>CM062228.1:15792945-21522052 GCA_031216235.1 Syzygium jambos
GTTAGGCGTTTGGCAAGTATTCCCAATGAGCTTTCGGCCAAAAGCCAACATTTGGCAAATGTTGAACCTAATTTTTTTTCTTTCCAAATTACCCTCACTTATTCTTTAATATTCTAGTTTTGACCTTATTGTTACTGTTCATCTTCTTCACGAAAGGGCGCCCGGTGAGGGTGACCAGTGAGGTCGGCCGACGACACCGGATTTGGTCGGCAAGGGGCCGGTGAGGTCGCCTGGAGTCGCACGACCTAGGCGGCCGTCACTAGATCTTGTTCGCTGGCGATGGCTACTGGCGCCAGATCTGGCTCGCCAGTGACCGTAGCCCTTCTCCGGCTCCAACGAAGGGTAACTTTTTTTTTAATAAAAAAAGGGTCCTAAAGCCTTTTGCAAAAAAAAGAAAAACCAAACACTACTTGGGCCAAAGTAGCTTCACAAGAATTTTTTTACCAAACGCTATTTGCATTTCCCCAAGGAGTTTTAACCTAAAGGTTTTTGCATTCCCTCAATGCTCATTTGCAAAGTTGAACCAAACAGGCCCTTAGATTGATAAAGCCCAACATAATACGAGTGCTAAATGGAATTGTAACGGCAAAAGGACACCTATACGACTCTTTCTTCATTCTTTTTCGCCCTCACTCGATTTCACGCTTGCTCGCTCCGCACTCTCAACTCAATTTGAGTATGAATTTTCCTAAATTTGATTAAATATGAAAGTACCCGAATATGTATCGGGTTAAATGTATCTTTTAGGACCACCCGTTTGATGGGTCTATTTGTCGGTCACGTTACGTCTTGTCACTGTTTTCTGGATTCCATACAAGAGCTCCATGGCTTGATCAACATAGGTCGCACCACTTGCGACTTCAATCTTAGGACCTAGTAAAACGTAAGGGAACGAAAAACTCCGGACTCGATGGGGTCACGTGGCTGCGCCTGTATAGGACGATGAACTCGCTAGGCAGGCCTCGCGTTTGGAGGCTGTTTTCGAGCTCGAGCATGCCATGCGCTGATCACGGACGTGTTCTGTTCCAAGGGACGATGCCGGATCACTTTGCCACTGCTGAGTCCGATGTGGCGGGTCGTCCGAGCATGCCCGAGGTTAACTCGCGATTGAAGGAGCTGGTGAAACTCGGTCAGTTGAGCGAGGCTCGGAGGATGTTCGACGATATGCCTCGCCGGGACGAGATTTCGTGGACCACGATGATTTCCGGATATGTCGCTGCCATGAACGCCGGTGAGGCTCTCGGCTTGTTCTTGAATATGCGGGTTGCGCCGGGGCTCAAGATGGACCCTTTCATCCTCAGTCTCGCGCTCAAGGCCTGTGGACTTGCCGTGAATCTGAAACTTGGCGAGTCATTACATGGGTATGCTGTGAAATCGGGACTCAAGAACTCCGTTTTTGTGGGTAGTACCCTTTTGGACATGTATACTAAAACGTGCATAACCAAGCTAGGTTGTTGGGTCTTCGATGAGATGCCGCTGAGAAATGTCGTTTCTTGGACCGCCATCATCACCAGACTAGTTCGTAGTGAGCACATTGATCGCGGGGTATTCAAATGGAGGGTGCGGTGAGGATGCTTTTGAGCTTCTATCACTAATGAGAAGAGAAGGACCAAAGCCAACTGAGTTTGCTCTTGCTAGCATCCTGAGCGTGTGTGGAAATATGGCTATCCTTGATTCAGGAAAGCAACGGCATGCTCATGTCCTGCTGATTGGTTTAGAACATACGTCTATGATGCAAAGTGCTCTAATTAACATGTATGGCAAATGCGGGAGTGTAAAAGAAGCATCACGAATCTTTGATGTGGCAATAAACATTGATTTCGTGTCTTGGACGTCAATGATAAATGGATATGCTGAACATGGATACGCCATGAAGCAATTGATTTATTCGAGAAACTGCCTGCAGTGGGCTTGAGACCGGACCCTATCACCTACATTGGTGTTCTTACGGCCTGTAGCCATGCCGGGCTGGTTGATCTTGCATTTGGTTATTTTGATACAATGAGTGTGAAGCACCAGATCATTCCTACAAAGGAACACTATGGCTGCATGATTGATCTCCTTTGTCGTGCTGGTCACCTAATTGAGGCAGAGAACATTATCAAAATCATGCCATTCAAACGGGATGATGTTGTTTGGTCAACTTTGTTGAGAGCGTGCAGAGTCCATGGTGATGTTGACCGTGGAAGGCGCGCTGCTGAGCAAATTCTTGAGATCCATCCACATTGTGCTGGAACTCACGTTACGCTGGCTAACATATATTCTGCCCAAGGGAGATGGAGGGAAGCGGCAGATATAAGGAAGACGATGAAGTCTAAGGGAGTAATTAAGGAGCCTGGATGGTCCTGGATCAAGGTGAAAGATCGTGTATCTACATTTGTAGCTGGTGACAGGACTCATCTAGAGTGTGAAGAAATATACAATAATTTGGATTTCTTGAGTCTGGATGAAATTGATGTCGATGATGTGGATATATTTCTGGATGATGTTGGAGATTGAAGAAGCAATGCTTCATCTTTCATTACAGTTGAGGTCAGCTCTATTAATTTTGACTGGCTAGATCTTGCGAAGACACAGATATGTGGGGAAACCATTGCCGGTCATGAGCAACAACTGAAAACGGCGTGGAATATGCTAGCTGTCCTTGGTGAAAGAATCATTTTGGAGACTATCTCAAAGTTGGAAGCAGTATGAGGTCATCAAATCGTCCACTACTCAAAAGTCTCCTAAGCATACTGCAGGGCTTTAGGTTTTCGGGCGGGGATCGCTCTCTCAAAGGCGAGCCGCTACAGTGTGAGAAGATAACTTTTTTCCCCTTTGTCGCATACTAATTATGCTGGAGATTTGTCACATAGTATTCCGGTTTCCACATTGGTCACTGGACGGTAAGAGTTTAAGCACATTGACGATTCATAGGTTACTTAGTGCTGAGATTGTGATCTTCGTTCCAGGATGCCTCTTGGTAAATTAAGGTTTGGAAGTTTGAAACAGGATGATGGTCTTTCAGACTTAAGGGATTATAGGGACTTTTTCTTTTCTCAACTGGGTTGATTCTATTAAATGGAATTGACATAGGATCACGTTTTCTGAGGAAGCTCATGATAATGAGTTATTGAGACACTATTTTTGAAGCGTTTTTTTTCCAACTGAGTTTTGAGGAATAACTTTATGAAGGTTGGCTGTAGAAGTTACGTTGTGGATATTTCGTACTTTTTCTTTCTTTTTGATATTCAGATGTTCTAATCATAAAAAGGCTGAAAAGGCATTATTTTTCTTTACTAGATCGTTGTAAGAGGGTCCGTATTGCTGACAATTTTCCAGGATGGATCCGTTTCTGCATTATTTTCACCTTTAAACTCTATTGGACTTTTATTTGCTATACAACTTGCCGGAGCAGGACAAAGTTTACAAAAGCTGTGCTGGAACTTGATGTTCTTGGATTATGGTGAAGGACTGTGTGCCCACATTTGTGGCTGGTGACAGATCTCATTTAGGGAGTGAACAACTATGCAACGTTCTGAATTTTTTTGGGAGAAACTAGTATTGAGGATGCGGCTTCCCTCATGAATGATGTTGAGGACTTAAACGGAGCATCCTTTCACTGTTCCATTTTGATGGGCTCTTCACCAGTATTTTTAGTTACCAGAGTTGGCAGCAGAAAGTGTGCGACAGGAAAAGCCCAATATTTGTCTAAAGCAACAGGTATGTAGAGGTTGTATTTTGCTTGGTTGCCTTGTTGCTGGAAGAATGGATGATTTACAAATTGATGCATGATATGACGTTTACACTGCATGGTTCCAATCAAATTGCGGCTTGAAAAATCCGTTGGTTACTCCAGGTAGACAGTTTTCCCATCTTCTCCCGTACTGGCTTAATAGACTTGGTGTCAAATTCTCCATACACGTGCTTTCTGTTTGTAGCAGTAGAAATATGGATAAATTCACCTTCATAAAGTAAAGACAGTTCCTTTATAGTCTTTAACCATAATCGAGCTCCACTATAGTCCAGCTCAACTGCATTTGCTAATTATAAATACTATCATTCTTTCCTCTTCTCTGCTTTACAATTCTCCAGCATTTAGTATTTACATTCTTCAGGAGGGATTTAAACAATGACGCATTTTGAATTGCCTCTTCCCTAGCTATTTTCATATGCCAAGCTCGATTACTTGTCCAGGTAGAAGCAGGTGATGGTTTTGGGGAACCAGAGGAATACATTTTATGCTGAGTGAAACCGCTGCTTATGCCAGTGGCTTCAATACCTATTGGTTGATGTACACAGCTTCTGACCCTTCAGATGTATAAAAATGCAGCTGCATTCGTGAAGCTTCAAGCCATGGCCTCGCTGTTGCAAGAACATGGGCTTTCACTGATTGTCACGCCCCGTACCCCACGAAGCATGAACATCCGCGTATAGGTCGAAATAAGGTGCGACGCTCCCAGGTTACGTCACCGACCCGAAAACCTAAATCAGAGAAAACACGCTACATGCGGAAACGACGTATATATAATAGATATATACACCCGGACAATTTAAAAGCAACCATGAATAGCAAGGACTAACCATTAACAAATGATAAAAAAACAACATATACGTTCATTATAACACTTATATACAATATTCATTTAAAAACCAGAGATACAACAAAAGGGCCACTCATACAAAAAGGGATCGGTGGCCTAGGGGGATTGGCTAACCACTAGAGGGCTACAGTCAAAAGTATCGGCCCTCGTTCCTAAATCTGTTCTAAAGAACACATGATGTGGGAAATACCAATTTGATGCTCTCCAATTCTTTTTCTTTATGAACTAAAGAAGCTACTATTATTTAAAAGGCCACATCACAAACAGAGGGCATCAAATTTTTCCTTCAAAAGCTCCACAGTGCTAATTCATGTGCTAATTCATGTGCAACTTATTCCCCTCCTCTTCTGGTCCGTTTGCCTCTCTGCATACAGGATGGATTCTCCTTGAAACGTACGAGATGTCAATCTCACGTTTAAGTGGAGTGAACCAGCACCACGTAATCAAATGAATTCTAGGATTAGGAAAGACACAGATCAAGATTCGATGAGAGTCACATAAACCAAATCTCTCTCTCTCTAGTGTACCTTCACAAAGCTTTCCATGTATTCTCTGTACTGTCTTTACAGGCAAGAAAGCGGGCATTTGCGTTATCTCCTTTCGAAAAAGATCACTGCTTCGAATCAGCAAATCACTCTCTCGAAAAGGGTCTCGTCAGGCTGCAGATCAAGCAAAATCGGTTTTCATCCCCATCATTGCTTGAATCAAGGGCGACTCTCTTTCTGTTTGTTTTTTTATGCCTCGACCGTGTGTTTAGGATTCCACAGCTGCAATGTTTTCCACCACTAGAGCCTTCGCCCCCCTTTTTAACCCTTTTTGCTTCATTGTGGCTCTGCTTTTCTCCTCCCCTCCCTCTGCTTTTGAGATAAGTTAATCTATACAAGGCATGCGAATGCAAAGTATTTTTTTGAAACATTTCAGCTGAAAGAGAGGGGAATAAAGCAGAAGATGCAAGATTTATGGGGGGGGGGAATGGAGCCCATCCACACATCTTTTTCTGGCCTAGTGGGAACTTGGGGGGAGATTTGTACACTCCATGCCCTCGTTTGCATAGTGGATAATGGATGGCTCATGAATGCTTTGCCCCTCTTTGTAACAAGGATTCTCTTTTGGTTCTTCATGTTTTTTCCTCTTTTTTTCTTTCCCTTTTGATGTCATGAGGAGGACAAGGATGAGACTCGAAATCCCACATGAGAGATGGAAGCTCTTGCGGTGCCCGCGACCCTGTTGACATGTCGAGTCGTATCGGTTCTGTGTTGGGCGATTTTTGGATTTCAGTTGAGAAATACGAGACTACAACCTCGCGAATGATGAGGGATGCTTAATTTATATTCCTTGATTATTAACGGGCGCAGGCATTATCGAGGAAAGTTAGCTTTGCTGATATCATGATGCTAAGCTCTTTTGTCGATTGATTTAAATGGTTCGATGGTCGTGACAATTCAAGCAATAGTTTTCAAAACGTGTCTCACATGGGCACGGTACATGTGAGTCTAACATACGCATCCTCCCGATTCGATATTTGTTCGAGCACACGTCCTAATTTTACCATCTAAGAAGGGAAAAGAAAAAAGGGAAAGGAAAAAAAAGAGAAAATGACATAAATGATCCCCGAACTTTTGCCTAAAGTGTAATGTGATCCATGTACTTTTAATTTGTTCAATGTGGTCCTCGAATTATAGCTCGATATGCAATGCGATCCATGAAATTTTAATATAGTTTTCATATGAAAATGTTTAATGTTATCTCTGAACTTAAATTAATGAAAGAACCACATTGAACATTTTCGTATAATTCAAAGACAAAATCAAACATGTACCAAAATTTCAGGGACCATATCGAACAAATTAAAAACTCAGGAACTATATTGTACATTGAATCAAAATTCATGAACTATTTAAGCCATTATCCTGAAAAAAAATTGCAAGAAAAAGAAGATAGATAATATCGTTAGTCTATGTATGACTTGGACACGCCTATAAAAGAGCATCACCCTCTCCCGCAGAGAAAAGAAAAGGCCAAAAAGCTTCGCTTCCAAGCTTCACCTTCTCTCTCTCTCCAGAAGCCATGGAGACCGCCGGCTCCGGCGGCAAGCCGGAGAAGCAGACAACCGCACTCTCCAGCTACTTCCGCTTCAATGTGGTGCTGACGGCCTTCCGACTGCTCGAGCTCAGGTTGGCTCTCTTCTCCCTCCTCCGCATCTCCACCCACGTCCTGTTTGCCGTGCGGCTCTCCTGCGAGTACTCCTTCCTCCTCCTCGGCTTCGTCGCCCGTCCGCTGTTCGTCTTCGCCCTCTGCAACGCCATCATCGTCGCCCTCTTGGCCAAGCCCGGCAGGTCCTTCGCCCGCGGGCCGGCCGGCGGCGACGCGGTCGAGGAGCTGTACGAGGAGATTGTCAAGATCAGCGAGAGCCGGGCCAGGCCCGTGCTCCCGCCGTCTCGCGAGGCAGAGGAGGTCGTGTACGAGGACAAGGCGATCATCAGCGAAGTCGGCATTGCCGCCCGAGCTCGAGGCGGCGGGGCCGGCGGCGCCACCGTCGGTCTCGAGGAAGGGGCCGCCGCCGCGGCGGACGAGGACAAGGAGGACGACGAGGACGAGGAGTGCTGCCGCGGCGGTCTCCGGCCTCCGGAGGTGGAGAAGAGGCCGCGGGCGGCAGGATCGTGCGGCGGCGGCGGCGGAGATGAGGAGATGAGCAACGAGGAGTTCCAGCGGGCGATCGAGGCGTTCATCGCGAAGCAGCTAAGGTTCCGGCGGGAGGAGACGCTGGCCATTGTGCTCCCGGAGCCGCGCTGATCCCGGGCACCAAAAAACCGATTTCAGATTTTCTGTTGCGCACAGTGTAGAGAGAGAGAGAGAATAGCAATTTCTCTCTCTCTCTCTCTCGTCTTTGTTTTTTTTTTTACTTTTTTAGAAGCATACGATTCTCTCTTTCTCTCTTTTTCTTTTGTCTTCCCATTTTCTGGTGGATTACGGTATAATTTTTTAGAGTTAATATCACGAAAAACCCAAAACTAGTATATCTGTAATAGTTTTATTCCAAATTAATTTTTTGATCACAAAAAAACTCTAAATTAATATATCTGTAACAATTTTACTTCGTGTTAGTTTCTGTTAAATTTTACTGTTAAATTGCTTTGTTAAATGACACGCGGTAGTTGACGGATATACCAATTATGGGATTTACCCTCTATCTATCATCGGTGTACTAGCTTGTGATTTTTTTTTTGCATTAAACTAATTTAATTGAAATTAATGAAGGGTAAATTTGTCACAAATGTACAAGTTCACGGTATTTTGTAGTAAAAATATTAGGATAAAATTATCACAAATGTACCAATTTGAGATTTTTAATGGTCAAAAATTAATTTTAAATAAATTTATTACACGTGTATCAGTTTTGGATTTTTCGGAATGTTAACCTAATTTTTGGGGACGAGGGGATTCAATTCGGAATTTAATGCGGGAGCTTTGCACAAACGGCAGTGCCATCAAATCGCTCGCGGGGGTTCGGCGCTAAAACCATTGGAGAGGTGCTCTGAATCGCGAAGCGTGAGGGAAGCTGGAGAACAAGGAGGAGGAGCAGCAGCAGTCATTTCATCGGTCAGAGACACAATTCGTTCGTGCGTGCATATTTCATAAATTTTACCAATCTCGAAGCCTCCTGTTACTATTATTTGCCTTCTCGAGAAAGAAAGAGACCGTAAGTTTCCTGATTTTCGAGCCGCGGTGCCGGGTTTTTTTCTTCGTGATTTTTTTTTTGGTTTTGGGTACCCGTGGCTTTGCCAGTTGATCACTTGAGCGTCGCGTTTCTTAAATAGCGTTGGTCTCGGCACCGCGGCTTTTCAAACGATCCTCTTGATGGACATAACTTTTAAAGAAGAAGAAAGAAAAATGTTGGCCGTGACTGTGAGTGCCGCAAATCTTTTTATTGTGATGTCGGGGTTTTTCAATGCTCGGTTGATCGATTGGGAAATTAATAACTCGAATGATTCGATTGATAAGCAATGGCGCACCTAGAGGTGTGCAAAAAGAGCTGCTCAAATCGGTTACGAGCGGTTCTCGGTTCCGTAAAATTGGAATCGGGAAATTTTGGTCTGGTTCCAGGTGTGGAACTTGGACCACCCTGACCGAATCGATTTTTTTTTAGCGATTACGTTGATTTATGCACGTGTGTAAGATGACAAGAACAAAACAAAATACAATAGTATTTGCTCATTCCAACCAAAATTTGTCACAAATTGAAAAATTCTTTGTGAAACCTATAATGTTACACGCAACTCACTAAATATGCCGCTTGTCCTACTGGCCCACTTGAGAATCGGTCCGATTCTCGATTTTAAAGGTGAGAACCGGATTACCTGAATATCGATCATCCTTTATGGCACCAAAGCGAGTGTTTGTACAAAATTATGGCACGGCGTTCTTTTCCCAATAGGACGAGTGGAGTAAATTCGTTCGTCTAAATAAGAAATTATTTGCATTGGGATGGTACGAAGAGCTTTTTAAACTATAAATTTAAGTTTTTTTCTTTTTTGCCGTAAACCCTCAATAGGTAGTAGCCAATGCAAGTTTCGTTTCTGCATTTAATACCTAGTGGGTCGTTTATAGATGAAGACCAATTTGTCATTGTGCATTTGCTACATTGAACAACAATTATTTGTCAGGCTACCATGTAGCATCCCTAGCTCTGTCTTGTCTCTTCACCATATATAAATGCAAAAGCACATTTTCACATTACCCACCATATCATTTATCTAACCCATTCTGTTAGCCGAATTAGACAAACTTAACTGTAAAACTTAATTGCACAAATTTAATAAATTTAAGGATTTAATTATATTTTTTAAAAGTTTTAAGATTTAATTGCACTTTCGTGATAAGTTTTAAGACTTCTAGTGCATTTATCCCTATTATCAAATACAATACATATCTTGTACCGCATTTCATCTAAAAAAGAATAAATTATGTGGAAATACCTCTCTCTATAGTAGTGGCATGCGATTAAGTAATGTAAATTAATTGATTATATGTAAAATATTGTGAGAAATGTACTTAAAGCATGCAGTACAAGAGAAGCTTCCTCTAACGGTGTGCCCAAGGCGGCATCATTAATCTTGTCCCTGGGCTAGGGCTTCTTTTCAATGATTAGGACTAAAATCGAGATATCATTTTTGGGTTAGGGCGAGAATCAATCATGATCAAAAGTCTAAGAAACACTCCTATCGTTCTATCTCGTCGAAATGATGGGTTAATCTTTTATAACGAGCCCTAGAGAAAATAGCATGAGAAAAGCCGTCAACTTTTTATAGGCATCGGGAAAAAAGTCACCAAAAAGTCTAAATTATGCCCATCGCGACACATTTATCCTAAACTTTAATCTAATCCTAAACTTGTACTTGTGTGACACATTTAGTATCCATTAAAATTTTATTAATGAGAACCGTTAAAAATCCATCTACATGGACGTCATAAAGCAAACGGTATTGACATTTTGCTCACGTGACTTAAGTGAAATAAAAACGTCGTTACTTTAACTGAAAACATTATCTAACTAAATCTTGATGGATGGTAAATGTGTCACATAGAAATAAGTTTTTGGTTATTTATTTCGCAAGAAAAAGCTTAGGGCAAATGTGTCACAATAGATAAAGTTTGAGATTTTTGTAGCTTTTTCCTAGACGTTAAGACCACTATTAATTAATTATATTTTTTTCATTAATGTGCATTTCGATCTGTCCTCAGCTGAAGGCAACTCGAACAAAAAGTCACTTTTGCCTTTTCCATCGTTCGAACGGAGCAGATTTCTCGAGAATTAACTAATTTTTTAAAAAAATTTTGATTATAATATAAGAGTGCCAAACTTCTTTAGCATGTTAATGGCACTTTTCTTGCTCTTTTGTCACTAACATTGGGGCGTAATCATTACTTCCACCATAGATAAGTTGCGGGTCAGGCCGATTATTTTGTTTAATCAGGGATTCTTACATATTTCTTCCCCACTTGCTTCTTCTTCCTATATTTTATTTCATATATATATTTTATCATTTTGCAGCTACAGGGAGAAAAATTTAACATATTTCAAGTATTGAAATTAGCTTTCTCCATTAAATAGGATTTTTTTCTTAAAGACTAAAAAAAAATGACTCCTCCCATCTTGTCTTGTGTGATTCCCAAGTTCTTTGAGGAGATTTCGTGATATACTTAAGGGTAATATCGCCAGTGATCTCTATAACCTTGTTTGGAATTCAAAAGTATTCGTGTGTGTGTGATTTTTTGTGAAAAAATTGTTCATGCACTTGTCCGAAAAGTTACATCGATTATCATTTTGTTGAATTACATCCCCAAATTGATGACATGCACAACTGAATATTTAGTTCAACCGGTTCAACTAATTGGACCGTTTAAATCGGTCGGTTCACTTGTATATGCACGAAGATAATCTCGAAGGACATAAATTTTCTCGAAGACGCGGATTTACCGATTCAAAAGATGTGCGTTTGAGCATTTCGTTCATCCTCCTCTTTAAGTTCGACTTCAACTTTTGCTTCTAGGAGACAAGACGGGATGCTTCAACGGTTGGTTGAACTTGCTTGGAGTGTGCTGTGAATATGATAGGTTGAGGTTCGAGACTCTCCTCTCTCGATTCATTGTTTTAAATTTTCAATTGTGCAAATCCGGTTATATTAAACATTGGTTCGACCAGCTTAACGGTTGATTCGGGTCAAAACCGATTTTTGACCTGTTTGATGTTTTAGAGTTATAATAATGTAAATCGGATTGGATGACCGTTCGATCTCCGATCGAACCAGTTAGTCCGGTCCGGTTGTAAAAACATTGGTCAACCCTAGACTGATTTTTTTCTATGGCCTTTCGAAATTTTTTATTTTTCCTTGGGTGAGTCCAGGCCATCGATTATGAGTAGATTAGGCCTAAAAGGTTCGGACCGGCTCAATGCACGTAAAAAAAAATTAAATTAAAGAATAAGAATAAGAAAATATAAAGGTAGACAAGTTATTATCTAGACACCATGATAAAATCATAAACAAGTTGAAACACTCCATTAAATATCGAATGATCGAGAAATGATATGGTAATATGGGTAGAATTTGAAAAAAAGGGTCGAAATACTCGTTTGATGCTCTAGCGTACGATAATATGAGCCAGATCGAGCGACCAACCGATATCCGATTGAGCTGGCCCGTCTGATCCGATTTTAAAAAAAGAAATTGCTCTGGCTTGGACTGATTCTTTTCAAGCTTGGAAAGGCGTGGTCGGACTTTGGGCCTCCTCATTTTTTTTTCTTGGGCAAGTCCAGGCCATCGATCATGAGTAGGTTGTGCTTAAAAAGCTCGAACGAGTTCAAAGTATTTTAAAAACTAAAAATGGTATGAATAGAAAAAATTATCTAGGCACCATAATAAAATCATAAACAAGTCGAAATACGCCATTAAATACCAAATGACGGAGCTACAATATGTTAATAGTATGGATTGAATATGAAAAAGTGGGCCAAAATTGGTATTTGACTAGTTTGATGTTGAGACATTATGGTAATAGGAACCCGATTGAATGACCAACTGGTTTCTGGTCAAATTGGCCAGTTCGGTCCGATTTAAAAATTGGGTCTACCCTAAACTGATTTTTGCAAGCCTAGAAAGGCTTTGCTGGGATTTGGACTTTTTTTTTTGTAATTTTTTCCTAGGTGAGTCCAAGATATTAATCATGAGTAGCTTAGGCCGAAAAAGGCTTAGACGGGCTCGAAATATTGCAAAAAATTAGAAAAAGAATCTAATAATTAAAAAAAACATAAATAGGAAAATTCAAAAAAGGATTTTTTTATGTAAACACCGTGATAAAGCCATAAACAAGTTGAGATACACAACTAAACATCAAACAATCGATAAATCATATGGGAAATAATTCGGATCGAATTTGAACGTTTTGGATGTAAATTTGGAGATGTAATGAAGAAGGCTATCTTAATGATGTGGTAATTGGATGTTTGGCTTGGAATCTTGTAACCGAATTAGGGATTTTTTTAGGAAGGTAGAGAGCAAACCTTGACATACTCAATCATGTTGAAAATTAAAAAGTTGTTCACATGAAAGAGCAACAGGAGGTCTCAAATCCTAATCCACCAATTATGCGAAATCCAATCATTGCTATTTTATTAGGGATAAGTGCATGGAAGTTCGAAAATTGTCATGAAAATGCAATTATGTGACCGGATCAATTTGACAAGTTTTATAATTCGATTGCACTTTTTGAAAGTTTGAGAACTCAACTGGACTTTGGTAATAAGTTTTAGGACTTAATTGTACTTTTTGAAAGTTTGAGAACTCAACTGGACTTTGGTAATAAGTTTTAGGACTTAATTGTACTTTCTAAAAGTTTTAGAACTCAATTATACTTTCGTGAAAAGTTTTGGAAGCACTTATCCCGTTTGATTAATTTAATTCATTGGAGGACAATATTTAGATGAAGACGATTGATCGTGGGATGGAGGGTAAATTGATGCTCTCAGCAAGAAGCTTTAAACGTAGTTCCTCATGTTTAGCTTATAAATTAAATTGTGCAGTAATTTACATTTGTTTAGCAGTGCTCTTTTTAAACGACAGTAACTTATAAAGTTAATTGCTCCGTGTAACTTGAATGGTAAAAGCACTAATTAAATGCAAAACATACGAAATAATCTTTGAATTGGCATAATAACTTCTATATTACCATTATAAATTATATATATAGAATGATCTTAAGGTTTTCTAATCATGATCTTGCTTACCTATTGCAACACATTTCTTGAAAAAAGCTACAAATAGAGAAAATTCATTTAGTTATCTGAGAAGTTAAATTGTAGAAGTCTGAGATTGCAAATTGTATTTACCAAGAAAGTTGACCCGACTTCTGTTATAAGCAGGAACCGGAACAGGTCTCTGAGGAAATTAGTGTCATTTTATGGTGCATTTGGTTGGAACGCAACCGATCAGCCTTCTGCTAACTGTCAAACTTTCAAAAGTGCAATCAACCGATCGAGAGTGGAAGATGCAGTAAGTTTTGCTAATTGGGTTCTGAACAGGTCTTTGAGGAAATAAGTTTTGCTAATTAGTGTTATTAACAGATGCATCTGTGATTGACTGAACCTTTGTGACGCTGGAGAAGAAGTTCGCGCTGTGGTGAGTTTTGGGTTATGAGATCTTCATTCAACTTGCACAAAAAAAGGGGAAGAAGAAAGGAATCCAAAAGAGCTGAAGAAAAATAGGGAGTGAGATTTCATGCAGACGCAATTGGAGCTTCATGAGGTTCCTAAATTCCTGATGCAAGAGTACCGGGTAGTGAGTGAGTACAGCAGAAAGCAGAAAGCACAAAACAATAACTAGTTTCCTAGATTCTGGGTCTCTTGTGCTACCGGATGATTCCTCGATCCGGGTCTACGGACTACATGCTTTCGCAGATGACTGGATTCTATTGGAACGGCGTGATTGACAGCTGCGATGGACCCGATCTGTCGAGGCGAGTGTTTGCCCGCGTTACTGAAGCGCGGTCATAATTTTGTGAGTGCCAAAAGGAAAGTGACAGGCTTGATCTCTTCTCTAGCCGCTTCTTCATGCTAAACCATTCTAGGGTTTTATTGCATAAAATTAGGGTTTAATTTTTAAACCCTAAATAAAAAATATTTTCATGGCATATAGACATTAGGCGCATTTGCATTAATAGATTTAGTTATATTTTCACTTTATTTTACTTCTTTTTATTTATTTAAAATTATTACAAAAAATTAAAAAAATTTAAAAAAAAAAAAAAGGGAGAAAGGCCAGCGTTGAATCAGTCAACGCTGGCCCACTCCTCTGCCCCCACTGGCGTGAAAGAGGAAAGCAAAAGCAGCGAAGAAGTCAGGAGAAAAGGGGAGAGTTCCGAGGGGGGAAGGAGAGAGGCAGCAGGGGGCAGATCTGGGAGAAGAGAGGGAGGAGAGAAAGGGAGTTCGGATCAGAGAGAGGAAGAGAGACTGAGCGACAGAGAGATCCGGGAGAGAGAGAGGGGGCGAAGCCGGAGCGCCGGTGAAGCTCCGACGTCTGTCACGGTAGGTTCCGGTCCAAGCTCGCCGGATTTCGTCCCTGTTTGAGTCTGATTCGGGAGGATTGCCCGAGGATTTCGGTTTGGGGGCGTGCGAAGTGACCGGGCGTGGTCCGATCCGTCGTGTTCGCCGTCGTTCGTCCCCCCCAGGCCGGATAGGGAACGCTGCAACAGCCACGCTCCCTCCCCTGTTCCTTTCCCTTTGTCTTTGTGCTCTGTTTTGGAGGGGGGTCACTGGCCGGAGCTCGCGGCCGTCCGGCTTGCGCGAGCTCTGGCCCGTGACGCCTCGAACCGAGTCCTGCTTGCTTGTATATTGTCGTGTGTGAATGCGACGCCCGCGGCCGGCGAAGCTCCGACGTCTGTCACGGTAGGTCCCGGTCTAAGCTCGCCGGATTTCGTTTCCATTTTGGTCTGATTTGGGGTAATTTTCCCGAGGATTCCGGCTTGGGGGCGTGCAAGGCGGCCGGACGCAGCCCGATCCACCTCGTTCGCCGCCCCCAAGCCGGGTAGGAAATGCCGCAACGGCACCCCTTCCCTTTCTTTGCTGCTCTGTTTCGGGGGCTCACTGGCCGGAGCTCGTGGCCGTCCGGCTCGCGCGAGCTCCGGCCCGTGAGGCCTCGAGTTTGTTCCTGTGCTTGAAGGCCGCACGGTCTTGGTAGGTCGCCGGTCACTGTGGCGGCGAGGTCGCCAGGAGTCGAGTAGCGACCGAGCAAGGGCTCGGCCGCGTCGTCAAGAATCCCGACCACGAAGGTCGGGACGTGTCGTTCGACGGCCGAGCATGGGCTCGGCCGTCGAGCTGGGAACCCCAGCCACGAAGGCTGGGGCTCGGCGAGGCGGCGGAGCAAGGGCTCCGCCGCGGAGCGTCAAGCCCTGACCTCTCCGGTCAGGGCGTGTCCGGCAACGGCCAAGCGGGGGCTTGGCCGCTAGGTTTGGCCGACCATCCCCGCGCCGGGGCATGTCCACCACGGCGACTCGAGTAGAAAATGCCCGCCATCCCTCGTCGGGGCGGCGATGCGGACCTAGGTGGAGCGCCGGCCGCGGAGGCCGGCGCTCGGAGGAGGCCCGTCGCGGCTGCTCGGCCAGCCAAGGCGGAGCCCTAGACGAAGAGGGTGCGGCGGCGAGTCGGGTCGACTGCTGGCAACCGGGTCGGGCGAATGGATCACGGCCGGGTAGGGTTTCGCCGAGTCGGGTCGCGAACCGGGTCGGGTTCACGGTTTGCGAACCGGGTGGGCCGGTTTTGATGTTCTATTAAGTTTTGGGCTTGATTCAAAATTAGGATAGTTTTTTTTAAGGTCTTAGGTCTTGGGCCTTTCGCGGGTGGGCCAAAATCCGAATTTGGGCTGAAGTGTTGCTGTTTTGTTTTTATAGTGGGCTTTGGGCTTGTCTTTTTTTTTAGAGAATTAATTTCGGGCCGGGCCTTTTCTTTCTTTTATTTATTCGCCGGACCGGGCTCAACGAATGAACCCGGTTCAGTCGCGGACCCGGGCCGGCGCGCCCGGGTCAATCTCGATCCGGGTCGGGTTTGGAGATCCGACCCGGTTTGTTTTTTAATTATTATTTTATTTTATTTTTTTTAAAGAAAATTAAATTAAAAAAAAAAATTCCAAAAAAATTTTATTCCGAAAATTTTCAGAAATTCCAAAAAAAGGGAAAATCGAAAATTTCGAAAAAAAAATTTCAAAAAAAGAATTTCAAAAAAAAAAATCTTGTTAATTTTTTTTTAAAAAAAAAAAATCAAAAAAAATCAAAAAAAAAATCATAAATTTCATTTGGGTTCTGAAATTAGCTTTTCTTGCCCTTTTCGCATGTTTAGTGCTAGATTTAATCGCACGTCGCTTGGTTCACACACTTTGAATTGCACATTTAATTTAGCCTCGCATGTAGTTGGTTATGCATGTTTAGGTTTAGATATTAATTGTTGCTTTCCTTAGCTTAGTTAGGAACGGAATTTTGAGACTCGATTAGCGAGAACATATTAGGTGATGAATTGAACAAGATTAGGTACCGAAAGGGCACTAGTTTGTCAATTAGTGTAATCAAGTCCCCGTACCTGTTGAATCTCTGGTTCGTAGAAGTAAAGCTTTTCTCCCGTGCTTTACTTAGGTGTCTAATCGACCTACCAAAAACTGATTAGTGGCGACTCCTAAATAAAATTGATTTGCATGTTAACAACTTAAACTTAAGTCGCGAATTGGTATGGGCTTGGGAGAGCTCGAGCTAGGTTCAGCCTAGTAATCCATTAGCCAAAACCCCTTTAGGCCTCGGGGCCGGTTCGGGGAGGTCGCGACAGCTTGGCGACTCCGCTGGGGACTTGATAAAACTCTTAGTGGACTTAGGCCGTTTATCTTGTTCAATTATGTCCTTAATGTGAATGTTCTTGCAGTTGGATGAATGATTGTTAACCCCTCATTTTGCAGGTTCGGGGTTTTGGAATGAATGTTTATTTTGCATTTTTGAAGTGGTGATTATATATGAACTGTTGTGTATGTCTTTATTGCGTTAGCACTACACCGTGACACACACAACCCGCCGTCGGTCCTGGGCTGCACTAGGAATGTTTAGGATGGTATTGGGTTGGATACGACTTCGACCGCGAGGCCGCGTAGTAGAGGTTGCCCAACTCAATCCCGAAAGCTTCTTTCTTGGTGTCGAGAATGTTTACCTTTGCTCGCGAGGCCGCGTCGCATCGAGGTATCATTCCTGACTGAGCCGGAGTCGCGAGGACTTGACTTAGTACGCGAGGCCGCGACTAGTCATCCCACCCTCGTAGCTCCAATTTGTTAAGCCGTTTAGAATAGAAATCGAGCCACACGTTACATTCGCATGTTTATGTGATTGAAAGTTCGTCATCCACTGTAAGTATGGTTTCTTTTTTTTACTTGTTCACGTTTGGTTGAAACTTTCATTTTTGAAATTCGTGGAAATCAATCGAATGCCCTGGGTGATCTAGGCTTATAATTGAAAATTTGAGGCAATCACCCTGAACTGTAAACCTTGAGCATAAATCTCAGACACCTTTGATTTGGCCTTACCAAAATAGATGGTTTTATCTAAAACTTTCAGTTATAGGCTTAAAATCACATTGTTTGTGCAGAAATTCTTTCAAGTCAAGATTGCATCTTGGGGCATAAAATTGAAATCACATTTTCAATAAAATTCTTTTTTGTTCACATTTCGGAATCAAAATTCAAATCACTTTTTGTGTATTATTTTTTTTAAAACAGGAATCACCCCATTTTTGCAAGAGTAAAATCACAAATCTGTCTTTCAAAATTGATGCCGCATTTTGTGATGAAACTTTTGGAATAAAAAGGGCGCTCGATTGATAGCCGCGATTTGATCTTTTAATGATGTTTCCACTTACGATGAAATGTTGGTGAAATACCCAAATGCCCACAAATAAGAACCATGAGAGCATGTATTGTTGCCTCGCTTTCGTCATAAGAGGCGGCATCAGTGAAAGATCACTTTTTCATTCACGTACTAACGTTGTCTTCCTTTCACAGGTTATATGTAACAGTCATCCCTTGGAATTCTCTTGCTTAATTATGCAAGGAACCGGAGTTTAGAGTTAAAACGTGAATTGCTTGTTTACACTCATCTATTCAAAAGTTTCTCGAACTTCATCCCTCTATTATCATTTAGAACTGCATTTTCCATTTCGGGTTTTAATGTGAACGCCAATCGATGTTTTTGAAAATCATGCGACTCATATCTTTGAGTGGTGAGATTCTAATTTGTAGCATTGTTCTTTGAAAGTACTTGAAGTGTTTCAAACTAACATGCTGGGTTGGATTTTCTTACCTTACCTTTAAAAAAATTTTGAAAACGAGTTTCAAAAAGACTCGCATAAACTGGCGTCTCTTCACCTAACTAATTTCGCAGGTTAATTCGCAAAACGACACTGTGAGATGGTAAATCTGTAATCGTTCCAATTAGAACTTCTTGTACAACAATTGACTTGTTCATTCATTTTTGTCAAAATAGGTGAAGGGGCGAAGGGTGAAGGACGCTTGGGAACAAGTTGAAAACGTGCCACCGAGTCCCTCAAAATAATGATCACCAACTTGACAAAAAGGACGATTCAAGAATAGCTTACTCTCAAATAAGAGTAAGAGGGGCACCGATGTATCCGCAGAGGATGAAGATGAGGATCGCACGATAGACCCATTGGAGCACCAAGAGATGCGTAATCAAGAGATAAACTGGGGGCATGGAATGTCAAAACCGTCCAATTCAATGAAAAAGGGTGTATTTTGTTCTCAAAGTTCATTCACTTTAATATAGAAATGATACTTCCTTTTCTTTTTGCCTAGGGTGGATTTGAATGAAAGACTTGACAAGAGCATGGCGAAGCAACGTACATTAAAATTATTGGGCTAAACACGAAGTGCATGTGATCAAGAAGCCAACGTCCCTACTAATGACGCACAGGAAAACATTTGATTCAACGTGGAGCGTGATGAACTCCCCCTCATCCCCGCCAAGGAAGCATTAGAGATAAAATTATCAACTTCGTCATGAAAGGGTGTATACCGTTCCTAAATTCAGTCCAATTGAGAATGAGAATAACATGTTTTATCTTATTTCTGCAGATGACGAATGAGGCAAGTCACCCAAGGGGTAACCATTGCCTATGAAGTATAATAAAGCGGAGTTGACTGGTTCAACACAAAATAAAGAATGTGTTTGACCATAGCAATAATGCTTCCAGCTAGAAAGACATGACGAAGCCAAACCGTCCATCCCATTGTGACAAATGAAAGGTTGCGTCATGATGGGGCAAAATAGTGCATCTAAAGAACTTCTGTCCATCAAACTAGGGACATGTGAAAAATAGTCGGGGGCACGAATAGTCAAGATGATCAAAAGTGGAAGACCCGAGCAAAGGACCATGAAGATTAAACAAGTGTCTGTAAGAAGGCATGAAGGAGTATTGAACATACTGAAGTCTCTGGAAGAGAAAGCATCTGGCTGGGGCAAGTGTCATCTAGCTGGGGCAAATAGCTTGCCTGTGAGTAAGTTCCTTCTCCTCCAACAAGTGGATGGATGCAAAAGAGACATATGCCAGACAGATAAATGTAGGGCAGATCATGTTGTGGACGGTGCCTCCAAACACTTAAGAGGGAATATCAAGCAACTTTGATGAAGGAGTTGCAAAGGAAATGCTCAAGCGACGAGATTGCACGAAGAGGACAACTTAATCCAGAACTGAGCTATCCCCAAAACAAAAGGGTGTATATCGTTCCTGAATTATTCCAACTGAGAATGGAAATGACTCGCCCCGTCTCTCATTTTGCAGACAAAACGATGTGTTTGATCAAGGTGACAACACCTTCTTCCAAGAAAGCACGATGAAGACGAATCATCCATTTTGCTGCAATGAAAAGGGAAAGCACCCATGGGACAATGCCCTCAAACGTTGAAATAAGAAGTGCCAAAAAGTCAAAGGTTGACGAAAGCGGATGAAGGGAGTTGTCAAATACCCAGGAAGGAAAATTCAAATGAGAGCAAATGGTATCGTTTCCAATTGTCCATTTTAATACCATTTTTGCCATGATTCTTTTTTCCTTTGATAGGAAGCATCAAAGACTCGAAGGACAAATGCAAGTGAAGGGTAATGATGTGTCGTTTCCAATCTTTTGATATATAAAGATTCATGCACTAACACTTTCTTTCTAATTCTTTACAGGGTTGCCAAGTGCCATGCTGCAGGTAAGTACCCTTCTTCCAAAATTCAAATAAAAATCGAATGAAAATTTTCTTCATGAACAAATGGGGGAGTTTATGATGTATTTGAGAAATAGTACAAAATAAAATTGTGAAAGCAAACTTTTCACAAAAATTTCGAATATCGTCTTTATCCAAAAATTGCTTTGATGTTTGACGGATCATTCATTTTGAATCAAAATTTCCTGTGGAGATTAATCTATCCGTGATGATCTCGACAAAATGAAAGGGAGATGTTAATCATGCCAAGTAAGAAGTACTTAGAATGAGGAAAGGCAAACTATTTCCAAACACGTCCCATAAACACTTTGAGAGTTAAGCGGAAAAGAAAACATGTGTTGTTTAAGGACAAGAGATTCATTCGCGAGTAGTACATAGATCAAAGTGAAAAGAGGCATTTCTTTCCTCTACCCTATACACTACAGGTGATCATAGTTAGCCCCTTTGAGCCTTTACATGTGGAGAACTTCTACAAAATACCCCTGTCAAGAACCACCCCACAACGGGGCAAATCTGGAGGTTTTGGTTGACATTCTTTGGAGAAAAAGATGAGAAAGACTTCTTTGCCCTTACTTGCATTAATCTTTTTGTGATAACTTCAGGTGAGTCCTTATGGAAGCTTGAAACATCCCAAAATGAAGAAGAGCATTCATTTCTCTACCCAAACACTCATACCCTTTGTTCAGCCAAGTTGAGCCTGAACATTCATTTCTAAAACCCAAGTGGTGATTGTCTCCCTGCACTGGGGCAAGGCACATGGTTTACCAAAGCAACCGGTGCTCGTGGGACAACGTGCGGAAAAATCTCGAAAGCCCTAGAAGCTCAAAAAAATGAAAAGAGCAAAATTCAAATGAAAACTAGGGGGCATAAAAAAGCAGTGTGCCTGGTAAAAGCAAGGCCAATGCCCATTATAAAAAAAAGAGCAAAAAAAAAAGTTGCATCAAGAGAAAAATTCTCATGAAAAAAAAAAGAAAAAAAAGGGGAATGTCAGAAGCAAAATGCTTGCAAAAAAAAATCATTGCAAATGCAAAAGTCATTAGAGAAAAGAGCAAAGCTCTTACATTAAAATGATTAGTCAATGGGCTTTCGAGATAAGTTGGACCTCAAAAGTCGAGTGCCTTCAAAAAGATTGACTGATATGGTAATGATGCCATGGTGATCACCAACTTTTGAATCCCATTTGAGAATTTCTGAGCCTTTCGAGACTTTCACCGAACCAATACTACAACCATTTCTCAAAGTCTCTTCTGATTGGGATGATTCAAGTGAAAATAAGAACTTTACAAAGAAGCTGTCGCTTGAAGAAGTGGAGGCAAGGCTGTCTTGTCTTATCTAAAGGATTCTTGACTTGTAAACCTGGCGAAAATGATGATCAATAATTATTTCATTTCTTAGCCATCAATGTTTATCCGTTGTTGAAACCATGACCAAGCCCGCATTATAGTCCTTACAAAAGACATCTTGGATTGGTCAATGTGTGCTTATTGCGAATGATTCTCGAAGCCTCCGACACTAATAGTGTGAGGTATACAGAGAGATCAGATTTACTTCCCACATTAATGGATGGGATCAAAAAGCCTTTCTGAGAGTATGTGAGAAGTCCTTTCAGACTAAGGAATTCTTGTTTGGCATGCTTAATGGACTCTCTTCATGAGTTAAGATCATTTTGACAAAAGACTTTCTCCTAAGGGAATTTGATGATTAATGATGTCTTTCAAGCCTAGAGACAATTGTGCAATATTGAAGGATGTTCAATGCTTTCCGAACAATTGAATTGATCCTAAATTACCCATGCAATCAATGCTTTTTCATTGATGATACCATTTTGATATGGCCTATTGTGATGATATCTTGCCTGGTACGCACTCGCTACTAGAGCACTTGCCATAACACGTACCTGTTATTACTAATCCTGTAAGACAGGTGACGTTTCCTCAAACACCAACCTTCATGCTGATCTTGGAAAATGCTAAGATGCATCCAAGCATTCATGAATTCCCAAGACTCTGCTGGCAAGGACACAATAGGCGATCTATCAAATCCTCGAACAAGGACCCCTAAGTGTCTGAGTCTTTTCAAGCCTCGCTGACAGAGGGCTTTTAAGCAATCCAATCTGACTTACAGGTATGTACACCTCGCCACCGATTTCAAAAGGTTCCGGGTCAATCCTTAAACCCCGATTTCAAAAGGTTCCGGGTCAATCCATTAAACCCCGATTTCAAAAGGTTCTGGGTCAATCCTTAAACCCCGATTTCAAAAGGTTCCGGGTCAATCCATTAAACCCCGATTTCAAAAGGTTCCGGGTCAATCCTTAAACCCCGATTTCAAAAGGTTCCGGGTCAATCCATTAAACCCCGATTTCAAAAGGTTCCGGGTCAATCCTTAAACCCCGATTTCAAAAGGTTCCGGGTCAATCCTTAAACCCCGATTTCAAAGGTTCCGGGTCAATCCATTAAACCCCGATTTCAAAGGTTCCGGGTCAATCCATTAAACCCCGATTTCAAAGGTTCCGGGTCAATCCATTAAACCCTGATTTCAAAGGTTCCGGGTCAATCCTTAAACCCCGATTTCAAAAGGTTCCGGGTCAATCCATTAAACCCCGATTTCAAAAGGTTCCGGGTCAATCCTTAAACCCCGATTTCAAAAGGTTCCGGGTCAATCCTTAAACCCCGATTTCAAAGGTTCCGGGTCAATCCA
This sequence comes from Syzygium jambos, assembly GCA_031216235.1. NCBI lineage: Eukaryota > Viridiplantae > Streptophyta > Magnoliopsida > Myrtales > Myrtaceae > Syzygium > Syzygium jambos. The sequence continues at coordinate 15,816,027 of CM062228.1, forward strand.
TTAAACCCCGATTTCAAAGGTTCCGGGTCAATCCTTAAACCCCGATTTCAAAAGGTTCCGGGTCAATCCTTAAACCCCGATTTCAAAAGGTTCCGGGTCAATCCTTAAACCCCGATTTCAAAAGGTTCCGGGTCAATCCTTAAACCCCGATTTCAAAAGGTTTGTGGTCCAACCTTAAACCACGCATTTCAAAAGGTTTGTGGTCCAACCTTAAACCACGTTTCTCAAAAGGTTTGTGGTCCAACCTTAAACCACGCATTTCAAAAAGGTTTGTGGTCCAACCTTAAACCACGTTTCTCAAAAGGTTTGTGGTCCAACCTTAAACCACGCATTTCAAAAGGTTTGTGGTCCAACCTTAAACCACGTTTCTCAAAAGGTTTGTGGTCCAACCTTAAACCACGCATTTCAAAAAGGTTTGTGGTCCAACCTTAAACCACGTTTTTCAAAAGGTTTGTGGTCCAACCTTAAACCACGCTTTTCAAAAGGTTTGTGGTCCAACCTTAAACCACGCATCAAAAGGTTTGTGGTCCAACCTTAAACCACGCATCAAAGGTTTGTGGTCTCTCCTCCCTTTTTGCATTGCATCTCCCCGTGCCCTCTGTGAACAAAATTTAAGTGTCTCTTATCTTTGAAAGGAACCTCTTCGAGCTCCCCTTCAAAGAGGGGCAGCTGTTGACACCTAAATTTTGCTAAACCATTTAGGGTTTTATTGCATAAAATTAGGGTTTAATTTTTAAACCCTAAATAAAAAATATTTTCATGGCATATAGACATTAGGCGCATTTGCATTAATAGATTTAGTTATATTTTCACTTTATTTTACTTCTTTTTATTTATTTAAAATTATTACAAAAAATTAAAAAAATTTAAAAAAAAAAAAAAAAAGGGAGAAAGGCCAGCGTTGAATCAGTCAACGCTGGCCCACTCCTCTGCCCCCACTGGCGTGAAAGAGGAAAGCAAAAGCAGCGAAGAAGTCAGGAGAAAAGGGGAGAGTTCCGAGGGGGGAAGGAGAGAGGCAGCAGGGGGCAGATCTGGGAGAAGAGAGGGAGGAGAGAAAGGGAGTTCGGATCAGAGAAGGAAGAGAGACTGAGCGACAGAGAGATCCGGGAGAGAGAGAGGGGGCGAAGCCGGAGCGCCGGTGAAGCTCCGACGTCTGTCACGGTAGGTTCCGGTCCAAGCTCGCCGGATTTCGTCCCTGTTTGAGTCTGATTCGGGAGGATTGCCCGAGGATTTCGGTTTGGGGGCGTGCGAAGTGACCGGGCGTGGTCCGATCCGTCGTGTTCGCCGTCGTTCGTCCCCCCCAGGCCGGATAGGGAACGCTGCAACAGCCACGCTCCCTCCCCTGTTCCTTTCCCTTTGTCTTTGTGCTCTGTTTTGGAGGGGGGTCACTGGCCGGAGCTCGCGGCCGTCCGGCTTGCGCGAGCTCTGGCCCGTGACGCCTCGAACCGAGTCCTGCTTGCTTGTATATTGTCGTGTGTGAATGCGACGCCCGCGGCCGGCGAAGCTCCGACGTCTGTCACGGTAGGTCCCGGTCTAAGCTCGCCGGATTTCGTTTCCATTTTGGTCTGATTTGGGGTAATTTTCCCGAGGATTCCGGCTTGGGGGCGTGCAAGGCGGCCGGACGCAGCCCGATCCACCTCGTTCGCCGCCCCCAAGCCGGGTGGGAAATGCCGCAACGGCACCCCTTCCCTTTTTCTTTTCTTTCTTTGCTGCTCTGTTTCGGGGGCTCACTGGCCGGAGCTCGTGGCCGTCCGGCTCGCGCGAGCTCCGGCCCGTGAGGCCTCGAGTTTGTTCCTGTGCTTGAAGGCCGCACGGTCTTGGTAGGTCGCCGGTCACTGTGGCGGCGAGGTCGCCAGGAGTCGAGTAGCGGCCGAGCAAGGGCTCGGCCGCGTCGTCAAGAATCCCGACCACGAAGGTCGGGACGTGTCGTTCGACGGCCGAGCATGGGCTCGGCCGTCGAGCTGGGAACCCCAGCCACGAAGGCTGGGGCTCGGCGAGGCGGCGGAGCAAGGGCTCCGCCGCGGAGCGTCAAGCCCTGACCTCTCCGGTCAGGGCGTGTCCGGCAACGGCCAAGCGGGGGCTTGGCCGCTAGGTTCGAGCCTGACCTTTCCGGTCAGGGCATGTCCACCACGGCGACTCGAGTAGAAAATGCCCGCCATCCCTCGTCGGGGCGGCGATGCGGACCTAGGTGGAGCGCCGGCCGCGGAGGCCGGCGCTCGGAGGAGGCCCGTCGCGGCTGCTCGGCCAGCCAAGGCGGAGCCCTAGACGAAGAGGGTGCGGCGGCGAGTCGGGTCGACTGCTGGCAACCGGGTCGGGCGAATGGATCACGGCCGGGTAGGGTTTCGCCGAGTCGGGTCCCGAACCGGGTCGGGTGCACGATTTGCGAACCGGGTGGGCCGGTTTTGATGTTCTATTAAGTTTTGGGCTTGATTCAAAATTAGGATAGTTTTTTTTTTAAGGTCTTGGGCCCTCTCGCGCATGGGCTTTTCGCGGGTGGGCCAAAATCCGGATTTGGGCTACGCTGTTTTCTTTTTTTAAGTGGGCTTTGGGCTTGTCTTTTTTTTTAGAGAATTAATTTCGGGCCGGGCCTTTTCTTTCTTTTATTTATTCGCCGGACCGGGCTCAACGAATGAACCCGGTTCAGTCGCGGACCCGGGCCGGCGCGCCCGGGTCAATCTCGATCCGGGTCGGGTTTGGAGATCCGACCCGGTTTGTTTTTTAATTATTATTTTATTTTATTTTTTTTAAAGAAAATTAAATTAAAAAAAAAATTCCAAAAAAATTTTATTCCGAAAATTTTCAGAAATTCCAAAAAAAGGGAAAATCGAAAATTTCGAAAAAAAAATTTCAAAAAAAGAATTTCAAAAAAAAAATCTTGTTAATTTTTTTTTAAAAAAAAAAAATCAAAAAAAATCAAAAAAATTTTCAAAAATCAGAAAATTCATTCGGGTTTTGAAATTGGCTTTTCTTGCCCTTTTCGCATGTTTAGTGCTAGATTTAATCGCACGTCGCTTGGTTCACACACTTTGAATTGCACATTTAATTTAGCCTCGCATGTAGTTGGTTATGCATGTTTAGGTTTAGATTTTAATTGTTGCTTTCCTTAGCTTAGTTAGGAACGGAATTTTGAGACTCGATTAGCGAGAACATATTAGGTGATGAATTGAACAAGATTAGGTACCGAAAGGGCACTAGTTTGTCAATTAGTGTAATCAAGTCCCCGTACCTGTTGAATCTCTGGTTCGTAGAAGTAAAGCTTTTCTCCCGTGCTTTACTTAGGTGTCTAATCGACCTACCAAAAACTGATTAGTGGCGACTCCTAAATAAAATTGATTTGCATGTTAACAACTTAAACTTAAGTCGCGAATTGGTATGGGCTTGGGAGAGCTCGAGCTAGGTTCAGCCTAGTAATCCATTAGCCAAAACCCTTGTGAGTGCCAAAAGGAAAGTGACAGGCTTGATCTCTTCTCTGGCCGCTTCTTCATCTAAGATTCTTGCGTAGTTCTCAAATAGGCCGTCCAGAATCCCTTCACCAAAGTGGTGAGAGATCATGGACTCCTGGACGGCCCTGACAGTGGTTGCCATCGCCGTTCCGTAGCTCACACCATCTCTCTCGTCCATCTCAAGTTCCAACGTCTCGAAGCGGTCCAATCGGAACAACCCCTCTCTCTCGATCTCGCGCTCCATTTCATCCTCGGAAGGTGCGTAGAAGTGCACATCATAGGAATCTAGCTTCTCCTCTTCCACTTCTCCCTAAAAGAATCAAGAAACAATTGAACTTGTCGAGACACAAATCACAACCGAGTACAATTTTTAATTATAGACATTCTTTTTCTAAACTTTTAACTAATAGAATACGGGCAAAAACATCTGTATACATATTACTCAAGATAAGTCCGATATTACACATGACAGCACAGGATGTGGACGTAAGCACGTCATACAGACAAGAAGAGGAGGGAAAAGCGGATGGCGTAACGAGAACAACGGACATCGAAAAGAAAATCAAAAGGAGCATTAGAATATGATCTAGTGACTTGTGCTCTGGCACCATGTTAGACTAAACCATTCTTTCCAAAAAGTTTACGCCATCAGAAAACGGGCGCACAATTTTATTTATACCGTAGTACTTGACGTTAAAATAGAAAAAAGCTTGAAGATACCTTAGGAATTGAGGTTACCTTTGCAACTAACATGGACAGGCTTCTCGAGAGGAGCTCCCAGATGAAAGAGTTGCCTCTATCAACATGGTGGGGGCCCCTTCTGCCGAGCAAGATCAGCACCATTCTGCCTCCAGACACCAGCTCTTCAGATCTCAAGTGGAGGAATGATGTGAAGTCCTCTTGGAACTGCCGCAAGTACGCCTCGGCTACACAGGGAGGGCTGGACTCAGAGATGTGGATGGTGCCCTTGTTGATTGGTTCTCTGTTCTCATCACAGAGTGCCGGAGGGACCTGTCAAAAGGACATGTGAGTTGGGCAGTTTGATCCGATGATAAGATGTTTTTTCGTCATTTGCAGATAGTAAGTTAAGTACATCATGCCTTCATTATCCTAAAAATGCCACTTAGAAGCAATAAGCGATACAATTTGGGCTACCAAACCCATAAGTGTGTCCTTTTCTTTCTCGGTCGGTGGTCCTTTTCATCCTTTTTCATTGGCATAATTCTTCCACTTACTGGTACAAAAAATGGGACTCAGCTCAATGAAGATGTTATGCTATAAAATTCAAGATTCTCCCTGAAATGGTATCAAAATGGGTGTAGTGACAGGGATCAAGATGGACCCTTTCATCCTCAGTCTCGCGCTCAAGGCCTGTGGACTCGCCGTGAATCTGAAACTTGGCGAGTCATTACATGGGTATGCTGTGAAATCGGGACTCAAGAACTCCGTTTTTGTGGGTAGTACCCTTTTGGACATGTATACTAAAACGTGCATAACCGAGCTAGGTTGTTGGGTCTTCGATGAGATGCCGCTGAGAAATGTCGTTTCTTGGACCGCCATCATCACCGGACTAGTTCGTAGTGGTAATTGTAGGGAGGGGTTGTCGTACTTCTCCAAAATGTGGAGATCGAAGGTGCAATGTGATACATATACATTTGCCATTGCGCTGAAGGCATGTGCTGATTTGGGTGCTTTGGACCAGGGGAGGTAGATACACACTCACACTGTAAAGAAAGGATTTGATGAAACCTCATTTGTTGCCAATACCCTCGCGACAATGTATAACAAGTGTGGAAAGTTGGATTATGGATTGCGATTGTTTGAAAGGATGCCAATGCGAGATGTGGTTTCTTGGACTACAATAATTACTACATACATTCAGATGCGTCAGGAGGAATCTGCCATCAGAGCTTTTCTAAAGATGCGAGAATCAGATGCTAGTCCTAATGCATACACATTTGCTGCAGTTATATCTGGTTGTGCCAATCTCACCAAAATCGACTGGGGCGAACAATTGCATGCCCATGTTCTATGCATAGGTCTTTTCAGTTCTCTTTCAGTGGCAAACTCCGTTATGACAATGTACTCCAAGTGTGGACAGTTGACTTCAGCTTCAATAGTTTTTACTGAAATGACAATGAGGGATGTGGTTTCATGGAGCACATTGATCGCGGGGTATTCAAATGGAGGGTGCGGTGAGGATGCTTTTGAGCTTCTATCACTAATGAGAAGAGAAGGACCAAAGCCAACTGAGTTTGCTCTTGCTAGCATCCTGAGCGTGTGTGGAAATATGGCTATCCTTGATTCAGGAAAGCAACGGCATGCTCATGTCCTGCTGATTGGTTTAGAACATACGTCTATGATGCAAAGTGCTCTAATTAACATGTATGGCAAATGCGGGAGTGTAAAAGAAGCATCACGAATCTTTGATGTGGCAACAAACATTGATTTCGTGTCTTGGACGTCAATGATAAATGGATATGCTGAACATGGATACGCCATGAAGCAATTGATTTATTCGAGAAACTGCCTGCAGTGGGCTTGAGACCGGACCCTATCACCTACATTGGTGTTCTTACGGCCTGTAGCCATGCCGGGCTGGTTGATCTTGCATTTGGTTATTTTGATACAATGAGTGTGAAGCACCAGATCATTCCTACAAAGGAACACTATGGCTGCATGATTGATCTCCTTTGTCGTGCTGGTCACCTAATTGAGGCAGAGAACATTATCAAAATCATGCCATTCAAACGGGATGATGTTGTTTGGTCAACTTTGTTGAGAGCGTGCAGAGTCCATGGTGATGTTGACCGTGGAAGGCGCGCTGCTGAGCAAATTCTTGAGATCCATCCACATTGTGCTGGAACTCACGTTACGCTGGCTAACATATATTCTGCCCAAGGGAGATGGAGGGAAGCGGCAGATATAAGGAAGACGATGAAGTCTAAGGGAGTAATTAAGGAGCCTGGATGGTCCTGGATCAAGGTGAAAGATCGTGTATCTACATTTGTAGCTGGTGACAGGACTCATCTAGAGTGTGAAGAAATATACAATAATTTGGATTTCTTGAGTCTGGATGAAATTGATGTCGATGATGTGGATATATTTCTGGATGATGTTGGAGATTGAAGAAGCAATGCTTCATCTTTCATTACAGTTGAGGTCAGCTCTATTAATTTTGACTGGCTAGATCTTGCGAAGACACAGATATGTGGGGAAACCATTGCCGGTCATGAGCAACAACTGAAAACGGCGTGGAATATGCTAGCTGTCCTTGGTGAAAGAATCATTTTGGAGACTATCTCAAAGTTGGAAGCAGTATGAGGTCATCAAATCGTCCACTACTCAAAAGTCTCCTAAGCATACTGCAGGGCTTTAGGTTTTCGGGCGGGGATTGCTCTCTCAAAGGCGAGCCGCTACAGTGTGAGAAGATAACTTTTTTCCCCTTTGTCGCATACTAATTATGCTGGAGATTTGTCACATAGTATTCCGGTTTCCACATTGGTCACTGGACGGTAAGAGTTTAAGCACATTGACGATTCATAGGTTACTTAGTGCTGAGATTGTGATCTTCGTTCCAGGATGCCTCTTGGTAAATTAAGGTTTGGAAGTTTGAAACAGGATGATGGTCTTTCAGACTTAAGGGATTATAGGGACTTTTTCTTTTCTCAACTGGGTTGATTCTATTAAATGGAATTGACATAGGATCACGTTTTCTGAGGAAGCTCATGATAATGAGTTATTGAGACACTATTTTTGAAGTGTTTTTTTTCCAACTGAGTTTTGAGGAATAACTTTATGAAGGTTGGCTGTAGAAGTTGTGGATATTTCGTACTTTTTCTTTCTTTTTGATATTCAGATGTTCTAATCATAAAAAGGCTGAAAAGGCATTATTTTTCTTTACTAGATTGTTGTAAGAGGGTCCGTATTGCTGACAACTTGTGTACGGCGATGACTTTGGTGCCATAACTTTTTTTCGGATCACTTTGGTGCCAAAATCGGAGAAAAAAGATCACTTTAGTGCCAATTTGGCCGGAAATCCAACGTGGCATTTTTTATTAATTTTTAACGCCGACGTGGCTCGCCGGAGGCTGAGTCAGCATGTACAGTCAGCATTTTTTATTTTAAATAATTTTTTTCAACGTGTACAGTCAGCATTTTTAATTTTAAATATTTTTTCTTTATTTTTTCCTTTTTCTTTTCTTTTCTTTTCTTTTTTTTTCTCCCCTCGCCGGCCGGTTGCCGGTGGCCGGCCGGCCACCGGCGAAGCCCGACAAGGGCTGGGCGAGGGCGGCCTTGCCCATGGCCAGCGAGGGGCGGCCGACCCTCGCCGGCGACGGGCGAGGCCGGCCCTCGCCGGCCCAGGCGAGGGTCGCCCTCGCCAGATCCGGCGAGGGCGACCCTCGCCGGCGTTGGGCGAGGCCGGCCCAGGCGAGGGTCGCCCTCGCCAGATCCGGCTCGGGCGACCCTCGCCGGCGTCGAGCGAGGGCAGCCCTCGCCTGAGTCGGGCGCGGGCGCCCCTCGCCCGACGCCGGCGAGGGTCGCCTGAGTCGGGCGCGGGCGACCCTCGCCCGACGCCGGCGAGGGTCGCCCGAGCCGGATCTGGCGAGGGCGACCCTCGCCGGCGTCGAGCGAGGGCAGCCCTCGCCTGGGCCGGCGAGGGTCGCCCTCGCCTGAGTCGGGCGCGGGCGACCCTCGCCCGACGCCGGCGAGGGTCGCCCGAGCCGGATCTGGCAAGGGTCGCCCGAGCCGGATCTGGCGAGGGCGACCCTCGCCTGGGCCGGCGAGGGCCGGCCTCGCCCGACGCCGGCGAGGGTCGCCCTCGCCGGATCTGGCGAGGGTGACCCTCGCCTGGGCCGGCGAGGGCCGGCCTCGCCCGTCGCCGACGAGGGTCGGCCGCCCCTCGCCGGCCATGGGCAAGGCCGCCCTCGCCCAGCCCTTGTCGGGCTTCGCCGGTGGCCGGCCGGCCACCGGCAACCGGCCGGCGAGGGGAGAAAAAAAAAAGAAAAGAAAAAGGAAAAAATAAAGAAAAAATATTTAAAATTAAAAATGCTGACTGTACACGCTGACTCAGCCTCCGGCGAGCCACGTCGGCGTCAAAAATTAATAAAAATGCCACGTCGGATTTCCGGCCAAATTGGCACTAAAGTGATCTTTTTTCTCCGATTTTGGCACCAAAGTGATCCGAAAAAAAGTTATGGCACCAAAGTGATCGCCGTACACAAGTTATGGCACTTGTCGTGTACTTTTGCCAGATCGTTGTAAGAGGGTCTGTATTGCTGACAATTTTCCAGGATGGATCCGTTTCTGCATTATTTTCACCTTTAAACTCTATTGGACTTTTATTTGCTATACAACTTGCCGGAGCAGGACAAAGTTTACAAAAGCTGTGCTGGAACTTGATGTTCTTGGATTATGGTGAAGGACTGTGTGCCCACATTTGTGGCTGGTGACAGATCTCATTTAGGGAGTGAACAACTATGCAACGTTCTGAATTTTTTTGGGAGAAACTAGTATTGAGGATGCGGCTTCCCTCATGAATGATGTTGAGGACTTAAACGGAGCATCCTTTCACTGTTCCATTTTGATGGGCTCTTCACCAGTATTTTTAGTTACCAGAGTTGGCAGCAGAAAGTGTGCGACAGGAAAAGCCCAATATTTGTCTAAAGCAACAGGTATGTAGAGGTTGTATTTTGCTTGGTTGCCTTGTTGCTGGAAGAATGGATGATTTACAAATTGATGCATGATATGACGTTTACACTGCATGGTTCCAATCAAATTGCGGCTTGAAAAATCCGTTGGTTACTCCAGGTAGACAGTTTTCCCATCTTCTCCCGTACTGGCTTAATAGACTTGGTGTCAAATTCTCCATACATGTGCTTTCTGTTTGTAGCAGTAGAAATATGGATAAATTCACCTGCATAAAGTAAAGACAGTTCCTTTATAGTCTTTAACCATAATCGAGCTCCACTATAGTCCAGCTCAACTGCATTTGCTAATTATAAATACTATCATTCTTTCCTCTTCTCTGCTTTACAATTCTCCAGCATTTAGTATTTACATTCTTCAGGAGGGATTTAAACAATGACGCATTTTGAATTGCCTCTTCCCTAGCTATTTTCATATGCCAAGCTCGATTACTTGTCCAGGTAGAAGCAGGTGATGGTTTTGGGGAACCAGAGGAATACATTTTATGCTGAGTGAAACCGCTGCTTATGCCAGTGGCTTCAATACCTATTGGTTGATGTACACAGCTTCTGACCCTTCAGATGTATAAAAATGCAGCTGCATTCGTGAAGCTTCAAGCCATGGCCTCGCTGTTGCAAGAACATGGGCTTTCATTGATTGTCACGCCCCGTACCCCACGAAGCATGAACATCCGCGTATAGGTCGAAATAAGGTGCGACGCTCCCAGGTTACGTCACCGACCCGAAAACCTAAATCAGAGAAAACACGCTACATGCGGAAACGACGTATATATAATAGATATATACACCCAGACAATTTAAAAGCAACCATGAATAGCAAGGACTAACCATTAACAAACGATAAAAAAACAACATATACGTTCATTATAACACTTATATACAATATTCATTTAAAAACCAGAGATACAACAAAAGGGCCACTCATACAAAAAGGGATCGGTGGCCTAGGGGGATCGGCTAACCACTAGAGGGCTACAGTCAAAAGTATCGGCCCTCGTTCCTAAAACTGAGGTCTGCCCTAGGGTATCCAGTCGGGGTCAGATCCAGACATCTCGGAAGAACCCTCGGACTGCTCTGGCTCCTCCTCTGAACTCATAGCCTCAAACTCTGTCTCGGGCTCAGCCTTAAAATTCATGGCTGGGGATCTGAAATGTCGGTTTTACCACAACTGTGAGAAAACTCAGCAAGTACAAACCACTAATCCTAAACTAGGCTAATGTGCACCTCCAGAGGGTAAATAAAACACATCGAATAACGAACCAGTAAATCAACATAAATTTTCACTCCGAGCTCACAGCCCAATAAACTATTTCACATCCCTGCAGGTTAGGCATCCACATCAATGCAATTCGTGTGCAATTATACCGACCCGAAGGCCCACAATTGAATATAACGACCGGTAGGCCCGACCCGAAGGCCACAATTGATAAAACGACCCGTAGGCCCGACCCGAAGGTCAACAGTTTGATAAATCGACCCGTAGGCCCGACCCGAAAGTCACAAGTGATTATAACGACCCGTAGGCCCGACCCAAAGGCCAACAGTTTGATAAATCGACCCGTAGGCCTGACCCGAAGGCCAACAGTTAATAAATCGACCCGTAGGCCCGACCCGAAGGCCAACAGTTAATAAATCGACCCGTAAGCCCAACCCGAAGGCCAACAGTTTGATAAATCGACCCGTAGGCCCGACCCGAAGGTCACAAGTGATTATAACTCAATTTCACTCAATCAACGGCATAATGTGTGAATCGTATGCCCGGAAATTCAAGCCAATTACCTAAGCCAACATGCCGAACACAATCATTCACCAAATCAACGAATTCAACGCATCCTTGGCACATTCAATATATTTCCACTTTGGTTCAACAAATCCCACATTCATTCGCGCGTTCATTCCAAGGTAGTTCGATGCGCTAAAGGCCTGCCCTGGGCAAATCCATCTCAATAGTTGTTCTTATCAACATGGGGCCACTTAATAGGCTTTAGACAAGTCCCAATCAATCCATAACATGACTAAATTTTCAGCCCTCAATCAATAAACCATTCAATGCTCAACTTGGATAAATTTCACAATTTCGGTACTGTATGAACAGTACCAGGGCAGAACCCATTTTGCCCACTAAATCATTCTTAAACAACCTCATTAGGCCCTAATCATATATCCTAAACACCCAACAACCAAATACACCTAATTAAGCTTCAAATAAGCCTAATTAGTCCCCAAAATATCCACTTCCAAGTCATTAACACTTGAACTTAATTAGTGAAACACTTAGACAAAATTACACAAATTCGGTGCCCCATGAACAGTACCAGACCAGATTTGCATTTAAGCACTAAACCACCTTTAAACCATTTCATTAGGGCCTAATCACTTACCCTAATCATCCAACCACCATATACACAAAATTAAGCCTCAAATGAGCCTAATTAACACTTGAATTGTCCAATTCCAAGCCTTGAATCATTGAATTCAATTAGTGCAAAACTTAGACAAATATGCACATTTTCGGTACTTTGTGAACAGTACCAGAACAGGGGCTGTTTTTGGCCTTAATCCACCATTAAATCATCTCATTAGGTCCTAATGACCCATACAAAACATCCCACACACAATTAAGCCTAATTAACCCTCAATTAGGCCTAATTAACCCCTAAAAATGCACAATTAAACTAATTAGGGGTTTAGGGGTTTATACTCGCCTATTAGCGACTCGGGACGACGGGAACGGGCGGTCGATCACCGACGCGCGGTAAGGATCGACGGCGGCGTTCCGGGTGCGAGCCGGCGGTCACGGCGACGACGGGAATGGCGATTTGCTGCTGTTTTTCTTCTGTTTAGGCTGAAACCGGGGCTGATGGTGGCTGCTCTTGGGCGAAACTAGCTGCTGGTGGTGCTGGCTCGGCGGGGGCAGCTCCGGCTGGTACTGTTCCGGCGTGAACAGTACCAGACCCAGCAGAATGGTTCACGGCAGAATTGAAACAGAGAAGAAAGAAGAAGTTCTTCGGGGGAAATGACCGAATAATCTAAGAGGAGAGAGAGAGGGTCTGGTCAAATAGGTCAACAAAGTGTGGGTGGAATCCAAGTGTCAAAATCTTGGACATTTGGACAATTTTGCCCTTGATCCAATGGCCAAGATTAATCCATATCCAATAATTTAGGGGTAAAATGGTCATTTGTCCTTAACCATAGTTGACCAGATCTGAGTTAAGCCTAACTAACCTTGGTTAACCCCCAAAAATTAACCAAATTTCGGAATTAGCCAAATTAGCCCTAGGGGCATTTTCGTAATTTTTCGATCCCGAACCGAAATTCCAATTTTTGTCCATACCGGTCCTATATATTCACGGTAGACATAATATGGTGTCGGATCCTTAAAATTCATCCTTTAAGTCCTCGAAAACCAGTCCAAAAGTTTGGAGGGGCAAAAGCGTAATTTTTCGTTTCGGGGTCGAAATTCCAATTTATGACCGTAGACACTCCAAACATGTGTGGCCACCCCAAAATGGCATCGATTCCGAAAAATAATTTCGTTTGGCCTCGGAAACGGATATCGAGGTCCCCAGGGGCAAAATTGTAATTTTCCCTAATTTCTGTCGATATTTCTATTTTCAGCCGTATTACTCCCAAACTCATTTGGCCACTATAAAATGATGTCCGTCTTGCAAAATAGTCGTAATTACCCTTGAAATTTTGATATCGAAGTTAGGGTCCAATATCGCGATCGAAATAGCTCGTTTTGAAATATTAGGGTCTCTCACTAACGGGCGGCTATTTAGGTGTTACGCGTATCGACTTAGGATTGTCCGAGTCGTGATTGCCTCGAATTTCGAGAGAACGAGAGGAATTATCACTAGCACCGGGGGTCGCGATCATTTGGATTGAAATCGGGATTCATTGGTCAGGCGTACTTTCGGTCGTGCGGAATCACCCGCGATCCGATCGTACGTTACTGACTATATCATTCCGTCATTTTCCTAAGATCGGCCCATATTGGTTCAAAATATTCTCTCGACGTTCATCGAAATCGGCGCTCAATCGCGATCGGGTCCTCGGTCCACGTACCTATTCCTATTTAGCCTTTCCCATTTGGTTAGTATCCCGTGATTGATCAAGTCCGAGCGAGACTTACTAAAATCAAACGAGAATTACTGTATACTTTATTGGTCCCGATAACAGGTCAAAATTCAGGATGTTACACTGATGGTGGTTACAGACCTTTACAGCACTCTTCCGGTTCCTAACATGAATAGATGCTTTCAGGTAATTCACTGTCAGAGTATTTTGTGAAGAAATTTTACGTCATCGAATCTCTTACAATATTTCTAAGCACGGGATACTGATTTATTTCTTCCATGTTCAAAAGGATTGGGTGAAAAATGAAATAATATGAGAAAAAGAGAACTTATGTACCTTTTCGAGCTAAAAGTTCACTCCATTTTGATTAAGTTTAGTATATAGTGAGAATGGTAAACTAAATAACTCTGCAATTTCAAGCAGTTGGGAAATTTTTTTTATCATGTTTCTAGTCGAGGAAGCAGCCTTTCTGAAAAATCGGGGTAAGGGTGCATACGTAACCCTCTCCCCATTTCCTGAGAACCTATGCATTGGGACGTGCCAAGCAGTCTTATGATGGTAGAGTTTTGCTTTGTTTCTGTTTGCTGATTATTTCGCGCTTGAACACTGGCTCAACACATGCACTTAAGATGCCAAGCACATCCTCAGGAAGCCATCAGCTTCCTGACCGAGTTCAGTCAATCGTGGAGGGATCCTGGTTTCAGCACTCACCCGAAAGATCAGCTTGTCAACGCAGTACGCTATCAAGCTTTGGCTCCAATAGGCAGAGCGGTTGCAGGAAGCTCACTCTGGCAAGTTTTAATGGAAAGCCTTGTCTCTACCACGAGCCAGTTATGAAATCATCCTGAGCCAGAGCCCCTCAACTGCAAGTTTCATCGCATATCAGTCCCACAAGTTGTATCAGATCTGTAAGATTTCAGCGAGGATGATAAACATTGAGGACTTGAAAAGAGCACAGGCTGCATGTAGCATGGAAAGGCGCGTTGGGAGCTGCAAACAGCCGGTTTTTATGTGGAAAGTTATACGGTTTCCATGTAAATATAAAGAGTTAACGACAGTAAATACCTTGAGAAGAGGTATCCTCTCTCTCTCTGATTAGCTGTTTGTTGACCCTTAGGCTAGCTGAAAATAGTATAATTGGATGATATTTATGAGTTTCTACTCTTGTGGATGTTTCAAAAATCTGTAAGCTGTTTGCTATGAAGCTGTTTGCACTTTTGCAGTTTCACGTTGATTTATTGCTGTACAAAGCCAATTTTGAAATGTTGCTTGTTTCGAACCATCGTTTCGACGAATCTCGTCAAGGGGAAAAAGGGGAAAGGCTCCGAAAGTTGCTTTTCGACTTTTCATCCTATTCATTCAGTGCAAGACTTTAATGTCCACACCATCCTATACGAATCAGGAACTTAGTTTGTACATACAGAACGCGCTGTTCTCTAAGTCAAACTGTCATTCAAAACGCCGGAGGGCCTCGCAGCAAAGGTAAAAAGGTCATATTTGAAAAGGAATATCTACATTACGAAAGGATGAATGCAATTCGAAACCGAGGGAATCTGAACCACAAATGCCATTATCTCGCTTGTGAAATCTGTTCTAAAGAACACATGATGTGGGAAATACCAATTTGATGCTCTCCAATTCTTTTTCTTTATGAACTAAAGAAGCTACTATTATTTAAAAGGCCACATCACAAACAGAGGGCATCAAATTTTTCCTTCAAAAGCTCCACAGTGCTAATTCATGTGCTAATTCATGTGCAACTTATTCCCCTCCTCTTCTGGTCCGTTTGCCTCTCTGCATACAGGATGGATTCTCCTTGAAACGTACGAGATGTCAATCTCACGTTTAAGTGGAGTGAACCAGCACCACGTAATCAAATGAATTCTAGGATTAGGAAAGACACAGATCAAGATTCGATGAGTCACATAAACCAAATCTCTCTCTCTAGTGTACCTTCACAAAGCTTTCCATGTATTCTCTATACTTTCTTTATAGGCAAGAAAGCGGGCATTTGCGTTATCTCCTTTCGAAAAAGATCACTGCTTCGAATCAGCAAATCACTCTCTCGAAAAGGGTCTCGTCAGGCTGCAGATCAAGCAAAATCGGTTTTCATCCCCATCATTGCTTGAATCAAGGGCGACTCTCTTTCTGTTTGTTTTTTTATGCCTCGACCGTGTGTTTAGGATTCCACAGCTGCAATGTTTTCCACCACTAGAGCCTTCGCCCCCCTTTTTAACCCTTTTTGCTTCATTGTGGATCTGCTTTTCTCCTCCCCTCCCTTTGCTTTTGAGATAAGTTAATCTATACAAGGCATGCGAATGCAAAGTATTTTTTTGAAACATTTCAGCTGAAAGAGAGGGGAATAAAGCAGAAGATGCAAGATTTATGGGGGGGGGAATGGAGCCCATCCACACATCTTTTTCTGGCCTAGTGGGAACTTGGGGGGAGATTTGTACACTCCATGCCCTCGTTTGCATAGTGGATAATGGATGGCTCATGAATGCTTTGCCCCTCTTTGTAACAAGGATTCTCTTTTGGTTCTTCATGTTTTTTCCTCTTTTTTTCTTTCCCTTTTGATGTCATGAGGAGGACAAGGATGAGACTCGAAATCCCACATGAGAGATGGAAGCTCTTGCGGTGCCCGCGACCCTGTTGACATGTCGAGTCGTATCGGTTCTGTGTTGGGCGATTTTTGGATTTCAGTTGAGAAATACGAGACTACAACCTCGCGAATGATGAGGGATGCATAATTTATATTCCTTGATTATTAACGGGCGCAGGCATTATCGAGGAAAGATAGCTTTGCTGATATCATGATGCTAAGCTCTTTTGTCGATTGATTTTACATGGTTCGATGATCGTGACGATTCAAGCAATAGTTTTCAAAAAGTGTCTCACATGGGCACGGTACATTTGAGTCTAACATACGCATCCTCCCGATTCGATATTTGTTCGAGCACACGTCCTAATTTTACCATCTAAGAAGGGAAAAGAAAAAAGGGAAAGGAAAAAAAGAGAAAAATGACATAAATTATCCCCGAACTTTTGCCTAATGTGTAATGTGATCCATGTACTTTTAATTTGTTCAATGTGGTCCTCGAATTATAGCTCGATATGCAATGCGATCCATGAAATTTTAATATAGTTTTCATATGAAAATGTTTAATGTTATCTCTGAACTTGAATTAATGGAAGAACCACATTGAATATTTTTGTATAATTCAAAGACTAAATCAAACATGTACCAAAATTTCAGGGATCATATCGAACAAATTAAAAACTCAGGAACTATATTGTACATTGAATCAAAATTCATGAACTATTTAAGTCATTATCCTGAAAAAAAAATTGCAAGAAAAAGAAGATAGATAATATCGTTAGACTATGTATGACTTCGACACGCCTATAAAAGAGCATCACCCTCTCCCGCAGAGAAAAGAAAAGGCCAAAAAGCTTCGCTTCCAAGCTTCACCTTCTCTCTCTCCGGAATCCATGGAGACCATCGGCTCTGGCGGCAAGCCGGAGAAGCAGACGACCGCACTCTCCAGCTACTTCCACTTCAATGTGGTGCCGACGGCCTTCCGACTGCTCGAGCTCAAGTTGGCTCACTTCTTCCTCCTCCGCGTGTCCACCCACGTCCTATTCGCCGTGCGACTCTCCTGTGAGTACTCCTTCCTCCTCCTCGGCTTCGTCGCCCATCCGCTATTCGTCTTCGCCCTCTGCAACGCCATCATCGTCGCCCTCTTGGCCAAGCCTGGCAGGTCCTTCGCCCGTAGGCCGGCCGGCGGCGGCGCGGTCGAGGAGCTGTACGAGGAGATTGTCAAGATCAGCGAGAGCCGGGCCAGGCCCGTGCTCCTGCTGTCTCGCGAGGCGGAGGATGTAACATCCTGAATTTTGACCCGTTATCGGGACCAATAAAGTGCATATGGATTCTCGTGTAATTTTAGTAAGTCTCGCCCGGAATTGATCAATCACGGGATACTAACCAAATGGGAAAGGCTAAATAGGATCAGGTACGTGGACCGAGAACCCAATCGTGATAGGGCGCCGATTCCAACGAACGTTGAGGAAATATTTTGAACCATTATAGGCCGATCTTAGGAAAAGGACAGGTTGATATTGTCAGCAACGCACGATCGGATCGCGAGTGATTTCGCATGACCGAAAGTGCGCCTGACAAAGGAAAACCGATTCTAATCCAAACGATCGTGACCTCAGGTGCTAGTGATAATTCCTCTCGTTCTCTCGATATTGAGACCCTCACGATTTGGACAATCTTAGGTCGATACGCGTAACGCCTAAACAGCCGCCTGTTAGTGAGAGACCCTAAAACGACAAATCGAGTAACTTAGATCGCGATATTGGACCCGGACTTCGATATCAAAATTTCAAGGGTAATTACGACTATTTTGCAAGACGGATGTCAATTTGGAATGGCCATTCATGTTTGGGATTAAAACGGTTGAAAACTGAAAATCTGTCAGAAAGTGAGAAAAAGACCATTTTGCCCCTAGGAACGCCGAGGCCGAATTCGGAGGCCGTTTGAGGTTATTTTTCGCAACCAGTGTCATTTTGGGGTAGCCACACTCGTTTGGAGTGGTTTTGGACAAAAAGTGGATTTTCGACAAAAATTAGAAAATAATATTATTTTATTCCCGGAAACTTCGCAGAAGATTTTCGAGGGCTTAGAAAGCGAATTTCGCGATTCCGACTCTGGATTAGGTCTTACATGAATATTTAGGACCGGTATGAGCGAAAATCGGAATTTCGGTTCGGGACGGAAAAAGGACGAAAATGCCCCTAGGTCATTTTTATTTATTCCGAATTTTGGGGGCAATTTTGGAAATTAACCAAGGTTGGTTAAGGTTAACTAGGGTGGGTTAACCATGGTTAGGGGCAATTGACCATTTTGCCCTTGAATTATTGGTTTTGAAGCATTTTTAGCCATTGGATTAGGGGTAATTTGGTCATGTGGGCTTAGATCTTGACATGTGGACCCCACAATGGATTAAGTTGACCCCCCTTTGACCCTCTCTCTCTCCTCAGACCTGTCTCTCTCTCTCTCCACGCCGGACTCTCTCTCTTCTCTCCCGATTCTCCCTCGGCAGCTGCTTCGTTCACGCCGTCCAGCACCGCCGGCTACTGTTCTTGCCGGAATAGTTGTCCTCGCCGGAGCTGCTGGTCACCAGCCACCGTGTGCCACCCCTAGGCCTCACCCCCAGCCTCGTCGCACCATTTTCCCCCGCTCCCGCCGCCCGTGGCAGCCGCTCCAGCCCGGTCGTAGAAGACACCGTCGCCGTCGCCGGGCTTATCCCGCCAGGCCGCGCCGCCGTACGCCACCCCTCCGACCAGCCTAGCCTCCGCCGTCTCTCTCCCGTCACCCCAGCCACCAATCAGACCGGCGCTCCCCTATTTTGGCCGAGAGGTGGCCGTGAGCTTCGCCGGACCGCCGTGAGCCGCCGGCTTGCCTTGGAGCGCCGCCGTCGATTGTACCGCTCGCCGGTCATCGGCCGCTCGCTCCCGTCGTCTCGCGTCGCTAATAGGCGAGTAAAACCACTAATCCCTGAATTAGACTAATTTTGTGCAATTAGGGGTTTAATTAGGAGGATTAAGCTTAATTAAGGCCTAATGTTGTGCATTTGTGCATTGGATGATTAGGGGACCTAATTAGGACTAATTATAATGGTTTAATGGTAATTTAGAGAGGAATTGATGGCTGATTTGGAGTGGGCCTCATGGGCTCCGAATTTTGTCCTAATGGCCCAATTGGGAATTAAATGGGCCTTGATTGTTGGAATTAAATTAAATTTGTTGAAGCCCATTAGAAATTAAATGGGCCCTTGACGTTGGAATTAAATTGAAATGGTTTGAAGCCCATTGGAAAATTAATTGGGCCTTTGATGTAGATTGACTTGAATTTGTTTGAAGCCCATTGGGAATTAAATGGGCCTTTGATTGTGAAATTCCACGTTGGTTTTGATATGATTTAAGAATATACTGTGACCGACGGGTCAGGCCTACGGGTCGGATATAATTGTGACCGACGGGTCAGGCCTACGGGTCGAAAATGATTGATGACCGTTGCGTCATGGCCTTCGGGTCGATTTAAACTGTGATGACCTCCGCGTCATGGCCTTCGGGTCGAATTATACAATTGTGGGCCTTCGGGTCGGACCTTCGGGTCGATTTAAATGTGATGACCATTAGGTCATGGCCTTCGGGTCGATTTATACAGCTGTGGGCCTTCGGGTCGGGCCTTCGGGTCGAATGATTGATGACCATTGGGTCATGGCCTTCGGGTCGATTTAACTGCTTACAAATTATACTGATATTGAAAGCCTAACCTGCAGGGCGGAAGTAATGAAAGAATTAGGGCTGAGGGCCCGAGTGATTTTTAATGTGAATTATTTACTGGTTCAGTAATTCATGCATTTTAATTATCTCTGGAGATGCACGTTAGCCTAGTTTAGGATTAGAGATTTTACTTGCTGAGTTTATCTCACGGTTGTGGTAAAACCGATTTTCAGACCCCCGTCCATAGCATGCCGAGGGACGGCCCTCTTTTTGGATTCCCGCACCGCATTCAGAGATCGTCCAGTGTACACCCGTGTGGGGATGGAACAGCTTAGGTTAGGTTTCATTCAGTGGTGTTAGTAGACGTGGGAGAAGATTTCAATCATACTCAAGAGTATGTGGCTTGGTGCCATAGGGGTGCAGACGGTGTAATAGGACCCCCGATGAGGACTTTTGATGTTCCAATAGATGTAAATGGCGTTATGATTCCACAGATGGTGAGTGGTGAAGTCTCTGATCCTCCAGCCTCCCTTAGTGTGAGCAGTGTAGGTGATACCGTGGATGGACCGATACCCATGGACGAGGTGCAAGGTGATGAGCAAGTTATAGCTGACGATATGATTGAGGAGGAAGACGAAGAACTGAATGTGGAAGTGATAGGTGAGAATGCTGAGGCAGCTGGTGAAGTGGAAGAAGTTGGGTCGGACGAGGAGATTAGATCTGAGGAGGACTCGTCTGAGGAGTCAGTAGCGCCATCCAATCCAGGCGGGGAGCCGTAGAGCAGATCCCAGTGTTAGGAGTCAGTCTAACCCTCTTTTTGAAATGTAACTCTCCCCCTGATAGTTAACTGACACCTCTAGGCCACCGATCCTTTTTGTTTAGTGGCCTTTGATGTATTCCTTCTTGCTGTAAGTAAATAATGCGTGTATGTTTGTAAAGAAGTGTATATGTGTTAGTATTATCTATGGTAGGTTGATGTCTATTGCTGCTCGTGGTTCAGTTTTGTTTTATGTCTGGGTATATATATATATATATATATATATATATATATATATATATGTACGTCGTTTCCGCATGTGGCGTGTTCTTTCTCTGATTTGGGGTTACGGGTCGGTGACGCAAAAATCCTGGGAGCGTCGCACCTCAAGTCGACCTACGCGCGGATGTTCAGCCTTCGTGGGGTACGGGGCGTGACAGAGGAGGTCGTGTACGAGGACAAGGCAATCATCAGCAAGTCGGCACTGCCGCCCGACCTCGAGGGGGCGAGGCCGGCGGCGCCACCGTTGGTCTCGAGGAAGGGGCTGCCGCCGCGGCGGACAAGGACAAGGAGGACGACGAGGACGAGGAGTGCTGCCGCGGCGGTCTCCGGCCTCCGGAGGTGGAGAAGAGGCCGCGGGCGGCGGGATCGTGCGGCGGCGGCAGCGGCGGAGATGAGGAGATGAGCAACGAGGAGTTCCAGCGGGCGATCGAGGCGTTCATCGCGAAGCAGCTAAGGTTCCGGCGGGAGGAGACGCTGGCCATTGTGCTCCCGGAGCCGCGCTGATCCCGGGCACCAAAAAACCGATTTCAGATTTTCTGTTGCGCACAGTGTAGAGAGAGAGAGAGAATAGCAATTTCTCTCTCTCTCTCTCTCGTCTTTGTTTTTTTTTTTTACTTTTTTAGAAGCATACGATTCTCTCTTTCTCTCTTTTTCTTTTGTCTTCCCATTTTCTAGGGGATTAAAGTATAATTTTTTAAAGTTAATATCACGAAAAATCTCAAACTAGTATATCTATAATAGTTTTATTCCAAATTAATTTTTTGATCACAAAAAAACTCTAAATTAATATATCTGTAACAATTTTACTTCGTGTTAGTTTCTGTTAAATTTTACTGTTAAATTGCTTTGTTAAATGACACGCGGTAGTTAACGGATATACTAATTATGGGATTTGCCCTCTATCTATCATCGGTGTACTAGCTTGTGATTTTTTCTTTTTGCATTAAACTAATTTAATTGAAATTAATGGAGGGTAAATTTGTCACAAATGTACAAGTTCACGGTATTTTGTAGTAAAAATATTAGGATAAAATTATCACAAATGTACCAATTTGAGATTTTTAATGGTCAAAAATTAATTTTAAATAAATTTATTACACGTGTATCAGTTTTGGATTTTTCGGAATATTAACCTAATTTTTGGGGACGAGGGGATTCAATTCGGAATTTAATGCGGGAGCTTTGCACAAACGGCAGTGCCATCAAATCGCTCGCGGGGGTTCGGCGCTAAAACCATTGGAGAGGTGCTCTGAATCGCGAAGCGTGAGGGAAGCCGGAGAACAAGGAGGAGCAGCAGTAGCAGTCATTCCGTCGGTCAGAGACACAATTCGTTCGTGCGTGCATATTTCATAAATTTTACCAATCTCGAAGCCTCCTGTTACTATTATTTGCCTTCTCGAGAAAGAAAGAGACCGTAAGTTTCCTAACTTTCGAACCGCGGTGCCGGGTTTTTTTCTTCGTGATTTTTTTTTTGGTTTTGGGTACCCGTGGCTTTGCCGGTTGATCGCTTGAGCGTCGCGTTTCTTAAATAGCGTTGGTCTCGGCACCGCGGCTTTTCAAACGATCCTCTTGATGGACATAACTTTTAAAGAAGAAGAAAGAAAAATGTTGGCTGTGACTGTGAGTGCCGCAAATCTTTTTATTGTGATGTCGGGGTTTTTCAATGCTCGGTTGATCGAT
Source organism: Syzygium jambos (assembly GCA_031216235.1). Classification (NCBI taxonomy): domain Eukaryota; kingdom Viridiplantae; phylum Streptophyta; class Magnoliopsida; order Myrtales; family Myrtaceae; genus Syzygium; species Syzygium jambos. The sequence goes on from CM062228.1 coordinate 15,838,271, forward strand.
TGAGAAATTAATAACTCGAATGATTCGATTGATAAGCAATGGTGCACCTAGAGGTGAGCAAAAAGAGCTGCTCAAATCGGTTACGAGCAGTTCTCGGTTCCGTAAAATTGGAATCGGGAAATTTTAGTCTGGTTCCAGGTGTGGAACTTGGACCATCCTGACCGAATCGATTTTTTTTAGCGATTACGTTGATTTATGCACGTGTGTAAGATGACAAGAACAAAACAAAATACAATAGTATTTGCTCATTCCAACCAAAATTTGTCACAAATTGAAAAATTCTTTGTGAAACCTATAATGTTACACGCGACTCACTAAATATGCCGCTTGTCCTACTGGCCCACTTGAGAATCGGTCCGATTCTCGATTTTAAAGGTGAGAACCGGATTACCTGAATATCGATCATCCTTTATGGCACCAAAGCGAGTGTTTGTACAAAATTATGGCACGGCGTTCTTTTCCCAATAGGACGAGTGGAGTAAATTCGTTCGTCTAAATAAGAAATTATTTGCATTGGGATGGTACGAAGAGCTTTTTAAACTATAAATTTAAGTTTTTTTCTTTTTTGCCGTAAACCCTCAATAGGTAGTAGCCAATGCAAGTTTCGTTTCTGCATTTAATACCTAGTGGGTCGTTTATAGATGTAGACCAATTTGTCATTGTGCATTTGCTACATTGAACAACAATTATTTGTCAGGCTACCATGTAGCAATATCCCTAGCTCTGTCTTGTCTCTTCACCATATATAAATGCAAAAGCACATTTTCACATTACCCACCATATCATTTATCTAACCCATTCTGTTAGCCGAATTAGACAAACTTAACTGTAAAACTTTATTGCACAAATTTAATAAATTTAAGGATTTAATTATATTTTTTAAAAGTTTTAAGATTTAATTGCACTTTCGTGATAAGTTTTAGGACTTCACTACAAAAAAATGATTTTTTTCCGACAAAATTACCAACGAAAAATTCTGGAAAATTCGTTGGAAAGGGAATTTCCAACGAATTTTCCAACGAAAAATTTTTCGTTGGTAATTCGTCGTCGGAAAATTTTCCAACGAAAAATTTCAATTTTCGTTGGAAATTTGCAATAAATTTTTTTTCGTTGAAAAATTTATCGGAAAACTCGTGGCTAAATTCGTTGGAAACGAATTTTTTTTTCCGACGAATTTTTTTTCGTTGGAAACTATAATTTTTTTTTAGTCGAAAATTCGTGAAAATTTTTTTTCCATCAAAAATATTTTTTTTTTGGTCCAATTTTTTTTTTGTCGAAAAATAGCCCTCGCCGGCGAGGGCCGAGCTCGCCGCCCAGATCTGGGCGAGCTCGAGCTCGCCGGCGAGGGCCGAGCTCGCCGCCCAGATCTGGGCGAGCTCGAGCTCGCCGGCGAGGGCCGAGCTCGCCCAGATCTGGGTGAGCTCGAGCTCGCCGGCCATGGCGAGCTCGGCCCTCGCCATGGCCGGCGAGGGCCAGCCTCGTCGCCGGCGAGGGCCGAGCTCGTCGGCCATGGCGAGCTCGCCGGCGAGGCTGTTGCGCCAACAAGAAGATGAAGAAGAAGCAGCAGCAGCAGCAGGGGCGGGAGCAGGCTTCGAGGCCGCCGCCCGTCAAGTCCGTCGTCGTCTCGCCGGCGACGAGGCTCGGTGGCGTCGGGGGCGTCGGAGGCTTGGTGTCCATGGCGCCGGAGCCGGTGCCGGAGGAGGAGGGGGGGCGGCGGGGGAGTAGGCGGAGGGGGAGACGGAGGGAGAAGTGAAGGCTAAGGAGAGAGAGAGAGAGAGAGAGAGAGAGAGAGAGAGAGAGAGAGAGAGAGAGAGAGAGAGAGTGAGTGAGTGTGTGTGGAAATTGTGTGTGTGTGGAAATTGAATAAGGAAGAAGTATATTTTTTTGACATTCGTTGGAAATTTCCAACGAATTTTCCAACGAAAATTGTACATACTAAAATAATTATCCGGAAAATTTAAATTCGTTGGAAAATTCGTTGGAAATTTCCAACAAATTTTCCAACGAATATAAAAAATGCCGAATAGTACCGGATTTTTTTGAAATTCGTTAGAAAATTCGTTGGAAATTTCCAACGAAAAAAAATTCGTTGGAAATTTCCAACGAAAAAAAATTCGTTGGAAATTTCCAACGAAAAAAAATTCGTTGGAAATTTCCAACGAATTTTCCAACGAAAATTGTACAAACTAAAATAATTGCCCGGAAAATTGAAATTCGTTGGAAAATTCGTTGGAAATTTCCAACGAATTTTCCAACGAAAATTGTACCCACTAAAATAATTGTCCGGAAAATTGAAATTCGTTGGAAAATTCGTTGGAAATTTCCAACGAAAAAAAATTCGTTGGAAATTTCCAACGAATTTTCCAACGAAAATTGTACAAACTAAAATAATTCCCCGGAAAATTGAAATTCGTTGGAAAATTGTACAAACTAAAATAATTCCCCGGAAAATTCAAATTCGTTGGAAAATTCGTTGGAAATTTCCAACGAATTTTTTTCGTTGGAAATTTCCAACGAATTTTCCAACGAAAATTGTACACACTAAATAATTGCCCGAAAAATTGAAATTCGTTGGAAAATTCGTTGGAAATTTCCAACGAAAAAAAATTCGTTGGAAATTTCCAACGAATTTTCCAACGAATATAAAAAATGCCGAACAATACCGGGTTTTTTTGAATTCGTTGGAAATTTCGTTGGAAATTTCCAACGAATTTTCCAACGAAAATTGTACACACTAAAATAAATTCCCGGAAAATTGAAATTCGTTGGAAAATTCGTTGGAAATTTCCAACGAATTTTTTTTCGTTGGAAATTTCCAACGAATTTTCCCACGAAAATTTTTTCGTTGGAAATTTCCAACGAATTTTCCAACGAAAAAAAATTCGTTGGAAATTTCCAACGAATTTTCCAACGAAAAATTTTTCGTCGGAAATTTCCAACGAATTTTACTTTTCGTTGGAAAATTTGTGGCAAATTTGCGACTAAAATTTTTCGTTGGAAATTTTTCGTGGCAAAAATCCAATTTTTTTGTAGTGCTTCTAGTGCATTTATCCCTATTATCAAATACAATACATATCTTGTACCGCATTTCATCTAAAAAAGAATAAATTATGTGGAAATACCTCTCTCTATAGTAGTGGCATGCGATTAAGTAATGTAAATTAATTGATTATATGTAAAATATTGTGAGAAATGTACTTAAAGCATGCAGTACAAGAGAAGCTTCCTCTAACGGTGTGCCCAAAGCGGCATCATTAATCTTGTCCCTGGGCTAGGGCTTCTTTTCAATGATTAGGACTAAAATCGAGATATCATTTTTGGGTTAGGGCGAGAATCAATCATGATCAAAAGTCTAAGAAACACTCCTATCGTTCTATCTCGTCGAAATGATGGGTTAATCTTTTATAACGAGCCCTAGAGAAAATAGCATGAGAAAAGCCGTCAACTTTTTATAGGCATCGGGAAAAAAGTCACCAAAAAGTCTAAATTATGCCCATCGCGACACATTTATCCTAAACTTTAATCTAATCCTAAACTTGTACTTGTGTGACACATTTAGTATCCATTAAAATTTTATTAATGAGAGCCGTTAAAAATCCATCTACATGGACGTCATAAAGCAAACGGTATTGACATTTTGCTCACGTGACTTAAGTGAAATAAAAACGTCGTTACTTTAACTGAAAACATTATCTAACTAAATCTTGATGGATGGTAAATGTGTCACATGGAAATAAGTTTTTGGTTATTTATTTCGCAAGAAAAAGCTTAGGGCAAATGTGTCACAATAGATAAAGTTTGAGATTTTTGTAGCTTTTTCCTAGACGTTAAGACCACTATTAATTAATTATATTTTTTTCATTAATGTGCATTTCGATCTGTCCTCAGCTGAAAGCAACTCGAACAAAAAGTCACTTTTGCCTTTTCCATCGTTCGAACGGAGCAGATTTCTCGAGAATCAACTAATTTTTTAAAAAAATTTTGATTATAATATAAGAGTGCCAAACTTCTTTAGCATGTTAATGGCACTTTTCTTGCTCTTTTGTCACTAACATTGGGGCGTAATCATTACTTCCACCATAGATAAGTTGCGGGTCAGGCCGATTATTTTGTTTAATCAGGGATTCTTACATATTTCTTCCCCACACTTGCTTCTTCTTCCTATATTTTATTTCATATATATATTTTATCATTTTGCAGCTACAGGGAGAAAAATTTAACATATTTCAAGTATTGAAATTAGCTTTCTCCATTAAATAGGATTTTTTTTCTTAAAGACTAAAAAAAAATGACTCCTCCCATCTTGTCTTGTGTGATTCCCAAGTTCTTTGAGGAGATTTCGTGATATACTTAAGGGTAACATCGCCTGTGATCTCTATAATCTTGTTTGGAATTCAAAAGTATTCGTGTGTGTGTGATTTTTTGTGAAAAAATTGTTCGTGCACTTGTTCAAAAAGTTACATCGATTATCATTTTGTTGAATTACATCCCCAAATTGATGACATGCGCAACTGAATATTTAGTTCAACCAGTTCAACTAATTGGACCGTTTAAATGGGTTGGTTCACTTGTATATGCACGAAGATAATCTCGAAGGACATAAATTTTCTCGGAGATGCGGATTTACCGATTCAAAAGATGTGCGTTTGAGCATTTCGTTCATCCTCCTCTTTAAGTTCGACTTCAACTTTTGCTTCTAGGAGACAAGACGGGATGCTTCAATGGTTGGTTGAACTTGCTTGGAGTGTGCTGTGAATATGATAGGTTAAGGTTCGAGACTCTCCTCTCTCGATTCATTGTTTTAAATTTTCAATTGTGCAAATCCAGTTATATTAAACATTGGTTCGACCAGCTTAACGGTTGATTCCGGTCAAAACCGATTTTTGACCTGTTTGATGTTTTAGAGGTATAATAATGTAAATCGGATTGGATGACCGTTCGATCTCTGACCGAACCAGTTAGTCCGGTCCGGTTGTAAAAACATTGGTCAACCCTAGACTGATTTTTTTCTATGGTCTTTCGAAATTTTTTATTTTTCCTTGGGTGATTCCAGGCCATCGATTATGAGTAGCTTAGGCCTAAAAGGTTCGGACCGGCTCAATGCACGTAAAAAAAATTAAATTAAAGAATAAGAATAAGAAAATATAAAGGTAGACAAGTTATTATCTAGACACCATGATAAAATCATAAACAAGTTGAAACACTCCATTAAATATCGAATGATCGAGAAATGATATGGTAATATGGGTAGAATTTGAAAAAAAAGGGTCGAAATACTCGTTTGATGCTCTAGCGTACGATAATATGAGCCAGATCGAGCGACCAACCGATATCCAATTGAGCTGGCCCGTCTGATCCGATTTTAAAAAAAGAAATTGCTCTGGCTTGGACTGATTCTTTTCAAGCTTGGAAAGGCGTGGTCGGACTTTGGGCCTCCTCATTTTTTTTTCTTGGGCAAGACCAGGCCATTGATCATGAGTAGGTTGTGCTTAAAAAGCTCGAACCAGTTCAAAGTATTTTAAAAACTAAAAATGGTATGAATAGAAAAAATTATCTAGGCACCATAATAAAATCATAAACAAGTCAAAATACGCCATTAAATACCAAATGATGGAGCTACAATATGTTAATAGTATGGATTGAATATGAAAAAGTGGGCCAAAATTGGTATTTGACTAGTTTGATGTTGAGACATTTTGGTAATAGGAACCAGATTGAATGACCAACTGGTTTCTGGTCAAATTGGCCAACTCGGTCCGATTTAAAAATTGGGTCTACCCTAAACTGATGTTTGCAAGCCTAGAAAGGCTTTCCTGGGATTTGGACTTTTTTTTTTGTAATTTTTTCCTAGGTGAGTCCAAGATATTAATCATGAGTAGCTTAGGCCAAAAAAGGCTTAGACCAGCTCGAATATTGCAAAAAATTAGAAAAAGAATCTAATAATTAAAAAAAAACATATATAGGAAAATTCAAAAAAGGATTTTTTATGTAAACACCATGATAAAGCCATAAACAAGTTGAGATACACAACTAAACATCAAACAATCGATAAATCATATGGGAAATAATTCGGATCGAATTTGAACGTTTTGGATGTAAATTTGGAGATGTAATGAAGAAGGCTATCTTAATGATGTGGTAATTGGATGTTTGGCTTGGAATCTTGCAACCGAATTAGGGATTTTTTTAGGAAGGTAGAGAGCAAACCTTGACATACTCAATCATGTTGAAAATTAAAAAGTTGTTCACATGAAAGAGCAACATGAGGTATCAAATCCTAATCCACCAATCATGCGAAATCCAATCATTGCTATTTTATTAGGGATAAGAGCATGGAAGTTTTAAAATTGTCATGAAATGCAATTATGTGACTGGATCAATTTGACAAGTTTTATAATTCGATTACACTTTTTGAAAGTTTGAGAACTCAACTGGACTTTGGTAAAAAGTTTTAGGACTTAATTGTACTTTCTAAAAGTTTTAAAACTCAATTATACTTTCATGAAAAGTTTTGGAAGCACTTATCCCGTTTGATTAATTTAATTCATTGGAGGACAATATTTAGATGAAGACGATTGATCGTGGGATGGAGGGTAAATTGATGCTCTCAGCAAGAAGCTTTAAACGTAGTTCCTCATGTTTAGCTTATAAATTAAATTGTGCAATAATTTACATTTGTTTAGCAATGCTCTTTTTAAACGCCAATAACTTATAAAGTTAATTGCTCCGTGTAACTTGAATGGTAAAAGCACTAATTAAATCCAAAATATATGAAATAATCTTTGAATTGGCATCATAACTTTAGTATTACCATTCTATATTACCATTATAAATTATATATATAGAATGATCTTAAGGTTTTCTAATCATGATCTTGCTTACCTATTGCAACACATTTCTTGAAAAAAGCTACAAATAGAGAAAATTCATTTAGTTATCTGAGAAGTTAAATTGTAGAAGTCTGAGATTGCAAATTGTATTTACCAAGAAAGTTGACCCGACTTCTGTTATAAGCAGGAACCGGAACAGGTCTCTGAGGAAATTAGTGTCATTTTATGGTGCATTTGGTTGGAACGCAACCGATCAGCCTTCTGCTAACTGTCAAACTTTCAAAAGTGCAATCAACCGATCGAGAGTGGAAGATGCAGTAAGTTTTGCTAATTGGGTTCTGAACAGGTCTTTGAGGAAATAAGTTTTGCTAATTAGTGTTATTAACAGATGCATCTGTGATTGACTGAACCTTTGTGACGCTGGAGAAGAAGTTCGCGCTGTGGTGAGTTTTGGGTTATGAGATCTTCATTCAACTTGCACAAAAAAAGGGGAAGAAGAAAGGAATGCAAAAGAGCTGAAGAAAAATAGAGAGTGAGATTTCATGCACACGCAATTGGAGCTTCATGAGGTTCCTAAATTCCTGATGCAAGAGTACTGGGTAGTGAGTGAGTACAGCAGAAAGCACAAAACAATAACTAGTTCCTAGATTCTGGGTCTCTTGTGCTACCAGATGATTCCTCGATCCGGGTCTACGGACTACATGCTTTCGCAAATGACTGGATTCTATTGGAACGGCGTGATTGACAGCTGCGATGGACCCGATCTGTCGAGGCGAGTGTTTGCCCGCGTTACTGAAGCGCAGTCATAATTTTGTGAGTGCCAAAAGGAAAGTGACAGGCCTGATCTCTTCTCTGGCCGCTTCTTCATCTAAGATTCTTGCGTAGTTCTCAAATAGGCCGTCCAAAATCTCTTCACCAAAGTGGTGAGAGATCATGGACTCCTGGATGGCCCTGACAGTGGTTGCCACCACTGTTCCGTAGCTCACACCATCTCTCTCGTCCCTCTCAAGTTCGAACGTCTCGAAGCGGTCCAATCGAAACAACCCCTCTCTCTCGATCTCGCGCTCCATTTCATCCTCGGAAGGTGCGTAGAAGTGCACATCATAGGAATCCAGCTTCTCCTCTTCCACTTCTCCCTAAAAGAATCAAGAAACAATTGAACTTGTCGAGACACAAATCACAACTGAGTACAATTTTTAATTATAGACATTCTTTTTCTAAACTTTTAACTAATAGAATACGGGCAAAAACATCTGTATACATATTACTCAAGATAAGTCCGATATTACACATGACAGCACAGGATGTGGACGTAAGCACGTCATATAGACAACAAGAGGCACGAAAAGCGGATGGCGTAATGAGAACAACAGACATCGAAAAGAAAATCAAAAGGAGCATTAGAATTCGATCTAGTGACTTGTGCTCTGGCACCATGTTAGACTAAACCATTCTTTCCAAAAAGTTTAAGCCATTAGAAAACGGGCGCACAATTTTATTTATACCGTAGTACTTAACGTTAAAATAGAAAGGAGCTTGAAGATACCTTAGGAATTGAGGTTACCTTTGCAACTAACGTGGAGAGGCTTCTCGAGAGGAGCTCCCAGAAGAAAGAGTTGCCTCTATCAACATGGTGGGGGCCCCTTCTGCCGAGCAAGATCAGCACCATTCTGCCTCCAGACACCAGCTCTTCAGATCTCAAGTGGAGGAATGATGTGAAGTCCTCTTGGAACTGCCGCAAGTATGCCTCGGCTACACAGGGAGGGCTGGACTCAGAGATGTAGATGGTGCCCTTGTTGATTGGTTCTCTGTTCTCATCACAGAGTGCCGGAGGGACCTGAAAATAGGACATGTGAGTTGGGCAGTTTGATCCGATGATAAGATGTTTTTTCTTCATTTGCAGATAGTTAAGTACATCATGCCTTCATTATCCTAAAAATGCCACTTAGAAGCAATAAGCGATACAATTTGGGCTACCAAACCCATAAGTGTGTCCTTTTCTTTCTCGGTCGGTGGTCCTTTTCATCCTTTTTCATTGGCATAATTCTTCCACTTACTGGTACAAAAATGGGACTTAGCTCAATCAAGATGTTATGCTATAAAATTCAAGATTCTCCTTGAAATGGTATCAAAATGGGCGTAGTGACAAGTGAGGCTCTCATCAGTGACCCGAACAGGGCTAAAAAAAGTGAGGGAGAGGATAGTATCTTGTTACCCTTGAGAGCCAGTGCAAACTGTAGGATGAATAGACAAAGTGCAAGCACTTGTTGGGAAAAAGCCTCCCATAAAAGGACCCAGGATGAGCTGCCATGTACAGAGGAGGATGACAAAGCCCACCCTCTCTCCTTCTTGCCTCTCTGAGCTCTCTGTGGAAATCTGGCAAGGCCTTGAAGATGGAGTTGAAGTCATTGGTGGGGAGGTCGTTGAGGTAGACCCTGAACTCTGGGGCTGGTCTCGTGACCCTTTGGCTTGTCCCTTGCACTGCCTCAATCACATCCCTGATGATGGACAGGGTGTTGGGTCCTGAGGAACACCCCAAGTCAGCTATTCCAATGCTCTCTGGCATGAGACTCAGGTACACTTGTTGCACTGCCTCCATGGTTATGCTCTTCACCATATCAGCTGCCTTCTTCTGTGGAGAGAGAGAGAGAGAGAGAGTCACCGAAGTGAATAAAATCAAATCGTGAGGCATGAAAAAAATGTCCTATTTTGAGAGAGAGAGACCTGAAGCGAAGAGTTCTTGGCATAGCTAGTGTTGCCAACACCTCCTGTCATGTGAAAGACCTTCTCCACATCCATGATCTGGTTGGGCAACAAAACAAAGAAAAAGTTCCCTCTCTTTGATTATTTGCAGAGAGCTTGAAGAATATATGGTGTCTTAGGCACTTGCTCTCTTTACAGAGACAGAGAGAGTAGTCACAATGATGCAGCCCCCTCACTTTTTTTAAATATATTTATTTGGTTATCATGGTAGTTCAAGATGCATTTAAACTCTCGTGTCATGATGATTGTCGATGATGATAATAACTTTGTGGCAGGGGACCTCGAATGTGCCCTCTCTCTGATTCTTAAGAATGGACCCTGTAAAATTAATGCTCCATTAGCGGGCAGCTCAAAACACTTTTGTTACCATGATTAATGCATGACTTTGCTTTCGTGGGCTTCTTTTTTCAGTTGTCAGTTTGGTTTGAGAAAGTAAAAACTCTGTCCTAGTGAAGATCCAACGAGATTCTAAAAGCTTGGGGGACATGTCGGCTGGCTTTGTGGACAAAATTGTCATCTTTAGCATTGATTCCCGTAGATGTCAGTGAGGATACCGCGTATCTTCTCCATCACAGGAATAAGCTTAATCTTAAGAGTATCGCAAAGCATTCAATTAGAAAATTCGAGCCAGTAGAGTTTAGGAGAGTCTGTGCAAGGTCGATTAGATTGTTTTAGAGCATGCGCGTGGACCTTTCGGGTCCGGGAAACTTGTCGTGTCCAAATTTGTTACATACTCAAATGAGGGGAAGAAAAAAGCAATATAATTTGGAGTGTCTAATCTAAAAGCAGAGCATGAAGCTAGCGCATGCAGAGAACCAGTGCATTATCGCACATTATCTTCCTTTTGACCCTAATCGCCAAAACTCTGTGGCGTCTGAACAGTGCCATTCACTACTGGCCCGAAGGAGAGTCTGGCACAATTGAACTTTGTCCAATCTTCTTCTTTTGACTTGAGGCCATTGGCCAAAAGAGGTGGTGGTGCGTTCAATTACTTCCGAAGCAAATGGTTCCTGTCTTGTACTGAAATAGGAGATCTCATCATTGTTCCCACTCAGTGTAGGGATGCTATCTTTTGAGTCCATCAAATCAGGGGTTACTTTGGCATGGGGAAAAGAATCTAACTCGGTCGAGAGGGAGTGACTCACTGTCAACACGACAAAAAAATATTGACAAACTTTTGATTATAATCAATAAGTAACAGACTTAGTCAGTAATAATAAAGTTTGACGAACAACTGAAATCATCAATGAAAAAACTAGTCAATAATTTGAAGAGTATTGACAACTCTTGCTGAGGAACTCATCGGTAGTGGGCAGTCGCGACAAAAATGTATCTGTTGGGTAGTTATGTTTATCATCACTATTTTAGGATTTTGACTTCTTGTAAACAAATATTTTTGTAACTTTTGTAACCGCTAGGATTAAGAAATTTTTTGTTTCGAAGAGCGGATTGGAAGTTATCTTTTCAAATTCATAACTACTAATAACCATCGATTGTGGGCTATAATAACCACATTATACTCTTTGAAAAACCCCCAATCAAGCACACAACTTAATGTTGTTTCCAAATTTATCTTGATATTTACTTTTTTGCAATTTAAATGGCTTGCCACGATTGTCTCCAATCTTTGTATCTTTAAATCTCTTGTCATTTAAATATTCTGTCCAAAATCAACAAAAGACCCTTCATGTCCTTTGTCGATTCACTCATTGATTCATTAATACTTCAAAAGATATGTCATTGACACATTTCGATAAAACATCTTTTCAGCACGCCTGGTAGGATGCATTTTGTTGATTTTAGGAGACTTCAAAGGAAAGAACCAGAAATTAACAAGAGTCTGATAATGTTGCAAGCAACAATAATCTAGTGCCACAAATTGGTGATGAAGTTGCTGCGTATTTCAGCTCTTTAACCGTTAACCGAGTGGCAGAAAAAGGACAACATGAGCGGGTAGACCTTCGCCAACATCTCGGTGAAGAGTAATTAAGAGAAGTTGCACCAAATCCTCTTATGATGGCTGCCATGAAGAGGTTATTGAAAGAGTAGCAAAATGATAAGGCCAACTACATGTGAAACACACCTTATACATAATCAAGCCGATCGTTATCAATGCTATGAATGATGTTCTCCCAAAGCCAAGATCATCCAATCAACCATTAGTATTCAATCCAATGGTAACAGGGTACGTTCCTAATCCCTCTCAATTTATCGATGTTAATAGTGTTGGCCAAAACAACCAAATGGTGACAATAATTTGGCAAATCAAATTGGTCAACAGGCCGAATTGCCAAATATTGAAAAGTATGGCAATGGCTCCATTGGTACCAGCCAATGTGAATATTTTTGTTAGGCTTAACATGTCGATTAACATTGATAATCAGCACCACCACCTAGGGGGTTACACAGGGGTGTTATCATACTTGTTTGACAAATCCACAATTGAATCCAGTACAGTTAGTAACGGTTGGGATTTTTTTTATTTTTTTTGGTCTTGTAACGGTTGGGATTAGATAGTGGTGTTATCATACTTGTATATAGGAAACAACATTTTGAATGGGTCAATAATCTAAGGGGTTTCAAAATATCTAACTAGACTGTTTTCACTGGCGAAGATGAACAATTAACCATTGAACACATTATTAAATTTTATAGCCCAATGTGGGGAGCAGGGACATATGAACTTTCAAAACTACTGTTATTTGCTTTGAATTTGTCAAAAATTGCTTTTACCCAGTACACTAATTTATCACCTAATTCAGTGTATAACTAGATAGAGATGGGAAGACAATTCCACTCTAAATTTTATCGAACGATATTTGAAGTATCAATTGTTGATGTAACTGGACTCTATCAATACAATAATAAATTGGTCGATTAGTCTGTTGCTCGATTTAAGAAGACTAGGAATAAATTCCTTACTTCACTCTTAGAAAAAGTGTTCACAAGTTTGGCTTTCGATGGATTGATATTCGATCTAGCTAAGAGAAAAGCCAAGACTTTGCCGATTAATTTCAATTAGCACCGAGAGTGTCTAAGTATGAGTAAATTCTTAAAGACATCGACAAAGGACCACCTAAAAACTTTGCACAAAATGTGGCTTTAATGAAAAAAATTATGAGTCAAATTATGAATTTGACCTGAATAAAAACATTGAAATAAATGTGGAAAAATAATGTTCGACAAGCCTTACTTGTTGATCCTAAAGCCTGCCAGAGTTAAAGAAACCAAAATGGCTAGAGCTATAGACATTCGAGTCTACTCATTCGACTTTAACAAGTTGGACGAAATCTTCGACTTACTCTTAAAGGATGGCCTAATAAAATTAACATTAACGCAATGCCAAAATATCTTGAGTAAAGAAGATTTAGTAAAGAAAAAATATTGCAAGTGGCACAATTCATAGAGCCATAACTTAGCTAATTGTATTGTTTTAAAGAAAACAAATCAAGAGGCAATTCAGTAGGGAAAAATCAAATATGCTGATAATAAAGGGGCATACAATAATATCAGATTATCTAATTTAAAAGAATTGAATGATTCATGAATCATTTCATTCCTTTTAAAAGGGCCACATGTTGACACTCAAAAATGCAAAACTTTTGGCTGTAATTGGCAAATGACATACTTAGTCGATAAAAAGAAAGTTTGTTGAACTAGAGAAATCATCAATGAAAAAGATAGTCGACAATATGAAAAGTATCTAGAGCTCACCAAGGAAGTTATCACAATGGACAATCGACACAAAGAAGTAACTACTGGGTAGTTATCTTTTTTTTTTGGTCATTACTGCTATTTTATTATTTTTTGTAACTCCTTGTGAATAAGTGTTGTTGTAACTTTTTATAATTGCAAATAGGAAAGAAGTTATGTGTAGAATAGGAAGTTATCTTTTCAAATTCAATAAACACTTGTAAATGTCAATTGTGAGCTATAAATAGACACCTTATAATCTTTGTAAAACCCCAAATCAATCACAAAACTCAATGTTCTTTACAAATTTATCTTTATCTTTACTTTTTCGCAATTTAAGTGGCTAGCCGCGATTGTGTCCAATCTTTCTATAATTTTTTTAAAAAATTCATTTACTTTCTTATCCAAAATCAACAAAAGACCCTTCATATCCTTTGTCGATTCTCTCACCAATTCATCATTACTTCAAAAGATATTTGATTGATACCTTTTGGTGAAACACTCATGTAATTATCTTCCTTGAATGATTAGAGGAATTCTATAGCCTACTGCAAATAGTTTAGCTTGCGGATCTGGCGGGTAAGATGTCGCATCCACCATATTATTGTGTATCAAAGTTGCAAAATGACCTTTTAAGAACTTCTCCTAGTAAAAGTACCAAAAAAGTCTTAAACCTATTATTTTTGTATTAATTCAGTTCTAAACTTTTCAATTGGACCAATTTAGTTATAAGCGTTTTCACATTTGTACTAATTTAATCCATCCTGCCAATTTAAGTAGGAAATTATTGACGTGGACACCAACTATCCTACGTGGCACGGCCGGTGCCGAAGTGGACATTTTTAATAATATTTTATTAATTTTTAGAATGTTTTTGTTCTTTTCTTTATTATTTTTTAAAAAAAAGTTTCCTTCATTTTGGCCGGCAAGGGCCAGCAAGCCCTCGCCGGCCTCAGGTGAGGTGGCCCTTATCCAAATTCGCTGCCCCACCAGCTTTGGGCGAGCAGCCCTCGCTCACTAAAATGAAGAGAAATAAATAATAATAAGAAAATAAAATAAAAGAAAAAAATTATAAAAAATTATTTAAAATGTGCACTTCAGTACTGGCATCCACATCAATGTTTTTCGACCTATATTGACCAGATATACTGAATTGATACCAATGTGAAAATGTTTTGGACTAAATTGATCTAATTAAAAGATTTAGAGCTGAATTGATTCAAATAAAATGTGTTTAGGACCTTTTTCGTACTTTCCCCAGTTTCTCCTACGACGAGTCCACCCCTCATCACCCGTTAAGTCTAATGTCATGAAAATAAGCATTCAAATAATTGAAACATATTCAGATGCCCACTTAAGTCTATTCCATCGTACAGGCTTCAAAGGTTCCCTCGAGACACTATTATTAATAATATGCATTTGGTCGCAGAGAAGATATCGTCCACACAAATACTTCACTAAGTTTACAATGAATGGCTATGGACCATTTATTTGTTGTCTAATGGTAAGAAAATACCCCCTTGAACGGTTCCTCTTTCAGGAGGTTCTAGATGGGAGAAGGGTGAGTTTAAGAGAGCACTGCAAAACAGCTTGAGACTTTGAATTAAAGCAACTTGCTTGCTAGCTGCTCTAGAGTTGTAGAGTTCTGAAAGATAGGATTTGGGTTCAAAGAGCTTTAGACTAAGTTTTGGCCAAATTCCTAAAGCACCCGAGCTTTTGACCCTTACGACAGAAAATATCGCCAAGGGCTAGAGTCTTTGCTCTCTCTTTTCTCCTGAAAGATGAACCAAATAAGTCCCAATTCAGTGGAATCGGAATGGTCGATGTTTTGGGGAATCGTTATCTTCTGGTTTTTGCTGACGTTTCCACGTCTTCTTGCCCTTACTAATGTGCCTTTAGCACATGTGGATGCTGTTAGCTGCGTCACGTGCCACACAGCTTGCGGATAGACATGTGATGGATCAATTTCTTAACCCATATTTAATGGACTGAGTTGTTAAGGAAATTGATTATAAATGGATTAAGACCAAACTTTATGGGTCACAAATGGGGTTAATATGCATATTAAATAAGTTCACAACTTATTTAGACCCAATCCATCTATATAACTCTCTTTTCACTCTCTTCGGCTCTCACTCAATTTTGTGCTTGCTTGCTTCATGCTTTCACCTTAGTTTGTGAATGAGTTTTCCTAAATTATGTTAAATATATAAGTGTTTTAGCAATATAGGTTAATTCAGACATGTATTGGATATGGATCGGATTGGGTATAAGTCAATAGAAATAAGTCAATTTGGATCAGATCATTTTTCATCTAACCCACTCGTTTGATTGGTGTAACTTACGGGGATGGAAAATTTAACGGTGGGTATTTTTGTCCCATGAGTAAAAGTTGACGGACTTTTTTGAATTATTTGAAAAGTGAAAATATTTTTATCCTCCGAAAAGAAATTGGTGAGTTTTTTTTTTTTGGAATTAGGCCAAATAATTTTCAGATACAAAAGTCTTAGGTGCAAGGGCACTGGGATAATGCAAAGCTGCTTTTCAAAAACTTTTCCCACCCCAGTTCTTTTGAGCGAAATTGTTCATGGGTGGGTGGGATCCATACTCCCACCGAGATAGAAAGAATACACAGATCCATCATTTCACCACTTCCACCATTTATACTTTTACCCTTAAAAGTTGCAATGTTGCATGACACGTGCCAGCTGAGGGATAATTGACGATCATATATTTTTTTCTTTTTTGGCCTTTTATTTGTTGAGGCATGAGGGGGGCCTGTTCGGGGCATGCATGAAGTGGCCATTTTTGTTTAACATGCATGAATCGTGTGCGGAACCTTTGGTCCCCCAGGCTTGGACCTTGTTAGTGTCGCTTAGTGGACTTTGAAAAGACTATCCATCAGGCTTATTCCTATGTGAGTGTGCTTGTCAAGAAAGAGGGGGATGTAGGATGATAAAGAGTTTCACTTTTTAGGGAAGTGATTCGAGACTTATCCGGTTCGATTCCAAGCCGATAAAGTCATCCGCTTATCCAATTGTTAGGTCTTAATTAGATTAGATCATGATACGATAGATTGGACGGCGATTTTGATCGGCCTCTGAGCCGATTCGAGTCACGGTAGAAACCGGATTAGATGTTATGCACAGGAGCGTAGGAGCGGGATAGGTAGAGGTTGTCGCTCCCCTTGCGACGTTTCGCAACAAGGGTTAAGGACTATTATTTTCAAGGATTATAGAGATAGGTCTAATTGCTGTGTCGTTCTTTTGATAAATATAGCCGTAACAATCGTAGGGATTACCTGTTATAAAGTCATGTTTATATTTCTAATTATATGAATAAGTGGTGAATCAAAATTTCTCATTATCAACGAGAGAACTTATAGCAAGTTTATCGAATATTTTATACCGCTCCAACTGATTTTGAGTCACGGTGGAAACTGGACTACATGTGGGTGAGGTCGTTCCTCGCCCAGTGAAGGCGAGGTCAACCTAATCATGGTTGGGTGAGGTCGAGCCTTGCTAGTCGCCAGTGGTTGGCAAGGGTGAGCTTTATCAGATGCCAACGAGGTAGACCTTGCACCTTGCTGGCCTTTGCCTTTTGGTTGGTCACCAAGGCCTGGCGATCGGCTAAAGGAAGAACGAAAGGAAAAAAAAAGAGAAAGAAAGTAAAATAAAACAAAATAAATAATAAATAATTTGAAAAAAATATTTAAAATGCTATTAAAAATTGTTCACGTCTACAATTTCTGATCAAAATTGACTGGATGGGATCAATTGGAAAAACATGAAAATATTTATGACTATTGTCACAATTAAAAAGTTCACCTTTACCCAAAAAAAAAAGTTCATAGCTGAATTGGCAAAAATACAATAAATTTATGATTTTTTAGATAATTTTCTCGATAATAATAATAATGCTATCGCGTGTACGAACCTCCATTCGAATTGGAGGGTCTTATCCCGGATGTGCGGCGTGCCCATGAAATAGCTTGAATTGACCCGAATCCTCGACCATCTCCGTCGCGGGAAAGGACACCACAACACTCTTGTCGGGTCCGCATGTGACCACTAGGTTTTTGGACATCCACTCGCCGTCTACCGCGTTCTTAGGATGCCTCTCCATACACCCTTTTTCATTTGGTACTCCATTAGCGTTAACTCGTATCTCACTTTACACAATCATTGTCGCTCGTTAATGTAAATATCAAACGGTGCTTGTCGATGTATAAAACAAATTTCTACATTTATATGATGACTGGTGAGGTCCTAAATAAAGTTAGAAAATCTTTCTTCTCTCCGAGTTGTCGTGGGAGGAAAAATGAGGGTGGGAATGGAACTAATGATGCTGGTTGAGTGTTGAGTGGGCTTTGGAGATTTTTCAACTGTCCACTAAAGGTTTAAAAAAAAAGGAAGGGGGGCACCACACAATGCAATGCAACATATAAACATGTATTTTGGACCGGGGAGAAGGCAGAACCGTTGAAGAGTTTCCCCTGTATATACCTTTTTTCCATTAAAGAATAAAAATACTTGGACCTGAGCAAGTTCTTAAATAGCTACATCTCGGTTCTCGTCCGAACCTCGATATCACTGGAATATAAAACTTTTGAAGTGTATTCCCTCATCTAGGAGAAGAAAAAGATACATAGGAAATTGGGGGGAAAGGGGGCGAGGTGTGCTGGTACCGACATGTTAAAATAAAAAATACATCTGTTGAGCTCGCTTCACATTTCTCATCCGAACCTCGATATCACCGGGATGTAAAACTTTTAAGGTGTATTACCTCCTCCCGGGGAAGACAAAGATACATGAGAAATTGCGGGGAAGGAAGGCGAGGTGTGCGAGCACTGGTACGTTAAAATAAGGAACACATTTGTGAAACTCGCTTCACATGTAGACATCCCACAGAAGCCCTTGTAAGAGCAAAAGCTCTTGAATAGTTTCCTTATATTTTCTTTTCTTATTAAAGAATAGAAATACTTGACCGAACTTGATCATTTGTGCACATCACTCAAGTTGTCCACGCATTGGATCGAGGACTCTCTCCTTTAGAAACCCTTTGATTTTCATCCAAAAAACTTTAGTGGAGACATTGGCAAAACTGAAAAATTTAGAGCTAAATCGGCATCTATATAATATGCTTAGGATTAATTGGTTAATTTTCCCGAACTTTAGACAACGATGATTCTGCTATGTCGTTAAAAAATGTATTTTTCTTTTTTCGTGAAGATAGAATTCTGAACAAGGAGGTAAGTCATCATCATATTATGAAATTACCAACCCTTTGCTGATTTGTAAACTATCAAAAAAGTATTGGTAATTTTATAAAAAGATTGGTACGTTATCAACAAGTTACTTGAAGAAAGTTACTAGTGTTTTTTTTGGTTAATACTTTGGAAAAATCTCGAACTGGTTCACCTGTGATAAATTTACTTTAAACTAATATTTTAACCACCGAAAATCCCAAATAGTTACAAATGTGACAAATTTAGCCTCTGTTAGTTTCCTTTAAATTTTACCGTCAAATTACTGAGTTGAATAAAACACGACTGTTGACAAGTATACCGGTTTGAGGTTTTACTCTCCGTTTATTACAGGTATACCAATTTGTAATTTTTTGTGGTATTAATCAAATTTAACGGAAACTAATGGATGGTAAATTTGTCATAAATGTACCGATTTAGGGTTTTTAGTTACATGTGTATCAGTTTGGGGTTTTTTGGGGTATTAACTTTTTTCTACACTTATCAACACTTGTAAGGATGTACCAGTATGGAAGATAATTTCGTATTTTTGGACACAAAATATTAGAATTCTTCCGGTAAACAAATTTTCTAAAAGTGTTTTAATGTGGCTTTTAGATTTTCTTTGAGCATTAGAATATGAAAAGGCAACTTTCTGACAATATCGAACATCTCAGAATTGGACTATCAACAATAATATTTTCAATCACCTCAAAAATTTTCAACCATTTGGCGAAAATCCACATGAAGTATCTTGGTTTGGCTGAAAGGCCAACACCCAAACGAGAAGACTGCTTTGTGCCTCTAGATTATCATATGGCAGTGGCACAAGAAGAAATCTGACTAAAGGAAGCATATTAAAAAATCTGTAGACACAATCAGTCGTGAATTGAGATGATATCGAGCGGACGTTGTGTTGATCTATTACACTATGTCAATCATGCAGCCGACGCATAAAATATTTTCTCTTGGCCAAACAGGAGTGGTTGCAGCAACTTATTAAACAAGCTGAAGGTCCATGTGCAATTAAACCTCAAGAGTTTCTTCATGGACTAATACAGGGGATCTCTTCCAAAGGCTTTGGTGACCATTGATTATCTCAAGAGTGGGTGATGGCTGACTCCAATGAGCCAATCAGACTCTTCTCTTGGGCTTTCAAACTTATATGTGACAGCCATGATGATAACTAATTTAGGTGTGCTTTTACACTTAAATGAAAAGAGAGAGAGACAAAGAACGTGTCAATTCCTTCTTATCTGAAACTGTTGACATTCCTTCCCGATTTGCTAGGGTTGGTGCAACTTCCATATCTTTTTTGTGAGGGTTAAAAACTTTTTGATATAGTTCAACACCGACTCCGTTTAAGGAATTCTTCCGCCCTAATTAGCACTCGAAATCGCATGCGGTCCGCAATCATCGATCGTCGGTGAATCATGGTTATGACCAAAGAGCGGTCGATGCAGAGATGATCAATGATGGGACGCGGGTCTTTCCGGACTATTTATATAGAGCAGTACCAATCCTTAGGACTTAACTCCAAATCAGCAGGTGGTGACTGGTGAGTTCGTATGGTGGTTCGCCAGGCTCAAGATCGACCCAAACACATAGATCCAGCTTCACAACATTGGGGAAGATGTCAAGGCTTTGTTGGTGGGAGGCTTTCGTTGACATAAGATTTGCCAAAAGATGATTATAAAAAGATTGCATTCTATGACTAAATGACAAAGGAGTTGAACCACTCTGAATTTAGAGGCTCAAACCCTAATGCCGGTCCTTAGATTCTCTCCTTAAAGCCCGTCCCCAACTGATGCCCAAGTTCGAGAGCTCTAAGGTTGTAATCAAATCGAGAGAGAGAGACAGAGAGAAAAACGCCTATCAGTTCCTTAATCATGGTGAAGAAGACGGTCTTGAAGGTTAGTATAACATGCGAGAAATGCAAGAAGAAGCTCCTCAGAGCAGTCTCTTCATTAGAAGGCAAGTCATAAGCTCCCCATCTCATGCACCTCCTTGCCTCCAGTTTCTTCTTTCTGCCTATTCAATTTGAGAACAGTTTCTCTTCCAATGCATTTTGGAATTTGAACGTATGCTAGAGTCGAGAAAATGCTCGTTTTTCCTGTTAATTTTCGCGTCCCGTCTCCACATCATTAGATGACGAGAGCATGCGCGAGGATGATGATTAATGGTTAAACCGGATGGTAATTTGTGAACGCAGGGGTAGATAAGATCGAAGTGGACTCTTCCAAGGGAACGCTGACGGTGACGGGCGACGTGGACCCTTACGATGTCATACTCCAGGCTAGAAAAGCCGGCAAATACGCCGAGGTCGTGAGCATCGGGCCTCCTCCTCCGCCGCCCAAGCAAGACGCAAAGAAGAAGCCGGAAAAGAAGAAGCCTGAGGAGAAGAAGCCCGAGGAGAAGAAGCCCGAGGCAATGGCGGGCCACTGCTACATGCCCTGCGATTGCCCGGCCTGCCGGCAAATGGCGATCGTCTACATGCCGGGATGGGAAGAGCCCGATCCGCCCTGCTCCATCATGTGACATCCCATCTGCGTTAGGCAAATCTGTCAAGATCTATGATTTGGTAGATGTGAGATTTGAGTCAATTAGCCACGTTATTCGTAGCAACATGCGCCCTTACTTCTTTGTGATCGTACGATTGGAATCCATTAAAATTAAGTTTCAGATGATCCCATAGATTGTAAAATAATGAAGTAAAGAATGAGGGGTTCAATAGTTCATCAAGGTTGCAGCAGCTATGGTCCAGCGCCTATCGATTCGAGTTAGCGGCATATGAGATGGGATTCGTACTTCACGTCCAATCTCAATTACATCTATCGAACCAGCCAATTTGAGTTAGTCACATACGATCCAGCCGGTCGTGTCGTGTCTTTTTGTGTGGCCTATTGTGTCCGATTTAGGTTTCTACTCGCCTGGGAGAGCTCGAGTGATGAATCTGCTCATTCACCAAGCAATTAAATGTACCATATATTCTTTTTCCAAGGACGAAAAGCAAGAGCGGTTCTTTCAATTTCCTCTCGAATGCGTGTTCAATAAACATTTAGATACATTAGACAACACACCACCCATGTAAAGAAAATTTTACAATTTTATTCGTCTTTGATTCGAGAATTATAATTATAACTACTCACTAACCACCGTCCACAGCGGCTGCGTTGGTTTTGGGCTCTCTTCCCCTCACGAAGGGAAGGAGTTCGAATCCCAGCGCTGTCGTTAGGGATTCTTAAGCGTGACATCGTGGTGGTGGGTCCTGCGCTAGCGTCATCTCGGGTTTACCTCTCCGGCTGCCTACCGTGCGGCGGGTTCTCGAATTACCAAAAAAAAAATTATAACTACTCACTTTCTCAAATCAACAGTGTATAGAGCTATTTGCGTACGATTATTTTTCACGCCATGACGGTATTCTATAATTACTCAAATATCTATTGAATAAAAGTAATAAAAAGTGCTTTATGTTTTGCCAAAAGTTACAGGAGAGAGGCTACTCTTTTAGTTTTCCAAGCGCCCTTGTTTTTATTTTGGAATGAAAATAACGTAAATTAGATTTAGAGTAGCTTTTTAACTCCATTTACCTTCTTATTGATATTATTCTACATTCATAGGTTGTATAACTAAAATAATTATCAATTAGTTAGAACTGACAAAAGCATCAGAGACATAACATTAAAAATGTACTCTGAACTTAAGTACTACTATAACTATTTAGAATTTCAAAAGAACTAAAAAAGAGGAAATTTATGACATGTCTGGATAGACTTTTATTATTTACTCTTTACTGAATTAAAATCTTGCAACGGATGCACTTTAATTTTGATCTTAACTCGAAAAACATGAGACTTTCATAATATACAAACGTTGACATGCGTATTCATATGCAATATCTTCATACAATGATATTTGAAATTTTGGCGGGAAACTAAGAAAATATATTTTCCCTTTGCTTAAGTGAGTTCTTAAATCGAAAAGATCCGTAGTGATTTCCTCTATCAACTTAAAATTATATATAAAGTAGAACTGCAATTTTTTTTTATATTGAAAACAATCTTAGATAGTTATCTAAATGGTAATTTCATAGATAATATAATTCTTTTACTTTTGAAAACAAAAAAGAAACTGTATATTTATATAATTAAGGCTCCCGCTTTTTTCACCATTTTTTGATTTCTCACACCTCCTATCGCCTTAAATTGACCATATTATCTCTGCAGGTCCATATTTAAATTATTTCTTACCTTTTTTCCCTTCTCTTTCTTTAGAAATTTTGATACATTTAGAATTGACAAAAAATATTTGTATGTATTGTCTTGTAAAGCAATTACAACTGACACAATTTTCTTGTCAACAGTTAATTATTCTATGTAATCAAGGCAAAGATAATATTTCATATAATGTTTTATGGAACATTTTCTTTTAAATTTGCAAGATTATAATGGATGTTTAAAATTTTTAGTGTAGATAACTTTGTCAATTTTTAAATTTTTTGAAAATATCTTTTAAAAAATCGTGTGGTGATGGCACGAAAAAATAAATGAAAGTTGGAATATTATATTCACCGAATGAAACGAAAGTCGAGTAGCTAAAATACATGGAGTATAGTGTAATCTTACATATTAAAGACCATCCGCTTGTGTGGCGTTGCTGGAGCGCGCACTCTTCCTCTCGCAAAAGGTTGAGTGTTCGAATCCCGGGCGCCGCAGGGTGACTTAACCGGTGGTACGTGTGTGGTGGCTAGCACGTGTCGCCTCCAGGGTTTACTTCCCGACTGTCGGCAAAAAAATCTTACATATTAAAGTAAACCGAATGCATTCATTAAAACTAGGGTTAATACCACCAAAAACCCAAAACTGGTATGCGTGTGATAATTTTATTCCGAACTTTTTTTTTACCACCAAAAATGCCAAGCCGGTATACCTGTAACAATTTTACCCTGAACATACCAAAAAAAACCCGAAACTGGTACACTTGTGACAATTTTATCCTGAACATATCACAAAAAATCCAAAATTAGTACACATGTGATAATTATATCCCGAACTAAATTTTTAATATTATTTTTTGCTTTTTCAAATTTTTATTAATTTTTTTTCTTTTCTTTGTTTTTCTTCATCTTTAACCTCTGGCCGATAGCCGGTTTGGCGACTGACTAGAGGTGGAAGCCGACTAGGTCGGCCTCGCCGGCTGCTGGCGAGGCTCGACCTCGCCGACGTCGAGTGAGGGTCGCCCTCGCCTAGGCGGGCGAGGACAGCTCTTGCCTGACTCAGGCGAGGGCTCTCCTCACTTGCCCAGGTGAGATCGGCCCTCGCCTGACGCCGGCGAGAGCAGCCCTCGCCTGAGTCGAGCGAGGGCCGATCTCACTTGGGCAGGCGAGGATAGCTCTCGCCCGATGCCGACGAGGGTCGACCTCGCCTGGGTGGGCGAGGACAGCTCAACGCCGGCGAGGTTGAGCCTTGCCAGCGGCCGACGGGCTGACATCGCTGGCTTCGCATTTGGTCGATTGCCAGATCGACGACCGGCCAGAGGTTGAAAATGAAGAAAAATAAATAAATAAATAAATAAATTCAAAAAAATAAAAAATAATTTTAAAAAATTATTAATTTGGGGTAAAATTGTCACAAGTGTACCAGTTTGAGGTTTTTCATGGTCAAAAAAATAGTGGGGTAAAATTGTCATAGGTATACCAGTTTGGGATTTTTGATGGTAAAAAAAAATTCGGGATAAAATTGTCATACGTGTACCAATTTGGGCTTTTTAGTGGTATTAATCGTTAAAATTAATAGATGATTCTTTTCACTTTTCACCTGTACTTTTGGAAAAGAAGGATACTAATTTTATCCCAAACGGGAGAAAAACGAGAAAAAAAAATAAGAAAACCAAAGAGAGATTAATGAAAAGGTAAAAATAATATTAAATCAAGAATAGTATCCAAATTTGACCTTAATATTTATTGTTTGACTTGAACACGATAGATTTGTTATCTAAGAAAAGATGTAAAAGCGAATAATAAATCTTAAAAAAATAAATAGCGCGAGTCGTAATTAAATGTCACCTACCATCTTTTGGCTATAGAACTAAAACACAAGCATAATAAAGTGTAAAAGATTGATTGTCCCTATTTATATAGATTAATATCACGAAAAATCTCAAACTGGTACACATGCGGTAATTTTATCCAAAACTAATTTTTTGATAATGAAAAACCCAAATAGGTACATTTCTGATAAATTTACCCAAAACTAATTTTTTGATCACCAAAAATCCCGAACTAATATATTTATGATAAATTTACCCTCCGATAATTTCTATTAAATTGAATTAATACCACAAAAAATCATAAACTGCAAATAAAAGGTAAAACATAAAATTGACACATTCATCAATTGCTACGTGTTATTTAATAAAGTAATTTGACAGTAAAATTTAATGAAAATAAATTGAAGATAAATTTATTACAAATATACTAATTTAAAAATTTTAATAACTAAAAAATTAATTTAAAATAAAATTATTATCAATTTAAGATTTTTCGCGGTATTATCCCTTTATATTTTACCGCTATTTCATTCTCCTCGTCGTACATCCCAGTTCCAACCTCTCGATTTGCTTCGCCATTCCTTCAACCTCCCGCTTCTGGCAGCACAGTCAACCCCGCCAGCCCCATCGCCGGCGAACCGCTTTCTTCTTCACCTTCGCATCCCACCTCTCACGCCGATCAAACTCGAGCTCGCTCGCTCGCACCCTCGCCGATTGCCAGCTCCGCCGCTACGAGGCACACCGAGAAGGAAATGGCGGCTCCGCAGCCAGCTCGGCGAGTCCTCTGCATCGGAACGGCCGACACGAAGCTCGACGAGCTCCGCTTCCTCGCCGGCTCCGTCGAATCGCACCTCGCCGCCTTCGCCGCCGGCCCTCGCTCTGCGGTACGTTCGCTTTTTCCCCGTCCCGTCCGTTTGATTCGCGGCTTCCCCCCTGCGTGAACTCAAACGGCGTTCGCCATTGATTAGTGGACAGAGATCGAGCTTTTTTCGCGTCGGATGAATGCGGCTTGATCCGGCGAAATGCTTTTGCATTCCGTTGTGAATAGCCTTCCTTGAGTTCGATTCTGGCTTTTTGAGTGTTGCGATCGTGTGGAACGACAGGTGGAAGTAGCTGTCGTCGATGTATCGGTCGGTCAGGGTGAGATTCGAAGTGTGGAAGGCCTAGTGTTTACCTCTCGAAAGGAACTGCTCTCTTGGTACTTCGAATTCAATGGCCAACAGCCGCATGAACTTCCGGACGACAGAGGCGAGGCGGTCTCGTTAATGAGCAAAGCGCTGGAGATTTACCTGAAAAGAGCTAGCGAGGATCGGATTCTAGCTGGAGCTATCGGACTCGGGGGAAGCGGAGGCACCTCTCTCATAGCATCAGCATTTAGAGCCCTTCCGCTGGGTTTGCCCAAGTTAATCTTGTCGACCGTGGCTAGTGGACAAACGGAGCCTTACATTGGATCGACAGATTTGGTGCTATTTCCTTCTGTGGTGGATGTGTGTGGGATTAATAGTGTGAGTAGGGTGGTGTTTTCCAATGCTGCGGCTGCTTTTGCTGGAATGGTGATCGGGGGGATTGATAGGTGCAGTGAGAAAAATAGGGCGGATGCCAAGTCAACTGTGGGTATTACTATGTTTGGGGTTACGACTCCGTGCGTGAATGCTGTGGTAGAGAGATTAAGTAAGAATGGCTATGAGACTTTGGTTTTCCATGCCACAGGCGTTGGAGGCAGGGCCATGGAGTCTTTGGTTAGAGAAGGATTCATACAAGTACGTTCTGATTGCAAATTTCCTGCATTGAGTCTTTGAATGTTGTTAATTTAACTAGTTATCATATCCTGTGTTTAGTTTTTCTAAGGGGAGAAAAGACTATTGGTTCCAATGAGTATGTTTGTATGGACTAGATCTTATTTTTAGCTCCACTTTTGTGTTATTCAGGGTGTTTTGGACATCACGACAACTGAGGTTGCTGATCATATTGTCGGAGGTGTTATGGCTTGTGACAGTTCTCGTTTTGATGCTATTATAGAAAAGAAGGTTCCTCTAGTCCTCAGTGTGGGTGCCCTAGACATGGTGAATTTTGGAGCCAGAGAAAACATACCTTCTATTTTTCAGCAAAGAAAGGTCCTTGAACATAATAAACAGGTGATGAGACTTGAATCTTTTTTCCCTTTCATTAGTATCAGGCATCATGTCATTCCACTCATCATTTTTTTTCTTCTTTTTCTGATGCCTTAGTTTGTAATTGATTTTTCACCAGAGTGTTATATGATTATTTTATGAGGGAGATGGATCTTTCTGTCCATATAAATCACAACAGACAAGATGAGGTGCCTGTACATATTATCGGAGTAGAGCGCAAGATCTCATAAAAGAATGAAATTTGGCAGGTTTCACTTATGCGAACTACAGTTGAGGAGAACAAGAAATTCGCTGACTTCATAGCGAACAAATTGAACAAGTCAGCATCAAAAGTCTGCGTTTGTCTTCCAGAGAAGGGTGTTTCTGGTTTGGATGCACCAGGAAAGCCATTTCATGACCCTGATGCTACTGCTGCTCTTGTAAACGAACTACAGAAACTTATTAACACAAACAATGACAGAAAGGTATTTGGTTGCTTACCAGATATCATCGATTAAAATTTGATTCAGTTGTATTGCTCTCCTACTCCAAAGACACAGTGTATCTATGATCGAATTGACTTTATAGTAACCCATTGTTATTTAACACAGATCAAAGTGTATCCTTACCATATCAATGATGTGGAGTTTGCAAATGCAATTGTTGACTCCTTTTTGGAGATTAATAAGAAGAATGGGAAAGAATTCAGTCCTCAAATTTCTGTAGCCATATCTATTGAAGATTCCAATGTGGGAGCAGTACCGACGATGGGTTATTCAAGCTTCAAGGCCACTATTTACTCTCCAAGTGATTTCCCAGATGCACATCCAGGTGATTATTTGATCACTTTACTGTTTTGTCAGATAAGGAGGGTGATTAGATTAATCTTAATGTGTTGCTGGAAGTTTTTTTTTTCGTGTGTATTAATCTTATGCTTACTGTAAATCCATTGAATAGTGACGGACGAGAAGTGCAAAACTTGTCAGGTGCATTTACCTTTTGCTCCATGCATACATAAGGATGTGCAGCTACAGACGAAGTAACTTTTGCAAACACTAAAAACTTCAAGGAGTGTAAAGAAGTTTGACAGGGATTGTAAACCGGTTTGACACTGCAAATTGTTTCAGATGTTCAGTAAGTTCGAGTCAACAGCACATCTTGAAAAAATATGGCATACAACAGAAAGAATGCATGCTTGAGGTTTGTGACAGCCATGGTGTAGTGTTCCAGTTTTTGATTGCGGGTGGTTGCTGTAGCTTATTTATGAATACTTCACGTTCATTTGAAAAGATGGAGCAGTTGAGGCGGAGTTTCACATTTTTTCTGAATAGTCATGTAGGCATGCAAAATATGGTGATTCTATGTATTATTTGGCGAACAATTAGTACCATAGTTATCCACATCCTTTTTGGTCTTTTGTTTCTGTTGTAATAGTTTATTTATTGCGGCTGAAAGGCAACTATATATTACTAAGCATCGCTCATTTTTTTTTCTGCTTTTCCTACATGACTAAGAACGGCATGCGTTTCTAATCTTAAAATGTGATCTCTAACTGTTTAAGTAGGTTCTATGTTGTTCAATGGCACTGATACTGTAAGCAATTGATTGCAGAAACTTTGAAAAGAACACAAGCTATATTGCACCAGCTGCAAGATCAAATAAATAGAGGGATTCCAATAATAGGGGCTGGTGCAGGGACAGGCATCTCCGCGAAATTCGAAGAAGCAGGCGGTGTTGATTTAATAGTTTTGTACAACTCTGGACGGTTCCGCATGGCAGGAAGAGGTTCTTTGGCAGGGTTGTTGCCTTATGCTGATGCCAATGCGATCGTGCTAGATATGGCTAATGAAGTGCTTCCTGTAAGTCTTCTTTCCAATGCCACTAATCAAATAGATTATTTGGATTCTCAAATTTTGAATGAGCATACTTTAGTAACATGTAAGTTTTTCACTTTTCTATTATTGCCTTCTAAAACTGCACTAACCGCAAAGACATCTTCAAAGGAAAAAAAAAAGTTAATTGGAGAATACAATTAAGATATGGAATTCGTTGTATTCTTTTACTGTAACCTTTCTTGTATTCACATCGCTAAACAGAAAAGGATAGGAGACAAATGTGCAAGAATTAGTTATTGGGGATAGACAGACCGGTTAAACAGCAGTGGCCGTGGATACGATTCTCAATCAACAAGGTCAAAATGTAATATGTGTTTATATGGCTATTAGAGAATTCACTATTGTGGTAGCCGAAATAGTGGATTTCATAGCTACGTTACAATACCTTGCTCCTTATACAGGAGCAGCTCTCGCGGAATATTTTTTGTTTCATAAATGACACTTTAATCATTTATGATGATCTCTCTGAACAAGCACAAGCTTATTGCCAAATGTCTCTTCTATTACCAAAGAGTGGATAATTCCATTTCTTCACCCTATCTTGCAAAAGAATGGAGAAAATGATGAAGATCTCACTGGAAAACAAAATGAAGTAGATAAGTGCATCTATCGTCTTGTGCGATCATAGAATGCCTTCTGTAAGATGGCAAATGGGATGAGGATGCATTGCGCATGAGGTTGGATGGTTAAGCACCAATATATGTATAAAATGATCTGGGAAGATGAAAATTTTACATTGTGTATGGCCACTCATGGAAAAGATATGGTGCAAGATGAGTGTGTCTAATTGGTGGATTTGCAATGGAGAACAAGATGAGAGAAACTGTTTGAGGTGGTCTGTATTTGTAACAAATAACAATAAGCATTGGATGTTATGGTGAGAATATGTGACTCCCTCATTGAGATGCACATGAAAAGGAATGGGAAGATCTTCAAAAAATGTGAGAAGAGATTATGATGAAAATGTGACTCTCTAGTATGTGGATCTTTCTATAGACTCAATGTGAAGTGGAGTTCAACAGCGTAAGAGGATCTACCAAGTCGACCACATTTAGTGGGATAACCTTGGTGGTTGTTGTTGTTCCTCTGTTCACAACTTGTCTTATATCTCGTCTAAGCCACTGAGCAGGAAAGGGGGGATGCGAATATAAATAAAGGCAAAGTGGTAAAGATGGACACTTTGCATCTCACAATGGGTATTTTCTTTCAGTTACAGGGATATTTGGAAAGATTGAGATGGATGAGTGAAGTTTGTCAAGGTGGATTGGTTAGGAAAAAACCTTCACATGCTCACGAGTTTCCTTGTGAAGCCACAACCTAGGACGGTGCTAGATATGACAGCCATGCTTGGAGAATTTTCAAAATTTTGCATAATTGATATCTATCCATGCCTGTGCTATCTGAAAATATTTAATTGATCCCCTTTTACATCTGTTGATATTGGAAAAGCATGTTCCTCCATGGTTATATTTACTTTTCTTCCTGATAATATGCTTGAATGAATTAATGGATGCTTCGCCCTTAAATTTAGTTTTTTAATTACTTTCTTGAAATAGTTCCCATCATATATGGAGTATATATTTACATAGGTTGTGAAGGCAGTACCTGTTCTTGCTGGAGTATGTGGAACTGACCCTTTCCGTCGAATGGATAACTTCCTAAGGCAAGTGGAGTCCATTGGATTTTTTGGGGTGCAAAATTTTCCCACAGTGGGGCTTTTTGATGGCAATTTCAGACAGAATCTGGAAGAAACAGGAATGGGATACGGGTAGGTTTTCCCAGATAACATCTCTTATTACTCCAACTCGATCCCTTATGGCTTAATGAGCAGCTTCTCTCTTTGCTCTTTGTAGCTTGGAAGTTGAGATGATAGCAAAAGCTCACAAAATGGGTCTATTAACAACTCCTTATGCTTTCGACGAAGATGAAGCTGCAGAAATGGCAAAAGCTGGAGCTGATATTATAGTGGCTCATATGGGCCTCACAACTGCTGGTTCAATAGGTGCAAAGACTGCTTTCACATTGGAGGAAAGTGTAGTTCGTGTACAGGCTATTGCAAATGCCGCACATAGGATCAATTCCCATGCTATCGTCTTATGCCATGGAGGTATATCATGAAAGCATCTCTTACTTCTTTTCTGTGCTGTGTTCCTTCATCACCTCTGATTGCATCTCTCTGGAGTATGATTATGACTGGCATTGTCTTTACTCTGCTGCTGCCCAACTTCTTGTGGTTGAACCATTATCCAAATCATTCCAGGCACCTCAGAGTAATTTTCATTCAGCATGATTGGAGAGATGTGTGCTGTTTGTCAGTTCTCTTTTCTAGGTGTTCTTAATTCTTCCTGCATTATCTTTGTTTCTTCCTTTTGAGTTTTCTGTTTCTTTCACTCGTTTTGCTTGAGTTCCTTTGCAGCTCATTTTGCCTTTGTCATTGATTTAAAACATCAAATGCTATTACTTGTTCTTGCTTTAGTCTTGGAACACTCTGTGTACTTTGCTTATTTTGCCTCAAATAGTTTATTTTCTCATCTACACCTTGGGTGAGTAGTCATATTAGTCGTTCTACTGTCCCTGATCATCCAATAGTTCTGGACATCGCTAAAAAGTGAATGAATTTTGTTGTGAATCCTCAGGTCCTATATCTGGTCCAAAAGAGGCAGAATTCATACTGAAGAACACGGAGGGAGTTCATGGGTTTTATGGTGCATCGAGCATGGAGAGGCTACCCGTTGAACAAGCAATTAAAAGCACAGTCCAAGAATACAAATTGATATCCCTGAAGTGAGGTTCAGTGTTATCACTATGTGTACTAAGATGTTAATTACAAGTTTGTACTTCCCTACGTCCGAGTACTATGATTTTAACAATAAATTGATTGGCAAATTTTTTTGTGGCTGAATAATGAATAATATCCCTCTTTATCAAGATTGGGAGTTTTTTGAGGATGCTGACTGCTACTTTAAATTAATCATGCATATCTGAAGGCTGGTGAGCAATTCTATGTTTTCTTCCATTTTGATTGAAAATGGAAATTATTCTAGCATCTTTGTTTTCCTGCTTTCCTGAAGTTCGTCTCCCTTTGAGATTGTAAAAATGGAGGAGACACTTTCAGCCGGACTGATCTCCTGTCACTTCCTTTCGCTTCAGCATAGTTCATAGACTTTTCTCTTTTGACACAACAAGCAAGCACAGTTTTGTTCTTACTTCTAGTGAGCTGATGTTCCTCAGCAGCGCCAGCAGAAAAAGGCTAAGGGTACCTGATTATGATTTGTTCTCTGAACTGAAATTAGATCTTTTGATTGACATAAAAGCCCTCGTCGTGGGAATAAGTTTTCACCGATTGTTACCTACAAATATCACCAAATTGTTTTATTTCTTTTCAAATCTGGAGCTTCAGCTTATTCTATCTGCTGATACAACATGGTAGGCACTTGTTGCTCCACATCATCACAAGGATTCTCTAAGCCATCTTTGTTCTCCTTCTCTATCATATTGCCTTCAAGGTTATGGGGCAGCCACTCCTCAGTCTTGGAATATGTGCCTTCTTTTCTAAGCTGGTATCTGGGTCATCAACTGTCCATCTGTAAGGAGAGCAAATCAAATTTCTTGCAATGAGGATGATGATTCTTCTAATATTCATAAATATTTTCTTTTGTTCTTTTGGCTAATTTAAGGGGTCATATAATATTGTCAAAATCTCTTCTATGAATGATTGTTACGGTATACAGAACCGATCACACTGAAGGATGTGCGTGGAAACATTTTCTTTTATTGGGTGGACCCCATTGTTTATTGATATGTGATGGGCTGAATCTTTTAGAACGAGTTTACACAACGAAATTTTGGAAGGATCCATTGTTTGGCAGAGCTGCAGATAAACGTACTTGTATCCGCTTGTCAGCCGGTGCAAGAAGGCCAACATGGTGACTTTTGCCATGTTCATTCCCAAGCATGTTCTGGGTCCTGATCCAAAAGGTATGAAACCGTATGGCTTTTGCATTTCCTGAAATTGTAGCATGTAAAACTATGGTCAGAGCTTTGAAATGCTCATCCGTCATAGTGATCAAGGAAATTACAAGAGAGATAAGAGAGGTGTTGAAGATGGCATCTTTACATCAAATCTTGACGGGTTAAATTGAATGGGATCCTTGTATATGCTGGGATCATAGTGAATGCAAGTCGCATCAACGTTTACATGCCATCCTTTCTTGATGTTGTGACCTGCATGTTCACAGATGATTTAGTGCATAGTTTTCAAGTAAAGCTTCTCCGCGGAAGAGACGTCTGACTTGCCTTCAATAGTACAGTCTTTGAGTGCCACCCGAGGGTACCACAGGAGCACATTTGACATTCTAAGCGTCTCTTTAACGACCTGGAATTTCATTAAAATGTCAGCATTGCTGTGATCACATACGCCGCTTTGTTCGCGGACACAGGAGGACAAAATCTGCGCACATGCATGTGATAGGGAGATTCTTACCTTTAAGCCATATGACATGCTGTTGAGATCTTCAAGAGTGAGAACAGCCCCTTGTGGTTTCTTCCTCAGAATAGCCAACTGCTCTTCCTGAAATTCATCTTCATATCAGTTTAGTGTTCAGCTAGTTTATACCAGTCTCTCTCTCTCTCTCTCTCTAAAGTTAAAAAGTGAAACTTATAAGTAACATAGCAAGTATTTCTTTGGAGGACCACATAGAAGGCATTCACTTATATCTGTGGTGTCTCATCTGGATCCAACTTAAGTATTTGGTTCATTTGGCTGTCTAATCTCTTTGGTTTGGTTTCACTTTCAGTTCGAAAAGGATTTGCAAATTACCATATATTCGATTCCGTTCAAAACTCACCCTGAGCCTATCCTGAGCAACTGGGTTCTCATCCAGGAACTTGACACTCCACATCATGGCAGCTGCGGTGGTGGTTTGCCCGGCAATGATCAGGGTCAACAGATTGTCCATGATCTCCAAGTCATCCAGTTTCTCTTCAGGAGGCAATGCATCTCTGTCCAGCATCGACTGCAGGAAGTCCTCGGGAGCTCCCTTCCCTCTTCCCCTTCTGTCCTCCATCATTCCTCTGAATGTTCCCATCAGCCTATTTCTTGCCTGCATCAACCATTTCACCATATCCTATTTGTTTCTTTTACTTTTGTATCTTAATTGGAATTGTAAATGCAATTTTGGGTTTCGAATGGCAGGCTACTATAACTGGATTGAAATTTTTTTTAAATTGTTTTCAACAAAATCATTCAGAAATGCCAAAGTAGGAGAAAATATTCTTACCAGGAAGACATGCTGGACGAGATCGTGAAAACAAACGAATTCAGTGACATACACGAGGTTTAGTCCGATTAAGTATCTTGATGAGTGAACTTAACGCAGTACTTTTCTAACTCTCTTTTGAATTTCTTTCTTCTTCTTTTTTTGCGATTTTTTTATATATTTCAAAGGAAAAAAATACCCGTTGACATGCTAATGTCAGCCGACTGAATTGGGAATAGGTCATCGACCAGTCCAGTCTTAGTAACTCCTCTCCCATACTGCCGCAGCCGCCGCCCCGCACCCAACGCCACCTCCACCCAACCCCCACCACCCCACCCCACAAAGGCATTGGTCAATGTAGTTCAGAAAGTGTCACTTGGGTGCACTTGACTTCCCTCCTCTTCTTCTTCTTCTCTGTTTTTTTTTTTTCTTTTGAAATGTTTTCTTCCTTAAGGATGCTAATGAATGATATAATGTAATGAAAGTAGTACTGATGTTCTTTTGGCCAGAAAGAAAAAGGATGCACTTGACTTCCCTCTCAACCTCTAAGGTCACGAAGAAGTTTCAAATTCTAGAATTTAATTGATTACCTAGACAGAGTCTATTCTCAGAGGTGTGGCTCTCTGCTGTTCAGTTGGATCCATCTACCATCTTCCACAGCGCCATATATTGCTTTCATGACTCGGCCCTAGCTCTTCCTCCTAGTCTTACTATGCATGAAGGACTCAAAAAACATGCGTTACCTTAATTCCTTTGTAGTATCGAGTGCCCGGTATCATGACGGGGAAGGACAACATGGCGTTGGACACGTCCGTGCAGTCCCTCTCTATCTGTTGCAGCATCGACTTCTCTGTCACGCTCATCAGCATTTCGCACATTGCATCAAACGCAATCTGTTTGTCAAAATTGGCAAGAACCATTTACGACATACGTTGTGAACCTTTTAACTAACGAATCTTGTCACTTGCTTGATGCATTCGTCTTTCTATCAGTTTATGATATAAGGACTCTTTGGTAGATTGAAACGACTATATAGTTTGTGGAATATATGTGATTTATGTTGTCGTGTAGACTCACCTTCATGTTGAATTCCAGCACCACAAAGCTTTTGCCATGTTCTTCTAGCTTCTTCAGTCTCTGGCACAGCATCTTGTCGAACTTGGGGACGAACTTGGACAAAGAAGGCATGGAGAAAGGATCGGACAGAAGACGCCTTATCCTTTTGTGGCTCTCATGTGGCACACAAAGCAAGCTCTTCTCTCCAACTGCATCAGCCATGGACTTCACGAACCCCTTGTTGAAATGCGCAAAGTCGTTCACAAACACCTTTTTCGCGCCCTCCGTGCTTGGAATAAACACGTGGATCTTCCCGAATATCCTTGTCTTAAACCATTTCCCGTACCTACACTTTCACAAACAAAGGGATAGTAAACATGGCATCGGTAAGCCTGGAGGCATCAAATCATTAGCTAGTATTATTCCCACTTCATATGATTCGAAATTAATGTGGGTTTTCCTTGTTTCCCATTGCTTTTCTTCATAACATGGCTGATGTGAATTTTAGAGATTAAGAAACCTCCATATTCACATTGAAGGATCGTGTCTACAACGTCGGAGTTAAAGTAGTATGATTTCATCAGAAGATCCATCTTAGTTGAATTTGAGATCGATATACATACCGAACCAAGTATGAACCAAAAAGATCAACATGATCTAAATTGGATGATTACGACAATATATGAGGAAGTTAGTGGAAAAAAAATACATGACAATACAGATGATACACAAAAGAAAAATCGAACAATATGCGAAGAAGAAGAATCACTGACCTCAGTCTCCTGAGTCTCACAAACTCATAGCAACCCTTAGTGCTGTTGGTGGCTGAGAGAAAAGAGAAGGTCTCTCCTACGAATGGTATTCCCACTCTACCAGGAATTTGGTCTCTCTCACCAGATATCCTCTTGGCTTTTGCTGAGAAATAAAACATGAACCCAACTGAAACCAGGGCAGCAAAGAGGACATCGCAGTAGCTCCTCACAAAGAAGATCAACTCTTCCTTTGACCAAATCATCATGGTCCTGTGTTGACTCGTGCTTAACAAAAAGGAACTCTTTTGCAGATGAAGAACATAAAGTGATTTACAATGGGGATTTAAGGAGAATCAATTTGGTGAAATCTGCAAGAAGAGGACAGAGAGAATAAGAATTTTCAAAAAGAGACAAGAAGCTTTGGAGGCAAGAATTATAAAATGCAAAGGTATCTATGCGTTAGGTTTTGACCAAAAAAATCGGCAAGATTCATGCAAGTAAAAGACAAATCCCTTTTTTATTGTAAAAAGTTAAATCCAAAATTTCAAACTTATTGGTAGATGGAAATTACATATAATATAAAGAGCATATAAATTACCTTTTAGAAGACATGTGCCATGCTTTAACATTCTTTTTGGGACTCTAGTCATCTAAAACGTGAGACGAGTGACATTGCAAGCAATAAAATAGTGCACTAAAACTGAAATGCTTTTCTGAAAAAAAAAAACAACTGAAATGCTTTCACTTTCTTGAGTTTTATCCTGATGTGGACGTTGAATAATTCAGATAAATGCTCCTTAGTGATCCGGAGATGCTTTGCCGAAGCGGATTGCATGCTGCGATGTTCTCTCTCTCTCTCTCAACTTTGTGAGTATGTTGGGGCACTATAACTGGGCATGATGAGCTTAAAAAGCTGTGAAGTGAATTGATGGTGAAATGAGGTCAAGTCACAACGTAAGCCACCCCCAAGTTACTTTCGAGAAGCATGATTAGCTCGGTACACCGTGGAAACCCTAACAAGCCCAGTAGTCAATTCATCGAACTTTTTCTCTCCCCAAACGCACCACCCACAAATAAATGGATTATATTCCTCACTTTATATCCCAAGAGTAATCCCTGCAATGCAAAAATTAGTTTGCAAAGCTATCTTAAAGAACTATTTTATTTCCTTTTTTGGGGCTTGGTGAAAGATTATATATCTTTTCTTGGAGTGAAATATTTTCATTGGATATACGACTCGCCTTTTCTTTTTAAGACATTTACTGATAATCCGTCACTTGTAAATCAATGGCTGTCCTTTCTAGGGTTATTAGATTCCTTTGTTGCTCAGGTTCGAAGATATTTGATGATTGGAAGTGGATAAAGAAATGACATGTTAGGCTTTGGTGGACGTTCTATTCTGCTTCCGATACGCATGGATATCAAAGGACCCACGTAAAGAGAAGATTGGACATCCTGAATTAATGGGATACTGTCCTTTTAGAGGTTCAAAGTCATGAATCGAATATTCACCGAAGGCATAATAATTGCCACCTTAATTAGCTGGACGTCATTTTTGTGAATATTTACATCTGATTTTGTGTGCGTGTGGGTGTGTCTGTGTGTTAAACATCCACTGAATAGGCATAATCAAGGAGCTCAGACGAATGCATGACCAGATTTCAATAGCACCTTCGGCTGCAATCCCTTCATCCCTCTCAAGGATGTAAAAGTCTGTCGACCTTCCCATCTTAGCAGACGTTGCGTGTGTGGAGAGGGACGGAGACGACAGCGGCGATGGCAAGGTGCGCCTGACAAGGCATGGTCGGCGACTATGGTTCGTGCACCATCCCAGTGTCACGGGCCTATCGATCTAGCGTTCCCACGCCCGTGCGGCCTTAGGAATTTCTTCCCAAGTAAGCCTTCCCACACTCACACTCACAAGAACTTTAGAGAGAGAAACTCTAGAGAGAGAAGCTCTGAACTTGTATTGCTTCTTGAAAATGAGAGATGATCAAATGAGGGGGAGGAGACCCCATTATATACAAGTATCGGGCTGACCGTATCCGTAGATCTCTCCCCGAGATCAACGGTCGAGATCGTATTCTCCCAATTACCCCACCTACCACATTTATTACGGAAGGGTACAATTACCGTATCGCCCGCCCCAGGAGTATTCTAGACGACATCAAGAAAACCCTAGTACTAGAACACTCGGGGCCCACCTTCTTCGTCCAAGGGTCGGTCACGGTCCATCGTCCAGAAAACCTCAGGAACGATCCCATTCTTCGGGCCATGACATTCTCCCCCACCTATTCGGGCGACGCCCTCGTCGTGTCTTCGGCATGGAAAGCATCGATATGTTTCTTGAATTGCCAAAGAGCTTCCTCGGGCTCCCAACTTGCTTCACTCTCCGGAAGACCCTTCCATCGGATTAAGTATTCTCGCTTCGGTGCACGATATTTCTTCCGTATGACTCGATCCGCCATGATGAAGTCGACGTCTCGATCATAGGAGGTCTTTGCTCCAAGTGGTGCCCGTTGCGACTCCCCTCGGTCCGGGTCTTCTTCGTCTACACGAAAAGGTTTAAGCATACTAACATGGAACACCGGATGTACCTTAAGCTTTGGTGGAAGTTCCAATTTGTATGCGACCTTC
Source organism: Syzygium jambos (assembly GCA_031216235.1). Taxonomy (NCBI): domain Eukaryota; kingdom Viridiplantae; phylum Streptophyta; class Magnoliopsida; order Myrtales; family Myrtaceae; genus Syzygium; species Syzygium jambos. The sequence goes on from CM062228.1 coordinate 15,876,559, forward strand.
CCAACTCGATGCAACACTCGGAATGGCCCCTCGTAGCGACGTATAAGCCCTTTATGCACGTCTTTGTATCGGAGCACAAGGTGTAGCTTGGCCAACACCAAGTCCCCGACTTGGAATTCCACGTGCCGTCGCTTCTTGTCGGCCCACTTCTTCATGCGCTTTGAGGCTTTGTGTAGACACGTTTGTGCCAAGTCCGCCTGCTCATGCCACTCCTTGGCGAACTTGAAAGCGGATGGGCTACTCCCCTTATAGCCCGTTGCAACCGTACTCGGAGTGAATGGTTGTTGTCCCGTCACGATCTCGAACGGACTTTGGTTCGTGGACTCGCTCTTTTGAAGATTGTAGGAGAATTGGGCTACATCGATCAACTTCGCCCAATTCACTTGTGTCGTACTTACATAGTGTCGAAGATACAACTCTAAGAGTGCATTGACTCGCTCCGTTTGTCCGTCGATTTGAGAATGCAAGCTCGTGGAGAAGTTGAGGTTCGACCCTAATAATTTAAAGAGTTCAGTCCAGAACTTACCCGTGAATCGAGGGTCGCGATCGCTCACGATCGTTTGTGGCACTCCCCAATATTTGACGACGTGCTTCAAGAATAGCTTGGCCGCCTCCTCGGCCGGACAATCTTTCGACGCGGGCACGAACGTCGCATACTTGGAAAATCGATCCACCACGACCATAAGAGTCCGACACCCTTCGGACTTCGGCAAGTTGACAATGAAGTCCATGGAGACACTCTCCCATGGACGCTCCGGGATGGGAAGTGGTTCCAGGAGTCCCGCCGATGACCTTTGTTCAAGCTTGTCTTGTTGGCATACAAGACAAGTCCGTACATATGCTTCAATGTCATCGCGCAAGTGAGGCCAAAAGTATCGATCCTCCACAAGCGCCATAGTGCGGTGGATCCCCGGATGACCCGCCCACTTGGAATCATGGCACTCTCGTAGGATTTCCTTCCTTAGCTTCCCATGAAGGGGTACGTACAATCGTCGTCCTTTGGTGTAAAGCAAGTCGCCTTCACACCAAAATTGCCGGGTCTTGCCTTCCCGAGCATGGTCAAGGAGTGCCTTGGCGGTTGGATCATGTTTGAGCCCTTCCTTGATTCGCTCGTTCCATGGATTCTCGGGACGAGTTAGGGTCGACGCCATCCTTGCCTTTCGGCTAAGAGTGTCGGCCACGGAGTTCGCCTTCCCAGGCTTGTACTCGAGCACATAATCGAACTCCGCCAGGAAATCTTGCCAACGGGCTTGCTTCGGGCTTAACTTCTTTTGGGTTTGGAAGTAGCTCGTGGCCACGTTGTCCGTCCTTACGACGAACTGGGATCCCAAGAGATAATGCCTCTAGGTACGAAGGCAATGTACCACCGCGGTCATCTCCTTCTCTTGGACCGTGTATCGTCGTTCGGTATCGTTCAACTTTCTTGACTCGAATGCTACCGGGTGTCCATCCTGCATAAGAACACCACCAATAGCAAAATCGGAAGCGTCGGTTTCTACCTCGTAAGGTTTGGCATGATCGGGTAGCACGAGCACTGGCTCCTCGGTCATGGTTTGCTTCAACCGATCAAACGCCCTTTGGCATCGGGCCGTCCACTCCCACGATTTCTCCTTCTTCAACATATCCGTGAGTGGCACGGTGATGCTCGAATATCCTCGAACGAACCGTCGATAATAGTTAGTAAGGCCAAGGAATGACCTTAGATCAGTCACTTTTGTCACATCCCGATTTTTGGGCCTGGGAAGTCGCTGGTAAAATCCTCAATTTCAATCCCTGGGAAATGGCTATGGTTTAAGTTTGGTGGTTTTCCAATCAAAACTGATTTTTACTCTTGTTTTGGAAAACCTAGTTTTCGGATCATTTGTACCCTTTCGTATTGTTATTTTTAGGGAGACATTTGTGATCCGAATTTTTAAATGCTTTCTCTTGAAAGTTGTTCCAAACATCTTGAAGTTTTACATGATTTAATTTCAGAATTTTTGGAGTTAATATGAGTGGTACGATGGTCTCATTTTAGGACCGTGTGAAACTGCCTAGAATGGGTATTTCGGTGATGTTTACACCGTCTTGATTTTCTACAAGCTTTTCTGGGCAGATTTTGGAAAAGTTTCCTTCACGAAATTTGTTGAGAACGTCCTTTTCTATAATGTATACAAATTTGGGAATTTTTTGAGATGATTTGGATACTAGACAGAGCTTATTTTGAGAAACAAAAATGCTGTTCCAGCGAACTATTTGTAGTCTGTTTTTGAGTGACTTAAAATGGTATTTACAGAGAGAATTATATTTTGTGTTCTTCATGAAAAATGTTTATTAAGGTCTGTTTTATGACATATCCGAATTTGAGAATTTTCAGAGTTCATTTACTATGATTTCAAGTCTGATTTCGTGAACAGTGCAAAACTGTCCGGTTTTGCCAGATTTCAAAGATTCAGCATTTTCTATACGAAAACGTTGGAATTTGGACTTGATGTCTTCTGGTGATTTAAAGTACACGTTCCGAGCTTTCAAATGAGATATTTTATGCTTTGATCGGAGGTCGGACCAGGGGAAAACGAAATAGAGAAGTAAACTTGAAAATGAATGGCCAAGAATGAAGCTTGTTCAAGAAGCCTAATTAATGGCTTGTATTAATTGCTTGGTCTTCTTTTCCACAAGCATTTATGAGCCTTGGTCATCAAGTTTTGACCCAAGAGAGAGAGATTCATCATGAATTTTGACTTAGGCTATTAATGGATGGATGACACGCGCGCTTACCTCATCGCCCCGATGACACGTGCGCTTACCTCATTCAAGCTTAGGCCCCAAGTTTTGTCTCCCTATAAATAGAAACAAGGCCATTCGGCCAAAGGGAGAGAGAAATAGAGAGAGAAAGAGAAAGAGAAAGAAAGAGAGAAAGAAAGAAAAAGCTTACCGTCGAGGCTCGAGTGTTCGTGTTCAAGCCCGAAATTTCCCGAGCTCACCCATCTCGACCCCCGTTCTCTAAGTTTTGTTTGTCATTGGGTAAGTAAACTTCCTAATATCGGGAAAGGAAGTTGTGATGCGTTGTGACACGGTTTGCTTGAACTGTTTCTCGATCGTTTGGTTGGTCGTAGTTGGTTCATTTCCTTGGTTTGATCATGTTTCCTGTTTGATGTTGATTTGAGATAGAACCGAGCCTTGGTTGGTAAAGTGTATATGGCGTGGCCATGCACGATGTTCTCTTGTATGAACTTTGCTATTGATCTGTCATTGATGCGGGTACGGTAAGGGCCGACCTGTGCTAACGGCGATCCCCTCGTCCTCGCTTGATATTAGTAGGTTTACTTGCTGAGTCTCCTCGACTTACCCCCCCATTTCCCCCCTTCAGATCCATAGGATGGTCGAACGCACAGCGGTGACAGGAGAAGTTCGAGCCATGTCGGAGTTCGGGGAAAGCGAGGAGCGAGAAGCACTAGTGGGCTTAGGACACCCGAGCCATAATGTTTGTTGTGTGTAATTGGCTAAAGTCGGCTAAGTTAACTTGTAAAATATGTTTGTGTACTTTGTAAACATAAGGTTTGCTCATGATGTTTGTCTTAATCCCGCTGTTTGTTTTGAATGTGATTGTCCCGAGAAATGCTTCCGCTTGTGTGTAATAAAAGAATAATGAACGGGACGTCACGTTTATGACCTCGAGGTCGAGGCGTCACAGTTTGATTTGGTATCAGAGCAGGTTTTCCCTCCAGTAGGTGCAGTTCGAGGTAGCTTGCAATTGGCCAGTCCAACGAGAGCGGGGAGTGGCACCGAGGCCATACGACCTGATCATTGAGCGGCTTCTGACAAAGGTGGCGCCGGGGCAAGAGGCCTGATCATTGAGCGGCCTTTGGGCAGAAGTGGCGCGGGGGTGAAGGGCCTGATCATTGAGCGGCTCCTGGCAGACTTCTAGGATGGCTAATGGCAAGAATGATCGAACTGTGCACCGAAATGGGAAAACGATTCTGAAATCAAAGCAGGAATAAAGACCTGGAGCGATAAGGTGCGCTGAAGTTGGGGTAGTTAGCTAGGAAACACCCCTGCGCATGTGAATGATTGATTGTGGTTGAATAGGTTAAGTGCTCCTGTTTGTTTGTGATCACTGACCTATTCTTGTGTTGTAAAAAGTCTTGTTAGACTATTGATAGCAAAATAAATGCTCAGGACCAGGCTGCGACCGCTGAGGAAAAAGAAAAGTCCCAGCAGGACGCCACGACCTCGAAAGAGAAATCCAAACAGGTTCCCCTCTAGTAAGTTGCAGCTCGGTGTTGAGCCAAGAGAAGGCTGTTGAATGTTGACATAACCCGATCCGATGAGGGCGGGGAGTGATCGCCAGGGCAGAACCTGTTCAAGGAGCGGCTCTTGGCTAGGAAGCGGACGCCGGAGCAAGAAGCTTGATCAAGGTGCGGCTTCTAGCAAGAGTGTCGCCGGGGTTGAAGACCTGAACAAGGCGCGACTCCTGGCAGGCTTCTAGGATGGCGGGTAAGAAAAGGAATAAACCGAACTAGGTATTAAATTGAAAGTAAGATGGGAACTGTTGGTTAAAATGATCAGTGTGATCTTCGTGATTTTTATAAGTAAGTAAATTGTATTTGAGGAAGATTTTATCAGAGTAGCGCAGCGGAAGCGTGGTCAAGCTTGCTGCACTCTGGTATGTTGGATTGAGGTCGGGGAAAGAAAGGTCGCTGGTCCAGAGCTAGTCCACATGACAGTGGCTGCTGTAAATGTACTAAGGTAAGATAAGTCTCAGGTACGTAGGATCTTTTGAAATTCTAGAAAAAATAAGGAATTTGGCCTATCGGTTGGCGTCGCCACCGAAACTTGCTCAGGTACATGTTGTGATATTGTGAAAGTGTGAGCTCGATCCGGCACGCGTGCTGAATTTTTCGACGAGGTCGAAGTGGACAGCAGAGTGTCCTATGCTGAGGAGCAGGTGCGGATCGTGGATTGTAAGGAGCAAGTGTTGAGAGGTAAGGCCATTTCCTTAGTTAAGGTCCTATAGTGTTACCAGAGCATAAAAGAAGCCACCTGGGAGAGTGAGGAATTGAGGAAAAATTGATACCTGCATGTATTCGAGGAACCAGGTACGCGTTTAAATTTCGAGAACGAAATTTTATTAAAGGGGGAGAATTGTCACATCCCGATTTTTGGGCCTGGGAAGCCGCAGGTAAAATCCTCAATTTCAATTCCTGGGAAATGGCTATGGTTTAAGTTTGGTGGTTTTCCAATCAAAACTGATTTTTACTCTTGTTTTGGAAAACCTAGTTTTCGGATCATTTGTACCCTTTCGTTTTGTTATTTTTGGGGAGACATTTGTGATCTGAATTTTTAAATGCTTTCTTCTTGAAAGTTGTTCCAAACATCTTGAAGTTTTACATGATTTAATTTCAGAATTTTTAGAGTTAATATGAGTGGTACGATGGTCTCATTTTAGGACCGTGTGAAACTGCCTAGAATGAGTATTTCGGTGATGTTTACACCATCTTGATTTTCTACAAGCTTTTCTGGGCAGATTTTGGAAAAGTTTACTCACGAAAGTTGTTGAGAACGTCCTTTTCTATAACGTGTATAAATTTGAGAATTTTCTGAGATGATTTGAATACTGGACAGAGCTTATTTTGAGAAACAAAAATGCTGTTCCAGCGAACTATTTGTAGTCTGTCTTTGAGTGACTTAAAATGATATTTATAGAGAGAATTAGATTTTGTGTTCTTCATGAAAAATGTTTATTAAGGTCTTTTTTATGACATATCCGAATTTGAGAATTTTCAGAGTTCATTTACTATGATTTCAAGTCCGATTTCGTGAACAGTGCAAAACTGCCCGGTTTTGCCAGATTTCAAAGATTCAGCATTTTCTATACGAAAACGTTGGAATTTGGACTTGGTGTCTTCTGGTGATTTAAAGTACACGTTCCAAGCTTTCAAATGAGATATTTTATGCTTTGATCGGAGGTTGGACCAGGGGAAAACGAAATAGAGAAGTAAGCTTGAAAATGAATGGCCAAGAATGAAGCTTGTTCAAGAAGCCTAATTAATGGCTTGTATTAATTGCTTGGTCTTCTTTTCCACAAGCATTTATGAGCCTTGGTCATCAAGTTTTGACCCAAGAGAGAGAGATTCATCATGAATTTTGACTTAGACTATTAATGGATGGATGACACGCGCGCTTACCTCATCGCCCCGATGACACGTGCGCTTATCTCATCCAAGCTTAGGCCCCAAGTTTTGTCTCCCTATAAATAGAAACAAGGCCATTCGGCCAAAGGGAGAGAGAAATAGAGAGAGAAAGAGAAAGAAAGAGAGAAAGAAAGAAAAAGCTTACCGTCGAGGCTCGAGTGTTCATGTTCAAGCCCGAAATTTCCCGAGCTCACCCATCTCGACCCCCGTTCTCTAAGTTTTGTTTGTCATTGGGTAAGTAAACTTTCTAATATCGGGAAAGAAAGTTGTGATGCGTTGTGACACGGTTTACTTGAACTATTTCTCGATCGTTTGGTTGGTCGTAGTTGGTTCATTTCCTTGGTTTGATCATGTTTCCTGTTTGATGTTGATTTGAGATAGAACCGAGCCTTGGTTGGTAAAGTGTATATGGCGTGGCCATGCACGATGTTCTCTTGTATGAACTTTGCTATTGATCTGCCATTGATGCGGGTGTGGTAAGGGCCGACCTGTGCTAACGGCGATCTCCTCGTCCTCGCTTGATATTAGTAGGTTTACTTGCTAAGTCTCCTCGACTCACCCCCCCATTTCCCCCTTTAGGTTCATAGGATGGTCGAACGCACAGCGGTGACAGGAGAAGTTCGAGCCATGTCGGAGTTCGGGGAAAGCGAGGAGCGAGAAGCACTAGTGGACTTAGGACACCCGAGCCATAATGTTTGTTGTGTGTAAATGGCTAAAGTCGGCTAAGTTAACTTGTAAAATATGTTTGTGTACTTTGTAAACATAAGGTTTGCTCATGATATTTGTCTTAATCCCGCTGCTTGTTTTGAATGTGATTGTCCCGAGAAATGCTTCCGCTTGTGTGTAATAAAAGAATAATGAACGGGACGTCACGTTTATGACCCCGAGGTCGGGGCGTCACAACTTTGATCGGCGGCTCCCAATCTACAATGGCCTTAATATTGGCCACGTCCATCCGCACATGTCCACCCCCGACGATGTGTCCCAGGAATGGAACTTCTTGTTGTGCAAAGGCACATTTCTCCCGCTTGACATATAAGTCATTCTCCCGTAGAACTTGGAAGACTCGTTTGAGATGCTCGATGTGTTCCTCGAGCGTCCGGCTATACACCACGATATCATCAAGATAAACCACTACAAATTGATCTAGGAACGGGTGGAGTACCTTGTTCATGAGTGTGCAAAATGTGGCCGGAGCATTTGTCAAGCCGAATGGCATGACGAGGAACTCGTATGACCCATACCGCGTTACACAATCGGTCTTTGGCTCGTCCCCTTTTGCAATCCGCACTTGATAGTATCCTGACCGAAGATCAAGCTTGGTGAACAATCGTGCTCCTCCAAGTTGATCGAACAAGTCAGCAATGAGAGGGATCAGGTACTTGTTCTTGATCGTCAGCTTGTTTAATGCCCGGTAGTCGATGCACATCCGGAGTGATCCATCGTGCTTCTTTTGTAATAGAACCGGAGCACCAAACGGAGACTTCGACGGTCGGATATACCCCGCATCGAGCAACTCCTTGAGTTGTCTTCTTAGTTCCTCCAACTCGGGAGGCGCCATGCGGTAGGGTGCCATGGCGGGTGGTCGAGCGTCGGGCACGAGCTCGATTTTATGATCCACCTCCCTTTGAGGCTGAAGCTTCTTTAGGAGTTCGGGGGGCATCACGTCCTTGAAAGAGTCGAGGACTCGAGTTACTTCCGTCGGGACATCACTCCCTTCATCCTTCGGATCTTCAACCTTCAAAGTTGCCAAGAAGGTAGCTTCCCCTTTCCTTACTCCCTTAGTAACTTGCATTGCCGATATTATCTTTTGGTCACGACCCGACTCTCGGTTGACCGGGATCACACATTGACAACGTGCGTCCAAGATACAAATACAATCGGCAAATGGGACAATAAGAGCATCTATTCTATCAAGGAATCCCAAGCCAATGACAAAGTCATAATCGTCAAGTGGAATTACCTCGATCGTCTCTTTGCTCTTCCATTGTCCGAGTTGAAACTCCACATCCTTAGCCAACCCGTTGGTAGGGATTTCCTTGGAGTTCACCGTTTTGAGCCAACCGGCCCCCTTCTCAACCCGAAGATTGAGTTTCTTCGCGGCTTCTTCCGAGATAAATAGATCGGATGCCCCCGTATCAACGAGTGCACTCATCGTGGTTCTTCCGATCGTCACGTCCGCGAACATCAAGCCTTTAGGCTTATTTGCCTTCTTAGACTTTATGGAACTTAGGATTCGCAACGAACCGAGTCGCGTCCTCTCTTGTTCCTCGTCATGTGCCTTGACAAGCGCCGATAGCTTGCCTCGAGTTGGGCAATCACGAGCCATGTGCGCACTGTCGCACAAGAAACACTTGAAGATACGTCCCTTCTTGTGTTCTCCTCCGCTCGACTCCGGCCTCGCCTTTGGAGGGGCCATTGGTAGTTTGCTTCCACCTGGGCGGTGGAATTTGTTACGATCTCCCCCACCAACGCCCTTGTCCCTCGGTCGGGTGTCTGGCTTGTTTACGGGAGTCGATTTGTACTCCACCAAGGCCTCGGCCACGAACATGGCCGTTGAAAGGCCTTTCGTGTTGCATCGCTTTAACTCTTGTTTAACCCATGGTTTCAAGCCACCCATGAATTGGTGGTAGGCCTCCGTATCATTCATGGACGGAATTTGGAGTAGCAACTCCGAGAACTTCCGGACATAATCACAAACACCTCCTTTTTGCTCAAGGCGACGGAGTTCATCTCGAGCTTCTTCTTCCGCATAAGCGGGATAGTATTGACGTCGGAATTCCTTGACGAACAATTCCCATGTAGTGATCGGTTCACCACTCCGATCGTCACTCCTACGACGCCACCATAAGAGTGCATTATCAGACAAGTACATAGCCGCGGTACTTACCCGAATCGCCCCGTCGGTGATCCCCATCGCTAGGAAATACTGCTCCATGTACCATAGGAAGTTGTCCACGTCTTTGGCCACCTGTGAGCCTTTGAACTCCTTTGGTTTCGGGGCATCCACTCGTGGACTGGCTTGCACGGTGATCACCCCGTTCACGCGTGCTCCTTCCGTTTCGGCGACTTTTGCCTTAAGTTCGGCCATCTCCGCGCGCATGGCCTCCACCAAGGCCTCCAAGGCATCGTCCCGTTGCTGAAGTTCATTGGTTGTGTCGGTCAGGTTGCCCAGCATCTCCCCTCGGAGTTCTCCGAGCCCAAACTTGAGCTCCAGCACCTCGGCCTCTAGCTCCCCTGTTCCAGTCTCGCCTCCTTCGATGCGTATGGACATATCCTCAACCATTCCTTGGACGTCAGCCATGGCGATCTCCACCTTCGCCATGCGGGTCTCCAAGTCACCAACCATATCCCTCGAACTTGAACCAGCATGGTCCTTCTTTGCCTTGGCACCTTGCTTCTCGGGAGCCCTCCCACGATCATCGCCTCCACCCTTCTCGGTTTGGGACGATACATCGGATCGTGGTTCCGTCGCGCCTTTGCCCATCGTTGCTCTGATATCACTTGTCACGGACCGATCGATCTAGCGTTCCCACGCCCGTGCGGCCTTAGGAATTTCTTCCCAAGTAAGCCTTCCCACACTCACACTCACAAGAACTTTAGAGAGAGAAACTCTAGAGAGAGAAGCTCTGAACTTGTATTGCTTCTTGAAAATGAGAGATGATCAAATGAGGGGGAGGAGACCCCATTATATATAAGTATCGGGCTGACCGTATCCGTAAATCTCTCCCCGAGATCAACGGTCGAGATCGTATTCTCCCAACTACCCCACCTACCACATTTATTACGGAAGGGTACAATTACCGTATCGCCCGCCCCAGGAGTATTCTAGAAGACATCAAGAAAACCCTAATACTAGAACACTCGGGGCCCACCTTCTTCGTCCAAGGGTCGGTCACGGTCCATCGTCCAGAAAACCTCAGGAACGATCCCATTCTTCGGGTCGTGACACCAGTCTGTGACAAGAGGGAGGAGCAAGAAGAGAGAGCAAAGGAAAGAAGATGAAAATAAAATTCTTCTTTTTTTTTGGATTTATTTGGGGGGTTTTATGGGTGTGATTATCACCAAGGTTCATTTATTTTGTTACTTATATAGCCTCTCAATCATAATTAAACAACAGCATTAATGGTAGAGATTAGTTGCTACCCAATTTAGACTTCCCACAGAGAGCAGCCTTTAATATAATTGAGAATTTGAGATGAAGATTTTCCCAAGAGGCCAACATGGGATACTTCTCTATACTTAGCACCACTAGATGAACCTTCCATTGCCCTGTGAAGAATCGTAGAATGTTAATTGCTCGACGGGGCCGGATCATAATTACTCACGCATCATGCAAGATTTACTAATACATCCTCATGACCATTGGAGTCCCGACTCCCCGCCATGTGGCAGCCTTAACTTGCTCAATAGCTGCTGAATATGATATCTCGTACATCATTACTCTTGATTAAGAAGAGATTAAGTTCTATCAATTTTTTAGCTACTACACAGTATGGATGACTAGAAAGAAATATTGTGCCTCGGGAGACAGCGAGAGTGGCAGTGGCAAGGTAGCCCAAATGGCCCATACCATGTGATATTCATCTTCAACAGGCCCACGCACTCGGATATTAAAAGGGTGACTTCATAAGCAGCTATCTGGAATTGGATCAATCAGACAGTTGACTTTTTCCTCTTTTCTCTGTCGTTTCTTTCTACCCTTTTTTTTTTCCGATTAGTCAGTTTGAAAAAGACTAGCAGACTTTGAGAACCTTCGAGAGGTTGATGATAAACTATTTGATATGCATGACGTTTGTATGGATACTGGCATTTACGTACCTGATTCATTTAGGACACTTTAGTTATTTATCCGATTTAAGAGAAATTTAAAGCATAAAAAACGAAGAAGAACAAAAGATTGTCGAGAAAGATCGCGAGCTCAATTGGAGGAAACACATTCTTTTATTAGAGGCACTCTCTATAATATTGGTTAGGCACTAACACAAATGAGAGCACTTGGCTATGTACGGTCTTTATAGAAAGATGATCCCTCCCCCAGATCATTCTAGATATTAGTGGTTTACCCCCTAGAAACATCTAGAATTTTTTTAGAGAAGACAGGAGGAAAATCTTTTTCTTCAATACTCCCCTTCACCGACTCCTCTTCTCTTAATGTGGATCTAGCAACCATGCCAATTGCTTTTGGAACTCTAGTGCCAATTTCTTTGGTGAAAATATCTGCAACTTGATCACTTGTTTATATGTACTCCATCTCTATCTCTCCCAACAACACTTTTTCATGGGAGAAGTGACAGTGTACTTCCGCATGCATAGTCCTTGCATGGAAGATCAAGTTCTCCGTCAACCATATGGCTGATTGATTATCGCAATGGAACTCTATGGGGTATTCAATAGGTTGATGTAGATCCTCCATAAGCTGCATTAACCTCATACTTTCTTGAGCGGCCATTGCAGCAACTCTGTACCAAGCTTCCATGGTTGATAGTGACACTGTTGGTTGCCTCTTACTGCCTCATGACACTACTTTTGACCTAAGGTGAATCTTATATCCGTAATTGAACGTTGTGTGTCATGGTCATCAGCATAACCAGTATCGCAATATCCTTTATTTCACATTGTAGAGAATTCCAAAACCAAAGGTCCCCTTCACATACCTTCATATGTGTCTTAACTACATCCAAGTGAGGCTCCCGTGGTTTGTTAATGAATCAACTTGCTACTCCCAATGTAATGGCAGTGTCAGGCCATGTTATAGTTAGGTAGATTAGGCTTCCCATAAATTGTCTATTCATAGCTCATCCCACAATTCTCTTCCTTCAACTGCGCATACTTTGTATTTCCATCCATAACTTCTCTTGGAGATCTCATGCATACTTTTGTTGATAAATAACCCGTCCTTGGTTTTGTCAACCTAGAGTCCTAGAAACTGTTTTAGTTCTCCAAGCTGCTTCATCTGAAATTGCACAGAGGTTGGCTCTAATTCGATATGTCTTGTCTTCATCATCTCCAATAATCATTCGATCATTTACCTAAATCAGTACAATTGTAAGCCTTCTGCCTTCTTCCTTCACAGACTGACTTGAATTTGCTAGTGCTACTAAGTAGCAACTTTGCACAAGCAATTTTGTGACCTTATCGTACCACGCTCTTGGAGCTTATTTCAAACCATAAAGCACTTTCTTTAATTTGCAAACACAACATGGATGAGTTTTAATTTAAAGCCATATGGCTGCTCCATGTATATGTCTCGATTTAACTCTCCATGTAGGAAGGCATTATTCACATCCATCTGCCACAACTTCTATGGCTTGTTTGCGGCCAGTGTTAGTAAGGCTCAAACTATATATGGAGATGATGAAGACAAGATATATCCGGTACTTCTGAGAGAATCATAGAGAAACTAAATGTGCCTTATATCTTCTATCGACCCATCTGGTCGTGTATTGGGTTTGTAGACCCACTTGAAAGATATATGGCGTACATCTTTAGGCCTTGGCACCTAATCCAACGTCTTGTTCTGCTTTAAAGCTTTAAATCTTTTCTTCCATAGCCTTCTTCATTTTGCCCCTTGTGAGGCCTCCTCGTACGTAGCTCTATTACACCAACATCTTCAATCAAAGTTGCATTTGCGTATTTAGGATTTAATTTCCTTTGCCCTATTGACCTCTTTATCTAAGGTGCTTGCTCTTCACGTTTGTCCATTTGACTTGGTCGAGTCTCTTCCGTTATTTTTGGATGTATACCTATTCGCCATGGACTCTTTTAAATATTTGGCAGCTGTGCGCTAACTTCTTCTCGCAGTTTACCTTCTATAATTACTTCTTCGATCTGTTGGGCCTCACCATAACCATCTTCTTCCATTCTCTCCTGTACCTCTTCAATTTGTCTTGAATCCGGTAGTACAACGACTTGCGAAGACCACCACAATGATGCTTTGTCGAACACCACGTTGTTGAAAGTGTTGCACCACCCTATTATAGGATCGCAGCACTTCCACCCTTTCCTTTAATCATCATAGCACACAAATATGTAACGAACCGCCTTTTTTTAGAACATGCTTCGTTGGTGATTGAAAATGCATAACATACTTATCCAAGTATTCTGAAGTGACTCATTATGGGCTTGCAATTCCACAGCTTCTCATATAGCGTCACCAAGGCAACTTTCAGGTAGGCTATCAACTAAGTGTGTTACTGTCTTCATCCACTTGGTCCAAAAACTTGGTGGAACATTCCTAGCATGCGGCATGCTCCTACAGGTCTCTGCCATATGCCAATTCATTCTGTCGGCAACTCCAATTTGTTGCAGTATTCAGAGTATCTTACACTTCTGCAGATACTTTGTAAACTCGTGTGATGTGTACTCACCCCATTATTAGTGTGTTATTTTTGGGGAGACTTTTGTGATTCGAATTTCTAAATACTTTCTTCTTGAAAGTTATTCCAAACATCTTGACGTTTTACATGATTTAATTTCAGAATTTTTGAAGTTGATATGAGTGGTACGATGGCCTGATTTTCGGACCGTGTGAAACTGCCTAGAATGGATATTTCGGTGATGTTTACACTGTCTTGATTTTCTACAAGCTTTTCTGGGTAGATTTTGAAAAAGTTTCCTCATGAAAGTTGATGAGAACTGCTTTTTCTATAAAGTATGTAAATTTGGGAATTTTCCGAGATGATTTGGATGCTGGACAGAGCTTATTTTGAGAAACAAAAATGCTGTTCCAGTGAACTGTTTTTGGTCTGTTTTTGAGTGACTGAAAATGATATTTACAGAGAGAATTAGATTTTGTGTTCTTCATGAAAAATGTTTATTAAGGTCTTATTTATGACATATCCGAATTTGAGAATTTTCTGAATTCATTTACTATGATTTCAAGTCCAATTTCATGAACAGTACAAAACTGTTCGGTTTTGCCAGATTTCAAAGATTCAGCATTTTCTATATGAAAACGTTGGAATTTAGACTTGTTGTCTTCTGGAGATTTAAAGTACGTGTTCTGAGCTTTCAAATGAGACATTTTATGCCTTGATCGGAGGTCGGACCAGGGGAAAACGAAATAGAGAAGTAAGCTTGAAAATGATTGGCTAAGAATGAAGCTTGTTCAAGAAGCCTAATTAATGGCTTGTATTAATTGCTTGGTCTTCTTTTCCACAAGCATTTATGAGCCTTGGTCATCAAGTTTTGACCCAAGAGAGAGAGATTCATCATGAATTTTGACTTAGACTATTAATGGATGGATGACACGCGCGCTTACCTCATCGCCCCGATGACACGTGCGCTTACCTCATCCAAGCTTAGGCCCCAAGTTTTGTCTCCCTATAAATAGAAAGAAGGCCATTCGGCCAAGGAGAGATAGAAATAGAGAGAGAAAGAGAAAGAAAGAGAGAAAGAAAGAAAAAGCTTACCGTCGAAGCCCGAGTGTTCGTGTTCAAGCCCGAAATTTCCCAAGCTCACCCGTCTCGACCCCTGTTCTCTAGTTTTGTTTGCCGTTGAGTAAGTAAACTTCCTAATATCGGGAAAGGAAGTTGTGATGCGTTGTGACACGGTTTGCTTGAACTGTTTCTCGATCGTTTGGTTGGTCGTAGTTGGTTCATTTCCTTGATTTGATAATGTTTCCTGTTTGATGTTGATTTGAGATAGAACCGAGCCTTGGTTGGTAAAGTGTATATGGCGTGGCCATGCATGATGTTCTCTTGTATGAACTTTGCTATTGATCTACCATTGATGCGGGTGCGGTAAGGGCCGACTTGTGCTAACGACGATCCCCTCGTTCTCGCTTGATATTAGTAGGTTTACTTGCTGAGTCTCCCCGACTCACCCCCCATTTTTCCCCCCTTTCAGGTCCATAGGATGGTCGAATGGACGGCGGCGACAGGAGGAGTTCGAGCCATGTTAGAGTTCGGGCAAAGCGAGGAGTGAGAAGCACTAGTGGGCTTAGGACACCCAAGCCATAATGTTTGTTGTGTGTAATTGGCTAAATTCAGCTAAGTTGGCTTGTAAACATTTGCGTGTCCTGTAATCATAAGGTTTGCTCATGATGTTTGTCTTAATCCCGCTGTTTGTTTTGAATGTGATTGTCCCGAGAAATGCTTCCGCGTGTGTATAACGAAAGATAATAATGAACGGGACGTCACGTTTATGACCCCGAGGTCGGGGCGTCACAGCCGACCTCTGGCGATCGCCACCTGGGGTCGCTCGACCTCAGGTGGCGCCTAGGTCGCTCGACCTCAGGTGGCGCCTAGGTCGCGCGACCTAGATTGGTCACTCGACCTAGTTACTGCCTACGGTCGGGCGACTGCAGGCGGCGGTCGCCGGAGGTCGGCCGACCCCTAGGCGGCAGTGGCCGGACCCCTTAGGCAGCGGTCGTTGGCCTCCGGTTTGGTTCCTCGAGAAGATGAACAGTGTCAGACGAGGACAAAACTAAATAATCAAAAAATAGATGAGGGTGGTTTCAAAAGAAATTTTTTTTACTTACCCGGGTACTGTTACTTACTGGGAAAGCTGAAAGCCTAAGGCAGCCTAGGACCTGCCTTGGGCTTTCAGCCTTCACAAGGCCAACTTTGGCTCAATGGGATTTCAAAAAAAATTTGCCAAATGCCAAATTTTAGCCTAAAGGGCTTTAGGTGCCCAAAGTGGCTTCCTAAAGCCAATCCCAAACACAGCCAATACCTCCGACTATTTTTTACAGAATCAAATCTGACATATTGCGGATCCATTGACAAAAGGCCTAACTAGAGAGATGGTTGCGAAAACATCAAGAGGAATGGGTTTAAGGCTTATAAACAAGTCATCATAGCGGAAACCCTACCTAGTTGACTGGAGATCTCAAGATCTAGGTTCAAAGGGACAACTAAGTTATGAAGACAGTGTAGAGTACTGTCAAATTTTTACTCATTCCCGGATGAAGACAGTACTAATATATGAAGGTTAAGCAAAAGCTTTTAATGATTCTGAATTGAGTATATGATATACTATATGTTCAGAAATCACTTATGTGAGTGTGAAGTGACGGCCGCTTCTATGAGAATTGAAAAGGTCGAATTCTCTAAAACACTCATGAGACCAGGCGGTGTTCATGGCCAAAACGAACACAACAGTGAGAACCAATTTTGTTCGAGAAACAGTTATGTGATTTCTATTGTCTAGGCTTACACGAAAGGTTGACAGTTCAAAGACATCAAGTCTATTGATTGACCGAGTAAGTCCGATAGGTTTCACTAAGAAAAGTTCAAAGTCTCAGACTACTTATTCCGATGCAACGTTTTCTCATGGAATAATCGCACATTGCATCTCATGCATACACGAAGAGTCATGATATCTGAACTTCTCATTTATGTGGGGGATTGTTGGGATTTTGGCACCAAAATCCCATAGAATTGAATGAGAAGTGTGTGGGTAAAAGTATCCCACATAGGGTAGAAGAGAGATGGGAGATGGGTTCAAAGAGTTGAGCCTCACAAATGGGTTTGGGCCCCAAAGGGTACCCCACTTTTGTGGAAGAGAGAGGACCTACGTCAAGCTAAGTCGATCCACCCCCCCCGCGCGCCGCCGCCGCCGTCTGGCCGGCTCGATTCCGGGTCCATCCTCTATCGATTTTTTATTTTTTCCGAACAGACACGTTGTTTAGAATTTATTTATTTATTATTATTATTATTTTTTGGACAAACAAACATGTCTGTTCGAACCACCCGCCTGGGTGGCGCTGCTGGAGCGCGCACTCTTCCTCTCGCAAAAGGTTGAGTGTTCGAATCCCGGGCGCCGCAGGGTGACTTAACCGGTGGCACGTGTGTGGTGGCTAGCACGTGTTGCCCAAAGGGTTTACTCCCCGATTGTCGGCCGTGCGGGGGTTCCCTGAGTTATCAAAAAAAAAAAAAACATGTCTGTTCGTGAGGTTCGGTTCGCCCGAACGAAAAACCGAAGCCCTTCGTGACTGTTCATGAACCGAACCGGTTCAAGCGAACCTTCGCTACTGTTCACGACCTTGAGTGGGAACCGCCGGCGACCTTTCACTCTTGCAACTCTTCGATTTTCGCCATATACATATATCCGAATGGTTTAGTTCGGTGTGTGATTTTTCGTGGCATTTTGCATTCCCGCGAGACATTTTTCCCGACGCACTAGAGACATTTTTCACTTCATCATTATCATTTCTTGTCCGATTATTCTGCGAAATTGCGTTCGAAGGAGTCCTCCGCATACGTATCACTTCGGAGGAACGAGATCCGTTCTATCCTGGGAGATGATTGTCCAATATCCTCGGGTACTGATTGAGGGGCCAAATTCGTCTTAAGGACACGACGTTATTTCATCGGGCTCGGATCAACATTCTACTTTAATTATTTGTGCTGCTTTCGGATTAGTCTTCTCATATTTGATTTCAATTTCTGGTATACGAACTTAGCCAAACAACATTATGAGGATCCAACTTTGGAGAAGTATTGACTCACTATCATGTCTTGTCGCGAGACTGAAAGTAGTTCATTCTCCAACCTTTATAACTTGGCATATTTTGTCCTCTCAAACAACGCCGCCAAGTTATCCCACGCCTCCGTTGGGATCTTCACGTTTTTTATGTGCTGGAACAACACATCTTCAACAGTCACCGCAGTAATATAGAGTGGCTTACCGGTCTTTATCTTTCACTTTCTCAACTAGTCATTATTTGTGGGTGGTGTGGTGTTGCTACCGTCAATGATATCCCACAAGTCTTAACCCAACAAGTAAAATTGAATGCAAGCACTCCGATTATAAGAGTGGTTGAACTTATCGACACCGCTTACGGAGCTCGAGGTATCCGCCATTGTGACTTGGTTATAATGCTTCGTACTATACCAAATAAGCCTGATCTTAGACTAACCGATTTCATAGTGCCGGACTATGCACTAGCAGTTCTTCAGTGTTGTCCGATCCAAGACTGTTGGGCTCACGGTACCTAACTGTTAACTCCGATATCAATTGTTGAGAAAGATAGAGAACTTAATTGAAGAAAACACACATTTTTATTAGATGCGTACTCTACACTGTTGATCGGGAGAACTTCTTATCTACTAACACAAAAGAGAGCACTTGGCTATTTATAACCTTTACAAGAGGCGGTTTACTCGTTTAGATCATTTTAGAGATTAGTGATGTCTTAAAATTCTTTGGAGAAGAGAGGAGGTGAATCTTTTCCTTCAAAGACCTCATGTTTGGTGGCAATGCTCATAAGATCGGCTGCAATTACGTGCATTCTAATGATGCTTGGCAACTTACCTTGGCCCCGGAGTTTGAGGCCCGGTTCTTCGAGCTCAGCTTCCACAAAAGGCACAAGGACATGATCATGTGCATGTACCTACCCAAGTGGTTGAGGAAGCCAAGTGCATGAGTCACAATTGAAGTTGTTCACACCGTGCCGAGAGTTGGGATAAGCATGGTTCCAAGGTAAAACTAGGAATCTGGAGCCGAAGAATCGACTGGTAGGAACTGGTTCGATTTCAAGTTGTAGGATACATAGGGTAGGTTACAAAAATTGAGGAACCGTTTCCAACGTATAGGTTCCAGGTTCTATATTCCAAAACCTGGAGCAAGTTTTTGCGTTTTTCTTGTTTTATGTCTTTGCACAATCATGTAGTAATCATGAGTACGTAATCTAGAATCACTAGTTTGAGCGTCCATCAATGATCGAGACTTTCACTTTGTTAATGTTTTATAGTTTTGGTATGTCTAAATATAAGGTGTGGTTATTGGATTGTAGCAGCAAATGGTGATCATTAGAGGTGATAATTCACTGTAATTGTTTAATTATGAATATAGGGGGAACCTAGGTAGACTCTCAAACCTGTGACAGGATAAGCTCCACGTTTTATAGTACGAACGAAAGGTAGGTTTCATATTCCAAAAAATGAGAAACCTGTTCCGACAGGTAGGTTCTAGGTGTCACTTGAAACTTGTAAGGAATCTAGAATCGTTCACCCCTAGTCAGGAGAGCATGTACAACATGTCCGACAGATGGAAGCTGATGAACCTTGACCACCCCACGACGTTCAAGATGCTTGCGATGGAGGCGTAGACATAAGGAGTTCATCATGGAGGACTTGCGGCGGTTCGTCAGGAGGAGGGATTATTATTGGGGAGTGGGCAAGGCGTGGGGCATGTCTTTATCGAAGTGAATTCGGAAGGAGCTAACGGATTGCTAAGCATACACAAATAATGCTTTCTCGAGGTGACGCCTGCTCTCCCAAACTCCAACTATTGTAACTCATGATTGGCTTTTATTGCTGTTGTTATAGTTTAAAAACAATTTGATTGCGGCTGCAAGGGAATTATCTATAACTAAGAATCGCTCATCTTTTTGCTGTTTTGCCTTCAAAATTAAGAATTGCATGCGGTCCTAATCTCAAAGGCGGATGAGTGATCTCCAAGATTGCCAAGAGGGAGCCCGAGCCCAATGACATATCCAGTTGAACCTTCTCCCAAACTCCAACTATTGTAATTCATGATTGGCTTTTATTTTTGTTATAGTTTATTTACTATTTGATTGCGGCTACAAGGCAACTATTTATAACGAAGCATCGCTCATCTTTTTGTTGTTTTGCCTTCAAGATTAAGAAGTGCATGCAGTTCTTGTGCGATCATATAATGCCTTCTGTAAGATGGCATTGGGGTGAGAATGCACAGCGCACGATGTTGGATGTTTAACCACGAATAAACATACAAGATGAGCGGGGGAGATGAAATTTATACATTGAACTTATGGCAACTCAGGGAAAGATATGATGTAAGATGAGCGTATCGAATTGGTGGATTTGCCATGGAGAACCAGGCGAGAGAAACTGTTTGATGGGGTTTGTATATGGTTGACAATGACCATTGGATGTTATGGTGAGAATATGTGACTCTCTAATTGAGATGCACAATAAAAGGAATGAGTAGATCTTTAAAAATGTGAGAAGAGATTATTATGAAAGATCACTAGCATCTGGTTTTTCCTATAAACGTGAAAGGTTCAATAGCATAATATGATCAACCAAGTCCAATCCGCTTAGTGGCATAAGCTTGGTGGTGGTGGTTGTTCTTATTCACAATTTGTCTAATATCTCGTCTAAGCCATTGAACAAGAAAGGGAGAATGCAAATATATAAGGTTTTCAGAAAACCTTGGCTCCACTGGTAGGGAAAGGGGAAAAGATGGACTCTTTGTGTCTCACGGCTGATAATTTCTTTCGGTTACTGGGATATTTAGAAAGATTGAGATGGATGTGAAATCTGTCAAGGTGGATCGGGTAGGAAAAGACCTTCACATGCTCAGAGTTTCCTTGTGAAGCCACAGCTTAGGACGGTGCTAGATATGACTGATATACTCAAAGAATTTTCAAAATTTACTTATTCCATATCTGCTCAATTATTTATTTCATATTTGTCCCCTGTAACATCTATTAATATTGAGAAAGCATGTTCCTCCATGATTCTTTTGAATTAATGAGATGCTTCGCCTTTAAATTAATTTTTCATTACCTTCTTGAAATAGTTCCGTTCTTATACGGAGTAGATATTTGTGTAGGTGGTGAAGGCAGTACCTGTTCTTGCTGGAGTATGTGGAACTGATCCTTTTCGTTGAATGGATTACTTCCTAAGGCAAGTGGAGTCAATCGGAATATTGGGCTGCAAACTTTTCTTACCATGGGGCTTTTTTATGGCAATTTCAGACAGAATCCGGAAGAAACAGGAATGGGTTATGAGTTGGTTTTCCCATATGACATTTCTTATTACTCCAACTCGAGCACTTATGGCTTAATGGGCAGCTTCTCTCTTTGCTCACTGTAGCTCAGATGTAGAGATGATAGCAAAAGCTCACAAAATGGGTCTATTAACAACTCTTTATGCCTTCAATGAAGATGAAGCTGCAGAAATGGCAAAAGCTGGAGCTGATGTTATAGTGCTCATATGGACCTTGCAGCTTCTGGCTCAATAGGTGAAAAGACTGCTGTCACATTGGAGGAAAGTGTACTTCGTGCACAAGCTATTGCAAATGCCACAAGCAGCATCCATACCCATGCCATCGTCTTATGCCATGAGGTCTATGTTAAAAGCATTGGAGGAAAGTGTACTTCGTGCACAAGCTATTGCAAATGCCACAAGCAGCATCCATACCCATGCCATCGTCTTATGCCATGAGGTCTATGTTAAAAGCATCTTTTACATCTTTTCTGTTCTGAATTCCTTCATCACCTCTAATTGCATCTCCCTCGACTATGATTATGACTGCCATTGTCTTTGCTCTGCTTCTGCACAACTTGTGGTTGAACCATTATCCAAACCATTCCAGTCACCTCTTAGCAATTTTTATGCAGAATGACTGGAGAGACGTGTGCTGTTAGTCAGTTCTGTTTTCTAGGCGTTCTTTATTCTTCCTGCATTGTCCTTGTTTCTTCTGTTTGAGTTTTCTTGTTCTTCCACTAGTTTTGCTTGAGTTCTTTTTCAGCTCTTTTTGTCGTTTTATTGATTGTAAAGCATCAAATGCTGTTCACTGTTCTTGCTTCGGCCTTGGCACTCTGTCCTACTTTGCTTACTTTGCCTCAAATAGTTTATGTTCTGATATCCTACACCTTGGGCGAGAGTCATATAAGTGGTATTCTGTTCCTGATCATGCAACAGTTCTGGACATGATGGAAAAGTGAATGAATTTTGATGTGAATGTGCAGATCGTATATCTGGTCCAAAACAGACAGAGTTCATACTGAAGAACACTGAGGTAGTTCATGGGTTTTTTGGTGCAACAAGCATGGAGAGGCTACCCCGCTGAACAAGCAATTAAAAGCACAGTCCAAGAATACAAATTGATGCCCTGAAGTGAGGTTCGGTATGTCACTCCGTATACGCAGCTGTTAATTATGATTTGTACTTCCCTACATCTTAGTACTATGATTGTGACAATAAATTAATTTGCATTTTTTTATGGCTGAATATAATAATATCCCTCTCTATCAAGATTGAGAGTTTATGCTGACTGCTACTCATCAATATCTGAAGGCTGGTGAGCTTATTCTTTGTTTTCTTCTCCCCTAAACAGGACAAGGACCCAAGTCTTTTTAGGAAAATTTTTATGGGTGACTAACGGATAATATGCCTCTCTAGGATCTTTGTTTTCCTGCTTTCCTCAAGTTCCTTTCTCTATAAAATTGTCAAAATGGAGGAAACACATTTAGCGGGAATGATCTCCTGTCACTTCCTTTCACTTCAGCATAATTCATAGACTTCTCCTTTGACTCAGCAAGCAAGCACAGTTTTCTTCTTACATCTAGTGAGCTGACAATCCTGAAAAGTGCCATCAGAAAAAAGCTAATGGTGCCTGATTATGATTTGTTCTGTGAACTAAAAATAGATTCTTTGATTGACATGAAAGCCTCGTTGTGTTTAATGGAATAAGCTTGCTCTATCTGCAGATAAAATCACCAAAGTGCTTTATTTCTCAGCCATCTTTCTTCTCCTTCTCTATCATATTGGCGTCAAGGTTATGGGGCAGCCACTCCTCAGCCTTGGCATATGTGCATTCTTTTTTAAGCTGGTATCCGGGTCATCAACTGTCCACCTGTAAGGAGAGAAAATCATAATTATGCAATGAGGAGGAGGATTTTTCTAATAGTATTATTATCAAGATCTATTCTATGAATGATAGAACCATTTTATAACCATTTTTCTAGTAGTGTTATCGGTAGATAGATCCGATCATACTCAAGGATACGTGCAGAAACATTTTCTTTTTTATTGTATCTTTTAGAACGACAAGTGAATTTTTAAAATGATGCATTTCTTAGCAGAGAAGCGGTTGACATACCTGTATCCACTTGTCAGCCGGTGCAAGAAGGTCAACATGATAACTTTTGCCATGTCTATTCCCATGCATGTTCTGGGTCCTGATCCAAAAGGTATGAAACTGTATGGCTTTTGCATTTCCTGAAGATTTGTAGCATGTCGAACTATGATCAGAGCTTTGAAATGCCCATCAGGCACATATGATTAAGCAAATTAGAAGAGAGATTAACAAGAGGTTTTGAAGATGAAATATTTACATCAAATCTTGAAGGGTTAAATTGATTGGGATCCTTGTATATGCTGGGATCAAAGTGAATGCAAGCCGCATCGACGTTTACATGCCATCCTTTCTTGATATTGTAACCTGCATATTCAACAAATGATTGAGAAGGTCTTAATCTGTAAAAGAATGATACCCATGACCTTTAGTACATAGTCTGCGAGTAAAGCTTCTCTGAAAAAGAGACGTTTAACTTGCCTTCAATAGTGCAGTCTTTGAGTGCCACCCGGGTGTGCCATAAGAGCACATTTGCCATTCTAAGCGTCTCTTTAACAACCTGGAATTTCATTAAATGCCAGCATTGTTCTGATCATGTAAGACACGTTGTTCGCAGACACAAAGAGGAGAAAATCTGCACACATGCATGTGATAGGGAGATTCTCACCTTTAAGCCATATGGCATGCTGTTGAGATCTTCAAGAGTGAGAGCAGCCCCTTGTGGTTTCTTCTTCAGTATAGCCAACTGCTCTTCCTGAAATTTCATCTTGATATCAGTTTAGAGTTCAGCTAGTTTGTACCAGTCTCTCTCTCTCTGTTGCTTTGGTCCGGTTTCAAATTCCAATTATTTTCCAAATTGAAATAAACAGATCGAAGACATTCCGTACAGTTTCTTTGCACACTGCATCTCATATAATTAAAGATTCATTTTAACCATTGTTCAGGCCCTATAGTGAAAACTTGTTCTAGACCAAAAAGTTAAAAAATGTAACTTGCAAGTAACATGGCAAGTATTTCTTTGGATGACCACTTAGAAGGCATTCACTCATATCCGTGGTATCTCATCCGGATCAAGCTGAAATATTTGGTTCCTTTGGCTGCCTAATCTCATCAAATTTGGTTTGACTTTAGGTTCGAAAAAAGATTTGCAAATTAGCATATTCAGTTCAGTTCAAAGCTAACCAAACTACGGACATCCCTCACACGACGCGGAGAATATGCTTGGATTAAAAAGAAAAACTCACCCTGAGCCTATCCTGAATATCTGTGTTCTCATCCAAGAACTTGACACTCCACATCAAGGTAGTTGCGGTGGTGAATTGCCCAGCAAGGATCAGAGTCAACAGATTGTCCATGATTTCTGAGTCATCCATTTTCTCTTCAGGAGGCGATGACTCTCTATCTAACATGGACTGTAGGAAGTCCTCAGGAGCTTCCTGCCCTCTTCCCCTTCTGTCCTCTATCATTTTTCTGAAAGTTTCCATCAGCCTATTTCTTGACTGCATCAACCATTTTACCATTTCACTGCCTGTTGCTCTTGAATCTTATCGGAATAATAGATACAGATTTGTTTGAATAGTAGCCAGTGTTCTCTAAAATCACGAATTTAGTGATATACATGATGTTTAGCATGATTAAGTTAAAATAGAAAACTTGATGAGTGAACTTAACGCAGTAATTTTCTAGTTCTTTTTTGAATTTCTTTTTCTTTTATGATTTCTACATACTCTGAAAGAAAAGGTATTTGTTGACATGCTTAGGTCAGCCAATTGAATTGGGAGCAGATCATCGACCCTTCCAACTTTATAACAGATCATATACCTGTTAGACATGCTAACATGTAATGTAATGAAAGAAGTATCGTTCTTCTTTTGGCCAAAAAAGAAATTGAGAATGCACTTAGACTTCCCTGTCAACCTCTGAGGTCATGAGGAAGTTTCAAATCCAAGAACTTAGTGATTTCCAAGACAGAGTCAACTTTGAGAGTTGTTGCTCTCTGCTGTTCCATTGGGTCCATCAACCTAGTTCCTCCTCTTGTTTTATTATGCATGAAGGGCTCAAAAAACAAGTGTTACCTTAATGCCTTTGTAGTATTGAGTGCCAAGGATCATGACGGGGAAGGACAACATGGCGTTGGACACATCCATACAGTCACTCTGTATCTGTCGCAGCATTGAGTCCTCCCTCACGCTCATCAGCATTTCACAAATCGCATCAACTGCAATCTGTTTGTAATAATTGTCAAAAACCAGTTGTGAGGACAGTTGACAACTTTTTAACAAACGAATCTAGTCACTTGTTTGTTGTGTTAGTCATTCTATCAGTTTATGATATAAGGACTCTTGGTAGATTGAAACGATTATATAGTTTGTGGAATATATGAGAGTTATGTTGTCGTGTAGACTCACCTTCATGCTGAATTCCAGCACCGCAAAGCTTTTGCCATGTTCTTCTAGCTTCTTCAGTCTCTGGCACAGCATCTTGTCGAACTTGGGGGCGAACTTCGACAAAGAAGGCATGGAGAAAGGATCGGACAGAAGACGCCTTATCCTTTTGTGGCTCTCATGAGGCACACAAAGCAAACTCCTCTTTCCGACTGCATCAGCCATGGACTTTACATACTCCTTGTTGAAATCCACAAAGTCGTTCGCAAACACCGTTTTTGCACCCTCTGTGCTTGGGATAAACACGTGGGTTGTACCGAATATCCTCGTCTTGAACCATTTCCCGTACCTACACTTTCGCCAACAAATGGATGATAAATTCGTTATTGGTATGCCGCAAGACATCAAATCGATAGCTAGCATTATTTCCACTCATATAATTCGAAACTAACTTGGGTTTTTCTTGTTTCCAAATGCTTTTCTTCTGATGATGGAAGATGAGCATTTTAGAGAATAGAAAGCTCAATTTTCACATGGGATGATCATGTCTACAATGTCAGTGGCAAACTAGGTCTGCAAGTATCGATAGTATTAGGTATTATTTCATCGAAGATCCATCTTACTTGAATTTGAGATCAATACACTTACTGTACCAAGTATGACTACGACTCTACACTCTGGTAAAAAATTACATGATAATATAGATTAAAAAGTAAAAGAAATGAAACAAAATGCCAAGAAGAATAATCACTGACAACAATCTCCTGCGTCTCACAAACTCATAGCATCCCTTAGTGCTGTTGGAGGCTGAGAGAAAAGAGAAGGTCTCTCCTACGTATGGTAATCCCAATCTACCAGGAATTTGGCCTTTGTCACCTGAGATTTTTCTCTTGGCTTTTGCTGAGAAATAAAACATGAACCCAACTGAAACTAGGAGAGCAAAGAGAACATTATAGTAGCTCCTCACAAAGAAGATCCACTCCTCCTTTGACCAAATCATCGGGGTCATCTGTTGACTTGTGACAAACATGAAGGGACTCTTTTGCAGATGAAGAACATATGATGAATCCAACCATGGGGCTTTAAGGAGAGTCAAATTGGTGGAATCTGCCGTAAGAGGACAAATAGAGAATAAGAAGTTCAAAAAAGACAAGATGCTTTGGAGGCAAGAATAATAAAACGCAAAGGAATCTTCGCGTTAGGTCTTGACAAAAAAATTTGGTAAAATTCATGCAAGTAAAAGACAAATCCTCATCAATAGGCATGTGGTTCTGCTGGTAAAGGAATTGGGGGATGGGGACGCTAGTATCATAGGTACAAGGTTAGACTCCCGTGTTTTATAAGAGATAGAGCAAATGTCAGAGGATAAGAAGAGTTAGAAATATGACAAAAAAGAAGAAGACAAATCCTTGTTATGTTTGTTAGAAAAGTCTCACACAGGATAATTAGTATGGTGTATAGTAGTTAATATGTCGTATTAGGCTTATAATTCATTGTCTTAAGAGCTCGGATTGGTCTCTCCCTTGGCGATCTAAATATCTAGAGATGCTTCGCCAAAGTGGATTGCATGCTAAGAGGGAGCATTTTGTGCGAGCAAAAAGCCTGTCAGTTAATGGTGACATGAGGTCTACTCAACACCTTAAGCCACCGCTTCTGAGAAGCGAAAATTCTCTAAAAATTCATAAGCCCGTTGCACTTTTGGCAATTCAGTTCTAAACTTTTTAATTAGACCAATTGAATTCTAAATTTTTTTACGCTTTGGCCAGAAATCGCTAATGTGGCTAGAAATCACTAATGTGGACATCGGCCATCCTATGTGGTATAACCTGCACCAATGTGAGAAATTTTTAATATTTTTTGAATATTTTTTATTTTATTTTTCAACTTTGGCTGGCGATGCCTAGTTTGGGCGAGGGCGTCGCGGCCCTCGTTGGCCTCGAGTGAGGGCCTCCACCCCCTCACCCACATCAGTGCGAGGGCCGACATCCTTGCCTGTTGACCAACGAGGGCCATGATGCCCTCGTCAGCCATAGGCAAGGGCTGTGACGCCCTTGCCCATGGTCGGTGAGAGGTACAATGGCCTCACCCAGACTAGGCGACGGTTGACCAACGACCTCACCGGCCAAAGTTGTAAAAAAAACCAAAGAAAAGAAAAGAAAAAATTAAAAATTAAAAATTATTAAAAATTATCGACGTTAGCGTTGGCCGTCCATGTTAATGATTTCTGGCCAAAATTGGCCGGATTGACTCAATTAGCAAAACATGAAAATGTTTATGACTCAATTGACATATTTAAAAGGTTTATGATTGAATTGATAAAAGTACAATAGGTTTATGACTTTTTTAGTAGTTTTCTACTTTCAAGAGTAATCATTTTCCGCAAAATAAGCGGAGCATAAGAGAAGATTATTTGCATCGGTTCTTTTGCTAGTGAATAGTTTGGATAAATAGAGAGACAGAGTGCCTTAGGAGAAGGGAAAGCCCACCATTTAGTTTATAAAGGTGAATGCAATGACGATTGAATTACGCTTTACCTAGGACCAAACAAGTTAGATTAGGTGTAGCTGAAAAGGACAAGACAACCATTCTAGAGTTGGAGGTAATACCACAAAAAACTCCAAACTGGTACAGCTGTGACAATTTTACCCTAAACTATTTTTTTAACAGCAAAAAACCCTAAAATGGTACACATGTGAGAAATTTACAATCAATTATTTTTTTGACCACCAAACCCCAAACTGGTATACTTGTGACAATTTTACCCCGAACTAATTTTTTAATATTATTTTTTTATTTTTTTGAATTTTTTTATTAATTTTTTTATTATTTCTTTTCTTTTCTTTTTTTCCTTTATCTTGAACCTCTGGCCGGTCGCTAGACCGGCGACCGGCTAGAGATGGAAGCTGCAAAAATGGTCAGCCTCGTCAACTGCTGGAGAGGGCTTAGCCCTGTCGGCCGTTGGCAAGGTCGGCCTCACCCAGCAACAGCAAGGTTCGACGAGGCTCGACCTCACTGTTGCTGGGTGAGGCCAACCTCGCCAGCGGCCGGCGGGGCCGAGCCCTCGCCAGATCTGGCGAGGCTCAAACTCGCCAGCAATTGACAAGGTCGGCCTCGCCCTGCAACGAGGTGACCGGTTAGAAGTTGAAGATGAAGAAGATGAAGGAAAAAAGGAAAATAAAATAAAATAAAAATTCGAAAATAAAAAATAATATTAAAAAATTAGTTCGAAGTAAAATTGTTACAAGTATACCAGTTTGGGGTTTTGGGTGGTCAAAAAAATAGTTCGGGGTAAATTTGTCACAAATGTACCAATTTGAGGTTTTTTGTGGTAAAAAAAATAGTTTAGGGTAAAATTATCACGGCTGTACCAGTTTAGAATTTTTCGTTGTATTAACCCCTAGAGTTACAAATACAAAAAAAAATTGAGATAGAATAAACTAAAATAAAAAGGGGGCCAGGAAGGACAGATAGGAGTGGTGTACCGGTGAAGCCTCGTCTTCAACAAGCCCATGCACTCAGATAAAGTGGTGACATTCTAGGCAGCTATTAGTTCAAGTTTTACCTAATTGCTTTTTGGAATTGGATCAATTTGAGAGGTAACATTTTCCTCTCTCTCTCTGTCTTCTTCTTTTTACTTTCCTTTTTTTCGAGAAGCCAGTTTGAAAAAGACTAGCAGACTTTGAGAACCTTGGAGAGGTTGATGACAAAATATTTGATATGCATAACTTTTGTATGAATATTGGTTTTAGGTAACTGATTCATCCAAGTTGCTTTGGTTATTTATCCAACAGGGTCAGTTTGTTTGATGAAAAATCATTTCTGGAAATTACTTTTGGACCTTCCGACGTTTGGACAACATAAAACTAGTTGATGGATGGTAAGCGTTTTCCCATGGATTGAAAACAACAATCCAAAATAGGGAAAAACGACTACCCCTTGTAGAAAGAAAAAAAAATATTAGGTACTTGTTTTCTTGCTGCACGTCCAAGTTAAATGAATTGATCATATATATCAATATCTCTCATCAATGTTTTTCTTCTTTTCTTTCCTGATAAGTCTCGTATGTTTTTTTTTCATGAATCTTGTGTACCATCTCCTGCATATACTTCTGTTAATGCTTAGGTTCTTTAACATTCCCTAAAAGACCATCGTATATAATAGAGTGGGCCTATTTCCACTCCATATACGACTAAATTCGCCACATTTTCTCTAAGGGTAAGTTTATTTCACGGAAAATTCGCCAGAAATATAATTGATTTTCCTTTGTTTGGTGATATATGATCGAAAACATTTTTTGATATTTGTATCTTATTTGATAATGATTTCAATCTCATGACTTCATCTTATACAAAAAAAAAGGTTTTTTTAATAATTTTTTATTTTTTTTTAAAATTTGAATTTTCAATCATTTTTATTTTTTAAAAAAATCGAATTTTTAATTATTGTTTAATTTTTTAATTTTTATTTTTTTTCCTTTTCTTTTTCCTCCTTCCTCTGCTGCGATTGGCTAGCAACGGCCACAGGCGAGCTAAAGCTCGCCGAGATTGGCTGAGCCTCGACCTTGCTGGTCTCGGGCGAGGTGGAAGCGATAAGGTCCATGTGAGGTGGAGGCGGCAAGGTCGAGCCTCGTGTGAAGCCAATGAGCTCGCCACGCCGCGATGAGGCTGGCCAGGCTTTAGCTCATCGGGATCTGGCGAGCTTGGCCTCGCCTGAGACCGGTGACGCGCTTATGGCCAGTCCCCGATCGCCGTCGAGAGCGACAACTGGTGGAGGAAGGAAGAAGGAAAAAGAAAAAAAAAAAGAAAAGAGAAGGAAAAAACGAAAAAAAGAAAAGAAAATTAAAATATTAACAAATTTAAGAT
This sequence comes from Syzygium jambos, assembly GCA_031216235.1. Lineage (NCBI taxonomy): Eukaryota > Viridiplantae > Streptophyta > Magnoliopsida > Myrtales > Myrtaceae > Syzygium > Syzygium jambos. Next base: position 15,906,775 of record CM062228.1, read on the forward strand.
AATCAATTCCGAAAAGTATTTTTGCCTTCTTAAAATAGAGAATAAACTTTCCTAAATTTATACATAAATATTTTCTTTGATCGAAAAGTGTTTTCGGTTGACCAAATCATTTTCGGACAACCAAACGGATAAAAGTCCGGAAAACACTTTCCCGAAAAACGCTTTCACCAAAACAAACACAATAGACAAAATTGCTCCCAATAATTTAATTTCAATTTAATACGGTGGCCCCAAATTTATACTTTTCTTCTTTTCTTAATTTTTCTATTTTTACGTAGGATCGATTTACCATAATTAAGAATACTAAATTTTTTTAACATTCCTCAATGCGAAACCTTAATGATGCAATTAGTTAAATCAAAGCTTTGCATGAAAAAAATGATTTTTTTTAAATGCCGGCGAAATTTTAGTCATTTTAATTTGAGAGAAATTAATTTCATTCATGGAGTGTTTATGAAAAAGTATTAAGATTACTCAATGTGCATAATTTTTTCATGTTGATGTTTTTAGTGTATTTCTAGATACTCCTATAACATCCTCCTACATGCTTCGTGTAAAATGTCTAGCCAATAGTAGGGAAAAAAATACAAATTTTTTGATATAGTGAAGAAGAGACTTGATTTTTCTTAGATTAATGAAATTATTAAATGAAAAAATTTACCAGGAAAGTGAGCTTTTGAGACGGTAGAGGCAAAGAATAGATAAGTTGCTCTAAGAGAAATAATGAAGAAAAGACTAGCTTTTATTTTCTAAATAGCAATAAGTTTAAATTTGATGAAATACACGATCAAAGGAAAATAACTAAGTTAAAGGTAACTGAGCAAATATGAAACAATTAAGGTGGATTATGTCTATCTTGTGCAAAAAGAGTAATTTTTTATGTAGAGAATGCAAATAACCCCACCCTATAATTATTTTACACATATATTTTCATAATTTCTTTCCCTATTTCTTTGTAATTGATATGTTTTGTTGGATTACAGAGTAATTAAAAAAGACCTTCATTATAGTTTGTTAATCATTACATATAGTTTTTTAACTCACAAGTTACCTTTACGATGATTTACATATTATCAAATACCAGGAAACCTATTTTTCCAACTTATTTTTAGCGCTCCAACAAAAAAAACTTATTGTTAACGCAAAAAAATACTGGAAAACGGTTTACTTTCTCTAAAATTGAAACATATTACAATGACCACAAGTTTTCAGTGACACGACCAAACTTTAAAAAAAGTTAATGCAAGAGAAGAGGAAAAAACAAATTCATGTTTGGTGGCAATGTTCATAGGGATAATTGTCCAAAAAAAACTAAACCTATTGTATGGTGGCCAATTCAGTCATAAATAATCTAATTTTGTTAATTTACTCATAATTTTTTTTACTTTTAGTCAATGTAGTCTTTTCGGTCAATTTTGGCTAGATTTCGCCAACCTCTGGTGACATGGACGATTTTTGCGATTTTTTAAATAAATTTTATGATCATTTTTTCTGTTTTATTTTTCCTTCTTTTCTTTCCCCAACGATCAGCAGAGGGAAATAGGAAAAGAAGGAAAAAGAAAAAGGAAAGAGAAGAAAAGAAAAAAAATCCATAAAGTTTATAAAAAAAGTAATTGCAAAAATCGTCTACGTTTGTAATACATTGGTCCAAAATCCAGCCCATTTCTCTTTAAATCAAGCCTAAACCCATCTTATTTGCCTTCTTCTTCATCAGCACGTTGAACTAACAGAGTAAACAAAAAAAAGACAGCACGTGAAAAAGGGAAATTTTTTCGCATGCTCATAATCCAAATCCGATTGAACGCCGTTTTACAACGTCGGTTAAGTGTTCGAACCTATTATTCATTTAATAGGAAAAATTGTCGAAGTTAGGGCTTAAAATTCGAGATTATGTCAATTGTGTGTTACTGTGTCCAATCGGGGGTTATTGGGCTGCATATATATATATATATATATCTGGATTGATATTGCTCGAGTTTTATATTGTTTCTAACCATTGCATATTTACTTCTTGACATATAACATTTTCTTGACTTCATAGATTATCTTGAATTTCTAAGGTACGACTGATTAAATAATCATCATTTTTATTCTTGACTTATTTCTGTCTCTTTCTATAATCCCCAGAACCTAGGGCATCTTTATGGTATCAGAGCCAAGAGGGAGATATAGTAACTCTTTTTAAGATCATCTGTCACTTGAGACAATTTCCTTCGTGGAGATCTTTCTATTGTTCTTTGCATGTTTGTTGTTGTCCCGACACTAAAACCTGGAAAGGTAGTGAGACCGTTGGTCAGCATCAATTAAAGAACTATAGAAGAAGAAAGTAGTCTCGTGCAATGAACTTATTAAGAAAATCCATGTCTTCTTCAAGTTCTATATCACAAAGTCTTTAGATCAAAGACCCATAAATAGAGAAGAATTAGTATAGAATATTTTAATAAATCTATAGAAAATTGGATTAATCCAAAGGTTAAATTCAACCAAATACATGAACACTCAAATTTTAAATTTCTCAGGAAAAATGATTACATAATAGTTACTGAAGAAAGAGATGTTCCTCTTTCCAACTCTTTTGCTTCAATACAACTTTCAAATAAGGATTCTATAAAGAAACATGCCCAGGAATGAAATTATATTCATATCGGTTTAGTCCAAGTATGAGCCAAACCTCTTACTAAAGAAGGGCTAGACACTTCCTTACTCCTTATATTGAGAGATGCAAGACTTTTGAAATATGATAAATCTATACTTGGGGCAATAGAAACCAGTTTCTGCAATGGTCCAATACATTTTGATAGTCATTTTAGATTTATTATTATTATTTTTTTATAACCCAGGGAACCCCCGCACGGCCGACAGCCGAGGAGTAAACCCTGGGGGCGACACGTGCTAGCCACCACGCACGTGTCACCGGTTAAGTCACCCTACGGCGCCCGGGATTCGAACACTCAACCTTTTGCGAGAGGAAGAGTGCACGCTCCAGCAGCGCCACCCAGGCGGGTGGTGTCATTTTAGATTTATAGTCTCTCTTAAAAACAAAAATATTTTAAAATCTCTTACTCTTCAAATAAAAATCCATAATTACTCACTAGCCGAAGGGTCAATACCCCTGGCACTCATTTATAGAGTTTATTACAAAGTTATTAACTTTACCTTTGGTATTAAAGCTTTTAAACTCAGTTCTAAATGAGAAGCACATTTCTTACAAACTGACATTTCTAAGAGCCAATATTACCATTCCAAAAATAATTCCATGGAATCAGATAACCCTTCTTGAATAATGAGAATTAGAAAATCAAATTCCCTAGCAAGTTGTTCATAATTCTGATCCCATAAATATCACCCAATATCCAGAACGAAGAGTGATGATATAATTCTCTAGAAGATCTCGCGATATTCCTAGAAGATCTTGTGATGTTAGGTCAATTCCTTCGTGGCATTCTACTTCTAGAAGATCAGTAGATTTAAGTTCAAATCTACCTCCTATAATCATTCCAGAAACAGGATAGCCAAGTGCTCTTCTTCTCACCAATATTAGCGGCATAGACAACAGGTCAGGTATATCTAGCCTGTTTATCAGCAAGAATAGGATCCAGAATATCCTAAACCCACTCCTTCTGAGATGGTGGATCTTGAGATCAATGTCTTAGAGAAAGAGTTCGTGCAAAATAGTATCTTTCTAAATCAAGAATTTAATTCTTTTAAAAATACTCAAATCAGAAGTTGGTTCTTTGCAAACTTCAAAGATCAAGCAAAATAGATCAAAGATGAATACTATGGATACATGCATGAGCATGAAATTCAAATGATCTTTTTTGACTAGTTTGAAGAATGTTTTCTACAAAACAAAGAAATATGTGTTTTAAATCAATTTTACAAGTGGAAATTAGACAATGGCCAAACAATAGAATCTAATCATCCTCCACTTAGAAAAATAAAACTCCAATACCGAGAAGTTGAAATAATAGCTTCTCATTTTAAAACATTTTCAGAAATGAAGGGTATAGATATAAAAGAGATAGTTGAACAAAATAACTATTCTAATCAACATCTTCACACTATAGGAAAACAATTAGATATGATAAAATCTTTTGTCCAATCCAATTTAACCCAGATCACTACTAAACCCAATATTTTAAAAACACCTCTTTTTAGAAATTTTGAACTCCCTAAAAATTCTAGCACAAATTCTGCTAAAGCCTTAGAGGAAAGAAAAGGAGCTATTAAGGGAAAATCAATTTCTAAAGAAGAATCTAAGTCTTTCATAATTTTAGATACCCCCAAAATAGGAAATACCAATCTTGTAATAAAAGATGCTCTAGATTAACTTAATATTCTTGATGAATCTGATAATGAATCTATCCCTGAAATAAATAGAATCACGTGGAAGGATCCACAAAAATTAGATTTCTTCAAAGCCACATTGCCTGATATAGCTTTAGAAGATTCATTTTCTAAAATTCAAAATAAATATTCTTCAGAATCAATTTATGAATGGAACGCAGATGTGGTCTCCGAATATAACCTTTTGAACATACTTAACCAAATGGTCATACTTGCCAATACCTAGAAAACCATCCCTGACACCGCAGACTATTTTGTTGCTTATCTTATAACAGCAGAATTTACTGACCAGTTAAATGGGATAATTATCTTACTGATGAGCAAAGAATACATATTCTTAATGCTCATAAGTTAGATGATTATGGTCAAAGGACTGTGGATGAGGAAGATCAACCTATCCAAGATGCTGTTAATACCCTGATATATTCCATATCCCATCATTTCAGAGGAGACTCATTGCATATGCATGATAAGAATTTAGACCTCTTATCTAATATGAAATGCAAGACTCTAGGAGAGTTTAGAGAATATAAATAAATCTTCTTACAAAGAGCTTTCCTAAGCCCAGATTATAATCAACCTTTCTAGAAAGAAAAGTTTATTGCTGGTCTACCAAAATTAATAGGAGAACAAGTTCGTAATAAGATAATAGAAGAATGTGGTGAACAAATTCCATATAACCTCCTTTCTTATGGAGAATTAACTTTCTTTGTTTATAAATAGGAACAGAATTGTCTACCAATATACGTTTGCAAAATCAGGTCAAAAAGGAACAAAAGGACTCTAGCAAGGGATTATGAGACTTTTGTGCCCAATATGACCCCTTCTTTAAAATTTCAAAATCTTCAAAATCTGAATGTTTAGGCAAATGTCCTCCAGAACATGAGGCTAAAGGGACTAGGTGTCATACCCCGAACCCCACGACGCGCGACAACCCAACCGAGGTCGATTCGATTGCGACGTCCCAGGACGCGTCGCCGACCCAACGCCCAACACGACAGAGATTAAAGCACATGCGGAAGTATTATAATACCCGTACAATATAGTAACACATGACCAAAGATAGCCACACAACCAACAACACGAACAAATATACACTTGCATTAATATTGGGAACCATATACAACATCCATTTACAGCTTACACTCTAAAAATCAAAAGCGGGTCAATGGTCACTACTAACAAAAGGGGTAAGCGGCTTGGACGGTCGGGGTTACTAAAACTAGAAGGGGCTTCGATAAAAAAGGTATTGGCCCGATCTATCTAGGGTAAAGGCTAAACCTACGGAACCCAGTTCGAGTCGAATCCCGATAACTCGGAAGAGCTATCAGACAGCTCAACCTCAGAGTCTAGGGAATCCTGCTCGGACTCGGTCCCAACTAACTCCTCCTTAGAATCCATCGGCTTGGCCTCGTCCTTCTGCTCCATGTCTTGCTTCATGGGCTCTGGTTCCTCATCCTCCGAATCCATCGGCTCTGGATTTGAATCCCCATCCTCGGGCGCACGATCAGGGCTCGCCAAGTCCCCGTCGGGACACTGAGAGTCAACATCCTCGGCATCGGTAAACGGGACCTCAAAAGATCGAAGAGGCCCGTAGGTCCCTGTATGGTCCCTAATACATCACCCTATGAACCTGTGGGCCTGGTCAAGCTCCTCGCCCGAATAAATCCAAACTGTAGACAGATATCTAACAAAGAAATCCTCGTTCCCTGCGGGGTATACTGTCTCCTCCCGGTCTATCTGGTAAGGAATCCAAAAACGAACAGGCACTGCGGGCATCTCAAGGCCGGGGGTTTGAAAAATTAGGTTTATACAATAGTGAGAATAAATCTCAGCGAGTAGGTTCCCTAAACCTAAACTAGGCTAACATACACCTCCTGACGAGCACCAAACAACACAAATCAGAACATAAATGACTTAGGCCCTCGGGCCCAAATCCAATACTCGATTTACCCTATAGGTTAGGCACTTTATATTTATAGTTGCAATGATGGCACAGAACTCAACCACGGCACGTATACGCACACCACCTAGCCACGACGCATGTCATGCATATGCTCGTGCTCACACCCATGCTCATGTCTCATCAATGCATTTTCGCACACTTGCACTCTTGCACACTTGCAATTTATCAATTCTCCTCTGACCCGCGAAAAACACATCATGTCCGACTTGCGTAAAACGCATCAGGTCTATTACTTCGAGATCGATCTCTAGCCCGCGTAAAACGCATCAAGCTCATGATACAAAACTCGCGTAAAACGCCTCAGGTTGGTCATCTTCCAGTAGTCTGGGCATCTCCCGCATAACACGCCTCAGGACGGGTTCAATACCCCGCGTAAAACGCATCAGGGCTTTATGTAATCACACACTTACATACACCAGTTATTATATGAACCCCATGTAAAACGCATCAGGGCAATTTAAGTGATCACAAGCGCATGCCGTTCGTGCGCACACGCATAATGTACATGCCATGCCCATGCTTGAGATGCACACTCATAGCCATAACGTTCACACTGGGCACTCAATATGATTTGGCTATTTATTCAAAACAACGCCACAGCATGATCAATCCGTATTTCAATATGCCCAACCAACATATTAGCATGACCATGAAAGCAATTCAAAGCACTCTTGCACGGTACATAATCCACACATATAAACTGCACAATTAGATCAACATGAATCCGCGCTCTCGAGGCCCATTATGCCACTCCATTTTTTGTCACACTAGGCATCACACATGGCATCACAAAAATTGATCACAGCCGAGGACAATTCAACCACCCAATCAGTCAATCCAACATTTCCGATAATTATACAATTAAACCCCGAATTGATCGCGCCTAGTATAGTTTAATCTCGGTATGGACAGCCACTAAACATGTCACTCTAGGCCAATAAATATCCTAAAAAATACTCCATTTGACTCTCCAAGACATCCTCCAAATCAGCCACCATGAGGACAGTGCGAGGCACGCTCGATATTCCACAATTGAACCCGAACTTAACCGAACTCGGGTTGATTCAATCCAATATTTCCGGCCATCGCACAGCACATCCTAGGCCGCTAAACCTCAATTAAATCATCACACTAGGCCACGAAATCAGCCACAATATCAGCTCCTAACATTCTCCACCATTTACCCCCTAAATTACCCTAATTAAACCCTAAAACCCATCTAGAAATGTAAATTAGCTTAATTAGGGTTTAGGGTTGTACTCACTTGGATTCCTAAGATCCTAACTAAACTGGACAGAAGGCGAGGGCGGCTGAACAGCGGCGGTTCCGCGCCGAAATAGTGGCGGCGCGCGGCGGCTCCCTCGGTGGCGCTCGGCGGCGGCAACGGCGACGGCGAGCCTAGGCGGGTTGATCCTCATGGCCAACAGGGAATGAGGTGAGGTGGAGAAGAAAATGGGGCGGTCGAGATGGTGGCGGTGCCAGGCGGCGGCGGTGCCGGCGTGCGGCGGCCTTCCGGCGGCGGCGAGAGAGAGAGAGAGAGAGAGAGAGAGAGAGAGAGAGAGAGAGACGGCGAGAGGGAGAGGAGAGGGGGACGGGATGGTGATGGTGAGGTGAGGCTAGCTAGGACGGGCGGCCTCGGCAAGCAGCACCGGCGACGACGGCGGCGTCGCTATGACGGCGGTGGCGCGCACGGCCGGGAGAGAGGGAGAGGGAGAGGGAGAGCTCACGGGAGAGGGAGAGAGGAGAGGGTGACCGATGGCTTGGGGAGGAGGAAATGGGAGGAGAGAGAGAGAGAGACTAGAGAGTATAGAGAGAGTGAGTGAGTGGAGTGGTTGAGCTACCAACCCACAAATGACCATCATGCCCCTAATCCAATGGTTGGGGTTTAATCTAGACAAGATATCTAAGGGCATTAAGGTCTAAAATTCCAGCATTATTGGGCTGATACACTTCAATATAAACCTTAAAATATTCCCCAATTAACCCCAAAATTCGGAATACAAGGCTAGGGCACAAGGGCAAAACGGTAATTTTCCGATCCCGGGTCAAATTTCCAAATTTTAGCTCCATTGATCCCAAATATGATTGGCCACATAAAAATGACGTCGTCCTTGCAAAAATAGTCGTGTACGCCCTCGAAACTCAACACCGAAGTCCAGATTCAATTCCACGATCGATTTTGCTCAATTTGCGATTTTAGCGTCTCTCACTAATTGGCGGTTGTTTAGGGGTTATGTGTATCGATCTAGGGCTACTCAAGTTGTGACGGTCTCGATTCTCAAGAGAACACGAGGATTTATCGCTAGTCCCAGGGGTCGCGGTTGTTCGAAATGAGTTCGGGTTAGTTCACCGCGCGTACTCTCGGTCATGCGGAATCACCTGCTATCCGATCGTACGTCGTCGGTCTAACCAAATCCGTTACTCTCCTTGGACCGGTGCATATCGGCACAAAATATTCCCTCGTCGCTTTTCAGAATCGGACTCGATTCACGGTCGGGTTCTTTGGTTCACGCACTATTTTCCTAGTTAGCCATTCCCAAATGGTCAGTATCCCGAGAATGATCAGTTCCGGGCGAGACTCACTAAAACAAAATGAGAAATAATCATCTATTTTATTAATCCCGGAAGTGGGCGAATTCAGGACATTACAACTCTTCCCCCCTTACAAAAATTTCGTCCCCGAAATTTACAATCTAAACCTGACTACTCAAAAAGATGGGAGTGCTGATGTCGCATTGCCTCCTCGCTTTCCCAGGTGGCACCTACCGTCCCGTGATGTTCCCAAATAACCTTGACCAACGGGATCATCTTGTTCCTCAAAACTTGTTCCTTCCTATCCTCGATCCGCGCCGGTCTTTCCACGTATGACACCCTGTCATCCACGTCTATTACTTCATGATTTAGCACGTGGGTTGGATTTGGTTCGTACTTTCTCAACATTGACACGTGGAAGACGTTATGAACCTGTGACAAATTCGATGGCAAGGCGAGACGATAAGCCAACGTTCCAATCCTTTCCAAAATCTCGAACGGGCCTATATACCTTAGACTCAGCTTTCCTTTCTTGCCAAACCGAGACAGTCCTCTCATCGGTGAGACCTTAAGAAATACATGGTCGCTAACCTGGAACTTTAATGGTCTATGCCATCGGTCCGCATAACTTTTCTGACGGCTCTGAGCTGTCCTTAGCCTTTCCCGGATAATCTTTACTGTTTTCATCGACTGCTGAGCCAGCTCTGGACCTGTTACACTTCTTTCTCCCACTTCGTCCCAACACAACGGGGTTCTGCAAGCTCTACCATAAAGTGCTTCAAACGGGGCCATTTCGATACTCTGCCGGAAGCTGTTGTTGTAGGCAAATTCCACCAAATGCAACTGCTCTTCCCACTTATCCTGAAAATCTAACACACATGCTCTCAGCATATCTTCTAAAGTCTGAATAGTCCTTTTAGACTGGCCATCCGTTTGCGGATGATAGGCTATACTGAATTGCAACTTGGTTCCCATGCCTGATTGCAGACTTTTCCAAAAATTAGCAGTAAACCAGGGATCACGGTCTGAAGTGATTGATACTGGTACTCCATGAAGACGGACTATATGCCGTACATATAACTCTGCGTACCTTTCTAGCTCGAAATCCTTCCGCACTGTCAGGAAGTGCGCTGACTTGATCAGTCTGTCTACGATCACCCAAATAGATCGTGTCCCCTTTGGCTTCTTGGTAATTCCGTTACAAAATTCATTGTAATATACTCCCATTTTCATTCTGGGATTTCCAGCGGCTGCAACATACCACCAGGTTTACAATGTTGTACCTTCACTTATTGGCACATCAGACACTTGGCCACATGCTTGGCTACGTCTCCTTTCATTCCATTCCACCAATAGTATTGTCGAAGGTTCTGGTACATCTTCGTGCTGCCCGGGTGAATGCTATAATAGCTCCTGTGAGTAGGGTGTCAATGGGTCGGGTCGGGTCGGGTTTTCGTAATACCCGACTTGACCCGAAATTTATAGGGTCACGCTTGACCCGACCTAGCCCAAGATCCTGTTCAGTATATATTCCAAGAATAGGGTCGGGTCGGGTCGGTTCGGGTCGGATTTAAGGCCTTATGGAGTTCGGGACAAATTGGGGGTCGACGAAGAAGATCAACTGATGCACTTCTTCGCCCTCGAAAATTATCGAGAACAACTTATGCACTTCTTCGCCCTCGAAAATTATCGAGAACAACTGATGCGCTTCGGGACAGGCTTAGACTTCTCGTTATTCGGCGTCGTCGACACCGGCGATGGGGACTGTGATGGAGACGGAGCAGGCGACGGAGGCAACACCGCTCCAGTGCTCCTCGCGACCAGCATCCTCTTCTCGGCCGCGGCGGCCATGAGCTCACTCTACATTCGTTGGCCGTCCTCCGGCGATGAGCCTCCAGCGGCGGCGACTGAGGCAGCGACGGCGGCGACGTCCCTGGGCTTGCTCCGCTTGGGCTCCGGCGGCAATTGCTGCATGCTAAGGCGTAGCGCCATCTTTAGGTCCTCCTCCTTCTGATCCGCCATCAGCGACCGCCCCCCGCTAGGCCCGCGGAAAAGGATCTCGAAAAAAAGCGCCGAGGAGAAGTAGCAGAAGAAGAAGAGATCTAGGGTTTCTCCCCGGGTGCTCCCCCAGCTCCTCCATCGTCGGCATCGACAAATCGGCGGTAACTCGCGGAGATCAACGGCAAAGGGGGGATCCATCGCACCGGAGGGAAACGGTCGGAATCGAAGAGGGAGGATCGAAAGCTTTCCCGATCGGGGGGGCATGGGAGGCAAAGAAGACCATGGCTGAACTGGAAGAGGGGAGACAGAAGTTCACGATGGAGAGAGAAGAAGCGAAGGGGAGGGGGGAAGTGGTGCCAGGTCAAAAAAGCCCGGCCCGGCCTGACCCAGCCCAATCTTAATAAATACCCACATCTAAAACCCATATCCAGAGAAAATAAGACCTGACCCCAAAATACCCTAAAATTTCGGGTCGGGCCGGGTCGGGTCGGGTCGGGCCGAGCCGGGTTCGCTCGGGTTTTTTTTACACCCCTACTTGTGAGCTTCCGACAAGATCTCTTCTTTAAGCTCCAAATCATCGGGCACGCACAACCGTCCTCGAAACTTAAGTATTTCGTCTTCAAACACTTGGAAGTCCGGTTTCCTCTTAGTGTCATCCATACCTAGAATTTTCTGAATCTCAGAGTCCATATACTGCAATGCCTTAATCTTGGCTTATACTTCCGGTTCAATCCTTAACGTCGCCATTAGACTGGAGAGGTGTCCGATCTCGAACTTAAATTCTGAGTCTCGCACTCTTTCCAATAAAGTCCACTCTTTGACCAATAAATACGCGATGCTCAACTTCCGACTTAGAGCATCCGCTACCCGGTTGGCTTTTTTGGGGTGATACAATATGTCACGATCATAGTCCTTCAACAATTCCATCCAACGCCTCTGCCTCATATTCAATTCCTTCTGCAAAAATAGATACTTGAGGCTTTGATGGTCCGTGTAAATCTGGAACCTTTCTCCGCATAAATAGTGCCTCCAAATTTTAAGCGCGAAAATAATTGCTGCCAGTTCCAAGTCGTGGGTCGGGTAGTTCATCTCATGAGGCCTTAACTGTCGCGATGCATAAGCAACTACCCTTCCGTGTTGCATTAGCACGCATCCCAATCCCTTAAGCGAAGCATCGCTATAAATCTCATATTCTCCCAGACCTGAAGGGATCTTCAACACTGGCGCCGTCGTCAATCTCTGCTTCAACTCCTGAAAACTTTCTTCGCACTTTTCTGTCCACTCGAGCTTAGTCTCCTTCTTAAGCAACCTTGTCAATGAAGTGGCTATCGCTGAGAATCTCTCTACAAATCGCCGATAATAACTTGCCAGTCCTAAGATACTCCGAACCTCAATAACTGTCGTGGATCTCGACCAATCCATTACTGCTTCAATCTTTGCTGCATCAACAGAGATTCCTTCTTCGAAAATTATGTGCCCAAGAAACGCTACACAGTTCAGTCAAAACTCGCACTTGCTAAACTTAGCATACAGTGTATGCTCTCTTAACATCCTTAGAACCTTTTCCAAGTGTGCCTCATGTTCCTCGGGACTCTTTGAATACACTAGAATATCATCAATGAAGACAATGACGAACTGGTCTAAGAATTCCTTGAATACCCGGTTTATTAAGTCCATGAAAGCAGCAGGGGCATTAGTTAGCCCAAACGGCATTACCGTGAACTCATAGTGCCCATATCTCGCCCTGAATGCCGTCTTCGGGATATCCTCCTTTTGGATCCTTAACTGATGATATCCTGTCCTTAGGTCAATTTTGAAAAATATCGAGGCTCCTTGTAACTGGTCGAATAGGTCGTCAATCCTTGGGAGGGGATACTTGTTCTTGATTATCACTTGATTCAGCTGACGGTAGTCAATACACAGCCTCAACGACCCATCCTTCTTCCTAACGAATAATACCGATGCTCCCCATGGAGACGCACTCGATCGGATAAAACCTTTGTCCAAAAGTTTTTGCATCTGGACCTTTAATTCCTTTAATTCCGACAACGACATCCTATAAGGCGGCTTCGAGATTGGCACAGTCCTAGGTGCCAACTTGATGACGAATTCTACTTCCCTTTCCTGTGGCAATCCCGGCAATTCCTGAGGAAAGACATCGGGAAAATTGCATACCACTGTTATATCCTCTAGCCACACTTCTTCCACTGTCGAATCAACCACATTTGCCAAATAACCTTGACAGCCCTCATCCAACAACTTAGTTGCTTCTACTGATGAAACCCAAGGGATCGAGGTTCCTCCTCGACTCCCTATAAACTCGAATCTAGGGTGTCCAGCTGGGCTAAACTGGATCACCCTGCTACTGCAGTCCATTACGGTATTCTGCTTGACTAACCAATCCATGCCCACAATCAAATCAAAATCATACATTGGCACAATCGCTAGATCTATCCTGCTTTTTACGCCACCAATTACTATCTCACAATCCAGGCATCCTAACGATTTGCATATCTTATCCATCAATGGCGTAGTCACATATAACCGTACTTCTATCAGAACAGGATTTAATACAGCCAATTCAACAAACTGAGCAGATATAAACGAATGTGATGCTCTCGGATCAAATAACGCATACGCAACAGGATTGCACAGAGAAACCATACCTGTGACCACCCCTGGCGCTTTCTCAACTTCCTTTCGCGCCATGGCGTACACATGTCCTTGTGCCGGCAGCCGATTCACATTAGCCGACAGGGGATTCCCAGCCTGGTTTCCAGTTCGAGTCTGCTGCGCCTGAGCCGGTGGTCCTGTGGGGCGCTGCTGGGGACAGTTCCTAATCTGGTGTTCCATACTCCTACATTTGAAGCAAGCCCCAAATCTGTTCTGCTGGTGATTCGGCTTTCCGATATTCTTCCTGATTGGTGGGACAAATCGCCTGTTTCCCGCCATCGGTTTCTTTCCAAGACGGCGGTTGTCCTTAATCGGGGCGAATTGCGATCCAGATGCGGCCGCTTTATCTACTTGCTCTCGCTCAATAGCCTGAGCTTTCTCATACAAGTCCTCATAAGTTTTCAAATTCACCGGTATCAACTGGTCACGAATGTCGGCTTTCATCCATCCTTAAACCTTCGCGCCTTGTCTTCAAGGTGTTCTACCATCCTCGACGCGAACCTCGACAGTCTCGTAAATTTCACCTCGTACTGATCTACAATCATCAATCCCTGGCAGAGTCTCATGAATTCAGCCAGTTTTCTTTCCCTGGCGCTCTCAGAAAAGATTTTTCCCAAGAAGTTCTCAGATAACACGGCCCAAGTCTATGCGGTTCCTTCAGGAAATACCCTTCCTTTTATGGCCTTCCACCAATAATTGGCGTTGTCCTGCAGCTGATATAAAGCCAATGTCACCATTTCGGCCTCGGTGCATCCTAACACTTCGAAGGCCTTCTCCAGTTCCTCAACCCAACGGGGTGCGGCCTCGGGGTCACCTTTGCCGTTGAACTTTGGCGGTTTTAACTTTAAGAACTATTCAACCAACTTAGGCATCGGCCTAATCACATTCACCGGTCCTGGAATTGGGTTCTCAATATTCCCCTGATTCCCATTATTTTCATTGTTTCCATTATTCCTATTGGTCCCATTGGTAGCAGCAATGGCGGCCTCAACAGCAGCAGCAATAGTGGCATCTCTCTCTTGGGCTAGTCTACCTCCCAGAATTCCAGCTTCCTCGAAAGCATTTAAAATCCCATTTACTATTGGGCCCTCGGCAATTCTTACTTGCGGTTTTACACGGTCCTGCTTGCGACCTCGACCTCTACCTCTACCACGGCCTCGACCTCTACCTCTTCCTTGGCTTCTCATCTTTCCAATTCGCATGCTTACCTACCTGTTATATTTCCCACATAAGAATTAGAGACCTAAACCGAGCTAATCCAGTTTAAGGTCCTAAGCAGGGAATTTAACACAACATCAGTCAAGTAACTAGCATGCGTTCTTACACAACAGCACAACATCTCAACCAAGGAGATTTGCGTACTTACCTCAGGTTCTGCCGCACCTGCACTTTATGGGTCAATTTAAATAAGCACCCAATCAAAACACAGGCAGTCAAGAGGTACACTTAGCACATGAGGTCACCCTTTTGGCTACCCAAGGTCATCACTCCTTATCACTTCAGGCTTCGACCTAATTGGACTGAGCAATCCTTGCTCTGATACCAAATTAACGGGGGATGTCACGCCCCGAACCCCACGGCGCGCGACAACCCAACCGAGGTCGATTCGATTGCGACGTCCCAGGACGCATCACCGACCCAACGCCCAACACGACAGAGATTGAAGCACATGCGAAAGTATTATAATACTCGTACAATAGAATAACACATGACCAAAGATAGCCACACAACCAACAACACGAACAAATATACACTTGCATTAATATTGGGAACCATATACAACATCCATTTACAGCTTACGCTCCAAAAATCAAAAGCGGATCAATGGCCACTACTAACAAAAGGGGTAAGTGGCCGGGACGGTCAGGGTTACTAAAACTAGAAGGGGCTCTGATCAAAAAGGTACTGGCTCGATCTATCTAGGATTAAGGCTAAACCTATGGAACCCAGTCCGAGTCGGATCCCGATGACTCGAAAGAGCTATCAGACAGCTCAACCTCAGAGTCTAGGAATCCTGCTCGAACTTGGCCCCAGCTGACTCCTCCTCAGAATCTATCGGCTCGGCCTCGTCCTCCTGCTCCATGTCTTGCTCCATGGGCTCTAATTCCTCATCCTCCGAATCCATCGGCTCTGGGTTTGAATCCCCATCCTCCGGCGCACGATCAGGGCTCGCCAAGTCCCCGTTGGGACACTGAGAGTTAACATCCCCGGCATCGGTAAATGGGACCTCAAAAGATCGAAGAGGCTTGTGGGTCCCTGTATGGTCCCTAATACACCACCCTATGAACCTGTGGGCCTGGTCAAGCTCCTCGCCCGAATCAACCCAAACTGTAGACAGATATCTAATGAAGAAATCCCCGTTCCCTGCGGGGTATACCGTTTCCTCCCGATCTATCCGATAAGGAATCTCAAAATGAATAAGCACTGCGGGCATCTCAAGGTCGGGGGTCTGAAAAATTGGGTTTATACAACAGTAAGAATAAATCTCAGCGAGTAGGTTCCCTAAACCTAAACTAGGCTAACATGCATCTCCTGACGAGCACCAAACAACACAAATCAGAACATAAATGACATAGGCCCTCGGGCCCAAATCTAATACTCGATTGACCCTGCAGGTTAGGCACTTTATATTTATAGTTGCATTGATGGCACAGAACTCAACCACGGTACGTATACGCACATCACCCGGCCACGACACATGTCATGCATATGCTCGTGCTCACACCCATGCTCATGTCTCATCAATGCATTTTCACACACTTGAACTCTTGCACACTTGCAATTTATCAATTCTCCTCCGACCCGCGTAAAACACATCAGGTCCGACCTGCGTAAAACGCATCAGGTCTATCACTTCGAGATCGATCTCTGGCCCGCGTAAAACGTATCAAGCTCATGACATAAAACTCGCGTAAAACGCCTCAGGTTGGTCATCTTCCGGTAGTCCGGGCATCGTCCCGCGTAACACGCCTCAGGACGGGTTCAATACCCCACGTAAAACGCATCAGGATTTTATGTGATCACACACTTACATACACCAGTTATTATATGAACCCCGCATAAAACGCATCAGGGCAATTTAAGTGATCACAAGCGCATGCCGTTCGTGCACGCACACATAATGTACATGCCATGCCCATGCTTGAGATGCACACTCATAGCCATAATGTTCACACTGGGTACTCAATATAATTTGGCTATTTATTCAAAACAACGCCACATCATGATCAATCTGCATTTCAATATGCCCAACCAACATATTAGCATGACCGTGAAAGCAATTCAAAGCACTCTTGCACGGTACATAATCCACACATATAAATTGCACAATTAGATCAACATGAATCCGCGCCCTCGAGGCCCGTCATGCCACTCCATTTTTGGTCACACTAGGCATCACACATGGCATCACAAAAATTGATCACAGCCGAGGACAATTCAGCCACCCAATCAGTCAATCCAACATTTCCGGTAATTATACAATTAAACCCCGAATTGATCGCGCCTAGTCTAGTTTAATCTCGGTATGGACAGCCACTAAACAGGTCACTCTAGGCCAATAAATATCCTAAAAAATACTCCATTTGGCTCTCCAAGACATCCTCCAAATCAGCCACCATGAGGACAGTGCGAGGCACGCTCGATATTCCACAATTGAGCCCGAACTTAACCGAACTCGGGCCGACTCAATCCAATATTTCCGGCCATCGCACAACACATCCTAGGCCTCTAAACCTCAATTAAATTATCACATTAGGCCACGAAATCAGCCACAATATCAACTCCTAATATTCTCCACCATTTACCTTCTAAATTACCCTAATTAACCCCTAAAACCCATTTAGAAATGTAAATTAGCCTAATTAGGGTTTAGGGTTGTACTCACTTGGATTCCCAAGCTCCCAACTAATCTGGACAGAAGGCGAGGGCGGCTGAACAGCGGCGGTTCCGCACCGGAACAGTGGCGACACGCGACGGCTCCCTCGGCGGTGCTTGGCGGCGGCAACAGCAACGGCGAGCCTAGACGGGTTGATCCTCACGACCAATAAGGAATGAGGTGAGGTGGAGAAGAAAATGGGGCGGTCGGGATGGTGGCAATGCCAGGCGGCGACGGTGCTAGCGTGCGGCGACGGTGGCGGCCTTTCGGCGGCGGCAAGAGAGAGACACGGCGAGAGGGACAGGAGAGGGGGACGGGATGGTGATGGTGAGGTGAGGCTGGCTAGGACGGGCGACCTCGGCAAGCAGCACTGGCGACGACGGCGGCGTCGCTCCGACGGCGGTGGCACGCACGGCCGAGAGAGAGGGAGGGGGAGAGAGGAGAGGGTGACCGGTGGCTTGGGGAGGAGGAAATGGGAGGAGAAAGAGAGACTATAGAGTATAGAGAGAGTGAGTGAGTGGAGTGGTTGAGCTACCAACCCACAAATGACCATCATGCCCCTAATCCAATTGTTGGGGTTTAATCTAGACAAGATATCTAAGAGCATTAAGGTTCAAAATTCCAACATTATTGGGCTGATACACTTCAATATAAAACCTTAAAATATTCCCCAATTAACCCCAAAATTCGGAATACAATGCTAGGGCACAAGGGCAAAACGGTAATTTTCCGGTCTCGAGTCAAATTTTCAATTTTTGGCTGCACTGATCCCAAATATGATTGGCCACATAAAAATGATGTCGTCCTTGCAAAAATAGTTGCGTACGCCCTCAAAACTCAACACCGAAGTCCGGGCTCAATTCCACGATCGATTTCGCTCAATTTACGATTTTAGCGTCTCTCACTAACGAGCGGCTATTTAGGGGTTACGCGTATGGACCTAGGGCTACTCGAGTCGTGACGGTCTCGATTCCTAAGAGACCACGAGGATTTATCGCTAGTCCCAGGGGTCGCGGTCGTCCGGAATAAGTTCGGGTTAGTTCGCCGCGCGTACTCTCGGTCATGCGGAATCACTGGCTATCCGATCGTACGTCGTCGGTCGAACCAAATCCGTCACTCTCCTTGGACCGGCCTATATTGGCACAAAATATTCCCTCGTCGCTTCTCGGAATCGGACTCGATTCATGGTCGGGTTCTTGGGTCTACGCACCGTTTTCCTAGTTAGCCATTCCCAAATGGTCAGTAGCCCGAGAATGATCTGTTCCGAGCGAGACTCACTAAAACGAAATGAGAAATAATTATCTATTTTATTAATCTCGGAAGTGGGCGAATTCAGGATGTTACACTAGAAGAAAATTTAATAAGAAGAAAGATAAACAGGACATTAGAAAAGGTTATGATAAAAATAAATCCATTAAAAAACCCTTCAAAAATATTGAATACTACAATTGTGGAAAGAAAGGACATACTTCCAAATATTGCAAAATAAGTAAAAAACTTAACGAATTAAATCTAGACGAGAAAACTCTTAATCATCTTAGTTAAATCATGACTGAGATGATAGCAGTTCATCCGGTGAATCTGAAGAAAATGGACTTTGGGTTAATGATAGTGAAACCACTTCCTTTTCAGAATTTGAAGAATCTCAAAACTTTTTGAAATAAATGTCTTAACAAAAGAGAAAGAAATTCTTTTACAAACAGTTGATCAAATCGCTAAACCTGAAGACAAAATTAAATATCTCAATGGTCTCTAATCTCTATAACTTCCAAACAGCATTCCGATGTCCCTTGTAATCTTTCTACCATTCTCAATAAGGGAAAGAAAATTGTTTCTCAACCCATTTCCATAAATGATCTTAATCAAAAGATCAACCACCAGAAGCAAGAGATTCAGAATCTCATGCTTACCCAAAATGAGATGCAAAAAGAAATTCTAGAAGTAAAATCCAAATTTATGAAAGGACAAGAAATGATTGAAGAATTTTCATAATCCCAATTCAATTCTAACCCTAACCCTTCCAATCTAAACTTCTTGCTCATGCTTTCAGAAAATAACAACCAGAAAATGCTTTATAAATATCACTATAAGAATCATTAATGAGTCCATTTTAAATACAACAGCACTATTTGATACAAGAGCAGACCTCAACTGTATTAGAGAAGGTCTTATATCGACCAAATATTTTGAGAAAACAACCTAACCATTCAAATCAGCATTAGGAAATAAATTACATATTAATTATGAGATTCCAGAAGCTGAAATAGTAAAAGATAATACTTCTTATAAAACTTTGTTCCTTCTTGTTAAAAACATTAAACATAATGTCAATTTAGGAACTCCTTTTATAGGATTTATACAACCTTTTAAAGTTACTAATGATGGTATCGACACCAAATTATTAAAAAGGAAAATAATTTTTAATTTTATAAGTAAACCACAAACCAAAAACTTAAATACACTTCAGGAACAATCCATTTCTGAAATCAATTGTATTATCCAAAATAAAGAAAGCCACCTTCAATAATTAAAAGAAGACCTTGAACATAAAAGGATTGAGCAAAATCTTTCTAATCCTACTATTAAGAAAAGAATTACTAATCTTGAAACTTGCATAAAAAGCTCTATATGTTCGACACTTCCTAATGCTTTTTGGTCTAGGAAATATCATATAGTTGACTTACCTTATGAATCATGATTTTCTAAAAAAGAAATCCTGACCAAGGCAAGACCTTCCCAAATAAATTATGAAGTCATGAATTTTTATCAAAAGGAAATCTAGGAACTTCTTAATAAAAATCTCATCAGGAAGACTCAATCTGTCACGCCCCGCACCCTACGGCACGCGACAACCTTACCGAGGTTGATTCAGTGCGACGTCCCAGGATGCGTCGCCGACCCAAAACCCAAAATAGAGAACAATGCACATGCGAAAGCAACATAACACCCGTACAATATAAAACAACATGACCCGAGGATAGCAATAAATACAACTTGCATTAATAACAAGAATTTACAATATCCATCATAACAAAATATGCACTAACCAAAAATGGGTCAACAGCCACTAACTTCAAAAAGGGGTAGGTGGCTCGAGCGGTCAAATTACTAAACCTAAAAAGGGCACCTATCAAAAAGTGTCGGCCCTACCTAACTATGGTCAAGGCTAAACCTAGGGCAACCAGTCTGGGTCGGATCTTGAGGACTCGGACGAATCGTCAGACGACTCGAGCTCAGAATCCATCGAATCCGGCTCTGACTCGGCCTCCACAGACTCCACCCTAGAATCATCCTCCGGTTCTAGCTCTTGCTCCATAGGCTCCAGCTTTGGCTCGATGTCAGACTCCCATTCAATCGGCTCCTCTCCCTCAGACTCGATGTCTATCTCGATGATGACTGGCTGGGCGCAGGAATCTTCCTCTGACGTAGCAGCGGAGCTCGCGATCTCCCTATCGGCGGCCTGCGAATCCAACTGGCCTAATACGTCGAACGGGACGTCGAAGGTCCTAAGAGGTCTATGGGTGCCAAACTGGTCCCGGAAACACCAAGGGAGATAAGGATGGGCCCGGAATGGGGCCCCGCCCTCATTGACCCACACTATAGTGTAATACCTAACATAAGACTCTCCGTTCCCTACAGGGTGCTCCATCACCGATCGCTCTATTCGATACGGGATCCTAAAACGAAGCGGCGCATCTACCATCTTCAGGGTCGGGGATATGAAAAGTGAGGTTTAAACAACAATGAGAATAAATCTCAGCGAGTAGGCCCCCTAAATCTAAACTAGGCTAACATGCACCTCCCGGACAAGTACTAAACAAATACATAGTCCAAAACACAAGTGACTTAGGCTCTCGGGCCCAAATCAAAAACCTAATTGACCATGCAGGTTAGGCACATAATAATCGCAATAATGGCACAGAACCCAACCACAGCACATACGCACATATCACTTAGCCACGACGCATGTCATGCACATGCTCATGCTCATACTCATGCTCATATCTCATCGATGCACTTTTGCACAGTTGCACACTTGCCGATTTTCCATTTATACACCGACCCGCGTAAAACGCATCAGGTCTGACCTGCATAAAACGCATCAGGTCCGACCTGCATAAAACACATCAGGTCTATTACTTTGAGATCAATCTCCGGCTCGCATAAAACGCGTCAGGCTCATGACACAACCCGCATAAAACGCATCAGGTTGGCCATCTTTCGATAGTCCGGGCATCGTCCTGGGTAAAATGCATCAGAACAGGTTCAATACCCCACGTAAAACGCATCAGGGCTTTATGTGATC
Source organism: Syzygium jambos (assembly GCA_031216235.1). Taxonomy (NCBI): domain Eukaryota; kingdom Viridiplantae; phylum Streptophyta; class Magnoliopsida; order Myrtales; family Myrtaceae; genus Syzygium; species Syzygium jambos. The sequence goes on from CM062228.1 coordinate 15,928,477, forward strand.
ACACATACACATCCATCAGTTATTATCTGAACCCCGCATAAAACGCATCAGGGCAATTAAGTGATCATATGCTCATGCCATTCGTGCACACTCACATGATGCACGTGCTATGCCAATGCTAGATATGCACAATTGTGGAAACAATATCCAACACTCAGGCATCCATAATTTCACATTGAGCATCCAATTTAACACCACAACACATTCAATTCACAATTTAACATGCCCAATTAACCAAATCAATCAATTCAGCCACGATACATACTTGGCACACGAATTCACACAATTAAATCATCGAAACTACACATGCCGATAGTCTACCAAGTGTCTCATCAATTGGCCACATCGAGCACGCAACATGGCATTGCGCAATCAATATCAAGTCATGTTCAATTCAGCTCCTTCATGGTCCAATCACAATATACTAGGCAAGTCACATTAAAACCACGATTAATCAACTATGACCCAAATCAAACCTACACCAACCAGCCACTAATCAGTCCACCCTATGCCCCTAATCCACTTCCAAATCATCACATTAGGCCACAAAAATCACCACATAATCAGCCACCACACGGCCTACACATTACACGCATTTTAATCCTCATAATGGCCCAAATCAAGTCCACAAAGATCCACCACTAATCAGTCTACTCTAATCCACCAAATCATATTTAAATCACCACATTGGGCCTCCATACTCATCACAATATCAGCCTAACTCAGCCCACACATTACGCCCATTTAATGCACCTAATAGCCCGAATTGAATCCACAATAAATAGCCACCAATCAGCCCATTCTAGACCATCATATCACAATTAAATTATCACACTAGGCTCCCAAATTCACCACATAATCAGCCTAAGCACCAGCTCACTAATTAACCCCTAAAAACACCTTAATTAACCCCTAAAACTTGTCTAAAGTGCACATAAGCCTAATTGAGGGTTAGGGTTTATACTCACCAAACTTCATAAGCTCCAAAGGGTGTTGGTCAAGGGGGAAAATAGGTTGGACGGGTGCCAGCTCGTGGCGGAACAAGCGGTGACGCCTACGGCCCTCACGGCGGCGTGTGTCGACGAGCGCGGGTTGATGGCATCTCGGCTGATCACGGTGGCCAAAAGGGGTGCTGATGATGGCGGTGATGCGGTGAAATGGTGAGGAACAAGGGTTGAGGGTGGCACAAGGTGGTGGTGGTGAGCAATCTCGACGAGCGGCAGCGGCGTGGCCGCGGCAGTGATGCTTCGGTGTAGCTCTCATGGCCAAGGGAAAGAAGAATGGGAGAGAGGGAGTGAGGCGTGAGAGTGAAGGAGTGGCCGGTGGCGATGGTGAGAGTGAGAGGAGAGAGAGATTGAGGGAGAGTTTTAGTGCAAAATGGTGAGTGGGGGTGGTTGAACTACTACCCACCAAAGATGCCCATCTTGCCCTCCAACGAAGGGCTAGGATTGTTCAAGACTAAAATATCTAGGGGCAATTTGGTCCACCAATTATGGAAATAATAGAGGCTGATTAGTCCAATCTAAACTCCTAAAATTCGGAATTAAGGCTTAGGGGTCCAAGGGCAAATCGGTAATTTTCCGATCCCGGGCCGAAATTCCATTTTTCGACTATACTGATCCCAAATATGATTGGCCACACTAATACGACGTTGTCCTTACAAAATAGTCGCGTACGTCCATGAAATTTGACGCTCAAATCCGGACTCAATTCCACGATCGATTTCGCTCAAATGTGATTTTAACGTCTTTCACTAATGGACGGATATTTAGGAGTTACGCGTATCGACCTAGGGTTACTCGAGTCGTGACGGTCTCGACTTCCAAGGGAACGTGAGGATTTATCGCTAGTTTCGGGGGTTGCGATTGTTCGGAATAAATTCGGGATCATTCGCCACGCGTACTCTCAGTCGTGCGGAATCACCCACGATCCGATCGTATGTCGTTGGCCAAACCAAATCCGTCACTCTTCTTGGACCGACCTACATTGACACAAAATATTCCCTCGTTGTTTCTCAGAATGGGGCCTTGATTCACAGTCGAGTTCTTGGGTCCACATACCGTTTTCCTTGTTAGTCATTCCCTATTGGTCAGTATCCCAAAATTGATCAGTTCCGAGCGAGACTTACTAAAACGAAATGAGAAATACATATCCATTTTATTAATCACGAAAGTGGATCGAATTCAAGACATTACACAATCACCTTGGAGTTGCTTTGCTTTCTATGTCAATAAAAATGTTGAACTAAAAAGGGGAGTTCCAAGATTGGTTATTAACTATAAACCTTTAATTACAACTCTGAAATGGATAAGATATCTAATTCCTAATCAAAAAGACTAATTGAATAGACTACACAGTTCAAAATTATTTTTTAAATTTAATGTTAAACCAAGATTTTGACAAATACAAATCAATGAAAAGGACAGATATAAAACTGCCTTCACTATCCCCTTTGGATAGTATGAATGGAATGTCATGCTCTTTGGATTAAAAAATGCCCCATCCGAATTCCAGAGAATCATGAATGACATTTTTAACCCACATTCTGATTATATCATTGTATACATAGATGACGTTCTCATTTTTTCCTCCAACATTAACCAACATTTTAAACATATTAATCATTTTATTAACATTGTTAAGAGAAATGGTTTGGTAGTTTCGCCAATAAAGTATCACTTTATCAAACCAAAATCAGATTTCTAGGACATCATATTCATTTAGGAACCATTATACCCATTGAAAGATCAATACTTTTTGTTGAAAAATTTCCTGATGAAATCTGAGATAAAAATCAATTACAAAGATTTCTTGGAAGCCTAAATTATGTTATAGATTTTTTCCCAAATATCAACATATTTTGCAAACCCCTCCACTAGAGACTTAAAAAGGAACCTCCAGCTTGGACCTCAATTCACACCAATATTGTGGATCAAAGAGATTCCTTGTTTATATCTTACTGACCTATTTGCTTTCAAAATTGTTGAAACAGATGTTTCAGATATAGGATACAGAGGAATTCTAAAACAGTTAAAAGAAAATAAAGAATAAAGTATCCAATTTGTCGCCAAATACTAGAATGATTGTCAAAAGAATTACTCTACCATAAAAAAGGAAATCATTGCCATTGTTTTATCTATAGCTAAGTTTCATGGGGATCTTTTGAACCAAATTTTTTTTTATTGAGAATTGATTATAAATCAGCAAAAGACGTTTTGCAAAAGGACAAAATATTGTTTCAATATAGATTTTTGCCAGGTAGCAAGTCATATTATCTGTTTTTTATTTTGATATTGAATTTATAAATGGTACCTCCAATTCCTTACGAGATTGTCTCACTCGAAAATTCTTACAGGGAAAATGCCTCCAAAATAATCCACGAGAAGAGATAAAGGCAAAGAAATTGCCGAGTCTCCAGAAGTAAAGCCCAAAGGCTTGACCAATATTAAGAGCTGGCTACAGGTAGCTCAACAACCAAAGCAAACCTTCAATACTACCATATCATATCAAGCTAATATGCCTTTGAAAAAAGAACCTGAATCACCATCTTCAAGTTCTCCTTTTGACATATCCAAATTATTGCACAAAGAAGTAATAAAACTTCTTGAGACAACCTTCAATAACCAGCACCCCAATCAGATTGAGATAAGTTTGAATCCTTCACCCATAAAGTCAATGGGAAAAAGAATTTCAAGCGAGATGGTCATTCGGCCTACAAAGGCAACCCCTCCAAACTCAAAATTATTTTCTAAAACAATATTCCAAAACATATGTACTATCGAAAATGGGTTTTATCATGAAGATCCCAACATATTTGCAAAAAAAATGTTTTCTGATAAATTTAACTATACTCCACATAATCCATACAAGATGGTGGAATTTTATGAAAAAATAAGAACAGAAACCAAGTATGTCATTTTTAAGCATTTTTATGCAGGGATCCATAAAATAATCCATCATTCCCAATGGAAACCAACCCCCATAACTCTAGTCAAATTTGATACCAAAATTACTGGATCCACACCATATAGGCCCTCCTATTCATATTTTGATTACCAACAAGCTTTGTGGAATACCTTTATAACGAAGAATGCCAACAATACCCATACATGGCTATTCTTCTTTAAAGAATTTGATACTCGCCTGATGCCATATGATTCATCAAATGGTGGGAACATTTTCGACTTATCAGTGAAATACTACACCCATTAGTGCAACCCATCTACAAGATATTTTCTAGCCAATTGGCACCTCTTTCATACGAAGCCAAATTCCCACACCTAATGCTCTTTTTTAGATACTTTGGAGTATCATGGGTAATTGCTTGGAGTTTTAATTACAGAAAAACCATAGAAACGAATACCCTTACCTTAATCAGAAAATTCAAGATTAAGTGGTGGGATGGTTTTAAATTTTTTGATAGGGTTGATGAGCAATCAATAGCATAATGATTAAGCAAAAGAAACCCGAGCCATATCAGTTAATATAATATCACTCTTTTTCTCAATGACAAATGATTTATTTTATCAATACTGTCATCTACACAATCCTAGCAACAACTAATGAGATTTTGAAACAATCCCTTGTTGAATTAGAAGAATCAAACTCCTCCCACTCACATCATAGTGGGAACATAAATGAAGATGACTGCTACGACATACACCTTGGTGATGATGATTATGAAGACTAAAACACAAGCTGATGATAATGATGAAGACTAAAAGACAAAGGCGGAATGACAAGTGTCAAAGTTTTCACACTTGCATAATGAGAAAAGAGACTAACGGCAAAAGAAAACCAATGTCTTAGACTTTTTTGCTTTCATACTATGCTTTTATATTGCATGATATCTTTTTACTACAACACTATGCACCTTTTCCTATTCATACTAGTGACCTTTACTAAAAGACACAGTAACATCACGTGAACCTAGAATAATGTAATAGATTTTAAAGATTCCCACAGCTTATAAAAGCTATCATTTTCTAACTAAGGAGGTAGGTTTTTCCAAAACGGAATTCAAAACCCTCTCTCTCAGAATTTCCCTATGCTTTCACACCAATACCAACCTTCCTTTTTCACTTGGGTCTAAAATAAAATTCTTGATTCTAATCATACCTGGTAAGCCTTTCTTACGACCAATCTACCTTTTCATACCCATATCCCTATTTGATCCAAGGTTACATGTAACATCCTGAATTTCGACCTATTTCCAGAATCAATGAAATAGATGTTATTTCTCATTTCATTTTAGTAAGTCTCGCCCGGAACTGATCATTCTCCGGATACTAACCTTTAGGGAATGGCTACATAGGGAAATGTACGTGGACCTAAGAACTCGATCATGAGTCGACCTTCGGTGACGATCGAGGTCACCATGGCTCGAATAACCCTAGGTCGATATGCGTAATCCCTAAACAGCCGTCCGTTAGTGAAAGACCCTAAAATTGAGATTGGGCGATTTTGATCGCGAAATTGGATCCGAACTTGGATGTCGATTTTCGAGGTCGTGCGCGACTATTTTTATGAGGATGACGTCATTTTAGTGTGGCCAATGATATTTGGGGTTCGTATGATCGAAAAATGGAAATTCGGCCCGGGACCGGAAAATTACGACTTTGCCCCTAAGCTTATTTTTGGGTATTTCGAATTTTAGGGGGAATTATTGAAAAATTATTTTGGGAAATTAAGAGAATAAGATCAGCCCAATAATGCAAGGATGAAAAGACTAGAATGCCCTTGGATATTTTGGCTTGGATTAATGTAGACCAAGTGAGAGAGGGGCAAAATGGGCATTTTGGAAAAGTTGATCAAAATTTGACTATTTAAGTCAAATCTCTCTCTCTCCTCACTCATTTCCCCTCCCCCACGGCAGCCCCCTCCCCACCAAATTCTTCCTCTCTCTCCCTCCCGAACTCTCCCCCACCGTGAAGCCCTCATCGCCGGACCGCTGCCGTCACCTTTTGCCTTCGCCACCGCCAAGCCGCGCCGCCGTCCCCACCGTTCGCCGCCGCGCTACGTTCTAGCCGCTTTAGTCTAGAACCAAGTAAGTCGTGATCTAATCCTTATTTAGGACGTCGGGTATTTTCGGACTCGTTCGGGTATGGTTTAGAGGATTTAGAGGTTGATTAAGGTGTCGATAATGGTTTTTGGTGGTTGATCGTGGTTATTGGTGGCTGATCGTGATTGTTGATGGCTGATCATGACTGTTAGCGGTTGTTGCGGGTTGGATTAGACGTCGGGAAATGAGTTTAGGCGGTTGGAATTCGGTAGAAATCGGTTTGGGTTTGAATCCGTGAGGTTCGGGGTGAATCGCGAATTCGCGGTTACTGTACCCGCCCGATTTGCTATTTTTGTAGAGAATTTTGTGGGCCGAATTTGAGAACGTTTTCTTCATGAAAGTTGTTCCCAACGTCTTGACGATGCTGTCCCTGACGAGGTGACGATGCCTAGCCCGACAGGGTGTTGATGCCTGACGAGGTTAGAAGACCATTGGCCTGATGCATTTTACGCGGGCGCGGTAGTGGTGGAAAGGTTGAGAACGAGCGGGATTTGGCTTGACACGTGAGGATTGTGAAAGTGATGCATGGTGTGAGTTAGTGTGCGAGTGTGTTTGTATCGCATGATGCACTGCGCTATTATGGGGTAAAATCTGCTAGGCATGGTATGGGACGTGCCCAAGTGGATTTTGCTTTATAATCGAGGCACGCGCGCGGCTATGATGTATTGTTGTGGTATGATTGGCGTGTGTATTGATATGTGGAAAGTGTGTGATGGAATGTGTGCAAGAATTGTATGTTGGGATTGTGGGCTAACGTGCATGGTGCGTATGTAGAGAGTCCAGGTATGTGTGAATGTTTGATTGCTGGTTGTGTGGTTGTTTGGTTACGCGTTTGGATGTGTCTGGAATTACGTGATAGCCTAGGTGGGGCTTAGGTTGTGACTTATTGAGATGTGATCTCATGGTTGTTTGAACCAAATCATTTCAGAGCCTCCGACTGAATGTCGAGATTGAGGTCGACTCGGAGTCGTCAAGTGAGCAAACAGTTGCGGAGGATTCAGGTGGTGATGCCGAGGATAGTGAGTCAGAGTGGACGCCTTCGAGAGGGCGTAGGGGATAGTTCTGGGAGGAGGATGCGCCCCATTTTTTGATAGTACTGACCTAGAGAGCTGATCTTGATATTTTGGTGGTTTGGAGTTTATAGTTCGGTGTGCTTATAAATTATTTTGTGGTTTGTATTGGCGGATGATGTAAATATTTGGAAGTGTAATATATGCTTGGTGGTTTGACGATTTGTTCCTTCCTGGTGTTCTCCAATTTTAATGTCCGAGATTTTTTATTGCTTCCGCCGTGATTTAACTCTGATGGATTGTTGGGCCGGCGACGTTATTCCTGGGACGTCGCACTCTTCCGACCGAGGAGAGGGATGTCGCGGGCTCGATGGGATTCGAGGCGTGACATCCTCTTTTGAATTGGTATCAGAGCAAGGACAGCTCGATTTAAGTCGATCGAAGCTTGGAGTGATAAGGAGTGGAGACCCAGGATAGCTGTAGTTAGTTAGGGAGACCTTAATGAACCATAGTGTGTCTAGGGCTACATGTATTTCCAGACTGTTGTTGTGATTGTTGAGTGAATTGGGTGTTTTATTGGAATGCAGGTGCGTATGGACCTGAGGTAAGTGCACGAACCTTTTGATGTGGTTTGGTGCTGTGTGATTGATTGCCCGCTAAGTGGATTACTGTGTCAACTCACTGCCTAGGACTAGACTGGGTTAGTTGGCCTAAGTCTTTAATTCCTGGATAGAATTATAGCATATAGGAGAGTGATAGAAAGCTGGGATGATAAGCAGCCAGGGAAGAGGTGCTTGAAAGGGTACAGCAAGAAGAGCCAGAGGTCGAGGTGGTGCTCGAGTCAGAGCGATAGAGGATCTTGGAATTGATGCTAAGTCTGCAGAGCACCCCGGAGTTGAGGCTAGACCTGTAGAAAACCCTAGAGTTGACGCTGGAGCTGCAGTAGATTCCAGAGTTGATGTTAAGGCTACAGCGGATCCTCGAATGGATGGAGTTATAAGGGCCCTCGAGGAGGTTAGAGTTTTGATGGGCAGGCAGACTCAGGAACGAGATGCCATTATCGCCTAAGCAGTTGAGGCCGCTGTGGGTGTTGCCCTCAATGGCAACAATGGAAATCGGGGGCATGTAAATGCGAATCGACTAATGCATCAGCTGGTTGAACAGTTTCTGAAGTTAAAGCCCCCTAAGTTTGATGGTGGAGGTGATTTGGTGGCTGCGTCACTTTGGGTAGAGGAGTTGGAAAAGGCTTTTGATGTACTAGGATGTACGGATGAGGAGAAAGTGACGTTAGCGGTGTATCAGCTTCAGGGAAATGCGAGTGATTGGTGGAAAGCCACCAGAAGAAGAGTATTCCCAGCTGGTACCGCCCAGACTTGGGCGATGTTTGTGGAGACTTTCAATAATAAGTATTTTTCTAAGAGTGCCAAGGAACAGGAGTTGGTGGAGTTTATGAGGCTTTGTCAGGGGCAAAGGATAGTGGACCAGTATGAGGCTAAGTTCACGAAGTTATCTAAGTTTGACCCTAGGATGGTGAAGGATCCATGGGATAGAGCTTGGAGGTTCCGAGATGGTTTGAAACCGAACCTCCGTAGTCAGATGATTTCGCTGAATTTGAGAGACTATAATGAGATCTATGATCGAGCTCAAGCAATAAAGCGGGATTTAGCGGATAGAGACGCTGCTTCTGGGTCGAGATACGTTTCGGCGAGAGACAATCGGAATCTTAGGAAGAGACCGATGACGGAGGATCAGCATTTGTTCCTTTCGTTAGAAGGGATATTGGAAAGCCGAATCGTTATCAAGATGTTGTATGCTAGTTGTGTGGTAGAAGACATGGGACTAGACCTTGTCCAAGTAGGAATATTATATGTTATAATTGTGGCATGTTATGGCTTCCTTGATTGACAAGATTTTAGTTTTGTTGGGGTACCCGGATTGCAAGATTGTAACTGGTAATGGGAAGGAAAGAACTGATTAGCGGTTCTAGAGATGTAGGATTTGGATGTAATAGTGGGTATGGACTGGCTAGTTATACAGAGGGCAGTGATGGGTAAGTATCCCTTACTGAGGATCGGAAAGATGAGTTTTGAGGAGCAAGACGATCCCGATGGTTAAGATTGTGTGGGAATATCACGGGACAAAAAGTACGACCTGGGAAAGTGAAGAGGCCGTGCGACGTCAATACCCCCATTTGTTTGAGGAATTGGTTGAGTTGTAAATTTCGAGAACGAAATTTTTATAAGGGGGGAAGAGTTGTAACATCCTGAATTTCGACCTATTTCCGGAATCAATGAAATAGATGTTATTTCTCATTTCATTTTAGTAAGTCTTGCCCGGAACTGATCATTCCCGGGATACTAACTTTTAGGGAATGGCTACCTAGGGAAATGTACGTGGACCTAAGAACTCGATCATGAGTCGACCTTCGGTGACGATCGAGGTTGCCATGGCTCGAATAACCCTAGGTCGATATGCGTAATCCCTAAACAGCCATCCGTAAGTGAGAGACCCTAATATTGAGATTGGGCGATTTTGATCGCGAAATTGGATCCGGACTTGGATGTCGATTTTCGGGGTCGTGCGCGACTATTTTTACGAGGATGACGTCATTTTAGTGTGGCCAATGATATTTGGGGTTCGTATGATTGAAAAATGGAAATTCGGCCCGGGACCGGAAAATTACGACTTTGCCCCTAAGCCTATTTTAGGGTATTTCGAATTTTAGGGGGAATTATTGAAAAATTATTTTGGGAAATTAAGAGGATAAGATCAGCCCAATAATGCAAGGATGAAAAGACTAGAATGCCCTTGGATATTTTGGCTTGGATTAATGTAGACCAAGTGAGAGAGGGGCAAAATGGGCATTTTGGAAAAGTTGGTCAAAATTTGACTATTTAAGTCAAATATCTCTCTCTCCTCACTCATTTCCCCTCTCCCACGGCAGCCCCCTCCCCACCAAATTCTTCCTCTCTCTCCCTCCCGAACTCTCCCCCACCGTGAAGCCCCCATTGCCGGACCGCTGCCGTCGCCACCGCCAAGCCGCGCCGCCGTCCACCGCCGTCCCCGCCGTTCGCCGCCGCGCTACATTCTAGCCGCTTTAGTCTAGAACCAAGTAAGTCGCGATCTAATCCCTATTTAGGACGTCGGGTATTTTTGGACTTGTTCGGGTATGGTTTAGAGGATTTGAGGTTGATTAAGGTGTCGATAATGGTTTTTGGTGGTTGATCGTGGTTGTTGATGGCTGATCATGACTGTTAGCGGTTGTTGCGGGTTGGATTAGACGTCGGGAAATGAGTTTAGGCGGTTGGAATTCGGTAGAAATCGGTTCGGGTTTGAATCCGTGAGGTTCTGGGTGAATCGCGGATTCGCGGTTACTGTACCCGCCCGATTTTCTATTTTTGTAGAGAATTTTGTGGGACGAATTTGAGAATGTTTTATCATGAAATTTGTTCCCAACATCTTGAGGTATAACATAATTTAATTTGGAAATTTTTGGAAATCATTTGAGGCCATTCGGAAGTCCATCTTTGGACCGAAATGGGTCTGCCCGATTTACTGTTCACCCGACCTTCGGGTCTGTTCGAATTTTTATAAATTTTTTCAGGCCTATTTTCAAAATACTTCCTTCACAAAAATTGTTGGGGACATTTGTGGCTATAACATATAAAAATTTCAAAACTTTTCAAGGTGATTTGGATTTGAAAGAAATGTATTTTGAGGACAAAACAGTCTGTTAGAGCGAACAGATTTTGGTCTGACTTCGAGGGACAAAAAGGCATGGTTGCAGATTGAACCGGATTTCGTGTTCTTCATAAGAAATGTTGATCAAGATGTTTTTTATGACATATCTAAAATTTAGAATTTTTAGAGTTGGTTTACTATTTATTTCAAATGGATTTCTGTCACTGCGCAACTGCCCAGTTTGGACCCGATTTTACATATTCTCGATTTTTCTCTCTCTCGAGAATTATTTGGTGTTATCGTGCCATTTGACGGGTAGTTTGATGCTTGAATAAGCTTGTTTGTGTGATTGTGTGGCTATGAGGTGTGGTGGCATGATTGCGCATTGAGTTCGCGTGCCAAGCTTGGGTGTTTGTGTGGTGTTCGCGTGATGAGGGTAGGTAATTGTGAAAAGTATGTGCGAGATGTGAATTTGTGTGTGACCGTGTGTATGTGTGGCCGTGTGATACGTGTGGAGAGTGTGGAACAAAGGTATGGAAATGTAGGATTGATGGGAAAAGTAATACCCTGAGGCATATTCGTTTACGCGGGACGATGCCGTCCTTGACGAGGTGACGATGCCCAGCCCGACGGGGTGACGATGCCTGACGTGGTCAGAAGACCGTTGACTTGATGCGTTTTACGCGAGCGCGGTAGAAGGAAAGTGTGTGTAGGATTCCGTCCTGAGGCGTGTTCGTTTACGCGGGACGATGCTGTCCCTGACGAGGTGACGATGCCCGGCCCGACGGGGTGTTGATGCCTGATGAGGTTAGAAGACCGTTGGCCTGATGCATTTTACGTGGGCGCGGTAGTGGTGGAAAGGTTGAGAACGAGCGGGATTTGGCTCGACACGTGAGGATTGTGAAAGTGATGCATGATGTGAGTTAATGTGCGAGTGTGTTTGTATCGCATGATGCACTGCGCTATTATGGGGTAAAATCTGCTAGGCATGGTATGGGACGTGCCCAAGTGGGTTTTGCTTTATAATCGAGGCACGCGCGCGGTTGTGATGTATTGTTGTGGTATGATTGGCGTGTGTATTGATATGTGGAAAGTGTGTGATGGAATGTGTGCAAGAATTGTATGTTGGGATTGTGGGCTAACGTGCATGGTGCGTAGGCATCTCAAGGTATGTGTGAATATTTGATTGCTGGTTGTGTGGTTGTTTGGTTGCGAGTTTGGATGTGTCTGGAATTACGTGATAGCCTAGGTGGGGCTTAGGTTGTGACTTATTGAGATGTGATCTCATGGTTGTTTGAACCAAATCATTTCAGAGCCTCCGACTGAATGTCGAGATTGAGGTCGACTCGGAGTCGTCAAGTGAGCAAACAGTTGCGGAGGATTCAGGTGGTGATGCTGAGGATAGTGAGTCAGAGTGGACGTCTTCGAGAGGGCGTAGAGGATAGTTCTAGGAGAAGGATGCGCCCCATTTTTTGATAGTGCTGACCTAGAGAGCTGATCTTGATATTTTGGTGGTTTGGAGTTTATAGTTCGGTGTGCTTATAAATTATTTTGTGGTTTGTATTGGCGGATGATGTAAATATTTGGAAGTGTAATATATGCTTGGTGGTTTGACGATTTGTTCCTTCCTGGTGTTCTCCAATTTTAATGTCCGGGATTTTTGATTGCTTCCGCCGCGATTTAACTCTGATGGATCGTTGGGTCGGTGACGTTATTCCTGGGACATCGCACTCTTCCGACCGAGGAGAGGGATGTCGCGGGCTCGCTGGGGTTCGAGGCGTGACATTACAAACCAATTTCATGGTTTGGAAATCCATTTTTAAATATTCCACTTGCATAGCACGAGATCTATTGAACGGAAGGCAGCCCGGCCTCCCCTAAAAATAATCTCACTCAATTTACATTTCTGTAATTTTCATTTCTTATAACCTTTTATTTATAGTCATGTAATTTTCATATATTGTAATCTTCTATATTCTATACATATATTCAAGTACTTACCATTTATATCATATTACTTCTTGTCTTATATATTGCTTATTGTCTTTATACAATCTATAATACCCGCTTTTTTATTTAGTTTCATATCGTTTTTAACCATTGCATATTTACTTCTTGACATATAACATATTCTCGACTTTATAGATTATCTTGAATTTCTAAGATACAATCTATTAAATAATCCTCGTTATATATATATTAGGATTCTATGAATCTAAGCATTTTACAAACCTTGATTTGAGCTTATGGTTTGCCCGTAACAAAATTTTCAAGTTGGCCACGCGTGTTGTACGAACAATAACTTTAGAGCTGAGTTTCTTCAGCTTTTGGCTAGTTTTTGGGTCAGCCAAGTTAAAGGTTTTGTAGTACGTCAAAAAAAATTTCTATAGATTGTAAGTTTGCTTGAATCGGAGTCTAGTGGAGGAAGTTATGGCTCGAATAAGTTTGTCGCGCATGTAACATCCGAAATTTTCTTAGTATTTCATGATATTTAAGATATTAAGTTAGTAAGAGAGTTATTGAGGTAATTAAATTAGTTTAGTAATTTTCAATGGGGACTGATACGCTCCAAATTCAATATCGAATAATTTTCAAACATTAAAATTCTACTGAGTTAAGGTGTCACTATTGTTCTATACTTTTTTGTTAATGATTTTAGTGCTTTCAAAATAATTTTCTAATTTAACGACATTTCAAACGAATACCGATTTCTCTATTTATCTACCGCAATGTAAAGAATCTACCCAAAATAACCCAATATCTCCTTTTTTTAATCAAACCTTGCCATTTGTCACTATATTAGCTTGGACAAATGTCTTAACCCTCACCTTATCTTAGCCCACATGCCATAATTAAATCCATTGAACATAAGCCCTATGACCTAATGCATTACATCATATATTTTTAATCATAGTAACTTATTATCTACTATTAACTCTAGTTATTTGGGTTTATTATTTGTAACCCTAGCTATTAATGTGATCTCAAACTACTCTTCATTATGGCATAATTGTGGAAGACAAGAGGTTAAATGCATTTCCCTTCCTCTTGGGTGGGAACACCATTCTCTTCACATCTTCAAGTTGTCCACTCTTTTTCAACACAATCAAAGTTCAAGCTCTCACTTCTAATCTAGTGTCTTACAAGGTATATTTATAGACTTCCTTTCCTTTTTTTTTATATCAAATAAGCTTTGTTGTTTTCTAAAGAATAAGACTTGTAAATTTTAGTATCTATTTTGATTTCAATGTGATTAAAGGCTTGCTTTGTTGAATATTTCACTCTGGATAAGTGAAAACTCTAAAGACCAAGCTAGAATGATTTACTTAGTACTCTTGAGCTTGGTTGATTGATTGTTTATTTATTTAGTTTGGATTTTACTTTATGTGTGAGCAAGTTTCAATAGTTGTATGTTAAGCTATGGTGATTGTTGAGCTTGAATTAAAAAGCTTTTCACATAACTAGGATGTCTTTAAGATATTACTAAAAGGTTTTGTTGCATATTGAGTGGGAAAAATGTGAAAATGGTAAAACTAGGCATAAAAAAGGGCAAAAGGACACTATAAGTGCCATAACTTGTGTACGGCGCTCACTTTGGTGCCATAACTTTTTTTCGGATCACTTTGGTGCCAAGTCGGAGGAAAAACGATCACTTAAGTGTCATAACTTTTTTTTGGATCACTTTAGTGCTAAAATTTTTGAAAAACGATCACTTAAGTGCTAAAATTTTTTAAAAACAATCATTTAAGTGCTAAAATTTTTGAAAAACGATCACTTAAATGCCAATCTCCGGCGAGACTCCGGCGAGCCACGTCAGCTTCAGAAATTAATAAAAAAAATGCCACGTCAGATTTCCGGCAAAAAATTATGTACGGCACCGAAGTTGGCACTTAAGTGATCGTTTTTCAAACATTTTAGCACTTAAGTGATCGTTTTTAAAAAATTTTAGCGCTAAAGTGATCCAAAAAAAAGTTATGGCACTAAAGTGAGCGCCGTACACAAGTTATAGCACTTGTAGTGTACTTTTGCCCATAAAAAAGGTATTTTAGTACATTTCTTAACAAGGTAAGGGGAAATTTCAAAATTTACAGAAGTGAAGGGGGACTATGAACAAGGTTATTTAGTGTCATTTAGTGTGTTATTTGGTTATATTAATTCAAGGAAATCAAACCAGGTTAAAAAATTAGTTTATAAGCTTTAGGGGCAAATGTGTAATTTGACCAAGTTGAGGGACTAATCTGTAAAAATTGGAAGTTCTAGGGATTGTTCACAGCATGCGGAACCTTATTTTGATAGGTGATTAAGTTATTTTTTTAAACTAATTGCTTAATGTAGACATGTGTCTAACTATGCAAAATTAGAGCAATTTGCAATAATTAATTAAAAGTAGGCAGTTTTAAAATTTTTGTAAAATATGTGGTGTCTATAGTGTAAATAAAATGTGTGTTTTAAACAACAAGAATAATAGCATTTAGTTTTAATTTAATTATTATGTCTTGGTTGAATGAAAATTATATGAGTTACTCTATTATGGTGTAGTAGTGTTTTTTTTTGGTAAGGGTGGTGTAGTAGTGTTTAATGCTATAGAACTTGTAAAAATTCTCTTCCAAATGATGTTGGCTTGGTGAAAAGAAAAAATAAAGTTTTATGTTGAAAGGTGCATAATTAATCGATTGTCATAGAAATGTCAAGAGATTAATATGTTATTTTTTGCAATTGTAATCATGAAAATATGTGGCATTTATTATGTCGTAATTAATTGTGTATGTTTTCTATACCACTTGATTAAGACCTTTGTCACAGCCTATTCGCCATCATGTGAATTCCCTTATAGGTTAGCTAGATGTTCTACTATATGAGACGGTTCTCTACAAGGTTGAAATGATATGAAATTATATGATGACATGGCTCGTGTAGTCATGGTATGACATGCATGCGTAGCTATGGTATAATGTTAAAAAATGGCCAACATTATGTGGATGTACAGTATCGTATTTATCCCTGCTAATGCAAAGGACACCTGAGATGGATAGGCTGAAAGGCGTGGCAAATAGGTATGTATGTTTCTGTCTCTTATGAGTTGATGGTGATGATGCCTCGTTAATCAAAATGCCTCGTGAATCGAGATGATCCTGGCCAGTGACGAATATGAACTCATTTGTGTAAATCGACGAGATGCTATAGGTATTTATAATATATAATACGACATCCGTTTGCACATGAGTGATTGCTTTTATGCAATGTTATTGGTGTTTCATTGACATGTCATGATTGAAAAGATAGTACATTTATTCATGTACTCATCATGCATGATTATTTTGTAGTGTCTTGAACTCACAATTATTATTGATACCAAGTTGAGTGATGAGTGAATTTAGATATTTCTTTTACTAGGTCTCAGCTCACTTCTTTATTTGTCCAGACATGTAAGATGGCACTTCCGCTACCACCACTTTTTGGAGTCCTGACTCACTTTGAGTATAAGTATGAGGATGTTCTATTGCCCAATATGGTCTCGATGACCTAGTTGCTGACCAACTCTTGTCCCAATGAGAAATCGATAGCCTTATTCGAGCCTATCGGAAGCAAAAGGATAGAGACAGCTCGGATAGCTTTGCTGACAACATAGAAGAAGGAATCTATCACGCCCCGCACTCTTTGGCGCGCCACATCCCTCGCAAAGGTCGATTCGAGTGCGACGTCCTAAGACGCATCGCCGACCCAACGCCCAACACAGAGGTATAAAGCACATGTGAAAGTAAATAAAATCACTCGTACAAAGGTAAACACATAACCAAGGATAGCCACAGAAACCCACAACAATGATTGCAGAATAAACACTTGCACTAATACTGAAAATCATATACAATATCCATATACAACCCGATCATCAAAAATCAAAAACGGGTCAAAGCCACTACTAACAAAGAGGGGTAAGTGGCTCGGGGGGTCAGTCTACTACTAATGGTGGGGCGCTGGTCAAAAAGGTACTGGCCCTACTAAACTGAGGCGAATGCTAACTCCTACGGTGCCCAGTCTGGGTCGGAATCAAAAGACTCCGAGGATGAAGAGCTGTCAGGCATCTCCTCCTCGGACCCTGATGAGTCCGTCTCAGACTCGGCCTCTAGTACGAGATCCTCCTCGATCGGCTCTAGCTCATCGTCATCCTGCTCCATCGGCTCCGGAACAGCGTCCCCATCGTCTGGCTCTATGTCCATCGGCTCGAACTCATCTACCTCGTACTCCACTGGTACACCGTCAGAGCTCGCACTCTCCTCGGCTGAAGAGCCAGGGTCAGTCACCTCGCCATCAGGGCATCGAGGATACTGGGTGCCCAACCCGGTGAACGGGACATCAAAAGTCCGGAGAGGACCATACTCTCCGAGATCGTCCCTGAAACACCACGCCACGTACTCGTGGGTCTGATAATGTGACTTCCCCACATCTGCCCAAACTTGAGTATAATATCTAATATAGCACTCCCAGTTCCCTACGGGGTGTATCGTCCGCGTCCACTCTACGTGATGCGGAATCCCAAAACGCACTGGTACTGTAGGCATCTCAAGGCTGGGGGTCTGAAAAGGTGCTTTTATACAACGATGAGAATAATCTCAGAGTAATTCCCTAAACTTAAACTAGGCTAACGTGCACCTCCTGACAAGTACTAAACAACATAAAATTCAACACATAACTGACTCAGGCCCTCGGGCCAAAATCCAATCTTACTTGACCCTGCAGGTTAGGCATTCTATAAACATATAATCACAACTGTACCATAGAAAATTAGATTGCGGCACATATACACATATCATTCAGTTCCGACGTGTGTAATGCATATGCTCATGTTCGCACACATGTTCACGTCTCATCAATGCATTAACGCACACTGGCATGCTAGCACTCTGCCATTTATCAATTTCTCCTCCGACCCGCGTTATACGCATCAGGTCCACCACTTCGAGATCGATCTCTGACCCGCGTAATACGCATCAGGCTCATGACACATTACCCGCGTAAAACGCCTCAGGTTGGTCATCTTCCGGTAAACCGGGCATCGTCCCGCATAACACGCCTCAGGACGGGTTCACTACCCCGCGTAAAACGCATCAGGGTTTATTGTGATCACACATTTACAGGCATCAATTTTTATTTGAACCCCACGTAATACGCATCAGGGCATTTTAGGTGATCACAATGCACATGTCACTCGGGCACACTTGTAAATGCACATGTCGTGCTAATGCTCGTGACGCATACCCATGGCTATAATGTTCACATTTAAACATTCACTTGCACTACGATACAACATGCGCACTAGCACCATGCGTATTCGATTTCATGAAACCATATACCCAATCAGACAATCAATCCAAATAAGCCATGGCATCAACTTGGCACACGATCCACGCACAAATTCACACGGCCGGATTAATAAGGATTCGCGTATTCAAGGCCCGCCAAGCTATTCATTCCTAGTCCTGCTAGACATATGACATGGCATCATAAAAATCAATCACAACAAGGCTCATTTAGCTAGTCAATCGATCAATGCGATCATTCCCTATAATTGCACCATTAAACCCCAATTTGACCACGCCTTGCCTAAATGAAATCCCGTCGTGGGCAGCCACTATACCACAAATTCTAGGCCAATAATTATCTTCAAAATAATCCATTATGCTCCCCATACATCAATCTAATCAGCCACCACAAGACCAAATAAGGCGCACACTATAATCCACATTTGGAGCCCGAACTTACCCAAACTTGGACCATTCCGATCCAATCTGCCCATCCATTGAACGGTGCCTATTGGACCACTAAACCTCCATTAATTTATCGCACTAAACCCATAGAACAGCCACCAAAACAGCCACCACACGGGTTATCAATTTCATCCACTAAGTCCGCCATTTTGTCCAAATCTCGGCGCCCATGCTTCGCCACGTCACAGCACTATACGGGCCGCTAAACCTCGACTAAATAATCATCCTTGATCACCAAAAACACCACAAATCCAGCCCTTAACAGCCTCTACCATTTAACCCCTAAAATACCCTAATTAACCCCTAAAACCCATTTAAAAATGCAATTTAGCCTAATTAAGGTTTAGGGGCAAACTCACTTGATGTCCTAAGCTCCAAACTGAGCTGAACAAGTGACAATGGCGGCTGGACAGCGACGGTCCCACGCCGGAACAGTGGCGGCGAGCGGCGGCTCCGGCGAACGGCGCGAGCGGCGGCTCCGGCGAACGGCGCGAGCGGCGGCGACGGTCTAGGTGATTCCACGGTGGGTTGGAGAGGGAAGGGGGTGCTACCGGCTGCTTGGGGGAAAGAAATGGCGGCGACGGGCAGCGACTGGCGACGTGGGACCAGCCGGCGAGCGGCTGAGCAGCACCGGCGAGCTGCGGGCGCAGTCACGAGCTGGCTACCTGGGGCGACGGCAACGACGGCTAGGCCGGGCTGGGGCGACCGCGACCCGCGGCAGCGGCGGCGAGCTGGGCGATGGAGGACAGGTCGCCGGGCGGTTGGGTAGCGCCGGGTCGTGGAGGTTGCAGCGACGAGCTTCTGTTCGCGCGCCTCACGGGCAGGCCGGCGACAGGCGGTCGCAGCGACCGACGGCGACGGGGCTGGGGCGAGCTCGATCGGTGGTCGGCGAGCTGGACAGAAGCGAAGCAGAGCCAGCCGAGGTCGCGGAAGGAAGAAGGAGGAGAAAGAAGAAGGAAAGAAGAAGAAGAGAGAGAGAAAGGGGAAAGAAGGGAAGAGAGGAGAGAGAGTGTCAGGTCTGCATGGGTGTGGAGGGGACGTCGCGTGGAGGGGAAACGTGCACGGCAGAGGGGGAGACGTGCGCGGTGAGATTGGGGGAAAAAGAGAGAGAGGAAGAGAGAGAGAGAAAGAGAGAAAAAGAGAGGAAAAAAAATTATTCATTCAAATAATTATTGCGATCCGTCGGCTCAAATTCAAAATCGAAAAAGATCTACCGGTCCAAATTAAACCTCAAATATAATAAGGGACAAGGGCCAAATCAATTAAGTTAAACTATAACGAGAGAGGTCTACTAGTCCAATTTCGTATCCGGTCGAAAATTCACTTTTCCACTATTCCTGACAATCTCGATGTTGGCCACGATAATCTGGACACCGACCAATTTATTTCGTCCCGGAACTCCGAGAAATTCGACACCAAAGTTTGGGCTCTAAATAACGGCAAAATTTGATAGAGTGCGATTCTAGCGAAATCTCTAATTTAAAATAATAACCGGGAGTGATCAGTTCCCGGGCGAGATTTTACTATAAGCACACTGACAAATTACGCGTTTTATAAATCCCAAAAATGGGCCGAAATTCGGAATGTCACAGAATCTACAATAAAATAGGCATGTGATGAATGTGGTGTGAAATATTTTTGTGTCGAAGCATCAGCTTTAAGATATGATTGTACCATGACAGTGGCGTAGATTATATGTGTGTCTACTTTAAAAGATGCTTATACTAACTAAGTGGGAATCCAATGATTTGGTAACCGCATCAGTTTAGGTTTATATAAGACCATGTATTGTGCAATGAGAGGGGTAATGAGCCTTAGAAATAAAATCGTATTGTGTCATAACCCATGACTCTATAAATTCTCCTCATTTTCTACTCGAACGATCTCTTTTGATTAGGATCTTGTTATTGAGTCGACGTAGGACTTGCTGAGTGGGTTCCCCATCAGTATGTAGCCTGGTACGCGATCTACTATGATGTCTGGATGTGACCGCTTAGAGGCTTTGATAGTCTTTTGGTTACGTTGCCGATGAGCCAACATTAGGGGAGGATATGTTGGTGTTGTACAAGTAGGCTTTTAAGAGTGAGGGCGTAGTAGTGGAGATATGAGTTACCGAACTCTTCCCAAGTGTTTTGATGTTTTAATATAAGTAATACATATATACATTATTAAGTATGTGAAATAATGATATGTCATAATAATTATAAATAATAATTGGAAAAAAAGCATATGTCACGCATGACATTCTGGAGCGTCACAGCACGAGCTGCGCATAGCGAACAACAATGGGTATCCGCTATGGGAGAGCTTGCCATTGGCACGTAAATATCATTTTATCGACAAATAAGTGTAGTTTTGTCAAGTCATTTGCTAGAATATTGGTTTCCTCAGTTTTTGTACCGTTTTTCGATTAATTGTTAGATATTCGTGTGCATCGATTCGAGTAACCACCATAGGTTGGTTATTCTGCTTTCTCAGGTGAGTGGTACTTCTTTTCTTTGGTTTTATAATAAATCACATCTTGAAATGATAGAAATATATATTATGAATTAAAAAGGTATCATGTATTGATAATTCTTTGAAAAGGGGAAAGTGGCGTTTAAAGCATTATTATTGCATAACTTCAGATCAAGCATTTACCGCATTATTAGTTATTTGAAATGGTTTATGAAGTGTTTATGAAATGAGTTGCAAAAAGGTATTCTAGTGGATGAATTGAGCTGCAAAAGGTTTTAGGATTTGTTTTTTGTAAATGAATTTGTGATGTTGATTCTGGATTTGGCTTTGTAGAGGATGTTATTGTAAGTTGGCATTGAGCGCTCCGTATTGCTGTGAACCAATTGAGGGTTTGTGAGTATGTGCATACTAGTTTAGAATATTCTTGTGGGCCAAGCCACAAGCCATATAGGTGGAGACCTAGCTAAGGGGGGAAATTTGGTTGCCTTGTCACGAGGCATTATTCGTGATCATAATTAGATATCTGAGCATGAGATTGGCCAATGGAATAAACCATTAGTGTGTGTTTTCGATAAGATTGATAAACGTGATAGACCATTGATACTTGTTTTGATATTATTGAATGAAATAAGTATTTTTCTATGAGTATAGTTATGTTAAAGTAAAATATAACTCATCTTGTTTCTGAGGTTTGTTACATCCTGAAATTTTGTTGTAATGAGTTATAATTATGTGTCTTAAATATACATAGTAGATGCTCGATCTACTTAGAATAATTGTATTACTCACTGATCCGTGTTAGCTCATTCCTTTTATCTTACTTGCTTTTCAGGCTTTTCAGTGAGCCGTAAGTACGTTCACACCTAAATTTTGGCTATTCGTTTGTGGTGTAATTGCATAGAAAATTAGGAATTAATCTTTAAGCCCTAAACAAAAAAGATTTTCATTAAAAATTGCTTAAAAATATAAGTGTCAAGAGTATTTGCATCATTAGTAGTAACATTTGCATCATATGGGCTATTCACTATTATGATTATTTTATCTTTTTTTTTAATTAATTGAAAAAAGATAAAGAATAGATCAAAGAGGTGCGATTGGGTCGGGTCGGAACCACACTGACCTGGTTCCTCCTAGGCTCGGCCCAACTTTCATTTTTCTTTTCTTTTCTTTCTTTTTTCCCCTCTTTTCCTCCACGCGGACCTACCCACTTTCCTTTCCCCCCTCATTCGACCCGCGCGTCATTCATCTTCTCCCCTAGCGTTGTTCCACACTCTCTGTAGGGAAAGTACAAGAGCCAGAATAGGACAGGGGGAGTAGGGGCAGACGGCAGCGTGATTTTAAGGTCGACGAATCAATCGGCCACAACAGACTAGCGATGGCAGAAGTCATGCGCCCCTACCAGTCGACCTTAAAGCCAAAGGGAAAAGGTGAGAGAATGGGGGTTTGGGGAGAGAAAATGAAAAGAGACCACACGCGGAGAGAGAGAGGTTGAGAGACTTCAGTGAGCAGAGGCGGGTCCTGAGAGCGACTAGATCTTCCGCGCGTCTGTCGTGTTGGTGTCGGGGCCGGAAACCCACACACTTTCTCCCTTCCCTCTCACCGAGCTTTGGTAAGTTTAGGTTTTGAGCTTTTTGCCGTATTCCGATTTGTTCAATTTGGGGGTTGATCTCCCGAGGATTCCAGCTCGGAGGAGTGCAAGGCGATCGGACATAGTCCGATCTACCACATTCACCCTCATTGGCCGCCACCAAGCCGGATAGGGAGTGCCGCAAATGGCCACCTTTCCTTCCCCTAATCTGGTTTGCGCTCCCCTATTTTCGGGCTCATTAGCCGGAGCTTGTTGCTTTCCGGCTCGCATGAGTTCCGGACCGTGGCATCCTCATGCTTGCTCCCGACTCTTCATGTGTCTTGTGTCAAAAACCTTGGTCCATTTTAAGCCTTGATCAATATGGAAATCCCCCATTTCATGAACGCATTCCAACCATTTGTTAAAATGCCCCAAATAGGTCTGTTCTTTTTTCTCGCACTTGGCCAATAATGGTGAGACAAGCGGCGACTAGGCACTGGCCTGACCGCAGAGGGGCGAGATCCGACCATGTAGGCCGGGTAGATGTGAGCCGAGCGACAACCGAGCAAGGGCTCTGCTACAGAATCGGAAGCCCTAGTCGCGGAGGTTAGGGCACGTCAAGCGGTGATCGAGCCTGTGCTCGACCGCCAAACCGGAAGACCTAGCCGCGAAGGCCAAGGCCTTGGTATGGGACTGAGAGTCCCAACCACGAAAGCCAAGCACGCGCTCTAAATCGAAGCGGAGGCCAGTATTCGGGTTGGACATGTAGGTCGTAGGCACTAGGGTTCCAGGCGAGTCGAGTCAGCGGCTCACATTCGAGTTGGGTTAACGGGTCAAAACCAAGTAGGGTTTACAAGTTTGGGTTAGGCTTAAGTCTACTAGGGTTAATTGGCTTTAGGCTTTTTAGGAGTTAAATGTGTCTATTAAGTTTTGGGCAATTTCATAGGTGGGCCGAGTTGGGTGTTTTGGGATAAAGGTTTATTTAGTCCTTTATTCTTAGTGGGCTTTGCTTGGGTATTTTTATTTAGGGTTAATATCATGAAAAACTCCAAACTGGTATAGCTGTGATAATTTTACCACAAACTATTTTTTTTACCACAAAAAATCTCAAACTGGTACACTTGTGATAAATTTACCCTGAACTTTTTTTTTTATCATCAAAAATCCCAAATTGGTATATTTATGACAATTTTACCCCGAACTAATTTTTTAATATTATTTTTTTATTTTTTCAAATTTTTTTATTAATTTTTTTTATTTTTTCTTTTCTTTTCTTTTCTTTTTTTCCTTCATCTTCTTCATCTTCAACCTTTGGCTGGTCGTTGGTCCAACGACCAGCCAGAGGCAGAAGCCAACAAGTTTGGCCTCGCTAGCTGCTAGCGAGGCTCAACCTCGCCATTACTAGGCAAGTTCAACCCTCGCTGAGGCCCAAACTCAACGGCAAATGGCAAGGTCGGCCTCACCCTACAACAGCGAGGTCGACCTCGCTCAACGCTGGCAAGGTCGAGCCTTACCAGCGGCCGGGCGAGGTCAATCTTGTCGGCTTCTGCCTCTGGCCGGTTGTCGGTCCAGCTATCGGCCAGAGGTTGCAGATGAAGAAGATGAAGGAAAAAAAGAAAACAAAATAAAAAATTAACAAAAATTAACAAAAAATTCTAAAAAATAAAAAAATAATATTAAAAAATTAGTCTAGTGTAAAATTGTCACAAATATACCAGTTTGGAGTTTTGGGTGGTAAAAAAAAAAGTTCGGGATAAATTTATCACGGATGTACCAGTTTAGAGTTTTTTGTAATAAAAAAAATAGTTTGGAGTAATATTGCCACAGTCGTATCAATTTAGGGTTTTTCGTGGTATTAACCCTTTTATTTAATTGTTTTATTTGGGTTTTAGGGGATTTTGAATTGGGCCTTCGCGGAGCCCACCTTGCGGTGGACGAGCGGCGTGCCCGGGTCAGCTTCAACCTGGATCTGTTTTATATTGTTATAATATTATATTATTATTTTAATATTAAAAAATAATTTTTAATTAAAAATTAAAAAAATCGAAAAAAAATAATAATAATAATATTTTGGCTTTGGAAATGCCCCTTCTTGCCCTTTTTGTGTGATTAATGCCATGCTTAATTGTACGTTGCTTGTTTTACATATTTTTTTTTGTATGTAAAATGTAAGTATTATAAAGAAGATGAAAAATAGCAGCTTGCCAATATTACAATAGAGCTAATAGTTCAAAAAGATGGAGGTAGGAAGCCTCCATATAGTAGCCAAAGCAATATTTGTTTAGGAAGGTCTAATTTTTTTGAAGAGCGAAGCTCTACCTCTTACATTTTTACACACGTTAGCTAGAATAATATTGATGTCATGACTTGTTTTGAAATCGCCTACGGTTGCGCACATTTTAACTATGTGTTTTATTCAACTTTGCATGTGGTCAATTAGAGAGATGTTACACCATTGATTGTGCTTTTTTTTATGCATAATTTGTTATATCTTAGCATGGTTAGCATTAGAACTTAGAATCCATAATTGGTAAAACTGCTGCATGAACATGTTAGATGGTGATTGAACAAGGTTAGGTATCGAAAGGGCACTAGTTGGTTAATTAGTGTAATCAAGTCCCCGAACCCTTTGAATCTCTGGTTCGTAAAAGTGAAGCAATTCTGCGATGCTTTACTTGGGTATCTAATTGACTCATCGAAAACTGATTAGTGGCGACTCCTAAATGAAATTGATTTACGTCTTAACAGCTTAAACCTTAAGTCGCGAGTTGATGTGGGCTTAGGAGAGCCCAAGTTAAGTCTTAGGTTTAGATTTAGCAATCTATTAGCCAAACCTCCTAAGTGGCGAGACCGGTTAGGGGAGGTCGCAAGAAAGTAGGGCGTGAGCGTTTCGGTATCGGGGATGACTTTTTAATAGTGTGAACTTTTTTACATGAGTTGTGCATAGTTGTGAAGCTATTGTGACCATATAACATTTTTATCATATATTTATGTATGTATTTATTAATGTATATATTTTGATATCAAATTGAAATTTGGTTATGTTGAGGCTTCGTCCTTTAATGAAAGGTCAACCGTGTCATGTCCTTGTTCTTGTTAAGTTAGGGGTATGACATTTGTTGGTATCAAAGCATAGGTTATGATCTTTCTAGGTATAGAAATGAGACATTATGAGATTGTGTGATAGATTTTAATGTATTAGTCTTTTAGATACTAAGGAGTAGTTCATTCTTGGGTACAAATAACCATGAGTTCTGACTCGGAGACACTTGCCTCACTTCGTAAGAATAACAAAAGCAAGCTAGTCATTATCCCTAACACCAGAGATATGCCTCAACGTTCTTGAGGTGAGGCTTCAACAAAGAGCTTATTACCCTACTGATTTCACTCAAGCGATAATTCATTGCTATCGTCAGGTGAATGAATTAAGTGAAGGTGGCACCACTAACTCAGGCACCTTCGCACAGTTTAGAAAGGCGGACCCACCTGAGTTTGATGGGAATTGGGATCCTCTCAAGGCCGATGGTTGGATTAGAAGTATGGAGTGAATATTTAAAGCAGGAAATGTTCGTGACGATCAAAAGGTCAACTTTACCACTCGATACTTCAAATGCGAAGCTACTTGTTGGTGGGAATGGACTAGATTTGCCCTTGGAGGTTATGATGCAATCATTTCTTAGAAAGACTTCACTGAGGCGTTCAATGCCAAATTTTTCCCAGAGTCATTCCAAGTGAAGATGAGGAGCAACTTTGTAAATATATTGTGACATTCCGAAATTTCCGCCAATTGGAAATTATGAAATAACTGAGTTTTATGAAATGTTCTCGTAGTAAATTCTCGTCCGGAACTGATAATTCCTGGAAATGCTAACCATTAGGGAAAGGCTAATAGTGGAATTAAATTCGCGCGACTAAAGGAAATTCGATCGTGAATGAATTTCGACCATTAAATTGCGTAAGTGATATTTTGAGCCACTGTTGGCCGATCCAAGGATAATTAGGGGTCAGTTCGCCACTATCCTAGTAGTGGATCACGGGTGATTTCGTTGGACCACGAAACGGCTTGACGAATGATTCTGAAATTATACCGAACGATCGTACCCTTCGGATCAAGTGATTGATCTTCGCGATTTTAATGACAACCGAGGTCGTCACGCACCGAACGGACTTACACGTGACTCGATTTAGTATCAGTCATGAGTCGATTCTGCGAGTTTCCCCAGCAAGCCGCCCGTTAGCTCGAGAAACGCTCGAGTTGCGTTTAATAGAATTTAATTATGGAATTTTTGCTCAAATTGGACACCGAAAAATTAGGAAGCCACGACGGAATGTTAGGACGACGTTGCACGTGACACGTGTCAATTTTTGGTGCGCTTAAATCCTTCGGAAAAACTCGATTTGAACAAGAAACGGAGAAAGTGACCAAACTACCCCTAGGATTTATTAAAGGGTATGTTTTATGGGTAAAGGGCATTTTGGTCATTTCCACATTTAGTCAAAATTTACTATTTAGGTCAAGAATGTCATCTTTCTCACCCCATTTTTCTCTTCCTTTGCCGTGAAACACCTCCCCCAAATTGCCGTGAGCTCTCCCTCTCTCTCCCGTGAGTTTCCTTGGCCATTCTTCTTCACGCCGGCGCCACCGCCGCTCACCGCCACTTGCCACACCGCCGGACCGCCACCTTGCCGTCGTCGTGCCGCCCTCCAACCTCACCGTCTCTCTCTCTTTCCCCTCTCTTTCTCTCTCTCCCCGTGACCCATTTTCGGCCATGCAAGACCACGCCACCGCCGGACCGCCGTCGTGCAAGCCGAAAGCCACCGTGAGTTGTTCGCCTTCGCCATAGAGCGCCACCGCTTTCCGTTCTACCCGTTTTAACCTAGAACGCGGTAAGTCATACTCTAATCCCGATTTAGGATTTTGGGTATCGCCGAACAATTTGATTTTGGGTGAAAATGGACTTGTGCGGGTGCGAAATATTGGGGCTTTAGACCGGGAATGTATGGCGGGCCTTAAGGAATTAATTTGGAATTTTTGGAGGACGATTTGAGGGAATTTTAAGCTAAGGATCACTATTCACGAGCTGTGATTCACTGTTCACGAGGCTGTGATGCTCGGTTCGGGATGCAAGTTGGATTTTTATAACCGGTATTTAATGGCGAGAAAGTCCCATGAAGGATCGGAATTAATCCGACGCCACTAGAACGCGAGTAAGTCGCGCTCTAAACCCAATTTAGGACTTCGGGTATCCACGGGAATTTTGGGCAAAATCTGTATAAAGTTAGGTGCGGAATTGTATGAATTGGTAGTGGAAATTTTATGGAGGGCCTTAGGATTTAAGTCGGGCATTAATTATTGGAAATTAGAAAATAACAGTGGCTGTGATTTACTGTTCACGGAGCCGTGATGGGCCGATCGGGACGTAAGTTGGATTTTTAGAACCGAGAATTTATGGTGAGAAAGTCCCGTGAAGGACCGGAATCGATTTGGCGTCGTTTGGTGGGAGAAAAATAACGATTTCTGTGTTTAATGTGTGTTTGGAAAATAATTTAGTTGTGGTGGTGGATTTGAGCGTGCATTTGTGCAATTTGGCTGATTAAAAATGCTTGTTGGGTGCACATTGTGCCAGATTGAGTTAATTGATAAAATTGGCTATGTCAATTGTTCGATGAGCATGAATTACGTGTGAATTATTGCGTGCACAAGCCGTGTGTGATGGGCCAATTGTGTGTGACAAGTGATTGTTGGGCGTGTGCGTGAGTGAGAAAGAAATGTGGTATGATTCGTGTTCGTGAAAATTATGTGCGACATGGCATATGTGCGATCGTGAAAATTGTGCCGTCCTGAGGCATGTACGTTTACGCGGGCGAGAAATATGGCCTGAGGCGTGTACGTTTACGCGGGCCTGAAGTGTTGTGAGATGTGGTCGCAGTGGACCTGAGGCGTGTACGTTTACGCGGGTCACTGGCGAGGGTTGAGAAATGCCCGGTATTACCGGAAGACTGCCAGCCTGAGGCGTGTACTTCAACGCGGATTGCGCAGTAGGTGGTAGATGTTGAGCCTGAGGCGTGTACGTTTACGCGGGCAAGAAACATGGCCTGAGGCGTGTACGTTTACACGGGCCTGAAGTGTTGTGAAAAGTGATCGCAGTGTGTCTGAGGCGTGTACTTCAACGCGGGTCACTGGCAAGTGGATGCGAAAGTGAAAATGAGAATGGAAGGAATAGTGGGATGAGAACGATACATGCACGTGTTTGCATACGATGTGATTGTGATTGAGTACGGGCGTGCGCATGTTTGAGTTTGACTATATTATTTGATGTGCCTACAATGTAATGGTTTGATGTGTACGAATGCAAGTGTGTCTATGTAATTGTCTGGAGGTACGTGATAGTCTAGGTGGAGTTTAGGGGTGAACTTACTGAGAAGTGTTCTCACGGTTGTTTCAACCAAACAATTTCAGAATCCCGACAGGTTCCATGAATCTTCTGCCACCGCCACCAGAACGTTTTGGAGTTCTCAGTGGATAGGACGGTATAAGGGGACTCAAACTCAGAGGACAAGGAATCAGACTCAGAATGGGTTTTTGGCGAGCACCATTTTTGGAGTAGTAGTAAACCCAGGTCTTCATCCTTGGAGTATCGGTTTTTGAGAAAGGTGGTGTGTATGTACATGTATGGGACATTTTATAAATGTAAATATTATGGTATAAGAAGGAAATGAAAAAGATATGTACATTCTCCCAATTCTCCCCAGTTTTATTTGTTCGGGTATTTCATGGTTTCCGTTTGCTAAATGAAATCTCTGATGTTTATTTAAGGTCGGCGACATTCCTGGGACGTCGCGCAAATAAATCGACCAGTGGAGGATGTCGCGAGCTCGATAGGGTTCGGGGCGTGACATCCCCGTTTGAATTGGTATCAGAGCAAGGTTAGCTCGATCTAAACTGGTCGAAGCTTGGAGTAATAAGGAGCAAAGATTTTGGGGTAGTAATTAGGGAGACCCTAGCGAGTTGTAGGGCGGAACAAGCTACACGTGCCTCCAGATTGTTTGTTGTGATTGTTTGAGTAAATCGATTGTTGTATGGCAATTGAATTGCAGGTGCGTCTGAACCTGAGGTAAGTGTTTAGGCTTTTGCGATTGTGATTTCGTGATTGGTAGTAGGGAATTGTTTGTTGAGTGAGTTTTTGTGTTAATTCGCTGCTTAGAATCAGATTGAGCTAGTTGGTTTAGATTGCTAATTCTTGGGTGGAATTACAGCAAGTAGTAGAACGGTAGAATCGTGACGATGAGCAGCGAAGGAAGAGGAATAGGAAGAGTCCCAAGAAGGGGCACTGGTAGAGGATCCCGAGGTAGAGGACGTGCTCGAGCTAGAGCCGTCGAGGATCTTGGAATGGGTGTTGGAATGATGGGAAATTTAGGAGTGGATGCTGGAGTAGCAGCAAATCCCAGAGTGGAAGTTAGACCTGTGGTGGACCCTAGAATGGAAGCCGTGATGAGGACGTTGGAACGGATTGGAGACATAATAGAACGGCAGACTCAGGAGCGAGCTGCTCCGGTTGCCCAAGCCGTCGAGGCTGTTGCTGTTGCTAATGAGAACCAAGGTCAAGGGCAAGTGGTTGTGAATAGACCTATGCACTAGTTGGTAAAGCAGTTTATTAAGCTGAAACCACCCAAGTTTTCTGGGAAAGGTGAGCCGGAGGCTGCACCTCGGTGGGTAGAGGAATTGGAGAAGGCTTTTGAGGTGCTAGAGTGTAATGATCATGAGAAGGTGACTTTAGCAGTCTATCAGCTGCAGGATAATGCGAATGAGTGGTGGAAAGCCACCAAGGATAGAATTTTTCCTGAAAGTACTGTCAAAACTTGGGCTATTTTTACTGAGAATTTTTATGAAAAATACTTTTCAGCCAGTACTAGGGAAAGAAAGCTCGCGGAATTTATGAGACTCCTCCAAGGTCAGATGACAGTAGATCAGTATGAGGCGGAATTCGCGAGATTGTCTAAGTTCGCGCCGAGAATGGTGGAACATCTTGAGGACAAGGCGCGAAGATTTCTGGATGGATTGAGGGCTGATATCCGCAGTCAATTGTTATTGGTAAATCTGGGAACGTATGAGCAAATATTTGATAGGACCCATATTCTTGAGCAGGATCAAATGGATAGAGCCGCCGCATCCAGATTGAGATTTGTCCCGAGTTGGAATAATCGTAATCCTGGGAAGAGGCCGATGGTGGATAATAGGCATTTCACTCCACCAGCAAAAAGGAATATTGGAAAGCCAATCCGGATTAGGAATGGTCCATGTAGGATTTGTGGAGGTCGTCATGGAAACGGGCCTTGTCCGACCAGGGGTGGAGCGTGCTTTGGATGCGGAAAATTTGGGCATCACATAAGGAATTGCCCCAATCCCAAGCAGAATAGGCCACCTGCTTTGCCGCCACCTCGAAATGAGAATCAAGCTGGAGCGGCCCAAACAGCAAATCTAAATCAGAATAGGCCTCAAGCGCAAGGACGAGTTTATGCGATGGCCAGACGAGAGGCTGAGAACGCACCAGGGGTTGTCACAGGTACGATTTCTCTGTGCAACCATGTTGTGTATGCTTTATTTGATCCTGGAGCGTCGCATTCCTTTATATCGAAACAATTTGTGGAGTTAGTGGGAATAGAACCGCAATTGCTTGATGTTATGCTATGTGTGACGACTCCCTTGAATGATAGAATGCTGATTTCGTCGGGTTGTTCAAATTGTAAGATCGTGATTGGGAATAGGGAGGAATTGATCGATCTAGCGGTTCTAGATATGTATGATTTTGATGTGATAGTAGGGATGGATTGGCTGTCTAAGCAGAGAGCTGTAATGGATTGCAATAGCAGGGTGATCCAATTTAACCCTGTTGGACATCCGGAATTAAAATTTGTAGGAAGTCGAGGAGGACCCTCGATTCCGTTGATATCCTCGGTGGAAATGACGAAATTGTTGAATGAAGGATATCAAGGATTTCTAGCTGCAGTAGTTGATTCAACGGCTAAGGAGCCGAAACTTGAGAATATAGCGGTAGTGTGTGAATATCCCGATGTGTTTCCTCAAGAATTACCGGGATTACCGCCGGAAAGAGAAGTAGAATTTGTAATCGAGTTGGCACCTGGAACTGAGCCAATCTCGAAAGCACCTTACAGAATGTCATTGTCGGAGTTAAAGGAATTAAAGGTATAGATGCAAGAGTTGTTAAACAAGGGATTTATCTGTCCCAATGCGTCTCCATGGGGAGCGCCAGTTCTATTTGTAAGGAAGAAAGATGGATCGTTAAGATTGTGTATAGATTACAGGCAGCTGAATCAGGTGACAATTAAAAATGAGTATCCCTTGCCAAGGATTGACGATCTGTTTGATCAGTTACAAGGGGCTTCGACATTCTCTAAAATTGACTTGAGAACGGGGTATCATCAGTTGAGGATTAGGAAAGAGGATATACCGAAGACGGCATTTAGGACGAGATACGAACATTATGAATTTACGGTGATGCCGTTCGGGTTGACGAACGCCCCTGCTGCCTTTATGGATCTGATGAATAGGGTGTTTAAGGAATTTCTAGATCAGTTTGTGATTGTTTTTATCGATGATATACTGGTGTACTCGAAAAGCCTGGAGGAGCATAAATTTCATTTGCATCGAGTATTGCGAACCTTGAGGGAAAACGCACTGTACGCTAAGTTTAGTAAGTGCGAATTTTGGCTTAGTCGAGTGGCATTTCTTGGTCATGTAATTTCTGGAGAAGGAATTTCTGTGGATCCATCGAAAATAGAAGCTGTGATGAAGTGGCCTAGATCGACCACGGTAACAGAAGTTCGGAGTTTTCTGGGTTTAGCGGGATATTACCGCCGCTTTGTGGAAGGATTTTCGTCGATAGCAATGCCGTTGACGCAATTATTGAAAAAGGAGACGAGATTTGAATGGACAGATCAGTGTGAAGGAAGTTTCCAGGAGTTGAAGCATAAGTTGACAACGGTACCGGTGTTGACGATTCCATCAGGACCGGGAGGATATGAGATATATAGTGACGCGTCGTTGAAAGGATTAGGGTATGTGTTGATGCAACATGGGCGAGTAGTAGCATATGCATCTAAGCAGTTGAGGCCACATGAACTGAATTATCCGACGCATGACTTGGAGTTAGCCGCGATGGAGTTCGCCCTGAAGATTTGGCGACATTATTTATGCAGAGAAAGATTTCACATCTATACTGACCATCAGAGCCTCAAGTATTTATTCTTGCAGAAAGAGTTGAATATGAGGCAGCAACGTTGTGGAATTGTTAAAGGACTATGATTGTGATATTTTATATCACCCCGGAAAGGCAAACCGCGTAGTGGATGCGTTGAGTCGGAAATCAAGTATCGCGCATTTGATGGTCAAGGAGTGGACTCTGTTGGAGACCGTACGAGACTTAGAGTTCAAGTTTGAAGTGAGTCGAATCTCGAGTTTGCTAGCTACGTTAAGGATTGAGCCGGAAATCCAGGCTAAAGTTAAAGCTTTGCAGTCTACGGACCCAGAGATACAGAAGGTTATTGGGATGGACGTTGCTAAGAGGAAGCCGGATTTTCAGGTATCTGAGGACGGTGTATTGAAATTTCGAGGACGGTTATGTGTGCCAGGCGATGCGGGAGTTAAGGAAGAAATTTTGTCCGAAGCGCATCGTAGCCAGTACAGTATCCACCCCGGCAGTACCAAAATGTATAGGAATTTGAGACAATTTTATTGGTGGAATGGTATGAAGTCGGATATAGCTAAACACGTGGTTAAGTGCCTGACGTGTCAGCAGGTGAAGGCGCAACATTGTAAGCCTGGAGGATTGTTGCGACCATTGGAAATCCCAGAGTAGAAATGGGAGCATATAACCATGGATTTTGTATCGGGATTGCCGAGAAGTCAAAGAGGTCATGACACCATTTGGGTGATTGTCGACAGATTAACTAAGTCGGCACACTTTTTGGCAGTGCGAAAGGATTTCCCGTTGGAACGGTATGCAGAGTTGTACGTGCAACAGATAGTTCGCCTACATGGGGTACCAGTGTCTATAACATCGGATCGTGATCCTAGGTTTACCGCCAATTTTTGGAAAAGTCTGCAGACGGCGTTAAGATCCAAGTTGCAGTTCAGTACAGCTTATCATCCTCAGACAGATGGCCAGTTTGAGAGGACGATTCAGACGTTAGAGGATATGCTCAGGGCATGTGTGCTGGATTTTCAGGGTAAATGGGAAGAACAACTGCCTTTAGAGGAATTTGCTTACAATAACAGTTTCCAGCAAAGTATTGGAATGGCGCCCTTTGAAGCATTATATGGCCGTGCTTATAGAACGCCCGTGTGTTGGAACGAAGTGGGAGAACGAGCTATAACAGGGCCGGAGTTGGTTGAGCAGTCGATCGAGGCAGTTAAGATCATTCGTGAAAGGTCGAAGACAGCGCAAGGCCGTCAAAAGAGTTATGCAAACAGAAGGCGAAGACCACTGGAATTCCAGGTAGGGGATCACGTGTTCCTTAAAGTTTCACCTATGCGAGGATTATCCCGGTTTGGTAAGAAAGGCAAATTGAGTCCGAGGTACGTGGGACCCTTCGAAGTGTTAGAAAAGATTGGAGATTTGGCATATCGCCTCGCGTTACCGCCAAATATGTCGCAGGTACATAATGTGTTCCACGTATCGATGTTGAGGAAGTATGAACCGGATCCGACGCATGTGTTGAATTATGAAGAGATAGAAGTGGATGATAAAGTATCGTATGTCGAGAGACCGGTCAGGATTGAAGATCGAAAAGAACGGGTTCTGAGAAATAAGACGATCCCGATGGTCAAGGTTATCTGGGAGCACCACGGGACTGAAGGCGCAATTTGGGAAAGCGAAGAAATGATGCAACGCCAGTACCCCCAATTGTTTGAGCAATAGTAAGGAGTTGTAAATTCTTAGTAGTGGTAAGATTGTAAATTTCGAGGACGAAATTTTATAAGAGGGGAAGATTGTGACATTCCGAAATTTCCGCCAATTGGAAATTATGAAATAACCGAGTTTTATGAAATGTGCTCGTAGTAAATTCTCGCCCGGAACTGATCAATCCTGGAAATGCTAACCATTAGGGAAAGGCTAATAGGGGAATTAAATTCGCACGACTAAAGGAAATTCGATCGTGAATAGATTTCGACCATTAAATCGCGTAAGTGATATTTTGAGCCACTATTGGCCGATCCAAGGATAATTAGGGATCAGTTCGCCACTGTCCTAGTAGTGGATCATGGGTGATTTTCGTTAGACCATAAACCACTTGACGAATGATTATGAAATTATACCGAAAATTGTACCCCTCGAATCAAGTGATTGATCTTCGCGATTTTAATAACAACCGAGGTCGTCACGCACCGAATGGACTTGCACGTGACTCGATTCAGTATCAGTCATGAGTCGATTCTGCGAGTTTCCCCCGCAAGCCGCCCGTTAGCTCGAGAAACGCTCGAGTTGCTTTTAATAGAATTTAATTATGGAATTTTTGCCCAAATTGGACATCGGAAAATTAGGAAGCCACGACGGAATGTTAGGACGACGTTGCACGTGACACGTGTCAATTTTTGGTGCGCTTAAATCCTTCGGAAAAACTCGATTTGGACAAGAAACGGAGAAAGTGACCAAAATATCCCTAGGATTTATTAAAGGGTATGTTTTATGGGTAAAGGGCATTTTGGTCATTTCCACATTTAGTCAAAATTTACTATTTAGGTCAAGAATGTCATCTTTCTCACCCCATTTTTCTCTTCCTTTGCCGTGAAACACCTCCCCCAAATTGCCGTGAGCTCTCCCTCTCTCTCCCGTGAGTTTCCTTGGCCATTCTTCTTCACGCCGGTGCCACCGCCGCTCACCGCCACTTGCCACACCGCCGGACCGCCACCTTGCCGTCGCCGTGCCGCCCTCCAACCTCACCGTCTCTCTCTCTTTCCCCTCTCTTTCTCTCTCTCCCCGTGACCCATTTCCGACCGTGCAAGACCACGCCACCGCCGCCGTGCAAGCCGGAAGCCACCGTGAGTTGTTCGCCTTCGCCATAGAGCGCCACCGCTTTCCGTTCTAGCCGTTTTAGCCTAGAACGCGGTAAGTCATACTCTAATCCCGATTTAGGATTTTGGGTATCGCCGAACAATTTGATTTTGGGTGAAATTGGACTTGTGCGGGTGCGAAATGTTGGGGCTTTAGACCGGGAATGTATGGCGGGCCTTAAGGAATTAATTTGGAATTTTTGAAGGACGATTTGAGGGAATTTTAAGCTAAGGATCACTATTCACGAGCTGTGATTCATTGTTCACGAGGCTGTGATGCTCGGTTCGGGACGCAAGTTAGATTTTTAGAACCGGTATTTAATGGCGAGAAAGTCCCATGAAGGATCGGAATTAATCCGACGTCACTAGAACGCGGGTAAGTCGCGCTCTAAACCAATTTAGGACTTCGGGTATCCACGGGCGATTTTGGGAGAAATCTGTATAAAGTTAGGTGCGGAATTGTATGAATCGGTAGTGAAAATTTTATGGCGAGCCTTAGGATTTAATTCGGGCATTAATTATTGGAAATTAGAAAATAACAGTGGCTGTGATTTACTGTTCACGGAGCCGTGATGGGCCGATCGGGACGCAAGTTGGATTTTTAGAACCGAGAATTTATGGTGAGAAAGTCCCGTGAAGGACCGGAATCGATTTTGGCGTCGTTTGGTGGGAGAAAAATAGTGATTTCTGTGTTTAATGTGCGTTTGGAAAATAATTTAGTTGTGGTGGTGGATTTGAGCGTGCATTTGTGCAATTTGGCTGATTAAAAATGCTTGTTGGGTGCACGTTGTGCCAGATTGAGTTAATTGATAAAATTAGCTATGTCAATTGTTCGATGAGCATGAATTACGTGTGAATTATTGCGTGCACGGGCCGCGTGTGATGGGCTAATTGTGTGTGACAAGTGATTGTTGGGCGTGTGTGTGAGTGTGAAAGAAATGTGGTATGATTCGTGTTCGTGAAAATTATGTGCGACATGGCATATGTGCGATCGTGAAAATTGTGCCGTCCTGAGGCATGTACATTTACGCGGGCGAGAAATATGGCCTGAGGCGTGTACGTTTACGCGGGCCTGAAGTGTTGTGAGATGTGGTCGCAGTGGACCTGAGGCGTGTACGTTTACACGGGTCACTGGCAAGGGTTGAGAAATGCCCGGTATTTCCGGAAGACTGCCAGCCTGAGGCGTGTACTTCAACGCGGGTTGCGCAGTAGGTGGTAGATGTTGAGCCTGAGGCGTGTACGTTTACGCGGGCAAGAAACATGGCCTGAGGCGTGTACGTTTACGCAGGCCTGAAGTGTTGTAAAAAGTGATCGCAGTGTGCCTAAGGCGTGTACTTCAACACGGGTCACTGGCGAGTGGATGTGAAAGTGAAAATGAGAATGGAAGGAATAGTGGGATGAGAACGATACATGCACGTGTTTGCATACGATGTGATTGTGATTGAGTACGGGTGTGCGCATGTTTGAGTTTGACCATATTATTTGATGTGCCTACAATGTAATGGTTTGATGTGTACGAATGCAAGTGTGTCTATGTGATTGTCTGGAGGTACGTGATAGTCTAGGTGGGGTTTAGGGGTGAACTTACTGAGAAGTGTTCTCACGGTTGTTTCAACCAAACAATTTCAGAACCCCGACAGGATCCATGAATCTTCCGCCACCGCCACCAGAACGTTTTGGAGTCCTCAGTGGATGGGACGATTTATGGGGACTCAGACTCAGAGGACAAGGAATCAGACTCAATGGGTTTTTGGCGAGCACCATTTTTGGAGTAGTAGTAAACCCAGGTCTTCATCCTTGGAGTATCGGTTTTTGAGAAAGGTGGTGTGCATGTACATGTATGGGACAGTTTATAAATGTAAATATTATGGTATAAGAAGGAAATGAAAAAGATATGTACATTCTCCCAATTCTCCCCAGTTTTATTTATTTGGGTATTTCATGGTTTCCTTTTGCGAAATGAAATCTCTAATGTTTATTTAAGTCGACGACATTCCTGGGACGTCGCGCAAATAAATCGACCAGTGGAGGATGTCGCGAGCTCGATAGGGTTCGGGGCGTGACATATATCCCAAGGTAGCTCAATGGTTATGAAGTAGATAGCCCGTTTTAATCAACTGAGTAGATTCGAGGAAGATGCAAGGCAAAACATTTTCAGTGAGGGTTCCTTACCAAAAAAAAAAAACATTTTCAGTGAGGGCTTCGACCCAATATTTGTAGCATTCTCGCACATTTTGTATCGACAACATACAAATATGTCTTGGATCGAGCGATTAGGGCAAAGCAAGACATGTTGAAGAGCGGCACACAGGGTGCACCTTTGCAGAAAAGGTTTAAGCCCAACTGGATCAGTGGTAGCAGTAAGCAAAAATGTTTTAACTAGCTAGAAAAGCCTAAGATTCTAAGTAATCAGGGCCTTTGTACGACCTGTGGGAGGCATCATTGTAACATCCCTAAATGGAACCGAAATGATCGAAGGAAAAGGCCTTGGAAATGGTGTATGGACCGATCCGAGGGTCGGTCATAGATTGGTTAGTATAGATGAAACGGTATCTAAAGGATCGGTCATGGTTCGATCGAAGGATCGTCCATGGATTGGCTAAAGGATCGCCAATGAAATGACTTTCTGATCACGCAACTCGATTAGAATGATTCGACCATGAATCGATCCCTCATCCATGCGTCTCGTCCATACGCATGGCACGCTGCTCGTGTAGCCTGACCTTGCACCGGCACGCCGTCCGTGCAACCCGGTCCCATGCCCATGCACTCGGCCTTATGGCCAAGCGGCAAGCTCGGTGCTCATATGGCCTGGCCATGAGCCCGGCCTTGTGCCCAAGTGGCCCGATTATGTTCCAGGCCTTGTGTCGGTCAGGTTTATCCAAACAAGTCCAGTTCTTGATCGTTCCAGATTTTGGTTCAATATCACTTGAACATTAGTTAGCCCCGAACCTCGAATTTCTAAATAGGAGGGTCAATCGTTTAAGGCACCTAAAACCTTGATTACCTTAGTTCTTTGCCAAGCTAGATTTATTGAAATTTGGTGCCCACAGAAGGAAGTGCCAATAGAACTAAGCAAGGACCCAATTATTTAGTGTTTCTTGATATAGTCGTGCGATTCATGCCTAGCATGCTTTTTGGACAAGAAGACAAGATGACTTGATCATTTGCGCATTATTGCCAACTTCTTGGACAAGATAGTCCATAATGAAGACCAACCCTCAATAATAGAGCTTTGGACCAATAATAAAGTTGTCTTGCATGAGCCAATAATTGTGGCCTCTAGAAAGTGATTCACAACCAAGGAAGAAGTTATGGGTCAGAGGACAAATTAGCAACTTCTTTTGGAAGTTGTCTAATAATTGAAATATGGCACCAATAATTGACAACTTCCTTAAAAAATTATCAATGATAAAGCTTGACCAAGAAGACATAATAGAGATAGGAATCTGGTGGAAGATTTCAATAATTGAGTCTTGAAGACCAAAACTACCATGCATGCCCAACTTAGAGGCTCATAGCCAAAGGAAGGAAAAGAGAGAGAGAGAAACCATAATGATTTACTTAGGCCTTAAATAATTTAGTAAGGCCTAATAACCCTAAGGTAGAAACTTGGAGACCAAGTTGGAGATGAATGGTCTCAATTAAAGGCTTGCATAAGAAGCTTAATTATGGCCATAGACTAATGACCCTAAGGTAGAAACTTGGAGACCAAGTTGGAGATGAATGGTCTCAATTAAAGGCTTGCATAAAAAGCTCAATTATAGCCATAGACTTTCAAGGCCTTATCATAATGAAGCTTAGACTTTAAGGCCCTTCATTTATGAATTTTCGGCCTTAGTTCATTAGGACTATGAGTGGACCATACTATAAATAGGCTTGGTCCCCTCTGAGTCTCCTTTTTCTTCACACCATCACCATCCACGCCTTCCCCACCAACCGGTTCTCTCTTGCTCACGCCATCATCTCCTTCTCATGCCAATCACCACTTCATTTTCACGTCACCATTTGGTCCCCACAAAATTTCGCTTTGTCGGGTAGAGTAAGTAAATTCCTTAATCTCGGGATAGGATGACCGAATAGGTTATTAGCTAGTGTTTAATCTTGAACCATGCTTGGACTTTATTTAATGTGGATTTTCTTTATATGGTTGTCTATATAAGCAAAGCATGAGTCTAGACACGTCTTGGACGCGAAAAAGGGCAAGCACGCCTCGTACGCACACCATGGTGCATGAACCGAATGAATTCCATGTGTTTGTTGATACGTACATCATGGAAATACCATGTTTTATGTTTGCATGGCAATTGCATTACATCATGAGTGATCTTTGGACGGTGAGCACATCTTTGCTATTGATTTGCCGTCGATACCCAAGGTGGTAAGGTTGAATGCATGTCTGCTGATGATTGATTCCTATTAATTTGAAATTAATGAATTTACTTATTGAGACAATGACTCATTCTCCGTTGTTTTTCCCTCAGACCCATAGGATGGCGGCTCCTTCGATTTGGTTTGGAACCCCTGTGGAGATGATTGTAGATGTGATTGATGTGATCGATGCGGTCGGAGAGAGAGCATATCGTAAGGTCATTTCCCAAGTGATGGTTAATGAAGGCCTTGAACAAAACATTCTGCATGTGTTCGAAACTTGGTATGAATGGACTGAGGATGGCGGACTAATCAGACCCCTTCGTGGGTTTAATGGCCCGTTCGGTGATGCCCATGGCTCAGCACTTGGGATCGCCGCGGACAGGGCCTAGTCGGCCAACTAGACTTGGGAATGACCGAGCGTTTTTGGGGAAAGGAACTTCTTGGAGGAACTTTTTGAAAAGGAATTAGTAGCGGGGTTAGGTGTAACCTAACTTTTGTTATAGTGGGTATACATGCATGCATCAACCTGTAAGAAAAGAAAGGGGCATGTAAATAGGCTTGATATGTAAAATATCTAAGTATCATGTAAATATATGATTTGCTCTTGATTTCTGTTTAACCCCGTTGTTTGAATGTTATTATGATTGTCCCAATTATATGCTTCCGCTTGTCCGTAATTGCAAGATAAAAATTTAATGGGACGTCACAAGTAAGCCACAAGTCACGGTCTTGATCGGGATGTGACAGTAATGGTGGACCTTGTTACCGCAAGACAAGAGCATGCTTTCTTTGTGAAGAAATGGGACATAAAGTGAGGAATGTCCTTGATGAATGTCTCTGGGGATAATAGAGTGTGTTTTGTATGTGGGCAGCCTGAGCATCTAGCATATGCTTGTTTTATGAGGAAAGATTGCCCCTTCATCTGGAAAGCCCTAAGAAAATCAGCAAAGGCAAAAGACGACCAAGAAATTTTTTGCCATGACAAAGGAGGATGCAGCGGCATCTAACGCAGTTGTTGCAGGTAATATTCCTATTGTATCTTGATATACGTATGTGTTATTTGATCCCGATGCTATGTATTCCTTTATTTTCACTAACTTCGCAAGGTTTGATATGTTACCTGAGCCTCTTGAGTATGAAATGCATGTTGATACTACTACTGGTGATGTCTTGATTGTTGACCGCGTGTTCAAGAATTGTTTGCTCTGGATGAAGAATGTAGCATTTCCCGTGGATTTGGTGGAGTTATACGGGATTTCGATGTTATTTTGGGAATTGATTGGTTATCAACATATCATGCTATTAAAAATTGGCAAATTTGCTTAAAAATTAGCTTTACCACCAGCGTTATTAGGAGGTGTATAATGTTTTTCATGTATCCTTATCTTGCCAACTCATGATCATGTGCTTGATTTTACCCTTTTGAGGTTAAATGATAACTTGACTTATGAGGAGTAGCTTATTCGTATTGTCGATAGGAAGGATTAG
The DNA here is from genome assembly GCA_031216235.1 of Syzygium jambos. Classification (NCBI taxonomy): domain Eukaryota; kingdom Viridiplantae; phylum Streptophyta; class Magnoliopsida; order Myrtales; family Myrtaceae; genus Syzygium; species Syzygium jambos. Next base: position 15,969,953 of record CM062228.1, read on the forward strand.
GTGTTGTGACGACGCTCTATCCCTTACATGAAGATTCAATGGCAAAACCACACCGAGAGAGAGGCCACTTGGAAGCTTGAGCCTCGCTTGTTTGATGATTGAGGTATGTCTAAATTTCGAGAACGAAATTTTTATAAGGAGAGTAGGTTGTAATATATTGGCCTAAGCCCATTTCATTTACCTTCTTCTTCATCGGCACGTTGAACCAACAGAGTAAATAAGAAAAAAAATAAGAGTGAGCACGTTCGTGAGAAGCAAAAGGGAGAGAAAATAGGAAAATGGGGAAAAATTTTTGCACGTTCACAATCTGGAGCCGATTGAATGTCGTTTTGCAACGTCAGGTAAGTGTTTGAACTTATTATTTGTCTAATCGAAAAAATCATCGAAATTAGAGCTTGAAATTCGAAATTATGTCAATTCTGTATTGCTGCATCCGATTAGGGGGCTGTCAAGCTGCGTGTGTGTATATATATATATATAAAATCAAAGTTTAGGGTGTTATGAACCTACATCATTTTACGGATTTTGATTTAAGCTTACAGTTTGCCCGTGGCGAAATTTTTAGGTTGGCCGTGTGTTTTGTACAAACTACAAATAGTAACTTCGAGGCTGAGTTTCTTCGGTTTTCAGCTAGTTTTTGAGTCGGCCAAGTTAAGAATTTTGTACTATGTCGAAAGGGCATTCTATGGACCGTAAGTTTGCTTGAAACAGGTCTAGTGGAGGAACGAATAAGCTCGTCGAGCGAGCTACGCATAGTGAATAGCAACGGGTATCCGCTATGGGCGAGCTTACCATTGGCGCATAGTGTAACATTTGGGAATTTCGTAACTGATAATAATACTTTGGTTACAAAAATTAAGTATTATTTAGCATATAATACAAGTTGACTTGTAGGAATTTTAGTAGATTGTTAATCATGTGAGATACGGAAATATACGGTAGAATAAATTTCTCCGTGATCGTAATTGTTACGAGTCCGACGTGTCGAAATTATATCGACGAACGTTGACGTATATGTTAATAGTCAGAATGACGTTAATTAATTTCCATCGCCATAGTTATCGATGGCGTAGGACATTCTTTGAATTATTCATTTAGTAACTTTCGAATTTTAAGTTCACGAAATTTAGATCTTTCCAAAAGTCCGGTGTGGTTACGAATAATTTAGTGGATACCGAAATAATTTCAGACTTGGCTACAATAGACACAAATGTGTCTTGCTCAGATACTAATTGATATGCCCTTAGTCTTGGTCCTAATTAATTATTTGAACAATCCACTAATGATTTATAAGCTATGTTAGCATGTTAATTTTGTTAAGAGTGGATGAAAAGCCTCCCCTCTCACGTGGCCTAAAGAATTCCTTTCAAGTAATAATTACTGAGCCCAAAACATAAAGACACATTCTCTTCTATCCTCGCATGAAATGAACACTTAACCTCTTAAGAAAAAGCCACATGTAAGCTTTATTATTTTTTATTGTATGAAAGAGGACACTTGTTACCTTACCAAAAAAAAAAGAGGACACTTGTTAATTACTATTCTTGCATGAAAAACACCTATTTTCTCTAATATTGCATGAGGTGAGAATTTGTCTTCTTGAGAGAATGACACATAAGCCTATAGAATAGGCACAATTATCTCTATTAATAGTTATTACACCATGTTTTCTATTAACAAAACACTTGGCAAGGAAATCTTCAGATTTTAGTTAGCTTATTACACTTACGCAATCTCATGCAATCAAGGCAACACTTGCAAACTATTATCAAACTTAGTATGACACCCATTAACTTCTGATGAAATTTTTTTTCTCACAATAGCCAACCACTTCACCTTCATAACTTTAGAAAGCTTTTTCTTTCTACCTATTAGTAATACAACTTTGATCTTTCAAGGGAAAGGAAGGTGAATTGATTTTGGTTGTTCGAAATTAATTGCACTCAAGGTAAGTGAAAACTTTTAGACATTGAGTTAGTTGAAATCTACTCCTTGCTTTGAACTTGGATGATTGGTTTGTGTGCCTCGTAGATAAATTAATGACAAGTGGATACGTTGATATATGTTGGTTATTCGGTAGATTTGGTTGAGTATCTACACGTTTAATAAAATCTGAGTTACATTTTGGGATATAGTAACATGTTGCTTGTGAAGATAACAAGCTTGATTCGGAAGTCTTAAATGTCTGATTTGACACGTCTAATTTGAAATGTCTGATCTGAAAGTCTAACCCAAAAATCTGTTTCTAAAGTCTGTGAGCATGATTTCAAAGTCCGAAATGTTTTCAGAAGTTTACGTGTCAGAAAACTGTTTAAGAACTTTACATGTCATAAACTGTTTCTAGAATTTTCTATGTTTAAATTGTTCTCAGAACTTTTTATCTCTTTAACTGTTTTCAGAACTTTATAATTTTGAACCGTTTTAAAAGTTTTCAAAGTATGATAAGCTGTTTTCAAAATCTGATGAACTGATTCAACGTCTAATGTATTGTTTTCAAAGTCTGACGAATTAATGTTCAGATTTTAGTGCATTTAAGCTGTTTCTGAGGATATTCACGAATGGATTCGATAATTTGAGTATAATCCATGTGCAATTTATTACTCGAGTATTGGTTATCGCATTTCATTGTTTTAGGCAATGTTTGATGAAGTGATGAAGTAAGAATATGAGCGGAAATTCATGTAAATGCTTGCCATTGATTGATGTATGAGAATGTTAAAGTTCCGTGACCCCTAAATTATTAGTGACGATGTCCCGTGTGTCAGGATGCTTTGGAGTTGTGATGCCCCGTGTGTTAGGATGCCTCGGGAGTGATCGGGAGGAGTAATGAATTCTAATGCATGTATATAAGTGAAATTATGTGTTGTCAAATTGTTATTGTTTGGCACATTATGGAGAGGAAAGTAAAATGTTTACTCATGTGCTAGCATTCATGCTTGTTTTTTATATGGGCACAAATTGTTCTATGTCAGGCGAAGTGATAAGAAGAGTTTGCTACCTTAAAACTAGATGTTTTCACTTACTGGGCTTAGGCTCACTTCGTACAAATTTCAGACGTGTAAGATGGACGTGCCACCACCCGTACGTTTCGGAGCCACGATATATTTCGAGGATGTGATAATACCTGGATCTAATATCGCGTTTACTAAGTATAGCTCTACAATGTGGGTTGATTTGGGATGGGTGCGTTGGGTTCCCCATCAGTTTGTTGCATGGTACTTGAACCTCGGCGGCGAGTTGTTTGGCCCGTATCAGAGTTTTGGTGTAGGCGATGGTGGCGACATTTCCGAAGGTTGAGGTTGACAAGCTCTAAAGTCAACCGTGTCTTTTGTTCAGGCTGTGTTTTTTTTTTTTTTTTGTTATAGAAGTAATGTGAAGATGGGCGAACCTATGTTCCCAGAAGTTTGTATTAAGGGTCTTGTTCAGAACTTGGGATAAGGTTGTGTAAACGATGTTTAATATAAATGAAGATGCATATGTACGTTAAATATTATTGTGCAATTTTCATTGTGAATGTTGTTTTCTGGAATGACTAATTACGCTTCCGCACGCTAAAAATTAAAGGAGGTTATAAATAATAAAGGACACATGCTGAGAGTGACATTCCAGGACATCACACGTATGTTTTGTTTTATCGACAAATAAACGTAGTTTTGTAGAGTCATTCGCTAGAATATTGATTTACTCGGTTTTTTATACCCTTTTTCGATTAATTGTTAAGTATTTGAATGCATTGACTCAAGTAACCACCATAAGTTGGTTTTTTGGGAATGGTGGTTTTTCGGCTTTCCCAGGTGAATGATACTTCTCTTCTTTGATTTTATAATAACTCGTATCTTGAAATGATAAAATATATAATATGAATTGAAAAAGTATCATATGTTGATAATTTTTTGAAAAGGGGAAAGTGAAGTTTAAAGCATTATCATTGCATAACTTCAGATTGAGCATTTACTGCCTTATTGACTAATTGAAATGGTTTATGAAATGAATTGCAAAAAGGTTCTGGTGGATGAATTTAGCTACAAAAGGATTTAGGATTTGCTTTTTTGTAAATGGATTTGTGATGTTGATTTTGGATTTGGCTTTGTTGAGGATGTTATTGTAAGTTGGTATTGGGTGCTTGATATTGCTGTGAATCCAATTGAGGGTTTGTGAGTATGCGCATATTAATCTAAAATATCCTTGTGGGCCAAGCCGGCAATATAGGTAGAGACCTAGCTAAAGGGGAAACTTAGTTGCCTTGTCACTAGGCATTATCCTTGATCATAGTTAGATATCAAAATATGAAATTGGTCAATGGAATAGACCATTGGCGTGTGCTTTCGATGAGATTGATCAATGGGCTAGACCATTGATACTTGTTTTGATATTATTGATTGAAATAAATATTTTGTTATGAGTATATAATTCATTTTATTTTTGAGGTTTATTATATCCTAAAATTTTGGTGTGATGAGTTATGTTTGTGTGCCTCAAACATACATAGTGGATACTCGATCTACTTATAATAAATGTATTACTCATTGTACCGTGTTAACTCATTCCTTTCATATTACTTACTTTTAGGTTATCCTGCGAGCCACAAGTAAGGTGTGAGTGTTTCAGTATCAAGGAAGACTTTTTGGTATAAGTTGTGTATACTTGTGGAGCTTTTGAGTTTGTTTTTGTTGGAGATGCATATATATAGCTTTTAATGGTTTATAGTGAACTCTGATATTATAACCAGATAACATTTTTATATTTTGATATCAGGTTGAATTTTGGTTATGTTAATGCTGCGTCATTTGGTGAAAGGAGGTCATGTCATACCCTTGTTCTTATTGAGTTAGGGGTGTGACATCGTCAGTGCTGGCCATGCCACGGATGGCCGGCACGATTTCTAGCTAATTTTGGCCGTAATAATTATATTAGCAAATTGTCAAAAAGTTTATGATTAAATTAATCAAATTAAAAAATTTATAACTGAATTGGTCTCCTTATAATAAGTTTAGGATTTTTTTATAATTGTCCCATGTTTATAGGATCATATGCAATTACGTGTATTCTTTAGGATTCGCAAGCAACAATGACACATAGAAAACTCTCAAATTAAATTGTCGGAAATTCAGTCCAGGTTAGAGTACAAAATGCACATGTGCCTCCTTAGGCAATTCAATATTCAATTAAACAAACAGATGGCAATTACCTAGATGGGCTTCTCGTTTTCACGGACGAACGGCGGCAAGTCGTCCAACAAAGACGTGGCATAAGCTTTGCTGGTGCGCTAAAACTCGCCGGACAACCTGCAAAAGGAGATTGCAGCGCCGTGGGGGGAATTTTAATAGAGCGGTGGCGCGAGCTGGAGAGCGAGCGAGGCGCTGGTGCACCGATGTTTGTCCAGAATTGATGCACAAGGCTGTGACGAAGCTGATCTGGACACCGCCAGGACATGACTGGAGGTGCGGCGGCAGTCACTTCATCAAGGAACCTGCAAACTCGCCGGGCTGCTGCGATGGTGCCAGAGGGCTCACTGGACACCGCGACTCGCTGAAGACAGTGGGCTCTTTTTCTTTGATACTTCTCTCGTCTGTTTCGCTCCGAGTATTGTTCACACCATGCATGGTGTACACGAAGCTTTGACGATGAAGTCCTCCCATGTTCAGGCCGTCTCCTCTCCCCTCTTATAAGATCACGTTCTTCCATTTCAATATGGTTCAGATGGACCATGGGATGATGATCATCCATTGAAGATGGGCTTCCAGAATGAGATTGGCATCATCATCCATTAAGAAGTGGGCGCCAATGGGAGGTCGTTGCAATCTCCATCTCGAAAGTTCAAATCCAGATTTTCCAAACGTCCACAGCTGACCGTGCAGCGTGCAGCGTGCACGATCTCACTGCTATTTGAGAGGTCAACTAGATAAAAAAAAGATCAACAACAAAAACGTAAATATTATATGATCTTCGAGAGAAAGAAACAGTCAAAATACAACATCTTTATTCATATTTATATCCGAACAATATATATACTATATAGGAAAGGAAGTATCTAATCTAATAAGAAAATTAACTATCTTAATCTCACAAAGAAATTGGCTACTCTAGGAGATAAAAATATATTAAATATTTTTAATAATATCTAATAAAATCTCTAATGTATATCCTCTGATCTTCATAAATAATCTTCAACGAGAAAAAAGCTCGGGTTTCCTCAATTTGCACGTCCATTCAAAGCAATTCAACCTTGATGGCCGGGGAAACAGGATGTGTGTGTGTATATATATTAAATTAAGCGGGAAAATTATCAAAAAAGTCTTAAACCTTTTGCAATTGTGCCAATTCAGTCTTAAACCTTTTTTTTGGGCCAATTCAGTCCTAAACCTTTTGCAATTATGTCAATTCAGTCCATTCGGCCATTTTTGGCTGACTGACACTAACGTGGACGACAGCCGGCTAACGTGGCAATATTTTAATAATTTTATTATTTTTTTTCGAATTTTATTTTATTTTTTTCTCTTTCTTTTTTTTTTTCCCTACCTTCTTCCCCAGTCACCGGTCAGGCGACCGACGAGAAGATGAGGCCAGCGAGTTCCACCTCACCAACCATGGGTGAGGTTGGCCCTTGCCTCATTAGGCGAGATCTTGCTAGATCTAGTTGGGGTCGACCTCACCAGCCATGGGTGAGGTTAGCCCTCGCTGGCACTGACGAGGGTGAGCCTCGCCGTGGCCGGGCGAGGTCGACCTTGCCCAGCAACAACGAGGTCTCGCCAGATCTGGGTTGCCTTGCCGTCGTTGGGCGAGGTTGAGCCAAATCTGGGCGAGGCTTGGGTGACCTCGCCGTCACCGGGCGAGGTCGAGCCTCACCATGGCCGAGTGAGGTCGAGCTCGCTCGGTGACGGCAAGGTCGAGCCAAATCTGGGCGAGGTCTGGATGGCCTCGCCGTCGCCGGGCAAGGTCGCGAGACCTTGCTGTCGCCGGGCAAGCTTGACCTCGCCCAGCCATGGCGAGGTCGACCTCACCCAGCCATGGCAAGGGCCAGCCTTACTGATCTCAACCTCTCGCCGGTTGCCGGATCGGTGACCGGGGAAGAAGATAGGAAAAAAAAAAGAAAAAGAAAAAAATTAAAAATAATAATTAAATTATTAAATTATTGTCACGTTAGCCGGCCAGCGTCCACGTCAGCGTCGGGCGGCTAAAAGTGGCTGGATAGACTAAATTGGTACAGGACTAAATTGACAAAAAAAAAAGATTTAGGACTTTTTTTTGGTAATTTTCCCAAATTAAGCAGCAAACAAGACATATTCATCGTTTCGAAAGATCTCCTTCAGATTCTATCTCGAAAGAGAAGAGGGTAACAAAAGATAGGTATTCGATGGATCTATCCTCCGAGTCCAAACTAGCCACGGCTAAGGCAGTGTTCTCGGCCGTGGCATCCGTCGCGGCCACCGTGATGCTCGCCCGCTCCATCGCCCAGGGCCTGCTCCCTTACGATCTCCGGTACTACCTCTCCCTCATCCTCCACAGCTTCCTCGCCCGCTTCTCCCCCAAGCTCACCCTCTTCATCCAGGAGTACGATGGCCTTGTCAGCAACCAAATCTACGATGCTGCGCAGACCTACCTGTCGGACAAGATCTCCCCCACCACGCGCCGTCTGCGAGTCGCCAAGCCCAAAGGCGAGAACAACCTCAACATTTCGATGGAGCCGCACGAGGAGGTCGTGGACACGTTCGGCGGGGCCAAGCTCAGGTGGGTCATGGTTTCGAGGAGGATCAAGACAAGTGTCAGAGCCAGCCGAGTGCGGTCCTGGATGACGTAGGAGGACCCGGGCGCTATGGAGTCCGAGGTCCGGTTCTTCGAGCTGAGCTTCCACAGGAGGCACAAGGACATGGTCTTGGGCACGTACCTGCCTCACGTGGTGGAGGAGGCCAAGTGGACGAGGCAGGACAAAAAGACACTGAAGCTGTTCACGCCGCAGGGGAACATCTACGGCGGCATCCTCTCCAATGCGTGGACCCCATTTAACCTCGACCACCCCGCAACGTTCGAGACGTTCGCGATGGAGGCGGCAACCAAGGAGTTCATCATGGAGGACTTGAGGAGGTTTGTCGAGAGGAGAGAGTATTATAGGAAAGTCGGCTAGGCATGGAAGAGGGGGGTACTTGCTGTACGGACCGCCGAGGACAGGGAAGTCGAGCCTGGTCGCGGCGATAGCGAATTACTTGAAGTTCGACATTTACGACCTCGAGCTGACGGAACTGACCCAGAAAGCGGAGTTGAGGAAGCTGCTGGTGGCGACGGCAAACCGTTCAATCCTGGTGGTGGAGGACATTGAATGCACCATCGGGTTCCATAGCAGCATGGCCCGGGTGACGAACCCCTCGCCGTTTAAAGCATAGGAGAACCAGCTGTGTCTTTTCATACTTCCGTTCGTTTCCGGAAAAATATTTTTCCGAAAAACATTTTCCACGATTTCCGATATTCGGGGACAGAAAATGTTTTCCCACGGAAAACATTTTTCTTCCCCACCCCCAAATCCTTCATTGTTTTGAGGAAAATAATTTCCTCTTTTCACAAAGAGGAAATCATTTTTTCCCAAAGTCAAGGTAAAATTGCCCATGGGAGGGAAAATGTTTTCCGTGGGAGAGAAAGTTGATCGCCGGTCACAGCCATCGCCCGCTGGTTGCGGGCCGCCGGCCGCCGAGGCCGCCGCCGCCGCCGGCTGTCACATCCCGTACCCTAACGAAGCGCGACATCCCACCTCCGGTCGATAATGGTGTGCGACGTGTCACGCCCCGTACCCCACGAAGACTGAACATCCGCGCTTAGGTCGACTTGAGGTGCGACGCTCCCAGGATTTGCGTCACCGACCCAAAAACCCAAATCAGAGAAAATGCAACACATACGGAAACGACGTACATATATATATATATATATATATATATATATATACACATACACCCAGACATAAAAACATAACTTAACCACGAGCAGCAAAAGACATCAACATGCTATAGATAATACTAACATATATACGCTCTTTAAAAACTTATTCACACTATTTATTTACAACAAAAAGAATACACCAAAGGGCCACGAAACAAAAAGGGATCGGTGGCCTAGGGGTATCAGCTAACTATCTGGGAGAGGGTTACATTCAAAAAGAGGGTTAGTCTAGACTCTTATCACTGGGATCTACTCTAAGGCTCCCAGTTGGGATCGGATGGTGCTGCAGATTCCTCAGAAGAGTCTTCCTCCGATCTCACTTCCTCATCCGATCCAACTTCTGCTACTTCTCCAGCTGCCTCAGCATTCTCACCTATTACTTCCAGATTCAACTCTTCGTCTTCCTCCGGGTTTGCATCGACAGCTATCACTTGCTGTTCTCCTTGCTCCTCGTCCATGGCTATTGGTACATCCACGGTATCGCCTACACTACTCACACTAAGGGAGGCTGGAGGATCAGAGATTTCACCACTCACCATCTGGGGGATCATAACGCCATTTATGTCTATCGGAACATCAAAAGTCCTGATCGGAGGTCCAGTTACGCCATCAGCTCCCCTATAACACCAGGCTACGTACTCCTGAGTGTCGCTGTAAGCCTCTCCCACATTTACATGCACAACAGAGAGATATCTAACGTATGCTGATCCGTCTCCACAGGGATGCACACTAACATCTCGCTAAATCCGCTGCGGAAATCCAAAAAGAGGGGCTTTCCTCGGCATTTTATGGACGGGGGTCTGAAAATCGGTTTTTACCACAACCGTGAGATAAACTCAGCAAGTAAAATTCATATTCCTAAACTAGGCTAACGTGTACCTCCAGAGGTAAATAAAATGCATGAATCACTAAACCAGTAAATAAATCACATTAAAATCACTCGGGCCCTCAGCCCTAATTCTTTTGCTACTCCAGCCCTGCAGGTTAGGCTTTCAATATCATTATAACTCGTAAGCAGTTAAATCGACCCGGAGGCCATGACCCAATGGTCATCAACAGTTAACTCGACCCGAAGGCCATGACCCAATGGTCATCATAATTAAATCGACCCGAAGGCCATGACCCAATGGTCATCACAATTAAATCGACCCGAAGGCCATGACCCAATGGTCATCACAATTAACTCGGCCCAAAGGCCATGACCCAATGGTCATCACAATTAACTCGACCCGAAGGCCATGACCCAATGGTCATAAATCATTCGACCCGGAGGCCCGACCCGAAGGCCCACAGTTATATAAATCGACCCGAAGGCCATGACCCAATGGTCATCAATTGTTCTCAATCGTTTCAAAACCAACATAGAAATTCACATATCAAGGGACTCACACCAATCGCCATGTCCCGACGTACCAAGTACATTGAATCACCATTTCTCACTCAATCAACGTACTATCGGCACATTTAATTTGTCTCACTTAGCCCAATTCATACCCGGCACTTAATACACAATTTAATATTTCAGAATCCGGGTCCGCTTGGATCTTGTCACTACCCATTTAACCTTAACCATCAACCTTGAACATGGCATTATTCCATAATGTCCCAACCAGTCCCAATTGACCTCCAAAATGTCTAATATCAAGCCAATAGTCATTAATCCACCTAATGACCACATTAGACTAAATAATGCAAATTCGATTCTAATGAAGACCATGCCAAAACAGCCACCCTTGGCTCTCCAAATCACCATTAAACCATCACAAATAGTCCCAATTAGGTCCCCTAATCATTCCATGCATAATTACACACAATTAGGCCCTAATCTAGCCTAATTACCTCAATTAAACCCTTAATTGCACAAATTAGACTAATTCAAGGATTAGGTGTTTTACTCGCCTATTAACGACGCGAGACGACGGAAGCGAGCGGCCGATTACCGGCGAGCGGTACAATCGACGGCGACGCTCCAACGGCAAGCCGGCGGCTCACGGCGGCTCCGGCGAGACTCAAGGCCACTCGGCCAAAACAGGGGAGGCTGGACGGCTGGCTGAGGGTGACGGAAAAGAGGCGGCGAAGGCTAAGCTGGTCGGTGGGGGACGGAGGACGACGGAGGACGGCGGCGCAACACCGGCGAGGCAAGCCCGGCGACAGCGGCGTCCTCTACGTCTCGGCTGGAACGGCGGCCACAGGCGACGGGAGCGGGGGAAAGTTGGTCGACGGGGCTGAGGGTGATGCCAGGGGACAGCACACGGCGGCTGGCGGCCAGCAACTCTGGCGAGGACTGCTTTCCGGCGGAACCAGTGGCCGGCGAGCACAACGGCGAGGAACGACCGAGAGGGGTGATCGGGAGAGAAGAGAGAGAATCAGGCGCGGGGAGAGAGAGAGACAGGTCTGAGGAGAGAGAGAGGGTCAAGGGGTAGTCAACACAATCCATGGTGGGGTCCACATGTCAAGATCTTAGCCTATTGGACCAAAATGCCCCTCATCCAAGGGCTAAAAATGCTTCTAATCCAATAATGCAAGGGCAAAATGGTCAATTGTCCTTAACCATGGTTAACCAAGCCTAGTTAACCTTAACCAACCTTGATTAAATCCCAAAATTGCCCCCAAAATTCGGAATTAAATAAAAATGAGCTAGGGGCATTTCCGTCATTTTTCCATCTCGAACCGAAATTCCAATTTTCGCTCATACCGGTCCTAAATATTCATATGAGACATAATCCAGAGTCGGAATCACGAAATTCACTTTCTAAGCCCTCTAAAATCGTCTGCGAAGTTTCCGGGAATAAAATAATATTATTTTCCAATCTTTGTCAAAATTTCGCTTTTTGTCCAAAACCACCCCAAATGAGCGTGGCTACCCCAAAATGACCTTGGCCGCGAAAAATAACTTCAAACGGCCTCCGAATTCGGCCTCGGTGTTCACAGGGGCAAAATCGTCCTTTTCTCGATTTCTGTCAAATCTTCAGTTTCCAACCGCATTCATCCCAACCATAAATGGCTACTCCAAAATGACGTCCGTCTTGCAAAATAGTCGTAATTCTCCTTGAAATTTTGATATCGAAGTCCGGGTCCAATATCGCGATCTAATTTACTCGATTTGTCGTTTTAGAGTCTCTCACTAACAGGCGGCAGTTTAGGTGTTACGCGTATCGACCTAAGATTGTCCGAGTCATGATAGTCTCAATTTCGAGAGAACGAGAGGAATTATCACTAGCACCTGAGGTCACGATCTTTTGGATTAAAATCGGGTTTCCTTTGTCAGGCGCACTTTCGGTCATGCGAAATCACTCGCGATCCGATCGTGCATCGCTGACAATATCAACCTGTCATTTTCCTAAGATCGGCCTATATTGGTTCAAAATATTTCCTCGACGCTCATTGAAATCGGCACTCCACCATGATCGGGTTCTCGGTCCACGTACCTGATCCTATTTAGCTTTTCCCATTTGGTTAGTATCCCGTGATTGATCAATTCCGGGCGAGACTTACTAAAATTACACGAGAATCAATATACACTTTATTGGTCCCAATAACGGGTCAAAATTCAGGATGTTACACGACGTCCTAAGAAGCGTCGCCGACCCAACGCCCAATCAGAGAACAAGCACACACGAAAGCAATATATAAACAAACCTTGACAGTTAATAAAGGAGACCGGGATAACCAAACAGCAATCAAACACTTCAGAAAATGTGTACTCTTGTATTGCTATAGAAAACTTTTCACAATATTCATTTACACCGTACTAGCAGAGAAAACACACAGTCAGCTGTCACTCGGTCAAAAGGGGGCAGTGGCTAGGGTTACTGGACAGGGCTAAGACGGGTTTCAGTCAAAAAGGTGTATCCTGCTCTACCTAAGACCAATGCCAACCTAGGGAGCCCAGCCGGGTCGGACTCTGATGATTCTTCTAACGAGCTCTCCTGAGACTCAGACTCCTCAGCTTCTATTTCTTGATCGGATCCCAGCTCCGCAACCTCTCCATCCCGCTCCGGATCTACCTCCATGGCTACTGGCTCTTCCTCGTCCTAATGGTCGAAGGGTTCCGAGTCAGCGTACAGCACTTCAGGCCCCTCAACCTCCTCAACCATGGCAGCAGGTCCATCCACAGTTTCGCCCTGGCTACTCCAATCAGGCGAAGTTGGAGGATCTGAGATCTCGCCACTTGCCATCTGCGGGATCATGACATCGTTCACGTCCACCGGGACATCAAAGGTTCTAAGCGGGGGTCCGGTTACTCCGTTGGTTCCTCTGTAACACCAAGCCACATACTCCTGGGTGTGGTAGTACAACTCTCCCACATTTACAAACAACACCGAGTAATATCTTATATAAGCTGCTCCGTCTCCACAGGGGTGCACGCTCGACGACCGCTGGATAAAATACAGTATTCCAAAAAGAGGTGGTGACCTCAACATCCTACAGCTGGGGGTCTGAAAAGTTGGGTTATTACAACCGTGAGACGAATCTCAACGAGTATAACCCCATAAACCTAGACTAGGCTAACATACAATCACCTGACCGACAACAAACAACAAATACCGCAATCTCAACTCATAAACAACTTCTGACCTAGGCTCTCGGGCCCAGATCACTTACCTGGCGGACCCTGCAGGTTATTCTCAATAATAATAAAATCAAACCACATGCGAGAGCACTCGGTTCACACGTACGTCAAACGCATGTTCATACTCAATAGTGATAATATCGCGTGCCATTCATCGAGTCCTGCACACTCGCACACCGGCCCATGCATTCTTATGCATGCAAATGTCCACATTCTGTCTCGTTCCACGCACTAGCCCAATTAAGTTATCTCGTTTACCATGACCTGCTACAAAGTGCATGAGGTCTCTTTACTTTAAAATCACAACACTCCGTGGCCAGCGTAAAACACCCCCGGCCCAGTGTCTTCTAGCCCGCGTCAAAACGCATCAGGCGCAACACTGCTCTCCTCACGAATCAAAGCCCGCGTAAAACGCATCAGGTTGGTCGTCTTCCAGACGTACCGGGCATCGTCCCGCATAAAACGCATCAGGACGGCACACCCCGTGTAACACGTATCAGGACGAAATTGTGATCACATATACACACGGCCAGTTATTATCTGAACCCCGCGTAACACGCATCAGGGTATTTTAGGTGATCACATGCTCATGACAAGCACGCAGTCTCGCACAATTTTATCACAAGCCTCATTCTCAGCATTCATAACGCGTTCCATGAAATGCAACATCAGCATCCACATAGCATAGGCACAGGCACACAGTTCTATCAAAGTCATTCCACAGTGCATAATTCTCAAGCCACGTGCTTACTTGGCCTATTAATACCGTGCGGCCCAAATTCATAATGTGTAATTCAATAAACCACTCAAGCCATCAAATGGCCGATCACACTCCGCACGAGTCGGCCACACGAGCACACGACATGGCACTATTCAATTTCCCCAAAATTAGGCACACAATCAACAATTTAGTCAGCCCGGGCATACCCGGCAGTCCAATCACCTAATCCTCAGCTAGTCCATACTAGCTCAATAAATTATCAATATTACTCCAGTCACAATTACTATTGTTCGACTCACTAATTTATCCCTATGTACATCGATCATACTCAACCCTATCTAGAAAATGCACCATTAGTCCTAATCTGGGTTTAGGAAATATACTCACCTAATTTCTAGTCCACGACGATGAGAAACGAGCGGCCGATTGCCGGTGAACGACAAAATCAGCGGCGGCATTTCCGAGGCGGCGACGGTGTCGCGACCTGCCCCTCGAGGGCCCGAGCTCGGATGAGGCGGGTTTAGAGATAAGTGTTCATGAGATGATTCATATGGCACTTTTTAAAATGATTTTTATTGAAGTGTAAATCTTTTGTTTAGCCATATAACTCATTGATCATGAACGTGGATTTTCCCTAAATCCATATCTCGCGTGACAGCGGATTGATTTTATTTTTTTAGGAGTCGCCACTAGCCTAGGTCAGGGGTCGGCTAGAATACCCAACCGAAACGCGGGAATTTCGTTTCGGTTTCTACGAAAACCAGAGATCAAAGGTTCGGGGACTAGCTTACGTTAATATTTGTATTAACGCCCTTTCGGTACCGCTAAACTTAACATGGTTGTTATCTAAATCGTCATGCATTTGTTTTTTACCATTTTCATGCCAAAGTCTTAGTCCACTAGGTGATCATGCATCTTGTTTTTGCATTTTCATTTAAAATTCTAAACTAATCCTATCTTAGTCTAGAAAAGGAAAGAAACAATCAATTTGTATTGAAAGACCTTACGTAAAGTAAACACTCGAAGTATTGAAAGGACGAGCTAATTCTAAGTGCGAGAAAGTAAAAAGTAAGAACCCGCAACTCGTCGGGTGTTTATTACAACACAAATTGAAAACCCGAGACATGATCGGGAATGAATGAATTAAGTACAAATTGAAACCGGATTGGACATCGGTTTGGAACCATCATCGAATGAGTACAAATTGAGACCGGATTGGACATCGGTCAATCTCCTTGACTTTTTAACTTCGGATTTTTCTTCCTTGGACCGCCTCTCGGGTGTCGATGTTTACATCCATAACATTCATTCATGACGAATGACATATAAAAAAAACAATGGTGCAAACAAATCATTGAATTAAACATGGGCCTCGGGATCGGCCTTTGTTTTTCATGCGTTTCGATTCATCACCCATCTAATCACCTAACATTGTTTGATTAATGGTTAATGATAATGAGCTACCATTTGTATTCACAAAACGGCAACTCATATCAATTAACCCCTAAAGTCGGGTTCTAGTGACCATGAATGGGCTACCCGCCGAACATGCACCGGGCCTAACATTCATCTAACAAACACATGCATGATGATAGATAAGCATGCATTCAAGCCCATGGGCCTTGTTTCAAATGCAATCAAACAATGAGAAGTGGGCTTTATAAAAAAGACTACTTATTCAATTAAAGCCTAATTCGGATTGCTTCTGTTTAAGAATGATTAACTATCCTAATGACGTCCAAATGAAGTGGTTCAGGTGTCATTAGAAAGCTTATGACATGAGGATCAAAAGTCATGAAGACCATTTTTTCTAAATCCTAGCCAATTTTCCCGAAAATATCAAATTAAATTTCAGTGATAGGCTGGACTCGGTTCAGTTATGAGTTTCAAATTAATAGCGGGAAAAATAACAAACCTTACCAAAACAACGCGAAAATTTTTGTGCCGTTAGGATTCCCTGTGTACAACTTTCGTGTTTTGAGTTTTTGCTAAAAAGCCCTCCAAAGTTTTATAAAATTCGAATTTCGCGAGGGACTCAATTGCAAATGGAATTTTAACCCGTGAAGACTTTTCAAACAAATTGACCCTCCAAAAATTGCAATTAGGTCCTCAAAATTTCCAGTTGTCATAATGAGACCCCAATGAGCAACTTTGAAGTTTTGATTTTTTGCAAAAAAGGACACTAACTTCATCAAATTCGGAGAAACATCTTTTGAACTTCAAAGGAATGAAAATCAGATCTGGACACAGATTCTGATCAAATTGTGAGAATTCCTTTTGAAAATTCAAATGATCTCCGATTTTGATGAAATTAGTATCAATTGAAAGATCTTGATCTCAGGAAGAACTTTCGTGAATAAAATTTTTTCATATCTCGAACACACGAATTTATGAAAATCGAAGAACACACAAAGGTCGGCTGAAACTAGCATGAAACCAGATTTACATGCATATGACGTTGCGAATCGTACTAGGCTAACATGCTCAAAATTTTATGAAAATTTTATGGTGAACAGATCAGGATATGTTCTACGATTCTCATGAAGGAAGTTTTTCCGGAAAATGATCATAAAAAATCATAAAATTCATCCAACAGCACAACATCAGTCAGGGAATCATCAGAACAGAATTATACAACATATTCCAGATTCTGATCCTAACTTCTAAAAATGTTTTGACATAGCAAATGAAGTCCGATCGAGGCATATGATATATCAAATCGAAGCTTAAGACGAGCTCTACGACTTTCTAGTTTATCACTTCATCAGATTTCGACGTTAACAACCTCAAATCAGCATTTCAAGCAAGCAGGTTTTTCTGGTCACGAAATTACAGAGTTGTGTTTAAGCATTCTTACCTTGTCTCACGATGATCCAACGCTCAAGCGAGCGATCCGGCCTCCGTATTCTGATCTGGAATGACACGGAGAAGCCTCGGAAAGCTCGGCCAACCTACGACAATGGATTGCACGAGATAATGTGAGATTCAACTCTTGCTCACACGAATAGACTAATCAGTAAAAGTTGAGGAAAATGATGTGATCCGGTGGCCGTTCAGTGCGAGGCCGGCCACCACAGTGCTGTGAGGACGTCGAGGAAGGTCGTCGGTTGCTCGGAATCGCCGGAGGAGGTCGCCGGAGAGCCGGTTCAGCCGATTGAACCGGCTGGACAAATCACCGGCAGGATTGCCGGTGATGCTGCCGAGGGAGAAAAGCTGCCGGAGGAAGATGCTCCGGCCACCAGCTGAGGTGGCTGGTGTTGCGACCAGCCTGGTGCC
The DNA here is from genome assembly GCA_031216235.1 of Syzygium jambos. Taxonomy (NCBI): domain Eukaryota; kingdom Viridiplantae; phylum Streptophyta; class Magnoliopsida; order Myrtales; family Myrtaceae; genus Syzygium; species Syzygium jambos. The sequence continues at coordinate 15,987,448 of CM062228.1, forward strand.
GCCGTGGGGGACGCCGGTGTGGCGGCGGCTCGCCGGAAAGGGGCCGGCAAGGGGCTGGAAGGCCGGCGGCCGAGAGGGAGCTCGATAGAGAGAGAGCCGATCGTGAGAGGGAGAGAGAGAGAGAGAGAGAGGAGAGAGAAAATAGATCTGAAAATGAACCCCCCCTTGATTTTTGGAGGGAAAAAACTATATACCCCTTTCAACTTTGAATTCTAGCCCTTAGATTGATCAAATGGTCCAAAATGCATCCTTAATGATTAAGAATATTCCTTAGAGGCTAAGGATTGATGACATGGCATTATGGATGGACATGATCAATTCTAAATGAATGGCCATGATTGATTTGCTAATCCCCTAATTAATTTGCTTAATTCTTGAAAAAGGGTATTTTGGTCATTTCTCTTAGTCATTTTTTTGTAATTCTCAATTAAGGTCAATTTTGTCATTTTCGCACTCAAGAGAATGTGACTGACCTTGGTTGGTCCGATCGGATTATCGATCATCAAAATTTTCGACCGGAAAATGACTAATTTGATCGGATTAGTTCAATTTGAATTAAACCGAATTGAGTCAATTAGCTCTGAATTTTGGGTAATCGCATGACCAAGCTAGACTAACAAGTTTAATTGAAGTCTAATTAACCAAATTGAGTCCCAATTCATCAAATTGAATATTAGTCTAGAGTGGGTCAAGTTGAATTGCATTAATTAGACCAATCACTCTTAGACTTCCTAATCATTGGATCACCAAATTGGTCAAATTGACCCAAATTCATGTGATTCTTCCAAAATTGATTTTGAATTTGGGTTTCATATAAGAAATTAAGCTCATTCGTATCTCAATTGCACACATCATGAAGAATCGATCAAAATCACTGATTATGGCTAAAATTGGGGGTTTTTGTGTTTGGCTTGGAATCACAAAATTGGTTCAAAAATTGAATATAAAATGACCTCTAGATCAAATGTCGTGAAGAAAACTAATCTAAAAAATGACTAGAAATGAAGTAATTTTATTTTTGGCCGATTTGAATCAAATTCCGCAATTTGGGAAAAAGTTGATTCTAAATCGATTTTTGTAAAATTTTAAATGCCAAAGGTAAATTGAATGTAAAATAAGATGATTTGGGGATTTTTGAATTTTTTCAATTTTTTGGTCAAAGGTTTGACCAAAAGTCAAACCCTAGTTGACTTTTCACTAGGAGCCTGATTTTATGATCAAATCTTTGAATTTTTCTAAAATTTCCACTTCTAAAGTGAAATTGGACTTGAAAGGAATCTTTTTATGCAAAAAGCCCCAATTTGACCTGGGGTTGACTTTTGGTCAAAGGGTTGACCAAAAAGTCAACGCCAAAGTCAACCATTTGACTTTTCGGGTTTTTGTATGAAACGAATAGAAAATCGCTTATAAAAACTAATCCAACAGACGGAATTAAAAAACGACACTTTTTGTTCAAGAAACGGGCTCCGTCGCGATCGGAAACCATAATCTTGAATTTTCTATTTTTTAATGACGCATCGGCTAAAAATTAGGTGTCAACAGACGGCGACGGCGATACGGACGGGCGGCTGGCGGCGTACGGACTGCGGACTATACGGACCGTACGGACACCCTGTACGGACATTGTACGGACGGCGGGGGACGGTGGCCGGTGAGGCGGCGGTGGCTGGCGCGGCGGCTGGCGCGGCGGCCGTACGGACGCCATACGGACGGCCGGAGAGAGAAAGAGAAAGAGAGAGAAGTAGAGGTCGAGATGAGGATGGTGAGGCGAGGCGACGGCACTGCGGCACGGCTGGACCGGTGGCGGCGCATGCGGCAACGACGAGCTCCGACAGGCGGCGAGGAAAACCGGCGGAGAAGGAGGAAAAAGTGGAGGAGGGGCTGGTCTGGGGGCCTGCTGGCCGAAATGAGAGAGGAGAGAGAGAGAGAAGGTCAGACCGGTCAAATATAGGGGGCTGAGGGGCGTCATGTGTCGTCGATCCGAGAGATTTGACCAAAATACCCCTAATCCGATGGCCCTCGCTCAATCCTATCCAATAATTGAGGGGCAAAAGGGTAATTGGGTCCAATAATGCAGCTGAAAATCCTTAATAATTATCCCAAATAATTTCTCAAAAATTTGGGACCAAAAATAGCCCAGGGGTTAAATGGTCATTTTTCCGATCTCGGGGCGAAATTCCAATTTTTGTCCAAATCAACTCTAAATATGTGTGGCCAATATAATATGGCGTCAGATTCGTGAAAATAGCCTCTTAAGCCCTCGAAAATCGACTGCAAAGTCCTGGGGATTAAAATAATATTATTTTTCACTTCCGAGCCAAAATTTCAATTTTTGACTTTAGCCACTCCGGACATGCATGGCCACCCAAAAATGGCATCGACCTCGAAAAATAACCTCAAACGACCTCAAAAACCAACGTCGGCGCCTACAGGGGCAAAATGGTAATTTTTGACTTCCAGGTCGAAATTCCATTTTTCGACCGTACTCACCCCAAACGTGTGTGGCCAGCACAATATGACGTCAAAATCGCGAAAATAACTTCTCAGGCCCTCGGAGATCGATACTGAAGTCGGGGTCCAATTTCGTGATCAAAACTCGCTAGATTTCAAATTTTAAGGTCTCTTACTAACGGGCGGCTGTTTAGGGTTTACGCGTATCGATCTAGGGTTATCCGAATCATGATGGTTCCGATCAGTCAGAGACAGAGAGGAATTATCGCTAGTTCTAGAGGTCGCAATCCTTCGGTTCAAGCTTGGGATTGGTTGGCCACGTGCACTTTCGGACGTGCGGAATCACCCGCGATCCGATTGTACAACGTTGGCCTTGGCCAAACCACATCCGTCACTTTTTCCTGGGATCGGCCCACGTTGGCCCAAAATATTCTCTCTTCATTTCTTGTGATCGGTGTCTGATTCACAATCGGGTCCCTGGTCCACGTACCATTTCCTAGTTAGCCATACCCTAATGGTTAGTATCCCGAGAGTGATCAGCTCTGGGTGAGACTTACTAAAATAAAATGCGAAATAATATCAATTTTATTGGTCCCGAAATTACATCAAAATTCGGGCTGTTACACTGGCCGCCGCCGACCGCCGCCGGTCGCATGACACCGCCGGATCGGTCACCAGAAAATATTTTTCGAAACTTTTTTAAATTTTAGCCGAACACCAGAAAATTATGTTCCAGGAAAACATTTTTCAGGAAAATGACTTTCAGGAAAATATTTTCCAAAAGGAGGATATTTTCCGGCAAACGAACAGAGAATTCAGGAGTTTTCCTTATTATTAAAGCGCACTCAGATGTGACTTATAGAAAAAAAATGGTTTTAAAATCTCAAACTAGTTTTTTTGACTACTAAAAATTCCGAACCGGTATATCTATATTGTCAAAAAATTAGTTTAAAATTTTTGGTTTTTGGTGGTATTAACCTTAAAAAGAAAAGAAAATTGTTCTAGCTACAAAGATGACCTTTTTTCACCAAGTTAACTGAAAATAGATCAGAACACGAAGCCAAGTGGAGAGTCTCACTCATACAACCCATGATTGTATCTGTCGATCTTGGTGGTGATAAAGAGCGAGATACGAAGAGATTTGGAGAGTTTCATGAGTAGCTACATTTTCAAAGGTCATTGAATCCTTTCAATGTAGATAAATTGGTATTAATAATACTCCCTGTCGCGACCTAAAAAAATCGGTTGTAAGATCTTAGGCTAATGGATTACTAGATCAATTAAATTGACTAACCTAGCTCGAGTTCTCCCAAACTCTATCAAATCGCAACTTAGGTCCAATTGTAAGCATGCAATTATTTTCAATGGGAGTCGCCATTAATCATTTAAGGTAAGTTGATTAGAAACCTAAATAAAATAACGAGAGTACTATTTTATTTCTGCGAACCAGAAATTATAGATTTGGGGACTTGGTTACACTAGATTCCCTAACGCCCTCTCGGTACCAATTTCAATAAAAATACTCAATTTGACAATTTTGATAAATCCTGACTTAGAGTTCAAAGGTGCAGAAATTTTTTATTTTCACTTATTTAAATGAAAGCTAATATATATGTAATGACGTGCAAAAATTGAAATGCGATTAATGCAACCTAACATGAAAACTATATGTCATGCGACGACGTGACCTATTTCTAATGACGGGCATATTATTTTTTTTTGTATCTTTTTTAACGAAATTCGGAATTAAAAATGCCAATTATCTAAACATGCAATTTTAAACTAAAGAAATTAACCTATTCTAGAGTAATCTTTTGGTATTTTTTTATCAAAATTCGAAATTAAAATCAAGTAAAAAAAATATAACCTCTAAATCTTTCGAATTAAGTTTCGATCTGAAGCCTGACAGATCGATCCTAAAATTCGAAATACCCGCTATGGAAATAACTCTATCTAAAACCTGATGGATAGATTTATTTCCGTGTGCGCGGTTGCGGATTAGGAAATTTTCCTAATCGATCACATCTTGAAAAAATTTTGATATCTCAAATTTTTTGGATATATTCAAAGGATTTTGAAAATTCTAAATTCTATCCAAATTTGATAAGTAACAGAAATCCAAGATTTCAAAAAAAAGGAAATAAATCATAATTGAAATAATGCCTATTGTTCAAATATGCAAAGTTAGATATCAATAAGCACGAATTAAGCAACAAAATATTCAAATCAAATTAGGATACCTGATTTGCAGATTTGTTTCCAAATTTGAATCACCGGGATTGCGGATCGGGACCGATGGCCGGCCGTTGGGTAAGGGAAACGCAGCCACGAGGACGGCGACAACAGTATTTGCGGTGGTGCTCGTGGTGGTTCGGACGGTGGTGACAATCCACTAGCAAAGATCGTCAGAGGAGCTTGCGGGATACCTCTGTGATGGCACGGTGTGGCTAAGAAACTGGGTCGTTGTGTTCGTTTTTCGGGTGTCATGCACTCCTTGGACACTGGATGGACTGCAGGAAGCTCGTCAGAAACCAGAATAAAACTGGGTTGTCGAAGAACCTCCTCGAAGCTACTGAAGTTGCTCGAGAATTTGCAAGTGCTACAACAAGGGCAGGACTTATTAGCATTCGATAAAAAAAATCATGAAAAAGCTTGGTCCCTTGTGATTCAACGTGCAAAATCCTCTGACCAAGGAGCGCCCATGTGTTGTCAGCTTCTTCCCTAAAAATATTCTTCGTAGTTAGTGGATAATCAAGAGAAAATAATAAAGAAACTCAAAGTGAAGACATGAATATGAAGTGATTCATGGAATCATGACGGTGAAAGCCTGAAGGCATGAATTTCGTGAGAAGAAACTCTCTGCACGTGAACCTCTTCAATTGTTCTTCACGACTCAGCGACTGCCCCTCCTTTTTCTCTCTGAAAATTCTAAGCTTCAAAATTTTGAAAGTTTCCCCCCTCGATTATGAGACATAAACATATATTTATAGTGTAAACCTAGGTCAATTAGCTGGGCTTTCTAGTCCTAATGTGTGACGCCCCGACCTCGGGGTCATTCATGTGACGTCCCGTCATTATTATCTTTTATTACACACAAGCGGAAGCATATCTCGGGACAATCACATTTAAAACAACAGCGGGATTAAGACAAATATCATGAGCAAACCTTATGTTTATAATTCATGCAAACATGTTTTACAAGCCAACTTAGCCGACTTTAGCCATTTACACACAACAAACATTATGACTTGGGTGTCCTAAGCCCACTACTGCTTCTCGCTCCTCGCTTTTCCCGAACTCTAACATGGCTCGAACTCCTCCTGTCACCGCTATCCATTCGACCATCCTATGAACCTGAAGGGGGGAAATGGGGGATGAGTCGGGAAGACTCAGCAAGTGAAAACACTAATATCAAGCGAGGATATATCGATCGCCGTTAACATAAGTCGGCCCTTACTGCACCCGCATCGATGACAGATCAATAATAAAGTTCAACAAGAGAACATCAAGCACGGCTATAACATGTGCACCTTGCCATTCAAGTCTCGATTCTATCTCAAAACAACATCAAACACGAAACATGATCAAACCAAGGAAATGAACCAACTACGACCAACCAAACGACCGAGAAACGGTCCAAGCAAACCACGTCACAACGCATCTCAACATCCTTTCCCGGTATTAGGGAATTCACTTACCCAACCAACCAAACTAGAACAAGAAAGGAACACGGGAGTCTCAGCGATTCTCGGGCGTGAACATGTGAGCAAACGGATCTTGGCGAATCTCGGGTGATCTTGGGCTTGAACACGAACACACGGCCTTGGACGTGGCTTCCTCACTCGATCAAACCACAAGAGAGACACGGCTAGTCAGTAAGCTTTTTCTCTCTTTCTTTCTTTTTATTTCTCTCTTTCTCGATCATGAACAAGAAGCAAGGAAGGTCAAAGAAGAAGGTGATGGCCGGCTAGTTTGGGCGTGGAAATGGCTTGAGGGAGAGGAAGTGGCGTGAGATGAGAGAGAATGGGGAATAAAACCCTAAACTTAAGCCAATAAGAGAGGACTTCTAAGTCAAGTGTCATCATAGCATGCATTTAATGTCATTAATGCTCTTAATGAACTAAAATGATGGAGGGCCAAAGCTTATCTCAATTTCATTGGTCCTCTCTCTCTCTCTCTATCCCTCACGGCTACTCTCTCTCTCTCTCTCTCTCTCTCTCTCTCTCTCTCTCTCCCTTGGCCGAATGGCCTTTTTTCTATTTATAGAGACAAAACTTGGGGCCAAAGTTTGGGGTATGAAGTCATGGCATATGTCATGTGTGGCTTAAGTCATGGCTTAGGTCATTTGGGGCATGAGGTCATTGCTTACCTCACATGGCCATTAAGAACATAAGCCAAAAGTCATGATGAAGGTGATAAGCTTGGACCAAAAAATGTGACTTCCACAAAAAGATTTAACCCTTGACTTGGTTAATTTCGTTTTCCCCCTGGTCCAACCTCCGATCAAAGCATAAAATATCTCATTTGAAAGCTTGGAACGTGTACTTTAAATCACCAGAAGACACCAAGTCCAAATTCCAATGTTCTCGTATAGAAAATGCTGAATCTTTGAAATCTGACAAAACCGAGCAATTTTGTACTGTTCACGAAATCGGACTTGAAATCATAGTAAATGAACTCCAAAAATTCTCAAATTCGGATATGTCATAAACAAGGCCTTAACAAACATTTTTCATGAGAACACGAAATCTGATTCTCTCGATAAACACCATTTTTAGTAGCTCAAAGATAGACTAAAAACAGTTCACTGGGACAGCATTTTTGTTTCTTAAAATAAGCTCTGTCCAGAATCCAAATCATCTCAGAAAATTCCTACATTTACACACTTTATAAAAAAGCAAGTTCTCAACAACTTTCATGAAGGAAACTTTTCCAAAATTGGCCCAGAAAACTTGTAGAAAATCAAGACGGTGTAAACATCACCGAAATACCCATTCTGCGCAGTTTCACACGGTCCGAAAATCAGGCCATCGTACCACTCATATCAACTCCAAAAATTATGAAATTAAATCATGTAAAACTTCATGATGTTTGGAACAACTTTCAAGAAGAAAGTATTTGGAAATTCGGATCACAAAAGTCTCCCCAAAAATAACAATACGAAGGGGTACAAAGGATCCAAAACTGGGTTTTCCAAAACAAGAGAAAACAATTTAGTTCTGATTGGAAAACCACCAAACTTAACCCATTGCCATTTCCTAGGGACTGAAATTGAGGATATTACCATTTACTTGCGGCTTCCTAGGCCCAAAAATCGGGATGTGACATAATGAGCTTAGGTTTAGGCTTTAATTTAATTCTAAGTGGGCTGAATTAATTTGGGCTTTTCTTTAATTAAGCATAATGGGCTAATTTAAGCTCAAATTAAGACAACCAATCCCTTTTGCGTGTGATTTTCAGCTCATGCTTTCCGAGTGAGCCGAGTCTCGTTCGATGCCCGAGCTCGATTTACATGATGAATTTTAAGCTCGCTTACCACCGCCGATCCGATGCGAAATGCAGTTAATCTATATGAACCTAAACTTTATGCTATGCAATTTGTAATATTTTTGTTCAGGGGTTAAAATTTAATCCCTAATTTTCTATGCAATTAACCACTAAATGATGCGCCGAAATTTAGGTGTCAACACTCCCATCATATCAATTTCGATCCATCCTTTTATTTAATTTCATGTCGTGTCCAGATAAATAAAGGGTAATTGACTTAAAGGATCCGAGTCTCTTTCTTAAGTTTCTAAATACAAATTAAACCAAGGGATAGTATGGAAATAGAGAGAGAAAAAGGCATGAACGTCGAAATTTAGTATGCGACATGAAAGGAATATTGGAATCAACAGCCAAGATATTACTAGAGTTAGACAATTTTGGCCACAATAAACCACAAAAGATGTACACAACATGCAGCTGGTTCTTCTATGGGAGTTTCCTGGCAACTTCGATCGGGCAAGGCGTGAATCTATTTGAGACCCCTTTCCAAAAATTCAAGCATTGAGGTTTAATAATGGACCATGAACAGACCACATATACTTGTCAAATTACCCCGATATATCATGTGATTTCTCTTTGCCTACATCAAATTTATGTGCTGTATAATCATTGCTTTTGGGGATGTCACAGATCACATTATCAGGCTTCCTCAATTTCATCGATGGGCTCTGGTCGACCTGCGGTGACGAGTGGATCATAATCTTCACCACGAACCGCAAAGAAAAGCTCGACCCGGCGCTTCTCCTGCCGAGTCGTATGGACGTCCATGTTCACATGTCTTACTGCATCCCGTGTGGGTTTAGGCTCCTGGCTTCAAACTACCTCGGGATCAAGGATCACGCGCTCTTTGGAGAGATTGAAGACTTGCTCCGCATCACCGAAGTCACTCCGGCCATTGTCGCGGAGCAGATGATGAAGAGGGAGAAGCCCGAGGATGCATTGAGGGACATGATTGAGTTCCTCAAGGTGAAGATTAAGGAAAAGGAGGAGCTCAAAGCCAAGAAGGTTGAGCAAGAATTGTTAACAGAGAAAGAGAAGAAGATATCGTAGGTGGAACAAAGTACAGAATGTCAATGAGGAGGAGGATCAAACAGGGGATTATGACGAGATTGATTATTATTATTAGCAGCCTTTTTATTATTATATAAATTGTTATTCGATGAAAATTTTTGTTTCGAATTTTCTTGAATAAAAAGTACTTTATATTAGAAGTGTGCAAAGGAGCTGGAAACCGCCTGGAACCGGCGATTCCCATGAGGACCGATCCAATTCCCAGTTCTAATTTACTAAAACCGGTGAGTACCAGTCCGGTTCCTGATTCTAGGCGTGGAACTGCCCACCCAGACCGGACTAGTAATATATATATAATTTTTTAGAAAAATTTCAACCAAAAAAAAACAATTTTAGAAAAATGAAAACCATAAAATCCCTAATCTAAAGCTCGGCTCTCAACTCTCATCAACTCACAGCCACGCTTTTAGCTGTTCATCGCCTCCCTCTCACACTCTCGATCACTTTTATTTACGTGAAACTTGATGGGACCAGTTTCATGGACTTATCCGGAAATCAAACCGGACTGGCGGTCCGATTCCCGGATGGATCCATGAAATCAATGGGCAATTCTTGATTTCAATTTCTCGAAATCGGTCCTTAGTGAGCGATTCTATGTCGGGAATCACCCATCCGGATCACGCCCGCCCTTACTTTAAATAAAAGCTTATTTTACACCCGATAATTACTTAAACGTTCATCAGGATCGACACCTTCTATCACCGTTTGATTTGCACCTCGCACTTTACCCATCACTGTCGCATCAACTTGGCTGTCGCCGCCCATGTCAGCACTATCGCCGTACATGTCAGCACTATCGCCGCCCAGTGTCAGTTATCTGCCTAACGTTCTCCATCTAAATCTATTATGCACTATTTCAATCATATATCAAAAATGTCAAATAGTCCATATTTGCACTAACTTAATTGATTTGCTTTAAAATTCCTTTTTTGTTCATGGTTTAAATAGTTTTGATTGATTCAAATTTCAGAGGAGAAAGTACCAAAAAAATCATGAACTTATTGCATGAGTACTAATTCAATTATAAACATTTCAATTAGATTAATTTAGTTCTAAATATTTTGTATTTGTGCCAATTTTGATCGGAAATCACTGATATGGACCCCGGCCATCCTACGTAACATAACTCACACTAATGTAGACAATTTTTTAAATTTCGAAAATTTATGAATTTTTTATTATTTTTATTGTTTTTTCCTCTATTTTTTCTTTTTTTCTTTTCTTTCCTTCCTTTTTTTTTCCAATCTTGTGGGCCGACCTTCGCCAACCACAAGCGATGGCCAACAACCCAGCCACATGCGAGGGCGCCAGGCCCTCGCCTGTGGTTGTCGATGGTCAACCATGACCTCACTGGCCCACAGTTGGAAAAAAAATTGAAGGAAAGAGAAAGAAAAGAAAAAGGAAAAAACAAAAAAAAGTAATAAAAAAATTAAAATTTTGTCCATATCAACTTCGATCATCCCATGTCGGATGGCCGGCATCCATATCAGCGATTTCTAACCAAACTTAGCTGGATGGATTCAATTGTCACAAATACAAAAAATTTAGGACTAAATTGGTCCAATTGAAAGGTTTAAGATTGAATTGATACCAATGCAATATGTTTATGACTTTTTGGTATATTTCTCAATTTCAGAGAAGATAAAAGTTTAAGAAAAAGGCCAGATGGACCCAAACTCAATTAAATCCATTCTTTCCAATTTAGCATTTGGGAATGTAATGGCTGCCTCGCAATTAACCAAAGATCTTCTTCCTTAGAAGGTTCATTTTTTCTTTTTGAGTTTATCGTTCGTTGCCATGTTTCCCTACATAAATTGTAGAATGAAAAGAAGTTAACGTTAATTAGAGAGAAAATGAAAAGGCAATTAGAAATACGAATTAAATGAGAGAGAGGGGAGGGGAGGGGAAGGTGGGGGCGGCTGCGGACTTTAAAGTGACTCGCGTAGACATCGAACGGAATGTGACTGATCTAAAGATTAGAATCCGCCGGCCCAGCCAGGCCTATGCGACCTGGACGACGTGAAAATCACTCGGCAGAGAGAGGCCATCCGAGCCCGCTGTCGGGTAGCTCGTAGATCAGAAACCCCGGAAGGTCCCCGAGCCCATGGTTCAGTTCACAGAATCGTCGGTGTGCTTGGTTTCCTTTCTAGAAACCTCAGTGGATGCCGATGAGGCTGACTTGGAAGCCTTGGAGAAAGAGTCTGCAAAAAGCACCTCCTAAAGTCTTCCAACATGTCTATGGCAAGCAGAAAAGGTCTTAGGACGCGTTTTCACATGCGCTGAACGCTACGTAGTTTCTGTTGCTCGCCGTGTTGACAATTCATTAAAAGTTTGGACATTTCTTGTTCCTTTTCCACCCCTTTTTTATTTGGGTGGTAAGTTGGAATCATTTGAAGCATCAATGTTTCTTGGCCACTTCTCAAGCAAGCTGGAATCAAATAAAACGACCGAAGGAAGAGCTAGAAGTTTTATTACCAACAAAGTAGAAAATTCTACAAAAAAAGAGAAAAAAAAATTTGGCTACATTGAGGATACGGCATCATAAAATTATAAGATGCATCCACGAACGTGTGAACCGAGTCCGGCATCCTTGTCCGTTCTAATAATCTGGGTAAGATAGGTGCACATAAGCTGGATGCACCCGATAATGCCTATGTCGCACCGAGTAGGGGTGTTGAGGTGACGAGGGTTTACTCGGAAGCCAAAAAGATTGGAATGAGATACCCTTTTCTTTCCTCCTTTCCCACCCCCAACCTAAAGTAAATTACTTTGGTCATTTGAGGTTGCTTGCCAGAAGTTGAGAATCTGATTTTGTCATTAGTCTTGTCATTGTTTATGTTATCGCTTCAGAAACTGCCCACGTTGCTCTAGATCCAAGAACTCACACGTGACTCAAAAATTCACGTTCATGAATCATATAGGACGAGAACCAAGAGTTCTTGGTCAATAGTACTATATTTTATCTCAAACTAGGGGACAATCATAGGAAAAAAGTACCAAAAAAGTCCTAAACATATTGTATTGTAACCAATTCGATTATAAACCTTTCAATTAAACTAATTTAGTCATAAATATTTTAGCATTGATACCAATTTAGTCCATCCGATCAATTTAGGCTGAAAATTGTTGACGTGGACGCTGGCTATCCTAAGTTGCACAGCTGATGCTAACATGAATAATTTTTTATAATTATTTTTTGAATTTTTTATTAAATTTTAAATTTTTCCCTTTTTTATTTTTTTCCTTTCCTTTTCTTTTCCTTTGGCCCATGGGCTGTACTTGGCCATGGCCGGCGATCAACCACAGGCAAGGGCCGGCGAGGGCGTCGCAACCCTCTCTAGATCCGGCGAGGGCTCAACCCTCGCGACCTGGAACGAGGGCCATGACGCCCTCACCTGTCACGCCCCGAACCCTACGGTGCGTCACATCCCTGCAGCGGTCGATTCGAGTGCGACGTCCCAGGACGCGTCGCGGACCCAACACTCGAAGCAGAGTACAAGACACATGCGAAAGCAACTTAAACACCCGTACAAATCAAATACGAGACCAAGGATAGAACAATCAACATGATTGAAAATATACACTTGCATTAATAGGGAGAGCATATACAGCATTCATTTACAGCATACACTCAAAAATCAAAAGCAGGTCAACGGCCACTGCTGACAAAAAGGGGTAAGTGGTCCAGGCGGTCAAGGGAACTAGTACTAGGTGAGGTTCCGGTCAAAAAGGTACTGGCCCGACCTAACTAGGGTCTAAGGTCTACTTTAGGGCTCCCAGTCTGGGTTAGAACTCGACGAGCCAGAAAAACTCTCGAACGACTCCGACTTGGACTCCATGGACTCCAGCTCGGTATCGATCCCGGATGACTCTTCGTATGAACCGTCCTCCTCTGGTGCTGCCTCCATCTCGAGATCCTGCTCCATCGGCTTGGGCTCATCCTCATAATCCATCGGCTCCGGGTCTGAGTGCCCATCCTCCGGCTCCTCCTCCATCTGATCTGGTTCGTCCATTTCCCAAACGTTCGGCCCATGCCCTAAATCAGCACTAGAGCTCCTCTCGGACGCAAGGTCAGGACTTACCAAGTCCCCATCAGGACACTGAGAGTCAACATCCCCTGACTCGTTATACGGGACCTCAAAAGATCGAAGGGGTTCGTAAGTCCCTGTAAGGTCCCTGATGCACCACCCTATGTACATGTGAGCCTGGTCCAGTTGCTCTCCCGCATCAACCTAAACTGTAGTCAGGTATCTAACATAGAAATTCCCGTTCCCTGCGGGGTACACCGTCTCCTCCCTGTCTATCCGGTAAGGAATCCCAAAACGAATAGGTACTGCGGACATCTCAAGGCCGGGGGTCTGAAATGTTGGGTTTAAACAACGACGAGAATAAATCTCAGTGAGTAAGTCCCCTAAACCTAAACTAGGCTAACATGCACCTCCTGACGAGTACCAAACAACACTCAATCTAGAATATAAAAGACTTAGGCCCTCAGGCCCAAATCCAATACTTACTTGGCCCTGCAGTTTAGGCATTTATAAATCACAATAATAATACGGAACCCAGTCGTGGCACATACACACATCACTTGGTCACAACGCATGTCATGCATATGCTCGTGCTCATACTCGTGCTCATGTCTCATCAATGTACTTTCGCACGCTTGCACTCTTGCACACTTGTAATTACCAAATTCACCGACCCACGTAAAACGCATCAGGTCTATCACTTTGAGATCGATCTCCGGCCCGCGTAAGACGCATCAGGCTCATGACACAACCCGCGTAAAATGCATCAGGTTTGTCATCTTTCGGTAGTCCAGGCATCGTCCCGCGTAAAACGCATCAGGACGGGTTCAATACCCCGCGTAAAACGCATTAGGGCTTTATATGATCACACGTTCACAATCACCGATTATTATCTGAACCCCGCGTAAAGCGCATCAGGGCGATTTCAGTGATCACAAGCTCATGCCGTTTGTGCACGCACGCATAATGTACATGTTATGCCCATACTCAGTATGCACGCTCATGGCCACAAAATCCACACTCGGCATTCGTGAAATTCACACTGGGCACTCAACATGATTCGGCTAATTATTCAATAACGCCACCACATACTCAATTCACATTTCAATATGCCTGATAGACCAATTAGTCCAAATCAATCACAAACAAGCCATGTTTAATTTAGTCCCCTCATAGGCCGATCACCATTTCCTTAACGATTCACACTAAAACTTCAATTAACCAATTATGGTCCAAATCAACCCAACACCAATTCAGCAGCGAGCAGTCCACCTTGGGCTACTAAATCACTTCCAAAACATCATATTAGGCCACAAGAATCACCATAAAAACAGCCACCACTTGGCTCACAAATTTCACCCGCCAAATCCACAATTTTTGTCCGAATCACGACTCCCATGATCAGCCACCACGCATGTGACATTCCGGATTTTGACCCATTTTTGGGATTTATAAAACGCGTGATTTGTCAGTGTGCTTATAGTAGAATCTCGCCCGAGAACTGATCACTCTCAGTTATTATTTTAAACTAGAGATTTCGCTAGAATCGCACTCGATCAAATTTTTGTCGTTATTTAGACCGTGAACTTGGCAGTCGATTTTTGGGAATTTCAGGACGAAATAAATTGGACGGTGTCGACATTAATATAGCCAGTATCGAGATTGTCAGGAATAATGGAAAAATTGGAGTATTTGACTAGGTGCGAATTTGGACTAGTAGACCTCCCTCGGTAGAATTTAGTTTAGTTAATTTGGCCTTTGTCCCTTTTTATGTGCGAGACCTATTTTGGACCGGTAGACCATTTTCGATTTTGTATTTGGACCCTCGGTTTGCGTTTAATATTTGAATGAGTATATTTTTTTTTAATTCCTTTCTCTCTCCCTCCCTCTCTCTCTCTCTCTTCTCTCTCTCTCTGCCGCGCTCACCAACTCCCCACGCTCACGTCCCCTCCACGCCCATACCCCTCCCCACTCCTCTGACACCCTCTCTCCTCTCTCTCTCTCTCTCTCTCTCTCTCTCTCTCTCTCTCTCTCCTCCCTTCCTCTTCTCTTTCTTCTTCCTTTTTCTGTTCTGGCTGCTTCGGTCTTCTTCCTCCCCCCCCGAACGAACCGCGGCTGGACTCCGCTCTGCCCGACGCCGTCCTGCTCGTCGCCAACTGCAGCTCGTCGCCGGCGCGTCGCGCCGTCCACCAGCCGCCGCCCCGACAGTGCCGTCGCCGCCCTCCGCCTCAACCCGACCGCCGCCCCGCCTGCTCCCTCCCTCTCCCTGTTCACGCGAGCAGTAAGCTCGCCGCCGCGGCCGCCCCTCGCCCACGCTCTGCCGCTCGACCGGCTGCTCCGCCTAGCTCCGCCCGGCCACCTGAGATGCCGCCACGCCACCCCGGCTGCTGCACGACCCCCTTCTTCCCTGTTTTTCTCTCCCCCGAAGCCTCCCCTGTTCTGGACCTCTTCAGCCGCGCGCCGCCTCGTCCCGCCGCCGCGAGCCGCCGCCCCGGCCGCCGCCGCCGCTCCATTCACCACCGGCTGTTCCTCGGCAACCTTGCCCAGCCACCGGCAGCCCTTCCTCCCCCTCACTCTCCTTCTCCCGATCTCTCTCTCTCCCTCCCTCACGCCACCACCGCCGCTCGCCGGAGGAGCTCCGCCGTTACCGGAGCTGTTCCGCCGCCACCACAGCTCGCCCGGCCTTGCCCAGCCGCCCCACTCCTCTCTCTCTCCCTCCCGACCGCCGCGACCAGCCGCCCCTCCGTCCAAGCTCTCGCCGTTCGCTGGAACCGCCGCCGCTGTTACTGTTCCGGTGAAGGGTCGTCGCTGTCCAGCCGCCATCGCCACGTGTTCGGCTCAGTGTGAAGCTTAGGACACCCGGTGAGTTTGACCATAAACCCTAATTAGGATTATTTGCATTTTTAGACGAGATTTAGGGGTTAATTAGGGTAAATTAGGGATTAAATTGTGGAGATTGTTAAGGGCCGATGTCGGGGCTGATTTAGTGGTGTGGCGAGACCATTTTATCGAGGTTTAGTGGCCCGAGAGGTGCTGTTCATTGGCTGGAAATTATTGGATCGGAACGGCCCGAGTTCGACTAGAATCGGTCTCAATTCTGGATTATAGTGCGCGTCGTATTTGGTCTAGTGGTGGCGGATTTGGATGATATTTTGGAGAGTCTAATGGAATATTTTGAGGATATTTATAGGCCCGAATTAATCTGTTTGGAGGCTGGCCATATCGGGATTTAATTGGACAAGACGCGATCAATTCGAGGTTTAAGTGTGTAATTATATGGAATGTTTAGATTGGCAGATTACGTGGCTGATTTGTACTCGGTTGTGATTAATTCTGTGACATAGTGCCATGTGCCTAGTGTGACTAAGAATAGAGTATCTTGGCGGGTCTCGGGTGCGTGAATTCATGTAGATTAAATTGTGCGAATTATATGCGTGATTTATGTGCCGTGCAAGAGTGACTTGAATTGCTTTCATGGTCATGCTAGTATATTGGTTGGGCATATTGAATTGTGGATTGAACTTATTGCGTGGTAAATTGATTATGTGGCGTTGCGCAATTGATCTCTCATTGTGAAATCTGTGAGTGCCCAAGTGTGAATTTCATGGCCATGGATGTGCATCACGAGCATTGGCACGGCATATGCATTCACAAGTATGCCCGAGTGACATGTGCATTGTGATCACCTAAAATGCCCTAATGCGTATTACGCAGGGTTCAGATAAAAATTTGTGCTTGTGAATGTGTGATCACAATAAACCTTGATGCGTTTTACGCGGGGTAATGAACCCGTCCTGAGGCGTGTTACGCGGGACGATGCCCGGTTTACCGGAAGATGACCAACCTGAGGCGTTTTACGCGGGTAATGTGTCATGAGCCTGAAGCGTTTAACGCGGGTCAGAGATCGATCTCGAAGTGATAGACCTGATGCGTTTTACGCGGGTCGGAGGAGAAATTGAGAAATGGCTGAGTGCTAGTATGCAAGTGTGCGATAATGCATTGATGAGGCATGAGCATGAGTGCGAACATTAGCATATGCATAATATGCGTTGTGGCATAGAAATGAGCGTGTATATGCTGTGATTAAATTCTATCGCGTGACTACTATTGTTGATTTAATGCCTAACCTGCAGGGTCCAATAAGATTAGATTTAGGCCCGAGGGCCTGAGTCAGTTATGTGTGTATTATGTGCTGTTAGTGCTTGTCAGGAGGTGCACGTTAGCCTAGTTTAGGTTTAGGGAATTACTCGCTGAGATTTATTCTCACGGTTGTTGAAAACTGATTTTTCAGATCCCCGGCCTTAAGGATGACAGACGTACCGATGCGTTTTTGGGAGGAGCCCCCAGCTAGTTGTAGTGGCCTTGACCCGCTTTTGATTTTTTTGGTATTCGGGTTGTACTTGGATATTGTATATGATTTTCAGTATTAGTACAAGTGTTGATTTCGGTGGTTACCCTTGGTTATGCGTTTATCCATGTACGGGTGGTTTTAATTACTTCCGCATGTGCTTTAAATCTCTGTGTTGGGTTTGGGTCGGCGACGCGTCCTGGGACGTCGCACACGAATCGACCTTTGCGAGGGATGTGGCGCGCCGAGGAGCGCGGGGCATTACAACGCAGCACGTTATGGACCACTAAACCTCAGTCAAATTATCACACTAAGCCACCAAATTAGCCGCAAGGTCAGCCCCTAACATCTTCCACAAGCTAACCCCTAAATTATCCTAATTAACCCCTAAAACTCATCTAGAAATGCACAATAGCCTAACTAGGGTTTAGGGTTGTACTCACCAAGGTTCCTAAGCTCCTAATGAAGGCTGGACAGGTGGCAAGGGCGGCTGAGTAGTGGCGGTTCCGTGCCGGATCAGTGGCGGCGAGCAGCGACTCTTTCGGCGGCGCTCGGGGGTGGCAACGACGATGGCCTTCGGCTGGTCTCGCACGGGCAAAGAGGCGACCGAGATGGTGATGGGGAGGAGAGAAAGAGAGAATGGGACGGTCGGATGGTCGGGTGAGGGCGGTGGCTCCAGCGTGCGGCGTCCCAACGGGCGGCGGTTCCGACAAGAAGGAGGGAGGGAGATGGGACCAGCGAGAGGGAGAGAGAGAGAGAAGGGGAGGTTGGCTGGCTTGGATAAGAAGATAAGAAGAAAAATGAGAAGAGAGAGAGTGAGAAAGGGAGTTATAGGTTTTGGCTAGTGGGGTGGTTGGGATATTTCCCAAAATTCTCATCTTGCCCTCAAGCTAAGGGTAGAGATTAATTCTAGACAAAATATCTAAGGGCACTAAGGTCCAAGGATTCTAACAATAATAATAATAATAATAATAAAGAGCATAATATCCACTAATAAATCTCTAAAATTCGAAATCCAAGCTTAAGGGTCCAGGGGCAAAATCGTATTTTTCAATTCCTGGTCGAATTTTCATTTTTCGACCATACTAACCCCAAATATGATTGGCCACACTTTTACGATGTTGTCTTTGCAAAAATAGTAGCACACGCCCACGAAATTCGACACCGAAATCCGAACTCAATTCCACGATCGATTTCGCTCAAATGCAATTTTAGCACCTCTCATTAACGGGTGGCTGTTTAGGGGTTACGCATATCGACCTAGGATCACTCGAGTCATGACAGTCTCGATTAACAAGAGAACGCGAGGAATTATCGTTAGTTTCAGAAGTCACGATCGTTCGGATTAAGTTCGGGATTTATTTGACAAGCGTACTCTCGGTCGTGCGGAATCACCTGCGACCCAATCGTACGTCATTAGCCAAACCAAATCCGTTACCTTCTTAGGATCAGCTCACATTGACCTAAAATATTTCCTCGTCGCTTCTCGGAATCGGCGCCCAATTCGCGATCAGGCTCCTAGTCCACGTACCGTTTTCCTAGTTAGCCATTTTCCATCGATTAGTATCCCGAGAGTGATCAGTTCTGGACGAGACTTACTAAAACGAAATGAGAAATAACATCAATTTTATTGATCACGAAAGTGGGTCGAATTCAGGATGTTACAACTCTTCCCCCCTTACAAAAATTTCGTCCTCGAAATTTACAATCCAAACCCGACTACTCAAATAAATGGGGATGCTGACGTCGCATTAATTCTTCGTTTTCCCAGGTGGCGCCTTCTGTCCCGTAATGTTTCCAAACCACTTTAACCAATGGAATCGTCTTATTCCTCAAAACTTGTTCCTTCCTATCCTCGATTCGTACTGGTCTCTCCATGTACGACACCCTGTCGTCCACATCTATTACCTCATGATTCCGCACGTGGGTCGGATTCGATTCGTACTTTCTTAACATTGACACGTGGAAGACGTTATGAACTTGTGACAAATTCGGTGGCAAGGCGAGGCGATAAGCCAACATTCCAATCCTTTCTAAAATCTCAAACGGGCCTATATACCTTGGACTTAGCTTTCCCTTCTTGTCAAATCGAGATAGTTCTCTCATCGATGAGATCTTAAGGAATACATGGTCACCGACCTGAAACTCCAATGGTCTACGCCTTCGATCTGCATAACTTTTCTGATGGCTCTAAGCTGTTCTTAGCCTTTCTCGGATAATTTTTACTGTTTCCGTTGACTGCTGAACCAACTCTGAACCCATCACACTTCTTTCTCCCACTTCATCCCAACACAAGGGTGTTCTACATGCTCTGCCATAAAGCACTTCAAACGGTGCCATCCTAATACTTTACTAAAAGCTGTTATTGTAGGCAAACTCGATCAAATGCAACTGTTCTTCCCACTTGCCCTGAAAATCTTATACACACGCTCTGAGCATATCCTCTACGGTCTGAATAGTCCTCTCAAATTAGCCATCCGTCTGCAGATGATAGGCCGTACTGAATTGCAACTTTGTTCCTATGGTCGATTGCAGACTTTTTCAAAAATTCGCAGTAAACTGGGGATCACAGTCTGAAATGATTGATACGATACTCCATGAAAACGGACTATCTGCCGCACATACAACTCTGCGTACCTCACTAGCTCGAAGTCCTTTCGCACAGCCAGAAAATGCGCTGACTTGGTCAGTCACTATCACCCAAATGGCATAATGTCCCCTCTGGCTTCTTGGCAATCACGTTACAAAATCCATGATAATATGCTCCCATTTCCATTCAGGGATTTCCAATAGCTGCAACATTCCACCAGGTTTACAATGTTGTGCCTTCACTTATTGGCACGTCAAGCACTTAGCTACATGATTGGTCACGTCTGCTTTCATTCGGTTCCACCAATAGTGCTGTCAAAGGTTCTGGTACATTTTCGTGCTACCCAGGTGGATGTTATAGTTGCTCCTATGAGCCTCCAACAAGATCTCTTCCTTAAGCTCCAAATCATCGGGCACGTACAAACGTCCTCGAAACTTAAGAATCCCATCTTCGGACACTTGGAAGTCCGGTTTCCTCTTAGCGCCATCTATCTCCAAAACCTTCTAAATCTCAGGGTCCGTAGACTGTAACGCCTTAATCTTGGTTTATACTTCCGATTCAATTCTTAATATCGCCATCAGACACGAGAGGTGTTCTACCTCGAACTTAAATTCTGAATCTCGCGCTCTTTCCAATAAAATCCACTCTTTGACCATCAGTTACGGGATACTCGATTTCCTGCTTAAGGCATCTGCTACCCGGTTGGCCTTCCCAAGATAATACAATATGTCACAGTTATAGTCCTTCAGCAACTCCATCCAACGCCTCTGCCTCGTATTCAATTCCTTCTGCGAAAACAAATACTTGAGACTCTGATGGTCCGTGTAGATTTGGAACCTTTCTCCACATAAGTAATGCCTCCAAATCTTGAGCGTGAAAATGAATGCTGCCAGTTCCAAGTCGTGGGTCGGGTAGTTCATTTCATGGGGCCTTAACTGCCGCGATGCATAAGCAATCACCCTGCAATGTTGCATTAGCACGCATCCCAATCCCTTGAGCGAAGCATCGATATAAATCTCATATCCTCCCGGTCCTAAAGGGATCGTTGATACTGGCGCAGTCGTCAATCTCTGTTTCAATTCTTGAAAACTCTTGTCGCACTTTTCCGTCCATTCAAACTTCGTTTCCTTCTTAAGCAACCTTGTCAATGGAGTGGCTATCGTTGAGAATCCTTCCACGAATCGTCGATAATAACCTGCCAGTCCTAAGAAACTCCGAACCTCAGTAACTGTCATCGATCTTGGCCAATCCATCACCATTTCAATCTTTGCCGGATCCACGGAGATTCTTTCTCCGAAAATTATATGCCCAAGAAACGCTACACGATTCAATCAAAACTCGCACTTGCTAAACTTAGTATACAGTGCGTGCTCTCTTAACGTCTGTAGAACTTTTTCCAAATGTACCTCATATTCCTCGGGACTCTTCGAATACACCAAAATGTCATCTATGAAGATAATGACGAACTGATCCAAGAATTCCTTGAATATCCGGTTCATTAAGTCCATGAAAGCAGCAGGGGCATTAGTCAGCCCAAACGGCATTACTGTGAATTCATAGTGTCCATATCTTGTCCTGAATGCCGTCTTTGGGATATCCTCCTTTTAGATCCTTAGCTGATGATACCCTGTCCTTAGATCAATCTTGGAAAATACCGAGGCTCCTTGTAACTGATCGAACAGGTCGTCAATCCTTGGGAGGGGATACTTATTCTTGATTGTCACTTGATTCAGTTGACGGTAGTCGATATACAGCCTCAATGACCCATCCTTCTTCCTGAAGAATAATACCGGCGCTCCCCATGGAGACGCACTCGGTCGGATAAAACCTTTGTTTAGCAGTTCTTGCATCTGAACCTTTAATTCTTTCAACTTTGACAATGACATCCTATAAGGCGGCTTCGAGATTGGCTCAGTCCCGGGTGCCAACTCGATAACAAATTCCACTTCTCTTTCTGGTGGCAATCCCGATAATTCCTCGGGAAAGACATCAGAAAAGTTGCACACCACTGCTATATCCTCTAGCTGCACCTCTTCTGCCGATGAATCAACTACACTTGCTAAATAACCTTGACAGCCATCATCCAACAATTTAGTTGCTTCTACTAATGAAATCCAAGGGATAGAGGTTCCTCCTTGACTCCCTACAAACTCGATTCTAAGGTGTCCAGTCAGGCTAAACTAGATCACCCTGCTACTGTAATCCATCACAGTATTCTGTCTGACTAACCAGTCTATGCCCACAATCACGTCAAAATCATACATTGGCAAAATAGCTAAATCTATCATGTTTTCTATGCCACCAATTATTATCTTACAATCCGGGCATCCTAACGATATGCATATCTTATCCATTAATGGCATAGTCACACACAACCGCACTTCTAACAAGACAGGTTTTAACCTAGCCAATTCAATAAACTGAGTAGACACAAAGGAGTGCGACGCCCCCGGATCAAACAAAGCATATGCTACATGATTATATAGAGAAACCATATCTGTGACCACACCTAGCGCATTCTCTACTTCTTTTCACGCCATGGCATACACCCGTCCTTATGTCGGCGACCTATTCAGATTAGTCGGCGGTGGATTCCCAGTCTGATTCCTAACTCAGGGTTGTTGTAGTTGCATCGGGGGTCCTGCGGGGCGTTGCTGGGGGCAATTTCTGATCTGATGGTCCATAC
This sequence comes from Syzygium jambos, assembly GCA_031216235.1. Classification (NCBI taxonomy): domain Eukaryota; kingdom Viridiplantae; phylum Streptophyta; class Magnoliopsida; order Myrtales; family Myrtaceae; genus Syzygium; species Syzygium jambos. The sequence goes on from CM062228.1 coordinate 16,010,169, forward strand.
TCTCACATTTGAAGCAAGCCCCAAATCTGTTCTACTGGTGGCTCGGCTTTCCGATATTCTTCTTGATCGGTGGGACAAATCGCCTGTTTCCCGCCATCGACTTCTTCCCTAGACGGCGGTTGTCCCTAGACGGGGCGAACCGCGATTCAGAAGCGGCTGCCCTGTCCACTTGGTCCCGCTCAATAGCCTACGCCCGCTTGTACATCTCACCATAATCTCGAATATTGAGCAATATCATCTGACTCCTAAGGTTCGATTTTAGCCCATCTCGAAATCTCCGAACCTTGTCTTGTGGGTTCTCCACCATTCACGGTGCAAATCTCAATAATCTGGCGAACTCCACTTCATACTGATCCACGGTCATCTGCCCTTGGTGGAGTCGCATAAATTCAGCCAGTTTTCTTTCCTGGGCACTCTCTGAGAAGTACTTTCCATAGAAATTTTCGGCAAACGCGGCCCATGTCTGGGTGATACCCTCTGGAAACATCCTACCTTTGGTGGCCTTCCACCAGTCATTTGCATTGTCCTGAAGCCGATATACTGCTAGTGTCACCCTTTCAGCCTCGGTGCACTCCAGAACATCGAAGGCCTTTTCCAATTCTTCCACCAAGCGTAGAGCAGCCTCAGGGTCACCCTTCCCATTGAACTTTAGCGGTTTCAATTTCAAGAATTACTTGACCAACTTAGACATCGGCCTAATCACATTTGCCAGTCCTTGAACTGGATTCTCCTGATTCTCCCGATTCCAATTATTTTCATTATTCCCATTGCCCCCATTTGGAGCAGCAACGGCAGCCTCGACAGCAGCGACAATAGTGGCATCTCTCTCTTGGGCTAGCCTACCTCCCAGAATTCCAGCTTCCTCGAGAGCCCTTAAAATTCCATCTACCCTTGGATCCTCGGCAACCCTTACTTGCGGTTCTACACGGTCCTGCTCACGACCTTGACCTCTACCTCTACCACGGCCTTGACCTCTACCTCTTCCTTGGCTACTCATCTTTTCAACTTGCACGCTCACCTACCTATTATAATTCCATTCAGGAATTAGAGACCTAAACCAAGTTAAACTGGTCTAAGGTCCTAGGCAATGATTCACAACGGCAATCAACCATCCGGCATGCGGCTATACACAAACAGCACAAGATCACAGCCAAGGTGATACGCGTACTTACCTCAGGTCCTGCTGCTCATGCACTTTGCGGGTCAATTCACATAAGCACTCAATCAAAACACAGACAGTCAGGAGGTACACTTAGCACACAAGGTCACCCTACTAGCTATCTAAGGTCATCGCTCCTTATCACTCCAAGCTTCGACCTAATTGGACCGAGCTATCCTTGCTCTGATACCAAATCAAACGGGGAATATCACGCCCTACGGCGCGCCACATCCCTGCCACGGTTCATTCAAGTGCGACGTCCTAGGACACGTTGCCGACCCAACACCCGAAGCAGAGTACAAGACACATGCGGAAGCAACTTAAACACCCGTACAAATCAAATACGAGACCAAGGATAGAACAATCAACATGATTGAAAATATACACTTGCATTAATAGAGAGAGCATATACAACATTCATTTACAGCATACACTCAAAAATCAAAAGCGGATCAATGGCCACTACTGACAAAAAGGGGTAAGTGGCCCAAGCGGTCAGGGAAACTAGTACTAAGTGGGGCTCCAGTCAAAAAGGTATTGGCCCGACCTAACTAGGGTCTAAGGTCTACTCTAGGGCTCTCAGTTTGGGTCAGAACTCAACGAGTCAGAAGAACTCTCGAACGACTCCGGCTCGGACTCTATGAACTCCAGCTCGGTATCGATCCCGGATGACTTTTCGTATGAACCGTCCTTCTCTGGTATTGCCTCCATCTCGAGATCCTACTCTATCGGGCTCGGGCTCATCCTCAGAATCCATTTGCTCCGGGTCTGAGTGCCCATCCTCCGGCTCCTCCTCCATCTGATCTGGTTCGTCCATTTCCCAAACATCCGGCACATGCCCTAAGTCAGCATTAGAGCTCCTCTCAGATGCAGGGTCAGGACCAAGTCCCCATCAGGATACTGACGGTCAACATCCCCTGACTCATTATACGGAACCTCAAAAGATCGAAGGAGTCCGTAAGTCCCTATAAGGTCCCTGATACACCACCTTATGTACATGTGAGCCTGGTCCAATTGCTCTTCCGCATCAATCCAAACTGTAGTCAGATATCTAACATAGAAATTTCTATTCCCTGCGGGGTACACCATCTCCTCCCAGTCTATCCGATAAGGGATCCCAAAACGAATAGGTACTGTGGACATCTCAAGGTCGGGGGTCTAAAAAGTTGGGTTTAAACAACGGTGAGACTAAATCTCAGCGAGTAAGCCCCCTAAACCTAAACTAGGCTAACATATACCTCCTGAGGAATACCAAACAACGCTCAATCTAGAATATAAAAGACTTAGGCCCTCGGGCCCAAATCCAATACTTACTTGGCCCTGCAGGTTAGGCATTTATAAATCACAATAATAACACGGAACACAGTCGTGGCACATACACATATCACTTGGTCACAACGCATGTCATGCATATGCTCGTGCTCATACTCGTGCTCATGTCTCATCAATGCACTTTCGCACGCTTGCACTCTTGCACACTTGCAATTACCAAATTCACCGACCCGCGTAAAACGCATCAGGTCTATCACTTTGAGATCGATCTTCGGCCCACGTAAGACGCATCATGCTCATGACACAACTCGCGTAAAACGCATCAGGTTTGTCATCTTCTGGTAGTCCGTGCATCGTCCCGCGTAAAACGCATCAGGACGGGTTCAATACCCTGCTTAAAACGCATTAGGGCTTTATGTGATCACACGTTCACAATCACCGATTATTATCTGAACCCCGCGTAAAGCGCATCAGGGCGATTTCAGTGATCACAAGCTCATGCCGTTTGTGCACCCACGCATAATGTACATGTTATGCCTATACCAGTATGCATGCTCATGGCCACAAAATCCACACTCGGCATTCGTGAAATTCACACTAGGCACTTAACATGATTCGGCCATTTATTCAATAACGCCACCACATACTCAATTCACATTTCAATATGCCCGATAGACCAATTAGTCCAAATCAATCACAAACAAGCCATGTTTAATTTAGTCTTCTCATAGGCCGATCACCATTTCCTTAACGATTCACACTAAAACTTCAATTAACCAATTATGGTTCAAATCGACCCAACACCAATTCAGCAGTGAACAGTCCACCTTGGGCTACTAAATCACTTCCAAAACATCATATTAGGCCACAAGAATCACCATAAAAACAGCCACCACTTGGCTCACAAATTTCACCCGCCAAATCCACAATTTTTGTCCGAATCACGACTCCCATGATCAGTCACCACGTAGCACGTTATGGACCACTAAACCTCAGTTAAATTATCACACTAAGCCACCAAATTAGCCGCAAGGTCAGCCCCTAACATCTTCCACAAGCTAACCCCTAAATTATCCTAATTAACTCCTACAACTCATCTAGAAATGCACAGTAGCCTAACTAGGGTTTAGGGTTGTACTTACCAAGGTTTCTAAGCTTCTAATGAAGGCTGGACAGGTGGCAAGGGCGGCTGAGCAGTGGCGGTTCCACGCTGGATCAGTGGCGGCGAGCGGCGACTCCTTCGGCGGCGTTCAGCGGCGGCAACGGCGATGGCCTTCAGCTGGTCTCACACGGGCAAGGTTGCGATCGAGATGGTGACGAGGAGGAGAGAAAGAGAGAATGGGACGGTCGGATGGTCGGGTGAGGGCGGTGGCTCTGGCATGCGACGTCTCGGCAGGCGACAGTTCCGGCTAAAAGGAGGGAGGGAGATGGGACCGGTGAGAGGGAGAGAGAGAAAGGGAGGTTGGCTAGGTTGGACAAGAAGAAAAATGAGAAGAGAGAGAGTAAGAGAGGGAGTTATAGGTTTTGGCTAGTGGGGTGGTTGGGATATTTCCCAAAATTCCCATCTTGCCCTTAAGCTAAGGGTAGAGATTAATTCTAGACAAAATATCTAAGGGCACTAAGGTCCAAGGATTCTCACAATAATAATAATAATAATAATAATAATAATAATAATAATAATAATAATAATAATAATAATAATAATAATAAAGACCATAATATCCACTAATAAATCTCTAAAATTCGGAATCCAAGCTTAGGGATCCAGGAGCAAAATTATAATTTTCCAATTCCTGGCCGAATTTTCATTTTTCGACCGTACCAACCCCAAATATAATTGGCCACACTTTTACGATGTTGTCCTTGCAAAAATAGTCGCACACGCCCACGAAATTCGACACCGAAGTCCGGACTCAATTCCACGATCGATTTCGCTCAAATGCGATTTTAGCATCTCTCATTAACGGGTGGCTGTTTAGGGGTTACGCGTATCGACCTAGAGTCACTCGAGTCGTGACGGTCTCGATTAACAAGAGAACACGAGGAATTATCGCTAGTTTCAGAGATCACGATCGTTCGGATTAAGTTCGGGATTTGTTTGCCACGCGTACTTTCGATCGTGCGGAATCACCCGCGATCCAATCGTACGTCGTTAGCCAAACCAATCCGTTACCTTCTTAGGATCAGCCCACATTAACCAAAAATATTTCCTCGTCGCTTCTCGGAATCAGTGCCCAATTCGCGATCGGGCTCCTAGTCCACTTACTGTTTTCCTAGTTAGCCATTCCCCATCGATTAGTATCTCGAGAGTGATCAGTTCCGGACGAGACTTACTAAAATGAAATGAAAAATAACATCAATTTCATTGATCATGAAAGTGGATCGAATTCAGGACGTTACATCGCCTGTGGCCAGTCGCCGACCATGACCAAATGCTAGCCATAGGCAAAAGAAAAGGAAAGGAAAGGGAAAAAAAATTATACAAAATAACATTGTTCATGTTAACACTGGTTGTGCCACGTTGGACGACCAACATCCACATCATCAATTTCTAGCACTCTGAGCGTCTTTATGCTCTGAGCCAAATCTCCGAGTAGTTTTACAGCTAAAAGGCAATTCCTAAAGGGCTTGAACAAGAGGTTCGCCCATGTGGAATAGCATACCTGCTGTAAACTGATCTGGTTTTCCCTGGCTCTCAGTATAGATCCCCTCATTGGTATCAGAACATGGTTTTATGCCTAACTTGGTTCGTTCCATGCACTTAGTTAGTGATTGTTCAGTGCTGCGAAGAATCCTTTCTCCTCATCATGACCGATCCAGATACAACTCCAATCGCTCTTACTGCTTCTCTCATTCCATCGTCTTCTTCTTCATCTTTAATCGAGTTTCGTACTTCACATGCTTCTAAGATAGACTATCTTTACGAAGTCTCTCTTAGTGATGAAACCAAGATTTCCGAAACGCAACTTCCTCTCATGAATCCATACTCAGCTTTTGCTAAACCTGCTACATCTTTTTCCCCCATCAGGTCTATACGACATCTCATCCGTCAGACTCCGAAAGAAGTCAAGGAATACGTTCAGTCTTCCAAATTTGACCAACATCCAATTCCTGCTTCTGAAAAGGAATACTTTGTTACTCCCCAAATTCCTCCTGAATTTCCCAAACAGTGGATCCAACAAAGGTATTCGCATATTCACTATGGCGCAATCCGTCTTGCTCTTACCTTTCATGGGAGAAAAGGTTTGCCTATCGTAGCAAGAATGGCTCTTTTGGATACTAGGTTCCTAGAATATCAGCATGCCTGTATTGGTACTGTCCAAACCACTTTAAATGCTAGAACAGTCTTTGTAATCCTTTATCCAAATTTTAATATTGCCCTTTCTGATCCCTAGCTACTTTCTTTCTTGAAAGTACAACTTCAGCTTACTAGAGCTCCTTAAACTGCCGATTCTATTGCCGCAACTCTTCATTACCAAATGGTGTATAAAGTCCAAAATCATGCTCTAGATCTGAATTTCCAACATGGAAATGAAGATGCACTGTTCATCTCCATGTAAAACGATCAGGCCTCTTGCATTCATGTTCCTCGGCAGATCCCAAAAGAAAAGTTAGCCAAGCTTCTTCCTAAATCTTGGATAACAAATTATGAAAAGCTCCACCAAATTAGCCAACCTCTCCAATCTTCAGACTTTGAATTTGTCAGACAAAGAGATGGTACTGTAACCATCAAATTCCGCAAAGAGAAGGAAGAAACTCCTTCCATCTCTCCTACTATTTTTATGATAGAACCCTGTGTTCCTAATCCAGTTCCTAAGGAACCAGACCCAGAAAAGCTAGTTCAATACTTCAAAAGTGACGGGCATCCTGTCCATCACTATAAAGACCCTTATGGTCATTGCTTCTGGGATCCTTTTTGCCAGTGTTCTTCATGCACAAATTCCCCAGATGAAGTAGATCCAGCTACCAGGCTTACGCGAAAAGCTAGGAAGGCCAAGGACAGCTTCTACCAAAGATATTTGGATGGCGACCCTACCATTGATACTCTTGGAGAAAATAGTGGATACTAGTTTATAGTATCATACGGACCACCATCATCTTCATCAACTTCATCATCCCCATCATTCCCATTATCTCCACCATCACCACCATCACCCCTAGTTTCACCCCCATATAAGAAATCTGTTGTTTCCCCTTTCTGCAAACCCATTTATAAGTGGGTAAAAAAAAATTCTTATCCACTTGAAATTCCAGTCTTTCATGAAAACCTAATCACTAGACAACTTCCATCTATCTCCATGTTCAATGAAGCTGACTTCCCTCCTTTAAATCCTGTTGAAAGTTCTCAGCTTTCTTTTCCTGCTACTGAGGAATTCACTGATCCGCAATGACGATACCTTCATGCTCCAAAAATTCCTTCTCTCACTGATATTGATGAACGTGGAAGGCCAAAAAGAACGCCTGCTGCTGAGGCTGTTCTAAATTGGCAGTCAGAAACTCTCCTGGCACAAAATCAGGCTTTCAAGACACTTGACTCCAAAATTGTTGATGTGCAACAAGACATCCAAAGGTACGACGAGTCCATCAAAAATATGCTTGTGGATTTCCAGAAAAGACTTCATGCCTTGGAATCAGGCCAGCATCTTGGCTACCATTATCTTGAAAATCCAAAAAATGAAATAGAGAAACTCAAAAGGCAAATTAGTCTCCTTGAAGAAGGAAAATTTAAGCCTACTGATTTCTTCTCTATTCTGAGAATCGGATAGTCTCTTCCACCACCGCAAAGCTCTCCATTTTTTGCTGCAGCTGCTCTTGCAGCCGAAACTTCTACTCAGCAAGATAGAAGTGATATGACAGAAATGCGTAATCGCATTCGGGAAATGGAGAAGCTCCGAAAGGAAAGAATGAAAGAAAAACCTGTTGCTGAGTCCTCTGGAGAACCTGAAAAGAGCTCTGACCAGCAAATGATGATCTCAAATCCCTTAGAATCCTTTCTGAGGGATTTAAGCAAAGATCAACAATAGAATCCAAAAGCTAATTCAGAACAACATCTACCAGAGTGCACTTCCCAAGTAGCAAAGGTATCAAATTTGCCAAATTCAGATTCAGAATCTGACTCCCTATCATATTCCTCTTCGTCTACTTTTCCAATTCCTTCCATTGAATCTTTCCAAATACCACCAACTACTCCTCCAATCTGCATGGCTGATCCACCAGAACAAGAAATGGAACCAAATCCATCTGAACCAGAGGTTATTCAGATCAATAACCCATCTCATATTTCTGTTTCCTCATCCAAACAGTTTTTCACTCTTGATGATACTCCTTATTCAAAATGGCCAGAAAGATTGGATGAATTCCATGCTTGGTTGAACACCAGAACTCTTACTGTTGAAAGCAAATATGATGTTCTTCTGGAATTTGCTACAAGGTTTACTGGAAGCCTTAAATACTGGTGGCAATCAACTTCTGAAACAGATCATATGACTTTTCTTCTTCTACAAGATTTTTCCTAAGCCATTAGAATCATTTACCTATATTTCATAGGAAAACCTACTGATCTTCTTGAGCTCAAAAGAATAGAATATTTTGAAAGAAAATGTTGTTCTCTTCAAAAAAAGGCACCTAGATCGCCATTATAGGGAGATACTTAAACTCTTTTATGGCCTAGGAGCTGATCCAAATTTGAAACAAGTCTTCTTAGCCTCCATTCCTAAAGAACTCTCCCAACAGGTTGAGAGATCTTTTCTCAACAAGCAAAGAAGAATTGTTGACATCCCCTTTGGAGAACTACAGCAAGAAATCCATCTTTGTCTTGATGAACTCTGCCTCCGAAGACAGATGATGAAAAACTACATCAGAGACAATCGTGAACTTGACGGTGCTTGCTCCAAACAATATTTGAAGATCAAATATTCGAAGAAGGATTGTGACGGTTCCTGCGGAGAATATTCGAAGAAAAACAAGCACTTCAAGAAGTATCGAGTGAAAAGATCCAGGCACTTCGGAAGAAAAAAGAAATGGTGGTTCTTGCGAAAACGAAGAAACTTTACAGGACGCAAGAAACCAAATCGTTGCTTCATTTGCAATAAGAATGGCCACTTTGCCAAAAATTGCCCCCAGGCAAAAAAATGTCAGAATCATCTCATTCATAATATCAAACTCGAGACAGAAATCTCTTTTGACAATGATGATATCGAATCCCTGTTCTCTGTCAATGAAAATCCCACTGACCAAACACTTTGCATCATTAATTATCTCACCCCCAGTGAAACAGACTCTGATTCAGAACTTGAAGAACTTTTCCATCTATCATCACAACCAGAAAATCTGGATCCCAGTATACATTCCAGTCAACTTCATTATCCCCACTTCCCAGTCAAAATCCATCTCTCAAAATTTGCCAAACCAATTTCAGTCATTGCCCTCATAGATACTGGTGCTAGTGCTTCAATCCTAGATACTAAAGTTCTCCCTGAAGAATACTAGACTTCCTGTGTTCGGTATTTCAACTCTGCTTCAGGAGACACTTTTTCCACAAATGTTCACACCACCCCTGTATCTATTCAGTTTTTCCCCCAGTGTTCCATTACCACCAGAATTCTTGGATCTAGTCTTCCCAATAAAGACTTGATTATTGGGTGGGATATCATGACTCAACTTCCAAACTTGAGAATCATTCCTGGAAAAGGACTTAGGTATAAAGACCAATTCTCTGAATTCATCAATATCCAAAGACTCTTTTCCATTCAAATGAGTCTGTTAGATCCAATCATGCAGAAACTGTTGGAATCATACTCAGAAAATCATTCCGAATTCTCTAAAAAATGTTCTCATCCTTTGTGGAAAAATCCAGAATTCTATGTTCGACTCCTCTTCGAGAAAAATGAGGATATAAATCCTACTAAGGCAAGTCATTCGAGAATGAATCCAGAGCATTTGGCTCTTGCTCAAAAAGAATGCTCAGAATTGTTACAACAAGGCCTTATTGAAACTTCTAATTCTCAATGGGCTTGTGAAGCCTTTTATGTCAATAAACGTGCTGAGCAAAATCGAGGAAAAATGAGATTGGTAATTAACTACCAACCTCTCAATCTTTTCCTCCAGGATGACAAATTCCCTTTGCCTTCTCGAAATTCCCTTTTTGCGGGAATCACTAAAGCCCATATTTACTCAAAGTTTGATCTTAAAGCCGGATTTTGGCAATTGGGCATTCATCCTGATGACAGACCGAAGACAGGATTCTGTATCCCCAACCAACACTTTCAATGGCGAGTTCTTCCATTTGGTCTCAAGGTTGCTCCTTCCTTATTCCAAAAGGCTATGTGTCGCATATTCTAACCAATCTTATCCAGTGCAGCTGTCTATATTGACGACATATTGCTCTACAGCCCAGACGAAGAATTTCACTGTCAACTTCTTGAGCAGTTTGTAGAAATTATGAAGAAACATGGCATCATGCTTTCTCAGAAAAAGATGACCATTGCCCAGACATAAGTTGAATTTCTTGGCATGCACCTTAACAAAGGTACATATTATCTAGGACCGCACATTGCCAGGGAATTGCTAAAATTTTCCGAAAAAAATTTTACAACCCAGCAAGTTCAACAATTTCTCGAGATAATCAATTATCTTAGAGATTTTGTTCCAAATATTGCAAGGTTGTTAATTCCTTTGCAACTGATGTTAAAAAAGCATCCAGTGCCATGGGGAAAGGCACAGACCAAAGCAGTTGCATGAACTCAAAGAAATTATGCAAGATCTTCCCCCTCTGCAAATCCCATCCACAGGCAAGAGAATCTTGTAGACTGATGCCAGTGATGAATATTGGGTGGCCATATTATTCGAAGAACTTCATGGTAAGCGACATCTTTGCACTTACAAAAGTGGCAAGTTTTCTCAGGTAGAAATGCATTATCATTCTACCTTCAAGGAAATTTTAGCAGTAAAGAATGGGATAAAAAAGTTCAAATTCCATCTTATTGGCCACCATTTTTCTGGTAGAACTGGATATGGCTTCTTTTCCCCAAATGACCAAATTCAAGCAGAAGCAAATCCCTCATCCTCAGCTACTCAGATGGGATGAATGGTTTTCGAAATACTCTTTCGAAACCAAACACATTGTAGGAAAGAAAAATGTGCTTGCAGATTTTCTCTCTAGACCAAAAGCATCGGCAGAAATCAACATGTATATTCTCAGGCATTCCTTCTCGTTCCGGGCAGACAAGTACAAGATTGAACGGTTCCGAGATTGGCCAAGCCTGGAATATCCTAAAGAAATAATTGAGCAAATTCAAAAGGATAAGCTCATTGAAAATCTTGACAATCTCATGTGGCAATGCCATACAGACCTTTTTCGCCACCATGGAGGATCTATTCCTGACTCTTCTGGATTACACTCGAGGTACCCTTTCATCCACCCATTACTTTGGAGAAAAAATGATTTTCCTGATAAACTTAAATGGTTATTATGGTATCTAACCAACAAGTACGTAATAGCTATTGAGTTTCCCACCAGAAAATTTATTCTCCAATTGACCAACTTGCTTCTAGTTGATTACGTTCAACTAAATAAACACGAGAAAAACCTTTTAACTGTGCTCAAATGATTTTATCCTCCTGTTTATTGGAAACGACTCTTTCTTGAAGAGGTGAAAAAAGTTCGAGATGATCCGGAAACACGCACTGTTGTACTCTTCCATCGTCCTTGGACTTTTGTGCATAATAATGGTACCATTTCTAATACTCCCGCCGCAGTAGGTACTACTACCTACAAGCCTCAGTCACAACTCCAGGTTGCACGTGTCTATAAATCGTTCCCCAGTCGCATTGGTTCTGTTGAATATAATTACAGGGAACTCCAAAGGATCCTACGCCAAGAAAATCGTATTATTCCAGAAGAAGTATGGGATTACTTCACACCCGTCTCATGGGATCACGAAGGATCTTCCGCTACAACAAGACAAGCACTCAGAGAATACGAGCACGAACAGGCATAGGCACAGCTCGAATTATCACAAGATCACGAAATGTCAGGTATAGGAGATCCAGCACAGTCATCTCAAGATCCAGTGCAGTCTCAGGATCCATGGGGTGGACCACTCTCCCAAGACCCCTATGACTATGGACCATTGTCCTTATCCGTTGGACTTGACGCCAGCTCTTCCTCTCACTACACACAACTAGGAAATTGGCCCCAGCCAGTCTTACCTGAACCAAATCCACAACCAAGCCTTGGCATCAGAACGTGGAATGACCTCCTGTTACCACAAAACGCTCTAAATACTGCTTTTCCAGACCTTTCGACACATGCATCCTCTTCCTCGAACCCAACGCCAGTTATCACTGAAGATAATTTCGAACGCATTTTGACACAGAGACAGATAGCAGAATACAAACGTGCAAATAGTTCAAACAGCTCGGATTATGACTATAACTCTGGATGGAGATAAGCTTGTACTATTCCGCCTAATCGACATTGTCCTAGCATATCATAACTGGGTCTTGTTCAACTTATGAATAGGTTTTAAGTGTTCTACGAGTAAGTGTGCCAAATAATGTACTTAGTTAGGTAAGGTTTGTTTTATGTGGACACGAGTCCAATAATGTACCCTGTTCTAAGTGTGTTTTGTCTTACCTAGACCCTCGTCTAGCATGTATCCCCCAACGCCTATATAAGGCCGTGTAATCCTTCGGTTTGAAATAAGAGGGAAAGTTGTGAAATCTCAATTCTCTCACTTTTCATGCCTCTCTAAAAATCCTTTTCTTCAAAGCCTGGCATGATCCTCTAAGAAAGGCAGCTCGGCCAGTTAGGCATAACATCATCCTGGTCACTCTGAGCGTCTCTATGCTCTCAGCCAAATCTCCGGGTAGTTTTGCAGCTAAAAGGCAGTTCCTGAAGGGCTTGAACAAGAGGTTCGCCCATGTGGAATAGCATATCTGCTGTAAACTGATCTGGTGTTCCCTGGCTCTCAATATAGATCCCCTCATTGACTCAATTGGTACTAATGTGAAAATGTTAATGACTAAATTAGTCCAAATGAAAGGTTTAGGACTGAATCAGTACCAATGCAATATATTTGAAACTTTTTTGGTAGTTTTTCCCCATAATCACCCAACGGTTTCCTTTTCACTTATTCAAAACTTCCATGATGAAAGCTGTATCAAAATTTCTACACTCGAGTTAGTCAAGAAATCTCGGTATTTCCTAGCCGCCAATAACTCTTAATCTCTCGAAGGAATTTACATATTTTACAACTTCAAAATACTTGTATTTTCTTAGGATGTAATTCACGGGCATGCCATTACTACGGCGAAAAGCCCATGTTCTCTCATTGATGGGTTAAAACCAAAACTCGCATCTTATGTCTGATATTTGTATCCTAATTAAGAAACCTAGAAAACTCACTCAAATTAAGAAATCTACTCAAATTGAGAAACCTTATTGGGTCGATCATCCTTCACAGGTTCAAACTCGAGTTATATATCCTGTCGGCAACATTCCAGCTAAAATAAATCGACCTCGTATTGTACAAGGCTCTTGATGAATTTTTCGAAGTGCACTATCTAACTTCATCTGAGAGGTAACAAGACAGAAAAGTCAACAACAAAGGAAAGCCACGATGTTTCCTCAATTTGGAGTTTTATCCAAAAGCTATTCAAGCTTGATGGCCAAGGAAACGAGACCGTGTATATATATATATCCCCCAAACACAAACACGAACCAGAAACAGAACAAGGAAATTCGTATCCTCTAGATTAACCCTAAAAGAGAAAGATATTCGATGGAGTCAACTTCGTCGTCTGAGTCCAAAATCGCCACGGCCAAGGCGGTGTTCACAGCCGCCGCATCTGTCACAGCGACGGTGATGGTTGCCCGCTCCATCACCCAGGATCTGCTCCCTGACGACCTCCAGTACTACCTCTCCTCCGCCATCCGCAGCTTCCTCGCCCGCTTATCCTCCCAGCTCACACTCGTCATCGAGGAATATGAGGGCCTTGTCAGCAACCAAATCTACGACGCTGCGCAGATCTACCTGTCCGCCAAGATCTCCCCCACCACTCGCCGTCTGCGGGTTGCCAAACCCGAAGGCGAGAACAACCTCAACATTTCAATGGAGCCGCACGAGGAGGTCGTAGACATGTTCGGTGGTGCCAAGCTCAGGTGGGTCATGGCCTCAAGAAGAATCGAGACAAGTTTCGAAGCCAGCCGAGGGAGGCGGAGGATGATGGGCGCAGTCGCTACGCAGTCCGAGGCCCGCTTCTTCGAGCTCAGCTTCCACAAGAGGCACAAGGACATGGTGATGAGCACGTACCTGCCCCGCGTGGTGGAGGAGGCCAAGTGGATGAGGCAGGACAAGAAGACGCTGAAGCTGTTCACGCCGTGCTGGGAGAACATGTACGGCGGCAGCCTCTCCGATGTGTGGACCCCGGTTAACCTCGACCACCCCGCGACGTTCGAGACGCTCGCGATGGAGGCGGCAACCAAGGAGTTCATCATGGAGGACCTGAAGAGGTTTGTCAAGAGGAGAGAGTATTATAGGAAAGTAGGCAAGGCGTGGAAGAGGGGGTACTTGCTGCACGGACCGCCGGGGACGGGGAAGTCGAGCCTGATTGCGGCGATGGCGAATTACTTGAAGTTCGACATATACGACCTAGAGATGACGGAGCTGACCCGGAACTCGGAGTTGAGGAAGCTGCTGGTGGCGACGGCGAACCGTTCAATCCTGGTGGTGGAGGACATCGACTGCACCATCGCGTTCCACGATCGCATGGCGGAGGCCCGGGCGGCAAGCTCCTCGTCCAGCGGCGAACCGGAGAACCAGGTTTGTCTCGTCATACTCTGATTATTCAGGTTTTTTTTAATTATTAGGCGACTAAATCAATATACCCTTTGACCAAAAAAATAATTAAATAAATATTCTCGTGTTTCGATCCATAAATAAATGTACTCATGTCATGATCTCGAGGCCACTCATACAAAGAAAACTTTTATTACCTATAAAAACACTCTTTTTACCTAATTAACTGAAAATAGATTAGAACAGGAAGCACATGCATAGATGCAAAGAGAACGTGAGGGTTTTTGTTAGTATCGAGATTTTCAAAGGACATGAATCCTCGCAATTTAGATGGATCGATGTAATTTACTCTCATCGTATCGATATCATCCATTTTTATTTAATTTAATGTTGTTTGCAGATATTAAAGGGTGATTAAGTTAAAGGATCCGAGTCTCCTTCTTTAATTTAGTGAATTACAAATTAAAAGTAGCAAGGAAATCAGAGAGAAAAATGCATGATTTGGAGAAATTGAGGATGTGAACACGAAAGGAGATGAAAATCAACCCCGTCAAATGGATTAGAAACTATCTAATGCGTATACCCTACTTACAATGACACTTTGAAATTTCCAATTGCTTAAATTAGTCAGTCAAGATACAATAGATTTGTCAATTTTGGCCAGAACAAACAATAGATTGTTAGAGTGACACGTTGCTTCTTCTTCTATGGGAGTTTCGTGGAAACTTCATTATTGGCCTATGTACGGTGCATGTATACTCTTTCTCTTTGCTTCATATGTTAATGATCATTGCCTTCGGGATGCGGCAGGTCACATTATCAGGCTTCCTCAATTTCATCGACGGGCTCTGGTCGAGCTGCGGCGACGAGCGGATCATAATTTTCACCACGAACCACAAAGAAAAGCTTGACCCAGCGCTTCTCCGGCCGGGTCGTATGGACGTCCATGTTCACATGTCTTACTGTACCCCGTGTGGATTTAGGCTCCTGGCTTCGAACTACCTCAAGGTCGAGGATCACGCGCTCTTCGGAGAGATCGAGGGTTTGGTCCGCACCGCCGAGGTCACTCCGGCCGAAGTCGCGGAGCAGATGATGAAGAGCGAGAAGCCCGAAGAGGCACTGAAGGACATCATTGAGTTCCTCAAGGTGAAGATTAAGGAAAATGCGGAGCTCAAAGCCAAGAAGGTTGAGCAAGAATTATTGGCGGAGAAAGAGGGGAAAAAGGAGGCGCAAGAGGTAGAAAGTGTGAACGTGAAGGAAGACAAATAAGCAGATGATGACGAAAATTAAGAGTGATACATTAGACTTTTTGTAATGTATTTATCATAAAAATTTAAGTACTAATCATTGTTTGGAGGATGTAAATATTAAAAATTTAAGTTCTTCCGGATTGTTTTCTACTTTTTAAAGAAAATATTAAATTTATGAAAAAAGTTTACATCCATTGAAATGAAAGAATTTTCACAAATGACCTCGTCAATTATTGATATGATAGCTACAGCTATACATGTTTTTAACTAGCTACCAAATCAATGACGGATATAGGTGACTGATATTAGTGTAGAGAGTCTTTACACCAACAATGTATTCTATAAAAATTCGTAATTTGTACACACTAAGAGTTCATGCTTCCATAAATCGCGCACGGTCACCACGCCATGGCCATTGCGATCAGCACTGTTCACCTAACTTGGTTTTGCACCGCCAATGGTCGCTCTTCATCATCATCATCACGGCATCACCTCAACCATCGCCGTCGCCGCCGCCGCCGCCGCCGCCACCACTGGCATTAATTCACTGTTTTACCATTTTTTTGGAACACAAAAAATAAAAATTTGAGGTAAATATGTCACAATAAGCAATTTTAGATTTTCCGGTAACACAAAAAAGATTGAAGGTATTTGTGTCACAGTAGGTATAGTTTGAGATTTTTTTATGATATTTGCCCTAGATAAAAAGAAAATAGTAGAAGAGTCTAAATCCAAAATATGCAAATTCACAATGACG
The DNA here is from genome assembly GCA_031216235.1 of Syzygium jambos. Taxonomy (NCBI): domain Eukaryota; kingdom Viridiplantae; phylum Streptophyta; class Magnoliopsida; order Myrtales; family Myrtaceae; genus Syzygium; species Syzygium jambos. Next base: position 16,026,408 of record CM062228.1, read on the forward strand.
TGAACCGCTTATTGGAGCAACTTAAAGCGTGAAGCAGTACCACTGAACTTAAAACCGAGATGGAGACCACCAGGCCCTCGTTTGCTAAAGATAAACATGGATGGATCTCACCTCGCAGGGACCATGGAAGGGGCAATTGCATGCATATGTCACGATTTAGAAGGAAGATTGATGGAAGGCCTTGCGCGACCCGTCCGAGCATCTTCCGCCCTTCAAACCAGAGCCCTTGCCTGTCTCTATGCCCTCAAACATTTTGCTGATCGGCCTCATTTAAAACTAATGCTGGAGTTTGACTGTTTAACGTTGATAAGCTGTTTGAGAGATTCTTCCCTCTGTCCTTGGGATGTTGAGCCAATTATCACTGATTGTATTGGCCTCTTGGCTTTTTTTGAGAGTCTAGAATTGGTCATTTGCACCCATGACTCAAATAGATTAGCAGACTGGGTTGTAAAGGCGTTAAGGTGTAAGACCCTCCTCCGAAACTGGGTTTGTAACCCCCTTTCCCCTCTTTGGGAATCCTGTGTTTTGATGTCCCTTATTCTTGTAGGTGGGCCCAGGTTTAATGAAATGATATATCTAGTTCGACCAAAAAAAAAAACCCCTTATTGGGCCCGGCCCATTCATGTACCAAAGCGTGCAGCTGCAAACGGCCTGACATGATTCTAGGCCGGTCCGAACCGGCCCGTATTCCCTTCTCACGTCCTCCGTTTCTCGCCAATCAGGTCGCCGTGATTTTCCGCTTCTCTTTCTCGCGTGAACAAGTGCTTTCGAAATTTGCAAAGTTTTCTTCTGCTCCGCCCTTCGATCTCGAAACGTGTCGCGCGGAAACGAGGCCTCTCCCGATCCAGCCGATCCAGCTCGCCGGTCGGTGAACGCGATCTCGACCTCCGTCTTTCGAGGCTTCGAATGATCCTGCCCCCTCGATTCGTTCCCTTGCCTTTCTCGCGAAATCTTTTCCTTGCCCGTTCGTCTGATCAGTGTCGATCGATTCAGGTTTTCCAGGGAGACGAGAGGCGGGAGAAAGAGGCGAGATGGACCCGGATGCAGTCAAATCTACTCTCTCCAACTTGGCATTTGGGAATGTAATGGCTGCCGCCGCTCGCGATTATCAAAAGGTGCGGTTTTTTTTAACATTTTAGCATCTGGGTTCGTTTTCTTTTGCTCTTCTGTTCGTGTAATCTTCTGGGCATGTCGAGATTTTCGGTTCTGTGCTTCGAATTTGCGGAAAGCTGGGAAATTTGCAATGACTGTCTATTGCTGTTGCTGGGATTGCTCCTTTTTAATATAGTGACTGTTGAGATTGGATTTGATTGTGCAGCAACTCGTATTATGAGCTAGATTGGATTGATTTTTCTTCTTCTTTACTTTCCATTCTTACTGTTTTTGTGAAAGGCTATGAAAGTTCAATTGTAAGCTATAGCCTTTTGTGCACTCTTTTTTTCTGTGTTGTGCTTGACCATGTACTGATTTTTCACAGGAGGTACTAGCCCAACAAAAAGCTCAAACTTCCACTTCTACCCACCAGGAGGTTGACCTTGATGAGTTGATGGATGTGAGTTTGTATCTTTTGTTATGATCCTTTACATGTAAATTCGTAAGCATATGCTTGTACCATTGTTTCTACTCTCTAGTTCTAATATCGCCTTATGATGACAGGATCCTGAACTGGAAAAATTGCATGCTGATCGGATTGCTGCCCTCAAGGTGAGAACATTTTCCTACTTGTGAGTTGTAAATATGAATTATCGGTGGTAGATTTGTCAGTTTCACTTTTTGTTTTTCTTTTCTGGTGGAGCAGAAAGAAGCTGAGAAGCGCCAAGCATTGAAGCAGCAGGGACATGGCGAATACAGGGAGATAACTGAGGGCGATTTCTTGGGCGAAGTCACCAGGAGTGAAAAAGTGATCTGTCACTTTTATCACCGAGAGTTTTACCGTTGCAAGTAATGTCACTAGAATATTCTTCCTCACTTACGAGTATTTTAGTCTTGGTTTTTGCTTGGTGCTCAATTGCTTACGTGTTTGTACTTGGGTAATGCCTTCACAGAATAATGGATAAGCATCTGAAGACACTTCCTTCAAAGCATTTGGATACCAAGTTCATCAAGCTTGATGCAGAGGTTAGTTTTCCTTCAGATTGATTCGTTGAAACTTTGGCATAGAAGTTATCCCAAAAGCAATGAAATGAGAGTGCTAATTGCTGCTGTTAGCTGTGATGCAGAATGCGCCCTTTTTCGTGGCCAAACTAGGAGTCAAAACATTGCCTTGCGTCATACTTTTCAGGTCAGGGCTTAGCTATATATTTCTGCTATGTTTGTAGTCAATTATTCATCAGTGTGTGCAACTTGTTTGCTTCTATTTTGGATATTTACTGTTATTGAAGCTCGAGGTGATCCAGAGTCACTCTGTTCATAAATCCCCTAAGATGAAATGTTAAGCTCGAGATTTTCTTTCGTTCTCATTTCAGGAAAGGGATCGCAGTAGATAGACTAGTGGGATTTCAAGATCTTGGAGGGAAAGATGATTTTTCTACAAGGGCACTGGAGGCTCTTCTGATTAAGAAAGGTCTCTCTCTCTCTCTCTCTCTCTCTCTCTCTCTCTCTCTCTCTCTCTCTCTCTCTCTCTCTCTCTCTCTCGCGTGCGCGTGCTCATGCAGGCACATGCATGAATTTGATATTAAATGCTTGTTGACATACAGGCATAGTAAGTGAGAAGAAGGATGATGTAGACAATGAAGATAATGAATGTCTGGAGAATAGGCACAGATCTGTGAGATCTTCTGTGGATCCAGATTCCGATTCTGACTAAAACTGGAAAGCAAATTCCAGCTCTTTTCTCGAAGATCTTGTAGCTTTCACCGGCGCATGTTGTATAATTGTTCTCATTTTTGTTTGCTATCCTGTTTTCACCATTTAAATGCAGTCGACATGTATTTCCTGAAAGTTTGAAGCTTGATTCTGCATCTGATTAGATAAGAGAACCAAATGCAGCTTTTTCTTGAATCTTTGTAGCTTCCATACCACATGCCTATATAACTAACTATGTCACATATGTTACCATTCAAATGCAGTCACCTGCAAACGTTGCTCTAGTTTTTGGATCACATAACTTATGTGCCTGGGACACCTTCAATCAAGATATCATGAATAGTGAATTGAGACTTGAACAAATTTTGCAGCTCTAACTTAGCTGAGAAATGTGCTTATATGTAACTTGCATTGACGTTGGTTTGTGCTTTGCTTGTTTACATTTCCACCATAATTCAAGATGTCGCTTGATTTGAAAACGAAAGACAGGATTAGCAAAAATGAACTCCTTTCTTTCCTAAGAATCCGAAGAAACTATTTTCTCACTTCTTTTAGCACTAGAGAAAAGATTATCAAAGAATGCGCTATGAATAATGAAGAACGATAGATCCTCGTTCAAGAAGAATCGACTTCTTACGAGTTGGGTTTCATTTAATAATGACACTGCCTGGCAAGATGCTTGTTTTTCTCTCCTTTCTTATGGCGAGTTCCGATCCCTTTGTTTGAAATTTCTTTGTTCGTACCGAACCGCCTGTAGAATCAAATCCCATTCCACAAGATCCTATATCAGCTATCCACAAGATCCTATATCAGCTATACATCTGCCTTGCATAAATGAAATAAATGCTAAAGTATAAATAATTTCTTTTGAGATTTATGTCTGCCCGGCATAAAAGAGTAGGGCAAGGGTTTAATCTTCACAACCGGTTCTCTCTGAAGAGTTCCACGAAACCAAAGCAATTCTTTTGCAAGAATTATTGAAAGTTGCAAAGTATTTGAATGGGAAAATTACATTATTGGTCTCCAAATTTTGATCCAATGTGCAACGTAGTTTTTGAACTTTTAATTTGTTCAATATAATATCTGAACTTTTGATATATGTTCAAACTAATCCCTAGAATATATGAAAGTATTCAATATTGTCTTTTTACTAATATAAGTTCAGGTATAATATTAAATATTTTCATATAATTCAGGGATTAGTTTCAACATGTACCCAAAGTTCATAAACCATATTAAATAAATTAAAAGAGCAAAGATCAAATTGCACATTGAGTCAAAGTTCGAGAACTACTTATATCATTATTCCTATTTTGAATCTAAGTGGAGTCAAAGTCAACACTCAAAAGAGATGGGGAGACAGAATTTTCCCGGGAAAATTGGGAAAGACGTTGATGGAGTCGTTCAAACTTCCACATGATGTCAAATATGTGTTGAACGGAACGGCCTTCGAATTCGCATGACACTGCGCGAACTCGGAAAGCCTCCATTTTTCTGTCTGTTGTAACACGTCATGTCCGAAAACCGCTCCGCTCCACTGGAAAATCGTGAGGCCGTGCTCTCTCTTCTTCCTCAAAATCCTCTGCCTCTCCAAGAGCACCATCCCCCCCAAAAAAACGAGCGAAAAAATTATAACCCATTCTTCACCTGCTTTCTGTTCTTGCCCTTTTGGATTAGGTACGCCTTCTTCAGCCATGAATTTCATTTGATTCATTTGTTTTAAAGATATTCGAATTGCGATTCGTATCGGGGTGGCTTCGAGCTAGGATTCTTGTTGCAACGTAGAGCTGACAATTCGTGTTGGCTTGTGATGCATTTGCGGATGTTATCCAATGCAATCGCAATTGGTATCCGAACCCTGCATCAACCGTGGCATGTCTTGTTATGGTGGAAGTTGATTGTGTAGTTTAGTGTGTTTCGGGTAGCTGTCTAACGTTTGCAGATTTGTCTTCCCTTCGTAACTTGTTTCTTCGGGGCGTATGCAGATAATTGATTAGGCATTCAAGGTCCTGGCATTGGCATTCATAGAGGCAAAATAGAAACAAGCAGTACCATGTCGGGACCACTATCTCCCAAACCGGGTAATGCTTTCCTCTATGATTCGTGACTTCATTTATTTGCGGTTGCTTTAATGTATTGGCATTCAAGATTCGAGAGATTAGTATGGCCTGTTATATTCTAACATATACAAGAACTACTAGCATATTGATCCATACCCTAAAAAGAAAAGAAAGTACTGAAAGCTGAAGTACTGTTTCCGTCGTAACTCGTCGCCTGAAATCTTGGTGAACTCTTGGGTAGCTACGTCTCGCATATTGCGGGAAATATTCTGACTGTTCTTACGGACTCAGAATAGAATTTCTGATGGTTTTCTGCTCCTATTGTTATCAATATGCAGCTGATGAGAGACATGATGTCGAACATCATGAGAAGAACAAGATTGCATCTTTCAAGAAGAAAGCTATCAATGCCTCCAACAAGTTCAGGCATTCTTTGACCAAGAAGGGTAGGAGGAGCAGCAAAGTCATGTCCGTTGACATTGAGGATGAGCACGATGCTGAAGAGTTGCAAGCTGTCGATGCTTTCCGTCAAGCTCTGATACTGGAGGAACTCCTACCGTCAAAGCATGACGATTACCACATGATGCTCCGGTACCTCATTTTCGGTTCGGCTTGTGAATACATAAGTAGCTGTCACGTGAGAAGCAAAAACATGAGTTTGTTTTAACTGATTTTTTTTGTGTTGTGTTGTGTTGTGTGTGTGTGATATATGATACATGATGCTCCGGTACCTTATTAGGGATGTTTATTTTTTTTTCACTGTTGCCTATGCCAAAAATACATATGATTGTGCTGACCAGTCACTGCATCTGGTGCGCTAAGATACCGTGAATATGGTTTAGTGCTTCTCTAAGTTCTAATTGTTGATTCCTCGACAGAGGTCCCTGTTAGCAATTAGTACTGGGACATCAGCGAGCAAACTCTAATAGATTCATGTAGAAAAAATCGAAGAGCGGAAGTGGTTTTCCTATTTTCCTAAATCACACATAGAACACGGATAAATATATGGAGAAATGTGCTTTTAACTAACAATTTAGACCCTCATACTGTAGGTTCTTGAAGGCCAGGAAGTTTGACGTCGAGAAATCAAAGCAAATGTGGGCCAACATGATCCAGTGGAGGGAAGAATTCGGCGCCGACACCATCTTAGAGGTAATTGTTGAAGGAACTGTTGTTGAAGCTAAAGAGTCTCTCTACGAATGATGCCTCAAGACATAAACACACTCATTTTCGTCACGAGTCTGGTTTCCTGTCATGAGAGTCAGCATATCCTTAGAGTTGCAATTTATTTATGCTAATTCCTGTTTAATTGTCAGGAATTCGAATTCGAAGAGATTAATGAAGTCCTCAAGTACTATCCCCAAGGGCATCATGGCGTAGATAAGGAAGGTCGGCCCGTGTATATTGAGAGACTCGGTCAAGTGGATGCCACAAAGCTGATGCAAGTCACGACCATGGAGCGTTATGTGAAATACCATGTTCGGGAGTTCGAGAGGATCTTTGCCATGAAATTCCCAGCTTGTTCCATAGCAGCAAAGAAGCACATCGATCAAAGCACTACAATATTGGATGTGCAGGGAGTGGTAAGCCAAAAAGCGATCATAAACAAAGGTTTTCATGTTACTGAAAGAAAATTTGTTGCTTGTCACAAGGGCTTTCTCTTAGAATTTGTTAACTCTGCAGGGGCTTAAAAACTTCAATAAAGCCGCCAGGGACCTTGTCACTCGCCTTCAGAAGATTGACGGTGACAATTACCCCGAGGTACTACATCACTCTTACCTTATCAGGCAACTTGCTATCGAGTGTTAGTTGTAAATCTTTGCTAGCTATCGGTTCTTTAACTTCACGTGATGCGACAACATGTCAAATCTGACTGCAGACCTTGAACCGGATGTTCATTATCAATGCGGGTTCCGGCTTTAGAATGTTGTGGAACACTGTTAAGTCTTTCCTTGATCCAAAGACCACGGCTAAGATTCATGTAAGCGCGTTCTATGTGCATCATATATGTTTGAGCAATTAGACTTACATGGAAGACTTGAATTAACAAGAATCCACACTCATGCCAGGTCCTTGGTAACAAGTACCAGAGCAAGTTGCTTGAAATAATTGATGCAAGGTAAGCCTATAATTGTGCTTTCTCTTTTTGTTTTGCCACACATTATCCTAATTTTTAGGGTCCTGATTATGTTTCTTCGAACGTTCGGCAGCGAGTTGCCAGAATTCTTGGGAGGCACTTGTACTTGTTCTGACCAGGGTGGTTGTATGCTTTCTGATAAAGGCCCATGGAAGGACCAAGAGATAATGAAGGTCCCCCAGAACAACTTGCTTTTCAAGTCTTTGTTGTTCATACGTGTCAGTTTGTTGAATTCTGCAGCTTCAGTCTTCGACTGAATCTCACTTAGCCGCACGCTTTGCAGATGGTTCAAAATGGCGATCACATGTGCCGAAAGAAATCAACCACTGGTTCTGATGAGAAGACAATCTCTGAGGATGAGATGGCAAATGCCAAGGTTTGCCTTCTTTCTTAATCTCATTATTTTTCTTTGTCTAACCATGTATGTACCTTTTGTACTGTGGCATGATGGGTACCATAGTAACTTCTTTCTAATTGTGAGGTCATTTTTTGCAGTCTTTATTTCATTTGTTTCCTTGCTGAGATTTGTTGCTAACTTCTACAGGGATGTGATCACCCCAATTCCGATGCTGTGGACATGCGACCGCAACCTCCCCATCTTTCTCCTATCGTTGAAGAAGTACGTACAGCTGGCTTATTAACCTTCAGAATGAATAGATTAGCAAGTATAAGGCACACGAGAGTGTTATCGTAGCTTGGCAACCACTTTCTAGCTTACAGCTGTGTTCTTGTTTCAGTCCATTCAAAAAATTAAGAAGCAAAGTAAGAAACTACAATGGCCTGCATGCCGTTTCAAAGTCTTTTTCGACTCAACAAGATTCGTTTGTTTAGACAAAAAGCTTTAAGGAAGCATGCTTTTTTTTTATTTCTATATTTTTGCTCCCCTTATGTACACAAATTAGCCCGGCAAGGCTATCTGTAATCACTTCCTTGCCTCCAAATAGTCCTTCCAGCGGTCTCTTTTAGCCATACAAGTGTTCGTTCTATTCCTTTTCCTTTTCCTCGTGTATCCACATTTATCAGATTTTGCTATTTCCAACTTTCTTAAACACGAGTTTTTGCAGGTCTACAATGGCCAAAATTGCAAGAAATCTTTCAGGCGTGAGGATTTTGTCCCAGTGATCGATAAAAGCGTCATTGCGACTTGGGAAAAGTTTGCGCATGATGATAAATTGGCACTTCCAAAAGGTACATCTATACCTCTTTTTCCACCTGCCTCCTGACACATCTTATTATTTGTTAAGTTAGTTACTTAACTGCCTCTTGATCAAAGGCAAGTCTTCAATAGTTACTTAACTGCCTCTTGATCAAAGACGATTCTTCAATAGTTTGTGCATAGATCCCTCCAATTTCTGTCCTACCTGTGACACATAGTATGTTGCACCAATGAATCTTCCCAGCCTTTTGAGAAATGAAGTGACCCATATACTATTCTTTTTATTTGTTCTTGTCCCCCTGATCTGTGTTTTCTTCATGCTGCATCAGGAAATCACTTTGCCATGGATGATCCTCACAAGGCCCCCAAACCTGAAGGCTTTAGCTCTCATCTTTTCTCCGGCCTAATGACAGTGGTCATGGGCGTCGCCACCGTCATTAGAATGACGCGCAACATGCCCAAGAAGGTCACTGATGCTACCTTGTACTCTAGCGCAGACTACTATACCGACAACATGGTTAAGAGCCAGCTGCACTACTCTGAGTTCGCTCCGCCGCCTATCTCTTCTTCCGACTACTTCACGATGTTGAAGCGCATGGCCGAGTTGGAGGAGAAGGTCACTGTCCTGAACATGAAGCCCGCTGCCATGCCGGTGGAGAAGCAGGAAATGTTGGATGCTGCAATAAGCAGGGTCAGCACATTGGAGCAAGAGCTTACAGCAACCAAGAAGGTCAGTACATTTCGACACAACGGCCGAACAGTCAATACAACACTTTATTAGAACAGTTTTAACTTGCCATCTCCCATGCACAATGATTGGAAACACGAATAGTTTGAACTTGAAAATGAAGTTTTATCGATTTGATGTATTAACATTCCTCCAAATGTGTCACTGTCTAAGCATCCTGGCTTTGCCCTTGAATAAGCGTTCTTCAAAAAAGAGATTCTTTTGAAAAGTTCACGGTCATAATGAGCAGCAAGGATTCGAATGGCCATGTAAATTCTTGAAATCAGTTCACTGATTTCTATTTATCTAGCTGGATGGGCAAATTCAATTGTAAGTTGTCAAAAAAGCCACATGTTCTGTTGCTTGTCCAGGCTCTGGACGATGCAATTGGCCGACAGCAGGAGCTCCTGGACTACATCGAGAAAAAGAAAAAGAAGAAGTCGCTGGTAAGAACAACCGCTTCTTTTTTGCTTCCTCCATGATTGTGTAATTAAGTACCACTGAGTGAAGATGTTTCACAATCTGAATTCTTTTTGCTTTGTTTTTGTCTCTGATGCAGTTTGGCTGGTAAGGGAGTGACACTGAATGCCCCCCCGGGGAGATTGCTGGTGATCCCAAAAGTGGTGGTTGGGTTATGTTCAGAGTTTTCAAGGCCATCCTGAAATTCCCAGTCTTTTTCCTAAAACAGTTTCCTATAAAATTGTTCTACAAACTATTAAACATTGCAAGGGCTTTCACTATCTGGTGTATATATGATGTGGAAGATCTGTTTGCGCTTGTTTTCCTGGCAACGGACCGCTCCAACTCCGCGGTTATTTTATCGGATACTAAACAATTTCCTCCTTCGTCATGTGAGGGAGAGATTCGAGAGAGCAAGAGTTATGAATTGAACTAGTAACCTTTCCATTGCCACTTGGAGATCATGCATCTTAAGGCTGTGTTTTCGTGGATTCAAGTGAAGCGAGAGAGGAAATGGACAGGCTGCAAATCAGTAGAAATGAAGGGAAACTATTTCCTCTGAATCCAGAGTTGAATACCAGTAGAAGGAAACTTTTTATTGATCTCCCTTAATTTGATTTCTAAATGCGAATCATTAGACGAAGGATATGTCGGTCCGTCGGCTAACATACATCGGAAGTATATATGCTCGGTTTTTCTACGGGTCAAGTCAAGAAACCAAGAAGTTACGGGCACCATGTCTTCTTGTTTCCCATGCCAATGGTTTGAAAAACTTATATTCCCCTGTCATGTTTGCCGGCATCTCCCAGTAATCTCACTAATCAGATTCCGATCTCACCAATCAGATTCCGATCTCACCGGAAAGACTTTAAACTCATCATGAAATAGCAATATCAGCGAGGAACTAACGGTACGTACAAACTGGCCTGAAAAATTATCTCGTTCAAGAGCAAGGTTAAAAAAGTCTCCCGCCTTCTGTTAGAGAAAACTAAGAAGATAAACCGCATCATGTGATTATTTTTATGAATAAATTAAAAAGTTGATAAATCTCGGGCACAAATAGTGGCTGTAGTTTAGTGGTTAGAATTCCACGTTGTGGCCGTGGAGACCTGGGCTCGAATCCCAGCAGCCACATTTCCTCTCTTTTTTAGTTTCACATCTACTTTTGCTTCAATTAAGTTTATTTTATTTTTCACCTTTCATTTTCTATTGGATTGAATACCTTGCGCGATGTGTCTTTATCATCTCTCATATGCTTTATGTTGTGATCAAGTTGTTTATTCTCTAAAAATCACGACGCATTTCTAATTATCTTACTTCTCGGTGATGGTGATGGCCCATAATTCGAAATAGGGAAAATTGAGTAAATTTGATCTTATTTTTTACAATAAGAGGATCACTATCCTCCCATCAAACATTTTATTTGCATTGCACGGATGGCTTTGTCCTTTGCACAATATCCGACATGATCATGCAAGTGGTAAAGCCTCTTGTCCTTCAATTTCCGAGTGATGAATGATGGAAAGTGGCTCAAACACTCGACAATTTGCTCTTTAAAGTTAGTGGCCAATTCCCCCTTTTTTAACTGGTGGGGCACGAAAATATCCAAATGAACACGGATGTTGATTTCAGTGAAATGGCTGCGTCAAGCATTTGCCAAAGTATTTGTGTGTGCGTGCATGTTTGTGTGAAAAGTCAAAGAAGGTGGGTTCCTAATTTCCTTTTGGATTCATCCGAAGTTGACAATTTACTTTTGAGCTCTTCCTTATCCGTATCTCCAGTGTTCCCATATTGCAACTGGAATACATAGCACATCCGATCGCTTCGAAGACATAAAGAAAAAGAATTTAAGCGATACAACGACCGCTTACACAAGTTTTCGGCAAATTGAAACCATATAAACTCGGGATTATTAGACAGCAAAGTGGACAAAAAAAGGGTTCAAAACGAAACTCCCGAAACACCCTTGTTCAAGAAAACATTGACCTGAACCGCCCATGTTTAATCACGGTAACATATAAATCGGTAACGTCAAAACTAGTCAGTGAAACCTACGCTTGCTGCTTTGATTCGGGTATGATTTTAAAAAGCAGGGAAATAATATTTCAAGGGTTTCAAATTGCTTATCAGCCGGAGTCCATCGATTTCGAAGACGCACTTAGAATTAATCGCGTGTTTTAGTAGCTTTCTTCCTATTAATAAATCCACTAAGCTGGCCCTCTTCTGTATATGATCCACATCACTCTTTTTTCCCATGTTTTCCTAGGAAAAGAAGAGAGAAAATTTTGTCTTTCATAGAAAATTTTTAGAAGGAAGAAAGAAAGAGACTTCTCTTGGGGGGGCGGTTGGCATTTTCCTCATCCTTTCTGTGAAGATCAATCAGCGGGCTTCAATCATCATGCCAGAGCCGACATCTTGGAGACAAAGCATGGTGTTTTGCTGTTTTTATATGACTATATTAAAGATGCAATCCGTGCAAGCACCTATACCCAAAAAATTATAATGATAGGATATGATTTTCTTTTCCTTCTGTAGGCAACCCTTTAGAAAAATGGGTTTCTATGTAGGCTGTGTTTAATAATTCATTTTCTGCCCTAAAATCAACCTTTTTCCAGCAACAGATGTAAGTGTCCGTTTACCCTTCACAATTACCCCGAAATGAGATTATTGTGATTTGTGCAGTTAATAGCGAGTGAATGGTGGTGATTCAAACCAATGATGATTGCTTGTATCATATATTATGTAAGAGTCGAAACCCACGGGAGACCCATCATCATCGACAATCGTGATCATGTCGGTCTATCAACATTTTAACAGAAATTGTACGAAAGAAACGAGGGTCGGGACTTCATAGAAGCTTCCTAAAAACTACTGTTCAATTTTGCCAAAAAGGAAAAAAAGAAGGGTATTCTATACATGCATAGATTAGACAAGTAGAGCAGCAGTCAAGTATTAGCAACTGATAAAAGATGGTAGCATAGGAAAGTACTGATTATACGCACATGCTCATATCATTCGCCCACCACTTTAGCTATGACTTTAGTTCTTCATTGCCCGTGGCATTTGTGGCCGAGGTTATTGAATGAACCATTCTATGGTCAATGGGGGATGTATTCAAGAACTTTGACCCTCTTAGTCTATCTGAAAATATATATATATAATTGAATGAAACTTACCAACTTTAACTCTTTGGCCAATAAAAGGGGGGAAAAAGGAGATTAAAAAGCTTAAATTTTTATTGAGCGCGTCCTAGTGATTTCATTTTCTATCCTTTAAATCTGCACCTTTGGGCAAGGGTGGGTCCATGTGAAGGAACAAGACTGTAAAGTTGAGAAAAAGGATTCAATTCAATTCAATTCAACCCCCAGTCGGCTGCTTTTCAATCGCTTTTGGCAATGTACGAATGCAATGAGATAGGATTGAACCCAAAGTCATTTTCTTTAATGACATGTGGACCTCATTAACTCAATATTTGCAACCGAGCTAAGGCAACGCGAGAAAGTGCCCTAGGCACACCATGATCTTGACGTCACATATCACGTTGGGGTCGAGATATACACTTTCGTACCCGCGGAAGGTCCATTATCGAATATGTAGTCTCGCCTGCTATGACCAATTATCAACAATTGCGATGGACTCGTCCAAGATAAACTAATGCTAGGCATGCAATGTTTCTTTTGAGTTTTCTTTTTTTATAGACAAGTGAGGTAGTAGAAGGTGGTGGCACATAATGTATTTGTCATATAACCTCAGTATTTAAGCATATTAAAGTCATTATCCAATGAAGTTCTTACTTCGTAATCAAGCTACCGCTTCATACATAGATACAATTAAGGCGAATTCTCATTCTTGCTCTATTCGTCCATCTACGATTGAAATAGAGTTACGATGACTTAGGAGAGTTTCATCCGATGTATTTATGATGCCCATGCTCTTAAAACAACTGTTATTTTCTGAGAAAAAAACAAAAAAACTAGAATCAATAGACATGGTAGACTATAATAACATGTAGAGAATCAGAAATAAGGGATTGTATAGTATATTCTCTCCAATCTATTGTTAGATAAATTAAAAAAATAAAAGCAAACTGTATTTTAGTCATATGCTTATGCGTGCAAAAGCAATTCTGATGTGGACACAGGAAAAATCATAATTTGATTTGCTCACACAAAGAAAAAGATGACAAAGAAAAAGGGAGAAAGAGCACGAAACCGTGCACCAATTCCCTTCTTCCTCAATTGATTTGTGAAGTAAGCAAAGTGGTCTTCTTGATGGACTTTCCATCATCCACTTGTTATTGTCAAACGTAATATGGGTTGTTGCAAGTTGATCATATCTCACCCTGCTTCCGAAACCCTAAATTAGGTCTCTTTATAGGAGCTGTGCTGGACTTTGTATCCTCTACATGCCTCTTCTTCCCACCCAATTTCGAGTTAATTAAATGAAAATAGTTCGAATATTCTTGTTGACCATAGTCACTAGTGAGATTGCTCAACCCCCAGAGTCAGGGCAATACGTTGAGTCGTTGGAGGATTTCCAGTTCAGGAACTAAAGATCGCATATTCGAATCCCATCAACCGCAAGCAAACTGCACTGAAATAAGACCATTTACATAGGCCAAAAGTCTAGATTAAATTAGTTTCATGTGTCTTATGATAGCCAGATCTCAAGAACCATCTCCCTAGACTGTAAAACAAAATAGTGAGATTGCTCTAGAAGAACCTACACAACCCAACATTAAAAAGTACGTGCTCATAGTCAATACTCATTGTGCACTACGTAAGCCACAAGATCAAAATTGGTATGGAGTTTTAAAATATGCTTTTGACGTAAATGGGTTGGCTTTGCCTTGGTGGGAGGTGATATTTCTCCCCCTATGGAAGATAAATTGAGTTTTTGCCCTAAATATATGTGTGGTGGTGAGTTTTTTTTTTCTAAACACGTTTCAGTAGTGAGTTGGAATGGTGCGCTTTAAAGTATTTATACTGAGAATTTCTGATATGGAACATATGTTAAGTATAGAAGGCGCTCCATTTTCTTTTCAAACTTTTGATATTTGCACCATAATTTATTTGTTTTTTTTCCATAATTTCCATCCTATTCATTCTCGATTTAAAATCTGACTTTTGCTCTCTCTTTTTTTTAGGTGTGAGATGGGTTTTTACAAGTGGGATTATTTTACTTATTTGTCATGAAGTGCTCACAGGAAAATGCATATATTTCCGCATCAAAACCTCGATTTATATATAACCAAAATAATAATGAAAGGCCAACCATGTGGAATCCTACATCCCAGTCACTTTCAATTGAGGAAAATATGAAAAAAAAGAAATTCTTTCACTGATATTAAAACCCACCTTCCTAGAAAGAGAAGAGAGAGAGGAAGAGAGAAAGAGAAAGAGAAAGGTGTATCTGTTGACACCTACATGTGGAAAGATGACCGAAGGCCATTTTGACAGGCGCATTGAGTTTTAGTGGACTGTATTTCGTGCTTGGAGCACTATAGCACGCTAGGACGTGGGGTAGGATTCATAATCTGCAATTTGTATCGTATGTGCACAAAGAATTATAATATTGTATGTTAAAATATTCAACATCATTTATTTCTAAAGTTTTGATGAGCCTTAAGCTTCATTTGTTTCACGAAAAATAAATGATATCAAAAAAAATTTTAAAATAATCTTTTGCATTGCTTGAAATAATTAGTTGATGACTTATATATTTATTAACGATAACAATCTATATTTAAACATTTTCATGGATGGTAAAAAAATTATTCGTTTATTCATTTTGTAAGAGATACAAGCGATTATTTTTTTAGAGAATGTTTCTCAAATATTTCATTTTCGGCAAAACAAATGGAGCCTTATATGCATTTATATCCCTTCATCTATCAGGTTTCAGATTTTGGGTTAGATTTTCTAATATTGTGAGAGTTACTAAGCACTATCTAACAAATATACCTCGTATTAGAAAGTTTTCTTGCTAAAATACTAGAGCACTAGTCTTCACTATAATAGCTCAAGATCACTATCACATCAAGGGTTGGCACACACACACAAAGCAATCAATTCATTAATTTATTTGAAAATTTTGAGAGGATTAGACTGGGATCAGTATTGAGTTCATATTCTCCTTTCTTCATCATGATAGAAGGTTGGTAAGATCATTGAAGAAAGTCTTGAGAGTGCAAGCTCAATATATAGGATGAAAGAATAATAGATTTCTAAGATGTATGTAAATGGAAATTCCATACCTCGATGGAAAAAGGGAAGTACGAGCAATTGGAAGTTTAGGTCTGTCGTCTCCGATATGTTGTTAATATCGAGTGAATGACCAGCCACGCTAAAATCTACATCTTGGAATGAGGACCACTATCCTAAATGATATCGAATGGTATAGTCATCAACCTATTTTATTCACCGAATCGCAACAAATGTTCACTTCATGTGAATTCTGCAAATCCACGTCTTAATCATGAATTTCAATGCTCAGATATGTTGTTTTTGATATGTTACTAGTAAAATAACCAACGACGTTAATAGTCAAATCGTTGGACAACATTACTCGAGATCAATTCTATATCCTAACATGAGGATCCTCTACCTCAAATGGCATCGTCATCGCCTATCCTGTTCACTAAATCGCAACAAATGTCCGCTTCATATGAATTTCATTAGATCCCCATCCTAACATCTTTCATGATATGGTGAATAATGCACATGATTGGAGTACTCAATGGGGCAAAGAATCCCTACCCTCTAGACCTACAAGTACAAATACTAAATAGACATATAAATGTAGCCATGTCAAAAAATATTTAAGAGACTTGATCGACTCGATAAAATTATGTTGTATGATGTAACAACTTATATAATCACATCATGCATGTACCCAATTCATACAATGATACTCTCCATGTTCCACACGCGGTGAATTTTTTTGCACAAATTTGAGATCGAAGCGACCGCATATTATAGTCATTCAATTAATTAAACGACATCTTTTGATCCAAAAAAAAAATACAACATTCATACGGTAAAGTGCCCATGACTATGAACAATTGTGATTCACGTGATGTCCAACATAATCATAAGTAAAGAAGTTTTTTACCATCATAGGAGCAACTCTCTCATGGAAAATAGAATAAACAATAGAATAAAAAAAAGAAGCAAAGATCGTGAAATTGAAAAACCTCAATCAGATCCACGTGATGAACGGCTCGGATCGAATCCGGACAACATTTCCTGGCCACCGCCAGTATGGTAGTCGCAGGGGCACTGCGACCGGGGCCCACCTCCTCGGGGCACCCGACATCGCGCACTTGCTCCTTGTACGGTTGAAACTTGAGAGATCGCGCTGTAGATTTTTCATCCGGTGCTTCTCGTCGCGAGTTATTAAAGCGTCTCAACGACTTCCATTGGTCCTTCGCTCCCACGTAAGCCAACCGGATGCCGCCACGTGGAAACGCGCCTTCTCTGTTTCCACTTTTGCCCCCCGGTAAAAGCGCGCGGTTAACTGCCGAAACGGTAACTCCATTCCGGGCTGCTCATCTGGCAGTTAAAAATATGGATGGAGAGAGAGAGAGAGAGAGTCTCTTCTCCTCGTGCCGCGTGCACCGGCACCCAAATGAATGTACTGCGAAAATAAATATTATCATTGGTCTACACTTTTTTGTTTGATAAGATTTATTTTGTCAACACTTTCTATTTTTCATCCTAAAAGTTTGAAAAAAGGGAAAAGTATTTTTGAGTTTCTGAACATTATGAAACAATTAAATATAACTTTACGCTTCAATAATTATACTTCTTAAAAATTTGAAGTTGTTATAGTCTTTAACAAATAATCAAGTGAACAGCATGATTTTGCAAAATGATAAATAAAAAAACAGTCCGAATAAATTTACAGTGCACAGCCAACCATATAAAGTCCTGTCTATTCGCCATCACATCACGACCAATGACTCTACGCCCTAACTTATGGACAGTTGGTTTTGGTAAGATTTTTTTCCTTGTAATAATATTTTTGTTTAGATGAAACGTGCAATTTTCCAATATAAACACGTCCTCGAATAACGTTTTATTTATTTCATAAAAAAGAAATGATTCGAAAATATTTTTTTAAAAATAATTGCTTGTATTAATTCACAAAATCGGATTAATGGAAAATATTTTCGTCATCCACAAAAATATTGAACACATATTATTATAGATAATGAGAATATCATTCATTAACCAATTATTTCAAATGATACAAACAATCATTTTTAAGAAAAATATTTTCTAAATTATTCATTTTTTACGAAACAAACAGAGCCTAACATTATTTTTCTAAGTACAAAAGATTGGCCTATCGCGACACCAATTTAATGGTGACAAAAATTTGGACCGATCTAGCCAGGCATGATCCTTCACCTTTCTTGTGCTTTCATGGCTTTGAAGTCTGTTGGGATACGTTTTATAATGGCGAAAATAAAATAAGCAATGATGCATGGCCGCCCAACTTCTTCATCAGCCCTAGCTTAAACAATAATTTTCCCCTTCCGAAAATAAAAATTAAAATAAAAAAAAGATTCCTCCAGAGCTTTTCAGCTTTTTTCATTTGTTTATTATTCCTCCATTCGGCAGCCAACAAAATTTCTCCGTCATTTTTCCACCCATCGCCCTTATAAAATCCACCGCCCATTCCTTCAGAAAACCTCTTCTCCTTCTCCTTCTCCTCCTTCGCCTTAGCTTCTTCCCCCTGTTCTGGCCTCTCCTTCTTCTTCCTTCCTTCTTCCTTCCTTCCTTCTTCTTCCTCTGCTCCTTCCTTCCCGTTGCTCTGTTTCTTTGCTTTCTCGCCCTGCTCTCCTTCGTTCCTTGCCCGTGCAGAGAAGCCGAAACTCTGTTCGAGAACCCTGGTCCTCCATCCCGATTGTTTTCATGCTTACCCTAAAGACGCTGCGGTTCTTGATGCTCTGGGACTCATGACGTCTCCAGTGCTCAGCGAGATCCTCCTCTTGGGTTTTATGGTCAACTCCACCCTCCGCCGCAGGACCCACCTCGTTCAATCCTTCTCCGTCGTCTTCCTCTACTGGTTCTACGTTTTCTCATGAACGCCCTCCCTCCGCTCCTCTTCCAACCCTGAGCGCTTCGACAGAACTCGCTTTGTAGTCTTTCCTGCGTGCTTTATCCTAGTTTCCGGGCTTTAGTTTTTTTTTTTTGTCCTTTCTTTTGTTCCTGGTTGCCAGTGTTGTGCTGTTTGTATTGTGGTCATGGCTTCTTCCAGCACGGGAGCATCTTCGGGGTCGTCCTCCTTCGCGCTCCAGAACTCGGGCTCCGAGGGGTTCGTGCAGGAGCAGAACCAGATCATGGACCAGCGGAAGCGGAAGCGGATGATCTCGAACCGCGAGTCCGCCCGCCGGTCGCGGATGCGGAAGCAGAAGCACCTGGACGACCTCATGGCCCAGGTGGGGCAGCTCAGGGGCGAGAACGCCCAGATCCTGCAGAGCCTGAACGTGACGACCCAGCTCTGCCTGAGCATCGAGGCCGAGAACTCTGTCCTCAGCGCCCAGGCGGCGGAGCTGAGCAACAGGCTGCAGTCGCTGAACGAGATCATCACTTACGTCCATTCCACGAGCTTGCTCTTCGAGACCGACGACCAAGCGGAGGTGCTCGGTGGCGACGACGGATTCATGAACTCCTGGAACGCGTCGGCGTGGATGAATCCGCCCGTCATGGCTCCGGCCGATATCCTAATGTACTGATGCTAAATGGGTGTGGTTGACTGATGGATGTGCAGCTGGTTGGAGTCAAAGATTGTGTGGTTCGAGATGCGAAGATCGAGAGAGATTTTAGCTGCTGGATGGTTCCATTTTCTTACCGTTTTTCTTCTTTCTTTTTTCTTCTGTTGGTCAAGAAAATCTGGCTACTGGGGATATATTAGGCCTGTACGATGGATCATTATTAGCTGATGATGTATATTTTAGGCCCTTAAGATGGATTATTGTTAAGTTGATCATGTGTCATTAGCGCGATGCAAGTGGTCCCCGCTGTAATTCCGTGTTATATTAAATAAAAATAAGTTCTATTATTTTAACAGGGTCGGTCTCTTGCCGACAAAATAATCGTCATTACGAAAAATAGACCATCACATCAACTGCGAGTTTATTACCTTTGGCTGTACTATATACGTAAGATTCTATATACGAGACTTTAAGAGAATTCACTCATTATGATATAAGCGTTGAGAGAACCCTAAGGTCGTCCAGTTCCTAACAAAGCTGAAGAATGCTGTCCTATTCAAGCCTTATGCCAACATGAAAATTTGTTAAATAGAAGCATGCGTTGTTGTACTCTTCTTGACGGAGTGACTCATATAATAAAGAATTTTATAGGTAGGGGTGAATTGAGTCAAGCGACTTGCAGGTCACTCGGGCTCAGATCAATGATTAATCAAGACTAACTTGTATGAATTATACCCAAGCTCGAGCTACTCGACATCTGGTTGAGTCGAGTTTGAACTCATTGAATGTTAGCTTAATCGATCACGAGTATAATCTAGCCCGATCGAATTGAGAAATAAATTTCACCCCACGTAGATAAATATCAGTCGATGAGCTAATATATGGCCCAAATCGGTTATTCCTATTTTCTCTTTTTCACATTTTTCTTTCTCCTTTTTATATTTTTCCTCATCCCATTTTAGCACTACTCCCAAAAACCAACGGGTTAATACCAAGATAATAAAATCGTTCCCATCTCTCCCGCTTCCCTCTCTCTCTTCTCTCTCCGTTGTCTTCTTCAATCTTCAGTCATGGAGGAAGGTTTGAGTTAGTATAACCCTCCCCGCCCTCTCTTGTTGTACGCTTTTTATATATCCTTTTGAGTAATGAATATTTCTTTCTACCAAAAAAATAGCATAAAAATTTGCAAATCAGTATTTCCATGAAAGATCTTACCTAGATTAAATTCCATCTCACAAAAAATTTCAAATTGGCACTTCATATTCCATTTACCCCAAACTAATTTTTGTCCAATAAAAAATTCAAACTTAAATCTACCATCTGTTAAAATGCATAGTATCAAGACATGTATGCTGCATGTCTTGGCATGTGTTTTAATGAGATATTAAACAAACAGCTATAGAAAGTAGATCTAGGTCAAGGGTGGTGTTAGGATGCATGTGTAAGTTATGTTAAAAAAATCTCACATCAAAAAATTAGTATGATGTAGAGTAGTTAATATATCCTAATTAGCCCATGATTCATTGGCTTAAGCTTTTGAGTGAATGCGAATCCAATTGAATATGTTAACAAGTTCGGACTTAAGCTCACTCTTGGTGATCTTCCCAAGTGAAAAGTATTGGGCTTTTACTGTGCGCTTCTAACAAATTGGTATCAGAGCCGATGTGGTTTGTTACAATTTTTGGTGGATGAAGTTGGGCGTAATTTCCGTGCTGTGGACATTGTAGTGTAACAATGCAGGCTCGGTGGGAAGACTTCATATCTTGAATTAAGGGTAGCTCACATGTGAGAGGGAGATTGTTAGAATACACGTGAAAAATTGATATAATGTAGAGCAGTTAATATATCCTAGTTGGCCAATAACTCATTGGTTTAAGCTTTTGAGTAAAAGTGAGCCCAACTGGATATGTGAACAGGTTCGGACTTAAGCTCCCTCTTAATTATCTCTCTTAGCAAAAGATATCAGGTTTTTGCTATGCCATCCTAACAGGTGGTTTGGGTTTTTTGGTAAGACAAAATTTAGTTTGAGATAAATGTGCCATAAGGTACCAATTTGATATTTTTAATGGTATTAACCCAAGATAAGTCACAATTGCTCTAGCCTCTATTCGAAGATGGAGCAGACCCTATCCTCGACCTCTACCGCTCGCTAATGCGATAGATTCTCCTATGCTCCCCGTCGGATAGTCCACAAGTTCCTAACCGGAATCTCTCTCTCTCTCTCTCAATCTCCTTTCTCCTCTTCATCGAGCCCGTTGCAAGTCGGGTTAGGTCCGCTATGCCCTATCCTATGTCGTTGAGCCTAATCCCGTCCTCACTAAGCTTAGACGACACCAAATTTGGCATAGCTTGGCCATAGGCAACCCACCCTCCTCCCGTGACATCGATGTAGAGGATGTGAGATTGAACTCGAAGCGCCCTGGTGAGCAAAATGGTAACAACAGTGAGGCACAGAGACAAAGGGATGACATTGCAATCAAGAGGCAATGGCGATGCAAACACGACAATGGCTTGATGGTGTGAACTAGCAAAGCTCAACTAAGAGAGGAAGAGAAGGAAGGAGGAGGGAATGTTATCTTAGGATGTGTGGTTTGTTGTGTAAGTACCTCAAATGATGAGGATATATTGGTCGAGGAGGTAATTTTACCATGTAAAATTTGTCTTCCCAACCACAAAGGATCCCAATCACTAATCAAAATAATAGAAAAAATAATATCACAAATGTCATAACATTCGTACGACTCTCATTTGAGTGCTATAACTTTTTTTCGATCATTTGAGTGCCATAATTTATGTATGGGCCACAACTTTTTCCCAATCACTTGAATTCTATATAACTTTTTAATCGATCACTTGGATATCATAAGTTTTTAAAAAATATTCACCATAAGTGCTATGTCATGTCGGATTTTCAACACTTGGGTAAATGTTTTCAAGAATTTTTGGCACTTAAGTGATTGATTAAAAATTATGCTACTCAAGTGAACGCTTTTTACAACTTATGGCACCAAAGTGATTGAAAAAAAAGTTATAACTCTCGAGCAAGCGCCGTACGAAAGTTGTGACACTTATGATGTCCATATTCTCAAAATAATACCAACATAGTTATCATACATGCATAGCAACGTGTTTCATTTAATAACTATCGACCCTTAAATAGTTGAAAGTTGAGTAGACCTCAGATTCGGCATGTAAGAATTATACTCTAAGTTTGAGCTTGAGTTTCGCTTATCTTTTAACTCTAGGATAGCATTTGTATTTATAGAGTTTGTCTTCTAGCTGTTACAGTAACTACACGAGATAAGAATTGTCTAATTCAAAATATTTTGAATTTTGAATTAGTCCGTTACAGTAGTAACTAGAGTAATAACGACATCCGTTACAGTAATAACTATAGTAATAACTAATTGAGATAAAAATAAACTAATTCAAAATATTTTGAATTTGAACGAGTCATGCAATGTTATCCTTAACAGGCCCTCTCAAGTTAAAGGTAGTCTTTTGGATGATCTTCAATTTGGATCTGAGCATATCATGACGACACCTTGTAAGAGGCTTGATGAAGATATCCGCTATTTGGTTACGTGTGGATATGAAGCGAACCTCAAGTTTGCGTTGTGACACTAAATGGCGGACGAAGTGAAAGTATACCTCGATATGCTTTGTTCTAGTATGAAAAAGTGGATTCACCATAAGAGACGTTGCCCCTAGGTTGTCGCACCAAAGGATAGGAGGTTTTGATTGAAAGATATCCAATTCTTGTAACAGTGATTGCAACCATACCACTTTTGCTGTGGCATTTGCCAATGTCTGATACTCAGATTTGGTTGAGGAACGTGCAATGGTATGCTACTTTTTGGCTGACCAAGAAATTAGATTTTGATCCATATAAATTGCATAATCTCCTATTAAGCGCCTATAAGTGGGACAACCATCCCGGTCCACATCACTGTATGCATGGAGTTCTGTGGTGGAGTGGGAATTGATGAATAATCCATGCGAAACGATTTCCTTTAAGTAGCGTAGGATCCGCTTTACAGCACTCCAGTGGTCTTCTGTTGGTTCTTTCAAGAACTAGCAGACTTTGTTTATCGCATAAGAGATATTTGGCCGAGTCAAGGTGACATATTGAAGAGCTCCTACGGTACTCCTATACAAAGTAGCATCTTCAAGTGGCTTACCCTGATTGATTAAATTGGTATTTGTAGCCATGGGCGTGTGAACCAGTTTAACACCATCTATTCTGGTTCCGTGGAGGAGATCTGTAACATACTTCTGTTGTGACAGGAGGAGCCCTGATGAATGTTTGATCACCTCAATTCCCAAGAAATAATTAAGTTCGCCCAAGTCCCTTATGGAGAACTCCTTGTTTAAGCAGTTTATAGTATCTTGAATAAATGCCACATTGAACCATGTAATAACAATGTCATCAACATACATGAGCATGTAAATGGAGAAATTGGGCCGATGTAGTACAAAGAGGGAAGTATCGATTTTTGACCCAATAAATCCCAGTAATTCTAAAAAGATACTCAACTGGTGGAACCAAGCCCGCGATGCTTGTTTCAATCCGGATAATGATTTTTGTATCTTGTATATATGGTTTGGCCTTTCTTTATCACTGAAGCCCTGGGGCTGAGCCATGTAGATTTCTTCAATCAAGTTATCATTTAAAAATGCATTGCTAACATCCAACCACAGGAGTTTCCAATACTTTGTCACAGCTAATGAAATAACTGTACGGACGGTGGTTGCTTTGACAATGGGACTAAACGTTTCTATATAGTCGATATCCTCCTGTTGATTATAGCCCTTGGCCACGAGGCGGGCTTTGTATCGATCTATTGAACTATCTGCACGTGTCTTGACTCGATAAACCTATTTGGAGCCCACAACATTTGCTTTGGGATTCAGTGGAACCAAAATCCATGTTCCATTACGCAACAAAGCATTAAATTCTTGAAGCATCGCGTCCCTCCATTTTCATCTTTATTAGCTTCGGTGAAACATCATGGCTATCCCTTAGATCTTATTTCAATCAAGTTCACATCTAGCAATTGATATCTAGTGCTAGGCCTCTGGTTTTGACGTAGCTGCATTCAATGGGTTGTTGATTTTTGATAAACCGATTGTGGAGGTATCATAACAACTTGTTGTGAGGAAGCATCTGAAAGAGCCTCATTAGAACCTGTATCAGCATTAGACGAACTAGAAACCAACGTGTTAGACGTTGAAGTAGCATTAGTATTCGATAATGTCGGTGATGGTTCTTCAAAGGTGGGTGGAGAAATGTTAGAGGGTGGGGTAGAAGGTAAAATATTACCATTAACACCATGGTTTGCCTAGGAAGACATACCAGCTGTGAAAATCGTCAACCAAAGATGTGATGGTGAGGGTATTTCATAAGAGTGGGAACCAAGTATAGCGAATGGAAAAATATTTTCAATAAAATGAGCATGTCTTATAATATACATGCGTCTAGTTTTGTAATCTAAACAACGATAATCAATATGCAATGGACTATATCCTAAGAACATACATTGAGTAGAACGGAGTGAAAATTTATGCGAATTGTATGGCCTTAATAAAGGGAAAACAGCACAGCCAAATATTTTTAAAAACTTGTAATCTAATTCTTGATGGAAAAGTGTTTGAAAAGGTGAGATATTGTTTAAGAGTGGTGTAGATAATCTGTTAATAAGGTAAATTGTAGTTTCAAAAGTATAAG
The DNA here is from genome assembly GCA_031216235.1 of Syzygium jambos. NCBI lineage: Eukaryota > Viridiplantae > Streptophyta > Magnoliopsida > Myrtales > Myrtaceae > Syzygium > Syzygium jambos. The sequence continues at coordinate 16,051,204 of CM062228.1, forward strand.
GCCAATACTTAAGTGGAAGAGATGCATGTACCAATAATGTAAGGTCGGTATCAACAATATAGCAAATTTTTTGCTTAGCTGCTCCGTTCTGCTCGTGAGTGTGTGGACATGCTACACGATGGAGAATTCCATTGTTTGAAAAAATTTTATTCAGGGTTTTGTATTTCCCACCCCAATCAGATTGGACAGCTTTGATGGATTTTTCAAATTGTTTCTCAACCATGATTTTGAACTTTTTGAAAATGAAAAGGACCATGGACCGATTTTGAATAGGATAGTACTAGGTATATTTGGAAAAATCATCAACAAATAGAACAAAATACATATAACCGGAAACAAAATAAATTGGAGTAGGTCCCCATACAACAGTAAAAATTAAATCGAGAGGTGCTTTGCTAATACTATGAGTGGGGGATAGGGGTGTTTTATGAGATTGCCTAAAAAACAAGAAGCACATCTACTGAAATCAAATGTAGAACATGGTAAATTGTTTGAACGAATTAAAGAGCAAACTTTGCTTTGTTGGGGATGACCCATCCGAGCATGCCAGGTAGTAACAATGGCAGAAGTATCAAGTGAAATGGATTAAACTCAAAGAAGCAGCTGTTATCACGTGTAAAATTATGTACAGAAAGCAAATTACGTGTAATGGTAGGGACATGAAGGATATTTGAGAAATGAAAAAATTTGTTAATAGGGGTTTTGAGAGTGGAAGAACTGATATTAACAATGTCTAAACCTGCTCCATTACCTACACGAAGAGATTCGTTCCCGTTATGTGGTGCAGAAATCTGCAAATTTGCGATGTTAGGCGTCACATAGTGAGTAGTTGCAGTATTAGGAAACCAATCTTGCTATGATGGGATAGGAAGAATCCTAGCCACATTAACAGTAGGCTGAGGTGCACTGTTGTTAGACTGCGAATACCTAAAATAACATCTTACTGCCATATGGTTATATTTTTGACAAATTTGGCATCGGTCTTTCCTGTTTTTAGATCAATTGCCTAGGTTTCCATAATTGCACCGATTGCCTTGCCAACGGTATTGAGGGTTTTGGGTGGTAGATAGTTATAAATTGGATATCGATTGCGGTTGAGTAGTAGGGGTGGATGATGGAGGGGTATAAGTGGTAACATTTGCCTCTATAAGCACCGTAGCAGATTTCATTCAAAGCTCATGATTGAGGAGCAATCAATGGAGTTCAGAAAGGTTATCGAATCAGGTTTTGTAGCAATGGCAGCAATAATGTCAGAAAAATCAACCAAGATTACGAAAGACAATGGCATTTAATTCTTCATTCCCTAGAGGGCGATCGGCAGCAGCTAATTGATTTGAAATGTACTTTACCTCGCGAAGATAAGTTGAGACTGACTTATCACCCTTGAATGTATTTTGGAGTTGCATATGAAGTTGAAGAATGCTTGTATGTGATAGAGATCCAAAAGCAATTTGTAGAGCCTTTCAGACATCGGCAGCAATAGCTAATCCAACCACATAGAGTAGAACATCAAGTGAAAGAAAAGATATCATCCAACTAAGAACAAGTTGGTCTTTTCGAATCCATTCATCACATGTAGGGTTCGATGCAACAACAGTGGAGCTTGTGGGGGTGATGGTTGGAGAAGGACGGATAATCCTACCGTCAAGATATCTCATTAAAAATTGGCTACAAAGCAACTGAAACAATTGAGTTTTCCACAATAGAAAGTTATCACCGGAAAATTTGAGGTTAAGGTGGTGTTGCACAGCTGAAGTGGATGTAGGAGATGACATCGTGAATAGAAGAGGTCAAAAAATGAAAGAAAAAGATGAAATAGCAGAGGTGTTTCTAAAGATCCTACTGATCGTCTGACATCATGTAAGAATTATACTTTAAGTTTGTGCTTGAGTTTCACTTATCCTTTAATTCTAGGATAGCGTTTGTATTTATAGAGTTTGTTTTCTAGCTATTATAGTAATTACATGAGATAATAATGGACTAATTCAAAATATTTTAAATTTTGAATTAGTCCGTTACAGTAACAATTAGAGTAATAAATATATCTACTACAGTAATAACTATAGTAATAACAAATTGAGATAAGAATGGACTAATTAAAAATATTTTGAATTTGAACCAGTCATGCATCGTTAAATTCAAAACAATCACACTCTTTTTATGAAATGCCTTTGGCAGATGTGGAAAACCCTTCGAAAGAAGGAAAAAAAAGAGAGAGAAGGAAAGGGCCGTATGACATCACCAACCACGTTCTCTAACCTTTTTGCTCGAGCTTTAATTGCATGTTTTTAGGTCGAGATTAGCTGTGAATTGAGCAAGATTCTGAAAGCATGTGGCCAATCATCAACACCAAGGTTAAGCCAATATAAAAAAAAATCGATGTGGGGGGTCCAAATTTCGAAGCAAATGCATCGGTCCACAGTAGAATCGAGGGGCCTTTTCTTGTTCATGTGGGATAGAAACAAAGCTGTGACCATGATGTCAGCGACGAACATTATACTGGGCATTATGCAATACCCACTTGACATTTTTTTGACCTATCTAAAGGAAAAATTAATTTATTTAACTAGCTTTGTTAGGCAATTGAACCGAACGTTTGCGTCATCTCGACCCCCAACTATTAAGTGAACATTATTTGACGTGCCGATTGTGTGGAGAGGAAGAAGGACCGATCACCACAGAAACGTAATTATTCCATTTGTCTCCTCAATTTTTAATTCGTTTCCCGTGCCAAACGTTTTTATCTTATTCTCGTGAGAATTTAAAAAAAAAATGCATTTGGGCTATTTTTTTAATTTATCGCCTAATAGAGCCAGAAAAATCATGGACGGCAGCATGGCCGAATGCCGATAAAAAAGTCCAAATACGATGCGATCAATAGTGATCCCGAGCTAGGAATTTATGCCATGATTACGACTAAACAAATTAATTAATTCGATAAGGTTATGCTTGCATATAATGGGTAAGATAATCGGCATTCTTTACCATAAATTATAATAATCGTGCGTAATCGTGCATTATAGGATTCGATGACCAATCTTTTAAGCGGCCTACTTTAACTTTCTTTTTCTCCTGTTTTTTCTCTCCCTTTTTATTAATATTGAACGAAGAAAAAGATTGAAGATCGAAGGCATTTTCTTCGGTCAAAAAATTTATTTTGTATTTTGTATTTTGTATTTTGTATTTTGTATTTTTATAATTTTTAAATCTAAAGACGCAGCTGTGCCTTCGAATCAAAGAAATGCCGTGATTGGCTCGATATGTGTGTCATGCACCTTTGTTAACGCTTTTTTTTCTTTATCCTTTAGGGAAAAATAATAGTTTTTTTTTTCTTTTTTCTCTACCGTATTTTTATAATAAATAAAGCTTACGACACAGGAAAATGGCGTGGCAAGGCACTCATAATTTTTTTTTTTGTGATTAGGGTTTTTGGAGGCTTTTGCCTTTCTCTTTGGTTTCGTTCCACGTAAGAACTGAGAATCTCCAATGGAAGCCCATGAACTTTGAACTCTTACACATGCTATAGTGGCGATTGCATCACATGAATTATAAACAAATGTGAGACTTTCGACAAGGACATTCTTGATTAAATGCACTCCTTTCATCTTGTCCCTTCTTGATGGCGTCACCAAATTCACCCTTCGGTTGATGATTATATGATGCAATAAAGTGATTCGGACAATATGAAATTTGGGATCGAATTTCGCTCGGATGATTATATTTTTGTTACGTGGGAGGGACTACCTAATGATATCGGATTTTTCCCGGGTCATGAAGATACCATCCAGGCATCAGACGTGAGGTTCGCCAATACGAGGATGAATATTAATTAATCTCGTACGGATATCAATCCTGCAAAACAAAGGTGAAGTAGTCACTCGGTGGTATTTTTGGCCGGTACCCTCCAACACTCGAGTCAGATTCTGTTTATGGAAACGTGAAACCGAACGAATTTGACTTCGCGAACGAGATTGCCTTCACCTGACAAGAATGGAATGAGCTCTATCTATAACTGACCTCGGAATGTCGCACAAGTCGGGAATACGATATTTTGGGCATTGGCATTAGCCACCATTACCTACGGTGCTCGGTCGGATGTCTTGGGAGTTCGATCGTTCTCCAAGATTCCCAGCGGGCACGTCCGGACAAGGACGATGGATCCGGGCCTTCGAATGAGGCCGGACTTTTCGGATGGGCTTGGGCCTTAAATGGTTTGGAAGATGGATTTGCATCTTCATCTAGTTGGTCTCACTCGTGTGTGATTGTTGCATTACACCATGCATAGCCCTAGGCCCGGTCCACATCACGACCGTAATCAGGGATTAATTTGAGTACTGTAAGAGACAGGGATTAATTTGAGTACTGTAAGAGACGTAAGCCCCTCGTCAGAATTAAGTGAAAAAGAGTGGATTGTCGGTCAGCTAATGACTAGATGTAGATGTCGATACGTTTTAAGTAAATGTGCTCCGATAGCTTGCAATAGATTCTCTAAATTGAGAGAGTCCAAATCTAAGGAGCAATTTGAGCTTCTTTGAAAGAAGAAAGAAGAGAGTCCTAGTCTAAGATTCTAACAAGGAGTGTAGAATAAAAGGCAACTCCTTTCTTTGCCGAAATAGAGCAACTAGATGTAGAAAAGCAATTAGTGTGGATCAACTGACTGGACTGATCTAATATCGATTCGGTGGTCGCTAGACTTACTAAGACTAGTTTACAAAATTGGTTTATCAAGTGATGTGTCAAGCTTGTTATTGACCTCGGAGTATGGTCCACTTGTTTAAAGGCCCGCTCACCGTCTGACACATCACTCTGTAAACCAAATTAGCTTACCCGTTTTAGTAAGTCTGGCATTGCTCAATCGATACAAAACAATCCTTATCGAAAGCAAAGTTTCCTTAGGCTTTACTCAAATCCCAAGCCCAAGCATAGCTCAGTCTAACTCTGAAATTGGGTCTTTTAGTGGCCAAGATCAACCTTTTGGACCGAATCAGTCAGCACCCAGGTTCGAATCCGAAGTTTGAAAAAGCAATCAAGTTTCAGTTTCGCTTTTAAGCCAAGCTTTTGAAAGGGGATATATATCGAGTTCAGAACGTGAGAGAACTTAAAACTTTCATGACTTCCTTCTTATCAGTTCGATAAACTCTGTGTACATGCTATTTAAGACGCTCATAATGTAATTGAATTCGTCAAAAAAGAAAAGAGAATGAAGCGGATCATGATTTCCACAAAATACGAACGATAACTCCAACAGCCCCAAGCGTATCTCATCCAGGTCTCCCCGACCAGGATCAAGATTGGTTACGACCCAGATCAGATGAATCTTATCCTCTTCCTCGGACATCCCTCCACGTAGCTCAACTGTTCCTTTCTTTGTCTATCTCCCAGCAACCAAGTCATATCATCATAACACTGCATGGAGTTTTTATTTTCTTGTTTTTTCTTTTTTCTGCTGGTGGAGCCCGGTCTCATCCCGATTTGTTCGCCTCCTCGGATGTTTCGAAAACAAACCAAGTTAAGAAGGCACTTCTTACATCTATCTAGTACATTCAGGATTTTATATTCAATAACATATTGAATCGTGTGGATCTCACGTGAGTCTCACATCATCCAATGAAACTCGCATGAACTAGGATCATCCCATTAGTTGTTCTTTTTTTCATCCCTAAAAACGAAGCTAAGCTAGGGTCCAACAAGATCGATTAGCCAAATTAATGTATTAACTGATTTGATATGTGAATGAGTAAGCTGTATTTATCTAGATAAGGAAACATCTCATCATTTTGTATATCACTTCTAATATGCTGAGAAGATTATCATACATATATAAGAAAAAGGACTCTATAAGGCAATAATTTCATTGATAAGTAAGTTGATAGTCTAGACATGAACCTATTCGTATATGACGCGTGTACTAATATGTGGAGCAGTTTCTGTGATTCACGAACAAGTCCTCTTCATTTCCCTGATTGCGCGGTGAAGCGTCACCCGTGGCCTTCAAAGCTCTCCCGGCGCAGCTCAGCGACAACCCAGCCGACACTACCGGGACACCTCCCCTCCAGCCACCAGACACGTGTCCTCATCCCATACGTGGGCGTGGCATGCACGTGTCCCGTCGCCGAGCCATGCACGTGGATGCTCGCACAGTGTCTCCCACCATCACCTTACAGCCACCCCTATAAAACCCCACTCGGATGGACATACGATCCATCATCGAGCTCCAAACAGAAAGAGACATTCAGTGCGTGAAGAGAGCGATTCTTGGTCCTTAGTTATCTGCACGGTTTCGCTTTGCGTAGAGACGTTTGAGAGGAAGAGAGGGTATGGCGGGATACGGCGGGCAGTATGGTGACTCCGACATGCGTCGCCAGAACGACGAGTACGGCAACACGATCCGCCAGACGGACGAGTTCGGAAACCCAGTCCAGCAGACCGGATACGGAACTGGTGGTTACGGCGCCGGGACTGGCGGTGGAGCTGGGGCGCTTGACGGCCTTGGTTATGGTGGAGACCAGCAGCAGCAGCTGAGGGGCGAACGTCGTGGAGTTGGCGGTGGCGGCAACACGATCCGCCAGATGGACGAGTTCGGAGACCCAGTCCAGCAGACCGGATATGGAACTGGTGGTTACGGTGCTGGAACCGGCGGTGCAGCTGGGGAGACTGGCGGCCTTGGTTATGGCGGAGACCAGCAGCTGAGAGGCGAACGTCGTGGAGGTTTAGATGGCGGAGTGCTCCAGCGATCCGGAAGCTCTAGCTCCGTCGGTCTTTTACCCTACTTCATTTTCTTTTCTTTTTTTCCCTTATTGCAATTCGAACTTTCAGCTACATCTATTTAATTTCACGAATGCACGTAATTTACTTGTCAATTGTCCACACATTTTGTCAAAGCTTTGTGAATGTCACGGCACGTGCTTCAATCTGTAGAAAAAGCCATGCAAGTGAATATCAGCCGTTTTTAAAAAAAAAAAGAACTCCTATTATGGGTGCAGTCGGAAGATGATGGTCAAGGCGGGAGGAGGAAGAAGGGGATCAAGGACAAGATAAAAGACAAGATTCCGGGGATGGGTGGTGACGACGAGCAACAGATGGCGGGGTCGTACTCGACATCCACCGCCGCAGGTGGAGGCTACGGGGCGGAGCTGGGGCAGCAGCAGGAGAAGAAGGGGATGATGGACAAGATCATGGAGAAGCTTCCCGGACATCATTAGATATTAATATATATTGCATCAGTCCCTCGATCAGTACTAGATATCTACGTGGGGCTACGTATTTGTCTTTCTGTCTCTCTGTGTATGAGAGGGACTTGAGTTTGGTTGTTCAAATAAGTGCAAGAAGGTCATTACTTGTCTTCTTCCCCTTGGGAAGCTTGCACCTGAAGGTGGTTCTTTTGTGTTATGTACTGAGATCCTTTGCAGTCTAAATATATAAGTAAAGCTTTGTATTCACTTGTTAAAAGTGATGTGCTTTGAATGTTGCTGAGTGATCATATAAATAAGCGGGTTTCAGCAAATCAATCTCGTGAAACTATTTCGCGGCAAAGGCAGTGCCGCCTAGCGGTGGCAAACCGGCCGGGCCTCTTGGGACCACTGCTCCTGACGGCCTTTTCTTGCATCCCCTACGATTCGTGCGACCAGGGGCTTGTTTCCCGTTGCACGACCTAAAAGCTGAGGACAGCAACAGGAGCTGCGTAAATATTTGGAAGCAGAGAGAGGATAAGCTTCTGTTCCAAATGTTTCTATTTATATTTTTCATAAGTGCGCTTTTGAGTTTGAGAGGTGAAAACAGCTTGTGATGATTGTGGTCAGAAAGAGGAGAAATGATCGAAAGGGTTTAAACTTGAGCCTCTCCCACAGCCACACGCTCCAACTTGAAGACACGTAACTAACCCATTGGAAAATATCTTTAATGGATATATTTTGCTGGGCCAGATATTCTTGAAAAGCGCTCATTTCAGCTTTTTTTTTTCTCGTAAAAAGTACTAATTCTAAGTCGGGTCTCAATTTTGGTTTAAATCTTTTGTTGTCTCATTAAAAAAAAGGCACTAAACTTTTGGTCGGCACCAAGATCCGACTCCCTTCAACTTTCCGTTCAATCACTGAGTAAGCGTGGAATGACACGTTGCATTTTCATCATCATTAGACGGAAACTTGACATGGGACATATTTTAATATCAACCAAAAATTGGTCCCTTTCTATGAGAAAATTTAGATTAAAATTGGTTACTCAACCTAAAGTTTTTTCTTTTTTATGAGGTAAAAAATAGTTCGAGCTCGAACTGAGATCCGACCTAAAATTTGCACTTTTAAGGGAATTAGCTAGGCCTATTTTGGTTAATTGGTATAAAAAAATAGGCTTTAGGAGTCGCAACTCTAAATTCTTGAGCGTGTTATTAAAAAAAGATAACTACACAAATGATCCTTAAATTTTGGTCCAATGTATAATGTCGTTCTTGAATCTTTAATTAGTTTATTATGATCCATAAATTTTTTATTACATTAAACATTTTCATATAACTTAGGGACTAAATTGAATATGTACCAAAAATTCAAAGATCTAATTGAACAAATTAAGAGTTTAGGGACAATGTTGTATATTGGGTTATAGTTTGTGGACCACATTGAACAAATTAAAAGTTCAATAACGATGTTGAACATTAGGTCAAAATTCGAAAATTATTCGTGTCATTTTCTCTGTGAATAATATAAGTTTTTCCAACAGAGAGAATTGAGTGTCTAATTATTTCCACATCAAGTTTAGAAACCTTCGCATTTCTTTAGCTCCTCGATTGCTTGCTTGGAAGTGTACATGGGGTACCTGAAAAACACTATTAGTCTTAGCAAGAGTTGCCATTTCAAGAATTGCTAGAAAGTGTACATGGGGAACATATGTCCAGAGCAGGGCTCAAGTCAAATGTGGACCTTTCTTTTACCAGTCAAAAAGATAACGGGATCCAAACAAAGAGGTGGAAGCTCAGTACTTTTCAATCAGTAGCTGATCTCTGATTGTATAGATAGCTGCAATTACCAATTCCACAAGGTCCAACAGTTGTTTCGTGCTCCTTTTATTTTTACACCTCAATGGCAAGAATCATTCCACTTATCACTAATGAACAAATTACCAAAACGGTCATAAATTTATTATAATTTGATCAATTCAGTACTAAACTTTTTTGTGGCAATTCAGTCCTAAACTTTTTGCATTTGTGTCAATTCAGTCCATCCGGCCAATTTTGGTCGGTCGGCACTGACGTGGATACCAACCGTCCGGCCAACACAGACGTGACAATTTTTAAATATTTTTTTTATTTTTTTCGAATTTTATTTTATTTTTTTTCCCTTTTTTTCCTTTCTCTTTTTTTGTTTTTTCCTTTCCTTATTCCCTAGCCGGTCTTCGAATCAGCCAGGGGCTAGGGCCAGCGAGGTCGACCTCGCTAGCCACTAATGAGGCTCAACCTCGCCGTCGCTAGACAAGCTCAACCTCGTCCAGATCTGGTAAGGTCAAGCCACGCCATGGCTGTGGGCAAGGTCGACCTCGCCTAGACAACCTCACCCACAACGGCAAGGGCGAGCTTCACTAGTGGCCGGCAAGTCGCCCGGCCTAGCCCCTGGCCGATCTGGCCACAGGCCAAGGAAAGAAGGAAAAGGAAAAAAAAAAGAGAAAAAAGAAAAATATTTAAAAAAATCGAAAAAAATATTTAAAAATTGACATGTCAGCGTCGACCGATGTCCACATCAACGCCGGCCGAACAAAATTGGCTGGATAGAATGAATTGGCACAAATGCAAAAGGTTTAAGACTAAATTAGCATAATTACTATAGGTTTAGGACTATTTTGATAATTTTCTCGATCACTAATTGTTTCCCCAACTTTGAGATGAAGGACATGATGTTAGCTATGTGCTGGGTGTCAAGATCATCGGAGATAAAATTAATGAGTTTCTTAGTTTGTCTCAAGAAATTTACATCAAGAAACTATTTTTTTTTTGGGTCAGAGATCAAGAAACTGATTGAACGATACCAAATGCGCAATCTCTTTAGATTGCGTTTGGCCGTCCAGACAATTTTGCTGGATAGGATTGGATTTTAAATATCCCATCCAGGCATGCTATTGCTCGTCTGACCAAGATCATGATTGTTACAAGCCACATCAGATAAATCTTATGCTCTTCCTCAAGTCAATTGTTCCTTTTTGTCTATTTCCCAAGAACCAAGTCATCATAACAACACTGCATAGAATTTTTTCCCTTTTTCTTTTTTTTTTATCAGTGAATCGGATCTCATTTCGATTTGTTCACCTCCTTAGATGATGTAATGAAAACAGACGATGTTAAGGTGATACACTCCTCACATATGTCTAGTACATTCATGATTTTATTTAAAAAAAACGTATAAGATCACGTGGATTTCACATAAATCTTACATCATCCAAAAATAATGACATAAACTGAGGTCACCCCACAATTTTTTTCTTTTTTAATCCTTAGAAATGAAGCCAAGCTAGGTCTAACGGGATTGATTAGCCAAGTTGGCGTATTGACTGATCTGATATCGGATTAGACGGTAAGTGAATGAGTAAACTTGTGTTTATCTAAATAAGGAATCATCTCATCATTTAGTACATCACTTCCAATATGCTAACAAGACTTATCATACATAGATAAGAAAAAGCACTCTGTAAGGCATTAATATCATTGATTATGTAAGTTTATAATCTAGATATGAACCTATTCACATACGACGCGTGTACTGATATGTGGAGCAGTTTCTGTGATTCACCGACAAGTCCTCTACGTTTCCTACATAAACTCCGAACGCTCTATTTACGCGGTGAAGTGTCACCGTCGCCGTCAAAGCTCTTCAGGCGGAGCTCAGCGACAACCCAGCCGACCCTTATCTTATCCACACGCAGCCGACACTACGGGACACCTGCCCCTCCCGCCACGGGACACCTGTCCTCGTCTGGTACGTGGCCGTGGCATGCACTTGTCCCGTCGCCGAGCCATGCACGTCGAGGCTCGCACGGTCTCCCACCACCTTACAGCTCCGCATAAAACCGAACTGGGTTTCAGATCGATCGGTCATCAATCTCCAAACAGAGAGAGACATTCAGTGTGAAGAGCGCGAATCTTGGTCCTTGCTTATCTGCGTAGTTTTACTTTTCTTAGAGACGTTTGAGAGGAAGAGAGAAAATGGCGCAATACGGCGGGAAATATGGTGACTCCGACATGCGTCGCCAGCACGACGAGTACGGCAACACGATCCGCCAGCCCGACGAGTTCGGAAACCCAGTCCAGCAGACCGGATACAGAACAGGCGCCGGAACCGGCGGCACAGCTGGGGTGACCGGCGGCCCCGGTTATGGCGGAGACCAGTAGCAGCAGCTGAGAGAAGAACGTCGTGGAGGTGGCGGTGGTGGATTGCTCCAGCGCTCCGGAAGCTCCGGTTCTAGCTCCGTAAGTCTTTAACCGTACTTACATTTTCTTTTTCATTCTTACAACCCGGACTTTCACCCACATTTAGTTTCACGAATGCACGTGAAGTGCTCGTCACTTGTCAGTTGTCCACACATTCTGTCGAAGCCAAACATTTTGAGCATGTCACAGCACAAGCTTCAGTTCATGAAAAAGCTATTCAAGTGAATTTTAACTAAAAAAACATTGTTGCGTTATGTGGTGCAGTCGGAAGATGATGGTCAAGGCGGGAGGAGGAAGAAGGGAATCAAGGAGAAGATTAAGGAGAAGATCCCGGGGATGGGAGGCAAGGACGAGCAGCAGCAGCAGCAGCAGCAGCAGGCGGGGTCGTACCCGACATCCACTGCCGCGAGCGGAGGCTACGGGGCTGAGCTGGGGCAGCAGCAGGAGAAGAAGGGAATGATGGACAAGATCAAGGAAAAGCTGTCCGGACACCATTAGATATAATGTATGTGGCATCAGTCCCTCGATCGGTACTAGATGTCTAAGTGGGGGTGCATATTTGTCTTTCTGTCTCTATGTGTATGAGAAGGACTTAAGTCTGGGTGTTCCAAATAAGTGCAAGAAGATCGCTACTTGCCTACTTTCCCCTTGGGAAGCTTGCACCTGAAAGTTGTTTTTGAGTGTGTGTACTGCGATTCTTTGCAGTCTAAATATATAAGTGGAGCTTTTACATCTATTTGTTATCTGATGTGTCGGATCGTGACTGATTTTTTTTTATTGTTTTTAATGAATTGGTATCACGTACCATTCAGTAAATCAATTTTTTATGTCAATTTTAAGACTAAATGCAAGAGTAAGTTAGCAACTTAATGCGAGAGTAATTTACCAACTTAATGCGAGATGCGAAGAATTCTAGTAATTGCCTACTGGGGGCAAACGAGATGGGCCTATGGGGACCGTGCCCTTGATGGCCTTTCTTTCTTGTACCCTAAGATTGGTGCAACTAAAAGGTTTTGTTCCCCGTTGCACAAACCTAAAAGCCTAGGACGATAAGAAGATCCGAGTAGATGTTAGAAAATTTAATTCAAAATTTTAAACTTTTTTTTTGCTAAAATTCAAAATTTTAAATTGATAAGTGAAAAGTGATTACCTGAATATAAAAAGTGTTTACGACCCGTTGGACAACGGAACAATACTCCAATAATATATTTTTAAAAGAAGGAAGACAATATTCTTCTGTCCCGATATTTGTATTAATATTTTTCACGGAGCGGTTTGAGTTTTGAGAGAGGCCAAGTCTTCAAATATGGTATAGTCGGCCAGTCAATGATTGTGGTCAAAGAGGGGAGAAGGGATTGAAAGGGTTTGACTTGAGCCTCTCCTGCAACCACACACTTGGCTTGAAGACAAGTAATTAACTCAAAATTGGAAAACAACAAATCTTTAATGGATTTATTTTGCTGATCCGGCATAAAAAGATAGGCACACGGAATCTCAATTCTAAGATGGGGTTTATAACACCAAATAAAACTAGATCATCTAAGTCATTAATCACCTAGGTTTATCATACGTCTAGTACAATTAGATAAATCCTAATCCATCAATATAAGTTTCTTTTGTATGTTGAAACTTAGGGATATTTGTAATTCGCCAGTCGAGCGATTGATATACCATCTATTAAATTAAGGTGCAAACTTGATTCGGTTTGAGTTGACTTGAAATTAACTATGAAAAAGAGTATAGTTTTTCAATTCAAATATCTGTCCAAATAGCATTTTCCTAGATTTGGTCATGCTAAGCTGTGAACTGAGTTACGGTACGAGTGAAGTAACTTTTCATATCCAATGCTCAACTCGTTCTCAAATCAACTACTAAATTTTGCCTCCTTTGCTTGAAGTAGATAATTGAGACTAGTCCACCGCTTTATAATCCGATCTAGGTGGTCCTCCGCTAAAGAAAGTAGCATTCAATGAAACTTCTTCTCGCCTTCAATCAGCACATGACATAACTTCTTCTCGACACGAACTTCTCAACTCCTCGATTGCTTGGTAGAATGTATACATGGGGCACTAGAAAAATGCTATTTGTCTTAGTGAGAATTGCCATTTCAAGCCTTTTATAAGTTGAGTTATTATGCCCTAAAATAAGTGAGGAACATATGTTCAGTGCAGGGCTCGAGTCAAATGGGGACCTTTGGAGAAAATTCGTGTGTTACAAAGCGCCGCGTCAAAAGCTGACTAGAATTATTCCGCTAATCAATAATTGTTCCCGAACTTTGAGACGAAGGACATGGTTGAAGTTAGCTATGTGCTTGGTTTCAAGATTGCCAGAGATAAATTTAATGAGTTTCTTAGTTTGTCTCAAGAAATTTACATCAAGAAGCTACTTGACCAATACCAAATGCACAATTATAAACTTATAGAGACTTGTGTGGAAAAGAATGCGGAATTAAGCCAATCGAGGTGACTTTCCAAATGTCTCAATGTTTACCCCATCAATCAGTTTTCGAGTCCTTCATCACTTCCACAGTTTATTTTCGCGTGCAATTCAAGAAGAGAAGAAATTATTGCAAGGTTTATATGCCAAACAAATCAAAATCATTTGAATCATTAATCACGGGGATCATTGTACACCCCGCATGAGGGGATAAATATAAATCTCCTGCCGTAAGTCTCTTTGTACATCACACTACAAAAAAACTGTAATTTAGCTACAACATATTTGCGACGACAACAGTATCGTCGCTAATTAGCGACAACAAAAGGCAAAATAGTCGCTAAGTGGCGACGAAATTAGCGACCAAGTTAATTTCGTCGCCAATTACCGAAAATAGCGACGGCAACAGACAATTAGTCGCTAATTCGTCGCTAAATAGCCACGAGGTAAAGCTGTCGTCGCCAATTTGTGACGATCAAGCTTTTCTGTCGCTAAATAGCGACTACATTCAGCGACGGCATTTTTATCATAGCTAAGTAGCTACGAAAATACTTGGTAGTCGCAAAAACACAGTTTAGCGACGCATCGTAATTACTTCGTCGCTAATGTGATCTAATGTTATATTTTACGGTTCTTGATCTCTGGACAGTTTAGCGACTAAGTTGTCGCAATCTCGTCTCAAAATAGCGACGATATTAGTACCGTCACTAAATAGCTACTATATTTACCTACGACTTGTGTTTAGTCGCTGAATAGCGACTATCTTTAGCGACGATTTAATTTATTAGTCGCTATTTAGCGACGAAGTAAATATATTTCGTCGCTAAATATAGCTTATAGCAGCAGCAAGACAGACGATTCATTCATTTCGCAGCACTCGATCTCTTCTTCCTCTCTGTCTGAACGAGAGCCCGACGCCTACTTGGAGTAAGTACAAGTTACCTGGAGGTGGAGATGCGTATGCTTTAGCGAAGAAATCGGAAAAGCTAAAGGGAGTGAGAAATTTGCGATTGAAGAAACCGCAAAAAATACGCCATTGTCCCAACTTGTTTAATTTCAAGGTAAGTTATTTCTTCTTTCAATTTGAGTGATATATTAGATATTACGCGTTGTTGTGTTGCCGTTATACGTTGTTGTTTACACGAGATTGATTTCAAGCCTAATATGGGGTTAAACGACTCGGATACATGTGACACCCCCCATATGTTTGTTAAAATACCGTAATGAATCTTGACATTTGTTGAGTCGGGTTTTCATCGTAGGCATCATGGAAGGAGATAGGTCTTGGATGTATAATAAGAACTTACCTAAGCGTGGAGGATTAACCGATGAGTTTCGTGCTGGGTTGGAAAAATTCATGGCGTTTGCTAGTTCACAAGTTGAATACATGAACGGAAGTAAGTTAAGGTGTCCGTGCAAAAAATGCAAAAACAGTAAATTCCAAGAATATGATATCGTTCAGGAGCATCTTTATAGAAACGGTTTCACTCCGAATTACTACAATTGGACTTGCCATGGTGAACCATTTATGTCTCCCGAGGAATATCGCAATACTCACCAATTGCCTTGTGTACGGGAAGAATGTAGTAGTGCTAGAGATGAATTAAATCCATATCAGAGAATGGTGCTTGATGCAGCTGCTCATAATTTTGGATGGGAAACGAACCAAACAAGCACCCATGAGCATGGAAGCTCCAGTCATACATCACAGTTTGACAATTCTGGTGACACAACATTTGAAGAAAGTGTGTGCCATAAATTTCGTGACGTGTTGAGTTCAGCGGATGAACCTTTATGGGGAGGTTGTGACAACCACTCAACGCTATCAGTCACGGCAAGAATGCTAAGTATTAAAGCCGAGCATAACGTGTCAGAGAACTGCTTCAATTCTTTTGTGGAAATAATGCGTGAAGCATTACCCCGTGATAACAACATGCCGAGTTCCTTTTACGATATGAAGAAGTTAGTGCATGACCTGGGTCTTCCGGTTGAGCGGATTGACGTCTGCATCGCAGGGTGTATGTTGTATTGGAAAGAATATCAATCTGCTGAATCTTGCAAGTTTTGCGGTGAGCCTAGATACAAGGTTCAAAGGAGGCATGGTGGTAACCATACACGTAGACCAGTGAAGCAATTGTTTCATCTGCCGTTAATTCCTAGATTGCAAAGGTTGTTTGCGTCTCGAGCTACTGCTGAACACATGAGTTGGCACGCAAACCATGAAACTGAAGAGGATATGATGTGTCATCCTTCCGATGCATACGCCTGGAAACATTTCGATAGAACATACCCAGGTTTCGCTATGGAGCGACGCAACATCAGGCTAGGTCTATGTAGTGATGGGTTTGCCCCCTTTGGTAAAACCGGAAAAAACTATTCATGCTGGCCAGTCATATTAACGCCGTACAATCTCCCTCCTGGCATGTGCATGAAGACACCTTATATGTTTCTGACATTGATCGTGCCCGGTCCGCATAACCCGAAGAAGATGATAGACGTTTACATGCAACCATTGATTGAAGAGTTGCAACAACTATGGAATGTTGGTGTTCCAACCTATGATGTTTGCACCGATAAAACATTTCTATTGAGGGCTGCGCTTCTTTGGACGATAAATGACTTCCCAGCTTATGGAATGTTGTCTGGGTGGAGCACAGCCGGCCTGTTAGGATGTCCGATTTGTATGGAGAAATCAAAGTCGTTCCGATTAAAACATGGTAAGAAGGCGTGTTACTTTGATTGCCACAGACAATTCTTACCGATGAATCATCCATTTAGAAGGAATAAGAAAGAGTTCGTCAAAAAAAGGATTGAAAGGACACCTCCACCAATGAGGTTGACCGGTTATGAACTTTGGGAACGAGTCCAAACCTTCCCGACCGTTGTTGATGCCCCGCAATGCATACCTCATTCGTATGGTTCTACGCATAAATGGACAAAGCGCAGTATATTTTGGCATTTACCATATTGGAAGACCCACTTTGTTCATCATAACCTTGACGTCATGCACATAGAGAAGAATGTTTTCGAGAATGTCATCAACACGGTGATGGACGTCCCTGGCAAAACAAAGGACAACCTAAATGCAAGAAAAGACTTGCGAGACATTTGTGATCGGCCGACTCTAGATGTGGAGCCAAGCAGTATTGGTCCAAAGCCAAAAGCAGTGTACACGTTGACCAAGGAGCAGCGACGTGCAGTCTTAACATGGTTGAAATCTGTCCGATTTCCTGATGGGTATGCTTCAAACATCGGGAGATGTGTTGATTTGAATGGATGTAAGTTGTCAGGTATGAAAAGTCATGACTGTCACGTCTTTATGGAGCGACTACTTCCAATAGCCTTGAAGGAATTTCTGCCAAACTTCGTGTGGGGCGCTCTTACTGAATTGACGACTTTCTTTCATGATATTTGCTCGACAATGTTACGTACATCACACATGGAGAAGCTGGAGAAAGATATTCCAATCATCATGTGTAACTTGGAGCGGATATTCCCCCCATCGTTCTTTGATTCAATGGAGCATCTACTAGTTCATTTGCCATACGAAGCAAAATTTGCAGGTCCCGTCCAATTTCGATGGATGTACCCATTTGAGAGGTAACAATGTTTTTCATTTTGTATTGGAATGAAACTACCTATCAACGATGTTGCACACTAATGTCGTTTTCCATATAGGTTTTTGTATCATTTGAAGAAAAAAATTAAGAATAAGGCATGTGTGGAGGCTTCAATTTGTAATGCATACATTGTTGAAGAAGTGACTACATTTGCATCATACTACTTTGAGTCGCACGTGCAATGCAAGAGGCGGAGACCAGGACGAAACGACGAGGGACCGCTTGATTCGGATTGTAACTCATTCTCCATTTTCAATTATCTTGGTCGACCAAGCGGCGTATGTAAGTTACGTTATATAACGGGGGAAGAAATGCATGCAGCCCACACATACATTTTATTGAATTGTCCAGAAGTGGAGCCATACTTTCAGTAAGCATTTCATATTAGACCTCACAATGTGAATGTATATACACATTTATTGTGTCTAACCATTCGCTAATAAATTATTCTATCTTGGCTCAAATCGAACAGAATGTTTCGGGCATCCATGTCAGGAGCATCGCCTGATGAGCTCGATCGTTTGTGCAATGACCATTTTGCAGCATGGTTTAAAAATTATGTAAGATCGACGTGCAGTGTTAACTTGTAGTTTTCATCAAATTTTGATATTAAGCAATACTCTATGTATACGTACATATATGAATAACTTATTCATATGTGTCATTAGGTTCACAATATTCCAGCCATGATCGAGAATGAAGGGTTGTTATATCATCTGTCATTGGGTCCAAAAGCAATAGCAAGAACTTGGCCAGCATATTTTGTCAACGGTTATAATTTTCACACGCAAGAATATGGCAAGGGAAAGGCCACGATGAATAGTGGCGTCTGTGTTCGATCTGGGAGCAGTTTGATGGAGGCCTTTTACGGCTTGTTGGATGCTATCATACAGGTAGAGTACCCTGGTCCACCATTGGCCGTTACGTTATTTAAATGCACGTGGTTCGACCCTATCAAAGGAATGAGGGTGCATCCGAAGTTTAATTTGGTTGAAGTTAATCACAAGAGAAAATATATGAAATACGAACCATTTGTACTGGCACAACAAGCAATTCAAGTCTATTACGCATCATATCCGAGCTTGAAACAGGACAAAGTTGAGTGGTTGGCAGCATGTCAAATCAAAGCGCGAAAAAAGATCGAACAACACTGGAAAGATACAGCATATCAGCAAGAGGTCGTTCTGCACACAGCTGAACCTTATGAATATAATATTCCATCTTTACAAGACCCACATGGAGCATTGATCGATGTTGATGCAAGTGAAGTTCGTCAATCGAACTTGCATCATAGTGTTGAAGAAGATGAATTTATCACTGATGATGACGAGGACACTGATGAGGAAAACGAGGACACCGAAGACGAAGACGAGTTTTATGATCATAGTGAAGATGCAGAAGACGACGATGATCATGACAACGACGAAGATGACAATGACAACGACTTTGGGTTTTGAAACTTTTACTATTCTTCTTTATGACATGTATAACGTATTTTATGGTTTATTGTGTTATAATTAATATTCAGTATATACGGTATATATGATAATATTATTTATGAATCAGGTGTATTTATATATAAATATATAATAATGTAATTAGGTGTATTCTGTAAAAATTAGCGACAATTTTGTCGCTAAAAAAGTCACTAATTAGTGACGGCGACGCACAATGTCGTCGCCAAAAAAGGCCGAGAGCTATAAAATTTGCAATGTGGTACATCTTTAGCGACAAACCATAAACAATAGTCACTAATTAGCGACGGTCATACCCTTGTCGTCGCCAAAAGTGGCCGAGAGCTATATATTTGGTATTCGGTCCGACATTAGCGACGGACCCTGTTCTTGTCGCTAATTAGTGACGGAGACGTGCTCGGTCGTCGCCAAAAGTTACCGAGAGCTATACAATTTGCATTCGGGGACATCATTAGCGACGGATCACATATCTTCGTCGCTACTTGGTGACGGGGAGCTCATATCGTCGCTAAAAGTGAAATTTTAGCGACGGAGACGTGCTCGGTCGTCGCCAAAAGTTACCGAGAACTATACAATTTGCATTCGTGACATCATTAGCGACGGAGCACATATCTTCGTCGCTACTTGGTGACGGGGAGCTCATATCGTCGCTAAAAGTGAAATTTTAGCGACGGAGACGTGCTCGGTCGTCGCCAAAAGTTACCGAGAGCTATACAATTTGCATTCTGGGACATCATTAGCGACGGAGTACATGTCTTCGTCGCTACTTGGTGACGGGGAGCTCACATCGTCGCTAAAATTGAAATTTTAGCGACGATGCTGTCGCTGATTGGTCGCCAAATGTTGCCGCGTTATGGATTTGATTCAGGCGTTTTAGCGACTACTTGGTCGCTATACCGTCACTAATTAGCGACGGAGGTTTTTAATTGTAGCCAATTAGCGACGATTCGTGGCTATGCCGTCGCTGAATCACGATAACCTAAGTTCGAAATCGATTTTGCCCATTCTGTCTCTCTCTATCTCTCCTCTACTCTCGCTCTCCCTGTGACCTTCCGACGCCGCTCGATCGCCCGCCGCCGCTCGTCTGGCCTCTCGCCGCCGCTCGTCCGCCCGCTCCCCGCCGTTCGTCCACCCGCTCGGCTGCCCGCTCCCCGCCGCTCTCCCTGTGACCTCAGAAAGAACGACGCTAAACCCAGATCATACGTTGTTGCTTGAGAGAGGAGCGAGTCGCCAGCTCTCCCCTCGCCGTCCGAAATCAACCGTGGGTCTAGCACGGCGTCGCTTCCTCGCCGGCGTCGCAGCGGAGCTCAAGCGAAGCCTCACTGTTCAGGTCTCTCTCTCTCTCTCTCTCGATGATACGGCTTACGTTTGAGGTTTCTGGTTTGCTGTCACGACAATATCCAAAGTATTACAATTGCATAGAGTCTGGAACCAGTTCCGAATTCACCCGGCTCGATAGCATTGCGTCTGTGAAACATCTACAAGTTTAATGGGTCTAACTGGCTGTTCGTTTGGCTGACTCTTCACCAGATCAACGATATGAATTTGATCTGGTCTCAATCATATCTTACTGCTGAATAGACTGAAACAAATACATTGGCGCAAAAATGATTAAAGAGTTCCTGAAGTAAAAAAAAAATTGAGGAGCGAATCATATTTTATAGCTTTGCGTAGGATGAGTTGGCATCATTTGGCCAATTCTTTATCAAAATTTTTTAACACGGTTCGTCTATAAGAGGATCATGCCGCCATTTTTCAATATGACAAAAGTTTTCCTTCATCTAAGCTCGGGAAGAATTTTAGACTGTCATTATGATTATAATTTAAAATTTTTCAAGGGCAAGGAATCTAATAAACAACAAGGACAAATATATCTGCAGTTTTGTCTTTTGGAAGTGAGTATGGTGGAATCTTCATCCGTTTATTCTTCGTGCTAATCTTTCTGAATGTGAATTATGCTCTCCTGGTGGATTATATTTCTTTTTATATGACTCCATTAGATTTATTGTCAATAATGGTATAAACGAACTGTAGTTTTCAATGCTGGTTTGGTGCTGTTCATTCCTACTTATGTAGGTGCAAGAGCACAAGAGGGTCGTTTTCCTAGCAGGCACAAACATCATCATATTACTCGAAAGAGCACTCCATAAGTCTTTGTCAACGGTTGCTGTCATCTTTTCCCTGCTGTTTCACACTTAAGTACATCCTGCATCCACAATGCGTGTGTATATAGAAATTGTTCCTCACATTCAAATACACACATTAGTAGCTTTTTATTATTATTTTGTCATCTTCAAAACATTATAAGAAATTTTTTCGACGAAAGCATGGTAAAATTATAAATTTGGCTTGACTAGATGTTAATGCACATGTAATGTGGTTGTCACTATGATTTATTTCATGCTGCGGTATCAGCATGGCCAGAAAGAACTTGGGAAGTCATCTCTGCAAGTATGTCCTCTTCTTAACAGATCTCAAACATAGCTGGCATAATGTGTCGGCTGAAGCATATTTGCTCATGCTTCATAGAGCTACATCAAAGATACCCATTTGGCTTCTATCATCCTTTTCCTTTGTTTGGTTTGGATTTCATGAGGAGATGCCTGCAACCTCTATTTGGCAATTGTTTATGAAATGAAATTTCCATGTAGTTTAGACGACAAAGTACCCACCAGATGATCCACTGCTTGACCAGTAATGCTATTAATCACAGCAAAATGATTTTATCTGCCTTCACACCAGAAGAACGCTTGGTTTGGTCTTTTGATTTATCTGTTATTATTTAGAATTCAAGATCCGCAGTTATAGCATAGGCAATTTAGAATTCCTGATGGGTTTATTTTGTAACGTTGTTTTCCTTATGCAGGAAGAAGAACAATATTTACACACTGCAAGAAAAATGGTAAGTTTTTAATTGGGTTATAAATCATTTCTACTTGGTAAATAAATTGTTCTAACTAGTTTGTTTTTCCAATGTGCACCAGCGTCCAAATCAGAAAAATAACAACAAGGGTAAGGGTAAGGCTGCTGATCAACCGACGGTCTATACACGTGGACGGGCCAGAGGAGGGCGTTCAATGGCAGTCGTGATCAGGCCGGTCGACGAGGCTAGTCCCCCTCGACGGACCTTCGTGCCCACGCCCACTTGGGTCGATACGCCCCCCACAGAACCGCAGCCTCAACAGGAGGAAGACGAAGGAACGGAGGAGACTCAATCTGAGGGCGAGCCTTTGATCACGGCACGATCATCGGTAGGCCAAGCGTCGACATCGCCAAGCGCCGAAGATGCGGATGACAATTGGGTCATCGATGATCAAGGGAGGAGGCGGATAGAACCGTTAGGAGACTCGTAAGTACAATTTGATGAAAGTGCTTAATTTTTTGTTATTAACTGTATAGGCTAGATTTTCTTATGCTTTTGAGATGTTTTATGTATTTTTTATGTTTAACAAATGCAGCTTCTACAGAGCTACGGTAGTCCTGCGGGACTGGTATCGTATGATCAACAATTTTTGGCGTGGGCCATATACATGCATTACGCAAGCGCCGGAGGAAGATAGGAGAGTATGGTGGCGAGAGTTTGAGGTAAGTGTAAGATCGGTTTGTTAGTGACATTTCTAAAATGTATTGGTAAATTGAGTTAGCTTTTTTTTTTTTTTGCAGCGCAAGTACTATTGGGACAGATCTATGGATAGCGAGGTTAGGAGAATTTTAAACAAGAAGGCCGGCGATCACATGCGAAATGTGATGAACAAGGCGAAAATCACTCAGAGGCAGCCGGCTTGGATGGACGATCAGTCATGGTGGGAAATCCATAGAAAGTGGGCTACTGAGGAGCATAAGCGCGCCAGCGAGAGGAATAAAATTAATCGAACTTCCAGTTCCAGAGAATCTGGGATTGGGACGTATGCCGGCGGCTCCATCACAGTTGCGGAGCACAAAAGGAAGATGGTAAGTATTGTCAGATTGTCAATTTATTCCGTTAATACATTGTATGACTAGTTGGAAGTCCGTTGTGTATGTTAGGCGAAGGTGATGGGAACGCCGCCCAGCTTCTCACAAACATATGAGCGGACCTTCATGAGAAAGGACAAATCATTCGTCAGTGGCACGGCGAAGGCCGTTAAGGTATGTTCGAACTTGATGATTTTATAGCAGATTAGTTGATTGTAATGCATGCCTAGTAACTTTTAAAGTGTGTACGTAGGAAAAATTTGATGAAATGCTTGCATCTACGGCGGGTGTTGGGGGTAGTGGCAGCGGCGAGGGTACAGAAGGGACGTCGCCCACGATTGAAATGTCGCAGGCCGAGCAGGAGAAGCTGTGGTGGCAGGCATCTGCAGCAGTGAAGAAAGGGAAGGTGTACGGGTTGGGGTCGTTAGCCCGGGACAGCATGAAGTCGGTAGGCACATCTTCTGCTGGAACGAGTTCAAGGCGCAGCGCAAGAGAGAGTGAGCTGGAAAAAAAAGTGGAAAACCTCGAGAATCTACTTGCAGAGAAAGACGAAAAAATGAAGAAGATGGAGGAGAGACTAGATGCCATAGATGCCAGAGATGAGGCAATGCGCATCATGCAACAACAACTGAGTCTGCTAATGAGACAACAGCAGGGTCAGCATTCGCAGCAAGACGATGATGATGAAGCAGCCGAGCAGACTGGACTTCCACCGGCACCCCCACCCGATGAAGACCATGAAGAGTAGATACATTTGCTGAACATTTTAGATATGTGCGAATGATAATTGTTTAATTAGATACATTTGCTGAACCTTTTTGATATGGGTACTTTTCTTAGATATTTACTTTTTGCTGCTATATTTCGTTTTTCGTTGAATGTTATGACTTATCAGGTAGAACTGAACAAAAAACAAAAAAAACATATTAATCGTTCGAACAGGTTTAGCGACGCTACGATATACTCTCGTCGCTATTCTGGACGATTTAGCGACGAAAAGTTGCCTTTGTCGCTAAATAGCGACGAATCGGCGACTACCTTGTCGCTAAAAGTGGCCGAGAGCTACCATTTTGCATTCGGGACGTCATTAGCGACGGGGGATAAAGTTATCGCTAATTGGTGACAGCAGTAGACATTGTTGTCGCTAAATACGATTTAGCGACGCAAAGTTTCCTTTGTCGCGAAATAGCGACGAATCGGCGACTACCTTGTCGCTAAAAGTGGCCGAGAGCTACCATTTTGCATTCGGGACGTCATTAGCGACGGGGGATAAAGTTATCGCTAATTGGTGACGGCAGTAGACATTGTTGTCGCTAAATACGATTTAGCGACGCAAAGTTTCCTTTGTCGCGAAATAGCGACGAATCGGCGACTACCTTGTCGCTAAAAGTGGCCGAGAGCTACCATTTTGCATTCGGGACGTCATTAGCGACGGGGGATAAAGTTATCGCTAATTGGTGACGGCCGTAGACATTGTTGTCGCTAAATATGCGAGACTGAGTGCATTCTGGATTTTTGCGACGATATTTTTCTTTTAGTCGCTTAAATATTAGCGACGCCAGGTGTAGTTTGTCGCTAAATGGCGACTAATGGTGTGTCTAGTCGCCAAGTTGCTATATCTGAGTTTTGCGACAGATGTTTTAGCGACGACACAGTTTGTCGCCAATTTGCGACGATCATACTCTTGTAGTCGCTAAAATATTAGCGACGCCAGGTTTAGTTCGTCGCTAAATGGCGACTAATGGTATATGTAGTCGCTAAATTGTGATATCTGAGTTTTGCGACAGATGTTTTAGCGACGACATATTTTGTCGCTACTTAGCGACGAATTGCCATATATTTCGTCGCTAATTTAGCGACATGGTTTTTCGCAACGAAATTTGGTTCGTCGCAAAGGTCGTCGCTAAAAAATTATAGCGACGAAAATTTGCGGTAATTCGTCGCTAATTATCGTCGCTAAAATGCAGTTTTTTTGTAGTGTCAAACCTTAGGGATAGTGCAAAACATGATTACACTTGAGTTGACTTAGAACGAATTGTAAAAAAGAGAATAGTTTTTCAATTCAAAATGTGAGAGAACTTAAAAAATTTATGCACATAATGTATTTGAGTTCGTCAAAAGAAAAGAGAAAGAGAAAGAAGTGGATCATGATTTCCACAAAATACGAACAATTGGTTCGCTTGATATTTCCCTTCACATGATCAATGAGTGAATCACCTAGCTTCAAGTAGATAATATTAGATGGGATAGGCTTACCAAGTCAGCAAGAAGACAATCCAATTAAAGCGTGACACATAAACCAACAAGCCCACCTTACAGAAATTTTGAGATTTCTTCTCTACCCTTTCCGTTACTTTTTCCTCTCTTTCTCTGTGTTCAGCCCTCACTTTTTCCTCATCTTCTCCATTACTTTTTCCAATCGAGCATCCATAGCCACATGCCCGAAGCTATAGCGGTCATGGCTTTTGGGAGCTTGAGCTCAAGCGACACCATGGCCGCAACATGTCAAAGTTCAGGTGGCCATGGTTTTAAGATCGAGATATGGAAACCATGGTCGCAACCTCGTGCTCAAGCGGCTATGGCCGCTGCTAGCTCGAGCTCGAGCTCGAGCTAGCAACTTTGTGCTCATGCTCGAACTCCGTGGCCATGGCAGCTGCAAGACTGCAGATTGAGCGTCCATGTCCACAAGTGTCTTGATCGAGGGGCCATGGACGGGAGTTCAAAGGTCGGGCCACCATGGCTACCAGCTCAAAGCTCAAGTGGCCATTGCCACATGCTTGAGGTGGCAAGAGAAGAGATAGAGAGAGATGCCAATAGAGAGAAGAAGAGAGAAAGGTCATGGATACCTTGATCTGGCACAATTGGGGGAAAAGAGGAGATTGCGGCCATGCCTGTGAGCTCGAAACTTGAGCAGCCAAGGCTACCCCAAGCTCCAGGCTTGAGGTCGAGCTCCATGGCCAAAGCGGCCATGAGCCTTGGGCTCGAGCCTTGGCGGACGCAAGAGGAAAGAAGAAAAGCAAGCGCTAAACATAGAGTGGAGAGAGGAAAAAGTATCGGGGAGAGAGGAAATCTCAAAAAAAATTCAAGGTGGGACCTGTTGGTACACGTATCGTGTTCTAAATGGATTGTTTCCTTACTGACTTGGCAAGACTCCAACCCACGCATATCTCATCCCGGACTTCCCGCCCCACGTACGCTATTACTCGCCTGCGCAAGATCAAGATTGTTACGAATTAGGTCAAATGAATCTTATCCTCTTTCTTGGACATTCGTCCGCGGAGCTCAACCGTTACTTTTTGTCTATTTGCCAACAACCAAGTTATCATAACAACACTGCATAGAGTTTTTTCTTTTCTTTTTTGTCGGTGGAGCCAGGTCTCATCTCGATTTGTTCACCTCCTTAGACGATGTTACAGGAACAAACAATGTTAAGGAGACACATTCCTTACATCCGTCTGATATATTCATGATTTTTATTTTTATTTTCAAAACATATGGGATCATGCGAGTTTCATACGAGTCCTACATCATTCAAAAATATTAACATAAACTAAGGTTATCCCATAATTTTTTTTCTTTTTTCATCCCTAGAAATGAAGCTAAGCTAGGTCCAATAAGATCGATTAGCCAATTTGAAGTATTAACCGATCTAATATCGTATTATCAGATATGTGAACGAGTAAGCTTGCGTTTATCTAAATAAGGATTCACCTCATCATTTAGTACATCACTTCCGATATGCACATCACTTCCGATATGCGGCGAAGACCTATCATACATAGATAAGAAAAAGCACCCTACAAGGCATTAATTTCATTGATAATGTAAGTTGATAATCTAGACATGAACCTATTTACATATGACGCGTGTACTGATATGTGGAGCAGTTTCTGTGATTCACCAACAAGTCCTCTACATTTCCGACATAAACTCCGAAAGCTCTTATTACGCGGTGAAGTGTCACCGTCGCCGTCAAAGCTCTTCCGGCGGAGCTTACCGACAACCCAGCCGACCCTTATCTTATCCACACGCAGCCGACACTACGTGACACCTCCCCTCCCGCCACGGGACACGTGCCCTCGATTAGTACATGGGCGTGGCATGCACGTGTCCCATCACCGAGCGGCTCGCACGGTCTCCCAACACCTTACAGCTCCCTATAAAACCGAACTGGGAGTCAGATCGACCAATCATCAATCTACACATTCAGTGTGAAGAGCGAGACTCTTGGTCCTTGATTTTCTGCGTAGATTTACTTTGCTCAGAGACGTTTGAGAGGAAGAGAGAAAATGGCACAATACGAGGGGCAGTATGGTGACTCTGACATTCGCCGCCAGAACGACGAGTACGGCAACACTATCCGCCAGACCGACGAGTTAGGAAACCCGGTCCAGCAGACCGGATACGTAACAGGTGTTCACAACGCCGGAACCGGCGGCACAGCTGGGGTGACCAGCGGCCTCGGTTATGGCGGAGACCAGCAGCAGCAGCTGAGAGACGAACGTCGTGGAGGTGGCGGTGGTGGAGTGCTCCAGCGCTCTGGAAGCTCCGGTTCTAGCTCCGTAAGTCTTCAACCCTACGTACATTTTCTTTTTCATTCTTACAACCCGAACTTTGAGCCACATTTAGTTTCACGAATGCTCGCAAAGTGCTTGTCACTTGCCAGTTGTCCACACATTCTGTCGAAGCCAAACATTTTGAGCAAGTCACTGCACAAGCTTCAATTCCTAAAAAAAGCTATGCAAGTGAATGTTAACTTTACAAAAATGGTTGCGTCATGCGATGCAGTCGGAAGATGATGGTCAAGGCGGGAGGAGGAAGAAGGGGATCAAGGAGAAGATAAAGGAGAAGATTCCGGGGATTGGCAGCAACGATGAGCAGCAGCAGCAGCAGGAGGCGGGGTCGTACCCGACATCCACTTCCGCAAGCGGAGGCTATGGGGCTGAGCTGAGGCAGCAGCAGGAGAAGAAGGGGATGATGGACAAGATCAAGGAGAAGCTGCCCGGACACCATTAGATATAATATATGTGGCATCAGTCCCTCGATCAGTACTAGATGTCTAAGTGGGGTTTTACATATTTGTCTTTCTGTCTCTGTGTACGAGAGGGACTTAAAGTTATGGTGTTTCAAATAAGTGCAAGAAGGTCGCAACTTGTCTACTTCCCCTTGGGAAGCATGCACCAGAAAGTTGTTCTTGAGTGTGTGTACTGAGATCCTTTGCAGTTTAAATATATGAGTGGAGCTTTTTGTAATTATTTGTTATATGATGTGTCTGATAGTGACTGATTTTTTTAAATGAATTGGTCTAAGTATTGTTCAGTCAATAAATTTTGTATGTCGATTTTAGGACTTAATGCGAGAGCAATTTTATGTACAGATGCGAGGAAATCTAGTATTTGCCTAGAGGGGGCAAACAGGCTCGCCCTATGGGGACCATGCCCTTGCTGGCCTTTCTTTCTTGTATCCTAGGATTCGTGCAACCAAAGGTCTTGTTCCCCTTGCACAAACCTAAAAGGTTAGGACAACAAAAAGATAGATAACCCAACTCAAAATCTTAAATTGACAAGTAAATGGTGATTACATGAACTTAAAGAGTATTTAAGATTTGTTAAACGATGTAGAACGATAATGTAATGGTATATTCTCAACAGGAAAGAAAATATTCTTCTCTCCCTATATTTATATTAATTTTTCATGGAGTGGTTTGAGTTTTGAGAGGCCAAGTCTTCGAATATGGTATAGTCGGTTAGTCAATGATTGCGGTCGATGAGGGGAAAAGGGATTGAAAGGGTTTTGACTCGAGCCTCAATTCTAAGATGGGGTTCGTGAGACCCGACAAATCGTGCTCATCTAAATCATTAATTACATTTATGACACATTTATACGATCAGATAAATCTTAATCTCTCAATATAAGTTTCTTTTGTATGGAAAATTTTAGGGATATCTGTGACTTTTGCAAAACTTGATTCCACTTGGGTTGACTCGAAACAGACTGCGAAAAAGAATATAGTTTTTCAATTCAAACACTTGTCCAAATAGCATTTTCCTATCTGTGATCGTGCTCAATTGTGAACTAGGTTATGGTACAAGTGAAGTAACTGTCCATATCTAATGCTTGACTCATTCTCGAATCAACTACTAAATTTCATCTCCCTCACTTGAAATCGATAACTGAGAGTATTCCACTACTTTATAATATGATCTAGGTAGTCCTCCACCGAGAAAAGTAGCATTCAATGAAACTTCTTCTCGCCTTCGAGCAACACATGACATAACTTATTCTCGACACAAACTTCTCAGCTCCTCGATTGCTTGCTAGAAAGTGTGCAGGGGGTACCAGAAAAACACTATTCGTCTTAGCAAGAATTGTCGTTTCAATCCTTTTATGAGTTTCGTTATGATGCCCTAAAATAAGTGAAGAACATGCGTCCAGTGCAGGGCCCGAGTCAAAAACGGGGACCTTTGGAGAAAATATCTCGTGATTATCATGTCAAAAGCTGACATGCGAACATATTTTGCTCTCATCCACTTATAAATGGACACGTGGCTAGCGATGGATATTAAAAAATTGACCTGGAATTTGTTCTTTTCTTCCTTCTTCAATAATGGACTCCTTCTTCATCTAGACTCCTATGGACAGCAGCAGCCGTCATGGACGACAGCTCATCCACCGGCGACGGCGGCTCATCACCAACATTGCCTCCAAATCTCGTTGGTTTCTTATAATCATTTTTTTCTCTTTAACTTACTGGCAAAGAAGCCCCCTAACATGGGACTTTCACACTGACATTGAGACAGAAAACTCATCACGGATCTGAAGACGCGCAGGAGGGTGGCCATGGACGGTGGCTCGAGCCATTTGGCCATAGTTTTGAAGTTCTTCCACCTGCTACTCCAGATCTGGAGTTCGTTCGTGGAAGAACAGAGGAAAGCGCTCGTCCATGGCCGACCTCCACGCGATTTATGGACAAGCCACCGTCCATGGCCACCCCTCCTGCGCGTCTTCAGATCTGCGACGAGCCTTGACGGTGAAGTCCATGGTGAGTCTGCCGGTAGCGACGGGGGAGGGAGGCGTCGGTTACTTCGCCACCTAGGCTCAAGGTGGCTGCAGTCATAGATGGAGGAGGAAGAGCGAGGTGTATAGAGATTTTTAATTTTTTTATCTAAGTCTACGTCAGTATATACTTATCAATTTTTAGTTGGCTTGAATTGAATAAATGCATGGTAATGACTTGGCACTCACAAATTATCGAATATTTTCTCATCGAGAAGACATCGGGATTCAAACAAATCGGTGGAAGCCTAGTACTTTTCAATCTGTAGGTGATCTTTGATTTGCATAGATAGCTGTAATTAACAATTCGACAAGGTTCAAGGGTAATTTGGTGCTCCTTTTCTTTTTTATTGACAACATAGGTTGGAATGACAAGGATAGTTTAACAGCATAGGATAAAAATGACAAGAATTATTCCACTAATCAATAATTGTCCTTCAACTTTGAGATGGACATGGGTAAAGTTAGCTACGTGCTTGGTGTCAAGATCATCAGAGACAAATTTAATAAATTTTCTTGGCTAAGAAATTTACGTCAAGAAGTTGCTTTTGAATGATACCAAATGCCTAATTGTAAAGCAATAGAGACTTGTGGAAAAAATGCGGGACTAAGTCAATATGAGGATATGTTTCAAATGTCTCGATATTTACGCCATTAGTTTTGAAATCCTTTATCGCACGAAAATCAAGAAGAGAAGAAATTATTATTGATTTATAGACCAAATAGATCAAAATCATCAAAATCATTAATCATGTGCATCTACCGTAAACCCTGCAAAATCGAATGATTGTTATTCCCTCATCATAAGTCTCTTTGTACATAAAACGTTATAGAAATCTATAATTTTTATTTGATTCGCCAATTAAGTGATTGACATAAAATCTATTAAATCAAAATCCAAAACTTGATTTGACTCGGGTTGACTCGAAACGAACTGTCAAAAAGAGTATAATTTTTCAATTCAAACGCTTGTCCAAATAGCATTTTCGTAGATGTAGTCATGCTAAGTTGTGAACCGATTTATGGTATAGAGTGAAGCAATTGCCCATATCTTGTATTCTCCTATTTAAATGCTCGACTCGCTCTTGAATCAACAACTAAATTAGCCTTCACCGCTTGAAGTCGAAAACTGGTAGTTATCCATTGCTCTATGATCCGATCTACGTGGTACCCCATCGAGGAAAGTAGCATTCAATGAAACTTCTTCTCACCTCCATTCAACATATGCCATATGACATGATATGAGATCCCCCTTAGAGTTTTCGTGATGAGCAGCCACCGTTTACGCAAATCAGTATAAGCGTCAGGAGGAAATAAGATGTACATCTGACTCCCGATACATCTCTGTTATTCTCTTTGCATTTGCATGTTCCGGGCTCTCTTATTTTTTTTTAAAAGAAATATTGAGATGCAGCATTATTTTCTGAAAATTTTATTAATCTTTTGGCTTGGCTTGATTAACTACGTTTGAACAAGCTTCAAAATCTAGAAGGAAATGTAACGCTGAAGCTCTTGTGGCAAGACATAGTTGTCACCCATTGCAGTTACGGTCTCCAAGGTCATTACTTGGCTAGTGCGGTACAGCTGAATGATCCCTTGTTTCACTGGCCATCTGAGTGTCGCTTGTTAGCTTTTTGTCTTGTTCTCTCCCTCTTTTTACTTTTTGACACGAATAGATTCCCAAAACAGATTATGCTAATCGTCGGTGCTTTGAAAAATGGGGATTTTTTATTTATTTGATCGCTTATTAATTAAGCCACCCCGTGTAGAAAATCCTCCTAGAAGTTAAAAAACTCTGGAGACCCATTTAATGCATCCCTTCGAACCCGTCAATAATTGAGAGGCCATCCGGGTTTTGTCAACAGAGCAGTTGAGCCTTCCTGCAATAAGAAATGCCACCTTTGTTGCTACATCCATAGCGTGCTCTTTCAGACTCGATCCTGTCTATGGCATTTTGTCATGATCTGACCGACCAAGGTAAATGTTTCTAGTTATTTGACTGATGTGGACCCAAAAAGCATCTTAGCAGAGGGGCGGATGGTGATATGTCCACTGAATATAACCTTGTCAAGGAGAAAGAGGAGCTGTATAATGCATGCATCGACTGTCTCTAATCCGATGAGCTTTTAGTTATCCTCAGTCAATGGTCTCTTTTCATCATCACAACCTAAAAGCAGCAGAGAAAACAAAGAACATGAATGAAAGCATCCATTCTCTATGCATAGAACTTGAGAAGAGGAAGTGGTGACATTGGTGAGGCTTAGAGAGGTTGAGTGGGCTAACAACTCCTTAACGTTTGGAATTTTCTGTTATCAATAGCTAGTAAAGCTAGTCAGCCACCAACTCCGGCTTTCTGTTGCCGTTTGCTGGTCCATCTGTCTCAGAGAATAGTTCACTAGAAAACTCTATATAGAGCTCCCTAAAACACCCTGAACACCTTGCATTTTCTCTTCCCTTTTCAAAGGCTCTTCTGTGGAGACCATTCCAAAAAGAAGAGAAGCGAAAATGAGTCAATCCAAGAACTTCCTCATCATTCTGTGTGTTCTTGCTCTGGCTCCACTCAGTCTCTGTGGCAAGGCAGGTTATGGGGGTTACCTTTATCCACAATTCTATGACCAATCTTGCCCCAAGGCTCAAGAGATAGTGAAATCGGTGGTGGCCAAGGCTGTCGTGAAAGAGCCTCGCATGGCCGCTTCGCTCCTCCGCCTACATTTCCATGATTGCTTCGTTAAGGTCAGCGGCCGAGCAATTACTCAGAAAAATTTCCATGTCTAAACTTCGGTTTCAAAAAATTTGCATGCTAGTACAGTCGATGTGCCACTCTCCATATGTAAAAAAATAGTTTCTTATACATGTACTCTAAGTCAGCACTCTATGTGAAAAGGAAACATGCTCATCGATCTTTTTTCCTGGTTTATAAGCTTCTCCATGCTTTTGGTGCATCGACTGCTCATCATAGTAAAACCAAGCATTTCTTATCGCCACAGTTGGGAGTAATCTATACTTATATTTTGCTGCCTGTTACAACATGTAAATAATATGCTCTGTCTGAGTACCAATGTTGTCGATATTATGACAGGGCTGCGATGCATCGTTACTGCTGGACAGTAGTGGGACTATAACCAGTGAGAAGAGGTCCGTCCCTAACACAAACTCAGCCAGAGGCTTTGAAGTACTTGATGAGATCAAATCTGCACTGGAGAAGGAGTGCCCTCACACAGTGTCTTGTGCTGATCTGTTGGCCTTAGCTGCCAGAGACTCCACTGTTCTTGTAAGCATATGTAGATGTAGTCCACAACTTCTCTCAAAAAGAATTACAACTTTTCACCCAAGAAAAGACCCAGAAAAAAGAAAAAGAAAAAGAAAAACTTCGTTTCCTCTTCTATTTGAAATGCCTAACGAGTATATTAATGCTTGAATGTGTAAACAGACTGGTGGACCTAGCTGGGTAGTGCCACTCGGAAGGAGGGACTCAAGAGGGGCAAGTCTCAGTGGCTCTAACAACAACATTCCTGCTCCAAACAACACTTTCCAGACCATTCTCACCAAGTTCAAGCTTCAAGGACTTGACATTGTTGATCTTGTTGCCCTCTCTGGTAAAATTTCTAAGCATCACAACCTTGGTTTGGATTTTAACGTTAAAAGTCCAAGTCCCTCCTTTATTTCTCTTTATTCAGGGAAATTTAAAGACTAGATTGGACCCCTGTTACGATGGAAAATGTATGTCTTGGGTGAATTTGTTTCTTGAATGTATTCTGAAATCAATTCATATTTGGCATGACCTACTAAACAGGAAGCCACACAATAGGAAACGCAAGATGCACCGTGTTCAGGCAGAGGCTCTACAACCAGACTGGCAATGGGCAGCCCGACTTCACGCTCGACCAATCCTATGCCGCTCAACTCCGCACCCGCTGCCCGCAGTCCGGGGGTGACCAGAACCTCTTTTTCTTGGACTTCGTCAGCCCGATAAAGTTCGACAACAACTACTTCAAGAACCTGCTGGCTTACAAGGGGCTCCTGAGCTCCGACGAAGTCCTCGTGACGAAGAACCAGGCCTCGCTGGCGCTGGTGAAGCAGTACGCAGAGAACCAAGAGCTCTTCTTCGAGCATTTCGCCAAGTCCATGGTCAAGATGGGCAACATCTCGCCATTGACAGGGTCCAGGGGAGAGATCAGGAAGCATTGCAGGAAGGTCAATAAATACCAGTGAGAAGAAATCTCCAATCCAGTAATCGGATTTACCTCTTCCACTCCGGGAATGAATCAGCTCGAGTCTTAAATTGTTTGCTTTGTCCTACTCTGTTATGGCTGTTGTGTACTGGAATTGCAGAATCGCAACTTCTTGTTTTGTTTGAATGAAGTCAATAACTTTTCCTTTACAATATCTTGTTTTCTTCTCTTTTCATGAATCAATTCTATTTCGAATCGGGCAGGGCCTGGATTTATCAAATTTAAAATGTATTTGGATATCCAGACGAAGAGTAGAGTACTTGCATCAAATTGTTGTCTCATTAATTTTTCACATTTAACCATTAATTCAGTTGAAGAATGGAAACGGAATCTCAGAGTGAATCGAGTTATGTCGACCCAAATAGATTGATTGTAAATCACAAGCTGTGCACGAATCAATGCAAAAAATATGAACATCCGAACAAAATCAAGCATTTGAATTTACTTATCTCTCTGTATCTTCTCGTTTCAATGCGAACGCAACACTAAATACGAACAACAATTAGTTGCAGCAACCAAACCTCCTAAAAATTGGCATATGAACCGGCACCAGTACTAAAAAAATCCATCAGACGTTCCTTACACCAACCTCGCAACCATTGTTTCGAGGAATGCGGCAATGTTACAGAGGATACACCTCGCAAACAGTGGAAAGATGCCACCGGGTATGTGATAACAAGGTCAGTAAGCTAGATCCCTCATCTGCTTTGTCCTACAGCAGGGTACAGATCTATAAGCACAAAACAAGCTTGAGGTTGATGGGTATGAAAAAGCTCAACAGAGGCTGAACATCTGCTTGTCCAAGTCTCGTAAAAAATTAAGCAGTTTGAACAAGGAAAGCTCCATGTTATGAGGAAATAACAGCAATCTCCAAGCTTGGCAATAAAATTGCCACCAATGGTATCATTTATCGTCGCTTGCGCCAAATATCTCCCACGGTTCCACCGCTAGTGCTTTTTCACTTGCTTCAGTAAATCTGAAGAACAAAAAAATGAAAATGCGGGTCTTAGACAAAAGAGCAGATACATGGTGAAAGCATATCAAAGAGCATATTTGTCCTGTCAGCTGTCAAATTCTCTGACAAAATTTGAGTCGTGTGCTCTCTGACTGGACAAATAAAGCTGCATTACCAATAAGCGTGCATGGAGAACACAGACATAAAACCTAAATACATCTTCCTGAGAATGATACATGAGATGCTCCTAACCAAAAGTACATGAGATGCTCCTAACCAAAAAGCATACTTTTCAACAACAAATAAGCCAGCTCTCTTACCAAATGAATTATATCACAGAACAAGCAAAGAGCTAAACTTGGCATCCCAAATACTGAAGATTTCACAATGCCTCAAAGTCTGTAATACCATGCAGAAATTAGCTGGTTGGCCACATCCCTAACTGACATTTACCATAAACCTCTTTCCGCTTTTGCTCTGTCTCTCACACACAAAAAAGAAAAAAATGCAAGGCCACGTGCTCCAGAAGGACACAACCTTACAGTCTCTGTTGGCCAAGTCTTCTTGCCTTAACATATTGAATCTTAGGAGCAGCTGTAACTTTAAGTATCAGATGCCACTAAAAGCATCATCCTTGGTCTTGGTCTTGGTCTATCGCCCAGGATAATCATCATGTATAACCTTACTTTCCATAAAAATTAACATAAAAAGTAGTAGAAAAGCTCATATTTTGTTGAAAAAGCAATCATTCCAAACTTTCTTCACTTATTCCTGCTACAATTAAATCAACAAAATTCACTAAAGAACATTCTTTTCAATCAATAAAGAGAGGATATAAGCAACAAGCTAATCTGTAGGTTTCCAAATTATATCTTTTTTTTTTTTGGTAAGGCAAATTATATCATCTTTTAGTCCAAATAAAAGCTTTAAACTGAAGTCTTATCGCACTTGCTCGATGTTACACTCCTATAAAAGTCCACAAGGTAAAAATAACAAATGAAGATAGGAAGACGATAAGGTGCAATTACAAGTGGTCATAGTGAAAGAAGCACGCCCTTCTTCCAATCCATAAGCACCTTTCAATCTGTAAACACGGTGTGACACAACAACTGCCCCACATCCTTTCTTGCAATGAACAGATAGATCTATTACTGTACCACTGCATTTTGAAGATCCCTCAAATTGTTGGGCTCAGATAGGTTGATCCTAGAGAACCAGCTGGAGGGGTAAAGACAAGAAAAGTAAGAGAGAAAAAGCAGAAACGAGCTGCGGTTCTATTATCAATTGTTTAAGATTATGTAGCAAACTATGCTCCGCAGGTTATGATTTGGAACAAAGAGGAAAGCCAGTCTCTTGACTGCAGCGATGAACTTGCAGCCAGTAAAAAGGAAAGAACTCGAGGTTGTGCCCTTCATTCGCGTGTGCTTCGCCAATTCTCCAAACACACCATCCACTAAGCACTTGTCTAGATCAAATTGCGCTCATCCAATCCAGGCACAGTATCTCTTCAATGCAATTTTCGCAGACATTAACGCCAATGATCCAACTAAGACAGAGTTTATTAGCTAACTACATGGACTTAACGATGAAGCACGAATCACATGCAACAAGAAGTATCAACCAAACCAGTCTTGCTTCGATACTCAGCCGAAACAATCATCATTTGCATCAGTAGACACGCAAAATTGGTGCACGAAAAGCAACAAGAAGAAATTTTTAGAAAAAGCAAATGCACGCCGATGCATTACCTCACTCCATAGTGACTTTGGCACCAACTCCCTTCATCTTCTCCATGATCTTCTCCGCCTCCTCCTTCGCCACGCCCTTCTTCAACAGCGTCGGGGCCTTCTCCACCAAGTCCTTGGCCTCCTTCAGCCCCAAGTCCGTGCACGCCCGCACCTCCTTGATCACCTTGATCTTCGCGGCCGCGTCGAAGCCCTCCAGCTTCAGGTCGAACGCCGTCTTCTCCGCCTTCTTCTCTTCCGCCGCCGCCCCGGCTCCCGCCCTCCCGGGGCCTCGCGCCGCGAACCCCATCCCGGGCATCATGACCGCCATGGCCGGCATCTCCTCGACGCCCATCCTCTTGCGCAGCTCCTCGGTGAGGTCGGCGACCTCGAGGAGCGTGAGGGCGGAGATCTCGCCGGCAAGGGCGGAGACGCGGTCGGTGGGAGGGGGGCGCCGGGGCCGCTCCTGCGACGCCGCGGAGAACTCGCGGCGGAGGGAGGGGACGGGTCGGAGGGAACGGCGGACGCGGGTCAAGTGCGGGGAAACCGATCGGAGGAGCCTCATCCTTGGAAAGCTATGGTGAGCAAGAACAACATCAAGATCGAAGGGAGAGAGAGAGAGACTTCAATGGAGTCGGAGACTGAAGCGAAAGTAGTGATGAATCTGCATCGTCGTCTTCTTCCTCGTTGCGCTGCATAAACCCTAGGAGGAAAGGGGGCTTTTGCATGCAAATACGGGTCGGGTTCGGGTTCAAGTAATTCGGATTTGGGTTCACACGAGTCCGAATCGTGCTTTCGAATAGAAATTGGGGATCCATGAGGTGGTTGGTGCATTTGTGTGTGTGTGTTTTTCTTTTGTGCATTTGTTTCGCGTAAAGTAAACCGCTCACGAAAATAAATGAACGAAAAGTATATTCGTCGTCCACGTAAATATTTAAATATGAATTATTATCGATGATAAAAATATCATTTATTTATTAATTATGTTAAGCGATAAGAGAAATTACCTTTAGAGAAATATTTTTCAAATCATTCATTTCTCGCAAAATAGACGAAGCAATATCAGGTTGAAATTCGTTCAATATATATTTCAACTCAATTTGATGGGTTGACCGTTTTTTACCCATTTTCTTCAATGAATCAAAGCTTCAAGAGCAGTGATTACTAGAATTCCTTAAATACTCTCGAAAATTAATTCGACCGATGCATCATAATAACAAAAAGTTAGGAGTTAAGAATTTTGACCATTCTTTGAGTAGAAATTTATCCTTTAATTAAATCTCGATATATTTGGTAACCGAAAATTTCACCCATCCCAACCTCGAACATTACATAAACTGTCTTATCCAATAATCCAAACGAATTACATGTATATCGAATAGTAATACAAGGAAAAAAATACATCTTGCACTTTTCACAAGTCGAACTTGGTTATCCCAACCAACGGATTGAAGGTCTACCGGAATCTATCACGTCGAAATTGACTGCACTCGGTTCTTTGATCTTTAACTCAATTACAAAGCTGTAACACGACATTTCGACTCGATGTCCTCTGTGATGCCAACATGCGATTCGTAAATCTGAATTTATGTCATTTGCGACTATTTGTCGCTACGATTACCAACAAAGGCATACCAACGTTGTTTAGTTAAAACCGTCTTTCCCTCCCTCACGATGCGCGGCCTTAATGCACAAGGACGAGAACCTCACGTTGGAGCACTACCTTACCATCACGCCCCAGCACATACTTCTGATCATCGATCCGGTCGCTTCGCTCACCTGCCTGCGTGGTGCACAGAAAAACACCGTAACCCAACTCGCAAGCATGGCAAATACTTCTCTCATCCATGCGACACGGAAGCCTAACGATGCAGATGCGCGCTACCTACTCGATGAGCTAAATACTGTTCTACGTTATTCCAGTTCATTGTCTACCCCAACTCATTCCCAATAAATGGGAAGGGTAATCTACATGACCAACTCGCAAGTCCTGGGCAGTCGACATTAAGGCCCCGTCCCATTTGGTTTAGCCTTGGAAATGAACTTTCGGCCTCGAAAGCCCATTTTCAAAATGCTGAATCGTTTGATTCAGCATTCGGCCTAACATTGGCTAAATGCTAGCATTTGAAATGTCGAACCCAAATTTTTTATCCCCAAACTACCCTCACTTATTTTAGCTTGTTTCGATTTTGCCCCTCTTGGTACTGTTCATCTTCGTGGCCGGCAAGAGTGGCCAACATCGGATCATGTTGGCAAGAGGCCGGCGAGATCGCACGACCTAGGTGACGGTCGCCTGAGGTCGTGCGACCGCCCAAGCGCTGCCGGCCTGGGTCGCGTGAGGCTATCGAATGCTTGGGTCGCACGACTCATGCGCCAGCCGCCTGAGGTCGCACGACCCAAGCGCCAGCCGCCTGAGGTCGCACGACCCAAGCGCCAGCCGCCTGAGGTCGCACGACCCAAGCGCCAGCCGCCTGAGGTCGCACGACCCTCACTTAGGGTCACCTGGGCGAGTCGCCTGGCCTCAAGCAACCACCGCCGACGGCAAATCTACCTCGCCAGTGGTCGCCCAACCTCAGGGACGACCGCCGACACCAGATCTAGCTCGCCGGAGGCCGTAGACTTTCGCTGGCTCCGGCAAAGGATAGGATAGGTTTTTTTTTAAATAAAAAAGATAATTCTCATAGCCTTTTTGCAAAAAAAATTTACCAAGCACTACTTGAACCAAAGTAACTTTACAAATGATTTTTTACCAAACGTCGCTTACATTTTCCCGAAGGACTTTAACCTAAGGGTATTTACATTCCCCCAAATAGCATTTCCAAAATTGAACCAAGCGGACCCTAAATATGGTACGGTTTTACCAATACAAAACAGCTGTTTTGTTGTCTTGCTGGCCTTGCCGTTTCCGTATGAGTGTAGACCGGTACTAACTTGACTGTTATAATCAAGCTTTAGCTGTACCGATCTCGATACAGAGGCACTTATTCCAGCACGATTGAACGTAAAAAACCTCGAATGAGTTTAAACAGCACATCGAGTTGGCTCCATCATATTTCATGCGACAAAGATAGGAGGAAGCCACAGTGCCTGGATTTTGAGAGCACGGCCTTCGAATTACAAGCTCAAACTCAAGCTATGATCATATGACAGGGTCGCAGCAAAGGTCTATAGAATCAGAACGTCAAGAAATAGAGATAACATTAAGCTAAATACAGGAGAATATAATTGGCAATTGGCACCAGGCACACAATGCACTGCAAAGAGTTCACCGGTTTAACCTGAAGAAAGCATGCCAGCATTTTTCAAGAAGTTGTAATTAATTAATATCACCGGTTCAAATTTGTGCTGCACCAGCCATTCCTTCGGAGAATTGCAAAGACCTCAGTTTGTTCTGCACACAGCTAAGCAAGAAATCTTCCTCTTCCTTTACAAATGCCAGACATTGCCACTTTACAGGAGGGTTATTAAGCATTGACCCAATCACCAGTTTTTTCCCAGGATTCTCTCCTTTTTTTCCCTTTCATTTTTGTTTTAAAGAGATGCCCTCTACCCTAGTACTTTAGCGACTACTAGAGGAAGATACCTTCGTTGTTATACTTTATCATCATGAAACCACCACCTGGTCTCTTTAGGAGACCTCCCATTCCGACAGTTCTTCACATAACGATCGTTATCTTCTGGGCGTTGCTGCGAAGGATGTCAACAGACTGTCAGATCATTTAACGGCAAAATGGAAGAACTATTCCCTCCAAATTAACGATAGGGGGACGCAAATAATTAAACTTATGACTAGTTTGAAGTACACCATTCAACCAAAAGTACAGTCTAATCAAGATAACTTTAAGTAACTTAGTATGGCAACAATTGGTGATCATACTCGGTGCTGTAGTGAGTGCACTAACAAACATTAGGTAACCAAATTAGAACTCAAGAGATATAAAAGACAAACCTTAACAGTTGAGCTAGAAAGCATGGACAGGATGCTAATACAGACGGAACTGACAGTCATAGCGGGCGACCAAGAATCGTACAATATGTCTAGCAATAATAAAAAAGAGATACGTATCAGTCCTACTGTCAATGTAGCAAAAGCCAAGTCAAATAGACATTGATATTAAGTTAAGGCACATGATAATTATGATCAACATGGAAATGAGAAGCAAAATGATGATCTATTAAATGCTAACTAGAATATCTAATTTATCTGAAAAAAATTTAAACAGTGTGTGTGTGTGTGTGCGCGTGTGAGAGAGAGAGAGAGAGAGGGAGTCTCAGCACTTGTTCTACACAACTTGACTAATTATACAAATTTCAAATTGTAAGTACCATTCTCAATCGAACTCCATGACTTGGAAGAATTTATCATTGTGCCTTCCACGGCATTTTAGCAACACAAGTGACATTCCATTGTGTTTATTATTTAGTTAGGCCTAACATCCAAATAATAAGCTGAAACTATCTTAACCATGTGTAGCAAGACTATCTTTTATAAACAACAGTCTTATTGCTGATATGAATTGTGGAAGGAGGATTTAAAGGGCAGGCCAGTCTAATGGTTCACTTTCAAAAACCATTATCTGTCTACACAAGCAGCAGATCACAGAAAGGATAGACCTATAACAAATAATGACATCGCCTTTCTGAAGTTGCAGTGGCAAAGCCACTTAGAAAATGGAATCACTTGAGAGCTTCAAGATAAGTTGAAACCATAGTATCAATTAATTTAATGTTAAAATATGGCATGAGGAAAAAATTAGCAGATATTTCACCCACGATTAATAAGAAACAGTAAAGACAAGTATCAAAGTTACTTAAAGAAGTAGTTTGATAAAATGGCCATGGATCCAACAAATTGGCTACATTAACCTCACCTGCGTAGAGATAGACAATGGACATGTTTTAAAAATTATGCCGAAGAAGCATACTAGCTTTGATTGATATTTAGTGAAGTAGTTTGTCAAATAGATATGATGCTTATATCAACAAGGTGCAGTATAGGCTTGTTGACTGAACCAACAAGCCTTTGTTAATGCAAACCGATACATAGAAGAAGACTTTCCAGCAAAATTAACATCGCCTTGCAGCATCCGGTAACACTTTGGATCGAAGCTGGTATTATCCGTAATTTTATAACTTATTTACAAATCAAACATGAACTTATAAATGTGTTAATGTTAAAGATACCAAAATAAAATGTAGGTTGGGATAATCTGCTTAATGGTGCCTTGAACCTACTTAGTATCGGGAGACTAAACTTGTCGAAAACAATTGCTTTAGTGATACCTTCTGGTGCGGATGGGTCTTTTGGCAAATGTTTCAATCATTAATCCCAGAAAGCTAGACTAGTGTTGGCAGAATTTACCTAAAGCGATAACTTTAAAGAAAGGCAAGTCTATTAATACGAATAGAATAGAGAAACTTTTCAAGAGGGATGGCCCAGTATGAGAGCCGTTGCACAGATGATGCTATATGCAAGCTCACTACATAAAAGGAAAGCAGCAATTGCAAGCTTTGTCAGTGGAGCTGGTTGTCTAATGTAGACTCAAAAGAAGCTTAAGAAAAACGGTTTAATATCAATTTGGGAAATACATAGCGTAACTTATGGAGTTACCACAACAAAGACTTCTCGGAAGATATGATTCTCCAAATAGAAAATCAATTAAAAACAATTTCAAACCACAAGAAGATCATTGAGAGCCAAAGTCACAGACACGGAGTTGGAAACCAGCAGAAACACGTTGGTTAGCTGAAGCCAAAGACACAAGCAAGCAGGAGGCACTCTAGTTATAGCGGAACTCATGGAAAGTTGCAAGTAAGAAATTAATAGTTTACCCCACCGCAAAAGGACGACTTAGACAATTTAGCCTTTTAAAATTGCCAATAGACACACAATGATGTCCGGAAACAAAAGCCCCGGGAATATACATCTTGTTGTCTCGATCCTCGACAAGATGGAAAGAGTGTCACGAAAATCCAATTTAAGACTAGGATGCTTCTTGAGGTAGCCTGAGATAAAATCATCTCCTTTGGGTTGAACAAAGTTTTTTATGCACCTGATTCTCACAGAAGAGAAAGACATCTAATATCCACTCTCTGATGCCATAGTGTTGGAGCTACCGAGTAAAGCATAGATGCATATCCCAAGAAAAGATGCACGATGAATAATACTAAGCACGCAGGACATATAATCTTCTCAAGAATAGAATCAACTTCTACTACAGAGCAACCAAAGTAAAAACAGCGGAAGCATAAGGAGCACAAAAAAACGATGCCCAGATACAACTTTGAAGCAATCCCGCGTAAATTACCTAAACAAATATGGCCGTTGCTGTATATATGAGGATGGAGAGGAGCCGGAGGCACAAAAATGACCTGTCAGCGGCAAAACCCATGTCGAACAAAGGGATCAGAATCATATTTCAAACCCTAACCACAAACCCAGATAACAAAACCCGCACCCGCAAAAGCCAGCACCATATCTAAAGAGTACTTCGACAGAGCAACGATCCGAGAAAGACATCAGCTTTGATGAAATTACCTGGGGGGCTTCCATGGGGTAATGCTCAGGGAAGTCCACCTGAAGCTGGTAAGTCTCGTTTGCATACAGAGTTCCCGGAGCTCCATTCACTTCAATCACCCACCTATATTTTTCCCCCCGCAACCCATCACAGAAGGACAACAAAAAATCAAAACTTCACCACAACCCACGCTCCCTTTCAGCCCGAAAAAGCAGCAAAATCGAAACTTTTTTTTGCAGAACCCTAAGGGAGGAATTGAACGGGTAGGGTACCTCTGGAGATTGTCGGTGACTTTGTGCTTGAACCCCACGGGAGGATTGACCTGCCACTCCACCAGCTCCTTCTGGAGGCGGTTCGACGCAATCTTACTCAGAGCCTGAAACCGATTGGGACCCAAAACATCAACAAGCAGACAGAAGGGAAAAAAAAAATCGATCATTTCTCTTCCGAATCTTCCCAGAAACGAACGACGGACACCATCGACTGCACAGAAACGTCAAAGGATCTTCCACGGCGTCGCGGAGCGCGCGTCGCCGGTGGGGGGAATCGGAGAGAGAGAGGAGAGGGAGAGGCGGCGGAGGAGAGACCTTGCGGGAGTTGGCGGAGGAGCTGGTCATAGCTGTTCGCCCTGCAATTGGCGGAGAGTTTGAGAGAGAGAGAGAGAGAGCGATGGATTTTGATGGCGTTGACGAAAAGAAAGAGAGAGAGAGAGAGAGGAAAGAGGGGAGCTCGCGGGCGTTTATGACCCACCAGTACCACCACCACCACATCTCCTTCTCTTTTTATGCCTCTCTCTCTCTCCCCCTCTCTCTCAAACTTCCAATTGGGGTGTGTTGTGTCGTGTTGTGTCACTTTCCTTGCTTTGGCCATGTCTAATTTGTGTAATTGG
This sequence comes from Syzygium jambos, assembly GCA_031216235.1. Taxonomy (NCBI): domain Eukaryota; kingdom Viridiplantae; phylum Streptophyta; class Magnoliopsida; order Myrtales; family Myrtaceae; genus Syzygium; species Syzygium jambos. The sequence continues at coordinate 16,095,470 of CM062228.1, forward strand.
GGCGGGGGCGAATGGAAATGGTTAGAAAGATTTGATCATTTTGGAACTATGGATTACAATAGGAGTGTATTCTCTTAGGAGGAGAGATAGATAAGATGTCCCGACACGGCAGCATCAACCATTTTAGAAAGTGCTTCGAGAAAAATTTATCCTATCGTGCATTAATTACGTCCACTCGACGGGTGAAGAGGAGACGTTTTGTTTGTGGAACCGCCTCTTAACAGGCGATACTTGACTATTCGTCTTGTTTCAGTGGTTCTAGGTCGACTGGACTGTGTAGCATTTATGGGCTCTTTGCTCGTGCCATATCACTCGAAGGGAAAGCAAGACCTAGCCTGGCCTAGCCTAGCGTTGCTTCGTTGTTTAATGTCTCTCTCTCCTGCTGCCTTTCTATTTTGCTTCCTCACAAGTATTTGAGTTTTTGTCAGCGTGAGAAGTGTCACGAATGCATAACCAGGCCTTATTTCATGGAACTTCCTTTACACTGAATATATGTGCATTGAAATCGACGGTTAGTTATCAGAGTTTGTTGTAACGTAAGTTCGCTATTAAAATTAGTTTCCTTTAGTGCATGGCTCTTTCTTTTTTTTTTTTTAGTTTTTTGCAACGGGTCTATATAGCATAGTAAATTAACTTAACCACCTGTCAGAGTCTGCTATAACGTAATTTGAATATTAAAATGAGTTTCCTTTCGTGCACGATTTTGTTTAGTGTTAGCAAAGCCGATTAAGTTACTGTTCCAATATGACTCAAAGAAGCACATCATTCATGTGACAACTGGTGAATTTGTGAGTTATGGCACCTATCCACCCTTCCCACTTGGGCAAGGGAGGTGGGGGTCAGGGGTTGGGCATGGGGATACGTAAGCTAGGGAGCAAGGTTTTTGTTAAAATATTATCTCATATCGCTTAATAACAGATCTAAATGCTTTTATATATTCATGTAATCTTCCTCTATCTATAAGTTTAAGCTTTTAGGTTGAACTTTATATTAATTTCGAAACATGCACATAGCACACACAATGGTTTGTAAAATAGAAATAATATAGAACCAGACCAATTGTATCCCGATAATATAATAAGTTTACATATCTTATTAACTATGGCAAAAATCTAAAACAACTCAAGAAAAAGAAAACAACAACAAGAGTAACCTATCAACCTAATCAGCTCCTTGATTTCTTACACTTTGTGATGTGAATTGCATATGGTCAGAATGTCGTAGTTGGTCGAGTTTATTTCATTGGCAACTTTTCTCACTTTTGGATGCACTTTGAATTGCTAGTTCCTTTCATGCATAAAAGCACCTAGTATGGCTCCCAAAGGGTACAAAAACCCATTAAAAAAAAAGTGGATGTTTCATTTGCTCTATGTAAGAATAAAAAGAGTTCATGTAAGTATTACGGGTTATACATTTTTGGTTCACGAGTCCTCACGAGATTTGAGTAATCGAGGCATGGAGAACACTCAGATATTCTCAAAGCTCAAAGGGGTTTTAAATGCATTCCAAATTGAGACAAAGGACAATCGGAGAATTCTCGCCTCAATATGCCTGACACCTACTAAATGGAGAAGAATATATGGTGAGAAAATATAACATTGGAATGGGTCGGCAAATTTGCATCTTCCCCTCCGATTTAAAGAATATTAAGTTCATCTTTCGGCCATATAAAATTAAAGAACATTTCGCAAGTGGGGTGGTTGCAAAGACAAGCACAAGGCAAAGTCATTGGTCAAACTTTGGAGGCAGCATATGGGGGGATTCGTGTGGGGAAAGGGAAGGGGGGAAGGAACCTTTCTCGGTGGCCATTGCTTTGATCTCGCAAATGTTCTAAATTCCTTCTTATCTATCATAGAATAAAGGGCAAAGTGGAAATATACAATGGAGAAAAGAAAAGAGATGGTTTATGTGCAAATCTCGATTTGCTGTCTCTAAACCATATGAGGGAAGGAATATGCCTGTCTTTGAACTAATTTCCTATCGTGTAATCTCCCACTCGATTGAAACAATAAACAAGATAAAGAAAGGGCCGGGGTAAATGCACGCTGACATCAGTTCCGTCTGCACTCGAAAAAGATTAAGATGACGTGACTATCCAAACCGTGAGGTGATAATCTCCCTTTTTTCTTATCACTGCCCATCTTGCGGAGACCTCGCATGTCTATTTTGTTGATGAACGTCGACCCAAGATGAGGAATTGAATGTGTCTGTCGAAATTCTTGTGCGTCTCTCTTCTTGCTTATTTTTCTCACTTGGTCATTTCTTGGACTCTATAAAACCAATTTGGTTTAAGCTCTTCCCTGGGGACATCCTTGTCCTCTCCCCGTTTTGAAACTTCCTCCAATGAAAGAACATCCAACCCATTCCTCATCCACGATCGGCCTCTCCATATTACCTAATCGCATGAAGTCGCCGCGAAGCATCGATGCGAAACCTCTTGCCGCAGGCAAGCCGCGATCCATTGAGTCTCGACCCCTTCTGAATTGCCTGCCTTTGGGCTGCCAAGGAGAAAGTAGCGGCGAGGGACAGAGGAGCGCGCCGCCGCCGGAGGACGAGGAGAGGCGTGCGGGAGCTCATGAGGGAAGAGAAAGGGAGTGGTGGGGCCCACGACAATAGCCCCGTGCAAAGCAGGACTAGGATACGCCAGCCTACATCAGTGGAATCCCTCCCCCCCAAGCAAATTTTTCTTATGGATGATCTTGTAGAAGGGACAGCCTAGAAAAACAACATGCCCAAGTTGGGGGCAAAATCTTGGCTGGATTCGGTCCACGTGGACCGGGTCTGGATCCAACTGATTACCGTCGTTCGTTCACGTTGGAATTCTGATGTACATTCATTAAATCTAACCACTTTCTTCCGCTATTCGTTCCCCTTTGTCCAACCTCGAATGTTCCGAGAAACAGCAGTGTAAAAAGTCAAAATCAACCCTGGAAAATGCCCCCACGGTTTGTCCTTTAGCTCCCGTGTCTCATCTGATTTCTCAATCTTCGGATGAAAATTAGGTGGTAACTTTTACCTTTTTGGGGTTTCTATCTCCTGTGATACATAGGTGTGACTCCTACGCAAACCCTGACAAATAGCCGTGGCTACAAGCAGAGAGTCTTCTCTTTGCTTCGGAATGTTTGCAGCCACAGCAACCGGTACTTATATATTATCTTCCATCTAAACAGCAACAGCAAGTAGCAATCTTCTCTATTTATCCCGCCTTTGCCTTTACCTTTCGAAAGCCGAAATTTGACGGGAAACTAGGGAAGATGTTCACGTTGGAAATCATCCGGTGCGAAGAAACTAGTCCCATCGACGAAGCAATAGCATGTAGTCTGATTAAGATCCTAAAATCAGTCCGACATCGCTGTTTACCTTACAGATATATAGAGATGTTGGACATTATCAGAAGAAGCAATACAATTTTCCAACAAGAAAACTTTACAAGATTATCCTGTCACAGAAATGAATGTGACCTCATTATTGCATGCGGCATCTCATATTCCATATATAAGATATTTTATTACATCTCCCAGAGATCATAGCCAATGTTCTGATTGATATCTACACAGAAAACTTCTCCATTTTCCCACAACAGCATTACACTTCACCAATGAGATTATGCTCGATTAGTTCCTGCAGTTGCTGTAACAATGTCTTAGTTACAACTGAAGGCCTCAATTAAGAACCGAGAGGCAGACAAAGCATTAAGTGTATAGAACTTCCAACCTCATCACGGAGAACTTATAGACTGGGGGAGAACTTTGTACGGGTTAAGTATGTGATTGGGGTCCAGCAAGTTCTTGACAGAACCCATCAATTGCACCTATACAGGCAAGAGTATTAATCAATAACTTGTACAATAAGAAAAAGTAGTATACACCCTTGACTAGAGATGATCACAAAATTAATAAGGGAATATTTGGCCAGGGCCCGGCCAAAGATGGGTGGACCGGGCTTTCTCATGTACAGCCTTTGTCCAAGCCCACCCATTTACCTCTCAGGCCTGCGCGGGGGAGCTGGTTGATCACTTCTACCCTTGAGACATCTAAAGAGCATACTTTCTAAAGAATTTTTAGATTGCCTAATAGGCTAAAAGATCTTTCGGCGATAGAAATGAGTGAAATAGTATCTATATTGCTACCAATAAAATGTCTATCTAAGATTGATAATGAATCATGCTACGAGAATGTTATGAATTGCTAGGAAAAATGGCGAATATACATTATGGGCATGACTCCAGACAGCCTAAACTTTAGGGAATAATGGCTGTTCAACAGTACTACGTTTCACATGTCTTGCTTACATGAGAGAGGGATATTTAACAAATATGCTGGATTTACATTGGACCCATTTCTAGACAGTTCAACTTTTGGGACAGAAAATGGCTGTTTAACACGGGCAATAAATTAGAAAACCGTGTTAAGGTAGACCTTAAATTATGTGAAACGCAATGCCTCCAAGCAACTGAGTTTCAAGGGAAGTTATAAACATCCCAGTCTCCCAGCTCTGGGCCATTTTCTATTTATAGTCTTTGCTACGTCCACTTTGTGTGGGACAGAGATCTAGTGCCATATACAAGTATTGCCCAAGCCACCTTCGTTCACGAAAGACCATACCTAGACAAGGTACAGTCATGTGCATATAAGTTAAGCTTTGGATGAACCTTCAATTCTCAACTAGATCTCCCCGTTTCTTTAATGGTAGACCACGTCCAACCAAGGATCACCTTTTTGCCCTAATATGCTGCTAAGAAGCTTCTAATTTTACCTGATCTTAACTATCTAATCTAGCTGCTTCTTCTTCACCCTAATATATCATGTCGAACTTTACTCCCTATGCCAAGTGCCTCTTGGCAGCTCAAATGCCTTTCTGGTCATTGCTTTCCAGCATGTTTTGATTTGCAATCATCGAAAATATCGACAGTTAAGGAATGTGACAAGTACTTAAGTATGCAATTCCAGGTAATAAACCCCCACAATTTATGTACCAGTACCGCTGCACGAAGCTCAACTTACAGCTGCAGGTGACTTGCTGTAGAAAATCTTATTAGCTTTCATCAGTCCCAAGCCATGCTCCGCACTAATGCTTCCACGAGTCTTAGAAGTCCATTCATAGACAAAAGGTTCAAGCTGTGCTAATACCTGCAAAGCAACCCTTCTTGTGAGATTGTATTCAGACGCATAGAAGTTTTCGAAAGAAAGACCAAGGAGATTACAGCATCATCATATTGAGGACATGAAATATTGAGATGCAGGTTTCCATCTCCAAGGTGCCCATATGCCACAACCCTTGCCAAGTGACCTAGAAATTTGAAAACCAATAAAAAGTTTATCATTGACTAATTATTCATACTCGGGTGTCCCTGGAAGATTATGACAAGTGACAAAATGCTGGTAAGATTCATGGAAGAAGCAACTCAAATCCTATAATCCTAATTGTATATCACACTATAAAAGGTGTCAATCTCAAAATCAATAGCTATAAACATCCTCTAATGATTTATACAAGTAGCTTGTTTTCACTCTTAAAAGCTCACGTTCAGGTTCATAATCCATGACCTCTTAAACATTTAATGCCAACCAGGAATGTTACAATGTATGACATAGGTGAAGTTAGACATTCGACCAGCTTAGGATTCTAAAAAGGAACATCTTTTAGCTGACAGGACACTTGCTAAGACACACTAAAACCCAGTGGCTCACATTAGGTAACATAATCACTCTTTTCATCCCACATTAAGATTATAGACCTGAAAAAAGAATATCATGGCATACAAGTAATGGATAAATAACAGCAAACGTTCGCTCACCAAGTTTGTTTCGCATTTCCTCCACAATATCATAAATCTTTTCAACAGGTATCGATAAATCATATTTGTACATAGCCCCTGCTTTCAACAATGCTTCTGGTACACCCTGCAATGTGCCATAGAGAAGTGGCTATCTGAGCATGCAAAATCAGTTACAAGTACAAACAATCATCTTCTTGCATTCATAATTATTTCCACCACAGAAGACTTTTTTTTTCTTTGTAATTATATGAATTTTCTGCCCAGACTTCTTAAACAAAATTCTCGGTCTAACTGTAAGTTCACTTCTATTCTTAACCAGTCTTGACACGAATTATCATCGATCATGAAACCAGGAAATTCATCTCAATCTACAAAAGGTGAGACAGTGTTTAGCCTGTTATAAGCTTCAAATACAACACATAAGCTTTTCTCGCAATAGTATGCCTATTATTAAATATTTCTATGTATCTTCAAAAGAGAGAGAACAATTGAGAAGGCAGCATTCCAGCAGGTTTTGTTGCATATAAGCATTAATCAATGCACCTTTTATAGTTATACGCTTCAAGTTTGCAGTTACAGGATATTGCAGCTTCAGATGCAAAGACAAGAAAGAGAGCTGGTCAATTCAGAGAGAGGGAAAGAAGAACCAGTTGGTAGACCAAAAGAACATCTGGGACTATAAGAAATGCCTCTCATAGAGTTGACAAGAGGCAGAAAGAAAGTAAAAGCCCCCATAGAGGGGAAAATGTAAGAGTATATATATGATATAACAAAGCCCAAATGCCTATTTTCCTAGTTAAAGATCAGGAAACAATCCGTGAATTATGTCTTAAATTCATGAATAGCAAACTACATCGAATTGAAAGATTCAGTGAAGTGATTAAGGTTAGTTTTCTTACGTAGAACCACATGATTTGCACACGTTAGTATCACATTTAAGGATCAAGACAGAAAGTTTGCATACCATTTGTTTGATAAGCAGATTAAAAAATAATAAATCTTGTTGTGAGACCATTAAAAATATAAGATATGCCATGGAAAATACCCAAAAAAACTATACTATGCGATGCATAAATTAACAATTGTGAATTGATAGAATCATTGAACTTACATCATGTCGGTAAATTCGCTGATGATACGATGGACATGCATGTGGTTCAAATATATATGGATTCATCTGATAAACTCAAATTTGTGAGGCCTTAACTCTACTTGTACCTAAGTAAAATACTAAACTAGAATTGATGGATTGTGGTAAATATGGCTATTGCTACTACCAATGTATGTAAGCAGGAATTTGACAATAAATAAGAAATCACAGGGAACTGGCAACCTCACGAATATTCCAAACTGATGATGCCTGCTGTATGTCTTGTGCGACAACACCATCTGAAATCAAGCCTCCTTCCATGGCATGAACAAGGAAAGCTTCAAGCTTTTCTCTGAAATTATCCAAATTGAATATTATGTACCAAGGTGATAAAAGAGCCATAACCTTTTCTTTCGCTATAGCGGAACCAAACTGTGCATGGCACTATCAAGTTAGCACCAAATTGCAAACAGAAACCATCCTGCACACATATGCTATTGCCATCTCATATGCTTAGTTGACAAGAAAAGGCAAGAACTGCCGAAAGCTAAAATGGAAAAGGTGAACTGGTTGCCTCTTGACAGTGAGCTTCCATAATAATTGCAAGTTCGAGAATTACATTTAAAAGTAGGTCAGGCACTCTATTCTAGATATATTGTGCAACTCAAAGGGAATTAAAGCTGAGCAGCAGCATAACAAAGTGATGAACTTTTATCCTAAGTTTGAGCGATCTGATTGCATGCTACTTTAAAACCCAGGAATGAATATCTCTACTTTGTTTTGAAAAGTGCTCCAAGCATTCGGTTTGTCTTACGCTTAGAATCCCCATTGAGTCTAGATTCTCTCTTTTTTCCCTCATCAAAGATCTTCATATTGGAGCCTTCGCAGCTCTCCGGTTAATTCAGACTAACAACAAAGAATATTCAAACGTAAACCTGCCATCCTGGCCTGTTAAAATAAATAATGAAAAAATTGTGAAGCGAGCAAGGAGTGGAGTGTAATTTTCCAGTAGATGCAGGTTATAGTGCATCAAAGCTTCATGTGGACTTAAGTACAACACCTCAATTTGAGCAGTAAACGGAAGAGATTTACTTGTCAGAACGTTCATCACTGCCTGTCGTCTCTATCAGAACATAAAACTTGTGCAGTGCAGGAGGTAATGGATTCCGGAGTCCTTCTATATGGTTCAGTGCCTGCCACGAATAGTGAAATAACTTGGCTTAAAAGTACCATTAAGATCTACTTTTTTTTTGTACTTTCAAGACTTGCTTCACAGTTATAAATAGAATGTCAAGCAAAAAGATGTTAATTTAGATGCAGTCGATCTTTAACAGTCAAGACATGTGCTTCACAGTCATAAACTAGCATGCCAAGAAGAAAAAACTTTAAGGATGGTTGAGAAGCACACAATGGAACAAACTACTGAAAATTACTTTAGTGACATGTGGTGCACTGTAATGGAAAATGGGTGAGCTAAAAGTGAAGTAGTTTGTATGGAAAGTGGAAGTAAGAGCAGAAAACTGTAAGACACAAATAGCACATAGATGGCAGCTCTAGCAGCCACATTCAATCCTGATGCAACTTACAACTATATTCCGAGATAGTTGATGTATCCAATTTCAAAGGATAAGATAGTTGTGTTACTTATGTACAAAATATTTAAAAAGTTAGAAGTGCAGAGAGCTCACAATATCCATTGCCTGTTCATCCAAAAACTCAAAAGCAGAGAGAACTTCTCCAAGTTTCCTCTTCGCTTCCAACAAAAGTTTCTGATGCACAAGACAAAAAATGGTAATGACTTGTGCACAGGCTTTAAGACCATAGGACAGAGTATGCCCGGATTATAAGGTCAAGGTCTGGATCTAAAATATTGTCATTCTGGAATTTATAAGTCAATCTGGAGAAGAAACTAATTTACCTGGCAGCTTAAATAGTCTGTACATGCAAGAAAAGCTACATTAACTGATGATAGCTTTGGAGGAGTCAGAATCGACACCTTTGTAACAATTCCCAGGGACCCCTCACTGCCTACAACATCAAATAGAACCATTGTTTGGTGGCATCCTATGCTATTAATCATATGGGTTGTACCATAAATTTATCGGTTGAAATGGTTCATTGTATTGATTATACCTATAAACAAATGCTTCAGATCATACCCAGTGTTGTCTTTGCGTAAAGTACCAAGCATGTCAAGCACATCTCCGTTAGCTAAAACTGCTTCAAGACCTGCAACACAGACCTAAACTAATAGTCCAGAAACAAACAAAAACCTGGGAATGTCTTCAAATAAGTTAAAATCAGACACTATATTGCAGCATATGAACTTGGGGATAAAAGCAATAGGAGTCCTAAACTTAACGGCAGTTAGTTAAGTCTTAAACATTCTATTGTAGTCAATTGAGTCCTCAACCTTTTGAAGGATGTGCAACCATTAGGTTTTCTTCACAAATCAATCATGATTTCAATTATAATCAAGTAAAAAAACACATGGGTTTTATCAATAATTGAGCCAAAAAATTGAATTTATGAATCAATCGAAAAATAAAACCAGAATGTCAAATGAATCTAGGAAAATTCATAATAACGAAAATTGGGTTTTCCTCCCAGTTTACATGAAATTATTTTCAATTGATTCGGTAATTGAGTTCGCCACTCTATGATTCAGAAAACTTGTGTTTTATTCCTTGAATATAGTTAAAATCATGCTTAATTTCATGAAAAGCCAATAGCTGAAAGGGTCCTTTCTCTAGTGACCAAATTACACCGATGATGAGATCAAGCCATGATTGCACTTTCTTTCAAAAGGTTCAAGACTCAATTAACCAAAAGAGAAAGATTAGGACACAATCAACAAGCAGTGAAAACATTTATGACTCCCATTGCACTTTCCCCCGAAAAGTTCACAGAAGCTTGCTTTTACTGTTTGAAGATCTACTTACCAAGTACATTAGCATGAAGTGAGCCATATCGGAGAAGGCGCACCCCCCCAGCATTTGTCGAAACATTTCCTCCAATTTGGCAGCTTCCCTTTGCGCCTAAGTCCAGTGGCATAATAAATCTGAATGGAAGCATGATGTACTTAAAGACAAAGTTGATGAAGGTCATCTAATGATTAAGTCATATGTCGGAATTCCTAATTACAAACTGGAGCAGGATTATCAGGAAATCGATTTCCATGAAGACAAATTTAAGCATATAAAGATACATTTAGCATGTATTTGGTTTGGGGAAAATAGCAGACTTCACGATTTGCACATACACAATCTGCCGTTCCCTTCACAGGAAAATTATGTCTATGCAAATAAATATGATCTGTCTCTTATTTCTGTTATTGGCATCAATCACAAAACCTCTCATTCCCCGAGATCATCATCACCTGTGAATTCTGCAGAAATAAAGCAATGCTAATAGGCACATACCCTTTGTTGTCTAGAAAATTCACCAAGCTTTCCAGTATGCACCCTGCTTCAGAAACCAGTACACCACTAACCTGTAAAGTAATAAGAAAAGACTTCAAATAAGTTGAAGCAAATATTTCTGAACATCTTATCAACGACTTCAGCATATCAATTTGCTCAATAACAGAGCTCACAGAGCTATCAAAGGCCAAAGCAGGAGATGAAGTATCAGGTGAAAAGAGTGCGCCTAATAGGATAATTTTAGGGGAAAAACCTTTTTGAACTGAAAAGAATGATGCTAAAAAGATTCAACAATGAAGTCTCACAAGCACATAGAGAAAATTCAGATACTTGACAGAAATAGAAATGTCTTATTTGGAGGAGAACCAGCATAAAATGACAATTCCAACGTGCTGTATAACGTACCTCGTCAAAAGATATAACTTTATTCATTGAACCCAAGTTCACAATCACCTGCGGAATAAATAAATAAAAGCCATTCAGATTGCAGGCAATCAAGCTACACATCAGGCATACTTTCAAAAGACTCTGCTGATTAAATTTACGTCCAAAAAAAAATTACTGTTGAAGACACATGATTTCTAATCGAGGTTCTCCACTTTTAGTGCTCAAACTTCATTTTGTGACATTTACAATATTAAAAATCCTATTAGTAATGCAGTTGTAGGACAATCACCGAATTTTTCGCCAACAACATATGATAAGGGCATGGGACAATAGTTGTTAACCTTCAGGATCAACAATAGGCAACGCAAACCATTTTTCTGCAAAATCTCTATGAGAAAATCAGAATACAACTTGGGTTCCACTAGCTGAATCTCTCTGTCTCAGCTTTCCCAAATTCAAACACTCCTCCCGCCCACGATTACTCTGCAGAGAGATTTGGCTACTATACACTACAGTTTGGTAAACAACTGTCGATTGTGTGATTTTGATTTTCTTCCATCACAGAACTCTAACAATCTTCCTACATCCAACAACCTATAAAAATTTAAGGATCATAAGTATTATCAAGTAAAATTCAATACCAAAAAAGAACCCTCAAAACTCAGGGGTCCTAAGTGTTTTTTTTTTTTGGTCGCGACGTAAGTGTATTTAACCGCCACATTTTATTTCAGCATGCTCTCAAAGGCCATCTGGCTGAATAGTGTTTTCTATCTGCTAGTAATTCATGTCAAAACACATCAACAGAAAGCACAAGTAGAAGTTCCTAGCAATTTCTACAACAGATTTTCTTTGGTAAGTTGCAACAATCTAGAGATAGAAAATAACATTTCATCTGTTTATTATAAACATTTGTTTACTTGCTCGGACCCCTGAAAAACATTAATATCCTCTCAAGTCTCAATCGTCAATATCTTCAGCTACAAACAGATATTCAGAATGGAGATACCTGTAAAGCAATGAAAAAAGGAAATCACTTACACTCTCACATGCTTTTTGCAGTATGAAAGGAAAGAGTATGAGGCGGTTTGATGTGGGAAAATTCCAATATGTTAAAATTACAGATCTCGGTTCTTAATGCTTATCGTTTAGGTACAGGAAGGACATTTTAATAGACAAAACTGATGTTTGGTAAAACAAGGAAATAGGTGAGAATGATGTGATGGTGTCAAATAACTTCAGCATGCGCCTCTGTTCCTAGTGCCATCTAACGTGTTGACTAACTGGTTTTCTCACTGACCAAGGAAAAATCTCCGCTCATAACAGAACAGGCATTCATAATTAGATGGCAGTAAGTTGAAATATAATAAAGAGACCAAAAGGAGACTGGTGAGTGCATGCACAAGCACGCATGTAATGATTTCACCCAAAAAGAGAAAAACAGATCAATAACAGGTGGTACCTCATCAAAAACAGGCACACTTCCTCCAACAAGACTAGTCTTCCCACCCTGAGGAACAACACCCAAGCATCTGGAGTTACAATATTTGAGAATTTGAGAGACCTGGGACAGAAAATTTTCATAAGCATTCGATGAGTCAACTATATGACAGCATGAACAAAGCAGAAGACTGAATGAACAAAGCAGAGGTGTATGTAAGGCAGAGTGGACCTCATGTACGTGAGCAACGTGCATGATCAAATGTACTGCAATGTTATTAAGAAGTTAAGGCCGTGATAGTGTGCCTCCATGTGTACGGGTGAACATGTGGGACACAAGGACACGCATGCACAAACACCCACAGAGAGAGAGAGAGAGAGAGGGAGGGAGAGAGAGGGAGAGCAACTGTCTTATACTTGAGACTTGAGAGTCATATGAACCAAATGTAACTGAGCACAACCTAATATGTAACTTACAAAATCTTTCGAAGAAAAAGGATATCTACTATTGAATTGAAATTTTGGAGGTCAAATGCAGGATGTTTCCATGATTGAGAGATAACCAAATATATCCAGAAGAAGAAAGAAATGGACCTCTTTAGTGCTCCGAGGCAGAAGCAGAAGCTTACTTGAACCTTTGTACTTACGCATCCAATCCATATTTGCAGCCAGGAGAGTGTCTTCATCCTGTACAACATTTTTCTCCCCCAACAAGTCCCTAAAATACCTTATGTCATCCGAATTTATGGTAGCGAACTTGGGGTTCCTCTGAATTTTTGTGGCCATGGAACCAAAGCATCTACTTTGGATTAAGCTTGCTCCCAAAGCAAATTTTTGCTCTGGCAAATGCACAGAAGGAGGCTGCTTGTGTCGAAAACAACATTGAGTTCCTTGGCAAGATCCACCAGAGCAACGCAGTGAGCCTGTATACAGGACAATGCTGTCAGGATGTGTTCATTATACATGATGTCCACTAAACCCAATCAACGGTCAAATTACAAGCGAGTTCAAGCATTCATGGACAGTAAATGACTGTCTACTGTTTTAACTTGCTTCTAATACGCCACTCAGATTGCGCTCAAATTAGCTCGTCCAATCTCCATCCGCGGAGCAACAAAACAATCAAGACGAGACAAACAACAACATGTTAAGGTGATTGCCCCCATGCCATATCATCTGCCCCGACATACAATCCGCAATACCCAATCACATGTCATCACATAGTCGAGCATCGGAGGGAAAGACTCAAAACACTCAGAAACCAAGTTATTTCAGCCGACGAGTCCTGCCGCCGATAGCCGATTGCCGCATTTTTCATTACGTAGATGATAGATAGGAGCACAGACAACGTCACGCTCCCACTAAATCTCGTAGTCGGACTCCACGTACGAACACAATCGCTCCACAGCAAAATCCACAAAACAGTGTCCCAGAACGACAGAATCCAAAGCGAAACAACAGCATTATACTCCGGCAACATGATTTCCATTCGAGAACGAACGAGCTCCGAAAGCGCACGATCTCGCTACGAAAACCTGCCCATCGGAACCCGAAGCGACGCTCGGAACGACGGAAAACTTACACCCGAGCTTCGAGGCTACTCACCGGAAGCGACGATGCCGCGACGAGCTGCATTGGGGGCGAATCGAGGAGCGGAATCGGGAAGCGAAGAGAGGTTGAGGATGAGACGTGCCGAAGCTCTCCACCTGTCCATCTTCATCGTCTTCCTCCTTGTCTTCTCTTTTTCGGGTGTTGTTCGTTAATACCTGCCAGTGCTCAGTATTCAGTAACGTCACTCGGCCACTCATCATTGCTCGCGTAATTGCGTTGACGCTCGCGAGGATCAGGTTGGCGGGCAGAAATGACCATAACGCCCTTTCTGTTTTGATTTTCACCCCGGAATTTTTTATTTCAAATGGATTTTTTCAAGTCTGTTTTTCTTTTCATGACCAAAAAAAAAAGTCCGTCTTTCTTTGGACGTTGAAATAAAAAAAATCGACACGAAATCCTCGAAAGAATTAAATGGATTTTTTTCTCGAAATTGACTTTACTACCCCTACAGCCTCCCTCGTCTCGCTGCTCGCTGCAGGTCCGCCACAATCCCCCCTGCTCATCTCTCTCTCTCTCTCTCTAGCTCGCTCTGCAACTGCAATGGCGTCTTCCCTGACGTCGCTCTCCTCCATCAGAATCCCTAGGCGCTGCTGCCGCTTCGCGCTCGGGCGTCTCTCCTCCGCGTCGCCGCCGGCGCTCGCCTCGCGCCACTCGCCTTGGGGCCGCCGCCCGGCTCCGCGGCCGCGCAGGGCCTCGTTCTCTCTCAGTTTCTCGAGGAAACTCTCTCGGTCTTCCTTCTCCGGCGGCAGCAGGTGCTCCGAGGTCCCGAGCCTGAAGGACTTCATGGCCGCGCGGTCCGCGGCGTCTCTCTCCGCCGCCGAAATCCAGCCCGAGTGAGTTTCCCTGTATCTACTCTTGCTTGCCTCCGGACGCTCATTCGGAGATGCAGATGCGTGGTTATATAGTGCATAGGGTCTGACTTGAGTGTCTGGCTAGATTGTTCGCGCTTTCGATTGCTCGCGTTCTCGGCAACTGCTCTCCATTGTGTAAAATCGCGGTTGCGTCTCTCCAAGTGTTTAGCTTTTGATGTGCGAGGGATGGTTCGGATGGTACAATGTTGTGAAGTGCGGTAGGCGCCTGGTCATATGAATCCGTGACTTGATGTCCAACTGGATGTGTGCTTCAGCTGAATCGGAACTCGTTCTCTTCTAATGACTCGCAAATACTAGAAAAATTGGAATTTGTACACATTCCTTCGACAGCGGCTATCGTCGTATTTACTTGCTATTGTTCTCTTTCTGGTTGAGCAATGCTGCTTTCACTAAATTTTCCTCATGGAAACTTGGTTGTTGACATTGGCCCTTTAGTAATTGTCCAAAACAAACTTCCATACCTGTCAATAAACCGTATGACTTGAGTACAGGTAGCATACTCCTTTCACTTTAGTTGAGTCTGGACCAATGTAGTACTTTGCAAGCCATACCTCAGTGTGGCGTTGACATCAAAACACAATAAAACAAGAAGCTTCGCTGACAGGTCAACTGAAAAGTATGAAAGTTTACAATCATTCTAGCCAGAACATTATAGGCAGGATTATAGGAATATGAAGTGGTTCAGTAATGCATTATAAACGTCCTATGGTAGAATGTCGGGACTAGCTCTAGAATACTATTTGACATCTTATTGCTTTCTGAAAACAGAAGTTTCCTCTTCTTTTGCCTGGCAAAATAACTCAGCCTATTTTTTCTTATTTTTTTCCTGTTCTTCAATAGAAGTAATTCTCAAACTTATAGAAGCTTTCTTACTCTTCTTAAATACACTAGTCTTGTACCAGCTGCTGAAGGTCTTTCAAAAGGTCGAATTTATCAAGAGACTTATGGTTGTCAGATGAACGTCAACGATATGGAGATAGTCCTCTCGATCATGAAAAATGCAGGATATAGTGAAGTTGTGGATGTCCCTGAAAGTGCTGAGATCATCTTTATCAACACCTGTGCTATAAGGGACAATGCAGAGCAGAAGGTCTGGCAAAGGCTTAACTACTTTTGGTTCCTCAAGAGACATTGGAAGAGCAATGTCAAAATTGGTAGGTCACAGTCGTTGCGCCCTCCAAAGGTAGTTGTGTTGGGATGTATGGCAGAGATGTTAAAAGAGAAGATACTAGATTCTGATAAGATGGTTGATGTGGTTTGCGGACCAGATGCTTACAGAGATTTGCCTCGATTGTTGGAAGAGGTTGACTACGGTCAGAAAGGAATCAATACTCTTCTCTCACTTGAAGAAACTTATGCCGATATCAGTCCAGTTAGAATCTCCAAGAACTCTGTTACTGCTTTTGTCTCAATAATGAGGGGTCGCAACAACATGTGCTCATTTTGCATTGTTCCTTTCACTAGAGGTAGAGAACGGTCACGCCCTATTGAGTTGATCGTAAGGGAGGTGGGAGAGTTGTCAAATGAAGGTGTGAAGGAGGTGACACTACTTGGCCAGAATGTTAATAGCTACAACGACACGTCTGGACTTGAAAAAGACGTTGAACCTGGCACAAATTGGAAATTGAGTGAAGGATTTTCCAGCATGTGCAAGGTGAAAAAAATGGGTCTGCGTTTTGCTGATCTTCTAGGAAGACTCCCTGGAATTTCCTGAAATGCGATTCAGATACACGTCCCCTTACCCTAAGGACTTTCCTGATGAGTTGCTGTACCTGATGAGAGACAGGCATAACGTCTGCAAATACATCCATTTACCAGCACAAACAGGGAGCTCGACAGTGCTTGAGAGAATGCGTCGTGGCTATACCCGTGAGTCATACCTAGACCTTGTGCAAAAGATAAGGGAAATTGTTCCTCAAATGGGGATAAGCAGCGACTTTATTTGTGGTAAGAGATGTCATAACACTCTAATCTGATTATGTTGATCTCAAATGTACAGTTCTATGCCTGCTCCTAATTGCCTGGGAATCTTATGACTATGAGGTTTATCGTGAGGCTGTTATTGGAATCATGAGGGACTAAGATTTTATTAATGTTCACTTGCCTTACCTCAATCCTCCTTTATCATGATGTCTTAAATTAGAGTGTCATCTGGCAGAAATTACTTTCCATCCTTTGCACTGCATATGGAAATTGATTGACAACGGGTTATTCCCCGTCAGTTTTCGCGTTCTGGTTTCAAGCGTGATCCTCCAACTTTGCATGTGTAGCTCCAGTTGCTCATTTTCGTTTGCCTGTCTCTTTAAGAATATGGTTGGTTAATCTCCTCATGTTGACTTAATGTTATTTGTTCTGTTTGCTGTCTGCTGATGCTAATTTAGTTTTAATTGTTTATTGTTCCACACCGCATTCTGTCACCTCTTTAAGTGGGGATCTTTTATATGGGTGCATGTAGCTCAAACATAATCCAGCCTGACATGAAAGAACTTAAATAACATGCAAAAAGGTAGGAATAAACCACAGATGCAATTATTTCAAGGTTATCATGTGCTATTTACTTCGTGGCACTTTCACCTAAAAATCGAGATAATTTAACAAAGACACCAAATGATATGGTACAAAGATATTTAGAAACACAGGCCACTGGTGGTTTGGAAATCAGTAGATATGCTTAATCGTGGCATCATGGATGGCTAATGTGCCATTCCAATGCTAAAACCTACAATGTATGTCGTCGTTCTTCAATTTCTCTTCTAACAAGCTTTTAGGCTTTCTGATTCTTTTCTATCCCCTCATTTCTTTGGTTCACAGGTTTTTGTGGAGAAACTGAAGAGGAGGATGAAGACACACTTAGCCTTGTAAGAGCAATTGGTTATGATATGGCATACATGTTTGCTTATAGCATGACAGAGAAAACGCATGCTAATAGAAACTATGATGACGATGCTCCTGAAGAAGTCAAGCAAAGGAGGCTGAATGAACTTATTGAGGCTTTCCGTGAGAGTACAGGTCAGTGTTTTGATTCCCAAATTGGAAGCATCCAACTTGTTTTGGTTGAAGGGCCAACAAGAGAGCTCCAGACACTGAACTCATTGGCAAGAATGATAGATGTAGGGTTCGACGTAAGGTTCCATAGTTGTTAAAACGCAGCGGAATATATTTGTAAACCGAAATCCTAGAACCCTAGACAGGATCCATGTGTATATTGAAATCGAGACAAAAGTTCGATACGTACCTTTTGCAAATCGAACGTAAATTGACGAGCGATTGTGTCTTGATTAGTGCCCCAAGTGTTGCGCCTCTACCGGTATCCACGCACACAAACGGAATTCTTTAACGATTCAAGTACTAGCTAAAGGTCTTAAAGTTTCTTTTCTTCAACGCTTTTTGATTTTCAATACTCTATCGAAAAACCCTTAGACAGATAACGATTCTCTATCTATTTATACAGCCTCATTATCCTGCGGAATTAAAAGAAGTGGGCCAGGCGATTTGGGCCCGCCAAACCGTCCACCTTCAATTGTACATTTAATTGTTATTTCATAGCGCGTACGACCGCGTAGATAAGTTGAATAGGAGAATAAATTAAAATCTACTCTTATTTTAAGTAAATCCCGGCGCACAGAAAATATTAACTCGGTTCGCTTTTGTGTGCGACCCTGTAGGTTCACTAAATATTAGCAGTATGCTCAAAACCCTTTTTGGCCCACAAGTCATAAGCGGTTTCTAGCAAGACATTATGACTACCTAAGTATAGTGAAGGTCGATTTTTCAACATAACCTAATCCATAACTAATATTAAAGTATCAACCTTGATTGATTCCTAGGGCAGACCACTAACAATCTCCCACTTGCACTAGAACCAATCATATAAACTAAGTCCTTTTGTCACTTGATTTTCAAGTTAAGCATAAGGCAGAACAAGTGTTATCCTTATATAGCTTAAACTCATTTTCCCGATACCGCAGTTAGACTGTCAAAACAAGTAGTTGACTCTTCAACTCACTTTAGCATGGTCATGCATTTCACAGTCTCAACTCTACGGGAGACCAGGAAATCATACCCTCGTTATATCAGAGGGACAAATCCCATTTTGTCTACTCACATCACTCGGCACGATTCATAACATGCCAAGCCATTACCTTTATAATCACATGTTACGGCTAACGTTTGGCAATGTTAAAGCATGCCAATCCACGTCTAGGAAACCATGGCAGACTCAGATCAAAGGACTATACTCTATAGTTGTGATGAGAAATACTGATGACGTTATATAACAATTCTACAGTATTTCCATAGTGGGTCTGTCCAATACAATGTTCTCTAATATGTATTCCATGTCATTAACTTTATATCTCTATATTCATGACCCGTGAAACTTGGTTATCAATTGACTCACATGCTAATCTCAAACACCATTTGCTTCTCAATGTACAATGGCAATTGACTAGGGACATTTAGAATATTAATATCCATTCTATTAATAGAATTTCACGATCAAATCACGTATTTAATTATTTATTAAGGATATTCAATATTCAAGGGATAAATATTTTGCATTCAATTATATACTCAAATTAAATCGAAATAAAATATAATATATATTTTATTAATGAACAATGAAAATGTATATCATATATACTCCCACTCAAATCAAGATCAATCACTAATATGTCTAAGGCCTAAAGCGTTACAATGACGCTCATGCTTAGGTTGTGGAAGAGCCTTCGTCAACGGATCAGTTGTATTCAACTCCGTTGTAACTTTGCACATCTTGACATCACCTCTTTCAATGAATTTTCGAATGAGATGATTTTTTCTGAGTATGTGTTTGGTCTTCTGATGAGACCTAGGCTCTTTAGCCAAAGCTATAGCCCCATTGCTATCATAATAGAGGTCCGTTGGATTTGAACTAGTGGGACTGATTCTCAGTTCTTCTATGAACATTCGAATTCAAACAGCTTCTTTTGATGCTTATGAAACAGCAATATACTCATCTTCTGTTGTAGAATCTGCAAGAGTGTCCTGTTCGGAACTCTTCTAGCACACCGCTCCACCATTCACGCAAAAGACAAAACTCGAAGGTTGTCTTTGTTGGTTTGGAAACTAGCATCAGTGTAACCACTTACAGTGATATGTTTCTCACCTCCATAGATTAAGAATAAATCTTTAGTTTTTCTCAAGTACTTAAGGATATTTTTTACAGCAATCCAGTGAGGTTCCCCTGGATCTGACTGGGATCTACTTGTCATGCTCAATGCATAAGCAACATCAGGACGAGTGCATAACATAGCATACATGATGGATCCCACAACTGATGTATAAGGAATCCTATCCATGCGGTCTCGCTCATTTTGTGTTGAAGGACACTGAGTCTTGTTAAAACTTATGCCATGTGTTATCGGGAGAAAACCTTTCTTGGAGTCTTGCATATTAAACCTATTGATGACTTTGTCAACATATGTACTTTGACTCAGTCCAATAAGTCTCTTATATCTATCTCTATAGATCCTGATCCCCAAGATATAGTTTGCTTCTCTCATGTCCTTCATGGAGAAAAATTTTTCTAGCGATGTCTTAACTGATTGAAGCATAGGAATGTCGTTTCCAATGAGTAGTATGTCATCCACATACAACACTAGAAACACAATTGCACTCTCACTAGACTTTTTGTATACACAAGCTTCTTCTTTGTTTCTGATGAAGCCAAACTCTTTGACAGTTTCATCGAAACGAATATTCCAGCTCCGTGATGCCTGCTTCAATCCATAAATAGAACGTTGAAACTTGCATATCTTCCCAGTGTTATCTAGTAATGTAAAGCTTTCAGGTTGTGTCATATACACATCCTCCTCTAGTTTTCCATTAAGGAAAGCTGTTTTTACATCCATTTGTCATATCTCATAGTCATAATATGCAGCAAACGCTAGGATAATCCGAATGGACTTAAGCATGGCCACTGGCGAAAATGTCTCGTCATAGTCAATACCATGAGTTTGTTTGAAATCTTTAGATACTAGCCGTGCTTTATAGATGTGAACATTTCCATCCATATCAGTTTTCTTCTTGAAAACCCACTTGCACCCTATAGGTTTGACACATTTGGATGGATCAATCATAGTCATAATATGCAGCAAACGCTAGGATAATCCGAATGGACTTAAGTATGGCCACTGACCAAAAGGTCTCGTCATAGTCAATACCATGAGTTTGTTTGAAACCTTTAGCTACTAACCGTGTTTTATAGATGTGAACATTTTCATCCATATCAATTTTCTTTTTGAAAACCCACTTGCACCCTATAGGTTTGACACCTTTGGGTGGATCAATCAAAGTCCAAACTTTCTTTTGATACATTGAGTCTATTTCGGATTTCTTGGCCTGAAGCCATTTATCGATCATTTCTCTTCTGAATCTTCGCAAAAACGAACGAGGGACACGATCGAATGCACAGAAATGTCAAAGGATCTTCCACGGCGTTGCGGAGCGCGCGTCGCCAGGGGCAAATCGGAGAGGGAGGAGAGGGAGAGGCGGCGGAGGAGAGACCTTGCAGGAGGTGGCGGAGGAGATGGTCATAGCTGTTCGCCCTGCAATTGGCGGAGAGTTTGAGAGAGAGAGAGAGAGCGATGGATTGATGGCGTTGACGAAAAGAGAGAGAGAGAGAGAGAGAGAGAGGAAAGAGGGGAGCTCGCGGGCGTTTATGACCCACCAGCACCACCACCACCACATCTCCTTCTCTTTTTATGCCTCTCTCTCTCTCCCCCTCTCTCTCAAACTTCCAATTGAGGTGTGTTGTGTCGTGTCGTGTCACTTTTCTTGCTTTGGCCATGTCCAATTTGTGTAATTGGGGCGGGGGCGAATGGAAATGGTTAGAAAGATTTGATCATTTTGGAACTATGGATTACAATAGGAGTGTATTCTCTTAGGAGGAGAGATAGAGAAGATATCCCGACACGGTAGCATCAACCATTTTAGAAAGTGCTTCGAGAAAATTTTATCCTATCGTGCATTAATTACATCCTCTCGACTGGTGAAGAGGAGACGTTTTGTTTGTGGAACCGCCTCTTAACAGGCGATACTTGACTATTCGTCTTGTTTCAGCGGTTCTAGGTCGACTGGACTGTGTAGCATTTATGGACTCTTTGCTCGTGCCATATCACTCGAAGGGAAAGCAAGACCTAGCCTGGCCTAGCCTAGCGTTGCTTCGTTGTTTAATGTCTCTTTCTCCTGCTGCCTTTCTATTATGCTTCCTCGCAAGTATTTGAGTTTTTGTCAGCGTGAGAAGTGTCACGAATGCATAACCCGGCCTTATTTCATGGAACTTCCTTTACACTGAATATATGTGCGTTGAAATCGACTGTTAGTTATCAGAGTTTGTTGTAACGTAAGTTCGCTATTAAAATCAGTTTCCTTTAGTGCATGGCTCTTTCTTTTTTTTTTTTTTAGTTTTTTGCAATGGGTCTATATAGCACAGTAAATTAACTTAATCACCTGTCAGAGTCTACTATAACGTAATTTGAATATTAAAATGAGTTTCCTTTTGTGCACGATTTTGTTTAGTGTTAGCAAAGCCGATTAAGTTACCGTCCCAATATGACTAAAAGAAGCACATCATTCATGTGACAACTGGTGAATTTGTGAGTTATGGCACCTGTCCACCCTCCCACTTGGGCAAGAGAGGTGGGGGTCAGGGGTTGGGGGTGGGGACACGTAGGCTAGGGAGTAGGGTTTTTGTTGAAATATTATCCCATATCGCTTAATAACAAATCTAAATGCTTTATATATTCATGTAATCTCCTTCTATCTATAAGTTTAAGCTTTTAGGTTGAACTTTGTATCAATTTCGAAACATGCACATAGCACACACAATGGTTTGTAAAATAGAAATAATATAGAACCAGACCAATTGTATCCCGATGATACAATAAGTTTACATATCTTATTAATTATGGCAAAAATCTAAAACAACTCAAGAAAAAGAAAACAACAACAAGAGTAACCTATCAACCTAATCAGCTCCTTGATTTCTTGCACTTTGTGATGTGAATTGCATATGGTCAGAATGTCGTAGTTGGTCGAGTTTATTTCATTGGCAACTTTTCTCACTTTTGGATGCACTTTGAATTGCTAGTTCCTTTCATGCATAAAAGCACCTAGTATGGCTCCCAAAGGGTACAAAAACCCATTAAAAAAAGTGGATGTTTCATTTGCTCCGCACAAGAATAAGAAGAAGAGTTCATGTAAGTATTACGGGTTATCCATTTTTGGTTCACGAGTCCTCACGAGATTTGAGTAATCGAGGCATGGAGAACACTCAGGTATTCTCAAAGCTCAAAGGGGTTTCAAATGCATTCCAAACTGAGACAAAGGACAACCGGAGAATCCTCGCGTCAATATGCCTGACACCTACTAAATGGAGAAGAATATATGGTGAGAAAATATAACATTGGGTGGGTCGGCAAATTTGCATCTTCCCCTCTGATTTAAAGAATATTAAGTTCATCTTTCGGCCATATAAAATTAAAGAACATTTCGCAAGCGGGGTGGTTGCAAAGACAAGCACAAGGCAAAGTCATTGGTCAAACTTTGGAGGCAGCATATGGGGGATTCGTGTGGGGAAAGGGAAGGGGGGAAGGAACCTTTCTCGGTGGCCATTGCTTTGATCTCGCAAATGTTCTAAATCCCTTCTTATCTATCATAGAATAAAGGGCAAAGTGGAAATATACAATGGAGAAAAGAAAAGAGATGGTTTATGTGCAAATCTCGATTTGCTGTCTCTAAACCATATGAGGGAAGGAATATGCCTGTCTTTGAACTAATTTCCTATCGTGTAATCTCCCACTCGATTGAAACAATAAACAAGATAAAGAAAGGGCCGGGGTAAATACACGCCAATATCAGTTCCGTCTACACTCGAAAAAGATTAAGATGACGTGATTATCCAAAACGTGAGGTGACAATCTCCCTTTTTTCTTATCATTGCCCATCTTGCGGAGATCTCGCATGTCTATTTTGTTGATGAACGTCGACCCAAGATGAGGAATTGAATGTGTCTGTCGAAATTCTTGTGCGTGTCTCTCTTCTTGCTTATTTTTCTCACTTGGTCATTTCTTGGACTCTATAAAACCAGTTTGGTTTAAGCTCTTCCCTGGGGACATCCTTGTCCTCTCCCCGTTTTGAAACTTCCTCCAATGAAAGAACATCCAACCCATTCCTCATCCACGATCGGCCTCTCCATATTACCTAATCGCATGAAGTCGCCGCGAAGCATCGATGCGAAACCTCTTGCCGCCGGCGAGCCGCGATCCTTTGAGTCTCGACCCCTTCTGAATTGCCTGCCTTTGGGCTGCCAAGGAGAAAGTAGCGGCGAGGGACAGAGGCGCGCGCCTCTGCCGGAGGAGGAGGAGAGGCATGCGGGAGCTCATGAGGGAAGAGAAAGGGCGTGGTGGAGCCCACGATAATGGCCCCGTGCAAAGCAGGACTAGAATATGCCAGCCTTCATCAGTGGAATTGCTCCCCACCCCCAAGCAAATTTTTCTTATGGAGGATCTTGTAGAAGGGACAGCCAAGAAAAACACACATGCCCAAGTTGGGGGCAAAATCTTGGCTGGATTCGGTCCACGTGGACCGGGTCTAGATCCAACTGATTACCGTCATTGGAAAAAATATTAGGTGATCCTAGACCGCCTTATTAGCGTGGTCCCCCGACCACTCCTGGATCACGTGGCGCTGGTGGGGCCGGCGGGCCGGGACCCTTTTTTTTCGCAAAAAACTAATACTTTTGCCCTTTTAGCTTGCTCCCTTCCTTGCAAGGTAAAGACCTACACCTCCATCAGTCTCTCCCCGCCCTCTCTCTCTCTCTCTCTCCATTAACGTGGGCCTCCTCCTTCTCTCTCCTTGACGAAAACCCTCTCTTCTCACGCACGAAGCCTGCATTTTCAATTTGTTTTTTCAAAATTTGCTCCCGCCCTAGAGCAAGCCGCCCGGCCGCCGGTCCTAATCTCCGCTGTCGCCTCCACCCGCCCGCCCGCCGCCTCGTGAGTGGTCAAGGACCGCGCTGACGAGGCGGTCCGGGACCACCTAATATTTTCTCGACATTCATTTCTCCTTCGTCCGCTGCTCCTGCTCCGGTGCCGTCGTCTCTCCTCCGCAACTTTTCGGTGGGCGCGCCCCCCCAGCGACCTGGAGAGAGAGATCTCCGCCTCCGCTGGAAGCACACCATGGGCAAGGGTCCCGGCCTCTACTCCGACATCGGCAAGAAAGCCAAAGGTCAGTCGCCATCGCCGATCGGTCGTCTCGTTTCCTCCGTTCGCGCGCCGCCTCCTCGCCGGGATTCCTCCCCCGGTCCCATCGTTTCGTCCAATCGTTTGAGGTTGGTTGTTTTTTTTATTGGTGATTCCGCACGCACGCGTCATCGAGGTTGTTTGTGGTGCAGAACTCCTCTACAAGGACTACCAGAGCGACCACAAGTTCACCATCACTACCTCCTCGGTACAGGAGTCGTGACTTTTTCCCTCTGTTTTTTTTTTTGGGAGACCTTTGCATGCTTGTTCACTTCGTTGAGCTGCGATTTGAAACCGTTCGTGGTTTTGGACTTGGTGAACGACGGATGTTTCTTCTTAGGATTTGATGTAGTCTTGGCTGATCGAGCTTTCCTTTGGAGATTGTTTGGGGACTTCCGACGGTTCCGTCCATGTTTGAAAACAGCGGGGTGTTCTCACACAGCACCGTGCATTTCTAACTCGGACGTGGTTGTGCAGAACCTGAAAAATCAGTTTCCGGATCTAAACCATCCGATAGTTTCGGAAGAATGATGTTCTTTAAGTCGGTTAATGAGTTTGCTGACTTCAATTGGTTTTACATTGTATTTGCAAATAAGAGGTGTAATAAACTCGATGAATTTGCTCTCAGTTCGAGCTCTATAGCAACTCTTAGATGTCGACATTCCTGCTTTTGTCTTGGATAGTCACTTTTTATGCGCTTCGAGCTAGATGAAAAAGCTTGCTCTTGTCTGGTATCGTAGTTTAATTGCTGGGATTGTCTGCAGCATATTATTTATTTATTAATGCAACTAAGATTCACAATGATATTGTAGACTATAACATCTGCAGCAACAAAGAAAGGCGAGCTGTAACTGGAGTTAATACCCAGCTGAAGAACAAGAATGTTACAACTGACATCAAAGTGGAAACGAACTCCAATGTAAGTGTTGTGAATTTATAGCACGAAGAAAGTGAAAAGTTCTCTTATAGCATGTTGTTCTTTCTCTAAATCATATCCGGGCGGGTGTCGAGGGGCGAGAGGGGGTTGATGGAGAAATGGATAGTGGCCAATGGTATACTGAATGTAAACTCCTGATGATTGCTTGTCATTAGCAAAGCCAGCTCTATGACCAAAATGGAAATGTGTTGGGTGTCAAGAACATGGTGTGCAAGAATACGCTTATTGGGATCACTGGTTGGTTTCTTGTGATCCTTCGAAACATAGTTTTGGTTTATTCTTTATAGTAATCAGGGAAGACTATGCGTTCTTTTTAGTAGTTAGCGTCTGAACATTATAGGTAAACTGCAACTTTCGGTGCTATTGACCAATGGGCTAGTAGTGTCAATTAGCATAGTACTTGTTTCTTGTAATTTGTTAAATTAGGTTGTACCATGTACTTGTAGGAGGCCAGCTTTATGGGACCCTATTGTACAATCTTTGTTTACTACTCGAGTAGTTGAGTCAAGTGAGTCAATTTTTCAGGACCCTATTCTACTATCTTTGTTTGCTATTTGAGTAGTTGAGTCAAGTAAATCGATTTTCAGCAATCATGGACAGAAATTTTTAAACTGGGGACCAAGTACTGGATCGTGGCTCAAGGAGATTCATAAATGGTGTGCTGTATGTTATGGTTGTGGAAAAAGGCCTTTTATGTCAAGAACTTATTATGAGGCTGATTAAGTCTATATTGTCCATTTTTATCTTATAACTCATTAAGTTCTTTACAAGAATAAGTTGAATCTCCGATACCTTACTTAATTGTTTCATGGTTTTGCTGAACCTTGCCTCATAATACGCAGCTTGTCACAAAAATTACTGTTGATGAACCTTGCCCTGGACTGAAGACTATTCTCTTTTACAGTGCCAGATCAAAGGTCTGGCCAGGTGAGCATTCATGTCTCATGGCATCTTTAATGCTGATTAGAAAAGGATGATGGTTTTTTTGTTAATCATCTGAGTCGGGCATGTCATTGCTTTTATTGAGCTCCTTTACTGGATATATTATTGTTACTGAGAGAAAGGCGCTTCCTGACTTTTGCAATTAACAGATTAAGCTACAATATTTGCATGACTATGCTGGGATAAGCACAAGCGTTGGGTTGACCGCAAATCCTGTTGTCAACTTTGCTGCTGTGCTAGGAAGTAATGTTTTGTCACTTGGCACGGATGTGTCATTTGACAGCAAAACAAGCAATTTCACCAAATGCAATGCTGGCATCAGCTTCTCAAATGCTGACCTGATTGCGTCATTGGCCATGTGAGTAGTTTGCATTTCTTGTTCATGAACCGGAAAGTTTCTACATATCTGTACCTAGCTTGTACTCCTTGTTGAATCTCTCATGTTCTCTTGAATAACACTGGCCATTGTTTGGTCCAATGTTGACATTACTAGATTACAGTTCGGATGTTCTGAAGTTGTCACCTGCCTTTAGTCTTGATTATGGCTTGCACTTCTTTTGAAGAAATGGGCATCTTAAAACCTATATGTTTCCTTTCATGTACAATGGAAGCCATTCTTCTAACGTTTAGATTAGGAGGTCCTCTAGCTTTTTTAGAATCAACTGGGTTCTAATAGCAACATATATCTTCTGAATTTGAGAATGAAACTAGATTGCTTTATTATGTAAGTGTAGAGCTGGTGTGGATACTCCGCGCATTTTGTCCCTATTTCGCTTAACATTCTCATTGTCTACACAGGAACAACAAGGGCGACTCACTGACTGCATCCTATTACCACATAGTGAACCTTGTGACAAAAACTGCCATTGGTGCTGAGGTTACCATAGCTTTTCTTCCAATGTAAACACCATAACTATCGGTACCCAACATGCGCTGGACCCATTGACCATGCTGAAGGCATGGATCAACAACTTTGGTAAGGCGAGCGCTCTTATCCAGCACAAGTGGCACCCAAGGTCATTTTTTACCGTCTTCGGGGAGGTCGACACCAAATCCATTGATAAGAGTGCCAAG
The DNA here is from genome assembly GCA_031216235.1 of Syzygium jambos. Taxonomy (NCBI): domain Eukaryota; kingdom Viridiplantae; phylum Streptophyta; class Magnoliopsida; order Myrtales; family Myrtaceae; genus Syzygium; species Syzygium jambos. The sequence goes on from CM062228.1 coordinate 16,123,304, forward strand.
GTTGGTCTCGCCCTGGCTCTTAAGCCATGATGAGAGTATTTTCCTCACTTGTGGCTCAGCGCATTGATGGGAAAAAAGAATTTAGGAAAGCTGTGTAGTTCGATCAGACCGATGGTTTTATTTGTTTTTTTTTTTTTGGGTTGGTTGTAATCTCTGTCGGAGAGTTATGCTGGTTTCCTAAGTTTCCCTCCACTTTTGGGTGGTTTTTGGAGGTGTAAAAATAAATGTCCGCATCGTGAACCCCAGGGGATATTTTTAGAATCTTCACTTGTTCAATCGATCAAATGGAAGAAAGAAGAACTGTGATTCTGAGTAGCAACTGCAAGTATTGTCGCTCTTGTTTTTGGCACATGCATCCGTCCGTGGCATGTGAGTTTCGGAGTATCTAGAGTCTCTGATTTTACGGATTCGTACTCAGGTTTTACTATAAACATTGTTATGTTGAGAGTTTGCTTTGTTTCTGGTTGCACTTTTCACTATAACACAACAATTGCTCAATCGAAATCTTTTCTTTTTCTCCAAATTGGACACAGTGCCTCTTGATTGGATGTGTATTTTTCATTTTTTGGGTCAAAACTGGACATGTGTATTTGGATTGATACCTTTCCACTCCCATTTGTTTACATAACAGGATATATAATGAGTAGGATTGTATGGGAAAAAACTAGCCAAAAGAGAAGGATGCGCTAAAAACTACATTATCCATGGCCTACTGAAGACCTTTCATTATTCGATTGTGTTGCATTGACCATTGAGTGGTCACTCTCAATCTGATTCAATAGATGCTGATACAAAGTTTTGTGTGTAGTGTGTGAAAACAAGTTCTCTGGCTATTCACGTATAGTGTGTGTACTAGTTGTATGAGACAATATTTTATAAGTGGTATCCTTGTACCGTATTTCGGTGTCTTGAGTTACCTGATACAATTTTCTTATGTCACCACATTTCCGTACTCAACAAGTGTTATCAGAGCCACACGTCTGCATTTAGCAAGTGGTATTAGAGCTACAGTCCCATACTAAGTGAATCTTAACGGTCCCATACTCGAAGCGATGTCTACACAATTTGATCAAAACGCAGAGTCACAGTGCCATAATTTCCACAGGGTGGACAGTATTCGGGTAAATGCACGTAAGGTTCAGGCATAAGAACTCACCAGTAATTGCATTGATCTCCAGCAACTTCATCTCCATTCAAATCCAAATAAATAAGCACTTTACACTATATACATCTAATTCAGAAGTGGAGCTCGTGATGCAACCAAATGATTAAACTTCAGACTCTGGAGATGCTATTACAAGCAAGTACATTATCTGAATTTCTCCATCTCACCTAAGGGTCCTGAACTTTTTTATCTTTCCCTCTCATTGTTTTACACAAGGGAAAGCCAGATATGAGTGGATCAACTATTTCTCTCTGATGGCTAGACTTGCAAAATACCTTATACAACTTTTACTGCCTCTTTGCTATAGTCTTCTTCAATCCCTTGATGATCTTTCTGAACCACAATAAGTTCATCACAGTTAGCACCAATGGTGCACCAAACACCAAGAATTTCCCAGACGCATGCATCTCGTTGACCTGCGCAGAGACAAACCATCTAGACTAATAAATGGTTTGAGAATTTTAATATGGATATAACACATGGCAGTCCACAACCAAGACCACCACTATAAATATAAGATACAGAGTTTTAAAAAAAGAAAAATAAAGGAAATTAAAGCATGTTATCTACCAAGACATTAATTTGCAAATGCAAAGTTCTTGCAAACAATAATTTTTCCACAGAGAAGAGCAACCTTAGTGATTGTTTCTAATGAAACTAAACAAATAAAGACTATGAGAGGCATGCCGGTAACTCACGATCCAATATATATTTTAAAAATCTCTTCACAATGCCAAATTCCAAAGGACAAGCATTGAGCAGCTTTTGTTTCTGCAAGATGAAGACATCCAGGGGGCAACATTAGGTCAAAGAATAATTAATGCTAGAACACTACCCTAAAACCGAAGGAGACGTATGGAGCTGATAAAGAAAAGATGATAATGAAAAAATTGGACTGGATGTATTAGACATGGCAAAGAAGGCAGCAAAATAAAACAAAATTGCTAAATGTCTATTTTGAAAATATAATTAAAAAAAGAAATTGTTAGATGCCAAATGTTTTAGGCATTTTAATTTACCTATTCGGTGAATTACTATGTAAATCTAGGCACCATAATCCTGTTATTGTTTGTTACTGGGTATGTAACAAGATTTTATTATGTACTCTCGAAACTCAGTCTATGCATATAAATACAGAACACAAATCCATTGTTGTAAGAAATTGGAGAATTGAACTAGGAGAGTAAGGTCTCATGGCACAACATGGTGCCTACTAAGATTACCAAAAGGCAAATGAACAACTTTTAATCTTATAGCCAGCACGGTATGCACTTTGTTGGCCGCAAAAAGTAAAAATCAGGTTTTGATGAATATTGTCCCACATATGCAAGAATTTTCTTGTTCTGGGGATGAAGAGAAGAAACAAAAGCCTAGAATTAGGATGGCTCTGATGTCAGCCTGAAATGTTGTCGTATCTTTCATTTTGATTCAGATGATTTCCTGATCTTCCTGTTGCTGTCCATTGATAGTGCCGTGTTTCAAATGATGTAAAAGCAATTCCTTTGAAGATATGAAACAAATGAAGAACAGGAACGGATGTTTGACCAAGCTATTAACAGAAACTGAAAAGCAGAAACATCTGTCGATTTGATATCAGAATTACCGCAAACGGCTCGGGGGACGGCGGAGGTCGGAGGCAACGACGAAGGTTGGAGCTCTGGACCGGCAGGCGGACGGCTTGCTCTCAGGCGACGGCGAAGGTCGGAGGTGACGGCGGTCAGAGCTCGGGACCCAGCTGGTCTTGGGCGGAAGGAGGTGACGGCAGAGGTTGGGAGTGATTCAAATATTAAGCGACTGGCCTCTGCAAACAGAACTCACAACAGCGGCGCACTGTGGAAATAACTGCAAAACATATGGAGACTCGAGTCACTGAAACATACATGGTGAAAACAATTAAACACCTAAAATGCTAAGCAACCGTGCATTTGTGCACGTACCATCTAAAACTGTTTCCAAAGTAAAAAGGACCTCATTCTGCGTAAGATCAGGACCTCGACTTTATCGGGCGGAGGCGGGAGGCGAGAGGCGACGGCGGAGCTCGGGACGGCGGAACTACATATATAATCGAGCGGAGGCGACGGCGTAGCTCGGGACCGGCGGGCGGGCGGCTTGCTCTCGGGCGACGGAGGTCAGAGGCGATGGCAGAGGTCGGGACCGGCGGGCAGCTGGAGGCGACGGCAGTGAGAGGTTCGAGACCCAGCTAGTCTTGGGCGGGCAAAGGCGACGGCAGAGGTCGGGACCGGCCGGCGGAGGTCGGAGGCGACGGCGGTCAAAGCTCGGGACGCAGCTACGACGATGGTGATCGGGACCGGCGGGCGGAGGCGGAGGTCGGTACCGGCGGGCGGGCGAATCGCTCTCGAGCGGGAGCGATTTTTGAAAAAACGGAGAGAGAATGCGGGCTTCTTTCGTGAGTTTCTCTGAAGAGACGAGGAGATAGAGAAGAAGAGAGAAAGAGGAGGCCCCACATTAATGAAGAGAGAGAGAGGGGGGAGAGACTGATGGGGGCGTAGGTCCTGACCTTGCTGAGGAGGGGAGCAGGCTAAAAGGGATAAAGTATCAATTTTTTGTGGAAAAAAAGGGTCCCAATTCGCAGGGGAAAAGTGCCAAAAGTCCTAAACCTTTTGCATTGGTGCCAATTTAGTCCTAAACCTTTTGCATTGGTGCCAATTTAGTCCTAAACCTTTTTTTGGTGTCAATTTAGTCCTAAACCTTTTAAATTGGTACCAATTTAGTCCTAAATCTTTTGTTTTTGTGCCAATTTAGTCCTTCCGGCTAATTTTAATCGGAATTTACTAACGTGGTCGGCCGGTCACCGGCGCTGACGTGGCGCTGACGTGGACAACTTAAATAATATTTTAATAAATTTTGAATATTTCTGTTTTTTTCTTTTTTTTCTTTTTTTTCTTTTTTTTTCTCCCTCTTCCTCTGGCCGGTCGCCGGTCCGGCGACCGGCCAGAGTCCGGCAAGGTCGAGCTCGCCGGCCACCAGCGAGGGCAAGCTCGCCCGGCGAGGGCGAGGCTCGAACCTTGCCGGAGGCCACGGCGAGGGCGAGCCTGCCCTCGCTAGTGGCCGGCGAGCTCGACCTCGCCGGCCTCTAGCCTCTTGGCCGGTCGCCAATCCGGCGACCGGCTAGAGGAAGAGGGAGAAAAAAAATAAAAAATAGAAAAAAAAGGAAAAAAACAGAAATATTCAAAATTTATTAAAATATTATTTAAGTTGTCCACGTCAGCGCCGGTGACCGGCCTCCAGTCGGCAGGCGTCCACGTCAGCAAATTCCTGTCAAAATTGACAGGAAGGACTAAATTGGCACAAAAACAAAAGGTTTAGGATTGAATTAGCACCAATTTAAAAGGTTTAGGACTAAATTGGCACCAAAAAAAGGTTTAAGACTGAATTGGCACCAAAAAAAGGTTTAGTACTAAATTGGCACTAATGCAAAAGGTTTAGAACTTTTTTGGCACTTTTCCTCAGCCCGCAGGCCCCACCGGCGCCACGTGGATCACGTGGCGCCTTGTGAGTGGTCGGGGACAACGCTGACGAGGCAGTCCACGACCACCTAATATTTTCTTGAGTCATTGACGTTGGAATTCTGATGTACATTCATTAAATCTAACCACTTTCTTCCGCTATTTGTTCCCCTTTGTCCGACCTCGAATGTTCCGAGAAACAGCAGTGTAAAAAGTCAAAAATCAACCCTGGAAAATGCCCCCACGGTTTGTCTTTTAGCTCCTGTGTCTCATCTGATTTCTCAATCTTCGGACGAAAGTTCGGTGGTAACTTTCACCTTTTTGGGGTTTCTATCTCCTGTGATACATAGGTGTGACTTCCACGCAAACCCTAACAAATAGCCGTGGCTACAAGCAGAGAGTCTTCTCCTTGCTTCGGAATGTTTGCAGCCACAGCAACCGGTACTTATATATTATCTTCCATCTAAACAGCAACAGCAAGTAGCAATCTTCTCTATTTATCCTGCCTTTGCCTTTACCTTTCGAAAGCCGAAATTTGACGGGAAACTAGGGAAGATGTTCACGTTGGAAACCATCCGGTGCGAAGAAACTAGTCCCATTGATGAAGCAATAGCTTGTAGTCTGATTAAGATCCTAAAATCAGTCCGACATCACTGTTTACCTTATAGATATAGAGATGTTGGACATTATCAAAAGAAGCAATACAACGTTCCAACAAGAAAACTTTACAAGATTATCCTGTCACAGAAATGAACGTGACCTCATTATTGCATGCAGCATCTTATATTCCATATATAAGATATTTTATTACATCTCCCAGAGATCATAGCCAATGTTCCGATTGATCTCTACACAGAAAACTCCTCCGTTTTCCCACAACAACATTACACTTCACCAATGAGATTATGCTCGATTAGTTCTTGCAGTTGCTGTAACAATGTCTTAGTTACAACTAAAGGCCTCAATTAAGAACCGAGAGGCAGACAAAGCATTAAGTGTATAGAACTTCCAACCTCATCACGGAGAACTTATAGACTGGGGGAGAACTTTGTACGGGTTAAGTATGTGATTGGGGTCCAGCAAGTTCTTGACAGAACCCATCAATTGCACCTATACAGGCAAGAGTATTAATCAACAACTTGTACAATAAGAAAAAGTAGTATACACTCTCGACTAGAGGTGATCACAAAATTAATAAGGGAATATTTGGCCAGGGCTTGGCCAAAGATGGGTGGACCGGGCTTTCTCATGTACAACCTTTGGCCAAGCCCACCCATTTACCTCTCAGGCCTGTGCGGGGGAGCTGGTTGATCACTTCTACCCTTGAGACATCTAAAGAGCATACTTTCTAAAGAATTTTTAGATTGCCTAATAGGCTAAAAGATCTTTCAGCTATAGAAATGAGTGAAATAGTATCTATATTGCTACCACTAAAATGTCTATCTAAGATTGATAATGAATCACGCTACGAGAATGTTATGAATTGCTAGGAAAAATGGCGAATATACATTATGGGCATGACTCCAGACAGCCTAAACTTTAGGGAATAATGGCTGTTCAACAGTACTACGTTTCACATGTCTTGCTTACATGAGAGAGGGATATTTAACATATGTGCTGGATTTACATTGGACCCATTTCTAGACAGTTCAACTTTTGGGACAGAAAATGGCTGTTTAACACGGGCAATAAATTAGAAAACCATGTTAAGGTAGACCTTAAATTATGTGAAACGCAACGCCTCCAAGCAACTGAGTTTCAAGGGAAGTTATAAACATCCCAGTCTCCTAGCTCTGGGCCATTTTCTATTTATAGTCCTTGCTACGTCCACTTTGTGTGGGACAGAGATCTAGTGCCATATACAGGTATTGCCCAAGCCACCTTCATTCACGAAAGACCATACCTAGACACGGTACAGTCATGTGCATATAAGTTAAGCTTTGGATGAACCTTCAATTCTCAACTAGATCTCCCCATTTCTTGAATGGTAGACCACGTCCAACCAAGGATCACCATTTTGCCCTAATATGCTGCTAAGAAGCTTCTAATTTTACCTGATCTTAACTATCTAATCTAGCTGCTTCATCTTCACCCTAATATATCATGTCGAACTTTATTCCCTATGCCAAGTGCCTCTTGGCAGCTAAAATGCCTTTCTGGTCATTGCTTTCCAGCAAGTTTTGATTTGCAATCATCGAAAATATCAACAGTTAAGGAATGTGACAAGTACTTAAGTATGCAATTCCAGGTAATAAACCCCCACAATTTATGTACCAGTACCGCTGCACGAAGCTCAACTTACAGCTGCAGGTGACTTGCTGTATAAAATCTTATTAGCTTTCATCAGTCCCACACCATGCTCCGCACTAATGCTTCCACGAGCCTTAGAAGTCCATTCATAGACAAAAGGTTCAATCTGTGCTAATACCTGCAAAGCAACCCTTCTTGTGAGATTGTATTCAGACGCATAGAAGTTTTCGAAAGAAAGACCAAGGAGATTACAGCATCATCATATTGAGGACATGAAATATTGAGATGCAGGTTTCCATCTCCAAGGTGCCCATATGCCACAACCCTTGCCAAGTGACCTAGAAATTTGAAAACCAATAAAAAGTTTATCATTGACTAATTATTCATACTCTGGTGTCTCTGGAAGATTATGACAAGTGACAAAATGCTGGTAAGATTCATGGAAGAAGCAACTCAAATCCTATAATCCTAATTGTATGTTGTACTATAATAGGTGTCAAATCTCAAAATCAATAGCTATAAACATTCTCTAATGAATTATACAAGTAGCTTGTTTTCACTCTTAAAAGCTCACCTTTAGGTTCATAATCCATGACCTCTTAAACATTTAATGCCAACCAGGAATGTTACAATGTATGACATAGGTGAAGTTAGACATTGGACCAGCTTAGGATTCTAAAAAGGAGCATCTTTTAGCCAACAGAACACTTGCTAAGACACACTAAAACCCAGTGGCTTACATTAGGTAACATAATCACTCTTTTCATCCCACATTAAGATTATAGACCTGAAAAAAGAATATCATGGCATACAAGTAATGGATAAATAACAGCAAAAGTTCGCTCACCAAGTTTGTTTCGCATTTCCTCCACAATATCATAAATCTTTTCAACAGGTATCGATAAATCATATTTGTAGATAGCCCCTGCTTTCATCAATCCTTCTGGTACACCCTGCAATGTGCCATAGAGAAGTGGCTATCTGAGCATGCAAAATCAGTTACAAGTACAAACAATCATCTTCTTGCATTCATAATTATTTCCACCACAGAAGACTTTTTTTTCTTTGTAATTATATGAATTTTCCGCCCAGACTTCTTAAACAAAATTCTCGATCTAACTGTAAGTTCACTTCTATTCTTAACCAGTCTTGACAAGAATTATCATCGATCATGAAACCAGGAAATTCATCTTAATCTACAAAAGGTGAGACAGTGTTTAGCATGTTATAAGCTTCAAATACAACACATAAGCTTTTCTCGCAATAGTATGCCTATTATTGAATATTTCTATGTATCTTCAAAAGAGAGAGAACAATTGAGAAGGCAGCATTCCAGCAGGTTTTGTTGCATATAAGCATTAATCAATGCACCTTTTATAGTTATACGCTTCAAGTTTGCAGTTACAGGATATTGCAGCTTCAGATGTAAAGACAAGAAAGAGAGCTGGTCAATTCAGAGAGAGGGAAAGAAGAACCAGTTGGTAGACCAAAAGAACATCTGGGACTATAAGAAATGCCTCTCATAGAGTTGACAAGAGGCAGAAAGAAAGTAAAAGCCCCCATAGAGGGGAAAATGTAAGAGTATATATATGATATAACAAAGCCCAAATGCCTATTTTCCTAGTTAAAGATCAGGAAACAATCAGTGAATTATGTCTTAAATTCATGAATAGCAAACTAAATCGAATTGAAAGATTCAGTGAAGTGATTAAGATTAGTTTTCTTACGTAGCACCACATGATTTGTACACGTTAGTATCACATCTAAGGATCAAGACAGAAAGTTTGCATACCATTTGTTCGATAAGCAGATTAAAAAATAATAAATCTTGTTGTGAGACCATTAAAAATATAAGATATGCCATGGAAAATACCCAAAAAAACTATACTATGTGATGCATAAATTAACAATTGTGAATTGATAGAATCATTGAACTTACATCATGTCGGTAAATTCGCTGATGATACGATGGACATGCGTGTGGTTCAAATATATATGGATTCATGTGATAAACTCAAATTGGTGAGGCCTTAACTCTACTTGTACCTAAGTAAAATACTAAACTAGAATTGATGGATTGTGGTAAATATGGCTATTGCTACTACCAATGTATGTAAGCAGGAATTTGACAATAAATAAGAAATCACAGCGAACTGGCAACCTCACGAATATTCCAAATTGATGATAACTGCTGTATGTCTTGTGCAACAACACCATCTGAAATCAAGCCTCCTTCCATGGAATGAACAAGGAAAGCTTCAAGCTTTTCTCTGAAATTATCCAAATTGAATATTATGTACCAAGGTGATAAAAGAGCCATAACCTTTTCTTTCGCTATAGCGGAACCAAACTGTGCATGGCACTATCAAGTTACCACCAAATTGCAAACAGAAAGCATCCGGCACACATATGCTATTGCCATCTCATATGCTTAGTTGACAAGAAAAGGCAAGAACTGCAGAAAGCTAAAATGGAAAAGGTGAACTGGTTGCCTCTTGACAGTGAGCTTCCATATTAATTGCAAGTTCGAGAATTACATTTAAAAGTAGGTCAGGCACTCTATTCTAGATATATTGTGCAACTCAAAGGGAATTAAAGCTGAGCAGCAGCATAACAAAGTGATGAACTTTTATCCTAAGTTTGAGCGATCTGATTGCATGCTACTTTAAAACCCAGGAATGAATATCTCTACTTTGTTTTGAAAAGTGCTCCAAGCATTCGGTTTGTCTTAAGCTTAGAATCCCCATTGAGTCTAGATTCTCTCTTTTTTCCCTCATCAAAGATCTTCATATTGGAGCTTTCGCAGCTCTCCGGTTAATTCAGACTGACAACAAAGAATATTCAAACGTAAACCTGCCATCCTGGCCTGTTAAAATAAATAATGAAAAAATTGTGAAGCGAGCAAGGAGTGGAGTGTAATTTTCCAGTAGATGCAGGTTATAGTGCATCAAAGCTTCATGTGGACTTAAGTACAACACCTCAATTTGAGCAGTAAACAGAAGAGATTTACCTGTCAGAACGTTCATCACTGCCTGTCGTCTCTATCAGAACATAAAACTTGTGCAGTGCAGGTAATGGATTCCGGACTCCTTCTATATGGTTCAGTGCCTGCCACGAATAGTGAAATAACTAGGCTTAAAAGTACTATTAAGATCTACTTTTTTTTTGTACTTTCAAGACTTGCTTCACAGTTATAAATAGAATGTCAAGCAAAAAGACGTTAATTTAGATGCAGTCGATCTTTAACAGTCAAGACGTGCTTCACAGTCATAAACTAGCATGCCAAGAAGAAAAAACTTTAAGGATGGTTGAGAAGCACACAATGGAACAAACTACTGAAAATTACTTTAGTGACATGAGGTGCACTGTAATGGAAAATGGGTGAGCTAAAAGTGAAGTAGTTTGTATGGAAAGTGGAAGTAAGAGCAGAAAAATGTAAGACACAAATAGCACATAGATGGCAGCTCTAGCAGCCACATTCAATCCTGATGCAACTTACAACTATATTCCGAGATAGTTGATGAATCCAATTTCAAAGGATAAGATAGTTATGTTACTTATGTACAAAATATTTAAAAAGTTAGAAGTGCAGAGAGCTCACAATATCCATTGCCTGTTCATCCAAAAACTCAAAAGCAGAGAGAACTTCTCCAAGTTTCCTCTTCGCTTCCAACAAAAGTTTCTGATGCACAAGACAAAAAATGGTAATGACTTGTGCACAGGCTTTAAGACCATAGGACAGAGTATGCCCGGATTATAAGGTCAAGGTCTGGATCTAAAATATTGTCATTCTGGAATTTATAAGTCAATCTGGAGAAGAAACTAATTTACCTGGCAGCTTAAATAGTCTGTACATGCAAGAAAAGCTACATTAACTGATGATAGCTTTGGAGGAGTCAGAATCGACACCTTTGTCACAATTCCCAGGGACCCCTCACTGCCTACAACATCAAATAGAACCATTGTTTGGTGGCATCCTATGCTATTAATCATATGGGTTGTACCATAAATTTATCGGTTGAAATGGTTCATTGTATTGATTATACCTATAAACAAATGCTTCAGATCATAACCAGTGTTGTCTTTGCGTAAAGTACCAAGCATGTCAAGCACATCTCCATTAGCTAAAACTGCTTCAAGACCTGTAACACAGACCTAAACTAATAGTCCAGAAACAAACAAAAACCTGGGAATGTCTTCAAATAAGTTAAAATCAGACACTATATTGCAGCATATGAACTTGGGGATAAAAGCAATAGGAGTCCTAAACTTAACGGCAGTTAGTTAAGTCCTAAACATTCTATTGTAGTCAATTGAGTCCTCAACCTTTTGAAGGATGTGCAACCATTAGGTTTTCTTCACAAATCAATCATGATTTCAATTATAATCAAGTAAAAAAACACATGGGTTTTATCAATAATTGAGCCAAAAAATTGAATTTATGAATCAATCGAAAAATAAAACCAGAATGTCATATGAATCTAGGAAAATTCATAATAACGAAAATTGGGTTTTCCTCCCAGTTTACATGAAATTATTTCAATTGATTCGGTAATTGAGTTCGCCACTCTATGATTCAGAAAACTTGTGTTTTATTCCTTGAATATAGTTAAAATCATGCTTAATTTCATGAAAAGCCAATAGCTGAAAGGGTCCTTTCTCTAGTGACCAAATTACACCGATGATGAGATCAAGCCAAGATTGCACTTTCTTTCAAAAGGTTCAAGACCCAATTAACCAAAAGAGAAAGATTAGGACACAATCAACAAACAGTGAAAACATTTATGACTCCCATTGCACTTTCCCCCTAAAAGTTCACAGAAGCTAGCTTTTACTGTTTGAAGATCTACTTACCAAGTACATTAGCATGAAGTGAGCCATATCGGAGAAGGCGCAGCCCCCCAGCATTTGTCGAAACATTTCCTCCAATTTGGCAGCTTCCCTTTGCGCCTAAGTCCAGTGGCATAATAAATCTGAATGGAAGCATGATGTACTTAAAGACAAAGTTGATGAAGGTCATCTAATGATTAAGTCATATGTCGGAATTCCTAATTACAAACTGGAGCAGGATTATCAGGAAATCGATTTCAATGAAGACAAATTTAAGCATATAAAGATACATTTAGCATGTATTTGGTTTGGGGAAAATAGCAGACTTCACAATTTGCACATACAAAAATCTGCCGTTCTCTTCTTACCAAAAAAAAAAAAATCTGCCGTTCTCTTCACAGGAAAATTATGTCTATGCAAATAAATATGATCTGTCTTTTATTTCTGTTATTGGCATCAATCACAAAACCTCTCATTCCCCGAGATACATCATCACCTGTGAATTCTGCAGAAATAAAGCAATGCTAATAGGCACATACCCTTTGTTGTCTAGAAAATTCACCAAGCTTTCCAGTATGCACCCTGCTTCAGAAACCAGTACACCACTAACCTGTAAAGTAATAATAAAAGACTTCAAAAAAGTTGAAGCAAATATTTCTGAACATCTTATCAACGACTTCAGCATATCAATTTGCTCAATAACAGAGCTCACAGAGCTATCAAAGGCCAAAGGAGGAGATGAAGTATCAGGTGAAAAGAGTGCGCCTAATAGGATAATTTCAGGGGAAAAACCTTTTTGAACTGAAAAGAATGATGCTAAAAAGATTCAACAATGAAGTCTCACAAGCACATAGAGAAAATTCAGATCCTTGACAGAAATAGAAATGTCTTATTTGGAGGAGAACCAGCATAAAATGACAATTCCAACGTGCTGTATAACGTACCTCGTCAAAAGATATAACTTTATTCATTGAACCCAAGTTCACAATCACCTGCGGAATAAATAAATAAAAGCCATTCAGATTGCAGGCAATCAAGCTACACATCAGGCATACTTTCAAAAGACTGCGCTGATTAAATTTACGTCCAAAAAAAAATTACTGTTGAAGACACATGATTTCTAATCGAGGTTGTCCACTTTTAGTGCTAAAACTTCATTTTGTGACATTTACAATATTAAAAATTCTATTAGTAATGCAGTTGTAGGACAATCACCCAATTTTTCGCCAACAACATATGATAAGGGCATGGGTCAATAGTTTTCTTTTTTTTTTTTTTTTTAGTTGTTAACCTTCAGGATCAACAATAGGCAACACAAACCATTTTTCTGCAAAATCTCTATGAGAAAATCAGAATCCAACTTGGGTTCCACTAGCTGAATCTCTCTGTCTCAGCTTTCCCAAATTCAAACACTCCTCCCGCCCACGATTACTCTGCAGAGAGATTTGGCTACTATACACTACAGTTTGGTAAACAACTGTCAATTGTGTGATTTTGATTTTCTTCCATCACAGAACTCTAACAATCTTCCTACATCCAACAACCTATAAAAATTTAAGGATCATAAGTATTATCAAGTAAAATTCAATAACAAAAAAGAAACCTCAAAACTCAGGGGTCCCAAGTGTTTTTTTTTTTTTCGGTCGCGACGTAAGTGTATTTAACCGCCACATTTTATTTCAGCATGCTCTCAAAGGCCATCTGGCTGAATAGTGTTTTCTATCTGCTAGTAATTCATGTCAAAACACATCAACAGAAAGCACAAGTAGAAGTTCCTAGCAATTTCTACAACAGATTTTTTTTGGCAAGTTGCAACAATCTAGAGATAGAAAATAACATTTCATCTGTTTATTATAAACATTTGTTTACTTGCTCGGACCCCTGAAAAACATTAATATCCTCTCAAGTCTCAATAGTCAATATCTTCAGCTACAAACAGTTATTAAAAAAAAACAGTTATTCAGAATGGAGATACCTGTAAAGCAATGAAAAAAGGAAATTACTAACACTCTCACATGCTTTTTGCAGTATGAAAGGAAAGAGTATGAGGCGGTTGGATGTGGGAAAATTCCAATATGTGAAAATTACAGATCTTGGTTCTTAATGCTTATCGTTTAGGTACCGGAAAGACATTTTAATAGACAAAACTGATGTTTGGTAAAACAAGAAAATAGGTGAGAATGATGCGATGGTGTCAAATAACTTCAGCATGCGCCTCTCTTCCTAGTGCTATCTAACGTGTTGACTAACTGGTTTTCTCACTGACTAAGGAAAAATCTCCGTTCATAACAGAACAGGCATTCATAATTAGATGGCAGTAAGTTGAAATATAATAAAGAGACCAAAAGGAGATTGGTGAGTGCATGCACAAGCACGCATGTAATGATTTCACCCAAAAAGAGAAAAACAGATCAATAACAGGCGGTACCTCATCAAAAACAGGCACACTTCCTCCAACAAGACTAGTGTTCCCACCCTGAGGAACAACACCCAAGCATCTGGAGTTACAATATTTGAGAATTTGAGACACCTGGGACAGAAAATTTTCATAAGCATTCAATGAGTCAACTATATGACAGCATGAACAAAGCAGAAGACTGAATGAACAAAGCAGAGGTGTATGTAAGGCAGAGCGGACCTCATGTATGTGAGCAACGCGCATGATCAAATGTACTGCAATGCTATTAAGAAGTTAAGACTGTGATAGTGTGCCTCCATGTGTACGGGTGAACATGTGGGACACAAGGACACGCATGCACAAACACCCACAGAGAGAGAGAGAGGGAGGGAGAGAGAGGGAGAGCAACTGTCTTATACTTGAGACTTGAGAGTCGTATGAACCAAATGTAACTGAGCACAACCTAATATGCAACTTACAAAATCTTTCGAAGAAAAACGATATCTACTATTGAATTGAAATTTTGGAGGTCAAATGCAGGATGTTTCCATCATTGAGAGAAAACCAAATATATCGAGAAGAAGAAAGAAATGGACCTCTTTAGTGCTCCGAGGCAGAAGCAGAAGCTTACTTGAACCTTTGTACTTACGCATCCAATCCATATTTGCAGCCCGGAGAGTGTCTTCATCCTGTACAACATTTTTCTCCCCCAACAAGTCCCTAAAATACCTTATGTCATCCGAATTTATGGTAGCGAACTTGGGGTTCCTCTGAATTTTTGTGGCCATGGAACCAAAGCATCTACTTTGGATTAAGCTTGCTCCCAAAGCAAATTTTTGCTCTGGCAAATGCACGGAAAGAGGCTGCTTGTGTCCAAAACAACATTGAGTTCCTCGGCAAGATCCACCAGAGCAATGCAGTGAGCCTGTATACAGGACAATGCTGTCAGGATGTGTTCATTATACATGATGTCCGCTAAACCCAATCAACGGTCAAATTACAAGCGAGTTCAAGCATTCATGGACAGTAAATGACTGCCTACTGTTTTAACTTGCTTCTAATATGCCACTCAGATTGCGCTCAAATTAGCTCGTCCAATCTCCATCCGCGGAGCAACAAAACAATCAAGACGAGACAAACAACAACATGTTAAGGTGATTGCCCCCATGCCATGTCATCTGCCCCGACGTACAATCCGCAATACCCAATCACATGTCATCACATAGTCGAGCATCGGAGGGAAAGACTCAAAACACTCAGAAACCAAGTTCTTTCAGCCGACGAGTCCTGCCGCCGATAGCCGATTGCCGCATTTTTCATTACGTAGATGATAGATAGGAGCACAGACAACATCACGCTCCCACTAAATCTCGTAGTCGGACTCCACGTACGAACACAATCGCTCCACAGCAAAATCCACAAAACAGTGTCCCAGAACGACAGAATCCAAAGCGAAACCACAGCATGATACTCCGGCAACATGATTTCCATTCGAGAACGAACGAGCTCCGAAAGCGCACGATCTCGCTACGAAAACCTGCCCATCGGAACCCGAAGCGACGCTCGGAACGACGGAAAACTTACACCCGAGCTTCGAGGCTGCTCACCGGAAGCGACGATGCCGCGACGAGCTGCATTGGGGGCGAATCGAGGAGCGGAATCGGGAAGCGAAGAGAGGTTGAGGATGAGACGTGCCGAAGCTCTCCACCTGTCCATCTTCATCGTCTTCCTCCTTGTCTTCTCTTTTTCGGGTGTTGTTCGTTAATACCTGCCGGTGCTCAGTATTCAGTAACGTCACTCGGCCGCTCATCATCGCTCGCGTAATTGCGTTGACGCTCGCGAGGATCAGGTTGGCGGACAGAAATGACCATAACGCCCTTTCTGTTTTGGTTTTCACCCCGGAATTTTTTATTTCAAATGGATTTTTTCATGTCTGTTTTTCTTTTCATGACCTAAAAAAAAAGTCCGTCTTTCTTTGGATATTGAAATAAAAAAAATCGACACGAAATACCTCGAAAGAATTAAATGGATTTTTTTCTCGAAATTGACTTTACTACCCCTACAGCCTCCCTCATCTCGCTGCTCGCCGCAGGGCCGCCACAATCCCCCCTGCTCATCTCCCTCTCTCTCTCTCTAGCTCGCTCTGCAACTGCAATGGCGTCTTCCCTGACGTCGCTCTCCTCCATCAGAATCCCTAGGCGCTGCTGCCGCTTCGCGCTCGGGCGTCTCTCCTCCGCGTCGCCGCCGGCGCTCGCCTCGCGCCACTCGCCTTGGGGCCGCCGCCCGGCTCCGCGGCCGCGCAGGGCCTCGTTCTCTCTCAGTTTCTCGAGGAAACTCTCTCGGTCTTCCTTCTCCGGCGGCAGCAGGTGCTCCGAGGTCCCGAGCCTGAAGGACTTCATGGCCGCGCGGTCCGCGGCGTCTCTCTCCGCCGCCGAAATCCAGCCCGAGTGAGTTTCCCTGTATCTACTCTTGCTTGCCTCCGGACGCTCATTCGGAGATGCAGATGCGTGGTTATATAGTGCATAGGGTCTGACTTGAGTGTCTGGCTAGATTGTTCGCGCTTTCGATTGCTCGCGTTCTCGGCAACTGCTCTCCATTGTGTAAAATCGCGGTTGCGTCTCTCCAAGTGTTTAGCTTTTGATGTGCGAGGGATGGTTCGGATGGTACAATGTTGTGAAGTGCGGTAGGCGCCTGGTCATATGAATCCGTGACTTGATGTCCAACTGGATGTGTGCTTCAGCTGAATCGGAACTCGTTCTCTTCTAATGACTCGCAAATACTAGAAAAATTGGAATTTGTACACATTCCTTCGACAGCGGCTATCGTCGTATTTACTTGCTATTGTTCTCTTTCTGGTTGAGCAATGCTGCTTTCACTAAATTTTCCTCATGGAAACTTGGTTGTTGACATTGGCCCTTTAGTAATTGTCCAAAACAAACTTCCATACCTGTCAATAAACCATATGACTTGAGTACAGGTAGCATACTCCTTTCACTTTAGTTGAGTCTGGACCAATGTAGTACTTTGCAAGCCATACCTCAGTGTGGCGTTGACATCAAAACACAATAAAACAAGAAGCTTCGCTGACAGGTCAACTGAAAAGTATGAAAGTTTACAATCATTCTAGCCAGAACATTATAGGCAGGATTATAGGAATATGAAGTGGTTCAGTAATGCATTATAAACGTCCTATGGTAGAATGTCGGGACTAGCTCTAGAATACTATTTGACATCTTATTGCTTTCTGAAAACAGAAGTTTCCTCTTCTTTTGCCTGGCAAAATAACTCAGCCTATTTTTTCTTATTTTTTTCCTGTTCTTCAATAGAAGTAATTCTCAAACTTATAGAAGCTTTCTTACTCTTCTTAAATACACTAGTCTTGTACCAGCTGCTGAAGGTCTTTCAAAAGGTCGAATTTATCAAGAGACTTATGGTTGTCAGATGAACGTCAACGATATGGAGATAGTCCTCTCGATCATGAAAAATGCAGGATATAGTGAAGTTGTGGATGTCCCTGAAAGTGCTGAGATCATCTTTATCAACACCTGTGCTATAAGGGACAATGCAGAGCAGAAGGTCTGGCAAAGGCTTAACTACTTTTGGTTCCTCAAGAGACATTGGAAGAGCAATGTCAAAATTGGTAGGTCACAGTCGTTGCGCCCTCCAAAGGTAGTTGTGTTGGGATGTATGGCAGAGAGGTTAAAAGAGAAGATACTAGACTCTGATAAGATGGTTGATGTGGTTTGTGGACCAGATGCTTACAGAGATTTGCCTCGATTGTTGGAAGAGGTTGACTACGGTCAGAAAGGAATCAATACTCTTCTCTCACTTGAAGAAACTTATGCCGATATCAGTCCAGTTAGAATCTCGAAGAACTCTGTTACTGCTTTTGTCTCAATAATGAGGGGTTGCAACAACATGTGCTCATTTTGCATTGTTCCTTTCACTAGAGGTAGAGAACGGTCACGCCCTGTTGAGTCAATCGTAAGAGAGGTGGAAGAGTTGTCAAATGAAGGTGTGAAGGAGGTGACACTGCTTGGCCAGAATGTTAATAGCTACAACGACACGTCTGGACTTGAAAAAGACGTTGAACCTGGCACAAATTGGAAATTGAGTGAAGGATTTTCCAGCATGTGCAAGGTGAAAAAAATGGGTCTGCGTTTTGCTGATCTTCTAGGAAGACTCTCCACGGAATTTCCTGAAATGCGATTCAGATACACGTCCCCTCACCCTAAGGACTTTCCTGATGAGTTGCTGTACCTGATGAGAGACAGGCATAACGTCTGCAAATACATCCATTTACCAGCACAAACAGGGAGCTCGACAGTGCTTGAGAGAATGCGTCGTGGCTATACCCGTGAGTCATACCTAGACCTTGTGCAAAAGATAAGGGAAATTGTTCCTCAAATGGGGATAAGCAGCGACTTTATTTGTGGTAAGAGATGTCATAACACTCTAATCTGATTATGTTGATCTCAAATGTACAGTTCTATGCCTGCTCCTAATCGCCTGGGAATCTTATGACTATGAGGTTTATCATGAGGCTGTTATTGGAATCATGAGGGACTAAGATTTTATTAATGTTCACTTGCCTTACCTCAATCCTCCTTTATCATGATGCCTTAAATTAGAGTGTCATCTGGCAGAAATTACTTTCCATCCTTCGCACTGCATATGGAAACTGATTGACAACGGGTTATTCCCCGTCAGTTTTCGCATTCTGGTTTCAAGCGTGATCCTCCAACTTTGCATGTGTAGCTCCAGTTGCTCATTTTCGTTTGCCTGTCTCTTTAAGAATATGGTTGGTTAATCTCCTCATGTTGACTTAATGTTATTTGTTCTGTTTGCTGTCTGCTGATTCTAATTTAGTTTTAATTGTTTATTGTTCCAAATCGCATTCTGTCACCTCTTTAATTGGGGATCTTTTATATGGGTGCATGTAGCTCAAACATAATCCAGCCTGACATGAAAGAACTTAAATAACATGCAAAAAGGTAGGAATAAACCACAGATGCAATTATTTCAAGGTTATCATGTGCTATTTACTTTGTGCCACTTTCACCTAAAAATCGAGATAATTTAACAAAGACACCAAATGATATGGTACAAAGATATTTAGAAACACAAGCCATTGGTGGTTTGGAAATCAGTAGATATGCTTAATCGTGGCATCATGGATGGCTAATGTGCCATTCCAATGCTAAAACCTACAATGTATGTCGTCATTCTTCAATTTCTCTTCTAACAAGCTTTTAGGCTTTCTGATTCTTTTCTATCCCCTCATTTCTTTGGTTCACAGGTTTTTGTGGAGAAACTGAAGAGGAGCATGAAGACACACTTAGCCTTGTAAGAGCAGTTGGTTATGATATGGCATACATGTTTGCTTATAGCATGAGAGAGAAAACGCATGCTAATAGAAACTATGACGACGATGTTCCTGAAGAAGTCAAGCAAAGGAGGCTGAATGAACTTATTGAGGCTTTCCGTGAGAGTACAGGTCAGTGTTTTGATTCCCAAATTGGAAGCATCCAACTTGTTTTGGTTGACGGGCCCAACAAGAGAGCTCCAGACACTGAACTCATTGGCAAGAGTGATAGAGGCCACCGAGTGTCTTTTGCAAAACTCCCGGTCATTGATCATGCCGATAATTCTACTTGCAAGAGAAATCCTTCCGTTGGTGACTACGTAGAAGTCCACATAACAAAATCTACACGAGCTTCACTATTTGGTGAAGCTCTTGCCATTACCAAATTGAGTTCATTCCATAGAGTCCAGGATGAGGAGCTGGTTGCCTGTGAAAGCAGTGCTTAGAGAATGCTAATGTACCAATGTACATATTGAGTTAGATTACGTCTCTGAAATGTCATAAGCTGCTTGAGGATGGCTCGGCTGTTTTCTGTTGTCAATTGGGAACGTGCCAGCCAATGAAAAACTCAAACCGAGATGATGTGCGGCACGAAATTCTTCAATTGCAGATGTTGAGCAGATCTGAGTAACGTCCAGAGGAGACTCAAATGACATCTACATTCATCTACGCTCTTATCTCGGAACTGATTTTGCAGCAATCGTGCAACCTAGAGAGCAATTTTTTTTCTAGCAAGTGTTTCCCGCCCCGAGTGCGAGTGTGTCAACCTCGCAAGTGCCGTTAGTTCGGGACCACCTCATACAATGGGGCACGTGCCCCTGGAGCAGGTAGGTTTCTTCAATCCTTTTAGGTTATGTTCGCACTGATGTACTTGTTTTTTATGTCCCTTCGTGCTCTTGCCTCTTCTGAACAGTTGGGCAAGGAGCAATTTTGTTAAAAACCATTGGATTATATGATAAAATGTCAGCTCAGCATTTGATACCTGCCGGGGTGGTGATTAGGATTAAATATTAAATTTTTATTAGGGGGGAGTGAAGTATTTAATTTCAAATCCACACATTCATTAACAGTTTAAGTATTTATAACAGTGGATGGTGATCTCCCGAAATCTCCCATGATTTATGCTTTAGCCGCAGGCCAAAAGCCAGCATATGCATGAGGGAGCGTTTTCTTATTTAAATATCGAATCATGCCTCGATCTAACGCAGTTTGATACCTGCGCATTGATTTAAGTGGAGCAAACCTGAAGGTGCGCTATCTACACTAACTTGATGACCCAAGAAATTAAGCCCAAGGCCGAATAACATCAGGCCCTGGGCTACACCATATTATCATCAAGCAAAACAAATAGAGAGGCTTTAAGCTAACTCATAAGCCAGCACCCCACCCTCTCAAGCGGTGAGCAACATTCCGGTTCCAATCCAACCATTCCGTTTCCAATCCAAGAATTGGACCGAACTGACCGGTTTTGGGTTCCAAATTTTTGGAACCAACGATAATCAGTCCAGTTTCTGTTGCGGAATTGAACTGCCCGGATCGCCTGGATCAACCGGATTGGACAGATATGATTTTTTTTTTACAATTCGTTTTCTCTTAAAAATTAAAGATGATGAAGGCAGAAGCTTCAAAACCCTAATAGCCTTGTCAATTAGCCAAATCATTTCTTTCCATGGTCAGTAGCTAGAAAAGTTATATCCCATATATCATTGGATGAATCCAATATTGATATCTTTCTCTCAACTTTACTTCCTTTTCTACCAACCAAGGAAACCAATAGAAAAGATAATTCTAAAAATTCCGAGACAATCGATCCTTTGTTGGACGAGAATGGCTTGTGGAATGAGATTTGTCTTTGGCTCACCTGAAGCACATGGTGCTCAAATCCTTGTTCAAATGAAGAGGGATTCCTAATTGCAAAGATGTGTTTCTGGAGCACCCGAACAAAAGCAACGTTCATATCTGCATATAGAGTTAAGACACACTTGCAACCTTTACGGGGAATTAGAAGGGGGGAAAAAAATCTGCCGATTCTTGGACCTAGCTAGAAACCGGTCTGGACCGGTCAGTTTGGTTCCAGGACCAGGTGGGCCGGTTCCCAATTCCATAAACTAGGAATTGACCCTACCCGGTCCAATGACCCTGCCCTAGAACCAATCACCCCTAACCCTCTCCACTCTAGGTTATGAGCATCAATTGCAGTTTTTTAGTCCTACACTCACTCTATCATACCAAATCAATTATCATTGCAGATTGAGGTATATGGGATCTCAAGATCTCGTTCAAGAGACACAAGCATTCTCTTATAGTGTTCTATCCTGCGATCATCAATCTGTCCATCACATCACCCGTAAAAGTCAATCTACAAAACATCTTTTTCGATTGCAAAACGAATGGACCACATCCAACGGATCATGCGGGACCATCTCGTCTCTGATCCCAAAACAGTTGGGAAGAGTAGACAGTGCCTTGGCTTGATTGGATCTCAAGAAAGTCCAGAGAAAGACCCCAATGGACCACAAATGCACATTCAACTCGCATAAGCATGCTTTGTCCAGCCACATCCGCAAGCCCACGATGAAACCCCCCATCGGTCACTGCTGCAAACAAACGTTCGTACATACGTCGCTCGAACAAAGCAAAAGCAGATCCGCCACGATTCAAAAAGCATCATGGACTCGCCAATGATTTGCCTCTCTTTGCTTAGGTTTCGGGACTTCACCTGCCTACGCACACGCCTGTATATACGTACACGGTCGCCCTTCATTATGTCGCTGCCGCTTTTCACATACAGATGATCGAACTGGTCCTGCTTCATTAAGTTCTTAGCTGCTGATCTTAATCATAATGTCCGTTGCATCATCTTTTCCTCATGTTTCTCCCAACAACTTCGATAATTGCTTGTGAACTCTCGATGTCTGAATACGGGACAGGATCATCATCTCCGCGAGGCCAAGTTGTTCATGGGCCTGCATGCCATTAAGAAGCCAGGGGTGCACTATGCACTGTGAAAAGCGCAGCATTGAGATAACATATTGTAATATATTCTTCTCGATTTCTCCACTATGAAATATAATAAGTCTCTTTCGAAGGATATTGTTTTCGAATGATTAAGGCTCGTCTCGACTTAAACATGCGTTATGACATCGTAATCACGTCACCCCACCATCATGAGGCCACGGCGTTCGCATGTGCTTTGGCGCCAAAAAGCGCGAAAGCCCCATGAATGGGGTGTGCTCTTGAGAAGTTCATTGACCCGACAAGGAGACACAAGAAAGCAAAAACCCTTGTGCATTCTTTAAACTTTTTAAGTTTCCATTTTCTAATTTCGAAACCTAACTTGTTTAGTCTGGACTAAGCATAACCATTGGTAGTTACCACACTTCTCACTTGGGAAGGGAGAGGTGGGGAGTTCGATTCGCCACCTTCTCAGGGACACTAGGCGGGGAGGCGCGTGAGCAAATGAGCAGGGTTTTGAAGCCTGCTCAAAGCATATAGAACACATAAAATGGCCTGTAAAATAGAAATAGGATAGAACCAGACCCAAAAGAAAAAGTCTAGACGAAGCACACATATATAGACCGTTAAGTGTATCGGATCCACGTCATACAACGATGAGTCTCGACTCACCTTACTTGTTTGTTGGGCTTGACTTTTGCAGACCAATGTCTAGATAAACGGTTTCGAGCGGTACGAAAAGGCCCCTCGAATTTCATGCTTTATGACCCTGCCAAACCAAAGGGGAAAAGCGAAAAAGGGGTAGGAGAATCCAATCCGCTCTTTTTTCCTTTCGGGTACCCACAGTCATGCTGAAGGAACATAAAGAGATTGCTCTTGATGATGGAGAGAAGAGAACTTATGGAAAAAGGCATGGGATTGTGCCATGAAGGAACCCTAGGAACCCCAAAAGCTAGAAACACTCAGGCCCCAGAAAGAGAAAAGGAGGAGGAGAGGGAGAGAGAGATTAGTGTCGTATGGATAATGATTTGGGCCAAAAGGAGTGAATCTTGCAAACGAAGGAAACATAGCCCTTAATCAAGAGCGTGGGAGACCCTAACAGATGGCAATACATCCTCCCTTCTGTGGAGATCCTTAATGGAGTAAGTTAGGTAACACCCCCCTCTCTCTCTCTCTCTCTCTCTCTCTCTCTCTCTCTCTCTCTCTCTCTCTCTCTCTCTCTCTCTCTCTCTCTCTGTTTCTGTTTGCCCAAATCAAGGAACTGATTTGCCCGCTTTTTCGCGACTCGTGGATTTAACACGGGGGTGTAATCGAGTCGAGCCGAGCCGGTACATTGCCACACTTGAGCTCGAATCGGCTTGCATGCCGGGCTGCTGAAAGTTCGAAACTCGGCTTCGGTTCGATTAAATTTCTGCTCAACTTCGACTCGGATAGGAAATCAATATGCCGGAGCTCGATTGACTCGACTCAATTAAAATCAATTTATAGAGCTCTATCATAAAGAGCTCGAAAAGAATTCGGATTCGTTAGGTGATTTTACAGACTTTCGGTATATTTTATCCACTATTATTATATTTTTGAATTAAAAAAAAATAATAGATGCTCAATAAGGCTCGCGAGCCTATCGAGTTGAGTTATTTAACAAGTTCGAGCTCGGCTCGACAAGATGCTCGAATAATTAATTTGAGCTCGAGCTCCCCTGGTGGTGCTTACGAGGCGTTACAAAACGGCATGCATTTGATTGTCGGCATTAAAGGACAAAGCTGTGCACATCACCAAGGGCTGCTGGGACAGCCTGCGTGGGTCAGCCGTGCACAACTCGATCTTTTGTAAAAGCGAAGTCTTTCTTCCTTCGATCGTCTGTTGACTGCCGTCCACTTTTCTTGCGTTGGGAATCGACTGATTTTAGCGCACGAACCAAGAGTTTAAAGAGCAAAAGCACGGCAGCAATTCATCGGTGCAAGATAATTCTGTGCGCGAGCCATGCAGCCGGATATTGACTCGTGACCCTTTTGGTCGTGAAATGGGTTGGGTACAACGTGAGTTCCGGATCCTACCTTATCTAAAGATCAGCCTCTTTGCCTTTGCCGTCTATAAGAAAGGGAGACAGAAGGCCGGAAGTGGAAATCGAAACCATTAAGCATCTTACAAAGATAATTCAGTCCCTAGTTCGTAAACATGGGATCCGTTTGTTTCGCGGAAATAAAAGGTTGAGAAAATATTTTCCTGAAAACGACCGCTTATATCTCTCACAGAAATAAATGAACGGAAAATATTATTTTCTTCTACGGAAATTGGGACTTGAATTGTTTTCGATGATAAATACATTGTCAAAAAAATATTTTTTAAATTATTTATTTTTTTCCGTGAAATAAATGGAGACCGATGTTTCGAGGATTCCGATGTAAATGTTGCCCTTAGTCCGAGCATTCGGAAATCATGGGGGGCAGTTATAACCGATCGTGACCCGGTTTTTCTTTTCTTTTTTTTTTGTGGATCAGATTGTGACCCGGTTAAAAAACCTCGTTTAGGATTGAACAATGTGGGTTGACATCATGTGCCTGCGGACGAAGTCAACGCCAAAAGGGCAAACAGTGAAAAAGCATGAAGATGAACCAGCTACAAAAGTCAAAGCCAGCCCCCCCCCCCCCGGGTTCCGCCACGGCCTCGCAAATATTACCTTAGGCCATGACTTTCAAGCTCCCTTCCTCTCGATTTTCCAAAGGAAAAAAAAATAAATACTCCCTTCCTCTTTTTTTTTTCTTTTTGCCATCGTGCATATAGCACTTTTATTTTGATGCTCTAAATTCATCGCGATCTCACGTTTTACTACGCATAGATACCGACATCCCACTCGGACGATACCGACATTCACGTGTGACCGCAATCATTATCTTTACTTTAAAAAAGCTACGTGAGATTTATATGATCAACGATTGTGATTGACTGAGGCCATATGAATTTGTATCTCGTCCGTTGACAAGGAGTAGTTGAAATTTGAAACCTTCATCAAGAGGAGATGAATAAGAGGGAGCCCAAGTCCATGCATCATATAAGGAGGTGTTGCAGAGCGACACGAGCCAACACTACCGGTGACATTTGTTCTTCGGGTGAGATGGGGTTAGAGAGATCTCGTCAAGTACAATCCCCGAACGTTCACTACCCTTGTGTGGGGTTAGAGTGCGCATGGCAACGATTCTGTGCTCGGAAACTGATTATGTTCGAAAACTGATTTTTTTTTTATTCTGTGTCTGAGAATAATTTCTAAGCATTTGAAGGTGTTCGGTAACTACCCAAAATTTCTATTATTAGAATAGAAAAAGAACAGAAATGCGTTTGGTAACTACACAAAATTTCTTTTTATTAATAATATTTTGAATTTTTTAATATTTATTTCTTTTTGTTTTCTTTTTTTCCTTCCCTTCCTTGGCCGGTGGCAAAGCAGGAAGAAGAACAACAACAAATCAAAAAGGAAGAAGAAAACCAAAAAGAATCAGAAATGGAAAAATTGGTCCAGAATCAAAAAGCTACTTTTTTGTGCCTTTTGATTCTGTTCCAAAACTAATTTTGGGAACAATTTTTTTGCGAATTTGTGACCGGGCACAAAATTTTAACAAACGGATTTCTGTTCCCAAACTGATTCTGAGAACAAAAGAACAAAAACTTTCACTGTTTGAAAACTTGTCAAATGCCCCCTTAGAGTACTGCCCGATCCCCGCGAAAAGGACCGGGTCCTTACATGGTACCGAGACCTCCTCCGGGCAGATGCCCGGTTCGCCGACGAACTAGGCCCGTACTCAGACACTATTAAAATAGGAGATGGCAGATGCACGCTTGGGTGGAGAGGGTCGTGTTCACTACTACTGCCTCGAGAGCGATCGTCGCTCTATGTCGCTTGTTAATCGCGCTCCCAAAAGCGCTCCAAGGAAGCAGACGCGAAGAAGACAGGACGCTGGAACCCGCGAAAGTGGCGCCAAAACACACAGGCTCGGGAGGGAAAGAGACGGAGGGATCGCGCGCGCGCGGGCGGGGGGCAAAACGGTCAAAGGAAACGGAAGGACAGCCGCCGCCGTCGCCGTTTCCACCGACGCTAACGTGGGGAAGGGGAAGAGATGATGCGGGGCACGTGCACCGACGCCTCGTCCTTTTCGCGTGGGCCCCCCCCGCCCCCCAACCACGCCCAGCCCACGCCTTCGCCCTTCCTGCTCCACCACCGCCACCGCTTGATGCGGGATGGGGACAAATTTGATAGGGTACGGGGCATTGCACCGTAGCCTCACGTGTGCCCTCGGCCCTCGCCGGCCAGTCACGTGGCGCCACCCATTTGATCTCTGACGCGACAGCTAGCCTACGCCCCCAATTTTTCTTTTTTTCTTTTCCTTTTCGTTTTTCTATTTTTTTTAATGGTCGAAGGCTACGCCACTCCACAACTTGAGATGCGTTCATTTCATAATAAATAAAAATATTTTTCATGAAAATAGAAAAGTACCTAGTTTTTAACGTTTGTTTTGTGAGTCGGGGGTGTAAGTGATGGAAATCGTTTTATTACTTCAGGTTTCCCGATAATAGTTTTCCTTAAAATAAATGGACTCTTAATGTTGAAGATATCTAGAACATTCCGTCGATTCTTTGTATCGCTCGATATTATGCACGTATCTTTCTTAATTGCACACGTCCCTAATTGATTATAACCGATATTGTATTATTTCGTTACCTTATATCACCATCGGTTCGTGTACTCTTCGTTGCGATACATTGAAAAAAGATATACTGAAATCTCTTCTTCGCTTTATTGATTTACGGATCAATACATGAATTTCATTTTCGGAATATTTTTCAAATAATTAAGGCATGGTGCGGTGGTTGGGTACGGATCGGAGAAAGAGAGAGGAAGGTAAAGACTAAAGAGCAAAAGACACTTGTACGGAGCCACGAGGAGATGGACCAAAAGAGCGAAGGCAAGAAAAGGCTCCTCCCCCCACCCACCACGATCCCAATCGGAATATTTGAAGGGGAATAAAGGAGAACATTCACTTGGTCATTGTACTCCTCGCACAAGTCATAGAAAATGAAAACCTCAGATTAATTTTTAAACTTGCAAAGCCGGTCTTTCCTTTGAAAATGGGTGTAATTTGTTGGGATCCGGCGACCAAAACTCGAGAAAATTACCAAACAAAGTTCTAAACTTATTACAATTATACTAATTTGCATTTAGGCCAATTCAATTCATCAAGCCAACTTTGGCGAGGCGACATTAACATGGACGCCAGCTGTCCTTCAGCTACCAACCAGAGGTGATGACCGTCGAGGTCAACCTTGTCGGCATTAGGTGAGCCTCACCTAGACACTAGTGAGGCTCGAGCCCTCGCTAGAATCCATGAGGGCAGCCATGGGCTGGGCGAGGCTGGCCTCGTCTAGCCATGGCGAGGCTCATTGTAGGCCGGTAAAGTCCTCGTCTCTAGCCAATTGGCTAGAGGAAGAAGAATAAGAAGGGAAGAAAAAGAAAGAAAAGGAAAAAAGGAAAAATAAATAATTAATTATAATAAAATATTTAAATCCTATTAAAAATTGTACGCATTAGCGTCGGCCGGCCAAATTTGGCGAATGGATTGAATTGGCACAAACACAAAAAATTCAGAACTCAATTGACAAAAAAGATATTTATGACTGAATTAGTACGGTCACAATAAGTTTGTAACTTTTTAGGTTATTTGCTCTCAAAACTCTATAGCTTTACCGATTCATGCAATGTCATCTATGAATTTCTTTCGTTCATACAATCAAATCCTCGAACCAGACATTTGTTTGTTTGCCGAGCTACCCATCCTCCCAAAGCTTGTGTCGCCGCCGAGCTTCCTCCCCCGTCCTGGGATTGTGATTTTTGAAATCGATGAGTTATAATGTCAAAGAAAACATTACATAGATTGCTCATTCATGCTTAAAAGTAATTAGACTACCTTATGGTGTCCATCCACTTCGCTCGATGTCTAGATCGAATCAAACCACTAATGTCCACATCCTTTCGAGGCAATCCTGGAAGAACAGCTGTCCGTATCTCTAGGAGTTTACGGATGTGTCCAGAATGGAAACCCGATCGATAGGAATCATCCAGACCATTTAAAGAGTCCTAGACGCTCCATTTACGTGGAAGAAAAACAGACTTGCGTGTGAATACGACTTGAAGTAACACTACAAAAAAATTAGGATTTTGCCACGAAAATTTGCGACGAAAATTTTTCGTCGGAAATTAGCGACGACTTTTGCGACGAAAACAAAATTCATTGGAAATTAGTGACAAAAAGTTGTTCGTCGCAAAATTCGTCGGAAATTCGCAACGAAAATTTTTCGTCGCAAATTTCCAACAGACATTTAGCGACGAAAAATATTGGGTCGCAAAATTCGTCTGAAATTTGCGACGAAAAATTTTTCGTCGGAAGGTTATTCGTGGCAAATTCGCGATTAATTTTGGCTGCGACGAAAAAAAAATTTGTCGCTAACGAACTTTCGACGCGGAAAATAATTTTTATGATATCCATCCCCACTGATTCCTCATATCCTCCTCAATGTTCTCTCTCCCTCTCTCTTTCGTTTCTCTCGATTTACCTATCTGCGCATGCGCAAATCAATTTCGGTAAAGCTTTTTCACCGGTAAGTATCGTGGCTAATTTCATCACTGGATTTGTATTTTTTGGTGTTATTGAAATTTTTTTTTCTCTTCCTTTATGGTTTGGCCGGTCGCCGGAGACATAGCCAGCCATGGGGTGAGGTCCAGCGGATCGGCCCTCGCTGACGCCTAGGTGGGCTAGCCTTGCCGTGGCCGGCGAGCTCGAGCTCGCCGGCCATGGCGAGCTCGGCCCTCGCCAGTGCCGGCGAGGGCTAGCCTCGAATGGGCTGACGGCGAGGGCCGAGCTCGCCTAGATCTGGGCGAGCTCGACCCTCGCCGGCCATGGGGAGCTTAGCCCTCGCCGGCACTGGCGAGGGCCGAGCTCGCCATGGCCGGCGAGCTCGAGCTCGCCCAGAACTCGCCCAGATCTGGGCGAGCTCGGCCCTCGCCGGCCATGGGGAGCTCAGCCCTCGCCAGCCATGGGGAGCTCAACCCTCGCCGGCACTGGCGAGGACCGAGCTCGCCCAGATCTGGGCGAGTTTTGGGCGAGCTCAAGCTCACCGGCCATGGCGAGCTCGGCCCTCGCCAATGTCGGCGAGGGCCAGCCTCACTGCCAGCAAGCTCGAGCTTGCCCGGAACTTGATCAGGCGAGCTCGACGGCCATGGCGAGCTTGCCGGTG
Source organism: Syzygium jambos (assembly GCA_031216235.1). Taxonomy (NCBI): domain Eukaryota; kingdom Viridiplantae; phylum Streptophyta; class Magnoliopsida; order Myrtales; family Myrtaceae; genus Syzygium; species Syzygium jambos. The sequence continues at coordinate 16,153,018 of CM062228.1, forward strand.
GCCGAACCGGCGACCGGCCAAGAAGAATGGAAAAAAATGAAAAGAAAAGGAAAATAAAAAGAAAGAGAAAAAAATAAAAAATAATTAAAAAAGTATCTTAAGTAATTTGTTTTTATTTTAGATACATGTCCATTTGAAGGTCTCGCAATCCAAGTGAACGTTGCAATTCTCATCAAATTGACCACTTTTCACTATAAAAATTTCAGTCAAATACTTGGTAAGTCTTCTTGACATAGTAATTTTTTCATTTTTTCAATGTGAAAGTAATTATTTCGTAAAAAATGAAATTTAAATTTTTAGAAATTTAAGGTTTTAATTAACAATGTTAAACAATAGATATGATATTTTTAATATTTTACGAGAATTTTTTTATTTTTATCCAGACACAAGAGATAGGGGTTGGATGTATAATAAGAACTTACCTGGACGTTGAGGATTGACCGATGAGTTTCGTATCGGTTTGGAACTATTTTTGGACTTTACTAGTAATAAATATGAGTTCATGGATGGAAATAAGTTAAGGTGTCCATATAAAAAGTGCAATAATAAAAAATTTCAAGATATTGATATAGTTAGAGAACATCTTTGTAGATTCGGGTTTACTCCAAACTACTATAATTGGACTTGCCATGGTGAACCATTTATATTTAATGACGGATATCGAAAAAACGATCAATTTTTAGTTGGGGAAGAATGTAGCTATTATGACCAATTGAACCCATACCAGAGGATAGTATTTGATGAAGCCGGTCATAATTTTATTTCAGAATCGAATCATGCAAGTATTAATTTTACTCCTACACTTGAACAAGTGGGAACTAGTTATGCATCATAATTGGAAGAGGTAGGAGTTACCGGTTTTGGTGAGAATATGTGTGATGAAACTTTTCAATCTAATCAGTTCTAGGAAGTATTGAAAACAGCAGATGAATCTTTATGGGTAGGTTGTGATAACCACACGAAGGTATCAGTGACAGCAAGACTGTTAAATATCAAGGCATAGCATAATGTGTCCGTGGATTGGTTCAACTCTTTTGTTGAAGTAATGCGGGAAACAATGCCTCGTGATAACATCATGCCAAGCGACTTTTATGATATGAAAAAGCTAGTTAATAACTTAGGTCTTTCAATTGCAAGGATTGATGTATATAGTAGGGGTTGTATGTTATATTGGAGAAATGATGAAAATGCAGAATCTTGCAAATTCTGTAGCCAACCTAGGTACAAGATTAACAGGAGGCAGGGTTGTAATCAAAAGCGTAAACCATTTAAGCAAATGTTTTACTTGCCCTTAATCCCCATGTTGCAAAGCTTTTATGCGTCTCAAGCCACTGTTGAACACATGACTTGGCATGCAAATTATGAAACAGAAAATGGTCTAATGTGTCATCCTTCAGATGCAGAGGCATGGAAACATTTTGATAGAACATGCCCCGAGTTTACGATAGAGCCTTGAAACATCAGGTTAGGTCTGTGTGCTGATGGATTTGCCCCATTTGGGAAATCAGGAAAAAGTTATTCATGTTGGCCAGTTATCTTAACTCCGTACAATCTTCCACCCGGTATGTGCATGAAGACACCTTATATGTTTTTGACATTGATCGTGACTGGCCCGCAAAATTTGAAAAAGTTGATAGATGTTTATATGCAACCATTGATTGAAGAGTTACAACGGCTATAGGATAAGGTGTCCATACATATGACGTTTCTACCGATCAAACATTTGTAATGAAGGCTGCTCTTATTTGGACGATAAATGACTTTCCAGCTTATGGAATGTTATCTAAATGGAGTACGGCTGGGATCTTAGGATGTCTGATATGTATGGAGAGATCGAAGTCATTTAGAAAGCACAGTAAGAAGCCTAGCTATTTTGACTATCATAGGCAATTTTTGCCGCTAAAGCATACATTCAGAAGGAATAAAAAAGAGTTTATCAAGAATAGGATCGAAAGAATACATCCACCATTGAGGTTGACCGGTAATCAAATTTGGGAGCGAGTGCAGGAGTTTCCAACGGTTGTTGAAAACCTTAACGGCACAACAATTGGGTACGAAAGTACACATAAGTGGACTAAACGCAGTATATTTTGGGATCTACCCTATTGGAAGGCCTATCTCATTCATCGTAATCTTGACGTCATGCACATAGAGAATAACATTTTCAATAATGTCATAAATACTGTGATGGATGTCACTGGAAAAATAAAAGACAACTTGAACGCAATAAAAGATATGATGGATATTTGCGATCGGCCAACACTAGATATGGATGCAAGCAACAGGGGACCAAAACCAAAAGCAATTTATACATTGGACAAGGAGCAGAGACGGGTCGTTTGTCAATGGTTGAAATCGGTGCGATTTCCTGATGGATATACTTCGAATCTAGGGAGATGCGTTGATTTGAACGAATGCAAGTTGACAGGTTTGAAGAGTCATGATTGTCACGTATTTATGGAAAGATTAATTCCAATAGCCTTCAAGAAACTTCTACCAAACTTTGTTTGGTGCGCCATTACAGAGTTAAGTAATTTTCTGCATGATATTTGTTCAACAGCGTTGAAAACATCACACATGGAGAAACTAGAGAGATATTCCAATTATTCTTTGCAACTTAGAAAGGATATTTCCTTCATCGTTCTTTGATTCAATGGAGCATCTCTTAGTTCACTTATCTTATGAAGCCAAAATTGCAGGTCCCGTCCAATTTCGATAGATGTATCCATTTAAGAGGTAAGTTTTTTTAAAATAAATTTGAAATTACTTCATTATTTATTATGTTCCGATAAATTTTTTTCTATTGCAACTATATTTTTATATCATTTGAAGAAAAAAGTGAAGAATAAGGCATGTGTCGAAACTTCAATTTGTAATACATATATTATGGAAGAAGTGACAACATTTACATCATACTATTTTGAACTGTATGTGCAGTGCAAGAGGCGGAGAGTATGAAGAAATAATGAGGGCCTCATTGATCCCAATTGCAAATCATTCTCTATTTTCAATTATTTGGATCGACCAAGCAGCTCATGTAAGTTTCGTCACTTAACAGGTGAAAAAAAGCAGGCAGCCCATACATATATTTTACTGAATTGTCCAAAAGTTGAGTCATACTTCAAGTAAATGTACATTTGTAAGTATATGTATTGTGTGTCAAACATTTGCTAATATATAAATGGTATTTGTTAATAGGATTTTTCAAGATTCAATGTTCGGACTACCACCAAATGAGTTTGACCGTTTGTGCGAGGAACAATGTACAACATGGTTCACAACATATGTAAGTTGTATGTGGACGAAATCCAAGTTATTCGAATTTTTTATACATCATATATTAAAATATATATTATTGACATTGCGTATGTGACCTTAGGTTCACAGTAATCACGATCATGTTGGAGAGCAAGGATTGCTATATCATCTGGCGTGGGGTCCAAAGTCAAGAGTACGAACTTGGCCAGCATATTTCATAAACGAGTACAATTTTCACACTCGAAAATATGGAATGGGAAAAATCACAATGAATAGTGGTGTGCGTGTTCAGTCATCCAATGGTGGCAGTTCGAAAGATGATTTTTATGGCTTGTTGGATGAAATCGTAGAGATAGAGTACCATGGACCATTAATTTTGCGGGTTGTGTTATTTAAGTGCATGTGGTTCGACCCCGTCAAAGGAATGAACGTGTATACGAAATTTAATTTGGTTGAAATAAATCACAAGAAAAAGATATATGAAATATGAACCATTTGTCTTAGCACAACAAGCAATTCAAGTATATTATGCATCATATCCTAGTTTGAAACGTGACAAAGCCGATTGATGGGCTGTATGTAATACCAAAACACAAACAAAAATCGAGGAACACTGGAAGGACACAGCATATCAACAAGAGAAAGTTCGTCACACGATTGAAACTGATGAATATACCATTCCAACTTTACGAGATCCATGTGGAGCGATGATCGATGTGGATCCAACTGAAATTCGTGAATCAAATTTTGAAGTTGGTACAGAATTTGATTATGAGACAGAGGATGAAAATGATGCTCATAAAGAAAATGAAGATGAAGACAAAGACGAAGACGAAGCAGAAGATGAAAGTGAAGATAAAGATGAAGATGAAGAATATGATTTTTGAAGCTTTTTACTATTTATGTACTATTTATGTGTAATTATTATTATTATTGCGACATGTGTTTTTTTTTCATAAATTTTTATTATTGTTGTCGTCGTCGTTGTTATTATTAGAATCCGTGGCTAATTAGCCTCAGATTTAGCTACGGAATTGAAATAGTCGGGAAAAAGCCACGCGACTATAATTCCGTGGCAAATTTCCCATGAAATTTGCCATGAATTATAGTAAAAAAGGCCATCTTTGCCAGAGGCCTTATTTTTGTGGCAAAATTCATGGGAAATTTCCCACGAATTTTTCCACAAATTTTAAATTCGTTGGAAATTTCTGTCCAGAATTTTGCCACGAATTTCAAATTCGTGGCAAAATATTGTACTATAGACTATTTTTGTGGGAAAATTCGTGGGAAATTTCCCACGAATTTTGCCGCGAAATTCCAATATTTGGCCTTGGGGGCTTTTTTGAAATTCGTGGCAAAATTTGTGGGAAATTTTCCACGAATTTTCTCACGAATTTCAAAAAACCTCGGGCAATATATAATTCTCCACGAAATTTGAAATTCATTGCAAAATTCGTGGGAAATTTCTCATGAATTTTGCCACGAATTTCAAATTTCGTGGCGAATATTCCACTGTAGACTATTTTCGTAATAAAATTTGTGGGAAATTTCCCACGAATTTTGCAACGAAATTCAAATATTCGGCCTTGGGGTCTTTTTGAAATTCGTGGGAAATTTCCCACGAATTTCCCCACGAATTTCAAAAACCTCGGCCAATGGGGGGTTTTTTAAAATTCGTGGGAAATTTCCCACAAAATACTATATAGTGCAATAATTGCACGAGTTTTTGAAATTCGTGGGACACTATATAGTATTTCGTGGGAAAATTCATGGGAAATTTCCCACGAATTTTCCCACGAAAATAGTCCATAGTGCAATATTTTGCCACGAAATTCAAATATTCGGCCTTGGGGTCTTTTTTGAAATTCGTGGGAAATTTCCCACGAATTTTTCCACGAATTTCAAAAAAAACCCCAAGGCCGAATATTTGAATTTCGTTGCAAAATTCGTGGGAAATTTCCCATGAATTTTGCCACGAAAATAGTCTATAGTGCAATACTTGCCACGAAATTTGAAATTTGTTGCAAAATTCATGGGATTCTCACGAATTTTGCAACGAATTTGTGGGAAAATTTCGTGGAGAATTATATATTGCCCAAGATTTTTTGAAATTCGTGGGAAAATTTGTGGGAAATTTCCCACGAATTTTCCCACGAAAATAGTCTATAGTGCAATATTTTGCCACGAATTTTGAATTTGTGGAAGAATTTGTGGGAAATTTCCCACGAATTTTGCAACGAATTTCAAATTCGTTGCAAATATTGCACTATAGTCTATTTTCACCGAGACTTCACTTTTGTTGCAAATACCCTCGCCGTCCTCACTCCTCAACGCCGTCCTCATCGCCGTCGCCGTCCACCTCGCCATCGACGCCGGCGTCCTCGCCGTCGACTTCGCCCAGCACGGTAGGTAACCCTAAACTATTCCTTCAATAAAATGGTGTCGCAGCCGTGATTCCGGGGGAGTCGCCGCGGAGTTGGTCGGAGGGGGGGTCGTGGCGGAGTTGGCCGGTGGGGGGGTTGCGGCCGAGTTGGCCGGAGGGGGGGTCGCCGCCGAGTTGGCCGAAGAGGGTGGGTCGCAGCTGAGGGGGGGTGGGGGTCGCGGTCGAGTTGGCCGGAGGGTGGGGGGTTCGCCGCCGAGTTGGTCGAAAGGGGTCGCCGCCGAGTTGGCCGAAGCGGGTGTCGACGGCGAGTTGGCCGTGGGGGGGGTCGCCGCCGAGCTGGCTGGAGGGGGGTTGCTGTCGAGCTCACCGGAGGGGGGGAGTGGCGGGCGACCTTGCCGGAGGGGGGGTTGCGGCCGTGATTCCGGCACAATTGTCAATTTTTTTTAATGATTTTTGTGCTAAGATCTAAACTTAGGTAAAATGAAGCTTAAAAAGGGAACAAATTAATGGGTTGCATTCGTGGCAAATTTGCTTGTTTAACGTAATTTGTGATCTTTTTTCTAGGTCTGTACTAGAACTTTGCGAAATAGCATATTTGGGGCATAAATTTGCACAAATGTGGCAACATAGTTGATACTTATTGTAATTCGTTCTGCACATTTAATATGCTTCATTTTATTTTTTGTGGAGTTTGATGTGGTCCAATTTCAATAGGTTGCTTCGACGAGTGCCAAAGATTGCTATTTATCAGAGGTGATAGTCGATTTGTTTCAATTTGTCGAGTTTATTTATTGCTCTCTGAAACAAAATGGTAAGCAAAATGACTTACGTCATTTTCTGTCCCTAATACATGTTCATATTTTTAAATATATTTGTCTAACCTTCCTACTTGTCAATTTAAACGTGGAGGTCTCGTGCGTGGTGCTGGTTCACAAAGAAGATCAGCCCCTTCCGCTGCCTCGTCCTCATCCCCATCCCCGTCCCTGTCCTCTTCCCCCGCCCTTTCATGTAACCCTCAACCACAACATGTTCATGGACAACGCGGACACATTGGCCCATCCTCCGACCCTCAACAACATATTAGGGGAGAACCTCGGGACATGCGAATTGAATTTACTTCAGTTCCATCTCCGATTCCATCTCCTTCGGTTCCACTTTCTTCTTTAGTGCAACACTCGAATGATGAAGAAGATACCCGATTCATTATATGCCCATGTGGAGATTCGTAAGTATTTCATTTTTTTACGTGTATATAAATTATCGATGTAAACAAAATTGTCCATGTTGCGAATTATCCGTATGCTTCATTGTCTCATTGTCCATATTGTTATAACATGTTTTCAGAGTCACGGATTCTACGTATGTTGTGAGGAAACTTAATAAAATAGTCAATAACTGTTGGATGGGCCAGTTTACTACTTTCAGCAGCGCTCCCGCAAAAGTATAGACTTTGTGGTGGAATGAGTTCAAGGTTAGTGTTGTCTTTCTATTTTCTCACAAACTAAGTTCGGTGTATCATACTGATGGTCAATGATGAATTTTGTCACGAATTGTCTGGTACATTATAATGAATATGTAACATGTGACCCTAGTGGATAACTTTTAGTTGCTTTTGTATTGATTATAGCGTAAGTTCACGTGGGATGAAATAGAAGAGGATGAGGTTAGAAGAATTTTCAAGAAGAAAATCAGTGATCACATGCGATATGTGATAAATAGAGCGAAGAGAACAAAAGAAAAGCCGACCTTTTTTACAACTGACAATTAGACGGAAATTACAAGAACTTGGGAATCTAAGAAGCATAAGCATAGGTGTGAACAGAACAAGAAGAATCGAGCTTCTAGCTCTAGTGACGGGTCTGCGTCTGTCACATATGCTGGGGGCTCTATCAGCATCGGGGAGCATAAAAGAAGAATGGTAAGTCTGTTTATACATGTCAGTTCATTTAATTCAATGATTACTCATTTATGTTTATATTTGTAGGCAGATGAATTGGGGACGAAACCCACATTTACAGCTACATTTGAACGCACATTTCAAAAAAAAGGATAAGACATGGATTGGCGCTCGAGCAAAAGTTATTAAGGTATGTAAAGTTATAGTTCGGACTTTATGGAAACTAGAATGAAAATCATGAATGTTTTTAATATTTATGGTAATATATATGAATTTATTTTATTTCCATCTATAATGTTAATATAGAAAAAATATGATGAACTTTTAATGAACATTGCTAGTGGTGATGGTGGTAATGGTGGTGGTGGTGGTGATGGTGTTGCCGTGTCTGAGTCATCGATTGACAGTATGGCATTATGGGTGAAGGCAGCAGGTGGGATGAAAGGAGGAAAAATATTTGGGAAGGGATCCTTGTCAAGGATGTACAAAACGAAGGCTGCTGCAACTTCATCCTCAAATGCGGCTGTTTCAAGGAGGACATGACATGAGGAGCATATGACCCAAGAATTGAGCCAACTGAAATAGTTGCTTGTACAGAAGGACGAAGAAATGAAGTATTTACTTGGACAGAAGGACGAACAAATAAGGGTGATGCAACAACAAATGCAAATTATCATGCGACATATCGACATCGATCGCAATGAGGTTCCTCCTCTATCTCATATTAATCCAATTGATGATGGGCATAATGCTGAGCCACACAATGATGCGGCGATTGGTGATGATGATGATGATGCTGATAATTTTATTGTCAATCCTTCCTAGTTTATTCTCGAGTACCAAAGCTGCCAACGTTTTATGGTTGTCCCGCATTCTTTCAATGTTTTGAATATATCACCTGATGTTCATCAGTGCTTAGCTGCCTCTTTGTATTATAAGATTGAATATCAAATATCATCATGTGAGACATTGCAACTTATGCATTGTAGAAATTAATATTGCTAATAATTAGATTTAAAATCGAAATTATCCCTAAACAAAATTCATCGCAAACTTAGCGACGAATTTTGTCACGAATAGATTTCGTTGCAAATTACCAACGAAAATTGAAATTTTTTCTCCAAAAAATTCACGATTTCCCACGATTTTTGCAACAAATAATTAGCCACAAATTTTGCAACGAACTTTCCCATGAATTTTGTTTTTGTCGGAAATTACCAACGAAAATTGAAATTTTTTGTCGGAAAAATTCGCGATTTCTTACGACTTTTGCAACGAATAATTAGCGACAAATTTTGCAACGAATTTAGTTTTCGTCGGAAATTACCAACGAAAATTGTAATTTTTTGTCGGAAAAATTCGCGATTTCCCACAAATTTAGTTTTCGTCGGAAATTACCAACGAAAATTGTAATTTTTTGTCGAAAAAATTTGCGATTTCCCACGATTTTTGCAACGAATAATCAGCGACAAATTTATATACGATTTTTTCAACGAATTTAGCCACGAATTTAGTTTTCGTCGGAAATTACCTACGAAAATTGTAATTTTTTGTCGGAAAAATTCGCAATTTCCCACTATTTTTGCAACGAATAATTAGAGACGAATTTATATACGATTTTTCCAACGAATTATTAGCGACGAATTTTGTCACGAAATTTTGCAACGAACTTTGCTACGAATTTAGCCACAAATTGATTTTCGTCGCAAATTACCAACGAAAATTCAAATTTTTTTGTTTGTCGCTAATTTCGTTGGAAATTACCAACGAATGTTGCCACGATGTTTCCAACGAATAATTAGCAACAAATTTTCCAACAAATTTAGCCACGAATTTATCTACGAATTTTGCAACGAATTTTTTTGCGTCGGAATTTACCAACGAAAAATTAAAATTTTTTGTTGCAAAAATTTCCAACGCTGAATTACCGACAAATTTTTTTTCACCAGAAATTCGTTTTGCCACGAATTTTACCACGAATAATTACCAACAAATTTTGCCACGATTTTTGCAACGAATAATTAGCGACGAATTTTCCAATGAACTTCCAACGAACTTTCTAATGAATTTTGCCACAAATTTTGCCACGAAAAAATTTAGTCGCAAATTACCAACGAAAATTTAAATTTTTTGTTGCAAAAATTTGCGACGACGAATTACCAACGAATTTTTGTTCGTCGCTAATTTCGTTGGAATTTTGCCAAATTTTTCGTTGGAAAACTCTTGTTTTTTTGTAGTGTAAATACACAATTTCCTAATCGACTTCGATGATTTTGACCTCGATCTGGTCAATTTTAGATTCTTCTTCTGTCTCGACGACAAGGGCATGTACATGTGCAAGGGCAAACATGTACTATGATAAGACCCATGTACTAATGGTATTGAATGATACTTTTATAAGCAATGAGATATTTGCTCTAAAGCAATAAAATCTCAAGGGACTAAAGTCGAGAGCAATGAATTAATAGGCACTCTTAGTTGGCAAAGATGGTACTTAAATTTGGCAACAAACTCGTTAGGCCATGGCATCTCCGGTCGCCGTCATGTGGCGGTGGTAGGATCTGCGCATTAACCCGTGACGGGTACGTTTTCCCGATACACGGGCCCTTCCTCCGCTTCTCCTTAACCCTCCCTCGATTCCGTTTTCGACCGAGCTTCTCAATATCGTTCGCTCCGGTGTTAGACGGACGATGTAATGCCATGTTTGTTAGGACCGGAGCCGGAGCAATATGAACCAAGATCGACTGAATTTACATGGATCTCTCCCAGATTTTTTTTTAATGTTGTCTCCTCTTGTGATGCAAGGAGATCCTTGCACATGGGAAACCTAGAAGCTAAAACATGGCTACAGCTGCACAACCTCGTTCATTTGCGTCGGCTTTTCTTCTTGCATCTATTGATTTAATAGAGGCAAATACGAAATAAACAAGACCACGCAAGCTCGTCAATTATAACTTCTAGATGCTAGACTTGGGCCATGTCCTGAATTATTTTTTTTTCCGGTCGAATGCACGCCACGTGTCCAGATAAACATTACTGTATTCCTTTTGTTGTTATCTGTATCTCTAGGAAAAAAAACGTGGACCGAACCAAAAAACATGCACTCCTTAGTTGGACCAAGATTCCCTAGTTCGCACGGTGCTTCCCTAGGAGTGGCAATCTCAACCTTTACAGAATTTCCATAACTTCTACAGGACAACGAATTGAAGAGAATCTAACCCCCCCCCCCCCCCTCTTTGTTTTCTTCTTGTGAATATTAGGTGAACGAGGGATACGGGGCACGAATCCAACAGCTCACCAACCGGCGATAAGAGGATGGATATTCGAACACGGCGACGGCCCCCCTTGCCCGCTAAACTCTTCTTACAATACTAGGATCAAGATTGTATGCTCGTAATCCTAGCATTACTTGGAAACACAATGACAAAAAGCGAGCCACATGCACCGTGATGTTGTCGCACCATGTGCTTAACGAACCCGTCGCGGCACATTAAAAACCTCATCAGTCCATCTGATCATTCACTATGGTCCCAGACAAACACGATCACATATAGGGGTTGGATTCTCTTCCATCCGTTGATGGGTTAAAAAGATGCAAAAATGATGGGTTGTTTCCGCGCTAAATCAGCTGTTATCGACCGTTAAATGGAATCATTGAGATGGGATGGTGATCATGCCGGAGGAATCCCATCATGCATGAACCGTTGAACACTGCCCTAATCATGGTTTCTAACGTTACCCATGATAACGGGAGGATAGACCGTAAAAAGAGCTCCGCCGGTTGACCCCATAATGAAGGCGACCGTTCTAAGCAAACTATAGCCTAGGAAAAAACAAATTAAATTAAATTAAATTAACAGTATATATTAATGATATCATGGTCCCTAATTAGTGTAATTAAGTGGTTAAGCTCGAGTGGGGGTGGCTGCCGCACCGAGATCTGGGGCCAACTTGGAGAGACTTCGCTAGAAATCCGGTTAAGAAACAGATCACGAAATTGAAATTTGACATACCCAGAAAAAGGAAAATTAGTTTAGTTTTCATGGGAATTCGTCTCTTGTTCTTTTTTTCTTTTTTTTATAGATTTTGTTTTCTCTGATTTGATCCGAGGCCTCGTCCCAATTGCTCAAGCGGCAGACGTAATTCGTGTTGAATCAATCAATAATGAATCGAAACTTTCGCAAATGTCGTGTACATTCAACATTGACTATATACAATGGATCGATTTCGATAATTGAGTCTCTACACGTACATAACGTTATTTTCAATATTAAGTAGGGTGGTGTAAATAACCCATGTTACGGAAAGAAAATATCTTCATTTCAAGTATGTTTAGTTTAAAAAAAAAGATTGGGGCTAACACCATGAAAAATTTCGAACTGTACTCACTATGATAGTAATGTATGCACCTTTATCCTAAACTAAATCAACCGCGACATTGAAGTTTCAAAATTTTCTTATGTCACCGGATCCCGTAAATTACGTCCACCTAAACCTTTTTGTCACACTCGTCCAAAATTTGAGACATCGACGTCACAATGGGCAGATTTTAGACTATTTTTATCACATTAATATAAATTTGACGATTTTGGCAACAGATATTTTTTTGGAGGATCGGTGTCAATTCAAGATTTCTTTATGTTATTTTCCCAAAAATTATATCGGCTGCATCGCCGTACATACGGCATGCACCTCGATTATAGAAAGAGGGGGCGAGGAAGAAGACAGGATTAAACTAACTCGAGCGGGGTACGGAAAAATGATAAACAAAATTTATTTTAATTTAGCTCGAGCGGAAAAGGGAAAAAAAATGAAAGAGAGAAAGAAAATCCTCAATCAGCGGCGAGGAGTGGGTGGCGGTGGTGGTGGTCAGTGGCCAGATTAGGCGGAGGCCCCACCGTCGCTAGGGGTGGTTCCCAATCACTCCCTCCGCCCTTCTCGCCGCTGAAAGCCCTAAATTGACAATTAAAAAAATATTAAATATAAAAATTACCAAATAAAGGCCAAAAAAAAAGAAAAAAGGAAAAGAAAGAGAGAAATAAAAGCTGGAGGGGGGGGACAACGACCAAGACGAAGGAACTCGACCGAACTTCGCTCGCTGACTCACTGAGTCAAAGCGGTGGGGACGCCCGAGTCAACACGTTTGACCGTTCCTTTTTCTGACTCGCTGAGGGATTTCGTCGCGCCATGTGCGTAGCTCTTTTATAGCAAGAATCGAGTCATGATTGTGGGCCACGCCACGTGCAGGGTCGCACGCCATCTTCGGACCGGCCAAAAACCGTGGCCTCCTTATGGTTCTTGGTCGTAGAAAGTAGGATGTTACGCCCTAGAATCGGAAACCGGATCAGTTCCTAGATGTCGGTTCGGTGTTAGGATTTTGACAATTTCTTTTCTCTCGCTCTTTAAAAGAAAAGGAAATTTGAAAATATATATATTGGTCCAATCCGATCCATGCGATTCGATTCTACACCTACAATGGGAAGCAGCACGGGACTAGCCAGTTTGGTCCGATTCCCGTGCACGCCTCTAGCCGAAAGAGCACATCTTGATCTTTTGAACTCATTTTTCCAGATTAATGTGCTGCTCCGATTCATAACTCGTGTGAATCGAACCTCAAATCCATTATAACACATTTACCTTAAACTCTTTTTTGTGACTTAAAAACCACAAACTCGTACTGCATGATATGTTCACCCTCCATCAATGTTCCAACATATGATTCTTCAATCAAAATAATACCATTTTTGTTTCACTTGGATCACGTGAGTGCCAAGTCAGCAACATTAGCTTTCAAGCGTCAATGTAGGAAGATATTTAATGGTCCTCATTGACGGAGTTTTGACGAAAGGCAAATGTGTCACACATGTATAAGTTTAGGATTTTCAGCATTGCAAAGAAAAATTTATGGTACATATATAAGAGTAGATATAATTTAAGGCTTTTGGTGGTTTTGGCCAAAAAAAAAATAATAATAGAAGAGAATTGATGGAAATGAAAACACAATTAATGCCCCATAATGATGAAAAAGCCAATGCGAGGGTTCAGGTCGCAAAGCATCTTCACAATCCCCGGGGTTAAAAAGAAGGGAGGGAATATGCAAAATTAATAACATTATTTTTCTGGACTGGCCCTAATAAAAATAAGAAAAAGTAATTATTATTTTTCAGCCTTTTTGAACTGTCAAAGAAGAGAGGATTCTGCGGAAGACCGACGGCTGCTGGCTGTGCTCAGGGTTTTACTTTGACTGGATTCCTCCGGTTCTTTGCCCCCTTATTAAAACCCTCCCCGATTGTCGGGTTGCAAATTTACCAGAGAGTCGAACGAACGAACGAACGAGAGACGTGACAAAAGCTAGTGTCTAATGCATTGGTTCTGTCAACAGGCATGTGGCTCTCTCGTTAAAGGGTTCGGGGGGGATGAGATCGGAGAGTACTAGGGTCGGGGGTTTTACGGAGAACGGGTTGTGACCGATGCACCGGTTCTGATAACTTGCTTTGATCGAGTGTCCTGAATGCGTGCTAGTTACTCGACTAGAATAAGGTGCATCCGAAGTATGGAGTGAAATGTGTTTTGTGTGCTCTCTTTACGCGAACATCGATATGTCGATAAAGGTCTTGAATGGTGATTTTTCAGTATGCGATACCCGTGTGAGGAAGATTGCTAAAACCTCGAGCATTTGAAGAAGGAACTCCTAGATTACTAAAGCGGCATGAAGAAAAGAAGTGGAGATTCTCGGTTCCGATCCCGAGCTGAGATTGAACGTGTACCCGTTTTGTTCCGAATGCTTGAGTTAACTATGGTGCGGAATGTTCTCAGTGTATCATGATAGATTATTGGACTTAGTTTCTCACTTGATGCGAAAATCCATCTTATATCTCTATTGACCCTACCGAATTTACATGATCAACATGCACATATAGACTGGCGGGGTCTCTAAGTGCCCTTGCCCAAGCCCTCCCACGCTTGAAAGATAATTAGGTTTTTTTGTCTAAAATTTGATCGGACTAGGCGAGGGTGGCCCAAACTCAATAAGAGAATTGCTTGCGCCGATCTGCCCATTTTGCCCTTTAGCTCGATCAGGCATGGGCGGGTCTTAGCAAGCCCTTGACGTGCTTGTTTGTTGATCAGATCTATAAACCATGTAAAAGAGCACGTGGAGTCGTGCTACGAAGCTTATTTATTTCTCATGAGTGAGTAATGAATATAATTTTCTTTTAATAATAAAAAAATCCATATCTTAAAAAAAAAAACACATTCTTACACTCAAACAACTAGGCAATACTGTTAGGCTACGTTTGGTTGACCGGATAAAAGTCAAGATAGGATATGTTTTACCCTATCCTGTATTTGGTGGTGGTCCAGGATAAGATAATGTCGGATATAGCCCGGATAAAAAAATCCGAAAGGGGGTGGGGGATAGACCTGAATAGGATTTCTAATGCCTATTTTTCCAAAAACCCTATGCTCCATTCGCTGTCATCTTCATCTCCACACCTTGTGCGTTTTCACCAAAAAAATTTCTCGGCTTTTTTTCCTTCACCGAATCCTCCAGACCCGTGAATAGAAAAAAAAAAAATTATCCTATTCAACTTTAAATCCGTAGTCCACCAAACAGTAGATAGGATACGAAGAAATCTCGGGATTTCTTATCTTATCTTATCTAGTCCTATCCTATTTAGAAATCCGGACAACTAAATACAGCCTTAGTTTTCATAAATGTCAATGTCAATACATGTAATGCCCGGATTGGATTCTCGAATCTTCTGGTGGTTCCATTTTCTAAAGTGGGTGGGCCGTGATTTTCACTCACCTTATCACTTTGCTGATCAAATCTTTTGTTAATTGCTGCTTCACACCCACTATGGTTGCGCCATATCAATTACCTTCTTTTTCTTCTTTCGGGTGTAAAGTCTCGAGATGAACACACCACGATCGATATTTTAATTAGGTTCGAGGAGGATGATGTGACTGCGATTGGCATTAGTTTTTGTACGGAAAAATGACACAAAATGGTTCCCGGATTTTTTATTTTGCTAAAATGATCCCCGGATTTTGTTATAATTTGCAATGTGGCCCATGAATTTATAATTTATTCAACATGATCCCCGAACTTTAGCCTAACGTGCAATATGATCTCTGAAATTTTGATTTGATTCAATGTGGCTCATAAACATTGATAATCTATTTGATATATTCTCATATAGTTTAGGGACCACAATGAACGCATCAAAAGTCTAGAGATTACACGTTCAGGGACCGCACTGCACAAATTAAAAAGTTTGAGGACGACATCGCACGTCGGACCGAAGCTCAGGGACCATTCGTGCCATCATCCGAAGTTGCTTCGCAGTCAAAGCGAGTTATTGAATACAACTATGTGGTAATGTACACACAACAAGCTGGATGTTGAATTTAATAAAAACAATCTAGGGTTTTATGGACAATTGAATTTCGTCTAGAGGTGACTAAGATGGACTGCCCAAATTGAGACCGGATAGGACCAAATCGGACTGACCAGTTTGGTCTTGTTCTCGGGAAGATTGGTCCGGTTCCTGATTCCTAAAAGTGGAACCGGTTTTCAGGTGGTCCAATTCCCGGTTCTAAAGTGGAAACCGGACCGGACCGGACCGATAAATATATGTATTTTTCTAATTTTTTCATATATATATTATTTACTTTTAATTTTTTTTAAAAAAATAGAAATCTTAATTTAATTTTCCTAATTTCCTCTTGCCTTTACCAATAAGTGATTGATCCCATTGGAATTGGACCAGACCAGACATTGGTTTTGTCCGGTCCACGGTCCTAAGAGTAGCTTGTCAGTCCCCGGTCTTAAAAATTAGGAACCGGTTCTCCCGATCCGATTCTCAATTTTCAGATTAGACCGTACGAGATCGGAAATCGCTCATCCCTAATTTCGTCCACAAAAGAGTTTCGTTCAACGAGAGGAGAGAGAGAGAGAGGCGGACGGAAAAGATGGGGTTTTGTTTTAAACGGAAGCAACTCGTGACAAAATTAAGGAAGGGGGAAGGGGTGATGGAAATGACGTAACTACCCTTCTGCGTCTCCACCTCCTCGTCGGATCACGCGGTCAACGAGTCAAAGGACCCGAGCCCCTCAATCTTTTGCGCCAGAAATGGGCTCACTGTCGTTTCAGTTAAAATAAAAATTAAATAATTAATTAATAAATTAATAAACGAATAGCAGAACAAATGGAAGAATATGAGCGACAGCTTCAAACATCACAGTCACACAGTCAAGACCGCCCAACACTTTCTCTAGTTCAGTTAGTACGTGGGACAGATGTTGCGATTGAGGAAAGTTCCGCTTTCCCAAATTAAAATAGAAAAATGCAATTAATTGGGGAGACAAAATAAAAAAAAAAAGAAAATCAAATGATTAGAATGTATATGAGGGGCAAATTTTTAACTTTTATTCCCCAACTTGTTGCATCCTTCTTAATTTTTTTTAGCCATCAAAATACCCCATTTCCTCTTACGGTAATCCGAATGTAGAATCATCACCCGCTTCGAAAATTGGAACGATGCTAAGCGTATCGAAATCGAGTTTCTATATGTAAGTGGATCATATTCGACGCACCCGATGCAACGCGAAAGACATTTGGTTTTCAATTTTCCTTAATTTAGGCATTATTGCAGAAAAAATATCTGTGAGGATTGCAATTATTTGGCCATGTGGTACTTGATAAAAGATCCAAAATACCTCTCTGGAGCCAGGATTGGGAAAGAAGAAAGAAAGACAAAATACTCTGGCAGCTACAAAAATAACTGCAAAAACCACTGTACTTTTACACATGGAAGAGAAAAAGGAAGGACAAGAAGATGAAGATGGCGAACATCCCAAAGATTCTGTTAGCGGCTGCTGAACGCAGAACACGACACACCCGCCAGCACACTAATCTCGCTTAATACCGCACTGTAACAAAAATGCTTCCTTTGATGTTTTTTTACTTCCCTTTCTTTCTTTTGCTTTTGTTTTTGCTGTTGTTGTTGGGTCTCCCTGTTTTTCAGGCGCGTGTTGCTTTTCTTGGCCACGCAATGGGGGTAGTGATGCTCTTTGGCACTTGGGATCCCGACCTGTATATATTCGCACTCCCTTCTTGACCCGCATTTGCTCATATCCTCGGTGCCTCCCTCGCTCTTCCACCCCTGCTTTCACACCTGTGAACACCCGTGCCTGCGTCCTGAGGAGGCCAGATGGACTCTGCTTCTCCGCATCCTCAACGACACTGAGCAGAGCCGAGCACCGAGCATTAAAGTTCCGGCCTTTTCTGTTCTCGAGAACCAGCAAAGATCGCTTCTTTTCTGGGCTCTGTCTCTTTCTCTTTCTTTTCTTGTTTCTCTAGCCGCATTGGGTGACTGAGAGAGGAGAGAGCTTGGGGGTGTGAAGGAGATGGCAGTGGCGGGTAACTCGGTGTCCAAGGTGGTCTGGGTCGTTGGGCTCGTTTGGGTGCTGGGTCTTGAGCTGATCGACTGCAGTGTGAGCTATGACAGGAAGGCGCTTGTGATTGATGGGCAGAGGAGGATTCTCTTCTCTGGTTCTATACATTACCCCAGAAGTACTCCTGATGTACGGAGTTCTTCCTTCCGCCTTTCTCTGATTTATTGTCTCTTGAGTGAAAAGTTTTGTGCTTTTTTTTCTGAATTTTTTTTGGCCTTCTTTTATGTGGGTGTAGATGTGGGAAGGTCTTATACAGAAGGCTAAAGATGGAGGCTTGGATGTGGTCGAAACATATGTCTTCTGGAATGTCCACGAGCCCTCTCCTGGCAATGTATGTTGTTCTGAGCACTCTTTTTTCTCTCATGTTTGCCATTCAATTAGCCTTTTTTTCTTTTAATTTGTTGTTCGTATTGATGTAGTTTTTTCTTCTAATTGTCGGTGCGTGTGTGTGTTACAGTATAACTTCGAAGGAAGATACGATCTGGTGAGGTTCATGAAGACTATTCAGAAAGCAGGGCTCTACGCTCATCTGAGGATTGGGCCTTATATTTGTGCAGAATGGAATTTTGGGTATTTGCCTTTTCTGTTTATTGCTTCATTTTCTGGATCTAGACCACTCTCACTTTGCTTGCAATCGCCATGAATGCCAAATTTATTCCTGTCTTAATTTATGTCTCTTGACGTTTCCACTGAGAAATACCTAAACAATAATGAGAAGTGAGACCTTAATGTGAGCACAATCTGTGTACAGCGGGTTTCCTGTTTGGCTTAAGTATGTGCCTGGCATCAGCTTCAGAACAGACAACGAACCTTTCAAGGTCTGTTTAGTTACTTCAAGTACGGTTTTACAGTCATTTATGTTTTTGTGAAGGAATGCTTCAAGCAAACGGCAAACAACTGATTTTGCCAAACTAAAATTTGACTGGATGTTTGCAGAGGGCAATGCAAGGGTTCACTGCGAAGATTGTCCACTTGATGAAGAGCGAAAACCTGTTTGAGTCACAGGGTGGCCCCATCATTCTCAATCAGGTATTTGTTAAAGATCTTTTGTTCTAAATCCTCTGATACATATTCTTGTTAAAGGGTCGGAAAACCACATCATGCTCACTCAATTTCCTATCTTACTACGACCAGAACGACTAATAATTAGGTTTTATCCTACTAAGTCGGGTCGATTATATGAGCCGCAATATGCCATTAGGCTTGGTTCTGCTTCGAGTCTTCTATAAGATCTAAGATCTAATTTTTGGTCATAGCATATGCCAATATGTCTGACTTCAGTCGAGGTACCGAGTTGAGGAATATGAGGTTATTTATTTTCTTACTGCTGTAGATTGAGAACGAGTATGGAGCGCAAAGTAAATTGCTTGGGGCTGCTGGTCACAACTACGTAACTTGGGCTGCCAATATGGCCATCCAATTGGGAACCGGTGTGCCATGGGTCATGTGCAAGGAAGAAGATGCCCCAGATCCAGTGGTGAGATATTATTCTCTCTGACCTCCAGATCTTGGTTTAGTCTCCAGGCATCTTTTTTGGGTGTTTCTTTCATGTTTCAGTCGACTTACTTTAGCATTTTTCTACAATCCTTTATTCTTTTTCTTGTACTGTTTTAAGTTTACTTGATATCTTGACATTATTTAGCCTGGAACAGTATAATTAGGATACAAGGTACGTGTGTCAGATCTATAACTGAGACCCATGTTTGGAGAAAAGTCTTCTCTGCTTTGTGCATATACTTAGACCTGTTCACTGATACTGGACACAGATAAACACGTGCAATGGCTTTTACTGTGATGCATTTTCTCCAAACAAGGACTACAAACCCACAATCTGGACAGAGGCTTGGAGTGGTTGGTAGGTTAATCACTCCCTCAGTTTACTTTCAAATCTACAGCTCAAAGAGAAGGAAATATGTGCTCATTTTTGTCCCAACAAGAAATGCAGGTTTACAGAGTTTGGAGGCCCACTTCACGAGCGGCCAGTTCAGGACTTGGCATTTGCCGTTGCTCGATTCATCCAGAAAGGAGGTTCCTTCGTCAACTATTACATGGTTTGTCCCTTTGAGCTCAACTACATTTCCATTTGCTGGTGATTAGTGCTAGTCCAATTAATGTATCCCATGAAACATACAGTATCATGGAGGCACAAACTTTGGGCGCACTGCTGGAGGCCCTTTCATCACTACCAGCTACGACTACGATGCTCCAATAGACGAATATGGTGAGATTTAGCAATATTTTGGATTTCAATGCATATATGTACCGTTTAAATGTTTTCTGAGTGTTTTCCGAGAGAAATTTATTCTTCTGAGTTAGCAGTCCAGGCTAATCGCTTCTGTGCTTTTAATTGGTAGGCCTAATCAGGCAACCAAAGTATGGTCACCTCAAAGAGCTACACAGGGCTGTTAAGATGTGTGAACGGGCATTAGTGTCAGCTGATCCAATGGTTACATCTCTGGGTACCTATCAACAGGTATGTGCAACTTTCTTTTTTATTCCGGAAGATGTGCCATTGATTTACCTCTGCTGATCCTTTATTTTTGCTGTTACTAGGCTCATGTGTACACCACAGAATCTGGAGATTGTGCCGCTTTTCTCGCAAATTACGATACAAAATCTGCTGCCAGAGTGATGTTCAACAACATGCATTACAATTTGCCTCCTTGGTCCATCAGCATTCTTCCGGATTGCAGAAATGTAGTTTTTAATACTGCAAAGGTAGGAAATTAGGCATGTTCTTTATTGTGCTCCTAGAATTTCTGGGGAAATGGATGTTATGTTCGTTGATGTTTGTTCTTTCTTAGTACGACAAGACTAGATGCTCTAAAGATCAAGGCTTGGTATGATTCTGATTTTAGGTTGGTGTTCAAACCTCACAAATGGAAATGCTACCAGTTAACAGTGAGATGCTTTCATGGGAGAGTTACGATGAGGACGTCTCTTCCTTGGATGACAGTTCAACCTTCACAACTTACGGCCTCTTGGAGCAGATCAATGTAACTAGGGATGCTAGTGATTACTTGTGGTACATAACTAGGTGAGCTCGACTTACTCTAGTGCCATGGTACCACTTTTACTTTCGTATATGGTGTTTTATTGGAGCTCTCTCTCTCCCTCCCTCCCTTCCTCAGTCTGTGTCTCTGTCTCTGCTCGTGTGTGCTGTATGTGGTGTGCTGTGTATGTGAGTGTATGTGTTTTAAGGGTTGTGAGCATTTTTCTTCCGTTTCTATCTTCTTTTTTGGACATGCCAAAGAGTGAATTTTGCCATCTTTTGTTACCAACAGTGTCGACATCGGCTCTTCTGAGTCCTTTTTACGAGGAGGAGAACTCCCCACTCTTATTGTTCAATCAACAGGCCATGCCGTGCATATCTTTATCAATGGGGAGCTTTCAGGTGTGCGTAAATTCTTATCCCTATTCTTTATTCATATGCCCTCTCAAGAAAAAAGAATGATAACTGAATTATGTTTGACAGGTTCTGCTTTTGGAACAAGGGAGAATAGGAGATTCACATATACTGGCAAGGTTAATTTACATGCAGGCTCAAACAGAATAGCACTGTTGAGTGTTGCCGTTGGATTACCGGTAAGTTCCTCTTTGATGACCTGTTCTTCCTTCCTATTAACATAAAAAAATGACCTGATGAGTTACAGAAGTAAAATTGACAGCGCATCCTTAGCTCAACCAATTGTCATAAACTTATTCAAGTTATAAGAGCACCTCGAAGGCATGCTTGTAGGAAATGAAGATTCCTCGGTCTGGTCATCATAATTTGAAACATTGCTAAATGATCTTGTCATAATCTAATAAGCAAAGTCCAATCCAACTAAACTGAGAAAACGAGACGATCTTTCAAGACTGTTGATGCTGAAGGCTGCTAAATCTAACTTGCATGAACTAATTTAAAGATGCCTTCATTTGGTTGATAAGATTACTGTAACTTGCCATCTGCCTGATTCAAGTTTCTCTTTTTTGGTTTAGAATGTCGGTGGACACTTTGAGACATGGAACACTGGCATCCTTGGGCCAGTTGCATTACATGGACTTGATCAAGGAAAATGGGACCTGTCTTGGCAGAAATGGACCTATCAGGTGGAACACCCTTCTGTTATTCTCATTCTTTGGTTTGGTTTAGAAATTTCCTTAATCCTGCCTCTGTGAACAGGTCGGGCTTAAAGGAGAGGCTATGAGTCTTAACTCTCCCAACAGCATCTCCTCAGTTGATTGGACGGATGCATCGTTAATCGCCCAACGACAACAGCCACTGACCTGGCATAAGGTATTGCATATAGAAGAAGATTACTGAAAGAAATCTGTAACAGATCACTGAAGTCTCTGATGACAATTTAATTGCAGGCTTATTTCAATGCCCCCCAAGGTGACGAGCCATTGGCCATAGACATGAGTGGCATGGGGAAAGGTCAGATATGGATTAATGGAGAGAGCATCGGAAGATATTGGACTGCATATGCCAGTGGTGATTGCAATGGATGTAGTTATTCTGGCACTTTTAGGCCTCCCAAATGTCAGCTTGGTTGTGGACAACCAACCCAGCGATGGTAAAGTCTTTGTTCATAACATCACCTAAGAGTTACCAAAAAAAAAGTTGTATCAAGCAGAGCTAAAGCAATATGAAATCGACCTCTGTCACTCATGGGATTTTAATTCTTCAGGTACCATGTGCCACGATCTTGGTTGAAGCCGACGCAGAATCTCTTGGTTATCTTCGAGGAACTTGGAGGTAATCCATCCAAGATTTCTCTGGTGAAGAGATCGATGACCAGCGTCTGTGCGGACGTGACCGAATTCCACCCAACCATTAAGAATTGGCACATTGAGAGCTATGGAAAATCGGAAGAGTTCCACAACCCTAAAGTTCACCTGCGGTGCAGTTCAGGTCAATCAATAAGTTCAATCAAGTTTGCAAGCTTTGGAACTCCGCTTGGAACTTGTGGCAGTTACCAGCAAGGAACTTGCCATGCTCAGAGCTCATATGACATCTTAGAGAAGGTACTAATAAATAGGGACCGGTAAATTTGTAGATGTTCAAGCAACATATGACAAACAAGGACCCCACATGTTTAACCCTAGCAATGACATGACTCGTTGCATTTAGAGTAAAAAGGTCATTCACCGATTGCTGACATTCACAATAAATAACTCAATGCATGAACATGCACCATAGAATGTGATATCACCTTGTTGAACTGCCGGTTCAAAGATCAATTTTACTTTTTTCGCATGTTAATTCAAGTTCCTCTATATTATTGCAGAATTGCATCGGGAAGGAGAGATGCTCGGTGACGATATCTAACAGCAACTTTGGGCACGACCCATGTCCGAATGTGTTGAAAAGATTGTCCGTCGAAGCTGTTTGCACTCCCACGTTCTCCACGACCGCTCAACCCGAATGGAGGGGTTAATTAGATACCAAGATAGAATTGCCTCTCCTCACTTAACCATACACTGCCAGCAAGACAAACAAGAAAAAAGAATAAAATGGGTGCCAGAGTCTGTTGTAGGCTTTAAGTTATGAGGTAAATTAGCATGAACTAGTGTGTAAATTAGTGATTGGTAGATGATGATATAGGTGAAATTGTGAGTTCGTTGGGGTTCTGCAATTCGGGGCCCTTAGACGAATTCTTTCCCAGTCCCCGGGCTTTTAACTGGATACGCCACTGGGAAAAATGAGTTCATTCGTAGTTGTGTGTCCATTTCGTTTGCTGTATTGGCTGGGGACAAAAGATGAGGACCCAGTTAAGAGGTTCATGTTGGGAGTGGATCCTGGTGTGACCATTTGCTGTTGTTACCCTTTTACAGTTCCTAATGAATTGTTAAGAGTTCAGCATTCTGATTTCTTGGCTTCTACATGCATTGTGCATTTAGTTATAGCACCAGGTCTCTGTTTCGGCACCATCACCTAATTGCTCATCGGTTTAGGCGTGGTCGATGTGGTTGCCAGTTGCCAAATTACCAAGTAAAGTTGCAGGCTCGACCATAGAAATTACCAAGTAAAGTTGCAGGCTCGACCATAGCACGGTTACGGAATGATATCTGGGAGCTGTCAATCCATGAAGCAGAGATTGTGTGATCTCCCAAATTTTATTGAGGGGACTCACCTCTTTTCTTTGTTCCCTTTTGTTTTCTGAGGAAGATGCCACGAATGAGGTCCAAGAGGAACAACTCACATAGATTATAGTGTCTTTGGAACTCATTCAGGTCCTATCAACACTAATCCCAGATTATCCAGCAATATTACGTAGAGGCTCCATCTATGGTTGGAACACTCTCTCCGTGAGACTTGCCATGCATTATTTGCTCATCCTGAAGACTCCCAAAGTAGCATATGATATGCCATATGGTCACTTGGAAATCACACCTCTTCGGAGATGGACGTAAGGCGCTCTGAGACATTTGACGCAGTGAATGTAGATAGGTATGTCTAGGGAGAACCAGATTCAAAGCAATCTCATTACATCAAATGGACATTGTATGTCACTCCTTAAAATAAAGAAAAAGAGAGATTGTATGTAGCACATGATGATTAAGCGGAAGCAGTTGCCATGTGCTTAGCTAAAGTCATCTGCAGCTGATCTTTCTGGGCTCCTACCACCTTGTCAACAATCTTTCCTCCCTTCACAAACATGAAAGTCGGCATTGCCTCCACGGCCCACTCTTGAGCGACCGTCTGCAAAAGAGTGGAAGTTATTCCTTCGCGAGTTCGACAACACTTGCAAGCAAAGCAGAACGTGGACAGGTAGGCTGTCATCTATCGAAACAGATTTCCATCATTCGTATGGGCCCCTGGAAAGTTAGTCCTGGGTTTATTTTACCTTCAGTTCATCCACATCGACTTTCAGAAATAGAACATTAGGAAATTTCTTGGCCAGCTCTGCCAGGAATGGTGCGATAAAACGGCATGGTCCGCACCATGAAGCAGTGAAATCGACAACCACCTGTTTCAAAACCCCAAAAAAAAAAAAATTCGGTGAACATCATATGTATTCCAATTCTGACCAATTCATCACCAAAGCTGGTGGCGTTCTAAAATAAGATGCAACAGTAGAAACATCCTGGGAATTTTAAGCGGCAGTCGAATGGCTCTTTAACAGAAAGAGCTTAATCATCTAGTACTGACCCATTTGCACATTCCTGTACTATCACCCAAACGAAGTCATCTGCTATCAAGAGTTCACTAGCATACAGTTGATATTGCCATAAACAATCAGACTATTTACCTTCGACAGCAGTACTACGATCCTAGTCATGAACTACGACTCGCCGGCTCCTCTATAGAATTAGTGGAGAAGCGTAAACAGCAAAATTATATACTCTCTTCACGAGAAAAATAGAATTCAAAAGAAAAGGAGAGTGATATGAACGAATTTCTCCCCACCTTAATTTCATGCGAGAGTGAAACGATGACTAAGTAAAGATTCTATCTAGTGGAAAGAATCACTTTTGTTGCAAGATTTGCTCGAATTACAGGCAAAACGGAAAGATAGTCCAAAAGGAGAACGATCAACCAAGCAAGCATATCAACATCGGGGAACTATGTACCGAGTATTCCTCCCATCCTATGCTCGGCGGGTTTGGCCAAACGTAGCACCGCATTATATACTCGAGTGATGCTATATCGAGACCGATTCACAACTTCGGCATATACTAAGTGTCGTGACAACAGACTGTTTGTGGCGTTTTAAACGAGTGAATCATATTCGGGGAAGGTTATGCAGCCGATGTGGCAGCCATTCACATTTCTGCTCTCTCTCTCTCTCTCTCTCTCTCTCTCCGCACACCTCCTCGGCCTTGAGCCTGCCATCCTCCTCCTCCATCCCCGCCACCTTCGAAGGCGCGGCCTTCACATCCAGATCCGTTCCGTCACACATGAATTTGGAAAAAAAAGTCTTATCAAACAACACTCCGTCCGAACGATGGAAGTCCACAATAAATTTCTTTTCCCGTTCTATTGATCTGGGTCTTCTCGTTCGTCCCGATCGGTGCCCAAAAAAGGAAAAAAAAAAAAACCAGACAACCGCAAACAAGTGCAGCTGATCCAGAAGAACCAACGACGACAAAAACTACCGCTTCAAAAGCCAGCTCGAGAGATTACGTACATTTCATCAGACGCCATGCCCATCTGCTGCTAAACAACGATACATCGCATCAACAACGCCCAAATTCCATATGCACAACACGTACACATCGCGACGATCACGACAGAACAAAAGAGATCCAAACTTTTACCAGCTTGTCGGGTTCGTTGCTCTTGCTGATTTGCTCGCTCCACGACTCGGCGCTGTGGCAGCTGATCACCTGCCCCTCTTCCGCCATCTCTCTTCCTCTCGCTCGCTCGCTCTCAAACACACGCACGCACGCACGCGCAGGAAGGAAGGAAGGAGGAGGAAGGACGAAGAAGGAAGGAGGGAGAAGGTGGCCACGCTATTCAAGGAAGAGGCCTCCGTGTCCATTTTCTGAAGGTTGGTTAACGTCCTTTTAAAACGTACGATGCCAGCTCGTATTTTGACCCCGTCGGTGCCCGTAAATTGCAACTTTGCCACCCACCGGACACGGGATAAGGACAAGGACCCCGCCCGAGATTGATTTTTTACTAGGGTGAGGGAACGCCCACTCGCTGAAACGATGGACTGGCACGCAATTTGTTGCATCGTCGACACTTCAACAAAAAAGAAAGGAAAAAGAAAAGGAAAAAGAAAAAGAAAAACATTGTATTATGACCTTAACCGAAAAATAATTTACTAGAAAACAAATATACTCCAAATACTCTCCTGAAGTATCAATGAAATCCATTTGTCATGCAAAAAATCTATTTGTAGAGTCATATTCGACTCTTCTGATAAATTCCTTCCTTCGAATTATGAATAGAATTCTAAAATTAAGGCTCATCTTATTTTGCAGAAAATAAATAATTTAACCTATATTTTTCTAAAAATAATTACTTTTATCTGTTAAAATAATTAATTGATGAAAGATATCATAATCAATAATAATTGATATTTAAATATTTTCATAAAGGATAAAATCATTTATCGTTCTTTCATTTTTACAAGAAATAAAAGTAACATAAACGATTATCTTTTAGAAAAATGAATAATTCGAATATATTTTTCGTGAAATAATCGCATCCCTCAGCAAAATCTCCTGCCCGGCTCCAGCAAAGAGCAAACCAGACACTACCCACCACACAGTACCGACTAATTCAAGAAACAGAAACCAGAAGAAAGCTGCAGTATTTACATTGTGCACTACAAACCACGTCTTGCGTTGCGTAAGTGTGATCAGAAATCGATCGGAAGGCGTTTTTACATGCCGCTACGGGGAGAGCATTACAATTGGATCACATTCGGAAAACAGTACGTGCCGAGGAAAAACCACCCCACGAGGAGGAAGGTCAAGGATGCCCAGATCATCAGGAAGGTCGAGCCTCCGAGTATGAGCCCGAGAGGGAAGACGATGACGAATGGCAAGACGGATCTCAAGATCGCCGCCTTGTTCACCCAGCGGCCCTCGAGAAGGAACAAGATAGCCAGGTTCACCACATTCCATCCCCCGGATCGAAAACCCAACCTGTTCAGATTGTTCGCCACGAAGGAATGGCAGTTGCAAGTGAAGAGGTTGTAGTGATTGTGTTGAAACTCCTGCGTACTTTTTCTCAGTGCTTCGCCCCAAGTCGACATGTCTCTTCCAAATTCATCCTCTCGGTTTTGATCCTCGTTGTTGTAGTCAGATGTACGGGGAAGAAAAGAACACTGTGGGGAACATGTGAACAGATAGCATGAAGCCTCGTATAATTCAGACTACAGAAAAACACTAACACATGGTTGGTTTAGTGCAAAACTGCCCAATAACTATGAAGTGCTCCTATCTCATCTCAAAGCATGTTAAAGAGTTCAATAGCTGAAGCCATGGTTGTTCAAAAAAAAGTTCAACTTCACAATTGAGACGTGAGCCTACCTTCTCTTTGCTTATCTGTAGGTAACGAGTTGCTGCCCCAAATGTAAAATTATCTACACATACAAAATTGGGCCCTGCAAAGTCCAAGATTACTCCATCCTCTCTGCATATTCCAACGTGCCCAATGAAAGGGATGAACCACGATATGACCGGAAGGGGTGACCAGACAATGCAGTATGGGAAACGTGCTCTTCTCGGATCGATTTGAAAGCATTTAGGAGAACTTTCTTCCATCGTTACATGGAGTTCAGAGTCCCCGTTTGATTCCATTTGAAAAGGCTAAACAAAGTCCCCTGCATCAATGGATGATTGAGACATTAAAACATCCACGAAGCAAACGGCAAAAGAGTCGAAAGATAGTGCAATGCTAGATAAATCATGGTTCCTCCAATAAATAAAAAAAAAGGAGCACATTTTCCCATGGTCTTCTCAGGTGCGAGAGTGCCCATAGACAACAGTTCTAACTGTACATTCCCTCTGATGAAGCACACACAAACCGAATAGCAGAATTCAACACCGCATGCTCCATCAAATTATCAATATAAATCAGTTGAAAAGCATTACAAATCATAAGATGCTACCTTTAGAGACCTACCGGCTGGCTCTATCATACAATTAGCCGTACAGATCGTCTATAATCCAGATATAAATTACATCGTCTCAAGTACGGGCGACTATCTGACAGCATTTTCTGGGGGGAAAACAAGATATCCTTCATTCCTCTTCCTCTATTCATTATGGAAATCTGAAGCAAGCACCATAACTAAAGTCTCGAACCAAACTTCACATACAGAGATATTACAAAGTCTAAAGTAACCATCGATGATGGATTTCCCAGCTGAAAAGCACATCTCAACCCCGCAAAAATGAGGCAAGTTGCAGCCTGGAACTAATACATGATGCCAACCACTCGTATCGGTAGCGGTACCATCATCTATCAACATAAAACTCCAAACAGTTACCGTAAATAAAGACAGAACGTGACACTTCGAATTACACTCCCGCATTGTGTGCCCAGTTCAACAAATATCCTACTTTCTTGACACCCATCTCACCCCTAAATCCAGCGTAATACCAAAAATCACTTCTTTCGTATCCATAAACAGAAGCCGCAATTTCTCAGACCTTTCCTCCAATTAAAGTCTTCTCATCAACGCACCCAGTCAGTAGCACAACCTCCGACTTAGCCGAGAACGAACAAGCATCTCCCGTCGCCCCCGAGCATCGACCGCAACTTGTGACGCTCGCCCGATTCTCACGAACGATCGAATCGATATTCGACCGCACAACACATTGCCGCGCCTCGACGCGACAAAATCAAAGTCCGTCGAGCTACGGAACGATAGGATCGAACCTATTCCGGCTAACGAGAAGCGGCGCCACGCTCCGTATCCGCGGCCGATCCGAAATCCTATGTGGCCATTGGCCATTCCCAACACAAAGCCGGCATTCGAGTCCGCCCAGGACCTCCCCGCCATGGGGAAGCTATAAGACGCGCGGACAACCGGAGAGAACCGCGCGAACGCAGGAAGAAGCGAGGGAGAAATCGGAAACGGGAACAACCCTCTCGCTCGAAATCGATCGAGTTCCGGAATCCGATCAACCGCGAGCATTGCCGGGGAATCAGAGAAACAAAAACCCTAGCTTCCGAATCGAGAGATTTACAGAGAGAGAGAGAGAGAGAGAGAGAGAGAGAGAGAGTTACCACGTGCGCTCATGTTCCGACTCCGACAGCAGACGAAGTGGACTTCGGGAGGAGGATATCGGCGCATCTCCCCGTTGCGCGCGCCCGGGACCCGAACCTAATGACCAATTCGGGTCGGGTCGGGGGCAGCATATTCCCCCCTCCCCCCGGTTGGCATCTCGCCTTAGGAACCGATGCCTCTTATCACGTTGAATTGATTACGTCATCCTTTTACGAGTGATGCTGTTAATATAAGATTATTTTTTACCTTTTTCTCTTCTTCTTTTTTCATTTATTTCTTGCCTTCTTTTCACCTTTTTTGGTTTTTTTTTTCGTTTTCTTTCTCCATCTGAAACTGAATTGGTGCTCTTTGTTTTTGGGAAATAGTTTATTTGACAGATAGCTAACTAATTGTTGTATTAATGACTTGTATATTTCTCTTTTTTCTTATACCATGAAACTTTTATTTTAAAAAAATAACCTAAGCACAAGTAAAAGTGAAAAGAGCCATCTACAATATTTAGACTTTTAGTATGCATTTCGTTTGATCATAACTTTAATATGTGTCATTACGTTGTGGTCTATGTATTTTAAATGCTCAATTTTCATTTTATTTAGTCAATCTAATAGTCCATTTTTTATTGATTTTTCAAATCATCGTTGCATGATGTTTTCAATTTACTTTTAAAAAATTAGAAATATGAAAAAATTAAGTACATAAAAAATTCCATGACAAAAAAAAGTACATAAAAAATTATAAACATCCATTATTATCATGCAAATGCAAAAGAAAATGCTTCCCAAAATATTATTATATAGAATTCTATCTTTGCTTTGATTACGTGATATATAGTTGTACACATATCTTTTGTCAATTCTAAACGCATCAGAATTTTCATAGAATCACCAATGAAAAGGAGATTATCTTCAAAGTGCAAAAGTACTGTAATAATAGCAAGTTGCATATGCAATTTAATGAAAGATAATATCCGTTCAACTATTTGGCTCCCCTAAAAAGGGTTACTCTCTTGAAAAAAAAATATTTCACATGAATCAAACAATAAAATCTTTCAATGACATCAATAAGAGAGTGATTATTTACTTAAAACAAATATATATCAATTAATTCTTAGGAAAATCACCAATGTGGTGATTGTTGGAAAAATCCTCTATGTTGATTTAACGATAACATAGACAATCAAATGCTACTAATGTGTGTATTGATTGAATAGTCCAGGCGATATATGCACAAGTCGAAATGCAGATATTGTCATAAACAACATCATGATATTCTAATATAAGGAGTGCTATGCCACTTTCGAGAGTGCTTTGCCAAAATATGAGGTGAACAAGATATTCAACATTGAAAATGTCTAAGAGTTGAAAGGATCTTTAGATAATGTGAACATCTGGAAGGAGCCGAGAAGAATGGGGATGTTCGTGATGACTTTGAGGTACAAAGATTGCGTGAACAGTTGGACGGACCCGGTGATGGTAAACAAATATAGAACGAGGATGTTCGATAAAGCTTGAAAGAAGAATATCTTGGTAGAATCGAAATTGCTAATATACTTGGAAGGATCAAAAGAAAGATTGGCGTCGACGGATTGTTATCGGAGCAGCAGATTGTTGGCAAAGTATAGCTGCCAATCTCAAATGACATGGAAAACCATGACAATACCGATGGTCCTTATGAGTTCAATGATGATGATGAACCAACCTGTTATCCTTAGAGATCTTTGAAAGTTGACTCAATCAAATTAGTGAGGATGAGAAATCGGTGGGTATGTTGATGTCCGTGGAAATCTTTAAAAGCTCATATGGTTAATCAGCAAATACTAGGAATTAGCGAGGATGCTGATGTATTTGAAAGTCTTTGTATGCGGAAGAAGCCAAGAGGATTATTGGAAGATTGATTGCAAGTCATTCCACTTAATTTGTTAGTGACAACATCAACAGACTAATAAAGATTTGTGTGTCCTAATTATGGGTAGGGGATCGTGCTGATATTTAGTTCTGAAATGTGCTAGTCACTTGATAGCTATTACAGAGGCTTGAAATTTGCAGGAAGATCACCAGAATTGATCATAAGTAGTTTTGGCATTAATGAGCAAGTTTGACAAAACAACATTAGCACTATTCTGGAAACAACCACTGTCTGAGAGATGTTGTCATTGTCAGAGAGCCGTTTTGACTATTTCTAGCAACAATATGTTGCTGGGAACAACTAGAACCATCGACTTTTTGAGAATTTCGATGGGCAACGATCATACGAGGATAATTGGCTATATATTGAGTCTAAGAGAAGTAATTAGGCAAGGGAGAAGAATGAATAGGATTAATAATGTGCTTTGAGTCTTCCTCTCTGCTCTATTTTTGTTGTTAGCTATTATTTATCCTAATGTCAATGTTTGGGTAATAATGTTTCGTAATCAATGATAAAGGGAAGTTTACAAGGTGTAATAGTATTACGTGAGTGATCTATTGGAAATGTGGCATTTGCTTATTGTAATTTCTTTTAAAGATTATTAGTAGATTCCAACATTGTTATGGCCGTTAGTGTTGAGAGTGGATATAGGCCTAACTGCTAAAAGTGGGCCTATTTGAGACTTTCGACAGTTGTACAAATAATAGGCCAAAAGCGACGCCCATTAGCCAAGTCTACATTATCCATTAGAGGTGGCAAAATGGGCCTACATCCCATATTTTAATCCATATTTAATGGAGTGGGTTATAAATGGGTTGCCTTAAGTTTTGAAAACAAGCTTCAATGGGTCATAAATGGGTTAGTTAACAATTTATTGGGTCTTAAATTGGTTAGTTAAGTGAGTCGTAGATAGACAAGTTGCTTTTTTAATTCTTTTAATTTTCTAAATTTTTATATTTTATAAATTTATAATTTTTTTCTTTTCCTTTTTTTTAGGAAATATGGCAAGGGCTGCCAGTTGGTTGCCTGTCGTTGATCGGTTGCCGGACATTGCCAATTGCTGATTATCGATCACCATAGGCCGTCGGTCGTTAATCATTACTGGACGCCGCTGGTCACCATCGGTTGTCGGCTGTTGATTGTCCGTCGTCAATCGTCACTGATCCAAAGTCGGTCAGCGGTTGCCGATCATCGGTCATTGTCGATTGTTAATCACCGATTGTCGTCGGACGTAGAAGAAAAAAACGAAAAAAAAGCATTAAAAATCAATTTTTTTATAAAATTATAAAAATTGTCCATAATATTTTAGGAATATATATTTTTTAAAATTTATAAGAAACAAGTTTTTCTAAATTAGATTTAATACTGAAGTCTTTTATTAATACGAGTTGGGTCGGGTATGGTCGTTAGAATTGTGCCGTATGGAAAAGGGTCAAAACGGGTTAAAATGGTCAATATGAGTCGAACCATTTTTGACTTGATCCAAACTTGACTTACTTATTTGATGGGTCTAGTATCATATTTGAAGGAGGTTCTATCATACCAGCTCTCCCAGGTGTCATTCTTGCTTCTTATTAACATAGAAATCTAAGGCTGCGTTTGGTTGTCGGGACATTTTTGCTGGATTGGATAACGTTGGATTGGATAAAGATTGGATAGGATTTTAAATATCTTATCCAATATTTGTTGACATCCGGATATAGAATGGATTTAAATAAATATTATCCCAATGAGTGTTTCATTTGCTGAATCAAAATAAAAAATATATCCTGGAAGTCGTAAAATCTTTTCATCTTTGTACAATCCCTCATCCATGTTGGACACCCGTCTTCCCCGTGACTTCGAGGACGCCGTCAAGGACTCTCTCTCCTTTTGTGACATCCCTTTTGCCCTCGACCAACCCGACGAATTCTGCATCGCTCTGCCTCCTAATTCTGCATCGTTCTATGCCGGTCCCACCATCTCCGCCATCGACGCCTTCCTCTCTTGCGGCGTATCCATCCCATTTGACAAGAGTGAATACTACGTTGAAGCATCTTGATTAAATCCATCATCGCTGTTGAAAAGCCAACAAAGGATTCATCGATAGAACCACCTTTGCCTAAATAAGCGACGAGAATTCAAGAACATGGCAACTTTTTGCCATACCACAGTGTGGACGTAGATGAATTAATTGGGGAAATAGAAATCTATCTTGGTAATGTTGGAAAAAATAGAAGAATAAATTAGGCAATACTGTTTGTTGTAATCAGAATAAATTTGAGAAAGCGATAATTAAAGTAAAACAGGAGGTGAAGTATGGCTAGCCGAATCTCCTTAA
Source organism: Syzygium jambos (assembly GCA_031216235.1). NCBI lineage: Eukaryota > Viridiplantae > Streptophyta > Magnoliopsida > Myrtales > Myrtaceae > Syzygium > Syzygium jambos. The sequence continues at coordinate 16,186,923 of CM062228.1, forward strand.
GGTAATTAATTCCTACCAACGGTGCTTAGCAGCTTTACGAACTATGCCTCCTAAGATACAACACCTGTTTATATCAACACTATACGAATATGACTCTATCAAACACTTCTTGAAACCGACACACTTGGGAAATATTGTTGAAGAGCAAAGTTCAAGAGATGCTCTAGAAGTACTTTGAGGAATTCTTTCTCTATGTCCGCTTTGAACTCAAAAGACATGTCTATTTATAGACGAGGAAAAATAACGGTTACACGTACACTAATGTCATAATGGTTACACGTGCACTAATGTTGAGCCACTAATGTCATAACAATTGCACGTGCACTAATGTTGAGTCATTAACATGTAACGGTTACAACAATCCCCCACATGATGGCTCAATAGAACTTTGATTGACTCGAAGAATTCCAAGTGTGCTTGTGGACATAAACTATATCAAGATAGGTAGCTTTTAGTTTGAACCTTTTTTAGTGAAAGTCTATCGAACATATAATGGTGGACTAGCCCTTGAGCCGCCAGTTGTTGGGAGACCTCACATAAAGTATCTCTGAATCAAGATTGTTTCTCGGTTGCGTTCATTTTTTCGACCCTGAACTTCTCAGGATTCATGTGTGCTTTATAAAATCTAGCCTTTAAAGATTTTTATAGAGTCGACCAACTCCACGCATATTGTCACACCCCAAAACCTACCAAGATGGAGAATGACACGGCCGTCCTTTCGCCCAAAGGACGCAGCCTCAAACTACCCAAGAGTCCCAAAGACATCGCTCTCGTTCTATTGGCTGCTAAACAAAGAACCTGAAAGGTTGGGAAAAGAGGGATGAGCAACCACAGCTCAGTGAATAGTACATCTCTTCAAAGTAGATCGAGCAATCACTATACATGCGTACAAAGCAATACAAGAACTTCAGAAGCCAAACCCAAGGTTTAAAATACATATAAAATCACATAAAGTTATTTCATTTCATCAAAACTTTGTACAAGTCACACATACACATTTAAATCTACCATCATAATTCAAACTATCAATGGTCAAGTCCATTGATCAATCTTTATACAAATCACGTCAATGGTCCATTCCATTGACTAATCTCAAATCACACATCAATGGTCTATTCCATTGATGAATCTCATATCACATCAAACATCGATGGTCCATTCCATCGACCAATCTATTGCTCAATATCTAACCATGATCACGTATCTCGCCTCGTGATAAGGCGACCAAGATTCCCCCCTTGGCAAGGTCTCCACCTATTATAAGCCGGTGGCTCGGCTCACAAGGATATCCTAGACTAGTATGCGCATACCCACAAGTCCCTCAATGGGCTCACAGCGATATTGAGCATCAAATCATCATCCTCAACAATATCCTTCACGATACCAAATCCATAATAAGTCTCATAATCCACAATACCAAAAATCAATCTCACAAACCAAACAATTAACTTTTCACAACATAGAACATCTGTCATTTCTCAAATCATTTTATAAATCACAATATGGTTCCAAAACCATTTCATAAATCGCAATACGCTTCCATAATCATTTAGCAGAGCGATACATATATTTCATTTCATAAACATAATTCACAAATTGATATGAGTAACTTTTTGTAACTTTTTTCATAAAACGTTTCTCAAATCATCTTAAAACTCGTTTCATAAACCAATTTGCAACATAATATACATGTATCCGTTAACAATATTTTTCCTAAAACCATTCTCAAATTTCTCAAATCGTTCTCAAATATCAAACTGGTAGTAATTGCCCGATCCAGAATTTTATGCAACAAATATGCTCCAGTAACTCATACAATACTCAAATTCTTCTCATTTTCAAAACATGATTTTATAAACTCAAAGAAGAGATAGCACCACTCACCTGGAATCCCCAAATATCAAATAACCACGCTCAATCGAACTGACGATATCGTAATCCTAACAATTAAATGAGAAACGACATCAAAACCAAGTAAAAAACTACGAAACGGCTAAACGACGCTTAAACAGAAATTACAAGACAACTTAAAGGCCCCCACAAATCGCTTCTCCAAAGCGATTATCTAAACCGTTCGCAACGCGGAGTTTAAACGCGAAACTTGATCGCACCATAAATTCCTCCACCGAACTCCCTTTCAAGCGAGCTTATAGTCAATAGAAAGCCCACTCAGAGCACTACAAGAATCCTAACTTGGCAGCCCCAAAATCGTGCCGAAAACTAACGAAAATCGGCCTAAAAACTACTGTTCGCGCACTGTTCAATGCGCGCACTCAACTTCAAAAATTCATATCCGGCAAACCGTAAGTCCAAATCAGGTTCCGTAAAATCCCACGGCTCCGTAATACCGTAAACTACCAATTCTGTAAAAATACGTAGCACAACGACTCAAAAATCAGACTTCGCCGCTCGAATTTCCCAAAATTTTGAATTTCAAGCCCTAAGTCGGAAAACTTCTCCGATCGGATGAACGAGGGGCGTGAGTGCTTATCGGGCGTTGCAATACGAAGTTGAATCGGCTAGGCGAGGTTCGTGCAGCGCGAAATCCTCATTTTCCTTCTTCTTCTTCTTCCTTCTCTCATCCTCTCTTTTCTCTCTTCTTTTCCTCCCTCCCCGAAAGCTCTCGGTCCTCCTTTATAATTGAAGTCCACTGTAGCAAATGTTGACTTTTTGACTTTTTTTTTTTTTTGGAATATTACATTCTCCCCTCCTTACAGAAATTTCGTCCTCGAAATTTGTACTTACCTCAATCAACAACAAATAAGGATATTTACGTGTTTCCTCCTCTTAAGAATTTCCCAAGAAGGCTCCCTGTGTGATTTTGTCATTGCAGTTTCACATATATTCTAAATAAACTCTTTTGTTTATGTAAGCTTTACCAGCATATTCCAAAGGTCCACCACGCTTTCGCTGCACCTCCGATCAAAATCAGTTTTGCTTCCTTTTCTATTTCACGTTTATCATCACCCCCAAAATTATTTGATTGCAAAAAGTAGTTCATAGTTCATTCACATAAGCATCAAAGAACAGAAACTAGTCTGACCATTCTTGCAAAACCTTCGGGATTTGTGACCTGCAGTACATACAAATCTTCATACTAGATTTCTTTTTCATGAGTGGAAAGTCCCTCTAGCATGATTCGGAGAAATAATTAGTTCTCGAAGACTTCGTATACCCTCTTATTATCAATTGTCAACTGATAGAATTTCCATCTTGACCATACTTCCAATGACCAGCATACAGATAATTACTCGGATGTGGGTATGACACTAGCCCATTAGCATGAACTGCTAACCTAGTTCCATGCCTTTGTCTTTAATTATAGTCAAGGGATGCATTATTTCCTTAAAATTTCAAATTCAAGCATATACTGAAGCCAAAGTGTTCCATGAGGCAATATCCCTTTGATCCATAAGTTCTAACAAAGCCTTTGTCTTTATCAATGCTTCGGCATTTACCATAGGCATTCAAAAAGGGATTCAGAAAGACAACATTCGACCCAAAACCATACACTAGTGCACAACAATACATAACCGCCAAATCTCCAACAAGTACCTACAACCCTATTACCAAGCTACACTCCACTCCTCCGTAATGTATATTATTCAACATATTAAACAACGCATTCACATCATTTGCCTTCCCGTAACATTCAATTATGGCAGTCGACGGAACGGCGTTCCTCTCAAGCATTAACTCAAACACCTTGCCAGACTACGCACTTGCCCCATAACTTCGCATAGAACATGATCAAGAAGTAATATAAGCATCCAAAGTGAACGTATGAACGATTTGGCACTGGAATCCCAAGCTTTATGCTTTCTTGCCAAAAAGATGGTAAGACCAGCATACCAAAAGCTTTACCATCAAGATCAGTTTCTTCGTCTAGATAATCCAACTCTTATTTATTGCACAAAACTTTCAAATACTTTTCACGTCCTTACTATCACCTCGAGAAGAAATTATTGATAAAACTATTTCAAACTTTGTCCATCACCAGTCACAACAACAATATCATTTTCACTAACTGAAGTCAGAGATATTGATTGAAGCTTTCAATTAATAAGCACAATTTCCTTCCATCTTCTCTTTTTCAACTTCAAGACGGCTAACTTATTATTGTTTCAGCTCTCCAAGCTCTCTCATTGAGCTGTTGTTTCTCTTGTCACTAGCTTGTATGTAATAGAGCTTTTGCAGGGACAATAGAGCCATTATTTCTTCTAAGGACTTGAAGCCATACCTAAACCGTGGGTAGAATGTGTTTCCATAACGACATATGAATAGATGACGAAGTCGTTGGGGCTTCAAGATCACAACTGGCAATTCTATGACATGTGTGTTTAAGGTTTAAAGTCTCTAGGTTTTGAATCTTTCCTATGGAATTTGGAATAGCTCTCACCTTGCTAGCCTTGAAACTTAGATATCTTAAGTAGCACCACTCAACAGCTTGAGCTGGGAACCTTGTCAAAGGAGGAGTTTGCAAGTCTAGAACAGTAAGCAGTCTCCTTCACTACGTAGAATAGCATCCATGCAAGATCTCTCTACCCCAAACATGTATAAAGAATGTAGTTGAGACAATGACCTTTTCTATTGGATAGCTTGTAGGCTGTTTCGTAGAGATAAACGACGAACTTTGTCCGGCCATTTATGATATTTTTCTATGACTATTCTGCAAAGCCTTGGTTGCTCGACTTTGAAGTAGTAATATCCGGCAGAAAATCATGGATACAGCAATACTCGATCCTTCCATCACTTGCTTTAAAAGCCCTCTACTAGACTTCTATTCAGGAGCTCATTTAAGTAGTCCTAGGCTACTCCTTCTTCCGTCATGCCTTCTTTCTTGTCTACAAATCCTCTTGCAATCCATAATCAAAGTAACCTCCCACGCTCAATGAGTTAACCCTTGGGAAATACACTCGAGCGCAAGAAAGAGGACTTCAAGTGGTATGGCAAGTCAACAAAGGACTCTCTTCAAGGCTTTGAATTTATTGTAGCCATCGATTTCAGTACGAAGACTGTGAGGAACCATATCCCATTCTTTCTTCTTTTTGTGTCTTTTGAAACCAGAACACCGCCGATGGCGACAACAGCAATTGGAAATCCCTCGCCGTTTCTTAGAAAGGGCCCATGTCTCCTCTGGATGAGCTAAACATGAGTTCCCCTGAAATGTCTTTGCTTTCTATGATTGTCAAGTCAATGCCAGGATTTGCATTCGGATTATTACTGATATACCATTCAAAACTAGTTTGATTGTCAACATCTATTTGTTCACCATTGTTCTTAGCTTAGCTTGAGGCTTACCAGCTTCTTAATAGCTTTTCCTCCCAATCTAAGGATAGGGTCAAGCTTTTCACCGAGACTGGTTCATTTCATAGTTTTTTTTTCCAACGTCAGCTGGTATAATTTCTTTGCCTTCACATAGTCTCTAGTAGATAAATACCCACTTAAAATGGAGTTGCAATTACTCCACTAATGCCAATTGCTCCACTTCACTAAAAATCTCCTTGACTTTGCTAATGTCACCGATCCTCACCAAAGAATCCAAATATATGCCATATATTACGAGATCTGGCTGACACTTCTCTTGGCACAAGGGGAAAGCTTACTCTAGTTTATCGTGTAGGTCTAAGTTGAAATACATACTCACCATGTCAACAAAAGAAGGACTGAGGGGCTTTAGACCACTATTCTTGAACCCTGCCACAAGATATTCTGCCAATTCCACATCTTGAGCTTTACAAATCGCCTATGTAATTTTTTACGATATGTTGCCAAAGTAGCAGAACCCAAATGCTCCTGCATCTCCTTGAATAAATTCATTGACTTCATGTGTTCTGCAACTTCCTCATAGACTTCCATTGTGTACACAGAAGCTTGAGAGGGAAGTTCTTCACACAAGCCAAACCATTTGGGCTTTGTCCAAATTCCCCTTCTTAGAGCAAGCCCTCGGTACAGACAAAAGTACCTCTTGAGTCTCTTCGATGCTAGATTCTTACATCTCCTTTCTAAGTTCTGCGAACTGCTCTCTGTCCACGGTGTCCGGATATCTATGCAGCCATATGACAACCCATTAATATCTTTGCGTATCTCGAGCCTAGACATAGCCAAATCATGGAATATGAAAGCGGCTTGCTAAAGATGATGTTTCAACAAGACTTCTGAGCCGGTCACCCAGGCTCTATATAGAGAGTTTTGCAAGCTCAGTCGAGGCATATACCCTCCTAACTGGATCATGCAATTATAAATGTTACATGCCTCCTCAAGGTAACTTTGGACAGGTGCACTAAGATATGCAACAAGGAGAATGTGGAAAGTGGATTCACTTGGAACTCGTCCTTGGTTTATCAGGTCATCAAATATCTCCCTACACTTTGTGAATTTCTGGTCCTTACCCAAGTAATCAGCAATTTTAGTCACAATGCAAAATTCCAACATGTACTAATGTTGCTACACTATTTACTTGTACACCCTGAAGCTAGTTTTATACTCCCTGATTCTCATATAATGAACAGCCACATAAGTGGCATCTCTTGCTCTCCACTTCTTCAGCACCTTCAAAATCCTCACCAAAGTCCCGACCTTGTACGCCGACAACTCCTTGTCAAAACCACATCTCAAGTACCTTAAGATACTCTCCAGTGTCAAAGGTAACAACTCACTTGCTTTTGTATCTCTTACAAAGGCGAAGCATACTTCTCTGAATCAAAACCAACGGTCACCTAAACCTTAAAAGAAACACACACACCCTAACGCACAACCTCACAACGTCCCATAGACTCTATATCTCAAAAATCATATCCTAAGCTCTGATACCAATATATGTCACACCCCAAAACCTGCCAAGATGGGGAATGACACGGCCGTCCTTTCGCCCAAAGGACGCAGCCTCAAACTACCCAAGAGTCCCAAAGACATTGCTCTCGTTCTATTGGCTGCTAAACAAAGAACCTAAAAGGTTGGGAAAAGAGGGATGAACAACCACAGCTCAGTGAATAGTACATCTCTTCTAAGTAGATCGAGCAATCACTATACATGCGTACAAAGCAATACAAGAACTTCAGAAGCCAAACCCAAGGTTTAAAATACATATAAAATCACATAAAGTTATTTCATTTCATCAAAACTTTGTACAAGTCACACATACACATTTAAATCCACCATCATAATTCAAACTATCAATGATCAAGTCCATTGATCAATCTTTATACAAACCACGTCAATGGTCCATTCCATTGACTAATCTCAAATCACACATCAATGGCCTATTCCATTGATGAATCTCATATCACATCAAACATCGATGGTCCATTCCATCGACCAATCTATTGCTCAATATCTAACCATGATCACGTATCTCGCCTCGTGATAAGGCGACCAAGATTCCCCCTTGGCAAGGTCTCCACCTATTATAAGCCGGTGGCTCGGCTCACAAGGATATCCTAGACTAGTATGCGCATACTCACAAGTCCCTCAATGGGCTCACAGCGATATTGAGCATCAAATCATCATCCTCAACAATATCCTCCACGATACCAAATCCATAATAAGTCTCATAATCCACAATACCAAAAATCAATCTCACAAACCAAACAATTAACTTTTCACAACATAGAACATCTGTCATTTCTCAAATCATTTTACAAATCACAATATGGTTCCAAAACCATTTCATAAATCGCAATACGCTTCCATAATCATTTAGCAGAGCGATACATATATTTCATTTCATAAACATAATTCACAAATTGATATGAGTAACTTTTTGTAACTTTTTTCATAAAACGTTTCTCAAATCATCTTAAAACTCGTTTCATAAACCAATTCGCAACATAATATACATGTATCCGTTAACAATATTTTTCCTAAAACCATTCTCAAATTTCTCAAATCGTTCTCAAATATCAAACTGGTAGTAATTGCTCGATCCAGAATTTTATGCAACAAATATGCTCCAGTAACTCATACAATACTCAAATTCTTCTCATTTTCAAAACATGATTTTATAAACTCAAAGAAGAGATAACACCACTCACCTGGAATCCCCAAATATCAAATAACCACGCTCAATCGAACTGACGATATCGTAATCCTAACAATTAAATGAGAAACGACATCAAAACCAAGTAAAAAACTACGAAACGGCTAAACGACGCTTAAACAGAAATTACAAGACAACTTAAAGGCCCCCACAAATCGCTTCTCCAAAGCGATTATCTAAACCGTTCGCAACGCGGAGTTTAAACGCGAAACTTGATCGCACCATAAATTCCTCCACCGAACTCCGTTTCAAGCGAGCTTATAGTCAATAGAAAGCCCACTCAGAGCACTACAAGAATCCTAACTTGGCAGCCCCAAAATCGTGCCGAAAACTAACGAAAATCGGCCTAAAAACTACTGTTCGCGCACTGTTCAATGCGCGCACTCAACTTCAAAAATTCATATCCGGCAAACCGTAAGTCCAAATCAGGTTCCGTAAAATCCCACGGCTCCGTAATACCGTAAACTACCAATTCTATAAAAATACGCAGCACAACGACTCAAAAATCAGACTTCGCCGCTCGAATTTTCCAAAATTTTGAATTTCAAGCCCTAAGTCGGAAAACTTCTCCGATCGGATGAACGAGGGGCGTGAGTGCTTACCGGGCGTTGCAATACGAAGTTGAATCGGCTAGGCGAGGTTCGTGCAGCGCGAAACCCTCATTTTCCTTCTTCTTCTTCTTCCTTCTCTCTTCCTCTCGTTTCTCTCTTCTTTTCCTCCCTCCCCGAAAGCTCTCGGTCCTCCTTTATAATTGAAGTCCACTGTAGCAAATGTTGACTTTTTGACTTTTTTTTTTGGAATATTACACACATAGGTGCATTCCTATTGAAGGTATCGTACCATACCTTACTTGGATGTTGAATTTCTAGCTATAGGAATCATTAAACGCATACATACCCTTCAAATGCTATAGGAAACACTGTTGCATCATAGGAGTGGGAGACAGTGCGCACACTAGAATTTCCAAAATTTGCGTTGTCCTATTGAACCTAGTCTATGGGATCTTCAATCGCTAGGTTAGGTTTTCATCCTGGAACCTCTTTATTGAGTTAAGGGTTTTAACCTAGTTCCCCTCGATGCGCAGTTTACCCGCTCTCTTGACAAACCATTTGTCAGCGGATCCATAATATTTTTCTTATTTTCCTTTGACTTCACATAGTTCGAAGAAATTATTCCATTTGAGAGCAATTCCCTTACGGTATTATGTCTACGACGAATGTGTCTAGACTTACCATTATATATCGCATTTTGTGCCCTTGCAATCGCTGCTTGATTATCACAGTGAATGCATATAAGAGGCACGGGTTTGGCCACAATGGAATATCCTCTAAAAACTATTGAAGCTACTATGCTTCATCAACAATTTTATCCAAAGAAACAAACTCTGATTCCATTGTGGAGCGCGCTATTAGAGTTTGCTTTGAAGATTTCCATGATACTGCAGCACCTCCTAGTATGAACATATATTCGCTAGTCGATTTCGATTAATCAAAATCTGAAATTCAGTTAGCATCATAGTAGCCTTCCAAGACAGCAAGATATCTATTGTATTGCAGAACATAGTTTTTGGTTCTTTGCAAATAACCCAATATTCTCAAATGAGCATTCCAATACTCATCATCAGGATTACTAGTATACCGGCTCAATTTTTTGTTGAGTATGTAATATTTGGTCTAGTGCAATTCATGATGTACATGATGCTACCAATTACTTGAGAGTACTCCAGTTGCCTAATACTACTTCCAGTATTCTTTCTTAAAGTTAGGTGTGAAAGAAAATGATTATTCGCATCTTTAATGCCGAGCCCTTTAAACCTCTCAATTACCTTTTCAATGTAATGAGATTGTGTTAAACCTAGACCATCAGAATTCCTTAAAATTTTGTTGCTGAGTAAAAAATCCGCAATACCTAAGTCTTTCGTCTCAAAGTTCTTCTTGAGAACATTCTTGGTGATTTTGACAACTTCAGCGTTATCTCCAAAAATCAACAAGTCATTGACATATAGATAAATAAATACACATCCAACGGTTGTGGATTTAGTATATGCACATTTGTCACACTCATTGATTCTATATCTATTTTGGATTATTGCACAGTCAAACTTCTCATGCAATTGTTTAGGAGCTTATTTAAGTCCATACAATGATTTGATAAGTTTATATGCTTTGTGTTCTTGTCCTTTGACCTTGAATCCCTCATGTTGTTCCATATAAATCTCCTCGTCGAGATCACCATTCAAGAATGTAGTTTTCATATCCATTTGATGTACTTGCAAATTGTATAGCGTAGCTATAACAATCAATATCCTAACTGATATTATTCTTGTTACAGTGAATAAGTATCAAAGTAGTCTAAATACTCTCTTTGTCTACACCCTTTGGCAACAAGCCTTGCTGTTCCACGCTTCCTTTTGAAGATTCATTTACATCCAATTGATTTATTTTCCGATGGAAGATCAACCAATTCTCAAGTGTGATTACTTAGGATAGAGTCAATTTCAATGTCAACAGCTTCTTTTTAGTAAGGAGCATCTGGGGTTGATACTAACTCTTGAAATGTTTAAGACTTGCTTTTTAACATGTATGTCAAAAAATAAGGTCTGAAAGATTTTTCAATACGTGACCTCTTCAAAGTTCATCTTCTTTCACCTCAACTTCCTTATTCTCAGATTCTGAATTTTAAATTCTCTTCTGACAAGGTTCACCATGTTTTTTTTCGTAGGATATATCCTTAAAGAATTCAACATCTCTTGATTCTAGGATAGTATTGGCACAGATTTCCACATTTTCAGATTTTTGTGAACCAAAAATCTGTATGCGCTGGTATTTTGAGCATAACTAATGAATATGCAATCCACCGTTTTAGGTCTCAACCAAGTTTGTTTAGGAGGAGGAATTGCCACTTTGGCTAGGCACCCCCACACTTTCAAAAAATTATAGGATGGTAATCTTCCATTCCATAACTCATATGGAGTCTTACTTGTCTTCTTGTGAGGCACTTTATTTAAAATGTAGTTTGCACTTAAAACTACTTCCCCCCAAAAGTTCTTAGATAAACCTAAACTCAAGAGCATGGCGTTAGCCATCTTCTTTAAGGTTCTATTCTTCCGTTCAGTAACTCCAATTTGTTGTGGAGTATAAGATGCGGTTGTTTGGAGAATTATCCCCAAACTAGCACACAACTCCTTTAAATTGGAAGAATTGTATTCTCCTCCTCTGTCAGATTTAAGCACTTTGATTCATCTATCAAGTTGGTTCTTGACCTCATTTTTATACTTGATAAACATGCCCATAACCTCATCTTTGCTAGTTAACAAATAAATATAGCAAAATCGAGTATAATCATCCATACAAGTGATGAAGTACTTCTTTTCACCTCTACTTTCTATAAATTTCAAATCACATAGATCACTATGGATTAGTTGTAGAGGTTCCTTCATTCTTTCAATTGATTTGAAAGGTTTCTTAGCAAACTTAGCTTCAACGCAAGTCTCACACTTGTAACGGGCATCTAACTCAAACCTTGGAATTAGCCCCAAGTTTGCTATTTTCTTCATTGTACCATAGTTTACATGTCCTAATCTACAATGCCATAGATAAGGAGACACATTAGTGTAAACTGAAGACTTCTCTTTATTAATAGTCTTTGAGTACAAGAATTTCGAGTTAACATCAATGACAACTGCATTGGCTTTGAACATGTCATTGTACAAGTACCCTTTCCCCACATATATCTCTCCTTTGGAAAGTACAAACTTGTTAGATTCAAATACAATTTTGAAACTCTTCTTGAAATGAGATTCTTCCGGATCTCCAGTACATGTAGCACATTTTGCAGGATGATCTCCTTACCAGAGTTGAATTTTAGGATCACCTTTCCTCTCTCGGCAACTTTTGCTGATGTAGAGTTAGTCATATAAATCATCTCATCTTTCTCAGCCTTCTCGTAAGACGAGAACATGTGTTTATCCACACAAATGTGATTTGTAGCACCTGTGTCCAATCACCAATCGGTATTGTTTGATACCAAGGATACCTTAGACACCACCACAGTAGTCAGTATTTCATTATCTTCTTGCTGCTACTGCTTAAAGCTCATGCCGGTGAATTTCTCCGGTTTCTCATTCGGTGTCACTGGAGGTGGTACCATCAAAGTAGGCAAAGCCTATTAAACCATCTCTCCAGAAATTGAACCATAAGCCATTTGGCCTGTACTGTTTGGCAAAACAGGCTCGGGTGTATTAGTCAAATGACTTGCACCCGTATTACCATAAATGGTTTCAACCTGAAGGCTCGCAGCATTTGCTGCCACAACACCAGGCCAAGAGGTTTGAACCTCACTAGTCGAAACGACCATAGGAACATCTCTAGAAACATTCTGGACATCATTGTGTACTCAATTGTTATTAGTTATCGTGAATTTGGCTATTCGAATCTGGCTAGAACAACAAATAGTAAACTAATTGCCTTAAGATTGTTAGAAAAAATAGAAGAACAAATTACGTAACACTATGTTGTAACCTGAATAAATTTGAGAAGGTGATAATAAAAGTACAATATGAGGTGAGGTATGACTAGTCGAATCTCCTTAAGGTGATTAGTTCCCGCCAACGGTGTTAAACAGCTTCACGAACTATGCCTCCCAAGATATAACACCTCGAACCTATTTGTATTAGCACTATACATACATGACTCTATTGAACATTTCTTGAAACCGGCACACTTGAGGAATATTGTTGAAGAGAAAACTCAAGAGACGATCTAGAAGTACTTCGATGAAATCTTTTTCTATGTTTGCTTTGAACTCAGAAGACATGTCTATTATAGACGAGGGAAAATAACAGTTACACGTGCACTAATGCCATAACGGTTACATGTGCACTAATGTCGAGCTACTAATGTCATAACGGTTACACGTGCATTAATGTCATAACAGTTACACGTGCACTAATTTTATAATGGTTACACGTGCACTAATGTTGAGTCAATTAACACGTAATGGTTACAACAAGTAAAACCTTAAGTAAACGTCACTTGTAGCTCTTTGGCCACAATGAAGGCGACAATCGAATCACTCCGGCCTCCAACACCATGTGCGTCCTCTTCTCCCTCTTTGCTGCTGCTACTTCCTTGGATTTTGTTCACCTTGAGATCTTCCTTGTTGCCTCCGTTGAATGAGGAGCTCTGTCGCCCTAGTTGCCGCCTTTGTTGGATCATCTTCTTCGGGAGGAGGTGTTGGCTCTGATTGAGATCACGTTCCTTGCCATGATGGAGTTGAGCGCTGGCGTTGCTTTTCATGGAGGCAGAAGGTAGGAAGCAGTTGTTGCCAGCGGGAGGACAGTGGCCATTTTAGTGAGAGAAATCGGAGAGAGAGAGATGATGATTGCGCTGGGCGAAAGAGAGGAAGAGTGATCAGCTTGATTTTTTTTTTTATAAGTTTTTCCAAATTTCACATATCCTATCCTGGTCTATTCCATCCTCTAGGTGAGATTTTTTATCCGGACTATATCCAGGCTTTATCTGGTCATATCTGGTTTTCGCATCGCTTCAAACACCGGATAGGATAAAAGTTATTGTATCCAGAGTTTTATCCGGCCCACCAAACGTAGCCTAAGAACTTTACCATTGGTAAACTCGTCAAACGGGTGGGTCGAATATGGTTTGAACCAAATGTACAATTTTTATGTAATGCAAATCTAGTGACTTATACCCAATCCGTCACATATTTGATTTGACTCATATTGCTAAATCACTTCCATATTTAATCTAATTTACAAAAACTCCTAATCAAATTGAGATGAGAATGTTGAGCGGGGGAGTGAGAAATCGAGTGAGGGCGAGAGAGAATGAGAAGAGAGTTATAAAAGTGGGTTGGGACCCATTTTGACACTCATATTATGTTTAAACTCATTTATGATTTATTTACTCAATATAACCAATCCATATAACAACTTAGCCTATTATATATGAGTTAAGAAATGGATTTATGACCTATTTTGACAGGTCTAACCATTAAAGAGTTCTCGTAAGTAAAACTCCCAAGGACTTCTTTGTTTGTGGTGTGCAGAGAGTGAAAAGCCCACAAGATCGTTCGAATTCGGCGGAGACGGTTAGTCCACGACTCGAAATTGAATTTGTGTGTATGCATTTTTAAGTTTGCCTAGCCTTTTGTTCTAATTCGCTACTAGCTAAGTCATCTGTGGTGTCTACGGAATGAAGTGTTATGGGTGCAACTGTTGTGAAATATACACGCCAAAAATGAGTATACGACATTACAAGTCCAATAGTTGCTTAGCAAAAAAGTTACCCAAATACCTACCCCGATCTTTTTTACATCTTCGCCTAATTTCCTAAAATATCCAAAATTTTAAGTCCAATCTCAATCTTGCCACGAATTTTTTTATCTTATAAAATATCTTAAACTTTTACTGTAATCCCAAATTTGTTCACAAGTCCAAAAATCACTATTATTTACTCAATATTATCGACATTATAACAAGTTAGAAGTTCATTATCATAACGTGCATCATCATAAACATCTTCACCTTATAAGGAGTAATAGTAACTTTTTGATGTTGATAACGTTAAATGCAAATTTGTGGTTAAAGTGAAAGTTGGGGATTTTTTTATAAGAGAAAAAAGAAGTTTGGAGCAAAATTGGGACCGGAAGAGCAAAATTGAGCGCGTTTGGTAACGTTTCTACTTCTCTATTTTTCTGTTCTTCTGTTCTCTGGAACAAAAAAGGAACATAAATCTGTTTGCTAATGCATTTTATTTTTCTATTTCCTGAAATAGAAAAATGACCAAGAAATAGATTTGGAACAGAAATAAGAAATAGATTTTTTCTACTTCTTTGTTCCCAGAAAAAAAAAAGAAATAGAAAGGTCCGGTCCTCAAGCCGCGGCCTCAGCTCCTCCTCCATCCTCTGTCGTCTGTAGACCGTTTCAAAGCACCGGTCCTGTCCATTCCCAGCGGGAATAATAAAAAAAATTCATAAAAAATTAAAAAAATTCCCAAAATTCCAAAAATTCATAAAAATCAGAAAAATTCTCAGAAAATCCATAAAAATCAGGAAAATTCAGAAAATCCATAAAAATTTGCAAAATTTTGATACTGAAAAAATTAAAAAAATTCAAAAAAAAGTTTCTGGAAAATAAAAAGAGATAGATTTTGGGAAAGTAAAAAATTTTAATAAAATTTTCCCCAAAAAAATCAAAAATAAAAAATTCACAAAATTGCTTAGAATAAATTAAAAAATTCCGAAAATTCATAAAAATTAGAAAAATTTCAGAAAAATCCCTAAAAAAATTAGAAAATTCCAAAATTCCAAAAACTCATAAAAATCAGAAAAATTCTCAGAAAATCCATAAAAATAAGAAAAACTCAGAAAACCCAAAAAATTTGCAAAATTCCGAAATTGAAAAAATAAAAAAATTTCATAAAAAAGTTTCTGGAAAATAAAAAGAAACAGATTTAGGGAAAATAAAAAATTTTAATAAATTTTACCCGAAAAAATAAAAAAATTCATAAAATGGTTAAGAATACCTGTAGCCACCCACTTTGAGCGAAATTTAAATTTTTTTTGGTGCCCAAGTGGTATTTTGGAAGATTCCTTAGTTTAGGGATTAAAAGGGATTTTAAATCCCTAAAAAGGATTAGACAAACCAATAAACCATGCTTTTTGATTTTTTTCACTTATAACTTGTACTTATAGTTAAATAAAAGATATAAATTTGAATGCAAAAAATTGGGAATAGAAATTTTTTTGATTGTACCAAACGCATTTCTGCTCTTTTTCTATTTCAAGAATAAAAATTTTATACAGTTACCAAATATATTTTTTTTACCCAAAAACTCATCTAGAAAATAAAAATAAAAAAAATTATTTCTGAAAATAAATTTTTCCCGGAAACAGAAAACTTACCAAACGCGTCCTAATTAGCCTCACATCTTCGCTCCCTCCAGTCTCCGGCTACTCTCAGTCGGCGATCAGCGCTGCTTCTCCTTCTCTGTTCTCCTCCCTGCAGGCATGCCAGTCGACCTCTTCCGCTCGCCGTAGCCCTCGATCAGCGGCGGCCGAGGTACGTACCCGGCCTTGCTCGCCCGTTATAAGTTCAGGCACGCTCCTCGTCCTTCGCAGCTCGAGATTCCATCGCTTGGACCGTAGCCGCCGGTTGTGGAACCCCCGAGCCCCCCGACCGCGACCGCGGGGGAGCGCGTCGTGATCAAGCGGTTCCTAGGATGCCGCCGAAGAAGGAGGCGCCCGAGGTGGTCGACCTCGGGAGCAGCGACGACGAGGGCACCGTGGAAGTAGTGAAGCAGGTCGATAGTGACCGTAAATCGGCGATCAACGCGGCGATTCTCGCCGGGGCGCCGGTCGCCGGGATTGCTCCCCCGCCGGCGCCGGTCGCCGCCGGAAACCTGGAGTCTCGAAGCTTCTGGAAAGCCGGGAACTATGCGGTGGCGCCCAATGCGAAGCTAGCGTCTGATGCAGGTCTGTTCGGTTGCTTCTTAGCCTGTGCATGCGGCTGGGTTTGTGTGTGCTTGATGTGATTTCTTTCGGCGCACAGGCCTGCTGGAACATGCTCGTGTCCATCCCAAGTTTCTTCACTCGAACGCGACTTCTCACAAATGGGCATTTGGAGGTGATTTTTTCAGTAAACCGTAGTGAAAATTTTCGTTATCCACTTCAGTTTTCTACTGGAAATAGCATGTGGGACATACAATGCTGCTTGTGTATATCTCCAGTATTGCTAATCAGGAGCTTAGCTGGAGATTTTTATACAGTTTTTGAGGCATTGGTGTTTATTAGGTAATGGTTAATGTGTTTGGCTCCTGAAGAGCATGTCATCTTTTGGATTCATCGACCTTTTTTTATTAGCGGAGAAGCTCATGTACCAATTACTGGGGAAGAGAGGATATTAGATTAACCAGAACTGCTCCCACTTGTTCCCTACATTGCTTTTTCGCAGTGAGAGGGCATAGAAATGTTTCTTCGTTCTCATAGATGGGCATTTTTAAGTCAGTTTTAAATAAACCGAAGAAGATGAACTTTAATGTATGTTTATCTAGTGGTAGAGCTTTTAATCGGTGGTATGTCTGTGCATGGAGCACTGCCAATGGTTGAGCTCGGCTGTATGCTTGTGCGGTCATTCAATATTCGTGATGTGAGTTAACTTGACAATGCTTGATGCTTTTGCAATTTGTTGTATGTTGGTGACTGAGTTCGTGAGGTCAAAGATGGATGTTTGCTCCTTCTGACTTAGTCTCATTTGGTGGCTAAAATGGCCACCTCTTGTACAAAGACTTTAATTGTAATGATTTCTTGGGGTTGAAGATAAATGTCCCTAAAACTTTTTATTCCCATCTCGATGTCGGTTTTATGAGGTGATTGTGAGATCATATCTTTCTGTTGTTTCTCTCAGCATCAGGTAGAGGCAATTCTTCTTTTGGAGAAAACTCACATGGTTTACATGTATGACATTTTATATTGTTAAGAGATCTGTTAGAAATACACGTCTTTCGATAACAAAGCATCGGTCACGAGTTCGAATTTTGAAAATACCTCTTATTTTCTTTATCTATTACTCTCTGTTGTTGTGTCTGATTTCTTGTTTCATGATTATTTTGTGGATGTGGTTACGTTCATTGAAGGCCCTGCTTACATGTGAGGCAGAGTGTCAAGAATTCCGTCATATATACATTGTTGGTCTATTTCCTGGTAGTTTAAACTTTTGGAAAAAAAAGGGTGTGTCAAACAAATATTAAAACCACAAGCATTCTGTTGTGGATTCCTTTTGGTTCGCACCTTTATATGATAATTGGTTGCTTATGGGGATGAGGGGTTGATGACTTTGTGATTTGCCTTTTTGGCGTATAGAGTCCTAAAGCTACGCATATGTGGCAGGTGCATAATCTATTTCAAAATGTTTGGCAATTCAATTTATTAGGAAAATGAAAGAAGCCGAGAGAAACGAAATTGCTGTTTGGTTGTGATTCTTATATAGGCTTTAAGCAAGAGTGAGGGTGTACAATCAAGAGTTTAATATTGGAAATATTTCCCAGTGGGAGGACATGAAGTGGGTGGCAAAGGGAAGTTCGTTTATTCAATTTCCATCCATTTCTTTCATCTTTTATTAGCCAAAAGGAGGAAATAATCTGTCATTATTTTTATTTTGTTCCTTTACATCCATTGATCCGAACATGGGAAAAGTTTCAACCACTAGATATTGCAGCTTTAATGTGTCAGTATTTGAAACATTAAATATTGAGTGTTTTTCCTCTCTCCTAGAAACAACAGGACCCTTCAGGGAAAAAGTTGATGTAATTTAAACCAGCTTACTGATACAGCCAAAAACTCGTATCTCATCTCAAAAAATGTCATTGCATACCAATTTGAGATCTGCTTTATTCTATAGTTTGCACAGAATTGATTGGGCAGATTATTGCACAGAGTACAGATAAGTGTTACTACACTATGTAACTTTTCTTGTTCATTTGTGAGGATTTCATCTTACAGTTGCCAAACAGGCGATACTTGTTTTTATTATCATGAGGTTTGTATATGAAGTTCGAGAGATTGATCTTGATGGGGGACAGATTTTATATTAGTTGTTTGTTATTTAGTGTAGATGGAAATTATTAATTTGTATGTTGTCTTCATCGGTTTACCTTCTCTTCCCTCCTTTCTGCAGCAATTGCCGAGCTCCTGGACAATGCTGTGGATGAGGTACATGAAAGAGTTTTCTCTTTGCAATTCTTGCATAGGGAATAGTTTGTAGATTCTTCTTGTGTATTGGTGTGTCTAATAATGACCTAAATACAAATCCCTTGATAGCAAAGCTGGAAGAGGGGAACCTTTGGTTTGTTCTTTTAGTTATAAGCATATCTGAAACTGCAAAATTCTAAAAGTATCATTTTGAAGTATGAAATTGAAATTGCATTTGCACATAGTTGTAGCAATTTAGGCTTTAAACATTGGTTGAGTGAAATGAAAATATACTTAGGCAGCTTTTCTTTTATTGATGGATGTGTTTTTAATTTACCTGAGGTCTGGTTGCTTGTGCTGTTCTGGCGAGTTTATGACCATAAACAGGATTACATGACAAGAGTTACTTTAAAAAGTGTTAGTACATTTGTCAAGAGTTACTCTAAAAAGTTTTAGTACATTTGTCATACTTACCACAATGCTGAGGCTATCGCCACAATGCTGACTTCACATCATAAGTGGATAAAACATTCATTTGCGGATACATTCTAAAGGAGGCAGAAAGGTCAAAAATCAATTTAAGGAGATAGCCCGGGGAGAGAGGGAGAGAGCGTGTGCAGTAGAAATTGTGAAGAAACAATGGGTTGACCATTGCCTCAATTTTCTTGACTCACATTCACTTGAAGAATGTCCTTCAATCCCTTGCTGAGTGATATGGTATCTTGTTGCTATGAAACAATTTGTTGATTCTTCTTGATGAATGATAGGTTTTGGTAGTTAACCAGCAAGATCTCTATGGATTTTAATTTAACTGATTTTTTTTAGTGTCAAAAGTAATCTATATTGTTCTAGAAATCCTTTTCATCTTTCATCTCGAATATAATTTTCCAGTCTTTTTCTTTGCACTTGGCCCAATGTTATTTTCTACTTGGCTTAAAATTTTCTTCAATGTAGGGCTTATAAGCTTAGTCTATTTAGAGTAATTAAATATTAAGCCATGCCTTTATCTAAGAGCATAAGTTTTTAGAACAGTCGACAGTAGTCCCACAAAATCTCGTACTATCAGAGCCGGAGATCTTGAGTTCAAATCTTTCTAGGCCCCAATTGCCTCTCTAATTAAATATGTCAATGCTTAGTGCTAGGCAAAAAAACTAGACTAAGCGTGAGGGGGGGTGTTAGAGTAATTAAATATTAAATCATGCTTTTATCTAACAGCTTAAGCTTTTAGAATTGTTACTAAGCTGATTAGAGAACCCGCAGAAAAATAACGAGAGAAAAGAATGAAGAGAGAAGAAAAAGAAAGGAGAAGAAGAGAGAAAGAAAGAGATTGTAAAATCCAAGAAAGGGGCTCTTGGTTTCCGTTTATGTAACAGAAACTCTATACCCATCACAATATATTTATATTAAATATGAATTGTATACGACCATAATGCCCTTATATATGTAAAAAGGAATAAAACCTAGAAAATAAAAATAATTCTCTAACACTCCCTCTTAATCTAGAGCATATAGATCACCCATGCCCAGCTTGGAACAACCAGCAACAAAGGCAGGACGAAACAACGCTTTAGTGAACATATCAGCAAACTGATCTCTAGAGGCAACGTAAGGAGTGGCAACCAGCTTCTGCTTCACAGCATCACGAACAAAGTGACAGTCAACTTCTATATGCTTAGTTCGCTCTTGAAAAACAGGATTTCCAGCAATATAAATAGCTGCCTGATTATCACACATCGTATCAATAGGATGATTAATAGAAAATCCAAGCTCCTGGAGAAGAGATTTCAGCCATAGCAATTCAGCCACAGTTTGTGCCATAGCACGATATTCAGCCTCCGCACTAGATCTGGCAATGGTAGTTTGTTTTTTACTTCTCCAAGTAACCAAATTACCACCAAGAAAGGTGCAATACCCAGTCGTAGACCGTTGATCACACTTTGACCCAGCCCAATCAGCATCAGAATAGCCAACTAAGGTGGAAGAATCATTCGGTTTATAAATCAGTCCCTTACTAGGAGAGCCTTTAAGATATCGAAGAATGCGACAAACAGCATCCCAATGAGCCTTCTTGGGTGATTCCATAAACTGACTCACCACACTAACGGCAAAAGAAATATCGGGACGTGTAACAGTGAGATAAATTAGTTTCCCAACTAGATACCGATATCGATGTTTATCTTCAGTATCATCTCCATCATCAACTCCAAACTTTTGATTTGGATCCATAGGAGTATCAACTGGCTTGGAAGCTAGTGTACCAGTCTCTGATAAAAGATCAAGAACATACTTTCGCTGAGACAAATTAATACCTTTCCTACTTCGTAAAACTTAAATACGTAGAAAATACCTAAGAGCTCCCAAGTCTTTAATCTGAAATTGCTGTTGAAGAAAAGATTTAACCTCAGAAATTTCGATCGCATCACTACCAGAGACAATTATATCATCCACATAAACAACAAGAATGACCACTCCCGACTCCTTGCGAACAAAAACAGAATGATTAGAATAATATTGGTGAAAACCACACTTGGAAATCACTAAACTGAATTTCTCAAACCATGCTCTAGGAGATTGTTTCAACCCATAAATGGCTTTATGTAGCCGGCATACTTTACTGCGATCCTCTCCCTAGGCAACATACCTAGGAGGTTGCTCCATATATACTTCAGACAAATCACCATAAAGAAAAGCATTCTTGACATCCAATTGATATAATGGCCAATCAAAATTCACAGCAAGAGAAATAATAACACGAACAGAATTGAGACATGCCACGGGGGAAAAAGTCTCAAAATAATCCACTCCATAAGTTTGAGTAAAACCTTTAGCAACAAGCCGAGCTTTGAGACGCTCAACTGAGCCATCCGGGTTATACTTGATAGTGTACACCCAACGACACTTCATCACATCTTTCCCAAGAGGAAGATCAACTAAAGACCACGTTTGGCGGGACACCAAAGCTTCCATTTCTACATTCATAGCTCTCTTTCACTCGAGATGAGACAAGGCCTCAGTGGTAGAAGTAGGAATTGTGTGAGTATGTAATGATAGAGCAAAGTCATGCAATGGAGGAGGAAGATGTGAAAAAGACACAATGCTCGATAGGGTAAGCAAAAGAGGATTTTTGTGTACAAGAACGAGTACCTTTGTGAAGGGCAATCGGAAGATCGTCCGGACTAGGAGACAAGGAGGGAGATTGAACGGAGGGCACGGAAGAGCTGGAGACTGGTGGTGCCGTAGACTGCTTTTGCCGCTGATATACCTGCAAGGGAGGAGGTACGGAAGGACTAACGGAATCTAAGGGAATAAGTTGTGGAATAGGAGGATCAACTACAATGTCAGTTGAAAACTCTTTACCCTCAGTAGAATAGTATGGTGTGCCCTCGAAAAAAGTAACGTCAACACCAACATATTGAGTACAAGTCATAGGATCATATCACCGATATCCCTTTTGAATACGTGAATACCCGAGAAAAACGCATTTAGTAGAACGAGGGGATAGTTTATCAGCACCAGGTCGTAGATTATGGACAAAATAGACACACCCAAAGACACGCGGGGTAAGAGGAAATAACGGCTTGTCAGGAAAAACAATACTAATTGGTGACTGTTGATTGAGGACAGTGGAAGGTATACGATTTATGAGGTAACAAGCAGTAAGGACAGCATCACTCCAAAATGATTTTGGGACATGCATATGTAACAAGAGTGAACGAGCAATTTCTAGAAGGTGACGGTTCTTTCTCTCGGCCACACCATTCTGCTAAGGGGTATAAGTACAACTTGTTTGATGTATAATGCTAAGACTAGAACAAAACAAAAGAAATTGATTTTTGTGAGTATTCTAGAGCATGATCTGTTCGCAAAATTTTGAGGGATGTATTAAACTGATTAGTAACCTCACGATGAAATAATTGAAAAACATGTAAAAATTCAGAACAATCATTAAGCATATAAAGCCATGTTAGATGGGAATAATCATCTACAAAAGTAACAAAGTACTTAAAACCATTTATATTAGCAACACGGGAAGGTCTCCAGATGTTCGAATGAACAAGTTCTAATAAAGTAGATACACGAGAATCACTACGACTAGGAAAAGAACTACGATAATGTTTCCCAAGTTCACAAGCCTCACACTCAAGAGTAGAAATTGATTTACACTCGGGAATTATTTGCTGTAACTTAAATAAAGATAAATGCCCTAAACGGGAATGCCATAATAGGGGGGTAATAGGACTAGTAGCTAGACCATTGGCGTCAGCAGTGGAGACACCATCCAGATAATAGAGTCCATCATGTTCATGCCCTCCACCAATCTTCTTCTTTGTCTGAAGGTCCTGAAAAATGCAATAGGAGGGGTAAAATGTAATTGAACAACCAAGATTTTTAGTTAACTGACTAACAGATAACAAATTCAACGGAAGTTGGGGAACATGTAAAACGGAGGACAAGGATAAGGAGGGTGTAAGTGAGACAGCCCCTGATCCAACCACTTTAGTAGAGGAACCATTAGCTAGAATAACTTCAGGTGAAGGACTAGAGTTATGGTGTGAAGAAAATAATTCTTGCTTACCCGTCATATGACTAGAAGCTCCCGAGTCAATGACCCAAGAGGTGCCAGGAGACAAAGTAGAGAAAAAGGCCATGTTACCTATACGTGCAAGAGTGGCAGTGGATGAGAAATTGGAAGCCTCCAGTTGTTGGACACGCTTGATGAGTTGTGCGACCATATCATCCCGAGACGCGGACTCAGAAGAACTACCCCCACTTGGGATAGATGGATTTGTGTCGCCATAAGACACATTTCCAGCACTCCCTTCAGACATAGCAGCATTTGCAGTAACTAATTGCTTAGCCCACTCAGGCTTGCCATGCTTGGCCCAACATGTGTCAACAATATGACCAGATTTGCCGCAGTATATTCACTGACGGCTATCTCGATTAGAATTTTGTCCACTACGTCCACCACCACGACCGCGACCTCCCCTTAAACCACGACCTCTATTAGAAAATCCACCACGACCACGAACACCACTACTAGCCACAAATGCTGAATTATCTTTAGATGATGTAGAAGACGGAGGGACAATGCGCTGAAACCGACAAAATGCTTCATTCATAGAAGGAACTTTCTCTCCAGCAAGAAGCTGACTCTTCATAGGCTGTAAGTCAGCATTCAAGCCTGATAAAAACTTGGCCACCTGAAATTCAGCTCGGTGTGTCTTTAGTGTCTCAAGATCAGTAGTGATGGGCTGATAAAGATTAAGTTCTTCCCACATGCCTTTCAAAGCACTATAATACTCTCCAAGAGACTTGTCCCCCTGTTTAAAATTAAAGATCTTCTCATAGAGCTCATAGACTCTAGACATATTTTTGTCTTGTGAGTAACTCTCCATAAGAACATCCCACACTCCCTTGGCAGTTGTGTGGAACATGACATAAGCAGCAATGGATGGTTCCATGCTATTCCATAACGACACCAAAAGTGTATCATTCTCTCTTATCCAGTCACTATAGTCTTTAGAGTTTTCAGCAGGGGGTTCTGTAGTAAGATAATTAAGTTTCCCTTTGGCATTAATATAAACCTTCACAGCTTGAGCCCATAGCAAGTAATTGGAGGATCCATTCAATTTAATGGTGGTAATCTGAACACTGACACTGTCCGTAGAAGACTTAGTGCCATTCATGGTGAAAATCTCAATATAAATATATCTACCACCAATCACAAAGGTCGAAACTTCAGTGCAAGAAATAAAACAGCAATACCAGCATATAATCAGATGGGATTGACATCAATCAAACCAAGGGATGCTGAAATCTTATAAATATAGGCTGCATAATCAAAGAAATACCCTGATCCTTGAATCTGCTGATCAGGAAGTGTTGTAATCCATTGTCACAAGCAGAGCCTGATAAATCTGATTTTTCCTGATTTTATATGTATCGGGACTTGAAGAGAAAATAGGTAAAAATTGCAGCTTTAGGTGGCTACGCACCAGAGAAGGAATAGGGTTATTAGGGGACTCTCAAATCAGCAATAGGACCAGGGAATCAAGTAGTCAAACCGTGCTCTGATACCATGTTACTAAGCTGATTAGAGAACCCGCAGAAAGATAACGAGAGAAAAGAATGAAGAGAGAAGAAAAAGAAAGGAGAAGAAGAGAGAAAGAAAGAGATTGCAAAATCCAAGAAAGGGGCTCTTGGTTTCTGTGTATGTAACAGAAACCCTACACCCACCACAATATATTTATATTAAATATGAATTGTATATGACCATAATGCCCTTATATATGTAAAAAGGAATAAAACCTAGAAAATAAAAATAATTCTCTAACAAGAACAATTGGTAATGGTCCCACAAAATCTCATATATAGTCTAAAGTTGCTTTTTCTGGTTTCGAATTGGATACTACTTTTACCTACTGGCTCTATCCAAATGTGAGCTAACCTTTTTAATTGAAAGCATATATGTTGCTATATGCCTTTTTCTGTTCATCTTGTCTGTGCGTTTTCAGTCCTTTTCTTTGTGGTTGGGCTCGTGGTTTTTATTTTTTATTTATTTATTTTTTATTTTCTAGTTGACTTTACTGTCCTAAAATATAGTGCCCATAGGCTTAGTCTGACTATGCTTCTTCTGGTTTTGATACTATACTACTTTTGTGGTTCTATCACAAAGTCTCATCTTATTTATTTATTCAAAGGGTGGTGCTCTGATCAATTATTACCGTGAATACCGTGAAGTCCGATCTTATTGATTCTGATTCTGTTCTGTACAGGATCATCGAGAACATTAATTTCAGTGTTGCAAATTGCTTGTATATAATGAAAAGAAAAGAATGTTTTTGAGGAAATAGTGTAATTATCTAACATCAAGAATCAAAATGAAGGTTCTAAGAGATAGGGGCCATTTGATATTCGATGTTGTTGATCAATGTTGACTCTCTTAGTGCTCCGTCTTTTAGATGTCAAAATTGTTAGCGGTTACATTCTTAATAATATCTTTCTTTGGTAACAGATTCTTTCTTGGAAGTCATTTTTGAAATTTTGTGTATGGTATTCACTGGATCATAATGATTAAATTAATTTTGACTAGCATGCTTATAGATTTTATCAAGGAAATAAATAGTGGTGTTAGAAAGAATAGTGCATTTCCAATATGAGATTGTTTTTCCATATAATGGTTGGTATTGATGAGCGTTTCCAATATCATCCTCAGATACGTAATGGGGCAACAGTCGTGAAAGTTGACAAAATTGATACCCTCAAGGACAACTCCCCGGCATTACTGATTCAAGGTATGTGACTTCATACTTTACTCCTCAAATGGCAGTCTATGCATTTCAGATACATTCAAGTTATTATTCTGCCATAACTATGCAGATGATGGAGGTGGAATGGATCCAGATGGTATCAGGAAATGCATGAGCTTGGGTTATTCTTCAAAGAAGTCGAACAAGACGATAGGACAATGTAATTGACATTAACTGTTTTCACCTTTTACCAGCTGGTGATCTAATTGAAGGATTTTTCTTTTGCATCAATCCTAATTTCATTATACCTCAAGCTCATTCAGCTGTTTGGTCCTTTTGCACTGATTTATGGTTTTTGGATCAATTATGGAAGCAACATTGAGGTTCTCTCATTGGCTTTTCTGACCGAGTTATATGAGTGAAATGATTGCATATGTCCAGTCTCAGGTAGACTTATCGATATTTAAACCTAGGGAAGTGAATGATATATCTTTAGCTCATAATGTCAATCGTGTTGTGATCTATGGATTACTTTTATGCTTCCTTTTGTGTTGATCTCTAGATCTGTGTCACGCCTCTGCCCTTATTTCTTTGGGGACATAGGAAACTGTGCTTGTAAAGTAAGCAGGCATTGTCATGGGCTGAGATTATTGAGCTATTCATGGTAAAAGCAGTGGTTTCATCTCCATCTTAGAACATAGGAAGAGGCAACTAGTATGAATAATTATGAGCATTCATTACTAGCAATGTGCATAGAAGAACCAAACTGACGCTCTCCTCTCATTTTGCAGCCTTTTAATTTCTTGAAATTTTGCCGTTGCTTATTCTAGCATATATCTGATTTCCTTTTAGAGTCTTGCAATTTCTGTCATACTATCTATTTGTCTTTTAGTTTGCTTAAATGATATATTTTTGAACATAATGGTTGGGTCCTCACTCATGGTCACAAGGATGTATTTCCAGATGGAAATGGATTCAAGACAAGCACAATGAGACTTGGTGCTGATGTAATTGTTTTTACTCGTGCTATTCGTGCTGGGTAATTGACTCTCCTTTACTTTTACTGTACCCTTTGCATGCTTATTTTCTTAATAATGGGCGCTGTTTGTAAAGACTTTAGAGTTCATTTCTTGTAGTGGTCATCTGGTGCTAAGTTATGCTTTTCTTTGCTATATATTTTTTAATTATGGTGAGTTATTGGTGCCATGTGATTTCTTTATTATGAAGTACATCTATGTTTGCATTACTTTAATTACCACCAATGTCTATATTGATACGACATTTACTAAACAACATTTCTCATAGTAGATTCAAATTTTTTCATCATTCACGGTAATATGTTATATGCTTGAGCATATAATGTAAGTCTGTGATTCTATTCTATTAATGCTAAGTCCCTTCTTAAGTCCGATGACATGACATATAAGCCCTCCAACATAGTTTGAGTGACTTAGTATGAAGAACTTGGGAACCGTAATAGGGCAATTCCTCTGAAGGTTGTTATCACATTTCAACCATATTGGATCTGGTGTCTCGTCTTGTTCTGAAGGACTGTTATTTATCTAACTTCAAATTTGTAGTTTGATATATATAGTCTAATCTCTCCTCTTGTGATCTCATTCAATACCCTTTTTCCCTCTTCCATTGAGTCTTTTGCTAAGTTGAGCGAAGCCAACTTCTTCAAAAGTTTGAGCTAGTGGATTATGCTGCCACTTTTATTTTGTACGATACCACTCTTCCTGAGTTGTAAGCTGATTAATGGAATCTTGGCATTTTCAAACTATAGATACAAGCCTATAGGAAACAAAACTAATTCTAGTTTGTGACGTAATTTCACCTCTTCCTAAAGGGGGCAACTTGCTTGCGACATAATTTCAGATTGATAGGCTTCTCTTCAATGATCATCGAGTTCAGCTTATTAAAGTACATTAATAATTAGATTGAATTGATAAGCAGTAGCTTCACTTGGAAAAATGCTTCCAGAATCTGCTCCTTTTTCCTTATTCACCTATGATGCATAGGAATCTAAGTTGTGGTTGGATGATGTTAAGAACTTCTGCTGTTGACATTTGTGCATATTTTCCTTCATATATGAAGAATACGTCCTGGAGTCTTGAATTATCGATGAATTTGGTCTCAGCTAGGTTTCTATAAAAGGCGATATTTTTCGAATTCATTTTGAGGCATAGATCAGTTTGTGGCCTGGAAATCTAATTTTTATCGTTGACTTCTCTCTACTTGCTCAGTTCTTGGTGTGAAATCTACTAGTGCTTTGTATTAGAACCTAATATTCTCTTTAATGTTCTTATAGCCGAGCAACCCAAAGCATTGGGCTTCTATCGTACACCTTTTTAAGGACAACCGGGCAGCATGATGTCATTGTGCCAATGGTGATTCTTTAAGTTCTATATTAAGTTTGCACGCTGAGAATTTACTTATTCATTTTTGTTAGTCCTATCTTGCCGCCACGTCATCTGTGTTGCTCTTTTGGCACTTTGTATCGATCTGTGTAACAGAAACATTATGATTCTGATTAGTTGCCAGATTGGACTAGAAATATGCTTCACGCTTCGTTGGAATTTTAGCGATTAACATCAGCAGAGGTTGGCACTGGTTTTTGGATCTTTGTTAGGTTCCTACAACTTAAGTGATTAATTGCTCTATCATTTTATTAATTTGAAGCAAAGGTGAATGTGGATCAAATCCCGTATGTATGTTCTCTTCAAGGAGTGTCTTGAAGTAGGCCAGTTTCTTCAAAGCTTAGCTCCACTGTAGGCACATGCACAGAGTCTACATGAAATGTTTGTATAGGACCACAAGTTTATCATAGCCAGTGGCTTTACCATTTTGAGTCTGTCTTTGGTGGCTAACTTGTACTGTAGCAATGAGGGGACTCCAAGGTCTCAATTTTGACTAACCATGGGGGAAAGAATCGGGAACTGAGGGAGGTGAAAATGTTCAGACATACCCAACCATTAGCAACCCTTGCCCTTCCAATAATTTGAGTCTACTCATGCGTCAACAGAGAAGGAAAGGGAAGAAAAGGGGGTTGGGGTGGGGGGGGGGGTTGAGGAGAAGATGCTAGAATCAAATCTGAGTAGAAGTGCGCGTGTTCTGGTACTGTTTGTTCTCTATTTCATTGAGAGTTAACTTTGAAGAGCAGACTTGTAGATGGAGATGATGCAGTGCTTTGTTTGCACTGTTGTGTTGTTCAAGATTGAACTTCTGGTGAGAATTTGTAAAGCGGTGTTCCTGAGATGGTTGCTAAATGTTGAAAATGGCTGGGGTTGGCCATTCTGAGGTGTGTGAGAAATGTGCAAGGGCAGGCTGTGAGATTGGTGCAGAAGAAAGTGAGAAGAACTACTTCTAAGCAGCTTTGATTGTAGGCTCTAAGCTACAACTGCCACTTAGCATTATTATGAATGTGCGGGCTTACAGAGGGACCGTGCGGTTTAAGCAAAATTTTGGAGAGTTTTCAAGCGTGTGTGGAGTCTTTTACTTTTTGCTTATCTAGATCTTATTGCAGTTTTTCTTAGTCTAAAGCACCTGAAAGTTTCACAATATACAAATGTTGATTCGTAGATTCGCAAATAATATTTTCATGATTTTTGGAATTTTGGATAATATGTTAAATTCTGGTGGGAAAGCCAAAAAAAAAAATGCCTTTCGCTTTTAAAAAGCACAAACAAGCAGGCTCATGGTCAATCAGCTTCATGCGACATAGGTAAATATGGTTGTCCTAAAGATAATCATCATTGTGGTTACTCTCATCTTGATCACCTGCCTTTCATTATAGGCGTTAATTGATTGTTTCTTTTAATTCAGTTATGGTTTTACATATCTTGTAGATAGATTTTGATATCTCTGGTCACTGGACTGAACCGATAATCTATGGCTCAAAGGATGATTGGTCTACCAACTTGCAAACTATCCTCGAATGGTCTCCCTTTGCATCTAGGGAGGACCTAATGCAACAGGTTTATCTTTTGTTTTTAGCTTTCTGTTTCATTCCTTTCTTCCCAATGCTATTTGTTTGCAATTTTACCTGCTCTCTGCTGTTCCTTCATCAAGGCAAGAAATATAGTTCCGTAGTCTCATTTAAGGGTTTAAGTTATCTGAGCCAGCTTCATAACGATCAAGTGTACTGCTGGAATTGGAGCTCAAACTCTGAGTGATTACAATCCGATAGAGCATACAATGTTATGGTTCCTTTCTGCATAGGGAAACAATTTTCTTTAAATCATATCAAAGTTCCACTGCTCTTCTAGGTTTATGAGTTACTGGAGTTAAGTGATGTGAAGCTTGATATGGCTTGACGTTGACTATACTCAAGCTGCTCGAACTTGGTAACAAACAATTTAAGGTTCAAGTAGCTTTCGGGCAATGAGTAGCTTGCAAGTAGCTAGACCAAGCTTGCAGTTGCACACTTGCACTTTTAATCTCATTGTATTTAGTCTGCAATAGCTGCTTTATATGGTTGAGGTGTTGAAAATGGGATAGTTGTCTTCTTTGCTTAATTTCAAAGGTTATGGAGGCAGGATATGGTGTCTTAGTACTTTTCAGACTAATAAGTATTTTGCGAAGAAGTAGAAAAAAAGGTATGTAATAACGTTCCTTTGGTGTATGTCAATGACGGGAAGGTCTTAGGCGCCTCATTTTCTGGACCACATAAATTTTGAGTGTCAAAGTTTCCTATATAGTATGCGGCATCAAGTGAGGGGAAATAAGATAAAATCTGGCTACTGAATGTCTGACGGTGGAATTTAGATCCTTTAGAAGTTTTACATTGGGAGCCTGTATTATCAAATGTGGTTGCAATATTTTTGAATATGTCCGATGCAGCTGGTAAGTTTTGACCCCTTGTGCCTTGAAATTCCTCAAGAGGAGGAGAATTTCGTTAATTTTGGTCAAGCTGTTTTTCTTGTGAAAGCTAATTTGCTGCAACTACTGTCTGGTTGTTCCTGAAAATTGAATCTTCTTTTCCCAGTTCGAGGACATTGGGTCACACGGAACCAAAGTTCTTATGTACAATTTGTGGCTGAACGATGAAGGCATATATGAATTAAGTTTTGACGACGAGGAGGAGGTATATTGCATGTGGGAAATATGTTTTCCATGTAGTGTCTTTATGTGTTCTATATCCAACTTGTCAATTACAAATGTCTTTGGCTTGCTTCTGTTGGTATAAAATTTATGAAGTGTTCAGTTTCGAAATCGATCCAGTGGAATCATCAGGCTCTTTCTCCGTACCTCTGAGCAACCAGTGACGATTTATTTATTTTATATCTTTTTTATGCTGGATATTTTGTAGAACTTATAGATCTCCATGTTACTATATATTTTAAGAGAACCCTTGAGCCTGTTCGATTTGATTGTGAACGTTTTAAAAGCTTCCATTTTGAAATGAGCACCTTTAAAGGGAAGTTTGACTGTTGGTCCCTTTTCTGAGGCA
This sequence comes from Syzygium jambos, assembly GCA_031216235.1. Lineage (NCBI taxonomy): Eukaryota > Viridiplantae > Streptophyta > Magnoliopsida > Myrtales > Myrtaceae > Syzygium > Syzygium jambos. The sequence goes on from CM062228.1 coordinate 16,218,373, forward strand.
TGGACTGTCAAATTGTCTGTTGGCATTAGGTGTTGGGCTGCAAAGACTAAGTTATCCAGAGAAAAAGAGTCACTTCTCTAGGGCATTCATTGATGTATAAATTCAATTAACTACAAGTAGTTTAGACTACTATAAGTTTCTGCTGTTCCTATAACCTCTCCAAATCCAAAATATGTACAGGATAAAGAAAGAAACTCCAAAGCTTGCCTGCAGAGCCTGTTACGTTTGTTGAACCTTGGTAATGCTAATTTGGCCAGTTTACCGTGAGCACGTAGAGATGTATTTAATGTATTCTTTTCTCATGCTTTTCCTTGTTTCTTTTTGCAATAATACTTGAATTCATGAATCATTAACAATCTTTAAATAGGATATCATGCTGAGAGACGAAGCTAATCAGGGAAGCATGACAAGATTAAACAAAAAGACAGTTGCAATCCAAGCACATATATCTTACCGGTTGCGCTTTTCATTGAGGGTTGGTCTTTGACTTTCTCAGTTCTCTATCTTGTTTAAAATATTGTATTTGTTCTCGTGCCTCGTTTATATTATACACAATAACTAGTTCTTCTCGTTAGGCGTATGCTTCCATCCTATATCTCAGAAAATTTACAAACTTCAAGATTTTATTGAGGGGGAAACCAGTCGACCAGTATAACATCGTGGATGACTTGAAATACTCGAAGGTCGTAACATATAAACCCCATGGCGCAGCGGCATCAAAAGAGGTAAGATGCATGATGCAACTGAGAGAAAATGAATCTGCTTGTGGTTGCTAGATTGTTATAATTGCCATGAAGTTTGTTTGGAACAACTCTTGCCTTTTCTTTCTATCTAACTCATGTTTTTAGCATTTGAAATTTGACTTACAGAACGCCTCAACTTTTTCCATAAATGTCTTGACATGAATGTCATTTGAAATCAAGGGAAATCTTTTCATAATTTCGACATATGATTATTTTCCCTTCTGCTTGAAAATCCATATACTTTAGTAGAGCCAAATGCAGACTTAAATTCTGTCCCAGTAGTGGCTGAAAAAATCAATATGAGCCCAACAGCTGTATCTTTATATCTGCTCTGGTTGTGCAAGGGTTTGCTGCCACACCATATTAGAGCTCCTTCTGACAATAGCAATTGGGTAACCAATTTTTTTGTACTAGCTTGAGTCAATTTATTTTGGTAAAAGTGGATAACAAACTCTTTTTAAGATTGAAATGTCATTTGCTGTCCCACTAGATGTGGAGTGCTTCAAGGAAGAACCTAGAGGAGGGCCTCTTTGCAGAGTTGCTGGAATCGGTCATACATGAATTTGTCACAGTTTTACTTGGCATAAAGGAGATTTATGAGAAAAATTTTCGATGTTATTTGGACAAACAATTTCCTTGCCAATTGTCTCAGTATCTCATTATTTCAGCAGTGTGTTTGTCCATACACTGCTGTGATTTCTGCACCTTGTAGTTTTATCTTTTGGGTCTGATTCCTATTATGTTAGCACAGTATTTGGTTGTGTCATCACTTGATTGTGTTGACTAGTCGTAGACCTGTCATCATTGTGCATGGTGTGGTTCAGGTATTTATCAATAATCATAGAGCAGGTGTTTCATTGATGTGATGTCAAATTTGTAATTCCATGAATTCTACCCCATTAGCCTCTTTTTTCTTCCTCTTTGACATTCTTATAGCTTTTAGCTGTTCCTTTGATCACAACAAACTATCCAAGATTTCTTTATTCATTTTTAATCCTTGTATGCACCTCGTTTGCTTGTACCATTCACCTGGATTTTTTTGGTTGCTGACTAGGTTAATCACTGTCAATTATTTTAATGGTTATGATTAGTTGGACGTTTGACAAGCAAGTCTATGGAAGATACAATATCTGATAATATGCTCTATTCTCACGGTTCCATATGTCAGAGTGCAAATAGGATACATTTTCTGCCTGTGTTGAGGCAATTGTTTCCAGCAAAAGTTTGTAAATGTCCTCGAGGAGTTTTAGGGATTTTTATAAGTTTTAGCATAATTTGTTTTAGTGTACTAAGCTTTTAAGAAGGGATTGTACTTTAATGCCTTTTTTCCTGGTTTAGGTTGCTGTGGAAACAACCATTGGCTTTATAAAAGAGGTTGATGATATTGGAATTTCTGGATTTAATGTGTACCATAAGAATCGCCTGATCCGGGTATGCTCTTTCTATTATTTGATCAACATATGTGCACTTTGATATCCTGGGTTTTAGTGCCTGCTACAATGCATAGTACTATGAGCTGCATTTGATCAAATATGTGGATGTTTTGCAGTTTCAAAGTAACTGAATATTTCCAGAAACTAAACACTAAAAATTTCATGAATCTTTTATTCTGGCTTCAGAAAAATGTGGTTGCATAACTAGGGAAGATAATTAATTTGTTTTAATTTATTGTGAGTTGAACCTTGTGGTCACTGTACTAACTGAGTTTCACTACATTCTTCAGCCTTTCTGGAAAGTCACCAGTGATGGGTCTTCAAGAGGAAAGGGCGTTGTTGGTATTGTGCTTACCGTCTATATGTTTTCATCAAAATAATTTTGTTAGAATATTTATTATTTACCAGATTCTTTCATACATTTAGGAGTTTTAGAGGCAAATTTTATAGAGCCTGCACATGACAAGCAAGATTTCGAGAGGTCATCATTGTACATCCGACTGGAAGCTAGGCTGAAGCAGACCCTTTCAGAATACTGGTTAGTTATTCTTCTTATAGTCACTTTGAATTGACAATTGTGTGTTAATAATGTTTCACGATTGGTTGAGTGATGACTGATAAATATAATCTCAGAAAGTAGTGGATAAGAAAGGCATGTTGGCTATCACCTGCCGTTTTGTGTTCTTAAGCATAATTCTGGAATTATAATTTTCTAATTCTTAATGAATCTCAGATAAAATTTTGCTGCGGAGTGACTGCTTTAAAATTCTTGGTCCATTTCTCTATTTCATGCGTTAAATAAGCCTCTGGAGAATTCTTGCCTATATTACCTACTACCTGCGGTAGTTTGGATTTCGGACAACATGTGTTTAATTTATGTATTTTTGTCTTCTCTACTTAAACCATCACTAGCATCACTGAAATTCCTTGTGATAAGGAAACTTTCACTGTCACTTATTAGGAAGGTAAGCTCGTTATGAAGCTAAATCAAAGAAAAATTTTGGTACCGTGGATAGGACTAACATTCACGGATCTATGTCTGTAAATGACTTTCTTCTTTTCCCCATGTAGGGTGGTCAATGGATTACTTCATTTGTTACTATCTATCTTGTTTGGCTTTGGCATTTTGCTTGTGTTTTTTGCATTAACTTCTTTATTTATTGTCTATATATCATTTTGTTGTGGCCGTTGTTTTTTTACGACAAGCTAATGTCAGTAGTGTTCATGTTGTTTTGACCTGGTGGAAATTTTTCTGAGACAGGAAAGGTCATTGTCACCTTATTGGTCATCAGCCTCCTGGTTTTAGGATGCAGAAGGTGCAAAAGGAAGGTGTAAGTTCCACAGGGGTAGAAAAAAATGCGCAGAAACAATTCAGAGAAAGTCATCACTTGGCCAGTGTCTATGAAGAAGTGCAACTAAATCGACCAACTGTTAGCCATGCTGCTAATGTCCGGCAGGGTTTCATTGATGGGCAATCTAACAATCGCAAAGGATTGTCTGTTAATCGGCCCAGTGCTGGATTGGCAATGGTAAGTGGGGTAAAGATATATGTTTCCTTAAATAAGATTTGTCATAACTGCGTGAATTTCTAAAAAGAATTTAACTGTGTGGTTGTTATTACGGTATAGGTGTAAGCAAATTGTATGGATTTGTTGTCTGATACCTGCATATGTGCTGTTTGGCAATGTCTGAATTCCCTTCTCTGTTATATTACTCTATAATGTCATTAAAACTTAAATTAGTAATGGATTGGTGGGTTGGAGTAATTGCATGTATTGAGGAAATTATTGTAGGTGAGATGAATTAGCTTCTTTTCCGCGTTCAATGCATAATGTGGGTATTGCATTTACACACCTATCTCACAACTTGGTATGGATTCGCAATTGAAGTTTCATTGCCAATTTAGACAAGATGTCATGGTAGACTGCTTTTCTGAGAATGCGTTGAATATTACTTTGTGATATGCTTGCATTGTGGTCTCTTATAAGACATAAAACGGACATGGTGGGGGTCACTATTTTCCGTGAGAGTCGTGCAAGTTCTTAGTTGGTCTGCATAGGTAATGATATTATATTACGCCAAAAAGATATCAAAACTGATCACTAATCCAAGATCAAAAGAATATTTGGAGGACTCTTCAGAGAACTCTTCTGACCAAACAAAAAATATGGAATTATTGGCAAAGTTATTTCTTTTTTTCTTTTCTAAAAATCCAAAGAATTCTACTTACTTTATACATTATACATTATACATTACATAGGTCATCGATTCAGCATTGGCTAAGATAAAAAAAAAAGAGTGACCTTTTTTCCAATAAAGGTTTAAAATAATTTCATTGACATGAGTATTCTTTATCGAAGAAAAAATTTCAATTATTCGTTTTGAAACCCTTCTGTGTTATTCCTTCAGCTGCTCAGCCATACCTCCAAGTTGTTGATCGAAATTGGATATGGTCGGTTTGGTTGGTTGCCCAAAGGGCTATCTGATCCACTACAGTTCAGAAAGTTGGAAATATCTATTGTGATCCTGACAACAATGATCTTTCTAAGACAAAAATTAAAAAGGGAAAAAACCACAAAAAACCCTAAACTTTGCCACCTGTGACATATTTACCCCGAACTTTTTTTTTGTGACACCAAAAATCCCAAACTTTACTTTTTGTGACACATTTACCCCAATGTATTTAGTCCATGGGCATTTTTGTCTTTTTTGCTTTTTCTTTTTTTTTTCCTTTCCGGCGAGGGCAGCCCTTGCCGGATCCGGCGAGGGCGGCCCTCGCCGGCGTCGAGCGAGGGCGGCCCTCGCCGGCGTCGGGCGAGGGTCGCCCTCGCCTGGGCGAGCGAGGGCGGCCCTCGCCGGCGTCGGGCGAGGGTCGCCCTCGCCAGATCGGGCGAAGGCCGCCCTCGCCCGATCCAGGCGAGGGCCGACCCTCGCCCGACGCCGGCGAGGGCGGCCCTCGCCCGACGCCGGCGAGGGCCCCCCTCGCCGGAAAGGGAAAAAAAAAAGCAAAAAAGACAAAAATGTCCATGGACTAAATACATTGGGGTAAATGTGTCACAAAAAGTAAAGTTTGGGGTTTTTGGTGTCACAAAAAAAAAGTTTGGGGTAAATGTGTCACATGTGACAAAGTTTGGGGTTTTTGGTGGTTTTTTCCCAATAAAAAATTCTCCAATCAAAGAATTTCTATCTGTAAATTTATCCGGAGAATCTAGGTGCAGAAATGGTTGTAGCTAATATGATATCTTTCTAGATATATAATTTGTGATCAGAAAGTGTCCAAGGTGATATGGGAATATTGATGTTACGGACAGATCTTTTGTTTTTTTTTTTTGGGGGGAGGGGGGCTTAAAGATAAATGGTGTTATAGCTGTTTTGATATATGAAGGAGTGCTAATTCGAGTTGTTTGAGCAAATCTAACAATTTCCAGTCACATTTAACTTCACCTGTCAAAATGGGTTGGAAGATTTGATTATGATACCTCAGGAATTAATAAAGATAATACGATTTAAATAATCATTATGGGGAGACCATCCATCTAACTAGCTTCTTGTGGCACTCCTCGTTATCTTTCTTGCAAATTGTTCATTTTGCTTTCCTCTAAATGCCACTCGATTCACCCTCTAGATCTATTGCTGTTGTGTTTGTTCAATTCTTTTAAATGATAGAGATTTAATACTAATTTTAGTATTAACAGTGGGAGGTAAGCACCCTTCAATTGCGTGATGGTGACTGGCAATAAATTTAGATTGCTTCTGTAGGTTGAGGAGTGTAATTCTTTCAAACATTTGCATTCATAGTTCATTAATTCACGTGCTTCTGATCCAATCTTTACTTTGCTCATGTAAGTTTAGCTATACAGACTAGTAGGTTTTCACTCTTCGTCGCTGTGGATATTATGATGGACATGTTGCTTTCATCTTGAAATCACTGAACTGTATCTTCTTGATGGTCTGATATGTAATTGCAGGGTTCAGACAATGCATCAGCCAATGCCATTGAGTCGATGTCCTTAGATCAGATCTGTGATGAGAATTTACAGCTCTTTATGAGGTAAAGTGGCTATCTTTAACCTGAGTTTAGAAAGTAGGTGGAAATTTGTGTTGGTAAAGAACATGAGAGTTTGTCCCATTGTGAGTATCCACATGCACATTCAATATCCGCAGAAATCTATTTGATGCTATGGAAGTAGATCAAGTGAGGTTTAAATGAAAATTCTGACCACTAATGCAAAATTAATCCCTTTCCTATCTTGATTGTGTATATTCACTCTGGTTAGGTTATAACTGGCTTGGATATATTGGGATGAGAGTTTTTTTTTTTTCTCTTTTGCTTGGTTAATGGCCAGTTATAACATGGGACATAAACATCTATCATTCAGATTGTTTGATGCACTGTCGATAGTACCTTGGAGATATCAGATTGTGTTATGAGACACGATCATTTGAGGTTCTCTCTAAACAAAGTTGACCCCTAGGGATGGAAGCGGAGTGGGTTTGGTCCCATACCCATCACAATAATTATGATTATCTTCCAAACCTGTCAAGGGTTTTAATGTTAAATCCCAAGCCTACCTCACTAAAGTAATTGGGTACCTATAAAACACCAACAATCCCACCACAGTTATTTTAAAGAAACAAATTCTCTCATGATAAATATGTAGTGGACCACCTCAAATTGGCAACCACATTTGTTTGTTCAAACCTATGTGCCATAGATCTCCAATTACAAAAATCTACAGAGTCTCAAGTATTAGATCGTAAAAATTTAAGATCCATCAATCTTATACTCTACAGTCTAACGGTGCAATAACAAGAATTTAAGACTTAAGATGTGGTTTTTACAGGAGAAATTCTATTTGGGCTGACCCCCCCCCCCCCCCCCCAAACCAGGTATTTTATTGGGGTACCCAGGTACATACTATTAGGAGACATCACCGGACCCTGGGTAGAAGAAGTAGGTCCTATTGGGGCTCTATATCCAGGCAATTAATTGTTGCCTCTCTATACTTAGTTCACCACTAAATGATTCTAAAACTGTAACGAGTGATTTTGCCACATAGGTTTCGGTGTGTCCAAATTTTTCCTTTATTCTGTCCTACTTCTAGGCTTGAAAAGTAAAATCAGACGATTCCTCTAGCAGTTCTGATATTACATTCTTGATATAATTGCTTATATGCAGGTGTCAGGGACACAAGCAGAAAGAGACTGAGCTGAATGAGATGGTAGGTTTTTTTTTTTTTTGGCATCCATATTATGCTTATGCAGTGTGACTAGGTAGATGGAAAAAATCCTGTTACTGTCAATACGCAATTTATACTCGTCTGTGTTCACTTGGAGTAGATCCAGAAGGTGGAGAAAGAGTTGGAGGAAACTCGGAGGAATTGTGCCTCCCTTTCTTCATATATAGAGACTCAAAGGAAACAGAAGCTATTGCAACAGCATGCTCGAAAAGTCTAGGTATTGAGAGTGCTCCAAACAGAGCTGGCTGGTGCATTTGGTTTTTAGAAAATTGGTGCTATACATTTGCCAATTCCCATGTGTAAAACATTGGCTAGACTTTGAACCTCACATGTACGAGGCCATTGTCATTAACCTCAATGATTTTCCACTCCTTGCTTTTGTGTTTACGGGGGTGTCTTGGCTCTCGTTTCAGTGATTTATACTGTATTTAGTCTTTCCTTGGGTAGTTCCATTTCTTGTGAAGCACGTGCATGTAGATGTGTAGAACGAGCACATGTTTGTGTGTTTTTTCCCTCAATTCCTTGAATATATATGCGTCGGTGTTGTTCGATTGCACACCTCCTCTTGCTTTTGTGGGCACTATAGGCGCTTTGTGGTCACAACAGTAATATCCGTGGTTAGGAGGGTGGAACATTCTTCTATGACATTATAAGCCAACTATGCTGCCTTTGCCTGTGTTTTTTCTTCCTAATCGCAAATAAGGAAACCGAAAGCTGCTGCTACTTGTTATCGCACATTCTTCACCCGGTACTTTCTTTTTTGTCTGGCAAAATGATTTATAAGCTGAATTTGATGGCGAATTTGGGTCCTTTTGTTTGTAAGTACGACACCCATGCAGTTAAGTGTATTTGGATCGTATCATTACATTTTGCAGCCATACATCCAGCGTCAGATGTTCAAGAGGATTTTGTGGGGTTCAATCGACTTTCAAATGGAGTCTCCCCTCCTTTATTTTCTTGAGACTGCTCACCGTCGAAAGTCCGGACTTTGTGTCTTCAGTTTAACCCTACATTCGCTTTATTCACTGTCGAGAGTCCTGATTTTGATGAAAAGTAGGACTAATCTGAGGCAATATCAGACTGTTGCTGCTACTTTCGGGTGGGGAATCGTTTTTTGCTTGTAGCCACTGAACGGACATGTCGTCCTCCAAGGGGAAAAAGGGGATAAAGAAGGGCCGAAAAAGCCATTCTTACCTTTGCTTTCACCGGTGACATGGGCGGTTCCACTCATGCATTTGCTTCCCAAACGGATTTTTTTTTTTTTTTTTTTTATTTTTTGTTATTTTCAAGAAAGAGCCCATTAGTGGATTAGGTCATTTGCGCACATGCAAAGTCGTCAACGTTTCCCATTCGACGCACCCGACGACGTCCCAACACTAACATTAAACAACAGCAACAATCATATGTCGACAGTCAGATTAACATTTCGTTTTCCGTCATTTCTTGATTTGTCGCAGATCTGTCAAGATTTCCGCTCTTGCTTCAAGATCGACAGGAGGGGAGAGAATTCTTCCTCCCATCGGGATTCCAACTCCAGAATAATTAAGGTGAGAGAGAGAGAGAGAGAGACTAGTGGGGGATTAGCGCTCATTAAAGAAGAGGTCGTGATCTTGAGAAACGTAAAAATTGATCTTTTTTGACCACTGGAAATGGTGAAATAGGGGGGGAGCATTATCCGTGCGTTGTTTTAGCCGGGGCCTTTCATTGGATTCTGGACCAGATTCGGCGACCGAAGCCTTTTGTTGCTCATTTTTCCCGCACCCCCTTTACCTATTCCAGATTCTCAGACGCGCTTATCGCTAGTAATGTTTTTTTTTAGGCTTTATCCTATTGCACGTCCATTGACTAGCTCTGGTATAATAATATGCCGCATCGCGTTTGTAGATGTCGGAACCGGGACATAAAATAAGGGGAGCCCCGTAAATAAGTCGGATGTGGGGGCGATTGCGGGAAGATTTGAGCACGTGACTTGGCTCTAATACGATGTTGCGATCAAGTGCAATCGTCTCCACTAGGAACTTAACTTCAATCGTAAGAGAGTTCAAAGTATCTGTCCAATACTTAACAATGGGGGAAATTACCAAAAAAGTCCTAAGGCTGTTACACTTGTGCTAATTCAATTATAAACTTTTTAATTGTGCTAATTTTGTCATTAATCTTTTCAAGTTTTGCCAATTGAATTCATTCGGTCAGAAATCGTTGACATAGACGCCGGCTGTTCTATTTGGCACGGTTGGAATTGACATTGACATTTTTTTAATAGTTTTTTGAATTTTTATAATGTTTTGGGTTTTTTATTTTATTTTATTTTCTTTTGTTTATTTGTTTTTTGGACTGAGGGCTGGCAGGGGTTGATAGCCAAACCTTGCCGGCCACAGGCTAGGGCTGTAGTGCTCTCGCCTGATCTCAACTAAGATATATAGTAATTCTTCGATGTGAGATTTCTATAACACAATTTACACGTGCATTTCAACAATCTCCTCCTCACGTGTGAGTTCAATGATAGGTTTACTCCCTCTTAATTCATGTATCCTTATGATATCTCAAACTTGAATATCCATCAATGCTCATTGGGCTCGTGTTGCTATACCACAGTGTCCACCTCGTTAATCAGGTTTGATACCTTTACCAGGGGGAGATCACTAAAAGGAAACTCAAGTTCAAGCTTATCAAGCTATCTAGTTATACCCGCATTCACTCAAAAGCTTAAGCCATTGAGTTATGAATCAACTAGGATATAATAACTACTAAACACTACATCAATTCTTCAATGTGGGATTTCTCTAATACAATTTACACGTGTATATCAACAATTGCGGCCCTCACCATATCTAAGCAAGGGGTCCCCCTCACCTAATAGCCGGTGAGGGCCACGATGCCCTCTCCTAGTGCCGATGAGGATCGCTGGCCCTCACCTGTGGCTAATGAGGGTCAGCTGACAACCCTTGCTGGTCCTCAATACAAAAAAAAAAGAAAAGAAAAGAACAAAAGATATAAAAAATTCAACAAAATTATAAAAATATTATTAAAAATGTTAACGTTAGTGCCGACTGTGTCACGTAGGATGGATGGTGTCCACGTCAATGACTTTCGGCCAAAATTAGCTGGATGAACATAATTAGCAAAATGTGAAAATGTTTAGGACTAAATTGCTAGAGCTGAAAGATTTATGACTGAATTGGTATAAGTGTAATAGGTTTCGGACTTTTAGAACATGCATCCCATTGGAACATGCTTCATGATATTTGCCGTTGACGCTTCAGTGGTAGGTATATCGTGGAATTCTCTCACTTGACATAAATTACCACCATGCTCTCCCATAAAATTTAGGTCTTGACCAGAACTGTAACCTCCACTCAAAAGGAGCGAGAAAGCTAAATGATCTTGAATAATATGGCTATTGAATTTAGGAGCAATCACTATCGCGAATCTTGAAACAGGAAAAGCAGATGGATCCACCACGAATGAATTGAAATTACAAGGCCGTGGACTTGTGAATACTCCGTAAAGTGCCCAAATGATGTCCTCCGTGCCAAAAGTACCTGAAAAATTTTCCTCTTAGAGGATATCACCACGGAAACACTAATGTACATACACGGTTGGCATTGTACTGATGACGCAGGGTTTCGCTTTTCACTGCTCTGAAGAACACTGCAAATCAGTGACAGCTTGTGCATCATAGGGGCATCCCCAAATGCACAAATCCTGAACATAACTCCCACTCTTGGTCAGGGGACAGTCGAACCCTACCAATGACGAGAGATGATGATGGACAAGGCTTCTTCTTTGGAGACATATCAGCAAGCACACACACAAGCAGGCACAGATACAAAACGCAAGAACAGAAGTACGGTGCAAGCTTTGCAGTCCTCCAGAATGATGCAGTCTGCCATTCCTAGGACAGAACTACAGACGACGCCAGTTTTTGCATACACACGGACAAGGGGACCTTCATCATTCTCTACTTCCTTCTGCTTGTGTACCCCCGGTTAACAGCAAGAAGAGATCCAGAGGATGCTTATCCTTTAGACAGCAGTTTAGTTCGAGCATATCGGGACCACAGAAACGAACACGCACAAAAGAAAAAAAGAGAAAAATTTACTGCATTATTATCCATGGGGGGTGGTGGTGGTGCTGAAGATACCTATACTACAGCTGCATTATTGGCCTCAGCCTACTGCCTCAAGCTGAAGATGCCGTGCTTTCTCTGTTCCTTTCATTATAGAAACCCCCACAATACAAAAAACCCTAGAGCTATTAGCTGCATTATTAGTCTCTCATATGAGCATCCTGGCGCTCAACAAATTTCACTATAGTTAATTAAAGCGCAACCGTTTTCATTGCATGGAGTGCTGTCTTGAGTTCTTGTAACCTGACTCGGATTGAAGTGCGTGGAAGCCCGAGGCTGAAAGCTTTAGCGGGATCGACCCTCTTGAGTGGACCTCGGCTTGGTCAAGACAGGTGGACCGATAAATTGGCAAGACCGTGAATGGACCAGGGACCGGGTGCAATCATAAGTATTGAATTATGTGGGACCCCCATGGAATTTACATGATCAACGACTATGATTGACTTGGTCTATCTAAGAACGGGTGCAGTCAAAGTACTTGCCTAAGACTAGATGCCAACCAGGATCGATGCCAGAAGCAAGAAACGAAGAAATAGTTGTGTTGACCCCAATCATGCACCCGCTCAAGGCGCACATTCCGAATGCATGGTCGGACGCTCTATATCTCCTGAGAAGAAGTTCACATGAGTTTTCAGTGTCGATCCATACATATTCGATTTTTTAAAAAAACAATAGTGTTTTGTCTCCGTTGGAAGGAAGAAAATCTGAGATCAAAAGTTGTGTCCATCCGGAAACTCTTTGTGGGTGCCGTAAATTTGTATGAGCTTTGTGGAACTCTATTTCTTCTACCAAAAATGCTAATCAATGCGAGAGAGACGTAATTAGGACTTGGATCAACATTAACGACCTGAGCTGGTTATACTAATGATGATTATTATACTACAAGAGGTGTTCTGTTCATCTAATACTGAAATTTAATATAGCTTCCAATTGCCATGTTGATTTTCTCGGCACTTCTCTTTCCCTATTTGTAATTTTTCCTCTTCTGGTTCTTTTGCTGCATGGGAAGAAAGAGACTTGCAGGAATGGGCACCACGCAATGGCCCTGCGAGAATCACAATTATTGTTTACACGACCCATAAAGGAGATCGAGAGTGAGCATATCTATGTACATAATCAGAACAAAACAATAGGGCAGAAGTTCATCAACACGACCAAAGGTTCTCAAATCTTTTCCTCCCTTTTCTTGTCCACCGTCTCTGGCTGCGATCATATATAATCTTTTGATCTCCTACGCTCTTCATCTCAGCCATTGATGAACGGTATGAAGTAGCCCCACAAGTCCAAGTGCGTACACAATGGCATTCACGGTTTCTTTTCGGAATGTGCAACTCATTCAAGTAAATATCAGGTTATTTTCATGTGCATATGTGCATACGCTGCATGTGTATATCTAATCCAATTGAAGCAAGTTTTTGCATCGTGTGTATATATACACATATAAGCAGAACATGGGATGCTTGGTTTGGAAACGTCAAAGGGCTCTCGAGAAACTTGTAGAATTAGCTGCTCGATGGTATTGTTGGGGCATGCCAGCTTTATTGGTTAAAGCCATGACCCCACTCTAACCCTAGCTCTAATCCTAATCCTTAACCCAAGCCCTAACCCTACTTTAAGTTTTATTACGCAACACTTATATCACGTGATACATTAACATGGTGTTATTCTCGTTCGACTGTTCAAATTGAAGTTATTTGTTTTAGCTTATAGACACACACCAAAAAATAGGTAACTTAAATAATATCATGATCAAGTACTCTAAACTATTAACAAAGTTTGTTTTTTCAATAATAGGTAGATAAATTTATTTAGTGCTAGCCCATTGCTTTATATATATTTTTTCTTTTTATTTTATCTCCTGTCCACAATGAAACGACATAAGTAAAATATAGTAGTTGATTACGGATACACTCAATGAAAAATCTACTAACAGCAATCTCCTGTAAAATTTAATTTCTTTTTAACTCCGGAGAAAGAATACAAGCCCTCATAAAAATTGAATGGCTTATTAATTCATTTAAATAAATTAATATACACTGCACATATTTAACGACTAATTGCTTCGAGAAAAGCTAATTTTCACTTATTTTTTTTTCATTTACTGTATCATGTGTATAGCCTTAATTTGTAGATACCGTGCTCGGACACATCAACTCAATCCGAGACAATAAAGAAAATTTTTTAGGTGATCTCGATGCATGTGAGCCCAATACATTCGAACACTTTAAGATTGTGGATTCAATGTGAAACCTACGTGATCTAAGGGTTGAAATATACCGACTCACATGCACAGGATGCCCCCCAGAGTGTCTACTTCGCAAGTGGTTTCGTTCTCGCTCATGCACATCAACATCGTCTGGGTAACAATTCAAATAGCTTTCACTACCCTTGTCTTGGAAACAGGAGGTAATGATGTATATTCCAGATCATATTCTTTTTGTTGCAATTGAAGTCCTCTGGACAATTTATTGGAGTGTCCTTCACGCATAATAGGACATTGAAATATACCGGTTCTCATCTTTTGGAATTTTCGAAAAACATTAAATGCAACTTAAAAATAGCATCCTAGAAACACTCCAAAATATTCTCTTGCTATCACAAGTGGAATTTATGCGTCCACCAAGTTTCATATCTTCAGTCCAAAATGTGCGCACCCAATAACACGTGCCACTAATTTATAAGTTGCTTCTTCCCTCCAATGATGAATAATCACAGTTGGTTGATCAAGTGCTTGTTTGGTTAATTTAAAGTTTCTTTGTACAATAGGATTGTTGGAAAAATCATCATGAAACTTATCAAACAATCAAGATTTTTGTATTTGAAGCGAGATGAGAACACCAAAACTAATTCGGCACTGAGCAATGAGCTTTAAGGGACTTATTGATCTACCAAACATTCAAGGGAACAAATTCTCAAGTGCATGTAAGTGTCATGTTTTCGAAATTCCCTCCTAACTAGCCCGTCATTGGTCGGACTGCCTATACTTGGATAGATCTGGGTAGATCCAAGCCGATCTAGGCGGCGCGGCTGAGACCACAAAGGCCCACAATTTGGACGAGGGCCACAACCGACCAACGACTGCCCCTACCTAGATCCCAGATCGACAAGTGAATCCACTGGGATTGATGCCACACAGAGAGGGAGTGATAAGAGAGGCGATTCTTGTGTGGAGGAAGAGAGATAGGCAGTGACAGTAAGTGGCCAATCTGGTGGGGCGAAGCGGTCGAAGGTGTCACGGCAGCAATTTACGGGCAAAGGGCGGTGCTGCAGAGGGGAGAAGCAGAGAGGAGTAGCGAGAGAATGGGAAGATAGAGGGAGGGTGGCTAGGCGATGATGGATGGCTAGGGTTTTTTCTGGGGTTCTGCTTTTTTTCAGGTAAACTTACACTTAAGATGATGTTAGTATGATGATAATTGACCAATCCAAGAGTCATATTGGAGTAGAACGACTCTACGATATACAACTCCTATGACCAAATCAATTATGCAGAGACCAGTTTGCTGGTTGCAGGTACTGATGAAACTACTATGAATTCTCCTAGACTCTCAATATCCTCAACTGGTTGCCACGTGTAAACTTGCATAGTCACTGTCGATTTAAGAGGCATGATGGGCTACACATTGCAGATTCATTTCAATTTGTCAATTGAGGTAACTCTTTTTTCTGTGAACTGGCCAAGTGGATTTTAATGAAAGAGGAGCCCTCTTGCGTCTAGGGTTGGATTCTCAAGGATAGGTTCAATAACAGTACAGTCAGTGTACTTGGATATATATATGTTACATGATTCTCAATTCGATCATTGTGATTATTTAAATTAGCATAATTAGATCTATCCTCAAAATCGCTCAATTTGCTCTCATCAGACTTTTAATGTCAAGATATGGATAAAAAAATAAATATTTATCGTTAGGGGGTCTATAAGCCGGTACTCACCTTTAACAAATACTATGTCATGGTTATGTTTAATTATTTTACCAAAATCCAATTAAATTTGTGGAAATGAATGGCATAGGGCTAACTAAAACCAAAAGACGAAGAAAATTACCAAAAGACTTTTGACGGCCAATTCAGTTGCAAACTTTTTGATTTAGCCAATTTAGTTCTAAAGCTTTTGACGATTTAATAATGTAGTCTTTCCGGTAAATTTTGATCGGAAATTGCTGATGTAAACACTAATCGTCCTAGTCTACACCGGCGTTATTGACATGGACAATTTTTGTAATATTTTTAAAATTTGTAAATTTCTATAAATTTATTTATTTCTTTTCTCTTCTTTCTTTTTTCCTTTCACTGTGGGCTAGCATTGGGAGAGGGCGTCATGGCCCACACCCGAATCCCTCTCTAGCCATAGTGACGCCCTCCCCTAGATTCGGTGAGGGTGTCCCGACCCTTCCCTGTGGCCGATGACCTCCGCCGAGGTCGTGGACTGGTGGAGGGAAATAAGGAAAAAAGTAAAAAGAAAAAAGAAAAAAAGTAATTTTTTTTTGCAATACATGATTTTTCATAAATATTAGCAAATCGTCAAAACGATTTAGAATTAAGTTCGCTAAATTGAAAAGTTTAGAACTAAATTGATATCCGTATAATAGGTTTAGGGATTTTCTTGGTAATTATCCCACAAAAGACAAACTTCCCATTTTACACTCTATTGATCCTCCTACTTTAAGCTTATCTATTATGGTTTAAACTGGTAAAAGCATGATTTTCCATAGATATTGAGCCCCCAAAAAGGTTATTGAATTATAGACATATCAAAGTTGCAATACGTTGGATCAATTGACGCATGAATGCACATCTAACTAAGCAAGCGGCTCTCCACCTCAAGCACCATCCTCCCTTATATTGAAAGAAAAAACGAAACAAAACAAAACAAAATCAATCTCTACGATTCATCAGATAACAGCAGAGCATACAGCCATAAAGACGAAACCATTTGATCCCTGCGCGCGTGTGAAATCTAGGGTCTTTTGTACCTAATAAACTTTACAGCTCACTGCTAGAAAGTCCACTTGGTGGTCAAGTGTTGCGGTGGCTATAACGCATAAAGCTGACATTTACCGATCATATGGACCTTCATGAATGAATTCTGCTGCATAATTGTGCACAAATTATCAAACTCCATTCAACCTATCTTGATGGGTGGTCCTTCAGTGAAATATTGGACAAACTATTGTTTTAATTAGAGTCATAAACCTACCAAAACTTCTGGAAGCTGAGTCTCAACAATAATTATGTGTCCTCATAGCAATGTACTGTCATGTCAAAACATTATCCTCCTAGGTACACCCTAGTTACGGTAGATAGGCACGAGACTCGCACATGATGACACCTACATTCTACCCTAATTCATTGGTCAATGAAACTCTCATTGGTCTTAATATGTCATTGTTCGCTGCGTTTTGTTTTCTAATGAAGATTTGTGAATCGTTTGATTTTAGAATTTTTTTCTTTTCTTCGATTGTTATTTCCAATATCAAGAATACCATTTCAACTTTTATTTTCGATTTTGTTAAGCATGTTTAGTAAGTGAAAACAAAATATGGCTCCGAGTTAGCACAACATGAAATAGAATGAAGAATATGGAAGAGGTAACCCTAGAGGTATCGCCCGGAGATAACACAGGAAATGAATGCATCATGTTCTTCAAAATTTTTACAAAACTCTCGCAATTGCATTATGTCTTTGAGATATTGGCATTGTTCCCTCTTTCACGATAATAAACTTTGGAGAGAATGAATCTTTTGATTCATCATTCATGTGCTTTCCCTTTTCCATGGGAATTATGAAGGTGAAACTAATAAGCCACCCTATATCAATCCAAAAATCAATGCATGTCGACACCAAAACCTTAGACTTTTAGCCCTTGTACAATAATTGCTAACGTGATACACTAGGGCAGTTATAATTCACAAATCATGCGCAAAATTACCGCATCCATTAAGAAAAATACTAGAGTAATCCCTGAATTAATGACGGCGACCTAATGCGATGTGGTTTGGAAAACCAAATCCACATCGCAGCTTGGTGTGATATAATACAGCTACGAACTTGTATTTTGATTTCATATGGTTAATGACAATTCAGAAAGATACATGATCAGATGATAATGGTGAGGGAAAGAAGGGGGCGATAGAGAGATGGCGGACGACAAAGAAAGGGCCATATGACCTCGAAAGACAAATTAAGGAGAAAGGTGAGAGAAAATATGGATCCTTATAATTTGCAGGATCAAGATGATGATAAATCGCTCTAAAATTAGAACTTTGTTAACAAATGTCCTAGAGGCACTTAATAGGTAATTGATCAAAGACAAAATGTTCAACATATTGACCGCTCTCATATTACATGTAATTAATCGTTTTAAGAAATGAATTACTCTAATGCATGCTTACTAAGTTCCCTATTCTGAAAAAATAATTAAACGTCCTAAGGTCACCCCATAACACGATCCTTGAGAATATAAATGGGTATTTGACATCGATTTCAAAAGACATACCGTGATCTTGTTTTCATTTCCCGGCCAGAACATTACCCTTATCTTAATAGGTGAATAGAGTCATTTACAATAATCCATATATAATTCCCAAGTTGGCTTAATTAAGGCCCGTACAACAGCAATAATGAGATTCAATATAAAAAAAATTGGAGGGAGTAACTCGAGGTGTCAGTATTCAAGAAGCCCTAGTATTAAGTCAAATCAAATCATCAAAAGGAGAGTGTACGTACTAAAAACAATAAACTAACGATTTATACATAGTTTAAGTTTTTCTTCTGTCTATCTCCTAGGGATTGCGAAACCAAAACCTGGTACGAGTGCTTTGCTCGAGCATTCGTGTTGGATAACAGTTCATACATCGAATTGAGTAAGTTTTCATGTGGTCTTTTTCTAATTTTCCTTTTCGAAGGGAAGAAGCTTCCTACTATATAATTGCAGATTAGGTCAAAACTCTTTGTTCCGTGCCAAGTCAGTATCATACAAAACCTGCCCAATCTCTATTGGTGCATCGAGAATCCAAGTGTAAGCAAATGACCTTCATGCAAGAACCAGCAACAGCTATCCATGGCCAATCATAACTAAAGACCATAGACAACGTGGGACAAACTCACAACGAAATAAAAAGGTATTTGTTCTTGAGAATGGCTTGAAAATTTGGCGATATATTATAAGAAGTTAGTGCATTCAAATCTTTTTTGGATTTCGGGGGATACACAAGGGTCACTTTGAGTAAAGATCCATCACATTCATTCGAAACCAGCAACACATGCAAATAATGTATTGGGACAACCCCATACCCCCACAACGACAAAAAAGATGTTCTTTCCCCATGTGAGATCGACAACCATACCGGTAAACGAGGAAAGAAAGGCGCATGCAAAGAGTTTCGAACTCCAAGAACCAACCCATAACATGTAATCAAGATCGACCCAAGAATGGAAAGGCCACAACATCCAAAAGCAAATACAACAAAAAAGACGGGGGGAGAGAGAGAGAGAGAGAGAGCACAAACAATTGAAGTTATCTCGTACAAAGATTCAATGATTCCCAAGAAGGAGAAGAAAAACAAAAGATCGCAACCAAAACCTATGTCTTCCACATTCTCTCTCTCTCTCTCTCTCTCTCTCTCTCTCTCTCTCTACCCTTCTTTCAAACGGATTTGTCAAATGATGAGCTACCATACTACTCCTACTTCTACTACAACAGCAATGACATTCTCTCAAAGATTTTGCCTCCTTTCATAGTGAGAGGGAGAGAGAGTGAAAGAAGAGGAGAGGGTTATGACTAAGAGTTATAATGCAACGAATGTGATGTTTGTGTCAAGATCTTGGGTGTGGGAAGAATTGCGTACCGGCCATGTATGTGCTGATCGGAGGCGGGTACAAAGAAGACGTGTCGAAGAACGGTGCCGTCGCGGATGGCACGTGCACACTCTCGGCATTGGTGATGGGGGATGCGGCCGCGGTGGCTGCAGCAGTTATGAGGTCGAGAGGCTGAACTAGTCCTCCACCACCACCACCGGAAGAAGAGTCTCCGGCAGCCACATTGGTGTAGGCGGGGTGATCGGGTCCATGATCATAAAGAATCCCTCTGAAGACGTGACCTCCGATGTTCACAGCTGTCTGATACGCGAACTGCTCGTCGGGGTCGTCAACGGAGCTCACTTTCACGCACCGGAACACCGCCGGAGAGCTCACCTCGGCTGGGAAGCTGCCGACTAACTCCAACCCTAGAGACCAGGACAAAGAAAAGATCAATGGTACGGTCAGCGCATATATATGACGCAATATATATCGTTTATATCTTTATCACACGCGAAAAAATTCACGAGCTTTGTTTTGACAAAAGAACCACAACTTTCTGCTTCTGCAATGGAATGGAATTCACCTAGAAAATCTTTTGTCACAGATATGAAAAATAGCATGATGAAGAATACACGCATAGACTAGGGACAAATATATAAATCAGCACAGACACTCTCCCACAGAGAGAGAGAGAGAGAGAGAGAGAGAGAGCGCTTTCCTTTCTGTCAAACCAATCGTCAGGAATACTAAATAACAGTATGTTGGAAAAGGGAAACAGATAAGGCAAAAAAAAAAAAGAAAAAACCCAAGAAAAGAGAATGATGGGGTTTCAGATTTCTCATGGAGGTCGATCACCGCACACGCAAATGATACGATCCTTAGCTCGTTGGGTACTGAAAGTAATAATAATAACTAAAAACATGTTCTTTATCTCAACTCAAGCCCACCAAATCTCTTACTCTCTACATCCTGCTCTTTTCTGCAGAGAGTGATCCCGAAAGCCGAAACAGTTGACTAATTCTCTTGCCCAGAGTCACAGAAGAAGAAGCGCACACACAAACACACGGCGCACACACAAACACACGGCATGGACATGTACACATATATATACCTGAGGTGTTAGGCCTCCCGTGATCATCCCTCTGCCGTTTCGGGGCCTCGCCTCGAAGCTGCAGCCGCTGCTCCGGGTGGTGGTGATGGTGCTCCTTCAGGGCGGCGAGATGCTGCTGCCGCTCCCGCCGCTTCGCCGCAGGAACCCACGTGCTCTTCACGTGGGTCGAGCACTCAAACCCGCGGCTCTTGCAGCAGGTCCGGCAGCGGAGGTGCGGGCAGTCCTTCTTGGCCTGGTTGCCGCAGTCCTGGCAACTGATTCCCCCTCTCACCCCCCCGCCTGTTGTCGCCGCCGAGGTCGACGTCGTGAAACCTCCTCCCGATCTCGAGCTCTCGTCGGAGAACACGTTGATCGAGGCTCTACCGCTGCCGCCGCCGCCTCCGCTTGGCCCCACCCCGAGGCCCGCGGCCGACGCGTAGAGATCCTGCTGCTGCTGCGAGAAGAAGTGTAGCTGTGGTTGGGTTTGCGGTTGGTTTTGATGCCATAGCTCCAAACCCTTGTAAGCCGAAGACGTCCCGACGTCGTCCGCGTTGCTTCTTGAGTACCAGAACCAAGGAATCTCGGCAGCGGCCGTGGCTTGTGGGTGGTTGATCTGCTGATCTCCTCCTCCTCCTCCTTCTGCTGCTGATCTAGCAGCTCCTCCTCCTCCTCCTAGTGGAATGAACCCAGCCATTTCGCGACTATTGACCGGGCAAATCTTGATTCCGACCGGGAATTCAAATCCATATCAGAGCACACGATCCTCCTATCTTCCTCCTCCTTCCTCTTCCACAAGTCGAAAAACCCTAGAAGATGGAGAATTCAAACACAGTTCAAATGGGTGTTGTGTGTGTGAGCGAGGCTTAATGGATTATAATGGTAAGAGGGAGTTGGGTGTGCGTAATTGCTGATGGGTTTTTTCGCGAGACGCACGTCGGACGATTCTGTGGCAGAGCCTTCAATTCATTTCGCTGTTCTCCCTTTTCTTCTGCCTCTCTACTCTTTGCATTAAAGGGCCATGGAATTTACAGCTCTCTCTCGTCCTGCGACGCCGCCATGGGTCGTCCCTCCTCTCTCTCTCTCTCTCTCTCTCTCTCTCTCCTCTCAGTATCTGCAATCTCCTGCTACCTCCATTTAAGTCTCGACATATCCATCAAACACATACACACACAGCACACAAGCCCTCTCTCTCTCTCTCTCTCTCTCTCTCTCTCTCTCCTCTGTGTCTTCTGGTTTTGTTGCAGGTGATTGAGCTCTTTTTGGGGTGAGAGTGAGCAAGTGTGGGAGAGCCAAAATCCGTCTCTGTCTCTCTCTTTCGCTCTCTCTCTTTCTATCTCTCGCGTTGGCTACGGATTTCATGTTTCTAATCTCCAACTACGATTTCGGACGACACTCTCATTCCAATCCGACGGACGGTTTGGCGCCACGTGTCGCGCGCCAGCTTTTTGCATCTTTGCACCGGAAAACCCGCTACCTTTTTATTTTTGCGGTGACCCCTGAAAGAACAGAGAGAGAAAGAAACTCCGATCCTGCTTGTTTTATCAGCTACTTCGCCAAAAATGATTTATTTTACCGCCCGTATTTTTGTCAGCAATTTGTAAGCAAAAATGTACAAAAATGTCCCTAAGACAACTATGTTATGATCAAATAAAACAATTTGTAATGTTTAAAGGCACTTATTATTTCTAATAATATTTTGACGACCAAACGGTTTCTCATTAAATATGATATATAAGTAACCTTGGACATTTGTTAACATGGCCTTTTTATAAAATGAGTTTAACTTGTTCATATAATTTTAGCATTTATAATTAGCCAAAAAAATCATGAAACGTCCTTACCAAAAAAAATAAAATAAAAAAAAGTCATGAAACATTTATAGGTATCAATTCATTTTCTCTACGAGGTTCTCCTGTCATGGTTTTACTTGCTGCCCATCTCGCCTCTATGAACGTGGGTAAACGAATAGTGCCCGGGGAGCAGTTTGGCGACGACTTTCCTGTTGCACCGCAATTCTTTGCAAGCTTTAGAGCCAATTTTACGTAACTTACAACTATTAAGAAGTTGCATCGCCACGTGACTGCAACATTAAGAACATACTATATGTATATAAAGTTATGAACATCCATCGACGATGCTTACACAGAGAAAATCAAGTACTAGGAATTCATGAGAAGCTGTTTTGCTTAATGACATCAGCTGCTTCAGCTCACCATATTGCTTGCAAGTTGAGGACAAAAAAAGAGTTTACGTCATTGGGTTCTATCAATAGCATCAGTGTTTCTTACTGTTTGCCAATGAAGATGTGGAGGGAGGGATGTTCCTAGGTTGCTGCTAGAATTCTCTTTCGTTTCTCAACGAAAATGACACCCATCTTCTTCTTCTGCTTCTTCTATTTTTCTTTTTGTTCTGTTCTTGCTTGGTGCGTGTGTGTGTGGGTTTTCTTTTGTTCTTTTGAATGTGGTTTCTGCTTTTGATGCATGTTCAATTAATGAGGTACAGAGAGAGAGAGAGTAGAGTAGAGTAGAGTAATTTGTGCAGCGAAAAAGAGGCGCATTTTCATGGGACATGTGAACAATGATCTGGGGCGTATTATGTGTTGCGGTCCGAGAGGGGAACACAGCGCCACCTTCTCCCCCTTCTTTTGTTGTCTTCCCTTTTCTCTGGGGTAAAGTAAATGTTTGTTGTCGCCCGGTTTTCTCATTCTTTGGTTGGTTTAGGAAATCGAACGATAAGTCAAAAATACAAAGCTTGACGAGACCATTTTTGTCACCTGTTCAAGTGTACTTCGTCGAGAGTATCGTCAAGTCCCCCCCGTTGAGGGAGCTAGGGTTTGAGTTTGTTGACATGTAGTTCGACCGACTTTTACTCATAAGTTTAGGGAGTTGAGATATTAGCAACTAGATTAGATTCATTAACTGCTTCATCTTCCATCTCGATTATCCAATGTGGGATTTCATGCGTCACTCGATAATCTTATGCTTGCACCTTAACAATTAACGAGGTGTAAATTAGTTAGGACAAGAATTCTCTGCAAGTGGAGGGCCAAGTTGCAGTAATCTCACAATAACCGAGATGCCCCTACTATTATAGGGATTTACCCTCAAACCTAGACACAATCCAAATCTCTCTTGTCTCTCTTGTCTCTCCTCTTACTCTTGTGCTGCCACCACACCCGCATTGTGCCTCCCTTACCGCTCAATCCACTCAGTCGTTGAATCATCTCTATTGCTCCGCGCACCTCCCTCTATCTCTCAATGAAGGCCGAGGGAGCTTGAGGTGGCCATAAATGGTTGCCCAACCTTATTCTGTGGAGGCATTCGAAACGTTGGCGATTGTATCGTGTAGCTCGTATGGAGGCCGGTGGAGTGGAGGTGATGGCGAGGAAATGGGAGAGGAGGCGCATGTGTGATGCTGTGGTGAGATTTTTTCTCATGAAAAAGGAAGCGTAAAAGAGGAAAGAAGAAAAAAGAAAAAAAGGGAAAATAATTTAGGTTGCGCGATGATGTGCAACATCTCAAAGCCTAACCTTAGTGGCCCAATTCAAGTCATTACTATCTAAGTTGGTTTATATCTCAATCGCGAGAGTATTAATTCAATTTTAAACTTTCTAATTTTGTCCATTTAGCCCTAAAAATTTGTGCGAAATTTCAATGTAATCATTCCAATTAATTTTCGCCAAAAATTACTAATGTGGTGGTGTTCCACGTAGGATGGCCAATGATGACTGGATCGTCACGTCAGAAATTTCCAGCTCAAATTGACCGTAAAGACTCCATTGGAATAATGTGCAAAAGTTTAATGCTAAATTGGCAACATTGGAAATTTAAAATTGAAGTGGCATCCGAGACAATAGGTTTAGGATTGACGAGGTAATCTTGCCCTCAATTATTGGAGCTTTTAAAGTGGAGGCAAGTTCCATTAGATACGTTTGAGTTGATGGGTTCGAATGTGAATTTCCTTTGGAGCGATGTCACCATCACGAAGTATTGAGATTCTGCTGCTTTTACCTAACGAGACCATGCAAATGCAACTTGGATTCTCCTGTCTAATGAACTTTTCGATTTGGCATGATATATTCGTCTTGCGTGATCAAGTGCCGCGATATGTCCTCGACGGATTCCTCCTTGGTAACATATAATATGGCGATATTTTTCTGATAAAGCAGAGATTATGTTCTTATAGGCTTTTAGTGATACATATTTGTTGATTATGATATGGTTAAGCTCTTGTAATTAAGAAAAGAATTAGAAAAGGAATAATTTAAGAATAAAGACAAAGCAACAAAGGAGGAATCAAGCTGTGATGTTGGCGGCTCAGCCGACCTGCAATTCCGGCGTCTGAGTTTTAGGTCCATTAGCAGAATCGTAGGGGGCGTACAAATCCAAGTTGGCTTTTGCTAAATTAAGCATCTCATTAGTCGTTTTTGTGGTGGTTTTGATTACTTTCTTTTACCCAAAATAATGTTTCGACAATAAAGTCTCCATAATTTCAATCGCCATCAGTTTTCGTAATAATGGGGCCTCCGCAGCGCAATTGTTAGGTGGATTTCCTATCAACTTTTCTGTGTAAAGGGTTTTCTTTTCTTTTTCTTTTTAAATTCAAAACGTAGGATTGGAGATGCGGATATCAGAAAATTCATATAACACCCTACGAGTCCATGAATTCAGACATTTGATTTGTACATGTCGTCATGACCGAGTAGCTTGCATAATTGGTGAGATTCGAACGAATGACTTACAATTTTTGAACTTGAAATCTCCTCACACTCCAATCAACGACGTCAATCCGACAACAACTGGGAGGTGGCTAAATAATTAATAACATAATCATTTAATTCTCCGGTGAAGAATTCACTATACCTTAGTTCTAGAATGGCTGCCAATTAATTATTTTTCTTCTCCTTCTCCTCAAGATTAACCGAACTAGGATAACCCATCTTCTTGCTATTTATCGTCTTTAACATGTAAAATTGCTAATTTTCTCAGCATCTATTTATTCAGAAATATTTTTCACTTCTGTCTTTCGTAAATACCGCTATCAAATTTATCAGAGTTACATGTAAAGGGGGATAAGCATGTTAATTATCCTGAACAGCATATTTAATATCATGTATAACTTTCTCCTATTTGATTTTTCTCGACAATTGTAAAATATTACTTAAATGGAAATATTATTGGTGGCACACAAATATGCTTGGGTACGACACTTCTAATAACAATATAAAACAAATCCAAGGCAACTTCAATCTCAAATTTGACATATGTATGTATATATATGATGATAAACACACACTATTAGATGTGGATAATTTAAAAATTTAACAGGGTAAACATAATAATTTTCTATCCCATAAAATAAAATACTTCAAAGAGTATAAATATATCTCAAATTATCTTTATTCTATGAAAATCTAAATTCATTGCATAAAATTAATGCAGATCAGATCGTAGTTTCTCTATTGAGGGGTCTTATTTGCAAATCAAATAGGCAAGTCGAGTGGAAGAAACTTATGCACCGACATACTTACAATCACTTCTAATTTGAGTGTAATTATACGGCTGATGAATCATGACACTATCTGCTAGAAAGCTTGTTTGGCCTTCCATGTTATCATGAATTGAGATTAAAAAAATATATTCCAACGATTAAAAAGAACGAACACATTATCCTAAAATCCTAGATAAGTCGAAAATAATCACGATCCCAGTATCCAAAATGAGAAGACACAATTAAACAAAATTGTTAAATCCCAGTCAATTCTTTTATGGGGCTTGTAAGGTGTTTCATACGCCTCCAAGTAGCCAGACCAGTGCGCTCGCCCTCCCGAATTATCAAAATATAAACCAAAATAAAATAAAAAGACAAGAAGAGCCAAACACGTGCCATAACATATTTTGCAAGATTAACTTCTTCTCATACTTAATATGAAGTAGCTAACACGCTAAATGCTCTCTCATTTTTTTTAATTTTGCATTTTCTTTTTTGCCCTTCTTTTTCCTCAACTCAAGCAATTATCACGACCAACGTTATATTTATTGCGCACCACCATATGCGCGATTCACAAGCATTCTGATCTCATGTCAAATAGCCTTTTTTCTTTTTTCTGGACAGCTCTTTTTCCTCTCAAATTTTTTGCCATAATTTTAACATTTATTATAGAATTTCTCTCGAGCACGAGATGGAGGAAACTATCACGAGAATCCACTAACAAGGGGATGTTGCCACCAGCTAGAAATCGGAGGAAAACGGTGCGTAGGACGACGGACCACCCTATACATATATAGTTCTACCAGATCCCGAAAAAGAAAAACAAAAGAAAAAAAATTGAATTAAAAATAATAAAACTTTCAAAGTCACGAATTGGAGCTATATGAGCCATTCGATGCTTCTCAAATTCGCATGCAAAGCCTTCGATCGGATAAAGAAAAGACAAGGGTTTTGCGCGCATGCGATGGTCCTTCATGGTGCTGCAACTTCGTGTCATCTCTTGCCCGTGCCTGCTATTGCTAATGCACGCCATACTACAAGAGGGCGTAAATATTTCGGTCACAGGCTTTTGTACGATAGATTAGTCCGCTCTCTCGATCCGGTCAAAGATAGATCATCCGTGCAGAGGCTAAGACAATTCGACTTAGATTGGTTTTTTTCTTTTCATGATTTGATGCGAGAGGTTGGGAAATTAGATAGGAATTAAACGCGAAACTCATGCTCCTTCGATCGTAATAGGGTTTCGATATCTTTTGACGGGTATACAAATATGACCGCTGTTCTTCTATCTAAATTGTGTTTTGGAGCAATGGGTTTTTTCAATGATCCATCATAGGATACATAGACATTTCGATATACTGATAGAAGTGATTGCAAGCTCAATGATATGTATGTGCATGTCAATTCGTTCTACATACCAGAGAATCTCAGTATATGGTTTACTAAGATTTAAATAAATTATAAAAAATTACGTGGAGATCTCCACATAAATGAATCTAATTAACCCATTTAGGTTCTATTTTGTTTTGCGGAAAATGAATGATTCGGGATTTTTTTTCCAAAATATGATCTTTTATATCGCTCAACATAATCAGCCAATGCAAAACATTTCCATATCGACGTAAATTTATGTCTAAAAATTTTTCATGGATGAAGAAAATATTTTTCGTTCGTTTATTTTTGTAAGCTATACAATTGATCAGTTTAGGAAAATATTTTCTAAATCATTCATTTTCCGAGAAATAAACGGAGCCTTAAAATTCATAGCTTGGACATATTTCATTCTCATTAAACCAATTTACGATACCTTATATAAAATTTAAAAAATATATAAAAGGATTTACAACTTGCGGGTTGGGTACCCTATAGGCTCCATTTTTTATTCGGTTCGGTTCAGTTCATATCTCGGTTCAGTTTTTCGGTTCGGTTCCGACACTCCTATAACTTGATCCGCCCCATCTTCTGATTAAACTCTGTCTTAACTTGTCATTTTCAATCCTATTTTTTTCCCTTCGATAGCTGTATTAAACTATTTCGCAACTTAAAAAGCACCCACTAATTTATTTATTTTTCCTTTTCGACCGCCCTGTCTTTTTCCTTTTTTTTTGTCACTTGCGGATTTTATTTTAAACCCTCGATTTCTCAATTGAGAAACATTCACTTAAAATATTGAGTATTTTGCTGGCACGTTCACGTGCCCCT
The DNA here is from genome assembly GCA_031216235.1 of Syzygium jambos. Taxonomy (NCBI): domain Eukaryota; kingdom Viridiplantae; phylum Streptophyta; class Magnoliopsida; order Myrtales; family Myrtaceae; genus Syzygium; species Syzygium jambos. The sequence continues at coordinate 16,246,500 of CM062228.1, forward strand.
TTCTAGCAAATTTTACTTGGGTCGTATTTTTCCGTGTCCGGTCCATCTTCTCGGCGTCGCTAAAGTCAAAAGAGTATTTCCCGGTTTCAGCAATGGGTACCCGGTCGGGTCCCCCTCGGATCTCAACCCTTGATCCACCCGATCACGAATTTCAAAAGAAACCCACTCACAAATCGACGGTTGAGATTACTGGGACATCGTACCAGAACTAGGAAGCGGATGACAGATATCCCGGAATGATACTTGTGCCCTTATGAATGTCTAAACTTCTTGCCTCAAATCTTATATACGTGCCGGTCCTTAATTTTATGTTAATCTTGGACGACAATTTTAATCAAGGGGGCCCAGAAAGTTGACGCTCTTAGAATGGGCTAAACGAGCAAGTGAGAGTTTTCTTGGTTTTCTAGAGAGAGAGAGAGAGAGAGAGAGATTCCCAAGTATTGTACTTTTCTCTGTCTCTCATTTTCGAGCCCTGTGTTTTGGTCGCAGTTGACTCTAGCTACCTCGGCAACTTTCTGGTCTTCAGACAAAGGAAAAAGACTTGACCCCAAAAATGAAAAAAACAGAAGAAAAGAAAACGTTGGAAAAGGACTTGAGATAGATGGAGATCCTGACCTAGCCCAGGAAATGCACAAGGCATGTAAAATAAGGACCATAGTTTTCCTATCTACCATTAGTTTGAATCAGATAAATCGGGTGCTCTATGATTATGTTAGATCACACATGTCCCTTGCGGAATTGAGTTCCAAATGATGAAGAATTTAATCTCCGACCGGCTCTCTTTTTAACATTTCGTATTGTTATCACGCGATATGACTGTCGAAACAAATAAAATTTTATCCCATCAGGGGCGTTGCACCTTTAAATTAGCACAGAAGGGAATTGTGACCGGGTGGTCGGATGAGAAAACTTTTGACACGGGATCAACGGTTTTAGTGGACCCGATTCCGTAAAAAGAAAATTTCCCTGATTGGTTGTGCGTCACGCGGGATTCTGTCTAGCATGCTTAGGATTTTGATTAGATACAAAAGGACGAGTGCATATCATGAATGGTCGAGTGTCTTCGCATCAACATAATGAATAGAAGGAACGAATCGTGTTATTTTCGCACCTCACGTTTTGACCGTCTCTCGGTCTCCATGTCCCTTCGGTGCCCCGACATGGACCGATCTGGACAGCTCGGGGGTTCTGTTTCTCCCTCGAGGTCGAGGCCGTAAAAACCATGCATTATTTTCTTGTCTTGATGGGATCTATGGTGGCCTAGCTTTGATAATGATTTCGTGAGCGTGGTTGAACGACTTCTAGGAGCACTGTTTCGACTCGAATTCGACGGCCGAAGACGAAGCAGATGTACGAGAGCGACGGCCCTTTCGTGAATTCAACAGTGATTCATGCGGCAGAAGCATCTGGCAACACGTGCCAACACATGGGGAATGGTTAGGGTTTGGCGAGTCATGTCTATTGGTGACTGATTAGCTTAGTGGACGAAAATCACGGAGTTTGAAGTCGGTCCGTATTTGATTAGAAGCAGATTGGAGAGACATGTTTGGTCATCTACATTTTTGGATAATGTTGTTTGGACTGGTTCATGCATCTCTTTTTATTGGTGATGGAGATATATATTTCTTTTGACCATGGTGTGCGATACTTGTCTACATATATGCACACGCACCATATATATACTTAAAATTAGGACTGTCAAATGAGTTAATCAGGTCAGGTTTGGATTAGTTTGAAAATGGTTCGAATCAAATTGATTCATTTATGTGCAATACAAATTTATTGACTTATACCTGATCCATACCCGTATCCGGCCTGTACTCGATCCAACCCATTTACTCAAATACTTTCATATTTAATCTTGGAAAGTCTTTTTCACAGAACAACTAAGAGCATGCAGGCCAGATCCAGAGCAACCCATAATCGTTTTCTTTTATATTTATATCCACCTAGTTAACCCACTTTAAGCTCTTCATGTGTATATGTTATTTGGATAAAATTGCTATTTCGACTATAAGATGCTAAAGAATTAGCTTTCAACATTGCATAGAATTTTCAATTTTTTTATTGACTTACAATGAAGAATAAGAGATAGTTAGTACTTGATAGTGAATTTATAAAATTACAACAACAAATAATGTAAAGGAATTGGAATTTTAATTAAATGGAATTTAAAATATTAAAGAAGATGACTTATATTGATGATGGATTGCAATGTCAAGGATCAAGATTATAATATTACGAAAAGATGACAATGTCAAATTCAACCAAGGAAGGATATACTCCAATAACTAATAGATGACACTTACAAAATCAATAAAAATTTAAAATAACAGGGAAAAAAAGAAGCCGTCTTGATATTTTTAATAAAGGTGAAGTCAGGTTCATCTCACGGGCCGACCAAAACTTCACTTAACTTGAAACAGTCCATGGAGTCAATTATTTTTTTTTATAGAGGGTGAATAGAGAATCACAAAAGTGGGCTAGGCTTGGGTAAAGTGTGAACTTTTATAATATATATATATATATATATATATATATATATATATTGGATTTTACCATTCTAAATTTATTTATAACTCATTTAGTGAACATAACTAACCCATATAATAAATCATCCCATAAAAAATGGGTTAATAAATGGGTCTATGACTTATTTTGACAGGTTAGCTTAAATTATTCTGTTCTTGTACTTATTTTCTCAAAAATTTAGAGTTCATTAGTGTTTACAACCGTCGTCATGGGGAGTTGCGACAATTGGGATGCAAAATCTGCTAGGATACATGCCTTAGAAAAGCATATATATATATTGAAAGCACAAATTGTTCTTGTGACACACATAATCAATAGTTTGATAAAAAACTTTGCTAGTATAATAGCTTTTGAACTATTGTGAGAATAACAATATGTTGTGAGCCACAAATTCTTAAAGGAATGGACTCTACAGCGATTTATAATTATTATTTATTAATGAATGATTCAGAATATACTGTTAATCTCACAGTAAATTAATGACTGTCACTTAATCATTTCCCTTTTGAAAATTGAATATTTCTTAACAAGCACGCCTATAGAAAGTACTGTGGATTTTTCCCTCCGTCGACTCTCTCTAGACATAAATTGTACAACATCAGGAGAAGAGCCACCGTGGTGTGGTCCCCCTTAATACATAATATCTTTTTTCCCCGTTTACTAAGATTTTGATAGGGAGATTGTCGATGTTAATGTCTCTTCTCGTCTTATTTATAAAAAATAAAGGACATCTATAGAGTACTATATATATATTTATTTTAAAATGATTATAAGTTTTTTAGGGCCCGAGGTGTCGGGATCTGTCTCGGGGGATTGACGTGGGGTCGAATGATTTTCTGTACTATTACCCGGAAACATCTGCATGCTTAGGGATAAGGAGTTTGATAAAACGTAGCCATCCGAAAGCGCTGATCAAAGCCTCAATTAGTATATACGATGAGAAGAAGGCTTCATTTAAGCCTCGAGAGATCATTGGAACTGGATTTTTGAATGGTACCCAGACAAACTTTGCCAAAATTGGCAGAAACCATATTATAACTCTGGTAAATTATTCTATCAACTCACAAGTCGGATTTAATTGCGAAAAGGGATGGATTAATATGACTTAGGTCTGCAGTTACTACTCTCTGGAAAGTCGTCTCGTTGTTGCGAGTCGATTTCTGAAATAGTATCTTCCCGAGGAGGATGCCTTAGCTCCATGAGATTGATTTAGTGGTTAATGAGTAAAATCTTCCTGAAGAGAATGTCTTAGAACATTGTCTCGAAGTTGCGAGTCAATTGATGAAATATTATCTTCCCGATAGGATGTCTTAGCTCCATGAGATTGGTTTAGTGGTTAATGAGTAAAATCTGTTTGGGTAAATTAGGCACCCAAGAGGTTGTTCAATTTCCCACGCCATTAAGTGTAAATAATTCCATACTTGTACAATCGACTCAGCCTTTAGCTCGCGTTTATTAACTTCATGAGGTTAGTGGGCCTTTATATATATAATCATAAAACAGAAAAATAAAATGGGTGTATGTTATATTCTTCAACTTACGTCCACTGCGACAAATTTATCTTGAACTTTTTTTTGGTGATATAAGAAAACTTCAAATTATGTCCACTATAACACATCAATCCTAAACTCTTATTATGTCATAAAAAAACTCTAAATTTGTACCCGTGTGATACATTCACTCTACATCAAGGCTTTGTCAGATAATTTTTTGCTAAAATGATGTCGTTTTTATTTCACTAAAGCCACAAGGGCGTTATGTCAACACCGTTTGCATTCTATCACCCATGTAGGTAGATTTTTAATGATTCTGATTGATGGAATATTGATGAATGGTAAATGTGTTATATAGGTACAAGTTTGGGACTTTCGGTGTCATAGAAAAAATTAGGATATATGTGTCATGGTGAGCATAATTTGAGGTTTTTGGTAATTTTTTCCCTATTTTTAATATACAACCATGGCTTTCACTACAGCTATGAAAGAGGACTTGATGAAATTGCAACCTAAACTAGCTAGCTAAAGCATCATGGAGAGTCTGCAAGTATTATAAGTGAATAAAACAAGAGTAAGTATAGCATATAATGGCAATATAAGTCATCTTTTTCCTCTTCGATTTGTTGGTTAGTAAGAGAGTGGGTTATTGACACGGAGGCGGGGACCCGACTATATCGAAGCCCATAGATCACGCTGCAAACACCACGAACCAATCAAATCAAATCCTCTTACTTGTGCAGGTGTTCCGACCTAGAGGAGATTGCATGCAGTTTCCGAGATTTGAATAAATGACTTCCAATTCTTGTGGTGAAATTGACATGGAAATCTCCCCTAGAGTCTTACCAACTACGCGAACTCTGAGAGAGAGAGAGAGAGAGAGAGAGAGAGAGAGAGAGAGAGAGAGAGAGAGCCCTCGAATCAAACGTGATTAGAATTTGCAATGCTTGTGTGAAATTACACCAGCCATGTGTGCTATAATTTTCTATAAAACATCAGCCACTAGTATGCAACGCGGCATTTTATTGCTCCACTGATTGGACCAGCCTACCGTGCCATAAGCAAAAAGAAAGAGATGCTTGCTATAGAGGCTACACATCTTACTATATATTTTCTGTTCAATCATACGCGGGGACACTTAGATTTTGCATGAATTAAATAATTCCTACCGATTTTTGTTTTTGTTTATTTAGACCTAGATTTCGCCCGACTTTAAATAATTCCGGATAGACCACCTGTTCCTACTAATGTTTTTTTTGTTTATTTATTTAGCCATGCCATATAGACACTAGCTGGTTTCACATCATATATAAACTAAGCTCCAAAATGTTGCCCAAAAAAAAAACACCAACATGCAAACATGTGAGGTAGGAATATACCTCGTGGTATTTTTTTTTATTTATTTCATATATTAACATCAAATCGATAAGAGCATCGCTGCGTTGGTAAATACGTCCACGTTTTAGTGTGAGCCCGTGAGGTCTTCATCGATTGCTCGAAAGATGCTACTCCCTATTGACGCTCCAATTATCCTGAAAGGAACAGATAAATTGTTTATTTTCCCCACTAAACATATAATTTGTTGACTAATGCGAAATAGAATTGTTGGTTCGTTGAGGGTTTTCTCTATTATCTCTCGATCGTGACTATTGTTGGATCCATTCAAAAATCGATTACATTGAATATTTACGAGGATTAAAATAGGATTAATAATTGCGTACTCTCTCTTAGGAAGAAAAACCCCTCGACAAGATTATTATGAGAAAACATTTTAATCAATAATGGTACTGAGTGTCATGTTAGCGTGCTATCTCTCTATTAATAATATTCTTCAATTCAAAGTTTAGGTCACTATTAAGAGAAGCTACATCAATCGATTGAAAGAACGCGATTAGCATAGTGATGACACAATATCTTAGTAGTGATTCCATCGCTCTATTCTGCTTTGAATAAAACTAGCGACTTGCAGGGGAAAATAACCTGAAAGGTACGTGATTATGACAACCTTAGTTTTTCTGATTTTTGTCTAGGTATCTAGATTTTATAGGAAAATTTTCTTGGTCTTGTAAAAATTTGTCTACTTTGTGTTTTCCTGGACAGAGTCATGCATTTGACTAGTTCAACTTTAGAGATTTGCTGTAGCCAAGAAAGGGGGAAAAGGGGAACAAATTCAGGATTCTGTTGCTTTAAGATCATAAGAGAACTTCAATACCGAGATTATGTGCGCTTATTTTGTGAAAAACGAATGATTGGCAAAATATTTTCTAAAAAATAATCGATTGAATTAGTTACAAAAATGAATGAACGAAAATTATAGTCATCATCCACGAAATTATTTAGACATATATTGCTATTGATAATGAAAATAGTTCAGTGATACAAGTAATTATTTTTTGAAAAATATTTTTCAAATAATTCATTTTTCACAAAACAAACAAAACCTAAGAAGAGCCTAAAATGTTAGTGAAATTCCTTTTGTTTTGCAACAAGCTTTCCACGACATACAACTAGGGGAAAACTCCTTATTTCTCGTGGGGCTTTTTGCCATCGTGAATTCATGAATTTGTTTTGAAGATAGTAATGTTTTAAATATGAATTGTTAGAAAATCGGTCATTTGCTCTTTTGTCTAAATTATAAGTGATTTTGATGGAAGTGCAGATCTAATTAAAACTTCTTCTCAATTAAAATTCGTATTTGTTATAATTTTTTTTGATGACATGATTCACATGCAACGTTCTAATCTTCTTCATGGTTGAAGTAAAAAGTTTAGTCTTAATCTTTCTCTTTTCTTGTCTCTATGTCCAAGATTGGAAGGAACGAGTTTCTGGTTGAATATACAGTCGGATTTTGCTTTTGCTATTTTGAAGGAAAACATAAATTTGTTTTCTTCAAGCCAAGTTCAATTTATAATGAAAATGGAAAATCTCGACTTGAACTGAGAGAGGAAAGTAGTAACTCACAGATCATTAATTTGCCTAAAAAAAAGTCAGAAAATATTAACACATATTTGCTAAAGTCGAAGACTAATGCGATCGGCTAACACAAAATGGTGTTTTATTTCATAAAAAGGTGTGAAAATAGCGTCCCCCGCAACTTTTCTTCGTTTTGTAATTACAGGCTCATTCCATACCCAACTGAAGCATGGTCAAAACAGCCCATTTCGTGCTCTCACCCAGAGTGGTACCTATGATTGTGAAAGCTTTGGCACCACCGCACGAAGCTCCTATAAATGTCGAATCAATCTTCGAGTATAAAGTATCTGTCGCCAAACATAATTCCAGATTTGACTTGCTGGCTCATGGGTGGCTGCAAGCTTCTTTTTCTTAATAGCCCTAACCCTATAAAGTCATGCCACGTTGACCAAGATAGAGTTCTGCCTAATTTCACTGGGCCCCAACGCAATTAATTACTTGTAGTTACGTGGGGACAAGTAGGCGAAATTTAGATCCAACACATGCATGGTTGATTGGAACTGGACTTTGGTTTTGATTAGAACCGTTCGGTGCAAGTCAAATTGCATAACAGGATTCGGTTTGATTAGAACCGTTCATTGTAATGTTCAATCGTTTTGGGGACCACACGAGTAAAACCCATTTGGATGGTGTAGAAGTCTTCGATCCGGCTCATTGCAATTTCTTCACCGCTGAAAGCAAGACTCCTAATTTCCATAGATAGAAGGGGAAAAGAAAAATGAAGAATGGATCTTAGCAAATGATGTTAGTTTGCTTTTGCTTTGAGTTGTCAGGATCTTCAATGATCTCTTGAGGGGCCGGTTCGCCCTTTATAATGCGTGTCGTTAAAATACATCTTGTCACAATTTCTATATTGAATGTCGATGTTGTGACGCACAGATACTTGAGAGTCTTTCCATAAACGGTTGAGATCTTCAATCAGATGTAATCTGTCTACATGAGAAATGGTTCCTCAATAGATTGTGGTAATCTCTTCCGTTGTCTTGTTCGGGCTTTCGTATATATTTTGCTTTTGGCGTGTGTTCCACATCTTGGGGATTTTACTAGAGCATTAAGATAATTACTAAGATAGCTAAGCTCCTGAAAAAAAAAAAACCTCACTGTTTTGAATGTTACGTCCCGTTAGGAGCAAGGAGAAACATTGTAATATACAAATTACCTCCCCTGCGTTTGTCATTAATTAAAGAGATAAGCTGCTTTTACAATGGAAATATAACTAATATATAGAATGCAACCAAACCCTAAAGAAATTATAAACTTCCTAAGATGTCCGATCGTGTATAGTGAAAAAAGAAAACAGAAGTGAAATCCGAGAAGACTTTGTTGAAAAGGCTGTTGATCTCATGTTCTCTGTCGTGAACAGCACTCAGATTAAACACTTGAAAACCCCAAAAGAAGAAGCAACAAACAGCTTTTAGACTCACACACCCACATATCTACTTACCAACGACCACGGCAGAATTACTAATTAATGAATAGCACTGCTTTTCGTGATTCGGTCACTGAATCACGTTCTTAGGCGCGAGAGGAAAACGAGAATCGTCGATAACCTCGTTGGCTTGGAGTATACAAAGAATCTTTTTTATATGCCTAGTGATTAAGTATGTCCAATATTTCATGCGGGAGATATGAAGAGAAAATCGAAGACGTTGCATAGCAAAATATCCTTGTGAGGAACTTTAGTTCATGCATTTAACCTGTTAAGGTGCATGTGTGAGGGTGTTTGCGCAAGAAATCTCACATCCGGATGTGATGTGAAGCCATTAATATATTCTAATCGGCTCATAACTTAATGGTTCAAGTTTTTGAGTAAAAGTAAGTCCAATTATGTATCTTGACCGGCTCAGACTTTGGCTCTTTCTTGATGATATCCTTAGATGAAGATATCGGGTTTCTCTTGTGTCGATCCGACAAGTGGTATCAAAGCCAATTTTTGATTGGTGGCCTGCCTCCAATTTGTATTGGGGTCTAGCGAGTATCTCAATGAAGAATCTCATATGTGACTCCCTAATCGAGATGGCGGATGGTGTCCCCGGCTTCCCTCCACACTTGGTTGGACCAAGATAATTGAGGTGGAGTATGGAGGGTAGATGTTATCCTCACATACAACTGCCAAACTTGACTGGCCAAGGTGGAAATTTTCAAGAGATAATATTGGTGCAGAAGAATAGATGAATTAAGGGGGAGTGGGCATAATGCAAGTTGGCTTTCATGGGAGGGTGTTTGGCGTAAGAAAACTCCTTTGGGGATGTAACGTGGGGCAATTAATATTTTTCAAGTTGACCTATAACCCATTGATTTAAATTTTTGATAGAAAATAAATCAAACTGGATATGTTGATGAGTTTGAACTTAGGTTTCATCTTGGTGATATCTTAGATGAAGGTATCAGCCTCCTATTGGTTGACTCCAACGTAAACTTTGAAGCATCTCAAGTTGCTTACTTCACAATTTATTGAATAAGGTCACAAATCAAAATGGACTAGAAGAAAGGAAGTTTCACAATCGAACACGGCATAATCATTCTCTTTTGATTTGGAATTGCATTATGCCCCTAAAACATCTCTCCATTTCTTTGAAAAGTACATCCGGCTTGATGATGTTTTGGAAAATTATTGACAACCTAAAGTGCTAAGCAATGATTAACCCCAAGAAACTTTGGTAGCTAGGTGGTAGAATATCATTGAAAGCGGATAGCACATAGATTTTCTAACATGAATTAAGAAATGCAACAATTTGATCCGTTGTTTTGATAGGAAATGTAAAGTATAGGCCAATCCTTTCGTGTTAGAAATAGTACAACCAGGCAGCTGAAACATCAATAAAATTGAGGAATGATCAGCAAGCAGTCGCGAAAGAATATGCATTGCGTCGGACCCATGATCAAGCAATTACCTAACAGGTGCTAAACTTTTTTAGAATTGAGAGTCCTTCCTTTGAAATGAACTATGACCCTCAATTTGTCGTTCAAATTTTGTGAAGTTCTTTTAGATTCAAAGTAAATGCAGTTAAAAATGAATTAGACTCTAAGGGCCCGTTTGACAAGTTGCCAAATAGTGAAAATTTCTGTTCTTTTGTTCTCAGAATCAGTTTGGGAACAAAAATCCGTTTGTTAAATTTTTTGTGCCCGAGCACAAATTTGCAAAAAATTGTTCCTATAATCAATTTTGGAACATAATCAAGAAGCAAAAAAAATAGCTTCTTGATTCTGGAACAATTTTTCCATTTCTGATTTTTCTTGATTTTCTTCTTCTTTCTTGATTTGTTGTTGTTCTTTTTCCCGGCCTGCCGCTGGCCACCGACCACAGGCCACAGGCCATGGCCGGCGAGGGCGAGGCCTCGCCTAGCCATGGCGAGGCCAACCTCACCGTTGCGACTGGCGGCGAGGGCCACGACGCCCTTGCCGGCGAGGGCCACGACGCCCTTGCCGGCGACTGGCCATGGCCAAGGAAGGGAAGCAAAAGAAAGAAAAAAAATAGGAAAGAAGAAGAGAAATATTAAAAAATTCAAAATTTATTAAAATATTATTAATGAAAGTAAATTTTGTATAGTTACCAAATGCATTTATATATTTTTTTCTATTATAAGAATATAAATTTTGGGCAGTTACCAAATGCCTTCAAATGCTTAGAAATTGTTCCTGCGCACGGAATAAAAAAGAATCATTTTCGAGCAGAATCAGTTCCTAGGCATAGAATCATTGCCATGCGTATCCTAAACCTCTCGAGATCAAATATTCAACCACAGGGAACTTAACCATAGGTGCAAGTACGTGTTATTAATTCTGTGATTTGATAGAAACACTACGCAGTTCAACATCATCATAAGGTTGGGCATGGTAGTATCAGTCGATCCGATATTACTAAAAAAGACAAGCACCGATGATAATTCCAAGCTTCGAACGCTTGGTTTGAACATATCCAACGAGAGATTCCATCCATCTCCATACACCTCATATGCAGGCGCTCTAGGGCAAATTGAATCTCCTCACATATGACCCTGCTCGGCTCAGCCAGTTATTCCAGAATGTCCTCATTTGTCAATCAATCGCTAAGTGCTCTACACAGCAGAAGCCAATCATCACAGCCTATCTTTTACAACAATCTCACTATTCGACTGTGATGAACAAGCCAAACTCGAGAATATAGCGACCATCATATCTCTCTTTTGAATTTGAAGAATATGAATGAACTTTTTGGTGCAACTCATCCATCTATCAAGTGGATGACACCCAAGATTATTCCATCCAACCGAAGTTTAGGGAAGAATAAAATCTGCACTCCTTTCTTCGCATCGTGGACGTCCCTTTCTCAGATTCTGATGAAGTCACCATTGGACTGGACGAGCAGAGACTCCAGGAGGAGGATTGAACAGCAACCGATAAGGCCATGTTCCTGGTGCAACGTGAAAGGTGATCCACCGCCCAAAACAGTAACATGGCACATCACCCTTTTTCTTTCTCATTAGTTTATCATAAGGTCTTTATAATGCCAGTGCAAATGCCAAAAAGCCATTTTTCTCGCACGTAGTGCAGGTTGATTTATGCCCCTCAGTTTCCGTCCACCTCGACTCGCATGATGACTTCCTCTGGGGAACCATACTGCTTCATGGTCTCTTGTGGGGATATGCATGTATGTAAGAGAATTTGTGTGTTTTGTAAACGAAAATGTCATGGAGCATTTCATGGGTAGGGTCATATTTTACGTCATTTTTTATTGTCAAAGACTTCCTCCGATCAGTGTTTTGATTAATGGGTTACCAATATGGATATTATATTTATATGTCATTTATATGTATTAGAAGGTTGTTCTATAATTATGTTTCTATTTGCAGTTAACCCACCATAAACACTTTCTGTTGTCATATTCTCTGTGACTCTAAAGATCAACATGGTATCAAAGTAGGAAAACACATTATACTCAACATTTCTATTCTAATTAACACTTCCTTTACTCCTATTACTATCTCTGCAATGTTTGATGCATCTATGTGGATTGGTCTTTGTATGTCTGCCAAATCTTGTCACTAATCGAAATGGCATTGTGATGGTCAAGATTGATCGGTGCGTTCATAGACCTTTGGACATCTCGGGAGATTTGGCTTGCTCTAGGATGACAAATTACTGATCGTTATGCGGCCAAGGAAATTGGACTAAAACTTGATTTTCATAACATCGTTAAGAAATTTGATCGGCCTGAATCTGACTATCTTCATCGTATGAAGTTGTGGACCCTCTCACCGCAATCAATTGTTCCGTCTCCGACAAGTACTTGGTGATTCAAGGCCTCAATGGGCTCTCATCTAAGCATGATCCCTTTGTCACCATAATCACTAACAACTCTATATTTCTTTCTGTTAGTATTATGTGGTTACTCCTCCTCATTCAAGAAGAACAATTTCTTCGAAAATCAAAAGCCTCATTTTTAGTTGATATTCATTATGCTTTGATTGGCCATACCACTTCACCCGCTCCCTGTTCCGAAGGTCTCGGGGTGGATGTAATTCCAAGGGCTAAAAATTTAGTTGGGGACATGGTGGACAGTTCTTGTGTGATCGAGCGGGCTTGCAATCCTCTCATGATCAGTTTAGCTCGCAATCATTATAAGTCCCTTATGTTGATCGCCCCTCCAGCTCTTCTTCCATCCCGTGGTGATTTGAGGCCCTATGTTTCCCCATTTTCCTAGGGAGGCATTTCGGATCTATACACATAGCGTTACAATGTTGACAACGATTCATCCGTGTCTTCAACACCAACGATCTCTCGGATTCCTTCTTGGCACTCTTGGTAAGTGAGACTTCTTATCCAATGTGATATATTTATTAGGGGTGATTGGTTCCCAGTCTAGTCCAATTCCAAGGTGGAACCGAGAACCGGACCGAGAGAACCGGTTCCCAATTTTGAGAACTGCGGACCGGACCGGTTGATTCCAGGATCGGGAACCGGACTAGACTGCCGGTCCGGTTCGGTTCCGGTCTGGTTCAATGGAACCGGTTACTTAGAGTTTAGTTTTTTTTTTTGTTAAACACTTACGGTTTGGTTCACATTTTACTAATTTTTGTCAATGAATTTATGTTATTGAAGTTCACTTAGGATTTAATTCATATTTTACTAATTTTTATCAATGAATTTATGATAATGAAGTTCACTCAGAGTTTAGTTTATATTTTATTAATTTTTTTAAAGAAAAAATAATAAAAATATATATCAAATAGTTGGTCCGGTCCGGCCCGAAAACCGGTTCAGCTTTTAGGAACCGGGAACTGGACCGATAGTCCCGAGAACCAGACCAAACCCTTCGGTCCGGTCCGGTCCGGTCCAGTCCCGGTTTGGGCAGTCCAAGTTGCTCACCCCTAATATTTATAGTGGAGTGTCGGCACACATGATCAGTGACATTGACAGAATTCTAAACCCCAGACCCTTTGACTCGACAAAAGTCTTGGTTGGTGAAAGCAAGTCAGAAGCCTTTTTTACATATTGGTTCTTGATCTTTGCGAACTCCACCACTTATTCAGCTCTGCGAACTCCTCCACTTCTTCTTCTTCCATGGGAACCTTCGGTTCTGGAAATAAACCGTCACCTACTCGTGTTGAGCCCGAGCTCGTAGGCTCGCTGGCCCTTCATTCTTGTTAATATTAGTATACGCTATGCAGAAGTTGTTTGTTCTGCAAACACATAAATTTGAGGTTTTGTCAAAATGTGTGACAAAGGGATTTGCTAATCCACTGTGGCATCAGTGATGGGTTTGAACTCTAGTACTGTCGTGAGGTATCGGCAAAGATAAAACGGTTTATTTTGACGTAGGGCATCAACAGAGACACTAGTCTTGCAAAAAATAAACTACATGAACGTCAAGTTCTGCACGGGAGGGTTTGTAATACTTGTTGATACTAATGGATACGGTCAGATTGGGCTGCTAAAGATGGGAGAGAGGAGTGGGAAAAAGGAAAGCCGAATCACTATAAATATTGTCTTGATATTTTTTATGCCTATCTTCTTTATTATTGGGCATACTTGCATAAGTAGCTTTGAGCATTGCGCTCACGCAGCTTTGCAGAAGTCTCAAAATCTACAAATTGTAGAAATTTTAAAATTTGCATTTACACGAAAAGAGTCTGTAAAATGTCTACCTGATTATGTTTCCACGAATTCAGCCCCTCTTGGATGCCATGTCTGAACCTAGCAAGCCCTATTTGTCGTGACTGACCTCCCGGCTTTTTTTTTCGAACATGTGCAAAAAGAGGGGTTTCGCTTGATAGGTGCTAAGTCTAGGTTCGGGACTTAACTCGGGCTCTCCCAAGCCCATACCATATTGCGACTTAGGGTTTAAGTTTTTAACATGCAAATGGTTTATATCAAGGAGTCGCCACTAATCGATTTGGGGTGGGTCGATTAGAAACCCAAATAAGGTGATGGAAGGATCACTCTATTCTTGCGAACCAGAGATTAATTGAGTTCGGGGACTTGGTTATACTAGTTGGATAACTAATACCCTTTCGGTACCTTTTTACCCTGTTCATTTCTGAAAATATTTGTCAAGCAATTTAGATTGATTTTAGGACCTTTCTCCTAATATGTAGGTGATCAAGCGAGTGCATAATCATAAACGATCAGCAGTCAAAATAAATATGTAGCCTTAGGTTTTAGTCCTTAACTAAGTCATACGATATTCAAAACACAACAATTCATGTAATTGTATTTTAATTAAAAACATGCATAATAACACAATGGCAATAAAAATAATATGCAAAATACCACTGCATAACCTCGTAGGCTTGTCTAATTTAAATGCGACAATTTATGCAACTATAACAACATGCATAATAATACAACAATAAATCAAAACAATCAGATATATCACATAATTTATAAAAACAAAAAAATTATTATTATTTTTTAAATTTTTAAATTTTTTTAAAAAAAGAAATACAGAAAGAGAGAAAAAAAATTAAATTTTTTTTTAAAATTTTTTATTTTTTAAAAATAAAATAAAATAATAATATAATATTAAATCGGGTAGGGTCGGCGGATCCGGGCCAGGTCGGAACCGACCCGGGTCAATGGATCCGACCCAGGGCGTTGACCCGGGTCAGATCGGTTGAGTCGGGTCGGGTCATCGGATTCGGATTCGGTCGACACCGACCCGGATCCGCGAAACTGACCCGAATCAACTGATTTGGATTGGGTAATCGGATCCGAATCGGGTTTGACCGACTCGATCCAACAAACCGGTCGGTTCAGCTGGCCCTCAGGTCTCAGACGCCGGGGGGGCATTGACCGAATGAAATTTCGGCGATTTGCCGGCTGTTTCGTCCGGCTAGTGACACCACTCTCTTCAGGACATCAAGCTAAAGAGAGCTCGGTGCCTAGTCGCCGGAGATCTGGTCGGAACAGTTGTTGGCCAAGACCCGATCGGAGTTCGCTAATTCGGATGCCGATCGGAGTTTGGCCGACGTACCCAAACCACGATTCAACCTCATTTGGGCTCTGGTAACCTTCACAACATCTACCCGAGTCGGCTGAGTCACCGTTCAACCCCCAACTCTCCAGCGAAGCTCAAACACAAACCGGCCTCTTTGAGGAATTTTGACAAATAGTTGGTGGGCGTGACTAAAATAAGGACATTCCAACCTAATCCGAGACCTCGACGTCCTTCGATGACCCTTACTCACCTTCGACTGTGACACTTGGACCAAGGGCAAAGACGACGCGGGCCGGGATTCGCGCGGAACAGCAGGCGCGAGTCCCGGCCACATCGGACACAAAAACAAGGCGAAACAGAGGCGGTCGGGGGTCGGAGGAGGCTCACCGGTCGGCAGCGCGTCTGGAAGGTGTCTAGCTGATCTGCGTGCAATGGGGAGGCTGGTCGATGTCCTTCTCAGTCCCTGTAAGCTCTCAAACTTCTCCTTTTCTCTCTGATTCTCTCTCTGTTCTCTCTCTTCTCTCTGTCTCTGTTTTTCTCTAAAAATGGCCGACCAGGGCTCTCTCTCTCTCTCTCTCTCTCTCTCTCTCTCTCTCTCTCTCTCTCTGTGTCGCCGCCTTCGGCTTGGTGGTGGGGATGGATGGCTGAGGCGTAGTGGCCGCCACAAGCTCCCTTTCTCTCCTGGCTCACGCTCTCTCTCTCTCTCTGTTTTTTATTTTCAAAACCGAACCAGTCTCCCTCTCTCTCCTCTTGTTGGCCTCTGTATAGCCGACGACGATGACGCCACCCTCCGCTCCATTAAACGCTCTGCAGTGGCCATGACTTTCATGGCCAATTTTGCATGATGGAGCGGGTATTCCGCGCTACTGCAATGGGGGCCGAGACAGAGCAAAACATAGGAGAGAGGGGGGAGGCTAGACTGGGGAAGGTGGAGAAGAAAGAGGGATAGGCCAAGCCAGGCTCAGTTTGCGCGGGAGGAAAAAGAAAAAAGAAAAGTGGGCTGGGCCCGCTTGAAAAAAAAAGAAAAAGAAAAGGGCTAGGCCCGTGCGTGGGGAAAAGAAAAGAAAAAAGAAAAGGGCCGGGTTGGCCCGGCCTCGACTCGGCCCGACTCGAATTTTTTTTAAATTTTTTTTAAACATTCTAATAGACCCTATTAACATAAAATGTGCCTAATTTCTATATGCAATGCATTTAAATAGAAATATTTTTTGTTTTAGGAATTAAAGAAAATTAACTCCTAAATTTTGTGCACTTAATTTTGGGCAAATTAAAAATAGGTGTCAACAGCTGCCCCTCTTTGAAGGTGAGCTCGCAGAGATTGAGCTCGCAGAGGTTACGTTCAAAGATTAAATACACCTAAATTTGGCCCATGCATGCTCAATGAATGTTATTTTTGCCGAGACCGTGAGTCCCATTTTTGATGTGATAAGATGATGCGTGCTAAAACAAATAAAAACATACCTGATGCTACTTACCTTGCCATAGGGTAGAGTAATTAGATAATTGATATTGTGTATCGATGACCCCGAACCTGTCTTTGGTCGCCTTGACGGGGGGAAATGGTTTGTTTAGGATTCGAACCTATCTTCGGCTGCCTTGACGGGGATTGCTTTTGTCTAGGACCCAAACCTTTCTTCGGTCGCCTTGACTGGGGAAATCATTTGCCTAGGACCCGAACCTATCTTCGATCGCATTGACTGGATTTCGTTTGTCTAGGACCCTGACCCTTCTTCGATTGCCTTGACTGGGGCGCCTAACGGCTTTGGTGAACAGAGGATCGGTCTAATGTTCAAAGGGCACCTGGGGATCCTTGCCCGAGGGTTTGATGGTTTTCCTGGTGGGTCCTTGCCAGCAGGTCTTGCAAAGACTCAAACGATAAATACCTGGGGGTCCTCGCTCGAGGATTTGATGGTTTGCCTGGTGGGTCCTCGCTAGCAGGTCTTGAAAAGACTCAAACGATGAGCATCTGGGGGTCCTCGCCAGAGGATTTGATGGTTTGCCTAGTGGGTCCTCACTAGCAGGTCTTGGAAAGACTCAAACGATAAGTACCTAGGGGTCCTCGCCCGAGGAATTGTTGGTTTGCATGATGGGTCCTTGCCAGCAGATTTTAAAAAGACTCAAACGATGAGCATCTGGGGGTCCTCGCCCGAGAATTTGATGTGAACAGAGGGGGTCAGTCCCATGCTCAGGAGGGATACCATAACAATCATAGGTACATGAATTTCTGGAACCGGGCATGGGTAGAATATACTTACCTGAGCACGTTCCTGCCTCTTAAGGGCATGTCTCCTGTCAGACAAGTTTTTTGTGCAAAGATATACACATTCGTTGAAGAATAGACAACTGAGGCTATTCTAGAATATCGTACGAAATATCTTGGCCAGTAAGCCAAGATGCTTTTCTTTTTCAAAGGAACACCCTGTTTACTTTCTGGGTAGTTTAAAAAGAATTCTGATGACATACCCAGGGTTTCTTACCCGGAGATTTGATGCATCATTTGCTAAATATTCGACCTTTTTTCAGGGCATCTCTCTTGGGATGATTATGAGGGCTTCTCCAGCGCCCGAATTTGTGTCCTATCACCGGGAATTAAAATCCTGAGTTGTCAAAGACGATTAGCACGAACATGCATGCCTTCATCAAGGATAGAAAAGCTAGGCTATTCCAGAATGTATATTTGAAAGTTCATGCTAGGTGATTTTGCCATATTTGCATCACTAAACATCTATCGAGGATCAATCAAGACAATTTTTGCTCGCAAGGTGGACTTCTCGAATGCTGAACGAGGGACCTTCAGTCAGAAAAGAACTATCCACTCACTCTCATTGAAAAGGGTTATTTGTCCCGTCTATTAATGCGGGAACATCGAAAACACTCAATCTAACCTTTATTATATCCACAAAGGTCTGAATTTTCTCGCAAGCGATACGACGCTACCAATATGAGAGGCCTTCTTCAGGATCGTAATGTTGGCTTGGTCAATGGCTTAACAAAGGTGATTATCCAAGTAAAGGCCATGAAAGAAAATATTCTGCAATTATCTCCAGGTTTACAAGTCAATAACCCTGCAAAACGAGATAGAAATAATCTTGCTCACACTTTCTTGAGCATTGTTTATAAACATTTGAAATTCCACGTTAATTCAAGTGCCCTAGTTAGAAGAGACTTCATGAGGGATGTAATATGGGCTTGGTTTACAGGTTGAGGAACGAAATGATCGTTAGGCTAAAAAATGTGTGTAAGGGTGAGAATTGGTGATCATCTAACATTGTCATTAGTCTTCTTCTCCATCGTTAGGATCTTTCTGGCAAACTCCTTGGGTAATCCTGTACTTTGGCTTCTTGGACAACTTTTTCTTGAGGAACTTCTGCGTCAAGTATTTTCCTGGATACCATTCAATCTCTGTCCCAATTGCTTTCTCAAGAATAGGTTCGTCTTCATCTATCATGTGGCATATCTTTGTCAAGACAGAGTTCTTAAATTAGCAATTTGCATCGAAGAAGAACTCAAGTTTAAATCCTTTGGGGTCGTCTATTCTACACCACTTAATATCTTTAAGATATTTGAGAGCACCTTCATCACGCTCAGAGATTTCTTCAGCTAAAACTTCATTGTTTTTCATAGTAGCTATCCAGAAATTAGGGACTCTTTTCTCTTCATTTTTTCATCGGTTTTCTTCTTCTCCTTTTCTTCTTCTTTGTTTTTTTGTTTTTTTTTTCATGGGCATTGGCCTTGCTTTTACCAGGCGCACTGCTTTTTCATGCCTCTAGTTTTTAATATTTTTTACAGTTGTTTTGGCGTTGTTAGGACTAGCTTAAATAAGTTTGAACAGAACAATGTTATTAGGCTCTTGAAGTCTTCATCTTGATTTGGTACTTTGTACCCCGATGCTCAAACTGTGGTGACTTTTGCCTTATCCCGGTGTGGGGATGATCACCAACTGGGTTCATATGAAATGAAATCGCTGGCTTAATTGGGCTAGTAAGGGATATAAATATATGGGATAAAAGAAGAACTGTTCTTCGTCATCCTATAGCACTTAAATTATGTTGAGACTTCATCTGCAATAATAACATTCAAAGATTAATGCAAGTGAGAGCAAGAAAATTTCTATTCGTCTCTTTCACCTTGTGTGAGTTATTGCGACTGGTGATCATAGAAAATTTTAGATATTACAAACTCCTCATCCTTCTTGTCTTGCTCAGTCCCTAGATGAAAACATTACTGTTATCAATGACATGTTGGCATTTTGGATAGGCTTTAGTTTGCTACTCTTCTTTTGACAAAGCCCTCTTAGCCTTGACCGTCCGGCCGTCGATGGTGTGCTTGTCTTGGAGGACCCTATCGAAGACCGCCGGATTCGTGAAAACGAAGAAACCAAAGCCACGGGGGCGATGAACGAAAAGAAGGAACGCTCTTCTTGTTCCCTCTGAATTTGAATCCTTCCTATGATGCCGATTTACCTCAAGCTGCCCTAATGTGTGATGGTTCTTGATAGGGGTGATTTAAAAGGAACCTCCGAGTGTATGAGCTCAAAAATGGTCAAGCAACGGATAAACGGTAGTGTATGGGGTAGAGAAATGAACCGCCTCTCGTCATTTTGGCTACCGTATCTTATGCGAGAAATCCCTTTACCTTGTAAAAATGAAATCTTTTCGCTCATCTTGCAAGGGCTTGATACTTGAGAATGTGTATAGACTAAGGATTGCCTCTTATCATTCTGACACACCTCGTTCAATGCATCGGAGCAGTTTGACACCATTCGTCGAATTGTCAAAATTTTCACAGGGAATTGATGAATTAAACGGGTAAAATTACCATGCAAAATTACTTTCCATGTAATGCACTTAAGGAGGAAAATAGTATCTATTTTCTTTAATTATTTTTTCTTTCTTGTTTCTTTCTACTCTTATGAAAAGAGTTTTTTTAGGGAAAGAGATACTTACCTATGCTGCAATAGCAGGATATACCTGCAAGGTAATAAGGAAGACAATGTTAATGAATGGTTTTTTGAGGGACAGGGATTGGGAACGATACAACATTACCCTTCGTGATTCCCTTAATTTGAGATTAGATTGATAGCTCCTTGAGTTTTTTCGGATGTCGATAATTTCCTTCTGACAGAAATAGGAGCTTATACTAGAAATGAGAGAATTGAGGGTAAATTGAAAACGATACAAATTACTCTTCTTTCATTTTGCCTTCAAAGCTAGTAGAGTCTTTTCTCCTCTTTACTTTGTTCAGCCTTCTCTGTCTCAGTCTGCTTCTCCATACTCTTGGTCTCAAAGCTCGAATGAAATCCTCTATAATTAGGAGTGCTTCCAAATAGAGGGTTCTATTGTCAACGCATGCTGTGTCAATGCGGCTCCGGTATGTCGAGGGATTTCTTGGGAATCATATGATTCCTGATATGCATAGGGTATGTGCAATTGCTTGCATAGGGATCTTTGCAGCAAATCTAATTTCTGCTTTAAAGGTCTTTGACGGATATGGGCGTGACTACCATCGAGACTTCCGTGGTTGTCAGGATCGGCCTTGACGCCATTTTGTCATGTGCGAAAGCCTTTTAGGTTAGACTTGCTACCATGAATGTTCTTTGCTCAATTTTGTCCTATGTAAAAGGAAAAAAGGTATGTCATTTCTATGCTAAAGTGGATGAACTTTAGGAACGAAATACACCCTTTTTGAAGGACCGGGAGATCGCATGCCCCCTAGTCTACTATTCTAATTAAGCATTTTTTCGTCATGTTTTATTCGAGAGGTCTCAACATTGGTGGTCTATCCGGCTTGCGAGCACATCAGAGTCTAGTATGTTCCCCAGTTCATTATCTGCAAAAGAAAAGGGATGGAATGCCATTTTCAAAATTTGTTAAGGAAAAGACACACCTTTTTCTTTCAAAAGGGGTAATCTTTTCTTGATCTGCCCCCGACTTTTATACAAAATGATGTTTCGCTCATCATGGAATCAAGGAATGCTTAGCATTCTCTTTGACTCTCTGGGGGTGATATCATCCACTGGTAGTAATGAGATTTGTCCAATGTTTCATTTGAAAATTGGATGATTTTCGCTCGAACTGTCCTTATTAGATGAATTAGTCCACTAGCATCGTCAGGGTCTGAGGTGCTCTTCAGTTTGCGTCATTTTCAAATGTCCCCTTTGTAATAACAAATCAAAAGGGATTATGCTCTGAGACACGAAGTGAGCGAGTTAGAAAAACAAACAGGGCTATTAGCATGCACGCTTTTCCACCACCATTCTTTTTTTGCCTTTTTGAAAAATGATAAAACGTTTATTTTATTTTCAAAAGCTTAGAAACAAGGAAGCATGAGGAAGCCCGGGCCTCAGAACACTTTTCTTTACATGGCTGGATATCATCAACAGGCCGATTTGGGATACTTCTTCAAGCCCTCAAAACAAAATATTTGTAATTCTTTTGAATAATTCAGGCTAATTATATTTGTTGGAATGGAAATTGCCATACTAAAATTTCAAGCATAATTAAAAATTCAGAAAACAGTTGAGACTTTAGAAAGCAAGAAAAGCATCCACATAGGGGAGGATTCAAACTTTTAAATATGCCTCTACTCTAACGGAGGAAAATTGAGTCTTCAGTTTACTCAACGATGACATCCGTGGCTTTTGCTTGATTGAGTGGTGCGCTGTGGAATGAAAGCATTTTTGCATTCAACAATTTCTGAACTTTATTTTTCAAGACAACACAATCATTGACGGAATGTCCTATTTCACCCAAATGATAGTCATATGCCTTGGAGGGATCGTAGTTGGGGAAACGCTCAGGATTTTCACGCTTTAGTTTTTTAGCAAGCAACCTCTTTTCCAGGAGAATAGACAGGATATGAGACAGAGGCCAAGGGAGTGGTGTGAAGTGCTTTTTGTTATTTCGCCTTTGGGGCGGCTAGCGGCCTGAGGCCGGTTGCTATCCATTGCTCATCTGAATCATTAGGGAAAGACGAATGGTTTGCGTGTATGTAACATCCACATTTGTTAGGGGTTCTTTCTCCTTCTTCATACTGAATTTCTTACTTGTGGAAGTAGGTTCTATGAACCACTCCTCAAGCAATCCCATTTCGATTCGTTCGCCCACAGGAACAAGACGATTAAGGGATTTAGCAGTGACACCAATCAGGCGGTGTCTGTATTCATACGGAAGAGACTTTATGAAGAACTTCACTTGTTCGTTATCAGTGAGTTGTGGGGTAACCTGGGCGGTCAAGTTTCTCCATCTGGTGGCATACTCTTTGAAGGACTCAGTCTTCTTTTTTTTAGTGCGTTCCAGATCGTCACGAGTAAAGGTGATGTCAAGGTTAAATTGATACTGTTTGAGGAATGCATCAACAACATCATCCCAAGATTTAAAAGCATTCACGTCTTTTGACATATACCGTGTCAAAGTTGGCCCCGTCAAACTTGCTTAAAAGTTTTGAATCATGAGGGGTTCATTGTCAACGTATTGAGTCATCCGTACATAATACATGTGCAAATGGTGTCACGAGGTACCATCGAACTTCTCGAATTCCGGCATCTTAAACTTTTATGGTACTTTGACCTATTTGTATATAGACAGGTCAAGTAGTACAGCATTTTGCGGGCCTTGTAGCTGTTTCAGCATCTCCTCGACCTTTGCAAGACGTTTGTCATGCTCTGTCATCGGTACAGCTTCAAGTTCAGGCTTCCTAACGGCAAGGGAAAGTGAATCATCCTCTAGCGGGGATATTTTGCTATCACTAGCGGAGGCTTTGTCTTTTCCAGTAGATGGTGGTGGTAACATCACCTCGATTGTTGCAGGCGTGGGCGTGAGCTTGCCCTGAATGGATTCTACCTGCTTTGTGAGATTTTAGATTGCATTGAGGACCAGTTTCATCTCGTCTTCCATGTTATTGAGACAAACGTTTTCTTCGGCCATTTTTTGTAACGGTCTGTGAAAACGTTGAAATGAATGAGTATAATGCCCAATAAAAAATCATTTTATGACCTAGTCATAATATTATTACCTATTTTCTTTATTTACAAAGAAAAAGAACAAAAAAGGATTTTTATTAATATTAACATTACAGGCAGCGTCCCCGGGGTTCGAACCTCGGTTGCCTCGGACTGTTTTCGCTTATTCCCGGATACCACTGGGCCAAAGGCCACGGTGGTGTCATTAAGGCACAAAAAATTTTATTTATAGAATAAAAAGCGATCCGAGTTATATTAACATTAGTACAACCCATAAATACTTTTAAAGAAGAAAACCAAAACCTCTAAACATAAATACTGGGAAAAATGAAAGACATGGGCTTTTAACAAAAAGGGCGCCATTCTTGGATGCTCATTCTATAAACGATGGAGAAGCTACGGTCTCTCGGAGCTGCTTATTTTCACGGACAAGCTCCACAATAAGCGTATCGCTCGTCTCGTCAGTTACACCATGCTAGAAACTCTTTCTTAGGAGCGGGGACGAATTGGATATCAACTCTTCCCATCGCATATAGAATGCAATTAACGGGTGGCTTAACAGTGATAAATCAATTGAATAAGTAGACTGTATAAAAAATGAGAAGGGATAGAATATATACCTTTCCTTGAACCATGGCAATCACAACAACATGCACATGAGGAGTGAGGTTCGATTTCTATCTAGACTGGTTCAGCAAAATGAAATATAAAAGGGTACTTGACCGTTGCAGTCTCGCGTTGGTGTCAAGTCCTTTTAATCTCGGTCAAATCGAAATGAATATCTTATAGTCACGCAAATATCGACTAAAGATATTTCTCTACGATTTTTAGAAATAAATTTCGGGGAAAAGAAAGGCAACCTCTACATCACGGGCTCACGTTCGAGGTCGTATCTTTCTTAACACCATCCTAAAATGCCCTATTACGGCCCAGGTCCGGCATCGAGGCTGTGTGTATAATAGTGTAGTGCTAAATAATTAAAACCATGCACAACAATTTATAAACAATCAATTCGAACCTGCAAGTACAAATAACACCTTAATATCATGATCATACCTGAAGTCTTTGCTGCCAAACAAAAATTATTGTTAAACAGGATAAAAATTTTGGCTTAAGTCCACTTAAAAAAATGCAAGTCCCCAGCGGAGTCGCCAGTCTGTCGCGACCAATCTCCCGGCTTTTTTTATTGAACATGTGCAAAAAGAGGGGTTTTGCCTAGTAGGTGCTAAGTATAGGTTCGGGACTTAACTCGGGCTCTCCTAAGCCCATATCATATTGCGACTTAGGGTTTAAGTTTTTAACATATAAATGGTTTATATCAAGGAGTTGCCACTAATCGATTTGAGGTAGGTCGATTAGAAACCCAAATAAGGTGATGGGAGGATCACCTTATTCCTGCGATCATAGATTAATTGAGTTCGGGGACTTGGTTACACTAGTTGGATAACTAATGCCCTTTCGGTACCTTTTTACTCTGTTCATTTCTAAAAACATTTGTCAAGCAATTTGGATTGATTTTAGGATCTTTCTCCTAACATGTGAGGTGATCAAGCGAGTGCATAATCATAAACAATCAGCAATCAAAATAAATATGCAACCTTAGGTTCTAGTCCTTAACTAAGTCATATGACATTCAAAACACAACAATTCATGCAATTGTATTTTAATTAAAAGCATGCATAATAACACAACGGTAATAAAAATAATATGCAAAATACCACCGCATAATCTCGTAGGCTTGTCTAATTTAAATGCGACAATTTACGCAACTATAACAACATGCATAATAATACAACGATAAATCAAAATAATCAGATATATCACATAATTTATAAAAATAAAAAAATTATAAATAAAAGAAATACGGAAAGAGAGAAAAAAAATTTAAATTTTTTTATTTTTTAAAAATAAAATAAAATAAAATAAAAATATAATATTAAACCGAGTTGGGTCGGCAGATCCGGGCCGGGTTGGAACCGACTCGAGTCAACGGATCTGACCCAAGGCGTTGACTCGGGTCGGATCAGTTGAGTCGGGTTGGGTCATCGGATTCGGATCCGGTCGGGACCGACCCGGATCCGCGAAATCGACCCGAATCGACTGATTCGGATTGGGTAATCGGATTTGGATCGGGTTTCCAACCCGATCCAACGAACTAGTCGGTTCAGCCAGCCCTTAGGTCTCAAACGCCGAGGGGGCACTGACTGGATGAAATTCCGGCGATTTGCCGGCTGTTTCGTCCGGCCAGTGACACCACTCTCTTCAGGACATCAAGTTGAAGAGAGCCTGGTGCCTGGTTGCCGATGATCTGGTCGGAACAGTCGCCGGCCAAGATCCGATCAAAGTTCGTTAATATGGACGACGATCGGAGTTTGGCCGACGTACTCAAACCACGATTCAACCTCATTTGGACTCTAGTAACCTTCACGACACCTACCTGAGTGGGCTGAGTCACCATTTGACCCCCTACTTTTCGGCGAAGCTCAAACACAAACCGGCCTCTTTGAGGAATTTTGAAAAACAGTTGGTGAGCGTGACTAAAATAAGGACATTCCAACCTAATCCGGGACCCCGGCATCCTCCGATGACCCTTACTCACCTTCGACCATGACACTTGGACCATGGGCAAAGACGGCACGGGCCGGGATTCGCGCTAAACGGCTAGCGCAAGTCCCAACCATAATGGCTAGAAAAACAGGGCAAAACAGAGGCGGTCGGGGGCCAGGGAAGGCTCACCGGTCGGCGGCACGTCTGGAAGGTGTCTGGCTGATCTGTGTGCAATGGGGAGGCTGGCTGACGTCCTTCTCAGTCCCTATAAGCTCTGAAACTTCTCTTTCTCTCTCTGATTCTCTCTCTGTTCTCTCTTTTCTCTCTGTCTCTGTTTTTCTCTGAAAATGGCCGACCGGGGCTCTCTCTCTCTCTCTCTCTCTCTCTCTCTCTCTCTCTCTCTCTCTCTCTCTCTCTCTCTCTCTCTCTCTCTCTCTCTCTCTCGCCGTCATCGGCTCGGCGGTAGGGATGGATGGCTGAGGTGCGGTGGCCGCCAGAAGCTCCCTTTCTCTTCCTGCTCATGCTCTCTCTCCGTTTTTTTGTCAAAATCGAACCAGTCTCCCTCTCTCTCCTCTCGCTGGCCTCTGTATAGCCAACGACGATGATGCCACCCTCTGCTCCATTAAACGCTATGCACCGGCCATGACTTTCATGGCCAATTTTGCGTGGTGGAGCAGGTATTCCGCGTTTCTGTAGTGTGGGCTAGGACAGAGCATAACAGAGGAGGGAGGGGGAGGCTAGACTGGGGAAGGTGGAGAAGAAAGAGAGCTGGGCCGGGCTAGGCCCAGTTCGCGCGGGAGAAAAAAGAAAAGCGGGCTGGGCCCGTGCGAAAAAAAAAAGAAAAAGAAAAGGGCCGGGCCCGTGTGTGGGGAAAAGAAAAGAAAAAAAGAAAAGGGCCGGGTTGAATTTTTTAAAAAAAATTCTAATAGACCCTATTAACATAAAATGTGCCTAATTTCTATATGCAATGCATTTAAATAGAAATATTTTTTGTTTTAGGAATTAAAGAAAATTAACTCCTAAATTTTGTGCAATTAATTTTGTGCAAATTAAAAATAGGTGTCAACACTATTGTCTTGGCCCACCATCAGATACTTAAAGATCTAGTAAATTTGCACGTGTTGTGTACGTAAATAAAGGAACTTTTCAAAGCTCTTTGGCAACAATAAATTTTATTAAATAAATTATATATTGTAATATCTTTGAAATTTTACATGTAATTATTTACCGTAGGTTAATTTTCTCTTATATGAGGAGGGATAGAATTGATGAGGGAAATGACGATGGACAAGATAAAGGCAAGTGAAGTGAAGTAGTATAAGGGAAGTATATCTAAATTTGATCAATAAAACGTAAGGACAAATTGAGTTTGTTGATAGTGTTTTAGCAACATTTAGCTTAGTTTGTTTTGAGGAATGGACTTAAATTTGCTGTGTTGCAGGTTAGATTAGAGAGGGTTAAGAGTTATGTAACATGTGCTGAGAAGAGAAAGTAGAAAGATTTAGATGAGATGCCTTTAAGATAAAACTGATAATTTAAACGTTTTAATTAGACTAGATGTGTTTAAGGTAAAATTGGAAATCTAAAAGGTCTTGAAATTTGCTGATTCTATGTACTTTAATGGATAACAGGTGATTAGTTAAATTTGCATATGGATGTATACATATTTGTAAACCGCAATCAAAAGCCTAATCGGAAGCAACCGAAGGAAAACATGGCACTTCTTTCTGGTGCATATGTATGTTCATGGCACATATATCGACCAAGAGGATTGTAGAGGACCATTTGTTGAGTATCTAAAAAATATCCTGTCATCAAAAGAACCCAAAGTGAGCAAGAGATGCTGAAACATCAAAAGAGTTGGTTGTATTCACATCAACGGGGAAGGAAAGTACGCCGATCCTAAACAAAAGCGATTGGATTGGAAAGGGAAATGCAATGACAACGGCATCAATAATAATAAAACAACACCCTTAAACTTGAAGACGAAAGCAGCAAGATGTTCTCCCATACGGTCATTCTCCTCTAAAGCCTGTTAAGCCACTGAAGTACGTGCCCGCACCAACGGAGAAAGATGTTCACACTCATCCTGAAGTTCATCGAACACGAGTATCTGGTCTTCTACGAGCTGGTTAGGAAATGTCACGAGAGACTGCGAAACCTGAATATCATAATCCAGGTCATTCAGCCTTCTGGAGAGTCTCCCTTTCTCCACTCCCAGCTCACCGATGTCTCTTCTATTCACTTCAATCCGTCCATCGACAACAACGAGCCTATTAAATAACCGCTCCCTAGCATGGATCAGGTGGCCACGAATCTTCCCAGCCAGTCCAAGGACCTTCTTATGACCCTTGAGTACCATCTCAGCATGGTGGGCCTGCTCTTTAATTTCTTGTTCCAGTAATCCACTTCAAAGGCACAAAAGTATTCATTTTAACTAGCATTTCTCCTGTGACGAAATACTTTTCACTCAAAGCTGTTCTTCAGTTTTTATTAGAGGAGATGGGTTTTGCACTAACTCCGGACAAAAAATATCCAAGCAAATAATGAAGTCAACACCTTTACTTCGAACCAGATTATATGAACACAAATCGTGTCGAAATTTGATCAACGACAAAGGCTTAGAAAGTACAGCTTTTACAATCGAACCAAATGTACACAAATTTTGCTGGAATTTAATCAATGACACAGCTTGAGTATGCTAATATGAAGATAAATGATGAAATTTAATCGACGACGCGGATTGGGAAACAACAACTAAGAAACATGTTGGAATTTGATCAACGATGCGAGTTTGGAAAAAAAAGTATAGTGCATGAAAGTCAAGATTCTGAAAGATAGCAAATTTGTTTGATCTGTACGGGGGAAGGGGCGGTCACTCTAGTAGATGACTAGTGGTATTTATAATGTTTATGTGGTAACTATTTCCTGGTGGTTTCCAGTGGTTTCATTCTTCTCGAACGGTTTCCTATCGATTGCCTCCATGCTCTTCCATTTTCAAAATTCTTGTGCCCATTCTTTCGCAATGTCTTGACCTTGTTCTTGAGCGGTTATACCTTTGAACATGTATGTCAACTACCCCATGATCTTATTTCCAAGTGATTGTTCCTTGTTCTTTCGAAAATCTTGTGCCCACATTCTCACGATCTCATAATCTTTTTCTCAAACAATTGTTCTCTAAAACATTCATGTCAATTGCTTCACAATCTCAACTGCCCCGAATGGTGGGCTTGAGCTTGCGATCATACGCCGATAGATACTCCTTATGAAAGACATAATTGATGGACCGTCCAAAATGGGCCAAACCCAACCCGTGAGCCACAAGGGCCCATAAGGTAGTTATTTGCCTATCACTATAAATAGTAGGCACCCCTTGGAAAAATCAACATGTTTTTTCATATGCAAAAAGAACACACTCCTTCGAACATAACATTTTCTCTGTTTTTTCTTTGGAACGCAAACGAGTACGAAAGACGATTGAAGAACTCTCAAGTGCAAAGTGGCACTTAATCTGTGACAATACCAGGTATGTTCGTTGTGTGATATACCTATACGATCGGTGATACAAGTTGATGGTCATCGGACATGTTTTCCGTATTGATCGAATTCGTTTCGAATATGTTTTCAATGTGTCGATAAGGAATTGAGTTTTCCCAACATTGGTATCAGAGCACGCTTACTTGTTTCCTGATCATGCATGTATATCGTCTCTAACATCGAAGTGTATACTGCTTATTTTTTGTTTTGGCCTCGTTTTTTGTTTGTTTTCTTCATGTCGCCGAACTGTTCATGCATGTTTCGATTTTTTGTTTTTCATTAAAACTTGAATTTTATTGCATAGACAGAAAGTGCTCGTCAAGATGAGCAAAATGAGGGGTGGTGCGTAGCTAGAGGAGGCCGCATGCGCCCTCACGCGCCTATAAGGGTCGTGGGTGCGACGGTGCATGAGGCCTACGCGCAGCCGTGGTGAAATGGCGCGTCGGTTGTCACCAACCGCCGATGATGACGTCAGCGTGACGTCATCGGAGCGCGGATTCGAGACCCAACTCGTGATCTGACCCGATTGTCTTGACCCATTGACCTAACCCGGTTGACCGTTGACTTGACCCGATTGACCGTTGATCGGTCAACGGTCGGACTGGTCAAATCGGACCGGTTTAGACCGAGCAGAATGATCTCATTGTGTTCGTTCGGCCCGTACGAGCTCATTTAAACTCTGATTTAGGCGTTCTTGGTATCGACATACTTGTATCAGAATGCTCTACGTTATGGTATATTCATATTACATGTTTGCTACACTTATGAATGTGAAAATACACCATAAATCCTATGTACATGTATTTAGGGGTATATTCTTTGGCATTTTTTCTAGTATTTCTCTATAATTTTTGAAAAACAAGTGCTAGATCATATATTTATATATATATATATATATATACATATATGAATAAACATTTCTTATCTTAATATATTATGGATTATAAGTAATCCCTTTGTTCTGCATTCGTTGCAGGAACAATAGTACATTTGAGATGCACTCCGATAATCCCAAGAACGACAGCTCAAAAGGAGAGGCTTGAGAAACTAAGAATCAAGCTAGCTCCTTATCGATGGGATGTTGAAGATGATATGTTGACACACATCATCAAGGTCAACAAAATGATACAGGATATCATTTGGAACAGTTTTGCAATGCCGGAATATGTAATGGTCGGAGGCCTAAAATGCACTATTCCTGAGGAGTTGGGAAGAATGCTTTATAAGGTTAAAGAAACCTTAAAGGGTCCAAGCTATAAGATGCTTGTGGAGAATTTTCTGCAAGAATACATAAGGGTCAGGGCAAGGAGAATATCAACCCTTACATTGAATGGGTTTCGGCGTAAACCATGGCCCGGATCTAGGGGTTTTCTGGGAGCCTTCGTTTATGTTCCAAAGAAAATAAAACTTTCTAAAGAATTTTATGAGTCTTTTTCTGTCTATGTATTGGATTAGTACACTTGATATTGATCTTTTAGGATTTGGAATTAATTCTGTACATATTTCAAGTTGATATTACATGTTCTTAAATATTTGTGAATGTCTTATGAAATATATATGGCTATGAATTTTTGTGATTTCTCATTTATATTGCCATATTATATGTTATGTTATATATGGGAAGTTCTTAAAAGTTTGTATAACTTTTGAAGAACCAATTTCTTTACATAAATGATTATGTTAATGATAATTTCAAATTAGGATTTTTAGACGATGATTGGGAACATAGTGAACTTTCGACTCTAAGACCTTTTGTGAAACTACTCATTAATATGATTAGTTTATGTAATCATGATGATGATGAATCATTTAGATAAGCTTTAATAATCCGTGCGTATGTGTCTTAAATGTTCAGATACGATGACTTCAGCAACTAAGAACATAGTAGCTGAACTTAATAAGGGAGAAAAATTGAATGACGACAATTATGAGATTTGGACTCTCAAGATTCAATATGTGCTGGAAGAGCAAGAGGCACTCGAAGCTTTTAATCAGATTATGGAAGAACCTGAGGATGGGACAACTGCCCAACATAAAAGGGACAAAGATGTCTTTGCTGTTTGGAAAAAAAAAAGAATTCTCTTGCTCGCATTACATTTCTAAGCAGCATGGACAATGACATCATGCAAGAGTTCAAACGTTTCAAGAACGCCAAAGACATGTGGGCTGCACTGGCATCAAGATTTGGTCGAACTTCTGTGACCAAACTGAGATAACTCACTATCTGTTTTGACTCATGTAAGATGTCTCATAAAAAGATCATGAAACAACATTTGAGGCAGACGTCGAATATGATTAGTGAGCTGAAGGATGCCGGCCACATACTCACTGATGAACAACAGGTGCAAGCAGTAATCTGCTCCTTGCCTTAAAGTTGGGAGTACATGAATATCCATTTAACCCACAATGAAGGTATCAAGACCTTCGAGGATGCTATGCGGCACCTTGAGTTGGAAGAGGATTGCCTCATGGCGGTTAAGCCAGAAACTGATATTTACTTTGCTGGTTCTAGCTCACATGGAGTTTGGGGTTCTAAGAAGAAGCGCCTTGTTGGGTCAAAGAAGTAGAAAGGTAATGGCGCAAGTCCTTTAGGGAAGAAACAGAGGCACAACCAACGGGAGGAAAGCGTTCTTTCAAGAAGAACATTTCAAAAGAGAAATGTTACAACTGTGGCAAGAAGGGTCATTTTGCTCGCGATTGTGGTGATCCAAAAAAGGTAGAAACCCTTAGCATTCATGAAAATGCTACATATGTGTCTAGTTCAGTATTTTTAACTGAATCTAATCCTTTGTGAACTGTAGACTCGGGAGCCACAGACCGTGTAGCAAAGGACAGAGAAGCTTTCATGGAGTTCCGACGAGTTCCACAAGGAATGAAGTGGATATACGTGGGGAATAATTCAAGAGTAGAGGTCAGAGGTATTGGCACCTATCAACTACTTATGCGCGGTGGACGCACATTGTTCTTACATGATGTGCTATTTGCTCCGGAGATTCGTCGGAACTTAGTTTCAGTGTTGGTTTTAGTTAGATTTGATTTTAATGTAAACTTCCATAATAATGGTGTAGACTTGTCTTTAGGTACAATTATTATGGTTCCAAATATTTTTTAGATGGTTTCATTGTATTAGATGTTAACTATTGTGAAGTTAATATTAGTTATTCCTTATTTACATCATCTGATTCTTATGAGAATGATGTGAATGTGTGGCATGCTAGACTTGATCATATTGACCAATAAAGAATGAATCAATTGGCTAAAGATGGCTTATTGGGCAATATTAAAAAGGTTGATTTGCCCATATATGAGCATTACCTAGAAGGAAAAACAACGCGTAAATCATTTGGAAAAGAAACAAGAGCTGAATTTCCTTTGTAATTAATCCATACTGATATCTGTAGTCCAATAAATGTAAAAACAAGGCACGGATCTGTTTATTTCATCACATTCATTGATGATCACACTCGATTCGGACATGTCGATTTGATTTCTCATACGTCCGAGGCTTTAAATTACTTTAAAAGATTTATGAGCCTAGTGGAAAATCAATTAGACAAAAAAAAATAAAAGCATTAAGATCCGATCGAGGTCGAGAATATCTATCTGATCAGTTCAGAAATTTATGTGATGAAAAGGGAATAGAAAGACAACTGACTATTCCACATACTCTTCAAAAAAATGGTGTTGCGAAAAGAATAAATAGAACCTTAATAGAAATGGTTAGGTCAATGATGGCACAAGCTAACTTGCACATCACTTTTTAGGGTGATGTTTTGTTGACTGCTGCCTATATACTTAACTGTGTGCCTTTTAAATCAGTTGTTTTTACTCCATATGAGTTATGGACAGGCAGAAAGCCTGATTTAAGCTTTCTAAAATCTTGGAGTTGTACTGCCTATACTCGTGAGTCTTTTTACAAGTATGAAAAATTAGGCCCAAGAGACAAAAAGAGTATTT
This sequence comes from Syzygium jambos, assembly GCA_031216235.1. Lineage (NCBI taxonomy): Eukaryota > Viridiplantae > Streptophyta > Magnoliopsida > Myrtales > Myrtaceae > Syzygium > Syzygium jambos. Next base: position 16,279,918 of record CM062228.1, read on the forward strand.
TTATAAGATACTCAAAGCACTCAAAAGGATATATATTCATAAGTGAGCAAGAAAGCGGAAGTATAACTGAATTTGAATCACGGGATGTCACATTTTTAGAGAATGAATTTCCTAAAAAGGGCGAAGTAGGTGGAGATTACTCACTATATAAATCTGTGGATCGTGATAGTGAAGTTAATGGGAGCATTGTGACAAATGGAGAGTTGAATGCAACCCAGTCTCAATTGCAACCACTTAAAGAGACGACACCACCATTATCTAATTCGAGTGAGAGCGCAATGGAACGTGGTGAATCATCAGGAGTATACCATTCCATATGATTGTCAAGTCGTAATAGGATTCCCTATCGACATTTTGATATTGAAGGAGAAGCTTTCATGATCTCCCCACACGATAAAGATGAGCCGAAGAATGTGAACGATACTCTAATGTGCCCTGATAAGGAAAAATGGGTACATGTAATGGAAGAAGAAATTGAGTCATTAAGATCAAACTAAGTTTGGGAATTGGTTGACCTTCCAAAAGGACGCATAGCCATTGGGAACAAGTGCGTTCTCAAAATAAAATGTAAGGCTGATGGCTCAATAGAGAGGTATAAGGCTCATCTTGTGGTGAAAGGATATAATCAACAGGAAGAAGCTGATTTTGAAGAAACTTTTTCTCTTGTGGTTATATTTACTTCTATTCGCCTTATTCTGGCAATAGTAGCTAGTATGGATCTTGAATTACATTAAATAGACGTAAAGACTGCATTCTTCAATGGAAAATTAGAGGAAGAGATTTATATGGAACAACCTGTTGGTTTCATTACAAAAGGTCAGGAGCACAAAATGTGTCGACTATTGAGGTCGATATATGGCCTTAAGCAATTTTCGAGACAATGGTATATACGTTTTCACAATGCCATAATGGCATATGATTTTATAATGATTAGTGAAGGCAATTGTGTATATATAAAAAAATCCAAAGATCAATTTGTGATCTTATTATTATATGTTGATGATATACTAATTGCCGAAAGCAGTATGGAGTTTGTTAATATAGTCAAGAATTGGTTATCTTCCAATTTTGAGATGAAAGATATGAGTAAAGCTGCATACATTCTTGGGTTAAGATTTCAAGAGGTTACTCAAAGAAATCCCTATCCTTTTCACAAGAGACGTATATGAATAAAATCTTTGAGCGATTTTGTATGCACGACTATAAACCAATAGATATTCCTATTGCAAAGGGCAAGGCATTAAGCAACAGAATGTGTCCTAAGACTTCACAAGAAAAGGAGCAAATGGAACAAGTTCCATATGCTAGTGCTGTTGGAAGCTTCATGTACGCTATGATGTGTACAAGACCTGATATTTGTTATGCAGTTGGAATGGTAAGTAGATACCAATCCAATCTAGGTCAAACACATTGGATCGTCATCAAAAGAATCCTAAGATATCTAAAGGGAAGTGCCGACTATGCGCTGACTTATCAAGGAAGTGATCTACACCTTGAAGGCTATACTGATGCTGACTGGGGAGGAGATTTAAAAGAAAGGAAATCTATTTCCAAATATGTGTTCATACTGAATAATGGCAACATATCTTGGAGCATTAAGAAACAACAGTGTATAGCCTTATCGACAATGGAAGCCGAGTTCGTGGCTTTATCAGCAGCGGCACAAGAAGCTATTTGGCTTGGAAGATTTTTGGATCACTTAGGTGTTACTGAGAATGCTGCAAACCCTATATTGGTTTATTGTGACTTTTAAGCAGCAATAGCGTAGACTAAGGATCTCAAGTACCATGGAAAGACCAAACATATAGATATAAAAAATAGCTATGTCAGGGACATGGTTGCACGAAAAGAAGTGAACGTGAAATACATATCTATACAAAGGATGATAGCAGATCCTTTGACGAAATCGATTCCTAGAGAAGTTTTTCATGGTCATGTGAGATCTCTAGGGCTGTGTAGAATATGATGTACTGAATATTGTAATTTTTCCTGAATGTTCACTATTAATGAAGTTTGTTATTATCAATGCCTATAAGTTTGTATGAAGTTTGTGAATGTTGATGCTGAGTGCATTATATTGAAAAGGTTTGTTAGATAGATGAGAGATTAGCCCACTCACACGGGTAATCGCCTCTACTCACTGTGTGATGAATAGAGATGAAACACTTTTAAACTTATTATCTAGGTGATAATTGAGAGCTCAAGCTTGAAGCATGAATGTCGCCTTAACAGAATGTTAAGATGAGGACATATAGATTATTATGTCCGAAAATGAAATGATCCATATATTTCACTTTACTTGTCTTTAATACCATATGTAAGTTCTGATAGACGCTTATGAATAGAGTAGATTTGTGAACTCAAGTTAGGCATTGAGTATGTCTAAATTATCATCTGTACAATATTGAGAGTAAAAGACATGCGCTTTATGGGAAAAGGAGAGAATACCGTAATACGTATTTCATATTATGTATGCATGGGACGACCGATAAGAGTTGGCAAAAATTATGATCTCAACTTTTAAGTCGTGTGAGACTTTTGAAGAAAATTATTTTTTTCAATTAAAGTGCCCTCACGACTCTTACTTATTCTCAAAATTTCTATTCAGTGTTTGCTATCTTAGGATGTTGCCGATGATCATGATAATTCGGTCTAACGAGGCATTTCTAGAAAGGCGAGTTGGACTGAAATGGAGAGGTTTAAGGAAAGAGGAAGATTAATTTAATTTATGATGTCACATCCTATATTTATATTCACAGGTCGACCAATTATGATTTTGAGTAAATCATAGTTGTGAATACAATATACGAGATACTAAAAGAGATCAAGAAAGATAAAAAAATGTGATTGATTGATCTAGGGAACTACATACTAATTCTATTATGGATAATGCCCAATTTGAGCTGTTATATATTCTTAATAGATGTATAACGATGAGCTCTCGTAGTATGCTGATTGCACAGATTATTTGTCAATATGGACTTTACAAGGAAGAGAGTTGTGTTTAACCTATCGTGGACGAGTGGGAGATGAAAGACATAATGTGTGAACCACCCAAGATGGGCCAAACCCGACCCGTGAGCCACAAGAGCCCACAATGTAGTTATTTGCCTATCACTATAAATAGTAGGCACCCCTTGGAAAAACTAACGTGTTTTTCTATATGCAAAAAAAACACACTCCTTCAAACATAACGTTTTCTTTGTTTTTCCTTCGGAACGTAAACGAGTACGAAAGACGATCGAAGAACTCTCAAGCGCAAAGTGGCGCTTAATCTGTGACAATACCGGGTATATTCGTTGTGTGATATGCCTGTATGATCGGTGATACAAGTTGATAGTCATTGGACACGTTTTCCGCATTGATCGAATTTGTTTCGAATATGTTTCGAATGTGTCGATTGGGGATTGAGTTTTCCCAACACCTTATATAGATGCTTGTTAGCTGCTCCATCGTTTTAATTGCTTCGTCCTCTGGCAGCCTTGAACTTTGAACTGTATCTTAGCACTTCTTATGTATCCACTGAATTGAACACTATGCTTCGTTCATCAGCACACTTGTTGATAATTATTAATAATCCATCATTGTATATCGTCAATTGATTGATAGTATCCATCAACATATGTCACCAATGTGCGTCAATATCGATTGCTAATATTGATGTGGTCGTCAACAATGTGCATACATTAGTCACGTGTTGGTTACGTGATCACCTACGTTCACGCATTAGTCACGTTCATGTCCATGTCAATAACTTGATCATTTTTGGTATAAACATATACCCCATTTTTAATCCTTTTAAAGGGATACCTTTAATGTATGCACTCACTTTTCACAAGTGGTACTAGGATACACGTTACTCTGATGCTTCGTATTCCGTGCACAATCTCTATAATATCTTAATATGTCACCTTGATCGACCTTGCTTGCGAATCATCATCCTTGTGGATCATATCTTTTCGAATCACTGCCTTTTGAATCATTGAGAAATGTGTTGGAACCGATTGAATATTTTTGGCCGCCTGCGAATCTGAACAGTGTCCCGCCTAACTGAAATAGAGCAAAACGGAGCAGATTGAGGTCGAGGCTATTCGAGACAGATTTGATCATTTTGAGAGGCTATGCTGTGTGTACGAGCGTCACCAAGGATAGAGGTGTGAGGATGAAGCATTGCCATCAAGTGGTTTAATGATGAAATACCCAAAATCAAAGAAAAATGCAAAAACAGGGTCTATTGGGTCCTTCTCACCAAGGGCGATTTTAGCGGAAATTAGGGCTTTTAAGGATGTCACAAGGCCGCTGGAGGTAGCGAGGGGGTCATCGTCAATTTAATCGAAGGTGGAAGAGGGGTCGGGATGAGAGGTGGAGGAGGGGGCAATAGAGAGCTTTGTGTAGGAGAAGCGAGTGTGGCAGGAGGCGGAGAGAGTGACGAGGGCGTGGGTAGGCGGGAACCACTCGCGAGGCTAGAGGAGGATGTCAGATTCATTAACGGGTTGGAGAGAAGGGGCGAGGCACAACGTGGTTCAAATCAGTGAGAGGAGTGCCATTCAGTCGAGAATGTTGCGAAACTTAGTGAAAGAAATGGAGGAGAGAGGGGAAGATGAACGACATCGTTTGGCAAGAAATTGATTTTCCTTATTGAACAAAGTTGTTTTGGATTGTGTAAGCAAGTGAACAACGTTGTTTTGGATTTTATATGCTGATTTAGACCTCCAACGAGCTATGTCAGAGGAAAAATTTTAAATTATTGTCACGTTGGAGTTCTGGTTGTTGAGATCGGAATTGGCATTTAAGTGATCCGGCGAAATCTTTTGACACTAAAGTGAGTACCGTACACAACTTTTGGTACTTCCGGTGTCTTTCTTCCCACAAACAGGTTGCACATACGGATATGGTTCAATTTGAATCCAACCAATTTGTACTATATCTCTGTTATCTAGTTGCCATAAATTATTTACTCGTCATTTGCAAACAAGATTTTGTTCATGGACAATATGGATGGAATAAAATTGAAATAACTTAGCAAAACTAACATATATTTTCACAGGAATGTGACAAAAAAAAGTGAAAAAGCATTCGTGAGGAGCATTCCATTTCTTAGTGGTGGAGAAGCTGACCGGTTTTTCACAAGGTTGTAAGTTAATGACATAGAAGGCTGGCTAGCGAGGTAGCTTTTGTGGGGAAGAGCAATCTTCCACCAATAGATTTGCAGCGAAGGCTCGCTCTTTCTTGAGCCTTGCATCTGTGGCTCTCACTTTGGGCCGACGCACGATAGACAGTAGCTATGACTTAGAAAGGTCCACAGTAGATAGGAAAAATTACCCGGTTAGTTCTAAACATATTGTACGGATATCAATTCAATCCCAAACTTTCTAATTTTATCAATTTTGTCTAAAATATTTATGCGAAATTCCATTGTAATCCATCCGGTGAATTTTAGCCGGAAACCGCTGACATGATGGTCCAGTCATTACCGGTTGTCTTAAGTGGCAAACTGCCACATTAGCATTTTCCAACGAAAATTGGTCGGAAGGATTATATTGAATTTCGTGCAAATGATTATGATTGAATTAGCTAAAATTGGAAAGTTTAGAACTGATTGGACAATTTCCCTCAGTTGGTACGAGATTTTTATGATATCACCTAAGGAGACTTGCTGTAATAAGTCGCCCCACTCCTCCTTTTCATCAATAAAGCAAATACAACCACTATCCAATTTGAAAATTTTAATAAATGGCTTGCTACACAATGTTTCTCAAGTTAAATTTATGGTACTAACCTTAACATTTTAAAAAAATAACCTAAAAATAAGAATCAATGAATTTCATCAGAAGTGGACGACTTTCCGAAACAAAACGCAAGCATATTCGAGTATTGATAAATTGTTAACAATGATAAACATTAGTTTAAATTGAATTCTACGCTCTCTTTATTTTTCTTTCTATTAGTATACAAAAATTCTATAATTATTCCTTACCAAAAAAAAATTCTATAATTACTTGAAAATGCATTTTTGTGCTCGAGGGTTCGTGCTCTAGTCCCTCTTGGAAAATAGGAAAGTGAATGAATTGAAACCATAGCGCATGGTATTGTAATAGGTTCATAGATATAGATTTAAGGGTTAATACCATGAAAAATCCCAAACTGATATACCTGTGATAAATTTATTTCAAACTAATTTTTTTACCATAAAAAATCCCAAACTGGTACTCTTGTGACAGAGTTATCTTAAATTATTTTTTGACAACCAAAAATCTCAAACTGATATATTTGTAATAAATTCTCCCTCCGTTAAATTGGATTAATATCATGAAAAATTACAAAATGGTACATGTATGACAGACAAGGTAAAACCCCAAACTAATACACCCATTAACTGTCACGTGTCATCTAACTAAAAAATTTGACAGTAAAATTTAACGAAAACTAACATAGGGTAAAATTGTCACAAGTATATCAATTTAAGATTTTTTGTACTAAAAAAATTAATTTTGAATAAATTTATTATAAATATATCATTTTGAAGTTTTTCGTAATATTAACCTTATATTTAACATAGGAAGTCAAAATTTAAGTTGATCTCGAAAGTCAGAACAAGCCCAAGTCTTGAGGAATATCATTATTCTTTTACAATGCCCAATCTAATGATTACACGAGAGAGATATTCATCCAATAACTGATGTGATGCCTTGAATTCATTATCTATTTTCTCCCTCTTATAAACTATTACCAGCTGACCCGACCTGAGACCCATCATGTCATCTCTTTCACATTGATGGGCCTCGAGTCAAAATTTGATGGGCTACTAGTCGGGCATCCCAATTCAGGGGAGTTCATTCAACAGGTCATCAGAAGCACTTCCCAAATGCAGAACTTTGTTGGCTATAGTCATGGAACAAACATTTCACATACGCAAGTGATTGGTGAATCTATAAAAATTGTCATGTAGAGAGGAGTTAAGTAGTTGTCCCGATTGGATAATAGCTGAATCTCGTACTTTCTTGACAATTTGAGCGTCGATGGCCCAGACACTGAATGGGTCAAGTCTGAGAAAATCGAAATCGAACATCATTTAGTGGGTTCGACACTTCATATGGGTTTAAGTTAGATGAAGCTCATTTAGTGGGTTCGACACTTCATATGGGTTTAAGTTAGATGAAGCGAAATATACAAAGAAAGAAGAATTGAAATGAAATCACGACTTCGCGTATAGTTGTCCAGTTACATACATACAGTGGGGAAAAGAAAAGAAAATTGTATGAAGTTTGTTTTGTTGTTAGCTTGTGTTGAGGAGGTCTGCTCCGAGGCCCATGAACCCTGTGAAAGGGTTAGCATCTCGCAATAGTAACACTGTACACGAGATGAAGTAGAGGGGGCATGAGAGGAGGAACGTTCAATTCTAGTGGATCCAGATGTCACATAGCAGGTCAAGAGCGTCGAATATTGATTGTGGAGAGTTTTCCAGAGGTTCGCTATTGAAATCCCCCAAAGTTTGGAGAACCAAGGTGAGTACAAAAGCTGAAGCCCAAATTTTCCAAAGAACAGAAGAGCCAATGGCCAAAAAGTCCCTAAATGAGTCAATCAACGGGGTACTTACAGTGAGGGAAGCAAGATAATTGGCTAATAGGATCATGACATATGACAATTCTAGTGTAGGGATTTCAGGGTAGACAGGTTGCAACGTGTTAAAAGGAAACAAGCCAATCATAGGTTGTCATGTGTCAAGAGGACATAGGCTAACACCAAGCCCATTAGATAGCGTAATGGGATAAGCCGAGTCATCACTAATGAGTCCCATTCCAAGTTTACCGAGGCAAAACTTTCTAAAACATAGCAGGAGAATAATTCAGGATCTTGCCGACTATCCTAAGTCATTCTTGCATGGAACAATGCTCGCATCAAGTTAGCCTGCAATAAATAGCTGACAAGGGTATTCTTTCGTTAATTTAGGAAATTATATTAGAAGACAATATAGTTACTTTTCATAAATACGAAATGACAAAATTTTGGATCTACATTTTTGCCTCCCGCATAACAAAATCTTTATGACATGCAAAATTGAGTGTCATGCATAGAGAGGGATCGTGCCTGTGCAAAAAATATTCATGTAACAACGATTAGTGTAGATCTTTTCATCCAAAAAGATTCGGTAGAACAACCCTGAGCGTGGCGATGTGCGTCGCACTTGCACTTGGCGCGCAGCATCGGCCCCTTAAAGCTGAGTGCGTTGCCCCTAGCTCTTGCGCACTGCCCCGTGCACGGCTAGGGCGTGCATGCCGCTTAGCGCACCAGTGCTTGCGCTCAACTCCTAGCGTGCAGCACTTGCCGCTTTGCTCTAAGCACACTGCCCCTGGCGCTTGTCACTGCCGTCCGCGCGACCGGAGGCACACATCTTTCAGAGTAATAAGTGAAGTTTGCTCAGAGAAAACTTATCTGTCTTGTCTGTAACTTTCGAAGTAATGAGTTTGCGATCCCATGGCGTGCGAGAGGGTTCCGAGGAGGCATCTGTGACGTATCATGGTGATGCCTTGAAGGAGAAAAATTTGCTTGCTCATAGGAAAATTGTTATGCCCCTCGTACCCGATGCAGCCATTTGAAAAGCAACATCTTCTACTTTCCCGAGGGAGGCAAGCATCATCTTCTCGTTCCCACAGAAAGGCTTGAAGATAGAAAGGTTATCCCAGGGACTTCAGCTCTGCGCTACGAGGTGAAGAGGGGGACTTCTACTTTCTCACGCTAGTTTTGGATGTCCCAGCCGCACTAAGAGTTAATATGCAACAAATGTGACGAGTGTGTCAAGATCTTGGGTGTGGGAAGAATTGCGTACCAGCCGTGTATGTGCTGAAAGGAGGTGGGTACAAAGAAGATGCATCAAAGAACGGTGCCGTCGTGGATGACACATGCACACTCGCTGCATTGGTGATGGGGGATGCGGCCGCAGCAGCTATGATGTCAAGAGGCTGAACTAGTCCACCACCACCACCAGAGGAGTTGTCTTCCGTAGCTACATTGGTGTAGGTGAGGTGATCGGGTCCATGATCGTATAGGATCCCTCGGAAGACATGACCTCCGATATTGACGGCCGTCTGATACGCGAACTGCTCATCGGGGTCGTCAACGGAGCTCACTTTCACACACTGGAAGACCGCCGGAGAGCTCACATCGGCTGGGAAGTTGCCGACAAACTCCAACCCTAGAGACCGGGACAAAGATAGGATCAATGGTGCAGTCAACACATACATATGACACGAAATACATAAACACATCTTTATTGTAGGTGGAAAAAGTCGCGAGCTTTGTTTTGACTGGAGGACAACTTCCTGCTTCTGCAACGGAATTTTCCTAGAAAATCTTTTGCCACAGATATGAAAAATGGCATGATAAAAAATACACGCATAGACTTGGGACAAACATCTAAATCAACACAGACACTCACCCAAAGAGAGAGAGAGAGAGAGAGAGAGAGAGATAGAGAGAGTGAGAGAGAGAAATCACCTTTCTGTCAAACCAAACGTCAGGAATACTAAATAACAGCAAGTTGGGAAGGAGGAACAGACAGGAAAAAAATGGGAAAAAACCAAGAAAAGACGACGATGGGGTGGGGTTTTCAGACTTCTCACGGAGGTCGATCACCGCACACGCAAAGGATACGATCCTAGCTCGTTGGGTACTAAAAGTAATAACATTAATAGAAAGGAATGTTCTTTATGTGAACTCAAGCCCACCAAATCTATCTCTGACTCTCTATTTCTCTCTCTTTCTGCAGAGAGCGATCCTGGAAGCCGAAACAGTTGACTAACTCTCTTGCCCAGAACCACACAAGAACAAGCAAACACACACGAAACACGCGTATACATATAAAACTATACATAAATACCTGATGTGTTAGGCCTCCCATGATTCTCCCTCGGCAGTTTCAAGTCCTCGCCTCGGAGCTGCGGCCTCTGCTCCTGCCGGTGGTGGTGCTCCTTCAGGGCGGCGAGCTGCTGCAGCCGCTCCCGCCGCTTTGCCGCGGGGACCCACGTGCTCTTCACGTGGTTCGCGCACTCAAACCCGCGGCTCTTGCAGCACGTCCGGCAGCGCTGGTGCGGGCAGTCCTTCTTGGCCTGGTTGCCGCAGTCCTGGCAGCAGATCCCCCCTCTCACCCCGCCGCCCGTCGTCGCCGCCAAGGTCAACGTCGTGAAGCCTCCTCCCAATCTCGAGCTCTCGTCGGAGAACACGTTGATCGAGGCCTTACCGCTGCCGCCTCCGCCGGGCCCCACCTCGAGGCCCGCGGCCGACGCGTAGAGATCCTGCTCCTGCTGCTGCTGCGAGAAGAAGTGCAGCTGTTGTTGGGGTTGCGGTTGGTTATGATGCCATAGCTCAAAACCCTTGAAAGCCGAAGGCGTCCCACCATCGTCCGCGCTGCTTCTCGAGTACCAGAACCAAGGAATTTCGGCGACGGCCGTGGCCTGTGGGTGGTGGATCTGCTGATCTCCTCCTCCACCTTCTCCTCCTCCTGCTGATCTAGCAGCTCCTCCTAATGGAATGAGCCCAGCCATCTCGCGACGATTGACCGGGCAAATCTCGATTCCGACTGGCAATTCAAATCATATCAGAGCACAGGATCCGCCTATCTTGCTTCTTCCTCCTCAAGAAGTTGGAAACCCTAGAAGATGGAGAATTCAAGAACAGCTCAGATGGGTGTTGTGTGTGTGTGTGTGTGTGTGTGTGTGAGGTTTAATGGATTATAATGTTAAGTGGGAGTTGGGTGTGTGTAATTGCTGATGGGTTTTTCTGTGAGACTCACATTGGACGATTCTGTGGCAGAGCCTTCAATTCACTTCACTTCTATCTCTCTCTCTCTCTCTCCTCTTTGCATTAAAGGGCCATGGAATTTACAGCTCTGTCTCGCTCTGCGACGCCGCCATGGTTCGTCCCTCCCTGTCTCTCTCTCTCCTCACGGTATCTGCAATCTTCTGCTACCTCCATTTAAGTCTCGACATATCCATCAAACACACGCGCACTCTCTCTCTCTCTCTCTCGCTCCCTCTCACTCTCTCTCCTCCGTGTCTTCTGGTTTGTTGCAGTGAATTGAGCTTTTTTGGGTGAGAGTGAGCAAGTTTGAGAGAGCCAAAATCTCTCTCTCTCTCTCTCTCGCTCTCGCTCTCGCATTGGCTATGGATTTCATGTTCCTATTTCCCAACGAAGATTTCAGACGACAGTCTCATTCCAATCCGACGGATGGCTTAGCGCCACGTGTCGGTCCACCAGCTTTTTTGATTCTTCCCACCGGAAAACCCGCTACTCGTTTTTTGGTGACCCCTACACGAAAAAGGAAGAAAAATCCTCCGACACTGCTTGTCTTATCACCTCCTTCGCCAAAACGATTTGTTATAAATTCATATTTTTGTTAACAATTTGTGAGTAAAAATGTCCCTAAGACAATTATACAATGATATGATCAATAATATAATTTGTGATTTTTAATTTTTTAAGGCACTTTTTCTGTATCGTGGTGTATGTGATTAATAATACTTTGGAGATCAGGCAATTTCTTATTAAATATGATTAATAAGTAATCTTGGACATTTGTTAATATGCTCCTTTTACGGAATGAGTTTAATTTATTCATCTAATTTTAGCATCTATAACTAGCCAAAAAAATATAAGCAATCATAAGTGTGAATTTATTTTCTTTACAAATCCTGTGTTTTAAGAGAAGCATCCGATATTTTTTAAGAAGTTGTTCCGCTCGAGTTCATGATATTGCATAATTAAAACACGTTAGTGTATATGAAGTTATAAACATCCGTTGACAATTGCAGAGTCTCGTTACACAGTACTTATATAAAGAAAAATCAAGTGGTAGGAGTTCATGAAAAGCTCTCTTTTCTCTAATGACATCAGCTGCTTCAGCTCACCATATGCTTGCAAATCAAAGACAAAGGATTTTTCGTCATTGGGTTATATCAATAGTATCAGTTTCTTGATGTTTTCCTATGAAGATGCAGAGGGAGGGATGTTCCTACGTTGCTCCTAGAATTCTCTTTCCTTTCTCAATGAAAATGAAACCATCTTTTTCCTTCGAATTCATGCTTTGTGCGTGTATGTCTTTTTAAATTTCGAATAGGGTTTCTGCTTTTGATGCATATTTAAATGATGGGGCAAAGAGAGAGAGAGAGAGAGACAGATATGCGCGGCGAAAAGGAGGCGCATTTATATGTATTGTGGTCAGAGAGGGAGACATAGCGCCAACTTCTCCCCCCCTTTTCTTGTCTTTCCTCTCCTTTTGTTGTCGCTCGGGGTTTAGAAAATCGAATGATGTCTCACTTACAAAATCTGAGGAGACTATTTGTGACACTGTTGAACTTGACAGCATAAAATGGTCTTTAGGGTTTGAGTTTATTTATACGCGGTTTGACCAACTTTTTCAGATATTAGCCAACTAGATTAGATTCATGAATAGCTCCATTTCCCATATCAACCATCCGATGTGGGGTGGATTTCATGCATCACCAATAGTGCTACATATGCGTCTTAACAATTAGCAAGGTTTGGAATAGTATAGTAGGGGGTAATATCGTGTTGCATATAATTTGAAAGTAACCAAAGTGTCCTTACTGTTTTAGGGATTTACCTTAGAACCTATACCCAACCCTTCTCTCTCTCTCTCCCACCACCGCACGCGCATCTTGCCTCCGTTACCACTCAAACCCACACAATTGTTGAATCATCTCTATTACTCTATGCATCTCTCTCTCTCTCTCTCTCTCTAGCATTGATGCCTTACAAAATAAGTTGATTCAAGAAATCCTAAATAAGGTTAGGCTACCACTAATGGGCCACCTCAAGCACCCTTTGTCTTCAGAGAGAGAGAGAGAGAGAGAGAGAGAGAGAGAGAGTTGGGAAGGCGTAGCAACACGAGAGGTTGTATCATATGGCTTAACTTGAGACTAGTTGAGCGGAGGCGATGGTGAGGAAACTTATAGGATATTTAAATATCAAATCATACTTTCATCTAATAACTTAAATTTTTAGAAAAGCTGGCAGTTGTTTCATAAAATCTCACATGATATCAGCAAAAGGTCCTAAGTTCAAATCTTTTCAGGCCCCATTTACCTCTCCAATCATATATTTCTACGCTTAGTACTAGTAAAAAAGATATGACTAAGCGTGAAGGTGAGTGATAGAATATTTAAATATTAAACTACACATTTATCTAACAGTTTAAAACTTTCGGAGCAGTTGACAGTGATCTTACAAAATTTCGCAGAAGCAACAAAGGAGGTGCATGTGTGTTGCTATAGTGGGTTTCTATCTCATTAAGGAAGCGTAACGGAGGAAACAAAAAAAAAGGGAAAATGGAGATTACATTTATGCCGTCGAAAATGCACACGTGATGACATGCAACATCTGAAGCCCTAAGCCCAATCCGAGCACTCAATACCTAGATCGGTTAATAACTCAACTATTTGAGCTTTTAAAGTGGAGGTAAGTTCCATTAGATATGTTTGAATTTGTGTGTTCAACTATAAATGTCCTTATGGTGATGTCTCCCCGAGGAAGTATTGAGATTCGACCGCTCTTATAGAACAAGACCATACAAGTGCAACAACTGAGTCATTAAAAAACATTTAAGAAATATTTTTAAAATTTTTATTTGTCAAATGAACTTTGATTTGGCATGACATATTCGTCTTGTATGATCAAGTGCTGCAATATTTCCTAAACGGATTGCTCATTGATAATTTATAATATGGCGATATTTTTCTGATAAAGCAGTGATTATATTTTCATAGGCTTCTTTCTCCTAGATATTTGAGTGATACATTCTTTTAGTGCACTTCAAGGACACGTGATCTCGATGAGGAAAAGGGGACTTCCTTATTACCTCATTCTTCGTGATTATGTTAAGTTAAGCTCTTGTAATTAAGCCAAAATTAAAGAAAAGATGAGAGTAAAAACAAAGTAACAAATGAATCAAGCTCCTGTTTTGCCATTGAAATCACAATAATATCAATCACCATCAGTTTGGTAATAATGGTCTCCGCAGTGCACTTGTTAGGCAGTTCTCCTATCAACTTGTCTATGTAAAGTTCTTTTTATAGTTAAGATCACAGGATTGCAGATCTGATATCTAAAAGCCTATGAAACATCCGCTTGAGTTCAGATATTTGATTTGTGCAGATCGCCTTGACCCGCTAGGTTGCACTATTGGTGGGATTCGCACGAACAGGCTCCCATTCTTGAGTTGGAAATCTCCTAGCACCTCAACCAACCATGCCAATTCGAGGGTCTTTTCTGCAAAAAATTCCTACTTATTTATACATATAGCATTCGATCTAATAGGGAGATGACTAAATAATTAACAACATAATAATCCAATTCTCTGGCGTAGTAGCAACTATATCATAGTTCTGGAAAAGCTACCATTTAATTATTCTTTTCCTTTTTCTCCTCGAGAATAACCAAATTAGGATGAACCATCCTCCTGCTATTTATCGTCTTTTACACATAAGATTGCTAATTTTCGCTACTTATATTTTTCTTAGAATTATTTTCCCTTTCATCTTTCCTAAACACTGCAATCTAAATTTATTGAATTATACATAAACACGATAATTATCCTAAACAACATATTTAATATCACGTATAACTTTCTCCTATTTGATTTTTCCCAACAATTGTAAAATATTACTTAAATGAAGATATTATTGGTGGCACACAAACATGCTTGGGTACAACACTTCTAATAACAATATAAAACAAATCCAAAGCAACTTCAATCTCAAATTTTGATAGGAATCTCTCTATATATATGTGTGTCGGTTGTATATGATGATAACCGTAAACTATTAAATGTGGGTAATATAATAATTGAAGAGGGTAAACACAACAATTTTCTATCCCATAAAATAAAATACTTCTAGAGTATAATTTACATAAAATTATCATTATCCTCTGAAAATCGATATTCGTCTAATAAAAATGATGCAGACCAGCTCACATCTTTCTCTTTGAAGGGGTCTTATTTGCCAAATGAGATAGGCAAGTCGAGTATTTGCCACATCTTTCTCTTAAATTTGAATCAACTCTTAAAAGTAGCTTGTAGGGCGTTTTATAGGTCTCCAGGTAATCAAATTCCTGTGCTTGTGCTCCTGAATTATCAAAAAATAAAACAAAATAATAGAGTAGAAGAGCCAAACATGTGCTCTAATATATGTTGCAAGATCAACTTCTTCGCACACTTTGTATTAAGTAGCTAGCATGCTAAATACTCTCTCATTTTTCGTTTTTCTATTTTCTTCGCTTTTCCTTCTTCTTCCACGCTCAATTCAAGCTCTTATCACGACCAACATTATATTTATTGCGCACCAGCATAGACGTGATTCACAAGCATTCTGATCTTATGTCAAATAGCCTTTTAATATGGACAACTCTTTAACTCTCAAATTTTTCTCCTTAATTTTAAAGTTTTTTTAAAATTTTCTCCAGCACGAGAAAAAGGAAACTATCACGAGAATGCACTAACAAGGGGGATGTAGCCATTAGCTAGAAATCGGAGGAAAACGGTGCGTAGGACGACGGACCACCCTACACATGTATAGTTCTGCTAGATCCAAAAAAAGAAAAAGAAAACAGAAAAGTTCAGAGTCACGAATTGGAGCTATTAGCCATTCGATGATTCTCAAATTTGCATGCAAGCCTTCAGCCACCAAAAAAAGGGTGCATGGAATGGTCCTTCATGGAGGTGCAACTATAAATCATCTCTTGTCCGTGCTTTCAAATGCAAGCTGTAATACAAGAGGACGTCGATGTTTTAGAGTCAACCCGTAAGTGTTATCTCACATTTTTCTCACAAAGAACTTATTCAAGAAACTCACATAGAGAAAACACTAACGCTTCTCTTGTTTGCTCTTGTGTATCTCTTGTATTTATGCACCGAAATAGAAAACTCATTTTAGGAAATCAACTCAAACTGGAAAACCTGTTCATATTAGGAAACTTACTTGGGTTGATTTCCTTTAAGTACTCAAACGTGAGACATATTCTCAGCATATCAAATCACAAATACAAAAGGAAACCTTACACACACACACACACACACACACACACACATATATATATATATATATATTACCAGTCGAGACTATCGAGACATCATAAAGAAATGGAGATGAGAATAACAAATATTCTTACATGATACTTTAAGCCTTGTATGTTTGAACTTTCAGCTCAAATCTTATGTCGAGAATATATGTGAGGGTCATGTAGATTATAACCTAAATTTTTTTTGGAGGGATGATTATAACCTTAATTAAGAGGGTCCAAAAGTTGATGCTTTTAGAATTGGCTAAACGACTTAGTGATTCTTCTTGGTTTTCTAGAGAGAGAGAGAGAGAGTCCCAATTATTTTATTTTCCTATCTCTCATTTTCGAGCCCTGTGTCTGGTCGCAGTTGTCTCTAGCTACCTCGGCAACTTTCGGGTCTTCAAACAAAAGCAAAAAGACTTTACGACCCCAAAAATGAATAAGAAAAGAAAATGTGGGTAAAGGACTTGAGATATATAGAGATTGCGACCTAGTCAAGGAGATGCTCAAGGCATAAAATACGGACTACACTTATCCTGTCTATCATTTGCTTGAAGCAAATAAAGTTTTATATTAAATGCATGCTATCATGTGTACATTTTGCAGTATATGTACGAAAAATAACATAGAAAAAGTATTTCCGATATGATTATATTAGATCACAAATGCAGGCATGATGGGATTTGATTTTAAATAATGAAGTACTTATACTCCGGTGGGCTCTCTTTTCGACATCATGTGATATGACTTTCAAAATAAATAATATCTTATCCTACAGTGAGGACAATTTAACAATTGGGCTTTTTACTCCCAATTTTCGCACACTTTCGTAACACTACGCTGTTAAATGAGTATAAAGAGCAATTGTAACCGGCGGTTCGTCGGGGAAATTTTTACTGCAAGATCAACGGCTATAATGAATTCGATTCAATTAAACTTTTGCCGATCGCTCATGCATAGCGCAGAATTTCGTCCAGCATTTTTAGGGTTTTGCTTAGATATAAGAGGACGAGAACATATAATGAATGGTGTCTACAGATCAACATAAAGAATGCAAGAAATGCATCACGTTGTTTTCACTCCTCTCATCTTGACCATCTCTCAGTCTCATGTTCCTTTGCTATCCGGACATGGACCGATTTAGACCGCTCGGGCTCTTGCTTTTCCTCGAGGCCGTAAAACTATGTATTATTTTCTTGTCTTGTAGGATCTATGGTGGTCTCTAGCTGTGATAATGATATCATGAATGTCGTTGAACGACTTTAAGGAGGACTACTTTGACTCGAATTCGATAATGGGTAGAAAACAAAGCAAGTACGAGAGTGATGATCCTTCAAAATTGAACAGTTCTCATGTAACAATAACATCTGGTAACACATGCCGACACATGAAAAATTGTTAGGGTTTGGCTTGGATTATTCAGTGAGTCATGTCAATTGATGATTGATGACTTGTTACCTTAGTGGACGAAAATCACGGAGTTTGAAGTCGGTCCATATTGATTAGAAGCAGATTGGGGAGACATGTTTGGTTATCCACATATTAGGACGCGATGTTGCTTGAACTGGTTCATGCATCTCTTTTTGTTGGTGTAGGAGATATCTTTCTTTTGACCATGGCGTGGAGATGATCGATAATACAATACATTCTTCTCTTGGAGACTGTGACTTGTATATTCCTTTTATCTGATGTAGATCCTTTCTTCTGTACCATGCTCTCATTAGTTTATCAACCAATTTTCCGCCGTTAATATCTTTAAATGAAGCATGCATCGAATATTGAAATGCGTTGAGGTACCCATGAATGCACCGTCGATATAGAATCCTCGACTCCATTATTGTTCAAGATACTATTTGAACAGATTGTAGTCACTAACGAGCAAAATAAAGAACCCTAATGCCAAGAGTTTCGATGCGAAGTTAGAAGCTTCGATCGAATAAGTGTAACAAATATAAGCAATGAGCAGATGCAAAAATTCTCGATCAAGGAATGAGATAAAAAGCAATTGCAGTACTCTTAAAATAGGAGGCGGGTTTTATACTGTATCTCATGGGAAATATCATTCTCCCTAAATCTTTTTCAAATCATCGCTAGCGCTATTACTCACTTCAGCAATTGAATCAAATGCATACCATGCAATATCGAGATGCACGTTGCTTTTCTAGGATTCAAAGTCGAGCAACTAATTTGGGTATAATGGCCATAGGCAGGTGGAAAGGTAGAGGAGAAAATTGTCCAAAAAATATTTAACTTATTGCACTTTTCTAATACAGTTCTAAACATATTCATGTTTTACCAATTTAATTATAAACATTTTCACGTTTTGCTAATTGAGTTAATATTACCAATTTTGGTTGAAAACTGCTAACGTGGATGATGACCGTCCTACATAGCATGGCCAGTGCTGACGTTGACAATTTTTAATATTTTTCAAATTTTTTATTGATTTCTTCCTTTTTCTTTTCGTTTTCTTTTCCTCCCTTCTTATTCCTCTAGCCAATCATCGGGCTTGGGCAATGGCCGGCAAGTGGCCAAAGGAAAAAACCTTGCCCTTGTCAGAGGCTAGCGAGGGTCGCCTAAGGTTGGCGAGGCCACCCTCATTGGCCTTCAGCAAGGGTGACCCTTGCTGGTGGTTATCTTTGGCTGATTGCCGGCCATCACCTAGGCCCAGAGATCGGTTGGAGGAAGAAGAAGGGAGGAAAAAAAGAAAAATGAAAGAAAAGAAAAGAATAAATCAATCGAAAAAATGTAAAAATATTATTAAAAATTGTCCATTTCAGTATCATCATGCCACGTAAGTTGGCCAACGTACATGTCAGCGATTTTCAGGAAAAATTAGCTGGATGGACTCAATTAGCAAAATGTGAAAATGTTTAAGATTGAATTGACAAAAGTGCAATAAGTTTAAGACTTTTTGGACAATTTTCTCAAAGGTAGAGACAAGAGTAAAGAAATCTGAGCAAGAGTAATGGTTCCCTCGTAAGAATCCAACTTTTAAAATTCCTTTAGTTACCTTATTTCTTCCATTTAAAATTCGAATTTTGTAAAAGAGAAAAAAAGCTCTTTTAAAAGTAGTCAAATAAAGATATATTTATAATATCAATGCATAGATCGTTCTCGCGACATACAAAAGCAAGCATGCTCACAACGAGTGCAGGGCCACTCGCTAACAAGGCCTTAGAAAACTTTTTCATCTCTCTAATTCTCTCTGGATCGAAAGTGAAGAACATCAGGAGAAGCACGGTCATGGCGTGGTCCACCTTAAAACCTACTTATCTTAGTTTATTAAGACATTGACAGTGGAATCGCCACGTTAACAGCCTCTTCCCACCTTATTTACTGATAAAAAGCGTCGTAGACAGTAATTTTTCTTCTTTCTTTTTCAAATGATTGTCTTTTTTAGTGCACGAGGAGTTGGGATACTGTCTCCGAGGATTGACCTGGGTCCTATCATGATTTTCAGTACTATCACGCGGAAACCTCTGCATGCTCGTGAAAAGGAGTTGATTAAACGCAACCCAACCCGTCCTTAACCTTAATGGCTGCTCGGCCTACATGATTCTTCGAATTCAGCATTATGTATTTACAGACAGTTACAGAACAAACCCATTACTTTGGACACTGTACTCAACACCAACAGTTGTTCCTGTGGTTCTACTTCGTGACGATTACAACGGCCCATACTTCTTGGCCACTATAGCTAATTGCTTCCAAGATTGGCGGCTCGATGATCTGATGATTGTGTTGGTCTTTACAACTGCGCTCTTCTTCACGGCTGCTCTCGAGATTGTCGACTCCACGACTTGGATAATTGTGTTGTCTAATCCATTGCAAATTGCTTTAGACTTGACTCTCTTGTCAGACTAAATCGAGTCTCATTCACTGATACTCATGTCTCGTGACTTAGTAATTTTCCTTTAGATTTGTTGTCGATAAAGGCTAATTATCTCATTGATCATCCATTTCGCCTACCAAGAACTTCCAACAGTCAGCAAATTTTGTCTCTACGGCCTCTTCCTCGGTCTTTCTCAGTCTTTCTCAGTCCACGTTAAAATTTGAGGATTTCGAGCATCTTTTTGGTGTCAACAAAAACAATAGCTACTAATATGCAACGAGGCATTTTGTTGCTCCATAATTGGACCAACCTACCATGCCATAGGGTAAAAGAAAGAAATGCTTGTTGTAGATGCTAGACATTTAACTACATATTTTCTGTTCAATCATACGCAGGGACACTTAGATTTTGCATGAATTAAAGAATGTCTACTCATTTTATTTTTTGTTTATTTAGACTTAGATTTCGCCTGAGTTAAATAATTCAGTATAGACCACCTATTCCTACTAATCTTCTTTTTGTTTATTTAGCTATGCCATATAGACACTGGCTGGTTTTTCGTCATATATAAACTAAACAACAAAATGTTGCCCTAAAAAACACATCAACGCATAAACATGTGAGGTAGGAATATACCTTGTTATTTCTTTATTTCATATATTGAAAACAAATCAATTAGAGCATTGCTGTATTGGTGAACACGTCCACATTCATCGTTTGAATGATGCTTCTCTCTATTGACATTCCACTAAACAAATAATTTGTTGACTAATTGGAAATAGAATTGTCGGGTTCATTGAGGGTTTTCTCTATTATCTCGACCATGACTATAAATGGGATAATTATTGCATGCACTCTTAAAGAAAGAAAAACAACTTCATGAGAGTATCGAGAGAAAGTATTTTGTGCAATAATGATAGCTTAACGTGTTGTCGCTCTATAAACTAATTTCTCTGATTATATTATCGATTACTTCCCTCAATTCTGCATTAAATAAAAGCAGCGATTTGCATGGGAAAATGGCCTGAAAGTTATGTGATCATGACAACCTTCTTTTTTCTAATCTCTGTCTAGGTATCTAGATTTTATAAGAAAATTCTCTTGGTCTTGTCCAAATTGGACTACCTTGTGTTTCCCCGGACAGAGTACAAATTTGACTAGTTGAAATCATGCGACCAAAACAAAAATCCAGAGTTTTAGAATCTATTTTGGTTGTCTCCATACAGCGGCAGTGTAGAGGAAGCCAAACCTCAATGCACACTATGTCGCGACATTCTCGGATGTGAACCACCAAGGGAAGGCTAATGGACTTACTAAACGAGAACGAAGGTTTCTCTCACGAGGCAATCGTTCAAGTTTAGTGCAAACTCTCTCAAGCCCATCCAACCCCAACTTGGTACTCAATCCATCATGTAATTAATCTTACATTTTGAAGTAGCCACTAATCGGTTATTGTCGACACCTATTTTAATTTGCCCAAAATTAATTGCACAAAATTTAGGAGTTAATTTTCTTTAATTCATAAAATAAAAAATATTTCAATTTAAATGCATTGCATATAGAAATTAGGCACATTGTATTAATAGGGTCTATTAGAATTTTAAAAAATTCAAAACTTAAAAAAAAATCGAGTTAGATCGGGTCGGGGCCGGGTCGACCCGGCCCTTTTCTTTTTTCTTTTCTTTTCCCCACACGGGCTAGGCCCTTTTCTTTTTCTTTTTTCCCCCCGCACGGGCCCAGCTTGCCTTTCTTTCTTTTCTTTTTTCTTCCCCGCGCGGGCTGGGCCTGGCCCAGCCCCTTCCTTCCTTCTTCCCCCCCGCTGGATGTCCTTTTCTCTCCCCTGTTTGCCCCTGTTCCGGCTGTAGGTGACGAACGGCCGAGTGCCTCCGCGCCATCCTTATCACGCCAGAGGATGGCCAGGGAAGCACGCCACCGGGACTGGCATTAATGGCCAATCTTGTCCTCCCCGAAAACCTGGCCATCTCTCCCCATTCTTCCTCTCTTCCCCCTGCCTCTCTGCCCCTCACAGAACCGGCCCCCCCTCCTTGCACCGGCCTACAAATGGCCACAAAAGTCTTCAAGAGGCGTAGGCCGGTGCAGGCCGTCGTCATGCGAACGTAACAGAGTAGGGGGGCATCGTCGTCGTCGCCTATAAAAGCCGAAGAGAGAGAAAGAGCCTGGGTCGGCCGTTTTGGAGAGACGGAGAGAGAAACAGAGAAAAGAGAGAAGAGAGAGAATAGAAAGAGAGAGAGAGAGAGCATACTGAGAGTCCGTCGGTCGCGAGAAGGAATCCAGCAGTGTCGCCGTCGTCCCCAGATCGGCCAGAGACCCCCCAGATGTGCCATCGACCGGTGAGCCTCTTCTGGCCCCGACTGCCCTTATTTTGCCCTGTTTTGGTGTTAGGTTTGGCTAGGACTCGTGCCGGCCATTTCGCGCGAATCCCAGCCCATACTGTCGTCCCCCACAGTTCCTACATCGTCGCCAAAGGTAAGGACAGGTCTCCAAAGGACGGCGAGGCCTTGGAACAGGCCGAAATGCCCCTATTTTAGTCCTGCGCTCCAACTGTTCGATAAAATGCCCAATAGGGGTTCGTTTTGTTTGAGCTCCGGTCTGTGGTGTCGAGGTTGGCCGGAGGTTGAGTGATCCTGGGGAAGCTTTGGGATGACCACGGGAGACTGGGTAAGATCAAAATATGGCCTGGGTCCGCCGGCCAAGCTCCGATTGATGTTTAGGCTCAAACGAGCCCCGGTCGGAGCTCGGCCGGCAACTGTTCCGATCGGTTCTTCGGCGGCCAGGTGCTGGGATCTCTTCAGCTTGATGTCCTGAAGAGATTGGTGCCACTGGCCGGACGAAACAGCCGGCAAATAGCCGGAATTTCGTTCAATCAGTGGCCTCCCGGCATCTGAGGCGCGAAGACCGATCGAACCGGTCGGTTCATTGGCTTGGATCAGTTAGATCCGAGCCGGATCCGATTACCCAATCTAAATCAGTTGATTTGGGTCGGTTTCACGGATCCGAGTCGGTCTTGACTGGATCCGATTCCAATGCCCGACTTGGGTCAATGCCCTGGGTCGGATCCGTTGACCCGGGTCGGATCCGACCGACCGGATCTACGACTCGACCCGATTTCATATATTTTATTTTTAAAAATTAATTAATTTATAAAATTTATTTATTTTTATTTTTTGTATTTTTAAAATTTTTTTTAAAATTCTGTGATATATCTGAGTGTTTAAACTTATTGTTGTATTATTATGCATGTTGTTATAATTGTATAAATTGTTATGTTTAAATTAAATAAGCCTAGAGGGTTATGCAGTAGTATTTTGTATGTTATTTTCATTATCGTTGTGTTATTATTATGCATATTTTTAATTAAAACATAATAACATGAACTGTTGTGTTTTGAATGTCATTTGACTTAGTCATGATTAGAACCTAAGGCTACATATTTATTTTGACTGCTGATCATTTATGATTATGCACTCGCTTAATCACCTCATATATTAGGAGACATGTCCTAAAATCAATCCAAATTGCTTGATAAATGTTTTCATAAATGAATAGGGTAAAAAGGTACCGAAAGGACATTAGTTATCCAACTAGTGTAACCAAGTCTTCGAACTTATTTAATCTCTGGTTCGTAGGAATAGAGTGACTCTCCCATCACCCTATTTGGGTTTCTAATCGACCTATCCCAAATCGATTAATGGCAACTCTTGATGAAAAACTAATTGAAGGTTAAAAACTTAAACCCTAAGTCGCGATATGGTATGGGCTTGGGAGAGCCCGAGTTAAGTCCCGATCGTAAATTTAGCGCGTACCAGGCGAGACTCCTCTTTTGCATGATCGAAAAAAAAAGCCGAGAGGTCGATCGCGACATACTGGCGACTCCATTGGGGACTCTTCTATTTTTTTAAGTGGACTTAAGCCAGAATTTTTTATCCTGTTTCAAAAATAATCTTTGTTTGGCAGTGAGGATTCCAGGGATAATCCTGACATTAAGGTGTTATTTATTCTTGCAGGTTCAAATTGATTGTTTATGAATTGTTGTGCATGCTTTAATAATTTAGCACTACACTGTTGTACACATAACCATGCTGCCGAACCTAGGCCGTGATAAGGCATTTTAGGATGGTGTTAAGAAAGATACGACCTCGAACGCGAGCTCACAATGTAGAGGTTGCCTTTCTTTTCCCCAAAATTTATTTTTAAAAATATCGTAAAGAAATATCTTTAGCCACTATTCGCGTGACTATAAAATATTCCTTTCGATTTGGTCGAGGTTAAAAGGACTTGACAGTTATGAGTCGATTAGACACTCAAGTAAAATATAGGAGTGTATTTCACTTCCATGAACTAGAAATTCAAGGGATTCGGGAACTCGGTACCTTTTCTCTTTATTTCAAAAACATGATTTACGAATCAAAGAATTATGTCCAAATAATATTAAGGGTTTGACCTTAGAGTCTAAATGTCCAAATGCCCTAATATATCTTGGTTAATGCCAAAAAAATACATAACTAGATAAGCTAAGGTTTTATTGACTAAATGACATATAGTTAAAATCATGTATTGACAATCCACAAATTTAAACCGATCCCATCCTCATTTTGGTTTGAGCTAACCGCAAGAAATTGATAGTGAACCATGGAAAGCAACCAAAGGTATGCAACAATAATGAATAGCAACGAACGGCAACAAACAATAGTGGATAGCATAGCAAAAGCGAACAGCAACAAATAGCGACAACAGTGGCGCAACAGCAACTGCGAATGACAAACGGCAATGATGAACAGCAAACAACGACGAGCAGTAGCAACGTAATAAACAACAGCAAACAGCGACGATGAGTAGCAGCAACATTAATGGCGAGCAGCGGCAGCGAGGATGCAACAGTAGCAAATAGCAGCAAACAGCAACGAACAGTGATGACACAGCAGCGAACAAGAGTAGATAATAGCGAGTAGCAGTGACGAGCAACAGCGAGGACCAGCGAGCACCAGCGACGCAGCTATAAATAGAAGCGATGTAGCAGCGACACAGCAGCAAACAGCAGTGACACAGGATCGAGAATAGTAAGAGCAATGCAACTAGGCTCACTAGAACAAAAGAATTTGCTGCAAATTATAGATAAGAAGGATGTGATGGAACTATAGCCACAGAAAAAAAAAAAACTCTCTTGTTTCTCTCGTATTTTTGAATTCTCTCTATTTGGAGCTCCACTTCATGTTCTGCAGTGGCTCAACCAGCTCTCTTTTTATAGTAAAAGACCTCCAGTTATCATTGGAAAGTCTGAACCCATGATCCTATGATCGTGGGGATTGCCGAATTTTAGACTTGACTTGTTGCCGTGAATTAGTGCTCCAAATCTCGCCTCTCCTTGAAATCTTCAGGTTTCTTTTTCCACTGCCACTCACATTGCCTTGAAAGTGTCCACATTCACTCATCATTATTTATGATTTCACAACCAGTATTATCTCCTTGATTTTCTTTTCGCTCAATCTTTCCTTTCGGCTTTTCTTGAGTGTTAATTCTTTCCATATTGCTGGACAAATCCCATTGATTCCTATCACGATTCCAGAATGTGTCTTGCCAAAAAGAATTTCATGAAATTTGGAGGTGCTCACGAAAGAATGGGGATTTGGTTCATTCTTATCACTTCAAGCTCCCAATCTTTCCATGACCAATGCTTTGATTGAGCTGTCCAATTCCCACCGTTAGAAACAACTCCCCTTGTTATGCTAAAGACAATTTGTGTGATATGGCGGGGATAAGCTTTCCAATGTGAGAGATCTTTGCCAAAGTTGAGAATATTTCATGGAAATTTCTTCACTTCAACTCTTTATTTTCCTTTTTTATTCATCCCCTCAGTAGAAACCGAATCTCTTAATGGTCAAATATATGTGCATGAATGGACTCTTCGTGCGCAATTATCGGTGGCTAAACTTGGGCAAGGTCCAACTTGAACATAATATGAAAATGCAATAATATTTTGGTTTAGAAGTCAAGATCGACTCCTAATTTTTAATGCAATAAATGAGTAAATGGAAAAATTAAAATTTAGGTGCCAACAGCTGCCCTATTTAAAGGAGAGCTCGCAGAAGTTTCCTTTAAAGATAGATGACACCTAAATTTAAATCATGCAAATGCAGTGCAATAAATTTTTTTTTTTGGGACCACAAAGAATCTAATCCCATTTTCAAAATGCAATGATATGCAATAAAGAATGCCATGTAAATGCTAATAATGAAACTGTGCAACACAATGACCTTTTTGTCGAGAACGGATTTCAAGGAATTTGATCTCATTTTCATATGCAATGTAAAGTTGATGCTAATTAAGATAGATAGTATACATACCTATTGCCACTTACCTAGAGATCCGAAAAAGCATACTTGGGTACAAAACAATTCTTGGGAGTCTTGACAAATATCTTGAATTCTTTCAGACTTTTGAAAAGTCTTTCAACAATGTGATGAGAAAGATATCAATGCAAAGATGGAATATGTACCTGTTGATGCTTACTTGGATGGTTCTCAAAACTGTCGAAGGTTAAGAAACTCTAACACTTAGATGGTCATAGGGGTCTGGCAAGATCTTTGACAACGAGCTCCTGGATGACCCTCAAGGCTCTGCAAAGTCTTGGAGAGAAGCACTTGGATAGTCCTCGAGGCTTCGAAAGATCAAGTATTTGGATGGTCCTCGGGTACCTTGGGGTCCTTGCCCAAGGATTCATTGAATTTGCCTGATAGGTTCTCTCGCTAACAAGGATCGGATTTCTCAGATTGCTTGGAAGTGTACCTGGAACTCACCTTAGGTTGGATAGATGGACATCTGGAACTCATTCCAGATTGTCTAGAAGGATATCTGGAACTCACCATAGATAGTCCGGAAAAGTTTTGAAGTATCTGGAACTCGCCTTGGATTTTTGAAGAATACTTGGAACTCACTTCAGGTTGTTGAGAAGGATACCCGAAACTCACCTCAGGTTGTCAAGAAGGATACCTGGAACTCACCTCGGGTAGGGTAGACAAACATCTAAAACTTACTTCAGATAGTTTGGAAAAGTTTTTGAAGTATCCGGAACTCGCATCGAATTTTTTAAGAGACACTTGGAACCCTCCTCATGTATAGACATTCGGAACTCACCTCATAATGTCTGAAAAGATACATGGAACTCACCTCAGCTATTTAAGTAGACACTTGGGACTTACCTCAAGTTGTTAAGAAGGATGCCTAGAACTCGCCTCAGGTAATCATAGATAGACATCTAGAACTCATTTTCGATAGTCTAAAACAGTTTTGAAATATCCGGAGCTCACCTCAGATACTGGAAATGTACTTGGAACTCACCTCAGGTAGTATGGGTTGTCTTGATAACATATACATGGAATCCTCATCAGGTATTGAAAATTGCTTAAATGATTCCGAAGTACTTACTGGATAGCTCTGGTCTCTCTATTGGACATTGTTAGAGAAAATATATACATGAAACAAACACAGTTTATCTATGAACACATCTATATAGAAAGACTCATTAAACTCATCGGTTGGGATTTATGCATAACAATTTCACTGGGTTTGCGTCACCGAATTTCCATAGAAAGAGTCATCATCAAGATGATATTTATTCACGATGTGGATTTGCTCAAAATACCAAATGAGAGATTTTCAATTTGAAAGGACTTTTGACTCACACTTACTTAGAAGGCTGTTTTGTCCCGACCATTCATACAGGAAAAAGAAAAATCGCTCGATCTTACCATCGTCATGTCGACAAAGGGCCCAAGTTTTCTCGCAAGTGATACGACCCTACCAACTGAGGGGTCTTTTGATAGGACTGTAATGTAGACTTGGTTAATGGTTTAACAAAAGGATGAGTCAATTCATGGCTTTGAAAGAATTTTTCTTCAATCATTATCTTCGTCGGGTTTACGAGTCAAGAACCCTGCAAATGAGATAGAAATAATCTTGCTTGCACTTCCACGAGCGAAACTTTTAACATTTGAGACCCCTACGTGAATTTAAATGCTCTAATATGAAGAGACTCTAAAGGGACATAATGTAGGCTCAGTTAAGGATTGAGAAACGAAAGGATTTGTTAGGCATAAAGATTTTCATGAAAGGGGTTCGAATTGGTGATCATCGTGGCATTATTACCAATCTTCTCTTTCACCGGAGATTGTCTGCTTTATTGACCACGAGAGTCCAACACTAATCTTCACGAAATCACCATCTTTTTCATGACGATGATTTTTGCAAGCTTGACTTTCAGCCACATTTTTTCACCCCTTCATCTTCAACAATTTTTTCTTTCACTCCTATTTTCTTTTCTTTTCTTTTTTCTCTCTCTTTTTTTCTTCTTCTTCTTCTTTAACTCTTTTTCCGACACATTTCTTGCAATGCTCCAAAGGACCCAACCAAATGTGCCATCAACAATTAAGTTCTTTTGAATTCTCAGGGTCTTTATCTCCGGTCGATGCTCCGAATCATGTTGTCTCAATGTAGTAACTCATTTGCCTTGCCTTAGTGTGGGGGATGATCACCAATCGCGTTTGAGAAATGAATTTACAGGCTCAAATGGGTTACGCAAGGGATAAAAGTGTGTATGGTAGAGGAGGAAATGCTCTTCATCACTTTAAGGCACTTAAATTCACATTTGAGTTCATTTGTATTTATGACACTCGGAGATTGATGCAAGTGAAGGCAAGAAAGTTCTATTCATTTTTCACCTTGTAATGTCACCCTTACCTCCAGTCTGCCCCAATGTGGGGTAGTTCTTAATAAGGCTATTTTGAAAGAATTTCTTCTATCATTCAGGTTCAAGTGGGCTAAACAATGGTTCCATGTACTATTTATGGTATAGAAACAAAATGCCCCTTGTCATTTCAATCCGTGTACCTTTCGCAAGAAAACTCTTTTACCTTGAGAACATGAAATTTTTCTTTGCTCACCTCTTAGTGTAAAAGGCACTGTTGCCTTTCATCATCCTGACACTCCTCATGTAGCATTCTTAGCATCACACATCATTCATTGAATCATTTGACAATACAACTTTCAGAGAAAATTGGTGATTGTCATGTATAAATCTCCAACTACTCATTAGTTCCTTGCCTTGCAAAAGTAAAATATGTATGACTATACAAACATGAGATATGGTTTGGCAAGAGAAGGACCGTTTTCACTCATGGGTAGTACTTCTTTATAGCATCAGAATTTACAAAATTCATGAATTCCTGTCCATCCATTTTTACTAATATCAAAGCGCCGCCTGGAAGTGCTTTCTTCACAACATATGGTCCATTGTAATTTGGACTGAACTTGCCATAAGGGTGAGGGATGACCAATAGTATCTTGCATAGTACCAAATCATTTACTTCGAAGTGCCTTGGGCAAATCTTTCGATTAAAGGACCTGGCTACCCATTGCTGATAACGTTGACCATGACACACAGCTCTCAGCCGTTTTTTATCAATCATGTTGAGTTGGTTATACCTCTGTTGCAGCTGTTTGGCCTCCGTCAACTTGGCTTGAGATAATACTATTAATGAAGAGACCTCCACTTCCACAGGCAAGATTGCTTCCATGCCATACACTAGAGAAAAAGGTGTTGCCCCGGTAGACGTTCGAATGGAAGTTCTGTATGCCATCAGTGCGTAAGGGAGTCTCTCATGCCAATTGTGGTAATTATCAGCTGTCTTTGCTAAAATCTTCTTAATGTTCTTATTTGCAACCTCAACAGTGCCATTCATCTGCGGGCGATAAGGAGATGAGTTCAGGTGGCAAATCTAGAACTCCTTAAAGAGATCATTAACCAGCCCATTATTCAAATTTGATCCGTTATTAATGATGATTGCCTCTGGCATGCCATAGCGGACGATAATATCTCGACGCATAAACTTCACGATGTTCTTTGTAGTTACAGTTGCATAGAAAGCTGCCTTTATTCACTTGGTGAAGTAATCAATAGCCACAAGGATGAAGCGATGGCCGTTTGATGCTTTTGGATTAATCGGACCAATCACATCGATGCCCCACATTGAAAAGGGCCACGGTTTAGATAATTGATGTAACTCACTCAGAGGGACATTTATCTTGTCCCCGTGGATCTGGCAACGATGGCAACGTCAAACATGTTGGATGCAAACCACTTTCAAGAGTCAACCAAAAGTATCCTAATCTCATAATTTTTTTAGCAAGCATATGACCGTTCATGTGAGGATCACATACTCCTTCGTATATTTCTTCTTCCATCAGCTAAGTGGCTTCTTTAGCATTCGCGCACCTTAGCAATACTAAATCAAAGGATCGCTTGTATAATGTGTCTCCATTGACCAAGAATTTGGAAGCAAGTTTCATAAGATGTTTCTTGTCGGTTGGGCTGCTACTTTCAGGGAACTCTTGGCTTCGAATATAAATCATTATGTCATGATACCACGGTTTTTCGTCAAGCTCTTCTGCTACCATCATGCAATGGGTTGGTCTCGAAAGAATTTCAATCTTAAGGGGCTTGACTTCTAAACTGTTCGTGGCTTGGAGCATAGATGACAGTGTCGCAAGTGCATCTGCAAATTGATTATGAGATCTTGACAGGTACTCAAAGGATATTTTGTCAAACTCTTTAACGAGATCCTCCAAGTACTCGTGGTAAGGGACTAATTTAGCATCTCGAGTTCTCCAATTTCCAACGGTTTGAAGGATAACCAGTGCCAAATTGCCAAAAACTTTCTATTTGTTGACTTCTATCTCAATGGCCGCTTGAAGGCCCAGAATACAAGCCTCATATTCTACTATATTGTTGGTGCAAAGGAATACTAACTTTGCAACCACAGGATAATGTTGTCCATTGGGAGATATCAGAATTGCATTAGTTCCAGATCCAGATAAATTGACTGCACCATCAAAAAATATGGTCCATGACTCCTCTTCCATTGTCAAAATGCGATCGTCATGGAGATCCTGTTCGTCTTCATTTTGAGTCTTTGCGAAATTACTGCCAATAAATCAGCAATTGCCTGCCCTTTTATTGACTTCTGCGATACACTTTGCACGTCGAATTCTGAAATCAAGATTTGCCATTTTGCCGACTTTCCCATTAGAGCTGGTTGTTCTAGCAAGTACTTGATGGGATCATTTTTGGTGACCAGGCATATCTGATAGTGTAAAGTGTATTGCCGTAATCTGTGTAAGACCCACATTAAGGCAGCGCACGTCTTCTCAACATTTGAATTGTTTATTTCTGTCATAGAAAATTTCTTACTCGAGTAGTAAATAGCATGTTCTTTCCCATCTATAGGCCCTTTTTGAGCCAGCATTCCCCTTAACGACTCCTTATTAATTATGAGGTAAAGAAGAAGAAGTTGCCCTGGTGTTGGGGGAATTAGCACTGGTGGGCTCATCAAGTAATGCTTCAACTCTTCGAATGTTTTTTGACACTCATCGTCCCATTTGACTTAGGCATTCTTCCGAAGGAGCTTGAAGAAGGGCTTTGCCGTTTCTAAGAGTTGGGAGATGAATCAAGCTATATAGTTCAACCTTCACAAAAGGCTCTAGACTTCTTTCACCGTTGTAGGTGGGTGTAAATCACATATCGCCTTTACTTTCGATGGGTCAACTTCAATGCCCCTACTACTGACGATGAAACCCAACAGTTTACCAGAAGTTGCCCCAAACACGCATTTTGTTGGATCGAGACGTAACTTAAATTCACGAAGTTGCATGACTAACTTTCTTAAGGTTTTGACATGATCCTCTCCTCGGCGAGTATTGGCAATCATGTCGTCAACATACACTTCGATCTCCTTATGCATCATATCATGGAAAAGTGCTACCATGACCCTTTGATACATTGCCCCAGCGTTTTTTAGGCAAAAAGGCATGACTTTATAGTAAAAAGTTCCCCATGGGGTATAAATGCCATTTTTTCCTTATCTCTTTCATTCATCCTGATCTGGTTATATTTGGAGAACCCATCTGTGAAAGAAAAGAGTTCAAACCCGGCCGTGCTCTCCACCAGAATGTTAATGTGAGACAACGGAAAATCATCTTTTGGACTGGCTTTGTTCAAGTCCCTATAGTCAACACAAACTCGAATGCGGCCATCATTTTTCACCATCGGCACTATGTATGCTACCCACTCGGTATATTGTGAGAATTCAATGAAATTCATATCAAGGAGTTTCACGACCTTGTCGCGACCTAAAAAAATCGACGTTTTCGATCTTAGGCTAATGGATTACTAGATCAATTAAATTAACTAACCTAGCTCGAGTTCTCCCAAACTCTACCAATTCGCAACTTAGGTCCAATTATGAGCATGCAAATATTTTCAATGGGAGTCGCCACTAATCATTTAAGGTAGGTTGATTAGAAACCTAAATAAAATAGCGGGAGTACTATTTTATTCCTGCGAACCAGAAATTATAGATTCGGGGACTTGGTTACGCTAGATTCCCTAACGCCCTTTCGGTACCAATTTCAAGAAAAATACTCAATTTGACAATTTTGATAAATCCTAACTTAGAGTTCAAAGGTGCAGAAATTTTTTATTTTCACTTATTTAAATGAAAGCTAACCTATATGTAATGACGTGCAAAAATTGACATGCGATTAATGTAACCTAACATGCAAACTATATGTCATGCGACGACGTGACCTATTTCTAATGACAGGCATATTATTTTTTTTGTATTTTTTTTAATGAAATTCGGAATTAAAAATGCCAATTATCTAAACATGCAATTTTAAACTAAAGAAATTAACTTATTCTAGAGCAATCTTTTTGGTATATATTTTTTTATCGAAATTCGAAATTAAAATCAAGTAAAAAAATATAACCGCTAAATCTTTCGAATTAAGTTTCGATCTGAAGCCTGACAGATCAATCCTAAAATTCGAAATACCCGCTATGGAAATAACTCTATCTAAAGCCTGATAGATAGATTTATTTCCACGTGCGCGGTTGCGGATTAGGAAATTTTCCTAATCGATCACATCTTGAAAAGATTTTGATATCTTAAATATTTTGGATATATTCAAAGGATTTTGAAAATTCTAAATTCTATCTAAATTTGATAAGATCAGATATCCAAGATTTCAAAAAAGGAAATAAATCCTAATTGAAATATGCTTATTACTCGAATATGCAAAATTAGATATCAATAAGCACAAATTAGGCAACAAAATATTCAAATCAAATCGGGATAAGATAATTACCTGATTTGCAGATTTCTTTCCTAATTTGAATTTGCAGCGGATCGGGATTGCGGATTGGCAAATCGACGGTGGCCGCGACGGCGATGACGGGCGTGCAGAGGCGGTGGCGCGGTGGCACGGCGGCGGGCGTGCAGAGGCGGTGGCACGGCGGCAGGCGTGCAGCGGCGGTGGCGCGATGGCAGGCGTGCAGCGGCGGTGGCGCGCGGCGTCAGGGGCGGCGGCGGCTTGCAGCGGCAGTGGCGCGCGGCGGGGGCAGCGGCGCAGCGGCGCGCGGTGGGGGCAGCGGCAGTGGCGTCTCCAATGTTCTTCCCTTTCTCGCTCTCTTCACGTGTGCCTCTTGTGTGTCTCTCTGAAAAAAATATGATTTCTGAAAATTATGAAGACTCCCCCCTCGGAACATTAATGGGTGTTCCTTTATATAGTGCTAGGTTTAGATTAAAACTCTCAATTTTAAATTCTAAAAGATATACTTTACTGGTATGAAAATTTTATTATCTCTTAGAATATTGATAATATCAAACCAAATCGAACAATTATCTTCCAAAATTTGAATAATAATCAAGATTAATTGTTCAATTATCCAATGAGAGAATTTCGGCTCTTATAATACTTATGGGCTAGACCAAGAATTTTCTTGAACGAGGGCTTAGTCCAATTTCATTAAGTTCAGAGCCGTTCACTCGAGTCCAACCACCGCCGATCCAATGCAAATGTAACTATATGAGCCTATGCAAATGCTTCTAATATCTATATGCATTTTAATTAATATTTTTTTCTAGAGACCAGGATCGATTTCTAATTTTTTATGCAACGAACGACTGACTGGATCGTCAAAATTTAGGTGTCAACAGACCTTTTCCTCTATTTTCTTGGAGAATTCTAGTTTTGTTCTTCGTATCTTTTACTTCTTGGGAGGCATATCCGAATTGGTTGGAAGACAATGTTCGACAATGGATGGGTCTAGACCTAGCTTACATAGGTCCATGCGAAGACATCTTAATATTCTTTTAGCAATTGGGTCAAGCACTTAATCTCATGTTCGATTAGGTTTGCCCCGATTTTGACCTCCTTGACATCTTCGGTGTCATTAAGTTTAGGGTGACAGTTTGCTTGACAGTAAGTGGCTTCGAGTTTTCATGCTGTTCCCAATTACTTTGAATATCACCATGTTCATCATCGCTAGAGTTCAAGACTTCATAGGTTTGCATAGGGTCATGTCTAAAACACAAAGTAGATAATCAAAAAGACAAACAAGATAAACTATGTGCATGCTTGAATTTCATTTTATTTTTTTTCGAAAATTTTCAGAAGAAACGTGAAGAAGCCTATGCTTCAGAATTGATTCCTCGTCGTGTTCTTTTACTAGATAGGATTTCATCACAGGGCTAGTTTGGTGTACTTCATCATGCCCTCAAAACATGAAAACTTTCATGAATTTTATTGAAAGAAAAACGAATTACAATCGAGAGAAATCTTAGAAAGGAATTCCTAACATGCTATTCTAGAAAGCAATAAAAGCTCCTACATAGAGGAGACTGCATAAAATTAAAGTTCCCCTACACTGGGGCAATCAGGTCATCAACTTGTGCTTCATTAATGGCAAACATGAACTCCTCTTTGAACAAGTCAATGATTCCTTTGAGTGTGTCCTCTTTCTCAGGCGCTCACTCTGTGGAGACAACGATATCTTGGATGCCAAAGTTCGGTTGTCCTAGGGCATATATCAAATCCTCTTCCTCATGCATCATCTTTGCAGGCCCTAAGAATGTGGATCTTATGTGGAGTAAGGTAAGACTAGTTCTTTCTCTTCCTCCTCTTCCTCTTTCTCTTTGAGACCATCCGCCCCTAACGCAATAGCCTAACCCAGTCATATACGATTTTTGCTTAGCTTCAATGGGTTGGTGGATGCCTAAATCGTGCCTTCCTAATCCACCGCCTAGGGTTAAGCCACTTCCTGCCATAATTTTGCCTACCATGACTGCTGGCTTTGACACTTTTGGGGTTGGTATAGTAGTACCTTCGGCCATATGAATGGTTAACAATAGTTCAAAGGCTTGATAACTGGACTCAACCTTGCAATCTGGCTCTACATATGGGATGGCTATCTCGTGGTAGATTCTAAAATCATCTTCTTCGTGGATCGTGATGAATTTTCCATCGATCATAAACTTTACCCTCTGATGGAGGCTTAAGGGCATAGCTCCTGCTACATGTATCCAAGGGCATCCCAGCAAGAAGTTGAACGTTGTAGGAATATCCACAACTTGGAAAATCGCATTGAATAGTGCTAGTCCAATTTGCAAATCCAAGTCAACCTTCCCGACCGTTTCTTTCCTAGTTCCATCAAATGCATGGACAGAAGTCTTGGCTACATAGATCTTTTCCAAATTGTACTTAAGGAGCTTCAAAGTTGCCAAGGGGCAGATGTTTAAGGCTGATCCATTATTAGTGAGTACGAGGGCCACTAGGGTGTTTTGGCACTTGATCGATATATAGAGAGCTTTATCGTGTCCTCTTCTCTCGGCTGGGAATTCCTCATCTGAGAACGCGATTTAGTACTTCAACAAAATGGACCCCACAGATTCTTATAGCTTGTCCTGTTTGATTGATTCTGGGATATGTATTTCGCTCAGGACTTTCATGAGGAACTTTTGGTGCTTATCCGACGTTTGAAGTAATTCCAACTGAGATATTTAGGCAGGCATCTTCTGAAGTTGATCCACCACATTATACTTGCTTGCCTTAATTACAGCCAAGAACTCTTTTGCTTCCTCATCACTAAGCGGCTTGATAGGTTGAGAGTTGGCCCGAACATATATACACCCAGATCAAGTAACCATATCTATCTCTGCGTCATAGCACCATGGGACCGCCTGTATACGCTTAAAGTTGCGTAACATCAAGGATTAGTTCTTCATCGTCAGGTGGTGGCATGTCGATGATTAACCCATCTTCCAGTGGCGGTAAATCATGGGTTATAGGGTCGGCCTCATCAGTCTTGATGTCTAGATCAACGACTTCGTACTCTAAATCAATGATGATGGGAGTAATTGTTGCAATTATACCATTATGATCCGCATAAACTATCATTTTTTCACCAATCATCACCTTAATTCTTTGTATCTTCAAAGACATAGTGGACTTTTCTACATCTGAATAATATCCGACTCGGACTAGACTATCATAAACATCATCCATACGCACTTTTAGATTCTTCTTTCTTCTCACATCAAAATCAAGTATGGCATTTACTCCTTCTGCATGATCGAACAATGAATTTTTCTGAACATTGGGTTGTGCATTATCGAAGGAGAATACCTTGGCGTCTAGAAGATTTTGAACTTTGTGCTTGAGTGTGAAGCAATCATCAACGGAATGTCCCTTTTCTCCTATGTGGTAGTCGCAAGTCTTGGATGGGTCATAATTGGGGAAGCGCTTAGGATTAGGACGCCTTGGCTCCTTGGCGAGCAAACCTTTATTCTAAAGGATTGAGAGAATCTTCGACAAGGGTTTGGGAAATGATGTGAACCGTTGTCGGGAAGAGCTCCTCTTCTGGCCAAAGAACGGCTGTGACCCACCTTGTTGGGCGTTTGGGGTTTGGCTGTGAACTAGTTGTATATAGGCCGCGTTAACTTCTACTATGGGCTCCTTATCTTTCTTGTTCGTGAATATCTTAGATGACCCAGTCTGGTCGGATGCTCAGCCATCACGAATGGCAAGCGCGATGCGCTCACCCATTGAGATCAACTCTACAAGCCAGTGAAACTTGGATCCAAGCACTCGGTTGCGAAATTCGAATGGCAAAGTCTTCATAAATAAATCCAGCATCTCCTTTTCAGTTTACTCGGGTGTAATCTGCACGGCCAATGCTCTCTATTTGGTAGCATAAGCCTTAAAGGACTTGGTCTTCTTCTTCTTAATACGAACCAAGTCTTCGCGGGAGGGTGCGACATCAATATTAAATTTATACTGTCGTAGAAAAGCACCATAAAGGTCTTCCCAAGCCTCAAATAGATTAACCTTCTTCGTTATATACCACTGTAGAGCTGGCCCAATCAGGCTCTCTTGAAAGGTATGGATCATAAATGGTACGTTATCAACATGTGGAGTCTTCTTCATCCAATAATAATAATACTGTATGTGCAACTTGTGACAAGAAGTGCCATCATATTTATTGAACTTGGGTGCCTTAAGCTTTTTAGGGACCTTAACCTTAGCAATGTGGGAAAGGCCCCTAAGAAGCTCTTCTTCGTAACCCTGGAGTTGTCTAAGTTTCTCCTTAATCTTTGCAATTTGTTTGCTTTCCTCGATCTTCGGAGTGGCCCAAGGTATTATTTGCACCTCATCATCAGCAGGGGTTTGAGATGCGTCAACATCCTTGACTGGGGGTGCATCATCAGAACTTGATGAGCTACCTGTGGAGACGTTCTTTCCTTTGTCTTTCGGGTCGACAATGTGAGCGGGTTGTGGTGAAACCACTTCAACTGGCTAAGCTGGTGGAGTAGTGTTCATCCTGATGGAATCGACTTGCTTAAAGAGTTGTTCTAGGATATTTGGGACTTGCTTCATTTCTATCTCAAGGGCAGCGACGTGAGTTTGCTCATTGTTGTCGGCCATTGCAGCTCTAGAACAAGTATGAATCAGTGATCTCGGGTGAGCCGTGATGTATCAAAGTTACACCTCACCTGTTTTGAAAAAAAATAAAAATAAAAAATAAGCATAGCAACAAATGAGGTCGGTCCATGACAATATGCACTTTATTATTTGTGAAGAATTTTCTTGTACATAAAGTCAAACTCCTTAAGACATCAAATTGACAAGGATTTAAAGCTAACCATTCTAGAAAAATTGACAAATCTTAAACAGCATGATCTAAATACAATTCGGAGAATGTATCATGGAGCCGTTTTTTAAAAACGCCTACGCGAGCTTTAGCTTTTTCCACTCCCTTCTCGAGCTGTTCAATTCGTGCTTGGCGAGTGGGCTTCAGTGACACCTTATGTATAACTGGCAATAAAACGGGATTGATTTGATGATGACAGATGTAGTGCGACAAAGCATGATAATCTTTCTCTTTCCTCTTAATGACATTTGGCCAGACAATCTCTTGTGCGTGATAGTTAACCCAATCATTCACAACATCTTCCACTGTGGTTTGGTAATTTCGATCCTTTTGAGTGAAGTCCACTCGGCATAAATCAGGCTTCAAAGGGGATGGAATTTCTTACAAGGACCGGTATTGTCATATAACACGCATCGGATAGTAGTATCTAACACCCATGAATCCCAACAATGGGATTAGATCATTCGCCTTGTGAGTGAGACGTGCCACACTAACTCTGAACCAGCTAGCATACCATAAAAAAATCCTTAGGGTTGGGATTTTTTAGAAAATCTACCCATTCAAAAAAAGAATCTTTAGAGGCTAGGTGCTTTTTTTCTATGAACTGTTGGATCGGGTGGCAAGAATTGTCGACCTCAAATATAACCATGCAAATACCAAATTTCTTTGCGTGGGAGAGAAACCAGACTTGTAAAAGTTTGAGGGGTGCATGAAAAGCTCCTCTCCCATTTTCTTTAAAGCGAGTACGAGATAAGAAGGTTTCTACCAAAATCATGTTTATGAAATTCATACCAGCACATACTTGCTTGACTACCCATGCAATTGAGGGATTGATGGCATTCCTATGATAAGGAAAAATCACAAACCCGAAAAAAAGCCAAGATAAAAATTTTACCAGATTGGTGCGATGATGATTGTTTTGAAAAATATTCTACCAAAAAGGTAAATGGTCAAGCATTATTGTTACTTTTCAAAAGTTTTTTCACTTCATCAGTTTTAACTTTCAAAAGATTTATTAGGATAGATGTGGGTTCTAAATTAAGATGAGGCCTAACGAGCTCAAGTCCTAAAAGGAATTCCAATGAGAATGTTGTACTCTTCCAGAGTCGGGGTCAATTTGTGCTCACCAAATACGAATATAGACGTTGTGGAACACCAGAAATGAGTCATCACAATAATCATACCACTATGAGTCTCAATTTGTAGGAGAGGGACGAGCCTGCCTATCCTAGATGTCACATAATCTTGGCCATTCCGGTCCAAATTGTCCTACCACTTTTGGAGCTCAGTTTTGGGAGTGGAAATGAGCTGAATTTCAATCTTCTTCATTATATTTAGATCAATATCAACAAACTACCTAAAATTGTCATGGATCGAGCCGAAATTATAAATAATGTAATAAAATAAAATAAAATAAAATAGGGAACTTACTTTATGAGAAGTAAGGTAACAAACACAAACACAAACACAAGCGAATGGGTAGGTGTAATTCGATGCTAAGGATAGGATATACTAAAAGGCTCGAAACTATAGTCCAAAAGGATATACCGACTAGTTAGACGTGTCCGCTGGCTAAATCGAGTCCTCTTGATACTGGCTCAGTTGAAAGGTTGTCTTTACTGTTGCGGGTCCGTGAGAAAAAACGAACACTCTCGACACCTATAAAAATTGGAGTCAAAGAGGGTAGCTCTTAATCTCCGTATCTGTAGGCGTGGCTGGATCCTCTTAACACCATCCTAATTTTTTTCCTAGCATGTGACCCAGGTCTGATCACAGGATGTACGTACAATTGTGTAATGCTAAAGCATGTAAAACAGGCACAACAATTTATATGATGCATATAGCACTTCATTTATAAACTGAAACATTCATTCTTAACACTTCCCTACAAAACAAAGGTTAGCAAATACTCCATCTCTTATAACTCCCATCTGCAAAATCATTTAACACCTAACGTTAGTGGTGTACTTGATCTTTGCATTGCCAAGAAAAAACATTTTTCGAAAAGAGAAATTCAGACTTAAGTCCACTATGAATTTTAATTGAAGTCCCCAGCGGAGTTGCCAAGCTGTCTCGACCTTTCCAAAGGTGAACCATTAGGGGAAGGCTAATGGACTTACTAAACGAGAACGAAGGTTTCTCTCACAAGGCAATCGTTCAAGTTTAGTATGGACTCTCTCAAGCCCATCCGACCCCAACTTAATACTCAATCCATCATGTACTTAATTTTACATTTTGGAGTTACCACTAATTGGTTATGGGTCGATTAGACACCCAAATAAAATATGGGAGTGTATTTTACTTCCACGAACCAGAGGTTCAAGGGATTCGGGGACTCGGTACCTTTTCTTTTTATTTCAAGAAAATGTTTTTGCGGATCAAAGAATTACGTCCAGATAATATTAAGGGTTCGACCTTAGAGTCTAAAGGTCCAAACGTCCTAATATATCTTGGTTAATGCAAAGAAAATACATAACTAGATCAGTTAAGGTTTTATTGACTAAATGACACGTAGTTAAAATCATGTATTGACAATCCATAAATTTAAATTGATCTCATCATCACCTTAGTTCGAGCTAACCACAAGAATTGATAGTGAACCGCGTAAAGCAACCAAAAATATGCAACAACAATGAATAGCAACGAACGGCAACAAACAATAGCGGATAGCTGAAGCGACCAGCAGCAGTAATGGCGCAACAGCAACTGCAAGTGACGAATGGTAATGATGAACAGAAAACAACGACGAGCAGTAGCAATGCAGCAAACGGCAGCGAACGGTGACGATGAGTAGGAGCAACAATAATGGCGAACAGCGACAGCGAGGATGCGGCAGTAGCGAACATCAACAAACAACAACGAACAACGACGACATAGTAGCGAACAACGACGAACAACAGTAGACAACAGCAAGCAGTAACGACGAGCAATAACGAGCAGCAACGATGCAGCAGCAAATAGCAGCAACGCAGCAGTAAACAAAAGTTATGTAGTAGCTACGCAACAATAAACAGCAGTGACACAGGATCGAGAATAGCAAGAGCGACGCAACTAGGCTCACTAGAACAAAGGAATTTGCTGCAAATTATCGAGAAGAAAGATGTGGTGGAACCATAGCCACAGAAAAAAAAACTCTCTTATTTCTCTCGTATTTTTGAACTCTCTCTATTTCAAGATGCACTTCATGTTATGTAATGGCTCAACCAACCCCCTTTTTATAGCAAAAGACCTCCATTTATCATTAAAAAGTCTGAACCCGTGATCCTATGATCGTGGGGATTGCCGAATATTAGACTTGATTTGTTGCCGTGAATTAGTGCTCCAAATCTCGCCTCTCCTAGAAATCTTCAGGTTGCCTTTTTCGCCCCCACTCACATTGCCTTGAACATGTCCACATTCACTCATCATTATTTACAATTTCACAACCAGCATTATCTCCTTGATTTTCTCTTCGCTCAATCTTTCCATTCAGCTTTTCTTGAGTGTTAATTCTTTCCATATTGTTGGACGAATCCCATCTATTCCTATCACGATTCCAGAATGTGTCTTGCCAAAAAGAATTTCATGAAATTTGGAGGTGCTCATGAAAGAATGGGGACTTGGTTCATTCTTACCATTTCAAGCTCCTAATCTTTCCATGACCAATTCTTTGACTGAGCTGTCCAATTCCCACCGTTAGAAAACAACTCCCCTTGTTATGCTAAAGACAATCCGTGTGATATGGCGGGAATGAGCTTTCCAATGTGGGAGATCTTTGCCAAAGTTGAGGAGAATATTTCATGGAAATTTCTTTGCTTCAACTCTTTCTTTTCCTTTTTCATTCATCCCTCAATAGAAACCGAATCTCTTAATGGTCAAATATATGTGCATGAATGGACTCTTCGTGCGCAATTATCGGTGGCCAAACTTGAGCAAGGTCCAACTTGAACATAATATTAAAATGCAATAATATTTTTGTTTAGAAGTCAGGATCGACTCCAAATTTTTTATGCAATAAATGAGTAAATGGGAAAATTAAAATTTAGGTGTTAACACACCACCAACTATTAGCACCATAGTTATTGAAGAAATAATTTCTAGCGTGTGCTCATCACTAACAAAGATACAAGAACTAGTGATCGATTGCTAATTATTTTACTTAACGTGATATGTTCTTGTGGAACGAGTGTGTATTTAACCCTGCTGGTGCTCTGTTGTTCTCCTTGTTTTCTAGATTTAGCTTTGTTTTACATTATTTTGGGCTTTGCTATATTTCAATTTGCTTTGTTATAAAATCTATGTATTTTTTTTAGCAATGAATACAAATTTTTTCAGTAAAAAGATCCAAAGTTGTCCTATTGCCAAGAAAAGGGGAAAAAGGGAACAAACTTCAAAATCTTGTTGCTGAGCAAGAAATTAGGATGCTAATGAAATTCCCTTTCTTGGACACCAAGCTTTCCACGACATAAAAAAGAGGTGACCTCATTTCTTATGGGACTTTTTGCAATCATCAATTCATTAATTTGTTGAAGATAATAATGTTGTTGATTTGACTTGTTAAAAAAATCATTCATTTGTTCTTTTATCTAAATTTTAAGTGATTTTGATGGAAGTCCAAATCTAATTTTTCAATTTCTTCTCATTTGAATTTATAATCATTGATAGCAAAAATTTTGAGGGCATGGTTCACGAGCAATGTTATAAAATTTTTTCGGTCGTGCTTTTTTCACTCCCACTATGGCTAAAATACTCCCTATTACAATGATTTGACAATATTAACTTTTGTGGGTCCCATCTTTTTTTAAGTATCCTTTTTTGTTTGCTTGAGGTGTTTCGTTTTTTTCCTTCTGTCTTTTCTCGTGGGTTCCATTTTCCTCCTCCTCCTTTACTTCTTTCGGTTCCGTCTTAATTTCGATCAGAGCCTTGGTAGTATCTTCAAAAAACTTAATGAGAGCAGAGGCGGATTTGGCGACCGAGATGGATGGGAAGTAGGAGAGATTGCGGTGGCGAGGAGGGGCAAATCCTTGCGAGTCTTGAGGATGTGATTGTTGTTCTTGAAGGTGGCATTTTCGGTTTACGTAAACAACTTAGTGAGAGTAAGGGCGGATTCGAGATCATGGCAAATCGGCAATGACAGTGACTATGAGGACCAAGAAGACGAAGACGGAGGAGCAAACATTATTGATGAGATTGATGAGCATTTGGGTGAGGGCTTCAGCTCCTAGATTTGAATCTTGAATGGGGATTTTTCTTGTCTTCGTGAAAGATCGATCGAAGAGTTTGATGCAAAATGGGACAACGAATAACACAGAGAGCGAAAGGGAGGGAATTGGGGTGAAGAGTGAATAGATATGAGATAAGTATTGTATTTATAGTTGAGCTTTGAGTTGAAGAAATGGAGATGAAAAAGAATTAGTTGGGTGAGGAGGAAGATTCTGCAAATCTAGGCTTCAACTCCGTGCATTGCTTGTGTTGGTGATGGACGTTTTGGTGTGTCCTAGTGACGGACATAATTACAAGGAAATAATCTATCACCTCATGGTTGAATTTGAGCAAATGGGGTAAATTATGAGGCTCATACATACATCCCAACTTATGTCGTGCACCCAACAAAGCAAATTGCAATAGCAAATAGTTAGTGTTTCTTTGAGAAAAACAACATGAAACAATCCAATTACACAACGAGTTAAATTGCAGTAGAGAAATTCTATTGGAAATTCGCTGAAAATAAAGATCTTGTCACGTTATGTCCAACTTCAAGTTTAACTAACAAAGAAACCGAGTGCAGAAAATAAAGGTACGAGATGCAAAGAAAATCTTAATGATTGAGCCTCACTTTCTCTTAGTAACAATTAAACTCAAACTACAATCTCAAAATTTCAAGTCCGAATCCAAAAGAATGCACAGAGAAAGAAGGAGCTGGACTCAATTTCACTGCATAGCTCACTGCATCAAAAACTTGTCTATTATTGGCATGAGAGGGGCTATTTTAGCAAGAGAGAAATCAGAGAGAAATAAATGAGAAGGAAAATGGCATAGCGAGAAAAGAGAAAGGAAAAAAGCAATTGAAGAATGCTTAAGAAAATGCGATACCCATAAAGGTTAATATTGTCAAAATATTGTAATAGAAAGTGTTTTAGCCATAGTAAGAGTGGAAAAAGCACTATCCAATTTTCTTCATGGTTGAACTGCAAAAAAAAGTTTAGTCTTAATCCTTCTCTTTCCTTTCTTTTCTTTTCCTTTCATTTTTCTTGTCAGGAACAGACAACTTAAACTCCTAAATTTAGTTTCTAGTTGAATAGACGGTAG
The DNA here is from genome assembly GCA_031216235.1 of Syzygium jambos. Taxonomy (NCBI): domain Eukaryota; kingdom Viridiplantae; phylum Streptophyta; class Magnoliopsida; order Myrtales; family Myrtaceae; genus Syzygium; species Syzygium jambos. The sequence goes on from CM062228.1 coordinate 16,324,176, forward strand.
GATTTTGCTTTTGCTATTTTGAAGTAAAAAACAAATTATTTTCTTCAAGCTAGGTTCAAATACAAACGAAAAAGGAATTGCCTAAAACAGATGTCAGTAAATATTAATAAGTACGTGCTTAATATAGTTGAAAGGTAATCTGATCAATTAACATAAAAATGATGTACTTTTCCAAAAAAGACTTGAAAATAGTGTACCCATTTTCTTTCTTTTTGTAATTCCAGACTAATATCAAACCCTAGTACCACCGCCCTCAGCGGCTGCGTTGGCTTGCGCTCTGGTCCCCCCACGAAGGGACCAGAGTTCAAACCCCAGCGTAGGCGTTAGGGATTCTTAAGTGTGGCGCCGTGGTGGTGGGTCCTACGCTAGTGTCGCCCCAGGTTTACTCCTCCGGCTGTCGGCCGTGCGGGGGGTTCCTGGGTTATCAAAAAAAAAAAAATATCAAACCCTAGTTGAATATCATGGGCAAACATCACATCTTGTGCTATCACCCGAGTGGTACCTATGATTGTGAAAGCTTTGACACCACCGCCGGAAGCCCCTATCAAACTTGGACGTGAAAGTGTAAAACAAAAAAGTCTTAAACTTATTGTATTTGTATCAATTTAGTTCTAAACTGTTTTTGTGTCAATTTAATCTTAAATTTTTTTGATATAGTACCAATTCAGTCATTCCGACTAATTTTAGCTGAATATATTAACATGGATGTTCGTGTGGCTTATATGGCACTGCCGGTGTTGACGTAGACAATTTTTAACACTATTTTTATTTTTTTCTGATTTTTTTTCTTTCTTCCTCTTTTTGTTGGTGACCGGCTACTGGCCACCACTGATGGCCGGCCACAGAGTGGGCTGGTCTCACCTAGGTGAGGCTTGCTATCAACTGGCCAAGCGAGGCTCGACTAAGCGAAGGCGAGCCCTAGCGAGGCCGCCATGCCCTGGGTGAGGGTCGGCCTTGCCAGATTTGGCGAGGGTAGCCCTTGCCGGGGCTCGCCCTCGCTTGGCCGGTCGACGGTGACCCTCGCCCAGGCAAGGCCAACCTGCCCAGCCATGGCTGGTGATCGACCATCGCCTGTGGCCGATCACCGATAAAAGGAGGAAGAAACAAAAAAAATAATTAAAAATAATAATAATAAATATAGAAGTTAGTACCGGTGGTGCCACTTAAGCCGCATGGACGTTCACGTCAACAACATTTAGCCAAAATTAGCTGAAAGGATTGAATTGACAATACATGAAAAGGTTTCTGATCGAATTGGTAAAAAAAAATTTATAACTAAATTGTTACCAATGCAATAGATCTAGGATTTTTCTAACACTTTTTCCAGTGCATGTTGCCAAAAATGATTCAAGATTGATTTGTTGTCATACGGGTGGATCCAAACTTTTTTTAATGCCCCTGATAACTCTATAAAAATAGAGTCATTTTACCTATTTTAAGCAATAAATAATGCAATATTTGTTAGAAAATATTTGGATTCCCTTCTATTAACTCAAATTTTATCTCTTTATGCAGTATAATGAGACATGGAGAAAATAAAGAAAATATCGCAAAAAGAAGGAAAGGAATATGCTATCCACATAAGAGTTAGAAGGTGGATATCACATTGTGAATTCTGCGATTTATTTTCTAATTTTATGCAAAAAAAGGAGTAGTTACCTTGTAAGAGAAGTCTTGGATGTTATCATATAAATAGGATAACTTGGGGGGACAGCTAATTTTTTGAAATCATTTTTTTGTTGTTATGAGAGTTTTTCAAGTATTTTGAAAAGAAGACCAAAATGGTGACATAATTTTTGTTCTTTCATTCAAGATGTTTGGTTTAATTTATAGTTTCGTTTCTTCTTCTATTATGTTCTAATTTTCTTTGTTAGAGTTATGATGTAGCCTAACCATGACAATATGAATTTCATACTTTTTATGTTTTGCAAGTGATTTCATTCATGTGAGTTATATATTATTATGCCTAATGCTTTTAAATGACTGGCCACCACTTGAATGATCTTATGTGCATATTTGAGACTGATAAGTGATAATATGCAGTTACTCCTTATAATATATAACCTTGAATTAAATATAGATAGAAATATATCATGTTATTTGTGTAGTTTTCGGTGATAAGATGGTCCAAAAGATTCATTGTAAACTAGGAATATTCACAGATTTAATGCACTTATGTTTTTTTAAATTAACATAGAGATATATTGAATTGATAAACTGAGTAGATTTGTTATACCTAGAGATAGGATAGTAAGTAGACTAGGAAATTTCACTATTACATGTTTGATATTGTTCTTGTATGCATAATAATATGAAATTCATATATAGTGGTTATGGTGAAATCGGATGCTCTAACATATTTTATCTGATTGATTATCTACCTTTATTTTCTAAAATTTCGTTTTTAAAATTGTAATTTTTATTTATTCTCAATTTTATTTTGATCTTTTAAATAAATTTTACAATTAATCTCTTTTTAATATTTAATTGGTTTATTATCATCAATCACTGTGGGATGATACTCTTCTCATCATTGTATTATTTATTCAACTAGTTTGTTGCCACGTGCAGAATTTTACGAACAACCCTAACCCTCCAAGTCATGCCACGTTGACTAAACAAGAGTTTTGCCTAATTTCACTGGACCCCACCTTAATTAATTACTTGTATTTACGCCGAGGCAAGTAGATGAAATTAGATCCAACACATACGTGGTTGATTTGAGCAGGACTTTGCTTTGATTAGAACCGTTCGGCGCAAGTCAAATTACATAAGTAGATTCGGTTTGATCTGTCGTAATGTTCAATCATATAGGGACCCAACACCCTTTGGATGGTCTAGAAGTCTTCGATCTGGTTCTTTGCAATTACTTCACCTTTATGATCTCTTGAGGAACCAATTCACCTTCATAACATGCGTCATTAAAATATATTTTGTCGTAATTTTTATATGAGATATCAATGTCGCAACACACAAACCCTCAAAAGGTTTTCTATAAATGGTCGAGATCTTCGTCGATGTTATTTGTCCATCGAAAAATGGTTCCTAAAGGGACGTAGTAATCTCTTCAGTTGTCTCATTAGGGTTTTGGAAGTTCAGGTAAATTGATGGTCGCATAATTGGTAATATAACTTGCTTAAGTCTTGATTTAACGTCATGTTTTGGCTTCTTATATGTTTTGCTTTTGGCGTGTGTTAACATTATTCGAGTCCACATCTTGGGGATTATAGAAGAGGATTAAGACAATTATAAAGATTTGTTTATACGTATGTGCATTATATATTGGAATAAGTTTGCTGATGATAATAAGGTGGAAAGTCATTTTTGCTCGTGGTCAGTCAGAAACCTCCTGAACTAGTATCTGCAAAACCTTCCCTGTTTTGAATATTACGTCTTATTAGGAGAAATGAGAAATATTATTTTCCACACGTTCATTATTAATCAAAGAGATAAGCTGTTTTCACAATGGAAATCGAACCACTATATAGAATACAAACAAACCCTAGGAAATTATAATTCAAATTAAGAAACAAGACAAGTATAGAAAAAAGAAAATAGAACATAGCAAACAGTCCGATTGCGTAACACACATTTTCTAGCTTATTTTATGTGGTTCTTTAACCCATTTTACCATATTTCTCACATAGAATATAAATGTAATATGCAATCCAAGAATGGTAACTGCATACCAAATAAGGAAGTGAAAAAACATAAAAAAAAAACCAGAAGTAAAAACGAAGAAGACTTTGTTGAAATCGTTGCTGATGATTTCACGTTTCATGTTGTCTCTCGCGAGCAGTACTCAGAATTTTTTTTTTTTTTGGTAAATGTAAGTAGTATAACTTTTCAGCGAACAATTACAAGTGAGAAGCTGAACACAAAAACCTCATACCTGAGGAGACATAAAATGTCTCAACAGGTGCAACAGATTAAGCACTTGAGAAACAAAAAAGAAGAACAGAACCAACAAACAGCTTTTAGACTTACGCCCCCGCTTATCTTCGCACCAACGACCACAACGGAAATTTTCCAAACGAGGTTCGAGAAAAACTTTGCCCCACTTTGCTTTTGTGAGTTCGGCAAAACTGAAATTGGGGAATAACTAATTGATAAATCGTAATGATTTTCGTGATTTGGTCACTAAATCATGTCTTGGGTCCACACAGCTCAAGCTCAGTACCTTCGTCAAGAATATCACCAAAAGAGAGCTCAAGTCCAAACTCATAAAACATATAATGTTGGACTCACAATCGGTTAAAAGCTTAAGCTAATAAGTAATAGGCTAACTAAATATATTATTGCTCTCTATTACATCCCGATATTGGATATCCTTCACCTAACACCACCACACAAGCACCTTAACAAATCCCCCCTTCACGTGTGAGCCACCTACATCGTGCCCGTCGCGACCTAAAATTTTGCTCAGGCTAATGGATTGTTAAGACTAAGCTTAACTCGAGCCCTCCCAAGCCCTACCAATTCGCAACTTAGGATTTAAGTTTTTAACATGCAAAAATTTTCATGCTTGGAGTCGCCACTAATCTATTTATGGTAGGTCGATTAGAAACCTAAATAAAACATAGGGAGATATGTTTTATTCCTACGAATCAGAGATTCTAAGCTCGGGGACTTGATTACGCTAGATCTAGTCTAACGCCCTTTCGGTACCTTTTCTTTTCAAAAAATGTTTTGGCAGACAGTTTAGATTCATTTTAACTTAATCACTAGCATGTGAGGTGATCATGCGGGTGCGCAAACCACCAAAGTAACACCCAATAATCAAAACATTAAATAAATTGCAAGATTGGAAGAATTACTTACCTCGAAGCAACGTAAGCATCTGCATTGTTAGCTAGAAAATCACATCAACAATCCTAATATGATTTCTAATTAACAAGAGCTAGAAAATCACATCAACAATCCTAATATGATTTCTAATTAACAAGTAGTTCACTCAATATTTTTTAGGATTTTCACTTATTTAAATGAGAGCTAACCTATATGTAATGACGTGCAAAAATTAACATGCGATTAATGCAGCCTAACATGCAAACTATATGTCATGCGACGACGTGACCTAATTCTAATGACGGGCAAATGATTTATTTTTGGTATTTTTATGAAATTCGGAATTAAAAATGCCAATTATCTAAGCATGCAATTTTAAACTAAAGAAAGCAAATTAACCTATTCTAGAACACTCTTTTCGGTATTTTTTATCGAAATTCGAAATTAAAATCAACCTGAAATGAACTATCAAGGTTAGAATAATATCTAATTAAACTAGGAAATAAATTACCCTAATTCCTAATTTAAATTAGAAATTATCTTATCTTTCTAGCAAATCTTAGTTGTCCTATTCTATTTAAAAAAATGTTATCTAGATATATTCTAAACATGCAACATTATCTTCAAAGAAATCAGTTCAAATTGCATCTAATCTTTTTGGCTTTTCTTTTAAAGAAACAAAATCAAATAAGAGATAAACACCACCATCAAATCAATATCCACACAATCCGCAAAATTTTTCTTGTCAAATTTAAATGAGGCAAAGAAATCAAACTAACGGTCATATCTATAGGGTCATAGATATCGACGGAAAGTTGATTGGTCAAATTTGGAAAGCAAATAAAATCTATGATCGTGTCCAAGTGATTATAGACAAGATAACAATTTTCTGTATCGCCGCGTATCGTACCTTAGAGATAAGGTCGGATAGTCGTCCAGATACGTTGTTAAATTAGGCAAAATTCCTAATTTTAAGTGTTTCAAATATTGCGGATATGCAAATATTATTCTAAGATTTAACAATCCACCAAAGAATATCCACAAAATATTCAAACACCGAAAACTTAGAAAATTAAATATTTCGGAAAATATTCAGATAATGATCTTACCTAATTTGCGGATATCTTCCAAATTCGAACTTGGTGTCGGATTGGGCTTGCGGATCACGGGATGGGACGACCGACGGTGAGCGCGGCGGCGGCAATGTGGCGGCGGCAATAGAATTCTCGTAAAACCTGCGAAACAGAGTCCAAGTTTGGTGAAGAAACGGAGTAACGCAACACCGATCGGAGATTTCGTCGGGACTGGTGAGTTTGTTAGGACCGCATGCGAAAGTTGCTGGTCTTGGCGTTGTCGCGGTTGCTTGGGGCGAGGCTCACGGCAAGAGATGGTGCCCACCGTAAATCACCACAATGGATGGATCGTTGTTGGACGTGATAGCAAGCTGGTCTTCGTGCCGAGGACACTGGTGTCGTAAATAACCTTGAATTGTTGCTAGAAAACCTGCCAAGACCGCAGGTACTTGTCCGCTGCTGGTAGGGTCTTCAGGAACACCACAAAGCGGCGCACTTGCTGGTACGAGAAGGGAGATGACTCACCTCTTCTCTCTCTCCACGTTTTTTTTCTTTTTTCTCTATCCTCTGTCGTGGCATCTCTGTACGTGAAGCCCCTCACGATATCTTCTTCACCATGTGCCAAACTCTCTACTGTGGCCGTGTATGTAAATGGTGTGGCCTCTTTTCCCCAAAGTCAAAACTCTTTTTCTGGACTGATATTCCCCCTTTTATATGCAAGAGTGTCTAGGTCTTTTTTAGAAAGAGACCCACTCAAGAATATTCAAAATATATCACGTTTGGCTTTTTCCCTATTTGCTTGTACCCATGATGTCAGAACGTAATTCCAAATATATATCCCCACGTTGACCGATTCCGTTTTCCTCTTCTTGTATCCTTCATATATTCTTTCTTTGCACAAAGATACCAAGAAACAAAATCTGCCGATATATTGCCCTCCTCTAAGTGGCAAAAAAATATATAGAGAAGATCTCTTGCAACCGAAGATCACACGTGCAAAACATGTGACTTTTGGTCATGGGCTTGATTGAATTAAGCTCAAAACCATTCGTTCGAGTCCATCAGCCGTATGTCCGATAAATGTGCAAACTATATGGGCCTAGTTAACTATTAATGAAATGCTCCTAATACCTATATGCAATGCCATCTAATTATTTTTTGTTTAGGGGTTAAAAAATTAAACCCTAATTTTCTATACAATTGTTCCTAAATGACTAGTTAAAATTTAGGTGTCAACAGTGCCTACTCCCTCTTAATCTAGGTATCATATTATCCCAACTTGAGAATTTCCACCTTGGCCTAAGCCAAGTTTGGTAGATGTTGTTGGGGCAACATCTACGCTTTGGACTCCACCTCAATCGCCTTGGCCCAACCAAGCTTGGCAAGAAGCTAGAGGACAACATTAGCCACCTTGATAGGGAGTCAGATCCGACATTTTTCTTTATTGAGATATCCACCAGACATAGGGAGTGGGTCATCGATCAAGCATTGGTTGTAATACCACTTATTGGGTCGACACAATATAAGCCTAATACCTTCACCAAGGAAAATTGCTAAGAGAGAGCGTAAGTCTGAACCACTAATATATCTAATTGGATTCATATTCACTCAAAAGTTTAAGTTAATAAATTATACGTCGATTTAGAATATATTAACTGCTTCACATTACATCCCAATGTAGGATTTCTTTTGCCTAACACCCTCGTACTTGTACCTTAACATCGCGTTCTTAGGTGTGAGAGGAAAAAAAATCACGATACCTTTGTTGGGTTGGAGTATACCAAGAAAAAAATTTCTAAAATGCCTAGTGATTAACTATAACCAATATATCCCTTAGCCAAAAAAAACTATAACCAATATCATGCAGGCGATCTGAGTAGAAAAATGAAGATGGTGCATAGCAAAATACTCTTGTGAGAAACTTTAGTTCATGCATATAACCTTTAGAGCGTTGTCAACTTAAGTTGTTTAATTCCCAATTTTATTGAAGTGGTCTCAAATCAAATGAACTAGAAGGAAAAAACATTCAAGTCGCAATCGAACACGGCATAATCATTGTTTTTTAGATTTGGAATTGCATTATGCCCTAAATTACCTCCCCATTGCTCTGAAAAGTACGTCTGGCTTGATGATCTTTTGAAAAATAATTGACAAACTAAAGTTGTTAAGCAATGATTAACCCCAAATCACCTAGGTAGATAGGTGATAGAATATCATTGAAATCGGATAGCACATAGATTTTCTAACATGAATTAAGTCGTGCATTCATCGAAAAATCACTACAAAAAAACTACTTTTTTCCGACGAAATTTCCAACGAAAAATTTGGAAAAATTCGTTGGAAAACGAATTTCCAACGAATTTTCCAACGAAAAAAAATTCGTTGGTAATAGGTCGTTGCAAATTTTTCCAACGAAAAATTTCAATTTTCGTTGGAAATTTGCGACGAATTTTATTTCGTTGAAAAATTCGTTGGAAAACTCGTGGCTAAATTCGTTGGAAAAATTACAAAAAAAAATTTTTGGTCGAAAAATCGTGGAAATTTTTTTCCAACGAAAAATTTTTCGTTGGAAAAATTACAAAAAAAAATTTTTTGGTCGAAAAATCGTGGAAATTTTTTTTCCAACGAAAAATATTTCGTTGGAAAAATTAAAAAAAAAATTTTGTTCGAAAAATCGTGGAAATTTTTTTCCAACGAATTTTTTTTTTTTCGAATTTTTTTTTTTCGGAAATTTTATTTTGAAAAATCGCCCTCGCCGCCGGCGAGGGCCAGCCTCGTCGCCGGCGAGGGCCAGCATCGTCGCCGGCGAGCGCCGAGCTCGCCCAGATCTGGGCAAGCTCGAGCTCGCCCAGATCTGGGCAAGCTCGACCCTCGCCGGCGACGAGGCTTGGTGGCGTCGGGGGCGTCGGGGGCGGCCCATGGTGGCCTCGGGGGCGTTGGGGGCGTCGGGGGCGTCGGGGGCGGCCCTGGATGGCGGCGGCGACGCCTTTGGGGAGGGAGCTGACGTCGCGGAGGAGGAGGGGGGCGGCGGAGTCTTGGTGTCCATGGCGCCGGAGCCGGAGCCGAAGCCGGAGCCGGAGGAGGAGGGGGCGCAGCGGGGGAGGAGGCGGAGGGGGAGACAGAGGGCGAAGGAGAAGGGGGCAGCGGGGGAGGAGGCGGAGGGGGAGACAGAGGGAGAAGGAGAGAGAGAGAGAGAGAGAGAGAGAGAATGAATTTTGAAATTGAACGAGCGCGAAAATGTAGTAGGGTTTTTCGTGGCAAAATTCGTTGGAAAATTGTACACACTAAAATAATTGCCGGAAAATTGAAATTCGTTGGAAAATTCGTTGGAAATTTCCAACGAAAATTGTACACACTGAAATAATTGCCCGGGAAATTAAAATTCGTTGGATAATTCGTTGGAATTTTCCAACGAATTTTCCCACGAATATAAAAAATGCCGAATAGTACCGGGTTTTTTTGAATTCGTTGGAAATTTCGTTGGAAATTTTCAACGAATTTTTCAACGAAAATTGTACACACTAAAATAATTGCCGGAAATTCAAATTCGTTGGAAAATTCATTGGAAATTTCCAACGAAAAAAAAATTCGTTAGAAATTTCCAACGAATTTTCCAACGAATTTGAATTTCCGGCAATTATTTTAGTGTGTATAATTTTCATTGGAAAATTCGTTGGAAATTTCCAACTAATTTTTTTTTGTTGGAAATTTCCAACGAATTTTCCAACGAATTTCAATTTTCCGGGAAATTATTTTATTGTGTACAATTTTCGTTGGAAAATTCCAACGAATTTTCCAACGAAAATTGTACACTATGAAAAAATTGCCGAAAAATTGTAATTCGTTGGAAATTTCGTTGGAAATTTCCAACGAATTTTCCATCGAATATAAAAAATGCCGAATAAAATCAATTTTTTTAAATCGTTGGAAAATTCGTTGGAAATTTCCAACGAAAAATTTTTCGTTGGAAATTTCCAACGAATTTTCCAACGAAAATTGTACACTATGACAAAATTGTCGAAAAATTGAAATTCGTTGGAAATTTCGTTGGAAATTTCCAACGAATTTTCCAACGAATATAAAAAATGCCGAATAAAATCAATTTTTTTTAAATCGTTGGAAAATTGTACACTATGAAAAAATTGTCGAAAAATTGAAATTCGTTGGAAATTTCGTTGGAAATTTCCAACGAATTTTCCAACGAATATAAAAAATGCCAAATTAAATCAATTTTTTTTTAAATCGTTGGAAAATTCGTTGGAAATTTCCAACGAAAAATTTTTCGTTGGAAATTACCAACGAATTTTGCGACGAAAATTTTTCGTTGGAAATTTCCAACGAATTTTCCAACGAAAACATTTTCGTTGGAAATTTCCAATGAATTTTGCCATTCATTGGAAAATTTGTCGCAAATTTGCGACGAAAATTTTTCGTTGGAAAATTTTCGTGGCAAAAATCCGTTTTTTTTGTAGTGAATAGTAAGCAAGCAGCTGCAAGAGAATTTACACTTTGCCTTGCACGTGAACCTATGTCCACAGGAGAGAATAACACAAATTCTGCTAAGCAATTTAACGGGAGATATAAGAATATGTTACGATTACTGCAAATTGAATAGAAACACAACATAGTTCAACGTCGTTGGTATTGCTAGGCACGACAGTATAAGTTGATAAAGTATTTAGTAGGTGCTCATAAATAAGGAAATTAGGGTTTTGTTAGTCTCTATCATACACAATCAATGGAGCCATTAATGTACTCTTTTTATCAAGTCATTGAGGAATGACGTAACCTTCGACTAGTTTCTCTCTTCCTCTCTCGTGAAGAGCCTAGAAAAAAATTACCAAAAGATATGCACCGATGATAATTCCAGACTTCAAACAATTTTTCTGAATATATACGATGAGAGACTCCATTATACATCTCATATACATGGCTGTAGGGCAAACTGAATATCTTCATTCCTCACCTATGACCTTGCTCGGCTCAGCCACCTCTCCCTCAATAGGGAGCCAGTTATTCCATAATGTCCTCATTTGTCAATCAATTTGCTGAGTGCTTTACACAGCAGATATCAACTATCTTAGCCTTTTTTTACAACAACTTCACTATTCGACTGTTGTGAACAAACCAAACTCGAGAATATAGCGATCATCATAACTCTCCTTTTGAATTTGGATAGCATGAATGAACTTTTTAGTGTAACTATCCATATATTAAGTGGATGACATCCATAAGGAAGAATAAAATTTGCAACGTGGACGTCCCTTTCTCTGATTCTGATGTAGTCACCATTGGATTGGACGAGCAGAGACTCCAGGAGGGGGATTGATTACCAACCGATAAGGCCATGTTCTTGGTGCAATGTGACAGGTGATCCACCGCCCAAAATAGTAACATGTCACATCACACTTTTTCTTTCTCATTAGCTTATTATAAGGTCTTTATAATGCCAGTGCAAATGCGCAAAAGCCATTTTTCTCGCACGTAGTGCAGGTTGATTTATGCCCGTCCGTTTCTGTCCACCTCGCTCAAATGATGACTTCCTCCTGGGAATCATTCCGCTTCATAGTCTCTTGTGGGGATATGCATGCATGTGAGAGAAATTCTGTGTTTTGAAAATGGAAATGTTATGTTGTATCTCATGGTGTTTCTTTACAAGGTCTTATTTTCCGCCGTTTCCCATTGACTGAAACTTTCTCTAACGAGTATTTTGATTAGTGGGTTACAAACACAGACATTGACCACCAGCATTTATACTTATTCGGGTAAAACATGTTAACACCTAAATTTTGGCGACCTAATTAGTCGTTCATTGCATAAAAAAATTAGGAATCGCTCTCGGCCCCAAAAAAATAGTTAAATTGTATACATATTAAGAGCATTTGCATTAGTTAGGCCCATATAATTGCATTTGCATTGGACTGGTAGCAGATAGACACGAGTCGATGGCTCTAAACTTAATGAATTATCTAGACTCAGCCCAAAAGATTAAATATTTGTCCAAGCCCATTGAATACATATATGGTCGGAATTTTCATTATAGAGCAAGTTGGAATAATTGAATTATCGAATTATTAAATATAGACTTCGAAGATAGTTCATATTACTCTATGAATATTTATCTAAAGAAAATGTTGGAAACAGATGCGAAAAACAAAAGACAGAACACAGAAATTTACGTGGTTCGATCACAAGGTGATCTACGTCCACGAGCAAGGCAAGACAAAATTCTACTATAATCAAAGAGAGTACAGTTTTCAGAAATCGAAACAACGACTAAACCTCACGGCTCACAAAACTCTCTAAAAACAAAATTCTCTCTGTACTACCATGAGAAAACCTAGCCGCAGTACAAATAGGGCTTCCAAAGCGGGTTGGGCCGGTCGCAAACCAAATCTCAATTGTCTTTCCACTTTCGGGTCGCACAAAAATATGTCGGGTCGAGTCATGAACCGAACCAAGTACATAAAATTCAAGACATATTTAACAAATCTCCACCTTGGCTTGAATTTCTCAAAATAAAATAGTCAAGAAGCCGAACACATTCTCTTGGCATCCCTAAGCCTACGTGAGCTAACTAGGTGTAGGAAACAAGGGATGCAACAAAAGAACATATCCACTTCAAAACACAAATGTAGAACTGTCATTTACCTCTCCACCAAAGCCCTAGAAGGGGCAAACTCAACCAAGCATGCCAATCAAGTTCAAGCAATGCTTAAACTTGTTGGCGGGGACTGGCTTGGTCAACATATCAGCAGGATTGTCAGCTGTACCAATTTTCTTTACCGTCATGTTTCTCTCCGCAACTGCCTCGCGAATAAAGTGATACCTGACATCGATGTGCTTAGTCCTCTCATGATATGCTTGATTTCTAATCAAGTATATAGCACTCTGATTGTCACAAAAGACAATCGAATTGTCTTCTTGCTGTAGACCAAGTTCCCGAACAAGATTCCTTAATCAAATACCTTCTTTCACTGCTTCTGCTGCTGCCATACACTCTGTCTCTGTAGTAGACAAAGCAACTGTCGACTGTAAGGTTGACCTCCAGCTAATAGCCGAACTAGATAATGTGAAAAAATAGCCAGTCAATGATCTCCTCTTATCGAGATCACTTGCAAAATCGGAATCCACAAACCCCACAACTGAGGTACCGTTGGAACTGTTTCTATCAAACACTAACCCCAACTCTGCGGAGCCTCTAAGATACCTAAGTATCCATTTCACTACCTGCCAATGGACCTTTCCAAGATGCGCCATATATCTACTAACCACACTAACTGCCTATGTAATGTCTGGACGAGTGCATACCATAACATACATAATGCTACCAACTGCACTAGAGTATGGGACACGAGACATCGCAGCCTCCTCGACCTCTGATTGAGGTGAATGTAGAGCTGAAAGTTTAAAATGAGATGCCAACGGTGTACTCACGGGCTTAGCGTTTTGCATGCCAAACCTCTCAAGTACATTTTCAATATAACTCCTCTGCGAGAGATATAACTTCCCTACTTTCCTGTCCCTCTGAATCTCCATTCCTAAGATCTTCTTGGCAGGACCCAGATCTTTCATCTCGAACTCCTTATTGAGCCGTTTTTTCAAGATCAACACATCTGACATGTTCTTTGCAACAATAAGCATGTCATCCACGTATAAGAGAAGATAGACAAAGGATCCATCTGAACCCTTCTTGAAGTAGACACAACTATTATAGTTGCTCTTCTGATAATCGCTCCCTATCATAAAGCTGTCGAATCTCTTATACCACTGTCTTGGTGATTGCTTCAAACCATACAAGGATTTCTTCAATTTACAAACATGATCTTCCTTGCCTTCTACATAATAACCCTCGAGCTGAGCCATATAAATAGTTTCCTCAAGCTCGCCATGCAGAAAAGCAGTCTTCACGTCAAATTGCTCAAGCTCTAAGTCAAATTGAGCAACTATAACCAGCAACACACAAATGGAAGTGTGTTTTACCACAGGAGAGAAAACTTCGTCATAATCAATTCCCTCCTTCTAGTTGTAGCCTTTAGCTACGAGCCGAGCCTTGAATCTAGCATTTTCAATACCTGGAATTCTTTCCTTTTTCTTGAAGACCCATTTACACCCGATGGCTCTTTTTCCCTTAGGCAACTGCACCAAGTCCCAAGTCCGGTTCTTGTGAAGTGATTCAAGTTCTTCAACCATAGCAACAGTCCATTTCTCTGATTCTGTGCAAGTAATAGCTTCTGTATAGGTAGAAGGTTCTTGAATACCCATATCTTCTGCTGTCGTGAAAGCATAAGCCACCAGATCAGAGAACCCATATTTCTGAGGAGGCCGAGTCTGTCTCCTTTCTCTGCCAGTAGCAATAGAGTATGGCTGCTCCATCTCATCTACAGCTTCCTCATCTGAACTTGAATAAACAGTAGCATTTTGCTCGTTCAAAACATTCTGAGAGGTCTTTTCTGGAAGCTCCACCTACCTCCACCTCATTCATATCACTCTCATGTTTACCTGCAGACTCATCAGCAACTTTCCTTTGATTAAGCATATGCATTTCATTAAATGTGACATCCCTACTAATAATGAACTTAGGTGAGTTAGGTTCCTGGCACCATAAACGATAACCTTTCACTCCATCAACATACCCAACAAAAATGCATTTCTTTGCTCTAGGTTCTAGCTTACCATCCTTAACATGATAATAAGCAGGACATCCAAAAACCTTTAGATTAGAGTAATCACAAGGCTTACCTGACCACATCTCAAAAGGAGTCTTGCATTCTATTGCTATTGAAGGAGAGCGATTAACCAGATAACAAGCCGTGTTAACAGCTTCAGCCCAGAAATCCTTTTCCATGCCAGCATTAGAGAGCATGCATCTTGCTCTCTCCAATAGAGTTCTATTCATACGTTCTGCCACTCCATTCTGCTGTGGAGTGTGCCTAACTGTACGGTGTCGAACAATACCTGCATCTGCACAGAATTCAATAAAATCGTCACCACAGAACTCAAGACCATTATCGGTCCTAAGACGTTTAATCTTCTTCCTTGTCTGATTCTCAACAAGAGCTTTCCACTTCTTGAAGGTTTCAAACACATCACTTTTTCTTTTCAGAAAGTAAACCCAAACCTTCTTGGAATAATCGTCAATGAACGTCACAAAGTGAAGAGCACCACCCTTAGATGGAACCTATGCTGGTCCCCATAAATCGGAATAGATATAGTCGAGTGTGCTCTTTGTCAAATGCGTCCTCGTACTGAATCTGACTCTGCATTGCTTGCCAAGAATACAATGCTCACAGAAATCTAGCGAGGTCATCTGCTCCCCACAAAGTAAATCACGTTTACTCAAAATTGACATGCCACGCTCACTTATGTGGCCCAAATGCATGTGCCACAATTTTGTTCTATCATTGTCAGAAACGGAATTGCTTGTGCCAATTGAAGGACCCATAACTGTGCTACCCTGCAAATAATACAAGTGATTCACCTTGCTTCCTTTCATCACAACCAGATTGCCTTTTGTAACTTTGAGAACTCCACCTCCACCTGAGTACACGCACCCAATGGAATCCAAACTGCTCAACGAGATAAGGTTTCTTTTCAAGTCTGGTATATATCTTACTTCAGTCAAAGTTCTTACTGCTTTGTCGTGGCACTTAATCCGAACAGTACCAATACCCACGACTTTGCATATAGCATCATTCCCCATCAAGACTGATCCACCATTCAATGGCTCGTATGTGGTGAACCATTCCCTATTTGGGCACATGCGATATGATGCTTTCGAATCCATTATCCAAACATCATTAGACAAATTAACAGCAAAGCATGCCGTAAGAACACTGTCTGATGCATTAGCCTCATTTTCGTTTGCAACATTCGCCGAATCTTGTTTTTAACTATGCTGCTTATCCTTTTTCTTGAGCGAAAGACAATCTGACTTGTAATGTCCCTTTTTATGTCAATAGTAGCACTCAACGTTTATCTTATCTCCAGGTGGCTTAGATTTTGAACGACCAACAGATTTTCCTCGGAAAGCTTTATCCCTACTCTTGGTCCTGCCTCTCACAAACAAACCATCTGCTTTGTTTTCGCTGGTATTCCCATTCAATTTTGTTCTCAGTTTTTCATAATTTAAAGATGCTTTGACATCCTCCAAAGTTATGGATTCACGTCCATAAAGCATCGAATTCACAAAATTTTCGTATGAGGCAGGCAGTGAACATAACACGATCAAAGCTTGATCTTCATCCTCGAGTTTAATATCTAAATTTTTCATATCCATAACAATTTTATTAAACTCATCCAAATGTTCCTAAACAGACGTACCTTCGCGCATCTTTAAAATAAAATACTGCTTCAAATAAAGTCTCGATGTTAGAGATTTCTTCATATAGAGACTTTCCAGTTTCTTCCAAAGACCGGCCGCAGTTTCTTCATCGGCGACTTCTCGCAAAACCTTGTTATCTAGGGACAACTGGATCGCGCTATGCGCCTTCTCGTCCATCTCTTCAATCTTAGCCGAGGTCATATCATCTGGGTATTTTCCATCCAGCGCCCTAACCGTACCCTCTCGCCTCAATAAAGCCTTCATCTTTATTCTCCATAATCCGAAATTGTTCTGTCCGCCAAAAGATGAAATCTGAAACTTCAAAGATGCCATCTCCAAGAACCGCAGAATTGAACGCAGCTCTGATACCAATTGTTGGAAACAGATGCGAAAAACAAAAGACAGAACACGAAAATTTACGTGGTTCGATCACAAGGTGATCTACGTCCACGAGCAAGGCAAGACAAAATTCTACTATAATCAAAGAGAGTACAGTTTTCAGAAGTCGAAACAACGACTAAACCTCACGGCTCACAAAACTCTCTAAAAACAAAATTCTCTCTGTACTACCATGAGAAAACCTAGCCGCGGTACAAATAGGGCTCCCAAAGCGGGTTAGGCCGGCGTCGCGAACCAAATCTCAATTTTCTTTCCACTTTCGGGTCGCACAAAAATATGTCGGGTCGGGTCATGAACCGGACCAAGTACATAAAATTCAAGACATATTTAACAGAAAATAATCAGAAAATTGCCTAAGTTGAGCATCAGAATTAGGTAAAAATATATCTTAACTTTTGCCAGATAACCCTAGCTAACTCTTATAAATAAACATGTTAGGGTTCACAATCGTGGAGGCCACACAATTTCATACACGGCTACCATTGAGAGAAAAAGGAGAGCACATTTGCGAGGAAGCTCTCTTTCGGCAATATTCATCGCCCACGGGAGCCTCACACAATTGAGATACAACAGCCACAATTGAGAAGAGAGGGGAGCTTCCACCCAAAAGGTTCTTGGAGGGACTTATGCACATGAAAGGAAGAAAAAAAACGTTAGGAGGGAGACTTGCACTTGGAGAATTGAACATCCCATCGCAGCAAAGTCTTCAAAGTCGAATTCTCTCTGCTCCCTGCAACGTGCCAACATCCCACGAGTGTTTCAGAAGCTCCTTGTTGACCTGGCTGCCCTCTGCTTTGTACCACATCAATCCCATGCTGTTCCTATCGTCGCTTTGCTCCTCTTGGCTGGTCACAACCTTCTCGGGTTGCAGCGAACGAAAGAGTTGCACATTCTCACCACTATCACACTTTCGTTTTTATCTTTCACAGGTTCTTTAGTGATCAGCTCGGCATGCCAAGTGGTCTTACTCAAACGGCAAATTGAGTTGCTCTCTAGATTTCCCTACGACAGAACTACCGTTCGCTGGTTCTTCATCAGTTCGGCCCCACCGTGAAGCAGCTCCCATTAGTCAGGTTGAGAGCACCACACCACAAGTCTACACCAACAAGCCACTATCGTGAGTGCCTACCCCGCGGTAGCCACGAGCCAATCCTTGGCTAAGAGCCTCCTGTTGGGAAAAATTTCAATTAACGTGAATCGGTGAATCGAGAAGAATAATAAAGTCAGACTTGGAGGTGTGATATTACTTTCTTTAAGGAATTATTTGTCCCACAACGTTGCTAATGGTTACTGGCAAAAATCCTCTAGGATATAACAAAGTCTCAATGAGAATACCAGATAGCAATTCTAGTATTTCTCCAGGGTCTCTCAAGGGAAACAATTAGAAAAGATGGCTATATATCTATTGAAAGAAATGGAAAATGGTTGTTCTTCATAATGAATAAAAACGTTGAAATATTTATACTTGAACAAACACAACTTTTCGAATGTGAAGAAGTTATGTCCAAACATATACAACCTTCCAAAAGTTGTAAGAGAGCCTAATTACCATTAGGCATAAAATAAAAATTCGAAATTAAATTATTAAAAAACAACCGCCATTCTATTGCGAATAGTCACACTGTTTCAATAAGACAAAATAGTTAGCTTATAATAATAAATTCGAAATTTAATAAATAAAAAATAATGATCTTTGATTAGTGTCAAATCTAGTCCACGTGCATACTCACATCCTTTCGATGTGGGACAAGGCACCTCTTTGTTTGTTTTACAAACAAACTACCAACACCTCCATCATCAGCTACACGACTGTCATGGTTGAGCTGTGTTCCCCGTTGGTTGAGCACCACCTACGCCGCTCACCGCCGATGCACCGCTGCCGGTCCACCACCGTCAGCCAATTCCTGTGATCTGCAATCCCTATCCGAGTCGAGTTTAAATTTGGAAGTTATCCGCAAAATTAGGTAAAATTCTAATCCGATACTCTTAGAATATTTGATTTCCTAATTTTTCGGTGTTTGAATATTTTGTGATATCTTTGGTGGACTGTTAGATATCTTGGGAATAATGTGTGTGGTATCGGCAATATTTAAAATACCCCAAATTAGGAATTTTTCCTAATTTAGCAACGTACTTGGACGACTATCTGACCTTGACCCTAATGTATGATACGCGGCGGTACATAAATCGTTATCTTATCCATAATCACTTGGATACTTTAACAAATTTTATTTGTTTTCCAAATTCAAACGGTCGGCTTTCCATCGATATCCACGACCCTGTGGATATGATCGCTAGCCCGAGTCGTTTTCCTAATTTGAACATGATAAATGGATCTCGCGGACTGTGTGGATCGGTTGGCGTGTGATTGCTATCTCGAGCATGATTTATTTCCTTTAAAAAGAAAATAAAAAAATATTAGTTTGGTTTTAAATTAGAAATATTGCGTGTTCAGGGTATCCTAAATATATCTAGAAGATAGGACATTTCTCTGATTTAAATTGGGATTTAGGGTAATTTATTTCCTAGTTTAAATTAGGGATTACTCTAGTCTTAATAGATTATTTAGGATATTTAATTATTTCGAATTTTCATAAAAAAAAAAGTCAAAAACGAGGCCATTTTAGGATGAGTTAGAGTGTCTTTCTAGAATAGATTGCATATTATTTTAAGCATTTTTTTATTATTCCGAATTTTAATGAAAAATACCAAAAATACATCATTTGCCCATCATTAGAAATAGGTCATGTCACCGTATGACATATGTCGTGACCTAAAATTTCTCTCAGGCTAATTAATTGTTAAGACTAAGCCTAACTCGAGCCCTCCCAAGCACTACCAATTCACAACTTAGAGTTTAAGTTTTTAACATGCAAAAGTTTTCATACTTGGAGTCGCTACTAATCTATTTGTGGTAAGTCGATTAGAAACCTAAATAAAACATAGGGAGATATGTTTTATTCCTATGAACCAGAGATTCTAAACTCGGGGACTTGGTTACGCTAGATCTAGTCTAACGCCCTTTAGGTACCTTTTCTTTTCAAAAAAAAAATATTTATGCAGGCAGTCTGGATCCATTTTAACTTAGTCACTAGCATGTAAGGTGATCATGCGGGTGCGCATACCACCAAAGTAACACCCAATAATCAAAACATTAAATAAATTACAAGATTGAGAGAATTACTTACCTCAAAGCAACATAAACATCTGCATAATTAGTTAGAAAATCACATCAACAATCCTAATATGATTTCTAATTAACAAGCAGTTCACTCAATATTTTTTAAGATTTTCACTTATTTAAATGAAAGCTAACCTATATGTAATGACGTGCAAAAATTAACATGCGATTAATGCAGCCTAACATGCAAATTATATGTCATGCGACAACGTGACCTAATTCTAATGACAGACAAATGATTTATTTTTGTTATTTTCAAATGAAATTATGAATTAAAAATTACTCAAATTAACATGCAATCTATCCTAGAGAAAATGATTTGATCTATCCTAAAGTGATTCTTTTTTTGGGGTTTTTACTAAAATTCGAAATTATTAAATATCCTAAATAATCCACTAAGATTAAAACAATCTCTAATTTAAACTAGGAAATCTGCTACCCTAAATCCCAATTTAAATCAAATAATTATCTTATTCTTTTGGATATATTTAAGATTCCCTAAGCATGCAAAATTTCTAATTTAAATCTAACTAACAATTTTTTGGATTTTCTTTATTTAAAAGGAAAACAATCAAACGAAGATAACAATCACATTCAAACGATCCACGCAATCTACAAGATTCTCCAAATTCAGATAAGGCAAAGAAATCAAACTAACGGTTATATCTATAGGGTTATAGATATTGACAGAAAGTTGATTGTTTAAATTTAGAAAGTAAATAAAATCTATTATCGTATCCAAGTGATTATGGATAAGATAACGATTTTCCGTATTGCCGCGTATCATACCTTAGGGATAAAGTCAGATAGTCGTCCAGATACGTTGCCAAATTAGGAATGATTCCTAATATTGGGTATTTTCGAATATTGCGGATATAGCACACATCATCTTAAGATATATAGCAATTCACACACTATTCACGAAATATTCAGACACCCGAAAGATTAGGAAATTTAATATTCTGAAAATATTAGATAACATTCTTACCTAATTTCGAGATATTTCCAAATTTGGACTCGCGAATCAAGATTGCGGATCGGGAAGAGCGGCGACGGGTAGATCAAGGGTCGTGATGAGCGAGCACCGTCGCTGATGCTCAGTGATAGCCACTTAGTCACGGAAGGACCAGCTGGTGTTGCTCTCGGTGGCAATTTTGCTCGTGGTGTGGGGCCGGCTTCTCGGCAAGGAAGCGTTGGCTATTTTCTTTTCTGAAATATGCACTTCGCTACAGACCTAAACTCTTCACGTTCTCCTTGCCAGGAAGCTTGCATGAAATAAACTCACAAAAGGCCACACGTTATCATCACTTCTGGACAAAACCAAAAGAAGACAAATCCACCGCTTAGAATTATTTCACTGAAATCCTGGTAACTCTTTCTGACTATGGACTTCGGGGCACTTGTGGCAGCGTCGTCGAAGAAAGTAGCAGTAGTAGGGGCAGTAGCGATCATCGTGGGCTGGCTTCGTGGCTAGTCGTTTATGCGGCAGCTGCTCGGCAGAGGCTTCTCGGATCAGGTGCAACAACTTGGTAGGAGGGGCCAGTCCAGCAACAGCGGTGGTCAGCGGGATCAGCAGAGATCGGAGCGAGTGGGGTCGCGACTCACGGCCACAGGTCTGGCTGTAAGAGAAGCAACGACGGGCGGCAGCTCAGCAATCAGCAATGGGAT
Organism: Syzygium jambos; assembly: GCA_031216235.1. Classification (NCBI taxonomy): domain Eukaryota; kingdom Viridiplantae; phylum Streptophyta; class Magnoliopsida; order Myrtales; family Myrtaceae; genus Syzygium; species Syzygium jambos. The sequence goes on from CM062228.1 coordinate 16,345,609, forward strand.
GGCAACGTCACGGAACAGCAGCGGCAGTAGTCCGCGCGGTGTGGATGACGGCATCGGTGCGGATGCTAGACGGCACGGGCGCAAGGTGGCGTGGGCGCAAGGCAGCACGGCGTTGGGGCATGCACGCGCAACCAATTCTCCCTTGTTTTCACTCTAGCTCTCAACTTTTCACTCGTGTCTCCAGGGCGGCAGTGACGCACGGCCACAGGTCTGGCCGTGAGCGGGTGCGGCGTGTGGAGGCGCGGTGGGACAAGTCCACCCGTGATCCTCTCTCTCCCCCCGTTCCTCTCTCTCTCGCTCTCGCTCTTTCTTTTCTTCCAAATTGTCCCCCCACCCCCTTGTCTATGATAAGTCTTCTTTTATAAGCAGGGACGACTTAGGCCTTCAGAATAAAGGGAGTCAATATTCTTTCCTCTTAAAAATATATTATAATTTTGTTCTTTCCCATTCTTTCTCCTTCTATAGACGCGTGAAGCTCCTTGACAGTATACTCTTTCTTGTTTTGAGAAAGATATATTGCTCAAATAATATATGCCCGCACGTGAATATTTCTTTCCCAGTTGCTCTTCCTTTTATTCCCTTGGTCTGCAAAGCACCAACTCAGCCAAATATTTTCTTTTATTCTTTGCATCATTCATCCACTTGTGCCCATAAATCAAAGATATGTGTGAAGACCATACGTGCCCTGCATGCTATTCTTTCCTTTCATTTATCAGACCATACCGTGGGGAAGAATTTTCTAAGTCCATCAAACTTTTGGTCATAGCATGGGCTTTTGCCAACCTTTCTAGTTCTCGCGGGCTTAGTTCAATTAGCTTGATTTAAGCTCGGAACCATTCGCTCGGGTCCATTCGCTATCGGTCCAATAAATAAGCAAACTATATGGGCCTAAGTAACTATTAATGGAATGCTCCTAATATCTATATGCAATGCCATCTAATTATATTTTTTGTTTAGGGTTAAAAAATCAATCCCTAATTTTTATGCAATTGTTCCTAAATGACTAGTTAAAATTTAGGTGTCAACAACATATAATTCGCATCTTAGGTTTAATTAATCGCATGTCATATTTCGTGCGTCATTGCACTTATATTAGTTTTCATTTAAATAAAGAGAAAACCCTAAAGAATACTGTGACACCCCAAACCCTACGGACGCACAACATTCCGCTATGGTCGTTATGATGTGACATCGCAGGACTCATCGCCGACCTTTCATTTTATCTTTTAATTACGCATGCGGAAGCGATAACAACAATCACCCAGACAACAACAATAAACAGGGATAGATAGGAAAACAAATCACAACAGTCAAACCAAAACACTATTTTAATATTTACTTGATTAACCCCTGGGAAACATTTTTTTTTATAAGCCCACTTCGAGCAATTCCACACAGGCCTACAAAAACATACCAGGCTGGGGGTCAATCTACTACATCCATAGCATGTCGGTCAAAAAGTCAGCTTCCAGGCATGTCACTCATAAGCTATCCATGTAGAGGGTCGGTGAGTCGAAGTAGGGTGAGTCGGGGTCGTGCTCCGGCGGTTCAAAATCCAACGGGTACTCGGGAGTGGGATCAAGCTCGAGCTTGGGATTCTTTACTGATCCGTCAAGTGGGTCAACATCCATAGGGTCCCATATCTTGTGCCCAGGATCCTCTTCTGAAGGACCGTTGAAACCTCTAAGAGGCCCAAACAAATTCTCACCATCCTTAATAAACCAGGCCTGGAACCAATGGGGGACCCAATAAGTTAGTCCCTCGTCCACCCAAACTGTCGTCCGATGGTGCTCAAAAAATGTATGGTTGGTCGGGGAACACATGCATGGAAATAATAGTATCCATATCCTGAGGTATTTCGAACCGTACTGGGTGCATCGACATGCTAAGTACTTGAAAGAGGTTTAATAATAACAAATGAGATGGAATCTCAATAAGTTAACGGCCTAAGCCCCGCTTAAAAGGCCAACTCGCCTCGGGGTTCCTAGTCACACGGTCACACCTCATAACTAATCTCTAACAGGCCGATAAGCAACCATAGGCATCCTTACCTCACCTTAGCAAACACATCATGCATAACATCAGTCATCAAACATCACAACAATGCATCCAGCATACATGTACTCGAAACACATAAAGAGATTTCCCATGCATCATGCATCTGCACTCGCGTGTGCCTCGATTATGAGGTAAAACCCACTTGAGCACGTCCTATACCATGCCTAGCAGTTTTCATCCTATAATCAAACACTATGCAATATGCGTGTTCCTTTTATCACGACCCCTCTAGGCCACTATATATCAAGTGATCTGCAGCAAGATGGTAGTCTTCCGACATAGCCGAGCATCATCCCGCCCTGTCGGGCATGGCAACGTCAAACGATCTACAAAATGATGGTATTCCAATACGGTAACATTAAACGATCTATAGTAAGATGGTATCTTGTAAGGAGCATTGAATCTGCCATCGGGCCGCGATTCGGCATCTGGAGTATCGGCAATCCTGATAATCTCCAGGCATCCGATAAATCGAGCACAATCTACAGCAGACCTCGATAAATTGAACATCGTCAAGCAATCTACAACAAGACGGCTCCAACATATGACCACACGAGCACTCAAGCATTCAAGCTCATTTCTTATCTTTTCAATTAGCCAGTACAAACATGAACCATGCTCGAATCAATGCCACGTAACCATTTCATGTGATCACACATATTGACAGTTGCTCAACTTTGTAAAACGTTGTTTCAAAACATGCTTTCTTCTTTAAGGCATCAAATTCATTTCTTAAACATATTATAAAATAATTTATTTTCAAAGGTCCAAAAATCTTTTCTTGAAAATAAACAATCAATTTAACTACCTATATAAGCTAGTTTAGACGGCGATTTCCAACATTGGCATCACAATTTGTGCAAAAAACAATCACAATTTGATATTAAAATCCTTCAAAAATATTAATATTTGATTTTCAGAAATTAAATATTTTATTAATATAATTTTTTTGAAAAATAATAAAATATTATTATTAAATTTCGAAAATCAATTTATTTAATAAAAGAAATATTAATAAGAAAATAATTGATAACTTATCATCAAATTCACGATAACATATCGTACCCACATCAATAGCTTATCACCTAACTTATCGGTCAATTACCGATATTCTATCACCGATAACCTATCAACCAAACATCGATAACTTATCGTCCGCTGATAACCTATCACCAAAGGTTATCCACTAATCTACCAATAATTTATCTCGTAATCTCACTTAAACAACCATGAACTTAACATAAACTTAATCTAAACTATCCTAAACAAGTTTAACACCCTAAAGAAGGAATTAGGGATTAACTTACTCGTCTAACTACGGCGACGACGCAAGGATGACGGCGGCGACGAGGGCTGTCCGCGATGGTTTCCGACTTGGCACAGCGGGCGGCGAGCGAGCAGCGGACGGAAACGATGAAGGAGCGGCTGTTGGTGGCTGGTTGGGGCTGAGTCAGGGACAGAATGGTGGCTGGTGGCAGTTGCTAGGCGGCCTGGGCGATGGCAGACTAACAGCTACAACTACGGATGCGTTCGGCGTGCATGAACGGTGGTGGACAGGCACGACGGAGGGGTGGTGGCTAGTGGCGGTTTTGTGGCAACTCGGGAGCTGAGTCGGGGACGGAATGTTAGCTGGTGGTGGCGTCTTGGTGGTTGGAACAGCGGGCGAACGAGTGGCTTTAGTCGGCAGGACGAACTGGCAAGCGGCGCCTTGCACCCGACGGGGAAAACAGTCGGTGATGGGAAGCTTCAAGGGAGTTGGGACGAAGCTGCTCGGCCTGGAAGGAAGCTAAGATGGCGGTGGGGTGGTGCCGAGGAGGAGCGGTGCACGGTGGTGGCTGGTCCAGCGAGAATGGACTGGCGGTGAGCAGCAAAATGGAGGGGCCGAGAAGGAAGAAGAAGACACGAAGAAGAAGAAGAGGGAAATGATGGAGTTTGGTGGGGGAGTCAGTGGTGTTCAGTCGAAATGAGGGGAAGGAGAGAGGGAGGAGAGAGAGTCAATATCATTACCCCACAAAAATCTTCCAATAAATTTTCTTTTGTAATTTCTCATTTTGTCCCCAAAATTACCACTTTGTCCTTGACCCATATACCAATTACGGGCCGACTTAACCTTATCAGGCCTCGTTAGCCGGTCCCCTTGGGCTTGAGGCCCAATGGGCTTTTGCTCGGTCCACTTTCGTTTCTCGCGTCAAATCCTTGATTTTTTAATTCTTTTCCGAGATTGAAATTTCCAATGGCAAACTCGTCAAATTGTGAGGCGACGTCCTATGGTTTAAGTGTGAAATCCTTGAGCATTCAACACTCAAAATTGGATCATAATTCGTGACTGAAATCGATCAATCGCAACTATAATTCATCTCAAACTAGCGGGCAGCTTTTAGGAATAAATCCTCAATAGCATTTCCCCTTTGATTAGTATTCCCTGAGTGATCAGGTCAAGACGAGAATTTACTAATAGAGCGCCAATGAAATCACCATTTCATATATCACCAAAATAGCTCGAATTTTCAGGATATCACAAATACATTGATTGAAGTGCTTGTTAATTAGAAATCATAATAGGATTGTCTATGTGATTTTCTAACTAATAATACAGATGCCTGCATTGCTAAAAGGTACGTTGTTTTCCTAAACTAGTAATTTATTTACTACTTTTTGGGTGTTAAATTGGTGAATTGCCCACCCGCATAGTCAACTCGCATGTTAGTAAATAAGATTACGAATGACAATCATTCTGTTTCAGAAATCAATTTCCGGTAAGAAATTGATTTTTCTATTTCTGTTCCTGGAGGAGTTTTTGAGCAAAAAAATACGTTTGATAGCGATACAAAATTTTTGTTCCAGAAATAGAAATTTATTTGATAACGACATAAAATTTCTTCCTCTCGGGTGGCTGGCGTGTGGACGGTGGTGGCGAACGACGGGCGGCGGACAGCAGGGGGAGGCGGTGGCGGGAGTAGGGTAGTCAAAGGCAGGAGCAGTGGTTGGTGGATGGCAGGCGACGGCCCACGGCGACCGGCGATGGGAGCTAGGTAGCAGCCAAAGGCTAGCAGCTGCAGCAGGAGACAGTTGCCGGCGGTGGGAGGCAAGCGGTGATGGGAGGAGGGCGGCCAGTGGACGGCGGGCGGCTGGCGCCGATGGGATGTAAGCAGCGGGAGGAGGGCGAGCGGCAGCGAAAGACGATGGCCGGTGGTGGGAGGCAGGCGGCAGGGGGAGGAGGGCAGTCGGCGGCTGGAGACGATGATCAACGGACGATGGGCAGCGGCGGGAGGTGGGCGACGGCTCGAGGCAATTGACAGCGGGCGACGGCGGCCGGCAAGTGGGCGACAATGGATGGCGAGTAAGCGACCAGCTAGTAGTGATAAGAAGAATTTTAACTTCTCATTTCTGTTCCAAAAATAGAAAAGCAAAAAAATTTTGCTTCTGATTTATGTTCTAAATCTATTTCTGTTTCAAAAATTTGTTCTAGAAATAGAAAATGAAATTGTGTTACCAAACGGATTTTTATTCCAAACTTATTTCTGTAACAGAAATAAAGAAACAGAATGGTTATCATTCGCAGCCTAAGTAATAAAATGGATTCAAATTGCAAGCTCAAACATTTTTTTTTTAAAAAAAGGTATCGAAAATGCGTTAGACTAACTCTAGCGTAACCAAGTCCCCAAATTCAAAATCTCTGGTTCATAGGAATAAAGCATATCTCCCCATATTTTATTTGGGTTTCTAATTAACCCACCACAAAATAAATTAATGGCGACTCCAGCATGAAAACATTTACATGTTAAAAACTTAAACCCTAAGTTATGAATTGATAGGACTTAAGAGGGCCTGAATTAGGTTTATACTTAATAATTCATTAGTCGAACCCCTAGGTGGTGCGCTTGAGGGAAGGTCGCAACACATGTGAAGAGGGTCAAGGTAAAGGTCTTCAAATGTAAACAAAGAACTGAATAACCATGTGATCATTTCACCGGTGTAGTTCCCCGGCCATGGAGACCACCGAAAGATGCTTAGACCACGATGGAACCGATGAGCAGGGATGGATAGTTTCGTTTGTTTGTAATTTTTTCTCTAAACACATGTTTTCATTTGTAGACACTATGCAGAGGTGCTTTTGTTCTGCAAACACATGGAGTTGTGTTTTTGTCGAAGTGTTTAGCAAAAGGATTTGCAAATCCATGGTAGGATCAGTAGAGGGTGTGAGAACTCTAGAACTGTCGATATGATTGGACTGCTAGAGCTCGGAGAATGAAGTAGGCATAAGGAAATTCAAACCACTATAAATATTGTCTTTATATTTTTTATCCCTATCTCTCTTGATTGTTGGGTGTGGCGACCCGCCAAATTTTCCTGGAAGAGGGAAAATGGTGTAGCCTGGTATGCGCTAAGTCTAAATTTGGGACTTAACTTGAGCTCTCTCAAACCCATACCATGTCGCGACTTGTGGTTTAGATTTTTAACCTGCAAGTGATTTTTATCTAGGAGTCACTACTAATCAATTTGGGGTGAGTCGATTAGAAACCCAAATAAGGTGACGGGAGAATCACCCTACTTCTATGAACCCGAGATTAAATGAGCTCGGAGACTTACTTACACTAGTTGAGTGACTAGTGCCCTTTCGGTACCTTCCATCCTGTTCATTTCATAAAATATTTGTCGGGCAGTTTGAATTGATTTTATGATCTATCTCCTAACATGTGAGGTGATCAAACGAACGCATAATCATTAAAGATTAGCAGTCAAACTAGTTTAAAAATAATATAATATTAATATAATACTAAACCTGGGTCGAATCTCTGGATCCAAAGAGGGTCAACCCGGGTCAGTCATGAGCCGGATCAAGCCTGGTCCGGTGGAAAAAGACAAAATAGAGTCTGTTCGATTGGGTCGAATAGGCCTTGTGTAGCCTGCAGAGCGGTCCGATTGGCCTACTGGCCCGATTCAAACCGGCTCTCGCACGTCGGCCAGGCAAGATTCGGCATCTTACCGGCCAACCCAGGCCAACTCCGGCTTGGTTCTTACCTCTGGAGGTCACCATAAGGCTTTTTCAAGCCATTTAGCTCACCGTCTGACCACCTGCTCGCCGACCAGTGACCAAAACCAACTCAACCTCACTAAGGTATTCCATCGACCACTTGGTGCTCATGGCCAAAAACAGATAACTTCGACCTGTTTCGAGGTTTCGGCTGGTTTAGGGGACCACGACTCGTTTCCGACAACGCGTATAGACCTAAAGGAGTATCGATATGGGTTAGGATTCACGCGAAACGACCGGTGTGAGTCCCGGCCAACTTGTACTAAAAAATAGGGGAAAACAGGGGTCGAAGAAAGCTTATCGGCGGGGGCCGTTTTTAGGGGGTTGCCGGTCAATCTCCAGGCAGCAGCAAGGCTGGATGCTTCCCTCTTCTAATCTATACTCACTCAAAGTTTTTACGTTTTTCTCTCAAGCTCTCTAAAATCTCTCTGTCTCACTCTCTCTCTTTGTACTATGTTTTTTCTTTCTTATTGTGGTCGGGGCTCTCTGGCATCTCTCTCCTCTTCTCTGGTCTTTTATGGCTAGGGGCCACTTGCTTCTGCTTCATTAACTTGCCCTGCGACGGCCTGCACCGGCCTATTCCACGCTATTGACTTCTGTGGCCATTCTAGGATGGTGCAAGGGGGTGGTCTGTTCCCCTGCATCTTGGCGTCCATGGTAGTGGGGAGGGGAAGCGGAGAGAGGGAGAGGGGCCGGGCTAAGTGGGAAAAGAGACGGCTGGGCTTCGCGTGGGCAAAGGGAACGACCGGGCCGTCGGTGGCGCAAGGGACGGAGAGAAGGCCTTGCGTGGCCGAAGGGAAGAGGAAGAAATGGTTGGCTCAGGCTAGCCCTAGCCTAACCCGATCTGATCTATTTATTTATTTTTTAATTAATTTTTTTTATAAACTCTAATTAGTGAAATTACTATTAACATGCCTAATGCCTAGATGAGATGAAATTAAATAAAAATTTTTGTTTTAGGAATTAAGGACATTAACCCCTCAAAAATTTTATAATTAATTTCGGGTAAAAATTAAAAATTGGTGTCAACATTGGGTATACTTGGAAAAGATCACTTAGAACGTTGCATTCACACAGTTTTGCAGAAGTTTCAAGGTCTACTGTTTGTGGTAACTTTAAAATCTGCACTTGCACGAAAAGATTTTGCAAAATGTCAACTTGGTTACGTTTCAACTTGCTCACCCCCTCTTGGTTCCTTTATCTAGACCTAACACACCGTGCTGCCTCGGCCCACCAGTAGATACATAAAAATATAGTAAAAATTGCACGTGTAGGGGACGTAAATGAAGGAATCTTTCAAAGTTCTGTGGTAATCAGAAATTTTATTTAAATAAGTTATATGTTGAAATTTGAAATAAATTATGTAACCATTTGATGTGGGTTGATTTTTTATATTGTTGGGAAAGGAGAGAATCGATGAGGGAAATGATCATGGACAAGAAAAAGGAAAGTGAAGTGAAGTAGTATAAAGGAAGAAAGACCATGATTAGAACCATAAAAAGCAAAGAAAAATTGATTATGTTGGTAGTTTTTTAGCAAGATTTAGCTTAGTTTGTTTTTAAGGTGATGTTTTAAATTGGTTGTGCTGCGGGTAGAAGAGAGGATAAGTATTACGTGTATTTAAGGGAAGTATTGGAAGTCGAAAATTTTCGATGAGATGTTTTTAAGATAAAATTGAAAATTTAAAAAGTCCAGAAAAGAGATGATTTTTCAATGGACAGAGGATAGAAAAATGATTTAGGTTAAATGTGTTTCGTAAAATCCGAAATTTAAAAGGTCTAGAAATATGCCGATTCTTCATACTTAAGTGCGTGGTAGATTAATTAATTAAGTTTGCATAAAAATTATATCCATATTTGGATCTACCAATCAAAGCGTAGTTGAAAGCAACCAGACATGAAGGAAAAATGACCTTCGTTTGTCATATATATGTACGTTTATGAACTTATGCGGGAATTGTTGCACGAGCTATATACATCGAATCACCGAAATGGATATATTTTCCCCAATCCTTAGTTAAGGAAACCAATTTTTCTCAATGCACATCACCTATATTTTTTATCCTTTCTGATGTATTCTTACTAGATATTATTTATGTAATTTCACTTTTTATTTTTTTTATCTTTCATGTACTTTTATGATATCGGTTTAATGTCCAACTGAATTGCTTTTGCACTAATTTGTTTTTACTTTTCTTTTTCTTTTGTTACTTTCATTTTTAACTCTCAATATGCAAATACGTTACATATAAAGATATGGTTCCACTTGAATCCAACTGATTTGCATTATATCTCGATTAGTTAGTTGACACCAACTGTTTATTTGTCATTAGGGATTTAATTTTCTTTAAGATTTTTCAAATCTCATTAGATGTTTTTTTAAAAGTATAATATGGATGTAATAAAAAGAAATAACTTAGCAAAAATTAATATCTATTGAACAATGAATATGAAAGCAAAAAAAAATTGGTGAGTAGAAAAGGATTCATGAGTATCATTCCATTTGTTAGCTGTGGAGGTGCCGGCCCGTTTTACATAAGGTTGCAAGTTCACCCCTTCTTTTCATCTTTAAAGCAAGGATATCTACCATCTAGTTTGAAACTATTATTAAATGACTTCCTTCCCTATGTTTCTCAAGTTAAATCTATGCTATCCTCAATATTTATAGAAAAATAAACAAAAAATAATAATCTACGAAGTTTATCAAATAAAAGATGAATTTTCTATGGCGAAGGGCGAGCATATTCCTATTATCAATAAATTTTTGACAATGATGATTAATAGTTTATGGTGAACTCTATATGTTTCTCTCTTATGAGGATAAAAGGACAAATTGGTCGAACGTGCTAGACCACAAGACCACGAACAACGAATTCATCAGCAAATTGCCTGATCAAGTCGCCATGCCTAATTACTTGATTATGTCTAAACCTTCAACAAGCATGAAGTCTCATGTCCGTATCCTACGTTGATCGATAAAAAAAAATAAGGATTAATACTACGAAAAACTCTAAATTGGTACATTTGTGATAAATTTACCCTTTGTTAAATTTGATTAATATCACGAAAAATCGCAAACTGATATACCCATAACAAATGGATGGTAAAATCTCAAACTGGTATACTTATCAATTATCACATGTCATTTTAATAGAAGATAAAATTATCATAAGTGTATCGATTTTAGATTTTTAATTATCAAAAAATTAATTGGAGATAAATTTATAATTAATATATTAATTTGACTTTTTCATGATATTAATTTTTCATGAATTTTCTAGTGTCGGTGCTTTAACATAAGAAGTCAAATTTTAAACTGATCTCAGAAAGTCAGATTAAGCCCAAGTCTTCAGGACAATCATTAGCTTTGATGTCCCGTCTCATGATTACTTGATAGAGGTATCTATCCTACGACTGATGCCTTGAATCCATTACTAGAGTTCTCTCTCTAATAACTATTGCTAGATGACCCGACCCGACCCGAGATCGATAGTGTCATCCCGCTCACGTTGATGGGTCTTGAGTCGAAATTTAATGGGCCACAAGTCGGGCAGCTCAAAGCCCAAACGTGGCCCAAAGCGCAGGAGAGTTCATTCAACAGGGCATCGGAAGCACTTCCCAAACGTAAAAATTTTGTTGGCTATAATAGTCAGGAAAGCAAGAACTTCAAAAACGCAAGTGATTGGTGTATCGGTTACAATCGTCGTGTAGAGAGCAGAATAAGCTGTCCTCCGGGATCGAATGATCGCCAGATATCGTCCTTTCTTGACGATTTCGGCGTCGTTGGCCCGGACATCGAACGAGTCGAGTCTGAGAAAATCGAAATCAACCTTCGTTTCTGGGGTTCGAAACTGCGAATGGGTTTAAGTTGGACGAAGCAAACTATGCAAAGAAAACAGATCTGGACCGAAACTTATCACATTGCTGTCGAATTCACATGCATCCTGTGGGAAGCCTAAAAGAAAATTTACAATACATACACGATGGCGGAAGAAGCTTGTTTGTTGTTGGCTCGTGTTGAGAAAGTTTGATCCCGAGGTCCTTGAACTTTGAGGGAGGGTTAGCCCCATGCAACAATAACACTGGAAAAGTGGGTAAAGAATGTCATGTCATTTGTTGTGGAGAGTTTCTCAGCGGTTCGGAGACGCTAAGGTTACTAGAAGTGCTTAAGCCAGAATTTTCGGAAGTGCTGAATAAGCCAATTGCCAAAGAGTTCCCAAATGAGTGAATTGATGAGGCATTCGTAGTGAGAATACCAAGATGAATGGTTGACATCATCATGCCTTGTGCCCGCGGCAATCCTAGTTACGAGATCGACCTGTAAATAGGTTATCACGTGTCAATGGAACACGAACCAGTCATGAGTTATTGCGTGTCAGGAGGACACGAGTCAATTTCAAGCCCACTAGAAAGGGAAAGGGAAAGAGAAAGGAAGTACATTGGGTCATCTCCAACAAGCCATGATTCGAGCTCACCAAGCTAAACGTTTCTAAGATACCTCGTTCGAATAAGAATTGTTGAGGATCCTAACAACCATCCTAAATCATTCTCGCATGAAACAACGCTAGCAACAACTAACCGTCAAGGGCATTTTTATTACTAAATTTAGGAAATTATATATATAAATAATATATTTATTTTGACCTTTACCAAAAAAAAAATTAATATATTTATTTTGCATAAGTACGAGATAACAAGACATAGTAGCTCCATTCTGAGAAATCTTTCGAGACATGCGAAAAGGAGCATCGCGCGTAAAGAAGAATCATGCTTGGGCAAAAAATATTCGTGTAAGAATGATCGGTGCAGATTTTCTTCGTGCAATAAGAATTGGCAGGACGACCCGAAGCGTTGCGCTGCGCAGCACGCTTGCTCTTCGGCGCGCGGCATTTTCCGCTCGGTGCTTGAGGCCTGCGCTTAGCTCTTCGCGCACGGCGCTCGCCGCTAAGCCCTTCATGCGCTGCCCCTAGCTCTTGGGCGCTTCCCCGCGCTAGCTCGGGGCGTGCACCCCGCTTAGCACAGTGGTGCTCGCGCCCAAAGGGCATTGCGCCGTGCGCGTCTTTCCACCTGTTCCGCCGGTAGCTGTCGAAGTAAAGAGTTTCGCGATCTCATAGCATGGAAGAGGGTTCCGAGGAGGCAGCAGCCTGGTGATGCCTCAGAAGGAGAAAAACTTCCGCTTGCACGGAGGACCGAGGGAGGAAGACATCTTCTTCTTGTTCCCGAACGCAGGCTCTGCGCTTCAGGGCGAAGAGGAGGGGAACTGACGCCTCTCTCACACTAGTTTTGGAAGTCCTAGCTGCATTTCTGGTGGGTGGAAAGGGCGGAGCATGTATCCTCCAGGAACTCGAGCCCGTGGAAAAGCGGAGGCGACGAAGCATGTCGCGATCGGCCGGCATGGCTTCCGGGCGGGGCGGGATTACACCGACACTCGAGGATGTACCGAAAAAGAAACGTTTCTTTGCTCGCCTTTGTTGTGGAGCGAAGAGCATATAGGAAGCGTATGAAGAAAAGCTTTGGGAGTCATCCATCCCCATCCGCTTGTTTGAACATTCCATCTAATCCAACGAATTTTAGAAGAATTTCTCCATCGTCGCCGACGATGATCGAAAGCACGGATAATCTATTGGGAACGAGTTACGTAACCCGGGCGAATTTTCGGAACTAACCGTTTTGTTTATTGTTGATTTCGTTAGTTTCTCGCTGTTGAAAATCGATTTCATTATGCATTAAACAAACGACCTCCATAACTAATGAGGACGTGACTTTTTTACGTATACAAGAGTCCTAGAATCAAAACATGCATACGTTTCCGTACATTTCCATATCGAGGAACCGCCCGATCCCACCGTGGGCATACGATGTAAAAATCTGAAAACTCATGAAATAGAAATATATGGACTGATCTTTATTCTTCCTGTTTTTGAAGTACTCGTGCATGCCTATATATCAGTAATTTCTTCCTTAGGAAGCGCCGCTGACTTGTTGGGATCATTATTAGGAGTGTCCAAAACGGACCGCCCAACTCCGGAACCGCCCAGACCGCACTGGACGGGCAGGTTTGGGCTGGTTCCCAGGAATATCAATCTAGTTCCCGATTCCTAAAAGTGGAGCCAGTGTCCGAGTGGTGCGGTTCCAAGGGGAAACCCGACCGATCGAACCGGATCGACTACATATACTTTATATTTTTATATTTTTATTTTTTAAAAAAATTAGTAAAATATGAAAGTAAAAAACCCTAAGTGAACTTTATTGACATAAATTCATTGACAAAAATTAGTAAAATGTGAATTAAACCCTAAGTGAACTTCATTGACATAAATGTGAACTAAATCCTAAGTGATCGGTTCCATTGGACGGGGTCTGGCAACCGATTACCCCTAATCATTATATCCAAAAATATTTGGCTTCCATTATTTATTGTTTATTATTTATTTTCATGTTCAAAACGGAGTCCTTGGTCCAAGGACAAATTCCCTCCTCCTACACTTTTGGATCTCTATACCTGCAACTTCATCTCCCTCCACAAACTCTCTCAATCCCCTTCTCTCCCACCTGATTCTCTTCCCTCTCCACACATCTACTCATCATTCTCCTCTTCCTTCCTTCCTTCCACCATTTCCCATCTCATCTCATCTCATCTCATCTCATCACTCCTCTCTCTCTCTCTCTCTCTCATCGAAATGCCTCTCGGAAGATCGTCGCGCAACAACAAGCGCTCTTCGTACACCTCCTACACGTCCACCGTCACGACGATCGTCTTCGTCACGCTATGCGTCGTCGGCATATGGATGCTCACCTCCGATTCCTTCGTCCCTCCTAAAACCACCAACAAACGATCCTCCTCCTCCTCCGCTGCCGCCACCACCACCACCACTGCCTCCACCAACGATGATTTCTCCTCCTCCTCCGGCAAGGCCGACGACAAGAAAGACATCCCTTCATACGAGGACAATCCTGGCGACCTCCCTGATGATGCCATCAAATCTGATGACTCTCGTCAATCCAACAGCAACGACGGCAACAATAGTAACCGCAACAATAATGCCAATGACAACAATGACGGCGCGAATGGGAGTTCTCAGGAGAATCAAACTAACGAAACCGATGCAGAGAAGGGTGCTAGTTCTACCGACGATAAGCAGGGATTGCGAGATCAAGAAAACGGCGGCAACGACGTCAAAAACGACGAGGTGAAATCAGAAAACAACAATGAAGACGCTGCGCAAGTGAGCGCACAGGGTCTGCATGGGAAAGAATCCGGCGAGGCGCATGAAAAGCAGAACGAGAACGAGAACCAAGTGTCTGAAGAGAGCATGATGACACAGAACCAACAAAGTGAAGAGAACAACGAACAGGGGAGCGATGAGCAGCAGCAGCAACAGAGCAATGAAGATACAAGTGGAAATCAAGAGCAAGAACTGGCTGCAAGCTCTCAAAATGGAAGCGACTCGCAAGGAGGCGAGAATAAATATACTGACGAGGATCAACAACAACAACAGCAACAACGACAGCAAAAACAAGAAAATCAAGTCGAGAACAATGACAGTTCGCAAGGGCAATCGCGTGAAGGCAATGAAAGCTCGCAAAGCGACGCGAACGCAGATCAAAAGCCACAGCAAGAGAACGATGCCGCAGCACAGGAGCCGCAAAAACCAATGTTGGATGGGGATCGCCAAAAGCGGATAGAAGAGCAACAGCGACTTCGAGAGGAAGACGAGACAACATCACAATCGCAGCAGCAATCTCAAGAAGAGGCCCAGAAACCGGAAGACACAACGAATCGGAGGCGTGAGCGTGTGGAAGCGACGAGCCCAGCCCAGCAAGAACACGACGAGATGCAAGTCCATAGCGACACACATCAGGATGCCCAACAAAACGAAGAATCGCATAAAACAGATGGGTCGTTTCCGAGCGGGGAAAACTCAGGGATCCCAAAGGAATCAAAGGAGTCGAAGAGGTCGTGGTCAACGCAGGCGACACAGTCGGAGAATCAGAAGGAGAGGAGGGGGCAGGGAGGGACAGGCGGCGACGATAGCATCTACGGTTACACATGGCAGCTCTGCAATGTGACGGCAGGTCCGGACTATATACCATGTTTGGACAACGAGAAGGCGCTGAGGAAGCTGCACAGCACCAAGCACTTCGAGCATCGGGAGAGGCATTGCCCTGAGGACGCGCCAACGTGCCTGGTCCAAGTCCCTGAGGGATATAAGAGGTCCATCGAGTGGCCCAAGAGCAGAGAGAAGGTATTCCAGCTAGATTCTGTATGTCATTCGTCACATTGTTTCTGGCCTAGCTCGAGCTTGCAATAACATCTCAATGATCAAACTGGTGTTCATCTGAACTAAAACACAAGTCCGAGCACGTTCAAATCAAGATTGTGGACTTCGAATTTTCAAGCTGAGTTGTACTTAAGGATTACATCATGCCTCGACTCCCTTAAACTTTTAGACGCCTGTCAAAGAAAAATCTTATGGAGCAATATTACTGTTGAAGTAGTATAAATATCTGGTCACATCACATGCAGGATTGTGTGCAGCTCATGTATTTGTTTCCGTATAAATTCCCTTTATTAATGCAGTAGATTAAGACCAAAGAGATTTTTCATGTAACATATTTGTTGGGTCTGGCAGATATGGTACTATAATGTGCCACACAAGACACTCGCCGATGTGAAGGGTCACCAGAACTGGGTTAAGGTGACTGGTGAGTTTCTAACTTTTCCGGGTGGAGGCACACAGTTCATACATGGCGCGATCCATTACATCGATTTTCTTCAGAATGTAAGCATTCAGAGAAATAGATTGCACTGTCCATAGTCAACTATCGGCATAGTAAACTATCCTTCTGCATATGTTAGCTCAACTAGCCTATTCTTTGTTTTTTCTTTCAATCAAGTCTTAGTCTGCACAGATTTTGTTCTTAATACTCATCCTCATTCATAGTTCTAGTTCCTGAGCCTAAGAAGTTACTTGTCATCTGGTGCAGTCAGTACCCAATATCAAATGGGGAAAGCACACACGAGTTGTACTAGATGTTGGATGCGGAGTTGCAAGCTTTGGGGGCTACCTTTTCGAGAGAGATGTTCTAACAATGTCATTCGCTCCCAAAGATGAACACGAGGCTCAGGTTCAGTTTGCCCTGGAAAGAGGAATACCAGCGATTTCTGCTGTTATGGGGTCTCAGCGCCTGCCATTCCCAAGCAGAGTCTTCGATCTTGTGCACTGCGCACGGTGTCGAGTCCCTTGGCATGCTGAAGGTTCTCTATCACAATTTCTTCACCTTTTTCTTCTGAGTGAATTTTGAATTTTCTCCTTTCCTCCGCTCATGGTTGCTAATGGATGATGAATGATGAGTTATGATTTGCGGTTCACCTTGAAGGCGGGCTGCTCCTGCTGGAACTGAACCGTGTTCTTAGGCCGGGAGGTTTCTTTGTTTGGTCAGCTACTCCTGTGTACCAGACACTTGAAGAAGACGTTCAAATCTGGAAAGGTAACATGAGACAGAACCAAAAAGTTAATTACTCAATAAGTGGTCATAGCGATCAATCAATGTTTTCCTTTCTCTATGCAGAAATGTCTTCTTTGACAGCAAATATGTGTTGGGAGCTAGTGACCATCCAGAAGGACAAGTTAAATTCAATTGGAGCGGCCATCTACCGAAAACCGAGATCAAATGACTGTTACGAGCAAAGAAAGCATAACAGCCCTCCAATGTGTAAAAATGATGATGATCCAAATGCTGCCTGGTAGATGCTCAAATAAATTCTGCAGCAAACGTTATTTACTTTTCTTTTAAGTGGCCAAGATAAGATCAGATCATTACTAAAGAGTCTTATGCATGCTAATCAAGGACATTAAAATAGTGATATGTAGAGGATATAACATGTGGCTCCAAACATTGCCGATGTACAATAGCATTATCAGTGCAAATTATGCATATGTACGTGCTTACAGTTACATAGCAAAGTTCAAGAACATGACTATCGTTCCAATCTCAGGTATGTCCCCCTTCAGGCATGCATGCATCGGATCCCAGTTAATGAGGCCGAGAGAGGGGGCCGATGGCCGGTGGTCTGGCCACGCAGAATGCGGATGCCACCTTACTGGCTGAACAGCTCCCAGATTGGGATCTATGGGAAACCAGCCCCACAAGATTTCTCTGCAGATTATGAACACTGGAAACGAGTAGTGAGTGGCATGTACATGTCGGGGCTTGGAATTAGTTGGTCTGGCGTGAGAAACATTATGGACATGAGAGCTGTCTATGGCGGGTATGATTTGCTTTTATTTTAATCTTCTTTAAGGTAAAAGATCAGATAAATGTCTCACGAGAGCTTTCTCTCGGTTGCTTGCAGATTTGCTGCTGCGCTGAAGGATCTCCAAATGTGGGTGCTGAACGTGGTAAATGTTGACTCACCAGATACGCTTCCCATAATATACGAGAGAGGACTTTTCGGAATATATCATGATTGGTGCGAGTCATTCAGCACGTACCCAAGAACCTATGACCTGTTGCATGCAGATCATCTCTTCTCCAAGCTTAGGAAGAGGTATGCAACTGGATCCAGTCCCCACACCCCCCCCCCTCTCTCTCTCTCTCTCTCTCTCACTCGGTCCTTCTATAACTCCACTTGAATTTGTCCGTTGAAGGTGCAAGCTTGCCCCGGTAATGGCAGAAGTCGATCGAATCGTGAGACCTGGAGGTAAAATAATAGTCCGCGATGAGTCCAACGCAGTAGGAGAGGTCGAGAACTTACTTAAATCGCTGCACTGGGAGGTCCACTTAACATTCTCCAAAGATCAAGAAGGGATTCTCAGTGCACAGAAAGGTGATTGGCGGCCAAGCATATACACAGCTACTTCCTGATTATTAAGGTAAGTGCCCTTGATTTTGTGTTACAAGCAGCAATAGGTACACTTTTTTAACTATTCGCGCGCAGTAGACTTCATAGGCGGGTGCTATGTAACAGCGTATATTCATTAATTTTCAAATGGATGAATGTAAAATTTTGGATGGATTGCAATCCAAGAGTCGCCATTCGCGGGTTTATTCGGCCAACTTTTTGGCCTCATTCTTTTATATGCAGTTTGCACCTTCTTATGTTCAGAGGTGGTTTTGGTATGAACCATACTTTTGCTCCTATTGAAAAATAGAACTGCAGAGCAATATTGAGAAATGCAGAGCAATGCTGGCGGCATGTATGCCAATTACCTAGTGACAGAGTAATCTACCATGACAAAAGAGAGCTCATAGGTTATCTCATGACCCCCCTCGTCTATAGGAGTAGATAATGCTCGCAGGTTCTGGAACTTGAAAATATCCAAAGAATGGTAAAAGAAATACACGGCACCGTCGGACCGGTTCAGCTGCTTTGCTTGTGCAGAGATTATTCAAATCAACTATACCTTTATAATAAACATCCAGGGGCGACAAGACGGTGAGTCGAGATGCCGGTTGAATCATGTGGAACCCAATGTTCAGTTGAAGATGTTAGAAGCCGTAAACAAACTTCGCCAACATGATAATGATATTCAGGTTCATCAATTCAAGTTCTAGCGCAAACAGCAATGGCACAGTACCTCCCTCGATGAAACTGAGATAGTCCTATCTTCACAGTTACATCCTACCTTCACAATTACATGCTGCATTGTTCATGTAAAAGAGCAGTTGCTCCGGTACAGATCCAATAATCCGAAACCAGATTACATTGACTTAAACTTTTCTCAACATGAGACAGAGGACGAAGAAATAACATGGGCATGTGCCATTCTAAATCAAGAATTTTCTCAACTCAAAGATCCATTCACCTGAAAATCAAACTGCCCAAAGCTACAAACTTTAACATCAAAGTCGATCAAACAAGCTAAACCCGTTTCAATCCACAGACGTCTCGAGCGAGCAACGTCTCGGGCAATTGACCACAACGGGCGTGCACAATCCAAAGCATTCAACGCAAATCGAATACGACATCGGAATAAAGAATGAAAGAATCGGCGAGTTCCTCCGGCGAGGACCTGGAAATGAACCGGCAGTCCCGCGGGTCAGGACGGCTTCGAGGGATCGGTGCCGGAGCCGTCGATCTTGTACAGCTTGTTGTATGCCTCGAGCTCGTCGTAGTAGATGTCCCACACGCACCGGACGCATCCGCTCCCGCAGCAATCGTCGGGCAGCGGCTTCTCCGGCGGCGGAGGCGGTGGCGGCGGCGGCGATCGCTTCGGTGGATCGTCCCGCTCGCCGTCCTTGGCGGCGGTTGCGGCGGGCGGTTGGGAGGATGCAGCGCCCTCGGATGACATCGGTCTCCGGAGGCGTTGTCGCGGGAGGAGGAGGTGATTCTTCGAATTCGCTCGCGATTGTCGGGACGATTCTTCTCCTTCTCCTTCTTACAAGCTTCGTCCTGTTGTATTCGTCGTTTTTGTCGGGTTATTGAACGTCAAAGCGTTATGAGTTTTGGATACAGGAAAATGAGACGAACAGTACCTAAATTTTAATTTAATGTGAAATTTGAGCCCTGAATTTTTAATTTATTTAATATAATTTCTAAACTTTAACTTAATATTTAATGTGTAGCCTAATGTTCAATGTAGCTTAGGGATCACATTGAATATTAGGCTAAAGTTCAGGGACTATATTGAACAAATTAAAAGTTCAGAGACCAAATTGCACATTAGATCAAAATTCATGGACTATTTGTGTCGTTATGCCTTTTGTTATTATTTTTGGTTTTTTTTTGTTAGAATTATAAGTTTTTCTAACAAGCTAAAAAATTGATTAGGGATAAAAGGAATAGAAATACAATACGGTGAAAATACATACATTTAAGTTAGTATACGAATCGAGCATATTATGTCATGTCATATTTGAATCATCTCCTTCATTTTCCTATTAATCCCATCATCGCTCAATTACGTGAGGTCCACAACCATTTATTGATTGCAATTAGCCATATTACTTGAAATCAAATTTAGATAAAATTTCAAGTGAAAGAGACCGTCCGTTAAGACCATTGAGTATGGTAGTAGGGGTCACATTATCTTCACAAATTCGAGTCATGTTGTGATCAACTCTGGCCAATTTGTGTCTTGGGCTTTTGCTACCTTAGGTAAAGATAGGTCCTCATTTATGTCATAACGAGCTCAAACACTTATAGATAGACTGAGTAGCTATAGCTCAGATTCCGATACAAAAAAGTTATGGCTCAAATAAGAAATTCTGTGATGAGTGCGGACTGTTATGGTTTTGCCTAGATAGAGTAGTTGTGCTTGTTATTGTTGAGATAGTCCAACATCGGTTATGGAAAGGGCTGGCAGTCGGTTTATGAGTGTGAGGGAAAGCTTTATCCTTTGAATTAGTTTTTGGATGAGAGAGGCTCAATAGAGCCCATGTTATCAATAAGTTTGGACTCAACAGTCACACGGGAGAGATACAAGTTAGGGCTTGATTTGTAAGGGGAAGATTGTTGAGATTGTCCCACATCGGTTGCAAAACGAGCTTTGGGATGAGAGAGTCTTAAGACCATCCAACACTGGTATCAGACCGAAGATTGTTGAGGTTGTCCCACATTGATTGTGGAATAGGCTGGTGGTCGATTTATAAGTATGAGGAAAAGTTTCACATTTTGAGCTAACTTTTGGAGTGAGAGAGGTACAAAACCACCCAACAATTATCCGTTCTTACCCTTATAACCTACTATTGTTGAGCGCTTATCAGGTTAAGAATGCTTGAGCCTCTTGTATCGACTTAAAGGTGTAGTGGTAACTTAATCAGTATCTCGATTGGATGGCTAAAATCCATAAACTAGACTTCCTTTCTACTAATAGGCTTTCTAAGCCCACTATATCCCTTTGAGATTTGTTATGCTTAGACACTAATGGTTGTTATTCTTCTAGTTAAGTTATTTGAATGAAAATGGTTTATTTCAACCAAAACAAGACTGAGACTGGGGATCGAATCGGGGAACCGATTCTGAATTCTTGGAACGATGAATCGAACTAGTCTACCCTAGAACCGGCCTCCAAGACCTACGCTCCATCTTTTGTTTATTTTCATTTTAAGTTGAGACTTTGTCTTTGTGAGCCTTTTGTTTTTTATTTGGAGTTGTTAACCCAATTATAAGACAATTCTATGAGAAAAAGCATGCTAATCCTTCTAGAGCTGGTTCAAAGCAGATTCTGCCCGGGAATTAGCCAAGTTGGTTCCATTGTTTGGTAGAACTTGTGGACGGGACCGAACCGAACCTACTTGATTCCCAAATTTTTGAACCTGTGAACCTATTCAATTCTCCCTGGAACCAAACTTGAACCGATAAGGCGGATTTCGGCCGGTTCCCAAGGTGAACCCAAAAGGTTACCCACCCCTACTCATAAGAGGGACATTCCATGGCTTTTTATAGAAAAATGCCAAATCAGTTACCCTCTTTTGAGGGAAGTTGCTGATCATAGACAAATACTGACAGACAAGTTCCTTAAGTATATAAATTGCAAAGACATGTAATGATCAATAAAGTAAATTATCGAAAGTATAAATAAAGGAATTCAATATAATTTCAGTTTTATTTATGATTTCTCATGTTGCTGATGCCATGCCATTTAACCCTGTAAGACTTCCATGTAACTTAATGTATTTGAAGGAAGTTTACTAGCTGTCATTTGTAGGAGCTCATAGGAAAATTATCTATTATTGAAGACAGTTTCCAAGTATAGGTACCATTATTTACCATAATCTGAAGGAGTTTATTTTGTTGACAGTGGAAGTTTCTATCGTGTTTCGAAATCCATAGCAGAATTTCCGCCCATAGGGCCATAAGGAAACTATTGGCTATAGATGCAGTCGAGATTACCACGACTTCTGGTAAATTAGGAACCATTTCTCTTTTGGCAATCAGGACACGTTTTGTTTTGCGAAAAATGAATGATATGAAAAACGTTTTCTTGAAAATGATCATCTGTATCGCTCGAAATAATTAGTCAATAGAAAATATTTTCACTATCAACAACAACTCATACCTAAACATCTTCGGGACCGGTGAAAATATTTTTCATTCATTCATTTTTGTAAACGATATGAGCGATCATTTTTTGGGAAAATGCATTTCAATTCATTCACTTTTCTGTGAAGCAAATGTAACCCGAATATTTTAGAACATTTGCCGACACTTCAAATCTTAGAATTTGTTAACCCGAATTGAAACGAAAAATCTAGTTTGATTGGACTCTACTTATCTTATTCCCTTGAAACGGGCTCATCCTAAACTGAAGGTAGCCCCAAGTTCCCAACTGATTTAACTAGATCTGCCAAAGAAAACCGAACTCCGATCTAAAACACATTAAAGCCTAATTCCCTAGTGCCAGACAATAGATGTTCCAGGTGACATTCAAAGATTGATCCCTTCTCAATTTTATAAAAATCCATACATGGAGGCATTGGCATAAGAGAGATTCTTACCGGGTCTCGTTTGTTCGATGAAAAACCATTTCTGCAAAATTGCTTCGGGATTTCCAACACGTAGACGATAGAAAAACTGCTCGAAAAATGTCTTTCATTGATCGAAAACAGTATTAGGGGATAAATTTCTCCTTTTGGCTAGAAAGAAATCATTTCTCCCGATTTCATGTTGCGGGACCAAGTGAGAAAATGAGAGTATCACGTCAAAACTATTCGTGGCACTGGCCTTTAACAAAATAAAGAAAAACGGTGGCAAGAAGCAGAATATTTGCTTTAGATTTTAGCTTCTAACTCGCGATGTAGGTTTTGTCTAATTCTAATTTTATAAAGTTTAGGGCCCAAATGTCATGCACGATCAATTTCAAAACTTTTTTAAAATTGTCCATTTAATTCACTTTGACAAGTTTTTATTATTAAAATTTATGCTTCGTAACTTTTCCAGTGTTGGAGTCACTCAAATGATTAATTTCTAAAAGTTGGGATATTTTATTGATTGTTCGAAAAGTTTTGGCACTCAACTCGCAATAGATTTGGCATTGATATTGTTCTTTTTCTCTTGAGATGTTATAGAACTGTATATAACAGTCCGGACGCCAATGCAGAAAAAAGTTCTTCACTCTACATTAGCATGTTCGACGAAAACTTTCACTAGAAGGACAGGAAAATCATGCCTGCTTTCCCGAAAAATGATCTTCAAGAAGAGTTTTATTACAGATAAGGAATTCAAAGCGAAAGGTTGACGCAAAGCAGTTCACTGCGTTAAATTTCAAGTGCATTTTGCAGAGTTGAAGGATAGGCTCTCCGTTTGTCTACCTTTTCAATCCTAGCATCAGAAGCAGCAGGCCAAAGTAGTCGAAATCATAAGCGAGCCTGATAAACCGCAACTTGAAGTGGTTCCACGGGGGATACCTCGGCTCGATCTCGGGGAAGAACCCTCTTGTCATGATGGCTTTTTCGTGGCTGAAGGTGTCGAAAGAGTACTTCCCATGGTACCTCCCGAAGCCGCTCTGACCGACGCCCCCGAAAGGCAGATCATCACATACGAACTGCATTGCAGGATGGAACATAAGATAACCTTCTGGGCTGATAATACTCTTTTGAATGAATTTCATGGACACTGCACCAGACACTTTACTTTCCAGAATTTCCTATGCTAACCCATAGAAGATGTGCACAGTCGACCTCTTTTTCTCTGTTTCTTTAAGAGGCTCGAGCTTGATCCTTTCAGTGAACTGTTCCGGGGGCAACTCTTTTTGTTTTTGTACCACGTGTGACGGAATTATAGGCAATTAATAAAAGTATATGTGATGAGCATCTAACTCCATTACCTGAACTATGGCATCGTTGAATGTCACGCTTCCGGAAGATGTTTCCGACACTATCTGCTTTTTGAGTGACTCATCCTTCGTGAAGGCATATATGGCAAGAGGCTTGGGCCTGGAGTTTACGAATTCGATGCTTTCTTGAATGTTGTTTAACTGCGCATAAGAGAGTTACATGCATTTAGAGCAGTGGATTTTAAGAAATTTGGCAGAATAAAACTGATTGAACTTTCTAACTGTGATTATCGGAAGCAGCGGGCCGAAGATTTCTTCCATCATTATCTCAGCATCAAGAGGAGGATCCAGCAGAATTGTTGGCTCAATGAACCTGCAAATACCAAAATTGGAACAATACCAAAGTTAAGGGAAACTTGGAGACTCGGTGTTTGAACCAATGGTGAGAATGCAGTTAACTCTCTGCCATCAGAAAACCAATGTTTCATTAAACTACTTATACCAAATGGCAGTATCTTGAAAGGAAAATTTAAGCCCATGAGACTTGAGCCGTCACAAACTTACAGCTCTTCTTCATGCAATGAACCGCCATGTACAATGGAAGCCGCGACAGCAGGGTCTTTAAGCAGATTGCCCAATCTCTCAAAGTGGTGCTTGTTGATGATTTTGCACATGTTCTTTGAGTATTGAGTTTCTTCGCCATAGAACTTCTTGATTGTCAACTTCAATAAGTCAATCTGAATCACCATTTACCAGTCAGTGCACCTAAATGTCTATGCCAACTATTGAGTGCATCATTGAGAAATTAATCTGTATATAGGCAGACTATGCCTGCACTACCAGAGTCGAAGCGAACTTTCTTTCAACTAGCACGTAATCTGTGCCTATACATGCTTGTCCGCTGCACGGCCCCCACTTTGCCCCGACTATTCTTTTGACAGCTATCTTGAGAGGCCACCAGAAACAATAATACAAGAAATTAGAGCCTTATCAGTGAGCGTTAAGACTAGGGCGTAATAAATTTGAAACTTTTCAAATGGCCTACCTGTATGTCCGAGGGACTGGAGAGAGTATCCAGAATGGTGGGGCATTTTCCGCCGAGCTCAAGAGTAACCGGCGTTAGATGCCTAGCGGCGGCCGACATGACAATGCGTCCCACTCTTGGACTCCCTGAGGATGCATCGGTTAATGAAATTGCAGAAGATTTCTACCAAAAACACCACAGATTGTCATGATGCAAATTTGCGAGTTAGTCACTGCTTTATTATAATAAATACCACGCACTATATCGTGTTTGAATGAGTGAGAGATAAAGGAATACCTGTGAAGAATATCTTGTCCCACTTCTGCTGAAGCAATCGGTCACCAACATCGGCACCGCCGCCGATGACCTTAATGGTCCTGTAATCTAAGTAGCGAGGAATGGTGTTGGCCAGAAACGAGGAGCAAGCTGGGGCTAGCTCCGAGGGTTTCAGAACCGCCGTGTTTCCAGCGGATATAGCCCCAATTAGTGGGTCCAACGCGAGTGCTACATCCAAGGATAAACAATTATTTCCACGAAACCAGCCCAAGTTACAAACGTGATATGTCATTCACGCAACGAAATCTGCTTTTCATGAAGAGAGAAAGGTGTCTCTTATATCAAGTCAACTAAAGCAGCCAGTAGAACTAGGAAATTTGGCCAGAAGATAGAATCTGAATTATGATGTTGGAAGGATCATGAGTCCATCGAGCCGTGTTAGATTAAGGTTCTGTAATAGCTGAGAAATTCATGAGTCTACAATTTGTTGCGATAGTGAGGTTGCTCAACGATGGTTAGAACTTACAAAGGGGGAAGTTCCATGCTGCAAATATGAGAACTACACCGAGCGGCTCAGACATTACTTCTCCACTTGATGGGAAAAAGAGCAATGGTAGATGACCCTGCCACGGCACGCACTGACGAGTTAATATATAGCGGCATCATTCTCGAGATGATTAACATTTTGCATCCGGCATACCTTCATCGTACAAAATTTATTTTGACGAATCCATCCGGTGTTGAATGTTAAAGCAAGGTTAGTCATTGTCTCTGGTTTTGAACCCCATATAATTGTTTCAGCACACCCTCTGCTTGCATAGGTCTTTCAAGCGAATCATACAATTTCCATATACTGATATATTATTTCCGGGGTAAGTACAGTGCAAGTGCCATAACTTTTATACGGATGACACTTAAGTGCCATAACTTTTTTTTGGCTCACTTGAGTGCCATAACTTTCAAAAAAATAATCACTCAAGTGCTACTTACGAGCTGATATATCGAACCGATAAATGTGTGACTACGAAGCATTTTTACCTTCGTCAATGGAGGCTAAAACGGAAATTTCGAGACGAATGGAGGCCATGGAATGATTCACCGACAACCCCCTCTTCAAGTTGGTGGTGCTCGCCTCGCCGGGAAGATCACCGTTCGATCGGAAAAGTCGCGGTTTCAAACCCTCACGACCAGCTTGTCAGAGGGGTTGGTCATGAGGGCCCGAAATTGCGGCTTTTCTAGCCAAACGGTGACCTTTTCGGCAAAGCGAACACCACCATATTGAAGAGGGGGTGTCGGTGAATCATTTTATGGCTTCCGTTCGTCTCGAAATTTCCATTTTAGCCTTCGTTGACAAAGGTAAAAATACTTCGTAATCAAATTTATCGAGCCGATTTGTGTAACTACGAAGCATTTTTACCTTCGTCAACGAAGGCTAAAACGGAAATTTCGAGACGAACGGAGGCCATGGAATGATTCACCGACACCCCCTCTTCAAGTTGGTGGTACTCGCCTCGCCGGGAAGGTCACAGTTCAATCGGAAAAATCGCTGTTTCGGGCCCTCACAATCAGCTCGTAAGTGGCACTTGAGTAATCACTTTTTTGAAAGTTATGGCACTCAAGTGAGCAAAAAAAAAAATTATGGCACTTAAGTGTCCTCTGTACAAAATTATTGCACTTGCGCTGTACTTATCCCTATTGTTTCCAATCTAGTTTTCTCTGTCATCAAGCATACAATTCTAAATTTACCCAGTGAAACAAGGCTAGCTGTCTAGAATTAGCATTGGAGATCAGTCACTACTACTGCTCACAAATGGCTGCCTCATCATAGTCAATTGATGGGAAGCCGCAAATGTAATTCTTGAAAACATCGAGAGACATGAGGGTAAGCGATAGTTAACAATTATATAGAAGCACGGTGGTACCTACTCTACGAAGTTAAATGAGCTCAGCTTATAAAACTCACATATGGCTTTCCGCAACTATGATCATAGGTTCTTTGAAATTTATTTCACATTATTGCGCCTATGTTTTGGCCTAGAAACAGATAATTGGACCTCACCTTCTTGGGAGCCATCCATTTCTCCACGCAGCTCAAAGAATACTTGGCTGATTTCAGTACCACTCCTACCTACAAAACAGCAATAATTACTGCTAAGACATATGCTGAATGTATACCGCCGGCGCGTTTCTTGACAGATTAAGTTACGAAAAAGCAGTTGCAAGACATGGTATCGGAGCCCTCCTATCGCCCTTTACCTGGTTGATCCTGCCAATTCTCACACCATATGCTTGTCTTATTAAAAGGCTAAAGTGTAATATGAACTAACCTACGACCACAAGCTAATTAAAACCAGCTAATATACACTGAAATGTACTATAAGTCACACATTGATTCGTTAAACAATCTCTTCTCTAATTGGCTCGCAAGTTGCAAGAAAACATAATCAAAGACAACCCTTTTGAAAGAGATGTATATTGAGTGGCCCTCTTCGACTCCGAAAAGCTAATGAAACAGATTCTAGAGAAATTCTTGCTTCTTTTCTTCTTCCAAAACTTCTCCGTATAAACGTTAGCAGCAGAATTATCAAATGAAATCGCAAGGTGTTGCGGGGTACACCGTTTACGCACCTCGTCGCGGTAACATTCAACTGGGTGCTTTCCAAGATCCTGATAAAGAGCTTTGAAGATGTTCTCTTCGTTGTCCTGAACGAGGTTGATGATGGCCCTGAGTTGTCTTTTCCTCCATGAGACGCTTCTTGTCCTGCCACTTTTGAATGCTTGCCTCAGCTCCGCCAAGCTCTCTTCCACCTCACTCATTCTTTCCCCAGGAAGAAGGAAAAACAAAGGGGAAAAGTGGGACGATAAGGCTCAATTCTTGATCTTTGTGAGCATCTTGAAGGCGATCTTGATGATACACTCCGTCGCTGAAGAGTGGGGACTTCGAGTCCCCGCTATAGAGAGCTACTTGTTTACCTAATGTTGCTGGCATAATAAATGCCTTTCAACCACATCCACTCCCCAGTGCGGACGGACGATCGAATTGATGGTCACGACTGAGATTCTGTATGGATCGGAGGTTGTACCACAGATTGCATGCATGATGTGACTGCTACAACCGATTTTTTTTTTGATCAATGATAGAACCGATTGAACCAAAGGGAAAATGAGAAAAAAATTTCACTGCATGGTGTCATAAAGCCCGCGCCAAAATGTTCGGTGAGAGTAAAAACTCCCATCTCTCTCTATCTATCAAATCTATCTACGTCTAATTATGTTCACGCCACACTTTAATTTTTCAATATAATATCTACATCTGTTTCTTATGCTGTTTGACAATTTTCTAGAGGGGTTATATCTCAGCGGTTTGATTAGATTTGTGACAATAAATTTTTCTAGTTTGAGAGATAGAGTGATGTCAAATCGCAATAGAAAATTGATTAAACAAGAATATTTAATGAAGGAACAATTCGTCCTCTCAAGTGTCATTATAAAAAATCAAAAAATCCAAATTCTGCTTAAAACGAAATCCTGAACACTCATCCTTTTATATGGTGTTAAATCTAATTACTATAGGAAACGCGAAAATTACGAAAACTCCATTAAATAACATTAAAATAACGAAAACTATCTAAAACCTAAAAAACTGAAAACCCATCTAAACGACTCCGAAACGCAAAAAAAAAAAACTATGTTGATCATGGCGAAGCGTAAGTATTAATTAGCAACCCGTTTTCACATAGCCGACCAAATTTCAGCTCATTCCAAGTTTGTCAATCTAAGTGCATCGTCCTCCCTTGCTAGGAAAAAGATTCACCCTTGAATCTGCTTCAGCTTCATTTTTATTGATATCAATCGCCTGAGCTTCTTCCTCATTTGCATGGTAAGGTGACAAATCCGCTACATTAAAAGTCTCGGATACATTGTACTCACCCGATAGCTCGATCTTATAAGCATTGTTATTAATTCGCTCAAGAACTCTGAATGGTCCTTCAACTCTAGGTTGCAATTTGCCAAACCTGCTAGCTGAAAAACGATTTTTTCTAAGGTGAATCCACACTAGATCACCCTCTTTGAAAATGACTATTTTCCTGCGCCTATCTACTCGCTGCTTATACTTCATGTTTTGCTTATTGATCTGATTATGGATCTGTGAATGTAGCTCTTTGATATGCTTGGCATGCTCATCTGCGTCTAAACAGAACTGCTTGTGAACTGGCAATGGTGTGAGATCCGGAGGAGTAATTGGATTACGCCCATAGACTATCTCAAAAGGACTATTGCCTGTAGTTCGATTCTGTGACCTATTGTAGGCAAATTCAACCTGAGGTAACACCAAGTCCCATTGCCACGGGCTATCTCCAACCAAACTTCACAGCAAGTTTCCTAAGCTTCAGTTGACAACTTCGGTCTGCCCATCAGTCTACGGGTGGTGAGAGGAACTAAACTGCAATCTAGTTCCCATGTGCCTTCAAAGAGTATGCCAAAAGTGACTCACAAACTTCACATCACGATCTGAAGTTATGAACTTGGGAACTCCACGTAATTTAACAATCTCCTGCAAAAATAATCGAGCAATCTGTGAAGCATCAAAGCTCTTATTACAGGGAATAAAGTGAGCCATCTTCGAAAATCTGTCGACAATCACCATTATGGAATCCTTATTCTGTTGTGTTCTTGGCAATCCCAAGATGAAATCAAGGCTGACATTCTCCTAGGGAGCATCGGGAACAAGTAGAGGCATATATAAACCAGCATTGGTACCTCTAATTTTTGCCACATGACATACCCTACATCTCTTTACAAATCGAGTCACGTCACACTCCATTCGGGGCCAATCAAAGTGCTCACATAGCAAGGCCATCGTCTTATCCACTCTAAAGTGCCCAGCTAGACCTCCTGTATGACTCTCAGTAATAATGGATTCCCTTAAAGAATACTGAGGGATACTTAGCCTGTTGCTTTTGAAAAGAAAATCCTCCACAGCTAGAAACTGTTGAAAGGGCTCTGTTTTGCACTTCCTCCAAATATCCTCAAAAAAAGGATCATCAACATACAAATCCTTAAAGGAATCAAAGCCTAAAACTCTCACATGCATCGTAGACAACAGAGAATGTCTTCTACTTAATGCATTTGCTATTTTATTCAGTGCTCTTGCCGTATGTTTAATGGCAAAACTGAAAACCTAAAGAAACTCCACCCACTTTGCATGCCTAGCATTTAGTTTATGTTGCCTATTAATGTACTTCAAGGCTTCATGATCAGAATACAAAATAAATTCTTTCGTGATAAGATAGTGCCCCTAATGCTCCAACCTCCTCACTATGACGTAAAACTCCTTGTCATAAATCGAATATCTTCTCTTCGCTTCATTCAACTTCTCACTATAGAACGCCACAAGTTTATTTTTCTGGCTCAGGATACCCCCAATATCAACGCCCAAGGCATCACAATGCACCTCAAAAACCTCACCAAAATCTGGAAGCACTAAAATTGGGGCTTCAGTCACCTTTTTCTTCAACAACTGAAACGCAACGTCTGCCTCTTTAGTCCACACAAATCTGCCTCCCTTCAGACAATCCGTAAGAGGCAGAATAATAATGTTGAAATCCCAAATAAACCTCCTATAAAAGGATGCTAGCCCATGAAAGCTGCATACCTCATGAATATTTTTCAGAATCTCTCAATTCGTAATGGCTTCGACCTTAACTGGATCCATCTGAATGCCTTCCTTTGACACAATATAATCCAAAAAGGTCACGTAATCAGTTAAAAAGTGACACTTCTTGGTATTGGCATACAATTTCTGCTCCCTCAAGGTCTCAAATACTCTTCTCAAGTGCTGCAAGTGTTGCTCAATCGAAGCACTAAAAACTAAAATATCATCAAAATAAATAACAACAAATTAGCCAATAAAAGGACGAAAAACCTGATGCATCAGCCTCATAACAGTGCTCGACGCGTTAGACAACCCAAAGGGCATCACCATCCACTCATATAGACTATCTCTAGTCTTAAACACCATCTTTCACTCATCTCCAGGTCGCATCCTAATCTGATGATAACCACTCCTCAAGTCTATCTTCGAAAAGATAGTCGCCCCATGTAACTGATCAATCAAATTATCAAATCGTGGGATAGGAAATCGATACTTGATTGTAATTTTGTTGACAGCTCTGCTATTTATGCACATCTTATACAACCCATCTTTCTTAGGAACCAACAATATCGGCACTGCATAAGGACTCATGCTCTCTTGGATTGCGCCTTTCTCCAACAGCTCTTGCACTTGTCTCTGTAGCTCCTCATGTTCCTTAGGACTCATTCTATAAAGTGTCTTATGGGGAATAATAGCTCCCAGGACAAAATCGATGCAATGCTGAACATCTCTTATAGGCAGCAACCCAGATGGCATCTCTTCTGGTACAACATCAGCAAACTCCTCAAGCAAGGGTAGATCTTGGGTAGGAATTTCGGGATTGTTAGAATTCCGCTACATCACTACAATGGCAAAAAGCTTAGGCATGTTCACCGTCTCTTCTTGAAATTCTGATTTGGACGGCAAATTATTCTTCACATCCTTTCTCAAATCTGAAGGACATAAGGTAATAGTCCGGCCATCCTTCTTGAAGGTGTAGGTATTTCTGAATCCATCATGTTGTGTCTTTTTGTCAAACTGCTACGGTCTCCCCAATAGAATATGACAAGCATCCATTGAAACCACATCACACCACACCTCATCAATATAATTTTTCCCAATCGAAAATTGCACAAGACACCTCTTGCTCACCTTCACCTCGTCCCTTTTCTAAGCCACGACAGCTTGTATGGTTGAAGATAATCTTCTATTTTCATCCCCAACTTCTCCACCATAATAGCGGCCACCATATTCTCGCAGGTCCCCCCATCTATTATCATGTTGCATACTTTTCCTCCATTAGTGCACTTAGTATGAAAAATATTATATCTAAACCACGATTCATCATCCGCCATAGCAACATTTAAGATTCTTCTAACGACTAGGAACTCACCAGAATCAGTATAGATAATCCCTTCCTATTCTGCATCCGTATCCTCTTGTTCGCCTTCAGATTTATCATAAACTGAACATTCATCAAAGACTAGATTATCAACAAGCGTCACAATATGTCGGTTAGGACAATCAGCAACAAAATGCCCAAGTTCCTGACACTTGAAACATCGCTTGGTTGCAACTCCTCCCCTGCTAGTTCCAACACTACTCTGCTCCTCCTTAGATGCAGGTTTAGAACTCACAACTTTAACTGCGGCTGGTGTCGAATTGGTTGCAGATGTTCCTGCTTTTCCTTAGGATTTTTTGCCTGACCATTGATCCTGAAATTTGGAACCCACATCCTTCCTTTTACACTGACTTTCCACCTTCAAGGCCAACATGCACACATCCTCATAGGTCTAATATTGTTGTAATTGGACAACGTTAAAAATTTCATACTGCAGCCTCGCCAAATATCGAACAATTGTTTGCTCACCTTCCTCAGCCACATTACAACACATCCGCAATCGATTAAACTCCTCGATATACTGCTCAACTGTTAAATCTCGCTGCTTAACGTTGTGATACTCAATAAATGCCTCCTATCTATAATGAGTAGATAAAAATTTCTTTTGCAACAATTTCTTCATTGTCGCGACCGAACTCCCGAGCCCTCTTTTGGACAACATGCAAAAATCAGGGGGGCTCGCCTGGTACGTCCTAAGTCTAAGTTTAGGACTTAACTCTGGCTCTCCCAAGCCCATACCATATCGCGACTTAAGGTTTAAATATTTAACATGCAAATGGTTTATACCAAGGAGTCGCCACTAATCGATTTGAGGTGGGTCGATTAGAAACCCAAATAAGGTGATGGGAGATCACCCTATTCCTACGAACCAGAGATTAACTGAATTCGGGGACTTGGTTACATTAATTGGATAACTAATGCCCTTTCGGTACCATTCTACCCTGTTCATTTTTTGAAAACATTTGTCAAGCAGTTTGGATTGATTTTAGGACCTTTCTCCTAACATGTGAGGTGATCAAACGAGTGCATAATCAGAAACGATCAGCAATCAAGAACACAACAATTCATGCAGCCTATGGTTCTAACCCTAACTAAGCCAGATGACATTCAAAATACAACAATTCATGCAATTGTATTAAAACAAATATGCATAATAACAACGCGACGGTAATAATAAAACATGCAAAGTACTACCACGCGATTTCAGGCTTGCCTAACTTAAACATAGAAATTTATGCAATTATTTAAAGAACATGCATAATGATACTATGATAAATTAAAACACTAAGATAAGTCATACATGAAAAGAGAAAAAAGAAAAGAAAAATTTTTTTTTTTCGAATTTTTAAAAAAAAAAACGAAAATATTATTTTTTTGAAAAATATTATTTTTTTTTAAAAAAAGGAAAAGAAAAAGGAAAATAAAAACTTTTTATTTATTTTTTTTATTTTTTTTTAAATTTTTTTTTTGAATTTTTTTAATATTTTTTAAAAATAAAATAAAAATAAAAATAAAAATCGGTCGGGTCGGGTCGGATCCGGATCGGTCAGAACCGACCCGGTCAACGGACCCGACCAGGGAGTCGACCGGGTCGGATCTGATGATCCGAATCGGGTCGGATTCGACCCGGGTCAACGGATCCGACCCGGGAGTTGACCCGGGTCGGATCGGATGATCCGGGTCGGATCAGAACCGACCCGAGTCAACAGATCCGACCCGGGAGTTGACCCGGGTCGGATCGGCTGATTCGGGTCGGGTCTGACCCGAATTTAACAGACCCGCGGGGAGAGTCGCCGGCAAGGCCAAAATTGGCCGTCCGCCGGCCGACCCAGGCCGGCGCCGCCCCCGAATCGTCCCCCTAGGACCGCCTTCAAGCTATACCACTCACCTGAACCGCCGTAGGACCGCCGTTCACCGGCCGGCGACGAAACAAAAACGGGCTTGATTGAGGCATTTCGTCAAACATGTGGGGGGCGCGACAAAAACCGGGGAATTTTGACCTCCTCCGGCGATCCGGTCGATCCCAGCGGCTTGGGTTCACCTCCGACGGCGACTAAGGATCGGGACCGATGACGGTATGGGCCGGAAATCGCGCGACACGGCCGGCACGATTCCCGGCCACGCCGGACACCGAAACAGGGGAAAACAGAGGCGGGGACTCGGCCGGGAGAGCTCACCGGTCGACGGCGCGTCTGGGTGGCTTCTCAGCTACTCTGTGGGCGACGGCGACGCTACTGGTTCTCGGCCACACTCCGGCGTGACCTCGGTACGCTCTAGACTCTCTCTTCCTCTCTCTTTTCTCTCTCTGTCTCTCTCTACCCTGTTTCTCTCTCTGATGACCGACCCGAGGGGTGTTCTGGGCGTCGCCGGTCGGCTTGCTGGAGACGGCGAGACCGGCTGGGCCGGCGAGACGCTCCCAGGCTGCTCTCTCCTCTCTGCTTCGCTCTCTATTCCCTCCCTGTTTCTTTCTCAAAAACGCCCGACCGGGGGCCTCTCTCTCTCTTCCGGCTTATAGATGGCAGCGACGACGGTGACGATGCTGCTCTGCTCCATGGCGTATGCAATGACGATGGCCTGCACCGGCCTACTCTGGCCGCGACTCGCAGCCATTAGGCCGGTGCAGGGGGCAGGCTCAGACGGAGCAGAGCAGAGGAAGGAGAGAGGGGGGAGGTCCGGGAATCCCGGGGAGGACGGGACTGGCAATTAATGCCAGTCCCGTCGGCGTGGTCGCTCGACCTTCCTCTGGGCTGCTGACGACGATGACGAGGGGCGGCGCCGCCGTGCGTCGGCGTGACGACGGACACAGGGGAGGACAGGGGGGAGAAAGGGACTGCTCGCGCGTGGGGAAGAAGGAAGAGGAAGAGAAGGCTGGGCCGGGCTGGGCCCAGACGCGCGAGGGGGAGAGGAGAAAAGGAGGAGCGGGCTGGGCCGGCAGGGGAAAAAGAAAAGGAAAAGAGAAGAGGAGGGCTGGGCCGCGCGGAGGGGAAAGCTGGGCCGCGCGGGGGGGAAAACTGGAACGGGCTGGGTCGGTCTGGCCCCGACCCGGCCCGAATCGATTTTTTTTTTTTTTAAATTAATTAATTACTTAATTATTAAAAAAAAATTATTATATTATTATTATTATTTTTTTGGAATTTTTTAAATTAACACTTTAATAAACTATATTAACACAAACACGCCTAATTTCTATATGCAATGCATGGAAATATATTTTTTTTGTTTTAGGAATTAATAGAAATTAACTCCTAAATTTTGTGTATTTAATTTTGGGGCAAAATTAAAAATAGGTGTCAACAGCTGCCCCTCTTTGAAGGTGAGCTCGCAGAGGTTGCGCTTGCAGAGGTTACATTCAAAGATAAAATGACACCTAAATTTGGCCCATGCATGTTTAATGAATGCTATTTTTGGCGAGACCATGAGTCCCATTTTATGATGCAATAAGATGATGCATGCTAAAGCAAGTAAAAACTTACTTGGGGCTACTTACCTTGCCGAAGGGTAGAGTGATTCCAGATAGTTGATATTGTGTGTCGAGGACCCGAACCTTTCTTCGGTCGCCTTGACGAGAAAAATGGTTTGTCTAGGACCCGAACCTTTCTTCGGTCGCCTTGACTGAGGATTTTGTCTAGGACCCGAACCTTTCTTCGGTCGCCTTGACTGACTGGATTTTGTTTGTCTAGGACCCGAACCTTTCTTCGGTCGCCTTGACTGGGGATTGTTTTGCCAAAGTACCTGGGGGTCCTCGCCCAAGGGTTTGACGGTCTGCCTGCTGGGCTTCTGGCAGCAGGTCTTGGAAACTCAAACGATGAGCACCTCATCGATGAGCACCTCAGGGTCCTCGCCCAAGGATTTGATTGCCTGCTAGGTTTCTGGCAGCAGGTCTTGGAAACTCAAACGATGAGCACCTCATCGATGAGCACCTCAGGGTCCTCGCCCAAGGATTTGATTGCCTGCTAGGTTTCTGGCAGCAGGTCTTGGAAACTCAAACGATGAGCACCTCATCGATGAGCACCTCAGGGTCCTCGCCCAAGGATTTGATTGCCTGCTAGGTTTCTGGCAGCAGGTCTTGGAAACTCAAACGATGAGCACCTCATCGATGAGCACCTCAGGGTCCTCGCCCAAGGATTTGGTTGCCTGCTAGGTTTCTGGCAGCAGGTCTTGGAAACTCAAACGATGAGCACCTCATCGATGAGCACCTCAGGGTCCTCGCCCAAGGATTTGGTTGCCTGCTAGGTTTCTGGCAGCAGGTCTTGGAAACTCAAACGATGAGCACCTCATCGATGAGCACCTCAGGGTCCTCGCCCAAGGATTTGGTTGCCTGCTAGGTTTCTGGCAGCAGGACTTGGAAACTCAAACGATGAGCACCTCATCGATGAGCACCTCAGGGTCCTCGCCCAAGGATTTGGTGTGAACAGAGGGAGTCAGTTCCGTGCTCAAAAGGGTGAACAGAGGGGTCAGTCCAATGTTCAAAGGGTACCATAACAATTGTAGGTACATGGATTTTTTGGAACCAGGCATGAGTAGAACATACTTACCTGGACATGTTCCTGCCTCTTAAGGGCATGTCTCCTGTCAGACAAGTTTTTCTTTGTACAAACACATTCATTGGAGAAATAAACAACTGAGGTTATTCTCGAGTGTTGTACGAAATATCTTGACCAGCTAGTCAAGATGCATTTCATTTTCAAAGAAATACCCGGTTTACTTTCTGGGTAGTTTGAAACGAAATCTGATGATTTTGGGACTGGGTAAGGGTAGACTGTACTTACCTGGGCACATTCCCGAAGGTTTGATGTATCATCTGCTGAATAACCAACCTTTTTCGGGGCATCTCCCTTGGGATGATAATGAGGGCTTCTCCAGTGCCCGAATTTTGTATTTCATCAATGGGGATTAAAACTCTGAGCTGTCAAAGATGATTAGCACATACATGCATGCATTCATCAAAGATAGACGAGTTGGGCTATTCCAAAGTGTGCATTTGCAAGTTCATGCATGATGATTTTGCCATGTTTGCATCACCAAAAGTCCACCGTGGGTCAATCAAGACAATTTTTTCACAAGGTGGAATTTCTCGAGATGATGAACGAGGGACTTTCAATCGGAAAGGACTTTCCACTCACTCTCATTGAAAAGGGTTGTTTGTCCCGACCATTAATGCGGGAATGTCGAAAACTCTCAATCTGACCGCTATCACATCAACAAGGGTCTAAGTTTTCTCGCAAGCGGTACGACACTGCCAATCTGAGAGGTCTTCTTCAGGGTCGTAATGTAGGCTTGGTCAATGGCTTAACAAAGGAGACTGTCCGAGTCAAGGCCATGAAAGAAAATACTCTGTAATTATCTCCGGGTTTACAAGTCAAGAACCCTGCAAAAGAGATAGAAAATAGTGTTGCTCGCACTTCCTCGAGCGTTGTTTATAAACATTTGAAATCCCGTGTTAATTCAAATGCCCCAGTCAGAAGAGACTTCATGAGGGATGTAACATGGGCTTTGTTTGCAGATTGAGGGACGAAATGATCGTTAGGCTCAAAAATGTGTGTAAGGGTGAGAATTGGTGTTCATCTTGGCATTGTCACCAGTCTTCTTCTCCACCATCAGGCTCCTTCTGGAAGATTTCTTGGGTAATCCTGTGTTTTAGCATCCTTGACAACTTTTTCTTGAGGAGCTTTTGCGTCAAGCATTTTCCTGGATACCATTCTATCTCTGTCCTAAATGCTTTCTCAAGAATAGGTTCGTCTTCCTTTTTAATGTGGCAGATCTTTGCCAAGACAGAGTTCCTAAAGTAGGAATCTGTTATCAAAGGAGAGCTCGAGTATCTTTTTCATCGTTTTTCTTCTTCTCCCTTTTTTTTTTTTTTTTTTTTTTTGTTTGTTCATGGGCATTGGCCTTGCTTTTACCAGGCACACTGCTTTTTCATGCCCCTATTTTTCAGCATTTTTTTGCTGTTCTTTTGGTGTTGTCAGGACTAGCCTAAACAAGATCGAACAGAACCATGTTTTGAGGCTCTTGGAGTCTCCATCTTCATTCGGTACTTCGGACCGTGATGCTCAAACTGTGGTGATTTCTGCCTTGCCCCGGTGTGGGGGATGATCACCAATTGGGTTCGTACGAAATGAAATTACTGGCTCAATTGGGCTAGCAAATGATGTAAGTGTATGGGTTAGCAGAAAAACTGCTCTTCATCATCCTGAGGCATTTAAATTATCGCGAGACTTCATCTGCAATAAAAACACTCAAAGATTAATGCAAGTGAGAGCAAGAAAATTTCTATTCATCTTTTCGCCTTGTGCGAGCTGTTGCAGCTGATGATCATAGAAAATTTTAGATATTACAAACTCCTCATCCTTCTTGTCTTGCATCACTGTTATCAATAAGATATTGGCATTTTGGACAAGCATTAGTTTGCTGCTTCTCTCTTGACAAAGCACTCTTAACCTCGACTGTCTGGTTGTCGATGGTGTGCTGATCTTGGAGGACTCTGTTGAGGACCGCAGGTTCCGTGAAAACAACGAGGTCGAAGCCAGGGGGCAATGACCGGAAGGAAAGGATGTTTTTCTTGTTTCCTCTGAGTTTGAATTCATCCTATGAGGCTGGTTTACCTCAAGCTGCCCCAATGTGGGGTGGTTCTTGACAGGGGTAATTTGAAAGGAACCTCCGAGTGTGTGGGCTCAAAAATGGTTAAGCAAAGGATTAATGGTAGTGTATGGGGCAGAGAAATGAACTGGCTCTCATCATTTTGGCTACCGTACCTTATGCGAGAAATCCCTTTACCTCGTAGAAATGAAACTCTTTCACTCATCTTGCAAGAGTTTGGTACTTGAGAATGTGTATAGATTAAGGATTGCCTCTCGTCATCCTGACACACCTCGTTCAATACATTGGAGCAGTTCAACACCTTTTGTCGAATTGTCACAATTTTCACGGGGGGATTGGTGAATTAAACAGGAAAAATTACCATGCAAGATTCTTTCCAAAAGACATGCAATGCACTTGAGAAAGGTTAAGCATTCATTTGCTTTAACATGTTTCCTCTTTCTTTGCTTCTTTGTACTTTTATGGGAAAAGTTTTTACAGACAGAGATACTCACCTATGCCGCTATGGTGAGGCAAATCTGCAAGGCAATAAGAAGGACCGTGTTAATGAACGGCTCTTTGAAAAACAGGAATTGGGAACGATACAACATTACCCCTTCATGATTCCTTTCATTTGAGATTAGATTGACAACATCTAGAGTTCTCTCGGATGTCGATAATCCCCTTCTGGCAAAAACATGAGCTTTATGTTAGAAGTGAGATGATTGAGGGTAAATTGAGAACGATACAGATTACCCTTCTTCCATTTTGCCTTCAAAGCTAGCAGAGTCTTTTCTCCTCTTTACTTTGTTCAGCCTTCTCTGTCTCAGTCTGCTTCTCCATGTTTTTGGTCTCGAAGCTCGAATGAGATCCTCTATGATTAGGGGTGCCTCCAATTGTAAAGTCCTATCGTCGGCGCATGCTGTGCCAATACGGTTCTGGCATGCTGAGGCATTTCTCGAAAATTCTCTGATTCTCGACATGCACAGGGCATGTGCAATTGCTTACATGGGGATCTTCGCAGCAAAGCTAATCTCTACTTTAAAGGTTTTTGACCGATGTGAGCATGACTGACGTCGAGACCTCCATGATTGGTGGGACTAGGATTGACTCTATCTTGTCATATGCGAAGTCCTTTCCAGCTGCTTGCACAGAATCTTTACTCAAATTTGTCCTAAATAAAAGGAAAGAATGTATCATTTCTATTCTAAAGTGGATGAACTTTAGGAACGAAATACACCCTTTTTGATGGACTGGGGGGATTGCATGCCCCATAGTCTACTCTTCCAATTGGGCACTTCTTCGTCATGCTTCATTTGAGAAGTCCCAGCATTGGTGCTCATCCGGCTTGCTAGCACGTCAGGGTCTAGCATGTTCCCCATTTCATTATCTGCAAAAGGGATGGAATGTCATTTTCCAAAATTTGTTAAGGAATAAGACATACCTTTTTCTTTCAAAAGGGGTAATCTTTTCTTGATCTGTCCCCGACTTTTGTACGAAATGATGTTTTGCTCATCATGGTGTCAAGGAATGCTCAGCACTCTCTCTGACTTTCTGGAATTGATATCTCACACTAGAAGTGATGAGATTTGCCCCACATTTCATTTTGAAGGTTGGCTGATCCTTGCTCGGACTGCCCCTATCAAATGAGTTGGTCTGGTAGCATTACCAGTGTTCTTCAGTTTGTGCCATTTTCAAATGTCCCTTTTGTAATAACAAATCAAAAAGGAATATGCTCTGAGACACGAAATGAGCGTGTTAGAAAAACAAACAAGGTTATGAGTATGCATGTTTTTCTATCACTGTTCTTTTTGTTTTTCTGAAAAATGATAAAACATTTGTTTTATTTTCAAAAGCTAAAAAACAAGAAAGCATGAGGAAGCCCGGGCCTCAGAACACTTTCCTTTACATGGCTGGATATCATCAACGGGCCGGTTTGGTGTACCACCTCATGCCCTCAAAACATTATTTACACTACACGAATTTACAACCTCAAAAGAGGGAAAGTTCGAAAAGACATTTCTTCCAACAGAAATGATGTCAAACAAAACACAAGGATAATCCCTTTTCCAGGGATTCATGTAGGAAGGAGAAGAGTAATTCTATTCAGGAGGATTTGCGCCCATTCTCTCCACCGGTCCTTCGTCTATTGCACCGACGAAGAAATCTTCAAAATCATCATTCCAAGAATCCAGCCCATCGGCTTTTCTCTTCACTGATGTCAGCTTTTCAAAGTCGTTCCATCCGCTAGGAATGTTAATTTGCTGATCTTCATAAAAACTTGACGGCATCTGGTAGTCAACGTAATAGTCGAATTTACCACTGGGTTGACCCAAGGTATCCATAATAGCCTTTCCTTTACGTGCCTTATCAGAAAGCTCAGGGGCGGCGGCGCGAAGGCTAGGCACCACCAAAAGATCATCCTCACCATGACACAGCCACGGGGCACGAAAAGTAAATGCCCTGGCATCCAGGAGGTCTTGAATTCTATTCTTCAGAGCATCGCAATCATCTAGCGAGTGTCCGACCTCTCCCGAGTGAAAGTCACAAGATCTGGAGGGATCGTAGTTAATGAAGTACTCAGGAGTGGGGTGCTTTGGCCTCCTCGTGATCAGTCCTTTTTGCAAAAGGATATGGAATATAACATCCATGGATTTGGGAAACGGCGAGTATCGTCGTACATTGCCCTGCCACTGTAGGAGTTGGACATCTTGCCAAGTTTTGTCGGGAAAGGCACCCGACGGCGGATTTCCTTCTGAACCATTTAATTGAGTCACCTGCTCCTGATCGGGCGATGGTGGTGACATCATCTTGATTGCTGTAGGTGTGGGCATAAGCTTGCCCTGAATGGATTCCACCTGCTTTGTGAGATTTTGGATCGCGTTGAGGATCAATTTTATCTCATTTTCCATGTTATTGAGGCGGGCGTTTTCTTCGGCCATTTTTAATTACCTGAGAAAACATTGAAATGAATGAGTATAATGCCTAATAAAGAATCATTTTATGATCTAGGCATAATATTGTTGCATATTTTCTTTATTTGCAAAGAAAAAATAAGCAAAAAGGGTTTTTATTAATATCAACATTACAGGTGGCGTCCCCGGGGTTCGAACCCCGGTCGCCTCGGACCGTGTCGCTTACATCCCGGATACCACTGGGCCGAAGGCCGCGGTGGTGTCACAAAGGGGCGAGAAAATTAATTTAAAGCTTAAAAAGCGGCCCGAGTTATATTAACATTAGTACAACCCATAAATACCTTTACAGAAGAAAACAAAAACCCCTAAACATAAATACTAGGGAAAATATAAAAATGGGCTTTTAACAAAAAGGGCGCCCATCCCGGATGCTCATTTTATAAACGATGGGAAAACTTCAGTCTTCTCGGAGCTACTTATTTTCACGGACAAGCTCCGCAATAAGCATATCCCTCGTCTCGTTGGTCCCACCGTGCCAGAAATTTTCTTAGGAGCGGGGACAAATTGAGCATCAGTTCTTCCCATCGTGTATAGAATGCAATCAACGGGTGGCCTAATAATAACAAATCAATTGAATTAGTAGGCTGCATAATAAAATGAGAAGGGATAGAATATATACCTTTTCTTGAGCCATGGCAATCACAACGACATGCACATGAGGAGTGAGGCTCGATTTCTATCTAGACTGGCTCAACAAAATGAAATTAAAAGGGTGCCTGACCGTCGCAGACTCGCGTTGGTGTCAAGTCCTTTTAACTTCGGCCAAATCGAAAGAAATATCTTATAGTTACGCAAATAGCGGCTAAAGATATTTCTTTACAATTTTTTAGAAATGAATTCCGGGGAAAAGAAAGGCAACCTCTACATTGCGGGCTCGCGTTCGAGGTCGTATCTTTCTTAACACCATCCTAAAATGTCCTATTGCGGCCCAGGTCCGGCAGCGTGGTTGTGTGTGCAATAGTGTAGTGCTAAATCATTAAAGCATGCACAAGAATTTATAAACAATCAATTTGAACCTGCAAGAACAAATAACACCTTAATGTCAGGCTCATACCTGGAATCCTTGCTGCCAACAATTATTTTGAACAGGGCAAAAATTTTGGCTTAAGTCCACTTTAGAATACAACGTCCCCAGCGGAGTCGCCAGTCTGTCGCGACCGAACTCCCGAGCCCTCTTTTGGACAACATGCAAAAATCAGGGGGGCTCGCCTGGTACGTCCTAAGTCTAAGTTTAGGACTTAACTCTGGCTCTCCCAAGCCCATACCATATCGCGACTTAAGGTTTAAATATTTAACATGCAAATGGTTTATACCAAGGAGTCGCCACTAATCGATTTGAGATGGGTCGATTAGAAACCCAAATAAGGTGATGGGAGAATCACCCTATTCCTACGAACCAGAGATTAACTGAATTCGGGGACTTGGTTACATTAATTGGATAACTAATGCCCTTTCGGTACCATTCTACCCTGTTCATTTTTTGAAAACATTTGTCAAGCAGTTTGGATTGATTTTAGGACCTTTCTCCTAACATGTGAGGTGATCAAACGAGTGCATAATCAGAAACGATCAGCAGTCAAGAACACAACAATTCATGCAGCCTATGGTTCTAACCCTAACTAAGCCAGATGACATTCAAAATACAACAATTCATGCAATTGTATTAAAACAAATATGCATAATAACAACGCGACGGTAATAATAAAACATGCAAAGTACTACCACGCGATTTCAGGCTTGCCTAACTTAAACATAGAAATTTATGCAATTATTTAAAGAACATGCATAATGATACTATGATAAATTAAAACACTAAGATAAGTCATACATGAAAAGAGAAAAAAGAAAAGAAAAATTTTTTTTTTTCGAATTTTTAAAAAAAAAAACGAAAATATTATTTTTTTGAAAAATATTATTTTTTTTTAAAAAAAGGAAAAGAAAAAGGAAAATAAAAACTTTTTATTTATTTTTTTTATTTTTTTTTAAATTTTTTTTTTGAATTTTTTTAATATTTTTTAAAAATAAAATAAAAATAAAAATAAAAATCGGTCGGGTCGGGTCGGATCCGGATCGGTCAGAACCGACCCGGTCAACGGACCCGACCCGGGAGTCGACCGGGTCGGATCTGATGATCCGAATCGGGTCGGATTCGACCCGGGTCAACGGATCCGACCCGGGAGTTGACCCGGGTCGGATCAGAACCGACCCGAGTCAACAGATCCGACCCGGGAGTTGACCCGGGTCGGATCGGCTGATTCGGGTCGGGTCTGACCCGAATTTAACAGACCCGCGGGGAGAGTCGCCGGCAAGGCCAAAATTGGCCGTCCGCCGGCCGACCCAGGCCGGCGCCGCCCCCGAATCGTCCCCCTAGGACCGCCTTCAAGCTATACCACTCACCTGAACCGCCGTAGGACCGCCGTTCACCGGCCGGCGACGAAACAAAAACGGGCTTGATTGAGGCATTTCGTCAAACATGTGGGGGGCGCGACAAAAACCGGGGAATTTTGACCTCCTCCGGCGATCCGGTCGATCCCAGCGGCTTGGGTTCACCTCCGACGGCGACTAAGGATCGGGACCGATGACGGTATGGGCCGGAAATCGCGCGACACGGCCGGCACGATTCCCGGCCACGCCGGACACCGAAACAGGGGAAAACAGAGGCGGGGACTCGGCCGGGAGAGCTCACCGGTCGACGGCGCGTCTGGGTGGCTTCTCAGCTACTCTGTGGGCGACGGCGACGCTACTGGTTCTCGGCCACACTCCGGCGTGACCTCGGTACGCTCTAGACTCTCTCTTCCTCTCTCTTTTCTCTCTCTGTCTCTCTCTACCCTGTTTCTCTCTCTGATGACCGACCCGAGGGGTGTTCTGGGCGTCGCCGGTCGGCTTGCTGGAGACGGCGAGACCGGCTGGGCCGGCGAGACGCTCCCAGGCTGCTCTCTCCTCTCTGCTTCGCTCTCTATTCCCTCCCTGTTTCTTTCTCAAAAACGCCCGACCGGGGGCCTCTCTCTCTCTTCCGGCTTATAGATGGCAGCGACGACGGTGACGATGCTGCTCTGCTCCATGGCGTATGCAATGACGATGGCC
Organism: Syzygium jambos; assembly: GCA_031216235.1. Taxonomy (NCBI): domain Eukaryota; kingdom Viridiplantae; phylum Streptophyta; class Magnoliopsida; order Myrtales; family Myrtaceae; genus Syzygium; species Syzygium jambos. Next base: position 16,390,394 of record CM062228.1, read on the forward strand.
TGCACCGGCCTACTCTGGCCGCGACTCGCAGCCATTAGGCCGGTGCAGGGGGCAGGCTCAGACGGAGCAGAGCAGAGGAAGGAGAGAGGGGGGGAGGTCCGGGAATCCCGGGGAGGACGGGACTGGCAATTAATGCCAGTCCCGTCGGCGTGGTCGCTCGACCTTCCTCTGGGCTGCTGACGACGATGACGAGGGGCGGCGCCGCCGTGCGTCGGCGTGACGACGGACACAGGGGAGGACAGGGGGGAGAAAGGGACTGCTCGCGCGTGGGGAAGAAGGAAGAGGAAGAGAAGGCTGGGCCGGGCTGGGCCCAGACGCGCGAGGGGGAGAGGAGAAAAGGAGAAGCGGGCTGGGCCGGCAGGGGAAAAAGAAAAGGAAAAGAGAAGAGGAGGGCTGGGCCGCGCGGAGGGGAAAGCTGGGCCGCGCGGGGGGGAAAACTGGAACGGGCTGGGTCGGTCTGGCCCCGACCCGGCCCGAATCGATTTTTTTTTTTTTTAAATTAATTAATTACTTAATTATTAAAAAAAAATTATTATATTATTATTATTATTTTTTTGGAATTTTTTAAATTAACACTTTAATAAACTATATTAACACAAACACGCCTAATTTCTATATGCAATGCATGGAAATATATTTTTTTTGTTTTAGGAATTAATAGAAATTAACTCCTAAATTTTGTGTATTTAATTTTGGGGCAAATTAAAAATAGGTGTCAACAGCTGCCCCTCTTTGAAGGTGAGCTCGCAGAGGTTGCGCTTGCAGAGGTTACATTCAAAGATAAAATGACACCTAAATTTGGCCCATGCATGTTTAATGAATGCTATTTTTGGCGAGACCATGAGTCCCATTTTATGATGCAATAAGATGATGCATGCTAAAGCAAGTAAAAACTTACTTGGGGCTACTTACCTTGCCGAAGGGTAGAGTGATTCCAGATAGTTGATATTGTGTGTCGAGGACCCGAACCTTTCTTCGGTCGCCTTGACGAGAAAAATGGTTTGTCTAGGACCCGAACCTTTCTTCGGTCGCCTTGACTGAGGATTTTGTCTAGGACCCGAACCTTTCTTCGGTCGCCTTGACTGACTGGATTTTGTTTGTCTAGGACCCGAACCTTTCTTCGGTCGCCTTGACTGGGGATTGTTTTGCCAAAGTACCTGGGGGTCCTCGCCCAAGGGTTTGACGGTCTGCCTGCTGGGCTTCTGGCAGCAGGTCTTGGAAACTCAAACGATGAGCACCTCATCGATGAGCACCTCAGGGTCCTCGCCCAAGGATTTGATTGCCTGCTAGGTTTCTGGCAGCAGGTCTTGGAAACTCAAACGATGAGCACCTCATCGATGAGCACCTCAGGGTCCTCGCCCAAGGATTTGATTGCCTGCTAGGTTTCTGGCAGCAGGTCTTGGAAACTCAAACGATGAGCACCTCATCGATGAGCACCTCAGGGTCCTCGCCCAAGGATTTGATTGCCTGCTAGGTTTCTGGCAGCAGGTCTTGGAAACTCAAACGATGAGCACCTCATCGATGAGCACCTCAGGGTCCTCGCCCAAGGATTTGGTTGCCTGCTAGGTTTCTGGCAGCAGGTCTTGGAAACTCAAACGATGAGCACCTCATCGATGAGCACCTCAGGGTCCTCGCCCAAGGATTTGGTTGCCTGCTAGGTTTCTGGCAGCAGGTCTTGGAAACTCAAACGATGAGCACCTCATCGATGAGCACCTCAGGGTCCTCGCCCAAGGATTTGGTTGCCTGCTAGGTTTCTGGCAGCAGGACTTGGAAACTCAAACGATGAGCACCTCATCGATGAGCACCTCAGGGTCCTCGCCCAAGGATTTGGTGTGAACAGAGGGAGTCAGTTCCGTGCTCAAAAGGGTGAACAGAGGGGTCAGTCCAATGTTCAAAGGGTACCATAACAATTGTAGGTACATGGATTTTTTGGAACCAGGCATGAGTAGAACATACTTACCTGGACATGTTCCTGCCTCTTAAGGGCATGTCTCCTGTCAGACAAGTTTTTCTTTGTACAAACACATTCATTGGAGAAATAAACAACTGAGGTTATTCTCGAGTGTTGTACGAAATATCTTGACCAGCTAGTCAAGATGCATTTCATTTTCAAAGAAATACCCGGTTTACTTTCTGGGTAGTTTGAAACGAAATCTGATGATTTTGGGACTGGGTAAGGGTAGACTGTACTTACCTGGGCACATTCCCGAAGGTTTGATGTATCATCTGCTGAATAACCAACCTTTTTCGGGGCATCTCCCTTGGGATGATAATGAGGGCTTCTCCAGTGCCCGAATTTTGTATTTCATCAATGGGGATTAAAACTCTGAGCTGTCAAAGATGATTAGCACATACATGCATGCATTCATCAAAGATAGACGAGTTGGGCTATTCCAAAGTGTGCATTTGCAAGTTCATGCATGATGATTTTGCCATGTTTGCATCACCAAAAGTCCACCGTGGGTCAATCAAGACAATTTTTTCACAAGGTGGAATTTCTCGAGATGATGAACGAGGGACTTTCAATCGGAAAGGACTTTCCACTCACTCTCATTGAAAAGGGTTGTTTGTCCCGACCATTAATGCGGGAATGTCGAAAACTCTCAATCTGACCGCTATCACATCAACAAGGGTCTAAGTTTTCTCGCAAGCGGTACGACACTGCCAATCTGAGAGGTCTTCTTCAGGGTCGTAATGTAGGCTTGGTCAATGGCTTAACAAAGGAGACTGTCCGAGTCAAGGCCATGAAAGAAAATACTCTGTAATTATCTCCGGGTTTACAAGTCAAGAACCCTGCAAAAGAGATAGAAAATAGTGTTGCTCGCACTTCCTCGAGCGTTGTTTATAAACATTTGAAATCCCGTGTTAATTCAAATGCCCCAGTCAGAAGAGACTTCATGAGGGATGTAACATGGGCTTTGTTTGCAGATTGAGGGACGAAATGATCGTTAGGCTCAAAAATGTGTGTAAGGGTGAGAATTGGTGTTCATCTTGGCATTGTCACCAGTCTTCTTCTCCACCATCAGGCTCCTTCTGGAAGATTTCTTGGGTAATCCTGTGTTTTAGCATCCTTGACAACTTTTTCTTGAGGAGCTTTTGCGTCAAGCATTTTCCTGGATACCATTCTATCTCTGTCCTAAATGCTTTCTCAAGAATAGGTTCGTCTTCCTTTATCATGTGGCAGATCTTTGCCAAGACAGAGTTCCTAAAGTAGGAATCTGTTATCAAAGGAGAGCTCGAGTATCTTTTTCATCGTTTTTCTTCTTCTCCCTTTTTTTTTTTTTTTTTTTTTTGTTTGTTTGTTCATGGGCATTGGCCTTGCTTTTACCAGGCACACTGCTTTTTCATGCCCCTATTTTTCAGCATTTTTTTGCTGTTCTTTTGGTGTTGTCAGGACTAGCCTAAACAAGATCGAACAGAACCATGTTTTGAGGCTCTTGGAGTCTCCATCTTCATTCGGTACTTCGGACCGTGATGCTCAAACTGTGGTGATTTCTGCCTTGCCCCGGTGTGGGGGATGATCACCAATTGGGTTCGTACGAAATGAAATTACTGGCTCAATTGGGCTAGCAAATGATGTAAGTGTATGGGTTAGCAGAAAAACTGCTCTTCATCATCCTGAGGCATTTAAATTATCGCGAGACTTCATCTGCAATAAAAACACTCAAAGATTAATGCAAGTGAGAGCAAGAAAATTTCTATTCATCTTTTCGCCTTGTGCGAGCTGTTGCAGCTGATGATCATAGAAAATTTTAGATATTACAAACTCCTCATCCTTCTTGTCTTGCATCACTGTTATCAATAAGATATTGGCATTTTGGACAAGCATTAGTTTGCTGCTTCTCTCTTGACAAAGCACTCTTAACCTCGACTGTCTGGTTGTCGATGGTGTGCTGATCTTGGAGGACTCTGTTGAGGACCGCAGGTTCCGTGAAAACAACGAGGTCGAAGCCAGGGGGCAATGACCGGAAGGAAAGGATGTTTTTCTTGTTTCCTCTGAGTTTGAATCCATCCTATGAGGCTGGTTTACCTCAAGCTGCCCCAATGTGGGGTGGTTCTTGACAGGGGTAATTTGAAAGGAACCTCCGAGTGTGTGGGCTCAAAAATGGTTAAGCAAAGGATTAATGGTAGTGTATGGGGCAGAGAAATGAACTGGCTCTCATCATTTTGGCTACCGTACCTTATGCGAGAAATCCCTTTACCTCGTAGAAATGAAACTCTTTCACTCATCTTGCAAGAGTTTGGTACTTGAGAATGTGTATAGATTAAGGATTGCCTCTCGTCATCCTGACACACCTCGTTCAATACATTGGAGCAGTTCAACACCTTTTGTCGAATTGTCACAATTTTCACGGGGGGATTGGTGAATTAAACAGGAAAAATTACCATGCAAGATTCTTTCCAAAAGACATGCAATGCACTTGAGAAAGGTTAAGCATTCATTTGCTTTAACATGTTTCCTCTTTCTTTGCTTCTTTGTACTTTTATGGGAAAAGTTTTTACAGACAGAGATACTCACCTATGCCGCTATGGTGAGGCAAATCTGCAAGGCAATAAGAAGGACCGTGTTAATGAACGGCTCTTTGAAAAACAGGAATTGGGAACGATACAACATTACCCCTTCATGATTCCTTTCATTTGAGATTAGATTGACAACATCTAGAGTTCTCTCGGATGTCGATAATCCCCTTCTGGCAAAAACATGAGCTTTATGTTAGAAGTGAGATGATTGAGGGTAAATTGAGAACGATACAGATTACCCTTCTTCCATTTTGCCTTCAAAGCTAGCAGAGTCTTTTCTCCTCTTTACTTTGTTCAGCCTTCTCTGTCTCAGTCTGCTTCTCCATGTTTTTGGTCTCGAAGCTCGAATGAGATCCTCTATGATTAGGGGTGCCTCCAATTGTAAAGTCCTATCGTCGGCGCATGCTGTGCCAATACGGTTCTGGCATGCTGAGGCATTTCTCGAAAATTCTCTGATTCTCGACATGCACAGGGCATGTGCAATTGCTTACATGGGGATCTTCGCAGCAAAGCTAATCTCTACTTTAAAGGTTTTTGACCGATGTGAGCATGACTGACGTCGAGACCTCCATGATTGGTGGGACTAGGATTGACTCTATCTTGTCATATGCGAAGTCCTTTCCAGCTGCTTGCACAGAATCTTTACTCAAATTTGTCCTAAATAAAAGGAAAGAATGTATCATTTCTATTCTAAAGTGGATGAACTTTAGGAACGAAATACACCCTTTTTGATGGACTGGGGGGATTGCATGCCCCATAGTCTACTCTTCCAATTGGGCACTTCTTCGTCATGCTTCATTTGAGAAGTCCCAGCATTGGTGCTCATCCGGCTTGCTAGCACGTCAGGGTCTAGCATGTTCCCCATTTCATTATCTGCAAAAGGGATGGAATGTCATTTTCCAAAATTTGTTAAGGAATAAGACATACCTTTTTCTTTCAAAAGGGGTAATCTTTTCTTGATCTGTCCCCGACTTTTGTACGAAATGATGTTTTGCTCATCATGGTGTCAAGGAATGCTCAGCACTCTCTCTGACTTTCTGGAATTGATATCTCACACTAGAAGTGATGAGATTTGCCCCACATTTCATTTTGAAGGTTGGCTGATCCTTGCTCGGACTGCCCCTATCAAATGAGTTGGTCTGGTAGCATTACCAGTGTTCTTCAGTTTGTGCCATTTTCAAATGTCCCTTTTGTAATAACAAATCAAAAAGGAATATGCTCTGAGACACGAAATGAGCGTGTTAGAAAAACAAACAAGGTTATGAGTATGCATGTTTTTCTATCACTGTTCTTTTTGTTTTTCTGAAAAATGATAAAACATTTGTTTTATTTTCAAAAGCTAAAAAACAAGAAAGCATGAGGAAGCCCGGGCCTCAGAACACTTTCCTTTACATGGCTGGATATCATCAACGGGCCGGTTTGGTGTACCACCTCATGCCCTCAAAACATTATTTACACTACACGAATTTACAACCTCAAAAGAGGGAAAGTTCGAAAAGACATTTCTTCCAACAGAAATGATGTCAAACAAAACACAAGGATAATCCCTTTTCCAGGGATTCATGTAGGAAGGAGAAGAGTAATTCTATTCAGGAGGATTTGCGCCCATTCTCTCCACCGGTCCTTCGTCTATTGCACCGACGAAGAAATCTTCAAAATCATCATTCCAAGAATCCAGCCCATCGGCTTTTCTCTTCACTGATGTCAGCTTTTCAAAGTCGTTCCATCCGCTAGGAATGTTAATTTGCTGATCTTCATAAAAACTTGACGGCATCTGGTAGTCAACGTAATAGTCGAATTTACCACTGGGTTGACCCAAGGTATCCATAATAGCCTTTCCTTTACGTGCCTTATCAGAAAGCTCAGGGGCGGCGGCGCGAAGGCTAGGCACCACCAAAAGATCATCCTCACCATGACACAGCCACGGGGCACGAAAAGTAAATGCCCTGGCATCCAGGAGGTCTTGAATTCTATTCTTCAGAGCATCGCAATCATCTAGCGAGTGTCCGACCTCTCCCGAGTGAAAGTCACAAGATCTGGAGGGATCGTAGTTAATGAAGTACTCAGGAGTGGGGTGCTTTGGCCTCCTCGTGATCAGTCCTTTTTGCAAAAGGATATGGAATATAACATCCATGGATTTGGGAAACGGCGAGTATCGTCGTACATTGCCCTGCCACTGTAGGAGTTGGACATCTTGCCAAGTTTTGTCGGGAAAGGCACCCGACGGCGGATTTCCTTCTGAACCATTTAATTGAGTCACCTGCTCCTGATCGGGCGATGGTGGTGACATCATCTTGATTGCTGTAGGTGTGGGCATAAGCTTGCCCTGAATGGATTCCACCTGCTTTGTGAGATTTTGGATCGCGTTGAGGATCAATTTTATCTCATTTTCCATGTTATTGAGGCGGGCGTTTTCTTCGGCCATTTTTAATTACCTGAGAAAACATTGAAATGAATGAGTATAATGCCTAATAAAGAATCATTTTATGATCTAGGCATAATATTGTTGCATATTTTCTTTATTTGCAAAGAAAAAATAAGCAAAAAGGGTTTTTATTAATATCAACATTACAGGTGGCGTCCCCGGGGTTCGAACCCCGGTCGCCTCGGACCGTGTCGCTTACATCCCGGATACCACTGGGCCGAAGGCCGCGGTGGTGTCACAAAGGGGCGAGAAAATTAATTTAAAGCTTAAAAAGCGGCCCGAGTTATATTAACATTAGTACAACCCATAAATACCTTTACAGAAGAAAACAAAAACCCCTAAACATAAATACTAGGGAAAATATAAAAAGGGGCTTTTAACAAAAAGGGCGCCCATCCCGGATGCTCATTTTATAAACGATGGGAAAACTTCAGTCTTCTCGGAGCTACTTATTTTCACGGACAAGCTCCGCAATAAGCATATCCCTCGTCTCGTTGGTCCCACCGTGCCAGAAATTTTCTTAGGAGCGGGGACAAATTGAGCATCAGTTCTTCCCATCGTGTATAGAATGCAATCAACGGGTGGCCTAATAATAACAAATCAATTGAATTAGTAGGCTGCATAATAAAATGAGAAGGGATAGAATATATACCTTTTCTTGAGCCATGGCAATCACAACGACATGCACATGAGGAGTGAGGCTCGATTTCTATCTAGACTGGCTCAACAAAATGAAATTAAAAGGGTGCCTGACCGTCGCAGACTCGCGTTGGTGTCAAGTCCTTTTAACTTCGGCCAAATCGAAAGAAATATCTTATAGTTACGCAAATAGCGGCTAAAGATATTTCTTTACAATTTTTTAGAAATGAATTCCGGGGAAAAGAAAGGCAACCTCTACATTGCGGGCTCGCGTTCGAGGTCGTATCTTTCTTAACACCATCCTAAAATGTCCTATTGCGGCCCAGGTCCGGCAGCGTGGTTGTGTGTGCAATAGTGTAGTGCTAAATCATTAAAGCATGCACAAGAATTTATAAACAATCAATTTGAACCTGCAAGAACAAATAACACCTTAATGTCAGGCTCATACCTGGAATCCTTGCTGCCAACAATTATTTTGAACAGGGCAAAAATTTTGGCTTAAGTCCACTTTAGAATACAACGTCCCCAGCGGAGTCGCCAGTCTGTCGCGACCGAACTCCCGAGCCCTCTTTTGGACAACATGCAAAAATCAGGGGGGCTCGCCTGGTACGTCCTAAGTCTAAGTTTAGGACTTAACTCTGGCTCTCCCAAGCCCATACCATATCGCGACTTAAGGTTTAAATATTTAACATGCAAATGGTTTATACCAAGGAGTCGCCACTAATCGATTTGAGATGGGTCGATTAGAAACCCAAATAAGGTGATGGGAGAATCACCCTATTCCTACGAACCAGAGATTAACTGAATTCGGGGACTTGGTTACATTAATTGGATAACTAATGCCCTTTCGGTACCATTCTACCCTGTTCATTTTTTGAAAACATTTGTCAAGCAGTTTGGATTGATTTTAGGACCTTTCTCCTAACATGTGAGGTGATCAAACGAGTGCATAATCAGAAACGATCAGCAGTCAAGAACACAACAATTCATGCAGCCTATGGTTCTAACCCTAACTAAGCCAGATGACATTCAAAATACAACAATTCATGCAATTGTATTAAAACAAATATGCATAATAACAACGCGACGGTAATAATAAAACATGCAAAGTACTACCACGCGATTTCAGGCTTGCCTAACTTAAACATAGAAATTTATGCAATTATTTAAAGAACATGCATAATGATACTATGATAAATTAAAACACTAAGATAAGTCATACATGAAAAGAGAAAAAAGAAAAGAAAAATTTTTTTTTTTCGAATTTTTAAAAAAAAAAACGAAAATATTATTTTTTTGAAAAATATTATTTTTTTTTAAAAAAAGGAAAAGAAAAAGGAAAATAAAAACTTTTTATTTATTTTTTTAAATTTTTTTTAAATTTTTTTTTTGAATTTTTTTAATATTTTTTAAAAATAAAATAAAAATAAAAATAAAAATCGGTCGGGTCGGGTCGGATCCGGATCGGTCAGAACCGACCCGGTCAACGGACCCGACCCGGGAGTCGACCGGGTCGGATCTGATGATCCGAATCGGGTCGGATTCGACCCGGGTCAACGGATCCGACCCGGGAGTTGACCCGGGTCGGATCAGAACCGACCCGAGTCAACAGATCCGACCCGGGAGTTGACCCGGGTCGGATCGGCTGATTCGGGTCGGGTCTGACCCGAATTTAACAGACCCGCGGGGAGAGTCGCCGGCAAGGCCAAAATTGGCCGTCCGCCGGCCGACCCAGGCCGGCGCCGCCCCCGAATCGTCCCCCTAGGACCGCCTTCAAGCTATACCACTCACCTGAACCGCCGTAGGACCGCCGTTCACCGGCCGGCGACGAAACAAAAACGGGCTTGATTGAGGCATTTCGTCAAACATGTGGGGGGCGCGACAAAAACCGGGGAATTTTGACCTCCTCCGGCGATCCGGTCGATCCCAGCGGCTTGGGTTCACCTCCGACGGCGACTAAGGATCGGGACCGATGACGGTATGGGCCGGAAATCGCGCGACACGGCCGGCACGATTCCCGGCCACGCCGGACACCGAAACAGGGGAAAACAGAGGCGGGGACTCGGCCGGGAGAGCTCACCGGTCGACGGCGCGTCTGGGTGGCTTCTCAGCTACTCTGTGGGCGACGGCGACGCTACTGGTTCTCGGCCACACTCCGGCGTGACCTCGGTACGCTCTAGACTCTCTCTTCCTCTCTCTTTTCTCTCTCTGTCTCTCTCTACCCTGTTTCTCTCTCTGATGACCGACCCGAGGGGTGTTCTGGGCGTCGCCGGTCGGCTTGCTGGAGACGGCGAGACCGGCTGGGCCGGCGAGACGCTCCCAGGCTGCTCTCTCCTCTCTGCTTCGCTCTCTATTCCCTCCCTGTTTCTTTCTCAAAAACGCCCGACCGGGGGCCTCTCTCTCTCTTCCGGCTTATAGATGGCAGCGACGACGGTGACGATGCTGCTCTGCTCCATGGCGTATGCAATGACGATGGCCTGCACCGGCCTACTCTGGCCGCGACTCGCAGCCATTAGGCCGGTGCAGGGGGCAGGCTCAGACGGAGCAGAGCAGAGGAAGGAGAGAGGGGGGAGGTCCGGGAATCCCGGGGAGGACGGGACTGGCAATTAATGCCAGTCCCGTCGGCGTGGTCGCTCGACCTTCCTCTGGGCTGCTGACGACGATGACGAGGGGCGGCGCCGCCGTGCGTCGGCGTGACGACGGACACAGGGGAGGACAGGGGGGAGAAAGGGACTGCTCGCGCGTGGGGAAGAAGGAAGAGGAAGAGAAGGCTGGGCCGGGCTGGGCCCAGACGCGCGAGGGGGAGAGGAGAAAAGGAGGAGCGGGCTGGGCCGGCAGGGGAAAAAGAAAAGGAAAAGAGAAGAGGAGGGCTGGGCCGCGCGGAGGGGAAAGCTGGGCCGCGCGGGGGGGAAAACTGGAACGGGCTGGGTCGGTCTGGCCCCGACCCGGCCCGAATCGATTTTTTTTTTTTAAAATTAATTAATTACTTAATTATTAAAAAAAAATTATTATATTATTATTATTATTTTTTTGGAATTTTTTAAATTAACACTTTAATAAACTATATTAACACAAACACGCCTAATTTCTATATGCAATGCATGGAAATATATTTTTTTTGTTTTAGGAATTAATAGAAATTAACTCCTAAATTTTGTGTATTTAATTTTGGGGCAAATTAAAAATAGGTGTCAACATTCATCTTATCCCAACGGTTCACTTTTGATTTCCCCTCTCTAACACGCTGCCTTTTTACATGCTCCCACCATATCGAGGTATGTTTTCGTAGCCTAATAGCTGCTAATTTAACTTTCTACTCTTCAGTCAGATTCTTAATATCAAATATCCTCTTTACTGTATGTAACAAATCAATAAACTCATCAAAACGAGCCTTACCATGGAACTCAGGAATCTCAATCTTCATCCCAAAATTATGTAAAAAGGGCTGATTTCTAGGTCGTACTCCTCTATTCCGTTCTTGGTTTAGAATCCCAAAAGGATTGATGTCCTCCTCTTCATCATCGGATGATCCTCAAATTCCGCTCCTTCTTCGGATTGAACATCCAACGTCGCCTCCGCAAGTTGTTGCTCCAAATCCTGGATTTGCCTTCTCTGTTTTTCAATTTTTACGTCTCGCAGATCTCTTAGACGCGGTTGTTCGTCTACTTCAGGAACAACTCTACACCCCCAGCCACCACGAGCATGTCGTCCATGACCAACGCGATTCTGTTCAGCCATTGATTCAAGCAACATGTGCTTTAATACCAAATGATGCCAAATCACGATGGAATATTGACTAAACAGGAATATTTGATATAGGAACAATTCGTCCTCTCAGGTGTGATTATAAAAAATCAAAAAATCCAAATTCTGCTTAAAACGAAACCCTAAACATCCACCCTTTTATATGGTGTTAAACCTAATTACAATAGGAAACGTGAAAATTATGAAAAAGCCATTAGATAACATTAAAATAACGAAAACTGTCTAAAACCCAAAAACCTGAAAACTCATCTAAACGACTCTGAAACACAAAAAAAAAAAAACAAAACAACATCGATCATGACGAAGCGTGAGTATTGATCAGCGACCCATTTTTACACAGCCAACCAAATTTTAGCCCCTTCCAAGTTCGCAAATCTAAGTGCATGAGAGAGAGAGAGATGTTGATGGGTCCAGAGAGATCGGTATGGAGGTCTCAACAACATATGTGATCCGGGCCGTATGATGGAACTTTGACAGGGATAGGCAGAGAGACCGGTGATTTAGACTTCCAAGAGAGGGATATGGATCGTTAGGGTTTTTCTCCATGGGATAGAATAAGTCTACGGCATGCGTATTAGTTCTGGCCATTTGGTTCTTGCATTATTACCACGCGTCATTTCTTATGAAGCAACTTCAATTCAATTTTTGAACAAGATTCCAGTTCTTAATCGAATTACGCAATAATTTAAGAATCACAGCTTGAATTGCAATCTCAACTCCATTGAATAAAGAAAGTAAGTCTGTTGTAATATTGTGGGTACATTAAATCTAAGCGGTATCCTCATGTTCAGATTTTTCTGTTTGGTCAAAAATTTGCCATACCACATTGGAAGGTTTTCTCAGAGGAAATCTTTTGTGAGTCCTAGGAATTTCTTTGTGTGAGACCTTAGAAGTTTGTGCGGGGACCAAACTTCAAGGGCAAAAGAAATTCGCCAACACGAAGACGACAAAATCTCGCACAGATGGCAATGGGCAGAAATCAACCGCATACGAAAAGTGTGAAAGAATTTTATGATTTTCTTTATAAATCGATTATGAACCTCGTGAATTCCTTAAATATAATTGATTGGGTCTAATAAAAGGTATCAATGTAATAACTATTCTCTTTTTTTTTTGTGGGAAGATGAGAATTCATAAAAGATGCTTCAGAACATAATAAATTACAAACGACTTGGTGGGATAGATAACTCGATATAACGTTTATTCTAGAAAAACTGTCTATCTCGAGAATTGCTAAAAGACTGCTAATAACGGGTCCAAATCTAATAATCCTCCCATGAAATCCATCCTATCAAATTAAACAAATCCCTGTGAACAAAAACCGTACCTTGTTGGAAGAACAGATTCTGCTTTAAGCCTTTAACCAAAGTCGAAGATCAGGAATGCAGAACTCAAGGCAGGGACTCAGCAAAGTACCGAAAGAACAAGTCTGCAGTTTCGTTCGGTTTAAGGTTGGCTTTGGTCTTACAGACCAATAAGAGATTGTTTTGCCATTAACCGAGTCGCCGACCGTCGATGGGTAAGAGTCGACAGCGTCCGCAAAGCAGGAAAAGCCAACACTTCCTGTAATAAACCTTCCAAAAGGTTCTTCGAGAGCATGTTTCATCTATTAAATTTTCTTCTTCGATTTCTAATGAACTGTGATGTTCTAAACTCTTCACGCCTTGACAAGTAAGATCAAATTCAGTCATTGAGTGCAAAAACACAAGGAAGTCGGCCCTTTGGTGTGGCAGCTTTGCCTCTAGAGGAGCTAACTAGTTGTTCGGAGTCAGATGAACTTTCAAATGATAACATAATGTTTTGGAAATGGAAAGCTGAGGCAACTTGTTTGCAATGTTCAAAGTCACGTAGAAGGCGTAAAAATTGGACCCCGCATGATGTTTTCCTTGGTGTCTCGATAAATCTCAATCTTATACAACAACCTCGTTTTTGTAAAGTCAACGGTTAGGATTTATTGAGACGCCGAGAGGAGTCTCGCAGGGTCGAAGATCTGCTTCGCTAAAAGCGTAATAATCTTAGCTGGCCGGAGGAAGATGGTAATTATGCGGGACAGTGATGTTTAGACTAGTAGCTGCAAAGGGAAGTTGTTGCGTCGCCCTATATATGTTCCTCGACCACTCCTGATAGATCACGTTCGGTAGTTAGTAATCCAAGTTCAGGCGGAGGTGTTGCTTTTTCCTGATTAGCTCGATATAAAATCTAGAGAATCCGTGAGACCACTCTCATAGACTAGGGACGGAGGTGTAGAAGTATACAAGATCGGTGAATAAATTCTCCTCTAGGTAGGGAGGAACTCGCGCATCACCCGAGCGCTCGCACGTCGAGTTGTGTATAAACCAGTAGCCGGTTCCATGGTCCGGTGGAAGTATTCTTTTGGAACCGCCATGCTGAGTTGATTCGAAGGTAAAGTGTCCATTGACCACTCCAAATTATGAACTCCTGCTTCGGTGATTATTTTGTTGAAGTACATGAGATCTCCTTCTCCTCTTACAAGGATCAGAAGAAGCAATCGATAGTCTCTTGCAAGCCCTAGGAAAACCTCCATAGCTCTTCGCCATCACAAACTTCGACACCCAATGATCATGAACAGCTTTTAGGCAATGTAAACATCAGTTCAGATCAGGGGAAGTGAGACAGTGAATTAGCAGCAAAAAGAAAAAGGTTGCTCAAAATGGGGTAAAAGAGATGAGAACGACGGCATTCATTTCGATGATCTTTTTCGTGGTCAAAAAAGCAGCAGACATGGCACGTTTCCTATCGAACCCTACTCTACTACACCACTCCACTCACGAGCGCTTTACTTCCACTGATGCAGCAAACATTCCTAGCTACACAACAACCGCTCTTTTTTCACCCCCCCTCTGCTTCTATGGCAAATTTCTCTTTGATCTTCTTTCTCCTGTCTCTCATTTCTCTCACCTTCTGAGAAAGTATTCAGAAATGAGGTCGGAACAAGGCAAAAAAATAGATAAAAAAAGGGCACTAAACAAGCTTACTTTCGATGCGCCCAGCAAAGGAAAAGAAAGAGCACATTATCGATGTTAACAATGTGTTTCGTGCACATTGCGAACCGATTTGAGGAGATCTTATGATCTCGGGATGAACTTTGATCACTGAGCAGACTTTAGAAGTTCAACCCAAAAGTTTGAATCCGATATCTTGTGATGTGAATTTTTTTTGTGAACCTTTGGCCTTGTTGCGAATTCTAATGAATTGGTATAATTATGATGTTGCAGGTGAAAGATCCAATGTGATTGTCGTACCATTCTAAGTAGGTGGATTAAATGCTGCCTGTCCAATGGACAAAATACTATATGTAGAAAGAAAAATTGAAGTCGGGAGCAATATAGTGAATGGACTTATTCATAGACCACTTGATGGACGAAGGCGATCACTAAACATAATCTGCGCGAGAATTTGTGCTTCCGGCAGCTAGATCCGCACGCACGTTGTGATGTTAATGAGTTACACGTCTTTTAAAATCGGAAAGAGCTACAGGGCCACAATACTAATGCGAAAGTTCAGAATAAGAACACTAGAAGTGTCATAACTAGTGAGCATCATAAATTTGAAAAAATGATCACTTAAGTGCCATTGGCAATTTGCCTCACCAGAAAATCCGACATAGATGCCAGTCATCTGACGTGGCTTCATCGGCGCTGACATAGATAATTTTTTTATTTTTTTGGAATTTTTTAATTACATTTTTTTGAATTTCTCTTTTCCTTTTTTTTTAATGCCGGCAAAGGTCACCAGCAACCCTTGCCGGCTGCAAAGCCCTCGCCCAGATGGGCGAGGTCTGCCTTGCCCTTCGCCGCAAAGGTCCAAGCGAGGCCATCGCAGCCTCACCAAGTGGGCGAGGCCGCAAAGGCCGTCGCCAGACTTGGGCGACCGCGAGCAAGGCGTTGTAGCCAGATCTGGCGAGGCCGCCTTGCCCGTGGCTACCCAGTTCTAGCGATAGCGTTCGCGGCCTCACCGGCAGTGGGCGAGGCCGTGAAGGCCATCACTAGATCTGGGCGGCCGCGGGCAAGGCGTCACAGCCAGATCTGACGAGGCCGCCTTACTCGCGGCTACCTAGATCTAGCAATAGCCTTTATGGCCTCGCCCACTGTCGGCGAGGCCGCGATGGCCTTGCCCAGGCCTTCGCGGCGAAGGGCTTCGCAGCCGGCGAGGTCACCGATGACCCTCGCCAGCCATGAAAAAAAAAAGAAAATTAAAAAGGAAAACAAAAACTAAAAATCAAAAAATAAATAAATAAAATTCAAAAAATAATAAAAAAATCCACATCGAATGGAAAAGTAACTAAAAAAAGTCACATAAGACGATTTGGTGGAAGTGGCACTCAAATGATCTATTTTACTCTGATGTGGCACTTAAGTGAGAGAAAAAAAAGTTATGGCACTCAAATGAATGTCGTATGAAAGTTATGACACTCCTGCTGTCCTTATCCCCGAAAAGTTCATTCAAAATTTTATACTATGGTCAGATTAAGGAACCCCTTTGTGGTTGGTTTGCACTCTCACAATCCTTGTTTAGGCATATTTTGCGGCTATTAATTTTGTATCGTTAGACCCATTTTCAGCACCATCTTTGGCCCATTTGTTAATTCTTTGTTTTTCTATTTTAGTTATTTTGTTAAGGTCTAATTCCGCGTTAACTTGGGTTTAGGCATATTTATTCAATTTCTTTAGAATAAACACTAAGTTGCCCCTTTTGGGAATAAGCACACTGAGGGCACAAATGATAATCATTCTCTTCCCTGGCTAAAATCTATTTCTATTCACAAGTTTCTGAGCAAAAAGTAGCGTTTAATGACGACACAAAATTTTTGTTCTCAAAATAGAAGTTTGTTTAATAGGCTATTCTTAAATTTCTGTTCCCGGCAGCCGGTTGGCGAAGACGGGTGGTGGTGGACGGTTGGCGAGCAGCGGTGGCCAGCCGGTGTGGTTGGGGGTGGTGGTGAGTGGTGAGGGCAAGCAATAAGAGAGTTATTATTTATGTTTCTATTTCAAAAATAGAAAGTAAAAAAATAATTTATTTTTTATTTCTGTTTCAAATCTATTTATAGGCTAAAAATTTGTCTCAAACATGAAAAAAATGAAATTGCGTTGCCAAATGAATTTTTTTTCCAATCTTGTTCCCGAAAACAGGAACATACGGAGAAATGAAATGGTTGTTATTTACGCTGTGAGAGTTTTTTCGGTTGCTTTTAATTCGTATTGCACCTTTCTGCGTAGCGCAGCTTGCCCTTGGGTTTTACCATTTGTCCACGACGTCGTATCTGTGTCATTTCTTGATCGGTGTGATTTAAGCACAATTCATTAGACGAAATGAAACCTTCGATAATGTCTTGAATTCTTGTATCGTGTGGACACCTTCTTAGAGGGAAGGGAACCAATGTCAGCATCACTTGCGATTGGCTATTCTTCTGTCAAACTATTACAGGCCCCTCCTCGTCCTCCTCCTCCTTTTCTTCCTTATTTACCCAAATAGCCCTATTCCCCATCCTTGAAAAAGATGAGAGAGACCATCTTCCTTTAGCTTGAACACAGAGAGAGAGAGAGAGAGAGAGAGAGAGAGAGATTGATCCAGATCGAGCAGGAGGAAGAGGAGGAGGAGAGGAGGAGATGGGTAGAGGGAAGATAGAGATACAGAAGATAGAGAACGACACGAACAGGCAAGTGACCTACTCGAAGCGCAGGAATGGCATCTTCAAGAAAGCCCACGAGCTCACCGTCCTCTGCGACGCTAGGGTTTCCATCCTAATGCTCTCCGGCAACAAGAAGCTCCACGAGTACATCAGCCCCACCACCACGTAATCAACCCTTCTCGCGAATTTTTCAACTTTCCGTTTGTTCAGATTCTTCACCTATCTTCTTCCTTTTCTCGACGCTACAACGTGCATGTGTGCGTGGGTGCGAATTCAAGATCGATGTCTTCTTTGTTCTTTTTAAGCTCTGGCTAATTTTCGCTGCTTGTTTAGGACAAAAAGGATGATCGATGATTACCAGAAGGCTCTTGGGGTCGATCTGTGGACTACCCACTACGATGTTCACCCTCTCTCTCTCTCTCTCGCTCATTTTGTTCCACACAGTCTTCTTGATATTTCTTTAAGAATGAAAGATATGGTTGTTGTGGGTCTTCTGCATACAGAGAATGCAAGAGGAGTTAAGGAAACTAAAGGAGGTCAATAGCAATCTCCGGAAGGAGATAAGGCAAGTTTATATAGTTAAGCTCGGATCAGCAGTCAGCTAATAGAAAATGAAAGCCCAGAGGACTCAACCTCTTGCGTTCTTTCACAAAATCTTTACTTAAAATGTCTCAAGATTTGAGGGGAAAATATTCGTTATTCCGTTTGCAGGCAGATACTGGGCCATGAATTGAACGACCTGAGCTTCACGGAACTGTACAGTCTTGAGCAAACAATCGAGTCTTCCGTGCAGTCGGTGCGGCAAAGAAAGGTTACATATTTGATACGCGCACCGCACTTTCGATTAATTTGCTATATTGCTTGCTAGGAAGATCAGTCAGAAAAGGTAATGGATGTTGGATTGAAGAATTGCTAAGATAGATAGCGCTAATTATGGGGTTATACCCTAGTTTGTGTCTCAAGATTAAAATGGTATCGGAGGTGGATCGGTAAAAAGATGAGGATACACCAAAAACTATCATTTCTAGTTTTTCTTTCTCCTTTAAAATGCAATAAAGTGCATGATGGTCTTGAAACTTGTTGCTCAGTTCAAACTTCAGAGGTTCTGGAAAACCTAGCTGTGCGAAGCCGGTCTAAACAGTTCAACTGCTTGCATGCCTCGAGAAACTTTCAAGCGTGGAGCAAGTTTGTCTCTGACATGCAGAAAGCTCCTGTTGAATTAGCCCCTTTCGGTTCACCCCCATCTTCTCAATTGCATCACCATATGCGCATCCTCTTTATTGGATGTCCATTCAACATAGATTTACATTTATCTTAGACTTGATCCTCAACAAAAATTATCATAGACATAGCTGCGGCTATAACCTTAAATAGATGTCTGGTCCAGGACCTGTATTTGTTGGCAGTAGTGTTTGGACCTCACTTTTGTTTGCAAGATCATGATTCTAGAGCAGTCTATTAGCATGATTAGAGGCAGCAATTGCTTTTACGAGCTTCCATTATTTCTGGAGAAGTTAGTGCGCAGAAAAATTTCACTTCTCCTGCATTTCTCTTGCGCTAATGTTTGCAAGTCTATCTCATAAGATATCCAATGTCAACTCGCATCCTCAAAGCTTTATTACTACGTATTCAGCTTTCTTTCTTCAAGTATTATTTCGGGTAATAAGAAACGAGATTTTCCCGTCTCCTTTCAAGTTGGCAGCATGTTGTGGTTGTATCTTGTAATTTTTAAAGGCTAAAAAGCAGTCTCGGTGACTATTATGGCAAGAAATACTGTCATGTTGCTGCCGATGATGCATCGCACGGTGAAAAATCCATAAAAATCCATCGCTAATGGCTGCGCCTATAGGAAGTTTGGCGGACCAATAAGTAGATATTTGCGTTTTCAGCATGGACATATCTATGTGCGCTACTGTGGAATAAATGCCCCATATAAATTGCTTCTTTAACTGATCGACCAAGCTAGAAATTCACAACTTGTTTGAGCTAACTATTCCATTCTCAACCTTCCTTTTTCAGTACCATGTCCTCAAGACTCAAACTGATACTCACAAGAAAAAGGTGGGCAAACTAAAGCTCTCCATATTTATTGTTTCTTCTTTCTATAATGTTGTTAGCTAGCTAGCTTAGTTGTCTTTCTTGTCATCCTCATGCCATTTATATGCTCTTTTTGTTCATTTTCAGGTGAAAGCCTTAGAGCAAAGATATGGAGGTCTCCTTCTAGAATCCGTAAGCTTGTTTTAAATCAGACCATTTTTCACGTACATTTCCTTCTAAAGATTTTTTCAATATTGGACTGTTCATCAATTATGCCAAGAACTGATCCGTCATATATGCGTGTCTCCATGTCATCTTGTGTGGTTTGGCCAACGAAAAAAAAAATTAAAGGGAGCTACATATGAGGATCTGCAATATGGACCAGGTGAAGATATTGAGGGAGATTATGAATCTGCCATCACCAACTTGGCCAACCACAACGGAGCATCGGCCATGTATGCTCTCCGGCTTCATCCAAGCGACCATGATCTCTCCAGTGAAGGACACTTTCTGCCCGACTTGAGCCTTAATTGAAGTCACGGTTTCATGGTGCTACTTTGGTTATTTTATGTTTCTTTTTCAAATGAACACTTTCGGAAGTTCCACTTAAATCTCATGTTGGTAATCTTCTTCGGGGGATGTTAAGAAGTAAGACTAGAAAAGAGACAAGGACCAGGAGTCCGAGAGTTAACTGATGTGTGTCCCTTCTTGCAATTACTGTTAGTATGTGGATTTGAGATCAGAATAATGGACAAGCTGTTGTCTAATCTCTTGCTTGCAATGAGTAAACTCTATCAGTACTTGCGAAAAGCAATACTATCGGCTCATCCATGCATGAAGTAGCGCGAGTGGCTAGCGTTTTGGTCTCTTGCGACGATATTATATCTAACTCCCCAGGTCTCCATAGTCTTCTGATTTACAGTAGCTTTGGCTTGATGAGAATGTCTTTATGCATCCAACATGAAGTTTATATGCAGATCGCAATGTTCTGCTTTAATCTTCTTCCAGGAAAAGTTGTGGTGTGTGAGAGTATGAAAGCCTTGTTTGGATGGCCAGGCCATGCTTTTTCCCTGTGGAAATTGCTTAGTGTTCTTCATTACTTGTAACCTGAACTTGTAGTAATGTAATATATTATTCTATTTTTTTTATTTTTTTAAGTTTCTTTCAATAATGAGAGCACGATCAAATTAGATGCATTGGAGCTGGAGTTAGCATTAGCTAAAGCTAACGTACCTGCTTGACAAGACTACGTGGGGCAGTTGCTTCTGTTTTATAATTTCTGTACCAAAAAAATAAAACAGAAAATGGTATAACTACTAAGAATTATTTCGAGTATTGTGATGGAGTCTTGCTTGGCTATCGAAAAGGATCCACATATTTCAGCTCCACTTTTTTCGCGTAAAATGATTTATTTGAAAATTATTTTTTTCTAAAAATAATCATTTGTATTGCTTGAAAACATTTTTCGTTGACTAATCATTTCAAGCGATACGAACGATCATTTTTACAAAAAAATTTTCAGCATCGTTCATTTTTTTGCAAAATAAATTGAGCCTTAGAAAACCAACCGTTGCAAAAAAAAAGAAGAGTAAATATAACATTCAAATTATAAGCAGGATTTGTTTGGGTCAAGCCAAATAGAAAAGTATTATTTTTGCATGGAATTTTCCATCAAAATAAAACTTACTGCCCTTTTTAATAAATTCGAAAGAAACTATCATTCCATACATTGTTAGGATTTACCTGTGTTCAATATTGAAATTTTGATATTAAATTTAAAATTAGTAACTTATCGTTATCATAAACAATCTTATAAACCTATCCAATAGGACCAATACAATACAGAAGAAGAAATAGAATGGCACTATATGTTGTTGCTTCACTTTTGAGCAATGCTACGAATAACAATATTGCGTCACCAAAAATTTGATAGCCTACGTAACGTATTGTCAATAGCTTTATTTAGTAACCGCAACCGATGACACAATTTGTTTGTCATATCATAGTAGTTTCATATGTGAGCCAAGCACATTTAATAATAATAAATTTAATTTTGAGAATATCAATTATAAAGAACACACAAGAAAAAAAGAACACACAAGAAAAATTAGGGGCTAATTTCAAAAAAAGAAACACCAGCTTTACCTTGAATGACAATTATAGCCCAAACTTTTTTGTCTCAATAAAAAGTACCAATTTTTACTCGAATCCCAAATTTAACCTCCATGGTGTGAAATTTTCAAATTGCTCATACCAAATTTTGGATTTAAGTGAAAGTTTATAATTTTTTATGAGATAAAAAAAAGTTTGGGCCAAAATTGTTACAGTTGGTGTTTTTTTTTTGGAATTGAACAGAAAAATCAGTATATTAAAAATCGCGAAATTAATTTTTATATCGGCTTTTGGAAAACGCCGTCGTTTTCATTCTTCCCGTTTCGCGGTTCCCGGTAAAACTGAAAGCGTTCCGCTTGGTTTCGCGCTGCCTGCATTTGCAACAACTTTCTCTCTTTCTCTCTCTCCATTTCGAAGTTCGAGTAGGAGAATTCCGCTAGAGATGGCGGCGGCGCTTGCTTCGGAGCCTCCTCGCTCGAGAGATTCTCAGGTACGCCGCTCGACTCTCTTCTCCTCTCCGATGTCCGGAATAGCCTGTCGGTTTGCCGCCGCCGTAGCCTTCCTTCCGGCGGATCGAGACGAAAGTTGCGTTCGGTTTGATCTTCCGACGATCTCCGCCGGCTTCGCCAGTTCAGATCACGACGGAGGTTAGATGAGGATGTCTAGATCGTCGTCGTCGGGAGCAGGTGAACGGCGACTCTGCGTCGCGGTTGCCGATTGTGTGGCCAGATATGTGTTTTGATAGTTCATTCCTCTCGTGTTAAAGTTTGTTCAGAGGTGTCTGCGCAATGTGCACCTCTTCAGGCAATCGTTACCTTCGCGGAATTGCATGTGTAGGTTGAATTGTGCTTCGATTTCGGCTTGATGCAATGGAAAATGCGTGCGCGTTTGCGGATTGCGTGTGTTTATTTGTGTTGATGCTGTGTCTGTGTTATAGGTGCGAGCTAGTGCTGCTTTCGCCGGAAGCAATCGAGTGAGCTGTAGAGAAGGAAGCACTCTGCTTCTAAATGAAACTTCTGTGTTGGAGCATTGACTGCCAGTCCACCACAATCGATCCCCACTCGGCCACGCAATGTCGGCCGAGACCGTAGCTTCTGCAGAGATTGACTTCGAACTCTCTGGTGCGAGATCTGGGGGATGCAAAGAAACTGTAGATGTTAGAGCTAAACAAAGATCTGAAAGTGCCTGGAGATTTTGTTATGCAAGGAGGAAAGTGCGCAGGCGAAAAAGCAGTCCTTGTGTTTCTTGTTCCTCCGAAGCTAATGGTATGGTTTCTGAAGATTCTGTTTATCGACACCTTATCAGGAGCGACCATGTAGTTGGGAATATCAAGGTGGAAGTCCAGCAGCACAGAAGTGCAAATCCTGATTCAGCTGGAGCTTCTCCGATCGGGACTGAGTTTGAACTCTCTGGTGTGAGATCTGGGGGATGCAAGGAAAACACGGACATTCGAGCAAAAAGAAAATCTCAAAACACCTGTCGGTTTTATTATGTCAGGAGTAAGCGAATGCAGAGTCAAAATAGTGCTCCTCGTTTTACTTCTTTACTCAGGGCTAAGTCTCACAAGGGTTCCGAAGATTTTGTTTATGGACACCTTATTAGGAGCCATAAATTAGTTCACGATACAAAGATGGGCATCCAGCACCACAGAAATGGTCTGAATCGGGGTATAACTGAAGCAAGTGAGCAAAATGATTCTATCAGAAAGGATTACTATATTAGTCATCCTGGAGAGTTTCCACTCGTCACAGTCAAGCAATCAGGAAAAAGTGACGGTGATCACGCTTTTGAACAGGGTAATGCTCATGATCGCTCTACTATAGGAGAAGATTGTGCTGACTTCAGGAATTGCTTTATTCCTGTTATATCAGGTGCACCAACTGCACCCCTAGACAGTAACTCCTACCATAACTTGTCAAGGACAACTGAGGAAATTTTAGCTCAAGAGCTGTTGAGCGCAAGTCCAGGTGATAAAAGGAATGCACTTCACAATAAATTGGATAGTCTGAACATAAGTTCATCAAACCATGATGAAATTGCAATTTCGGGACAGGTATTGCCAGACAAGCTTACCCATGGTCAAGTTCATGCATCTGTTGCTACTTCAGCAAATGACCATATTGATCTCTCGAATTGTGTATTAAATATGGCGTGTGAAATAGATTTACATGAAGGTGAAGGTTATTCTGGGAGCTTGCATGGGCATGCGATGAACCATCATGGTGTTGGACACAATGGAGATGTTTTGCTTTTAGCTCGAGATCCAAAATTGAATAGAGAGATGTGTCTCGGAGGCCAGGATTTCACATTTTCAGCAACTGCTGTTGTCTCTTACATGTCAGAGCCTGCTCAATGCAGAGAGTACATTTTTAATTCTTTAGAAGTTGATGAATCATCCATTCATGATCTTGGAGAAATTTCTGATGAAATGATGGTATGCTCATTGAACAGAGAGGATCCACACATTCCATGGCATGATGATTTAGCTTCGTCCACAGTACCTTTTTCTTCTGTAACATGTCAAAGCCACAAAGACTCCCAGAGTGATGCCTCCTCACCTGCTAACAATGAAAGTAAGGAAGAAATAAGCCTCCTCAAGACAGAAGAAAATCCTCCCAAAACTTCCATAAATTATCAGTCAGTGGAACAACACAAACTGCCAGATGAAGGTTCAAACAAGCTCCCTGCTAGTTGTGGAATTAAAACCGTGTTTCCCAATATTGCAAGTGCTATTGTGGTTACCAGAGAGGAAATTGATGCTCCTGCAGAGACGAGTCCCCCATATAGAGAACCTGAAGATCAAAATTTTACAGAGCGATCACTTATGGACAAGTCCCTCAAAGAATGTAATCCAATGGACAATTTATCTGATGGTGAATGTTCAAGTTTATCTGTTTTTCATGAATTAGACAGTAGTCTGTCAAGATTTGATGACGAAGAGTGCGAAAGTGATTATGATGACTCTAAGCTTACGGAGATTTGGGAAATGGTATTTTCCAATGATTATACTTTTGAATCTCTCTGTCTCTCTCTCTCTCTCTCTCTCTCTCTCTCACACACACACACACACACACACACAACAAAAAGAGTGCAAGCACACGGAAAGAGTGCATGCTCACATGCGGTGCTGCAATCCACCTTAAGCATTATTGTCTTCTCTCATGCCTGCATACTTTCATATATATGTTCCCTCTTTTAAATGTTTGCTATTTAATTTCAGATACATAGCTTGGATTTTTATCCTGGTGATCGAGATTCTTTTGTTAATGGAGAAGGTAACACAGCTGGATTTGGGCATGACAAAGTTCATTGTTGCTTTTGGCTTCCCTCGGGACTTCCATGTGTAGACATTCATTCCATTGTCACACACTACACATCCTAATTTCATTATTAGTATTCATCAATGCTTTTATTGGTCAAAGGATTTTGCAACTGTACAAGTCAGTAATTGGAATATGATCAGATTTTATCACGAAAGGGACTGATTATTAAAGCTTTCTTTTGCCTATCAAAGGAAAAGGGAACTCTGCTATACAATTTAAATTCAGTTCTTTCTTTTTGTTTAATCTTTAGTCTTCAGGTATCGACATGGGGATAAAAGGGAGTCCGCCATTAGATTGGAACGATGTGCTGGATCTTTCATACAACAAGCGATTGCTTCGGGAGGTCCACTTGCAATTTTATATGGCCAGAATTCAAAGCATTACATCAGGAAGGACGAGGTGATCATTATTTGCAGATAGTCTTAACTCAAGGGCTTGAAAGCATTACATGGAGCTACTTCCTTTTCTTAAAATTTTTTGTTCTATAACGGCAAAGTACATATCCAACCGGAACCTATACTGTTTATCACGTCCATTAAATTATTGGGACTAAGATAATCTACTTTTGTATGAATACTTAAGATTGTTTGCACATTCAAACTTATAACCTTTGATTTGAGTTATAAGTTTTCCTATTTGCTACCTAGAATATCCTCTATATTTATTGCTTCGAGCAGCATAAAGCACTTTCAAACATGTCAAGTGGAGCATTTCTTCAATTCGATCTCAATGAGTCTATTTCATTGAAAATTTTATCTAATCTTTATATGCACTGTGATTTGAAGAAACCTCAGGAAAGCCTAGTGCAAGATGAAGCAGTCTAGGGTGGGTAGGCAAAGAAAACAATCCCCTTTGGCACATTGTACAGGAAACTTTATCTAGGAATGAATTGTGTTGCTTGTTGCAGTATCCGTGTCCTGTCTGTGGTTTTTCTTTAGGGTACCCATGCATGACATTGGTTCTGTAAGCTTTTCGATGAAGTTGCTGGTTGTTGAAAGCAGTCAATCGTTTCATAGTATATCTGATAACGTATTCTATTGCAAGACAGACCTTCCTCATAGTACCGGACCCAGTTTTAAGCGTCAGAACAAACCAGATTTAACAGGTTATAACATGTTGAAGGATACATTACTGGTGATAAAGTTTCTTAGGCATATTGACGGATCAATATCTACTATTGCCTTTTTTTTATATATAATGTTTTTGTTAGATGCCACATGGACTTATTGGAACTTGTTCCTTTTGATAGCTATCAGCAATATAAATGCGGGGATGTTAACTGTTGTGTTCTACGGTTAGAAAAGAATCCTAGGCTGTATTAGTTGTGAAACATTCTCATTTGCTGTAATGCAGTGTTTGCCTGGTTGGTATGCTTAATACAACTCCTTATTGGCCTATTGGTTGTCATTTTTCTTTGTTTCGAATTGAGAAATGCTTCTGCTTCTCAGGTCGTACTTGGAAGGGGAACAGAGGATTTTCAAGTTGATATTGACTTGGGCAGAGGAGGAACTAACAAAATATCTAGACGGCAGGTTGAGTAGTTTGGTCTATCTGACACTTTTGACACACACCCTTTTTCACTATTTTTCTAGCTTTATTATGCTCGTGGCACTTGTAAGCATGGGATAGAAATTAATGTCTGATCACTTGTATGTGGTTGCTTGGTGTGATAATTGCTATTGGCTTATCTGTTACTCTGTCTTTACAGTACACTGTTCTGACATTTTTCTCGCAAACTCTTTCTTTAATGACAATCTGGTTGTTCCATTTGTTTGCCGTTTGTGCTCTTTAACAGATGCTTGATTCCCACACAGAGAGCGGCTGCAAACATAAATGGAAACACTAGTAACATCATAAGATTGTCGCTCTTATATAAAAAAAGAATTTTTGGAGATTTCTCTTTTTTTTCATCTGAAAAGTATATCTAAGTTGCCGACATGCCAAATCCATTTCTTTTTTTTTTTGGGAAACGGCAACTTCACTTATAGTATGCAAAACTACCTGACATCCTGGTGCAATTGCATGATGGTTTACAGAGTGAAAGATTGGATTTCGTATATTCTTCTATTCTATAGGCCAATGTGGCTCTTAAACGTCTCTTTGCTCTTTAAGTCGTATCTGGAAATACGGATGACCACAACTTCATTTTACACAGGCACTTATCAAGCTGGAGAGAGATGGTACTTTCTTTTTGAAGAATCTTGGAAGGAGTTCAATATATGTGAATGGGACAGCAGTTTCTGGTGGAAATCACATAAATCTTACTGCAAACTGTTTGATTGAGGTACCATCATCCTTGAAATATTTTTGGATTGCTTGACCTCATTTTTGCAGCTCCACTGCTGCAAATGGACGCTCCGCCCATGCTGGCTTCCGCGAGTTTCACTGAAAGATGTGTTTCCAATAATAATTAACAGGTGAAAGGGATGAAACTATCATTTGGAATAAACGAGAGATCTGTGAGGCACCACTTGGCAAAGCTTGCCAAAGAAAGCCGAGGAGCAAATTGTAACTTTGAGTGGTCACCAGAGGGGTACCCGAGCAATGCGGTCTGATGGGTAAGTTCATCTGCTGGTAACTTTCTTTGAGGAGAGTAGAATATTTACTCTTCATTCAATACTTCCATTGACAAGATGCCAAGATAACAGATGTATTTAGAACCCTTGCCTCGAATGTGCAGCCATTTCATAGCCAAAAGACGAGCAAAGAGAAATGGTGGAGGAACATTTCTTATTCGATGGGTATTGTCATCTTTCTGTGATGGTGAACGATACTCAGGTACATCTCTTTCTTGTTATACATATGGTCAATCATTGAGTTCATTCTTAAAGATTAACGGAAGTTTCTCTGTTCTCTAGATTTTGCCTTCATCACTGCTCATATGAAGAACGAGGATAGGATTTGATGCATGAAATCTATTGTGCTATGATGTTAGCAGTGCATTGAGTGTTGCCTTTTCAGAGTTGGATACAGATGCATTCAGTTTAGGAAACGCTTTCGATCTGACCTCTTGGGACCATGAGACCTCATTAAAACACAATGTACCTGGCGCGCGTAGCAACTTGTTGAATGCAATGTTGCACCCTTCGTGATAACTTTATACAATACTTAGGTACAGAGAAAGTAGCAAAAATTTATTCTCTACTTTACTTCCCATTCCAACTTATAAAGACCCATTTACTCATTCACCCTCAAAATCTACACCCAAACCCCTCTTCCCCCTGCCCTTTCTCTCTCCTCGCATGGCACAGCACAATATCGAGCCAACCACCCCAAACAAGAACGAGCCACCGCCCAACCCCGACATCTACAACCTCGGCCCACCGCCCCTCTCCCTGTGCCCTCTACCCATGCGACCTCAATCAAGGCTCACGGTGGCTTGGCCATGCGAGCTTGGCCTGAGCTTGTGGCTCACGATCACCGAAGCCGTCCGTGCTTGGCCTCGAGCTTGCTAGCTATGTAGTAGAGTTCGGTCATGGTGACCAATTCAAGGTCGCCCGACCTCAATTTGGCCTCGAGTCGGCGCGGCAACCACTACCCACGAGGTTGGCAATGCCCCTGGAGGAGCAAAGGCAGCGCACACGGTGGAGAGTCGGCATTGGACCTGTAGGTGTGAGCTTGTGGAGTGGGCGTTGGGAGAGACAGAGGAATGGGTGGGTAGGATATTTTGTGGGTGGGGGCAATTTGGGCAAATTTGGGTGGGAAATGCAATTTAAAATCTAATATTAAAAATAGGAATAAAAATTGTAAGTTTTGAAAACTGACGGGTACGTGATATGAGCAGTAAAACTGCTGTGCTCTTCCTGATTTACGCTTAGATTTCGGCAGTGCACGTAATTGAAAGTTAGAGCAGAGTCGAGGAAAAGCAGGGCATACTACAAACCATAGAAACAAGATAGCAACGCTACGCATGACATCTAATAGACCTACAGCCAAGAATAGCTGTAAGGTGGGGACACATGGTATTTGGCACAGGAGGCCTTTGTAATAAAGAATACAAAGTAAGACACGTTTGGTTTAATTCTAATTCCAATTATTGAGAGTCTCAGTGATGAGACTTTGAGTGCCCATGCAGTTTCCGGGAGGATAGGTATTGGAATCAGGACTTATATAGCTTGATGGATCTTTAAAAAGACAACCCCCACTCAATGATTCGGCCTTCTCCTTTATCTTTGTCTCGGCCTCTAGAAAAGGGAAAGCAGGGTAAGTGAAATGGAACATACCTTCCGGTTGAAAAAGTGATAGATCTTTGCTTATAGCTAAAGCTGCCTCTAAAGCAACCTTTTTCCTTCAAACACGCCATTTCTCGAAAGTTAGGGCAGATGATGATGGCACTACTTACATCTCTCAAACGGTGATTAAGGGTCACAAACTTACTAGTACACATTGATTTGGCATGGGATGCGCGTTCCAATCGACGATTGTCGCCAGCTTGTTTGTTGTAGCACTGCATGTCAAAGCGCAATGCAAGTTTGAAATGTGAACGGATGGATCGAAAGGAACGACTCAAGGCAATTAAAATTTAGTTGAGCTTGGTGAAGTAGACTTGCAATTTGCACTTCCACAAGTGCTGAGTCCTCATTTCTAATGTTTAAATTCCTCTGCAACACGGCTTCACGAGATCCCCCATCGTATCAAATTTGGAAGGTTGGATCCAAATTACTATACGATTTCAAATCGAGAAAAGAACAACCTCAAGCATCCTACCCTATCGACACTTCAAGGAGCGTGACCAAATTTTCTCCTCACTTATCACTGTTGGCAGCATTTCCTCTCTCTGTCCTACGGGTTTCTACTCCGGAGTTACTACATTCACATGAAATTCCCGGCCAGGAATGAGTGACCCGCCATGGGCCCAGCAGGTGCCATTATCTCGCATCGTTTTCAACGAGAAATTTACGGTGGTTACTAACTAGCAACTGCCCTCGGGGACAACTCGACCGCAACCTTTTTTATCCTAAGCCTAATTCTCTAAAAAAAACCCCAACTTTAGGTTAAGTCTCAAATCTGCCCCGAACCTTTTTTTATCTCAGAAAAAATCCTAAATTTAGGTCAAGTCCTAAATCTGCACCGAACATTTTTTTATCTCGGAAAAAACTCCAAACTTTAGTTCAAATCTCAAATCTACCTCGAATTTTCCCAAACTTTAGGTTCAGTTCCAAATCTGCCCTAAATTTTGTTTTATGTAAAAAAATCACCAAAATTCAATTTATTTTCAAAAATATACCCCGACGATCTTGTTCCAACTTGACGTGGCATTTCCACATCGATAATAAATGATTTTATTTGGTTTTATTTTGGAGAATTTCAACAATTTTTATTTGGTTTGATTAGTTGTCGAAGTGAAAATGCAACGTCGATCTGTTCCTATCGCTTTATTACTTTACTGATGTTGATTTGTTATGACGTGGAAGTGTCACGTCAAGTTGGGACGGGATCACGGAGGTATAGTTTTGAGAATAAATTAAAATTTGCTGATTTTTTTTACATAAAACAAAATTCGAGATAAATTTGGGACT
The DNA here is from genome assembly GCA_031216235.1 of Syzygium jambos. Taxonomy (NCBI): domain Eukaryota; kingdom Viridiplantae; phylum Streptophyta; class Magnoliopsida; order Myrtales; family Myrtaceae; genus Syzygium; species Syzygium jambos. Next base: position 16,420,385 of record CM062228.1, read on the forward strand.
GAATTTAAAGTTTGGAGTTTTTTTCGAGACAAAAAAAGTTCAAGGTAGATTTGGAACTTAACCTAAAGTTTGGGATCTTTTTCAAGACAAAAAAAAAATTTGAGGCAGATTTGGGACTGAACCTAAAATTTAGAGTTTTTCCTTAGATAAAAAAAAATTCGGGACGAATTTGGAACTTGACCTAGAGTTTGGGATTTTTAAGGGAATTCACCCTTTTATCCTGGTCCGAACTTTGAACCACAACTAGCACTAGACCAGTATTAAACCAAACGAAACAGTAACACCCTCTGTTTCCATTATTCTTCATCTCCTCCTCTCCTCGCTACAAGACACGCACATAGCTTCAAATCCTCCACGGCAATTTGAGCTCAAGGACTAGAGAGAGAGAGAGGGAGGGAGGGGGAGAGAACTCTGACAGACTTTCCCGTGAGCCCCGCTGGCTTAAAAAGATCGCTGAGATAAGACATCTCTCTCTCTCTCTCCCTCACTGCCTCTGCCTTTGCCTTCGCCATTGCCAATGCTGTTCCCCCACTTTGTAGTTTGCACTCTTTCTCTCACCACCCATTAAATTCTCCCTCCCCACTTCTCCTCCATCGAGAAACCATCCTCTTCGATCGGACGGTTCCCGATCATCCCTCTCTCTCTCTCTCTCTGCTGCCAAAGCAGAGCACTCTCTGCCTTTTTCTCTCATCTTCTTCCTGGTGAAGCCTCGCAGCAGCTGATCATCTTTCAATTGCCAGAATATATTCATGAAGAAAATGGGCTCTCGACCTTCCGTGATCTTGCTCTTCCTATCGACCCACCTGTCGCTCTTGCTCGGAGCAAGCGCGGGGACTTACTGGGGAGACACGGCGGTCCTGAAGCAGGTCAAGGGCGCGCTGGACCCCAGCTCGGTGAGCCCCGGCTCGTGCGTCGCCTCGTGGGACTTCGCCGCCGACCCCTGCGACGTTCTCTTCAGCGACAAGTTCACCTGCGGCTTCCGCTGCGACGCCGTCGACGACTCCGGCGCCAGCCGGCTCACCGAGCTCGCCCTCGACCAGGCCGGCTACTCCGGCCCTCTCGCCTCCGTCTCCTGGGACCTCCCTTACCTCCAGACCCTCGACCTCTCCGGCAACTACTTCGCCGGGCCCATCCCCGCCTCCCTCTCCAACCTGACGCGGCTGAGCCGGCTCGGCCTGTCCCGCAACTCGCTCTCCGGCCCGATCCCCGACTCGGTCTCCTCCCTCTCCAGCCTCGAGGAGCTCTACCTGGACGGCAACGGGCTCGAGGGCTCGATCCCCGCGAGCCTCGGCGCCCTCTCCAGCCTGACCCGGCTCGAGGTCCAGTCCAACAAGCTCGCCGGCGAGTTGCCGGCGGCGGCGCTGGGCTCGCTCGTCAGCCTGCTCTACCTGGACGCGAGCGACAACGCGATCTCCGGCGAGATCCCACGGGCGCTCCCGCCGTCCCTCGTCCAATTCACGATGAGGAACAACTCCCTGGTGGGAGAGCTAGCCCCCGAGACCCTCCAGCTCGCGAGCTCGCTCCAAGTCCTCGACCTGAGCCACAACAAGCTCGCCGGCCCGGTCCCCTCCGCCCTCTTCACCCACCCGTCGCTCCAGCAGCTCACGCTCTCCTCCAACGGCTTCGACTCCATACAATCCCCGACCTCCCCGTTCCCCCGGAGCGAGCTCATCGCGGTCGACCTGAGCGACAACCGGATCAGGGGGCTCCTCCCCGCGTTCATGGCGGCCATGCCGACGCTGTCGGCGCTGGCGCTGGAGAACAACCAGCTCTCCGGGGCGATACCGACGGAGTACGCGCAGAGGGCGGCGGCGCCGGCGCAGGGGGCGGCGCGGCTGGAGAGGCTGATGCTGGGCGGGAACTACCTGATGGGGCCGATACCGGCGCCGCTGCTGGGGCTGGGGTGGGGCGGCGGCGGCGGCGAGGAGGGGGAGGTGAGGGTGAGCTTGGGCGGGAACTGCCTGTACAGATGCCCGGCCCGCTTCTTCTTCTGCCAGGGGGCCGATCAGAGGTCGGCGGCGGAGTGCAAGAGCTTCGGCCCTGTCATTCCTTAGAGCACTGTTTGTACGTACTACGTTGTACGTGACTACGTCGTGGTGGTGGTGGTGCTGATGGTGTATAATAATCTTTTTTTTTTTGGTTTTTGGGTTTATCTTTTCTTTTAGTGTAGGTGTGAGTGTAAAAATTGGATTCGTTAATGGAAACGGGGGAGAGAAAATTAAGCAAAAAAACTAAACTAAATTGTCCTTAATAATTCAGGGTTAATGTCATGAAAATTTCAAATTGGTACTTGTTATAAATATATGCAAAATTAATTTTTTGATTATTACAAATTCTAAATCAGTATATTTTTGATAAATTTAACTTTTATTAATTTTGATTAAATTATATTAATATCACGAAAAAATACAGAATATAATAATAAAAATTTAAATTTGTACATCCGTTTATTAATATGTCTCATCCAATTTAGCAATTGAATATCATCTAATTTAATATTTTAATAATAAAATTTTTAATTTTGAATAAATTTATTATAAATGTATTAATTTTGTACCGTTAACTCTAAAATTAAATGGTTTACGGAAGATTTTGTGCGGTCATTCTCGTGTAATCGTGACAGGGAGAGACGCTTCTCTTTGTCGCTTTCGTCATTTCTGTTCTGACACCGAAATGGGACGGAAGGGGGAGCACACTTTCGCACGCTTCGAGGCGCGTCGGAGCGCACGCGCGGTACGGACCGTCCGTCTGTCCGTCCCTGTTCATAAATCCTGGACCGCAGATGGTGCTGGAGCCCCATCGCGCGTGGGGCCTAATCGTCCCGAAAGCTCGAACGGAGAATGACCCGAAGCTCACGTGCCTCCCGGAGAGCAATTCGCTTCATGAACGTATTGACATAGCAAAGGGTCATCGATCGATCGATCGATCGCAATGATGAGTAAGATCCTCGTGTAATCTCCCCGAGAAACCGTTCTCCGGCGACCGTCGGGAAGTGCCCGTGCCGCCGCGGATATAAGGCGCTCGATTGACCGACCTCTCTTGCTACGATTGCTTTGGGATCTCTCCGCGGCCATCATCGTGGCCCCGAGGTCGTCGAGCGGATCCCGACGCTTGTCCGGAATTTGAGGAACTAGGATTTTTGCCCATTGAAGCGAAGTGAACTTGGGTTGATCTTGATCCTGGACATTGATGGGGGTAATGTACTTAATATGTTAGGGCATATGATAATCCGAAGGATGCGTTTGTTGTGTGAACGGGTTAAGGACGATACGTCGTGATGCGATTTCTTAACACGTTCCTTGCAATTGCGATCATCGCAAGCACTCTTAGGTTATGTTTGGTTCGACTTTAGAAATGGACTTTGGAAAAATGCAAAGGCCTTTAGCCTAAAAGCCTTAGGGGAAATGCAAATTGCATTTCGTAGGTAAAGCAATTTTCGGTAAAATAGTGTTTGGCAAGCTTTTTCTTGCAAAGGGTTTTGGTTGCCTTTTTTATTATTTATTTTTTTTTGAAAAAACTCAAACCCTTTGCCAGCTCTTCGCCGGCCCTAGCAAAGGGCTCAGCCTCTGGCAAGCCAAATCTAGCCCCAACGGCCGTGGCCTAAGGTCGCCCAACCTCAGGCAGCCCTTTGCGAGGGGTCATGACTCATGGAGGTTGCAAGACCCAGCCAACCGCCACTTGGGTTGTGGGAACCCAAGCACGTTCGCCTAGGGTGGCGCGACCTCGTTGCCCAAATCTGGCCTTGCCGGCCACTCTCGCGCAGAGAAGATGCATAGTAACAACGAAGGCAAAATCAAAAAATGAAAAAAATTAGTGAGGGTAGTTTTGGATTTAAAAGATCACCGAACCCTAGAAATGGGCTTTCAGATTTGCCAAGGCCAGCATTTGGCCAAAAAAGGCCCCAGCAGCCGAACCAAAGCTCTTCGGAAAAATTGAACCAGACGCAGCTCCAGAGAAATGGGATTACTCCGACATCTCTGTTGATTACAAGGCGCAATATACCTTATATAGACGTCTCATACTTCTGGGCTTCCAGATAAGTCCGATATTATAATTCGACATCATGACTGTAACCAATCTGTCTCCACCTTATCATTCCAAAGCCTCATGTAAAATTTGCTCAACCCTCAATCTTGAGCTCGAACATTGGACGTCATGTTAAAAAGAACATTTAAATAGGATAGCATCATCATGTTCTCGCGTTTCGAAAATACGTCAAAATTAAGAGTAATCGATTCCAAAATGGGTCAATTTGAAAATAAAACCTAGAAGATACCTTTTAGGTCCCAATTCTGAAAAAAAAATAGATTAGAGAACCGAAATGATTATACTTGGAATCGGCCAAAAACCGAACCGGTTGGCTCAATGCTAGTTCCCAGTTCCACATGAGAATCAAGTTTGCTTCGTAACGATCATATAATTGATTATATGATTAGTAATGTTTTATTAGTTGAGTGGTCTTGTGTGCCTATTTCGAGCTAGAAGTCATGCGTTTTATTCTCCCGTGTTGCGTCTCACTATTTTTTTTTCCTTTTTTTCCTTCAAATAAGGTGTATAAGACCGGTTGTTAAGCCGATTCGACCCTAGAACCGGCCTACTCGGGTTGTTTCTCGGGTCGAATCGGCGGCTCTGACATAAGAATTGGAACACAAACCGTTTAAAGGCCGGTTGCAGGGTTCGGAACCCAGAACGGGACCGTTTCTTCCTAGAACCGGTCGGGTAACGGCGATTCGGTATGGAGGAGTCCGATTTCCGCATTCGAACCAGCCCGGTTGCTCACCTCTAATCAAAACCCACGTTCGAATTCTATTTCACCCCCACTTCCCCAGAACTCGGAACATATCCGGAGGAAGAAACAGCATTGTTATCGGACTGCACGCCATAATATTGGAAACAAGCGTGCGATTATCCTGGACTTTCTTTATCATTGGACATTGAAAAAGCCCGTCACGTTCGGTAGTTAAGCTCCAAATTCATAAAATATCTCGAGAATTGAATAGGGAAATTGGGAACATGAGCAGCCTGTGTTGACGATTGAATACATGGGGGGGGTGCACCGCCGGGAATCATTCCCCAAATTCATGACACGGCACTGCGTTTCGCAATAATTCAAGAGCCAACCCCGCAGTAAGGACCAGGCGATCTCGCCCGTGACAATTTCTTGTACGACGAAGGCACCGACCGCGTTAAGCTTCATCTCGCTCGGCAGGACAAAAAGGATTGCTTCACGGTCCGTTGATCATGTGGACAATGATCATCTCCATCTTCCCGCGCGCACGCCCGCCTCGAGCTCGAGCTCGTTGCGACGAGGACCCGAACCGCTTCCCTCCCTCCCCGCGAGCGCGCAAGGGCGAGGGAACCGGCTTTTTTCCTGTAAACAGTAAGGAAGATACACTGGATAATGCAGTCTAGGTTTTGCTCCTCCTCCCGGAGAAGGTCCTAGTCATGGAATTCAAGATTCTCGTGAGAATGATCGGGCAGATAGTAATGGTCGCCACCTACTAATATTTTATTCACGAAGTCAAGCCCAGCTTCTCGAAACCTGTGCAAGACCGGCACATCCCATGCCAGACAGAAGCTAGTGTCATCTGCTATTAAAATGGGTTTTGGTCTTCCCTCCATCCTTCGTCCTTAGCGAGGGAATTCTTCTTCTTCTCGTTCCTTCCAAGTCGTACCTAACGCTCATGCTTTACGCGAAAGATATGTTAATTTTAGTAAAAACCACAGAAGTGTCCTCGTGATTCTTGGCCAGAGCAGAAAAATTGCACCCTTGCTTGACGCACTGACCAATCTCACGTGACACACACACACACGCATACACGCTGTTTCTTCGCACCCTTTTTCACTCTCACCAGGGAGACATCCTTTTCGAAACAGTTCCAGATCTCCCTCGAAGATGCACACTTCAACCAATCGCCCCAAAGCACTGTCGGTTACCGTCCTTTTCTCAGTCTCGGCAACCTTATTCTGCGCCCTGATCGTTGTTGAATCATGTCACCCTGTGGACCAAGAGGCATTGCTTCACTTCAAGTCCCGGATCACGTCGGACCCTTCCAATCTCCTCCGGTCGTGGGCTCCGTCGTCCGACTGCTGCGCCTCCTGGGCCGGCGTCGCGTGCGACCCTTCCACCGGCCGAGTCGTGAACGTCTCGCGGCCGGGCCTCTCCACGGGCGACGACTTCCCGGTGGACACATACATGTCCGGGTCGCTGTCCCCGTACTTGGGGAACTTGACCTCCCTCCAGCTTCTCGATCTCAGCAACCTCAAGGACTTGCGAGGCCCGATCCCGCCCGAGCTCGGGAGGCTCTCGCGCCTCGCCATTCTCTTCCTCGACTCGAACAAGCTCACAGGGCCGATCCCGGGGACTCTCCGGTACCTTTACAGGCTGAACAAGCTGTATTTGAGCGATAACCGTGTTTCGGGATCCGTTCCTCCGACTGTTTTCGGATCGTTGAGGTCGCTCGTCGAATTGGGCCTATCGGGAAACAGATTGTCTGGGAAAATCCCGTCTTCCATAGGGAAATTGGGAATGCTGGTCAAGCTTGATCTTCATGAAAACAGTTTCTCTGGTGGTATTCCTTCTGAGATTGGCAACCTCAGGAATCTTAAATATCTGGACTTGTCTGAGAACCAAATAACCGGGCGAATTCCTTATTCTATCGGCGAGCTTTCATCGCTGGTATTGCTTTACCTTAACCGCAACCAGATACAGGGAAGCATCCCGTCTTCCATTTCAGGACTCGGGTCTTTAGTGTTCTGCCAGTTATCGGAAAACAAGTTGACAGGAAGAATACCGGCTTCCATTGGCGACCTTACCAAGATTCAACGGCTGATCCTAGAGAACAACATGCTCGGCGGCAACTTGCCTTACACGATCGGCCACCTCACGACCCTCACCGACATTTTCTTCTCAAACAACCGTTTCGTGGGACGAATACCATCGAGCTTCGGGAACCTACGGAGCCTCCAGAGCCTTGATCTATCGAGAAACCAAATCTCCGGTCCGATCCCGACCTCGCTATCGAAATTGAAGAACCTGCAGAGCTTAGACCTTTCGAACAATCCACTAAGATTAGTGACCTTACCGAGATGGTTTCAAGAATTGAGGCTCTTCAGTCTGCTTCTGGCAAAGACTGGGATCGAGGGCCCACTTCCGAGGTGGTTATCGTCCTCGTCTCTGTCCACGCTGGATTTATCGAGCAACGCATTGACCGGGAAGCTGCCGCCATGGGTCGGAAACATGAGCAACCTTTCTTTTCTCAACTTATCAAACAACGGCTTCCACTCGCCGATTCCAAGCGAGTTCAAGAATCTCTCCCTCCTGATGGACCTCGATCTCCATTCAAACAGGTTCACTGGCCGCCTTAACTCCGTGTTCCTGAAACGAATCCGAGACCCGCTCGGGCGTTTCAACTCCATCAATCTGTCGAACAACATGTTCCGAGGCCCGATCGATGAGAATGTCGGAGAGATGGAGGCAATGACCTCGATCACATCGTTGATTTTGTCCGACAACGTGCTCGGAGGATCTATACCAAAGTCGATGGGGAAGCTGAGCCAGATACAGACACTGGAGCTTGCGAATGACGGGATATCGGGCGAAATACCAGAGGAACTCGGCAATGCCACGGCACTGACGACGGTTCGGCTTTCGCGGAATAAATTGAGGGGCGGGATCCCGAAAGAGGTGCTGAACTTGAAGGGACTTCAGGAGTTCGACGTTTCGGACAATTTGTTAGTTGGGAGAATTCCTCCTCATAAGGCCAATATTCCCGCATCCGCTTTTTCGGGAAATCCAGGACTCTGCGGCGCCCCACTTCCTCCTTGTAGTCATCAATAGTTCATCCGTAGGAACTGCTTTTTTTTGCTCGCTCTTTCAATAACGACGGTCCAAGGGAAGCTCACAGGAAAAGTTCCACGCAAACTGCTTTCAAAAGAGCATGGTAAAATGCACGAGTATGTATTAATTGATGAAAGGAGCCGTAGTTTTTCCTTTTCTCCTTTGGTGTCCTATGATTGTACCAGCTAATTCTTTTGAATAATACCAGAACTCACAGTCAAATCTTTTGACGCGAATAACTCGTGCTGGTGCCAATTCAGGGTATTTGACTAAACCAGAATGGATACACGGGCAAAGTGTCGACATTTTAGCAGCCCAAAATGCTTTTTAGCTTCCAGTATCGTTCTTCAAGTGAAGCATGCCATTTAGCTGGGTGTCTTCCCGCCGAGGCAGGACAGAACAGATTCGAATGGAATAAGAAAAGGCCTTAGAATTCACAAATCGCCAGCTTAGTCACTCCACGATCCACTTGTAGCAAATTTTAAACGGAACAAAAAACGCTGCAACAGAGATTTTTGGTTTTCTTTTTATAATTTCTCGGGATGCTTTTGGAGATTGAATCCAGAGCATATCATTCCACAGGAGCAAACACACACCGGAAGTTCTCACTGCCAAAGTACCATCCCATACGTTATTCCTGTGAGGAGTCTTGATAAAAAGAAGGAAAGAAAAAGAAATCGAAAGCAGAGGCTGCGTCAAACGCCAGAGCACGTGATCTTCACTTCACGAGTGAGCGAAAACAAGATCTTGGGCTGTGAAAATGGTACCTGTATTGGAAAAAGGTCGAAAGCCAAAATGTTCCCAGCTTCCTCTTCCTTGCTCAAACAGCGTCTTCATGAGATTTTGTTTTTGACAAAATCCATTTATCACCCCCTTTGATCCCATCAGCACCAGTGGTCTAGTGGTAGAATAGTACCCTGCCACGGTACAGACCCGGGTTCGATTCCCGGCTGGTGCATCCTACTTTTTCCCTCCTCTTTTTGTACGTATATTTATTTTTATAGTTTAGCCTGAAGTATAAAATACCAAAATACGGTATTTTCTTGAAGTTCACCCTGGCTTGCTTGCTTTGCATGCTCGTTTCCTGATGATTTTTCTTTTCCTTTTCTTGGAGCAAATGTGAACATGTATTACTTTCTGCATTTTCAAATGAATGTCACGATGATCGATTAAGACAAATTCGGGCCATTTCCTCATCATCATTCCTTAATTTTCCCTCCATGGACGGGACCGGAAGCTCCTAATGACTCGTTGACTCTTTACTAATTCAATTTTTTCAACATTTGAGAATTCTTTTTGAAAACGCCGGCTGATCGATCAAGACAAATTCAGGCCATGTTCTCATCATCATTCCTTAATTTTCCCTCCATGGACAGGACCGTAAGCTCTTAATGACTCGTTGACTCTTGACTAATCCAATTTTTTCAACATTCGAAAATTCTTTTGGCAAAATCCAGAAAAGGCAATATAAAGAACAAAGTATTCCACGAATAAAAAAAAGAGAGAAGGTTCTAGAAAAACCGTCCGCGGCCTCCAATCACGGCGTGACACGTGGGCAGGCGGCTCGTGGGGCGGCTGATGTGATGTTGACCTTCCCGGAGCCGGCGCTTCCGAAGACTCGACTTCGGTTCATCCGTTTTCAAAAGCCGTCGCCTAGGAGGATCGCCCACCCTAAGTCTAAGATTTTTGTAGCTTTCTGTTCTCTCCTAAAATCCGTAAGGAATTTGAAATATATGGACGATCCTACAAAACCATTTTTACACCAATAAAAAAACAATGACCCCATGCCAAAAAACACGCTTAAAAGGGTTGTGTATTGTAGTACATATACTGCTCGAAATACACGGCATCGTTAAGCGATCATACTTTTAGTTCGGTCTATCGTGGCGCATTCTATTTTAGAAATTAGAATTTGTTAAGATACACATACGAGAAAGGGTGTAGTTTTTTGTGGCTAAGTTGCTTATTGACAACCTATTATCCTCCGATCGAGTTTTCTTCTTCTTTGTTTGGATGTCACACCTCAAGAGTGTAAAGGCTTCCAATTTTTACCTGGCAAAAGAATTGTTCGAGAATTTCTTGACACGCGCACAAGCGGTTTATCCCGGACTAAATTGGGCAGGCAAAATCAGCGTGATGCACAAAACCTGATTTGGGTACCACCAGATCGCGGCGCTTAGAAAAAAAAGGGAACAAATAGGGCATGTTAATCTGGCTTAGATACGGGGCTGCTACTTGCGACATCCCCACTACCAAACATCGGACTTCCATTTATCTAACCATGCGAGCATATAGTTCAAGAATTTTTTTTTGTCTCACTCATTTCTTCTATGTACATGTGTGTGCAATGCTCACGGGGATCGAACCCTGGACCCGGTACTCTCTGACCCCGCCTCGCTAATCCCTTCACCAGTAGGGCCGCATGCCTCTGGGTGCATACAATTCAAGATTGCGCGGTCAACTAATATATCCATAAAATAGGTGGCAATTGCGTGTGGAACTCTGAACACCAAGTTAAACCAGATATTAAAACTCCTGAGCATCTCTCATCAGCGACGGAACACAGCAGGAGTACCTTATTCTCTTTTTGTCGCGCATGCACGAGCAGTAACGCACGAAACGAGCGAGTAAAACTTAGAATAAGTTCGGGCATCTTAGCTAATCGAGTTATCGTAAACTCGAATGATGCCTGTTCTTCGCGGTGGAGGGAGAGAGAGATAGAGAGAGAGAGAGAGGGACGAGCGAATCATTGGAGTGGGGACATTTGGCGACCAAAAAAGCTGGCCTTTTTAACCTCGGCCTGCATTGCAATGCCTTTGCTTTTTCACTGCCTTCGCTTTCGAAAGGATGCGGGCATGCCCTTATTATTACCAGGTTGCGCTGCTTTTGATAAGCGGCCTGCAGAAGTTCGGAGCGTGGAAAATGTCGGAAATTTTGGTTGGGCAATTCTTAAAACTTTGTTGAACGTGTTTTGGAAATTTAATTTGCTATTTTGAGCAAACGGCTTTGTTAGGACGTGGAGTTCTTCAATTTTCGAGGTGTCCTGGTGCGTGACATTTTCGCTTGTGGATAACTTGATTAGTGTCTTGGGGGCACTTGTCGAAGGGACCTTTTTAGCGATGCTATGTCGGGGGTCAGCACAGGCCATGGCCGACGAGATCTAGCTTCGCCTAAGAGAGGTTTTGCCTTTGCTTGGGCAAGGGCAAGGGCAAGTGCTGGCAAGTCTACTCTTGCTAGATCAGGTTAGGCCAACCATTGCCCAGGCAATGCTCGGCGAGGCCGCCGTGGCTTTGGCAAGGCCGACCCTCGCCGACATAGGCCATGAAAAAACAAAAGAAAAAAAATTATAAAAAAAGTTAACGTTAGTGCTAGTTGTGCCAAATAAAATATCTGACTTTCACGTCAATAATTTCCAATCTAAATTGGTCAAATTGATTTAATTGAAAAAATGAGAAAATGTTTATGACTAAATTGGTCTAATTGAAAAATTTAAGACTGAATTTGTATTAAAGCAATAAATTTGTGACTTTTTATGTACTTTTCCCTAAAAAAAAAGGGTGCTTGATGAGTGTTTTTGAGACCTCGTTAATTACACTGAACGAGGAAATATTTTCCTTTTCAAATGCGCGCGCCGGTTGCACTTAACACTACAAAAAAGTGCATTCAAAATGTTGTTTTTTTAAGGTGCTTAGACTTCCGACCAAAAAATAAAGGTGCTTAGGAACTTGTTAACAAAAAATTAATAAAAATCCTTTGGAGGTTTTCTATTTTCCTTTGCATAAGCGGCTTTTGATGTCAAAATAGACATCAATTGTCATCCTTAGTAACTAAATAAAAAAAACGTGTAAAAATAGTCTGGTGTGAGGTAAAAATTCACCAAGCCGGCTATGTCTACGGTAGTTGGATTTTTTCTTTTTGTCTTGTTTTGTTATGATTAAGTCAAATAATTCAGCTCGACCAAAACAAAAAAAAAAGTCAAATAATTCAGTAAAGGGCATTTATACTATGGACATTTTTTGACCAAAAAAAATACTATGGACATTTATTTTGCCAGCAGGCTAGCACGAGCTTAGAATTAAATATATAAAAATTGCAACTAAAGTAAGGGTTTTCAAAGATGGAAGAATAGGTGCCATACATTAAAAGCATGAACTAGGGCGGTCTTCCCACTAGTTGGGGCCCCAAACAAAATTAATATGAGCCGATTTTTAGGGTAGTAGTAATTAAATTAAGAAGGAAAAGAAAAGTTAAATAGTATGTTATGAGCAAATATATGAGCATCCAATTATATTCGGCTTTAGCCCTTTTTCATATCAAAAAAGTATTAACATCCGAAAGAGAAAATCATTAATGAATTGGTGCTCCATTGATTATATACTTAGGCTCAATTTGTTTTGCAAAATTTTTTTCCTGAAAAAACATTGTCTCATTTTATGTTGTTTGGACCGCTGAGGACAATAAGTTAATGGGAAACCCATACTTAAAATCGAGAAAATGATTCCCCTCAACAAATCATAATCATTTTCCAGATACATGACTAAATATCGACAATTAGATTAGAGAGCTTGGGCATAGAAACTCCAACGCCTATTCCCGAGTCCTTGGCAACAAGCCAAGGACGCTGACGCCCATGCCCGAGTCCTTGGTACTTGGGCCCGAGCGTGGAAAACTCTTAGGGTTCTAGGCTCAGCCTCGATGGACTCGAGCCTTTGATTCATTCTGGAGCACCAGGGTTCTAGACACAGGCACCGAGGATCCCAGCTTGGGCTTTGTAAACACGAGCTTGGCCTCTATATACAATATCATTTGAGTATAGCCTTCTACACCGAAAGCCAACTCTTACGCATGAAAAATAGAAGATAGGAACATGGCTATATCGTGCAAGCAATGGGAGATACGAGTAATCAATAGGTAAGGATAACAAGAATAATGATGGACGATAGGGGATAGTGTTAGGATTTATTTATTTGGGAGAGCCATCATTCATTTCTTATGGTCCCCATCACCGTTTGAGCATAACTTAGAAACCAAGAAAAGATAAAAAAAAAAAAATGAAACCGATTGATAAACGTTCATCACGAACTATAATTGAAATGATTTTTCAAAAAGATTAATGAATTTTATGAAGGGGTTAATCAGGGGCTTTCAAAAACCGAATAGATTTAGCGGGAAAGACACGTAATTAAACTTTAGCAAATCAGCGGCGAAGAATGCGGTATTTAAGTGGGAAAATTTACTTAAAAAGGAGTCAAAAACGATGGCCCAAAAATTTTTCCGAAAGAAGAAAAGTAAAAGAGAGAAAAAATCGATAAAGGGATGGCTGCTCCCTCGGGATATTCACCACATGATTTTGTCGTCGTGAAATGCGTTTCCTTGTCCAACTTTTAAATCAGAAAACTTTGAGAATTACTCACTCCGTTTAATTTGCAAAAAAAATAATTATTTATATAGTTTAAAATAATTAATCAGTAAAGAATATTTTTATTATCGATAATATCTAATATCGAATATTTTCATGAATGATGAGAGTATTTTTCGTTCATCCGTATTCGTAAGCGGCACAAACAATCATGTTTTTAAAAAATATTTTTTAAATTATTTATTTTTTGGAAAAACAAACAAAAAAGAGAGTGGAATAATTATGTAGACAAGGTCAAAGACTAGTGGCTTCATAAAGACATGGCCTTTTTCTTTTCATATTTGTCATGCATGCAAAGGGTTGAGTTTAAATTTATGGGAAAATCAATAGATGACATACGAAGGCATCACATGTTTTCCATTCACGAGGCGTGTTTTGGTCGACTTTTCTTTTTAATTTTTATTTAATACGGAACACCCGAGAACCTTTCAAATAAATCGTATAAAATATTTCAAGTCTCAAAAACCATTTTATTGAATTTGTAAATTCTAGAGAGTGACAAATGTAAATAGACGTTAAAATCTGCCCAAAAAGTATTTATTCATTAAAGTTCATAATTTGCCCAAACGTACGAATTCAATAACTTGTCGCGAAACAAAGGGCGAATCCAATCGATCCCATCGGTATAAAATCTAAAGACACGTAAAAAAAAAGCATCTAAACCCCTTTTTGCATAGAATGTGAAATATATGATTGCAGATGCATTTGATTGTCAAATTAGGTAAGTTAAGATCTTGGGAACAATTGGGTTTTGGCTGCACATAGAAAATGAACCAGAATTCATCTTTCTTTACGCAGAAGCAGAGTCATTTCCAAGAATCTCTCCACAACGAATTTCCGATTTGACAGCAGCCCAACCCCTGCTTTCAAATATTCAAATCCATTCAAATTCAAAAAAGAAAGAAGAAGAAAAAGGACAGTAAAAAACAGAACAGAAGGAAAGAAAGGAAGGAGGAGTGAAAAAGAGAGGCAAGAAGGGCAAACCTCGTGATTTCCGAAGGAGAAGAAGGTCCATCCGCAAGAGTGTTTAAGAGGAAGGCCAGTTATCCGCACGATCGCAACGTACGAACGCACGAAAATACGACCGCGATACGAAGTCCAAAACAGCACAGAGAGAGAGAGAGTTGTTGGAAAAAAGTGAAAATTCGAAAGAAATTATGTGAGCCTGCACGGACCCTCTTTTCATCCCTCCCCCCCCCCCCCTTCCAATCAATGCTTCACCCAACCCACCACCCATCATCTCTCTCTCTCTCTATCTCTCTCTTATCTTCGTCTCCTTCCTCTTCTTCGCCGTTCGAGGTAGCCCGGAGGGGGTAAAAAGAAGCGATTTTGGCTCCCCTGTTTCGTAATCTATCGGTTTGCATGCGAGTGTGTGCGTGTGCGGGTGGGGGAAACCGGAGGAAAGTTCCGTGTTCTTGGCCGGTTTCGAATCGTGGGTGGTTCTTGGGTTTCCGCGTGCGCGTGTCAAGGTCGGAACGGAAATGGAGTGCGTGGAGGCCGCTCTGAAGACGAGCTTCAGGAGGGAAATGGCCGCGGGGCCGCTCGTCTCGGAGGAGCTTGTCTGGCCTGCGCCCAGTAATTCGCAGAACGCCTCGTCGGCCGACGACTTCCTCGTGGACTACCTCCTCGACTTCTCGAACGACGAAGGCTTAGTCCAAGCACAAGAACCAGAAGGAGAAGAGCGAAACCCAAAACCAGAAGAGGAAGAAGAAGGAGAAGGAGAAGGAGAAGGAGATGCAGCGAAATTGGTTTCCTCTGTTTCTTGCTCAGCTGAAGAGAGGCTTTCGGCCAAAAAGGAGGATTTTGGGCCTTTGCCCGCCAGTGTACTCAGCGTTCCGGTAACAATCGCAATCCTCTGTCATTGTCCAAAACTGGGGTTTTTCAATTTTTCCTTTTCTTTGCTTTTGCTTGGATTCTTGTTCGTTTTCCTCTGAAGTGATCAATGGTTAGTGAGCCAAAGTCGTGATTTTCATTGCAGGATGGTGATTTGGCAGACCTCGAATGGTTGTCCCATTTCTTCGTGGACGATTCCTTCTCCGAATTCTCCTCTCCGTTCACCGCCGTGTTCCCGCCGGAGAAGCCTCGGAATCCTCAGAATCACCCGAACCGGTCCGGACCGGAAGCTCCGGCGGCGGCGGTGAAGCCTCATTTCGCGACCCCCGCTCAGGCCAAATCCAGGAGGAGCAAGCGCGCGAGGACCGGCGGCCGGGTCTGGTCCCTCAGGTCGCCGTCCCTGACCGACGCTTCCTCGAGCAGCTGCTCGTCGTCTTCGAGCTCCAATTCGCCGGCGAGTAACTGGCTCGCTTGCACGACCCCCCGCCCGGTCCGGAGCCTGGAACCGCTCGAGAATGTAACCTACTCGGAGACGAAACCGCCGCCGGCGAAGAAGCAGAAGAGGCCGGCCCAGCAATCGTTGGGCCCCCCCGCCCCCCAGCCGCCGACGCGGCGGTGCAGCCACTGCGGCGTGCAGAGGACCCCGCAGTGGAGGGCCGGCCCGCACGGTGCGAAGACCCTCTGCAACGCCTGCGGGGTCCGGTTCAAGTCGGGCCGGCTGTTCCCCGAGTACCGGCCCGCGTGTAGCCCGACCTTCTCGAGCGAGATGCACTCGAACCACCACCGGAAAGTGCTGGAGATGCGGCGGAAGAAGGAGGTGCCGGGTCAACCCGGGTCCGCTCAGGCTGTCCGCAGCTTTTGAAATTTCCCCTCGCTACCGCTCGAGTCAACAATGGCTAAGAAGAATGGACCGGTCCGCTAGGTCCTCCCGCCGGAGAGAGTTAGGTCCCTTAGAATTTACTAGATTACATTAATTTCCGTGGACGAGTGCGTTAGATTAGGTCTTAGGCCATGAAGGGAGAGTGACTCATTAGTGTACCTTTTTTCTTTCACAAAATTTCAGATTAACAAGTTTTTAATTCCATCTGCCCTTTTTCCGCCCAACGTTATTTGACTTTCTTGTTCCCAACAATAGTATCGAATGCTAAACTCCAGTATCGTTAATCGGCCGACAGATCAACGAACTGTCGACGCGTCGATTGCGAGTAAACAACATGCCCGCTTCATCGTGCTCATAAAAGAAGTACCGGTGTAGATCGGACGGGACCGGGGCGCATTAGGCTATGTATGTCTCTTCACTTATATTAGAGAGAGCTCGGAGGAGCAGCCAAAATTGCAAGGATTGGTAGCGGAAGCGATGTTGGCTATGCGTGGAGATGAATCAAATTTGATGATTGGTATGAAATGAGGGGTTGAGTGTTGGAGGTGGAATGCGTTGAGGCAAAGGAATGGTGATGGAGGGGGAAGGGGGGAGGGGGGAGGGGTAGAGGGAGATGTCTTGGTGGTTTGTGAAATATCTCTCGATGGGGACAATGTAGTGATCTTGGTTGCTCGTGGGAAGGAAAGGTGGACCACCCCCTTTTTCTCTTGTCCTAATATGGGCGTTGGGTTGTCAAATTTTTGAATTAAATCACCCTTCTTGGGAATTGCTAATATGGTGGGGGAATCATGGTACTTGTCAAGGAAGATAGCGGGATATTGGTCGTATTCGATTGAGGTATAGCCAAGATTATCATTATTATTTTTGTCAAAGTAACAATTCATTCATATCCATGGAAATATAAGATAAAGACAATGCAGTACAACTGAAAACCAAGACAAATCCAAAATAACTTCAAAACAAAACAACCTCCAAATAACAAGATGAATCATCAAAATAAGGATCAAATATGTGACTTTTTCAAATCAAAATTGATGGTTGATCACCGAATCCGTCTTTAATAGTGAGCACGTACCGAGATCTCCTTCTATTGTTGTGACTTTGCCTTTCAGGGGTGTTCGCCTAGGTTCGGCATACCCAAATCTGTTAATTATCCAAAATGTTGCTTCTTTTCTCTTTCATTATAGAGAGAAGATGCATGTACTTCGATTTCTATAGAGAGAGATCATTACATGTATCTTCGGCGAAAATTGTGTTGTGCATTAAGATGAGACAATTTTTTATAATCAAGATGCGTTGTTTTGGATTCAGCGTGATTTGAAATTCGTTGGCAATGTTTGATAATCAAGATGCGTGAATGCATTTTTGGATGCATTACTCCTCATTCAAATAAATCGAACAAGTGTTGAACATTGTCGAAATATCCCGGAAGAAAATACGAAATTTGTACACTTTATAAATCTGTAAATGTTATATCATGCTTCGGCAAAATTAAAAAAAAAATGTGCTTTTACTGTAAGTATGATGACGTGAAAGTTGTACAGACAGCTTTAAACGTTTAGTCCAATGTATAGCAAAGTCATAAACATTTGAAGTTGTGCAACCATATCCTAAACATGTTTTATCGAGTGCACTTTAATTCTCCCGACAAACTCAAGGCCCATATTACTGACGAGTAGACCTGTCAAATGGGTGGGTCGGGTCGGGTTTGAGTCGGGTCATAAATGGTCCGACCCAAATTGACCCATTAACCCGTTTATGACCCATTTATGCACAATGCAATTTTGTTGACCCATACCCGACCCGACCCATACCATACCCATATCCGATTAGACCCATATTGCTAAAATACTTCCATATTTAATTAAATATAGGAAAATTCATACCCAAGCTGAAATGAGAGTGCAGAATGAGTGAGTGCAAGATTGAGTGAGGGTGAGAGAAATGCGTTGAGTTTAAATCAGTTGTAAACTCATTTATAACCCATTTGCGACCCATTTATGACCCATTTAACACTAATATAAGACTTCTACCCATTTATGACCAATTTACTAAATATAACTAACCCATTTATGACTCATTTACTAATAAATGGGTTAAGAAATAGGTTTATGACCCATTTTGACAGGTCTACTGACGAGTAAAGTCGGAATCCTACGATCGCCGACCCTTGTGGGCAGCGCAGGGGCGGTGCAAGCCCCAAATTATCAAGTACAACCTTAACCTGCCAGTGCTCTCTCTCGAACTTTGATTACTCTTTATGGAAAATTAACAAAAACAGTCTTAAATCTATTGCACTTGTATAATTTAAGCATAAACGTTTCAATTTTATCAATTTAGTCCGAAACCTTTTAACGATTTGCCTATTTAGTCATAGCGGCCAATTTTGATCGAAAAATCGCTAATATGGCAGTCTAGTCACTAGACTGCCATATTAGCGACTTCCCACCTCCTCCTGCTCCCTCAACTGCAAACCCGAAAACCCGGATCAACCCAGATTTTTGCTTCGGGTTTTATGCGTTTTGGGTTGGGTTGGGTCAGGTCAGAGAAAGCATGCGCCCCTTGTGATTCAGGTTGGGTCGGGTATCATAGAAATCCGACCCGACCCAACCTATTGACACCCCTAGTCTAGTCAACGCCGGCTATCCTACGTGGTAGAGCCAGCGGTGACGTGGACAATTTTAAAATTTTTTTGAATTTTTTTTGTTGCTTTTTTTCTTTTTTCCCAATCCAGATCTAGGTGAAGGCCACCTTGCCTGCAATCTGGGTGAGGGCCCTGACCCTTGCTAGCGGTCGGTAAGGGCCGTAACGCCATTTGCCAAACTAGGCGAGAGTTGCCGACGCAGGGTTGGAAAAAAAGCAAGAAAAGAATAAAAAAGAAAAAGATAATAAAATAATAAAACATTCAGAAAAATTAAAAAATTGCAAAGATTGCTGATGTCAGTGTCGGCCGTGTCACATAGGACGATTGTTACTAACTAAACCGCTACGTTAGCGATTTTTGACTAAAATTGACTGGAATGATTAAATTGGTATAATTGAAAGGTTTAAGACTAAATTGACCAAACTAAAAGTTTAAGATTGAATTGACATAAATACAATATGTTTTGAGCTTTTTTGGTAACTTTTTTTTTTACTTTTTTTTACGTGGCGCCATTTCGGCACCATATCAACTTAAAGAATGCTATAAGAAATTAAAAAAAGAAAAGCCACGTCCGATTTCGGGTGTCATGCGAGCAAATTTGTCCAGGAGCTTACCGGGAGGACTATATTGCACCCGATCAAAAACGTTGAAGATTTGATTATATAAATTAGAAATTATGAAATTTGACTGCACGTTGAGCCAAACATTTAGGACAGTTGATCCGATTTTTCCTTTTTTTAATAATTAACAACTTTTATTAGAAAGGTTGCTTAAAGCCTTTTCAAGTTTAATGGGAGAGGTTTGAACATCGCATCTCGAGATGGGTGGATAAGATTTTCTTCACGAAAAATTGGTGGACTGTCCATAATTCTCAAAAGTTCATAGAAGTCCTTTAGGATGTTTACAATATGTATGCACACTCATTCTCCATATAGGGTGCTTTTCAGAATTCAGAAGAAAAAAGAATAGAATGTCGATTATGTAAATAAAAGTTTGAAGACTTTTTACATACAATAAACTACGTAATTTACACTTTAAACACATTAACACATCATAATCATCGTCCACACACTCACGTACTAGAAAGAGCACCAACAGGACAACTTTGATTATAGAATAGCATATCGTGTGGCTAAGAAATGACGAAACACCCCGAAATCCTAGGTGACATAATTAAAAAATCGACGGTCGATATAAACCGACGGAAATCACAAGAGATATCAACCATGAGATGAGACTAGCGGTCGCAATTCGAAGTTGAAATCTAGATATTGTAGAATGGCCCGGTCTCTTCGATGAAATCTAAGAGACATTGCGATGAATGTCCTTGCTCACTTCATCCATGCAAAGGCCACCACTAATGTCAGCTATCAGTTCACTGCTCATTCCCCGTCTCGGCACAACATGTACATTGAATCACGATGCTACAATCAAATTGCCTGAGCCACTCGAGTTTGTGGCATTACTTTGTGTCGGCCTCATGTGTTGCTCAAATCCCCACATCAAGTAGTTGTCTGTCCCGAATTTCAGGACGAAAAGGGATTTGAACCGTTTTAACCCTCGATGCTAAAAGACGTGTTGTAATTAGGGGTAAGCGGCCCCAAAATCAATCCCGGTTTCACTTGGAACTATCTGTCGAACCGGTTCCTAAACTTTTGAAACCTAAAACCTATCATGCATACTTTGGAACCTAGAATCTACCCTGTCGTGGGTTCCAGAGTCTATCCAAGCTCTACCTGTATTCTTAATTGAACAATTATAGTAAATAAACACCTCTAATTGTCACAATTTACTACTATAATCCACCGACCATAACTTATATTTAGACACACGAAGAATACGAAACATTAATAATAAAAAGTCTCAATTATGAATTTGCCTGAAATGGAAGCTCATACTAGCGGTTTCAAATTACACACTCATCATCAGGACGCCACATAAAACCGCATGAATGCGTGAAGATATAAAACAAGAAAAAGAAAAAGACAGAGACTTGTTGTAGGTTCCAGGTTTTACCCGTCAGAATCGATTTCCTAATTTTTGGAACCTAGAACCAATCTTGTATACCCTGGACCCGGTTTTACCTTGGAACCATCCTTAGCCCTAGTCATGATCATGTCTCAAGTTTGAACCCATTGGATAAAACCCAATCTGACTCAAATTGTATGGAAGCCCAACAATGAAAATAGAATATTACATTTACGGATTTGGTTTCTCGAATGCACACTGAGCAAGTTCGAACTACGATTTCGATTACTTGGAAAGATTTGATCAGCTACAATTGTTTGTTTTATGTTGTTGAAACATCCAACATTGCCCGACAACGGGATATTATATGTTCTTTATGTACATGTGTTCTCCTTCCACCTATCAGCTTAAGATTTTGGCTTGTACTTTTTAACACAATATCAGAGTCGGGTTCTTCTCCTCGTGCCACTCCTAATACGGCTCGACTTATATATGATCTCTTTTCACTTATTAGTTCCAATTGAGGATACCAGCATTTATCGTCGAAATCGAGGGATGACGTGCGAAAATGGCTGGGCGGTTGTTCACAAGATATGCTTTCGCATGGCTTTATTGGATACATCATGTCTCAACCAACTTCGACCTACCCAAAAAATTTATAAAAATAAAAATAAAAAAACACGCATAAGGAATTCGCGTTGGTACGTAAAATTCCAATACGAAAATCCCTAAAAAAAAAAAAAGAAGATCGTTTCGTGGCAATCAAGTGACGGCAAAATCTCACCCGTCCCAACCACTCGCCACCCTTTGGGGCTCCTTCGAGAAATATTGCATGTCGTGAAACGAATTTGGTCAGAAGCTTAGGTTGTCATGAAGCTAAATCCACTATACATATATATCATGATGTAGATGCTCTATCATCAAATGAATAACTCGGGGTCGCCACACGATAAATTAAATATCACATAGCATAGTAATTTGGAGGATGTTAAATGGGTCGAACTTGCAATCTGGACTTTGATATCATATAAGGCAACAGCATAACTGCAATAAATGTCGGTCTCATTACAATACGTTCTCTCAGGTAAAATATAATGGGCGCTCCGTTGTAGGAGAAGAAGAGCTCGAACCTAATTCAAAAAGAAGGGACAAAAATAGACGGCGCGACGTGGGATTAGACTTCCGATGTTGTATTCTTAAGGCCCTTGTCGGGGGGAGTCTAGAATATAATGCAAACATCGAAGGACATATTGATATGGCATCACTAGAAATTGAACTACAGTGGGAGAGAGAAACATAGTAGGTCAATCAGTGTTGAAAAACTTAACCAAATGTCAATCTAATTAAACTTAGATGGACTAATCTGCATCCAAAGCTTCAGATATAGGAACAAAACCAAAACAAAAGATAAATCGGTCATGATCATGCGATTCGCCGTGCTGCTCTTGCCAGGTTGTTCGAGGATTTCACTAAGGAAAGTTTTATGTCTCAAAGTGAGTTTGAAGTAATTTTTTTCCTCGATTAGAAATTTGAATTAACATAAATGCTAAAATCTAAAAAAAATCTTTCGAAGCATATAAACAATGGGCCCAATTTCCTAAAAAACCCCTAACTTTAGCCTTTGTCCCAATTATATCCCAAACTTTTTTTTGTCTCATAAAAAACCCCAAACTTTTACTTTTGTCCCAAATCTACCCAGTTAACTTTTCGTCCAATTTTTTAATTTTTTTTTTATTTTTTCAATTTTTTTTATTTTATTTTTTTTTCCTTTCCTTTTCTTTTTTTTTTTGTTTCACCTTCAACCTCCGGCTGGTCGCCGGTCCGGCGACCGGCCATAGGCTGGGGTCGGTGAGGTCGGCCGCTAGCGAGGCTCGGCCTCGCCGTTGCTGGGCGAGGTCGACCTCGCCAATCGCCGGCAAGGCTTGGCCTCGCCGTTGCTGGGTGAGGCCGACCTCACCAACGATCGGTGAGGCCAAGCCTCGCCAGATCTGGCGAGGCTTGGCCCCGTCGGCCGTTGGCGAGCCTTGGCCCTGCCGTTGCTGGGCGAGGCCGACCTCGCCAGTAGCCGGCGGGGCCGAGCCTCGCCAAATCGGCCCACGCCTCTGGCCGGTCGCCGGACCGGCGACCGGCCGGAGGTTGAAGGTGAAGCAAAAAAAAAAGAAAAAGAAAGGAAAAAGAAAAGAAAAGAAAAAATAAAAAATTTCAAAAATATAAAAAATAATATTAAAAAATTGGACGAAAAGTTAACTGGATAGATTTGGGACAAAAGTAAAAGTTTAGAGTTTGTTATGAAACAAAAAAAGTTTTGGGATATAATTGGGACAAAGGCTAAAGTTGGAGGTTTTTTAGGGAATTGGGCTATAAACAATGCAATATCCAAAAATCTAATTTCCATAATTCTGGAGGACTCGAAATGTTATTTCTTTTGTTTCAATATCTCAAAGAGAAAACAAACAAAAAAGGTGCTACTTTTAAGACTGGGATAAATAGATCCTCCTTCCTTTTTGACCTTTCCCAAATGGGACAACTCCTTTTATCTTATATTAGCGTTTTGACCCCCGCAATTCCTTTAAATTGCTAAAACCTCCCCAAATCGATGATGCGATGCTATGTCTAGAGCAAAACCAGCAATAATAGTTCCACCAAGTGGCCCAACGAAAGAAAAAAGCATAATAATTCTACAACGAAGGTCAAAGTACAATGCAACGCATGGGCCGGCTCTCTTTCTCATTCCTTCTAATTTTCTTTTCTTTATTTATTTATTTTTGGTTTGCCTTTTAATTGAGCTTTCGGGACATTTTGAGCGCTGGAAACTAGCGGATTGAAATAGGAAAAAACCAAAAAAAAAAGAAAGGAAAAATGAAAGAAAGAAATGGGAATTTTTTTTTGAAAAATTGCGAAACTCGCCAACGTAAGCTATTTCTTGCCTATTTGGAAAATCATCGAAACGTTCAATACTAAATTGATCGAGTTAAAAAATTTAGAATTAAATCTGCAGCCGTCCAATGAATTTTAAATTTTTTGGACAATTCTTTCTCGGAATGGAGCGGCATCGAGTGGTGGTGATTGTACCAAACTCCACCTAAATCAACTCTTTTTTTATTTCATTGCTCACTACTTACATTAAGTTTTTGTTTTTGGCCAATCATGAAAATAGCCTTTTTGACTCGGGATGCTGACTCATAATGTGCCGTCGCCTTTACGTTTCTTTTTCGGCATGCCACCGATTTTGTGGGCCACATTTCTACTTTGGTTTGGGGCTCGAACATTGATGTTGGATAAGATAAGAGCATTGCTTTTTGGGTTTGATTTTTTTTCTTCATGGGACAACATTGCCTCTAATTAGACCCTTTGACGAATTCATTCCACTTTATCTTAATTCACATGGATCATCATGGGTATTTTCAAAATGTTCTAATTGTTACGCAAATCATGTTAGGTTATCTTACGTGGCACGGCTCACGTTGAATTTGAGCTTTTTATTTTTATAATTTTTTTCTTTTTTTTCTCCCTTGGCCTATGCTGGTGGCTGGTGAAGGTCACCCTCACCCAGGCGAGGCCCGGCAAGGCAGCGAGGCTGACCCTCGCTTGGGCGAGGCCAGCCCTCACCGGCCACGGGAAATTATTTAGAAGTAACATAATCTTCACTATTCTTGAAATTGTCAAATCTCAGAATCTCTCTTTACCTTACGATACTTCAAAAGAGAGCCCCAAGATGGATGGCAAGCTTGGTCGTAAAATTAACTGATAAGTGCATCATAAGTGCAAGAACTTCTTGTAGAAGTATAACCGAACCTTAAAGTTTTCAAATGGTATAATCAAGTCTTGAAACTGGTTCAATTAGTGTCATCAGCGAAATATATTAGTTCCGTCCACCTTACATGATGAAAAATGCTGACGTGCACTTGTTAATGCCATCGATGATAAGTGATACCGATATGATATTCGATAGACACTACATAAAAAATGCCAACAAAATATCAGAAAAGACAAAAATTAAATTCTTGTTCACGGTGAGAGTGTTGAGGATTTTCTTACCATGTAATATTCTTGAGAAACATCTCAATCTCTTCTCACGCGTTCTTGAATGATTGCTGTTGGCTTTTGATGAGGGTGTTTGGGTAGAGCCTGTTTTCAATTAGAACTTGTAATTCCTTTGGTTGTATCGTGCAGCAACTCCTCCTCCGCTCGTGTATGTGAACATACCACGAAGAGAAACGATTAAGTGGCGATCTTTAATCTACCATGAGATTAACAATGTGTTCTGAATCATAAAACCTAAATTACAAATAATTATAAATTGTTATGGGGTTTACTCATTAAAAAATTTGTGACTCACAATATGCCATTATTCTCAGAATTGCCAAAAAACTATTATGCTAGCAAAGCCCTATTGCGAAATCATGTAAATCCATATGTATCCCTTTTTTGCACTCAGTATCCAATTTCTCCCAACACATGGCCTAACCCCTAGCCTAGCTTAATGTTTATTAGTTACAAAATGTTATATTTTTTTTTCACGGTTTATGCATGCATAGGGAAAGAACACAACAGAGTTAATGGAAACTGGAAAATTATTCAAAAAGTCCTAAACTTATTGGATAACGTCCAATTCAATCCCAAATCTTTTAGTTGTACTAATTAAGTCCTTAACTGTTTAACGATTTGCCAATTTAATCTTTCCGATCAATTTTTTATGGGAAAACATAGACATGGATGCCAGCCTTTCTATGTGGCATAATTGATGCTAATGTGCACAATTGACGCTAACGTGAGACGAGACGAGCACTCAGTTGATTAGGGATTTTAAAGTTTTCATTTTTCTCAAAAAAGTTCTTTTTTTTTGTTGGAAATTTTTCTTAAAAATTATATATATTACCAATTTGGTCCGAGTGGCGGGTGGGCGGTTCCACGCCTAGAATCGAGAACCGGACTGATACTCATCGGTCTTAATAAATTGGAATCGAGAACCGGACCCGTTCCCATGGGATCCGCCCGTTCCGAGCTAGTCCGGTCCTGTTTCGGGTGTTTCTCAATTCCTTTGCACACCCTTAGCCGGTGCCACGGGCGAAAAGGAAAAATCAGGTACAATAAATGAAAAGAAGGATTAGAAAAGAAAAAGAAAAGAATTTTTTTTTACAAAAATCGGAAAAAATTAAATGTAAAAATTGTTCACCAGTGATTTTTAGCTAGTTTGGCCGGAAGAACTAAATTGGTAGATCAACAAAAGACTTAAGACTAAATCAGTACAATTGAAAAGTGAAGACTGAATTGACTATACTACAATAGGTTTAAGACTTTTTGAACAATTATTCCTATTGGAAACATATTAGTTTGGAGAGATGTAATGTCATAGATATCATCTCAACGTAATTAGCAATCACGATTCACAAATGACAACTTGACCTGCCAAGTTATTTGGTCGATTAGGCATCATCCAATCAAGTACTAGCACGAGCTGTAAGTCGAGATCGATGTGGCCTAAATGTTATTGCGATGCGAGCCATCTTCTAAAATGTGATATCATTGGATTTTTCATCTAGCTAGCTACTGCGATCGACTGCATTTTCTCCGTTTGTCTTATAAGCAAAGAGATGTAACACTTAACTATCCAAATATGAGCAAGTCTGACGCGAAATGAAGCTTCATAACCATGACTTTATTGATAGATGAGTAATAAATACGAGCAATTTCAAAAAAAAATCCATCACACCCGATTGATTTCACTTGGTGCCCAAAAATGAAATGACTCACAACACTCTTTCAAGTCTGTTTATTGTCCCTCAACAATAAGGAAAACCCCAACTTCACACTCTTTCAAGTCTGTTTATTGTCCCTCAACAATAAGGAAAACCCCAACTTCGTTCTAATAAGAAAGCTTTAAAATGCAATATGATTTGTGTATTAACCGTACGAAGCAAAACAAGATCAAATAGATCTCAAAGTTTGTATCCATTTTGCCTTCTCTCAATGGCCACGGTCACTCATAGTTGTAGTTCTTGCTCTTCCTTCACCAGGTTATCCATGTCCTCCACAGCCCGGCCACATCCAGCAGCCACCGCCCTTTCCGCTGCCTCCTCCTCCTTCCCCACCCCAACCCCATCCTCCTCCCTGTCCGCCTCCACCACCGCCCCTGCCACTGCTTCCGCCGCCGCCGCCACCACCGCCTCCCCCTCCTCCACTCCCACCACCTCCCCCTCCTCCTCCTCCTCCTCCTCCTCCCCCACCACTGCCTTTGCCCCATCCGGAGCCTTTACCACTTCCTCCTCCGCCTCCGCCACCTCCGCCACCTCCGCCACCACCCGCGCCCGAACCACCTCCGGTTCCACCACTACCGCCTCTTCTCTTTTTCCTTTTGTGCATCTTACTTTCTTTCTTGGCACCTCCTGGACCACCCTGCCCACTGCCGCCGCCGCCTCCTCCTCCACCGCCGCTGCCGCCACCATTGGACATGGTTGCCACTGCATCCTGCGAAGCGGGACTCTTGTCCTTTGCCTCCACATTGTCAACGAAAGCACCATGACTTCCACGCGGAGTCTCGTGGATGAAAGTTGCGTTGACTTCTGTTTCACCCTCTCTCACCTCGGCGACATTGAACCCCTCGGTCACGATTGGGAAACTCAGCGACCATGCAGCTAGGAACAACGCAAACAGAGCTCCGACGAAGCTCGAGATCTCCATATCAAAACGCACTAGTTGAACTTGTCACTGCCAAAAATCAATCTGCGCCTCGCTCTTTTATACACTTTTGCATGGGCCGAGCCAAACCCTATAATGGAAACTGACACTGACAGCTATTTTGCAGAGAACGGTACTACCAAACCCTAAAAATTTCTTCCCTCACAGAAAAAGCTGCCAAAAGAACAACAGAGGGAGTGATGATGATAGAGTGCTTGGCTTGTCGCTTTTTAGCCAAAAAAAAAAACACGCTCGGATCATGTAAACCCAACTTGCATCTATCGTTAGATTAGGTGGATCCGCAGTAAAGCTGATCGCATCCAACGGCGCATACAAATTAGGCTCAGATGCATCGACTGCACCTAAAGTTTCTCATATTAATATGCGTATGGTGGCAGTACATCGACTGTACCCACCTCTCTGCATCTCTTCACATTCAAGAAAAAGTGAATAGTGCGAGGGAAGGAATGAACACCAAGCCATGACCACACTCAACAATCCCTTCTACTCCCAGCTACGTTCATAGACAACTCCCAAGTTTTTCGATTGGAGCTTCTTTTCCATTACTTTTCTCTTGAACGGAATGGAGCGGAAGATTTATTTGGTATGAGCATATGAATGCGTGATTACCCTTTTAGAGGGATCAACTTCAGAATTCAAATGTTTGGGATCCATTCTCTGAACTTAGCCCCATTATTATCTGGTTAACATGCATGTTCGGAGCCAATTCACAGTCTTAGCCCCATTACTATCTCCTATATGTTCTTTTTCAGTAGAACAGAAGATTACAACATTAGAGCTAGACACAGTCTTAAAGAAAGCAGCCTGCGAAATATTCTAATTATTCTCTGTGGTGGCGTGCCTTTCACTTGAAGAATGAAAATTGCCACAAGAGGAGATCCATATGTGACCATTGGGTCATTGTGCATGTGAGAAACGATCTGTGCAGACTAGAGAGAGTTGACAGGGCCCAGGTCCGTATAGAGTAAAGACATTATGGAGGGCATTTGTATGATGAGTTTACATCATTATTTCTCCATGTGATACAACGGCTTGTCACGTTCACAGAACTCATGTTATCAACTACATCATTCCTTGCGAATGACTGATCTAATTATTTTGCTCTGATCAATATCTCCAGCGGGCAGAAAAAAAGACCCAAGGCAATTGTTCAACTACATGTTCCTCTCATATTATGTTGATAAGTTTGTAGTTCTGGACAAATTACATGCTAACCGTTATTTTTCACTTGACACGTAGCTTCAGATGTAATTTGATATTTCCTATCATCGGTACATGCCATAACTAGACTCAAGCTACTAGCACCGATTACGCACACATTTATAAGCTGCTCGCTAATTTTGGGCTGAGAACTCTTCTAGGGCGGTCGGATTGCTCGTTTCTTGCACTGTTATCGCATTGGTGATGCGGGTTTAGGGCTCAGGGAGTCGAGTATGCTCAACTCCTCCCAGTTCGAACCCCATAAGACTCCTTCCTCGCTAAGTAAAGCGCCCATGTTAGATCACACAATGCTGCAATATCAAAATCCCAATAAGCAAAAACTCAAGCTCTCAGCCTGGAACTCAGATCTCAAGCTTTTCCTCGACATCACACCCTTCAAATGGCTCTTGAATGGGTAGTCCTCAGGTACGCCGTCGGCGGAGAGGCAATCATGGTGCTCCTCCTGACCCTGCCGGGCCTCAATGGCCTTCAGAAGGATCTAATCGCCGTCACGCGCAAACTCCCGATGCCGTTCCTCTTGGTGGTCCCCTTCTGCCTCTTCCTGCTCATGGACATCTACTAGAAGTACGAGACCCACCCCAAGTGTGAGTCCAACACCTCCTGCACCTCGTCGGAGCACCTCTGCCACCAGAAGTCCATCATGAAGAACCAGCACAACACCCTCTTGATCGTCCCCGGTCTCGTCTTCTGGGGTTTCTGGAAGGAGACCAATTGTTTGGGGAGAGAGTATTGCGAATTATTATCTAGGTTTCAACTCAGTCTTGGTAAAGTAACGTGAACCGAACCGAAACCATTACAATACCCGTTTTTAACCCTTTAACCAAACCATAGTGAGACCCGAAACGAAAATACCCGAAAATTTCGGTTTGGGCCCTTTTGACACCCCCACGTATAGAGTCGTGGAACCACCCTCAAATTTGGAACCTTTCGGTTTCACAAGTTCCAAGGTACCCTATACTATCCCATACCTTTGTTTAACATTCAATCTAAAGACACATAATGTACATGGTTTTATGAGATAGTAAAATCATCTCAAGACATAATAAAACCAAAAGTAAAATATAAAAAACTACACATACTTCCTACCTTCGGATAACACATTTAGAAAAGTGAAAAATTTGTAAAGGAAATCGAAAATAACAAATTGTTTATTGCATATGTGTTTCTTTGAATATCATGTAGGGTATCATAAATCTTCAAGACATAATAAAACCAAAAGTAAAATATAAAAAACTACACATACTTCCTACCTTCGGATAACACTTTTAGAAAAGTGAAAAATTTGTAAAGGAAATCGAAAATAACAAATTGTTTATTGCATATGTGTTTCTTTGAACATCATGTAGGGTATCATAAATCTTCAAGACATAATAAAACCAAAAGTAAAATATAAAAAACTACACATGCTTCCCACCTTCGGATAACACATTTAGAAAAGTGAAAAATTTGTAAAGGAAATCGAAAATAACAATTTTTTTTTTGCATATGTGTTTATTTGAATATCATGTAGGGTATCATAAATCTTTCTACAGCAAACCATGCATTGAGTCCATGGTCTAGGGATATAGAGGGTATGTGTCATCCCAAATCCATGGTCTAGGGATATAAAGGGTGTGTGTCATCCCAAATCCATGAACCTACCTAGCGATTTCTAATATCCACCTGAAAATCTATCCGGCCTGCCAATGCCTCAAATTCCGCAGAGTTCTCTTGCACACCCCTAGTAACTCTCTTTCCTCCATCGTGTTAGCTCAAAGGTATAGTCTTTTGCCTCACAAAACACCCTCTCTCTCTCTCTCTCTCTCTCTCTCTCTCTCTCTCTCTCTCTCTCTCTCTCTCTCTCTCTCTCTCAATTTGTGTATATGTTGAGGTCATGTAGTATATTGGATTAGTATTCATACACAAGACTAAATGTGCTACCAAAGTCAGTGAAAACTATGTGGATTTGTCTGGACTCTGGTCGTATGGCCATTTCTTGCATATTAAGTACTTGGTTTTTTCAAACAAAAAGAAAGGTACTTGGTTTGTAACGCGTGTAAAAGCGAGCTAGCAGGTTCTCAGTTCTAAAAAAACCGGCCAATTGTCCATCACAAAGAGGCCATGTTAGAACTGAACCCAAGTTCCAAAATATTCGCCCGAGTTAGATAAGTTAACTATTCATCCTAAAATCTTAGGTGAAGCCGATGTATGTGAGCCTCACTCATATTATCTATCAAATGAGGTGGCTTACGTGAGACCCACCTAATCTAACAGGCTCTCTTGCACTAGTGAACATGACTCGATTAATACCACATTGCCCAGGAATTGATTAACCCAAATACTCGAGGACATGTGGAGTATCGACTTATGTCATTTGATTGGAAACTAGTGAACCTGCGGCCTACAATCTTTCACACGATCTATCTACACGATCTGTAATTGAACATATTGAGTACGGCTTAACCCTCAACCCATTTATACATATACAATGAACTTATCATTCACGTTTGTCTCTCTCAAAATGTCTATGACATACTGAGACGCGTTTTGTTAAATAGGTCAATATGCTGTGTCAACACAATGCGATTAGCTACACATCTTCACATATATATAATTAGTAACAATTTCACACACTTCGATAAGAGATTACATCTAAAACGTTGCCTATCGTCCAGGCTTGCCTGATATACGTGTTGTGATTGGTTTCAAGAACATGACACAATCACGGAACATGTCGGATTCAGTTTCTACATGATTATGACACAATATGAAACATAACTATCAGCCCTAAGTGAATGTAACCCATGCAAACTGTGAATCTAGATCATGCCGTTACTCTCATAGTAGATTAAGGATTATCGCTTAATCATTTCTCAATATGAATTGATACGAAAAGATTACTCATGGTAAGTTGAGAAGAAACTAGTTCTGATGGTAATGGTGTGTTATTTTCTTAGGTGATAGATATCTCGTGTGGTCATCACGTAGGACACCTTAAACGATTTGGCTTTGTAACTCCATAAAATCTTTTCTTTTTTTGGGCCTAAAACTCCTTAAACTGTTTCCGAAACGAATTACAAATACAAACCACAGATTTCTCTGGCTTCCTTTGGACCTTTTTGGTTTTCCTCGACCCAAAACTTCGCTTCCATACACCATTTTGGATTCGGGCTTCGAAC
Source organism: Syzygium jambos (assembly GCA_031216235.1). Taxonomy (NCBI): domain Eukaryota; kingdom Viridiplantae; phylum Streptophyta; class Magnoliopsida; order Myrtales; family Myrtaceae; genus Syzygium; species Syzygium jambos. The sequence continues at coordinate 16,452,047 of CM062228.1, forward strand.
TTGTTTGGTTTCGGACCTCCAAAGCAACCCAAGAGCACTCAAGCAAATCTCCTCTTTGGACACAAAGACAAGTTGGATTTTTCAAGCCGCCACTTAGGATTGTCCTGTTAACTTCTCTCGGCCTTGTTTTTCTTCCAAATTTGGTGATGCATTGCAAACGAGTGAAAATAGCAACCGAATTCGTGCGAGCACATAACTGGCTCCAGCAAGTATTAAACTCTTCAAATTTTGATTGATTGAATTAATATCTAACTGACTCGAAACAATCGGTAAATCCAATATTATGAAGACATGTTATCGACACAGTACTTTAATATTAAACAAAGCATCCATTTGATGACTTAAACTTTTAAAGTAGTCGCCTGAGGTCCCAAAATTTTTTACATGGTATCAAACCAGATGATCCTGAGATCAAGTCTTTCCCTGCGGGAAAATTACTAAAAAAGTCCTAAACCCTTTGCAATTATGCCAATTCAGTCTTAAACCTTTTTTTTTACCAATTCAGTTCTGAACCTTTTGCAATTGTACCAATTCAATCCATCCGACCACTTTGGCCGACCGACGCTAACGTAGACGCCGGCTGGCGCCTGCCAGCTGACGTGGCAATATTTTAATAATTTTTTTACTTTTTTTTCTCTTTCTTTTTTTTTCCCCTATCTTCTTCCCCGGTCGCCGATCCAGCGACCGGCTGAGGCCAGCGAGTTCCACCTCACCAACCTTGGGCGAGGCTGGCCCTCACCGGCATTGGCGAGGGCGAGCCTCGCCGTCGCCAAGCAAGGTCGACCTCGCCATGGCCAGGGTGAAGTCGAGCTTGCCCAGCGACAACGAGGTCTCGCCAAATCTGGGCAAGCTCGACCTCACCCAGCGACGGTGAGGCCGCCTAGATCTGGCGAGACCTTGCTGTCGCCGGGCGAGGTCGAGCCTCGCCTAGATCTGGCAAGACCTCGCTGTCGCCGGGTGAGGTTGCCCAGATCTGACTCAACCTCGTCGTCACGAGGTGAGCTCAACCTCGCCGTCGCCGGGCGAGCTCGACCTCGCCCGGCCATGGCAAGGCTCATCCTCGCCATGACCGAGGGAGGCCTCGCCCAGATCTGGCGAGGTTGACCTCGCTCGGCGATGGCGAGGCTACCCAGATCTGGCGAGACCTCACCCACTTTAGCGCCGGCTGGCTAAAAGTGGCCAAATAGACTGAATTGACACAACTACAAAATGTTTATGATTGAATTGACAAAAAAAACAGATTTAGGACTGAATTGGCACAAATGCAAAAAGGCTTAGGACTTTTTGGGTAATTTTCCCCTTTCCCCGCTGCTATTCACACCCCCCCCCCCCCCCGGTTATATACTTCCACGTTTTAATGAAGGGAATGGCCAAAATCCACCTTAACTTTAATAGTTTAAGCTTTTATAGAGCATTTGGTTGTGATCCAATAAAACTTTACAGTTATTAACCCTAAGAGCTTGCTCGAGCAGTGACCGCATTCGCTTTTCTTGCTCAGCGTTTTTGTTCTAATTACGGCACTTCTGCATCTTTTGGAGTCTCCCTAGAAGCATGAACATTCTTCTGTTCTGTTCAGTAATTGTCCTGTGTATTTGAGATGGGACGACTGTGATTGCCGATTAAAGTTAATCGGTTGGGTGCTCAGACCTCCCAACACCCTATCGTTACAACAGCAGCGAACTCCACTTGCAAATCGCTAGTATTCACCAAAAACGACTTGGAAACTGCTATGCGTGTTGGGAACATAGTAATGCATAACATGTCCTTTTCTTTATCCTTTTCTAACCCTAATACTAGTAGTTGCTCGCATTCGCAATAATGAAGCTAGTCCTACGTTATCCTGCCAGTTTTTCAATCTTCAAAGTCTTCGACGAAACACAAAAAAATATATAAAGTCGACTATGGCGTTATCCTCTTTTGGTGGTGCCTGTCTGGATGCGTACATATGGCAACTGAATACCTCAGAAGTCGAATGCGAGGGTATGAACTCTCTTTCGACAAGTTGTGGCTTATCCATTAGCGAATGAATCCTCTCGAAGTCAACGCATTGGAAAAACCAAGTGGAGAGAACTCATTGGTCCATGGGGTCATTATCTTCACCGAACTCCGACGCTCACTGCAACTGTTGTCTAAACCTGAGGGTCTCCAGTTTGACCCGATCAAGGGATGACAAGTTAATGTTCAATATCGATTGCTGATTCTTTGATCAATCTCATTGCTCCTTCCAGGAAAGAAAAAATATATATGCCGTCGCATTGTCGGCGTGATCTTTTATGTGACTTTTGATTTGCGCGTTCACTAAGGATGAGGTTTATGTTGGTCTAGCTTGCTGTGCTTTCCTTGTTAGGTGGAGAAGTGGACTCACATTGATGTGCTAAATCGTCGACTTGGTTCAAGGAATATACAGCAGTTTACATCATCTTTCCATCATTATGAGGACTCATGAGTTTGAGTGTAGGGTACACCAAAATCGGGTGAAGTGCTTCTGAGTCCTAAATCTTATCAACGGACTAATTAATTGATAAGAGTTTTCCAAGTTATTCCGTGGTTTAGGCACAAAGGATCATATCAATAAAGAAGCATATACAAAATGATATATTAATAAAACGATGAAAGGCTGTCTTCCAAAACAATATAGCCATATATTTTGCTCCATTCTTGAGCGGAGGAAATTTCTTCCAACCATGTCCATGCCTCTAATTGGTAAGGACGATTTCAATTTTAGGGTAGGTTGGTTCCAAACTGAGAACCTAAAATCTACTCAATCGGGCCTCTTTCAGGTTTTTGGGATCAAGAATTGAATCAGGATCCTTTAGACTGGCCTGGAATTGAATCGGCCAATTCCAGGCCGGTTCGACTGTAATTCCAATGATTGAGTTGCATGTTTCTGTTTTTATATTTTAAAGATATTTTATACTTATTTTTAGAATTATTGTTACAATAACTTCCCTTGACAAAAGGGTTGAAGCACTTCCGGCCTCTCGAAGTCACCGAGGATCGAATCTCCTTTACTGCAAGTTCTATTTATTATTTTTAAAAAGATAGATCGAGTGCTGATTCGCCCCTACTAATTGATGGATTATAAATTATGAACATCACCTCTATACAAATTTAATTAAATATAAATACAGTTGATGCCCATGTTTGTAATTTACCAATTGAAGAATGGTTGGAGTAAGTTTAGAATATGCTTTGGTTAATCTCATGGAATCCGTTATCAAGGAAGGAATGAACTTATAAGTTTGGATTAGGTGCACGAGGCACATTTGATTTCGTATAATATTAAGCTCTAATAACATCATGTGTGCTCTGCTCATTGAATTTATAACTCCCACATCGCATGTTTAGTGAGGTTAATGAAATATTGCACAATGAAAAATTGCATTAGTGTGGAAATTACCTATTAAAGATCGACTTTCTCGAAAAGAAAGAATAGGGCTTTGGCCGTGGTAAAGGATTTTCTACAGTGCCGTAAAGGAAATCTTAAATATAGCCTTTTAATTTAGAGATTGCGTGCTTCAACCCAAGTCGGCAAGAGAATTTCTTTTTATTTGTTTATTTTCCTGAACGGATAAGAACACGAGGAATATTTCAAAATAATGAAAAATCTCATATAAAATTATGAAGATGAGGACGAATTATAGTTAAGAGATCTTAATCGTGCTTATAATTTCTTTTTGAGTCACGTTTGAAAGGGAAACTTAGGAGAAGAACAAAAAAGATGAGTTGGCTACTTGAAAATATAACATCGTCCCGCAAAAAGTTAATTGTGATGATTTGGCTTAAAGATGTGAACCGTCACGCAAACACCCTTTAATGATATGTGCACGTCAAAATAAGTTAGTATTAACATCAAATTCAAAGGATGCAAAATTATAGATTTCCAAATAATAACTTGGTTTGAAAAATAATCGCTTCCATGCTTTCATTCTTTAATAAATAAATAAATATTCATTTTGTTTTTGAGAGAGAGAGAGAGAGAACTGGAAAAGAAAGAATATAAAAATAAAAATCTACCATATCATGTGCATAACTTTGCCCGACTAAAATCTTTGTTTACATGAAACAAAAATATTTTTTTTGGCCTTGTTGCAAGTTAGATGGTCTGAAAATGCTTTCATGTTCTCCCACTAAGCTGAGTTTTTTTTTTCTTAAAGGCCCAATGCCTATTCAATCTCAACCTATGAATGCGAAGGATATGCAAATCAACTCAAATTGCACCCACTTGTGGCACCAACGCAAGCAAATGGGAATTAACAATCGCCAAATGGATGTGGGGTCAAGGTGACCTTACTCATGATTTTATTTAGGTACATGAACTTAGGACATATATATGTACGTACTTGTTGGGCTGTCACGCAATTACTTAAGTCTCACGCCTGACCTCAAAAAGGGCACCGTTAGTTTTGAAAGTCATTGGTGCAAGTGAGCTAAAGGAGGACCCGGGTAGGGTCGCCTACCATGTGATATCAAAATCATATGGGAATTTCGATCGCTTGGATTTTGGACCGTTGTGCTGATAGACAAGTCTCGCGTGACCTCAAACCAGCACGACGCATATCAAAGTCGTGTGGACATAAGTGAGCTGCAACCAGAGCAGATAATATCGTGAGATCGATGAGCTAGGGCGGGGTCGCACTTGCTATACGTGCAGGACATCTGATTAACAGCTTGTGCGGTCATGATTATGTTATGATCAAAAGTACCGTTTCGAAGGCACGAATCGAGAAGGCTACTCTCTTGGGGTTTCCTAGGGGAGGGGTTTTCCCTTGTGATTTGGCGAAGCATTATCAATTGGGGGATGATCCAATTGGACCCTGTCGTTTTCAACGAGATGAAGATAATGTCATCAAAAGCGGTCGCCCCATAGAAACAAAGTGATCCTGGAGGCGCTAATTAAGATATTTTTGACATGGACGGACCACCAAATCTACTAGGAAATGTGTTAACCACATTGGTCCCACTATTCCAATTTGCTCGGATTCAAATGGGATAAATTGAAAAATAATCACCGCCAATCATGGTGGAATACATTGAACGTTCATGTTCATATTTTTAAGCATCTTGTAAGCTTATGACTTTCGAGAGTTCTTTAGTTATTCCCCAGTAAGCTTGATGCATGTTCGAGTTTTTCCTTGGATCCACCGATTTTGAAATGTTCATACGAATTCTGTACTTGGCAACTTGGCATCTATATTTTGCTAGACAGCAAACCGCGCAAAGCGGGATAGCTATTAAAAATAAGGCAATTTTAATAATATTTGAGAATATTGTATTTCAATAGTATACAACAAGTTATCAACTAAAGCTACATGTTTTAGACGTGCTTATTGAATATAAATGTGTATGGAGTACTTTTTATAAAGTCTATTTAAATTGTTTAATCCATATTGTTACGTTGAATCAATAAAAAAGTAGAAAAGGAGTTGTGATTATAAGATAATTCAAATTGGAACTCAAAATAAAATGAAAAAAAAATCACACTTGCTAGCATAATAAATTGACGATATTTATTTCATATATCACACACTCGATAGCATTTAGAAAATCAATAAATATTATAATTCATTATGGAGAGAAATAATTAACAAATAATGAAATCCATGTAATTGATTTTCCTTTGGTTGAGAATACTTCATAAGAAACTTCTCTAATTGCTTAGGTAGCATCCGGCATTGTGGAGAATGCAGCAAAAACGATTATTGCAATGAGGAGAAGGCATCACCAGCTTTTGAGAATTGCTATAGTAATCTCTTTCCTTACGAAGATTTTCATTTGAACTTATAAGAATGAGCACTTGCTAACCATGCTTGATAAGAGATATTATTATCTTCAGCGCCCTTTATATAAAATATGAGAAAGATGGTGTTTTTAAATTTTAAAAAAATTGTTTTATTAAGATGTATAACAAGTGTCATGGGGTACTTATAAATAAAATTCTTATGTTAACATGTCCATCCCTTGAGCCTCGCCATAAAGAAAACAGACTCCACATTTTGAACGATTTATAAATTGGGGTCACATTTTCCTTCAACCTGGATTTCGTCCAAACTAGACCCTGATCAGCGGGGCCTGCGAGCTACCATCGCCGAGCTGGCGAGTCGCCGCTAGCTGCAACTCGCAAGGAGGTCATGACCTTTGCAATGATCTCGCGACCTCCAGGCGAGGACGTAAATTGAAGATCCCCGATGCAAGGTTTCTGAGGTTGTGACTTCAAATCATTTCTTCCGTATAGTTTTTTTATGACAAATAGCCCCATCTTAGTTCGGTAAATAGCGACCCTTGAAATCTCCTACTAAACTCAAGGACCAAGTAACCCGAGCCAAAACCTAAATAGATGACTCATCCATGCAAATGCTCATACTTCGTGATGTGGGAAACAGAAACATGCCATGCGGCTGCACATGCCTCTAGGGACTAGGGCTATTTCTTCCACACACATGCATGCACCTTATCTTGTTTATATCTAAGAAATTCGTTGTTGCTTGAGGTTTGAGATAGTTACACGATTTTTAGATTCCATTTGTGTTGCAGAAAATAAATAATCTAGAAAATATTTTTTTCTAAAAATGATTGTTTATATCACCTACAAAAATTAATGAATGAAAATATTTTCATAGTTCACGAAAATTTTTAACTTTAAATTGTTATCGATAATAAAAATAATTTTTCATTGGCTAATTATTTCAAGCGATCGTTTTTAAGAAAATATTTTTCAAATCATTCATTTTCCGCAAAACAAACGAAGTCTTAGGTGACTCCATTCGTTTCACAGAAAACAACTTTTAAAAAAATGTTTTCTAGATTTTCCGGTGTTCATTTCACGGAAAATAAACCGATCATGGAAAATATTTTCCACCAATGGAAAAAAAACACCTTCAAAAATGAGGAAAATGTTCAAGCGGAAAACATTTTCCATATCTTTCTTTCAAATAACACATTTTCCTTTTATTTTTATTTTTATGTTTTTCTTTACTATTAAAAAAAGAAAAGAAAAAAAGAAAAAAATTCAAATGTTTTGGTCATTTTCCCTAGAAAATCAAATCAAATGCCAAACGGCAGAAAATATTTTCCAGTTCGTTTTCAGGTTTTAGCCGAATACCGGAAAATATTTTCATTTTCCTAGAAAATGACATTATGAAAAACATGTCATCCCTACGGCACCCTTATCCCAACTTCGTCCAAGCAGTGATGTTTCGATTACGAATTCCACTAAAATCTAGCGATCATAATTGAAAAATTGCCCTAATCTTCTTGTCCCTCGGTTGTGAGCTAATCTTACCTTGTCTCCATATTTTATGCCCATGGAATTATTAAAGACAAAAACTGTTGCTTGGTGGGGGCTTTGCCGTCTCTGTCTATTGCATGGCCCCCATGTAATGTCAGTATTTTCCCCCGTGAAATTGATCATAACAGACAAAACAAGAGACGACACTCTTTGAACCTAACGAGCTACAGAAAGTCGTGACGGCCAAATGATCCGCCGGCCGTAGTTTGGATCTCGCAATTGGGTTGCGGGGCGGGGTGGATGATGTTCGAGCAAACGCAAGCGACTTTGACCTTCCGGAGCGCTTGACCATCTCGGATTGTTTTTGTTTGCTCCTGTGTGGGACTAGGGTAGTGATTGATTAGGCAGACCGCCACATGTCGCGTCCCCACGTCGCGAGTGGCAGCTCATATCCTCATGCTTTTGAAGTCGTCGCGCGTTTGTTAAATCTCGTGGACCAGAATCGTCTGAATCGATGATCGTGTGAATCCCGTGCAGTATCATATGGTGAAGTCCGCTTGCTCTGCATGATCTAGACTTTCGAGATAGCGTAATGTCTTTTTCCGTTTTGCTTTCTTTCGCGGTTCACACAACCGCCATCGATCCACCATCGATTCGGAGATATCTATTCATATCCATCTTAAATACGCTGAGTTAAACCCATTAAACGAGAAATTGCATAGTTTGGTATCTTAATTCAAGTTTTGTGTGAATACCATTTGCTAAAAAGTTATATTTTTCTATTAAGGGTGTGTTTATTTCAATGAAAACTTCATGATAAAAGAAAATATTTTCCATTTAAATGATTTTCAACGAAAATGGTTAGTTTTCATTTATTTTGTGGTTAAAAAAAAAGTTATTTCTTTCTTGCCAAAAAGAGAAGTTGTTTTCTCCTGATCTAAGTTTGCTATTTTCGGTTCATGGAAAATGGTTTTTGTAAATCGATTAGATTTCTATCGTACAAATAATAGAAAATCGAAAAATAGTTTTTGGAAAACAATTTTCCTTCTAATAAATAGACCTTAGCTCTGCATTCCAAATTTGAAAGCTAATATAGGTTACAAGCCAGCCCAAGTACAACATGTTCATCCACAAAAAAGGCTATCAAAGCTACGACAGCTATGACGGAAACACACGTCAATATGCTGTTTAAATCCACAAGATGTATCCGTTGTTCTTCGTCAGAGAACAAGTCTTGATATCCACTGTATATAGTCAATGCACACAAGGACAAATGTATTAGGTAGTGCCTCACGATGACCGTTCACTAAAACTATGGGCGTAATGTATGGAAAGTTTCATGATGAAGTTGGTAGGGAAGCAATTTTGAAGAGACTTATGAACTTTGTTAAGTATCTAATGTCGCATTTCAATGGGATTTATATGCTTTTTATTCCACCTATCAACTTAAACTGCTAGGTCGAACATAGTATATGTTAGAAAGTCCAATCTAACAGCTTAAGCTTTTAGAGCAGTCGGCAGCAGTCCATCAAAATCTCACATTTTATCAGAGCCGGAGGTCCTGAGTTCAAATCTTTCCAGGCCCCGTTTGCCTTCCCAATTAAATATATCCATGCTTAGTACTAGGCAAAAAGACAAGACTAAGCATGAGGGTGAGTGTTAAAATAATTAAATATTAAATCACGTCTTCATATAACAGCTTAAACTTTTAAAACAGTTGGTCATTGTCCCACAAAATTTCACAATATTGTAACCAAGTTCTGTTCCGATTTACTTTGCATGTGCGGGCCCCGCCATGTGTCAATTTCAAGTACCGTTCGTAATTTGACTTGCCCGTAAGAGGGGGTGTTAAAGTAACTCGCATCGCTTATTTTCGGCACCTATATGCTTCTTATATACATATCGTCTCTTTTTACTTATCAGTTTAAACTTTTGGAGCAAACGTTTTATCCATGCCCTTCTTTTGTTCTGTGCTTTTATTCTTTTTGCAGGTTAATGCACACCACCTATCACTATGGATCTGTTTTCGCATATGATCTCATCAAAATTACCTAATGGCAAAAGAGAAGATAGTAGGATACACCTAATTGTGAGATGGTAAATATATATACATATAATAATTTCTCGAAAGTGGAGGATTAATGCGCTTGAAGTGGAGACTTTGTCCCATAAAGATTGTGTCTAATTAAATGAAACATTCATACATTTTTTAGCTTGATATAAGAATAGTGCTAAGATATTTTAATTATTCAACCATGCTTTTGTTTAATAGCTTAAACTTTTAGAATAGTTCGCAATGATCCCACAGAATTATTATACGAGTCCAAAATTTTCTTATGAAAGGAGAAGTGCTAGAATACTTGAATATTAAGCCACTCTTTTCGTCTAACAGTTTAAGTTATTAGAATAATTGGTAGTGACATTACAAAATTTTTCAATAAGAAATAACTAAAATTGCATTACCAACAAAAACAAAAGTTAAAGAATGAGCATAATTCCCTATAAAACCTTCAATTTTAAGTCCAATCTCAGCTTGCTTTGAACTTTTTTTTTATTTATAATAAATCACAAACTTTGCTATAGTCCCAGATCCCCTCCTTCCCCATCATCCAAAATCAACACTGGTTTTTTTTTTAAAATTATCAACATCAAGAAGCTAATCGTTATTCCATTAGAAGGTGAAGGCGTTGATAAAGACGTGAGTTTTAATAATGAACTCTAAGTAACCTGATGTTGATAATTTTGAAGAAATCGGTAGTGATTTTTGGACATGGAATCAGAATCGGAACTGGACCTAAAGTTTGAGTTTTTTTAGATAACTAAGCCCTAAAGTTGAGCTTCTTTTCTAGTGATTTTCATATTATGACGGATTATGTGATGTCATCATTATATTTACTTTAACCTTTAGATTAACATACTTCTCACTGACTCAGCAAACATGGACTTCTTTTTTCTTTGGTCAAAGGTTTTGAACTCCCTAAAAATGTAGACAATGTTCTTGTTTTTTCTTTTCTTTCTTCTTCTCTTCTTGCAAATCTTGTTCCTCCATTTGGACCATTTCTTCGATCTAACCAAAGAATCACCCTTCAATTGATAGTAAATAGGTGGATGGTGCGACTCGCTTGTTGCCTCGTTGATTATCCTTTCTTACCCTTTTATCTATAAAAAAATCATCGAATCGCAGAACTCGCTTTGACGAAGTTTCATCTGTTTCGCCTAGCTTAACATTATACTGCCTCCGATTGAAGTAAAATCACTTTTTATAACGCGCAAAAGATTATAAAGTAACTTGCAAAGGTGTAAAACAAGGGGTTCTTCTCTTTCTTTTCGAGATGATGGGATTCTTATTAACTAAACATTTCTCATATTCGAAGGTTAACTTGTCATTCTCCAAATTTTACTTGTACAACTGCGCAATCATTTTTCAACTTGCGTGTGTTGGCAATAACCAATTACCAAAGGTGCCCATTTGGCACGACGTCATAGTGACGACCAATAGACGTCATCTCACCTCGTTTTAACACTTGTTTTTCAAAGACAACGATATTCAGAAACAATAATTGATTATCAATTGAGTTTCGAGAACGAAAAGGAAAGGTGACCCGACATGTTGAGCTTTGTCCTCCAAAATGCGATGGCGACCCAGACTAAGTAAATGATCTCACGTCAATTTAATGTTTTACTATCTGATCATAAGATGTCAAAAGGGACCAAGTGGGCTTTGCTCGAGAAGATTGCTAACAATTGCATTATAAGATAGCCTAGTAGGTCTAAATCACAGCGGATTGACTTGTTTATAAGCCGCGAAAATAAAAAATTCCCATATCATAGGTTACGTTATTGTTGTGTTTTCCATGATATATTACCTTATTATTATATAAAATTAACAAATCAAGGACTGAAGGTCGGCGGCATCAATCGAGACGTCCCAAGCAAATTGTTGTTTGCTTTAGGAGTGGTCCATCTGTGCCTACACGACTTTAAAATGTGTAGTGTTAGTTTAATGTAGAGTAACCATATCCATTCAATATGGGATCAAAGGGATCGGATATCAGAAACCCAAAATCCTTATTGTCTCTCATACCACTTAAAGTATAGACAAACAGACTAACTCGAATGCTGTATGTGGCCCTGCACCATATTGTGTTGCTCTGGTCACAGCTTACCCATGCCTGTATGGCTATAAGAGGCATTGTGCTAGTTTAAGGTGCACGGGTCTTATCAATTGACTCAACTAGCCATATTGAGATAGAGTTTTGGGATCAAAGATATATCAACAAGGAGATGTTAGGAAACTGAAATATGTATGGATGCATTAGTTTTAATGGAAGAAAAAATAAGTAACTCGACTTCATAGGCGATAATATTGGATCGTCCTTCAAGCCACTAAGGAAGCTTTTCTATAAGCATGAAACTAACTAAGAATCCATACTCATTTTGCAAACCCATGGGAAACTATGCAAGTCTCCTGAATCAATTAAGTCTATATCTTCTGCCTCTACAGATTTTCTAGAGCAATTTGTACCCAATTGTTAAGATTTGAATGTGTAACCCTTAATTACTAAGCTCCAACTCCTAACTCGCCCCAATCGAGTGCGCCCACGGGTTTTTCTAATGGTTTTCACTTTAGTCTAAACCTAATTAATTATCAAGAGTGTAATGTCATTTTTTAAATAAAAATTGAAACTCTTCTTGGTTGCATGGGACATCTAATCATCGACACATTTCAAGGAACTCTTTGAATCAAATGAAGAAATAATCTATTCAATGAAAATAAATTGGGGAGAGAAGCTAACCCGTTTGTCCTTTCGTAAATCTCTCGATTCACATAAGAAGATGATATGAGATCCAGTAATCGGCCGCCGATTATTTTACTTGAGAGATCCGTTATTATGAAATGAGTATGTGCTTATCACTGCTGGTGCTCTTTGGATCTTCCTTATTTTCTAGATTTAACTTTGTTTTGTAGTAATTCTAGACTTTACTCTGTTTCGATATACGTAATCATAAAAGTCTATGTACTTTTCATATATTTTTTCGAGCAATGCATATAATTTTGTTTCAACCCAAAAAAAAATTCACATGAGAAACAAAACATCATCAATCCTGAGATGACAAATCGAACGTCCAATCAGCCGGTGATCAACGAGCACCTTTTGACATTAACCATTCTGTAGTTTTAGATTTACAACTTCGTAGCTGACCTAAACTTGTTATTTGTGGAGGCTGAATCGGGCATTGCTGTGGCTCACTTCATATTATAAAAATCCAAGTATATACACGGGAGTTTGCTGGAAGAACGAACAAGCGTGCCCCAAGGAACCAAGCGTGGCGTGCTCTCCTTGGACAAGGCTCGATTTTGTATGCCAAATCGGACCGATCTTAGCAATGTCTACGCTCCATTTACGATGAAGAGAACATACCAACCATATGATACATGAAATACACGGGGAGAAGGACGTTCTTTTAGGCAAAATAAATGTTTATTTCGCGGGAAATGTGATTTGGAAATATTTGCCTCAAAATAATCCTTTACATCGCTTACAAAAATAAATGAACGAAAAATGTTTTCATCGCCCATGGAATGTTTGGACATAATTCTTTTGTAGATACTAAAAACATTTTTCCCTTAATTAATAATTTCAAGTGATATAAGCGATCATTTTCAAAAAAATATTTTCAAAATTATTCATATTTCACGAAACAAACGGAGTCTTAGTATAGTAACATGTCCAAAAATAGTAAAAGTGTGCCTGTGTGCCCTCGACGTGTAATGAAAATGAAAGTGAATAAAAATTATTTTATTTAGGTTCATTTTAGGAGGAATGGTACCGTAGATCCCTAAGGTTTTTTCTTTTCATTTTATTGTATTCAATGTAGCACCCAAACTTTTTAAAATAGGTTTGGTGTCATCCTTTCATTAAATTCAATCAAGAATCATGTAAGTTTTTACTAACAAGGTAGTCCGAATTAGTAATAGAGAGGCCAAAAAATGACGTAATCGGCTACGTCAGGATTTGATAGATATTGTCTTTTTTTTGTCAACAAAAAATGTAGATATTGTCAAAATGTAGCTCTTTTGGGGGGTTAATACCACAAAAATCCCAAATTGGTACACCTGTGACAAATTTAATCAAACTAATTTTATGAGCATAAAAAATCCCAAACTGCTATACCTATAACGAATTTTTCCTGCTGAGTTGGATGACATATGACAGTAGACGGGTACACCGATTTAGGGTTTTACCCTTTATAAGTTTGTAATTTTTCATGATATTAATCCCTGCCCTTCACTGCCAACCTCGTTGCCACCATCATCGACCTGCCATCCACCACCACCACCATCTTGTGCAGTCCATCACGCCTCTCTTTCTAGCCATCCCATTAGCCGCGGATCCAAACCCGCAGCCTCAGACGATGGTGGTGGGGCGGCATAACATCTGAGGCACTGCAAGCCTCAGATTTGAGGCGTGGCGGCCACTTCCCACCAAGTTGCCACTGCCACCTTCTTTTCTCGCACTGTCGTCACCACCAACCCCTCCGCCGCACCACCCCCCGCCCGCCAGCGCCCCGCCGCCGCCGCCACCCCCCCCCCCCCCCCAATGCGCTATTGTGTCACCAGCATCTAGAGGCTGCAACCTTCGTCTTGCATGATCGCGACTTCCCTTACAGAGGTTGCTGATGTCGGCGATGCGTGCATGCATGTCTGTGTTTGCGTGTCCGTGAGAGAGAGAGAGAGAGACCAGCATGGCCTGGCGGCAGGAGCAGTGGTGGTAAAGCCAATGGTCGGTGGTGAATGGAGGAGACAAGTTAAAAAAAATTTTGGTCAAATGGACAAGTTAGACTTTGAGAGCAGCGTTTTCAGGCGATATTCGGATTTACAAGTTGTTGGGTGCTTCTTTATGATTAAATGGGGTACCATTTGGTCTTTGTGCTCATTCAAATATGAACACAAATGCGCACAACGTGAAGAGTGTTTTTCCGGTGGAGCTTATGCTGATCGGCTCATTAGATTTAAAGACATGCGCACCATCTTCATTGTCAATGTCTACATAGATTTCCTTATGGGCAAATGGTCGAATCAGTCTCAAACTGAATATACAGATGCCAATTCAGTCATGAACTTTTCAATTTTGTCAATTTATTATACTGCCCTGTTAGCGGTTTTCGACAAAAATTGGCCGGAATGACTATTTTGAAATTTTGTGCAAAGGTTTAGAATTATATTAGCAAAATTAAAAAGTTTATGATTGAATTAATATCGATATAATAGGTTTAGGGCGTGAGGGTAGGTGAATAGAACTTTAAAAGTAGGTGAGGGTGGTTCGAGTAGAACCTTTATTTAACTTATAACCAATCACGTGAGCTTAAGGCCCCTTTGTTTGGTCAATAAGAAGAGGCCTGAGCTGGATCTTTAGATCTTTCTTATTCCCTAGTACGATGAAACATTGAGGCGCTAGGATCTCGGGAACTATATTTTAATAGAAAGGAAGAAATAAGACATAGCAGAAAAGGAACTATGATAAAGGAAGAGTTCGATTGCAAGACAAATGGTGTTAAAGTAGGCGTACACAACGATCCAATTGATGAAGATAAAAGTAATATGATTCATCAGAAATTAAAGTAATTAAACCTAAGTAAAATTCCATAAATGATACAAAAGATGATGAAAGCAAACAAACAGATTGTAACACCAACCATATAGGTTGGAGGACTGATATTAAATTGATAAAAAAAAATTGATCAAGAGTAACTTACACAAAACAAAGGGATATGAGTGCGGAGGGAAGGGTTTCTTTCTTCAACAATTGCATGTTGTACAATGCAAAAGTTCTAAGAATCTAAGTGAGAGTTGAGGCCATTTATAGTGAGAATGACCATCAATGGTCGTGATTGTATAGTGATCGAACGGTACCGCTCGTGATTGTACAATGACGCTGCTGCTTGCCCAAAACTTTGAGTGATTTGATGCTAAATTTATTCATCCTCTTCCGACAATTTGATTCCATAGCAATTATCTTCATTGGTGTTATCACTATGATGTGATTGGCTCGAGCTGCTTTCAAAGCCTTATGCAAGTATTTGCCCATGACTAATTTATATACGTCTTGTGACTTTACAGCTGCAAGTTGAGCTGTCGCCAAAGACTCTTGTTGAAGAAACGATGCATTTGCTTGTGATTGCGCCAGTTGATAATAAGTACCATGCTGGCTTAACCAATTTTGGACTAATTCCTCTGATGCTCTTTGATAGAGCTGAAGTTGTCCCACCATTTGATTTTAAATGTCATAACTAAATTTGAGATATTTGGCCTTTGAGAAGGAGCAAAGCAACCTAATTGCCAAGCTCATATCGAGGAAATCCGGAAATTTATGAGAAAGTGGGTAAGATTTGGGAACTGTGATTCATGTGGTGTTGGTACGAATTCGGAGTCAAAAAGTATAAAACTCTTTGCGATTTTTGGGAGGTAAAATTTCAACAATAGGACCAAAATGATCCCACCAGTGATTGAACCAATTTGTTAGCTAGTCACTTTTGAACTTGATTGAAATAAATGAGCAGTCTAGTAGCTAATAGGGCCTGAAATTTTACTGGAGTATGAGGAGATTTACTCCATTTTGATGGTGGGATGGTTTGGAGGATGGTCGTAGTGGAATGAGCAATATGGATCGGGTCTGACGAGGCGAAATGCTTAAATGAGACTGATTTGATTTCAATTAAAATTTGCTCATATTAAGTAAGT
This sequence comes from Syzygium jambos, assembly GCA_031216235.1. Taxonomy (NCBI): domain Eukaryota; kingdom Viridiplantae; phylum Streptophyta; class Magnoliopsida; order Myrtales; family Myrtaceae; genus Syzygium; species Syzygium jambos. Next base: position 16,468,018 of record CM062228.1, read on the forward strand.
GGTATGTGCAAATCATGAGGTTTTTTGAATCGATTTTCAGGAGAGATAGTTTTGGTAAAAATGATTGGATTTTCATGAAATAATCCATCTTCCATTGTCGTGATATTTTGAAAAGCATTTTTGGGAAAAAAAAAAAACCTTTGATCTTGGAGGGGCAGCTTGTGGCCTAATAACCACCTCACTGGAAATTCGTTTTGATTGGCTACTTGACGCAGCAAGTGAAGTTGAATTTAGACTTATTTCTATACATTGGGAATGTTGTTTTTGTTTTGGTTTTTTGTAAATAATGAATGGTATAAGTTCACGTGTTTCTTTGGGTAGTTGGTACAATTCTTGGGAGATGCTCTGGGATAGTGATTGTGGTTGGCTGAATAGAGATAATGGTTGCTCTTCCTCAGCCATTTCTGCCCATATTTTGGCTGTCGTCACTTGTCATTTGTGACTTGGTTGTGGGGGTCTTTTCTGATGATATGGTAATGGCTTTGCCTTTATTGGCTTTTGAGGATTTGGGAGGCATGTTTGTATCCCCCTAAAAATTCTTGTATAAGGAAATCTGGTAAAGAGTTTGAAGAATCGCTTATAAATTCTATGTCAAAACTAAATACTTATAAAATGACTTGCCATCCGACAAAAATTTATTGTGTTGCTATATTTAAAATATCTTTTTGTAAAACTTCTTTTGCTGATTTCCAATCGATTTGTACAAAGAATTTTTTATTTAATAAATCTCCCTGGAATTGGGAAATTGTTAAAACGGTTGACAAAATTTTCTTTTTGATTGTAGAGTAATTTTGCTAGGTTTGATTCCAGTGTTTAGAAACAAATTGAACAATATGTTCTTTGTTTATTTTTTTATTTTTTATTTCATCTGGGATTTTTCTACAAATAAGGATTGATCTCTTAACGGGGACAATAGTTCTTTGGTGAATGTATTGCCCAATAAATCTAACTTTTGTTTGGAAAAGTGACATTTTAGTAGGAGAAGCCACTCATCTATTTCGTTTGACTATTTTTATAAAATAGATATATGTTTTTTTTGGGTCGAAAAATAGATATATGCTTGAAATGTTGATCTATGTTGGAAGACAAGATGAGAACATCATCTATACATATATATACTATGATGAATTCAAAGCAGGGATAAAAAATTTCATACATGAATCTTTGAAATTTTGACGGAACATTTTTCGGTCCGAAAGGCATAACATTCCATTCATAGCGGCTAAATGGTATTGTAAATGCCATTTTATAATGGTCATTTCATTTATTTGTAATTGCCAAAAACCTGATTTCATATCAATTTTTCAAAAGATCTTTGAACTATGAAGTCTATTCAATGGATCCTTTTTATTTGGAATATCTTATCCGTTTTAATGCCTTGTTTAAAGGTTTGTAGTTGATTACCAATATTGGGACACCTCTTTCTAGTTCGGCATTTTTGTTTATTTAAAATGCAGAACAACTTCAGGTTGATTGGCTTTTTCTGATCAGTTTTTTATTTATGAGATCTTGTATTTCTTTTTGACAAAATTGTAAAAATTCTTGGTTCATTTGAGTCGGTCTAGCTTTTGTAGGAATTTGTTTTTCAAAGAAGTAGGGTTTGTGAGGTAATTCAACAATGTGTTTTTTCCTTTCCCAAAATGCATTGGGCAAGGTAGAGCAAATATTTTGCTCAATGTGTGATTGGAGAGAGATTATTTTATTTTTGGTGGTTCAAGAAATTGTTGCTCTATTTTCTTGAAACTTAAGTCTTCTTTTAAGAATTGGAGTTGGTTTTCTATATCTTTGATAAAGCAATTAATTTCAGAGATAGAGTGTTCTTGTAAAATGTTTAAATTTCTTGTTTGTGGTTTAGTGACAAAATTAAAGGTCATTTTATTATTTAAAGCCCGAGTTTCTTTTTTTTTTTCACTTGTGACGATAAAGGGCTCGATTAATTGAATAAATGGCGTTCCTGGCATGATATTTTGTCTTTTGTCTTTGGCTAGAAGAAAAGAAGTTTTATAACTAACATGATTGTTAATAACTGCTACTTCTGGAGTTTATATTTGATACAGAGTTTGTCTCCTGAGGCTGACTTAAGAAATTGGTCGTTTTTTCACAATATTTGGTTGGAATCAGTCCTCTTATGCAATTTAAATCGGCACTTCTATCAAAAAGTGGGGTGGTATCTAAAAAGAATTAATTCATTATGGGTAGAATTGATATGGCTATTATCCATTTTCTATTTTATATTTTTGGATGAGGTTGTTCATTTTCTATTTTATATTTTCCTTCATTATTTTGGATTTGATGTCTACGATTTGTTTTTGCATTTGTATTTGGGTTGATTTAAGGACTTGACTTTTTAGTTTTTGTTGTTTGATTTCATTATTGAGATCATTAATGTTGATAGGTCTAGATTGGGATATCTTGTTTCTATCAAGAATACCTTTGACATTGCAGGATGTGGTATTCTTAGGATAGAATCTAATAGAAGATTGACGTCTGTCTAGATATTCTTTTTTCGCTTGAGGATCAGATATTTGACCCGCGATATTTAAAAGAAATTCCTCGTAATTTTTAACATGTTTATTTCAGGAGTTGGTTCATTAGGAGAAGGATCATCTAATTCTAAAGAGGTTTCAATTTCATTAATTTGAAGTCCTTTTTCTTCAAGAAAGTCTTCTAATGACGTTTGCCGCCCCGGCTTCACTGAGTTGATAAAGAATTTTATCATCAATAGATAACTCATTGAGTCTTTTGTTTATTCTACAATATTTAGAGATATAACTCCTTTTTCCCACATGTATAGCATTTAATATCCTCGTTGATTTTTCTTTTTGGTCTTTGTTTAGGTCTATCTTGTTGCGGTTTAGAATTGTAAGTCTCCTATACATTTTTTGCTCGTCTAGTTAGTACATGAAGGATGTATAAGCCCAAAAATCAGCTAATCTCTTTTTTGTAATTGATTGTTCTTTCTTAAGTTGTCTTGGAAGTTTAATTGTGTTACACATATTCATTCCTTGTTTTTGGACATAAGATATTAATTCTCCATATGACAGGATTTGATAGGGTATTTGACTATTATAATCTTCTCGAATTTTATTACGAACTTGTTCTCCTATTAAATATGGCAGTCCTACTAAAAAATTTTCCTTCCAAAAAGGTTTATCACAATCTGGTGTAATCAAGACTCTTGTAAAGAAGATATTTTTGTATAATTAGTTTGTTCTATAACTTTTTAGGTGTATTAACTATCAGTTTTAGCCAGTATTTTAAAAGGGAAGACTATGAATTCACCTTGTCGATATAAAATTATTAATTTATTCAATGTGTAATGTCGTCTCTGAATTTAAATGTGACCTAAATTTTAGCCTAATATACAGTATGATCTTCAAAACTTTTAATTTATTTAACGTGACTCCAGACTTTTAATTTGCTTGACCCCCGCTGGACCAGTCAGAGGTGGGTAGAGTCCAATTCGGAATGATGCCGTATTGCTCGCAAACCTTTGCTCATTCCTACTTTTCACACCAGGCAGAAAAAACACGAGATGCCATTAATTCATTCCGCGCGTCAGTAAAACCAACCGTGCATGATGTCGCGCGCGACGCGCGTGGAAAACGTACCTATAAACTCATCCAAAACCAATCGAAAGCTCGTGTGACCACGGGACGACCGTAACCCCCCCCCGCCTTGCTATTTCGTGCAAAAATGTCAGCTGGGCGGGACGAATTCGTACGGAGGGGGGGAGGCTCCCCACCATGTGGAGGCCGTTGTTTTGCTTCCGTTATCCCTCGATCTGTAATCCGGAACGAGCGTTGGACCTCAGCGAAAGATAGACACGAATGATTTCGCTGACTTCAACCGAGCCAATCTTAACTAAAAAAAAAAATTAAAGAAGCCAATCGAAACGGCTCACCCCTCGCTCGCGCGAGGTTGGCACGAAACTCACCAGAACGTTACAAAATTTGCACCCACAAAAAAAGAAAAATTTCGGGGAAAGGGAATCTTCACCAACCCCCCCTCCCCTCCCAACTGTTTATCCATGGTAAATAATCCTCAAAGTAAACACGCGATATATAAATTAATTAATCAATCAATCAATTAATTAAAAGCCCCTGTCTCCACAAAAAAAAAAAAAGGGCCCTTTATATAACTCCCATTAGCACCACACCTCGAAGAACCAGCAACTCTTCTCTCTCAGTTGCACCGCCTTAATAACGATTCATACAAAGGGAGACCCATCGATGAGGGAAGCCATGGACTCCCTGCTGCAAGCCCTGCAAAGCCAGCCTCCCCCCACGACCGCCGCCCTCGCCGCCACCCTCCTCCTCCTCCTCCTCCTCGGCCTCGCGCTCCGCTCCCGCCGCCGCCGCGCCCCCTACCCTCCCGGCCCCAGGGGCCTCCCGGTGATCGGCAACATGCTGATGCTCGACCAGATGACCCACCGGGGCCTCGCCAGGCTCGCCCGCAAGTACGGCGGCCTCTTCCACCTCCGGATGGGGTTCCTCCACATGGTGGCCGTGTCGTCCCCCGAGCACGCCCGCCAGGTCCTCCAGGTCCAGGACCACGCCTTCTCGAACCGGCCCGCCACCATCGCCATCAGCTACCTCACGTACGACCGGGCCGACATGGCCTTCGCGCACTACGGCCCGTTCTGGCGGCAAATGCGGAAGATCTGCGTCATGCGGGTGTTCAGCCGCAAGCGGGCCGAGTCGTGGAGGTCGGTGCGGGACGAGGTGGACGCGATGGTGCGCACTGTGGCCGGCAGCATCGGCACCGCCGTGAACGTCGGCGAGCTGGTGTTCGCGCTCACCCGGGACATCACGTACAGGTAAGTTTCGAGTGGATTGACCGAGTGCCTAACGAAACTTGACACTGACCAGTGACTTTACCGTTTTGTAGCATACGTTGAACGTAATCTAAGATGCTGATTCTTTAAATAAAATGAGAATAAGGTATATACACAATGCACCTAATCTATGTAAACTCGATCAAGCTCACCCGATCGAGTGCTCTAGATATGCCGGGTGTTCAAAAGCAGACGATGCAGTAATTTTCTTGGTCACTAAGGTCTCATCTTGTGCTCTAATTTGTCTTGAAATGAAGTGGGTACTTCTTGCTAGAAGCTTAAGCATGGTAAAAAACAAATGATAGCACACTCGGATCACATCAAGAATGTCACGAGTTGAGCAACACGTATAGATAAACAAGGGGAAAAGAAAACTCTCCCCCTCGATAAGTTATTATTGCATGGTCTATAAATTATATGAATTAACATCATTTCGACCATGAATTATATAGAGCTTATTAGAATGAACCCTTAATATAAGCTTGATTTACATGATTTATATATATATATATATATATATATATATTATAAGATCTCTTATTCTCCCTCTTTCTCTAGTTGCACCGAAATGGAATGAGCCAAACACATCACATAAACATTGATTTCCTCTCAAGTGTCACATAAGACGAAATTGAAAAGAAAAAAAAAAAGAATGATGCCACGTGTATATTGAGTTCTGTTTTATTTATCAAGTGGTTCGATTTGATGATTGTTTCTTGAAATTGAAATCTCTTGCTTGATTTATTCAAGAACCTAAATAATGCTATAGAGAAAATTTTCGCAATTTATTTATCAAATTTATCCAAGGATGGTGCCACACTGCATAGTTTTACTGACCTATTGATAGGTGCAAACATTGATTTCCTCTCAAGTGTCAGATAAGACGAAATTGAAAGAAGAAGAAGAAGAAGAGAATAAATACCGCGTGTATATCGAGTTCTGCTTTTATTTACCAAGTGGTTCAATTTGATAGATTGTTTCTTCAATTGGACAATTGAAATCTCTTGCTTGATATATTCAAGAACCTAAATATGCTATAAAGAGTATTCGTAATTTATTTATCAAATTTCCAAAGTATAGTGCGACAAAAACCCAGATTTCGTTTATCATATTCGTTTATAGAATAATATTACAAAATTTTATCTAACAATTATTATATACCAAATCCCTTGTGTTATCTATTTTCTGAGCTAATACCTCTAGAGCATTACTATTTTTAAAAAAGGTACGCAACTAGGAATAATTTTATATACACAGGCTTTGTAAATTATTTTACATTATTTACATTTTTCGTCTTTGCACTCTATATCCAACTATAAAAAAATTTAAATTTCGAAATTACTTGTCCACTTCCGATACGCTGCTATAGCATCATATGAATAGAGAACATGAAAATGGCTTAGTACTAAAACATGAAACTGTCTTTGAACCTACAGGGCTGCGCTTGGAGCGAGCGCGACCGAAGGGCAAGACGAGTTCATTGGGATATTGCAGGAGTTTTCAAAGCTGTTCGGGGCTTTCAACCTCGCGGATTTCATCCCGTATCTCGGCCGGATCGACCCGCAGGGGATCAACGAGAGGCTCGTCAAGGCTCGCCGGTCGCTCGACGGGTTCATCGACAAGATCATCGACGACCACCTGGTGAAGAAGATGAACAAGGCCATCGTCAGCGACGAGGCCGAGACGGACATGGTGGATGACTTGCTCGCCTTCTACAGCGAAGAGGCCACGGTCAATGAATCGGAGGATCTCCAGAACTCCATCAAGCTCACCAAGGACAACATCAAAGCCATAATCATGGTAAGATCGGAAGCAATTTCTCTCGACGTTTACTCTTCATAGATTTCAAGCTTTCAGACAATCATTTGAGACAAACCGAAAGAGGGTCTTAGGATAACATTTGGTAAGAAGAAAAGTCTAGTACCAAATTTAAAATCAGGATAAGTTCTGAATACAAATATTGATATTTACCTTGACATTAAGAATAAATGGGCAAATGCAATCTCAAAATATGATTAGTTTATGCGATAATGTGAGGGGTAGATATGACCTCAAAATGTTATCCGGTCAAGATGTGGCTCTTCTTATTTCTTGACATGATCCATAGGAGAATTTTAATACGTAAGTAAGATTCCAAGTGCACATAGAGTGGAGTAAGAAAGACAAAGATCAACTACGAAAAGCGAGTTTGATGTCTATCTGTAATGATGTAAGCGAAGCACCGTTTCCACTACGAAATTCCCAATCAATGAATGACCTACCAACTTAATATATCTTGTTTAATTGAACAAGTTTGATTTGCTAATGCACATATGTCTTTCACCGCTCGTACCGTCTTTCATATTATCAATCAATTCCGACTTAAGTAATAATATTATGGGAGCGGACATTTCTTTCACGCGTGACATAAGTATTTAGACTATAGATGCGTGTGCATGAGCTGATTAATGTTTATAAATCTTGTAGGATGTGATGTTCGGTGGGACCGAGACGGTCGCGTCGGCGATCGAATGGGCGATGGCGGAGCTGATGCGGAGCCCCGAGGACCTCAAGAAGGTCCAGAAAGAGCTCGCCGACGTGGTGGGCCTTCACCGCCGGGTCGAAGAGTCCGACTTCGAAAACTTGACCTACCTAAGATGCGCAATCAAGGAAACACTCCGCCTCCACCCGCCGATTCCCCTCCTCCTCCACGAGGCGGCGGAGGACTCGGAGGTCTCCGGCTACTTCATCCCCGCCAAGACCCGCGTCATGATCAACGCGTGGGCCATCGGGCGGGACCCGAGCTCGTGGGAGGACCCGGACACCTACAAGCCCTCCAGGTTCTTGAACGAAGGCGCTCCGGACTTCAAGGGGAGCAACTTCGAGTTCATCCCGTTCGGGTCGGGCAGGAGGTCTTGCCCGGGCATGCAGCTCGGGCTCTACGGGCTCGAGTACGCAGTGGCCAACCTCCTCCACTGCTTCACGTGGGAGTTGCCCGACGGGATGAAGCCCGGTGAGATGGACATGAGCGACGTGTTCGGGCTCACCGCGCCAAGGGCACACCGCCTCGTGGCGATCCCGAGCCCGAGGTTGTTGTGTCCCTTGTATTGAGACGAGGCATCGAACCGAACCGAACCGAGGGCGTGCGTGAAAAATGTCTCGAAATGGCTGACTTTGCCTGTGCTTTGCTCCTTGCTTGGTGTTTTTCTTTCCTTCTGATACAACCTTTCCTTCTTATTTTTTTACCCTTTTTTAAACTTTGGGAGTGAGCCAAAGCGAGCCTCGATCGTATTGAACTGTTGCTTCGTTCTTCTTTCACATGTTCATTCAAAATAATCGTCCCGTCACCCTCAAAAAATGAAAGTATCATACAAAGGAAAGCTTTTAAATTTGGGTAAAAAAAAAAACTGTGCATTGCTTGTTCTAATAAAAAAAGCAAAAACATTATATTATCTCAGTCTTTTTCCATCTTGGCTCTATGTTATACTTCGCTTATTGTTTAGCGTTTGCCCCCTCATTAAGATATGTTGGGGCCAATGAAATCTTTTCCTGTGGGATTCAATCTATGAGCGGTGCATGTGCTTCCTAAAAATATGGTGTAATCACGCATGTTTCGCTTTCCCAAAGGCTAGCTGTAAGGTGCAAAACTTTGGCTAAGCTCATGTAACACGGGAAGGGAAATAGAGACAAAAGACATGCTCGCTTTCATCGCCACGACAAGGAACATTAAAGAAAATCCGAGTTGGTACGGTCGAAGGTCGAAGTTGACGAGCAATAATTTAACCTGAAGTGAGAAGTGAGAGAAGGGAAGGCGACAATTGCATGCACGTCGATGTCTCGTCGATGTTGGGTGAAGTTCGTCCTATCACCTGCGTTGCACGAAAGTCGAGGCGTTGACCACTTCCATGCATTGCATTCTCGAGTTACGCTGACCCTGTCTGATTTGACGTGGCCGTGACGCAAACATTTAATGGACATTTTTGAGTAGGTAAGATGAACATGGAGGTTGAAATACGGTTTTAAAGAAGCAGGTAATAACGAAGCTTTCGATGAGAAATCACGCCCTCGCCTGTGCTCGCCGGTCGCCCTCTGCTGCTTGCCGCCGACCCATCGTCTCAGCCGACCGCCCTCCCCGCATCTCCTCCTAGAGCTCCACCCGGTGATGTATTCGCTCGCAACCTCTCACAATTGAGCACCTCCACCTATTTGGTGTCCGGCCATACTTTGATCTTGATATCCTTACCAAATGGTTGTATTAAAACATCAAAAATATTAAATCATGCTTTCATTTAACTGTTTCAATTTTTAAAACAGTTGATAATAGTTCTCACTAAATCTCACATGGAAGAGCATGAGATCCTGAATTCGAATCTTTCTTCCATATTTGTCTCCTAATTACATATTTCCACGATTAGGCAATATTTAAATATTGAACAACGCAATCATCACCTGTTTCCTTGGCTTTTTTTAGCACGCATCGTGTTTTGCCTTATATAAAGCAAATAGAGCAAACAGAAGAGGTTCGCTCTATCTCTTGAGCTTTTTTTTTTATCTTCTCAAAGAGGGTACCTCTTGGATCCTCCCTCAAAATTTCATGTTCTTCCGGGGGATTTTTGGTTACAATAAGCTTAAACTAATAGAATATTTACATATTAAACTAAAGAGATGAAGAAGATAAAATTTGAGAACTTGGTTTATCTCAACTCAAAGAAAATGAAGATTGGAAGATAATATACTTCACCAAGACATGACGAAGGTGTCGGTTCTCTTCTTATTAAAAAATTGAACAAATATGTGTTTTGATATTTTTTAACACCGACTAGCATTTTTTTAATTGACATGGCAATAGCACCCCGTATTTTATTAATATATAATATGGAATCATACGAAGTATGCTACGGTTTAACTTATAATCTGCAGTGAAATGTATATTTCAGCTCTACACAAATGACAAAATTCACGCCACCAATAATACATGTAATCGTATCATAGGGCCACTAAATATACAGGAGAGACTTGGATAGCTTCTTGCTTTTCTTGTAGAACGACAAGTTTGAAGTTGCAGCTAAAGAAGAGCACAGAGCCATACTTTCTCATACAGCATTCGAATGAATTCCTACATCAAGATCCGGATGGTGGCGAGACCAACAGCAGAGATAGACACGAGAGTGCCAATGCAGTATTTGATCAGATCGTACTTCGCAGCTTCCAACTGTGCCCTCAGGGCATGAATTTCCTGAGGGACATATCGAATTTGTAATTAAGTAACTCGTGCGCAAATTGAAGAAAAAAGGGGACAAACGTAGGCCGATATGCTAACCCGATCGAGCTTGTTAGTGAGGTTCGTAGTTTCGGCGTTTTGACTCACTAGATCCTCCCTTATCAGCCTACATTGGTATCGAATCGAAGTGAGTATGCAACGATCGGCGTGACAGCATCGCGAAATCTACCAAAACTAGCGAGGATTGAGAATTGGTTAAGTTCTTTACCCCCTTTCGTGATTCAAATCCAGCCGCTGCCCGGCTGTGGTTTTATCGATTTCGTACCTACGCAGCAAACATTGATCCTTTAGGAAAAGGATATGATCGACGACAAACATGTGCTTGGAAGACATTTCGGTTGTACCTCAACTCGCTCCGCAATTTGTCCATATCGCTGCGTAGTTTCTCGGTCTCGTGTTGCAGCAAGGAAAAGTGGTGACCCTGCATGCTCAGTTATTGAAAATCTGAGACCATTATATTCACAGAACCGAGAACGCTAAAAGATCCGACCACAGCGACTGCTACGAAACCAGCAGTGAATTCGAAAGGGCTTAAGGAAAGCCAAGTTCACCACAGTAAAGTACAGGCAAATAGAAGCGAGTGACTGAACTTTTCCGGCGATCAAAATGTTCTCGCGCGAAGGTTTTCGATATGTCCATACCTGTGAACTCTGGACCTCAGACTTGAATTTGGACATGTTGGATTCTTGAGCCATTTCAACCTGTGGTGGTTCAAGGCACGCATCCATATCAGTGTAGCAGACTAATAGAACGGAAATCTGTAATTTAAGCTGGAGCGAAGACTCTTCGCAATTTCACATTAGACAAAATGCAACCTGGATCAACATCGAATCAATTCTCTAAACACGTGGACCGAACCGATTTCGAATGTTTACTAATTGTCTGAGAAAGGGCCTTTACCTTCTGCATCTCCTCTCTCGAAACAAAGTAGCAAGACACGTTTTGCATGCTCTCATGCGACACGCCGGTTATCACCGACGTTATCACCTCGGCTTGTTTGGTTGGTATGCCTTCTTCCTCCAGCCTCCGAACCTATCCACGAACCGTCAGTATGAAAGAATTAATGTCGTCAAGTCTTACAAACTAAGTGACTGCAGAACATCAATCAAGTTATCCTTTTTAGAGATTGACTCCACTTTGCCTCCAAAAATTGTAAACGCGATGCATAGAGTGAAGAGGGATCTTCTGTGGCTGCATTTTCATCACAGTGAAAGCAACACATTGTAAAACTTCTACAGTTGTACCCTCGTTCTCCAGGCTTACAGCAGAAAATAGGTTGAAAAACATTAGCAATTTGTGTTAATTGGAACAAGATAAAGAGAGGAGTAATTACTAAGGCCAATGTGTCCACCAGAAGCAACCGCTTTCCGTTAACGAGTTGAGAAAACTGTCTACATCGCAAAGCCGGACCCGAGTAATATCGAACCCCTGATCCGGGCGATGAGCCAAATGAGCCCAATCTCGAGAAACCAGTACGGGAAATGCCCCCGAATCGCCCCACCAGCTTACAAGCTGCGAAAGCGGCCATTCCAACTCCTCCTCAACAATGCCAAATCTAGAAATCCAAAAGGCTGACCAGAACAGTTCGCAAATGTAAGCCAATTGTCCAAGAGACCTTGATCCACAAGAACTAGATGCTCGTGCATGTTAGCACATATATGATTTGGAATCACATTCTCTTAAATGTACATTCCTCGATGACTAAACGGTCCGATCAGCGTACAAAAAGAGATTCTACCTTTCTAAAGCTGTCTGATCACATTAGGCTCGAAAGGAGATCACGTTCACGTCATAAGCCCGACCCAATCGATCGAAGAAGCTCGTCGACTAGCGAGATCAAGATGAGGCAAAACCAAGACAAGCTTGTCTTTGTTCCTGATGTTGGCAATAATGTTATCCACTGTAATTGTCGTAACAGAAGACCATTAGACACAGACCTGATACCGGTCTCTCTCTATCTCTCGATGTGTGCGTGCGATGTTTGTTGATCCGCAATTTACTACGAAGCAAATGTGCTTCACTCGTTTGTTTTTCCTTTTCGTTTTCAATAAAAAGAAAAAAAACACTAAAAAGTGCAGAAAACATAAAACATTTGTTTGTAGCCTACATTAGTTTCTAAATTATCGGACAGCTAAGAATAGAATTGTGATAGCCCGGAGAATTTGAAAGTGCCTGCTTATAACTTTACCAATGGAAAAATCCCAAAAAAGTCCTAAGCAAATTACATTGGTACGAATTCAATCATAAACCATTTAATCATATCAATTTAGTCCTAAACCTTTTCACATTGATACCAACTTAGTCTATCCGGCCAATTTAGGTCAGAAATCGCTTGCGTAGACGCCGTCCGTCCTATGTGGCACGACCAGTGCTAACGTGGACAATTTGTAATAATATTTTGAATTTTTAAATTTTTTTTCCTTTTTTTTTCCCTTTCTTTCCTTTGCCTGTGGCTAGTGCTTGGCCATGGACGGTGATCGGCCACAGGCAAAGGCCAGTAAGGGCATCACGGCCCTTGCCAGCTCTGGTGAGGGCTGGACCCTCACCTAGGCCACGTGGGTCCAACCCAAACAAGAGCCAGTGTGGGCGACCCTCACCTATGGTCGATTGCCGGCCATGGCCGAGCATTGGCCATAGGCAAAGGGGAAGGAAGGAAAAAAGAAAAAGGAAAAAAAGAAAGGAAAAGTAAGGAAAATATAATTTAAAAATATTTAAAAATTCCACATCAACGCCAACCGTTCGTCGGTTGTGTCACATGAGACGGTTGGCATCCATGTTAACGATTTCTGGCCTAAATTAGCCGGGTGGACTGAATCAGTACCAATATGAAAAGGTTGATGACTAAATTGTTCTAAAGGTTTAAGGCTAAATTAGTACCAATGCAATAAATTTAGTACTTTTTTGGTACTTTTCCCCTTTACCAAAAGAGCTTTATTTTGGGAAAGTTGTCCAAAAAATCTTAAATCTATCATACAGCAGCCAAAATCGGTCCTAATCAATTTAATTTAGTCCTAAAACTTTTGATGAGTTGCCAAAATAGGGTGTCTCGGCTAGCTAGAAATCTAGCGAAGGAAAAAAAAAAGGAAAAAAGAAGAGAAAAAAGGAAAAATTTAGAAGAAAAAAAAAGGCATAAAACATCTAAGTCAATGCTAGCAGTGCCATGTACGAAGGGCGACACTGATTGGACTGTTATGTCAGCAAATTTTTGCCAAAATTAATTGAAATGACTACATTATAAAATTGTCAAAAAAATTTAGGATTAAACTAACAAATCGTCAAAATGTTAAAACTAAATTGACAAAACTGAAAAGTTTAATATTAGATTGGTCTCTGTACGATAGGTTTAGGACTTTTAAACAATTATCGTGCTCACATTTTCTTTCAATCATGATTGGCGGGCTACAAGTACGGACAACATTCATGTCTGTTTAGGGCATGTCGGGTAACCGGCCAAACAGTGCCTGATTTTATTCTATTATTCCCGAAAATAAAAAAAAGAACAAAAATCTGTTTGATAAATTTTTTGTTTCCGGATACAAATTTGTTTTCAGAATCAGTTTTGAAACAGAATCAAGGATCAATAAAAAGTTAAGTCTTGCTTTTGGGAACAAGAATTAGAAATGGAAAAGGAATTTTTTTTTATCTTCTTCTTCTTCTTTCCTAGCATGTGACTGGTGGCCGATGGCCGGCGAGGACAAGGGCTGGACCCTCACGGCCTGGGTGAGGGCCGCCTTTGCCGGATCTGGCGCGGGCGACCCTTGCCCAAGCTGCAAGCCGCCCTCATCGGATCTAGTGAGAGATAGACCCTCGCAACCGACCCTCGCCTAGGCTGCAGGGGTCCGGCCCTAGCTTGTGGTCAGTCGCCGGCACCGACGACCTGGCCATGGGCCAAGAAAGGAGAAGAAGAAAAAAATAAAAAAAAAGAAATATTAAAAAATTCGATATATTATTAATAAAAAAGATTTATGCAGTTACCAAACGCATTTCTGTTCTTTTTTTATTCTAGGAATAGAAGTTTTGGACAATAATCATACGCCTTCAAATGCTTAGAAATTATTTCCGGGAACAAAATTAAAAAAAATCATTTTTTAGTAGAAATTATTTTCTAGCAAAAATTATTTTTGAGAACAGAATAGTTACCAAATGTATCCTTAATCTCAACACATGCGATGCGGACGAATCGCGACGATGATTGGAGGGAGTTTCTTTGGACCAGGTTTCCTTACCGGGACACATGTTTGCTCCGGCCCGTCCACTAAATAGCTCTTACATTTGGCGGGCCCTACTAACGTTGAGAGCTTGAGGATGGGCCCAGACGCCATCCCGAGGAGATAGTTGGGGCCCAGCCCATTTGTGAGGATCTTGGGCCCGTCCACTCCTTTTGTTTACTTTTTCGGCCACACGTCCACCACTTGATTGACTGCTCCTCAATTATAGTTACATCCCGTGCATCTATAGTCTCAATCACATCAAAACTTGACGAGGCCGGATTTGGGTACTAATCGAATGTCGGTGTTTTTAATGTGACAACAAAAAAGAAAAAATGGTTCGGTCATAATTGGGACCCGACCCAAAGTTAGTATATGTTTGCGAGACAAAAACGGAATTCTGGTCAAAATTGGAATTCGAACTAAAGTTGATACCGTTTTAAGGAAATTGAGCAGACATCAATAAGTACGAAAAACACTTCTCAGGCTTTTCCAAGGTGGAAGTTGTGGATTCGAGCTTTGCTATAATCACCGTCAATTGCGAAAAATGAAATTGATGTTAGGTGGGCGTTTTTTTTTTCTTATTATAATTTTTATATTTGAGAACTAGTTCGTGAGGTCGTATAATTATATACTAAATATAATCAATCAAATGTTTGACCGAGACCGATCATATGCTGAAAGGGGAAAAAATTTAATATTGATTGAGAATAATTGCTAAGGCTCTCCTGGAGTCATTCGGACTAGGGGTGCGCAACGACCCTAGTCTAGCCTAGGAACCAGAACAAATCAGGTGATCCTGAGTGGTTTTGAGGGTCAATCCGATTCCTAATTCCAAAATTTTGGAACTGGAAATAACCAATCCGGTTCCCCATTTCCACAGAAGGAATCAGACCAACCAGATCATCCGGACCAAATTGACGAACCGATCAAGAAGTCATAAATATATATTTTTTTAATTACGAAGCAAATTCTAATTGTAAATTTTTTTTTTCTCTTTCGATGCCGAGAAATTTCCATCCATAGGAAATGGAAGAAACGATTAAAAAGAAGAAGAAGGAATCATCGATTTCAGTACCGAGTGAGTTGGCTTTCGGTTTCACAAGCTGGAATCGATGCATCCTGAAATGGATCACCTTGGATTCAAATTTGGAAGCGAGGACATTTCGAGGGAACTTTGGAACCCGGCTTCCTTCTACGGCACGGGGCCCGACCCGGTTGGTTAAGCCCGCTCCCCCACGCACCCCACCCGAATCGATTCCGTGCGCCGAACGCGATCGCCAGAAACTCCCACCGGCCCCGCACGCATCCATTCCGATTCGTCAACACTCCGAAACTTTTCCGCTTCCCTTCCCTTCCCTTCCCTTCCGCCGCAGAAGAACCGACGGAGATCCGGCGAACCCGACCCGACCCGATCGATGTTGCAGAGGCCGAGACGCCGCTGCGAGGGCACTGCCATGGGCGCCATCGTCCTCGACCTCCGCCCCGGCCTCGGAATCGGACCTTTCTCCCTCGGTAATTCGAGTTCGATTTGCTTCTTTGCTTGGTACGACTTGGGGGAAGGGGGGAGGGGGGGGAGGGATCGTCGCGGTTGCGGTTTCGCGAAGCTGATCATTTCCTTGTTCTCGTTTTCTCTGTCCGATTTGATTTTGCGGAGAATTCTTGGCTGATCGGCGGTCGGTAGTGATCGCGATCTGTGGCCGATGATTAGGTTTCTGTCGACGCGGAAAATCGCTGTACTTTGTTCATTTTCCGGTGTTTGATGATAGTAAAGTGGCCCGATGCTTAAGTACGATGGCAGCGAAACCAAGCGTGTGTATTTTCGTGTCAGCGAATTCGTGGGACTGTAATTTAGGTGAATGGGTTGTTTCCCTTGGGCTTGTTAGAAATTTTTGTCTGATGGTGGGGGGTACGTGTGTTTCGTCGATGCAGGGATGCCGATATGTGAAGCGTTCGCGCAGATTGAGCAGCAACCGAACATCTACGATGTCGTCCATGTCAAGTATTATGACGAGGTCGATGTTTCTAAATTTGATGTTCTTTCTCTTTCTTTGCCTTTCATTTCAAGTGCCCGCGATTCCAATGGGGCGCTTCTACGGTATGCTCGATGTACAGTACAACTTTACCACGATAGAAGGATTCATCGCGATCGAATTCAAAGCTTCATTGTTGTGCAGTACTTGGGTGTATCTTAGAAATTTCCAATTCCACCGGAGTTTGTGGTTTGCATTAGTGGACTGTTTAGAAAATGTTGCTTGTAACATTGGGCTGTATTTTTTAGTGGGATTATCAACTAGAAAGTGCAATCATGTGCAGGATCCACTAAAGCTGGATATGGTTATCAGTTTTCCAGATCATGGTTTTCATCTCCGTTTCGATCCTTGGTCGCAGGTTTGTTCTCAATTTGAATCATTTTTATCTTTATTGGGCATCAACTTAACTACTGTGGTTCACTTGGTTGGTACTTGTGAGCTGGCAACCTGTGTTAGTCGTTTATCCTGGAGAATGTGTTTATGATTGATAGCTGATTTGGAATCCCGTAGTGAATTTGGAAGTACAGGAATGTGGTTTTTGCCTCTTAATTTTTCAAGCGAAACGGAGGTTTTATACACTCGAACCATGGTACTCTTTGTTGAGACGTGATAATGGGGTTGATCTTTCTATCTCATGCTTGTTATGCCAAGACCACTCTGCTATGCGAACCTACTGCATTTTCAAGCGAGGGGAAACTTGTACGGTAAACTTTGTGCAGAAGCCTCATTTTTTACCCTAGGCTGTGGAAAGCATCCCTTTCAAAAGGAGTCTACTTGTCTGAAAGACGGTTTTTATAGGTATTCAAATTTTGATTCACCCAGGTTCTCTCATTATGCATACTCTCACATTTTTCTATTTAAATTTTTTGAACACTCCTCACTCGATGTGTATGTTTTCACCTCAACCTAATTGAACTGGCATGTACATCCAATATTCCAATAGGAGCTTCACACAATTGAGTATTCCGACAACTTAGGAATCATCTGATTGCTTTATGTTATATTTGTTTTAATTAACAAATACTTTAGGAATATTGGTCGTCATTCTATGGTGTGATCAAGTTTCTCAGTTCTGCCCTTGAACTTGGTTTCAGAGGTTACGTCTGGTTGAGATTTTTGACGTCAAGAGACTTCAGATGCGCTACTCCAATTCTCTCATCGGGTTGGTTATGATCTTTCTTTTAGTTATATTGCTTTTCATGGCAATGACTGTGGACCTTAACCCATTTAATACTTCAACTGTAGTGGACCATCGACTCTTGCCACATTTGTAGCTGTGTACGCACTTTTTGGACCAACTTTTCCTGGAATCTACGACAAAGAGAGAGGTGTCTACACTCTTTTCTACCCAGTATGTATATCGGAAACCTAGTATTACTTCTTGACTCTTTCAAGAATGTTCTGTGTCCATGGTACATCACATTTGAAGCCTGCTATCTTTTTTTAGGGGCTATCGTTTGCTTTTCCTATTCCAAGCCAATATACAGATTGCTGCCATGATAGAGAAGGTATTTTGTGGTTCAGTTGATATATACTATTTTAGTTTCATGAGATATTTTGCTGTTGATGTTTGATTTCATCCTTTTCCCTTGAAAAAGCGGAACTGCCCCTAGAGTTTCCTGATGGCACCACTCCAGTTACATGCCGTGTGTCTATATATGATAGCTCCACAGACAAGAAAGTTGGTGTAGGAGCTTTAATGGATAAAGCTTCTGTTCCTCCCTTACCTCCTGGTAGTCTCTACATGGAGGAAGTACATGTTAAGGTTTGATATCACTCTCTTTCAACTGTAATTATGATTCGGATCCCTTCGTGACTACTGAAGTAATTAGGTTTGTATGCGTGCCTATGTGTGGTGTTATGTTTTTAATGTTTATGCCTCTTTTATGCTCATGCTTATCACTAACCTTTGTTGAGCAAATTTGGTGCATACAAGAATCATTGATCTTGGAGATCCTTCTCTTTAAATAGATCAAGTTTGGTTGTGCGGTTTGCTTCTATTTATGATGTCTTTTTAGGGGGAAACATGACTTTAAGCTGTTGTGTCTTGGTTTATCAGCTTGGAGAGGAATTGCATTTCACCGTTGGTGGACAGCGTATTCCTTTTGGTGCATCACCTCAGGTAAATTTACGGTGTTGCACATAGTATTTGGGTTTTTCTGCTGAATACCCTATGTACTTTATGCTTCCATTAGTACATTGGATTAAAGAACTCATTGTGGTGGTTTAAGAAGTTGTGATTGCTTTGATTGTTGTCTGTCATTAAGCTGTTGAACTTCTGATGGATAAAATCGATAGACTCTGTTGTTGAGTCTACGAATATTATTTTAATTTGTTGTTAATCTGGTAAGAGCTCTAAGATTTCATGATTTTTGTGCAGGATGTGTGGACTGAATTAGGTCGTCCATGTGGAATTCATCAAAAACAGGTCAAAAGATTGTCCATATCTTTTCTCTAGAAAATTCAGTTGCTGACAAGAATCAGTCCTTTGTTTAATTTTATTTGTCAGTATTAAGTTAAGCCGAAAATGAAGCTATATTTCTACCAGAAAGACATGTGCACATCACTGCAAACTTGTTTGTGTCTGTTGCGCGGGAGGCCTGCAGGGTGGGGGGACGTTAGATTGCATCGAGGGTGTTAGCAGTTGAAGCAACTTTTTCTGGATTTGCTTCTAAATTTGCAATAGGAATCAGTTGTGTCAAAGGGATAATGGGGCCTGGCTGGGGTGTCAGATGTTTGAGTTTTGTATAGCTATGAGATATGAACCATGGGGCTATAGTTCGCTCCCATTAACTCTTAGGTGACTAGGAATTGTTTATTTATATGTAGATAATTTGTTACCCCAGGTATTTGTTGGTTATGGTCATGGTCATGGTCATGGTTGTCGTCGTCGTTCTGCTCTTCTCTTGGGAGTATTACTGAGCTTATTTGGAAAGTTAGGTAACATGCTCAATAGGAATTCAATACTCTTGTTAAATACTCTCTGTTGGCTTAACAGGTCGATCAAATGGTAATACACTCTGCCTCAGACCCACGTCCAAAGACAACTCTCTGTGGGGATTATTTCTACAATTATTTCACTCGGGGCTTAGATATCTTATTTGATGGGCAGGTCTGTATATACATTCCTATTGTCTCGATCCTCGCCATTTTCAAGTTATACTCCTTTCTCACGTAGCTCTTATAAATTTGCAGACTCACAAAATCAAAAAGTTTGTATTGCATACAAACTATCCAGGGCATGCGGATTTCAATTCATATATAAAATGCAACTTTATTGTCTATGGTTCTGATCGTAAGTTCTTTCCCTCTTCTCAGCTGTTGAAACAGAGCTATCTCTACTCCTGTAACCGGAAAACAAGATTTGGTCCCTCTTTTTTTTTTTTTTTGGTTGGCTATTTGATCCCTCTTTTAGTTAGTTTCAGTTTGCCCCTTAGCAAAATTTTTAAAGAGACACAACCAAATGCATTAAAGTAAATGTCTACTCAGTTTCACTGCTAAATTTTAAATAGCCCATGTGCGCTTCTGCTCACATTCTTAATATATGTAAGAGTTATCAAACCTTTGAAATTTGGAAAATGACATACGAATTGCACCCTCTCCTCTCATTTTAAAATATGATGTTCATTGCTAGTGTTATAGAAAAGATACATTTTCTCCTCAAAGCTCCAATTCTTCATTGGATGATTGCATGGGCACTTCTGTTTTTCATTCTCTTGGGAGACAGACCAGCACATTAGGCACTTTAAAGTCTCTCTTTCTCCAACTAATATGTTCCTTGCTTCTTTTAAGCTCTATGTACTTCTCAAGTTACCTATTTCTTTGGTGAGAAACTTCGCGTTACATAATTTTTGCACATTGAACTGATCCATATGGTGCCTAGTACCAGTTAAATGATTTCTGAGTTAAACAACATTTCTATCTTCCTTTGTATAGTTTAAATTTACCATTTCTATTGGAAATACTGCATCTGCTGAAAGTCTAGTTTAGTTAAAGGAAACAAGGGGAAGTGAGAGGAACAGACACGTTTCTTCTATTGGGGAGAGAGGAATAGACAATTTACCTTGTGCTTAAACAGAGGATACCTTTTGACGGGCTGAAAACAGTTTACCTTGTCCTTAAACAGAGGATACTTTTTGATGGACTGACATTCTTCTCTCTGCTTGCAGTTGGCAGTTCCTTCCAGGAAGTGACTGGTTCTAAAAATAGGATTACTGCAGGCACAAAATGGGAGCAAGTAAAGGTTTAATTCTTGTCAGAACACAAATTTGAAGAAAAATCCTTTTAGAAATCGATAGAGAAAATCATAGTTTGTCTTATCTTGTTCTGTGGACATTGCAGCATCGAGATAGTCAATTGCACAAGGGCTCAGTTCCTTTAAGAGGCAAAATCCAAAAAAAAAAAAAGGAATAAGTTTGATCATGGTTTTCATCTGGAAAAAATAAGCTTAAAATTTCTCTAGACTAATTTTTGGATCCTTCTTAGCTTCATGGTTTTTCATTTCCTGTCAAGTGTATTATGTCTTCATGTGTTCAATAGAACATTCTAACTTGAAAGTCTGTCATATATTGCTATCCTCGTATGCTGCTTCAGTTGGCTTCTGACTTTTTTTTTTCTATATTTCTCTCTTGTTCATTTTGTCATTATGGACATCTAACTAAACAATGCAAACCCATCTGTAGGAGATCCTTGGAGACTGTGGTCGAGCTGCTATACAAACTCAAGGTTCTACTAGCAATCCATTTGGATCTACTTTCGTGTATGGTTATCAGAATGTTGCTTTTGAGGTGAGTATGAGCTACAGGGATACCTCATAGTTTCAATTATGCGAGAGAGAGAGAGAGAGAGAGAGATGTTCGTTTATCTCAAGCAAAAAAAGAGTGATTGCTAAAGATTTCCTCTGAATAAGCAGGTAATGAAGAATGGCTATATAGCAACTGTGACTCTCTTCCAGTCATGATGACTGTTGTAAGGTACTTCTGCTCTCCCCTTTAAATGTCTTTGCTTATTAACAATTTGTTCGCTCTATAGGGAATTATGGCACAACTTGATGATTTTCCGAGTCGACAGTACTGCCAAAATCATTTCCTTTTGATCGGCTGTTGATTTTCTCTTAGCTGACAAATATTTTGTGGTTCCAGTTATGCAGGCATTCCGCTCAAACTGGGGTGAATATGTACAGTTGACTTTGATTGATTGCCGAATCCGCCAATAATTGGCAGGACAGCTGGAATGTTTGGGGGGAATATTGTACAGTTCTGTATCAATGTACATAGTCGATTCATTCTACCATCTATCTGCTTTTGCAAGATGCAATCAAATTCTATCATCATTTGACATTGACATTTTCGCAAATCCTGCTTTCCATTCCGTTGCTCATTCTGTTACGTTGACTTGTTTAAGTTTTGTTTTGAGAATTTTAGAACGTGAGAATGATGATATCTGTGTGAAAAAAGTTTCACTATCGAGAATAGACCGAGTCTGTGATAAATTTCCGCAAAACTGAACATTTCTGGTTGGTGCGGTGTGGTTTTGACTGGAATTGCTTCCAATTGAACTCTGGGTGAAGCGTTATTACGTGGGTAATCTGTAAAATGTTAGATATGAAGGTTCTAATTATTATAGAATATTATGATCATAGCTGTCTCTCAGCAGTTGGATTGATTCTTTCTTTTCACGCAAAACAGGCCTGTTGCCTAGAACTGTCTCATTTCATCGGTGAACATCAATATGTAAAACGCAAGATGCAGAATTGTAATGTGGAAGTTGTTTGTGCATCTTTTCCTCAATCAATCAAAGGCATTTGTCTTCGATGATCAGTCTTTCTTAGGAACACAAGCACCGTTAACTGGTGAATTTTTACCTAATGTTCGATTAGATCCTTGAGCCTCCGTTGCATTGACCGAGAGAGAGGAGAGATGGAAGAACATTTTACCTAATCTCAATGAGAGCCGCTGTCTCTTGCTGAACACCGGCGACGTTTGCACCTCCCTAACGACCCTTACCTAAGCTTAGTGGCGCAGTTCGACCATAGCCTGAGATGCCAAGCAACGGTTGCACCATCTTTCGCTCTTCCCCCCTTCTTTGTTTGGGATTTGGTTATTTTTCACTCCCTAGTATCGTTGGGGTCAGGTTAGCTCCGACGCGGCAATTCCTATCAGCGTTACATACATGCTTTAATTTCTTTTTTTTTTTTGGTAAAGACATGCTTTAATTTCAAGGACTACTATGAACAAAAAAGAGTACTAGTTTGGAAGATTAGAATGGCATTCGTCCCTTCTTATGTGTTCGTTCAAATGCAGTGGAACAATAACACCCAATGCCTCATTTGAACACTTCAAACCTCAAGTTTTTTTATTTTTTTGGGCGTCTTTCTATCCCATGTTGCGTTCGCAAATACATCCTTAGTCTCACCCGTATAAAGAGAGAGCATTTTGTGTATTGTGGTGTCGCTTTTACATTGGGGTAAATACGCAAGCACACCTTTAGTGGAAATATTTAATTGAAGAGGCAAATAAAATATCACTGCTGAATATTTTAAAAATTTAAGCTGTTAAATAAAGGCGCGATCTAATATTTTAGAAAATATTTTCGTTACCGATAACAATTATGTCTTGACATTTACGTGAATTGTGAAATTTTCTTTATTAATTCATTTTTGTAAGCGATACAATCGATCATTTTTAATAAAATACTTTTCAGAACATTCATTTTTTGCGAATCAAACTTACCCTTAAAATCACAAGAATCACACAAGCTTAATAGGCTATAGAAGCGTCGCACAAGTGCATCTTTTTTAAATGAATTATTTGCCAAGCTTCTATTATGTGACTAAAGTAAATGAGTGTTACATCTTCATAGATGGAAACAGTAAATATGACTTTACTTATATTTAGATTGTTGCAACCGTGCATGGCACGGGTAAATCTTCTAGTTACAAGCACTTACCCGCAGTGACTTGATGTCCCTTGGTTTGCCCAAAAAGAGGAAACAATTGACCTTCTGGTCTGGACAAAGACAAGCTGAGACCATGACACAAGGCCAGAAAAAACACATGATTCACGTGTCTCCAAGAACTCTCACCAAGAGAGGGGAGAAGGCTGAAGGAGAAGATGAAAATCAGGCACAGAGAGGAGCCATGTAAAATAGACGGGTCGTCGACCGCACTTCTCGCATCATAGTTCGAGTTTCCACCGAACCTGCTTTGCCAGGGTTATGGTTATTGTCATTGCTGCCAAAACAAAATCCTTGGTGGCTTAGGAATGTCGGGCATCACATATGAGAATCACAACCAGGAAGGCCAAATTTCAAGAAATCGACACTCAGAAGAATGGAAATCTAGTTCTTAAGCCTTTCTTTACTGGTATTGCAAGCAGGGTGTGGTGATCATGTATACTAATTCTCAAAGGCCAAGAACAGCTATGATACTTCGTGGAGAGAACAATAGGAATGTGATTGTTGCGTCCACGCTAGACCATTTCATCAAGAGAAATTTTCAAGTTGCAGCAGGTATAAAGACAATTATAAGCAAACAAGGAAGAATCAAGCACTTTAACAAAATTAAAGTGATTGATAACAATATTGAAACAAAGCAGTCACACTGACGGCTCAACTCTTTCATGATGAGCTTTTTTCTGTAGCAAACCCCACAATGTAATCGGGATCAACTGGGCATACTGAAACAATGCAAAATCTCAGTGGTAACCCACATGAAGGATAGGGATAAACTGACTTCGCGAGAATCGCATTAACATCTAACTAGCAGAACTGAGTGAAGATTTGACTAAGTTATTAATATCAACTTGCGCTTCCAAAAATGTAAACTTAAGTCATATTGCCAGCTTTTCAGTCTGAACTAGAAAGAGTTAAGTCTCGAAATTTATTGAAATGGCCCACGCAATTTTAAATAGCACCCTCTGAGTGAGAACTAAGACCAATTAAGCATTCATCATTCTGACTAGTGTCACCATTTTCAAATCTTCAGAATACAAGTCCACAAAAAACTAGAGTGTCCTGGATGGTTTCCTCACAAAGACATCTCTTGGCTGAAAGATGTGCAGCATTACTAGGGAAATGCCCCAGATATTCTCCTAAAGTGAATCTAATGCATAGATGAGAAGTAAAATGAAGGTGCCAATTAAGCCAATTAAGTCATACCAGAAACAAGGACCCAGGTTGGTATTTCGCCTTCTAATAAATTTTAAGAGAATTCAACTTATGGCCATTGACTGCTCCTGCAACCCCCTCTTGCTTTACATAAGAACTCTGTTGCGTGACTTGCGTCGATACTTATAACTGTCCTCTTGCAAACACATTTATTTAACTACCCGCACCCCCAACAAAACACAGAGCAAACATCACTCGAATGTGCAGAGAAATGTCATCAAAGCTCTAACTATAGATATCACGACTAATCTTCCAACAATTACCAACACTGATATGAGCGGACTTTTCATGAGACAACACGCTCTACATATCACAGATTTGGGCCAGTGCCTCCCCCTTTTGTTACTAGTTACGCACTTGCAAGATGTGAAAAGCCAGTCACAAGGAATATTAACAAAGATTAATATGCATGTATTACATCCCAGACATGCATATTCAAAATTCCTCACTAACCTCATTATAGGAAGCTTGGTCATGCATTCTATGGGGCTTCATATTCAGATCGATCATTTTTGAATCCATCTTGGTGTGCCCATCAGCATCAGCATCAGGCACCTTAACACTGGATGGTCTATGGTTTTGATGATTCTCCCCTGATATAACTATAGGGCCCTGATTTTGCACTCTTTTCTCATTTTGATCCACCAATGGCAAAGCCTGGTCGTCGCTGTGTGCAGATTTATGCCCGGGAAACTACAAGAAAAGATGATACATCGAACTTGAATAGACAGACAAGAGATTGATGTTGATACGGGAAATAAAATGTGTGACCAACCTCAACTCTCTGCCTTAGTAGAAGGTATCTTCCATGCGTTCTTTTGCCTCCGACATGAACAATCATATCGCATTGCAGACAAAGCGAGGTTCCATCTACCTCGCAATAAAAGAAAGCTATACAAACAGTTCAATAAGAATGTCATAAGATTGAATGTCTTGAGCAGACAACAATGGGGATATACACAGCTAAACTCAAAGGAAAGAGTACCAGGTGCATTTTCACATATGTCACAGCGAGGAACGTCACTGGGACTCGCAAGGCCAACCCTGATATGCCGACTAGCTAGCTTATTACACATGTGCACCTGCGGTCCATTACCAGCTATTAACAAATTAAAGTTCATAAATCAGAAGTTGCAAAAAGCAAGAAGCTTTCTTTTATCAAACTTTGAGAGAGATCGACGCCAGATCACAGTCAAACTATCTAAACCTACGTTCACTCCAACAATTATTCTTACACTGATAATGGTAAAAGGATGCGGAAAGAAACACATCTGAAAGTAAACAGGAGGAAAAACCAACGCTTAGTTTCCTACAAATCATGGGCTTATTTGACCTCTCCAACCATGAAGAGAGCTTAGCCGTGAGGCGTTCGGTCTGGATGCAACAGATCCCATATCCAAGTCACAGCCTAGCCAGTTGGGCCAGACCAGCCCCGATGTAACCATGTTGATAAAGCATCACATGATGCAAGTGGACGAGGCAGTTTATGTGCATCCTTGCTTGGATACTGATGTTATCTGGTTGGGGTTGGCTTGGGGAAGGCATATGCCAGAAGAAACTTCCTAACCAGCATCCACGTACCCAGCAGACAAGGTTCTCGATCATCCCGATCAAGCACTTGAACAAACGAATTCACACTCGATCGGGGCTTATTAACTCTTCAGGAATAATCCACCGAGAAATTTATTTGGATATAAGTTACAGCAATGTCCGAGAGACGATTGATTCACTGAGCCACCCCCCATAATCATCTCTAAGCTCTTAAACTATCGACAGTCAACGCTTCCAAATCGATTCTACATGCAAAAACCGCACCAGCCCCAGAGACGGCAAGGAGGACATCTAAATACATCAGCCCAATTCACGAACCCTAAAAAGAACAACAACACAAGGGGAGATAATTGGAAAAAAAAAAAGAAAAAAGAGAGCGAGAGACCTTTTCGTCGCAGACACTGCAAAGAGCCGCCTCGTCGGCGGCGCAGAAGACCACGGCGGCGGCGCTCTCGCAAGCGTCACAAAGGGTCCGCATGCCTCCTCTTATCACCACCACCCTCCACTCTCATTTCTCCAGCAAAAGCAAATCGACAGCCGCCAACAGCAAGCCAAGAAAGCGAGAATGCTCGCACCCCAAACTCGAAGTGGGAGAAAAAACCCAGATAAAAAAAAAAAGAAGAGGACTTTAAGA
This sequence comes from Syzygium jambos, assembly GCA_031216235.1. Classification (NCBI taxonomy): domain Eukaryota; kingdom Viridiplantae; phylum Streptophyta; class Magnoliopsida; order Myrtales; family Myrtaceae; genus Syzygium; species Syzygium jambos. The sequence goes on from CM062228.1 coordinate 16,494,707, forward strand.
GAACCGCCAGGGAAGGATCTCTTCGCTCTTGATGGGTCGATAGGGGGATCGATCGTGCGGTGTCGAGCGTGGACTGGGAACAGGAAGACGAAAGCCAACCTTGGATGGAATGGAGTGGGGGTGTGGGGGTAGTTGGACGAGGGAGAAGGGAGGGGTTTGGCCAACAAAAAGCAGATTCCAGAACGAAAACGTTGGTGTGTTTATTGTGATGATGATTTGGTTGGTCACAGACAAAACACACACACAGAGAAGGAGAGAGAAAGGGAGAGAGCAGAAGGGGTGTGAGCTTTCGTTTGTTTATGTCCAAAAGGACTCGTCAAAATCAAAACTTGGGTAAGGGGAAAGAGTGGCGTTCTGGGGGCAGTTTTGAGCCACAAATCTTTGGCAGCAGCGGTGGGGTTTGACAGTGGCCTCCGCAGCATCCTCGCCCACCAGTTTCATATCTGACCCAGGTCCTCGAACAATTTATTTATTGTGATACTAGAACTTTAATTCAATGTGCAGAACCATTTCCTGAATTTTTAATTTGTTCAATGTGATTTCTGAACTTTAATCTAATATTTTATGTGATCCTTGAACTTTCAAATATTTTTATATAATCTAGGACTACATTAAATATTTACTAATAATTCAGAGACTATGTTGAATAATATACAATGTTCAAGGACCACATCGCACAAATTAAAAGATCAGAGACGACATGGCACATTGGATGAAAGTTTAGAGACCATTTATGCTATTATGCCTATAAAATATAAGTTATAAATGGGTATAGATGCGATATAGTACAAAATTAAATGTGAGCAAAAGGGCCAGACACATAGGCCTGACAAAATCATTTTATACAAAACTCTAGCAACACATAGGTCCACCACGATATATATGTTGGCATGAGTTGTAGGATAAACTGAATATGAAGGCTGCAATTTAGGGAGTCCAATATTCTATTCCGTTTATTTCCTCATTTGTAGAAAGTCCAGCACTGTGTACAGCTTAGATAGGCTATCTTTGTGTATATATGCATCATGTATTTGTCATTATATAAAATGAAAAAAATCAGAGAGGAAAACTAATTGATTTCCTCATAAAAATATTCTCTGTTCACATGATATCAAAGCTGAAGATTTTGAGTTCAAATTTTTTCAGGCCCCATTTGCCTCTTCAATTAAATATGTTCACGTTTAGTATTAGGCAAAAGGATCAAACAAAGCATGAGGGAGACTATTAGAATAATTAAATATTAAATCACGCCTTCATCTAACAACTTAAGATTTTAGAACAGTTGGCAATGGTCTAACAAAATCTCACATGTTGGTTGCAAAACTAAATACTGTTTGTGACATCCTTAAATTTTGGCCCTATTCAAGATGTAATGAATGTTTACTTCATCAATGTGCAATGAGTAGAATTAGGCTCTGAATTAATTCCAGAATCATTCAAGAGTATCCCAAGCTTTGGGAAAGGCAATTTAGGACTTTAATGCACATAACCAAAGAACTCAAACATGGATTGATAATTCAACCATAAGGATCAATAAGGAATAATCATAAGCCATTTTAAGTCGATCCAGGAATGGTTATAGCTCGATTCGGCAATAGGATAGAATCAGTTTACGGGTGATTCTACACGATTACTATGTTGATTTCGAATAACCTTAAACCAATTCTTAATGATTGTATATTTCGAAACGAACAATTGAGCCATCACGATTATATGACAACTGAGAGTCATCCATGAATTGAGAAAACTTAAAGGTGGATTGATTTGGAATCAACTACGGGTTAAACACACGAAATCCCTAAAAGCCGCCCATTGTTCTAATTATGCGAAAAACGCATTTGAGAGATTTTAACTACAAATTCTAATCCAGTTAAGGATATCGGACTCTAGAGGATTAAGAGACGACTATTGGATAATCTTAATGGATCGCCTATTAATTGGTAAACCGCAAAATATTGGAAAAGTGAAATTCGATTCGAAAATTAGGAGCCACAAGGGGAGCCATGAATTTGGAAAGGCCCAACGGGCCTCATGGACATAAATTTCGGCCACAAGGGCCCAATGGTTTGAAATTACACTTTTGCCCTTTTAGGCCAAATTTGAATAGTTTTGGGAAAATTGTACAAGAAGAGCCTAAGATGAGAAGCACACAAGAAACTAAGCCCAAGGACAAGGCCCATGAGGAATTTCAGCCATGAGGAGGAAGAAATGGGCTTGGCCCAAGTTTGGGCCCATTTAAGGCCTTCTAGAAAGAAATTGACTTTTTGAGCATGAATAGAGTCTTTGAGTGAAAAGACCTTTTTACCTATGCCTTTTTGGATTCCTTTAGTTTGTTGAAGGGCAAAATGATCTTTCTACCCCCTCAATAGTTGATCGGCCACATGGAAGGGTAAAATGACCAAAATACCCCTCTCATATTGTTTTTATTTCATTCCTACCCTTGGTTATTTGTAAAACTTGTTTTGCAAGATTTAATTCTAGCCATTCATTCAAGCTTGTTGAGCAAGGAATGATCTTGGCCATCCATTTTTGAGTGTCAAGCAAGACATTTTCTCTCTCCTACTCATTTCTCTCTTTAGGTCTCATCTCTCTCCCCCTTTCACTCTCCTTGTTTTGGCCACCCACCTCACCACCGGCCACCATCACGCCACCATCTCCGACGCCGCCACCGCCCTCAAGCCGCCCTGATCGTCGCCGTCCACAATCGTGAGCCAAACCACCACCATCATCGCCGTCCATTCGTCGCCCTCTTGCGCCATCATGAGCCGTGTGTTCGCCCAGGCCAAGCGGCCCTTCCCTTGTTTCCCTTTGGTTTAAGAGTAAGTTTACTCTCTAAACCTTGATTAGGGCATTATATTGCTAACGATTTAATTTTAGAGTTAAGTAGGTGGATTAGAGGATAGGTTATCTAGTTAATGATAGCCTATCTTTATTATTATGTGATAACCTATCTAGTGTGGATGATAGCTTATCATCAGTTGGTTGATAGCTTATCATGAATTGATTGATATCTTATCATGAATTGAGCGATAGCTTATCTTGAATTATAGGATAGCTTATCTTAGAATAAGTCATTTGATTAAATGACAACATTGGACTTGTATAAGTTTGATTGATAATTGAATGGACAATGTTATTGGCTTTGTTATATGAGTGCGTTTTCATGATAGCTTTATACATAAAGAATTGCACGTCATAAACACTTGACATTGGCTAAATTCCAAAGATAAGAACTGGGACTTGAGTGATTGCTATGTGTGCATGATCACCTAAAAATTCCATTTGTGTCCGGTTATACCGGAAGACTGCCAACCTAGGATTTGACTGTGGCCATGAGAAGTCGTGCCCAATTTGATGCCATCACGAGGGCAAGGTGAGACGAAGTCGTTCGCGAATGGAATTCGGAACGAACCCATTTATGGGATACCGTCATTAAGATTGGCGAGAAGATGTCATGCTCGACGGAGTGGGACGATACCCGGTCATGCCGAAAGACCGCCTTCCTATGGAATGTGCCGTGGCCCGAGAGATCGTTTAATAATCCAAACTACCATGAGTGCGAAGTGCATTAATGAGTGCGACATGCCCAAGAATGATAATTGATTATGTTTGGATTGTTGAATTATCGTTGCGCATGGTTATTCAATAAAATATGCTAGAATATATCTCTTGAATATGCACATTATTGTATCTTGTTATGTGTTCATTGGAGCGATTGCAATGTTATGATGGTTAGAAAAGGGTAAGTGAACTGCCTCATGTGAATAGTTAAGGCAAAGCAAAGGTTTTGCTATTGATCTGCCTTCGATAGTGACTTGCATGTTTAGGGCGATTTAGAGGCCACGTACTCTCCTGAACAAGGTTTAGGGAGCTTACTTTCTAAGTTTATCTTATTGTTATTTATTTAACTATCTTCATACCATCAGTTATGAATTAGCATCCTACGCGGTTCGGGGTGGCCATGGATATGAGCACGATAGTGACTGAGCATATGGTCGGACCGGATATAGCCTTTCAAAGGCATTTGACAACCGTCAAGGTTGATGAGGGATTGGTTATATGGGTACCACATGAGTTCCTTGCCTAGTTTATAAAGAAGGGAGATGAGCTCTTTGGTCATATTAGGGGATTTGATGGGCCCCCTAATGGAGGTACTGGCGAGGAGGTCTGAGACTTGATGGACCTTGACCCTCCTGATGGAGAAATCTCTGATTTGGAGATTGATCCGGATGCCGAGGAGTCCAATTTGAAGTGTTCTCCTAGGTACCACTAGCTTGGTGATGGGCTTAAGATGCCCCACCTTTTTGACCACTCATTTTTAGATAGAGGAGCCTAGGTTGACCTGACCGATTGCCCCTTTTTGTATAATCGGTCGTTGAAAAAGCCGCCCTGAATGGGCTTGTAAAGTGTAGCATCTCAAGGTCAGCTGACGTTTATAAAATGGCTTGGTTGTTTTGTGTCTTAAAGCGTTTTCGTTGCTATCCCTGACTCCGATTGTTAATTGGGAGATTTGAGCATGCTTTCACATGCATTTAACGTCAGATAAAAAGAATGAGTTGGTGACATGTCTTGAGACATCGCAACTTAACAACCATGGAGGGATGTTTGCGTTCTTGAGGGAACGGGGCGTGATACTGTTCGAGTTTTGTTATCTCATGCTATGAATTTAGAATGGTCGTTGCACCAATTTGACGTTAAAAATGCCTTTCTCCACGGGGATCTTGAAGAAGAAATTTATATGGATGTTCCTCATGGATATGAAGTTCCCTCACAACCAAGTGTTGTATGTAAACTGCAACGCTCACTGTATGGATTAAAACAGTCACCCCGTGCTTGGTTTGGTCGATTTAGCCTAGCTATGAAAAAATATGGTTACACTCAAAGTGACACAGACCATACATTGTTTCTGAAACGACATCAAGGAAGGTAAGAGCTTTAATAATTTATGTGGATGACATGATTATAATAAGTGATGACATAGACAAGATCTCCACTCTCCAAGAAAGATTATTTGCTGAATTTGAGATGAAAAATCTTAGGGGACTCAAATATTTTCTGGGTATTGAAGTGGCCAAATCGAAAGAAGGTATATTCCTTTCTCAGAGAAAATATGTATTAGATTTACTATCAAAAGTGGGAATGCTAGATTGTAAGCCAGCAAATACACCTATTGTTCAGAATCACAAGCTTGGAAAGTATCCAGATCAAGCACCAACTAATAAGGAGAGATATCAAAGGTTGGTGGGTAAATTAATTTATTTATCTCATACTCGTCCAGATATTGCATATGCGGTGAGCATAGTCAATCAGTGTATGCATTCACCTAGTAAAGATCATATGGCTGTTGTGGTTCGGATTCTTCGTTACTTGAAGTCTGCTCTAGGAAAAGGACTTTTGTTCTCGAAGAATAATCATCTTAATATTGAGGGTTATACATATGCATATTGGGCTGGGAGTATTACTAACATGAAATCAACTACAGGCTACTTTATTTTTATAGGAGGGAATCTAGTTACATGGAGGAGCAAGAAACAGAAGTAGTAACTTTATCGAGTGTTGAAGCCAAGTTTAAAGGAATAGCTAAAGGGCTATGTGAGCTCCTTTGGATTAAAAGATTGATGACGGAAATTGGCTTTGCTCCTAAGTTCGAAATGAATCTATTCTGCGATAATAAATCAGCTATTGACATTTCTCACAATCAAATTCAGCATGATCGTACTAAGCACGTTGAGGTAGATCGACACTTCATCAATCATAATCTTGATGCCAAGATAGTTCGGTTCCCGTAGGTCAAATCTAATGACCAATTAGCTGACATACTTACAAAGGCTGTCTCTGGTAGGATCTTCCACAACTCACTTGACAAGTTGGGCATCAAAGACATTTATGCACCAACTTGAGGTGGAGTGTTGGCATGAGTTGTAGGATAAACTGAATAGGAATGTTGTAATTTAGGGAGTCCAATATTATATTCTGTCTATTTCCTGATTTGTAGAAAGTCCAATATTGTGTACAGCTTAGAATAGACTGTTTTTGTGTATATATACATCATGTATTTGTCATTATATAAAATGAAAAAAGTCAGAGAGGAAAACTGATTGATTTCCTCATAAAAATATTCTCTGTTCAACAATATATCCACGTATATACACAAATGAGGTTCACGTCAACCTCCATGTTGTATTAGCATAGATAACACTATAAACGAGTAGCTCATAAATATGATATATTCAGAAAAAAAAAACAAAAATTAAAAAAAAATGACATCTAAAGAAGTCTATTATTCATCTCAAACCTCTCGGTACTTATCAACTTCAAACCTAATCACTATCTAATTTGGTGATGAAGATGTGATTTTTAATTAAAAAATTCAGTATTTCTACTGAAAGCATAGAAAAGATTGGGGGCTAACTGAAAACTTTCCCCCAGAAAAAAAACATAGGACATAATGGAAATAAGTGGATAAAGGTCCAAAAATCTTGAACTTATTATACGACGGCCAATTCAGTCATAAAATTTTCAATTTTATCAATTTAATCTTAAATTTTTTGACTATTTGGAAATAGAGTCCTTCTGGCTAATTTTGAGTGGAAAGTCAATGACATGGATATCGAATATCTTACGCGACACGATCAACGTCAACGCCAACATAGACAATTTTGGAAACTTTTAAATTAACCAAGTTTTTTCTTTCTTTTTTCTATTTCCCTTTGTCAATCTGGAGCCTCAGTGATGGTCGGTGAAGGTCGCCGAGGCACCCTTGCAAGCTATGAGGTTGTGATGCCCTGGTTGTGGCCAGAGAGGGCATCAGGTGGGGGCTGTGATGCCCTCGCCCGTAGCGGTGTCAATGGATCGAGTCGAATCGGGTTTCAATGATACCCGACCCAAATCGAAACTCACGGGAATGTACTTAACCCAACCCGAACCGGCCCGAGGCTCGAACGATATATATCGCCAAAGATCGGGACGGGTCGGGTCGAGTTCGGGTATTTTTTTTTCCCTCTTCGTCCCTTCACCTCCCTTTACGAAACATGATACTGAGACTTTTCAAGTAGAAGATTACAATAAAAGAGAGCAATCAGCTTTACCCCATTTACGAAATGCTTTTAACCATCTTTAATCCAATCAAAGTAACATTAACAACACCCACAAATCTCGACTTCCTAAACAAACCTACAGTCTCCTCCACCTTCACGTGACTGCACTCCTCAACGACCACCACACAAGCCCCGCCGACCCTCGTTGTCATCTCCATCTCCGCTGCGAACCGTGATAGGAAAAGAGCCTCCTCCAAATGCTCACTCAACGCCAAATCGAAAACCCCATTGAAGATGCGCAAATTGTGCAGACCAACGCGGCTTACCAGAGGTGGCAAGTCAACCCTGGTGACATCGGCAATGCCCGACTCGGATAGCACTATGACCTCGTGGTTGGTTCCGGCGGAGACCTAGAGGACCTTGGAGTGGTTGCGGAGGAGGCTTAGATCGGGGATCGAGTCAAAGAAGTGCCGGTGGGAGAGGACTAAGCCGCGGAAGGCGTGGGAGGACCAGAGGCGCTTGTTCTTTCTTGTCGAGGGGAGGAACTCACGGCGGCCGAAGTCGCAGGAGAATCTGGAGTAGTGGCGACGGCGGCGGTTAGGACGAAGGTGAAGGTGGCGATGGCGAAGGAGGCTAAGGAGAGCTTGACGAGGAACGTGAGAAAAGAGATGAAAGAGGGAGGAGTTTCCTATTTAGTATTTATATTTAATATATTTTGGGTCATTAGAGTACTCGAACCGACCCAAACCGACTTGAACCGAATTGTCAAGGTATCCATTGTTTCTCTCATTGCCCAAACAAGAATGAGAACCGACCCGAAAATACATTGAATTTTCAGATCGGGTCGGGTTGGTTCGGGTTGGGTCGGGGCGATTTGGGTATTTTTGACACCCCTACTCGCCCGTAGGCAACAACCTTGCCAACCATTGCCAAGCCTTGGACCAGTGAAAGGAAAGGAATGAAGGAAAAAAATCTAAATTTTTTTTTAAAATTGCAAAAATCATCTATGTTAGGATTTTCTAGAAAACAAGTTCACAAAAAATTCTCTCATTCAACCAAAGACAACTTTAGGCTCTGTTTATTTCACAAATAACTCTTTCTAGGAACACATTTTCTCATTTCCAGGTGTTTGAATCGCTTAGGGAAAGGAATCGACAAAAAGCCTATACTTAAATTCGGGAAAATTATTCCCTCTTTAAAAATTAGAAATCAATCCTTAAAACATCACTAGACATTGGCATTTGAACCAAAATTTCCGCACTTCGACAAGGGAATCCCAACATACATTCCCGTATCCTTGGCAGCGGGCTTGAGTCTAGAGGCTAGGGTAGGGTCCAAAGAGGGAGGGCCTTGGACTACGGTGCTTGGGCCCAGTTTCCTAGTTGTCCATGCCCGATTTCTCGACTACTCGTGCCCAGGTTATTAGCGCTCGAATAATACTTGTCTATTTAGGAAAATAACATAAGGTTTTTCTTGCCAAACGACGAAAATAATTTCCAATTCATTTACAGACTTCAACCAAACACCGGAAATTTTATTATCCTGGAAAATAGCTTTGTAGAAAAAAAATTCAAAATATGTCAAATTTTCTGCGAAACAAAGAAGCCTTAGTTGGAAAAAGCACACGTTCAAGCTCCATTTGTTTCGTAGAAAATTTGACACTTACGTAAAATGTTTTCCAAGAAATAATTTTCTAGGAAAATGACAATATGTTATGATGCTTGGCCGAAATTTGGAAACAAACTAAAAACTATTTGCCGTCGATTGGAAATGAAAACTTCATTCTATTTTCCTAGAATGAACTTATAATCCCAAACATAAACACGCTATTTGTGTGATAAACAGGCTGCATATGTGACATCATTGGACCCGTTTGTAGTACAATGTGGTTCTTTCAATTTTGGGCTGTGATGGGCCCAACGGGCCGAATATTGTCGAACAATGCACACACACTCTCCCTCTCTCTCGCAAGAGAAACACCCGAAAAATCCGGGTTCCCCAGATCGACCTGACCCGCTACATCCAAATCCAAATTGGTTCGTTTGAAGTTATTGAGCTGTCTAAGTGAGGACTGATGGGCTTAGCTAAACCAGTCGAACCAAACTCAGAACTTAATCTTTAGTTAAATGGAAGATACCCAGGAAAGTTTCAGCATGAACCGAACGCTAAATGGGCAAAGATCAAGTAGCACCTCAAGTTAGCACGAATTTTTGCTAAACTAAATTTACCAATTGATAGAGCATTATATGTAATCTGCAGAAACGTGGGGGAAAACAAAGATCCATCCTTGCCATAAGCAATTCATCGTCCCTCACGGAAATCTTTCCACATTCCATCAGTAAAATCTCGGTTGCCTCCGAAAACGACAGTCATTTGGCTTCACTAGAGCCACCTCAGACCCACGTCGGCTCTGTTTGCCCTTCGTTGCAATGTAAGCCGCCAAATAGGATTTTGGCCGGATGGAAACGTGAAGGAGCATTGGTACGTGCTGCGAGTTTTTGATGACATAAGAAAAGTTTGGAATTCTGGCTGTCACATTGTGTACGGGTTTGAATGTTTGTCCAAATTAATAATGCCAAAGCTCAATATCTTGAATATGGTCCATATTACTCTGAAAGCCAACATTGCAGAGAGGATGAGCGAACACGAAACAACCCGACATTATTTAGCGACCCTGATAGGTTCTGAAGTTGCCCGGCTCCTCACGCCCCTGGCACAGACTAAAGCGAAGAGATAGTGGCAATCTTGGGCTTCCGACCTGTTGACGCCGGTACTCTAAAGGGAGTAGTTAGAAGGTCGCGACGAGAGCTTGAACAACTTCGACTTTGATAATTAAGGACAATAAACTCATCTTATCGGAAATACATCTGCAAGCATTCATGATTCATGCTTGGAACCATCTCTCTTTCTCTCTCCGAGTGCTCATCCATTCAGGGGAGTGTTTAACCAAGTCATCGCTCCCCCCAAAACGGGGGATTTGTCTCGTCTGCACCAGGAACTCGATTTCTTTTTAGCTCCATGCCCCATTCCAGGTATGGTCTACAGGGCCCTAACACGTGGGCCTTGCTTTTTAGATCGAACCAGAAACATCCACTAAGTTGCCTCATGATACTACTTTCGTCTTTTGTTTTGGTTTTGTCCTTTCTCCCCCTAATTTCTGGATTCGTGGCACTTTAGTTTATGTTTCCCTGTTGCTTTTCGTTTCATTTAACTCGGTGATAGTTTGCTACTCTCCAGTCGACTCCAATTGATCCTTTGTATTGCCATGGGGGCGATGGTCAGTCCAGCGCTATACTCTCTGGACAGTGAGTCGCACCGTCAAAATGCTGATACACTGAGCTTCTACCAAAGAAGACGGGAGGTGAAAAGTCGAATCCCGACTTTGCAAATCGGGGTCACGCGAGTTTGGAAATCATGTGCTCTATGGATGCAATGGCAATGCACATGCTGAGTTAAATATACACAAGAAGGATCTGCATAGAGAGTCATATCAGCAACGCCTGGGTAATAATTTCGGTAGCTGTCACGGCATGCGGAAAAGGGTGCATCACCAGCATGACCTCACTAATGGAATGAAACCCTTTACTTTTCTTCTGGCTTTTAAAGACCGAGCACGTTCTCACTGCTCGTCCCTTTATGACCCTCCCTCCTTCCCTCTTTATCTCGGGACAGTTATCCAGCTCATTAGCTCACTTTGACTAGCCTTTACAATCACCTCTTACCTAAGCAGTGTCTTGACCTCTGGATTGGAATGGAACAGCATGCTGCAGGATGTGACTATTGCAGGATATAATCTTCTCCTTTCGAGACTGCTAATTGCTCTAGCGTCTTCTCTTAGTTTTTAAGTAGTCACTCGGCGTTCTTCTTCTAAGAACGAGGCTCGAATGCAAGTCGAGTCGACCAAATTCGCCTTCCCACCAAAGATTTTTTACCTTCAAAATGAAAACAGACTCAAATCCTTTTACTGTTGCTGTACTTCCCTCCATGGCTCAAGTGTTGCTCATTGAATCATTGATGACCTTTTAAAAAAGGGCGGCATGATGATGCTCTTTATGGGATTTTCTCCTCTACCTTTACTCAACCTAACCCTTCCTTCCTTCCTTTATAGTAGTAATCTTTGACCAAAAATCACTCGGAAGTAAAAGATACAGCGAATGCAATTTGCGGGGGTTGTTAAAAAGCGACACCCGGTCAAAACGACAGTGCAAAAGCACCCAGCGAAAAGAGGCCGCGAAACATTGCCCGCGAGAAAGTCAAAAGGAGGACAGGACAGGACAGCAGTAGAGGTTTAATGAAAAGACTGAGTTTTTACATGGATTCGGACAGCATTTCCCCTCTCGTCAATCATGATGGGGGAGGCTTTTATCAACTATCTTCTTCGACACAACTTGCACTTTTGAGTTTCGGAAAACAAAAATAGGATTAACGTCACAAAAAATTTTAAATTAATATATTTATAATAAATTTATCTTAAATTATTTTTTTAACCACAAAAATCTTAAACTAGTACACTTATAATAATTTTACTCCGAATTAATTTTTTGACGACCAAAAATTACATATTGATACATCTATGACAAATTTACCCTCCGTTAGTTTTCGTTAAATTTTACTGTCAAATTGCTAAGTTTGATGACATGTGGTAATTGATGGGTATACCATTTTGGGATTTTACCCCTCTGTTTGTTACGAGTTTACCAATTTGTGATTTTTCGTGATATTAATCCAATTTAACGGACACTAATTGAGAGTAAATTTGTCACAAATGTACGAGTTTTGGGTTTTTTGTTGTCAAAAAATTAGTTTGGAGTAAAATTGTCACAGGTGTACCAGTTTGGGGTTTTTTGTGGTAAAAAAATTAATTCAGGGTAAAATTATTACAGATGTACCAGTTTGGGATTTTTCGTGATATTAATCCAAAAAATTATGAGGTTGTTTTCTTGAGTACAGAATTATTTAAGAAAATAATTAAGTATTTGTCTTTAATCGATCGTAAGAATAATAATAATAAATTATTATAAATTATTATAGGATCCACTCATTTAATCTTATATCGTGTGATTACTCTCGTATTAGCTCAAAGATTATCATGCTAGCAAAGCTCATTCATTTATGAGTAGAATTTTAGGAGCATGAAATTATGGATTCTCGCATAATTAATACTAGGGTTAGCAATTTGGGGATGGAGGGACAAGTGCAGCAGCATCTTTTTGACTTTAACTCTTTTAATTCCATAATTGGAGGGCGGGGAGGAGATACAAATTCCAAAATGCAAATAATTTAGCTGCCCAATGCCACAAAAGCGGATTACTCCTCGACTCTTCAGTCTTCACGCCTAAATGTTCTCGAAAATGTTGTGTTTGGGAGGACGAATTTTGATCAAAATGGTATTTTTTTGGGGGGTTTTCACTCGCTCAAGAGGGAGATAGGCCACGCTTTTTTTTCATTAATAAAAGGGTGGGGAAAGGCGACTAGTCCTAGCGATCATTTTTGGATGCTACCGTAGGGGTGTCACAACCTTTACATATGTCGAGATTGGGACTTGTGATCGGTTTATAAATGTGAGAGAAAGCCTCGCCCTCTGAACTAGCTTTTGGGGTGAAAGAGCCCAAGATCACCCAACACTGATATCAGAGTTTAAGTTACCAATAAGTTTAGATCTAACAGTCACATGGCACAGATATGAATTATCGCAGCTTTGACCTAGAGCCCGATGTGTGAGGGGGATATTGTTGATGTTATCCCACATTGAACGTGGAAGGTCTAATGATCAATTTATAAGTGTGAAAGAAAGTCTCACTATTTAAGCTAGCTTTTATGGTGAGAAAGGCTTAAGATCACCTAACAATATAGAAACACAGTTTGAGACACAACTACTCCGCACCATCCGCAACCCAGAAAGCTTGCACTGAAGAAGTATATCACGGTTATTTCTCCGCACAGTTAGTTTACTAACTTTGTACATTACAATTACGAACGTTTGGATATCCACAGATTAAGTGCCATCTTTGCAGCAGTCTTTAGAGAGAGATCTTCTTTGGGAGTCATGGCTTCTCGTCACTTGAGAGAAGAGCGGTAGAACGAACGTAGTCTTCTTTTTCGTTGTAGCCTTGATAAGCGCTATCTCCTCTTCTTTTTTATTAGATAATCTTTAATCTTTTGTTTTGAATTCTTAAGAAACCGCCATTTAGGTCACGGGCCGGGTTAGCTCAATATGGGCGGCTCACATCTATCAAACCCATAATTCATCAGTAAAAAAGAGATAATTTTAATAGAGATTCACATAAACATCAATTTTAATCTAAATTTCGAGCCAAAAAAAGAAAAAAAAGAAGGACGGCAACATCATGATATCAAAAGACAAGATAATATAGACCGCATCAGGAGAGGAGGAGGTCCATGCAGACGATAAAATTAAGAGTTCCGATTGGGGGAGGAGGGGGGGGGGGGGGTGGACACGCTACACAGATCTCTCGCCCTTTCGCGCCTATTATTCGGGCTTCCCCAAAATGGGTCAGTTAATGAGTGGCGCCAGTTAATTAAACCCGATTAATCATGGCTTTATTAAGGTGCAAATATACATAAGATTACCACCTTACCCCCCGCGGTCCTCAATGATTCTCCCCCCGCATCCCCCTCGCATGGACGGATGGGGTTAAAAAAAATAATGTAAAATTAAAATAATTTAAAAATAATAAAAAATAATCAAAAAAGGGGCTCGACCCGACCCGGCCCCACCGGAAAAGCCTTTTCCGGGTTTTGAAAAGAGGAGGAACGAAACGAAACGAAACAAAAACCCCCCACAGTAGTACTGCAGCAGCTCTCTCTCTCTCTCTCTCTTCCCTCTCTGCACCATTTGCACTCGCTCTCCCTGCAGCGCTTCTCGCCAATGGCGACGGCGACGCCTCTCTCTCCGCCCGCTCCGCGACGCGTCCTCTAGCCGTTCCCGAGCCGCCTCCGCCTCCCCCTCCCCTCCCTCCCTCCCCGTTTCGCTCCGCCTTCCTCCGGCGTCTCTCGCGATGGCCGCCGCCCCTTCTCCCCTGCTCCGCCTCCGCCTCCGCCTCGTCGTCCTCGTCGCGGCGGCGCTCTCCGCGCCGACCCCGGGGCGGGGCGCCGCCGCCCGGAGCGCCGAGGCGGTCGCGGAAATCGAGTCCCTCACCTCCTTCAAGCTCGACCTCCGCGACCCGCTCGGCGCGCTGGACGGCTGGGACCCGTCCACGCCGTCGGCGCCCTGCGACTGGCGCGGCGTCACCTGCGCCGGCGGACGGGTCGCCGAGCTCCGCCTCCCCAGGCTCCAGCTCGCCGGCCGGCTCACCGACCGCATCTCCGGGCTCGCCATGCTGAGCAAGCTCAGCCTCAGGTCGAACGCCTTCAACGGGAGCATCCCCGCCTCCCTCGCCAAATGCGGCCGCCTGACCGCCGTCTTCCTGCAGTACAACTCGTTCTCCGGCGACCTCCCGCCGGAGATAGCGAACCTCACGGATCTCCACGTCCTGAACCTGGCGCAGAACCGCCTGTCCGGCGAGATAGCCGGCGGCCTCCCCGTCAACCTCCGGTATCTCGATCTCTCGTCCAACTCCTTCTCCGGCAACGTTCCTCGCAGCCTATCGAACTTGTCTCAGCTGAAGCTCATCAATCTCTCGTATAACAACTTCACCGGCGAGATTCCTGCGCTGTTCGGCGAGCTTCAGGAGCTAGAGTATCTCTGGCTCGACTACAATCTACTGGACGGAACTTTACCCTCTGCGATCGCTAATTGCTCTTCGCTCGTGCATTTGAGCGCCGAGGGGAATGCGCTCAGTGGAGTGATACCTTCCGCCATTGGCGCCCTCCAGAAGCTCCAGGTGGTCGCGCTCTCACGGAATAATTTCTCCGGTTCAGTGCCGGCTTCGCTGTTCTGCGACGTGTCAGGTAACTCGCCGTCCCTTAGAATCGTTCAACTCGGCTTTAATGGGCTCACGGACATCATTGGTCCGAAGAACACGCCGTGTTTCGGCGTCCTGCAAGTTTTGGATCTCCAGGAGAATTTAATAGCCGGCACGTTTCCTTCGTGGTTAGCCAATGTACCAACTTTGACCGCGTTAGATTTTTCGAGGAACATGCTTTCTGGTTCACTTCCGGGCGCGATTGGAAATTTGTTTAGATTGGAGGACCTGAGGATGGGGAACAACTCTTTCGGTGGAGCCATTCCTGTCGAGATCCGAAACTGTACTTCTTTGCAGGTGCTCGATCTCGAAGGGAATAGGCTGACTGGGGAGGTTCCTGGATTTCTGGGTGAATTCAGAGGTTTGAGGGTTCTGTCTCTTGGAAATAATCTGTTCTCAGGTCTGGTTCCTGCAAGTATCAGTAATCTCACGGGGCTTGAGACTTTGAATTTGAGGCGCAACAGCTTCGTCGGTACTTTGCCGGAGCGAATGATGGGGATGAGCAACTTGACTACATTGGACCTGAGTGGAAATAAATTCTCAGGTCAGGTGCCTGCGAATATTGGGAACTTGAGCAGATTAGTGGTCTTGAACATGAGCGATAATAATCTTTTGGGGTCGATTCCTGCCGGTTTGGGCAATCTTTTTAAGCTCACTACCCTTGATTTGAGCAAGCAGAATTTGTTCGGCGAGCTGCCGCTTGAGCTTGCAGGTTTGCCGAGCTTGCAAGTCGTTGCACTACAGGAGAACAAGTTATCTGGTGATGTTCCCGAAGGGTTTAGTAGTTTGGTGGGTTTACGGTACTTGAACCTCAGTTCCAATATCTTTTCTGGTAAGCTTCCTTTGACGTTCGGGTTCCTTCGGTCACTGGTGGTTCTCTCATTGTCGGGGAACCGGATTTCTGGTTTGATCCCACCGGAGCTGGGAAATTGCTCTGACCTTGAAGTTCTTGAGCTCAGAGCAAATTCTTTTTCTGGTCATATTCCCTCTGATCTCTCTCGGTTGTCACATCTGAAGATCCTTGATTTAGGGAGAAACAACTTGTCTGGCGAAATCCCAAAAGAGATCTCAAAGTGCTCATCGTTGACTTCTTTATCTCTAGACTCAAACCATCTTTCAGGCAGCATTCCCGACTCATTGACAGAGCTATCGAACCTGAAAACGTTGGATCTCTCCACCAACAACTTAGATGGGAAAATCCCTACCAATTTTACGCTGATTTCTGGCTTGGCGAGTTTCAACGTATCGGGGAATAATCTTGAAGGCGAGATTCCTGCAATGCTTGGTTCTCGATTCAATTCTTCAGCATTTGCCAATAATCAGAACTTGTGTGGTAAGCCGCTCCAAAAGAAGTGCCAGGATTCAACTGAGAGGAATAGGAGGAAGAGGTTGATTCTGCTAATTGTGGTGATCGCATCTGGAGCTTGCCTTCTAACCTTATTTTGCTGCTTCTACATCTACAGCCTCTTGAGATGGCGCAAGAGGCTGAAAGAAAAGGCAGCCGGTGAGAAGAAAACCAGCCCAGCCAGAGCAAGTTCTAGATCAAGCGGAGGACGTGGAAGCACTGATAATGGAGCTCCGAAGCTTGTCATGTTCAACAACAAAATCACCCTCGCAGAAACAATTGAAGCGACTAGGCAGTTTGACGAAGAGAATGTATTAGCCAGGACACGGTATGGATTGGTTTTCAAGGCCTGCTTCAATGATGGGATGGTGCTCTCAATCCGAAGGCTACCCGACGGATCGCTTGACGAGAACATGTTCAGGAAAGAATCCGAAGCGCTCGGCAAAGTGAAGCACAGAAATTTGACAGTTCTTCGCGGATACTATGCAGGGGCACCCGACTTGAGGCTTCTGGTCTATGACTACATGCCCAATGGAAACCTGGCCACACTCCTCCAAGAAGCATCCCACCAAGATGGCCACGTCCTCAATTGGCCAATGCGCCATCTGATCGCCCTGGGGATTGCCCGTGGATTAGCGTTTCTCCACTCTTGCTCGATGGTTCACGGGGATGTGAAGCCCCAGAACGTGCTCTTCGATGCCGATTTCGAAGCCCATCTCTCGGATTTCGGCCTTGAGCGGCTAACCGTTGCAACCCCTGCCGAAACCTCCACTTCTACTGCGGTCGGCACGCTGGGTTACGTATCGCCGGAAGCCGTACTTACTGGGGAAATCACCAAAGAATCCGACGTCTACAGCTTTGGCATAGTACTGCTCGAGCTGCTGACGGGGAAGAGGCCGGTGATGTTCACGCAAGACGAAGACATCGTGAAGTGGGTCAAGAAACAGCTCCAGAAGGGCCAGATCACGGAGCTGCTCGAGCCGGGCCTGCTCGAGCTCGACCCGGAATCGTCCGAGTGGGAGGAGTTCCTGCTGGGAGTGAAGGTCGGGCTGCTCTGCACGACGCCCGACCCGCTCGGCCGGCCTACCATGTCCGACGTGGTTTTCATGCTCGAAGGCTGCCGAGTCGGTCCCGACATCCCGTCGTCGGCCGACCCAACGTCCCAGCACTCGCCAGCATGACCAAACCGGGGAGGGGGGGAGAAAAGACTGAAATCGTCCATTAACACCACACTTTCCATCTCATTTTAGTTATTTTTAGAATGTAACAGTGAATGGTAGCCGATTTTTTTTCCTTTCTATTTTTTTCTTTTTCCCAAAATTATCCCCCGGGGTTTTCTGTCGCCTTTCTATTATTTGACGCTTTTGCCCTCTCTCGCGCTGGTTCCCTCCATCGGGGGGGATTCCGGTCGGGTGCCGGCCTTGGAGTTTTGTTTGGTGTTGGGGGGGGGGGCCCACCGGGAAGCTAAAAAAAGTCAGCATTTGCCGGTCAAACTGTTCGGAGTGGGGCGGGGGGTTGGGGCCCCCACGTGGCGGCAGGCTTCCGCCAAATGCTCAGAGGCAGGAGGCTCCGTCACGTGGCTCGAGCTCCGAGCTTTTCAGAGGGAAATGTAGCCGTTACTGCGGCGGGCCCCCGGCACGATATCAAAAGGAACTGTCCCTTTCCCCCAGAAAGAGGACTAGGACGAGGAGGAGCCACACTCCGGCACGGCCTCGACCGGGCAAACCACCACCCCCCACCACCGCCCCTCTCCGGCCGCCACGTGGGGGGTCTCCGTTTCGCCCTAGCGCGTCGCCTTTTCCCCGAAAAGGCTTTCGGGGCCCCCTCCCCCAGCCCCACCGCCGGGCCCAGCGGCGGTGTGAAGTCAGAGCAGAGGGGGGGGAGCCAATGTTGGCAGGAGGTGCGCCCCACCACCCGCCCTCAATTCATTTTTGAGCTTTTCGTGGGGCCCCCATCATCTCTTCTTTTTCTTCTTATTTATCCTTCGATTTACGGAATTGGGCTTCGCTCGGTTGAAAATTTGCCTTTTCCCTCTTCCCCTCTTCTTTTCATTTTCCCCCCAGCTGTTACCAAAAATCAGCAGGAAGATGTCCACTGATCCACCGAGGGAGGGTTCCTTTCTACCTGCTCCCGCAACGCATGCGTGCGTGAATGATTTCTATATTCATATATATATAAAGCACAAGAACCGAAATATTCGCTCCTTGCTGCGATTATTATTGTAATGGCAGGGGAGGCAGGACAAGCGATGTCCTATCCGATGAAGTGACCGTTGAGTCGTCTGTCCGACCTACTTGTTTAATCAATCCCTGTAGCATTAGATTGTTGCCGCTGCTCGCTCCGCCCAATTAAGATACTTTTTTTGTCGCTGGGGATTTTCGAGGCGAACCATTTATTGGATGTTCCCCCTTAGGCTACGATTTGGTTTGGGACCTCGACCGAAAGGGAAACTCGTCGACTTTACCATCGCGTGCCGCATCGTTTGCGCGACCTATTCATTAAGACATAACAGCTTGCAGCGCACTCCATGTTTGATTATTTAAAGAGCCCGTCGTCAATGTCAGAGTTTCTCGTGGACTCCCTGCTGATAGCAGTGCTTCAGAAACTCTGCAATCGAAGGGAAAGAAAAAAAAATGTGATTTTCGATCTTGTCCCGATGCTCACTAGGGGTATGCAAAATGGACTGTCCGAATCAGGAACCGCTCGGACTGGATCGAACCAGCCGGTTGGATCCGATTTCAGGGAGTATTGGTTCGGTTCTCGGCTCCTAAAAGTGAAATCAGTGTTCGGGAGGTCCACTTCCAAGGGAGAAGATGACCGATCACAAGTATTTTTATTTTTATTTTTTTTAAATTTCTTAAAAAAATTAGTAAGATGAATTTAATTCGCATAAATTTAAATGGGATCTAAGCTTTGAGTGACCGGATCCAAATCGGACCGGTGGAATCAATCACCCCTGGTGCTCATGGCACAATCTCAGATCAGCAAGAAGCCAAACGACCCCCTGGCTTTACAGAAACAATGAGGCCAAACCCAAGATGCGATGTCCCTCGAAAGCTACGCTTGGGCTCTATCCCACTAAAATGATAGTAAGCCCTCTCGGTGATTCTGTACATTGGAGTCTAGTGTATTTTCGCTTGGCAAGAAAACACCAGACGCAACCCTTTACATTGCTTCAATTCGGTTACTTTCTCGCCGGAAATAGCCAAGTGCGCAAAGCCAAACGTCTCTTTCTTACGTCTCCCCCCGTTCCTCCTCCCGCTTCCTTTTTCCTCGCAGCAGTCCTCTATGACGTGCGATGGCGCCCCATCAAACCATGATGAAATTTGGAAATCCATTGCACACAGCCTAAAAACTTCTCCCCGTCTTTCAAGTCCATATGAAAGCATATAGATCACGTGTCTTCTCTTTCCTCCACTTTGCAATCATAGTACCACAGATCGCCATGATCACGACGCATCATTACGTGGCATCGTCTCAACAATCTCCCGAGGATAAGTTACGGCGAAACTTGTCACGACTACTTCCAAGTCATCTAGGATATTAAAATCTCCAATGAAAACGCGACCTAATTGCTAAATGTTATGGCACTGGTTTAATTGAGACCTAATCTAAAGGGCATGATCTAAGGAGTCGGAATGAATTTGAACGCAAGACCCCCAATTTTTCGAGCCGTGCATCATCCTTCCAAGAGCACCGACATTGAAAGGACGATTTTAATGTTTCACTTGCAAAGTTCTTGAGTTGTTAAGCAAAAGAGATTGTACCATGAGTAGGGACTAATGCGACAGAACGTAAATGATGACCACAAAGCGTGAATGGTGAAAACTCAAAAAGCGCGATGGTTGGAATGGGGCTTTGTCTTAACCCCTCCTCTCGCTTGTCCGAATCGATCTTTTTTGCCTAAAGTTTCCATCATAAAAGTAAGTTTTTTGTGATGGTTATCACTTGCAATGGGCCTGGATAGTAAATGCAGTGACTCTAGCAAAATAAATTTTTAGGACAAATTCTTACCTACCACTCCACCAGTAAACTTCACCTCTGCTCTAAATTCGCGTGTGCTAAATTTTAATGGAATAATCTAAAAGAAAACCTTAATTTTTTCCGTTGAATATTAATACCCAAGCTTTTTGTCGTCTCAACAATGCCCCCAACCTTGTACCAATGACCGAACGGTACCTTCCGTCCATATGGCCATTAAAAATCCGATGCGATAGCATGCATGGTAATTAAAAATTTGGTGTGACTACGCTCTTGGTTGACGTGGCAGCATTTGTCCATTGCCACATTAGATCCGTGTGCCGGCATTATCCGCGAATGCAGCCACATCAGATTTCTAACGGCCATTACGAATGAAAACTTAACAGGAGATACTATTGGGTCAACGTTACAAGTTTGGGCGTATTGGTGAAACGAAAGAAAGTTTAGGACATTGATGTCCCGCGGCGAAGTTTAAGATTTCCGGTGGGATTATCCCTAGCTCTAATGTTGTTCGCCCAGGTGGGACTCCCCACATTGCTTACGCCCAATTGTTCTGTTCTAATGTCCATTTCGTCGTCTTGTCCTGAACTCACTACTGGCCAACCGATGGTCAAAGAATAAGGATCCACAAGATGCTCGTGCATTTTCAATGGGTTTCGATTACATTCATTGTAGGTTCCACACATTGTTCTTTTATTCCATAAATTGTCCGTAACTACCTAACTTCTTGAAAAGAATCACTCTCCATGACCATGTCTCTTTGAGATTGGGTCATCCTGGTGACTAAAGAGTCCAACAAAATTATTACAAAGCGCGCTTGTCGTCTATCATCGAATAAGGATAACGTGGGAGTTGCCCATTTGTTGCGTTGGATGCTTGACAATTTCGCCATGTCACGGTCCGGGCCGTCTTCCCTTAGCTCTAGGACTGCGCGGTGCTGCATTTGATACCTGATTGAGGTCCGCTCGTTGATTGGTCCTGATCAAACGAGGACACTTCGATAAACTCGGCAACCAACGCGGTCCGTAGTCGTATGATACGTCACAAGCTCGTCACCGTGCCATCTGCAGCTCGTACGCCGGAAACTGATAACAAAAACCCTAAAAAACCTGAAATTAAGGGACATAAACAAGTTTTGTGGAAGATAATATCAGTAACAATCATCTTTGTTCATGATTCTTATAGGAGAAGCCTGATTTTCGGTCATTTGCACAAGACCGCTTGATAAAAATAAATTTTTCGTTGGAGGCAAAATGGCTGGGCTTCACGGAGATTTGCATGTTGGGCCTGTATTGGGCCTAGAAGCATCTAAGCAAGATGCTTTACTCTGAACCAAATTCAATGTTCTTTTACTAATGCAACCAAAAATCAGCCCAAAATAGTTTGGACCAACCAATCTTATCTTAAAACAAATAAATGTGAGTTTTGGCCATAAACCACATATATAAATGAACTGAGATATACTTTTAGCTGAAATAACCCATTATAATTTGTATAAATTTGAATTTTTAATGTTGTTTTAAAATATTATGGCGGTGCTTGTTAAATGAATGACCTTACCAATGTGATGAATTTATTTATCTTGATAATATATATACTTGGGAAATCTCGAGGCCGATCGGTAGCCAAGTGCATCGCTAAAGGACCAAAAGAAGCTTTTCAATTGTATCCAAGAGAACACGATTTTCCTTTCTAACTGCGAAAATGTATAAGGTCAAACTTCTTTCTTCTTCTTTTTTTCCCCCTTTTTTTTTTCTTATGATAGGATGAAAATTCAAGACATGTGATAAGCCAATCACTTTGAAATTAAATGGAACGATCGAATCCAATGAATCTTATCATCTAAAGATAACTAAGTCAATCGTGCATTATGGGTAGTCACTTTTTCAAAGTATCCAATTGAACATGTGATAAATGCTTAACTGGCTTTTTCCTGTGAAGATGGCAAGCTTTGGATCATCGATACGTTTCCCTCGAAGGGTTTTGTGTTGTTTAGATTCCAATCCCAGACTCTATATGATTTCGGGTCTTTTATTTCTAGATTTGTTAGGATTTTTTCAAGTGTCGCATGACCATGTTTTTCGTCGAGACAGAATCGATCTGTCGAAATGGCATAAGGCTAGAAGGTGAATCTTTGTGTAAGCGCAAGAATTTCCCTCGTCAACGGAAGATGATTACGTGATATTGCCTACAAATGGTAGCGAATTAATCTTTTGCATGATTGCACGAACCGATCAAGTAATATGTAACATAATTTGTAGTGTTTGCTTAAGCATAGCGCCATCTATCTAAATATATAATGCCAAAAACTTCTATGAAGATTGTCTCTAAAGTTGTGGGAAAATTACCAAAAAAATCCTAAACTTATTGTATTGGTACAAATTCAGACTTAAAATTTTCAATTGGACCACTTTAATCCCAAACTTTTTGCAATTGTGACAATTCGGTGTATCAAGCCAATTTCAGCTGGAAATCGCTGATGTAGATGCCGACAATCTTACGTGGCATGGCCGGCGTGACATAATTTTGTCAATTGAGTCCATCCGGACAATTTTGATCGGAAATTACTGATGTGGCATCCAGTTAACAGCAGTTGTCCCACATGGCATGGTTGGCCCTCAACCAGTGTAGCCAGCCCTTGATTAAAAAAAAGAAAAAGAAATAAAATATAAACAATTATTAAAAATTCGAAAAAAATACTATAATATTATTAAAAATTATCCATGTCAGTGCTAGTCGTGCGACGTAGGATAATCGGCATCGACGTCAGTGATTTCCGGCTAAAATTGATCAGATGAACTCAATTAGCAAAACTTGAAAAGATTTAGGACTCAATTGGCAAAGTTAAAATGTTTAGAACTGAATTGGCAAAAGTGCGATAAGTTAATTTTCCCTAAATAAATCCATTACGAGATATGAGTTATGGATAAAAAAAAATTACTATCTTCAAAATCCGCGCAAAGCTTGGGTTAACGATTAGTTTTTTTTACATCGAGGGTGAACTTTTGACTTGATTGATTGTCATAAATGAAAGGAAGTTATCTAGTTCATATGCACTTGAAAAGGCTCCAACCACGTACTCGTGGCCATGGCACCTCAGACAATCCTCAGCTGGAGGTTTTGCGATTCATACACGAGATATGTCGTGTTCACAATCAAGCTAAACCCAAGCTCTTGAGCATAGCTTGATCACATAGGCATCGATTTATGTGATACTTAAGCAGAAGAAATAATCACATATGACACAAATTGACTCACTCAACCAGTTCAACTAATTTGACCTAAAAAAAAAATCAATTCAAATAAGAGATGACTTGTTTTAGATTAACCGGTAATTCTCATTTTTGAACGAGCCATCTCGAGTGAGCTAAGTCCTAAAACTTGTTTGTTTTATGCACTTTAATTCTAGAACTTTCATTTCGTGCATTGAAGTCTCAAAACATGTCAATTTCGTGCACTTGGGCTCTTTCATTATATTCGTGGATGGAAAATGCCACGTGGCTTGTCCTATTGCATTTTTAATCTTATGCACCCATTTTGTCTGGTGATGGAGCGCTATCAATACAAAAATGACTTTTTTTTTGCCACATCAGGAAATATAAAAAAAAATAGAAGAAATTTAAAACATAAGTTCTAAAAAATTTTAAAAACTAAAATTGAAAGTAGAAATATCATCTAAGGATATAAAAGGGCCAAAAAAAAGGAAAAGAAGACTGTAGGGGGTTGGGGCAACTGGCGAGGGGGCGAGGCCCCCATTCCCCTCGCCGAGGTCGTGATGAGGGCTCACGACCATTGTCTAACCATCAGCGAGGGCCGTCACAACCTCGGTGATGGTTGCTTGTAGAGGGTCGGCTGGTTGGAAAAGTTGCGCTGCCCCTCTTCCCCACTACGCCTACCCCAATTTTTCGTATGTTATCTTATTGTTATTTTTTATTTAGGATTAATTATTTTTTATTTGGTTTAGCCTTTCAATTTTCTGATGCCGTGTTAAAACGCCATTGTTTTCCCGTGCAAAAATTGAAAAAAAATTATTGGAAAAGCCACGTATTATCCAAAAATAATAAAAAAAAAGCTACTGCGTTTTTTTCCGTCCACTAGCTTAAATACTAATGGAGGTAACAAAAGGATTCAAGTGCAGGGAGTTGACAAATTTTAAGAATTAAGTGCACGAAGTTTTATGAACTTTTTGGACTTGCAATGTATGTGTCCCATATCTAATAAGATATAGCCCAAGTGCTTGCTACATTTGCTACATTCATGAGATTATGAACGAGCAACGAGAAAACTATTCAAAAAATCATAAATTTATTGCAATTTTGTCAATTTTATCCTAAATTTTTAATTTTACCAATTAAATCCTAAACATTTTACATTTATGCCAATTTAGTCCATTCGGTCAATTTTGGCCAGCCGGCATCCATGTCAGTGTCGGCTGATCAAAATTGGTCGAATGTATTAAATTGGCATAAATGTAAAAGGTTTATGACTGAATTAGCAAAATTGAAAGGTTTAATACTGAATTGACAAAAATGCAATAGATTTATAACTTTTTGGATAACTTTCCCATAAGCAATGGCCTATGAAAATTTTGAGAGAGATTTTTAGATGCTTCTAAAGTACAACATTTCTGTCTATCAATATCAATCACTACTCAATAGAGTTATCACTTTTGGAAAGACATTAGGCAATAATAGGAAAGATTATTTGAAAAGTCATAAACTTACACTACAAAAAAACATGAATTTTGCGACGAAAAATTTGCAAAAATCCGTCGCAAATCGAATTTGCGACGAATTTAGCGACAGAAAAAATTCCGTCGCTACTAGGTTGTCGTAAAATTTTGCGACGGAAAATAATTCGTTGCAAATTAGCCACGAACACTATCCGTCGCAAATATTTCGTCGTAAAATTCGTCGCAAATTAGCCACGAACACTATCCATCGCAAAATTCGTCACAAATTAGCCACAAACTTTATTCGTCGCAAATTTCGCTGTAAAATTCGTCACAAAATTCGTCGCAAATTAGCTACAAACTTTATTCGTTGCAAAATTAGCCACGAACTTTATTCGTCGCAAAAATTGTCACAAAATTCGTCGCAAAATTCGTCGCAAAATATATTGGACGGAAATTAGGCACGAACTTGATTTGTCGCTACTTATTCATCGCAAATTAGCCACGAACTGTAATGGTCGCAAAATTCGTCTCTAAATATTTGTTGCAAATTTTACACCATTTCGACCATCAAATCTTGTCCATATCAATAGCTATGCATTAATAAACATCATGTAATACATTGAAAACAATCAAAGGACACGAGAAAACCATAGATTCCGCTTCAAAAATAGAAAACGAACAAACGAGACACAACGCCATATAATTGAAAAATGTAACTGAAGGAAAGATGCTAGTCCGCAAAAAATAATGATATATGCAAAGTTGCAAAGTCTGACATGATGATATTTGATATCCAATCTTATAATACATTCAAAACATTCATAGGAGGCGGGACAACCATAGATTCTGCTTAGAAAACGAAAAATCGACAAACCAGACATAAGATTGGGCAGCTGTGATATTCGGTAGGACACCAAAAGCAGTCACTTTTGTCGACACCTGATGAAATGTGGATATATAAATAAAGATATTCAATCAATCCAGAATATAAAAGAAGTGTTTATGCATGGATGTGGAACTAGGTATAAAAAAACAATTAAGAGGGTTAACAAAAAAACGTTTCAGGACGAACATCGATGTTCTTACATATAAATATGAGTCAACTTTGACATTCACTGTAGTTTTTTCACCCTTGTAAACCGTATTTCTGTCACCTAGGAAAAATTAGATCCTTGAACCTAGTTGTAAGAAAGTTGTGCACAAAAAATAATTGTAGGGCAGGAACAAATTGGGTGAAATTACACTTATGTCATAAAAGATTGTGAAGCAAGCTTACCCCCGATTTTGCCAATTTTAACTAGAAAGGACTGAGAAAATCATCAGCATCATCATCAATGTTAGTATCATTGTGTCGCTCATCATTATGCCCATCACCTATTGGATTGGTAGGAGGTACAAGAGGAACCTCACCGCGATTGATGTTAAGGTATTGCATAACGATTTGCATTTGTTATTTCAAGTAATTTATTTTTTCGTCACTCTCTACAATTATATTTTTCAGTTGGTTCACTTCTTGGGTCAATTGCTCGTCATGTCGTGTCCTTCTTTGATCAGTCGCATTGGATGATGAAGTTCCAGCATGATTCGACATATACATCCTTGACAAGGATCCCATCCCAAATATTTTTCCTTTTTTCATCCCACCCGTTGCCTCCACCCATAATGATATACTGTCAACTGATGGCTCAGACGCAGCACAACCATCACTATTACTAGCATTGATCATTAAAAGTTTATCATATTTTTCCTACATTAACAATATAGATGAAAATAAAATAACTTCATATATATATCTACCATATATATTAAAAGTATTCACGGTTTTCATTCTAGTTTCTACAAAGCCCAAAGTATAATCTTACATACCTTAATAGCTTTTACTCGATCACCAATCCATGTCTTATCTTTCTTTTGAAATGTGCGTTCAAATGTAGTTGCAAATGTCGGTCCCGTCCCCAATTCTTGCGCCTACAAAATGTAAACATGAGTAATTGAATTAAATTAACTTATAACTTATTTAACAGACTTACCAGTCGTTTGCGATGCTCCCCAGTGTTGATACAACCTCTAGCATATGCGGCAGACCCTTCACTAGAACTAGAAGATCGATTCTTCTTATTCTGCTCATTGATTTGCCGACTCTTTTCAGTTTCTCAAATTCTGTTAATTTCCGTCCAATTGTCAGCTGTAATGAAAGCCGGCTTCACTTTTTTGATCTTTGCTCTATTCATCACATTTCGTATGTGATCACTGACTTTCTTCTGAAAAATTCTTCTCACTTCATTCTCTTCCTGGTCATCCCACCTGAACTTCCGCTGCAATCAATACAAGAAAAACTGAAAGTTATTATGATGGTCATATATCCATTACCATGCACTAGATAATTCAGTGATAGACTTTGTTAAGTTCATCTTAGGGAAAATATCTAGTCCCTTTAGTACCGAAAACTAAAGAGTTGTTCTGGTCCCTTTACATCATTCTTGACCATCAATATACTACACCGAACTTAGTTGGTGAGAAAATAGAATATCTAAAACTTACCTTGAACTCATTCCACCACAAATCTTTCACTTCTTACGGAACACTTCTGTAATTAATATACTACCTCATCTAATAGTTTTTAACTATTTTATTCAGTTCCCTTACAACAAACGGAGCATTCGTGAATCTACAAACATACGAATATTATGTAACATCGACAATTCAGTTGACATCCATATCTAAAGCCATAAATATTACATATACTAAAAACAATGAAGTACTTACGAATCTCCAAATTAACATATCATGAATCGGTTATCTTCTTCACCTGTGTTTCCGTCATTATGCGAATGTTGCACTGAATAATAAAGTGGAACAAAAGGAGAGGGGGCCAAAGGAGATGGAACTAGAGGAGATTCAGTTGGCATGTGGCCAAGTCCCATAACATGTTCTTGAGCGTTGGAGAAAGGACCAACGTGTCCATATTGTCCATCAGCATATTGTGGTTGAGGGTTAGATGAAAGGACAAGAGATGAGGAAAGGGACGGGGACGAGGACGTTGAAGAGGTTAGTCTTCTATGCATGTGACCTCCACGTTTATACTGATAAGTAGGAAGGTTAGACAAATATGTAAAAAAAAATGAAGACGTATTACGGACACATAATGACGTACATGACGAAGCTTACCATTTTGGTTCAGAGGCAGAAAATGTTCCTTCTTAATTAGCCAATGTTGAGTGTTTATGACGTGCAATTTCCTACGAACAAATATACTATGAATCGCACTCATTTTGATATCAAACATCAATATATGAGCACGATATGCCATGCTAAGCCGACATTAGCCATAATTAACCACACAATCCACTTTCAAATCACATGATAATTCATCAAGTACAAAAACAACCATCAAACATCAATTTCAGCCACATGATGTTCGTTCTCGGCCACACGATCATCAATCAAAGTGGCTAGCCACATGCATTATAAGCCATTAATTTTTGTGGGCATCTAAAAAAATTTAAATTTCACTCAAAGTGGGTGACCATAGGTATTCCAAGCCATTATGTAAAATTTTGAAATTTTGTTATTTCTTTATTTTAATTTTTCTGGGCACCTAAAAAAATATAAATTTCACTAAAAATGGGTTGCCATAGGTATTATAAGTCATTCTGTGAAGTTTTTAAATTTTTAAATTTTTAAATTTTTTTTGGGCACCTAAAAAAATTTAAATTTCACTCAAAGTGGGTGGCCACAAGTATTCTAAGCCATTATGTGAAGTTTTGTAATAAAATTAATTTATTATTTTTAAAATTTTTAATAGGCACCTAAAAAAATTTAAATTTCACTAAAAGTGGGTGGTCACGGGTATTCTAAGCCATTTTGTAAAGTTTTGAAATTTTTTTATTTTTTGTATTTTTTAATATTTTTGGTCACTTAAAAAAATAAAAATTTCACTAAAAGTGGGTGACCACAGGTATTATAAGCCATTTTGTGAAGTTTTAAAATTTTTTAAATATTTAATTTTTTTTGGCCACCTAAAAATATTTATTTTTCACTCAAAGTGGATGGCCACATGTATTCTAAATCATTCTGTAAAGTTTTGAAATTTTTTATTTTATTATTATTTTTACATTTTTTGTGCACCTAAAAAAATTACAATTTCTCTCTAAATGGTTGGCCACAGGTATTTTAAGCTATTTTATAAAATTTTAAAAATTTTGAATTTTTTATTATTATTCTTTTTTGGGGAAATTTAAAAAATTTAAATTTCACTCAAAGTGGGTGGCCACAGTTATTTTTTTGCCATTTTGTGATATTTTGAAATTTTGGTTTTTTTTAATTTTTACGAAAAAATTCACCAAATTTGATATTTTCCCAAAATATGACTATTTTTAATTTTCACGAAATTTTTATGAATTTTTCTGGAATTATTCAATTTTAATGCATTTTCTGAATAAGCGCTTAACCAACCACCCGATCATCATTGAACACTTAATCGGCTATATAATGGACAAATTAACCAGTCGAACATCGATCAAAATCACATGCAATCTTGAAATTGACCCATAACTTAGCCAACCAATCAGACACTAAACAATCCCTAAACAAGTCCGATTAATACTCATTATAGTATGTGGGGTTTAGGGAGTTGCTTACTTGGTTCAAGGCCAGGAAAAACCAAACAATAATTATATTTTGGCCAGTCGACTAGTGGCAGGCTCGGCGCGGGTGTGGGCCCAAGTGGTGGCTAGTCGGCCAAGCGCTCGGCCATGGCTAGGCGAAAGACGGTGGAGCTAGGCGGCGGCGACGTCGGGGGGCGACTAGGCGGCGACGGCGTCGGGTCGCGACTGGGCGGCGGTGGCTGGGCGGCGACGGCGGCCTCGTGTGGCGGCAACGGCCTCGGGCGACGTCGGCTGGGTGGCGACGGCAAGTGCTCGAGTGAGGCTGGGCGACGAAGGCTGGACGGCTAATGGGCGGAGATGGTCGGGCGACGGTTGGGCGGCGACGGCGACAGCAAGTGCTCGGGCGAGGCTGGGCGGCGATGGCTGGGCGGCGATGGTTGGGCGGCGGCTGGGTGGCGACGGCGACGGCAAGTGCTCGGGCGAAGCTAGGAGGCAACGGTTGGGCGGTTGTTGGGCAACGACGATGAGCTCGGCGAGGCGTGCGTGCGAGCTGGGCGGCGGCGACCCCACGTGCGGGCAGGCGACGACGGGGATGATGGCGACGACGGCGACGGCAGTCCAGGGCACTCGGGCAAAGACAACGGTTGGGCGGAGGAAGAAGAAGAAGAAGAAGAATAAAAGGAGAAAAACGAGAAAAAGGTAGAAAAGAAAAGAAGAAAAGCTGACGGGTCACATGCGCGTGCAGGGGGAGAGAGAGAGAGAGGGAATTTTTTTTGTCTGTCGTGAATTTGCGACGGATGAAATAAGTCCGTTGCCAATTTGCAACGAACGAAAGTAGTCCGTCCCAAATTTGCGACGGACGCAAATTTCCGTTGGTCCGTCGCAAATTTGCGATGAACTTTTTTTCCCGTCCCAAATTTGCGACGGAATGTTGGTCCGTCGCAAAGTTTGCGACGGACTTTTTTTGTTCGTCGCAAATTTCCGTTGGTCCGTCACAAATTTGCGAAAGACATTTTTTGGTCCGTCGCAAATTTGGGAGGGAATTTTTTTCCCGTCCCAAATTTGTGACGAACTTTTTTTGTTTGTCGCAAGCTTACAACGGACTCTTTTTGTCCGTCGCAAATTTGGGAGGGAATTTTTTTCCCGTCGCAAATTTGCGATGGACTTTTTTTTTTCCGTCGCAATTGCGACGGAATGTTGGTCCTTTGCAAATTTGCGACGTATTTTTTTCCCATCCAAAATTTTGCGACAGAAAATATTTTTCCGTTGCAAATTTGTGATGGATTTTTTTTGTAGTGCAAAAATAAAGGACATTTTCGAATCCGTCGGAAATTTGCGACAGATTCGGAAAATTGCCGTGAATTTCACTTCCGTCGATAATTCTTCGATGAATAGTAGCCACGAATAAGTTGTTGTCGTAAAATGAGTGACGAAATTAGCAACGATCCAAATCCATTGGAAAATAGAATATAGCAAATGTCATCGCACGAATAATATTTGACTTGTCGTCATTTAGTGACAAATTTTCGGACAATCAATTAAATTAATAAGAATAATCGACAACAATAATAATAGCAACAACAATAATGATAATAACAATAATAATAATAACAAGAACAATAATAATAATTATGACAACCAAAATAACACTTGTCGCAATAATAATTTCACTAAAAGTGCTTTGTCACAAAAATTTTAATCTTCATTTTCGTCTTCGTCTTCGTCCTCGTCTTGATCTTGATCTTCATCTTCATCATCTGTCTCAAAATCAAATTCCGAACCATCTTGTACATTTAATTCGCAAATTTCAGTTGAATCCACATCTATCATTGCTCCACATGGATCTCGTAAAGTTGGAATATTATATTTCTCAGTTTCAACCATGTTACAAACTTTCTCTTATTAATAGGCTCTATCCTTCCAGTGTTCTTCGATTTTTCTCTGTGCTTTGATTTTACATACAGCCCACCAATCAGCTTTGTCACGTTTCAAACTAGGATATGATGCATAACATACTTGAATTGTTTGTTGTGCCAAGACAAATGGTTCATATTTCATATACCTTTTCTTGTGATTTATTTCAACCAAATTAAACTTTGTATGCACATTCATTCCTTTGACGGGATCGAACCACTTGCACTTAAATAACACAACCCGCATCATTAAAGGTCCAGGGTACTCTATCTCTATGATTTCATCCAACAAGTCATAAAAATCATCTTTTGAACTGCCACCATTGGATGACCGAACACACACACCACTATTCATTGTGACTTTTCCCATTCCATATTCTTGAGTGTAAAAATTATATTCATTTATGAAATATGCTGGCCAACTTCGTACTCTTAACTGTGGACCCCATGACAAATGATGTAGCAATCTTTGCTCACCAAGTTCATTATGATTACTGTGAACCTAAGGTTACACACGCAAGGCCAATAAAATATATTTTAATAAATGATGTATAAAATTTAAAAAACTTGATTTTGGGCCATAGGCAACTTACATATGTTTTGAACCATGCTGTAAATTGTTCATCGCACAAACGGTCAAACTCATTTAGTGGTAGTCCACACATTGAAGTTTAGAAAATCATAGTAATAAATACCATTTATATATTAGCAAATATTTGACACACAATACATATATTTGCAAATTTACACTTACACGAAGTATGGCTCGACTTCTAGACAGTTTAGTAAAATATATGTATGGGCTGCATGCAATTCTTCGCCTGTTAAGTA
This sequence comes from Syzygium jambos, assembly GCA_031216235.1. NCBI lineage: Eukaryota > Viridiplantae > Streptophyta > Magnoliopsida > Myrtales > Myrtaceae > Syzygium > Syzygium jambos. The sequence continues at coordinate 16,527,021 of CM062228.1, forward strand.
ACGAAATTGACTTGCGCCGCTTGGTCGACCTAGATAATTGAAAATAGAGAATGTTTTGCAATTGAGATCACTAGGACCCTCATCATTTCTGCCTGCTCTCCGCCTCTTGCACTACACGTGCGGCTCAAAATAGTATAACGCAAATGTTGTCACTTCTTCCACAATATATGCATTACAAATTGAAGCTTCAACACATGCTTTATTCTTCACTTTTTTCTTCAAATGATATAAGAATCTAGTTGCAATAGAAAGAAACTTATCGGAACATAATATATAATAAAGTAATTTTAACTTTATTTTTAAAAAATTACCTCTCAAATATATACATCCATCGAAATTAGACGGGACCGCAACTTTGGCCTCATAAGGCAAGTGAACTAAGATATGCTCCATCGAATCAAAAAACGATGGAGGAAATATCCTTTCTAAGTTGCAAAGAATAATTGGAATATCTCTCTCCAATTTCTCCATGTGCGATACTTTTAATACTGTCGAGCAAATATCATGCGGGAAATTGCTTAACTTTGTAATGGCGCCCCATACAAAGTTTGGTAGAACTTCCTTGAAAGCTATTGAAATTAGTCTTTCCATCAATATGTGACAATCATGACTCTTCAAACCTGTCAATTTGCATTCATTCAAATCAACACATCTCCCGAGGTTCGAAGCATATTCATCAGGAAATCGCACAGATTTCAACCATTGACAAACAACTCGCCTCTGCCCCCTATCCAATGTATAAACTGCTTTTGGTTTTGGCCCCCTGCTGCTTGCATCCACATCTAGTGTTGGCCGATCACAAATATCTCTCATATTTTTTCTTGCGTTCAAGTTGTTTTTTATTTTTCCGGTGACATCCATCATAGTATTTATGACATTGTCGAAAATATTCTTTTCTATGTGCATGACGTCAAGATTATGATGAATAAGATAAGCTTTCCAATATGATAGATCATAAAATATACTGCGTTTTGTCCACTTATGTGTACTTCCGTACGCAAAAGTTGTACCGTGAGGGTTCTAAACAACAGTTGGAAAGTCTTGCACCCGCTCTCAAATTTGATCGCCGGTCAACCTCAATGGTGAACATGTTCTTTCAGTCCTATTCTTAATGAACTCTTTTTTATTCTTTCTGAATGTATGATTTATCGGTAAAAATTGTCTGTGACAATCAAAATAGTTAGGCTTCTTTCCATGTTTTTATCTAAAATGACTTTTATCTCTCCAAACATATCGGACATCCTAAGATCTCAGCTGTACTCCATCCAGATAACATTCCGTAAGCTAGAAAGTCATTTATCGTCCAAAGAAGAGCAGCCTTTATTACAAATATTTGATCGATAGAAACATCATATGTAAGGACATCTTCCTCCCATAGCCGTTGTAACTCTTCAATCAATAATTGCATATAAACATCTATTAACTTTTTCGAATTTTGCGGGCCAGTTACGATCAATGTCAAAAACATATAAGGTGTCTTCATGCATATACCAGGTGGAAGATTGTACGGCGTTAAGATAACTTTTTCCTGATTTCCCAAATGGGGTAAATCCATCAGCACAGAGACCTAACCTGATATTTCGAGGCTCTATCGCAAACGTTCTATCAAAATGCTTCCATGTTTCTGCATCTGAAGGATGACACATTAGATCCTCTTCTGTTTCATGATTTGCATGGCAAGTCATGTGTTCAGCAGTGGCTTGAGACGCATAAAACCTTTGCAATCTGAGAATTAAGGGCAGATAAAACATTTGCTTGCATGGTCTACGCTTCTGATAATATAACATACAACTCCTACTACATATATCAATCCTTACAACCGGAAGACCTAAGTTATCCACTAACTTTTTCATATTGTAAAAATCACTTGGCATACTGTTATCACGAGATATTATTTCCCGCGTTACTTTAACAAAAGAGTTGAAGCAATCTTGCAACACATTATGCTTTGTCTTGATATTTAACAGTCTTGCTGTCACTGATAACTTAGTGTGGTTGTCACAACCTGGCCATAAATGTTCATCTGCTGCTTTCAACACTTCTCAGAACTGATTAGATGAAACAGCTCCATTACACACATTCTCATCAAAACCCGTTACTCTATCTCTTCCAATTGTGATGCATGACTAGTACCCACTTGTTTAGGTGTAAGAGTAAAACTAGTACTTGCATGGTTCGAATCTGAAACAAAATTCTGACCAGCTGCATCAATCATCATCCTCTCGTATGGGTTTAATTGGTCATAATAATTACATTCTTCCCTAACTAAAAATTGATCACTTCTTTGATATCCTTCATCAGATATAAATGGTTCACCATGGCAAGTCCAATTATAATAATTCGGAGTAAATCCAAATCTACAAAAATGTTCTCTAACTGTATCACACACATGAAATTTACCATTACTGCATTTTCTACACGGACACCTTAACTTATTTCCATCCACGAACTCATATTTACTACTAGCAAAGTCTAAAAATAGTTCCAACCCAGTACGAAACTCATCGGTCAATCCTCGACGTCCAGGTAAGTTCTTATTATACATCCAAGCCCTATCTCTTTGCATTGTATCTGTATTAAAATAAAAAAAATCTCGTAAAATATTTAAAATATCATATCTACTGTTGTTAATTAAAACCATAAAATTATGAAAATTAAATTTTTGTTTTTCATGCAACAATTACTTCGAAATTTAAAAAATTGAAAAAATTACCATGTAAAGAGGACTTGCCCAGATATTTGACTGAAATCTCGGTAGCAAAAAGTGATCAATTTGAAGAGAATTACAACGTTCACTTGGATTGCGAGACCTTTAATCGGACACGTACCTAAATAAAAGCAAAATCACTTATAATTCATTTTTAAACAATATTTTATTTTTTTCGAATTTTTTTAAATTTTTTTTTCTTATATTTTTCTCTGGTCACCGGTCCGGCGACTGGCTGACGTCGGCGAGGTCGAGCGGCCTCGCCATGGCCGCCGGTTTGGCGACTGGCTAATCTGAGTGAGGCCGAGCGGCTTGGCCATGGCTGCCGGTCGACCTCGCCGTCGCCTAGCTGGGCGACGGCGAGGTCAACCGGCGGCCCCGGCGAGGTCGCTCGACCTCGCCCAGATTTGGGGGAGGCCGAGCGGCCTAGCCATGGTCGACCGGTGGCCATGGCCAGGTCGTGCGGCCTCGCTGGCCATGGGTCGAGGCCACCATGGCGGCGAGGTTGACCGGCGCCTCACCCAGGTGTGTCCGTCGCAAATTGCTAGCCGATCGTCAATTCGGCGACCGGCCACCAATTTACAACAAAAGTAGAAAAAAAAAGTCAATAAAAAAATTTTGCAACCAGTGATGAATAGAAAGGATATGACCGTATTACTCGCATGTTTAGTCACGAAATTAGTTACAATACTTACCGGTGGAAAAGCTTTACTGAGATTGATTTCTACGCTCACGGATTATTGAGAGAAACGAACGAGGGAGAAGGCGGGAGAAAAGCGGGCGACTTGACGAATCACTATTGAGAGAGAGAAATTGATGGGTGGGGTGCATATCACGAAATTAATTTTCCGTCACAAATGAGCGACGATTCTATTTTTGTCGCAAATTGCGACAGATAAAATATTCGTCGCTACTTTCGTCGTACAAGAGTACATTTCGTTGCACAAAATTGCGACGGAAAATAAATCCGTCGCAAATTTGGGACAGAAAATTAGTCGTCGCTAATTTGCGACGGAACTAGCGACGACTAACTTTCCGTCACAATTTTGCGATGGAATTATCTTCCGTCGCAATTTTGCGACGGAAAATAAATCCGTCGCAAATTTCGTCGCAAATTTGCGACGAATTATTTTTGTTGCTAATTTGCGACGGATAAATCCGTCGCAAAGTTTGTCGCAAATTAGCAACGAAAAGTTCCCCGTCGCAAAAAGCATGTTTTTTTGTAGTGTTATTGCACGACGGTTAATTCAGTCATAAACCTTTCGATTGTGCCAACTTAATCCTAAATCTTTTGACAACTTGCAAATTTAGTCCTAAACCTTTCAATTGTACTAATTTAGTCCTACAATATTTAATGATTTGCTAATTTAGTCCTAAAACTTTTAACGATTTGTTAATTTAGTCATTCCGACCAATTTTAACCTGAAATTGCTGACATGACGATCTAGTTAGCGCCTGCTGTCTTACGTGGAACGGCCAACGCTAACATAAATTATTCTTAGAAATTTTTGTTTCAATTTCTTTTTTTTCTTTTTTTCTTTTTTTCTTTTTTCCCTCCACTGTGCCTCATCGAGTTAATTTGGCACCCAAGAGAACTTGAAGAAGAATAATTCGGCGCGCACATATGAAAACTTTGTTTCTAGAGCATACCTTGTCATATATGTTGTCTTTCAAAGTCAACATGGCCAACCTGTTTTTTCAACGTTTTGTTTCTATATAATATAGCACACGAATAATCTCTCTACCAAATTTAAAAACCCATGCCTGGGTTTCAAGAGAGAGCTCTTGAATTCATCTGGTTGGAGAGAAGTTCACAAATGCATGAAGAACCACTTGAGCTAACTCGTTTTTAGTTCATGATGTAGAGATTAGTTGACTCTCTTCTCATCAAATCCATTCGAAACTCCTCAATTTGTTTATAATTAACCTGTCTAGCTATATGTATCACTAAAATGGAGAAGGATTTTTCAAACTCATTGGACCATGCTTGGGTTGGCCTGGGCTAATACCTCCCAATCGAACATTCACAGCCTAGTTTTTTCTCCCTTTTTGCTTTGTCGTGTCATAGAAAACAAAAGAAAAAGGGAAGGAAAAAGTCAGAAAGAAACATTAGCCACAATAATTTCAATGATTGATTGATTTCATATGTGACTTGTGAAAGCTTCAGATCCGAAACGATGCAAATGTGTCATGTTTCTGATGGGAGATATGACACTTCACACCCATAATTCTTGCTTTTTTGAATGTACTTAACAAGAACTTGTATTGCATGCACAAGTTCATCATATCAATGGCAAAATAAAGGTTGACTTTGATCATGCTCCTTATCTGATGGCAAAGAACCTTGATTTAATAGGGATGACAATTTGTCTTCATCTTAAGTGCATTCAATCATATAAAATTATGAGAAATACCAGAATTTCTTGGAAGGGCACTAAACTTTGTCAAAAGGAGGCATTGAGACTGAGACACACGTTCAGAATGATTGTCATTCACTCAAGGCTTGAAGAAAAAGATGGGACCGGAATTGATGGAAGCAACGCAAGGTTAAATGAGTGTGATATGTGGACATGGCAACTAGAAGTATAATCATTTTACGTGGCTTCTTCGATAAATCGTGAATGAAATCCACTTTTTCTTTTGTCGAGGTGCACGTGTGAGGGGGTTCGACGAAAGAAATCTCACATAGGATGCGGTGTGAATCAATCAAAATATTTTAATTGGCCACAACTTTTAGGTTAAAATTTTGAATGAAAGTGGATCCAATTAGATATGAATTCGGATTTGGCATCTCTTTGGTTGATCTTTTGGAATGATTGGGTTTTTGTTTTGCCTCATAAAAGTTTATCCCACAAAAATCAGAAACCTACCATTGATATAAATTAGCTTGCTCATGAATTAGGGCTAATATACCAGTTATATTAATTAGAATTGAGCCCAAACGTTTTGCTCAATGTGCAATTAAGCCCTAAATGTGAGAGAATATACAATCAAGTCCTAAATGATTCGGATTTGCTGCAATCAAGTTCTCCCGGCGATCACTGAGCCAATTTTGCCGACATGACACATTGAATTCCAAATTGATATTTGTTAAATACTTGTTAGCATATGCGACGATGCTAATACAATGCCATACCAGAGAAAGTCAATTCTTAATACAAAAAGAAACATGAGAGAGAGAGAGAGAGAGAGAGAGAGAGAGAGAGAGAGAGAGAGAGAGAGAGAGAGAGAGAGAGAGAGAGAGAGTTAATCCTAGACAGAACATATTGTGACTTCAAGTCTTCAATTTATCCTGAAAAATGATATTATTTACCATGTGTACTTTCGTCCTGACTACTAACGCGTAAGTAACCAAATAATGAAGAATCTTGACTAAATGAATGCGGAAAGGAAGGGGGGAGATAAAGCTTGGGGCATCAAGAAAAAACAGAACCCTTTTTTGTCAAATTAGCACAAGCATCATTCCTCATCAAACGCAAAAGAGCAGAGTCTGTAGAGCCTAAAGAGGCTTGTCGAGCAGCACAAGCAAACAGATATAATTAACTTGTCAATTTCACAATGTCACGAACATGATTTTGCAATTGGACCCCCCATCGGAAGCTTCAGCCATGGCGCGAATGAACACAAGGCAGAGTTGAGACCAACCACCATCTCCGTCGTCATCATTGTCATCATCATTCGTCGTCTCTCCATTCGATACAGATCACCATCAAGGCTTGCATAATTTGCAGTATTCTTTCTCAATCAGTCGGGTCATATCTTTGTTGCTTTCACTCTTTTATGCCGACTGCGTACTGCTAGAGAGTTCCTGTTGAAGTGTATCACGTATCCACCCCGAATCATTTCGGCATCTCTCTTTTCTCTCTTACCTTCCATCTCCAAAGTCACACTCATGGAGATGAACAGGGATGGGCATCGCACAGTTATTTTCAAAGGGAGAAGGTACTCGTCAGTGGGGTGCTATCATGGTTCATGTCCCCCTGAAAGAAGCTTGTGTTTCACAACTCTTGATGTGTAGAGAGAGAGAGAGAGAGAGAGAGAGAGAGAGAGAGAGGAGTGACGTTGAAGAGTTTGGTTAAAGCTATTGATTTGTTCCTTAAGGATAAAAAGGAAAATTCAGGGCCATTAGTCTTCCACCACCTAGATCAACCATAAAATCAAGATTTGCGCATAGCTGACTGTCAGGAATAATGAAGGATTAAGGTGTTCTTCTCGTGGAGAGAGAGAGAGAGGGTTTGGAGGAGGGTCGATGTCAAAAAGGTTTAAAGATCCCAATTGGACCCGCCAAGGATCTCCTTTTGCTGTTTACGCCAACTCTTCTTTCTCCTCCCCCCAAAGAATGAAAAATGTGATAAAATACCCATTAAATTATATGAACGAGGACGAAATAAGGCCAATCACTCTATAAAAGAAAGAACGTCCAAATTCTAGATATTCGAACTTTTCGACTCAATTAATCCACAAAAATATACGCAAATCACCTTCGTGTAGATACATCGGTTTACGCCGCATCTACTGAATGGCAGGAGCAGTCTCCGGAGTTGCTCGAAATGAGAGATACCGTGATTTCAATACGGAAAAGCACTTGACCACTCTACCAATCTCTTGTAATTTACTTCCCCTTGTCCCATGCTTAATAGTTTTGTAAGAAAAGATGGTTTCTTTTTTGACATGTTGAAATTTGAAACGCCACCTTTTAGGGTTTAGAGAAAGAGAGAGAGAGAGTCTTGAAGTTGAGCTCTCACCGCCCCGGCTTAAAAATGAGAGGTGTGGAAATGGTGGGTGGGGACCGCCGAGAGCCTCATGACTACAATGATGCGATCCGCCGCATGATTGGCGTGTCCGCGGCCGACAACCACCGCCTACGTGGACTCACCGCCCACATCCCTTTGCATAGCCTAATATTATATGAAACCAGGTCTAATTAATTGCCTCATCCTTGCAACCCCAAGCTTACGCCATTTAATCTGATAAGTTTCACCCACTTTAAGCTGGAAAGCATATGAGCTCCCTAATCTAAATATTATCATTCGCATATATGATAATTCATATGTCCATAACTAGACTAATCGGTACCTTTATAACCCCATCAATCGTACGATCTCAAGCACAACCTCAGCCTCGATTCTTTTTCGACATAACCTCTTACTATAGTTAGATGACGGGAAAGTTATTCGTCACAAAACTTGTAGTATCAACATGCATGGATGGTTCGCTTTGACCATCAACACGAGATGCAAATATGGGTTTGACATGGTGTGCCAAAGCCGAGCTCATGCCCGTATGCTCAAACATGGTATCATCACCTAATGACTAGGAATTTTGGTTGTTCATGAGAAAACATGTTGCTCACTAGCACCGTCTCTCAAAGTCATGTGTTCACAATTCAACTTAAAAAAACCTAAAAATTTCCTAATCAATGTCCATAATCATATGAATGCACAGAGGTCACCAAATGACAAGTACTGTTTGGTACTCTTCTAAAGGAAAGAGATGTCTCTTTGTTTAGGGAGGCCAAGGTTTTTGACCAGCTTCTTTATTAGAATTCAGTCAGTTATATGCATGTTATCATTCTTCATTAGAACCCCAGAATAAATCTTGGCCTTATTCCAAGTAACTTGCAAATATGTGGGCATGAACTTTTAGGTAAGATTGACATGGCAATTAGTTAATTTGTCGCATTTGGTTCTCGTGTCTAAATAGAAAATTGTGCCAAAAAGAAAAGAAAAGAAAAGAAATTATTTATCTACTATCTTTGTCTTCGACTCATTACTTTCCATCATTGCTATTTGATCTTCGAAGATCCAAACAATGATCTCGGGTCACCGTAGCGAACAAGGATCCTTTCACTATGTCGAGATTCTACCAAACTGGCTATCGATTATCATTGCCCATATCATATATTGGAGGAAGATATCCTTCGCATTTTCACCATGGAGCTGCTGCATCCATGATGGCTTTTGCTATATTGGCCTCTATATGCTTGTTTCATCATAACAGGAACGTAGTAAGCATTTTGTAGAATTTTCTTGATATTGTATTTTATTACAAGTTGTTTGAGCCATATTTATACTTGAACTTCCAGTCATTTTATTTCTCGGTAATATTCATGACTCATGGGGCATTTAAGTTGTTCACAACGGCCAACTTGATCCTCTTTCTCAAGGATCTTAGATGAGGGAACCCGAAGAGAGCCGTTGGCTCCAACTACCGTGCATATACAATCCACACAAGATCTGCCTTGTCTTTGCTAACGAAACAAAGCCCATCCAGATCGGATATATCTTAACGTAGAAGGTTGAAGTCTGTGAATATACTAAATTGGAACTTATTTAGGGCTATGATACTTTGTTTTCTCAAAGAAAAGAAACTATATGCTTAAAGGTGCTGATGAATGCAACTACAGACGAAATCTCCATATTGCTAAATTTTACATCCAAGACAGTAAAAAAAAGAAGAAAAAAAGAAACGCTGTAAAAGTAGTAGAGAGCCCTAGCTTCTTCCTATATAGAATGAAGTGTCGCAACACGTGCGTGCGTTGTTTCCATGATTATTAATGATTTGCATAACAAAGTCAAAAAAACTATATACCTACGCGGCATCTGATGGTCATGATGCTGCTTGCAGTGCTCAGATCATCAATTTTGCGCTTTGCCTATTCGGTATGCGTGCCACGTTATGCATTTGAAATTTGCAATATCACTTCGAAAAATATATGGCACATCCTTTTGCGCATTTATTGATTTGCACCACGTCGCGCTGGTTTGTTTGTCATTTCCTTTTCTTTTATCTTTTTTACTCTTGACAACTGGGTATGTAGAGAGTTGATACACATATATATGTAAGTATGTATATAATCCAGAAACACGATTGTAATTAGCCGGCTAATTGGAAGAAAACTAGTACAGCAAACCATTATCATGACCCTCCACTTAAGGCTAATTTGTCCACAGTAGGAATCCAATGTAAAACCATCAGTTATAGTATGGGAACACCCTTACCACCGAATCAATCTTGGGATGGGTTGTTTCGATTATTATAGTGTGGTGCATGGAGCTACCTGCTACTTACTTTCCTTATGCGAACATATGCTTTAAATAATTATTGAAAACGTGACCATTTATTCAGTTTGAATTTCTTTAAGCTCTCTAGTTATTTAATGAAATTGGCAATCTTTTTTTGTGGCTTACTAGCTTTTTTTCCGATTAAGTTAGCAATTGGTTTTTGTTGTCAATTCTCATTTGAGTTTCTTGCCAACTATTTTGTTAAGTTACCACGTTCAGTTACCTTGCTTACCAACCCTTTTAACGATTAAATTACCAACTAATTTTTGCATGTCTAACTTTTGTATGAGTTAGTTACTAATGTTTATTTGTTTTTTTCTTAAATTTACAACTTCTCTTATTTTTGACAAAAACACTTATCTCATCTTTAACCAACTTTTTTTTAGCTTTTTTTTACCACTGTCCAACTATTATATGAAATTTTTAACCTTTATTTGAGTGATTTAACAACTTTAGAAAAGTTGGTATATTAAAAAGAGAAGAAAATAATGTCAGTAAGTAATTCTAATAAGAGTTGATAACCTAATAGGAGTTGATAACTTTATTGAAAAAAAATTGATAATTCACTTAAATTAAGATTTGTAGCTTCGTATAAGAGTCGGTATAAGAAGGTGTACTTAACAAGGGTAAACAAAAGTTGGTTAAAAGTTAAAAAAAGTTTGTAATTGAAAGAAAATTAAACTTTTTAAGTAGATGGTAACTTAATGGGAAAAAGAGTTAGGAAGACGCTTTAATTTAGGTTGGTAATTTCTAAGAAAAAGTTGGTAAATTCAACACTTTGTAAAGAAATGTAAATAAAATTTTGTAAACTATAAGAAAATTTGGCAAATTAAAACAATCAAATGAACGTTGATAAGTAATTCAAATCCAATACTTTAATTGGAGAAAAACTGGCGAGCCATGCTAATTTAGGTTGCTAAGCTATAAAAAGAGTTAGTTAATATAAGGGTTAATACCACGAAAAACCCTAAACTGGTACACTTGTGACACATTTACCCCAAACTATTTTTTTGACCATAAAAAACTCCAAACTGGTACACCCGTGACAATTTTACCCTGAACATACCACAAAAAACCCCAAACTGGTACACCCGTGACAATTTTACCCTGAACATACCACAAAAAACCCCAAACTGGTACACATGTGACAATTTTACCCCGAACTAATTTTTAATATTGTTTTTTTTATTTTTTGAATTTTTTATTTTTTCTTTTCTTTTCTTTTCTTTTCTTTTTTTTTCATTTTCAAACTTTGGCCGGTCGCCGATCCGGCGACCGGCCAGAGGCGGAAGCCGGCAAGGGCCGTCCTCGCCTGACCAGGGCAAGGGCGACCCTCGCCCGACTCAGGCAAGGGCGGCCCTCGCCTGCGTCGGGCGAGGGCCGCCCTCACCCGACGCGAGCGAGGGTCGCCCTCGCTGGCTCACCCTCGCCCAACGCGGGCGAGGGTCGCCCTCGCCGGCTCACCCTCACTCGAGCCGGTGAGGGTCGCCCTTGCCGACGCCGGCGAGGGCCGCCCTCGCCGGCTTCCGCCTCTAGCCGGTCGCCGGACCGGCAATCGGCCAAAGTTTGAAAATGAAAAAAAGAAAAGAAAAGAAAAGAAAAGAATAAAAATAAATAAAAATTCGAAAAAAATAAAAATAAAAATATTAAAATTTTAATTCATGGTAAAATTGTCACATGTGTACCAGTTTGGGGTTTTTTATGGTAAGTTCAGGGTAAAATTGTCACAGGTGTACCAGTTTGGGGTTTTTGGTGGTCAAAAAAATAGTTCAGGGTAAAATTGTCACGGGTGTACCAGTTTGGGGTTTTTTATGGTAAAAAAAATAGTTTGGGGTAAATGTGTCACAAGTGTACCAGTTTAGGGTTTTTCGTGGTATTAACCCTTAATATAATGGGTTGTTCAAGGCAAATAAAAGTTGGTAACTAAATAGAAAATTTGATAAAATAAAAAATAACAATTAGACATTGGTAAGTAAATCAAATGAAAGTCTGTAATCTAAAAATAGTTGGTAATCTAATATAATGAAAGTTCTTAAGTCAATCTAATTTCGGTTGGTAATCTCATAAAAGATCCAGTAAATCCGAGACAAATGGTAAGTTTTGTAATAGTTGGTCAGTTAATCTGAAAATTGCCAACTCGCAAACTAGGAAAATAAAATGGTAACCATACAAAAATGTTGATAAGTTATTAATAAGCTACCTGAAAAATAAGTCACCAATGCATTCTTGATACTTATCGACAATTATAAATATTTATTAGCACGAGAAAAAATTTCATATTTTTTTGGGCACGAAAAACAACAGAGTTCTACCCAATTCAAGATGCGACATCCCATAATTCAAAGTTGAGATTGTCACATGGAGCTGAATCAAATATACAGAGTGCTTCCTTCTGCAATGCTGTGAACTTGCAGATGATATTTTGAGTAAGTATCAAAATATCTATTCAAAGGAAATAAAATAAAACAAAACAAAACAAAACAAAAGGAGGAGGAAGTGGGGGTCCTCATGATCAAAGTCGGCCTTACAGAACACCAAAATACATCGTCCCTCTCCTTGCTTTGTTTATCTTCTACGTAAAGTACTGTGATCCATCCGCCAATCCCTCTCCTACACGTCGACACGCCTTTTCCATCGTCTTCTTTCTTTGTTATTTTATACCAAGTTCCTTCTAGCAGATACTTGTCAGGCCTGAGATCGATTTTTGCAGAGCCCGCATTTGATTTGGTTAGGTCCTCACATTGACAAAACCAACCTCTTTTGAAAGTGATATCAGTCTTTGTGCTCCTTCTTCATGCGTGCCTTTAGCTTGGGAATTCAAGCTCATGGCTGATGTTGCTACAGCTATCTGCTTGACAGACACAGAATCTTCAAGTTGTAGAAACAAGCAGCGTAAAATTGTATAGGCTGTGAAAACATAAGAGTCCATTCCGTATTACTATGGTTGCATTGTAGTTATGTATAAGTTCTGGAGTTGCCATGCTTTTGAACTGGATGCAACAACTTCTTAAAAGATGATACAAGCTACTACATGTAGCTTTCAATGCTTTGCCAAGCACTTTGTGAAAGTTAAGTGCCGAGAGAAAGTTGTATAAAACAGTCTCTCTATGTCTTGCATATTGAAATGCTATGTTACAGAGACCACCTCTTAAAACGTGAGACAAAGTGAGGATGGGGTGGAACCATATTTCAAACAGCAAGAGCCACCTCTACTGTAACACCCTGGGTCTACACTATGTAATATTGTCCGTTTTGGATCTACTGACACTCACGGCTTTAAAATGCGTTACACAGATATAAAACTTCAAGCCTTATAAGCTAGTCCAGAACTCTCCCTAGGCGATGTAGGACAAGAGAGGCTCCCCCTCCCTTTCCTGCGCACGTCCGAGGACCGAGACGCGGACACACCGCCATCTCTCCTCCTCGCGCACTGCCGCCTGGGCTGTCACATCTACCGATCCTACTTGCCCGATGAGGTCCGTCCACCGACACTGGTTAAGAACTTTGATGTGTTAAGTGGAGGAATTTGTAAGTTTCCACAACCCACGTCTAGGTAGAAATTTCTAAGCGACAGGACAACATGACTCAAACACGAAGAATTTGGATTTTATGTTGATTACGTTGGTGTCGTAATTGTGTCAACCCATATGGCGTGGTTAATAAATCAACCATGTTTGATTTGAATCCGTGTAACTCGAAATCTATCTTTTTTTTACAGAATTAATTAAATAGATTGCGTGGCCAGTTCTACTAGAGTCACTGAAAGCTAGCATTGTTTTCCCTTTACAAATAATGATAAGCGAATACTGGTTCACATAAGTCTGTGCGAATTATGCTCAAGTTGGATTGATTCGGTCGGACCTATTTAATTAAATTAGTTATGTGAGTAGCGTGGGAATTACCTAATGCATTATGTGGGTTATGTTGGATTTTAGTTCTCTAGCCCAATTATAGAAGCGTCGTGCCAGATTTCAAATAATCAATAACGTGTCTTTCAATTTGAAATGAAATAAAAGAAAAGCTTTCACATGAAAATTGAGAGTTCGCGAAGTGATTCACAAATGCATATATCCTAAATTATCACCTATTTGAATTCTCCTCTTCTGAGCATTTGAATGAGGGATCATGCATTTTCATTAGGAAACGAAAACGTAGATGGTCCGCATAATCTTGTCCGACGTCGTTGAGGGGCAATGTGGTAAAATTGACGAGAGAACTGGAGAGGGGGAAGCCGCCAGGTGGGATGGGCCGTTGGCCACGTGGGCTCTGAGCCGCTCACGCGCGTTGGTCGGGCGGTTCCTTTGGCGGTGACACGTGGCACGGGAGGGGTTTCGTGTCGTGCCAGAGTGGCAGGTGATTCGGCGTTAATATCTCGGGCATCTCGCGATTGTTAGACGATAAATTGGAGGAGCACGGGCAAGGCGAGCCTATTTTCTTTCTTCCCCTCCCTTGTCGAGAAAAATTTATTATAACCATATTTTTTTTATTGACGGGTTACAGATTATAAGATCATTACTATATACAAATTTAATTAATTGAAAAATAATTCATATCTATATTCCGGTTTGGGTGAAAAAATTAAAGGAGAACATGGATCAGGGCAAATTAGGGTCTTATCTGCTTTTATTTTTGAAGGAAAAGTTCTTCATTGACTTCCTCATGAAGATTAAAAGATTTCGAATTAAATAATTGGAAAAAATCTCCTTGTAATTTACGTTGATCTTATAAAGCCACCAGATATATGTGAGGTTTGAAAGATTGACATATTTAATCACCCGCAATGGTTTCATATTATTTTATGAGAAGATTAATATTGTACCAAACCTACATCAAATTATTTGCTTTTTCGCTTGAACGAGATTTCCCACAAGAAGATCCTTCGATACGATTCCCTAAGTTGAAACCCCTAACTGCTTTCTTTCTCTCTCCCAATCTTTTTACTCAAGTTTCACCTCTTAGGGTGTTTTAGCATTGGCAATGAGATAAAGGGGGATCAGCAAAAACATGACATGGTACATATTTGAGATAAGTCGAGAAGAGTCTCGTTTCGGAGAGTCTTTTGAAAAACAAAAATGTGCATCGGACCAGGGCCGTTTTGTAAGTTTCCCATCCTAGAATAATTGAATCCAAAGGGGATGAAAACTAGGAAGTCTTGTCCCAATGTCATTAACTAGGAATGAACGACCAAAATATCTTTGACGAGCCAAAGAAACGGCAGCAAAGGGGAGAGAAGGGACCCGAAGCTTTCGGAGGAAGAGAGAGTTTGCATAGGGCACGACAAGAAGGTTGAGGAGGGATGACGTGAGCAGCTGGAGGGGGGGACAGCCAACCATAATACCCCCCATGCGCAATCGAGCGGTCCTCTCTTCCTTCCTCTTTTTATATTCTCTCCATCCACTCTCCTTCCTCTTCCATCTCTCTCTCTCTCTCTCTCTCTCTCTCTCTGTCACCCTCCTTTGTCTTCTTCTTCTTTAAGAGCTTCTGTCTCCAACCAGTAATTGTTGCACCGACCCTGCAAGCTGATCTTTCTTGTTTTATTGAAGTTTGTCCAAGGTGAGGGATGGGTTTGATTCTTATGGGATTAGTTTGGTCTTGTCTCCTCGTCTTCTTTTGTCTGTGGTTGTTGTTGAGTCTGAGTTTGTCCAGTTCTTCAACCGAATTCATCCTGGCCTCAACTCGTTTGCTCGCGGCTGAATTCTTCCTCGTGTGGATTAGGGTTTTCTGACTTCCTCAGTCTCAGCTACGCTTCTGATACAGCTTCCAGTTTTTTTAGGATTGATGCTGTTTGATTTTTTCTTTCTTCTTCTTCTTCTTCTTCTTCTTCTTCTTCTTCTTCTTCTTCTTCTTCTTCTTCCTCTGTCATTCATCAGCACAAGGCTGTTGGTCTGATCTGCATGAAGATTTAACTGTAGAAAGCTCACATCCAGAAAGATAGATTACCTCAAAATGGCAAGTTTTGTCATGAAAAGATGCGGGGTAATAGCTCTCTCTCTCTCTCTCTCTCTCTCTCTCTCTCTCTCTCTCTCTCTCTCTCTCTCTCTCTCTCTCTCTCTCTCTCTCTCTCTCTCCCGATGAACCACATTAGTTATACTGTACACAACTCGAGTATCTACACCCTTCTCTCTCTTTCTCTGCTGGCCAGTGACAGACGAGTATCAGGAAGAATTCAGTCGTGATGCGTTGTTTCTGACGAATCATTCACCCCCTAGACTTTCGCTCTCTCTTGCAGTGTAAACACAGAGATAGAGATAGGTCAGATGTTGTGCAAGCCAAATTATCGACAAACAGACAGAACCCTCGGAAGCTCTTTACATGATTTTCTTTCAGAAAGCCCCTTTATGCTCTCTCTCTCTCTCTCTCTCTCTCTCTCTCTCTCTCTCTCTCTCTCTCTCTCTCTCTCTCTCTCTCTCTCTCTCTCATCCTTTCGAAATTCAAGAATGGTGTCCTCTCTCTCTCTCTCTCTCATCCCTTAACTACCTTTTTGCTTTCACAAGGAACAGCGCGTGCTAACCAGTAATGACGTCATCCTCGTCTTCCTCTCTCGTCCCTTTCGAAGCTTAATAAAACATTTTTATGGGGGAGCTTAGGTTATCTCCTCCTTTTACAGTATATTGATATAATAGGAAAACTTCTTCCGGAAAAAGTAATTATTTGTTTTGTTAGCTAGCCTTCTGGAATGCTTATTAATATGTTTGATGTTCATTAAAGTTTCTAGATGCATTCATTTCATTGCCGTTGATTTTAATTGTTTGTATTATTTTAGTAGAGACTCCGTTCTTGATGAATCATTCCCACCATTTACCAACACAAGACAACATCATTAGCACAAACCACTAGCTTGTAACACCTGCACAAAACACATACCAAGTGACCATAACCTTGTCTTAGCCTCTTAGTTTTCATCAGAAAAACCACACTCTTATGAATCATGATTGCATACTCTCTCTACCTTTTTTCACACCTTTTTTCTTTTTATCCCTAGCTAGGACACATATCATTGTGAATAAAAAATGATGGGTTGTGGTTCTATTTTTCAACAACCTGCTAATAGCTAGGCTCTTATCATTTCTCTTGCTGTGTGGTAACAAATGGGTGAACATTGCTCACCACCAAATGAGCTATGATTCTATACACATTTCTATAGCAATTGCCACCTTTCTCTAAAAGGGCCCATCATTCCTTTTTAATTGTTTCTCCTATTTTCGTCTCCTTCTAAGTTCTAACTCTCTTGTCTAGTTTTTTTAATCTGTTTCTCTCCTCTCTTCAAGTTTGATCAAATCGATCATGATTTAAGAGTCGCAAAAGGATAATAAGTGTTTTATGTCATGGTGGTGGATTTGATGCAGTGTGTTAGCAAAATAATTTAAGTTGCCATGGAGTCGATGGAGTCAAGTGTACCGCCGGGGTTTCGGTTCCATCCAACTGATGAGGAGCTTGTCGGCTACTATCTGAGGAAGAAGGTCGCCTCTCAGAAGATCGACCTCGACGTTATTAGAGACATTGATCTGTACAGAATCGAACCATGGGATCTCCAAGGTAGTAGCATCTTAATTCTTTCCTAGTATATATAGATTATCTAAATCTAGCAAGTTCTTGATCTGGTGAGTACAAAGATCAGTCAGCTTCTTCTTGAGGTAGATCCTTATCTATGTGAGTATGTGGCTTCTTTAAATCGAGACCGATCCAACTCAAGAACCCTCAAACGCATAAGTGTGTATCTATAGGTGATGTTGATTGTGGGTGCCTTATTTGAATACAAAAGAAGAAGGTTCTTCAATAAAACCTAACCGCAGAATGGCTAGATCTAACTGTGATCACCAATAAAACCACACATACTTAACCTCTTGACTCGTAACCCTACTTTGCATATTTTTTTTCCCGTTAGACTTCTTTTAACTCATTTCTTGGGGGTTATGGATGGTCAGAGAGATGCAGGATTGGGTATGAGGAGCAAAATGAGTGGTACTTCTTCAGCCATAAAGACAAGAAGTACCCAACAGGAACGAGGACCAACAGAGCCACCATTGCTGGGTTTTGGAAAGCAACCGGGAGAGACAAGGCCGTTTACGATAAGGCCAAGTTGATTGGCATGAGGAAGACCCTGGTTTTCTACCGAGGAAGGGCTCCGAATGGTCAGAAGACCGACTGGATCATGCATGAGTATCGGCTCGAATCTGACGAGAATGGACCTCCTCAGGCAAGTACTGTATACCTCTGCTTCTCTCTCTCTCTCTCTCTCTCTCTCTCTCTCTCTCCACAGTGACTTCCATGCCCGAGAGAGGGAATGCTAGTTTGACATTATACCATCAATAAAAGGGTTTGCATTCTTGCTCTCTGTCGGAGATACTGACGAATGACATCATTCTAAAACGATGATATCACGCCAATAAATTGCCGCATTGTTCCGCACATGCTTTTTCTTTCTCTTCTTTCTCATGAACACATACAGCATAGTTCCTTTGAGCATGCGAATTCGAGTGGATAAGGGAGAATAGTCATCATTGTCTCCGGCATGAGCTTTTAAACAGTGCCTTTGACCTAGCATGGGTCGAGAAAATAACTCTCTCTCTCTTTCTCCCCTAAGATGATAGCCTCTCACAAGAAACCTGCTTCTGTTTCCAAGCTCCAAATGATGCTCTCTTTTTTTTCCTGTAAGAAAATGGAACAAAGCTTGATATACTATATAAGACTGATTTACTAAATTGATGCATTAAATCCGTGTTTCACTTAACACATTTATTTTATAGAGTAGACCAGTAGATAACTTCAATCTGTTCAAGTTATTTGGTGTAAATCGGCCTCCACCATAACAAAGTCAAAAGGTGCTGTGTTAAAAGCAAAATGCATGCACGACTTTGTTCGATTCCCTTTCCCGGTATGCACTTTGCACTCAATGTGTTTGTCGAAAAAGAATTATTCCGTTTCCCCTCTTGGTAGACTCTCTCTCTCTCTCTCTCTCTCTCTCTCTCTCTCTCTCGTCATTGACTATCTCCTCCTTCACTTTATCAATCAAAAAGGAAGCTCACTAAAGTGTATATATCAAGGAGTATATGATGCTACAAAAGGGACAGCGGGAGAAAGGAAGAAGCTCGGTTTTCTTGGTCCTTCTTTCACCTTTTATATGTTAGGCATGATTTGCGGATTTTACTCGCGAGCTCACCTAGACATCTCGGTGTTTTGTCCAAGTCTTTGTCAACACATAATGCGCAAATTGATTGCACTTTTTACCATTGGGATGGATAAATTATTAGACAGAAAACAACTTGCAACTTCATGAGTCTCTTAGATGTCTTTTGTGTATTTCATTGTATTTGTTAAAAACATCTCGCATTCTTGCACTTCTCTTCTTTCTGCTGTACAAATTCTTAATTTGCTTTAATTTGGTCCACATCTATACTTTCCTCTTCGCAAATATCGTGCACTCTGGTAATGTCTCTTTCCCAATAAGGCAAATGGTTATCTAGTATGATGCAGAAGTTTCTTGTGTAGTGAATTTCCTTATCTGATACATTGGAGAATTCTTTCTCAGGAAGAAGGATGGGTGGTTTGTCGAGCGTTCAAGAAACGGACCAACGGGCTGACCAAGAGTTCCCTCGAAGGCTGGGACACGAGCTACTTCTACGACGAGCAAAGCGGCACGAGCTCGGTCATCGACCCGGCTGAGTGCATCTCGAGGCCAGTCAGCTACATGCCCAGTTCGAGCTTTGCATGCAAGCAAGAGATAGAAGCGGCGGAGAACCTGAAGCTCTTCAACCCGGACGAAAACTACTTCCTACAGCTTCCTCAGCTAGAGAGCCCCTCTCTCGCCTTGATGAAGAGGCCGATGAGCTCGGTTTCGCTAATGTCTGAAATCAATAACAACAACCACAACAGCAACAATAACGAGCCCTTAGAGGAACATAATGATGATGATTCCAATAAGAGAGTGACCGATTGGAGGGCCCTTGACAAGTTCGTTGCTTCTCAGTTGAGTCAAGAGGAGAGGTATGAGGGCGATGGTTTAACCGCAAGCTTTGATCATCATGATAGCTCGGACATGGCTCTGATGTTGCTCGAGAGTGCCCGAGAATGCGAAGCAACCAAGTTGAGCGGTTTCTTGACTTCGGGCGCCGAATGCGACGCGGGCATATGTTTGTTTGATAAACTATGAATTCGTAAGGAAGAGAAAGGTTATATATATATATGATAAGAGCACATATGGCCCTCTCACCTTGAATGATGAAGAGTGGATATTATTTCTATTGAACAAAGTGGGTTGTGAAAGTTTGAATCTCTCTCTCTCTCTCTCTCTCTCTCTCTCTCTCTCTCTGTGAGTAAGAAGCATTTGAATCAATTCTAAGATCTAATAGTTACGGTCAAAGCTAGGAAAAAGGTTGACTCATACTAGATTTTTTAGAGTCAAAGCTACGAAGAAACGTTATGTTGAAAACCCACATAATTGTCACCCCACTCCATATGCCTGATCGGTTATTAGAAATTTATCGCGACAATTGTGGAATTTCACAGTGGATTTTGCTGTTGCTCCTAGAATTCATAACCAATTTTCCATTTCTCATTCTTGACGCCAAAATATGGCATGGCTAGCACAAGAAAGACCTCCGGCATCAACGAGCGAAAATGAGGAGCGGCAACGAGCGATGCTAGATCTGAAAAAGACGACAACTCAAGATGAGAGAATGTTCATGAAAAATCTCAAGATATTTTGGGGAAGTAGGTAGATGACACGAAATCGCGATGATGGGAGCCTGAGGGAATCGGATATGAATATCAACAGTCAAATCAACAGAATTAACTATCTAATGGTACCAGAGACTTACAATGCCAACTCGAGTAAACTGGAGTTAGTTAGAGGAAATTACCAAAAAAAAATGTTTTAAATTTATTGCACTTATGATAATTCGGTCTTAAACTTTTCAATTTTGTTAATTGAATACTAAACATTTTCACGTTTTATCAATTGAGTCCACTCGGCCAATTTTAATCGGAAATCGTTGATGTGGATATTAATAGTCCTAGTGGTACGGCCAGCGCTGAAGCAGATAGTTTTTCTAATTTTTTGGATTGATACCACGAAAAATCTCAAATTGTTATATCCATGACAAATTTACTCAAAACTCATTTTTTTACTATCAAAAACTCCAAACTGGTACACCTATAATAAATATGCCCAAAATTAATTTTTTGATCCCAAAAAACCCTAAACTGGTACATTTGTGACAAATTTTGAATTAATACAAAAAAAATCACAAATTAGTACACTTGTGACAAATGGAGCATAAAATCCCAAAAGTGGTACATTCACCAACTGTCACATGTCATTTATCTTAACAATTTAACAATATAATTTAACGGAAACTAACAAAGGGCAAAAGTTATCACAGGTGTACCACTTTACAGTTTTTTGTAGTCAAAAAATTAGTTTGAGATAAATTTGTCACAAGTGTACCGGTTTAGGGTTTTTGGTGATCAAAAAATTAGTTTGGGATAAATTTGTCACAAGTGTACCCGTTTCAGGTTTTTCATAATATTAACTCTATTTTTTTACTTCTTTCTTTCTTTTCTTTTTTTTTTCTTCCAAGCTTGACGAGGGCTGCGAAACCTTTGTTAGCCCTCGTCTATGGTCGACAAGGGTCAGGTGGCCCTCACCTGTGACCGACGATCCTCATTAGACTTGGTAGGAAAAAATAAGGAAAAGAAAAAAAATAATAAAATAATTTTTTTAAAAATTAAAAATTATAAAAAAAAAATTATCTACGTCAGCGCCGGCCATCCAACGTGATACTACTAGCGTCCACATCATCAATTTTTAACAAAAATTCATTGGAAGGACTACATTGATATATTGTCAAAAGATTTAAAATTAATTTGGCAAATTAAAAAATTTCATAAATATAATAAATTTGAGACTTTTTTTTTATAATTTGATCAGTTAGCTGCGGAACAATTCTAAAATATCAAATACGGTATAATAAAAGAACGTGCCAAATCTCCACGACAGTCACAGAAACAGTTCGATGCCAAGTACGAATATTTTGGCGGAAGGAACGGGGCCAAACTTGATTGAAAATTCAAAAAGGCACGTAGAAATCACTCGTGGCGTGGCAGGCACGAAACAAAAAGTAAAAAAGCAAGATTAAGACCGCAAGTACACACGCTCTCCCAACCAAATCACAAGAGTTAACATATTTTATTTTGCCAGTCTCTCGTTCCTGTGAGTTTGTTTTAAAGCTCGTGGTGCCGAGCTTTACCTTTGAGCGCCCATAAACTTAGCATGCCTTCCTTTCTAAGCTGTAAATCGTTTGATCAATAATACAAGGACAACGTGCTTTTCATATTTGTCAATCTCAAGTTTGGCCTTCATCGAGGAGTTTAGTTTGGCATCCAATTGGCAAACTTTGGTTGAAACACATTTTGGCACATCCAGTAGGACAAGAGCGAAGACCCAATAATCGGTATGTACTTTTACTTAAGAATATGAATCTTTGGAGTAAGAATGTGCTTGAGAGTAATGTACGTGACAACATACAAGTTGCTACAGAAGATGTACCCAATCCCCCTAGCGAGGATAATGTGGGGTGGGAAGTGAACCGCCGGTTCCGGTTTGGAACCGGCGGTTCCGGTTCGTGGCCACGTATGAACCGGAACCGGCGGTTCCGGGCCGATTCCGGTTCTGATTTGCAATTTAAAAGTTAATAAAATAAATTATAAAATAAAAATTACAGACCTGGTCGGCTGGTCCTCCGTCGGTTATCGCTCGGGCTTCGTGGCCTTGGCCACGGTAGCGGAGGCGGGGTTCAAGACGGCGAGGAGATGAAGCGAGGGACGGGGGCAGCGGCGAGGGGGAGAAGGAGGGGGCCGGGAGGGGGATGGGGACAGGGAGGAGGAGCAGGGGGTCCTCCTCCTCCGGCGTCGGGAGGAGGGGAGGAGGAGGGGGCGTCGGCGTCGGCAGCTGCGGCCATGGGTGGCGACGGCGGCGGCGGGGGTCAGATCTGGGAGACGGGGGGCGGGCGAAGGAGAAAAGGGGAGGAGGCGCAGGGTAGCGAGGGGGAAGGAGGAGGCGGCGTCGGCGTCGGCGTCGGCGGCTGCGGCCATGGGCGGGGGCGGGGGCGACGGCGGCGGCGGCGAGGTCAGATCTAAGAAGACAGGGAGCGGGCGGAGGAGAAGAAGAAGGAGGAGAAGGAGAAGAAGAAGATTTGCAGAGCACGTGTAGAGAGAGAGAGAGAGAGAGAGAGGAGAGAGTTATTGGCAGCAGGTCTGCCCTTATAGGCTGTGCTGCTGCTGCTGCTGCTGCAGTCTGCACACTTTTTTTTTTTTTTTCGGTGGAACCGGACCCGGAACCGCCGGTTCCGGGCCGGTTCCAAATTTTACGGAACCAAAACCGGGACCGTAGGCCACGGGCCGGTTCCGATTCCGAACCGCGGGCCCGATCAACTGGTCGAGCCCGGGTTTGACCGGTCCGATTTCGGGCCGGTTCCGGGCCAAAACCGGCCCGTGGCCACCTCTAAAGTGGAGAAAATGAGTTTGGCTAGTCCACAGGGCTAATGTTGGCATATGTGGAAATGAGCATAGAGGCAAGAAATGGAGTATAGCTTACATGGTATGTCATGTTTAAAACTATTAGGGATGAGCATGGTTCCAGGGTAGAATCTGGAACCTGAGAACCTGACTAGTGAAATCTGCAGGTTCCAAGTTCCAAGGTATGCAGGGTAGGTTTCAGGTTTAAAAAATTAGAGAACCTGTTTTAATGGGTAGGTTTCAGATTCAAAAAATTAGAAAACTTGTTTCAACGGGTAGGTTCCGGATTCTAGCTAGGTGAAATATGAAATCTGAAACCTAAATAAATTTTTTGTGTTTTTTCTTGGTCTATATCTTCGCGTGATCCTACGGTGTTTCATGGCGTAAGTGATGATTATATAATTAGGAATCACTAGTCTGAACTTTCATTTTATGACTTGTTAATGTTTTATTTTTTTCGTATGTCTAAATATAAGTTATGGTCAGTGAATTATAACAGTAAGCGGGTAGGTTCACTACAGATTTTATTAAAGGTGATGATTTACTGTGATTGTTCAATTAATAATATAAGTAGAATATGAGTAGACCCTAGGAATTTATGATAGGGTAGGTTCCATGTTCCGAAAAATGACGAACCTATTATCGTGGGTAGGTTCCAAGTAGAACCTACATGAAATATGGAACTGCTCACCCCTAATATCGATTCACGCAATGACTTCTCGTTTTAATTGTATTTATTTGAAAAGTAATGCTAGGAAAATTAATATTTTGTATTCTTTTTGGTGAATGACAAGCTTATTTAGTATTATTGCGTTTATTTTTGTTTTCTTTAACTAAAAATGAAATCTAAAAAAAAGAACATGTGAGACCCTGGAACCTGTGATAAGGTAGGTTTCAAGTTCCAAGTTCCGATGGATAAATTTCAAGTTTCAAAAACTGAGGAACCTGTATCCGAGGATAGGTTCCAAGTTCCAGATGAAATCTGTAAGGAACCTGAAACCGCTCACCCTTAAAAACTACGGCTGAAGTGTTTAAACCAATAATTGTTGATTCATTCAACTTTTCGTAGTGAAAAGGGTTCGATAAGCTACCCCCTTAGAACACGGTTTGGTATAAGCCAGATAGAGCTTGTCAGTAAGCGAAAGACTAGCTCAGACACCCCAGTTGGAAATGCCAAACTGCTATGGAAACGAGAAATTGGCCAGAGCTCTTTAAACAAGTCTAAGTCACAACTAAAAATCATAGCCTACTCCCGTTTGAGTTGCTTACCGGCATTCATTTGATTATCTTTCATTTAATTAATCTTTCTATTGAGTTACCATATTTATTTGTCTTGCTTATTTACCAATGAATTTTGCATTACTAACTCTTATTTGAGTTGGTTATCAAAGTTCGTTTGATTTTTTTTTTGAATGACCAACTTCTTTTACCTCTGACAAAAAAAGAAAACTTCTCTTATCTTTACCCAATTTTATTTACCTTTCTTACCAATGCCATAAATAAACTAATTACTATGCGAAAGAAACCAACCTTTTTTTTGAGTAACTTACAAACGTTTTTACCGCCTAAGTAATTAACCCAATAAAAAAATTTGGTAAAAAAAATAAACGAAATAAACAGCGGTAACTAACTCAACTAAGAGTTATGCATAATTAATTGATAACTTTATTGAAGAAAAGTTGATCCATCACTTAAATTGAAGTTACTATTGTTGTATAATGGTTGATAAATTTGAGGCGTAGTTAAGAAGTATAAATCAAAGGTGGTAGAGATAAAAAGAATTAGTAATTAAAAGAAATATAAATTTGGTAAGTAACTTAAAGGAGAAGGTAACCCTAAATTAGTTGGTAGCTAAGTCAGAGAAAAGCTGATAAGTCTAATTAATGTTGGTAATTTCTTTAAAAAAATATTAATACATTTTAGGTGTTGATAAAATATGCAAATAACATATTGTAATCGACAAGAAAAGTTGGAAAAAAAAACACAAATAAATGTCGCTTTGTAGCTTAAATAAAGAATTTGTAACCCGATACCATGTGCTATTCAGTGGAGCAAAAATTGGTAAGTCCCGCTAAATTAGGTTGGTATTCTCAACAAAGAATTATTATTTTCACATAAGAGTTGGCAAATTCACAATGTTAGCAAGTTATGCAAATAAAAGTTGAAAAGTTATTATAAAAATTTTATAATTTTCAATGTATTGAAAAAAAGGTTTGTAAAATCAGAAAAGTGTTGGAAAACTACCAACGAGTATCCTGGAAGATAATGACTAGTCAATTTTTTTTGTCACCAACGGCTTATTAACACTTATCAATACTCATTGAAATTTACCAGCACAAAAAAGTTTCTATTCTTTTGCACTAGACAAAATGATTCTCCTTAATTGGTATGGTTTCTTACCAATTCCATGTGCACAACACGCACAAAGATTTCTTAAGAAAATTATCTTCCTATAACTTGTAAAGTTTGATAGAGCGGGCCATTTCGTCTCAATATTAATATAACTCGAATTTTGACTCCTAATGATGACAAGTTAATTTTTGTAAAACAAACTAAAAGTTATCAAGTCATGTCGTTCTGCAACTTTTCGCAAAAGGAAAAAAAAATGCGGAGAAAGGCAACCAATACAGTTACTACTTCTGGACGTCACTAATCTAAAAGGGTCTTGAGCCCACTATGAAATGTTCGGTGTCAACCATTTGAGTTAGATATATTTGATTGCATTGAGTCCGTATCCTCTAACAAGTTTAAAACTAACTATAGGGTCGGCAACCAATATAGGTGTTATATACATAAAGACACATGCAAGGGGAAAGAAACTTCAAACGCTAGGTCAAAAAGATCAAGTAGGATGGAGATCAATGGTCTGAGATTCTTCTCAGTCCTATATAAAAACAATAACTGAGGGCACATTAAGCAATGTACCAACTTTGTTCACGTTTTTAGTTTTATCTGACCTTTTTCGTACCTTTTTGTTTTGCTCTGCCCGAAAACAAAAATGGAGCACAAAGGAACGAGAGAATGAAGCTGAGGAACGTGTAGGGTCGAGAGGCGGGACCGAGGGTTGTCTGGCATGCGCGGAACCAATTGGTGGCGCCGGCCGGGCATGCTCGCTCGTGTCGCGTGTCCTTGTTCCACATGTCCCCTCGGAGCCATGCACAGAGACCACTGACAGAAAAGTTTGAGATAAGGTTTCGCTTCACGGCATGCTGTAGTAGTACTAGTAGTTCCCTTCACTTCGGACCTACGGGCTTACTACTACAGAGACGCGTCTTCCTCATCGATGTTGCTTGGCAGCAATTGGCGATGTGGCTGCTCAGAGGGAGGTGGTTCAAGAGATTGCAGATGGCGAGCCCTTCGTAAGTTGTACAGCTACACCTGCTCGGAAGGAGCAGAGGTCGCGAGCCAAATTCACGTCGACGGAGACGTTTGAAGCGCTCTAACGAAAGAGTTGAATGGCCATAAGTACCGAAGATGGTACGTCCCATGCCCCTATGATGCGGTTAAGGGGGCTGGCAAGTGATGTTTTTTTTAATGATGTCGATGGAACCGAGAATAAATTAGAGTCTATGGGGATGGATGTCGATCATTGAATGCAAATGTGGGATCAATTATGATCAGAATCAAGGCATGCAGGACGCACCACTAGTCGAGGGTAAAGACTGGAATTGACGAACTTCACTACCAAAACTTACAAGACAAAGCACTTGCCAAGGATACAAGACTTCTTTGCACCTGTCAGTAGACCATATGAATGGGCCAAGCTACGGTTGTGGGCCTTTGCGAGTTTTCAAATGCTTAACAAACAGTCGGACCGGGGATGGCCCGAGGTTAAGGCTTCAATAGATCATGGCCCAAGTCCTGCTCATGAAAATGTCGTATTAGAGTTCGAGCAAAAGCTGAATCGGCCGGTCATGCTTTAAGAGGGCCAATGAGTGTACTTGAATCTAAAGGAAAGCCA
The DNA here is from genome assembly GCA_031216235.1 of Syzygium jambos. NCBI lineage: Eukaryota > Viridiplantae > Streptophyta > Magnoliopsida > Myrtales > Myrtaceae > Syzygium > Syzygium jambos. The sequence goes on from CM062228.1 coordinate 16,554,268, forward strand.
GAGGTCCAAATTTCCCCAAACTTCATTCTCTTAACTTCTAGGCGGAGTCCTAAAGACAGACCAAGTGCTCATCGAAATGAATCTAGATAGTTAGATCTAATGAGATCCACGCGGAATCCGTCAATGATCGACACTCGATTTAATATGTATTAGGCTCATTGAGCAAGTTTTCTTAGTTTGATCTTCCAGACATGTTGGACCGATGGTGCTGCAAGCCGAGAATTGTCCAAAATCTTGGGTTAATAACAACTTTCCACTGAAACCTGTTTTGAATAAACAATCTCTCAGCTGAGATGAAGTAGCTCTTTTAAAATTTTTGGATGAATAGAATTTCCATTGATCACGTGGATCTTATGATAGGGTCCACGTGATTAAATGTGGCAATTTCCGACAAGACACGGGACATGAGTTGAACACAGCATAGAGTTAACGGGCTTGGATTTATGTTAATTGTGTTCATGCTATAATCGTGTCGACTCCTTTGACACGATTAATAAACGGATCAAGTTCGAGTTGAACTCAGATGACTTGTTCGATCAAATGAGCCATGACGTCTTGACTAATAGCATGACTTATATTATATCTATTTAATTTAAATTAGTTATATTTTTCTTCTTTTTATTGCTAATAAGTGAAATTGATTAAAGTTGTTGATATAATTGGACCGAGTATTGGAGTAATAATCTTTTCCGTAGATTACGCAAAAAGAACATTTATAATCTTATTGATTCTTCTATGAAATGATTAAATTATCATACCAAACTTACTAAGCACATAAATCTTGTGGAAAAAAAAAAAGCCATAAAAACGACATTTCATCTAGAAGATGTTATTGGGATTGTCGTGTCACGTTTGGATTGGAGTGACCCTATCTGACCCCTTTAATCAAACCGGCTACACTGGGTCGTGTTTGAATAACCTATTTAATCAACAGGTCATGGTCGGGTCAAGTTTTTTTTAGATACAATTAGTAGCAAAAGGATTCCGGTTTAACCTATATATCGGTATATATCTCTGAACAGAGACGGCACGGACACGGCTTTGGAACGTGAATTGTCACCCCCGCACATGATCAACAATCCAAATGGGACTTGGTAAAACATGATTTGGGTTCATGCGATGTTTTTCTTTCAAAGGAGAAAAGAGGCTCGAAGTTCCATTCCAACCCCTTCTGTCTGATTGAAAAAACGAAAACTGCAAAACCCTTTTCGGCGACTCACAGCAACCCATGTTTCGGGCATGATCAGCCCAACCCGCATACAGCGAAGCACACGGATGGATGGGGGGAGTCCATTGGACCGACAACAAAGGACGAAGCCGCCGTCCTCCACGATGTCTTACCGATTCCGATTCATGCGTTGCACCATCGTGCACACGCGTCGCCCGATGTTACACTAATCCCGTCCTGCTCGCCACGTGAAAAGCAGGCTAGCATTTCGCGCTTTTGGAACTCCGGCGACTCGAGAGAGTTTTTCGCACATGCGTTTCGTTTTTCTTCAAACGGGGAACGCCAGCCACGCTCACCGTCGCACTTGCTTTCAGACGCGCGACCGAACAAAAATCCCTTTGTTTCTTTATACCTCTCCCTGTCTCTTTTCATCAGGCCATCCTCAGCCCCTGGAAGACGGTGATCTGTCGTGTAATTAATTACCCTATTCGCCATCTGATAACGAAGCATTGCAGACACGAAATCGAAGAGACCGCGAGGCGCCAATAAATTGACTTCAGGGCTCGTCTTATAGCCCGAGAGATCATTAAGAGCCGCGTTCAGATTTGGGGAAAAGGATCGCAAGCAACAATTTCCCGGACACTCAAGGTTAGACTCAACGTTACAAATTCAAGTGTATACTAGTGATTGCGCAAGCTGAGCATCTAGTAAAGCCACTTGCCGCACCGTTTAAAGCATCTTCCGCCATGAAAACTTAAGGGCAAGACAGGATTATTGCTTCGAAGCGAAGGTGGGTATATATGCTCTTGTTGAAACCACTCTCGGGAACTCAGGAAATATCTGAAATCTCGATCATATTGTCCATAGAGAGACCCAGTGATTCCGAATTCACACACGACACGATTACTTCAAGTTTTGGAGTAATGAACGATATCAGAAATGCAAATCGAACTGCCCAATATATCCCGTTTGTCTTCATGTCTTCGTTAAACTTCCACCACCCATTATCTGAACCTGCGGTCGAAACCTTAAACCTTGGAATCCAGTCTTTCCATAGGCAAAGACTACAGATTGCAGCCGTGTAGTCCAATCTTGACTTTACCCCCAGCAAGACTACGTAGCCAAGAAAGAGCAAGAGGGCAGCGACTCCCTTTACGCCCAGAAAAACTTAAGTCGATGAAGCGACGGAGAGAGACCAGAAATCAAAGCAAAGGATTAAGAGCTTTAGCTATCACCATTCGGTAAACATCATCAGACAAACTCTTCTTTAAACCCTAGTTACAACCATCTTCTTCATCAACCCCGGTTTTATTGACGGAAGAAGAAAGAAACCACCAGACGCAGCGACGTCCCATATCCCATATTCACATTCGCACCTCCCCTCACCAAAAAGACAAAAAGCCCAGAATTAACATTACGCTCTGTTTCCCCGTCCCCGCGCCCCTACCTCCTCACGCAGCAGCCACCTTCTTGGCTCTCTTCGCAGCGGGAGACTTGATGGACTTGGGCTGCTTCGGCTTCGCAGCCGCCGCCTTCTTCACCGGCTTCTTCGCGGGCTTGGCCGCCTCCGGCTTCCTCGTCCGCTTGGCCCTCGGGACGGGGGCCGCCTTCGCCATGGCCGCCTCCTTGGGCTTCTTGGCGGCCTCCGCCGCCTTCCTCGAGGGCCTCGGCGCGGGCTTGGCGATCTCCTTCTTGCCCGCCTCCGAGAGCTTGTACGAGGCCTTGACCTTGGTCAGCTTCCCCTTGGAGGCGGAGTTCTTCAGCTGGAGCGCCAGGGTCTTCCTGAAGTTGGACGGCAGCACGGCCTTGTGCTTGTCCTCCATGTACTTGGCGATCGCGTACGGGCTCGATCCGCTCTTCTCGTTCAGCGCCAGGATCGCCTCCTTGATCATCTGCTCCAACAACAAGAGAAACCGGCACCCGTCACATCACGAACGCTCTGCGCAGACACCAACCGATCGAGTCGTGCGGTCAACAGTACCTGGAAGTAGGGAGGATGCGAGGCGGTCTTCGGCGGCCTCGGCTTCCTCTCTCTCGGAGCCCGGGGCTTCTTCTCCTTCACCGGCTTCTTCGCCGCCTCCGCCTCCTTCGGCTTCTCCTCCGCCTCCGTCACCGGCGCCGGAGCCTCCGCCGGCGGCGGCGGCTGCTCGACGGCCGGGGCTTCGCCTTCGGCGGTGGTCGACATGGCCTCGCGGTCGCAACTGAGCGGTGGCAGCAGCAGCAGCAGCAGCGTTAGAAACTTCGAAAAGGCCGTTCGTAGTAGCGAGAAAGGCTATGGAGACACCCCGTAATGGCCTGAATGACTATTTATACCGAGGGAAGGATCTGTGGCGAAATCGGACGCGGAGCCTGATTGGTGCGCTTCGGCTCCCGAGGATCGCCAGGTGGGGAGGGGGAGAAATCTGGGCCGGACACGTGGGAAGGGATCGGACCGCTGCTTCGGGCTTTCCGTCCCCGACGGGGAATTTTTCCAAAGGGTCAGGGAGGTGGGGGAGTATAGGGGGGCCGCGGAAAAGAAACGTGGATGGGATTTTTTGCCGCGGGACCTGTAGAGCTTTTTGGTCTTCGCTGGGGGGAGGGGGTGGGTGTGTGTTTTCTTGCTGGCTTTGGGGCCAAATTCGATTGCTTCTGCTTCGATTCTTGGGATGAAATTCACACCGGCTTGACGCACGGAAAGTGTAGGTTCCAATGTGGCTTGAATCATCCAAAACGGTTGGGGTTCGGGTACCGTGCCGAGGTGCGAAATGAGAGCGGTTTGCTTCGGTTGCCCCTTTCTTTTCTTTTCTTTTCTCGTTTTTGTGTCAAACGAGACTTCCTTATCCTTTCGCATCGAGGGAAAAATCGACACGGATGATCCCTCAATTTTGGTATAATGTGCAATAATGTCCACGAACTTCTAATTTGTTCGGTGCGGTCCGTGAACTTTAGCTCGATGTGCAGTGTCGTCTATGAACTTTCGGTACATATTCAATTTAGTATTTGAAATATGTGAAGATGCTCCGTGTTGTCCTTCCATTAATACAAGTTAGTAGAATTTGCTAATTTGACTTCCGATCAAGTATGTTTGGACAATGGACAAAAAAAACGCACAACACGAATTAGATTATCTATGTAAGATATTCAATTTCAATTAGAATAAAATAATTCTTCTAATTCTTTTTATTTGTTCAATTTAGAAAAATGATTGTCCATGTTATTTGATGACGTAGATTAGTCTATCCTATCCTAATTGTAGTTGAATATCATATGTGGATAATTCACGTGTAATGTCATTTTTTGTCCATCGTCCAAACTTACAGAGTTGAAAGCCAAAAAAAGTTCAAATAACATATTGAACAAATTAAGAGTCCATAAACGATATTGCACTTTAAGCCAAAATTCATGAAATATTTATTTATTTATCCCTTTACATTATTATTAAGTGATGGAGATAGAAAATGTTCTATGCTACTCATCATCGACATAACCTGAACTGAACTAATAATAACCGTCATGAATCGTGACGCACTCCTATCCCTTCTCAAGTGGATATGTTTATTTTTGGACTTCCACCTAATTAAAATCTAAAACTTCAGTCCAACCTTTCTTTAATTAATAATGAATTTAATTTTAGGCTTTGCTAGCACAACAGTCTTTGGGTTAATGTGAAAGTAACAAAATATTGTGAACCATAAATTTTTGAAGAAACGAATTATTTGTTATTTATTTTTTTGTGGTCTTGAACATGCTATTAATTTTATAGCAAATTAAGGACAATCACTTAATCATTTCTCTTGATTTTTCTCAAAAACAGAAATAAGCTCAACTGCTAGTAAAGCAACACATTTAATTCAATTAATTACATGAAGTGAACCTGTTCTTCTTAGCTTAGGGTTATTCAGCTTATTTGGCGTAAGTTAAGGTATTGCCTATTATTCACAATACAAGAAACACTTATTGAACAGAAGGAATTTGAATGAGATATAAGGTAATAAACTCTCTAAGATTTCAATAAAAACACCAAGTGAAAATGATAGAATTTTCGATTTCAAGTAGAATAACAATCATGTCCATTTATTTGAAGGAAAACTATTTTCAAGAAATTGATTTTTTAACTTTTCCAACGTTTGGATGAAATTTACTCAAAACATTCCTCATAGATGAAAACAAGAAATTTAGATCAAAAGAAAATAACTTACTCTTCTGATAAGAAAGAAATCACTTTTTCGAAACGACCAAACAAATAAAAACTAACAATTTTTCATAATATTTTTCTTGAAAGTGATTCCAGTGAAAAATATATTCATTTATCATGAAATTTTCAGTCAAACAAATGCATCATTAATAACATGATAATCTTGTGCATTCATAATGATTATTTTTGTCCTTAATGGGTGACTAGTGTTGAAAACGTTTACAAAGTTCGATTATTGTATAGAAAGAAAACTAGAGATACCTTCCCGATCAAAATAAAAGAAAAAAACGTAGAGACACCTTGAAAAGAAAAACGAGTACTTATTTTTTGAATGGTGCAAGTGATGCACAGATGATGCGACGAAATTAATTCTTAACTTTTTCTCACTAATTTGTCGAAATTAATTCTTAACTTATTCTCACTAATTTTTTTTGCATCACAACTAGATTTTATATTCAACCAAAAAGAAAAAGACTCGATTTTATAAAGGTATTCTGCTCAAATTAAGTGCCGGTTTTCCGACCAAACCAAACCAGATCACAAGGCAATAAGCAATAACCAAGCATCTACCAAGAACCCATTTAATTAAGAGTGCATTTATTTAGGAAAAACTTCATGATAAAAGAAAATACATTCGCAAAATCATTTTTCAGAAAATTGGTTACTTCTCTTATGTTTAGTGATATGTGACCGAAAACGTTTTTTAGCGTTTGAATATCATTTGAAATCACGACTTTATCTCACGCAAATAAAATTACTAAGTTTCTTTTTTCTTTTTTTCTTTTCCTTCTTCCTCCTTCGTTGGTGGCCACGACAAGCCACTGGTAGGCTCGACCTTGCCAAATCCCAGCAAGGCTCAAGCTCACCGGCTGACCGGCGAGGAGTAAAGAAAAGAAAAAAAAAGACTAAAATATTAAAAATTCAAGTGAAGCAATTTTGAAAAGTATTTTCACCTTCTTAAATTTAGGAATTCACTTTCCTAATTTTATGCATAAATATTTTCCTTAACCAGAAATTTTCAATTGACTAATCATTTAAAGTTCAAAAAACTAATTCCCGAAACACTTCCTCATAAACAAATGCACCCCAAAACATACTTTGAAATGTCCGATCAGATGTTACGTGAAGATTATACTTTCGTTGAGACAATTTTGTGATCTCATGAGAATACCAGCAACACGAACTATTTATCGTGAAAAGAGGGACAACCTAATGCTAGATGAAAAGCAAATAAATAGGAGACTTCAGACTCTGCGTTTGGTCGACAGTATAAAGGCCAGGATAGGATATGTTTTATCCTATTCTGTGTTTGATAGTGGTCCAGGATAAGATAAAGTCGAATATAGACCGGATATAACCCGGATAAAAAAATCCGGGGAAAGAAATAGGATAGACCCGGATGGAATTTCTAATACCTATTTTTCCAGAAATCCTACGCTCCACTCGCCGTCATCTTCATCCCCACACCTTGTACGCTTTCATCAAAAAAATTTCTCGGCTTTTTTTTCTTCACCGACTCCTCCGGACCCGTGAATAGCAAAAAAATAAAATAAAAATTATCCTATCCGACTTTAAATTCGTAGTCTACCAAACAGTGGACAGGATATGAAGAAATTCCAGGATTTGTTATCCTATCCTATCCAGTCCTATCCTGTTTAGAAATCCGTACAACCAAACGTAGCCTAAATAGTCCTCTCTCTCAATTGTCTAGTCCAAGAAACATGCACTAGATCCATTGCTCAAGAGTAGGGGGGTTTTTTACAAGTTGTAATATAAATCGCGGAAACTCTCATCGATGCAAACTTTAACTTTTTTATCAAAATTTAAGGACACTAAAAAACACGATCCTTATCCTCATCTATCTAACAGGAGAGCACGTATATCGCCCAGAGACTCCAGACATATATCCGAAACGCATGCAGTGAAAGCGACAACAAAACAAAGAGTCCCCCCCGTACAGCGAGTTTCTTTCTTTCACTATTAAATTCTGCGTGGTGGGAAAATTATGACTCTACCGTCTACAATATGCATGTCGAGTGTCCACAAGACCTCACTGGATAATAGTCAGCCAACCAAATACATTGTATTCACGATAGCCAAGTAGTCAGCTAGCACTAACACCAAATATGAAGAAAACACAAATTAACTTCAGATAAAAAAGAGGACAGAATTCTCGTACAGGCAATGCGCCGATTCACGAAATTAATTCCCATAATAATGCAATGAACTACATGTGGCCATTTCAATGCCAAACAAAAACCTGCCACGTCAGCTTGCAAACGAATCTTAATATGCTTAGGATTATCCTTATCAGGTTTCACTCCGACGGATATACACAGTGGTTAATGGAAAACACTAGGCATACTAAGAAATTTACTGAAAGTCTCTTACTAGGATAAATAACAGCTGATGCCTGCCGAAGATTCAGCTACAACATCTATCTAATAAACTGTCTAAAAAGTGAGGCAACAGCATGTATGGGCACAGCTAAAAGAAAATATGTATATGAACCAATGATACAACAGCAACACTAGGCATACTAAGAAATTTACAGAAAGTCTCTTACTAGTATAAATAACAGTTGATGCCTGCCGAAGATTCGGCTATGTCTTTCTAGAAAACTTCTTAAAAATGAGACAACAGAATGTATGGACTCAGCTAAAAGAAAGAATGTATGAAAACCAATAATACAACACGGCTTCATTTATTGCCTGCGAATAGCAGTCTCGCTGCAGTTAACTTGCCGAGAAATTACAACTTTACCAGGTATAGAAAATGGAGAAGTAAATGGTCCAGATATAGAAGCATAAAGGTATAAGGTACCCCTAATTTATTACAGTCGACCAGACATCATAGCCGATGTACGTAGATTAGAAATGGATGAAAATCACTAATCTCGAAGCAACTACGGTTCCACAAGTGAACAGTGTCTTATTCCTTTAGAAACTTCTTTTTTGCATAAGTGATCAAGGCAGTTAAAAAAGCAAATTCTGGAATGGATCTTTAGTGGAAAAAAAAAGCTTCTGAACGAATAAGACATGGACTGTGTATGATACATGTGCAAACCATACAAAAAGGAAAAGAGAGGCCATCAAAATATTAGCAACTTCAATGCAGAAAGAAGCACAAAAACTCTGCCTACACTAGATGAAGAAAAAGAAACGGCAAATATTACAAAGACCAATTTAACTATAATGCTAACTGAAATCCCAAAATCGCCTCAGTAAATGAAAGACGCAGATGCCTAAAGTCACCTCAATACCTATTCAAATGAAGTTCACTAAATATTTAAGTTGCCAAAACCCACTTACAACAGATATTCCACCATGTACCAAAACTTAGGACACCCCACATTACACCAAGTACTCTGAGAACTCTTTCTAATTCTCCCTAATGTGCCTTAACACAATGCCCATAAGGAATATATATGGTAAGTCTAGTGAGAGCATAATAAATAATAAGGGAGAAACTACAGGTGCCGTTGTCCTCAAAAGTCACCAAGTCAACACTCAAAACTTCATCACCGATCCACAGAGATTATTCACATCAAAATCATGATGATCACAAAGACAAGCATTCTTAAGCCAGTAGAAACACTTCTATCCTATAGGAAAACCCAAACTAAAACTAGTTCCGCATTATTACCATCCGCATCATAGGGAGCATGTGGAATCTCTTGTATAAAGGACATTGACATCGATAAAGCAATGACAGTCAACTTCAAAGTTTGTACAAGCGACCTCTGAATCTTATTTTAACTTATAGATGAACAATCACACATTAAAGAACTTTAAACTTGCATAAATTTTACTCACTTTCTGCGTGCTTCTAAAAATATATGCTCAGAAAGATCATTGACATGACTGACAACGAAAACATGGAAGACAAACATAAATCTTTATGCAGATAAATGATCACCCCAATCCAAATAAAGAAACCTATCAACCTATGTTTTTTTTTTGGTCGAACTATCAAACCTATGCTAACAATCTGCAAATTCATGGCATTTGATACCACTGTCACCATAACGCTCAGAAGTTTCTCCAAATTCTTTATGCCCTTAATTCTTCCCAATTCCCACATTGAATGGTTGAGACAAGGATTTCTCAAAATCTCCAATAGTCAAAATCCCAATGCATGAGCCATAACAACACGATTGACTTTCATAGCTACTAAACTCCAAAGCACCCGAGCAGACTTTTCCATCTACAGGAACACTTAGATCCTACTGAGGATATCTTCTCACAAAAGATAGCCACTAAGTACAACAACTACGTAACATACAGATGTAAATGGAATAACAGACCACCGAATCAGATTACTATTCTGCTTATAGAGAACATCCACGAACCGAAATCAATAGGCTCAGGAATATGCATCCACCTAAAACGCTCATGCAATTAACCATGTCAAATGGTACAGGATTTAGAAACCATGAGAAGTTTGGACACATTAGTTGACATGATTCTGAGCTATACACCAAAAACTTCACCAACTAATTTTTGGAGCAACATCGCCTATGGAGTAAATTTCCAAAGTTTCTGCTTTAACCTGCCCATCTTTAATATACTTTTAATATAGGAAACAACTTGATCCCCTGAAGCTGATGGAGGAAGTCACCTCGAGCAAAAAATCCTTGCTGCATTCATCCATAGTAGCTGAAAACTTCTGATGATTGCATGCAATTTAAAGCCTACTTGAGCTCTCTTAAAAGCAGCTAATATTGTCTCCAGATAAGTCTCCACCAAAATCATTAACTTTAAAATCAGCTCTCCATCAATTAAAGTAAACTGAACTCCCAAAACTTTGGACTATCAATAAATTCACTTGATTTATTTCATTAAACCAAAACATTAAAAATGACCAGCTGCACATGATATCTATGAAGCATAGTACAACATCTGCACTTCAAGTGGTAGAAAACCTCGAACTCCTTGTACGTAGTGCAAATGCAGGATGCACTTCTACTTTCACGCAAAAAGATATCACTTATATGGTCCCATCCTCAAGCCACCTTATCTACAAGACTCTAAAGTCTTCATCATAACCTAACAACTATAGGGAATCCAAGAACTGACGAAATGCGGGATAGATATGAAAAGAGGTTAGATAGCAGATGTGATGTAAAAGACTAAAGCAAAATATCTTATAGGAGAAAGGTAATCGAACTTAGATGTTCTTGCAACAGGGAGCCTTTCCCCATTGCCGATGAAGCATTTCCTGCATTTCCAAACTTACCTGAAAACAATAATCGAACGCTTCAATAACCAAATTAGCATAATTCACATTCAGATACAAGTAAATGGCATATGAACAAAATGGGTTACCTTAGGATTTGAATCTAATAGTAGTAGCCACCTCCATAAGAGCGATCATCCCCATAATAAGATGGATACAGACCTCCGCCATACTGCCGCATTTCCTAGATGTCAGCATAGCATATTATGGAAAGACTAATATTAAGTCGGGAAGCTATGGTTTTGCTTACATCAGAACCAGAATAATCATGTGGATAGGGCCCACTTCCAACTCCAAAAGCATCTGAAGCAGAGAACCAGATAAGCCAGTAAGTGATAAGAAGAAAAAAGCAGTATATCAGTAAGAATCAGGAAAATTCCGGGGCTGCTAGCAGATAACATACCACGATAAACATTTCCATGTGATGGCAATGAAGAATCTGTATAATCAAAACGAGGACGTAATCTACTTGGCTCCATGTAATCTGCATTTTGATCCTGAAAACGCAAGAAGAAAAAAAGTTGTTGGATACAAGACTTGAATATGATACTTACAGTAGAAGACATCAGATAAGCACGCTGATATGATAGAAGAAGAGATTTAACAAAGAGGAAAAAGGGGAACAGTGGAGATACTCACTGTCATAGGAAAGGGACGCTTCAAACCATGGGCACCACTCTCATAGAAGTATGGGTCATCAAACTGCCTGCCATCAAAATGTCTGTTGTATTGTTCTTCAGGAGAGTAAGGTAAAGGCCTAGAAGGTAGATGCATGCCAAGGCCTCTGTCGGGATAACCACGCCATAATCTATCGATAGGTGGTCTTGAAGACGTGCCTACAGGGACATGACGACCAGACATATAATGACCAGCTCGTGATATGCCCCTTCTTCCCCCTGCATTAACTCAGGACATCAAACCAACAACTCTAGCTGCATAGAAGTTACTAACAGAAGAAAGCCAAATCAACAACCTCGTCCAGAAGATTGCCTCCTATGAAAATCGGTGTATGGATTATCAAACTCGTGGTCATAGCTAAAACGCATTCTGCTGCTTTGACCACGTCCACGTTGATGGAAACCCCAGCTATGGTAATTCCCTCTGTTGTATGAATGTCCTCCCCACCCAAATCCCCTTCCTGTTAATAGAAGAGCCCAAGTATGATGGAGATGGGATTAAAAAAAATATTAAGCAGCAAATTTCAGAAGATACCGTGTCTTGGAACAGTGCCAACGCTACCACGACCAATTCGAAATCCACCAGACATTCCACCCTTCACTGCTTGAGTTTTAGGCATTGGATTGGAAAGTCTTGCTCTAACTTTAACCTACAACCTCCATAAAAATGACATTTGCAGATTCCACTCAAGCAGTTGTTCAAAGAGTCACTGATATGCGTGCATTATGCATCTTTATTGTTGTAAACAATAAACAGAGAGAACAGAGGCAATAAATAAAAGACAGAACTTAAGGAAATTAATCAACAGAGTTTGAAGACAGTCACCTAGCTTAATGCCCAAAGGTGAAAAACGGCTCACAATTTTCTTAAAATCTCTTCATATCATGTAAACATGTCCCTTCCACATATTCAGCAGAAAATGAAGTACCAAAAGGCACGAAATAATAAGCACGAGGGAGTACCTTTGTGTTATCATCACCTGACTCTGAAGTGTTGATTCCATCAACACAAGCAACAGCTGCCTCATGGCTAGAAAAATCAACAAACCCAAAATCTTTCCTCTTAGCAGTCGACATGTTTCTAGCAAGGACTACACGTACAATCTCTCCGAAAGTTTTAAATTGCTCTCTTACACACTCCTCATCCCAATAAGGAGGAAGCCCGTCAATGAAAACCGATTTCACCTGAGCCATGACATCCGGGTCAGGGTCACGTAGTGGTTCGGCAAAAGCAACTTTGGCCGTTCTCTCTGAATGACCAAAAACAACATCAGGCTTTTGAAGCCTCTTATATGCTAGCATTGCATCAGCGTGGCAAGAAAACTCGAGAAATGCAAAACCACGACTCAACCCTTCACGTTGAGCATCTGGAACAAGAGTTATGCTCTCTACCCCTTCAACACCATACTCCTTCAACTTTTGTTTTATCTGCCATTACACAAAAAATGAACAACCGGAAGCTGAACTTAAGTAACAGCTATCGCAAACATTTCAACACTTACAGCTTCCTTTGTCCAAGTGTTGCAGATATTTCCTAGGAACAATATGTCATTGTCCTCACTAGGTGCAGTGCCGCATCTCTTTCCACGTATCTACAAGTAAAAACAAGTGAAGCGCCCTCAGTTCCTTTCTTTGCTACAACTGGTAAAAATAGTTTTTGGGACAATAATGTGCAGAAAGCCTAATTGCACTGGTAAATAAAACAAGATAAAATAGAATTAACTTTCTCTTACAACAGGATTCTTCATCTCTACCAGGGCCCGCTTTGCATGCTCCTTGTTTGCAAACTTAACAAAGGCATATCCCTTGTTCTTATTGGTTGAAAAATCTTTATGCAACCTAATCTCAATTATCTCACCAATCCTCTCAAACACCCTCCTCACATCCTCTTCTACAGCATCACGGTCGAGACCACCAACAAAAATTTCATGCTCTTTCTTAATCTTTTGTTCCTTTGCAATCGCTGATAGTTCCTTATGCTCCGCTTCTAAAGTGTCCGCTTCTTCAGCAGGTTCATCTCCATCATCCTCACCAATGTCTTCCTCTCCAGGTTCTCCAAAGTCCAATCGATCACCATACTCCTCCATTCCCTCATCATCGACCCCATAGTCATCATTTCTAGTCTGAAAAAAATCTCCTTGAAACTTCTCCTGGACATTCTCTTTCGAAGTTTGGGATTTCTCTCCACTCCCTGCATTATTTCCGACCAGTACATCTCTTTTCTCAATAGCTTCCTCTCCCCGCTTCACTTCACATCCTTCACGATCATCTGATGGCTTTGAAGTTGCTTCAGCATTTATCTCTTCCTTGAGAGAATCCTCACCACCTAGAGGAGGAGCTATTTCACCTTCCACTTGCATTTGTTCTTTTTCCTCGAATATTGTAAAATTTGCAAGTGGAGATTTTACATTGTCCACCAGATGCCCACCATCTTCAAAAGCAGATTTTTCCAATTGTACCAGAGCCTGTTCCTTGTCCACCAGTTTAATGACATCTTCAAGGCGTTCAACTATTGCCAAGTCAGATTTTTCCTCTCCTAAGGGTTCGTCAACACAATTAAGCGCACATTCAACTTTTGTGTTATCATCTTCACTGTAGGTGTCAGCTAATACCACCATCTCCTCCAGAGTCTCCTCTACAGGAACTTCAACAGATTCAAGCGACTTGGGCATCTGCGAGGATAAAGCTTTTGTCGAAGCAGGAGACTTAGTACATCCTGCTGTTTTCCTCCCTGTTGACTTCGGAGTTGTCCCAACTTTTGTCACTGGTGTCACTTCGGCCGCAGCATCGGCCGACCCTTCTACTTCTTCAGCTGTAAGAAAATTTTGAAAACCAAGGACGATAACATTCGCGCAAGCCAATGTGCAATCAAACAATTAAAAGCGTAAAGAGAGAAATATGTCGTGTACGAAATGGCGACACACAATTTACTCTCGATTGATAACCCGAAAATTAAATAGGTAAAGACAACCTTTGCTTCATTGCCATTGCACACTTCCTGTTGCTCAGCAAGCATAAGAGACAGATTACCAGATAACTCATCCCTACTGAAACGTCCAGAACCTTTGATGTGAGATAGCACATGCCTAACACGAGGACATATACAAACAGCCAGAGGCCAACGAAATGAAACAAATAAACTTTCAGCACAGTTCATCAAAGTAGCAGCTCAGAAAAGTTCCCGACAACCGTCTCCAACACCGTCACAGTAACGCTAGCAGCTAAGCCAAACTAATCGCTAATCATCGGAAAAAGCCACGAGCAATTACCATGATCAGAGGCTACAATCGAAGGTTCGGCTGCAGGATCCGAATCCTCGTTCCTAGAGGGCGTGGAGGCGGTTTTCCTCGCTCGCCTCGCCCGCGCGGCGGAGGCGCGCCTCGTCTCCACGACCTGGGGCATCGCCGAGCCCGCCGCCGCGTCGTTCGGGTCGGGGCCCGGGCCCGGACCGGCCTCGCCGGCCGATTTCCTCGCCCGCGGCGTCCTTCTAGGGGCGGCCGGCTTGGGCGCGCCGGCGTTTCTCGTCCTCATGTCCGAGGGAAGCGGCGAAGACGAAACCGGAACCTAGGTCGAGAGCGAAGGATTGGAGGCGTTGCAATGGCGAATTGGTTGATACGAGAGAAAGAGAGACGTCGACGTCGCTCGGGAGCTCGGCAGCGTATCCACCAGCAGAACCTGGCCACGACGTCGTTTTTGAGTCTGGGGTCGTGCGTGATTTTATTTTATTATTATTTTTATGGGCCATTTTGATGGGCTCGTGATTTTTCTTTTTTTTATTAATGAAAAAAAAAATAGCAGATCGAAATGAGTGTGGGCTTGGGGCCGAAAAGGGTAGATCGATATAGACCGTGACAAAAATTCCAGTCCTTATCAAAATGAAAGTCTTGTGAACCATACGCTTACTGAATTAATTTAAATAAAAAATCGAACTTATTTTTCATGATTTTTCTCCGATTAAATAATATTTTGCTATGTTAATTGTCAGCCATCTATTCATCACATGAAGGCTGCGTTTGGTTGAACTTTTGGGAAAAGCATTGCAAAGGATTTTAGGAACATTGAAGTCCACCTGCCTTGGCCTTTCAGTCTTCACAAGGCCAGCATTAGGCCAAAAGATTGGGCAAAAAATTTGCCACACGCCCTTAATTTTTCTGAAGGCCCCTTGGGAAAGTGGTTTCCCAATGGAGTTGACAGGTGATTTACACCAGTATATTATATATTATATTATGTTATGCTATGTTACGTTATGTTATGTTATTTTGTCCTATGAAGCCATAATTCCTCTCATGGGCCGCCTTCGTAATTTATGGGGATAGGGATACAAATAATCTAAAAACTTTGATTCAATATGCAATGTGGTCCTTAAACTTTTAATTTATTTATTAAAGTCTCCAAACTTTAGCACAATTTGAATATTGTCCCTAAACTTTTAATTTGTTCAATCTACCGTAATACCATGAAGGGGCCATATTCTAAACAAGAACTTAGCCAATGTAGGTATTCAGTCCTCTCGCGATGCATTTAATAGGCTTTACCCCTGTTGGGATTGACTATCAACATCCGGCTAAAACCTCATTTTGAACATAAGGCCTTCTAAGCCTCAGTTTCTAATGCACAAAACCATCATGGAGGCGAGTCCAAAGTATACTACCAGAATAAGGCAATATTTACCATTTTAAGATATCTAATATTGGACAAAAATTTGAAGAGAAGAATGGAGAATTAGTTTTGCATGATTTAAGCACACAAACACGCAAGTTTATTTCAAAGGGCTAGTCTGCATCAATCTATTACAAACCTTGCCTTTTATATGTACAAGGGGAAAAAATACAAGTAATGTTACATCATTGATGACGCAGGTGTCACGGCCCAGAGAAATGGATCGTTCACGAGGTTTCCTGGACGATGGACCGTGACCGACCCTTGGACGAAGAAGGTGGGCCCCGAGTGTTCTAGTACTAGGGTTTTCTTGATGTCTTCTAGAATACTCCTGGG
Organism: Syzygium jambos; assembly: GCA_031216235.1. Lineage (NCBI taxonomy): Eukaryota > Viridiplantae > Streptophyta > Magnoliopsida > Myrtales > Myrtaceae > Syzygium > Syzygium jambos. The sequence goes on from CM062228.1 coordinate 16,570,520, forward strand.
GTGGGCAATACGGTAATTGTAACCCTCCGTAATAAATGCGGTAGGTGGGGTAGTTGAGAGAATACGATCTCGACCGTTGATCTAGGGGAGAGATCTACGGATACGGTCAGCCCGATACTTGTATATAATGGGGTCTCCTCCCCCTCATTTCATCACCTCTCATTTTCAAGAAGCAATACAAGTTCAGAGCTTCTCTCTCTAGAAGTTTCTCTCTCTAAAGTTCTTGTGAGTGTGAGCGTGGGAAGGCTGACTTGGGAAGAAATTCCTAAGGCCGCACGGGCGTGGGAACGCTAGATCGATCGGCCCGTGACAAGTGGTATCAGAGCTACGATGGCCAAAGGCGCGACGGAACCACGATCCGATGTATCGTCCCAAACCGAGAAGGGTGGAGGCGATGATCGTGGGAGGGCTCCCGAGAAGCAAGGTGCCAAGGCAAGGAAGGACCGTGCTAGTTCAAGTTCGAGGGATATGGTTGGTGACTTGGAGACCCGCATGGCGAAGGTGGAGATCGCCATGGCTGACGTCCAAGGTATGGTCGAGGATATGTCCATACGCATCGAAGGAGGCGAGACCGGAACGGGGGAGCTAGAGGCCGAAGTGCTGGAGCTCAAGTCCGGGCTCGGAGAACTCCGAGGGGAGATGCTGGGCAACCTGACCGACACCACCAACGAACTTCAACAACGGGACGATGCCTTGGAGGCCTTGGTGGAGGCCATGCGCGCGGAGATGGCCGAACTTAAGGCGAAAGTCGCCGAAATGGAAGGAGCACGCGTGAACGGGGTGATCACCGTGCAAGCCAGTCCACGAGTGGATGCCCCGAAGCCAAAGGAATTCAAAGGCTCGCGGGTGGCCAAAGACGTGGACAACTTCCTATGGTACATGGAGCAATATTTCCTAGCGATGGGGATCACCGACGGAGCAATTCGGGTAAGTACTGCGGCTATGTACTTTTCCGATAATGCACTCTTATGGTGGCGTCGTAGGAGTGACGATCGGAGTGGTGAACCGATCACTACATGGGAATTGTTCGTCGAGGAATTTCGACGTCAATACTATCCCGCTTATGCGGAAGAAGAAGCTCGAGATGAACTCCGTCGCCTTGAGCAAAAAGGAGGTGTCCGTGATTATGTCCGGAAGTTCTCGGAGTTGCTACTCCAAATTCCGTCCATGAATGATACGGAGGCCTACCATCAATTCATGGGTGGCTTGAAACCATGGGTTAAGCAAGAGTTGAAGCGATGCAACGCGAAGGACCTTTCGGCGGCCATGTCCGTGGCCGAGGCCTTGGTGGAGTACAAATCGACTCCCGTGAGCAAGCCGGACACCCGACCGAGGGACAAAGGCATTGGTGGGGGAGATCGCAACAAATTCCACCGTCCAGGTGGAAACAAACTACCAATGGCCCCTCCAAGGGCGAGGCCGGAGTCGAGCGGAGGAGAACACAAGAAGGGACGTACCTTCAAGTGTTTCTTGTGCGACGGGGCGCACATGGCTCGTGATTGCCCAACTCGAGGCAAGCTAGCGGCGCTTGTCAAGGCACACGACGAGGAACGAGAGGGGACGCGACTCGGTTCGTTGCGAATCCTAAGTTCCATAAAGTCCAAGAAGGCAAATAAGCCTAAGGGCTTGATGTTCGCGGACGTGACGATCGGAAGAACCACGATGAGTGCACTCGTCGATACGGGGGCATCCGATCTATTTATCTCGGAAGAAGCCGCGAAGAAACTCAATCTTCGGGTTGAGAAGGGGGCCGGTTGGCTCAAAACGGTGAACTCCAAGGAAATCCCTACCAACGGGTTGGCTAAGGATGTGGAGTTTCAACTCGGACAATGGAAGAGCAAAGAGACGATCGAGGTAATTCCACTTGACGATTATGACTTTGTCATTGGCTTGGGATTCCTTGATAGAATAGATGCTCTTATTGTCCCATTTGCCGATTGTATTTGTATCTTGGACGCACGTTGTCAATGTGTGATCCCGGTCACCCGAGAGTCGGGTCGTGACCAAAAGATAATATCGGCAATGCAAGTTACTAAGGGAGTAAGGAAAGGGGAAGCTACTTTCTTGGCAACCTTGAAGGTTGAAGACCCGAAGGATGAAGGGAGTGATGTCCCGACGGAAATAACTCGAGTCCTCGACTCTTTCAAAGACGTGATGCCCCCCGAACTCCCGAAGAAGCTTCCGCCTCAAAGGGAGGTGGATCATAAAATCGAGCTCGTGCCCGACGCTCGACCACCCGCCATGGCACCCTATCGCATGGCGCCTCCCGAGTTGGAGGAACTAAGAAGACAACTCAAGGATTTGCTTGATGCGGGGTATGTCCGACCATCAAAGTCTCCGTTTGGTGCTCCAGTTCTATTCCAAAAGAAGCACGATGGATCACTCCGGATGTGCATCGACTACCGGGCATTAAACAAGCTGACGATCAAGAACAAGTACCCGATCCCTCTCATTGCTGACTTGTTCGATCAACTTGGAGGAGCACGATGGTTCACCAAGCTTGATCTTCGATCGGGATACTATCAAGTGCGGATTGCAAAAGGGGACGAGCCAAAGACCGCTTGTGTAACGCGGTATGGGTCATACGAGTTCCTCGTCATGCCATTCGGTTTGACAAATGCCCCGGCCACATTTTGCACACTCATGAACAAGGTACTCCACCCGTTCCTAGATCAATTTGTAGTGGTTTACCTTGATGATATCGTGGTGTATAGCCGGACGCTCGAGGAACACATCGAGCATCTCAAACAAGTCTTCCAAGTTCTACGGGAGAACGACTTATATGTCAAGCGGGAGAAATGTGCCTTTGCACAACGGGAAGTTCCATTCCTGGGACACATCGTCGGGGGTGGACGAGTGCGGATGGACGTGGCCAAGATCAAGGCCATTGTAGATTGGGAGCCGCCGACCAAAGTGACCGATCTAAGGTCATTCCTTGGCCTCACCAACTATTATCGTCGGTTCGTCCGAGGATATTCGAGCATCACCGTGCCACTCACGGATATGTTGAAGAAGGAGAAACCGTGGGAGTGGACGGCCCGATGTCAAAGGGCGTTTGATCGGTTGAAGCAAACCATGATCGAGGAGCCGGTGCTCGTGCTACCCGATCATGCCAAACCTTACGAGGTAGAGACCGACGCTTCCGATTTTGCTATTGGTGGTGTTCTTATGCAGGATGGACACCCGGTAGCATTCGAGTCAAGAAAGTTGAACGATACCGAACGACGATACACGGTCCAAGAGAAGGAGATGACCGCGGTGGTGCATTGCCTTCGTACCTGGAGGCATTATCTCTTGGGATCCCGGTTCGTCGTAAGGACGGACAACGTGGCCACGAGCTACTTCCAAACTCAAAAGAAGTTAAGCCCGAAGCAAGCTCGTTGGCAAGATTTCCTGGCGGAGTTCGATTATGTGCTCGAGTACAAGCCGGGGAAGGCGAACTCCGTGGCCGACGCTCTTAGTCGAAAGACAAGTATGGCGTCGACCCTAACTCGTCCCGAGAATCCATGGAACGAGCGGATCAAGGAAGGGCTCAAACACGACCCAACCGCCAAGGCGCTCCTCGACCATGCTCGGGAAGGCAAGACCCGGCAATTTTGGTGTGAAGACGACTTGCTTTACACCAAAGGAAGGCGACTGTACGTGCCTCTTCACGGGAAGCTAAGGAAGGAAATCCTACAAGAGTGCCATGATTCCAAGTGGGCGGGTCATCCGGGGATCCACCGCACTATGGCGCTTGTGGAGGATCGATACTTCTGGCCTCACTTGCGCGACGACGTTGAGGCATATGTCCGGACTTGCCTTGTATGCCAACAAGACAAGCTTGAACAAAGGTCGTCGGCGGGGCTCTTGGAGCCACTTCCCATCCCGGAGCGTCCATGGGAGAGTGTCTCCATGGACTTCATTGTCAACTTGCCAAAGTCCGAAGGGTGTCGGACTCTCATGGTCGTGGTGGATCGATTTTCCAAGTACGCGACGTTCGTGCCCGCGTCGAAAGATTGTCCGGCCGAGGAGGCGGCCAAGCTATTCTTGAAGCACGTCGTCAAATATTGGGGAGTGCCACAAACGATCGTGAGCGATCGCGACCCTCGATTCACGGGTAGGTTCTGGACTGAACTCTTTAAATTATTAGGGTCGAATCTCAACTTCTCCACGAGTTTGCATCCTCAAACCGATGGACAAACGGAGCGAGTCAATGCACTCTTGGAGTTGTACCTTCGACACTATGTGAGTACGACGCAAGTGAATTGGGCGAAGTTGATCGATGTAGCCCAATTCTCCTACAATCTTCAAAAGAGCGAGTCCACGAACCAAAGTCCGTTCGAGATCGTGACGGGACAACAACCACTCACTCCGAGTACGGTTGCAACGGGCTATAAGGGGAGTAGCCCATCCGCTTTCAAGTTCGCCAAGGAGTGGCATGAACAGGCGGACTTGGCGCGAACGTGCCTACACAAGGCCTCAAAGCGCATGAAGAAGTGGGCCGACAAGAAGCGACGGCACGTGGAATTCCAAGTCGGGGACTTGGTGTTGGCCAAGCTACACCTTGTGCTCCGATACAAAGACGTGCATAAAGGGCTTATACGTCGCTACGAGGGGCCATTCCGAGTGTTGCATCGAGTTGGGAAGGTCGCATACAAACTGGAACTTCCACCAAAGCTCAAGGTACATCCGGTGTTCCATGTTAGTATGCTTAAACCTTTCCGTGTAGACGAGGAGGACCCGGATCGAGGGGAGTCGCAACGGGCACCGCTTGGGGCAAAGACCTCCTATGATCGAGACGTCGACTTCATCATGGCGGATCGAGTCATACGGAAGAGATATCGTGCGCCGAAGCGAGAATACTTGATCCGATGGAAGGGTCTTCCGGAGAGTGAAGCAAGTTGGGAGCCCGAGGAAGCTCTTTGGCAATTCAAGAAACAGATTGATGCTTTCCATGCCGAAGACGCGACGAGGGCGTCGCCCGAATAGGTGGGGGAGAATGTCACGGCCCAGAGAAATGGATCGTTCACGAGGTTTCCTGGACGATGGACCGTGACCGACCCTTGGACGAAGAAGGTGGGCCCCGAGTGTTCTAGTACTAGGGTTTTCTTGATGTCTTCTAGAATACTCCTGGGGTGGGCAATACGGTAATTGTAACCCTCCGTAATAAATGCGGTAGGTGGGGTAGTTGAGAGAATACGATCTCGACCGTTGATCTAGGGGAGAGATCTACGGATACGGTCAGCCCGATACTTGTATATAATGGGGTCTCCTCCCCCTCATTTCATCACCTCTCATTTTCAAGAAGCAATACAAGTTCAGAGCTTCTCTCTCTAGAAGTTTCTCTCTCTAAAGTTCTTGTGAGTGTGAGCGTGGGAAGGCTGACTTGGGAAGAAATTCCTAAGGCCGCACGGGCGTGGGAACGCTAGATCGATCGGCCCGTGACACAGGCATATTAGTACTTAATAAAACATATGGTTCACACGTATGATGTATAATTAATACAACACCACGACTCATCCTAAAACATTTATTACAATGTGACTCGTCCCAACGATACACTATTAATCCACTTTTCTATTCATTGTCAAATGACGAAGGAAATGAGCATTCAACCTCCGTTACCTTTTCTGAGTGGAGTACGACACTTCCCAGCCCCAGCTTTTCCTTCTTTCATCTATATTTTCCTCTACAGATCGCAAAAATCTAGATGGAATGATCTCGAATGCAGATTCTTGTCGCAGCATTTTAGGAGAAAACTGATAAGAGCTTGATAGGACATCATTAAATCCTAAAGGGATATCACCTAGATCTACTAAAATATTACTATTAATAAATGTGTTCTCGGCATGAGAGGCTGGGGCCAGCTGTTCATATTCATCATTAATGAGGAATCTCTGAACTTAATGATAGTTCATAATCAAAGGGATCTTCAAAAAATGGTCCATTGACTCTTGTGATAATAACGGTTGGTATAGATTGTCATTTCTGAATTTTGCTAAGATGGCATTAATCAGGGGTTTGGTCTTGAGATAATCCCAAGGTACATCACTACTGTCGTCTAGCCAAACTCCTAAAGCATTTGTGCAATTATTCTCGTAAAGGATTCGCTGGATTTTCCCATACTCTTGTGGATTAGCTTCAATACAACATGAGAGTGGCTTCCAAAGCTTAGCATGGAGTACTTGAGCTTTATAGGTTGCGACTCCTATATCCGGCCAGTACCAGGAAAGATTGTTGTCATGCTTGACAAATATTAATGGCTTGTAAAAGAAAATGACTCTGTGCAACTCTAGATATGGCCTGTATGCTTTTAATTGTTCTAAGAGAAAAGCTTTCCATGCTCCCAAGGGTTTAAACCAACAAAGCATTTTCTCCAAAATTGTAGTATTTTCCATCGCTAATTTTTCGAATCGCTTGACTGATAATTCCTAATATCGTTGCTGTTGAAAATTGAATGGCAAAAGTAGGGCAATTAAACCTGTGCCAATAAAACCATTTGAGCTCTTCCGAAAATTCGTCTTTTAGGGAGAAAGACAAAGGATGAATGATTGGATAATTTGGATGCATGCCACTTGGTTAAAGATTCAGCCCACCATACCTCCTAAAGATTTTGTACCAATATTCCTACGTGAGATTTGAGAGATTATCTAAAAGAGTGTTGGATATGATCAAATCTAGAACTTCGGGAGAATACATTATATTAGGGAACGTGGGCTTCATCTCTTGTGTTTGAAATCCACTAGTCGGATTTCTGAAAACAAACATGAATAATGAAGAATCTTCTTTGGGCCTTGAAAGGAAATTTGCAAGGACATTCTTATCTCTTTTAATCTGCTTAAACTCAAAAGAGTATTTTGAAAACCATTATGCCTATCCAGAGAAGTTGTGAATGAGACAATTGCTTATGTTTGAACTTAATCATCTAGTTGAATGATGACATATCCATTTCCACAAAAAAATGATAACTAATAAGATGGAATATAAATTTCTTAATTCCATATTTAACGGCTAAAAATTCCTTAAAAGTTGACTAATGACACATTTTGATATACGAGAACCTTCCACTTTGAAATCCACACATACATTGAAAGAATAATTGCCAAATATTTATCACTAGCATCTATTTGGAGGATCCTTTAACTATCGGAAGGGATTTGCAATAGTGGCAAATCTTGAAGCTTGAGCTTTGACTACAGTAATATGAGATTTTCCCCAAGGAAGAAGATCTTTCTTAAGCATCTTTTCCGGTGGATGCATGAGTTTTGAAACCTTTGGCACAGTAGTTAATAATACCAATGAACTTTTGCACTTGCTAGGGGGAAAGATTCTCATCAGAAAATTTCAGTAATTCTTCAGCAATAGACTCAACTGGATAGTAAGAAACATTCTTAAGATGCATTCCAAGGTACTCAAATTCTCTCTGAGCTATTAACATATTCCTCTATGAAAGCATTATATCATAGCACTCGACAAGATCCGCAAATTGGGCTAGTAATTTACAATCATGACCGAATAAGAGAATATCATAAATGTAAATTTGGGAACTAGTGCTAATTGACTAGAAAATCTTCCATATGGCTTTTCTGGAAGGGGGAATGTGCAATTTTTAAACCAAAAGGGAGTATCTTCCATTGATAATGCTGATTAGGAATACATGATCCATGTTTTGTGGCGATCTTCTGGATGATGAATTCGGAGTAGCAAAAATTTTTCTTGAGATCGAACTTGGAATAGATCGTTACATTCGTCAAGCATGAAAACAAGGCTTTTCGATTTAGTATAAGAAACTTGTCATTTTGCTAAAAATTATTAAGATGCTGGTAATTTATTACCAATCTAATATGCTCAGCTCTTTTATTAATGTAGAATGTTTCATATGCCTACTAAGAGTGAAAGGGCTCAATTAAGTTATTACTGAATCAATTGATGGTGAATGGGTCGCCTATGTTGGATTGATATTTTCATTTATCTTGAAAGGCAATTTAACAAAAAATTCAGATTCTACCGCAATGGATTTGAGCATTTTTCGAAAATCTCCAAGTGAGTTTTTGTATAAGAACTCAACAACTACCGTAAACTTGATTTTCCTTGAGCTAACTATATAGGGAATACATCCTTCTAACGTTAACAAACACCTTGAACCGATCTTTGAGGTGTAAACCATTCAAAAGTATCCGGAGAGCACAGAGTTGATTGATAATACCCCATCCAACTATGAAATCTCTATTTGGATTTGAGGAACCGATGATTCTAGCAGTAGTGGAGCATTTAGGAAAAGACTAAATTTGTATGGGCTTACTCCTTACTTTTGTAGAGAATCCCGTTCCAAATGCAAATCGAAACTTTCAAGGGTTTTGAAGAGCTTATATTCCAGGTATTCAGTCCCCTTGCGGTACCTCTCATTGGTCTATTTAGTCACTAAATTATACGAAAATATTCAATGTTCCATTAATTTAAATTCAAAGATAATATTGAACATTTTCATATAATCCATAGATTAAACAGAATCAAAAGTTCATGGATTACATTGAATAAATTAAAATTTCAAGGATGACGTTGCATACTGGGCAAAAATTCAACGAGACAAAATTGAACAAACTAAAATTTTATGGACAATATTATACATTGGGTCAAAATTTAGGAATAATCTGTGCCGTTTCCCCAATTTACGCCGCGGAAATACTTTTCCTTAGACGACGAGTGTTCAATTCGAAATTACTTTTTGCATTAATTTAGTAATTGAAATTTTAATAAATAATATTCTTTTCGTAGACGAAGCAAGGCGAAAGATAAAAAAAAATCGGGATGCTCCCCGCGTTGCGGCATGGAATTTACCCACTTTCACTTTTCGGTCGCCACGTGTACACGCGTCAAAAGTGGGACCCCTCTACATAAAGCCGCATGGATCCTCACTTTCTTCTCGACATCTCCCGAATCCAAATCCACGTAACGATCCGTAGCCGGCCATCGGCGGCGGAAAAAGAGCCGGCCGTCACAGCCGTCGCGAGCTCGCCATCCGCGGCGGGTACCGTCCACGACCGCAGCTATCTCGGGTTGACCGTCGACGGCCATCCCGTGCGCCGTTCCCACAGGTCACGAATAAAAAAGAACAAAAAGAAGACAAACACTTCTCACCGGGTTCCCAGAAAGACCAAACCCGACCTCGCAGATCACGGCCACAGGCCGCACCCCGACTGGCCCGCTCGCCATCATCCGACAATCCGCGATTCAATCCATGACGAACAACAATGCACTTACTTCTGAAATATAAAAAATAAAAAATAAAAAGGGCGGATTTGATAAAAGGCGGGGTAGAAAATATACTTTTTTTTGGTATGCCGACGTAGCCGCCACGGGAGCTCCCTCCAAAAAAAAAAAAGGAATAAGTGCATTCAAAGTCCTAAAACTTATCACGAAAGTGCAATTGAGTCTTAAACGTTTCAAAAAGTGCAAACAAGTCCTAAAACTTGTCACGAAAGTGCACTTGAGTCCTAAAAATTTAAAAAAGTGCAAACAAGTCCTAAAACTTATCATGAAAGTGCACTTTGAGTCTTAAAAATTTTAAAAAGTGCAAACAAGTCCTAAAACTTGTCACGAAAGTGCACCTGAGTCCTAAAAATTTAAAAAAGTACAAACAAGTCCTAAAACTTGTCACGAAAGTGCAAACAAGTTCTAAAATTTATCAAATTGGTTCAGTCAAGTCCTTCCATTGATTACACTTTTTGAAAGTTTTAGGACTTATTTGCACTTTTATAACAAATTTTAGGACTTGCTTGCACTATCGTGATAAATTTTAGGACTTATTTGTACTTTTTGAAAGTTTTAGGACTCGAATGTACTTTCGTGATAAGTTTTAGGATTTATTTGCACTTTTTGAAAGTTTTAGGACTCAATTGCACTTTTGCGATAAGTTTTAGTACTTTAACTGCACATATCCAATAAAAAAAAAAAACGAAGAGACGCCAGCTGTCCCTCGGCGCGATCCAAAGCATTTACTTCAGCTGGAAGGGAAATCCCGCTTCTGGACAACCGCGACGGAGGCAAGCTCTTCAATACCCTTCCTTCTTCTTCTTCCCCCCCACTCCGACAGCCGGCGTCGCCTCATCGCCTTCCCTAAACGAGCACCGCCCGCTCATTCAATCCCCCTTCCCGCCCTCGGCTAGGGTTCCGCCGCAGCTCCGTGTATAAAACTGCAGCCCTCCTTCATGAATCGGCGCGGCCCGCTCGGCATCCCGAATCGCCGTCGGCAGAGAGCGGGGAGCAACCGAGTGAGCAGCGGCACCGGGGAGCGCCCCCTCGGGGACTCGCGTGGCGTGGAGAAGACATGAAGAAGGGCGGCGGCGGCGGTGGCGGGAGGACCAGGAAGCCGAAGCGCGTGTCGTGGGCGTCCGATGATAAGCTCTGTCAGGTACTGCTGCGGCGGCGCGGAGGATCGGTGGCTCGTGTGTTTTGGGTTTGATTTTTTTTTGAGCCTGAAAGTGCGGTGTTGATTTCGTTTATGCTTGGAAGAGTTTTGTTTTCTTTTTGCATTTTTTTTGAGGAATGCGTGTCGAAAGAAGTTGAAACAAACGGTGGATTGCTGAATGCGTTTTGACGCGACATTCCGGAGTCTCGGCTTAATGGGCGGTAAAAAGGCAGGGTTTTTAGTTAGTCGACGACGATGATGATTTGTTGATTTGGCTATGTTCATTTCAAGCGCTTGCGAGTAGACATGAATAGCAGTAGGAACACGGAATCGAAGCGCGTGTCGTGGGGGCTTCGGATGATATGCTCTGTCAGGTACTGCGACAGTTGAACGCGTTTTCCGTGCGAAGAATCAATCGCTTGCGTCTTTCGTGTTTGATTTTGAGCTAACAAATAAAAGCATAATGTTGATTTCGTTATGCTTGAAGAGTTCTTTTGCATTTTAGAGAAAATGAGTGTTGAAAGCTGAAACGGTAAATCGCTGCATGCATTTAACGATGCGTTCCGGAGTCTGCTTAATGGACGGAAAAAAGGCATCGTTTTTAGTTGGTTGATGATGATTTGATTTCACTATGTGCATTTCAAGCTCTTTGAAAAGATTACCTTGATTGTCCTTGGGTAAATGGTGGCGGATTGTGGCTGTCCTCTTTTGAACTATTTTTCAGGTTAGCAGCAGATATTTTTGTCGGTGCGATGATCGCATTGTTTATTTTCCGCATTTGATAATCTAGGACTTGACTTTAAAACGAGCGTAAAGCCACGATACGATATGGATCTCGACTTAAGTGGAGTGTACTTATAAAAAGACTATTCAGGAACGACTTGCCAGGTTTGTAGGTTTAGTGTGGTTATGCGCAAATTAAATCTCCTAGGATCAGACACGTGAGAATTCTAATAATGGTCCGGAGTGACCTATGAGCAAAAACCATGTTCTCCGAAGATGGAGTTTATATATTATTCATGGGTATACAATCGACATTTTGAAAGAATAACTTGAGCTATATTTAAAGCTCCAGTTGGCCTTCTATCGCTATCCTTTTATGTGGGATGTCTTTAACATATTTGCAAAGGGTGATCAGATTTACATTTTTCCGGGGCACCACGGGTATTTACATAGAGATTGCTTCATATGGTACAATGAAATATGGAAACTCATTCCTTTTTCTGATTGATCTATTACCAATTACAAAGACTAAAAACTTTGTGAAAAAGAAAGTCTGCCAGAATGTCAACAGTTAGTGCCAAGATCTGCATAGGAGACGTTTTACAAGCAGTTTATAAGCTTGAGGTGCAGGTAAAGGATCTCGCAGTCTTGTTGGTTACTTACTGAATTGTTTCACGTAAAAAAGGTGATTGCAGCTATCCCCAGTCAATTGCTTGACTCAGATGAAGCTGCAGTGGTGTAATTTTTTAGTCTTGAGAAAGACTTTAGATTGTAAATTCATATTAAGGACATACTTTTGTGTTAAAAACCTTAAGCTTCTCTAAACAATGTTATTTGAAGACTTGCATATGCTGAGTCGTTCAATGCAGTATCCTTTATCTTGATTAACATTTTTGGGGAACTAATCATTGTCTCTGATTTAGTGTGCCTAATGCCCACCAATGAAGCATTTTATGTGTTGTTTAGCGAAAGATTCAGTCGTTACAACCAATACAAAGGCGGCTTGTGAAATTTTTTCCGCCGGGCCGTGTTTTAGGATAACGGTCCCTAATTTAACCCAGTAGGTCAACTTGTTCTGCTAGTAACGATTATGTATGGGTTGACAAAAATAAGCTTTCTTGATGATCTGGATTCTGGAATATAACTTTGCCATCTCATAGTAAACTGCTGTGTCTTCTAAAGTGTTTTTGATTGCTTGCCATGGCAGTTGGTAAAATTGTTAACTGGAATCACTCGCTTTTTTTTTTTTTTTTGATCAAAGGAATCACTCGCTTGAAATGGTTAAATGAAGTACATAAATAGCTTAATGAGCTAAACTTTAGGATGATTGGCACACATTGTACTGCATGGTCATGATCAAGTCACTGTGTTCTCCATGATCTTTTGTTTGTCCGGGGGCCTTGACTCTAAAACTGCCTTTCACGTATAAATCTCTCGTGTGAACTTTTTTCCATATTCTTGACAACTAGCAATGACGGAGTTACGAATCGAATTTTGGACATGAAAGTAATATGACAATGTATATGTATAATCTTCTGTGTACAGTTCTAATACAGGTAGGTCTTTAAATAACAATTAAGCAGAAAGACTTGGGGATTCTCTGCTTTGCTCCTTGCATGTTCAATGATCTACTTTTTAAAGGGTTCTTCAGGATTATTATATGCGGTTTGGAATATGGATTAAGCAAGTGATAAGCTTTTCCTGCTTCAGAGTTTGTTGGCTAAGTCCAAAGATATCGTGAGAATACTAAAGGGATTTATAAGATTTGCAAATCGTGGTGCGTAGAAGATCATGACCTTCTTATTAAGGACTTTGATGAAGCCATGAGAAGTTTATGAATTGCCGATTATGCATGTTGATTAGGGATAGAAGAAAAGAAACTAGTTAGAAGCTTCCTCTGAAGGACTTTGAATCTATGACGAAGAGGGGAGTGTAATGATTTGCCAAGTATGCACTTACTGAGGATTTCATGAAAAAGTTCTTAAAAGAAGGTTTCCCTTTTTTCAATTGCATTCAAATATCGTTTGGAGGAGTATGCTCCTAAGATGATTTACATTGCTCATCTAATTAGCTCGTGTTTATATAACTTTAGCCTCTCATTCATATTTTGACCACGGTAAATTATATGTATCATTCTATGTTATGAGATAATACTTTTAATGAACTGATGTTCTTCCCTTGGTATGGAGAATATGAGACAATGTTATTTATAAGTGGTTATTATTAAGTCAAGCTTGAGTATGATGGAAGATTGTCCTTTCATGTAGTTTGTGCAGTCCCTGTCAAGGGATTGTCCTTCATAAGTTGTACCGAAAGCTAAGCATAATTTTCTGGCAAATCGCTGCAGGTATCGGATTTGAATGGTGCGAAATTTGACGCCGTGCCACCGGGACATGGAGGCAGCTCTCCGGCAAAACAATCAAGGGAGCGTATTCATATCCCTTGCATTCGTTGGACCTGCCCTCCCAGAGTAAGATTCTCCATTCTAGATATCTTCTGCACGTGTTAGCGTTAAATATTTTCTCTGGCATTAAATATGGTCTGTAGCTAGTAAATTTTTTATCCGAATGCATTCATTGCCCTTTGTTGTTAAAATTAAATTTACAGTCCTGGTGTTTCCTTTTGAATAAACTTTGTAGTTCGCTGTGAGTAGCAACTGGCTTGTTGCTGCTGGTGAAGAAAGCAAAGACGCGGGAGCTGAAGCGAGTAGAGAATTGAGAGTGCTCGAGGCGTTTTACCCTCGCTCAATGTATATACCGTCTAGGTAAATATCACTCTTTTCTTCCGAATGCTCATTTTTCGGGATTACATGATTCTGCATTTACTTTATTCTCTTCGTTTTCTTTCTTTGTTGGTAGCCCATTTGTATCCCCTGCTGTAGCGTGCGAAGACTATGATGATACCCTCACACCAATCATTCCCATCATCGGCATTGAAGAGATGGACACCAGTGAGTCTCCACCTGACTTGGAAACACCCAGCATTAATTTTACTTCCTCAAATTCGATACTTCGATACCTTATTTCCAACTTCTGTCAGTTTCTGAAACTCCTTCCTTGGAACCTCTGGTAGGTAAAGGGGAAAATACAACTTCCATTGAAGGAAAGCAGACAAAAAGTTCGGGAACTGAGACTATAACTGTTGGAGATGTACAGATATCTGTTGGAGATGCAGAGTTAGCTGCTGCTGCAGCAGTGATGTTTTTCACTGTCCTCGTGAAGAGCTGTGAGCAGGGAAATATGGTTGACACCGATGTGCTCGTCAAATTCCTCCATGATCCCCAGATGATTGGAAAGTTTTTGAAGAATAAAACTCCATCGCTTGAGTCAGAGCAAGCTAGTCCCCAAATTTCTCAGTCAAGCCCTCCACTTTCTCTACCAGAGTCAAAGCAGACAACTCTTTCACTTCCCATGTCAAGCACGGAACTTCCCCCGACTGAGTCAAAGCTAATTGGTCAGCCAACACCCCTGTTAAGGCCCGAAGTATTGCCGTCCGAGTCGAAACAAATGCGTCCACCAAATATCCTGTCAAACTCAGAACCTTTGGTAACTAAGTCAAGGCTATTTCACCCACCAATTCCCCTGTCAAGCCCAAAACGTTTTGTACCTGTATCAGAGGAAAAAAGTCCACCAGCTCCTCCATCAAACCCCAATTTGTTGCCCGCTGATTCAAAGAAAATTCAACCGCTGACTCCTCCAGCAAGCCCCAAAATTGTGCTTCCTGAGTCACAACATATTCATCCACCAATTCCTCTGTCAAGCCCTGAAGCTTCCCAATCTGTTACCAAACAAATACGTCCATCGATTCCCGTTTCAATCCCCAAACACTTGCTAACTGAATCAAAGCAAGAAACTCCAATTCCTCAATCAAGCCCCGAGTTTTCGCTACCTCAACCCAAGCAAACAAGTTTACTAAATCCTGTGTCAAGCTATGAGCTGTTGTCGTTTGAACCAAAGCGGATAATTCCCCCAATTCGTCCTTCTCTGAAATTTCCGCCACCGACCCCTGCTAATGCAATCTTTTCTGCACAAAACCAGATGCAACCACCGTTCAGGGCACCGCAAGCTCGGCCAGTTGTTCCATTGCCCGGGTTAGATGGGGTGAAGGCTCAGAGTTCTACTCTCCCCATTCGATTTGCAGGTCCTCTGATGGCAGCTTCATGCACTGTGCCAGATCGACCAACTTTTACCTATAAAGTGAGTGCTGTACCCAGTCCTATTCCAGTCCCGATTATGGCGGGAGAAAGAGCACGTCCTCTGAGTGTTCTACCGAATGCGCTGATTCCAACCTCCTGTGCCATGCCGGATCGGCCGACTTTTACTGCTAAGGGGAGTATTCTACCTTGTCCTACTCTCGTCCCGACTATGTGGGCATCAACAGCACATCCTGGGCATGCTTTTCTGCCTCTGCCAATACCATCTTCCAGCACTACGCCAACTTGTCCACCTTTCAATTATAAGGTGAGTGCTCTACCGAGTCCTACTCTTGTCCCAACTATGGAGGCTGTGAGACCACACCCTGTGAAAGATGCTGACTACTATAAGAACTTGGTAAGAAAACATGGAGGAGAACAGCCAGACATCTTGGTGCACTTTACACCAAATGGGGTGACTCAGAATCAACTGCAGAATCTGAAAATGGACCAAAATCTAGGACCTAAAGAAGTGGCGACACTCAAGAATGAGAAGAAGGTCTGCATGTTCTTTAATACTGTGAAGGGTTGCCGAAACGGGTCAAATTGCTCTTATCTGCATGAAGTGCCTTCTCAGCAGGGGAGTAATGATCCAGCTGGGGAACAGAGTGCAAAGAGGGCGAAATTTGGTGGTTAAATTCTTGGGAGGTGATGGCTGTCATGAATAAATCGGAATGGATAGCGCTGACATCCGAATAAGTATTTTCTTTATTGCATCATAGAAGGATTAATCAATAGGAACCGGAGGGAGGACACATTTTATTACCTAGTTAATTTACTTCATGAGCAAATTTGACTCTGATTCATTGGTGTTAAACTGGAATTCCAGCTTTACCTGTGCAATTCATTGGAAGGAAACTATTTTTTTTCTGTTTTAGAGCGTATCTGCAGCGATTACATTAAAAGTTGGTTGGATTTTTTATCGTTAGAGAATCGGGCTTGCGAGTACGATTCCTTAGTAAATTCCGTTGGAATGGCGTCGGAAGTCACATGTCTAAGGAATAATTTGCACCCCGGAAACGTTAATTTCTTGTGATCGTCGATCATAAATTTTCGTTGCAGATGGATTGGTAAAGAGCTCTCTTTGATTTAGGCGTATGGTTGAGCCGGTCTGAGGAAACCTTTGCTTTTTTGTCTCACTTTTCCCTTTTATGTACGTGGGTTTGCGGTGCTTATGGAGATCTAAACCCCGGACCTGGTAGTTTCCGGCCTCACTCCCTAATCTTTTTATCAGCAGGCTGCATGTTTGCTGGTAGGTCTGTGGAAGCTTAACCATAAGCATTTGGCGGATTTCTGGCAGGTCTGAGGAAGCTTAACCGTAAAGCATTTGGCAGATTTCTTACGGAGAACGTCTGAAAACATCTCTGCCGATTGTAAATAACCCTTTTCTTTTTGATAATAACTCTCGCAAGTACAGCTAATCAGCTTTTGATTTCTGATAGAGAGTTGCAGCAACATGGCCACCGTAGCTGATTGAAAAGCCCCCATGGATAAGAAAAAACTGTGGAAAGCATCACTGATTGCAAAGCATTCACGTCGCAGGTTGCAAACGAGTCAAGTTTTTCTGACTAGTAGTTGTTGATAAAAAAATGGAAGACATGAGCAGAGAAATCATCATCATCAAGCGCTCCGAGGAATCGGACATGGCAGTGGTTCACCGACTGCCGGAACAAAGAAGAATGGAAAGATCATGTAGGGATTTGGGGTGTGCTTGTTTGAGTAAAAGAATTTTTCACAAATTAGATCGATGGATTTTTACGTGTTTGATTTGCTGAAGATAAACGGTCAATAGAAAATCATTTATGGTCAAATAAAAGTTAGGAAAATGAATTTTCTAATCTGGAAAAAAGTATTTTCCTTAAAACTAGTTTCTTAAAAAGTATTTTCCTTATAACGAAGTTTTACTCTGTTAGGAACGAGAGAGAGAGAGAGAGAGAGGGAGAGGGGTTTGCCAAGAAAGAAGAATCGCATGCAAGAGTCTAATCGCATAAAGTCATTTTCCTCCCTTTTTTGTTTTTTTAGGTCAGAATTTTCCTCCCTTTTGAGTACCTATAGGAAACAATTTCGTCTATTAACTTAATTTCCCCCACAAAAAGCACAGGTGAATAATGAAAATGTTTTTTTCAAATGTGTTTTTTCGTAAAACAAATGAAATCTAAACGTAGTTATAATTAATCCCATCAAAGATAATAATAAAAAATTCAATTAAATCGAAAAACTAAAAACTAAAAAATTGAATACAATTCAAAAACCGAAAGGGAAAACCCCTAGATTGCAGCCGCCCCGTCGCCATTCACAGTAGCTGCAATCGAAGAAGGCGGCCGCCTGCCTGACCTTTGCACGACGGTTGTCGCGGTGGTCTAGCGCGGCGAAATCAGAGCGATCGAGAGCAGGGGAGAACAGAGAAAAGCGGGGTTGGGGAATCGTGGTTTATCGCATCCATAGTTCTGAGATTGAGGAATCTTCTCTGCTCGACTGTCGTTTGTGGAGCGTGACTCCAATCTACCGATATGAGACCGTGACAGGGATCTACGTCGAGGAGCGCGGAGGCCGTCATCGTGGCGTGAATCAACTAAAGGACTAAAAGTATTTCAATCAACTAAAGGACGTCATATAAAGCACCAACCTTGCAAACATTACATGGTAATTGTGCAAATGTCCCAAGAAACAGCGCCAACATTTTAAGAACAGAGGAGGCTCCCAACCTGATCGTACCCTGACGGCACTGCTAAAGCCGACCGACCATGGGTCCACCGTCGTTTAAAGCACCGTAACAGAATGACAGCCTCGACCATCCATCGCCAAATGCCGGAGTAGATGTGCAGCTTCCGCATCCGTACCCGGAAAGCCCTCTGTCATGCTGCTCCGCCACCATCCGCCACCAAGCACCATCGGCCTGAATAAAACATCGTGTACACTGCACTCTATCTCTTTCTCTCTCTCCTGATATGGCCAGCAGCAAGCAGCAGCCAAACCGAGTCCCGATTCATAAAACAGTTAAAACCATCCAACGACAGCCTTTCCCACTTTTGACCCAAAAATAAAACTGTTCAAGGTACCACCATCACCCATCCACCACACCCAAAGCCGTTGCAGCTCTGGGAGTAAAGGGTCAAAGCCATTAAAAGAAATTTCCCCAACAGAGCCAGAGGAAAGAGTAGGAAACAAAAGCAATTGCCATTCAGCTCATCACATAATAAAAGATCCCAAGCAACACAAACAATCATATATAAAATGATCGTGACTCTCGCAGTTGTTGAAACTTCGTCTACAAAAGGCACCAACTAATCTTTGGAAGTGAACTACAAAAGGTCCCCAACGAGACAATCCCCAGAGAGAGAAAAAATAAGGTAAAGATAAAATAGCAATGCTCCTTAAGCACTCTTATCGGCTTTGGCAGCAGTAGCCGCAGCTTGACCTCTGAGCCTACCGGTCCTCCTAGCAGCAATGAGACCAACCTTCTGGCCAGGAGGAGCATCACGCCTGACGGTGCTAGCATGCCCAATGTGTTGGTGGTTACCTCCTCCGTGGGGATGCTCAACGGGGTTCATTGCCACACCACGAACCTTAGGCCAGCAGTTCCTCTTGACTCTGAATTTGTGGTAAGCATTGCCAGCCTTGAGGAGAGGCTTCTCAGTCCTCCCTCCACCAGCAACCTGCCCGATCATCGCTCGGCACCCACTTGGAACAATCTTCTTAGAACCGGAAGGGAGCTTGATTCTGCCATCCAATGCAAACAATGTGAGCTCGAAGGTTATTTAGTGAGCTTCACTTATTTGGTGTTGGAACTATAAAATATAACGTCTATGGGTGCACTAATATGACATCACAATCTGATAATGCAATTTCTAACCATAACGTGCACACCATGTCATCACAATATGAAGGCCACATCATGTCAATATAACTCATGTCATCACCTTCCCTTATTATGAAAGTACTTTTTCACTGTGTAGGACTCTTTAACTTAAATGTCAAACACAATTCCAAGTTCCAAAATTTCCCTTGTTCCATGAAAATAGTCAGGGATTTCCCTTCCTCTCATAAGCATCACTGCCGCATTTATGTATGTAAAAAATATCACCTAATCTTCACTTTATCAACTCTACTATACCTACCCCTTCCAATTGGCTCCCATCCCCTTAGCGGTAGATGACTTCACATACAAAGCCAAGAAAACATGCAAGGAGTGACCCCCAGTACACGATAATAACAAACAATTTACTTGATGGAAAAAGGAATAGTGGCATAGCATTGCAGTGGGCTAAAAGTCCACTGACTCCAACAATGTAGTCATATAAGCAAAGCATCGAAGACCATCCACAAATTGAACAAGATTGAAACTCCCCAACAGTTGCAAGCTATTTTTTCTTATCTCTGGGAACTAACGATACAAAATTTCACTTACCAAAAAAAAAAAGATACAAAATTTCTTGTTTGTGCGCATTACATGATCAGTTGCCTCACCATTGACATTTTTCCAATAGACTAATAACTTATAACTTTAACAGCGAAGAACATGTTAAATTATCTCCTTTGGATGTGAGCGCATCGGATGAAGATGCAGAAACCCATACAATGAACATAAACAAGTTTATAACCTGACAAGCGTGACCTTTTTTTTGGGCCCTTGCTGAAATACACCAACAAACACAATAGTGAAGCGAGACGATCAAGATAATCATCCGATGTTCTATTAAGTAAAGAAATCACCCCGCTATTCAGTTCTTACCCATACAAACAAATGCTCATTTCTAGTGAACACAACCGTGCTTCCATTGGGCCTACGAATAACACATCTTACTAAAAGTTGACCATTTCAAATCATAGAAGCAACAAACCGAAACGGCGAAAGAAAATCCCATAACGTCGCGACCGGAGTTCGCCATATCAGCCCAAAGGTTCTTCAAAATGAAATCAACCACAAGCAAGGGCAACCCAACACTCCATCATGACTCGGGCAATCACAATTCGTATCTTCCAGACGCTCTGTTCACTCCCACCTCATTCCCTCAGCTCAAGAACACTTATGGGACAATCTTATCCTATCCGATCCAAAAAAAAAAAAGGCGCAAACCAAACGCACGCACCTGCTGGTGTCGTTGTCCGGGTTGTGGCTGATCACGATGGCGTAGTCCCCGGACGCCCTGGCGAAGACGCCGCGGTCGCCGACGTGGTGCTCGACGTTGCAGACGACGGCGCCCTCGGGGATCGACCGCAGCGGCAGGACGTTGCCGACGACGAGGGTGGCCCTCTTGCCGCAGTAGACGAACTGGCCGGTGTACATGCCCTCGGCGGCGACGAAGAGCTCCTTCTGCTTCTTGTAGCGGAAGGGGTGGCGGAAGGCGACGCGGGCGAGCGGGGCGCCGCGGCCCGGGTCGTGGACGATCTCGGTGACGACGCCCTTCAGGTAGCCGTTGCGCTCGCCGAAGTCGAGGCTGCGGAAGCGGGCGGGGCCCTTGCGGTGGTGGGTGTGGGACTTGAAGACGGACCCGGCACCCTTCCTCTGCGCCCGGATGACCCGACCCATTCTCGCGGCGGCGGCGGCGGAAGGCAGGCGTGCGTGCCTGTGTGTGCCGGTGTCGGGGAAGAAGAAGAAGATGAGGGTGAAGGCTTATTAGGGTTTGCATGAGAGGGTTATATAGTGAAGAAGTTGTGTTTGGGCTTGAGTTGGGCCTTCTTATTTTGGGCTTTTGGGCCAAATGGGCCCTTGCGTGGGTCGTCGAGTGATATCTAGTTTGAGGGCCTTTTTTTTTCTATGTTGGTTTTGACAATTTAGGGCCCGTCTAATGGCCCGGAAAAAGAGTTGAGATCTCGTGCGGTTTTTATCTTAGGCTCCGTTCGTTTCCGGAAAAATATTTTTCCACAAAACATTTTCCGCATTTTCCAGTGTTCGGGGGCAGAAAATATTTTCCGTGGGAAAACATTTTCCTTCCCCACCCCCAAATCCTTTATTGTTTTAAGGAAAATGATTTCCTCTTTTCACAAAGAGGAAATCATTTTCCCCCCAAAGTCAAGGTAAAATTGTCCATGGGAGGAAAAATGTTTTCTGTGGGAGAGGAAGTTGATCGCCGGTCACTGCCATTGCCCGCCGGTCGCCGGCCGTGCGCTGCTGGTCGCCGGCCGCCGCCGCCGCCCGCCGCTGTCGGTCGCTGGACGCCGCCGGATCGGCGGTCGCCGAACACCAGAAAATATTTTTCGAAACTTTTTTAAATTTTAGCCGAACACCAGAAAATTGTGTTCCAAGAAAACATTTTTCAGGAAAATGACTTCCAAGAAAATATTTTCCAAAAGGAGAATATTTTCCGGCAAACAAACGAAGCCTTAGAGGCTACCGATTTCAAGGTGGGTTTCTGAACTCCTGTGATCCGGTTCAAACATACCGAAATAAGAACCGAACCGGTTGGTTTTGCAACCTTTGGTTCTTCAATGCAGATTTCGATCCGATTCTCAGTTCAACCTAGGTGTAGAATTTTTTTTTTGTAATAAAATATAGATATCGAATCATTTCACTACAAAAATAAATTTCGTTGAGATGATTATGCTGTTTTTTTCTTCATGTTGAAATTTCAATTCCTTTTTAGTGTAGTTTTTTTTTTGTTGTTGATAGAGACCTCAGAATTTATATTATTCGTGTCGCCGAAGCAATGCTGGAGTAGAGACGGAGCGAGTGTCGCCGAAGCAATGCTGGAGTAGAGACGGAGCGAGTGCAGAGCAAAGAGCGAGGGACACAAATTTTTGAATTCACGAGAGAGGGAGACCTTTGCTTCATCGAAGTAGGGGCAGCCTTGATGTGCTTCGTCGTCGATGACGACAGGGGAACAATCGCTTGACGAATGCCGGAATAGCTAAAAGCGCCGAAGTAGCAACAACCAGCGTGGAGTAGAAAAATCTGATAGCAAAAATAGAGATTCAAATTTGGAAAGCCTTCGCTCGAGAGAGGAAAGAGAGTTGGCTTTTCTTCTTCTTCTGAGAAGGAAAGAACGAAGAAGAGGAGAGAGAGAATATCAGAGAAGAAATAAATGTTTGCAGAGGAGAGAGGGCGCAAGGGCTAGTATGCATCCTAGTGAGAGTGAAAGAAGATTATTTTTTGTGCAAAAAACTGCGTCTCAGTAGATCTGTCAAATGAATGGATCGAGTTGAATTTAGGTCGAGTCGAAAATGGTCCGATCCAAATAGATCTATTTAACCTGTTTTAACCCATTTTCACGTATTGCAAATATAATGACTCATACCCGACTCGATTCATACCTGATCCCGATCCATATTGTTAAAATACTTTCATATTTAACTCAATATAAAAAGCTCATACCCAAACTGAGATAATTGTACGGAGTGAGTGACTGGGAGATTGAGTAAGGGCGAGAGAGAGATGAGATGAGTTTAAATAAATTGTAAATCCATTTACGATCCATTTAACGCTCATATTATATTTACACCAATTTATGACCCATTTAATGAATATAATTGATCGATTTATAATCAATTTACTGATATATAGGTGAAGAAATGGGTCGACGACCCATTTTGACGGGTCGACATCTTAGTGAGCCGGCCCCACAACTTCAGGTGACTCCAAGTGGTGCTTAATGAGTGATCCGAGACTACGCTAATGTGCCCCAAATGTTTCATCTCTGCATAAGCAAATGGCTATCCTACTTCAAAGTTTCGAATTTGACCGCACAGGTTTTTGATAGCAATGTATTTATAGGCCGGTTTGTTTCGAAAAGATTCGCGATTGATTAGCGATTAATCGTGAAGGCAGCGACGATTCTCATTCTGCTAAGCTCTTTTTTTTCACGATTTTTTTTTATAATCCATTCCGGTTCTATCTCATCTCTTTTTTCGGATTTCTCATCCGACACTTTATCCGGACATGTCCCGGGCGTATCCGATCCGGAGGGCGTCCCCAGCCAAAAGGTACGGTAACAGCTTATTCTATCCGATCTATCAAAAGGGGCATTCCTATCTTGAACTTTGGTATCCTATTTGGACGCTGGAGATACAGTGTTAAAAAGGAGCCTAAAGTTTAGGACTTCGTGTTATGGCAGTAACGACAAAAATTAAAAGCGGCAATTCAAATTTTTAAGGCTATCAATGGGCTTACAGTGATATTAGCACCAACTACTCTTGTCAAATTGGTGGGTCGGGTCGGGTTTGGGTCGGGTCATAAATGGTCCGACCCAAATTGATTTATTAACCCATTTATGCGTAATGCAATTTTTTTGATCCATACCCGACCTGACCCATACCCAACCCATACCTGATCAGACCCATATTGCTAAAACACTTTCATATTTAATTAAATCTAGGAAAATTCATACCCAAACTAAGATGAGAATGCGAAGTGAGTGAGCACAAGGTTGAGTAAGGGCGAGAGAGATGAGTTGAGTTTAAATAAGTTGTAAACTCATTTATGACCCATTTAATACTAATATTAGACTTCTACCCATTTATGACCCATTTACTAAATATAACTAATCAATTTATGACTCATTTACTAATATATGGGTTAAGAAATGGATTTATGACCCATTTTGACTGGTCTAGTACCAACATAAACTCACACTAGCATCCTTCATGATTCACAAGCCAATTTGGAATCAAGATCACAAAACGGATTCACAAACCAAAACATATAATTTTTCTCAACTCCATTCATCAAATAAAATACATTTTCTCTAATGAACCATAAATTCCAAATCTTATGTCACCACATTTGCAACGCATATAAATCAAACTAGATTATATGAACAGTTGCTTCGAGTAACTCGTTGTTTTTAGCACATACGCATGAACCTCCCGGTCGTCTTGCCTGTAACACCCCAATGAAGCTAGAGGGCGTGGATAAGAAATGGCTTATGACAGGCTTTTTGTATGGCAAAGGGGCAGGAATGAACTAAATTGCACATCGAATAGGGGGAGATGATTATGAGATATATATGTGAAAACTGGAATTAACTCATGAAGGTGCCTTTTGACATAATAGTAATACTTAGTTTTGGAATTTTAAAGTTAAACGCATTGAGGTGGGAGCACTCCTGTGACCTCTTAGGAAGGTGCTCACTGGTATGCTAAGGGATAAAATTGTGAGGCTCGGTATAGAACTGGCCAAAGCGGACAATACCTTAGTGAGTTAATTCGGGGATGTCACAAAATCACATTTCGGAAAGGAAAGAACCGTGTTAGGCATTACTAAAATTACTTTGCGCAATTCATTTAAGTGGTATTATGCATTATTTGATTAGAGCATGTGCCATTAGTCTCTAAATCAATTTGTTTAAATCGTTACTGATATATCTAGCATCGTTTGTAAAGAGAAACAAATATTTGGGTATTTGAATTTCATGTTTATCATTATAATCGATAACGTTAATATACACAGTACTATGTATATAAGATGTTTTCCTCGTTGCAATTAACACAAGCATTCCAATTCCGTTGCCTTAAACAACAAACAATTTCCTTTTCACTCTACTCTTGAAATGTGTATAGGGACTTGTTTGGAGAATTTCTTGCCTTTCTTCATCCTTGGCAGTTTCGTTTGACAAAATTAAAATCACTTATCATTTCATTGAGATCATATGATTAGACTGACCTCCATAGGGAATATTGATTCAAGATCAATAAACCGCCAAGCGGAAAAACACTTTCTGGATAGGGAGACATCAAAGACCTTTGTGATGAAAACTTTCTCCTTTTTTAAATTCGAGGGAATAGGGTACTCACTTACGGTTAGACTTGTCAAATGGTTGGGTTGGGTCGGGTTTGGGTTGGGTCATAAATGGTCCAACCCAAATTGACCCATTAACACATTTATGACCCATTTATGCGTAATTCAATTTTCTTGACCCATACCCGACCCGATTCATACCCAACCCATATCCGATCAGACCCATATTGCTAAAACACTTCCATATTTAATTAAATCTAAGAAAATTCATACCAAAACTGAGATGAGAATGCGTAGTGAGTGAGCGCAAGGTTGAGTAAGGGCGAGAGAAATGAGTTGAGTTTAAATCAGTTGTAAATTAATTTATGATCCGTTTACGACCCATTTATGATCCATTTAATACTAATATTAGACTTCTGCTCATTTATAACCCATTTGCTAAATATAACGAACTCATTTATGACCCATTTACTAATATATGGGTTAATAAATGGGTTTATGACTCATTTTAACAGGTCTACTTACGATTATAGTGTGACGACCTGGTAACTCTGTAAAACGAAAAGGAACGTATCAATGATTAAACTCCAAGAAACGAAAAATGGAACGATACAACTTCAGCCCTCTTTTATTCTTTCCTTTGACAGGGCTGCATTTTATGCCTTTGTTTGGTTCTTGTAACGTCGATCCAATCATGCGGCCAATTTCAGCGTTGACGCCGGCTCTTGGACGCCGGCTCTTGGACACCTTGCCTTATTTTTAATCCGTGAGGAAAATAATAAAATGGATTATTTCCATACTCAATTAACAATTATTTAGAAATAATATACATCTTTTTACACCGAAATGGATGATTCAATTCCATCATGTTCTCTTGGCGAGAGGTATTGTTCCAACGATTGAATGCAGTCGTTTATCTACAAGAGATGAAATATGTCATTTCCACATTTAATTGAACTAACTTAGGAACGGTATACCTATTTGTACCACATAAGATGATTACATCTTATCATGCTTTTATTATCGATTTGCTTGCCTCTAGAGATTCTAGCGGTGCCAAAGTTTGATATTTTCGAGTTCATCTCGTCATCCAATTGCACATGCTTTGCTTTCAAATCTCGATGGATGGTCTTGAGCTGAGAATCCTCGTGCAGATACAGAAGGCCCCTCGCTATTCCCTTGATAATGTGCACATGCTTTGTCCGGTCTAATTCCCTCCTTTTCACCGAATCTGCCTTAGGAAAATCGGAAAATTTTTTGGTATGTAGTGGGCAATGATTCATAGAGAACATAATAGCTAAACAAATGGATAGATAGAGGTAAGAAACTGAACCAAATAGGAAGGTATTGAGATTACGGTTCGTCAAGTATTCGTATACAAGAAGCTTTTTGCCTCCCTCCAAGTAGCAGCCCAATAGCCTCACTAGATTTTGATGTCGAAGCTTAACAATGAGCATCACTTCATCCTCGAACTCTTCAATGCCTTGGCTCGATTTAATCCAAATCCTTTTGACTGCAATTTCTTTCCCATCAAGTAGCTTACCCTGCATTCAGTACTCATGTTCCCCAATAAGGCTATTAGGGATAGGAAATTATAGACGACGATGTCACGTGACATGAAAGTAGACCTTAGTAGGAATTTCGTCAATCCATCATGGAATGTAAGTTTTTTGACCTTGTAGACTGGCGCGAAACTCCCTTCTCCGTGCTTATTAGCATCGGTGAACTTGTTTGTAGTGGATACTATGGTAGGCAGGTCAAAATAGTGCACCTCACCGCTTTCGTTTTGAAATCCATTGTGTGCTCTACTCTCCTTCAAGCTCGTCCTGCACATAGAATCCTCCATGCTTCGTAAAAGTATTTCTTCAAAGAAGTTGGCATCTGAGTAGTGCGGCATGCGCTCGTCGTACCATATGATCGTTTCCTGGTTGGATGGGCATTGATTGGGGAGCGTTTGAGTCGCGTCTTGACGCATACGAGTAGTGTGTAGGGCTCGTGCACATCTAATACATGTACCTATGGGAAGGTAGAGTATGTGCATGGCACGAGCTTGTGCAGGCCGATTACGTGAAATTCCTATTTGCCCTTGGTTGCTGAATTATTGTTTTGCCCTATCATGCAATTTAGTGAAATTAAATGTCTAGTGATTTACATATAATTTTTTTTAATTAGAGATTGTGATTAGCTACAACATCTTTGATTATCTTATATTATATATACTAAGAACCTTTGGATCATATATTGAAAATAGACATTGATTGTAATTAACCATACAAATATAATAAAAATTCTCGTGGGAAAAAAATTATTATGTTGATACGATTAATTAGGATGAAATGACATCTTATTTTTCTTAATTTACCCATAGAGATTAAGAAAAGGGAATATAATGTGATAGTTTCTTTATAAAGTAATTATGAATCTATTTAAATTAGAGACTCAGCCAACATGCAGCTGTTGACGTTATTTGATTTATATTTTGTGACATATTTTACATTGATGAAAACATGATTTATGAAATCCAATAGCAGTGCCAATTTCTCATATTTTCGAGTTCATCTCGTCATCCAATAGCACATGCTCGCTTTCAAATCTCGATGGATGGTCTTGAGCCGAGAATCCTCGTGCAGATATAGAAGGCCCCTCGCTATTCCCTTGATAATGTGCACACGCTTTGTCCGGTCTAAATCCCCTCCTTTTCACCGGATCTGTCTTAAGAAAATTAGAAAATTTTTTGGTATTCAGTGAGCTATGATTCATAGAGAACATGATAGCTAAACAAATGGATAGATAGAGGTAAGAGACTGAACCAACTATGAAGGCATCGAGACTACGGTTTGCCAGGTATTCGTATATGAGAAGCATTTTGCCTCCCTCTAAGCAGTAGCCCAACGGCCTCACTAGATTTTGGTGTCGAAGCTTAACAATGAGCATCACTTCATTCTTGATCTCTTTAATGCCTTGTCTCAATCTCATCCAAAGCCTTTTGACTGTAATTTCTTTCCCATCAAGTTACTTACCCTACATCCAGTACTCATGCTCCCCAATAAGGCTGTTAGGGAGAGGAAATTATAGACGACGATGTCACACGACATGAAAGTAGACCTTAGTATGAATTTCGTCAATCCATCATGGAATGTAAGTTTTCTCACCTTGTAGACTAGATCGAAACTCCCTTCTCCGAGCTTATTAGTATTGGCGAACTTGTTTGCAGCAAATACTATGGTAGGCATGTCAAATAGTGCACCTCACTGCTTTCCTTTTGAAATCCATTGTGTGCTCTTCTCTCCTTCAAGCTCGTATTGTGCACAGAATCCTCCATGCTTCCTAAAAGTATTTCTTCAAAGAAGTTGGCATCCGAGTAGTGCGCCACACACTCGTCGCACCATATGATCGTTTCTCGATTGGATGGCATTAATTGAGGAGCATTTGAGTTGTGTGTCGGGCACGTGCAAGTAGCGTGCAGGGGTCGTGCACATTATGTGAAGACTCATAACTTGCAAACCAAATCATCTTATACTTTTCCAGTCCTAGGAACGAGCCTGCTTTACATCGCATATGCATTTCCGAGTACTGACCTTTATATGTAGGATAGCAGCTAACAATTCATATTACATTATTGTGTTCTTCTCCAGATAGTAGCTTATAGTTTTGGTTCTATTTTCTAGGTTTTGAGAAATTTGATGCATGATTTGAGAGACCGAGCTGCAAGTGGCAATTCAACGAGGAAATTTGCCGCTGGAAACGCGACAGCTCCAAACTTCCAAACTCTGTTTTGACTTGTGCAGTGCACTCCAGATTTGTCACAGGAACAATGCGACGATTGTTTGGTGAAATCCATTGGACAAATTCCACAGTGTTGTGATCTGAAACAAGGAGGGAGGATTGTTGGTCCCAGTTGCAATATCAGGTTTGAAGTATACCGCTTTTTTGATCCTTCGGCTTATGAGTCGCCGGCATCACATGTATATGGCTGCGTTTCGTATTCTTTTTCAAGGGACATTGGCCGATGGAAAAGTTATAGCAGTAAAAAGGCTGCATGTAGATTTGGCACAAGGTGGTCAAGAATTTAAGAACGAGGTCCTCTTGGTTGCAAGGCTTCAACACCGGAATTTGGTCAGGCTCTTAGGTTTTTGCCTGGAGGGGAGAGAAAGGCTTCTTATATATGAATTTGTACCAAACTCAAGCCTGGATCACTTAATATATGGTATGATCATGCCATTTTGTTACCAACAGCATCCGATTCAAGAGTAATTGAAGTGCATGTTCTTACCAATCTGCATTTAGAAAGTCACCTCGCATTAGTCACATCCGCTATAACCATTCATCAATATGCTATGCAGATCCTGTTAAGCGTAGGCAGCTGGATTGGGAAAGGCATCAAAAGATAATAGGAGGCATTGCTCGTGGGCTTCTTTATCTTCATGAGGATTCTCAACTTCAAATCATTCATCGGGATCTTAAAGCAAGCAATATTTTGCTTGATGCGGAGATGAACCCTAAAATTTCAGATTTTGGCATAGCAAGGCTATTTGTGGTGGATCAAACTCAAGGCGCCACAGCAGGGTTGTTGGCACTTAGTGAGTAAAAGATAACATAGTATCTTAAGATAAATCCGGTTATATTTCCCGTGCCCTTCTCCATATAATCTGAATAGTTGGCAAATTTAAAGGCACAACATATTAAATGAAATTGTGTTGAAAGTTCTCATTATTTTTGTGATGCAGTGGGTACATGGCTCCAGAGTATGCAATGCGTGGATTGTTCTCAGTCAAGTCAGATGTCTTTAGTTTTGGGGTGTTGCTACTAGAGATTATTAGTAGTAAAAAAAGTAGCCGCTTCTGCAACGGGGATACCACAGAGGACCTTCTTAGCTATGTAAGAAAACATCTTCAAATCACTCTCCTTCCCCCAAAGAATCACCGGAAAAGAGTGGTGGACTCGAACTTGAATGAGTCGAGCAACCGTTTTTACCATCTGAGTTTGCGTTTGTGATTCATTGCAACCATGGAGGAGTTGGAGGGAAGGGACCCCCTCAAATCTCATAGATCCTAATTTGGCCGATGGCTCGAGGGCCGAAATGGTGAGGTGCATTCGTGTTGGATTGCTGTGTATTCAAGAAATTGAGGCCAAGAGACCAACCACGGGTGCGGTGGTTTTGATGCTCAATAGTTACTCCACCACCAAGCCAGTACCATCACGACCTGCATTCATTATGCACAGTATCCCTGAATCTGACACGGCGTCGCGCGGGATGGCAACTCATTCGGATCAATCCGAAAACAGACAAATCCAAGAATCAGTGAACGAGGCTTCCATCACCGAGTTATACCCTCGATGATCACAGATTGGAGCCTAGACATGTGTGCTTCTTCTGTTCCATTGTGTTAAATTCATTTTCTTTATGTATACGAAACTTCCCACGAGTCAACTACGGGGTGATATCAATGCGTCGAATATTCGACAAGATGCAAATGTCAATACGTACGTAAAATATTTCCTTGCAATTATAAATATATGAATAGAATCGCATGGTATCTTTAGTTCAAATTCTATTTAGATTGACGCATAAGAAAAGAGCTTATTAATTGGTTGTATCGATATACTTGTTGATTTTGATGTCAAGACTGAGCAATGCCAGCACCTATCAAACTAAAGTATTCTAACTTTGACCTTGTAGGCACGTGCAGGTAGCGTGCAGGGGTCGTGCACATTACGTGCAGATAGTGTGCAGGGGTCGTGCACATTACGTGAAGACTCATAATTTGTACACCAAATCATCTTATACTTTTCCGGACAGTGTTGTGATCTGAAACAAGGAGGGAGGATTGTTGGTCCCAGTTGCAATATCAGGTTTGAAGTATACCGCTTTTTTGATCCTTCGGCTTATGAGTCGCCGGCATCACATGTATATGGCTGCGTTTCGTATTCTTTTTCAAGGGACATTGGCCGATGGAAAAGTTATAGCAGTAAAAAGGCTGCATGTAGATTTGGCACAAGGTGGTCAAGAATTTAAGAACGAGGTCCTCTTGGTTGCAAGGCTTCAACACCGGAATTTGGTCAGGCTCTTAGGTTTTTGCCTGGAGGGGAGAGAAAGGCTTCTTATATATGAATTTGTACCAAACTCAAGCCTGGATCACTTAATATATGGTATGATCATGCCATTTTGTTACCAACAGCATCCGATTCAAGAGTAATTGAAGTGCATGTTCTTACCAATCTGCATTTAGAAAGTCACCTCGCATTAGTCACATCCGCTATAACCATTCATCAATATGCTATGCAGATCCTGTTAAGCGTAGGCAGCTGGATTGGGAAAGGCATCAAAAGATAATAGGAGGCATTGCTCGTGGGCTTCTTTATCTTCATGAGGATTCTCAACTTCAAATCATTCATCGGGATCTTAAAGCAAGCAATATTTTGCTTGATGCGGAGATGAACCCTAAAATTTCAGATTTTGGCATAGCAAGGCTATTTGTGGTGGATCAAACTAAAGGCGCCACAGCAGGGTTGTTGGCACTTAGTGAGTAAAAGATAACATAGTATCTTAAGATAAATCCGGTTATATTTCCCGTGCCCTTCTCCATATAATCTGAATAGTTGGCAAATTTAAAGGCACAACATATTAAATGAAATTGTGTTGAAAGTTCTCATTATTTTTGTGATGCAGTGGGTACATGGCTCCAGAGTATGCAATGCGTGGATTGTTCTCAGTCAAGTCAGATGTCTTTAGTTTTGGGGTGTTGCTACTAGAGATTATTAGTAGTAAAAAAAGTAGCCGCTTCTGCAACGGGGATACCACAGAGGACCTTCTTAGCTATGTAAGAAAACATCTTCAAATCACTCTCCTTCCCCCAAAGAATCACCGGAAAAGAGTGGTGGACTCGAACTTGAATGAGTCGAGCAACCGTTTTTACCATCTGAGTTTGCGTTTGTGATTCATTGCAACCATGGAGGAGTTGGAGGGAAGGGACCCCCTCAAATCTCATAGATCCTAATTTGGCCGATGGCTCGAGGGCCGAAATGGTGAGGTGCATTCGTGTTGGATTGCTGTGTATTCAAGAAATTGAGGCCAAGAGACCAACCACGGGTGCGGTGGTTTTGATGCTCAATAGTTACTCCACCACCAAGCCAGTACCATCACGACCTGCATTCATTATGCACAGTATCCCTGAATCTGACACGGCGTCGCGCGGGATGGCAACTCATTCGGATCAATCCGAAAACAGACAAATCCAAGAATCAGTGAACGAGGCTTCCATCACCGAGTTATACCCTCGATGATCACAGATTGGAGCCTAGACATGTGTGCTTCTTCTGTTCCATTGTGTTAAATTCATTTTCTTTATGTATACGAAACTTCCCACGAGTCAACTACGGGGTGATATCAATGCGTCGAATATTCGACAAGATGCAAATGTCAATACGTACGTAAAATATTTCCTTGCAATTATAAATATATGAATAGAATCGCATGGTATCTTTAGTTCAAATTCTATTTAGATTGACGCATAAGAAAAGAGCTTATTAATTGGTTGTATCGATATACTTGTTGATTTTGATGTCAAGACTGAGCAATGCCAGCACCTATCAAACTAAAGTATTCTAACTTTGACCTTGTAGGCACGTGCAGGTAGCGTGCAGGGGTCGTGCACATTACGTGCAGATAGTGTGCAGGGGTCGTGCACATTACGTGAAGACTCATAATTTGTACACCAAATCATCTTATACTTTTCCGGACAGTGTTGTGATCTGAAACAAGGAGGGAGGATTGTTGGTCCCAGTTGCAATATCAGGTTTGAAGTATACCGCTTTTTTGATCCTTCGGCTTATGAGTCGCCGGCATCACATGTATATGGCTGCGTTTCGTATTCTTTTTCAAGGGACATTGGCCGATGGAAAAGTTATAGCAGTAAAAAGGCTGCATGTAGATTTGGCACAAGGTGGTCAAGAATTTAAGAACGAGGTCCTCTTGGTTGCAAGGCTTCAACACCGGAATTTGGTCAGGCTCTTAGGTTTTTGCCTGGAGGGGAGAGAAAGGCTTCTTATATATGAATTTGTACCAAACTCAAGCCTGGATCACTTAATATATGGTATGATCATGCCATTTTGTTACCAACAGCATCCGATTCAAGAGTAATTGAAGTGCATGTTCTTACCAATCTGCATTTAGAAAGTCACCTCGCATTAGTCACATCCGCTATAACCATTCATCAATATGCTATGCAGATCCTGTTAAGCGTAGGCAGCTGGATTGGGAAAGGCATCAAAAGATAATAGGAGGCATTGCTCGTGGGCTTCTTTATCTTCATGAGGATTCTCAACTTCAAATCATTCATCGGGATCTTAAAGCAAGCAATATTTTGCTTGATGCGGAGATGAACCCTAAAATTTCAGATTTTGGCATAGCAAGGCTATTTGTGGTGGATCAAACTCAAGGCGCCACAGCAGGGTTGTTGGCACTTAGTGAGTAAAAGATAACATAGTATCTTAAGATAAATCCGGTTATATTTCCCGTGCCCTTCTCCATATAATCTGAATAGTTGGCAAATTTAAAGGCACAACATATTAAATGAAATTGTGTTGAAAGTTCTCATTATTTTTGTGATGCAGTGGGTACATGGCTCCAGAGTATGCAATGCGTGGATTGTTCTCAGTCAAGTCAGATGTCTTTAGTTTTGGGGTGTTGCTACTAGAGATTATTAGTAGTAAAAAAAGTAGCCGCTTCTGCAACGGGGATACCACAGAGGACCTTCTTAGCTATGTAAGAAAACATCTTCAAATCACTCTCCTTCCCCCAAAGAATCACCGGAAAAGAGTGGTGGACTCGAACTTGAATGAGTCGAGCAACCGTTTTTACCATCTGAGTTTGCGTTTGTGATTCATTGCAACCATGGAGGAGTTGGAGGGAAGGGACCCCCTCAAATCTCATAGATCCTAATTTGGCCGATGGCTCGAGGGCCGAAATGGTGAGGTGCATTCGTGTTGGATTGCTGTGTATTCAAGAAATTGAGGCCAAGAGACCAACCACGGGTGCGGTGGTTTTGATGCTCAATAGTTACTCCACCACCAAGCCAGTACCATCACGACCTGCATTCATTATGCACAGTATCCCTGAATCTGACACGGCGTCGCGCGGGATGGCAACTCATTCGGATCAATCCGAAAACAGACAAATCCAAGAATCAGTGAACGAGGCTTCCATCACCGAGTTATACCCTCGATGATCACAGATTGGAGCCTAGACATGTGTGCTTCTTCTGTTCCATTGTGTTAAATTCATTTTCTTTATGTATACGAAACTTCCCACGAGTCAACTACGGGGTGATATCAATGCGTCGAATATTCGACAAGATGCAAATGTCAATACGTACGTAAAATATTTCCTTGCAATTATAAATATATGAATAGAATCGCATGGTATCTTTAGTTCAAATTCTATTTAGATTGACGCATAAGAAAAGAGCTTATTAATTGGTTGTATCGATATACTTGTTGATTTTGATGTCAAGACTGAGCAATGCCAGCACCTATCAAACTAAAGTATTCTAACTTTGACCTTGTAGGCACGTGCAGGTAGCGTGCAGGGGTCGTGCACATTACGTGCAGATAGTGTGCAGGGGTCGTGCACATTACGTGAAGACTCATAATTTGTACACCAAATCATCTTATACTTTTCCAGTCCTAGGAACGAGCCTGCTTTACATCGCATATGCTTTTGCGAGTACTGACCTTCATCTGTAGGATAGTAGCTAACAATTCATATTACATTTAGATTGAGTAGGATTTTATGGTTTGGGTAATGACAAAGCACTAATTCTTGTGTTCTTCTCCTGACATTAGCTTATAGTTTTGGTTCTATTTTCTAGGTTTTCATAAATCTGATGGATGGTTTGAGAGACCGAGCTGCAAGTGGCAATTCAACGAGGAAATTTGCCGTTGGAAACGCGACAGCTCCAAACTTCCAAACTCTATTTGGACTTGTGCAGTGCACTCCAGACTTGTCACGGCAACAATGCGACGATTGTTTGGTGAAATCCATTGGACAAATTCCACAGTGTTGTGATCAGAAACAAGAAGGGAGGTTTGTTGGTCCCAGTTGCAATATCAGGTTTGAAGTATACCGTTTTTTTTATCCTTCGGCTTATGAGTCGCCACCATCACCACCACTGACACCACAGTCGCCAAGTTTCTCCTACACCTACTCCAACGATTAACACATCCTCTAAAGGTACTTCCTTTTAATGTACAGTTACCTATGCTAGAGCATTCTATTTGTGTTTTCTATTTTCTGTAGGACAAACATGATAATAATTATGAGCAAGTTGAACTTCATTGAGCTCCTCGTAGAAACAAGAGACTAGGGGTTGTAAGTTTGCTTCCCCTCCTTCCCCTACTCCTCCTCCATGAGTATGAGTATGGTCGCATTAAGTGGATTTTAAAGCACGATGCAATTCAACTTTTGATTCGGAGTGTAATAAGTTCCTGAGACACTTATGTTTCCTCTTGAATGAGATATAAGCATGAAATAACTAGCAGACGAGAAATTAATGAGATTTTTTATGCATCACGAGTCTTTCTTTCTTTCAATTTAAGTATCGCCTCGCATGGGAACGAGGCGAGAGAGAGAGGAGCAGGTAAAGGTTGGTGCTTGTGCTTTTTTCAAAAGCAAAGGGGAAAAGAGAGAGAGAAGAAAAGCCTCCCTCTCTCGTCTCCCCCGTGTTTTACTTCTTGGCTTTTGGAGAGAGATACAGAGAGACATCTCCGCGGTTCAACTCTCTGAGCCGCGCCCACGACAAAAGCTTGTTCCTGCGACGGTGACGCCGGCACGTGACGTCGCTAAATTAACTGTAATCTCGGAGTTTCGAGTGCCACGTCGGATCGTAAATATAGGCTTTGAACAATGTGATCGGTAGGTCACGTCACTTCGGTCACTGGGACTCTCTCTCTCTCGTCTCCCCCGTGTTTTACACTTCTTGGCTTTTGGAGAGAGATACAGAGAGACATCTATACCACCGCCCTCAGCGGCTGCGTTGGCTTGCGCTCTGGTCCCCCCACGAAGAGACCAGAGTTCAAACCCCAGAGTAGGCGTTAGGGATTCTTAAGTGTGGCGCCGTGGTGGTGGGTTCTACGCTAGCGTTGCCCCAGGTTTACTCCTCCGGCTGTCGGCCGTGCGGGGGGTTCCTGAGTTATCAAAAAAAAAAAAAAATACAGAGAGACATCTACGCTGTTCAGCTTTTTGAGTCGCGGCCGTGACAAAGTCTTGTTCCTGCGACGGTGACGCCGGCGCGTAATGTCCCCAAATTAACTATAATCTCTGATTCGACAAGTTTAAGCATTTATCACTACATTTGCCCGAGATATTAGTGCATGCCACTTTTTTACTTGCTGCACAAATTGACATTAGAGAAATGGGAACCCTACACATGCAATGCATACACCTACCATGCATGCATGCATCCGTCCATCATGCATGCATGCGTCCGTGCATGGTTTTGTGGGGGGGGGGACCAAGATCAGTCGGCAGGCGCGTGAACTTGGACGTCGATTTATTAGATTGCTCCAGATCACCACCACCAAGAAGACGTAGATGCTTTAGTTGAGAGAAAGGGATGAATGTGGATCCCATTGCTGCTTCTGATGGGCAATTTGGATTGGCCAACAATTTCGTTCCATCTATGTGCAACGATTGCACCTAGGGGAATGGTGCCACGTCATTCAAGTGGGGACAGCCGATTATTTCCACGGACCGAAGTTTTTGGAATGATGACTGTGAATTGTCTGGCCGATGCTTTTTATCTGTTCTTATTAGTTGCCTTCTTCCCAACCATCCTTTCAGGTTTTCGCAATAGATGAGGGACAGGATGGGAAGAAGGGGCGTGTAGTATTAGATTGCTCCAGGTCACTAGAAAATATTTTTCGAAACTTTTTTAAATTTTAGCCGAACACCAGAAAATTGTGTTCCAAGAAAACATTTTTCAGGAAAATGACTTCCAAGAAAATATTTTCCAAAAGGAGAATATTTTCCGGCAAACAAACGAAGCCTTAGAGGCTACCGATTTCAAGGTGGGTTTCTCAACTCCTGTGATCCGGTTCAAACATACCGAAATAAGAACCGAACCGGTTGGTTTTGCAAACAAAAATAAATTTCGTTGAGATGATTATGCTGTTTTTTTCTTCATGTTGAAATTTCAATTCCTTTTTAGTGTAGTTTTTTTTTTGTTGTTGATAGAGACCTCAGAATTTATATTATTCGTGTCGCCGAAGCAATGCTGGAGTAGAGACGGAGCGAGTGTCGCCGAAGCAATGCTGGAGTAGAGATGGAGCGAGTGCAGAGCAAAGAGCGAGGGACACAAATTTTTGAATTCACGAGAGAGGGAGACCTTTGCTTCATCGAAGTAGGGGCAGCCTTGATGTGCTTCGTCGTCGATGACGACAGGGGAACAATCGCTTGACGAATGCCGGAATAGCTAAAAGCGCCGAAGTAGCAACAACCAGCGTGGAGTAGAAAAATCTGATAGCAAAAATAGAGATTCAAATTTGGAAAGCCTTCGCTCGAGAGAGGAAAGAGAGTTGGCTTTTCTTCTTCTTCTGAGAAGGAAAGAACGAAGAAGAGGAGAGAGAGAATATCAGAGAAGAAATAAATGTGTGCAGAGGAGAGAGGGCGCAAGGGCTAGTATGCATCCTAGTGAGAGTGAAAGAAGATTATTTTTTGTGCAAAAAACTGCGTCTCAGTAGATCTGTCAAATGAATGGATCGAGTTGAATTTAGGTCGAGTCGAAAATGGTCCGATCCAAATAGATCTATTTAACCTGTTTTAACCCATTTTCACGTATTGCAAATATAATGACTCATACCCGACTCGATTCATACCTGATCCCGATCCATATTGTTAAAATACTTTCATATTTAACTCAATATAAAAAGCTCATACCCAAACTGAGATAATTGTACGGAGTGAGTGACTGGGAGATTGAGTAAGGGCGAGAGAGAGATGAGATGAGTTTAAATAAATTGTAAATCCATTTACGATCCATTTAACGCCCATATTATATTTACACCAATTTATGACCCATTTAATGAATATAATTGATCGATTTATAATCAATTTACTGATATATAGGTGAAGAAATGGGTCGACGACCCATTTTGACGGGTCGACATCTTAGTGAGCCGGCCCCACAACTTCAGGTGACTCCAAGTGGTGCTTAATGAGTGGCCCGAGACTACGCTAATGTGCCCCAAATGTTTCATCTCTGCATAAGCAAATGGCTATCCTACTTCAAAGTTTCGAATTTGACCGCACAGGTTTTTGATAGCAATGTATTTATAGGCCGGTTTGTTTCGAAAAGATTCGCGATTGATTAGCGATTAATCGTGAAGGCAGCGACGATTCTCATTCTGCTAAGCTCTTTTTTTTTCACGATTTTTTTTTATAATCCATTCCGATTCTATCTCATCTCTTTTTCCGGATTTCTCATCCGACACTTTATCCGGACATGTCCGGGCATATCCGATCCGGAGGGCGTCCCCAACCAAAAGATACGGTAACAGCTTATTCTATCCGATCTGTCAAAAGGGGCATTCCTATCTTGAACTTTGGTATCCTATTTGGACGCTGGAGATACAGTGTTAAAAAGGAGCCTAAAGTTTAGGACTCGTGTTATGGCAGTAACGACAAAAATTAAAAGCGGCAATTCAAATTTTTAAGGCTATCGAGTTACGACAAACTTGCCCGAAAAAGGAACCGACTGGAGCCCCGGCCACGCCCCCGGGACGTCTACTCCCTACGCTTTAGGAGGCGCATTCGCAAGGGCAGAACGGGGAAATCGGAGAAGCAGGGGGCCCCGCCCGCGGCTGACGTGGCACCGCCCCCTTTTAGCTGGCGCGGCTAGGAGGAGCGTCTCCTGATGGAGACGTCCCCCTCCTCCTCCCCCCACGCGCGCAATTTTTGAAGCTCCCTCCTATTTCCTCGTCCTCGTCGTCGTCTTCCTCGCTTTCCTCCTCCTCACGCTCCACCCCGAAAGCTCCACCGCTCCTCCCGCGGAGACCTTGCGCGCTCGCCGGAGCTCCGATCGACCTCGTCGAGTTCGAATCACCGCCGCTCCCTGCCGGTGAGTTTCCCGGTACGAGACGAAGCAGCGCTTCCTGCGTCCCTCGCTCTCTGTCTCTCTCTCGTGCGCGCTTGCTCGCTAGCAATTTGCTCGCGATCGGTGGGCAACCGCTGCGGTTTCGAGGCGTTGGCCCGAGCAGGAATCGCTTCCGTCGGGGCTGCGTCGTGTGCGGCGAGCGTGTCTAGACGTGGGATCATGCATTTCCTTGTCCCTGGCGTCGTCGCCGAGCGTGTGTCCGTGGTTGAGCTCGTTCTGTTTTTTTTCTTTTTTTTTGCTTCTTTTTTGCTCCTTCTAGTTTTGCCGACGGACGTCATTGCGGGGCGCAAGCTCTCTCTCTCTCTCTCTCTCTCTCTCTGTGAGTAGGAGCGAGCGAAGCAGACTCGGCCATGGATCCTGCTGCTTCGTTTTGGCGTCTTGAGTGGTTTCGGTGAAGGATCGATCGGACTGCGACCGGTGAAGTTTACTGCGCGACGATCGATTTTTTATTCTTTTTTTTTATTGCTTTTTTTTTGGTTGGCCAGTTAGCTCTGTTCTTTAGTTTTGTTTTGTTTTCCGGTGGCTGGCTGGTTTAGAGCTGCATTCATCGCGAGCCGTCTAGCATTTCTGAAATGATGTTTGGCTGATCCTGTTCTCGGTGAATTGTTTTCCTATGACCGTGGGAGAACCCGAGTGATTGATGCCCGAGGACGGAGAGAATTGATCTTTTCGCGAGAGGTTGGGATAAATTTGGCAGCAGATGATGATGCTCTCGTGTCTATTTCAATATCAATGTGATTTTGAGATGATCAGCATCCACAAAATTCGAAGTCGTTCCTACTTCCTAGTAAAATTTTACATTTTCTTTTTCCTCACAGGTCATCCGTTCTGTTGAGTGCCCTCCTTTTAGTTGTTTTTTTTTTTTTGCTCATTTCTGTTGTTTACTCCATGCCTCCTACCCGGGAGACTAGATAAATAATTAAAAACAATTATGGATTGTGAACTTAGGAAGCAAATCCTGAAATGGACCGCCGGGGCTGGCCGTGGAAGAAGAAATCGTTGGGCAAGAGCCTGTCTGACAAACCGGTTGCCCCATCTGATCCTGCAATTACCTTGTCTAAAGCAGCATCCATAGGACATGAGGTATGCTCATTGAACTTGGGGTTGAATGCATAATTTGGTAGGCATAAGAAAGCTGCCCATTCGTTGTTGTCAATTTCACTTATGCCAGGGATCAAGGGAGTAGCCTTTTTATTTTTACTTTTAAAAAAGAACATTTTAGCAAATTATCTTGTGCTCTTGGTCAAGTAACTCCTTCCTGAGTTTCTCTGTTTTCATGGCCAGGACTATGTAAAGGTGAACTATGTTCAGATATCCTTGGATTCATATAGGCATTTGAGTGGATTGGAAGATCATGTCACTGCACTGGAATCTCAAGTCACTACTTTGGAGTCTCAAGTTAAGGACTTGAATGAAAAGCTGTCTGCAGCTTATTTGGAGATTAGTTCGAAGGAGAATCTGGTCAAGCAACATGCCAAAGTTGCTGAAGAAGCTGTTTCAGGTCGAACCCTAGTACTCAGCTTAGCTCTCTAAGTAGTTTATATAATCTCTCTATCTCTCTCTATCTCCACCCAATCGTGCAGATAAGAGCAATAATTAGCACTCCCTCAGTCAGATTTGCCAACTATATTTTGAAATGTTCACCTAGATTACTTCAGTGAACATATGAATACGATAAAGCGATAGTTGTC
This sequence comes from Syzygium jambos, assembly GCA_031216235.1. NCBI lineage: Eukaryota > Viridiplantae > Streptophyta > Magnoliopsida > Myrtales > Myrtaceae > Syzygium > Syzygium jambos. The sequence goes on from CM062228.1 coordinate 16,611,339, forward strand.
CTTAACTCTCTTTAAACTTTTCAAAAACGGGATCAAAATGCTTAACTGGTGTGGGGACCGGAAAGTGTATTAAGCAGTAGAGTTCGTACTGCCAAACTTTACGTAGGGTTTGACATGTTCAAAATTGTGGGGGCCCTAAATAGGTTAAACAATGTTGCCTCAATTTTTCTCAGGATGGGAGAAGGCAGATGCAGAAGCCCTTGCACTGAGACAGCAACTTGAATCGACTATGCTGTTGAAGCTCACTGCTGAGGACCGGGCATCTCACTTGGATGGTGCTCTGAAGGAGTGCATGAGGCAGATAAGAAATGTAAAGGAGGAGAGTGAGAGAAACTTGCAAGAAGTAATTCGTACCAAAGTCAAGCAATTGGACGAAATGAAACTTGGTCTTGAGGCACAGGTAGCTGAATTAGATGGTCAACTTCTTCAGGCAACTGCAGAAAATGCTGCGCTTTCCAGGTCATTACAGGAACATATTGATACAATATTAAGTGTCAATGAAGAAAAATCTCAAGCTAATTTGGAGATTGAAGTTCTGCAACAGGATATCAAGTTATATGAGAAGGACATGAACTCACTGAAATATGAGCTGCACATGGTTTCTAAAGAACTTGATATTCGAAATCAGGAGAAGAATATGAGCATGAAGTCAGCAGAAGCTTTAAACCACCAGCATCTGGAGGATGTCAAAAAAATCTCCAAACTGGAAGCAGAATGCCAAAGACTACGTGGCCTCGTTCGCAAGAAATTGCCTGGTCCAGCTGCATTAGCTCAAATGAAGCTGGAAGTTGGGAGCTCAGGCCGAATCTCCAGTGAACCTTGGCTAAGGAAGAATACAGCTAGAAATCCTAGTTCTAGGTTGCCTCGTGAGCCTGAAATCTCCTTTGACCGTCCTCAGCAATGTTACAAAGAATCTGATTTTCTCACTAAACATTTGCTGGCAACGGAAGAAGAATCAAAGATTTTGAAAGAAACTTTGGCTGCTCGTAACTCAGAATTGCAGGCTATGAGAAACATGTGTGCCAAAACAGTGGGCAGGCTTAAGAGCTTGGAGGCTCAGATTCAGGCAGTTGAACTGAAACGGTCCCCTGAGTCCAACATGGGTTTGGATATTGAAGATTTTTCAAGTCACGTTGCAAGCACCCCGCCAAGTGCCAGTTCTACTTGTGAAGATGGAATTGAAGAAGAAGGAAGCTCCTCTGAATCTTGGAGTCCGCATATCTGCAGCATGTCTTATTTGGAGAGTGCTAAGAGCAGAGACAAATCTGATGAGCGGTCACATGAGAGTGACAGACAATTAATGGATGACTTTCTTGAAATGGAGAAATTGGCCTGTTCATCTGATGATATATGTGTAAACAGTTCTGCTGTTAGAAGTACAGGTTCTTCCGGCAAAGCAAATGTAGAACGTGTAGCACCAGCAGAAGTTACAAATTCCAAGGATGCAAATCTCCTTCCTAATCAGGATCCTGGCATAAATTCATCAGTGAATCAGGATGTGCCATACCCTAGTCCTGCAACCAGACAGCACAAGCCCCATAGAGATGTTTTGCAATCACCCAATCTGCTCCCCAAAATCGGTATGATAATTGAGTCTCATGCTCCAGATGTTGATGCAGGAAAAGTTTTGCTAGATATAAAACATGCTGTAGAGATCCCAGATTCTCCATTACTTCATTCAATCGGTCCTATCTCAGAGGAAGTTCATCCAAGTGATAGATATGGTCAGCATCCTACTGCTGAAGATACAGTGAAAATTGCAGAGAGTGTGATATCAGTCATTCCGGGTAGCCCTAAGACTAGCAACATAAATATCAGAAAGCAAAACCTTGAAAAGGCAGTTTCTCAGATACACGAGTATGTATTTTCTCTAGGCAAGGAAGCAGCCTTATGCCAGGATTTTTCCAGTTATGGGCAGGGGTTGGAAAAGATGATACAGTCTTTCTCCACCTCTGTTGAGAACCTTGCATGTAACAACTTTACCTCGGCTGACTTTGTTATTGAACTTTCAGATATTGTTGGTAAGGCTAGTGAACTAAAATCTGGCATCATTAACTACACAGGTCCTGAGGGAGATACTAGTGATGGAGAATGCATAGATAAGGTTGCTTTGCTGGAGAGTAAGGTCGTTGAAGAAAAGCTGTCAGGAAATACATATACAGTTGAATGTGGCAATATCCCTTCTACTTCTAATATTGAGGATTACAGCAAGGGATTTCAAGAAGAAAAAATGGGCTCCCAGGTTGGATCGAAGGTTGCATCTTTCAAGAATTTAAAGGAGGACGTGAACCCATTCAAGTCAGAGAAAGAACATGATGTATCAGGCATAGCTACGTGCACTGATCTTGAGACTACAAAGCTTCGGCTGCTGGAAAAAGAGAAGGTTCTTACAGGACTGAAATTGCAGTTAGAATCATGTCAAAACTCACGCAGCTTGGCAGAGGTTCAGCTAAAATGCATGACAGAGTCTTACAAATCATTAGAAATGCGGGCACATGACTTGGAAGCTGAAGTGAAACTTTTACGTGACAAGATTGAGAAGTCAGAGGAGGAACTTGCTGAAGAAAAACACCATCATCAGGAAACTCAAGCTAGGTGTGAGGATCTTCAGCAGAAAATCAAAAGGTTGGAATTTGTTGCCTCACCTTAATTTGTCCTGGGGTTTGAACTTACAAACTAAAAAATAATAATTATTCATTTTGAAGACGGGCTTTTTGAAAAGAGGTGGTTCCCTGTTCTTTTAGGGCTTGAGGTCAGATATGACCCACATTTAGACCCAGGACTTGTGGATTGCTGTTTTCTCCTGCTTGTGCCCTATAACCATAGGTATATATTGGTTAGGTCATCAGAGTTCCTTCAAGTTTAAAAAAATCTTAAAAGAATGTCTTGCAATTTCTTAGTTGGATAAGGCCCTCGGGTCAGAGTCTGATAAAAATGATGCCTATGTCCAGAAAAAAATGTCATGCTTGTGCAATATCAAATGTTGTAAGTGAACTACCTTGCATTGATTCTGAGTAATTGTCATGCTATTCCGGCTACCAACTTCATACATTGGCGGCATAACTTGTTTTTCATCATGGAACTTTTTTTTTAACTTGATGTCCAAAGTATATCTTACATGTCCTTTATCTCTTTTCAAAGGAAGGAGAACTGCACAACATGCACAACATGCACATCATCTGCAGTAGATCTTGACAGCAAGAGCAAACAGGTATGGTAGATTCACCTAATCTTAAGTAGCTATAGTCATCCTTAGACTTGCTTCTTATCTTCAGGAAGTTAAAATGGAAAGAGTCATTAGTATACACATACATATTATTGCAAGGAGAGTAATATGCGGAGGCATTTATAAGTTGCTCTCGGAGCTCCACACATATTCGATATACACATACATTTAGGTTCATGAGGAATATGACCACAATTTTGTCACTGTCTACTAGTGGCTGTTAATTTGCTCTTGTTGTTTTATATTTTTTTCGTGGACTATGGATCAGATGCCTCGCCAACAGATATGTCCGTGAAATGGGTCTTTCTTTGTTCAAAATCCATTGATAGGACAAACTCCACTGTGTCATTAGATTGTAGTCAACATTAACAGTTGCTGTTTTCAACCCTGCTAACAAAATAGATCGGCTTCATATTTAAGTGCAGACTGCTAAGCATGGATATTTTAAAGATGCAAATGTTTTTGATCTCCAATTTTCTTTCCAGTCCCGATACTATTCAATGACTACATCCAGAGATGTAAATAATCGATTTCTTGATTGAAAGGTGTGAATGCATGTTTTCCCGTCTGTCAGCAATTTTGCGTCCTTTTAATGTTTCTCCAACACTATGGCAGGAGGAGATAGCCGCAGCAGCACTGAAGCTTGCAGAGTGTCAAGAGACCATTCATCTTCTAAGCAAGCAACTGACGGCTCTGCAACCCCACCCAGAGAGCAAGGCCTCTCAATTTGATGAGAAGCAAAAGGAGGAAAGCTTGTAGAGGCTAAAAGCCGATACAACATCATTTTGATCAAAAACGAAAAAGGCCGCCTCAACAGATTAGATGAATATGATCAAAGCTGAACTGTGTAGTGTTGATCCCAGTGAGTGGCGAGCATTGATTGAAGAGCCCTCCTGATTTCCGTTCCGATTAGTTTCCACTCTCTGGAAATGCAAGACTCTTATGGGGTGAGTTTGATTCCATCTCGAGGATTAGACCAATGTTTCCCATACTTTAGTTAAAGAATGCAAAGTAATATGCCTTTTTCCCACTAATCAAGTTGGAGCTAACAAGCTTGTTCCCGGATGGCCAAATGAACATGCTAATTCACATCATCTGCAGCCTCACTAGCACGCCATCGATAGAGGTTTGACAGACTTCTATCGTAGTCCATTCTCATAGCACCTTGCTCCGACTTTAGCTACCATAAGAACTGTGGAATCGTACCCATCAATTTACAATTTCTGCTCGACACGTTCAAGATATTAACGCATTTGTTGATCAATCTCATATTATATTGATGGGGACGAGCTACGACCACTGATCTTCTCAGTTTCGTTGTATAACTGGGGTCCTGTAATTGCTTGCTAGCTCTTTCTCGGGTGTATAGACATTAAAAGCTGGCCTTAGCGATTACTGGTGCCGAGTGGGAGGGCCATCGCTCGACGAATAAAAGTTACTCTTAGTATATCAGGCCAATCTTTCTTTAAGAGTTCACATCGATGGGAAGGTTTGGCATCTCGATGTTGGCTTTTTGCCTTTTGGGGTTGGAAATTGTTTTAAGGGTTGGGCGGTGGGCCGGGTACAGAATGTTGTGAAATAATTCAGTCCTGTGAGTGTTGAGGCATTTAAGAGGATCTTTACTTAGTACGAAAGGATCGGGAATGCACCTGGTGTACCAAATATGGAGCCACGGTGACTCACATTGGACATCCTTTTCACCATCACGAAAGTACGTATTTGCTATGTAGGCCGTTATTTAACTGAGCATGGATGTATGAATTCGCTTTGCATTCCGTAATTGATGAGCGGATTATACAGTTTCAAACTTAATTTTGAAATCATTCCCTGAAGTCTTCAATCTTGGATCCGTCACACCATCGAAGATAAGGCGCCCTTGAGAAAACTCTGTACAAATAGTTTATGGGTGATACGGTGGATATAGGACCTCTTTAGTACAGAAAGTTTACGGCTGATATGGTAATGCAACGGTGTTAGGCTTTCGTGCATGATTGATAAGCTAGAAGCATAAGAGCATTTTGCGGCTTATGATCACGTATTTTTCTTTAAACACTGGAAGAGGAGCTATTCAGTGACTAGTTGTCTTGGAGCACAAGAGTGAAAGATATGCACACATCACACATGAAAACTGCAATGGCGAATTTATAGGGGGCCGGTTGGGGCTGCTTCCGGTAAATAGAGGGTGTAAATTTTTAGTAGTTTTGTACCATCACGTTCAAAAACCCTTGGACTCAAATAATCCTCGCGAATTTAAATAAATCGCCGTCTGTTGGTGCGTGGTGACATTTACGACAGGCCTTGGACAAGCCTTGGCTTGCGTATCACGATTCTGCGACGGCTGCATAAGATACTTTGAGGAAATATTACCAAAAAAAGTCGTAAACCATCGTGTGGATACTAATTTAGTCACGAACCCTTCAATTTGGCCAATTTAGTCATAAACTTTTTGTCAATTTGCTAATTTAGTCATTCTGGTTGAAAACGCCGGCCGTCCTACATGGTATGGTATGACATGGTCGGCGTTGACGTGAACAATTTTTACAATTTTTTTTTTATATTTTTGTTTATTTTACTATTTATATTTTTTTCATTGCGCGTGATGCCTTGCCCAGATTTGGGTGGGGCCTTCGCGCCCTTGCCCGCGATCGATGAGGGCCTGGGCGAGGGACGTGATCCTTGCTAGCAGCCGGCAGCCGGCAAGGACTTCTAGACCTTTGTACCATCGCCGGCCACAATAAAAAAATTAAATTCCAACAATTGTAAAAATCATCTGATTTTCTGTCAAAATTGACTGGAAGAACTAAATCGAAAAATTATCAAAATATTTATGACTAAAATAAATAAACTAAGGGTTAATACCACGAAAAACCCTGAACTGGTATACTTGTGACAATTTTACCCAAAACTATTTTTTTGATCACAAAATACCCCAAACTGGTACACTTGTGATAAATTTACCCCGAACTATTTTTTTGACCACCAAAAACCCTGAACTGGTACAGTTGTAACAATTTTACCCCAACTAATTTTTTAATATTATTTTTTATATTTTCAAATTTTTTTGATTAAATTTTTTATTTTTTATTTTATTTTCTTTTCTTTTTTTTCCTTAATCTTCTTCATCTTCAATTTTTGGCTGGTCGCCGGTCCGGCAACCGGCCGAAGGCGGAAGCCGGCAAGGGCTCGGCCCTACCGGCAGCTGGCAAGGCCGACCTCATCGGTGCTGGGCGAGGCCGACCTCACCCGCGGCCGGCAGGGCCGACCTCGCCGGCTTTTGTCTCTGGCCGGTCGCCGGTTCGGCGACCGGCCAGAAATTGAAGATGAAGAAGATTAAGGAAAAAAAGAAAAGAAAAGAAAAGAAAAAAAAAATTCGATGAATTTCAGGAGACAAGGTGATGAGTTTCGGGAGAAGAACAAAAGCCTGAGAAGATTAGGAGACACAAACAGCTGACGAATTTCGGGAGACAAGGTGTTCGGGACATGTTCGCGGCCCGACTTGGGCAAGTTGGGAAGATTTCCAGAGTTCGGCCTTTGAAATTGCGTGGCGAGTAAGAAGAGCTCGAGAAGTCAAAGTGAAGGAGACGAAGAAGGGCAAAACCCTCGACATAATCAAAGAAGGTTTCTCTCCTTTCTCGCAGTTTCCCAGCCTAACAGCATGTCCTGTCCCCTCCAACTCATCTTCACCCAACTCGCTCCTTCAAACATAAAGAAGAAAAGCAGTGAATCGATGAGTACTGTCTTCAGCCATAAGAGTGAGGTGAAAAAAAAGGAAATCTGACTTTTGCAGATTGGCAGACGAAGTCAAAATGCAGAGGCCACCAGCATCTCAGAGATTCACAGAAATCGATATTTAACTTATTGGGGACAGATACCTGAGATAAAAGCACAGAAGACAGGTAACATGCCTCCCCTCTTTGTTACATTACACGATCTTTTGTGTAAGAATGACCCATCCTGATGGTGAGGGTCATCTGTGTGTGTTCCATTTTAGAAACTCATGCATGATGGCGCTTTTATTTATTTTAAGAAAAAAAGGATAATGACAGAATCAGTCGCTCAATTTTAACCTAATACACAATGTGATTCTTGAACTTATAATTTGTTCAATGTGGTCCCAAAACTTCAACCCTGTATAATGTGATGCTTGAACTTTTAATTTATTCATGTGGTCTCTAAACTTTGGGTATATATTCAAATTAGTCCTTCGACTATATGAAAATATTCAATATTATACAGTCCAGGGACTATATTGAATATGCATCAAACGTTTATGGACTATATTGAACAAATTGAAAGTTTAAGGATGACATTACATATTGGGTTAGAGTTTAGAGATCACATTGAATAAATTAAAAGTTCATGGATTACATTGTACATTAGGCCGGAGTTTAGAGACCATTAATGTCATTTTCCTTAAGAAAAATCACAACATGGCGCAATTATCAAGAAGTTTTTACGCAAGCGATTTTATCCATCCCTAATTTTAGGGTTTTAATCACTCACTCACTAGCCATCAAATTTAAGAAGGATAAGACCACTTGTGAAAAAGAACTATATTATGACCGTATGTGCTATAATTACGCTTTTTTTTTCAAAGGTATAAAATACAATATGCGAGGTTTTCAACGGGTTCAATGTTTTGAGAAAATCGACTCACTTAAGTAACAATTAGTAGGTACAAAAGTTTATACTTACACCATTCCAATTGAGAAAAGTGTTATATTAGTAAGCACTGAGCAATTGCTAATTTAGTATGTTAAATAAAGCATATTGAATGCCGGACTCTACGCATTAATAAAATGTAAATGCTTAAGATATAATTTTTTCTTATTTGATAGCGTAATAAGCACTCTAAAAACATCTGTTTACGATATACCACATAAAAGATTGAAAATTTATGCATATCAATTGGCATATGATCACTTAAAAGCCTTTCATCTATCAAAAGGTCGAGAGACAAAAGAGGATAAGTTCTAGAATACTAATACTATCAACTCGTAACACGAAGGAAAATTGTTCAAAAACTCCTATTGTACGATGGACAGATCATTTATAAACTTTTTAATTTGGCCAAACTTTTTGACAATTTATCAATTTAGTCATTTCAGCTAAATTTGGCCGACATTCGTGACGTGGATGTCAATTGTCCTACGTGGCATGTCCGGTGCTAACGTGGACTATTTTTTTGAATTTTTTTTAACAAAATTTTGTTATATTATTTGCTCTTTTTTTTAATTGTTCTTCTTAATGGCTGCAAGACCCTCACCGACTACATGCAAGGCGAAGGCCATTGTGGCCCTCACCTCACATAGACCTAGTGAGGGCTTTACGGCCCTCACTTGTGGCTGGTGAGAGTCGTCAGCCATCGTCGAGGCCCTGGCAATCCCTGCCGGCCATTTCAAAAAGAAGAACATTAAAAATAGAATAAAATATAAAAATTAGAAATTTTTTATAAAAATTGCAAGAAATGTCTATTTCTGCGTCGGTTATGCTACATAGGACCGCCGGTGTTCATGTCATTGATTTATCAAAATTGATAAATTGCTAAAAGGTCTAGAACTAAATTGATCAACTTGAAAAATTTATGACTAATTTGATCGCCGTATAATAAATTGATGACTTTTTGAATAATTATACTCCTCAGGCAATCCAACGGTCCAATGCACAAAGAAGTCTTTTGCTAGCATACAGACAATATTAAACTATGAAACGTCCTTGGTGTACTTCAAAAAGGCAGAAGAGAGAGAGTGGACGAGCAACAGTGCAGGTTACCTGAACGCATTATTGTCACCCGATCCCACGTTAATGCCTGTCCTGTCAACAAACCCAATAAGAAAAGCTAATCGAGCCACGCAAGTGTTGATTTAGCAAAAGATGTGTGCCGTATGGAGTAGGACAGACATTGATATTTGATTCACACGGAGCATGCGTAGACACAAGAGCAAACTGGAGGGTCGTCGTAGTGTATTTATTGGCGTGAGAAGCAGAAACCCAATTTTGGTGAAGGAGGATGACTTCGAGATGTGAAAGACTATGGCTTTTCATCCATAATTCAAAATAGCCATGTGGGATTTGTCTCCCATATCAGAAGTTAGGAACCTCGTCCGGCAAGCAAGTTCTTCAATAGTAATCTCTTCAGTCAACTCAATTACCCAACCTCAAACATTGACATTGGACCACTTACTACTATTTAGTCTTTCTTTTAAGGGGGATTACATAGGGTATCCATATGTAACCGGAGAGGCCTGCCTTGAATAGTTAGCGGTGGTTACACAGGGTACCTCATCAAAGCAGAGATAGCATAAGCTATCAACAGGGGCCTTTGCCATCTGTCCGTTAGCATGTTGATGGCGGGCTACAAAGATGAGTTCTTTATAAGGGGAAATAAAGCTGTTTTCAAAGATTGTGTTGTTCTTGGATGCCAATAATAGAAAACTGATTGAAGAAAAATAAACCCATCTTCCAAAACTCCCTCCACCCTAGTTTTGGTGAACACGCTTCTATGTAACACTCAGGCAAACTTAACGTAATGAAACACACAAAAAACGTTCAAATCCTAACTCTAACTCTCGAGCATCATCAGCCCACGCCTCTCTCTCTCTCTCTCTCTCTCAATAAATAAGGTTATTGAGGTGTAAACTTTCCTGAAAGAATCCACCGATACTCAGAGCATGTCGCAGTTGTCAATAAGTTTATAAAAGTAATACAAGCGTCATCTTAATATGTCTAAGTGTACTAAAATGGATAGAGAGAGTCGCTTGTTTTGCCGGATACATTAATTTTCAGTACATGAATGGAAGGTCACTCGCTTACTTGCCAAACACGATTAAACTCGACCAAGCAATGTATTAACATCTCGTGTGCATGTCGATATGTGGAAAACTACGTGAGACAACGGACAAAAAATGCTGTAAGCACTCCTTTGCGACGAGAATTGTACCTCCACAAGTTATAGCAAACTAATAACATTCTGATAGAAAGAAAACTCGGGACCGGAGACTTGCTCTTCGCGTGTCTGAGTCATTGCCGGGCATGAACTCCTCCGCTTCGAGTTACATTACTCTCTTCAAACAAACTTGTTTCTATCGCCTCGTTCCTTTGCCAAGATTGATCTAGCTTAAATGGTGAACTGGAATTGCCTTCTAACATATATACTCAAAACTGTCAGGTCCGAACCACGCAGCGATTCTTTCAGGCCTTTCACGTCTCAAGCTAAACTTTCCCAACAGGGAGAACTATTTTCTCTACACGGCGAAAGACCGATGCTTTGACAGCAAATGTCACTGCACAAGCTTACACAATCGAATTTTCCTAGCTAATTCACCAGTTGGTAGTATGAACACAAGAAACCCAGTTAAAGAGATCGACCAAACAGAAAAACAAAAACGATTCTACTATTGGCAATTGTTATCTCTGGCTGTTTTATGCGTGGTTTACTTGGCGGCTTTACAATGCCAAATGGGAAGTGGAAAAGCATGGGGCGTCCGTTAGGCTTACAATAGGGCAACTTATGTCATGCATGTTTTATAATGCATACCTCTCTCTACCTCTCCGACTTCCAAATAGTATTCTATTTCACTCAGACAGCGAAAAGAAGGGAGAGTCTGTAGCGCCAAATTTTGTAAACCAGTTTCAGTCGAACTAGCATTACTCTTTTCGGCAATATTGTCTCTGACTTGAATTGCTGGAAAAAAAGTACTCTCTGTCCTTACAAAGTTCCTCTCCGTCGGACAATATTGATCATCAAGAAGGATGGGATTAGGATTATGATCAACAGGAAGGAAAATGAAGAGCACAAGGGACACTGCTCTTTAGTTACTCTCATAATGTCAAGCTCTTCTTGATCAATTTCATTCATACATGTTACATGCAAACCGTGAACACGACTCTACAAATATCCATAACAAATTGGTCAGAACCAACCAAGACCCCCTAAAAGGACTAGATAAGTTATTTGTCATATATCCAGAAACTAACTCTCTATAAATGCAAATCGAATCTTCCTTAAAGAGCTTCTCTCTCTCTCTCTCTCTCTCTCTCTCTCTCTCTCTCTCTCTCTCTCTCTCTATTTTTTGTTCACATCATCTGATCATGGAAGCTACAGACTGGAACACCACTTCTTCACAAGGGATGGTGATTCCCATGTCATGGTTGAACCCGTACTCTTCTTCAGCTCTCTGAAGCAGGCTCTGGAACTTGGGGTGAGCCAACCAGGAGATCGGGACGATGTATCTGCTCCTGTTCTCTCCCACATACACCGCAAAGTGACCCTTCGGCACATCCCCAGGCAGGCCGGCTTCCTCATTGTTGTTGTACCCGTTTGAGGATCTCTTGCCCAAGCTTGAGCATTTCTTGAGGATCTGTTTGATTGCTGCTGTTTGAGGCAGCTTGTTTGACTTCCTCATTGCCATATAGTCAGTCCAATGTTCTTAGATGCGCCTGTGTGTTTGCTTGAAATTGGAGAGAGGGAGAGAGGTTATTGGGTTTCTCTCTGGTGGGGTTCTTTGGGAAGAGTCGAGAGGTTTTGGAGAGGAGTTCTTGAAGGGAGGTGGTGGTGGGGGAAGGAGTGAAGAGATGCAGAGGTACTTATAGTGTTCTTTCTTTTGTTTTTTTTGGGGAAGGACATATAGGAGGTACCAATTTGGAACATAGTCATGTGACATGTCAGAAGGAAAAAAGAAACGGAAAGAAAGGGATGGACTGTTTGGCATTTTGCTGGGCTTAATGTAATTAGCTAGGGCAATGGAAAATTGTTCAATGCCAATGCCAATGTGTTGCGGGGTTGTACCCTAAATTGTTGCTTTCTCATTGGGCAACAGGGGAACCTCACCTCTTTCTCTTAACACTTTGTCTCTGGGCAACGGGTGGTGTCCCCACTCAGGTTGGAGGACCGTTTCACATCCAAGAAAAACATCTTCATTTGAACCAGTTAGATACTATGCTAGTGCCTTGAGCAGAGAGAGAGAGAGAGAGAGAGAGAGAGAGAGAGAGAGAGTGGTCATGACCAGTTCACATTAACCAAGTATGTATCACGACCATTGTAGGCTATGATTAGTTAGGTTTTGATGGTCTTGGCTCGACATGTTGGCTTAGCTGAGTTGCGTTTCACAAGCATTGGGTTCTTAGGAAACCGGCTCGTAATCTATGTGGGGAAGCACATTTCGAGAACCGAACATGTACAACAAAGACTCCCGGGAGAAATAAGAATACAAAACAAAGGTGCTTGCACCAAAAAAATGACCAATTTTGGCTATTATTGACGTGTGATAGACTTAATCAATAAAAACAAAGTTTGGTCACTTTCCAGACTCAAGTCGTTGGTTAAATTCCGACATTTTTCTTAACTGTAATTTCCAGTTCCGCATCGTCGATTAAATTGCAACAAAATTTGTTTACGTCTGGTTCATTTGTAGTAACTGTACTTTCCAGACCTTGTCGTCGATAAATTCCAGTACGACTTGCATTTGTGTAGTTACGTTAAGAGTAAAGTTGTTGATTTCTCCATTTGCCTGGATTTTTCCTATTCAGAATTGACGCATAATCTGTCTCTTTGAAAAAAAAAAAAACCCAAGAAACGACTTTCGATAAAAAAATATTTTGTTGTGAGGATAATTCCAGTGAAACGAACAGTAAGGAGAAAGGAACAAAAAGAATATGCACCTTTCGATCTCAGCTCTCCTCCTGTTCAAATACCCAGTTGTTACGATAAAGTCGCACGTCCAAATGAGTTGGCAAAAGGTCCCAATAATACAGAGAACAGGCACCGAAGTACGATAGATAGAGACTGATTCGTCATCTTCTGCCCGTTCTTTACTTTCACATTCCCTAACCTTTTATCTCAGTCCTCATCTTCTCACGGTCCAAGGGAAGGGGCGAAGGTAGAGAACCCGCGTCGTCTTCTCAACCGTTAAGCTTTTATAGCACTTGGTTGTGTACCCGGTTGCGTATCAAGAGCAATTGCTTGAAGCGACATTGCAGTCCCGCAAACCATGTACGTCGCCGAGCAGGAACTTATTTGGTTGTGGAACGGTAACACCGTCGTACGTATTAATATCGGTTACGTTGCGTGGTTAACATAAAAGAGTCGAATCAAATTTTCACTTCATGGCAATTCGTCTACCATCGGTACCCTCGCAAGCTGGCGATCTCTACGTTCACTAAGCGCTTCAGCATGAATCCTTCCTAGTAATTCAGTGCTCGACAGATGAAATTAGACATCGAGACCGAAGATTGGCAAAACAACGGTAACATGCGTTAGTTTTTACCGCATACTGATGTCAATTAAGATATCGAAACTCGAGTTATTTCGAGTACAACTTTTGTTGTCGTCGTTGTTTTCTTTTCCGACAAAATAGTCATGCATGTGTTCTTCATTTTTCTCACAAAATAGTCTGCTGATGCTACCCGAATAATGCCTCAAGCTTGCTCATTATAAATGAAGATGTCCCCATGCCTCTATTTGTACTCTTACGCATCTATACACATAAGAGGAACACTAGACGGATCTGGCCAGTGGACAATATCTTCTGGTGTCTGGCCCATTGCTTCCGGAGTAAATTTACCTGAGAAACTATGGGTGCGAATGGTAACCATTCTGCTCCAGAAATCAAATTTTCGCCAGAAATTGATTTCTGGAATTCATGCCAGAAATTGATTTCTAGATGAGAAATCTGTTTGGTAAAACATGACTAATTCTGCTCCAGAAATTGATTTCTGGAACAGAAATCTATTTTTATTTTTTTATTTTTTTGGGCACCTCAAAAAAATAAATTTCACTCAAAGTAGGTGCCCAAAGGTATTCTAAGCTATTTTGTGAAGTTTTGAAATTTTTGATTTTTTTGATATTTTTGGGCACCTCAAAAAAATTAAATTTCACTCAAAGTAGGTGCTAAAGGTATTCTAAGCCATTTTGTCAAGTTTTGAAATATTTTATTTTTTTGAATAGCTCAAAAAAATTAAATTTCACTCAAAGTGGGTGCCCAAAGGTATTCTAAGCCATTTTGTAAAGTTTTGAAATTTTTATTTTTTTATTTTTTTGGGCACCTCAAAAAAAATTAAATTTCACTCAAAGTGGATGCCCAAAGGTATTCTAAGCCATTTTGTGAAGTTTTGAAATTTTTTATTTTTTTATTTTTTTGGGCACCTCAAAAAAAATTAAATTTCACTCAAAGTGGATGCCCAAAGGTATTCTAAGCCATTTTGTGAAGTTTTGAAATTATTTATTTATTTTTATTTTTTTGGGCACCTCAAAAAAATTAAATTTCACTCAAAGTGGGTGGCCAAAGGTATTCTAAGCCATTTTGTGAAGTTTTGAAATTTTTTTTATTTTTTTATTTTTTTGAGCACCTCAAAAAAATTAAATTTCACTCAAAGTGGGTGGCCAAAGGTATTTTAAATCATTTTGTGAAGTTTTGAAAATTTTGATTTTTTTATTTTTTTTAGCACCTCAAAAAATTAAATTTCACTCATAGTAGGTACCCAAAGGTATTCTAAGCCATTCTGTGAAATTTTGAAAATTTTGATTTTTTTTATATTTTTTTAAAAAAATTCACTAAATTTCCTATTTTCTCAAAATCTTGACTTTTTTTTATTTTCTGGAAATTTTTATGAATTTTTTTGGAATTTTTCAATTTTTATGCATTTTCTGAAAAAAAAAATTAGTGAGAAAAAGAGAGAAAATAGGGAGAATGCATTCTGGAAGAGAGAAGCTATAAAAAGTAGCTTCTCTTTTTCTTGCCCAAAACTCATTCTGCAATCAAGAATGCATTCTGAAATCAAGTATTTTTAACAAACGCATTTTTATTTCAGAATGTGAAAATTGCTCCAAAATGCATTCCGGAAATTTTTTAACAAACGCATTTCTATTCCGGAATCCATTCTGGAACAGAATTTCTATTTCAGAATGGATTCCATGCGCGCCCTATATGGCTCATCGGCATTTCCCCACAACAGTCCCGGGTCAATGCAGTAGACGTCAATCTAGTTGATGACGGCTAAAAAATCGTTGCCGATAGATTGACCCGCCGTATTTTTCGCTTTTTGTCTATCAGGCTCCACCTATCCTTGAAAGACGCTGCCCCCAAGGTTCCCCACCAAAAGCCACGGTAAGAGTCCTTTTTCGAGAGCAAGAAATTTACCTCATAAAGGGGACGTCTCAGTACAGCAAAGGAATGATTCAAGCATTAGATACATATAACATCCCTGGATATCTATTTACTCCATCTCAAGGTACAATTTTTCTCAAAGGGAAGGAGGGAAAAAAAATAACCCCTGTGGACCTTGTGCACCAAATGCACATGGAAAAGCTAAAAAAGCCTCCATCATATGAGAATACAAGTCCCTAAGATGTCAAAACAAAAGAAAACAACCAGGAGCAAGCTCATCATCTCAGGAGGACCCCCAGGCAACAAGGTACAAAAGGGCGTGATGCATGCTTGAATCATCGGGGCATTCAGATACAATGCAGCACAAGTTTTTCACGCTCTCCAGTTAGTTATGGCGACTGTTTCTGCATTAAAGAACCACCCACCCACATGGTCCTGCCAAATCCAAGCCACGACAATCACACAGTATAGGACTTTAAGGACGTGTAAAATTCCCGATAAAGTCAAGCACCACTTATACTCGGTGGAAAAGACGTGAGAGGCCCAGAGAGCTTTTCTTTTTTGCTTTTAATGAAAAGGCAAGTAAACAAAAACCAAATCAAGAGTGAGTAGTAAACAAAAACCAAATTTTGGACATAACTACCGAGTCCTCGCAGAACCTGCCAAATCAACTTAAAAAACAATGTTTCACACAATTGTGATGCTAATACAAACTTTTTGAGTAAGGAACATCAATCAAGCCAAACATAATGAGAATATTGGAAGCCAGCAGGTTGTTGTCTGCAGAGGCAGCTGCACATGTTCTATGAAGGAAAAATAGGTAACATAAATGAGGACAAGATGTACAGGATAACCTATCCTTGTCATTTCTGGAACGAAAAATATCTGCAAATTAACGATTCAACAATTCTGAAGAGATGATGAGACCTGGAATAGAAACATGTGATGACCATGTTACTCTTGTCTTCTAAGTACAATAAAAAGACAAAACTTCGGCCACATCTTCTTACAATTCATCGGGGAAAGAATAAAAACTTGTGTATCTTGCTTCCAACATCTTATCCCCGTAAAATAAGCTACGCAGGATATGAACAAATAAAAAATATCAACAAACATGATGTCATAAATGACAGAGACACGTCAATGGTTGCAAATACAGAACCATAGTCACCCAAATCACTCAAAGAGTTTTTAAAGGATTAACAAATTAAGAGTTTGACACAGTATTTTAGCATCTAAGACAAGTTGGAGTTACTGTAGAAAATGCGAACATTAGATTCCTAAATTGTCCTACGGCCACATAAAAGTGAACATTAATTAGACTCCCCAATAACTATATATATGGTGATTATCTGCTTGAAAACTAGATTATGACCAGAAGATACATTAAAAGTAATCACCAGTTATAATAACAACAGCTATCCTAGGAAATCTGCCACCATATGCATTTGCATAATTTGTTGCTCTCAATAACAACCATATAGGGAAATGCCAGATGGAATAAAGCAGCAGAATCCCAGAAATATCTATCACACTTGGACCTAATTTTTTTGTGAGCAATGCAGAATCTCAGTTTAAGGGCATTGCTTTCCGTTCAACAGTTAAAAAGTTTGTGAGATCGCTACCATCTGTTATATAAGTGGACTTTATCAGATGAAAACGTGGTTTGATATAAATGCTCTGCCGGCTTGGATTTGGCCCAAGACTAAAGTCTGAGAATATATAATTGTAGAGACAAATTAGAGGCTAGGAAAATTTGAACTTAGGACCTCGTACTTTGATGTAGAATTTCCAACATATAAGTTTAAACTGATAGGTAAAGTCGTGATTTACTAGTTAAATGCTCCGACAAATGGTTCCCAAAATTATTGGAAGTCACATCAGATCAACCCAAGTTAAAGACATCAGCTACCTGGGATAAAAAAGTAGAAGAACCACCCACCCAAGAATTTCTCTAATGGAGTTAAGCTTCCTTTGAAAAGATTCCTATGTGCCAAGATGCAATAAATAAAAAAGATACAAAATGGAGGGAAAATGAGGAATCCTCAAAAGAAGAAGAACGACTGGCATTCTGAAACTATCTGAAATAAGACTGATTCCTACTTTTCTTCGTGCGTTGATGGCTACAAGATGTGCTTTGCGATAATTAAATATTGCAAACTTATATGAAGCATACAATGCCAAAGTTGAATACATGGACATGCGCAAGCCATCTTGGTACTAAAACACAATTACTGAGATAGCATGAAGCTAAGAACTAGTGATTCCCACAATCTTCTTACTTAGATAATAGATGGACACTTCACACGAAAAACTGAATACCTGAAACTTACCATTAGAGCAAAAGCTTCTTCCTCCAAGAAATTCTCCTCATAAATTCAAGCTCCATCTATTTTCGTAGATCATCTCTATGAATGGTTACCAACTATTTGAAAAGAGAACAAGCATTCCAAGAAACTAAAAGATGTGAAATCCATTACAGCGTTCATTTCAATAAATTAACAAAAGGCTCCCCAATCACTGAAAATTGTAAGTAACAAGTAATTACATTTCCCTCGTCAATATCCCTCATATATTTTAGCTGTCTTCATGAACTTTTCTGAACTTCCGGAATAGCTGTTCTGACTTACAACTGGCTCTATTTCTCTTTGTGATTATTGGCCAATGACAAAGAAGCCATGCCTATAGGTAATCACAATTTTTTACTATCATTCCACGAAGTATAGCATACGAAAAATTTACTTAGGTATATAGGGAAGAGGCACGATTAGGACGGATGCCCCATAGACGACGTTCCTAATTATAATCCAGATTGGATTTCCAATAGACCAAGGATGATGAGTACACTGATTCCATGGCTAAAGTTGGTAACACTAAGCATTTAACTTGGTCATTCTAAATTTTGTTTGGTAAGTTCAATAGACTCCAGAAAATTGACTCATTTTGTAACCCTGTGAAATAATATTTACTTCTTATAAGAACGAGTAATGTAAGAATTACCAGACATGGCGAAAAATGCATCTCTACTCTGCATTCAGTTCCACATTGCAGACATTATCAAAGAGCTGTAAATGGAGATTGATATCGAGCTTCCAACCAGTTAATTTCTACTGGTCAGTGTATCCCCAACCGACATGCACTCGGAAGAAGTAGAAAAAGGAATAAAAATAGTGAGAATTAGTTCTTTGTTCCTCATTCAGTCAGATTCTTCACTAAGATATTGTTTGGCCCTTTTTCCATCATATTCTTAAATTCTGAACTACTATGCAGAAAACTCTTGCAGGAGTATATACTCGACAAAAGGAGAATGTTTCACAATATACACCACTCCACTATCCGACATAATCTATCAGTTCCTGCATGAGAAAGCTGAAGGAGAAACTTCAGAAGTTTCACATGACATATTTACTCGTAAGCAGAGGGTGGCTTGGACAGTTGAGGCATCCCATCCATCACACTAAGTTGTCTCCTCAGCTTGACAATATGAGCTTGCACCTAAAAGCAAATCATGTTTAAACAATGTTAACTTTTAACACGACTCCCCATCCTTTAAACCTATTTCCCAACCAAAGATGAAGTAAGGATGCATTATTGAGAACCGAACAGAAGAGTATTTCCAAATTCCAACTGCATGTGACATCAAAGACTATCCAAAATTTCAGTTTTAACAAATACATGAGAATAAAGATTATTATCCAGGTTGTGCATGGTAGAAAACTGAGACTTAGATTTGTGTGGATGTGGAAGCAGATGGAGGGGGAGAAAGAAGGAAGGGGGGCGGAGCTGGTGGCAGCAGCTGCCCCTCTTGCCAGATGTTTGTTCAAGAGAATAAATATTATTATCCAGGTTGTGCATGGTAGAAAACTGAGACTTAGATTTGCATGGATGTGGAAGCAGATGGAGGGGGAGAAAGAAGGAAGGGGGGCGGAGCTGGTGGCAGCAGCTGTCCCTCTCGCCAGATGTTTGTTCAAATATGCCGATGAAATTTGTCATCAAAATCTTGTCCATTTGGTTTTTGTTCAAAATTGCTCGACTCAACACCACCCACCCCATTTCATATCTTGGATACACCATAGATGTAAGCCAACACGTAAAAGCTCTGAAGTCTAATCATAATTCCTTTGAATATCACAAGATTATCAAAATGCATGTGGATGCCTATGCCCAACAACTTCAGAAAAAGCATAAGAAAGTTAAGAATGACGACAAACAAGAACAAAACAAGGCCTTTCTGACCTGCTGGCGAGCTGCAGCAAGTTTCAGTAGCTCGTCTGCCTCTGAGAAATTCATGAACCATTGACTAAGAGGATGATCTTTAGTATCGCCTCTCTCCCGTTCATTAGTGTTTTCTAGGGGTACTGCAGGGTCTATAGAATAAACAAAACATCCAAAGAGAAAGCATAGATAATCAGAAGACAGAAGAATAAAGATTTACCAGGAGCAGAAATGTTAAAACCGGCAGGCATCCGTGGCACTGTAACAGCTGGATGATTCTGAACCCGGGCATAGAAAGCCTCTGAAGGATCAGGAAAGACAACCTCATCATAAGATTCAACAACAACTGGTTTCTTGGTTGATTGAGGACCGGACTCATCTTCCGGGTACAGCTTCAAATGGTGATAACTACAAGCGAAACAACAGGTAAATAAAACTGCCTACCACAAGGAGAAATTGAAGAAGTAACCGCACACAGAACTCACAGATCCAACTGCTTGTCACAAACGTCAGGGTGAAAGAAAAGGGAAATGGCGATTTCAAATTCCCCCCAACCACATTCCGACAACTCGAAAGGCGGGGCCTCGACAACTCTCGTAGGGTTGTTGAAACTGGGATGCAATTGGAACACGACTCG
This sequence comes from Syzygium jambos, assembly GCA_031216235.1. Taxonomy (NCBI): domain Eukaryota; kingdom Viridiplantae; phylum Streptophyta; class Magnoliopsida; order Myrtales; family Myrtaceae; genus Syzygium; species Syzygium jambos. Next base: position 16,631,521 of record CM062228.1, read on the forward strand.
CTTGACCACCGCGCCGAGATCTTCATTAGTCGCCCCGCGGACATACACCGTCCACTTATGCGATTGGGACCTTATCACGGGGAAGACAAAACAACCGGTGACTCCCAACGCATCAGGGGCAACATCATACAGCCAACGTCAAGCCGCCGCCAACAGCACGAACCCGAAAAACGAAAAGAGATTCGATACTTACTCACTGGCCTTTCTGCCGAGGTAGAACGCGATGGTTCCGTACACTATCGGCAAGCTAATTTCAGCGTCCTTGAGCCTCCGGCTTAAGCCCTAGCAACAAAACCTCAGGAGCAACAACACTCAGAGCAAATTAACAAACTAAAACACCTTCACTAACCGACCACCCCGTCACTTCACTCACTCCCCGGTGAACGCACAACACTTCCCCACGCGAGAACACAGACCTACGGTCGCACGCGATGTCGCGAGACCTGAGCTTCCGGCCGCCGGAGACTAAACTACGGTGGGACGATGATCGAGACTGCCAAAGAGAGAGGGAGGGACACGAGGATCGGCACCTTCTTCTCGGGATCTTCGGAGGACTTCGTGATCTTGATGCGCTTCACGCCGGCGGTGCCGCCGTCTTCGGAGGGCTGGCTGTCGCCCTGTTTCCTCGAGGACATCGTCCTCTCTCCGGTGATTCTGAACCGGAAATTCCGATCGCGCCGGCGGATTCCGACGAACGAGCGTAATTCTGTCTCGAGCGGGAATTCGGGAATTTAGGGTTTTAAACGGGGCTCAATTCCTTCCGGCTCCCCCGTTTTTGGCCGTTGCGTTTGCTTTCGTTTTTAATTTTTTCTCTCCTTTTTTTTTTTGCTTTTATTCCGATTTTTTTCTTTTTTGTAGAACAATTAACCCCTAAAAACTTCATATTGATTTTCATTGAATACCCACATTCGGAAATTAACAAAGTTTCTCTCTTCTTCATTTTCCTTTTGGGGGTAAGAGTCGGGTAATTTCCCGAGTTGGCTTTCATGCGTCAGACTAAGTCCGCTTCTATGGTCTAGTTGTAAAGACATGATCTGCCCATGTCTTTAAATCAAATAGTGATGCTATTCGATAATCTCAATTTTCGACTATGATTAATCCCATATTTTAGAATATGATGCGTCGTCTGCCAGGCAAAATCAATTAGTAATATATATATATATATATATATATATATATATATATATGAATTCATAACATGAAAAAAATTGAAGTTGAATATGTTCTTGAGATCCCGAATCCCTAATTGAACACATCTCGGTAAATCGAAAATTTGAAAATCTTGCTATCGAAATTAGGGAAAGTCATAAATCATAAAAATTGTAGAGACCATCCAGAACTTTCCATTCGTTCAAATTTCATTAGGATTGGAGTTCGTTTGCTAGATCAAAACATTTTTCAAAGTGCCGATCAAATCTCGATGCATTTATAGATATTCAGTTCTGACATTAGGCAGATTTTTTTGAGGAAAACGGTGATTGAATTTTGAAAAGTCATGAGCTAAGCATCAAACAAGCAAATGAAAGCAATCTGAAACTCCACAAAGACCTGATACATTCTGAAACTGACCCATTTTAGTCAGGAAGAGTCTCTTTACACATGATTGAAATGGGTACAGATGTCCGGATGCTCAATAGCAGCAAAGCAAACTGGAGAAGCCTCGAGTCTAATTTCAAGAGAAGCTGGCGAAGAGCTTATCACTCTTGCAAAGTGCTAGGGGATGCCTTCCAACTCCTATTTGAAAGGTAGATCCTAACGAATAGTAGTACATGGACGTCTCCGGATTTGTACAAGGATTTGCCAACCCTATAGGAAAGATTTCGCCACTGAAGAGCTGGTGACCAAACCCGAGAGGACGCCGACTATGAGCGCGCTATTGTAAGTGCTTGGCTCGCCTTGCATCGAGTTGTTACGAGAGTCTCTGTATGTCTCGTTCTGGAAGGGCCCGCCGACAAGCGCTCCGACCGCTATGTTTGGGTTGGGAGCGGAGGAGTTGAGCCACTTAAACCCGTCTTTGCACCCGGTGGTCGCATCGACCGGGATGGAAGACCCTCTGTGGTGTACATACCGAGGGTAGTTTTCCCCGAACCCGACTAGATAGCTCAGCTTCATCGGGTTTTCACCCAATACATAATCCACCTGAGAAAATTTGAAACGAGAACAAGGAGTGGTTAAAATGAGCATGATTCACATTGAAATAGTTACTATGATGATTATGGTTTATATCGACTAGAAGTATCTTCTTCAACAGCATTGAACAGGTTCATGAAGAAGTCTTGCAAAGAAGCAAAGAAACAAGGATGCCAATGTCAGATTAAGCGCCTCATGAATTGAGAACTCGGGATCAGTAATCCTGGATATCAATGTTTGACACCCCACAAGTCTTAGCCAACCATCCAACGAATGCACTTTCCAGCATCAAAATGGACCTGCGAAGTCGCAAAATCACGAAGATCGCCTGGTCTATAGGATCTCCCGCTGCAATACAAGGCGGTGGTACCGGAAGTGAGCATGTAATCGCTGTAAAGGACGGCTAGAAATGCAGCACCCACAGGATGCAGCAGTGAGTTCCATTCAGTCACCCAAATCAGCCCACCTGGATCACAGGACAATCTCATTCGTCATATCTTAAAAAACAAAAGGCAGGACAAATCTGGATCCTGTTGAAGTCACCTTTTGCTTAAAAAAAAACTAGCCCAAAATTTCATAAGACAAAACCTCAGTGTCAGAGGGCTATCTAGATAAATTGTGACTAGGAAATTTTTTTTTGTTCATGTTCAGGCGCTTACTTTCTGTTCTGCTTGATGTGGCAGTAGGTGAATCAGGCAGAAGGTTACACATCATCATCTCGGCAGTTTCCCTGTACATCTGGAGCGCGAGATTCTCAGAGATCGGAACTTCGCTCGCTCCGAAGAAATCTACGCGTGATAGTAACACCTGCTTGAAGATCACGAAGAGTCATGTCTTGTTTTCCATGCGGGAAAGATTCATCCCTCTCAAGTTATGAAATTCCAGCTTGACAAACAGGTACAAACTGCAAACACTATTTAGCCACTTTCCATGAGGTAAAAGAAAAAAAGAGGATCATGACATGTACCTGGACTCCTGGAAGTTTGTCATTCCAACTAATCCAGCTTGGTCGTCTCCAATTACCAAATTCCTGTCCGTGGTCAATTGTTACATATCTTAGGTACGATCTGTCGGCAGATGCAAGGTAGAGCCAGCTAGCTGCCCAAAGCAATTCATCTCCGTAGCCCGAAGAATTGTAGAATCTTTGCCCACTGGGGTCCGTGACGCTATAGGAACCCCGATAGGTATCAGCAAAAGCAAATAGCTGCTGCGCATGCATCAGCAGCGCACTTGAATAAGTGGAGTTGATCTTCTTGAAGACCAATGAAGCCGACGCCAACGCAGCAGCAGTTTCTGCTGCAACCTCTGTTCCTGGAAACGACGTGTTCACTTGAGTGAGGGGTCTTTGCAAGGTCATGGATTCGGGCCTTTGCCAACACTTGTGGTCCAAGTCGGGATCACCCACCTTCAAGACCGACACAACATATAAACATTAAAGCGAAAAAAGGAAGGATCAAAATTGTAAACAGGCAGGCGCTTCTTCTTCGAATGCTCATATTAGACTGGCCAATTAGGTGGTTGAGAATGAACATCCCAGGGATACTGAAATGAGAATCTCAGCTCCTATTGGCAATTCAAACTGGTTCATTAGTCAAGTTTGCACTACAATCGCCTGCAACATGTTCATGTTGCGGCACAAAATTGGCTAGAAAACAGAATCAGGGAAAGGAAGCAAGATAGGTTTTGTCGTTTGATAGAAGGCAATCGATGACAGATATTAATGACCATATCATCATCCGCTTGATTCTCTCATAAAATCATCTGAGAAGTCGTGAAATGGAAGCACAAGTACTATTTAAGCAAAAATTCAAGAGAAACTACTTTATAACGTGTAGTATAGGCTTAAGAACTAGGCTTGCCTGAATATAGAGCACATTTGGTGAAGGATGGGCATTGATGAGATAATCAGTGATCCATTTGAGCGAGTCCTGTGCTTGTCTCAACTGCTTCACCGCATTCATCTGATCTCCATACTCAAGAATCGCCCATGAGAGCATTGTCGCAGTAAAGGCCATGGGGAAACCGAACTTTATTGAGTCCCCTGCGTCATACATTCCTTTCGATAAGTCTAAGCCTTCTTCGCCGCCATCCATAAGCCCTGAATCGCCCCTCCAAGAAATCCTGTTATTCACCAACTTACCAGCTGCAGGAACATATTGCACTCATAAGTCATAATCTCTTTTAAGTCTCAACTCAGAAAAATATCCCAATATGAAGAAGAAATTCACAGAGAAGAATTGCTAATCTCCTTTCTCAACATTTTGCAAACTATTAATCTCAGACTTTTTTTTTTTGGTAAGGTTATTAATCTCAGACTTTTATTATCTGCAGAGGGCGAAAAGCTGGATATGATTGCCTGAACATTTACAACCCTATATTTGAATTCATGCCAAGCCTATCGCCCATCCGCATCGACAACATTGACCGTGAACTACGTCTACTATTTCTTTTTTCTTTTGAGAAGGGCACGTGGACGGACATTTTTGAACATCGAAGAACTGCACAGCGATTCCCAGAGCATCTGCATATTTCTGCACGACCGGACCATGGTGGCTACGGACTTTCGGCGCCTTGGAACGGAAATCCCTCAGAATGGTGAGTGTGGCCGCCGCGATCACAAGAACTCCGATGACAGTCACCAAAACCCACCAAAACCATGCCTTGGACTTTTTTCCATCGCCAGCCATCTTAGTCTCCATCTCCAATCCTCAGAACTCATTCTGCTTCAAAGAACACGGCAAAAGGGGGGGAGAAGACCATTTTTCCATTTTTCTGGTGCTCAGTCCTCATGTTTTAATTAAGTGCCACTCGTTCTTCCCACCAGAGTATTCGATTTTCCTCGAATTCATCGCATTGTAAACTCATGACATAACCAAGAACCAGTTGAAATTGGTGGGCTTTCAGCTGATCAAAGACTGGCAGAGAAGAGATCAACTGTGACAAGTTGAAACTGTGGTCCTCTTCTGTACCAATGTTTACGTGATAGATTCGCTCATTCGTCGTTACCTATATTTGGAATGTATTGAGAAGGAGGGTCATGATCTGGCCGAAGAGGGATACCACCATGGAATCGGACACAAGTGCTATGGCTGCAGATCATGCCAGAACAAGAACGGCAGGGGTCTGCTTCATTTTTCTTGTTGGAAGCAGCTGACGGCAGTGATTGCTGAGAAAAATTCACGATTAGTCTGAGTGCCACATGGACCCATATTTTTTTTTAACTTCGTCTAAAAGTTAAAACACAATTCCGTTGATAATAACGTCACGTGTCGAGATAATATTATTTCAATTGTACTTTCAAAAACCCATTAATGATCATGATGCGACCCGTATGATTTGGTAATATCGTGTCGATGAAAATAATGCGAGGTATAATTGGAATGACCACTTCTGTCTTGATGCATAATAAAAGAAATCTCCGCTAACCAAATAACAAAAAATGGAAAAAGAAATAACAATTGTTGTCTAATTGGATCTATGTATGTTCGAGAGTGTTGACTTTTTCATGACGTTTGTCAGTCTGTCTAATAGCGAGAGGGTTGAATTGAGATCGACCGAAGTTGAGCGTAAAATGGGAAAATGCACAAAGAAATGGTATAAGTATACGTGCGTTGAAAATAAATATTCAAGATGTGAACTTTTTGTAGAAAGGTTGATGTAGGATAGAAAGGATTCAAATTCTGAAATGCTGTAGCGAATTTACATGGACCGTTGACCCAATTCAATGGACCGTGCGGTGTGTAGTATACTGTTCTTGATCACGAGTAGCATGCTAGCCGACTCAAGTGCGCAATACCTCAATGGTAAGGCGCGTGCAGGATCAGTTTCTATTAAAGCAAAAACAAAAGCGGGTCGTGAAAAAATAATCTACGGTTGTCTACGGATAATGCGCTTTGGACGAGCCCAGATCAAGGCACGCAAAGGACTTGTGACGGCAGTCATGAATCGTGACTGATGTCAAAGATAATATCAACAACGGTGCCATAGACTAGTGCACGATCTTGCACTGTTCTGTTGATTTTCATAACTTCACTTGGAGAAGAAAGATTCAGGGTCTTCTATTCTTTTGCTGTCAGATGCATTGAAGTTTTTTTAGTGTTTACAAGTCTCGGAAGATGTTTCCCTTCTTGGTCCTTCTCATGATTAGTCAGATACAGAAATCCATTCGACATGCCTATGTTCGAGTGCGATTTCGATTCCTGGAATCTGAAACTTAGTCGAGCCAATGTTTTGCTGAGTTTTTCTTTATTGATCTGGCAATTTTTATCGTCTTCTAAATGACACCATCTCAGAACTCCAAATGGAGTTGTTTGTCCTGAGTCCATGCTACAAAGTACAGAACGGTAGGGCATTCCGGTACAGGAAGCACTGGGTATTCCATCAACTAGACCTGAGCATTCTAATATAGGAAGCACTTGAGGATTGTCCATATGATTCTCAATCCGTTTTATTTCATCGATGTACGTATCAGAACGAGCAGCAACCAATGAAATCGGTTATAAACTGGAGATTGGCGGGGACAAAAAGCGGTGAATTACTTGCTGGACATTTCTCTGCGTGTCAAATGAAGGCCTCAGCATCATAAATAGAACAGACATGCTCGTCGTACACATTGCTGCAGTCCCCTAAATTTGAGAAAGCTAATGTTTCTAGGGACCAATCCTTACGTATACTCAAATTCGTGAAGAAAATGGGTAGTTAAACCGTGATAAGATGAAGTTCGAATCTACTTAAAGCAACAAAAGAAGGCGAAAGCAGTAAAACAATGCCGCCTCCGAAAGTCAGCAAATTGGGCGTGCTGAATTCCTGCCTTGCGTGGCTTGGTGGTTCGCCGCGCAGAGGGTAAAAGGTTAATCTCGATGGAACGGAGAGATGACAATTATCAATCTGTGTAGTGCTTCATCTTGAATTCTGGTCAGTAGTCACAGTGAAAGGGATTATAGACACCGAATATTATGTTCGATTCTGATGATGCCTCATTTACCTGATGACTAATGTAAGGATGACCAGCTCTGCGAAGAATCGGATCAGTCAGAGGATGTGTGGTGGAACCCAAATTGGCCGAGCTGTGTTTGGAGAGAACATTTCTGAATCCGTTAATTGCGGAAATGGAAAATCATCCCAATGCTCGAGCACCTCGATCTTGATGAGGACTCATTGGATCGTGTGTGAAGAATTGACCCGGCAGAAGTGTGCGGAGCACATGAAGCTCAAGCTCAGGAAACACCTCGCCATGTCGAGGGAAAGATACGGAATAGTGAAGAGGGTTTACAAGTATGGTGGTCGTAAGGAGGTAGGCATCGATTTCGCGACTTTCGAAAAATGTGTGAAGGTGAAGCTCGTCGGTTCCACACATTAATGCGACTTTGCTTTCCGGTTATTGTTCGAGTTGAGCTGATACTAGGGGAACTCGTAGGTGCATTTTGAGGTTTAGCCATATGAGAACTGGTGCTGTCCGATTTACTGCTATGAGCAGCGCATTGTCCTTGGAGAACTGAATGCCAAAATGGAGTGTCTAACGACCCCGGTCAGGCGTTCGCGCTCGTGCACTAGTTCCGACGTTTCGGATAGATGCAAGGACCATTGGTCAGTGCAATTCGTGGTAATAGGACCTCACTAGAAATCGAGCATGGGTGCTGAGGATTTGAAAGGAGAGGGAATGCTAGAGGCTCGAAATATGAATCGCTATCAATATGCAATTCCCGAAAGTTTACAGTGATCGACAAAAAAGATGAAACCCTGCAGGCGCCTTCCCACTGAACTTGAGCACGAGGTGCCATGGGCTTGTTTCAGAACCCGACATGGAGGAAGATGTTCGTGCCGTTAAAGGGAGGAGAAGCATTTGCCGCGGCGAAGGCCATGCTTCTAATGATAAGATGCTACGGAATTTTTTGGGACAGTTCGACATTCTCTCAGGCACAAGCACCGTACAGTCCGCCACCACCTCGAGTTCACGTGGGCTGAGGAAAAACGGTATATCCTGTCCGTGTCGGTTAGACCCGTTAAATGGGTGGGTCGGGTCGGGTTTGGGTCGGGTCATAAATGGTCCGACCCAAATTGACCCATTAACCCGTTTATGACCCATTTATTTATAGTGTAAATATCCCGACCCATACCCGACCCATACCCGATCCGACCCATATTATGCAATACAAAGCTAGTGAAAAATTTTATAATTTTTTTTAAAATTGAGGTTCTGTTTGTTTTACGAAAAATGTGACATTTCTAGAAAATATTTTCCATAAAGTCATTATCCAAGAAAATAAAAAAATTAATATTTTTTTTATTTTTAAAATCGAATTTTTAATTATTATTTTATTTTTTTATTTTTCCTTTATTTTTTTCTTTTTCCTTTAAAATTGAGGTTCTGTTTGCTTTTTAATTATTTTTATTTTTTATCTTTTTCTTTTATTTTTATTTTTTCTTTTCTCTTCTTTCTTTTTCTTTTTTTTTTCCGGCCGGTGGTTGGCCACGGCGACCGGCCACCGGGGCGGAACGACCGCGCCGGAGGCCGGCGAAGCTCGTTCTCGCCGGCCTCGGGCGAGGCTCGAGCTCGCCGGCCTCGGGCGAGGCTCCAGCCTCGCCGATCTGGCGAGCGTCGAGCTCGCCGGCCTCGGGCGAGCTTGACCTCGCCGGATCTGGCGAGGTCGAGCTCGCCCTAGGGCGGCGAAGCTCGTTCTCGCCGATCTGGCGAGGCCGAAGCCTCGCCGGCCTCGGGCGAGGCTCCAGCCTCGCCGATCTGGCGAGCGTCGAGCTCGCCGGCCTCGGGCGAGCTCGACCTCGCCGGATCTGGCGAGGTCGAGCTCGCCCGAGGGCGGCGAAGCTCGTTCTCGCCGATCTGGCGAGGCTGAAGCCTCGCCGGCGAGACTCGAGCTCGCCGGCCTCGGGCGAGCTCGACCTCGCCAGATCCGGCGAGGTCGAGCTCGCCCGAGGCCGGCGAGCTCGAGCCTCGCCCGAGGCCGGCGAGAACGAGCTTCGCCGGCCTCCGGCGAGGTCGTTCCGCCCCGGTGGCCGGTGGCCGGTCGCCGTGGCCAACCACCGGCCGGAAAAAAAAAAGAAAAAGAAAGAAGAGAAAAGAAAAAAGAAAAATAAAAGATAAAGATAAAAAATAAAAATAATTAAATTTCGATTTTTTTAAAACATTTTTGTAAAGAGGGAGAGAGAATGTAGATGGGTCTAGTAAGTGGGTTGGACTTGGGTTCCAAACTCAACCCATTTAGACCCATTTATCTTCAAGCTTTAAAACTTAAAACCCATTTAAGTTTGATTCTTTAAAATTAAAGTGACCCATATATGACCCATTTATTTTTAAATGGGTCATGTATGGGTTCATGACCCATTTTTGACACCTCTAGTGTCGGTGTTGTAATCGCCGCTTTTGTTTGCGATGCTCAAATGATCAATTCTAGCTACTGAGCAACCCGTCAATAGATAGATCCTGCTCAGAAGGATGGGTATTTAACTGGGAAGTAGCAAGTACAGTAGTAACCCAGAATGTGGCTAGTGCTAGAGTACTCAGTGAAGCCTTTCTCATGACATGGATTCAGAAATTGAGTTCAGTTGATCTATCCGCTTGGTACTGTCAAAGTTGCACAGCTTGATTCCGAAATACGGTAATTACCGTCTCGATGAATTACGGGTTTCGAGTCCAATGCATTCGGCACAAGTATATGAGCTGATCTCAATCTATACGTTAGGACCTTCATCCAAATTATAGCAGCACACAAGAATTTGGCATTGCGTAGCTATAAACATCTCTACTCTAGACGAAACTAGTGCCGAACTGGAAACACCCAGAAAAGGGGGAGCAAGAGAGAGGAAGGGAGGACTCAAATCTGTTTCTCCTCGGGAGCAGAAACCAGTGTGAATTTTGGATACAATCAGCCCTTGAGCAGGGACGTCGGCGCCAAGGGAGGAGTGTCCAGCTGGTACAGGTTGAGCGCCGGCCCGACGAACCTGAACAGGATCCAAGCTCCGATCACGATGAAGATCGAGGCGTAGGCGAACTTGTTGAGCCAGAACAGCAGCCCCTTCTCCCCCACGTACAGCTCCACCGCCTTCTCCGCCACGCTCATCTCCTCCCACTTCTTTGGCAGCGGCGGAGTCCTCTCCTTCGCTGCCACCGTCGCCGCTCCGTCCCCCCTCTGCTGCCTCCTCCTCCTCGACCCCCTCCGGAACCGTACCTCCACCTCGTCTGGTGGGGGCACTACCGGCGGCGCGGGGGTGCCCCGCTCGCCGTCCCCGGAGCCTCCGGAGGCGCTGGCCGTGACGGTGGCGAGGGGACGCTGGCGGAGGCGCCGGCGGAAGAGGACGAGGGGAGGAGGAGATGCGGTGGCGGTTGTGAATCCGAAGATGGACTGTTTCGGACTAGGAGCGAGGGAATGGAGTATGCCAGCCTCCATGATTTGTCAAGGGAGGGAAAATGAGTGGATGGATTCGATGCATTTATCCTTCTTATTTATCCTTCAATTTTTCTTTTTTTCTTTTTGAGTTTGAGTCCACCAACTCTGGAGGACACCCTTGAAAATACATTAATTCCGACAAAATATGGAGAACAATTCTACTAAGCTGTCACATTTTTCAACACAGTTTGGAAAATTACTAATGCACGATAGTGAAAGTTACCAACGCAGAACCATTAACACAGTTGAAAATCTACCGTGAAAAATCAGACCTTTAGAATTCTGCTGATACAGAACAACATCAGCTACGAATACTCGCACACTTTGACATCAAAGCTAGCAAGATAGGAGTTTTCGAAAGAAGACCATGAACCATATAGTAAGCTCCAAAGGTGTTCCGCAGATCAAGAAGAACAGTTTTCCCAAAGAATGTGATTCCAAGTCTCACAAAATTACATCGGAAAGGTCAGAGAAACTTTTGATAACAGCAGACTTGTTGGCTGGAAGAGGAGACTCAAAATTCCAGTTTCCTATCAAACAAGTGACGACCTAACTATCTAACTATTTACAGGGCAGTGAAGTGAAGGCCCAAAATTACCCTCACATTCGGAATGTCTACAACACCTGTACAGTTGTCTCTCCGTTGTTTATGAATATAACCATCTTTTTTCCTGGATAAGTCGGCATCTTAAACTCTTTCCAAATAAGTCAGCATCACATCTGAGCAATGTTGATCCTGACAATCACCCTTCTACTTTCTTCCAACATAAGCTCCCAGTTTAGAGAGATCGGGAACCCAGAATGATAATTCGGACGATCCTGTGGCGAACATGAGGCTTCCTGGGGCCCATTTAATCACAGGAGGCTCGGTGTCGGTACTTACCCAGCTTGCAACCTAAACAAAGGGAAAATCAGTTCACCGGGCCTATCAACAGTATTGCACAAAATATTGTTCACATATATACCGATGAAGATGTGGCATGCAGTGCTATCTTAGTGAAAAAGTAAATTCAAACTTTAAGCAGCAATATGTTTTCATTCGAAGAGTCGCTAGCCAAAAGGAACAAATGACACCATGGAGAGGATATAAAGCAAATGTTCTATATCAAGGCAACAGAACATCATGAACATGGCACTAGGAGACCATGCATCTTAAGCGTCCAATGGCTAGAGACCAGAATTGGAACCCCTCATCTCCACAAGTAATGATCCCAACAAAGATACAATTGAAATATCCAACAGAATCAACACCAAGAAATACCTCTTTCCCGTTCCTTACGCTCCACGCATAGACACTGCCATCTCCGGAACCTGCCAATTGAGCAGTCATTTCAATGTAAGCAAGGAAAAATAAATTTTCTATGGAAGCAACGGGACAGAACGAGCAAGGCTGCTATATATACAAGTCAAGTCACTTGAAGAAGTGGCAAACAGTAGTTAAGTATGAACAAGAAAATTAGAGGCTCCTCATGCGATTCTTTCCATTTTAATAAGTTGTTCCAAGTGTCCATAGACCAGCATACCATCTAGGCCCCCTAAAAGTTAATCTGGGTTTCAACTGCGTGCAAATAAAGGTATAATCATTCATACTTGGGTCCCCAAAAAGGAAAAGGAATCAAAACCCAACAGTTAAACAGACTATACCAAATATGATATGGGTTAAGGCTGGGAAAAAAAACATGAGCCTTAAGAAAAGTGACTAGCAATTAGAGTTCAGCATGGAAATGATTCCTGTGAACACTCTTAAATAACCGGGATTCAGTATCGGAACCACCACAACATTCAAAGGTGACCCTAGCAAAGATGAACAGTTTACCAGACATGACAAACATTCCTTCAGGGCTAAAAGATGCCTCCAAGGTGGACTTGCTTGATGTAGGCTTGACATTGAAAGTGGATAACTGTTTGAAATTAACCAAATGAGGACAGATATGAACAGACTTTAAAGAACAAGAAAATAAATTAGTCTTATAACTGATTTGAGAAAACTCTAACCAGTGTGCCTCGGAATGAGTCAAGAACATATATATGCCCATCCGTGGTAGTCAAAAGCATAAGCCTTCCATCATTGCTAAACTTAACAACGTTTGCATCGGACACATCTCCCCCAACAGAGAAGATGTCGAAAGGACCCTAATTTTTCAAATATCAACACAATCAGTTTTCGCATTAGTGCTTGATAACCCCAAGATTTAGGGCATTAAGGAAGATTAACATGCATAATTCTGCACAGAATACTTACTTTTTCATATTTGCGAGCATCAAACATTCTGACGCATCCTCCAAAAGCAATTGCAAACACCAGGCCCGGATCATCATAAGCTGTGGCAGGCCTTCCTTGTACACGTAAAAGACCCTATAAGTGCAGATAGCATTTCAGCAATGAGTTCATTTAAAGAGGAAAAAATTTAGAAGTGACACAATGGATCCACCTGACACTTCTCAGCTCGTTGATCCCAGAGTAAAACAGTGCGATCCAGTGAACCAGAGATAAAGCATTCATTGCGCGGGCACAAGCTAAGGGAGACAACCCTGAATAAAAAGATAACAACACTGCTCTTAGACATAGCATATGCAGAAGCAGTCACTTTCTATAAGAACCACTAGTCTCATATTCAAACCTGTCATGGTGACCTTTAAAGTAGCGCAGGTACTTGTTGTCATGCAAGGATAATAGCCTCAGTGATTCTGTGAAGATTGAAATGTAAGCATGCGATTCTGGAACAAATAGAGCATTCCCATTGATCTTAGGACATACCATCCCAACCATTCTTTGAGGAGTATATAACAGTCGTCGGATGAGAAGTGAATGAGACCAGATCAACCCCATACTTTTTGCTATTAATTGTCTTCAGACATCTGGAGATGACAATATTCCTCAAGTTTAAGTGGTTACTCTACTTAAGAGTTTAATACATTACAATACTAAAATGTATGAGAAGCAGACTTGGACAAGAAAAATAAAGGGCATCACTGCTTCTAAATGCCCAATACACAACAAGCAAAAAGCTGAATGGTACTTGCACATGAATGTTACAGTAGACAGGATGTGAAGAGAAAAGCAACTAGATATCTCTTAATTTCTTCTCCAACTCTCAATACTCCTAGCCAATGTCACTGATATAGATTTCATGCTCTGGACAATTTATTGAGCATGCGTGTACTTGTGCCGAGTGCTGTGCAAGCAACAGAAGAAATCTAAAGTCTGTAATGACAGATAACTCAAAACAACCTTGCTCGACCAAAATGCAATAAAAAACTTGATAACAGAAACATTGAGCAACTCATATGTTGAATATCATTATCGACGAACCAACTCACAGATCAAACACGATTCTGACTAAGAAACCAGATAAAGAAAGAGCTTACGTTGCGCTGGCCACATCATAAAGGCGAATAGACTCATCGTCGCTGGCTGTCACCAGATAGCTCGACGCCCGGTGAAAATCCATGGAACTGATTCTACCACTCTGCAAAGAGCAATTACATCGAGAGCGAAACCATTAGCAATCCAAGAAAGCAACATCCGCGAGAATAAGACCGCGCCGACAAATGTTAAAACTAGGGCTTCAAACTCGGACCAAAGTCACCAAGGAAGGCACAAAAATCCCAATTTCCACATAAAAGCATGTAAAAGAAAACCCCGTCTTTGTTTCAAAAAATATGCAACACCACCCATTGAAAATTCCACTACAAAATGCCCCATTTCAAGAAGACAAGAGCTTCTCGGTGCCGATAACGAAGCGGGTGTCTGTGCAATTCATGTAAAAGAAAACCCCCGTCTTTGTTTCCAAAAATATGCAACACCACCCAACGATAATTCCACAACAAAATGCCCCATTTCGAGGCGACAAGAGCTTCTCGCAGCCGATAACGAAGTGGGTATTCGTGCAAATCGACTGAATTACAACAAGTGCGGTACAATTCGATCGTAACAAAAGTCGAAGCTTAGACTGGACTGAAACAAGAACAGCTCACATAATCTCTAAACGTCATGCCGACTTCCATGCTCTGGAGAATCTCCTCGGTGAGCTCCAGAGAGACCCTGTCCTTGTCTTCTCTCTCGGCTTGCACTCCTGCAAGGAAGAACCGGAGCTGAGCGAGCGGCACAGAGAGAGAGAGAGAAGCAAAGAAATTCGATCGAAACAGCCACCGAAAACAGAAAACCAAAGAAGAAGAAGAAGAAGAAGCGAGGTGAGGGCGAGGCGAAAATCTTCGAGTAAGTGCACATCACGACATACCGCCGCCCATGTCGATTATCGCAGGGGAAGTTTCCGATGGAGAGAGATCCGATGGCTCTGCTGTGCAGGGCGAGAGGTTTGGCGGCGTTGAGGGGCGGAGGAGAGAATCGCCGGAGCTTTCGTAGAAGAGCGAAATTCATGTTCATGTCCAGAACGAACCGGGCCGGGCCGGTCCAACAGGTGATGGTCTAATTTATGTATCCAACTATGGTTGATTTCTTTTAATTCACTTTAGTCCGGTTTATAGGGAAAGAAAAAAACAAGGAAATTGTCTTGCCAACAATGGAATTCCTTGATGTAGAAAGAAGTCTTGTCGAGAAGAGATTTCTTCTTTCGACCATATTTCAGCAGTTGTTGTTTTTCGTGCGGATCGAAACTTAACCGACCAGGAATTTCGCTACCTTAGAACCGTCATAATTGAAGCCGCCCTTCACCGGTGCTTCTTCGGACCCCGGAACTCGGCCTTCCGGCACTCGGCCCTGTACATGGGTCTTACAGCTTTTATAGCTTCGAAAGGCTTTGCAAGTATCATCTCAAAACGCACCACAAGTTCGATTGCATGAGAAAAATTGGTAAAAGGAGCTGAAAAGGATCGAGCAACTCCGTCCTCCACCTTCGATCATTTACAGGGATGGAGACCGACATACAGACGGATCAGCGGACATGTTACTCGTAATCCTCGTAGAAACAAAACGACATAAAAAAAAAGGCACGTCAGAGGTTCTCTTTTTATAAGTCCCTTGTAAGATGAGCTGTAGGAATTTTTTTTTTCATACACAAATCAATGTACACCGCAAGAGAAACTATACGTCCAGGATCACATGACCGGCACCGGCATGACCATCTCGGCCGGAGCGTCCAAGGGCCCGCCGGAGGCGGCGGCGGCGGCGGCGTCGGCGTCGGCGTCCGAAGCCTTCTTCTTCCTGTTGATGAACTCGATGCAGTCCGCGAGGGCCTCGCTGTGGTGCGGTTCGTTCACGGGGCAGTGCGGGCGGCGCCGCGACGAGGACGGCGGCGGAGGGGGCGGGGGCCGGGGCGGCGGGGACGACGGCGGCCTGGAGAGGGCGGAGGACAGCATCATGAGGCGGAACACCGCCTCGCGGCAGCGCTCGAGCAGGGACGAGGGGGCGAACCGGTGGCTCCGGGCGGAGCAGGATGAGGAGTTGGCCACGGGGGCTCTCAGGCGGGGGATGCACTGGGCCTTCATCTTCCTCGGGCTGCTGCACTGTTCTTCTTCTTCTTCTCTCAGCTGTTTCTCCATTTTTTTTTTCTCTGCTCTTCTCTTTGGCTTTCTTCTTCTTCTTCTTGATTGAGCTGTGCTGTGTTGGATTGGGCTGTGTGTTGCAATGGTGGTGCGTGTGAATCAATCATACGGTTGAGCATTTATGCAAGAATCTTTCGAGACAGGTAAGGCAATTCATTAATATCGAATAGACGTTTGACTATATTGGGTTTCGAAATGTGAGAGTAGGCCTCGGCTTTGGTGGCTAGCTGGCTACACAAGCTTTAGCTGGTAGGGCGAGCTTATTGAAGCACTTTAAGGTTTAAACCCACAAAAAAACCAAAAAAAAAAAAGGAGAAAATTACACAATGATCCCTCGACTTTAACCTAATATGCAACATGCTCCGTGAATTTTTAATTTATGCGATATGGTCCTTAAATTTTAGTTCAATTTATAATGTACTTCCTGAAAAACGATCCGTCCATTAATCAGGTCTAGATCTTTTATGTGAGTATGATGGGATGTGTCTATCAAGAAGGAGTGAAGTTACACCTAAAATCGCCAGCGATATGTTTGTTACGTGATAATGGACCTATATCAAATAAGAGGGGGGGAAAACGAAAGTGAGTACGAAACATTGAAAAAGAAATGATAGTTTGTTATGAAGAGGAAGTTAGGGAGAGGGAAAAAAACAAAGTTCTCCCTCCTCTCTTCTCCAAACCGCGATTCGGTCATGTAATTTAGAAACACTGAACCTGCTTTCTAAATAAGTCACCTAAGTTTCGCTTATGCCGATCGACCCGAACGGACTTCATTTATTGTCACGAGAAAATCTGTTCTTTTTTCTTAAAACGTAGCTCGATTTCGGACCATACGATTCCCCCGAATTCTTGATCCTGTGTCAACTTCGTTCTGTTGCCTATGGAGGCCAATCGCGCGCGCTCCATCTCCTTGCCCGGAGACGAAGACATGTCGCATCGTCGTCCGGAAAATAGGGGAAAAGGAACATTCTCTCGAGAGCAACAGGAACGACGTCGCTCTCGCGAAGATGTCAAGCTCGCGTCTTATTTGGGGGAGCAACCCGAAATGCTGCAGCATTTCCCGATCTGTTCCCCCTCCTCAGTTTGTGCTCCTGCCTTTTGTCACCACTCGCACACAATCTTATCTTATGTTTTTGTAAAATTATGTTCCTTGGTATCATCTCTCCCCCTTTCTTTTTATAACCCGAGGGCGAGGATGTAGAGACCCGACTATCTGGATGTCCGTAAAACACCCTAGAAATAAGTCCGATAATTCTCGACATCGCCCATCCGCACGGCACAGCATGCAGTCGGACGAGTCTTGGCACGAAATAAAAGGATCCGTCTTGCGCAGATTGACCCTACTCGACTCGTTTAGGCACAATATCGGCTCGTCCGAATTACTGCATTGACTCGTCGTGTGTTTCAATTCGACAAGATAGGGATCAGCATGGTTCCAAGGTTGAAAAATCGGACGAACCGGAAAATCGAACCAATGGGAACTTATCCGATTCCAAGTTTCAAGGTATGCAGAATAAATTTAAAATTGTAAAAATTGGAGAACTTGTTTTACCGTATAAGTTTTAGATAGGTGGAATCTGGAACCTAGAACTTGCAACAAGTTTTTACGTTTTTCTTAGCTTATTTCTTCGCGTGATTCTATGATATCAAATGATAAGTGTATAATTCGGAATTAATAGTTCGAATTTCCATTTTATGGCTGAGTTTTTTATTTTGTTAATGTTGAATTTGGAGTATCCTACTTTCACGCACTCCATATTTCACGATCAAGGGTGTAGTATTATTTGTAGTAGCGGTCCTTATATATCATATTAACAATCGAAATACAGTCGAAAGAAAAAATCTCTATTTGACAGGGCTTCTTCCTATGCCTATAAATTCCGTTGGACTCAGAAATGATACATTGGAAGAATCTTTTGGGTCTTCCGATATCAATAGGTTGATTGTTCCGCTCCTCTATCTTCCAAAAGGAAAAAAGATCTCTGAGATCTATTTCCTAAGATAGAGTACTTGGGTTCTCCCAACAACGAAAAAGTGTATCATGCCTCAATCTAAGTGGGGTTTGTGGTGGTGGAGAAACTGGATTGGAAAAAAGAGGGATTATAATTGTAAGATATCTAATGAAACCGTCGCCGGAATTGAGATCTCATTCAAAAAGAAAGATATCAAATATCTTGAGTTCCTTTTTGTATATTATACAGATGATCCGATCTGCAAGGATCATGATTTTCGTGTGTCTAAATCTAAGTTGTGATTAGTGAATCGTAGCAGCAAATGGTGGTTATTAAAGGTAATGATTCGCTGCGATCGTTCAATTAATAATACAAGTGGAACCCAGAACCGATTCCACAACTTGTGGCGAGGCAGGTTCCAGGTTCTAAAGTATGTAGGATAGGTTTCAGGTTCCAAAAATCGAGGAACATGTTCTAAAGGGTAGGTTCTAGGTAGAATCTATACAAAACCTGAAATCGCTCGCCCTCAGTTTTTAACCTATTTAATACTCATATTTAAATAATTATTTCCTCCTTTGTCTTGAAAGTTCATAAAGAGGGGAGTTCCCCCAGATCGGCTGGCCATTTTGGCTTGAGGGGCTGCAGCCGAGCCGAATGGGCTCGGTGCGGCGCGGCGCGAAGCAGCGCGGGATTTTTTGTCCGTACTCGGGCAGAGTTCCACATGGTGACATGTGCGCGGCTCTACAAGTTTTTCCATTTTTATTCCGCCGTGCCTTAAATCCAGCCGACTTTACCGACCCTACGATCGAGCTCCCTCGCGCGTGCGCGGACGCGACGCTGCAATTTCAGTTCGCGATTTTTGGATGCGTCCCCCCGATCGTTTCGAGTTCGAACGGACGGGACTGAAGTGTTTCGAGAGCATCCACGTGGCTCTGGTAAATGTCGAGGTGATTTTAGGACAGGACACGGTGGAGCGATCGGGGTGGACGTGCAAAGACTGGTTAGCCGTCCACCGAATCTGTCTCCCAAGAAGCATAGCGGGTTCTCATCGGGCGCTTAAATTGGCCCGGTCATCTATATAATTACTCGCTTAATGTGGGTTCGTTTGCAGAAAATAAAGTGGTTTGAAAAATATTTTCCGAAAAATGATCGCTTATATCGTTTAGAAAAATAAATAAATTGAAATTTTTTTCATTACCCACGAAAAATAATCAGGCATAGAAAATCACTCATTTTCCACGAAACGAACGTACCCTTAGTGTTATATCATTCGGGATAGTAGTTTAATATACGAGTTTTAGTGTCACTAGTAGGGAAAAGTACAAAGAAAAAGTCTTAAATCTATTACATTGATACCAATTTAGTCATAAACATTTTTCAATTAAAACAATTCAGTCATAAACTTTTTTATATTATGAGCAATTCAGGACATCCGGCCAGTTTAGGCAGGAAATTATCGATGTGGACACCGGCCGTCTTACGTGGCATAGCCGGAAATTACGTGAATAATTTTCTAAACTTTTTTAAAATTTTCTGAATTTTTTATTACTTTTTTTGTTGCTTGTTTTATCTTTTCTTTCCTTCCTTTTTTTGCCGGCGAGGTCACTCGCCGACCCTCGCCCGGCCACAAGCAAGGTCTAGGCGAGGGGCAGCCAGCCACAGGCGAGGGCGTCGGGCCCTCGCCCAGATCCAGGCGAGAATGTACGGGCCCAAAGTGTAAAAAAAAAGAAAAGAAAAAGAGATAATAAATTAAAAAATACTCCGAAAAATATTAAAAACTTATCAGAATTGTCCACGTCAACTCCGCCTGTGCCGGTACGACGGCCGGCGTTCCCATTAGCAATTTCCTGCTTGAATTAGCCAGATGAACCGAATCGATTCCAATGCGAAAATGTTTAGCACTAAATCGATCTAATTGAAAGGCTAATGACTGAATCGGTACTAATGTAGACCTTTTTTTTCTTTCCTTTTGTACTTTTGGCCCCGTTACCAGCAGTACTGTTTTCTGCAAAGGTCATGAAAGTTGGGATGTTTTTAGGCATATCTCTCGATGAGCTTTTAGATATGTATTTATGGTATGTGTGCGAATGAGCTTTACTCCTTAATACGTCATGGTGCGGCAAGTAAGGTGCATCGGCCCTAATCGGGGAGGACTTATATGAACTCGTTGAAATTAGTAGATGAGGAAAGCGTCTCCACCGCGAGTATGGCCTCGCCGATCCCGAGGGAGCTCGACGTGGTGTCCAGCTTCGCCATAGTTGGCGAGCGCGGTCTTGGTGTTAGAAAGAGAGAGAGAGAGAGAGAGATTGGTGTTGGGCACTACTGTACTAATGGCACGGTTCGATTGCCGTGGCAGTGGCGGGGGCGGCGGCCGGTACCGAGACGGGAAAGAGGGAGAAGAGATAGGTAGAGAAGAGATAGTTGTACCAAATATTAAAAGCACGTGATGCGTTTAATTTGATCGAGACGAATGCGATTTATTCGAGAGCGGTGGATGTAAATATCGATAGTATAAGGGTACAATACCGTCACTACCTAGGTACATCCCAGCCTTTGTAAAAATTCAACTAATCGAACAAAAATTAAAGATGCTCCTCGTGGTAAGTCTCACGTGCTCAGACACATGAACGAACTAATTAATAATCCTCTTTGTGATGATCAGGTCCGCCCTTCTTCCTTGCGAACAGCCACCCCACGACGGAAACGAGAGCCTTCTTGTTCTTCGATCTGTTCGCCGACGGCAGCCTCTCGAGCGTCGCCGCTTCGCGCTCTTCTCTGCTCGCGATCACCCGCGTCAGCGACGGAGGGCTCGCGAACTTCACGTACCTCTTCTTCCTGTGGAACTCGAACTCCCTTCCGTCATCGTCTTCGTCGTCGTCGAAGCTGTCATCTTCTTCTTCTTCGATAGCCAGCGCTAGCTTTTTCTTGGCCCCGCCGACCTTGGTGACCTTCTCGATGAACTTGAAGTCCTCGATCTCGGGATTGAGAGGGTGTTTCGGAGACGCCGCGGCCTTCAGTCGCTTTACCTCTCTCCTGGCATTCTCGAGCTCCTCTTTCAGGGTTTTGATGGTGTTGGCCAATCGGTTGTTGTCTTCTCTGGCTTTCATGAGGTTTTGCTTCGTCTCCTCGAGCTCCGCCGTTAGGGCCGCGATTCGGGAGTGAGCCGCTTGGGCGGTTTCGCTAGCTCCGGCTCGCATCTGGCGCATAAATTCACAAGCGCGGATGCATACAACGTACGTCGGATGTCAGGTAAAATTCGAGTTAGTGTCCAAATAATGCAAGAAATCTATTTCGCTATGCAGGAAAGTCATCGATGCATCGGACGCATGACTCTCGAGTACACATGAACTACTTCACCCTAGGGCGATGCTATAGAACGAGAAAGAAATAGGATACCTCTTTGAGCTTATTGGCAATGATCTCCCCGGCGAGAACCCGTTCCCCGAACAGTGCGACCGCCTCTCTCACCGACTTGAACGGCGGCCTCGTGTCGATCTCCGCCTGCCCGACGACCACCACCCCGCCCCCGCCCCCGCCTCCTCCTTCTTGACCCTCCATCCCCCTCCGACCCTTTTTCCGAGAAGGTGCTTAGAGAGAGGCAAAGAGGCAGATTGTTCAATGTCAATGGCCTCATCGAGTCACCTTTAAGTACAAAGTTCCCAAGGCCGCATGTGTGGATAAAACGCAGTGCGGATACATAGGAGCTCATCATGAGGTCGTTACTAATGGCGACGCTATAGCTGGTTGATGATCTTTTATGGGAGTTGAATAAAGATCTTGGTAGAGAAAGAGAGAGGTTAAATTTCTTTGCGTTCACTACACACCGGAGTTTTGTTAGAAGAAGATGACAAACAAAATGGTGGTTGGACCTTATCCTCTGAGGGCTTGATTCGTTAGTTCCGATCGGACCCGTCTTTGATTAGGACCTTCCTCCTTCTCTCTTTAAGTGCTGTTCCGACTGGCCAAGCTCTGGCGTCCTTTTTGCCTCCTATCCGACACATGGCCCAGGTACTCTTGATAAGCCGCAAGCGATTGTCTGAATTAGCAGAGGTGATTGTCCCAAAAGCCATAAATCTACCGTACGATAGTCGATTTGGTCTCGAACTTTTTAATTGTGTCAATTTAGTCCTAAACATTTATTTGGATAATTGGCTGAAATGATTACATTAACAAATTGCTAAAAGGTTTAAGACTAGATTGGTAAACCGCCAAAAGGTTTATAACTAAATCGGCAAGCCGTTAAAAAATTTGGGACTGAATTGGCACAATCGAAAGGTTTGGGATTGAATTGACTGCCGTATAATAGATTTATCACTTTTTGAACAATTTCCCAAGTTAGCAAGCACGTTTAAGTTTCGAGTGGCGATTTGTCGTGTCACTTTGCAAAGCAATTTAGTGGTGGGGGGTAGGCATGAGGGAGGCTTTTGAACGTTTCGCGCGTTGGTCAATTGAGTCTTGAATGTTTAGTTCCGGAAGATTGAATCCCGAATGCTTAAAAAGGACGTGCAATCGAGTCCTTAATGCATTCGCCGGTTGAGGCTTGTCGGCATTAGAACAAGCAATGTTGGACTGATTATGAGTTGATGACTTGATTACTCAACACTCTAATATGAGACTCAATTGACCGATGGATCAAACGTTGTGGATGTCTTTTGGGGCTTATCCCAAATTAAATGTATGCTAGTAGTTTATTGCTGGTACGTTGCCACCGGAGTACCTATTTTGTCATGTGTTCTAAAGCAAAATACATGGAAGTTCCATGATGGAACGTTCATCGGTTTATTTCAAATTTCAAACCCGCAAACACACATAAACACCATTTAAAAATGTAACTTTAAATAGTTACAATAACAAAAAAAAGCTGAAAGAGTAAAAGCACAAAAAAGAAAGAACGAAAGGTAACTGCGTGTGTAAAGGCCTTTTTATGTGGTGTTATGTACTTTCTTGTGATGACCCTTTATACACAAAATTGGTCTGGTAAGTACTCTTATATACCGATTTAATTTAGGTAAGCGCTTCTAATTTTTGTTTTGACTTTTATAGTATGAAACATAATATTCATTGCATACTATATGCTTCCAATTAGCATGTCACTATTTTTTTTTTAACAATGTTTAAAATTCTACACTCCCTCTAAGAGCTTTCTTTTTGTTCTCGTTTAGACAGAACTAAATACATTTGTCGGTACGGACTTTCGAAACATATCTAAGGTAACGGATGTAAGAAAATATATTACTGATTAAATCATGTAAAAGTTACATTTACGGTAAGTTGTGAAAGTCGAGATCATAAAATAAGTACTCTTTTTAAGTCTATATGTATTTAGGAAAAATATGCACTTTGTATTTAGAATAGTACGTAAGCAAAGTGAAGATAGGGTCAAAAAAAGGAGGAGGAGAAATTGTCACTTCAAAATGAAAAAAAGAAAAAGCAACGTTGCAATCGGCCTGCCTTAAAGCTAGAAAGCCTGCAATAAACAAATAGGAGGGAAGATGAAGAGCATCTGTAGATGCAGCCGGCCTAGCCACAGAACAACACCCGACCATCCAAATCCTCAAGAACCTCTTAAGTCCTCCAACTCCTCTTCCGACTCCTCTTGTCATCTTCGACCTCTCTCAACTTAAGTAGCTTCAACCTCTCCTCCAATTCGTCCTCCCTCTTTAGCCCGACGGCACTCCCCATCCGAGCTCAAGCAATTCTTGCCGGAGACCCCCTCAAACAGAGCCTCTTCGACCTCTGCCTTGCCATCAACAGCTTCCTCTTCGGCCGCCTCTCCTCCTCCCGGCATTGAGCCTTTCTCGGCCAGGTGGACGTCGTCTCCTAGTGTTGCCTCACGCGACCCCTCAAATTGCACTAGCTCCGCAGTGGCCTCTCTACCATCACCGAGCGCCGGCACGATAGCATAATCATGCTCCTGGGCACCTTAGTCTATGGGAAATTCATCTACTTGGGCTACAAGTTCGTTCGCAACAACATCAACTGCTCGAGCATCATCGCGGCAAAGCCATCACTTGATGCTAGGATTTGCCACTTACGGACCGCCGAATTGGGTGGCGAGGTGGCAGCCCGGGAGGAGGAGGAGGAGAGCAGCTCCGATCCTACAGGCAGCCAAAAACAAGTTCAAGAGGACGAGCAGAGGGAAGTAATAAGTAAGCGCATGAGAGAGCTTTATGGGCTGAAAGTGGGCTTTGATTATTCTGTAACGGAAATCGGGATGTTCCCAACCAAACCCATTTTTTTTTTGGTCGGACCAACCCAACCCATTTTTGATATGGCTCATTAAAAATGAGTTGAATAATAAGTTTTGGATCCATTTTGACACCTCCATTTAATCATAAATTGATGTGGGCTCTATTTACTCGAAAGCCAATTGAGGACGCTTTTGTTTTCATTGTTTTTTTTTTTTCAAGATAAGCGCAAGTGAGGCTTGTTTATTGATCGAACGAAACTATAATCAGAGGCGACCAACCGGGCCAATTCAACCCGAGAGCCGAATCAAATCAGTATACGCGATCGGTTGAAGGCCGATTCACACCGGAACCGGTTTGGTTCTCGAGCGAAAATTTGGGAAGCAAACTTGACTGTTCAGGTTCCTTTGTATCGAGAACCGCCTGCTGTGCTCAGGTCAACTCTAAAACCGGCAAGTTTGGTTCCATGCCGATTTCAAGGCTGATCGGTTCGGTTCCTGTTTCAAAAAAATTCGAGAATTGACTCCGACAGAATAACTTCCGGGTTTATTAGTTTGGTACTCACCGACCTTGAAATCGAACACCTCTAATTGCAATCGCCAACCGTGCAAAGCTGCTAATAACATGGTTTTGATTCCTACGAAACAAAGGGAATCGGATTTGAACGAACCCGATCCGCTCGGCATTTCAAATCCGATCCAACCAAATCGGAATCCATCCTCCTCATCGGTCCTTGGTCAGTAGTCTTGACTCACGTGAACCAGAGCCTTATAGCCCGTTTGGTTCAACTTTGCAAATGAGCTTTGGGGGAATGCAAATATCTTTAGGTTAAAGGCTGCGTTTGGTTCAGCATTGGGAAGGGGCTTTCGGCCCTGAAAGCCCCTTCCCAAAAATGCTGAACCAAACACCTAGCATTGAGCATTGAAAATGCTCAAAACTAGCATTTTCAATGCTGAAAGCCCAATGCTAGTCAAGACTAGCTTTGGGCTTTCAGCCTTGAACCAAATGCTAAAATCATTTTTATACTTCCCAAACTACCCTCACTTAAATTTCAATATTCCGACTTTGCCCTCTCGTTACTATTCATCTTCTTCACCAAAGGGACTCCGGCGAGGGCGAAGGGCCGGCGACGGCGAAGGTCCGGCGAGGTCGCCCGACCCAGGCGACGGCCGCCCGGGGTCGGGCGACCGCCCAGGCGTGGCCGCCTGGGTCGCGCGACCGTCGGCCTGGGTCGCGCGACCTCAGGCGACGGCCGCCTGGGTCGCGCGACCGTCGGCCTGGGTCGCGCGACCCAGGCGGCCGTCGGCCTGGGGTCGCGGGACCTCAGGCGGCCGTCGGCCTGGGTCGCGCGACCCAGGCGGCCGTCGGCCTGGGGTCGCGCGACCCAGGCGGCCGTCGGCCTGGGGTCGCGCGACCCAGGCGGCCGTCGGCCTGGGGTCGCGCGACCCAGGCGGCCGTCGGCCTGGGGTCGCGCGACCCAGGCCGACGGCCGCCTGGGTCGCGCGACCCAGGCCGACGGCCGCCTGAGGTCGCGCGACCTCAGGCCTGGGTCGCCCGAGGTCGGCGTCCCTCGCCGGGGGTCGCTCGGCGACGGGCGATGGCCGCCGGCGCCAGATCTGGCTCGCCGGCGGCCGTAGCCCTTCACCGGAGCCGTAGCCCTTCGCCGGAGCCGGCGAAGGGTATTTTTGCCTTTTTTTTAAAAAAACCCCCCCAAAGCCCATTTGTGAAAAAAATTAACCAAACGCCATTTGGGTCAAAGTAGCTTTGCAAATGAGTTTTTACCAAACGCCATTTGCATTTCCCACAAAGGGCTTTCACCTAAAGGCATTTGCATTCCCAAAGTAGCATTCCAAATGCTGAACCAAACGCACCCAAAGTCCCTTGGGAAAATACAAATGGCGTTTGGTAAAAAAAAATTTGTGAAGTTACTTTAACAAAAGTAGTATTTGGCTAATTTTTTTTTTGCAAAATGCTTTGAGACCCTTTTTTATTAAAAAAAAAGTTACCTTCCCCCGGAGATGGCGAAGGGCTACAGCTACGCGGCAAGCCAGATCTGGTGTCGGCAGCAGTCGCCCGACTTGGTGAGGGTCGCTCGACTTAGGCAGCTGTCGCTGGAGGTCACTCGACCTCAAGCGATGAGGCCTGAGGTCGTGTGACCTAGGCCTTGTTGCTTGAGGTCGAGCGACCACTAGTGACAGCTGCCTGGGTCGCGGCCCAAGTGGACATCATTTGAGGTTGCGCGACCGAGGTGACGACGTCCTGGGTAAGGCGACCCTAGGCAACGTCCGCTTGGGTCATGGCCCAGGCCGACGTCGCCTGAGGTCGCGCGACTGCCCATGCGATAGCCGCTTGGGGTCGCGCGACCCAGGTTGACAGCGCTTGGGCGATTGCGCGACCACAAGCAGCCGTTGCCCGGGTCGGACGACCTTGCCGACTCTTCGTCGTCCAGATCCGGTATCGTCGGCTGTCCTTGCCAATCACGCTTTCATGAAGAAGACGAACAATAACGAGGGGGCAAAATCAGAATATTAAAAAATAAAGCGAGGTTAATTTGGAAAGGAAAAATAAATTTCAGCATTTGTAGAACGTCGAAAGCCCGCCCCGGTTCCGCTTTTCCCGTGGGGTTTCGGCCTTTCCCAAAGGCCGAATCGAACGGGGCCTTATAAAGCTCGACGACTTGCTGCGAACTTGCGCGGACATGGAAACCCCAGCCAAGAATTCTCGAAGTCTATCGGGGACCTGACGATCGCAATCGCCGAGAGGTAGAAGGAAAGCTCGAAAGCGAGAAATCGCAGACCCCCGAGACGAAGAAGAAGGGGCGGGGCGAGATCGCCGTGATCTTCTCGGCTTCCGAGCGCGAAGCCCAAAACCTTCCCGCGAGGAATTCTCATAAACCCTAGCTTCCCTTCCTCGCTGAAGCAACCGGGGCTCGTTCCCGAGCACCGCGGTGCGCCCGATCACTTCTCTTGTGTATATAGGGCTTGAGTTACGCGGTCCGAGCTCGCTGCTCGAGGCGGATGATCCGTCGTCGCCGGGAGCGGAGCTTCGGGCGGTTGCGCGAGGGAGCGTGACCACGTTGTGTGCCGTCTGTCTGTCGGGTGCTGGTGCTGGTTCGCTTTGGAAGAGCGGCGGTGTTCGGCGGATTCGCGCGAAAAATGAGTCCGATTCAGAATTTCGAGCAGCATTCTCGCCATTTGGTGGACCCTGATCTGCGTACTCCTCTCTCTCTCTCTCTCTCTCTCTCTCTCTCTCTCAAAACTCACTCACTCACTCACTCAATTACCCATGAGCATGATTACATAAGCACAGTCATTTATACATACGTACGTACGTACGTACGTACATGGGGGAGGATCATAGAGTGTGTTATAAGCGTGGAAGGCTGTTCCTTGCTAAGGAAGAATGTTGGAGTTTAAGCTTAGGTGCGAGAACTTGTTCTATGTCCGAAAGGGAAAATTGATGAATTACAGTCGTTATAATATAACCAGAGGGTTATGTGGGTGTAATATTTCTATTGTGGTTTAAACTCTAGACATCTAATTGTCCCATGGGTTCTCTGTACTTTTCAATAGAGGGTCTCTGCTCTGTAATCTCAAAAAAGTAGCTTTATAAATTTCATTTCACACGTCATGTTTTTGGAATGAGTATCTGCCGGTTTGAACATGAGGATTTTGTTGTTTTGAAAACAGCCATTCAGGCGAGGCTGGTGATGGCGGTGGAGGTACGCGACAGTCTAGAGATAGCCCATACTGCAGAATATTTAAATTTCCTAAAATGCTACTTCAGGGCATTCTCTGTAATTTTACTGCAAATCACAAAGCCTCAGTTTACTGATAATCCAGAGCACAAGCTTCGAAACATCATCGTGGAAATCCTGAACCGCCTACCTCATAGTGAAGTCCTACGCCCATTTGTTCAGGACCTTCTAAAGGTTGCTATGCAAGTTCTCACGACCGATAATGAAGAGAATGGCCTAATTTGCATACGCATTATATTTGACTTGTTAAGAAACTTCAGACCAACATTGGAGAACGAGGTGCAACCATTTCTCGACTTTGTATGCAAGATATACCAGAACTTCAGATCAACTGTCAGCCATTTTTTCGAAAGTGGAGCATTAGGTGGTGAAGATGTCAAGCCAATGGAGACTAGCTCTTCAGATCAGGGCATTTCAACGGGTGCATATGGAGGGACTGGGCACCTCAACCCAAGTGCTAGGTCATTCAAGATAGTGACAGAAAGTCCACTTGTGGTCATGTTTCTATTCCAGCTGTACGGTCGGCTTGTTCAAACGAACATTCCTCACTTGCTGCCTTTGATGGTAGCTGCCATATCTGTTCCTGGACCGAAAAAGGTTCCCCCCCATTTGAAAACTCAGTTCATTGAGCTGAAGGGTGCTCAGGTTAAGGTTGGTATTATCTTCATGGTGCAGGATTTATTCGTTTTCTGAACTTTTTCTTCTTTCAATTATAAGTTCCATAAATGGTTGGAAGTCATCTAGACTATGAGTCTGTTTGGGACAGTGCCAAACAGCTACAATTGTGAAAAGGGTTGCTTCGGCTTTTATGAGAGGTTTGGCTAACTCTTCACAATTGAAAGCTGTCTCATCTAGCTATGAGATGTTGTAGTCACAGCTGTACCAAAGAGACATTATCAAAGTAGGCCTAGAATCGAATCGATGCTCCATGAAGATTTGTCTTAAGTTTAAGCGAATGATGTTAGTTATAGTATAATAATGTATTGTCTCTTTTCTGTTTTTATCACGGAAGAGACACTCATATGTCATATAACAGTTATGGGGTCGGAGGGAATAATAAGACGTGTAAGTTTCTGAGTTTGCTATCACATGCTTGATCTTTCATAGTTGTATCTCTTACAAGATCACTGAACCCTTTAAACATACAGCTAAAGCAATAATCTTTTCTGAACTGAGAGGGGGAGGAGCATTTTTAGGACTGGTGGAATCGCCTCTTATTTTATTTAAATTTCGTGTGCTAATTTTGATTTATGGAATGGGGATTAGCTGAAATATAGATGTTTTGATAGTTAATTTTGTAGATCATTTAAAGTGATGTTGTCCTCCCTGAGTGCCTCTTTCTCGAATTGTGTTTTGAGTTCGAAAGAGTAACTATTTGGCAGATATGCAACTGTAGTTAGTTTGGGCAAAAATATGAATCAATCGACCTGCTTTATTTCTTCCTCAAGAATGTGGCTAATGCCTCCAATCAACTTTACTAAATTCTCTGGCTTGTCATACTTGCTTAGCTGGGCCCCTATTCTCATTCAAGTGTCTTTCATCTATCATGGTTTACTTAATAGTGAACGACAATCTAAGACAAACACAAACGAAATGGAGCTGTAAAGTTGTGTTTCCTCCCCTTCATATTATATCTTAAATTTTATGAATTGAGTAATGCATCTGATATCTTATGGATTTCGAGGAGGCTTGGGAGGATTCATACTCAGCCGAGCTGAATAAAGCTTTGAGATTGATTCAATATACTAAGTTTTCTCGCTCACATGAAGTTTAGCTTATACACTCATACATTCTATTTTGCTTTTGTGGTATGCATGGAAATGCTGGTCTCATCATGAAATTGTGCAACTTTGATGTTTGTTTATGGTGGAAAGTGAGATATTGGGAGCTCTTATTGATTGCATTAAAAGTCTATATCATGGTCTAGTCTTAATATTAGGATAAGTTCCTGACAACCAAAGCTATCTTCTATTGAGGTCACAAGCCCCATGCTGATGGTATCAATTTGCTATCACAAGATAAAAAATTTCTATGATTAGTGACAAATTTATATGCTTTGGTCTCCTATTAAATGGTAGTAATCTATATTATTGGTGGTGCCTAATAAGTCAACTCAGAATTTCTAAATCATGGATAGCACCTTTTCGGCCCTGCAGATAGAGCTATTGGCTTACCTTTGTCTCTGTTTCTGTTTGCAAAAGTATTTCACATTGCTTGTTGGGGTTTCAATGGGCCTTATTTTCATGTACATAGTCTCCCTTCACGTATTAGTTTAAGCTTTTGGGTTTGAGTTTCTAACATTGTATCAGGGCTAGATTCCACTCCAGTTTATTTTATGTGTGTGCTCCTCCATTCATCAATTCATTTGTCATTCCTAATCCTGGCTTGCACGATAGGGAAGGTGTTAAACTTATAAGTTTTTCACATTGCTTGTCTGTGGGGTTTCAATGGGCCTTATGCTCATGTACGTAGTCTCTCTCTACCTACCAGGCCAGACTTCGTGGCACTGTTGAAGCCACTTCTTCGCCAAATCTTGGAAACGACACATGTCATTCTGATTTTAGAAAAAGTTTAATGTCACAGACTTGTAAAATGGGATAACCTTCAGTACCAAAACTTGTTGATACCTTTTATGCTGTTCTTTTTGGATTTACATGTGGATTCTAATCCTTTTATTTCCTCAAATTATTGCAGACAGTCTCTTTCTTGACTTATTTGTTAAAGAGTTGCACTGATTACATCAGGCCGCACGAAGAAAGCATTTGTAGAAGTATAGTCGATCTGCTGGTTACCTGCTCTGATTCTGTAACGATTAGAAGGGTGGGAACTCCATGTTTGTCCCTCTTCTGTTTCTTCGCATTTCTTGATTTCTGTCCAAATAAAAAGTTGATCTAAATTTTTGGATACAGGAATTGTTGGTGGCGCTAAAGCATGTACTGGGAACCGATTTCAAGCGGGGATTATTTCCTTTGATTGACACATTACTGGATGAAAGGTAGAGGATATCTTTTAATAACCATTGAATTGGTAGGGTCATAATTTGATTATTTAGGAACATGTAATTTGCAGTTAGATCGAGTGAAATAAGGTAATAAGAAAATGTGCTTGTTTTTAAGCAATTTATGGACAGAAGTGCATGGTTGGATACAAAATTTTGTTTTTTGACAAGATAAGATTTTATTGATGAATAAGCTGTCCATTGCACTATAATATACAATAACAGATTGGAAAACAACAAAACACTGGTTCTTAGTAAGATTACAGCATGAAGCTGATAAGCGCCTCAAATCAACAAAAAACAGAATAAGGTGAAGATTAAGGTCCTTCCAACAATGTCTTATTTAGTTCCTTTGGAATGCAATGCATGAGTCAAAGCGGAGCTACGCTTGAAGCCTTTTGGACAAGTGAGAGCAGGAAGAAAAGCCCTAGCATTGACTAACTTTGCATAACCAACATATACAAGAGGAATTGAAAATGACATGTCAGAATTGCTGAGTAAATAACAGTGAAGGAGCAAATGATCTCTGGATTGTCCAAACACTTTACACTTGTAACACCAATAAACCAAAATAGAGTTCCACTCCCTAAGAGTCTTTAAATTGAGGATTTTAAGAAGCTGCCCAACAATAGAAGGAAATGTTGAGTGGAGCTTTAGGAAACCTGATAGCAATGATAGGAACTAACTAGATTGATTGAAGTTAAAGCTGCTAACAGCTCTATGATAGGGTTTGATGCAGAAGATTTGCTTTTTGAGAATTTCCACTCCCCTCTGAACC
Organism: Syzygium jambos; assembly: GCA_031216235.1. Lineage (NCBI taxonomy): Eukaryota > Viridiplantae > Streptophyta > Magnoliopsida > Myrtales > Myrtaceae > Syzygium > Syzygium jambos. Next base: position 16,663,231 of record CM062228.1, read on the forward strand.
ACCGGAATTGAGATTTGAAGGTGGAAGAAGGAAGCTAGGACCATAATCAAGCTCCCAACCATTAAAGTCTCCTAATAAAAATAGGAATGTCGGTATAGAATCGACCTACCAAAAGTCAGAAATTATATCATTTTGATCATTGGAAGTGAGAAGGGAATCCGGTTTTAAGAGAAGTGCTGCAACAAAAATCGTGATAGACATGGACTCTAAATTTAGTTTCTAGATTTCAGAGCGTATTGTTGAGTTCCTTCTTCAATAAGTTGTGGGAGTATAATTGCAGAGCGCAGTTCCCCTGAAATGAACACGAGGGAGTGCTTGAAGACCTTCATGTTTTGTACATATGTATTTACAGGACCTATGATGGTAGTCCAGAAAGGTCGCTTGGAGTGGGCTCTCTCAGTGAATTACTGCTAAATTTTGTCATAGAAAATGAACAATGTCAGTCATCACATGAGATGCAAAATTCCATTTAAAGGCTTTTCTGACATAGATGGACCTCTAGGATTTAGTGCTGTCGCTTGTACAAAATTCTTACCATGTATGGTCTTCAAGGAGTAGGTTGGGTGATTCTTGCTAGTTGCTCCTCTGAGGTGGTTTATTTTGTGATGGCAACTCAGGTTAAAGGGGCAGGGGAAAGACCTAAAATGATATGCAAAAAGATAAGACTTTAGTTTGTTGTTCTTGTTGTTGTATATAGAGTTTTATGTTTTTTCTCTTCCGATTTGAATTGAAAATGGAAATGCTGCAAATAGAATAAGAATGGACTGTCAATCTCTAAATTGAATAGCATTCTGTACTGTATTAGCCTTTTCAATTCTACCCTGAACTTGGAGAACTTTCAATTTTTCCATGAACTTCAATGTCAATTTCAGTTCTATCTTAGGTGCAGTAATTCTCTAGTATAATTCTGAACTGGTGATTTGGTTGTTAACAAGGGACAATTGTGATGCTAATGTGGTCAGATGTTTTGAAGTGGATAACTTCATAATGTATGCCATGTGGCTAATAGTATGGTCTCTAACTATGAAAATCTATCCTATTTGTTTGTTGGTACTAAATCCTAGTCAACCTGTTCAAAATTGTGGCATTTGATAACATGTGCTTGTATGTGTGCTCACAACAGGGTCGAATTGAAAATTACTATTAGAATTCTAGCTAGAATTGGAAGATCTTTAAGTTTGGGCTAGAATTGGAAAAACATATAAATCTTTAGTTGATTAAGCCAAATAGTTATATTTGGTGAGGAAGAGTAATGGTGCATCAATTGATTTTAAACATTGGTGGCTTCTCCTCATTCTATGTGACATTCTAAATTGGTGATCATATTTCTGTAACTTATGGGTGTAAACCTAACTTGTTTTTAAGGTTTTACTCATCAAGGAATTCATTGTCAACTCTGTATAGTGTTCCTTTTACATGCAAAATGTCATTTTACTGCTATCTGTTTATTTTAAGATTCAGCGCTTTATTATAAGAAAAGAGATGCCAGTGGTTGCTTTAGTTCCCACCGGTACATTTCTGGAGCTCCTTGTGTCTAAACTAGTGCAACTGTTTGTTGTTTTAATGGTGTCTCAACTTATATGATAGTATACTTAGCTTGAAATGAGTTTTCTCCCCTGCATTCCTCTAGAAGAATATGGAATGGCCTTTGTTTTTTCTCAGCTACATTTTCCATTGGTAAACTAAAGAACAATCGTACCTGTTCTCTTGCTGAATACTCGGTTGACCCTTTTTTTCTCCTAAACGGTCAGTGTGCTAGTAGGACCTGGTCGGGCATGCTTTGAGACCTTGAGGCCATTGGCTTACAGTCTGCTAGCAGAGATAGTACATCATGTTCGGTCGGATCTTTCTTTGACGCAGGTGAGCCTTTAGTGCTATATGGATTTATTGTATTCTCGAGTTGTTGGATAATTAGGAGCATGCTGTTACTATAACCTGAGCTTGTTCATCTTTGTGTTCTTAATATTCTGTCTTGGTGTTCCTGCTTAATTGCAAAAAATTCCTGATTCTTTGGACAAGGATCTATTCAGTGATGCTTTGCTGAAGAATGCCACTATATTGTCTGGAGTATGTTCCTTGGATTTGCAAAATTCGATTTGATAGATTTCTAGGAAGATGCTTTGAGGCTTCTTCTATGAAGTTTTATACCACACTCAGTTTGTTTGCTCGTTGTAATTTCTTTTTACTACTTGAGCTCCTCGTGGTAGGTATTACTATTTTTTTGAGGATTTCGGGCTACTATTCTGTTTTATTTCCCTAATAGCTCTTTTATACTCCATGTTTTATCCTGTATTCGCCAATGAGTGTTTATTTTTTTTGTAATGCAGCTATCGAGGATCATATACTTATTTTCAAGCAACATGCACGATGCTTCGCTGTCACTTAACATTCACACGACTTGCGCTCGCTTGATGTTGAATCTGGTACCAATGCTATTCCTTGCCCATTCTTGCATTTTTAACATCCTCTTGTGGTATATATTGGTCTATAGTTCACAGGTTTGATACATTGTATATCTTTTGTTTACTTCTTTGCTTTGGGTTTCATGGGAACAAGGTGGAGCCCATCTTTGAGAAAGGTGTTGATCAACCATCTATGGATGAAGCCCGGAATCTGCTGGTCTGATCTTCTTTACTTCATCTTCATTTGCTTTATATCTGTTTTGTTGTGGCGAAATGGTTTTATTTGTTACTTTTTACAGGGTCGCATTTTGGATGCTTTTGTTGGGAAGTTTAGCACTTTCAAGCGTACCATTCCACAGGTAGTTTTTGATCATGGTTGCACATGTAGAGTCATTTTTGATTGGTTGAGCTTGTACTGAAGGGGGAGATTCGTTGCAAGGATTGTGACTCGAGCGTAATGGTCATATTGCAGCAGACTGTCTTTCTCCCTCCAGTGTAGAAGTAGAATCAAAATTTTCTTGGGGAGGGGCGGATGATCAAATTTTTCTTTGGGTGGGGAGGGGGTTATAAATCTTTGTTAATATAGAAATGTCAGTTTTTTTAACCTATTTATAGCATGCTTGATTGAGAATTTACAGCATTCTCCTGTCAGTTGCCTTTTCCCAGGATTGGCCTCTTCAATCTGCTGAACCTATATTTGTTTTACTTAATCATCTTTTGCATTGATAAGTTACCGTTACACTTTCTTTAGACAATAGCTCTCAATCACTTGCAAACAATTTGTTTTCACTTTCCACCTGTCCGTAGAATGTGCTAATATGTAATGACTTACTGAAGAGCAATCTTTGTTATTTTGTTAGTTTCTGTTTTATTGCCTAATTTTCCTAGTTTTTTAGATTCTTCTTTCTTTGTGTTCAATAGCTGTTGGAGGAAGGAGAAGATGGAAAGGAGCGAGCTACTTTGAGGGCAAAACTTGAACTTCCAGTGCAGGTTGTTTCATGGCTTTACATTTTTTTTGTCCCCTGCGTTTGCTATCCGTGATACATTAAAGTAGCTTATTTAATCTGGGAGACAATCTGGATTAGTGATAAGCTGAGTGCATGGGCTGACGATCTAAGGGCAATGCTTGTCAAATACCCTCTCCCATACCTAGTTGTGGGTGGTTCTTATGTGAACTTGTTGTTTGCGAGTAAATTGCTTCTAAAGGGAGGGGGAGTAAATTACTCCAAAAGTGAGGGGATCCTAGCAGGTAGTGCGACCATGATCATAAAGTTACTCCTTTAGTGTGAGGATCCTGGGGAGACTGCTCATTTTATTGATGATGATTGAATAGATTACTTAACTGTAATGGATAGGCTTATAAAGTTTTTTAGATGCTTATGCACGATTGATGTCCTCTTTTATGGTGGAGCTGTTTCTTTCCTTTTTTTTTTATTTTTGAGTGGGGGTGGGGGTGGGGGTGGGGGGTTGTCTTTGCTGTCTTCAAGTTCTGATGTTTTGGCTTTAGGCACTGCACATAGAGAATAAGTACTAGGAAAGTGGAAACAGATTTACTTGGGAATCCTGGTAGACCAGGTAGTAGACCCCTACAATTGGAATTCCACGACTTCTGAAATGTGCACAGATGTATTTTGATGATTGCGAAGGCATAGCTGTTATAGTTGCATATGATGTGAGCAAGTTAATTAGACATATATTCTCAAAACCAACATATTGTTTCTATTTCTCTTGTTGGTTATGACCTATTATGCATTTGCAGGCAGTTTTGAACATGCAGGTCCCCCTGGAACATGCTAAAGAAGTCAATGATTGTAAACATCTGATCAAGACATTGGTTATGGGTAATAAAATATTTTATGTTGATGGCTTGCATTCTTTTAGTTGTTATATTGTCTTAGCTTGTTGTGAACCCCAGTGTTCCTTTTTCTTCCCATGGCTGAATCTAATATTTGTGCAATTTGTGCTACTGACAGGAATGAAGACAATCATTTGGAGCATCACACATGCACACATTCCCCGTTCGCAGGTTTTTTATTGTCTGACTTGGCCATCAGAATCATAGTTGTCACGTTTGTTCCTACGCGATTTAGGTGTTTTATCACACAAAAAAAGCGATAATGAGGTTTTCTCTTGTTTACATGGAACACATGAACAGGCTGTTGGATCAGCTTCATCTAGTTTACCAGCACCTCAAGTATTTAAAGGGATGCGTGAGGATGAGGTACAGGAATGATGATTGTAGAGGCTGTCTTTTGGGTACTAAGGGTTGGTCATTTGGCTTAACTACACTTTTGATAGGTTTGCAAAGCTGCTGGTGTTCTGAAGAGTGGCGTTCATTGCTTAGCCCTCTTCAAAGAGAAGGAGGAGGAAAAAGAGATGATGCATCTATTCTCCATGATTTTGGCAATCATGGAACCACGGGATCTTATGGACATTTTCTCTTTATGCATGCCAGGGCTTTTTGACTGCATGATTTCGAACACTCAATTGGTTCATATTTTCTCTACCCTCCTGCAAGCCACTAAAGTATGTAAACCATTTGCGGATGTGCTTATTAATTTTCTTGTGATCAGCAAACTTGATGTCTTGAAGCAACCAGAATCTCCAGCGGCAAAGCTGGTGTTGCAGCTCTTTGGGTATATATTTATGGCTGTTACCAAATCGCCTTCAGATTTTGAAAGAATTTTGCAGCCTCATGTCCCTGTCATAATGGAAATATGCATGAAAAATGCTACTGAAGTTGAAAAGCCTCTTGGTTACATGCAACTTCTTCGAATGATGTTTCGAGCACTTTCTGTATGCAAATTTGAGCTTCTATTTCGGGAGTTGATTCCTATGTTGCTCCCCTGCCTAAACATGCTTTTAACCATGCTGGAGGGTCCAACTGGAGAAGACATGAGGGAGCTATTGCTGGAGTTGTGCCTATTGTTGCCTGCACGATTAAGCTCATTATTGCCTCACTTGCCCCGTCTCATGAAGCCTCTTGTCTTGTGTCTGAGGGGAAGTAATGAACTGGTGAGTTTAGGTCTGAGAACACTTGAGTTCTGGGTTGATAGCTTAAATCCTGATTTCCTGGAACCAAGTATGGCTAATGTCATGTCAGAGGTGATTTTAGCCTTATGGGGCCACTTGAGACCTGCGCCATATCATTGGGGTGGAAAATCTTTGCAACTTCTTGGCAAGTTAGGTGGTCGCAACAGACGCTTTCTCAAAGAGCCTCTTGCACTTGACTGCAAGGAGAACCCTGAACATGGACTTCGCTTGATACTTACATTTGAGCCCTCAACACCATTTCTGGTGCCTTTGGATCGATTCATAAATCTTGCTATAGCAGCTGTAATGCACAAAATTGGTGGCATTGATGCTTTCTACAGGAAACAGGCATTGAGGTTCCTACGTGTTTGCTTATTATCTCAACTTAATTTGCCGGGAAATGTTATGGACGAAGGATATACGCCCAAGCAGTTGTCCACTATATTAGTTTCGAACGTTGATGCTTCTTGGCGACGGTCCGAGTCCTCAGATGTAAAGGTTAGTGTGGTGGTAGTATTTTCTTCACATGTTTTGACTCCCAAGTCCTCTGTCTTTTATCGTCATTCCGAACTACCTGGACAAATGGTGACATAATCAATTCCGACCCATGTTTTATTAGATTTGTGTTTGCATATTTTGGATGTGCCATTCAATTCAAATGCATTTATTTTGACAAAATCAGTATTCTTGGGTGTCAAGTGAGTATGGGATGGGAAGGTACTAAGTCAACTCAAGTGTCGGCTATATTGGATCACCACTAGGTCGAGTTATTTCTGTTCCTGTCTTGCTCTGATTTTTTATGTGATGATTTACTAGCTAAAGATGTCACGGACAGTAAGGTGACCGGGCTCCTCCAAATAAGGAAATGGGGCCATGAGTTGGCCAAATGAACCATGTAATCTAGAATCTTATTGTATAAAGGGTTTTCTAGGAGACTCTAGAACATTCATGTGGGTAACGAGAGTATTTTTACACTTATAATTTATAGCTTACCATTGATTTTCCCAGTAGATCGGATTGGATATTTCAATTGTAAAGAGACTCATGAATATATAGGGGTGCCCTCTCCTTCATCTGGAACCACACAAGTATTTGAGCAATACAAACATCTTTGAGAGCTTCGCTCTCTCTAGTATTCCATTCCTTGAGTGTAAGAGTGTGAGCGAGAGCAAGTGAGGATTTGCTTAGGCCACTGCTAGTTGTGCACTGAACTGGTTCTCACGGTCTCTCAATGATGTAAAACAATCTATGTGGGGTTCCCTACTAAGTGGGAAAAGGCTTGATGGTGGAGGTGGTGGTTCTTAGAGGTGCTCCGGTCAGCTATATTATCCAGTCCTGGGATGTTGGGAGAGGGAGGGAGGGGGCCAATCTATTTGATGATTATTATTACTCGTTTGTATACTTTCTTAGAGGTGCTCCAGTCAGCTATATTATCCCATAATCAGCTAAGTTTGCATGGGATCAGATATGTGCTTAACTGTACTTCTCTGTGTCCAAACTTTTCCTCTGGGTAGTGAGTTGTATTCCTTTTTAATGCTGACTCTGATCTGCATCTTCAGAGTTTGCTGGTTGTTTTTGTTTTTCAAGTGATTTAGTTCTTTTCCTTGATATAACTTATCACCTTCCCTAAGCTTAAATTCTCTTGAATGTTTGACAAACTTGACAAACTTTCATACTTTTTGGCGTATAGTTTGTTAATTTGCTGTGGGTTAGTTTCAGAGGTGGGGGCAAAGAGAGACCTGAAAAAAGATTAATTTGGATGTGATATTGAATGGTTGAAAATTGGTACCCTACTATTGAGAAAAGCTATAGCTGCTTGACCTATATAACTGATTCGTGCAGGCAGATTTAGGTGTGAAGACAAAGACTCAACTTATGGCTGAAAAATCTGTTTTCAAGGTGCTGTTAATGACTGTTATTGCAGCCAGTGCGGAACCAGACCTTTTAGAGCCAAAGGATGATTTCATTGTAAATATTTGTCGTCATTTTGCAATGATCTTTCATATTGAGAATTTATCAAGCAACACCTCTAATGCAACTCCTGCTGTTGGTGGCCCTATTCTTTCATCAAGTGCCAATGTCAGCGGAAGGTCAAAAAATAGAAGTTCCAATTTGAAAGAACTGGACCCTTTAATATTTTTGGACGCCTTAGTTGATGTGCTTGCGGATGAGAATAGGTTTCATGCAAAGGCTGCCCTTAGCGCCTTAAACGTATTTGCTGAAACGCTTCTTTTCCTTGCTCGTTCGAAACATTCTGATGCATTGATGTCAAGAGGAGGCCCCAGCACACCCATGATTGTCTCTAGTCCCTCCATGAATCCTGTATATTCACCGCCACCAAGTGTTAGGGTCCCTGTGTTTGAGCACCTTCTGCCCCGTCTTTTGCACTGTTGTTATGGAAATACGTGGCAAGCACAAATGGGAGGTGTGATGGGACTTGGTGCTCTAGTTGGTAAGGTCACCGTTGAGACATTGTGCTTTTTCCAAGTGAAAATTGTGAGGGGCCTGGTGTATGTTCTCAAAAGACTTCCTGCTTATGCTACCAAAGAGCAGGAAGAGACAAGTCATGTGCTTACACAGGTTCTTCGTGTGGTAAATAATGTTGATGAAGCAAACAGTGAAACACGCAAGCAAAGTTTTCAAGGGGTGGTCGAATTTCTTGCCTCAGAGTTGTTCAATTCCAATGCATCCATTACCGTGAGGAAAAATGTGCAGACGTGTTTAGCACTTTTGGCTAGTCGAACAGGTAGTGAGGTGTCTGAGCTGCTTGAGCCACTATACCAACCTTTGCTTCAGCCTCTCATAATGCGGCCACTTCGATCAAAGACCATTGATCAACAGGTAAGGAATGTTTTATGGGTTAGATTTATCATATATGGTTAGTACTTACTCCACTGTTGTCCTATAGGTTGGCACGGTCACTGCTTTGAATTTCTGCCTAGCATTGAGGCCTCCTCTCCTTAAGTTGACTCCAGAACTAGTCAATTTTCTTCAAGAAGCTTTGCAAACTGCTGAGGCTGATGAAAACGTGTGGGCTGTGAAGTACATGAACCCAAAAGTTGCTACATCATTGAACAAACTAAGAACTGCTTGCATTGAGCTACTCTGTACTACGATGGCCTGGGCAGATTTTAAAACTCCAAATCACTCAGAGCTGCGCGCTAAGATCATATCAATGTTCTTCAAGTCCTTGACGTGCAGAACTCCTGAGATTGTTGCAGTTGCGAAGGAAGGTCTTCGACAGGTTTGATCCCATACCTCTTATTAAGTCATTTGCTTTACTGTAGTTTGTACCTTCTAATGGGGCCTGTTTAGCTGTAAAATTAATGAGCCAGATACCATTGTTTGAAACTATGGTCTGTAGATTTAACTATTTGCAAATAAAAAATATGGTGATCTGGAGAGAATCCGTATTCTCATTCACCTGTCTTCTTCAACTTGGTCACCAACTCCAACTGTTATAGGGATACATACTGCTAGAAAACAACATATTATCCTAACACAAAAGAACTGGAAGACATATTTCTGTCTTTTACTTGATGTGATAATTTCAATCATGCTTAAACGATTGTAAATTTTGGATACGGTTGAGCATGTGGAAACAATTTCATGTGTTAGTTACTTGCCAGAAACATTCCTAATCCTAATTATCTTCTTTTGGTTGTGTCAAATTAAGTTCATGATGTTTGGGATTTAGGAGTTGATATGTCTCTTGTGACCATTCTCTTTTAGGTTATAAATCAGCAAAGGATGCCCAAAGAACTTCTTCAAAGCAGCCTCAGGCCTATATTAGTCAATTTGGCACATACCAAGAATCTTAGCATGCCTCTTTTGCAAGGTTTGGCCCGGCTTCTTGAGCTCCTATCCAACTGGTTCAATGTAACTTTGGGTGGCAAGTTGTTAGAGCACCTAAAGAAATGGCTGGAACCTGAAAAACTAGCACAAAGCCAGAAATCATGGAAGGCAGGTGAAGAACCAAAAATCGCTTCAGGTAAAGCATCTATCTAACTGAACAAGTTTCTGATTCTGCGGTATCTGTGCTGCGTATGGGCACTGTAGATGTCATCTTATATCAGGTTTTGTTTATCTGCAGCGATAATTGAACTTTTTCACCTGCTTCCCAATGCTGCTGCAAAGTTCCTTGATGAACTTGTAACCTTGACAATTGAGTTGGAAGGTGCTCTTCCTTTGGGACAAGTTTATAGTGAAATCAATAGTCCATATCGACTTCCACTGACGAAATTTCTGAATAAATATGCAACGCAAGCTGTAGACTATTTTCTTGCTCGATTAAGTCAACCAAAATACTTCAGGCGGTAAGAATATCGGCATAAAAGGGTACACTTCAATTTCATACTGAACTAAGTACTGATTGAGGTTCTCATCCAGGTTTATGTACATCATTCGATCAGATGCTGGCCAACCATTGAGAGATGAACTTGCCAAGTCACCACATAAAATACTCACCAGTGCTTTTCCTGAATTTATGCCCAAACCTGAAGCTACTGTGACTGCTGGATCTTCAACTGCTACTCCTGTGTCTTTGAGTGATGAAGGCCTTTCTTCTGTCCCTGCACCAGATAGTTCTAGCTTGCCTTCATCCAACTCTGCTGCAAGTTCAGATGGGTACTTTCAGGGCCTTGCTCTTGTAAAAACAATGGTTAAATTGATACCTGGCTGGCTGCAGAGTAATGCTATTGTCTTTGAGACTCTTGTACTTCTTTGGAAATCACCCGCAAGAATAACCCGATTATGCAATGAACAGGAACTGGACTTGGTGCAAGTAAGTTTTATGCAGACTTCTCTCTCTTTTAGTTTGTGTATGGATTTCTTTGATTGTATGTAATTTTTCACTGTCTCTGTGCTTCAAACTTCAGACGTGTGCGGAAGGCATTTTTATACTGCCTAATTCCATCATGCATTCTCATGATAATATTTTAACTCATTCTTCAGCTAGTAAATGGATGTTCAAATCTTGACACTGTTTGCTTCTTTTAGACTTTTTATAAATATTCCATGTCCTGATGGCTTTATATAATTCGTCGGTAATGGATTATGTGATGTTTGCTGTTTGATTGATCTGGGTTTGCTGCTTGACTAAGATGCTTGTGATACTTGTTTTGTGGTCATTAATGATTAAAATTGATTATGTTCTTTTTGTCTTTAGTACTTTTATGTGGATCATATCTGATTGTGTATCGTCTTAACTTCTAAATTATGGAAGTTGAGTACTTTTTCTATGCACAATATTTCTTGTAAGTTCCTTTGGTATGAAATATCTTAGCTTTATACTCTATAGTGGTCCTGCTATCAAAGAAACTTTTATATACTTGCTTCAGGTATAGCTCATGATTTTAATGTGCCAGTTCTAGATGATTGAGCTTTAGCCCGCCAAGTTTCTCAAAAAGCGTGCTATTACATTTGAAGCTATGGCTCACTGTTTTACTTTTAGTTCATGTGTCTAGGTACAACATTGCATATTCTAAATTAATGAGGATTGTATGCAGGTGAAAGAAAGCAAATGGCTTGTCAAGTGCTTTCTGAATTACTTACGGCATGGTCAACCTGAATTAAGTGTTCTCTTCGATATCCTCACCATCTTCTTATACCATAGTCGTATAGACTACACTTTCTTGAAGGAATTTTACATTATCGAGGTATCTCAATTTTTCCAAGCTTCCTTAATGTCCATTGCCTCATTTTTTTACCTCAGTTCAAGTGATCCAAACTTATTGATTTCCATCTCTCCTTCCAGGTTGCAGAAGGTTACCAACCTGGCATGAAAAAGTTAATTCTCTTGCATTTTCTCAGCCTTTTTCAACCTAAGCAGCTTAATCATGATCATTTGGTGATTGTGATGCAAATGCTAATTCTTCCCATGCTTGCTCATGCTTTTCAAAATAAGCAAAGTTGGGAAGTAGTTGATCCAGCCATCATAAAGACCATTGTCGACAAGCTTCTTGATCCTCCAGAGGAGGTGACATTTTGTGCCTTTAGGGTTTTATGTTCACTTTGATCTTGTGATGTCATCTTCACAGCAGTTTATGTTTTACGAAACCTGAAGTCAGTTGATGGTTGTGTTTTGAGTTGTATTTCCAATACTTTGCTTTATAGGTTTCTGCTGAATACGATGAGCCATTAAGGATAGAGCTTCTGCAGCTTGCCACTTTACTTCTTAAATATCTCCAGATTGATCTTGTCCAACACAGGAAAGAACTTATCAAGTTTGGTTGGAATCATCTAAAACGTGAAGATAGTGCCAGTAAGCAGTGGGCATTTGTCAATGTTTGCCATTTCTTGGAGGCTTATCAGGCCCCAGAAAAAATAATACTCCAGGTACTTTGGTTTCTGGATTCTCTATCAAAGTAGACTATGTTATATTCAATCTTTTGAAGTTATTGCTCTCTGGCTCTTCCGAAAATGTTCAGAATGTTGTTTGTCAAGAATGTAGCGTATTCTTTAGCAATATATCAATAAGTGTGTGTATGTGTTAACTAAAGTAAAGTTTCTGAGATGTACGGTTGTAAATGGCAGGTTTTTGTTGCACTTCTAAGAACATGCCAGCCAGAAAACAAGATGTTGGTCAAGCAGGCGCTTGACATTTTGATGCCTGCATTGCCGCGTAGGTTACCCCTTGGGGATTCGCGAATGCCAATTTGGATAAGATACACAAAAAAGATTCTTGTAGAGGAAGGTCACTCCGTCCCTAACCTAATTCATATATTTCAACTCATTGTACGCCATTCAGATCTCTTCTACAGCTGCAGAGCGCAATTTGTGCCTCAAATGGTAAACTCTCTCAGTCGACTTGGATTACCATACAATACCACAGCTGAAAACAGGCGTCTAGCCATTGACCTTGCTGGATTGGTGGTTGGTTGGGAAAGGCAAAGGCAAAATGAAATGAAAGTAGTAGCTGATGCTGATGTCCCTGGTCATAACTCTGATGGGTTTGGTACTTTGTCTGCTGGAGCTGATCCCAAGCGCTCCATAGACGGGTCTACCTTTTCTGAAGACCCTAGTAAGCGAGTTAAAGTTGAGCCCGGTCTGCAATCACTTTGTGTCATGTCACCAGGGGGTGCCTCGTCGATCCCTAATATTGAAACTCCAGGGTCTGGTGGCCAGCCTGATGAAGAATTTAAGCCTAATGCTGCTATGGAAGAAATGATAATCAACTTTCTCATAAGGGTGAGTTCTATCTGGCTTGCAATTTCATCATAATGATTGTTGAGAATGCTGAGCTGCTTTTAAATTTTTCGATGTAAACACAAAGTTTGCTTGTCACTTTCTTCTGCTATCAGATATTAATTGGTGTATCGTATTCCTTTATGATGTATTATTTTTTTTTTTTGGGTTGGGGGAGGGTTTTCAACTTAATCAACTCTAATTGGTTGACCTTGATTTGTTGCCATATGGCATTTGATAAATGAACTATCCATCTTACTGATTTCATGACCTATCATAAGTATTCATCCATTTGGCCGGTTATAAGGTTTGTCTGGTGCGCAGTTTGCTTCATGATGCTGTTAGTTACTCCACAATGACCATTTGATCAGTGTCTCATAAGCCTTAAGACTTGCTGTCACTCTTTCCTGTGGTTGTCTAGTTGATATTAAGAGTGTCACTGTCTACAAATTAGATCTAATGCTAATTCTGGCACTGCAAAATGCATTGCAGATTAATATTGCATATGACTGCATCCTAACGCTTTACTTCTTCAATGTAGGTTGCTTTAGTGATAGAGCCCAAGGACAAGGAAGCAAGCAGTATGTACAAACAAGCTTTAGATCTCCTTTCACAAGCTTTGGAAGTGTGGCCAAATGCCAATGTTAAATTTAACTATTTAGAGAAGCTGCTGGGTAGTATTCAACCTTCCCAGTCAAAAGATCCTTCCACTGCCCTGGCTCAAGGCTTGGACGTCATGAACAAGGTCTTGGAGAAGCAGCCCCATTTGTTCATTAAAAATAACATCAATCAAATTTCACAAGTATGTCTTGAAGCTTTGTTCTTCTATGCTATTTCTCTATAAATCGATTGTAGAGGTTGAGTGTGACATACATTTTGTATTGGAGTGCTTAAATGTTCTTTTCATTTCTTGTTTCTCTTTTCCCCTTTTCAGATTCTTGAGCCGTGTTTCAAGTACAAAATGTTGGATGCAGGGAAGTCATTATGCAATTTATTCAAGATGGTCTCTATTGCATTTCCATTAGATGCAGCTACGACACCCCCAGATGTGAAGATGTTATACCAGAAGGTCGATGAACTAATACAGAAGCATATTAATGTTGTCACTTCTCCCCAGGCATCTGTTGAAGATGGCTCTGCAAATACTATCAGCTTTGTGTTGCTTATCATTAAAACATTAACCGAAGTGCACAAAAACTTTGTTGATCCCATTATCTTAGTTCGTATTTTGCAAAGATTGGCACGGGATATGGGTTCATCTGTAGGGTCTCATTTAAGACAGGTATGCCCCTCTTAATGTCATCTGTTTACTTTGACAGGTTTCTGCATACATTTTCTAAATCTCAGGTTCCGATTTGAAGAACTTGTTGTTTTTCCTTCGTGCTGATAATCGTTTTGTGGTGTCAAGGCTTCTCTTTATCTTTAATGATTTCTCATTGAAGTTCTGTGAGTCACTTCTGATGTTGAGCTGAGATATTTACGGGGTATCAAATTGGGGTTAGGTTCTTATCTTCCTCTTGAAAATCTTAAGCCTAAAATAATTTGATGGGGATGAAATTTTGGGTTGAAATTTATATAGGGAATAAATACCCTAAGGTTGAAGATTCTGCCAAGGTGGTAAAGTCTTCGAGCGGTTGTTGCAGGGCCTGATTATTGTCTTGTTGTTATGAATACCAACTGTTTGAAGGTTCTTCATTAATTAGGTGGTAGTCTTTAAGAGATTGTTCCAGAGCGCTGGAATTACATCCTACCTATATCAGATTTGGAGTTTTCTTTTTTAATGTTGGAGAGAGTTATTCCTTGTGTAGATGAAAGTGCACCATATCTTGAGGCTTGTTTTGGTGATATTACTACAATTGTCTTCATCTTTGTGCGATGCATACAAATTGGCTCCCAATTGTTCCTGATTTAGGATTTGTGGTTTGGTGTTAACTCTCTCTCAATGTGCTGTGAGATTCTCTGTGTTAAAGTACTATCCCGCATTGATTGACAACGGGTCCTAAATGCTTTTTATATTCATGTGGTCTCCTTCACCTATCAGCTTAAGTTTTTGGGTTGGACTTTCTAATACTCTGATTTTGCATGAGGCAAACTCTTTGCTGGTTTGGGTTTTTCCTTTGTGTTGATCTTTTCGGAGTCACGTCCCTTAACATCTTTTTCTTTACAGGGTCAGAGGACTGATGCAGATTCTGCCGTTACTTCTTCACGCCAAGGTGCTGATGTTGGGGCCGTTGTGACAAATCTGAAGTCTGTTTTGAAACTTATTAATGAAAGGGTCATGCTTGTTCCTGATTGCAAACGATTAATAATTCAGACATTGAATGCCTTGCTGTCAGAGAAAGGTGCTGATTCTAGTGTGCTACTTGGTATACTCGATGTGATTAAGGGGTGGATCGAGGATGACTTCGCCAAGCCTGGTGCAACTGCTTCATCATGTGCTTTTCTCTCCCCAAAGGAAATAGTTAATTTCCTTCAAAAGCTCTCTCAGGTCGATAAGCAGAACTTTCCCCCCAGTGCCTTAGAAGAGTGGGATAGTAAATATCTTCAACTTCTTTATGGAATCTGTTCTGATGAGACAAAGTAAGTTGCGTATTGGGCATTCATTAAGACTCTTCTTTGGTTGGCATCTAACATGGCAGATATTTATTCATTGCAGATTTACACTCACCCTACGGCAGGAGGTGTTTCAGAAGGTAGAAAGACAATACATGCTTGGCCTAAGAGCAACAGATCCTGAAATGAGGAATAAGTTCTTTTCCCTCTATAATGCCTCTCTTGCAAAAACATTGTTCGCAAGGTTACAATACATTATCCAGTCGCAGGACTGGGAAGCTTTGGGTGATGTCTTCTGGCTCAAACAAGGGCTTGATCTTCTTCTGGCAGTATTAGTAGTAGATAAACCCATTACACTTGCTTCAAATTCTGCCAGGTTGCCAGCGCTTGTGTCTTCAGGTTCTTCTGATGGTTCACTTCCACAGGCACAGGTTGATCTGCCGGAGGGCCCTGAGGAAGCTCCTCTAACATTTGAAGGCCTTGTTCTCAAGCATGCAAAGTTTCTCAATGATATGAGCAAACTTCAGGTTCTTTTTTCATTTGTCTTTATGAATAAAAGTTATTGCCATAGAACTGCTTCCTTTGATTTACTGCTCATAAAATCATACATTCTTGCTGAAGACATTGCGAGGGAATAATGTGTACCACGGCAGTTGAGTTCACTTTGTAATGTTTCTTCCCACTATGCCTGGTTATTCAATTTTTATGAAATAATTGACTGCAGCATCACCATCATGAGAGTGGTTCTATGGACTTATAACTTCATACTTTCTGGATACCATGTTGGCAAGTTCTCTCAAAGCATTTATTTGTATTTACAGAAAAATCAGTTAGAATATTTCTTGCATCATCACTTTGGAAATTTTGCTTTATTTGGCATTCTTTTGTTCCATTTGTAGTATTTTTCAATCACTATCTGACAAGAATGATGATACATAGTTCAACACTATCGGCATTTCTTAAAAATTGTATGTTAAGGTTAGCTTTTTCTTTTTCGCAGGTGGCTGATCTGCTTGTGCCTCTTAGAGAGCTAGCCCACACTGATGCCAATGTTGCGTACCATTTGTGGGTGCTGGTGTTTCCAATTGTCTGGGTCACCTTGCACAAGGATGAACAGATAGCACTGGCTAAACCAATGATTACTCTCCTATCGAAGGATTATCATAAAAAGCAGCAAGCAAACAGACCAAATGTTGTGCAAGCACTTTTGGAGGGTCTTCAGTTAAGCCACCCTCAACCTCGCATGCCTAGTGAGCTCATTAAATATATTGGAAAAACATATAATGCATGGCATATTGCATTGGCTCTGCTTGAAAGTCATGTTGTGTTGTTCATGAATGAGACAAAATGCTCTGAATCTTTGGCGGAACTTTATCGATTGCTCTATGAGGAAGATATGAGGTGTGGTTTGTGGAAGAAAAAGTCAGTCACCGCAGAGACCAAGGCAGGGCTATCACTGGTTCAACATGGATATTGGCAACGTGCTCAAAGCCTGTTTTATCAAGCAATGGTTAAGGCTACTCAAGGTACTTATAATAACACGGTTCCAAAGGCAGAGATGTGTCTATGGGAAGAGCAATGGCTTTACTGTGCTACCCAGCTTAGTCAGTGGGATGCATTGGTGGATTTTGGCAAGAGTGTTGAGAACTACGACATACTTCTTGACAGTCTTTGGAAGTTACCTGATTGGGCATACTTGAAGGATCATGTAATTCCTAAAGCGCAAGTTGAGGAAACTCCGAAACTACGTCTAATTCAAGCATTTTTCGCTCTTCATGAGAGAAATACAAATGGTGTGCAAGATGCTGAAAACATTGTGGCGAAGGGAGTTGATCTTGCATTAGAACAGTGGTGGCAGTTGCCTGAAATGTCTGTTCATGCAAGGATTCCTCTTCTTCAGCAATTTCAGCAGCTAGTTGAAGTTCAGGAGTCTGCCAGAATATATGTGGACATTGCTAATGGAAACAAGCATTCTGGAAATTCTGTTGTTGGAGCACATGGTAATATGTATGCAGATTTGAAAGACATTTCGGAGACCTGGAGGCTACGAACACCGAATGAATGGGATAACATGTCTATTTGGTATGACCAGCTTCAGTGGAGGAATGAAATGTATAATGTTGTAATAGATGCATTTAAGGATTTTGGCACCACGAATTCTCAACTCCATCATCTTGGCTATCGTGAAAAAGCATGGAATGTCAATAAACTTGCTCACATAGCTCGTAAGCAAGGACTTTATGATGTTTGTGTCATGGTACTTGACAAGATGTATGGCTATTCAACCATGGAGGTTCAGGTATGTGCCAGTCTCACGAAGTAGCAAATGAATTGCCTTTTTTCCCCTCTTTCAGTGATGGTAATTCGTATCCCACAATTTTGTAGCTGTTGGCTCTTGAAACATCTTTGTAGAAGACTAATTTTCTAGTGAATAAAGAGTGACACACACATACAAAGATATGTGTATGTATATAAAATTGTATATTGTGAGCTGGTGATTCTCTGCAGTCTCGATCGGCATCATATAGATTCTCCTTTTCTGTCCCTGTCCTTACTGTTGAAATGAAGCTAACAGATAGTATCTATGGTAAATGCTGTCTTTTCAGGAGGCATTTGTTAAGATAAGAGAGCAGGCAAAAGCTTATCTGGAGATGAAGGGGGAGCTCAGTAGTGGTCTTAATTTGATAAACAGTACCAATCTGGAGTATTTTTCTCAAAAACATAAAGCTGAAATCTTTCGTCTCAAGGGAGATTTTCTGTTAAAGCTAAATGATTCTGAAGGTGCTAACCTTGCATATTCCAATGCCATCAGCCTCTTCAAAAATCTGCCAAAAGGATGGATAAGCTGGGGAAATTATTGTGACATGGTATTAATCCTTCTGTTTCTTTTTCATGCCTTGTTATGCTCGCAGCTTGGAACAGTGGTGACCTTGCACCTACTTTTACAGGCTTACAAAGAGACTCATGATGAAATCTGGCTTGAGTATGCAGTCAGTTGCTTTCTTCAGGGTATCAGGTTTGGTGTGTCCAACTCTCGAAGTCACTTGGCTCGTGTTTTATTTCTCCTAAGTTTTGACACTCCCAATGAGCCTGTCGGTAGGGCGTTTGATAAGTATTTGGACCAAATTCCCCATTGGGTTTGGCTTTCATGGATTCCGCAGCTGCTACTCTCCTTGCAGAGGACAGAAGCACCTCATTGCAAACTTGTCCTGCTGAAGATTGCCACAGTCTATCCACAGGTTAATATTGCCTTTTGTTATTAATGTGTGGATGGACTGTTTTAGGTCATCATTAACCTTGTTTTTAATCTCAGGCTCTTTACTACTGGCTTCGCACATATTTACTGGAGAGGCGTGATGTGGCCAATAAATCTGAACTGAGCCGAATGGCAATTGCTCAACAAAGAATGCAGCAAAATGCCTCTGGGGCTAGTGCTGGTTCTCTTGGCTTGGTGGATGGTCATGCTCGGGTTCAGAGCCATGGTGGGGGCACGTTAACCTCAGAAAATCAAGTCCATCAAGGTCCTCAATCTAGTGGAGTGGGACCTCATGAAGGTGGAAATCATCCACAAGAATCTGAAAGGTCCGCAGTAAACGAAAGCAGTATTCACATGGCAAATGACCAACCTATGCACCAAGGTTCTTCAAACATAAATGATGGTAGTCAGACTGCTTTTAGGCGTAACAATGCTTTGGGTTTGGTAGCTTCTGCTGCCAGTGCATTTGATGCTGCAAAAGATATAATGGAGGCTCTTAGAAGCAAGCACACTAATCTTGCCAGCGAGCTTGAGGTGATTTTTTTTTTTTACATGTTTATGTCTCTGGTTACGTGCTAGAATGCAAATGTTGAATCTTATGGCGCTTGAGCTGGAGGTTGGACTTGGATTAGTATTTTAGTTTCTCAGCTAAGTCCATTCAAAGCAGAAGAGTGGCCTAGTCTGTCTGATGAAATTGCTGTTATTACTAGTTTATCGTACAATAGGTGGTGTATATTGACTGCACATTTAGTAGGCAGTGGGTTTCTTTCTGATGAAGTTTATGTCTCTGTGTATAGATTCTGCTTACAGAGATTGGTTCAAGGTTTGTTACTTTGCCAGAAGAGAGACTACTTGCTGTGGTTAATGCGCTGCTTCATCGCTGCTACAAGTATCCGACTGCCACTACCGCCGAGGTTCCCCAGTCTCTCAAGAAGGAGCTTTCTGGAGTATGCAGGGCTTGCTTTTCAGCTGATGCTGTGAATAAGCATGTTGAATTTGTGAGAGAGTACAAGCAAGAATTTGAGCGGGACCTTGATCCAGAAAGCACGGCTACTTTCCCATCGACCCTCGCGGAATTAACTGAGCGTCTGAAACATTGGAAAAACGTTCTCCAGAGCAATGTTGAGGACAGGTTTCCGGCTGTCTTGAAATTGGAAGAAGAAAGCAGGGTCTTGCGTGATTTTCATGTTGTTGATGTTGAGGTTCCAGGGCAGTATTTCAGTGATCAGGTAAATCCAATTTGTGTGAGCTTGGCGTATACTATCTCAAACGAGAACAGCATTTAATTGTACAAGCTTGCTTACTAGAATGATCTCTTTTCATGATCCCTAATGCTTGATTGTGTCTGTCTCTTCTATTTTTAAGGTGTTGTGTCCTACGCTTTTAAAATCTGCATTGCAGGAAATTGCGCCCGATCACACTGTCAAGTTAGACAGAGTTGGAGCTGATATTCCAACTGTGCGAAGGCATGGAAGCAGTTTCCGGCGTTTGACTTTGATTGGATCCGATGGCTCACAAAGGCATTTTATTGTTCAGACATCTTTGACTCCTAATGCTAGAAGTGATGAGCGCATTCTTCAGCTTTTCCGCGTGATGAACCAGATGTTTGATAAGCATAAGGAGTCGAGAAGACGCCACATATACATTCACACGCCCATCATCATTCCTGTCTGGTCCCAGGTGAGGACACTACTCTCTGGAGAACGTTGCTTGTTTGTTCTTTTCCATTCCCTTGTGCATTTCATGCAGAAAGGAAAATTTAGCATGCCCTAGTTTTTCACCTTTGTTTGCTGTTATCTCGTGGAATTTTGAGTCATCCCTGTCCTACATCTAAAACTCACTACTCAGTTTCTCTTTCTATCACGGTGATTCAGTTCTTGTCCACATAAACTACTAGAAAATATTGACTCTGACCGATTAACTGTCTGAACAGGTTCGAATGGTAGAAGATGATTTGATGTATAACACCTTTCTTGAGGTTTATGAGAACCATTGTGCAAGGAATGACAGAGAGGCTGATCTCCCTATTACCTATTTTAAAGAGCAGTTAAACCAAGCCATATCTGGCCAAGTATCTCCAGAAGCTGTTGTAGATCTGCGACTTCAAGCTTATAATGATATAATGAAAAATGTTGTAAATGACAACATCTTTTCTCAGTACATGTACAAAACTCTGCTGAATGGCAATCATATGTGGGCATTCAAAAAGCAATTTGCAGTCCAGCTGGCCCTTTCAAGTTTCATGTCCTTCATGCTACAAATTGGGGGAAGGTCTCCCAATAAGATTCTGTTCGCTAAAAACACTGGGAAAATATTTCAGAATGATTTTCATCCAGCCTACGATGCAAACGGGATGATCGAGTTCAGCGAGCCTGTGCCTTTCCGTTTGACGAGGAATATGCAGGCCTTCTTCTCCAACTTCGGTGTCGAAGGTCTCATCGTTTCGGCAATGTGCGCTGCGGCACAGGCTGTGATATCACCTAAGGTGAGTTTTAATTGAATAGTGAATGGTGATTTATGCTTGGAGGCACCATGATTTGACTTAGCCGTGTGACATTTTGCAGCAAAATCAGCATCTATGGCATCAATTAGCAATGTTCTTCCGCGATGAGCTGCTGTCCTGGTCTTGGAGAAGACCGCTGGGCATTCCCCTGGCATCAATTGCTGCCGGTGGTAGCATGAACCCAATTGACTTCAAACTTAAGGTCACAACCAATGTTGAGAATGTCATCAGCCGGATCAACGGGATAGCGCCACAGTCGTACTCTGAAGAGGTAACTATTTGGCCTTCAACGTAAAATAAAGAGATATGTATCTTTTGACTGATCATCTAATTTGAGTTTGGCATCTACGACATTCCGGCAATGGCCTTAACCTGTTTCCTCCGTGCTCCACTTTCAGGATGAGAATCCAATGGATCCACCGCAATCGGTGCAAAGGGGCGTCACCGAACTGGTCGAAGCTGCGTTGACTCCGAGGAACTTGTGTATGATGGATCCAACGTGGCATCCGTGGTTTTGAGATGTAGCTAACATAATGGAGAAAGTAAGACGGTACATCACCATAGGGGCAGGCGATTAGGAATTTAGGCTGTAAATTATGCTGTACAGATATTAGCGTTGATAAGTATGCACATTCCTAGAAGCTGAGGTTTGGATATTAACGTTTGACAGTATTGTGAGCTCTAATATGATAATGCAAAGTCTCTGGCTCTTTTTTCTGGAAAAATGACATCATAATTTTCGTACGGTGCTCGTATTAGTATCATAATTTTGGCCGGATTACTTAAGTGTCACTTTTGTGAAAAAACGTTTAGTTCAGTGTTATTCCTGATTTGGAACGCTGAAAATTTGATGTGATAATATTTAATTATTTTTTCGAACCAAACTTTGTTGTTCAGCATGATTGCCCAAATTTAAACCCTAATTTCTGAACCAACAAAAGCTAAAAACACTAATCACGTTCCTTTAGGCAATGAAATCGAACAGAGAGATAGCAATAGCAGATTTAGGAATGAATCCTAAACCCTAACCAACTTGTCTTTGAATGATTTTCAAAATCGATTGGACCGTCAACTAATTAAAGAACGCAAAAAAGCTGATTCAGGTAATCAGCAAAGTGGGAATCAACCGCGAGCTACTCAAGGATGGTGGCGAGGTAGATTGGAGCTCCGGCGCTGGTGTGCTCGGCGTGCTTGCCGGCCTTGAGGAATTGAGCGATTTGGGAACTGCAGTTACGACATTGCTGCTGCAAGACTGATCTTTCTTTGACCTCTGGAGCTTGGGCTTTTTGCCTCTTCCGGCCATGGTCCACCGCGATACACATCCGAATCACGAAACTACAAACAATGGAACTCTTCATCTCTTTCAAATGACCCTCAAGGTTGGGCTGCAAGTGTGTGACCGTGCATTTTTATCTGGGGAGCAAATTTTACGAGCCTCTTCATCTCTCTTGTAAATGAGCCTGCAAACTTGATGAACATTTTGCTGCCATTTCTAGTGATCGGAAAGAGAAATCCTGAACAGATCACTTGATCCTCATTGTATAAGTTGGATGAAAATAAATATTCAAGTTTTTTAAAAAAATGAAACCCCTGATTTCATTTCCGTGTACACTTTTTCCCGGAATTTGTTGCCGCGAGGCAAAAAGTAATTTGGCGATGAGGCACTAAGTGCCATATGGAAGTTTTATGGCACCATGTTAAATCCTTCTTCGTTCTCCTAACTCCGTTGGCGGAAAATGCTGTCCTTTTTTTCTCTTTGACATTGCATACGACTACAGTTTTGGGTTTCAAATCTTTAACATTATTATCTTGCAGGAAACTTTTGACAAGATTTGGGAACAGCGACCAAAAAGGACAGAAAACATCTTAAAACAGATTATCATTCGATTGGATTAATAGCAAAATTTCAATTGATTATTAGAAGAAACAATAGTTTCTGGACATTCTTCACACATATTCCTCACACTTTTCATCTACTTGATGAAATCACCAGTAACAGCATCCAAACCATTCTTCCCCCAAGAAAAAGAAACCAGTAAACAGCAAAAAGGAGGGTGTGTCTGTGTCTGTGTCATCAATCACCACTCACATCAAATCTGCATTTCCTTCCTCAGCAAACCGCATGTGCTTTCCTCTTGGTGTAGGCAGTCCCTTCAACCGCATGACACCCGGCGAAACATTGCCCTTTCCGCCGTTTCTCTCTTCTTCTTCTCCGACGATTTCATCGTCGCTGTTGTAAACAAACCTGGTGTGGCTTCCAGCAAAGTGGAGCATCTTCTTCTCGCTGTTCACCCACATCTTGCTCATTCCTTGACACAGTTCTTCCACTAGAGATCCATCCTCTTCTTCGTATTCATCTTCCTCCTCCTCCTTGACCTCTTCTTCTTCTTCGACGAATGCATCCTCCTCATCATCATCTTCACCATGGGCACTTGCATTGACCTGAATGGACCAGACAGAGGCATTGTCATCGTCTGTCGTCGATGACTTCTCTTTGGATCCACTCTCTCCCTCTGGTCCCAGGCAGGTGAGCGCGGATGAGCATTCATATGAGTCAGAGAGTTCGGATTTCTCGGAGAAATCTGACAGCAGAGACCGAGTTATGATGCTCTTTTGTGACTCAAGACTCTCTTGCTCCTTTTCATCGAAGATGTCACTTATCACCTGCTGAATGCATCAATAAGGAACACAATAAGCCAAGTGTGAACTAATTTGAATAACCTTAACAGATAATATGTTATATACATCTGAAGAAGTTATTAATCAGACCTGAGAAATGAGCTGCTCTTCACCATTGACTAATGCAGTTGAAGAAACCAAGCCATTGTTCATGCTTCCATCATCCGATAGACTCAGCACCTGCGGCGTGTTGGCCGGAGTTGGGGCAAGAAGCCCCATTGGAGAGTTAACCAAGCCTTGAAGGCGAAGCAAGGGCCTGTTCTCCATAGAAACCCTCGAAAGCACGGCCTCCTCCTCTACTTTCTGCAGTAGAATCTTAACTTGACCCCTCAACAGCGCCTCCCCGGACCCAGGAGTGCTCTTGGCTCTGTTACACCTCTTATTCGCAATCGATGAGGACGGGGTCCGCAAGCTGTTCCCAGCCGCAACCCCAACGATTGGAGAATCATTGGTTATGTCAATGAGCACAGACCTTTCTTGCTGCTGCTGCTTCCCATTAGTCTTCTGCCTCAAATCAGAATCTTCCAACTTCCCTGCAAAATTTCACCGAACACCATATCATCATAACCCGTTTCAAAAGACAACAAAACCCCACGATCCTAACCACGACAGATATCGCAAAGTCACCCACATCACACACAAGAAACACAAACACGGGCAGAACACCCACGAACCCATTTTCCTCCCAAACAAAAGTCACGTCCCTTTCTCATAATCTCGTCCCTAGAAACAGCAAACGCCATACAAGACACCATCAAGTTTCGATTTTGAAGAGGCGAGCAGAGAGAGAGAGAGAGAACACCCAACGAACCCATTTTCCTTCCTAACAAAAGTCACGTCCTTTTCTCATAATCTCGTCCCTCGGAACGATAAACGCCATACAAGGCACCGTCAAGTTTCGATTTTGAAGAGGCGAGCAGAGAGAGAGAGAGAACACCCACGAACCCGTTTTCCTTCCAAACAAAAGCCACGTCCTTTTCTCATAATCTCGTCCCTCGGAACGACAAACTCCATACAGGACACCATCAAGTTTTGATTTTGAAGAGGCGAGCACACAGAGAGAGAGAGAGAGAGAGAGAGAGAGAGAACGGAAGGACTCACTCGAGGTCGGAAGGTTCTTGCTGTTGCTAGCGGCGGTCTGAGACCTCGTGACTCTCCTGTTCGACGAAGGGGTCTCCATTGAAAGCCGTGCGCGAAGAATGCTCCAAGAAAGAACAAACGCGAGTGTCCTCTGTGCTTTAGAGAGAGAGAGAGAGAGAGAGAGAGGATGTGAGGAGAGCGAAAGGTGGAGAGGGTCTTAAAAAAGGGAGTGCGGAACGGCGTTTTCAGAAGGTATTAGGTGACCGTTAGAGCGAATACACTCCTCCTGTAAACAAAAAAACTAGCCGTTGTACTTTCCACCATTTTTGAAATACGTCCCCCCCCGTGCGGCCAATGGGATCTCGCCACGTGTCCTCCACGGCCTAAATCGGGAAAGGGGGAAAAAAAAGTGAGAAAGAATTAGCAGGCGTCGGGAGGATTTTCGGAGGAAAAAAAAAGGCATTGAAAATGATTGGGTTAATATTACGAAAAACCCTAAACTGGTAGATTTGTGACAATTTTACCCCAAACTATTTTTTTGACCATAAAAAACCCCAAACTAGTACACTTGTGACAAATCTACCCCGAACTATTTTTTTGACCACAAAAAACCATAAACTGGTATATATGTGACAATTTTACCCCGAACTAATTTTTTAATATTATTTTTTTAATTTTTTATTAACTTTTCTTTACTTTCTCTTCAACCTCTAGTAAGGTCGAGCCTCGCCAGCGGCCGGCGGGGCCAACCTCGCCGGCTTCCGCCTCTGGCCGATTTCCGGTCCGGCGACCAACCAGAGGTTGAAGAAAAAGGAAAAAAAAGTAAAAAAATTAATAAAAAAGTTCGAAAAATTAAAATAATATTAAAAAATTAATTTTGGGTAAAATTGTCACATGTATACCAGTTTGAGGTTTTTGGTGATCAAAAAAATAGTTCGGGGTAGATTTGTCATAAGTGTACCAGTTTGAGATTTTTTATGATA
The DNA here is from genome assembly GCA_031216235.1 of Syzygium jambos. Classification (NCBI taxonomy): domain Eukaryota; kingdom Viridiplantae; phylum Streptophyta; class Magnoliopsida; order Myrtales; family Myrtaceae; genus Syzygium; species Syzygium jambos. The sequence continues at coordinate 16,688,905 of CM062228.1, forward strand.
AAAAAAATAGTTTGGGGTAAAATTGTCATAAGTGTACCAGTTTAGGTTTTTTCGTGGTATTAACCCAAAACAATTTTACGAAATTTTAATTAGGTTTGATACAACGAAAAATTCCAAATTGGTAAATTATTACAATAATCCCCCTTTTTTTTTCCCAGTCGATAAGAAGTTCTTGGCTACAAATACGATTTTGCATCGATAGTATACAAAATACAACTTTCGGCACCCAAAATATTTCGTCGTATTCCATCCTTTTCTTTTTCAGCCGATATTTAAGTTTTTTTTAAAAGAATGTTGACAACAATGTCGGATGATTAAAATTATCACGGTCTCTCGAGTCAAGTGAAGGTTTCATTACGATAGACGATAATGTGACTGATATAATGGCGTCGAAACGTTTTTCATATTGATGGAATCTGAGACACAACTTACTCCACGAGTATTTCATCTTATTTCCATCCTTATCCACCTATTCTCGAAGGTCTGGTCTTCAGATCAGAGCTCAAAGTTCCCCTTGTGAAAGAGGAAAAATAATATGACAAATCCTTAGAATCTTCATGGACATTAAGATGAAAAAAACATCATGGGTAGAATTTTTAGGATTCTGTTGTAATTTCAAATTTCAATATAATCCCCCGATCTGAAAGAAGAAATATGAATGTAAATATTACGCGGGCCTGTACATGGTTTGTAAAAGATAGATATAGAATGATTTTCTGAAGCGCATAAGCACAGTAACTTATATTACAAGCCTAATAAACTGATGTAAATTTCAGTTTCACATAAACTAGATGATAAGCTGGAGAATTCTCGGAAGGGAGAAACATAACACTTCCATAGTTTTAAAGAAAATAATAATATGAAAGAGCGTCCCTTGGACACCCGTGAAGTTTTAGTATATATGTTTTGGAATTTTTAAAATTTGCAATTCGAAGTAAGTGACTTTCTTAGTTTGTGTAATTCGTCTATTTTTCAAGATGTCTAGGAAATTGTTACTTCTCTACTTTGAATTAACTTAACTAGTGTTGTAGGGGCGTTTTGTTAACTATGACCCTTAAAAATATGAACATCTCAAGTTATAATCGTAAGTAAGAACCCTAATAAACCCGAACATGGTTGGCAGAGAGGAATCGGCTCTGGAAAAATTCGTCATCGTTATTCAACTTTTAGTTATTATTTCGTGCGTCGACACTACTTGTACCGATCTATGGAACTGTGTTGCAATCGAAGCTGTTGATTATATGGGCCATGTAATCGACGGTCATTATGAATCCGATCCATGTGAATTTGGGGCCGGGGCAGGATTTTGCCTAGACAGGGTTCTTGCACTTGCTTCTCACACATGGAAGGCCAGCGCGTGCTGAGGTGGCGTTGACCAGTGGACAGCTCAGATTCACTTGACCAAGTTTAAAACGTTCTCTTTCCCTTTTTGGCTCCAGAAATCATACTTAGATCTGCGTACGACGTCCATTGTTGAATCAATAATTTAACTTGAATCTCCAACCACCCCGCTTTTTCCACGTGGTGACCATTGTCGCACAATCTTTCTCTTACACGACAGATCTTACTGAAGAAAATTATCTATGTCCATGCATATTGGGCTGTTTTCTTTTGAATTTCTTGAATTTAGTAGTCGAATGAAGTATACATCAATGCATGGATTTGTTTATATTGGTGAAGCAATTCATTTTCACGCCCCAAGAGACATCTTTCGTTTGTCATAGCCGAATTTATTGATGAAATTGACACTGAAAAATCATTACAAGAATCCCCACAAGAGAAATCGATACAAATTTGTTAGGAAACAGCAAGAAAAAACCGAAGCATTAGAAAATTGATGAATTGATGGAAAGAACAAATTTGATTTTCAAGGGCATTTGTGAATGAGGTTGCGGGTGTTGAGGTTCGCGTAGCAAGGACAGGCCGTTTCTCGGTTCCCGGCCGTGCCGGGGGGCACGCAGTTGCACGTGGTGCAGCAGCTCCCGCACGCTCTCTTGCACAGGTTCGGCCTCGACGACAGCTTGCACCTCGCTCCGCAAGCTGCTCCACAATCTATGGGCTGGAGTGAAGGAGAGGGTGCCCCAGTTTTATCCATCTGCAACCGAGAAGCATTCATTTGTTGATCATCAGTAGAAACTGTGATATAAGTAAGCGAATAATTGGTTTTTTTCGTTGTTATAATTCTGGTGCTGAACATTTACTATCGAATCATGCCTGTCTTCACGTATATAATGACAAAAACTTATAATAACCATCTCATGAGCCTTTACAACATAGAGGAGTAAAAGCGAGAGCAGAATCAGCGAGGCGATGGGAGACTTCCTGAAGGCCATGGCGAGGATCGACGAGAAGAAGCTAACTAAACCGAGTAAACCACGAGTAATTGTATCAAAACGGCTAGAGAGGAATAATATTTTGAAAAGGGTTTTGCGAAAGTAGCCGGGAGAGAAAGAGAGAGAGACAGAGCTGTAAGCAGTGATGAGTTGCAAGAAAGAGCTGAGTGTGAGCTTTGAGGCAGTTTTATAGTGAAGGAAAGAAAGGATGGTGATGGTGGGAGTGGCTGGTGAAGGCACTTTTGCGCGACAAAGAACGTAGTATCTGAGTTTGCATGCACTCATTGACCGTAATGAAAAGAATATTCAAATTGCGAAGCACACAGTGAAGGTTCACAATGCCAGATTGATCCAGCGCACACGAAGCTCAATTTGCCCTGGGAAATTTTTATAGACATTTTGTAACATTGGAGTGATGAACTGAAGATGGGACACAGAACTTTCTCATCCTCATCCTGTAAATGCAGATTGGAAAAGACGGATCTTGCATGGGGGAAAATGATTATTCCGTGCTTGCGGATTGGAATGAAGACCGCCGTGCTGGAGTCAACGCCTCATATGAGAGGAAGAAAAGTCCTAGTTGGACTTTGGTCCTGAATCGACTCTGGTGAAGGAGGAAAATTAAACTAACGATTCGAACTTTGAAGACAGCTGGAATCTTTCAAGGTGCAAAGCCGGTTGGTCAAAAGAAAGTAAAAAAAAAAAAAACGAAAAGAAAAAAGAAAGCACAGTTCAGCTCGTCAACTTGGACTTTGGCTTTCGACCCAAAAAAAAAAACTTGGACTTTGGCTTGAGACTACCCTTTCACAGAAGTCGGTTTGACTTCAAGAGGCGGTGGAACACCTATAAATAAGGCTTAGCGTGAAGGATGTGAAGATAAGTCACCAGATGCGTAGGTGAGCTTCAGGAGAGAAGAGACAATGCAGGCCAAGTAGAGAGAGAGAGAGAGAGAGAGAGAGAGAGTGTCTCTGTATAAGCAAGTATTGCTTTGGGTGTGGTGAGAGAAAGTAGATTTTAATAGTTGTGTGAGATAATATTTGAGTGTTGTACTACAATTTGGTATAACGAGTGTATCTCGAGTTGTCTATTACAATTCTCTCGTATTACTACCATGACACTTTCGCATACCCTATATATGTTATCAGAGATGTACCTTTGAATACCCTATGATTGATGTCAGAGCAAGGTTATGCACCCAACATTTGGTATCGAAGCTAGGGCGGTTAGAAACTGGAGTATCAGAACCAGTGGCCGGAGACGGAGAACCTAAAGCAGACGATTGAGGATCATGAACTCAAAGCTAGCAATGGCATCTACTAGTTCCATTCAATTGCAAATTTCAAAGTTGAATGGAGGGAATTTCAATAAATAGTTTGTCCAGATGAAGGTTCTTTTCAATTGCAAGATTTGTGGAACCTGGTTAAGAAGTGCTACACCGAAATGGCCAATATTGAAGCATTCGATGCTTTAAGAAAGCAGGAGAAAGATTCGTCGGCAAAGTCCCGAGAGAAAGATCAGAAAGCATTATATCCAATCTTCAAGCTGTGGAAGAAAAAATATTTAAAAAAAATATCAGTACGAAAATATTGAGCGCGTAGACTACGAAAGTAGCGTCGGATATTTTGCAAAAATCCTACAAAGGCAATGATTGTGTCAGACTAGTGCGGCTTCAAACACTTCAAGGAGATTTCGAGTCTTTATGCATGAATGACTTTGAATATATCTCCGCGTACTTTGATCGTGTATAACTATTGTTAACCAACTGAGGCTTAATGGTGAAGAACTCCTAGATGTTCAAGTTTATGAACAAATTTTAAGGTCTTTGATGGAAAGATTTGACCACGTTGTTGCGGCGATTGAAAAATGCCAAAATATATCAACCATGATGTTAGAGCGATCGATGGGTTCATTATGCTCACATGAGTAAAGAATGAATAAGAAGTCCATAAGTTCAAATCTCGAGCAAGTGCTTCAAATCGCGGAGATTATCAAGGTGGACCAGGTCATGGAGGTGCTTGAGGTAGAGGTGGAAATCTGAATCGTACTGGTAAGTATAAAACAAGCCAAAAATCGACGGTTAGGTGTTTTAAGTGCAACAAATTCGGACAGTACAATTCCTAATGTCAAGGAGAGTTGACGAAACATGCAAATGCTTTGAGATGAGACAATACAGTCCAAGTAGAGAGAGAGAGAGAGAGAGAGAGGGAGGGAGGGTGGGGGGGGAGGGGTGGCTCTCTATGTGTGAGAGATAAACAGAACTATACCGAGAGTGTCTCTGTATAAGCAAGTATTGCTTTGAGAGTTTTGAGTGTGGTAAGAGAAAGTAGATTGTAATGATTGTGTGAGGTAATATTTAAGTGTTACACTCGAACTGCAGTTTGGTATAATGATTGTATCTCAAGTTGTCAATTACAATTCTCTCGTATTAGTACCACAATGCTTCCGTATATCCAACAAATGGTATCAAAGATATATCTCTAAATACCCTACAATTGGTATCAGAACAAGGTTACGCACCTAATTGTTGGGAAAAATGTGTATGTAAGAGATATAATCGGAATGTAGTCGGACTTTGAGGCGTGTAATCATTCTCTTTTAGGATCAATTTGCTCCACGAAGTTGCTATAGGTTACTGGCAAATTCCCTTCAGGATACAACAGAGTCACAGTGAGAATACTGGATAGTAATTCCAGTAAATCTCCTAAAACTCTCTGTGAAACAATTGAGAAAATGACTGTCTCATTTTTCTCTTAAGGAAGACGAAAATGAAGAGAGTTATGAATCTATCAATTGAATAGAATTGTCCAATATATATAAGCAAAGAGAACACACCTCTTGGTGTTTAACTGCCAATACGAACCCACCCATTTTGAAAACCGCCATTCGGACACAACCGTTCATGTCCTAAAATGAACATTTTTTTCCGAACAGTCATAAGTTAAAAAAATTTAAATAAATTATTGATTAAGGCTTATTTCGATCCGTGGTGTGCATGCGTGCAAAGTTCTAAGTGCTCATAATATGCACATTAAAGGATAATAATTTAACTTATAAATAGACAAAAACTTTCATTTCTTTTCTATGTGGGACAAAGAAATAACCTTTTTTATTTGTTTTACAAACAAACACCAACACCAACACCTCGGCCCTCTCCTGTCAAACTACGGATTCCATGGTTCGGGGGTTTGCATCGCATGTCACGAATATTTTGGGGGGGCCTAGTTTGTGGATTTAAGGTGACACGAGATAGCCGAAGGGCTTATATCGAATAGCAAGGATATTACTATTTACGGAAGCAGAGGGAATTTATGATCAGCTAATGAAAAACAAATGTGGAGAAACCGGTTTTGAAAGTCACTTATTTTCCTGGTTTTAGTTTAGGTTGACATGGTTTGCACTATGGGCTAAGTGTATTTTCTTTCTTCAGGATTGAGTGTGGGAGGTGATGGTGATGAGATCTTTTTTTGTCAGCCAAAAAGGTTTCTGGGCAAGTGATCTCAATCCTATCACGCACGTCTCCCGGTCTCTTCTGATCAATGAAAATACCGATGACAGTACTTGACCCCTCTGATCGCACCAAAGGAAACAGTATAATGGCTCTCGAGTCGCAACAAGCATTCACAAACTATGCGAACCTTGAGGTGTAGAGAGTATCGAGTTCCTGCATCCATTCCGAATAGCCATTTTGGCATTTGATCATATAGCCAAGTGTGCAGCTATACCCATATATGGAACGAGCCCCTTTATTCTTCATGAAACAGAAGAGAAACGTACTTTTGCAAAAGGCTTTTATCATGCTGTGGATTCCCACAGGCCAGTGAATGGAAACATTCACAGGAGGTGGGTGGACTTTTGTGAGATTAATAGTATTGTATTCACGAAATGGTGGAATCACATCAGGAAATATGCTTGGCCCTTCAGATGGAGAATCAGTCCATCCAAGATTTGCCCCTCTTTATCCTCAAGAGAATGTCCAGCTCATAAGTCAAAGCACGTGTTGGTGTTGCTTCCGGCGGCGCCGCGCAATATGCTCGTGGGAAAACAAAACCACTTGAAAGCTGTAGCATTTATGAGTACAGGCACATGCGCAAAACACTGAATAAAACCGAGAATGTGAATAAAGCTGATTTGGCAATCCCGGACTTGAGATTCGATAAGATTTTGCAATCAATAGAAATCTCTATATATACAGACCGATCATCTGGGGCTTTGTAGTTGTGAATTGAAATTGCAAAGTCTTTCAGTGTCCCTCAAAGGCTTATGATGTTCCACCAGATAGGTTGGAAGATATCGGAATGCCGATGTTGGGACCTTGAAAGCCTACACCATGTTTCTGAAGAAAGACGGAACCCTCAAGCGAATTGGCGAAGTCCTCGGTACCCCTCAAAGGCTTCCATCATTCCATCTGAATACGTTGGAATGTTGGTTGCCAATGAGGGATATTGAAGGCTTACTCAATCGAGTTAAGGATCGTATTGCATCAAGTTCGGCCGATCATGTTGATGATAGAACACACAACAACTGAACCCTCCTCCTTACCAAAAAAAAAAAAAACAACTGAACCCTCCAGTCTCGACTATCTGGAGCTGATGACCACTTATGTTGCTGCAAGTGCATTCTCTTTCATCATCACTACGTAGAGCATTCTCCCCTTCAGACTCTCGAGGAGCGAGTGTCATGACGAAGCATAGGAAACACGAGATTAGCCATGTCGATGGAAAGTGGTGTCCATCCATTAAATATTGTTGATGATGATGCTACGAAGGAGAACGAAAGATTTTGTCCGTTGAGTCACAAATGGCAGCTACTGCATTATTTCCTCCATTTTTTTCTTATAAATTTTCAAGTGATTACTCCATATTATGTTGCCATAGATTTACTATGAAAAGGATCGGCGTAAGATCTTTCACTTTAATGCCTCGCTCGTCTCTCCCATCCCCGTCTCTCTCCCTCTCTTAACCTTTCTTCGCCTCTTCCACTTCTCGAGGGGAGGGACCTCCTAGCTGCTTTTCCTTTAATTTTTTTTTTGTGTTTTTTCCTTACTCTCTCGATCCAGTTTTAGATCTGGAAGCTTTGCACTCCCGATCTAATTCTAGATTTTAGAATTCTAATGAATAAGTGCTCCGTCTCCGGTTTCAATAATGTTCACAGTAATTTTGGTGTCAAATCTGTGCTATGTTTAACATGTTTTAATTAAAAGCTTTGGCACCTCGCACGAGCTTAAAGGGCTGGCTCTCACATGTGTTAGATATGAGTTTATTCAACATGTTTATGTTGTTTCCATATGGTGATGGTGTTAGAGATGCCGACACTAGGCGAACATCGCTGAAAGGCAAAGCCGTAACAACATATGAAGATTCCGGTATGTGCTTATCACTGATGATGCCGTGTGATTTTGTGATTGACCACCGATTCTTTCACTTGATAATAGCCACAAATCTGTTGTTGAAGGACGAATGTGCGATTATCTCTGTCAACCATGTTACGAGGATATGCCTTGATTTTTGGTTTTCGGTTTGTTTTAGAATTTTATGGGCTTGCCTTGTTATTGTGACTTTTAAGATTTTCTATTAATCATTTCATGTATCATTTAGGAAATGAATGTAAATTTCTTTTGACCAAAAGAAAATTGCCTTGCTCGTTAAAGTTAGTGATGCTACTTATTGCAAAAATTCGTCCTAAAAGCTTAACTGTTAGATGAATGCTTGGTTTAATAATAAAATATTTTAATTAGTCTAGTCTTTTTGCCTAGTACTAAGTGTGAAAGTATTTTATTGGGAGAGGCAAATAGGGGCTTGAAAGATTTGAACTCAGGAATCCCTCCTTTGATACAATGTGTTGGGTGGTTTTGGGTCTCTCTTACCTCAAAAGTTAGCTCAATCAAGTGAGGATTTTTTTTATATTTTGGACCCTTTCACAACTGATGTAGGATAAAGCCAATAATCTCTCCTTCACACATTGGGCTTGGATTAGATATGGTTAGCATCCACGTTAGTGATTTCCGACTAAAATTGACCGGATGGACTCAATTGACAAAACGTAAAAAGGTTTGGACTCAATTGACATAATTAAAAGGTTTATGACTAAATTGGCAAAAATGCAATAGGTTTTTGTCAATTTTCAGACTTGGAGTATATCTTTTGCAATGATAGATGGCCACATGCATTGTCCTGGCATGGTAAACCGATCATGCATGATGTCTTTATCCCTAATGGGTCTAAACCTAACAATTACTAAAAAAAAAGTCGAAAACCTTCTCATTTTCGATTTCCTTCCCGAGGAAGAAATCAGAATTTTTGCCCACGAGTTCTACTTGCCCAACCCTAGCTAAATGCATTCAATGCATCTCCCATCTATAGATGCAATCAACTCCTTGTTTAGCTTGACTAGATAGCTTTGAAATTTGCATGATTTTGATCCAACCATAGTCATTTTGTGGCTTTGATCTGATTGGTTTGGTAATAAACTAATTCGGGCACAACCATGTGCTGTAAATAATGAACAGTAACCTAAATGAAGGAGCTGATACATGCTTTGACCACTAGGAGAAGTCCACCTGTAAAATAGCATGATTAATTAATACAAATCAACAATTCTACGTATATTAAGATTGGTATACAAAATTAATTCCCAAACTATCGCGTTTATAGTCACGTCAAGTGTTTCAGTCGGATATAACCCACTTATCCAAATGCTTATCATATCACTTTGTAAACAATTTTTTTAACCTATTTTTCGTAAACCGCTATTATTTCTTTTATACAAGTTCGGTTTATAGAATTTGGTATATCAAGCATTGTTTTCAAAGCTTATCATGATCAATTTGAATTACCTAAGTGGTACACTATCGATATGGGTCAAATAAATGAAATAAAGTATCCGATGCTAATTGAGTCGACCACTTCATTCCAATATTCGAAACGGAGATATTCGGTGAAGCAAGATCGTCTTATCATGTGCTTTATATCGGATTTGGTTAAATCCATTTAACGCTCTATAAATTCCATTAGTACGTAGTAACGTTATCTGTCAATGATTCTCAAAAAGAACAAAAAGATAAATAAATAAGAGGCAACACCCTTCTTCTTTTTTCTTTTTTGAAAATGAGAGCACCTTTTATGTTGTGAAATAAGAGGGCACTGAGCAACGACCAGCTTCGTTTAGAACACTCCGTGGAGTGACGCTGGTTATTTAAGGTGCGAATGATAACATTTTTCTTTCTCGACTCTATTTCTGGCTAGAAATAGAAAATTTTATTTTTCTTTCCTAGACAAATTTCTGAACAAAAAGTAGTATTTGATAACAATACAAAATTTTTATTTCTGGAATAGAAATTTATTTGAGAACGACATAGAATTTTTGTTCCCACCGACCAGTGAGCAACAGTGTTGGGGAGGGACAGCTGACCGGCGAGCGGTGATGGATAGTTAGCCGGCAAGCGGAGATGGATGGCATGCCGGCAAGAGGCGGCAATGGGCGGCGACGACGAACGGCCGGTGAGTGGGCGATGGTAGGCAGTAAGGGTAAGTAATAAAATAGAGTTGTTATTTCCGTTTCTGTTCTAAAAATAAAAAAGTAGAAAATTTTAACTTATTATTTCTATTCTAAATTTATTTCTGGCCAAAATTTATTTTAGAAATAAAAAAATGAAATTATTTTGCTAAAGTGATTTCTATTTCAAACCTATTTTCGAGAAAAAAATAAAAAATAGGATAATTATTATTCGCGCTCTCAAAATTTTTTTTTGTCTGAACAACCGTTATTAGTTTGTTTTGTTTTGGTCTGAACGACGGTTGTTCAGTTCGTTGGGTGGACTCTGAAGCTGAACACGACGCAATCTCTGTAAGTTTCCCACCATCGCCATCGCCCCAAAACCTGCAAGTTTTCCTTCTTCTTTGTACATCCATCGTCGGTTCCGTATTAAGGTCGAAGCTTTTCAAGAAACTACACTTTCCCCATTTTATTTTCCCTTTTCCCTCCACGGTGCAGCCCCCACAAAGAGGCACGAGATCGGTCGCTTCTAGATGGGAATTGTTGGCGCCTGCAGGAGCTCTCTCAATCACTAGCAATGGGTGGTAGTTGATGCTGATCATTCACTTCCCGCCACCCTATATATCCCTCTCCGTGGCTCGACTCTCGCTAGCTGTAGAGTTTTTGGCCCCGAAAAGAGAAGATCCCCAGTAAGCGTTTGGTGAAGTTCCGGAGATAAATAGGGGACCTGAGATCGGGATGGCTCCGTCAACCCTCACTATGCTGGCCGAGGAGAGGACCCTCCCGGAGAAGTTTGTGCGTGACGAGGACGAGCGTCCCACGGTGGCCTATAATCAGTTCAGCAACGATGTTCCGGTGATATCGCTTGCCGGGATTGATGAGGTCGATGGGAGGAGGGATGAGATATGCAGGAAGATTGTGGATGCCTGTGAGGAGTGGGGGATATTCCAGGTGGTCGATCATGCGGTTGATGGGAAGATGATAGGCGAGATGAACCACCTCGCTCGCGAATTCTTCATCTTGCCTGCTGAGGAGAAGCTCATGTATGATATGACTGGTGGCAAGAAGGGTGGCTTCCTTGTCTCCAGCCATCTACAGGTTGTTTTTCGAAACAATCATCTCTCTTGTTGTCTCGACTGCTCTGGCTGCTGTGTTTTTTTTAATGTTGTTGGTGGTGGTGGTCTCTTTTTGGGGTCTCTGTTTAGATGTTCTCTCTGTTGATATGTATTTACCTTGGCTTAAACATCAACGTAGGTGGAAAACTGATAGAATGGTGTACAAATGAAATGATGCATGACACTTATCTGGAATTGATTACAGCCAAAGACTAGATTTCCTTTGACATGTTGTCAATTATTTTACGTTCCTGTTCACTATTCTTCTCATTTCTGTTCACTGTTACTACTTACTGGGCAATATTGCTCAGCTATGTTAATGGATGAAGATTAAGTTATAGAGTCTTGACAGATGACAATTTTATGATGAATACAGGGAGAAGCTATCCAAGACTGGCGTGAATTAATGATATACTTCTCATACCCAGTTCAAAGCAGAGATTACTCTCAATGGCCGGACAAGCCCGAGGGATGGAAGGCTGTGACTGACGAGTACAGTGAGAAGTTGATGTGGCTTGCTCGCGAGCTCCTGGGAGTCCTATCGGAAGCTATGGGATTGGAGAAGGGGGCATTAGCAGAAGCAAGTGTTGAAATGGATCAAAAGGTTGTGATTAATTTCTATCCTAAGTGTCCACAGCCAGATCTAACTCTCGGTCTCAAGCGGCACACTGATGCAGGCATCATCACCCTACTGCCCCAGGATGAAGTGGGTGGACTCCAGGCCACCAGGGATGGTGGCAAGACGTGGATAACTGTGCAGCCCGTGGAGGGGACCTTCGTGGTGAATCTTGGTGATTATGGACACGTGAGTTCCTTTTGTAAAATTTTTTGTGATGAAAATCATCGTGGAAGTGTCAGAACATGTACTTAACTAGACCTGCTTGTTTCATGAGGTCAGGCTGAATGGCTAAACTCAATCACTAGAAAGTTGGCTAAACTTGCAAATTCTTCAGAAAGCAGCTTTGAACTGTTAAAGTCCTTTGACCCGAAGTTGTGAAACTCGATAAAAACTACTTTCAAGCTCTTTGATCATGGATCCTGAAGCTGCTTGGTAAAGTTTTTCTAAATTACCCTCGACAGGTCCCTCGAACTTATTGGGCAGGTGTAGGTCCAAGCGTTCATAGTTGCACTTCTTTAACACTAACCAGGTTGGACCATCACACATTTGTCTAAAGCTGGCTTGAGCTAGCCTAGTTCAACAGCCCAACACTGATGAACAGGCCAGGCCAGCCTATGTCATAATGAATACCACTCATGGTCAATAAGTCAGTACATACGCTCCCTACTTAGTATCTCTGGTGACACTGAGCTGTTACAGTGACACGAGGGAAAAGTTTGGCTGCCTAAACCCATTTTAACACTCTCGTCATCTAGATGACATATTTAACCTATGGCTATGGTTATGCATTAGCATGTCAGGTAATTGCGTCTGTGCACAAGCATGCTTCACACAAGATAGCTGCTGAACTTGACTGTCTATGCATTCTGTACTGGCAAAATCAGTATTTCACCGGATGTTCTATTGTGTGGTTTCAATTCTCACCGAATTTGCTCTTTCTGTGCAGTATCTGAGCAATGGGAGGTTCAAGAGTGCAGACCACCAAGCGGTGGTGGATTCCAACCACAGTCGGTTGTCTATAGCCACATTCCAGAACCCAGCACCCGAAGCCATTGTGTACCCACTTAAGATCCAGGGGGTAGAGAAACCTGTGCTGGATGAGCCTATTACTTTTACAGAGATGTACAGGAGGAAAATGAACAAGGACATTGAACTTGCCAGGCTGAAGAAGCTGGCCAAGGAGCAGCAATCGAATGACTTGGACAAAGCAAAGTTGGAATATAAGCCTATGGAGAAGCTCCTGGCTTGAGTCTACAAAGGTCCTAAATACTTTGCTCGGAATATGGTTCTGCATCGTTTTTCTGGTATGCTGAACTAGGTCGGAGACGTGCTGATTTAGTCACTCTTTGAAGCTAGATAATCATCAATGCACTACCTATGCGCTCAATGATGCGTTAGGTTGGAGTAAGAGGAAAGGAATGTGAACTACTGAAATATGAACTCGTCACCAGTAAACTTTCATGTCACAGCATGTTTTCATCATGCTACGACTAATAAACAACTCTGCTTTTTCTGTGTGGAAATGTGATGTTACATAATTCTCACAAAATGATGGATCCGCCCTGTATTGGCCATTACCCAGCTTTCGCTTCCCCAAGTCCCAACCGAAAAGATCGGCTTTGAGTTTCTGATGCCCGAAGTTCTCTCATTCAGAGAGGTATAAATGCGGATGTATAATGTTCTGGCGGTTTAATTCCGACAAATATTCCTCGAATGCGAAGTATATGTATATACGGTTTATGTCGAATTACCAACTACTTCGACACTTCTGTTTTCTTTCCACTCAAATTCTCATTCCCATTACTAACTCTCATTTCCAAAAACACAGGCTACAAGATCTCAGAACGGCGTTTGGTTGTAGTGGGTCATCTGATATTCACTCTTCCACTCTAGCATGATCATAGATGTATAAGCTCTTGAAGAAAGATGCTAACCTTCTGGAGGCCTGGAGAAATTGAAACTAGACTCTGATTTAGAAGCCATAAGTCATGTGATGATCATTGATTGAAGGATCAACTCAAAGTGTAATGACTAATATAAATTGCAAAACCTTTTTCTTTTTTTTTTTTTGCAGAATTATTTGTCTAATAAGAATTTTCTTATTTCGCGGAATTCAAAGGGTCACTTCTAGAAATGAGGACCTCTGTAGCTTGACAACTTGACACCGTAAATTGTGTGGAGAGTCCGTCTCATGTGAAAATATTTATCGAGCCTTCGAAAAGTCTCGAACACCATCATCGATCAGAAGAATAATGTCTTGATTTTCATGGTCTTGGGGTTCGCATGACATGCCGCGAATTCATCGGGGTATAGCTTTGGAGATTTAAGGAAAAGCTCGAATGTAATAGCGTAGACAAAATAGAGGTATGGAAAGATTTGAACTCGGGACATTCTCTTTTGATATCATGTGAGATTTTGTGGATTACTGTAAGCTATTTAAAATCTTTAAGCTAATAAATGAAAGGAGACTATATGAATACAAAGAGCATATAAATCTCGTAGCCAAGCAATGTGAGGTATTTCAATATTGACTCAAGTGATGCGACATATTTAAATATTGACGTTTGCATTTTACTCGCAAGACAAGTTCACCTTTCGGCTAAGCCGAAGAGCAGCACTCCAATCCGCGTTGGATGGGAGAGGATTGCTAGCTTGATTCACACAATTATAAGACTCAAGTTAAGACATGTTCCATGTGGGTTCAAGCATGGATTTCAATTCTTTTCTCTACTCATTTCGCGTTTTCAATCTTTTCTACATCTTGAATGGTACGATCCTTCGAAGGAGAACAGAAGGTATTAAGTCACGAGATGGTCCTTCGGCAACTGCTGCATTATCTCCTCCACTTAATTTTCTTTTTCAAGTGAGTTAAGTAGATCGGCTCTCTAAATCGATGTGACCTAATCTTGCTCTAGCTTTTTCGACATTACTGAATTAACAACATATTTCGTCATTTAATTATCAAGAGTTGGACGCTATTGTAACTTTGTCATATTTCATTAATTGATGGATTACGGCATTCTTAAATGCCGAAACCTCAAGGCAGGTGGGGACCTGCCTCACAAAATGATGCAATTGCCCAACTTTTATAGGATCGGCATATGGATCGGCTTTGTATCGGGCGTCACCTGGTTTCCACGATCCGGAGTCCTTCCAATTTAGTAAAGTAAAAAGTCGGTGTATAATCTACTAGCGGTTTAGTTCCGGCCAACATTCCTGGAACCCGAAGTGTATGTACCTACGCCTAACATTAAATTACCGACGGCTTCAACAATCAGCCTGTTTCCCAAAGTACATCAAGTTGGATGATGACATTCTCTTGGTCAAGGTACGAAACTTCTCTCGATAGGATCAAGTTGCAGCAAATTGCAATAGCGAAAGCTTTGGCAAGTAGCCAGGCAAAGAAGAGACTCGCCAATCAAACCCCATTTGATGCCGCCCCACTTGCCCGGTCACCATCAGGACACACTCTTCAATTATCTTATCGTAAAATTTATGTTAGTAATAATACTATCTTTGAAGTACCAACTCAAAGTAATATAACTGACATAAATTTAAAAAGGAAAATCGTTTGTAGAATTTTGTGTAAAACCGTTCCTCTTATTTTGCAAAAATTAAAAGAACGACGACACAAATGATCTCTGAATTTTGGCTTAATATATAATATTGTCCATGAAATTTTAATTTATTCGATGTGGTTCCTGAACTTTAACCCAATGTGCAATGTGGTTCTTGAACTTTTCATTTGATCAGTGTAAATATAGTCCCTGGACTATATGAAAATGTTCAATATTGTCCTTTTATTAGTTTAGGGATAATATCGAACCTTTTTCGTATAGATCAGGGACTAAATTGAACATGTACCAAAAGTTTAGGGATCACGTTGAATAAATAAAAAGTTTAGATACCAGATTGCATATCGGATTAAAATTTAGGGATTATATCGAATAAATTAAAAATTTAATGATCACATTATACGTTAGGATAATATTCTGAAATCGATTGCGTTATTTTCCCAAAATTAAAGGGTCACTTCTTCTGACCAATTAAAAAAAAAAGGGTCACGTGCACTATGTGTTTTTTTTTTTTTTACGAATGAACGTGTGTACCGTTTTTTGGTCGGAAGAACCCGTGTACTTTGATCGCTATTCCCTAGACGTTGCGCGGAGAAATTGCAAAACACGTGAAGAGATGTACCGAGTGCTCTTGAAGTTTCAAACGCCTCCTTTCGTTCAAGGAAAAAGAATTCGCGGGTCCAAAGAGACAACGTCTTTGATTGTCTTCCTAAGGAAATCAACCCTATGTTTCTAATAACAAGGGTTGCTTTCCACATTTACTAAGTTCATCCATCTGCCGTCGTGGACCAAACCCCCCAACCCCCGCTCACTCACAGCCGCCGCCTCTCTCCATCGACCCCATAACTACGACCGGCGCTCGACCTCCGCCACCACCAATCGACCGCCACAATCACATCCAGTCAGTTCGCAATTTTCTCAAAGAGTTTTGCCGTGAGATCTTATTAGTAGGGATGGACGGTTCTAGATTCTGTACGGGGTTTCACTTAAAACTTGAAACCTACCAATGGGAACACGTTTCTCATTTTTTGAAAGCTGGCACGTACCTTACATATTTTGAAACTTGAAATCTACTTTGTCACGAGTTTCAAGGTCTACTCAGGTTTCACCTGTCTTATTAATCGAACAATTGCAACGAATCATCACCTTTAATGATCACAACTTATATATAGACACACGAAAAATATGAAACATTAACATGTAATAAAATGAAAGTCCAAACTAATGGTTCCAGATTAAATACTCATTATTTAACGCCATAGAACACTGCAGGATCACGCGAAGACATAGACTAAAAAAAAACACAAAAAACTTCTTTGAAAGTTTCGGGTTAGAATCTGAAACCTGTCCATCAAAATAGGTTCCCCAAGTTTTGAAATCTGAAATATACCATGCATATCTTGGAATCTAGAACTTGCAGATTCTCACCGGTTAGGTTTTCAGATTCTTGGAATCATGCTCACCTTTACTTACCAGCTCTCCTCGCAGCCATTGCTGACTAAAACCCTCTACCCACGAATACCGAGTAACGCTCTCGAAAAGGATTTCTCATCGAAATTTCGGTTGAGTACGCGCAAAATTTCTTGTCCCCACTTGCAAATTCCTTGTTTTCCATTAGGTATGGTCCAATGTTGAAAGTGAAAGAACCGGACTAAGCCCCTCAGACTTGGAGAGAAATCTTCATTTTGTACAGGCTTGTCTGAGAACGGAACACCAATCGCAAATTCTCAACCGCTCCACACGACTGAATTTCATGTCATCCCAATCCGATAGAGGCTTTTGAACAAGTCCAGGTCAAAGGAAAGACCACGTCAACTGTCGAGAAAGTTTGATGTCGACGACTGCTAACACGACTTGACGAATTAAATGGCAAGAATCGACCCAAGGTCTTGTCCAATATGAAAGTGTCCAATGGGTGGAACATTCACACGTAGCAAAATCAATAGATTTTTTTTTCCATAATTATTAATTAACGGTGGCTCGACCCGTTACCTAATTTCTCCCTCGATACCCGTTATCTAATTAGTCATAAACTTATTATACGTATGCTAATTCAGTTACAAAATTTTTTCGATTATGTCAATATAAACGTTTCTACGAAATTTCAATATAACCATTCCGGTGAATTTTCGCCGGAAATTGCCGACGCGACGGAAATGAAATTGTCGTTGATTTTTGTACGGACTAGGATAATGGAATGGTAACAATCCAGCGGATCTACCAAAGATGAGCGTGCGTGCGTGTGTGTGGGTAACGTGTGAAAGCAGAGAAATGAAACCCACCGACTACATGAACTGTGAACGTATCATGCCGATGATGATGATGATGATCTTGAGCTTTGCTGCACGACCGAGTCAAAGATTCATTAAGGGATTGAAAATCTTGATTGAACCGGTAAATTGGGTATTTCATGTGTAAACTAGAATAGAAGGATAAGGGGAACTTGTGATTATGCTTCAACCTAAGCAAAAAAAGCGCACTTTCCACTCCCCCTCCCCCCCCACCCCCATCACTCCATGTGTCGAATTTGGGTATTACGAAAGTTTCGGGTATTACGAGTCGAGGAGAAAGTCAAAGCCCGTTCGTTATAAGATTTGGATTAAGTAAAATGTAAAAGTAATAGGTTACGCGGATACGCCCTGATTAAAAAAAGAAGATATTTCGGTCTCATAAATAAAAATGACATATAAAATCCGTTATCACGGCATGAGGAATTTTGAATAATGTGGTTGGATGCCCAAAGGAATAATACTGACTCCAATATCATGTTAGAAAGTCAAACTGATAAATGGAGGGAGACCACATCAATATAAAGAGTATATAAGACCCGTTACCCGTTGCCAAACGATGTAGGATACTACTTCAACAAAAATGATGTACTTGCCTTATCAAAAAAAGAATGATGTACTTGCTGGCCAGTCACTATGAGAAAGAGAAGAGGATGAAAGACAATGAAAAAAAGAAAAAAATTCAAAAAAATTATAAAACAAAATATTCGCGTCGGCACCAGCCGTGACACGTAGGACCACCAGTATCCACGTCAGCAATTTCTTATTTAAATTGGCTGGATTGACTCAATTGACAAAAAATTTAAAACTAAATTGGCACAGTCTAAAAGATTTTACACTTGAATTGATAGTGACACAAATGTAATATGTTTATGATTTTTTTTTAGTAATTTTTTCGAGAATTGCACGTATATCTTAGATAAACCCGTGGACGGCCTAATCTTCAATATCCCATTGGCTGCAAATTCATCCGTATCCCAATCGCGACATCTTCGATCACACCGTGAAAATCGAGGAAAGCTTCCTCGTTTCCTCAGGAAAAAAAAAAAAGAGAGAGTAAATTTTGCAGTATTTCCATAACGTGACCATTTTACTAAGATGAATATCGAATACGTCGCTCCGAGAAATATCTGAAAAGCTTTGAACTCTTGCGGTTGCCGGACGAGGCGAAAAAAATATCTTATTAAAAGGATGGATATTTTTCCTGCGCAAAGTCTTTTGCAATTTACAAAAAAGAAAAAAGGAAAAAAAGAAAAAAAAACATGCCGTCCCTCCCATTTATAGAAACAAAATAAAATAACAACAATAAAAAAAGAGGGGGACTTTATTCCACTTTTTCCCATGGAGATCATCAAGTGTGAAACGGGGCACGGGACGGGCGCAACTCGCAACGACCCCCAGGAAAACGGGGCACGGGACGGTCGGAGATCCCCAACACGCATTTCCATATTCCATTTTCCGCACGCCTTCCGCATGGATCATGGACACAAAATCACAAAAAACCAAATAAGTGAATAAGTAAGGCCGCAAAAAAAAAAATAAAGAGAAGAAAAAACAGAGAAAATATATCAAATTTGACCTTCTCCTTCTCCCTCCTCCTCCTTCTCCCGTCTCCATCTCCTTCCTCCTCCCTCCTCCCCTCCTGTCCTGTTCATAATTTACTCCCATTAATAATCATTATTTTAAAGCTCCTTCCGTTTGACCACCACCACCACCACCTCCCTCTCCTTCCTTCCTTCTTCCTCTCCTCAACTTTCCCTCCCCGCAATCTGCTTCGTTTGCACATATATATGTATATGTATATTATATTGTTCGGAATCCGCCATTGCTCTTGATCCGTCGAAGCTCTCCAAGGGATATCGAAAGCAACACGAGCATGGGAATCTGCGTCTCCACCACCAAGGCCGGCGGCTCCGCCGGCGGGGGGCCGAGGAAGGCCGCGGCTCGGCAGGGATCGGCGCGCCGGCGGCGGGGGCGGGAGGGGGCGAATCGGGAGCCGAAGGACGATCGGCAGCCGGCGAAGGGCTACAGGAGGAAGCCGGGCGGCGGGGCGGTGCCCTGCGGGAAGCGCACGGACTTCGGGTACGCCAAGGACTTCGAGGAGCGGTACGCGCTGGGGAAGCTGCTCGGGCACGGGCAGTTCGGTTACACGTACGTCGCGGTCGACAAGGCCAATGGCGATCGAGTCGCGGTTAAGCGGATTCAGAAGAGCAAGGTGATTGGTCTCGGTTTTTTTCCTTCTTTTTTGTTTCCCCGCTTCGAGTTTTGAGGATTCGGTTGTCGCGTGTTTGTTGGGCGAGTTGTGAGGATTTTTGTGGCTTTTTAGGGCCTGTTTTAGATAATGCTGCTGGATTTTCTGAGGTAGGGTCGCGTGATTGTGGCGAAAATTGATGTTTCTGTGTGATTGGGACGTCTCTCGTGAATCTCGCGGGGGATGTTTTCGATTAATTGTAGTGGCCGTAATGCGCCTCACGAACTTTTCTGTGAATGATCTTAGTTAATTGGTGTCTTTGACGAGTTACTAAATATGAATGCAGGGTTTTTGGATTAGGATTGAGTCGCGAAACTCTGTGTTGACATTCTGATTCTAAGAATAACACTTCAGTTCCCGTAACTCTGATGCTACTACTTCAAAGATTCCCTTTCCCAATGGCTTTCCAGTTTCTTTGATCTTTACATAGACAACTCTTAGTGGATATAAAGCGAGAGGATCATGCTGTCATACGATTGTTGTGCTTAAATGATTCATCTTTCCCAGTTGCATGTTATAGACTAGTGTTCAAGAGTCGGCAGGGTGTTGGCTGCGGTTTGCAGTTTTCAATGCTTGAGATTGGGATGTGCTAGTGAGTTTGTATGACTGAAGGAATTGCCCTGCGTTAGGAATGATTCGACCGTTTCAATGGTTGGTACACTTGGGGCTATGCCTAGAAGTAGTCAGGATCTCATTCATGCACATTGTCGTACTTCGTTACCCGAAGCTGTCCGAACAGTATTACAGCTCCTTTGGTTTGTGCATCCAGAATGGAGTTTGAAAGAAAATTAAAGTTTCGAGCTCCCTTATAATTCCCCGCTAAGTGTCATGCTTTTGAGTGCTTTTATATTCATCATGGATGGATTTCATTTAGTTTATTTCATCAGAAGGAATACCCTCAATTTGCTGCAGTTTGCACAAGGTATTCCTTTTTGGGGATTTGGCAAGTTCATGTGTCTTCTTTTCTAATTAGCCCTCTATTTCAGCGAATAAGCTTGTTTGTTCCTTGTCTCATAAGATCCTAGGAAAGTAAACTATGTGAATGCATACTTCCTAGATGAGTTTCCCTCTTCCTATCATGTACTTATTGCAATATCTCAAATCAGATCATTGGATAATGGTGACAGATGGTTCTTCCCATCGCGGTTGAAGATGTCAAACGGGAGGTCAAGATTTTGAGAGCCTTAACAGGCCATGAGAATGTCGTTCAGTTCTATGATGCATTTGAGGACGACTCTTATGTTTACATAGCCATGGAGTAAGTTCTGTCCCTTGAACTTTTCCTACATCAAGCTTGGATGATTTTATCTAGAATATGCTTTCATGCATTTTTTCTAACTATAGCTGGCTTTTAGTTTCATCTTCGTTTGTGAATAGTTTTTATTTTAATTCCTCATCAATTCATATGGCGTTTGTCTTCTTGAAATATCACTTTCAGATACTGTGAAGGCGGTGAGTTGCTGGACAGGATACTAGCCAAGTAAGGAACTTTAATGTTTGTCTCTACAGCTTATTTTCAAGTGTAACTAGTTTTCACTTTGACACGTCTTCATGGTTTCCCGTGATCAGGAAGGATAGCTGCTACACTGAGAAAGATGCAGCCGTTGTTGTGAGGCAGATGCTCAAGGTGGCAGCAGAGTGTCATTTGCATGGTTTGGTGCACCGTGACATGAAGCCAGAGGTATACTCAGTCCCTTTTTTTTGTAATGAATGTCAAGTAATGGCATTCAAAATTTTCTGAAATATGTTTTTTGTTGTAGAATTTTCTCTTTAAATCAACCAAAGAGGATTCTCCCCTGAAGGCTACAGACTTTGGCTTGTCAGACTTCATAAAACCTGGTGAGTGAAATCATCCAGCCCAAGTTTACCCTGAGATGTCTTTTTACCATTCCTAGAGTGCCAAAAGATTAATATGAACCTGTGCCCTTACCAAAAAAATATGAACCTGTGCAGTACTTAATATTCTTTTTGTCTCGGAGTGATAATTGGAACATTTTAGGTCTCCGGGGACTTTTTTTTCTTTAATTAGTTAATTGCTTAAATAACTCATTAATTTTGATCCAAATGTATTTAGGGAAAAGGTTTCCGGACATCGTTGGCAGTGCCTACTATGTCGCTCCTGAAGTTTTGAAACGCAAGTCAGGCCCAGAGTCAGATGTATGGAGTATTGGTGTTATTACCTATATTCTACTTTGCGGGAGGCGTCCTTTCTGGGATAAAACTGAAGATGGCATTTTCAAGGAGGTGCCTTATCTGACACTCTTTTTTTCCTCCTTTTTTTCCTTGTTTGAGGTGCTGCCGTTTTATTGCCATGTCAATGTTGTAAAAATGGCTGCTTCTCATGCAGTGTCTTTATCATAATCTGCCCCAATTCTAGACATGGTGTAGAAAAGTTATTGTGTAAGATGGAATTTTCATTTCCAACTCTCGTCTTTTCCTTTGCTGGTATAGTTTCTGTAATAGTTTTCTCATCCTTTGTTGAAGCTGATGGCTGTGCCTGCCATAAGATATCTGATCATTATTGGATTCCTTCTCTAAATATTGTCTTTCAGCAAACTTTTCCATTTTCCTGTGGCCACTTCTTAATGACATATTGCTTGTGATGCAGGTTCTAAAGAAGAAACCTGATTTTCATCGCAAACCATGGCCAACAATAAGCAACAGTGCTAAAGATTTTGTGAAGAAGCTACTAGCGAAGGATCCCAGGGCAAGACTAACTGCTGCTCAAGCTCTCTGTAAGTTTTCAGTTGGTATCTGATATGAAAGCTGATTGATATGCCATGAGGGACTTCTAATGAAAAGTATAGGTCTTGAATTATTGTGACGTGGAAATACTTTTCTTGGCATTGCTCTAGCTATGCCAGATTCTAGCCAAGAGAATGAGGGAATTATTAGATTAATTGTTATTCATGGTTTTCATTTTCTTTGGAACTAAGTATTTTCTGTTTCCTCTTAGCATTGATTTTTATTCATTACTGCAACTTTCAGCGCATCGATGGGTCAGAGAAGGAGGAAGTGCAGCAGATATCCCTATTGATATATCTGTTTTGAACAATATGAGGCAATTTGTGAAGTACGGTCGACTGAAACAATTTGCTTTACGGGTAACGAAGATGCTCTGTAAGATTTCTTTGAGGAGGAAAGGATATTACATCATGTCGTTGTCTAACACTTATTCCTTGCAGGCACTGGCAAGCACCCTTGATGAAGAGGAACTTGCTGACCTCAAGGATCAATTTGCTGCAATTGATGTAGATAAAAATGGTTCTATTAGTCTTGAGGAAATGAGAGAGGTATCTATTTCCTTCTCATTCCACATTCACTCTGATGAATATTTTAATTACATCATGATCATGAGTGTCGTATGCATGCAGGCCCTTGCTCAGGATCTTCCCTGGAAGATGAAGGATTCACGTGTCTTAGAGATTCTTCAAGCGGTAACTTGAATCTTTACCTTTGTTATGTCCTTGTTTTCGCCTTGTGTATTAGCAATTCAAATTTGGTTTTCTGGTGGATTTGTGAAATAGCATTTTTGTCAGTTTCACTTTGTTCTTTCATTGTTTTGGTGAGTCTCTTTTGTTCATCTTTGATGCTTAAAGCTATCATTAGTTCTTGCTCCATGTTTCGTCATTTTGAAAACTTGCTTTTGTGTTGTTAGCCGCGCAATGTTGAACTGATTTTTTCATTCATATGGATGAGCTGCTGCCAAGCTTGCAGATTTAGCGTAAACATGTGAGTCCTGAATGGTGCATAAGAATCTCTTTTATTTTTCCTTCATGTAGATCGATAGCAACACGGATGGGCTAGTGGATTTTACTGAGTTTGTTGCAGCAACTCTTCATGTGCATCAAATGGAGGAACATGATTCGGAGAAGTGGCAGCTGCGGTCACAGGCCGCTTTTGAGAAATTTGACATTGATCGAGATGGTTATATAACCCCAGAAGAACTTAGACTGGTAAGTTTGACTATCTTCATTTATTCATCCCTTCCCTGTTCATAAGCCCTCTAGTTCTCATTTGTGTCACTATGGGTATGGGTAGAATGAAAATTAAAGTACATAGACAGTGCCAAATGTATTTGTTTTGATTTCTAACTGAATTTAAATCCTGTCTCCCGGGAGCTTGAGGTTTGTTTCTTGCAAAATTACCCAAAAGTTGGGATAAGTTGGTTATTGTGTTATCTGACAATAGCAGCCCAATAAGTCGCCTGTCTTTTTGCGTATTTAGCACAAAATAGTAGCATAGCTACTTCCTGTTGCAACTTGACATAAAGAAACTGTTCAGCTTGTCCGCATGTGACCTGGATAATTTGGTTATTGTCTCATCTGATAATACTAGCCGACATTATTGCCTCTTGTTGTATATTTGGTACAAAGTAGTGGCACGGGTTTTTTTTATTTTACTTGGTACAAAGAAATGGTTCAGCATGTTAACGTGTGACCTTGATATGATGCTCCCATGCCCTTTTCAGCAGACAGGTTTGAAAGGCTCCCTCGATCCTCTACTAGAAGAAGCCGACATCGACAAAGATGGGAAAATAAGTTTGTCGGAGTTCAGAAGGCTGTTAAGAACTGCAAGCATGGGCTCTCGAAACTTGCCGAGCCCATCTGTTTATCGAACTTCAAGGAAGCTATAGATCCATTCTGGAGCTTTCGGGTTTTAAAAAGAGAAAAAAGGGGACCACGAGATTGTGTCATGCATATTCGTTACTCTAGATATAATGAGCCAATCCTGATGATCGCTTCCGTGCTTCGCTCCATTGCCAGTGGAAAGCCCTGTACAAAAGTTAGATACTGAGTCGAGGGATTTCGCACGGCACCCCAAGTTAGCCAAGGAGTGTCTGGAGATGAAGGTTTGGAGAGATTGCTGGCTGTGGTCGATAACTCGGTAAGAGGGAAGGGCTATCCGGGTGTAAGTCTTGTAACGAGTGTGGGATGTGTAGGCTGTGACTGTATATTAGACGCCCTCGAAGCAGAGGGCCTATTCATTTACGGAATGCGTTTCGACCAAAAAAAAAAAATTACAGAATGTGCAATGATTTTTACTCGTAAGGCCTTGTCTTTTTAACCAATTTTTTCGCATCGCAAATAACGGCAGTGTGAACATTTTCAGTCTCTCTCAGAGATGGGCAAATGCACCTGCTTTTTCCGTGAAGGATTTAGACATGCATGCTGAACAATCCATTAAGGAAAATATACCGATCATTATTTCTTAGTTTCAAGAGCCATATTCATCGTCGTATATTGAATCATGGCCAAAAGAATAGCAAATGTAGGAGGTGATGCGCGGAACATGAAGGATTCGGCTTTTTCTCCTCCGGTAAAAAATGATAGGAATCCCCAAAAGCGGGTGCTAGCGTGCATCTTCATCGGCATATAGATTATTACCTCTCAGCAAAGGGAAAATTATCAAAAAAATCATAAACTTTTACAATTATGCTAATTCAGTCCATTTGACCACTTTTGATTGGCCGACGTTGACGTGACATTATTTTAATATTTTTTTCCTTTTGTTCTTCCCCGCTGGCTGATTCGGCCAGGGGGAGGCTCGCCGGCGAGGTGACCTTGCCCGGCCTCGCCATGGCCTAGTGAGGTTGGCCTCGCCCGGCGACGGCGAGCTCAACCTTACCATGGCCGAGTGAGGTCGAGCTCGCCCGGCGATGGTGAGGCCTCGCCCAGACCTGGCGAGACCTCGCCGTCGCTGGGCGAGGTCAAGCCAGATCTAGGCGAGGCCTCGCCATGGCGGAGTGAGCTAGACCTCGCCCATGGCCGGCAAGCTCGACCTCGCCATGGCCAAGTGAGGTCGAGCTCGTCCAGCAACAGCGAGACCTCACCAGATCTAGGCGAGGCCTCGCCGTCGCCGAGCGAGGTCAAGCTTGCCCATGGCCAGCAAGGTCGGCCTCGCCATGGCTGGCGAGGTCACCTCACTGGCGAGCCTCCCCCCTGACTGGACCGGCCAAGGGAAAGAAGGAAAGAAAAGAAAAAATATATTAAAATAATACCACGTCAGATAGTCGGCGCCGGCAAACACCAGTCGGCGTTCTCGTCAGCGCCGGCCAACCAAAAGTGAACAGATGGACTGAATTGGCACGATTGAAAAAGATTTAGGACTGAAATGGCAAATAAAAAAGTTTGACTAAATTGACACAATTGCAAAAAATTTAGAGTTTTTTTGGTAATTTTCCCCTTGGCAAAATCACCATGACTACACGATCTGAATAACTCATGCAGGAGTACTATCTGGCTTACGCCTCATGGCAGGTCAAAAGGCGCAGACCAAGGTCAATCACACTTGAGCAGACACCATGAACGGTTTGGATGCAAAACCTGAGCTCAAAGCAACTATATTGTGGATTACCGGAGTTAAACCCTTAAAAAGAGTGCAATGAATGTGCCATCCTTGTTTAAGTTTCAGGCATATGCTCCAAAATCTGAAGAAACTTGAAAATTCCCTGCTTCACCAGGCTAAGCAACCGCGACATAATTTACAACTTTAAGGCATATGCTCTGAATATGAACAAACTTAATGAATTCCCTGTTTCACCAAGCTAAGCAACCACGGCATAATTTACAACTGACTAGCCTCGGTTAACCAGAGTACAAACTACAAAAGGACCAGAAGATGAGTTAGGCTCTGTAACAGGAAAAGAAAATTGTGGCATTCTTAAACAGATTAAACCAGCAATCTGCCTGATCCTTAAGAACCAGACAGACCTTTTTTTCTTTTTTTAAAGAAAATGTAGTCAGCAAGCTCTGTGTCTTGTTACTTAACGATCATGGTTTACCTGCACATCAAACTTTCTTGAGCATGAAAAACCTACGACCATGATGCCACAGATAAGATACAAGCTACATAAGTTAGCGTTAGTGTGGGTTTAACAGAGAATAAGGAATTAACTCTTCATCTATTGGACTTCGGGTTGTCACTAACGCTATTGGAGGAACTATCTGGGAAAGCTTGAGACGAAGAAAACTTGCTTGACGAACTCCTATCAGCAATACTTATCTCCTTTCTCTGCGTCTGCTTGCCCTTCTTTTCTCCGGATGTTAAGTCCTGCATAAACTATACTGTTATGCATATTGCCCCAATTGACAGAGTAGATTAGCTCTGGCTCAGAATAATGAAGGAACAACCTGTTCTGATGATGTTCCGGGCATCTTAAGTTCAAGGTCTGTCGGCACGCCATTTGAATCTTCATGTTGTTCTGCATCGCTGCCCCTTTGATGATCTGACAACGTGCTTTTGGAGTCTTGTTTATTTGACACATGAGAACTGGAAGCATATTGGGTTGACTGCTGTTCAATTGTGGGATTGGCAGGCATTGAATATGGGATAAAGGTAGAACATGGAGCAGGAATAGCACTTGCATTCTGATTTCCAAAGAAAGGGAAAGGCTGAAGTTGTGGGTGCATGGGTATTGGACCTGGACGGACGGGTATTGGAACTGGATATGAGTAGGCTGGACCCATGACGACAGATGGATCCATGGCAGCCCAAGGGTACATAACCCTCATCCTTTGATGGTATTGGACATTGAGATTTTCAACTTCAGATTTTAAAGATGATTTCTCTTCTCTGAGCTCATTCTTCTCCTGCATCAGCTGGTTGTAATGCCAAGTTATTATTAGCATCAAGGCAAACAATGGACATTAAAACCTCAGGATACCGGATGAAGAGAAAAGCACCTCTTGAGATTCTTCAGTAAGAGCTGCACATTCAGCTTTCAATCTGTTAACTTCCGTGGTTAAATCCTTCAGCACCTGGATTGTGTCCGTGAGAATGGTTGCCTTGTCATTCTTAGGTCTATCGGGATCTGTAGATCAAACAGGTAAGGCAAAGCAATTTGTTCATAAGTCTAGCATAAACAAATTGGAACTCTAATAACAGAGAAACAGGCCATGCTTGATGATATGATCCAGTGCATGGCATCTACTATAATGAGAACAAGCAAGAAAGTCAAACTGTGTCCAATATCCAAGAGATTCTAAATAAATGGAATTAGGGATAAAAGTAGCATCAAATCATGCCTTTGTTTATGCTTAACAAAACAACAAAGTGAATTAGTCATCTTTGCAAATTGGTTGGTCTCAATACCCCACTGCTTACTTTTATCTCCAGTACCCTGTCTGTCAAATTCAACTAAACACAAGAAATTTGCAACTTTCAGCGGTTCTCTTGCACAGCAAACAGAGAGATAAGCTTCTGGCTCCATGCTTGCAAGGATATTCCACCACATCTCTCTTTGTAAGGGGTGCTGGTTGGTTATAACAGCCCAAGCTGCAATAAATTTGCCTAAGTAAACTCCCTATTTCTGATGGATCAGTGACCAAGAAGCGCCGATCTTAGAGAGAGCGATTCTGACCTTATCCTCTACAACTGAGTTACAAGTTTGGAATTGCAATGCCGATGGAAATTCAGAAGCACACAAGGATCGAATTCTCAAACAGACATGCGATTTTGGGGGAAAATAATAGCACGGTTCCAATTGATCTATTGGGATCACGATGTCATCATCCTGACTTCCCCAAAGTGTTCGCTAATAGATGAATCAAAGTACCGAGAAATTAAAAGTTTAAATACCCTCAAAGTGTTTCTCGAGGTACAATGAAAGTAACTCTAAATGTCGATATCAGTTCATTCTATCCACTCCTAACTGTAAACCTGTTGCATATTTACACATACAACACATTCACACGTAGTATGGGGCCAAACAAGCACTTCTCTAGACTATGGAAAATTTAGAATCGACCATCACAAACGTTAGCAGAGCCATGCCTACCAGCAGTTCAAGCGTCGAAACAGTTATTTCCCCGTTTCCCTACTAACTACTTAAATGCCACACTTTACCGAACTAATAACAAACATGAAATGCAGTATCCTCATCTTTTTTTTTTTCCTGGAAAACTATTTCATCATCTAAGGGGCAATAAAAAACACTAAGCCCGCAACTTATCATGGTTGACAAAACAGGGACATGTCATGAGCTGCATTGTGCATACCTAGTGCACTCCCCAGCTCAAGGAAATGCTCATTCAGACGATCCCTCCTCAGCTTTTCGCGGTCGGCTTTCTGGACTTTCCTCGCAACCACGGGATCCCTGACTTCCGCTTCCTCCCTTTGCCTGCGACGGCACCCACACCAAAAAGACCGTGAAAAAAACATACTTCCAGGCATTACCTCAAGCATTCGGGAAAATCCACGGCCCCATCCCACATAACAAGTTCCCAACTTTTCGCAAAAAAAAAAAAAAAAGAAGGAAGAAGAAGCGCAAGCAACCATGAGCCGGGGGAATCCATTACTAACAGCAGCCCATATCCTCAAATCAAACACAGCATCGAAACAACCGATTACGAGATAAAAAATGCTTTCTTTTTTTTTTTTAATTAACTGCATCGCACGGGAGAAGACACGTTTCGCGCACAATCTCACTAGCTGGAAATTCATGCCGATCCGACGACACCGAAAAGGTCCGAAAGCGCGAGCGCGCGCGCGCCCGAGGAGCACAGGGAGAGAACCTGGTGGATTCGTCGTGCGAGCTGCGCAGCCTGCTGGACGGGTGCTGGACGGAAGTCGACGCTCCCAAATCCGCCCTCCGCTGATCCATCTCGCTCTCCTCCTTCCCCTCCTCCTTCGTCTTCTCCTTCTTCTTCGTCTTCTTCTTGCTGCTTAGCTGATCGAAACCTAGCTCTCGGTCTCGATTTGACCGCGAAATTGGAGAGAGACAGAGAGAGAGAGAGGTGGAAAGCACCCTGCAACAACTTGTGCTCTCCACGAGCCACGAGGATCGGGAGCCGAAAAAAAGAAAAACATTTCGGAATCTTTTCCATGATATTTAAAAAAGGGGGCAGTTATCGGGTGCGTCGCCGGCGGAGGTTGGTGTGTCGGACGACGACATCGCGACCGTTGATTTTTTGACGGCGTTGGCCCATAAGAAATGAGGACGGGCACGGGCCAAGGAGGCGGTTCTCCTCCTGAAATCAAGAACCGCTCATTAAAGACAGGTTTAGAAATTGATATCGGGAACCGCCCCTTAATTTCATGGACCTACTTGAGAACCGAATTAGGTCCGGTTCTTGGGTGAGTATGTAACCAGCTCCCAATCCCTGCAAAATTGCATTAATCAATCAATACCATGATGAAGCTACTTTCTACGTGAGTACTTCTTTGGTTTCGTCACGCAATTAATAAAAAAAAAAGTACTGATTATATGCGAACACATTGGGATAAAGTTATTCTTAAGAAAAGCAAACGAGCAGCCATTCTCCGAAAACATTTCATCATTTCATTTAATGAGAGTTTTTCTTGTCAGCTTTAGAATAATCGGATTTTACGCAAGCACGTTACTTCCTGTGAAATCATATAAACAGATTTCGCAATATAACTATAACATGAAATTTTACTCATTAGTTTCAATAAATTGGAACCGGAAATCGGGCCGTTCCTCATGGAAGCTATCGGTTCCGGGCGATCCGGCTGATTCTCGATTCCTTTGCGCTCCTCTAGTAAGAAAAACAAGAGTATTCGGAATGAGCAGGCGGATATCTGTGGGAGCGCACGGGGGACTCAGTGCGACCGGTTGCAGAGAGCAGTTTTCTCGAGGGAGCAGGGGGGGTCGGTGTGGATACTCGAACACATACATACATTAGGACATGGGACATTGACTGCCACGCTCGCTTTTGTCGTTTTCAGTTCGAGCGGTCGCGTCAGGAATCCGGGAAGCGGATGCCCCCGAGATGCCCTCCGATTTCGCCGGAGGACGGCGAGGGGACGATGAGGATGGTGACGTACAACGTCAACGGCCTGAGGCAGCGGATCTCCCAGTTCGGTTCGCTCCTCCGGTTGCTCGATTCCTTCGACGCCGACGTCGTCTGCTTCCAGGTCATCTCGCCGCGTCCGATGCCGTGCTCGATTGATTGAGTTGCTTTCTTTCTTTCTTTCTATCTTTTCTTTTTTGGCCTTCTGGGGCTGAACCCGCTTTGTTTGTGCTGGCTTTTTTGTGGGAATGGCGGTAATAGGAGACGAAACTGAGGAGACAGGAGCTTACGGCGGATGTGGTGATGGCCGAGGGGTACGAGTCCTTCTTCTCGTGTACGCGCACGTCGGATAAAGGCCGCACTGGGTATGCAGGTTGGGTGTTCGACAAAATGATTCTTTCGGGAAAATTTAGTATCTTGTTCCATTTTTGAGTTGGGGCTCACTTCCATGTTGATGAAAAACTGACGTTGAGCGCTATAATTGCTTACCGGTGAAAAAGAGGTTCCCTTTTCTGAATTTTGGTTTTTTTTTTTAACTTATTTGGAGCTTGCAATGACTATGCTGCTTGAATTTGGCCTTGTGGCTTAATGACAATTCAGGGGTGGCAACATTTTGCCGGGTGAAGTCCGCATTTTCAAGCAGTGAAGTGGCTTTGCCAGTTGCGGCAGAGGAAGGCTTCACGGGTCTCCTTGGAAACGGTAGAAAGGATGAAAATCATGCTAGTGTAGCAGGAGGCGTTGAGGAGTTTGCGAAGGATGATCTTCTTCAAGTTGATAGTGAGGGACGCTGTGTCATCACGGATCATGGCCACTTTAGTGGGTTTCTTTTCTAACTTCTTAGTCTTAAAGAGGAGACACAGTAGAATGCTCATGTTGATACTAAAGTACTGAACCTCAATGCTCTTATACTGTTGATAGGATTTTGGAACTCTAAAATCTAACATCTAGTGGCAGTTTGCATCATGTCTATTTGTCAACTCTATGAGATGTTAAAGTTAGTAATCATGCAGTTCTTTTCAATATATATGGGCCTCGGGCTGACTCTGATGATGCTGAAAGGACCGAGTTCAAGCTCAAGTTTTATAAGATATTACAGGTAAATTGATTACGTTTTCTGGAAACCGCAGAAGTTGGTTTTCTACAGAATCTCAGAGGACAGATTATGAGAAAGACACATATATGGAAAAAATAAAATGTTCTGTTTTCTCCTTTTATAGTAGGCTTTCTTACTTTTCTTTTTACACAGGTTTTCTTGGTACGGTGAGATGTCACATGTAAAAGTATTTGTTAGATCAACCTCGCTGTTTCTATAGTAGAGCAATTGTAAGGATACAATCAGATGAGATTCAAGAGTTTGAAACCTTAGAATGTATTGTTTAGGTGAGCTTCTTTTTGTAGCGACACTTTTAGGATCAAAAGCTCTATTTTTGTCATCTATCTTCTATTGTATCTCTCAGTGGGTGGCTTCTTGCTAGTCCTGGAATTACAGCTTAATCACGTGAAGAATACATAGGGATCACAGCTTGCTTAATATGTTATTGGTAATGGCATTCAACTGGTTGTGAATTTGACTTTAATTTACTGCATCCGCAATGTGGTTTCAAGTTGTTTTCTGGAGAATTAATGGTTTAACATCCGCTTTCCTTCTTTGAATCTACAATCTGAGGCGAAGGCACTTTTTCATATCTATTGTATATATTATTCTTTCCGCTAACATGCTTGACTACTGCTCTAGAGAAGATGGGAGCATCTTTTGCAGCAGGGGAAAAGATTATTTGTTGTAGGCGATTTGAACATAGCGCCTGCTGCTATAGATCGGTGTGAGGCAGGCCCAGACTTTGAGAAGAATGAGTAAGTTTCTAACCTTTCGTTGGTTTTCTACCTTATATGTCTAATGCTGGATGGATATGCTTTCATAACTCTTGCTTGCTCCGTGCGTATAGCTTTTGTAGTTGAGGCTAATGTGAAAGTCATTGAGTTCATTCACCTCGCAGGTTTAGAAAATGGCTAAGGTCTATGTTGGTAGAAAATGGAGGCCCTTTCTTTGACATTTTCAGAGCCAGACATCCTGATAGGTGTGACATTTCTGTAAGAGCTGGTTACTGGTCGTCATATAGCATATTACAATTTTCTTATTCTCATCTTAAAATCTGTAACATTTTTTTCTTTATTTTCCTTGTTCACCCATAGTCATCAAATCATGAATATGGTAGTTATTTTTGGTCACTTGCACCTTATTTCCAACATTATTTTCAATTCTCAGGAAAGATGCATATACATGCTGGCCTTCAAATACTGGTGCTGAACAATTTAATTTTGGATCAAGAATTGACCATATCCTCTGTGCCGGATCCTGCTTACATGAAGACTGTGATCCGCAAGGTCATAACCTCATAGCTTGCCACGTCAAGGATTGTGACATACTAACTAGATACAAACGGTGGAAACCTGGGAATACCCCAAGGTAAATGTCACGTTTGACTTTACTTGCACTCTGTAAGTACAAAGCAAGACACTATAGTAGCAACACCTCAAACACTTAATTCTGTATGTTCTGAATGTATGGCTCTTCTTTTCCTTGGCTCTTTTTAGTTTTACTTCACGGAAGTCTGAGGAAATGGTGGCATGCGCACATGTAAAGTTCCCAGCATCCACCATCTCACTGTCTCTCTTTTTAATTTGTAGGTGGAAAGGAGGATGGAGTACAAAACTGGAAGGTTCTGATCACGCTCCTGTCTATGTGTGTTTAGAGGGAATCATTGATGTATCCCAACATGACACTCCATCAATATCTGCTAGATATTTTCCTACAATTCGTGGCATCCAGCAAACGATTGGTAATGGAACTTTGCTTACCCAAAAGTCATATTTTGGAATGAAAGTACAAGGGTTTAATTCTCAGCTTGCATCTTTCTTCAGTCTAGAAATCTATGTCCATTAGAGTGAATGCAGTGTGTCTTCTGTCTTTTCCTTATCCTCAACCCCATTGCATGCAGTGCAAGAAAACAACATCATCAGCATCCCTGATGAAAAACTATTTAGAAAATGCTTGTTAGAACTGTGGATTATTTGTTTTAGAAAATCTGAGGACATTCTTCCTATGAAGAGCATGTCATGTCTGGACATAGGTACTCATCATGATTTGTATCATATGCTACATTTTCTTGCTTATTAGAAAATACTGATGAGACGTTGCTATGTAATTGAGTATCCCAAATATATGACTATTTAGACAGAGCATCACGATGTTATCAGATAATTTAAGTTATATATAATTATTTTATGTGTATGTTCTTATTTTCTTTGCCTTTGATTTCTCCCTGTTCCCCGGAAAGTAAACTACAGTCATCTTAGGCTTCATTCGCTAGCCTAAAAAGGAGGCTGGATAGGATAACAAATTATCCTATCAGTGTTTGGTGACCTCCTTGGGATGGGATAACCCCAAATATGTCCAGATGAAAGGCCTGATGAGAAGTAAGGGACTTGGGGTGGGTCAGAGACACGGATTGGCCAAAGAAAATAGGAAAAGGGAAAAAAGGAACAAGACCTCTCGTTCCATATCCTACCAGTGGGCACCACAGAGCTCTCAACCGCCCTCCCTCCCAAACGACTGTCTCTTGCTTGCAGTCTCAAATCTAGATCTGAGACCGTGTACGACCACCACGGGGGTCGCTCTCTTCAAGAGACCACCTCCGTGGGTGTCCACATCCTCCTGATGTTTCAATTGAGTCCATCTTTCTCTGATTTTCGGGTCACAATGGGCCACCGTGGCAGACAGTGGCAGTCAATGTCGTAATTGGTGGCCACGGTGGCCATTGCAGCTTAGATTTAGGGTGTCTTTTTTTTTCTGCCTTTTTCATAACCTTACTTGATTTATTATTTTTTTCAGTGCTGTCCTAAGTCGACCAAACACTTGATAGGATTATAACAGTCCATATCTGTAATCCGGGGTATTTCTTATTCCACCTTATTCTATCCTATCCCAATTCTTGTTCTGATGACCAAACACAACTTTATTGTAATTTTGTGGTGCAGTTTTGTCTTTCCCCTTCTGTTAGTTCCAAATTCCTGTTGCTAAGTTTAATGAGCGCTTAATCTGTGCAGTGTCAGTGCTAATGAAGAGACAAGTTTCTGAGCAAGTGGCAGTATGCGAAATGTCAACTTCATGTTTAGAGGAAGATGTCACAATAAGGAGTTGTAGTAGGGGAACGAAAAGATCCTCTGGCTACTGTGGGCCATCTGGGTCACTCTCCGGCGAATCTTGTGCTTCCTCAAAAAGAAATTATGGTTCCGTAAACTTGGAAGCACACGAACAGTCTCGGAATTCCGCTGCTGTTGGTGCTTCTGACACTGCAGATGGTAACCAATATAGTGAAGTTAAGAACAAAGCTAAGAAAGGCCGAGGGTCTCAACTATCATTGCGGTCTTTCTTCCAGAGAAACTTAGACAGTTGCAACAAAGATGAGAAGTCTAGTGGAAATTTTTCACTCAGTGCGGTACATACACCAAAGTCTGACAATCAGACTAATTGTAACTTTGCAAAGGATGAGGATGGCAGAAGCCTCCAGCAGAATGATTTGAACACAAGTGCTTCTCCTCTTGATCAATCATCTCTGGGGAAAGGAAAAAATGATGTGGCTTTACTGGAGTGGCAAAGAATACAGCAGGTGATGCAGAATAGCATCCCTCTTTGCAAGGGCCATCGTGAACCCTGTGTCTCTCGTGTTGTAAAGAAGGCAGGTCCTAATTTTGGTCGCAGATTTTACACGTGCCCTCGTGCTGAGGTACCTCATCTTTTTTTGGGTCGAACTGCAGAGTTCTTTATTGTTAAATATCTGGCAAAAACTTACAGAATATGGAATAGGTAGTTATCTAATGTAGGAGGTTCATCAGTAAACAAAGGAAGCAGCAGAAAAAATGAATGACCAATTATTTTAAGTTCTTGACTAGTCTCAAGTAACTTCTAATGAGCGAATGATGATGCACGCAATGTTACCTCAATTTGTTCCTGACTAAAAACTCTTTTCCAGTAAAAATCCTTCACCAATTTCTCCCCTTTCAATAGTAATGGTTTGTTTCACTATGCACATATTCCAGATAGATTGAACTTGAGAATGCTCCTAGTTATAGTGATGCAGGGACGAATCTGCATAATTGTGATGTAAAGGCATCTCTCATTTTTCATTTACCTCTTCCAGGGGCCTGCCTCCAATCCTGAAGCAAATTGCGGTTTCTTCAAATGGGCTTCATCAAAAGCTAAGCAGTAAATAGCGAGGATGATGCTGACTGACCACCATTTGACTGACAACTTTTGACTGCTTTGTATCTAGCTGTAGTTTGCCCGGCTGCTTTTGTAATTCTTGTCAATTATGCACCCGGTTCTGCATTTAGAAATTTGAACCGAGGGTGTGGGATTGAATAGGCGGCATTATGCTGAGTTTAACTGTTGTGTATACAGACGAAAATGTTGCTATTTGGAAATTGTATGTGAAGTGCAATCCATGTGACATGCTTTTTAACGGCAATGTTCCTGCTGTGCATAGTGGAAAACTTGCTGTCTGTATGCCTGCCCCGTGTACGTTAACACCAAGACCATGTCAGCCTCGTCATGAGCCAACGAATTCCGAGTGAATCGCTATGTTTTAATGTTTCTTGATCCGTGACAGTGCCAATAAGGTACAGTGACACTTTGTTACTTGAGAATACTTCATCCTGGTATTGTGGCAGCTTGCTTTCACACGCGTTTTTCTCTTTCTCTCTCTCTCTATGCTGATTATCTTTCTGAGGCCCAATATTTGGGCACACCAAACGGTAGAGTTCGGGGTAGGCGTGGCTTTGTCAATTTGGAGG
The DNA here is from genome assembly GCA_031216235.1 of Syzygium jambos. Taxonomy (NCBI): domain Eukaryota; kingdom Viridiplantae; phylum Streptophyta; class Magnoliopsida; order Myrtales; family Myrtaceae; genus Syzygium; species Syzygium jambos. The sequence continues at coordinate 16,725,181 of CM062228.1, forward strand.
CTGGACAGCTTAAGGAAGGCCAAGCTCGAGGCCCATTGTAGTCCAATCTGGCTTGTGTGTATAGTTTGTTTATATTTGTTTTATGGGATAAGTTCTCGAATTTTGACCTAATATTCAATGTTGTTTCTAAATTTTAACTTGTTCAATATTGTCCCTAAATTTTAACTTGTTCAATATGGTCTCTGAACTTTATCTTAATTTGATTTTCCGAACTTTTGATTTATTCAATGTGATCCCTAAACTATTTGTGTATGTTCAATCTAGTTTCTAGACTATATAAAAATGTTCAATATTGTTCCTGAAGTTAGATTAATGGAAAGATAATATTGAACATTTTCCATATAGTTTTGGGACTAAATTGAACGGGTACTGAAAGTTCAGGGACTGCATTTAACAAATTAAAAGTTCATAGATGGTATTGCATATCAAGCTAAAGTTCAAAAATCACGTTATACAAGTTAAAAGTTTATAAATGACATTGCACATCAATGACCAGGGCGAACCACGTCTCGCACAACAACTTGGTTCTAAACTTGAGTACTCTTTTGGATGTGGCTCGTCTTCTTCGGGCTTTGTCAGGTTTAACCACGGATTGGCTGTTTCTCCCGGGATTGCCTCCGTTTGCTTGTTCTTGTCCTGTGAAAAAACAGGAAAGGTGGAAGATAAGGGGAAGAAAAACTCCCAACCCTCGACATCCTCTCATGAAAACCGCCGTCAAAGGAGGTATTCGTTCCTCAAGAGTCTAGAGTCAAGACAGATGGCGAGGAAATTCATCTTTTAAGTAAGTGAAACTTGTGCCCACAAAGTACCACACAAATGTTGCAGATTAGGTACGATATGAGCTTAAAGTCAATATGCGTGGCCTCAATATGGATTTTTCCCATCAATCCATACTCTCCAGGGAAAGAATCTAAGGTCTAGCATGGTATTTCACGGGACTAGTCAAGTATAGATTCGGGGCTGTTGGATTTGAAGCCGAGGAGTCTCGTCCGTCGGATAAAATTTGACAAGGTGTCACTTGTCACCTGTTTAAACCGGGTAGCTTAAATTATACGACCGTAGGATTGTAAATTATACGACTGATTAAGGAAAATCACAGCTACGATTACTTAAAAAACAGGTCTCACTAATTCACGAACTTGAAAGGGATGTCAGTTAAAGTAACTTTATTGAGAATTGAGGTTGCTTACTATATATCAACGGAAGTTTCGACGGTTAGGACCTTCCAACTTACGTGAACTTGAGGTGTTTTATTATCAGTAAAGCGAGATTACTGAGTATCATTTACGTAGAGCTAGAGTTAATTTACGAATATTCAGTTTAGTTATTGTTTATGTGTTGTATGTCTTACAATCATTTGAGGTAAGTTACTCTGGTTGATTACTAAGTGATAGCATTCTCGTATAACGAACTTCGTAGCTAACATTACTATGCAAAAAGAGTCCTAGCATTCTAATATCGCGGGGCGAGCTCGCGATGTGATTGTCCCGGCCGGCCTCCGGCGTTGGCCGCAACTGCAGAGGCCGCAACCGATGCCGAGGTCAAGGCCTAGTCTCTGGCAATCCCATATCTAGGGTCCCCTGTGGCCGATAACCTCGAATCAGAGGTTGCGCGCCGGTTCTGTCTTCCGAATCCTTATCTTATTCGGGTATATTCTATCTACTAGGTGGGATTTTTTTTATCCGGGTTATATTTAGATTTTGTGTTACCCCGAGCACCAAATATGATATAAGTTATTTTATTTGAAGTTATATCCGGTCCATCAAAGGAAGCCTAAATAAAAGTTTGGAAACTGTTCAAACCGAAGAAAGTGGGCTAAACTTTATCAGCTCATAGTGACTCTTCGGAGCCATTCCAAATGACAAATAGAAATGATGCTTTCGTCTTGGTCAAAGGTCACGCAACTTACCTTATACAAAAAAATAAGGACCAACAGCGTAAAAACGTCGACCCATTAATTAAATCGCATGGACTAAACCGATGCTATTTGCTGCAAAATCAAAGAGACATTGGAAAAAAAAATTACAAGTTATATGATCGTTGAGAAAAGGAAGGGGTAGTCATTTGATTGCCAAGGCACGACTTAGATGGTAAATTCTGGCGGGCGGATTAGTTGCAGTTTAACGAAAGGTCGACGTCGGATCTGCTTATCTTAGTACAAAGGTCATTCTCATCGCGGACTAATGTAAACGCCAAATGGTTTTGTGATGTGCTTGCACAAGTTATGGCCACTAGAAAAATTCCGAACTAGTTAATTCGTCCGTGTCGTGTGATGACCGATACGGGGTCGGTTGCGACTCGTGAGCTCTCTCGTGCCGTGAGAAAATGGTGTCACCTCTGACCTGTTAAACTGGTGACTTACCGGCGTGTAAGGACCGGTACTGACCGTAGGGTAGTGAAATTTATAGTTGATTTCGCAAAAATGACGACAACCAAGGATAATTACTTGCAAATAGGTTTGATTAATGAATGGGTCAGCGATTTTACGCTGCTATTCTTTTAAAACTAATTCACGGGTCATTTAGTTTTCAATGAGACGTGTTATGTCAATTATCTAATAGCTTCAAAAGTAAGTAATTAATAATCATGTCCCAAGATATTCATATTATAAATTGAAGAACGAAAACATGCGAAACTTTACTCTCTTTTTTTTTATTGAAATAAAGATTTCATTCATCAGAATAATATCCGAGAGGTACATAGAAGGCATATAAGTCTAGAAAATCTCAAACAATTGTGGAACAAAGCAAACACTAGAATGCAAATAACAAAACACAAAGCACAGTCTGCAGCTAAAAGCACATTCTCATCCCTTAAGAATAGGTTTGCCACCGTAAACATTCAGCGGCTGATTATTAGATTCAATGATGAGCACACACCGAGATTCCCCACTCCATTTGCAACGGCTTGCAATACGCAAGTAGGTTTAACGTACTCATCACCATCGCCGTGCGGAGACACCAATATCAATATGTTGAAAGAATGAAGATCAAATACTTGTAAGTAACTCCTAGATCTAAACATAAATCTAAATCGGGAGAGTAAAATCCCAAAATCTAGACCTAAATCTAAATCGGAGGTGAAGAGCGGCCTAATCTTAGAGAGGTTATGGAGCCACGTCACGAATGTCTTCCTCAATGGCTGCCCACGTTCATCCAAAATTAGCTGTAGGAATTTATTCACACACACAATCTCCCAAAATAGATTGGGAGAGAAAGAAAAGACAGTCAAAGTATAGAAAAGGAAAATCAAAGGTGAAGTAGGCTCTCAACTTCAGAAATTGAAGTTGAGAACCAATAGGAGAGCTTCAAAAGAGAGAAGAGTTTTTGGGAGATGAAGGAATTTGCCTTGGGAGATATGTTTGCTTGGCCTTGCGAAACTTTATTTTAAAAGCGAATTTCATATTTAACTCAAACGTTATGGGTCTGCCATAACAATTGAAAATTCCAAATCTGATATGCAGATACATACAAACATGTATGTGTGTGTTGTTGTAAATCACATTTCTTAATGAATTGGAATTTTGTCTAACAAACATTGTGCATTTGAGAAAATCGTCCAAAAAATCTTAAAACTATTGTACGGCGGTTAATTTAGTCAAACATTTTCATTTGTGCCAATTTAGCATTAAACCTATTAACGAATTACCAATATAGGCATTCCAACTAATTTTGACAGAAAATCGTTGGTGTGACAATCCAGTCAGTGCCGAGCGTCCTACGTGGCGTGGCCAGTACTGACGTGGATAATTTTTTTTAATTTCTTGGAATTTTTTGCTGATTTATTTTATTTTATTTTGGTTCAAATTGTCGGTGTCTGCCAAGGGCCGGCAACCTCCGTTAGCCACTGATTGTTATCGGCCCCTTGGGCAAGAGTCGCGAAGCCCTCGCTGGTCGCGGGCAAGGGTCGTAGCTCTCGCCAAATCTGACAAGGGCTCTCGAGCCCTCGCTGTGCCCGGTAAGGGCATTGCAAGCCCTCTTGGGCCACGACGAGGGCGTTGCGGCCCTTGCCCGCCCTAGCTATGGCTAGTGAGGGCCTGGACGAGGGCCACGATGCCCTCACCTTGCTAGATTTGATGAAAGTGTCGCGAGCCCCTCGCTGTGGCTTCATAGCCCTCGGTCAGTGAATGGCGGAGGTTGCCAGCCCTCAGCGCAACCGGCCCTTTGAACCAAAATATAAAAAAGAAAAAGAAATTAATAAATTGTATATTTCGCCTAATAAAAAGAAACTGATTACGCGGCGCCAAATGGAGAGCGATCGCTGCGGAGAATGGAGTACGGCCATTTCATGTGATGAAAAGGCGGCATTTCAAGCTATTTGGAATTCTAGGTGTCGAGCTCAGAGTCAGCCATTAGGAGAGAGCTTTTTGTTGCATGTTTATACATATAGCATGAAAATTCTTGTCGATAATAAAAAAAAATGAAAATGATGTAGAATTCGAGAAGCTTTCGCGTGGATAATAATTTGTTGAAACAAAGGAAGGTGGACTACCCTTTATTTGCTCATGGTGACGCTTAGGAGCATTCCAAATAAGTAATAACAAAATGAAAATGATGCTTTCATCTTGGTGACAGGTCGTGCACCTTACCTTATACATAAAAATAAGGAACAGCAGCGTTAAAACTTAAAACGCCGACCCATTAATTAAATCATGTAGACTGAACCGATGCTATTTGTTGCAACATCAAGGAGAGATCAGAAAAAAAAAGTACAAAATTAAATGATCATTGAACAAAGGACGGGTGGTGATTTGTTTACCAAGGCACGAGTTGGCCGGTGAAATTTGTCGGGCGGATTAATCATAGTTTAATGTTAGGTCCACGTCGGATCTGCTTTTTTTAGTGCATATATCATACTCATCGTGGATGAATGTATATGCCAAAGGGTATTATAATGTGCTTGCACAAGTTATGGCCACTAGGATTATTTCCGAACTAGTTAATCCGCCCGTGTCATGCGACATCGGCCCGACCCGATACGGGGTTGGTTGCGACTTGTGAGCTCTCTTGTGCCGTGAGAAAAGTATCAAAAAAAAAATGTCGTATTCGACGGCAATCTAGAAGAGGGCCAATCTAATTTGATCTGTGTATATTTTTAACTATAATTGAATCCTTTTGATTTCTTGGACAAGATTTGAACGAAGCGCCGATCTTATGCCTCATTTCTTAGTTCATCAATGCCTGCGGTATCATTAGAAGTTTATGGAGAATTGGAGTGAAATTTGCCGGCATCAATTGCCTTTGAAAAATAAGAATCGTTCTTGGTCAAAATCGAAAAACGTCCAGAGATTATATCATTGTCTTTGAATTGTTGTAAGGGTTTTGAAAAAAGTGAAGAAAGTACAAAAAATTTGGAGAAAGATTTTAGGGCAAGGTATATCTAGTACATATTCTTAAAAGCAAATTCCGTACTAGATACTTAGTGGGATGCCGTGAAAATGAGAAAATTTTCCAAAAATCCTAAATAATGTACAATGGCCAATTCAATTCTTTCGTGTTTCCAATTTAATCTTAAGTTTTTTGACAATTTATCAATTTAATTCTTCTTGCCAATTTTAGCTAAAAATCGTTGAAGTGGTGGCTAGTCAGGGCCAAAATCGCTTTAATCACACGGCTAGTGTTGACATAGACTATTTTTATAAGTTTTTTCTTAATTTCCTGGATTTTTTTTCTTTTTTTGTTCTTTTTCTTTTCTTTTTTTATTATTTTTCCTACAAAAAATGGGGGATACATTTTCCCACGGCTAACTGATCGCTGGCCTTTGCCGAGGCTCCAGTGACCCTCGCCAACCCTTCCAATAAGATGAAATATTGAAAATTTTTATTTTTAAAATTATAAAAATTTAGCAAATTTTGAGGAAAATTGCATCCACATCATCAATTTCTAGCCAAAGTTGATCGGAATGACTACATTGGCAAATTATTTAGGTTTGGGACTAAATTGGCCAAATTGAAAAGTTTATGATTGAATTAGCTGCCGTACAATAGACTTAAGACTTTTTGGACAACTATCTTTTACGAGAACCTTTTTCCCAACATACAATGTTGAGACTCTAATCTCCCGCTCTTAACCTACGTATTGAGAAAGAAAAACTGGATCGGACTTACATAATTGCCAATAAATTTCTTTATTTTTCTCTAAACCCTCTTAACAAATAAAACTAAATTTGAAAGAAAAAAAAAAGGTCCCAATATATTCTCTATTTCGGTTTAAGAACTCGTAAGGCAAAGAGTACCCACGATACCTACTTTTTTTTGGTGGGGGTCGAATACCCACAATACCTACTAAAAATGCAAACTTTAGCCACTTGTCCTCGAATGCAAATGATTGGTTTCATAACATACAACTCTGTACCTTACCCTAATGTGGCTCATATTGATTTCTATCAATGAAATGGCCATCTGTCATCTCATATCATTGATACATATATATACATACACACACATATACAAACACGATTCCGGGCCGGCATGGAAGTAGAAAAATACGAAGGATCATATACGGGTCAATGCGAAGGTTCATAGCTGACTTTTGGCAAGTCGTCTGTCGTGCCTGCCGTCTTTTCTGGTTCGCAACAACAAAAGGGGATCCCTCGAATGGATGAACTCTGTGTCCCATTGCTGCATATTCTATTTGTGTGGATAGAGACGGCCATGTGGCTTGTAACCACTGCGTACGTAGAGTTAGGGTTTTGTTTATGAGTCTATATTCCTTCTGTTTTTTGTATGATTGGAGTCGGAATCCTAGAAGCCCTAGTCCTTAACTTCGGGCGACCCGAATCCATGCCAAGGTCGGATTGGGTCGGGTCTTGTTCTTGATATTTGGAAGAGTTGTGAGCGTCACCATCTTCCTTGGTTGGTCGAAAAGAGATTTATTTTGCGAGAATGATTTGCATGAAGTTATGGTGATTGATTTGATGGTGTTGGGGAAAAGAACATGGACTCCCCCCCCCCCCCCCCCCCCCCGCGGAATCCGACTTCTAGATGTGATTGAAGTTTTCATATTCAATGTTTGGAGAATTGCGTCGAGCGAAATAAGAGTTTGAATTGAAAGAGCTTAAAAATGCATTTCGAAGAGGGAATTCGAAATGCTATAAACCTCGGAATGTATTAGGAAATGTAAAGAGGCATCGAAATTGAGCGAAGAGAATTCAAGTGATTGGCAATTAATGTGCCGGGAACATAAATCATAAGGAAATAGACTTCATTGGAATTAAATATAGGGAAAAGGGAATTGAAAGGCAATTTTTAGAAATCGAAAAGTGTTTACAGATAATCCAACGAAATCTCTTAAAGACGCTCTGAAATAATATTCGAAAAAAAAAAAGCTTAAATGCCACAAGAGATGTAAAAGGACACACTTGTGTGATGTTCATGTCTTGTTCAGCATTTTATCCAGGTATATCGGTATTAATACACTGAATAGGGACTATCAAACGCAACCTTATGGATTCGTACGAGAAAAACTTCCTCTAATCATATCTCTGATTGGCGAGCTACAGATAATGAACTTCATTTCTATGCGAAATATATTATGATTAAAAATGTGTAATGTTCAATGCCTGTAATATCTCAATCAGAAGCACGATTGGAAGAATTTCCTTTGCCCCTTTTCTATTATGCCGTGATAAACCTCATAAAAATTTTATTTTCATTTTTGTCTTATTATTATTATTATTTTTCGCCACCCTCCCCAAAAAGTCTCCCACCTACTCCTCTTTATTTAAACCCCAAACCTCCCCCGTCTCTGTCCGTCCTTCTCGCACTGTTCTACCCAGACCGCACCGCCCACCACCACCATGCTCTCTCTCTCCTCTCCGCTTCCCGTCCCTCCGTTTGTCGCCACCGCTCGCGTCACAGCCCGGCGGCCGTCCGCCGTCTCTGCCGTGACCTTCACATCCTCCGCCACCAAGAGATCACAGCAGCACCACCGGCAGTACCAGCACCAAAACCCTCCGTGGCTCCACCGGTCGCCGCCGTGCGCAACGCCTTACGAGATCCTCGGGATCCCTGCCGGCGCCACGAGCAAGGAGATCAAGGCCGCGTACCGGCGCCTCGCCAGGGTCCTGCACCCCGATGCAGCGGCACCGGCGGCGGCCGAGTTGGGAGCGAAGGACTCCTCGGCCGACGACCGGTTCATCAGGCTCCACGACGCGTACTCGACGCTGCTGGACCCCGAGAAGCGAGCGGTCTATGACCGGAGGGTCATGCTGGCCTGGAAGAGAAAGAGGCAGGCCGCGACAGCCGTCGCTGCCGGCGTCTCCGCGTACGGCGGTCGGAACTGGGAGACGGATCAGTGTTGGTAGTAGCCAGCGAGTTTTCGCGACTCCGCCGGATCGACCGATTCAGCTTCCCAAGTTAGAAGAGACCGAGGAGGATCGATAGTGTAAAGACGATAGGTTGGTTGAGAACTTGAGAGAGAGAGAGAGAGAGAGAGAGAGAGAGAGAGAGAGAGAGAGAGAGAGAGAGAAGCTTCCACGTGAACTAGCACCGGCGCCGATGACCATAGATTTCAGGTTGATGATGAAGTGTTGCTGTGACCTGATCGTCGTTGACTGATTGACAAAAACGACACAGCTTGTGAGCACTGGTTTGGAGCTCAGGCCCTTCGTTTTGTAAATATTAACGTAAATTGAAGTCCTGATATTCTGGAAACCTGTCTTGGATTTCTCATGTCCGAGAGTGGTGTACTTTTCTTGGTTAAAGTGAGAATTTCTGGCCAAGCGTTTGTACTTTGTAATAAGTCATGAAAGCGCTGGGAGATCTTTGTTAACTTCTAAGCATATGCAAAATCTTAATCTTCTTTCCTTTTTGGCTTCAGTATCTTGAAAGTCAACGATGAACTCTCAGGCTCAATGCTCTATATCACAAAATCACAATTGACTGTAAAGCTCATTTATTATTGGAAAAAAACTTTACGATCTTTATTGGGCTTAAAATTACGCTAGGCATACTAGGACGGGCAAAAGGGGGACTTCTATGCTGATCGCGTCGCCCTCGCTTATTAGATTGTCGGGCGCGCATTGTTCTGTCAACTTAACATCCAGAGGAAACAAAGCTCTCGATGGCTTCCTAGCATCCTCCAAGTCCTGCTCCTCTTTCTCTCTCGCTCTACCTAGCATTACTACCAATTGCTGTTACGTTGTGTCCCGGCCCGTGACGAAGCTACGGCGATGATGCACACTACAACTACTGCTACTCTCTCTCTTTGAATTCGGAAATAGAAAACCGTTGGAGGGCAACAACATTATAGGCGACGCAGCGGTAACCTCCATCAATGGCCTCGAACATGGCGGCTTTGGCCGGCAAGGCTAGTGTAACGATAGAGAAGTCGTTGAAGAAGGGAGGGAGTTGAAGAAGGGAGGGAGAAGGCAAAGCATTAGTGGCATTTTTAGAAAAAATAATGAGTTAACAGTTAGCACAAAAGGTGTGTTGGGTCGGTGTAGGAGAGGATAAAACATTTTATGTGATACATACACTACGTGACAGTAATGATATGATGTGATCAATCAATCATTGTTGGCCGCGTGTCATGAATGTCTTCCTAGCTGGCACAACAAGTGTATGCATCTCACTTTGACCGGTCTGCCACATCACTTGCTATTGCCCTGTCGTGTATCCGTACCCTTTTGTAAGAAACGGAACAATATTACAAATACTTACCGAACGTATATGATCGATTCGATCCTATACAACTTATAATCTGTCAATTCACCCTAGACAAGTCTTTAGATGCCTAGCATTACTCAACCGACTTGTTCACTTCTATCAAAGATCCATGTAGCAAGTCGACCCTCAGAGTAATCATCACATAAATTGTCGACGGATTGTCATACCATGAGCACGCTACAAGATCGTGATGGGTGTGGAGGAACGAGAACGAAAATGGACAGCGATTTCGACTCCCATTTCTTGTTCATTCCCTTCCTGGCATTAAATTTTGTTTGATTCGATTCAATATCTTCTAAAAAAAAGGATCGATTCTACAATAATAACTGCACTTCCTCAACTAAAGTATGATCATTTTCTTGGTGCTACCAACCTTTTTGCCAGCGCCCGCTCGATCGTGTTGGGTGGGGGCTGGTTTAGGGTGCAACTGCGGTCGCAATTCGATCCCCAAAGAAAAAGGGAGGGAAAAAATATTAGGTAAAATTAGGTTGAAAGAACTTCAAAAAAAATATTTTCTTAAAACTCAACACCCTAAATTGTAACATTCCAAGATGTCAACCGAAGCCCCCCGGAGTTTTTGTTTTGTTTTTTTGGTTCGAAATGCATAATAGCGACGCCCTTATTCCCTAACACCGAGAATCTAGGGCATTATTTATGGACAACCGATCACATGGTACGTGGAATCTTGGAATGGCATGGCCTTCATCATTTTCTCATTGATCGATTTTACGGAATATTGGAACATATGTTCCCCCCAACCTCTCAACTGTTCAGACATTGACTTCTTAATCGCCAACGGAGGAATCGTTGAGGTGCCGTTTCATGATAGGTTCGAGGGACTATCGATTGGGCATGCGCTCATGGAAGACATTCTAGTCTCTCTGCTAAGGTCTAACGAGTTGTTTGCACTCGATTTCTCAATCACTTACCCCCAAATGATTTCTTTGTGGACTAAATCATTCACGATTTTCTAATGGGAAAAGTGCATTGAAAGTCCTCAAACTTGTCATAAAAGTATAATCGAGTCCTAAAACTATCAAAAAGTGCAATTAAATCCTAAAACTTGTCAAACTAGTCATATCAAGTTTTTCCGTTGATTGTACTTTTTAAAAATTTTAGGATTTGGTTACACTTTTTGAAAATGTTAAGACTCAATTGCACTTTCGTGATAAATTTTAGGACTTCTGATGCACTTATTCATTTTCTATATATAATAAAATGAGTATCCAAACCTTATGCCTCGACTAATCGCCATGTATACATACAAACCGTCTTGTCCACGTGAGACTCCATTCACAGAGTGGCGGCCATGGCCCTCTGAAGTTAATATAAGTGGGTGATGCCGTGATTTGAAAATAGGATTTGCTAGATTCAAGTCAAGTGCTTAAATCAGCTCTCTTAAGGGAAATCATTTATCTTTCCATTCTATCGTCCTGGTGTTTAATTTGATTGCCGAATATCGGTCTAGGTTCAATCAAGTTGTAGAAGCTCTTTGTGAAAAATAGATCGTTATAGGGAGCAACTGTGTCCACATCAAACTGGATTTTAATATCGTCTCAATTGCACCCTTGCACTACGGAAATGACATCAGGTACCACCTACTCGGTAGTTTTTTTTGCAATTCTTTATCCGTGATGTGATCGACTTATTTGTTCATCTTCGTCGATCCCAAATGAATGCACATGCGTTACTCTAATCAACTTGATGCTGACATTTATTCGTATGAATCTTTCCTGGTGTTGTCGCTCCGACGGGACATGCGATGCAACCCATAGAGAGAAGCTAAATTTAGATCGGAAGACACTTAAAAAGATTGGTCGGGTGATAAAAGACGACGATCGGAATATTGTGCCTCAAGGAGTGTAACTGTGGAGAACCACAAAGTGCGATGCTACAATTGTATACGGTAATACTATAAAGTTTTTCAGCACATCATCACACCCTCCAAGAGAGTGCAAGTTCACGTGCACCATTCGCGCAACTGTTGTCCGCTGTAAGACACCCGCGATATGCTCATTAAGAACATACTTAATTCGGAATACTGCGCATTTTCAAGTACACACAACTTGAGAATAAGTATTCACACCTGCAAAGTTCTCTAGATACGCTGATTGCGCATGGTACGAATACAACTGACGCTACGAAAGTCGTATTGTTTTTTAGCTAATCGTTTGGTTAGTGCAGGCACGACACTGTACCAATGAAACCCATAAAATAATGTAAGTTAGTACATATAAACATATGTATAAGCTTAGAACTGCACCAGATAACAGCTACAAGATATGATCTGTATATGGGCCTTGCATGTGCATCTGCCTAACCTAACCTAACCCTAAAATAAAGATAAAATAAGATAAACATGGATGACAATGCTCGTACATATCACTGCAAATTGGATAAAATTGAAAAGAAGCCGCTCGATGGAACGAAGAGACGGGAAGCGAAATGCATAGAAATGAGCGAATTCCGGGACGTGATTGCAAGAATTTTTGCGCTCGCGTGCGATTTTTTAGAAAAGACAAAAAAGTCAAAACCCAGTCGGCAGCTGGATGCCTGGCCTTTCTCACGAGTCATGACAAGAGTCTTCATCGTCATCCTAATCTCTATAGCTAATGCAACTTACTATCTTGCCCTGTGGAACTCGTGAAGGGTTCGAAGCTTTCAACTGACTCGATAAATAGGGGTTGCTCGATGTTTATCTTAGTAAGAATTACTAAAACCCCTTTAAATAATCATGGACCATTATAGCATGCATCACGACCTATCAAACGAGTGAGTCGGATCGAAAATGTTCCATTCCTAATTGACCCATTTAATATGTTCTGACTCATTTCCATACAATACAAATATAATTACCCATATTAGACCCGACAGATATCCAATCCATACATGATCCGACTAATATTACTAAAATACTTTTATTATTTAACCCAATTTAAAAAAAAAAAACTCGCATCAAACTATGGTGAAAGTAATGAGTGAGTGAACATGAGATTAAGTGAGGTGAGAAAGAGTAAAGATAGAGTCATAGAGGTGGGTTGAGACAAGTAAGTTGTGAATCCATTTAATACCTATACTGAACCCATTGACATAATATAACTAATCTATATAATAATATAGCCCATCAAATATAAGTTAAGAAATGGGTTTATGATCCATTTTAACAGATCTAACCTGAGAGCAAAACGAAATAAAATTATATTACCTAATTTTAATTTAAGGGAGCCGACTCGATTCTTTGTTGTAAGTTTAAAGATAGAGGTCGTTTGCAAACTCTCAATTATGTATTGCGAAAAGGATTATCGTGAGAAGCATGACCATTAACTATGTCGTGGTCGTACTATGTTAAGATTGAAATATTCAATTGTTGGGAAAAAAAGATATTACTAACTAGCTTCGAGTCCAAACCTTCGAAGGTGATTCCCTATCGATTGAAGATTGTAGGGTCACGAAAGCTCTCGAGAAGAGAGATACCGAAATCACATTTGCTGGGCGGATATAGCGTCAAAAATCCAACATGAGCAAACTTTTCTTTTTCTGATCTAACCCACATCAAGCCGTGTCAGTTTCGAATGAATTGCAACTACATCATGTCAAGATGCTGGTACCTTTAACTTTCGTATCGAAATTTCATTCTTTTCATATAAAAATTAATAATTGGCGCGGACGATACGATCCAATAATGTAGACGCATCTCCCACAAGGTCTGTGATGACCGCAACTTGTTACATATTTTAAATGATTAGGGCAAGCGGATAGGCAATCATTTAGAATATTCGAATAGGACAAGCAAATTATCCATATAATTTGGCCAAATTATGGCGAATTGTTCTAGAACATGCAACCAAGTTCATGACCGATTCTAACGTCTTGACTTACCAACAAACGCAAAGGCCATCTATCTACATAGTATTATAGTATGATCGCCTTCTAGAACCTTTTACATGTCCAATAATCCACACCAACTACCTATTATTTCTTCCGGTAATGTTCCTCCGAATCTCAACCGCTGGTGGGCTGTCGCTGCCTCACGTTCGGTGGTTGAAAGCCGGCTAGGTGTTGGGAACGCCGCCGCCACTTGGCTTGATGTGATTGGACGGAGATTTTAGTGCCACCGGGCGCAATTACAAGGAAATTAAATGTTTAAAGAATCCTTGTGCTTTGAAACTTTAAAAATTACTAATTGAAGCAAATGACTCTTATTAAAGAGTGTAGTTCTTTCGCTTTCAAGGCATCTTGGAGATTGCAATTTCCACTTTAAGTTAACTAGTGTCTTTATGGGCATTTGTTGACAAGGCCCTTAAAAGAATAAGTATGTTCAACACCTTACTTAGGTTAACACACCGAAGAAGAAATCGAGTATACATCTTGGAAACCATTTAGCAGGGATGGAGGATTAGAGTGGTTAAATTTTTGGGGAAAATTATCAGAAAAAAGTGATAAACCTATTGTGCGGATGCCAATTCAGTTCTAAATATTTCAATTTAGCCAATTTTATCGTAAACCTTTTAATAATTTGTCAATGTAATCCTTCTGGCTAATTTTCGTTGGAAATCATTGACGTAGACGTAGACGCCGGCGTTGAGGTAGATAGGTTTTGTAATTTTTAAATTTGTCTTTATATATCTTGTAGTGTTTCATTTTATTTTTTATTTTCTTTTTTCATGGAAAAAAGAATATTAAAAAATTAAAATTCAAAAAAAAATTAAGATTTTAAAAAAGGTGTCCATGTCAACGTCGATGTGCCACGTAAGACAATCAACGTCCGCATTGACAATATCTGACTAAAATTGGCCAAAAGAATTACATTGGCAATTTCTCAAAAAGTTTATGATTAAATTGGCCAAATTGAAAAGTTTATGATCGAATTGACATCCGTACAATAAATTTAAGACTTCTTGGTAATTATTCTAAATTTTAGTCAATTGGCTTATATCAAAAAGTGTCGGGGACTCCTTAAGCACCCGACTTATTCCCATTGGATGTGACAGTTCTATCGTCCCCCGCTAATTATTTGGAGACACATAGATCTATGCTATTGGGCATGGCCTCAAGATAATGCGCAAACATAGTGATTCGAGCCCAACTTTTGAACAAGAAGCGTGAAGACTTACCTCTTGAACAATATATTGTAATTAAGTACATCGACACTCATCACACTAATTCGCTCATCCTAAAACTTGGATTCTACTTGAAAAAGGAAACTTCATTCAGGCGATCGAAATTTCCAGTTTCGGTGAAATTACTGCACATATACCTACGTTTGAATGCAATATAAACCTGTCAAAGTTAACAAAACGATCATTGCAAGAAGGTTTGCGTAGAGATTTCTTGTAGAGACAGCAGCCCGCTCCATCAATGATAATTCCACGTATTACCCTCGCTATGCACGCGAGAGAGGAGTCCTGTGAGGTGAAAATCTCTCCTCGTAGCATTTCACTCCCACATAGTTGTAGAATAATACTGATAAGTTCCGTTTATTTCGCGGAAAATAAACAATTTGAAAAATATTTTTCTTAAAACAATCGCTTATATTACTTATAAAAATGAATAGAAGAAAACATTTTTATCGTCCACGGAAATATCTAGACCTAAATTGTTGTCAATAATGAAAAACATTTTCCATAAACTAATTATTTCGAGTGAACAAGCGATCATTTTTAGGAAAGTATTTTTCAAATCATCCATTTTCCGCAAAATGAACAATGCATTTACATAACAAAACCTTTTGTCTGAGTAGTCTACTAAATCAGGTTACCAAGTACAAACTCAAGACACAAATAAACAATAGTACCAACACATTACGGAAGATCAGCTCGCTCTATATCTTTGAGATTTGAGGGAACAAGCTTCGAAGACATCTTAACTTAACATTCAAACTGATCAACCTATCTCATGTGCTTATATAGCTCCTAATCTCTGACCCTACTACTTTCGAAACCTCGTTCCAAGGTTTGAAAGGAAGGGTCACATAATAACGCACCTAAACATTTTGTCCATTCATCTACGAGTCCTCAAATGTTTCCAATTCCAATCAATCGAATCCTAAACCGGCCTCTGCCCATCAGATTTCAAGGGCCACGTGACAATAGGACTCGACGGACGAAAATCCACGATACGTAGGACTTCATTCACTAAAAATAACAATATTAGGAACTCGACTGTCGACAATCATCCCCGTTAGAGAACTAAGAAACTGCTCACGTAAAAACGGGCCAGAGGAAAGTTAGGTCATTTGACGGCCCAAGCCCGGAACATGTGGACCAGTAGTACGACGAGCCCATTGTACGAACTACGAAGCATGCAAGCACGTACAGTTCAGGATCAGCCTTTTCCTTGGTCCCCAAATTAAGGTCATGAATGAAACACTGTCGTTCTCGCCTTTCTCATTCAATATTTTGTTTGCTCATCGTGGGCCAAAAACTTTAGTACCAGTCCCACGAGGGAGATTTCACGAAGTATACTTATAAAGCACGGGACCATCTACCGATGGTGGTCGGTCAGATCAATCCGTACGCCCCGACGGGAACGTCGAAGAGGCCAACCTCAACTCGATTAGGACGTCCCCGTTAACACGGGTATCACGTTGGATGCACCAGCGGATGGTGATCGGTATTTCGTTTTCTTACCCCAAGGTCAGGCTTTGGTACTTTGGATAACTTGCTCGAGTTGGCTTGTGAGAAAATCGTGCTTCTCTTGCTCGATACAGGGGATGTCGATCGACAGTCCACTTTCAGTCACCACGCCACGGAATAGAAAATCGTGTTTCGCTATGCAGGAACGTCTCATTCAGGAGATTTTCGCATCTGGAGAACAGGAATAGGGCAGATAGGTTGGTCGGTCTAGTCGTGCTCGAGCACGAGGAAGAAACAATGCCTTGCTGAGAGCAACTTGGGTTTAGACTTGCGTGTGCTCAGCTCGTATCGAGTTAGATAGACCAATATAAACACGTCTCTAGAAAATAATGGATCTTTCGTACAAGTAGTCTCTGCATAACTGAACGGACCTACTAAAAATGAAGAATATACATATACAGACATCACAAGAATGATTTATCAATTTGTTTGATCACAATAAAAAAAAGAAACCATGAAGCAGCAGATGAATAGGGAGAGCGACTCGGGTGGGTTGGGTCTAAATAAACAGTGAACCCATATGACACTCATCCTTTATTTGGTTTTGTCATTCTAAACTTACTGACAACTAATTCACTGAATACAACCAATTTATATAATGACACTGCCCATAAGTATGAAACGAAAGTGATGAAAAGACTCTTTTTTTTTATAAGCTATCTCTCTTGTCCAGTTGCAGCAGAGGGTGCGCAGCTGCTGAGTGATATGTCGTGGTGTGTGCGTCCTCCCTGCGAAAGCAAACATAAAACCCTTAAATGGAATTTTCCTGAAACATTTCCCTTTTCCGTTCTCTTTTTCATTGGTGTGGCAATAGTAGTCTGAGGTAATGCGTCCAAGACAGGCTTGTCTGTTTTAGGGTTTCCCCTGAAGATGCCTCGTTTGACGTTTCTAGGAAGAGGAATCGGCGTTTAGCTCAGAGGACAAGGAAGTGACGACAATGGTAAGTTCTGAATTTGCGCACAGAGAGAGAGAGAGAGAGAGAGAGAGAGAGAGAGAGAGAGAGAGAGAGAGAGAAGTTTTGCATTGTTTTTAGACTACTGACGTTCCGGAGTGTTTTCCGCCTTCTGAAAACAGGGGTGCTATTCTCCCGAATCATTGTGTCACGCCCTAGCATCGGGCCAGAAGAGATAACGTCACTGCGAGTAACTTGACAGACTGAGAATGAACTTTCATTGGTCCAGAGCGTCGCGAGAGAAGGAACTCTTAAGCGAGATTAGGACAAACGAGAAGTTAAATCTTTGCTGCGTTTTCGCGCTCAGTAACCTTCGTCTCCTACCTTTCATGAAAAAGCTTACGCAGTACAGTTTGTGTCCATGAAACTTTGCTGTGTTATTTCATGGAAGATGCAGAAGGAAGTCGACAGTTAGTTCAAATGGCGAGCTGTTTTACACGTGGTCGAGCCCCGCTTCGATCATTACGTAAAGTTTGTTCAACCCCTTCTGAGAATATTTAATGAATTCTTCGCCTTCTCATCATTGTTGGGAAATTTCCCTGGTACCTTTCGCAACACGCCAATGCACAAACTATACACATGTACTTGATGGATCATATAGTCAGTTTCACATGATCAATCGAAAAAATCTTCGTCCCCCCCCCATAGGAACATTACCCACATGCGAAAGTGAACTCCTAATTGTTTGCAGGCAGAAATCATGTGATGATTAACGATTTGTCGCCATCGTATCACCCTTTTTTATATAGGATGTATTCTTCTCCACCACTTGTTGAACGAAACTCCATCAGATTAGCCATCTGATCGATCCGGAACATATGTATGCACATCATTGGACATTTGTTGTTAATCAAGTTTAGATGTGGGTGCTTCCATATCTATAACCCGCCAATCAAGATTGGTTGGACGGAACTTCTTTCAACCAAGGATGGACGGAAACACGGTGATTCCATATTCGTAAAAATTGTCAAAAAATTTCTAAACCCATTATACAGCGGCTAGTTTAGTCCTATACCTTTTAATGATTTACCAATTTAGTTCTAAACCTTTCAATTATGCCAATTTAGTCCTAAATTTTTTAATGATTTGCCAATTCAGTCCTAACCTTTTGATAGTTTGCCAATGTTGTCTTGAAAGGATTATGGAATGTTAATCTTCAGGGCACGAATTTTGTTAACAAGCACTTGCTATTCATGGACTTGCTCCAACAAGGGTTTTGTACCAACAAAATCTAAGATCATAATATTTTGCAATCAAATATTTATTGATACCTTACTCCTCTGCCTTGTACTTGAATTCAAGTGCATTCCCTATGTCTCTGGCAAATTTCATTTTAGTGAATAAATTATATAAACGATCAGACAGTGTGTTTATGATATGTCCACGACAAAGCAATTCATCATCTTCACATTTTTTCTTCTTCTTGTTAACCTTTTCGATGGCTTGTGCACTTGTTTGCCCTCCTTCAATGGTTAGCTTTGGATCCTCTATAGGCATCAAATTGGGATCCTGAATGTAAGGAATCTTTAAGGCACTTAGAAGAAACATCATCTTGTCTCTCCAACGAGCAAACTTGATGCCATCAAAACGGTCCACTTTCACCATGTCTTGATTCATGACTTCGATTGACTCTGACTCTATTGTTGCAGATATAATTCCTTAAAATTGTTGGGAAAAAATCAATCGAGAAAAATGGAATAGGATTTTGAGGTGTGAATACACTATCTTTAAGAAATCGTTTGCCCTCACAAAGTTACTAATAGTTACTAGCAAAGATCCTTTAAGATACGACAAAGTCTCAAAATGAGAATACCAAATAGCAATTGTAAATATTTCTCCAAGAATTCTCAAAAGGAAACAATTGGAGAATAAATGCTGTATTTTTTTTATTTTAAGAAACATTGAATATATAATACCGAAACCCTTTTGTGAACAAACAAACTTTTTCAAAAGACACAACTATTCATGCATTTTTTAACTGTAAATTTCACGATAAAAAAAACTGTAAATTCGAAATTAAAAATAAAAAAAATAACCACAAAATAACCGCCACTCATATCTTTTTGACGTGGGATAAGCCACTTCTTAGATTATTTTACAAACAAACTACCAGCGGTATGGTGTATATCCAACCATGAGAGTGCTAATGCTTGGCCATCCCCATCACCATAACTTTCCTTGGGTCCGGCATTCCATGACACGTGCGCGGAAGTCGTTTCGTGTCGGCTGTATATTGACAAAACCATGAGTTATCTAGCTAGCATGGTGAATAGTGAATTATGATGCGCAGACGACAATCTATCAATGTAGTAAAAGACGAACGTCCAATTGCACACATGTATCACAACACGGGATTTGCTCCGACAGGGGAGGATGAAAATGACGTTGACATGGTTTAAAATAGCAGATTGCATTACACATGTATTTCCTCTATTCAATGTCCATGAGTTGTTGAGTTGGAGTTTTCATATGTTTAGACGATATGGATTATTGGAACTCTTGATTTGACAAACGAATCCTCGCCCATGCACGCAAGCTGCCCTGTCCATGATGCGCCGGGTACGACATCATGCCTAGGGTGTCCGGTGACATGACCCCTTAAGTTACTCTTAATAAAATGCGTCGTGATTCGTACATATTGTATGTTGTTTAATCAACACATCTAGAGAATTTCTCAGGTTGGATGCGTTTTTTCAACACTTGCCTTTAGGGCTTCACCGATGGATGAATATGTGATTTAGTTTGATAGGAGTTTACTAAGTTTCAGAACATGGGAGACTTATCGTCAAGTGGGAGGCTCTATTTGTAACCCTCAAATGGCTACATGCACAGCCTATATAAACAGTAAGGAATTATTGACTGGTGTAACCTTCGCTTAAAAGACAGGTTTAATTTATGAATGGAGGAATATTTGCACATCTCTCTCTCCCCCACATCGCTCCTTCTGTTCTGAGACACTCGTCCAGAAGCTAGAAAGAAGAAAAGTGGCTACACAGCATTATTCATTCATGGAAAAGTTTAGACAGATGGCGCTTGTTCTTCACCAACACGGGTCTTTTGGCCCCATAAGTTTCTTGTGAATAATGATATAGGTTAGTTCATACAAGACGATGAGTACAAACTTCTGCGATTGAAATGATGCTAACTAAAGCATCTTTTCTTTTGAAGTCGCTAGTGCGAATCGGCCGGACATTTGCATTGTACTCCTCTCTGTCTGCTCTTGGCTTTCTCATGTTGAGTGAAAAGGAGGAAAGGAAAAAGTATGATATAGCTACGAATGACGACATGCTCTAGGTTTTTACTTGTAACATCCAGAAAGAGACTCAAGAACGAAGAAAACAAGATGTGCAGAGAGAGAGAGAGAGAGAGAGAGAGAGAGAGATGATTGAAGAATAATGAGCACCATTAACTTCAGATAAGGCCATTTAGCTTAAAGGTGAATTCATTATTGGCGTCATGGACTTAGGAACAAGAAAGAGTGACTGAAACATCCTGATCCTCCTCTCTTTTTTGTTGCCTTTGTCTTCTGGGAGCTAAGTGATTTCATATCAGCGTTTTGGGAAAATCTTAGTGGGGCCAAATATATCCCAAAGGGACTTTGGTACGTTCTTTACTGTTCTGGACACTTCAGGCTTTGGTTTACTTGTCTATATGAGGCTTGGAAGCATGCATGAAACTTCAGAAGAACACACTGAATCTCTCTCTAACATCCATGGCGAGCAGACAAAAGTGAGCTGATAATTTTACTTCACTTTCCTGCAAGATTCAATATTTAGTACATATTTATATACCGATGAGAGCGTTGCTTTCAAACGTTTCCTCCTCGTGAAAAGAATCTCGAAACAGAGGATCGGCCATGGAGCTTCTGTAGAGACAAAGTCGCCGAACATCACAAACACGCCCCACCATATCTTCACGTGGGCTGGTTTGTGCATGTCTTTTTGAGTGTTATGCCGCAACGCACGGGGACAAAAATCAGGAGCAAAGAGCTTGAAAAGGGTTGTGTAAATTAGATGGAGTTTGGACATCCAGAGTCTTCTTCTGTCCTCTTCTCCATAAATGGCATTGATTAGGGTTTAATGTTTCGAAAAGGCATTGAGAAAGGTTTAAGTTCCTCTTCCAATCATTGGGTTCTTCTTTTATATATTTACTGGGTTCACAACATGGTAGGAGAAGTATTTTGGACCGGCACTATCAATCTTACATGTGTCATGAGTGTGTATTTCATTGCACTACATTATATTAACAAGCGTTACAGATTAAGGGCAATTTCTCTATCGAAATGTGCAAATTGAGCTACATATCAAAATCGAGGACCATCATCATCTCTCTTTTGGTCGGCCTCGGCAATAGGGCATAGAAACTTAAATTAGAAAGTCTAGAGTTAGGGGTTAATAATAAGAGAATGCTCGCCCATAAAAACGCGAAATGAAGTTGAACATGATGTCAACCAAGATTTTTCTATACATAGCTTCTCCTTAATTCACGCTAATAATTATAGCTCACCAATATATTTAGCATCATTACTCGATTAGGGTCAGTGTGAACTTGCGTAGAAAGGAGATACGGCACTAAAACCAAATTTGACCTATTGCCAGTCCAAATCGCCACAGCACATCAATGAATCAAACTCATCATCAAATCTCAATCAGCTTTTCCCCAAGAATCACTCGCGAATCGTAGCCATCAAAGGCACTTTTCTCTGCCCACGAGTTCCAACTTTGCCGTACTTGTTCCCTACACAATTTGATTACACGTTCATCAAGGGTTTGCGTGAGAATATCAGCTGAATTTGCGCGAGAATATCAGCTGAATTTGCGCCCCCGGTTTTTCATGTCACCCTCGAATGATGGAGCCAAAAGGCAACCAGACAGTCCCCTGATTCAATTGGTATCTTCCGATTGTCGCTCTGGCTTAGTTATTCGGGACTCAGAGAGAACATCTCGTGAAGTTAAGGAATCTTGGGCACTGAGGGTATGCACTTATGCGTTCTTATACTTACTCTAGTTGAGCGGGACATGGCAAAATATGATAAGCGAGATAATAATTTATAACATCTCAAAAACACACGTAAAGTGTACATTGGATGAACAATCAAGAAGCACGCCGTTTTGTCTTGTGAAATTCAATATCGGTTTTTTTTATTCAATGTTATATCATCGTCACATAGTCGAAAAATAAAGTAAACTAATGCGATGGAAAATGGAATTGCTCAGAGCACGTGAAATCATCTATTTCGCTTATATCATTTTCACTTGAAAGAATTAGGTTAATGATTGATTGAATTTTCCTTATCGACTGCTTCTTTAGAGATTCTTCGAGACCCGATAGTTGGAGAACTACCGTCAGTCAAATCATCAAAAGTAAGCATAAATGTTTAATTATTCTGTGATAGTTAGATACACTAATTATGAGCTTAGATGAGGATTTGGATTACTTAGACCAACCAAACTGCCCGTATAAAGGGAGTTCAACATTTATTAGAAAGAACAGTTTTCCGTGTTATAATCACATATAACTGTGCATATCTCGTCCTCGATTAAGCTAAATCGATTTCAAGATGCGATTTACACGCTTATCCCGATAAGACTTGAGGGTGTCCCCACAATAATCATTTCTAAATCTCGTGTGAAAGACAAGTCATGTCCCACCATTTGATTGTTTAGGTACGACGACATTCAAGGCCTTTGCATAAATCCTTCATTAGAATAATATAATCTTCATGACCACGTTGGCCACTTATGTAGAAAGGTGGACCCATGTTTCACGATGAGGATTCTGAGAATTCATTAATGCGTCATCTTTTCTGGTCGGCCCAAGAAGAACAGAAGCCCGTCACCAGAACTGCTTCTTCCCCCACCACTGCAGATCAGGTTTGATTTTCCGTGGATGATGAAATGAATCTTGAAGGAGGAAAACACTTTGTATGAGGAAAAGAATGTGAGGGCCGAGCTGCCTAATTAGGGCGATATTCGAGCTAATTCGGTGTAAACCAACTTGCCTAGTCGAATTTGACCAGACATAAAGGCAAAAGAGATCCTTAGATTATTAAAAACTTGTTCGATTGAATCGTTTAATTTTTTTTATGCGCAACTTGGTACGTAAATTATGTACTTTTTTGTTCATGTCCGTCTGTTTGTCGAATAAATAAAATGAAGAGTTGACATGGAATATCACATCGGCGCTGATTAGACTGGCTAGGGTTTTCAGGTCAATTTTTCTTTTGCCATGATACTGGACATGGATTGAAGAGGAAGAGAATTCAAAAAATTGAAAATAAAACAAAAAATCCTAAGTGAGAGGGAGAGACAACTGGACATCTTCCTATCGACGGGACAAGAGGGCCGGGGTGGGCAGCCGCCGCCACGTTGCTGGCATCGCCCAAGAATGGCGAGGTTCCAACATCCCTCACCGGGCCTGGCAAAGGCGGCATGACCACGGCCGCTACCGCTAATCCCAGTGTCGAAGTTTCGTGGTTGCGGGATTAATGACGAGCTTAATGAAAAGAAACAAAAGGATGGGAAAGGAAACAACAGAGCGCCATCGCCGACGATGCCCCTAGGGAAAAGAATTGTGCGTTCTTGGATTCAAACAAAACAAGTTGAACCCATCATAGAGTAGCTCCATATCTATTGACACGCTTTTGAAGGCGCTAAAAGGTATGTTGATACGCAAACGGCGAGATACAGAGAGAGGATTTGGCCTGGGGCGACCTGACACTAGATGCATCTATGGTGGCAATCGTCGCGCAGCCGCATCCCACGTGCCCCCGGCAGTCCATCCAATTCCAAACGAAATGGGGTTTCATGAATGTTCGAGGGTGAACCATGAACTCTTTTATTAAGGGTATCTTTTTTTGTTTTTTTCTCTTCGTTTTGCTTTTAGGTTAAAAGTTACACCTCATATATTGGCTATCGAGAGGCGGCAGCCGTGAATAGCTGAGAAGAACATAGAGAGAAATGAAAACGAGAAGCCTTCAAGGCCAAAGGAAGAAAAAAACATGTGTATATAGTGATTGTTTATTCGTGAGTATTCTCAATTTCATTGTGCCCTAATCTTGAGAGAAGATTATCATTATATTTCTACGTTCTTTGAAATTTAGTGGGTTCGCAAGGTGCCTTTGCGCGAAGACATAGCCCAAAGTTGAATGAATTTCGATAACAAATTTTCTTGTGTATTCTTTCGATTATGTTATTTTATTATTATATTCTACCCGAGTGGATTGTTTGCTTGTGTTATTTTTTTGGAATCGGTGTGCGATTCCTATCAATTGGTATCAAAGCCTAGATTGGCTAATTGAGAACTTCGAGGTTTTTGTAGTGACATTCAATTGAAAGAAAACGATATGGCAGAAGATAAAATCAGGATTGATAAGTGGTGAAAACTCCAAATCTCTATGCACCACTTGAAGGTTGGAAACCTAAAATTATGGAAGTGGATCTGACAACAAAATCAAAATGAAAAATTCTTGATTGAAAAGCATGAAGTGCGATTCTTCTAGGGCTAACGAAAAAGATAGGGTATCACATCCCAAAAAGCAAGGACCGCAAAAAAAAACCATGGATAGTTTTATATATATATATATATATATATATATATATATATATAAAAGAAGCTGTCCACATCAAATCAGATATTTTTGCTGAAGAAGCTTGTTAATATGAAGTTATCTGACAGAGGTTTGTGATAGAGCATATTAATAATTTTACGCAGATCGCAGGTTAGTTGGAATCCATGGGCATAAATCTAGGTATGAAGCTCTAAGCTTTACTATTTTTATGTTCCCTTCCGGAAAGCTACAACATCGCAGTGTAGGGAATTTCGAGCACCATGAAGGATGATTTGACTCTTAATAATGATGTGAGGAACATCATGGATGAAGAGATGCAAAGAAAAGTCTCAAGTGGAGATAATTTTTGGCATCTATGTCCTTGACGGCACTAGCATTGGAGAACCGTTGGAGAAGTAAATGTAGAGGAAAATTTAGCGGGCATGGCAAGTGACAATCAAAGGGAAAGAGAGGCTACAAAGATAAGTGCTAGTTTTGTCACTGGACCGGACACCAGAGGTTTCAATGTGAAGCCTACAAAAAGAAGCAACAAGATGAAAATTAATGAGCTAATGTAATTAGCAATGAACTTTTGCTAGAGAATTTGTGTTTGTCTGCAGAGTTTAACTTGACGACAGATAAGTGACTTATTGACTTCGGTATTTCTTTCGATTACACCTCGCAAAGAGATATATTTGCTAATTGTGAACATCTTAGGTGGAGAATATCGAGTTTTGCATGAAAGCAGGTATATTCCAGAGTTGAAAAAAATTGATCTCAACTAGTAAACTCAACCAAGAAGGTACGGTTACAACCTTTGAATGCAAAGAGTGGAAGATAACCTCAAGGATAAGAATAGTAGAAAAGGGAAGCGTATGGGTATGCTTTACCTTTTCTAGGGAGACAATATCAATGATACGGTTTCAGCTATAGTGGCTGCAGATAGTTTGTCTACTCTTTGGCATTATCGTTTGGGACATCTCTTTGAAAAGGGTGTAGAGTAATTACACTCAAGAAAGTTGGTTTCAAGTTAGTAGAAAGTTGAGTTGGATTTATGAGAGAATTGCATTTATGGAAAACAAAAAGCGGTTAGTTTTCAATTGAATGTGCAACAAAATAAAGGTAAAAAATTAGAGTTAGTTCGTAGTGATGTGTTGGGATCAGCTTAGAAACTCTCTTATGGTGGTAAGACATATTTTATCACTTTCATTGATGATGCAACAAGGAAGACTTAACTCTATGCTCTTAGAGAAAATTCAAAAGTCTTTGGAATGTTCAAGATATGGAAGACCATGGTAGAAAAAGAGATAGGTTATCAAATTAAAACTCTAAAGTCTGATAATGGTGGTGAATACACGAGTAAAGATTTTGCAAAATACTTGAGCCGAGAAGGCATAAAGGAGTTGAAAACTGCTCCTAGAACTTATAAATAGAACGGTGTAGCTAAGAGGATGAACATGATTATTTTGGAGCACACGAGATGTATGAGGCTACATGCGGATCTCCCACTACACTTATGGGCTGCTACAGTTGATGTAACTATTTATCTTTTCACCATGAGTCTATTTAGTGCACTAGATGGAGGAATACCGCAAGGGCAGAAATTAGGTAAAAAGTTTAATTATTCATTTTTAAAAGTTTTTAGTTGTATTGCATATGTTTTGATTGACAGAAAGGATAGGAAGAAGATTGCTGCTAAGTCTCGGAAGTGCATCTTTATCAGATATGGTGGCGATGAGTATAGCTATAGGTTTTAGGATTGTGAGATAACAAAGTCATTCGCAGTTAGAATGTGGTATTTTATGAAGAAAAGATGTACAAGGATCATCCAACAGGAAATCAAAAAGCAGTAGAACTAAAATATGTTAAGCTGAACACAATATCCACAAAGATGGTTCCGACAAATTAGAGTGGACCTAAAGGGGAGGTTTGAGATTAACCCATTATTAATGAGTAGGCAATTCAAGAGGAACGTAGTGATCCGGGACAAACTAACAACCCTGAAGTACCTATCTTGAGGAAGTCTATACGTGTGAGAAAGCCAAAGGTAATTTTGATCCATCAGCAAATACTATTCTAAGCCATGTCTTATATATAGATTTGGGAGAGCTAGAGACTTATGATGAGGCAAAGAAAGACACATCTCACATGCAGTGGGATTGTGCTATGAAAGACAGGATGGGCTCATATTTCAAAACAAAACTTGGGAGTTGATCGAGTTGCCCACTGATAAAAAGGCTTTGTTAAACAAGTGAATGTACAAGATAAAAAAAAATGAAGTAGATAGTAGTATTGGATACAAGGCAAGACTTGTGGTCAAGAATTTTTTTTTTTTTATCAAAAAGAAGGAATCGACTACTACGAGATTTTTTTCACCAAAAGTGAAAATGACATCAATCAAAGTTCTGTTAAGTATAGTTGCGGTGAAGGATCTTCATCTTGAGCAATTGGATGAGAAAACGATATTTTTGCACGGTGAACTATATGAAGATTTATACATGGTGCAACCTAAATGTTTTGAGATGAAAGGTAAGGAGCATATGGTATGTTGCTTAAAAAAAAGCTCGTATGACTTGAAGCAAGCTCTGCGACAATGGTACTTAAAGTTTAATGGTTTTATGGAAGAAATAAAAAAGGATTTGCACACTATAAGGCTGATCATTGTTTTTCTTATTTTTGCAAGTATGATGATGGTGATATCATGTATCTCTCTTTATATGTGAATGACAAGCTATTGGCTAGCCCTAATATAAAGAGAATCGTAGAAATGAAGAAGATGTTGGCATCACAATTTACTATGAAAGACTTGGGAGAGGCCAAGAAGATCTTAGGCATGAAAATCATTAGGGACAGGAAAAATAAGAATTATGGCTATCGCAAGAAAACTGTGTGAATAAGGTGTTAAAGAGATTCAACATGGATAAGGCAAAACCAGTGACTTTTCTAGCAAGTCACTTCAAGTACTCAAGCTTTAAAAGATGAGATGGCGGCAGTCCCATGTGCATCAGCAGTGGGAAGTTTGATGTATGCCACGGTAAGCACAAGATCAAACATTGCACAAGCAATGGGAGTTGTGGGTCGATATTTGCAGAATTCAAGCAAAGAGCATTGGAATGCAGTTAAATGGATATCGAGATATCTAGCAGGTACATCAAATTACTCTCTTTCTTATGAGGTACATCTTTAGAGTTGTGGGGTCATATCGATGCAGATCGCTCAGGTGATTAAGAAACTGGTAAGATTACCATTGGCCATGTCTTTATAGTGGCAGATACAGTAGTGAGTTGGCATCTCAACTATAAAAAGTAGTGGCTCTATCAACAATGGAAGCGGAGTATGTGACGATCACGGAAGCCTCCAAGAAAGTCATGTGGTTATAAGATTACATAGAAAAGCTACATCGAAAGCAGCCAGTGAGTACGCTATGGAGTGATAGTCAAAGTATAGTGCACTTAGCAAAGATTACAGCTTGTCACTCAAGAAGTAGACATAACAACGGGTATTATTATTTCATCAGGTTAACATTGAAAGATATTGAGTTAAAGCTAAAGAAGATTAATGGCTCGAAGAATCCAGTTGGCATGTTTCCCAAGGTAGTAGACAGAGAGAAGCATATTTTTTTGTACTACTACCATTGTATTACTCTGTGTTAATTAATGAGGAGTATTACGGAATCACAAATTCTAATTATTAGCCTTTGAAGTAGATGAATGCAAAGTTACTTGGTGTATCGGATGTATTTGTCGTGAAATGGGACATTGTTGTCGGGTGATGCCAAACTTTTTTATTGAAGGCTTTTTTGTTTTTTCTCTTCATTTTGTTGTTAGGTTAAAAACTACACCTTAGATATTAGTTATGGAGAGACCGCAGCTGTGAACCACTAAGAAGAAAATAGAGAGAAAAGAAAAAGAGAGACCGTGGCGGCCAAAAAGAAGGAAATGACGAGTTTCTTTCACCAATGGGTACCAACAGAAATCTACAATTCCCTGCGATTTGGGTTAAACCGGGTGGCTCCAAATCTAGGAGAGATCCGGGAAGAAGAAGAAGACGAACCAGGTCATTACCTGGAAAAACAAGAATCCGAAACCCGTCCTTTTCACCCGATTCCTTCATTCTCTTGAATATATTTTCTTTTAATAATGGCAATTTGTTCTCGGGGAATAAATAAATTTTATAAAAAAACTAGCAACGCAATTCTATGATTTCAGCCAATATATATATATATATATATATATATATATATATATATATATATATATGTGTGTGTGTGTGTTACTGATTTTTTTCAACCCATCATTATATCTTCATTTAAAATAACACAATCCCAATTTGACTTTCACCCTATTTACCCACTGAAATAAATAAAAAATGAAAACCTTATTACGTACGATAATCATCATTTGATTAGGTTCGTTAAACCTGATTCACTCTATAATCACCACTTGACTAGTGACCTAATTTACTATCACATCATATAGTTAAAAAAAAAAAGAGATATAATTAACACATCTCTCGCGACCTCTCACACCACCTGTCCTTGTAAACAATAACTCGTTGCGGAGCTAGCAAGCTAGGGATTCGCTCGTGACGGTCCTACTCGAGGTGATGTGCGATGATCTCGAAGATCGAAACCGATACTATTATTTAACATGCCGGAAAAGTCCACCCATGTACTCGGCCTAGAGCCTCCGGACCCTTCGGCCGGGGCCATCACGCCACGTGTTTTCGTAATCGGCCTTGGAAAATAAAAAAAATAAAAAAATGAAAGTCTAACACCTGGAGTTATCTTGAAATATAATTAATCTTTTGTGGAAAATTAACATTTGATCCTCTCACAAAAAATATACGTGGGGACGAGTAAGCTCATCGGTTAAAATTTTAAATATAATCATAAAAAAAAATTGAGTTTTGAGTCGATTGACCTCATCAAACTCGGGAATGCATCGTGGGTGGCGACGAGGATTCGCCAGCTCCTTCACATATTATTTAATATAAAGTTTGCGAAATTCATTAAAAAATATTAATATTGTGAATAATGTAATGAGGAGTAGCTGCCCATGTTGCAACTTTAGATGGAGACCGTGTGGATTGGATGCGTGCGACCAAGCCCATTTTTTAATATATATATATATATATATATATATATATATATATGAAATATTTTAATGT
This sequence comes from Syzygium jambos, assembly GCA_031216235.1. NCBI lineage: Eukaryota > Viridiplantae > Streptophyta > Magnoliopsida > Myrtales > Myrtaceae > Syzygium > Syzygium jambos. The sequence goes on from CM062228.1 coordinate 16,755,153, forward strand.
TCCGTACTGTCTCTTTTTTTATATTTTAATTTTTTGTGCTAATGTTGCCAGCTTGCTTTTTCAATCCCCATCAACTCCAAAAGCAAGATGCATTTACACTTACTTATACACACATAAAGAGATTAGCAATTTTTTTTTGGTTACAGCTAGCCATTATACACTGTATGGGGACTTCGTCGTCAGGTCGCGAACGACGGCGGTGTTTCAAAGGAAGAGCCAAGTCGAGATGCCCGGTGTGGGAACGTGTTGATTTAGTTTGATATTTCGAGCCCCAATTTTATAATCTCTTTCAATAGCTAGTTTGCGAAGAGATTAATCAAAAGCGACCACAAATGAGTTGGAAACAAGATACTAATAGTAATAGATTAGCAGCTTGGACAAAAATATCTCCATTCATTACCAAAATGCATGAAAGTATTCATATGAAATCTTAAAATGATACATCGTGTGCACAAGATCGTTTAATAGTTGGAACTATACTCCATGTATGTCATATATGGATCTTAGAAATGCTCAGATCAACACCTATAATCATGTTTCACCAAAAAATGTTGACGATGAAATACCTTTTTGAATATGGATGGATTGATATTATATCGACAAAGGTTGTGTAGGGTTCTTTATTGATTTTGGACAACAAAGTAAATTAAGAGAATTAAAGAGTGCAATAATAGGAAAAATCGTTAATAATTATGCAAAATACAGGAAAGTAAAGATAAAAGATAAACTTATAGAAGAATGTTGAATTATGTGATTGATTGGTGATCTTTTACAAAGAATACAATGTGAATCCATTATCGACGGTTATGAGCAACAGTTTTTGAATTTAAATAAATAATTTCCTAACAACGGCTACAAGGAGTTGCTTCACGACAATAAGTTATTCAATAACATTTATCTACGAGAAGTTATAAAAATCTTAAATTAACAGCAATGGACATAACTACCTAGCAGTTTATTTTTATGTTGATTTCTCTCTATCGATAATTTTGTCGATCAACTTCTCAAGTCTTGACGAAGGCTCTTGTCGATAAATTTCACGATGTATGTTGTTGATGACTTCACTGACGAGTTGCCAATTCTTCAAGTTATCGATTGTTCAGACCAAATTATCTTTCTCGACTGAGCTTTTCACTTGTCAATAATAACAAAAAAAATTGTCATTTTTGGATGTCAACAAGCCAGCATAAATTTTGTGAGATTCAAACAGCAGAGTTTAGTTTGGTTCGGAGCACTTACAAGACTCTGAATGGTGGAGTTTAATTTGGGGGAAAAATTTCTATCCCATTTGGTCAAACGATTTTTCCTTGGGTTGAAAAAATGGATTTTTTTATTAAAAAACCTAAAAAGTCGACGAGTGTTGAAAAATTATTGGTTTTGAAAATTATTAGACTTGCTCAAAAGAGGACTGTTAGTCCAATACTATGTGCTAATTTAACCGGAGAAAAGTTAGTGAGTCAAGCTAGTTTAGCATAGTAATCTCTTTAAAGAGTTAAGTAAATACAAGGAGTCATTAATCAAGACAAATAAAAATTCGCAACTTAAAGAAAAGTCGGTCGACTTGAAAAAAGAAATGTATTGATAATCATTATTAAGTAACTCAAACTGAGTGTTGCTAATTAAAATCTAGTTAATAATTCGATTTGATAGAAATTGGTAAGCCGCTCTAATTTAACTTAGTAATCTCACATAAAAATTGGCAATTCGAAGGTCAGTTACCGTGCAGATAAAATTAGGTAATTTTAGATAAAAATCAATAATCTGTAAGCTATATAAAAAAATATGACTTCAAAAAAATGTTGGTGATTTACCAATAAATCTTTCGAAAAAAATCATTGATCATGTTTTTTTTTACCAATGGGATTTTTATACTTACTGATTGTTTTGCGCGAATTGGACAATTAAATATTTTTCACTGAAAGTCGTTCGTCGGTTTTTATTAGAGGAGATAAGTTTTGTTAAGACTCTGAACAAGAATATCACAGGAAGACAATAAAATAAGCAACTTTACTCCAGATAGAAGTGTCTGTTCACAAACTATGCCGGAATTTAATTGATAACAAAGCTTGGGAATACAACCTAATGATGGCCAAGGGTCACGGCCCTCACTCACAATTAGGTGAGGGCCAGCCATGTGTGAGGGAAACGAGCCCTCGCCTAGCTATGAACAAGGGCCGCGACCATCGCCCTACTCACCCACCATTGGGCAAGGTCTGCAATCCCTGCTCAACTTTGAATGAGGGTTACAACCCTCGCCTAGCACTGGGCGATGGTTGCGACCCTCACTAGCCGTGTGCCAAGGCAACGAGCCCTCGCCCAATGGCTAGTGAGGGTTGTCGAGCCTCGGCCATTGGTTGGCAGCCCCCGCGAGCATTTAACAATAAAATAAAAGTTTTTAAATTTTAAAAAATCATTAAAAAATGTCTATTGGCCATGCCACGTAGGATGAATGGCTTCCACATCAGTAATGTCCAATTGACCGAATGAACTCAATTGGTAAAATGTAAAAATTTTTATGATTCAATTGTCACAATTAAAAGATTTATGACTGAATTGGCAAAAACGCAATAAATTTAGGATTTTTTGGACAATTTCCCCAAATATTAGTATTTATAATGTTTATAGCATAACTACCTATAAACAGTTCTTCATTAGTTTTAGCCATGCCTTCACATCTCTGGAGCTTTCGGTTCCATATCTTCATGTCACCACAACTTCTCATATTCAGATGAATTACTTCCTCATCGTTTTTGCAGTTACAACAACACTTATCCGCTACAAGCTCAAACACATCCATGTTGATGTCGATGACTTCGACCCTGATAACTGACGTTGGCTGTCCATAACTTCCTTAATTGTCGATATTCTTCAAGCTATCGACATTTATTTAAAAGAACTTAAACATTCGAAAATATTGCTACTAATCAAATTGTCCAATGTCGTATTTTATCGGTGACTTCTGTTTTTTACCAAACTCTACTCTCATCGGTCAAGTCCATTGCTTGTCCATAATGACCAAAATTGGTCATTTTTTGGTGCAAACACCATACTAATTGAAACTTACCGGCACGGAAAAAAAAAAATCCAATTTCTAGGCACGGGCCATTGGAGTTCCGCCATTTGTTCTCTGCCTTAAAATCAAAATATATAAAGGCCCCGTTCTCGCGAATCGCATGTAACCCACACGCCTTCTGCGTTCAAAAGAAAGGCTCGAACCCGATCGATGAATGACCGAGGAACCCGTTTGACTTCGCCGATTTGTTTGGCGGATCGCGAGGCCCAACCGTTCACACCACGATCGCGCGTGCCGTGATCGGCTGCCGTTCCATCGAATTGCGTGTGGAAAGAGGAGGTAAAAGACGACAACCGGGACGGTTACGCAGACGTGCTTTGTCCGTCGCTCCTTTTATTCATCGGATTTTGTAATAACCGCGTCACGCGGTGCAGTTTCGAGGACATCTGAGTGGCTAATTGCATAGCGTTCGCACAACATGCGATGTCATAATCACATGATATATATATATATATATATCTTCAGTGCAAGGGCGTAGCGCAGAGGTTGAGCAGATGTGCCACTGCTAAAACGACCCAAGAATTGTTAGACCAAAAAAAAAAAACGACCAAAGAATTGAATTTTTTAAGGCCTAATTCTAAAAAAGAAAAAAGCACAAACTTTATCTTGATTAATAATTTTGACTTGAACTTTTTTTTGTCTCGTTAAAAAGCACCAACTTTCATTTAAATCTCAAATCTGGTCCAAACAATTTGAAAATTTTATATAACAGGGGTCAGATTTGGGATTCGAGTAAAATATATGAGCTTTTTTTTTAGACAAAAAATGTTCGAGTCAGAATTGTCACTCAAAGTAAAGTTGATATTTTTTTTTTTTTTTGGAGTTAGCCCATTTTTTTAAAGACCCAAGTGAAGAAATTCTTTTGAAATATTTAGTGATTCTTTCTTCTCGGTGCATGTTGAACCAAACCCCATTTCACCGGTGGACCCTTCTTCTCATTACTCTTGTGTGGCTACAAATGCTTTTCTCCCTAAAGAAAAAGCAAATTAGGGTTTGTGTGACGAAAAAAGATGGACGGTGTAAATGCATCTTGATCATTCACATCGCGTGTTTCGGGACTTGACATTAGCTTAAGAAGAGACCCTTGTGTCGGCTAAAGCCGTTAAGTCTTTTTTAATAGAGATACTAAAATTGAGTCGACTTTGAAGAGTTTAGGCACTTGATTGAAAGAAAAAAAGTTCAAATTATTGAAAAGAGGGCGAAATCCACATCCTCATTTTCTTCTTTTTTTTATTGGGTTAATATTACGAAAAATCGCAAATTGATATACCCATGACAGATTTACCCCACACTAATTTTTCAAACACGGAAAACCTCAAAATTGGTACACTTGTGATAATTTTACCCTCTGTTAATTACTGTTAAATTTTACCTTTAAATTTTTTAGTTAAATGACACGTAACAGTTGGCGGGTATACTGATTTTGGGTTTTACCCTCCGCCTATCACTAGTGTACCATTTTGTGATTTTTCGTTATATTAATTTGATTTAACGGGAGGTAAGTTTGTCACAAATGTACCAGTTTAGGGTTTTTGTGGCAAAAAAAATTACTTTAGAGTAAATCTATCACAGGTATACCAATTTTGGGTTTTTAATAGTCAAAAAATTAATTTTTGGTAAATTTGTCACAAGTATATTGTTCGAAATTTTTCGTGGTATTAACCATCTATTTATTTGGCTGCTACTTCCTCACCAATGATTGTTTTCTTTTGAAAAAAAAAAAGAAAAAAAGGTTTAAAAAATATATATTCAATTTTCTCGGAGTATATTTATTATGTACACATATATGTATATATTTATGAACTAGTGGTACGAATAGGTCGTGTCGCATCGTCATATTTATTTTGAAATCGATTGATAGACTATGATATGCGATTTTTTTATGAAACGAAACGCGAAAAGGTATCAAGAAGAAGCATAATGCGACCCGTGCGGAAAAAATATCTATTTCCAATAATTGGCCCGAAATAAAAATAGATATTTTCAATATATAGAGAGATCGGCCGAGAAGATGAACCGGGTTATTACCAGGGAAATAAGGATCCGAAAACCCGGTCCTTTTCACTCGATTCCATCTTCTCTAGAATGTTCTTTCTTTTAATAATTGGCAATTTATTCTCAAGAAGCAAAATAAATCATAAAAAATAAGTAGCAACGCAATCCTATGATTTCAGCTCGAAGCAAAAGTATACTCATCTATTTTTATTTTCATTTTTAAATAATTTAAAGTGCTACCATTCCTATTTGACTTTCACTCCACCAACTCAGCAAAACAAATAAAATAAAATCCTGTAACGTTAGACAGCCGTACAATGCTCCGTCCATATACTCTTCGATTTCGAATCTAAGCATGCCTCGCCATACGATGTCGTCAGCATCACCTGGCCGAAATTAATTAAGCTTAAGAAATTATCAAATTGATAAAGCGAGAGAAAAATATATGCTAAGGAAGGTCAACTTATCTGCAAAAACAATGTGCACCAATCACTAGACGTAATGTTAGGATATTCGAAGGCGATGGCCATATTATAGTCGATACACCGGTAATTCCGTGTATTCAAACGAAACGATTACGATGCCTCTTGTGTGCGCATGTAAATTTGGAATTCGCTAGAATTGGTCTTGTTTCTTGTGACGTGTCATGATTTCGAAGACTAAATGGGTACTACCTGATCGATGCCTCCCTGACATTTTGATTGTGGACATCACGCCACATGTCTTCATATTGGTCCGTTGAGAATTAAAACGAGAGTCGACACCCGGAACATATATTAAGGTGTGATTAAATTAATGTTTGTGAATTTAAACACTTGTGATCCGTACAAAAAGTTTGTGATGACAGATAAGATCATTGGTTAGCTGATTTAAAAAAAAAAAAAGAAAAGAAATTTGAAAAAAAGAAGAAGAGAGTTTTGAGTCGAATTGACCCCATCCAAACTCGGAAATGCATCGTGGATGGCGACGAGGGTTTGCCAGCTGCTTCACATATTATTATTTATTTTAAATTTTTTGAATTTCGTAAAAAAAATTAATTTTGTGAATAATGTAAGGAGGAGTAGCCACCGTTAAGGATGAGCATGGTTCTAGGTTTTACCTGAAATCTAAGAACTTGACCGGTGATAACCTATAGATTTTAGGTTTCAAGATATACGGGATAGGTTTCAAGTTCAAAAAATTGGGGAATATGTTTTGACAGGTAAGTGCCACCTACATGGAATCTAGAATCTAAACAAGTTTTTTATGTTTTTTCTTGGTCTAGATTTTCATATGATCTTACAGTGTTTCATAGCATTAGATGATGAATGTATAATCACTAGTCTAAGCTTTTATTTTATAATTTGTTAATGTTTCATATTCTTGGTGTGTCTAAATATAAGTTGCGGTCAGTGGATCATAGCGGCAAGTTGTGATAATTAAAGGTGATGATTCACTATAATTGTTCAATTAATAATACAGATGAAATCTGAGTAAACCTTGGAACTGACCTGGAACTTGTAATAGGATAAATTTTAGGTTCCAAAACCTATTTTTATGAGTAGGTTCCAAATGGAACATGTATGAAACATAGAACGCTCATCCCTAGCCATCATGTTGCAACTTTAGAAGTAGACCATATGTATTGTATGTATGCGACAAAGCCCATTTTCTTTATACATAAAATAAATAAGAAAATATATTTTTTATATTTTTATGGGTAAAATTGCCAGCTTTCGTTTGTAATAATCCCCAAAAACTCCAAAAACAACACGGCATTCACAATTATTTGTCCGCTAACTAAGAAATTAGCATTTTATTTTTTTGGTCAGAGCTGTCCATTACACATCGGACGGGGTCTTCGTCGCCACGCGGCGACGGATGGCGTTTTTACAAAAGGAAAACGGAGCCGAGATGCCCCATGTGGGAATTGCATCAATTTAGGTTGCGAGTGTTTCGCGAAAAATATTTTTCACATATTTTGGCATTTGAGTCGCTTAGAAAATTGAATCAACGGAAAATGTTTTTCTACCGAATTTTATATTCATAAAATTGATTTTATTTTCCAAAATATGGCTAAGTATCGGCGTTTGGACCAAAAACTAATCGCTTGAGTACAGGAATCCCAACACTTGTTCTTGAGCCTAGGTCCATCTAGGTTGTGCTTGTGCCCCGAAGATAGAAATCCGGGCTTGAGACCCGGTGCCTGTGCAGCATTTCCTGGGTACCCATGTGCAAGCCACTAATGCCCTAATAGTGTATGTCGATTTAGAAAAATAAAATGAAATTTTCCTTCAAACGACAAAAAAAGTTTTCTTGTTCATTTTTAAGTCTTAGCCAAACGCCACAAAATATTATTATTTTCTTGGAAAATAACTTTTTGGAAAATATTTTCAAGAAAAGTCATATTATGCGAAACAAATGGAGCCTTGGTTTCACAAAAAATGAATGATTCGAAAATCGTTTTACTAAAAATAATTGCTTGTATTGCTTGAAATTATTAGTCAATATAAAATGTCTTCATTATCGATAATGATTTATATCCGAACTTTTTTGCAGACAATGAAAATATTTATCATTCTTTCATTTTTACAAACGATACAATCAATCATTTTAAAGAAAATATTTTTCAAATTATTTTTTTTTCGCGAAACAAGAAAAGCCTTACCTTGATACGACGAACCCAATTTCACACTCTCTTTCGAAAGCCAGTTAATTAAGAGATTTAACTAAAAGCATAAGCAAATAAGTTACATGTCTCTTTTTAATTCTTATCAACACCTATTGAAATTTACAAGCAAGGAATAAAATCCGCCTTGTCCGAGCATATATAGGGGTGATCAGTTCCTTGGCGGTTCGGTTCCCGCCTTGAAATTAAGAATCGAACTAGAGGAATCAATTCTCTATTTTGGAACCGGGAACCGGACCAGTGCCCCTTGGAACCGAATCGATCGATCTGGGTGGTTCGGGTGGGCAATTTTACACTTGGAATCGGATTGAAATTCAATAGTTTTAATTTTATGGAATTGGAAACGAGACTAGTGCCAACCACCCAGAATCGGCTGATGCGATTCGGTCTGAACAGTTCCTTTTGCTCACCCCTAAGCAATGATAGATAGAGTTCAACCACGTGAAACAAATACACGTCATAGAAAGATTTTGCTTCGCCACATAATCTTTTTAGATCGATTGTTGGTATCTCAAAACGCTCGAACCAAACCAAGGTCGACCTGTTTTCCTTCTTGCAAATCGCACGTATAACTCGTGCGTGCGTCTTACTTTGTTCATTTCTCTTGGATTTTGCTCAATTTGGTACGTACCCACGAAAGACGAATTGGAAACGAGAAGAAGGGCTCGAACTCGATCGAGAAGAATGACTGGGATAAACCAGTTGACTCTGCCAAACTTCCGTTGAAAGCGCAAACACACGCGTGGGAATTGGCTGTCATCGAATTGAATTGGATGCGAAAAGAGGGGAAAAAGACAAGAACGTCGACAGTTACATAGAAATGTTTTTGGTCATCACTACTTTCTCGTACATAATAAATTTTGGGATGATTGCTGTCACGCGGTTCAATTCATGACCATTTGATTGGTGCTTCGTCGGAAATGGCATGAGAAATACCTTTTTGAAATATGGATGGATCAATATGAATCGATAAGGATTGCAAATGGTCCTTCTTGCAAATGAGTGACAAGAAATCTAAAGGTTTGGAAATTGACCATGTAAATTGCAAAAAAGGTAAAGATCAAAGATACATTTGCAAAAAGAACCTTGAATTCTGTGATTGATTGGATAGTTTACAAAGATTACACTTGAGGTATTTACAATCCTCTGCCAACGGATACATATGATGATGACAAACAACGATCATTGAATTTGAAAAAAAAAAGAGTAACTTCCAAATTTAATCGGTGATTACAAGAAGTTATACGATCTCTTATTATCTAGCAACATTTAATCACGAGAAATTATATAAAAAAAACCATGAATTAGTGGCAATAGACATAACCACCCAGCAGCAACATTTTTATGTTGATTACTCGATGTCGATGACTTTGCCGATCAACCTCAAATCTTGATAAAGGTTTTCGTCGATAATTTTCACAATGTTGTCGATGACTTACTTTGGCGAGTTATCGATTCCCCTTCAAGTAGTCTATTGTTCTATTCATTGTAAACTAAACTCTGCTTTCATTGACTAAGTCTAATGCTTATCGATGATAATAATAAATTGATCATTTTTGGATGTCAACTTAGCCATTTGTAAACAAATTGAATGATTCATTGATCATTTGATTATTTTAAGTAAGATAATCATGAGCCATCCTATGCCCCTTGTTATAAACAAATTTAATTTTTCCCTGTCGAATTGCTTCCTTAATTGTTTTCTTAAAAATAATACAAAATTGTGCTATGGCTCGTGAATGGAGTCACTTGCGATATTTTTATTTACTAAATCTTCTTTACTTGGAATTACATGGCCTTCAGTTAATTTATTAAGTCATTTTTTAAGAGTAAATCGAAGATTTTGTCCAACTAACGACCAAGTAAAGTCGAGTATCTTTAACACTAGCCATTGTTTTCTTTTATTTTGGTGTCAATAATGGGTCAATTGTATCGTGTTCACGCGCACCATATGATATCATAACGACACAATATACTTTTTTTTTGGATAATGATACAAATGGTTCCTGAACTTTGACTTAATATGCAATATGATTCATAAAATTTTAATTTATTCAACGTGGCCCTTGAACTTTACCTCAATGTGCAATATGGTCTCTGAACTTTTAATTTGTTCAATACGGTTCCTGGACTTTTAGTAAATATTCTATTGAATCCCTGAACTATATGAAAATATTCAATATTATCTTTCCATTAATTCAAGTTAAGGAAAAACATTGAATATTTTAATGTGGTCTACAAACTAAATTGAACATGTACAAAAAATTCATGTACCACATTAAATAAATTAAAGGTTCTTGATTATGGTAAAGTTAAGAGATCATATTTGGTCAAAGTTCAAAGACTATTTATGTCACTTTTTCGTTCCTGTTCTTGCGAAGACGTAGCCCAAAGATTAAGCAGAAATGTCAATGTTCAATGACCAAAATATGAATTCTAAGAGACCCAAGTGAAGAAATTCTCGTGTGAAGGATTTACTAACTTTATCCTGGGTGCTTGTTGGGTACGACGCAGAGGGAACATGACCACGATTTCACTGGTGGACCCTCCTCATTACTCTAGTGGGGGGGCAACAAACGCTCCTTTTCCTCCCTTAAAAAGGCAAATTAGGGCTTGCGTGACGAAGGAGATGGCCGATACAGCTGCATCTTGACCGTTCGTTCATTCACGTGTTTCGGGACTTGTCGTTTGCTTAAGAAGATACGAAAAGTACAGAACGTTCACAATTACCGCAAGCTAACGTTAGACCAAAATTGAGTCGAAGTTGAAGAGCTTAGGTACTTGATTAAGCAAAAAAATAATAGACACCTGAAGAGCAGGCGAAACTCCCGTTACTTGCAGTGTTGGCACCCAATATATTATAAGTGGCTAGACACGTTTTAGAAGTTAACCTATTGGATGTGGGTGACAATGATTATTTTGGCACTATCTTTCACATGATGAAATCAAGAAAATGACATATTAATGCAATTTGTTCGTCATGCTTGGGGTTCGAATTTTATGGGACATCCTAAAGGTTATAAATTACACGATAATGACTTTTATACGAGAAGAAATGATTTTGTTAACGAGTGTCGCGTGGAAACTTGTTAAGCAATTGAATATAGTATGTTTCGCAGTTTTCCGGTATGGTGCTTAACTCGTCCTACATGTAATTAGATCTTCAAAAATCAAAGCATTCGTCATTATTCTTAACCAATGATGAATGTGTGCCGAGATTATAGCTTTTATTCAACTGTCTAGTAGAATGTCTTGTTAGGGTTCACCGATAAGTAATTGCCAAGACAATGATTTTGCTAGTCTCGACTATGAATTGACGATTTTGTATCAACTTTTGCATGAATCAAGTAAGCTTTCTTTTTGATGTCACGCCATTCCTACTCTATTAAGAATATGCTTTTACCACCATCACTGAGGAAAAAAAAAATCTTAATAATGCTATAATTTTCATACGGTGCTCGTTTCGATATCATAACTTTTCAATCGATCATTCAGGTGTCATAATTTATAAAAAAAAATGTTCAGTATAGCAATATCTCCTATGACGAATCCTTAGTGGATTTAGTTTTAACAAATATCATATCCAACCTGGCTTTCTTTAAAAAGAATCGAGTCCAAAGTGGAAGAACGACCAAACGACGTTACAAACCAGCCCAAAAGGCGACGCATCGAAGATGAATTAATTGAGGTTCGGTAGGTAAATTACTCTCTTTCTCTCTCTCTCTCTCTACAAACAAAGATTGACAACAAGAAAGAGACCACGACTCGGAGGAGAAAAATTAAGGCTCGGAGGACGAGCGAGGAATCTTGCAAACTTTTAAGTGAGCGGCTTCTTCTGTTTCTACTCTCCATTACAAATTTAGTTCGAAGCCATCGATTTGGGGCAAGGAAGGGCTCAGTACCCCTTCGAATGACACCATTTCGCCGGCAAGACACATCGGACTAATTTTTTGGTCGAATCAGTGCCACACAGAAGTTTCCGGTAAGGAAATATCGCCGACGTAGCTCGTGTGGAGTTCATAAAAAGTTCCGGTACTTAAGAAAAGCCACGGCCCCCCTAGCGAGCACTGTACGAAAGACACGTCACCGACTCGCTTTCGCAAACGGCTCCAATCTATGTTTAGGGGGGGTGGGCCCGGGATGGGGTCAAGACGTGGCGCTTGTCCTATCTACATCCGAATCACCACGAAAACAATCGTTTCGAGAGCCACCAGAAACGGAGGAGGAGGAGGAGGAGGAGGGAAGGAGAGACTATAAGGAAAGAAAGCAAGAGGGTCGAGAGAGAAGCGCGTTTTTTGACCTTGTAAGCCCCGTCCGGTCCCGGTCCCGGTCCACCCACGAACGGGCGCCTCTTCTCCTCCTCCTCCTCCTCCTCCTTCGTCTTCTTCCACCATTACCGTTCTCTGCGATCTGTGAAAAACGAGGGAGAGAAAGATTAAAGGAAACAATCCCCCACCCCAGTTCATCTCCGCGCACGCTTCCCCACATGCATCACTCTCTCATTTAAGTCTCTCACATCCAGCTCGTTCCCCCTTCCCCTGTCTCTCTCTCCTCCCGTCGTTCAAGCCCTGACTGCCTCTGCCTCTCTCTCTCTCTCTCTAGCTTTCTCTCTCTTCCTCTCCCTACTGCAATCTCAGTTCTTGATTCGGTTTCGCGGTTCGGTTCGGTCGAGAGCGAGGACCCTTTGGCCGGAGCAGCCGGATTTTCAGCACCCGATACAGAGGGGGTGAGGAGTCCGCCAGCCGATCGGGGATGGCGGACCTGGTGAAGCAGATCCTGGCGAAGCCGATCCAGCTGGCGGACCAGGTGGCGAAGGCGGCGGACGAGGCCAGCTCCTGCAAGCAGGACTGCGCGGAGCTCAAGTCCAAGACGGAGCGCCTCGCCGCCCTCCTCCGCCAGGCCGCGCGGTCCGGGTCCGACCTGTACGAGCGTCCCACCCGGCGCATCGTGGAGGACACCGAGCAGGCCCTCGGCAAGGCCCTCGCCCTCGTCCTCAAGTGCCGCGGCAACGGCCTCGTGAAGCGCGTGTTCACCCTCATCCCCGCCGCCGCCTTCCGCAAGGCCTCCTCCCTCCTCGAGAACTCCATCGGCGACGTGTCCTGGCTCCTCCGCGTCTCCGCCCCCGCCGACGACGGCGCCGACGACGCCTACCTCGGTCTGCCCCCCATCGCCGCCAACGAGCCCATCCTCTGCCTCATCTGGGAGCAGATCGCCACCCTTCACAACGGCGGCTCCCCCGACGACCGTTCCGACGCCGCCGCCTCCCTTGTCTCCCTCGCCCGGGACAACGACCGCTACGGCAAGCTCATCATCGAGGAGGGCGGCGTCGGCCCCCTCCTGCGGCTCCTCAAGGAGGGCAAGCCCGAGGGCCAGGAGAACGCCGCCCGCGCCATCGGCCTCCTCGGCCGCGACCCCGAGAGCGTCGAGCAGATGATCCCTGCCGGCGTCTGTCAGGTGTTCGCCAAAATCCTCAAGGAGGGGCCCATGAAGGTCCAGGCTGTCACCGCCTGGGCCGTCTCCGAGCTCGCCGCCCACTACCCCAAGTGCCAGGACCTCTTCGCCCAGCACAACATCATTCGCCTCCTCGTCAGCCACCTCGCCTTCGAGACCGTCCAGGAGCACAGCAAGTACGCCATCGCCACACTCAAGGCCAATTCCCTCCATGCCGTCGTCCTTGCCAGCAGCAACACCAACCCGGCGGCTGCGGCGGCTGTGGGGCCGAACAGGGCGGCGGCCGCACCGGCCATGGGCTTGGATGAGGACAATGAGGGCGCTAGCCTGATCGCCCATCCGCTTGGCAACAACCGAGCGAACAATTTGCTCAATGTGGTCGCTCACACGATGGCCATGGATGCCGCCTCAAAGCAGGCAGAGAAGCAGGCCGAGGCCAGTCACATCGCCAATGGCAAGCAAAGTTACCAGGCGCTCCCGCCACTGCAGCACCGGCACCACCAGCACAGCCACTCGGTGTCCGGGGCCAACTTGAAGGGCAGGGAATCCGAGGACCCGGCCACCAAGACCCAGATGAAGGCCATGTCCGCACGGGCCCTCTGGCAGCTCGCCAGGGGGAACTCCCCGATCTGCCGCAGCATCACCGAGTCGAGGGCGCTCCTCTGCTTCGCGGTGCTCCTCGAGAAAGGTCCCGAGGACGTCCAGTTCAACTCCGCTATGGCCCTGATGGAGATCGCTGCCATGGCCGAGCGGGACACGGACTTGCGGCGATCGGCGTTCAAGCCTAATTCGCCCGCCTGCAAGGCCGTGGTTGACCAGCTCCTCAAGGTCATCGAGAAAGCCGACTCAGAGCTCCTTATCCCCTGCATCAAGGCTATCGGGAACCTGGCCCGGACCTTCCGGGCCACAGAGACCCGGATGATCGCCCCACTCGTGCGCCTGCTCGATGAGCGGGAGGCCGAGGTGTCCCAGGAGGCCTGCATCGCCCTCGCCAAGTTCGCGGGCACGGAGAACTACCTCCACCTCGACCACTCCAAGGCCATCATAGGCTCAGGCGGGGCGAAGCACTTGATCCAGCTGGTCTACTTCGGCGAGCAGGCGGTGCAGCTCGATGCACTCGTCCTCCTCTGCTACACCGCGAAGCACGTCCCGGACAGCGAGGAGCTGGCACAGGCCGAGGTGCTCACTGTGCTCGAGTGGGCGTCCAAGCAGTCCCAAATGAATCAGGATGAGAAAATTGAGGCATTGTTGCAGGATGCCAAGAGCAGGTTGGAGCTTTACCAGTCTAGAGGGTCAAGGTTAGTCTACCATTGAATTGACCCAATAAATGTGTAGATGTTTGATCATTGTCCGATAGAACCCAGAAAATAAAAATAAAAAAGTTTTGTGAACCTTATTTTCTTTTTCCTTATATCTGTTCTTTTCGGTTGTACATAAAGAGTGATTTTTCTGTAATCGATTAGAAGAATCTCTTAAGCCATTCGCAGCATTTGCCTGCAACTGGCAATTAGGCAGGAGTCCTCTGTTGTGCTCTATTCTTTAGTTGACATTCTTCTCTGTTGCCAGCGTTGTCGAGTCACTTGCGGAGAAACATAGGTTTTGGTCGGTTCTCTTTAATGGGTGCATGCTCATAATCAAGCCCAGGGACTATTTTCTCTTCGGACCGTGCTCTTTTCTTCACGGTCTCTGTTGCTATTACCTGAAAAAAGCTGAAGAAAGTCCAGTCTGTCTCCTTTGAGTTTGACCGCATTCAAAAGGGTCATCACCAAAAAAAAAAAAACAAGAGAGAAAAGGGAAAACGGCGAGCTTGTATGGTTCGATTTCACAGCACGGTCTTTAGCAATTTCTAAAGCAAGTACACTTGGGGAAAGGAATGATCATCAGACGTTTTGGTGGAACAATCTTGCTAAGCGACGATTTCAGTGGATACAGGCCGGGTCGAGCTCCCGTAGCCGTATCATAGTTAGAGAGATCTCGGAGATGCAGGACTGCAGCTTGACCCGAGATCGACTTACCGTGTTTCAACCACGTATCCGGCACGATTCGATTCGAGATAGTTAAAATATAGCTATGTGAAATCAAACTCCAGACAAGTAAAAAACAAACACGCCGACCACTTTTGTGGCATTCCAGCTAATCTCCTGATTGCTGGGTTGCTCAGCCATCTTTCCATTAGACAGCTGGTCATACAATAATGCGGACCATGTGCTGTCGGAGAAAGCATCCACGTTCAGATCAGAACAATGCCGATAAAGAAGTCCCATTCACTGAGGATCCTTTTGACTCTGTTTCGTCTCGGAAAACGAGGCGAGGAGTCTCTTCGATTAATCCTTTGATCCGAACATTGCGAAAGGTCGACCGAGAGAGATGATGGGATTTGAATCTTCGGTCTTGTCGTCGCACGGGAGTTCAACGATTTCGAAAGGATCTTTCAAGCGGATCATCCGACCACGATTCCCTTTTGTTGTTTCGCGCTCCTAGGCTTGGAATTTTGGACTTCAACGATGTGTACTGTTATCGGTCGACTACGCGAAAGATCACGCATCTCGTCAAAAAACGTGCTAAAAAGCTATGGTACGAAGGAAGTCGGCATTTGGGTTTGTCCCATTTCGGAGATAATCGAGCTCAAAAAGCTCAAACTCTTGCAAGAAGTAGTTCAAACTCTGATGATGCTCGCGGACCGCCGGCCGGGGATGTCTTGCACAAAATAATAAAAAAATCAACTCTTCATAAGCACCGCGCTGCCAACTACTTGGCTTATGTTTCTTGATCAATCATATTGATCTTTAAGAAATCGGAGTACCCAATTGAGCAAACTTACTTTTAGTTCTGATTTCACGTTCTCTAAATTTCGCACGTTATATGATCACGGTCAAATAAATTAAAGTAGATAAGCCATTAGTCAGTCGCTTGTCTAAACACATGCTAAAAAACTATGGTACGAAGAAAATCAGAATTTTGGTTTGTCCCATTTCGGAGAAAATTGAACTCAAAAAGCTCGAACTCTTGCATGAAGTAGTTTGAACTCTGACGTCGCTCGTGGGTCATCGATGCAGGGATGTCTTGCACGAAATGATCGAAAATTAACTCTTCAGAAGCATCGCGCTACCTATTATTTGGCTTATGTTTCTCGATCAATCATATTGATTTTTACAAAATTCGAGTACCCAATCGAGCAAACTTACTTTTTAGTTTTGATTTCGAGTTCTCTAAATTCCGCACGCTAATATAATCACGTCAAAATCAGTTGAAGTAGATAAAGCCTTTCGATGCGACTTCACCAATTTATGCCGTCTTTTACTAGGTCAAAATAGGCGTTCGATGGACCATGCACCATTGACTTCGTCTAGGTCCTATTGGCTCGTTGTAATGTCTGATGCAAGCAAGTGTATCGACGGCGAGAATGCAATTCGACATGCGATTCCATCGTCATGTCCACGCGTGGGAGAGGACCCATTCCACGATACAGGAGATTTTAAAGAACGACCTACTTACAAAGTCAAAATTAAAAAAAAATAAATAAATACCAGCCGATATAAAAAAAAATTTAAAAAAAACATATGTACAAAGACAAGTAGTTCGGCCGATGATTCCATTTCGCACCGCGAAATAATATTTATTGCGAATTGTTGACATCAAAAGGACACTTGCAATAGCACATGCACAATCAAAGTTGTCTCCCCAATCATGCTGTTCTTTTCTCGCTCTCTTTTTTTTTTTTAATAATATCCAAGGGCCTTAGAAATGTGGTTGGTTTCGCATGCGGGCTTGCGATTGGAGTTATTTGCAGTCATGCCCTCGGCCCGGGAAGGAAGAAGTTTCGTCTCTGGAAGCCGATCGAGTAGGCTGGACTTGAGGTGATGGGGTTGGGTGGGCTAGGGAAGGGCTCAAGCGGACGACGGGCGAACCCATAAAGCCCATTCTTTTCCCCCGTAAAAGAAAGCTCAAAGATCACAAGGGACCAGAGTTGCGAAGTCCGTTAAAAAAAGTATGAACACGTCTCATCAGCTGAATTAGAAAGCTCAAAGATCAAACCGTACATCTCCCGTAGTCTATGAACTTTGGCCTAATATGCAATGTGGTCCATGGACTTTGCCAAAATGTACAACGCGGTCACCGAAATTTTAATTTGTTCAATGTGGTCAATGAACTTTTGGTACAACATGTTTAGTGTAGTCCCCGAACTATATGAAAATGTTCGATGTTGTCCTGATCAGATGGACCGTATTGAATAAATCAAAAATTCAGAGACCACATTGCACGTTGAGCCAAGATTCATAGACCAATTGTGTCATTGTCCCGCAAACATATGTGCAACTATCTCAAAACTATACGAAAAATCAACTCTCGAAATGTGTCCCGTCGATACTGCTCTCATCCTACTCATAAATTGAATGGTATGGTATGAGCAAAGCCACTACTAAGTGAGCTGTACAAATCTATTCTAAGGAGAAGATCATCCAAATGCACACTCATAAATAGTACCGGAAACATATTCATCTAAATACAGTATATAATATATGTACAATATCAAAGATGAGTTACATCACTTCAAGATAACTTTATACATATATATCGAAGATACTGATTCAAGCAACAATATCAAGGCAAACATGAATGATTCATCCATCGATCAATCCAGTACTCAATGCCATATCATGACTACGCTTAGTACACCGGGATAAGGCCTACCGAGTTTTCTCTCTAAGTGTAAGTCCCCACTTATATTAGCCGCTGGCCCGATCAAAACATGGTGTCTCGAGAATGGCATGCATGCTCAAAACTCCTTAATGAATTTAGATCTCAGCAGCCAGGGCACAAATACAACAATACCTCCGTCCACAGCAACAACCTTTTCAGAAAACCATATTCACGTCTAAAACATATAATCTTCCTTAGAGATCCTTCCTCCAATAAAAAAGTAACCCATAAAACGTTTCACAAGTAGCTAAAGCAATTCAGAATTCTTTTAAAAAACAACAACATAACTCATTTCACAAGAAGCCGCAAAATGTCATTTTAAGTAACTAAAATGGTAGTAGGTGCCTTGTCCAACTTCAGCAAATAATATACTTTAAAACATCACTTTCGCTTTTCAATAAACATCACGTGGCTTCTTTCACGACTTGAAACATATCCTAAATCATATGATTTTCGAGACACGACTTTCCAAATCACAAAAAAGATAAGCACTGAGCTACATCAAAATTTATTAACGACGGTTACCTCGAACGATGAATTTGGGATCGGATTAGTTAGGTAAGAAACGAATATCAAAATCAAGTAGATAAATACCTTAACTAAGACCCAACCAAACTAAGCTTATTCTATAGCATAACAATGCTCATGAGCCTGCGAAAACTCACTAGAACAGAGGAATGCTTGTTGTCCACCGAATAGCGACAACTTGTATGCCAATTTCTTTTTTTCACTCTGATGCTTGCCAAATTTAAAACGGTTTAAACTCTATCGACGTCGTTCCAAGTGGGCCCACAGTTATTGGAAAGCTATTTCAACACACTTAAAAAGGCGAAATTGCTTCTGACCCAAAAGACGGTCAAAGATAGGTGAAAACCAACGCTAGAAAGTAGAAACAGAGGGTCGATTGTGGCCCAATAGCGCGCGATAAACTTCTTAATTCGCCATCGATCAAACCGTAACCGAAACGTCTATAACGTGCCTCGATTCCATGACGTCCCAATGCTTCCTATTCAATTGATTTTGAGACTCTTCCCTCTCTTCTTTTTCTTTTCCTCTTCTTTATATTTAGCAACAGCCGCAAAAACATTGATAAATGGGATAAGGCTGCAGTTTCCTCGGCTTAAGTAAAATATTGAGCATTTTTTTTTAAAAGGTGCCCATTTATTACGTATAGAACACCGGTGACATATAACACGAGAAAGAGAATGGATCTTCTTTTTTTTTGTCATAAAAAGATAATGAATTGAATATAACAAATTTTCTTTATTTGAGTAATAACAAGATCTAGATATGAAAAGGCTAAGGGCGCACATGACAACTATTTTATTTTTGTCTAGAACTAATTTTCTATTTCTAGGAACAGGTTTGAAACAGAAACTCGTTTGGTAACGCAATGCCATTTTTCTATTTCTAGAACAACTTTTTATTCTAGAACTAGTTCTGGACCAAAAATCAGAACAAAAAAAATAGGTTTTCTATTTCTAGACGAGAAATGAAAATCATTTCTAATCTAAAAGAACATATCTTCTCTCTTCAAAACACATTTCTTTTTAAATTTGGCCCCGGTCTGACTTGATTAGACAGGTCCGAACCAATTCAGGTCGGTTCATTCCCGATGGGAAAATAAAAAAAATTCTAAAAAAATTAAAAAAATCAGAAAAAATCAGAAAATTCATAAAAAAATAGAAAATCCGGAAAATTCCTAAAAATATCAAAAAAATTCAGAAAATCAATAAAAATTGAAAAATTCCAGAAAAATTCATAAATTTTCCAGAAAATAAAAAAGCCAGATTTCCGAAAAATAGGAAATTTGGTGAATTTTTTCAAAAAAATCAAAAAATCAAAAGTTGCAAAACTTCACAGAATGGTTTAGAATACTTATGGTCGCCCACTTTGAGCGAAATTTAAATTTTTTGTGGTGCCCAAATGATATTTTTGAAGACTCCTTAGTTTAGGGATTTAAAAAAAGGGTTTTAAGCCCTAAAAAACCCTAAAAGAGGTTCAACCCCCAAAAGTGGTTTTTACCCCTAAAACCCTAAAAAACAACACAATCCTTTGAATGAATAAGCCTTTAGGGCTTTACTAGGATTTGGGTGTTTTGTTTGATTTTCATTTTAGAGACCATTTCTAAAAAAATGGATTTCTGTTCCAGAAAATAGAAATTTGTATTGTTATCAAATGGGTTTATGTTCTAAGAAATAGAAATTTTGTGCTGTTTCAAATAGGTTTCTATTCCAGAAATATAAATTTTTTGTTATTATCAAGCGAGTTTCTTTTCTCAGAAACTCATCTTGGGAATAGAAATAGAAAAATCTATTTTTATTCCAGGAATTGTTTTTTAAATAGAATGGTTATCTTTCGTGCCCTAAATTTACCCATCTCCAACATAATCTTGCCAAAATAAGTGGATATACTCAATGAAGCGTTTGCTCATGATATTTCATGAAATGTACTCTAAGGTGAGTTTTCTTTCTTCACGATACGTGATATTGAAAACTTCAGATCGGCTTATGCCTGTCTTGTCCATAGCATAGTTTTCTCGACCACTTTCTCCTTTTCTTTTTCTTCTTCTCCTTATGTACACAATACCATGGGCTTCACACCGATTTCATTAGAGAGGAAAAAAAAAAAGAAAGAGAGTCCGTTAACTAGGAACTAATTGTGGTGATTCCACAAATAATTGCAAACTTGCAAAGAAAAACTTCACTTAAGTCGTCTTTAACCTGGAAGAGAAGTGGACCGTAGGACTGGAATAAGGTTAAAGCTTCCTATTTTACGGCAAACATACAAAGAGACAAATGAATAAATAAACAAACAAATAAAAGACTAAAGCCCTTGCACATATGCACATGAAAAGTGAATAGAAGTTGGTAAACACTTGTTTGAGGTTTCGTTCTATAAAGCAACTAAAAAAATATTAAACAGAGAAGGGATGAGCTCAGGGACAAATCCGGAGACTAGCAACCTCAGCCGAGGTCGCAAGGAGACACTGAGGTCTCATGATTTCAGGCAAGGCTCAATTGAAGTCGCACGACCTTGGGCTGCCCAAGCGAGGCAACACCGAGACTGCATGATCTCGGGCGATGGCCACTGGTGTCAAATTCGATGCAATGCCGGTTAGAACTGAGAACGTCGACTAGATTTGCACTGTATAGAGGGTGAGGGTAAAATTGAAATTCGGATAGCTTACTGCAGGCAAAGTTGGAAGGAAAAAAAATGTCATTAAGGCCTTAATAGTATTTCAAAAATGTTGTAATGTAAATGCTGGGTGGGAGTTCCATTGGGCTAAACAACTTTGAAAATCCTCTTTGGCCTAAGGGTCTTACTAAATGCTAAATCAAATATCTCAATTTTGACACAATAATTCTTAGAACCTAAAAAGCCTTTGAGAATACTGAACCAAACGCACTATTTAAGCTCCCAACCCGGCAAAATTACCCCAAACTTCTTGCCCTTTTTTTTATTTTTCTTTTCTAGGGGTAATCCTAAAAAGCATTGCGGGACGTTCACTCTCTTCATGAATCAAAAAATCAAAGCATGAGTGGGGATGGAGGAAAAAGTGGCAGTGGCCACCAAAGATGTCAAGTACAGTAGAGGGGGAGAGCCATACACTCAATTCAACACCACCATAGACTTATCCACACCTCCGCCACAGCATTGGCCTCAAATTCTCGTTCACCCAATCCATAACCCACCCTGCCCCTAAAAAACTATTCCTTTTGGGATCCTATTCTCTCGCATTCTTCAGCTCTCACTCCTTGACCAGCACCCCCATAAATTAATCTCTCATATCTGGGGAGATTTTTCTCCCCACCTCTGTATCTTCTTCGTACTGTTGTTCTTGATCAGCTCTGCAACAATGGCTGCTGCAGTAACCGCTTCAGTCTCTCTCCCTTCCTCCTCCAAGTCCACTTCTCTCCCTGCCAGCAGAACCTCCATCATCTCCACTGAAAGGATCAACTTCAAGAAGGTGATCTCCACATGAATTCTCTCATCTTGACAAGATCGACTACGTTGTTTCTTTTAACAACGAATTGAAATCTCCACCTTTTTTTTGCTTCTTTGTAGGTCCCTGTGCATTACAGAGATGTGTGTGGTGGTGGGAGGATGGTCTCTGCCATTAGAGCACAGGTCACTACAGAGGCTCCAGCTAAGGTTGAGAAGGAGTCCAAGAAGATGGAGGAGGGTGTGGTTGTGAACAAATTCAAGCCCAAGAACCCTTACACTGGAAGGTGCCTCCTCAACACCAAGATCACTGGTGATGATGCTCCTGGAGAGACCTGGCACATGGTCTTCAGCACTGAGGGTATGTATGTGCATTGACATGAGATAATCAGATCACGCATAAGTGGATTTGTCTCTTTTATTGGGCACATAGACACGCACCATGTTGAGTGATTTAGCGAAGACGCATTTGGTGCTTCTGGGTTGAGACTGCTACTTTGATGGATTTTTTTTGGTGAGTTAGTTTAATTTTCTGAGATTGGTGAAATGGGTGTCACTTAGGTGAGGTGCCATACAGAGAAGGGCAATCAGTTGGGGTCATTGCTGATGGTATTGACAAGAATGGGAAGCCGCACAAGCTGAGACTCTACTCAATTGCCAGCAGTGCCCTCGGTGACTTTGGAGACTCCAAGACTGTATGTTTCTACCAGTGAATTATCATCTAGTAGTAGTTCGGATCATTTTTAGAGTGTCATATTCGTAGTTATTGATCATTAATCTAACTACTCCATCTGGAAACCGATATAAGGTTCGACAACTAAGAAGAAGTGGTTTTTGCTAATAGGTTTCTCTCTGTGTGAAACGGCTTGTTTACACCAACGAAAATGGAGAACTCGTGAAAGGAGTCTGCTCAAATTTCTTGTGTAAGAACTGCACATATTAATGGTCCAAACTCATTCATTTTTCTTGCATTGACCGGATTCAAAGCCCTCGAATTGTTCCTGATTTAGGCGACTTGAAACCCGGGGCAGAAGTGAAGATTACAGGACCAGTTGGAAAAGAAATGCTCATGCCAAAGGATCCTAATGCCACCGTCATTATGGTTTATTCCTCTCCTTATACTGATCTTGTATGTTCATGTGACATAGGGACTTCATTAACTTGTTTGCCTGATTTCTTTGCCGCAGCTTGCCACCGGTACTGGAATCGCTCCGTTTAGGGCTTTCTTGTGGAAAATGTTCTTCGAGAAGCACGACGACTACAAGGTTACATACAAACTAGAATGCTCTGTACATTCCCATCCAATCTGATTTGGACATTATATTAGCTTTAGTACAATATTTGGCAAAGCTTTAAATGTTCTTTTGGTTAGCAGAGTAAATCTTTGCTCGTGAATTTTACTGATTTCACCTTTTGGCGCTATACATGAGAGCTAAACAGAATACGTCTGGTAGAGAAAATTTTTGCACGTTGTACTCCTCCAATCGGTGCAATGTCTAAAACATGATGCTTCTTTTACATTTCTATAATAGATTATACCGTGAACTGCCTTGTCCTTCAGTATCTTTGTTTAGATTTTGTGGTTGCTGAAATGGCCTATGAGCATCTGGTTTCTGTTTGTTTTACAACCATGAAGAGAACCTCAAGAAGATATTCAGTCTGTGTCCAATCCTTTGCCTCGATAATTGTTTGACAAACGGTTTGAACTTGATATTTAGTTCAACGGCTTGGCCTGGCTATTCTTGGGTGTACCCACAAGCAGCTCGCTGCTCTACAAGGAGGTGAGACCTGCTCATTCCAAGCACCATAGCTGTTCTAATTTCTGTAGGAACCCGTTTCAGACTTGCTAAAGTGCAACTTTTGTAACTGTGTTTTACGGCTCAGGAATTCGAGAAAATGAAGGAGAAGCGACCAGACAACTTCAGGGTCGATTTCGCCGTGAGCCGAGAGCAGACAAATGAGGAGGGCGAGAAAATGTACATCCAGACCCGGATGGCGCAATACGCCGAAGAACTGTGGGAGATGCTCAAGAAGGACAACACGTTCGTCTACATGTGCGGTCTCAAGGGAATGGAGAAGGGGATCGACGACATCATGGTCTCATTGGCTGCTAAAGATGGTGAACATACGCAACTCGTTTTAGGAACCCATGGATGTTAACAGTTTGACAAAATCCCTGAACTTTTTCCTCTCTTCATCGTTCTAACTGTCTTTTCCTCGTGTTTTCCAGGCATTGACTGGCTGGAGTACAAGAGGCAGTTGAAGAAGTCCGAGCAATGGAACGTGGAAGTCTATTAGATCCTTGTGGTCGAATATCGATCTCTCTCCTTTTTTTCTCACTTCAGAAGTCCTTGTGTAGATAGGCAAAGTTTACTGTAATATTCTATTTTTTTTCGCATATTTCTACTTCAATACAAGCAGAATATGTTTGCCTTGGCCTCTACAAAGGATTGTACTTTTGAGATCCCATGCATCATAACTTCATTTATAATGATAACAATTTCGACAACCTTGCATGGCTTCTCTCTCTCTCTCTCTCTCGCAGATGGAAAAACACTCAATTGAATGATGGAGTTCTCATCAATGAAATGCAAGCACACTACTGAGTCGAGGCCCATCATTAGATTCTTCCAACATGCAACGAATCAAGCGCCGTCATTGGAGAATCCAGTCTGCCGACGTGCCAAGAAAGGTATCAACGAAGAATGGATAATGAGCCAGGGCCATCCGAACTTCAGATCGTTGAAGAGCCAGCCGGATTGCTCCTTGGTTCCATGCTCGAGCACAAAGTGATCGACTGGGGCTTTGATGGAGTGGAAATGCGACACCAAACTTGTTGGAAATATGGGATAAATTGATGAGTGAATGAATAAGAAATTGATGCTCAAAAAACACCCTTGAGTTAGAAGTGGGAAGTGGAAAAATACTAGTCCCACATTGGAAAAGAAAGAAGGTTATGTAGTGCTTTATATACAGTTACACTCATTTGAAGTGGTAATTATCATAGCACAAACATTATGCCTCGTGCGCACACGTCCCATGTACACGATTGCAGGACTGAAAAGCGGGCCCCACGACGAGCCCAATTTTGCCTTTTGATTTATTTCTCAACTCAAGCTGTTACAAATTTCAATTTGCAATGTATGATTAATAGCAGGTTAATGGCGTCATTACAGAATTAATTATATAATAGCAAGCTGTTACGGAATTAATTTTATAACGACAGCTTTAATCGGCCGTTATTTCCGATGCGTATTAATTTTGTAATGACCGATTTAATCGACCGTTATTATTCCCGAAATTCTCTCCCCTCTATTCTATTTTTATCGAAATCATTCTTCCTCTGTTAAAATGTTTTTCTTTGCATTTTTGCACTGTTTTTCGGTAGTGTTCATTTCTAGTTTGTTCAAGTTCGCCGGAAGCTTGAAAGTGCCATGATCTCTTCTTTGCTGTCAATCGTTGTATCCTAGGAAACAGACGTTCACGAAACCTCAATCGTGTACTGAAGAGAATGAATCTGTTTTAAGGAAACTATGTCGAACACAGGCCTCAATATTCATTTGTATCGATTCCAATTCTGTTATTGTAATTTCATTTCTTTACAATTCTGTATTGTTCGTAATATTTATACTAATGCCAATTTGAATTCTGCAACAAAACCAAGTGCAAGGAAATATAAATCGACTTGTGATTGAGATTACATGGAACCGAAGTACATTGGGACGAAAATTCATGGCAGGAACTGAAAATTTACACGGTGCAACTTCTTCCTGATCGTGTAACTTGTCCTGCTTGTTGCCATGATGCGCTTGCTTCATGTCCCATGACCTCTCCATTTTCACTGGAGTGTGCAACTTCTTTGCACTCGAAATTGAATGGCCTTTGATAACAAATTGAAATCACATGCTTTGGCTCTTCAACATCCTCTTTCTTCTTCATATTGCATGCAACATTACTTTACTTTTGAGTAACATTTGCTCATAAACCTATGTACATTTAAGTCAAAATTGAGTTTTATCTCACTTTTAGGACCCTTCCATATTTACCCTTAACTACAATTTTTCTCTTACTCACACAATAAGTGGCAAAAAAAAGCAAATTTCCCGCTATTGTAGTGCACGTATTCTCTAACCTACTCGCCCTACACCTTCGACCATTACTTATAACCCTCTTCTTCAAACCCTCACGCCAACTTCACTTTTTCTCTCACCCTCTTATTATTTTTGAACAATAGAATTGAATAGATTATCAGAATTATCCAATTGCAAGTGCAACTTATGTTAATCACACAACAAAATAGACACCAAAAGTTTACATGAAACTCTCAAGGAAAATATGAGGGTAAAGGAAAGTTATACGACATTGCCTTTACCAAAAAAAAAAAAAAATATGAGGGTAAAAGTGAATATGAAAATTGCCTGTTGGAAATCTTCAATGTGGGTTTAAATTGAAGAGAAACGTAGAACAGTAGTTTTCTAAGTATTTTTCTTTGAGAAATTGAGTAGGTGAACTTTTCTCAAATTACATGTTAGTGAGCGCAAAACGTAAGATATGTTAATATTTTAGGAAAACTTTAGTGGGTTCAACTATGGATATATATATATCTCTGCACACGTCACTCATCTGGTACTGTTTATGCAAATCGTCTCTTTCACTGAGAGGGATTGATTTGTGAGGAAAAATATATGAATGAAGGAACCTAGAGGGGCAAAAGGCAAGCATCGTATACGTATGCATTTGGACTTGGTCGGCAGAATTATTGCACTCCAAAGGTCTCAAAGGGTGCTTATAAAAATTAATGTGCAATTGACTATCTTAGGGAACCAAACTCTTTGCTAGGTTGAAGTCTGATTTCATCGGAACAAAATCACCTGATATATTAAGAAGTCACAGGAGAAATCAATTGATTTAAACCATAAATGAAGGGCGTGACAGTTTCCACTCGCTGCAAGAATTCCTAATAAACATTTGTGCATCTCACCAAAGTATATGTCATTCGTACCTCATGTTTGAATGATGAGAGCCACAAAAGAACAAATCATTCTCCAATTAAATGAGACACTCATTACTTGTACAAGTCACTAAGCAACCAAGCAAAAATATTAGTTTAAATATAAAAATGTGGGTCATCAAGAAGAATGGCTTTTGATTATGTCTGAAAATCAAAGATGGCCAAAACCAAAATGTCTCTTCAGCTGATCAAAGATTGGCTTTCCCCAGCAGAGCATGCAATTTTCATTTTTGGCTCCTTAATATTTTTTATATTATGCTTTGCCAATCAGCAGTTACCCAAGTTGCTTTCTTGTGTGAGTGGAAAATACCTATGCAAAACAACTTGGCTGGCGAACAAACTAAAAAGCCCTGCAAGTTCAATGCATTTGATGATTGAAGAGAATAAGTTAACATCGAAAAGACATCAGGGCCGCCGCAAGAGAGGAGAGTTACTTCCCTTTTTTTTCTTGATTATTTTACTTCGGAAGAGGGTAAATTCGCGAGCCGTCGTTGACTTTCTGACCGTCCTTGCACGCCTACCGTTAGGATGAGACGCGTGATCTAACCGGACACCAGCAGGCTCAAGGTTGGGAGACATTTTCTTACTTACGTGGATTTGGAGTAAACTAGTTCTGTAAGAAATGACAAATATGGGTGTCAAGTGAGACCGGATGGATTCCGATCCAATTTTTTCTATGTTTTGTGAAGAATCTTGAGGTGATAAGCGACCGCGGAACGATCGGAACCGCTTTTCCCACCTAAAATTTGATTAGAAGCGTTCGGTAGTGTTAGATGCTGCTAGAGAAATGCTTTCGGTTGACGGGATGAATGAAAGGGGGGGACAAGGAAAGAATTGGCGGACAGACAATATCCATCTGAGCCAGTAATGATTCGGGGCTGTTGAGGTCGGCTTAACATTCCTACCTATTATTGCTTGTCATGTTCTGCGACGCCTGGCTGTGAAGTTGAGAATTTGTCGTGCGGAAGTGCAAAAGTCAACAGTGATGATGCCCAAAAGAATTGGCCTGCTAAGGGCCGTTTGGTAACTTGCCAAACAGTGAAAATTTCTGTTCTTTTGTTCCCAGAAATAGTTTGAGAACAGAAATGCGTTTGGTAAACTTTTTGTTTCCGGGCACATTTTTGCTAAAATTTGTGCTGAGAAACAGTTTTGGAAGAGAAATAAGAATTAAAAAAAAGTTGCTTCTTGTTTCTCGTCACAATTTTGAGAATCAGTTTTTTTTTCTTCCTTTTTTTTTTCTTCTTTTTGTGTTGCTGCAACAAAGTTGTGGCCGGCGACCGGCCACAAAATATTTAATAAAAATATTAAATATTTAAATTAATATTTTATTAAATATTAATATAATATTTAAATTAATTTTTAATAAAATATTTAATATTAAATATAAAATATAAAATTAATTAAATATTAATTTTATATTTAATTTAATTTAAATATTAAATTAAACAATTCAAAATATTATTAAAATATTATTAATAAAAAGAAATTTTGTGTAGTTACCAAACGCATTTCTGTTCTTTTCTATTCCAGGAATAGAAATTTTGGACAGTTACCAAACGCCTTAAAATACTCAGAAATTGTTTCCGGGCACAGAATAAAAAAAATCATTTCTGTTCAGAAATCGTTCCCGGGCACAGAATGGTTCTCATGCGCACCCTAAGAGGGCCCGAACTTTATTGTCTGGGGCAATAATTATTCGCATTTTCAAACGAGCCATGCGTCCCCTGTCCTCCTCATCTCTGTCTCTTCTGAAACAAGAGAATACCTTCTATCCGCTTTATATTCAGAAGATTTCGAAGTCCGAACGAGATCTTGAATGAAAACTTTTAATGCCGTGCTTAGGACGATGGTCAAGAAAATGTTAAGAGCTCTCGAGTTTTGAGATAAATCTGACATATATCCTTCTAACACCGTTAAGAATCGAGAATATCCATTAGAACAAGACCGGGGCGCTATAAGGGGGCTTTTGTCAATATTATAATATTAAATATTCAATCACGTTTTCATCTAACGACTTAACTTTTAAAATAATTGATAGTGGTCCTACAAAATCTCACAATCGGACGAATGAAACCTATCTCTGGCAATTTATCAAGTTGCTTCCTTAACTTGCTAAACTTGGAGGGGCTATCGAATAAGGCGCTCAAGTTGGTGGTCTCGCTCCTAGGACAAGCTCCATCTCATGATCCACCGATTGACAAGGTGGGAATTCCTCATAGGTTTTTCTTGCATCGCAGATTCATACTCGAGTAACACATTCCTATATATCTTTTGGAATTGTCTTAGCCATATCCTCATTCATAGGGGGAAAATTATCCAAAAAGTGATAAACCTATTTTACGGCGGCTAATTCAGTCCTAAATCTTTCAATTATGTCAATTTAGTCCT
This sequence comes from Syzygium jambos, assembly GCA_031216235.1. Lineage (NCBI taxonomy): Eukaryota > Viridiplantae > Streptophyta > Magnoliopsida > Myrtales > Myrtaceae > Syzygium > Syzygium jambos. The sequence continues at coordinate 16,784,385 of CM062228.1, forward strand.
AAAGCTTTAATGATTTGCCAATTTAGTCATAAAATTTTCAATTGTGTCAATTTAGTCCTAAACATTTTAAGGATTGCCAATTTAATCCAAAATTTTTCCATGATTTACATTCAATTTTGACTGAAAATCACTGACGATTTAATCAACTTTAACCGTTCTACACAGCATGACCAGTGTTGACGTGAATAATGTTTTGCATTTTTTATTAATTTTTTGAATTTTTTCTTTTATTTTTTTTCATTCTTTTCTTCTTTCCTACTTCCTCTGGCTAGCGAGTTCGACCCTCGCTTAGCGACAACGAGGTCTAGCCTCGCCTGAGGTCGAGCCTCACTAGGGACAAGCAAGGCTAGCCCTCATCCGGCTAGCAAGGTCGACCTTTCCAAGGGTCAGCGAGGCTTGACACTGGCTAGATTCATCGAGGGTGAGCCTCACTGGCCATCACCAAGGCCCAGCAATTGGCTAGAGGAAGAAGAAAATAAAAATAAAAAATTGTAAGAAAATTTCCATATTAGCATCGACCATTCTATGGTTGTGCCACGTAGGATGATTAGTATCACGTCAACGATTTCCATTCAAAATTGATCAGAACAACTAAATTGATAAATCATCAAAAAGTTTTAGGCTAGATTAACAAATTATCAAAAAGTTTATGACAAAATTGGCATAGTTAAAAGGTCTAGGACTAAATTGACAAATCGTCAAAATGTTCAAGATTAGATTGACACAATAAAAAATTTTAGGATTGAATTCACCGTCTTACAATAAACTTAAGATTATTTGAACAATTTTTCCGATTGGGAAAACAAGGTGCATGGATTCTTGGCGTTGTTGAACAATTCAAATCGGCATTAGTATAAATGTTACAAACAATTCAGAATTGTAAAGAAAACGAAATTGCAATAACAGAGTTGGAATCGATACAAATGAATACCGAGGCCTGTGTTTGACACAGTTTCCTTAAAACAGATTCGTTCCCTTCAGCACGCGTCTGAGGTTTCGTGAACATCTATCTCCCAAGATACAACGGTAGACGACTAAGAAGTAATCAGAACTTCAAAGCCTCTGGCGAACTTGAACAAATTGTGGAAATGAACACTATCGAAAACAATGCAAATGCAGAGAACGGTTTTTTTTTTAACAGAGGAAGAACGATTTCGATAAAAATAGAACAGAAGGGAAAGCTGTTCGGGAATAATAACGGCCAATCAAATCTGCCGTTACAAAATCAATACGCGTAAGGAATAACGGCCGATTAATTCTGCCGTTACAAAATCAATTCCGTAACAGCTTGCAGTTATAAAATTAACTCCGTAACAACACAATTTAACGCACTATTAATCATACGTTACAAATCTGTAACAGTTTGAGTTGAAAAAAAAAATTAGAAGGCTAGCAAAATTGGGCTCGTCGCGAGGTCCACTTTTCGGTCCTGCAATTGTGTACACGGGACGTGCGCTCGTCGGGCGTCGGATTTGCACCCCCTGCACGTGCGCGCTAGGCATAGTATTTGTGCTATGATGGTTACCACTTCAAATGAGTGTAACTGTATATAAAGCACTCCATAGCCTTCTTTCTTTTTCAATGTGGGACTAGTGCTTTTCACTTCCCACTTCCAACTCAAAGGTGTTCTTTGAGCATCAATTTCTCATTCATTCACCCATCAATTTATCCCATATTTCCAACAGGCGCTTCATCCAAGCTCGAGTTGAAGTCCCGACATCATCGTGGGGTTGCTATTCTTGCTGGGGTCACCGGTCAACTCTTGGTGCCCGGCCCTTGGGTGAGCAAAATGCATGGTCGATCCCCCCATGAAAGCAAAGAGTCCACCAACGGTATCGCCAACACACAGCGCTTGTCTCGGGAACTCGACTCCATGAATGATCGAGAAGTCATGCAAAGGCATAGCCGTGAAAGTGGGCATCTCCTATCCACCGTCTTGGCATATACTATTTTGTTGCTTGGCTTCAAGTACACCCATAAAGTTATATATCGCACCTGAATCAACAACAGCCTGTGTGAACGCCATCGCCCAATATGACATGGCTGACGCTGATGTAAATAATTTTTTGCGGATTGTTTTTAATTTAACCGATATTTTTTGGAACGGCTAAGGTCGTACCAAATCCGTCCCATTAACTTTCTATTACTTCCCAAACCCTTCCAAATTCGTTACATGTTTCCATATAATATTCCGAAGCAGCCGAGTTCCCATCGAGTACAGCAAGTATTGAATCAAAGCTCATGCATTGTGAATCTCCGATTAGAAGACTAAAAAGGTCCAAAGTACAAGATGGAAAGAGTTTAAGATCAATCAAAATGTTAGAAGTATACGAGGCAAACCCTCTGTTCTGACGCACTTGCATGGCTTAACTCCATTCCCTTTCTTCTTCCATCTTCCATCTGATCACAGAAGACAACAACAGTGACCCCAGAAGCTGAACGACGAAACAATTGACAAAATCAAGCAACAAAATCTCACGAACTCATCCCACAATGACTTGGCCATTCTTGATTGTTGCTCTGCCCACTTGAAGCTGGCGACATCCCGAGTTATCACGACCAACTTCCTGGTATTCCTCAAGCAAAACCCACCCATCAATGAAAAGGAAACTAGCGATTCAGCGGAAACTTTTGACCTTTTGGAAACATTGCCTAATTCTCTCGTTTCTCCATCATTTCATTTGCCATTCGGGGAGCAACCGCAGATGTGATGAGATTTTCTTTTCTTGTAGATTAGTTTACTGCATGAGTGAGTAGACGATCTACTCATACCACCAGTTGCTGCTACCCTAGTTTTGCCCTTGGCGGCAATTTTTCTACGTGAAAACAAAAGAGCTGACTGGACTACTGAGGCTGAGCCCTGCGCGTGCGGTGGCCAACAAAAGGTTGCTTGGGCCCAATTGTGGCCCACTTCGAGCCAGCATCCTACGTATCGCTCGACTGACTGCAACTCCACCTCCAACTCCATGCACGCAAACACGAAACTTCCCCTTCTATAAGTTCACCTGCTCTCCGATGAAGCCGCTTCTAAATCTCTCCTAATCCCAACAGATTTCACCTTTCACGGGAGGGAGAGAGGGGGAGAGAGAGAGAGAGAAAAGGAGACATTATCCTTGTACAAAAGAAATTTTGTGATTGGTCACTCTCTCCTTTGCTCTTAGGTTAAGCCAATGTCAATGTCTGAAATTGGAGGTTTTGCTTCCCTCCTGGTGCTCTTCTTCCATGTCGTCGTGTTTTCAGGTGAGGCGTTATCTAACTTAAGATTGTTCTGTTCAATGTTCACCTTCCTTCACAGTGTTAACCGTGCTCCATTCTAAGGTTTCTTTCGATTGAATTTCTCCGAAATTTGCAGGTGTGGAGTCAGCAACATTCACGATCCTCAACAAATGCACCTACACCGTCTGGCCCGGCATCCTCTCCGGCGCTGGCACCCCGCAGCTCTCCACCACGGGATTCGCCCTCCAGCCCGGCCAATCCAACGCCATCTCCGTGCCCGCGTCCTGGTCCGGCCGCCTGTGGGGCCGCACCCTCTGCGCCCAGAACGCCACTGAAGGCCGATTCGTCTGCGTCACGGGGGACTGCGGCTCCCCAACAGTCGAGTGCTCGGGGTCGGGCGCGGTGCCCCCCGCCACGCTGGCCGAGTTCACCCTCAACGGAGCGGGCGGGCTCGACTTCTACGACGTCAGCCTAGTCGACGGCTACAACCTCCCCATGTCAGTGGTGCCGCAGGGCGGGAAGGGCGGGAACTGCACGTCCACGGGCTGCGCCGCCGACCTGAACACCGGGTGCCCCAAGGAGCTCCAGGTGGACTCTGACGGCGGCGGCGAGAGCGTGGCTTGCAAGAGCGCGTGCACCGCGTTCGGGGACCCGAAGTACTGCTGCAGCGGGGCCTACTCGACGCCGGCCACATGTAAGCCGAGCGCGTACTCGGAGTTCTTCAAGACGGCGTGCCCGAGAGCCTATAGCTATGCGTACGATGACGGGACGAGCACATTCACCTGTGCATCCGCCGATTACGCCATCACTTTCTGCCCTTCGCCATCGGCTAGGTGAATTCTTCTTCACCATCCATTATACTGCCAATTCACATGCTTGCCATTTGAATTCATCTTTACGATTAAAAATTTCAATCTTTACGTAACTGTCGTGGATTTCAGTGGAACCTTTTTGAAAAAGTGTAATTTCTATACTGACTATCACACTATCACACTCGGAACGATTGTTGGTGGTTGGCGCCAGCAGTGTGAAGACGGCAGGCGATCAGCACGCGGAGGCGGCGCCGGCATCCGACCCGTTGGCCCCCGCGGCGTGGAGTGCATTGCAGGCCTCTGCATCCGCCCACGCGCGATCGACGCCCCCAGCCTTCGTCGCCCCGGTCGCTGTGGCGGCAGTTTGGCAGTTGTTGCGACTACCGTCTCCCTGATCACTGCTCGCGACGGCGACGTTCGGCCGGACGCTTACTCCCAAACCTTTTCTATTTCCCGGTGGGCCCTTGCGCTCGGAAGGCCCACAACAATTTTGGTAGACAGCAATTTCAGAAGACAACATCCGCAACGTCGTCGAAATTGTCATTTTTCTTCTTGATTTTCAATCTTATTTGATTCCGGCAACGTAAATGGCCGGTGATATTTGGTTTTATGTGATTTCTTTTTAGTAGGAGTCGGTAAAATATTTGTAATTTTCTTAGTGGGGGGAATATGGATTTTGTATGGGGTTCGTTTTTTTGGGTGGAAGATGTGATGGGAATGGCTTCATATGCACGTAAATTGTACGTCATTGGTCACGCTTTCGCTTCATAAGAAAGAAGACGCCATGACCCAAGCTGTGATCCATTCTAATTCTTGGCCTTTAATTTATTGGTGTTGGTTTAGAAGAGTAGACCTAGCAACAACAATCATTAGGTCAAATTGTAATATGTATCGGTTGTTTTTTTTTCTGATGTTATCAGAATTGAGTAGGGTTCTCATTACTATTATTATATATTTTCATTACTCCAATGTGAGTATTAGGATCAGGCATATGGACACAACGAAATAGAGAGGTAAAGGCGAGAAAGAAAAATTGAAACCAAGGTTTTATCCTGGTTCACGAGGTCTATATCCGGTAGAGAATTCCATTATAATCAGCACATCTCACCTCTTTGTTACAAGAGGGAGATATAATGTGTGTCTATGTGTGTGTGTATATATATATGCGGTACAATAGCTATTTATCCACCCAAGCTCAAACTACCAATAAAATATGGGCCTAAACTATAAAAGCCCTCCAACGGTTAGGAGGCATTGCTTCTGTGATGGGAAGTATGAACCACACCCCAATGATAAGTAGATTTGGTCATCAATTCAAAGTTCCCTCGGTGGTGGCGGCACTAACAGTGGGTAGAATTGCTGTCGCCGGTTGTGTTTAGTGGAAGAGAAGGGAGGAGAAGAACAAGAGATGAAAAATAGAAAAGAAAAGGGTAAAAAATATAAAAAGAAAAAATAAATAGATCTCAGCATTTCAAGAGCACTAACATAAATGTTGACAATCATGGGGTGCAAGTAAAATTATGATCCCCCAAATTATTGACTCTAATTTCAAACGAGGAAGTCAAACGTAAAAGCTTGAGTCATTAGGTGAAGAGAGTTTAATGTAAGATACGGCTATTATGAATCTCGTATGGCATTGGACTCTCAATTCATGTGGACTTTTTCTACAAAAAAAACTTTTATATGTATCATATAACTTGAGCTATCCTATCATTATAATGTCATTATCGGGGTCCTTTTCTGTTGAAACTCATTTTCAGCTTGGTGGTTCATGCGAAGCTTCACCTCCTCCTTCCTTGTGATCTGAAAAATGGATAAAAGAGGCTGGCGTGTGGACAACTGGACACGATATTGTCTTAACCGCAATTTATACGTTAGAATCTGCCCTCAAATAAATAATTTAAATGAAAGAGGATCAAGACATCCGATTAGTTTTTACCATCACGTTGAATTTGAACGACTCATCCTAAGTCGAAAAGTGGAGACTTGATTTCAAAGAGGAAATTACCGAAAAAAAAAGTCCTAAACTTCTATTGCACTTATACCAATTCAATCCTAAACTTTTCCATTTGGTCAATTTATTCCTAAACATTTTGACAATTTGTCAATTGAGTCATTCCGATCGATTTTGATCGGAAATCGCTAACTTGAATACTAGTCATTCTACGTGGCGTAGTCGGCACTGACGTTGACAATTTTTATAACTTTTTTTAAAAAAAAAATCTGAAAGGTCGTGGCCGGAAGGGTCGCGATGGCCCTCGCCAGATCTAGGCAAGCACCACCTCGCCCGAGGCTGGTGAGGCTGCGATGGCCTCGCCCAAGGCCTTCACGGCCTCGCCGGTGGTAGGTAAGGCCTTTGTGGCCTGGCACAATGAAAAAAAAAATGGAAGTAAAAACAAAAAATTGTAACAGCTTGAGTCCACATTAGCGATTTTTAGCCAATATTGATCGGAATGACTTAATTAACAAATTGTCAAAAAATTTATGATTAAATTGGTCAAATTGAAAGATTTAGGACTAAATTGGCATAAGTACAATAAATTTAAGACATTATTTTGTAATTTTTTCTATTTCAAATTACTTAGACCACCACTAATCATATAACGAAGAGACTTCTTGTTTCAACACTCTTCACGAGGGAAAAGTGCTGAATAAGTCCTAAACCTTTTGCGGTGATGCCAATTTAGTCCTAAACCTATTATTGGTGTCAATTGAGTCCTAAACCTTTTGATATAGTGCCAATTTAGTCTTTTTGTCAGATTTTGCTGATGTGGACGCTGGCCGGCCGACGACCGGTCATCGGCATTGACGTGGACAAAATTTAATAATATTTTAATATTATTTTGAATTTTTTTTCTTCTCCCCCTTCCTTCAGCCGCCCGCCAGAGCGACGACCGGCCGGAGGCCAAGGGCCAACGAGGTCGACCTCATTGGCCTCGGGCGAGCCTCGCCGGTAGCTGGGCGAGGCTGGACCTCGTCAGATTCAACGAGGTCGAGCCTCACCCAGTCATGGCGAGGCTCACCGCGACCTCTGGCAAGGGCCGGGCGAGCATTGCCGGTGGCGGGGTGAGGCCCAACCTCACTGGATCTGGTGAGGTCGACCCTCGCCCGGCCATGGCGAGGGCCGAGCAAGCCTTGCCAGCCCAGCACAAGGCTTGCCCTCGCCGACGATAGCGAAGGCGAGCCTCATTATAATTGGGGCAAGGCTGGACCTCGCCGGATCATCTGGTGAGGTAGGGCCTCGCCTCGCCCAGCGCAAGGCTCGCCCTCGCCCAGCCGCCAGTGAGGCTTAACCTCACCAGATCCGGTGAGGTCCAGCCTTGCCTAGCCATGGCAAGGCTCGCCTTCGCCGTCGCCGGAGAGGGCAAGCCTCGCCCAGCCACCGGCGAGGTCGACCTCGCCGGCCTCTGGCCGATCGCCGCTTCGGCGAGCGGATGAAGGAAGAGGGAGCAGAAAAAACAAAGAAAAAAAATTCAAAAAATTATTAAAAAATTATTAAATTTTATCCATATTAGCGTCGGTGACTGGTCGCCGGCCAGCCGACGTCCACGTCAGCAAAATCCGGCCAAAAAGACTGAATTGACACTATATCAAAAGGTTTATGACTTAATTGGCATCGAAAATAGGTTTAGAACTAAATTGGCACTACCCCAAAAGGTTTAGGACTTATTTAGCACTTTTCCCCTCTTCACAATAAGAACCCGTTGATGCTGTTCGATACCTCAGACGTTGTCATCATGACGATGTCTCTCATTATTTGTCCCGTGAAGAAGAAAGCCTCCATCTTCCAGTCGCAATCCATGATGCTCCAAGTGGTTTCTTAGCTTCTTTCAAATTATACAGCTTTATGTCTCTAGGTCTTGGCCAAGAAACATCCTCATTCCTTCCTTTTCGTGTCGAAATGGGGATATACCCAGATTTCGAAAGGGCATATAATGGTTAAAAATGCGATTGTTATGTGCAAGGATCCCTGCTTATCGGAAACCAATTGCCAGGAAAGTACATAAGTCTTTTCTGGAGGGATCCACAGTATATTATATGTCAAGGTATTAAAAATAGTAACGGTTGAAATCAGCACTGCATCATAGATTGCATAAATGACAAAGAAGAAAGAGATGTGTACACTTCAAGATGGAGTGGAACATGGGAGCCTCACCCTGAGATAGTATGCATATATAGCCAAAGCGAGATAGCGAAAAGAAAGCTCACTGCAGACCCCATTAGTATCTAGTTACGTGGTTCATATCTTGTGTCCTATTTCATATTGCCTTACCATTTTCTATCATGACTTGGAATATCACAAGCTCATCAAGTTATTATTCAAGCTTAATTGGTTCTCGAACTTGCCTCCAACCATGTTCATTTCGCACAGTGTGCAATGGGTAGTGGGCGATTTACAAGTTGGTTCTCCAGCAAGGAAGCATTCCTCACTAGGTGGTACGCATATCGAGAACGATATAAGTTCTTCAAGTAACGTCGAGAGCAATCTAGCACATAATTACAAACATGTTGATGTTCATATGGAAGTCCCGAGAAAAAGTGAGAGCGCATGAAGATGCCACACAAATTCATGTTTTTAGCAACTCTTTGAAATTAAGTATTCAAAATAATTCTATTAGAGATACCTTTACTTTCTTTGTCAAATCCATTACCATCAATGGTGATGTTCGAGATACGAAAATCGATTTATGAAGCGATTTCGCAGATTCATATGGGATGTTTTGATATTTGCCTACATGCTACATAATCAACTTTTGTAAATTAGTCTATATATTCCGACGTTGGTCCATGGAAGACGTTACATTGCATGACATTATAAGGGAAATGGGATAATGTGAAGCAGAAAAGAATCGTTGTTCTTCACGTTGGCAGAAATTCAACGATGGCCGAACCCGGATTGAGAAGAATTTGAGATGGGCCGCTACGATATAAGCCCATTGGGCCATTTTGGGGGAGAGGGTGTTTTGGCAGTTGACCAAACCTATTACCATGTTTGATAACCTCAATTAAGTGCTGAAATTTAAAAAAAATTAGTGCTGACTGAGATAGGTTTGCGTGATAAACTCATTAGCATCGACTTAAAAGGATTCAAATAAGTTAAAAAGTGATTTAATATGGCAAGTTAGGAAATGTTAGGGAAAAGAAGTGCCATAACTTTTTGACGGCGCTCATTTTAACACCAAAAACTTGAGTGCCACATTGGTGTAAAAACAATCACTTAAGTGCCTCCGGCGATAAATTCTTGCAATTCGTACCACGTGGCCTTTTTACTAAAATTTTTATTAATACGTGGCTTTTCTTATAATAAAGAAGTCCAAAGTGAAAAATTCTTCATCTAACTTGGCAACGCGAGCAAATCTCTCTCTCTCTCTCTCTCTAAATTCTCTTTCATGGAGCAATTTCAAGGGTTCTTCATGGTAGTTATCATCTTCAAGACATAAACAAGCTTGCTGTGTATACAATCAACCGGAATTTCTCAGCTCAACCATGCCATCCATTGAAGTAAAACCGAAGCTCCACATCCCAAGCTAATCGAATCATAATCCTCCGCTTTAAATGTCTTCCGACACCCGCGAGTGGCTTGATTCTGGTCTTGCGCTCTGCGTTTCAGCGGTTCCGCCATTGTGCTGGTCGTAATTCTTAGCTGGTTTTCCTCTTCCGTCGCTTTCGCGGAGACGGATCCCTATAACCGATGTTGACAAGTTTCTCTTCCACCAGGACTACTCACCGGAAGCACCACCTCCTTGGCCACTGCGTCCGCCGTTCATTTCATGCACCAATTCCTTAATTCAGGGAAAAAAGATCTCTAAACAACGTTATTCAGAGATTTCATTGCTAACTTCATTTTGCTGGCGAGCCACGTCGGATTTTCTAGGAACCCAAATCACCAATGATAATGCGGTGGTCGTTTCTTTCAAAAGTGTCATTTAACTAACCACTTGAAAAGTTTTGATACTAAATTGAGCGCTATGCAAAAGTTTTGAAACTTTTAATGTCATTTTTCCAAAATGTTACAATTTGTTACGTATTGACCCATCCTCAAGGTCCATTTTTAAGCAATCATTTACACAACATTGTGAATGACACAATTGGGATTTGTTCTGTGTCTTAACATTCACACCATGAATGACTCGAAGGAAATCCACAAATGGGAGAGAGGGTTATTAAAAATCGTACTCACCATCTCTTCCAAGGCCATCTCTTCTAAAAGGTTAACTTACGAGAAGATGGGGTGGGATTCATTTGTATCTATAGAGTGCATGAACTAAAGAATATACTCGGTTCTTCTGGTATTTTTTTGCATTGAAATTGCAATAACTATAATGGAGCTAACTAGACATTACCAAATTACAGGACTAGCTAGTCTTTCAATAATCAAGAAAATTACGTTTGCAAAGGTGAACAAATCACCAGACAAAGGCACTTCAGAGAAACGATCTTCGATTGGACTTTGCCAAAGAGGCATTTTGTACTTTTGTTCATTTCCACATCATCAAAGTCGTTTTGGGCCATCAACTTATTGCAATTTCTTCCCGTGTTGCCCAACATGCTTTGTCTTCCTCCAACCTCACAAGTCACATTTTGTCTGGTCTAGTATGTCAGACGCAAAATTCAATTTTCAATGTGGATAACCATACTTAACCAAGCTCTCTGCCTAAACTTCGGTTGAGGAAGCAAAAACTGCTTGTGCAAACAAAAGGGGATTAGGCAAAATGCTTTCTCATAACTATCTACATCAACCAATAGTGGTTGACGTTAGTGCTTTATTGGATGAAGAGAGAATGCTGGGGATTTATAATAAGAAAAGGAAACAAGAAAAAAAGGTTTGATTCTCATTGAAAAGGAAAAAAGCAAGGGCAAAAAAGGAAAAAAAAATTATCCATTGATGCTTTACACCTCATAAATAGAATCGATGGAGGGCCCCATGATATGCCCATGGTGGAAAGGAAGTGTTGTTTTTCTTCAAATTCTGAAATTAAGGAGAAATTTGATTGGGGAAAATGAAATATTATCTCTCTCTATCTGGTCTTCTTATCTTATCTACATCTAGGTATTATTTTAATTTTGGCTTATTAGCAATAGTGGATTTTTTCGAAAAAATATAAGCACATATCACCATGTAATAAATCTGTTGCATTATGAGCATGACTAGCAAAATTCAAGTAGAAAATTAAGATATTTTTACCTGCAGTTAATATTTGTAAGGAAAATCTCCCATGTGGTGATTGTTGGAAGATCCTCTATGTTGTTTTGACGATGACAAAAACAATCAAATGCTACTAATATGTATATTGCTTGAGTAGTGCCAAGCCGAAATGCACATATTGTCATAAATAGCACTAGAAGATTTTGATATGATAAATGCTCTACCACTGTAAAGAGTGCTCTGCCAATATCGAAGGATCGTTGTCAACATCTAAGGTGAACAAGATATTAGGTGTTGCCGATATCTAATGTGAACAAGATATTATGCATTGAAGATGTCTATAAGCTGGAATGATCTTTAAATAAAATGAACATCCAGAAGGACCTTGATCAAGGATAAACAAGCCGAGAAGAATGGAGATGATTGTGATGGCTTGTAGATACAAAGATCGAAGTGAATAATTGGATGGACTTGGCGATGGTGAACAAACCTAGAATGAGGATATCTAATAAAGCTTGGAAGGACCATAAAGGTGTACAGCTTGGTAGAATCAAAATTGCCAATATACTTGGAAGGTTTAGAAGAAAGATTAGCATCACTATTGGGAGCAATAGATTGTTGGCGCGGGAGAAGCTACCAATATCAGAAAGGTGGAAAACTATGACAATACCAGCGGTCCTTATGAGCTCAGTGAAGATGAGGAACCAACATGTGTGTTCAGAGTCAACATGGTGTCATTGGAGATCTATGGAAGCTGACTCAGTCAAATCAGTGAAGATGAGAAATCAGCATGGATTTTAACGTCCTTGGAAATCTTTGGAAATTGATATGGTTAATCGGCGAAGATGAGAAATCAACGAGGGTGCTAATGTGCTTGGAAGTCTTTGTATGAAGAAGAAACTAAAAGGATCATTGGATAATTGATCACAAGTCGTTTCACATGGTTTGTCAATGGATAGTATCAATAGACTAGTAATAATATGCACATCATGATTATCGGTAATAAATAGTGTTGATATTTAGTCGTGGATGGTGTTAGTCACTTGACCAACTGATTAGAACATTGGCAATAAGAAAATAATCGTTACAAAGACTTGGAATACACAAAAAGATCACCAAAGTTGATCAGGAGCAGTTTTGGCAATAATGAGCAAGGATAGACTCTGACACTAACACTATTTTGGAAAATTGCCACTGTCAGAGAGACGTTGGCGATGTCAGAGAGCCATTCCGACAATTTCTAGCAACGACCTGCTACTGGCAATGGTAGAACCAACGCGCTACTCAAGGATTTCAATGGAATACAGTCATATGAGAATGAATGGCTATATATTGAGTCCAAGAGAAGAAATTAGATTTGGTGGAAATAAACAAAACGAGTAGTGTGCTTTACATCTTCTTCTTTGCTCTGTTTTTGTTTATTTTTGTTTTGTATTCCTCATGTCTCTGGGTCGTGCTAATGTTTGTAATCAACGACAAGAGCAAGTGTACAAGAGCCATAGCAGTACGAGACTCCTGATAGCGTGATCTATTTGAAAGTCGGTACTAGCTAATTGTAACTTGTCTTGAAAATTCTTAGTAAATTTCAGCCTTGTTGTGATTGTTAGTGTTGAGAGTGAATATAGGCTTGGGGATAAAGCCAAACCACTATATATTTTCTTGTAATATCTTCTATCCCTTCACTATTAGCTTCATCTATAACAGCAGTACGCACATCTAATTTCTCCAATCTGTTTCTGCTAATGCTTAGGATTGAACATGTTATATTCTGCAAATGTTTTTCATAGTTCTCAAATAATCTATTAACCCCTCCCCCTCCCCAACAACGTAATGAAACCCTAACTCCAAATGGAAAAAAATGAATAATATGGTCAATTTATGATTATTGAAAAGCAAGAGAAAAGTATGTTAGACATATATTTATGTGTAAAGGTGATGATGCATAATTATTCGGTCGGTTAGTTGAGGATTGGACCTATGCTTAAAAATGTTATCATGGCTATGATTCCTTGGCCATTTAGAATGTTCTTGATGACAAAGCCTCATAGCATTATTATGTTAAATTTAAGCCCTACCAAACCAATTTTTGGCACCTAGCACACATTATCCTCTTTCATTACTAACTTTTTTTTTTTTGCATAAGTCTCAATAGAAGCTTAGACAGCCATTATTCATTAGTTCTCATGTTGTCATTACCATTTTCCAAATATGCGTGAAGCTTCTTTGGACAAACAAGCACATAAATTTTGAAACTTTATTCTGTCTACCATGGGTCGAAAGTACCACTCATACCAAAAAGAAAAAAAAAGTGCTAGGATTTCAATGAATAATATTTGTGTAGTTAAGATGAGCGCATGCTTGTTGATAACTCAAAATGATTGTGTTCTTTTCTCAATGATTGATAAAATGAAAACTTGTGAAGTCGATGTAACATGTGAGATAGGTTATTAATGATGATGGAGTATTACTAAACCTAACTTTGTTAACATGATATCATCGAGTCAATGAAGTGTCCCTTTTTTTTATATGTGCACATTTATTACATTTCAATGTGCAATGAAAAATGAAAGCGATTGGAGAGAGTAATGTCTAATCTGCAATGAGAGAGAGAGAGAGAGAGAGAGAGAGAGAGAGAGAGAGAGATGCCCCCACTAAGAAGCAAGATAATGAGAAAAATAGAAGCAGAAGTAGAGAGTCAAAAAGGCTACCAATGAACAACCTCGAATGGCAGTTTTGTGGACTTCATGTGACATATCCTTTGCCTGAAAGCTTTTGCTTTTTCAACACGTATAGAGACATTTCCCTCCCGTCCTAATGCAATTCGGACATCACCCATGTGGGAATCTTGGAACCTTTCCATAATTTTCCACAGAAAAGAAAAAGAAAGGTTTAACATAAGTTTTCGTACATCCTATATTTATTTTTTCCCGTAAAAGGGTAAAAGAAAAAAAGGTACACGTAGTTTTTGACAGGCTTGGATCATGCACCATAAACCAGAAAGATGTACTGAGCTAGATAATCGAGTTGCTTCGCAAGAAGTCTGGCTATCTATACTCTTCTTCTTTTTTTCACTATCTTTATTCATCGCTATAGTTTATTGGCATTTTTAACTTAGGACAGCAAAGAGAAAATCACTTTATTTTGTATACAACGTGGTTCTTGCATGTCAAAATGCATGGAGAATGTACAAAAAGATCATATAATTCATGTATCTTCGAGGTAACGAATTGTACTGGAAAATCAAACCTAATGAAAGCTACCAGTACGTAATAGATTGGAAGGTGTTTTAATTATTTATTTTTTCCATTTTGGGCCAAGAAAATTAGTTGAAGGTACTTGCAAGAGGGGCATTGACAACTTCTTTCTCTATAATTGCATACCATCATTACGTCTAACAAAAACACCTTCTTTTGGAAGCCTATGTAGATTACATGTCGGGTCATAATTTTACACCTATGTGTTTTATTTTTCAAAAAAAAGAAGAAGGAAAAGACTATAGGGAACATTGCTTCATACTTTATATGATTTAATGTTGACCTCGGTCAACCATGGTCCCTAATGAAACTTCTCAAAGAAGCACAGCCGTCCCTGTTCTAAAGATTGCCAACCATCTTGTGCAGCGTCACCGGCACACCTGGACTTCCTCGCCGTCCAAAAAGCATGGAAAGTTGTGTTATGCAAGGTCACCCTACTGTACCACCAAAATGACATTGCCATGAGCAACTCGAACCTGCACCTATAGGATCAAAAGAAAGACCCATGCGAACTTCCTTCTATTCGAATCACGACTGTTAGAAAGGCCTCGCATAAAGGCTGAGAGAAGACGGGAAGGAAGATCACTAATACCGATCAGCACTGTGGATAGATCCCCAGCCCTAAAAGGGATGCTTGCCAATTACAATAGCATGTAAGCAGTATAACCGGCTTACTTAAGACCCAAGCTGAGTAGGAAAGAAAGCTCTTAAACTATTGCTCTCAAGATAAGATAGAAGGCACGGTTGATATATATATTTGACGATACCATTCATTTACTTTTTCCACAAATACAAATCTCGTAGAATGGTGTTCAAGTGCTCACTGATGGCATTACATTCCCTTTGTTCTGCTATCCTCGTTAGATAGGGGGAAATTGCATAACTAAAGATAGAGAAAGAGAAAGTGGCAGACAGTTTGTTGGTACCAAATTATATTTAATCTTTATATGTTCACACTCAAATACTAACATGTAAGCTTACAATTATTGACCATATTTTTCATACATATGAATAGAGCGTATAGAATAAATAGTGGGTTCATGTGGATTTCTTTTTTAACAATTTCTTTTTGAGTAACAACAAGCTAGCACTAGGTGTGGGGTAGCTGATCAATTGAGAATCTTGGCATTGATTGGTATATTTTCGCCCTTTATTAACTTTGTGAACTTTTGTTTCCCTATAAAGAGGGTCGAAATGCGGACGGTTTGGATTCCCTCCGCAACTTCTCACTTAGCCCACCTTAAAAATTTGCATGCACTCTTCTTCTCCCTCCTCCTCCCAACACTTTGCCTCTCGTTCAACCTGGCCAGCCTCTCCTGCAATAAAATCCCTCTAAGTTGCTCCCATTATATAAAGAAATTGCTGATTTTTCTCATCATCATCATCGACATCTACACTTTGGTCCATTCTAGGAATATTCGAATTTGCAGTGGAACTGTATTTTTCAGTGAACACTCTCATTGCTTTAAGTATGGCTGTCGTCCCTTCCTGCTGCTTCCACTTGCTTGCTCTGTTCTTGGGCCTCTCTCTTGTCTCCACTTTTAGAGGTAAATACATGCATCCCATATTTTCGTGGTATGGAAAATGTACAAGTTAGGCATGTTTACTACTTGCACAAATTCATTGCGAAAAACATGAGATTCTAGAATATTTTGAAGAACCATCTCCAATGTGTACATTCTCATGTAAATGTGATCTAATTGATCTTCTGTCAATGCCGCTATGTTTCTCAGGTGCATCATGTGCTACCTTCACCTTTGTGAACAAATGCAACTTCCCGGTGTGGCCCGGGATCCTATCCGGCGCGGGCAGCTCCCCTCTGGAAACCACAGGCTTTGAGCTCACCAAGGGTGGGTCCCACACCCTACAGGCGCCGAGCGGATGGTCAGGGCGGTTCTGGGGCAGGAGCGGGTGCTCCTTTGACAACTCGGGCCGGGGCTCGTGCGCCACAGCCGACTGCGGCTCAGGCGAAGTTGAGTGCAATGGAGGCAATGCGGCCCCTCCAGCCACCCTGGCGGAGTTCACTCTAGGAGGGTCAGGGTCTCAAGATTTCTATGATGTTAGTCTCGTGGATGGTTACAATTTGCCCATGGTCATTGATGGCACTGGCGGTTCTGGTAATGCAAAAAATCAAATGCCCCTAAATCTTTATTTTTCTTAGAGTTAAGGGCGCACTATTCTTATCTCGCTATGCGCAGCTAAGTTTTTATGTCCACTTTACAGATTACAAGTTCTAATCCAGCCAAGTTTATTATTTTTGCCAGGTAAATGTGCGTCCACAGGGTGCACGACGGACCTCAACCGCCAGTGCCCGGCAGAGCTCAGGGCCGCCGCCGGCACGGCATGCAAGAGCGCCTGTGAGGCGTTCGGGAGCCCTGAGTACTGTTGCAGCGGCACATACAGCTCGCCTTCAGCTTGCAAGCCAACTCTCTACTCCCAAATCTTCAAGACGGCTTGTCCAAAATCATATAGCTATGCCTATGACGATGCCACCAGTACTTTCACCTGTTCTGGCGCGGACTATACCATCACATTTTGCCCTAATTCACCAAGGTATATCATTGTCTCTCATCAATTCTTTGGCTCTTTAGATGACTTTATTGTTTGATCAATATAGTTATTCACCAAGTGTAATCTTCTCAGTTCTGATTATAATGCAGGGCCATGATATAGATACTTTCAAAACAAAAATTACAGATTTGGATAGGCGGTTGTATCTTTTCTGACATCATGACTGAACTTTAGATGTTCTTTTTCAGTGTCATATGACATGTACAAAACAAAAGACAGCAAATTCGCTTTGTCACCAGCTCAGCAATTGGAGAACGATTTGCTTCCATAATAATCAATATCTTGGAAAAAAAATGTACACCTTAGCACCAACACGGAATTGATAATTACTTAACGGAATATTTCGTGGGCTCGAGATTATTCCCACGAGATGGCATCAGTGGTCATGAATAAACTTGTGAGGTCATCATGTATTCTGAATTGGAAATATGTGATTGTAACACACTCCAAGGTTCTCTTGATATCAACTGAAAAGTTACTGTAGGCTAGTGAATGCTATATTCTGGAGAAGTCATTGCAATCGACAGTTGATTCAAAAGCTGTGTTTCTTCTGCAGCATCAAATCTGCAACAGACTCCTCTCCCAAAAGCGTACAAGCTGCAGATAACTCAGCAACAGCCGGGTCCGGATCAGGGTCGGATTCAACCCAAGACACAGCATTTGCCAATTCATGGCTAGCCAATTTGGCCACAGGCGATTCGCCACGTTGTCCTCCTTCCTCAATTATTGGGTTCACACTGACCGTGGGAGCCATCACTCTCTCCCTCTTGCAATTTTTGTAGTCAGACAGGAGTACATAGAAGAGA
This sequence comes from Syzygium jambos, assembly GCA_031216235.1. Classification (NCBI taxonomy): domain Eukaryota; kingdom Viridiplantae; phylum Streptophyta; class Magnoliopsida; order Myrtales; family Myrtaceae; genus Syzygium; species Syzygium jambos. The sequence continues at coordinate 16,802,191 of CM062228.1, forward strand.
CCAAAATGAGCTGGCTAATCACCTTTTGATGAAGAGAAAGTAGCTGAATCCAGATTGTAAACTGCCCGCTTCCTTGTTATGCACAACCGATGATTATAGCTTTACATTTCATCATGTCTTAAACTATGTAAAGCATTTTGTTTGGATGTAAGAACGAAAAAGAGTATGCTCTTAAAAGAATTTTATATACAGTTTGTTGTACCATCTGCCCAACAATTAATTTTCACTGACTAGTGATCCATGTGTGAATATATTCTCGTGAAGGCTACAGTTCAAATCGAAATCTACTCTTCGAATTAAAGTTGTATACTTGTCATGCATCTGTAAAGCCGATAAGAATCCATCTCTTTCCTGAACCGTGTATCACATTAAAGTCTATTCAATGAGTTACACAGTAAGTGCCAAAGCCAAGCATATAGGCAACTCAAAGATGCATTTGATTTCATAAATTTCTCATTCCCACCATACAGTTCACCAGACATGCTTTCTAGTTTCTATTAACATTAAACACTTAATGGTACGTCTAATAGAGGAGCAAGTAGTATATTCCCACCACAATGACAGAATCACATTCTCTCATCCATTTCCTGAAAGTGAACTACATTGACATCTTTTCGGTAAAAGAATGTCGTTAGGCTAGAAAAGGAGAAGCTTCTTACAATGCTCATAATAATAATAAAAGATCTTTCTTCCAATCTCATGAAGCTCTGGGATACTTAGGAAATACTGTGTAAAAGATAACTAGCGATGCTATGATTTAATCAGCCAAGCACATTTAAGGAGCTGCAGAGAAGCGGTAACAACTAAACAATAGGTTATTCACAAGACCAATACTCAGGAATCTCTCGACAGATCACTCAATGAACAGTAGTTTCTCTGACTTGGTAAAGGCAGGAGGATGAGAGGACTAGGAAAAGGGCTCCAGAGGTTCATGGCATAATTCTGACAAGTAATGGATAGCAATGATCTTTCTCATAGCCAGGCCAGGAGTCATCACCATTGACAAAGCCTTGATGACGTTTCCAAATTTCTGAGTCGTAGTTCTCTGTAACGCTGAAGAGTAGGCCTTCTTTAGCTATCACATCCAGAAACTTGTCCAGCGAGTCTCCTCTTTTTGGACTGAGAAGTATAGACTCTGATGGCCCAGGTCGCTTCAATAGGGATTTGATCATCCGAGCAAGGTCAGAGTGGAATTCCTTGAAAAAGGTGCTGAATCAATGTGATGCGCCACGTCAACGATTTTAAAAGGAGATAACCTTGGCAGAAACTGAAAAGCGCAAGCTTCTATGCATTATGCACAAGAACCAATATGTGTAGTTCATTTAGGAATTTGCTCACAAATCCAGACATTGCCAGGTCATCAAGCATTGAACAATATTGAAAACGTGAGCAAGTATATCAACTCTGATATAGGAGAAGGTTGCACAAAATGTCAGGATGTGGAGTAACTCAAGCAGGATTCAGACAAACAACGATATCTATCCCCAATATGAAGAAATACAATCACATTTATACGAAGAACTATACTTTTCGTGACACTGGAGTAATGGAAGCATTTAACAAATACAAAGTTAGTATTTTGGGCCATTCATCAGAATTAGAAACTATTGATATATTCATAACCAACCAAATTTATCATGGAAGATGATAGGAGGTACCAGTCGCTAGCAACAATGATGTCATAACTGTTGGTGATTTCAGAAACTTCCGTCTGATTCCAGTGCAACATCATAGGCATTACTTTTGTTCCACCGAACATTTTCAAGTTGGCATCAATGTTGCATTTGATATCTGGATGATAAGGGCCAACGCCAACAGTGAAAAAACAGAATGTAGAGATAATAAAAGTCACTAATTGAATTCAGGGAACAAAAAAGATGACAATGATGAATCATAGTAGAGGAGTGAGACTTTCGGTCCTGTTTGAATCAACCATTTTAGTGGCAACCACACTTTCAACCAATCAAGTAATTGTCATTAGTACAACATGCAATATAGATCATCATAATATTAAATACATGTCCTTCTTCCTTCTACCCTCACTTAGAAGTTCATCAACCCTTGCTATTACTGGTACTGATAAAATGAACAAACTTAGGTTAATGCATCACTTCTGTACTACTTCCATTCTAAATTGACTTTCATTAATTGATAGAACACGTTAGTATTGTAAGCACTACTGAGATAAAAATGAAGCAAGCAGGTATAGGTGCCCGTCAAGTGCCCCCAATTAGTTCTTGTACAGTGAAGTACCAGATTCATTGTTCTGTTCTCAATAGACTGAAAAAATTCAGAATACTAATTACATTACTGTTACATCTTAGAGAATCATCAGCCAAGAAGGATACAATCAACTACTTGAGGGTTTCCATCAGATATTACCACTTCTGATGCTTCAGTGGCTGCTGCAATGACTAACCCAGCAAAGCCATAGCCTGAACCGAGCTCAATAACTTTTTTACACCTAGAGAATATCATAGGAAGACACTTCAAAATCAGTCTTCAGATAAATTCACAAGAAGAAAGCAGTTTCAGCAAAGTGGTTTGCTAGCACGGAGGATTACCAACCGGAACATGTCTGCATGTGACAGACAAAAATATGCGAGTACTTCTTCTGATGGCCATGGACCTAACATCAATGAGGACATGGAAAATATCATCAGTATAGCTATAAAATTAGACTCGAAATGCTCAAAAATCAAGATTTTGAGGGGGTCTATCACTCCCCAACGCAAATCCAGAGTGGCAGTGCATAAGTTTATGTCAGAGGAACGGAGGAAGTATTTAAAAAAAAATAGAAAAAAAACAAAGGGTTTGTGAAGTTTTGAAAATCCATTACTCTTCTCAATTTTATTTAGATGCTTCGTTGAAACTAACACTCTTACAACTTCAAGCAAAAATGAAGGCAAAAATGGTAGCATAAATGAAATCTGACTTGTAAAGCCTTCTATGGAAGACTCATCATCTTCTTGTTCCTCTTCATTAACAACAAGAAACCTTACTTTGGTGCGCAAACCTCAGGCATAATAAATATCCCATTGACCTCACAGAACATGAACTCAAGCTTAGGTGGGTAGCTTATTGCACTTGACGTTATGGGGAATTGTATCTATGCCATGCACCTAAAACATATAAACAAGTCCATTCCTTAAACCACTAAAGCAAATCCTATGGGCTGGAAATTACAATATCAAGCGACTGACATTATGTCTATTAAATTCATACTTTGTATTGAGCCAGATATATGCACCATGTCCCTCAGACTATGGACCAAGATCTAGGTGCTTCCTAGGCCACATACCTTAAATGGACCGATCACTCAAATTGCCGCACAAAGTTTTTGATGCAGTCAACACAACATTAATACAGTATAGTCCAAAACATTTTCCCTCAGGGAAGCATTCAAATATAACGGATCGCAAACCATTGATTTTTTACCCAGTCTATGATAAGTCATCAATGCATCAAAATTATTGGGAACAAAACTAAGCAGTAGAAAAAAGAGCTGCTCAAGAACTTAAATGAACATTCTAAAGCTAATGGAGTAGAAAGAACTCACAAACAAGTCCAGTGTTGTCAACATTATACTTATTGCAGATCTCAAAATCATGAAGATCAGCTTGATTCTCCAGTCTCTGACTGCATGAAAAACAGAATCCAGAAACATCAGTTTGCAAAATACTCCTGATCCTAACCGACAAAGAGATAGCTCCACGGAACTCAATCTTGAGAAGGTTTCACTCCCTAACTAAACCCCACAAGCACCTTATTTCAATTAATGAGTTGAAGTCGTCACTCCCCAAACACCGCATCTGGAGAAGAACCCAAATAGGTACCCATAGTTCGATGAAAAGGTCTTTCTGAAATTTTAGTACTGGGCATGGTCGTTTACATTCATCTGCTAACTACTAATATTAATGCCGCTGCTATGAGATCGTTTCAAAATCAAGAGAACTATTCAGAATAGATTAGTTAAGTGCACTGAAGTTGCTAGGCAAGTTTCATCAGACAGACAAGTGGCCTTGTGTTGTAATTGGCGCCTTATTGAAGTGTAATTCTTGAAGTCTGTGGGAGGATTGCTCCTATGCTTTTGCGCCGCTAAAATATCTTTACTTGATAGGAAAAAAAGAATCTTCAAGAAACCCAGATGTATACGAAGAGCTCTCAGCTCTCAATCAGGGGTGAAACAAACTGAAATCGAGAAGGGAAGAATCCAATTCTCAACGTCAACCATATGGAGACAGCCTCCAGCAACCAGACTTTTGAACACCTCATCAATCATAAAGAAAGAACGGATGTTCGGGGGCCAAAAAACAAAAGACGAGGAATTCAGAGAACTCACGTGAGCAACAGTCTGGGACAACCATCGACGGGCAATGTGTAGCGAAAAACGGTACGCCTCGCTTCCGCTGTCGAGGAAGAAGAAGCCGAATCGCCTTGCTGGGTCGCCGCTTCAAAGGGTATCAAGTTGAAGCCGCGACTGTTCTTCCTCCTCGAAACGTGATCTACGTCGGCTCGAGACTGCTCATCTGAAAGAAAGCAAGAAAGGAAACAAGAGAAAAGAAACAGCAAAAGGGAATCGGTCAGTCATCGAGCGCGGATCGTTCGCGAAATTCGCGGCGGTGAATGGACGATACCATCTTGGGAGAGACGGTTGGGGAGGAGAGCTCGTCGCAGGATGCTCCATCTCAGAGAAGAAGGAGAAGCTTTTGTAGTTTTCTCCATGGGGGACAGCAGAACCGAACCAGCCCTCCTCCTTCACCTTGTCTTTTGCTTCTTGCCCGGCTTATCTGATGGAATTATTTCTTTTCCTCCTTATAAGATGGGATTTATGGAATTATTATCATCAAAATTAAACGTTGGCACTCGCTAAAGTTGTAAATGAAACCATTCTGTTATTCAATTTCTAAAATAGAAATAAATTTGCAACAAAAATTCGTTTAATAATACAATTTCATTTTCTATTTCTAGAATAAATATTTGTTCCAGAAAGATGTTTGGAATAGAAATGAAAAGCTAAAATTTTTTATTTTTTTATTGCTGGATCAAAAACGAGAATTAAAATTCTTCTTATCGCTCGCCCTCACTACTAGCCAATCGCCCACTCACCGCCCACTTGCCGATTGCCGCCTCTCGCCACTCATTGTCTCTCGCCGCCCTCCTCCCGCTGCTGCCTGCCTCCCACCAACCGCCTCAGGCCACCGGCCACCTCCCATTGCCGGCCACTATAGGCCATCGCCTGCCGTCCATCGGCCACCACTCCTACCTTCGGCCGCCATCCTTTCGCCGCTACCCGCCTCCCCCTATCGGCCGTCATCCACTGGCCATCCTCCTCCCGTCGCTGCCCTCCTTCCATTGCCGATTGCCTCTAGCCGCCGTCCTCCGCACTAGCTACATTGCTTTCCGCCGTCACCACCACCTCCTCCCACCGTCCGCCTCCCACCATCCGCTCACTTGCCACTCGAGAGGAAGAAATTTTGTGCTGTTATCAAATAAATTTTTATTTTTAGAACATAAATTTTATGTCATTATCAAACGTATTTTTTTGCTTAGAAACTCGTTCAGGAATAAAAGTTGATTTCTGAAACAGAATAATTGTTAATCGCAGCCTAAGAAACTGCTTTTGCTCTCATTGACAATACAGATTTTCATCTTTATGTCCTGAGATTCTAGATTCTACAAGACATTATGTCCGATTGATTTGATAACTTCCGATGGAAATTTGAGAAATTTGAATGAAAACGAGAGAAGAAATATTTAAATTTAAAATTTTCTTCACTGATTTCCATTCCTCCCCATTTCGTTCGTTTACCCAAAGTGATCAGATCAGCTCCAAAACATGAATACACAATGCTGATTCGAAGGTCCAAAATTGACACGTCCATCACTAAAGTCCCACTAAGGTGCTGACACTCGAGAACTCTCTCCTCGTGAAGTATGTCGCAGTGAGGCAATGCAATACAAGTGTGTCTATTATCGAAGTCTCGCCAAGATGCTAGCAACCAGAAAGCTTCTCCATTCAAGATATAGCGCATCCAAATAATGCAGTATAAACTATTCAGTTATCGAAGTCTCACTAAGATGCTAGCAACCAGAAAGTCTCTCTACACAAGATACACAGCACTTAGACAAAAAAGTACAAGACGTTCAAAGATTTATTCACGTCGTGAATCAAATTCGTGACCTCATAAAAAAAACATGATCCCTTTATCGCCAAGCCAACCATCTTAATAATATCTCAGATATTAACCGAGCTTAAGTATATTCTTCAATCGGATTCTGAATAATCAAATGCCTCAAGCCAATCACCTAATGTTGGCCTTACCCCAACTTCAGCTCTTCCGCCCCAGAAAAGCACATGGTCAATCTCACCTGGCGAAGTTAAAATGAAACCACCCTATGGGAAGTCATGCAACTGACTATTTAAGTTCAAACTTCTAAGATTGTTTTATCAAGCATCAAGCATAGAAAAAATAACACCAATTTGCATCATCCCTTTACAAGAAAGACACTTTCTGTGTTCTCAGCTCATGGAAACTTCAAATTGCTAAGTATAATAATCTGCTAATCTATCACCACTGCAGTGTTGAGCACGAGTCTGATTCCCTCTCTAGTCACAAGCCAATTTTTGTAAACTTCGCCACGAAAAGGCCACTAGTTTGAGAAGTTGAAGGATTGAAGCGCAAAGTCTTGGGTATCCTCCCACTCTTGCATGGCCAACTTGCTGCAGCATCAATCTCCTGCAGCACTGCCAATGGAAGAAGAGATGAACCGCTGCAAGAATAAAGGTTTTCCTACCACTATAATGTCATTACTTGAAAGTACTTATCACAAAAAGAGCACATGTCATCAATAGCCATCGATTTTTTCCCCCATATACTTTTGACTTCGGTGCAGAAGGGACTTACCAGCAGACGTGTTTTCCTCGAGGAATTGTTCTACCACATCTTCATTTTGAGCAACTGTCAAACTGAGAGCAATAACAAAAACAATTAAGCGATGGACCAAGGCTTTGTTTTCACCATAGGTAAAAGAATTGCATATGTGAAAAACCTGCAAGTGCTGTAGACGAGTGTCCCACCAACTTTCAGCAACCTGAAGCCATTGATTAAGAGCTTTAACTGCAAAAGAAGGATTGTGTGCCGATGACAGATCACAACACTTTATAATTGCTTGCAAAATACCAACAAAGCCCAGCTGGCCCAGAATACCGCAATTGGAACTTACAAATGTCCATAAAGACGCATAAAGACGAACAAAACAACAGCAAGCAACAAAGCACCAGCTAGATTTTTCAAGAAGTTACTCCTTCACTCTATCGTATCCTCAGACATACCATCAGAAGAAAATTCCAAAGATATTAGTGCTGTTTTGTATCCCATAACCAATATATGTAATCCTTCTAATCTTTCCAAACAGAAAAACAATTTAAAGGAGTGAAAAGAGAGAAAAGAAGGAGACACCCAGCCTGTACCAAACCTAGCAAGAGATCTTTATCAAATTACCTGGAGCAATGTCAGGTTATCTGTTCTCTCTGCATTTAGTACACGCTGTTGAAGAGTTTCCCATCCCCACTGCTCAAACTTCTGAATATGCCTTATTGAACCATCATGAGTGCATTCTGCATCAACAAGAACCTAAAACCAAGTTGAACCAATTGGTTGCATTAACTAACATTTCACAATAGAGCTCCCGCAAAGACAAGGAAAGGAAGATGGAATTAGCTGGTTCGAAGAGGAAAAAAAAGATGTAGATATGCATTTAACCTTGTCATAGCCGCAGTGCAGAAGCTCATTGTCGGACACAGTCCGATACAAGTCATCTTTGGTGAGGCCAACAACTCCAGAATGCTTCCCGTAGAATATAATCTCAGGATATTGAAATTCTTGGCGAGACTTGGAAGTAGCACTTTGTCGGGCTCTTGCTGCTCTCTTCCTCTCTTTCCATGGCCTCCTAGAAGTCCATTCTTGGAATGTTTGGACCTTTTCATTTGTTGTGGATTCACCTGCATAACACTAGACAGGATAGAACATCAAATACGTATTATGACACAGTATGTACTACATGTTCAGGATGTCTTTCAGTTGGATTACATGATTTGTAGGAATGAACCCTAGCAGGAATCACAGAAAAAGCCGTTCCGTCGGCAACAAATAATCGGCATCGGTCGCCTATCGCATACTTCTGCACCATCGTTCTGCAAGCTGCCAAACGGCATTCAGAAACATCAACACCAGTGACGGACCCCGAATCACCAAGAGCATCCAGCATCATGCAAAGTTTAGCACCTGAAAATACAAGCCGAGTCATCGATCAAAATCAAATGAGATGATGCTGCCCAACTCCAATCAGCTTATTCGACGGAACCATAGTCGAAACCCAAAGCACGAGGACGAGACAGGGGAAGTTTCGTGAGCAAGCAAGCTGCTCATACGCGGCCACTCAAAATTAATAACTTTAAAACCACAAGAAGACATTTTCACTAGCTTCTCGTTAGAATAAGTCGAGCGACCATATTCATCGAGCATACAAATCGATCGAGAAGAACGGAAGAGAGAAATGCTCACCGGGAGCAGCGCAAAGATCGAGCACGTGATCTCCCTCGGCGATGCCCATAGCCGAAACAGCAGCTCCGGAGGCAGCATCAATCCCATAAAGCTACATTACCAGATTACCCCCAAACCCATCATTCTCTAGAACCCAATCCTCCCATAAGATTATCACCAAGACCATAGATTGAACCTGCCAGTTTCTTACCTTGCCTTCACGGTACGCTTTCGTACCAGCGATCTGAACCCGCGGCGGCAGCGAATAAAAACCAGGCAACCAATCGACCCCCTCCGCCTCGCACGCGAGCTCGCCTTCGAGCTCCCGCAGGCACGATTCGCCGCCGGGTTTCACCCTAAACTCCCGAAAATTCGAACAACGCTCATAGCAACGCGAATCGCCCCCAGAATGGGAACAGCTGCTTCGAAGCAACAACAAGAAGCGACGGATTCACTCACCTTACGTAACGAGGGACGGAGTCGCCGGCGGCGTAGATCGAAGGGTCGAGGCCGTTCTCGCCGAGGAAGTCGAGGAACTCCGGCGGCAAGGGCGCGCCCGGAGCTTCGTCCATCGGAATCGCGGAGGCGGCGGGAACCAGCTGCTGCGAGCGGGACGACGCCACCATCGAAGAGCTATTGGAAAGCTTTGTATCGTAAATGGATCGGGTCGGTCCGGACCCAGCCCGGCCCACAGGCTGGGATGGGCTAGGATGCATCATACCAAGGACCCGTTTGGTTCAACTTTGGGAAGGGGCTTTCGGCCTCGAAAGCCCCTTTCCAAAATGCTAAACCGTTTGGTTCAGCTTTCATGCTAGCGTTGACCAAATACTAGCATTTGGAATTCTACTGGTCACTGTCTTTTTTTTTGGTTTGAAGTTGTTCATCTTCTTCATTAGGCAGCCAGCGAGGGTGGCCGGCAAGGAAGAAGGCCCCGCGAGGTCACCTAGGGTCGGGCGACTGCCCAAGCGACACTGTCGCTGGGGTCACTCGACCCAGGCCATCGCCGCCTGAGGTCGAGCAACGGTCGCTGGCGCCAGATCTGGCTCGCCGGCGGCCGTAGCCCTTCACTGGAGCCGGCGAAGGGTGCTTTAAAAAAAAAAACCCCCAAAGTCCATTTGTAAATAAAAATAACCAAACACAACTTGCATTTTCCCAATTGGATTTCAAATGATTTTTACTAAATGCCATTTGCATTTCCCCAAGTAGCTTTCAGTTAAAGGTATTTGCATTCCCCAAATGAGCATTCTAAAAGCCGAACCAAACGGACCCAAGTATTAACGACCTAATTCCCTAAAAAACCTCAATTTTACATCTAGTTTTAATTTACCCTGAACTTTTCTTTTATCTAAAAAAACCCCAAAATTTAGTATACTTCTAAATTTGCTCCGAACTTTTTTTCCCCAGAAAAACCCTCAAACTTTAAGTTTAGTCTCAAATCTGGCTCGAATTTTGTTTTGTCTAAAAAAATTCACCAAGTTTCAATCCATTCTCAAATCTACTATCGTGATCCAGTTCTAACTTGACATAGTATTTCCACATCGATAACAAATCAACATCAGCAAGATAATATGTAAAATTATCTCCAAGATGAAATAGTTTTAGGATATGAAAATTAGGGAAGACTAACTCAATTTTTTGGACATGGGGCTAATGAGGGTGTATTTTGGACAAAACTAAAAATTGGTGATTTTTCTCTTAGACAAAAATGGTTCGAAAAAGATTTGGGATTAAATCTAAAATTTGGGCTTTTTTTAGATAAGGAAAAGTTCGGGATAAATTTGAATTGAAACTAAAGTTTGTGATTTAAAAAGTCCGGGACAGAATTATCCATACAGCTTTGGGTGGCGGGGGGAGGGGGGGCGGCGGCGGGGTTGGGGTTAGGCCTTGCACTAACATAACTTGTCAACAAACTCTCCTATTCTCTCGCGCTCCAAGTTAGATCTCGTCAACCTTAACACTGACCCGTTCCCTGCATTCCATACTTACGGAAACATCCCATGAATGCAAAACTTGTTTGATCATCTCATGTTTGAGATTTCATTCTGTAATATTCAAACATAACCCACCAAAGTAATGCCACCATTCTTGATCTGCCATGCTGCAATGATGATCTGTCTTCGCACAAAGATTCAGTTTCGACTTGTTACCATCGGTCCATGTTCTTGAACTTCTAGTCTTTTCTGAGGCGAATCTGTGCATTTGGATCGAGCTTGAATATCATTATGGAGATAGAGGGAGGCACACCGCTCGCCGAAACACCGACCTATGCGCTCGCAATTGTGATCATTGTCTTGGTCGCGCTCAGCGCCTTCTTCCAAAGTACCTTGGAATGGTCTGCAAAGGTTAGCAATCATCACCATCTACTTCTTCTGTCTTCTTTGCTTTTTTTCTTACTTCTGATCATTTTTCTTGTACATCCAAGGAAAGAAGTGTCTGTGTCCTGATTTTTCCCTTAATTTGATGTCAATATCTATTTGCTTGTACTCAGTGGTTGGAAAAGAACAAGAGGAAAGGTCTTGTTGCTGCAGTAGGGAAGATCAAGGATGGTAGAGCCCACCAAAACACTCACAAATTCCCTCATTTCTTTGCTTTTCCTTTTTATTTTTGGTGGAATGTGTGTTCCTAAAGTGGTTCTTGCGATTCCCCCTCCCCCCCTCCCTCCTGGGGAAGACAGAGCTTATGCTTTTCGGGCTTCTCTCTCTGCTGATGGGTCATTGGATCGCATACTTTGCAAAGATTTGCATCAAATCTTCGACCTCGAGCAGCCGATTCTATCCTTGTATGAGAGAAGATGTAATCAAGGTGGTGGAGAATGTCGTCTTCCCAAGTTCAAAGAAGTTAAATGAATCAGGTTATAGCATCGAAGTGATCATAGGGAGGCAGAAGCATTGTCCTAAGGTCACTCACGTTGCTACATCCATTGGGTTATATTATTTATAATCTGTGCATAACTATGCCGTTTTGTTCAACATGTTTGTTGCTCTCTGATTTCCGATTCTGGAAAGCCATGGTACAGCTGCCGATGCACTGCTCAAATCGAAATTGCATTTTGAATGTTAGTCCTAAATACCATCTTATTTTGCGTTCTCGAGCCTTTGCGAGCTGCAGGCATCTTGAGTCTAAATATCATAGAAGTCTTTATAACTTTAGAGGTGGTGATAGAGTTTCCCTTGTGTGATGACTTGGGGTACGCATGACAATCATTCTGTACCCGGAAAGTATTTCTACTCAGAAATGATTCTTTTTTATTCTGTGCCCGAAAACAATTTCTGAGCATTTGATGGCGTTTAGTAATTATCCAAAATTTCTATTCCTGGGATAGAAAAAAAAAACAGAAATACGTTTGGTAATTATACAAAATTTCTTTTTATTAATAATATTTTAAATTATTTAATTTTTTTTCTTTTTTTTTCTTTCTACCCTTCCCTTATTTGGCCATGGCCGGTCGCCGGCGTCGGCGACCGGCCACAAGCTAGGGCATCACTGCCCTCACCGCCGCCCTAGCCGCCTGTCTCACCGCCGGCCTCGCCATGATCAACGGCGAGCCGCCTCGCCTAGGCAGCGAAGGTCCAGCCCTCACCCTCGCCTCCGCCGGCGGCCGATGAGGGCCGTGACGCCCTCGTCGGCCCTGGGCTATGGCCGGTCGCTGGCGGCCGGTCGATCGCCGACGACCGGCCACATCCCAGGGAAGAACAACACAAAGAAGAAAAGAAAAAGAACTCGTTCTCAAAATTGTGCCGAGAAACAAGAATCAAGTTTTTTTTACTTCTTGTTTCTCTTCCAAAACTGTTTCTGGGCATAAATTTTTGCAAAAATGTGCTCGGAAACAAAAAGTTTACTAAACGTATTTCTGTTCCCAAACTATTTCTGAGAACAAAAGAACAGAAATTTTAACTGTTTGGCACGTTACCAAACGGGCCCTTATTATCTACCTGCTCTTCCTGTCTATGTTTGGGAGACCTTCTCAGAAAAAAATATAAATTCTTCTCCAGGGGCACGAGCCTTTCGTTTCATATGAAAGTCTTGAGCAGCTTCACCGCCTACTGTTTGCCCTTGTCATTATTCATGTATCTTACAGCTTCGCGGCCATTTCCCTGGCCATTACTAAGGTAATCAATGTTGTCAAGAGAATAGCTTCTTGTCGAATCCCGTAGTTTTTATTTGTTCTTTATCTAAGAGTTCTTCATTTCTATCTCTTTTTTTCTTTTTGGCCAAATCAATCTTCACTGAAAAGATATATAGTTGGCGAACATGGGAAAACCACGCTAAGAGAATGACCATAAAGGAGGGTAATGGTGCTCCAATTTTCCCTCAGAAGCAATTAATCTTGTGATATAATGTTTCAGGTAATGGTTACATGCTGAGGCGTTTTCTTCATGTATCGTCCAGGTTTTCCAAGCATATTCCACCACACCTTGCATCCATTGAGCAAGGACAGAGTTCTCGTTTGGCTGGTATCGAGACAAATAGCCGATCTTTCACACATACAGCAGCACATATGGCATGGGAATGTGCATAGCATAAGCTTTATTTTTCTTTTGGGTTTGAAATTTCTTACTTTAGTTATTAAAGGCATGTCTTGTTCTTATGCTAGTGTAACAGAACTCCAAACAACTTTCATCTGCGATGACTTTGCTCCAAATAGTTTACTTTGACTCGGTGACATTTACCTCTAGATATTTCAATTGGCAGTCATACTTTGTTCGCAGCTTTGCTTCGGCCGCCAATTCTGGAGTTCTATTAACCAAGTGGACTACATGGCTATGCGGTTGGGCTTCATTACTGTAAGTGCATTTATCAGTGGAGGTGAAGTTCTACTAATTTGACTAAACAGAGTGGTTGAGTACTATCTTGTAGCTCTTGTATGGATTTACTCTTAACCAAAGTTCATCTCTTGCTCTTCCTGGCCTCCGTTATTTATGATGGTTTGTCTGGATTTATTTTGCACAAGTTTGGCTATCGTTTGGGTAAAGTAAAAGAATGCATTTTACCGTAGATCATGGTAACCTTGAGGCTATGCAATTGGACATCTGCTGGTTTTTTTTTTTTTTGAAGAAGAAACTTTCTTTTAATTGGAGTTGTCGCGTGAAATACGTTCTCATTACTGAAAATACGAAAGCTAAAGGAATTGTATAGAATTCATTTGTCATACTGAAGACTTGAGGGAGGCTTTAAAGTGTCAATTAGATACTTGCATTTTGACACTTAACTTTTCTTGAATTGTAGACTCATAAGCTTCCTCTATCTTACGATTTCCATAACTATATGGTCCGGACCATGGAAGAGGAATTCAGCGATATTGTTGGCATAAGGTAACCTATTTCTCTCTGCTTGAGGTTTGTACTGACTTACTGCTATAACTTCAGTCAGTGTGAAACTCTTACTTGATTTATCAATTTGACCATAGGGATACACTGCTAGATTCTTTAGTCTGCGGAAGGCTACAAAACATACTCTTCATATGCTCACAATGCTCGATTTTGTTCTCTGATCATCAAGCTTAAACTTAAGGATGTGGTGTGTGAACGAAAATTAGTTTTTAGTTGCCTTGATTGCATTGAACTTTAAACTATTTGGACAAGTAAATTGCAGTTCTTCAGATGCTATTCGAACATCAGACCAAGAGATACCCCGGGTACAATATTCAAGTCGTCCAATTTTGCTCAGCAAAGTTGTTACCCACATCAGATCTCTATAGCTGCAGCACTTTGCTATACTCGAAAATACCTCTAGACAAAATCTACATGTCTCAAATGAAACTAGATAGAAGAAAATCAATTGTACATAAGGAGTTTAACCAAATAGCAGAAAACACTGTGGAACTGGAGAGGGGAAAAAAACACGGTAAATTGGAACTAGTTCTCAGACATGTAATAATACACTTCTAGAGAAGCTCATGCAAAAGAGTGCATCGAAACACAGATACATGGCATGGAGGGTACTTGTGCTTCACTCTTTGAAGATGAATGTCATGGCCTAGTTTATTTAGGGGTCAATGCACTCCACACTCGTTTCTCTCTTCAGTGCAGCTTTACACTTTGCAGATTTCTTCTTCTCTCAGGAGTCACTGCAGCGAGTCTAAGTGCCTGAACTAATTGGAGCCATCTTTTGAACTTTTAATGCAGCGTGCCCTTTTGGATATACGCGATATGCTGCATACTCTTAAATTTTCATGGTAATTCTCTCCTGATCAGCTCACATATCTTTAAAGGCTTTAAAACGTTCGGAGCAATACAACAAATTCGGTCTGACTTTTCAGACTCCAACTTTGCTTTTTCTTTTATTCACCAAAAGCTTTCTGTACCAACAAATATGAAGTGTCTATACAAGTAAGACATTTGTTTCTCCGTAAATAAGTTTTTGCTGAAGAGAATTTGGTAGCCTTTTCAATTTTTTCCTTTTCCGATGTTTCGCAGGAATAATCTAATTTTATGCAGTCCATTACTCTTGATAAAAGGATATCTATGATCTATAGCAGACCCAATTAATGAGATAAGGCTCAGTCCAGTGTTGTTCTTGCTTGTTGAGCTTGAATCAGACGTGTTATTTTTCTCTTGATGTACTTTTTCAGGAACCAACGTCTACTTCTGGTTTTCCTTCCTTCCAGCAGTTGTAATGTCCCAAACCTATCGCGATCTCTGCTTTAAATATACTGATCGACTGCATGGAACTTGTTCATTTCGCTAACTCTTTTTCTTTCGTTTCTGGGACACGACAGCTGATCCTTCTAGTTGGCACCAAGCTACATCGTGTGGTGGCAAAGTTGGCGGTCGAGATCAGGGACAATTGCCCAGCCACAGGACATCGTTACCTTAATCTGAGGGACGAGCTCTTTTGGTTTGGCAAACCAAAGCTTCTCTTGTGGTTGGTGCAGTTCATAACCTTTCAGGTGAATATTATCCAGAGAACTTGTCTGTTACCCCGAAACTAAAGACTACTCGTAAATGGAAGCTCAAATCCCACTTTTCTCTTTAACTGACAGAATGCGTTTGAGATGGCAACTTTCATTTGGTCCCTGGTAAGAACTCGGCAAACTTTCAAGACTCCTATTTGTGAAAGAATCGCTGCTTGTACTATTATCGATCAGACGGGGCACACCTTTTCAACATCTCTAGAAGTCAGTTTCTTGTTCATTAGCGGTGCAGAAATATACTCGGTTCTGTACTAGCTTTGGGACTGAGCTGTCTCGCCCTCAATTTCAAGTTGGGATCAGAGCAGTATAGAGTTTGATTCCTCACTACAGTCAGAGCACTGCATCATGTGAAGACGTGCCGCCACCTTGGTCGATGCACACCCAGATACAGCTCTTGCAAAATTAGTAGTTAGTGAAAAGCACATACGAGGAGCTATAATCACTAGGGGATCCCAGTAGTCCATCTTTCAAACTAGCAAAAAAACCAAGAGCAATTCATCTTTCTAAAGAACATATTGGCTTTATATGTTCCTTTACTATGTTTCAGTGGGAAATTCAGGGTGCTTCTTGTTTCATGGACAACCAAAGATTCCTGGTGATCCGGTTAATATTCGGGTATTATTCGTCGCTTATACTTCAATTTTTCTCGCTCCTCATCTTCATAAATCACACATGATAGCATGATCTCATCACATACTCTCCTTCTTTGAAACTTATTACAGGGTTGTTTCCCAATTCTGGTGCAGCTCCATTACTTTCCCTCTTTACGTTTTGGTCACACAGGTTTGCTCTCTCTCTCTCTTTCAATAGCCATTGTCATCATTGGTATCAAGGAAAACACAAGAAACTACTTCCACGACGATTGCATAGACTAAGCCAGACATGGTTCCCACGAAAATCACCAGATGAACAAAGGCAGACAGACAAACCTCGCATGATCACTGCATAATCAACAGATTGACCAACGTCATGACCCCATTAAGATCACTGCAATTCCAAATGAAATTAGCAGTTTTCGCAACATGCTTTACCACTTGCCAAATCTAGACTATCCGGCTGGAATTGAAGACAGAACTGAGCTCCATTTTAGGAAGTGCAATGCAAAAAGCTTAAGCTACTAGGTAGAGGAAGATAGTATCTATATAAAAAGCATATAAACCCATTGTCAAGTAACAGTGAGATATTCCAACACCTAAGAATTCTGCAATTCTATGTTGCTGCAGATGGGCTCGAGTTACAAGCAGGCCCTGATCTCCGAGAACACGAGGAGATCGCTCAGCATGTGGAAGCAGCGGGCCAGCTCCAGGACAAGCTGCACATCGTCCAGCCAGTCGCTCCTCGGCGAGACCTCGGCCACGTCGACGGACTGCTTGCTGGGCGAGCGGGCCAGGACCTCCAGCTTCTCGAGGAGAAGGACGGAAGGAGGCCGCTCTTCCGGGACCAACCTCCCGCGCCATGAGGCCGCTCCATCTGCCCGGGGCAGTCACAAGACCCTGGAAGAGCTCATCGTCTCGGAAGATCCGTACCATTGCATTCCAAGTTCCGACGACTGCAGCGGAGACGAGCGGGATGGCGAACGACCCTGAAAGCTTCATTCCGGTTGCAGTCGATATCAGAAGTTCTTGCTCATCTATTCCTGTCGCCATTAGAGAGAATCAAACAAGTTTTACGGGCCTTCAATGATTGATGAGTGCCAGCGGGTCGAGTCCAAACCTTTTGTAAGCATGCAAAGTCATAGATACTCATCATAAATTACTCTTCAACATGGACTGCAGTTTTGTCTGGATGAAAGTAAAATCCTCAACAAATCCCGAAAGTCAACCCATTTTTGTCTGGATGACTGCGGTCTGATTCTCAAAAACTGCCGCGAAATTGAAAAGTCGCCACTCGGTTAATCCAAAAAAAAAAAATTTTAAAAAAAGATGCGCCCCCAAACACGCACAGACAAAGGAAAAAAAAAAAGAAAACCAAAGGGTCTATTGAGAAAACACTGGCTGTTGCGCCACGTTGGCCGTACCGTATCCACTAATTGGCCGCCACGTCTCCATGTGGTGGGGGCCCACTCGCGCAGATTCTCGAAAATCCCCGTCTCTTTCCCATTAATTAATTAATTAATCACATTGAGTAGTCACTAAAGATTCACCGGTAAAAGCGCGGGAAGCTCCCGAGACCCGACAGTTGATTTTTAACCACCGGCCCCACCCCCGACTCCCTCTGTCTCTCTCTCTCTCCTCGTACGCGGTCTGTCCACGTTCTTCGACGCTGTCTCGCTACCTTCATCTCCATCTTCATCTTCTTCACCGTCTCTCTCTCTCTCTTTCTCTCTCTCTCTCTCTCATCCCGTTTCCGTTCAACCCGTCACGTCGTCGCCGCCGCCGCCGCCGACGAGCAAGCCAGCCGCCACGCGCCGCCATGTCCTCGCACCCCTCCAAGCCCCCCTCCTCCTCGCTCTACCCAGAAGTCCCCCGATCCAACCCCGAGTCCTCTTCCCCCTTCCTCTCCAACCCTAACCCAGACCCCCATCATCATCCTCCCTCCTCCTCTTCCTCCTCCAACCTCTACCCTTCCCTCGACATGAAGGACCTCGTCGAGAACCTCTTCCCCGACCCCTACGCCTACGACCCCTCCTCCCGCCGCCCCCCAGGAGGCGACGCCGCCGCCGCCGCCGGAGACGACGGCCCACGGTCCCCGCCCGAGCCTCCCGACTCCGCCGAGGAGGTCCTCATCCGGGTCCCCGGCGCGATCCTCCACCTCATAGACAGGGAGTACAGCGTGGAGCTCGGGTGCGGGGACTTCTCCGTGATCGCCCTCCGCCAGGGCGAGAACGCCGTCGCGGTGCTCGCCCGCGTCGCCGACGAGGCGCAGTGGCCCCTGACCAAGGACGAGGCCACTGTGAAGGTCGACGACTCGCATTATTTCTTCTCGCTCGGCCTGGTGGACAAGGCTAAATCCGGGTCCGACTCGAGCGATGAGGAGGGTAAGAAGGGAAGCGGGGCGTCGGACGATCCGTTGAATTACGGCTTGACCTTCGCGTCGAAGGGGCAGGAGGGGCTGTTGAGGGAGTTGGACGCGATTCTGGAGAAGTACAGTGCGTTCTCCATACAGAAAGTATCTCAAAAGGCGCAAAAAGGAGAGGCTTTGGATGTTACCGTGGCGAAGGAGACCTCGCCGGCGGAATTGGAATCGGGCGGGAAGAAGAAGGAGATCATGGAGGATAGGTGTAGGGCATATTGGACGACATTGGCACCGAATGTTGAGGATTACAGTGGGACCGCGGCAAAGTTAATTGCAGCAGGGTCAGGACAGCTAATCAAGGGTATTTTGTGGTGCGGAGATGTGACCGTGGATAGATTGCATTGGGGGAATGAGGTTATGAAGAAGAGGATGACTCCTGGAGAGAAGGCCAAGATCGATAAGAAAACACTGAAGAGATTAAAAAGGTATGAAATTGCATTAGCGTTGGAGCATTCATACTTGTGTTTTTGGCTGCATTCTAGATTTGTACATCAAAATCTCATAGTCTATTGCTTTTCTTGGTAGATTGTAAGTTGGGACCGCTTCAATACACACTTACATGTTAGTTACTAATGCAGCCATTTTGATTTTCATATGAAACAAGTTCATGGAATAGTACTTGCCTTGATGAATCCCAAATGATTATTTGTAGTAACGGGGCCTCATTTTCCTATCAGGGCAAAGAAGATGACGAGGATGACCGAGAAAGTAGCAACAGGTGTTCTATCTGGGGTTGTTAGAGTCTCCGGATTCTTCACAAGTTCAGTTGCAAATTCTACGGTGGGCAAGAAATTTTTTGGTCTGCTGCCAGGGGAAATGGTCCTGGCTTCACTTGACGGATTTAGTGAGTGAATGTGTTAATACTGCTAATTTATTTAAGCAGATGCTCTGCTAGCATCTATAACTGTCTGTTAGTTCTTTCAGTTTTCATTACTTTTTTTACCCCTTCTTTTCTATCTTTCACTATTAACTCTGACTACTAATCGCCTAATCAGTCTCATTCAGGATCCTCCTATAAGGGTTGAATCCATTTGCTCATGCTACAAAATGCTTCAAGCCTTCAACAGCATTATATTTTTACATAAATACTGCTGACTTTCTTTGTTATTAATCTTGACTATTAACATTTTCGATTTTGCTTCGATGCAGACAAGGTGTGTGATGCGGTTGAAGTGGCTGGAAGGAATGTCATGGCTACATCCTCTACTGTGACAACTGGACTTGTATCCCATAGGTAAACTGTAGTTAAATAATTTCTTTTGAAGAATGGTTAGTTTGAATATCGAGGGATAGGATCCATAAGCACATAGTTCAGCTATAGTAAGCCACTAGTTAAGAGACAGGTCGTGGAATGCAATGTAGGTTGTGATGACTTTGCTGTTTGCCGTTGTTTTTTAACCTCTTTATGGACGGTATACGTCATGGTACATATATCTGAAATTTGGAACCCACTATTTTCAACCTCCATTTACCCATCATCGAAATTTCAATGATTTAAAATCCCGTGACGGGTGGTATATATTGTAAAGTAGGGGCCATAAGCAGTCTCTTGTTACCATGTTTCTTTCGCGGGGTGAAAATAATGCCTGGTACCATGTTTTTTTGGGGGTAAGTGCATCTCATCAATATAAACAACAACACTAGGAAGATTAACCTTGCTACAAGCCCAATCATTCTGTCATCATGTTGCTTTGTTTTAGTAAACTTTGTATGTTAATTTTGCAAGTTGTCTACATTGCAGGTATGGAGAAGAAGCTGGCAAGGCAACACATGAAGGGCTTCATGCGGCAGGGCATGCCATGGGGACAGCATGGGCTGTTTTTAAGATCAGAAAGGCATTTAACCCTAAGAGTGTTCTTAAACCTTCTACTATTGCCAAGTCTGCTGCTAAAGCTGCTGCTGCTGAGGCGAAAGCTAAAAGCAAGAAATCTAAGTAAATCCTTTATGGAGAGTTTGAATTGTTGATAGCTTAGATGCACCTTTGTAGGGTTTCCGTCGCCTCCTTCTTCGTTGAAATCAAAATTAAGATTGAAGCAAATTGGCATGTACCCTGTTTTTGTTAGTAGGTGACTCATGATTGGGTTTGTGGCTACCTTTTTGTTTCCCCTTACCAATTCTATCGGTTGTAAGTTGATATAAGAACCATAGAGAAATTCCTAGATGTGATGGATTTTGGGGATAATATCAGAAATTTCTCGATGTTGGTTAAATTCTGTTGTATCTGGGATCTTGGCATTAATTTATCTTCATGAAATGACTTTCAGGCATTTGATGGTTTTGACATGTCTTGAACACGGACAGAGTCTAGAGAATGGATTTAGATAAAGTGCTTTCGTAGTGCCCTATGGTCTAACTATAATGTTCAAAAAGAAATAGAGCGCTATAAGTTAAAGCATATTCCTCCAGCTGAGTTTTAAGCAAGGAAACTTGTTTTGAACTCTTTGATGGGTGAAATGCTTCTGAAGCTTTATGACTTTGCAGGGTTTTGAATCTGTATACCTGTTGGTTGGTCGGGGAAGAGGCTTTTGCAATTTTTGTGCTCAATTTTATTTTCTCAGTCCATGTGCCCCAGTTCACAGGCATCTTAACTTTCACGGTCTGGAGATGAGCAAACATCTGCTGGGAATTGTCTCTATTTTATAGATGCCGCATCTGTTTTTATCATGAACAACACATTAGCTGGAGAGCTACACCGCATATATCAGGGAATCAAGGTCACTTGTGCAAAAGCACGTTGCTAATGTTGTCATCTCTGTACATTATTTATCAATGCATGGGACGATGTGGACTACGGACAATTGACTGGTTGATTTTGCTTGTGCTGTATTGGAGATGCTTTAGAAACGGGTGACTGATTAGAGCGCCGGCTATCAATGTGAGCAATGATTGCAGAGCTGGTTTTATCTAAAACCAGATTAGAGAGTCGAGAGTTTCATTCTTGATTAGTTCCATTGTAATTTGTGTAGCGCCCGGGGTTTTGTTGCAGTATGTAGAAGTCTTTGGTTTGCTCTGCCGTGACTGAACTGACACGGGGAGAAACAAAAATGACAGTGGGGAGCATGATCCACCCACATTGCATGGAACATGATCATCGTTTTCTGCAAGTGTTCCTAGCTTTAGGCATAAAGATGGAAGATTCAAGAACTGATGTTTCCATTGTGCATCCCATCACTGGTCAATAGACATCACTCTCTCAGCCACCAATCTTCACTTCTGAGAATGGTTTTGCCCCTTCTTGAGCTTGACTTCCATCGCCATCAGGGCCACCCACTTGGTTGACAATGGCTAATGTGTCTTCTACTCATAGAGTTCCTTTTAACAGTTGATTTAATTTCTAGCTCCACTTGACTCTCTGGCCATGAATGGAGCTTCCACTCTCGCTCACAAACACACGCCATCTGCCCCACCAATGGGAAGCCGTGTCCAATCGCGGGAAGGATTTGCATATGGAAGGGGGACTTAAGTGGGAGTGGAGCGTCATGTAAATGCCTCTATTCTGAAAAATGGCCAACGCGTTGCTCCACTTTTGAGGTGGTGGTGTGGGTCTGCGCACAAAGTCAAGGCGTGCGATGTGGAATCTCGTGGCTCACCTTATTTCTCTCTAAAAAATGTAAGAAATATAGGATTCGACTGTATCCAGTACGTTTCAATTCTCTAAGCATTGCATGAATCAAACCGAAAGGAGAGTCAACTCGAATGAATAATGATATGAGCTTGAATCGATTCCGTACATTTTTGGAAAATTTAAGAACATGGCGATAGTTACGTTGTCCCCGGAGAGTTGCAGTCTATTATTCGACATGCCCGTAAATTGATCTCCAACAACCAACATCTTACGGTACGGAGAATTCTGTGATGTGGGTCTGTCTTGTTCCTTTAATTTGCTCCACTAGCTCTCGTTCTCCATGGCCCAAAATTTCTTTTTTCTTTTGTTTTTGGGAGTCTTTGCCATAGCGAATCAAATCTTGCTTTTGAGTTGATTTTGTTCAACGCAGCATCTCCAGTCGATTTGATTTGTTCTGATCCCGACAAGGAAGAGCTGATCTTGGAAGATATGTTGGAGGGAGTCTTGATCTTGAATTTGGTAGATTTGACTCGGAGCGAACTGTTTGGAGGTTCTTGTGATCTTCATCATATCAAGACAAAGTCTAGTTGCGAGCATGAAACGGAAAGCACCATGTGGAGGAATATCTCTCTTTTACATAATCTCGGGATAAGTCATTACAAAGAGATCCAGAAGCTCTGATTCTGAGTCCAATATACATTGAATGTATGTACCCATTGATAAGATAGCTGCTGTTCTTGTACCCTTCAAAATTCCCCAAGCTTTTGCCATCAGATTAACACAAGTCATGCCAGCCGCTCTACACGATGCACATGGAGATTCATCGGCTTGAAAAATTGAATACCTAGCTTTACAATATCAAATTTCCTATCGCTAGCAACTTGTTCTTTTTCTCATTACGTACTAGGTTGAAATGCTTATCGTTATGGAGACATGCAATCTCTCCATCTTGCATACGATCATTAGTAGCCACCGTCTTAAGAAGTGTTAGACTCATGTTTCATGTAGTCTCTCGGTATTCATCCATATGGAAGTTATTCTTCGGGAAAATCTTATTTACCCACCCACCGGCTGGATACTAATTACAGTTTGCCACGTCACTTTTTGTAAACAAATCATACGGCAAATTCCTCTTTATATACCAAACCAGAAGTATACATTACACGTAAATGGATGCTCTTCCTTGATGGTTTTCCTCCTTTCACATGAGCCAATGAAAGAGAGCACTATTGTCGCTACAGCTCATGTAGCTTCAAAGGCAAACTGAGACAAACTAAAGTTCCAAGTGTCTTTCCGACAGTATAGTGATGATTGTTGATTCAATCCGTGAGCTAGATCATAAATTAGGTCTTGGTTCTGTGGTTTGTGATGTGGAGTCACAAAACTTGCATCCTAGAGGGTAAAATGTGCCAAGTCGAGGCATATTAAAGAATACACAAGGCCATAGTCTTTCTGAGAGACCTTTAATCAATATTATCAAGCCGCCCTGTGCATTAGTCGTCAGACATTTGGATTGCCATGAGCCTAACCACCCACTCATCCAATCTTTATAAGCCTTCTTTTCGTTACTTTTACTATCATTTCTGGGTTTTTGTCCTGAACTTAGATGCTTCTTTACAGTGATTAAATGTAATTTATTCAAAAGATTTTTCTTGATATTAACTTTCAATCGTTTTCGCCTTTTACTTTCTAGTACAACGACCAACCCACGTTGCATCATGCGCACATGATAAATTAATCCTTTATGAATTCACCATCTTTCTGCTTGCAATTGATCTTAAAGTTGGTGTTTTTCTCAATTAATACGAGTGATTAGCAAGTTGGCAAGATTTCATGTGGCTGAGGGCAATTGAAGCTGTTTATTAACACTCCATGTGGGCCGTATCTATGGATAAAAGTAACAGTTGTGTCCTTGTAGTAAAGTCTTTCCGGTGACATTGAATTGTGGCAAAATTAAAAAAGAAGCATTGATTTTTTTGACTTGTCAATTCCCATCTATTGCCAAAGTATGATACCTGAGACACGTAATAATCAAGCATGCACTTGAATTCTTCATCTGATGGAGAATGCCTTTGACTGCTTCTTTTTGGACCGCAATGAGTCTTGAGTTTGCAGTGGAAAAAGATTTTCATAAATGTGGAAAAACAGGTTGAACTTCTGCAAAAGAATGGTCCAGTTAGATCTCTCACATTTCTCTCTATCATTGCTTGATGGGATTACGTTGACACCCCACATTCCATGCACAAGGTCCGGCTTACACATAATGAGGCACAACGATACATATTTTCGATATCTAGTGTATGTACGCCTCTTGCTAGTTTAAACTTTTTGGGGAAACGGCCGTTCAACGGTCAAGTCAACCACGTAAAAATGCAGTTTTGGTTTCTTTAACAGAAAAAGAAAAGGTTGCTCAAAATTGGATTTGAATGTGACTTCTGCTAGTTCAGGTTGCTTGAAGTGGCCTGCAAGTGCAAGTTCAAGTCAAACCAGATACAATTGGGTCCATTGGTTCTCATTTAGATTCTAAATCATGATAAGCTCCAACTTTCCGTTAGTTTTTTTTTTATTGTTCAGTCTTTGATTTCCTTTTTTTATCATTTCTTTCCCTCTTTAACTACAGGAAGATATAAATTTCAGACCAAGATTCTGCCTCAGTCTTGTCCATTGATTTTCAAAAGGAGGACTTTTGACTTTTGACTCCATGAATTGATTCCAGTTCTCAGGAAACAAAAATTCTGATTGACACCCTCTTTTTTGGGTGTAATTTTGATACTCTCTGATAACTGGACAAAGTGAAAACTGTCGGGGCAAAGCAAGATGGTTCTGCCCAAGACATGGTAGATAACAAACATTCTTTGCTATACATTTGTTTTTGAAGTTCATTGCATTTTTTATTAATTTCGGCAGCTTTTAAGAAGCAGCATAGCAATAAATTCGACATACCCAGAAAGTGTTCTCATCTAAGCATTCTGATGCCAAATTTCAAACCCAGAATGAAGAGAAATCTAGACACAACCAGAGTTTGAGTATTCCCAAGAACATGGTAAAATCTTTTGAAGCTGTTGGAGCTAAAAGAAATTTGGTACAAGAAGCTTGGCACTATTGTGGTCACCAAGAGGAAGCTCGTTACCGTGCCTTTTTTGTGTCATGGTCATAAACAATGGTACTGATGAAACTTCTGCTACACTGAACCTCCAATTCAACTCCAGCGGTCGAATTTGCAGTATGAGAAAAGACGCGCACCGAAAGAAATTTGCACTAAAGGGGGTTTGTGGGTGGAAGAGGAATATAATATCACACCCCATCTTCCACGTTTCGAAAAATTGCACCGTCTAGATGTTCCCTGCCTTCAAAAAGTGGGAAATGACACAAGAAGCAGTATTCTCACAACACTATACAACTCTCTCTCTCTCTCTCTCTCCCTCTCACACACACACACACACACCCCCACACTCACGCACGCATGCACGCGTACACAGAGAGCAAAAGGCTTTCTCTTTCTCTTGATATGCATACTTAATAAGACTCAGGAGTGAGTGAGTCGTCATGGCAGAGAGTTTTGGCCTTGCAACAACAACGACCATATGCTCTGATAGCTCGACCCCGCCTGTCACGCCGATGGGGACGCTTTTAAGGAAGGTGTTCGAGAGGATTTCAGGCCTCGCCTATCCTTGGAAGAGGGGGACGGCACCGCAGGGCCGCCATCGGGCTTTTCATAGAGATGTTCAGCAAGATGAGTTTCAGTATGTAAACGCTCGTTGCCTGTCATCGTACTACAGCGTCTTCGTGGCTCGGTTGGCCATCATGGTCAGTCAAATTTTTAACTACATGGTCTGTTCAATGGTGTGATGAATTAGTGATCATGTGCTTTTGACAAAGAAGTGATTGATGTTCGATGAAATGAGCGACTGTGTAGTATGATATTAGTCGTTGTCCGAGTGATATGTGTTGCCATCATAGTGAGTCATAGTAAGTAAAAGTAGAATTTACAATGAGCATGGTCATTCGGTTGGTAAAATCAACGAGGACTGCAATTTGCTGATGTCAAATTGCATGCTCCTTGTATTGTATCGGCTAGTTGATCATGCGAATTAATTTCGGCCATACACATTGGAAAATGATGACTGCGTTAAGATCTTTGACCATTTGACGTGAATGAACAGAAAATACAATCGACATAGTTTTATTATTTACTGAGATCTCCAAGTGCTACACTTTTCGCGAGCTTGATGTTAAGGATTCAAAGGTGAAATTTTAGTGGACAATAGTAATTCCTCTGTTCTCAATCCATTTCCTAGATTCTAGAGGTGCTACTGATAGGTATTGTTTCTTTTGTCTTGATCAGCAGCGACTTTTAGTCCTATCAGACAGTCTCGCGTTTCGCTTTAAATGTGAACAGAAAGAAAATGCATGGGCTCAGCTATCAATTATAGTGGATTGTCACGTTTTCGCAGGTTATGCTGGCCATTTTAATTGGGTTGCTCACAATACTAACATGGCACATCACCAGAACCTACACGACAAAGTCTCTGAACAGCTTGGCATATGGACTCCGTCATGAGCTCTTGCAGCGTCCCCTGTTACGGATGTGGAACATCCTTAATTCCACCGTTGAAATAACAACCGCTCAGGTTAAGCTCTCGGAATATGTGATCCGGCGGTACAACAAACCTGCCACTCAGGCCGAACAAATCCAGGTTTGTCTTTGACGACCTTAGGTTGTTATTAGCAACCGTCCAACAAACTTGAGGTTTTCTTAGTGATATGATACCTTTGTCAATAACTAGTCCATTCTTTGGCAGGTGTATGAGGCAATGAGAGATGTCACGTGGGCACTGTTTGTGAGCCGTAGAGCGCTCAACGCAATAACAATCAATTACCGAAATGGCTTTGTCCAGGCTTTCCATAGAGATCACAGGAGCAACAACACATTCTACATATACTCCGACCTGATGAACTATTCAATCAGCACCAGTGGTTCTTCCAGCCTCAATACGCTTTCGTCACTACAGGGATGGAACGACCAAACGATCCACGGCAACATGTCAGCGACTTGGTACCGTGTACCTCTCGACCCCGTCACAGGCGACAAGATAGGCAAAGCAAGGACAATACTGCCGGATGATCTCATCAACATTGCGGGGCTTTCTCAAGTCCCTGATGGGGTAGCATCTTGGCACGTGGCTGTGAGCAAATACTCGGACTCCCCACTACTTTCGGCGGCATTGCCCGTGTGGGATCCTTCCCATGAGAGCATAGTGGCGGTCGTGGGCGTGACCACAGCGCTTTATAGCGTTGGCCAGCTAATGAAGGAGCTTGTTGAGTTTCATAGTGGGCACATTTATTTGACATCTCAAGAAGGTTACTTGCTTGCAACTTCTAGCAACACCCCTGTCTTGATCAATTCGACGAAAGGGCCGAAGCTTATGATGGCCATCGATTCTCAAGATCAAGTCATACAGTTGGGAGCCGAGTGGCTGCAGAGGACCTACGGAAACAATTTTCCTGCAGGTCATGAAGTTCATGTAGAGAATGCCAAACTCGATCGCCAGCACTATTACATTGATTCCTTCTTTCTGAATTTGGAAAGACTCCCTATGGTAAGCTTAAACATAAATGTACGTGCACAATACACTGTACACTTGACAAGTATAAGATCAGTGGAGACCAAATTGCAGGGAATTTCTGAAAATTGTTCTTTCCTTTCCGCACAAAATTTTTCCAAATGCACACCCATCAGTTTGAACATTTCACTAGAGAATGAACTGAGCAACAATTCTTGCAGGTGGGAGTGATCATCATACCAAGAAAATATATACTGGGGAAGGTGGATGAGAGAGCCTTCAAAACATTGGTCATACTCATATCTGCTTCGCTATGTACCTTGGTGATCGGATGCCTCTGCATTTTTATACTGACAAATGGAGTATCAAAGGAAATGAAACTGAGAGCAGAACTGATAAGCCACCTTGATGCGAGGAGGCGAGCTGAGGCCTCAAGCAACTACAAAAGTCAATTTCTGGCAAATATGAGGTGAACCTCCATCTTAATCTTCAGAAAGTTGTTATCATCGTCAATTTGGGCATCAATGGTGATGGGAAAAGGGAGAATATACAAAACTTAAGTCGACACATGCTAGGCTGCTCTATTATTTGGATAAAAGCGGGTGCTGTGGAAATGGATTTCTTAAGTTCTATCGACTTCTAGCAATAATAGGATTAATATATAGGACTACTAAGGTCATGATGACATACTTAAACTACCTTCTGATACATATATCTTGTGTTACAGTCATGAATTGCGGACGCCTATGGCTGCAGTAATCGGATTGCTGGACATTCTTGTTTGTGATGATTGCCTAACGAATGAACAATACTCAACGGTCACCCAAATTCGAAAATGCTCAACCGCTCTGCTTAGGCTGCTGAACAATATTTTGGATCTTAGCAAGGTCAGATATGATAGAAGAGCTAAATCTTGCCTTTAGTATCTGTAGCAGTACAGAAAAATTGTGCACTTATGAAGAAATATAGCAAATGTTTGTGCAGGAACGAGCGACCGCGGACATATGTAGATAATAGTATAAGTTGCAGGCGATGCACATACATTGCACTTTTTTACTCTAGTTGTCTTCTCTATGTTATCAGGTGGAGTCTGGAAAACTAGTGATGGAGGAGGCAGAGTTCAATTTAGCACGAGAACTTGAAGGACTTGTTGATATGTTTTCAGTGCAGTGCATTAATCACAACGTGGAGACTATCTTAGATCTTGCTGGTATGACCTTTAAGCATGAACTCCACTATCAGCAACTAATATGCTGAAGAAGCCTCATTTAGCAGGCCTCATGAATTTTCTTTTCCTCGCAGATGATATGCCAAAGTTAGTTCGAGGGGACTCTGCTAGGGTTGTTCAAATATTTGCGAATCTTATCAGCAATTCAATCAAATTTACTACATGTGAGTATTACTAATCTCACAAGGCCTGATTGCATGCTGGTGTTTACAATGACATAAAGCAAACAGCGAGTGGTAATCTATGATAGGATTTCAGGGGACAAGAATTTGAGAATAGTTCGGAACAATATACATGAGTTTGCAAAACAACATAAAGAACACCTAAACTTTCTGTATCAAGAGTAACTTACCATCTGCGGTGATTGCCAGCCGGTCATATTGTCATACGAGGATGGTGCGGAAACTCAAGGACCTTGAGTGACTATGTAAAGCTTCCTCTTGAGCATAAAATATCCATTTCTTCACTTAAGACAAAGTTGAAGCAACATGGTAGTCACGCAAGAAGGGCATCCAAGAAAGACAACAAAGTGACTCTCTGGTTCGAAGTTGATGACACTGGCTGTGGTGAGGTCTTTAAGTTTCTTCATACAATACTGCCCAGGATTAGTTTCTTTTTTTTTTTTTGGCTTGGGAAATCCACTGAGCATTTTCTCTTGTTGTAGGAATCGATCCAGGCAAATGGGAATCTGTTTTTGAAAGCTTTGAGCAGGCCGATCCATCAACAACTCGACTGTGAGCACTTCAAATGTCAAAAATAGTAAATTTGATGAGAGTTCTCATGATAAATGCTCAAGTTATCCGTTCAAAAAAAAATTCTCGAGTTAGTTTATGTAGGGCAGATTAGTCAAAGAAAATGCTCATGTAGGAGAGATATCATCTAAAATATAGATCTTTTGCAAAATCTTACTCTTCTTCTTTGCATCTGTTCAGACATGGCGGCACTGGTCTCGGCCTATGCATCGTGCGAACCTTGGTGAGTTGATTTCTCATCAAATCTCTATCATGTGCAGCAAAAAGATGGCGAGGCGTAAAAGAGAATGCTTAAATTTACAAGAAAGACCACAAGAAGAAAAACCAAAGTCAAAAATCAGAATAAAGGACACTTAATCAACGAACTACACCATAACAGATTTGGCTTTTTAAGTGAGCTTTTTTTAGAATCTCACCTTACAAGCATGTGATTATAGGTCAACAAGATGGGTGGAGAAATCAAAGTCATCAAGAAGAATGGCCCAGGAACTCTCATGAGACTGTACTTACTTCTCAATGCGCCTATTGATGGCACGGAGCACAACTGTCCGGTAGATTATGCCAAGCATAGCATGACAGTACGTACTGTTCTTCCAAGATTCTGTACTAGAGCAATAGCACTTGATTTTTCAGTTCTTCCACGTACAATATAACTAATACTAAGGCTCAGGTGCTTCAAACTAATAATTAAGACGTCAATGACCAATAGTATCACTACTTCAGTCTTTCTATTTTAAGGTTTGATTTTGACTTAGATCGAAGGCAAGAAAACAAATCCACAGCAGACAATTTTCATAAATGGCATTGGTCCATAATTTGGATGCAGGTGCTACTTGCACTACATGGATGCACAGGTAGATTGATCATGTCCAGGTGGTTGCTCAGAAATGGAGTTTTCACTCTGGAAGCATCTGGATGGAATGAATTGACTCAGATTCTTCAGGAATTTTTCCAAGGCAGAAATTCAGGCGGCCCATATAGGACCATCGATATGGAACACGCACATGAACTGCCGAGATCAGAAGTGACAAACCTCGAAGATATTCGCAGTGAAGTCCTTATCATAGTAGTGGACATAGGGCTACTTGACCTGAACACAGATATATGGAAGGAGCAGCTCAATTTCCTAGATAAGTACTACAGGAAGGTGAAGTTCGCATGGATGCTAAACCATGACACCGCCAACGCCATTAAAGTGGAGCTCCGAAGGAAAGGACACGTTCTGATGGTCAACAAGCCACTATACAAAGCCAAGATGGTTCAAATTCTGGATGCTGCCATAAAGGAGAGGAACTCTGAACTCCTGAAGAGGAGCTCCAATTCTTCGAAAAGCGTTAATAGAGAAGGGGACTTGCATGAGTGTCTAGAAATCGACTCTGAGCATTATGAGGGAGCGAGCTCTGATGAATTGGACACAGTTGAAACGTCACGGTCTAGTTGTACCACTACATTCCCTAGTGAACAAAAGCAACAGGAAGGGATTGAAACCCCTCCTCCTCTACAACACGGGACATCAAAGTGTCACTCATTCGATCCTACTCGGCTGTCTTCCAGCTATAACAATTTGGGGAATGAAGAAGAAGCATGTCAAACTGGTCCCCCTTTGGACCGCCCAAAAAATGCCGAAGGCAGATTCAAGTGCACGAGGAGCATGTTTTCTTCAAAAGAAAAGGAGCACGGAAATTCCGAAGTACAGGAACAACTGCTGATCACCAAGCGTCCTCAAGCTGAAGGTGATTCGTGTTCCGTTAAAGAATCAGACCAGAAAAGGTCCCTGGAAGGCCTGCGCATACTACTTGCCGAAGACACGCCAGTGCTCCAGAGAGTCGCTACAATCATGCTGGAAAAGTTGGGTGCAAAAGTGATTGCCGTCGGAGATGGCTTGCAGGCAGTGAATGCCCTGAACTGCAGAATAGAGATAGACAAAGAAGACTTCAGGATGGCGTCGCATTTGCAAGATGAAAACAGAATATCTCAAGCAGGAACACGGAGTTGGCAACCTTACGACCTGATCCTCATGGACTGTCAAGTAAGAGATGAATGCTCTGTGACTCTTTTCTTTTGGTCATGAACCATACTGCTTAGTATGTTATCTCAAAACTCGCAAGCTTTCACTGAAGGATCCAACTCAAGCATCACAAAAATGATTAATGATCTGTCTCCAAAACGATAGCAAACTAGGTCTCCAGAGATTATTCCTAGAGAAGGGTACTTTTGTTTGTTTATTGTGTCGTCCTGAGACAATACTCTTGAAACTGTCTCATCTCCTTTGCTTGTACATTCTCTCTTTCTTGCCATGCACTGCCCGTTGACCATCTCTTGATCCTAGATCTGTTTACTGCAAAAAAAACAGATGCCAAAGATGGACGGGTACGAAGCAACGAAAGCAATCAGAAGATCCGAGGCCGGAAGTGGCCTGCACATTCCGATCGTCGCGCTGACCGCGCATGCCATGTCGTCGGATGAAGCCAAGTGCTTGGAGGTGGGAATGGATGCTTACTTGACGAAGCCGATCGACTATAAGCTTATGGTGTCCACAATTCTGTCACTCACCAAGGAAATCAACTAAAAGAGCTTGATAAAACAACTTAGAGAGAACCCGAAAAGAAAACCAGATGTTAGAGCTTGCACGGTTTTTGCTTGTGTAATGTGAAAAAATCAGCATGATTAACAAACTGGGCAAGTATACCAGTGACCCCATCTACAGTCTGTAAAGATATCTGAGTTTCTCTAGCTTATTCCTGAGCATCTTTGGGACATAAATCTCCGGGAACAGTGATCATCTGATTCTGTCAAACTTAAACATATCACAGCAACAGAGCAAAGCACTAGAAACACAGCATCAAGATCCACAAGACTGCCAAACTGTCCTGCAAACTTTCCTGAAGTAGAAGTCGAGTAGCTATCGGCGAAGCAATTAAAAGACTGAATCTTCATCGCGGGCTTTGCTCTACGGAGCTGTCGATCGAGTTTCGACATTCAGCATTCACAAGGACATCCATAAAAACTTTCGAGATCTTGCAGAAACGATAGACATTTGATGCAGCTTACCAAACTACATCAAATGCGTGAAGGGAATCGCCAAACACTTTCAGAAGCACATGGACAGCTGCGATACATTGAAAATTTTAACTGCTTTACGAATCATACACACGAGTGCCACAACGATGCAACACATCCACGATACAGCACAGGAACTGGAACACCATAAGTTATGTTACAGTTATAAGAGGAGAAATAGGAATTTATACTTACCGGCGAAAATAAGGGAAATTGCAATTTTGGTCCTTGTAGCTCGAGGGAATTTCACTTTTGGTTTCCATACTTTGTTTGTTTAGAATTATAGTCCTCCTACTATTTTCCGGCAACAACTTGTCGAATTTTCCGCTCAAAATATTTAAAAAAACATTGTTGAGTCAGCACCGAAAACCGACACATGTATAATCCTATGAAATGAATTACAATGTTGATCGTTGTAGTTTTAAAGTGTTCAAATTTAGTCACTATACTTTGTTTTTGCAACAATAACCGGTCCTCCTACCATTGATTAACGAGATTTTAAGCGAGATTTTTCACATTTTCATTCCAAATAAGACTTAAACGACGCGATTTGCATGTTACCTGTCTTATATAATTTAACGTTGATTGTTTGGTTAGTAATGATTGAAAGAAACTTCTTTTGAAACTGTTAATATTCGAGAATTGAGATCGAATCATTAATTCCGATAAACTCGGTAAATTATTTCACCTATTAGATATTGAGTTAAAGCTGTGGCTAGAATATTTAAAAGTTATTTACGCTTTTCTTAAAATAGTTTCAAATACGTCTATGTGGGTCTGAATTGAATACAGTGGAACTGATCTTAATAGGACTTTGACCAAATTGGCCACTTTTGTTAACGTAGGAGTCGCCAATTGATAGTTGGTCATGATTTGATTTTCAAAAGAAATTTTGACGAAACTACTATAAGAGCAATTAAATCGTTCGTTAAAAAGTAATATATTGACCGGTTACTAAAATAAATCATAGCGAATAAAATTGATTGTTCTCATAAGTACAGGGATCAAAAGCGCGATTATTCAAGAAGCATGTGCTTGTGGATCCCACGTGTCGATAGCCAATGCTGACTCGACAATTTCGATCGAATTACGAACCGAAAATCTTGAGGGAAGAACTCTTACATTGTCGGGGAAAAAATGATTACGAGGGTTAGAACTGTAATCAAATAAAGAACGAGGACTAAAAGTGGAATTTCCAAAACCTTAGGGACCAAAAAGTGAAGTATCTCAAAACTCCGGGGACCGAAAATGAAACCAAACGGAAAAGAGGCCTGCTGCATATTTCTTGATGCCTAAGCCTAGTCTCGCTCGCTCTGTACAAGAAGGAGAGAGTCCGACGCAGGAGCAAGTCGCGCGCATCACCGTCGAGAGAGAGAGAGAGAGGGAGAGAGAGATCGAAGCTAGCGAGCGCTCGGAAGCGAAGAAGCGAAGGCTATGGCGAGATACGACAGGGCCATCACCGTGTTCTCGCCGGACGGCCACCTCTTCCAGGTGGAGTACGCGCTGGAGGCCGTCCGCAAGGGCAACGCCGCCGTCGGGGTCCGCGGCACCGACACCATCGTCCTCGGCGTCGAGAAGAAGTCCACCGCCAAGCTCCAGGATTCGAGGTACTTGCTCCCTCCCTCCCCCCCTCCCTCCCTCCCTCCCTCCTTCTCCGTGCGGTCGCGCGTGCCTGCGGCGTGCGATTGGCTATTTTGGTTGCGGATTGA
This sequence comes from Syzygium jambos, assembly GCA_031216235.1. Classification (NCBI taxonomy): domain Eukaryota; kingdom Viridiplantae; phylum Streptophyta; class Magnoliopsida; order Myrtales; family Myrtaceae; genus Syzygium; species Syzygium jambos. The sequence goes on from CM062228.1 coordinate 16,836,543, forward strand.
TCTGGTGTTTGGGAGAGTGCTATTAGCTAGGGTTCGTTTGTTCCGTATCGATCCCTAAATGTTGGTCGATGTGAACCGAGGATTGGTTAAGTTGGTGAGTCGATCGGGGGCTTTTAGGTCTGGGGATGCGGGAATTGTCGGGTTCATTTTTTAGCTGGGATCGGATCATTTGGAAATTAGGCCCTGTGGATTCTCCGGTTACGAGGTGATTGTCGTGCATTTGAGCACAGTACGTGGTGGGTTCGGTCGGATAGCAGAAGATATTATCTTAGCGAGAGAAAGAGAGTCGCTTCTCTTCGGTTTCGGAGTGGGAAGGTTCAGCAGAAGAGTAAGGGAGTAAAGAAGAAAATGGTATATTCAGGTTTCAACAAGAAAGTTTTCAATTTTGCTGTCGAGATTTTGGAGTTGGAGCTTTACTTGGACTGGTGGAACTCTCTGTTGTGTCTAAGATATCTTGGGGCTGAAGTGAAGCCTGAAGTCAAACTAAACTACGGAAGCTCAAAGTTGTGGTTATATTTTCTTATGCATGGGCTATTTTACTGAACCTATTGTATAGGTTGTAGGATTACTTTGTTTACGGGGTATAGTGAGTTTAGCAATGATTTCATGTATCTTTTAAGATCATTACCTGAAAGACGGTCCAATGGTTGGCACTCTCTTTTAGTTGCCTGCAACTTTGTAACTGATTTTTTTTGTTTGAACACATGTCAAGACCTTAAGGTTAAAATGTCCAGTTGAAATTGAGAGGATTTACATGCTTAGTAATTGTTGCTTGAATATCGGAGGATGTTTATTGATCAAGCCTATAGGTATGGTTGTTAGTTAGGTGACACATCATCATCATTGGCAAACCCTTTCAAATGTTGACACACTAGTATGATTCGATTTACTAAGGAAGCTTATGCTGGGTTGATTCATGTTGTTCACTTTGACTTGTTGGTATCTCATTGACCTAATGATAGTATGTAACCATATGGACTGGAGGTGCACGTTTAGATAAGGCGACTGGAGCCTTTTGCCCACGAGTGGTGAAAATTGTATTAAGACGAACAATTTTATGTCAGTAAGTGGATGTTTCCACCGAAATATAAGCGGTATTATGAATCTTGAATCTTGGTGACACATAAGCATATAAATCTTCTTTACAACTGAAAATTGTTATCGACACTTTCATATTGCTCTTGCTCTTTCTTGTTTTGGTCGAACTATACTCTTTGACTTGTGTGCTTCCTCTGTATGCAGATCGGTGAGGAAAATTGTTAACTTGGATCAGCACATTGCATTGGCTTGTGCTGGCCTTAAAGCAGATGCTCGTGTTTTAATAAACAGGGCAAGAATTGAATGCCAGAGTCACAGGCTTACAGTTGAAGATCCAGTGACTGTCGAGTATATTACGCGTTACATTGCTGGTCTTCAGCAAAAGTATACACAAAGCGGAGGTGTGAGACCATTTGGTCTTTCAACTTTGATTATCGGTTTTGATCCCTACACTGGTGCACCATCACTGTATCAGACAGATCCATCTGGAACATTTTCGGCGTGGAAAGCTAATGCCACTGGCAGAAATTCGAATTCCATAAGGGAATTCCTGGAGAAAAACTACAAAGAAACTTCAGGGCAGGAAACTGTGAAACTTGCTATTCGTGCATTACTTGAGGTAAGTTTCTTTGCCCTTATTTCAGAGATGTGTTTATTTATAGACTGTCTTGCAGATTCATTTGTACACTTGGTTGAACTCTAGAGCAGTTTATATAATATATTAGTATTTGGCTGGTGACAGTTGCTTTTTCTCTATTCAGCTTTTTGGCTCTTGGGTATTAGTTTTGCGTCCCCTAACTTGAACCCACCTGTTTTCCAACGTACATACATCTGAACAGACTTTCCCCTCATCTATGTCGCCCTTCATCTCTCTCACAGCCTCAGGCACCTATCCTTGGAGAGTGCTTGCTCAGCTTGTACTTCTGTAGCAGTTTTTCCATTTGCCTTCTGCTTTTCAGCTAGTTTGTATCCTGGCAATAGTTTTGAAGATGTTATCCTTAGCAATCCAGCTGACTTTTCAGCACTGTGGCTGATCAAGTTTTGGATGATAATGCCTTATATAATGTTTGTTTTTTTCTCACAATGCTTCTTAGAGTTATCCAAGTCAATATATGAGCGCATGGCCCTGACTTGTAATTGGCCAAGCAAATTCTAATGATTCTTGGCTCTGTGGGCATTGTTTTAAGCTGTTATTGAGTTTACCCCCCCCCCCCCCCACCAACATTGTGCTTTACGTTTTCTACGGTTGCATGATCAAATAGTTACTCAGCAGAAGTCCCAAATTTATTTTTCAGGTTGTTGAGAGTGGGGGGAAGAACATAGAGATTGCTGTGATGACAAGAGAGCATGGCCTGCGACAGCTCGAAGAAGCTGAAATTGATGCCATTGTTGCTGAAATCGAGGCTGAGAAAGCAGATGCGGAGGCTGCAAAGAAGGCCCCTCCTAAGGAAACTTGATTGCCTGCCATTTCTTCCCGGCCCAGGACACTCCAATAGCCTTTTTTTCCTCTCTTTTACTCATCTTCTGTCGCTAGATGCAAACTGAGGATATGCTTTCGTAGCTTTCAATGTCCCGAACATGCCCTGCTTCTGATTTATAGTTGTGTTAAGGACTTGTGTTCATGTGTGGGGGGGAAGCCGGTTTTCACTGGTCTCTGAAAATGTTAGTTGTTATCTGTATGATGCCATGAAATTCTATTGGAGAAACAGCGTTACCTTCCGGATGAAGGTTTGATCGGGCCATAAGCCTCGTCGATTTTGGCTTCTTCTAGGAACGCGTTGCAACGAGGATGCCCCCAAGTTCACCAAGAGTTCTGCAGCAGGAAAAGCTAATATTCTCCAGAAATAAAACCATTGTTGAATTAAATTTTAATTGAAATCAGTTGCGAAAGCAATGAACACGTAATATCTCTAGAACCTGAGGAATGTGGTGTGTCTTCTAAAATGCTCATGGCGACACATTATTGGTAGATTTTGCCCCCTCATGATTCATGCGCATAGGTGTCGTGCAACGCAGTTACATATTTTCTTGCTCCACTTCTACTATGATATTCATTAGATAAATAATAGAGGCCCATGAAAGAGGGAGGGGAATATGTGATGTGGACCAAATGAAGAGACTCGTGCGGAGGTAAAACTGTAAAACACATTAAAAAGGGAACGGACAGTGGATTCAAAAAGAGAGTTTTGGCCCATGCAGGTCTCGAACCTGCGACCTTCGCGTTATTAGCACGACGCTCTAACCAACTGAGCTAATAGGCCTTGTTGATGCTTTAGGCTAGTAACTTATGTAATATTCATTAACTCACTTGGGTGTTACCCAGCTCACTTTTGCTTCTTTTCCAGGCGTACAATTTTCTCGGTGGAAGGTGAATTCGCCCGATGAATTGTTCTTTTTTTTTTTAAATGGATTGATGCTTAGGACGTGCCTGCCTGCGACTATAGCGGTATGAAGCTCAAAAAGGAGTGGCAGACAAGATATGCTGGTTGCAGGCTTTGTCGCAGAAGGCTGCAGAGCGAATTTTTGCAAGGCATTGCCAATGCATGCACACGAAAGCATGTCGAGGGCCAGGGGGTCGTTTCTTATCGTCGCTCCTTTCACCGATCGATGGTGAATTGGCAGTCATTCGTCTCGGCTCTAGACACGGTGAACGAGACAGCTCCAAGATCCATTCATTCACAGCTAATCCTGTCCTTCCCACGCGCTGATTTTCCACATGAAGTATCGACACAACTAGCCTGAACAGAAACATGGGCAACGCCCCAGCACCTTCTGTACCGAACGGGGAATAGGAGATAGTAAATCTAATCATCAGTTGCAAACAGAATGATGCGCATTTCACATCTTGCTAAGGTAACTGCAGTGAGCAGATTTCGCCAGCATCATGCAGCTGTATTACGTTTAACAGATGGCTCAAGAAAGGATTTTTAGTTCATTCACTCATAACTGGTCAAGATCGAAAAAGACCCTACGATTTGATTTTCCCTTTTCGTTTTGCTCCGCATACAATTTAATTTTCCATCAAGTAAAGGACGAAATACACAGAAAAACTCCAAAATTTTAACTCAACCTAATGCTATAGAAGGAACTCTGTAAATTGCTCCACTTGCCAAGGCAATATAGCTCAGTTGATAAAGCTCCACTTCCAATCGGGTTGTTGTGATTACGAGTTGGATGTCCGATGCAAGCACTAACACACATACAGACCCATAATGGGGACACTGTACATATTGGCGAGGCAAACGACGGAGCTCTTGCATATTATAGCGACCTAACCAGGCTCCAACTCACCACTCCTCAATCTCATCATCAGATGTCTCCACCTCTCGGTCATCTAAACTCATCCCATCTTCAATCTCAGTGCTCAGCATCGTCACTTCATGAGCTTGGAGTCCCCTAGGAACCCTATGCTGAAGCCATTTACACACAGGCATGTACTCAGTAGCTATTACTGACGTATCACTTGAGCTAACTCCGTTATAAACCATGAATCTCTGTCTTAACATCTCATCCTGCAGCCAAACCGTGACAAGATTTCCAAGCATAAATTTTGCATGGCCAGAAAAATAATGGATAAAATTTATCCAACATGCTTTCTATGCCAACCAGGGAGGGAGGGTGACATCAGTGGATATTGTAGAGCGAGATAAGTGTCTCCGATCCTTATGAGTATAGTAGTTCTGGCTGATTTAGAAAACAACAAATAAAGCATTGCCTGCTTTCAAGGTCCAGGGTTTGTTTATAAAACAGCAATAGGAAATTCAGTTATTAAACCATGCGAAAAGTGGGGAATTACTTGCAACTTATTCAAGTTCGAAAGACAAGAGCAGAAGATCATGTTTGCAAAGTCTAACAACTAGAGGAAAAATTCTGCTGTTGCAGATAGATGCAGGCAGCATGAGTAGACCCAGCAAACTTGGGATTGTTTTCTTGATGATACATAAACTGAATGCTACAGTTCAATAAGCTTTAGAAGGGGCTCAAGACAAGCAGCAAGCATGCCAAATTAGCGTGCCAAAGGAGTTATAATCTGTGAAGATAACGAGCTTAGTGAATGAGCATTCACTTGAGGGACACACGTTTGCTTGAAGGTCATGCTTCTACTAACTTCGAGATTTTCAATCTCAGATATCCTAAAAAAAAAGTAGATCAACAACTATTGTGATGACTAGAGAGTTTCATGATAAAACAAACAGAAGATGCAAAGGACTAACGCCAATCATACCTTATTGTGCAAAGACAATTTCTCACTCTGCCAGAGTTTTGGCTTACGAATGGCATGCCACCTGCACCTCATAATGAATCGGCAGGTAGCTCGTGTAAACATTTGAAATTACTCGAATAGAAAACAGAAAGAAAAAAAAAGCCAGACATAAATAGCATGCTTAGTATGTATAAAGGGATACCTGGGGGGCAATGGATGAGAGTTTCCAAAAAGCGCCCCTCGAACAGCAATTGAAGCAGCAGCTGACTGTACAACACCCTCTGCCTCATAATTTCTAGCTACTGCTCCACGAAAACTGTGCAAGAGCACATCAGCATCACCCAAATAAGAAAGTATAGCTGAGGCATCATCCACGGCCTCCTCATTAAGAAAGTCTAAAACTGCAACAGGAGTTATAGAAAGAGTCCATCAGCGGTAGTATGGTGGTTGCTAGCAACCTTGCATCTTTGCTTTTCAAGAGAGTACAGCTATGTTGGAAAGGGAGTACCATTTTCATGCAGAAAATCAGCAATTGGTCTTGCTTGCCCATGTGCCTGAGAAAGGACCTTCTCTGGAGCATCCATCTTTAAGGGTAATCTCATAAATTTCTCTTGTATGGGTTGTGCATCTTTCCCTACAAAACGAAAAAAAGCTGGCACTCAGGTAATCACACAGAAACATGCCATGCAGTAACATTCAACTTACCTACAATCTACTAAGTCACATGCAGACAGCACAAGCACACGCAAACATGTCTCCCATCAATATATCATGATAAGAAGATTGTGAATGCAGTGACTGGAGAAGACAGTGCCATCATGGGGCTAAAGCTAGATATATCCAAAAAAAATCACAATAAATCTTAAGCCTTAATCAAAACTTACACGATGGAGAAGCACTCTCTCTTTTGTTATGCAGAAACTTTCCCAATGCATGGAAGAGAGATATTGTCCCATCTCTGCCAAAATGAAGATCATGTACCGTCGTTGGACTTGACAAAGATAAGGATGGCCAATCCGCCTTAAGACAGAAAAATTGTAAGGATGTGATTGCATGTCGGATGTCACCTCCACTTGCCCTCGCTATTAAATCAATCTGTTCAGAAGTCACATTGCACTGCTCCTGGCTGCATATTTTGGAAAGTATCCTCTTAATGGCATTACTGGTGATAGGATTAAATGCAATCTGAGAATTTCAAGGAGATAGGCTGCACGTCAGGCACGCAGGAGCAAAAAAAGTATATTATTCAAGGATAATTGTAGAACTAGTTCAAGAAGCTGACTTTACGAGCTCCAGCACTTTCAAGGGACAATTGGAGTTCCTCTAAGAATCGTGCTTCCCTGTCAGCTGAATCCACTTGACCATAATCAGTTATTAGAATAGCTGTTGGTATATGAGTAGATTGCACAAGAAGATGTAGACAGTTCAGCAGTCTTGTACGTGCAACATTCCCATGCGTCACCGGTAGATCATCAATGAGGAGTATTGCTGATGATTTTGACTCTCCAGCAGATGATTGAGAAATCACTCCATACTTTCTTGCTCTCTCAACAAAAGCCTCAAACTCATCTAACTTAGATATATACTGCCCTGACAGTAGATCAAAATAACTCATCAATAAAGAAGGCAATTTTACAAATCTTAATTGTCAGTTTGACAGCAGTGTCCACATACTTTTACCCTCATGCAGGAGCAAAATTGCAGCCTGTTCAGATATGTTTCTGAGCAGGAGAGAGTCCAGGAAAAAAAGAGGGAGTGACATGTGTTCACAGACAGAACCTAACCATAAGAGATTCAGTAAACCAACTGATGTTGATATACCTGTGTTACTGTTATGGACATATTCCTTCCAGACTGTTGGAGTAGGTGTGTTCCACTCGCACAATGTGGCTCCGAGGTGAGATGCAACAACATAAATAGTAGCCTGCACAACAGATCTCTAATTTCAACATTGCAATGCTTGAACTTATAGGTGCCAACACTAAGTGCAGAAGTCATGAGACAATAGTCCACTCAGGTGACAAATAAAAGAGTATATTTACCTTTTCAGATACCAGAAGGTTACGAGAATCAAATGAGAAATAAAATGCGGGCAGGGGCAGACAAAAAGCATCATTATCCACTATGCCAAATGATTGGTTGCATGCCCCAAAATACACTTTTCCTCGGATTCAGGGGAATATAGGAAATTCCAAGAACGTGCATTTATTCAGTAGACAGCAGCAGACCAGTTTAAAAACTCAAAAACTAATATGCTGCACTATGAACAACAAACCCGGATTTAGAAAAAGTTAGTGCCAAGTCCATGTCAATCATATAGAAAACTAGTAATTGTAATTTTCTACACTTTTTGTCCACACTACCAGGTAGAGATCCAATCATAGGGAGATAATAAGGGCTTGTTCGTTTAGAATTAAGTTCAAGTGGAGAGTATATTTTGGCTTTCTCGCCAAATTTAAAAAAAAATTTCAAGTTTTAAAAGATTGTGAAAAAAATACACGTGCATCTATGTGTCAATATTTGTAAATCAAGGAAGCCTCAAGGGCTTAGTGCTATAAAAAAAGTCAAAGTGCATCCACTGCCAGATCTAGATTAAGTAAAAGTAAAAGTCTATCCAAACAGACCTTAAAGCTAGGCATGATAAAATAGTAGAAGCGGTTTCTGCATAACCTGCCTTAGAGATTATAGAGAGAATAATTTTCATGGGCACATCCAGTTACGGCCAGCAAAATATTTCCGAGGCTTGGACCAACTTCACACTGGATTAGAAATAAACCGCAAAGAAAACAGTCAAATCCAACAATGTTTGTGGTCTGAAACTAGTGTCTCCAAGTCCAACTTCGTAACTATACCACTTCAGACACAAGAATGCTGAACTGAAAATGCATCAATATATTCACCCGATATAATTTCAATAAGTATGCTTGAACTGGAGATATGACTAAAGCTCACATCTTCATTAAGATACTCATTTAAAATAAGAGAAAGAAAGACATACAGATTTTCCTACACCAGCTGGCCCAGTAATAATAAGAACGTGATCACCGAGATTATCCTGCAAATTAAGAATGCGGAGCATTAATTTCCACAAGGAAGGGAAAGGAGAAATAATTTTCCACAGGTTGTCCTTGTAGTGATTATTATATTTTGCAAAAGGGAACAAAACTTTGTTGCTAAAACATCCCTATTTCTAGGAGATCTAGATCTGTCTTTGGAATGGCTACCGTTATGTAACATTGCATGGAAGACACCAGAGCCACATGGAACAAAACAATTATTACAATCACCACCACTGTCGTCGTCATCATTTAAGGAAGCTTCAGTTTATGTGCACATGAAATTTGTACCCACATTGTAAGTCAAACATTTGCTTAGAATAAGCAAAAGGTGAAAATTCGAAACAGCTTACATTGTATTATACACACTCTTATGACCATCCATCACTTAGTTCAACAGCAGCAGAATCACCCATCAATCTCAAACACACCCACATGCAAAGATAGCACCAGATCACAACAGTTCATAAACCTTTGTCAAAAAGTATTGCTAAGAAGATTTGTCCTGAACAAGTTTACAACTAAGTGAGTCCTTTTAGAGGGTGGACATTTCATATTAGTAGCTCTCATGAATAACAGAAGTACCTTTGAAGTAACCAATCTTTCCTCAAACCATGATTTGACTTCTTCAACCTACAATCAAAGAATAATCAATATCATGACCTTCAGTCTCATACGCAAAAATTGAGCAAGCTGGATCAACCTTTTTCTTGTGTACTGCAAGCTCTTCAAAAGTACATGGTTTATACTTATCAACCCATGACTCCTTGGCAATGCTCCTACCAAAACCTGCTCCACATACCATTTCGAAACAACTAAGGGCTACCAGATAAAGGAAACAATAGAAAACACACCACAACAAACAAAAGAGATTTGTTAAACAAAATATAGTCTGAAGCTCAAACTAAAAGAATAAAAGGTACCAATATCATTTAAACACCTGAATGATAACATAAAGCACAATCAAAGACTGTAAAGCTTTTGTTTAGTGAATACCCCTAGATGACAGTACTAAATCATCTCTATTTGCAAGGTCATAATCCTTTCTCAGTGTTTTAAAAACTTCCTTCTAAGATTGCACTTTCGCCCCTCAAGGCTCACCCTGTATCAAGTCTTGTTCAAAAGACCAGCTAAGTATGTAACAACTGGCATGCAAAATTGCGTCGCTTTATGTCACATTTCACTTGGGCAGTTAACAATCCATTTCAGTTGCTGAACACTGAGAGCCTTCCACAATTACTAGATGTCACCGAAATAAAATATGCAAGCGACAATTAATGCTTCCCAAGCAACAACACGGTGCATACTAAAACTAGGGAACGATAAATACTACAAAAAAAAAAAAAACAAGGGCATACCCGTTGTTACCTTGGCACCAGTGAATACTTCATTGAAGTCTTCCTTTAAAAACTGAAACTGCAATAGGTTAAACCCAAAATTTCAGAAAGTCCAGTAGCAGGATCAATTTCAATTTTTTCTTTTATTTCACCTCATGAACTACTTCTATTGCGGCCATTCCCTATTCAGACTAAACGCAACATTATCACTCCATTTTGTCGGCAAAGCAAGTGCGTTGAAGAAGCGGTGCTAAAACCAGGCAATTCCTCAAGCAGCTTAAGTCTCACTATCCACCACCACTGACCAGTGACCACAAATCTCCAGAACCAGAAACCAAGAGACAGACGCACACTAAGACGAAGCACTCGCACTAACTTCCAATGCAATAACAACAAAAAACAAAGGAGGTAGAGCCCTTCTCCTAGCCGGAAGAAACGGACGATCACGAAGAAACAGAATGACGTCGGAGCAACCATACCTCGTCCACGACAGAGGACCGTCTACACGACGATCGCGATCGAGAGCCCGAAACCCGAGGCTTCTTCTTCGCTCTCCTCGGCTCCGACCGAGTAACGAGCGACTTCACCGTCGCCCTCGAGCAGCTCCGACTCGAGCTCAACACGCCTTCGCCTTCATCGCCCCCGTCGTCCGACGACAGGACAACAACCGCGTCTCTCTTCCCCATCACCGAACGCCGAGATCCGGCGATCGCCGAACGCCCTGGCTCACCGCATCGCCGGCGCTCGGCGAGGGCGGCGAAGCGCGCCCTCTCCCGTCGGGCCGCTTCGCCGGAGAAGCGAAAAAGCCCCCAATCGAATCGCACGGCGGAACGAGGGGGGGGAAGAGGGAAGGAGGAGGAGGAGGCGCAGAGGAGGATGGAAAGTGGCCGGGATCGATGCCGTCCCCGTGCAGCGAGCGAGAAGCGAACGGCGACCGCAGAGGAATGAAAATGGCGGGACTGAAGAGAGAGGAGGAGAGAGGCGCGTGGTTTTCGAGAGGCGTACGTGACAAGCCGATGCGGGAGGGTTCTGTTCGGGTGTGCATCGAGAGTACCATTGAACACATGGGCTCGAACTAAAAAAAAAATATCGCAAAAAATCTGAAAATATGATGCAGTATGACATCGTTCGGGAAAAAAACATAGCAACGTGGCTCCATTTGTTTTATGAAAAATATATTTTCGTATTTTACTCATTTGTCCAAGAAGAAAAGTCATCGAAAAATTTATGTTTAAATTTAAGAAAATGATTTTTTTTAAATTGGAAAAAAATTTCCAAAAATATGATTAGGTAACTACGATTGGACTTGAAACTCTCTGCTTGGAAACGCATTCCCAAGTCCTTGATGTTCAGGATCCGCGCACGGGTTTTGTAAGAACGAACGCTTCATCAACCAATAACCCCGGTTCGAGCGTCGGGAATCCACGCACGGCCTTTGTGGATCCAAACCCAAGTGTCAGGGATATGAGCACTTCCTTTTATGGACCCAAGCTTGGGTTTCGGGCATTGGGCAAGGGCACCAAGGCTTCGGGCCCAGCCTTGATGGACACAAGCGAGGGCGTAGGGGGCCCAAACCCAGCCTCCAGAGACCCTGGTCTTGAGCGCCAAGACCCGGAAATCAACTTTGGGATTCTCGTGTCCAAAAATCAATACCTAGTCATATTTTTGGTAAAAATTTTCTAATTTTTTAAAAAGGTAATCGCTATCCTAAATTTAAGTATAGGTAACATGTAGACTAGGAAAATATTTTTCGTTAACTGATTTTGAAAATGTTTTGTATCGACTCAACCTGTCCATAGAAGCCCTCCTCGTCGCAAGAATTTGAGCTCGAAAATCTCCGGAAGCCTCCAAAATCGTCTCTCTCACGACAAAGTTTGCGCCATCAGGGCTCCTTCTCTTCGAACGAGCGTCGCTCGCATGTCCAAATTTCATAAGTTAGTTCTGCCCCAATTCCTCGATTTGGTGATTAGGGTTTAAAGAACATAGTTATTTTTGCCACGCTTCGTTAATTTGGGGCAAATATGTGAAAAACAGTATCATTTTACACACATTTGCCGACTTTGTTTTGTTAGTGAGCCACATATAATACATCGATGCCACGTCGGATTTTCTAGCCACGCGGATCGTCAATGGTACTGAAATGATCAATTTTTCATTAAAGCAGCACTCAAGTAATTAAGAAAAAAGTTGTGACGGTAAAGAGAGCGCCAGAGGAATGTTACGGTACTTGTGGTATTCCGATAATATTGATATATAATTCACTCTAATTAAAAGATATTATATTTTACCGTTAACAAGAACTGACGAAATAATAAGTACGATTATGGCAAGCCAATAAAGATCGCTCCTCTCAGTTTGATTTTAAGATTCAATCAGAAGTCGAGAGGGACGACATATTCTTAATTGAGAAAGGATGTATTATTTTCATCACTATATAAATATGGAGCAATTTGATCTACTGTGGAAGCTGCTCTGTTTTCTACCAAGAAAACAAACAATCTGAACATTTCAAGGCATACTTTAGTCCAAGTAGATCCTACAAAATTTTCCTTCCCCCAATATCTCAACGCGGGGGAAGTTGGAGCTGAAATTCGGACAGAGTCTTCGGACAGCTTCGTGAGCCCCGTGTTCACTGTATTGCTCCGAACTTTCCCAAAGTCCATAAACTACAATGAGCTCGTTCCTGGAGGTCCCGAGTCCTGTCCTGTTCTTACGAATCTCTACCTTCTCCGGCTTTGCTCGGCGAGCTCTTTGCATCGCCACAACGCACCTGAATGGCCAGTGTCTTCAACACGTCGGGGCACAGATTGCCTGCCTTGTCGAAATTCTTTTGCTCCACCGTCACGGAACACTTGCTTCTTCCCAGGCAGCGCTGCTCGGACACACAATGTGTGGACAAGAGCTTAGCGCACGAGCTGTTGGTCAGCTCTAAAAAAAGACGTTTTCTGCTGAGCGTGTTTGTGCAGCATTTTATTCACTGTGACATAACTGTGCAAGATAAACATCAGAGCACCCGCGTGCGTATGTGAGAGAGAGAGAGAGAGAGACCTGCTCAACAACTTTCTGGCTCTTAGCTGCCGAACAATTCCCAACGCTGTAACTTCCACAAGAGCCAAACGGATTGCCGTAGCTCGCGAACTCAACCTCGATGATCTTCTTGTCCGCCGCACACTGCAAATGAGCCCTCGGCTTCACGTCATCTGCAACTGTTCGAATCAGACCACCGTTCGTTTTCCACGATTTCACGGTCGCAGGATTGCTCTCACTGATGAAGCTACAGATGACATCTCGGTTCGCTGTCAAGATCTGAACACCTTCAGGATTTCCTCCGATTTCCTCCAACAGAACGAGAAGGTTATCTGTCGGCTTCAGGAACGCTCTCGGAACATGGTATCTGCAAAAGAAGTCATCTATTTTCTGTTTTTTCTTTTTTTCTGCAAATTATGATTGAATCAGAGAAATACTTACACATCCTGGGAAGGCTTTCCTAGAGGAGACAGGTAAGACGACCAGTATCTGCCAATGCTCTTGCCATTGACCCAAGCCATGCCTTTCGACATCGTTCCAAGTTGCATCACAACAGGATCATTTCCTTCAGGAGCATCGAAATAAGCCTAGGAATCGGCTAAATTCTATCAGAACATTTTCACATGAATCTTCTTCTTCTTCTTCTTCTTCTTCATCATTTAGCAATAAAATGGGAAATTTTGTCTCTGATGTACCTTGTACCAGGTCAGAGATTGTCCAAGTCCTTTAGCTTTCGCCCACTGTACCCTGTGAGAGCCCCCTTGTGTGTAGACACGGAGTTTTTCGCCGTCCAAGCCGACCTGCAGCATCAGAACTGAGCTTGGCATCGTGTTCGTGTCCAGAGATTTTCGTGTGAAAAAGAAGCAATGATTTGATTACCTTATGCGCCCATCCATTGAGCGACAAATCGAGGGTCCCAGTGTTGAGGCCTTTGAGTGTCACTTGGTGGACTCCGGCAAACCGGTGCTCCAAGTAGGCTCCGCTATCCTGAAGCATAGTGGAAATTGGGAAGGACAGCACATCTCTCACGTCATGTATGCAATTTAAAGGAGAAAAGAGCTCCAAGATAGTAGAAGGATTCAACTGCATTATTACCGGAAAACCAACTGTCGCGCCCAGCAGAGATATGTTATTGAGTCCAGGCTTCAGTTCGATTGGTTTCTGTAAGACGAAGCTCTTCTCTATGTTGCTTCCATGACCAGACCCTATGAAGCAGTTGAAATGCACTCGTGAGAAGTTAGAGATTACTGAGTATTTCTCACATCCTCCTTCTCAAGTACCGTACCAGATGTCCAGAGAATGTCTGGACAAGAATAACTTTTGCCGAAAATCCGTCGAAACAAGAAGACTTAGTATAAAATGCAGTACCTATATACTCTCCGTTAACAAAGGCATGCATCAAGTGGCCGAGATTCGCCACCTGAAGGACTGGAATGATGTCCTTTCTAAAGGGTAAGTCGGTGTGATACAATTCAATGCTGTCAAACGATAAGCAGGGACATATTGACGTTCTACTAATTAGTAAGGTAACTTAGGATGCATTTTAGCTTCACAATTTTTACTTCTTGGAGTAATGCTTATTTGCTTACCTGGTGGCATACCACAGATAATCTGTCATGTCTTTTGTCGTGCTCATCAATTCTAGAGGACTCTTTGACTTAATAGGAGCATCGCCAGTCGTTGGAATATTGTCCCACCACATTTCCCACTGTAGATTCTTGTTAGCTATCTCTGATTGATGATAGTTTCTCGAACTGTGCTGCGAGACAACCTGATAATACATAGACATATTACAACTTACATAGATCTCACTAAAATTCGCTCAAGTGAAAGAAACAAGATCACGTTTCCAGTGTTACCATTCCCGTGTTATAGACCACGGTTTTGCAATCGGGAAGGATGCTAATAGATCGCTGAGGTAGGTAATACTCGATGCCCTTGAACATCATCAGTCTGGGAAGCCGAGTATTATTGTTGCATAGAAAGGCAGAGCAGATGCTCGTTCCTGGTTTTTCGTAGACTTGGGCCTGCAATGTAAAATTCGCTCAGTTTTGTCGCAACTCCATGGGAGAGTAAGCTGAATTTACTGAATATATCTGGTTTCAGGTTTGGCTCGCGCTTTTGTTTCCTATTTCTATACCTCGAGTCCTTCTCCCAAATTTTGGATCGAGGGAGTCCCCCAAAGCAGGGCTTTCTTGCACAATCTCAAAGCCAAATGCAAGTCTCTTAAGTGACCCCATTTCGGTTCCCTCAACAGACCTACATATAGTAAAACGCTGGTTCAGTAGAAGCTTATTCAATGATTCAACCTAGTCATATACTAAAGAAAATAATCGCCTTAGCTGGTAAGCTTTGTGAATTTTCTCGATGACTATCCATTAGAAAGAAAAATTTTTCTGAGGCAGAACCGTTAGGTCCAGAGAATAGGAATGGCATAATGGTATGTCCTTTTTTTATGGACAAACAGAGATTCAATCGAACAAAGAATCAGGAAGACTAACCATATTCATCCATAGGAGCTTCATCATAATATCGAGTTGTTACGAAAGAGGAAGCCATTCTGCCAAAATTTGTTCCACCATAGTACTGCCAGACACAACGGTACACGAAGTCCGTTGTACCAAAAGGATCATAAACCACATTGACTTACT
This sequence comes from Syzygium jambos, assembly GCA_031216235.1. NCBI lineage: Eukaryota > Viridiplantae > Streptophyta > Magnoliopsida > Myrtales > Myrtaceae > Syzygium > Syzygium jambos. The sequence continues at coordinate 16,851,856 of CM062228.1, forward strand.
ACAGTTCATGTTAATTCTGTGGACACGGGCTCAACATACCATGTAATAGTTCGCCAGAGTGCCTTTTTTGGAGAAGAAACGAGCGACAGAGTATGCGAGATCTTCAGCGGACCTTTGAGATGGGGGGTCACCAAACACTCTGTATCTGTTATTTGGCCATTGCCTCGGTTAATGCATATCTTGAGCAAGTGTAAACAGATCTTACTTAGTCAGTACGGAACTTATGCGTAGTTAAAGAGTGGCATCTACGTTACAACGATTTTTATCTGCTAAGACGGTGGAACATATATGGAGGAGAAAATCTGATGTTTTGGAAATACTCACTGAGCAGTCCAGTTCTCGGTCCACAACGTAGGTTTATCAGGACTGTTCGGGCCAGTGAAGGTATCCCCACAGTTTCTGCCGTTGCACGTGTTGATCTGCACTTTATGTTTGTTTCTTGGCATGTTACAAAATGCTTAGGCATTCGCCGTAAATAGATGACACATCAGGAACGAACAAAAATATCGTACCACGGGATTGGGAGCGTCCTTCTGCATGCACATAACCCACGGAACTCCCGTTTTGAGCCCCACAGCCATCGCTCCCGCCCACTGGATGTATCGAGTTCCTAGAGTTTTGTAAGCCAGCTGAATGTTGGTGTACTCGTTCTCGATCTGCACTCATCAATGGCGAAAATTGAATTTTCTTGCTCCAGCATAAGATCTTCTGGATTTCTTTTAAGTGCAACACTCCGATTTTTTTTGGGGCTTTGATCAAAAGTAAAGCTCGACCTGAGATAAGATAATGGGGCCGCCTTGAGAAGCAAACAACTTCTCATCCTTCATCTTCTTTACAATTACTTTGGTGAACTTTTTCATGTGGTACTGCAAATCAGAAGAAACTCTGAACCTCGTTAGGCATGCTCACTGCCTCTGAAAGAACTGTCAAGAGCATAATTTACCTTGAATGGTGAATTGTCAGTCCGAAACGTGATGTTCGGTACCTCTCTCAGCCAATACGGGAAGCCTCTGCATAGAACACCACTGTAATACATGATAGCTAAAAGACTTAAGAGGAAAATGCGTAGCGAAATGAGATCATACCCGAAATTCCATTCAGCTTCTACGAATGGACCGACCCTTAGCGTCGCATACATTCCTAGCTCGCCAATCATTTTGATGAATTTGACCAAATCATAGTTCCCATTGAAATTGTACTGCAGGATCAGCTCAAACCGCGTAACCTCTTAAATCCTGAAAACAGCTCACGAAATAAGGAAAACCAGCGAATGCTAAAGTGTTACCTGACCCTGCACTGGTTCATGAATGTTCCAAAAGACGTAAGTCTGAATCACATTGAGACCGCCCTTTTTCGCCTTCTGTAGGATGTCTCCCCACATCTGGTAGGAGAAAAGGAACGGCATCTGTCAGTTTCTGAACCCGAGCGGGAAACGACCTCGAGTAAACAAAAAACAAACACGCGAACTTTTTACTTCGGGGGTACTACGCGGGTAATGGATGGAACCAGAGAAGAGAAGCTCTCTGCTTCCATTGATGATCAAAGACCTCCCATCATAAGTCACTCCTTGAGCTTCGCTGGCCACCGCAGGGAGTGCCGAGATGGTAGCCAGGAGCGCCACAATAAACGCTTGGCCTAGTTTCCACATCTTCTGTTCTTGCATCCTGGGAAATAAAAGCTACTAAATCCTGCTCAAAACAGACACTGTTGCTGACTGAAAGATAGAGACTTTCTTGCAGAATCAGATGAAAATGGGCCGGCATGGATCAACCCGGAAAACTGCCGCGCAAAAGATCATTTCCTGAAGCTGTGGGGATGCTGAAAACGGTGAAGAGGAGGCAATGCGGCTGATGCAGAAGGAGAAGAGAACAGTTCAAAGAGGTGTGTGTGAGACCATTAGTCACTTCAGAGCGTAAGATGGGGGGGGGGCGTTGAGCGTGAGATGGGGGGGGGCGTTGACCTTGTCCTGTTTTGAAGTGAATGGCGTTGTGAATTCCGTTAATGTCGTTAACTTCTTTGATCCTCTTCCCTCTTCCAAGCAACTAAATTTGGGAGATGACCAGGTCGAGAAGCGATCCTAATTTGTGGAGGATTATGAGCTCCTGCGAATTAGTAGTGGAGGGAAATACCAAAAGTTGGAGAACACACCTATTAAATTGAAAAAAAAAATTTATATTATTTCCGCATCCAAAAATACAGATTTTTTTTGTTTATTGTGTCGATAAATTGCATTAAGTGTTGATAAGCGTCGCAAAATTATTAAATAGAAAATGACGGGCGATTTTTTTTTAGGTTATTTGTTGGCAATTTACCGACTCTTTTATTATATTGCCAATTGTTTTCTTTTATAGTTCACAAATTAGACATTTTTGTGCTAACTTGCCGACTTTTATTTTCATAACTTATTAATCTCTTCAAATTACTTACTTTTATATGAAATAGCAACCTAAATAAGACAATTTCTTTTGATCCGTTTTTTTTTAATATTTAAACCTAATGAAAGATAAAGCAATGCCATGCACCTACTTGCAAAGGATTATATTAACGAATTAATAAACATGCTCAACATGACATCATTCGATTTTCAGAGCGTTCTTAGAAATTCAACGCGAGCTCCAACTGGCTCATTCCCTTTTGTTAAGAGAGAAAGAAGAAAACATTCATGTTCATGCACAAATCTCCGTTGAGAATTGGGATAACGACACAAACAATCTTTCAATTTTAGCTCAATATGTAATTTGATCCCTGAACTTTTAATTTGTTCAATGTAGTCCTTGAATTTTAGCCTAATGTTCAATATGGTTCCTGAACTTTTGGTACATATTTAATTTAGTTCTTGAACTATATTAAAATGAACATTATAGTCCCTGAACTTGAATAATGGAAGAACTATATTGAACATTTTTATAAGGTTCAGGGACTATATTGAATATGTATCAAAAGTTCAGTGATTACATTGAATAAATTGAAATTCAGGGACTACATTGAATATTGGGTTAAAGTTCTGATACTACATTGAATAAATTAAAAGTTCAGGTACCAAATTACACATTGAATCAAGTTTAGGGACTGTTTGTGTCATTTTTCCTTGAGAATTTTAACACTCCTACTTGTTATTCTATCGAAGTAAATGCTGAGAAAGTGTGTCAAGCAATCGATATGAAATTGTTCGAAATCTCTAAATTATTATAAATTGTAGACAAATTATTTAATTGGTTTTTTAATAAGTGATAAGCTATGGCCAGATATAAAATATTTTTTTTATATGAGAACCATGGGCCTCCAAAAAGTCAAACGGTCAAAAATAGAAGAGTTAATACCACGAAAAACCGCAAATCGATACATCCTGTCTCAAATTTACCCTAAATAAATTTTTTGATCATCAAAAACCCTAAACCGGTACACCCATGATAAATGTACTCCAAACTAATTTTTTTATCATCAAAAACCTCAAACTTGTGCATTTATATCAAATTTATCATCCGTTAAATTAAATTAATACAACGAAAAATCACAAATCGGTGCATCCATGATAAACGGAGGGGTAAAAACCCCAAATCGGTATATTCATGAACTGTCACGTATCATCCGACTCAAAAATTTGACAATAAAATTTTACAAAAACTAGCGAAGCGTAAAATTACTGGTTTGGGATTTTTTTTGTTTTCGCGGTGTTTTTAGAGAAGAGCCAACGATGCACCAAAAAGTCAAATCGTCAAGAACATGAAAACGAAAAAAAACCAAAGAGGATTTTCAGAAGAAAAAGAAAAAAGGAGGAAAATATTAAGAGTCTGAGAGAGAGAGGGGGGGAAAGAAACAGAAAAGGACAGAGGGGAAAGACAGAGGAGAAGGAGGAGGGGGTGGGGAGGTGGGATTCGTTGGCGTCGATCGGTTCGCTCAACGAACGCTTCAACTGCATCCTTTCCCGCACAACAACAACGAACTCCTCCCTCTTCCTCTCTCTCTCTCTCTCTCTCTCTTCACTTCCCAGAAATCCTCTGCAACTCCCTCCCTACCTCTCTCCCTCTCTACCTCTTTCTCTCTCTCTCTTCCTGCACTTCATCGCAAATTCGATCTCGCCGCCCTCGATCGCATTCCGCATTCCGGAGCTTTAGGGTTTATCCCCCCTTCCCTCCCCCGTTGATTGTGGATGTGGAGGAGGAGGAGAGGGAGAGGCGGCGGCGGCGGCGGCGGAGGAGGAGGAGGAGGCGGCTTTGTTCTTCTTCTTCTTTGTTGAGAGGGAGCCGGGGGGGCTCTCCTTGTCGAGCGATCTGATTGTCGCCCCCGGGGAAGGACGGAGGAGGAGGAGATCCGAGGGAGCTGCTTGTTCGGTCTCTCTCTCTCTCTCTCTGTCCGGCAGGGTTGGGAAGGATGAGCGCGTCGAGGTTCATAAAGTGCGTGACGGTCGGCGACGGGGCGGTGGGCAAGACTTGCTTGCTCATCTCTTACACCAGCAACACCTTCCCCACGGTGAGCCCGGCCTCTCGATTGATTCTTGCAAATGTTCCTCCTTTTGTTGAATTATCGGTGCTTCTTCTTTTAGGATTCTTGGGAATGCAGGTGAGATTCGTTGTTATTTTTGTAGCTATGTCGGTAATAACGAAAGACGGAACATTTCTTTCTTTCTCTCTTTCTGTACGCTTTCTTTGTTCTTTTTTTCTCTTTTCTTTTCTTTTCTTTTTTTGTTTGAAGATTTCGGCTTTTGTTTTATGCCCTTCTGTCTTTTCTGTCTTCCTTTGTGAATTTGAGCTGTGGGTTAGATTTTGTTTGGTTGTCGATTGAAGTCCGAAAGTTATGTTTGAATTCGGCGCATATGGTTTTCGGCATATTTTTTTTCCTAGCTGCTTCTTTTGTCTTGGCTGATGGCAGCATTATCTGAATAGTACTATTTTCGTGGGCTGCATCTTAGCCTGATTTAAATGAATCTGTTTCCTGTGACAGTTATAGAAAAGAGTAGTGGTTGAAGGTAAAGAGATATGGTGAATTTTGGAACTGGGTCCTAGGTTCATTGGTTGGTTCCACATTATCATTATATTCTTGTGGGCCTTTGGATACACCCGTAGCTGCACATGCCTTCTCTGTGTGTGCGTGCATGTGCGCGCGCCAACTGATCAAGTCATGGACTCATGGTTCTATATGGCTTAATTTGTATCGTGTCGTTGGATGAGTTTGCCGTGGAACACAATCGTTTTTTTTCTTTCAACACGTGAGCTTTGGAATCTTCTCACTGGACTCTTTTGTTGAAAATAGGATTATGTGCCCACCGTCTTCGACAACTTTAGTGCTAATGTGGTTGTCAATGGAAGCACTGTGAACCTGGGACTGTGGGATACTGCAGGTCATTTTCTTTGATTGACTCCGTGTCTTCTTTGTTAGCTTAGATATTTTGCTTTTGCCTCCTGGATTAATTCTTCTTTTGTGTGGAACAGGACAGGAGGATTACAACAGACTAAGACCTTTGAGCTATCGCGGGGCAGATGTTTTCATTCTAGCATTCTCTCTCATTAGCAAGGCCAGCTATGAAAATGTCTCTAAGAAGGTCAGACAAATGAAGTTCTCTCTCTCTCTCTCTCTCTCTCTCTCTCTCTCTCTCTCTCTCCATTGCTGATAAATCTGTCTGTATCTTTGTTTTCATTACCAGTGGATTCCAGAGTTGAAGCATTATGCACCTGGTGTCCCAATTGTTCTTGTTGGGACAAAGCTTGGTAAGACCACTTCTCATTACCATACAGGGGCAACTCTTCTACTCTTATGCTACTTATTTCATGTCTCCATCTGTATCTATATATTGCGGTAATGCTATGTTGCACTTACTTTACCTCTCTTCCATTTTCTTTCCTGAAGTGTTTCTGGGGTTAATTGATGTAATAGCAATGAAGTTGCCACAAGCCCACAAGCTTTATTCTGGATTGTTGGTTTGAACTGTATGATGAGATGTTTGGGTTTCCAATTCTGCATCATTGACCCTTCCTTTGTCATATTATCACTGCTTTAAGCTCATGCATTTTATTCATCTTTCACATTTTCTAGAATTTAGGTTGTGAACTTAGGATCTCCAACTTGTTGTGTTGACATTTGCTCAAGAATCGACAGTGCATCAATAGGCTTTATTTGGTCAGAACATGGCCAAAAGCATTTCTTCCGTGGCATCATTTTGATTTTTTTTCGTACTTTGAAGCAGTTAATAGGTTATGGTGTTACTTATATTCCAATTGTGTCATATTTAGAGGCCATAAATTTGATTTTATGGTTTTGAATATGATTTGTCCTCATAAGACTGTCTACAAGTGTAGAAGACACCTTATGCCTCAGGCACCAGCAAAATTTTTAGTAACTCTCAGCTAAACATTTGGACTGATGGTTCCAGGATCCTGGTGGTATCTGTCATGAAGTCACTGCTCTTCATCCATGCACATAACTTGGTAGAAAGTGTCAGAAGTTGCATAAATTACTTTCCTAATTGTCATAATGACAAAGGCAAGATAGTTTGAGGACTTTCAGAGTCTTGAATAAGTTGGTGGCATGAAATGCTGATGAAGATGAATTACTTGTCTATCATGCTACCTCATGTTTTTCCGTAGTGATGGCTTTGCTCTCGCACGTTTTGTCTCCTGAATACTGCAACTAGTTTTTGGTAAATATGTACCTCTCTACCTGTTTTATTTATGGCAAATGTGCACCTCTCTACCTGTGATAGCATTTTTCACTTTGGTGATTGAAGATAAACTTTGAGCTTAGATTCAGTCTACAAATTACAGCAATTGTTGAAACTCTAATCTGCCTTTTATGGTGGCTCTGTTAATTGTAAATAACTTGGTTGTTTTGGGTGTTGAATGAAATCTTACCAGATCTTCGAGATGATAAGCAGTTTTTCATAGATCATCCTGGTGCAGTGCCAATTACTACAGCTCAGGTACTTGTTAATGCTGGGATTTTTTCTCACAAGTGACTTCTCTTTCCAACTTTTGTGCCCTATCTGAGCTCTGATAATTGATTTATCCTTTCTTCTAGGGAGAGGAGTTGAGAAAGCTGATAGGCTCACCTGCATATATCGAGTGCAGCTCCAAGACACAGCAGGTACTTGTGCATGTGAAGTAAAACTTCATGTCTTTTTTTGGCAATACCTCCATCGATCTTGTTTTGACATGGCCACGCTTTGTGACTGCAGAATGTGAAGGCAGTGTTTGATCAAGCCATAAGAGTTGTGCTTCAACCACCCAAACAAAAGAAAAAGAAGAGCAAAGCCCAAAAAGCCTGCTCCATATTGTGATTGATAATAGCTCGAAGACAGAACAGCCGGTTGCTCTGCCTGTATCTCCTCCGTTCTTGCTTTGCTTTTAGAAGAAGATGCCGTTACTGATTTGCTGTGCCAAGTGACGAGACTTTCTTTGTGAAGCATCAGACCGTCCAGTACCGCCCGATTGGCGTCATGGTGATCTAATTCTTGTGTTTGTCCACGTATCGTCTGCAATTCTTGACTTTGATAATTCTATGTATTAATGAACCGCATTTAATGAGAGAAAAAACCTTTCTTGCATGGATCGCGTCTATGCTTTTCTATTAGTCCAGCTCATGATCACTTTATGATGACAAATTGGTGGATCTTTATAGCAGCATCGGTTGACCATCCCCATTTCTTTTAGATCATAAAGTGATTCTCTCTCTCTCTCTCTCTCTCTCTCTCTCTCTCTCTCTGGGTCTGCTTTTATTCCATGAGATATGAAATGGTTGAAATGTAGGCCTTAGGATAAATATACGCTGGTCAACATACTTCCAAGGTATCTGAAGGGAGCAAAGTTGAGGAGACCAGATGCCCAAAACGAACGTCCCTTTCAAAATCGTTCCCGTCCCACTCTTTTTTTCTTCTTCTGGAGTTTTAAACGGAGGTGCTCTTGTATCAATTAGTCGATTCTTTTTCCTGTAACAATCTAGCTCCGATTTCTTTGTTCAGTTGCGAAACTTGTGTTTTGTTTGTGCAGTACTCGCTGTGTGAATTTCTGGGTTGTCGAATGACTTCTATCCACAGATTTTTTGTTGGTTGATGAGTTCACGGTAATAATCAGCGCAAGTCATCCATAGTTTCTTCACTTGTTGGTATTCTCACGGCTTAGTGCGATTCGCCTTCTTTTTGGCCTGATTGGTAAATGAACTGGTATCGTTGATGGTGATGGAATGAGAGAAAAAAATGGAATCTGCATGTTGATGGGAGGCCTCTGTGCATGAATACTCCACTTTAATGTCGACTTCGCATGTGAATGGCTCATTGAATCCCATTCGCGGATTAGGAATTCTTGATAAAAATCCAAAAGGAATATTTAAAGCGATTTGCCTTTGGCCATTTGCACCATGTCCTGAGCCGAAGCTTCTGACAAGTAAAGGAGTTTTGCTGTGGTAAAAGACAGTAGAGTTAGAACCTTTATACCAAGTTTTAACATGAGTGCCGATTTCTACCCTTCTTTCGCCAATACTGACCCTAGAGAGTTTGATAATCGACGAATATGAACCGTATGAGGCCACAAGCTAATGATTCTTCAACCAGATGAACGTTACGATAACTAGGTGCAGTATCAATCAAACACCTCATTTAGAACCAATCTTTCTCAACCAATGGTCTTCCTGATGAAAATCCTGTTAATCAATGTCAACCGATGAAGATATATACAACGCAAAGGCAAAAAGTGGTCATTGAGAACGGTCGAGAATTTGCTAAAATTTTCTATTTTTTTCTTGAAGAGATATGACCATGGAAAGAGAGAAGGAAAAAGCGTCTTCGAATCCTGTGCTGCTGCTCCCTTTGGAATTTATACCCTCTCTAGAAATGCCTGCAATTTCTGGGCTCCTTCATTCTCTATAATACCACTGGACCACACAACCACTCACTCTTCATCTACAAAGCTATAAATCCAGGTTCATTGTGAGCCGCAGGTCTGTCTCCAAGACAAAAAATATTTGCCGTCCATCCCATTGAATTAGAGAATTGCGTTCCCGGTGTCCAACGAAAAAGTTCCTTTCGCAATGGCGTCGAAGAGAATCCTGAAAGAGCTCCGGGACTTGCAAAGGGATCCTCCAACTTCATGCAGCGCAGGTGCTCCTAGTTCCTGTCAACATTACCAGATACTCCTCCACAATGTTTTTTTTTTTTGAATTTCCTCATCCTTTAACATGTACAATCTCTTCATCCTACTTGCATGTGATCCTAATACTCAATGATACTGATGCATGATCGCGCAAGAGCCTCTTGTCATTCTTTTTTCCATGGAAGGCTTAGCTTGTTGAATTAGTGGAGTGAAAGGAATAATGGCAAAATGTAATATCAAGATGTATACTGTATAGTACCTAAGTTTTATGGAGGGTTTGTTTCTATTTTCCGGGGCTCACTTTAATGGGGTTGGACTTAGGCCCCGTGGCTGAGGACATGTTCCATTGGCAAGCGACCATCATCAGTCCGAACGACAGTCCGTATTCGGGCGGAGTTTTTCTGGTGACGATTCATTTTCCGCCGGACTACCCTTTCAAGCCTCCAAAGGTGAGTACTTTTTTCTTTTGGGCTAGCCCAAGTTGTGAAACTCAAATGAGTCATTTTCCGAAACAATATGAATGTAGAGTTTGAATGTTTCCCTTTTTGGAAAGCAGGTAGCTTTCAGGACCAAAGTATTCCATCCAAACATCAACAGCAACGGAAACATATGCTTGGACATCCTCAAGGAGCAATGGAGTCCTGCCCTCACCATATCCAAGGTGATTCCTTCTTCATAAAGATCCGATATAGATTACTTAATGATTGTAATGCTCCGGTAAAAAGTTCAGAGAACAGACTACTTCTGATCCTGTTTCACTAAATTAGACTAATAATGTCGGAAATGTCGCGAGTGTCCTAGATTCAGTAGAAAAAAACCTGTGGATTCGACGACGACGATGAGCTGTGGCAGTATTTCCTTAGAGCCAGAGTTACGATTTTATGATCATAATATAAAGAAGTTTTAAATTCGCTTGACACTATCAACCCAACCATGTACAGCGGGGAGTTCGATCGGTCGGGTCTACATGAGTCCAACACAGATGTCCGTTGCCCTTAATCTCTAGTCTGTGCGCGCGTACCTCTAAGTTCTTATACTGCTTCGAAGATAAAAACACATGTTTATTGAGCTGCACATCCCTTGCTAATGTGAAACTGGATCCCATTTTAACATATGCAGGTATTGCTTTCCATATGCTCTCTGCTCACGGATCCGAACCCAGACGACCCGCTCGTGCCGGAGATCGCTCACATGTACAAGAACGACAGACCCAAATACGAAGCCATGGCCCGGAGCTGGACTCAGAAGTATGCCATGGGCTGAAAGTTCATGATCAAGAAAGATTAAAGAGGGTCGTATAGATAAGAAGTCGCTTTACTAGAATAAGTTTTTACTTTGGAATTATAAGGCCTCTTCAGATTCGATTCCTAAGCGTCGTTTCGGGGGTGTTGATTCTGACTTTTGAGCTACCAATAAGATGATGAAATTTCATTCTCTCTTGCTCTTTTCCGCTTGAATGACTCGGAGGATACTTAGGATGCACATTGCAATTGCAATGATTCTATACTCGGGAACTAATTCTATTCGAAAATGATTTTTTTTTATTCTGTGCGCGGGAACAATTTCTAAACATTTGAAGATATTTGGTAACTCCCCTAAATTTTTATTCTTAGAATAGAAAAAGAACATAAATGCGTTTGGTAACTATACAAAATTTCTTTTTATTGATAATATTTTAAATTTTTAAAATATTTCTTTTTCTTTTTTTTCCTTCCTTTTCTGGGCCATGGCCGATCGCCAGCACCGATGACTGGCCACAGGCCAAGGCCGGCGAGGGCGTCACGGCCCTTGCTAGTCGTGACGGCAAGGTTGGCTTCGCCTTGATTAGGCGAGGCTCGACCTCGCCCAGATCTGGCAAGGCCGACCTCGCCATCGCTGGGGGTGGCAAGGGCCGCCTTCACCGGCCCTAGCCGGTCACCGGTGGCCGGTTGGCGACGGTCGACCGACGGCGAGCCGGTGGCAAACCGGGAAGAAGACGAAGAACAAACCAAAAAGAAAGTAGAAAATCAAGAAGAATCAGAAATGAAAAAATTGTTTCAGAATCAAGTAGCTACTTTTTTTTGTTTCTTGATTCTGTTCCAAAACTGATTCTAGAAATAATTTTTTGCAAATTTGTGCCCGGACACAAAAAATTTAACAAACAGATTTATGTTCCCAAACTGATTTTGAGAACAAAATAACAGAAATTTTTACTATTTGGTAACTTGCCAGAAGCCTCCTTAAAGTTTGCTCCTTCGTGTTTCTTTCCGTGAAGAAAATAAAGATAAACACATTCCCCTGGCAAGATAAGATCAGGGCTTCAAAATCAAAACTCCCTGATATCAAAACCTTGGCAAAGTCATAACCAGAAATATAGAAAGCACAAAAGAAAGACGAGAAGGAACACAGCAGCAAGATTCGCTACTGCAACAACCGTCATCTCTCTCGAGTCGAAAGCTCGTTCGCCTTCTTTGATCGCAGCATTTGCACATTCTATTCGAGTACCATACCCTGTGAGGAATTATAGTCAATTGTGAACAGACACCCGACGACCCTTTCATAGGAAAAAGAACAAGAATGTCATTTCCAGGCTTGTTAATTCCATGGTTTGCAGCCATAAACGAACGTGCAAGATGGAACCTGAAAGACTGGGTCCATAGTATGTTTCTACACACAAAGCGTAGCGCCTTGTTATTGATGAAAAAAAGTACCGAACCTGGGAAAAGATATTCGAATGCTAAACAACCGTCGCGTGAAATGTACACAAGGCTTCAGCAATTAAAAAAGAGCTAAGAATGTGGAATTCTCTCAGAATTTCAACTATCAAGTAAAAGAAAACTAACATGAGAACAACAAACAGTATTCACCTACTTGCCTTAACCAAAAAAAAAAAAAAAAACAGTATTCACAGTGGCGCAAAATACTTGCGACGACCCCTCTTATCTGCTTCGTAGAAATGGGGTGACTCTGGCTCACAAAGGTAGGATTACTCTCTTTAAGTCCCTGGCTGCACTAAAGGGTCAGGCATTGGATTTTCCTATCACAAAATCTATTTACGCGTGGTTAACCGGCGACCCATGCTGTAGCAGACAAACTCAAGCAGTGTGTCTCTGGAGCAAAATGTTCACTGTAGCCCGTCGGCGAGCGGATCGACTTATCAAGAATCTGACACCTTGATGGTCCCATACTTCTCGCTAATGGCACCTCCTTTCTGTTTCTGGAACTGTATATAACGCAACGTACTGGCAAAGAAAGCATCGGCAGCTGGATCTTGGGTGGTAGTGTCGCTTTGCATCTCAGTGGTAATCAATTCCATCAGGCTTTGAATTGAAGCAACGGTTATCTGCGGGTTCCCCTTCTCAAAGAAATATATATACCTGCCAAGAATGACATATGGCCCAACTCATAAAATTAATATAGATATAAACAAAAAAAGAAAGTACGATGAAATGTGCAATGACCGTAAATTATTACTTGTTTAGAATCTCAACAAAGAGCATCACTGAACCAGTGCTCCCTCTTGTTGCATTGGACATCTGTTGGGCAGCATTCGCAATTCTCAATGCACGTTTCAGGCAAAGCATGACCCTGAAAGAAACAAAGCGAATGAAGATAGAACAGGAAACATAAAGCCTATAATGATCTAAACGAGGCCCCTGCATCCCATCTTCTTGCATGATTTTTACAAACCGAAGAGTTGGTCAACTAGGTCTTCTATTTCAGTATTAATCAAAAGAAAACAAATACATTCAAAAACAAAAAGCATGATGACTAGAACAATCTGTGTTATCCTCTTCCTTGTCTTCATCCTTCCCCTTTTGGTAAAAGAGTTCATTGGAAATGCAGAACTTTTAATTTGTGTTGTAATGCAACATTATACAACATAGCAGATAACACTCCATGTGTGCATATTTCGTCCTTTGGAAAAAGGCCCAACAACTTTGAATGGGCCTCTTTTGTTCTCCCTTTGCAACGGGAGAGGAGCTTTTGGTCAAATTGATAGGACACTCAAGAACGCTTTTAGAACACACAGATTAGCATCATAACAATAAAGAAGAGAAAAGGGCAAACTTGGCAAGAGAGAACCTACAAACAGGTGACTCTTCAACATCAGGATAAGCACATGGCTCCACTTCTTAGTACAAGTTTCCAGGAAAAAGCACAATAAAAATCAGAGAGCAAACAATGGCAAACCTTTCTCCATCTTTCAAGTTGTCTTGATCATCCACCCAAAACAGATGAGAGCACGCATATACGGCTCTGCATTGATCAGGCTTCTTCAATAGCTTAGCAGAGTACTGCCCACAAAAAAGGATTATGTTATGATACACCAGACATAAGGTACAGAGCTTTATAACTTTAAAAAAAAAATGCTAACTACCCCTGTAGTTTTGTGCGTCAAAGTATCTCTGTTCTCAACACCGAAAACATGCATCCTCTGAAGAGTTCCTATTATTAGATGCATTGCAGTCACCTGAGCTCTGGAATCCTATCAACAAAGCAGAAGTAAAAGAAGTCATGCGTCTTCTCAAGTCACAAGCTTAGTTAGAAAATCATATCTCCCCAAGGTAAAGGAGATCATAATCATTCCAAGGGTTGCTGTAAACTTACAGAAATTTCCTCCTCATATATAATATATGCCTGAGTAAAAAATTCATACGCAACTGGCTCCAAGTCACAATCATTTGCAGCCTGAGAGGATGCCAATACAGTGAGAGACAGATCTCGACAAAACCCTCATTATTAGTACACTATGATTGGATACCTCAGCACATTGCAAGTATAACCGCAATGCCAGATCAGGTGCCGGAATGCTGGACAATGCCTCAACAATCTGAGCGAAATTAAAGGAAGCTTGGTGAGTATATAAAGCTACAAGATGCACGACATCAAAAGCCTTCACCATACCATCTGTCAAGACTGAGCATGATGAAAAATAGTAACTTGGGCTAAGAAGGACCCCTGAGGAGGACTGCTTATCCCAACAAGTGTACATGCTGGATTCTTGAATAGTGTTAAACGTCTTTCCAATTCTCATGCATTAACAAGTTGGTAGGGATTTTAAGAAAAACACAAACATTGTAATTATAACTGAACCTTACCTGATTCAAGAGCTGGAAAATTTTTTTGGTTGAAGTTGACTCCTCATCTCCAAAAGGGTTTTCATCTTGGCCTTGCAATTGTCTGACCAACTGGACACCTCAGACAATGTAGCATCAATAAGGGTCCTTGTTTGTAACAGCTCTTGTAGTTTTCTTCTTTTTTCATATTCTAAACAATGCTAACAATGCTTTGAGAAGATGATAATTGCCCAGAAAGATACACCCCCATACATAGACACATAAATGGCCCGACAACACGCATGGGGCTGGGAGTGAATGGTAGATATACCAACAATGCAACGATGCACATCCAACCATAAGGAAAACAGTTCAAAATTTTCATCGCTTTTAATAGAAAGGTATCAGCAGAACACAACTTAGACACGGAAGAAACAAACCTTAAGAGAGGAAAAAACAAGCGGAGGAACAGTGAAGGATAGGCGTTTTGGCCCTCCAGTCAAGATATGCTTCTTCACAACACATATAATCTGCAATGTAGAGAAGAATATGAATTTGAAAGGAGCATAGTTTTGTCACTGATGAATTATAGTACTTGTAGAAAGTGAAAAGTTCTAGCAGTACTGCAACGATCTCATGTGTACAGATTAACATACCAAGATTAAGTACATTAAATGATAGAACTGTATTGGATGTGGTAAGCAAAATAATCCACTTTGAGATCCTCCAAGCCATTCAAAGATATGCCGAATATTATGCTGTTAGACAATCTTACAAAAGTTTTAAGTGTGACCAACAGACACAGTTTTCTATCTTTTGGTGAAAGTGGAAGTGAGCTATGAATTTGTAAAATTTCGTCAGCTGTTTCCAAAGAACCATTGCAGAAAGTACACTTTAAGCTGTAGAAATTTGAACAAGATTATTGTCTGAATGAGCAGTCGACTGATTTACAGAAAATTTAATTTTTCTTTGTATTCGCATGGATGTGCAGTGTCACTTCCTCCTCATTAATCTCTTTATATATCTTTAGATTTGGTTAATTATGTAAGTGTTTTTGTAATGCTGATCAATATTACTTATTTAAGCACAGAATTTTTTTTCCCAAATAACGAGTTTTAGATCTCTATCCAATAAATTTACATAAGCAGTGTTTCTCACATTATGCAAAGTCTTCTTTAATTTCTTTTTTGGGGGAACTAATCATACCTATCCAAAAATGGATGAAATTGGATCACTGAATTGTTTCAGTACAAAACAACTATTAGGAACTGACCAGACAGCAATAAAAATACCATCGAAGAAACTACTCACACGCTTCAAATAAAAGATTAGAGACAGGTCCTCAAATTGCCTTTTTCTCTCGATAAACAACCAGAAATAGTCTCATTTACCTCAATGACTTCTTAAAGTAGCTTGTCAAATTATCATTGACAGGCAGAGGCAAAAAGAGCAGCCGAGAGGCCACAGGTACGTACATTTACATAGCAGAGAAAAATTTCAGGTTGAAGACCGCTAGAGCTATTAAAGATTAACACTTCCATATTTAGAGTAGCTTCAAATTGGCAATGACAAGGGCAAGAAAGGCAAACAGTGCTTAAATGACTTAAGAGGGTACACTAAGCACATAAAAATTCGATGGTCGAAAAGAAAAGAAAAGAGTACCTTAAACATCTCTTCTGGATCTTCATTATACAGCATCTGAATAAGACGTGCAACGGAATTTTGTTCCTCCTTGAAATCATCTTCATCGACCTAAGAGGTAATATTGCTTTAGCAAGGGTGCATACTGCCTTACTTTCAGTAGTTTTACAAGTCAAAGCAAGTATACGATAAGAGAACAGTGCCAAACTACAACAAATATGCAGACAGTGAAAATTTACACTATGAGCTCAAAAGAAGAATATGGGTGCATAACATTCAATCACCTCATCATGAAGAGTTTCATCCAAATCCTTGATAAGTCCCTTTAGTAGCTCAAACAATGCCTCAACCTACACAACAAGTAATCCACATTACATCCCATAAAGTCCACGTAGCTAACTATACCAAGTACAAAGACATACCTTGTCAGCAGTCAAAATACGCGTATTGTTCTTCATAATGCTTTGAATTATAACAGTTGCCATCACTTTATTTGTTTCATTGTCAAGGTACTCCATAACGCAGGGATAGTTCGAAAGCTTCAAGGCAGTAACCACATTATTATACTTCTCAAGCGGAGCACTTAAAAGAGCAACAATCTGTTTGGTTGCTTTACTGTCTTCAATCTTCCCCTTTCCAGAGAGCTGCTTGACACATGATCCCTAAAGGAGAAAGTGGGAATGAACCATATCGTTAGTCCCAAATTAGGCCTCTAGCTACTACTAGAAAACTGACTGCACAATCCAATACAACTTGAAGCCAGTCCAATTTCGAAGATATACATCTGCTTTAATAAAGGTAAAGTATTTAAATATTGCCAATCCCGAAAATATTAATACATACAATGCAAGCTCATGCTCGAGTTTAAGAAGATCAACACCAGAAAGAACGAGAAAGAAGAAACAAGAAATTATGGAATCATCCTATTGGGGTGCAAGTACAAAATAAGAGCCTCTGTACTACAACATAGTTTAACCAAATAAATATACTTATTCAGTGGAAAGAGATCTTGGATGAAAGTATTTTGCTAGCTTCAGCTGATTGTATGCTGAAATCTACCCAAACCTGCCCCATCTTCCTACCATTATTTACACAATGGGGGGTTGCTTGTCCTGCCCCCAACACTTGTGCTTCTTCCTCAAACAACATTAGATAGCATTTCAGTAAAAGAAACGTAAACGGTAGAATAGGGACAAGAAGGATGCACACAAGCTTACTTAATGAGCAAAAAACACAAAGGGAGGGAGGACAAAGCAAACTGATGCATAAAGTTTATTTCACGGTAGATCATACCAAGACTTGATCTGCATAATCCAGTCGATCGGGATGAACATGGAGAGAAAACTTAAGAAGAGATGAATATAAGGTTACAGCTCCAACAACCGGCATATCAGGCTGTGCTTCTATCACCTGAACAAAAAAACAGAAGCACACTTTGAGTTGCTTGAAAAATATAGGCAACTAACCAAAATAATCGACAAATGAGATATAAGCAGGTGCAAAACTAATTCTAGTATATAAAAAGCAAATCGTTCAGATAAATAAACCTGATCTACAAAACAGAACACAGACAACCAGCTAAATATGTCAGGAGAAATGCAACATGTGCGAAACAGCTTTTGCTACAGCTGCAGTTGGTTCCCTTAACTAAGCCACTCCTACGAGTTGCCAGCTCATTCTTCAATAGGCACCCAGTCAGAGCCCCAACAATCTCCTCCTACTACTTGGGAGCTGCTAAGTAATACATTGAGTTTCTTGTGGTGATTTAAAAAGATCTAACTAGTTTGCCCTGAGCCCCATGTTTTAGAGCTCTAATCAAACTTCAAAACTTCGATCCCATACTAATCCATATTTGATGTATAACCAAATGACATCTTAGAGGAACTTTTTATTTTTCCACCAAAAACTGTGCGGAGGGGGTGATCCAATTTGACAACTCTCCCTCGCCATGGCTATGCAACGCCCTTCCAAGACTACTAAAAATCAAATAGGCTTTAAACACTTCATTTGCAGTTTGCACTGCCAAAGCTTCACGGAAAAATGCATGAACCTGATTAAGCCATAGCAAAGCACAATCTAAGTGCCTAAAAGTATCCAGCCTCATGGTGAGACAAATAGGAGTTTGCCCTGCTATTAATTAAATTTCATTGCCCCTACCCTTTTAGCTCCCCTTCAAACTATCATATCAGGCCCACAGCCATTAGAAGGCACATCACTTCAAAACTCACAAAACCCTAATTTATTTTTAACCAGTGACTAACAAAACCTTAGATTAATCACAATAAGGTGCAACTTGATCCTCCATGGGATAACTTAAGTCTTACTCTAACAATAGCATCCAAGTTCATAATCCTTATTGGTTGAGCTAAAATCCTAAAACAACATGGAGGCGATTATATCCATAATATCATCAACTATATTTTATCTATCCATGTTATCGCTATAGGGACAAGCTCACTAATAAGTGGCAACATCTGCTGAAATCTGAACACAGGAAGACAATCCTTCCTAATTTCTGAAACGTTCCGTCATCTTATGCTACAAAAAATTAGATAGCTTCGATCCTACAAGCCCAATAGACGAGATTTACCTTCCCAATCGCACTATTCAACTTTGAGAAAGCTTCAACCTGTAAGAATTCTGGTAACACTTCAGAACTTAAAGCAGCATAACTCGCGAGCCTTTCCATTAACTGGGATAACACCGTCTTGATGTCAACGGATGCCTGAAAAAGAAAACCAAATAAAAGAGAAAATGTGAGATAGAAAGTTCAGAAGAGAGCTCGGAATGGTATATATGGATGTGACTACTTTAGTGCAATTAACAAAATTGTTTGCAGTAACCACAATGCAAAAAAAAAAAACATAGACATCTAAAAAAAAGCAAATGAAGACAAGGAGAGAGAAAGGCGGGGAGAGAGAGAAGGACCGGGGTTGGGAGAGAAGGTCCTACCAAAGATTTGTTACCTGAAGCTGGGGAAATGCACCCAACAAGACCTCAAGTGTCTGCAAGTGATACTCATCAGGAAATACTTGAATAATGCAATCCATCAAGTAATACTGAGCAATCTCGTCTTTACAGTTGACAACCTGTATTTGGCATAAAAATTAGTACATTGTTAAACAAGTACGATTCACATGTTAGGCATCATAAGAGACGTGAATTTTATAATCAGAGATATACCTGCTCCAGCACTCTAGGAAGCACAGTAGCTTTGTACATGTCAAGGTCAATACCCTCTATCTGACTAAGGACGTGCAGGTTTTTCCCAACCTGAAAAGAGCAGGGGCCAGAAAAGTATGTTCAATGAGCACATACTCAATTTCAGCTGTCAAAATCACCAATCACAGGTCACTGATTTTACAAGATCACGCAGCTCGCTTCTCTCCTTCTCCCGTTTCTCCTTTTCCCGAGCAGGTCCCTGCAGACGAGAAAGCCCGACACCAAGCCTCAACTCAGGATCACCAAGAGTATGAATCATACATAAGCACTACAACACCTGCATGACCAGAAATCATGCCCTCGTGATACCATATTACCTTCCTGTCATGCAAACACATTGACTCTAAGCATGTCCAAACATGTAACAATCAGCAAGTAGCTCTACCAACCTGATGCTGCATCCGCACCCAAAGTTTGTTCATCTCGGTAAAATTTTGGAGTACAAATTCCACTGCGTCCGTAATTGTATCAGCATCTCTGCAGGATTCCAGAAAACGAGTACAGAAAGGCTTAAGTCTTTTAGCATATATTGGCAGATACATCAGAAAGCCAGAAACAGAATAGCATCGAGATGAAATGAAATTGGAAGGTTATAAAATTGGATGCCTAGTTGTGTCTGTGTTCTACATATACATGTAAATACAGATATATAGATAAATGTACAGGATATTTTGACCAAATGGATACATGGCTCTAAGCAATACGCAAAATTCGTTTTTTGTGAGAATTTTTAGCACAATTTATATCCAATGGAAGAAGCTGCATAATTATCCGATTACAAAGTCAGATTGGCATTGCAACTGCATTTCGCAGAATAAGGACAGGAAAAGGTGGATTATCTCTAGACAACCCAGGAACATGCCGGCGAATTCTATGAACTTAGTAAATCAACTTCAAATCTAACAGTACTCCCGTTTGATTCCCTTACCCTTCATACTCGGACCCAATATCAGGTAGTTTATCCCTACTAAGTTGAGAGAGGTAGCTCCTCAAGAAGAGTCCACGTAAAGGATGCTGGATACCTCGGCACATTTCCACAAGATCTTTTAGAATGTCCTTGGCAGGAGCCTCTTTAGATTTAATGTAAACGGATCCTACAGTGCAGAGAAGATACCTGACAAGGCCAGAAATGGGAGATTCACAGCTAAACCAGAAAACAATTACAGGTGAGAGTTAAATAAAGATTTACATTGATCAATGCTTCTTAACAAACTCAAATGGAAACCAAACATTCTCACATGGAAATCACGAGTACTTATCAGACTAGGGATATGCCAACATGTGCTATCTTCTGTATATTATCGGTGAGTACAAATGCATAGCCACCTCTCTTATCTTGTCACACTGTTCAAGACAAAAACTCGAAACCTAACTCGACAAACCACTAAATCTGCCATCAACTTACAGGAAATAAGCCTCCTACACCTAACATCCTAAAATGACAAAACATGCCTTTTGATAAGACGAACTAAGAAATATTTATAATCGCGAAAAAAGCACCAGGATAAAATATCACCATGATAAAATTATAAACCAGGAAAACACAAGGATTTCTGCTTAGTGCATATATTTAGAGTTTTGGATAGCATTTAGTAAGCCATCTAACGTTCCTCTTCAGGAAATCGTTCAAATCTTTGAGTGCTTGACTTTCTGATCTTTATTCAGCTAAATCTCATTTTTCTGTGCAATAAGCATTCAGTTGAAGCGTTTATATTATTTTGCTTCGTTTCCTCCTCACTTTTTTCTTAAGCTCCCAAGGACTTATGAGTACCTTTCAACATGCGAAGCCCACATCCAGTATTAACAATGAGAAGATCAATTTGAATATCCAAGCAATCCATCTCCATCAACTCGTACAATCCACTAAAAATGTATCAAAAATTTCCAGCAGTCGATACCGAATGCAATTTAATTAATCCGCTAACTCTCACATCCCGGCTTACTATCCCCGTCATCTCTACATTCTTCCCTTTTACCACGAAAATGCCCTCCCTATTAAGTTGGGGTTCCAAATCTTCCTGTATCTATGTTTATATTTCGAACTAAGAGTCACTCGCTCCCTCAAGCAGGGGAAAGAGGCGATCCTCCCATTGTTCAGCATCAACTTAAATTCTTCCTTCCCAAGGGTCTGCCCGTGGCTGCGACACTCCTTACACCATCATTTCTCTAACAGCGCACATTTGCTTAAGCCATTAACATCACACGGCATAAGCAACCTAAGCCTTAACATGCTTCCCGATTAAATTTTCAAATTACAAAAATATATCCATGTGTACAGACCAAAATGCACACGGCAATTTATAAAACCCCAGTTAGCTACAGCCAAGAAAACAAATCCACCATATTATGTAGCGAAACTCTCACTTACAATCTGGGCAAAATATTGCCCGCGTGCTGCACGAGCTCGTAGAGATCCACAATGGAGCAACCCCGCCTCGTCTCCTCCTTGAAGAACATCTCCAGCTTCCTCATCTCGTCGAAAGCCCTCATATCTGGCGCGATCAATCAATCAATCAATCAATCAAAAAAACAAAAAAAAAACCACCAGCAACACAAAAACCCCCATCAACAACGTGCATTTCGCCCTCGACGATCAAGAAACTCGCGAGATCAGGAGCGATCGCCCGAACCGACGGGACCCGCAGTCATCAGATCGGGAGGAACCGGGGCGCTTACAGAGCTCGTAGTACTTGTGCGGGGACAGCTTGGAGGTGCGGAGCTCGGAGAGCATCTGCGCCGAGTACTTGAGGGCGTCCCTGAGGTTGTTCGTGTCCTGATAGCAACATAGCGAATCGAGAGGGGTTAGGGTTAAGCCACGTCTCCCGACCGCCGAATTGAAGAGGAATTGACGGGCCGGGGGCGGGGCGGGGCGGGGCGGCGGGGCGGCGGGAGCGGAGCTCCGGCGTCGTGCTTACCATGGCGCGGTGCATGTAGAAGGCGTTCTGCTGGAGGCCGGCGATGCCCGCCGCGAGCCATTTGTCCTCGTCGTCGGCCACTCCGGTCATCATCGTCGCTCCTCCGTCTCTCTCTCTCTCTCTCTCTCTCTCTCTCCTCCGTGTGAGGAGATGTCGAAGGTCGCGTTTTGACTTGCTTATTTCTTTCTGGTTATTTTTGGTTTTGGTGCTTTTTTCTTTTCTGTTTTTTTCCGGTTCCGGTCTGTTTCGCCTTCAACGATGCGTCGCTTCGGAGGGGCAGGGGTCGAGCGCCACGGGGCGCACCCTCCCTGTGACGGGCCAGCGGTGCGCTTGACGGGTCGATTTGACGCTCGTCGGGTGGTTCATCGGATGGTCCGCCTCCTCCTTTGTTTTCATTTGAAAATTTCCGCATTCGATCTGGACCTATATATTTTTTTCCCGATGCTCGACCGAAAAAAAATATTATTTTCTCCGATATAAGTAGAAAACTCGTCAATGATCGAATTAAGTTTTTAAATTTTTGCGACATGTTTTAACAAGTTCCTAACTCTAATTTTGGTTAACTGAATTCAAATCCAGCTCTCAATCAAAAGTTAAAGCCAACTAGAAATTCGATGCAAAGAAAATTGATTCATCGATGAACAAACCTTCCTGTAAACAGATGTTTTAAAGAGCATGGATTTTTTGGATTAAGCATTTATGAATCAATTGGCCAATGTGTTAAGGAAAATTTCTAGAAAGGGTAGAAATGAGTTGATCGACATAGTAATTTTTGGACGAATTTCCTGTGATTCTTTGCAAGAAGCGAAGTACGCACCGTCATAGTAAATAATTTTTAAGAAATAATCGAGTTCCTATTGCTTGCTTATTAAACAGTCATATTTTCTTTTGCTTCTCATTATTATGTTGGACGGTTCGATTTAATTTAAAAGCATATTACATTCTGTGCACATCGGTTTTAGAAGCATAATCATAAAAATAAGCCATCTAGATAAAATCTAGTATACAATTTAGGTCACAAATTATGACATGATTTTGAATATAAACCTAGAAAAGAAATTGAAGTCTATCCAAAGTCGTCCCGACCCTTTGAAACCGCAAGTCAAAAAATAAAATCAAACATCAATAATCAGAAAAAATAAAAAATAAAAAGAGTGGATGATTGGATCTCTTGAAACTACTTATACACTAGCTATACACTAGTTCAGTAATTGTAGGATCACGCATTGCATAGAGTAATTGCGGACTTGCATTGCATGAAACACGTTCGATTACATGTCTGTAAGTAAGGTCATGAGACCAATCAAGCATCTTTTGCAGATGCAGAACATATGCAGATACACAGCATTTTAGCTATAAGGAACATCTGAAAGGCATATTCTTATCTTTATCACCCCCTTAAGCGAGTCCATGTCTTCCTCTTCCTGTATTGAGCGGACAGCTTACGCACTTGCCCACGTGCTTGTACTTGGGCTTTGGCTTACCCTTACCCCAAGATATGGAAAGAAGTGGAAGGAGCAGCACCCATTGCAATTAGCAATGAAAGAAAAAGGACGATGATATGCACAACACCGCAAAAAGAGTGGGAGAAATAGCTAAGGATCAAACTCCGAATGACTGAGAACCTAAAAGCTATGAGTAAATTTTTTTTTATCATCGTTAATACGGGGAAAAAACCGTTCCGTGTCGTGCCATCACAATTAGGAAAACTCCGCCCTCCACTCGCAGTCTTTTTCAAGCTTTCCTATCATAAGATACCCTCGCACAAAATCTACACCCTCTGAATACCATTAGGACTGCCTGAAAGATCAAACAGGTACGATCGCAAGAAACAGTTAACATCCGAAGAGGGCTCCATTCCTATACGCTAGTTGAACCCCTGTCGCTCATCTTGCATCCAATGGAATTTCAGTAGGGCACCGTGTACGGCAGAGCATACATATCAACCTCTGGTAAGTAATGCATGCGTGGCCACGGGCCTGGGCTCCCATATGTCAAGCCATCGTAATCAGCTTTACATTTTCCAGCATCACAATTGAGCTGTTTTCTCTCGAAAAGCCATTCCTGATCATCAAGATCAGCACATCCACCATGGAACGAGGGTGGCACCCAATTTTCTATCAGATTTCTGTATTTTATTTCTGATGGAGAGAGGCCACGCTCATCTAAGCTCGGTGAGGACAAAGTCCCGTTCTTTCGTGAAGATGTTTCTGCTACTCCAGAAGAGGGACGCTGCTCCGTCGAGCCAAGCTTAGAGGCAGAACCTTCGCCTGCGCTAGAAGAAGTTGAGCAGGGATGCTCTCTCCAGTCTGTGCTAGATCTAGGAGCATGTTCATGCTTCTCATGACCAAAGACATCCGTCCTTACTGGGGCAGAGCAAGGCTGTTCCCCGCTGGGTAGCATTTCTGGATCTTTGTGCCTTTGTAGAGGCAACCGAATCCGAATAATGCTTGCTTCACATTAATAAGAAGAATTTGAATTACAAGTATCAATGACCATGTGAAGTGCAGAAACCCAACAAGTGAACAGCCTGCCCCAGCTAAGGAATAAAAGTGAACACACTCACCAGGGTTATGCCCGCCATCCGGAGGCAAGATTTGCTTTTGCTTTTTGCTTCTGTTCATTGTGCTGTCTGTAGAATTCAGGGAATTGACAGGTTTCCCGTGTTCTTCAGTAAGGTTGCTCTTCTCAAAGTGTTCAGTGTCATGTTTTCTTTTCTTGCGATGATCTCCTGCCTTTTGGTCATCTTGGGTCCTCTTGCCCTCATTACTTCTCTTATGACTATGCTTTTTGTCTTTACTACCTCCATTTTCCAGGGCCACCTTCTTTTCTTTCTTTTCCCGTTTTTTCTCTTTTCTCCTTTCTTTCTTCGCCTTCTCTACTTCTCTCTAAACACACATAGAAGCAGGGCAGCCATCAGTTTAAGCACAAGCTGAACATTAAGAAACACAAGCAAGTAGTCTACCACTGTGACTATCTCAACACAAGACTAGCCTAACCAAGACTAAAGGTATCTTAATGGAGCAACAGTACACTGACAGATGCAAATAGAAGGAAAACAAGACAAGCACCATGATGACAAGCCAAATGTCAAAAAGAGAATTTGGGAGTATGGTGCGAGAACTACAACTCATAATCCTATTTGGAGTCAACCCTTATCAAGGAGAGTGCTGACTAGATTATTGGGTCTCTGAATTCATAGAAGACCATTGACTATTGTATCCCTATAGTTACAGTAGAGTAAGCTCTATCCAAACAAGATACTTCAAAAAAAAAGAGTTGCTCCTAACCCTTTTTTCTCACACCACAACATAACATTGCTCCATGCATTGATCTCCTAGGCATAACAAAACTGTAAAGGCAAGATAGCAGACAATGGCACTCTATTAGCAAAAAGACGATAATGCACCATTTTTTCACAAACTCCTAGAGAATCAGCTTCCTCACATTAACTTGAAAGTACAGCACTCTGATTCTTGTGATGCTTGACCTATTAAAAGAAAATTTATGATGCAAAACCGCATACAATTGTCACAAAAAAAGATTGAAGTAAAAAAAAAATCTATTTCATCTTGTCACTGACCAAGCCTCACCAATGATAAACAACGTGAAACTCAAAACTAGACTGTCACCATGCCTGTCCTCTGCCCAAAATTTCTTATGGTTACCAAGAGTATAAATATCATGTGGATTGAG
The DNA here is from genome assembly GCA_031216235.1 of Syzygium jambos. Classification (NCBI taxonomy): domain Eukaryota; kingdom Viridiplantae; phylum Streptophyta; class Magnoliopsida; order Myrtales; family Myrtaceae; genus Syzygium; species Syzygium jambos. The sequence goes on from CM062228.1 coordinate 16,877,446, forward strand.
TTCTCAGATTTTAGTAAGAAAGTACTTCATCAGGATGTCATAAAGGGACAGGCAAGCTCGAATTCATGAATTCCACTTCCACCAAAATCACTCCATGGCAAAAACCAAATCACTCAACACTCTATCAGTCATGTCAAATGCTTCTGTTGAAATAATAGCTGAATTCAGTCCAATCTATTGCTTTCAGAATGCATGCATCAGAAAAAATCATGTACTTTCATTACTGCATGAACTAGGAAATCCATCCATCCTATCGAGCATTTAAAAAGGTATTCATTAATGTCGACACAGAATTCTCTCCCCCAAGGATTTCACTTTGTGTTCCATACATCATCCCACACCATTTTAGCATGTTCAATCACTTCCACAGAAATGACATTGCCTGAATATTTGCAACTGACGGTAATAGCACAACAAAGTGATGCATATCTGGCAACTAGACCACTCCGGGCAACCACATCACCACGAAGAGCTAGGAACAACTAAGCATCAATTGCGCATGTCTAGTGATCTTAGTATCCTCAGAACATGAACTGAACAGACGCAAGAACTCAACCAAGCAAATGCAACTTCAGTGTCACGTTTTGCAACTGCTACTTGGTCCATTCAAGAACTCTTACATGATAGACTCGGAATTATTAAAAAATTTCATGCAACTTAGCGTCACAAATTTTTCGCAGGCAGGCCCCTGTTAACATTCCTTCTAAAACCATGAGCCAGCTGTTCACAAAAACCTGAAAGAGGCATCATTCCCTCTGAACCTTGTGGCTGTTACTTGCAGCAAAAAACACACACATTGTCCGCTTTCAACATGAACCCCCTTATTCCACACGTCAGTTCTTCACACAAGCCCACACCCGTAGCCACACGTATTTTGTCCATAGAACATTGCCACGACACATGTTGCCGCGTCTCGTTAATTTCCCAGTTAGTTCTATCCCTCCTTCGTCAAACCCCCAAAGGGTCAAACAACCAGTTTAAACACATTCTCGTCGGGCGTCCACCACCGATAAAAAAGATACAGCCGCATGTCGACGCAACGGATCGCAAAGACAGAAACCAGGCCGAGTCCCGGCCGGAAGCGGAACACGGTCAGCAGCCAGCGCACCAAAAAAGCACAAGCCGAATGCCGAACGAACCTTGATCGATTCGATCAGCGCCTCGTCGCGGACCCCATTCCTCGCGTACCCGGGAGGAGGGTACGGGAAGCACCGGGACATCCTAGAAAGCACACGCGCGCGCGCGCGCACGCTAAGCGATCACCAAAGAAGCCTCTCGACGGGGAGAGAGCGAGCGAGAGATCGCGACAACGATCGCACGCAAACCCTAGCTCGCACCCCCCAGAGAAAGAGACCAGGGGCGATCGAGTAGGGACTGGAATTGCGCTCCGACACGGGGGAAGCGCGGATCCGTCCCGCGCTATTCCGATTCGAACGAAGCACGGAGGCTGCGCGGAGGGAAAGAGGGAGAGAGAGAAGGGGGAGGGGGGGGATTTCAGAGCTCGAGAGGAAGAGAGACCTGAGATCCGAAACGGAACCTCGATGGGGCGCTCGAGGGGGGATTTTATAGTGCGAGATCTGGCCTTTGCGCGATGGAAGAGGCGTGTTTGGGGACGAGGATAGTTGGATCGAGGGGCTCCTATTGGCCGTGTGGGGCCTTTTGGGATCTTGGGAGTGTTTGGGAAGATGAATTGCGGTGTGCCCGTGAAAGGATAAGGTCCGGTGAGTTAAGGACGTGCAACGAGAGCCACCCAAACCGAAAATCGCCTGGACCAACTTAGGCGGTTTCTAGGAGCACTGGCCCAATTTCCGGTTCCATAAAATTTGAATCAGTGACTAATGGACAGTCCGATTCCCGATTATAGAATGAGAATTGAACCGATCATGCTTAGCATAGCTCATCTTCACCATCGTATAGCCCTCCTTAGCAAAGATATCTAAGAACCATTGATTCATCATCCCCAGTCCTAACCCTATTGTACACTGTTGTAGACGGATGCGGAAAAACAAAAGACAGAACACGAGGATTTACGTGGTTCGATCACGAAGTGATCTACGTCCACGGGCGAGGCAAGACAGATTCCACTATATTCAAAAGAGAGTACAAATTTCAGAAGTCGTAAATAACGACTTAACCTCACGGCTCACCAAAACTCTCTGAAAACAAAACTCTCTGTAAAACAATGAGAAAACCTAGCCACAGTACAAATAGGGCTCCCGAAATTTTTCTCGGGGGCGTAGCCCCCGAACCCCCCGCGCATTGGTTCGCTTCCTCCAGCTTGGGCGGTCCGCTATGGAGATTTGTTCGCTTGCTGCGGGTTGGGCCTATCGGCCCAACCCTTCGCGTCGCGAACTAAATCTCAATTTTCTTTCCACTTTCGGGTCGCACAAAAATATGTCGGGTCGGGTCATAAACCGGACCGAGTACATAAATTCAAGACATATTTAACATACACGAAGCTAGCCCTGCCCACGAATGCTTACCATGCTCTTGGGCTAAACACGGGGTGTGTGAACAAAATGTCGAACTTGACGGGCAAATATTTCAACAAAAGGTCGCAAGGGACTCCTTTACCGAAAGGACATTGACGAAAATGGTGCTCCTCTTGAGCCTCTAGAATGGGATCGAGTGAAGGACACGCTCGATGGAGAGGATGGAGGTGGAGAGACAAACAGCCTCGAGGTATTGCTCTCACAGGTCGTGCGGGTCATCATAGAAGGTGACACCGAGCTTGGAGGCAATAGAGTAATCGGAGTATGAGTGGGCGAGGATGCTGTGGTCCCCCGGGAGACGAAGGTCTTGGTGAGGAACTGGCCAAAGCTACCAAAGCTAAGGATGGCAGTCTTCAGGGAGGAGGAGGACTTATGGAAGTGGGATCGGAGTTAGGCCTCGTAGTCATAACTAAACCTATCAAAATGGATCATAAATCCATTTCTTAACCCATATATTAGTAAATGGGTCATAAATTGATTTGTTGTATTTAGTAAATGGGTCATAAATTGGTATAGGTATAATATGGGTGTTAAATAGGTCATAAATGGGTTTACAGCTTATTTAAACTCAACTTATCTCTATCGCCCTCATTCAATCTCGTGCTTACTCACTCATTCTGCATTCTCATATCATTTTATGTATGATTTTCTAGATTTAGTTAAATATGAAAGTGTTTTAGCAATACGAAAATTAGGCGTGTCAAAAAAACCCAAGCCAATCCGGCCCGACCCGAAATTTTAGGGCATTTTGGGGTTAGGTCTTATTTTCTATGGGTGTGGGTTTTAGATATGGGTATTTGTTAGGATAGGGCCGGGCCAGACTTTTTTGACCCGGTACCAAATATAACCCTTGCCCCCTCCTCTCCCCTTCGCTCTCTTCTCTCTTTGCGCTGAAACCCATCTCCCCGTCGATCTTTTCCACCAGAGCAGCGGCCGCCTCCCCCTCCCACTCCTTCGCATCCCCCTCCTCCGCTGCCGCTACCGCCGAGCCAGCCGGGTGGCCATCTCGCGCCTGCGGCACGATCACCGCGCGAGACCTCTCCCTCCCCGCCGGCGGCGGCGCCCTCTCTACCCCGAAGCCGTACTCTCAAGACGACAAGCTCCTGACCCTCCTTCGCCAGAGGAAGACGGAGGAAGCCTGGGCTGCGTATGCTCAATCCGACCACCTCCCCAACCCCACTTGCCTCAGCCGCCTGGTGTTGCAGCTATCCTACCAGAAGACCCCCGAGGGCCTCGCGCATGCCTAGTCCATCCTCACGTGCCTCCGCGATGAGTGTCAACTCTGCCGCCTCGACGCCAACTCCCTCAGCCTCCTCGCCATGGCCGCCGCGAAGGCTGGCCAGACCCTCTACGCCTCCTCGGTGGTCAAGTCCATGCTCTGCTCCGGGTACCTCCCCCACGTCAAGGCCTAGAGCGCCGTCGTCAGCCGCCTCGCACGCGTCGGATTGATCTGTGTTCGTTGTGATTTTGGGGGGAGATCTTGCGGTTTTTGATACGTTAATGCAAAGAGAGAGAGACAGAGGAGGAGGAGGCACAGAGCAAGGTGCAGAGAACAAACTCTAGACCCAATCCGGACCGACCCGACTCGACCCTATTCTTGGAGTATATGCTTAACAGGGTCTCGGGTTGGGTCGGGTCAAGCGAGACTCTATATATTTCGGGAGTCAAGCGAGATTCAACCTGACCCATTAACACCTCTAACGAGAATGGATCGAGTCAAGTATGGTCAAGAAAATTATATTGCGCATAAATGAGTCATAAACAGGTTAATGGATCAATTTGGGTCGGACCATTTATGATTTGATCCCAACCCGACTAAACCCATCTATTTAACAGATCTAGTCATAACTTAGTGCATTTTTCTGTGCCTCCAACACAAAATGTCGTCCTACCTCGCAAATATAATTGACAATCATTATGCTCACCGATCCCGAGCACCGATTCCTTCAGGGGATTTGTAAGAATGCCACGTGTCAAAGTATTTTCTTCAGGTGGAGCCTGATACGATGGGTCCCTCAGGCACGTGTCGCAATCTCAGGACTGGGATTTATTCACGGTGGAATCTCTACCCGATATTTTCTTGTGATGGACGTTGCACGTACTGTAACTCTAACACACGTAAACACACACTCACTCTCTCTCTCTCTCTCTCTCTCTCTCTCTCTCTCTCTCTCTCTCTCTCTCTCTCTCTCTCTCTCTCTCTCTCAAGAGTTTCATCGAATTTCGAGTCGCTTTCCTTCGTCGGCGAAATTTCGTGGCGTGCGGAGCTCGGACCGGACCGTGTGGCCCAAGGAAGAAATTTCAACGAAGCTTCTACAACGTCAAAGGAGGAAAATGACAAAAAGCCTTTTTTTCGTTTTGGGAAAAGAGCTGCGATGGGAGGATGATGATGGGCTGAGGGCAACGTGATTTGCATCTTGGGCCGAAGGCCCATGTCGCGAAGGAGAACGCCCAATACCGTCCTCGGCCACGGCCCAACAAGGCAAGGCATTTCGTCAGGAATATCCTTCCCGGACATCGAAACGTTTCTAATTTAAATATAAAACGGCAAGGCAACATGCATAGGAAGAAGTTATAAACGTTTCACTCGTCGGTCAATTGAGCGCCAACCGTATAATATTGGTTAACATGGCTTACACTAATGCCGACAAATGTCAACGACGAGGATTGACCCTTCGAGGTTCGATCGGCAAAGATCCAGTGTAACTCTGTACTAGTTGACCAGCGCGAGATACAGTCACTAAGGGCCAACCAGCCAAGTGTCGTCCAGTGGAGATCTACTGTGACGAGGGTTGCCCGTTAATGCTCTCTGGCCAACGGTCGCCTCTAGTAGCCACCGAACCTCATCCGTATCCCTACACTCTTCATCGATGCTTGCCCAGTTGCCTGCTTTTTCTTTTTTTCTTTTTTTCTTTATACTTGAAAGTTAGTCTTATGAAATACCCCAATAGTCAATTATCCAAATACTATATGCTTTCAGCAAATACACCTTCAATCTCAAAACTCGCCCAAACCCACCCAAAGCCATACATTTGCATGCCCAATGACATCATCTCTTCAAAAGGGAAGGAGCCCTTTAATTTTGTTTTTCAGTAAAATGTAATTCGCATTTCCCTAACAACTGAAATTGCGAGGAGTTCTCTAAGATCTTATCAAACTACGCTACGAAAATGTAACGAAAATGAATGTGTTATGATAAATTCAGGTAAGTTTTCCGTATTCTTTTGCCTCTTTCACTAGAGTTTAGCTTTGATGATATGAATTAAGATCTTATTTTATTCTTGCAGACCCTCTTTGAATCTCCATGCACGCCGACGTCTGTATAGTCCGAAAGACGAGAAAAAATTCACACAAAGAACAATAATGAAAGAGAGAGGCGAACTGGTGCACCTCCTTGTTACCGTAACTTGGCCGATGGCCTGATCACTCCATCGCGGGTGAGATTGGAAGCCGACCCAAAGTCGAAGCCGAGCCCGAAGCCCCGAACTCGAGCCGGCCGATGTCGGGTTAGTATGGATAGTCGTTCGACACGTTATTGCCAAGTAAACGTAACTGGTGCTTTCAGAAAATTAGCCCATTTCAGGGAGCTACCCTTTCGCATCTGAAAGATTTTGAGCATTTCAGGATGAATCAGATCAGCCCTTCTTTTGAGCTTAGCCTCTACTTGTAATCCTAAATCATAGAACAGTTTCCGGCAGAGTCTAACGTCTAAAGCACCCGGGCGGGTCAGGCCAGATTATGCTTGCGAAAGAGCCATGAACACAACAGGTTCTTTAACTCTTGCAAGCTTCTTGAACCCGAGGATCGTATCACAGAACACCAGACTTCACGCCTTGTTCTGATCACGTCCCAGCAAAAGTCGAAACCAAGATCCAGCCCCCTTCGTCGTGGGGCCGAGCTCTGCGGGACAGTCCTTTCCAGAAGATGAAACTCGTCAAGCAATGATTGGCACAGTCGAACAGAAGCCGCAAATTCTCCTTACCAATCTAGAATAATCATTACACTTTCTTCTTTTCTTTTCTTTAGCCCACAAACTTCAAACCACAGACTCACCCAGACTCTTCCAAGTTCATTACGCAGTCCGACACTCCTCCACTTCCAAATAATCACACAAACCCTGCACATACATACCAGCAAAATATATACACACGAATCTCCACTCCTGTTATCTACATGACTACACACGCATGAGGGTTGTCGTCGCTGAAGGCGGTGGTGTACGTGACCTCGGTGGAGCTGGCGCGGGCGAGGGCTGAGGCCTGCGGGTCCTGGAGCACATTCCGGACGTACCCCGGCGGGGCCTTCTTGTCGTAGGCGCCGGGGGCATAGGGGTGGTCCACCACGTCGTAGGGCACGTAGGGCCAGAAGTCGCAGACCTTGCCGGTGCGGTGCCGGACCCGTCGGAGCACCTTCCCCGGGTCGACGTAGCCGACCACGGTCAGCTTGCTCTTCTTGGGCTCGACCTCCACCTGGGTCGCCCCCTTCATGCCCTCCACCGACTTCCGCACCCTCCTCACGCACCCCTCGCAGTCCATCTTTATCTTTATCTCCACCGTCTGCACAAACGACCAAGAAAAAGACCATCAGCATCTCAAAAAACCAGCAACACAGACAAAAGAGGCAAAAGCTAAAACACAGATCGAAACGTTAAGAGTTACCTGGAGCTGCTTGCGCTTCCTGAGCTTCCTGCTGTCGTTGCGAGGCACGTAGCAAACATCGGCGAAGTAATCCAAGAACCCCATCACACTCCCAAACGATTGTCGATCCTTTCCGTAAGCCTGCAAAAGATAAAATCAACCGGCACGCACTCTTCTTGATCAGTGAAGCAGGAACCAGCTCGAGTTCTGAGTAGGGAAGCTCCGAGCTACATCCCGGTATAAATAAGGCCAGCCCACCAACTGCTGCCCCGCGCCACGCGTGCCGCTCCGTGCCCCGACACGTGTCGGCTCGACACGCGGACCAGTCATGGATGGATGCCCATGTCACGGGAACGAGGGAGAGGACGTGGGGTCCTTTTGCCAGCCGACTTTTATCTGCATGGGGAAGGAACTAATAAGGGTAGCGGGAGTAACTGCAGAGAAGGGGCAAATGTCGGTCCGAGCTGGTTGACCGGGTCGAGGCGAGACCGGCCGGCGAAACCGACCACGGTTTCCCTCTTGTCTCTTCCGAGTCAAGGGCCCGCTTCGCACTTCGCCGTCCAAGATTTGGCGAGTTCCTAGTCCCCGGCGGGATCCATCCATATAATGACCGATTTCGGTCTTTTTCGAATACCCATCATATCGAGGACTCGCTACCGTTTGGGATTCACAGATTGTAACTTTGTAATCCCTCGGGATTTCGTTGTTTCTCGTTTCGCGAGCACGGGTTACTTAAGACGGAGGATGTACGTTCGTCTTTTGGTGGGTCGGACGCCCGTTGAGATTGTAAAATCCATCCATAATGTCAAAGCCTCCTTCCCGACCGATCGTGCACGCAAAGCTAAAGGATCTCTGGGTCTGGGCATGTTCTGCCCATTGGAAAATATTATTTCCATTGTTTTGCAATATATTTACATGGTCAAAGTCTGTTCTTCGATAGATAGATGTCCTGCATGCAAAGAACATATCATTTATACACGGAAGTTTAAATTTATTATGAATATGCATCAACATACATAAGCAGTTGCACACTTGAAACCCCCCCCCCCCCAATTGTAGTATGTGGATATTGTATGTCTTGAGATCTTTGCTATTCTAAATAAAAATTGTGTCAAGGTAAACTAATTGTTTTCCTCGAAAATTGTATACATAAAAAATATCTGGGTTAATATCACGAAAAACCCCGAACTAGTACACCTGTGACAAATTTACCCCAAGCTAATTTTTTGACCATAAAAAACTCCAAACTAATATACTCGTGACAAATTTACCATTAATTGTTTTCGTTAAATTTTACGTTTAAATTGTCAAGCTGAATAATACGTGGCAGATGACAGATATATTAATTTGAGGTTTTTCGTTGTATTAACTCAAAATAATATTTTTTATCGAGAAGTTTTCGGTGAAGTAAATGTATTCAGATATCGAATTGGACACGTAAGAGTTGTTAATGTTAATCCTTAATTAGGTAATTTCAACGGTGCTCATGATGAGAAAGTTTGAATATGTACGGGGATGGATGATCAGGATCGGGGAAAGGAAGCGCGAATGATCTTCGGACACAGCGATTTACGTGTCCCTTCGCTCCACCTCCGTTTGCATTTTGCCAAAAATGATAGATGGAAGCTTTGAGATTTGCTTAGTGGCAGCCAGCACATGTTCTAGAAAGGCTACTATTCCCCGGAAGAATGGTAGGTTTTAGGAGATTTGTGTTTCTGTAGGGCGTCTCTAGTAGTGTTCGCATTGGCCACGTACGAACGTCGACACGCTCAATCGCAACGGTGACTATTACATTGCCAGAACGTTACGGGATTGACTCGTTATATATACCAAGACTGTAAAGACTGTTTCTAGGGAAAATTGTCCATAAAGCCCTAAACTTATTGTACGACCGCTAATTCAATCCCGAACTCATGTCACGTTAGATGGCCGGTGCTGATGGACGGCCGGCGCTGATTAGACCGCCACATTAGCGATTTCCGGCCAATTCTAGCCGGTAGTACTAAATTAGCACAATCGAAAGATTTATAACTAAATTGGCCGGCGTAAAATAGATTTAGGACTTTTTGGACATTTTTCCACTATTCCTAACACACCCACATCCTTTTTTTTTTCCAAGTGTAGTTTCTATGTTATGTATGGCTGGATGAAATGAAAATCGGATTTGTGTAACAGTAGAAAGGTTTTCTGTTCACTTCGTCAAATGTTAGATTAGCGATTATAACTCGAATTCATATGGATTGTAATATAAATTTACTATATGCAGAAAATATAATGATAACACCATCCAAAAAAAAAAAGATTGGTTAAGCACTTCTGAATTTCTAATCTTCTATGTTAGATCGGGCATTCCACTTTGTTCCTAATAGAAGACCCGGTCCATTGAGCTTGATGGGCCGTTGTCGTAGATGTTCTAATTGGACACCGCCCATTGAAGTTTGTTTCGATGGGATTTTCTATTTTTAGACCCATCCATCCCATTATACTTAATCCTTTCTTTTTTGACCAAAAATTATATTTAGGATGTGCATGGCAACGATTTTATGCCCGAAAATTAATTTTGCTCGGAAATGATTCCTTTTTATTCTATATCCAGGAACAATTTCTAAGCATTTGAAGGCATTTGGTAACTGCTCAAAATTCATATTCTTAGAATAGAAAAAAAACATAAATGCGTTTGGTAACCGCACAAAATTTCTTTTTATTAATAATATTTTAACAATATTTTGAACATTTTAATATTTCTTTCTTTTTTTTTTCTTTCCCTTCCCTTCCTTGGCCATGGCCGATCACCGGCGTCGGTGAGAGCATCGTGGCCCTCGCCAGTCGCGATGGTGACGTCAGCCTCGCCATGGCTGGGCAAGGCCTCGTTGTCGTGGCCGCAAGCCGCCCTCACCGGGCGTAGCCTGTGGCCGATCGTCGATGGGCGATCGCCAGTGGCTAACGGTAGGCAAAAAACAACAAACCAAGAGGAAGAAGAAAACCAAGAAGAATCAAAGTGGAATAATTATTCCCATAATCAAGAAAGCTTTTTTTTTTTTTGCTTCTTGATTCTGTTCCAAAACTGATTCTAGAAACAATTTTTTACAAATTTGTGCTCGAGCATAAAAAATTTAACAAACGGATTTCTGTTTCCAAACTGATTCTAGAAACAAAAGAACAGAAATTTTTAACTATTTGACAACTTACCAAATGGGCCCTTAATCCATTGATTAGTGTTCAAACGTGTTTTAAGCCAACGTTAATAATCTTTTGATTAGTCGCTTTTACTTTACTAGATTACTCCCTAGTGATTTTCATAATAGATTATTCCATGAACGAATTTACCATGGACGTCATTGTTAATAAAATGGGATAAATACACTGGAAATTTTAAAACTTATCATGAAAGTGCAATCGAGTCCTAAAACTTTCAAAAAGTACAATCGAATTCTAAACTTTATCGCGAAAGTTCAATCGAGTTTCGAGTTCTGAAGTTTTAAAATAATGCAATCCAGCCGTAAAAACTTGTCGCAAAAGGACAATCGAATATTGAAATTTTCAAAAAGTGCAACCGATGGAATGACTCAATTGCATTCGAGTGACAAGTCTTGTGACTTAATCGCCCTTTTTGAAAATGTTAGGACTCAATCGGACTTATTAGAAAAGTTTTTAAAGATTTCGGATGCATTTATCCTTAATAAAGAGAGGGCAAGATATGCAACTTCTGTAAAATAAGAAGATGCGTCTTTTGGCTACGGACGGAAGCGAGATCGGTTAATTCCAAAGAGCTACAGCTCTTGCGTCCCGCGCAATCACTCAAAAAGGGGCGACTTTTTAGGTTGAGAAGCTGCAATCGCTCCTGGGAATAGACCGACACGACTTTTCGTCCACGCAAGAGAACGGACTTTGGATGCTGGGGATCACGACTCACTAAATCATCGATTCGCGAGGGCGACTCCCGATGCTAATGTGGTGGGCGGCGCAATGCGGTTTCGCCATAGATCAACATCACCGGCTTATCGGGAAAATTATCGAGAAAAATCATAAATTTATTGTACGGACGCTGATTCGGTCTCAAACCTTTCGATTTGGCAAATTTAATTTTGAACCTTTCGACGAATTGTCGATATAGTCGTTCCGGCCAATTTTGGCTGGAAGTAGCTAACATGGATGCCGATCGTCTTACGCGGCACGGCCGGCCACGAGCGAGAGTCGAGACCGCCCTTGCCAGCCCTCGCCAGATTTGGGCGAGGGGTCGCGAGCCCTCGTTGTGGCCGACGAGGGCGTCATTGCCCTTGCCTAGTACCGGCGAGGGTTGCGCGGTCACAAAAGGAAAAAAAAAAGAAAATGCTATTAAAAAATTATAATAATTGTTCGCGTCAGCGATTATCGACTAAAATTGATCGCAAAGACTTCAAATTGCAAACCTGAAAAGGGTTCACGGTTAAACTGACCAAATTAAAAAAAAAAAAGTTCAGTACTGAATTGACATCCGTTTAACAAGTCCGGAATTATTATGGTAATTATTACCATCTTATCCATGCATTCATTCAATCATTTCACCTAGTTGAAAAGATTATGGACCATCAACCCAGTTTAAATCACAGCGTCTCTCTCTCTCACAGTCTCCTTGCTTGAAAGAGCTAATCACAAGTCAAACCAAAAATAGCCCATGTGGGGCCCAACCATCCCGATCCTACTCACATGATTGATCTGTATACGTGTGTATGTACACACACATACATATATATAATATTTATTAATATTATATATATATTTATTTATGTAAGTAAGTGCATGAAGATCACTGCACACCCACGCATCCACACACATGACCGGCGGCCAGGCCACGACCGCCCCCCCTTAAATTCTCCCTCGAGTTCAGTCCCTCTCTTCCTCCTCCTCTTCTTCCTCCTCAATGAGCTCGTTCACCCGCGAATTCGGCCCTCGGCGACCGCCGCTTGACCCGAAGCTCCTGCTCGCCGCCCTTTGGGGGGCCGCCGCCATGGTGCTGCTCGCCTCCCCGTGCCATGGAGCCGCCCGGGCCGCCAACGTGCCGGCGGCCTTCGCGTTCGGGGACTCCATCGTGGACCCGGGGAACAACAACGGCCTGGCGACCGTGGCCAAGTGCAACTTCCCGCCCTACGGCCGGGATCTCGACCCGGGGGTGCCGATCGGCCGGTTCAGCAACGGCCGTGTCCCTTCCGACATGTTGGGTACGCGCGCATCGCTACTCCCTCTTGTCTCTCTCTCGCTCGTGTCTTCATCTTCTGCGTACGATCGATGGTGGGAACGTGGAAGGGGAAAGACCAGACCAGACCAGACCAGACGAGATGAGCTGTCAACCGACCCCCACTCGCGCGAGCACAGCGTTCACGAGTCCCAATGTCCAATCATTTCCCATTTCGGCGTGTCTTCATCTCATCTCTACGCCATCTTCTTTCTCTAATGCATCAAGAAACGCGACAATGTGTACTTTGAAAGTGGGAGGTGCAAAATGTGTACTTTGGCTGATCTTTGCTCAGCGATTATACATTTCGTTCAACTTATAGACTTTGATACATTCGGTTCTATTTTTTTTTTTAGATAATTTGTCACGTAAATCTATAATTTTAGTTACCCTTCGATGAAATATTTTAATTTTTTTTGTAGCCGAGAAATTGGGAGTTAAGAAGCTCTTGCCAGCTTATATGGATCCAAATCTGGAGCTCCAAGACCTCCTCACCGGCGTGAGCTTCGCCTCCGGAGCTAACGGATACGATCCCCTCTCTGCCGAAGTGGCGGTAATCCCTCTCTCTCTCAATGCACAACTGAAGTTATGAATCGGATATGACACGAGTCAAAACCCAGATGGCTGACCGAATATCGCAATGCTTTAAATCTAACACGGGAATTCAATCCTCGATCGCTGAATAGTACAATGGGTTATTGAAACTTAATCTAGTCCGCATTTAATTTTGTCAACAGTTGGTACTGTCCTTGTCGGATCAGTTGGATCTCTACTCCAAGTACATGGAAACTGTGCGTTCGGAGGTCGGGGAGGAGCGAGCGTCGGCCATCGCGTCCGAGAGCGTCTACATAGTGTGCACCGGCGCCAACGACATAACCAACACTTACTTCGCGATGCCGTTGAGAAGATCCGAGTACGACGTCTCGTCCTACACCGATCTCATGGTCGGCTCAGCTTCGAGTTTCTTTCAGGTAACATCGCGCGTAAACAATTTCGATTTTTTTTTTTTTTGAGTATTTGGAGAACTGTCTGAAGTTGTCAAATTAGGTCTATAATTGTCATCCAATTTCGCAACATTTCTATGTTCACGACTTGTGTGGCGGGCAGGAGCTGTACGGACTAGGAGCAAGGAGAATTGGGGTGTTCAGCCTGCCGCCGGTAGGGTGCCTCCCGTCGCAGAGGACGCTGCACGGAGGCTTCGAGAGGCGTTGCTTCGATGCGGCCAACGAAGCGGCCGTCCACTTCAACTCCAAGCTCTGCTCCGAGATCGCCGCCCTCAACGAGGACCTCCCCGGCGCTAGGCTCGTGTACATCGACATTTACTACCCTTTGCTCGCCATGATCCAAGACCCTGCTCGATTCGGTAACTAGCTATCTGCCGTCCTCATTGATCAGTCCGCCGTCTCCGGCAAGAGAAGACCCGTTTCCGTTTCCGTTGACGGTGTCTGGGATGTCGGCTCGTGCACATTTACTATACATTTGCCGGTGTTGTCTGAGCTGCACAGGGGTACTAATCTGGCGGTGTTACTTCACTGAACTTGTGCTGTATCCAGGGTTCGAGGTCTCGACGAAAGGGTGCTGCGGCACGGGGGACATAGAGGTGAGCTACCTATGCAGCCGTCTCGATCACCCCGACATGTGCGCCGACGCCGCCAAGTACGTGTTCTGGGACAGCTTCCATCCCACCGAGGCGGCCTACGGGGCTCTCGCCGATCAGATTTTCAGCAAGTACGTTCACGAGTTGCTCTGAGATCATGATCAATGCCGGTCGTTTGGGGTTTCGCCCGAGAGGGAGGGAGGGAGCGACAGGCATTGGCTCTCTTTTTTTTGCCTCAACAATGCATTCCAATCTTTTCCCCCAACACGATTTGGAATCGCTATCTTTCCTATTGCCCGTAATCGCATGGTTTTGCAGCTCAATTTACAATCCGGGTTTCTTTCAATTTCGCGACCCGAGGAAGATTAACATGATATAAAGGGCGCGTTCGTTTCGCGAAAAATAAGGGATTTGGAAAACATTTTTCCAAAGGAATGAATAAACGATATCTTCATTGTCCACCGGGATATTTAGACAAATTATTATCGATAAATGAAAACATCGTGTAATTATTTCAGGAGATACGAGCGATTATTTTCTAAATCATTAATTTTCTGCGAAACGATCGGGAGTCTAAATGGATTCGTGCCGACCGTCTGTCGTGGGCCTTGAGATGGTACACTTAACTAATACTCGATCACGATGGGTCAAACCATTACGGGCCAAAGCGAGGACCATCGTCCCTTGTCATCTCCTGCCCAATGCTTAAAACACATTTGGGCCATCGGCATTAGGAATTCGCTTTTCATGAAACTTTCCTTACCCATTGTTCCAGTTCATCTGCCGATCATCTACCAAATTCCGGAAGCGCAAGCGAAAATTACGCCGCAAGAAGGTGCTCCCCTCTTTTCCCTCTCTATTCCACCGCGATGTGCTAGCAAGAGACCACGCGAGATCATCGAATGGAGATACCGAGCTAAGCGTCCGTTTGGTATAGCCGCGCGTGCCGCGGCTGCGCCCCCGAAAGATGAGGAGAGACGGCTTTCCGAAAGACGCCGCGAGCTGTCGCGGGTCCCTCCGCGAGAAGTTTTGCCGGGCACCTTATGAAAATCGCGCGATCCTTTTTCCCGGCCATAGCAACTGCCAAAGGAACCAAGTTATAGTTTCGCCCGGTTTGCGCGTCTCGCTACCCTCTAAAAATGGAATAGAATTGGAGTTTATGGTCCTACGCGCGTGGGTAGGGGTTTTTTGTCCTTGCCCCGCTAATCCAAAGCTAGGACCCTTTTCACGCGTGATGGCGGGCTTAGCAGTCAAACTCCACCAACGAGTCGTTGACCCCACCCAACGAGTAACATTGACAACGACGGAGAAATTTACGATGCGTTAACGAGTGAATTTCGAATCGTTCCGTAGCGGGTTGTAGACCCGTCGGACGGATGAGCCGGATTAGGTTTGGGTCAGGTCAGAAACTTTTCGATCCAAATAGTCCGATTTAACCTGTTTTGATCTGTTTTCATTCGATACAAATCTCATTACATATACCTGATCCGACTCCTACTCAACCCGATTCATATTATTAAAATACACTTTCGTATTTGGTTTGATTTAGGAAGACCCATATCCAAAATGAGGTAAGAGCGAGGAGTAAATGAGCGCGAGACTGAGTGAGGGCGGAGAGAGAACGTGGAGAGAACTGTAGAAATGAATTGGATCTAAGTAAGTAGTAAACTCATTTAACACTCATATTAGGCTTAAACTTATTTATCGAATGTGACTAAACAATATAAGTTATTTATCTTGGAATTGATGTATATCGCTTTTTGTTTTCATGAACTTTTAGAGCAAATGTCTAGGTATGCTTTTACTATTCAGAGACTATATAGGGATTTCCTTTCACAAATTTTGATGTAATTGGTGAAATTCCCTCTTTTGTAGTTCGAATGGAACATGATATGTGCATTTGAATCAATCACTATGTGTTACTCCCTTTTAATTGTATAATTTCTTACAATGAAATTCTTAAAAAACTATTTACACGAGGTGCGGCTTGTATAAAAGGTTTCTTATTTCAGTTTCATCATAAGGAAATATAAAATTAAAAGGTGTGCCATTTCCATTCTCTCGCTTACCTAATGTTTACTTTTCACCATAATTCATATCCTCCGTATACCTAATGTTTACTTTTCTCATTTAGTAATTCTTAGATATTAATTCGTAGCTATTATTAATAATGAAGAGATGTGAAAGAGAGAAATGTGAAATTTTGTGTATATTGTGATGTTTATATTAACGAAGAATACATTAGCCTATTTATAAGTTTTATTAGATTACTATTCTAAGATAATATCTCAATCATGATAATGTATAATCAAAGGAAGATATACGTGCAACATTCGTGCAACATGTGTGCAATCATGAAAGATACAAATAATCAACATAAAATTTCATAATTATCTCTTACATAAGAAAATATCTTATAAAAAGTGATAAATATCTCTAACAATTAATTACATGGTTCAAATAATTACATTGCTATGCGTCGGAAGTGAATAATGTTTAGCTAGGCCAAAACGTTGTTACATGTGCCGCCGGCGGCCTTTTGCTAATTGATTTTGTAGGTTGGGAGTTATAAGGGGTGGAGTGATTGTTGACATGTTTGTTTTGCAGGTTAGTGTAAAGGGTGTGTGTGTGTGAATGGAAAATTGAAGTGTTATTTTGATATCAAATGTCGTGCATGCTTTTACTTGCTTTAACACTACACCTTGCTCATTCATTCATTTTCCTTACTTTTATTCCTAATTTTGTTGCTTCTTTTATCACTTTTTCTATTTCTCATCAAATTTTTGTCTTGAACTTAATTTCAGATGTTCATCAGCATTGGCAACCAGGTGGCCAATCTGACCAGCTATTACTTCTCCAAACTTCGCCCCAGCCTCGGGTGGCGTTGCATGCTTGCCACGTGAGCCGTCCCCTCGGTGCTGCTTGTTTTCGGAATTTTTGCCTTGCCGGAATCTCCCCAGTGGCTTGTCATGCGAGGTCGCTTGCGCGATGCCAAGCGCATCCTCGCCAAGACCTCCAGGTCGGAAGAGGAGGCCGCGCTCCGGTTTGCCGACTTCAAGAAGGCCGCCGGAATACCTGAAGAGTTCGACGACGACGTCTACACGATCGCCGACCAGGACATCGGAGTATGGCGAGATATACTCCACCCGACCTGGTCTATGGTCCATATGCTACTATGCGCTGTTGGAATCCAGGTCGTCCAACGGGCATGTGGCATGGACACCTTGGCGCTCTTTAGCCCAAAGGTTTTCGAGACTGTCGGCATCACCACGTCTGTAGGGAAGCTTCTTGCAAATATGGTGCTTGACATAGCCAAGATATCGGTCTTTCTCCTTGCCAGCTACCTCGCTGATTGGGTCGGGCGGCGGCCACTGTTGCTGACCAGCATGGGCGGCGTGTTCTTGTCGCTCATGTTAGTCGGACTGTTCCTCACCTTGAAGGTCTCGCAGGCAGTGGAAGTCTCGGCGATTCTTTACGTCATCTTCTTCTCGATCGGGCTGGGACCGATCACGCACGTGTATTGCACGGAGATCATCCCATTGAGGATGCGTGCGCAGATTTACACAATCAGCCTTGGCGTTAAACAGGGGGTGAGCGTAATATTATCATATACGTACTTGTTGATGTTCAAGGCGATCAAGCTCGGTGGGGCTGCCTTTTTGTTCGGGGGGTTTGCCATTGTTGGTTGTGTCCTATTTTATATCATAATGCCCGAGAAGAGGGGGAAAACATTGGACCAGATCGGACAGCTATTTGGTAGGTTGAGGAGGACCGCGGCGGCAAATGATGTGGAGCTGCAAAGGACGGAGGCTGCGGTGAGCAGCGGATAAGGAAGCAAATACACTTGGAACAAGCATCGTAAAACATCAATCAAGAAGCCCATCAGATTTTCGAAGATTATTCAAGATTAGATTTTGCTTTAGTTTTGAATTTCAAATACGAAGCCAATTAAATTTCCTAGGTTTAGTTATTTGTCTTTAATTATAAAATCTTCCAGTCAAGTCCTGTAAGCTTTTTACGTTCTCTATGCACTTCATAATTTTCCATTGAGAAGTTCATTGTTCAAATCCAATCATCAAGCAAGCATGCACCCAAAAAATTAAAGCCAGCTCTTTTCCTAATTCAACAAAAGTTCCTCGCAATTTCCTTATTTGTTTTCAATCAATGGTCCACTCTTTTGTTTACGCAATTCGAATCTTACAAAGTCCTTGAGACTGCTTAAGGCATATTAGAATCGATTAACTTTTAATTTGAAGTTGGATTTGATGCTTTAATATGGCATCGATGGATTGCTACAAGACTTTAGTTATTAAAACTATTGAATTTCTAGAGACCACAGCTTTGAGAAAACGCACGAACGCATCTCTCCTTAGGATGGAAGACCATCACCCAATCCATTGCCGAAAGTGTACACGAAGATCACTTTGTTCAATTGACTCGGATTATCTTAGAAAATTTAGGAAAAAACCTTGAAGTGCTAAACAATCCGAACACACGGCTCAGATGAATTTAAACTCAGGCAATGTGGTAAAAGAAACAAAGCAAAAAAAATCGAATCATTCACCATGTCCATGAACAAATTTAAGAAGGTAATAACTAGGGCTCACAAAGGTGACCTCGTTTTCATGAATGTCCATAATCAAGGAGAGGGTCACGCTTCACTAGTAATGTCGTTTTGTCGAATGCCTTTCTATCTCCGTACTCTTTGCGCTCGCTTGACATGCGCTTGACACACTTGTAATTTGTGGCTTTAGTTTGATTTTTTTCTTCTTTTCGTGTTTCATTAAAAAGTCAACGAGAATGAGAAAACAACATACGGCAATCGGAGCAATATCGTTATATGCGGGATTAGGTCTGCTGCATATTGATTACATGAATAATCTAGAAGCGTTAGAATGAAAATCTGTACCACACATTGATCTGGCAAAAAGATTTATGACTCAATTGATAAAATTAAAAAAATTAGGACTGAATTGTAAAAAGTACAATAATTATATGACTTTTTGGACAATTTTTCCTAATAATTCTATAGTTAACCTCTTTTAAATATTAATGCAATTTGAGTTTCAATAATATAAAAAAAACTCACAAATGCGTCGAAAGCCCTAAAGCTTGTGGGAAGCGCTCACTTTTTCGAAGTCTAATGTTAATAACTATTTTTCTTGACTATTTGTTTTTACTTGGACAGTCAAAATTATGCGGAATTTCTTTAATAATGACTCACGAGAACTAACATTAAATATAACTAATAAAAAGCAGCCGAAGCTGGAGGATTTTTCTCCCTCACGGATATAATTGTGATTTGCATGATATATAGTGGCATTTTAAAGCAGAGAAAAACGGCAAGTGCCAAACAGCACTGGATCTAACATATGAACACTCGTGCTTTCATTTTTTTTTTTTTATCTTTTTCAACTTTTTAGAAAAAGGCTTTGATATGCCTTCATTGGAATCCATTCTGATAAAAAGAAATCAGAGAAGAAAAGACCAATAATGAACAAACCAAGTGCGACCTGGGGTCATGCAAACCTAGGTGACGCGACCAAAGGTCGTATGAACCAAGTGCGACCTAAAGAGCAATCGCCTGAGGTCGTGCGACCTCAAGCGAGGCTAGTCAATGCAAAACTAACTTGCTGGCAGCTAGATTTGGCCTTGTCGGTTGCCTCGCGTATAGAAGATGAATAGTTATTACGAGGGCAAAATCGAAAAAATGAAAAACAAAAAAATTGACGAGGGTAGTTTTGGAAAAAAAAAATTTCACCCTGGGAATGGCCTTCCAAAAGTGCCGAAAGCCCAAAAAAATCTGCCAGACGCCCCAAATTTTCCTCTCTTGAGAAAGTGGTTCCCAAACGGAGCCATAATATGCTTGAGATCACATTAAATTGTCCATTAAACGTCGTAAGGATAACATAGATTACGGGTTTCTATAGAGGTAGGTAATTGTGGTGTTAATATACAATTTTGGTCAAGAACATCCTTTTATTGGGCTTTAGCAATTCAGTCTGCAACCCGGTTGGACCGAACAAGACCCTCTTTGCACTTTGTCAATGATGGCCCGCAGCTTCCATGGGCTCTGGACCCGGCCCAGCACCATTTGCACCACTGATAAGCTAGCACGGCATATTGCTGGCAATTGCGCCCCCCCTTTCCCCTTCGAGAATGGAGCCATCCCCGAAAGGGACGTTTTTGTAGCTCAAGTTCACGTCGAGTTCAATGAATGCTTCTCGCCCGAGAGGGAGGGAACCCCACACGATTTGGAATCGCTATCTTTCCTATTGCCGTAATCGCATGGTTTTGCAGCTCAATTTACAATCCGGGTTTCTTTCAATTTCGTGACCCGAGGAAGATTAACATGATATAAAGGGCGCGTCCGTTTCGCGAAAAATAAGGGATTTGGAAAACATTTTTCCAAAGGAATGAATAAACGATTTCTTCACTGTCCACCGGAATATTTAGACAAATTATTATCGATAAATGAAAACATCGTGTAATTATTTCAGGAGATACAAGCGATTATTTTCTAAATCATTAATTTTCTGCGAAACAATCGGGAGTCTAAACGGATTCGTGCCGACCGGCTGTCGTGGGCCTTGAGATGGTACACTTAACTGATACTCGATCACGATGGGTCAAACCATTACGGGCCAAAGCGAGGACCATTGTCCCTTTTCATCTCCTGCCCAATGCTTAAACGCATTTGGGCCATCGGCATTAGGAATTCGCTTTTCATGAAACTTTCCTTACCCATTGTTCCAGTTCATCTACCGATCATCTACCAAATTCCGGAAGCGCGAGAGAAAATTACGCCGCAAGAAGTCGCTCCCCTCTTTTCCCTCTCTATTCCACCGCGATGTGCTAGCGAGAGACGACGCGAGATCATCGAATGGAGATACCGAGCTAAGCGTCCGTTCGGTATAAGCCGGGCGTGCCGCGGCCGCGCCCCGGAAAGATGAGGAGAGACGGCTTTCCGAAAGATGCCGCGAGCTGTCGCGGGTCCCTCCGGTTTGCGCGTCTCGCTACCCTCTCTTTTGCCATCATGGATGGATGCTGCAGAAGAAAGCTCGACCTTATAAAAACGGAATAGAATTGGCGTTTATGGTCGTGCGCGCGTGGGTAGGGGTTTTTGTCCTTGCCCGCTAACCCAAAGCTAGGACCCTTTTCACGCGTGATGGCGGGATTAGCAGTCAAGCTTCACCAACGAGTCGTTGACCCCACCCAACGAGTAACGTTGACAAAGACGGAGAAATTTACGATGCGTTAACGAGTGAATTTCGAATCGTTCCGTAGCGGGTTGTAGACCCGTCGGACGGATGAGCCGGATTAGGTTTGGGTCAGGTCAAAAACTTTTCGATCCAAATAGTCCGATTACATTTAAAGTGAAATGGAGTGGAGCGTGGAATACATTTCGTAAAATATATAATATGATAAAATAGAATAATAATTGAAGGGTAAAAGAAAAGGCAAAAAGGTCGGTCAGTGGTCGCTGAAGGTGGGGGTAAAATGTGATAATCGGCGAGGCGCAATGATTGGCTTAACGAAAGCCACTTTTGGGGGTCGTGTCTTGCCGGTGGGACTAGTAGAGAACACGATTGAATCGTGTCTTCCTCCCAAATGTGCGCAACACGAGGGAAGGCTCGAACGATGGAGTCCTTGTTGCTCATGGCAGTGTCCATCTGTGGAGCGATTAGGGCAGAAGACAGGTGCAGATGTTGATTTGGATTTAGCATTTCGCGCATGGGGAAGTGCTCTTGGCGGTTGCTTTTGATCTTAATCCTCCAGCTAAATGTTCGATCGATACCTCGGGAGCGCGATATCTCGTCTTGATTGGGAGAGATTTGAATAAAGTCGGTAAAGTTAAGGTGCTGTGCGACGGTAGCACGGCCTCGGATTCAATTTCGGCTTCGATTCAATAGCTAAGACCCCAGATCCGGAGGAAGCCCCGTCTCTCGGACCGCGTCTAATTTCAACGAGAGAAAAAGAAGGACCCCACTTTTAATTCGGCATGCTCGACCCACGATCGCCCCAAATAAACAACTGCTCGGTCTCGAATCGATTTTAAAATTGGGTCGCTAAGGTAGACAATCGGAACGATGTTAAAAACAAGATTATCACGGATAATTGGAACTTTTTGTACACAAAATTTCATGTGGATCTTCGAGGGGTCTAAAATAGCACAAAGGCGAGTGCTCTTTTTGTTCCTTAGCGAGCACTAAACCCCTTCACTAATCTTCACATTAGGTGGGGTTCAAAAATTGACAAATTGGGTGGGATTCCACGGTGACTCCCATCCACTTTCTAGTGGGCTTCCCCTCTTTTTTCAGTTTATATCTCTTTTTGCACATTAGCAGAATTTAGCTGTTGTTGTCGTGGTCGTTGTGTGGGCACTTGTCGCCCGACCCACGCGGGTCACATTAACTACAAAACGAGATGTATGTATATCCTAGACCTATGGGATTTGATTATTGCACATGGCCCATCCTCTGTTCCCTTTAATCGCGTCGGTTCACACACCTAACAATCGTTTCCTTCCGGCACCACCCCGCTAGAATCTATTAGGCGCTAGCAAGAGTCTACGGCGATCACACCTTGCTTGCTTGCGTGTTTGAAATACTATATCGCATCGTTTTACAACGGATCCTCTATGTTAATTTTATTCGTGGGGTCTCCCTCATCAAGTCAAATTCTACGTGGCGCTCCTAATCGACTTTGCACGCAAGAAGTGTGTTGAAATGTTGTCTCACGTTGCCTCACGTCCCTTGACGTAAGTCGGGTTTTCTTACATCTTAGCCCTAGGACCCGTAGGGCCCGATTAGTCGAGAGCACATCAAAGTCACTGATGTCGAAACTATGCGGGCTCTAATGCAAGCAATCGATCTCGCTAACATTGCAAGGGATTCAGGCAAACTGCCTTTCTTGCCAACGAAGCGTGCGCTTCACGTCTGAGAATGACGTGAATAGATCATCTTGCAAAAAGCCACAAGGAAGCACGTCCCGTCCATCACGTAGTAAATCCCCCCCCCACCCACGACAAATTGGTACGATGTGATTAAAGGCGCGACTTGCATATCCATTCTCGAACTCAACGATTATTGACCGGTGAACCAATCAGCCCGTGTGTTCGAACGAAAAAACAAATCGGGCTGTGTATATAATTTTATATCGAAACCATAGGCCTAATTCCCCCCCCCCCCCCCAAAAAAAAAATTCTCCAAATTTGGGTCTAATTTGAATTCTACCCCGAACATTTTTTACCCAAAAAAATTCCAAACTTTTTTTTGTTATAAGAAAAAGTCACCGACTTTATCTCTAATCCCAAACCTGTCTAATCAGCCTTCCATCCAAAAATCATCGTTAGTCGTTTCTAATTTCCCCGATTTTCACATCAAAGAAGTGTTCCATTTTAAAAATAATTTTCGATATCGCTTTGCTAATGTGGATTTATTATCCACGTGGAAATCGTCAGGCCAGACCACTCAAGGTGATTTTTGGACGGAGGGTTAACAACGACAGGTTCGAGACTGGATTGAATGTCGGTAATTTATTATAGACAGAAAAAAAAAAATCCAGGGTAAATTTGAGATTAGATCCAAAGTTAAAATTTCTTTTTAAAAAAAAAGTTTGAAGTAAAATTGAAACCGGACCTAAAATTGGGTATTTTTTTTTAGAGAATTAGGCCCAAAATTATGAGTCCAAATTTTTGTTCTTGGATCCTCACCCACAGTACTTCAAGTAAATAAAAAAGAGATACGAACAATTTTTTATTTCTTATATAATATACATGAATAATATTGCATGTGTACGTGAAGATGCGGAATCGAGTCACAGGTCCCCTCCGGGGACCCCCCGTGACGCTAATCATTGACCCTTTTTCCCGGCCTTTCTTTTTTCTCTTTTCAATTCAGAGCTCCACGAGACTCTGATTACGATACTTAATCTCCAAATTAATTATAATTAATCAATCGATTAAAAAAATGGCCCTTCGAGACAGGACAACAAATGAAGGACGAGGACACGGACTGAGGAACATCTATCTGGTGGGAGGTCGGTTCCGGCAGCCATCGCGCCTCAAGACAAAAGGTGACAACGACGGCGGCGACGGGGGCGATCATAATGTTAGAAGTTAAAAAATAAAGATAATGACATAAATAATTTCTTTTTCTGTGGAGGAGAAAGGTAATGATATTTAATCAGGAACGGAATGTTTTCTTGAGTTGCAGTTGAAAGGGACTGAAATTCAGACGTGGAAAGCCATGTGGAAACAACTAACTGATAGCAACTCCCGCTGGTTAATAAAACACTAATGATCTCAGGGGAAAAAAACAGAGCAAAAGGAAAGATATTACTAGTAATTAGTAGCATTTAAAATGACATAAATAGTCCTGAAAATCGGATCTTGGAGATTCAGGTGGTTTCTTGGGGAATTTTTTAAGGTATAGCAATGCATCGTATCAATTAGTTGATTTTTTTTGTAGACTCGTGTCATCCTGACTACTAAGTTCGATGGTGTACGGCCCAATGTTGTATTATAGAAGTGCCCGATTTTCTCGGTGTGTTGGATCGAACCCGACATGGTGCGAAAACACAAAATCAATGTAAAATTGAAATAGAGGATCATGAGTAACACAGTATACACGTGTACTGTTGGCGATTTCCAAATTAGTTTATTTTTATGAGTATTTTGGCTATGAATTTGTCACGAGGAGGGTAGAATGAAAATATGTTTTTCTTTTTCTTTTTTTTTTGCTAAAAGAAAAGATGTCTTTCAGATTACTCAAAAGACGTGACTTTTAAGGTTTTTTGTTGGTCGAAATGTGACTTCCAGTTGAAAAGTTACAACTCCTAGAACTGGATCAATATAACAAAAATAATAAAAAAATGAAACTGACAATCATGAGTAATATGGTATGAGAAATTATTGGGAATTTTCAAAGCAGTTTATATTATAAATATTGTATTATTACGATGACTTTTAATATATACATGTATGTATGTTTCTGAAAAATGAAAAGATATGACTTTTCATTGTAAAATGAAGTAAGTATTAAATTTGAACGCTTGTGACTTTCATATCAATGCAATCATTGAAAAGGTGTGACTTTTAGATTGAAAAAATTACAACTCCAAAAATTTGACGAATGTAACTTTCGTCTATGGGAGAAAATGACCTTTGGATATTTAAAGGTCACGACTCTTGATTTTGAAATCAATCCTTGTTGTTATGCATTGACAGAGATTATGATCTAATAGCGATACCAAGTGAGCTTGTTGGCCAAAATCTTTTACATCCTTTCACGTGCCCAAGTCCCGCTAAAGTAACTTAGTAATGGCTTGACACATAAGGGCGTCAATCTCAAGAGAGATTGCAACCTTCAAAATGCTTGGCCCACGAAACTTGACCACGGGACTAGACATGCTCGCACCCTGCCTTGAAGGCCTAGAGAGAGAGAGAGAGAGAGAGGCTAGACCGTCGCTCGATACATGTGGGTTGGCTCAATCCGCCCACTGAGGACACTTTCGACCCTCATAGGGCACCCAACAAGGGTATCAAGCAATTTTCTTTCCCCCCAAATCCCTCTCTTCCGCTTACCTCTCGGTCCCTCTCGTTCACCAGCCCGAGCATCAGAGGGTCTTCCCGAGGCAAAATCTGGGAGACTTTTTTTACTTTATGGTTTACAGCTAAGCCCGGTCCTTCGAAAGTTCGAGCAAATCAGACAAGACCCAAGAAGATCGCGCTTCAACGAGACTTCGCGATAAAGAATCAAGGTAAATCTGTCTCGCGAGAGAGGCGGACTAAAGATGACAAAGTGAAAGGTCACCGCTTACGTTCTTCCTCCCTTACCACAATCACTTATCCAATCTAATCTAAACAAAAGACAAAGTGGGTCTTTGTCACATTGAAGACTCCCATGGCACAAGACCAAAAGATCAAAAAAATTTACTAATCTAATGGAAGCGACAAAACAAGAGTAAATTACAAAGTTGGTGGAGAAACAAACAGCCCTCATGTCAGAAAAGGACATGCGCAGTTAAAATGGTAAATTAAGGTCGATTAGGAAATCAGGAATCGCATCGAGAACTCCCAAACATAGTATAAAACCGACAGTTTGTGTGATCTCCAACCTACGTTAACTGGCGATTTGTACTTTTTTAACGGCGGCTGTAATTGGGATTTGGTCCCTCTTTGTTCTTTTCCTACCCACAAAAATTTTAGTAATTAGGCGATTTTGGAAATTTCAATTAGCGATTGGTGTGAAAAGAAAAAATTGGAAGGGAGGAAGATCAGTTGGAGGTGATATCTGGGGCAGGCTTGGAAGAGGAAGGATCATTTCCATTCCATTCCGGCCCTTTTTTAATGAATTAGAAATATTACTCCGTAGGAGTTTCGTCCATTTCCGTTCCGTTCCGTTCCGGCTCCTTTTTTAGAAAACCAAACAAAGAAATTAGAAAACCTTTCCTATTTCGTCCCATTTCATCCATATCCTAATCCACAACAGTCATTTCCATCGTACCGAGCACGGCGCCATGTCACGTGTTTTACTTTATCATGTTCTCTCCCCTTCAACAGTTTGCCTCTCTTTCTTTTGCCTATATAATAAACGTTATCCCCGTGGACCGACACCTAAAATACTTACATAATAGGATCGATGCCTCATATCTATCAAAGTAAGAATAGCTAGTAAGCACATTTACATAATAGCTATGCATAAAAATTCCATCGTCTCGTTTTTCCTGTTTAATTTTTTTTTCCATTCCCTTCCTTTCATATATTTAAAATTCTCCACGGTATTGCTTGCTCTCATTTAACTCTTCAAAAAGAAAAAAAAAAGATTTTATGGATATTTGAATGATTTATTCAGCCGGGAATTTTCCACAAATTCTGAACTTTTTGCCCGTGCAATGGAATCTAGTCGGCCCGCCCCTAAGGTTGTTGGATTATCAATTTTTCAATTTGGCTTACATGGCAAGGGACGGATTGATTGAGGGGGACTAGGACGGGGTCGATGGCTAAGGACAAAAAAATAAACTAATTTTTGGACACGTGGGTTGTGATTAGCGCGCTATCCCCACTCGTGCCATCCCGGTCCACCGATTGACATTTATGCCCCTGCTTTTAAATCAAGCTCGTTACGTTGTATGTGCTAATTTCATCTATCAACTGACGGTAAAAATAGCGATTTATTCTTATTTTGTTTAATTTTGGGTAGGATTGTTATCGCCGACCTTGCTGAGTAAAGATTAATAGGGTGGTAAAAAATGGGCTAATTAAAAAAAAAATACTTACTTTATCTTGAGTGATAATTTTGATTGGAACTTTTTTTGTCTCAATAGAAAGCACAAATTTTTACTCGAGTTTCAAATTTGACCATTTGAGATAAAAAAAAAGTTCATGTTAGAATTATTACTTAATGTAAAATTGGTGTTTTTTTTGGAATTAGGCCGGTAAAAAAGAGTGAAATTTCTTACCTTTCTGACGGTTCTTACTCGATTTAGTCTTCCACGGTTACGTCACAGGAAGAATAGTTTCATGCGTATCTCTCAATTCAATATATCGTAAAAGCTAATTCAGGAAGTAATTGACAAAGGAATTGGTAAAAAAAAAATGCAATCAAATTGAATTTGCTCTGCTAAAGCTTTTATCTATAGCCCGATGAACGGGGGAGTTAATCAGCCGAGAACTTACTGCACATGCTAGTTGATGATGGGTTCTGACTTTTCACACGCCCGTGATTTCAACGATGGTTTTTTTATTTCATTTTATTTTGTTTTTCTCTTTTTTAATCGGAGGACTAGGCCATTGCAATGTTCACCTAGGCAAAGGAAAAAATTTCCCCGATTCACGTTGAATTCGTGGGAGCAATCATGCTCCTCAACGACAGTTGTTAAAGGCATCTTGACGTAAAGTCTCCCTCTTTTAATCTGGAGGCACGAAAGCCGAGACTCGTTGCCTAAAGGCTTGTGGAAAAACCTTATTAGCCTCACGTCTATTAATCCAGACCTTTGGCATCTACACGCTTCGATAATTCTAACTTTATCAAGATATCCTTTCGATCCCAGAGTGTAAGAAAGGATCGAGCAGAATGCGAACCATTCCCAATTCTCATGTTTGGCTTGATTTACGCCAGGTCGGGAGTCGACGGACTAGAGAAGATTGAGAAAATCGACTTCTATAATTCATACAATATCGATCCCAATCAGTCGTGACTAGTAAATATTCTTGAAACTTTTATGGATCCTTTTCAACGAATATGGCTACCTGTGCGTCGTCACAATTTGAGTGCGAAGTCCTAATTTTCTCTTCTTCTTTTTTATGAGAGGGAAATCATAATCCAAATCACTGACTAGATCGGTGTGGAGTGCGGACGACAACAGATCATGATTTTTTCCAAATCTTGGCAGGCGGATTTCGCTTTAATACCGAACCGGGGGGGAGGGGGGATCACGTGACCGGCGACCCATCATTTGCCCTCGACAAGCAACGGCGGCCGGGCACGTGCCTCGCCGCCTTCCCAGTACGCTCGCCAGCTGTCTTCCCGCCCTCCCCTCAATTTTAATCAAAACCCGTTTTTATTATTTACTTTTTTTTTTTATTTACCGCTCTCGCGAATTAAATCAGATCCAGTTTTTATTTTTTTACAGTCAACGCCCGAACTCATTGCGTCCTCCTCCCCCCTACCGGTGGCATTCACCGCAATAACGGACACCTAGGAGGGGCACAACGGTAAATCTCGCGGGACCACCCAGCCAGGAGCGAGCAAACTGGAGAAACAACTGTGTCTTCTTTCTTCGTCTTCGCTTTGTCTCGAGCGAGTGGTGCATGACAGCATGTGGAGTGTGCTGCACTTGCAGCCAGAGATATAGAGAGAGAGAGAGAGAGAGAGAGAGAGAGAGGGAGGGAGGGAGGGAGGGAGGGAGGGAGACGACACCGATGCTCTGCGCCATTAAAGATCGGACAACGTGTTCTCTCAAGGTCTCTCTCTCATCCGTGTCTTCTCTTTCCGTGCGTGCTCGCTCGTATGCTCCCAAAAAATGCACAGGCGCGCACACGTCGTCTTTGGCAGGTGAGCGAGAAGAAGAATCGCCAGCAGACCCGGCAGGTCACCTTTGCGCAAAGCAATGTCTGTCGCTCCCGCACTCCGATGCTCTGCTCTGCTCTCTCCTTTTCCCCCTTCTTTTTTCTCTTGCATGGGAGTGTCCGCTTTACCCTGAAAGAAAAAAACCCACCTGAAAAGCTCAAAGAACAAGCCCATTTTCGATATGGAAAAAAGCACGAAATTATATCGGAACCCGCGAAGCTTTTTCTGTACGGGAGAGCGAGAGGGAGGGGGGAAGAGAGAGAGAGAGAGAGAGAGAGAGAGAGAGAGAGAGAGGGAGGTAGTTTTCCATGTGCATTTCGCCGGAGCTGCGCTTCGCTTCGGTTAGCTCGGAGTTCTTGGATTGAGCGACGACTTCGTGTGCATTTCGCCGGCGCCAGCGAGCGCCGGTTTCGATCTCGCGAGCGGTTTTCACGAGCGCAATTCTCTGTGCAGGTCCTGGAGCTCTGGGCTGAAGGGCGAGGTCGTGGCTATGGCGAGTGAGGAGGTGCTGTTCGTGATAATTCACCGGTCCGTTTCTCTGTAACAATGTCGCTTCACCTCGGAGAGACCGAGCGAAACAAATTCATTGCTTTCTGAATTGAAACGCTTTGCTTCCTTTTTCGTTTTGCGCCGCTGAAAAGCGGGTCAACAGGCGTAACGCATAGTCATATTCTGTTGGGTGAAGCTTTTCTCAGTTCGCTCAATCTCGCTGCTGCAGGTGAACTTCCGGAGCACTCGCGGTTCATCTGAAGATCTCGCAGGGTAGCTCTTGATCCGGCTCCGTAATGTTTTGGCTTAACGGAACGACGTGATTTTCGAAGAGCTTCGAAAATTTGATAGTGGTGACGGGACAGAAAGAAGCTTCAATTCGGCTTTGCATGTGGTGAATTGGGACGGGAATTGCTGTCTCCACGCAACTATTAGCACCTTCTTGACATCTTTTAGTGGAGAGTTTAGTGAGTAAACATTTGAATCAGAGATCCTATGTTGGGCTTGTAGAATTCCTGGTCTGAGTCCAGCTGAGTCAGTTCCTTGTGCTGGGCGGTCAACATGGCTTCTTGGGAAGCTTTCGGAGAGATTGCGAATGTGGCCCAACTCACCGGCCTCGATGCCGTCCGGCTGATTGGGATGATCGTGAAGGCCGCCAACACGGCGCGGATGCACAAGAAGAATTGCAGGCAGTTCGCTCAGCACCTGAAGCTGATCGGCAACTTGCTGGAGCAGCTCAAGATCTCCGAGCTCAAGAGGTACCCGGAGACGAGGGAGCCTATCGAGCAGCTCGAGGACGCGCTGCGGAGGTCTTACATCTTGGTCAACAGCTGCCAGGACCGGAGTTACCTCTATCTGTTGGCCATGGGGTGGAACATCGTGTATCAGTTCAGGAGGGCTCAGAACGAGATCGACCGGTACTTGAAGCTCGTCCCCCTCATTACTCTCGTGGACAATGCTCGAGTTCGGGTAAGGATTTTTTCTTTTTGCTATCGGCGACGTTGTTGTGGATGATTATTGTGATCGTAAGACCGTGTCGTGGAGTTGATACTGATGGCATACTGAGACGAGGATTGCGTGTGTTGGTAAAAGAATTCCCGAACCTTTAATCAAAGGGTCATGTCCAAGGGTGCCGATGATATGTGTTACCAACAAGGTTACAGAATTTTCTCGATAGCATTCTGAGTGATGACTTGATTGCAATGAAGTTTAAATCGGGTCAGCTGATGATGGATCTCAGACAAAATTTTGTTTAACTTTGGTTAGCTTACCAGGTATAAGTCCAGGGAAAAGTGGTGATTCGAAGGAAAACCCGGGTAGTTCATCCGAAAATTTACATGTCCAGTCTCGTCTGTAAATCCTCCAAGGATCTTGCTTTATCTCTGAGTCCTCATTGGGAAAGATCATTTTGCTTGACCTGGTGGATCTTTTTGTCATTAATTTACAGGAAAGGTTGGAAGTTATTGAGAGGGATCAACGAGAATACACGTTGGACGATGAGGATCAGAAGGTGCAAAGTGTAATCTTAACGCATGAGCCTTCGAGAAATGAAACCATGATGCTGAAGAAGACCCTGTCCTGTTCCTATCCAAACCTCTGTTTCAATGAGGCTTTGAAGAAGGAGAACGAGAAGCTTCAACTGGAACTTCAACGGTCACAGGCAAATTTGGATATAAGTCAGTGTGAAGTAATTCAGCGCTTACTCGAAGTCACAGAAACTGTTGCCTCAAATTCACTCCTTGATGATGGTTCACCGCTCAAAGAATCCAAGAGAAAGGAGAAAAATACCTCTGACGCTGATAGTGATAGAGAACATTCCGCCGGTGAAACATATCCTAAAAAAAGTTCTGCTAGCAAAACTTCGAGGTCAGTCTTCTTTGAAGTTAAACTCCTGTATGTATCACCATCACCACTGTTGCCTTCAGTAATCGGCTCCTTCCCACTCTTTCATGGACCCCTGTCTGGCTAATGTACTCAAGTCTGTTAAGTTTAAGAGTGATCACTTGCAAACAACAATAGGACATTGGTTGGGATAATTTTGCTTCTTCCTCGTATCACTTCATTGACTTAAACTGACAAATGACCCAGTTTTGATCCTGTTTAACCGCTTTCATCCTCGAAGTGTCTTAGTGCTTGAGGTGTTCCTATGAATATGCTTCACGTATTTCATTGCCTTGTCTCCAGCTTGAGGAGTTGAAAATGTCTTTGACAATTTGTTTCTTCTTTTGATGGACAGAAGTACATCATCAGTCTCCTTGGACCATGATCTGCGCCCATCTAAAGGTTCATATGGGCATTATGACTGGCACACTGACTTACTGGACTGTTGCTCAGAACCACTTCTATGTAAGTTCCCTCCTGCAACTTCTTGTGAGACAACCATAAAGTTCGACATCTCATACTTTTACCTGTGAGAAATTTGTAAACCTCAGTGAGTTCAACCCAATGATTTGACATCTCCCTGTCATTGGACTCGCCAAAGCCGTTTATCTTTATTCCTTTCTGCCCCGGTGCCCCTTTATTCCACAAATCCTATTAATTCTGTGTTTATGACAGTACCTCCATTATCACCACCTTTCACACTTAATTGATGGCATATGAGGCTCACTACCTCTATCCACAGAAGAAGTCCCTT
Organism: Syzygium jambos; assembly: GCA_031216235.1. Lineage (NCBI taxonomy): Eukaryota > Viridiplantae > Streptophyta > Magnoliopsida > Myrtales > Myrtaceae > Syzygium > Syzygium jambos. The sequence goes on from CM062228.1 coordinate 16,909,582, forward strand.
TTTCCCTTAGTGAAGTGTTAAGCAGGGGTTTTCAGAGGAACTATCTAGTTCCCTTCCCTTGGAGTGGTCTATTGTTCCTCACGCAGTGGTCCTTCGCTATGTATGAATACCGATTTGTGTTACTGCCGAGCACGTGTTCTTGATTCATGTGCAATATGCCCTGCATTCTGACAACTTATCTTGATATGCAGGCTTTAAAACATTCTTCTGCCCTTGTGATACATTTTCGAAGATTTCTACTGTGGCAACTAAGAGACCTATGAGTAAGCAAATCTCATGCCATACACTTATTTAGCTTCCATTATAAGATAACCTTAATTATATGGCTGATTGTTTATTTGATGTCTGGATTGTCTATGAATTATCATGCATTCATTTAGCATTAGATTGCATAGACTCCGAACCCCCACTCCCCACTAGCGGGAACAGCAAAGAAGAGTAGGAAAAAGAGAGATTGAGAGGTGGAGAAAGTGGTCGGGTTAGTGGCCCATGTGTCAACTCCCTGATGAGATAATATGTGGTCTGTCTACCACAGGATTGTCTATTATATGATGCAAAGGTACATGACTTGTGCTCGTGCCCAAGATAATTTGTGGAAGAAAATATTTCATTTAGCTGTTACCACATATGTACAGGAAAAGGCATAAAAATTGAAGCGTAGAATTCTGTGGAGATTTCATTTATACATTTAGTGTTTTGCTTCTGCTTGAAAAGGCAAATAACATACAAGATCTAAGCCTTTGGAGACTGCGTTAAAGGAAGGAATTTTAAGAGGCACTCTTGCTCTTGGCTTAGTTTTTTTGCTCATAGTCATATATGTTGACTGTCAACTGAGTTAGCTCTCCAATTGCCGTCCATTAGTCCTTGTGTGGCTTATGTGGATACCTTGTTCGTGAGTGCTTCCAAGGAAGTTAAGTTTGTTCCTCTATTGAAGCTGTCAACATGAAATGCAGAATTACTTGTGCCCGTGCTAAGTAAAACATCTTTTAGTTCAAGATCTTCCAGTTAATGTTCCCTTTCCACTTTGGAAGAGCTTGAATGTTCTCTTACATCAAACAGACACACCAAATGCTTACTATTATCAATGTTTGCCAGTAATCTGCGTGGAAATTCCAGTATCCTGATACTTACTTGGTCCAATTCACATGAGCTTGAATCACCAAGTCTTTGATGGACCAAAGATATTTTCTCATTTCACAATTATAGTCTCTTCTAACCACTTCATATCAGTAAACACCCTCCATTGAATGTTCTAGTAATGTAGAACACATCTGTATCATGAGAACATAAAAATCTCACTATAGTCCTATGCTCATGCTTCCAAAGTTGAGCATCCTTCCTTGCTTCCATCATTTGTTGTCGATTTTAGCTCAGTTGGTCTATGCATATTTTTTTAAGTTGGTTAGTCTGCTGCAGTTGTAAGTTAACTACAACATCACAGCTTTACATCTTGTCTGGTTTTCATGTATTCTTATGCAATTTTTCGTGATTTTCTGAAGATGAACTTGTCTATGAAACCCACCCATGGGTAGCTCAGTTGGTTAGGATGTACTTGGGATTGTGTGGTTAGGCGTACTGGTCCTAGGTTTCGTTCCCCAGCTAAGCACTTGTGATTTAAGTGGGGGACCATAGCGGTGGGTTGTTATGCTAGTCTCCCCCGATGAATAGTCGAGGTGTGCGCAAGCTGACCCGGACGCCTCGGTTACCAAAAAAAAAAAAAAAACTTGTCTATGAACATGTAGCATTGGTGCATGTAAAAAAATGCCTTTACGATGTTGAAACTTTGAATTTGAAGTACATCTTTTTATGCGTTTGTGGAGGTCACAAAGTGTATGCACTTGTGGATCCACGCATAGTAATACAGGAGGGTACACTCTGTGCCGGTTATTTGTCTGAATATGAAAATGGGGAATCACATGATTGTAATTAAGCATGTAGATATATGACATTGCCTTCCTCCTCAAATGTAATTTTGACAACTTTGCATAATCTTAAGGACTCCGTGCTTCCTTCTATTTCATGAATGCTACTGAAGAAATTTTCACATATTCACCAGGTGCAGGCGAAGCATGCAATGACTTGTTGGCGTATTCATTAATACTGTCCTGCTGTTGCTACACGTGCTGTGTCCGAAGGAAACTCCGCAGGATGCTGAACATAACGGTAATTTTCTTATCAAACGTCAAAACCTGTCATGTTTACTGAACTGAGCGATGACAAAGCTGAATGAATTATCTTTCCACTTGATCCTCTTCCTCTCCGTGAAGATGATCTTGAAATTTTTTTGGAATTTCCAAACGGTCCTGCTGATATTGGGTGTGGCTCCAAATAACCTCCACTCTGATTCTATAGGATTTCGGGCTTATTCAGTTGGAAGTTCCACTTTTTCTTTTTGTGAAATTGGTGCGCTAATTTTCACAGAGCATAGGCTTACAGAGTTATATGCTTTGGATGGTAGAATGGATTTGAAGAATGAATAGGAGAAGAGAACTACTCACCCTAGTTGTATTCTTCACTTTTCTTCGTCTAATTTTTGCAGGGAGGTTGGTTTGATGATTTCCTGTCGCATTTTATGTGCTGCTGCTGTGCCCTTGTCCAAGAATGGAGAGAAGTGGAGATCCGAGGGCTCTGCGGTAAGTCCTTTGACTTCCCTTGTCAGCATAAGAGTCTCATATCTTGTGCGAGCAGCAACAGTGTTCAAAGATGATACTGAAGTATATCTTTGAAACGATCTGCATGTGGCAATGCCCTTTCCTTTTACTCTATTCTCGTTGCATCCACACACATGCACGCCCGCAAATGCGGTCTCGAGTTCCTCGATTACTATGAGGCTCGGCCGATTTTTCTGACTTGAGGCATAAGTTTTCTTCATTTCAAATCTTTGCGGATTCTTGAAACTGAAAAGGAGACGTATCTAATGTACCAACCTGCAGGTCCTGAGAAGACGAAAACAAGCCCTCCTCCCTCACAATACATGGAATCTTAAGCAGCACTCGTGAGCGGAGCGCATCGGATGCCTCAGGAACATAACATAGAGGCGATATCTAGTCACCTCCAGGAACTTCTCTGGCATAACATACACTGTAAAGCAGTTCCTTTAAAATCTCTCAAACTCGATAGTATGGTGTATCATAGAACAATCCTCGGTGTCGGCCTGCCAATGTCTTAAATTTAGTTTTCGCGTCTGTTCATACCAAAAATTTGTGACCACACGGTGAATGAGATCCCTCAATTATGTTGTTGTGCTCTTCTGGGTCAAAACGACCATTCTTGCCATTAACTTGAGCAGCTATGTGATGACAGCTCCGAAGGATGGAGTGGAGAGTTCTGCTTTCAAATGTATATTTTAATTCTTGATGCGATCATACTTAAAGTAATAGCAAATAGCTGCATTTCATATCAGTCGACTCGAGCACGGGCTCGGGCAGTGGAGATAAGATCACGTACGTAGACCCGTCAAATGGGTGGGTCGGATGGAAAATGGTCCGATCCAAATTGACGCATTTTATCCGTTTTGACTCATTTTCATGCGACACAGATCTAATGACCCATTTCTGACCCGATTCATATTCAATCTGATCCATATTGCTAAAATATTTCTATATTTAATCTAATTTAAGAAAATTCATATTCAAACTGAAATGAAAGAGTGTGAAATGAGTGGAGAGAGAGAAAAAATAAAGTCATAGAGATATACCGAGTCTAAATAAGTTGTGAACTTATTTAACACGTACATTATTTCATTTATGATACATTCACTGCATGTAATAAATCCGTAAAACGACTCAACCCCTTAAGTATGACTTAAGTTTGAGTTAAGTTGACTGGTCCTATGTATATGTATGACCTTCGCATACTCTATATAAAAGGAAAAATCTATCACAGCATGTAATAGGAAACCAAACAAAATATAAAGACGGTAGCAGATAAATCCTTTAATTAAAGTTCATGCCCCGGCAGCAGATTTAGATTTAGATTTGATTTAGGTTTTCTTTTCAAAATCCGGCAATAGGATTATACTAAATTTCAAAAAAAGAAATCACACAAGAGGGTATCGAATTTATTAAAACGCGTCTAGAAATCTAAATTAGGCGAAGTGCATCGTTATTTTCGGCAACAAGAAAAAGAAGGAAACTAAATTATTTTTGGCCGAAAAGTCCCGTCGGATTGATGGAGAGAGAGAGAAGGCAACTTCCTCTTTTCGCGAAACTCCCAAATAAAAAACCCAATCGAAATCGAATCGTATAATTCCGGGATGGATACACCTTTCCACGTGGCATCCGGCTTTCTCACACGTGTCGGCGCCTCACTGGCCAGGGCGGGACCGCTACCCTACCGCGCGCGACACCTGGTCGCGAGAGCTCTCCCTATATATATACGCGCGCAAGTACATCTGGCCACACCTGATCGATTTCGCGATTTGATTTTCGGGAAAAGCGGACGAGGCAAGCGAGCGAAAAAGTCCGTCGCTGATTTCTTCGCGCGGGGGTCGGGGGAGAGAGAGGGAGGGAGACGACGATCGTTCGCCGCCGGCGGATCTTCGCGGAGGGGGAGCGGATGGCGTCGCCGAGGAAGATAACGCTGCGGAGCTCCGACGGGGAGTCGTTCGAGGTGGAGGAGCCGGTGGCGGTGGAGTCGCAGACGATCAAGCACATGATCGAGGACGACTGCGCCGACAACGCGATCCCGCTGCCCAACGTGACCAGCAAGATCCTGGCCAAGGTCATCGAGTACTGCAAGAAGCACGTCGAGTCCGCCAAGGCCGAGGATCGCGTCAACGACGACGATCTCAAGGCCTGGGACGCCGAGTTCGTCAAGGTCGACCAGGCCACCCTGTTTGACCTCATCCTGGTCGGTGATTCTTCTCCTCTTTCCCTTCTTGTTTTGGTTTTTTCTTTTTTTTTTTTAAATTTTTGGGCAGGAGGTTGGCGTGTTGGTCTCGAATTAGGTTTTGGTAGGCTATTTTGATGGGGATTCGGTTGGGGCTAGGTTTTGGAAATCGGCGGATTAGGGTTTCGCTTGTTCGGTTCGATCGATTTTTTGTGCTGAAAAAACTGGATTTTTTTCTTACGAGATTGGGAAGTTAGTGGCTGGTCTTGATGAGGGATTTGGGGGATTTCCGTTGAATTTGTCGAATGTAGGTGGCTGAAGAGGACTGGGGATGGCGGCCTGTGTTTGTGTGAAGTTTGATCTATTGATAGAGATGGGTTTCATGTGTTTACACTTGTTCTCTTTTGTTTTTCCTTTTTTTTCTTCTCGTGTCTGGCAAATAAGATCAGTTTGCTATGGAACGTCACGCTAAGGGGGTTGAACGGTAAACAAGGACTGGAATTGGATACTTTCTTTTCAATTGATATGCATCACGATATGTGCATCCCGGTAGAGCCTCTGTAAATTAAATTACACAGACCGGCCTATATACAATAGGAAACCCTTTGAGTTTTGGGGAGATTAGTTGAATTGTCTAGAAAGTTAGATTCGTTGGGAAGATTTTGTTTGTCTATCGAATTTTGCATATTATATTCTTAATTATGAGGGCATGAAGAACTAATGTTGAGTAATGGTTTTAAACAGCAGGGGCAATTCCCTGTTGTTCCTATATATCTCATTGTATAAATCTGTGCGTGGGTATTAATGGCTCTTTTGGCGTGCAATATAGATTCAATTATAATCCATGTTTCTCTAAATGCTTACTTTGTTAATCTGTTTTATGGCTCATGTAATAAATATATAAAGAAAGTTTGTCTAATTGCTTTCTTCGATTGGGTTGAAAACTCACTGTGAGAAGTACTTCCATAGATCCTCTTTTTTTCCTTCCTTTATGGAAACACTTCCACCTTTTAACCGATACTATAGTTTGCTTTTCAATGAATATGCTACTAGGTCTACATCCACTATTAAGTGCTCTTCACAGTGCATGTTCAGATTATATGAGCCATGTGTATGCTCCTTTAAACGACATGTTGAAGACTTCACATTGAATTTAGGGAGTGTGTAATTATCCATAAATTAGCTTCAGATGTTGGTGCTGTATTTGACGTGCCTTACCTGCACTTTGTGCTTAGTACTGCTAAATCTTTAGTTGTTGTCTTAGCCTTTGAGGCCAAAGTACGAAATTTTTTTGTGTGATTAAACATCACATTGTTTGATGTTTCTGCATCCTCCTCTAGAACTATGTTACCGAGTCATAAATCTTTAAAAAATATTGGGGAAGGGAAACCGTGTTCAATCTTTTTTTCAGTGAGGAATGAATTGGTAATTTTCACATTTAGCATAGAATTAGGAAACTGGTGCTTGTCCTGCACCCACGCAACTGCACAATTTGTGTGGGAGGGTCTAACACAGTGGTGGCTTCCACCTTGAAGCTGATTGTACAGTACCAGCCTGGATGGGGTCTCAGATGTTGGAGAAATCTAAACGTTCATTAAATATGCCAACGTCTTGATTTTAAAGGGTTCTGGGTCTCAACAAATGACAAACTTGATGCGACATGGCCAACTTTTTTGCTCAAAACTGATCCAATTAGTTACTTGGTTTGACGCTTGTGTGAATGTGTGTTTAATCAGGCTGCAAACTACCTGAACATCAAGAGCTTGTTGGACCTGACATGCCAGACGGTGGCTGACATGATCAAAGGCAAGACCCCTGAGGAGATTCGCAAGACCTTCAGCATCAAGAACGACTTCACACCAGAGGAGGAGGAAGAGGTGCGGCGGGAGAACCAGTGGGCGTTTGAATGATGTCTTTTAAGTCTCCACTTGAACAACCTATGGAGATGATTTGTGTTTATTTTGCTGCGTCAGTTTTTTAGTTGTTGAAACATCCGGTATGACTTGCTTCGATCCTGAATGTAGATAGTGGTTCGTTATGGTCGCATTATTGGTTGGCAGGAGCCTGGTTTAGGACTCCAGTTCCCTTTCAATGTTACTAAAATTCTCCAGACTGGTGGCCTTATTGATTTTATTATTGCAATGCGTATGCATTTGAACCTTGATTCGGTTGATTGGGGTTGTCCGTGTTCCCCGTGGTTGAATGAGTTGCTGGCCGGATGGAATATATATTCTAACGAATCGGGCCATGGATCCTATACACCATTTATACGAGTGTTCAGGGATTGGCATCAAACCTGCGTCGTTATGTCCCAGTGCCAGGGGTAGGAACATCGACTGCTGTTAGTCGATTATCGCCATGCATATCATTTTCACATCGATTTCATGCACGAGTTACTGAGTATTACAGATTTAAGCGGTCGGTCGATTGAGTTGTTGAAAATATTGATTAAAATGAGAAATGGGACCCTGAAGCGTATGCTCCATGGGATGATGGGAGAGAGAGACCGCTCAGACGGGAAATTTTCTTTGTTCTGATGAAAGTTGGCCCAAAAAAACAAAAAAATTTCCGTTGCCGGGAATCGAACCCGGGTCTCCTGGGTGAAAGCCAGATATCCTAACCGCTGGACGACAACGGATCTATGAGCTGATCGTGTGAAATATTATATATTATTGCTACAGACTATAATTTTCTTCAACAAAAAGAAGAAAAAACAAAGAGATACGACACTGTAAATTTGTCGCTTCTTCTGTACTGTGCCAATCAGCCACAACTGATTGTCCACGATCTTTTTGCGTATAGAACGATCATCTAACGATAATTTCTAATTTTAGCTTTGCTTTACCTCAAATTTCTTGGAGGGTGGAGAGATGTTGTTATAATGCCGCACGAGCAATTCGTCCAACTAATATCAAGTAATCCCTGTACTTTCGTATGGAACTCAATTCAAGATTTTTCATGAATTTTCATTTTTTTAAAAAAAGACAATGAACTTTTTAAATAGATGTATTAAGACACGCTTCTCCTTTTTTTTTTTTTTTTTTTTTACCTTTCTCCCCTTTTGAATTGCGATTATCCCTGATTTCTCTAAAGTTTTGATTTTGAAAGATTAATCTTGATAGTTGCATGCCTATCTTATTCGGTTTTAGTATGAAGCTTTTCAAGATATACGTCTTCTTTCTGCGTTTGTCAAATTGGGCACGTTCGATGTCATTTCTCTAAATTATTTCAAGGTTTTTCTATTAATGTCTCCTTTCATCAATTCTTCATATTTTGTGAAAAAGCTTTCTCCTCTAGACATAGGAAAGAATCAAGCATCTTGATTCAGATTAATTTAACTTAAACCCAGAGAAAACCTTTCTCCTCTAGACTGATCTAATTTGAGTCCAGGAGAGGCGTCTGACATATAACTTAAGTTCAAAAACTACAGAAGAGAAAGAGAAGAGTTAGCTATAAAATGCTCAAAAATTAGCCTACCATTAGGTTGAACGCCAGCTCAACATGTATCTAGCATGAGACGTGGCTTTATTATTCGAATAAGTTCTCAGATAAGATATTGAAAGAGTTAAGCTGGCGAAGAGAAAAAAGGAGGAGACGTTCGATGGAAAAGGACAGAAATCTGAGTTTTTGCTTCAATGGTGAAAGTACACCGACGCAAAAAGCTTTCCCGGCCCTAAAGCATCCCGTACTCGAAGAAGCGTTATCGACCAAACAAGGCTAAACCATCCACAGTAAATGAAAGTCGTAACTCCTAAGAATGAAAGACACGGCATGTCGTACGAAGTCCTAGATGGACCAACACACGAACAGAGAGGTTCACCATTCCGACGCAAGATTCACCACCAAACTCCGACAAAGTTTGCACAAACCAGAGAGCCAACTGATTTGCAATCCAACTCGCCTATGATTTTTTTTCACATGTTTAGTTTGACAATGAAGTGGTTGAACCCTAAACACAAGAAAGTGATTTAAGAATCAGCTACTCTGTGAACTCGACACCACAGGCTATATAACTCAGGTAACTTTCCAATGGATTGGCAAATTCGCGGTCCCGCCACCCCCGCCTACCTACCAACAATTGGCATTTCGAAAACGGAGTTACTCGAAGCATGGACAAGAAAGAGTTTCCCAATTATAAATCTCCACCCTGTAGCTTCGTACGTAAATAAATGTGCAAATACTAAGGAAAGAAAACGTCCATGTCTCCTTTCTTTAATGAAAAGAAAGGTCCCTGCCAGTTGCCTCCACAATGTAAAGAGTACAAATATAACATTCCCAACTCGTCACAGGAAAAAAAGAAGAGTTTCCAGAGTTTCCGATCTCCGATTCACATACCACCGAAAGCATCGGATCAGATCAGATCAGTAACTCTCAGGAATATCATCCACACAATGGTCCAGGAGTAGTACATGCAAAAAAAACTCTTCGAGGTCCCGAAGAAAGTGCGATTAAAAAAACAATTTTTCGTATTTGACAAATGAGATGAGCACTAAGAACTTTGAAAGTCGCGCGTGAGTGTAAGTACCAAGACTTTCGGCGCACCTTCCACAACTGGTACGCCAACCCCCTCCATTGTTGCCGCATGCAATATGTTGTCCACTATCGGTAACTTCCCGCCATCAGAATCGTCCTTCACATGGAAAGAAAATGTAATCTGACCCCAAAGATTGAAAAAATGAACTAAGGGGCAGCAAAGGGACACGCAACAAAAATCCCCTCATGATGTCATCAGCATATAGACCATAAATATCTATAGAAAATTTCCACAAAACCACATGAATAAACCAGTATACTCATGCAATCAGCACGACTCAAGGACTTCAATTGCACGCTCTTCCGCCCTTTCACAATATTGTGTCTTCTGCTCCTTTTCTTTCTTTTACTCTGGATTTGTAAGCCACGGTAAGACTACAAAGCAAGCATAATATTAGTCATAACAAATCCTCCATGATCCCTTCTTGGTAAAACATGCAACAGCTTGTGCTTCATGTGCTTGTTCCTGCAGGGCTAGTCTGGCCTGTTTCGCCAATACGATTGAGCTCCTCCGACGTTCTTGATATAGCCGCATGAGCATCAGGATGACCGACCATATTGTCAAACCTTGTATCCCTGACATTGAGAGAGACCGATTCAATTCCAGAAGTGACAGTATCGTGACTCTGAGAGTTGGGGAACCGAGGGCTTGTGACGCCTGAAGAATGAGCAGATGTAGACAAGACCCATCTCATCCAATCAGCCCGCCTCCTGATTTTCTCGGCCTGTGGCTCATAATATAAGGCACAAGAATGATCATAAGTCAGAGAAGAAGAGAACCGAATCTGGTTGTGCAAATTATACAGAACATTCTGTAGCACCACACTAACAGACAAGTGGAGTGAATCCTACTGAACTGCTTGAAAAAGATACCTGCACTTCCACAATAGCTGAAGTTCGCACAGCATCCAATATGAGCTGTACATCAGTGGTCAACTCCATGACCTGGATCAAAACAACATTTGCAGTGAGCACAAAAGTTTATAAAAGATAAATAACAAGAATGACTAGCATCCAATATAAGCTGCAATAATTTTGCCTTGCATGGTACATGTAAACCTGGCAAAAAGCCAGTGTCTGTGTGGGAGACCTGAACTAACAACGGAGGACCAGGATAAATAGCATAATTTCCTAATTAACTAGTTTTTCTCATCTCAAAGAGATAGTGCAATATGCATGATCAAAGCTTGGGGTGTCACTAAATACAAAAAGATGGCAACAGAAGTAAATCATTATAGGTGAAGTCATCAGGAACCAGTACAGAAAATCCCATAAAATTCCACAAAGAAGATGCATGCAAAGCTATCAAAACGAAAGAAAAGCAACAAATGAAGGAGGAAAATCTTTCGATTAACCTTGTTCAGTCAACCAGCCAACACACAGTAAAAGGCAGAGTCTGCATCTTCCCTCAGAAAAGGTTTTTGGGGCAAAGGGAATGCCTTTTGGCCAAAATTTACATAACAGCAGAAAACTATGTGAACCAGCCAATGTTGTAGAAATTGTCTGATTCATGGTCCAAATCATATGATTCATTTTAATTCATCTTTTAAAAGATTCGACCAGCAGTCGCCGCCTCCAACTCCAGCCATCAGACCTCCAAGGACTGTTGAATTCAAGATGCATGCCCTCTGAGAAGGCTCAGCTTCTCAACACCTCTGACTTGGGCTCTACAGTCCTCTGACCCTCCTATATTCTGTACCTCTGACCTACCACTTAAGCTTGTTTCAACCGCAAGCATAGACAAGTCACAGCTTGTGTGTGTAAGAATAGTCTCACCTCATTTGAATGCTTCAGTAGAAAGCAATACAAATGTAGTTAAAATAGAGATTTGGCTTGTAGATTAGTAACGAGCCAAATCATGGAAATTGAGTTAACTAGCTGCAAAATCTTGCGCCTAGTGAAGTCGAAGTAAAATCATGAGTTGACTAGGCAAAATTGCCAAAACTGCGAGTCAACTAGTTGAGAATTGTTGAGCTGACTTTATTAGCCCAAGCTCCCTTCCTTGGGAATTGCAGGATTCTTTTTGGCCCAACAGCAAATAAAACAATGCAGGCCATATTGAAGTTTTGATGAGATGGTTTGTCACATCAGCAGAAATCGAAATAGAGAAGAAAATAACAAAATAAAATAAAGAAAAATAATCCCCTCATGCCCAATTCACAACAGTGCAGTGGGATCACTCTTTACTCAACAAAGCAGCCATAAAAATCCCCTTTACCACCAAGCAACCACCAATAACCTTCAACACCACCCATATCACCTTCAACCATTCAGCAGCAAAAAATAATAAAGCTTCGAAGTTTTTCGTGGCATGCACATGTTTTCCTAAATAATCCTAAATTGTATCAATATTTCTATATACCATGCGGGCAGTATAATGTATTTGATCAACATGCTTCTACCACTTATTTAATGGTATGGAACTTTTTGTTATGGTATGTATCAAACTTTATAAGCTTTGTAAAACCTTACCATTTAATGATTCGATCTTACGATTAAATTTTGTGGAGGCCTTTCCAATATCCTAGTTAAAAAAAGCAATTTTAACTACCTCGGCAAATAGTTTCCATTGTTTTTGTGTATTTAAGGTTCTTGTTGAAGTGTCATGAATTTTCTTTTATGTGTTCTAGGCCACATTTTTTTTCTTTTGGTCTTTTTACAATATTAGAAGTTACAAGTTGAGTTGGCTATGGAACAAATAGAGTAGTATCAGTTATGAATCTCTGACTTCCTGTTTGCATAGAGTTTCCCACAGAAATGCAAATTAAAGTTTATACCATGTCAATGAGGTCCCAAAACGAAAGTGCAAAATTTTCTCAACAATTTACCATATCATGCTTTTTTATGCGCTTTTGCAACTAATAGCTATGTTCTAGTAAGATATGCCATTCCTTTTTACCAAAACTTTTCAAAATATGAGATTTACATAAAGGATTGGGACCTCGATTCAACTACACTGCAATCACCTACAATCCATTGTGAATATATCTAAGTGTCCAACTAGTAAGTCATAAGTTGACAACAGAGTCAGATCTAGTTACCTGGAGCAAGTTTTCCATTTGAAACTAAACAGATCGAGGCACAGCAACATGGCCACCAAGAAAAAGGACAAAACCAAGATAATTTAAATCATTGCTGATTGGTGTTAATCATCTATCATGACATCAAAACAAGATATGTTGATTGACGTATTGAAATTAAGGGAATGAATAATGGCAAAGCAATTTGAAACTATAAGGACTACCGAAGCACTTCAATCAGATTTAAACTTAAGATGGTAAATTTCACTGGTGGTCACTTAATTGGTGCACTTCGCAATCAGATTAGTTTACTTTCATGTGATCACCAAATACATGAAACCTCTGTATCTTTGCAATTAAAGCATTTTGACCAAAATCCGAACAATTTTAAGCTTGGTGCTAACGTGCCTCTGCCACTTGCCAATACAACATGGAGTTCAGTTGCACACTTATGTCAGTGAGAAGTGAAAATAGTTCAAAAATCAGACAATAAAAAAGCAATGAAGTGATTAACCTCCTACCCCTCCAGGGAGGGATGTCGACCAAGAATCGTCGGAAAGTACATTGCAGCACTCTGCCACGATCAAAGAGGGTCATTTCCCTCCATCACTGCTTGCAGAAGGCCTGCAACACTCACAGGGGATGCAGGAGGGTCACAGGCCCTCAAGCCTTTTTTCCCTTTTGTCATTTTGTTCTCTTCTTAAATTTTTGAATATTTTAAAAAAATTTACTCAAAGATGACACTGTCCAACCAACTCCATGGAGCCATACCACTATGTTAGTACTTCGCCAAAAACTTGTTCAAATTCTGATCAAAGGACGACAATTACAATGTGTTAGAAATGGTATCAAAGTCAATGCTATCCCTTTTGCGAATGAGCGTGATAAAAAATTCCATGTAAATGTGCATATTCAAAATTCCATGTGCCGCTCTTAGTCTGACTTGCACCCGAGAGGAGGTGTCGAAGTATTATCCCACATCGCTTGACAATGGGACCCAAATATTCTTTACATTCATATGATCTCCCTCCACCTATTAGCTTAAACTTTTGGGTTAGACTTTCTAACACAATGAAATGAATGTTTGACCTATTTGGTGATTTAAATCATAGCTCATTAATCTATCGCATAAAGCACACAAATTTAGCGATACAGATGAAATTTACCCACTTAAAGTCATATGCAAAAAGCACGATTTGGGTAAAAACGATATTACTTGCAAAGTCCGACCATCTTCAAAACTACATGTACGGAAGTTAAAACATTGGAGGAGCCAATCTTTGCCATAACAGAAAAACCGTCCAGAAATGAAAGAGGACTTCCATCTCCAGTGCATTTGAAACCACATTCATTTAGGCCGAAAACGTATAACTCATCAAAAGCAATGTTGGATGGTTGACTTCCAAACCTCGAAGTGCATGGTCTTACAAGTGGTATATTGTAATATCACACACACACACACACACACATACACACACACACACACACACACACACACACACACACACACACACATAAATGGAGTAATCTGTTACTGCAGTTTTAACAAATACACCGACTTCATTCAAAATAATACCATCTGAGTGCATAGCAAAAGTCACAGGAGACCCCCGATAGTTAAAGACGACTGTCTATAATTAGCTCAAGACAAAAAGGATTATCAATCTCAAAGCCTAAAAACTACTAAATCAATCACGAAACTTGAAGCAATTAGCTAGACATAAATGCTACAATGGGACTCACCAAAAAGACAACAAGAAAGAAACTAGCTAAATTATAACCACAGGACCAGGAAACCAACACTTTTGAGGCCAACATACCATCAAAAGTCAGCTGATAAGGGTTCAGGCGTTCAATTTAAGAAGTAATACAACAAAAGAAGAAAAGAATGAATAGAGTTCAATTGTCTACAAGTAGAGGATAAATTAACACCCCAGATATCTTCCTCTGGAAGAACGATACAATAGAATTGACGTCGTTTTGAATCTGGGTGAAACTATATCTTTAATCAATCAGCCAACAAAGCATTACTTGATGATAGATGAAACTAGAAGGTAAAACCCAAAATATACCGCAACTTGTGACTTTCCTGTATTGCACAAGATAATACTAAATTAAGTTCAAGAGTGCAAACTTCTGATATATTCAAGGAAAACTTACTTTTTTAAACCCTGCAATAACAGCTATAGAAACCCAGCCCTGTTTATCCATTTGCCGCCGCAAATATATATCCTTCACAAGATTCTCGTTACTGCACCAGCCAAATATGGAGGATGATTCCAGTCAACTTATGAAAACTTGCAACATGTTTGACAAACAAAGAGTGACTTATTCAAAGGGGGGAAAACAGCAGAAGTACCTGAAATAATAATCTATCTGTCTAACTATTTGAGCATGCAAGAGGTGATTAGGAGGTGGCAAATAAACCATATGAGGCTGTATGGGCTGATAATAAGGAACATTCCGTAAATCCATGGGTGGAATTTGGACATAATACACTGGAGCCTCTGAAAAAAATAAAGAACATCAAAGCAAATCTTTCAGATGATAAGTTTCAACAGTTAACATAGTCTGCCTTACCAGGAAAAACTACAGGGCCACCAAAAGGCCGAACTGAAGCAGGTCCAATATATGCACTAGCAGGCGGGATAGGCGGCGGTGCTGAGGGCCTGCCATACCTTGATATGGCAGCTCTTTGCTGCGGCATGTGAGAATCTCTGTTATTGTTAAAATTTCTGTGACCACTTAGTTCTTGATTACCACGTTCCTGATCACGCCTAACCCCATAGTTGTGCTGGTAAGGACCATCCCCACGTGAATAATTACCCCCACTTCGATGCCTGAGGGAGCTGCGCTGCTGTTGAGGGTGCTCATTGCCATTTTGGGAATGCGAAACAGGTCCACTCCTGTGGTTATGGTCCCTGGCAGAAGGATTATTTGATCTTGGGTCAACTGAAGGGCTTACTATTGTTGATGTCTGAGCGACTCCGCCACTAGAAGATATAGATCCACTTTGCTTCTTTGATCTCGGACGTGCAGGCACAGAGGAGCTTGTTGCTATATTTGCATCCTTATTATCAGTGAGTTGCTTCTGTGAAACAGACGAGGCATTTCCGTTTCCCTTCAACATTAACAATTTCTCAAGGGTCAGAGCATTATGTATACAATGGAAGAATGAAATGACGCAGCAAGATGCAAAGTCCTTAAGTTACGGAATGATAAAAGACTCTTTCATTTGCAACACCCAGCAAAACATATTTGCCAAACTGAAAAACCAAACGATGGGGCAGAAAGACAAATCCCAATTCTTTCTGGTCGTTGTTCTGCTGTTCCTTTGAGAACAAGCATGGAAGCAAATGGAAGAGTAAAGTATGCAAAGAAGAAAAAAAGCTGTATATGCGAGAATACAGAGTTAGTCGTCTATTTTCTGTACATCATAAACACCCAAATCAATTAAATCTGTGTCTTTGGGTTGCACAGGCCATTTAGTAATTTCAAAGTCTCCAATTATCAACTAATAGAAGCACCAATGACTGCACCATACCATGTCTCAAGTAGAAGCAACTTAAAAGCGCCAACGCTTCTACTCAAAACAAAGCCACTCGTCTTGTTTCTATGAAAGAAAGGAACTTTCCAGTTCTACTTGCACCTGAGTAAAATGTGTGAAGTGCTCGTAACTGCTATACATGTAGTTTTTTTTCCTTTTTAAGTCCATTTCAATCTCAAAAAGGAAATCCCCCTTGAGGGATCAATATATGTTCTTGACATGTCGTAAGGGCAACGTTCATTCCACCGGATATAATTTCCATAGGCAGCTAGCTGGTAAGAGAACAAAAAATACACAAAGTAATAAACTTGAAGGCTTAATTCTCATGCTCTGTTAGCTCGACTGAGGCCAGATCCTAAGAAGCACTGAATTAGGCCCCTTGGAAAAGCCATAAAGGCAGACGGGGCCCTTGCTTTTGTATATATCCTCAGCTAACGAACCTGGGAAACATGAAAATGTCATTTATAAGGTTATTTTCCAGGTCAGGGGGGGTAAAAAACTCTTAATCGACCTGGCTATTGCAACATATTTTGAACATGTTTTTTTGAAGTTGTAGTAGATCATTTAGATGTAGAGCATCTAGATGATATTTCTCTGAGCTAAAGCCTTCTAGTTACTCGTCGAAATTCCAAAAAAGGTTGAAATCCCCTCTAAAAGCTAAGTAAGCTAATTCAGATGTGCTCCAGCACTCCAATTCTAAAAACCCTCTAGTAAATGTAACTTTCTTGTGCATTTCAAAATCTTTAGAAATCCCTTCACACAGAACAAGTAGCAGCCTTAATGCATAACTACTAATCTTAGGTTTCCAAAATCTCTTCTCGCATGACCAAAAAAGCAAAAACCAAATAGCCCAAACCGTTTTTTCTCCGCGCTCTACACTTAATCCACAATCAAACCAAGCCAAACCACGAGAAAAATATATAATCGCGCATTCTTACAAAAACAACATCCAAAAAGCAAAAACCATACCTCTGTCACCGGCACGGATGATGATCCATCAGATAAACCTTTCACAGGAACCGAAGGCGATTTCGTTGATGACCTAGTTGACTCGGACAAAGGAGGCCACGAATCAGCCCCCATGACTGGGACGAACTCGGCAGCAGCGGGCCCGGGGCTATCCGAGGGCAGCTTCCATGCAGTCTTCTTGCCCACATTGCCGTTGTCGGAGCTCCCCTCCTCTGCAATCGAAGACAGAGACGAAGAAGATGAAGACGGGACAACCTCCGGTGCCACTGCAATGCTCAGCTTGCTTAGCAAATCAACAGACTCTGTCATATCCGTTTCTCCACGGACGATCTCGTTCCACTGCGGCGAGACCACCGTCCTTGTCGCTCTGCCTAATCGAGGACTATTGGCAGCACCAGCGGAATTGCGAGGAGAGTGATTGTTAGCTTCTATGGAGTTAGCGTTAGTCGTATCCGTAGCGATAGCCATGAGAGAGAGAGGTAGAGAGAGAGAGAGAGAGAGAGAGAGAGAAAGAGAGAGAGAGAGAGACTTTGGTTATCTTCTCAGGTAAAACCGCGTTCGCCGGTGAGGATGGGACGAGGAGGAAAAAGGAAGACGAATCAGACAAAAGACGACGAAAAACAGATGAAACGGAGTGCCGATCGATTGACAAACGAACTAGGGCTTGATTTCGGACACTTCCTAGAATCAGCTCATCGACGAGGAGTCGAAGCGGAAAGAAAAGGATAAACGGAGGAAGATGAGGAAAATTGCGGAGACAGAGAGCGCTCGATCGATAGATTAGGGTTCCCGAACCTGCCTCCAGAGCGCGCGCGCGCTCCTCCGGGGAGAAAGAAAAAACTCGCCGATCAGCCGATCGACAGAGGAAAAATCAAACGGATAGCGATAATCGCGCGAACGCCGGAGAACGATCGACCGGCGCCCTGCTCGGGGCACGATCCTTACTTCCCTCGCTCTGCAGCGGCGGTGCCTCTCCTGGGGTGGGGGAGAAAATTCCGCCGGGCGGGATTGCCGACGAGGGAGCGAGGGGGGCCGCGGCGGCGGCTGATCGGGGGAACCGAGATGATCGGAGATTCGGGAGGCCCCGATCGTCCGCGGCGGCGAGAATCCGAGCCGCGGTGCGCCGCCGAATCGGGAGCTTCGCTCGGTCGCCGACGGCGACTCGCTGAGCCAGAGAGGGTCTGGTGGTGAGTCTGGTGGTGGTGTTTTTGCGCCCCCTCTTCCTCGTCTCTCCGCTCTGGCTGTGTGGGGAGCTCTTCCGCTTTTTAGCTAATAGGAAATTCTTCGGCGAGAAGGTTTCGGTGTGACGGGGACGGGGACGGGGCGGGGGTATTTACGGAAATGCCCTCCAGCGCTAGAGCCGTCGCGGGTGTAAGCAATTACGTCTGGATATATATATATATATATATATATATATATATATATATATATATCTATCCGGACGTAATTATCTCCCTATTTTCTTTTTTTTCGTTAGGTAAAACTCATTTTAATTTTTTTCCGAACAGGAAGAAAAAGGGCTAAGGCCCTATGCCTATATTTAGTCGTCCGGATAAAAGTTAAGATATGATATATTTTATATTCTTCTGTATTTGGTAACTATCCAAAATAAGATATAGGAAATATAGCTTGGATAAAATAATGTTAGGAGGAAGGAGAGATAAAACCGAATAGGATTTCTTAATAGAGCAGCACACTAGGAAACTAGTTTTGCCTATAATTACCACCTCTACTACGCACTTAGCCGCCTCTCCGCTGTGCCCAATTGCCTCTCTGGCGACAGGTCGCCTCTCCATTATGCCGGCGGTGGGCCACCTCTCCGACTCTGGCAACCAGCCCGTGGGAAGATGAGCAAAATTAGGAGTAGATTTGATGAATCGAGAAGATTTATTACGTGTCTTCTTCTTGATTCTGGGATGTTATATCATTCAGAACGAGAAAGTTGATGTTAATTTAGTGCTTGATTCACATAAAATGTTGGGTCATTTTGAGATTTATTTTCATCTTTCTATGCTTCTACTCGAGTGAGGTATTAATTTAGTGTTTGATTCACACGCTTGTTCCTCACTAAGCAACTGGATTGGGGCACATTCCCTGATATTTTAGCGTAAACAAAGCTGCAAGCGAGAATTTGCAGCGAGTGAAATATGCGATTAAGTTCTCCTTTCACGTTGTGCCATCACTAAGCAACTGAATTGGAGCATCCGTCCTTCACGTTGGAAGGCTTTAGCATTATTTTTATTGGCCAATTAGATTTTGAAAAGAAACATGAGATGAATTTCTTCTTTTACTGCTCTCGTAAACATATCGACAAAAAGAAGTGCAATTTTTGTCATATTTTGCCACAAAGTATAGTTTTTTTTTTTGGTCGGGCACAAAGAATAGTATTATGATGATAACAGCCATATTATTTCATGGGCACTACGAAGTAACATATATGTATCTTTATATTGATATCCAGTTTCTACCGAATAATGAATATGATAGGATATAAAAAGATCCGACTTTAAATCCGTAGTTCACAAAACAGTAAATATGATATAAAAAAATCTTAGGATTTCTTATCCTATTCTATCCAATTATATCCTTACTAGAAATCCGGATGACCAAACGTAGCCTATTATGAGATGAATAATGGTAATATATTGCCAAAGGGTTGGTCAAATGGTAATTTTAGAAATGATCTAGACATTTTTTTATCTCGTCCCGTAATAATCTAAAATCTCTACAATAGAGAAAGCAAAACTAATAACCAATTTTAATCATGAATTTCAGTCCAAAGCTTTGATGAAATGCTTGTGCTTTTTTTTTTTTTCGAAATGTATTGTGACAGTCGTAGGACAAAAGCACGGGCATTTAAATGTGAAGATACTATAAAAAGCAAGAGACACGTTGATTATTGCCAAAAATCTAACTTTAAAACAACGGTTATATAGAAGTCGGATGTTATTTTGATACGGTACGGATTTTCCGTTGGAATGTTCTTGCCACTTTTTAATGATGAAGTAGCCATAGGCAAGATAATCGTTAATTAGTCTAATAAGGATATTACTTTCCAAAATATTGAAAGCAAATCTCGACATCATTCAATCATTCGAATTTCTTTCACGTAACTCAAGTGTAATAGAAAAGGGTCGACATAATTGTGAACTAATTTTACAATAAGTACCTTTCCTTTCCTTTCAGAAATTGAAGCGAATCTCTCTTGTACTAAAATTATTTAAGTTTCTTTCCTAAATAAAAATGAATTTTCCAAGGCAATTTAAATAAATGTCCTAAAATATCGCAAACCACACATTTCCTTCCCATTTTGAATTTTTTTCCTCACATTCTTTGCACACGTATATGTACACGCGACCCATTTAGTGTTGGTACTTACTGTGAAGGGGCACTTAAATTTGGTATCAAACCCCGAAGGAAAAAAAATAGTAATTTTGCCAATTAACTAGAAGAAAATAAAAGGAAACAAAATGCTCCTCCTTTGTTAGTACTAAACTATACAGGGGACACTTAAGTTTGGCATACCTACAAAATAAAAGCACTTGAATTTGGTGTCGCATTCCAAAGAAACAATACCGACACCTATTGAATTATCAGAAGAAATGCAAGAAACACTCTATATCGTTCATGGGGACTGATTTAAACTCGAAATCTCTCACTCCTATACCATGCAACATTTTGTAAAACCATTGCCTAGTTTTCTCAATTCTCAAGCCGTCATACGAAGGTGCGGTTTAATATCGAAATATTCTAACATCCGGTTCTCAAATTCAAATGTCTATATTCATCTGTATGTCGATATTTCAAGGTTCTGTATTCACCCTCGAATATACATACATATATAATTAGTTTTTTTTCCTCGCATACCGCATGTATGGTCCCGCCTTTGTAATTAATAATATCTATGCACATTACACACGTACCTTCTTCTGAAACCATGGCATAATCGACATAGTCAGTATTCATCCCCAGTTAACTTGTCCAAAATCTCGATTCGATATGTTCGACTTCATGGTTTGATCATTAGCCGACACGGAGCTCACTAGGTCATTTAGCAAGACATTCGCGCGAATCGCATGTCATCAAACCGAATTCTGTAGTTTATATCTCTATTGGGGAAAGGTCACGACAGAGATAGAAACTAAAAAGTGGCATCTCGCCGTGGCCTTTTTTTCTCATAAGTACGTCGCCCGCTGATCCATGTGTTAATTTTGACCGGCATAGGTGACTTCAATCGATAAATTCCTAACCATGAAGTTAGTCGTCGACGTAGAATCCACGTCCCCAAGAACAAAGTCTATGTTCTGCTGGCAAAGGAACAAAATACAAGTCTTTTGAATCTTTAGCCCAAAAGCGGGGGTGTCCGCCATAGAAATGGAGGGCCCGCTTCCCACGTTATTTCTAAACTTCAGTCGAATGCTTTGCCTGGAAAAACTCAACCTGGTCAACATGAATTTATGGGCGCAGTAGCTCTGTAATAGAAAGGGAAGTTTCAGTGGCACGACAGAGCTGGTTTTCACGTGTCATCGACATGGAAAATTGGAAACTGTGCGGGGACAGCGAGGATGCGCGACTTCGGAAACACGAGAAACCGTCTTGTGTACTTCAAGCTTCCTTGTTTTACCCTTTTAGCAGGTCCCCCCGCTTCTGCCCGTGGATGTGATTTAAGGAAGTGGGTGAGTGGGAACTCCCCTCGTTGCCTATTTCCATTGCCATCTTTTAGGAGTGCAACAACGCCCATCCCTACATCATGGACCACCTCGCGCTTCATAGATAGAGCCAGGAAAAGGTCCATTCTATTCAACCTCACAGAAGTCTATCAATCTTAACGAGGTTTGCATTGGGACAGCGACGCTACCATACTGTTCCGTGCTTTAGAGAGCCTGGCGAGCGACCCGGGACTCTGCAGTCGGTCCCCAAGTCCTGCAATTTACTTGACAGATAAACAATCACTCTCTGGCTTTAACAACGCCATCGTTCACATACACAGAGCTCCACGGAAGTAAAAGCAATCGAAAACATCTACGTTACCCCCGACCAACATCACAAGGCTTGACAATCTAAAGGAACTAGTACCTAGTTGTAACCCGAAATTCCAAATTCAAACAAAAATGTAGTACTGACCTCGGAACAATTAGCTATATTCCTAGGAAAACTCACAGCGAAAAGGGCTCCAGAGGAGAAAAGATAATGAACCTGTAACAATATAAAGAGTAGAAGCAAAATAATTGGAGACACTTCTTGTCCGATCAAAAGTGTCATTCGAGAATGAAATTACACTATCTCGCTGTTCTTTGCTAAGCGACATTTACAATGGTAAA
Source organism: Syzygium jambos (assembly GCA_031216235.1). Classification (NCBI taxonomy): domain Eukaryota; kingdom Viridiplantae; phylum Streptophyta; class Magnoliopsida; order Myrtales; family Myrtaceae; genus Syzygium; species Syzygium jambos. Next base: position 16,931,802 of record CM062228.1, read on the forward strand.
AGAATGACGGGACATGGAATAAACTCAGCTAACAAGTTCGCATCCACGTGCTTCGAATGGATGGCTTCCATGCTGAGAATGACCAAATCCAAGTTGAGATCATCGGCCACCTCACCAATAATAGCTGTCGGTTTGTTCCCTTCTCCAAGACGCTCTAGCAACTTATATTCTTGGAACCCACCTGTAAAAGCTCGTGGATGATGAGGAACGGTCATCAACAAACTGAAAATAAGACATTTTTAATTGGTGGATATGGAATTTTATGAAGGTCGCCACTGCAAGAATTCCTAAGATATTAAGCTTTCTTCAGCTGGGATTGAAATTAAAGTGTCCATGAACTTCTAGCCCCTCACTTGGTCTTCTTAACAAAGGATAGACGAAAACACTCAATTCGTCTTTCCAAGCTCAACCATTCGTTATCTTCAATTCTCCTCTCAATCTTCGTAAGCTTTGCTCCCTTTCATGGTACCAAGTTGACAACCAGTTTCTTAAATCTGCTAGTTTTATATCCACGAAATGTAATGATCTAAGCAGACAAACAAGCACAAATTTTTCATCGCAAAGTCCTCAAACAAACCTTATTGCATCTTCAATTCCTTCTACGTTCATTCGAAACCTAAAGAAGGTCTAACATGCTACAAGTCCCATTTTTGTATTTCTTTCCGAGATGTTAGTATATCAATGCCGAATTACTAATATCCAGGAAATAGAATGATGGATGGATGTACAACTGAAACCGTAAAAAATAAAGTTGAGAAAAGTAGGCAGACGTAGACCTTCCGACAGATGCCAACGGACGCTAGATAGTTGAGTCTCATGCTCTGGCAATGTTTCCTTCTGCTTTTCGTCGATAACTGCACAATAAGGTCTAAATTTCTTCAACCTTGCATTAGAAGCTCACATTGTAAGAACCAAAACGCATTGGTACGGTGCTAAAAGAAGAATAAACAGCAAGTACCCGTACCCACAACAGTGATGTCAGCTCCATACTTCTTTGCCAAAGCTGCAGTAGTTGCTACAGCCTGTCAATTGAGAGCAAGAGTGAATATTCCCATGAATTGGAATGTGGTGCACAGTAACTGCGAGTCATAAGGACAGTTAAAAAGGAGTCAACACAATGCCATTGGAGATCCTTCCCTTCGTAAAAATTCAAAATCTTGGGCCACCCACATGGATGTAGCTTCACGCATCATAGAAATTTCAGAAAAACACGAAACAAGACACACGAGCAGGTCCAGGATGCATTAACTTTGATTTCCATGGAGAAATTTCGTCATGCAGGATCAATCATGTATTCAGGTTGCATGAAAACTAAATCCCTAAATAACATGGCTTCAACAGGAGATACTTATCTTGATTTATGCTCAACAGGCAAACATTCATATAAAAAAGTTAGAGTGCAGTTGCACTAAGTAGGGGCCTCGAAGTACAGTCACCTGTCTTGTTCCTTCAGAAAGGTAAGGATTGCGATCTGTGATTGGCAGAAGTAGGTGCTTGAAATTGTTGAACGCTTCTGCAGCTGTATTAACTTCAGATTCTTGAGGCACGGCCTTAACTGATATTAATGAAAAATGCAAATCAGGTCATACTCGTAAGTCAATATACTGAAGCAACCTAAACAACGCCGGAAATGCAAAAGCGAATGAGAACTTGTTTGCAACGAGATATATCAAAGCTAACTAGGTTCACATCACGGCATGTTACGGCTCACACAAATTGGACCCGAATGCAATAGTCCTCTAGTCAACTAAGCAGCTTATGAATGGAAGATTCATCTGATTCCACAATTTCAGATGCAATACTATTCCAAGCATTTATGTGGATCATTAACCATGTACAGCTATCATATGCCTTAATACTACTTTTCGTTTTGCTAATCATGAATTATTTGTTATTTATCTAGAGGAGAAATAAAGGCCTCAAAACATCATGTTACAATAACCATAGACAGTCGTATCAAGTGACAGTTCAATCCATTCATCTCAATCGCGAGAAAAGAGTCGCTGCCGCGGAGAAAAACCGCATGAATTCAACAAACTTCATAGCCACCACAGATATCCCAAGTGATGCACCATCAAATCCTACAAGCGAATTAAAGAAAAGTCTCCGACGCTGACTCTGTGTTGCCGGTGCATTATTTCGCATCTACGAATGCCCAAAAACAAACAACTCAGGCAGGTAGTTCACAAAACACCCCCAACCCATCATCCTACGTCTCTCGGAATGCAATGTCACCGCATTATCGACTCGCAAAAGCGAAGGACTCGAGACATACTATTGCCGGGGCGACGGAAGATCTTATCATAACGTGCCCAACCCATCAATCCACAAAGCAAAAACAATAACAATAGTAACGACGAACGGATGGAAGGCAGAATTATTCAAGTAGAACCCCGTGAGTTACCCATGTGCTTGACTCCGCGAAGTCTAGAGCTGCTTCTGCACAGAGGGATCCTCCGATTCATCGGCGACGAGCGAATCGACGGAACGCGAGCGGGCGGCAGAGGATCCGCATCGGAGCAGGAAGGAGACCGAGAGGCCGCTGAAGCCCTGGAGAAGAACGGGGTCTCGGCGGGAGCTGCGAGGAAGTGATTGGCGAGGGCCATGAGATGGAGCTTTGGGCTTCGAGAGAGTGCGAGCTTCAATGGAGGAGGCGCTTGTCTCGAGAGAGTTCAGGAGAATCGCAGAGAGAGAGAGAGAGAGAGAGAGAGAGTGAGAAATGAGCAACGAGCCGGTGAACCGGTGGGCCCCTGAAAAAGGTGAGGTGATTGCAAGGGCTCGGCCTAGGTATGGGCCCACTGGGTTTCGCTCCGTGGACCGTTGATCGCTCTGTCTGATGAGAGGTGGTCATCTCTTGCTCGTACACGTGCCCAGATGAATACCGGCCGGGCGTAGGATTTGTATTGGTCCCTTATCCGGTAGCGAAAGTGCGCGCAAGCGGCAAAAGCGAAAAAGTTGGCAATGATGGATTCTGAATTTTTAAGTTTTAAGATGTTTTTTGCATTTTAGTGGATAAATATTGTCAACACGTGTCCCGAAAAAACATTTATTAAATATATTTTATAAAAACATATTTTCAACTTTTGAAAATCTATTGTATGCATTACGAGACAAACGTTAAAAATTGTATTTTTTTTTTCTAATTTAGTTGCTTAAACTTTAACAAAATCCTTAACCAAAGAACTTCGATTTACATAGCGTTAAGTCATTTAATTTTTCTATGAAATCATTTAAAAAATTAGGACTTAAAGAAAAAGTGGCTTCTTTCAAAGGAAAATTTCAATTAAGGACCCAAAGTAGGGTATTTTTTTCAAAAGAGGATCTAAAGTGGACATAGTGTTAAATAAGGGCCTGAAATGCTCAATCAATCTTAAATAGAGGCTTGAAGTGCTCAATTAGTCTCAAGTAAGGGCTTGCATTTGCTGGCTGGTCAAATGCTTGCCGGCTGGTGAGCATGGTTATTGTTTCGGCAATTGAAAAATGGCAGTTTTGTCTTTTTCTTTTTTTTCTATTTTATTTTCCTTTTCCTTTTCCTTTTCTGTTTTTTTTTCTTCTCTTCTCTACCTTTGCTGGCCTCAGAGGTTACCCTCGCTGGCATCGGGTGAGGGCCACCCTCACCTTGGCTAGGCGGGCAAAGGCGACCCTTGCCAGATTCGACAAGGGTAACCCTCGCTCTCATCCGCCCAGCCCAGTTGGGGGCCGCCCTTGCTAGATTTGGCAAGGGTCGCCCTTGCCCAATGCTGGCGAGGCCGGCGACCTCCGCTGGCCATAGGGGAAGAGAAGAAAAACAATAGAAAAGGAAAAGGATAAAAAAATAGAAAAGAAAAAAAAGAAAAAGACGAAACTGCCCTTTTTCGGTAGCCGGAACAGTAACCGTACTCGTCAGCCGGCGAGCATTTGACTGGTCAATGAATCCAGACTCTTACTTGAGACTAATTGGGCACTTCGGGTTAAGGTATTCTTTTGAGAAAAAAATCTCACTTGAAGTCCTTAATTGGAATTTTTCCTTTCTTTCGACTTTAGAACAAATGAATTCCTATAACATTCTAAAACTTTTACGAATTTTTTTGCTTTATTTTCATTCGCTTGTGACGAAGGGGATTAACTTATGTTTTTCCCTTTCATGTATTGGTCTCTTTATTGGTCGGGTCCGGGTGGGGAAACCGGTGGAAATCAAAGCCCCATCTTCCCGACAGGCGACAGGCAAATGCTTCGCGCTTCATCGGGTTCACTCGCATACGCTTCTGCTCGTGCTTTGCTGGTTGAGAGAGAATCTTCAGACTCGCCGAATCGATATGGCGGAGAGCGACGGCGGCGGCGGCGGCGAGCCGGTGGGCGAGACCGCGTCCATGACGACCGTGTCCTGGCATTTCTTCGGCGATGGACCTGACGAACCGGCCTTCTCCATCTCGATCATCGAGGTTCCTCCACTCTCTTCACCTGTTCAACGGAGAACTGTATGGGGAAATAAGCACACTCAGTCCCGTCACTCATCATCATCTTCTTCTTCTTCTTCTTTGCTGATTGTATCAGAACATTAAAGAAGAGTACGGACTATTCGTGTGGCCGTGCAGCGTCGTTCTCGCCGAGTACGTCTGGCAACAGAGATCGCGATTCGTTGGTGGAGCCAACGTTGTCGAGGTACGCCTCCGCAGTGATTCGTTTTTTGTTCAGCTGTTTTTCTTCCACGGCGAAGTATTTGCCCGTGTTTGAGTGGAAGAAGCACGATTAATCTGGATTGGGTAACGTGGGATGCGGATTGAGTGTTTTGTGTTTGTTCTATTGTCTCTGTGATTCCTGTTGTTTTAGCTTGGTGCCGGAACTTCTCTGCCTGGCTTGGTTGCTGCGAGATTGGGTTGCGATGTTACGCTTACGGATGATGCCGGCAGATCGGAGGTAACATGCATGAGTAGCTCGTGTTTTTGTCGTTCCATGTGTTCATTTTGTGGTTGATTTTTTGCTTCTCCGTGGTGAAATACAATAGCTGTGTAACCTGTGTGACGGTGATACTAGACCAAAGCAATCACGTGTCTAGAAAAAGGTAAAGTTTGTGACTGCATCTACTCCACAGATGTTTGGAATGAAGAAGAATCTCCTCCTCCAAGAGCAATCAGAATTCGTCGAAATACAATAATGTAACTAAACTGGTCCGAGCTACTCTTCTCTTTGGGGTAGATAGAAGCAACTAGTTGTTAATGGGTCGAACAGGGGCGAGATTTTGGACAAGGTAAAACCGCCGCTCAGTTCGGAGATTGAGGTAGAGCTGTTCGAAGATTGAGCGAGACTGTGGACCTTAAACAATTATTTTACATACACCGAGTGCTGCCAGATAATAGATGGACCTGCAAGTTCCTAGTAGCGTGATTGATTGTGCACATCGTGTTGTTTTCAGATTGTCTACAAAAGATTGTTTCAACTCCCCCTTTGCTCTCACCAAATCACATACCTACACAGGCTCGCACGCATGCGCCTGTGTGCACACAGGCAGCATTTTTCTAGAAGATGGTGGTCCTTACAAGGAGTACTCTCAACCAAAGTTTTGTTAATATGTAGAAGCAAACAAAATTGGATAATGTTAATTTTGTAGCTTCATCATCTAACAGAATTGGTGCCTTTGAAATGCTGATATATAACAGGAATGTTAGAATTTGCAAACTTTGTTGCCTAACACAGTTACATAGGAGAAGATGTTTATGAAATGTTATTTTGCGAGGATGAGTTGGAATTAGGATGCCTCACGAGTCACGGGTTTGTCCCAATTGAAATGGAGTTTCATCTTATTTTCCTTTAAACACTTGAGATGGTTGATTGGCTCCACACAGATAACTTTCTGCTGGTCTAAATAAGATTTCAGTGGCTTATCATCTGTTGTCCTCTTCTTTAAAACTTTCAGGTGCTGGACAACATGAAACGAGTGTCTCAGTTGAATAACTTAAGTTGTACAGTAAGTTCCTGCTATTCTATTCTGCTGTTGAAGAAGAAACTAGGACTTGGTTTGGTGCATCCTTGTCAGTGTAAAGTTTGAGTCCTGCAGCAATTTTCCTCTTATTTCTGTCTCGATTACCTTTTGGTAACTTCATATCTTCTGCAGGTGGTGGGGCTCAGTTGGGGAGTTTGGGATGAAATTATCTTCAGTTTATTCCCTCAGTTTATACTTGGAGCGGATGTTTTGTATGAGGCAAGTGGTAGGTGCCGGTGCATAGATCATCTTATTTCATCTGGTTTCCTTTTTGAAAGGAATAGACAAGTTAAACTTACAATTTGGACGCTTTTTTCATCTACTTTTCTGTTTATTGTCCATGTGTATTATGCTTGCCCAAGCTTTTGATGATCTATTCGCAACGGTGTCGTTCCTTCTCCAAAATTCTCCAGGATCGGTCTTCATTACTACTTATCATAACCGAAGGTACCGAACCATTTAATCATGCTCCGTGATCCGATTCCATTGACTTCTAATTTAAATAATTAAGGGAAGAGGAAGAAAAATAACGTTTGTGTTTCCATGATCTTCAGTGGGCATCATCTCATTGAGTTCTTGATGGTAAAATGGGGGTTGAAGTGCAGAAAACTTCTTGACGGCTTTTCAATAATGCCATCGAGCAAGGCATCTAAAATAAGTGGCAACATCCAGTTGGCAGAGATAGTATTGAATGCTGATAAGGCTTAGGCAATCAGTGTTATCAACTAAGCATGATTCTTGGAAGTGACTGGAGAATGAACAGATTGAGTTTCCTGACGGCGTCTCATTTGTTTCTGGATGTATTTACATACAACTGCTCTGGCTTCCACCCTCTCTTCCAACATGACCATGGTAGGGGCTACTTTGGTCTCTAGAAATGGTTGACTTTGCGGCGAGAAATCGCTTCTCATTATTCTCCCCAGAAAATTCCTGTTAAGCTGTTTGATTGTAGCGAAGAACTTTAGTAGGCTTATGATTGGTGTGTCTTCATAGTGGAACAGAAGCCATGTGAAATCTTTTTCTTGATGTCATCTTTCTCTCTAATGGATGAAAAGCATAAGTGAGAAGATATGGAGCTTGATGTGGTATCTGGGAGGAGACTATGCGACTTTTGAGAAAATCCGTCCAGCAGTAAAGGAGGATTGAGAAACTCCCTAATAGTTGTTCTAGGATTACTGGGTTTCTTCTTATCGTACTTGAGTTACTGTGAAAATACATCCTGTGCATCTTTGTTTGGATAGACTTCAACTCGGTTTGATGTAAGAGACGAGGTTTATGTCCGTGTATTAATGCATTCATTCGGCTTTTGTGTTGTCTAAATTGTTTCCGCTGAGCTAAAGATGAGACGAGTATCTGGTGCAATAAAATGGTAGAACTGGAGAGTCAATGCCCTGTGGGCCGTGGCTGATGTTATTACTCCAGTTGCTGCTGATAATTTTTAGGGAAAATTGCACCAACGGCTCAATGTGCAAACAAGTCTTAAACGTTTGAAAAATTACAATGTAGTCCTAAATGTTTTAAAACCGATGCAATTTAGTCTTTCTGGCGACAGCTAAGGCTCAGCCAATTTTGCTAATGTGGCATGCCAGAAAAACTTGATTGCACCGATTCTGAATCATTTAGCACTTAGATTGCACTTTTTCTAATACTTAAGATTTGACTGCACATGGGTCCAAACGTTTAGTAGGACGCCTTGTGCAATTTTCCGACATCTTTATAAACCTTTTTCCTGAAGTTAGGTCCCTTAAGCATTATTTCCTCTTGTATTGTCTATACATATTTTTTCCTCTGCTATATGATTTGAGGCTCATTTGCAGAGAGTTTCTATTCTCACAATGTAAGCCAACCCCAGTTTGTGCTCAGCTCTTGGTTTATTTAATGGTCTAGACATGGCGTTATATTATATCTACTCTAGACTGATTTCTTTTTGTTCAGGCTCGTTTAAGGCTTATACGTAAAACCATTTGACAGTTTAATTTTCATTTTGCTTCAGACAACCATTAAACGCAGAGAGCCTCCATCGACATCAGATGCTGCAGACAGTGCTGGCATAAGTTTCAAGATATTGGTCCTTAAATGCGAGAGAAGCTCCATTAAATGCTGCAGAAAATGGTGATTCGATCGACTATTGATACCTGACTTGTGTGAAGCTTCCGACAGGCCCAAAAAGCGGCACCAGGCGGCTTCTTCAGCATGATCTCCTGGAATGATTGATGTGAATTTGCCTTTCATCTGCAAGGAAATATGTAGCGATGGTGCAACAGGTCGAAGGCCGAAACATCAAATTAACCTTCTAGTTACTCTGCTAGGCGGATTTATTTACACTTAAACTCTGCAGAGTTGCTGTGCTTCTTTAGCTCTTCTAATGCTTGGTCCAGAGACAACGATTCCGGGATTTTCTCATCCTACATGCTTCTCATACAGCATATGATGCCTTGCTTTCATTTGAATTGTTACAGCATTAGACAGTTTGATAGTTCGCTCTTCGAAGTGGGGAGGAAACGACCTGTCTTACGGGCCAAGATTAAAATGACGAAATCCGACAAATTTTTTTTTTTATGAAGTTTAAAAGTTCAAAATCAGCAGATGCTATCGTAGGATTATTTTTTGGTTGGCGAATGTGAAAAGCTGTTACGTTTTTTCCAAATAGCAATTGACAATTGTGGTTGCGAAACTAGCTACGGTACTAGACTAGAATTATACTTTGTAATCATTTATATTTGTATAATTTTAATGTACCAAATTAACAATAAAATTGTCTTCCCACATATGAAAAGCAATTTTGTAACAAAACCCTGTCTTTCGTTGTTTAAGTTGTGTTTAAGTTATCGTTTCACGAAACCCCTCATATAGATAGTGTTCAAAGTGTAAAATGACTTGTGATTAACCCGAATCATTACGTTCTGATATACAGAGCGAAACTACATATGTGAATGGAGTAATTTTTAGCATAAAAAACATGCTAAACAATGTAGGGCTCATTTGGTTCAATTTTTAAAATGCTACTTGGGGGAATGCAAATACCTTTAGGTTAAAATCTCTTGGGGAAATACAAGTAGCGTTTGGTAAAAAATCATTTGTAAAGCTACTTTGGATCAAATAGTATTTGGTAAATTTTTTTTTGCCATAGGGCTTTGGGAATTATCTTTTTTATTAAAAAAAAAAAACCCATCCTACCCTTCGCCGAAGCCGGCGAAGGCTTATGGCCACCAGTGAGCTAGATTTGGCACCGGTGGCCGTTATCCAAGGTTGGGCGACCCCCAGCAAACTAGATCTACCGCTGGCGGTCGTCACTTGAGACCAGCCACCCTCGGCGAGGGTTGCGTGACCTAGGTGCCGGCCGCTTGAGGTTGCGCGACCCAAGCACCGGCAGCCTGGGTCGTGCGACCTCGCCGGCCCGATTCGGTGTCCACCACCCTCGCCGGCCACCTCACAAAGAAGATGAACAGTATCAAGAGGGGCAAAACCGGAATAAGCCAAAATAAGTTAGGGTAATTTGGGGACAAAAAATTTTGGTTCAGCATTCCAAAAATGCTGAAAGCCCAAAGCTGGTCCGAATTTGAGCTTTCGGCATTCCAAATGCTAGCATTTGGCTAATGCTATGCGGAATGCTAAACCAAACGGTTCAGCATTTTGGGAAGGGGCTTTTGAGGCTGAAAGTCTATTCCCAAAGCTGAACCAAACAGGCCGGTGCGTTTGGGAACACTTTGGGGGAAAGTTTTTGGGAAAATGCAAAGGATTTTGAGCTAAAAGGGTTTTCCGAAATGCAAGTAGTGTTTGGTAATGTGTATTTTAAAATTACGTTTGAAAGCAACTTTGTCTAAATATCGTTTGGCAAAAATTAATTTTGTAAAGGACTTTTGCTAATTATTTATAAAAAAAATTCAGCCCAAAATGCACAGCCACTGCCGGCGGCCAGCCTCGCCTGAGGTCGCCCGACCTCAAGCAAGGCGGCGCCGCCAGGGCGACCTCAAGCGAGGCTGCACCGCCGCCTGAGGGTCGCGCAACCCACAGGTCGCCTCACCTGGGTCGCGCGACCCAGGCTGACGCTTGCCTAGGTCGCGCGACCTCAAGCGAGGCGACCTGAGGTCGCGTGACCTAGGCGTCACCTGGGTCGCGCGGGTCCGGCCAACGCCGCCTGGGGTCGGCCGACCTCCGGCGAACACCGCCTGGGGTCGCGCGACCTCAGGCGGCGGTCGCCGGGGTTGGGCGAACCCCAGGCGGCTGTCGCCGGACGTCGGCCGACCCCCAGGCGGCAGTGGCCGAACCCCTTAGGCCGCGGTCGCTGGCCTCTAGTTGGTTCCTCGGGGAAGATGAACAGTTCTAGATGAGGGCAAAACCGGAAAATCAAAAAATAGATGAGGGTGGTTTCGGAAGAAAATTTTTTTACTTACCCGAGTACTGTTGTTTACCGAGAAAGCTGAAAGCCCAAGGCAACCTAGGATCTGCCTTGGGCTTTCAGCCTTCACAAGGCTAACTTTGGCTCAATGGGATTTAAAAAAAAATTTGCCAAACACTAAATTTTAGCCTAAAGGGCTTTAGGTGCCCAAAGTGGCTTTCCAAAGCCAATCCCAAACGCAGCCGTAGTCATCTCAAAATTAGAGTTCTCATGTGATCGACTTTCCATTACATCAATAATTTTATTTATTTATTAATCGGGTTTTATTATTTAGCTAGAAAATCAACAAAACAACACAGAATATCAAGGATTGCATATTTATGGATATCATACAAAGGTTCAAGTGTTTTGCGTAAAATTAGAAAAAAAAAATGAGGGCTTTAATACTTATAAAGGTGAAAAGTTAAAAAAAAAAAAGAAAAAATAATAATTTCCAAGAAGGGCCCTTTCGCGGGCGGAATGCAGCTCTTTCTTCGGCCAAACGACGACGTCTCGGTCGTCTCTTTCGCAAATCCTCGCCCTCCGCTCATAAACCCTAATTCGGTCTCCAGGATCACCTTCCACTCCGTCTTCTGAGGAGCATCGTCCTTCTCCAAAAGGAAGAAAGAGGGAATGGGCTCCAAAAGCAAGAACAAGCACAGCAAGCGAAAGGCCGAACCTTCCAATCTCGAGTCGAAGGGCGGCGACCATGAATCCGCCGGCGTCGGTGGCTCCGGCGGCGGCGGCGGCGGCGCCAGAATCATCACCGATTCGAGGTTCGCCTCCGTGCACTCGGACCCGAGGTTCCAGAGAGTCCCGAAGCACAAAGCCAAGGTCGCCATCGACTCGCGGTTCAACCGCATGTTCTCCGACAAGAGCTTCTCCTCGTCCGCCGCCCCGTTGGATAAGAGGGGCAGGCCTAAGAAGCAGAGCTCCCAGAGCTCGCTTCGCCATTACTATCGGATCGAGGAAGACGGAGACAGAGATGAGGAGACTGATGAAGAGGAGGAAGAGGAGGAAGAGGAGGAGGAGGAGGAGCAGAGAGTGAGCGTGGCGAAGAGAGCTGAGTCGAGTGAAGAGTCGGAGGAGTCGGATTCGGAGGATAAATTGGAATCGGGGTCGGAGGCTGAGCTGGAGAGGAGTGGTGGTGAGTCGGAGTCCACTACTGACACAGATGAAGACGGAGATGAGGAGGTTTATGAGGAAGAAGGCGTTGAAGTGCAGGTAACGTTGTGTTCTTCCTTGCTAGCTGAATTTTGAATAGCTTCGTTCTTGTATACGTGTTCTGGTATTCTCCCTCTACCCGAAAAAGTAGCACTTTGTTGTCATTGGGATCACGATGTTGATAGTGTCCACTGGCAAGCAAATGCAGCTCACGATGAAATCTACGACTCCAAGATTGCGACTTCCAGAGTTCCAGTTTCTTGAATAAACAGTTAACTGATGCGGCTAGCCTATGGTGCTGGTTGTCCAGATTAGGACAATTGATGTTTTACACACTACGAATGAGATTGATATGGATAGATGTTTTTATAGTAAAATCTACTCAAACAGACAATAGAAGGAAAGGGAAAACGGGCTTTGGAAAATCTGACACTACTCACATAGCACATATGAGCACAAAAGAAACGCTTTTTGTTGTCACTTCTATGGAAACTAGTCGATTTACTGCCAAGGGAGAGGAATGAAGAATTAGGATGCGTTTGGCAATCGCCCAAATAGTAACTATTTTTATTCTTTTGTTTTTAGAATTAGTTTTGGAACATAAATCTGTTTGATAAATTTTTTGTTCTCAGACACAAATTTGCAAAAATTTGTACATAGAATCAGTTTTGGAATAAAATCAAGAAGCAAAAAAAAGCTGCATCTTGATTCCGAGAACAAGAATCAGAAATGGAAAAAAAAAAAATTTCTTCTTCTTCTTCCTGGCCTGTGGCTGGCCTCCGGCCACCATTGATCGGCCACAGGCCAGGGCCGGTGAGGGCGAGGGCTAGACCCTCACCGATTTGGCAAGGGCCGCTAGCCGCCCTCACCAGATCCAGTGGCTCACGGCTTGGGCGAGTGCCCCCTTTGCCGGATCTGGCGAGGGTAGCCCTAGCCTATGGCTGATCGCCGGTCGCCGGTTGTCGGCGCCAGCGACCTGGCCATGGCAAAGGAAGGGGAAGAGGAAGAAAAAAAAAGAAAAAAAAGAATGAAATATTAAAAAATTCAAAATATTATTGATAAAAAAAAATTTTGTGCAGTTACCAAACGCATTTTTGTTTTTTTTTTCTATTCCAAGAATAGAAATTTCGAGTAGTTATCAAACACCTTCAAATGCTTGCGCGGAATAAAAAAAATCATTTCTAAACAGAAATTATTTTCAGGAACAGAATGGTTGCCAAACACACCCTTAGTCTATTTGGGATTCCCAGTAATATGACCGATAATAGTTTGCAAAACCTAATAGTTTTTTGGCACCATATCCTCAATTGTTTTATGGTTTCTCTGCGGATTACCTTTTCACATCTAAGTGTGGTCCTTCGGCGGAGCAGGAGGAAAACATACCGACTATTGACAAGGAAACTCGGAGGCTTGCTGTTCTTAATATGGACTGGAGACATGTCAAGGTATTGTATTTGAGTTTGGTATTCTCCATTCAGTGGCACCTGATCGTACTTTTCTATTTAAAATGGCAAATGACCGTCTTAGAATTTTTTTACTCTTTTGAAGCATTTGATTCACAATGGAGAACTATTTTTGTAAATAAAGGGAGTAGTCTGTAATGAAATGATTGTTTCAGTCATTTTTTTACCCTTTTGAAGTATTTGATTCACATATGAGAACTATCTTCGTGAAAAGAAAAGAGAAGGTTACCTCTGCAATGGAATGATTGTTTCACACATTTTTTACCCTTTTGAAGCGCTTGACTCAAGAATGAGAACTATCCTTGTTAAAAAAGGAAGCAGGTTACATCTTTAATGATCGAATGTTGTGGCTTATACGAGTTAAATTTCCTACATATGGAAATAAATAAAGCCTTTGGATTGGTTTGATAGTGAGAGCAATGGCCTGACAATCGAAGGTTTATTCATTGTTGTCCTTAAATAGTTGGATTACTTTGGCTAGTTTTAGTAACGGTCATTTACATGTCTTTGCAATGCCTTGGTTTGCCTTTACGTTGTGTGATTTTTCTCCACTGCAGTCTGCCGACTTGTTTGTCCTTCTAAGCTCTTTCCTTCCCAAAGGTGGTCAAATTTTGTCTGTGGCTGTCTACCCATCTGAGTTTGGGATCCAGCGCATGAAAGAGGAAGAAATTCATGGCCCTGTTGGGCTCTTTGATGATGAGGACAATAGGAATGAAGATGACGATGATGGTGAGATTGATATCGAGAAACTGCGTGCATATGAGAAAAGTAGACTGAGGTGATAATTTTATTCTACTTTGCGTTTCTTGCGTATCAATTCATGCTATGTGTCTCGTTCTTTGGTTGCCCGCAACTTAGGTACCATGTGTTGCCATGGACAATCGTCCTTATTCATAGGAGATAATATTGCATAGTTAATCGTGTTTCTCTAAAAAAAGAAGGAAAAAGAGTTTTTTTGGATGCAGAACGTCTTCCACTTGTCGCTTGATAAATTAGTGCAACGGCCTTTCCTTTTAGACTTGAGTATGCTGATTGTGAGGATTTTCTGTTTGTCGGTAAAAGCTGATTGTGAGGATTTGACAGTCAACATGGTAAGTTGTACATAAACGAAAGAAATCGGCATGGTTGATAATGGAATATCCTGTGGTGTACCCCCGTGTATCAGGGCCAACAAGTCTGTGCTGATGCCATTGGAAGAGATTTATTCAATGGCTTTTTGTTTCTTCCTGGCTTTATCATCCTGGAAATGTAATATACTTATTTTCACTGTAATTGGTACTTGAAGTGAGAGAGGAATAAGATACGTGACTCAAATTGACTGGGTGATTAGTTTATCTTTCAAGTTGAAGGACTTTACTGCTCATTGGGATACATATTTTTTCTTAATCATGTATTGCTTTAGTACCTTTTCTTACTCGATGATTCAGACTTCGCTGTTGGTTTCTGTATCCTTCTCCAATGAGCTTATTTTGCTATAAAGTCAAATGCACAAATAAGATTGTCCATGTGGGAATCTATCTAAGGCTATCTCAAGAGATGAAGAATCTCTCTTGGTAGCTTGTATATCTAGATTTTAGTATATAGGACGTCTTTCTGATCATTTCAATCCCAGGGGCTTGCTTGCATGACCCCTTTCTTTTTAGCAGTGATTGGATGTTCAAGTGACTTTACTTTCAGAGTTTCCTGCAGTCTCTTTTTGTGATTTTGAGACCAGGAACCCCGGCATGTATATTGTGCCCGAGGCTGCTCCCATGTTAATATGTTTTCTGAATATTCCTACTTATACGGATGTCAAATAAGCTGAGCTCTGTCTTTTGAGCTTGTTGGAGGGAAATTATAGCTTGCTTGTGGAGGAACTTCCGCAGATTGCCTATTGTTAAGTACTAAAGTTTCTAGTGTCTATTGCAGGATGTTATGTTTTACTCTTTTTCCTTTCCCCTTATTGGATAATGAGTACTTATTGTCTATACAGGTACTATTATGGTGTAGTGGAATGTGATTCGAGTGCTACAGCTGATTACCTTTACAATGCTTGCGATGGCCTTGAAGTTGAAAGATCATCGAATGTTCTTGATTTGAGATTCATTCCTGACTCAATGGAGTTTAAGCATGAACCTCGTGATTTTGCAACAGAGGTATGTTCCTCAGTCATGTAGTGGTGGCTAAAGACTGACAATTAAATGGGAATCAGATTAAGTCGTTGCTCTTTGTCAACCAAGCTATAGAATTAGGAAGAGATTGATTGATATTATTATGTGACCAATAGTCATTCTTTTTCAACAATCATACTAGTCAGGTGATAGCTTCTGATATGCCATGTCTTAAATTTTAAAATAGCGTGGTTCACTGCAGGCACCTGTAAACTATGAGGCTGTAGATTTCCAAACTCGAGCTCTGCAGCAAAGTAAAATCCATCTAACATGGGATGAAGACGAGCCTGATCGTGTGAAGACCCTGAAACGAAAGTTCAATGCTGATCAGGTATATATTCCTTGTTATGTATCTTGTTGTGTATGCAATATGTCATTTCCCTTTCAATATTATTTTGGCCTTTAATGATTGAAGAAGCTTTTCTGTGACTGGGCATGTTCTCTTTTCGTAGTTGGTGGTGAAGGGACAAATGTGTAGGCAGGATCTGCTGCCTTCTACTATTTTCTTCTTACTTAGGTTATACATTGTGGAAGAACTTTCCTTTTTTTTTTTTTAATACTTAGGATCTAGTATGTCTGTTTTCAACAGAAGATGCTTTCTTGTCTCATCATGCATCAAATAGTACAGACTGTGTGGGGAGATCATCGTCGCGAGATGTTTTTTCTTCTTATTCATGAATATGATTGTGCATCCGACAGATATGCTTATAATATATTCAACGTGGGCATAGATTTAATCACAAATAGATTGTGTCAGTTGGTTTGAGCATATGCATGCATCTTGGGAATGTTTAATTTTGAAGTGGCATTGCAAATTCACATAACAGTGATCGTATGTGTACAGAGAGGCAACAGTGGTTCTTTCCTTTCGAGGAAAATCTACCTGTCTGTGCACTTACGCGGTTGTGCTTTTAGTTTTATTGGTACTCCATATCCATTGTTCCTGCCTGTGTAGTTTATGCATTCTCATTATTTTTTTCTTCTTGTATCCTTCTAATTGATAGTCGTTGATTGTGAATATAATCCTTGCATTGCCAATTTTTCTGTTTCATACAGCTAGCTGATCTTGAACTGAAAGAGTTTTTGGCTTCCGATGAGAGTGAATCTGATGACGATTGGGATGAGGGTGTTTTGAGTGATCAACCTGATAAGAAGGGGAGGAAACGTGATAGGTACCGTGCTTTACTCGAGGGAGGTGATGGCTCTGATGAAGATGGGGAGGATGAGAACAAGGATATGGAAATAACTTTTAATACTGGCTTAGAAGATTTAAGCAAACGCATTTTAGAGAAGAAAGATAAGAAATCTGAAACAGTTTGGGAGGCGAATCTCAGAAAAGGACGCGATAAGAGGAATGCTAGGAGGAACAAGGCCAAGAATTCATCAGATGATGAGAGCAGCGACACTGATGAGGACGGAATTGAACAAGAGGATGACTTTTTTGTTGAAGAGCCGTCAGTTAAGAGAAGTAAAAAGGGAACTCGTGGGAAGAATAATAAAGCAGAGAATGAACGCCAAGATGTAGATGGGGAAGGAGAAGCGAGCAGAGCTGAGCTTGAGTTGTTGCTTGCAGATGAGAATGGGGCTGATACCGGACCCAAGGGGTATAAAATAAAAACTAAAAAGGTCAAAGGGAAGAAGGGAGATCAAATGCCAGATGAAGACAAAATACCAACCATTGATTGTAGCGATTCTCGGTTTTCTGCTCTTTTCACTTCACCACTCTTTGCTTTGGACCCCACCAATCCACAATTCAAGAGGTATCTCCCTCATAAGCCAAAGATTACATAGAACAGGATTAAGTCATAAGGCAAGGATAGGTTATTTTGGAGTAGGATCTTGCTTAAATAGGCAGTTGGTTTTGTTGTCCTACTTCAGGGATAGTGAATTCGTGCAGGCAGGATTATTGATGATCGACGAAGTTACCTCTTAATGATAGTGTAGGTCTATCTTACATGTAGTTTTAGCTAGTGATAATTGTAGAAAACAGATCTACAACTGGTACGAGTGGCTTGATTCATTAATAGCTTCTGTAGGTGTTCATAGTTTCTGTTTTGCTTGTTGCAGGAGCGCAGCTTATGCTCGGCAGGTAGCACAGAGACAGCAGAAGGGCGATCATCCAGAGGCTGTGATAAAAGATGCTAAGAAAAAAGCAGCAAACATCAACTTACAACCTGATGACCTGCACAGTGAGAAAGGTGAGCTTCCAAAGCCGGACGTGTTGCCTGCAAGGAAAGAGAAGCACGAGTTGTCTTCACTGGTGAGATCACTCAAGATGAAATCCAAGCAAGTGCCGTTGCCTTCCAACGGCAAGTCCTCAAAGAAAGTAGGCAAAGTTCTGTCCAGAAGACAGTGAAAAGAACAGGGGAACAGCAAGTATCAAGATTAGTACAGTCAACATGGAAAAATGAGTTTCAGATGAGTTTTTAAAATGACAGAGTCTTCGGCAACCTCTGCTGCATAGAAACATTGTTTCTATGTGGCGCTTTTTGAGCTCCGGAGGAATTTCCGATAATCTTATGCGGTAACTGTGCAGATGGTTAAAAAGGCTTAGTGTTTTATTTCTGGTTTCCATGTCGTCTCTGGCCACATATTCTTGTATCATTCTCAGCATCATCAGTAGTATACTTCTCAAGTCAAGCCTACAGGGTCACTTTATTTTTTGTTCTCTCGCTTTTCGCCAGACTAAGAGGGTCATCGTCGAAATGAAGTCGTATTCCATTGTTTTTGTGTTACCAAATTGTTTATTCTTCTGTTTTCTTTTTCTTGACAATCCCCTATTAATTATTAAGAGAATCAGCATCTGCAGGTTTGATTGATTGGAGGACATTCTCTGTAACTTTACTTTTAGGCCACGATGATTTCGTGAAAAATGAATAATTTATAAAATATTTTCTAGTAACATGTTCCGCTTGAAATAGTTAGTCGATAAAAGATGTTTTTATAGTTGATCACTATTTATGTCTAAATATTTTTATGGATGATAAGAATATTTTTCTTCGTACGTTCATATTTGTAAGCGATACAAATGATCATTTTTATAAAAATATTTTCTGAAACATTTGCTTTTCGTAAAACAAATGTACCCTTAAGATCTATTTGCTTGAATGAGAATTATTTTTGGAAAATTATTTTTCGATTTTCTGGTGTTTTGATGACATAAAGTTAACCGACTCGAGGGAAATGTTTTTCATGTATTGAAATCAATAAGCTTAATTTTCGTTTGCTAACTTGCCCATGTCGTTTTAATGAAGATTTATAAGCTAATTAAAATGTACTTACTTTTCTGTATAAAAACATATGAAAGTTTTGCCAAACTGTTTTGCCGGATCTTTGATTTTTCTAGGAAAGGGAAATTTTCGAAAAAATTTCTTCACATTTTACACCCGTGTCAATTTGCATCCCCACATTTCATAAAATACGATTTGCTTCGCCTTACAAATTGATTGCTCAAGCGAAAACGCTTTAAAAGTTTCTCGACAGATGATTCTTTTCCCGGTATAAATAAATGTCACGATATGCAATGTTTTTACTTGATTTTACATTCCTTTTTGGTGGAGGAAATAGTCCAGGATCGGATATATTTTGTCAAATAACCAAATTTACGTGGCGAAGATTGACCAATAAATGCAGCTAAAATAAAAGAAAAAAACATGATCGAAGTGTATTGAAGTGGCAGGCAACATTTCCAGGGAATTATTCTGATTTGATGGGGGCGTGCCTGGAGAAAATATGACATAGGGGCGTTGTTGGAATAAAAATGTCATTTCAGCAAATTTCACAACCATGACAACCGCAGTCAGCCAAGTTCAACTAACAGCACATGCATTTTGAAGTTTAGAGACAAAAACTCGAGATGCAAATTGCGGGTTTTGAAAAAGTGAGAACATAAATTGATATGAGGACGGATCTTGAGAATGATTTTTGAAACATTCCCTTTTAGAAGAACAAAAGAGAAGAGAAAAGGTGGATATACTGTGTTTTTTGTTTGCAAATTGTTTCAACTCTTTGATTAAGTGGTCGGACCAGCTAAACCGGTAACCGGAAGCCGAGCCGGTTCATTGCTCGATCCGAGTTTAAAAACATTACTCCTGGCAAGACTTGAACCAAAAACCACAATGAGGCGAGCAATGAGTTAAGTATCGACTACAGCCAGTTAAGCTGGGCTGTGGATCTGTGCAGTTTTAAGCCCCAACAGCATAGGATGACCCAAGAAAACTATATCTCAGTAGCATCTCCGAGCATCATATCATTCGGATCACAAGACACCTCATCCAGAACCCGAATCAACAACAGCAATCCTCAATCACGAAACGCTGTGACAATCTCATCTTGCTCATAACTAATATATATGTACATACAACAACTCTGCCATCGGATCCTAGAAGTGGAAGTTAATATATTTTTACTCAAATTGTTGTTTCTATCTAAGAATGTATGCCCCCGTATAAGTAAAATCCTCTGGGAATCGAGGAAGGCCTCAGCATGGAAAAGAATAAAAAATAGCCAAAAATGGATAAACAAGAGTGATTAATAGGCAGGTAAAAGGACGCAGGTGCCATGAATAACTCAACATAGGTGGTGACACCGCTGAATCGCGATTATTGTCGCCGCTACTTGAAGTGGCTTCTGGATTGAAGGCAACAGAAGGAGGAATTGCGCTGGTGTTTTTCGGGTTGACAGGCAACATGGACGCATCAATCACATCGTAGCCTGGAAACAAAAATGTCAACTCCAAATTGTCAACAAGATGCGTGATTGGATGTTTTCGTAAGGTCAAGCAGAGTTACTCACAGTTGGAGGGCTTCCAACCAAGTACCATCCTTTCGCGATCAAAAACTACGCGATAGCCGGTCATGAAGTTTTCTGAAAAGTAAACAGAATTGTCAGCGCCAGAATAGCTCAATGTGGAAACTGACAATCTCATGATTCAGCTATTAAAAAGCATTGGAACTGCAAGTATAAAGTAAACATCATAAACAGATCAGAGTTCAAGTACAAGTGTCGTGGTTTAACCCGTCACTCCATAACCTTACGGTTCTTCCTGAAGAGGAAGATGCACGAAATGTTGTCTCTGTGCATGCACACGGGCTGCTTAGGGCCTGTTTGGTAACCATTCTCTTTCCGGAAATAATTTCTAAGCATTTGAAGGCGTTTGGAAACGGCCCAAAATTTCCATTCCTAGAATAAAAAAAGAACCGAAATGCGTTTGGTAACTGCATAATTTTTTTTTATTAATAATATTTTAATACTTCTTTCTTTCTTTCTTTTTTCTTTTTCTCCTTCTTGGCCATGGCCAGCGACTGGCCACAGGCAAGGGCTGGACCCTTGCGGCCTAGGCAAGGGTCGCCCTTGCCGGCCTTTTCCAGCCCTCACCCGAGTCGGTGGGACCGCCATCGAGGCTCACGGCCTAGGTGAGGGCTGGACCCTTGCTGCCGCCCTCGCCCAAGCCGCAAGCCTCGACAGTGGCCCTCGCCGGCTCGGGCAAGGGCTGGAAAAGGCCGGCAAGGGTTGCCCTCGTCGCTCGCGGCCTGGGCGACCTCACCGACCCTCGCCCAAGCCGCGAGGGTCCAACCCTCGCCAGCCCTGGCATGTGGCCGATCGCCGGTTATCGGCCACTGGCCAGGAAAGAAGAAAAAGAAAAAAAAAATTCTCTTCTATTTCTAATTCTTGTTTCCAGAATCAAGAAGCAGCCTTTTTTTTAGTCGATTCTATTCCAAATCTATTCCCTGACCACTTTTTTGTTCCGAAGAACAAAAAAAGACATTACCAAACGGATTTCAGTTCTTTTTTGGTTCAGGGGAATGAAAGAACAGAGAATCAGAGAATCTGGAGCGTTGCCAAACAAGCCCTTATTTACTTGTCCATCGAGGAAATATCTTCCATTAATCATGTCATCCACATATGAACATGGTCCATTGTGTAGCCGATGCTACCAGTAAATATTTTACTATCATGCCCTGCTTTCCCACAATCTTACAATGCATTGGGATTAAATTCTAACATGGTCCAACTAAATGGGAAAAATAAAAGACTAAGGTTCATGGTAATACAGTATGCAACAAACAGATGGAGCCAAAAACTGCCTTGAACTTCACTCTATATCCATCAAGTCCTAAGTCTCAAAAGCAAGAATAGATTCCAGAGAGAGTGATTAATCAGCATTTGGTATAATGTCGTCTTCATGTATGTTTCAAGATGACCGTGATATTGCCTATGTCAATTACCAGAAGAGTGGCCCACTTAGTCAACAGAAGTCAGAAGTACCAATTTTTTTTTTATCATACAAGCTGAAATTCCTTATATGGCATTGAATTTCCAGAACTCTAGGCTTACTGGTGAATAATATAGCCGAAAGAAAATGCTAATAAAATGTCATTAAATGCAGCTTCCATAAATAGCAGCATCAGTATTATTTATGTCATGAATACTCACGTCCAATTATATTTAGATTGCCGCTTTTCACCACAGCCAGGCAATAGACATATCCACCCTGTAAAACAGGACATAATTAGCATCATGCTGATGGTAAACGGGCAATGACAAAAAGTCTTACCAGCACAGAAATCAACTCCACTGGTTCAGTAACATAAAAGCTATCTCCACCTTTCATGGTCAGGTTCAACACAGGAGTATGAGAGAGGCTTCGATTTGTGCTGTATACATATATGTATATCAAGAATCAGCACATCTAAGAGATGTAATTGGAGAAAACCATAATCTAATGGAGCATGTAGAGGTCTCCTGCTTTGATGTTTCTGTAACAAAAGTTTGTGGTTTATCTAGAAAGAACTGGAAAAATTCAACTTCAAGCTCCTGGAGAGGATAACCTTGGGTCGTAACAATATTCAAAAGGAATAGTTGGATCTGAAGAATGCCTTTTCTCGCGGACACTGGAGTCAAACTGCAGATAAACTCAAGCATTAAGGCAAAGAAATCAGATGTTCGAATTAAACATCAGATATATCTCCGTTAACTTACAGCCTTGGAAATGAGGGTGTAAGCTGGGTCATTCAAGTAAGTAAATGAGGTTCCAGAGTCAAAAATAGCACTAAATTCAAGATCATGAATTTTTTTTCCCACGATGACTTGTGTGACAGTAATATTGTAAGCTGGACTGGCAAAACATGAAAGCAAAATATTTAGAGTCACAGTCAAGAAAACAGAATATATAAACTCCCCCTACTGAATGTAGCAATTGTGCCTCTAGCTTTATACAGTGAAAAGCATGATTCTTACTGTGACTGACTAACAATAAATGGTGTTTCCCCTTGGTTTGAGCTGCCTTTGTCTCCAAAACTAATTCTCCCAATGCCGTCATGCCCGAAGCACATAGAAAATGAATTTGCTGCAAGCCCATCTTTAGCTAAAATGCTAGGAACTGATATGTTGTTCATGCCGAGACCAAATAGACCATTGGGTGCACCACCTTCCAAAAAGGAACCAGTTTGAATACGACCACATCTGCAAGGAACAGCCTTACTTGATCAGCGACATTATATAGAATATAACCAGCCAAAGAACTTCGGACACACGCATGCACAACAAGTCCAAAGAAAGAGATAGAAGGCCATTTGACAAGTAAATATAAATAAATTCAAGTTAGTACTGCATTCAGAAACCGTATTAACACTTAGAAACCAGCATATACTCGTCTTCCCATCTATTATTTTCGTTAAAAGTTCAAGCCACCTTGTTTATTTGAAAAGTTTGAGTAGCAATAAAGGTTGGTAACTGAGACTTCACTCTTAACCTTCAAATGTGGATATTGCTTAATTAAGTTCTAACAGACCGCCATAGTATACCAAAGAGCTAGCAAATACCTACCCAAACGTTATCTGAGCAGGAACTACTTTTGATCGATTGTCGTCTGTGGTCATATGCAATACATCTTCAACCAAAATCCCGGTGGATGAAGTACCGTTAGAGACATAAACAACTTGATAAGGACATTGGTTGTGAGTCGCAGAGCATCTGAATTGTTGCCTGCAAAGGCCGCCACTACAGGGAACTAATGTACTTGATGATGATGCATCAGGGCTGTAGATATTGAAATCTATTTCCTGCTTGACAAAAAATTATTTTGTAAACAATTCTTGCTCAAATCAATGTATTAGTACCTTCAGAAAGTTTTACTTCGTATAGCATTTGAATACCTCCTTTGGAAAGATTTTGGCATGACTTTCAGCCGGGAAAGATTAGTCATACATAATTGCTTGAAATCAAGAATGACAATCTTTTGAAGAACTATGTATAGAACAAATTGATGCAAACAGAAAAATGATATGCAAACTTAAAAAATAAATTAAAGTAACATTAGAAGCCAAAAAGATCACCCTAGAAGACAGCAAGAACCGCTTCTTCAGAAAAAGAAAAGGAAAAGAAACTTCCCACAGAAATATGAAGCGATAAAATGAACAGGACATAACAGCATATACCTGCCCATTCGATAACTTCAATCCATGCACACAATCAAAACCACAATCACAGGGTATCCAGAACAGATCGCTCCCAGTGTCTAGTGCCACCAAAAATGATAAACTTGGGGTCCCAACAGAGACATCTGCATAGTACAAACTGAAAATGCAGAAAGCACCGTAAGTAACAATTCTCAGCTAATATCCAAGACTCAAAGACTTTAAACATCAGCGTCCACTACATAGGCTGGTGGCTATAAGAACAGAACAAGGAAAACCTTCTCGCAGAGAAATCGGGAAAATTCCACTTTAGAAGGCAAGTGGAACATCTCAACAGCAAAAAAAAAAAAATTCCTCAGTTTACAGAAATAAAACGAAAGGACATCTGTTTAACCGAAAAAGCATACGGGATTCTGCCCTGCCCTGCCCCGCATCTAAAAGGCAATCTATTTGGAGAGAGAAAAATTTAAGCTAATTATCAAGTGCATGATCCAGTTTCCCACAGTTAAACTCGACCACAAAGCACCCAGAGAAAGAGAAGATCATCTCCACCCCTTCCTTCTTCCCTTCAGATTACTCATCCTCAGCAACCAATCCAAGAATAAAATTCCAGACCATGGTTATCATCCACGAATCCCCCCCAGAAGAACTCGCTTTGATACATATAAAAAAAAAGATATTTCTCGTCGGTGCCATCCGGTCTCCGCTAAGCCGCGCACTCAATCGATAACTTGATATCGAAGACGGGTACTGGTGTATGATTCCCACGAAATTCACCACCACAAAGACAAGCTTGAAAGGTAAAACAAGAGCAAAAAAACTAAAAATCCCGCATTACTTTTTCTCTAGCGGTTGTAAGTTGAAAAGGGCATCGGTTGCGCACTCAGTTCATCAGCTAGAACCTCATCGCTTCACTCACATACTACAGAGCTACAAGCAACGCAGAGCCAAACAACAGCACCAACAACAACAGATATAAATAAATAAGTAAATAAAGAACGAAGGCGCATACTAGCCGAGCCATTTGATCCGGTAGGTGTCGTTCCCGCCGTCGAAAGTGATGGGCGCCCGATCCTCCTCCGCCGCCGACGCGGCGAGGCGACGGCCGTGGGCCAACCGGTCGCGGTGCGCCATGGCGGCGTAGTACCCCAGGCTCCCCGCCTCGGGCAGCCCGTCCTCGCCGGCGGCGGCCAGCATCTTCTTGACCGGACCGGAGGAGCGGTGGTGGACGTCGAAGCCGAAGGTCCCGGCGCCGCCGCAGCCGCCAGCGCACAGGCAGGCCGCGATCGCGCAGCAGAGCACCAAGTCGGCCAAGTAGGAGGAGGAGGTGAAGGTGAAGCGGTCGCCGGCGGCGCGAGCCATGGCGGGATTCGCGCGCGACACGGAGCGAGATTCCGGTGGAGGAGGAGGAGGAGGGGGGGAGAGTTTGGTCAGCCGGAGGAGAGGAGGAGGAGGACGAGGAGGAGGAGAGAGCTGAAGTGGTGAAGTGAAGGCTGCTCGAGTGATGGCGAAACGACGCGTCGCCTCTCCCGTCCTAGAGAGAGAGAAAGAAGAGACAAAGTGTCGAAGAGAGAGATCATGGCGCAGACGACGAAGCGTTTTCGGACACGGACGACGCGGTTTCTGGTACGAGAGAGATCGAGCCTCGAGGGGCCGACGTCGACTCACGCAGTAAGCGAGGGGGCGGCCGCGCTGCTGCCTGTCGGTTTCGGATTCGCGAGAGAAACGTATTCGGATTCGTGACCGTTTAAAAATTAAATAATCCATAACCACCCACCTAATCTCACTTATTTTGCCAATAGGCATGTGACCTATTAAGTGGGTGAGGACGTTAGAATCACAGGTGCGGAGTTCGATTCTCGCGCTCTGCAAAAAACAGAACAAATTCAACAAAAGCTAAAGATCGAGAAAAATTAAAGATGGAACATGCCCAAAAAAAAAATATCCCACTGATTAACGCTAATCCTCATCCCGATTGCCATCCATCGGGTAAATAAAGAGCTCACGAAAATCCTCGAACTGGTGTATCCGTAACAAATATATCTCAAACTAATTTTTTGACCACAAAAAATCCCAAAGCTGTCAATCGGGATAAATAAAGAGTTCACGAAAAATTCCAAACTGGTATATCCATGACATTTTTATCTCAGAATAATTTTTTTACCGCTAAAAGTCCCGAATCGGTGCACCTGTTTAACCTCTGCTTGTTCCATTAATTTGTACTGTCAAATTTATGGGTCTGACGATACGTGGCAATTGTACCTATATGAGGTTTTACAGAGGACATATGTATCATTTTATGATTTTTCGTGATATTAATTCAATTTAGTGAAGAGTAAATTTGTCACGGATGTACCAGTTTGGGATTTTTGATGGTCAAAATAATAGTTTTGGGTAAATTTGTCATGGGTATACAAATTTTGAGGTATTTGATGGTCAAAATATTAATTTGAAATAAATTTATCATGGACGTACTTATTTGGATTTTTCGTGGTATTAAATTTAAAGAGAAACACGGACTTATTTCGAATATTCTTAAAAAAAAAAATTATTCTTTATATATACTGTAAGTATTGTATTACGTTTAACATGAGCCGTCCGCATCAGAATCATGATCCAAAAAATTTAACGAAAATTAATAGAGGGTAAATTTATCACGAATATACTATTTTAAGATTTTTAATTATCAAAAAATTAGTTCGGGATATACTATTTAATCATCATAGTGTTTTCCCCATCCGAAAGGGAAGCGATGATTGACCATTTGCTACAGCGCAATTTACGGAAGAAACATGGAAAAGGCCTCGCCTTTTTTTCTTTAAACTCGATCGATTTAAAGTCAAAAAGGAAAAGCAAAGTAGAAAAGCAGCTAGGCGGACTCACTTTCTCACGCTTTATGGGAAAAAAAAAACACCCGCCTAGAAAAAATAAACATATGTTACGAAAACGATTGCGATTTGCACGTATGTCGGAGCATTACGTACGGGAACTTTACCGTGAAAAGATCACTAGATGTTACGCGGTTTAGCGAGATTTCTTGTAGCATTACTCGTAGAGTGGGAAATGTTATCGAAAAAATTATAAATCTTTTACACTTTTATCAATTCAATCATGAACATTTCAGTTTTGTCAATTGAGTTCTAAAAATTGTCAATTTGCCAATTGAGTTTATCCGTTTTGGTTGAAAATTACTAACGTGAATGCCGGCCGTCCTATGCGGCATGGCTAACACTGACATGGACATTTTTTAATAATATTTTGGTGATTTTTTTTTTTTACGATTTTTTCTCTTTTTTTTTCATTTTCTTTACAATTCTTTTTGGTTTTTTGAGTGATGGTCGGCGCCTTCACCAGCTCTGGGTGTCGGCCATGATGGCCGCACCAGCCATTAGGCGAGGCTCACGGCCTCCTCAGATCTAGTGACGGCTGCAATGACTTTGTTGGGGTCATTGAGGGGCATCGTAGGACTATTATTGAAAGTATAGTAAGAAATCTCGAGTAAATAAATCTAAAATTCATGAAATACTCTGTCCACCTTGCAGACAAATAATACCCTTTGGTCTATATATATGATTGGTATTCGACAGTGCCTGGAACTTATAAATTGCGCCATGCGTCTGACTCACACATGCAATTCCGTTACTAAATCACGATGGATTACTGCACCGAGCATATAGTCATTTCTTTACCATCTCCAGATCTGTGGGGATAATATCGCTAAATAACTTTCTTTATACAATCGAAGTGAATTCCCACTCTCAATCCCATGGAAGAAAAATCGTTAACCTAAAATTGGAAAACCCACACGAGGAACTTATTGAACGATTGAGCATGTGAAATCAGAATTAAATCCGATCGCGATTTCTTCTTAAATTTGTTATGCCGACGTATACGTCCTATTTACTTTTACTCGATAATTTCAATTTTTCGGTAGGCATCTCCAAACATGACATCTGTCTAGGGATGACAAGTGGCAGAGATTAATTAGGGTTTTCGAGTTTTTTCGTGATGGTAATGTCAATACCCATTTTGGATTTTCTGTGGCAAAGTCGTCTATCAATTGGAAAAAAATGAAGAAGAGTCGCGTCAAATCAACTGGCAAATCACCGCTCCAACGGAACATGCGGGTCAAGTCACTAAGGAAGTTTTTTTTTTCTTTTTCTAGAAACTAAGGAAGTTTCTTCGAACGAGACTTGGTATTGATTAACCAAAATGAAACGAGTACATTGCACGACTTGGAAATCAAAGAGGCGAAATGCGCAACAACGGTCAAAAGGGGCTTTCGGTTTCTTCTTGGTCATTCTTTAATCAAATCAAATCATGCTGACTTAGTGAGTAGACTCTTGTAGCATAATTAAACTTCTATACGCGTCGTGTCTGAACAACATGACAAGATCCTATATGCTAAAATTGATGGGAAATTGGTTTATATTATTATGGCGTGGTTTATACTCTTTCATCAACAAAAAGGCACAGAATTCTACTCTACTTTTTCTGCTAGATGTAGCCCTAATTTAATGATGAATTAAGATAAAAATCTTGTATCTCAATTTTTTTTTTCAATTTTACTTTCTTTCTATTTCCTTGTGATTGTACGCTAATCCTAATATTGTCATTTTAGGCACATGGTTTTGCCGGAGTATGATGCTGATAGGATCTTTTTGGTATTTTATGTGCGTTTGGGAATCTCTTTCGTAAGGGGCTTTGGTCCTTTAAAGTCCCTTGGGAAACCATTGGGGTGCTTGGCAAATTCTTTTGTGACCAACTTGGGGACTTGCCTTGGGCTTTCAACATTTTTCAGAAGGCCACTTCCAAGGGTTAATAATTTTTTTTTCCTTCCCAGAATACCCTCACCTATAATTTCATTTTTCGATTTTGCCTTAATAAGGACTGTTCATCTTCTCCGAGTTGGAGATGTGGGTCACCAGTGAAGCTCTGCCAGATGGATTGCAAGATGGGCATTGTTGAAGCTCCGACATTGCTTAATCACTCCCAAATTGGAAACCCTAGAATTCCTATAGATGGTCTGCGAGACCATGCCGGTTTCGCCGCGGGTCGATTGAGGTCGTGCGAGGTTTGAGTTTTTTTATAAAAAAAAAAAGAAGCAAAAGTCCTTTACAAGTGTGACTTTTCCAAACATCACTTAAACCAAATTTGTTCCCCTATTACACTTTACCAATCTTTTACATTTCGAGAAACCTTTTTTCCTAAAATCTTTTGTATTTCCCCCAAAGGCTTTTTCCAAAAACCCAATCTAACGCGGTCAATTCTGATATTTCTCTATAATGTATTTTGACCACTTATATCCATGTCTATGTGTCATTGTTTTACGAGAATAAACCAGGCCGATCTAGTGTCTGGATTGGTAGGAGATTAATCGTGTGAGTATGTATTACGTGTGTCCTTATCAAGTTGTGGTCCCCAAAACTCAATTGTTTCAATGATTGATGTCCGATCGAAGACGACCGATGACCGATTCGAAGTATGGAGCTTGACTTCGAATAAAAGCAAATGGATGCTAATATGACTTCAGGCCTCAAGGACTTTGTAAAGTTCGGATTACTTAAATAATGCGCAGATGGTAAATCAAAAACGAAAAAAAGGGGACTTGCAAGGAACTCTATTGAATCAGGACGGATGACTTACATTTTCGGACGCCATGCTTGCTCGATAACCGGAATTGGACATAAAACTTCTCAATGGAAATCAATGAAAGTGCGTAGGGAAAGTAAAAAAGCTCACAAGAGACGATCGGGAATTCTTTACTATAATCAAAGACGAGTACCGAAGTTAGAAAACCTACACTAATGTCTCTTGAATTTTTTCTCGTTAGTGTATCGTCGACGATGAATGCGCCGAGAGACGTGTTTTTCTAACTTTTGATTCCTCCTGTTTCTTTAACGAGTCATTCCATTATACATCGCGATCTTTCGCCGCGAGATTCTTGGACTGCCTCTGGACTTTCGCGTTGCTCTAGGGATGATTTGCAATAGCTCCGGTTAAGCTACGGTTATCCCTCGGTCGATGGCCCCTCCTTGACTCGGCCTTCAACTTCTTTTTGGTGTTTTCGAACTGATCGTGGCCACGTCTCGCATGCTCCACCTAGGCCCCCGTCTATCGGAAGCTCATGATCAAGGAGCTCATGAGGTATCCCATCGACAATGTTTGTGGATTGTGTTGTTGCGGCCTCTTTTTTAAGGCCCAAATTGAGATTATTTGCTCTATCGCATTTGATGGGCTTGAAGTATTAAACTTCTGTTTTTCTGGGCAAAACCAAACTTTTCCTTTTTCTATATATTTTTATTTTTTTTGGTCTTTTTTCCCAAATAGTTATTATTGAACTCCACAAGCAGAACCTTTTTTTTATTTTTAATTTTTTTTATAAATTTTTTATTCTTTTTTTTTCCTAGCTCAATAATCCAAAGCAACTTCACAAGTCCACACGAGCTCACAATTTCCGGTTTCATAAAATATGTCCAATAAAAATTGCCCAGCTTACATGTATCTTCATATATTTACAAAAGGAAAATAAGCCGAAAACCCAAAAAATCTCACGAATTGTCCAAAACAATTACAATAAACAATGACAATAATAAAGAAAAATGGGGCTAGCGCCATGGTAGATACGTTGGAGTCTCAAGCCGGAGAGGCAGAGGGAAAATTGAATTTGTCGGCGAGGTTGGCTGGTGGGAATGGCGAGAGATGCTCCATCTGGTGGACGAAGCGGACGTCGTGAACCAGCGGATTATCGGTCCTCGTGGGCGGCGACTCCACGCCGCACGGCAGCGGCGAACACCCGATACCCAGGCTTTCGTCCTCGTCGCCCGCCTGGATAATGAGGCCGACCTTGTCTACCAACGGGTTCCCTATTGCGCTTCTTCCATCACCATTCTGCTGGCTGCAAGGCGAAAACAAAGAATCGAAAGAAGGAAAAATTTTGGAAGTGAACGGTTGCATCATCCCCGAATGGTGAAATCAAACCCCTTCATGAGCCTTTTCACATCCTAGAGGAAAAAAAGTGCAAGGGAAAGCCGAACCAGTGTTTGCTGCATCTGAGGGACCTGAGGAGGTCCGGCGTCGCCGACCGGAGCCGTCGAGGCTTCGGACAGATGGGTTGCTTCGCGTTCTCACGCTCGCGGGCTTTTGTCTCGGAGGTGGGGGTATCGACCAGGCCGACCTCCAATGCTAAATGGTGCATTGTCTTCTCGAAAAAATTCAAATCCGGAACCAAATTTGTGTTGGGACGTGAGGGTGTGTGTTTGTATGGAGATTAGAACTTGGCTCCTATTTATCGACATCAATCACATGTTACAAACACAAGAGAGAGATTATGGTGAAGCCACATTGGAGGTTAGACCCAGTTCAAGTGAAGAAGGAGAGCCAGTCTGCTTGGCTAAGAGCTAAGATAGGGATTTGGTCTTTTTTTTCACACTTTTGACCCAGTTGAACATGAGATCCTACAAAGTCTCTCCGGCTCGTGTTTTTTTGCCTCCTTTCAATTAGGTCCTAGCGATTCTTGTGCTCAGAAGGTGACATGACACGAGCGTAAATTTGAAGGAAGCTCGGGTGAACAGAAACGTGCTCCGTCTTTTCTGCTTTTGAAAGATACAAAAAAAGTTCGAAACTTTCGCACAGAAAACGTGATTTAAAGGAGACTATTTTGAAAGCAGAAAAATCTTTAACTTTCGTAATTTGAGAAAGCGTTTATGGTCATCTTTTATTTATGGGAAGAAACTTTAGAGCCAGACTCTTCTATTTAAGAAGATTCATCTCCACCTTGGCCGCAAATTGCAGTTACGTGCGGGGTATTTCATTACCGTCCATAATGATACTCACTTATATCATGAGATAAGAGCCGTTGGGTACCGTCGAAAATTTCGTAAAGAACAAAATTTGCACATTGTATAGCAGCTGCATCTCGTTACCATTCATAGCAATACCATCTGATATTTCCATCAAAGAAGGAAAGTAAAAACATCAAATGCTTGTGCCCTAACATGAGACAATGATCAATTCCTGACAAACTAGTCTTGATCAAACATCGAGAGATGGTTTACCTTGAGAACTAGAAGTCACAAGTAATGTACCGCCATGCAGTTATTAGGTATGCTATTCCTACCCATTACTTACCATAAAAGACTACTCCAAATGATAAAAAGACCCAGACAGATAGATCACTCCACACCATATGCACCCTTATACTGGTGTGGAACAAACCTAGATGAGATCAACAGGATCTGTATTAACATGTGAAATCTGGGACCAAGCAATGCAACAAGAAAAGCAAGTTAGCAATTGAGAAAAGAGAGCACGCATACAAGTTAATGAGCTAATAAACAGCATTGGAGAATGGCATTATCTATAATAAGTATCCCAATCGAATTTGGGACATGAGAACACCTCATAATCGATAGGCCCATCTATGACACCGTCAATAGATTGTATGCCTTCCAACAGGGCTGGCTGAAAATTATCGCCATCGGACGGCAACAACTTATACATCACTAACAGTCCAAGCGTAAATATGGCCTGCAGCTTTGTCGAGTCGCCTTGGACTGAAAAGTACAAGAGCATTGAAAGGAGAAAGAGATCGACACAAAAACGCATGATGCTCAACACAGAGTCCATTAACCTCCCGTCGTTGCCAGCAGGAAACCCCCGAACTCTATAAACAAATAGAAAGTTGTACTTGTCAACCACATATCTGTACCCAAAATAGACTGCACCGACAGGGACCACAAGAGGAGCAAATGAGGAATATATCATGGTCAGGGCAAATATCGTCAGATTAAATGCATAATACTGAGCAAAGTCGAACGTCTGCTTTGGCACAGGTGAGGCTCTGTTGGTCGGATATTCAGTAAGATCCTGGCCAGGTAGGTCAACAGCACTGAATCTAGGGGTGTCGTAAACAGTTTCAGAGATCAGGGGTCTCCGAAGACTATTTGTTTCCTGCTGTTCGAGGGGGCGATCTTCGCTTTGCTCGGGAACCAGCTGAAGCATGTCATTCTTCCGAAGCTTCTGAATCTTCTTTTTGATCCAAGGGATAGGAGCCAATAAATCATAAGATATTCCCAAGAATGTGCTGGTGATGAGAAATGCTAGAGAGGATA
Organism: Syzygium jambos; assembly: GCA_031216235.1. Taxonomy (NCBI): domain Eukaryota; kingdom Viridiplantae; phylum Streptophyta; class Magnoliopsida; order Myrtales; family Myrtaceae; genus Syzygium; species Syzygium jambos. The sequence goes on from CM062228.1 coordinate 16,964,446, forward strand.
GGCACGATCTTGACAAAAAAGATGCGCTAAGGTACTGCTCTATCCTCTTACAATCTTCTCCGTCCAAATAGCACCTGCCCATTCGAAGGAGCGCACTTTCTAGTGACGACTCCACCAGACCCCTCAAGAGGATGAGATTAACGAGGAAGAAACACACCATCTTTAGAAGGGCTGCTTTCTGCTCTCCAGACATGGTGAGATGCCTCTCAAACTTGGAGAGATGAGAAAGTACAGATGGTATAATTATGTACATACTCACAAAGATGATGACATTCGGCAAGAACTGAAAAACAACTGAAGCAAGCCAGCTCGAGCTCTGTACCCAGGCCAACCATGACTGAGCATTATCCATGGCTTCCGCATTGATGATTCGCCCAGCACTGTTTATGGCACTGATGACAGCTAGAGGAGAACTGAAGAACACTAACATCAAGAGCAAGCACGTATTTACAAGTACCCTCCGCAGTCTCATAGAGAACTTTGTCAACCCCAAGTGATTCCAATATATGTCTGTGGCCAACGGTGCTCGCTCAACTTTCCACTGGTTCCTCTGAAGGCGCAACTCCATGACTGAAAAGAACTTCCCAATTCTCCTCTTCTTCTCGCTTCTGAAATCCTGAACAGCCTTATTTGCTGTGTACACATCCTTAAACATCACAAATGCAACGCCAGCACCGGGTGCACGCCCTTCTTTATAGGCTGTAAGATCAGTCTCCAGTTCAGCTCTCAATTCCTGCAACCTTCTCAACTTATCCTCGTCTGTGTAACCTAATCTATGAGCCACCTGATCCCAAACATGCTTTACTTGCTTCCACATACGAACAGCCCAAACCCTCATTCCCTCCAAGAAGTCACCCCCGTGTTCCAAATCCTCACCATCTCCGGGTAAAAACCTCGAGTCCATCCTCGCGACCAACCAAGAAATCTCATCCCTAACTCTAACCAGTTCCAAGGCCAAATCATCCAATGCACACAAATCCATAGGCAAAATTACCTTATAAAGCTTCCCTGGATACTTGTGCTGGAAATATTCCTGCAATTCTTGGCTATCGACCCCCAGGGTCTTCGGCAAACCTTGCACCATAACAGTAAATATCGCAGTCGAACTCGTGCCCGGATAACTCGGGTTTCCATTTCCATCCCTAAATCTAGTAACCCTCAATCTTCCCTCAATTGCATTAATACCGAAATGGATCAAAACAACAACAATGACCACAAATAAGAAATGCACCCAAAGCAATCCAGAACCTTTCGTGATATGGCTGATGGTCGTCTTTGAGAACTGATCATTCAACACCGCGTCTCCGCAGTAGAGATTAATCGGCAAAAGCACAAAGACCGACAGGACGGCGATCAGCAGCAGCAGGCTGCAGCTCCCGCCCTCGATGATCAGGAACTGCGCCGCGTCGGCCCCGCAGTGCCGCGCGATCTCCCGGCCCGTGGCGTGCCACACCGCGAGCAGCTTCGTGGCGAGCGCGGCCGGGCCGGGCATGCGGCGGTGGTCGCTGCGGAGCTTGAGGAAGAGGAAGATGAACACGCAGCAGGAGGCGCCGATGGCGGAGATGTTGAGCAGGTACTGGATGCTGCCGTACCACGCGTCCCCCGCCGCCCCCCCGCCGCCGCCGTCGCCGGGGGCGGAGGGTGAGGGGGGGTACGGCGGTGGGGCCAGCGCGTCGGCCGCGGGAGGCATCGCCGGCGGGAGGAGGGGCGGGTCCGTCGTGCCTCGGGGGCGAGTTAGGGCTCGGGGCGGTGGAGGGCGGCGCAGAGTCCGGCGAGTCTCTAGGGCTTTCTCGGCGGGAGCGGGGATGGCGAGGTCTGCGAACCATGCGACGGGTCGGGAGAGGTGGACATGGATGGATTTCTTAGGGTTTGGGATTGGGGAATCGCAGGAGGAGGAGGAGGAGGAGGAGATGGGAGATTCTGACCAGTGAATTGGAGAGCCGCGTGTTGTTGTGTCGGCGTGCGCGACGGAGAAGACGACCGAGGGGAGCAGGAACACGTTGGGAAGATTCGGGATGATTACGCATTCGGCACGGAGTTTAAAGAAAGTTTTCATTTACACCCCTGGCCTCGGCGCATTGTTGGCGTCGTCGTCGTCGTCCCGTGCGCACAAAGTAATTGAACGCCCCTTTCCGCGCTTCTTCTTCTTCTTCTTCTTCTTCTTCTTCTTCTTCTTCTTCTTCTTCTTCTTCTTCTTCTTCTTCTTCTTCTTCTTCTTACTTCCTTGGGCTATAACACAAGTTAAAAAGCCCGAATGAATTCGTTGGGGGGTGTTCCAATTTTATGGAATGTCAAAGGCCCTAGTTTGCGGGATAGCATACTTATCTCGGGCATTTCGACTGTCACATTGGACCCTTTCCGGCTAATGGAACATCAAGGGATCATTTAGCAAGGGACAAATTTTAAGAATCTTCCTCCGTTTCGTGCACACGCATCGAACACCAGGTCCGGTTTTCCGGAACATGTTGAAACCATCGTCATTTTGAATCGCTCGCCACGAAACCCACCTTAACTCGACCCGAGCTCGGCCTATCCTCAATGGCGTAGTCCACGACGGAGGCTACGTCCTTCCCACCCCCACTGCCCACCCGTGTCACCACCCCGTCGCGATATCCATTCCCGGCCACGCTTTTCTCTCCCTCCCATACCTTGTTACCTTGTTCTCTCTCCCTCCTTATTACTCTTTGTGAGAAATATACCAACAAGGCAACAAAAATCCGTGTTTTTTTGTTAACAAAAAAATGGATTTGTCCACTCTAAAGAGATTGAAAGTGAAGAACAATTAGGAGTTTGCCACTCTAAAAGAATTGGTGTCGACATCATTTCGACTCGACTGGTATTCGCAGTGTTATAGTCCTGTCACAAGAAAGCAATTTCGTTTGAATCTTCTAATCTCAACACGCATATGATCTACCTTAGCCGGACCCAAGAGACAGACTTAGCTTGGTATTGGAAAACTATTGTGCAACACCACTTGTACCAAATAATTTTCAATCTTCCACTCACAGCTCGAGCCCCACTAAAGCGGTTCGGAAGTGGCTCAGCCCGCGAGGGTGTCGGCCCCAAGAGAGCCGGCGGCCTCCAAAAGGCTCGGCCGACGGGACCTGACCATGGGGCCTAAACACGCACAAACCCGACCTCAAAGGTATGGGAGGCTAAACCCCGTTCGTGTGGGACGGCTCAGTTCGCCCACCAAGCGCACTTTATCCCTCAGAAGACCAATGAGAGATTAAAAGGAGTAAAATCATTTTAACCAAAAAGGTAAGAAAAATTCTCCCCACGATACATTTTCCGGGAAGGATTCTTTGTCCCCAAGTCAATCAATCTCTCGCTCATCTCTCCATCCCTCGTTCATCGACCTAAGCATCATAGGGTCCCTTTCCGTCCTCCCGAGGCCTAGCTCGAGATGCTTCCTTTGCTTTGTGGGGGCTTCATTGCCATTGTTGTTTCGAGCAAGAAACTAACCAAATCTCTTGAACATCTCCGCTGAGGTTACCCACCGATTGTTGAGTCTGTTGACCTCCCCCCAACGCGGTGCAGACCACGAAAGTGACGCACAAACTTCGTGGTTAAGCAAAAGTTGAAGCACAAAACACATTCTCCTTCAGCTCCAAAATTTTTTCTTTCCCAAATGTTCTTTAATGAACAAAGCCACTGACCCATCGTCGGCCATCGCTTTCGTGCATGCATCTCTATTCTTCTGCACTTTCCTTTTTCGTGCGATCCCCATGGTCTTGCAGATACACGAACTCACGCTGTCTTTTGCTTGTAGACTAAGCAAGCGTCAATGCCCAAGAAACTTTAGCAGACACGAGGTGATTAAATATGGAACGAATTGACAGATTACCAAGTGCCAGCTTTGAGCCTAAGAAACTAGAAAGGTTGAGCCTAGGAAACTAGAAAGGTGCCCACTTGGGGCTTCTCCTTTTTCCTTTTCTCCCCAGCCTCAACTGTAATGTCTACATAAATCGGCGGAGCTCGAACGGCCGTCGTGGCGGCCTTTCTCGGGCACGTATCATAATTCGTGATAGCCACATACCCGCTGCGGCTGTAGAACGTCCGGTTCGATTCATATCTGCTGATTGTGGAATCCCCGTCCCCGGAGTCAAGACTTCATGAAAGGCGAGCCTGTTTTCGGCATCCTCGATCCACGTCCCGACGCGAACGACGCTTTTTATGTGTAAAATTTGACCCCATCAATTGAAAGAAAAAGAAAAAGACTAGCATTGGGTATATTAAGTGCTTAAAATTTTGGGTTAACACCACGGAAATTTCAAATTAGTACTCCAGTGACAAATTTACCAAACATTAATTTTTTTATCAACAAAAACCCCAACTGGTACACTTGTGACAAATTTACCTTCCGTTAAATTGGAATAATATAACGAAAAATCACAAATTGATAAACCTGTCTGACAGATGTTCAAAGAGGCCACTTTGCGAAGAATTGTCTGAAGACCTAGAGAAGAAATTCTCATTTAATCCAGAAGTTTGAAAAGGAAAAACCCTACATTTGTACACCCGTCAACTGTCACGTATCATCCAGGTAAATTTTAACGGAAACTAACGGAGAGTAAATTTATCACAGTTGTACCAATTTTAGGTTTTTAAGAGTCAAAAAATTAATTTTAAGTAAATTTATCCAACCTATTCATAGGTGGAACAGGACCTGGCTATGATATGCTAGGACAATGCTGGTTAGGCGGAATAGTACAAGCTTATCTCCATCCAGAGTTATAGTCATAATCCGAGCTGTCTGAACTGTTTGCACATTCGTATTCTGCTATCTGTCTCTGTGTCAGAATGTGTTCGAAATTATCTTCAGTGATAACTGGCGTTGGGTTCGAGGAAGAGGATGCATGTGTCGAAAGGTCTGGAAAAGCAGTATTTGGAGTGTTTTGTGGTAACAGGAGGTCATTCCACATTCTAATACCAAGGCTTGGTTTTTTCGTAGTATTAACCCAAAAATAAAGTTTTATGTGCGCATAAATTTCTAGTGGAGTCAACGCGTTTTTACTTTCTAGTTCTACCTCATATAAATTTATATATGCGTGTGTAATTTCAGTACGTTGTTGACCAGTAAAAAAAGGAAGAGATCAAGTCACAGATCGACCACAAAGCTCCAACCCCCCATATCTTGTTCTTACGAGTCAATTTCACTTGGCTCTGCCGAATTTTTTGGAAAAAATAATTTTCATAATTAAAGAAAATATGCATATGACTCGGACATTCGACCCCCCCCCCCCCCCCCGCCGAATTTGGCGGAGGAAAAAGCGTTTTCTAATAGACCCAAAAAAAAATTGAAAAAAAATTCCGGACAACGTCTTGTCGCTATAACAAGACATGGACATGAAACGTGGGGGCTTCGATAATTCAACACGCAAGCGACGAAAAAGAAAATCCAAAACCCTCTTTTTTTTATAAAAATAAAAAAAAATTAGGGACACATGCAAATTCTTTTTTTTTTTTTGTGTTTTTGGGACAAAGACACGTGCAAATTTGACCTTCCCACAAAGGGCTAGCGATGTGTGCACAATGCTCGACGTTATATTAATAAATATTAGGAAAAACGAAATAAAAAGGGAAACAAAATATTAGGGGGAGGGTTTTTTCAAAAAAATGGGTCTTGGAACGAGTTTCGCACGTAAGCCAAATCGAGTCAATACAAGATTGACAAGACAAGACGTGGTGGTGGTGGTAGCGGCGGCAGCGAAGGTGCGGGGGATCTTTCCTCCGCTGGTCGGCCGAGGAATTTAAAAACAAAGACCGACCGGCCACCCTCTTTGGTCTTGATGCATATATCCCAAAGTGACCGGAATTTATGGCTTAAAACCCCAGCCTCAACGCAATAAATTAATTATGTAACTATTTTTTTAATAGGGTTATACTACAAAAAATCTCAAACGGTACACACGCGACAAATTTACTCATAACTAATTTTTTGACCATCAAAAATTCTAAATCGGTACGTTCATAACAAATTTATCCTTCATTAATTTTCGTTAAATTTTACCGTCGAATTGCTGTATTAGATGATACGTGGTAGTTGATGGGTGCGCTATTTTAATGTTTTACCCCTCTATTTGTAACAGATTTACCAGTTTGTGATTTTTCGTAGTATTAACCAAATATAACGGAGGGTAAATTTGTCATGGATGTACCAATTTCGATTTTTTTTGTCAAAAAATTAGTTTAGAATAAATTTATCACATGTATACCAGTTTGGAATTTTTGGTGGTATTAACCCTTAAAAATCAAAGAATTCTTTTTTTTTCTTTAATTTGAGAGCATGACTTTTGCCACTCTTTTTATCCATAAAAATTTTAAATGATAAGTGCACTGAAAATCCTAAACTTGTCACAAAAGTGCAATTGAGTCCTAAAATTTTTAAAAAGTGCAATCGCAAAGTGAGATTGAATATTAAAACTTTAAAAAAAAATGCAATCAAGCCTTAACACTTCTCAAGTTGATTCAATCAAACTGTAAAATTTGTTAGCCATTTTTAGCTTGTCAAGTTGAACGAAATTAATGAAATGATTTGATTGCACAAACTTAACAAGTTTTAGGATTTAATTGCACTTTTTGAAAGTTTTAAGATTTGATTATATTTTCGTGATAAGTTTTGGGACTCTTAGTACATTTATCCCAAAAATTAATGGGTATTGCTCTTAAGGTCCTTTTTAGTCATCTTATTCATTTGTGCATCGTGGCTACCAAGTTTGAGACTTATACTTTCCGCATTTTTTGGTTTGCTCTATAAGTTCTTGACTCACTAGAAAGCAAAAAGAGATTCGTACGCCTCTTTCAAAGTTAGCATGCTATTTATTAGCATGAAAGGCGTGAGCCCTCACAAATCGACGCGTTGAAGAAACAAAGTCAAATTTCATAGCGAACTTGATGTTCGATTTCCGAAAAGGAGATAAAACAACGATCATTTGGACCATATTAAATCAAATCAAACTCATGATATCGTTTTCATCTAGCTGGATTACGACTGATGCGACCGAGATAACTCATCTAGATGGATAGCAATTGTCGCAAGCGTCAAGACGTGTTTCAATTTTACTTTTCATTCCCGAGGCAACATCATAATCTATCAAAAGAGGTAGATGAAGGGAGCATGCAAGAAACACTTTGATTTTAATGAGATCACGAATTTAGAGCATAGTGCACAGTCGAGATTAAAGACTTCAGCTGGATGGAATAAAAGAATGTCTAATGTTATTTTACTCTCTTTTTTTTCGACTATACGGACGACTTTCTAGAAAGCAAACATTGGATGAACATTTCGCTAGTATTTAAATAAAGAGTTAATATCACGAAAAACTTCAAATCAGTACACACGTGACAAATTTACCTAAATTTAACCTTTTGACCACAAAAAATCCTAAATTGGCATACATGTGTAATTTCAGCTTCAAATTACCGAGTAGGATGACACGTGGCAGTTAACGGGAGTACCAATTATCCTTCATTTGTCACAAGTATACTTGTTTGTAATTTTTCGTGGTATTAATCTAATTTAACGAAAACTAACGAATAGTTAATTTGTCACAAGTATACTAGTTTGGAGTTTTTGATAGTAAAAAATTTAGTACGTGGTAAATTTATCATAGATATATCAATTTTGGGTTTTTCGTGATATTAACCTTTAAATAAATACGAGCACGCATTTTTTTTTTCCGGACTCGAACAAAATAAAACGAGAAAGGGATGAAGTCGAGGGTTTAACGGAAAACATAAGAGCGTGACATGATCCATTTTCTTTATGAAAAAATTGAAAATAGAGGGACCGACTTTTTCCCTCTCTCTCTCTCTCCACCCCTTTTCTTTTTTCTATTTTCGTGACATCGTGCGAAATAATTCTTTTCTTCATTAATTATTATTTTGTTATTTCCCAGGGGAAGGTGCGAGCGAGGATGACCGCCCCATCAATTGCGGTCCACCAGTGGGTCGGGGTCACGAAATTTCTTGCGGCAGTTGATATCGGACACGCGCCAGATCCACAGCCTCGTCGCCACTTGCGTAGCGGCGCGCGCCGACACGTGTCCATCGGGGCTCCGGGAATTGACCTTCCTCTATACGACGTGTCGCATTCATTGATTTCTCGCCACCCCACCGCCTCCCCCCCTCCCAGTCAAATTATGTGGTGCCCAAAATAGACAAACAAGGGGAGTTTAATACCGGGATTAGCACGCAATCCCTACGTGCTATTTATGTTTCAAGTTGGGTCACAGATGCAAATTATCTTGGGCATACTAAAATATTTCAAGATAATTAAATAAATCTAATTAAATCTCTCTTTTTCTATAAAATAATGGTCACGTCACCCTTTTTTTTCTTTTCTTTAAATTCACTTTGAAGTTCTATTCCCAACCGAACTAGAACAATGCAAGAGCATCCAATCGAATGAGAACGACACTCCGTGATCAAAAGAACTGTCATTAAGATATGCGCAACATCAACAAAAGAACTGTCATTAAGATATGCGCAACATCAACTGCGCACGCAACGCATAGGGACATTGACCTATGCAGTGGCACCATCTATTTTGCCTTTAGCTAGAAATGGCCAAACTAAATAAGAACTTATGATAAAAGTGCAACGCGACCTAAGCTTGGTTACTCTGAATTGAATTGCTCATACGTGTAAGAAAGCAGTCGCTTTTCTTTCCATTTTATATACGGGAGAAAAGTGAGGGAAATGCTACATTTATCGAGGTTGATTTATATAATTGGTTTATTTAAATGATGCGTCTTATTGTTATTGATAGTTGAATGTGACCCGTTTATTTATGGGGCGGTCCGACACCTTGCTAGGTAAATCAACTGTATCAACTGATCTTGGAGGTTTATAACATCGCACGAAAGTGAATCTATTTAGTGGATGAGGACATACTTGAGGAGCCAATAGTTCTTTGGAGGCAAATATGAACAAGGACGAAAAAGGCGGCTTGGAACACTTTAAAGTTTCTTGTAGCGAAAGTAAACGTGGAATACTAAGATGAATTTAGATAAAAAGAGCCTATTATATGGATATTACAAGATGCTTATCCACGCATTTCGCGCGGACTGTCATACAAAAGTATGACTAAACTAGTTCACGAAACGTTACAACATAAATGCAACATTATTTAAACTTATGATTAGACGTAAAAGGTACTCATAAAACTAAATTGCCAAAACTATAAAAACAAGTAATCATTATAAATATAGGAATCCCTAAACATAATAAGAAATACCGTGCATATTTTTATGTAGTAATTAATATACGAAGAACTCTAAATTATACTATTATGCCAAAATGATAATTATTTCTTATAATTAAATAGTAAAAAATTGGTTCATTTCTCTTTCTGAGACTATTTTTGGAAAGATCCTCCATGATTTATGGGATTCTCCATGCACTGTAGTGGAGGGTCATCCCATCCTATTGTGAAGCGCTGTTTTCTTTTGTACCTAATGAATGCACTGGATTTTGGGAAAAACAAATCAGCGCATTAAACAAACATGAAAGAAATGATTGATTAGGTTGATCCTGCTTAACAGTGACCTGATTCCAAAGTAAAATCTAAATCTTGATAACCATATTGGTAGAAACTCATTGGTTCCAAATTTAAAAGTATGCATGGTAGGTTTTTAGGTTCAAACATATTTCTACAAGCAAATTCTAAGTTTCAGATGGAACTTGTAGAGAACCTGGAAGGAATCTGGAACCGTTCACTCATAATTTTGCCTCAATTTTTAGAAAGATATAAACACAAGGAAAAGTATGATGAATGTTGCAAAAAGCCTTGTTCATTATATATGCCATGATTACATTATCTCTTGAGATGATGATTAAGTTGAGATAGGATATTGGTTCTTCTGCGGTAACTGAGATACCACCAATGTTGATCGTAGTTAGAAAAAACTCGATCTATCTTATTGCTCTTTCCTCCCACTTTTTTACTCGTTAAATTTCAACGACGATGAGTTGTCGAGGCGCACCGATATATGATTGAGAAACCACGGCTAGTTTGGACAAAACACGTTCTCTTGAAATTAATATATCAACATTCAGTAATATGCACATATGGTCATGTATTATGTATAGGGCTATGCAACTGTAATAGATTGCCTGGAAAACTAGTCCAGTTTTAGGGTCCCATTGGGATTAGTATGATTCTTGATTCCGAGTGAAGAACCACTTAGGGGCTGGATTGACAAAATCAAATTTGAAACCGGTTTCATAAAGGCTCAAACCCTAATTTTTATCTTGACATTTTTTCTCTCTATTTCTCTCTTCTTCTCTGTTCTCACTAATCTCACTCAAATGCTTTATGACTCTCTCTCTCTCTCGCGACTCACTCTCCTCCTCGCTTGATTGCGGCTCACCCTTGCTCGTTTGAGCCTCACAACCCTCTCTCATTCCTGACTCGCCTTTGCTCGCTTGCCGTCATTCATCTTTTACTTTGAATCGTCTTGTTGCTCATATTATTTTACTGTAAAAATGAAACTAAAAAAAACGAACAAAAGAGACACGAGTTCTCAAGTAGACTCTAGAATCGAATTGAAAAAATAAGATAGGTTCAAGGGCAAACAGGAATGGTCTCACATTCTAGACACCGGGGGCCGGTTCTAACATGGTAGGTTTCAGTTTCTAAATCCGGAATCTACCCACCCTAAAGCTGATCACCATTGACTCTTTGTCTTCTTTTTCAAGCTCATCCTACTAGGGATGTGTAACCGGACCGGGTTTCCCCAGAAACCGGATCGGCCCACCCAAAAAACAGGTTCGGGAACCGATTCCCATTTGAACTTGTCCGAGAATTGGTTCCATTTTTTGGGAACTGATTATTACCGGTCCGGTTTCCGGTTCCAAGCGAAAACCTACCCGAATCGGTTTCAAAACCAATTTTATATGGAGGTCCACTTGCAATTTAATATGACCATAATTCAAAGTATTATATCAAGAAGGATGATGAAAGTGATCATTATTTGTGGATAGTCTAACTCAAGGGCTTGTAAGCATTATATAGAGCAATTTCCTTTTTCTTAAAATTTTAGTTCTATAACAAAGAAACTATTTATCCAATTGAAACCTATGCTGTTTTATCACGTCCATTAAATTGTTGAGATTAAGATAATATGCTTTTGTATAAATACTTAAGATTGTTTGCATAATCAAACTTATAACCTTTGATTTGAGTTATAAGTTTTCTTATTTGCTAATCGGAAAAATGAAACCAAAAAAAGGAACAAAAAAAACATGCTTTTGGGTACACTCTGGAACCGGATCGAAAAAATAGGATAGGTTCCAAAACAGGGTTTGGGACAAATAGGGTAGGTTCTAGGCTCAAAAAACTATGAACCAGTTATAACAGTGTTGATTTCAGGTTCCAGATCTAGAATCAACCAACCGTGAAACCGATCACCCCTACATCTTACAATGATTACAGCATTCCATTAGGAAACATTCACGTATCGTGTTGAAATATCCCGTATCGCTCGGCTGGTCTCCATCCATCCATTCCCCCGTAATTCTTTTTACTATAGAGGAAAAGGGGAGAGGAAGTCGCAAATGGCGTCGAAAAAAAAACAAGGTAAACTCGGGTCCCAAAAATTACAAGTCGCGAAACATCATCATCATCATCTTTGTTTTTTCATCCGCCACATCCATCGAGCGCTCGCCCGCCCCTCCCCGTCTCTTTTATTTTATTTTCCTTCCATTTTTTTTTCTTTTTTTAATCTTTTTTTTTCTAGAGGTGGGGGTTTCCACGAGTTGGCTTTCGGCCACCATCGCGTCGGTTCGTTCTTTCTTTCATAGCGGAAGAAGGAGAAGGCCTTTTCCTTCGTCTGCTCCAGACAGCGCAACCTTCGACCTCGGCCTCTAGAGAGAGAAACTAGAGAGAGAGAGAGAGAGCTTCTTCGTCAGCTGGTTCAATCGCCACTGATCGAGAGACCCCCTCCGCCCCGGAAAAGCAAAAGGGGTCCTCTTCGTTCTCTTCCTTCCGCCGTCCGCCGCCGTCAGCCGCCGCCGCCGTCCTCGGCCTCCTCGTCGCCGTCCGGCGTGAAGAGGAGGAACGGCGGAAACAAGGAGGAGGAGGAGGAGGAGTTAAGTTTTCGGAAGAAAAGGGGGGTCTCGATCGTATTCGCTCGCGGAGGGAGGAGGGTGACCGCGCGCTTTGATTTGGTGGATCCACGGATCTAGCGCTCTCGGGCGGCCGCCCACATGCCCTGTCTCTGTTCCTCTCTTTAGATCTCCGTCGTTTTCCCGTCCGGTGCGATTCGGCGGCAGAGCCTGAGCTGTGCTGTGAGTTGCTCCTTCCTTTCTGGTCTTCCCCCTCTTCGTTTTTCGGTCGGGTCTTGCGTCGTCGCGGTTTGAGCGATCGGGTGTTCTGGGTGCGGTCATTTTCTGGTCTTTGTCCTAGCTTCTGGCTTTTATTCTGGGTGGTCTAGTTACTGAATTTTTGTGGTGGGCCGCCGAATTGCTGTGCTCGAGGATTGGAATGTGGACGGTTGGCTTTGACCGATCAGTTGCAGATGTGCTTCGGTTGTGTGTTTCGTTGTGTTTTATGATGTCGGTCTCTGTGTCATGGGGCTCTTGGTGGGTTCTCTCTGTTTGAGCTGCGGTAGTCATTGGCTGGGTAGACCTAAAGCTGTCCTATATCTGTAGAACTTTTGATGGATAGTTGTGGATAGAGTAGACATACTTTGACACTAGACTACTATCAACAAAACTGCAGGATGAGTAATTCAGTGTTCTTGGTGTTTGATTTTGAGTCTGTGAAGCAATGGATGTGACTTGTGCGTAATTATGCAGTTTGCAGGTAAGTGGAGGTTGTCAGTTTCTGGGTTGGAATTGGTGGTGCATCCGAATTGGATGTGGAGCCAGACTTGGAGGCTCGCTTAGGTGAGATGAGGGATGTTATCGAGGTTGATAAATTTTCTGAGGGCTTGCTGGCGGCCGTCCTCGGACCGTTATGTGCACACGGGTTCGGATTTAGGGGGCCGGCAAGATGGACTTCTTTGGTACAAAGACACCGGGCAGCACTTGAATGGGGACTTCTCAATGGCGGTTGTTCAGGCCAATAATTTGCTCGAAGACCAGAGCCAGATTGAGTCGGGCTCCTTGAGTTTTCTTGACTCAGGTCCTTATGGCACCTTCATTGGAGTGTATGATGGTCACGGTGGACCTGAGACATCGCGTTTCATTAATGATCACCTCTTCCAGAATCTGAAGGGTAAGATAATAACCAAATTTTTTCTATTCAGTCTTAGAAGCGTCTTCCAACAAGGCTTAGTCTGTTCTGAATTATCTTGATTGGTATTTTCTTTCTTGAAGATCATTATGTCCTTTAGTGCTCAATTCAGACAACGTTCTTTGTCCATCATTAATCAGTTGCATTGTCTATGATTTGCAGCGTTTGCAACTGAGCAACAATCTATGTCGATGGATGTTATTAGAAAGGCTTACCAAGCAACTGAAGAGGGATTCTTCTCTCTTGTTACTAAACAATGGCCCATGAAACCCCAGATCGCTGCTGTTGGATCCTGCTGCCTGGTTGGTGTTATTTCTGGTGGGATTCTCTACATTGCCAACTTGGGCGATTCTCGGGCTGTTCTGGGTAGGGCTATGAAGGCGACCGGCGAGGTCCTCGCCATCCAGCTTTCGTCGGAGCATAATGTATGTATAGAGTCTGTTCGGCAGGAGATGCATTCTTTGCATCCAGATGACTCTCAAATTGTGGTATTAAAGCATAATGTATGGCGTGTAAAGGGCCTCATACAGGTAAGTCTATTGACTGCAGAGCGTTGAAAAATAGTTTTCTTCATTTTTGCCTTTCCCATTTCTGGATTTTTATTTCCGGATAAGGTGCTGTATGGGGGTGCAAAGTCATTAGGCTAGTGCAGTTGGGATCCAGGGATGGTCAACAGGAAAGATGAGTTAGGGGTGAAAAGTCATCTAAGCTCTGTGGGATGGGAGCAATGGCTTCCGTTTTAAATGTTACATCTATAATGTCCAATCGGTGAGCTGCTTGACGTGACTGAAATTGAGTAAATAGTTAAAGTGGATAGTTGCCGATTCATGATGATGCATCTGAATATCTTCACCTTCAATGACTGTAACTTTTTATTTCTTTGCCATACTTCAATAACTGTAATTAGCTTTCTCACTTATTGTGAAGATTGGCGTGAATTGAAATTTTCGTTTGTGTCACGCTTCTCGCTTTGGAGGGGACATAAAATCACAAAGCCACAAATGGAGCTGTTAAAGAGAGAGACTCTAAAATATCTGTCAAAGCATTCACATCCCAAGTACTACCTTTAAAATGGAAACCGGGAAAATGCTGTATTGGTGGCATCAGGAGCATGAAACATGAATGATAATTGTTTTATCTGTAGTCTGTTGTAAACTCTAGAGTTGTTCGTGGAGGTTCGTCATTTTGGTTTTTTCCCTAATCTCCTAGTTAACGCTAAGTGAAAGAAAAGATGTAAACAAGCTCTTGATTTAAGATTGCACTTGGTCGTTGTTTTAGGAAGATATCTTACCAGAAGGGATTCATGTGATGGGTAACCTAGGTGGTACAGTAACGGGACATTCTAAGCAAGATCTGTGCCTTGAATCTCTTTCAATTCTGTCATCTTTCTACTTGAATCGTGAAAAAAAAATTGATTTGTTTTTCTTTCAAGATGATTTGCTTAAGCAGTAAGTGTTCCACTGCACCAAAGTTCACTGTCAAAAATTAATTTGTTCCGGTCACTTTTTTCTTTTTTCTTGAAAGATGTAGTCTTGCTTTTAGGTTGACAAACTGTTTTCTGCAGGTTTCTAGATCCATCGGTGATGTGTATCTGAAGAAGACCGAGTTCAACAGGGAGCCTTTATATTCCAAGTTTCGCCTCCGTGAACCTTTTAGAAGGCCAATTTTAAGTTCTGATCCATCTATATCAGTGCATGATCTCCAACCTCATGATCAGTTTGTGATATTTGCTTCTGATGGACTGTGGGAGCACCTTAGCAACCAAGAAGCAGTTGATATAGTTCAAAATCATCCCCGTAATGTAAGATTTTCCTGCAGAGACTTTTCTCTTTTTAAGTGAGATCCCCAGTCCTGATCATTCCCTATATTTCTCTTTCATTTTCAGTAACTAGTAAGAGTTTCATACCCTTTGCTTGAGACGATGTCATAAGATTTCCCTTTTGTTGCTATTTGACAAAATCATTTGTCTGTTTCTTTTTTAGACGTTTTTTTAGTATGTATGAATTTTCACATCAATATTCTTGAATTTTGCTGATTTCTAGTCTTATGCATCAATATATCATGTGAGCTCTCTGCCTGTGAGCTTTTTATGTTTCTTTTTCTATTTCCGTGGGAATTGTTGAAGCTTCAGTTTTCATAGTACATGCTATCTTTGGTGTTGATAATTTCCATGCCCATGCTTCTCGATGTTTTGACTTTGAGACTGATAGGTCTGGTGTGATCGTGGGTGGAGAAAACCTATTTGATGTTTGGAGAATATCCACTATTTTGGAGACCTGAATGTTGCATGATTTAATCCGTAGGACTTGCTTTAACATTTAAATGCTATAGATCTGATGTGACAGTTATCCACTTGCTTCCATCCAGGGAGTTGCTGGGAGGCTTGTGAAAGTTGCCCTGCAGGAAGCAGCGAAGAAAAGAGAAATGAGGTACTCCGACCTGAAGCAAATTGACCGTGGGGTCCGCCGACATTTCCACGACGACATCACAGTCATTGTCGTATTTCTTGACTCGAATTTGGTTAGCAGAGCAAGCTCAACCAAAGGGCCCACCGTGTCCTTGAGAGGGGGAGGTATTAACCTACCTGCAAAAACTCTGGCCCCCTGTGCAACACCAGTGGAAGTTTAGTGCTGCCTAATGAAGCTGCTAAACCGGTGCTACTAGGATTTACTGTAACAATCAGCTTGTTAAATCTGAGAGATTGAGAAGGTGCGGCTCATTATTAATTCTTTAATGTAGAATGTAACATTTTACCCGGGACTTGTATTTTATGTTAGCTCACTTGATCACGACGATGGGAAGAATCAGGGGGGGAAAGCTTCAAAAGTGACAGTAAAGATTCTTGTGGGAAACTCTTTTTACTTGTATCTGTTTTCCCCTTTAGTGATCTAATTTTTGCATTCTGTTTATCACATTAAGGTTGCCCTTAATCCAAGTTCTTTTGGATTAGTTTACAGTAAAGAGCGGCATAAAGATCGGTATAGAACTTTGATCGTGAAATGAAGTTATGCTTGTCAGGGTGCAAAAGAAAAGGCATCTCTAACTATTACTTTTGTTGTGAATCTTCTGTTGAGTAGTTGGTGAACTCTACAGTGCAGATGCTGAGAGTTCAGTTGGGATGTAAAGTATGAGTTCTGCTGATGCTTCGATGCTTTCCTGGGAAATTTTTGTTGTGTGAACAAGGTATATGTATTTATACTAAAATAGTCATCGAATGGCATTACTCCCTCGAGCGGGATTGATCACGGTCAGATCGTTATGTTCATCCGGTCGCGATGGAGTTTCAACGCACGAAAATCTCACTTACATGACCTCTGATGCAAGCTGCTTGCCTTTTTGGCATACCTAATTTCCAGCTTACTCATTGTCCTGGTCCTAGCACTTTCGAAGTTGGTGACATATAAGGGTGGATATGAGGAGTCCAGTTCGGCCACATTACCTTGAAGCTGATGGCTACGTAGACCCGTGGACAACGATTACCTTGGTGAGGCAATTACCGATCTGCTTGTCCAATTAATGTTGTTCGAGTGACGGTGGAAAGTCTGAAAGGGGTGTTGAATAATGAACGAATTTCCAATGCCACATCTATTTCACACTTTGGTGCCACCTACATTAGATCTGTTACTTAAGAAAAAATCTGGCAACTTTGAATTGGCGAGGCTATAGGTCCTCAAGATTGCACAACCATTGACTACTTTTCCTCTTCTATTCCTCTTAAGCTGCTTTTGTCGAAGTCGATGCTGAGGTTGTCGACATCCAAACACCTCAAGCTCGTGGACTGGAACGAGACACTGTCCATTTCGACATGGAATCTCTGATACCCGACTCCATCGATGCTGAATCTCTGAGAAGTCTCGTGGTCCATTGATCTGCGAGGTCCACCGCTGGCTGTCGATTTAAGAGAGTTGCCATCGGCCAAGTGAAGTGCTTCTTCTAGTTCTTGCCACACTTGAGTCATCGTAGGGCGCTGTTTCGGCGATTTCACCACACACTTCATAGCAAGCTGACCCATCTTCAGCATCACCTTCATGTTGCATGGTTGTGAGAGGAGATTGGCATCCAATATTCCTGTCACGTCTTCTCTTTCTAAGCTTGGTCTAGCCTGCACTCAAATGACGACATGGTATTAATTCCCCTTAATTTCCCTTCTCCATTAGGCAAAGTGCAAGATATGCCTGTATATTCCAGAATTGCTGGTTTTGAGATCTTAGTAACATGTCGATTACGTTGTGGACAATGGCTAAAATCTTCAATCACCTACTCTCATACAACCTGATTGACAACGTATTCAGTTAGCTAGCCTGAATCGCACCGTATGAATATCCGAGAATCGCTTCAATCCATGTTGAAGATGTCCTACCGATCGGTCAGTATATTCAGGAGCGAGACTTGCACACATCCAATAGACTAATTGAATCACGATGGAAGCACGATATCTGAATGGCCGATCTAGCTACACAGATGTGCATAGAGACTTTCTGGCTTGGGATGCTGAGCAACTTACTTAGTTGACTAGTGACTCTCTTGTTTACCTTGATTATTCAAGGTCCGAAATGTCGATTCTTATGTGCAAAAACTGTAAATCTTGCTCGACTTGTAGGTGACCAACACGCACACTATGCGAGCAACCTCATTTGTGCGTACCGAATGTAAGGCTCGCTGAATAGGAGACCTTAATGTCATACATATTGTGACAATAGAATATGAAGAGACTAATTTTCTTACCCATTCTATAATATGATACTTAGAGTTGTTCCTTCCGGTATCAACGGCAGGCCGGGCAGCGACCAGTTGCAGAAGTATCACACCGAAACTGTAGACGTCGCTAAACGGAGTCAAATGAAAGCTGGAACAATATGCAGGGTCAAGGTATCCCGGCGTCCCTTTGATCTGACTGCTGACATGCGACTGATCCTCGACCGGCCCTGACTTGACAAGCCCGAAATCTGAAACCTTGGCTTGAAACCCTTCTCCTATGAGAATGTTGCTCGGTTTCAGATCGCGGTGGATGATGCTCGGCTTGACCTCTTCATGCAAATGAGCAATGCCTGAGAAATTGGAGCATATCAGTAATGGAACCTTTATTTCATCACATGCCGTAGTTTATCCAAGTGAAAAATGAGTGAGCAGAAGCTACCTTTAGCTGCTCCAATGGCTAGGTTAACCCTCTGCCTCCATGTCAAGACCCTCCCTCTTCTCCCTATATATGGCCAAAGGAGGAAGGAAAAGATTCTCAGTTTTCTCGTTTTCATTTATTATATATTCGAAGTTTTAGAGGAAGAAAAGAATGTAAGAACAGCAGTTCAAACTGACCCATGATGTACTCAAGCAATGAACCGTTGGGCACATACTCATAAACCAGTATCTTAGCACCTGTTGCTCCTGTACAATCACATATTCAATTAGATTTTCCGCTTCTGAGGCTTATGGCTGTTGAAACATCAAAATTCAAATTCGATAATCTTTTTCACGTATCAATTTTCTTTCGTCTTTACTTTTGTTGGAAGTCCAACCCAAAAAGTTTGACCACATGTATATAAAAAGCATATATAAATTCATTGTTAAGCGATATGGGCTACTTAAATTTTTTTTTAAATTGGAAAATGTCAAATTTTGATGTATTACACCAATAAAAATATAGTGCAGTTCTCTAGATAAGGAGCCGAAAAAGAGGAAGATTTGACGCTATGTTCTTACCTGGTTCTTCACAAAAGCCCACCAAGCTGACAAGGTTCCTGTGCTTCACTTTAGAAAGTAGTCTCACTTCTGCTCAAGAAAATACTGCAGAATAATCAGCCACCTGAAGATATTATCCTCAAAATGGACCTCATGAACAAAACAAATATAACTCTTCTATATGTACGCGGCACAATACGTCTAGAGCCTAAATTACCATTACCATTCCTAAATTCTTCGACGCTCTGGTGGGAGTCGGCATGAGGTTTCTTGATGGCTAGTGTTCCTTCGTCATGGAACGTCCCTCTGTAGACATTGCCGAAAGCTCCGGATCCGACCAAGCACTCCTTGCTGAAGTTGTTGGTCGCCCTCACGAGCTCCTCGGGCTGGAACCTTCTCAGCAATATTTTATCGTCTTCCAAATTACTTCCAGCTGCAATATATTGTCATTCAAAGCTCAAACCTCTTTATTTACAGGAGGATATTAGGAACAAGAATGAAGTACCCTGAAGCGCTATGATTTCTCGTATCGATGAATTTTCGGGAGTTTCAGCTTTACGAATCATGAATCGGCTCTCCTCATTTGATTTGTAAAAATCGATGTCCCATTAACTAAGTAATGGGAGAAGTTGTGGATGAATGACAATATGATAGTTCATGCTGAGGTTTCAATGCTACGTACTAATCTTCTTGCGTTAGGATTCATGTAGTCTCCTCTCAGTGTCACAACACTATGAGCACTTCAAAATGTTTTCCTGTTTACCTTTTCTAGCTCGAAGTATGCATGTGGTGGGAATAGACTTACAAATGAACATTGTAAGATAAATATGCATGCATGTTTGACTTGACTTGTGTTGGAGCAAAACTGGACATGACACGACACGCTTTAAGCCTTCAAGTATCATGCTTAGAAGTGTCACTGAATCAGAGTTCCATTTCATTTTTCACTGCCCTTCATTATCATTGTTCATTAGTTCTGTTACTCTGTCGTCACTGTTTTCCTTCTTGGGAATGTTTCTGACTCGCGACACAGGAATCACTGACCTTTGCTCGTTATCCGGCGACGGCGGTGCCGCTTGATGGCGGGGAGCAGCTTCCTCCTGAAGAAGAAATAAAAGGTGACGCCTGTCAACAGAACGGACATGGCTATGACCGTCGCTCCCAACACACTCGTCCGACTGCTCGTCCCGGACTTGTCCTGAGCCTGCATCGGGGCCAATGCAGGACCTGGCGATCCGCCCATCCGTTCCCAGCCACACGACCGGTTTCGCTCTTCCTTCGGATTCTAATTATACTTCTCGAAACCGAAACCAGGAGCTCGTAATTTGGTTCGAGGGCAGGATTTTAAATGGATTGCCGGCAGAGCGAGACAATAACATAGTCAAATCGAGAGAGTCTGTGTGTGTCGAATCGTTGTCAACAGTCTTTGCTGTCTCGTTATTCCATCTTGTCGTGCAAGACCTGGTCTCTGTCTTCGGACGGCAAACAGGCCAAGCAACCCATCCTAATCAGGAACCACTTTGCACGTCCGGGCGAGACGTTGTCCCACGTCTTGATAAGGATCTGCAGTGCTCGCTCAAAACGTACGTAGATGTCAACAGCAATCTAGTAATATCATACGTTGACTCGGTATGCATGTCCGGACAATTATTCTTATGATTTTTCAAATGAATATACAATTTCGTGTGTCGTTTGCTTGATCAATAAGCTCCAGGGACGTCTTCATAGATGAAAAAGAAAAGGGTAGAGAAAAGAATCGATTTGGGGAGTAGCCATCTGCAACTTCATTTCTAGGATCTGGCTGGGTTCACACGCTCTGTCGTGTTCTTGCATGTTTCAATGTGGATTGTCTTTGCTCGGAAGATTCTCCGAAATATTAGGGGGATAAGATATGGGGGAATTAGTTTTGTATCATGAAATTTTGCAGCCGAAGGAACCGAAAAGACGGTTATAATAAGACAGCTTGGTCCCAACAAAAGCTAACCGATAATTTCAAATAAAATAAAATTTGGTTGTGTCAAATGACATAGAATTTGATTTCAATGTTGTTTGGATGATACATAATGCTAATTAAGACACTAATGGGGAAACAAGGGAAATCGATTCTGTTTAATTCGCTGAGTTATGATAAAGTACTTTCGGGTGACTAACCAAATCACGAAATCGTCCCGAGCTATCGGAAAGCGGTGTCAGAACGCAACTAAGGGATTCGCGAGGAATGATCTTGCGAAACTAAGGGATATTTGAATACAAAACGGCCTTCGTAGCACGGTATCAAAGCCGGGTTTCTGCCCCGATTTAATTCATGTGTGGGCACTGCTCATGAAACTTATCGTTCTCAATCATGCTCGCGTGTGAGAGAGGTATCAAAGTATTTCCCATCACTTCTTTACACGGCTCTTTATATGTATGTGGTATCATCCACCTATTAAGTTAAGCTTTTAAAATAGTCGGCGGTGGCTTTACACATAATTTCACGTAATATGAGAGCAGGCCGTCCCGAGTTCAGTATATATTTCGACACTTAATTTTAAGCCAAAGCTCAACTTACGAGTGAGGGTGAGTGTTAGATTAATCAAATAAACTTTCAGAATTGGGTACTTCTTGGAAGTTTCCATAATTATTCTTTTTTCCCAAGGGAAATACGGGCCGGATTGAATTTTCGAAAGGGAAAAAGATAATTGCCACAGGCAGAAAGTGAAAAGGGGGCCATGAGAAAATTTGATGATAGTGAGAGAAATCACATGGCCCATGCTTCTTCCTCCTTTTGCGGGATGAAACCTTTACTCCTTCCATCAAAGACGAACAGGTCTGGGCAAGTTGAGCAACCGGAGATCCATTCAGATGTCAAAATCTCTATGGCTCCCCTGAATCTCTTGGCTTTTGTGATTTTCTGTGGGAATTTCAGATAATTTATAAAAGGGCAAAAAGAAAGGTGAAAGTGATTTTTTTTCTTTTTGAAGTTTCCAGTGAGCTCCCTAATCTTCCTGGAGTAGCTGGACATGCAATCTTACAGCACAGCAAATTCAATGCGGTTTCTGACATTGGAGAAAATGTGGGTCTTGCATTTAGACATTCGGCCTCTTGCTGCAGCAAAGCCTGATAAGAGAAGGAGTTCTGCCCATATACCAAAGTGCGGATTCTGGGGTCCGAGAGCAGTGACGGATGAGAGTATTTATCGAGAGAGATAGATTGGCAGGCCCGTAGTAGTTATCACTGACATGTCGGGGGCAGAGTGAGCACCCCCATTTTACCCCCGAGTTCTGGCATCAATTGCATTCCATGCCCACACCACAAGTTTAGTCTGGTTCTGTCCCCAGAACCACATACGAACTTGGGTTGTCGCTAACTCCCGAGGTTCATTCACCGCGCATCGGTTTGGTCCAAACCTGTGATGCAGCTTGCGGTTTGGAGAAAATCGGGCATGCATCTACGCCGTTCTTTTGCTGTCTCCCCATGATTAAGAACTGTTTGTCTGAGTGAACGCTCGGATTTCCTCTCGTCGTATCAGCAAAAGAGAGGACCGACGGCGCTTCAAACAGGGTCGGGGCATTTTCTTTTCCATTTGAAGCTGTGTCCTCTGCTTCTGGCAGCCGTTGATTCAAGATGGCGATGCATCTGGTGCAAATGAAGTATGTACCGTGGCAATTACACTGGCAAATGCCGGTCCAAAACACTTGCACAAGTGATTAAACATATTTTCAAGGGAAGAGATCCCGTCGAGCTTTAGCCGAGAATAGACTGATTTGTGCACCAACGCTGCATCATAGGTCTCTGTTAGCGAACTCTGCGTAAGATGGCGGTTAAGTAATGATCCATTGCCAAACCCCACAACCACCAAACTTCCTACTTCCCACCTATCCAATCTTCTCCTACTTGTCTCTCTTCTTTATGGTTTTAAATTAAGATGTTTTTCCCTTTCTCTTGCCAGACTCTTGGGGTATATCTCCACGCTCTGAATGAATTGCAGAGAGCTTGCACAAGCGCATTTATCACAGGTTCCATATAGAAACCGTTTTGGTTCCCAACAAAAAATAAGTAGGAACCCACAAGCGGCCCGAAACACCATTATTGTACAGCTCATAGTCAAGATTTCAAGACTCCATTGCACGATATCCCAGACCACATTTCATGATCTGCATCAGAGACTCTGAAAGACCCGGAAATATGAAAAGAAGAACGGTTCAATCGCCTTGGCTCTATCAATTCCCTAAGCGATAATTATTGAACAAAAGATTGATGGACCGAGTTTAGTTGAGGAAAGATAAAAGAAGATGCGATGTAGAGAGAGAAATGGCTAACTCTTTCATCACTCAAAACTTTTGTACATACACTGATCCATCTCAGGGAACACGGGCTTTACTAAGAACTACAGAAAGAAAATGTATCGAAGTCTACAGCAAATCCTGTATAAGAGAAGAGCCTCTCCCGAAAAGTGACCGCCTCTGTAAATATTAAAAGAAGAAACTTTTTTTTTTCCCACTGCGATCCGTTTTATGAGAGGATTACAGATCCCTTCTGCACAAAGGGCAAGATGCGTGCCGCAAGAGCCACTTATCAATGCACGGGAGATGGAACATGTGATTGCAGTGAGGCAAGCTCCGCGCCGTCTCTCCGAGCTGAAAGTCCTGAATGCACAAAACGGCGCGTGTTTCGACTTAGTTTCCTACTGATACCAGAGATTGATCACGGATCGATGACTCCGTTAAAGGCGAGTTAAGGGGACAAACGAAGCGACAATCATACCTGAAGACACACCGAACAAGAGACTCTTTCTCCAGAAGCATCCATGTCATTGCTAGTGATGGTTATTTTGGGGATCTTTTCGACTGAATCTCCAGGCAAGCCCTTAGCGCTGCTCGTGTCAAAGATGTTGTGAACCTCCTCAAAGCTTGGTTCAACAGCGCCCATCTGATAAAAATCGCCGACGTCGTAAGCACCTAACTGATCACGAGCAATGCCGATCATAATACATTTAGGGGGCATCGCGTTGAGTTCTAATCAAAGGGACAGTACCTGACTTTGCACTGCACTCAGCATCGCCGGCCCGATCCGTTCACGAACAAGTCTCCCGCTTAAGAGGCTGGCGATGACATCAATCTGCAATTTTTGGGGAAGGAATGGTCAATTGGGAGAACGGTCGATTAGCATTACACTACTTGGCTAGAGAGATTAGGATCAGATCCACAACGGAACCACGATCTGCAAGCGATCGGATATCTGCGAAATCCCATGCATCTGCTCTGCTAGAAACAGATGTGACAAAAACATTCCGGCCCCCGTTGATCAATCAAAGGCGGCAGTCGAAAGTTTTGAATTGTGCGCTAACTCACCAAGTAAAGGAGACACCCGATCCCCGATTCATCCGAACGCCAGAGAACGAGGGACGACTCGAAGACTTCGATCGAGAAGACCGCCCCTGAAATCGCTCCGACGGCAGCCCCCCGGACGAACCCGCTCTCGGTCTCTTGGCCTATCAGAGCCCCAGTCATGGCTCCCAACAGAGTACCAACTGCAGAACCAAAAAGACACCCGAAATCAAACACCGCATGCGCACCAAGAACGAAGAACAGAGGATCCCTCTCAACAGCAGAGTCCCCCCAAAATCTCATCTTGCGAAGAGATCAAGCCGCTCCGGCATTTGCCCGAACAGTTCTCAGAAGTCAGAACATCGAGCGATCGGGATCACGAGCAAAAAATCCGCAGAACCCTCACACGTCGTCCCGTGTCGGTTCCCCAAGAAATCCCCATCTCCGCGCACCGACGCGGATTCAGAAGCGGCATTGGGGATCCAGGCGGGCATCCTCCCCCGGCGGAAAACCCCACCGCGCGCGCGCGCGAAATCACGGGCAAGAAAAAAGGTGGGGGGGAGAAAGAGAAAAGGAGGGGGGTGGGGGAGGGAACGAACCCAGAGCGAAGAAGAAGGTGAAGATGGCGGAGAAGACGTTGCCAACGGCGGCGGACACGGCGGCGCCGCACATTCGCCGGACCCGCTCGAGGGAGTCGCCGATGGCGGACGCGAGAGGGGCGCGGCGCCCGGAAGGACACGCGTAGAACTCCATCGAAAGCCCCCACCACCACCACCCCCACCACCCCCCCTCCGCCCCCAACTTGTCACTGCTGCTACCGCCCTCTCTTGGAGAGAGAGACGGAGACAGAAGGAGAGAGAGGGAGAGAGAGAATCCCGGATCGAAGAAGTACGGGATTATGGAAGACCCAGAGATGGACCATTTGTGTGTGTCTATATAATATAGAGAAAGAGAGAGAGAGAGAGAAGGGCTAATATATGATGCTTAGCACTCAAGAGAAAACGAATAGCGACCGCATCGACCTACTCGCATTTAAGGCCCAAACCCCGCCATACGCTTCCTCTCCTTTTTCCTCCTCCCTTCCCCGTTCGTTTTGCTCATGCAATTCCTCTCCCTCTCCCTCTCCATGGTTTCTTGGAAGGGCGTTTTCGCCTTCGTTATCGGGTTTTCAAAGTCGTGCAGCGCTCGCCGTCAAAGGCACGAGGGACGGAAGATTGACGGGAGGAGGAGGAGGAAGAAGGAGGAGAAGCTTCCGTTTGACGGCATCCGACGTGGCGTTCCGACCAGCTCTCTCTCTCTCTCTCTCTCTCTCTCTCTCTCTCTCTCTCTCTAGGCTAGGCAGCAGGGGTTGGCCATGAAAATATCTTCCTGCCGAGCTGGCTCGGTGAGGGGTGGCCGCCCCCGCTAGCTCGAACCAACGAGAAGCGAAGCATTAGCGATGGGCAATTTCATAAGAAAAGCAGATAAAATAAATAACGGGTTGATACTACGAAAAGCCCCGAGCTATTATATTTGCGATGAATTTACCTCAAACTAAAATATTACACTCGCGATAAATTTACCCCGTGCCGAAACCATGAAAATCCCACAACGGTATATATGCGAAAAATTTACCGTCCATTAGTTTTTTTTTTTTAATTGGATTAATATTGCGAAAAAATCACAAATCAGTACACCAGTGACGAATGGAGGGTGATACCCTAAATTGGTACATCCGTCAACTGTCACGTGTCATCTAGCTCTGCAATTTGACTGTAAAATTTAACGGAAGCTGATGGAGGGTAAATTTGTAACGGGCGTACCAATTTTGGATTTTTTGGTGATTAAAAAAAATTTTAATTTTGGGTGAATTTATTACAGGCACGACGGTTCAGGGTTTTTTCGGTATTTATCCAAATAAATAATAATTAACTACGGAAAAAAAAGGAAACAGGAAAGAGGATAGATTAGAATTTTTGTTTGGGCGGGCTGGGACAGCCGAATTTATTTCTTGTCGCGGTTGGACCAATTGTTTTGTGGAAAACTGGTCGCAATAATTCAGTTGATATCGACGAGCTTTGATGTCCGAACCAATTTATTGCTATTTCCGGCCTCGGGTCAGGTGAGGAGCATTAGATGAAGATAAAAAAAAAAAGAAAAAGAGGAAAAAAAAAAGAAGAAGGAAATTTCGCTCTTGAGATTCCCCAGTTCCCAGAAAAATTAATTCTCAGAATTAGGAAAAGAAAACGTACACGGATAAATAACCGGTCGCATTAATTTGAGCTGATAAGGGGACGAGGTGACGGGGGATCCGAACTTTCGACGCGATAGGCGCGGTACGATCGAAAGGCCGAAATTATTGAATTTTTCTTTGAACCGTCCCACGAGCTTTGTCGCAAAGCTCGGTAGGAAATCATCAATCAATCACGATGTCGTGACTGCGCAATGGTCACGTCCAGCATATCGTTCGAGAAAAGTTTGTTCGTATGCACTAGGTTGTGATATATGAAGTGCTTTTCGCTTTCCCTTTCGAAAAAAATGCGCGCGGGAATTTCCGTGCGAACATTTACGAGCGTTTTTCTGGTAAGTCGAAATACATTTTAGCGAGCAAGGTAAAAGTCGATCTATACGCGCCCTCGGTATTTTGTTAGACGATACTTTTCACTTGTATCTGCGCAAGACGGTAAAGTGAGGGGTTTCTCGAAATTGACCCGAAAATTGGCATGTCAATACCTAGCAATGCAATTTGCATGTCCATCTCTTTTCCTCTTGATTGGTACCGTATGAAAATTTTATTATACGGTGGCTTTGTTGCCTCGATATTTGATCTATTTATTTGGAAATCCCACATTTTTCATACGTAATTTTCGCGCGCGCACATGTATATCGGCTATTAAATTATGTTGGAATGTCTACATTATCTTTTAGTTCGGAATTTTGGAATATAAATGGCCTTAGAAAACAAATAAAAATTAAAATGAGTAGGGGTCAGTGGGGGCACCGTCAACCGAATGAAAATCAGGAGAAAAAATTTAGGTTGAACACGTAGTTGGTAACGTGCATGTTGCGCCCAAGCAAGGCTACAAAAAAGGGCATTTGTTCTTGATGTATTCATTCTTTCGTCTCGGACTCTCGCTTACTACTTAGTAACAACCCATAATTGAATTTGAAGTAGATCAGTAGATCTAGTAATGTTGTTGCTCATAAGCTTGCAAAATAGGCTTTTTATCAGTTAGGAACTGTATAATCTTTCTTTTTTAATGATCTCCCATCTAGAGTAAAAAACTTGGTGTCAGCGGATTCTTCTTTAATTTATCATATTGATATAGGCTCTAGTTTTTCCGTGTAAGATTTGAACTTTTCTTATGCAATGAAAGGTTTGTTTTAGCAAAAAAAAAAGAAAGGCTACAAATTCATAATTCAACAATATTATTTAGTGCCATAATCCATGCAAAAACACATTTATTAATTCATTAATTATAAGTTCACGAATCACGGTGATTGGAGAGTTCGAGCATCTTGTTACGAATCGCACCTTGCCTTTAATGATAATAAAAATAATAAGAGAAAATTGATGAAACCCGCCTTAATTAGTTTTGCATCTTACAAAACCTAAACAAAAAAAATTAAACTGCCCTTCTTCTCAAAGGTTCCACGCAACGTTTATTAACTCTTTGATCACACAAAATTCCTAAGAACCAAAATAGGTACTGCCGGTAATCGTAACCGCTCCGTCTCGCCTCCGTCTCCCTTGCCGACGTCTACCCTCTCTGCCCCCCTTCATTCTCTCTCCCTCCCTCTCTTTCTCTCAACATGCGTGAGCGTCGCACGGTACTTTGCACTTAAAGCTCGACCTTTGGTCTGTTGTGCTCAAGCAAGCACAACGGAAAGCGGTCGCGGTCATGGCCTTAGGCATCCTCTGATATGAGGTCGTGCGGAGGATGGACGGATGGAATTGAGGAATCAAACTATTTCACGGGGCATGAATGTTTTGAGACACAGTGGAAATCTTGTATACAAAGCAAATATAAATTGATGTGAAATTGCGATTTTGGTGTTTGATAACGAAACTTAGGATGCAGACTTGTCATTCTAAAAGAAAGAGAGAGTGGCATTGAAAATATAGATGAGGAGGGCTTTCTGAATCTCCGTACTACTAATAATAATAGTGACAACCACGATGACGATGATTACCTATTGAGGGCCATCAATAATTGTAAGGAGAGAATTTCCTGCAACTTTGGTTTTTTCTCTTTTGAATTGTTTCTCTTTTTCCTTCCCCCATTTTTTGGAGGAAATATACAGTAGTTTGCATGTGCCACGTCAACTGCTGACATGGCGTGCATAATTTACTTTCATCCACTAATAAATGGACACATGGCTGCTTATGTGTATTAAAAAAATGACGTGGAATTTCTTTTTTTCCTTCATTCTTAAGAACTCCTTCAACCTCCGCTCCGCTGGGCTTGGCTACCTCCACCGCCAAGCCGCCACTGCCGCCGCCATCCTTGATCCATCACCCCACCATGGCCACCACCGTCCGCAGCAAAGTTGTTGAGCTTGTCGCCGGCAACCATGGACGAGCCAAGACTCGAGCTGAAAGCTGTTAAGCAGCAAACCAGATCTGGCTGTTGAGCGACGATCGATCACCGCATCCAGGCCAACCTCCGCGTCCACCCTCTCCGTTGTCCCGGCGGCTAAGTCTTGGCCGCGAGCGCTCGTCCACAGATATGGAGATGCAGAGTAGCGGTCGGCCATGGACGGCCTCTCGTCCACAGATCCGCGGCCAAATCTAGCGTTCTTTCAAAAGCCTCACGGCCATGGACGGTGGCTCGAGTCATTTGACCCTACCGACAGGATGAAGTTCTGGGAATGAAGTTCTGTGAACTGCGTGGGGTTTTCTCGATTTGTGTTTCAAGATGCCTACTGCTCCAGATTTGGATTTCGTTGGTGAGTGAACAGAGGAAGAAGAAGCGCTCGTCCATGGCCGACCTCCGCGCGATTTATGGACGAGCCACCGTCCATGGCCACCCAACCTGCTCAAGTCATGGCTTCAGATCTGGTGTTCTCTCGCGGCCATGGATGGTGCCTTGAGTCATTTGGCCCTAGTTTTAAAGTTCGGCCACCTATTGCTCCAGATCTGGAGTTCGTTCGTGGATGAACAGAGGAAGACAAAACCCTCGTCCATGGCCGACCTCCGCGCGATTTCAGGACGAGCCACCGTCCATGGCCACCCCTCCTGCGCGTCTTCAGATCTGTGACGAGAAGTCGTGCCGCTGTCGCCAGTGGATGAGCGGCCGTCCATACCGGCCGCCGCCGTCCATGGAAACCCAGATGAAGAAGGAGTGCGTTGTTGAAGAACGAAGAAACAGAAGAAATTCCACATCATTTTTTTAATACACATCAGCAGCTATGTGTCTATTTATTAGTGGATGAGAGTAAAATATGCGTGCCACGTCAACAGTTGATGTGGCGCGCGAATACCACCGAATATTTTCTCCATTTTTTGAGAATTAGAAAGATCCCAACCATTGTAACAGACTGGTAGATTTAGTGTCGTACATCATTTGAATACGAGATTTCTATGGCTCATATGTATAGTCTTAATCCGCCTAATAAATGATTTCTTTTTTTTTATGGGACTTTAATGTCCTATCATAGTCAACTTTCACATCTTTCGTGATGTTGCTTCATTTATATTGTTTCAGTCCAATTTGCACGTAAGAAGAGGTGTTAAGTGTCATTTCACGTTCCGTTCAATATAGCATTTCGACTTGGGTAGTGAATTTTCTTCCACCTAATGGCTATTTTATAAAACCATCGAAATCAGTGTTTTATACTATAATTTTCCCGTCCTAAGAGGTACTGTCTTCTATGACCAAATCAAAGAGCAAGGGCTGGCCGAGTATATAACATTAATTGCAACATGGGATATACGGTGTTTCTTGAATATTGAGACAAGATGTGATGATGACCTAAGTTTGTCTTCTCTCCAAAGGTCTAGAAGCAATGACAGATCTCTTGCTATATTAATCGAAGGATTTGCTTTGATCTCGAGTCGAATCGTCCCGTTCTTTCTGGCTAGTTCTCAGCCTATCGGAAACTCTAAATTATGGGGAAAATTTATCCTAAAAAATTATAAATTTATTACACTTTTATCAATTTAGTCTAAACTTTTCAATTTTACCAATTGAGTGATAAACCTTTTCACATTTTATCAATTAAGTGTATTCGATCAATTTTAACGGGAAATGGTTGATATGATGTCGGTAGTGCTGCGTAGGATTGCCAGCCAACGCTAACAATGATAACTTTTTTATTTTTTCTTTCTTTCTTTTCCTTTTTTTTCTATGAAGTCCGGCGAGGGTTGCCGGTCATAGGCAAGGCCAAACTTGGAAGAAAAAAAATAAAAAGAAAGAAAGAAAATAATTAAAAAATTTGAAAATTATTAAAATTATTAAAAATTATCCACGTCAGTGCCGACCGTCCCTGTCCACATTAACGATTTCTGGTTAAAATTGATTGAACGGACTCAATTGACAAAACATAACATTATTTATGATTCAATTGACAAAATCGAAAGGTTTGTGCCTGAATTGGCAAATGTGCAATAAGTTTATGACTTTTTTGGACAATAATTCCCCAAATTATGTGGCATTCACTTGAGTTTTGCTCCCATCATTTGGTGGGTAAGCCAATGTCTATGAACTGAAAGAGTCCTTTGAGATGTGGACAATGTCATTGGTCATTAAGTCGACTTAATCACATTCATTAGCTTGATAATTATAAGTTCACGAGTTGCGGTAATTGGCGAGTTCGAACATCTTATCACTTCATGTGTGTCGAACTTTGCCTTTAACGATAATGTAAGCTAACGAGGGAAAATTGATGAAATCAGCCTCAATTAGTTTTGCACCTTTTTACCACTTTCCCTCTTCCTAATTTCAGAACTATCACTTTGCATCTTACGAAACATTAGCAAAAAATTTACATTAACCTTCCTTTCAAAAGTTCCACACAACGTTTATTAGCTTGTTAATCACCCAAAACCCTAGGCTCCAAAACACCGCTGCCAATAACCGTAACCTCTCTCTCTACATGTATGCGTGCGCGCGTATCGCGCAATAATTGACGCTTTTTTTTTCGGTCGAAATATAATTCACACTCAAGAGTGCGACTTTTGTTATGTTGGGCTTGAGCGCGTTGTACAACGATCATGGTCGGTAACCTCAGGCAACCTTTGGTCTGAGGTCGTGGGGAGGGAGCGAGGGGCGGAATTAAAAAATTGGCTCTTTTTTTATAGGGCATGGATATTTTGGGTTGGAACGGAAATATTGTAAATAACGGCAAATGTAAATTGATGCGAAAATGTGATTTTGGCGTTTGATAACAAAACTCAAGATGCAATCTTGTGCTTTAAATGTAGAAAGAGAGAACGTGGTACCATTCTGAATATCCCTAATTCTAATAACAACGACGATGTCAATTATTTCTCATCGAGGGCCATCTTTATATCAAATGATTGAATTCTTGCTTCGATTTTTTTCTCTTTTGTATTCTTCTCCTTTGTTCCCCGCATCCTTCGAGAATCAGGAAAAATCTCAGCTAAGTCATTAGAAAAACCTGCAGACTCCATAGTATCGCATCATTTGAATACGGGATATATATGGATCTAAAAATATATAGTCTCATTCCGCTAAATATTTAGGCTATGTGTTTTTATGGGACTTTCAATATCGTATCAGAGTCAATTTTCACATCCTTCGTGACGTTGCATTGGTTATCTTATAACAACCTCTGTAATAGTCATGTTGGATTTTCTTTGAACTGCAACCCCTCTCTCTCAATCTCTACATGTGTGTGCGGTCGAAAGATAGAATTGTTAGATTTTCTTTGAACCGTCCCCGGAGCTTTGATATGACCTTGGTAGGAAACCATCGGTCAAGATGTTGTGATGGCCCAAGAGTCATGTCCAGCATATTGTTCGAGAAAAGCTTGTTTGTATACACTTCACTGTAATATATGAAGTATATTACAGTACTTTTCGCTTCCCCTAGAAATTTAATTTATTTTCTGAAATTTCGGAAATATTTTTGAAAAATTTTACATGGAAACTTTCGTGTAAACATCTACGAGCGTGTTTCGGGTGAGTCACGGTACATTTAGTGAGCAAAAAAGCAAAATAGTAAAAATCAATTCAAACGCGACCCTTATTTTGTTACATAATACTTTCACTCGTATCTGCAAGATAATATGCGAAGGATTTCTCAAAATTAACCTGCAAATTGGCATGTTCACTACAAAAAAACTGAGATTTTGCCACAAAAATTTGCGACGACTTTTGCCACGAAAACTAAAATCGTCGGAAATTTGCGACGAAAAATTTTTCATCGCAAATTTTCGACGATTTTTGGGACGAAAAATTTTTCATCACTAATTTCCGACGAATTTTGGTGACGAAAAATTTTTTGTCTCTAATTTCCAACGAATTTTGGCACAAAAATTTATTCGTGGCAAATTTGCGAAGAAAAATTATTCGTGGCAAATTTGCGACGGAAAAAAAATTTGTTGCTAATTTGTGACACGGAAAATAATTTTTGTGATATCCATCCCCACCCCCAATTTCTCTCTCTCGACTTATTCTTGTTCTCTCGTCATCTCTCTCTTTCATTTCTCTCGATTTACCTATCTGTGCACGCGCAAATCAATCTTGATAAAGTTTTTCCGCCAGTAAGTGTCGTGGCTAATTTCGTGACTAATTGGCGACGAAAACGGTTCATCGCAAAACTATTCATCACTTGATTTGTATTTTTTGGTGTTATTGAAATTTTTTTTCCCTTCCTTACTGGTTTGGTCGGTCGTCGAAGACATCGCTGGCCATAGGGCGAGGTCCAGCGGCCTGGCCATGGCCGTCGGTCGACGTCGCCAATGCCCAGGTGGGCTAGCCTCGCATGGGCCTTGCCATGGCCGGCGAGCTCTAGATCTAGGCGAGCTCGAGCTCGTCGGCCATGGCAAGGGCTAGCCTCGCATGGGCTGATGGCGAGGGCCAACCTCGCCGCCGATGAGCTTGAGCTCGCCCATAACTCGTTTAGATCTGGGCGAGCTCGAGCTCGCTGGCCATGACGAGCTCGGCCCTCGCTGGTGCTGGCGAGGGCCAGCCTCGCCGTTGACAAGCTCAAGCTCGCCCAAATCTAGGCAAGTTCTGGGCGAGCTCGGTCCTCGCCGGTGTCGGCGAGGGCCAGCCTTACCGCCGGCAAGCTCGAGCTCGCCCAGAA
Source organism: Syzygium jambos (assembly GCA_031216235.1). Taxonomy (NCBI): domain Eukaryota; kingdom Viridiplantae; phylum Streptophyta; class Magnoliopsida; order Myrtales; family Myrtaceae; genus Syzygium; species Syzygium jambos. The sequence continues at coordinate 16,997,928 of CM062228.1, forward strand.
CTTGCCCAGGCGAGCTCGACAGTTGTCGGACCGATGACCGGCCAAGAAGAAAGGAAAAAAAAAGGAAAAGAAAAAGAAAGAGAAAAAATAAAAAATAATTAAAAAATGAATCTTAAGTAATTTGTTTTTATTTTAGGCACGTGTCCATTTGAATGTCTTGCAATCCAAGTGAACATTGCAATTTTCATCAAATTGATCACTTTCTACTACAAAGATTTCAATCAAATACTTGGTAAGTCTTCTTGACATGGTAATTTTTTCATTTTTTTCAAGTTGAAAGTAATTGTTTTGTAAAAAACAAAATTTTAATTTTTAGAATTTTATGGTTTTAATTAAAAATATTAAACAATAGATATGATATTTTTAATATTGTATGCGAATTTTTTTTATTTTTATCCAGACACAATGCAAAGAGACAGGGGTTGGATGTATAATAAGAACTTACCTGGACGTCGAGGATTGACCGATGAGTTTCGTATCGGGTTGGAACTATTTTTGGACTTTGCTAGTAGTAAATATGAGTTCATAGATGGAAATAAGTTAAGGTGTCCATGTAAAAAGTGCAATAATGGAAAATTTCATGACATTGATAAAGTTAGAGAACATCTTAAGTTAGATAATATCTTTGTAGATTTGGGTTTACTCCCAACTATTATAATTGGACTTGCCATGATGAACCATTTATATCTGATGATAGATATCGAATAAGCGATCAATTTTTAGTTAGAGAAGAATGTAGCTATTATGACCAATTGAACCTATACCAGAAGCTGGTGTTTGATGAAGCCGGTCATAATTTTGTTTCAGAATTGAATCATGCAAGTACTAGTTTTACTCCTACACTTGAACAAGTGGGAACTAGTCATGCATCACAATTGGAAAAGATAGGAGTTACAGGTTTTGATAAGAATGTGTGTGATGGAACTTTTCAATCTAATCAGTTCTAGGAAGTATTGAAAACAACAGATGAACCTTTATGGGTAGGTTGTGGCAATCACACGAAGGTATCAGTGACAGTAAGACTGTTAAATATCAAGACAGAGCATAATGTGTCTGTGGATTATTTCAACTCTTTTGTTGAAGTAATGCGGGAAACAATGCCTCGTGATAACATCATACCAAGTGACTTTTACGATATGAAAAAGCTAGTGAATAACTTAGGTCTTCTAGTTGTAAGGATTGGTGTATGTAGTAGGGGTTGTATGTTATATTGGAGAGATGATGAAAATGCAGAATCATGCAAATTCTGTAGATAACCTAGGTACAAGATTAACAGGAGGCAGGGTCGTAATCAGAAGCGTAGACCATGCAAGTAAATATTTTATTTGCCCTTAATTCCCATGTTGCAAAGGCTTTATGCATCTCAAGCCACCGCTGAACACATGACTTGGCATGCAAATCATGAAACAGAAGAGGATCTAATGTGTCATCCTTCATATGTAGAGGCATGAAAACATTTTGATAGAATATACCCCGAGTTTATGATAGAGCCTCAAAACATCATGTTAGGTCTGTGTACTGATGGATTTGCCCCATTTGAAAAATCAGGAAAAAGTTATTCATATTGATCAGTTATCTTAACTCCGTACAATCTTCCACCTGGTATGTGCATGAAGACACCTTATATGTTTTTTACATTGATCGTGACTGGCCTGCAAAATCCAAAAAAGTTGATAGATGTTTATATGCAACTATTGATTGAAGAGTTACAACGGCTATGGGATGAAGGTGTCCCTACGTATGACGTTTCTACCGATCAAATATTTGTAATGAAGACTGCTCTTCCTTGGACGATAAATGACTTTCCAGCTTATGAAATTTTATCTGGATAGAGTACAGCTGGGATCTTAGGATGTCTGATATGTATGGAGAGATCGAAGGCATTCAGATTAAAATATAGTAAGAAGCCTAGCTATTTTGATTGTCACAGACAATTTTTGCTGCTAAATCGTACATTCAAAAGGAATAAAAAAGAGTTCATCAAGAATAAGATCGAAAGAACACATCCACCATTGAGGTTGACCGGTCATGAAATTTGGGAGCGAGTGCAAGAGTTTCCAACTGTTGTTGAAAACCTTCACGGCACAACTACTGCGTACGGAAGTACACATGAGTGGACTAAACGCAATATATTTTGGGATCTACTATATTGAAAGGCCAATTTTATTCATCATAATTTTGACGTTATGCACATAGAGAAGAACGTTTTCGACAATATCATAAGTACTGTGATGCATGTCACTGAAAAAACAAAAGACAACTTGAACGCAAGAAAAGATACGAGGGATATTTGCGATCGATCAACACTAGATGTGGATGCAAGTAGCAGGGGACCAAAACCAAAAGTAGTTTATATATTAGAAAAGGAGCAAAGACGGGTCGTTTGTCAATGGTTGAAATCGGTGCGATTTCCTGATGGATATGCTTCCAATTTCGGGAGATGTATAGATTTGAATGAATGCAAGTTGACGGATATGAAGAGTCATGATTGTCACATATTTATGCAAAGACTAATTCTAATAGCCTTCAAGGAACTTCTACTAAATTTTGTTTGCGGCGCCATTACAGAGTTAAGTAATTTCCTACATGATATTTGTGCAATAGCATTAAAAGCATCATACATGGAGAAATTAAAGAGAGATATTGTAATTATTCTTTGTAACTTAGAAATGATATTTCCTCCATCGTTCTTTGATTCAATGGAGCATCTCTTAGTTCACTTGCCTTATGAGGCCAAAGTTGCAGGTCCCGTCCAATTTCGATGGATGTATCCATTTGAGAGGTAAATTTTTTTTAAATAAATTTGAAATTACTTCATTATATATTATGTTTCGATAAACTTTTTTTTATTGCAACTAGGTTCTTATATTATTTGAAGAAAAAAGTGAAGAATAAGGCATGTGTCGAAACTTTAATTTGTAATGCATATATTGTGGAAGAAGAGACAACATTTGTATTATACTATTTTGAGCTGCACGTGCAGTGCAAGAGGTGGAGAGCAGGAAGAAATGATGAGGGTCCCATTGATCCCAATTGCAAATCATTCTCTATTTTCAATTATCTGGGTCGATCAAGCGGCGTATGTAAGTTTCGTCACTTAACAGGTGAAGAAAAGCAAGCAGCCCATATATATATTTTACTGAACTGTCCAGAAGTTGAGCCATACTTCGAGTAAGTGTATATTTGTAAGTATATGTATCGTGTGTCAAATATTTGATAATATATAAATGGTATTTGTTAATAGGAATTTCCGAAATTCAATGTATGAACTACCACCAAATGAGTTTGACCATCTGTACGAGGAACAATTTGCAAAATGGTTCAAAACATAAGTAAGTTGCATATGGACGAAATTCAAGTTATTTGAATTTTTTATACATCATATATTAAAATATATATTATTGACATTGCGTTTGTCTCCTTAGGTTCACAGTAATCATGATCAAGTTGGAGAGTAAGAATTACTATATCATCTATTGTGGGGTCCAAAGTCAAGAGTACGAAGTTGGCCAGCATATTTCATAAATGGGTATAATTTTCACACTCGAGAATATGAAATGGGAAAAGTTACAATGAATAGTGGTGTGTGTGTTCAGTCATCCAATGGTGACAGTTCGAAAGATGATTTTTATGGCTTATTAGATGAAATCGTCGAGATAGAGTACTATGGACCATTAATGCAGGTTGTGTTGCTTAAATGCATGTGATTCAACCTCGTCAAAGGAATGAATGTGCATACTAAATATAATTTGGTTGAAATAAATCACAAGAAAAGATAAATGAAATATGAGCCATTTGTCTTGGCATAATAAACAATTCAAGTATATTATGCATCATATCCTAGTTTGAAACGTGACAAAACTGATTGGTGGGTTGTATGTAAAACCAAAGCACAAACAAAAATCGAGGAATATTGGAAGGACACAGCATATCAATAAGAGGAAGTTCGTAACATGATTGAAATTGATGAATATAATATTCCAACTTTACGAGATCCATGTGAAGTGATGATCGATGTGGATCCAACTGAAATTCGTGAATTAAATTTTGAAGTAGGTACAGAATTTGATTTTGAGACAGAGGATGAAGATGATGCTCATAAAGAAGATGAAGATCAAGACGAAGATGAAGACGAAGATAAATGTGAAGATGAAGATGAAGATGATTTTTGAGACTTTTTACTAATTATGTGTAATTATTATTATTATTGCGACATGTGTTTTTTATTGTTGTCATAATTTTTATTATTGTTGTTGGCGTAATTATTATTGCTGTTGTCGTCGTCGTTGTTATTATTAGAATCCGTGGCTAATTAGCATCAGATTTAGCCACGGAATTGAAATAGTCGGGAAAAAGCCACGCGACTATATTTCCGTGGAAAATTCCGACGAATTTAGCCATAAATTTCAACAAAAGGCCGTCTCTACCGGAGGCCTTATTTTTGTGGAAAATTCGTGGCAAATTTCCCACGAATTTTGCCACGAAATTCAATTTTCTGGCGTCGGCGGCTTTTTTTAAATTCGTGGCAAAATTCGTGGGAAATTTCCCACAAATTTTGCCACGAATTTGAAGTTTCCGAGCAATTATTGCACTATATACTATTTTTGTGCAAAATTCGTGAGAAATTTCCCCCGAATTTTGTCACGAAATTCAAAACCTCGGTGTTGCCCGCGAAGGTGAATTCAACTTTGTCCTCCTCGTTGTCGCCGTCCTCGCCGTCCACCTTGCCCGGCGCGGTACGCAATCGAGCTCCATTCCTTGAATAAAATGGTGTCGGCTGTGATTCCCGAGGGGGGGTGGGTCGCAGCCGCGATTCTGGCGGGGGAGATCGCGGCCGGATTTCGGGGGGTGGGATTGCATTTTCGGCTGTGTCTTTGACTGGAATTTGCTTCTGCAGAGGAGGGATTGTGCTTTGCATTGTTGGGCGCAATTAGTTGCTGTTTTTTTGTTTTGTTTTTGTGGGTAAGTGGAAAAAAGGTAGGCTTAGAGAGGAGGAGGAGGTCTAGTTCTACATTTCGCTTGCAGAATAGCTAATTCAAACCAGATTTCTCATGAAATCTGGTTTCTGCACTAGATGATTTTGCACGACTTGCATGTTGTCGATTTTTGTTAATGATTTTTCTGCTAAGATCTAAACTTAGGTAAAAGGAAGCTTAAATAGGGAACAAATTAATGGGTTGCATTCATGGTAAATTTGCTTGTTGAACGTATTTTGTGATCTTTTTTTTAGGTTTGTACTAGAACTTTGCGAAATGGGATATTCGGGGCATATATTTGCACAAATGTGGTATTAGACTTGATACTTGTTGTAATTCATTTTGCACATTTAATATGCTTCGTTATATTTTTAGTGGAATCTGATGCGGTCAAAATTTCAATAGGTTCTTCCGATGAGAGCCAGAGATTGCTATTTATCAGAGGCGATAGTCTGTTTGTTTCATTTTCTCAAGTTTATTTTTTGCTCTCTGAAACAAAATGGTAAGCAAAATGACTTTACGTCATTTTCTGTCCCTAATACATGTTCATATTTTTTAAAATATTTGTCTAACTTTCTTACTTGTCAGTATAAACGTGGAGGTCACATGCGTGGTGCGGGTTCACAAAGAAGACCAACCCCTTCCGCTTCCTCATCCTCGACCCTCTCCTCTTCCCTTGCCCTTTCATCTAACTCTCAACCACCACATGTTCATGGACAACATGGACACATTGGCCCATCCTCCGACCCTCAATAACATGTTCATGGAGAACTTATGGATGTAAACAAAATTGTCCATGTCGCGAATTTTCCGTATGCTTCATTGTCTTATTGTCTATATTGTTATAATATGTTTTCAGATTCACTGATTCTACGTATGTTGTGCGGAAACTTAATAGAATAGTCAATAACTGTTGGATCGGGCAGTTTACTACTTTCAGCAGCGCTCTTAAAGAAATAAAGACTTTGTGGTGGAATGAGTTCAATGTTAGTGTTGTCCTTCTACTTTCTCATAAACTAAGTTTAGTGCAGCATACTGATGGTCAATAATGAATTTTGTCATGAATTGTCTGATGCATTATAATGGATATGTTACCTGTGACCTTCATAATAACTTTCAGTTGCTTTTCTATTGATTATAGCGTAAGTTTACGTGGGATGAAATAGAAGAAGATGAGATTAGAAGAATTTTTAAGAAGAAAGTCGGTGATCATATGCGATATGTGATAAATAGAGCGAAGAGAACAAAAGAAAAGCCGGATTTCATTACAGCTGACAATTGGACGGAAATTACGAGAACTTGAGAAACTGAGAAGCATAAGCAAAGGTGTGAACAGAATAAGAAGAATCGAGCTTCTAGTTCTAGCGACGGGTTTGTGTCTGCCACATATGCTGGGGACTCTATCAACATCGACGAGTATAAAAGAAGAATGGTAAGTCAGTTTAAACTTGTTAGTTAATTTAATTCAATGATTACTCATTTAATTTTAAATTTTATAGGCAGATGAATTGGGGACGGAACCCACATTTACAGCTACATTTGAACACACAATTCAAAAAAAGGATAAGACATGGATTGGCGCTCGAGCAAAAGCTATTAAGGTACGTAAGGTTATAGTTTGGACTTTATGGAAACTAGAATGAAAATCATGAATGTTTTTAATATTTATGCTAATATATATGAATTTATATTATTTCCATATATATTGTTAATATAGGAAAAATATGATGAACTTTTAATGAGCACTGCTAGTGGTGATAGTGGTGGTGATGATAGTGGTCGTGGTGATGGTGTTGCTGTGTCTAAGCTATCGGTTGACAGTATGATATTATGAGTGGAGGCAACGAGTGGGATGAAAGGAGGAAAAATATTTGGGATGATATCCTTGTCAAGAATGTACAAAACGAAGGCTACTGCAAGTTCATCCTCCAATGCGGCTGTTTCAAGGAGGACACGACATGAGGAGCAAATGACACAAGAATTGATCCAACTGAAACAGTTGCTTGTACAGAAGGACGAAGAACTGAAGCATTTGCTTGAACAGAAGGACGAAGAAATAAGAGTGATGCAACAACAAATGCAACTTATCATGCAACACCTCGGCATCGATCGCAATGAGGTTCCTCTTGTACCTCCTATTAATGTAATAAATGCGGCAATTGGTGATGATGATGATGATGCTAATGCTTTTATTGTCAGTCCTTCCTAGTTCATTCTCTTTGGGGCCGACCAGTCGTTGTCGTCCTCCCCTCGCGGCAAGCTGCCTCGTCAATCTGAGGACAAGCTTCGGGTGACGTCCTCGTCTCTCAACTTTAGGAGTTATAATTGTGACGTTACTGCTGGTTTCATATGTTTTCTAATGGATGTGAAAGTTGACTTATATTCAAATGTAAGAACATTGGTCCTCGAACGTTTTTTGAAAATCCTCCTACTTATTTTTGTATAGCTAGTTCCACGTCCATGCATAAATGCTTGTTTTATATTTTGGACAAATTCGATATCTTTATTTATGTATTCATATTTCATCAGGTGTCGATAAATGTGACTGTTCTTGATGTCCTGCCGAGTACCAAAGCTGCCAACATTTTATGGTTATCCCGCGTCCTTTCAATGTTTTGAATGTATTACATGATGTTCATTAGTGCTTAGCTACCTCTATGTATTATGAGATTGAATATCGAATACTATAATGTGAGACTTTACAACTTATACATTGTAGAAATTACTATTGCTGCTAATTAGATTTAAAATCGAAATTGTCCCTAAACAAAATTCATCGCAAACTTAGCGACGAATTTTGTCACGAATAGATTTCATCGCAATTTAGCGACCCAAAAAAAAACTTTCTTTGCAAACTAGCGACAAATACAGTTCGTGGAAAATTAACGACGAATTTTGTCACGAATAATTACCGACGAATTTTGTTACAAATTATTGGTGACGAATTTTGTCACGAATAATTAGTGACAAAATTTGCAACGAATCATTACCGATGAATTTTGCCACGAATTCTTTTTCGTTGGAAAAATTTGCGACGTGGAAATTCGTTTTGCCACGATTTTTGCAACGAACAATTAGCGACGAATTTTGCCGCGATTTTTTTTTCGTCGCAAATTACCAACGAAAATTGAAATTTTTTGTCGGAAAAATTCTCGATTTCCCACGATTTTTGCAACGAATAATTAGCGATAAATTTTGCAACGAATTTTCCCACGAATTTAGCTATGAATTTGTTTTCGTCGCAAATTACCAATGAAAATTGAAATTTTTTTGCGGCAAAATTCGCGATTTCCCATGATATTTGCAACAAATATTTAGCGATAAATTTTCTAACGAATTTTGCAACTAATTTTCCCACGAATTTAGCCACGAATTTTTTGTCCCCAATTTCGTGGGAAATTTGTTGTGTCACGAATAATTAGCGATGAATTTAGCAACGATTTTTACAACGAATGATTAGCGACGAATGTTGCCATGAATTTTGCAATGAATAAATAGCCACGAATTGATTTTTGTCGCAAATTACCAATGAAAATTCAAATTTTTGTCACCAAAATTTTTGAAAAAAAATTTGCGACGAATTTTTTTGTGCGTCTCTAATTTTGCGGGAAATTCATTTTTCCACGAATAATTAGCGACGAATGTTGCCATGATTTTTGCAACAAATAATTAGCGACGAACTTTACAACGAATTTAGCCACGAATTTATCTACAAATTTTGCCACGACTCTATTTTCGTCGCAAATTACCAACGAAAAATTAAAATTTTTTGTCGCAAAAAATTTCCAATGCTGAATTAGCGACGAATTTTTTTTCATTGCTAATTCGTCGGAAATTCATTTTGCCATGAATTTTACCACGAATAATTATCGACGAATTTTGCCACGATTTTTGCAACGAATAATTAGCAACGAATTTTGCAATGAATTTAGCCATGAATTTTACGACGAAATTATTTCGTCGCAAATTACCAACGAAAATTGAATTTTTTTTGTAGCAAAAATTTGCAACGACGAATTACCGACGACTTTTTGTTCGTCTCAAATTTCGTTGGAAATTCGTTTTGCCACGAATTTTGCCAAATTTTTCGTTGGAAATTTCGTGGCAAAAACATTGTTTTTTGGTAGTGGTTGATGCCTAGTAATGCAATATGTATTACCTGTAATTCATATCTGCATTATCTTCGGAATTTAAATAGCCTTAGAAAAAAAATTAAAAAATAAATGAGCAGGGGGTTAGTGGGGAACCATCAACTATGTGAAGATCAGGAAAAAAATTAGGTTGAACACGTGCATGTTGCGTCCAAGCAAGGCTACATATTCAAAATTCAACATAATTATTTAGTGCCATAATCCATGCATAAACACAATTATTAATTTATTAATTATAAGTTCACGAGTCACAGTGGTTGGAGAGTTCTAGTATCCCATCACTTCATATAGGTCGCACCTTGCCTTCAAAGATAATAAAAATAATAAGAGAAAATTGATGAAACGTGCCTTAATTAGTTTTGAATCTTCGAAAACATAAACCAAAAAGATCAAATTGCCCATCCTTTCAAAGGTTTCACACTACTTTTTTTTTAAACTCTTTGATCACATAAACACCCTAAGACCTAAAACAGTATTACCGGTAACTATAACCATGACTGTTCCGTGTCGCCTTTGTCTCCCTCGCCGACATCTACCCTCTCTGCCCCCCTTCCATTCTCTCTCTCTCTCTCTCAATGCACGTGAGCGCTTCGTAGTATTTTGCACTTAAAGCTCGACTTTTGGTTTGTTGTGCTCAAGAGTAATGAAAAGCAATCGAGGTCATGGCCTTAGGCAACCTCCAATATGAGGTCGTGTGGAGGATGGAGGAACGGAATTGAGGAATCAAATTATTTCATAGGGTGTGAATGTTTTGACTCACAATGAAATTCTTGTAAACAAAGCAAATATAAATTGATGAGAAAATGTGATTTTGGCGTTTGATAACGAAACTTAAGATGCAAACTTGTGCTTTTAAAGAAGAAGAAAGAAAGTGGTTGTGACATCCGAAAATTCCTACATCAATTACTAATATGTAGGAAATGAAGACAATAAATGTTACAAGTACAAATCCTAGTTGAATTACTGACTTTGTTGTGCGCGAAAGCAATATATATTTACGTATCCGTGACTTTCGGAATGCGATTCCATTAGGATGTAATTACTGGGCTTTTGTATATAGGTTGATTATATAGAGTGAGTTGAACCACATATTGCCATAGTAACTATTGGTAGGGATCGACATGTTCCGAAATACTTATCGAATAATTTTCAAAGTTAAAATTCACTAACTTGAGATTTTCCTAACGTTCGATAGCTTTTGCATATAATTTCATTTGGTTAAAATATTTTTCTGCATTATCGATATTTAGAATGGGCATCGATTTTCTTGTATATTTACTGAATTGCAAACTATATTGACGAAGCATCAAATATCTTCTATTTAATCACTCATAACAAGCCACTTGTCACCCTTTCACTTGAACCTTTCTCTTCATTCTAGACCTAGTATTTGACCCACATGCTTTTAATTGTGCCATTGAACTTAGTCATCAAAATGACATCACTCATGACATTTTAACTTAACCAAGGTTTGTAGCATTCATTGCAAGTGAAGTTAAGAAAAAGAAAATAAAAGAACACCCTTTTCTCCTTTCTTGGTCGAGACATCACTCCCTTCATTTTCCACTTCAAGAATTGCTTCATCTACCTTTCTTCCATAAACAATTTTTTCCGGTTCAAGGTTTCAATCAACCTTCAACTATCCAATTAAGTTGTGGTTTTAGCTCAACTTTCAAGAGTCTTACAAAGTAAATTCAAGGCTTTGGTTGTTCAAGATTCCATTCAAGGCAAGTGAAAACTCTAGGGGCTAAGTTAAATTGATCTACTTAGTACTCTTGACTTGGTTAATTGATGATTGTTAGTTTAGTTTAAATTTGATCCTAAGTGCAAATAGATTCCAAGATTTACAAGTAGAGTTATAGTGAGTTCTTGCCTGTATTGAAATATTTAATACATTCCTAGAAGGTGTTTGAAAGAATACCCAAATGGTTTTGTTGCACCTTAGAGGGGAAAGAATGAGCAAATGGTAAAACTAAGCATAAAATGGATATCTTGATAATTTTTGACAAAGTTATGGGCAAATTTCGAAATTCATAGAAGTAAGAGGGTGCTATTAATAGGGTTATTTTGTGGGTTTCAATATTAATTAGTAGGTTATTAAGTAAGATAAATTAAAGGAAATCCAACCGGTTAAAAACAATGAGTTTAGAGCTTTAGTGGCAAATTCGTAGTTTCACCAAATTGAGGGACGAATTTTAAAAAAAAATCCGGAAGTTCTGGGCACTGTTCACAGCTTGAGGAACCTTATTATGATAAGTGTTTAAGTTATTTTCAGAGTTAAATATTTAATATGGACAACGTGTCTAATTATGCAAAATTGGACCTAATTGTGTAATGAATTTGGAAGTGGGCTATTTTGGTAATTTTGTAAAATCCAAGGCATGCTCATAGTGCAAATAAAATACTCACATGTCTTAAATAACAAATGAATGGGTTTTGGTGTTTCATTAATATGGCTGGATTAAGTGAAAATTGAAAGTTTGAGGAGCAAAGAAAATTGTAAAGTGAGAAACTTTATTGGAGCAATTTTATAACTTTTGAGGATAATTGCATGTTTGAATCAAGAAGTTTATTTTTTCTCATGCTTAGTATGTGATGGATGGATGTCGATAAGATTCGGTAATATAAAAAGTAGTAATGGTGAAACTAAAGCCGAAAGTGATATTTTTTGTAACTCGACTAAGTTACCGATATATTAGCTAAGTGTTGCCAATTATTTATGTGATCGATCATTTGAGTTGTCTACGTTCACGGTGTAGAGTTTTGAGCATTGGTAATTCCTAAGTTACCGATTACCTATTTATGGTTTTTGATTAAATGACAATGGCTTAGCATGGAAAGAGTGATGATATATGGGTTGAAGTGTATGTAATTAATTGTTTATCATTAATTGCATGAAAAATGACAAATTATTGATATTTACATGGCAATTGTTATGTTGTTATGAAATGTATGTGAATGATGCCACATGATTAAGACCTTTGCCATGGCCTATTCGCCACTAAGCGAATTCTCTTGTATGAATATGTGGATGAGACTTTAGAGTTAGCCAGATGTTTCATTGTGTGAGACAGTTCTCTATAAGGTTGAGATGATGTTAAATCCTATGATGACATGACTTATGTAGTTATGGTATAACATGGCTTACATAGCCATGGTATAATGTTAACAAATGACCATTATCATGCGGATATACAATGGCGTATTTATTCTCGCTAATGTAAAGGACACTCGTGATGAATGGGTTGAGGCGTGGCAAATGGTATGAATGATTTCATCCCTTATGAGTTGATGGTGACGATGCCTCGTTAGTCGATATCCCTAATGATTTGAGATGGTCCTACCCAGTGACGAATATGAACTCACTTGTGCATATCAGTGAGCTATTATGTGATATCTTCGCATCATGAGATAATATGCTATCGACTTGCATTTGAGTGAATAATCTTATACAATGTTTTTAATTGTTTCCATTGACATATCATGATAGTAAAGATAGTGCATTTGCTTTTGCATTAGTTGAATATGATTGTTTTGCACTCACGTTGTTTGTTGGTATCAGGTTGAGTGGTTAGAGGATCTCCTACCTTAGATTTAGAGATTTCATTTATTGAGTTTCAATTCGCCGTCACTACTTTTCGGAGCTCCTGTGTATTTTGATTGGGGAATATCAAGATGAGCTTGTACTAGAATTGTCAGTAGTATATACAAAGTGTAGTTAAATTGTATGGGTCGTCATGGGGCTACTAGAGTGGATTTTTATCGATTTGCTGCTTGGTATTGGAATATCGGCGGTGAGTTAGTTGGATCGTCGAAGGGTTTCAATGATCCCCCTTTGTTGTGACGTCGATGGCATGTCGATTGACAAGGTTGTCGATCCGTAATTCAGGAGACTTTAGATTAACGCTTCCAAGGATAACTTGTAAGGGTTGGACCAAAGTGTGCAGAGAAAGTGGAGACGGATTTTTATACATAATGTTTTGATATATATTACCCGAGGTTAAATTATTTGTTCAATCAAAGATAAGTTAGTTATTTTATCGGAAGATTAAAGTGAAGTCAAAGTATATGCGCATTCGAGGTTTAAATTTTATGAAAATTTGGGTTGTTACAGTGGTGCCGGAAAAAAAGACGAAGGTTTTTTGAATCTCTCTACTACTATTAATAATAATGACAACAAGGATAACAATTATTACCCGTCGAGGGTCATTAATAAATCTAAGGAGCAAATTTCCTGCAACTTTAGTTTTTTCTCTTTTGAATTATTGTCTTTTTCCTTTCCCCATTTATTGAGAATTAGAAAGATACCGGTTGAGCCATTAAAACAGACCGATTGATTTAGTGCCGTACATCATTTGAATATGAGATTTCTATGGCTCTAATGTATAGTTTCGGTCCATCTAATATTTGATTTATGTTTTTTTTATGGGAAGTTAAATGTTGTATCAGAGTCAACTTCAAAACCCCTCATGATATTACCTTATTTATATTGTTTCGATTCGATTTCCACGTCAAGTGTCATTTCACGTTCCGTCGAATACAGGATTTCTACGCAAGTAAGTAACGTATTTTCTTTCACGTAATGACTATTTTATAAAACCCTCTGAGTCAGTGTTTTATACTTTAATTTTCCCGTCGTAAGAGGTAATGTCTCCTTTGACCAAATCAAAGAGCAAGGTTTGGCTGAGTAGATATATTTAATTGCAACACCGAATATACAAAATTTCGTGAAAATTTAGAGACAAGATGTAATGATGGCCTAAGTCTGTCTTCTCTCCAAAGTGCTAGAAGGAAAGACAAATCTCTTGCTGTACCAATCAAAAGATTTGCTTTGATCTCCAGCTCAATCGCCTCCTTTCTGGCTAGTTCTCGAGGGAAACTCTAAATTAGGGCATTGACTTGATTTTTGCTCCCATCATTTGGTGGGTAAGCTAATTATCTATGAACTGAAAGAGACCTTCAAGATGTGGACGATGTCATTGGTCAGTATGTCGACGGAACCACATTCATTAGCTCGATAATTGTAATGCATTCACCGATGGTTACCTACGAAAGATAGCAAAACAAAGGGTTTCTGTAAGTTGATCTGAAGATTGGCATGTTGATGCCTAGCAGAATCCCACATGCGGATACCCATCGGCTATTAAATCATGTTAGAAAATCTGCACTATCGTTTCGTTTGGAATTGTGGAATTTAAATAGCCTTATAAAACAAATAAAATTAAAATGAGCAGGGGGTTAGTGGGGCACCATCAACCAAGTGAAAATCAGGAAAAAAAATCAAGTTGAACACGAATTTGTTAATGTGCATGTTGCGTCCAAGCAAGGCAACATGCACATATTAAACATAATTATTTAGTGCCATAATCCATGCAAAAACACATTTATTAACTCATTAATTATAAGTTCATGAGTTACATTAATTAGAGAGTTCGAGCATCCTATCACTTCGCGCGCCTCGCCTTCAATGATAATGAAGATGATAAAGGGAAATTAACCAGACCCGCCTTAAATCGTTTTGCATCTTTGCCACTTTTCTGCTTCTAATTTTAAAAACTACCAATTTGCATTTAACACAACATAAATGAAAAATATCTAATTGCACTTCCTTTCAAAGTTTCTACACAACGTTTATTGACTTTACGATCACACAAAAACCTTTAGACTCAAAAGAGTAACGCTCCGTCTCGTCTCTGTCTCCCTCTCTGACAATTACCCTCCACCCCCCAGCCATTCTCTCTCTCTCTCTCTCTCTCTCTCTCTCTCTCTCTCTCTCTCTCTCTCTCTCTCTCTCTCTCTCTCTACGCGTGTGTGCGTCACGAAATACTTTGCACTTAAAGCTCAACATTTTGTCTATTGTGCTCAAGCACAATGTACACCAATTGAGATCAATGCCTTGGGCAACCTCTAATATGAGGTCGGAGGGACAGAATTGAGGAATAAAAAAGCATATAAGAATTGATGTAAAATGTGATTTTGGTGTTTGATAACAAAATTTAAGATGCAAACTTGTGCTACTAAGAAATGAAGAGAAAAATTAGTCCTGTAATAAAAGTGAGGAAGGTTTTCATAATCTCCATAATAATAATGATGACGATGATGACGATGGCTATTACTCGTAGAGGGCCATCAATAAATCTAAGGACCGAATATTTGCAACTTCGGTTTTTTCTCTTTTGTATTTTTCTCTTTTTTCTTCTCCTCATTTTTTGAGAATTACAAAGATCCTAGTTAAGTCATCCTAAGATATTGGTGAATTTAGTGTATACATCATTTGAATAAGGGATTTCTATGGCTCTAAAATGTATAGTCTCAGTCCATCTAATATATAATTTATGTTTTTTTTATGATATCGTATCAAGATTAACTCTCACATCATTCGTGATATTACCTTATTTATATTGTTTCGGTGCAACTTGCACGTAAGAAGATGTGTTAAAGTGTCATTTCACGTTCCGTTGAATACATGACTTCGACGTAAGTAATGTATTTTCTTTCACCTAACGGCTATTTTATAAAACTCTTGGAATAAGTATTTTATACTATAATTTTCCCATCCAAAGAGGTAATGTCTCCTATGACCAAATCAAAGAGCGAGAGGGCTAGCCGAGTAGATAACTTTAAGGGTTAATACCACGAAAAACCCAAATTGGTACACCTATGATAATTTTACCCTAAACTAATTTTTTAACCACCAAAAACCCCGAACTGATACATTTGTGACAAATTTACCCTTCATTAGTTTCCATTAAATTGAATTAATACCACAAAAAATCATAAACCGGTACGCCTGTGACAAATGGAGGTTAAAACATAAAATTGGTACATCCGTCAATTGTTACTTGTAATTAACAAAGTAATTAACAGTAAAATTTAATGGAAATAAACTGAGGATAAATTTGTTATAGGTGTATCGGTTTGGGATTTTTGGTAGCTAAAAAATTAGTTTGGGATAAAATTGTCATAGGCATACTAGTTTGAGATTTTTCGCGGTATTAACCCTGACTTTAATTGCAAGATGGAATATGTAAAATTTCTTGAAAATTGGGACAAGTTGTAACGATGACCTAAGTCTGCCTTCTCTCCAAAGTGCTAGAAGCAAAGGCAAATCTCTTCCTATACCAATCCAAAGATTTGCTTTGATCTCCAGTCCAATCGTTCTCCTCCTTTCTGGCTGGTTGTTGGCCTATCGGGAAACTCTAAATTATGGCATTCACTTGATTTTGGCTCCCATCATCTAGTGGATAGGCCAATGTCTATGAAGTGAAAGAGTCCTTGGAGATGTGGGCGACGCCATTGGTCAGCAAGTTGAGCAAAACACATTTATTAGCTCGATAACTGTAAGTTCGCGAGTCACGGTAGTTGGAAAGTTCGAGCATCCTATCAGTTCCAATAAGTCACACGTTGCCTTTAATGATGATGTAAGATAACGAGGGACGGTTGATGAAACCAGCCTAAATTAGTTTTGCGTCTTTCCATCTCTCTCTCTTCCTAATTTCAAAACTATCACTTTGCATCTTACGAAACATAAACAAAAAGATCACACTGCCCTTTCCTTTCAAAAGTTCGACACAACGTTTATTAGCTCTCTAATTACCAAAACACTTCTGCCGATAATTGCAACCTCTCTCTCTCTCTCTCTCTCTCTCTCTCTCTCTCTCTCTCTCTCTCTCTCTCTCTCTACATGTGTGTGCGCTCGTGTCGTGCAATACTCCACGCTTAAAAGCGCGACTTTTGTTATGTTTGTGCTCGAGGGCGTCGTGCAATGATTTGAGCTCGTGACCTCAGGCAACTTGTGGTCTGAGATTGTGCGGAGGGAGGGAGGGGCGGAATTAATGGACTAGCTTATTTTATAGGGCATCGATATTTTGGTTTAGAACGGAAATCTTGTAAATAACAACAAATGTAAACTGATGTGAAATTGTGATCTTGGTGTATGATAACAAGACTCAAGAAGCAATCTTGTGCGCTAAAATGTAGAAGAGCGAAAGTGGTACCTTTTTTAATATCCCTAGTACTAATTACAAGGACGATGGCGATTATTTCTCATCGAGGGCCATCAATAAAATTGAGGATTGAATTCGCACAAGTTCGATTTTTTCTCTTCCGTATGCTTCTTTTTTTCTTCCCTGCATCCTTCGAGAATTAGGAAAAATCTCAGCTGAGTCATCACAAAAACCAGCAGACTCCGTGTAGCGTATCATTTGAATACGGGATTTATATGGATCTAAAATGTGTAGCCTCGGTCCGCTTAGTTTTTAGTTCACGTGTTTTTACAAGACTTTCAATATCGTATCGGAGTCAAATTTCATGTCCTTCGCGATGTTGCGTTACTTATGCTATAACAAGTCAGTTTGCTCATAAGAAGGGAGCGTTAAAGTCACATTCAGTCGAATACGGGATTTTAACGTGTATAGTTAACTTTCTTCCGCCTAGCGGCTATTTTATAATACTCTCGGCATTGATGTTTTCCACTTTAATTTTTCCCTTCGCAAGAGGTAATGTCTCCTATGACCAAATCAAAGCAAAGGGCTGATTATCAACGGCAACATGGAATATAAAAAAATTGCCTTGAGGACTGAGGAACCTAAAGATACAACGGTTAGTGATTACGTATGGTCTAAAATTGCCTTGAGGACTGAGGAACCTAAAGATACAACGATTAGTGATTACGTACGATCTTGTCCTTCTCTCCAAATTCCTAGAAGCAAAGACAAATCTCTCGCCATAACAACCAAAAGATTTGCTCCTAATCAAACCGGCCTAATCGAATTCCTTCTTTGTGGCATTGACTTGATTTTCTTTTTCGTCCCGTTCTCTTGGTGGGTAAGCTAACATCAATGACCCGAAAAGAGCCCATCAAGTTGAAGAAGATGTGGATGGTGTTGTTGCTCGAGAAGTCAACCGAATTGGGTGCTACTGTGGAGGTCTCGGGGAAAATTTTTGTGGCGTAAAGCAAGGAATTAACCAGACTCAGGATTTGGACCACCTTCATCGTGATTCGAGGGGCTAACGCTCAATGCACGGAAAGGTCTCTTGATTCATCACGCGAACGAATTATTCTCGTGTTTTGCAGCCAATCGATGCACCGTTATCCGAATGCACATGAAGATCGAATGGCGTTGGGGAGCAAAGAGTTGCCAAAGCATGCAAAAGGAACCTGTCTCGGCTCATATGGCATCGGGGCCGGGTTTGTCCCGATGGGGGATGCTCTGCCTCTCTCGGTTTTTGGTGTACTGACAAATCTCAACTGTTATTACGTAAGTTGAATATTTCGTGATTGTCTAGGTTGGACTTTGGGCCAAACATTAATGTAGGGAAATGGAGTTGGCGAGAGGGAAGTAGGGCTAATGAAAGATTCGAACTCAAAATTATCTACTCCGATTCTATGGACAACACTGCAGTCTAATATTTCGTCAAAATATTATGCAGTAGAAATACTGTCGTGTGCGATTTCACGTTGCTCAGTCGTAATTAAATTTGAAATGCTGTGAAAAAGCAATTTTTCTTTCGATTTCACGACATTCCGTTGCGATCGAGTGCAGAGAGTCGGTCCACATGCGATACGCCATTAGCGCTTTCTTGTTTATTGGCTAACGTATCACGACTTTGGGAGGTGAATCGAGAAGAAGGAGAGAGAGCGATACAGATCCGTATACTGTACACGAGAGCCGGTGATGGTAGGATCCGGTTGGACTGGACAGCCCCTGTGCTTACCAAGTTAGTGTTGCCATGCCGGCCATCCCATTCCATCGTTCATTGGACATCAAAATCCAAAACGACTGATGAAACGAGCCCAGGCCCATTTTGGACAATTGGCAACATCAAGCTCAGGCCCAGGATTGTGCTGTCTCAATTAGATTTCATGATTCATTTTTAGGTTAATTCGCTCGTTTCGCGAAAAATAAATTATTTAGAAAAAAATTTCTTTAAAATGATCGTTTGTATTACTTGATATAATTAGTCAACCAAAAGTGTTTCCGTTAACAACAACAATTTTTGTCTATAAATTTTCGTTGACGATGAAAATATTTTCATTTGCTCATTTGTTCATTTTTGTAACGGAAATGAATGATTTATGAAAACATTTTCCTAAAAACGATTGATTGTATTGCTTAAAAAAATGAATGAACGAAAGATATTTTCATCATTCAAGAAAATATTTATACATAAATTGTTATCGATAATGAAAATATGTTTCACCGACTAATTATTTTAAGCAATACAAGTGATTATTTTTAGGAAAATCTTTTCCAACTAATTCATTTTTCGCGAAACAAACTGAGCCTTAATGTTACTAATCTACGATAATCGTAAATTGAGTCTTAATAGGTTTTCCTTCTAGCTCCCATGGGCTATATTAATAATACACGGGATGGAATTTACGTGGTTCGAGATATGGCCAATTACATATATTGTCATTTTCTTAAAAGCACGTCAAGAATGTTCAGCATTACTCCACTAGGATCATAAAATGATGTTAATATGATTTCGCATCAAAATATATTAGGAAATTTTATTGTTCATCCTTCTACTTTCGCGGTTTTTCTAATCGAGTCCCCGTACGTTTAATTTGCCTAATCAGGCCCTTCTACCTTCATAGATTTTCTAATCGAGTTCGCCCCGACATCGAATCCAGCCAAATCCAGCTGACGTGGCAAATCCAACACGGCCTTAAATAAAAATATATTTCCTTTTTTTCGCTTTTGATTGGGGTACGTACTGAAAGACCAATTATATATTAGCACTTCCTTTTCTTTAATAGCTTCGGCGAAAAAGGGTCAACATGTCATCCGAATCTTCCAAATTCATCAAAGTTTTAATTAATATCTGAAACCATGTAGTGGGTGGGACTGTCATGACAAGTGCCCCACGTTTAGGCAGTCCATAAGAGAATCTTAGGTCCAGAAGCTATTTTTGCGTACTTAACTTGTTTTTAATTTGTGATTTCATATGAGTCTACTCGACACGCAAGTTGTGCGTTATATTTTGTGTTTTGTTTTTTTTTTTTGGGGGGGGGGGGGGGGGCCCCCCACCACCATATTCATTAGTTAATTTCGAAAAATCCTAATCGCAAAAATAACTGCGAAATCAAATCCTCATTTAATCTTTTTGGTGAGCCCGCGGCCAAATTCGGTGACGTGACATGCCAGAACTTCGCGCTGCGTCTTTTAATTTGCTTTGCAACTGTGGCGCCGCATCAGGAAAAAATAGAAGAAATTTGAAAACAAAGAATTAAAGGCCAAACCAAAAAACCAAAAAAAAAAATCGCAGAAAAACTAAAACAAACCAAAAAAAAATTTAATGTAATAAAAAGAGCCACTGTCTCCGAGGTGGGCACGGGGCCATTCCTGCCCCGCCGGGGGAAATTCTGCCCCACCACTGCCTCGTGTTCACCGTGAGCGATGGGGCGAGGCAGCCGGCCGCGAGCCACCGGTGTAAAGACAAAATAGCCTTAGTTCAAGGCGAAAGCATGGAATTGGTCTCAAATTGTGGAATTTTATAGGGCTTTGAGTATGCTCCATCATTCGCAAAGTTCAGTCAACATATGACATAAGTGAAGATGAACACACGTAAAACATTGCATCTCCTATAAGAGCAAGACTTGTGTCGTGTGTGAGAACATCAAAAGATGGCAAGGATTATGAATTAACCTATCTTTTAAATGTCAAAAGACTGTTTTTACTGGGGCAACACTTGACGTGTTTCCAATTCCAATAGAATCGTCAAGTGCATGACAATGATAATCAAAGTTATATTAACTTTTCGGGATTAATATCATGAAAAACACTAAACTGGTACATCTGTAATAAATTTATCATAAATTAATTTTTTGACAATAAAAAACACCAAACTGATACATTTGTGACAGATTTACCTTCAATTGAATTGAATTAATACAAAAAAATCACAAACTAGTATACTTGAGATAAATGGAGGGTAAAACCTAAATTGGTACATTTGTTAACTGTTATGCATCAATTAACTAAATAATTTGATACTAAAATTTAACGGAAATTAACGGAGAGTAAATTTGTCACGGGTGTATCAGGTTTGGGTCTTTGGTGGTCAAAAAATTAGTTTGAGGCAAATTTATCACATGTGTACCAGTTTGAGGTTTTTTATAGTGATAACCCAAGGTATTCAACAAAATAATGAATATATATACTATCCTTCAAATTTTTCCAATTTTTTTTTGGCTTTTCACTTTTCTCGATGAAACACTGTATCAATGCCATCTATATTAAAACATACTAAGAACAACCCATGTCATCAACTTTAGCCCTGACTTTGTCGAAATGACTAAATCGCACTAATGAAAAGACGTGGGAAGATTTGATTGCGCAAATTTACATGTTCAAGATCTGATTGCACAACGACTCAATGCTTAGGATTATTGGCGCAACCTTTCCTAGTATGTATTGTGATTGTCCAACAACCGATGGAGTGGGAATGCAAATACTAAAGGAAGCATAATAGCTATAATTATATTGGAGGCAATCTCAACAGTCCAGCAACCCATTTATCACTGCCCTCTTGCATTCTAGGGGATGATGATGGTGGAGTTATGTTTTGACTAGAGCTGCCAAATAAGTGGGTCGAGTTGAAAAATAATCCGACTTAAATCAATCCATTAACCCATTTTCACCCATTTATATAAAATGCTAATTCGATGACCTAAAACACATAAATATTTAAGAACAAGAACTTTTATACTATGTGTGTAGCGAGTAAAAGATAAAATTTTTAGTAATTTCTTTGTAAGGTTCAAAATAAGATTTCCTACTTATTCCAACTTTTTCATTATTCCAAATTTTTTGAGCTTCACGATGAAGTATTTGATATCTCTTAAAATCAATAAATCAATAAATATTGACATGTAAAATCATATATTAACTTTTCATGATTTTCAAAAGCTCTCAACTTTGAAAAAAAGAAGATTATGAGTAAAAGATAAAACGAAAAAAAAAGAAAAGAAAAAGAAAATAAGTTACCCCACCTGAAAACCCCTAGCGTGAACCCGAAGACAAGTGAAGAGGAATTGCAGGTGATTCAAGCTTTAGGCCCATTAAAAATCCACATTTTATTGGACTTTATTACTTAGACACATATTGACCCAATTAACAAACGACCCCGGTCCGTTATATATTGGTTAATAAATGGGTTTTCAACCCATTTTGACACTTCTAGTTTTTTTTTAGGTCCGATGACACCTCTAGCTCGAGTTGCGTATGAATTGCTTCGAGAAGTTCTATCCACTTCCGCCACCCCCTCCACGCGCGATTCCAAAATCCGGATTTCATTTTCGCCACATCCAATCTCGTCCCGGTCCCGCATAATAACAAAACACCGGATAAGATAAAATTTATCGCGCGCTGTTACTTCTATCCCGGGATATTCCGGAAGAAAGGGGAAAAACCTTTAAAAACCACAGCTTTTCAAGAGACCACAATTTTTGGAAAAAGAGAGGGAGAGAGAGAAAGAGGATATGCGGAAAGCGAGAGAGAGAGAGAGAAAAAGTGGGCCAAAAAAAAGAAAGAAAAAAAATCCAAACTTGGCATATTCCGAAAGAAAAGGGAAAAACCTTATAAAAGAGAGGACACCACGTGACCTCAGCCTCAGCTCCGGCGGTCGCGGCGGCCGCCGCCGTCGCCACCACCGCCACCGCCGCGGCCTCGGCGTTCGCGTTTCTCCTGGCGCTGTTCTCGAACGATGCAGACAAAAGAAGAGATAGAGAGAGAGAGAGGCGCGCGCACACGCAGCGCCCCGCAAAACAAGTTCATTGCATCTTTTCTTCCTTTCCCATGTCCATCACCTACCGCACCCTACCCCACCCCCCCTCTCTCTCTCTAGAAATCCTCTGATCTCTCCCGGATAATCTACTGGTAAAACCCTACCTTCTCTCTCTAGCCTCTCCCCCCCTCTCTCTCTAGTTTCTCTCTCTATATCTCTGTGCGTGTGCGTGTGCGTGTGCGTGTGCGAGCGTGTGTGGGGTTCGGATCTCTGTCCAATCTCTGCGCTTCTGCGTCTCGCCGTCGGCCGCGCGGTTCGCACCGTCCGATCTTCCGCCATGGGTGAGCCCGCTTCCGCCGTCTCCGTTTCCGATCGGTGCGTTGTCCGCGGCGTTGAAAAACTTGGCTGATCCTTTGTTCGTTCCGGCATCGTGCAGCTTGCGAGAATCATCCTTTCGGGAGCATCCTGAAGGCGCTCGAGAGGCCCGGAGGTGGCGCGTTCGGCCGATACTTCTCTCTCCCGGCCCTCGGCGATCCTCGGATTGGTCAGTGTTCCGTTTCTCCTCCTCCTCCTTCTTGTCGTCGTCGTTTTCTTTCTTTCTTTCTTTCGATGTCTTTGATGCTGGGAGGGGTGGGCCGGAGCGTGGGGCCTCTCGGGAACGGACGTGTTCGGTCTGGGTTTGTGCGTGGTTCCCGTGTTTCCGGATTGGAAATGATGGGTTGATGGCACTTGGGAAGTGGGGCTTTTTTGCTTGGCGTTTGGCGCGAATGGCGTAGCTCATTTCCGGTGGTTTCGAGATTTTCGACTGCGCGCGAGGTTGACGGTCCTCTGTTGCCAGATAAGAGTGGCGTGTGCCATAATTGCCGTTCCAATTCAATCTCCGTTGTTTGTACTTCAGATAGGTTGCCGTACTCTATTAGGATTCTCCTGGAGTCGGCTATTCGAAACTGCGACGAGTTCCAGGTCAAAAGCAAGGATGTCGAGAAGATCATCGACTGGGAGAACACTTCTCCTAGGCAAGTTGAGATCCCGTTTAAGCCCGCTAGAGTGCTGCTACAGGTACATAGACCTGCACATCGTGTCTGGTTGATGCTAATTGAGGTTCTAAAGATCTGCGATGTTTGAATTTTGATGATGCGCTTGTCATTTGCGTCAGGATTTTACTGGGGTGCCTGCTGTTGTCGATCTTGCTTGCATGCGTGATGCGATGAATAGCCTTGGGGGAGATCCAAATAAAATCAACCCGCTGGTGAGCTTTATATGTCTGCAGATCGCTGATTCCATCTTGACCTTATAGTTGTTTAGCTCGATTAATATTCATTGGTGGTGAAGGAAGTTTGTTTCCATGTGTACGAGCAGTTAAACTATCATTTGTGAACGTGTGAATCATCATGCAGGTTCCGGTGGATCTTGTTATCGACCACTCGGTTCAGGTTGATGTGGCAAGGTCAGAAAATGCTGTCCAGGCAAATATGGAACTTGAGTTTCGTCGGAACGAAGAAAGATTTGGCTTTCTCAAGTGGGGTTCAACTGCATTTCATAATATGCTTGTTGTTCCTCCTGGGTCAGGGATTGTCCACCAGGTAGTGCAACATAAAGTGCATACTCCAGGATAGTCAAATTTTTACTGATCCTACGTATGACTTTAACATAAGAAGTTTAGAAAACTGTATATACTCCTGGTAGAACTATTACATACTCTGTTCTATAAGAATGTGCAATTTGACCTGCATCATTGAGTTGACAAACTGAGCTGGAATCATTTGCAGGTTAATCTAGAATATCTTGGCAGGGTGGTCTTCAACACAAACGTCATGCTTTACCCTGATAGTGTTGTTGGTACCGATTCTCATACAACTATGATAGACGGATTGGGAGTTGCTGGTTGGGGAGTTGGAGGAATAGAAGCAGAAGCTGCAATGCTTGGGCAGGTAAAAGGATTCGATATCTGAATCCCTTTCTACTGCAGATGGCTGATAGACGAGTGTCACCTTGACACTAAATATGTCCTTGTCAGGATGTTTCTAGAGTATGAACTTACATCCATTTGTTTTTGCAGTCATTTTCTAGCGCTTTCATTTTCGACATTTATTTTGACGCAGCCGATGAGCATGGTCCTTCCTGGTGTGGTTGGGTTTAAATTAACTGGGAAGCTGAGAGATGGGGTAACAGCAACCGATCTGGTCTTGACTGTCACGCAAATGCTGAGGAAGCATGGCGTTGTGGGGAAATTCGTGGAGTTTTATGGTACATCTTCCGATACCCCTGCAATGTCACTCCTTTCCGTTTAAGCTATTCTGTAGCCACTGAATCCTTCTATGTTCCTCTTGCTTTAAATGTTGCGTTGCCTATGCAGGGGAAGGAATGAGCGAACTGTCACTGGCAGATCGTGCCACCATCGCTAACATGTCACCCGAATATGGTGCCACTATGGGCTTTTTCCCTGTTGATCATGTCACTCTGCAGTATCTGAAATTGACTGGCAGAAGTGATGAAACTGTAAGTAATTTTGGAGATCATCACAATAATTTCTACTGACTACTGAGCACTTACTCGTATTAACTTAAGCAACTTCATAGGTTTCCATGATCGAATCTTACTTGCGGGCGAATAAGATGTTTGTGGACTACAATGAGGTGAGTTTTATGAATATTTTGACTCTATGAGTCCATCATTATTTCTTGCTAAGGATCTTTTTGTTGGAAGCAGCCCCAAGTGGACAGAACATACTCGTCATATCTGGAACTGAATCTTAACGATGTTGAACCGTGTATTTCGGGTCCTAAAAGGTAATCCACTGTGAATACAATTCTTTCATAATAAAGAAGGTTTAGTTTGGCCCCCCTCACCCTTCTATTGGCTAAGAATCAACACTTTCCAGGCCACATGATCGAGTTCCACTGAAAGAAATGAAAGCTGATTGGCATGCATGCTTGGATAATAGAGTTGGATTTAAGGTGAGGCTTCCTGTAATCTTTGTATACTCTTTTTAAGTGATCATGGGTGTGTATGGTTGTGGGACTCTTTGTTGGTTCCAAAATTTAGGAAGTGAATAATTCCCCACATGCAGTGCTTGTACTCTGGTAAACATACTTGAACAAAATAGGTAACTAACTATGTCCGTGTTGACTTGTGCTTACTACCGACATCAATTCCACCGGACCTTTTTTTCGCTTTAACTGTATGGAAGTTGAATGATGAGCAGCTTTATTCGTCTGAGTCTTTATGCAGTCTTGTCTTATGTACATTGAATTTTTGAACTATGGTGGTAGAGAGTTGAGGAGCCTAAATACCTTTTTCTTTTTCTGGAATATTATTGATTTCCTTTTTCTGCATTTTACTTTGGATTTTGACTGTTTTTCTTACATGCCTTTGCAGGGTTTTGCTATACCAAAGGAATCACAGGGAAAGGTTGCAGAGTTCAGATTCCGTGAGACTCCAGCTCAGCTTCGGCATGGGGATGTTGTTATAGCAGCTATTACTAGCTGCACAAATACTTCAAATCCTAGTGTAATGCTTGGTGCTGCTTTGGTAGCAAAGAAGGCTTGTGAATTAGGATTGGAGGTTGGCTGACTAAAACTTTTCTTCTGACAAAGTAGAATATATTAGGCAATCAAACAACACGTTTAGATAATATGGGATTTGCTACACCGATCACCTGACAGTGTAGGTTCATGTGCGTCTGCACGCACCTCTTAAAAGTTTACTCTTTTTATTGTCCGCTGATATATTTGAGGATTGTACAGATGCAGCTGGAAGCCATGCGCATACTTTAAAATTATTAACAGAAAATTCTGATGAGTTGCTACATTTGGTTGTAGATGAGTTAGTTCTTTTACCTGAACAGAATAAATCTTGCGTCAGGTAAAACCATGGATTAAGACAAGTCTTGCTCCGGGTTCTGGCGTTGTGACCAAATATTTGCAGAAGAGGTGCCTTCCCAGATATTCCTTCAATGTCAGCAGCTGTGGATTTTCTTGCTAAGCTAGAGTTGTTGTTTTTGCAGTGGCTTGCAGACATATTTGAACCAGTTAGGATTCAATATTGTTGGCTATGGATGCACTACATGCATTGGGAACTCGGGTGATATTGATGAATCAGTTGCATCAGCTATTACTGAAAATGGTAGAAATTAATTCATAATCCTGCATAATATCGCCAAGAAATTGTTATAAGCTCACTTAACTGTCGAATTGGCACACAATATCAGATCTTGTAGCTGCAGCTGTATTGTCTGGAAACAGAAATTTTGAAGGTCGTGTTCACCCCCTAACTAGGGCTAATTATCTGGCTTCTCCTCCTCTCGTGGTTGCCTATGCTCTAGCTGGCACAGTATGTAACATCTAGTTATATTTGCGGTTGTTAGTTCTTTATTAGCAATCTACTCCAAACTTAGTATTGTCCCTGGAGTTTGCTTTTCTTTGTTATTGCAAATCTAGTTTTTTAGCATATTCCTCAGGGGAGACAACTTTTGCAGGTAGATATTGATTTTGAAACTGAGCCCATTGGGGAAGGAAAAGATGGTAGAAAAGTATACTTGAGAGACATTTGGCCATCAAATGAAGAAGTGGCAACTGTAAGTCACTAAATTTGCTAGGAGCTTATAGAAATCTTCACTTTGACTAATAATTAGAGAGATCATATTTGGTGATTGTGTTTTTTTCTCTTGTATAACCCGTCTTCAGGTTGTCCAATCGAACGTGCTTCCAGATATGTTCATGGCTACGTATGAAGCTATCACTAAAGGAAATCCTATGTGGAATCAGTTATCTACACCTTCTAGCACTCTCTATGCTTGGGACCCAACATCAACGTACATTCATGACCCACCATATTTCAAGAGCATGACGATGTCTCCTCCTGGCCCACATGGCGTGAAAGATGCTTACTGCTTACTGAACTTTGGGGACAGCATTACGACTGACCACATTTCTCCAGCCGGTAGCATTCACAAGGATAGCCCTGCTGCACGGTATCTAATGGAACGTGGGGTTGATAGAAGAAACTTCAACTCTTATGGAAGTCGCCGAGGGAATGATGAGATTATGGCGAGAGGAACTTTTGCTAACATTCGCATTGTCAACAAGTTGCTGAAAGGAGAAGTTGGACCTAAAACAATCCACATCCCCAGTGGGGAGAAACTATCTGTTTATGATGTTGCCATGGTAATTTTCTTCACTCTGCAGATCCAACACAGACACCGCATCACAAATGATAGTGTTATGCGTGATGGGGCATCATCATTTACAGTCGTTGGTTGGATACGTCATTCTGTTTAGATTGCCCCTGAGAATAATACGACTTATCATGTCTTTTACTAGTTTTTGTCTGCAAATTCTTGGCAAGTCTGAAAGAAGCTGATTTTTTGTTTGGTCCATTAATACCGGCTAGACCAGCCTCCTAGCAACATCCTTTAGGGTCATCCCACTGTTAGTTGAGATTCATTTGACAGGTCAATATGATGTCATCTTAATTGGGAGAACTTTTTAAAGATAATCAGCTGATTGTCCGCCTGCTGGTTAATATTCCATTAGCTGAGTAGGGGCTTCTTCGATGTCTCATTATCTGGTTACTGGTGCCATTGTGGCTCATGTTAGTTTTATCGCTTGTGTGGCAGAGGTACAAGAGTGAGGGGCATGCCACCATTATTTTGGCTGGTGCTGAGTATGGAAGTGGAAGTTCTCGTGATTGGGCTGCCAAGGGTCCAATGCTGTTGGTGAGCATTTTGATGCTTTCCCATTCAATATTTCGTCCATATTTTACCTTCGGTTGCAACTAAGCTGTAAATTCGTACCAGGGCGTGAAAGCTGTCATAGCAAAGAGCTTTGAGCGGATTCACAGAAGTAATCTAGTGGGAATGGGTATCGTTCCTCTATGTTTCAAGGCTGGGGAGGATGCAGAAACGCTCGGACTAACCGGCCATGAACGCTACACCATTAATCTTCCAAATAGCGTGAGTGAAATAAGGCCTGGTCAGGACATCACGGTGGTGACAGACAATGGCAAGTCATTTGTGTGCACACTGCGCTTTGACACAGAGGTAACAGCATTAATCTGTCACTCATCTATATCCTTGAAAGACCCATTATCTGTTTGTCTCTTTGCTAAGTCTCGGTCGCTTCCATATGAAGGTTGAGCTGGCTTATTTCGATCACGGGGGCATCCTGCAGTACGTGATCAGGAACTTGATCGGAGCTGGACATTGAGCAACCAGGCAAGTTCCCCCAGAGCCGACTCTTCTTGGTGTTCCCAGCATTTTCCATCCCATCCCGGTTGACATGGCTCGAGTAATTCTCTATTTTGGAGAGTTCTCCTCCAGCTGTAATAGGAATAAATCGGGGGAATAAATGGGGACGATTTCTGCGTTCTTGGATGATTATCATTCTGACTCGTGGGTGGCAGATGAATTAACATTACGAGGTCACTGTTGGCGTTCATGATATGTCAGACAATCCATCGTTGGCCTCTCATTCTGTTCCAAAAGTTTTCGGGTTCAGTTTTTATCTGTCAAATGAATTGGATTTTAGAAGCCTACGAGAATTTTCGACTGTGTCCGAAATGTGATTTACTCGAGCAGTTTGCCTACTTCTGGTTTGAGATGATGGTGTAGAATTCATGCCTAGGACGTTTTCTTTCAAAGCTATAAAAACAAACGCATTGCGTCACGTGTCGGGTGTCCATGTAGAAGTTCCAAATGGCATCTTACCCCGTGAGCACTCTTCCTGTTAATAGCTGAGAAAGAACAAAAATGAGATCCAGGGAGCTTTTGGGCGTTTCATTGGTTTTGGTCAAAACCGATCATAACAAAGGCCGAATCATCGCAGAGACGTTCCGGTACATTATGAAACACTTTTTGCAGAGACATTTTTCCCATACATAACATTGGGACGGCTATTTGGATGCATGCCGATTGGGGCTCATGCTACAATTGAGGCCACATCTTGGCTAGAACGGCAAATGACTATTCATAACTCGTGATAATCTTTTTACTCGTACATAATGGGCGGGTAATGCAAAACGCGCCACCCATTGCGTGAAGTTCGTAATTATAGCAATTATCAGCATCCTCATGTTCTAATGCCCATCTGATTCCCAAAAAGATGGGAAGGAAGAGAGAAAGAAACGAGAACTGCTGTACAGCTGATTATACTGTTCTACACTAGAACTACGAAGACAACACAAAATTGCGAGTCGCCGCATGCTGGTTGCTGACGTGAAAGGTGGACATGAGACCCAAAAGATGGGGCCTTCACCAGAGAATTCACACATGTTACGACAGTAGGAGTTTACAAACTTTTGGACCTGCAAACGAAGCACCTATCAGCGGGTGCAAGATGGAGTAGTTACAGGCAATTATCGGTACTGATATTTAAAATCTACGTAATTTCAGAAAGGAAAACAAAGAGGGTGATAATTCAGTTTTGCTCAGGGTGATACGTGCACCGAAATGAAAGTAGTATCTAAGCAGGCAATCTTGCTTATCTGTAGCATGACTGACACACTGGGTGAATGAACTTACACAGCCAATGGTTTTCCTAAATCATTTCTAAACATTCCAAAATGTATAAGAATAGCTTCAGCAAACTTTACACCTTTCAGACAGTAAACATATCGGACTCATTCAACCAAGAACTGAACAAAACATCTGCTATAAACTGGCGTAACCTGAATCTGTCCTTCATTTAATAAAGTTACGTGTGTGAAATAGCGCAACAGATAAGACCAGACATATTTCATTTATCATGCAATTAACAGACGGTTAGAACTTAGAGTAATGAAATTTCTATTACCTTACTAACGTACAGAGTGAGACGCTATTAGTAGCAGAGAAATTATCACTAAAATCATATATTGTTTACAATCGCTACTGCAAGGAAACACGATCGTGAACCACTTCATGTTGTATATAATACTTATACTGCAACACAGAGCATTTGTATCCTAATCATCTGCTGCCAGCAGAAAAAAAAATTACCTTCTGCTCAGTGTCTCAAACTTTGTACTCATGCACACGCAGCCACTTAGTAGCTGACCATTTGTTCCCCTTAATAACAGGGCAACCACCTGACATGAATCAGAATGGCTAAGTAAATAGTGACAAACTGGAGAATAAATTCGATAACCCATTTACAAGATCAACAAATAGATTTTAGTAAAATTGTACAGATTTTGACGCGCTATTATATTATGAAATCTAGGCATGACCAAGAACACATGACAGCCAAATAGAGAGCACAACTAACCATGCAAACTGGATTCATCCAGAGCACCATCAGGTTTCATACTCCAAAAAAGAAGCGCATCACCCATTTTCGGTTTAACGGAAAGTCCTTCTTTACCGCAATCAGAAAGCTCGTTCCACCAAGGTACTGCACTAAAGTTACCCTTGGCTGCTGGGAAAACCGTTTCACCTCCCTCCTCAACATCAGAGCTGTAATATATTATGCAGATGGAGAAGTCACAAAAGGAACATAAAAAGACAACACAGTATGTACTAATTCAACTATACGGAAAAGCTAAAAGGCCATTTTACTCACAGGTACATGAGAATAGTAGCTATTCGTTGACCACCATTCTTAGTGTTGTATTCATCCAGGAAGTAGTCATAGTGAGGTTCATACTTCTGCCCAACTTCATAGTGGAGAATTTGTAGTCCCTCTCCATTCTCTACAATTTGCTAAGTTTGTTAAATACATGAAAATTGTTATCAGCGTCGCTACAAGAATGTGGTTGACAAAGATTTATCCCCGCAAGAATGGCTATGTATCCACCAATTGGTGGACATTCCATCAGACAGATTTTGGAAGAGATAATAGTTTCTAGACATTAATTTGATAGCTGCAATTTAAGTATTTCAGTGATAATCATCAGTACTCCTTATTTGATATGCAGGTTATGATGGTGGTTAAGGAAATTCCACTGCATACCTACGGGTATGAAGGAAAAATCTGCTATCCTTTTCTCAATATCCCTAATTGTCTTATCTCGCCCTCTCGCCAGAAACGTCCCTGAGCTTGTCCGTACCCTGCATACAATGAGATTATAATGGAGTAAACTATTGACCAGATATTTCATGAAGTGGGATGAAAAGAGGTGTCTTAAAAGCTCAATGTTTGACTTTAGTAAAATAGATGGTGATTGAACCTGCTATCTTTACTCTTGCCAGTAGCACTATCTACAACAGTTGACTTCTGCATATGGGGCTTGGCAAGTTCAATTAGGTATTTGCACTCGTCTTCAGACTGCACAAAAAAGGCTCGGCAATGTTAAAGGCTATTAAATCCAAGAGCAGGACCATAGCAAATGTGCTAATGTAAATGTAAAATCATATAACCTGACGCCTTCAACTGATCATATGTTAGGCTAAAGGATGAGGTTTTTAGTTAGGAAATTGCAGTCAAGCCTGATTGAGCAATGTTAAATTATGGGTAGCCCTGATCCAGGAGGTTGGTGAATTGTTTCATGGACAAGTTTCACCTACTTAGGCTGGTTTCCTTGTCATCAAAAAGAAGATTATGGTGTAGCAAACACCAACAGGGTCCCTGTCTAATGGATAAAAAGCCTCAAGGATGACTTATTCAATCTATTACTGAGTCGGGAATTCAACTAATTCAATTGATTCATTACATCCTGCTGGATTCTGAAGATGTATCAGGTAGAGGACATGACCATGCACCATTTAATTTGCCACCTCGGCAGGATTTTTCAATCAAGTCCCAATACTAGCAACCTGCATACTGTTAATATTTCGAATTTCTTGCACTGCACGATGGCCATGCAGTGTTGAAACTACAAAATCTACTGGCAAGACAGTATTAAAACTGCCGTTGGAGACCCATTCAAAGATCAGTGAATGCAGAACTAAGATGACTGACTAGTAACAATAATGGCAAATTATATCCCAATGGGCCAATTTTTGAAATCGGCACATGAAATGCACATCAGAAACGAGGCGGATTATAAAACCAAATAATTCATTAAGATCAAAATCCAACAACTGGAAAATAGCATTTCCAACATATGAAATCATTCGCAGCATTACTCTCGCGGTTCTAACCTGCTTACCAAAAAATTATGATAGACAAAGGCTCTGGGTTCCCACGAGATCAACTCAACCCACTGCTCCCCTCGCCCTCGCTCTCGCTCTCCATCTCTTCCAAGTCCACTCCTGCATCACCATACAAGAACACCAATTTGTCTCGTCAAAATAATTGCCACATCGCCAGTCTCCAGCAGCAACATTCATATTGGATAGTCCGCAGCAAGTCCATTTTCACAACATAATGACCTGCCTCAACTTTGCATCTAGATAAAAAAAAATCTACATTTTCGGTCAATTTTACAGGGCACGCACTTTGCCTCTCATCTAGAACACATTCGCTAATACCTCCTTCATCTATAACCGAGTCAAGCGAATTCTCAGTCAAGCTTGACCAGAAAAATAGTGAATTTCCCTTCGAGTGCGAAATCGAACCGAAGTTTTCGAACATCGCGGCCAAACTACCTCTCCGCGCTCTTCCTCAAGATCGAGCTCAGATCGTTCGCCTTGGAGGAGCCGCCGGAGCCGCTCGGGAACCAGAACACGCCGAGCGCGAGGAGGATCAGCACGACGAGGCCGAACATCAGGAGCACCGCGGGGAGCAGCCGCGAGGAGGACGGCGGCTTCCGCTGCGGGAAGCGCGGGTGCCTCGGCTTCGCCATCCGCCGGACGATCCGGAGGGCCGGTCGGGCGATCGGAGACCCAAGAAGGAGCGACCGAGCGAGATCGAGAAGGGCGCGAAGGGAAGAGGGGGAGCTCCGGACGGCGAGAGACGAATGGCCGCGCGCTTCTCCTCCGTCGGAATGAGTCGACTCAGTAAAAGAGGCATTTTTATAATCTCAATTTATTATTAGTCAATTAAAAGTGACTCTTTGGACTAATCTGTAATTAGTGCGTCTATATTGAGAGAGTAACATCTTCTTCTTCTTCTTTTGTTAGAAATTTGAGAAATTATCTAGGGTTAATACCACGAAAAACTCCGAATTAGTACATCTGTGACAAATTAATCATCAAAAACCCTAAACTGTTATACCTGTGACGAATTTACTCAAAACTAATTATTTGCTTACCAAAAACCTCAAATTGGTACTCCCGCGATGATCGCCAAAAACCCCAAATTGATACATTTGTAACAAATTTACACTTTGTTAAATTAGATTAATGTAGGGTTCATCAACGAAAACAACGCAGCGGAATATAAAACCCTAGACAGGATCCATGTGTATATTGAAATCGAAAGGGAATTTCGAAACGTACCTTTTGCAGATCGAGGATAAATCGATAACTGATTGTGTCTGGATTAGCGCCCCAAGTGTTGCGCCTCTACCGGTATCCATACACACGAACGGGATTCTCCAACGATGCACGTGCTAGCCAAAGATCTTGAAGTTTCTTTCTTGAACGCTTTTTGATTTTCGATACTCTTTCGAAAGAAAACCCTAGACAGAGAACGATTCTCTATCTATTTATATATCCTCATTATCCAACGGAATTAAAAGAAGTGGGCCGAGCGATTTGGGCCCACGTTTAATCGTTATCTAATAACGCGCACGACCGCATAGATAATTTAAAATCTACTTCTTAAGTAGATCGAGGCACATAGAAAATATTAAATCCGTTCGCTATTGTGTGCGACCCTGTAGGTTCACTAAATATTAGCAGTGTGCTCAAAACCCTTTTGGCTCACAAGTCATAAGCGGTCTCTAGCAAGACATTATGACTACCTAAGTATAGTGAAGGTCGATTTTTCTAACACAACCTAATCCACAACTAATATTAGAGTATCAACATTGATTGATTCCTAGGGCAGCCCACTAACAATTAATACCACGAAAAATTACAAATTGGTAAACCTGTGATAAATGGAGAGGTAAAACTTAAAATTTGTATTCCCATCAATTGTCACATGTCATCTAACTCGGCAATTTAACAGTAAAATTTAATAGAAACTAACGAAGGGTAAATTTATCATAAGTATACCGGTTTTGAGTTTTTTGTAGTCAAAATATTAATTTGGGATAAATTTGTTACATGTGTACCGATTTGGAGTTCATGGTTGTCAAAAAATCAGCCTGGGTAAATTTGCTAGGGGTGTATCGGTTTGGGATTTTTCATGATATTAACCCAATCTTTTAGTTAATACATATGAATAGTTATTATAACAACAACAACAACAACAACAATAATGTAAATGTTCGGGGTATATAAATGACGAGAAAATTTCTTTATTCCATCGTATGAATGTCTATTGATATAAAAGCCAAATAATGAGAATCACAGGGCAATTGCGGGTAAATATGCAATGATCAATTTATAATATGCAATAATATTAGGATCGCTGGATGAAGAGGAGAAGGTTTCTATTGTTGTTCTAATCCGTAACGATGCGATGATATCAGAGCTTAAGGTACCGCATGATAACCATTCTAGTCCGGAATGAGTTCCTGAACCAGAAATAGATTTTTCTATTTCTGGTTCCTGGATGAGTTTCTGGGAAAAAAAACCCGTTTGATAACGACAAAAAATTTCTGTTTCTAGAACAGAAACCCGTTTGATAACAGCACGAAATTTCTATTTCCTGAAACAAAAACCCGTTTGATAAACAACATAAAATTCTATTTCCAGGAACAGAAATCCATTTTTTTAGAAATGAAATAAAAATAATAAAAAAATCTGAAAGATTCATAATTTATTTTCAGGAACAGAAACCAGTTTTTTATTGTGAAAATATAAGAAACCTGTATGAAAATATATTTGTGCTTTGTACGAAACCAGTTTTAGAAATCCATTTGTTTGTGCTTTGTACGTGGGTCGGCCGTCCCTCATCGGGGTCAGCCAATGTCGCGGCCCCGTCGTCCTTCCCAGACCCCACACCCCCCAACTTCCTCACACTCGCCGGTGCTCTACTCCCTTCCAATACGATAGATCCAATGAGAGAACCGAAAGTAATCCAGGTCTTTCTTCTGGCACTGTGAATTTCTCGTGCCTTTTCGTTCAAGATTCTCGTGGGTACTGCTCGTCAAATCGTATGCTAGAGTGGAGACGTTGATTCTGTTTGTGTGTTTGTGTTTTTATTTCAAGCATGTCGATGCGCTCTTACCTATTTGATAGAATGCCCACGAGACAAAAATTACATGTTCTGGGCAAAAGCTATAGCAACCTGATATCCAACATATAGCGATGTTCATCAGAGAATGCGTTTATTCCCCAGATTTTTTTTGGTTGACTGAACTGATGCGATTCTGCCAGAAAACCATGGCATACATTTCTAGGATGCATCTCATCTAAGCATTACAATGACCAGCAATAGTATCCATAGTGCACATGATGAACGTAACCCAACAATTCTTCATAATAAGAATGCTTACTATGAGACTTCGAAGTTTGCTGGTTCAACAAACAACTGAATGGGAAAGATAGGTAGAAGGATAGTACTCTGTGAAAAAAGTTCTCTACATCTTCACTAACAGTGTGTCCCAATGAAGTGGATATACCACGGACAAGTACAGTAAAGTCATGAGGCAAAGGTTTGCATGAACAGAAGCACTTAATTATCTTGTCAGATACATAGCTTAACTCCTGCAAAACATCAAACAATCTAGTTAATCATCAAAAGTTAATGTTGATTTTAACTGAAAAGCTTTGACAAACTAACTCAGAGAGAGAGAGACTACTTACATAATATAAAAGGTAGCACACCATTCCGGAAAAAATATATGCAGCAGAAAAGTGGATCCACAACCTTGAGAAAAATATGTCATAATCAGGGTTCAATAATAGTCTTCCAGTTTGCTCATTAATACTGGAAAAAGATTTACCGACCCTAGAATCCAGCAGTTACTTCACTCTCCACTTTCCAGATTGTTATAAAGCAAAACAAAGAAATGGACTGAAAAATTAATGAAAAAAATTCAGAGAATGCTGTGCTCAAAATATCACAGAAATAAGTGGCCAATAAGGAACTAAGATGTTCTAAATAGATAACACAACATAGAACCCGCCATCTATTACCAATACTTACAAATAGGAAAAGTATTCCTCCGAATATTAAATCCTGGTCTTGCAAATAATAACTCCAATATGGACACATGCATGCTGTAGTTTCATGCCATTCATTTAACCATTAATGTCATTGCACAAGCTCAGCAGGTAAGATCCGAGGCTAACCACTTCCACTGGACCACAAAAATTACAAGTTTGAACCGTCATTGACATTCGAAATGCCGAAAGAGTCGAGAGACTTGTTTTGCAGTTCAGAATCATCACTTAGCTGAGTACCCAGATAATTAATAGGAAGGAGAATGCCGATCCCAACAATCGTAGCGAAGCTAAATACTCTCAAACTGCACAACACAATCCAGTTCAGTCAACCAAAGAAAATCTGTGAAGGTGAATGCTAGAAGGGAGATGATCCAAAAAGTCCTAAATACGGCATCGTTTTGCCATAGCGAAACTCCAACGAACTAACTGCAGGGAAAAGGAGAGTTTCGCTCGTTAACAAGAGGGAATAACACACACCAGCCGCCAACCATCAAAATTCATTCAAAGTAGTAAAAGGAAAACAGAGATCGTGATTGATTAAGTGCAGGATAGGATGAAAATAGACGGACAGTCTCAAAACACGATGTTAGCGTCACGAGCAACACTGGCATTAGAATTCACCAACCCAAAATGACTAAAACATTCCATTACCAAGAAAAATCCATCGAAACAGAGCCTAACGAATCCCGACAAGGTCAAACAACATTTCCGCAGATACGCAAGACAAGACCAAAGTCAAGATATGCCAAGCCAGGAATGGAAATGAATACCAACCCCCCACATATGAAGAGAAAGAATGAAGCAGAGTCCTTTTTCCAGATAAAAAAAAATTAACTAGATCGCGCGCACGAACTCGAAAACGAATACGCGGATTCAATCGAACCAGGCCACCAGCAACACTCGGCAGACAAGCCGACCGAGAATTCCGGCAATCAACTACGAGTGATCACACTCCAGAAACATCAGCAACAGGACACTCCAGACAATCACGCGCAGGAATTCAAAAGAAAGCGAGATCCAAGCAGCACCCATCAATTCAAGCGAAACGAAAATGGAGCGCAAAGTCCGTTCACTGATCGACCGTGAAGTCGTGCAGCGATGAAATGAAAAACATCAACAGAGCCGATCAAAGGACACGCAATAAAAAGCTCCATGGAAATGGTGAAATGCCAGCGGTCGAGGGGGAGGCCGAGCGGCCCCGCCGTGGGCGGCGGTCGAGCTCGCGGTCGCCCAGATCTGGGCGACGGCGAGCTCGACCGCCGGCCCTGGGCGAGGCCGCTCGGCCTCCCCCAGAGCTCGCCGTCGCCCAGATCTGGGCGACGGCGAGCTCGACCGCCGCCCACGGCGAGGCCGCTCGGCCTCCCCCAGATCTGGGTGACGGCGAGCTCGACCGCCGCCCACGGCGAGGCCGAAGCTGACCCCCTCGATCACGGCGACTTCCAAATCCAGAAAAAGAGAGAGATGAGAGGAGATTTGCGCACGATCGGAGCTTACGTGGAGCAGGAGCGAGCGGCCCTGGCTTCCTCTCGGTCGGAGCGAGCGAACGAGCGGCCTGGCTTCCTCTCGACGGCAACAGAAGAGAGTAGAGAGAGAGACGGGCAGAAGAGAGAGCTCGAAGGAGATGAGAGAGAGCTCGCAGAAGAGAGAGCTCGAGGAAGGAGACGAGAGAGAGATGTGTTTAGAAGAAAAACGATTTCAGTGGAAACGAGTTCTCACTTTTGGTCCAGAACCGAAAAACCTCCTTTTTTCTGATTCTCATTTCTGGTCCAAAAACGAGTTTTGGGACAAAACTTGTCCCGGAAATAGAAAAATTAAATTGCGTTAACAAACGGGTTTCTGGTTCAAAACTAATTTCGGGAGCAAAAAACCAGCAAAAAACCAATTCTGGACAGAATGAGAATGGTTATCATGCGGTACCTAAGTGTTCGTTTAATTAAAGAAGTAATTAATTACGCATTTAATCGGACGAACATTTCAAAAGTTGATGCCGCAATTAAAGGACGGGTTTTTTATGCGGTGCTTCGGCAGCGGGCTTGCAGCTGACACCAGCGCCTCCCAAACGACGCCACGTGTCTATCGGTTTTCGCCTATTAACGCCGTTTCCCTTCCCCGCTGCCTTTTTGCCTCTTCTTTGTTCTAATTATTTTAAGGTTAATAACTCAAAACTGGTACATACGTGATAAATTTATTTAAAATTAACTTTTTACCCATAAAAAATTCTAAACCGGTACATTCATGACAAATTTACTCTCCGTTAGTTTTCGTTAAATTTTACCGTCAAATTGCTAAATTAAATAGCATGCGGCAGTTGATTGGTGTACCAGTTTGAAGGGTTTTACCCTCCGTTTGTCATAGATGTACTGGTTTATGATTTTCTTGATATTAAATCCAATTTAACGGAGGGTTCATTTGTCATAATACGACTTAGGATTTTTTGCGGTCAAAAAATTAATTCGGGATAAATTTATTACATGTGTACTAATTTAAGGTTTTTGGCAGTTAAAAAATTAGTTTGGAGTAAATCTGCCACATGTAGGGTTTTTCATGGTATTAATCTTTATCGGATCTAAAAAATATTGTACATATTATTGACCGTTAGATTCGACAAATAAGCTGGCCTTAAATTTTAAAATGTAATTTATTTTAAATAAGTTAACGACCGATTATTCGCAGTAAATTACCTCACATAACAGTTAGAAGATGTTCCCTGGATCTATTGGGTCAAAATGGAGAAGTTGTTTTGTCTCCACTGGACGACTTTGTATGTTATTGTCATTCTTATCCATATCGATAGATACGACATGGTCAAGATGGATTCTAGTTTTTATTTTTTCGTCCTGGCATGTCGTTTCGTCCCTGGCAGATCCGTGTTAATCTGAGGGGCAAATCGCAGTTCAGCTCGCAGCTTCTCAAATGCTGGGACTCTTGTTTCAAGGCTAACAGAAGTGCAGCTTTCTTCAGATGCAAAGAAAAGATCGACCCGGGAACGGCTACGTCGAATGGAATCCTTTTCCGCGCCGCCTTATCTGCGTTAGTTGCATTCTCAATATGCCGTCGTAGTTGAATTGGGGCGGCCGCACCCGTGTTAGGCTTCTGAGTTCACCGATCTGCCCTTTTTATTTGCTTTGTGAAAGGTTACAATCTGCTTAGCACAAACTCTTCCGGTCACGATTCTGATTCATGTCTTAATTGGTATTCGTCATTCACGAAGCTTAACTTTCTTGCCGATCGTATGAGCGGATGAATTAGTCAGAGATTTGGAGAGCATCAGTACGGCACGAAGCGTGCTTGCGCTCCTCATGATCTTGCAAACCACCAAAGGGAAATTTCTCTGACATTGACAATTGAATGTGTACACAAATGGAGATCAAATTGAACACGATGTGCAGATGCTAGAGCTAATCAACACGATGCAAATCTGCAAGCACTCGACCTGAAGTCGAAACGGCATATGACTCGAATGAATTGCAAGCAATTAAACCAACCGAACCGAATGGCTACATGGATGCTAAAACACTCCGAGTGAAGTAGGATACAGCGGAACAGGCTTATACGAGAAACAGTTCGGAGTGTAGGAGGAAGTTCTTCTCGGGTGATCCATTGACCTGAGGGCCGGTTGGTTCAGGTACGCGTACTTGCTCCTCGTCCACCTGCGGATATAATACATACAACACAGATCAAGAACAACTCGTGACTTTAGATCGGTCGATCCACTCGATTATGTCTATGAGACCATCTTTGCCAATCTTTTTTATCCAGAATTCATGAAGCAACTAAAGCCAGGTCCCAATGTTCTGAAGCAAAGCATGCATCTAGGAAGAACCCTAGTCAAGCCTTACCAGTCTTTTATTCCGATGCACACTTCTTTCTCGTCTTCGGCATGGTTCCGCATGTTGTTGGAAACAGCGGCGTTGTTCTCCTTGACGTCGTCGTTCACATCTTCTAAAGACTCTACGAAATGCTTGTAGTCATCCTCCTGAAGGCAACATGTCTTAATGAGTCCTGGATGTGAGAAAAACTACAGATGTTCGAAATTTTTGTGTTAACATAGAGCCAACTGTTTTAGGGGCATCCGCAAGATCGAGGAATTGGCGCTCCCTATGCCACTTCACCCCAATTTTTGAGTACTCTTCGAAGACTATAGAATTATGACTTTATCGATCAGCCCGGCTGCCACCTCACATTAAATTATTGCACACAAGATGAAAACACCTCTCCAAAAGTTTGTAATTTGAACTGCTCCAGAAGAAGGAACTAATGAACTGAGCTTTATAGGGTCACAAGGTTACAGCATAATAGGAAGATAATGATATCTGCATTGGCTCTGCCCTTGCGTGCTCAGATTTTGGCTCAGAGAACTCAATATGTCGAATGTTAGTCTTTGCAAATGTGTGTTTGATCGAACAATCTTGACGAAATTAGTGTGGATGGGTTTAAACTTCATCCTAAACCGTTTAAGGTCTACCGGCGAAAGGTTATACAGTATTTTCTTGCTTCGCACGGCATCATTCGAGATGTTTCGAAGTAAACTCCGCTATGCTCTATAGAGATGGAGCTACATTAATTCTATATAAACCCTGATCATGTTAGCAGCTGATGATTTTGATCTCACCGAGAGCTTCCGCGCCCTGACACGTGCCGCGGCCTTGATCGCCGCCAAGAGGTGATCCTCCTCCTCGATGCGCTTCTGCCTCCAGAAGCTAGCAATCTCCCTGTTCGTCACGCTTGTCTCGGCGACCGCTCTCCTGGCCTGGAAATCTGGGAGCGGCGGCGGCGGCGGAGGAGGCGGTACCGTCCTCAAAGCCTGACAGTTTCGGGCCTCCACTTTGGCGTGCTTCATCCTCTGGGAGAGAACAAAAGAACCTCTGACAATTGTCCGCGAAGTCTTGCTCCTCTATCTCCTGGCGCAAGCCAACCTGCGCGTTGATTTGTAATCAAATCTGGGAACAATGCAACAAATAATGAGATCATTGAGGAAGGAGGCAAGTGAAGGACAGGGCCATAACTGCTGCTGTACCAACTCGTCCAGGGGCTACCAATCCAACCTAACTTTCAGCACTGACCCACGACGGGTACCTTTTTTCTCCTGGTTTTTGGCTCCAGTGAAATCGGATCGGTGTCTGCAATTGTCAACTGCGAAGAAATTGTCATCCTGGCTTGTGGTCTCTTGGCATTAGAGAGGCGGAGAATTCAGAACGGTTTTGACCGGTAGATGACAACTTCCTAGTTAGATTCACCACACTAACTGAATGATCCAAAAATTGGAGATCCCAGGGACTTCCTATGTAGGGAACGATGGTTGAAGAACGACCCGTGCCTCGGATTTTCTCTCCTTGGTTTTGGTGCACGCGGTCGGCGGTGGTCTGTTGGATTGATAAGTAGGCGATAAATTTAGTCTGATGCGTAAAAGTTGACTCGAAATTCGACCATATTGACATTGTCCCTTTTTTTCTTTGATAAAGGGTAATAATCCCTTCTCGAGTTGAGTGCAAAGATGGAAGAAGAGATAGATCGCGCTTTCCTATTATTGAGTGCAAAAACGGGTCTGTGACCCATTTCTTAATCCATATCTAACGGTTGTGTTATTATATGGGTTAGTTGTATTTAGTCAATAGATTATTTATATTTAGTAGATGGGTTATAAATGAGTTTAAAAATAATATGGGTATTAATGGGTCATAAATCGGTTTACGACTTACTTAAACCCAATCCATTTTTATGACTCTCTCTTCATTCTCTCTCACCCTCACTTGAACTCGTGCTTGCTTACTCCACACTTTCACCTTGGTTTGGATACAAGTTTTCCTAAATTGGATCAACTATGGAAGTATTTTAGCAATATGGGTTAGTTTGGATACAAGTTTTCCTAAATTGGATCAACTATGGAAGTGTTTTAGCAATATGGGTTAGTCGGGTATGAGTCACTAGATTTACATTGCATGAAAATGGGTCAAAACGGATTAAATGGTACTATTCGGGATGGATC
This sequence comes from Syzygium jambos, assembly GCA_031216235.1. Lineage (NCBI taxonomy): Eukaryota > Viridiplantae > Streptophyta > Magnoliopsida > Myrtales > Myrtaceae > Syzygium > Syzygium jambos. Next base: position 17,040,855 of record CM062228.1, read on the forward strand.
ATTTTCGATCCGGCCCAAGCCCGACCTGACCCGCCTGGCCCATTTGATGGGTCTACCTATTATGGACACGCGACTCAAGTAAAGCTCGGTACAGTAAGGTTAGCTTTACGAAACTATGTGATCGAATGCAAGGGATCATCTAAAGAAGCCAATTGTATAATCACCCAGCAAGAGCTTGTCATGTTGCACCAATTTGGCATGCTAGTCTGTAAAGTGCTAGCGTTTGTCCTCGTTGTATCATCGTCGGACCGTCGGTGGGCGCTGCTCTATTGATGATGGGCTGACCTTGACTTTTGTTCACACAGTTTAGGCCCATCTAACGGCCCAAGTTTCACGAAGCGGGCATGACTTGGCGTGATCCGACCCGACGGATCACTCTCGCAATGCCCGGATCCGACCTTTTTTTTTGTTGTTGTTGTAAGAAGTGCGCTGCCTAAACTAACCCTGAAACACGACCAAAAAAAAAAAAAACGAACCACGAAATACGAGCGAAACTTTTAAAGATAACATATGCGAGGAGTACTATACAACTATGCTAAAATTCATACTTCTTCGAGTAAAAATTTCTAGGTTAATATCATGGAAAGCTCCAAATTAGTGCACCTGTGACAAATTTATCAAAAATTAATGTTTTGAAAAAAAAAATTACGAATTGCTACATCCGTGATAAATTTATCCTCCATTAGTTTTCGTTAAATTTTACCGTCAAGTTGCCAAGTTAGATGAAATCCAGTAATTAACAAGTGTACCGGTTTTGGGTTTTACCTTCAATTTGTTACGGGTGTACCGGTTTGTGATTTTTTGCGGTATTAATCAAATTTGACGGAAATCGACAGAGGGTAAGTTTGTCACAAATATACTCGTTAAGGTTTTTGGTAATCAAAAAATTAATTCATGATAAATCTATCACAGATATACAGTTTAGAATTTTCCGATCTATTGATCCAAGTTTCTAAACAAAAAAAAAATTGCTAACTGGTCATAGGAATTCTTTCTTCTTCGGGCACGACGTCGTATTATAAGCTGAAAGTTTCGTGAGAGCCGACACTTGATAAGTAGTGCTAATAAACCCAAGTGCCAAACAGACCCAGGTCAGCATTGTACCAGGACAGGGATTGCGTAAACCCCAGTGCCAAACAGACCCGTGTTGACTAGGGCGGCGGAGCCCAGGTCCTCCCCCATCTTCCTCTATAAATACCTCCTCAGGCCTCTCGGTTCATTTTCCTTCGCGGACTCTCTCTCGCTCTGCGCAGGGAGAGGGTTTGCTCCGATCTGAGCACCTCCGTTGCGGCTGCCGCGGCACCTTCTTCTTCGAACTGCAACCGCCAAAAATTTGAAAAAGAAAAAGAGGAAAGATCAACCGTGAAGAACTAATCGGAACTCGAATCGTTACTCAATTTGGACGACTGTAAGGAAAAACCCTAGGCGGTCCGGCGGTTCGCGCGCGGCGGAGTCGGATCGGCCGCCATGGATATCCGGTTCCCCTTCTCGCCGGCGGAGGTCGCCAAGGTCCGGATGGTCCAGTTCGGCATCCTCAGCCCCGACGAGATCGTAATCTCCCTCTCCCTCTCCCTCTCCCTCTCCTCCAACTTTCTCCGCTGCGATTTTCGTTGCCGTTCGTTTTTCCGGGAGGGGGGGAAATTGGAATCGTAGCTCGGAATATAGCGCTGTTAGGCACCGAGTAGTGATGATGATCGAGCTAGTGATTTTGAGAGGTTGTGGTGTTGAGTTCGGAATATTGGAGTAGGGACTGCGGTTCTACGTGCTGATTGATCTGCTGTTGTTGCTTTTTTGTGAGGTTATGATGTCCGCGGTTATGGTTTTGGGGGTTTCTGTGCGTGTTCTGACTGTGCTGTTTTGTGCAGAGGCAAATGTCCGTGGTGCAGATCGAGCACGGCGAGACGACGGAGAGGGGCAAGCCGAAGATTGCCGGGCTCAGCGATCCTCGACTCGGCACCATCGACAGGAAGTTGAAGTGCGAGACGTGCACGGCGAACATGGCCGAGTGCCCCGGGCACTTTGGGCACCTGGAGCTGGCGAAGCCGATGTTTCATATCGGGTTCATGAAGACCGTGTTGAGCATCATGCGCTGCGTCTGCTTCAATTGCTCCAAAATACTCGCGGATGAGGTACTTGGGAGACTTATTAAGCGCATGCTCTTTTTACGAAACATCTGTGGATCCAAACAGAATTGGTGGAATGCTACTAGGCAATCTGAAACCTACTTTTATTTTCTTGAGATTTGTAGGGATTAGACTTGCACGGGGAAATGTTCAAGTTCCCGAAGTTTCAATGCTGAAATTCCAATTACAATTTGTTCTTTTTTTTTTTTGTTCCAATTGATCTGTTGCAGAAACTATTTCTCGACATGGAAATAACTCTGTGTATGTAAGAATTAGCTGAGGAGCTTTCTTGTCTTTTGAACCTTTGAACAGGACTTAGCCTTATTGATGTAGAACTCTCAGTTTGTTTCTATAGCTGATACTGCATAATTTTATTTGAAGGCCTAATTGGACATAGGTGACTCTGACATCACAAAGATGAGGCGGCAATTCATTGTTTTTTTTGAGTGTTAAAATTTGACTCTTCCCAGATATGATCTGGTGCAAAACCGATTCTTGTGAATGTTGAAGCTGCAGTATTGTGGATTTTAGGGGGACTTTCAAACAAATCAGGGTGGATTTATATTTATAGATGAATGTTGCTTTTACACCACTCTTGATACCAATTTAATGTTGTCTTAAACATATGAACCTATAGAAAATACAAGCTTATGTCATGGTAATAGGTACTTACGTTTTGGACTTCTTGCAGGAAGACCACAAGTTCAAACAGGCGCTTCGAATAAGAAATCCTAAAAATAAGCTTAAGAAGATACTAGATGCGTGTAAAAACAAATCAAAATGTGAAGGTGGAGATGAGATTGATGTACAAGGTCAAGGCTCAGAAGAGCCGGTGAAGAAGAGTCGTGGGGGCTGTGGTGCCCAGCAGCCAAAGCTTACAATTGAAGGAATGAAAATGATAGCGGAGTATAAGGCCCAGCGGAAGAAAAACGATGATCAGGATCAGCTTCCTGAACCGGTGGAAAGGAAGCAGACACTTTCTGCTGAAAGGGTAATTTTTTCATTTGCATAAACAGAACTAATTTTTTCTCTTACTTCGACAAGCTTTTAAAGACTGTTAATATGAAAATTAGGTACTCAGCGTTCTCAAGAGAATAAGTGATGAAGACTGTCAGCTGTTAGGCTTGAACCCGAAATATGCTCGTCCAGATTGGATGATTCTACAAGTTCTGCCTATTCCTCCGCCTCCTGTGAGGCCCTCTGTGATGATGGACACCTCTTCCAGGAGTGAGGCAAGCATTTCTTCGTCATCTTTCTGGCTTTCATGTATAGAATTATCTAATGATTTGCTTTCTTTCTTTTCTGGATTTGTTCTTGGAATCAACTTGATGAATTTAGCTCTTATGCAAATGAGATTTATACTTACATCTTTCCCATTTTTGTATACAGGATGATCTGACGCATCAATTGGCAATGATTATAAGACATAATGAGAATCTAAGGCAACAGGAGAGGAATGGTGCACCAGCACATATCATATCGGAGTTTGCACAGTTGTTGCAATTCCACATCGCTACATACTTTGACAATGAATTGCCTGGACAGCCAAGGGTCTGCTGACTCTTTTAAGTTATCTGTCTAATTTGTAGATGGAAATAATTTTGTCTTTTATCCTGTATGATGTCTCAAGCGTCAAAGGTACTTATGCATGTATTTCTTCTGTTACTTCTCAGGCTACCCAAAGGTCTGGGAGACCTATTAAGTCGATCTGCAGCAGGCTTAAGGCAAAGGAAGGCCGGATTAGAGGGAATCTCATGGGAAAAAGAGTCGACTTTTCTGCTCGAACAGTCATTACACCTGATCCAACTATTAATATTGATGAACTAGGCGTCCCTTGGAGTATTGCCTTGAATCTTACATACCCAGAAACCGTGACTCCTTATAACATTGAGAGGTTCATAAACTTAGCTGTTCTTCTTCTTCTTCTTCTTCTTCTTCTCCTTCTATATCGACTTCTTTTTTATCTTAAAACAGGTTGAAGGAGCTTGTTGAATATGGGCCTCATCCGCCACCTGGTAAAACTGGGGCTAAATATATTATAAGGGATGATGGACAGAGACTTGATCTCCGCTATTTGAAGAAAAGTAGCGATCATCATTTGGAACTAGGCTACAAGGCATCCTCCCTCATCCTTGACCTTTTTCATTGTTTTTACTTTTGATAAGCAAGAAGGATTTTGCAATTTAAACAGCTTATCCAATTTGAAATACTCTTTTGCAGGTGGAGCGACACTTGAATGATGGAGACTTTGTGTTGTTCAATCGCCAGCCTAGTCTTCATAAAATGTCTATAATGGGTCACAGAATCAAAATCATGCCATACTCGACTTTCCGTCTAAATTTATCTGTAACTTCACCATACAATGCTGATTTTGATGGAGATGAAATGAACATGCACGTGCCTCAGTCTTTTGAAACCAGAGCAGAAGTTTTGGAGCTGATGATGGTGCCTAAGTGTATTGTTTCACCTCAATCTAATAGACCAGTGATGGGAATTGTCCAGGATACACTCCTAGGTTGTCGTAAAATCACAAGGAGGGATACTTTTATTGAGAAGGTGATTCTGCAGGATGCCTCATCATAGTTTTGCAAATTTATCATTATTGTTTTTTTTTCTGTTTGAGTTTTGACTTTGGAACTCCTTGGCCTTTTTTTTTTTTTCACAGGATGTTTTTATGAATGTCTTGATGTGGTGGGAGGATTTTGATGGGAAAGTTCCCACTCCTGCAATTTTGAAGCCCAGGCCTCTTTGGACAGGAAAGCAAGTGTTCAATCTCATCATACCCAAGCAGATCAATCTCCTGAGAAATGCCGCATGGCACTCAGAGACTGAAACAGGATTTATAACTCCTGGAGATACCCAAGTTCGAATTGAGAAGGGGGAGTTACTTGCGGGAACTCTTTGCAAGAAGGCACTTGGAACATCTACGGGAAGTCTCATACATGTCATCTGGTACAAACACTCAACTTTTGTTTCAGCTGGATGATTTATTGGCAGATGAAATCTCTTTGAAAATTTCTACTTTCATGAAAACTTTTGGAACTTGGATTTGCTATAACATCTGTGTTCAGGATACTCAAATTCCTTCTTCCTGTCCACAGTAGAACTTCTTAGAAGACTCGGGTGTCTACTTCTTTAGTATTGATTGTAGTATTTGTCTGTACAGGGAAGAGGTTGGCCCAGATGCAGCCCGGAAATTCTTGGGACATACTCAGTGGCTTGTCAACTATTGGCTTTTGCAGAATGGCTTCAGCATTGGTATTGGAGACACAATCGCTGATGCAGCAACAATGGAAAAAATTAATGAGACCATTTGTTCAGCTAAAGATGAAGTGAAAAGGCTTATAAAAGATGCTCAGGAGAAAAAGTTAGAGCCTGAACCCGGACGAACAATGATGGAATCCTTTGAAAACAAAGTGAATCAGGTCTGCATATTTTTCCCCTGCCCACATTCTTCTCTTTTTAGGCTCTATAAGTCAAACGATGACATGCTTGTGATCTTTCAGGTGTTGAACAAGGCTCGTGATGATGCTGGAAGTAGTGCCCAAAAGAGTTTATCTGAGAGTAACAATCTCAAAGCAATGGTTACTGCAGGATCTAAGGGAAGTTTCATCAATATTTCTCAGATGACTGCTTGTGTTGGTCAGCAGAATGTTGAGGGTAAGCGGATCCCATTTGGATTCATAGATCGAACCCTGCCCCATTTCACAAAAGATGATTATGGGCCAGAGAGTCGTGGATTTGTCGAGAACTCCTATCTTCGTGGGTTGACTCCACAGGAGTTCTTTTTCCATGCTATGGGTGGTAGGGAAGGTCTGATTGATACTGCTGTCAAGACTTCTGAGACTGGATATATCCAGAGGCGATTAGTGAAGGCTATGGAGGACATTATGGTCAAATATGATGGAACAGTTAGGAACTCTTTGGGAGATGTTATACAGTTTTTGTATGGTGAAGATGGTATGGATTCTGTCTGGATTGAATCGCAGAAACTGGATTCTTTGAAAATGAAGAAGTCAGAATTTGATAGAGTTTTCAGATATGAGATAGATGATGAGAACTGGAACCCTGATTACATGTTGCCCGAAAACGCTGAGGATCTGAGATCGATTGGAGAATTGAGAGATGTCTTTGATGCTGAAGTTCAAAAACTTGAAGCTGATAGATTCCAGCTTGGAACAGAGATTGCAACTACAGGTGATAATACTTGGCCATTACCTGTCAACCTCAAGAGGCTTATTTGGAATGCTCAGAAGACTTTTAAAATCGACTTAAGGAGGCCTTCGGATATTCACCCCGTGGAGGTTGTGGAGGCTATCGATAAGCTTCAAGAGAGGCTTAAGGTTGTTCCCGGTGAGGATCCGTTGAGTGTTGAAGCTCAAAAGAATGCAACTCTCTTTTTCAATATCTTACTTCGCAGCACTTTTGCTAGCAAGAGAGTGTTGAAGGAGTATCGGCTTACCCGTGAAGCTTTTGACTGGGTGATTGGTGAGATTGAATCGCGTTTCTTGCAATCATTAGTGGCTCCAGGGGAAATGATTGGTTGTGTTGCTGCACAATCTATTGGTGAGCCTGCCACTCAGATGACTCTCAATACCTTCCACTATGCTGGTGTGAGTGCGAAGAACGTCACTCTTGGTGTTCCTAGGTTGAGAGAAATCATTAACGTTGCCAAAAAAATCAAGACGCCCTCCCTCTCTGTCTATCTGAAACCTGAGGTAAGCAAGACAAAGGAAAGTGCCAAGAGTGTTCAATGTGCCTTGGAGTACACTACTCTCCGCAGTGTAACTCAAGCCACTGAAGTATGGTATGATCCAGACCCTACGAGCACATTGATTGACGAGGATGTTGATTTTGTCAAATCTTACTATGAAATGCCGGATGAAGAGATCGCCCCTGAAAAGATTTCTCCTTGGTTGCTTCGGATAGAGTTGAATCGGGAAATGATGGTGGATAAGAAGCTCAGCATGGCTGATATTGCGGGGAAGATCAATCTGGAATTTGATGATGATTTGAACTGTATATTCAATGATGACAATGCCGATAAGCTCATTCTTCGCATTCGTATCATGAATGATGAAGCTCCGAAAGGGGAGCTCAATGATGAATCTGCAGAAGATGATGTCTTCTTGAAGAAGATTGAGAGCAACATGCTCACAGAGATGGCTCTTCGAGGGATCCCAGATATCAACAAGGTGTTCATCAAGAATGGCAAAGTAAACAAATTCAATGAGAATGATGGCTTCAAGCCAGAAACTGAGTGGATGTTAGATACTGAAGGTGTTAACCTATTAGCTGTCATGTGTCATGAAGGAGTTGATGCCACTAGGACAACGAGCAATCATCTAATAGAAATCATTGAAGTTCTTGGTATTGAGGCAGTTCGGCGCTCCTTACTGGATGAACTGCGTGTTGTCATATCATTTGATGGATCTTATGTGAACTATCGGCATTTGGCTATTTTGTGTGATACAATGACATATCGAGGCCACTTGATGGCCATTACACGTCATGGCATCAATCGGAATGATACTGGGCCACTGATGAGATGCTCATTTGAAGAAACTGTGGACATTCTTCTTGATGCTGCTGTCTATGCCGAATCAGATTATCTGAGGGGTGTTACGGAGAACATTATGTTGGGTCAGCTTGCACCCATTGGCACAGGAGACTGTGCATTGTACCTCAATGATGAGATGTTGAAGCATGCCATCGAACTTCAGCTGCCCAGTTATATGGATGGCCTTGATTTTGGCATGACGCCTGCACGTTCACCAATCTCTGGAACTCCTTACCATGAGGGTATGATGTCTCCAAGTTATTTGCTAAGCCCAAACCTCCGGCTCTCTCCAACTACAGATGCTCAGTTTTCTCCCTATGTTGGTGGTATGGCCTTCTCGCCTGCTTCATCTCCGGGTTATAGCCCTTCTTCTCCTGGATACAGTCCGTCATCACCAGGATACAGCCCGACGTCACCTGGTTACAGCCCCACATCACCTGGGTACAGCCCCACATCTCCTGGCTACAGCCCCACGTCTCCAACCTACAGTCCCAGTTCTCCTGGTTATAGCCCAACTAGTCCTGCGTATTCTCCTACAAGCCCTTCATATTCACCCACTTCTCCCAGCTATAGCCCCACTTCCCCATCTTATAGCCCTACTTCCCCATCTTATAGCCCTACATCTCCCAGCTACAGCCCCACTTCGCCAAGTTACAGCCCTACGTCACCTAGTTATAGTCCAACCTCTCCTGTTTATAGCCCCACATCACCTGCGTATAGCCCCACCTCCCCTGCGTACAGCCCCACCTCACCATCTTATAGCCCAACATCTCCTTCATACAGCCCAACTTCGCCATCCTACAGCCCAACTTCACCTTCTTACAGTCCTACATCTCCTTCCTACAGCCCAACTTCGCCAGCTTATAGCCCCACTTCTCCTGGTTACAGCCCAACATCACCAAGTTACAGCCCAACTTCACCGAGCTACAGCCCTACTTCTCCGAGTTACAACCCTCAGTCGGCAAAATACAGCCCATCATTGGCGTACTCGCCAAGCAGTCCAAGATTGTCACCATCCAGTCCTTACAGTCCTACATCTCCAAACTACAGGTAAACTATGTTGGCATGCATGCCGGAGAAGCTTTCCTCTGATTTCATTTAAAATTTTTGCATGTTTTCCACATATTATCATTGGGCCTTTCCTGAAGTCGTATCAGTCAAGCTATTCTTTGTTAAGGCAGGATTTATGTTTAAGTATGATTGGATGTGTCTGTTTTATTGCAGCCCCACATCGCCGTCGTACTCACCAACTTCTCCGTCGTATTCTCCATCAAGCCCAACATACAGTCCTAGCAGGTAATGGTTTATCTTCAGTCTTTGGGACATCATCAAGTAGTAATATCTGGACATGGCATTCTGTCTGCTTTCAATGCGACAGTCAAATTGCCTGACATTGTGTACTCCTGCCGAAAATTAAATGTAATTTAGTCCAATTCAATTTGTCTGCCATGCTTATCTGATGCTACTGTCGAGTTCTCTTTCCCAAAAGAGTTTGGTTGAGTAGGCACATGTATAGTTCATGTACCATTGTCTAATATGTCAACTAATTGTTTTTTTTTCTTCAGCCCATACAATCCTGGTGTCAGCCCAGATTACAGCCCGAGTTCTCCTCAGTACAGGTGAGTTTACCAGCGTAGGGTGCTGGCTCAGGAGCTCTTAATGGCAAGAAGAAATAAAACTTACTGAGTACTTGGGTTGTTGCAAAATGTGGATTGCACGTGGTTCCTAATTAGATTAAATCTTTGACTAATATGCAGCCCGAGCGCTGGATATTCTCCAAGTGCACCTGGATACTCGCCGACTTCTACCAGCCAGTACACTCCGAGCAACAAGGATGACAGGAGTAAGAAGGATGACAGGAGCAGTCGCTGATGCAAACTATTGCTAGGAAGCTCGAAATAGGTGAGGTTTATTTCCTTAACACAAACGAGGTTTGCAAGGATTTGTCATATGCGGCGGCTTTTAGTTTCCTTTTTTCTTTATCTTGTTTCCCGTGACATACTTTTGGAAGTTAATAAGCTAGCATATCCATTTTTTGGAAGTTAATAAGCTGGCATATCCATTACTTTTGGAAGTTGATAAGCTGGCATATCCATTTGCAAAATATTATCTCAAAAAGACTTAAAAAGAAATGCGAAGAATTTCCGACTTATTAGTAGGTATATTTTTCCAAAGCTGATAACTCTCTGTTATTCAGTTGATCTGGCAGGTGGGGTCGGAACCTTCAATGGAGAAAGCATCTAGTCGTTGAATTTTGACGACAAAGTGGATATTGTTGACAGTTAAAAACCTTTTTCGGTTCCATCAGCTATACGTTGCGGCAATATGTATATGTAATTGCATAGATTGTGAGTCCAAAGGAATAGGACGTTTGTCAAAATGGACAATACTATTTCGCTGCTCGTTAAGACTCTTTCACCGTAGAGAGTTTGTATTACAAGAAGAGAACAGCATCGAGTTCAGTGCTATTACTTGGTTGTTATATTGAATGACAGAATGTCTTCTTGCGGTATTAATTGCGCCAAGCAATCATCGTGTTGACTCGGTTTTCTGTAATTGCCATAGAAAATAAAGAACCATGAGGCTTCAGTTTAGTGGCGTATCAATTTTGATGCAACCTGACAATTGTAAGATTCTGTTTTTTAAGCCTCAGAACCCGATGATCAACGAGAAAGTGTATCTTCTGTCATTGCCATTTGTTCAGAAAGTGCCAGCTTGCTTATAGCAGAGATACGGAAGCTTTAGGTCATTTGTTGAGATTATCTGGTTACAATGTTTGTGAAGAATTTTGTCAATTTAGCTGCCACAACAAAGTGAAACTCGGGAAAATTTTCGAAAGAACCTTCGTCAACTGGGATGATTTTTTCGAAAGAGCTTTAGAGGAGGTGTTTTTTTCAAAGTAATCTGTGATTATCGGGATGACACCTTAAATCCGTTGGACGTGTGAGGCTTTGTGATGTAAATCGGCTTATTCTTCTAAAAAAAACTTTCAATTTTAATTCCAATTTTGCCTCTAATTTTTTTTAAAAAAAAATCACCAACTTTACTTCTCTGCATGCTGGACGACCGCGCGAGAACAAACAAAAACAAGCTGAGTTTAGCCTATTTCAGCTCTCCTTTCGAGATATTTATTATAGAATGGACCTTAGTTAGGTCTCCACTGGCAATCCAAGAGGGTCCAGTCAGAAAGCTGAAATGGAGCTGTGCCTTCATTCTCGGTCAAAGAAACAGACGGAGACACAACTTAAGAAGTTGTTTAACACGATAAAGTGAAGAGAATCAGTTCATGGGGATAAGACAATGAGATTCTACCTCTATAAGATGCCGCCCTCCCATCATCTTTGGTTTCTTCAAAATTATTAACATAAGAGGAAACAGTTATTTCATGCGAAGGTGATGGTATCGGTGAAGATGTAAGTTCCGATAATGAATGTCTAATTGGCCATGATATTGATAATTTTGAAGAAATTAGTAGCGATTTTTGTATGAGAGTCAGATTTGGGACTAGAGTGAAAGTTGCTGAAATTTTAAGACGAAAAAAAATTGAAGGCAAGACTGGTATTGGATCTAAAGCTGTGGGGGGTTTTTTTTAAAGGAAATTAGGCCGATGATATTAATATTAATAATAAGATTCATTTCTAAATGATCAATCGCTATGTGATAGTACTTCCAATATTCTTTTTAGAACCTCGACTCACGTACAATAGGCTGGGTTCTTAGAAGAGTTTTTATACGACGTTAGACTGTGAGATTTCAGAAGAAAGGAAATTGCATGCCCAGAAGAATTGGAGGAAGAATTTGTCAAAAGGGGACGAGAGTACTCTAGTTGCCTTTTCCTTTCGGGAGGTGTTCACAACCTTTTCATCCGTAGCACGACTCAATGCGGGGTTATAGTGTCATTTTTAAATGATCACCGCCTATGCGGTAGCACTTTGAACATCCCTTTTAAAATCTCAACTCACGCGAACCGAGTCGGGTCCGTCAATTGCATAGAAAGGGTTTCCGTAGTTTCGAGACTTCAGAGGAGAGGAAAGAAAAAAGGGGGGGCGTGCGAATGTGCAGAAGAAGTGGAGAAAGAATTTGTCAAGGGAGTCGCTGTGTTCGCCTTTCTTTTCAACCTTTTCATCCATATCACGATTCAGTGCCGGTCATAGCGATCGTCCTCCCTTACTATCCCGTCACGAAGGTGCTCCCTTTGTCGTGCTTGGGAAATTGAAAGTGACATTGGAATCGTCAATCGTCGGGGCCCTCGTGCAACGCCACGCTCTCCCTCCACGCGCCATAAAATGGGCGCATGCGCGTCGCTTCAACTGCCTGCCCCCACCATGCATTGTTAGCCTTTTGGCCTTATCCACTCCTCAAAGGGGTAAAAGACTTGCTTTCGCCTTCGGGGAAAGCCTCGTCCGTTTAGGAAAATTTTTTAGAGATCGCTAATAATGAAAGTTTAATTGGCCACGGCGGCGATAATTTTAAAAATATTAGAAGCGATTTTTAATTTGGGACTAGAGCGAAAATTAGTAATTTATTTAATAAAAAAAAGTTCGAGATAGAATTGAGATTGAATTTAAAGTTAGGATTTTTTTTTGAGGAAACGGGGCCAATGTTATTAATAGTATGATCCATCTCTAAAATAATCATCACCTTGTGATAGTATTTCGAATACTCTTTTTAGAATTTCGACTCCCGAGAGATAGGCTAGGTCCTTAAAAGGGTTTCAATACTAGTTTTGAGCTTTGAGATTTTAGAAGAAAGGAAAGGGCATGCAATATCTAGAAGAATAGGGGGAAGAGTTTGTCAAAAGGGGACGCGGGTACTGTAATTGCTTTTTTTTTTTTGCTTTCGGAAGGTGTTCACAGCCTTTTGATCCACAGTGCGATTCAATGCGGGTCATAGTGTCATTTGCAAAAGCCCCTTTTAAAATCTCAAGCCACGTGAAACGGGCTGGGTCGTCAATCGCATAAGAAGAAGGGTTTTCGTAGTCTCGAGACTCTAGGGGAAAGAAAAAACGGGGCATGCAATGTCAAGAGCCAGTGTGGGGCCCACGGCCTTTTCGTGCCTCGTCCGATTCGATGTGGGCCCATGCTTTCCTCTTTTTTACTATCCCGTCGGGGGAAATCGGAAGTGACGTCGCAATCGCGGATCGTCGCGGCCTCTTTGCAGCCGCACGCTCTCCCTCCACGCGCCATAGCTGGGCGCCACGCGCGCCGCTTCAACTACCTGCCCGCGACGCCCTAAGTCCCGCCTCTCGGCACTTATCCGCTCCCAAAGGGTAAGACTTACTTTTTGGTCTTTCGTTTCGCGGGAGAAAATTTTAGAGATCGCCGATTTTTTGCTCCCGCCGGTGCTTGTTACTGTCGCCGGCTACGCGCGGTATCTTAGTTTTTTTGGGAGGCTGCACTAGAGGTCCGGCGTCGGGGCCGGGCGGTCTCGGGACAAGCCCCCGCGATCCTCTACCGAGTCCGGGCCAGGACTTAAGGAGACCGGAACGGCCGAGAACCCGTATCGGGGCAAGACGCGACGTGATTCGATCGACCAATCGTCATCGTCCGAGCTGAGGACGAATGTCCATCTTCTTTTTTTTTTTTTTAACTCAAAAAACAGCGGCTTAAAAACCGTTTCGTAACTTTCAGACGCCGAAAATCAACCTCCCCATCCACCCACCACACCACCACACCACCACCGCCACCACCATCACCATCACCATCACGACGTACGCAGCGTCTGTCTGCCTCTGCCTCTGCCTCTCTCTCTGTCTCTCTGTAATTTCTGCAACATTCCCGCATCGTCGACTGGGGAGATTCACCCACCATCACTCGCTTCTTCTTCTTCTTCTTCTTCTTCTTCTTACTTCTCCTCCCTCTTGCTGCCAAATACCTTCCTCTTCCCCCTCACTCTCCCCGCACTGCCTGTCAACAACGTGCCGACATGCCTTGCTCCCTCTTCTTCCTCAAGTGACGAACGCACCTCCCTCCCTCCCTCTCTCTCTCTCTCTCTCTCTCTCTCTCTCTCTCCTCCACCACCGGCCGACTCTCCCCTCCTCTCTATATAACGAACACCCACCCACCTACCTACCATCTCTTTCTCCCTCCCTCCCCTCCGCATCTACCGCGCCGTGTCCCCCCCCTGGTCGTCTTCCGGCCCCTCCCCGCCATGGCGGGCTCCCCTCCAGATCAGCCCGTCTACCTCCACGGCGACCTCGACCTCCGCATCGTCTCCGCCTCCAACCTCCCCAACATGGACATCTTCTCCGAGCGCCTCCGCCTCTGCTTCTCCGCCTGCGCCTCCCCCTCCGCCGACGGCCCTCACCCACCACGCCGCGGCGGCGGCGGCGGGAAGAAGATCATCACCTCCGACCCCTACGTCACCGTCAGGGTCCCCCAGGCCACCGTCGCCCGCACCCGCGTCCTCCGCAACTCGCAGAACCCCAGGTGGGACCAGGGGTTCCGCGTCGCCCTGGCGCACCCCGTCGTCGACTTGGAGTTCCGGGTGAAGGACGACGACGTCTTCGGCGCGCAGGTGATCGGCATTGTCAAGATCCCGGCGCGGGACATCGCGGCTGGCGAGGTCATCTCCCGTTCGTTCCCGCTGAGTGGGCCCGCGGTGAAGCCGGATTCCGCCCTCCAGCTCGAGCTGAAGTTCACGCCCGTGGAGAAGAACCCGGAGTACCGGTTCGGCATTGCCGGCGATCCGGAGCATCAGGGAGTGAGGCAGACTTATTTCCCCTTGAGAAAAGGGAGCGGCGTCACGCTGTATCAGGACGCCCATGGGGTCGACGGGTGGTTGCCCGATATCGAGTTGGATAGCGACGCCGGAGGCGTTTATCGGCACGGGAAGTGTTGGGAGGATATCTGTCACGCCATATCCGAGGCTCACCATTTGATATACATCGTTGGTTGGTCGGTTTTCCATAAAGTTAAGCTCAGTAGAGAGCCTACCCCTACCCGGCCCTTGCCGCGAGGCGGGCACTTGACGCTCGGCGATTTGCTCAAGTATAAGTCAGAAGAGGGGGTGCGCGTTTTGCTGTTGATTTGGGATGATAAGACTTCGCACGACAAGTATTTTATTAACACGGTGAGAAGTTGTGTTATTTTAGTTGGATTGCCCTCGATCACATGCTTCCGTCTGATTAGTTTAGTAAATTAAGGCGGCTTATGGCATCACCGATTACTATATTATCGTTGGTTCTGTTGCCCAGGCTCTTATGGTGGTTAGTGTGTTAGTCGTGACGACCCCTTGTCTAGTGGAGGAATTAGGTGATAGTGTCTCTGTCTTTGCTTGCGATATTTGTCTCTCCCAATGAATAAGGGTGAACGAGGGGCATTTCTTGCAGGGAGGGGTGATGCAGACGCATGATGAAGAAACTCGAAAGTTTTTCAAGCATTCATCGGTGAACTGCGTGCTGGCCCCGCGTTATGCTAGCAGTAAGCTTGGCTATATAAAACAGCAGGTATGCTTTTCCTTTAATTCTTGCAGTTTCGCCACATGGGCCATTTATCAGAATCTAGAAATCAGCACAAGCATCGGACAGCAAGGGTCTCTTTGTCATTTGCCTTATTGTCATAACATCTTTCGCATATATGAGCTACATGGCATTAGGACGTATCGTTCCTGCCTCATGTTTCTAGGCAATTAGCTGCCTAGCATATTTGTAGTTGGAGATGTGTGTGGTTGTGGAATTTCCTATGACGTTGCTAGGGCGATTTGGCACTGGAGATGCATGTTCTTCGTAAAGTTACTGATGGACTCTTTCCAGCTCTTTAACTTAGCCCATTCATAAAGATAATGTTCCTTTTCATACAAGTAAAGTTGAACTCTCGTTTAGGAAGTTTCCCTGCATTTTTGTGCTATCATGAAGAAAAATCTACTTTCTGAGGAAGATTCTGTGCGGTACATAATCCTCATTCATTAACCTGGGATGATTCTCTTAAGGGATAAGGTTTCCTTTGTATTCTACATTCATTTTATTTAAGCATGGCGGCATGATTCTGGTGAATAATCTTGGGAGAAGGGATGGACCTTATCCTCTTGCTTGCTTGAGTTCCTTATGTGATGTCGTGGTAATTCTGATAATCTAAATAATTCTTATAAGTTTGGTGAATTATATTTTTCTCCAGGTTGTCGGAACCATGTTCACACACCATCAAAAATGCGTCCTGGTGGACACACAGGCGTGTGGTAACAACCGAAAAATAACTGCATTTATAGGAGGAATTGATCTCTGTGACGGTCGATATGATACACCTGAGCATCGGCTATTTCGCGATCTTCACACTGTTTTTAAGGATGACTTTCACAATCCTACATTTCCTGTGAGTTATTTGTCTATATATGATACATTTGAGCACTCGCTGCCTAGTAGTTATTTGCTAGTTAAGTACTCTTGCGTTTACTGTCTTATAATGTAGGTCAAATTTTGGACTTTGGGGTGATAGAAGTCTTTTGAGCTTGTTTCTTTCAACTTTCAACTCTGAGAACTGCTATACCATCTCCATAATAACAGTCCTCCTGTTTCTGGTTAAGTACATCAGATGAATTATGATCAAAACTGTGATGATAGCATTCTAGAAAATTTTAAGACTTAAAAGGACTCTTACTGTTTTTTTATGGAAATCCGTGAAGAACTGGTCCAGTTGATAAGCAAGATGCAATGAGGATGAATTGATAAAATCCCAATCTGCAAACTTGAAGGGGGTGATTTTCTTGTTTCAGAATTTACTGCCACGGTCGCACATTGGAAGTGGATTGGATGTTATTAAGATCTAGGGAAGATTCATGCTTATGTTAATGACTTGCTTTAAAATATTGGATTATCGGAGTGGCTGCATATTCGAGTCTAGTTCTCAGATTTGTCATGATACAAGTGAGTTCTTTTATCAATTCATTCTTAATTTGTTGCATGGAGAAGTATAAAATGACCCATATATATTCGGCTTGAGTACGTTTTTTGTACATGTTGAGCCAAGCCATTAAATTTTCTTTAAGCTAGAAAGGTTGTGCTTATTTTGAGGTTCTGAAGGCCCATCTATATTCTATGCTATTTCCTTCCAGTTTTAAGTCTTGCGATGTGTAGGATCTTGGACTTTGGTACGTGTCACCATGCACTGGTAGTTGCTGCACAACTTGGTATTATCTATTGATTTTCTTCCAGTGAGTGTCTTTACTTTGTATCTGTCAGGCTGGAATGAAAGCTCCGAGACAACCATGGCATGACTTGCACTGCCGGATTGAAGGTCCTGCTGCATATGACGTACTGGTAAACTTCGAGCAACGTTGGAGGAAAGCAACAAGATGGAAAGAATTCAGTCTATTTTTCAAAGGAAAAAAACACTGGCATGATGATTCCTTAATTAAGATAGGCCGTATCTCTTGGATACTGAGTCCTACATCGACTGATTCGTATGATAGCCCCACATCTCTTTCAAAGGAGGACCCTGGTGAGAGTATTACGGAATTGCCTAAGGACAATCCCGATCTCTATGTCTCTGAAGAAGATGATCCTAATAACTGGCATGTTCAGGTTGGAAATGCAAGTTACGTGTCGTTTGTTCAGTTTACCTTTCTTTTATTTAGCCCTTTTGCTTTGTGTTTGCTTGTGCAGATTTTCCGGTCTATTGATTCTGGATCAGTCAAAGGATTTCCCACAAAAAAGAAAGATGTTGCTGAAAAGCAGGTCTACATGAGATCTATGTTTCTTTCTTCATTTCTTACCTACTTTTCTTCCCTTTTTGCTTTTGTTTAGTTGAATGAAAAGCGAAAAGGGAGAAAAAAATCATATTGATGGACTTGGGCTGGAGTAGGAATCTCTGTCTCGTTAAAACATATTCTCCTCCTTCTAATTGACATCATTGTACTGGAAAGTTTTTTTGATGAATATCTGCATCCTCTTAATTATTGGCATTTTTTGGTGCAGAATCTTTTAGTTACAAAAGATGTAGTAGTAGACAGAAGCATTCAGACAGCTTACATTCAGGCAATCAGATCTGCTCAACATTTTATATATATTGAAAATCAGTATTTTCTGGGATCATCGTATGCGTGGCCGTCGTATAACGATGCAGGTGAATATTATGACTTCTTCTATGTTGAAGTATGTGTTTCCTATATATACTCAAGATATTCCATTGGTGGACTAAGTATGGCTAATTTAATCACAATCATGTGCTTATATGCATATTTGACTTACAGAGTGAATTGACCTATCGAAAAAAATATTGAGTAATTTCACTCCAAAGTATTGGTGAAATCTTTTGTTTGTGTGTCAATTGACCATTTTCATCCCTTTTTTTGGTATGTTTACGAGCTAAGTCTTTTAACTATTACTGTTTGCCACATTAATGAAGTCTTAGTAAGCAGTGGACTTGTAGTTAGTTTTTTGTCCACAAACCACTCTCAACTGTTTGTAGCATGGTCTGTGCAGGAGCTGATAACCTTATTCCAATGGAATTGGCCTTGAAGATTGCTAGCAAAATTAGAGCTAATGAGAGATTTGCTGTATATATTGTCATACCGATGTGGCCCGAAGGAGATCCCAAGACAGCTACAGTTCAAGAGATTCTCTTTTGGCAGGTAGGTTGGTACATGAATGTGTTTCCGCAGATGTGTGTAGACTTTGGTGCTTTTGTTTTATAGGTAAGATGGCGAGAGGGAAGATATAGAGTATTATGGACAAGGATGCTCTTTACATGACGATCAACAGAAATTTCTACAGACTATATAGTACCGAATACTAAGGAATTGATTCCATTTAGGTGTCTTGCCAATTAGAGAATATGTTTTCTCACTTGTTCCCCGTTGTCTATGTTTAATGCTGTGCAAAGCATTCTCTTATAATATCTCCTACTCCTCACACATTACATTAGCCATAAAATAGTAAATTGAATTATATGCTAATCTTTTAGGACAAGATTTCATGTGTACTAATTCTTTGCAGACTGCAATCTCACATAATCTAATTCTTTTACCCTTTTTGCCTTCTTTTCTACCCAGAACCAGACAATGCAAATGATGTATCAAGTTATTGCACGTGAATTGAAGCAAATGCAGGTCAAAGATTCTCATCCTCAGGACTACCTTAATTTCTACTGCCTTGGCAATAGGGAAGACAATTCTGGTCAACCTTCTCCAGATAATGCGGTAATTCTTTTTGCATATGTTTTTGACTAGTTTTCAGGTCCTTGAAACATGCCAACGGGCTATTTCACTAGTCATTAAATTTGCAAGCTCAAGACCCCATTCAGCGGTGCTTGAGTGCATTGAAAAGAAAGCATGGTTCATAGGTTGTAATCGAGCTGAACCGAATCGATAGAGTGCAAAGCTCGAACTTGGCTCGATCCGCATAATCGGGGATCGAAACTCAGCCCGAGCTTGATCGCGTATAAAAGATTTAGGCTCGAGCTTGACTTGAGCTCAACTCGATTATACTAGAATTATTTATGAACTCGAGCTTGAGTTTAATAAGTTCAGACAGTTTTCTGCATATATGTGTATGAGGGTCATATATGTAATTTTAATGACTTTTGTGTCGTTTTCTGTGATTAAAATATATTTTGTTCAAAAATAATAGAACCTCGATGAGACTCGGGAGCTTGTTGAGCTGAGTATTGACAAGCTCGAACTTGACTCGACGAGATACTTGAGTAGCTGAGCTCAACTAGAAATACGATGAGTCGATCCCGAGTATTTATTGATTGGAGCTCTAGTTGAAATAGGCACATGGTCAATCAGCTTTTCTCATCATCATTTGATGAACCTTGGACATGATGTTTTCTGACATGTTATGGCAGGTCTCAGAAGCGTACAAGTCCCAGCGATTTATGATATATGTTCATGCTAAAGGAATGGTCGTGGATGATGAGTATGTTTTATTGGGATCAGCAAATATTAACCAAAGATCATTGGCTGGTACCAAAGATACCGAGATTGCCATGGGTGCATACCAGCCCCATCACACTTGGGCACGAAAGAAGAGGCATCCGCATGGTCAGGTTGTTGTCTTGTGCCTTCTTTGCATAAGCCTAATTTCTGATTTTAGGATGTTTGCGGTGGCTTTCTCAAGCAAATATGCACTAAATCTTCAGAGCACAAATCAGTTCACATTTGTCGAACTGGTTGTAACAAAGCCAAGAACACCGATTTCCAGTCAGATATATTAGGAAGTCATTAGAATTCATGATTTTTTTCTCGACAACCTAATATAAAGAAAAGAGTTAGTTTCGACTCTGGTATTTGTTTTGACACGGTGAATGCAGTCACATCTAAAAGAGGTTGCTGTGACTCGTGAATGGAGTAATGGGCTCTGAGAGATATATATGCATTTTGCATCGAGATGCATATTTTTGGGTATGATTGTTGTGTCTTTGCATTTTTGCCCATCTGTGCAGGTATACGGATACAGGATGTCCCTGTGGGCAGAGCATCTTGGAGAAGTGGAAGGATGCTTTAACGAGCCTCACAGTTTGGAATGTGTGAAGAAGGTGAGTGAGATAGCTGAAAATAACTGGAACAACTTCAGGGCTAAAGGTTCATTGCAGGGCCACCTTCTCCGGTATCCCATACAGGTGGACCAAGATGGGAATGTTGGGCCATTACAAGGATCGGAGGAGTTTCCTGATGTTGGCGGTAAAGTTGTCGGTGCTCATTCCAATACGCTCCCTGATGTTCTAACAACTTAGGTTCTGTCCTACTCCTTGTCCATCCAGTCCTAGGAGCTGCAAAGATGTTTCCCGGGCCGTCGCTTCATTCTCAATGTGTACAAGTTGTATGATTTCTGTCTAATTGTTTTTGAGCGGTGCCATAGTTCAGATTATTCTTTCATTGTTTGGCTTTACTCTCTGGCTATCTGGATCTTTCCCGGACCCCTGCATAATGAGGATCCTCCGCTGTGATCCCATCCATGGTGTGAATATCGTATTTGAACAGTTTGGTATCTCTTCGACGATGGTTTGAGGTTTCTCTTACTACAATCTGGGAGCATCTGTGCTTGTGTTAAGATATTGATGTAATGTGGAAATTGTTGTACAAATGTAGTTGAAAACAGCTTCGCTCTTTATGAAGTAATTGATGCCTTCAGTTTGAAGTGAATAAATCTCAGAGATGCAAAGAATCATTTCGTGAGAAAATTCTTCGACATATTCATTCTATCCTACCATGTTTATCTGTGGTGACTTTTGGTAAATTTTACGGCATTCAAAAGTTTCTTTTATTCGCGGTAAATACTCGAAATCTTTCAAAATATACGTACATTTTATGCACTATAAATTCTAAAACATATCATAAAGGTGCCGTTGAATTCTAAAAAGTGCAATGAAGTGCTTTCGTGAACATTATTCAATTGACTCTTTTTTTTCTCTCTCCTGCATGGCGACGTTACTAAAACGGGAAACATAAGACTAATATAGGGAGATTCAAATACTAATTTTTGTAACCTAAATTTCAATTAAATTATATTGAAAAAGTAATATATGCTAATTTCTCAAAAAAAGAACACCGTAGTTGAGGACTGCCACCCACCATTGTCGAAAAGGGCCGGTAGAGACTCGGCGATTGCCGGAGGTGGTTGCTAGGGGCCTGGCAATGACCGATGACCCTCGCCGAGGAAGAGGGGGGAGGGGGATCCGGTCGGGGGTTAAGAGTGCACTGACGATTGAAGTCGTCCGTGAAGGAATTGCTGATGTGGTCCACGAAGAAGGAAGTAGCTTCTTCGTCAACCTCCATTCCGACCATCATCTTTGAACTTCTTGGAAACGCTTGATTCATCTTCTCCATCATTTCGGGTTCTCTCGGGATCTGCGAGCCAAATCTACTTCCACTGATGATTCGAATAGGATGGAAGCATAGCTCTCGATGACCCATAGGTCTTAACCTGGGTGAGGGTAGCCGTCCTCAAATTTGGGGGAGGGCCGCCGCAATCGCTCGAAGGTTATGGGCCCTTGCCTATGGTTGGCAACGGTCACCGGCCATCGTTGAAGCCCTGACGACCCCCTGGCCTTTTAGGGTGGGTAATGGTTGGGGGCAGCAAGAGCGTCCTCACCTGTGTCTTATTTTTCTTTTCTTAAAAAAAATATTTTTTTTATTTTGATTTATTTAAGATTTGGGTTTTGTTATTGGTCTGTCTTATTTCTAACTCTCCTATATTTCTCAGACTTGTGCACTGTTTCTTTATAGAGACCGGGAGTCGAATCCTACGTTAATGGTACTAGTGTTGCCCAATGGCAATTAAGATTTAGGTTAAAAATTAAGATTTTGAACCAAAATTACTTCGTTTTAGTCATGTCAATACTATGCAGGAGAGAAAATAATAACAAAAAAAAGCAACGCCAGCATTTTCCATTAGCCAGTCGGATGGAGTTGACGGGAAGGATTTGATTGTACCAATATTATAAGTTTTAGTAATTGACTGTACTTTTTAAAGCTGTAGCATTCAATCGCACTTTCGTGACAAGTTTTAAAACTTCTAGTGCATTTATCTATTGCTTTTTCTGTTGTATTATTTATATCCAAAATATAATTTACAAGCTCATCAGATTTGTGTAACTCCATCATTTCCATCGCTATACTTTAGATGTTTACAATGAGGTTTGCACAGGTATTAGATTATCGACTCTGCTTTTTTTTTTTTCAAGAAATAAGTGTATTGAAAATTATAAAACTTGTTACGAAAATGCAATTGAGTTCTAAAACTATCAAAAAGTATATTGGTAGTCTTAAAACTTGTAATGAAAGTGTAATCGAGTCCTAAAATTATGGCATTCCCAATTTGGACCGAGTCAACCAAAGGAAAATGGCCATGGAATTGGCGAGCGGATCGATTCGAGGTTCGGTCATGGATCGGCTGGTATGGTCGGAACGGGTATTTAAAGGATCAGTCATGGTTCGATTGAAAAGATTGTCCATGGATTGACCAATGGATCAACAATGAATGACTCCCCAATCATGCAAGTTGATTAGAGTGATTGGACCATGGATCAATTGCTCAACCATAAGGGTTGACAGTGGAATGATCTCAGACGGATATGGGTCGATGCTGCTTGGGTATCTGTCGGTCGCGGGTGACTCCGCATGGCCATGCATCGGTTGCTGGCGTCCATGGACCGATTCCATCATGTTTGATTCCATGTGGTTACATGATAATCGAGGATCGACCATGGATCGTTGATGCTCAAATATGGACCAGTTGAGAATCAACCATGGATCGTTGTGTTGAGTTGGGTAGACCATGGACAGGCCATGTACCAGGCTAAGAGCCTTGTGGCTTGATCGCGGACCAAGATTTGTGCCAGTCGTGCAAGCCAAGCCTTGTGTCCGGTCGTGCAAGTTAGGCCTTGTGCCCGGCCTTGGACCATTCGTGTGCCTGTCGATTAGGCCACGGGCCGACCTTGTACCCGGCTGCGTACCGGTCATTGTACCTGATCTATGTGCCAGGCCTTGTGCCCATCGGTTAGGCCACGGGCCGGCCTTGTACCCGGCCGCGTACCAGTCATTGTACCTGACCTATGTGCTAGGCCTTGTGCGCATCGGTTTCGGCCCAGACCTAGTTTCATGCTAATCATACTTGGCCACGGGCCATGCATTGTGCCCGCCTGTGAGCCAATGCATGTGTGTAGCCCATGAATCGGTCCCTCGTTAGTGTATCCCGTCCATATGCTTGGCTGCTCGCTCGTGCAGCCCTGCAGTGCGCTCAGTACGCCGTTCGTGCGGTCCAGCACCGTCCCCGCGCATTCGGCCTTACACCAGTGAGGCCGGGCCGTGTGCCAGGCCCTACGTCCGGTTAGGCCTGACTGAACAGGCCATGTATCAGGACAATCCGACTAATTCAACCTTGCGCCGTTTAGCTCGGTCCTTGGCTCAATAGTGTCCAAACATACTCGGACATATTTTACACCGAACCTCGGTTCCAAATGGGATGATCGATCGTTTATAGTACTTGAACATCCCTAATTACTTTAGTTTTTCATTAAGTCAAGTTTTAGTGAAAATTGGGTATTCAAAGGAAGATGTGCCATTAGAATTAAGTAAGGAACCCAATAATTAAACGTTCTTGAAATATGACACGTGGTTCAAGCCTGAGAGCCTCTTGGAACAAGAAGGCAAGTTGACTTGACTTAGTAGTTGCATTATTGATAACTTCTTGGATAAGTTGGCTGATAATGAAACCTAGCCCTCAAGCCACCAATAATAAAACCATGAACCAATAATGGAGTTGTCTTACAAGAATCAATACTTGAGAGTGATTCACGCCCAAAAATGGGAAATTATGGGCTAGAAGACAATTTGACAACTTTCTTTGTAAGTTGTCAATAATTGAACTTGTCAAGGAAGGTATCAATAATAGAGGCTAGGGCCAATAATTGAGGTGCCTTGAGGAAGACACAAATAATTTTGTGTCTTGAAGACTAAGACCAAGGACACATTCCCAAACCAAGAGGAGAGAATGATTCATGCCTGAGAGGAAGAAGGCAAGGACAATGAAGAGCTATCATTGTTATCTTAATCTTGAATGACCTAATAGGATATCATGATCCCAGATTAGTAACTTGGAAACCAAGTTAGAAACATATGGTCATCATTGAAAGCTTGAAGAAGAAGACTAATGATGGCTAAAGACTTTCAAGACCATCCTCATTATTAATTTAGAATGTTGGCTCTTTCTTTATAAAGGGCATTAGTGGACCACCCTATAAATAGCTCTTGTCCCCACTTAGTCTCCCTTTTTCCTCACACCATCACCAACTCTCACGCCTCCCTCTCTCTTGCCTACCCCACCATCTGGCCTTCTTGCTCACGGCTCTCTCTCTTTCTCATGTCTACCCCACTTGGCCGACCACCACCTCTCCCTTACGCCACCTTCTTGGTCCCTACTAGATCTTGCTTTTGTCAAGTAAAGTAAGTAGATTCCCTAATTTCGAGATAGGATGATATGATGCATTGTTAGCTTGTGTCTTTACCGGAGCCTTGATAGGGACTTGCTTGTGTGTGGCTTGTGTACTTTGTTGTTTTGCAAGACATAGTCAAGAGTCAAGCATGAATCGGTTGCGAAAGAGGGAATGTATGTCTTGTACGCACGTTATGGCATATGGATCAAGACTTGCTTGGCACAAGTTCGACATTGAGGCATATCGGATCCGAGCTAAGTGCGGTTTTATTCAACGCTTAGCGTGTCAGATTAAGTCATGGGCCCTAGACCATGATCGACATACTAGATGATTTAAGCTTATTGTACATGAATCACACTACACTCACGCCTTCGGGCACTCTTATTTGCATGAGATATAAAGAAAGATAAGAACACGGTTTCCTTGATGCTTGTGACGCATGGACACACGAGGGACTAAAGCCGTCTATGATAGATTTCGAGATGTTGCCCAATGGGTTTTGGAATAACCGATGAATTTCGGTTAAGAATAAATGAATCTCGTGTGTTTGTTCTTACATGTATTGCTTGTATACTATGCTTGATGTTCTGTCATTTGATGCATGTGCCATGTATAGCACATAGGCAAGGTACATGCATCTTTGCTATTTATTTGTCATCGACATTGGAGCAGTAAGGTTGGACTCGTATCCGACGACGATTATTTCCTCCTAACTTGAAATTAGAGGATTTACTTATTAAGTCTATGACTCATTTCCCGTTATTTTTCCTCAGACTTGCCGCCGTCCCATTCGCTTCAGAACTCTAGTGGAAATGATAGTAGATGCAATCGACGTAATATACATAGCCGAGGGGAGAGCCTATTGTAAGGTTATCTCCCAAGTCATGGTCGACGAAGTCCTTGAGAATCTCGTTCCGCACCAGTACGAAGCTTGGTATGAATGAACGGAGGACGGCGGACTGCTCGGACCCCTTCGCGGATTTCATGGCCCTTTTGGTGGTGCCAACACACTGGCCTAGAAACGCCGCGAACGGAGCCTAGGTGGCAAACCTAACTTGGGAATGACCGAGCATGTTATGGGAAGGAACTTTTTGGAGGACCTTTTTTAGGAGAAAATCACGGTAGCGTGGCTTGGCATAATCCAACAGTGTTTGTTATAGCGGGTATACGTGTGTGAATTGGCCCGTAAAAAAAGGGGGATGTAAAAAGGTTTGCCTTGTAAAATATATAAGCTATCATATAAATATAAGGTTTGCTCGTGATGCTTGTCTTAACTCCGTTATTTATTCTGGTTGTGATTGTCCCGAATTCGTTCTTCCGCTTGCTCGTAAAGAAAGATAATAACGAACGGGACGTCGCAAAGTAAGCCATGGGTCACGGTCTTGGTCGGGACGTGACAAAAATTTTGAAAAAATGCAATCAACGGAAGGATTTATTTTGACAAATTTACAAGTGTTAGGACTTAATTTCACTTTTTAAAAGTTTTAGAAGTTAATTGTGCTTTCGAGACATATTTTAAGACTTTCATTGTACTTTTTGAAAATTTTAGAACTTAATCACGCTTTTGTGATAAATTTTAAAACTTTAAATATACTTATTCCCTTTTTCAAAATTAGTACTATCCATGTTCCGTGTGTGGTAATACTTTCAGTGAAACCGCAGTCAACAAATTTGTGAATAAAATGAAAGGAGGGTTAATCGATCAGATAGATGTTTCTTGCCCACGTCGAATATACTTGTTACCACAACAAGTCATTGCTATAAATTATAGTAGTTGTTGCAATGACAGTCTTAAATGTTTTGTCCAATTTGTCCATCGTGTATTCAATTTATTATTTTGGACAATTCAGTTGTAAACATTTACAATTTTAATATATTCTGTTTTCTGGTTGTCCACGACAAAATGGCCAGGAGAAAAATGCTGCGAGATCTCACCATCGGCGACCAGCAAACACCCAATCCAACGAGGGTGAGGAGTGATCAACGGGGCTAGAGGATTTTGATAAGGTGCAGCTCTTGGTAGATTTTTAAGATGACGAATGGGGTAGCAATGAATCAAATCGTGCACCGAATATGAAAGAGTGATTCCAAGATATTATTGACTCAAGGAGGCGGACGTCTTTTAACGTAACGATAATGCTTAGTTTTGAAATTCTAAAATTAAGCGCGCTCAAGTGAGAGAGCAAAAGTTACGCAAAGGAATGGTTCGGTCGCGACCGTGCTTCCCATTTCTATGGAGTTTTGTTTCGGGATTATTAATTTTAGGGATTTGAAGTAGTGGTAGAAGAAGAAGAGTAGATAGGGAGAGGAGAGAGAGGCGCAAGGGGGGGGAGCTGCAACGAGAAGGAAACCAAACAGGAAGAAATTTCGAAGTTTCCGAGGAAGTCTCGTGGGGGGTCAATCATCGTACACGTGACAGAATCTAATATTTTCTCGGATAGAGATACGAGGTTGGCGGCGGCGGCGCTGCTCGACCACCTTCGCCTTCGCGCGCGCTCTCTCTCTCGTCTCCTGTGTAATATAACATGCATGGCCATTGGCCAATTCTCCATCGCTCATTTCGTGGGCTCCTCCTCCTGAAACCTGCGAGAATGCCTCCTGCTTTCTCCTAACGCATCCTTTCCCTCTCTCTCTCTCCGCGCATCTATACCTTGCTCTCTCTTCTTCCTCAAGCAAGCACTGCTCCTCTCTCTCTCTCTCTCCTATATGATGATGATGATGATGATGATGATGATCCGCCATGCCTTTCTCTCTCTACCCATCTACCCTGCCGCCACCTCCATCCTCCTCCGGTCCCTCCAATGGCAGGTTCGCCTCCGGGCCGCACCGTCTACCTCCACGGCGACCTCGACCTCCGCATCATCTCCGCCTCCAACCTCCCCAACATGGACATCTTCTCCGAGCGCCTCCGCCTCTGCTTCTCCGCCTGCGCCAGAGCCGGGACTCCCCCCTCCCGCTCCCGCTCCCC
Source organism: Syzygium jambos (assembly GCA_031216235.1). NCBI lineage: Eukaryota > Viridiplantae > Streptophyta > Magnoliopsida > Myrtales > Myrtaceae > Syzygium > Syzygium jambos. The sequence goes on from CM062228.1 coordinate 17,068,377, forward strand.
CCACCCCGACCCCGCCTCCCCTCCCCGCGACAGCCACCGCGACCCCAACCCCAATGGCGACGCCCACCGCCACGGGAAGATCATCACCTCCGACCCCTACGTCAAGGTCCGCGTCCCCCACGCCACCATCGCCCGCACCCGCGTCCTCCACGACACGCAGAACCCTACGTGGGGCCAGCAGTTCCACATCGCCCTGGCTCACCCCGTCGACGACTTGGAGTTCCAAGTGAAGGACGACGACATCTTGGGCGCGCAGCTGATCGGCGTTGTTAAGATCCCGGCGCGGGAAATCGCAGCCGGGGCGTTCATCTCCCGGTCGTACCCGCTAATTGGACCCTCGGCGAAGTCGAATTCCGTCCTCCAGCTCGAGCTGAAGTTCACGCCCGTGGAGAAGAACAAGGATTACCAGAACGGCATTGCTGGAGTGAGGCAGACTTATTTCCCCTTGAGAAAAGGGAGTGGCGTCACGCTGTATCAGGACGCCCATGTGGTCGATGGGTTGTTGCGCGATATCTCGTTGGATAGCGACGCTGGAGGCGTTTATAGGCACGGGAAGTGTTGGGAGGATATTTGTCACGCCATATCTGAGGCTCACCATTTGATATACATCGTTGGGTGGTCGGTTTTTCATAAAGTTAAGCTCATTAGAGAGCCTACCCATACCCGGGCATTGCCGCGAGGCGGGGACTTGACGCTCGGTGATTTGCTCAAGTATAAGTCAGAAGAGGGGGTGCGCGTTTTGCTGTTGATTTGGGATGATAAGACTTCGTACAACAAGTATTTTATTAACACGGTGAGAAGTAATGCCCCCCTTGATCACATGCTTCCGTCTGCTTAGTTTAGTAAATTAAGGCGGCATACGGCATCACCGATTACTATATTATCGTTGGTTCTGTTGCCCAGGCTCTTATGGTGGTTAGTGTGTTAGTCGTGAGGACCCCTTGTCTAGTGGAGGAATTAGGTGATAGTGTCTCTGTCTTTGCTTCGCGATATTTGTCTCTCCCAATGAATAAGGGTGAACGAGTGGCATTTCTTGCAGGCAGGGGTGATGCAGACACATGATGAAGAAACTCGAAAGTTTTTCAAGCATTCATCGGTGAACTGTGTGCTGGCCCCGCGTTATGCCAGCAGTAAGCTTGGCTATATAAAGCAGCAGGTATGCTTTTCCTTGAATTCTTGCAGTTTCACCACATGTACCGTTGATCAAAATCCAGAGATTAGCACTAGCATTGGACAGCCAGGGTCTCTTTGTCATTTGCCATTGCCATAACCTCTTTCGCATTTATGAGCTACATGGCATTGTAATGTTTTGTTCCTGCCTCAGGTCTAGGCATTCAGCCGCCTAGCATATTTGTGATTGGAGATGCATTTTGTTGTGGAATGTTCTTTATAAAGTGACTTGATGTACTCTTTTGGACTCTTTCACTTAGCCCGTTCATAGAACTAATGTCGCTTTTTGTACTTTTAAAGTTGAACGCTTGTTTATGAAGTTTTCTTGCATTTTTGGGCTATCATAAAGGTACTCAACTTTCTAAGGAAGATTCTGTGCTATACATAATCCTCATTCATTATTTTGGAATGATGATCTTAAGGGATAAGGTTTGCTTTGTAATATACATTCATTTTACTTGAGCATTGCTGCATAAATCTTGTGAAAATGGACAGACTTTATCCTCTTGATTGCTTGAGTTCCTTATGTGATGTTGTGGTAATTCTGGTAACCTAAATAACTCTTACAAGCTTGGACTGTGTTATATTTATCTCCAGGTTGTTGGAACCATGTTCACACACCATCAAAAATGCGTCCTAGTGGACACCCAGGCGTCGGGTAATAACCGAAAAATAACTGCATTTGTAGGAGGAATTGATCTCTGTCACGGTCGATATGATACACCTGAGCATCGGCTATTTCGCGATCTTCACACTGAAGTTTTTGAGGATGACTTTTACAATCCTACATTTCCTGTGAGTTGTTTGTCTATAATTGATATATATTAGTGCCTTTTGCCTAGCAGTTCTTCTTTTCTGTTAAATACCCTTGTGTGTACTGTCTTATAACGTAGGTCAAGTTTTGGACTCTGGAGTGATAGAAGTCTTTTGAGCCCCTTTTTTTTTCAACTTTCCTGCATGAAGAGTGGCATGATACTTGCACTTGAGAACTGATGTACCATCTCCGCAATAACAGTCTTCCTATTTCTGATTGGATTTGCTTTGTCGCATCAGATAAATTACGATCATAAGTGTTGTGGTAGCATTTTAAGACTTAAAAGGACTCTTAATTATTTTGTATGGGAATTCACGAAGAAATAGTCAGGTGGATAAGCAAATGCAATGAGGATGAATTGATAAAATCAAAATCTGCGAATTTGAAGGGGGTGATTTCCTAGTTTTTCAGAATTTATTGCCGTGGTTGCGCATCATAAGTGGATTGAATGTTATTTAGATCGAAGGAAGATTCATGCCTCTGTTTGATGACTTGCTGGAGAAGTTTTTTTGGATAAAGCATATGGTGAACTTAACCTTTGACAACCTTGCCGAAGGCACAAAAGCATTTTGAAACTTTTGGATTGTGGAAGTGGCTGCAAGTTCTAGTCTACTTCTCGGATTTGTCATGATACAAGCGAGTTCTTTGTGTCATTTCGATCTTACTCTGTTGCATGGAGAAGTATAAAATGACCGAGGTATATATGACTGAAGTAAGTTTTTGTACGTGTTGAGCCAAACCATCAAATTTTCTTTAAGCTAGAAAGTTTGTACTTATATGGAGGGTCTCTACAGAATGCCCATCTATATTCTGTGGGTACACCTAAATTTTGTGAATTTGATTGATAGAACCTGAAAAAGGGTTGAATGCAACAATTTTTTGCTATTTTCTTTCAGTTTTGAGTCTTGTGACCAGTAAGATCTTGGACTTTGGTACCATCCACTGGTAGTTGCTGCACAACTTGGTATTGTCTCTTGATTTTCTTCCAGCGAGTTACTTTACTTTGTGTCTTTCAGGCTGATATGAAAGCTCCAAGACAACCGTGGCATGACTTGCACTGCCGGATTGAAGGGCCTGCTGCATATGATGTACTGATAAACTTTGAGCAACGTTGGAGGAAAGCAACAAGATGGAAAGAATTCAGTCTCTTTGTCAAAGGAAAAAAACATTGGCATGATGATTCCTTAATTAAAATAGGCCGTATCTCTTGGATATTGAGTCCCCCATCGACTGTGTCACATGATAGCACCAGATCTCATTCAAAGAATGACCCCCGTGAGCGTTTTACGGTAGTGCCCGAGGACAACCCCAATCTCTATGTCTCTAAAGAAGATGATCCTAATAACTGGCATGTTCAGGTTGGAAATGCAAGTTACATGTTTTTGTTGCATGTTGAGTTTACCTTTCTTTTATTTAGCCCTTTTGCTTTGTGTTTGCTTGTGCAGATTTTCCGGTCTATTGACTCTGGATCAGTCAAAGGATTTCCCACAAAAAGGAAAGATGTTGCTGAAACGCAGGTCGACATGAGATCTATGTTTCTTTCTTCATTTCTCATCCCTATTTTTCTTCTTTTTTTGCCTTTGTTTAGTTGAATGAATTTCGAAAAAAGGACAAGAAAAAACATATTAACGGACTTGGGCTGGAGTAGGAATCTGTCTTGTTAAAACTGAATTTAGTTTCTACTTTTCTAATTGACATCATTGTACTATAATTTTTTTTTATTGATATCTGCATCCTCTTAATTATTGGCATTTTTTGGTGCAGAATCTTATAGTTACAAAAGGTGTGGTAGTAGACAGAAGCATTCAGACAGCTTACATTCAGGCAATCAGATCTGCTAAACATTTTGTTTATATTGAAAATCAGTATTTTCTGGGATCATCATATGCGTGGCCATCGCATAATGATGCAGGTGAATATCATGATTTCTTTTATGTTGCAAGTACGCGTTTCCTATCTATACTCCAGAAATTCCATCGGTGGACTAAGTATGGCTAGTTTAATCACAATCATGTGCTTATATGCATATTTGACCTGCAGAGGTGAATCAACGTACCAAAAAAATATTGAGTATGGCTCATTTCACTCCAAAGCATCGGTTAAATCTTTTCTTTGTGTGTCAATTGACCATTTTCATCACTTTTTTGAATGTTAAGGAGCTAAGTCGTTAACTAGTACTGTTTACCACATCAATGAAGTCTTTGTTAGCAGTAGACTTCTTATAGTCAGTTTTTTGTCCACAAACTTCTCTCAGCTATTTGTAACATGGTCTGAGCAGGAGCTGATAACCTCATTCCAATGGAATTGGCCTTGAAGATTGCTGGCAAAATTAGAGCTAATGAGAGGTTTGCCGTATATATTGTCATACCGATGTGGCCTGAAGGTGATCCCAACTCAGCTACAGTCCAAGAGATTCTCTTTTGGCAGGTAGGTTGAGACATGAATGTGTTTTCGCAGATGTGTGTGGACTTTGGTGCTATTGTTTTGATAGGTAAGATGGCGAGAGGCAAGATATAGAGTACCAAGGACAAGGACACTCTTTACATGACGATTGACAGAAATTACTACTTACTAAAGAGTAGCCAATACCAAGTAATTGCTTCCATTTAGGTGTCCAGCCAATTAGAGAATATGCTTTCTCACTAGTTCCGGATATCTATGTTTAATGCTGTGCAAAGTATTCTCTAATACCATCTCCTACTCCTCACACATCACATTAGCCGTAAAATATTAAATCGAATAGTTATACAAAATATTATGTGTTTCTAATTCTTTGGAGACTGCAATTTGCCTGAACTTTTTTCCCAGAACCAGACCATGCAAATGATGTATCAAGTTGTCGCACGTGCACTGAAGCAAAAGGAGCTCAAAGATTCTCATCCACAGGACTACCTTAATTTTTACTGTCTTGGTAAAACGGAAGATAATTCTGGTCAACCTTCTTCAGATTATGGGGTAATGCTTTTTGCAGTATGTTTTTGACTTGTTTTCAGGTCCTTAAAGTCGACTTCTGACTATATGCCAATGGTCTTTTAGTGCATGAATGCATAGACAAGCAATCATGGTTCATAGGGGGGTAACTGAGCCGAGTCGAGTTGACCCGATACTGTGCCAAGCTCGACCTCGACTCGACTCGCATACTCGGGACTCAAAATTGGGTTCAAGCTCAATCGGATATAAAAAATTTAGGCTCGCATTTGAATTGATCTTGACTTGATTATGATAGAGTTATACATCAACTCGAGCTCGAGTTTAATAAGCTCAAACATTTTCCTCACATATGTGTATGAGGGTTAATACGTAATTTTAACGACTTTTGCGTTTTTTTTTTGTAATTTGAAATTACTTCTGAAAAGAATTATTGAAGCTCGATTAGGCTCGGGAGCTTCTCAAGCTAGAGACTCGACAAGACACTCGAGTGGCTTATCGAGTAGTCATTGAGCGGAGCCCGAGTTAAAAATGGCAGATGGTTAATCAGCTTTTCTCATCATATACATGGATGCACACACCCAAACACACGGTCAATCATCTTTTCTCTCGATATAATTTGATGTTACTTGGATCTGATGTTTTCTGACATGTTACAGCAGGTCTCAGAATCATACAAGTCCCAGCGATTTATGATATATGTTCATGCTAAAGGAATGGTTGTGGATGATGAGTACGTTTTATTGGGATCGGCAAATATTAACCAAAGATCATTGGCTGGTACCAAAGATACTGAGATTGCCATGGGTGCATATCAGCCCCATCACACTTGGGCACGAAAGAAGAGGCATCCGTATGGTCAGGTTGTTGTCCTGTGGCTCTTCTTTGCATAAGCCTAATTTCTGATTTTAGGATGTTTGTGCCGGCTTGCTCAAGCAAATATCCACTGAATCTTTGGAGTACTAATCAGTTCACCCTTGTTGAGCTGGTTGTGACAATGCCAAGAGCACCATTTCCAGTCAGATAAATTGGGAAGTCTTCACAATTCGTATTTATTTCCCTGTTTCATTTTTTCTCAACACCCTAATTTCACACCCTAACGTTATAAAGAGACGAAATCGAAACAGTTTTGACTCTGGTATTTGTTTTGGCTGGGGGAATGCGGTCGAATCTAAAATAGGTTGATGTGACTTGTGAATGGAGCAATTGAGATGCATGCTTTTGGGTATGATTGTTGTGTATTTGCACTTTTGCTCATCTGTTGCAGGTGTATGGATACAGAATGTCCCTGTGGGCAGAGCATCTTGGGCAATTGGAAGATTGCTTTGTTGAGCCTGGCAGTTCAGAATGTGTGAACAGGGTGAATGAGATAGCTGAAAAAAACCGGAACAGCTACAAGGCGGGTGGTCCATTGCAGGGCCACCTTCTCCGGTATCCCATACAGGTGGACCGAGATGGGAATGTTGGGTCGTTGCAAGGATTCGAGGAGTTTCCTGACGTCGGCGGCAAAGTCGTCGGTACTCATTCCAATGCAATCCCTGATGTTCTAACAACTTAGGTTCCGTCCGGCTCCGTGTCCATGCAGTCCCAGGAGCCGCAAAGATGTTTCCCGGGGGGCGTCGCTTCATTCTTTGATTTGTACTAGTTGTATGATTCTGTCACAATTGCTTTTGGGAGGTGCCGTGGTTCAGATTATTCTTTTATCGTTTCGCTTTTTCGGCTTTGGTCGAAGGTTCCTGCAATTACAATCTGGGAGCATCCGTGCTCAGTGTGATTTGGAAATTGTTGTACAGAAAGCTATAATGTAGTCGAACAAGCTTGGCTCTATATGAAGTGATTGATGCCTTCAGTTTGAAATGAGTGAAATCTCGGGGATGCAAGAGTCCATTTCACGAGGGGGGGAAGTTCTCGACGCACAGATCGATTCTATCCCTGCCATATTCATTCGTGACGACTTTTCGGGCAAATTTCACGCCCTCGAATTCGGCTTTTTATGTCACGGGAAATTCTCGAAACCTTTCAAAATATACGGAAGTTCGAGATTCGATGTACCCCTTTAAATTATCTCTTTCAATTTCTATCCAAAGTACGTACCAGCTCGCAAGCTCGTCAAATTTGTGCCGACTCCCATTCCTCGAGTCGCGCTTGACAAATCAAAGAGCACTTGGGCCGTTAGATTAGAGTGCACTTCACGCGGGACCCGCATGATTCCAACGGTCCCGATTTTCATTCCAGCCTTTCTTCCCCGTCTCGGCAGCACCTTCGTCTCTCTCGCGAGCTCCTGAGCATCTCCTCTTCTGCTGTATTGCTCTCTCTCTCTCTCTCTCTCTCTCTCTGCGTGTGAATTTCGTCTGTACTGTCGGAGCCGCGACCCTCAACGGTACTCTCTCTCTCTCTCTCTGGTGTTGTTCACCGAATCGTATGATACTTGGGCGACGGCCGGGGAGGCCAATCTGCTTATCCGCTCGCGTGCGTGCACTGGACGTGCTTGCGAAAATGCCGAAGCCAACCCCCGACCGCGAACAACCTCGTCCGGCTCTCTCGAAATGCCCGCCAGGCTCTCGCCCGCCGCGTGGCTGCCCGAGTTCTCCGATTCGCGCGGCCGCCTCGGAACACTGCTTCCCGAGCGCGGTCGAGCTTGTTGCGCGGGAGGGGACCGGTTGGAAGGAGGGTGTTGATTATGGGACCGCGTACCGGCTAATGAGAAGTTGGTTCTGAGAGGGTTCGTGGGCCTTGCCGAGTCGGTGAATTCGGTCGGTTCGTATTCGAGGGAATCGTATGATTTCGCGCATGGTTTTATTGCTGAAGAGAACAGTGTGAGGAGATGATGAACCCGCCGGCGTGACGTGCATTACTTAGGCTCAAGGTCGGCCTTTTATGTAGTGTGGGTCAGGATCCATGAGGCCAACTCTTGGGGTCGAATCTGAAATGCGAATTTATGAGCTTGATTGGTCTTAAGTGTGCAAGTTTATTGAAGACTGACGCGCAATCAGGAAATTACCAGAAATGCAAAGTTGAATTCACATAGTGTTTTGGTCAGCATTTAAGCTTCAATTGAACAATTCAAACAGCGCAGAAGGTTTCGAAATTTAGGCGCTGAAAGTTCATGTCCTGCGATGGCGATGTTAACGATCCTTCTTGAAATCCTTTTTTATCTTTTACCAGTGTGATATGTTCATATCTTGAGAACTATTGAAGTATGTATGCCGATTTTAAACTTCTAATAGTTTTGGAAAGCAAATAATATAACTAATCTTTTCAATGCTAAAGTTTCAATTATTATATATTTTTTACTTTCCATTATGTCACTAGCTATAGTCTCTCATAATTTGATAAAATCATGAGGTGAATTGCAGATCAGTGCTGATTAAATTGAGAACAGGATAGCTGAGGGATGTGGAAGATCTGTTACTTGAAATTGCCTCTTATTTGTGATCTTGCTTTTCTCTTTTGTAGAGTTGCGGTTGCATGTGATTACTTTTTAACTCACATTATATTCTTTACATGTTATATAGTTTTTATTTTATAAGTTACATCTGCTTTTTGTAAGTTCTATGATGACTAATCTGGTTTTTGTTTGTAAAATGTTTGATAGTTCATTCTAATGTCATTTATTGGAAATGTTTCTTCATTTTCATGATGGGCGTTTTATCATCTTGTAGGTGAATGGTGATCTAGCCCTGTGACAACAGTTCGAGCTGATTTGGATGCCACTGATCTGGTAACAAAATTCGAGCTAGCCATGTCAGTTTTAAATCTGCAGAAGCCCCAGTTTCCGAGACCCTTCTCTTCAGTTCCAACCTGTCCTTTATCTTTGACAAGCTACCTCCAGTTGCCATTCTCTCGAAGTATTCGATTCCCAAAAAAGCTGAATTATCTTTCACCTTCTTCTGGATCCTCACCAGCATGGCAAAAGGACATCATTGATGAAGAACATATAATTGGTGACTGTGTTGTATTTGAAGATGGTATTTTCGAAGACCCATACCTCCAAGGTGAAACCAACCTTGACAACTTTGTTCCACTGACACGCAAAGGCAAAAAGAGGTTAAATGAAGTTGAAACTGAAAACTTAGTGCCAGAAAATTGGAGGGAGGTGCAAGCAGAGATTAACATTACGAAGAAAGATAGGCGCAAGATCGCACAGGAATTAGAGTTTGGTCGCACAGTCGAGAAGAGAAAACAAGGTTATGTGCCTTTAAGGACTGTGAATTTAGAAGAATATAAAGCTTACAAAGAGGCGAAGATGGCACAGTTGAATCCAGTAGTTCTTGACAGTCCTTCTAGTTTTCCAGTGAAAGAAGTGGGTAATGCAGGTGCAGAAAAAGAGTTGCTAAGTGAAAGAGCGGCGCCACGGAATCCAAGATGGGAAGTTTATGGGAGGGGCTTGGAGGATGTTACTGAATTTTTCAATAGTGGAAACTATGAACCTGGTAAAAAACCTGAAGGTAAAGCTGCTATGCATCACATAAGTCTTATGTATGGCTTTGGTTGACTTGAATTAATTGAAAGCCTCAAATGATTAGTTCAGAATTTGGTTGTTTAAACTACGGAGATCGGATAGTAACTTCAAAACATGAAAATAGGTCCGCGCAAGCTGTTTACTAAGGAAGAAAAGGTTCTGCTGAACAGACGGATTCCTAACCTGGTTGTTGCCACATCTGTAAGTTCTCTGTGTTCTAGTTCAGCATTTAGTTTTTTTTTTTAATGTAAGTACCTTTCTTGATATATTTTAAGTGATTACTGATGTATTACCTGTCTCTTTGACTCAAAAAGTTTCTAGATTGGAGAATTACGGACTTATAGGTGTCTAAATATCCTGTTGGATAAGATCAGAAGCAAGGACTTGGCTACTCCTGTGTTATGTCATTTTCTTTTTAGCAACAGAAGTTGAGGATTCAGTCTTTTTTGGCTCATGATGAATGTTGCTGCAGGACAAATGGCTACCTCTGCACACATTGGCTGCATCGGGAGAGTTTTACCTTATGAATGCTTTGCTGAAACACAATATTGATATCAATGCTGTAGATAAGGTACGATAGCCTGATTATTAGATGATTAATCATCGAGAAAATTTCTCTGTATTGAACACTCAAGTTGTGAGCTTGTGATGTTAATTTTGGCTTATTTGTTCTTTCTAGGATGGTTTGAGCGCACTCCACAAAGCAATTATAGGCAAGAAGCAGGCAATTATGAACTATCTTTTGAGAGAATCTGCTAATCCATTTATTAGCGATAAGGTACAGATACACAAATGCTGCATGGCTTGTTTTTTGTTCATTGACATGATATGAATGGCATTTGATATTCGGCATGTTTCACTTCATCCTAATATTAGTAAATGATACCGACGATATGAGGGTATTAGTGCTCATGTTCTGTTAGATCAATGGCTATTATGGCTACAGAGGAATTTTCTTCACTATCTTGTTTTGGCTAGACTTTAGTCTGTATGGGTCTTTGAGAATAACTGTCTATATAAGTCATGGAAAACTCGGCTCCTCGTGTTTGCTTATCTGAGTCATATTACTCTGGACCTGTATTCTCACATTTGTCTGTTCTATATAGGAAGGGGCTACGTTGATGCACTATGCTGTCCAAACAGCGTCGAGTCAGGCGATAAAGATTCTTCTATTGTATAACATTGACGTAAACCTCCAGGATAATGTGAGGACCCTAAATGTTGATGGACACTCTTTACATTTTTTGGCCGTCAGGCCCATAGCTTTATATCTGAGGATTTTGTCTCTGTTCTTCAGGATGGATGGACACCATTGCATCTTGCTGTCCAATCTCGACGAACTGATGTTGTGAGACTTTTATTAATCAAGGGAGCTGATAAGACAATAAAAAACCAGGTAGACTTAATTGAATATGTTATATTGCACAGAATTTTTAGTGAATTTATTTGCTTCCAGTTTTCTTGGTATTGCAAATTGCTACCCAATTGTTTCTTTAATCTAGAGGCTGTTTGTAGGCAGGTGCCATTCACGGTTGAGCTCATGGTAAAAACTAAAAATTTCGCTGTGTTCTCCAAGGAGAATGTTTGTGGTAGTACCCCGCTCCCTTATAAACCATGTAATTACTGGATGGCACATTTCCGTATTCCTTGAGTGTACTCAAGAGAATGCACTAATGTGCTATGATAGGTCTGTGCTCCACACATCGGACAATTACTGAGCATACTGACCTGCGCTCCTAAGGATGGCCTTGGGAATCGCAAGTGGTGATTTGCCCTTAAAAATCTAGTGAGGAAGATGGATATACTCACTGCTTGAGAAACTCATTGGATTTATGGTTACGGACGCTCATTGTTAATAGATAGTTGAACAACTAGCGGTTGAAATGAGAGCTTATGGTCTACGTACCTAAGACATCACCCTCGTTCCCAGTATTCATGCCCTTAATTTGCTTGGTCCATACTTTCTTTTGATACGTTGCTTATTCCTTACTTATGTGAGCTTTAAACTCGAAAATTTTTCGCCTAATGAACTGCCGGATTGAATTTAGGGTGTAGAAAATAGCTGTGTTTTTCGGCCAGAAGCATGTAGTAAACAGTACGATGTGCTTCTAGTTTCAATTCTCTGTGATGTGCAATTATCCTCTTTCATTTAGCCAAAAGTAGAAGCATTTCCTTTTTCAGGATGGTATGACTCCGCTCGACCTTTGTCTACATTCTGGTCGAGATTTGAGGACTTACGAGCTCATCAAGTTACTGAAGCAGCTTCCCAAGTCGCGTTTATTTTGCCGTGAAAGCGCTGAAGCTCTCGGTCTTGAGGGTGGTCCTTGAAGATGTCTTCCTGAGGAAAGAGGCAAAAGCACAAAATGCGCATACATTGCAGGCCACGAGTACAGGACCAGCACGTGGCAAAGTCAGCTTGCTCTTCGAAAGTGAAGCGAAGCATTGTACAACTAACTTAAGCCGATAACCGCTGGGCAAACGTTCCCAGGAAACCTTTGTGCTTGTGCAGGAGCAGGATGGTAGCGACAGTTGCTCTACATCAATGGACAAGTCGAAGAGAGAACTATTCTTCTTGATACCTAGTGAGATGCTGCCGAGACTTAAACGCACATGTTCCTATCTAATGTAATGGTTCTTAGCATTCGAGCACCAATGTGCATCTCGGGCATTCAAAGGGTGGTATGAAATAATCCGACGTGTCGGATAGGGAAGAGTTGTCTACCTTGTCCAATCAGACAGTGGTGCATCATACGCTGTCGTTTATTCTGTCGTTTTTAAAGTCGCCCGGTTGGCTCGTGCAAGAGTAGAATAAGTACATGACAGATCATCTTTTAGTTTATAAATTCGATGGGTATTTCATTCCTCTGGATCTGGACATATTATGCATCGTCACTTTCAATTTCGCAATTATTTCCTACATCATTTATAATATACCGTCCTGCAAGTAGGCTGAGTCTACTAATATATTCTTTATTTTAACATATCGGTATTTACACGCCTTTATCCTCTCTATTGGATCATAATTTATTTTCTTACTCTGACCCCGATAATACCCAAATTTCATTTTAACATCTCGTGATCTAGATATGGTAGTTTTAGGACTCATCAAGGTCCGTAGCCCTGAAACTCATTGCCACCGGGTGCTTGATTTGCCTGTTCCGTAATCGACTGCACGTCTCAATTCTCCCCGCAGGTTCAGAATCTTTTTCTTGCGCCGACCCGACAATATCCAGCTTCATTTTAATGTCTCGTGGTCCATACGAGGCAGTTTGAGGACCAATCCTTCGGTTGATGCGCTATGCCAAAATGGCAACGATGATGAATGGGCAAAAAGCACATATAAAGAGGAAAATAAAATAAAATGGTCGTATCTGTTTTCTCTTAAAGAATATTTAGAAATCCATATTATTTTTTTTAAAAAGAAAAAGGGGGAAAATAGGACGACAAAGAAACGCGAAAACAGTGTTGAGATATATGCGTGTCTCCATCGCCGACTCCCCCGAGCGCCCCCCCAGCCATTCTCGTTTCCTCCATCCCGGGATCATCATCGCGTACCTTCATCACTAAGCTTTCTCTCTCTTCTCTCTCTCTCTCTCTACAATGCTCGCCGCTCATCTGTGCGCCCGCGCGATCCCCGGCTCCGGCGCGGCGGAGCAGCCGCGCGCCACCCGGTTGATCGCGACTCCGTGCGCCTCCTCTCCCCTCCCCGCGTCGGTCCGGCCTTGCGGGGGGCGGCGGAGGCGGTGCCGCGGCGTCAAATCCACCACCCCCATTTCGTGCACGTCGTCCCGCGGCGGCGGATCGAGGGGCGCCGCCGACGACGAGGGCGGCGGCGGCGGCGGCGACTATCTCCAGGCCTCTCTCCTCCTCGCAGGTATCGCGTTGTCCGCGCCCGCGTGCCGGCGTTTTGCGCCTCGCGTGCGGATTCGGTGCTAGCTCGTTGGTTTTTGGATTGCGTGCGTTTGTGTGGATAGATTTGGGGGGGAATGCCTGGATGGTGCCGGGACTCGTTGGCTGCGAGCCTTGATCATCTCGAGCTGTTTGGAATGCGAGTGTCGTCTCGGATTGAGCTCGATTCGACCTGGTCATTTACTGGGAGTCTGATTGGGAACTGTCCGCGGTTGAGTTATTGAGTAATGTGGTGAAAATTTGGCAACGGGTGGGGAGTGTTCAGATGATGTTACGACATTGGTTGCCCGAGATGATCGAGGGACTTGTCGGCTAATGAGTAGCTTCTTTATGTGGAGAGATTAAATATAAGAATGACGGTCTGGGAGAGTCGCTTTTCTCTGTTCAACATTAGATGGTTCTAGTCTTTGGCATTTGAATTTGTCATGTTCTATTTTGCTGTTTGTTGTTTCTGCATATGATGTCTGCTTATTCGATTGCCAGCAGCTAGATGCATTGATGAAGCGGACATTTTTCAGTTTGCTTTATTTTACATGTTGACTTTCTCCCATTCGATCGGCTCGTATCACATGGCAGGGAGCGTGTTAGAAATTACTTGATATCTTTCTCCACAACTTACACGGTGAACTTAGCTACATTTTCTAATTTAATGTCGTACTAACTAGGTTAGGTACTACATCTGCATCTCCACACTTTTTTTTGATGGATATCCTGTTATTCCGAAGAATTGTGTATGGGTCATTCAGGACCAAGGGATCCAGGCTTGAGACTTTGTCTTCCTGCTTCAATCCAAATGTGTGGCTTCCATCTTTCACTTGGCTTTCACTCGATGGGAACTGTTAGAATTTCATGAACAAGTTGTTCTGTTGAAGTAGTTGGTTCATCTGTACTCAAAGTTAATACTCCCTATTGAGGAGCTTGCACAAGAGATGCCTATATCCCAAAATCTCAAGGATTATACTTTTCTACATTATTCAGATTTATTTAACACTTCCCATAACTTGTAACAATGCGGTTATAGTTCTATTTGTACTTCTTCTGATGATGGAAGTTATAATAAATTAAAAGTTATCCATGCGGTTATAGCTGCTTTTGGAATTTGGACAACCTTCTTCCTGGAGCTTTTTACACTTAATCTGGTTTCGGAGCCCATGTCATAACGGATCTAAGATTTTGTGTTGATGAAGCTTTACATGTGTTGGTTGATGCTGAATTCTATTGGGGCAGAAACCGTTTCTCACTACCGTACGCGGAGGAGAGGATATCAAGTAGATGTGAACAGTCAGTTATCGAGGCAATTGCATCCATTTGCAATCAAAGCAAGGGGTCCTAGTATAGATCAAGGATTCCTTCACCGGTTTCAGAGTCCTACAATTTTTCTTAAGATTGTTTGTGATGGAGATTTCCTGCTACCCATTGTTGTAGGTATACAAACAGTTTCCTGCACACTTTTCTCCTGTCCTGTTCCTTGTTTTCCATAGCTTCTGGACTAATGTATTGGTATTTTCTTTTGTCTCTTTAGGAGAGTATGCGATTGAAAAACTAATTGATGCCCTTCACAGCGGTGAAGATGGGGTAATTAACTATTTGTGGCTTTTAGTGAATGTAATATTTCTTTCTTTAATCTGAATGTTCTATGATGGTCTTGTGCAGGATTGTGCAGATCAATATGATTTTGTGAAGGATCTTACAGACAAAGTTGGTTTTGAAGTACGTATGTAACTTTCACTTTTAGGAACTGGTTGAGGCTTAATTGTTTTTCTGCCGGCTTTATGTAAATGGTGCAACAGGATAAGCATGCATTTGGATGTTTTAAGATTTAGATGGGGTACACAGAACGATACGCTGAGATTTACCAAAAGCTGATACACTGTACTCTACTGGTAACACAGTGATTTACTATGTATTGTTATGATAATGGAATCTATCAAGTGGCTTTTGTCTCAAACATGTGCTGTTTTTGATCGTATAAGCACGGGCTGCTTGCTTTGACTTTCAAAGTAGGTGACTGTGAAGAACTGAACCTTAAAGATAATTAACATATACCCTCAATAATCCCATCACTAATGTGCTGCAAATGGCATTGACTTGATCTTGTTTCTTTTATTGGAGCATAATTAATGAACAAAACTTCATTTATTCAGTTGTTCAAGTTATTTATCTAGTACCATGCGCTATACCATCACTTCTGAAGTGTGTTATTAGGAAAATTGGTTCTCAAATATAAGTGTGATTTGGTCTCCATGGAATTGAGGCATATGAAACATCGATTCAGTTTGTATAAGTGAGGTGTTTAAGGAATTCACTAGAGCAACGGAAGAAATCTAGATTAGACACTTTGAATTAGCTTTTGATTTTTGAGTGAACACTAGATATGTTGCGTAAATCTTTCTGTCGCTACTCTCACATCTGCATTTCTAGCATTAGCTTTCTGTTGCAAATTGACGTATTCAACATTACTCATCCAGAGATGTTGTTAGAGGTTATAATAGATGAATCTCGTTTCCCTTTTTGGCAGATAAAGATGGTAAGGATCACACAAAGAGTGGCAAACACCTACTTTGCCAGATTGTATTTCAGTAAGGTAACTAAAAGCTCGTCGGTTGAACAACATGCTAAATTCCAGAAGTCATCAGCCTTATGGTTCTTTATTTAATGGTACAATTAAGTGTTTCCTTTTCTGCAGTCAGGGAAAGATGACGTCCTAAGTGTAGATGTTCGTCCATCAGATGCCATAAATGTGGCTTATAGGTGTAAGGTTTGTATTATGTATCTCTCCTACTTGCAAGTGTCTATTTGTTCTGTGAATATTGGATAATGAAACCCCCTCAAAACCTGACCTCTGAAGTTTTGTGGATGCATGCTTGTACCACTTAGTCTGGTTGGACTCAAGTTCCTTCTAATTGTAAACTGAATGGGCAAATGAGAAAGGGGAAATTGCTCAATGGATTTATCTCATATAGATTTGTGGTGTTGATGTGATTCACCAGTATAGTCCTGGAAAAATCAACTGAGCTTTCTTTTGTTTTTTTTTTTTTGGTTTTTAGCTTGTTTTATAATTATCATTTAAAAATACCTTCTGCTTTAGGTTTCTTGTTGATTATGTGGTCCAAATCATTGGTAGATATCCATCATTGCCTCTTTTTAGGCTCAGATCATGTCTACCTTTATTTCCATTGAATAAGTAGATATGGCATTGGTGGAGTTGCTATGGTGTACCAATAAATTTGGTGCTGGCAGCTTCGTTGTTTGGACTTTGTTCCTGATAGGAAGCTGTATACTGCAGGTGCCAATATATGTAAATAAGCAAATTGTCCTCAGAGATGCTATTGGTTTTGGTTATAGAACAGATAGAACGCGTGACAGAAAACCAGTCTATGACGTTTTACTTGACAGGTAACTGGATTTACAGACATAAGTTTTGTATAGTGTTGTAGAAAACTCAAAGTATGTAAACATACTCGAAATTTCTTCATCTAAGCATGATTCACATATTATCCAGTGCTTCAGACGGTCCAGATGCGCTGGCTGAAGAACTTGATTTAGTCAAAAACATGAATCTAGCTATCAAAGAGGAACGATACAATGATGCAGGTACATTTTGAGGGAGCTTATTTTTTATCCTTATTTCTCACAAAGCTTTTATTCATCAAGCATGAGTTTCCCGGTTTTACAGTGATTCATGATCAAGTTCACGAATAGTTCTCTCTGGATTTCGTGTTCTTGACCGTTAACTTTTGCAGCCTTGTGGAGAGATAAACTAATGAAGCTTCGTAAATCAAAGGCGTAACAATTAGGCAGATCCAGAGGTACTTCCTTTTTCAATGCATTAATACCTCTACCTCTTGTGACATTCGAGGAATGACAAGTTTATGGCTTATCTGACTCCTGATATCATATCCACATTTTTAGAATCTAAGGGGCTGTTTTAGGGTAATATTTCATAATGGTCGAGAATCAAGATTTCCATATATTTCCATGCAAGGGGCTGTTTAGAATCTAGGCAAACTACATTTTATCTGACCAATTTTCAAGGTGTTTCTAAGGCTGTTTTGGACATGACTCCTGTGATCCACTTTACATCTATGGAAATCTTGATTCTCAACCAATATCTCCATTTGGGGTAAATATTTTTAGTGATCATTTTTCTTGGTCCATTTTTTTAATTGGATAATTGATTGCGATTTTGATCATTGTTATACATAAATAAATGTAGGTCGCCTCGCCTAGATTTCCATACTATTTCTGATAAAATGTTGATGTAGCTTTTTCGGGGTGTTTATGTCGTAGCAATTCTTCAGGAAAAAAAGGATACTCAGAAAAGAAGAAAAAGGGAGGGAGGGAGATCCTTCATTATGCTTTTATCTTTTGTTCGTTAACTAAGGTACATTTCGTGGTGTTTGACATTATTCTCCTTGTAATTTTCCTTTCAGGATTCTCTTGTACAAAAGAAAGTATCTACCATTGCCGAGTGCTTGGTCGTGATGGTGGCATGTTCCCAGACTTCACTCGGTTTAACTCCAAAAATTGACTGTGGTAAAAACGTATAGGGGACCAAATGCAGGTCAAGGGGCAGTTAAAGTTAGTTTCTGAGTTCTAAAAAAATTGAGGCAACTCTGAAATGTACAGCTTTGCGTTAGATGAGTGCTGCCTCTAAGTTGACTCCGCGATCATGGATGCCTGCCTCCTTGTATATTACAGAGCGCCATTATTACTTGAAAGTACCGATTGTACTCAATTGCATAGTTAAACATGTATCGTCACAAAATACGGCCGATATGTTGTACCACATATCAGTTGAATGCTAATGTCTGTGTACACATGTACACGTGCTCATTATTTATTGAAATGTTGGATGTGTTGAAGTGTGGCTGTCGAAGTTTGAAACCTGCTTTTAGGAATTCAAATTTGTCGGTTTCGGCCTGCTCCTAGCCCAGCTTTTGTTCCTCTTTTCTCGAGGACAAGTCTTAACAGGTCAGTCTTCCGTGAGCTTTAAGATAAGTGTATTAAAAGTCTTAAAATTTATTCATAAATATAATTAATTTTTAAAATTTTTAAAAAGTATAATTAAATTTTAAAAATTGTTAAATCGGTGCAATTAAGTCTTTTTATTAATTCTGTCTAATTGGGTTAACAAGAGGATTGCCCTCGCTTGACTTTTTTTTTCTTTTCTAATTTTTGTATCTTTAAAGTTTGCTTATTTTTCATATAATTTAAATAAAATTTGTATTAAAAAATCAGATTTGGGCCAAAATCAAATCATTTTAGTTTTATGTTTCATGTTTCAACAATGTCTTTGCCACGTAGGAGAGAGAAGATAATAATAAAAAGTCATCATTAGCATTTTTTGTTATACCAAATTGGACGGAATTGACATGAAGGATTTGATTGCACCAATTTAATAAGATATATGATTTAATTGCACTTTTTGAAAGTTATAGGACTCGATTGTATTTTCATAATAAATTTTAGGACTTGCAAAGTACGTATCCCATAAGTTATTATCTGTTAAGTTATTATCTGTCGCCATCTCCCGACAAGTCTAAACATGCATCCCCAAAACTGAAATGTCGAGGCGCACTGACTGAACCATGGCGTGGTTCCATCATGCTCAATCCTGTTAGACTTGGTAACTGCTGCTAGGATCCCACCTCCGGCAATGGTTGCTCCGTTACCTTTACCGGCTAACCATTGACGATCACTGTCAGTTCTGACTAGAAACCCCCACGTTTGGCAAGATGTGTAGGAAGAATTCTAGCTACCTTTTGTTTTGTTATATTAGAACCTTTTAGTAATACCAAATATACTTATGATTCAAATTTATGTGGCAGAAAACTATCGGCGCTTTAATGGGCTAACTGACAGTAATAATCACTTAGAAATTGTCACATTACTTAATAAATTACTTTTAGGCTCCATATGTTTGGTGAAAAATGAATAATTCGAAAAACATAATCCTTAAACCGATCGCTTGTATCATTTATAAAAATGAATAAACGAAAATATTTTTACCTTTAACGAAAATATTTAGACATAAATTGTTGCCGATAATCAAGCGACCGTTTTAGGAAAATGTCTTATGAATTAATCATTTTTCACGAAACAAACGGAGCTTAGTATCCATTTATTTGCTCAAAGCGACTATATTGAATGCAATGGTGGGGGATGCACTCATATTCCCACATAAATTAGTTGATGTGGACCTCCTAGCTAGTTCATTTTCTTTTGGCATGGATCATGTAAATTTCTGCACTTGCGAATACTACTTTCCTTGTTATGCAACAATTTGTACAGACTCATCAGGACCGTCTGTACAATCGTTGACTACGCATTTCATGGAACCAGAATTCGCAAAAGAAAACATCCAAGCCGGAGAAGTTGCTGGAGTAACGAGCATTACTGTCTTAATACAAGCTGATATCTCAGAGAAATTTCAACTCGAGCATCACCGAGCAGTGATAATCATCGACCTCGGATGGGGGAAGGAAAAGATCAGGGCAGGCGCTGGCAGATGGAGGGGAGTCTCGGAGGTATCCGTAGACGCAGAGGATTCGGCATCTTCTCCCCGTCTCCCCAGAGAGCATATGCCTCCTCCCCATGCGCGGCGCTGTCGCCTACTTCCAGTTCGTCCTCTCCCATTCTCAGGTTGACAATCCTGGTTATGAGAAGGCAAATGAAACTCGTGGCGACCACATTCCATACCGTGATGAAAGCTGCTCCGATGAGTTGGTACGACATCTGCCGGAGTCCTTGGCTGGCCTTCCCCTGGATAATGCTATACAACAAGCCTGTGTAATCACTATCTGAGCCATAAAACAACCTCAGGAGATAGGGTTTCGCAAACAGCCCCGAGAGGATGCCCCCAAGAACTCCGGCCACTGCGTGCGTGTGGAAGACGGCCAACGTGTCGTCCACCTTCTGGAAGAAAGCCGATCTTCTGTGGAGTACCATCATGGTGTACCATGGTACTGAACCGGACACTGCTCCCATCAAAGCTGCTGCCCACGGGTCCACGACTCCTGCAGTTGCGATCGGTTTAAATTATGCAGCGATGCAGCCGGTTTAATCACTAGAAATCGTACCTTGCAACTCGCGTGCTTTAAGTGAGTGACTGGTTGAGTTTAGTAAACGGAAACTACCAGCCGCATTTGATATCTAAAAGTTTTCCAATTTTTCGGTTTCATGTTCACTTAATAAAGTCCAAACAATATTATTTGATATCTAAAAGTCACTTTACCAAAAAAAAAAAAACAATATAAAAGTTTGTGAAAAGAAAATAGAGTGTTTTTTCACGTTTTCAAAATGCAAAAGAGGAGATTCATCTACTGAAAACGTTTTCCTATGCGAAACGGCGCAGTTCCGGACTCGGAAGAGGGTCAAACCTGCCCCGGGCGTGATGCAAACAAGGCCAGTGATCATTCCCTGCACAGCACCAATGACAGAGCTTTTCCTGTAGAAGATCATGTCGAGCGAAACCCAGACGATGAGGCTTGTGGAGGTGCAGAGATGGGTGTTGAGGATGGCCAGAGATGCGATCCTACTAACAGCGAACGGCGAACCGCCATTGAACCCGGTCCAACCCAGCCACAAGAACCCCGCACCTCCCAACATGTGTATTATATTGTTAGGTGGGAAGTTTTGCCTGTCGTGTGAAATCCTCGGTCCAACCTGTACATATGAAATTCGCCCACCAAAATGAAAAGAACACTTGCATTATAGACACAAGAAGTAATGGAACAGAATGGACGATGCGTATACAGACAAGTGCGCTACATTCATCGGAAGATTGAACCAAGAACAAGAATGAGTGAGATTTCCAGGAAAATCGCAGCAGTAATCAAAGGTAATTCCCCAGATTTGTTGGTGGTCCATGTATACAATTGGTTTAGGAGTGCTATGCAAATGGGGTTGCTGTCCAAAGTAGGAGGATGTTTGATTGGATTCTCATGAACCCATCATTCTCCATGATATCTCTAATAGAGAAAGATATACCCTCCTTTGTATCTCTAAGAAAGCCACAAAGGAAAAGCATATTTATATCAACTTCGAACGCTAATTTGATAAATCAATCTTTGTATCTCTAGAACTGCCTTAAATAACAAAATAATACAGAACTAAAGGAGATATGTCGTAGTTACTTGGTGATGATGCAATTCATATCAGTATTTTGCTAGAGAATTTTACCATCTGTTCCATGATATCTTGATCACGGCATTGCTCGTTTAAGCATCCGGCATACGAGGGCCGATAATACTCGGTTTCTGAGTAATCAACTTAGCTCTCTGTGATCACCAGGAGCTTATTGTGCATCATCTAACAGTTTGCACATACATGATTATACAACAGATTCTACATAAATAAAGTCTATCTAAGAATCACTAATGATGATTTAACTATCTTAAGCTTTGATCTTGAGGGTTAATTCTCACGATGGCATTTCTTTCCCTAAACTTTGCCAGGTCGAACTTACTTAGGAAAAAGCATGTTCGATGGACTTTTTAATCATAGTTGTGACTATTGTTGGTCACTAATTTTGTGTTTATTACCCAGTAAGCAGCAGTGAAGCCGGCCACACCAGAAGAGAGATGGATCACAAAACCACCCGCATAATCAATGGTTCTAATCCCTTCCTTTTGATTCAAAAAACCGTATCCCCATATGCTAAAGGCGCCAATCGTGTAGCTGAACGTCAGCCACAGCGGCACGAACATCATCCAGGCGTAGAAGTTCATCCTTCCGAGCAACGACCCGGCCAGCAAGATCACCGTGATCGCCGCGAACGCGAACTGGAAGTAGACGTAATCAGCCTTTGGCATCCACATGTCTTTCGATTTCGTCAGGAGGGAGCGCTGGGATAGCACCGGTTGGGGCGTCCCCACTAGCAGGCAGAGGCGGTCCCCGAACGCCATCGAGTGGGCCCAGAGGACCCAGCAGACGAGGACGGCGGCGAAGGCGTAGAGGGCCATGAAGGCCGAGTTCACGGCCCACTTCTTCTTGACCATGCTCCCGTACAGGATCACGAGGCCCGGGACGCTCTGCATGCCCACCAGCGTCGCCGCCGTCAGCTGCCATGCGTTATCGCCCTTGTTGTTCCACCCCGGGGATGCTTGGTCTGGCATGAGGTTCTCCGGCAACTGTACCGGGCTGCCGTTGTCATAGCTCATCGGTCCTAGTGGATATGTGGGTGAGAGAGGGTGTAATGGAGATGGAATTGAAATTTTGGGATTGGAGTAAGAATAAGAGTGATAAAGAAGAGTTTGAGTTTTGGAGGTATGCATGGGGGTTTCGCATTGTTATAATCTACGGGGAGGTTTTGGCTGGTATCAGGATCCTCTAACATTCTTTGCTGTCTATAGTTCCAAGATTCAACTTCGATGATTCTTAACAATCATCAATATCAACTTCAGCAAATTCTCTTTTCGGCCACTAATGTATAACATTTTTTTTCGCCCACAGTTGTCTCGAGTTAACTGTGTATACTTCTTGTTGGTACGGCTGATAGAAACTAAAAGGATGATGGTGTTCGTGGGAACTAGGAAGCAATATTAAAGTTTAACTTATATGGCAATCTTTCCCTATTCAACACTCAAAAGCAACCTAACAAGAAAATGCGGGGGAAACGACAGAAAGGGTCCATGAACTTTGGTCCATTGTGCAATGTTGTCCATAAATTTTAGCTTAATATGTAATGAGGTTCCTGAATTTTTGGTAAATTTAGTTCTTAAATTATACAAAAATGTTTAATAATAACCTTGCACTAGTTCAAAGCTAATGGATATTTTTACACGAAAATGTTCAATGAATAGTGCTTTTTTACTTGGTTGTGTGGGGGATGAATAGAAGTGAATGGGGACGAATGAATTTGAATGATTGACTTTAAATTCCATCCTAATTAAGTTTTGGACTCTGCCAACTTATACAGAAAGAAAACTTGTTATGGTTGGAACTTGTTTTGACTCTATTGTTGCTTATATTCACGGAAGATTTACAACCACAATCTCTAGACATAAGTGGATTACATTTTTATTGCTTCATTCCCGTTAACCAGACGATACTGTAGTCCTTTCTCGCTTGCTAGTCCAATTTTTCATCATCCGAATTCGTGTCTATATGCAGCGACAATTACCCTATAAAGACTCGCTTGCGCTTGCGCATGGACTACTATACAGTCCTTGGCTCCCAAGTCCGATCTCAAAGTCGTAGTTTTTGGGCACTAGGGTCCTTGGTCCGACCCTAAGGCCAAAGACGAGGACTTTCCGGATCATAAAAATTCTGCTTTTAGCCACGAGAATCCTCTAAATGTAACAAAGTTCTGTATTGTAACAAATTAGAGGATTTTGATTGAAGAAAAAGTAATTGATGGCCAAGTTTGGAATTGCTGTGAGGCAAAAATTTACTCCAAGATAAAACATCACATGAAATGTAACCTGAAAATGATGAATAGTTAGGTAGTAAAATAATAATAGTTACCTAATTAACACGAATAAGAATAGGCAAGAGAAAAACAAATCCAGGGTCCCCAAAGAAGCTCTCTCATCCTTCCACTTGCTGGAGGCTACACTTTACACTTACAATGGAGTCAAAGCATATTAGACAGACTAATCTCTACATTGCTCTATTCTTCTTTAAATAGGGCGATTCTTGCCATTGCCAAAATCAATAGGTTGGAGTGAATGCACGCCATCAAGCCGTCTAGATTCATTTGCTAATCCGCATGGATTGTGTGCAAATTGTCTCGGTTCTTGGGACAACCGAGCTCTCTTAGGGCCCGTTTGGCAAGTTGCCAAATGGTGAAAATTTTTATTTTTTTATTCCCATAATTAGTTTGGAAACAAAAATCCGTTTGTTAAATATTTTTTAGCCGGGCACAAATTTGCAAGAAATTATTTCCAGAATCAGTTTTGGAACAGAATAAAAAAGCAAAAAAAAAAGTAGCTTCTTGATTCTAGGAACAATTTTTTCATTTTTTTGATTCTTCTTGGTTTTCTTCTTCGGTTTGTTGTTGTTCTTCTTCCTAGCCTACCGCTGGCTGCCGACCATCGGTGATCGGCCATAGGCCAGGGTTGATGAGGGCGTTGTAGCCCTCGTCGCCTGGGCGAGGGTGGCTTGTGGCCGCGACGGCGAGGCCTTGCCCAGCCATCGCGAGGCCGACCTCGCTGTTGTGACCCAGGCGATGGAGATGGGTTGTGACGGCGAGGTCGGCCTCGCCTAGGGCGCGACGGTGAGGCCGGCGGTAAGGTTTGCGACGCCCTCATCAGCCCTGGCCTGCGGCCGGTCGCCGACGTCTACGGCCGGCCATGGCCAAGGAAGGGAAGGGAAAGCAATAAAAAAAAAGGAAAAAACGGAAAAAAGAGAGAAAGAAATATTGTATAGTTACCAAACGTATTTCTGTTCTTTGTTTATTCTAAAAATAGAAATTTTGGACAGTTAACAAACAATTCAAATGCTTAGAAATTATTCCCGGGCACAGAATAAAAAAGAATCATTTCTTAGCAGAATCCGTTTTCGGGTACAGAATCGTTATCATATGCACCCTTAGTCCGCAAATACTTCATATATATATAGCAAATAGGCACATGGGTTGCGTTGCATGACGCGAAAAGGGAAAAAAAGTAAGAAACCGGCTCGTGAAAGTATGTTGCCATTGGAATTGAAACGAAAGATGAGCCACGGGTGTACATTATAATGTACTATTTTTGCTTGATTCCCATGATGTCCTTATCCGGCTATGGATATAATATGGGAAAATTGTCTCAAAAAGTTATAAATCTATTGTATGACGGCCAATTTAGTCCTAAATCTTTCACTTATGCCAGTTTAATTCTAATTTTTTCATGATTTGCCAATTTAACCATTTTAGCTAATTTTAGTCGAAAATTGTTGATGTGAGCAATTTTTGCAATTTTTTTAAATTTTTTGAATCTTTTCCTTTTTTCGTTTTTTTTTCTTTTTTCCCTTTTTCCCTCCACCGGGCAGGGCCTCAGTGCTCTCGCCTGGCGAGGTTTGCCCTCCCTCACCCTCGCCCTCACCAGACTAGGCACAAGCGATCCTCGCCAGATCCAACAAGGCTCAACGGTGACCGGTGGAGAGGGAAAAAAAGAAAAAAAAATTGAAAAGTAAAAGAAAAGAAGAAGAATAATTCTTAATTCTTTTAAAAAATTACAAAAATTGTCCATGTGAGTGCCGGCCGTCCTACGCCGTGCCACGTGGGATGGCCGGCACTGCCACTATTTCAGTGATTTTTGGCTAAATTGGTCCAAATGACTAAATTGACAAGTCGTTAAAAGATTTAGGATTAAATTGACACAATTAAAAAGTTTATGACAAAATTGACAAATCTTTAAAAATTTTATAACTAAATTGGCAAAATTAAAAGGTTATGACCGAACTGTCCGTCGTACAATAGGTTTCAAACGTTTTGGCTAATTTTCCTATTATAGCATTGTTATTAGATGAAAGATTCTTTCTTGTATTTGTACGTTGGTAGAGATGTCTCAAGCCAAGCATTCGCTTCGTCGTACCCTTACAAGTCATATTTGTGCACATGTTCTTTTTTATATTTTTCGTTCAAAAAAGGGAAATTGGAACGGAGAAATGAGAGAAGTATGTTGGGTGCGTTTGGGAATACTTTTGAGAAAAGCCTTTTAGAAAGTGTAAAGGATTTTAGGTGAAATGGTTTTTTCAAAATGCAAATATTATTTGGTAATATGTAATTTAAAAACACATTGGGAAACAACTTTAACTTAAATGCCGTTTGGAAAAAAACTACACTTTATAAAGAACTTTTGCTAGTTCTTTTTTTAAAAAAAATTCTCAAAATTTTGCTGGTGTAACTCAATTGCTGACGAGCCAAATCGACCGTTGGCCAACCACTAGTGACTAGATCTAGTCGTCAGCTAGCATCGCCTGAGGTTGGGCGACCTCAGGCGCCAGTTGGGTTTCCACGATAATAGGGGATGCCTCCTGTGTTCTCACAAACCTCAAGTGAGGCTGGCTAGCGCCGGACTAGCTTGTCGACAGCCAGATTTGGCCTCACCGACGGCCTGAACCGTTGTCGGTAATGTCGCATGAGGTGAGAACATTTCCGAAATTATTATAGTTTAGTACGGTCAAAGTTGGAGAAAAAAATGTATTTGCATTTTGGAAATGCTCGAAGTTTAAAGCACCTCTGAACCTGCTTTAGGCGAAAGGCCTTTGGAAATACTATTGTATCTCCTTAAAGTTCTCCAAAAAATTTGTCAAATGTTTACTTGCATTTGCCAAGAGGCTCTGGAAAAGTTGCGCGTGTTGTCCGGTGAAAATTGTGTGCATTGAAATAATTTGACAAAAGAAGGGGAAGTAAAACGACAATGGTGTTCTCGTTTCATTCTCAGACTTTTCATCCAAGAGAGAGACAGAGAAGGAGAGAGGTATTGCTCGTGCCTTGTCTTGGAAAAAATACGAAAAAAGTCATACACCTATTATAGTTGTGCCAATCAGTCCCAAACCTTTCAAATTGGCTAAATTTAGTCCTAAACATTTTTATAATTTACCAATTTAGTCTTAAATATTTCAATTGTGCCGATTTAATTCTTCAAATTGGTCATAAATCGCTAACATGGCGGTCTAGTTAACATCGGCTATCCTACGTGGCATAGCCGGCACTACATAGACAATTTTTAAATTTTTTATTTTTTTTCTATTTTTTCTAACCCTAGACTAACGACCCTCCCTAGCCATGGGTGAGGGCGTCAAGCCCTTGCCCGTTGGCTGGCAAGGGCCATGACACCCTCACTTGGATCTGGTTGAGGGCTTGACATCGTTGTTGGCCAATAGGTGAGGGTAGCGGTGCTCGCTTGGATTTTGGCCAGTGACCTTCACTTGGTTGATCGAAAAAAATAATAAGAATTACAAAAAAATTTACGTCAACACCAATCGTGTCACATAAAAAGGTGGGCGTTGACTAGACTGTAATGTCAGTGATTTCTAATCAAAATTGGTCAGAATGACTAAATTGACATATCGTCAAAATGTTCAGGATTGAATTAGCACATGTGCAATAAATTTATGACTGAATTGATAATAGTATGATAGATTTAAAACGTTTTTTTTGGTAATTTTCTTGAGAAATTTTAAGCATCGCTGGTGCCATCGGTCTTGTCCACATTTTATTATAGGGTTAATTATGCTTCTCCCTATTTTGCCGACCGCCAAGATTTCGAATTTCAGAAATTCACGACCATCATGGCTGACTCGATGCTATTAGGTTCGTTTGACATGACGTTTAGCGAATGCAAAAGATACTTTCTAGGGTGAGAGAGTTGGCTTGGAAACTAGAGAATAGAAGAGTTGAGGTAGGCCTAGTTACACATGAGTGCCAACTTCATTTTGGATTGTCCCTAATATCCTTTCCCTACTTCATGCTAATTATTTTGATCCAATCTAGGTATGGATGACACTGGCTGAACTGCCAAAAGAATAAAGAAGAAGGTGGTCGATTTTGCCAGTATTATCGAACATGTCTACAATATATTAAATGTCTTGCACATATTCTAATTATGTATTTAAACCATGGGTTAAGCACAACATGCTCGGCAAGAGCTAACATGTTTTGATAATGCGTACGTTTCACTTGTGCGCATTGTTCTTGGAGGCCCAAATCTATCCAACTCCTAATGTCACTGCAATGATACATCGGCCTTATATAGACATCTGTCTGTTTCGTTATATTTGCCGGCTTGGGTGAGCTACAGGGCGCGTGCAAATGATCTACCTCATAGTTTCTCGTAGTTGATTATGGTTCTGATTAAATCTGACAATCCCATTCGTTATCGTTAGTAAGAAAGATAAATTAAATAAATGTTGGTAATTAAAAGAAAAAAAGGCTCGATATATTATTTCAAATGAAAGTTGGTGTCCTAAAACTAGTGATCCTATAGATTTTAAACCCTATAATATGATTCGAGTATGTACAAAGGTAATAAAATATATCATGATCCAAAAGTGATTCTATTCCAAGAGAAGTTGAGTGGGGCATATGGGATGTTCTGTGATCAGCCAACAGTCCATTGCTTGATGTATTGGAACTACTTTCCGAGATGCTTCTGTGCTCCAAAGGAGGTAAACATATGCATAATTGGTGCTTCAATTGAAAAGAAGATGAATACAAACGGACCCAATTATTTGTTTATGTTTGTCCTCTTGGCATTGATGCTGAATTTATGTACTTGAAAATAAACTATATTATCTCCTAATCGGGAACCAGAATTTAATTCGAGTTGACAAGACCTATGAGCAGGTAGATGAGGATGATGCATACTCTTTTTCCTGGATCTTTACTAGGGTCTTATCAATGTTGAAATATTATGCGAAAATAATGATGACACGTTCAGGAAATTCGATTGTACCTTTATACATATGCACCATTCGATCAGTGATGCTTGTAGACCAATCAAATTGAGAACGTTAATGGATCTTCATGTTTTGATTCAGTGCTAGTTCTTAGATATTCGTGAGATGTAATTTTTGTCGCATCAATATGGATATGAAATTGTACACAAACCGATTGTGAAATAGGAGGAAGATGCATAATCATATGCCATTCTAATTAAAATTTATAATCTCAAAAAGGAGTTGCAAAAATTAAGGTGTCGTTAAGAAAGACAAATAAAAGTTTGCAAATGATAAGGAAAGTTGGTAAATTAAAAAATACAAATAGACATTTGTAAGTAACTCAAATTAGAGTTGGTATATGACCAAAAAAAATTTGAGTTAGTAAATCTATACAGTATGGTAATTTAATGAGAGAAAAGTTGGCAAGTCGCGCTAATTTAGGTTGGTAATCTCTAAAAGAAAAGGATAGTGATATTAAGGTGTTATCTATGACAAAAAAATTATTAAGGTGTTATCGTCCAAGGCAAATAAAAGGTGGAAACTCAATTGTAAAAGTTGGCAAATTAAAGAAAAAAACTAGACATTTGTAATTAACTCAAATGAGAGTTAATAACCAAAAACTAGTTGGTAACTTAATAAAAGAAAATTGTGTACGCATGTTGATTAAGACTGAAATTTCATATAGAAGTTAGTAAATTCGAGTTGCTAGAAGGTTATACAAAAAAACTTGGTGAGTCAGTTACATCTTTTGGTCATTCATAAACTATACAATAGAGTTGGTAATATCATAAAAGTGCCGGTAAACAAGAAGTTACCCGAAAAAAGTTGCCAGTCATTTCTTTATCGATTTTTTTTTGACACTTACCGACACCTAGTAAATTCCCAGCACAGAATAAGAGATTCGTATTTGCGAATTCTTAGCAATAGAATTGTGCTATAATCAAATGAATAACATTGCATTACGTTACCAAATTACTTGCATTAATGTTCTAGGTCACTTGCATTGCATAGAAGATGAGGTTTTGGCAATGCAACACCTACCAAAGAGTGAGAATTCAAATCACTACACGCCTTTATCACGATTCAAATAACTCTTTTCATATGATCTAAGTCATTTACCATACGCATTATTTCTTCGTTAGAATCATTTCTTAGGACAGGTGTAAAAACCCTACTTCTGGGGAACAATAACCCATCAGCTATCTCGACTGCAGAATCAGAGCGAGTTCCTCCCATTTGTACACATAACATTGTTTTAGCACCTGGGAATCAAATTCTGAAACCCCAGTAACAATTAATTCGACCTGGAATCTACTTTTCTTTAACCTGTAGAGAGAGAGAGAGAGAGAGAGAGAGAGAGAGAGAGAGAGAGAGAGAGAGAGAGAATTCCATGTGATGAACATTTCTGGGAGACAACTCTAACAGGGATCCACCAGTACTGGAGGATACATTGCCATAAATTACAGGAATAAATGAAACAGGGGGAGATCAGGATGAGAAGAAACCAAGGAAAATAAATGAAACAAAACGAAATGGAATTTGAGGTTGAGTTTTCAACACTTGCCGTATTTATGCCAACAGAGCAGCATCACGATGCATCTCCTAGCAATGTAGAGCCTGGATCTCTGTTCCCTCACCATGGCCCAGCAGCCATACCTTCCCGGACCGCCCGAGGAGGAGCTGCCGTGCTGCCAACATCTGCTGTCTCTGGATGCCGCCGGCCTGGAGGCGCATTGACCCATTCAAACTCGCATGCGAATGAAGCTCATCACCACCACCGCAACATACATCAGAACAAGGAATCGCATACATGTACGATATGTATGTATATAGAAGAGGAATCCAAATTTTCTATGATGCAGCTCCACGCTTTAGATGATAAGGACACAACCCTAGAAACCAAAATTAATCTTCTACGTCACCAACTCCTCTCTCTCTCTCTCTCTCTCTATATATATATATATAGTATATACACTTATATATACATATATCTATATCTATATATATTGGTGTACGCGGCTTTGTACGTGTGAATTCGTCCGCTCGTTTCCCAGAAGCAAGCCTTACCAGCTTTCAATCTCTTGCTTCTCCTGGAGATGAAGGGTGGGGCCCGTGAACGTACGGCTGAGATTCGATCGAGACAGTTCACCGCCTTCTTAAGGCCCACGTCGCCTTCAATTTAATCTATTTTAATTGATTGATTTATCTGTTTTTTCCAAAGCTGGGGCCATCGCGTATTGATGCTTGTACATGAAGAAAGTGGCCGCGGGGCGGGAGCAGGACGACTTCGATGTTTTTCCGCATGTGTGAACACAACCTCGGACAGTACAGCTGGAGTTGATAATTTCTTCTTCTTTTTTTTGTCTTCTTGTTTTTTTTTTTTGAAACTCTATTTTGAGTTGGAAGGATAATAATGTAAAGGATGAATTGTGTTGGTTGTGAGATCAAATTCATTTGAAGAGGATTGTTTTGTTTGGGGTATATTATCGAGGGGTGTGCAAAACGGACTACCCAGACCGCCAGTTTGGTTTGGCTCCCAGAAGAGTCAGTCCGACTTCTGGTTCCTAAAAGTGAAACCGGTGTTCGAGTAGTTCGGTTCCCGGTTCAAAGGTGAAAGGAGACCTGATCGAACCGACTATATATACATTGTCGCTTTTGTCAATACATTGAGATTCGTCGATGTCTCTCATTATGGTGGGAAAAAAAAAACCGGTTCCATTGGACCAGAGCGGAATCGGACCGTGGTTCGGCTCGATTCCCTGTCATAGGACCAACCGGTCCGATCTCCTATTCTCAAAATTGGGAACTGATCCTCCTAGTCTGGTTCTTGGCTCCACCTCGGAACCGGACTAGACGTGGAATTGAGAATTGATCACCCATAATATTATCTTCGGTAGGGTTTAGTTTCAGAATGCAAAAAATTTCAACTCGGGAATTGGGCTGAATCGACCTAAATCGACCAATTCATAAAACCGGTTCTTAGATAGAATTGGGAATTGTACTGAAACCGGTCGATTCAAGGACGAACAGTTTCACGATTGACCAGTTAAGGGTCACAGATTCGGTTTCCGATTCTAGATCGGAAGCCGACAAATCTTGAAACTGACCCAGCCCTATTCCTTAGCCTTGCCCTGCACCCTAGACATCTTGCCCCATCCCCACCTTACACGATTGACCCCACAAAACTGTTTCATCATTATGACCTTAAATGTTACTAATAAAACACCTTCAAATAGCCTTCTCCATTTTATTTTAACTCTTAAGTAGAAAGAACCAGACAAAAGATTATATAAACCAATTATTACAAAAAAATTGAAAATATGATTTTAATAGAGACAAATCAGGAATATTTATCATATATAGCAAGAATGAGTAATATATGTAAACAATATCAATTTGAAGGAAAAAAGAAAAGAAAGACATAACCTTGGTGAAGCAAGGCCTATATGTCCGCTAGACGGGGCCGAGAGAGTCCCATGGATCGAGGCAACATTTCCGTCCCTTTTTTGGGCGTGGAGATCCGGCGGAATCAGGTAAAAAAAGTAAAGATTTTGTGCCTATACAAATAACCCTAATCCAAAGCTATTTAGATGTAGTTGGTGGGATTCAAAAGAGTGATCTCCACATCTAGAGTTAGAAATCCCCCGACACTCCAATCAATTGTGTCAATCTCGTGAATCGTCACAACATATGTAATGAGAAAACCTTGCAATACATGAAAACTCGTTTGTCGCATCATCTAATATGGATCAGCATTTTACTTAGGAAAATCCCGTGTTACAAGGCATCTGATCTATGAATAATGCTGGATATGAATATTGTAACATGATAAACTTTCAGATTACTTAAACACGATTCGGTTGTTTTGCTGGTTTTTATTCTGTTGAAAATCTTTCACCGAACGCTGCGTTTTGGATTTTATTAGAGAAAACCATGGTCTTGAGTCAAGCTTGAACAGAAAATGTCAAATGCGTTTATTAATCCCAATAGATCTTACACCCTAACTTGATATAATGCCAAACTCGACAATAGATTCAAAGTACGCCAAAATTTAATCAATGGCGTAACTTGAGAGAATATGGCTGGAATCTAATAAACAGCTATACTCTAAGCATAACGACGGAATTTAATCAATGACGCTGAACTGGTGGCATAACATTGGAATTTAATCAACTATGCTAAACCTGATAAAGACCCTCGTCGAAATTGAATCTACGACTAAGAATCTAAAAGTTACAACTAAACTACTCCTAATGCGCTAAGGATAAAGGTTAAATAAAAGATGTGTTGTGCTGTGTTTTTTGAAGAAGTCCTCTCTATGTTGGAAATCCTTGAGTATTTATAGAGCAGCTTGATAACTGTTGACCGAATGTTTCTCCTTGATAGTCGTTTTCCACTTCCTTATGTTTCGCGCTTTAACCGTTTCCTGACTTGTCGACATTGTTTACGCTCCTTGGGCATCACGTAGTAATTAATTTTTTTCCACGTGTCTCTTTATTTCTTCCTTGATCTTTATGCCCACGGTCATATCTTTACCTTTTGACATGTGTAAATGAATTTTTCACCACGTATTACCATGATTTCGTGTAAAACTTGTGATTTTGAACTTTGTCGACGTCATGTGCAAAACTCGTGATCTTGGATTTATCGATGTCATGTGAAAAGCTCGTGATCTTGAACTCGTTGATGTCATGTGCAAGGCTCGTGATTTTAAACTTGTCGACGCCTCTATGACGTATCCTGTCGATAATTACCTTAGGTCTTCTTAATGCCTCTAGGCCTGACTTGTGGCCTTTTTTGGATTTTCACCATGTGGACCGTACTTTATATCTTCTGTAACTTGTGAACGGCCCACTCCCATCAGGGGTAATTTTGGGTGTCAACATATGCTCCCTTTTAAAAGGAATAAATTTAAATTTATTTCTTTTAAAGGCGTACCTTGTCTGTGTACGAATCTCTAGGCAATGATCATGCTTTTCTATCCTTTGATGTCCTTTCGAGTAGTCCCTACGAATCCTTGATTCAATACTCTTTGGACATATCACCTTGTATCTTCCTCGAACAGTAGTGATTTTTCAAATCGTCTTCTTTATCCTTTATTCTTGTAAAAGCCTTGTTTCACCGTCGCGTCTTCTTCTCTAGCCCTAAAAATCATTTCTTGAATCCTTTTATGATCTTGATCCATCGTTTCTTATGGTGTCCAAAAAGTCTGAATATTGAGCCAGAGATTACGTTGCAGCTTTTGATAAGTTTAAAGACGATCCGCGCGCTGGTAATTGCTTTTTTCATTTACTGAAAGCTATCGATGATGAATGCAACTGTTTCTTTTTGGGCCCCAGTTTCATGGACCATCTCAATATACCTGTGAATCTCCAATTCCATTTCCCATATAAACACAGTGAGACTTTGGCATTGTAACATTCTTCTATTACGGATGTGTGATCCACCGGGTCTTCTCGATTTCGAAGTTTCCCTTCTTAAGAAGAGGATTTTCACAAATGGTTTATTCGGTTGAAGGCTGACCAAGAAACTCAACTTTTATGGATAGCTGTTGAAATCGACATCGCTCTCGAGGTCAGTATGTCATCTTATGACTTGGAACGTGGGTTATTGGGCTCCGCCATCACTTTTTGGTCATCTTCCAGCAGCTGTTTCTTTTTTTCTTGGGGACACATGTTTATCACTATGCTCGATGTATTTGTTATAGTGGGTTTTGAATTGGTTGGTCGTGTCATCGAGGATTTGCCTGTACTGTCCACTCATTTTATCTCTAAAGATGCTTTGGTATACAGCAATTTCTTATCTCGATTTCATCGAGTTTCGGGTCCTGTTATCCAAGATGAGCGTCTCTTTTTCTTGCTCTTTTGGCTATCAAAATATGTGTTTTTTAGTCCTGCCCTTAAAGTTTGCAAAAACTATCTATAAATTGCTGCAGCCCTAGCCACGGGACAACGCCTCGCATTGACCCCTCTTGTTCTTGCAGTTTTATATAGAGGCTTTACCCACGCCTCTTGGACAAGAAGTTCAGGGATTCTAGAACCATTTCAGGCGTTTTTTGGATACTTCAATCATGGATGACTTTGTATTTCCCTTTCCTTTTCAGTAAAAGTGTTCGTCATCTTCCCCATCTGTCTCTGCAAGGATATAGAAAACCTGTACTTCTACCTTGGGGTCGTCGATTGCCGAGCAGTTCTCCTCGACATATTGCTTCTCAAGTGCCTCCTTTTATCTTTTATCTTCAAGCTTTTCTTGAACTGAATCATGATCAAGTCATTTTCTTTAAGTATGGCCATGGACAGTTTGATTATTTGTTCGATCCAGCTTGATTCAACTTCTATAGGTTTTTTTGGACTTGTGTTTTGTCTGCAGTAGATCTTCTCATATGGACTTCATTGAAGGGTCGATTCTATCTTGGGTTTGAGGTATATTCTCCACAATATTATGCTAGACAATTTAGACTCTGGCAAGTAATTCCCATGTTAATTCCTTACTCAATAGGCTTCTCGGAAGGAACCAAGAAGAAAGAATATTCTCTCAAGAATCGAAGCTCATTTCTCTGTTATATTGAAATTGCTAACACAATGCGCATCCATTATAGTGCAGACCTCCCTAATGATTTCAGGGCCCATCCAGGACACCTTGCTAAATGGCAAACTTGGTGGTATTCCTTTGCATTTGAAAGTACATACGAAGAGGCCCTCCGGTCCGCAATTGGTCGTGTGAAGCGGAATGGTTCCAAGAAACCGATTACCCAAGGTATAAACATCACCACTCTACTCCCCTGTTCTGTTCTAATTCGGTGCATCTTCTAACTTTCCATTTTTTAACTTAGAAATAGAAGAAGATTCTGACGCACCTACTGATGATACATCTCCGTCTTTTTTCTTCTGTATCGGCTCACTTTATCCTTTCTTTTATATTAGTCTGTTACTCATAAGGTCTTTTTTCCCTTTTGAATTGTCTCTGGAATAAACGAAGAGGAAACGTTGGAAGAGATGGTATCATTGCTGAAAAGGAAAGGAAAAAATCTTCTCCTTCTTCTCCAAGAAAGAAGTTCAGCACTTTATCTGTCGAACCATCTGCTGAGCCGGTTGCACGCAATGTGGTTTCTTTAGAAACCGTTGCTTCTTTGGATAAAGGTCCAAGGGATAGCATCTCTGCTTCCATAATTCAGAATCCTGTTACCATCTTGGCATCTACTGGTTTTCCTTCTATCAAGCGGGTTAGCAATATCTCAATTCCATCGATTGGTATTTCTAGCACCACACCGGCTGTAACTACCTTGATATCTTCTAGCGCCTCTGTTACCAATTCGATGGCATCCCGAGAACAGCTCTTTACTCAGCTTGGTTCATCCACTATTGTGGCCCCTAGTAAACTTTTGTTTTTGTCTGGCTTAATCTGCTCGTTTTGTTTACTGGATTTATTTATTCTTCTTTTCTTTTTTTTATATCAGTAATCGTTCCTACTTCTCTACTTGTCTGAACTGCTCCAATTCTTGATTCCACCATAGGAACCACTGTCGCTCTTAATATGGTTGGACGTGAGACAACTATGCCTGAGACAGGTATGTATCTTTCAAATATTGCGTTGTCTTCAATTCTAATCCTGATACTGAGATATCATTCCGGTTTTACAGCATGTGGTCCATCGACAAGTATTATGGTTCAACGGACCACTATTCCAGCCATTGTGGTCAATCCTTCCAGTCTCTCCATCGACATCTACTCCAGTATTCGTAGCTTCGGTTTTCACGACTAACTCTGCTGAGGCCTTACCATCGACATCTGTCATACCAACTCCTTATCATCAATCGACTACTACTTATACGGGCAAGGCAATGCATGTTATAAACGAAACTGAATTTATTTTGACATTTAATCCATATGACTTGTCGCCTCATTCTGGTCAATCAAAACAGGCCATTGTCAAGAAGAAAATGGAATTGACGCGCTTTTTAGACTTCTCTATAGGAGGATTTGTGAGGATGTCGTATGATGCCATAGCCTTAAAGAAGTTCAAACTCCTCATTGAGCGTCTTGGGAATGACAATGCCGAAGTTGGATCTATTTTTCCTTCAGCACCCAGAGAACGACTCGAGGTTTTCTCCCAAGAGTTTCAGACTATGTTCGATAAGCACCAACAACTCTTGGGCCACGTACGAAAGGTTTCCATTTCCACAGAAATACATGAAGAGCCAGCTGATATTGTGAAGGAGGCTAGTGAAACAGTAAACACTCGTCGCGAGTCCTTTCGGGCTATTACGGACGAAGTATGTGTCCTTGTCGAGAAGGAAAGGCATCTTACGGTGATCCTCGAAGAGACTCGTCGGCGGCGAGAGATGAAGTTTCGTCAACAGGCATAAATTGAGCAAGAACTGCGTCATCATGTCGGTGTCTTGAAAAGTTTGAAGTAACAGGAGCACATATGAGTACCGAACTCCGTAATAGAACACCATCAAAATAAAAGCGCGTGTACTTTAGAGATGATTAAACTAGAATCTCAATTGTTTTTATTCCAACGAGGGGTTCACGACTTTCTGTTGGATAAACCTTCTTCTCCTTAATAAAATACCCTTATTTTCATTGAGTGTCCTACGTATACCATCATCATTCATAACCAATTTGATAATGGATCTCGAGCCTTGCGCCTTCGTTTATGTGCACGTCACTAGTTAATGGGCCTAACTCATTAACCAAATAGACTAGTATAAATACCTAATAGCCATTAACAAGCTTCATCACTTGATCCATTACAATGGCTAACTTTTCTTCTTCCCCAACCAATGCTCAAGCTCTCCTTTGCCTGAATTGTTTTGAGAACCTTCGAAGTTTTGAATGAGAAGGGCGCCTTTCCCTATCCTTTATGGATTATAAGGCAAAAGCTCATCACGTGATTCTAAGTCCGTATCTCAAATCGACACCTCCACTATCCATCTTTACCGAGCATTTTCCACGTCATTACAAGGAGGTTCTTCCCTTTAGTCGATCCCGACTTAGCATCTCCACTTGGGCATCACCAAATTCTCGTTTCAACTCGTATCCATACTATGACAAACAATTCGCTCGGTGGTACCAAAGGATGAGACCAGAAATATCCAGTATTTGGAAAGCGACAAACATAGATGAGGCCTTATTACTAAGCTGTCTTTCCATAGATCCTGTGAAATATGGGCTTATCGGAGCTCTTTGCTGTCTCTGGTCACCATCAACTAATTGCTTTTTCCTACCCCATGGTTCGGTAACCATTATTTTACTCAATATGTGGTCACTGACTGGCCTATCACCTTTTGTGAAATTTTATAATCAGAAATCATGGTCATGTCCAGATTTTTATGGTATCTCTTTTATTGATATCTCATTTCCTGACTTCATTAAGGAATTTAGCAAGCCAGACGGACCAATAACTCCTCAAGAACATGTTGCATTCCTACTTTGTTGGCTTTGTCGATATATTTTTTATACCACCTACATATCATATGGGTTTGTGGACATCACATACGTCCTTGCTCAGGGTGTTGATGTGGGGTTAGGTCGAATGGCCTTGTCCGCCTTGTATAGAGGCCTGATCGATGCATAATCTTCATTATTTAGTGCGCATCCTGACCTTTTCATTGGTCCGCTGTGGATATTGCATGGTTGGGTTCGATCATATTTCCCTCACCTGTTCACGTCTTACGGCTCTACACCTGTCGACTGGTATGATGCACATAAGCAACCTATAGAGACTGTTTTTGGGTCTTGAAAGTTTTGTAGTGTTTTCCTCCAACCAATTGGAGGGCTTCCGGTCTCGGAATACTTTTTGGGCATTCTGCTTACCTTGAAGGACTTTGCTTTTCATAGGTTTGGCATAAATTCCGTGTGTGACTCATCGACTATACAACATGACACCTTAATATTTTGGGTAAGCATCCTTATTCCTATCGATCTTCCACTGGAATTCACTTTTGGAGGAAGGTTTTCTATTGGCTTCGAGGCATACAACCTCCATTACAATGCCCATCAATTTGGATTGGTGCAAGGTATTTCTATGCCAATTGTCTACTCGGTGAACTTCCCTTGTCCTTTGTCTTCACGGAATGATGTTCTGTCATGCTATAATGAAGTTGCCAAATATATCCCGGGACAGTTCAAGCTTATCAATAATTTCAACACTCCATATGGTTCAACGTCATTTAATCAATGGTGGAGTGAATAGGTCTTGATTTTTCCTAAAGACCTAGATTCTATCTTGTCGAAGATAACCCTGCTCCCAATAGGATTGTTACATTCTTTCAGGAGGTTTCCTATGTCCGATGTGCCCTTATCTCCGAGCACGCCATCATTATCTTTCTCCGATATGGATGAATTTTTAGGCGAATCGATGGATGAAGTGAGCTCTACCATGAATCGTTCTTCCCTTAAAGCTCTTCAGGTTAACAACATTCGAATCATTGAGGGTAAACGTCCTTCGGTAAGCAACTTTTTTCCTCCTACTAATCATGATGAAATTTGCTTGAAGGGAGCTCAACTTTGTAAGCTATTAAAGGAAGGGTACAACGTCATTTGCGACGTCCCGAAGATCGAAAGCAAAATCAGGTCCTTGCTTGACTATCTGACTAATTTACCCTACCCTTTATCTTGTCGAGCTCTAGACTTTGCTCTCCATGAATTCTCTAATTCATTACATGTAACTATGAAGGCTTTTAAGGTAGGGCTTGAATATGTTAATAACATCGAGGGCAAAGAGAAGACCTTGAGTTTTAAAGAAGAAGAACTAGTCGGGGCTCGTAAGGTCTTTGAGGCATTCCGTATCAATGAAAGCATTTCTCTGTCGATGCTCTTCGATCAAAGTAAGGCTATATTAAATCTCGAAGCGACTGTGAAGCAACTGAACACTGAGGTGAAGGACAGCCAAGCCAGAAAGAACGAAATCCTGGAATTAAACTGTGATCGAGAAGTTCAACTTCACATCTTCGTTCTGGGCCTTGAACAACATTTCATTTAGTTTGCAATTAGTACCATCTTTTTCTTTCCTTTTCATGTCATTAATGCCGAGAATAGCACTGATGTAAATATTTTTATTGCTCGGCTTTTTCTTTTATTTGAATAATCATAGTCTGTGCCTGCTTTGATGGCATTATTGACCGAACCACCCTCTCTTTATGCCCTTGAAAAGACGTCTGTATACATTCTTCTGCACTTGCATTTAATGAATCAGTACGATGCGTAATCACTTTCTATCAGTGCGATTTACTTCTGCTATCGTATAGACATCCGACTGAGTAGTAGTTGAATCCCATTGGCACACGTGTAAATCATCGAAGGGTTAGGAGTAATCATGGCACGTTTTTTTCCAAATCTTGCTTCGTAACCTTTAAGGAATAAATACCCATTACTCGCAACGTTCCATTCCATGTATCTTGAGCTGATCAATAGGATACGAACGTGCCCATCAAGATATTCGTCACATTAGTCAATCTTCTCGTACCGATTCGTGACGATTTGGGACTCCAGTCGCGTGCTATAAATAGTGGGCATATTACGATCAAGACTTCCCCACTCGACTTTGAATTTTAATATCTCATTATCTAGAGAAATCTCCTTTCTTTTATTGTGCCAATCGACGATGAAATCCAGTGCCTTGTCACCCACCTTAAGTGCTCGCAAGTTTAAGGCCTTATAGAAGTAGATTATCTCCTACCTGAGCCTGACCTATGCCGTTCCGGTCCTTAAGCCCCAAGCGGTAGCCAAGGTCGAGAAGTTGATTCGCAAAGGGAGACCCGATGACCTACCTTCCGATCATCCTTTTCTTGCTGACTATGAGGAATTCGTAACCATCTTCGAACACAGGGTGTCCCAGTTCCAGGACAATGGGAAAGCTATCCATGTGTATTTCATTGCGGAATGCTTGTCTGAGAGTTTCAAGGAGGAGGTCAAGCATGCTGATGTGGTATACAACACACTCTTTGACGTGCAGGGCCAACTCCACTCTTTCCAAGAGCATCTTGACAAATACCGGGAGCCGATTGTTGAGCGGATCTAGGGAGCAGAGAAAAGACTGAAGCGAGGAATTCCTTACCCTAAAAAGGATGAAATCGAGATTGACCTTTCGATAGATTCTCGTTGTGAAACTTTTGTCAACTCCGCTTCCACATCCTTGGGCAGAATGGCCGAGAAGTCGGATGAACTGGTGGAGTCCCACCTTGAACTTATCCGAGGGCTTAACAAATGGCTGTTGAACCTGGATGAGTTGCTCCCCAAACTCGAAGAGGCCAAAGAGCATGCTAAAGTGGCGAATCAGTGCCTAGAGGAGCGGATGCAGCACTTCGTGCCCGTTTTAGAGAACACGTCGGTCTCGGCTTGGGAGAGTGAAGATGGCTGGCAGATCTGGATTCGAAAGGAAGGAAGGAAGAAAGGAAGAAGAAGAAGGAGAAAGAGAAGGAGAAAGAGAAGGAGAAGAAGAAAAAGAGTGAGGGAAATATTTTTTTTTAATTTGTCTTTTGCTTGTGAATGAAACTGGACTTACTCAGAATTTTCAGTCTCTTCTTCCTCCATGTCTCGCATCTCCCACGTAGTAAGATAATACTTCTTCAAACACTTGCCGTTGATAGTACGGAAAAATTTCTTTCCATCGATGTCCATTAATCGATAAGCATTTCTGACAAATGCTTCGGCTACCATGAATGGCCCTTCCCAAGTTGGTGACCATTTACCAAACTTTTCACTGTCTATACTCATTGGCAATATGGTCTTTTAGACTAGGTCGCCAATTTCGAACTGTTTATGTTTTACATGTTTATTATATGCTTTAGCAACTCTATCTTTTTGGAGGATTAACTTTTCCAGGGCAATTGCTCTGTTTTCTCCCAATTTATCGACGTTGGCAAACATTAACTCATCATATTCCTCCATAGCCAAGTTATTTTGAAGTCTGACTTGTATGAATTGAATAATAACTTCAACAGGGAGAACTGCCTCTTGTCCATAAGTGAGCATATGTGGGCTAGCTCCAGTAGCAATCTTTTTAGACATTCTATAAGCCCATAATACAGTCGATAACAACACATCCCACTCTTTGGGATTATCCTCCAGATGTCATTTAATTAGTGCAATGATGGCTTTGTTGGAGGTTTCGACTTGGCCATTGGCTTGGGCATAATAAGAAGTTGAATGAATCATTTTAATGCCTCTAGCCTTGGCAAAACTAATCACCTCTTGTCTAGTAAAAACCACGCCTTGGTCCGTAGTTATAGATTCTAGAATGCCAAATCGATGGATAATACGTTCCTTGATGAACTCTTTCATTATCTTTTGTGTTTTATTCTTATACGAGGTCGCTTCAACCCATTTGGTAAAATAGTCAGTAGTAATCAGAATGAAGCTATATTTTCTTGATGAAGGGGAGTAGATTTTTTCTATTATATCCATAGCCCATCCCCTAAATGGCCAAGGTTTGATGATAGGTTTCATTACGGCTGTAGGAACATGTTGAATGGGTCCATACCTTTGACAAGTTTCACATCCCTTAACATAGCTTATGCAGTCTCGGGTAATAGTTGGCCAAAAGTAACCATGTTGACGGAGTAACCACTTCATTTTTATTCCTGATTGATGGGTCTCATATATGCCTTCGTGAACCTCGGCCATTGCTATCACAGATTCTTATCGTCCCAAACATTTGAGTAATAGCTCATCCACAGTCTTACGATACAACTCGTCTCCAATCATTAAATAATTGAAAACTTTTCGTTTGAAGTTTTTATCAGTAGAGACTAGGTTATTGAGATACTCTATAAATGGGGTTCTCCAATCTTAGGTTACCACTTTGTCAATAGTTGTGTTGTCGACAAGAGTTTCTGTCGACTGCGTAAACATGACTCTATTATCCATCGATGGTAAAACCTTGGTATGAGTAATCATATGGCCAATAAGTTCTTTTGATATTTTATAACCGGAAGCCATTTGTGCCAAATCATTGGCCTCCGTGTTATGCTCTCTTTTAATATGGATCAACTCAAAGTGATTTAGAAGCTCTTTGGCCAGTGAATAATAAGATATAATACTCTCGTTAAGACACTGGTACTCCCTAGATAATTGCTTTATCACTAATTGAGAATCCTCTATAACTTTGACGAAACATATTTTCATGTTGGCCAAGATGTTTAAACCAACAATTAAAGCCTCATATTCGGCCTGATTATTGGAGCATTCAAAATTCATTTTGAACATAAACTTCGTTTTCTATCCATGATGGGATATTATCATGATCCTAGCCCCAGCAGATCCAAGGATACTGGATGCATCGAAGTAAAGCTTCCATGGGATCACGTGAACGTATCCCTCACAACTTTCATCTTAAGCTCCAGGATATTCCGTAATGAAATCTGCTATGGCTTGTCCTTTTATTGCTTTAAGTGGTACATAGACCAGATTTATTTCGGTCAGAGCAAATGCCCACTTGGCAATTCGGCCTTTAATAATAGGCCGAGTCAACATGTATTTAATCACGTCTGTTTTACATGTCACATGTACCGTGGTCGGCAGCATATAATGACGTAATTTTGTACATGCATAAAACAATGACAAACATAGCTTCTCAATCGCAGTGTATCTTGTTTCAGGATCATTCAATATCCGACTCAAATAATACACTACTTGCTCTTTGCCTTTACCATTCTCCTGCGCCAGCATACATCCGATGGTAGTATCGGTAGCGGCCTGGTACAATTTCAATGATTGACCTGCTCTTGGTGGCATCAATACTGGTGGATTAACCAAGTACCGCTTGACTTGGTCAAAAGCATGTTGATGTTTGTCTTCCTATATAAACTCTTCATGACTTTTCAACTTCAACAATGGGGAAAACACCTCAATTTTTCCTGACAGGTTAGCTATAAATCGACACAAAAAATTTATCTTTTCTAAAATCATCTCAAGTTGCTTTTTGGTTGTAGAGGCGGTAATTCTAAGATAGCCTTAGCTTTATTCTTATCGATTTCAATTCTTCTTTGATTAACTAGGAATCCTAAGAAGTTACTAGCTCTTACTCCAAAAGCACATTTTAATGAATTTATTTTCAGGTCGAATTTCTGCATCCTAATAAAAGCTTGTTCTAAATAGTTTAAATGACATACCTGGTCTGATTTGACAATAATGTCATCGATGTAGACTTCCATAAAATCTCCGATCATGTCATGAAAAACAAAATTCATGGCCCTTTGATAAGTTACCCCTGCATTCTTTAATCCGAATGGCATGACGAGCCATTAAAAAGTGCCAATAGCCCCAGGACACCTAAATGCAGTTTTATGGACGTCATCTTTAGCGATGAATATTTGATTGTAGCTTGAATGACCATCAATTAATGACATAATTTCGTTCCTAGAAGCTAAGTCAACTAGCATATCCGCCATTGGCATCTGGTACTTATCTTTGGGGGTGGCTGCGTTTAAGTCTCGAAAATCAATGCAGACACGTAGTTTCCTATTCTTTTTCTTTACCGGAACTATGTTAGATAACCACTCAACATACTATGCCGTTCTAATAAACCCTGCTGCTAGCAATCGCTCGACTTCTTCGTTTACTTTAAGGATAACCTCCGGGGCAAATCGTCTGGGCGACTGTTTATGAGGCCTGAACCCCTTTTTTATGGGTAGTCGGTATTCAACGACATCTTTGTTCAATCCTAGCATTTCTTTATAGTCCCAGGCAAAACAATCCTTATACCTCTTCAAGAGTCTTATTAACTAAGTTTTGAAGTCATCATCGATCAATGAACTTATGTAAATAGGACGGTGTTCGTTACCGAGCCCAAGGTTGACCTCTTGTAACGAGTCTTAACTTTC
The DNA here is from genome assembly GCA_031216235.1 of Syzygium jambos. Classification (NCBI taxonomy): domain Eukaryota; kingdom Viridiplantae; phylum Streptophyta; class Magnoliopsida; order Myrtales; family Myrtaceae; genus Syzygium; species Syzygium jambos. The sequence goes on from CM062228.1 coordinate 17,112,858, forward strand.
AGTTGATTTTTCGATTTCTTTTATGGGTGATTCTTCAAATTAAAGGATTCTGTCGACAGCTTCTGCGGATTGTTCTGCGAGCTCGGCCCGATAGGCCGAGTACCTCTTAATGAGGTCTCTTGATAATATAAGATTATCCATGGACAACCTCATCTAATTATGCTACCAGTTAACTCTTTGGGACCCACTCAACGATCCCTTTGTCGAAACGGCAGAATGCAATACTATTAGGGTCAACAAGAGGTGGCTTACTGATGGATATACTGTCTTCTAGTGCCAATTGACGAGTTGGAGATGCATGTGCATATGTTACTCGTGATTTGGTGTTTGGTTTGACGTATTCTACCTTATTCCTATTCCAAAATACTAGCATCTGATGGAGAGTTGATGGTACGCACTGATTACCATGGATCCAATCTCAGCTCAATAGTAAATTGTAAGACCCATCTGCATCGACTACACAAAATGACATCTTGAAAGTTTTGGTACCTACGGTTAAGTCGGCAATGAAAATTCCTTTAACTTTGGAGATTTCTCTAGTAAAGTCGGACAATTAAATATTCAAGGGAATAATCTCTTCATCTCGTCTTCCCAGTTTCTTGTAGAAATGATATGAGATGAGGTTCAGTGTAGATATCCCGTCCACCAACACTCGAGACACTAGTCGGCCATTAACTTTTGCGTTGATATTCAGAGCCCATAAATGATTTGAATCCTTGGGTGGAGGTTTTTCAAATTCAACTACCTCATCTATGTCAAAGTGAAATTCTGTTTTTTCTTTCTCTTCCATTGTAACCTCTACCGGATGATCTGGCTCCATCGTCATTACCCGAAGGTTCGATGGAAGGCATACTCAAACCATGCAAGAGCTCAACGATGAGATTTATCTTGACAATTGTTGTGGTTTGTACACTACAGACTCAATATCTTGCTTTGGTGAAGATTGTCGAGGTCGACGAGATGTCGACGCTTGAATTCCTGATTTTCATTTCTAGACTAAATTCCCATGCTTAGGATTTTTCGACTTGACCTTTTGCTCTGTAATCAAGACTGGTTTAACCTGCTTGATGTGAACTTGATTTACCTGTTGTTGGAGCTGATATTCTTTTCTTTTCCTTAACATTTTCCTTTTTTGAGTCCGCATTAGATTTGAACTACGATTTTGAGTTCGGCTAGCCTCGTACCATTGATCTACAAGTGGGTCTCTTGGCACCTTCAAAGTGTGTCGATATGGTGGATGAGAGTCTGTGTGAAGATCTTCCCGATCAGGGAAATTAGAATCCCATCCACTTGGCTCGATCTTCCCATTATATGAAGGTGGTAGAGTATAACTAACATAATAATCATATTTACCACTAGGCTCTCTCAAAGTACCAATAGTCGGATCACCTTTTTCGTACCTTTGCTTGAATAACTTAATGGCTTTACTACGGCTTCGACGACCTCTATGATGATTAACACCCCTAGAAAGAGTTTGTTCATCATATGAATCAATGAGTGCTAAATCATGAAATTCGTCGACAACTTCACTAGGCGGACGTCTTCGACTTTTGGAGTAATGTTTCTCTTGTTCCAACAGTCGTTTACACTTTTCGCAAAAACGACATAGTTGATGCGCCCTGGTCTTTGTCCTTAATGACACCATCCTTACCATTACAGGAAAAGGATCGCCATCAACTTTCATCGGGGACTTACCTTTGTTTTCAGAGAATTTTATCTTCCATTGTTTAATAGCTTCATTGACGTTTCTTTTAAATACAAAGCAGTCATTAGTGGCATGGCTCCATGAATGATGCCATTTGCAATACTTCTTTCCCTCTAATTCTTCTTTGGTAGGTAAAACTTGACCCTCCGTTAGCCTGATCTGTCCGTCAGCTAATAATAAGTCAAATATTTCCTCTGTCTTGTTAATATCGAAAGAATAAAAAATGGGTTCCTTAACCTTGGACATAAGGTTGGATTTTTCTCTAACTTTTGCTGGCTTTAGAGCTTTGCAGATGTATGGCTTATCAATCACCATTTTCGCAAGAGCCATATTTTCTATATCTATTGATTTGGTTTCATCCTCGCTCTTGTCAACATCAGCCCAACGAACTTCACCCCGTCGACCATACCTTTTGTATTTTTCCTGGAGGAGACTTTATACTTAGTAGCTATGGTTGACAACTGGAACAGATTTGAATATGGTTGTCCAATCATTCTGTCTCGAATCTCAAATTTTAATCCATTAAAAGCGAGGTCCGCAAAAGTTTTTTCAGGTAAAGGGACTAAACACTTATTCCTTGCCCTTTTAAACTTAGAAACAAACTAATCGACAGACTCATTAGCTAACCATTTCATGGTCGAGAGATCAGCTATTGACAAATCCGGCATAGCCCTTTGAAATTGGCAATGAAATAACCTTTTAATTTGTTCCCATGACGTAATCGAATTTGCAGGTAAAGCAATATACCATGTAAAAATGGTTTTTGACAAGGACAAAGGAAATAACCTTAATTTCCAATAATCAGCATAAGCCACATTACTACATTGAGCCAGAAAACGATTAACATATTCAAAAGTAGACTGATCTTCCTCTCCAATGAATAATGTAAATTCTGACATTTTTGTGACGCCCCGACCTCGGGGTCATTCATGTGACGTCCCGTTCATTATTATCTTTCGTTATACACACGCGGAAGCATTTCTCGGGACAATCACATTCAAAACAAATAGCGGAAATAAGATAAACAACATCATGAGCAAACTTTATGTTTACAAAACATGCAACATATTTAAACAAGCCTTTCTCTCTTGGGTCATAGCAAACATCACACATATTCTACAAGCCTATTCCGAAGGCTTTTTTAATTACAGACCAACGTGGCTTGGGCTTTCCTATCCCCACTATGATTTCTCGCTCCTCGCTTCTTCACATTCACCCCGGTCCCGTCCGCCTGGCCATCTCACATCCCACCCGTGGCTCTATCCCGGAGCCGGCTCGCCCTGAGGTACCAAGTCCGTTAGGCCCTCATCACCAGCATCGTGATTCGGCGATAGGCGCGGTCTTCTCTGACATTTATCACGGTGAGCACTTCGGCTCTCGGCTTCACGGGATTGCCAACGCGGGCTGGGGGAGATGCCATCCCTACGGACTTGAAAAAGGGGAAACAACGGGGGATGAGTCGGGGAGACTCAGCAAGTAAACCTACTAATATCAAGCGAGGACGAGGGGATCGCCGTTAGCACAAACCGGCCCTTACCGCACCAGCATCGATGGCAGATCAATAGCAAAGTTCATACAAAAGAACATCAAACATGGTTATAACATGTGCACCTTACCTTTCAAGTCTCGATTCTACCGCCAAAACAAACTTCAAATACGAAATATGATTAAATCGAGAAATGAACCAACCACAACCAACCAAATGACCAAGAAACGGTCCAAGCAAACCGTGTCACAACGTATCATAACTTCCTTTCTCGATATTAGGAAGTTTACTTACACAACGGCAAACAAAACTAGAGAACAGGGGTCGAGGCGGGTGAGCTTGGGAAATTTTGGGCTTGAACACGAACACTCGGGCCTCGCCGGTAAGCTTTTTCTTTCTTTCTCTCTTTCTTTCTCTTTCTCTCTCTATTTCTCTCTCTCCTTGGCAGAATGGCCTTCTTTCTATTTATAGGGAGACAAAACTTGGGGCCTAAGCTTGGATGAGGTAAGCGCACGTGTCATCGGGGCGATGAGGTCATCGTTTACCTCGCAAGCCATCATGAAGGGCCACCAAAGTCTAAACAATTAATACAAGTCATAATGAGGGTGGCCTTCAAAGTCAAGAACATTAATGGCCAATTAATGCATGTCATCATGATAGGGACTCCAAAGTTAAGATCATTTAATTAGGCTTCTTGAACAAGCTTCATCCTTGGCCACTCATTTCCAAGCTTACTTCTCTATTTCGTTTTCCCCTGGTCCGACCTCCGATCAAAGCATAAAATATCTCATTTGAAAGCTCAGAACGCGTACTTTAAATCACCAGAAGACACCAAGTCCAAATTCCAACGTTTTCGTATAGAAAATGCTGAATCTTTGAAATCTGGCAAAACCGAACAGTTTTGCACTGTTCACGAAATCGGACTTGAAATCATAGTAAATGGATTCCCAAAATTCTCAAATTCGGATATGTCATAAACAAGCCCTTAATAAACATTTTCCGTGAAGAATACAAAATCTAATTCTCTCTGTAAATACCATTTTCACTCACTCAAAGACAGACCAAAAACAGTTCACCGGAACAACATTTTTGTTTCTCAAAATAAGCTCTGTCCAGAATCCAAATCATCTCAGAAAATTCCCAAATTTACACACGTTATAGAAAAGGAAGTTCTCAACAACTTTCAAGAAGAAAGTATTTGGAAATTCGGATCACAAAAGTCTCCCAAAAAATAACAAAATGAAGGGGTACAAAGGATCCAAAACTGGGTTTTCCAAAACAAGAGAAAACAATTTAGTTCTGATTGGAAAACCACCAAACTTAACCCATAGCCAATTCCCAGGGACTGAAATTGAGGATATTATCATTTACCTGCGGCTTCCTAGGCCCAAAAATCGGGATGTGACAATTTTAAAACCCCTTGGATATGATATAGTATCCATCTAATTAGGATATGATTTCCTATAAATATTTGGGAGGTATACCATATCCTGGCCAAATCCTCTCATCACAGGGTCCACTACCAATGGATTTCGTACTTAACCCACTACGGGCATAGGGGCTACAACATAATTAGGCGGCAATGACTGGTTCAGATTTTGATTAGGGAATTGGTAGAATGACTATTGTGGTAACTGTAGCTGTTGTTGAGGTGATGGCTGTATTAGCCGTGGCACGTTGTGAGCAATCAAATGTGGGTTAACTGGTGGGTTTAACTATACTGGCAATAATTGTTAGACTTGAACATTTGGACCCATAGGGGGTGGAAAATGCTGATTTACGTTAGGCACTGTAGGTTGGGGTGCCTGACGTTGTGGTTGGATATTTATTTGTTGGATCTGTTCTTGCCCCCTAGAGAAGGGTGTTGCAAGATTTTGAGTATCTAGGACTACAGGTGGAGCATTTACCTGGATGATAAGGGGGCCTTGTATCTGAGCAACCTGATGTCCTCTTTAGAGGTTTTCATCGATCACCAATTGTCGAGCAATTCCTCCATTTGGGTCCGCGCTAGCGTGCGGTAATCCTTCGTTTGGTGTTATTGGCAAGGTTTTGCCCCTTGATAATATTCGAATGGGTGGGATTGTAGACATAGTTTGCATCATTGTTTCAAACCGTATTGCAGGACTCCCCCAATGCTGATGGAGACCCTGTTCTTAGTTGGGTTGGTATGATGGACCCTCCATGTTGACCTTGCGTGCATTAATGATAAGTGTTAATGATCAAAGGCCTAACCACGTCAGTCATACGCCTTACTACATAATCAGCGAACTCGTTTTGAGTTTCTTCGATAATCCGCTTCATGGTAGAAAGTGCAACTGGTGTGAGCTCAGTTTGCCTTCTATCTTCAACACGTTGCCTCAACATATTTGTGACCTCCTCTTGAGATTGGTTAGCAACCTCGGTATGAAGAAGTTGAGCGAATGATGTCTCAGCACGGGTATTATCTTCTGCCATCAATGCAACTTGTTCGTCAGTAGTATTATCTGAGTTGATTCTACTCCGGGTGCGTGGTATAACACTCTCTCGACTTAGCTCAATAATAGTCCCACCAGGCGTGCCAAAAAGATGTTTTGCCGGTTTTTATTCCGTCGAAAACCTTTCATCGAACGCTGCGTTTCGGAGTTTATTAGAGGAGACCAGGGTCTTGAGTCAAAGCTTGGATAGAGAATGTCAAATGCGTTTATTAATCCCAATAGATCTTACACTCTGACTTGATATGATGCCAAACTTGACAATACATTCAAAGTACGCCAGAATTTAATCAATGACGTAACTTGAGAGAATATGGCTAGAATCTAATCAACAGCTATACTCTAAGCACAATGTCGGAATTTAATCAACGATGCTGAACTGGTGGCACAACATTGGAATTTAATCAACAATGCCGAACCTGATAAAGACCCTTGTCGAAATTGAATCTACGGTAAAAAATCTGAAAGTTGCAACTAAAACTACTCCTAATGCGCTAAGGATAAAGGCTAAATAAAAGATGTGTTGTGTTGTGTTTTTCGAAGAAGTCGTCTCTACGTTGGAAATCCTTGAGTATTTATAGAGCAGCTTGATAACTGTTGACCGAATGTTTCTCCTTGATAGTCGTTTTCCACTTTCTTACTTTTCGCGCTTTAACCGTTTCCTGACTTGTCGACATTACTTATGCTCCTTGGGCATCACGTAGTATCTAATTTTCTTCCACGTGTCTCTTTATTTCTTCCTTGATCTTTACGCTCACGGTCATATCTTTACCTTTTGACACGTGTAAATGAATTTTTCACCACGTATTACCATGATTCCGTGCAAAACTCGTGATTTTTAACTTTGTGGACGTTACGTGCAAAGCTCGTGATCTTGAACTCGTCAATGTCGTGTGCAAGGCTCGTGATTTTAAACTTGTCGATGCCTCTATGACGTGTCCTGTCGATAATTACCTTAGGTCTTCTTAATGCATCTGGGCCTGAATTGTCGCCTTTTTCGAATTTTCGCCATGTGAGCAGTACTTTATATCTTCTGTAACTTGTGAATGGCCCACTCCCATCAGGAGTAATTTTAGGTGTCCACATCGATCATTCGAATTTTCGCTAACCAATTGTCTAATCCTTTCCTAAAGTAAACTCATGTTAGTCTCAATATTCCTAACATTTCTCTTTATCTTTGAAGTCGACATGGAAGTTTTCTACACACCATTGAATGGTTTGATTAGATGCATTAATTGGCCATGTGACTTGCTATTGATGCTAGCTTCGGACAAAGTTGCACGTACGTCACATGTCGAAGCAATGGGGGACACAAAGTTTGAGATTAGGAGAGAAGGAAAAAGTTTGCTAAATCTTACTTTGAAAGTTCTATAGGGAGGACAGATTGTACATGAATTTGAAAGAGGTAATGTTGGATCTACCTTTATTTCACTCACCAAACATTGTGAACGTTTTGAGCACACCACGTGCGAAAGTAATTGGTCTCCTGTTTTGGCTTCTAGAGAAAATATGAACTTAGTCCACATCCTACAAATTCACTTGGTTGAACTTCCCAAGACCAAGGAGGAAATCACTTGCCCAAGTCCGTCGAATTTGTGCTTTGGGCCTAGTGTTGATGTCTTCATTAGTGTTAGCATGTATAACCGAATGCCACACTCGATAAGTGTCACGATTCGGGCTGTTGACTCGCTTCAAATGACTATGTGGCCTGTACTATCCAAGGTCATGAATAGTACACCAGCTAGCTCAAGCGCATAACGCCCGTTGTTAAGGCACATTCTTATATCAATGTCAAAAGGATGATCACTTTTCGACGAGAATCACTCGCATATGGGGTAAAGGAAAAAAAAACATAAACGTAAAACTCTTTGATTGTGTTCTAGTGCGAAATCAAACCACACCAAGCATCGTGTTTCTATATTATACTCATGTTGGACGGACTAAAAAACCATATATGAGTTTTCTATTTGAAGCGTCTGATTCTCAAGTCAAGATGAAGTGATGCAAGAACCGCGAATGACAGACTTCCTCCAAATTGATGATCTTATTGAGGTCGAGAATATTGATATAGACTGACAAAATTCCCTTCTAATTTATTCCTTCATATCATCATGATACATGCGACGGGGTCTCTCAAGTACCACATACATTTGTTAAGATTAATTACATCCTTAAGTTACTTGGGAGTGTTCCATTTGATTTTAAAAGCCTTTGACCAACGAAAGTAAACGGCAAGGAAATTATCATGCGATTTACATGTGATGAGCGCATGAGATTCCCCTGTAAGGCATGCGTTATAAACTCACATATCATAAGCTACTTGCTCCCAAAGAACACAAAAAGTAATCATTATGTTGAAGTAGAATTGGCTTGTGATTTAATATAAGTTCTTTTGTACAAATCAAGAAAGGGGAACAAAAGTCAAATTACTGATTCGGTTCAAAAGGACGGTAGCTCATATGTACAATTTGAATAATTTGTTTGTATATGAACCACTTTGCAAGATGAGATTTTTAATGAAATTTTACTTACTGATCCTCCGAATATCATGATGCTAAATTAAGGCAGTTTATGCGAGATAGATAAGGTCATCACGCATAGTCCGTACATCGAACCCTACCCAATCAAATGGGTTGGATTCGAAAGAAGTGCATTGCCTTTATTGAAGACGAGTATTTAAAATGAAATATTCAACGTGGCTACACTTGAAGGAAGGTAGCTACACGCAAATGCGAATGCATTGGTCTTTTTCCCAGATGACTACTAAGAATTCGACAATACTTAGCCAAGAAACCTCATTAGATATTCTCAACCTTACTTTTGTTCATTTGAATAGATGCATAACTCCTTATTTTCACGAGAAAGCATCCTATGCATCTATTGCACCATTGACATAACAGAGCATATATGGCAATTTGAGTAGATTGCATGAACCTGAAATCTGGCCCCGGCTTCATCAAAATTAGATCACAATCTGGGTGGGGATCAAGAACAAAATCAGAGACACAATCACCAATAAATTTGAAGGTCATTCAGTAAAATATAACTTATCAAGTAGATGTGATTTCGAAATTGAAATGCTCTCTCTCTCTCTCTCTCTCATAATAAATTCGAGGGTTTTGATGCTGCTGTTGCTTTAAGGGGAAGACCAGTACAAGTGTACTGAACATATCCGCATGTGGTGGGATGCAAAGTAGCTTTTACTGGACACCGCCATAACTGTGCATGGTTCAGTAAAAAAAGAACAAGCCAATTCACACAGAGCGTCAAGAAAAAGAAGAAAGAAAATCCCCGAGGCCCCCTTTGCGGAAAGAAACCCTAATCTTGGCTCTGTTGTTTTGTTTCTGTTGCCATTTGTAATCTGTTTGCAAAGAACCCATTTTAGGTTAAGTGACGATGCGACGAATTCTCTCATCCAATGCCCCTTTTTCATTACCGAATCAAGGCTTCAAGTATCCTCATCAAGAAACGACCTAAGTTTGGCAGGATCTTTCTTCTTAGGGTTATTAACGCATGTGTACAGCGTCAAAGATGTTGCCTATTGCATTGTTATGAAGTCAACCACTGCCTTTCATTTCCTAATTAAACTAAGTAGCTCTACATAATCAACCGTTTATATGATCGATGACGACAACGACGAAGGTCAACTGCGTTCTTTTCCCTTCCTTCGCTTGAAAGAGAAAAGTCCAAAAGAGGAGCCGATACGGTTGAATTAGGGTTCATAAAGAGAGATCTGAAAAGAGGAACATGGGTCATGGGCACCTTGCTTATTAATGTCCTCGTTCATTTACTCTCTTTCTTTCTTTCTTTTTTTGCAGGGACTGTGCGTTGCAGAGAGAGATTCTTTCTCATTTAAAGCGGGGGTGGTTCTTCTTCCTCCTTCTCTCTGGTTCGGTTCTGTAAGTATCGCCTTCATTGTTCATGTGGTCGATCGCTTCGTCGGGTATCTCAGGTTTCTCTGTTTTCAGGGTTTTGTTTTTCTGATCCCCCCTCTGTTTTCAGAACTTCTTGCAAACCCCATGAATCAAGTACTCGTTTTCATTCAGAAGGACATAATTGCTCCTTTCTTTTGGATGTGACTTTCGTCATTTCGACCTCGGTCGCAATTGATTAATGTTGGTGAAGAACAAGATTTTTTCCACCACAATATCTTTGTGCCGATCCTTCAACATGATTTATAAACTATTCTTTTGTACTGTGATTTAATACAGTGCCACAGAGAAGTCGATAGAAATGGCAAACCATATCTTTTTCCCAAGATGTTGATGGAATTCTCCATGTTATGCCATAAAAAATATGTACTTTCACCGTTTTCACTCGACATGCTCTAGCAAATTTGAAAGTCTTGAATATGTCAAATGATTTGGTAGATGGGGATAAACAATAATTTTCTATTCTTGCATAACTTAGTGTGCCTTTTTTTGCTAGCTGACCCTGGTGACCTAAGTCCTAGATGCCTAAATTTCTACGGAGGCCGGATAATTATTCACTAATATCTGCGATATAACAATTTTGGAAAAGTGTTTTTGACTCTTCCAGTTTGTTTATAAGCATCACCTCGAAAGTCGCGACTCTCCAAAACCGACCATTAGACCGACTATTAGAATCATGCCTTGATTTCAGGGAGCGCGATAAAATCTAATTGAAGTCCCATTTTTCATATGATCCGAAAGAATAACTTAACAATTTACGACATTTTCTCAATTCTATAGCTATAACTATATAATCCACCTTCTTCTAATTTTTTTTTTACATGGACGGTCGGTGTACTCTCTCTTGACATGGCTTATGAGGTCGATGTCCCATGTAACAAAGCTAGGGTTTCAGAATCCCTCCAAGGTGGCGTGCATAAATGGAGTCTAGAGGGGGGGAAAGCAAGTAGAGAAAATAATTTAGAGAGAGAGAGAGAGAGAGAGAGAGAGAGAGAGAATAACACAAACATACACAGGAGGGGGCTTAAATGCAGTGGCCCAAATTTCCGCTTTGGTAGTCGCGGGTTTTAAATGCTCCCACCCCTCTTTGCGTCTTCTTAAATCCCCCTCCCTCAGACATTCTTACCGCTCCTCCCCCTCTCCCCTTCACTCCTCTCTCTCTCTCTCTCTCTGAGCTCTTTCTTCTCTCTGTTTGTTTGCTGTTCTCTCAGAGAGAGAGAGAGAGATGGAGTTTCTCTTCATGATCTGTTTCATATCCTCGTCCATGCAATAATAGAGAACTGTCTCTCTCTCTCTCTGTCTCGCCCCCTCTTTACTATACTATGATTGTGTACATGGAACAGTTAACTTGGATATTGGCCTGGTTCACTCAGACACCACCTAAAGACGTCGTTTGTTGCAGCAAAATACTCGACGAGAGTGGTTTGCTCTCTCTGTTTCTTGGTCTTTGATTGAGCCGTGCCAATATCTCAGTGCTCTTCCAATTTCTCCACCCTTCCTTTTCCGTGGCGAGGGTTCACCGAAGCCTCACGATTTTTTAGGTCCTCTCGAAGCATGATCTGAAGGAGCATTGATGGTAAGTTTATTATTAGGTTTTTCCAGCAACCAAGGTAATAAATTGTCCTTTTCCTCTTTCTTGTCTCATGGATTCGTGTTTGGTTTTTGTGGCATCATCAAGAAACCCTAGCTCGCTGGACATGGTTTATATATGGTATGTGTTTTGTCTGCGCGGTGAGGCTTCTGGAGGGTTATATTGACAGGTTGTGGTCCTATTGAGGAAGAGAAGAATTTCAGAATATAGTCACACAATGATGTGCTTTGTTGTTTAACCATTGATATTTATGGTTTAAATTAGACTAATCTGGTTACATGGATTGTCAGATGGAGTACATTTATGACTAATCTGGGACTTGGGTATTTAGATGTGAAATTTTCTATAATAAGAAGCACAATAAATGCGAAAAATAAGAGCGGAAAAAAAGAAGAAGAGACAATTTCTCCGGACGTGGTTAGAGTGGTATGGCGGATGTGTAAGTTTAAGGTGGTTATGAGCGGCACGCGATGTCCTTGATTTGACGTCCTTTGTGAACAAAATATTGTAACCCTACAATTAATGTTTGAGAAGATATAGTCGTCCAAAAATTTAATGAAAATTATTAAGGTATCCTGCATGTGCATTTGTATTTCAGTACTTGGAGAAAACCAAGCTCATGAGAAATTTTTATTAGAAAAGGTATAGTCATATGCACTTTTGTACACTAACTTGTGATATTTGCATCAGATAAAATCAATATGTAAAGTGATATTGTGGAGTCTCATTGGTTTATGAATATTTATTTAGATTATCAACTATAGTTTGTCACAACTTTTTGGCTAGCATTGGTTAGCAAATCATTTTTATGCTAAGTACCATGGGTTCATGGGATATCCTCACATGTTTTTTCTGCTTACAGTCCGGAGATTTTGGAAGAAATCCGGCAAGCGGTTCCTTGGATCGAGTGTTATGTTCTTCGATTTCTTTCGCACGGCGCGAAGCAGTCTAAAATCACAACGAAGTTTCTTACGTGACGGATGCACCGCACGTCGATTAATCAGAACTTTGAGATTGTAGAAATGACTAACATTTTGAATATCCGGTGTCGTGCAATGTCAGTTTTGTTAAATGAGTGATTGGTTTGCTTGCTATGATATTGTGCAATTGTTGTAGCAAATGAATATTTATAACAAAGGTACAGCGTACCACGCATGCTGTAAAAATTTCTCATTTCTGTAATTGCTTTTTTCAAACTGATTCTTCTTGCAGGAATGAGCCATTATATAGCTCAAGAAAAGTCGAATTTTCATTTACCAAGCACCCTGAATTTATATCCATACGTTGAATCCGATGGCGCTAGATGTAAATGTGACTGGACCACGATAGACTTGATGGTGCAAATGTATGTGAAAGCGTGCAATAAGTTCTCGCGTTTTTCAATTCGGATTTTGTTAACAAGTGCCCGTTGGGACTAAGCGATCGCATAACGAAATTTTGCAGTTTCTGATACATGACTTTTCTCACATTATGTAGGATGTGTGCTTCGTGAAATTGCACCGTGCCACGTGAATTCCCCATATGACATTATTTTTTCTCATACTTAACAAATGTTCTGGAACACTCGTTAAGACAACCCTTTTAACCTATATGACATTATGTATTTTCCGAGAATTAACATCTTGATTACCACCCGCCTGGGTGGCGCTGCTGGAGCGCGCACTCTTCCTCTTGCAAAAAGTTGAGTGTTCGAATCCCGGGCGCCGTAAGGTGACTTAATCGGTGGCACGTGTGTGGTGGCTGGCACGTGTCGCCCCTAGGGTTTACTCTCCGGCTATCGGCCGTGCGGGGGTTCCCTGGGTTACCAAAAAAAAAAAAAAATCTTGGTTATCATTCATATGTCATTATTTGAGCGCTAACAAACAGGCATCAATTCGATGCGAAGTGTTTTGGAATCGACATTCAGGTTTTCATCTATATGTCCAGGCTAAATGAATTTTTAGATGCATATATTGAACATGAGAACATGATCTCTTTCTAAATTCAAATCTTTGACATCATTTGCCTGCAATTTTTCAACATCTATTTGCACGCTTCCAACCCACTTCAAGGGCCAATCTACGCGTCGAAATTGCACTTATCTAATGAGATAAAATCTAAATGTACAACAGACCAAAAAAAAAATCTAAATGTACATAATTACAATTAAGTAAATTGGTGGTTATGCTCGACAAGTAGTTCACGGTTTCACGTTCACCAAACAAAATGCTACGATATATTTTTTTTGTCGAAAGAAAATTTGATTCATTTGTTATTATCAAATTGAGTGGAAGATAAAAAAACTTCTCAGGAAAAGCAAATCCCAAAAAAGTTGTAAAACAAAACAAAACAAAACAAAACCCAGAAAATAAAATAGTACAATTTGCAACTATAAGCACGCTCTCATCCCAAAAGATAAGATTTGTCAAAGTACCATAAAACAATCAGCGACTAATCATCGGAACCGTCAGTAATGGGAATATGTTGAGATCTTCTCCAGAAACTATGGTTTGTAGTGTATGCCTAGGCTAGGTGTCCTCAACACCATCGCCATACAGAGATGACAACAACTACAACAATCACAAATTGAACGTCTCTAAGAAACTCCTAAATCTAGACTTAGATCGAGAGAGAAAAGCTCATAAATTTAGATCAACCTTCACTGAATCTTGGAGAAGTCATATAACCATGTCTCGGGCATCCTGCTGGCTGGGTTGGTGATGACATTCTCACCAAATTTTCAGCTACAAGCATATTTATTCACCATGACGAGCAAAGAAAAACAATAATAACAAGAAAAAGAAGACACCAAACGAGGCGAAAAAAGAATCATTAGATGAAGAGAGAAAAAAACAAGAAATCAGGGCCTATAAAGGAAAAGCAGAGCCAAGCAGGCTCTCGGCTTCAATTGAAGCTCAGAGCTGTGAAGTTTCTCTAAGGGAGGCTTTATTTTGGGAGAGATTAGTGTTTTCCTCTTTCAAAAGAGATAAGCTACTATATTTAAGGAGGCTTTTTTCTTGGCCTTTTTCATCTTCATAATTATCGACATGCTTGAGTTTGAATTGAAATTAGCTCGAATCGATTATTTTGAGAGATCGGAATGCATGCGCGAAGTGAACCTAATTGAGAAGTAAAATGCATAAATGACCCCCAAAAAATTTACTCGCCTAAGATAAAACTTCTAGTCATCAAAAGAAGCTAAGAGCAAAACACATCATCTATAATTCCTGTCGAAATAATTATTCATCTGTCATAAGTCAATTGATCGATCAATCAGTTGGTCGGACTCGAGGGGTGAACCAACAAAACGGTACTTAGGTCGAGCAGTCGGCCACTCGAGATCAAAACGTTAGAGAGTAGCTCGACTCAGTTTGCGGTACATCGAGCTTTAAAAGATACCCACGAGTTTTTGGTCCAAAAAAAGTGAGTGTCCACAGTTCCGAAGTGCGAATGGCATTAGCCATGTTGCCACACACATGAAGCATTAATGTAACATAGACCGGAATCGCTCCTCCTTCAAGCCCACCTAACTATTTGGGGGAGTTGCCATTTAATCTCTAGACGGGACCATTCAGAAACCCCATCACCCAAGAAAAAAAAAAGAATGAATAAATAAATAATTTTTTTTAATTTATTCATTTATTTAATTTTTGCAGTGGAATGTCATCTCCTTCATGTGATGCTTTTCAACCTCGCGGGATCCTCCGAAATTTAATGGCTTTGCTTCGTCCGCTGCTCTACCCTGTCCCATCAAGCTTGCCTAGCGCGCATGTTTCTTTCAGAAAATTAATGTTTTTGCTAATTATTATTCGTTTCGCGGGGAAAAATATCAAAAATAGTCTCAAATATATTGTATTTGTATTAATTTAATCCTAAACCTTTTAATTGGACCAATTTAGTCATAAACTTTTTCATATTTGTATCAATTCAATCCATTTAAGTAATTTAGGTCAAAAATCGTTACTATCCAATGTTCAGTGTAAGACCGGTGTTGTTTCCTTGCTCGATCTGTCATCCAATTCATTATGGGACACTCCTCATCCTAGAAGCCTAGCAAAAATTAAATTTTATTATGTTTGCTTGAGGGGAATTCTGCTCAGATACCATTTGAAACTTTCAATCCTCTTTTCATGTGGGTCAAAACTTAAAAAGGAGTACTTAGATGTTATCACTTAAGGTGAGACCGTTTCAGGAGGTATTCTTACTTATTAATTAGATCGGAAGGTCTTCTCCATCCATCGTGGAACTTGAGACAATCACGCTTTGAGAGCGAGGCTTCTTTATAAATCACTAAATAGACTTATTGGAAAGGCGTCAGAGCCCATTTTGCTCGATATATGCCCTTGGCTGTAAAACCTGCGATCGGACCTGGATTTCTTAGATGTGACCACTCAATATTGCGACGGTTGAACTATTGGGGGTTGCCCCAGTGGCCACTCTTCTCGCTTGATAAAGGGGAGGTGAGGAGTTCGATTCCCCACCTTTTCAGGGGGTCAGGGATGGGAACGTGTAGTTTTAGATGTAGGTTTCGACTTTCACGTGTCGAGGAAAACTCCTATTAATTTTGAAGTTGACAAAACCTTCTATATTATTGTATATCTGATACTTATTCTGATCTTTCTTATTCCAGGTATGTTTATATATATACTCTGGAAGCTCAGAAGAAAGTTTTTTTTTCAGACTTCACAAGCTATCAGAACGAGAAGTTTAAACTCAGAACGAGAAAAGCTCAAACTCAAAAAGAGAAGTTCAGACTTTATTGAAGACCCACATAATCTTTGTTCTAAGATTCAGACGCAGAAGTTATTCAGATACAGAACGAGAAAGTTCAGATTCAGAAGCTAAATTTTTCAGAAGCAGACGCAGAAGATGAAATTTTTAGAAGCAGACGCAGATGCTGAAATTATTCAAACGCAGAACTCAGAACTCAACATAACAGCTAGTGATCTGGTATGGATTTCACAGAAGGAAAGTTTTGATTGTTTCAATCTTAATTAAATTGATTGACAATCAAATATTACGACAATAATGCATTACTATGGACAAAGCTCTACTTATGGAAACCAAGATTCTGATTGTATGGGCGGCCAGAATCAGCAGGATTCAGAGTCTGTCATCCAACGGCTACTCAATCTTTATTATACAAATCTATCCAAGATGAAGATTGGAAGGTGATCCTCTGAATGCTGTCCAACGGCTAGTTTGGATGAAGAGAAGTATTTAAGGAGATCAACGAGCAGCTGAAGAAATGAACAGAATCAAGAATCAACAAGTCCAAAGTCTGAGCATACTCCAATCATTTCTCTTGTCTTTCTGAGCTAAAAAGTTTAGAACTTGAGGGTTACTTTGTAAGAGTGATTGTGTAAGATAGAGAGTCCTATCATACACGAGAGTAATATCACTCAGAATATGTAAATTCCTCTTGATTATTTAGTGAAATCCAGCTAGTAGGTTGTAAGCGTGGGAGAGTAGACATAGGCTTGCTATAAGCCGAACCACTATAAACTTGTGTGCAGATTCTCTATTCCTTATCTCTTACTTTACATTCTGCACATCAGAACACCTCTTATATAATCTGTTTTAAATCTGAATTTTATTCAGACTCTTCTGTAATTTTTTTTATTTCCGCATAAAAATTTAAGAATTGTTTAGGATCACCTATTCACCCCCCTCTAGGTGACCCTTGCTAGCTACTTCACCACGCTCTGCAGGAGGCAGGACAAAAGTTTGAAAGTGAGATAAAAGGTAGAAGTAGGAGTAGAAGTAAGAGTAGGACTAACAAAAAGACAAGAAAAGATTGTGACTGTTTAGAGATAAGTCTTACTTATGAATCAACATAGGTCTCTTTCATCTAAAGTGGGACTTGAAATGTCGTGCTTCTAGATCGAGGCTTCTTGGGAACCGTTTTGCGCTCGCCCATCATTCATGGTGGCAATCGTTTCGAATTCGAAGAGATTGGTGTGTCCCAAGAGTCATCTCCCGGTGCGAGGCATCTCATGGGGGCCTATGAACAGTCCTCGCGGCCCAAACCATGGTGTGCCGGTTCTTCCTAAGTCCGGGCTAGTACCCAACCACCGGACATAAACCATCGAGGCAAAATGCACGTCGGCCACCTCAAGAAGAAGCAGAGTAAAAGATTGCGATCCTAATCAATTTAAAGCGAGGAGGAACCGTCTGATTTACCTTGATATCACAGCACATCAAAGATCAAAACCCAATATTCTCATGTGTTTCGAAGACGATGTTTCATCGTCAATATGCTTAGGATGCCTTACCACCTGAATTCCAAAATTTCCTATGGTGGAAATGAAAAAGAGTACCAAAACCAAAACTTTTAATTGTATTTTGAAAAGTTTTGGCTCCTCTTGTAGAACTCGAAACTCCTGATCCCGACATATTTGATACATAAATCCTGCGCAACCTCGAACTAGCACGGTGTGCGATGAATAAAGCTGCCTGGTCGTGCATAAACACGAGCAAGCCCTAGCGGGTTTGCCTAAGGAACAGGCTCGCGTGCATGAATTAGACGCACGACCGAACGAGTTTGATGCATGGACACCATCATCGAATGCGAAAATTCAACAACAATATGATGACCACTTGCCCATCTCCTGATCTTTTCTTTTGTTTGTCTTTCTTGTCGAGACATAAAGAAAGAAAGAGAGAGAGGCAACATTGAAGTTTCTCTCTTTAATCTGTCTGTGATCCAGATAACGTTAGGGGATGATTAAACAAATGAATTGGTGCAGCGGTTACAGCTCGCCGCATATGGGAACAGCGTTGTCCCTGGTCAGCTCCATATCTTCACAGCTTCCAAAGGTCGTCGCCTTAAAAAGCAAAAAAGGGAAAAGGCCAAAAAAAGTTGACTTTTTTCAGGTCGGTGGGACTTTATATGGCCACCTGAGGAAAGTCTCATCATGGATTACAGAAGTAGAGTTAGAGAGAAATGCATTATGCATGCGTGGCTCTTGTGATGGCTGCTAAGGTAGCGTTTATTATGCGAAAAATAAATAATTTAAAAAACAAACAGAGACGAAAAGAATAAGACACTTCACGTTGGTGGAGTATGATGAGAAAATAGGTAAAAAATGCGTAGATTTTCACTTTGAATCGCGCCGTCAATAACGCCGCCAGAGGACGTACGAATAGAAGCCTAATCACCCTTTCATGGTATCGAGATATATGTTAAATGGAAGTTGTCCAACACGATGAAAATGCAGTTTGAATAGCGATTCATTTATGGTCTGTTTAGTAACATTTTTGTTTCTCTGTTTTTCTATTCTTTTATTTCCCGAAACAGAAAAAAGAAAAGAAATCCGTTTAGCAACGTCAGTTAGTTTTTTTTTCCCGGAACAAAAAAGTGATCAGAGAATAAATTTGGAACAGAAATAAGAAGTAAAAAGAATCTACTTTTTTGTTTTTGGAACAAAAAGAGAAACATTAGAAAAATAAGATAAATTCTCTCTCTTTCACAAGATATTATTATATTAAACCCCAAATCCTAAACTTTAAATCCCAAAACCTTAAACCTCACTACCTAAACCCTAAAACCCATAATACTAAAATAAAAAACCAGACACTCTAAACCCTAAAACCCAAATCCTTAAAACCCTAAACCTTATAAACCTCAAATCCTAAACCTTAAAATCTCAAACCAAAAAACCGAAACCCTAAATCCTAAAACTCCAAACTTGAAACCTTAAAACCTAAACCGTAAAATCATAATTCCAAATCCTAAATTCTAAATCACAAAACTGCAAAATCCCGAACCTTAAACTAGGGGTGAGCGGTTCCAGGTTCCGGGTAGGTTCCGCCCGGAACCTGGAACCTACCCTCGGGTACAGGTTCCTCAAAATGAGGAACCTGGAACCTACCCGTCAGAACGTGGAACCTGGAACCTACCCTGTCACAGGTTCCAGGGTCGGTTCCAGGGTCCAACAGGTTCCTTTTTTTTTATTTCATTTTTAGTTAAACAAAACAAAAAATGAATGCAATAATACCAAATAAGAGAGAATACAAAACAAACAAAATTAAGTTTTAAGTTCTCTTCTCGGAAGTCACCTGACTAATTGAAGATAGATCGATATTCACTCGATTCCAAGATCAATTCGTACAGATAAAAACTAACCTTGCTAAACAAAATGCAAAAGCCAGTACAAACCCAACAAAAAAGACGAGAACTTTTAACGCTAGGATCGGGGGCTTCACCTGGATCGGGGAGGCCCAAGAGACGGAGAAGGACCAAGACCCACCTCCGGAACGCGGCGACGCTCCGGCTTGGGGGGTGTGCGTGTGTAAGAGTGAGTGAGTCTGTGGATGGGTTTGGGGGGTGTGCATGTGTGGCGAAACGAATGCTTTGAAACTTCAAAGGTGTGATTCAAGAAGAGAAGGGAGTATTTGGGAATTATTGAAGTAGGGTTTCTACCGGTTCCAGGTTCCGGTTCCCGGTTCCGGTTCCAGGTTTCGGTTCCGGTTCCAGGTTCCGGTTCCGGTTCCGGTTCCAGGTTCCGGTTCCAGGGTCCGGTTCCGGTTCCTATAGGAACCGAGAACCGGAACTGGAACAACCGGTTCCTAAAAATGGGGAACTGGGAACCGGACCCTCTATCCATGGAACCTGGAACCGAACCGGATCCACCGGGTCCGGTTCTCCGGTTCCCGGTTCTTCCCTGGAACCGCGCTCACCCCTACCTTAAACCATAAACCCCAAAGCCTAAATTCCAAACCTCAATACCCAAAACCCAAATACCTAAACCCTAAACCCAAACCTTAAAACACCAAACCCGAAACACTAAATCCAAAACCCCAAACCTAATCACTAAAATCCAAAACCCTAAACCTCAAAACCGAAATCCTAAAAGCCTAACCCTTAATCCTAAATCCTAAAATCCTACACCCTAAATTGCAATTTCCTCGACCACCATCCAGTATTTGCTTTATCTATAAGGAATTATATTCTTTATGATTGTATTAAGATCATCCAATCCTATATTATAATATATTTTTATTTTATTTCTAGTCCAATTTTATCCAAACATGAATCGTTAAGTCTCTATCGACAATTTTATAATTAAATGAAAAAATTAGGAGTAGAAATTTTTAGTGTCGTAACAACACATTTCTGTTCTTTTTCTACTTTGGAAATATAAATTTTGTACAGTTACTAAATGTGTTTTTTTGCTCAGAAACTCGTCTAGAGAATAGAAATCGAAAAAACTATTTCTTAACAGAAATTATTTACGGGAAGAGAAACGTTACTAAACAGACCCTTAGTGGTCTCTGATGTCGAATTTGTTATGTCTCATTCTCGATATCAGTGGTATACCGGTATGGCGCTCTTGCATAAAAAAAAATCTCATTACCTTCCTCCTTTCTTTTCCGTGTGAAATTTGCTCTTCGCACAAACATATATTCAACACGAGCTCTAATACCATGCTAATAATTGTCCGTTAGCTAATGTGAATAAAAAGGAATTACTCAATTAACAAGCATTTGGAGATTTCAACAATCCCTCGACCGTTTTATCGACGATGACTGCCCACACTAGTGTCGCAACTTTTTTTGCAACTTCCTCTATCTAATGTGTCGAATCAATTCGTAGCAACTAATAAGAAAATATCTAATTTTTGTTAATGTTTGGTGAAGTAAATGGGAAAATTGTTGAAAGAGTCTTACACCTATTGTACTGTGACTAATTTAATTTTAAAATTTTCAATTTTGCCAATTGAGTCCATAGCCAATTTTGGTCGGAAAATTGATAACGTGGTCACCAATGACCCTACGTGACACGGCTCGCGCTAACCTGGACATTTTCAATATTTTTTAGTATATTTTTTAAAATTTTTATTAATTTTTTTGGTTTTGTCTTTTCTTTTATATTTATTTTTTTTCTCTTTGGCCTAAGAGTCGACAAGGATTGCCGGCCACAAGCAAGGGCCACGATGCCCTTGGGGCCCTTGGCTAGGGCAAGGTGAGGGTGTTGCGACCCTCGTAGGGTCCAAGTGAGGGCCTCAACTCCCTCGCCTAATCTGGGCAAGGCATTAATGCCTAGATCTGGCAAGGGCTGTGACACCCTCGCCCAATGCCGGCGAGGATGTCCCGGCTCTTGCCTATGGCCAATGAGGATTGGTCGATGACCCTTGCCAGCCCTCAGGCCAACAAGAAAAGTAAAGAAAAAACCAAAGCAACAATTAAGAAAATTATTTTAAAATGTCCACGTAAGCGTTGGTCGTCACTAGTCGTGTCACGTAGGACCGCTAGCAACCACGTCATCAATTTCTAGTTAAAATTGGTCAGATAGATTCAATTGGCAAAACGTGTAAATGTTTATGATTCAATTGATAAAATTGAAAGGTTTAAGACTGAATTGGCCAAAGTGCAATAGATTTATGACTTTTCGGACAATTCTCCCATAAAGCGCGGGGTTGATGGTGTATATGCTCATGTTATTATTATTTTTTTCATTATTTTACTATCCTCTTGCTATTTTCATCACTTAATTATAGAGCTGGGCAATATATAAAAAAGAGAAAATCGAGCAATTGGAAGTTGCATCGAATCTTGAGACAGTAAAAAGAAGCAAAAAAAAAAAAAGGAGTGATTCCATTTTTGTGTTTCATTAATCTTTCTCGATACGTCATCTGTTCCGTCACGAGATTAAAAAATCGTGTCTGGTTTGAACCGGTCAAACCGAGCCTTTGAACGTGCATCGAACCGCTCGTGGCCTAAAACCAAATGCTTGACCGGGTCTGGTGTGGATTTAATTAAGATGGATCTGAACTTGACTTTTTATTTTAAGTAAGCTGGCTTAGATTTATGAGTAGAATTCAATTTTACATTCCGAGTTTGGAATTGACTGGGAGATGATTGAAGTTAAGACCATAATAATCCCGATTTAACTGCATAGTGGAATGGTGAGATATTCGAGCTTGCGCTTGAAGGGACTCAACGTGTCGCATCTACTTGGGTGCTCGGTTACTAAGGAAGCTTGAAGGGACTCAACGTGTCGCATCTACTTGGGTGCTCGGTTACTAAGGAAGTGATCCCTTGCGAAGACGTGAACGGCCTGATTTTGACCGATCGTGAGAGGTGGGCTTAGTTTGTTTCGCGAAAGCTAGCCGAAGGTACAATGCAATTGACGCACACACAAAAAGAATATAAATATGTAGGTTTGAGCATAACTTATCCTGGTCACTTTTGGCATGAGAAAAGTACTGACAATGTTAGTATAGACATTGCTCAAAGGGTTTGTTTAGTAACGTTTCTGTTTATCTGTTTTTCTATTCTTTTGTTATCCGGAACAGAAAAATACCAGAAATCTATTTGGTAACATCAGTTAGTTTTTTTGTTCCCCGAAACAGAAAAGTGATCAGGGAAAAGATTTGAAATAGAAATAAGAAGTAAAAAAAATCTACTTTTCTGTTTCCGGAATAAAAAGAGAAATAAGATCAGCTCTCTCTCTTTTACAATATATTCTCGTACTAAATTCTAAATCCTAAAACCTAAAACTTTAACTTTCAAACTCTAAATCCCAAAACCTTAAACCTCAATACCTAAACCCTAAAACTCGTAACACTAAAATAAAAAACCTAAAACCCCAAACCCCAAAACTCAAATCCCTAAAACCTTAAACCTTATAAACCTCAACTCCTGAATCCAAAACCCAAACACTAAAATCCCAAACCTAAAACATGAAACACTAAATCCTAAACCCTAAAACTCTAAACCCGAAACTCCAAAACCTAAACCCTAAAATCGTAATTCCAAACCCTAAATCCTAAAACGCTAAACCACAAAACCCCGAATCCTAAACCATAAACCTCAAACCGTAAACTCCCTAAATCCTAAACCCTAAATTCCAAACCCCAATAAATCAAAATCCTAAACCCTAAACCATTAAACCCCAAACCCTAAACCTAAAGCCTTAAACCCAAAACCCAAAACTCTAAAACCTAAATCCCAAACCCAAAACCCAAAACCTCAAAATCGAAATCCTTAAACCCTAACCCCAAATCCTAAAATCATACACCCTAAACGGCAATTCCCTCGACCACCACCCGATATTTGCTTTGTCTATAAGGAGTAATTTTTTTTATAATTATATTAAGGTCATCCAATTCTATATCCAATTCTATATTATAATATATTATTATTCTATTTCTAGTCCTATTTTATCTAAACAGGAATTGTTAAGTCTCTACGGATAATTTTATAATTAAATAAAAAAAATTAGGAGTATAAATTTTTAGTGTCCTACTATACGCATTTCTGTTCTTTTTCTACTTTAGGAACATAAATTTTGTGCAATTACTAAGGGCACGAATGACAACATTTCTTTTTTCGGCCCTATTTTTGGCTAGAAATTAAAAAACCTATTTATCTTTTTCGGACAAGTTTCTGAGCAAAAAGTAGCGTTTGATAATGATACAAAATTTCTATTCTCGGAATATAAATTCGTTTGATAACGACGCAAAATTTCTATTCTCGTCAACCGATGAGTGGCAGCAGCAAACGGTTGACGAGTGGCAATGGTAGCGGACGATTGATGAGTGGTAGTGGTGATGCTCAACAGCGGATGGCTGGCAGGCGAGCGGGCGGTGAGTAGCCGTGGTGACAGGTGACGGCGGATGGTCGGTGGCCAGCTGGCGAGGGGCGAGCTGCGATGGGGGGTGGTGAGCGGCAGCGAACGACTGGCGATGGCAGATGGTCGACGAGCGGTGGTGGCAGACGGCCGACAAAAGGCGACGGCGGCGAACGGCAGGTCGACGAGTGGTGGTGGGAGATGGCGGCGGACGGCCGGCCGGCGAGCGGCGGCGGGTGGCGGCGATGGGCGGCAAGGGTAAGCAATAAAATAGAGTTGTTATTTCTGTTTCTGTTTCAGAAATAGAAAAATAAAAAATTTTAACTCCTTATTTCTGTTCCAAATTCTATTTTTGAGCCAAAATTTGCCGCAGAAATAAAAAAATGAAATTATTTTACCAAATGGATTTCTGTTCCAACCCTGCTCCCTGGAACAAAAAAAAATAGAAAAATAGTGAAACAAAATACCTATCATTTGCGTCCTAAACGCGTTTTTTCCTCAAAAACTTGTCTAAGGAATAAAAATAGAAAAAACTATTTCTGAATATAAATTGTTTATGGGAATAGAAACATTACTAATCAGACCCTAAGGGAATTGAGAAGTCCCTTGATTTTAACAAAAAGGTGTCCACAACTTGACTAAATTTATTGTCTCATGGGATAATGGCTTCATAGTCTATTTTCTTGTGATCCCGACTCTTATCAATATAGTTCAGCATCATCCTATCTCACGGCAAAAGTCCATAATCGAGTAGCTATCGAGACGGTGTGATTCTCGAGCAACAAGGGAATCGGTCTTTGCCGAGACCGGAATTCACGAAACAGGATTTTTGTGCTAATGTTTTCCACGATCTCTTGGCTTATGGAAAAATATTCAAGCTTGGGGCATCTCAATTGCTCTTATCTTAACCTATGTTTTTTTTTCCTCTTTCTTTTTTTTAGGGTTAATATCATTAAAAACCTCAAATTGATACACTTATGATAAATTTACTCCAAATTAATTTTTTGAATATGAAAAACCTTAAATCAGTATACCTGTGACAAATTTATCAAAATTAATATTTTGACCACTAAAAATCCTAAACTGTATATTTGTGACAAATTTACCCTCAATTAGTTTTCATTAAATTGGATTAATGCCGGAAAAAATCACAAATTGATACACCTGTAACAAATGGAAGGTAAATCCCTAAATTGGTATATCAGTCAACTATCACGTATCATTCAACTCAGTAATTTGACAGTAAAATTCAATGTAAACTAACGGAAAGTAAATTTATCACGGATGTACCATTTTGGGGCTTTTGTGGTCAAAAAGTTATTTTGGGATAAATTTGTCAAAGCAAAAGTATAGCAGTTTGAGGTTTTTGTTAATATTAACCCTTATAGCAGTTTGGTGTAAGTGGATCCATTCGAACTTCCTTAAAAAATCAAATTTCTGGGTTGTCACTAAGCCCACCTTCTGTTCATGGACATGGAAGAAAGTCATCGACATGCGAGATACTGCTCGATCTATTCTTCGATGGAAAATTGGCAATGGTCGGTCAGTCTCTTTATGGTTTGACTGGTGGCATGACAAAGGCCCCCTCTACCTTTTGTTCAGTAATATGGACATCTACCAGTCTCGTATTCCACGGGACACGTCTGTTCGGACTTTCTATAACTCGGTTTGGCAACATTCACAAGCCTTGGATACTATTCTACACTGGACTGAACCCTCCCCTATTTTTGAAGAAGACATTGAAGATGAGCTCATTTGGGCACCCCAACCTTCCTCTACCTTCTCTGTGGCAATGGCGTGGAACCATATAAGAAGAAGAGGACCTCCGGTTCAGTGGCATTCCTTTATATGGGATCATCACATTGCACCGCGACATTCCTTTCTTCTATGGATAATCTCCCTCAACCGATTGCCTACTCAGACTGCTCTCATCCATAATAGCAGGATTGACTCTGCTATGTGCGCGTTTTGTGGTGCTACCCCGGACTCGATAAATCATCTTTTCTTTGAATGCCCCTCTACAAGAAGGTTGGCGTTTTTTTGGGCAACAAATTGCTATCTTCCATGGCGTAATCGGCAATGGCATGAGCATATTATTTGGGCAATGAAGGTTTGTGGAGGACCATCCTTTGCCCACCGTCTCTCCAGGTACTCGTTTGGTGCCCTTTGTCATATAATTTGGACGGAAAGAAACAACTCTATCTTCCGAAGCAAGAATATCTCCATTCCGGGAATGCGGAATCATATTATCAAAGTGGTCAAGGACAAAGCTGCTACTCTTGGAAGAGTTCCAGACACGCCTTTGAACAGAAGACTACAGAGGAGTTGGGGGCTTTCACCTTCCATCTTTTCGGTGTTATAGGCTTCCGCTACTTGCTGTCCACGTGCTACTGCCGAAGACAAGGGATGACCTCCAAGCGTCGGTTTGGTGTGGGCTTTTTTCTTCTCGGTCTTTGTTGTTCTTGTTCTTGTATCTAGTTGGCCTTTTGGCCTGTTATGTATTTAGCTCCTGCTGGACCATTCTTGACCTTGTCTGGACATCTCTGTGTCCTAATATGGTCAGGAGTCGGTTTGAGCTTAGGTTGTAATTGGTGTTTTGGAAAGTTATACAAACTCTTACCTTACCAAAAAAAAACCCCTATTATTATTATTATTATTATTATATTCATTTCTCGTTTTTATCTTGGAAAAATTCCAAAAAAGGGCCCGAAGTGGAGTTATTTTATCAAATAAGGGCTTAAAGTAGCCAAATCGTCTCAATAAGGACCTTTGGCCGGTCGGTGACTATTTTTTCGTTATTGGAGAAGGGATATTTTATTCAAAAAAATTATCTGTATATATATATATTTGTTTTTATTACTTTCTTTTTGTTTCCTTTTTTATTCTTCCCTCCTAGCCGCACCTAGCCGGCGACGGCGTTGAGCGAGGGTTGCCTGGCTTGAGCCGAGCGGGCAAGGGTGACCCTCACCAGATTGGGCAAGGGCAACTCTCGCCCTCGTCGGCGTCGGGCGAGGGCTAACCCTCACTGGATTTTTGCCTTGGCCTGGCCTGCCCAAGCGAGGGTGAGGGCAACTCTCGCCCTCGTCGGCGTCGGGCGAGGGCTAACCCTCGCTGGATTTTTGCCTTGGCCTGGCCTGCCCAAGCGAGGGTGAGGGCAACCCTCGCTTGCCCAGGCGAGGGCGACCTTCACTTGAGGTCGCCAGCCCTGGTGATAGCCAAGGAAGGGAATAGAGAAAAAAAAAAGAAAAGGAACATAAAAGGATAAGGAAAAGGGAAAGAAAAAAACAGAAAAAGGAAAAATAAAAGAAAAAAATAAAAAAATTTTAAAAAGTAAAAAACCAAAATAACTTTTGATCGGTGATGTCAGATCCTTATTTGATATTGATATGGCCACTTCGGGCTCTTATTTAAAATAAAATTCACTTCAGATTATTATTTAAGAATCGAGATAAGATTTAGTTTAGGTCTTTATTTGAGAAAATGGCTCTATTCCGAATATCGTTTTTGGAATTTTCTCTTTTATCTTATTTGGGGGTGCCGGTGCTTATCCGCCAAAGCCCGAGCGCTTTAGCTCTGGTTCTGGGAAACTTCGACGACCGTCCCGGGCCCCGCCCCGGCCCCCACCGGCCCCCACCTTTGCATACGTCGAAATTTGCCAATTCAAGAAAGTCAGAACCAAGGGGACGGCGGGGCCCGCCGGCTGACGCGTCGGTCGCCAATCCTACTACCCGCGCGACGACGCCAAAACCAAAGCAAGCGCCTAAAAAAGTCTCCCCGCACCACGCTGAGAAACGATCCGCAACACAGCAACGGCACGCCCCCAAAAACAAAAACAAACCCAAAACAGCATCTCCTCCCCTCTCTCTCTCTCTCTCTCTCTCTCTCTCTTCGATTCCTCCGTACTTTTGATCCGCTCCAGCGAAGGAGGGAGGCAGCGGAGCGAGCTCAGCCCAGTCCATCTGAAATCCGCCTTCCCCCCTCTCCCTCTCTCTCGCCGGCGCTCCTCCTCCTCCTCCTCCTCCTCCTCCGCGATCGGCGGGGGGGCTCGAGCTCCTCGCGGTTCGTGTTCGGATGGCCGTGGAAGACGACGTCGAGAGCTGCGGGAGCAGGCCGGCGGACCCGTCGGCGCCGTCGCAGCCCCGGGACCAGCGGCAGAAGCTCGAGGCCTACAACGAGGTGCTCCGCCGCCTCCTGGCCTCGGAGGATTGCGAGGAGGCGCACGTCCCCGGGTTCGACGACCAGCTCTTCCTCCACTTCAATCGCCTCCCCGCGCGGTACCGATCCCCTCGAATCCTGCGCATTTTCGCGTCGCTTTGTCGGGTGTTTTTTTCTTTATCTTAATTTTTATTGGGTTGTTCTGTGATCGTGGGTCGAGCCTGTTGGTTCCGTGCGTGCTGAGTGGGGAGTGGGTGTGATCGGGGGCTGTCGGGTTGAGTTTTGCCTTGATGGTTTGACCGCCGACAGTAAGACACCGATCGAAAGTCAAACGTGCTGAGGAACAAAGTCGTACTGATCGGGGTTGACCATTTCCGCTTCTCTGATTCTTGACCTTCGTGTTCACCAGCGGGAACAGTTGTAAGGGATTAAAAGTCAAGCGGGTTACCGAGGACAGATGGAATATTTTTTGTTTCTTTGCGTATTTTCTTAAATTCTCCCTGTAATTAGACAGATTCAGGGGGCCTACACTTGTTTTCGTGACATATTGCGTTTGATGGGTTCGTCCTGTTTGCTTGTAGCTGCTTCTTGCAATTGAGTCCCCGGACTCAAGTTCCGTACTTGGACATGATCTCTCTCTCTCTCTCTCTCTCTCTCTCTCTCTGCGTGCGAACACACTGTTTTGTGTAACGATCTTTCTGCTACTTGGCAGATATGCACTGGATGTGAATGTGGAGAGAGCAGAAGATGTGCTCATGCATAAGAGACTACTCAAATTGGCTGAAGATCCTGTTAATCGGCCTGTGTTTGATATTCGACCTGTCCAAGTAAATGCTGGCTTGATCTTAATACTACTCTTTTTCTCTAGCACTCTGCTAATTTCCATTGGGTTTGGTATCGGTAGTCTTGGTGTCCCAACACACACTGGGTAATTGTAGATAGACACCTGTCTTCCCCAGAGAAAACATTGATTTGAAACTAAACCTTGAGGAAAGGAAACACGTTTGCCTCTCGGGTAATCCCTAGGTTGATCAGAATGCTGCTCTATCCATGGCTATGATGGACTTTTCACTGCTTGCCTATTTTTTAAATACACCGTGAGGACTGGAGATAAACCTTATGTAAATCAAGTAGACATACAGAATGGCTAAATTTTTGCGGATCATATTATTTGGTCTTCTCGTGTGTATGTTTAGGAAACTGAGATTTGATTCATAAATATTCCAAATTCTGATTATGCAAATGCTGGCTGAATGCTTTGGAGCTACTCTCAAGTAAACAAAGGGGAAAGCACTAATTCGATAACTCCATGTTCCAGGGAAACAAAATGCAATGTCAGTAATTTTACTGACTTGTTATGTCGTCGGCAAATTTTTCCACGAGTTTCAATTTTGAAGAAATCGTCTTCACTTAATTTGACTCAACTGGGTTTTCTATACCTTTATAATGCATTCATGATGTCAACGAGCATTTGTGTTTTATGTTTGTATTTCCCTGTATATGGCACTATTAATGACTTTAGATGTTCCTAGAGTAAGCTATAAAACATTTGAGATGAGGAGCCAATATATGATAATACACTCCAAAAGAGTCTGCATTTATAGATCTTTCTTGAGCAATTTCTCTTGTGATGTAGGTTTATCCCTCTGTTCATGGGAACCACAACGAATATGTTGATTCAGATTCTCCCATGGCTGATGATGCTCAAAGTAGTCTAAATCATTCTGGTAGAGTGGGGTATGTTTGGCCACATTATGTGTGGACTTCTTCATCGTATGCTGTGAATTTTCACCTCTAAACTGTCTGATCAGATATCTCTTTTAACTCTTTCTTCTCTGTGTTCTCCTGTTTAGAATTCATCTACCACCTACATTTGGTTCATCGAGTAATCTCGAAGGACTCAATTTTCAAGCAAATAGATACAACGTTGAGGATGGAGACAGTGTAGTGAAGTCAGATGCTCAAGTTTCTCGGTAACCTGGACAACACTTTCCATTATTGGTTTATTTGTCTTTCTTACTTTTTGAATTTTTTCTATTACCAAATAAAACTCTACTTCTAAAAGAAATGGAATGTTTTCCTTATGAATGTTTCTCATATAAGGAATTATATTTAATTACTTAAAGTGTTCTTGGAATACCCTCCTTCACACGATGTGTCAACTGTCAATTCCCTGCTTATCTTGACTGATTGCTATTGAAAGACATAGCTGTGAGATATACCTTTCTGTGTTTAATTGTCAATGATCTGATTTGACGCATATGCCCAATTCTACCATTACATCTGATGCTGCATTTATTACTCTGTTATGAGCTCAATTTGAGTGTCCTAGATCTAGCATGCTAGAAAGCACACATTAATTGTGCCAGAAAATCAACTATATTTGTGATGTCCACATGAGTTGGCTTGTCTATGTATGCTTGGTTGTTTCCTTAATGTTGCTTACATGAGAGCATTGACCTACCCTTCCGCTACTCTGCTATCATGGTTGCTCTCTATGTGTAATTTACCACTCCAGGTCATACAACAGGTGTTCTATGGTCAAGTTGCATTTTTTGTTGTGTTGGATTGAGATAATGTCAATATCGTCATTGCCGTGTAGCTTGTTCAATAATCAGTTAGGTGAGCAATTCTCATCTCGCTTATTTCATGTGAATGCGTGTCTTGCAGGCCTATGCATGAAATTACCTTCTCAGCTCTGGACAAGCGAAAGCTATTAAGTGAGGTGATTGATCAATGATTCTACCTTTGTGGTGCTGCATATATTTGTTCTTTTTTGTTGATCAACATATATTTTATTAGTGCAAGAAGTACAACCGAGGGCCTGCTCCACTCCAGAATTGCTATTTGTAGGAACTAAGGTTAAGCAGTTGAACTCGAAATAACTAACAAGAAAATGAAACTGGAAAAAGCACAGTGTATATGATATGAGTACATGATCCAGTAGCATTATTGTCTTTCTATTACTTTTCTGCCGCTATACTCATTAGAATGATATCAAGACTCGGAAAGTGCTTAGTGTGGTGATAACTAACTACTGCTGATTGGGATATACATTTTTATCTGCATGGGGAAATGATTTTTTTGGCTGATAATAATGTTAGTGTGAAATGATAACATATTTCCTATGAAGAGTCTTTATGTCTAGCTACATGTTCCCGCAATATCCCCTTTTGTAGCCTATATGTACAATGGAAATCGAGTTAAAATTCTCATTGTTAGAAAGATGATCTTGATCTGAACAAATGGAAGCTTATCACTATGGACAAAGTGATAATTGATTGTGTTGACAGAAAAGACTTTACCTTTTAGTGTGTTTCCTTCGAGCTGCAAATTGTATGAATTACATGCTTAGGTCTACATGGAAGACTCACGGAAACAATCTTCTTGCAGCTGATTGGCCTTTCTGGTTTCCAGTATCCTTCTGTAGTTCTTAGTTTTATTTGGGTCTCTTTGCCATGTACACTTGCTTCTCTGCTTCATAAGAAACAAGCAATATGTTTTAATGATGTATTCTGTTTTGTTTGTCATAGTATGGAAACTTGGAGAAAGGTTAGCTAACACGTAAACTTAGAAAGAAAATTAAATAGTTGCCTGTATGTGGTTCCATGTGTACATCATGAAGGTGACTGACGTAGTGTGTGTGTGTATATGTATGTATGTATGTATGTATGTATGTATGTATCTAAATGATTAGTTTTAATTGGATCCAGCTCACTGCCTTGCTTGCTGAGATTGGACTTAACATCCAAGAAGCTCACGCCTTTTCTACTGTTGATGGGTTCTCTCTTGATGTCTTTGTAGTTGATGGTTGGCACTCTGAGGTATATATTTATCATTAGTGGCAATTATATTTAGCAATTGAACTTCAAGTTTTAGTTTGATATATGCTGGATCTCAAAATGTTGCAAGAAGTTCATGACTAGCATAGACTGCATACTACGTCTTATCAACATGTAATTAATGGCTGCGATGGTTTGCGCTCAGTTCCTTTTACGAGAGGTCCTGGGTTCAAAACTCATAGGTGCCGGTGATTTAAGTGGAGGGTCATGGCAGTGGGATGCTGCGCTAGCCCCCTGAGGACTAGTCGGGCTTCACCGCTGGTTTGAGCGCAAGCTCGCCGGCCGCGCAGACACCTCGGTCATAAAAAAAAAAAAACATGTAATTAATATCCATCGGCAACGAAGTCACAATTTTTTTGGCATCTATTGGAATTATAGTCGGTCTCCATTCTTCTACTGTTGTACAGTTGTCTCATAGAAGATGTCTTTGTTGCATTTGATGGAGTGGTCTGTAGCTTGCCTGCTTATTCATTTTAGAGCTGACCCAATTATGGTCTTAACTGTCAGTTGCGTTATTTCTTTTCACTTCCGTTACTATTTTTTTTTTTAGTAGTCTTCTATTATCTTTGTCAATTAGGCCGAGGATTTAATTGTTTTTTCCTCCCCACATGGGCCGGATAGCTTGTTCTGTAGAATAATATGCTTTTCTTTCTGGATGCCAATATTAGTCGGTCTTTCTGAGTAGGATTTTTATTGGTATATCCTTTGCATCTTTCACTGTCCGGTTATATTAAATCAATAACTTACATCATATTTCCGGGTTAGCAAATTTCCTGTCTTTATTTAGTAGGTTTTTATCCTTTTCATGACTGAAAAAACCTGTTTATTGTTTTATTGCACTTTTCACCATCTGGTGTATATTAAATCAAGAAATAACATCCTATTTCTGGGTGAGCAAATTTCCTGTCTTTATTTTTAATAGGTTTTTTTAATCCTTGTCATTATTGAAGAAACCTGTTTAACGTTTTGCTTTCGAAAGATCACAGCCATACTTATATCATTTTGTTTCACATATATATGTTATTGTCACTTATTTTTGGGAATTTTCAGGAAGAGGAACTTAGGAAAGAAGTGGAGAAAGGAATTCTAAAATTGAAGGTAAATGTTTTTCTCTTGACTGGAGCATCTTCTATCTTCTTGGGACATATAGAGGTGGTTTTATGTGTTGTGCAGTTCATGTGATATAATTACTGCGAGTTGTCCATCCCTATAGGTTCAAACAGTAAGCACTTGGTGAGAACTGTAGGAGCTACTAAATTAATCATACTTTATGCCTAGAAGCTTTTTATTGTTATTTTAATTTTGGGATAAGTGTACTTGAAATCCTAAACTTGTCACGAAATTACAATTGAGTCCTAATACTAACAAAAAGTCCAATCTAAGTCCTAAAACTTGTCAAATTGGTGCAATCAAGTCCTTCCGTTAACAACGTCCAACTTGGCTAGCGGGAAATGCTAACGTGACTTTTTTTATATTTTCTTTCCCCTACGTGGCAATGACATGGCTAAAATGTGAAACCTAAGGCTAAAATAAGGTTGTTTTGGTTCAAATCTGTTTTTTAATACAAATTTTATTTCAATTAAATTAAAATATAAACTAAATTTAAACAAAAAGGAGGTGAGGAATTAGGAGGCGAGGGATCAAATTTGGACCAAAACGATGTTGTTCTAACCACGTCACGTCATTGACATGTAGAATAGAGAAAATAATAAAAAAAATCATGTCAGCATTTTCCGTTAGCCAAGCCAGATGGGGTTATTAGAAGGACTCGATTGCACCAATTTGACAAGTTTTAGGACTTGATTGCACTTTTTATAAGTTTTAGGATTCAATTGCACTTTCGTGATAACTTTTGGACTTCTAGTGTACTTAATCCTTTTTTTTTTTTTTTAAAGTTGGTAGTGATTCCACTATTTCTATTTAGCATCAGAGCAAGATGTCCTCCACTTAAATCTCTTAGGTCCCTCATTTCCCTCTCTACTTATGATAAGTTTCCACACTTTTCTTGCTGGCTTAATTGTGGCCTATAAGTGAGGAGGATTGTTAGAGCATTTAAATATCACATCTACATCTAATAGGTTATGCTTTTAAATAAGTTGATAGTGGTTGTGCAGTTTGTAAAAGAACCAAGCGTATAGACTATAGAGAAGGTTCTAGAAAGCCGTTCTTAAAATGAAAAGGAGAAAAGGGCAATTTTAATGGGCTTGAGCTTGCAATGATACTATGGAGCCTGAATGCTGATATTGACGTTCACAAGATTTTAACAAACCTCAAATCTTATTAATATTATTGCAATGTAATTGCTGCTGATTAGATCCAGGCTTTACCTACTTCCTGAAAACTGTCACACATACACCAACTTATGGGCTCCCCTTTTTTGAGAGGAGACTGAAGTTTGCAAGTTCATATTATGCGTTGTTGCTTGGAATTAAACTGAAGAGGTCAACTCTTCAGTCTTAGCAGATTGTCCCTTTCTGGTCATTAGTCCATGACCCATTCCAATCTCCGTCTCCACTTCTTCTGTTTGAGTTGAAAATTACAATGCTTTTTGTGCGATGCTGATTGGCTCGTACTTCATTATCTTTAATCATTATCAAGTCGATTAATCTGAATAAACCATTCAACCTCCTCAGCAGGAGCAGGTTTGGCCAAAACCTCATTCTATACCAGCCCCAGGGGAGCACAACCAAAATGGCACTGAATGTCTTCCAGAATGTGTTGAAATTCCCACAGATGGATCTGATGTATGGGAAATAGATCTGAGGCAGCTAGATACTGGAGTTAAAGTTGCATCTGGATCATTTGGTGATTTGTAAGTTTTTTCCCCCGGGAGGCTTGCTTTACATTTGCTTGGGATGCAGTACTTCATGTCATTTCACTTCTTCAGGTATAGAGGTACATATTGCGGTCAGGAAGTGGCTATCAAGATCCTAAAGCCTGGACGTGCCAATGCTGCCATACTGAGAGACTTTGCTCAGGAAATTTATATAATGAGGTTTGTTTTGATATATTTCTTGTTACACTAGTATTGTCTTTTGATGTTGAATCAACATACTTCTGAAGTTAGCCTGCTGCTTGAAATGGAGCATTTTGAGTTGACTTCATCAACATGTCACCTGGCTCTGAGGAATGCATACCTCTTATGTTACTTCCCGGAGAAATATTTGTAATTCACCTGCTTGTTAACGATTCACAAAACCTTTCCTCAAACAGCAAGTAGACAATATTAACTCCTTGGTGCTATGAGGAAAGCTAGAAATCTGGAAGTCATCTCTCAGTTGCATGCTTTGAAAAATATATTAATCTCAATAGTACTGTCAAACTAACGAGGAAAAAGGTTGTTGAGAGGTCCTTATTTTAATTTTACACTTTCTTACAGAAATTATAATGCCTATAAATTAATTAAACTTTAAAATGATCCACCCTAAGATTATGCTTGATTTAGTACAAACTCCAGCAGCTTTCTGTTACCTGTCCTTACCCAGGAATCTTGTGTGAATTTGCTAAACAATTCTGCATTATAAAGGTCGCCTCTGTAGCTTTCTTTTTAAGTATGCATGAATGCTTCCATTTTTTTGGAAATTGTCCCTTTATTTGAAACTCCATTATTATATTCTGACTCCCCCAAGCCAACATATTCCTGAAATTCATGTTTGCTGTTTTATTGTTTTCCAGGAAAATCCGACACAAGAATGTTGTGCAATTTATAGGTGCATGTACCCACCCACCAAACCTATGCATTGTGACAGGTTAGTCTTCTGAGTGTTTTCTAAGTGTGTAGATGTGATGTTTTCAATATTAGGATAGAATTTTGATCCGTATCAGACTCTAGGTATATGTGATGTTGCATGATAGGATAAAATTGTCACGGAGACTATTTCTAGATTCAAAGAAGATACTATTGAGGATGTTTTCCTGGTTTATAAGGTTATTTAATGTTCTTGTAAAAATTCATAAACTGAAAGGTGCTTCTGTGATGGACATTTATCTTTCTTTTTGGAAGTTTGTTGCAATTTGGGTACTGGAAATGGAGTTTTAATCCTTTTAATTTAGCTGACAGTTTTGTTGTTTTTTTTTTCTTTCAAATTTTTGGTTTTGCATTGCTGTGTCAGAATTCATGTCCAAAGGAAGCATATACGACGTTCTACATAAACAAAGAGGTGCGGTTAAGCTTCCTTCTCTACTAAAAGTGGCTATTGATGTCTCCAAGGGGATGAACTATTTGCACCAGAACAATATAATTCACCGGGATTTGAAGACTGCCAATCTTCTGATGGATGAAAATGAGGTAATTATCTGCTTAGAAATTTACACTCCAGTGCTTATCGTGAGTGATCAATCAGAAGAGAGAAACCAGTGTTTGACGCTTTTGAAGAACTAAATTAAGAATTTCCTTCTCTGATGCATAATGTTTATCATTCATTATAAGTATTGAATCAGCATGGAGAAGCTGTTACATTTGCATCATGATATTAGTTTTCCCGTTGCTGTAGGTTCATGGAAATATGAAAGAAAGAAAAGAAAAAGTTGTAATGCTGGTTCAAGTGTTGATCCTTTCAACAATAGACAGGAATAGATATAGCAAATTTCAGATGAAACCATGCTAAATAAGTGGCTGTCGAATGTAAGAGAAGGTGGAGCAAGTACTACTGTCTAGGTAGCTTATCAGGTTCAGGAGAACAAGGAAACAGAGCACTTCTTTTGGGTTAAGATAATATTGCACAAAGTTCATGTTTGGCTAAGCATTGGTAGTCTTGGATCATGATGATATAACTATATTGTGATGATCTACTTCCCAAAGAGAGATGAGAGATTAAAGCTTGCTGTTCTAAGGACTCTCTCCTATTTCTGACAGGTGGTTAAAGTGGCGGATTTTGGGGTTGCCAGGGTGCAGGCTGAAACTGGAGTAATGACGGCTGAAACAGGAACATACCGTTGGATGGCCCCAGAGGTGCGTCTCTGTCTGAAGATCAATGCCAATATTATTACCTGTAAGGCTGTGCGGATCAGGGATAATATAATGTTATATGTACCTGCCATGATCTTCTGCATCGCCTAATCTGACCATCTTGGTGTATCGTGGATGCAAGTAAATAAGAGTGTTTGTTGTTTCTGAACATCTAGCCTTTTTGCTACAGATGCTGTAGCTGCTCTATCTTATTGAAGCCCTCCAAAGTACCAATTGTTGCATTCAGTCTCCTATGCTGCTCAACTTACTCTTATAATTTATTCGAGTTGGTTGTCGTGGAGCTTCTAGTTGATTGTGGGCTTATACATGCTTACCATATTGGGGGGTTTTCCATTTCCTTTTTGGGGGGTTCTGGGGTTCAGTTTTTTCTTCAGCTACTGTCTGTCATGAAATATTGTTCCACAAATCCATAGATTATAGTTACCATGGATGAGGCATGCTAAAGATATCTTCTGAGTCCTTTTTTTATCAGTTGGACCAGCTACAATTTATCGCAATTTTTCTATTGGTTAAGTACTACTCATTTTTCCATGATTGCTGTAAATGATCTCTACTTATGTTGGCTTTGCTAAACGTAGGTAATTGAACACAGACAGTATGACAACAAAGCAGATATTTTTAGCTTTGGCATAGTATTGTGGGAGCTTCTGACTGGAGAAGTAAGTCCCTCTTCTTCTTCATATTGTCTTCCTTCGGTATAATAAATGCCATCAAAGTGATTTATTTATGCAACTGAAATGCCAGCTTCCTTACTCCAACTTAACCCCTCTGCAAGCAGCTATTGGAGTAGTACAGAAGGTTGGAATCGTCACTTTTGGTTTTTTATGCTTCATAATTCGGCTGTTTGGTTGATTTTTAGAAATGACAATGTGTCTTGAATGGACATATTTCTAGGGTCTCCGTCCTTCCATTCCGAAAGGCACTAACCCATTGCTTGTAGAACTACTTCAAAGATGCTGGGAGCGAGACCCCAAGAGAAGGCCCAACTTCTCTGACATCTTGGAGATCCTTCAGCAGATAGCAAAGGAGGTAACCTATTGCTTGTAAGTAATTCTTCGTTCGTAGCAAATAAATTAATGATATGCATCATTTGATTCAGGTTGAAGAGGAAGGGGAAGATAAGCACAAGGGCAAATCATTGGGTGGATTCTTTTCGGCATTCAAAAGGAGCCATCATTGAGGTTGAAAGGAAGAAGTCTGTACATATTCTACCATCTAATCGTATAGCGTGATGCTGATGACATCAGGGTATTTGCATTCTGTACAGAATTTGGCTGGGTGATTAACCAAAGTCGTGTCGATTGTTGCCTCTTCTTTTGGAGCTTAAGTTATTGCTGTTTTCTTTTTTACCTCCAAAAAAGGAAGGAAATGGAAAATAGCTCCTTTTGTCCTCAAAACTTATCTCGTCTTGTACTTTAGCCCTGGAATTAGAATTTATTCCGATCCATTTTGGTCGTCCAGGCTTTATTTTAGGCGAATGTTGGGCATGTTTCTTGCTTGTGATACACATACAAGGTGTATAGTCAAAGAAAATCTTAGGAAAATTCCTTGCCACTTTTTTAGTCGAGGAATTTCGCTAACGCGGCCCATATTTGTCTAAAATGGGGCTTTGAGGACTAATTTAAATTGATCGAATACTTCAGGGACTGTCGAGCAAACGAAGACCTCCATTCAACGTTTAGAATGTGGAACTTCAAACTCTAGTAGCTGAAGTGCAAAACTGTGTAAGTTTAGGGACAGTGTTTATATTTCCCTTCTAGAAGGTACAAAATATCCATTTGCTTATGTTTTTCTCATTCTGCCGTTTGTATTCTTCTCCTGATTCCTCCGCGGTCGTTTTGTAAATTTCCTGATGTATGATTATTGATGAACGACGTTGTTCTGATTATAAAATGTTGTTAGCTTGTTTAACTCAATCTGAATCTTATTATCAGTTGCTTTTGGCGTTATGGTGTTTGAGATTTCCCCTTTATTTTGTATTAAGCGTGTAATCTCTCAGTTATTAAGCATTTGAAGTGATTTTTTCGTGTTGATGGGAAAGTCACAACTCATGAGCGATTTTCAATTGTCATTCCGGACAAACTTTTGTTACCAATAGGTTTTCTTTTCTTTAAGAGTCGAAGTCCTTCTCCCCCGTTGATCATACGAGCCCGGTGATGGTACTCATGTGATTAATTGCTGAGATGATATTAGCCCGCATGGTCGATAGACCGTGCAATATTTTTCCGAGGTTGACCTTTGGGCCTGCCATCTCAAAATTGTGCCGGTATGGCTATCCCAACTTTGCTGCTACCGCCGCCACAAGGTTCGCCGCCAATGTAAACAAGAATCAACGTCATTTACATACCAAGCATCTTGACACGTCTTTTATCTAATTGTTTTTCATTTTAACGTAAATAAATCTTCCGATAGTCTAATTTCTATTTCCTCCTAACGACCGGCGGTGGTGGCATGATTAGGTCGGCCGCTAGGTTGCTATGAGCGAAGTCACTCAAACCATATGCGGTTGTACCGCTCAAGCTTGACTGGTCTGCTGTCATCTGTTTATTCCTAATTCAAGTTCGCCTAGTTAGTACTTGACACGAGTCACGTGCAAAACAAAGGTGAGCTAGTGTTCTTTTTTGGGTCTTTCAAGTCTATACGTCTATAGAAGTATGAAGACTATTATGCACTCAACAAAACTTTGTCCAGTTTAAACATGATATGCAAGGCGTGATCAAGCTCAATCTCTATCTAGCTAGCTCGAGTTGAGTATTCGCGTGTAAAGTTACTAACTGATCTAAAGCTATTAACTGAAGTGGAGTCGACTCGACTCTGCTGTCATACCATCCTACTGGCATATCTAGGCCAAATCTGCGGATTCAAGATGACTTTAGCACATGCTGACGAACACTCTTTAGTCTCCCGTTAAGAAGCGATCCATCCCGGGGATAATGTTGGTCAGGAATCAGAATTACTGAAAATGAGCATCAGCACGATCAAACAACTATTCAGAAAGAAGAGTCTCTTCTGTGAACAAGCTATCCGTTATTGGGAACAAAATGTTGATCAGGAATCAGAATCACTGAACATGAACATCAACATGATCAAACGAATATTTCAGTAAAAAAAACGTTGCTCGGCGTCGTGCCTTTCGAAACGAGTGCATAAATAGACGTCAGGATTTCGGTTAGGATCAGGGCAGCTGGCTAAACACTAGTATCGAAACCTCTGCGTTATTCACAATGTCAGACAGCATCTTTTCGAGCATGATCCTTTGTTACAGCAATTGTCCCATGTCCTGAGTAGATTTCGCATATTGTTCATTCATCAGTATAGATTCCGAGAAGCTGCCGCGTACGAACCCGGACCTGCAACCGCACGAGCGCGTGCATGCACCGCATCGCTATTTGCGCCTGGTTCCTCACGTATGTGCCCCGAGCCAATGCTTGCAGCTTCACGAGGCTCCTCAGCGCTCTAAATGCCCGTCTCGCCTATGTTCCATAACCGGTTGATTTCCAAGTCAATACCATCACATAGCAATAGGTAAGAATAAAGCTGAGGAAGAATAATTCAAATTGAAGAAGAAGCAGACATAATTAGAGTCAAACATACAAGATGGCCCCTGAAATAAGATTGGATCTTGATGGCCGCGAGCTCTTCTTCCGCGAAACGTCGCAGCAACGGCATCAACATTGATGAAATGCGTTCATCTAGTAGGACGGCTTGTTGGTCCAGCAAGTTGTCGCTGACTCGATCTGCTATTAATGCTTCTTCTAAAGGACCGTGGTTGCCATCGCTACGGATGAGGAGGTTCCTACGAGACGATCCGCGGAACTTCTTGCGGATTAGCTTGAGCCACTTCCGCGATAATCCCATCTCTCTCTATCTCTCCCTCTCTCTCTCTCTGTTACAACCTCGGACCTCTGTTCATGTTCTTCGAGTACAAATACCGGAAGAGAGAAGAAACACAGCAGTGACAAAGGAGGAGGTTGGTGTTAGAGGGGGTATGATAGATGTGCGCACCATGTTTTGCTTTAGTGGGAAGTCTGAAAGGAGTTGGTTCAGTCAGTAGTTGCCAAACAGCAACTCTCTCCTCAACCCCGAGAACGTGGCCGGATGATTTCCTATGTTATGTGTTATGTGAGTTTGAAGCAATTGCACACCAAGAAAAGGGCGTTCGAAATCTTTATTTTTTTTTCGGGGTCCCAGATTGCAAAGTTTCCTTTATTGCTTTCCGCACGATCTTGGCGTTTTTTTTTTTTGGATTAATACCATAAAAATTTTAAACTGGTATACTTATGGTAAATTTACCCAAAACTAATTTTTTGACCACTAAAAATCCAAAACTGGTACACCTATAGTAATTTTACCCAAACTAATTTTTTAACCACAAAAAATCCTAAACTGGTATATTTGTGATAAATTTACCCTCTGTTAGTTTCAGTTAAATTAGATTAATGCAAAAAAAAAATCACAAAGTAATACACTTGTGATAAATAGAGGGTAAAATCCAAAACTGATAAATCTGTCAACTACCACATGTCATTTAACAAGCTAATTTAACAGTAAAGTTTAACGGAAACTAACGTTGGGTAAAATTATCACATGTGTACCAGTATAGGGTTTTTGATTGTTAAAAAAATAAGTTTTTGGTATAATTATTACAGATGTACCAGTATGAGTTTTTCAAGGTATTAATCCTTTTTTTTTTTTACCTATGATTGTCGAAAGAGTACAGTAAACTGCACTTCTTTGCTAAATTTGGAAGAATTCATGAAGGGTCACATAAATGAACTGACATCCAAAAAAGGGTTACAACTCGAGATTCTTTCGCATGTTTCCAGTTAAAATCATATGAGCTCGCCCAGAATTCTAGCATGAAATGTTTGTAATCTTATTTTATTTGAGATGTTACTGAAACCTTTTAGTAAATTTGATTCCTAAGAACGACATGCAGCAGGAGGATACTACTTTTTCTAGTGTAACTTTGGGACAATGGATGTGAGATCTCTCTTAAGCTCAAAATTGTGATAGCAAGTGTACTTGTGTTAAAAAGCTTACTTGCACCTACCAGCCTAATGCCTCATGCCATGTCAAACTCCGGCTTAATTATCTGAAATCTACCTGCTCACAGAGAGAGAGAGAGAGAGAGAGAGAGAGAGAGAGATGATATTAACCCTGTGAAGGACTCTCTGTTGAAGAGTAGCACACCAACCATTCATGTAGAGTCTCTTGTAATCCAAGAGTTATTCCTGTACAATGTGAACTCAAATTACATTGTTCATTGCCCATGCTTATATGAGTGTGCTTCAGACATTGGAATGAGCAATATCTCTAGATCATTGATGGTGTGCGTGCCATCTTCTGCCATCGATGAGATCTAAGCTGATGCAGAGCCTACTCTGCTTCTTCAATGGCGAAATCCAATCGCCCTCACGCCTCATCTTTAAGAAAGATGCAAGCGCATTCACAGGTTTGTGGGGAGTCCATTTTGTGTCCAAGTGGCATAGCCACCGGCTATGTCTGTCACAGCGCTAAAACCCTGCAAAACACAAAGGAGTTCAGGGTAAACTCAGAATGTTTCACGCAATGCGTGTACCACAACACACTCCAAAATCGAAAGCACGATCTCTAGAGTGAGTGGGTGTCGATCTGTTTTCCCAATTTTCACCCCAAATATGCATTTTGCTCAGCAGCTAATTAGAATCAACTTATTTGCCTGCAGTTATCATTCAATTCATTGAAGTATCCATTGATTGATCCGGCTAATGCTGGGAATCGCCAACATTGAACCCTAGTTCTTCCTTAAATCTAGTCATGGCAATAGCAGAATCCGTTTAAACATCACTCTAAGCGTACTCAAACATTTCGAGGGACACGTTTTGCTTACTGCAGCTAGTAGATCTTTTGCGGCCATCATTGATCGTTTCCCACT
The DNA here is from genome assembly GCA_031216235.1 of Syzygium jambos. NCBI lineage: Eukaryota > Viridiplantae > Streptophyta > Magnoliopsida > Myrtales > Myrtaceae > Syzygium > Syzygium jambos. The sequence goes on from CM062228.1 coordinate 17,155,482, forward strand.
CTGGCATCCCTGTAAAAATTTACACATTGAATCTCTCGAACAGGGTCCAGAAAATAAAATAGCATAGCTCAAAAGAAACAAGAATCGCAATCCCAGGAGTCATCAGGAATAACTTAAATTACAATCAAGTCCAGTGACGTACGATGATAATTTCATCATCCTTTCTAAAATTTGTCAAGACTTCCTTGATGAAGCTCGCATTCTTTGTCATCCCTACAGGATTAAGCAGAAACCATGATAAACAGAGTTAGAAATCCTCAAATACAGGAATATGAAGATCCATGGTCAGTAGTAATTCTACAAAAACTACCGAAAAAAATCAAGTACTCCGCGTGATCAACTAGTACTAGCTGGTCACTGAAATCGTCTCAAACACGAATGAAACAAATTGGTTTCTTGGAAGCAAATAAAATTGGAAACCTGATCCGACTCTGTACATGTAAGGGATGTTAATAGCTCCAGATGCATGACCGGCACTGAATTCTTCAGGAGTCCTGCAGTACACAATGACAACCCCGGAATAAACTAAAAACCTTGTATGACTAACATAATTTTATCAAACAGTACAAAATTTTTGTAGTTTTCTTTGGTGATTTAAAGCTTAATATATGACTAAAGAAGATTTTGTCATACGCACACACCTGACATCTAAATAACGGTGTCCGGCTAGAAGGAGCTCGTGCGCTACCCGTACCGGCACCGAAGCCGGAATTCCAGCTGCATCCAAGTCACTTCGCAAGGTTGCCTTGGGACTAAATCAACGAAATTCGACAAGATGATTAACAGTATAACCAATTCACTTGTGCACGCATGATCAATCAATCTTAATCTAAAAGGCTCACTCTTAACGGATGCGAAATCACACATTAACCAAATAAATAGATACAAGATAAATAGCCATTGTAATAATTTGCATAGCCGAGGGTTCACGCGCGTGCAGACCGATAGAATGACGGAAAACCCGAGAACCCAAAACTATCACGCCAGCACAAGAATGAATAAACATCACGCAGAAAATCTCAAGCTAGGAATAGAATCAGCTTAAGAGAGCAGGATTAAAACAGTTTAAACTTCAAATACCATATAGAGTTTTAATATCAAAATCGATTCTATTCTCGTGGTGGCTCACCAAGCGGTGTTTGAACTCCTGGGATTGAAGCCATCCATCCGACTCTGCCGACTCGTGATCGAAACTGGCACTGCAGGACATCTGCAAGCAAAGCAGAAACACCAAAACTAGAACAGCATGAGCATATATATCCGGACATGAAGAGAGGCTTGTAAGGGAATAGATCAGACGACAAAAAGAAGGACCTTTGGGCGAGATATTCCCGGAAAATCAACGGAGAGAACGAGGTGGTGGCGGTGAAACAAGAAGGAGAAGGAGCAAATGGGGTCGCTTTCATCTTGATGTTTCTTGGACCACGTTTCCAACTTTATCGTCCCTTTGGGGTCTTGTGCGGGTTGCGTTCGGCGAGGTGTGTAGTGAAGGTGGATATGTATTTATGGTGTCTCTGTGCTGTGAGAGAGAGTTCTGTGGATAGACACGGTGACATGGTGGCATGGGCAGCCAAAATTTCTTGCAGCAACCTCGTGTCAAGACAGAGCGGGATAATTACCGTAAAAGCCATAAACTTATTGTATTTATGCAATTTTAGCTCTAAACCTTTTAATCATATCAATTGAGTTCTAAATTTTTCGATAATTTATCAATTTAGTCCAGAAATTATTGACGTGAACGTCGACCGTCTTACGTAACATGGCCGACTCTTATGTAGAAAATTTTCTAAACAAATTTCGAATTTTTTTATTTTATTCTTTCTTTTTCCTTCTTCCTTTGGCAGTTGCCAAGCCTCAGTGACTGGCCTTAGGTGAGGGCCAACCTCACTCGCTTCGAGTGAGGCTCGAGTTCACTAGATCTCAATGAGGTCGAGCCCACCCGGGACCAGCTAAGCTCCTCCTCACCCGATCCCGAAAAGCTCAAACCTCGCTAGTCTCGGGCGAAGCTCGACCTCGCCAGCTTGGGGTGAGCTTGAGCCTTGGTAGCCTCGGGTGAGCTCAACCTCGCCTGGATCTGGCGAAGTTGAGCCTCACCCGAGGCTGACAAGTCTTCTAGCCAGGTTGTGCTCGAGCTTGAGCTCGAGCCTCGCTGACCTTGGGCAAGGCTCTCGGCAAGGTCGAGCTCGCAAATCTCGGCGAGTTTGAGGCTCGCCCAAAGCTGGTGAAGTTCGACCTTGCCTGAGGGTGGTCGCCTGCCATCACCAAGGCTCAACAACCAGTGGAGGAAGGAGGAAAAAATAAAAAATAAAATTTTGAAAATTTTTAAAAAAATTATCCACGTCAGTATTGGTTATGCCACATAAGATGACCGGTGTCTATGTCAGCAAATTTTGACTAAAATTTTGACAAATCGTCAAAAAGTTTAGAACTCAGTTTGCGCAATTAAAAGGTTTACGACTAAATTGACACACATACGACGACTTTTTTAGTAATTTCGCCGAGACAGAGCCATGTGAAGATATTCCCTCTCCTAAGAGCTAAGGGTTGAGGTACTCGAGCCCATCTCATCTCGATTCATATGAAGAAGAGCTCAAGCTTAACAAGCTCAGATATCTTTCTTGAATTTCTGATATGTGGACATATTGTGCAATAAGACTAGCAATCGAATATTTTCATGGCTAAAAAGAAAAGAAGTTCCATCTGGCCTGATTAGCTCACAAGCCCATCGCACCGAGTGCTCGCGAGCTCAAGCTCAAGTCAACAAGATATTTGAGTGACTCAAGTTTGAGCTCGATTCAAATCAGGTGGGGTCAATCGCGAGTCATTATAGAGTCAAATATAAATTATTTTAGCGTGGTTAATAAAAAAAATGATTGACCCCCGGTTAGAATGTAATCGGATGATAACGAAGTGCCTTTTCTAAGCCACCCACGTGGATTGCTCCAACTCGGGCAATGGATAAGTTTCGACAGTGAAAGTCGCCACGGCCACGGCCACGGCTACGGCTGTCCTGAGTCGGACACTCTCAGAAGTCTTTGGCTTATCACGTTTCCTGTGGATATGAAACCGGACGTGTGTTCTGCATAATCGTATCGATTGCTGTCAATCGTGATCTGTAACGCTAAACCCTTCGGCAGAATCTGATCCCTGATCAGAGGTTTGCCAGTCTCGTTTTGCATGGGACCGGCGACGATTAGCCGCTAAAATATCGATGATCATCTTGAAAGAGGGACTGTGAATTTACTCGTGCGTGTGTCCACGAGGACGATGCTTTAGCAATCGTTGTGTGCAGCAGCTCATCCGATCCCGGGATTCGGCCGGGTTCGTTCCCCGGTAACGGGCTGAAGAGGGGGTGTTTCTTATTGCCAACCGAAATAACAATGCTCGGATAAGTTAATTGTTTCGGAATGAGGAGAGAAGGCGATAGCATCGACTATGTAGATCTCATGCGCTGGCCCGGGCCAACTGGCTGAAGTTCATTGGCGCTGTGAAACTCGGGTCCCCGGTGAGCAGAGTGGCGGCGGCTTTCTGGGCCGCATACTGGGTCGGGTGGAACATGTCCCAGAACAAGTATTAGCTGCGATTCGGGCACAATCATCGAATAGAAGGACAAGTATTAGGTGCGATTCCCAGAACAAGGATTAGCTGCGATTCCACGCGAGTATATCATGCCCTGGAGCTGTGAGCTCAGACTTTGTAATAAAGCCGAGATCATCAAATAGTAGGACTGAGCATAATCATTCAGCTCCTCAAACAGCCCAACCCGCTTGCCGTCAAGTTCTGGAGCCACGCGAACGGGCAGCACCCAGTCGGGGGGACGACTCACGATCCCGAATTTCCGAGCTCCCAAGTCGTACAAAGCCTGGCATTCCCTTTCCGTGACAATGCAAAGTCGTCAGAGAAAGATCAAAACCACGTTGACATATGCAGTCGAACAAAATTAAATGACTAGCTCCTGCTTAGTAACTCCCTAAATGATTCTCAACATTTTTTCTTTCCGGGCAACTCGGAGTCATTCTTTATTCGAATGACACAAAATTTAAGTTTCAAGGTCCCCATGAAGGTCGGTCTAGGCATTTCTCAGACGAGGAGAAATCGGCTCCAATGCCAACAGTAACAGTATCGAGTCGACATCTACTGTCAGTTGGGCTCTGTAGTTAGACTGAATGGCGGTCGTCAGCTCTGGATGGGACAAGGTGGTCTCGCCGTAACGGTTGTGATCGAAGATGTCATTGCTTCCGACGCTGATGAAGAAGAGCGATTTGGCAAAGAACTCAGCACTCGTATTTTGACACAGTAGATGTGAGATGATGCCCTGAACCACCGTAAATTGTTGCACTTTGTTGTGCCATCGTTATAAAGTTACCCTGTATGTTAGAAAGATTTATAGTTTAATTCTCTGACTACTCGTACTGGGATTTATTTAAGTACAAGAAAGCTCCCTGTTAATGCTTGAATTGGGCTCGGCTCGCTCGAGTATGATGATTGAGTAACATGAATCTGTGATTTAGCTACTCGATCTCAGCTTTAATCGATCGAAACTAATATTTTGAATTGCGGAGCAAACATTATGCGCAGCTTCGAGTACACGGACCTCTTTATTCAGTCCAGCTCTGGTTATAAAACTTCAAGCTCGATCTTGCTTCTAGGGGGAAATGGATGTCGGACATTTCAGACAAGTCGAGCTCTCTAGTAGTGAACCATGCGGCTCGACCCGGCTTGATTATGCTGCTTACATGGGGAAGAAATTGAAGGGCATGGCAGAGCTTTAAAAGTTGGAGTAAAAGAAATCAACATGAAATTTACATAGGTTTGAATTCCTGTTGCATCGAGAATTCCAGCACCGCCCGAGGCAAATTTAACACCTTGAAGTAGGTTGCTTTGGAAGGTTGATGGGTCTTGAGGAAGAGCCAGAAAAGGTGGTGGACTTTGCTGTTACCCAACTGCTTCACTAGCAATATGAATTGGGGACGATTGCATGGTTAAATTCATATGGAAAAGGATTCCTGGTGGAATGAATGGAACAACCAAACAAAACGGATTATGATGGAGTTGGGAAATTATTGTTTACTTATTTCGTCGGTAGTGTTATATCCATCACTGAATCTCCTCGTCGTAGGGAGTTGGGGAAATCGATCCCGTTATAAGGGAAGTCAGCTCTTGCCCTGGAAGGTATGTAATCGGTAGCCCCCATGTCAAATGTCGAGTATCAGAATATAAAGACGGGAGGCAGGTTGTCCACCAAAGCCGAGACGAGCATAATGCTGATAGCCCAAGAAAGAAACAAGTTCCTCTTATTGCGAGAAGACAGAAGACAACAATGAGGAAGACATTTCAGCCGTGTTTTTTTAAGAAGGCTGACTCTTTTCAGTTTCTTGACTCTTGAGAGATCAAGTGATGATGTGTTTTGTTCATGAAACTTGACACCCTGCAGTCCTACAGAAGAGGGGTTAGGAAGCGAACGAGCAGAGAAAGACAGAAAATAAAAAAGAAGAAGATAAAACTGTTATTTGCGGCTGAGAGCCCCAGTTTTCAACGGAATATAACACACTGATGTTTCGGAGGATGTAGCATATGCCCTTTCCTTGTAAAATCAACCGACATGTGAAATGCACCCGAGGATACTGTCCACCCATGGGATCTAAGCTGATGTTGTGACATTTTTGAATTAACTTATTGAGGTATTGTCTGTTTTGGCCCATCCCATACCGAGCCTCACGATTTTATCCTTTAGCGTATAGGTGAACACCTTCCATGAGGTCACCTATCTTAGGATTGCTCCCACCTGAGCACACTTAAAAGCTAAGCATTGCTATTACGTCAAAATGTATCTCTGTGAGTTAATTCCAATTTTCATATATATATTTATATTTCATAATCGCTCTTCCCTTATTCGGTATACAATTCGGTTTATTCCTACCCCTTTTATTATCCTAGAAGCCTGCCGTGAGCCACTTCTTGTCCAAGCCTTTTGGCCTTGGCAACCACCCCCTACCCTCGTCGGATCGGGTCGTTACAGGTTCACCAACTTCCGTGTGATTTGTCCCCAAACCATACACCTACTAGAAAGGTTCTCGCTCTGATACCATATTGTGATATCCTTAGATTTTTTTTTTGGTCAGATATATCCCTAGATTAACTTACTGATGTATTGTTCGCTTTGGTCCATCCTATACGAGCCTTACGATTTTATCCTTTGGCGTACAAGTAGGCACCTTCCCATGAGGTCATCCATTCTAGAAGTGCTTCCATCTAAGCACGCTTAACTGTGGAGTTACATTGCCATTATGTCAAAAGGCATGTTAATTCCAGTTTTCACACACACACACACACATACAAACACATATATTTCAGAATTGCTCTCCCTTGTTTGGTATACAGTTTGGATCATTACTGCCTCCTTCGCTATTCTAGAAGCTTGCCACAAGCTGCTTTTTGTCACACACACACACACACACACACACACACATATATATCAGAATCGCTCTCCCCTGTTTGGTGTACAGTTTGGTTCATTACAACCTCTTTCGCCATCTTAGAAGTTTCCCATGAGTTGCTTTTTGTCTAGGCCCTCTAGCCCTGGCGACCACTCTTTGCCCTCGTCGGACTGAGTTGTTACATATGCAGGGCCTATTCTGCTTCTTCTATGGCAAAGTCCAATCGCCATCACACCTCATCTAAGAAGATGCGATCGCATTCACAGGTATGTGGGGAGTCCATTTTTTGTCCAAGCAGCGTAGCCATCGGCTACGTCCACAATGGTGCTAAAACCCTCCAAAAACGCAAATGAGTTCGGGGTACACTCGGCTTATTTCACAGCATGTGCGTACCACAACACTCTCCAAATTTGAAAGCACGATTTCGAGAGTTAGAGGGTGTCAATCTCTGTACTCAATTGTCACCCTTAATAAGCTTATTGCTCAGCGGCTAATTGGAATCAACATATTTTCTGACTGGTTATAATCAATCAACGTGATAGGCTACTATACCTGACTACCCGGCGGTAGTCAGCTGAAGCTAATGTGGTATCCACCTTCATCACCTGAGGCCCCCTAAGTTCCCCCTCAATCTCTTTTTTCTCGAGAGAGAGGGAATACGGGAGGTGACATTGGGAGTCCCACCCCTCAGGGGTTCTTCCCCCTGTTTCTCTCGCTTGAGCCTTTTTGAGGAAGTATTCTATTGATTGATATGGCTATTGCTAAGAATTGCCCACATTGAACACCAGTTCTTCCTTAAATCGCCGAACATTCATTTGTTTCTCATGTGACCCTTGTCACGGCTATAGCAGAATTCGTTTGAACCATCCATCACTCTAAGCGTATTAAAACATTTCGAAAGAGACGTTTTGCTTACCGCAGCCTGTAGATCTTTCGCAGCCATCATTGATCGTTTCCCACTCTGGCATCCCTGTAAAACGTTACGCGTTCAATCACCCAAACAGGGTCCAGAAAATACAATAACATAGCAAACGCGATCCTGAGAGTCATCAGGAATGACTGCAATTACAACCAAGTCCGGTGACATACAATGATAATTTCGCCTTCCTTTTTGAAATGAGTTGAGGCTTTCTCGATAAAGCTAGCGTTCTTTGTCATCCCTACAGGATTAAGCAGAAATCATGACAAGCAGAGTCAGAGATTTGGTACAAAAACATGAGAAAGAAAAGGCAAATTCAGTCATATTAATTCAACCTCAAATTAAGGAATAGAAAGATCCATGATCAGTAATTCTGCAGAAACTACTGAAAAGATCCAGTAGTCTGCACGATCAACTGATAATAGCAGTTCACCAAAAGCGTCTCAAACACAAAATGAAACGACCTCGGTTTCTTTTAAGCAAATAAAATTGAAAACTTGATCCAATTCTGCACATTTAAGGGATGTTAATAGCTCCGGATGCATGACCAGCACTGAATTCTTCGGGAGTCCTACAGTACACAATCACAGTCCCAGGATAAACTAAAAGCCGTTCATGACATTAACATAGTCTGCCAAACAGTACAAAAGTTTTCGAGGTTTCTACAGTAACTTGAACTGAATATGATTCAAGAAGATTGTAATTTCTGCTCAGTTCATATGAAGAAGATCTCAAGCTTAATAAGCCCAGATATTTTCCTTGCATTCATAGATATGCGGACATGCTATGTAATTTTAAGGAATAACTATTGAGTATCCGAAAGGGTACAAAAATAGAAGTTCGATCAAGCCTAATTATCTCGCTAGCCTATTGTGCCGAGTACTTGCGAGCTGAAGCTCGACTCAACAAGATACTGGAGTAATTTGAATTGTTCGGCGGGTCAATTTTTTGTAATTGAGCCAAACTCGAACTTTTTGCCAGTAGTTTTGATTCAATTTCACCTCAACCATCTCGAGAAGAATAGCTAGCAGAAGTATAAATGGACAGGTGAATCCAGATATTTGATCAACTCCCCTGAATAAGAAGAATGAATATACAGAGGCAAAGAAAAAGATGGTTGAGTGGCTTTTAGTATCAGCCAGCTCTGTTCTTTTCTTATTTAGACTTCATTGACATCCGTAATGGGAAGTTTCTCATTCTCATTTTCATAGGAATCGGCGAGATTAGTCTTTAACATATCAAGATCGTCTAGAAATCAACATTGAAGAGGGAAAATGAATTTATTTTGCAATCGCTGCGTACAGCTTATCCTATCCCCGGGATTCGGCCAGGTTCTCCCGGAAACGGGCTGAAGAGGAGGGTGTTCATTATTAGCAGGTGAAAGAACAGTGCACGGAAAAGTCAATTGCCTCGGGACGAAGGGAGAAGATGAGAGTATCGCATATGTCGATCTCATGCGCTGGCCTGGGCCAACTGGCTGAAGTTCATCGGCGATACGAAATCCTGCTTTCCGGTGAACAGAGTGACGGCGGCTAGTTGGGACACTCGCTGGGTCGGGTGGAAAAAGTCCCAGAACAAGTATTCAAGGCGGTTGGGGCACAGGTTGGGGCTATACTTGATGTCGCATGGCTGCTCTGCATTCAATGTCCCATTTCCACAGCATGCTGTTTCAGTGTTCTTAATGCCTAATTGCACAAAAGATTAAAGATGAAATCATAAGAAATTGGCAAATCTAAACAAAGCAAAAAAATAAAGGGAAAAAATAGAAAGAATGAGAGCAATTGGTTGAAAATGGATAGTCATTATAGGCTCACCAAAGACACCAGGATCGCTTATAAGGTCATAGGTCATTTTATATCCATCTCCAAGCGAGTATATCATGCCTTGGAGCTGTGAGCTCAGATCTTTTAATAAATCTGAGATCATCGAATAGAAGGCCTGAGCATAATCGTTCAGCTCCGTCAAACAGCCCGACTCGCTCTTCGTTGTGTTCTGGAGCCGTGCGTATGGGCAGCACCCGATTGGAGGGACGCTCACGATGCCGAATTTCCGAGCTCCCAAGTTGTACAAAGCCTGGCATTCCCAGTCCACAAATATGCCAAGTCGTTAAACATTTGCAGCTGAACAAATTAAAATGACTAGCTCCTGCTTTATTATGACTCAATAAATAATTCTGAACATTTTTTTTCGAGGAAACTCGGAGTTATTCTGGATGTGAATGTCACGAAATTTAAGTTTCAAGATTCGCTAGGGGTCGTCGGTCTAGGCTTTTCTCGGGCTAGGAGAAATTGTCTCCTATAGTAACAGTATTGAGTCGATATCTACCGTCAGTTGGTCTGTGAACTTAGACTGAAGGTTGGCCATCAGCTCTAGCTGGGACACGGTGGTCTCGTTGTAACGGTGGTGATCAAAGATGTCGTTGCTTCCGATGCTGATGAAGAAGAGCGAGTTGGCAAAGAAATCAGCACTTTTGTTACCGAGTAGCTGTGTGATGTTGCCCTGGACCGTCGCAAATTGTTGCACTTGTTGCGCCATCGTTATCACGTCACCCTGTACATTAGGAAGATACATAGTTCAATTCTGACTGCTTGAACTAGGATTTATCTGAGCATGAGATAGCGTCAATTAAAGCTTCCTGTTGATGCTCGACTCGGGCTCGGCTTTAATTGATTGAAACTATATATTTTGAATAGTGCAGCACACAAACGACGCAGCTTCAAGTATGCGGACCGCTATATTTAGTGAAGCTCCAGCTGTAAAACTGCGAGTTTGATCGAGTTTTAGGGGGAAACGGCTGAACTTTCCAGACAAGTCGAGCTCTCCAGTAGTGAACCATGCGTCTTTGACGGGGCTCGATTATGCCCCTTACACGGGGAAGAAATTAAAAGGGCGTGGAATAGCTCAAGAAATGGAGTTATAGAATTTAAAATGACTTCACATAGGTTTGAAAACGCACCCAGGTTTCATTTCCAGTTGCATCAAGAATTCCAGCGCCGCCTGAGGCGAAGTTAACACCTTGAAGTAGATTGGTTTGGAAGGTTGGTGGGTCTTGGAGAAGAGCCAGAAAAGGAGGTGGACTTTCCTTGTAGCCCAACTGCTTCACTAGCAATATGAATTCAAAATTATCAATTGCGGACCATTAAAGGGCTAAATTCAAATGGAAAAGGATTCCTACTTGAATTAATGGAAGAACCAACGAAATGGATTACGATGGAATTAGGGAAATACCGTTTACCTATGAAGTCGGCACTGTTATATCCGTTACTGAATCTTCCCGTATATTTTCCGTAGGGGAAATCGATCCCGTTATAACGGAAGTTGGCTCTTGCCTTGGAAGGTATGTAATTGTTGGTCCCCACGTCAACCGTCGAATCTCCAAATATAAAGACGGGGGGAGGGTCGCCCGCCAAAGCCGAGACGAGCATCATGCCGATAGCCCAAAAAAGAAGCAACTTCCTGTTTCCGTGAGAAGACGGTGAAGACAACAAAGAGGAAGACATTTCGGCCATGTTTCTAGGAAAACTCTTTCGAGTTTCTCGACTCTTGAGAGGTTTAAGTGATAATGATATGTGCTTGTTTCTTGATACCCTGCACAATAATAGAAGCGGGTTAAGGAAGCGAACTAGCAGATAAAGACATATATATCTATATATATGTGGAGCTTACTGTTCCGGCGGAGAGCCCTAGTTTTTCACCGAATATAGCACACTTGGGAACAAAGAAAGATCTTTCCTAGGATACGCCCTTTCTTTGGTTTTTACGGAGAGGCATGACAACTGGCCACAAAATTTGGTATGCTCTTTGAACTTTCGTGTACATTAGGGTTAGAATCTTAGGACTGAAAATCTAAGAGAGAATTGTTCAAAAAGTTTTAAATTTATTATATTTTTATCAATTCAGTCCTAGACCTTTAAGTCATAAATCTTCACATTTTGCCAATTGAGTTCATCTGGCTAATTTTAATTGGAAATTAATGGCGTGGATGCCGACCATCCAACGTTATATGGACAACTATGATGTTGATATTTTTAATAATATTTTCATATTTTATTAATTTTTCTTTTTTTTCCTTTTTATTTTATTATTGTTATTATTATTTTTACACCTCTGGCCAACGTCAATGCCCTCATCGCGCCCTCGCTTGTGGCCAGCAACGACTGCGACACCCTTGCTCGGACAAGGGTCCGATGCCCTTGCCTGTGGCCAGTGATGGTAAAAAAAACAAACAAACAAAAGAAAATAAAAAAAATTAACAAAATTAACAAAAAATAAGAAAAAAATATTAAAATATTATTAAAATGTCCATGTTAGCATCAGTTGTGCCACATAGGACGGCTGTAGTCAACGTCATCAATTTTCCGACCAAAATTGGCCGAATGGACTCAATGGGAAAAACGTAAAATTGTTTAGGATTTAATTGGCAAAAATAAAAGGTTTATGACTGAATTGATAAAAATGCAATATGTTTAGTACCTTTTGAAAAATTGTCCTGAAAATCTAATAATTTGGATGAAATTGATGTATTTTTAAGGAAAATGGTTCTTTGTTGATTTTGAATGGAAAAGTAAACGGCTGAAAAGTAAAAGAATTGAACTTGCAAGTATTGATTTTAAAGATTGCAAGAATGTAAATGGTACGGGAAATTAAAAGGTATCGAAAATGTAAATTTGCAGGAAATTTAAAGGGATAAGGAAATTTACAAGAACAGCTTTCCTGTGATTGATTAAGCGAACTTGTGCAAAGATTACAACGTGGGTATTTGTATCCTATCATTATTAGTTATTTACAATTAGTTGCGAAATTTAAATTTACAAATAACTTTCTAATTCTATTTATAGTTATTGATAAGTAATTGTCCTTTCCAGGATTCTAGGCATGAATCATTATCGTCTGAAAATGGTTATCCTAAAGAAGTTACAATTTTCGAGATCAAAGGAATAACCAACTGGCAATCATGTGCTTGCATCGATCTGTCGTCTTTGCCTTCGAACTTCAACATTTAGAAAACGTTGCTGTAGCTGGATGTTGATGACCCTCGTTTTTCAATGAAGGCCCTTGTCGATGACTTCTTTAATGTTTGCTATCGATGATTTTACTGTCAAGTTATTGATTCCTTTCAAGTTGTCAGCAGTTTTGTTCATTGATGACTTCTATTTTAATCAACCTATCATCTCATCGACCGAACTTACCATTTGTTGATAATAACCAAAGTTAGTCAATTTTTTTTATGTCAACAGAAAGTTTTGGACATAAATAACAACTTAACAGAGAAAATTACAAAAAAAAGTCATAAATCTTTCAATTTGGCTAATTTTATCCTAAACTTTTTGATAATTTATCAATAAAGTCCATTCGGCCAATTTTGACTAGAAATTGATGATGTGGATATGGCCATCCTATGTGGCCTGGCCGAAGTTGACGTGAAAATTTTTTGAATTTTTTTGAATTTTCTTGAATCTTTTCCTTCTTTTCTGTCCTTTCTTTTATTGTTATGGGCCGGCGAGGGACTGGCTGAGGCCTGGCAACTCCCGCGCCACTGGGCAAGAGCCACAAGGTGAGGGTTGTGGCACTCGCCCAATGGCAAGCGAGGGCTTGCTGCCTTCGCCAATGGCTTTCAAGGGCAACGAGCCCTCGCAACCCTACCCTTGCTCAGTAGTGTGCAAGGATCGCCAGCCCTCGCCTTCCATGTGCGAGGGAGCAAGCCCTCGCCTAGTGATAGGTGGGGGTCGTCAGGCCTTAGTCGGTGGCCTCGTACCGACCCTTACTAATAAAATAAAAAGATTATTTAGGATTGAATTGACATAAATGTAATGAGTTTATTATTTTAAAATACGGTTTGAGCAAGAATGAGTACTATGGGGGATTGGGAAGACAAACAGGCTCTTAGATCTCTTGCCCCACCACATCCTTAAAAACCTTAAAAACCCTAACCACATCCTGTTGTTTTTTAAACTTCTGCCAAGATGGCATCGCTAGATTCATTACCAGTAACTTGCAAGGTTGTTCCTCTTTCTTTCCTCTTCTCCATTCCTTTTCATATAATTTTTAAGCTTATTTATTTATTTATTGGCAGGATCAAATCTATCTTGAAGTTGCAATTTGCAGTTAGATTTCAGATATAGATGTCTTCAACTTTCAATGTTTTTTTCTAATTGGATTTGTCAATTTATCAGGGCTTTTCGTCAATCGTTTGCTCATTGTTTATTGATATAGTCGCTTGTTATATTTAATCTCAATAGACCTAATATTATATTTCACCTTTTTTGCAACATGTTTCAGAAGCAACTATGCATTTACATTGTATTATTGATAATTGTTGAGGAAAACTCCTACTGATTTTGAAGTTGACAAAACCTTCTGTTATAATCTGAACTATTTTTGTTTCAGGAATATATATATGCGCTGATATTCTTCAGACGCAGAAAGACGCTGAAAATCTTCAGACGCAGAAAGTCGTTGAAAAATCTTCAGACGCAGAAAGTCGCTGAAAATTCTTCAGACGCAGATAGTCGCTGAATTCTTCAGAAGAAGACGAAGTCGCAGTAATTCTTCAGAAGCTGATTTCTTCAGAAGTAGACGAAGACGCAGTATTTCTTCAGAAGCAATATTCAGAACGAAGAATAACAGCTAGTGATCTGGCTTGGATTTCACAGAAGGAAAGTTTTGATTTGTTCAATCTTAATCAAATTGATTGACAATCAAATATTGACAAGTATGCATTACAACGGATAAAGCTCTACTTATGGAAACCAAGATTCTGATTGTATTGGCGAATAGAATCAGCGGGATTCAGAATCTGTCTAAACGGCTACTCAATCCTTAACAAATCTGTCCAAGGGGTAGATTGGAAGATGATCCTCGGCAAAATGTCCAACGGCTAGTGTGGATGCAGAGGAGTATTTAAGGAGACCATGAGCAGCAGAAGAAGACACGATTCAAGAATCAACAAGTCCAAAGTCTGAGCATACTCCGATCATTTGTCTTGTCTTTTCTGAGCTAAAACATTCAGATCTTGAGGGTTACTGTAAGAGTGATTGTGTGAGATAGAGAGTCCTATCATACACAAGAGTGATATCACTCAGATTCTGTAATTTTCTCTTGATTACATAGTGAAATCCAGCCAGTAGGCTGTCAGCGTGGAGAGTGGACGTAGGCTTACTATAAGCCGAACCACTATAAACTTGTGTGCAGATTCTCTTCTCCTTATCTCCTTCTTTACATTCTGCACTTTATCCTGACTTGAATATGAATCTCATTCAGACTCCTCTGCAACTTGTTTTATTTCCGCATAAATTTATATAATTGTTTAGGATCACCTATTCACCTCCCTCTAGGTGTATCTTGCTAGCCACTTCAATTGGTATCAGAGCAGGTTACTCATTTTACTGAAGTGTTTTACTTCCGAGCTAACGATCTACATGGCTAGTTATGGTGCTCCAGGACTCATTGAAGGTCAAAGCAACAACAGACCACCATATTTCGATGGCAAGGAATATAGTGTCTGGAAGAACAAGATGAAGGCATTCATTAAGTCATGCGATCATATGCAATGGGATGTCATCATCAATGGAGTCAAACCAATGTCTTCAGACTCAAAAGAAAAGGCAGATGCAAGCAAATCAGCAGATCCTCCATTATCTCAAACTGAGATAGCCAAAAGAGAAACATCAGATTCAAAAGCAATTTATTCTCTCTACTGTGCTTTATCTCCGGTTGAATATAAAAAAATTTCTGCTTGTGATTCTGCTAAGGAAATCTGGGATACTCTCTATATTACTTATGAAGAAACAGATCGAGCCAAGGAAACACAAATCAATATCTTGCTTGGTCAATATGAATCTTTCAAAATGAAGCCTGGAGAATTGATTGCTGATTTCTATGACAGGTTTACTGACATAGTAAACGGTCTAGCCTATCAAGGACAACCAGTCCCAGATGCATTGAAGGTCAACAAGCTTCTGAGAGGACTGACAGATCAGTGGGATAACATCAAAACATCTCCTCGTGAGACTCAGAGAATCAAGCCCTTATCAGTGAATGAGTTGATTGGAACTCTACAATCATATGAGACTGAGAAACGAAATGAAGATATTGAAACCAGAGGTAATAAGTCAATTGCTTTAAAAACTAACATTGATTCTGATGCAGATTCAGAAGATGAAAATGTTGATGATGAGAAACTAGCTCTCTTCATAAAGAAGTACAAAAAGATGAAGATCAGAGGAAGAAACCTCAAAGGGAAGAGACCTTTTGAAAATAAGAAGCCCATCGATGAGACAGAGAGATCAAAGGAAATAATATGCTTTCACTGTAGGAAACGTGGACATATCAAGCCTAACTGTCCACTACTGAAAAAGAAGACTAAGTTTGAGAAAGCAAAGAAGGCCTTAAAAGCAGAGACTTGGAGTGATACAGAATGCGAAGATAGTGATGAAGACATCGCAAACTTCTGTCTAATGGCAAAGACAGATTCAGACTCAGACTCTGATTCTGATCCCAAAGTAGAAATCGAGGTAAGACCATCTGAAATGTCTTTTGAAGTTTCAAATTATATTGATGATTTATGCTTTGAATTCAAGACTGCTCTTAAAAGAATCTCTTCTCTGAAAAAGGAAAATTCTTCACTAAGGCAACAGGATATTTATCAAAAGGAGAAAATCGATTTCCTTCAAAAAGAATTTCATCAAATCAAGGAAAATCGAGATCTTCTTTCCAAAGAAAACTCTGTTTTGAAAAAGGAAATTTCAGAGATTACTCGCAAGTTTTCAAAAGGATCAGAAACCTTGAAGCATATCCTTTCCATTCAAATTCCTTACTACAACAAATCTGGTCTTGGATTTGAAAAGGAAAGTGACAGCTTGATTGATTTTCCTAAAGTCAAGGAGAGATTAAGACAAAGACCTCCTAGACAAGTTTATAAAAATCATTTCAAAAGGAATTTCGTAAAACCTGTTGGCCGAAGTGCACTCAAGTGCTCAAAATGTGGAGATCCACAACATTTTGAGAATGAATGTCCTAAGGTCTGGAGACCTATTCGAAGAGATTTTGTTAAGACAGCCTATACTAATGCTCTAGGACCCAAACAAGTTTGGGTACCAAAGAAAACTTGAGATGCTGTATTTCTTGCAGGTTACCACAAAGAGAAAAAGGAAGTGATACCTAGACAGTGGATGCTCCAGACACATGACAGGAGATCCAAGCATATTCGCTAATCTTCAAAGTCTGGAGGGTGGAAAAGTTTCCTTTGGAGGAAACACTAAAGGAAAAATCATTGGCAAAGGAACAGTTGATATTGGAGGACTAAGAATCAATGACGTTTCACTGGTAAAAGGACTCCACTACAATTTGATTAGCATAAGCCAGCTTTGTGATACAGGTTTCAGAATCAACTTTCAAGAAGACACATGCTCAAGAACAAGCAAAGATTCCTCTCAAACATTCACAGGAAGAAGACATGGCAATATTTATCTTCTGGATGTCAATCCAAACTCCAATCATTGCTTAATCTCAATCAAGGAGGATGAAGATCTTTGGCACAGAAGGATGGGACATATCAGTATGAAACAAATCTCAAAAATCTCAAGCAAGAAACTAGTTCGAGGTTTGCCAGATTTGAAATACAAAAAGACAGACTTATGCAATGCTTGCACGCTAGGAAAGCAAGTAAGAAGTTCTTTCAAATCTATACATCATGTTTCTACTGATCGAGCCTTGCAGCTTCTTCATATGGACCTGTTTGGACTAACCAGAACACAAAGTATTGGTGGTAAGAAATATTGTTTAGTTATCGTTGATGACTTCACAAGATTCTCTTGGGTATTCTTTCTTGCACATAAAAATGAAGCATTTTCATATTTTTCAAAATTTGCAAAAAGAGTTCAAAATGAAAAGGGCTATACCATTTCCTGCATTAAAACTGATCATGGGGGAGAATTTGAAAATCAAAGTTTTTCAGAATTTTGTGAGGAAAATGGCTTTCAACATAATTTTTCTACTCCATATACACCAAAACAAAATGGTGTTGTGGAAAGGAAAAATCGTTCTTTGCAAGAAATGGCAAGAATCTTGTTGATTGAAAGCAAGATTTCCTCTCATTTCTGGGCAGATGCAGTTTTTACAGCATGTTATATCATCAACAGAGTTTTTCTCAGACCCATTCTTGAGAAAACCCCCTATGAGCTTTACAAAGGTAGGAAGCCCAGCATTTCATATTTTCGTGTGTTTGGATGTAAATGCTTTATTCTTAAGAATCCAAATGATCGTCCTGGAAAGTTTGATGAGAAAGCAGATGAAGGATTCTTCCTTGGATACTCCACCACAAGCAAAGCCTACAGAGTTTTCAACAAGAATTCTCAGACTGTAGAAGAAACAATGAATGTAAAGTTTGAAGAAAACATTCAGACTCACAAAGATGAATCTGAATCAACTCCCCACATTCAAGTATCTTCAGAGAGTCATCCTGAATCTCAAAAGATCAAAGATTTCATGGAAAGAGGCAAAGAAGACAATATACAGACTCAACCAGAAAATTTAGAGTCTGCAGATATTCAGAAGGAAAGATATGACAAGAACTGGAAACACAAGTCCAGTCATCCCAAAAACCTCATCATTGGAGAAATAGACGAAGGTATCAAGACAAGATCCAAACACAAGGAGAATATCAGCAACTTAGCATTGATATCTGAAATAGAACCAAAAGATGTTGAGGAAGCTTTATCAGATGAAAGCTGGATAGAAGCAATGCAAGAGGAACTTCAGTAGTTCAAAATCAATGAAGTCTGGGAGCTTGTGCCAAGACCCAAAAACCATCCAGTAATTGGAACAAAATGGGTATTCAGAAACAAACTGGATGACAAAGGGAAAGTTACACGAAACAAGGCAAGACTGGTTGCAAAAGGCTACTCTCAAGAAGAGGGCATTGACTATGATGAAACATATGCACCAGTTGCAAGGTTAGAAGCCATTCGGCTATTATTAGCTTATGCCTGTTTCCATAACTTTAAACTTTTTCAGATGGACGTGAAAAGTGCTTTCTTAAATGGATACATCAAAGAGGAAGTATATGTGGAACAACCACCTGGTTTTGAAGAACCAAGAAAGACTGATTGTGTTTTCAGACTCAAAAAGGCTCTTTACGGTCTGAAACAGGCACCCAGAGCTTGGTACGAAAGGTTAAGTAATTTCCTTCTGCAACATGATTTCACAAAAGGTAAAGTAGATACAACTCTATTTGTTAAGAGAAAAGGTAATGATTTTCTACTTGTTCAAATCTATGTAGATGATATTATCTTTGGATCTTCTAACGAATCACTTTGTAAGGAATTCTCTAAGAATACGCAGAACGAGTTCGAGATGAGCATGATGGGAGAACTAACATTCTTTCTTGGCTTACAAGTGAAACAAATGAAAAATGGTACTTTCATTTGCCAAGAGAAGTATGCCAAGGAGATAGTCAAGAAGTTCGGTCTGCAAAATTGCAAGAAGACAGACACTCCAATGTCTCAAACATCCAAGCTAGACAAAGATGTAAATGGTAAAAAGGTTAATCATAAGGTATATAGAAGCATGATAGGTTCTCTATTATATCTTACTGCATCTAGACCTGACATACTTTTTAGCGTCTGTATGTGTGCGAGATTCCAGTCAGATCCAAAGGAATCGCACCTCTCTGCAGTAAAGAGGATAATCAAATACATTGGAACTTATCCAATGCTAGGTCTTTGGTATTCCAAAAATTCAGATTTTACTCTTACTGGTTATTCAGATGCTGACTTAGCTGGATGTAAAGTGGACAGGAAAAGTACTACAGGTACATGCCAACTGCTTGGAAACATGCTAGTATCTTGGTATTCAAAGAAGCAGAATACAGTCGCACTATCAACAGCAGAAGCAGAATACGTAGCCTTGGGAAGTTGCTGTGCACAGATTCTGTGGATGAAGCAACAGTTGCGGGATTTTGCTGTTGAAGATTCAAGTGTTGCAATCAAATGTGACAACACCAGTGCGATTAATCTCACTAAGAATCCCATTCTCCATTCTCGAGCCAAGCATATTGAGATAAGACATCATTTCATTAGAGATCATGTTCAAAATGGTGATGTGAATATTCAACATATTGATTCTAAGAATCAATTAGCTGATATATTCACAAAACCCCTTGAAAAATCTTCGTTTGAATACATTAGAAGTGAACTGTGGATTACTTATCCTTTGTGAAGTGCTTGACAGACAGGAATATTTTTCAGACTCAAGAGTCTCAGTCTGAACATTTCTCAGACTCTCAAGAAAGGTACGTACTTAGTTTAAATTCTTGGCGGGAATATTTTTGACAAGATATCTTCACATCAGATTTTTTGGAAGAAAATCAGGTACGTATTTTAATCTTTTGGGAAATTGCATTTAGAATATTATCTTAATCTTATTCTGATCGTTCATGCTTTAGAAAATATATTCCCTTCCTATTTTACTTCGGCCTTTTTTCTTTCTTTTTTTTTTCTTTCTAAAAATAACCTTTTTAAGCCGTCCTTCACCTTTATAAGCCTTTTCGACTCTCTTCAAAACCCTCGCTTTTCTACTCAAACGTTTTCGAGACTCAGAGAGCTTCCTCGTCCTCATTCCTCCGAAAGATCCGAACTTTTCGTCCCAGTAGGAATCATCATGCCTTTCAAGAGAAGATCGTCTCGCATTCTGAATCAGGATTCAAAGTCTACTGCAACACCAGAAGTCATGGACATCTCAGACACGGAATCTGAACGACTTGACGAAACTGGTAAAGCAACTCAACCTCCTCGTTCGTGGACTCCGTCGGGTAAAACAGATTTCACTTTCAGCAGCATTAAATATGTGTGGAAAAATTATCAGAGGTTAAAGAGAAGTAATACCTCCTCTTCGGCTCTTCTCAAATGTCTTAAAGACAATCGCTTTCGGTCTGAAGAACATCTTACTATGGAGTATTCTGCGTTTATTGCTGGAACAAATCAAACCCCTGCTAGCACGACACCACAAACGCCTCCTTCCAGAAAAGGGAAAGAGAAGGTCGGAGAATCATCTACTCTATCGGCAAAATCAGTAAGCCCTAAATCGTCGTCGAAATTTGTGGTTCCCGAAGATGATGCTAGACTCTTTGAGTTGTTTGAAATGAAAGTGGGAATAGTGTCTGGATTGCCAGGAACTGGTCAATTATTTAGAAGCAATGAACATCAGGTCTGTTACAAATTGTTCCTTGCTCGAGGGGTAATGAACCACAGAATTGTGGATTTCGTTTACTTGGAGAAGATTGGACTTTCAATTCAGCACCTGTTTGAAAAGATAGGCATTATTGAATTCTGCCTTCAGGGTGCTGATGTTTATGATGAACTTACTGCATATTTTTATTCTAATCTGTCTATTCTGTCGCAAAACTGGCTCCAGTTTACAGTGGGTGACAAGAAATATGATCTAAGGGCAAATGACTTGGCCAGGATCATTGGAGCCAAACACTCACAGTTTACTCCTCTGACAGTAGGTTCTGAAGATATTGTCAAAATTGTTTCTGAAAATCCAGATTTTGATCTTGGATCAAGGCGGCACCTCTCCTACTCTGACTTATCAAGAAGATCTGTAATTCTGCACAAGGTCATCATCAACTGCCTGAAGCCTAAGGCAGCCTCTAAAACTGACCTCTCAAAATCTGAAATCAAGCTCATTTGGGCTATCTTGACAGGTCAACCCTTTTCTCTTCCTCACATCATAATATTCCATATGTACAGAGCATTACACAAGGACAAGGGGCAATTGCCATATGGTGCCTTAATCACTCGAATCTTTATGTACCTGAAGATTTCGATTCCTGATGAATTACGGCTGAGTCATGTTCCTTGTATGTATGTGGGAGAAAGAATGATCTCAAAAATGAAACAGTTTGATGATCTAAGGGAAAGATCAAAGGGAAAAGAGGCTCAGAAGCCTGAATCTAAATCTGCTGAAAAGACCGGTGTCAGAAGGACAATTCAAAGAAAGGAAGCAGAATCAGCAAGTAAGAGGAAGGAATCTCCAGATTCAATAAGGGTGTATAAGAAAAGAAAAACTCTTCTACGTGATGAAAAAGAAGCAGAAGCAGAAAACCCTAATGCAGGCAATGCTAGTGCTACAGAACATGTTCCTATTTTCTCAGAACCAACTTCTACAGATCATGTTTCTGAACAACAAGCACCTGGTCAGGGGGAGATTCCACAGGAAGCAAGGGATATTCCACAGGAGGCAACAAGGGAGTTCGATCAGCATGAACAAGAAACTGTCCAAGAACAGTCTTCCAACAATCAGAACATTCTCTCTCTTCTGCTTGAGATAAAAAACAAACAGTCTGTGCTGGAAGTAGAAGTAAAAAATCTGCAGAAAATTGTTGAGGAAAACAACCACTCTCAGCAACTTCGAGCGGCAGCAGACAAAGCAGAGCTGGAGAAAGCAGTGGGGGAATGCAGTTCGAGGATTGAGGAAGCTGTCTCAATCTTGGAAAATTTTCAATTGATTCGCACTCTTTCGAAAAATTAGCCTGTTTTTATCTTTACAAAACATTTCTCTCTTAGTTGGTCTGTAATTTAACTACTATTCTTGTTAGACTGGTTAAATCATTCAATATATGTTTCATTCTTCATGATAATTTTTTGCTGATGACAAAAAGGGGGAGAAATTATACATGCAGGATCATACGAAGAAAACAAAGACACAGATACCAACAGAGTTTGCTCTTTCATTTTTTATCTGTGATTCATACTCAAAATCTATTTAATCTATATTGATTCGATCTGCAGGAAAGTTTTGTCACCATCAAAAAGGGGGAGATTGTTGAGGAAAACTCCTACTGATTTTGAAGTTGACAAAACCTTCTGTTATAATCTGAACTATTTTTGTTTCAGGAATATATATATATGCGCTGATATTCTTCAGACGCAGAAAGACGCTGAAAATCTTCAGACGCAGAAAGTCGCTGAAAATCTTCGGACGCAGAAAGTCGCTGAAAAATCTTCAGATGCAGAAAGTCGCTGAAAATTCTTCAGATGCAGATAGTCGCTGAATTCTTCAGAAGAAGACGAAGTCGCAGTAATTCTTCAGAAGCTGATTTCTTCAGAAGTAGACGAAGACGCAGTATTTCTTCAGAAGCAATATTCAGAACGAAGAATAACAGCTAGTGATCTGGCTTGGATTTCACAGAAGGAAAGTTTTGATTTGTTCAATCTTAATCAAATTGATTGACAATCAAATATTGACAAGTATGCATTATAACGGATAAAGCTCTACTTATGGAAACCAAGATTCTGATTGTATGGGCGAACAGAATCAGCGGGATTCAGAATCTGTCTAAACGGCTACTCAATTGTCGCGACCTCCCCGAGCCGGCCCCGGCACCTACGGGGTTTGGCTAATGGATTACTAAGTTAAACCTAGCTCGAGCTCTCCCAAACCCATACCAATTCGCGACTTAAATTTAAATTATTAACATGCAAACCGATTTCAACTAGGAGTCGCCACTAATCAGTTTTTGGTATGTCGATTAGACACCTAAGCAAAGCACGAGAGAAAAGCTTCACTTCTACGAACCAGAGATTCAAAGGGTACGGGGACTTGATTACACTAATCGACTAATTAGCGCCCTTTCGGTACCTAATCTTGTTTAATTCACCACCTAACATGTTCTCGCTAATCGGAAGTCTCAAAATTCCGTTCCTAACTAAGCCAAAGGAAGCAACGATTAATATCTAAACCTAAACATGCATAATCAACTACATGCGAGGTTAAATTAAATGTGCGATTCAAAGTGTGTGAACCAGGTGACATGCAATTAAATATAGCACTAAACACACAATAGGGCAAGAAAAGTCAATTCCAAAACCCAAATGCATTTTCTGATTTTTGAAAATTTTTTTTTATTTTTGATTTTTTTTTAAAAAAAATTAATTTTTTTTTAATTTTTTTAAAATTTTTTTTTTCGATTTTTGGAATTTCTGAAAATTTTCGGAATTTTTTTTAAAAAATTTTTTTGAAAATTTTTTTTTTGAAAAAGGAAAATAATAATAATAAAATAAAATAAAATTTGAACTTTTCTTTTTCTTTTTTTTAAAAATTTTTAATTTAATTTTTAAATTTTTTTAAAAAAACAATATTAAAATAAAATAAGACGGGTCCGGGTCGGATCTCCACATCCGACCCGGATCGAGATTGACCCGGGCGCTCCGGCCCGGGTCCACGACCGGACCGGGTTCATTTATTGAGCCCGGTCTAACGAAATTAAAGTGAAAAAGGGGCCCAGCCCAATTGCATTAAAATAAAAGGAAAAGCCCAAAGCCCACTAAAATAAAAGAAATTAATACTTCAGCCCACAACCCAATTTCGGCCCAACCGCGAAAGCCCAGCGTCCGGTTAGACCCGCGAACCCGACCCGGATGTGCGTTGCCCTACCCGGTTCGTCCGCGCGCCCGACCCGGCTCGCAACCCGACTTCGCGGCCGCCGCTCCGACTCGCGAGAACCCTACCCGGCACGCCCGAGTGCCTGACCCGACTCGCGGCCGCCCTAGCCGCCGCGACCAGCGCGTCCGGTCCGGCTCACCGACGCGTCCCACCGGCCACGGCCGCACGCGCTGCTCCACCGCCCGCGTCGCCGCGGGCTCGACTCGCCGCGCCTGCCGTCTCGCCTTCGCCGCGCCTGCCGCCTCGCCTCGGCTGCCCGCCGTTTCCCGGCCGCCGACCCGACTTGCTCACGCCACAATCCCTTGCCGCAGCCCCCGTGCCTGATGTGGCCGACCCGAATGCCGACCCCTCCGCCCGTTTCGCGGACGGCCTTAAACCAGCGGCCGCACCCGCGCTTGCCGAGCTCCGCTTCTTCTTCTAGTCGGCGGCGCCGGCGCCGCCCTCCTTGGGGAGCTTCTTCCCGGCCTTGGGCTTCTTCTCCGCCGGGCCCTTCTCGGCGACGGCGGCGAACTTCTTCTCCTCCGCCGGCTTCTCAGAGGCAGGCTTCTTCTCGGCGGGCTTCCTCTCGGCCTTGGGCGCCATTGGGACCGAGTCTAGCAGAGAAAGAGAGAGGGAGAGAGAGAGGTCGCCAGTTTCGAAAATTTCACCGGTGGAAGAGGAGGCTTTGGCGCGGTGTTCGCTGGTGGAACACCCTCAGTCCCCGCTCCCTCGCGCTCTCTCTCAGATCTCCCAACTCGCCGAACCTGTGGATCTCTCTTTGTTCTCCTCTCCGAACTCTCGCTCCGGCTCTCTCTCGCTCCCTCCGAACTCTCCACCCCGCCGCTTCTGCCCCTCTTCTCTGTTTTTCCCTTCTCTGTGTCTCTGTCTCTGTCTCTCTCCTTTTTTGTTTTTGTTTTTGGGTTTGTGCCCTCCTTTTCACACGTGAAGGATGCAGACCCCCTTCTGACATGCCCCCCCCAAAAGCATATGGCCTTCCCCTCTTTTGTCTCTTCTCTCTTTTGTTTTTTTTTCTTCTTTACTTTTTTTTATAATGATTTTTTTAAATAAATAAATAAAACAAGAGGAAAATATGTTTTTACTAAATTATATTAATGCAAATGCGCCTAACATCTATATGCTATGAAAATATTTTTGTTTAGGGGTTAAAAATTAATCCCTAAATTTTTATGCAATAAAACCCTAAATAATTGAGCAAAATTTAGGTGTCAACAACTGCTCCTCTTTGAAGGGGAGTTCGAAGAAGTTCCATTCAAAGACAATAGACACTTAAATTTTGTTCATGGAGGGCATGAGAAGATGTATGAGAGATGATGAACGGGCCTGTGACTGAATGAAGAGGGAGTCATACTGTGTAAAAACGGGCTTTTGGCTACATGAAATCCTATTATGTAAAGAAAGGGACTCTGGGCTACGAAAGCTCGCCAGATCGATTGGGTGCTCCGGGCTGCGAAAGCTCGCCGGGCAAGGAAAGAGAAAGACTCTGGGCTGCGAAAGCTCGCCAGGTCGATTGGGTGCTCCGGGCTGCGAAAGCTCGCCAGGTCGATTGGGTGCTCCGGGCTGCAAAAGCTCGCCGGGCAAGGAAAGAGAAAGACTCTGGGCTGCGAAAGCTCGCTAGGTCGATGAGGTACTCCGGGCTGCAAAAGCTCGCCGGGCAAGGAAAGAGAAAGACTCTGGGCTGCGAAAGCTCGCCAGGTCGATGAGGTGCTCCGGGCTGCGAAAGCTCGTCGGACAAGGAAAGAGGAACACTGATGACATTTAAGGACTAAAACCCTGTAAGTACGCCTAGGGACTAAAACCCTATGAACATTGAAGATTTAGCTTAGGAACTAAAGCCCTGTGAATCATTTGAAATCCGGGTTTTGAAAAAGACCTTGAACCTTTTGAAATCGGGGTTTAAAGGAAGACCCGGAACCCTTTGAAATCGGGGTTTAAGGATAGACCCGGAACCTTTTGAAATCGGGGTTTAAGGATAGACCCGGAACCTTTTGAAATCGGGGTTTAAGGATGACCCGAAACCTTTTGAAATCAGGGTTTAAGGATGACCCGCAACCTTTTGAAATCAGGGTTTAAGGATGACCCGCAACCTGTTGAAATCAGGGTTTAAGGATAACCCGCAACCTTTTGAAATCATGAACATTTTGAAATCAGGGTTTAAGGATGACCCGCAACCTTTTGAAATCGGGGTTTAAGGATTGACCCGGAACCTTTCGAAATCGGGGTTTAAGGATTGACCCGGAACCTTTCGAAATCGGGGTTTAAGGATTGACCCGGAACCTTTTGAAAGAGTGGTTTAAGGTTGGACCACAAACCTTTTGAAAGAGTGGTTTAAGGTTGGACCACAAACCTTTTGAGAGAGGGGTTTACATACCTGTAGGTCAGATCGGATTGCTTAAAAGCTCTTTGCCAGCGAGGCTTGGAAAGATTCAGCGAATGAGCACTCGGGGTTCTTTGTCCGAGAGTTTGATAGACCGCCTATTGTGTCCTTCTCAGCATGGTCTTGAGAATTCACGAATGCTTAGATGTTTCTTAACATTTCTGAGACCAGCTTGAAGATTGGTGTCTGAGGAAACGTCACCTGCCTTACAAGATTAATAATAACAGGTACATGTTATAACAAGTGTTCTGGTAGCGAGTGCGTACCAGGCAAGATAACAACACACGAGGCCATATCAAAATGGTATCATCAATGAAAAAGCATTGATTGCACAGGCAATTTAGGATAGACTCAATTGTTTGGAGAGCATTCAACATCCTTCAATATTGCAAAATTGCCTTTATGTATGAAATACATCATTAATCATCAAATTCCCTTAGGAGAAAGTCTCTTATCAAACTGATGTTAACTTATGAAGAGAGCCCATTAAGCATGCCAAACAAGAATTCCTTAGTCTGAAAGGACTTCTCACATACTCTCAAAAAAGTTGTTCGATCCCATCCATTGATGTGGGAAGTAAACATGTTCTCTCTATATACCTCACTACCAGTGTCGAAGGCTTCGAAAATCATTCGCAATAAGTACGCATTGACCGATCCAAGAGGTCTTTTAAATGACTGCAATGTGGATTTGGTCATGGTTTCAACAACAAATAAGCATTATCGGCTAAGGAATGAAATAATTTTCAATCAGCATCTCCATCAGGTTTACAAGTCAAGAAACCTTAAGATGAGATAAGACAACTTTGCCCCCACTTCTTCAAGCAATAGCTTGTTCGGGAATCCAAATTTTTGCTTAAACCATCCCAATCCGAAGAGACTTTGGAGAAGGTTATAACGTCGGTTTGGGTAAAGGCTTGAAAGGCTCAGAAATTTTCAAATGGGATTAAGGAGTTGGTGATTATCATAGCATCATTACCATATCTTCCAATCTTTTTGAAGGTACTCGACTTTTGAAATTCAACTTGTCTCGAAAGTCCATTGATTAATCATTTTAGTGTAAGAGCTTTGCTCCTTTCTCTAATGACTTTTGCTTTTGCAATGATTTTTTTTTTTTGCAAGCATTTTGCTTTTGCCACTCCCCCTTTTTCATGAGAATTTTTCTCTTGATACAACTTTTTTGCTCTGGGCATTGGCCTTGCTTTTACCAGGCACACTGTTTTTTCATGCCCCCTAGTTTTCATTTGACTTTTGCTCTTTTCATTTTTTTTTGAGCTTTCAAAACTTTCGAGATGTTTTTCACACTATCTCATGAGTACCAATTGTCTTGATAAATCACGTGCTTTGCCCCAGTGTAGGGAGATAATCACCATTCGGGCTTTAGAAAAGAATATTCAGGCTCAACTTGGCTAAGCAAATGGTATGAGTGTTTGGATAGAGAAGTAATGCTCTTCTTCATTTTGGGATGTTTCAAGCTTCCATAAGAACTCACCTGAAGTTACCACAAAAAGATTAATGCAAGTAAGGGCAAAGAAGTCTTTTTCATCTTTTCCTTCAAAGCATGTCAACCAAAACCTCCAAATTTGCCCCGTTGTAGGGTGGTTCTTGACAGGGGTATTTTGCAAACTCTTTACATTCAATGGCTCAAATGGGGCTAACTATGATCACATGTAGTGTATAGGATAGAAGAAGGAAATGCCTCCTTTCATTTCGATCCATGCACTACTTGCGAATGAATCTCTTGCTCTTGAACAACACTAATTTTCTCTTCCACTCAACTCTCAAAGTGTTTGTGGGATGTGTTTGGGAATGGCTTGCCTTTCCTCATTCTAAGTATTTCTCACTTGGCATTATTAACATCTCCCTTTCATTTTGTTGAGATCATCACGAATCGATTAATCTCCACAGGGAATTTCGATTCCAAATGAATGATCCGCCAAACACAAAGACAATTTTTTAATAAGGATGACATTCAAAATTTTTGTGAAGAGCTTGCTTTTTCATTCTCCACTTTAGTACTTGTTTTTTTCTCAAAACCATCAAAGACTTTTTTCTTTGTGATGAAAATTATCCATTTGATTTCCATTTGAATTTTGGGAGAAGGGTACTTACCTGCGTCATGGCGACTTGGTAAACCTATAAAGAATAAAAGAGAATGTGTTAGTTAAAGACCCTTTAAGAATTGAAAAATTGAGAACGATACAACATTACCCCTCGTTTGCATTTATCCTTCAAGTCTTTGATGCTTCCTATCAAAGGAAAAAAGAATCATGTCAAAAATTGTATTAAAATGGACAATTGGAAACGATACGATTTACTCTTAATTTGAATTTGCTTTCTTGGATGTTTGGCAACTCCCTTCATCCGCTTTCTTCCACCTTGGCCTTTCCAATGCCATCGAATTCACTAAGTCCCAGTGAACGTTAGAGACTGAAAGAGAGGGATACTCCCTGCTTCGACGTTTGAGGGCATTACTTCATGGATGCTTTCCCCGATACATTCCTCTATCTGCAAAATGAGAGATGACCCAAGTCATTTCCATTCTTGTTTGAGCTAATTCAGGAACGATATACATCCTTTTGTTTTGGGGATAGCTCAATTCTGGACTAAGTTGTCCTCTTCGTGCAATCTCGTCGCTTGAGCTTTTCCTTTGCAACTCCTTCCTCAAAGTTGCTTGATATTCCCTCTTAAGTGTTCGGAGGCACCGTCCACAACCTGACCCGCCCTACATTTATCTATCCGGTATATGTCTCTTTTGCATCCATCCACTTGTTGGAGGAGAAGGAACTTACTCACAGACTTGATTATACTAAAGCTATTTTTGCCCCAGCTAGATGACACTCGCCCTAGTCAGATGCTTTCTCTTCCGGAGACTTCAGTATGTTCAATAATCTTTCATGCCTTTTTACAGACACTTGTTTGATTTTCATTGTTCTTTGCTTGGGTCTTCCACTTTTGATCATCTTGACTATTCGTGCCCCTGACTATTTTCACATGTCCTTAGCTTGATGGACAAAAGTTCTTCAAATGCACTATTTTGCCCCATTATGACGCAACCTTTCATTTGTCATCATGGGATGGACGGTTTGGCCTCGTCATGTCTTTCTAACTGGAAGCATTATTGCTATGGTCAAACATATTCTTTCGCCCCTTTACCTGTTTTGACAAAAATGAATGAACAAGTCAATTGTTGTACAAGAAGTTCTAATTGGAACGATTACAGATTTACCATCTCACGGTGTCGTTTTGCAAATCAACCTGCAAAATTGGCCAGGTGAAGAGGTAAAATTTTATGCGAGTCGTTCTTGAAACTCAATTTCAAAACATTTTGAAGGTAAGGCATAAAAGCCTAACTCGATGACTCAAGTGGAAATACTGCAATTATTTTCAAAGGACAATGATCTAAATTAGAACCTCCTTACTCAGAGATGTGAGTTGTGTGATTTACAAATATATTCATTGGGTTTACAATTAAAACCCAAATCAGAAAACAATGGTTTCTAAGGATAAAGTTTGAAAAACTCTTGAATAGAGGAGTGCAAACAAACAATTCCCGTTCTAACTCTAAACTCCGGTTCCTTGCATGACTAAGCAAGAGAATTCTAAGGAATGACTGTTACGCATAACCTGCAAAAGGAAGACAACGTTAGTATGTGAATGAAAAAGTGGTCTTTCACCGATGTCGCCTCTTATGACGAAAGCGAGGCAACAATACATGCCCCCATGATTCCTATTTGTGGGCATTTAGTGTTTCGCCAAGATTTCATCGTAAGTGGAGACATCATTAAAAGATCAAATCGCGGCTATCAATCGAGCGCCCTTTTTATTCCAAAAGTTTCATCGCAAAGTGCGGGATCAATTTTGAAAGACAGATTTGTGATTTTATTTTTGCAAAAATGAGGTGATTCCCATTTTAAAAAATTAATATACAAAAAATGATTTGAATTTTGACTCCAAAATGCAAACAACAAAGAATTTTATTAAAAATATGATTTCAATTTTATGCCCCAAGATGCAATCTTGACTTGGAGGATTTTCTGCACAAAGAATGTGATTTTAAGCCTATAACTGAAAGTTTTAGACAAAATCCTCTGTTTTGGTGGGGCCAAATCACAGGTGTTTGTGATTTATGCTCAAGGTTCACTATCAAGAATGATTGTCTAAAATTTTCAATTATGAGCTCAAATCACCTAGGACACTTGATTGATCTCCGCGAATTTCAAAAATGAAAATTTCAATCCAAAGTGAGCTAATAACGAGAGGAATCATACTTACAGTGAGTGACGATCATTTTTTTCTTCTTCTTTCTTTTTTAAAAAAAGACACAAAGACACGCATATGCACTCGTGAGGTTCGTTTTCTATCTAGACAGTTTAACTAGGTGAAGCTAAGAGGGTGATCTGACCGTCGCAGTCTCGCGTTGGTATCAGGTCCTCTTAACTCCGGCTCATTCGAAAGAAATATCCTATAGTCACGCGGTCTCGCGGATAAGGATAAACACTTACGACACCAGAAAAGAATTTTCGGGGAGAAGAAAGGCAACCTCTACATCGCGGTCTCGCGTTCGAGGTTGTATCTTTCTTAACACCATCCTAAAGTATCCTATCGCGGCCCAGGTCCGGCAGCATGGTTGTGTGTGCAACAGTGTAGTGCTAAAACATTTAAAGCATGCACAACAGTTTATAAGCAAATAATGCTTCAAGCACCTGCGAAAATAAACATTCATTCTCCAAATCCCAAACCTGCAAAACAAGGGATTGATGGCAAAAACATTCACGTTAGGGATGTATATAAACAAGAAAAATGGCCTAAGTCCACAAAATGTCCCCAGCGGAGTCGCCAAGCTGTCGCGACCTCCCCAAGCCGGCCCCGGCACCTGCGGGGTTTGGCTAATGGATTACTAAGTTAAACCTAGCTCGAGCTCTCCCAAACCCATACCAATTCGCGACTTAAATTTAAATTATTAACATGCAAACCGATTTCAACTAGGAGTCGCCACTAATCAGTTTTTGGTAGGTCGATTAGACACCTAAGCAAAGCACGAGAGAAAAGCTTCACTTCTACGAACCAGAGATTCAAAGGGTACGGGGACTTGATTACACTAATCGACTAATTAGCGCCCTTTCGGTACCTAATCTTGTTTAATTCACCACCTAACATGTTCTCGCTAATCGGAAGTCTCAAAATTCCGTTCCTAACTAAGCCAAAGGAAGCAACGATTAATATCTAAACCTAAACATGCATAATCAACTATATGCGAGGTTAAATTAAATGTGCGATTCAAAGTGTGTGAACCAGGTGACGTGCAATTAAATATAGCACTAAACACACAATAGGGCAAGAAAAGTCAATTCCAAAACCCAAATGCATTTTCTGATTTTTAAAATTTTTTTTTTGATTTTTGATTTTTTTTTAAAAAAAAATTAATTTTTTTAAATTTTTTTTAAAATTTTTTTTTTCGATTTTTGGAATTTCTGAAAATTTTCGGAATTTTTTTGAAAAAATTTTTTTGAAAATTTTTTTTTTGAAAAAGGAAAATAATAATAATAAAATAAAATAAAATTTGAACTTTTCTTTTTCTTTTTTTAAAAAATTTTTAATTTAATTTTTAATTTTTTTTAAAAAACAATATTAAAATAAAATAAGACGGGTCCGGGTCGGATCTCCACATCCGACCCGGATCGAGATTGACCCGGGCGCTCCGGCCCGGGTCCACGACCGGACCGGGTTCATTTATTGAGCCCGGTCTAACGAAATTAAAGTGAAAAAGGGGCCCAGCCCAATTGCATTAAAATAAAAGGAAAAGCCCAAAGCCCACTAAAATAAAAGAAATTAATACTTCAGCCCACAACCCAATTTCGGCCCAACCGCGAAAGCCCAGCGTCCGGTTAGACCCGCGAACCCGACCCGGATGTGCGTTGCCCTACTCGGTTCGTCCGCGCGCCCGACCCGGCTCGCAACCCGACTTCGCGGCCGCCGCTCCGACTCGCGAGAACCCTACCCGGCACGCCCGAGTGCCTGACCCGACTCGCGGCCGCCCTAGCCACCGCGACCAGCGCGTCCGGTCCGGCTCACCGACGCGTCCCACCGGCCACGGCCGCACGCGCTGCTCCACCGCCCGCGTCGCCGCGGGCTCGACTCGCCGCGCCTGCCGTCTCGCCTTCGCCGCGCCTGCCGCCTCGCCTCGGCTGCCCGCCGTTTCCCTGCCGCCGACCCGACTTGCTCACGCCACAATCCCTTGCCGCAGCCCCCGTGCCTGATGTGGCCGACCCGAATGCCGACCCCTCCGCCCGTTTCGCGGACGGCCTTAAACCAGCGGCCGCACCCGCGCTTGCCGAGCTCCGCTTCTTCTTCTAGTCGGCGGCGCCGGCGCCGCCCTCCTTGGGGAGCTTCTTCCCGGCCTTGGGCTTCTTCTCCGCCGGGCCCTTCTCGGCGACGGCGGCGAACTTCTTCTCCTCCGCCGGCTTCTCAGAGGCAGGCTTCTTCTCGGCGGGCTTCCTCTTGGCCTTGGGCGCCATTGGGACCGAGTCTAGCAGAGAAAGAGAGAGGGAGAGAGAGAGGTCGCCAGTTTCGAAAATTTCACCGGTGGAAGAGGAGGCTTTGGCGCGGTGTTCGCTGGTGGAACACCCTCAGTCCCCGCTCCCTCGCGCTCTCTCTCAGATCTCCCAACTCGCCGAACCTGTGGATCTCTCTTTGTTCTCCTCTCCGAACTCTCGCTCCGGCTCTCTCTCGCTCCCTCCGAACTCTCCACCCCGCCGCTTCTGCCCCTCTTCTCTGTTTTTCCCTTCTCTGTGTCTCTGTCTCTGTCTCTCTCCTTTTTTGTTTTTGTTTTTGGGTTTGTGCCCTCCTTTTCGCACGTGAAGGATGCAGACCCCCTTCTGACATGCCCCCCCCCCAAAAGCATATGGCCTTCCCCTCTTTTGTCTCTTCTCTCTTTTGTTTTTTTTTCTTCTTTACTTTTTTTTATAATGATTTTTTAAATAAATAAATAAAACAAGAGGAAAATATGTTTTTACTAAATTATATTAATGCAAATGCGCCTAACATCTATATGCTATGAAAATATTTTTGTTTAGGGGTTAAAAATTAATCCCTAAATTTTTATGCAATAAAACCCTAAATAATTGAGCAAAATTTAGGTGTCAACATCAATCCTTAACAAATCTGTCCAAGGGGTAGATTGGAAGATGATCCTCGGCAAAATGTCCAACGGCTAGTGTGGATGCAGAGGAGTATTTAAGGAAACCATGAGCAGCAGAAGAAGACACGATTCAAGAATCAACAAGTCCAAAGTCTGAGCATACTCCGATCATTTGTCTTGTCTTTTCTGAGCTAAAACATTCAGATCTTGAGGGTTACTGTAAGAGTGATTGTGTGAGATAGAGAGTCCTATCATACACAAGAGTGATATCACTCAGATTCTGTAATTTCCTCTTGATTACATAGTGAAATCCAGCCAGTAGGCTGTCAGCGTGGAGAGTGGACGTAGGCTTACTATAAGCCGAACCACTATAAACTTGTGTGCAGATTCTCTTCTCCTTATCTCCTTCTTTACATTCTGCACTTTATCCTGACTTGAATCTGAATCTCATTCAGACTCCTCTGCAACTTGTTTTATTTCCGCATAAATTTATATAATTGTTTAGGATCACCTATTCACCCCCCTCTAGGTGTATCTTGCTAGCCACTTCAATAATGTCAATTTCGCTAAAATTGTTTAATATGAACTCGATCCTATTTACATGATATAGGATAATAACTTAGCATTTAGGAAGGCATAGAGATGATTAATGTAAGTTATATAATCACGTGTAGATATTTATATAATATTGGGATATTCAATGTATATTCGCATTAGTACGTGTGATCAACTTATTCTCTCTCAAATTTTTCTTGGTCATGTAGTCTGATACAGTATGTTTGATTATCTGTAAATCAAGAAATTATATTGTATTATTAGCGATTCAACAGTCGGGGACTTAGCTGAAAATTAAGTTAAGATAATCTAATTAATGTATCATATTTTCTTTTGCAGTCCATGCGTGGTCTTTTTTTATTTTTATGTTTTATCTCTCACATTTTTTATAACGTAATCTTGTTGAGTAAAGAGATTTTTGAATCACTCATAAAATTATAATGCTATGTTCTCTGATCAGTAGTATACATATATATATTCACAGGAATTTATACAGTAATCACCCCTCTCTATTCCTTCACGAATTATTGACTTACAAGAATTAATATTTACATAAGTGGACCATTGATTAGTCCACTTTGTGCTTCACTTCCTCTCCGCCTATCAGCGTGGGACTCCCACAAACACTTAATCAGAGGTTTCTCATTGTCGCTTTCATGGGAATCGGGGAGACTGGCTGCTAAAATATCAGGATCGTCTAGAAAATCGACATTGAAGAGGGAAAGTGACTTTATTTGTGCGTCCACAAGAACAATGCTTCCGCAATAGGACCCTACAGCACATCCGTTCCCGGGATTAGGCGAGGTTCGCTCCCGGAAACAGGCTAAACAGGGTGTTTATTGTCATCGGCCGAAATGACGATCCACACGGAAAACATAAAGTAAATTGTTTCGGAAGGAAGAAGAGAGGAGATGAGAGCATCGCATGTGTCGACCTCATGCGCTGGCCTGGGCCAAGGCCAACTGGCTGAAGTTCATCGGCGCTACAAACGTCGGTGTCCCGGTGAACAGAGCGATGGCGGCTTTCCGGGCCGCGCACTGGGTTGGGTGGAACTTGTCCCAGAACAAGTATTCATTGCGGTTCGGGCATAGGTTGGGGCTGTCCGTGATGTTGCATGGCACCTCTGCATTCAGTCGCCCGCCTCCGCAGCATGCTGCTTCTATGTTCACGACGCCTGATTGCACATAAGATGAAAGACGAAATCAGAGGAAATTGGTTAATAAAAAACAATAAAAAAAAACGAGAGAGAAAGAATAAGAAGAAATGGTAAAAAATGGATAGTCATTTCACCAACGACACCAGGAACGTCCATAAGGATGGAGGTCATGGTATATGCATCTCCAAGCGAGTATATCATGCCTTGGAGCTGTGAGCTCAGATTTTGTAATAAAGCCGATATCGTCGAATAGAAGGCCTGGGCATAATCATTCAGCTCTGTCAAGCATCCCGGCCCACTCTCCGTCCAGTTCAGGAGCAGCGCGAATGGGCAGCACCCGATTGGAGGGACGCTCACGATCCCGAACTTCCGAGCTCCCAAGTTGTACAAAGCCTGCAGTCCCATTCAAGTCAATATGCAAAGTCGTCCAGAAAAGTTAGAACCACGTTAACACATGCAGTTGAACCAAATTGAACGACTAGCTATTGCTTAATAATTCACTAAATTATGCTCAACATTTGTTTGCCAGGCAACTCGGAGTTATGCTGTTTGCGAATATTCCAAAATTTAAGTTTCAAGATATGCTGGAGGTCAGTCTAGGCTTTTCTCACACAAGGAGACATTGTCACCGATAGTTACAGTATCGAGTCGATATCTACCGTCAGATGGGCTGTGTAGTTAGACTGAATCTCGGCCATCAGCTCTAACTGGGACACGGTGGTCTCGTTGTGAAGGTAGTGATCGATGATGTCGTTGCTGCCGATGCTGATGAAGAAAAGCGAGCTGGCAAAGAACTTGGCACTGTTATTTTGACCAAGCAGCCATGTGATATTGCCCTGAACCGTCGTAAATTGTTGCACTTGTTGTGCCATCGATATCACCTCACCCTGCACATTAGCAAGTTCCAGAGTTTAACTCTCTGAATACTTGACATGGTATTTATCTGAGTATAAAGTAGCGTTAATTAAAGCTCCCTGTTGATGCTCGACTCGGGCTTGGCTCGCTGAGCTCTCCAGTAGCTACTTGAGCCGGGCTTTAATTGATCGAAACTAATATTTTGAATAGCGGAGCACATGATACGCTCAACTTCGAGTGCGTGGACCGCTTCATTTAGTCAAGCTCCAGCTATAAAACTTTAAGATTGATCGAGGTTTTTGGGGGAAATGATCGAACTTTTCAGACAAGTCGAGCGCCCCAGGAGAGAATTATGCAACTCGACTTGACTCCACTCGATAATGCTCCTTACATGGGGAAGAGATTAAAAGGGTATGCAGAGCACAGACAAATGGAGTAAAAGAATATGACATGACTTCACATAGGTTTGAAAACGCACCCAGGTTTGAAATCCAGTTGTATTAAGAATTCCAGCGCCCCCTGAGGCAAAGTTAACACCTTGAAGTAGATTGCTTTGGAAGGTTGAATTGTCCTGGAGAAGAGCCAGAAAAGGTGGTGGACTTTGCCTGTAACCCAACTGCTTCACTAGCAGTATGAATTCATAATTATCACTTGTGGACCATTGGATGGTTAAATCCAAATGAAAAAGGATTCCTAGTTGAATTAATGGAACAACCAATGAAATGGATTACGACAAAATTTGGAATACATAATTTGCCTATTTCATCGGCACTGTTATATCCATTACTGAATCTCCCCGTCGCCTGGGAGAAGGGGAAATCGATCCCGTAATAGGAGAAGTTGGCCCTTGCCCCGGAAGGTATGTAATTGTTAGTCCCCACGTCGAATGTCGAATCCCCGAATATAAAGACGGGAGGCACGTCGTCCGCCAAAGCCGAGACGAGCATCATACTGACAGCACAAAAAATAAGCAAGTTCCTATTATGGTGAGAAGGCAGTGAAGACAACAATGGGGAAGACGCTTCAGCCATGTTTCTAGGATGCAAACTCTCGAGTTTCTCGACTCTTGAGAGATCGAGTGATGATGGGTTTTGTTTCATGATACCCTCCAGTATTATAGTAGTAGGGTTAGGAAGTGAACAAGTAAGTAAAGTTCCAAATCCAACCTGGTTGAAACTGCCCAAAACACAACAAAATAAAAATTTATACTACTATTAATTCGGCGGAGAGCCCTAGTTTCAAACAGAACATAACACACTAGGGAACAAAAAATGATATCTCCAACGATCTAGCATATGCCCTTTCTTTGTCCAGTGAACCGACATGTAAAAATTGGATTGGAAGATAGATGTACCAAGACCTAATCGCTCGTCATATCATTGACCTTCAGGATCAGATAACTTTTTCCTTCTCATGGTCTCGTAACTTTCTATGATGCGTTTCTATGTCTGTGGTATCTCCATTTTGGTTTTTACCGAGAGAGATGACAACTGGCCGCCACAAAATATACTATACCTTATGAACAACCAAATGAAAACGAGATACATTAAAAGATTATAGCCCCCGGAGAGTAGTCGCGTTTTATTTATGATGAGGCACACTTATTGCAAATTCCAAGCGCTAAAAATGTTGTTTAACTTTCGTGGATGGAATTATAAGGACAGAATCTTAGTACCTTCCTAGGATTTATATTTGTATGTTTTCGTGAAAAATTCCCGAAGGAAAAGACCATGCATTTTCCTCGTAGAGATTTTGGTAGCGAACCAACTTGCGTTTCTTGCCATAGGAAGTTAATCCACTTTTATAAATTCCTATATAAGAATTCCTATGTGTCTTAGGGTCACTTACAAACCCTAGATCTGCTCTTGCCATGGGAACAATCAATGTGAAGTTGGTTAGTTCTGGGACTCAAAATCAGTGTTGTGTAGAACTTGATGGGCACGAACACGGGAAAATTGTCTAGAAAGTCTTAAACCTATTATACAGCTGTTAATTCAGTCCTAAACCTTTTCATTTTGTTAATTTAGTTATAAACCTTTTAACAATTTACCAATTTAGTCTTAAACTTTTTGATGAAATCCAATTTAGTCCTAAACCTTTTAACGATTTGCCAATTTAGTCATTCTGGCCAATTTTGACCAGAAATCACTAATGTGGTGGTCTAGTCAGCACTTGCCATCTTACATGGCACGGCCAGCACTAACGTATAAGAGTGACCGGTTCCCGAGCAGTTTGGTTTCCACCCAGAAACCGAGAACTGGACCGGAGGGGCCAATTCCTAGTTTTCAAAATCGGGAACGGGACCACCCCATCCTAGAACCAAACTGACCGGTCCGGGCTGACTCCCGGGTGGACCAATATACTCACAATTTTACTAAGGCACTTTTACGAACAAATAGTGAACAATTCCAACATAACACGGAGTCATCATTTATGCTCCAATTCCAATCCAAACAAATCTCAGTGACACCAACATGTATATAAACCATGAATAGATCCATAATCATTGCTCGACTCTCATTTAAACATTAGTCTTGAATATCATGTTTTAATTCACCGAGACAGTAAGAAGGTTCGTACTTTTGATGTGTGGTCTCAGGCCACGAGTGAGGATCAGATTAGATAGGAGATCTTGACCTCAGAAACTTTTATCTACGATGGTCGGTGCCGCATAGAGGCTTCGAACAAAAGGTTTGAGCTTCTCGGATGCATTGACCATGAAACAGGGTGAAAGAAAGAGACTCTTTAGGTGAGAGTCGCTCGGAGAGGAAGGCGAGAGTCGAGCGAGAAGGAGGCGAGCGACAAAGCATAAGAGTGAGAGTGATTGAGATTAGGGATTGTGTTGTGAAAGAGGGAGCGACAGAATGTGAGTCGTGCATGTGAGAGAGTAGAAATGTGATGATTGGTCAGACCAAGGGTTTTG
Organism: Syzygium jambos; assembly: GCA_031216235.1. NCBI lineage: Eukaryota > Viridiplantae > Streptophyta > Magnoliopsida > Myrtales > Myrtaceae > Syzygium > Syzygium jambos. The sequence continues at coordinate 17,194,284 of CM062228.1, forward strand.
TGTTCGACACATTAGGGCTTTTAAGTTTTTACAGATTTGTAATATATTAAAAAAAAATTAATCTGGTCTAGGTGGACAATTCCACACTTAAAACCAAAAATCGGACCGATGTCCCTCAAAACCACCCAAAACTGGCCGGTCTGGCGGTAACTTTTGCTCACCCCTGCTAACTGACTCCCTATAGCCTCGTTGATGGCCATGGAGGTTGTCAGCCTCAGATGAGGGGGTGACCCTCATTTGGGCTAGTGAGGCTGGCCCCCACTTAGGCTGGCATCGCCCGTGCTAGATTTGGCGAGGGCAGCACTCGCCCTTGTCCAAGGCTGGCAAAGTTGGCCCACGCCAGGCTAGGGAGAGTGGCCCTCACTAGGCCCATGAGCACGGCCCTCGCCTGAGGTTGGTGACCTCCATCAACTATCAACGAGGCCTAGCATTGGCCGGCAGAGACGAAAAGGAAAAAGAAAAAAAGAAAAATAAAGGAATGGAATGAAAGAAAAAGTTGCAAAAATTATTTACATCAACGCCAGCCATGCCACGTAGGACGGCCGACGCGCCATGCCACGTAGGACCGCCGACGCTACCTGACCGTACATCAGCGATAATCAGACAAAATTGATCAGAAGGATTAAATTGATAAATCATTAAAAGATTTAGGATTAAATTGACAAATTATCAAAAGGTTTAGGACTAAATTGAAATAATTAAAATGTTTTAGGAATAAATTGTTAAGTGGTCAAAAGGTTTATGACTAAATTGGCACAATTGAAAGGTTTAGAACTAAATCGGCCGCCGTACAATATGTTCAGGATTTTTTGGACAATTTTCCCATGCGGACATTGGTTTAGCTTCCTAGGAGGAATTCGACAGCGATCGATTTTTTTCTTTCTATCGTTGAATGATAAAATTGTTGTATATGAACTTGAAAGCTCTAGTCACTTGACATAGAATAATGAATTAGCCTTTAAGAAGTCATAGAGAACATTACCGTAAGTTTTTGCTTGATGCGGTAGTTTGATAGTTTGTTCAATTGAATTACTAAATTGACTTTTAGCATTTTATTAGTACATATCGCTTCACTTGTTCTCTTCCTATCGACGTGGGGCTCGCACAAACTCTTTAATCAGAGGTTTCTCATTGTCATTTTCATGGGAATCGGCGAGATTAGTCGCCAGAGAATATCCAAGATCGTCTAGAAATCAATATTGAAGAGGGGAACAAACTATGAAGAATTCGAGGAGGAATTTATTGGTGTGTCCACAAGGACAAATGCTTTTGCAACAGCAGTTACAGCTCGTCCGATCCCGGAATCCAGCGAGGGTCGCTCCCGGAAACAGGCTAAAAAGGGTGTTTATTATTGGCAGCCGAAATAACGATCCACAGAAAACATAAGTTGTTTCGGAACGAAGAGAGGATATGGGTGCATCACATATGTCGACCTCATGCGCTGGCCTGGACCAACTGGCTGAAATTCATCGGCGCAACGAAACTCAGGTCCCCGGTGAACAGAGTGATGGCGGCTAGGTGGGCCGCGTACAGAGTCGGGTGGTTCAAGTCCCAGAACAAGTATTTATTGCGATTCGGGCACAGGTTGGGGCTGTCCGCGATGTTGCATGGCTCCTCCGCATTCAATGGGCCACTTCCGCAGCATGCGTCTTCTATGTTCTCGATGCCTAATTGCAACAGAAGATCAAAGACGAACTCAGAACAAATCGGTTAATTAAAAAATAGACGAAAGAAAGAATAAGAAGAATTGGATAAAAATGGATATTAGTTATATGCTCACCAAAGGCCAAAGGTTCCTTCAGAACGTTACAGGTCATGGTATGTGCATCTCCAAGCGAGTATATCATCCCTTGGAGCTGGGAACTCAGATTTTGTAATAAAGCTGAGAGGTCATGGTATATGCATCTCCAAGCGAGTATATCATCCCTTGGAGCAGGGAACTCAGATTTTGTAAGAAAGCTGAGATCGTCGAATAGAAGTCCCAAGCATAATCATTCAGCTCCATCAAACAGCCTGACCCGCTCGCAGTCAAGTTCTGAAGCCGCGCATAGGGGCAGCACCCGATCGGAGGGACATTCACGATCCCGAATTTCCGAGCTGCCAAGTTGTACAAAGCCTGGGATTCCCATTCCGTTAATATGCAAAGTCGTTAACATATGGAGTTGAACAAATCTAGTGACTAGCTCCTCCTGAATAACTCACTAAATTTTTTAGAGAATTTTTTTTCCAGGCAACTTGGAGTTATTCTATATCCGAATGTTACGAAATTTAGGTTTCAATATTCGCAGGAGGTCGGTCTAGGCAATTCACAGACCAGTAGAAATTGTACCCAACAGTAACGGTATGGAGTCGATCTCTACCGTCAGTTGGGCTGTGTAGTTAGATTGAATGGCGGCCATTAGCTCTGGCTGGGACACGGTGGTATCCTTGTAAGGGTAGTTATCAAAGATGTCGTTGCTTCCGACGCTGATGACAAAAAGCGTCTTGGCCATGAACTCGGCGCTTTTATTCTGACCCAGGAGCTGCGTGATATTGCCTTGAACCGTTGCAAACTGTTGCACTTGTTGCGCCATCGTTATCACGTCGCCCTGTACATTAGAAGATCCATTATTGATTCAGACTACTTGAACTAGGATATATCTGAGTACAAGGTAGCGTTAACTAAAGCTTCTTGTTAATGCTTGACTCGGGCTCGGCTCACTTGAATATGATGATTGAGTAACGTGAATATGTGATTTAGCCACTCGAGCTCGGCTTTAATTGATCGAAACTGATATTCTGAATAGTGGAGCACACGATACGCACAGCTGCGAGTATGCGGACTGCATCATGTAGTCAAGCTTCAGCTATAAAACTTCAAGTTCCGATCGACTAGGCCAGATCATGTGCCTTCCTTAATGAAAATATTAAATGGCATGGAAGAGCTTAAAAAATTGGAGTAAAAGAATTTAACATGACATTACAAAGGTTTGAACACCAGTGGCATCAAGAATTCCAGCACCGGCCGAGGCAAAGTTAACACCTTGAAGTAGATTGGTTTGGAAGGTTGATGGGTCTTGGAGAAAAGCCAGAAAAGGCGGTGGACTTTGCTTGTTACCCAACTGCTTCGCTAGTAATAGGAATTCACATTTATTAATTGAGGACCATTGCATGGTATACTTCAAATGAGAAAGGATTTCTAGTTGCAAATGGGGAATTAGGAAGTTATCATATACCTATTTCATCAGCACCATTATAACCATTACTAAATCTTCCCGTTGGTTGGGAATATAGGAAATCGATCCCATTATAAGGGAAGTTGGCTCTCGCGGTGGAAGCTATGTAATTGTTAGTACCAACATCAACCGTTGAATCTCCAAATATAAAAACGAGAGGGTCCGGCACAGCCGAGACGAGCATCATGCCGGCAGCCCAAAAAAGAAAAAAGTTCCTGCTAATGTGGAAGGACAGTGAAGGCAACGGCGAGGAAGGCATTTCGACCATATCTTTAGGAGGTTAACTCTTTTGTTCATGAAACTTAATACCCTGCATTATTATATAAGACGGGTTAGGAAGTGAAGAAGCAGATATTTCGGCGGAGAGCCCTAGTTTTCAACCCAATAGAGCACACTTTGGAACAAAGAATGATCTTTCGAAGGTTCTGGCATATGCCCCTTCTTTGTAAAATCAACCAACCTGTAAAATGCTTTGGCAGATGGATACAACCAGATCTGATACGTCCTCATCAGTGACCTTCTTGATCAGATGATCTTTCCTTTTCATGGTCTCGTATTTTTCTATGAATATGCTTTTGAGTTTGTGGTTTCTCCATTTTGGTTTCTACCGAGAGCGATGACAACTGGCTACAAAATTTAATATACTTTCATAGAGATTATTGATGTAAGTCATACAATCACATCAAGATATTTATATAGTCTTGGGACATTGGATGTATATTCACATCTGTGGGTGTGATCAAATATTTCTCTCTCGACTTTTTTTTGTCATTTATGTTTGATGCGATAGTTTTATAGCTTGTTTAATTTAATTTTACGTAAATCAAGACATTGTATTGTACAGTTAGCAATTCAACGGTGGATTAAGATGAACATAAAGTTGAGATAATTAGGTCATGTATCATATTTTCTTTATCAGTCCATGCACCTTTTTTCTCTCTGGCACATCTTTTATAACGTAATTTAGCTGTATTGCTTCACTTACCTAATAAGTCCAAGCCAACGTGGGATTAACAAAGCTCTTGAGTCAGTTCTGTGTGTTCTTAGTTGTCAGTACTCGGTAGAAGTTTCCTCTTTGCTTTTGTTAAACTCCACGTCACTAATCCAGAAGTTTCCCATTCTCGTAAATTCTCATGGGAATTGACAACATAAGACGTCGAAAAGCAAGGTCATCTGGAAACTGACATTGATAATAATGACAACGATGCCGTTGAAGAAGAACAGGAGGCAGAAAAAACATGCTGATGCTGAGATATACAAGTACAAGTTTATTTCCGGTGCCGCGATTCGGCAACTTTGATCTGGAAATGCCCTGAAAAGGGGTGTTCATTATTGGCAACTGAATTTGTGGAAATGAAGAGAAAATATGAGAAGAGTGCGGCATCTGTCAGTCTCATGGACTGGCCCGAGCCAGCTGACTGAAGTTGATTGGCGCAACGAAACTCGAGTTTCCGCTGAACAGAGTGAGGGCGGCTAGCTTAGACGCGAATTCGGTCGGGTGGTACAGGTCCCAGAACAAGTATTCCGTGCGGTTCAGGCACAGGTTCGGGCTGTAATAGATGAAGCAAGGCTTCTCTCCGTTCAGATACCCTTTTCCACAGCAGGCTTCTTCAATGTTCTTGAAGCCTGAAATGATATGATTGGATTATTAAAGAGGAATAATTAGAGATACTGTTCATTGTTATAAGCCCAAGTCCGTGCGTATCACAGAAAAGTCAGATTACACATGAACCACATCGTGAACTTGGTAGTAAGTTCGATCCCCATGTAAACAGTTAATCAGTTAAACAATTGAGGATTTTAATAAACATAGTTAGTACAGCTGGATCGTCTTACATTAGATCTTTTGCAACGAGTATAACAACAGGATCGAAATTTTCGGCTATTATAGACTTATTAAAAATGTAGCTCACCAAAAGCCTTGGGGTCCTTCATCATGGTAAAGGTCATGTTATATGCATCTCCGAGTGAGTATATCATCCCTTGGAGCTGTGAGCTCAGACTTGGCAATAGGGCCGAAACCATCGAATAGAAGGCCCGAGCGTAATCGTTCAGCTCTGTCAAGCAACCTGACCTCTCCGTCTTGTTTTCGACCCGCGCGGCAGGGCAGCACCCGAGCAGAGGGACGCTGATGATGCCAAATTTCCGAGCTCCCAAGTTGTATAAATTCTGCAATTCAATTGTTGAGAAAAATGAAAAAAGGTATGGTTAGCATATGGATCTCGTAAATGATTTGTTTGCTCCTGCGTAGTATTTCACCGATATCATTTCAACATCATATAGCAAATCTATTTTTAACGAGAGCTTGTATTGTTTGCACCCTCGTGCCTGCATAAGCTTGACGGAAGAAAAGCTAATTGGAAAGGACCGATACACATTGATTCCATATCTACCGTCAATTGCACGGTGAAGTTAGACCGAATGGCTTCCATCAACTGTGTCTGGGACACATTGGTCCGCTTGGAACAGTGGTGGTCCAAGATGTCATTGTTTCCGACACTGATGAAGAAGAGTGATTCGGCGATGAACTCGACGCTTTTATCTTGACCCAGCAGCTGTGTGATATTGCCTTGAACGGTCGCAAATTGTTGCACTTGCTGTGTCATTGTTATCACATATTGCTGTACATAGGAAGATCATAGTTTTTCCCCATATCTCATTAGTTCGAAGGTTAACAATCAAGAACACAGAAAAGTCCTGCAGAATCTTGAGGTAGAATAAGGTGAGCGATACTTACATGTCTTCGTATTCCAGTTTGATCAAGAATTCCAGCTCCGGCCGAGGCAAAGTTAGCACCTTGAAGTAGATTACTTTGAAAGGTCGATAGGTTTCGGAGAAGAGCTAGAAAAGGTGGGGGACTTTGCTTGTAACCCAATTGCCTCACTAGTAATAAGAATTTGAGAGAAAAACGGATTAGTAATTATATGGTTTTTTTCTGTTTGAGCAACCGGCAAATCCTGACGGGGTGTAGTGTAAGCCGCAATGGATTGCGATTGAATAACATTATTACCTATCTGGTCGGCGTTGTTATACCCATTACTGAATCTCCCCGTCGGTATAGAGTGAGGGAAATCGATCCCATTATAGCGGAAGTTGGCTTTCGCCCAGGAATGTATGTAATCGTTAGTCCCTACGTCGACCGTCGAATCTCCGAATATAAAAACGGTATGCACGTTGTCCGCCCTAGCCGAGACCAACAGCGCGCCGACGACCGAGAGGAGAAGCAAGTACCTATTGTTAGAAGATGATGAAGAAGAGGATATTCCAGCCATTGATTGTCTTGAGTTTCTTAGGACTCTTGAAAGATCGAAGTGTTGGATTGGCTCGTCAATCTGCACTGCATCTTAAACATAAGAAAGGGGGTGTTTAGGAAGTGAACAAGCAGATAAATTTCAAATCCGACGTTGTAAAATTGACGATTATTTCGGAGAAACCCTAGTTTTTCTAACCAATGTCTACGTGCCGTGTGTAATAAACCAACGTGTAAATGCAGGGAAGATAGGCCCATGCCAAGGAGAAACTTTCCACATTCGCGTTGTACGTAAAAATTCAACGTTGCCTTGTCTAGGACCAGCTAATTTTCGTATGCCACGTGGACTGAAATCAAGTACAATTGGGTGCTACATATTTCATTTTTGAGATTATACACGCCTCCCTATTTAATTTCTACATAATACTTAGTACACAGTCATGAAATTTCATTGTAATTGGTATAACCAAGAGCTGACAGCTGACCGTAAGATTCAATGCGCTTTGTGATACCACTAATTAATGAAATCTACGGATCGAAGGTCGTTAGCCATGGAGATTAGTCGTGTAACTTATGTTATTGCAGAAGCCAAGCGATTGAATAATAAAATTGACAGAACAAAAAAATAATCGGACATCAGATTTACGTGGTTTGATCGTAGTGACCTACGTTCACTGGAAAAGCAGGACGAAATTTCACTATAAATCAAGCGATACAACGGAGATTACAACCACACTCAAGTCACTCAAACACTCTAAGTGTTTTCCAAATTCCAATTATACCCAATAACTCACGTAGTGTTTTAGCCCACAATTTTTCACGAAATAATCTCTCAATCTCGCGAAGTAATTGTATACAAATCTTACCACAAAATTTAATCGCTACAAACACTTGAACTCTTGATGTAATTCCACGAAGAAAACCCACACCAAGCGCTCAATTGAACACGACGCTTCAAGAATTAATTCTTCATTCTGGACATGGACTTCAAGAGAACCACTCCACTCTTCATCAATGACTGCGCTCTGAAACCCACAATCCGCTTTTATATGTATAGTCAGGAAGAGGATGTGGCCGACTCAGAATTGGATTTGGAAATCTGGATGATTCGATCAACCAAGCATGGCTTGGAATTTCCTTTGTTGACCGCGACTCCTACAGGAATTAGGAAAGAATATTTTATTCTTTCTATTTTCCTTTTCTTTTGTTTTCTGCCAACTCTTGCATATTAGGAAAGCAAATTTCCAATATTTCCTTTTGCTCGATTTTGGACGTCCGCAAAATATCCAATTTAAAATATTTAGATTTTTGCCTTAGGCTCAAACTCGAGACATATTTTAACAATCTCCACCTTGGCTCGACATTTGAGCCAAGTCACAATCATTTTGATAGAATCCGAATTTCGCTATTACTCTCCCACAGCTTCAATGGGCTCAAATGCCACAGACGTTTTCCAAGTCCAAGCATCGCTTGAACTTCGCCATAGCCGTGGACCTCATCAGAACACCAACTCCACATGCACCTTTAACTGCTCCACAAGGATTTTCCAATATAATCTCCTTAGCCGCAAAGAAAGCAAAACCATCGTTGTATACATATCTACGAGGAGACCGAATACGCACTTTGTCAAGTTCAGCACTTACAGCAACAGTTGATTCTATAGGCTCCACCTCGCTACATGCACCATCCGTGTCGATTAGTTCGCTAGTACCTGTTACCTCAAGAGTTTCTAGTTGCAACTCCACCTCAAGCTGAACACTGTTCAGATCCGTATAAACACTGCTATAAACACTCCTAGCCAGAAATATTGGAAACTCGTCAAATGTAACTTCTCTGCTGATAATAGGTGAATTTAATTCCGGGCACCACAACTTATAACCCCGCTCACCTTGTGCATAACCTAGGAACATGCACTTCATTGCCCTTTCATCGAGCTTACCATCACTAACTCGAACATAACATGGACAACCAAATATTCTAAGAACAGAATAATCAGCAACTGTGACATTCCGAAATTCCACCAATTGGAATTTATTGAATAATTGAGTTTTATGAGATGTGCTCGCAGTAAATTCTCGCCCGGAACTAATCATTCCTGGGAATGCTAACCATTAGGGAAAGGCTAATAGGGAAATTAAATTCGCGCGACTAAAGGAAATTCGATCGTGAATGGATTTCGACCATTAAATCGCATAAGTGATATTTTGAGCCACTGTTGGCCGATCCAAGGATAGTTAGGGGTCAGTTCGCCACTGTCCTAGTAGTGGATCGCGGGTGATTCCCTTGGACCACGAAACGACTTGACGAATGATTCCGAAATTATACCGAACGATCGTACCCCTCGGATCAAGTGATTGATCTTCGCGATTTTAATGACAACCGAGGTCATCACGTACCGAACAGACTTGCACGTGACTCGATTCAGTATCAGTCATGAGTCGATTTCGCGAATTTCCCCAGCAAGCCGCCCGTTAGCTCGAGAAACGCTCGAGTTGCGTTTAATAAAATTTAATTATTGAATTTTTGCCCAAATTGGACACCGAAAAATTAGGAAGTCACGCCGGAACGCTAGGACGACGTTGCACGTGAAACGTGTCAATTTTTGGTGCGCTCAAATCCTTCGAAAAAATTCGATTTGGGCAAGAAACGGAGAATTGGACCATTTTACCCTTGAGTATTAAAGAATGGGTAGTTTTGAGGGCAAGGGGCAATTTGGTCATTTTTCAAAAAGTGGTCAAAAACTTGAAGAAAAAGCTAGACTTTTTCTCTCCCTCTTCGTGAAAACCCCCCCTTTTCTTTTTGGCCGTGAGTTTCCCCACCCCCACCGTGACTCTCTCTCTCTTTTTCTCTCTCTCACTCTCGGTTTTCCTTTGGCCGTGAGCCCCAATCGCCGCCGTGGACACTCGCCGCAAGCCGCCGCTCGCCGATTGTAGCCGCCGCCGCAAGCCTTCGTTGGATTTCAAGATTTACCGCCGCTTTTGTTCTAGCCGAGAAAGTCTAGGACTCGGTAAGTTGTGATCTAAATCTCGCCTAGTAGATCGGGTTGTTTCGGGTTAGATAGACGCGGGTTGTTGCGATTTTGCGAGCTAAGTTGAATCATGGGCCCTAGGTTTGAATTCCGAGAATTTTGGTGGAAATTTAAGGGCCGATCAATGCTGTGAATTGGGGTTTAGTGTGCTGTGGTGTGCTGTTGGGAACGAGAATGGTACCGTTGAGTCCGGCTTGGAGTTTTGTGTAAGTGTCGTGAAGAGTCGGTAGCGTGATTTTGTGATTTGAGTGCAGAAATTACTGTTCACGAGCTGTGGGAGTACTGTTTACTGTGATGTGGTGAGTCGTTTGACGCGTGATTGGTACCGTTAGGTCCGTCTTGAAATTTTATGAAAATCTCGTGAAGGACCGGAATCGATTTAGCGTCGTTTGGTGGGAGAAAAATAGCGATTTACGTGTTTAATGTGCGTATGGAAATTAAACCCAAATTAGGACTTCAGGTATCGATGGGTGATTTTGGGCAAAATTAGTATGAAATTAGGTGCGGAATTGTATGAATAGGGAGTGGAAATTTTATGGCGGGCCTTAGGAATTAATTCGAGTATTATTTATTGGAAATTCAGAAAATAGGGGCTGCGAATTTACTGTTCATATGCCCCGAAACACTGTTCACAAGCTGTGGATTACTGTTCACGGGCTGTGAGGGTCCGATTGAGACGCGAGTTGAATTTTTGGAACCTAGAGATTATGGCGAGAAAGTTCCATGAAGGATCGGAATTGATTCGACGCCATTTAGTTGGAGAAAAATGAGAATTTACGTGTTGGATGCATATTTAATTATAAATAAATTGTGGTGATCAAATTGAGCATGTTGTTGTGCAATTGGGTGATTATATATGCTTGTTGGGTGTACTCGTGAGTTAAATAATGCGTATGCGGGCCGCGTGTAATGGGCCAGTGGATTGTGGTAAATGCGTATTGAGCTTGTACTTGAGAAAGAAGGAATGATGATGTAATAAAGTGTGGGGTGCAAGTGTGCACAGAATTTGAGGCAATGGCATGAGAAAGTGAGGTGGGATCGGGCCGAGTATCATAAACTCGGGCAGCGATCACGTAGGTCTGTCGCATTTGGCACAGGCTGAGGCTCGAAAGAGCATGATTGAGTTCGGTCCGAGGCACGATCAGCTCGGGTGAGACCGGGATTGGACCGAGGCATTATAAGCTCGGGTTCCGATCATGTAGGCCTTTCGCATTTGGCGTGGGCTGAGGATAGTGTGAAAGTGGGATCGGACCGAGGCGTGTGATGCTCGGGGCGCGATCGAGGGCCGAGGCGTGTTTACGCGGGCCGAGAAAGTAGAGGATCGGACCAAGGCGTGTGATGCTCGAGGCGCGATCGAGGGCCGAGGCGTGTTTACGCGGGCCGAGGAAGTGGAGGTGGAATGTGAGTATGTTGAGCGGGTTGGAAACGTGGCATGTTCGTTGTGTGCGTGATATGTGGAAAGTTCGTATGTTGTGTCATGTGTTTTCAAAATAAATTTTTATAATTGGACTAACGTGCAGGCTGCGTGTGTCGAGAGTTCAAGTATGTGTATTCGTGTGTTCTGTGGTGATTTGTTTGGTCGTGTGTTTATCTATGTCTGGAATAACGTGATAGCCTAGGTAGGGTTTAGGTTACAACTTATTGAGAAGTGTCTCATGGTTGTATAAACCAAACCATTTCAGATCCCCCGCCTGAGCGATGAATAATCCGCCGCCACCACCAGAACGTTTTGGAGTCCCCATGCACACCGAGCTAGAGGTTCTAGAGTTTCCGATGGATCGACACAAGAGGACTCCGACTCGGAGAATCGGATCCAGAATGGATGCCTAGTAAGGGGCGTAAGGAGTAATATCCAGATATGGAATTGGGTTTTTTGCGAGTACCATTTTTGGATGGAAGGTTGATCAGGTCATAGGCCCTTTTTGTTATGGACAGTAGTAGTGAGGCGTGCACTTGTAATTGTGGTGACTTGTAAGTGTTGGGGTGGCCTTGTAATTGTAAATATTTTGGTATAAGTTTGGAAATGAGATATTGATATGTATATTCTCCCTTAATGCCTCCCCAATTTTTATATTGTCCGGGATTAATTGTAATATCCGCTGTGGTTGTAAATCTCTGATGATTATTTGAGGTCGGCGATATTTCTAGGACGTCGCACTCATCGACCAGGTAAGGGGCGTCGCGTGCCCGTTGGGATTCGGGGCGTGACAGCAACGTTACCTGACCGCACTTTTTCGGGAGTCCGACATCCAATCGTAGTCGATGGAGATCTATTCTTCAAGTAGCTTGCCATACTAAGCGCATCCGCCAGGAATCTCCTAGCCATACCGGCACTAGAGATCATTTTATGGGCTATCATTAGTAATATTTTGCTCATCAACTCTGCAACCTGTTGTGGTTCATTGGCATTAGTGCGGTGTTTCACTATGTCTTCCTTCATGCAGAATTCGTTTAACAGCTTTCAGCAAAACTCCATACTATTGTCAATCCGCACATGCTTGATCTTCTTACCAGTCTCCTTTTTTTTATCAAAGCTCTCAACTGTCTGATCCTGATAATAGCATCAAACTTATGCCTAAGCACAAACACCTAAATCTTCCTCGAGAAGTCGTCAACAACTGTAACTATAAATCTTGCACTCTTTCTTTAAGGAAACCGCGACAACCTGTGAACATCCAAGTGAATCAATTTTGCAATTTCTGTGGTTTCTCTGACAATCGCACTGAATTGTACTTTCCGCTGTTGATCTAAATCACAGCATCTGCATACATTCATTTTGTTAGCAATATAACCACATAGCAAATTCCTTTCACTACTTTCAGGCTTCTCTCGCTAATGTGCCCCAAACGCATATGCCACAATTCAGATTCTCGAACCGATGCATCCAACGTCTCCGCAACGAATTCTATCACTGTCTCACCTTGAAGCTCATACAAGTTATTATGCTTGATTCCTTTCATTATCACCAAGGCACCTCGAACAACTTTCAGAAGTCCACATTCTAAAGAATGCCAACACCCAACTGAATCTAGGGCACTCAAGGAAATCAGATTTTTCTTCAACTCCGGAACATGCCTCACTCCAGTCAATGTCCACACAATATAATTATACATTCTGATTCTAACGTCACTAACACCTATAACATCGCATTTAACGTTGTTCCCCAACTGCACTTTTCTACTATCCGTGCACTGATAAGTGATAAACCAGTTCATGTTTGGTGTAGCATGAAAAGAACAACAAGAATCCATAATCCATCTGTCAAACGACGAATCATCAGTGACAGACAAGACATAATCAGCATTAGCCGAATCACTGTCTACTATAGCTGCAACATCATACGCATGATCAACTCTAATTCTTTTACCCTTATTGTTTTTCAGCTTAAGGCAATCCCTTCTAATATGCCTTCTCTTGCCATAGCTCCAACAGACGACATTACTAGCCCTAGACTGATTTCGTCTATTCGAGTTCATATTACTCTTGCTAACACGTGTACTAGTTCTTCCTCTTCTTTCACCTACTAAAGCAACTGATACATGTTAGTCGAATTCTCTTCTATGGATGTCCTCACTCAAAATTAAATCTCGAACACCATCAAACGTCAAACTTGTTGACCCAGAGGAATTACTAACAGCAGTAATAGTAGTATTCCAACTATCGGGCAATAAGGATAATAGAATCAAAGCACTTACCTCATCTTCAAAATCAATCTCAACTGAACTCAATTGACTAACGATCACATTGAATTCATTAATATGATCAGCAACTGACTTACCTTCGCTCATCTTCAAATTAAAGAGACGTCGCATCAAATAGACTTTGTTGATCGCAGAGGGCTTCTCGTACATGTTTGACAGGGCTTTCATCAAATCCGCAGTGGTCTTCTCATTCACGATGTTAAACGCGACGTTATGAGCCAACGTCAGCCGAATAACACCCAAAGCTTGTATATCAAGCAATTTCCAATCAGCTTACTTCATCATCTCTGGCTTCTCCCCAAACAAGGGCAAGTGCAATTTCATCTTATATAGATTATCCTCGATCTGCATCTTCTAGAAACCAAAATCTTTCCCATCAAATCTGTCGATTCTCACTTTTCCTTCTTCTGTCACCATCAATTCACTTCAACTCAACCAAGTCTAGCTCTGATACCAATTGTTGCGGAAGCCAAGTGATCGAACAATAAAATTGACAAAACAAGAAAATAAATCGGACACCGGATTTACGTGGTTCGATCGTAGTGACCTACGTCCAGCACGAAATTCCACTATAAATCAAGCGATACAACGGAGATTATAACCACACTCAAATCACTCAAACGCTCTAAGTGTTTCCCAAACTCCAATTACACCCAATAACTCACGCAGTGTTTAGCCCACAATTTTTCACCAAATAATCTCTCAATCTCGCAAAGTAATTGTACACAAATCTTACCACAAGATTTAATCGCTACAATACAAACAGTTGAACTCTTGGTGTAATTCCACGAAAAAAACCCACACCAAGCGCTCAATTGAACACGACGCTTCAAGAATCAATTCTTCGTTCTAGACATATGGACTTCAAGAGAACCACGCCGCTCTTCATCAATGACTACGCTCCGAAACCCTCAATCCGCTTTTATATGTATAGTTAGGAAGAGGATGTGGCCGACTAAGAATTGGATTTGGATATCTGGATGATTCGGTCAACCAAGCATGGCTTGGAATTTCCTTTGTTGACCGCGACTCCTACAGGAATTAGGAAAGAATATTTTATTCTTTCTATTTTCCTTTTCTTTTGTTTGCTGCCAACTCTTGCATATTAGGAAAGCAAATTTCCAATATTTCCTTTTGCTCGATTTCGGACGTCCGCAAAATATCCAATTTGGATAGATAATCTACGATGGGCAAGCAAGTACATTGGTGGTGACAACTTCCATCATCGGATTGCTCGGTTCTCCCCTGGTGCCTTATGTCATATTATTTGGTCCGAACGAAATCATATCCTTTTTAGGAACCAGCCTCTGTTCTTACCAGCCATGTGCAATCACATTGTAAAGGTTGTTCGGGACAGAGGGTTATCCATGCAACATGTTCAAGACACTCGTCGCAACAGGAAGATCCAAACTAATTGGGGCATTTCATCGTCCATATTCGCATAACTTGCTTTTGTGTCCTTGTTTGTAACTTCTATAGTTAGTTGGATGATGTTTAAGCCTTCTTGTATTGCTCTTATACTTTGTCTACCCGTAACACCTTTGCACCTGTTGGAACACATAAAGGTGTCGCTATATGTGCGGGGTTTTTGTGTTCGGCTACCATCCCTGTAAGCATGGTTTTGAAAAGTTTATACAATACTTAACTTACCAAAAAAACTATTGTAAATTCCATGCTCTAATCAAACCCGATAAGTTATTATGCTCGTGGAACATACAAAAAGGACAAGGAATCCTAGTAAAATTCATAGTATTTGAGTATATATCTACGTGGAAAAATCCAAAAGGAAAAGACCATGATCTTTCCTTAAAATAGATTTTGGTGGAAAACCCTAGATTGATGGATAGACGTAGGTATTTCCCATAGGGTACGCTGTGGCAGAAAAGGAGGGAAATGCAGCTAATTGATCGTGGGTAAATTATTCTCTTACGCATCTGTGTAATCTTGATGACATCGAGATGTTGATTAAAGATAGGTTTAACTTTTATAAACCATTTTAGAAAAGGTGGATCAAAATGGCGGGAATTATTGGAATCGGCAAACTGTAGTCTAATTTGAACTTAATATAATGCGTTCCCGGTAGAACAGTAACGCAGTTTATCTTTTATGAAGCGGTCGGGATGTATCCGAACCAACTTTCATGCATGTCAAACATCTCCGAGCTATCGTAAGGGCCTCAAATCCTAGTCTTTCTTACTAGGGCATTGCCTGGTCATAAGTCCCACCTAAGCTGGGTCTGATACACGGATTGGTCGCAAAAGGCACACCCGATCGACTGCATGGATAGCTTTCGGTCTTTGGAGCCACCATGGATTGGGAGCGGAAAGATTTCAAGTTAGTATGGTCAGTAATTTTTTAGGATTTTGTGGCTCGAACCAAATCAAGAGCCTGTACTTAACAGGATCATTCGGGCGAGATGTGTTCCGATCTGCACAGATGATTAGGATCTTGATAACATGCACTCAAGGCCACTGTTCATGGTCCAGAATCATTCGTGATAGCAACGTGAACTAGAAAACTCTAAACTTTATTAATCAGATGGAAAGTTGCGGCCCCATCTTAATACAGACAGGACTCCACTTGGATGATAAATTGGCATAAATGTCATGATTCATTTTAATTAGACATAAATCCAGGCGACGGAGCTGAAATTGACGGGCCATGAGAGGGGCCGAACCGGCGCAGAGAGCCGTCGCGGCCAGCTTGGCAGCAGCCTGAGTTGGATGGAACTGGTCCCAGAACAAGTGCTCCTCTCGGTTCCGGCACACTCGGGCCGTCGGGGAGCATGCCGATTCTGCGTTCAGTGTCCCGTTGCCACAGCAAGCCTTTTGCACCTCTTTGAAGGCTGTGAAAGTAATCGATAATGAAAGATTTGATGAGAGGATGATTAAGACAACAGTCTTCTTGTTATAATCTGATCCCAGGAAAAAAAACAAAAGAAAAGAAGCAGAAGAAATCTTAGTGAAGATACTATGTCTCGTTGATTGATAAATAATCTCCGTCGGGATAGTGAACCAGAAGAAATTGATGGTCCATTTTTGCTGATAAATCTATGAAAGGCCAGGGTGTTGGGCATCGCGGTGATAGTCGGGCAGGTCTAGGCCGAGGCTTGAAGTTGTGCCTAGATTTTCGGCTAAACCGGTCCATTATACAACTTTTTGGGATAAGTGCATTGAAAGTTCTAAACCTCGTCACAAAAATATAACTAAGTCTTAAAACTTGTTAAATTGGTCAAATTAGACTCGATTACACTTTCGTGAGATGTTTTAGGACGTAATTGCATTTTTTTTCAAAGTTTTAAGACCTTGTTGCACTTTCGCGATAAGTTTTAAGACTTAATTGCTCTTTTTGAAAGTTTCAGAATTCAATTGCATTTTTGTAACAAGTTTTATGATTTCCATTGCACTTATCCATAACTTTTTTATACAAACTTCTGGTATAGGTCGGGCTTGGCCGGGGCGCAAATGCCCTTCTCAAACTAGTCTAAACATTATATCGGGCCATGCCTAGGTAAGCCAGCTAATCTCCAAGCCCATGATTAGGCCCGTTGAACGGAGTCAAGTGTGACCCGCCGTCCTAACATGTAGGTACGTCGTGCAATTTTATAATGAAAGAGGGGTGAGTTTTTTCTTATTTCCAAGAGCTAAACCCTTGTAACATGAAGCTTTTTAAACCCAACAATGCCGAAAAATTTGCTATTACCTTAAAACATAATTTGAAGAGAAACGCTACAGGTAGTCGTAGTCATATCATGAAGATCACTTACGGAACGTAATGTTGATGGTACTCATGGTCGCCAAATAAGCATTCCCGAGAGAGAATTGCACTCCTTGATGCTCGGACTTCAGCTTCTGTAGGACTCCTTCAACTACGGCCAAGAACGCCTTGGCGTAGTCGTTGATGTCCTGAATGCAACCGCCGCTGCCGTTGCCCCTCAGCCTTTGGATTGGGACGCACCCGATTGGCGGGACGCTGATGATGCCGAACCGCCTCACTCCAAGTCTTGCCAGATTCTACGAAACATGGTGACCATATAGTAAATTGTACTATATATGAGGCGCACCAAGTGTATCCGCTAAAATGCATCCAAACCATTTGACATGATATAAGATCCACCCGCTCGATATATGGTTCTAACCGACCCCCTGGATTTAATGGTTGGGAGTGATTAGTTCCCGGTTCCCAAAATTGGGAACCGGAGACCAAACCAGACCGGTCCAATGGAACTAGTCACTAAGGGTCAGTTCATATTTTAGTAATTTTTATTAATGAATTTATGTCAATGAAGTTAATTTAGGGTTTAGTTTACATTTTTCTAATTTTTTTATGAAATAAAAAAAATAGTATATGTAGTCGGTCCAGTCTGGTTGGTTCAGTTCGGTCCATTCCCCCTTGGAATCCGGAACCAGGCTGCCTGGACACGGGTTTTACTTTTAGGAAGCAAGAACCAGACCGACACTCTCGGGAACCGAACCAAACCGGCGGTTCCCGATTTAGGCGGTCCGTTTTGCACACTCCTAGAATATATGCACTCGATCCACATTTGCCTAATAATTTTTTCATATTAAAAGATTTTTTTTGAGGTATATTAAAAGAGTTTATATATAGGAAAGAGTTAAATGAGAAATTCTTTGAGTTGAAGGATACAGGCATAACGTGATAATAGTTAGTGCATAGTTCTGTCTTTTATGCCAAACGTTGCTAGTCAGGTAATAAGTGGTAAGAGCCCTATGAATCTCCCTTCTTGTTAAGGCAAGGACTGGCCAGTTGCCCCCTGCATGTGTGAAAGAGGTTAAGAAAAGATACACACCTTCAGGTGAGCTTCATATTGGTTACCAAGATTCACGAGGAACTCGGGGCTCCAAGATTGATTGGACTCGAAGTAATCGAAGATGTCGTTGCTTCCGACGCTGATGACAGGGGGAATTCGAGAGCATAGTCTCCCCTCGAGATGTCCCCATCAGTTCCGTAATGTTGTTTCGAACCGTCGCAAACTGCTCCACCTGTTCCCTGAACGGTGTCACTCGCCCCTGTTTATTAATAAGAGGGCGCAAAGTGCTTAGAGGTTAAGCAGTCGTGATGTGTGATATATCTTGGAATCAATGTGAGAGCTTACAAATTTCTTCCCTGTAGTGTCCATGATTCCTGACCCTCCAGAAGCAAAGTTCACACCAGTGAGTACATTCCTCTTGAAGTTGCCCATCTGGGTGATGAGTGACAAAAATGGTCTTGGACTTCTATTGTGACCCATTAACCTCGCTACATACACCAAAAAAACAACCCCCAAAATATAAATTAATAGTTATCATTACAATGACAATCACCAACAGACATCAAAAGTAATGAACTCAATGTTTCTTGATGTGCAATATTCACTTGATGGAGTGGAATGAATCCAACAATGATTGTGCTTAAACGTTGTTCTCCAAAGAAAATTACCAAGTGCATCAGCAGTGTTATAGCCATTACTGAACCTCCCCGTCGGCCGCGAGCCGAGAGAATCGATCCCATAGAAACGAAACTCGGCCCTTGCTTTACACCCCCGCAAGAAGTTATTAGTCCCAACATCCATCGTCGAGTCGCCGAACAAGAAAATCGGGAGCTTGTCCGCTTTAACACGAAGCAAGATCACCATAGTCATTGCTGTAACGAGAAACATAGAAGTTAAGGGCTTCTTTGCCATGGCAAATGCTGTCCTTTCCTTCTCTTGGAGAAAATATAGGCTTCAGAAAGATTATCTCGAGTTGGGTTTTGGCCAGTCTTGCTTTGCACCATCGAGGCCACGCAAACTTATAAATGAAGCAGGCTGAAGTTGGAAGCAATTCAAGAAGCAGCAACTTCGCCAAATTATGATGGGACTTGAACTAAGGAGTCATTATCCCAAGATCCAACTGGTTCTAGGCAGAGAAACCAAAATCTGATCTACATCTGGGCGGGTTATTCTAATAGATTTTATACCAGGCGGCTGGAGAGAGAGTATAGTCGAAAGAGAAAGGAGGTGATTTATGCTGAATACTATCATAGCAAGCAAGTTTTGCAAGATCAATGGGAATAACTTGTTAGGGCATAATGCTGAGAAGACAAGACTACGAATTTGTTTGTGTGACAAAAAGGAGAACTACTTGAATCAGTTTTTCTATGTTCATGCTTCTTCTAATCTGCTATACCTAGTCATTGCCAGATGCTTCGGTTGTTCAGACATTACCTTTTGGTACTCAGGACCTAACCGTCCCAGCAGACATTTCTCTCCAAGTTGAGTGTTTTTCGGCAACAATACCGAATCCGACACTATCATAAGGGTTGCTCATGTGATAAAGAGTGTATGTGTCTTCCTTGCTTAAGATCTAGGTTTTTAATTATTGTATTTGCGCATTTTCTTGAGACCCCGTATAGAAGTACAGACCGTTGTGCTTAAATTGGTGCTGACCGAATATCTATATCGAAAAGTCTAATAAAAAATTATAATTACTCAGAGTCAATATCGTAATGTAGGAACAGATTCAGGCTTCACTTTTGTTCCGGTCTGGTTTGTATGTGAGAACTAGTGTTAAAATATCATCCCACGTTACTTGACCACCGGTGCAAATAAGTACAATCTTATTCATGCGATCTCCATCTAATTAATTAGTTAAGGTTTTGGATTTGGCATTTTAACATGGTATTGAGTGAAGATGCACTTCGAAAAATGACTATTGATTAGAAGGTCGTCAAAACCTTAAGCTTATAAGTAGAGTGAGACCATATCCTTGTATTGAATCCAATTCACAAATTGGCAAGCTCAGCTCTCAGCTCTGGCAAATATGCTTCCAAAACCTGGCAATTGACATGTGGCTAACTATTGCATTCCCAAGAGCCTCCCTAAGGGCTTCCTTTCCAAGCTGTAGCCACCCGACCTTTTTTTCTCTGAAGCGACTCCCCTGAGGGAGGAGCCTCCCTCCCTCCCTCTGTGTCTCTCTATCTATCTATCTTCTAGACTTCTTCGTTGATTTCGTGGACAAAATCGTCCACGGATGTGAGCTCTGAAGATTGAAGCGTGAGTACCTTGAAAGAATCTGCTCTCTCCAGATTTGCTCACTCGCTCCAGCTCATGTTGCTTGCCCTAAATAGTTGAGCGCTCCGCAAGTCTCTGAAGCTCCTTGGTTGCTGCCTTCAGCAATCGGCTTATCTGAAAGTTATTTTATGATCAACCGGTTTCTCTTTTGCAATTTCGTCTCTCCCAATCTTGAGCTAAATCTCGATTTGGTTGCTCTTCTATCCCGATTTAGAAATAGATCTAAGATTTATAAGGCGTTTTTTGTGCTTTTTCAACCTTTTTGTGTTGTTATGGTCTCTATACGGCAATGGTATTGGAAATGCCGAACCTAAGTATGCACCGCCTTTTGGCAAAGCCATAGCTACTAAAGAGAGATTTCTCGACGTGTACTCATCATTTATTATGATGCGAGATTTGGTGATTAGGCGCCGATTATCCTTTAATGTTATGATAAATCCGTCTTTGTCTGCACGCTGTACTAAGTTGATTCACTTTTCAGATTTACTTGCTTTGAGAAATTTGCATATTTATTTCAAAATTATGTACATATGTTTCATATGAAATGAAAATTTTCCTTCTGACCCCCCAAAAAGAAAAAAAACACTATTGCATTCCTAAGTGCTAAAAAGGATGTTGGGATGAAATCTATGAACCAATTCATTTCATCCAAAATACAACTTTTTTTTATCCAAAATACAACTTTGCTTTCAGGGAATCACATAGAGGAAAGACAATCATGTTGTCACTTTCTAACCTTTCTTAAAAGTCGATAACTTTGTTCTCCACCGAGGTAATTGTCCCTTTGAATTGGTGTAATTATCTTACAGCACGAACTCCCAGGTTCCACTTCCCAACCTCCCTTATACAAGAGTTAAGAACAATTGACTTCGATAAGTTATCTTAAAATAGAGATTAATTCAGTTTCAAATCTTTTAATTATGTCAATTTAGTTCTAAATATTTTAACGATTTGTCAAATTAATTCTAAACCTTTTAACAAATAGCCAATGTAGTTATTCCGAATAATTTTGATCGGAAATTGTTAAATGACTGTATTAACAAATCATCAAAAGGTTTAAAATTAAATTAGCAAATCGAAAAATATGTTTAGGATTAAATTAGCATAATTGAAAGATCTGAGACTGAATTGGCTACCGTACAATAGGCTTATGACTTTTTTAGACTATTTTCCCCGTGACCAATGGGTGTGTCCGGCACTGTTATGCGGAATTAGCGATTATGTAGTTGTTCCTTATGAGTGAGTGCTGAAATTTCGAGGAGATCATCATCTATACATCTAGTTCTTCAACCAGACCAAAAGGTTATAAGCATGGGAGATTCAGAAGTTTGTTTTTCATGGCCAGATCGCAACTGGTCTGGTATATATACAAATGGCTTGTATTTTTTGCACTATTTACCCCGATATGAGACAAAATTTGCGGCATACCCGTGGGTCCGATCCTGCATTCATAGCCTCTTTCTTCTTTCTTTAACAATAATATTCCAAAATATTGGTTATATAAATATATATGTGATTTAGAAGCATCATTAATTTTCAGATTTTGCATCAAAGTTTTTATTATGACTGTTAGTTTGTTTAAGATTGCTTAAAGCACAGGGCTAATATAACTAAAAATCTCAAATTGATACATTTGTGACAAATTTACTCAAAATTAATTGTTAGGTTATCAAAAACCTTAAACTGATACACTTATGACAAATTTATCCCAAACTGATATGGATTTCGCCATGTTAGGTGTCATCAAACTCGGCAATTTCACTGTAAAATTTGAATGAAGCTAACAAAGTGTAAAAATGTTAAGAATGTACCAACTTGAGGTTTTTAATGATCTAAAATTAGTTTGGGATAAATTTATCACAAATGTACAAGTTTGAGGTTGTCGACGATCTAAAAAAAAGTTTGGAGTAAATTTGTCATAGGTATACAAATTTGGAGTATTTTGTGGTAGTAATCATAAAGCAAAAATACTTTTACCGTTTCACTTAAATTAGAAAACATCATGCGTATGCATGTCAAAATATGATACTTTTAGGTGTTTCCAATTTAAAAAAAAAGATTAATATTACGGAAAACCCTAAACTGGTACACCTATGATAATTTTATCCCAAACTAATTTTTTGACCATAAAAAATCCCAAACTGGTATACTTGTGACAAATTTACTCCAAAGCAATTTTTTGATCATCAAAAACCCTAAATTGATACATTTATGACAAATTTACCCTCTGTTAAATTATATTAATACCACGAAAAATTGAACCGGTACACCTATAATAAATGGAGGGTAAAACTCCAAACTGATACATTCATGAATTGTCACATGTCATTCAACTCAGAAATTTGACGGTAAAATTAAAACAGAAACTAATGAAGGGTAGAATTGTCAAAGATGTACCAGTTTGAGGTTTTTAATTGTAAAAAAATTAGTTTTGGGTAAATTTGTCATAGATGTAGTAATTTGTGATTTTTCAGGGTATTAACCCTAAAAAAAAGATGAAATATGTGGGAAATAAAATATATGTTAAGGGAAAAATAAAAGTACTGCACGTGCTCATAGTTGATGGGACGAAGTGCGATGATAAGACTTGGTGAGACTATGTGTGAGTCTGAAAAACGTATTTGTATGATACGAAATAGGGTTAATATTACGAAAAATCTCAAATTGGTACATCTGTGATAATTTTATCCTGAACTAATTTTTTGACTATCAAAAACTCAAAACTGGTATATCTGCGATAAATTTACTTTGAATTACTTTTTGACCACCAAAATCCCTATACCGGTACACTTGTGACAATTTTACCAAAAACTAATTTTTTTATCACTAAAAATCCTAAACTGTTACATTTGTCATAAATTTACCCTTCGTTAGTGTTCATTAAATTGGTTTAATATTACGAAAAATCACAAATTGGTAAACTTGTAACAAATAGAGGGGTAAAACCCCAGACTGGTACACCCGCCAACTACCACATATCATCAAACTTAGCAATTTGACGGTAAAATTTAATAGAAACTAACATAAGGTAAATTTATCACAAGTGTACCAGTTTGGTTTTTTTTATAGTCAAAAAATTAGTTCGAAGTAAAATTATCACATATTTACCGGTATGGGGTTTTTAGTGATCATAAAAATAGTTCTATGTAAAATTATTACAGGTGTGTCAGTTTTGGGTTTTTTATAGTCAAAAAAATAGTTTGGGATAAGTTTGTCATAAATGTACCAGTTTGAAGTTTTTCGTGATATTAACCATATGAAATAACATCCCTAATATGGTAATTGCAGCTTAAACACATAGTTTTTGAGTAATTTTAAGAAATGGTAATTTTTCGCAAACAGATTGAAATAATAGTAAATGTGAGAGACTTAAGTTCAAATTTAAAATGTTACAGATTATAATCAAATTGAAAATGCGAAAGATTCGTATTTTTAATTGATAATTATCGCGATTCTTTAATTAATGAGTTCCTTTTCGAACCAACATTGACTTATGACTCTCTTTTTTCAAATAGTAAGCAAATATGCTGATAAAAGTCTTTGGTTAAAACTCAATATCACCATATTTTATGCAACTATTTTCGTATTCACGGGTAAAAGTTTTTCGAGTGTTTCACAGTAAATTAAAGTCAAAATTTCGAGATTTTAAACAATTTTAAAAGTAAATGTCGATTCCAAGACACTAACTTTGAATTTCACAAAAATTTGTAAAATAATTAATGACACATTTTTTTCCATATTTATATCTAAATAATTTTTGGTCGACAAAAAAGAATTAATAGGCAAGCCCTTAAATATATAGAGCTAAGAGTGTTGCTCCTCCTCTTGAAGTAGATGGTGCGTGGAAGGATAACAGAGGGTCATATGTATTATTGCAAGATCGAATAGAGGCTCAGTTGTCCAAGAGCAGACAAGATGAGGAAGAAGGAACTTGTTGATGAAAATGGAAGTTGCAGCTCTTCCTCTCATATGCAAAGCTAATCAGTCTCTTGGCATCCATAAAGCTGTCTTTGAAAGTGATTATAAGGTGTGAAAAGTCTTTGCCCCTGGTGTATTCACCTTTTCATCTCGAACTCTCATTTCCTACTTAGCAACAACTTAGGATAGAGTTTAAAGTAGACCGATAGAACTAGTATGTTCTCTTCTTTTTAATGATCTTTCATTTAGATGGAGTCATTCTTTAATGGGAAAATGACACAAATAATCCATGAAATTTGAGTCAATGTGCAATTTGATCCATGAACTTTTAATTTGTTCAATATAGTCCATAAACTTTATATATAATGTTTAATGTGATCCTTGAACTTTCAATTTGTTCAATGTAGTCCTTGAACTTTTGGTACATGTTCAATATAGTCCTTGAACTTTATAATAACTTTATAAAAATGTTCAATATAATCTTTTCATTAATTTAAGTTCATGAATTATATTGTATACTTTCATAAAGTTCAAAGACTAAATTGAACATGTATCAAAAGTTCGGTAATCACATTGGATAAATTAAAAGTTCGGAGACCACATTAAATATTAAGCTAAAATTTAGAGACTATATTGAATAAATTAAAATTTAAGAGTCAAATTATATATTGAGCCAAAGTTCAAAGACCGTTTATGTCATTATACCTTCTTTACTCTACCATCTTGATGTAGGCTCCAGTTCCTCCTCGTAATATCCCGACTATTTTGATGCGATCGGAGGTTTGTTTTTGGGAAAAAAAGAAAAAAGAGCGCCACACCTAAAAAAAACGCTGCATTAAATGAGAAAAAAGAAAATGGCGAAGAAAAACCAGACACTTGTCATCTTCCACCTCCAGCTCCCTCGTTTCAGTTTCTCGCTCGCATCATCCCCTCACGCTCTCTTCCCTCCATTGATTCTCCATCGAGCGGCCGCCGTTCCTGCGCCCGCGCGAGCTCGCGATCCTCGCGGCTCGATCTCGCATGCGAGATTCCTTCCCGGGAAGGAGGAGGAGGGGCGCGCTTCGTTTCCCCCGGGAAGGGGGAAGAGGACGGACGGGACGCGGCTCCGGCGATAACCGCGGCCTGGCCTGATCGACGCTCGGATGCGAGTTCGCGCCGGCTCTTCTCTCTCGGATGTCGAACGGCGGAGTATGCGCGCCCATCGGGGAGCTGCGCGATCGAGCGCTCGACCGGTGCTCCCGCTGCTTCCCCTGCCTCGACGATCCCGGTGAGCTTCCTCCTTCTTCTGTATCTCCCCCGCCGTCGTTTCTTGTTGTTTGCGAGGAGTTTTTCTTTTTTTGTTCGTCCGCGAGGGTTCCGGGGGGGGGGGGGGGGGTGTTTAACGTTCGCTGCGCTTGGCGTTAGCGGCCGGTTTGATCCGCCGTCGTGTTCGACCCTGTTGATGGCGTGACTTTGCAGCTCGGAGATCTTCGTTGGGGCTGAAGGTGTCTGTGGTGGCGCTGCATCTCGTATACGCGGGCTTTCTGTTTTTGTTTGACGAAGGCTTGATCGAGAAGACGAGAAGGGAACCGTGGTACGCTGATTACCTCTCCTGTGTTGTTTACCTTTCGTGTTGGATAAAGGTTGCAATTGAGGTTTTGCAGTGTGATTAGTGGACGTCGAGCGTCCTAGTTAACGCGAGATTTGCTGTTGTTGTGGGAGGAAGGGTAGAACTTTAGAGCTCTAATTTCGGCACTGAAATAATACCAGAGCATTAAATGATGATTGATTTTTTGCAGATGATACTTCTTTGGACTGTCTTTAAATTCAATTTAGCCACTATAGCATTCTGGTCGAATTCGTCTGGAAAAAGGTCGCTTTTACCTGTTAGGGAGCCACTGAAGGGAAGTAAGATATAGGTTTTTCGAGGATTGAGCGCTTTTCTGACTGCTCATATTAATGTTTCAAAAAGTTTAAATCGCTTAACGAACTAAGTTTGGTTTAAGTTGTGAATATTTGAGATTCTTAAAGGCTTCGTGATACACGTCTCTCGAATGCTCAGATAAACCAAGAGTTCAAATCACGACTCAAGTGAAAAGACCATAGTCAAAAGCCACAAAAACATTCTTCGATTTGTTGGTATAGTTTTTTAGTCCAAATTCGGAAATTATAAATTGATAATAGAATCTCACGGAGTTAGCTTAATAGTTAAGGAATAGATTATATGCATGGATTACGCGCACAGAACATTTTGGGCCCCATACTGCCAAGTGCAAATAATTTCATGTTTAGGGTATCCACTCGGGGTTTAGCTTGCACACATGGCCCATGAGATTATGGGGTATTTCATGAACTCAAGGTTTACCTACTTAAGGTGGGTTTCATGTCATAAAAAAAAATGATTGTTGATTTCACGCATACTTCTAATTGTTTTGGTTGAGAAAATTCCCGTATGAAGCTCAAAATTCATAACCATAGTTGCTGTGACCAATTCTGCTCGAGCAATAAGATGGTCATTTTTTTTCACTTGTCATATTTGGAAGGCGTCTACCCATTCACCGTCCTAAAATTTCGTTGGATATTGCTTGACAATGAGTGCTGAGTCCATAAATGTTCATTAATCTGTGAATAACTTGACTTAAAAAGTCAGTTACTTCACTTTGCTAATTTTTGTTTCTTACTTGTCAGGTACACTGCCTTGTATTTGCTGCTTTTTGTTACTGCATTAATCCAATACTTCGTCACAGCTGGTTCTTCGCCAGGGTAGACATCACAACCGAAAATCTATGTGTCGAATGACTTGGAGTAAATGATCTACCAGGTTCTTTATACCTGATGTACTTTCTTCTTTTATTCTTTTAGATATGTCCTTGATGCAATGGAAACTTACAATGAAGCAAACTTACTGTTTAAGAGGAGTCCAACAGCTTCAAAGTAAGGACTTAATTCTTCTTCTGGATTTTGTTATTAAACACAAAATTCATAATTATTTATTTCAACTCATTTTGCTGCTTGGATATCTTTACAATGTTCAAGTGAAGACATCCTGCTTCAAGCAAAAATGGTCGCTTGACTGGGACTGTGGATAATGGTCAGTCTGGAAGAAATTCTCTTGGAAGTAGTTCTTGGTCAAAGATGGTGATGGAATTTTATCGCACTGGAACTTCCATGAGGTAGGGAGTCATTTATGGCAAAGATATGTGTACACACTGAAGTAATATTCTGTGACTTTTCATGTTGAGTTCTTCCAGTGTAGTCATTCTTCTTTGGCCTGCAGTATTATGATTTTGTATACTACTGTTGAATTCCTCTAAGTTGTTCTAAGATCAGCTTTTATAAAGGGGATCTCTTTACCCTTCACCCTAAACTTTTTTCTTTCTAACTACTTTGTCATGATTATGCAGAACTTTGACATGCTCGTACTGTAATATTGAGCAGGTAACTGTCTCTTGGTTTTATGATTTAGTTTACTGTATATCTGTATATAATCTAGGCATGCTTCCATTAATGCTCTTTGACAATTGCAACAGAACGGGAGCTCCTGTTTTCCTTATAAAAGTTAGTAGCATGAACAATACTTCCCTTTTTTGTGACACTTAATTGGGGTGCTGCCTTACTGGCAAGAAAGGGGCGAAGTTTACTCCTTTGGTATGGACATATGAAACCCATATCATTGCAAACTTGTATTTCCCTGGACATCCTTTACTTATTGGCTTAGTTGATTATTCAACCACTTACTTTTAGATTACTATTTGGTCAGTCAACCCCTGCAGTGATCCAGTGGTCTCTGCTATCTATGATGTTATGGGCAAACCGGAAATCAAAATTCAACACTTAAACATCATCAGCACATGTTCAAATGCTCAGCTCAGCATGTTGTAGATAAGATTATTGAGGGACTCTGTCTGCATGCATTTGCACTGGACAGCAACCTAGCTGTAGTTGGAGAAGCTCAGGGAGTCCATTGTGTTAATAATATTGTTGAGCTTTCCTGCTTCTATATCCATTTTTTACCTTGATATCACTATCATCTTTTGTTCTTATGATTCAAAACTGTGACAGTTTTATTTCTTCTAATTATTAGATAACTTTATCTCTTCTAATTTGGCACCAGATTTTGGTGTCCTTTAGATAAGTTATCCTTGGTTTAACTTCACCGAATCCAAATTGCAGCCTCCAAGAGCAAAGCATTGTCATGATTGTGATAAATGTGTTCTTCAATTTGATCACCACTGTGTTTGGCTTGGAACATGCATTGGCCAGGGTAATCACTGTCGTTTTTGGTGAGCTTACATCTCTTGCTCCCGGTAGCTAGCCCTGTAAATTGACATTTCCTTAGCTAGCACATAATTCGTCATGGAAATTTGATCATGGAACATGCACAGAGGCACTGGGAGGATCTGAAAATGGTTCCTTAATATCTTGTGAAGTATGATTAAAACGAAATCATTTACGGGATCAAACAACTGATAGCCGAGCAATGATACAGGGGTAGTGCCCCCTCTGCAGAATTCATCTCCATCCACATGGTGGGCCATTCAATTTTTGAGTTTTTTTTTTTTGAAATTCTTAACACTGGCCTTTCAATTTTTATGTTCTTTAAAGACTTTCTGAAGCATGCTAAGTAACAAACTGTTCTTTTTGTAAATTAATGCATAAAGCACGAGCACAATGAAGTACAATCAACACTCTAACTGAACCATCACCTCAAGTAACAAATTGTGAATAATAAGTTTTTTAGAATAGAATTTTATTCATTGATGACAAATCTTTTCTACTGAGCGGTTGTGCCTTATTATCCCAGGTGGTATATATTTGAAGAGAATGCACTGTGCTTGTGGACTGGCATCTTGTACATTACATACCTGAAGACTAGCATATCTGGGGCTTGGTATGTGTTTTATCTCTCAAAGATGTTTTACTTTATATGGAATGCAAGGGAAATTACTTAATTGAATTAATACCAAGGGAGCACCACTCTACGTAGAATCATCTGTAAGAGGGAGAATTTGAGGTGCAATACAGAAATATCATCAAGGATAGATATTTTCCCTTAAGCAAAAAGTGTAGCAACTGTAACCACCTATTCCTTACAACCAAGGTTCCTGGTTTCCAAAAGATTTAGAGATTCAAAAGCTCAAAGTGCTCGGTATCGTTTCCTTGCTTGCCCTGCCGCACTAGGCATGTTAAATAGCTGATATCAGGACCTCTGTAATGGGAGCATTTTTTTTATTGCTTATTACCAGTCCCTCAGAAGGAGAGTGAATTGGTTTGTGACAGTGGTTCTTTGATCCGGTGTCACTCGTCTTTTTTATTATTATATGTCATCCATTAGTGTCTGAGGTCCTTGTTGATTATGTTGACAGGTGGAAGGATCTGATAATGATACTACTATTAATTTCTCTGGTGATTTTATTCATCTTTCTTCTCCTACTACTGCTTTTTCATAGGTACGTGCAGAGTTTGCTATCATTCATCTTTTCAAAAGAATTTGTTTATCCAAGTTTCGTTTTCTTCCTTTTTTATCTTTAGTATGGTCTCCGGTTTCTTTCCTATGAATGGTCACATGTCCATATTTTGATTGTTGGCTGTCTAGTTATTTGGGTTGGTGACTCGGATGCATAAATATATCCCTGTCATTGAGGTGTTAATAAATAGAATCCTACTGACCCTTATTGTTTTGTTGTATTATAGCAAAGTCTTTCTCCCGGTTGACATATGCTTCAGGAAACTGACTTGTATGATGAGCTGGATAGACTTCACCTACATTTCGATCCATTGTATTCTATTGTTATTATTGGTCTTACTGGTTCTGGAAGTGTGTTAATTCTCATTCCATAGAAGCAGCTGAATGACCTGAACGTTTTTGTTTGAGATGTTCTTCATATATCATGTGGATTTATACCTGTTAATCCTTGCATCGCCTTCGCTACAGCTACCTCGTGCTGACAAATCAGACCACCTATGAACTTGTCAGACGTAGACGCATCTCATACCTCAGGTAAGTTGTTCTCTGCTACAGTGTTTTAGGATGTTCACTAAATCTCCATTCAATGGTTGGAGTAATTGGCTAAGAGAGGCTTGTTTACAATTCAGTTCACTGAGCAACACCTATCTTTTACTCTTTATCAATATGTTGTTTTTTCTTTTAATCTTCTCTACTCTAGTTATATTCTAAACAAAGATGCTTGGCATAAGGTTTCTCTGGTAAAGATAATGTGCAATCTGATGTGAAGAAAATTTTCAAGGACATGTACGATAGCCAATTTATGTTCTTCATGTGAGCATTCAACAAAACATGAAATGACGACTATTTGCTTGCGTCCATATAAGTTGCTGAAAACTCTCTTTGACAAGCCCTTTTTTCATAGAGAGTAGGCTCGGAGTAGCTAATCATAATTGCCCAAATATGTAAGGCGCACTAATGATGATTTTAGAGCTCTCTCACCTAGTTCCTCTCGTGAACTTGCAGAGGAATTCCTGAAGGACTGTTCCCTTTTAGTAAAGGTGTATGCAGAAACTTGTACAGATTCTGTTGTGCTCAAAGCAGCATTTACGATATGGAAAGGCTGCCCACAGCTCTCGAACTTGAAGAGAAGTCGAGGCCATACAATTGCATGGATGTTCTAACATGCCGTTGCTGCTAAGGTTTTGACGCATTTGTAATTCAACTCAACTATTTTTCTCTGTGCATATTGTATAGTTCAGATGCTGGCATTTACACTGTCAAATTGCTTATACGAGCTTGTTTGTTGTTCTTTTGGTGGTATTTAGAAAATACTTAGCAGTGGGATATTTGGTTCTTCTTTCATTTGGCCCTGTAATATTCACTTATAGTGTCTCACCAAAGTTCGCCAAGAGAATGGGGATTGGGGATTGTTCATTACAACTTAGGATTATCTTGAAAATCAATCCATTCACATCAGTCCTAAAGAAACACAATACAACCACACTGTTGTGGTTTTTCCTCCAAACGTGGCTTCTTGAGCAAAAGGTGGCAAACCGCAGTACCTGCACACTTTAGAGTAGCTATATCGTAGCTCTATCGTGGCACACTTGAGGCTTTCTAGTGAGGCTTGAAGAAGCTCACTTCAATGCCAGTGTCTATCACGACGTAGACCCCGGCTGCGATCAGCAAGATGCTCAGCAACAACCCCACGGTCCCCAAGACCCAGTTGAGCCACCACATTAAACTGTATTTCTTTGGTTTCTTCATCTTCAACCACATGAAGCACGGGTATGCCAAAGTGACAGGCAGCGCAACCCCTCCAATCAAGCCGGCCATACTCCCCAGAAATGGGATTGCCACCGCCACAAAGAAGCAACCGAACCCGAACATGGCCCGGAACAGCGACCGGAGCCACCATGGGCATGGTTGCTTCTTCCTGCTAGTGTACTTAGACTCCATGTCATCGAACATGGGCATGCCATAGATTTGGAACGAGCTCAAAGCATTGATTATCACAAGCAAGCTAGTCAATCCCAGCACGGATCGCGAGACATCGCGGTAATGGAAGTGGTAAAGGGCTGTGAGCATCCCACCGTCTGCAGGTATCTGTCGAAAGAACACCCTTTTACTCGCATGTAACAGTGATTGATTTTAGTACAATAGGAGTGAAGTCATTCTGCAGTTGAAAACCCTAAATTTTGAGCTCACCAAGTGGCCATAAGCCCAGTAACCACCAATTGCTAGTGGGAACAAGCACATTGCGATGAGTGTATATGAAACCCTCACTCCTTTCCACATTGGTATATGCGCAGGAAGCTTCTCACTTGATGGCATAGTTGCCTGTAAAATGGAGAGATTCACCAAGATAAAACACCCTTTTCCTTCTTTAATTGGAAGAAATGGAAGGGACAAATCAGTCTTAAAGGCCCAAAACCTAGTTTGAGGTCAATTAATGAATCTTAACTTAAGCAAAGCTTTCCAAGAAGTTTAGTACATGGATTAGAGTAAAACAGTGGCTGACCTGAATCTCAAGTATGAGGTTGTGGCCTCTGAAGGCAAAAGCAATAATCCCAAGTGCATTAAGCACACTGTTCACATGTTGAAAACGAGTCCCAGTTTTGACTGGATTGTAAGACACTCCTGGAAGCCTACCCTCTGCCACGGACACCACCCATATGGACGTACAGTACCCGATGGCTGTTATCGCTCCGATCAGAGAGACTCCAGCGATCGAGTTCAAGTTGGGCAGCTGCGAAAGCGCCACTGCTCCGCAAGTAAAGACCAGGTACCACTCCACCGACGTCAGTGGCGTCTTTGCGGCGCATGCAGTGGTCCCACAGACGATCTGGTAGAAGAGCTTGGACGTGGATCCGCCGATGATGATCAGTGCCACACAAGTGCCACCTACAGTTAGCCGAAGACATATGCACGATAGTTCGAGTCAGTCGCAGTATATGCTATGTAGCACATGCCTAGTGATGTCCAAGACTACGTCTCTGAGGACACGATCAATCGCTACGCATTGAACATAACAAATTGGCAAGATAATGGAATATCGAGTTTCTATTATACGCGACCAATCACCAAACTGTTACCTGATAAGTACATGATTGGAAATAAACCAAGCAATTTCCCAAGCCTCTCACCTGTGACAGTGAAAAGACAAAAGCAACAAAAAAACGAACAAGATCATCCTCAAGACAAAGAAATTTATTCACTTGAGGCGATTAAGAAGAGTCAGAAATGGAAAGTAGCGAAGCACGAACCGAAAGCAGCAGTGCAGAGCTGGATGTATCTGCTGTACCTCATCCCAGTTTCCGGGGATTCATGAAGTTGGACTAGCAACCACAGTGTGTAGAGCTGCCATATAAATGCCAAAGTCAAGCCTATGATTCCCCACGTCCTGAAAACGCAGATCATTCATGAGCACTATACAAGCCACACGAACAAAAAAGCATATGTGTAGTCAGCTAAGCTCGTGAGGTTATGGGTGCGAAATCAAATTCTGTTGATGAAAATCAAATAAGCTAATGAGTCTATGCTCGTAGTATCAGACAAGAATTTGAGACTCAGATTGGTGCTAACTTTATAATAAGAAAGACTGGATCAAGGTAATGATATATGGTGATACCGCCATGACTATATCGAACGTATGAGACGTAGTTTTCTACAGTCTAGGCTAGTGAGCCGCACGAGTCAAGCACGATGGTATGATCGAGCTCAACTTGGACTCAACTCATATGGTCAATAACCATGGAGTCATTCTCAAAGCAAACAAACTAGCAGCTTGAGCTCATACTTAACATTGATCTAACTTCAAGATCTCAATAGTTTTGGTGGGTGTATATTTTACCAGCCAAGTATAGTGAAGGCCACTGGGAGAACCAGAGCTTGAATGCCAATCCCAGAGCACAGAGTGTGGAAAGCAGCATAGTATTTGTTGCCATTCCTTGACTCGGTTATGGGAAGCCAAGCGTCTTGCGGGTCGAGCTTCGTGAGGCGAAGCGCCTTCCTCATGGGGCTTCCCAGAGGAGTCAGAAACCTCGGCGTGAGAGACAGTCTCGGCGTTCTCGGCGTTCTCGGCGTTTTGGGTGTTTTGGGGGTTTTGCTAGAGGTTAATGCCCCTGCATTAGGATTGGGATGGACTGTGGTCGGGTTGAACTGGGAGGGTGGGCAAGAGATCGGCGGTGGAGGTGCCGGTCTCGTCGACGGTGCCCGTGGCACCGTGGTCGGAGGAGCTGGATTAATTTCACTAGCATCGGCCATCCTGTGATTTGGGCCTTTTGGGTGACACTGAGACACTTTCTCACTTGAGCAACATGGTCGTCGCACTTCAACTGTTTTTATACTAACTTTCGATTTCATGCAGGAACTGCCGTATGTGAATTTTAAGCCTTTTTTTTTGCTAAAAATGTGAATTTTGAGCCTTGGCCATGAAAGGGGGCGTTCCAAGACAGTGCAAGTGGGTGTTAATGGGGAAAGGCAAATTATAAGTCAAGATGGGTCATACTTCAGATTCGTTATGAGTTTGTTGCATAATTTAATGAATCAATCTTGTAAATCAATCTTAGCATATTTAGCATTTCTTTAAAAGAGAAAGCATCTATGGACATATTGCACCATTGACACAAAGAAGCAAGTCATTCGATGATTCTATTACAACGAATTTTGGATATATTATTGATCCAATCCAGAACATGATATGACACGTAGTATGATAGGTATATGAGATATTTCTCGACTAGTAGTCATATAAGATATTTTTCTCTAGGAAGGAAAAAAGAATCGAAAAAGAAAAATGCCAGTGGGAGTTTGATGGGTATGTGAGGAGACCCGGTTCTTCTGAGGCAGCTCTGGAAATAATGAAAGAGTTAAGATACAGCAGGCTCCTCGAATTTATTAAGGGTGGGACTATCAACTTTGGCTGCTATATTTTCTGTCATATTCATCTCATTTAATAAGCGAGTAGGCCCGCGTTTTCCTGATACATGATAAGTATCAAGTCAACATGCAAAGAACTGATGACAAGCTCACTGTACATTTTTTAAGTAAATGGTCTGAAGTTTCACGGCACGAGTTTTACCGATTGATACGGCAAGCGTCCTTCATGCAATGATTTGAGAACTAGCCAACGTACAGATGACCAGGTCAATGCGTAGGGGAGTTACAGTATCATCTATACAGTTACGAAGAGATGATCTGGGTGCGAAGTAGGGTTCTTTTGATCCAAGCTGTTCACGTGCCAAAGACTTTTGCATCTGAAAGCTACGTAGATCATATCTGCCACGTCGTCGACATTAAAAAAAATTATACTTTCCAATCCGTGTTGACATTTTTTCCTGGGTCTGGTGTGGCTTTTCTTTTAGGTGCTTTTGGATAAAGAGTTGATGCCAAATTAGTCTTTGTCGCTATTGTTTTCATATTTATAAACTCACTTTTCGTTTGGGTTAACAGTTAGGCGGTGTCCGGGCTAGCTTTCACGGACCTCAGCTGGTTCACGCACTCTCGACAAGGCTTCAACCAAGACCATAAAAGAACGGAGTAACTCACTTGCCCTCTAAGCCAACGTCTTACTGGGTTGTAAAATGTCCAAACAAGCACGACATCCATCCTACAATAACTGTGCAATTTTTGCTTTCTTTTTTACATTGACATTAGATATAATGATATTCCCATGAAAAATATCTTCAACTTGTCCAATTTGCTATGGACTTGTCTATGTCGTGCTGTGCCAGGACGACCCAGTCAAACTCCTAGCAAAAGAAAATGAAAGATCAGAGCAGCCGACGATGCAAAGCTATAGCCAAGGATGCAAGAAGAGTTAATCATGAATCGACCAAAGTTAGCTAATGGGGTCGATCCCTAAATGGCACACTGGCATTGTCCCGACCACAACCAAATTTAATATGAAGCAGTTACGCGTAGCTTTCGTTCTTGTCATCCAGTTCACACACGGAATGTCAACTCGTGACAGAATGTTGTTGGGTTATCTTGCTGTTTAGGAGATTATTGATAAATTCGGAACAAACCAGGGAATAAACGTATGATATGGATTAAGAACAAACTGTATCAAATTTACATCTGTTTAGTGTCCTCGTAATAGAATTGCTGCGTAGACAAGATAGGAAATTGTAATGGACAAAAGTGGCATGCGAATGGAGCAATGGATTGTATTCAGATTCATCACTTCACTTCCGATACTTGAGCGCTTCGAAGCGAGCTGCAAGGTCGTCGTAATCCGGCAATTTCGGATGAACACGAGGGAGGACCGAATCTCGTGTAACTGACGACGGTGCTAGTGGAGGAGGCCGAGCCAGCGGTGGGCAGGCTTCGCTGGAGGGATCTTCCGCCTCTTCATCTTCCTCATAGTCTGATTCATCGAACTTTATGTTTGAACGTTTGGACGGAGCATTGTAGCTGTGCCTATGATACATCTTCCCGTCGCCAATGTGGGTAGAGAGCAAGTCATCATCTCCTGAAAAACGGAACTTTTCAACACTTACTCCATCGTTGAACTTTGACTCCGGGTGAGCGAAACTGACACTGTTGTAGCTGTGCCTTCTATTAGCTCCTCCGATCTCCATATGTGGGGAATACCTTCTCTCCTCATTGTTCGCATAATTTTCATAATTCGGATGTCCGAATGTTGCCTCCGGAGCCTTTGCCTGCTGATTGTGAGAAAAGCTCGAAAAATCATTTTGCACAAATGAAGCAGGGGTTTGGTGAATGTGAGTCACTTGATTTGGTTCTTTGTTTGCCAGATAGGCGGCAGCTTGTGCGGCAGCAACTGCTTTCCGGGCAGATTCTGCAGCGGCTTCGGCGGCTGATGCGGAGTCCTCATATGGCATAGTTTCCCTGTTGCCACCATTTGGTCCAAGGGGAAGCAGCAAAAGATCAAACATTAGAAGAGGCGTGGGCTTGTGAATGTACGTGAGGAGAAAGAAAACTGGGATCCATTTACCTTGCTCTATGTTCATTTGGATCAACAGATTGAACAACCACGGGCTTCACCGGGAAGCTGGCCGCACTAACAAACTTTTGTGGTCCTTCCTGATCAAGAAAAAACAGAAGGAAACAGGGAACATAAACAGGTTTTCAACTGAACAGTAAAGTATGAATTTGAGAGAGAGAGAGAGAGAGAGCCCACTATTTTCTCCTCAGGAGGCTTTAGAAGCTCCTGTTCAGACTCTGTAGTATCCCATTCAATCTGGTACTCCTTTGCTATTTCCTTCAATACTTTCAATTTTGTTTCACCAGATGGGGTTCTAACGGAGAGCTTGTCAATTAGCTAAAAAGAAATTATGTAAGTTAGTATTTTAGGACAACATACATGTATCATGTGCTGCAATCGACTGAGTATCAATGCATTGACAGGAAATAGTAACTTCTTCAACTCAAAAACAGAACATATAAACAAGGGACCACATGTAAAGATCCAGTCTATTCGAAGTTTTACCATCCGGTTAACACCACAGTTTGGTCGCAACTCAATCGCTGCAGACACAAAATCTTTGCCATACTTCTTCTCAAAAAGTTGCCTAATTGCAGCCAATTCTGGAATCTCTGAGCACCTCGGTGCCGCAAATATTAAACTTGAAATGCCTTCCTTCAGATCTGCAGGGCATTCCCTGTATATATAATCCCCATCAGGACTCAGTAATCGAGGAGCAGAAGTAAACAAGCAAACTTGCTTAGTTTTCCGAAGATCGGGCATTTCTTTTACCTTTGCTTTGCAATGATTTGAAGTCTAGCGACAATTAACTCACAGAAGAGCTCAATGAACTCATTTGCAGCCAAAATATTTTGTTCTCTTAGCACATGCTCAACCTGCAAAGCGAACACATGCAAATGGATTAGACTTATTTACAGTGGAAAACGATGCAGCCTACAACTAGATTCGCTTCACCAATTTTAGCCATTTAGAGACTTAATCATGTACAACAATGCGAGAAGCGTCCACATAAGCAACAACTGGAGACTTTCTCACCCCTCCTTGATATACACCGCACTGTCAAGAAAGGCCTTAAAAAACTATGATTGTGAAAATGGTCCTTCAGTTCACTAATTTCCGAGAAAACTAAGCAGTTAGGTATGTTATGTGATTTACTTAAGTTGGTCCAAGCTATGGTATTTCAAAAGGTTATCCCAGAACTCCCACGTCCTGTCTTCCTCGGAAAAACTAACCCAAGTAGCAAGTGTCAGTACTCTCTTTTTGGGAAAGCCGGAGTTGGAAAATCTCATGAGCTCCGTCTGTCGTGCTTCCAACGCTCATCATTGCAGTTTCATTCAGAAAGAGATAGCAAACATCATCTTCCTCAATGTCCCCTATACTCACCCTCAATTGATTGTTGCATAAAAGAAGTTATAATAGGGACAATTCTACTATAACATGCTCAAATCCAATAAGAGTATGAGACACAGAACAATTACCTTAACAACATTGACCTAACAAGACAAATAACTGAACTCTTCCAACCTAAGAAGCACGCCCCAAAACCCAATAAAAATCCTCTAAACCAAGGTGAACTACGCCTAAAATTCTTTTCTGCTTCACGTTTGTTCATTTCACTTTATAAAGATTTGACTTCAGCTCAGATAGCACACTACGGACCATGTTGAGAGCCAATCTGCATACGTTAGCCAGGGAATCCAGCAGCTAAATGATTTTTCCAAACTCCATCACTGATTAACATACTTCATGGCAACTGCATTTGCTAATGTCTAACACTTTTGATGTCTACCGAGGGAAGAGAGACCGAAAAATTGCAGAGGTAGCTAGGCCAGACCAAAAAGTGCAATTGGAACATTCATCACAGGACACAGACCATAGCTTCACAAGCTAATGATACACAAAAACCAATATTACTATTTCAAGTTCATCACCTTGAAAGCATCCTGATTCCAAATTAGACGTAAAA
This sequence comes from Syzygium jambos, assembly GCA_031216235.1. Classification (NCBI taxonomy): domain Eukaryota; kingdom Viridiplantae; phylum Streptophyta; class Magnoliopsida; order Myrtales; family Myrtaceae; genus Syzygium; species Syzygium jambos. The sequence goes on from CM062228.1 coordinate 17,232,793, forward strand.
AAAAAGAAGAAAACCACCAGAAAATTGAGAGTAGCCCTTTGTCCTAAGACCAATTTTCTCAACACAAACACGACTTCCGTCCAATACAAGCAAAGGCAACGCCGACTGCCAATGCGATAACCAAAAAGCACAGCGCAATACAAACTAGACGTACCCGGACGCGAGCAGTGGCATCCTGACCAGACTGAAGAAGCAACGCGATGTCCCGCCTCATCTGCTTCACCACCGCCTGCCTCTTGTTCCTCAGCAGCTTTATCCTCGCCACCGTCATCTTCGCCGCCGTTTTGCTGTCCATTCCGCCCCAAAAAAAAAAGCAAACAAAATCTCCCCATAAACACAAATCGCAACAAAAAAAAGGAAGAAAAACCCTCACCCTCTTAGTTGCCATCACCAGAACAACAGAAAAGAAAGCCCCACCCACCGTAAACCCATCCTCAGTATATCGGAATCGTTTCGACCCCATTTCCTCACGTAACTCTCGACGGCCAAAAACAGATAACCCATTTCCGGGGATAGGCAAAAAGTCGACATCTTTCTTTGGGGAGCCGAACATCGGAATCGATATCCCCACCGCATTTGCTCGGGCAGGCGTTCTCGACGAGAGAGTAAAATGGGTTCGCGAGGAGGGCTTACCATTTGGAAGAGTTGAAGCGTCCTCCGAAGAGGCAGATGGTGAGCCGCATGACCTTCTTCGCCAGCGAAGCGGCCACTGCCATTGCTCTCCTCCTCCTCCTCTCACTCTTAACACACACGGACAGGGAGGACGGCAAGGCGTGCTACCTGGGACGCACTTTGCTTTTGCTGTGGTGTCGGGAGCGAGGCGCGTAACGGTCGGCTCGATCGGGCCCCCGGGGTCGTCGATCGGACGGGGGGGGCCCTCGCCTACCTGATCGGGGTCGAGGATCGACGGTGGTGATGGGAGGGTGTTGCTTAGGCGGACGTGGATGCGCCGTATCTTCGGGACTCGGGAAAATGTAGCCGTTGCGGGGAGCCCGAGAGCGTGCGCTCTGTTACACGGCATCCTGCGACGGGGGCGGCTAGGAGGGAGCCGTTACAGCCTCCATTGGGATGCGAGGCAAATCCCGGGCTCGGACCCGGGCCCGCACGGGTCCGATCCATCGGCCGACACGGTCGTCGTGGATCTCACATGATCTCAACGTCGGTGATCTTGTTTACTCTTCGAAATTGGCTTTACAAAGTCTCCTTTTCTCTCTCTCTAGGCGCTTTCGGTCCGTATTTAAGGTGCGTCTTGTAACGCTTTTAGGTGAAATTAGAAATACATATATCAACATTTTGAAAATGTTCAAAGTTCAGAATATCTCTGGACCGTCAAGGGGCTTTGGAAATGGAACTACGTCTTCTCGAAACTCTCAAAAAAATTTACCAAATGGTAATTGCATTCGCTTCAATGTCTTTAGAGCCTACGAGGTTCCGAAGAAGTGGTTCCCAAACACACCCTCTCGGCGTGACATTAACTTTCCACTGATGTTTCCATTTTCATCCTTTGTTTCGTAAAGTTCTTGCTTTGCATTTTGGGACAAATTCTAATAGCTACCAAAGAGCAAGAGTTTTAGCTGCTGGATTTGCCCGCTTAATGTCGCTCACGGCGGTTCTCGTCATTCGCCGGCACGCTCGATCATAAACTATTTACTTGGACCACTTTTACTGTCCATTGAATTTGCGTAACATGACATCTCATAACGAATCCTAGGAAAACCCCACCATTTCTCTTTCACCCTCCTCATCTCCCCTCGGTTCACTGCCCACAAAAATACGATACGATTCCCATGATAACACTCAATCTAAACCCGCAAATTTCGTTTCGTGTTATCGTGTTATATCAGATATTACCGATATTACCATCCCCAAATCACGGTGCTTAGATTCAATCAATACTTGCTAAATTTTCTCATGCGAAAAAATTCTTATCAATTTCTCGACTGTCCGCGAGTGGCATGTCTGGTCTATGCACAGAGGCGGTATATTAGGAATGAAACTAAGTGTGCGTTTGGTTCAGCATTTCCAAAGGGCTTTCGGCCTGGGAAAATGCTAAGACATTTGACAAGCATTTCCAATAACCGAAAGCTAGCATTGAAAATGCTGAAAGTCCAAAATTGGTCCGGACTAGCTTTGAGCTTTCAACATTTGCCTAATGTTGAAATCATTTTTTTTCTTCCCAAACTACCCTAACTAATTCTTTAATATTCAAATTTTGCCCCTCGTGACTGGTCATCTTCTTTGGACTAAGGGGTGGCTGGCGAGGGCGGTCGGCCAGAGTCGCTAGAGGCCAGATCGGGACGGCGAAGCGACGGCAAGGGGCCGACGAGGTTGCCCAACCCTCGCGATGACCACCTGAGGTCCTGTGATGGGCTACTGTCACCAACTAGCCAGATTTGGTGCCGGCAGTCTTCGCTCGAGGTTGGGCGACTCCTAGCGAGGGTCACGCAATTAAAAAAAAGTTTACCCTTCACTGGAGCTGGCGATGGGCTAAGGCCGCTGGTGAGCCAGATTTAGTGCCAATAGTCGTTGCCCGAGGTTGAGCGATCCCAGGGGAGGGCCGCTTGGGATTGCGTGACCCTCGCTAGGAGTCGCCCAACCTCGAGCGAAGACTGCCGGCACTAAATCTGGCTCACCAGCGGCCTTAGCCCATCGCCAGCTCCAGTGAAGGGTAAACTTTTTTTTAATTAAAAAAAATCCCAAAACCCTTTACAAAATAAGATTTGCCAAACACTACTTTGGCTAAAATAGTTTCACAAAGGATTTTTCACCAAATTCAATTTGTATTTCTTCAATGGGCTTTAAGTTAAAGGTATTTGCATACTGCTAATGCCCGTTTACAAAGTTGAATCAAACGCACCCTAAGTCCCTTGAAAAGAAAGCTGGGAATGGTTTTTTTGGTTTTATAGTGCATTTATTTTAATGAAAACTTCAAGATAAAGACATATTTTTCATGAAAAATCATTTTTAAGGAAAATAGTTAGTTTTTACTAATTGACAGATCTCTAGAAGAAGCAAGACAAATCAAGAAGCTTCTTTGTGAACTGAGATGTCTTATAGTGTCTTTAGACAAGATCATGCGTTTAGCAGACTAAGGTGCGGCATCATTTAAGTGATATATGAAGGGTTAATATCACGAAAAATCACAAATTGATACATGTTATAATTGACGGGTGTATCAATTTGAGGTTTTATCTTTCGTTTGTATCAATTTGTGATTTTTCGTGATATTAATCCAATTTAATGAAAACTAAGAGAAGGTAAATTTGTCACAAATGTAACAGTTTGGGATTTTTGGTAGTAAAAAAATTAGTTTGGGATAAATTTATCTCGGGTATATTGGCTTAGGTTATTCGTGATATTAACCCACGTATGAAAACATCTTATGTTGACATATTGTTCTTGAAAGAGGAAATACAAGTCATGCATATTCATATGCATAAATCAATCATTCATCTCTACATAGTAACTTTCTTGATTTACATGAACGGACTACACATGAACAAGAACAGAGGAATATAAATTGGTAGGACTTTTTAACCGGAAAACAAATTCAGGAGACACACTCTTGTGTGGATTAGGTGCCTGAACAAGCGCTCTAATGCGCTTTCAAGGCCTTCGACGGAGTCACTCAAAGCCTGTAACTTCAAGTTTGCTGACTGGATCTTCTCGCTCGCCATGTGCTTGCCTGAAGTGGACTCCAGCAATTTGGTAAGTTCCATGTCCACACTCTCTAGCTCATTTGGTTCCGCGCTCTCCCAACGGTCATCGTCGCAAGCCATCACCCGTTTGAGCACCGACCTCGAAATCGACGACCATCTGCTCAGCTTCAGTTTCGAGACCGATGGTGATAGGAAAAACAGGAGCGCACGGAAGACAAAGTCGGCAACGGCACTCGCCTCTCTTAGTACACTTGTTACCGCGCAAAGGTTATCATCAAGGAGTGAGGGAGTGAATGCCTCGAACATGTTGTGCGCCTGTTGCTTAAGCATTGCTTGAGATCTTGTGATTTCCTGCCTCATCCCTTTCCTCCTGAAGGAAACATATGCATGGAGGTCGTTCTCAAAGTCGAGAATTCTGACTTTGCTTCTTCTGAGGACAGACTGAAGCTCTCGAACACTTCCTTTCAACGATGAGATCGCATCCTGGATCCTGCCGCACACGTCTACGTATTTTATGGAGCTCTGGAGCAACCCGTCGAGCCACATCTCGTGCCGGCTTTGTCCTAGAGCTCTCCTGGTGGATGGCAAATAGAGGAAATCTGCGATGCACGTGTACAGTTCGCCGAGCCCAAGTAGGCGTTGGAGCAAGTCCTCTGCCTTATTGGAGCACGATGGTGGTGCCTCCTGCCAAGACCTGAGCTTGTCGAGCTCTTCCTCGATTTTTCCTGCACTTGGATGCGACTGAGCAGGCAAGCTTATGGAACGATTATTGTACCGGCACTTAGCTACAGGCGAGAAAGTGGCCATTCCTGATTTTTTCATGATGCACTAAAAATTATCAGCTCAAGTTGCATTAATCAAATGCCACCGTCCATCGTAATGATATATTTATACCCAATAGGGGATTATTGAATATGCACAATCTGAATCCTTTGATCAACAAGAGATGAGCATGTGAAGACAGTGGGTTTCTTATGGCATGAGCTTTGTTGTCATTTCTTCCACCAACAAGGCATTGAATGTACGTAATGTAGCATATCTCTAGTTTTCTTCCAGGTACACTGCATCTAGAATTGTGTACTTCGTACAAAATCACTTGATTCATATTTGAATTCGGCAATTTCTCTCCTTTTTGTCTTAGCCCCACGGGCGGTCCCGTCACCGACTGCATAGACTTGTCTGTGGGAGTTGGCAGGGGCATTACAATAGTGCATGCATTCATCATCTTAAGACAAAAGAAGAGTCTCGGGAGACTAGAAACTGGAGATCTGGAGAGATCAAGAACCATTGTTTTTGCTAAATGGGGTACTAATTATTGCAGAGGTAGGCGGTGGATGATGACGAGATAAACAAATGAAGCAGATAATATTAGTATAGTCGATGCACGAGTGGCATAATCAATTGGTGTTTCCTTTCAGGACAGCAACCTGCCAATCCAGGATCCCTCAGTTAGGTGCGTAGATCGCATACATGTATTATGTATCATATCCAAGTCCTTGGATATGTCATATCTGTCAGTAATCTTCAAGAAGCCACCGATCCCTTTTGTGAGCCGACGAGTTTTGGCTCTAATTGAACAGGCTAGGAAGGGGGTCAATTGATCAGATATGACCAAGTTCATGGTTCTTTAAATATCAGAGGCATGGAAAGTAGAAATCCTTGTCGGTTTCAATTGCTCTTTACTATTGTTTTCTGTTGTTTTTCACGAATTATCCTGGTGACGAGGCTAACTATTTCTTTAACCTGATGTGCCCACCTCGATGAGTTGAAACTGTTCTTTACCTTGTGAGAATCGACTCATCTGTTGTCGCAAGTAAGTGGATAATCTTCCATACTGAAATGTTGCTAGAATAAGTCGAGCTAATGCCTTGTCCAAAGAGCTATAGATGGCAGATTCCGAACTTGATATCAAAGACAACTTCTATCGATAGAAGAAGCATGGATAGAGAAGCAAATCTTGGCTGTGATTCATGTCATCCAATCAGATCTGATTTTCCGAAAGTTCAGGCAAATTAAGTAAGCAGAAACTTCACTCTAACTATAATCAAACAAGTGCCATTAACTAAAACCTTGATGCTTGCGTCGTGGTTATTCATCCTTGAATAGCTTTCTGAATAAGAGGTTAAATGAGCATCATTTCCCAAGCAATTTTTTCAAATGAATGAATGCATATGTGTATATTCATAGTAAGTTAAAACCTTGAAAATGGGCAGCCTTCTAAAGATGCCAAGGCATATAGCAAGAATATGGCTAAAAAATTTTCGCCATCTGTAGTTAGATTCTTTTCACATCCGTCATTTTTCTTATCCATGCTAAAATATATCAACCTTAACTTTTGCTGATTTGAACATCAATGAAGTATCAAAAGCACAAATGCAAAAGCAGTTTCCCCTTCTGCCATCGTCATCCTTCTTTCTAGTAAGAGGCCATTGAACTAGAACAGAAATTCTAAGAGTGAAGTGTATGCGTGTGGTATGCGCGTTCACACGGGCAAACTCTCTTGAGCATTCAGCAACGAGGAAAACAAGAAGGGATGTGCAGTAAGACACCAAGGTTCTTGTAATTTCTTATGTTTCATTAATGTACATGTATGGATTTTGATACATATCCAAAACAAAAACTGAAAATCCCTATACAGATCCACTAAAATTTTGGATTCTATTCAGGATTCGAGGACAAAAAACCAAGGGCCGACTGAGCTCTCCTGCTATTGGGAGATTATTTTCAAAAGTGAGGCCCTTGATCTAATCAGTTGCCTGAAAATGCTTTCAAGTCCTTCATCAAGGCTTCCGAGGCTCTTCTCCATATCCTTCAATTGCTTCTGCACAATCTGTACATTTTCTGCCCCAGGTTCAACCCCCGAAAGGTTCTTTAACAGAACGCTTAAGGCATCATCCACGCATTGTAACTCATTATCACTTTCTTGCCTCTCTTTGCATGTTATCACCCCCTTGTGGATCAATCTTGAGATCAGCGACCATCTCGACTGTTTAGGACTTGAGATGGGTCCTGACAATGGACTGAGGACGGACTGGAATATGGAAATGCTGAGCTCGCCGGCTTCTGTCAGAACTCTCATCACGGCCAAGAAATGGTCATCTTGATTGACGAGAGGAGCGAACTGGCTTTCCAATTGCTTCAGAGCCCCGCTCAATCTTTTGGCATCCTTCTTTGCCTTCTTCCTGAAGTTTGTATAGTCTGAGAGACACGTTTCAATGCTCGAATCTCCCTTCCTTCTTCGGAGTGCAGATTGGAGTGTTTGAACATGTTCCTTGACTTGCAAAACCAGGTCCCTGGCAATGCCACAGACATCTAATAGCTGAACTGAGGAATCCAACAGTTTGTTGATGCACTTCTCTTGCTTGTTCTGAGAGAGGACTTGTCGGGTGGATGACATGTTGAGAAGCTCATCCAAGCACCCATATACCTCCTCCAGGCCCGAGAGTCGCGCGCTGATCGACTTGAATGACAGAGTCGATGTCGCCTCCCACGACTTGAGCTTGTTGAGCTCCTCTTCAATTTTAAGGGTGGTTGGGTGGGATCTGGAAGGCAAGCTAATCGATCGAACATGGTACTTGCGATTGAACATATATAAAGGACTAGCCATCTCAAAAAACTACTCCTCTTTTGTGTTTTAAGCTTCGAGTTTTCGGATGGTGGATCCAATTCCATCACTATATATATATAGAGGCAATTTGAGACGGGACTTGTTCATTCCAATGTGTCACCATGTGATCCGAAATGGCCTCTCCTATGAATTCATCAGAGCTGTCACATCTATCACCAACATGGTTCTTAATAATTCAGCTGTTAATACAGAAATGAGTTGTCACTGCGAATTTGTCGTTCGTTTGTACATGTGTTTGTTGCAGAAATAAGTAAAGAGAATCTCCATTCCTTGCCTCCTGTGCTGCCACATTACCTGCCATTGAAGTTATAATACTGAAGCATGGCAAACTTAAACTATTGGGGTTTTGCAGGACTGTCTTGAACTGCAACAACATTGGGTACAGCAAAACCTTCAAATAAATCAAGATCTAGATCTGATTAGGAGGTGAAGAGATAGAGTGTCTGATAAATTAAGGGTTGGTTAACATTCCTAGACGATTCTTAAGACATGATTCCCACAGGTTACTCAATAGATTAATGCCTGCACGAGTGGCTTGTTCCCCAATTGCTTCTGCTCCCGTTGATTTCTCCTCAAGCTATGTTATTGCTTTCTCTCCCTTGTTCAGCTCATTGATTAATTATTTCTGGGTCTGGGAGTAGAGAATACGTGCACGTATTCAATAGGATAAGATTAAAGTCATCATTGTGGTATTGTCTTTCATCATGCATTTAGACTGAACCATTTGTTGATTAATCATAGAACAAGCCTTGCATATCAAGCAGTAACTGATGAACCAAATTGCAGAAACTCATCCAAAATTATATCTCAGCCACCGTAGAAAAGAAAGTATGTCAACTATAGGGACCGACTAATCTTCCCAGGACTGGGGTTCTGCTTATGAGATCTCTAGGCAAAGCCCAAAAGCGGGCCCGATGGCTTCGTTTAGATATGTGTAGAGCATGACTGATGCAGTAATCAAGCATTTGCAGTTGCATACTGTTACCTCATACTTGAGATTTTTAACGCTAGTTTCAGATTGTCTTCTTCTGATCCCACTCTAACTTGATTGTCTCTCTTTGCCTTACTCTGCATTCTTCAATTTTGAATTCTTCTCTCTTCTATTCCCTTCTATTTGGGACTCGTTGATATTGTGATTAGATAAAGATCAGGCATCATAAAGAAAAGCCTCGTACTTGCTGTCCATGATAAACAATTCATTGTGAAAGACACTGTGGCTTTGGGAGCAAGCAAAGGGCCTGGAGTGAAATGTTGTACAGAAACAATGCATCACATTCACCAAGGGAATCTCAGTACGGACCAAATTGTTTTCCTTGTCAACGTGTGCGATTCAACTCCAAAACTAAGTTTCGCATAAAATTGTAATCTGCAGGGTTCTCTGCTTAAGGACTCCTCTTTCCGGCTCTATTCTCGACGACAAAATGGAATTCAATGCATTGACTTTACTTGGACACGAGAAATCATTTGCAAGACTTTTGTTGGACTTCCTAACCTGACCGATCAAGGATAGATAAGCTGTTGATAAGGACGCAAATTTCACCATTCCAACTGTGAAGCTCCTCAAAATTCAGGAACAAAAAGAATAAACAGGAAGAAATAGAAGGTGTATCCTGAATAAGAACATAGGAGCCCATACCATCCACGGAAACAAAGTAACCACCAGCCAGTACTACTTAGACATCATCGTGATGTGAAGAGTGTATTAATGCCTTCAAATAATTATCTGCTCGAACTTTACAGCATGAGAGCTACAAGACCAAACGGAACAATAGGTGACAAAATTAGAAAGGCGCGCTTTGCAGGGTTCTAACCATTTTCCTGATCTTTTTGTCTAGTCCAATAATGTTGTGAGCTGGCTTAAGAAACCAACGTAGATAGGACATTTCATGCACAGCGCAACTCCAAGGTGAGGAGAAAAAAATGCTGTTTCGGTGGTTCCAGGATTTTCAGGTGGAATTAAAATGATTCCTGATGATATGGGGAACTTAGAAGTACCTCAGCATCTGTCTGAAAATTGTAATTGGATTGCAGGTTTATTCTTGTTGCACACGGGCAGAATTGTTTTGATAATTAGAAGAAATCAAATTAGATTAAAGGGAAACAGAAAAAGAGAGAGATTGTCTGCAACTTTTTCGCATCTCTTTTCAAGTTTTTGTACATGAATGTGATACAGCTTCTGTACATCAGCACTCGATTGCCCTTAGCATCCTCAGAAAAAACAGGATGCCTTAAGGGCCAAAATTGGCTAGCAAAAGAAACAATCTCTTCCTAAGAGATGATGTTCAAAAGGGAGGCCCTAGTCTTAATCAAGTGCCTATACAAACACTCCATGTCATCCTCAAGGCTTCCAATGCAGACCTCCAGATTCTCCAGCTGCTTGTTTGTGATCTGCATTCTCTCAGTATCAGCTCCTCCACGGGAGAGACATTTACTGAGATCGCTCAAGGCGACATCGACGCATTCAAACTCATTCCCTTCTTCTTGGTTTCCATCGCAGGAGATTGTGCCCTTGTGCATTAGTTTCATGATCAGTGGCCACCGAATCTGCTTTGGCTTGGACACTGGTGGGGCTAGAAACGACATGAGAGATTGAAACATCATAATGGTCGATGAATTAACTTCCCTTAGGACCCTTAGAACAGCCGACCTATGGTGATCAGTGGGATTCAGAACCGAGAGCGATGAGGCTCCGAAGTTTGCTTCCATTTTCTTCAATAAAGAAGGCAGTCCATTCACATCCTTCTTCGTTTTCTTTCTCAAGTTGTTGTAACCAACGATCTCAGCTTTGATGCTTGAGTCGCCCTTTCTCCGCCGGATCGCGGATCGGAGTGCTTGAACATTTTCATTAAGATACAACAAAATCTCCCTGGCAGAGCCACAAATATCAATGAGCTGTACAGATCCATCCAACAGTTCATCGGTGAACCTCTCGCCCTGATTGCATGAGAGGACTGGCCAGGTTGAGGCCATGTTGAGAAGCTCATCCATGGAAACATACAACTCCTCCAAGCCTGAGATCCCAGCCCAGATTGACCCGGAAGACGACGTTGAGCTAGTTTCCCACGACTTGAGCTTGTTGAGCACGCCATCCACTTTGGCAGTGGTGGGGTGGGGTCTGGAAGGCAAGCTAATGGATCTAACAGAGTATTGGGCATTGTTCTTAGCTGAAATGGTAGCCATTTTTCTTCTTGTTTTAGTTCGTGCCTCAGAAAGCTCAAGTTTGAGATATCACAACCAATTCAAGAACCCAATATATATACATGCGAGAACATGCAAGAGAGACAAGATTGCCCGTGGCAAGGGTGCAACCGCGTGTAGCCCTGCATCGGCTATCGTTTTTCATATTCCAATAAGAACCACAATTTAAAGGTTTATTTTAGCCATGAACATTAAAGAAATCGATATGAGGTGTCTGCCCAATCTGTCCCTGGCGTGTTTGTTGCAGAAATAAGTGAAGAGTCAGCTCCATTCTTGACTCCAAAGCTCGCCACGTTACCCATCATTGAAATATAATAAAGGAAGGTGGCAGATGGGCTCGGCCATGGCTTGTCTCAAGTTTTGCAGAACCTCGAGGCATCAATAATGGCGAAGACCCATTAAAGAATTGCTCGGAAGAAACCAAAGTTTTAGATCTGCCAAGAAAGACTTGTACGGTATGAGATTCTTTTACATGAAGGTTTAAACAGATCATGGTAGAGTGCAGTCTACATTTGTATCAGACAACATTGTCTATCATGTGCACGAGTGGGTCGTTCCTCTAGTAGAGCAATTCTGTCGCCTGCATTTCTTTCGATAATTGGAGGATTTACAGACACGTCGTGGACTGCTCGACTCGATGCCTTAACATGCTGACAATTTATGAATTATTGAAACCAAGAATTCAGGGAATCCGCCAGCTGATTTTAGGTACTGTTCCATTCCTAAAAACCACGTCTTTTTTTCCGTACCTGCAGATTCTAATGGAGTTGGTAAGTGTCAAAAAGCACGAAGTTGCCGTCTTTGGTTTGTGGCAAGTATTGATCATTGAGCTAAACTAAGCCGCTGCTTTAGCTTTCAATACATGTTTTTCTAATTTGAAGTTTTTGTCCTGGAGATGAAAGCAGAGTTTTCACAGAGCATGTGCTTCGATTCGCCATCTCCCACCAAGTTGTCACCAGAACCATACCCTGCCACCAGGAACACCACCCCAACACAGCACAAACCTAATCAATTCTCACATTCTTGTTGGTCTTCTGTCTTCGGAAGAAACCTAAGTGACACCAGATCAAAGAATCTGAACATGTCTGGTTTCCCTAGTAGTAAAGCCCCAACGTGGAAAGAAAATTCCAGGACATGAATCTAGTCTTCTATGGAGGGAATTCTTTTTTTTTCAAGCCAATTTGACGAGAAAATATTCAGTGGTATGATACCGCCATGTCATTATCCTACGTGGCGTATCTATTCTATTAAGAAAGTGACACGTGTCACTTGACGTGGAGAAAAAAAAAAGAGAAAAATTGGAGGAACGGGTGAAAAGTTGAAATCCCGCTTAAAACACTTTCTCTCCTCTTTTCAATTTTGGAGGCCTTCTTTACCTGCTCTCACGGAGGAGAAGACGCTCTCTCTCTCTCTCTCTCTCTTTCTCCACCGCCTCCGCCTCTCCCAAAGAGTCCGGCCATCGCTCCGAGTTCAGATCTGCGTCTGGCTCGTCGCGGCTGCTGGATCCCGAGCTCCTCCCCCTCCGCCTGCGCCTGCGCCTCCGTTGTCGCCTCCGGAGCCCCATCGGGCGGCTATGATTTACGATTCGTCGGCTGATTCCTCTCTCTCTCTCTCTCTCTCTTTCTCACACACCAAATTCCTGGCTGTTTCTGACGCGGCTATCGAGCACAAGATCTATGCTCGCGTCAGTTTGGGGAACCCTAGCGATGTCTACCTACGGCCGCACCATCTCTCTCAGCCTTGGCAACTTCTGGGCCTCCGTTTGATTGCGTCCCTCGAGACACTGCGGAAGAGGTCCCTGGTCGAGCTCGGGGCGGGTCGATGGTGAACCTGGAGCGGGCGGTGCAGCCAATGAGCCGGATGGGCGGGCACTGCGTACAGGGCCACGTGGACTGGACCGGGGAGATCGTGTCGATGGAGCCGGAGGCCGACTCGCTGTGGGTGAAGGTGAGGGCAGGGAAGGAGCTGCTGGGGTACATGGTGCCCTAGTGGTTCATTGCCGTCAACGGGACGAGCTTGATGGTGGTGGGCGTGTTCGATGGAGAGGATTGCTTCAATTTCATGCTGGTGGCGTATGCGCAGCAGAAGATGGTCATTCCATGAAGAGAGTTGGGCAGAAGGTGAATTTGGAGATGGACATATTGGGGAAGTATGTGGAGAGGCTTCTCAGAAGCGGGTTCGTCGATTCGATGAAGACTTCTCGATCGTGAAGGTGATGATCACTCACTCTCTGTAGGTGGTAACTTGATTGTGAAGGTGCATTAATCTAATCTAAAGCTGTTTGGTTCGCTGTTAATGGAATTGTCTCGGTCTGTCATTGAAGCTAGTGATTTCATTTTAGGATCTGTGGCATAAATCATTGCAGATGCCGTGCACCACAGTTTTGTATCGAGCAAGAAAGTCGTTAGATCTTTCATGCGAGGGCTTGAGTGATAAGATGGGAAATGGGATTTGTAACTCCATGCTTGCATAGACTCTGTCAGTTCTTGAAGTGAGAATGCAGTTGTTCGACCGATGATCACCTAGTTTAGTCGCTAGCTGCAAGACCTGGTAGAGGTGTACAAGTGTTGTAGTGACTAACTTGTCTAGAGAAAAACATAACATGAGACATAAGAATTGCATTTTGATATCATATTGCGCTTGGTGGTGCTTTTTATGGTTTTTGTGTTCACTTTATTTTCTATTGTGAGTTAGGACTTGTGAATTCGCAATTAAGGAACAGTATATGTTTTTATTTGGGAACATAAATATCATAAAAATATTTCAATGCTATTGTGAAAAAAAGTTCTTCAACCGAGAATAGCATAATTCTATACAAAACGTTATATATGGTGTCATGATTTCTGTATTGCCGCCATTTGCATGTTTAAGGGAATAGATATGCTGAAAATTAAGGGGGTAAATGACTAAACTGTTCTTTTTCCTGTTAACATTCTAAAGAAGCAAGGAGGTGTTACTGGAAAAAAAATAGTAAGAGGCAATGAAATACATATAATTCCTGACCCATCCTCTTTCTCCTCTGCCTGTGTCATTGTTTCCTTGCACTTCACTTCCCTTCATCACAGCAAATGTCAACCGAGATATTTTCTTCATTGTTTGCTCTTTCTAAATTGTCAGTAAAGCTATTTGTGCAGTCAATGTGTGCATCGTGTTTTAGTGGCAGTAATGAAGTCATTGATAGTTTGTGTTGGTAGAGTGTATGCATTCGTTTATTCAACCGAAAGATTTGAGACCGAGATTAGAAGGTCGATCGCATTTTCTTTGTCGCAAGCAATGAGCATTACCCATCAGTAAGCTTACATTGTCCAATATGTTAAAGTTTTAGTTTCTTTTGTTTCTTTTCTCCACGATTAGACTGTTAGTTTTGTAGTAGATGGCTTGTTACAGATGCTGATATTGTGAGTTCATATACTTGTGACGGTTTTGCCATTACTACTTGATAGGTCTTCCTCATTGCGGCAAGAGTTGCTGAGTTGCTGGCTAAGGTGGACGAACAATCTCAGTCCAAACATTAAACGTGGCCCTTTTACTCCTGAGGAGGAGAAGCTTGTCATTAAGCTTCATGGAATAGATCTTTTTGAAGCATTTATGGGGAGATCAGTTTGCTTGATTGAGAAAGTGGAATTAACTTTGAATTGATCTTTATCTTTGTACTTGGTATTGAGAAGGCAATATAGCGTGTGTGCTTGATATTGAGAAGGCAATATATTGAAGGAAAAAGGCTCTGTCTATATTATACTTGCGAACTGAAATTTGTGTACCTTGCTAAGCTTGATAATAAACAGCCGATATGTGGCTCCATATTATTGCAAGAATATCGGGATATTGCAAGGTTGCTTCCATGGAGCACCATCATTTCCTTTTGGCCGTGATGAATTTCTAGTAATCCCCTAGTCAACTTTTAATGGTAAAAACCGAGTTATGAATCTGGGTGATCGGTTTAGCACCCCTACGACCTTCTATTGGCATGCAACAGTAATTCACTGGCAAAAGGTGAGGCGCAATTGCAGGTCTGGACAATTTTCTTGTTCTTGCCCTAACTTGAGAACAGAGACGCATTTCTTGGAAGGAAAGGAGTCCATCTCTTCTCATTTATATGTTTTTATTTGAAGCACCAACGAGTGACACCATCCTATTTCACTAAGAAAAATTTAGAAATGTCGATTGTGTTTAGGTACCATAATTCCATGGCTTCTGTCCTAATCTCAGCAAAGTCGAATTTGCTATTGTTCTATCTTTTGCATAAAAAGGCCTCAACCTATTCAATGGATTGCGACTTGCCTGATGCATGTCATTGTATATCTCTAAATTTTTCAAAAGATTTAAATTGAACAGTTTAAAAGGTTGGAGGAAACAGAATACATTTTCACCTCCAAATAACCATCTTGCTGCGTACCAAACATTTCGTGGGACAATACAGGCTGAGAAAGGGCACTCTTAGAGTTGGGATTTGCCATAATAGGACTCGGCAACTTGCTTCAATCAAGAGAGATTGAAGATGTAACTAAGGATAGGTAGGCATTGCAAGAGCATCAATGGCCGACTACCACATCACTAGACATTTCTAGAACAACAGCAGGCTTAATCTTTGCTCATTCAAAATTGCAAATAATGCCAATAGATGAAACTTGTATATGCCAAAAGTTCCCTGCGTGCAAATATCAATAACTAAATCCTTCAAAATAACATGATTATGCCCCAAAACAATCATAGCAATTAAGGAGAAGCTGGTGCTGTGTTCTTCGTTGGCACAGCTTCAGTGTCTGCATCACCATCAGCTACAAAAATCAGCAAATAAGCCAAAAAAATTCCATCACCAAGTGCAAAAAATAACATTATCTCCAAAGACATTCAAATAAGTAAGAGCGAAGCTCGTTACCTTCCCTGAAACCACTCTTGAACTTGCGAGGACATTGTGGCGATACCTCATCCTACCAGTTTGTTTGGTCTTCCTTCGGATTGTCTTCACACTCCAGTTATCTAAAAACAGTGATTAAATACAACTTAATGTGAGAAAAGAAGATTTACACTTTCAATATGCTGTCACAAAAAAGTAAACAATAAGCAACCTCATCACTACCTCACAACATCTTTGACGCAAAGAGAAAGCAAAAGCCGGGACATAGAGCAAACAGCATAACCTAACAGACATTGAAGAATTTGTACATGACATATTTCTATATTCATAATTTCCCTTTCAGAGAACCATCTTTAGAGCAACAAGATGGACAGTTAAAAATAAGGACTTTTTCATTGCTTGCGACAAAGAAAATGCGATCGACCTTCTAATCTCGATCTCAAATCTTTCGGTTGAATAAACGAATGCATACACTCTACCCAACACAAACTATCAATGACTTCATTACTGCCACTAAAACACGATGCACACATTGACTGCACAAATAGCTTTACTGACAATTTAGAAAGAGCAAACAATGAAGAAAATATCTCGGTTGACATTTGCTGTGATGGAGGGAGGTGAAGTGCAAGGAAATAATGACACGGGCAGAGGAGAAAGAGGATGGGTCAGGAATTATATGCATTTCATTGCCTCTTACTATTTTTTTCCAATAACACCTCCTTGCTTCTTTAGAATGTTAACAGGAAAAAGGACAGTTTAGTCATTTACCCCCTTAATTTTCAGCATATCTATTCCCTTAAACATGCAAATGGCGACAATACAGAAATCATGACACCATATATAACGTTTTGTATAGAAGTATGCTATTCTCAGTTGAAGAACTTTTTTTCACAATAGCATTGAAATATTTTTATGATATTTATGTTCCCAAATAAAAACATATACTGTTCCTTAACTGCGAATTCACAAGTCCTAACTCACACTTGAACATAACTATTGAGTGGGATAAAAAATAAAGTGAACACAGAAACCATAAAAAGCACCACCAAGCGCAATATGATATCAAAATGCAATTCTTATGTCTCATGTTATGTTTTTCTCTAGACAAGTTAGTCACTACAACACTTGTACACCTCTACCAGGTCTTGCAGCTAGCGACTAAACTAGGTGATCATCGGTCGAACAACTGCATTCTCACTTCAAGAACTGACAGAGTCTATGCAAGCATGGAGTTACAAATCCCCTTTCCCATCTTATCACTCAAGCCCTCGCATGAAAGATCTAACGACTTTCTTGCTCGATACAAAACTGTGGTGCACGGCATCTGCAATGATTTATGCCACAGATCCTAAAATGAAATCACTAGCTTCAATGACAGACCGAGACAATTCCATTAACAGCGAACCAAACAGCTTTAGATTAGATTAATGCACCTTCACAATCAAGTTACCACCTACAGAGAGTGAGTGATCATCACCTTCACGATCGAGAAGTCTTCATCGAATCGACGAACCCGCTTCTGAGAAGCCTCTCCACATACTTCCCCAATATGTCCACCTCCAAATTCACCTTCTGCCCAACTCTCTTCATGGAATGACCATCTTCTGCTGCGCATACGCCACCAGCATGAAATTGAAGCAATCCTCTCCATCGAACACGCCCACCACCATCAAGCTCGTCCCGTTGACGGCAATGAACCACTAGGGCACCATGTACCCCAGCAGCTCCTTCCCCGCCCTCACCTTCACCCACAGCAAGTCGGCCTCCGGCTCCATCGACACGATCTCCCCGGTCCAGTCCACGTGGCCCTGCACGCATTGCCCGCCCATCCGGCTCATTGGCTGCACCGCCCGCTCCAGGTTCACCATCGACCCAGCCCCGAGCTCGACCAGGGACCTCTTCCGCAGTGTCTCGAGGGACGCAATCAAACGGAGGCCCAGAAGTTGCCAAGGCTGAGAGAGATGGTGCGGCCGTAGGTAGACATCGCTAGGGTTCCCCAAACTGACGCGAGCATAGATCTTGTGCTCAATAGCCGCATCAGAAACAGCTAGGAATTTGGTGCGTGACAGAGAGAGAGAGAGAGAGAGAGAGAGAGAGAGAGAGGAATCAGCCGACGAATCGTAAATCATAGCCGCCCGATGGGGCTCCGGAGGCGCAGGCGGAGGGGGAGGAGCTTGGGATCCAGCAGCCGCGACGGGCCAGACGCAAATCTAAACTAGGAGCGACGGCCGGGCTCTTTGGGAGAGGCGGAGGCGGTGGAGAGAGAGAGAGAGAGAGAGTCTTCTCCTCCGCGAGAGCAGGTAAAGAAGGCCTCCAAAATTGAAAAGAGGAGAGAGAAAAAATCCGAATTAAAAAAATCCGAGGGAGAGGGGTAGGATAAGGTCGGATAGGATTTCTCTTATCCGTCATATAAAAGCTACTTTTTAGAAACCCTACCCCTTCGTTCACGCACTCCTTCACCCACGCTACAGCTTGCTTCTGCAATTTGCGAAGGTATGTATTCATCCATGATTGTCTTCTGCAATTTTTTTTCAGTAGTTTGGGTTTATAATTTTCATTCTTTGTTAACCGGTAATCGAACGACGAAGTTGTCGTAAACGAGTCCTTCGTTGGGCTCCATGTCGTGGATATCGTGTCTATGTGCTGTGTGAGTTTTGAGTGCTTTTAGATGATGAGAGTCGTTTATCATGTTCCTCTTTCTTTTTTCTCTCTCGGGTGGTGGTCGGCTTTGAGTTCCGCCAGTGGTGTTTTTTCCATATACTGACGGATGGCCGTCCTTGCGGAAGTTGGTCAACCTTGTGACGTTGAGAAGCATCACGGGAACTCGCATTTCCCTGACGACATGCTCCACTATCCTCATTTTCAAAGGATAGTTGTTGAGGATGCCCCCACTTGAGATCGGTCCTGTTTCTCCATTACATGTCCCACCTGAATCCCAATCTCCACCTCTGTTTTCGTAAACAAGTAAAATACATAAGCATCACACCCTTATGTTAGAGGCTGTCTTAATTATAATAGACATTCATTCTCTGCAACAACTTCCATATTAATAGCTCCCTAGAAGTAAAATTTTTGAGTTCTCTTTTCATTGAGAACTAATCCATTGAGTTCTCTTTTCATGAGGCAGCAATGTTTGATCTTGTTAAAGTAAAATTTTTAGTTGCCAAAGAAAACATCGCTGTTTGACAACCAAATTATGTGAGAATTTAAGGAAAGAGTTATTTTGCAGCTAGTTGGGATAATGTTTCATTGAGATAAGAAGGCTATATTTTAATTAGAGTTTGATGTGTGGGTTTTCAGAATATAACATTCCCTTCCGGAAGAAGTATATACATTGTTATAAATACCCGACACATAATGTTCCTACATTGAAGATGGATTTTTTTTTAGCTTTCATTGATCTCTTGATCTTGTGGTCCCTTTTGCACTATTTTGCTTTTCAAGTATTCATGCTACTAAATGATGATGCCAATGAGCACCAATTTCTATGAGAGACACATAACTATCTCACCAGGTTGTTCTTGTTCATTGGATGATTTCTGCGGGTCATGTCCATCTTTTGTTGATTGACCAAATAATAATGGGGAGAGAATTGGGTCTTTTTGCTTACCGAGGTGATTTAATGAATCCAAAATATTTTAAGATGCCCTTGATTGCAACTGTCGGGAAGTCTATGCCTGGATAGGCAGACACACCTTTTATTTTTGGACTGTTCAATGTTAAGGATGAGAGAACAACTTATGCATTTTCCCTGTCATTTACCTACATTGTTTGTTTGTTGCTCAACTGTAGCAATAGAGACTTCACTACTTTGTAGACACCGTGATTGATAGGACTGTAAAGAAAAGCAAAGTAGAAGCAGTCACTGTTTTGATTTATGGGGAGTAGTATTGTAGCTATTCTGGTTCTCTTATGTGCAAAAACTAGCTCCATTTCTATGATAAAAGCTATAGCATTGTTTTGCATTGCAAGCAGCTAAACTAATGAGACATTTCTATCCAAAAGCACTTAATATTTGGTGAATATGACAGATTTTGTCAATGTTCTAACCTACTACTTAGTATTTGCCTAATGTTATTGTTTTTTTTCCTTTATTAGAAATGGATCACGATGAGAGAGAGGAAATTTTTAGCATTTTGATATTAGAGGAGATGAACCTGCAGATGCTGCTTTTGTGTATGATGTATATGATTGTGGCATCCACAGTTGCTGAAAGGCACTACCGTAAACATATATTGAAGGATCGCACATTTTTTAAAAGGCAAGCTCGTTTAGATCACCTTGATCGCCTCATTAACAGTAGTGACTTGAATTGTGTGGAACAACTTAGAATGGATAGACGTACATTTACTCTACTATGCGAGTTGGCACGTACAATTGGTGGGTTAAAAGAAGATGGAATTGTGACTATAGAAGAACAAGTGGCAATGTTCCTACATATACTTGCCCATCATGTGAAAAATCGTGTTATCAAGTTCAGATTTATGAGGTCTGGGGAGACAATAAGTAGGTATTTTAACTTAGTTTTAAGTGCTGTGATAAGAATGCATAGTGTGCTTCTTGTGTCACCTGAACCAGTTCCAGAGGAATGTACCGACGAGAGATGGAAATGGTTTAAGGTATGTTTGCTTTGCTATTACATGGATTAATTTAATACTTTAAACATAAGGTTATTCTATTAATTTCATGTTTCTAGGGTTGCTTAGGAGCATTAGATGGCACATACATTAGGGTACGTGTTCCAGAGGTTGATAAACCAAGGTATCGAAATAGAAAGGGTGAGATAGCGACCAATGTGTTAGGAGTTTGCTCACGTGACTTGAGATTCGTATACGTTTTACCTGGATGGGAAGGCTCAGCAGCAGATTCTAGAGTGCTTCGAGATGCTTTAGTTAAACCCAATGGTCTGAAGATTCCCGTTGGTAAGATAAGCCCTTATCAATATGTGACATTATTTAACGTGTAGGGTTTGACGATTCTAAGACAATTAATAATGTTATCATTTGTTATTAGGTAATTATTATCTTGTCGATGCCGGATACACAAATGGGGAGGGCTTTCTTGCTCCTTATAGAAGTACTCGATACCACCTATCCGAGTGGAGAGAAGGTTGTATGCCAAATTCCCCGGAGGAGTACTTCAACATGAAGCATTCTTAAGCTAGAAATGTCATAGAAAGATGCTTCGGTCTATTAAAGTTACGGTGGGCTATTCTTAGGAGTCCATCTTTTTATCCAATTAGAACGCAAACACGAATTATTATAGCTTGTTGCCTTATACACAACTTGATAAGAAGAGAAATGGCTATTGATCCAATTGAGGCACAATTAGATGAAGTTGCTAACACCATTGAAGATGTGGAAACAATTAATGTTCTTGAGCCATCAGATCATTGGACAACATGGAGGCAAAATTTGGCAATACAGATGTTTAATGAGTGGAATGCAAGTCGAGGACATGGAGGAGTCGCCTGATTTGACATTATTCCTTGTCTCATTTGTTTCTAATTATTGTAAGGCTTGTTTTGTAAGATGTTTTTGTTTCCATTGCTATTAGACATGTATAATATGGTGCTGATTTGTCATCATGGAGAAAAATATTCCTTATGTAATGTTTGAATTCTGGCTATATCATTTTAAATTTTTAATACCATGCTGTTTTTATCATCAAAATTTTCTCTACCATGCTATCATCTATCATTAAATTTTGTAAAATTGCAATGAGATGTTTAGGAATGGAAGGTAGCGATTTTAGTCAAACCCAAGGAAGGGGAACAAAGAGAGACCGACGTGTATGGACAATAGATGAAGAAAATGCACTTCTAGATGGTCTTGAAGAACTAGTTGCGCGAGGAATGAAAGCCGATAACGGCTTCAAGAGTGGTTACATGATTATGTTAGAGAAGTGGGTTCAAGAAAAGTTTCCTGGTTCTGGCATTAAGGGTAATCCTCATATTGAGTCGAAAATGAGAAACTTGAAAAAGTTGTATAATCAGATTTATGACTTGAAGGATCAAAGTGGCTTTGGATGGGATCACGAAAAACATTCCGTTGATATTCATTCGGAAGATAGTTGGCAAAAATATTGCAAGGTTAGTGTTACTTCTTCTCATTTTTCTTCTTTACAACTTGTTTCTTTGAAAAAAAAACAATATATTTTCTTTGTAGGCCTATCCAGGAGCTGCTTCTTTGAGAGGAAAGTCCTTCCCTCAATACGATCGACTAGCAACTGTATTTGGAAGAGACCGTGCCAAGGGAAATCTCAGTGAAGACCCTTCAGAAGCTCATGCGGCTGTAGATAATGAAGAAAGTGAGAATCATTCTGACGTGGCTACTACTGGTGCAAATCAAAACTTACCGCCACTATCATCTTCTCAAATGCAAAATGTTGCTGATTCTTCAAGAAGAAAAAGGGCTAAAGCAAGTGACAAGTGGGCTGCTGGGTTAGTTGAAATTGCAAGCACTTTTGGCTCTTTTATGGAAAAAGCTAACGAGAGGATGGAGATGATTGCTAGCCGCATTGGACATGCGAAAGATTTGGATGATGACAAGAGAAAAATCAACGAAGAGCTTCTTAAGATGTCTCTAGATACCATGGACAGAATAAAATTGTGCAGAAAAATTGTGAAGGATCCTGAGAATATTCATCTTTTTTTTGGATTTCAAGGAGATGACAGGAAAGCATTTGTGGACATGCTTCTCCAAGAGATGATAGAAGAGTAATGTCGTGTGTAGTCTCTTTTTGCTATTTTTTAGACAATGAACAACATCGAACAATGTCCTTACCAAAAAAAAAACAACATCGAACAATGTTGATTTTACTATTTATTGGAATGCTTTAGTTTTTGGAATGTGTTGTTTCTTGTGAAGTTTGGAGCTTTGTAGTCTCGTCGTACCCTTGCTTTCATATTATTATTTTTTTGCTCAGTTCTTTTTTCTTTTTGCTCATTCGCCACTGCCTTCCTAGGCAAGATATTCAGCGGTGAAAGTCAGTATAGATTGGAGAGGGTCAGCTCGCTAAGATAACGCCAAGAAAAACTTGTTCATTATTCTAAAGGATCTTGTGCTGTTACACATGAAAAGGTTTCCTTGGAGTGGGCACTCTATTTTCCATAGATTGCAACCTCTGCTTGATTGTGTATGGAAAAGGCTTCAAGTTCATGGGGCAAACATAAAGACGATGATGACAATTTTCATGAGCATCACATAGGGGCATATATGTTCTTTATATTGATATACGGTTTCTACCAAACGCAGGATAGGATAGGATATAAGAATATCCGACTTTAAATCCATACTTCACCAAACAGTGGATAGGATATGGCCAAATCCCTGGATTTCCTTTCCTATCCTATCCAATCCTATCCTGACCAGAAATACGGACGACCAAACGCAGCCAAAGTGTTTTAAGCGGGATTTCAACTTTTCGGCCGTCCCTCCAATTTTTCTCTTTTTTTCTCCACGTCAAGTGACACGTATCACTTTCTTAATAGAACAGATACGCCATGTAGGACAATGACATGGCGGTATTATACCACTGAATATTTTCTCCTTCTCTCGGTTGGATGGGTGGATGTTGGTGAATAACAACTGATAGTTTGGTGGATGTGAAGGATGCAGGTCGGCCTCCACAAATCAGTGGCAAGATGTTTAACTGGTTGGAGGATGTGCGTGTATTAAATGATGACGAAGAAGGCAAATTTAGTACCGAGGAAATGGTTCCATTTGCAAGTATTCTGGAGAGAGAGTTGTGGCACTAAGGGGCGTATCAGCCCCTTAACCATGCTCGTCTACCCTTCTCATTTTATATAGTGAACAGAGAGAGCATATGTGAAGTGAGCAAAAATGATCATTAACTCCATAATCAAATTTGATAATATGAAAAAAAACTGGTTGTTTTGAGGCCAACCACCTGATCAAATAGAGAAACTGTCTCATGAGCGATTATCTATCCATTGATGAATAAGAAACCGTCCTTACGATTGCCACATAGAAACGTAAAAAGGGATTTAATGGGTTGAGCTCGAACTATTTTAGGGCGGATGATGTCTGGATGTAGTCAAGCTCGACCAGATCTGGAGGCGGCCATGGACAAGCTTGAAACAAGTTAAGGTGGAGTCGATTTGGACGCTCGGCATGTGTAGTCTTTGTCGTCTTCATCCTCGACCTGGACAAATATTGAGGCTCGGCCCCCGGCACGGTAGTGTTCAAGGGTGGCAGGCAGCAAGTCTGAGGTCTATGGCTGGTGAAACAACAAGAAGCTTTTACTTTTTTTTCCTTAATTTTACGTCAACAAACAGGCATCGAAATATGATTGGATGTGAGAAAAAATAATGTTGATGTGGTGCTTGCAAAGCGTTGAACATTTCCTCTTCCGCCCTCTGGAGTGGATAGGCGGAGATTGGTAAAAGATAATTGATAGTTTTGGTGGGTGTGGTGGGGGGAGGTCGGACTCCACAAATCAATGGCAAGATATTTGACTGATTGGAGGGTGTGAGAACTTTAAATGGGGATGAGGAAAGCAAATTTAGTACCGAGGAAATGGTTCCATTCGCAATGATTCTGGAGAGGGAGTTGTGGCATTAAATGGGCGTATCAGCCCCTTGACCACACTCGTTTAGCCTCCTCATTTTATATAATAAACAAAGAGAGCATATGTGAGGTGAGTAAAAATGATTATTAACTCTATGATCAAATTTAAGAATATGAAAAATTTTGGGTGCTTTGAGGCCAACTAGCGTGATCAAATAGAGATACTTTTCCATGAGCCATAATCGATTTGTTGATTCGAACGGATTCTGAAATTTTATTTCGGGACTCTCGATCTTTACGAGTAAGAAATCGTCCTTACGATTTCGAGCTTTAACGGGTTGAGCTCGAACCGTTTTAGGGCAGATGATATTTGGATGTAGTCGAGCTCGATCAGATTTGGAGGCGACCATGGATGAGCTTGAAGCATGTTAAGGTAGAGTCGATTTGAACGCTCGGCCTGTGTAGTCTTCGTCACCTTCATCCTCAACCTGGATAGATATGAAGACTCGGCCTTTGGCGCGATGGTGTTCAAAGATTGCAGACGACTAGTCTGAGGTCCATGGCCGTTTGAACAAGAAGAAGCTTTTATTTTTTTCCCTTAATTTCACGTCAACAAATGCGCGTCAAAATTTGATTGGATGTGAGGAAAAAATGTTGATGTGGCGCTTTCAAAACGCTGAACATTTCCTCCTCCTCTCCTTTGGAGTGGATGGGTGGAGATTGGTGAATAACAATTGATGGTTTGGTGGGTGGAGGTTGAACTCTACAAATCAATGGAAAGATATTTGACTAGTTGGAGGGTTTGAGAGCTTCAAATGGGGATGAGAAAGGCAAATTTAGTACCGAGGAAATGGTTCCGTTCGCGAGGATTTTGGAGGAGTTGTGGCATTAAAGGGGCGTATCAGCCTTTTAATCACGCTAGTTTACCCTCCTCATTTTATGTAGTGAACAGAGAGAGAGCATATGTAAGGTTAGTAAAAATGATCATTAACTCCATGATCAAATTTGGGAATATGAAAAAATTTGGGTGCTTTGAGGCCAACTAGTATGATCAAATGGAGATATTTTCCCATGAGCCATAATCGATCCGCTGATTCAAATGGATTCCAAAATTTCGTTTCGAGACTCTTAATCTTTACGAGTAAGAAACTGTCCTTACGATTGTTGCGTAGAAATGTGAAAGGGGCTTTAACGGGTGTAACGAGTTGGACGCAATAGAAACTATTCTAGGATGTTGACTGGCTTATCAAAGTCGTTATAAGCATGAAGAGGGTAAACCCCACTTGGTTGGGAATGAGATTCTTAATAAGACTAAGATTTGATTAAAACTTTATCGGGTTCTTGTTTTTGTTTTTTAAAATTATTATTATTATTATCATTATTATCATCTATAAGAATTGATTGCTTTGATTATAAAATGAGAAATATGTGAACTGACGTTATGATGTGATTTGAATTCCACGTCTAACGGGTGGTTATTGTTGTCCTTAGAAGGTGCAAGGCATTCTTGCAACGATAATATGAAAAATCAATCCGAATTCGAACCTGACCTTAGAGAAAAAAAAATCCAAATTCAAATCTAATCAAACAAAACTGCAAACAAATTAATGTAGCACCACCACGCATCAAAGTCCTTTCATGTGTCCGAATTCCAACTTATTCATGATGGTGGTCTAGGCTTTTTCATTCGCAGTCCCGGCTAAGCCATAAAAAAAAAATTCAATGGCGTGTCTAGTTCACCACTAAGCTACAAGAATCAATGGCATGTGTGTAATTAAGGGGGCCTAATAGGGGTTGTTTTGCATTAGAATCAGCATTACACATGATTTTTTTTTTTGTCTGTCTTATTCTAACTCTTAACTCAATCTCAGACTTTTGTCCTGTCTCTTGTAAGGTGTAGGAGTCGAAACCCATATTTGAAACTACATGTCTCAACTTATAACCCCTCTGAAAAGGTAGAGATTCGAACTCTCCACCTTTTTCTTCCCAAGTAGAAAAGGTGGCCACTAGGGCAAACTCCAGTGGTTAGCATCACACATGGTCGACTGGTTGTAATCCTCCTCAAGTGGTTTGAGAAAACAAGATGAGAGAGAAAGGAGAGAGAATAAAGAAATGTCGGAGGAGGAAGAAGAAGAAGAGGGCATCTTGGGTTTGCACCTATTCCCCCAAATAAGTTAGCAATTAGTGTCAACGTTCCGTTGCATGAAGAAAGTGCAATGTTCAGGATACAAATAAAAGATTGTTGCACAGAGAGTCAATCTAATTAGTTACATGGTAAACTCCACATGGACGTTTTAAGTTCAACATTAAAAAAATATGATCACGCCAAGTTCAACATTAAGAAAAATATATTCACTCCCTCAAATTAGAGATGACTAAGCTCCTCAGTTCTTATTCATGCTTACAGTAAATACAGTGCACCGATTGAATTAGTACAATTTCGGATTAGACAAGTCTGAAAGAAAAAAAAACAAAAACGAAACAAAACTTGCAAAAGGGAAAGTTTTATTATTCTAGAAATATGTAGGGACCAACTTATTTTTATATTTTATGTGGAATTCTCTGTAATTACTTGATGATTTGTCAAGCTTTCATCAGCAAAAGTGATGGCCACATCATAGGGAAGATAGCGGAATCAGAAGCAAAGTTTGTGACAAAGATACTCCTGTATGTTGTGACAAAGTTTGAGCCCCACTCCTATCGTTTCTTCTTTTCTTTTCTTTTAAAACATTTACTTCGTAAAGTAAAATGCATGCAGAATGATATATGCAATTGAGAAATCCACAAGCCGCGATATGATAAAGGCTTGGAAAAGCCCGAGTTAAGTTTCAGACCTAGACTTAGCGCATCTAGGCTAGACGCCTTCCTTCCTCCGAAGACGGGTCGCAACACTTTCCAATGTCCATGGGCCCAAAGTATGTCCAAAATTATGTCATGGATTCAATTCCTTTCCTCTATCTTTTCTTTATCTGTCAATACAGTAACATCATGGATTTCGCAATGGTTAATTATTATCAATCAGAGATATTGAAATGTTATGTAGAAGCACGAGCTATAATAATAATATCATTTTCTATTTTTTTCACTATACATATGATGTATACCTTCTATAGGACAGCGGCACTTCGCCGGATCCCAATGATCGGCATGTACAAGGAACAAAATTGTGCAATTGAAAAAGTTTCCTCTATTGTGACATAATGTTCAAAAGAGAGGCCCTTGTTCTAATCAAGAACCTGTACAGGCCTTCTAAGGCATCCTCAATCCTTCCAATCTCAATCTCCAAATCATCCAATTTGCATTGTGGGACTTGCAACTTCTCCCCATCAACCCCTTCTCTTGAAATGTGCTTGCACATTGTGGTTAAGGCACGATCCACACATTCCAACTCATTCAGATCCTCTTGCTTCTCTTTTTGATCCCAAGATATTGCCCCCTTTGCGTGCACCAGTTTGGACACTACGGACCACCTGCTAATTTGCTTGTTAGGCCTTGACACTGGCGCTGCCATGAATGACAATAGAGATTCGAAAATTGACGTGCTCAACAGATTAGCATCTCTCACCACTCTCATCACAGAGGAGAGGTGGTGATCTTCATTCTCCAGTTCACATTCTTCAAGCTTAGTCGCCATCTTCCTCAACGCAGCCATCAATCTTTTGGCATCCTTCTTCATTCTCTTCCTGAAGTTGGCGTATTCCGCGACACCTGTCTCGATTCCCGATTCACCCTTTCTCCGCCACAGAGCGGATCGGAGCGAACGCACCTGCTCCTTAAGAGGCAACAAGGTTTGCCTAGTGTAGTCACAAACATCTAGTAGCTGGACTGATCCATCCAATAGCTCGTTAATGAATCCCTCCTGTTGGCTGGAAGAGAGGGTTTGTTGAGTTGACCTCATGTTGAGGAGATCATCCAAGCAAACGTAGACTCCCTCAAGGCCCGAGAGCCCAGCGCAGACCGACCCAGAGGACAAAGTCGAGGCCGCGTCCCATGATGATTGTAGCTTGTTGATCAAATCAACAATCCTGAGAGTGGTGGGATGGGATCTTGGAGGCAAGCTAATTGACCTAACATGGCAATTGCTTCTGCATTTGGATGAAGATATAGCCATTTTTTGCAATCGTTCTTTCTTTGCTTTTGCGGTCAAGTTCTGGGATGCCATCACAGGTTGAAGTTCAGCATACTTATAGGAACACTTAAAGAGACGTGGTTATGTGGTCACATATGTGGCCAACTTGGTCCAAATGATTTGATGTTCATTTCAAAATCAATTAGAATAATGGAAATGAGTTGTCTTTGCTGGTTTGTCATGTTCTCTGTGCTTCTTGGGGGAAAAGAGTGACTGACTCACCCCCATTCTTGCCTCCTACGTTGCCACGTTAACCCCATCATTGGAATATTAAATTAGAGCGAAAACAAATATGAATCTGCTATGGCTGTCTCAATTTCCTAGACACCCCAATACAAAAAAAAAATGCATTCTTTAGGAGAAAAGAATCATGGTCGCAGATCTTGTGCATGCCAAGAATAATTTACGTCATGATATTTTTCTAGAGAGTAATTAATTAATTGGAACATCGTAATTAAGCCATGATAAATCATTTAATCTTTTGGTTTGTTGGGCGCACGAGTGATATGTTTCCTAGTCATGCTAATCCGTTTGTTAATCATAAGTTCGGTGAACTTAATTTTCTTTTCCCGGTTTCTTTGTTTTTTTAGGGGACACGTGTAGCTTTCTCATTTAAGTCAGTGACAACCTAAATGAAATGATACGTAACTAATGATCCCTTTTTGCCTAATGACATTTAATGATCTTATTAAAGGAAAAGCTAGCTGGCTAGGGGGCCGAGGCAGGAAGAGACGTGACTAAAAAAACTTCGAAAGGATGTTGGGTTTTAGTGCAAAGGATAGTAGAAATCGGTTGAAATACAAGCTTCTTTTCATTTCTTGAAAAAAGGTCTTAAAGGTGCACGAGCGATCACTCGGGCTAGCTAAAGGATTCGGATAAGGTGCCATTTTAGGCAGACTTTTATAGGATGACAGAAGGGTTGGGAATGAATTGGACCGCATCTTTGAATATGAGAAGTATCGATGAGTAATACAAGTTAATACTCATGAGGATCACATTTCCTTAAGTGGGGGAGTTTGTCACATCTTAAGTCCTATATTGGTTTGGGAGATACCTTTCTAAGTAATTTATAAATCAACAGCCACCTTTAAAAAAGGTGTAGTTACTTATCAAAATCTTTTCAAACGTGGACCTTTAACTAAATAATTTACCTAGGTTTACCGAAAGAAATCCAAAGACATTTCCAATCATAATTCATTTGAGAAGGAATTGAGTAAATTAAATACATTATGCTATTGGCTAAGATTATTGTATGTTGGGCCGACAATCCTCTATCCTCTCCACTCTCTTTCTCTTCATTGAACTTGCACGTGTCACCACCGCCCCTAGAGCCACCACACCGTTTGTTGACCCATCATGGCCTTTGGCGCGAAGTGGCCTCATCAATGGGGGTGGGGGTAATCAATTTTCAGGTGGGTAGCCCACCGGCTTTAAATCGCAAACCGATCCCGTGAATTTCAGTTCCAAATTTTCAAATCTAGAAAGTGAACCAGTCGATCCTAGAAACGTCAGTTTTTATTTAATTTCCGATTATGGTTCATAGTTCTACCTTGGAACAGGCTCACTTCTTGTTTTGTGCGCTTATCAAATTCTTTGTTGGTCAAGTGGTTATGTTGTGATTTGTTCATATTAAAGAACAAAAGTATTACATTTTGCTAAAAGAGTTAAGGTTAATACCACGAAAAATTACAAATTAATACACATGTGACAAATTTACTTCAAAACTAATTTTTTTGACCACCAAAAACCTCAAATTAGCACACCTATGACAAATTTACCCTAAACTAATTTTTTGACTACCAAAAACCCCAAATTGGTATATTTGTAACAAATTTATCCCTAGTTAAATTGAATTAATACTATGAGAAATCATAAATTGATAAATCTGTGATAAATAGAGGGGTAAAACCCTAAACTAGCATACCCGTCAACTGTCACGTATCATCCATTTTAGCCATTTGAAGATAAAATTTAATGGAAAATAACGAAAAGTAAAATAGTCACAGGTGTACCGGTTTGTGATTTTTTGTGGTCAAAAAATTAGTTTTTGATAAATTTGTTACAAGTGTACAAATTTAGGGTTTTTTCTTATATTAACCCAAAGAATTATTAAAACCGGTTGAGAATCGGTTCCTAGATAGGATCGACAATTCCGGCCTCGGAACCGAAACAGAACTAGTCCTCTTGAGAATCGGCCTTGAACTGGTTCTAGGTTTGTAGAGAACCAAATCGGTTCGCCCCAAGACTAATTGATCCAAACCGATTTAGTCCTATTCCGAATTTGAACTGAGCTTAGTGCTCACCATACTTGTCATACCAATCTACCCAACTCCATGACTGTGTCGTGATCCGAGTATGCAAAATGTTCTCTCGGTCCCTCTATCCCATTATAATCAACATTTCTGCATCTACTATTTGCAAAATTAGTGAATTGTAGTTATATATATTCACGCACCTAATCGCTGAAATTTGAGATCTTGAGAATTTTTTTTTGCCCAAGGAGATCTTGAGATAATAATTGATAAATGTAAGATAAGAAACATCTACAATGATGAAATGTATATAAGGGCACTTTAAAACGAGTCACCGTTGCATGAACATAAGGTATGCGAGCATAATGCACATGCATCGGGATCACGTCATAAGTTTTCCTTTGAAACAAGGTGGCAGGGTGAGCCACGTATCTTTTCCCATTAATTTTATCGCAGAACTCACCTTATCATAAACTGAAAATCAAACGCCCAAGCGACAAGTCCATACGAATCTCGAACTGAACGCTATACGAGGGAGTGTACTCCACATGTTTGTAGTAATTCCACTCAACAATATTAGAGACACAACATGCTAAAATAATACCTTTTTATCACCAAATCATCGCATGTATTCTGTAACTTGTATCCGTCCTTTAAGAGATGTCTGTACAAGATAATAATTATAATATAACTTTCAAAAATCTCGTTTGTCTCATCGACCGACCAACACAATAATCATATGAATGTTAGCTATCGTAAAATCTAACTGGGCTATGAAATGGATCTGTGTCTCATCAAAAGATTAACTATCTTTTTGGGCATTATTAGAGGAGGGCTAATCATTGAATCTTTGTTTAATACAGTACTTGCTTCAGTCCTTTGGGGACAAGAAGCCAGCCAACAAGGCGAATTCATCTGAATACTTTACATATCTTTTGAAGATCACTATATGCAGATGAACAAGACATGATGACTCTAATTCGATTAATCGTGAGCACTTAATAGAAAAACAAACCACTTCATTGTCGTCCCATGAGGATTTGATTCTCCTTGTCCACCAGGAATGTTCATGAAGAGCTCGTTACGTACGTTAACATGGGAGAAGAGGTCTAGGTTTTTTTTTTTTAGCACTTCATTTAGTAGAGACTAATTATTGGCAATGACAAGATTGATTTCTTAAGCCCACACGCATTTAGTTAATGCAATATAAACTTTAGTTATCACTTTCAAAGTTGTGTGTGTGTCTGTATATATAGGCACACACACAACGAGGATTGAGTTCTCGTAACATATATGAACCAGTTACATCTCGATATAGATATGATATGTTTCATAAATGTATATCGTAGAATTCTATTGAGAATGAACAATTTTGTAACCTCAAAAGAATACTTGAGTTGATAAGATGACTAAGAACTTGAGCCTTAAAAGGGATAAAGTGTCTTGAGTTCATTCTTCCTCAATGTAAGCTTTTGAGGACTAATCTCGAGAAATTATCCCTCGTGTTCCTCTCAAATCTATGATTTCAAGATAAAATAATCATGATTGATTATTAAAGTGAACTTAAATTATCCGGAAATACAACCATTTGTTACGAATTATTGTGATTTTGTTATTATTCGTCTATATGTAATTATTCTACTCGATCAATTTGATCGATGTGTGTTCAAGAAATTGATGGTCATATTTGTTTTGGATCTCATGGAAAACACAAACAAATTTATGCAATTTTTTCTATTTGCAATTGATACTTTTTACTAAACCCCCAATAAACCGAATATACACATTTTTTTTTATTTCCATTGTACCTCGGTTACCGCACCATTTCCCAACGCATGATTTTCTTAAGGATAATGAGTCACATGGTAACGCAAGTGAGACATTTGTATGCCTTTTGTTGGTCTGTCCATTGTCTCCTACTGCACCATCTGACCCCGTGACTGCAAATAGTGACCTCATGTGACAGAATAATGCTCGATACACAAATATCAAATACGATTCACAAAATTAATTCATAAAATGATATGACAGAGAGTATTATTATTACCGAATATGGCATGTTTGTATGAATTTACACACTTATAGTATGTTTTCTCAATTTTTATCGATTTTATAAAACCGGTCTCATGTTAGTTTGAGATTAACATCGGTCTTTGTTTGCCAAGGATTTTACAGAAGTTTGAGGGTGCGTTTGTTTCGCGGAAAATAAACCATTTGAAAAAAATTCTTCCGAAAATGATCGTTTATATCGCTTGCATTAATTAGTCAACAAAAATTATTTTTTTATTATCAAAAATAAATTTTTTTTGTAAGGTATTATCAAAATAATTTACATCTAAATATTTTTGTAGACGAGAAAATATCTTCCGTTTATTCATTTTTATAGGCATTACAAGTGATCATTGTTAAAAAAAAATATTGTTAAAATTATTCATTTTTTATGAAACAAACGAAACCTTAAAGTCTTGTGATTTTTTGCGCACTACTTGGCTTTAATATCAGTGCTATGATGTGTTACCTCGTTGGACAAGAACTTAAGTACAAAGAATAATGAACAATGTTGGTAGTGATTCAATCGATAACAATGAAGTCTTTACACGAAACTGCAATACAAAACTTAGGTTCTAGATGGTCCTTCAAAATTCGGATGCCGGGAACATTAGGAAGACATAAAGCTTTCACATCCTCAAGGAGCAGTCGATGCATTGAGAAGAGAAGCCCGAATTCGAATCAAGCGTTTGTAGAGTCGATCGACTCCATCTTCAAGCCCTTCCATGCAATGTTCGAGCATCTCGAGCCTCTCTTGCGCCACCTTTGGAGCTTCGGACCCAGCGTCGGCTTTCCGAGTTGCTTGGTCACGGATGGAGCTCACGGTACAGTCCACTCTCTCCACTTCATTCAAGACTTTCTTCACGCCTTTCTCGCTTGAGAGCATCAACCTTGAAGCCAATGACCAGCCACCGGTCTTTGTAGGAGAGGCAAAGATCAACAGGGACTTCAAGATTGAAATGGTGATGGGGTTTATTTCTTTCAAGACTTCGACCACCATGACTAGATGGTCGTCTGAATTTAGAAACTTCGATGAGTTATTAGGGTTTTTGTCTTCCAGGGTCTTGAATTGAACTAGATATTTCGCTATATCCCTCTTGGCTTTCTTTCTAAAACTCATGAAACCCTTAGCATGGCTTTCAATGCTCGAATTTATTCCGCCCTTTCTTCGAATCGCGGACCTTAGATCTTGGACTTCATCTTTCATACTCGCCATCAAGTCTCTTGCAAACCAGCAAGTGTCTAACGACATAATGGACTCGTCGAGCACCTTCTGCATCGCTTTACCATTTCGGTCTCGAAGAATAGCTTGTTGGGTGAGGGGAGAGCCAATGAGCTCTTCGATGCTGACATACAGCTCGGCGAGCCCAGCCATGTTCGCTCGGATGGTTTCAGCTCTAAGGGAAGACTCTGAGGCTTTCAACTTGGACAACTCGGCTATGATTTTGAGAGAGCTCGAAGGTAGCCTTGAGGGCAAGCTAATCGACCTAAGAGGAAGATGCACACCTTCCATGAACGATGAGTTTGCCTTTTTTTTTTTTTGGGGTCCTCCTCTCGTTTCTCTTTTGGTGGGCTTTCTGATTGGTGAAACTACACTCAAATCTTTGAAATGAGGTTTGAAGTGGGACTGTGACTCTTCCTCCTCTTGTTATATATAGAGGACGCTGCAAACAGAAACGGGCATAAGATGAGAACATTTTTCAGTATTTGCATGTGGTGGGAATGTGGGTCACCCTAACTATTTTGATAACCATGTAATTGTTTAGGCCAGCAGAAGGTGGACACATCAATACCCTTTCCTTAGGGTTTCTTTAAAATTAGTCCTTTGGTCATTCAACATAATATTTTTTTTTTAAATTGGGAGATAGCTGTCCTAGGAGAGACAAAGGAAAGGAACAGTAAGTATTGGGTCATGGGTGGCTTGATGCTCTCTTGCCTCCCAATCATTGATTGTGATTTGGTTTTATCTCCTATCAACATCGACATCATCATCATCATCTTCTGATCAGAATCTAAATCTGATCAAAGATTAAATTTGCGAGGTGGTTTGTGAACAATCAATGGCTGGCACTGAATGGTTTGTCTGCTTTCAAAGGGCCGCAGGAATGTGAGGGGGGGTGGGGTTCAAGCAATTTGACTACATGTGGAGGATGGAGATTGAGGAACCAATGAAGTTTTTCTATAAGAAAACATAGGAAAAATCTAATGGGGAAAAGGAATAGAGTGTGAAGGGAGAAAACAAATTGTCAAGAATCTAGCCAGCTAGCTAGGCTTGCCGTTGGGAGAGCAACATGGGTTGAATTGCGAAAGCTAATCAAAGGCTATTGATAGGAATATGAACTTTGGCTAATATTTTACTTTTCTTTTGAAATCTGGCTAGGTTGTGTGTAATCCTAGATTACCACTAGAAAGGCACGATGCCTAAACGGAGGAAAAAAGCAATTAAGTAAAAATAACAGAGTAATTAATGATAGGAATGTGAGTTTGTACACAAAAGTCATATGACCACAACATTATGGTCTCATAATCTAAAGTTCTTGACTCTAGGCATTTAAATGATTGTAAGAAGAATTTGTGCATACGATATGACTGTCATATCGTGGTTTCACAATTTAAAGTTTGCATATCTTTTGTGCACTTCAATATCGCATGGCAAAAGACTCGATAGTAGAACATAATGACAAAGACGGACCTCGAGGGTAAGTGACGGCCATCGCCATCGGTCTCAAGCTCAAGACTAGTTGAAACATAGCTTGGCCAATGATTTATATGTATTTTCTCCTGAGGCAATTTTATAAATAACATTCATCTCGCTTCCTTAACTACTTATGTTGCCACCATAATTAAAATCCCGTATCCATCATTGGCAGAATCAATACCATCACAATCTGCCAGTCTTGGGCTCTTATGTTTCAACCTTTGAATTTATGTAATAATAACACAGAAAAGGAAAGTTTTAGCATGATGTAGTCACAATATCTAAGAAATCTTGCATAACGATTGCATGTTCATCACGAGTCTCTAGCATCGAACATAATGAAACCCATTGGACAGTTACAGATGATGTTCGATAGCTCTATAAAATGTCCACCGGTTAAGTTCTCAGAGATTTAAAATTTTGATTAGAAGGATTTTGTTATAATGTTCCACACACTAGTTGAGCAGCTAATTAGAACTTTTTTATGGTTTTCAAAGCATTAATTCTCTTTATTGCTTCTTTCTTTCTTTCTTTCCCGTCTCTTCTGACTATCAATGACTTCAACAGTGAAATCAGGCTTTTTCAACAGTAATCATGAGCAGGTACACAGCAAGTGAATGTTGTTATTATAGCCTTAAATTCATGTGAGAGTTGAGACAACGGGACATTGGATCATCATCCTATGTTTTGAATATTTAAGTGAGCCTGAAGATATAATGACACTGGCTAGCACAAGCAGAGTGCCCTGGTAGACAGGTTTGTCTGCACTTGCTGGTAGCTACACTGATTCATTGACCAAAATACTCAAAAAGCACGTTGCGGGGAACACACAAAAATAGGAAAAGAACATCTTCTTCACTTACTGCTCCCATAAAATACACCTCCGAACAAATTCTGAGGCTTCATTACCGGGTCCGGTCAAATTAAAGTCCCATGACTGGACCATTTCCTAAATCCCCCTAAAAGCCCAGCCCATAAAAGTTCTCGAATAGACATCGAAAACATTATTTCACGTACAGACTTCACCAAAAAGAGAGTAACAGGCGGACAATTTGATACCATCATGCCAGTTAAAAATTGATAGAAGATAAGAAGACATTACAGAATCGCTGGCCCCAAAACCCAATTGTTCGGTGCGGACAAGTGATGATTTTCTTCCTCTGCCATGCCGACATTCGGTGGTTGTTGAATGCAAGAGGGATGGTTAATAGTGATCTCCTCCACAGAACACCGAAATCTTGCTCTTCCTCAAAGTAGTTCAGTTCCCCTGTATTCTTAGACAAAGATAATAAGATACTTGGCAGAGACAAGGCGGGCCATGGCAATCATCTGTGTCCAAAAGCATCCATTGTAGAAATTCCATTATAAGCATCCTTTGGATTTGGAGATACTTCCAATGGTTAAATAATGTGCCAAAGTTCTGAGTACAGCCCGTTCTATGTTACTGTCATGAGCGCCAAATCTGAGAGAGCCAAACGCATCATCGTTATGGACAGCTGGAATGACATACCAAAAGAGAAAAGATCATCTTAAAGAATCCAATTACCACACAGTAACACACAGCGTCAACACACTGTTGGTTCACCTATATTAGAATAGAAAATTAAAGCAGATGGACTCCAATGCCTAGCAGAGATACATCTTATGTGCATGTTATCCTGCCCATCCCCAATTTAGGTGTGGATGAAACAAGAGCAGAATGGGAAAAAAAATCTATCGAGGCCAAAATGTTTAAATGATGCTTATTGTATGTATCATATAAAGTACTATCAGAAACAAATTTCTTATCTCCTACTCAGCATTGCTGAAAGCATAAGTACCCAGCTACCATCTCCATCATTTGATGACTCAACTAAATGGTTATATGCTAAAACCTTTCATGCAACAGAGCAGAAAAAATAGTTACTTTTGAATTCTCGTTTCTCATGAATAAATTAGGCGCCAAACCATTTTAGTCCAACCTACGCTAAAATATCAAGCTTACTGAAATCCTCAGTGGCAACTATTTTGTGTAATCGTGAAATCCAAGGGAGCAGTACTTTCATTAAATAATGTGCCTCTTATTAGCAAATATCGGTATAGTTTGGGAGAAGAAAGAAGCTGGGTGCTTTCTTCACAGCAAGCTAAGTGCTCTAGCTACAATGTAACAGACCAATTAAGTCGCACTGTTACACTTTTTTCTGCCCAACAGGTGAACAAGACAGAAATAAATAATAGATATTCAGATACTAGCAACCAAGACAAATTCGCCAGAATAGAGAAAAATAACATACCAGTTAGACAGCAAGACCTTGTTCTCTTGCCTTCTTCAACCACTTGAGACTACTCTCAAGAGCAGTGTAAGCAGAAACATCAGTCAAGCTCTTGCTCTCAACAGCATAATCGAAAACCTCATAAGCCTCAGCCACCCTACCATCTCTACAGAGCGATCTCACAAAGGTTGCATAAGCAGCTGTCTCAAGCTTCATATCACTAGATTTCATCATTTGATACAATTCAATTCCTTTTTCCAATAACCTTGACTTACACAACCCATGAAGCAACGTATTGTATGTGCAAGAATTTGGACTACACCCCTTAGCCTCCATCTCCTCCAACAATCTTAATGCTCCAAGTGCATCCCCCTCTCTGCACATTCCGTTCATCAACGACGTATATGTTACCGCGTCCGGAAAATGGCCCGCCTCCACCATTATGTCCAAGTATTTCCTAGCATCTTTTACCCTCCCCGATTTTGACAACCCAAAAATCAAAGTATTGTAGGTTACAAGATCAGGCTCCACACCTTCCTCTTTCATCTTCTTATAAACCCCAACGGCCTCGCTCCCTCTGCTCAACATACAATACCCCTTCATTATCGTATTATAAACGAAACAGTCGGGCTTAAACCCTTCCTCGCTCAATACGCTGACCAACCGCGTCGCCTCTCTTAGATTCTTAGTATTACAGACATTATCAATCAATATAGTATACGTGACCAAATCAGGCTTCACACCCAAGGAATCACGCATCTCGTCGATGAAATTGTACGCGGTACCCAAAGCCCTGTTCTTACACAAATGCTTGACCACAAAATTGTACGTGTAGGTGTCCAGAGGCGAATGCTTCGAAGACAGCTCTCGGATCAATTCGATGGCGTCATCCTCGCGGCCGGAAGAACAGAGGGACCGGACGGCGACGTCGGCGGTCGCCTGGTTCGGGGCGACCCCCCTGTTGACCATCAAGTTGAGGACTTGGTGAACAGGGGAGAGCGAATCGCCGGGGGCCTTGCAGGATTGGGACAGCAGGACGTGGTAGGTCGACCGGTCGGGCGAGAAGCAAGGGGACGCCTTGACCATGTGGTTGAGGAGGGAGATCGAGTCGTGGACGGTGGCGGCGACCGCGGCGTAGGACTGGAGGAGGGCGTTGTGGAGGCGGGCATCAAGCGGCGATTTCGAGGCGGCGACGACGGAGCTGAAGAGCTTCTTGGCGTCCGACAAGTCCGGCGACGTGAACGGAGACTGCAATTGGGGAGGGACGGGCGGTGACGGTGAATCGAGGGAATTCGGGTCGTGGGTTTTCCGGGAAAACTTGGCGGATTTCTTGGGAAAGTGGAGGGGCTTTGCAGCTGCGGATGGGGGATTGATGGTGGCGAGGGAGGAAGGCTTCGTCGCCATTGAAGTGGAGATGGCCGACCTGAAAGACGGTGGGATCTTCCCCATTGTCGGCACTGCTTTCGTCCTCGAGCTGGGGTTTGCTCTTTGCGGGACCTGAGCTAGGGTTTTACGCAGGGTTTTGAGCTTGAGGTTGAAGGAGCAGGTGAAGGTGAAGTTGGAAGGTGGAACGAGATTGAGCGATTGAATGACTATTCTAGAGAAATTACATCTTGCCCCTCGAGTTTTTGTAGCTTTGGCAATTCACCCCCTAAATAACTCAGATTTTGCAATAACGTTCAACAAGTTCGAGGGAATTGCATTTTGTCCTCAGATTTTTCAGATTGTTATAAATTGTCCCCTGATGTTTCAGTTCTTTTTGCAATTTTGACCCAAAGTTTTGGAACTCGTGGCAGTGCTCCTCTTTAACAATTATAAAACCGATCTATGGACATTCCCCCTTTTCTCTCTCTCCTTGCTTTTCCATCGTCTTCCTCTTTCCCTTTTCTAAAGAATTTTAGAGAGGCAAGGATCACCTCTCTTCCCTCACATTATTTCTCTCTATTCGTCCGACGAACCACGATACCTTTATCGTTGCCTCCGGGAGCCCCATCAGTGGCTCTGATTCGTCGTTTAGGTCCAACAAGCTCAAGTTGAACCTTTTGCACTCTTTGTTCCCATTATTACAGAGGTATCTTTCTCTTCACCATGATCGGCTGATGACCTCGCTGGCCAATAGTGTAAAGAAAAGAAAAAAATAAAGAAAATAAAGAGAGAAAATAATAAACAAATCTGTAAATATATTAAAAAATTACAAATTTTGTCCGCATCAGCGTTGATTGTATCACATAAGACCACCGGCATCTATGTCAATAATTTCCTGCCTAAATTAGCTGGATGGATTGAATTGGTACCAATGCAAAAATATTTAAGACTAAATTAGTTTAATTGAAGATTAAATGCTGAATTTGTACAAATGCAATAGATTTAAGATTGAATTAGTACCAATATAACAGGTTTATGACTTTTTTTTGTACATTTTCCTATATTTCATTTCCTTTTTCTTTTTTTTTTGTCGTTTTTTTCTTTAAGTATAATTCGCTTCTTCTTTTGATTCTACAATCAATGTAGTAGGAACTTTGTAGCTAATTTCGAAAAGAAATTCATAAAATCAAGTGGCAATTTGCAACAATCCGAAAAATCTAAGGACAAAGGGTACTCAACATTTTAGCCCTTATAATAGGAACTGCCTCAGTCACGTGAAAGCACGTGACCGAGGTCACGGTGAGAACGTTGCCAGAGTAAATGCTATGTAACGAGTTTTGACATATTAGGGTAAAGGTTGTAAAAATTTCCTAATGTGGGCTTCATTAATTGAAATTAACTGAATTAGTTTGGTCTAATAAAAGTAAGATATATGAATTCTTAATCAGTTTAATATGGGGCTGGCTGGTGTGGGCCGAGTACGGCCCGACCCGTAATGAGAGGGCCCGTGGTCGAAGACTCTATAAATAGCGCTCAAGTCCCTCCCCTAACCTAATGATGCACAATTTGACTCACATACGGATTTAGAGAGAACTTTCTTCTCATGAGTGGCAATTTCATTAGGCCATTGTTTTAACGAAAGGCATAGGGGAGAAGATCTTGAGTTCGTGTTCGGAACCATCGCAAATTCCGCGTCAAGTTCGATGGATTCCAAATCAGGTACGCCAATCGACAATTTATCCATTATCGTGTTTCGGTTTCTGATTATGGTGATCCTGGGCGTGCCATTTTCGTGGCCAACATGTGGTATCATAGCCTGCCATAGATTAGAACTGAAACATGCGGATTAGGACCGTTTTCATTTTGTCCGAGAGGTTTTTGCCTAGTTTGGAAATTTTTTATCGAATAAAAATTAAATTTTATTACATATTTGGAATCTACTCGTCGAGACAAGAAGAATGGTGGGCAGCACGTCGCCGGAGGATGCCGGACACGCCTTCACGTGCCTACATGCACCCAGGCGCAGCGGCACGTGACGGCCATGCGCGGCCGTACCGAACCGGCGCGTTATTTCGCCGATAATCGCAGGCTGACGCCAGCATGACGTCAACGAGGGCGTAGATCCGGCTGACCCGGATCCTAACCCGACCCTGATCTTGACCCAACCAGAGTTTCGACCCGACTCGACCATTGACCCGATCGGTCCACCGTTCGGACTGGTCCGTTGACCGTTGATCGGCCGGACCGATTGTTCAGACTAATTTGACCAACTGAGCACGCGCGCACGCGCCGCGCCTTCCGGCGGCGCGTGTGGGCGCATCTAATATCCGTTGTGGACTTTTTTGGTACCGACACACTCGTATTGAGATGCTCTACATTATAGTGTATTTATTTTACATGTTTGAAGCTTATACAGATGTGAAAATACATATAGAACCCTATATACGCGTATTTTTAGGGTATTTTATCGTATTTTCTTGTATTTCTCTATGGTTTCGGAAATACATATGGTAGCTTACATGTATATCACCACATAAGGATTGTGTAGAGTGTAATTCATTGTTTATCAATGAATGGAACAGTATAATTAGCATGGCATGTAATTTTAGAGACATACGCTCCTGTCTTTACGTCTAACATTACATACATATAGTAAATGTGATACATAAAGCTCGTATCCCTGGTACGAGAGATTTTCAAGAATTTAGTTGGGTTGTGACCACCAAAGTGGCACACTTGACTGGGTTTGAGAAATATCGGTCTCATATTGTGGTGGGATGTCTCCTGGTCTATTATGTGATTATACTCCCAAAGGAGGTGATCTTATATTAGTTCATGGAGGGGTACATATATAGCATGTGCTTGAGAAATGATTGATCTTAGTGGCTCATACACCCAAAGGTGGTGATTTCACAAAAGATTAGAATAAGTTCTCATGGCCGCTATCATGTGGAGAGTGTACAACTGCATGTCATATTTTCTGTCCAAAGGTGATTATGTGATAATGTATGTAACTCTTTGGATAAGTACTCACATGATGCTAATTGTATTGTTTGTTTATTTTTTAGTCACCTTTTCTGTAAACGGCAATTCCATTTCCATTGATGTCCTTACTGGGTTGAACTTTAAGAAATGAAAAGAGGATTTTCTATTTGGAATGGAGCTGGCGGATGTTCACATTGCTCTTTTAAAGGATAAACTGGCAGATATCACGGCCACCAGTACTGAAGCCGAGAAAACGGACTATGCTGCTTGGGAAAAGAGCAATCGAATTTGCTTATTGACAATGAAGAAATCCATTTAAGAACACTTAAAAAGTAGTTTGCCAGCTGACTGTACTGCTAAGGAAATGATGGCAGCCTTAGAGGCTAGAAACCGCATTTCATCTAATGCTGAGGTTGGTACACTTCTTCAAAAGCTCTTTAATATGAAGTATGATGGTACTGCTGGGGTTGGAGATTATGTCCTTAGGATGGTAGACCTAAAGACGAAGTTTCAAGCTCTTAATGTTTCCATTCCTAATGCTTGTATTGTGCATCAAGCCCTAAACACCCTTCCACCTAATTTTGGGATTATAAAGACAAATTACAATTCCCAAGATGAGACTTGGTCGGTTAATGACTTGATAGCAAGGGTGGTGGCAGAGAAAGAGAAACTTAAGAAGGAAAAAGGGCATCTAGCCTTATATGTTTCTAGTTCCCACAAAAGAAAGAATAAGAAGTCCAAAAATCGTATTCATAAAGGTCTTCATGACATTACCGGTCAATCTGACAATATGGGTCCAAAGAAAATATTCTGCAAAAGGGATGGTGACCACTGCTTCTTTTGTAAGAAGAAAGGTCACATAAAGGAGGACCGTGGAAAGTTTAAAGCTTGGTTGTCCAAACGTGAGCCTATATGTAATGATTCTTTGGCACTTGTTTGTGAATCCAACCTATCAGAAGCACCATCTAGTTCTTGATGGCTCGATAGCGATGCAACTAATCATGTTGCGTTTACCATACAGGGATTCATAAATCAGAGGAAGCCAAATCAGGATGAGTCAAGACTCATTGTGGGAAACAACGAGAAAGCTGATGTTGTGTTTGTGAGAGATGTTATATTGATTCTAGACTCTGGTTTTAGATTAATGTTGAAAGATACTTTTTATGTACCTTCTTTTAGACGGAGCTTAGTTTCCATATCGTGTTTGGACATGTATGGCTACTCTTTTGAAATCAAGAATAATTCAAATAAAGTTAGGTGCTGTTATATGTCCAACGGATTGTACAGATTGTGTTTGTCTCCCAATGACATATGTGTCGCTTATACGGTTGAAAATGTTGTTTCTAAGAGACCACTACCTAAGGAACAATCTTATGCATTGTGGCATAAACGGCTTGGTTATACCTCTAAGGATAGAATTGAAAGACTGATAAAGACTAACATCCTGCCTGCTCTTAAAGATGACTTACAGACATGTGTAGACTGTTGTAGAGGTAAAATGACCAAGATAAGGAAGAAAACTGCAGTTCGATGTTCTGACTTGTTAGAGGTCATCACACTGATA
Organism: Syzygium jambos; assembly: GCA_031216235.1. Taxonomy (NCBI): domain Eukaryota; kingdom Viridiplantae; phylum Streptophyta; class Magnoliopsida; order Myrtales; family Myrtaceae; genus Syzygium; species Syzygium jambos. The sequence continues at coordinate 17,275,964 of CM062228.1, forward strand.
TAAGTGGACCCTATACGGCAACCTTGTGTAGAAATTTTTATTTCATTACATTTATTGATGACTATTCTCGATATGGCTATCTGTACTTGATTAAAGAAAAGTCTGAGTCTCTTGACAAGTTCAAGATTTTTTGGACTGAAGTCGAGAAACAGTTAGAAAAGGTCATAAAAGTTCTTAGATCTGACCGAGGTGGAGAGTATTATGGCAAGCATGGCGATGCCGGACAGCTTAAGGGGCCATTTGCCACATACTTAGAGGATTTTGGGATAGTGGCTCAGTTCACTATGCTTGGGAGTCCCGAGCAAAATGGTGTAGCTAAAAGGCGCAATCGCACCCTTATGGAAATGGTGAGGAGTATGATTAGTAGGACAAATTTACCTAGTTTTCTGTGGGATGAAGTTTTGAAAATAGTTTTGTACATTCTGAATCGTGTACCTACTAAAGCTATTCCATTGACTCCTTTTGAGTTGTACATTGGACATAAGCCTAACTTAAACCATCTTAAGGCTTGGAGATGTTCTGCAGAAGTGAAGTTATATAATCCAACATTAAGTAAGTTTGACTCCAGAACCACTCGATGTTACTTTGTATCTTACCCGGATCATTCGAAGGGATATCAGTTCTATAACCCCAATGAAGGCACAAGAATTATGGAATCACAGACAGCCAAGTTTTTGAAATTTGATGTGGCCGAAGAAAGTAGCTGCTCACAGATTATTGAGGATAATAGTACAGTGAGTAATATTGTATCTTTATCTCATCTCATATAGATAATTGTAGAGACTTTCACACCACAGATTGAACCTGTTGAGGCTCAGGATCCTATTGTCGAGATAACTCCTAATGAAGTTCCTCATGGCTCTCAGATGCAAGATATGGCTATTGCTGCTCCAGTAAGGAGATTCATTAGGGAGAGACGATCAGCTATACCACCGGACTATTTAGTTTATATAGGAGAGCAAGACTACGATATCGGTTCTGTAACTGATCTAGTGACTTATGCGGAAGCTATTTCTTATCCTCAGTCGGAACTGTGGTTGGATGCAATGAGAGATGAAATGCAGTCTATGAAGCATAATGGAGTTTGGGAACTTGTTGAATTACCTAAAGATCATAAACGCATTGGCTGCAAATGGGTGTATAAGACTAAAAAGGATTCTAAAGGAAAGATTAAGAAGTTTAAAGCCAGACTGGTAGCCAAGGGTTTCACTCAGAGAGAAGGAATAGACTATGAAGCAACTTTTTCTCCAATCTCTTCTAAAGATTCTTTCAGAGTCATCATGGCATCGATAGCTTATTTCGATATGGAGTTACACCAGATGGATGTTAAAACTGTCTTTCTCAATGGAGACCTTAATGAAAAAGTCTATATGATGCAACCCGAAGGTTTTGCGATAGATGATTTAGGTACGCATGTATGTAGACTGAAAAAGTCTATTTATGGTCTCAAGCAAGCTTCTAGACAACGGTGCTTGAAGTTTTATAGTGTTGTCGCTTCATTTGGTTTTGTTGAGAACAAAGTAGATCAGTGTATATACTGCAAGGTCAGTGGGAGGAAATTCATTTTCCTTATACTCTATGTGGATGATATCCTACTTGCGAGCAGTGACCTTGGTTTACTGCATGAGACAAAGCGGATGTTGTCAAAGAATTTTGATATGAAAGACCTTGGTGAGGTGTCTTTTGTCCTTAGCATTGAGATACATAGGAATCGTTCTCATCGACTATTAGGTTTATCTTAGAGGGCATATGTTGATCGTATCTTAAAAAAATTCAACATGCAGCAATGCAAGCTAGAAATTGCTCCTGTCAGTAAGGGTGATAAGTTGAGTCTGTCACAATATCCTTATTCAGATTTTAAGAAAAGCCCAAATGAAGAATGTACCTTATGCTAGTGCACTTGGGAGTATTATGTATGCTCAAGTATGTACTAGACCAGATATTGCTTTTGCAACAGGACTTCTAGGTAGATATCAGTCAAATCCAGGACACGATCATTAGGTTGCTGCCAAGAAGGTTCTGAGGTACTTAAAGAGGATAAAGAATTATATGCTGATTTACAAACATGTTCAGGACCTAGAGCTAGTTGGGTATTCAGATTCAGACTTTACTGGTTGTCAGGATGAAAAGAAGTTGACAATGGATTACATCTTTAAGTTAGCAAGAGGTGCAATATCATGGAAAAGTGAGAAACAGAAATCAATGACATCCTTTACCATGCAAGCGGAGTTTGTAGTATACTTTTCGGCTGCTACTCAGGCAATTTGGCTCTGGAACCTCATTAAGGAGTTGACCGTATTTGATTTTGTGGATAGGCCCATATAGTTATATTGTGACAATAACTCTGCAGTGTTATTTGTTAACAATAATAGAGGTCTCAAAGGGTCTAAACATATGGAGGTCAAGTACCTGACTATAAAGGAAAAAGTTCAGAATGGTGACATTGCAGTAGAGCACATTTCAACAGATGATATGATCGCAAATCCGCTAACTAAAGGCCTTCGCCCTTGTGTATTTGATCGACATGTCATGAACATGGGCTTAGGAGTATCATGGAATACTATTAATTAGTGGGAGCTATTTAGTTTCATGTTGCTCTTATGAAGTATGTATCTGATTTTGGTATATTTTTTAATATTTGAATATGTATCAACTCTTTTGCATTCTATGAGGTATTTGTGAATGTAGATTTATCAAGTTGAGTATATATATTTGACGAAAATCTCGAGACATTATGTAAACCTTGAGTACAGGCTATGGGGCATTCTTAGTATTAGCCTTAACGATATGTCTTGTTACACATAAAGTACAGTTAACTATCAAGGTAAGACATATGCAGGTTCGTTGGAACCATGAAGGATATTCTTTAGTGACACATTAGGTTTTGTGACACTTAAGGAGAGAAAATTTGGACTAACAAAGTGGACAACACATAAAGTATTACTCATTATGAGGTATTGTCCATTTGACACACTACCATATTGAATCTATATCAGTAAAGTTGAAAGCACTCGTGACCATGGAAGGCTCTGCGTGAGTACATGCAGTTACCGCCATAATTCTGTGTTCAAGACTTTATGGGATCGGATTGACTATTAAGAATAATTTCTAGACCAATATAAGGGTGCGTACATAGTTCTATTTTAATTAATATCGCCCAAGTGGGAGAATGTAAGAATTTCCTAATGTGGGCTTCATTAATTGAAATTAACTGAATTAGTTTGGTCTAATAAAGGTAAGATATATGGATTCTTAATCGGTCTAATATAGGGCTGGCTGGTGTGAGCCGAGTATGGCCCGGCCCGTAATGAGAGGGTTCGTGGTCAGAGACTCTATAAATAGCGCTCAAGTCCTTCTCCTAACCTGATGATGCACAATTTGACTCACATACGGATTTAGAGAGAACTTTCTTCTCGTGAGTGACAATCTCATTAGGCCAGTGTTTTAACGAAGGGCATAGGGGAGAAGATCTTGAGTTCGTGTTCGGAACCGTCGCAAATTCCGGGTCAAGTTCGATGGATTCCAAATCAAGTACGCCAATCGACAATTTCTCCATTATCGTGTTTCGATTTCTGATTATAGTGATCTTAGGCGTACCATTTTCGTGGCTAACAAAGGTTACAAATCAACTTTACACCACAAGCGTTCTTTTATACAACTTATAGATCGTGTCCATTACATTCTATCATTGGATCAGCGTTACTGCTAGAGAGCTGATCCAAGATCATGAAGCACTGAAAGGAAAGACAAGATTCCAGCATGCCAAATTTATTTACTTAATTCATTGAGGATACAAGGCCAACATGGCACGCTGATTATTCTCATGCCATACTTAATTCATCGTATGCACCTAAGCAAAAGGCTTCTGGTTGTAGCAGTCGAGGTTGTCGCCGTACCCGACCTTCAGCAAGTCGCTGTACCTCTTGTAAAACCCGATCTGGTCCTCGACGGCCGCGTGGGGTCCCTTCCCGCACTCCTCCCTGCCGTTGATTATGTTGGTGATGAGGCCATAGCCCGGGACCCTCCCTGCGGCCAAGTCCACGTTGGACGGCCTCCAGTGGCCGGTGATGACGTCGTGGCTAGAGGGCTTGGGCAGCTGCGGAGTCATTCGGCAGCTGCAGAGTCATCCAGAACTAGAGGGCCGTCCTGAACGAGAGGACCGGGTCCTTGGCCACCACGTCCGGGTTGTTGATCAGGTCGGCGCAGAGGGCGCGACCCGCTTGGCCATAGTTGTAGTTGCTGCGAGTAATGAAACCGCGGACAAAATTTTCAAAAATCTAAAGATGGAGATGATAGGGTCAACTTTGAGGTAAATATATATCCTTGTCATGTCCTGCTGAAGTCTTATTGTTCTTTTATGATTTGTGCTTCGGGATTTCATTAGTTTGGTCCTTCAATTTCATGAAAATGATACTGTCCAAACACTACAAAAAAACTGATTTTTTCCGACGAAATTTCCAACGAAAAATTTGGAAAAATTCGTTGGAAAACGAATTTCCAACGAAAAAAAATTCGTTGGTAATAAGTCGTTGGAAATTTTTCCAACGAAAAATTTCAATTTTCGTTGGAAATTTACGACGAATTTTATTTCGTTGGAAAATTCATTGGAAAACTCGTGGCTAAATTCGTTGGAAAAATTACAAAATTTTTTTTTCGGTCGAAAAATCGTGAAAATTTTTTTTTGGTCGAAAAATCATGGAAATTTTTTTTCCAACGAAAAATTTTTCGTTGGAAAAATTACGAATTTTTTTTTGGTCGAAAAATCGTGGAATTTTTTTTTCCAACGAAATTTTTTTTTTTTCAAAAAATGGCCCTCGCCGCCGGCGAGGGCCAGCCTCGTTGCCGGCGAGGGCCGAGCTCGCCCAGATCTGGGCGAGCTCGAGCTCGTCGCCGGCGAGGGCCAGCCTCGTCGCCGGTGAGGGCCGAGCTCGCCCAGATCTGGGCGAGCTCGAGCTCTCCGGCCATGGCGAGCTCGGCCCTCGCCATGGCCGGCGAGGCCCAGCCTCGTCGTGGGCGAGGCTCGCCGGCCATGAGGGTGTCGAACTCCACCGCCACGAAGGAGGCGGGCGACGCGCTGTCGAGGAGGCCGAGGTACGCACCGCCTCCCCCCAGGGAGTCGCCGTCAGGGGAGATGAGGAAGGCGAGGCCGCCGCCGATGGAGGAGGGGTTGAGGTTGGTGATGGAGAAGGAGAAGAAGGTGGAGAGAGGCTGCTCAGCGTTAGCGTCCCGAAGTCGAACTCGGTGCCGCCGCCCTCGACCGGAGCGCCCAGGAAACGGAGCGCGAACAGAGCGAGGACGACGCGCGAGGAACAACCGCGACTTCGACCCCACATTTTCCGAACCCCCTCAGTGATCCGCAGTGATCCGCCATCGGAGAGGGGCGGCGGAGCCGGAGCCGGAGCCAGAGGAGGAGGGGGGGCGGCGAGGGAGGAGGCGGAGGGGGAGGCGGGGGGAGGAGGCGGAGGGGGGGATTGCAAAGGACAGAGAGAGACTCTGAGAGAGAGAGAGAGAGAGAGAGAGAGAGAGAGAGAGAGAGAGAGAGAGAGAGAGAGTAAATGTGGAAATTTGAAAGAATAGGCGCGAAAATGTTGAATAAGAAAGTAGGGTTTTCGTTGCAAAATTCGTGAAAAATTTCCCACGAATTTTGCAACGAAAATTGTACACACTAAAATAATTACCCAAAAAATTTGAATTCGTTGGAAATCTCGTTGGAAAATTTCAACGAAAAAAAATTCGTTGGAAATTTCCAACGAAAATTGTACACACTAAAATATTTGCCCGGAAAATTGAAATTCGTTGGAAAATTCGTTGGAAATTTCCAACGAATTTTCCAACGAATATAAAAAATACCGAAATGCCCGGGTTTTTTTTGAATTCGTTGGAAATTTCCAACAAAAAAAAATTCGTTGGAAATTTCCAACGAATTTTCCAACGAAAATTGTACACACTAAAATACTTGCCCGGAAAATTGAAATTCGTTGGAAAATTCGTTGGAACCAACGAATATAAAAAATACCGAACCGCCCGGGTTTTTTTTGAATTCGTTGGAAATCTCGTTGGAAATTTCCAACGAATTTTCCAACGAAAATTATACACACTAAAATATTTGCCCGGAAAATTGAAATTCGTTGGAAAATTCGTTGGAAATTTCCAACGAATTTTCCAACGAATATAAAAAATACTGTACCGCCCGGGTTTTTTTGAATTCGTTGGAAATATCATTGGAAATTTCCAACAAAAAAAAATTCGTTGGAAATTTCCAACGAAATTTTCCAACGAAAATTGTACACACTAAAATATTTGCGCGGAAAATTGAAATTCGTTGGAAAATTCGTTGGAAATTTCCGACGAAAAAAAATTCGTTGGAAATTTCCAACGAATTTTCCAACGAAAATTGTGCACACTAAAATATTTTCCCTGGAAATTTGAATTCGTTGGAAAATTCGTTGGAAATTTCCAACGAATTTTCCAACGAATATAAAAAATACCGAAATGCCCGGGTTTTTTTTGAATTCGTTGGAAATATCGTTGAAAATTTCCAACGAAAAAAAATTCGTTGTAAATTTCCAACAAATTTTCCAACGAAAATTGTACACACTAAAATATTTTCCCGGAAAATTGAAATTCGTTGGAAAATTCGTTGGAAATTTCCAACGAATTTTCCAATGAATATAAAAATACCGAACCGCCCGGGTTTTTTTTGAATTCGTTGGAAATCTCGTTGGAAATTTCCAACGAAAAAAAATTCGTTGGAAATTTCCAACGAATTTTACAACGAAAATTGTACAAACTAAAATATTTGCCCGGAAAATTGAAATTCGTTGGAAAATTCGTTGGAAATTTTCAACAAATTTTTTTTCGTTGGAAATTTCCAACGAATTTTGGCACGAAAAAAAATTCGTTGGAAATTTCCAGCGAATTTTCTAACGAAAAATTTTTCGTTGGAATTTCCAACGAATTTTCCAACGAAAGATTTTTCGTTGGAAATTTCCAACGAATTTTACTTTTCGTTGGAAAATTTATCGCAAATTTGCGACGAAAATTTTTTCGTTGGAAAATTTCGTGGCAAAAATCCAATTTGTTTGTAGTGAAAATCGTCCAGCCGGTCCACAGATCCAAGGATCTCAGTCCACAGGTGGTCAAACTTCCTCATCCAAGCCATGGAGGCAATTGATGATGCTCTGCCAAGTATTAACATTTTAATTTTTCCATTTGATTGATATCAACGTTCATTTTTTTTTATTTCAACAGTGATCTTTAGGGGAAATGAAGCATTTAACTTTTCTTTTGCATGAACGCATGCACCAGATGCAAAAGCATCGAAAATGGAGGGACTTACTGCGAGATTTGAATTGGACCTCGACCGTAATATTTTCTGCCAGGAGCACACGGCCATCCAGATTCGCGATCGCAGTAATCTCTCGACCTGTCCCGCTCCTCCACGTGGCAGTATCCCCACGCGTAGGGCCCATCTGGCGCATCCCTCGATCCTCTGAAGAGCCAACAGTATCAAAATATCATGCGATATATACGTATGTATGTGCAACCTTAATACGAACTTGTTAGCTCTATACCTGTGGTTTCGTGGGAAGTCTGAGCCAAGAAAGCCGCGACTTCCCTGAACCTCGTGTCCCGGGTGCCGGTGGTCCCGAAGCCTGTGAAGGACCTCGTGGCGGCAACGAACGCATCGTAAGTGTAGAAGCCCTTCGCAGGGCAAGCGGGGTCGTTCCGGTGCTTGAGGAGCTGATCGAACTGGGCTCTGCTTATGATGGAACTCACATCATCGCCTCGCTGCGCGTTGGCACTGAGGACGGCGAGGCAGGAAGCTAAGAGAGCAACCGCCCAAAAACGACCTCATCTTTGCCTGAGTAGCTGCTGCTTTAGGGGAGAGAGAGGGAGAGGGGCATGATCGTGTGCGGTTTGGAGACGGAGTAAGGTGGTGGGTTTATATAGAGCCTTGAGGTGAGCGAGCACAAGCGCGAGTGAGAGATCGTACGTGAGTCATTTTCATCCCTGCGACGAGGAGATTAGGCTAAGGCTACAGGAAGGCGACGTGGTTTTTGTAAGGATTCGAGATTTTTCACGTAAAGCGGGGAAAAGAGGTGACACCTTGGTGTCGTGGCGTCCAGAGTTGCTTCTGAAATTTCTTCGATGCATGAGCGAAAAGGACCAGCGATCCAAAGGTGGACTTCTCATGCGATGAACGTTGAGGCTTTAGCTTCTGCGATCATTATTGAAGTCGGACTATTCAAAAGCTAGATACGTGTAGGGTTAACGTTGAATGATTTGGAGCGTCCGAGACAGAATGTTCTCTCTCTCATAAAGCGCGTATTCTCTCCATCTCTCCATCTCTCCCCCCGTTTGCATCATTGCATGCATGCACAAGACATAGCAGAGCAAAGCCGTACGTAGCTACGCACGTACGTGTGCACAATATCCGGGCTAATATCGATCCACGTATACCCCCAAATACCAAATAGGATAACTTTTATATTATCCAGGCAATCGAACATACCCTATAGGTTTTTCTATATGGAACATAAAAGCGACTCATTTATCAAAGCGAGATACTTGAAAAAATCCCGACTGCAGTTCACTCGGGTCTCGAAAAACTTGTAGTTGATGAGATGCCAATCCAAAATTACTAAAGACATTCGATACCGATATTGACTTGGAGACTTTCTTATCTTCATTTTGATATTGACATGGATTCCTAATCCAATTACTCAAATATCCAACTCAGGAATCTGTAATATATTGATGGTATGTGTGCTTAGAACAAATAATCTAGCAAGGCTAAAGGAGATTTATTCTTTAGGCGGAGATATTCTGTTTCTGGTAGCAATAGTGCCACATACAACAAAAGCTTAGGGAAACTCTCTTTGAACTGACTGACCAGTAGAGTTGGGCTTATAATAAAGTTGGGTCTATGCCATAAGCCTGAATTCATATTCTTTTCAGGCCCAGAAGGTGAAAATGCGGGGTCATTCTCTAATGGTCATCGTTGGATATGGAAAAAATGGTGACTTAGATGTATGCTACAGCTATTTCCAAAGCATTGTTTTCACATAAAGATTAGTTTTATTTTTTTTTCATTTCCGTGTCCAACCGTAATTAGTTGGCTACTTGGAGGAAAAGTAGCACGACAACCTGCCTCCACGGCCTCCCATTCAAATATGAGTTTTCCACGACAGGAAATCAAATTTACAGCCGTCGATTTTTTCAGCCATGGGAATGCTTTTATGACCGCATCGATCCTGTGGTGGATCATAAAGGTTAGTTATTTTCTCGAACTTTACTTCTTTTTCTTTCCGGCTTGAACAAATATCCTCTATAAACTTCATGTGCTAATGAATAGATTTGACGGTACTAAGTGGGAGATTTTCATGGTTCATCCTTTCTCATCTTGCGAAAAGTGAGTCGAGTTGTGTCGTACGCACGATAAACATCTCATTATTGTGATAATTTGTTGATTTGATGACAACTAAATAAATTAACAGGGTCATTCAACATATATGGGTTCATCGAGGTGAAATTTCAGTACGAAAACAAACGTTTATCTTCATCATGGGCACCAAATTCATGCTTCAGATTAGTCCTGCATGCATTCTTACAATATGAGGATGACTTCTTTGTTTCCTTTTTTTTTTCTTTGTCCACTGAATTCTTGGAATTAAAGTGCGCAATAGTGAGACACTGTGTAACCCTATTGCATTACTTTCGACAATTGAATTTTTTAATATCAAATCAAATCAAATGTTACGAAAAGATATGTCCACATGATCGATGGAAAAGCATAATTGATGAGGCCATATCACAGCAACATGACATATGATATCACTGTTATATATGTAATTTAGCTTCTCCCCTATGGAGACCATTAATGTTAGAGGGAGATCTAATTGGAAGCTGACTTTGATGAGTTCAAAGAATTATGATCCGAAAAACATGGATGACTAGCACGAATTCTTGGAAGAAGAATGGCAGATCCCACATGTGAGCTCAACCGCTAGATTGAAGCTGGCAAAATGAAACCCCTTAATTAAAGAGATTTTGCTTGATGTCAACCCATCTAAGAGGAACTGTCGATGAACGAGTGCTTATTGTTGCCTATGCAAAAATTTTCTTCAGGGTTGACTTCTACCTCTTGACTGGAACCTTCCAACCAAAATGGTATGATTGACCGTTTCCATGTGATGAACTCCAAGTTCAAATAAAGGGGGGAAATATCATATTTATATTAGGACTTTTACATAGGACATTCGCGGTAGAAAGATCATTAAACAAGGAGGATCCAAAATTCCTATTAGTAAATAAGGGATTCCATTTCATGACTGCTTGTGTAAAAGCTATTTGACCTTATATAATTTCTTTATATTACGAGAATTTTGGCAAGCTACCGAGTTTTGGAGGCATGGACTAGCCAATCTTAGAATATTTCAAAGGTTGATTTAGGGGAAAATTGCACAATCAGTCCTAATCTTACTGTACAGAAACCCTCTCGAGTCTTAAAACTTTTTAATCGAACCAATGTAGTCCTAAACCTATGGTAGAAAATGCAATTGGATCCTCTAGGGCACTTCTCGCCTTATTTATCTAACATGCTAGTTCAGTAAACATAGGCTATTTAACATGTAATGGCGAGGGCGTGACGTGAACGGATTTTCAAGAAACAATGCCATTTTTTGTTAGACAAACATCGTCTTCTCTTCATATTGCACAATACGTAGAAATTACCCCAATAATGCCCAAATGAATCCCTCATGCTTGAACCCCGATTCCCCTAATAACGCCAGTTCCAGTCTTGAAGGCTAAATTTGGAGCGAAGATGAAGATGATTTCGAGATTCTGCAACAAAAACAGCAAAGAGTGGCTGTGTTAGGTTTACATTGACGTCAACCATCTTCAATCTTTGACAAAACTGCATAACTTCGATTGTGGTCCTTCCATGAATGTGTTGTCTTTTATAATCTATTTTTGTAATTTGTGTTGGTTTCTTCGCATGCGATGCATATATGGTCCCCCTATGAAAAAATTTTATATTGTCTTTTCGTGTAGGGTCAGGATGAACGAAAAATTAGCATTAGCCAACGTTTTTAGCGATAGAGATTTTGTCTGTCACCTGGTGCTTGACTATGTTAGGGGAAGATAAATTTAGTATAAATAGATATCAATTTTTAATCCGTAAGAGAATGAGAGATTCCATTTCAAACTGTTTGTATAAAAAATATGTTTACACTTGACTATGCACCTTATATAATTTTTTTTTATAATTTTGGCGGACCTACGAGTTTTGGAGGCATGGACTAGCTAGTCTTTGTATATAGGACGATTTAGGGCTAAAGTCATCATAAGATTTAAATGTCTTGCCTTTCAATGTATGCTTCCCGTCCTCTGAGTGAAAACGATTATGAAAAAATTTACAAAACCGATTAATTTCTAACAAATTAAATTTCGACCCTCTGCATATTCCAATGAATATCAAGCAACTGAATCACTAAGGTCCATATTTTTAGCAATTGCCCTGATTAGAACAGTTACTACGGTAAATTCAAATTGAAAACCAGAATGATAAACATAGTTTACCACCATAGCCGTCTTGAGTAATCCTAAGTAAGTGTCCGTTTGTTTTTACCTTTTAAAAAGTAAACAATAACCTTTTGTTTTTCATCAAAACTTACAATATGATTCTAATTTCAAAGAAATTTCTGTATCGATATTGAGAGAATTACCAAATCAATCATAAACCTATTGTACGGATGCTAATTCGGGCTTAAATTTTTCAATTTTGCCAATATAGTTTTAAACCTTTGCACCAAATTCCGATTGAGTCCTTTCGGTCAATTGCCGTCGAAAATTACTAACGCAACATCCAATTATCACCAACCATCCAACATGGCACGCTGACGCGGAGAGTTTTACTTGAAACAATGTCCTACGTGGAACGCCATGTCGGCGATGGTTGGCCAGTGGTCGGCGAGGGTCGGCCGACCTTTGCTTGTGACCGACAACCATCATCGAATTTGGTAGAAAAAAAAAAGGAAAAGAAGAAGGAAAAATATAAATATATAATATAATAAAATTCAAATATTTCAAAGAAATTATAAATAATTGTCCACATTAGCATCGATAATCCTACGTGGTACTACTAGCGTCCACATAAGTGATTTCTAGTTAAAATTGGCTGGATGGACTCAATTGGCAAATTGCGAAAAAGTTTAGGACTCAATTGGTAAATATTTAAAAAAAATTGGTAAAATTGAAAGGTTTATAACCAAATTGGTCAAAGTACAATGGTTTAGGATTTTTTGCCCAATTTCCCCACCCCCCCCCCCTTTTCCATCTTTATACTAATGAGCAAGAAAAAAGAAACAAATGGTTTTTGTATAAGTCTTCTCATATACTTCCCATGGTTAATTTTTTTTTTATGAAAATAAGTAATTCATCGATAAAATCGTTCGCTCGATAACTTTTTAGTTTAAAGTACTACAGCATGCATTATTTTTCATGTCATAAGGAATTAACAAAAAGATTACTAGCTTCAATTGGATGGAAAGATAAACTATTTAATATGACATTTCTTTTTTACCACAATTCAAATTCTTTTCTACAAAGCAAAACGTATTACTATTCTTTCAATGATATACACTGATATGCAGTTTAGGAAAAAAAATAAGAGAATGATTATTAGGAGGGTTATGCATAGAAAGAAAGTGGATAAGCATTTCAAATTATTTTTAGGAGGGGGATCATGTCAAACCATTTCAAATTATTTTTAATTACTACATAGTTATATAAAAATTTCTAAGAATTTGTACTAGTTAATTTTAAATACTGTAAAAAATGAGAAGCTAAAATACAATGAATGGCTAGAAGCATACATACCGTGTTTACTGCATGCGAATAATATCTTTAACTTCTTAAACTTTCAAATGTCAATTTCTCGCACACATGCGACCATGTGCATATTTGCTACAACGTAAAGTCTTTCACCCCCTTTTTTTTTTAAATTCTTTACTTTTGTAAAAGAAAGATGATTGATATAGTAAATGCCAGCCAATTATTTCGAATTAAGTTTTAAAAAATAAGAGATTCAATAATAATCTGCCAATCATTTTCATTATAGCGAATTGTAATTTTGTCCATTTATAGTTATGTAAGGTTACAGTGTATTTTACAGTTATAGTGTTATTCACAGACATAATCTCACTTACTCATGACCCCTCATCGTTGCTCGTCGTCCGGCCTCCCATCATGCTTGTCGCCCGACATGCCGCCCTTCGTCACCGCCGCCCCTCGGTGAGTTTTAGTAGACCTAATCTTTTTCTCTTTTGTTTCTATTCTCTCACGGCCAGGTCACGGTGTTGTGATAAGGTCGGAGTGACCGAGTCATGGATGTCTGTAGGATTGGGCGAACCTCGCTGCCGCCGCCCCCCGCGCCCTGTCGTCACACTGTTGAGTATGACTTTTAAACTTTTTTTAGTTATATGTTCGATTGGTTACAGAAGCATATATAATTAATGATAACAAAACCCAACAGTATTAGTATGTGCCTTATGCTGCAGCCGAAGTGCGTGCACCGAAGTGGGATCGACGTGTGAATAAGCAAGTGCACCCAGATGCCCTCCGCTAGGTTTAATTACTTATAATGATCGATTTCTTTCACCTCATAATTACGTTTTTGAACATATTATTTATATTTCATCTGACGTGGCCAGATTGTTTGTTGAGCTTAGCCATATTTGAGGCAGTGACATTATGAATTTTCGAATTATTATAGTCTAATTTTCATACATCGAAACAATTAGTAAAATAATTAGTATAATCTAATTAAAATATTATCCCATATCGCTTAATAGAAGGTCCTAATCTGGCCAGCCAATGTCAATAAAAAATCGACTTTTCCTTGCCCTATAAGCAAAACGATCTTAATTTGTCGTGTTGGTTACCAAAGGTGACAAAACATAATTTATCACCTTAAGTACCAAAGACGGCGAAATTAAATCGCCTAATGACGGAGCAAATCGCAAGACGACAAAAATGATCCATGTTTTTTTTTCATGTGTGCTAATAAACAAACAAAAAAAGAAGCACGATCGGTGTTAGTGATGGGTTTGTCGTTGTTCGTCTTACAACATCACAATTATTTGGCTAGGTTTTCTAGTAAACCTCCTAGCAACTTCCTCCATACCTCGGATTGGTTTCCAAGTCTTTTTTAATATTTCACAAGTGTTGTTTCTATATCTGACTAAATGGGCCAACCATCAATCAATCGTGGTGGCAATACTTAATTCTCTCATTTTTTGTACATCGTCCAATCCAACTAGTTTATACAAGCGTCGCGGTCAATATGGGCCACACTTGAGCTGTCCATTAAGCTTTGTTGGGCTGCTTTTACTACTATTGGCTTTGGTTAGGATCTGCATGAAGGTCCACTTTACCATATAAGTAATTACAATGCATCCTAGCTAAATAATCAGATTTTATTTGCAAATTCATGCTAGTGAATGTCTACCTAAAGGGATGCAAAAATCGGATTGACGGAGTAATGGGCAAGGCCAACCTTTATAGTTGAGGGCGAAGGCAGCCTCGCCCGTGGCTAGCAAGGCCAGGCGAGGGCCACGACCCTCTCTAGCGACCCTAGCTCAGTGGCCGGCGAGCCTCGCCAACCACTGTGAAAAAAGAAAAAAAAAGAAGGAAACAAAATAAAACGAAAATAAAAAAAATTAACAAAATATTCATGTTAGCACCGGCATTGCCACATAGGACAACTGACGTTCACAATAGCAAATTTCCGTCCAAAATGGACCGGATGAACTATATTGGCAAATCGTCAAAAGGTTTTAAATTAAACTAGTCAAATTGAAAAGTTTTTAACTAAATTGGCATGGTTTGGAACTTTTTTTTGGTAACTTTCTCTCTTCTGATATGGAATCAGCCATGACGCCTCATACGTGACGTCGCTGTTGCATACCATTAATTATATCTTGAGAAAGTAGGGAAAATGTATAAAAAAATGTTTGGCGGTGTGATTATAATAGGACAATCATTTGCGTGATAAGTGAGATTGATTAAATTAAAGAGCGAGGGAATTTCGGAGTTCCTTCCCCTAACCGACGTGCAGGAAGCATCCCCACTTTGTTGGCATGCAAAAGAGTAAGGTAGTATATAAACAATATATGGTGGGTGATTTCAACTTATGGTGGTGAGTCGAATATCATATCATGATGCCAAGTCGGCATCTAGTTACTTTTGCAGAAGAGGTTAATAGCACAGGCAGTATATGACAATTTATGGTGATTTTCCACTTGTGGTGACTCGGATATCTTGGATGGATATCTTGGATCTATCTTCCGATCAAGGTGTCGAGATAGTTGAGAAATTAGAGAGATATGCGGAAGAGAGTAATTTTGTACATTTCGATATGTTATAATGAAGATTATATCAGCCTATTTGTAGGCTTTATGATATGACAATCCAAGGAAATCAAATCAGATATACATAATCAAAAGAAATATAGAAAATCATAGGAAATATCCTACATATCCCTAGAAGATTTCTAAATATCTTTAACAGAGATAATGCCGGTGCGGAAAGATGCATGGATTAAGGGGGGAACGGTCTAGACACAAAAATCCCACATGTGAGGGGAGATCCACTAAGGCAAAAATGTGAAAGTATTATGCAAAACAAGTTCCACATTAGGGATGTGGCGTAAACTGAAACGGTCAAAATATCACATCAGCTCATAATTCACTGGCTCAAAATTTTGAGTGACGGTGGAGATCCAACTAAATATATTCATGGGTTCGAACTCAAACTTTCCATTGGCTATCTGCCTAAGTGAAAGTATCAGGTTTCAATTGCACCTCCCAGCAAACGTGTCATAAATTTCTCCTAAAAAGTAACATGGGATACTATAACAAAATTGTCTTAAGCATGACCTTAAAAGGCTTCATCTTGAGACTTACTTAGACCTTGAAGTCCCCAAGATGTAAAGTATTAAGAGGGTATTTTCTCCTTCTAGGAAAATAAAGATCATGGGGATACGTGGCGTATGGGTATTGATACGTTAAAATAAGAAAAGCATTCATGGAGCCCATCGTCCCTGCATGCAAACGAACAAGTCACAGTGACTATTGTAGGGAGGTAACCTATTAAATCAAATATCGAGGATTCAAGGAGAGTCCCCGGTTCAAGAGGATAGTTTAAGAGATGATGGGAGCACATGCGATTACAATTGAAGGTAATATCAACTGATTTCTGCAAAGGAACTTTGACCTGTACAGGGAATTTTATTTGAAGGACAATGAGACGATCGAGCCATGTTGCTATTGGAATGAGTCAGACGAATACGCGTATGGGTTCAGGAGTTGGAGTTAGGATCTCTTAAAAGAAATTCTGCAGCAGATGCACGTATTGGTCTCACGGTGGAGAATCGAGGAAGGGGAGTGGCAAAGTCCGACTTCTGCACAGATCACGAAAAGCATCACGCAGACTAAGTCAATTTAGAGATCACGCGTTTGTGGAAAGATTCACGGATCTCGAAGTTGATTTTAGCAAACTAGGATTTTTGTTCCATTGACACGGGCGACCATTACCTAAGGAGGAAATTTGCCCATTACCAATTCGTATTCGACACGGTTGAACTAGTAAAAGTACCATTCTAGAAGCATTGGCGCGAACTAATGAAACTATTCGAGCAAGAAATGAATTGCAAAACTAGCATATGAACATAGGATTTATGTAGTTTGGTGGTGTCTCGAACCCCAGGAAACATTGATCAGATGGTTCTACTATGGATAACAAAAAAAAGATTACAATCGTTCGCAATGCTCACATTCAAGTATTTCCCCATCATAAACAAACCCAGACGTGCAAGAATCAATTGCAAAAGAGGTGTATTCACACGCTCTTAATTCTCTTGGATGATGGGTCTGAAAAGATTTCTAGGCTTTACCCACCCGTGGGTGGCGCAGTTGGTTTGAGCTCTCCCGCCATCGCAGGAGGTGAGTGGTTCAAAACTCTGTGTCGTCAGCGATTAAAGTGGGGGGCCCTGGCGGTGGGTTGCTGGGCTAGTCTTCCCCCGGGTTTAGTACCGATTAGCCTGTCGGGCGAAAGGGAGGTTCCCGGGTCAAAAAAAAAAAAAAAAAAAAAAAAAAAAAAAAAGATTTCTAGGCTTTCATAGGTTTCTCTAATAAAATAAGCATTGGAAATAGAATTTTAACAAATTCAAATCGGAGCTGAGCTCTCGCCAAGGCAAGCCCGAGCGCCTAGCTACTGTTTAGAAAACACAATAGGTACTGGGACACTGTCCGGGAGCTCGACCGGCTTTTTCTGAGCCTGGCAGGCTCCACGGGGGCCATTCCCACGCATTTTCAATCATTCGCCTCCGTCTTTATACCGCTGCAAACACTCGTGTGTCCCGAAAATCATGAGCTCGTGTCAATTCCAAAATGAAACGGAATTAACTTTGAGCCACCGTCAACAATGAGGAAACGTAATGCTGCATTTGCACGCTTAAAACTCTTTTAGGCACTTTGAATTTTTTGCACACCTAGCATTGAAAAAGCAAAATTGGTTGCAAATTGGCTCCATCTCTCACTTCCCCATCTAGACATGGTGGGGCGGCCCAACTGGCTCACATGAATCTCCCCTCAGAACATTTGTTTTTGTCCCAAATCCAGGTTCTAGGGAAAGAGCTCCCCCCTCGAGGGATGGCACTATTGGTTGAGTTGTTGGGGGATTTCCAAATTGAAAACCAGAATTCATTTGTTCAAATCCAAGCATTTACGTGCAAACTACTCTAAGTGAAGGTCACCTGCACAGATCAAAGGCTTGAGTTTAATCGGTTCATTAAACTTGTAAGATGTTTCGCGGATCTCTAAGGGTGCGCATGACAATGTTTGCATGCCCGGGAACTATTTTCTACTAAAAAATGATTCTTTTTTATTCTGTACCCGGAAACAATTTCTAAGTATTTAAAGGCGTTTGGTAACTGTTCATAATTTCTATTACTGGATAGAAAAGAACAGAAATGCGTTTGGTAACTACACAAAATTTCTTTTTATTAATAATATTTTAAAAATATTATTAAATTTTTTAATATATTTTTTTCTTTCTACATTTCTCTTCCTTGGCCATGGCCGGTCGCCGGCCCGGCCACAGCCGAGGGCCGGCGAGGGCGTCACGGCCCTCGCCAGCCACTGGCGGAGGCGAGGGTCCCCCTTGCTAGCGAGGGCGAGGGCTGGACCCTCGCCGTCGGTCATGGCGAGGTCGGCCTCGCCCAGATCGAGCAAGGTCGAGCCTCGCCGTCGCGACCCACTGTGAAGCCGACCTCACCAAGAAACAAGAAGCAACTTTTTTTTACTTCTTGTTTCTCTTCCAAAACTGTTTCTGGGCATAAATTTTTGCAAAAATGTGCCCGGGAATAAAAAGTTTACCAAACGCATTTCTGTTCCCAAACTATTTCTGGGAACAAAAGAACATAAATTTTTACTATTTGGCACGCTACCAAACGGGCCCTAAGTAGTCCAGTCTCCATGTCCATGCCCCTAGATTACAATTTGTTTATATTTATTGTCTTGTGATTTATACAAAGTTATGTTGCCCTTCATTTCTTATTTTAGTTGACTTTTCTATTTATTTTTATGTCTTCTTCAGCACGAAAAAAATCTAAAAAATGTAAAAGTATATTACCCAATGCCCATGTGGTCGACCTTTGCCGTGTCCATGCTTTCTCATATTAGGTGGACCTAAGCACTCAACTAAACTTGTCAAAATTGGTCATAAGCTTATTTATTAACCCATGTTTGATGGACTGAGTTATTATATGGGTTAGTTATATTTAATAAATGGGTTTAGAATGATAAAACCCAAAATAATATGGATATTAAATTGGGTTCACAACTTACTTAGACCCTTTCACCTTTATGACTCATTCTCGCCTTCACTCGATCTCTCGCTTGCTCACTCCTCGTTCTAAACTTAGTTTGGGTATGAGTTTTCCTAGATTGAGTTATTAAATATAGAAGTGTTTTAGCAATATGATCAAGTCAAGTATAGGTTAGGTGCAAGTTAGGTCGGACACGTGATGCTAGATTTGCATTGCAGAGAAATTGGTCAAAACGGGTTATATGGGTCAATTTAGACTAGACAATTTTTAAATCAACCCACCCATTTGACAGGTCTACACTCAACTAGGCTCCCATGTTCGTGTCGAGACAAGTAGGGCGGGGTCTTGGAAGGCTCGACCCCAAGCAAACCTGACCCGTGCCCATCCACCAATTCTACTCACTTTTAGCTCAAGATAGGTCATTGATATCAATAATGAAATGAGGTGTCTACCTGACCCGAGCCCGCCCGCTGAGTCTACTTATACCAATTCAGGTCCTAATTCTAGTTCAAATTGAACACCTCAACCTTAAAAAGTCATGAAGATCGACATTTAGTGTCACGTGGAATTTCTCTTTGTCCATTTTGACGGGAATGTAGAGAAAAGTAATTGTTGATACTCAAGTCAAAACAACATTGCCTAAACTATAGAAAGTTTCGCTTGGAACCGCCGCATGCTGCGGTCGCTACAATGACCATTCTCGAAGAAATTTTGTCTTACAAAATAAACCAAGCGCAAATTTACCGCAACCGCGTGCAACTAGAAGGAATGGAAAGTGGCAATTTCAATATCCTTTGATCACTTTAGATTCTCCCCCGAGCTGACCTAACCCGTTGACATTCGCATCATGTCGACTTATACTTTTAAGGACTATGTTTTACTGAACCCTTACTTAATCGGAGGGTGAAATGGTTATATAAGAAGTCGAAGACCCATTCTCATCTTGCTCCATCTTAAGCTAGAAACTCTTCTCGCATGCGTGGCGTGTCCTTGATTCATCGTTTACCGAAAACGCTAATAAGGGAGATCTTTGACCTGTCGCGATCACTTTTTTGTATGTGCTTACATGGTGATTATAAAAAGGTACATAATTTTATAATTTTTTTTAACCATGATTGATCACTTCCATCGAGATCTGCTCGTCGAAACTTTCACGTATCCATCTAGAGCCAACTACAACAATATTATGAAGTTTAATTATTTTCTTTTGCTCATCACACATTCCATGTTCCTCCAGAATGTCGATGCTTCCTCGCTCCTTCCTTTCCACCACCACGCCCTCCCTCCCTCGTCAGACGTAATTGTGCATTTGGATAGTTATATATACTTTCATTAAAGGAATAAGCAGCTTCTATATTTCCTACACGCATGCCCTTAAAGAGACCTTCCATCAGTGCATGATCTCTTGAAGTGATTCCGCTTCTTTTTGCCTTTTTTATTCTACATGGAAAATGGTCCAACTCAGACATTCATTTACTGCGCACGGGCTCTATAAATGCATATGATCATTGCTCCCTTGTCTCACAAGCTAGAGACCCCAAACACACGTCATAGAGAATGATCATGGAAGGTTTGCTCCAGTGCCCTGCGAATTACGTTCCCTTGACTCCCACAAGCTTCTTGGAGAGAGCAGCTTTCGTCCATGGCAACAAGACCTCCATTATCTACAGCGACACGAGGTACACCTGGAGACAAACCCACGAAAGGTGTTCAAAGCTCGCCTCCGCTCTAGTGAATCTGAAGATCTCGCGCGGCGATGTCGTAAGTCTCTCTATCTCATTTGCTTCGCCTTTAATTATATCCTTGTGTTTCCATGCAAATGAAAAGGGGTCCTCGCTTTCTTTCTTTTTTGCTTCTATTAGCTTTTAGTTTTCTTAAAGCTCATGGTTTAGAATGGAGGGAATTAGGTCACTGATCATGGTCTTGCTGTGAGTAGCTATAAACCTAAGAAAAGTGGGAGGGACAAAGGTCTTTCTAGAGATAGATTTTTTTTGACGCTACAATTCTCGTAGAGCTATTATCGACGGCATCGAGTTTATGTGCATTTTGCGCATATGAACCGTCGGATCGAGCGAACATCACACCAGATGTACCTGCACCAGATTGCTGTATTGGGTTTCCTTTTCTTTCCTCGCCCTCTTAGATGGTGTATCAAGAGAAGGAGAACCCACGGATGGAACCGTTCAATCTGCCAAATTAGGTCGAAATGAAGGAGGTCAAAGCGTTACCACGCCATTCCCGAGCTCCTCCATTGTTTATGTCATTCCAAAGAAGTCTATATGCTGTGTGGGACAAAGCATTAACGATTGTCAACTACAACCACCACGAATAAAAAACTAGATTCCACGGACCAAAACTTAAAAAAACTTTCTTGCCTCGCAAAGGAAAAACTTATAAAGGACCTAAGCATGTCCTTAAAAGCTTTCATCTTGGTCCTCATCCGGATCTCGAGATCACTGGGATATAAACTTCCAAAGGGTATTCCCTCCTCCTAAAGAAAACAAAGATACAAGGAGGACAAGGATGTGCGGGCACCGGCACATTAAAATAAGGAATGCATCCTTAAAGCCTGCCTGGCAATATCGGGACAAGCCACAGAGGCCTCTCTATCCATTTTTTTAGTGAGGTTACCTCTTTACCGAACATCAAGGATCCAAGGGAAGCCAAATCTAAATAAACTTTCTAGCCTTGCAAAGGAAAAACTTATAATACGTATCCTAGTTCATGTTAGTCCCACCTAAACTGAACACTAAGTGACTTGCCAAATTCAAGAGAAAGAATTGTTAAAAAAACACATTCTTATTTGGATGAAGGGAAATAAACGAAGTGAAAGGATTAGAAGAGTTTGGTAAAGTCAACTATTGTGTACAAGGGCGTGTTTTGCATTCAAAACAAAAGCATAAAGAATTTTTTGCTTTCCTGCCAAAATTTGGAATACCGATCAAATTTTAGAAAATTATGATCAAATTACATGTGAAGTTATGTGTCTATACTTGAGTTTTTGGAAGTTTCAGGAGTTTTGGATTCGAAAAAAAGGTCAAAGTGCGCGAATCACAAGATAAAGATTAAGCAAACGGCAAAAAGTATAAGTCAAGACAAGCCCTAAATACGTAAATGATATCTATGAATGCATATCTGCCCTCTCTTTTCCCTCACTCGCATTCAAAGGACATTATAACCCAATCCCTTCAAATCCTTTCTCTTCTTTTCTGTCAGAATCACCTCACAATCCCATTTTTTCATTTCTAATCACCCCTACCCAACGTAGTATCAAAGAGTACTACAATCTCGAAATCTATGATATTTTATATGCTATTAATAAATAAAAAATTAGGACCTGTTGGTGGTTGGGTTAAAAATTGAAAATAATCTCTTAATATGGAAATCTATACCATATACAGAACTAACAATACAAGACCTCCGATGAAACTAAACTTTGTTTAGTGAAATAATAATATTATAGCTAATTTCTTGGTATTTAAAAAGGATGAAATTTCCTAAAATAAATAGAAATTGATCCAACTGACTAAAATTAGCGCAATACCCTTTAGTTATTTTATATGAGTAAAAGTAAAATAACATATGTTATTTCACTCTTTTATGTCGATCCATTATGATCAACATTTTCTCTTCACACCCTATAATAATTGTTAAATAAATCGGTTGAGCACTTTGACCCCTGCACCTCTCCGCGTTAGAATTCTAGCCTCGTCAACATTGATTGTAAGAGGATAAACTCTCATTAGTCACTTGGAAAAGTAGACGGTCTTTTGTCTATTTTATAATGTGAAAACACCCTAAAGTGCGTGTTCAATCCTCGCGCACCTACCAAGAGGAGTCCCACACGTTTTGAATTTTGGGTCTACAGCTCACTTCCTATTAAGTCATTTTTGGCCGCGAGAAGGAACGCATTAATCACCCGAATTAAAACGGCTTGCTTAATCGGAAAGCGCGTTTGTTCTCTCACTTGATTTCACGGTTTTTTCTTTCTTTTGGGCCGAAGAGGGCCCCACTCAATTTATGAATTTAAATTTATATACTTACGCATTCTCTTGGGATCATGTGTCACGACAACGCATTTACTTTGACCAGACCGAACTAGCGAGAAAACAAGTTAGTAGCCCCTGTATGTCGTCGTCACGTGCAGCATGTGATCTCGTGAATCGCGGCATGTTTTCACCTCTGGAAAAAAAATTAAGTAAACGTGGCGTATGCACCGGTGAAGGTGGACCTCGCATGAAATTCTCCTTAATTTGCTGGGGCACAATTTACAAGTTAGAAGAATTAGAGAATTGTCCCTCACGTTCTATACTCCCCGTGATTTTATTTTTTTATTTTTTTATTTTGGTTAGATATTCCCCGTGATTGATTGAATATCGAATAGGGGCAGATGTCATCATATTCCAATCAGTCTCCTTGACTCGAAGGAGTTAAAGCGGAGTCAACCTTTTCATCCCTGACTCATACGCAGTTCATTTTTTCTTTCTCTTGCGAAAGGAAAGGGCCGAAAGGCTAAGGGGGAGTCTTACAACTTATGTGGGTCCCACCTTAGTCCTAAGTCTTCTTTTGATTGCAATAAATCTTACAAATGATTTGGTATGCATGATCGAAAGGTGACCTCTAATCCTCTAAGTCAATGCTGCCAGTTGGTACACGCCGAACCATTTTGTAAAATTTGTACAAGATCACTACCATTTTAAAAAATTAAGCTATTTTAAATATTGTAACGCTTCCCTTCATACATAGGCTGGTATTTCACCTAAGACTAATGGGTGA
The DNA here is from genome assembly GCA_031216235.1 of Syzygium jambos. Taxonomy (NCBI): domain Eukaryota; kingdom Viridiplantae; phylum Streptophyta; class Magnoliopsida; order Myrtales; family Myrtaceae; genus Syzygium; species Syzygium jambos. The sequence continues at coordinate 17,299,635 of CM062228.1, forward strand.
AATAATAATAGGCAAAGAAAAAGTCTAAAAAGATTTGGACTCAAAACATCCTACTCTTTTACTAATATATAAAAACTCTATGAAGCCACTACTATGTAGATTTCAGTGTGCAAGAGTTTACTCCAAATATGGTGCACATGTTAAAATATTCAAATATCAAACCACGCTTTCATTTAACATCTTAAGTTTTTAAAACAGTTGACTGTAATCTAACAAAATCTCAACATTCTATCAGAATAGGAAGTCCTAAAGTTCACATATTACAAGCCTCTATTTGCCTCACTAACTACATATTTCCACACTTCAAGTTTAGGCCAAAGTCCAACTTACATGTGATAGGAAATGTTAGAATATTTAAATATTAAATTTTGCTTTCATTTAATAGCTTGAACTTTTTAAAATAGTTAGCTATTGTTCCACAAAATCTCAACATAGTATATTTTATGTCTTAAAACTCTCCCTCAAGCAATCGGTTGGTTAGACGATAAAGGCCTTAAGCATAGATCCCAACATGTGAGTCCTATGGGCAAAGGATTATTGAAATCTAAGGCTTATAAATAAGGGAACCGATGAACAGGTGAAAAGGGCATGTTGCTGTTTTACTAGAAAATCGCTTCCTCAAAATCTTTCAAGAAAGGGACAAAAACTTGATGATTAGGTTCTAAAACTTATGAAATAAATTAACTAAGTATAGCACATTATTTTTTAAGAATACAAGCAAGTAATTTATTAACATAATCCAACTGAATGACTGGAAATAAATGACTGAGAAATGACTAGAAAAAAGTAAAATCTTATGCTTCGAATGTTTGTGAGTGTCTTTTCCTCTTTAGTGTTCTCCTTTTATGGGGCATGAGTAGCCTGGCCTCTTCTGATAAGTGTTCTCGCTCATTGAAATTTGATTTTGGTTGACTCAGCTATATAAAGTGCTTGACTACAACCGTCAGTCGATACCTTTCATAACTATTTACTCCCAGTAATTTTATCCTTACATTCGAATTGATTTCAGCCAAGGTTTATGGGTCGATGTCAATGCTTCTCAACTCGATTGACACTGATTTAATCAAAATTGACTCGATTGTTAGCCAATAGACAAAATTCTTACCTTGTCTACTTAATCCTATTGGCTTCTCACAGCCAATGTTGGTGTTTGAACACTGACTATATTTATAGTCGATATCATATCACATATGCTAGTCAACATATTGTTTACTCCTTCCTTGTTGACACCCTATATATTCTATTAATTAGTCAATATTCATAATTGGCCGAGACCTTGTTTAGTTGGCTACGGTCCGACTTAAAAGATTGCTCTTGGTCTCAATGTTCTTAGCACTTTCTCATCAAAGCCATAGTTGATGTACAATTAATGGCATCAAGTCTTATGAACTTCAACTATGACATCAAAGTTGACATTAGTTTGCTAATAATCACAGACTATATTTAATATTTAAACAGTTTTACATATGTCTGACCTCCCTCCTTTAATGTACCCATTACACTAATTGACATACATATAAGCAAGGCAATCCGGGGTTTCACCCAATGGATGCAAACCACCATTGCATTTCCAAAACCTAATACCCTTGCTTTGCCATCCAAAATGACACACGGTACTGGAGATGCATGATAAGAGTTTCGGGGAGTTCTTTTCATAATGATCACAACTACAGAATTTCTACCTTTTCTCCTTTCGTTTTATGAGATGATAAAGCAGAAATTATCAAGACATTAATCATGTGAAGTTAGAAGTCGCGGTTTCAAAAGAAGGAAACAATGGTTTTCATTCTGGTCAGAGGTGATGCGCACTCGAAAGGATAGCAGTTATTGTACTTTCATTACATTGAACTTTCCTCGGCTGTCTAATATCTTATGAAGACTAATAAGACATAAACGGAGAAGATAAAAAATGTTAAAGTTAGATATTCGAAAGAGAACTAATTTGAGACAAGTCAAAATCTATAAGGGATTTCCAAAGTTGTTGATAGTGAAGCATTTAGAAGAAATTTTTCCATTCTGTCACTGCTCTCGCTAGGGTTTGGCTCGTTCTTCATTTACTAAATCAGTATTTAATACTCTAACATTCCCAACCAAAGAATTAACGAAAAGCGTGAATACTAATAGCTTGGAAAAATAACCCAATCAACTCTGAACCTATTATACATATGTTAATTTAATCTTAAATTTTTTAATTTTATCAATTTAGTTATAAAATTTTACGCGAAATTTCAATGTAATCCTCCAAATATGAGGGTTTATGGGTTTATGGGGTTTTCCAGATAGGCTCATTAAGTTCCCGCCAAGCTCCAAAGTTCGGGAATATACCTAGCAGACAAAAAAAATGCTCATTTAGGTGGGGATGACGCATGAAATCATTATGGTGGGTGCTCCGTAATCAGATAAGCCATTGAATGGACTTATCTCTTACTGTTTTTGTGGGTAAGGATTGCGGCTTTTCCTTCATCTCGTATTTATTATTCTCGGAAGGGAAGCTGCAGCGAAATTTGACAAAACCCTAATAAAGAATTGAATAGATGCTATCATCACGTGGGTAGTGACAAACCGAGATTTTCCATGGTTATCATGATCTGATCTGAGTCATAGCTTGGTAGGTGCTGTTCCATTACGTACGCGTTCCATCTGGAAAGAGGGTTGGACGGTAATGGTGCGTAGATCGTGGAAAATACGTGCCTTCTTCCATGTGGGGTTCTGATCTAGAGTCAGAGGTCGAAGTTATTTTGGTGTTTTGATAAGCGCGACGACTCACGAGGAAGTCGTCTGGGGCTAATCCCAGTTGGAACAACACGTTCAACTCATTTCATTTAGTGCAGCAGCATCTACCTTGGAAAATCGAATTGAACCGGAATTTGTAGCCTGCAAAAAATATATGTTTCAGGTCTTGATTATATCATATGTCATATGAACTACGGATGAGTTTAGGAGATAGCCATCTTAGCGGTAAAGATTCACCTCATCTTTGGAGAAAAGTTTTTGAAAAGCAAAGGACTGCGGACCAATTAGATGCATATTTAGCGTTTAGAAAAAGTTATATGAGTTGCCCAACTAGACCGAAGAAATTTTCAGATATTGTGATAATTCGTAATTTGCTTGTATTGCTCATCGTAGAGTACAAATATTTATACAACTACTGCTTAACAGAAAAGGTAAAGAAAAAATCTACCAAATATCTCTAACTAATTATAAAAGATATACTCAATATTATGCTAACTAAAAACAAAAAGTAAATCCTAACTAATAATAAGAGACACACTAAAAATTAGAAAAAAAATAATGTAAGTCTTTAGCAAATCTTCTGTATTAGTCCTCCTCAAGTTGGCACATGGTGGTCACGAATGCCTAGCTTGTTGATGAGAAATGTAAATCGATCTCAACCCAATGACTTGGTAAAAATATCTGCCAGTTGAAGTCCAGTGGATATATGCTCAGTTCTTAAGGCGTCTAACTTTACATGTTCACGAACAAAGTGGCAATCAATCTCGATGTGTTTTGTTCGTTCGTGAAATACCGGGTTTGCCGTGTTTTGTAAGGCAGATTGGTTATCGCAATAAGGCCCCATCGGTTTGTTGTAAAATAACCCGAGGGAGTCAAATAAAGTGTGCAACCAAATCAATTCACCAGTCATAGTTACCATAGCACAATATTCAGCTTTAGTGGAGGACCGAGAAATTGTGGTCTGCTTCTTGGTTCTCCAAGACACAAGACAACCACCGAGTAAGACAAAGTAATCAGTAACTGATCATTGAGTGATCGAGCAACTTGCCCAATCGAAGTCACAAAAGGAAGTCAAGTGAAGTGAAGCAAGTTCGACCAAAAAAAAAAGTGAAGCTAGGACTGATAATAGAATTCCTTGTCCTAAGTTTTTCTTGAGATATCGAAGAACTCGTATAACTACTTCCCAGTGCTGCTGCTTCAATTCCAACATGATCTGGGAAATTATGTGAACATAATGATATAATTCAGGCCGAGTGATAATGAGATAAAGTAGACGTCCTACTAATCAATGACAGTGACTTGGGTCTGTCATGGCAAGTCTAGTTGCTATAGCTAACCGTTGTTGTTGCTCCATCGGAGAAGTCGCTAGTTTAGCTGCTAGCATGCCGCATTCCTATAGAATGTAAAGTACATACTTTCTTTGGCATAAAAATAACCCTGAAGCCATCAGCGTTACTTCAATTCCCAAAAATTACTTTAATTGACCAAGGTCTTTGATATGAAAATGCTCATCAAGGTACTATTTGAGTGATGCGCACTATTTTGAATTATTGCCCACCAAGATAAGATCAACGACATATACTAACACAGGTAGAAAAGTACTGCCATGAGAGTACATGAACAACAAGTACTCTGCTAATGATTCATCAAAACTATTCTCCATCAATGCATTAGAGAATTTTGAAAACCAATTTCGAGATGCATGTCAAAGATCACATAAGAACTTTTGTAGTTGACATACACGATTCGAGCCAGTTGTCGTGAAACCTGGTGGAAGCTTCATAAAAACTTCATCATCCAAGTCGCCATGTAGAAACACGTTATGGATGTCCATATGATGCAACTCCCAATTATGAACCAATGTAACTGCAAGAAGACATCGTACAGTGACTAATTCAGCCACTGGTGCGAAGGTTTCAAGGAAGTCCTCGCCCTTTATTTGGGTGAAACCCTTTGCAACAAGATGAGCTTTATATCGCTCAGTACTCCCATCGGCTCAATGCTTGATTTTGTAAACCCACTTGTACCCTATGGGTTTCTTACCCTTCGGCAAAGTAGCTAAAGTTCAAATCTTATAATCTTCTAGTGCTTTAATTTCTGCCGCCATTGCTTCTCTCCACAAAGAATTTTTAATAGCCTTAGTAAAATTTCTAGACTCAATATCAAAATCAATAGCAGCTGAAAAGGCGATGTGAGGCTTAATAAATTGTTCTTACGAAATAAACTTCTCGATTGGATAGACTGTGCCTAAAATTATCGATGGAGTGGGCTAAGAAGTTGAGGTCTTCGTTTGGACAGTATGGTACACATAATCTCACTGAAGGGTTGGCTGTCTTTTCTGTTGTGCACGACGAATTGGGACTGGAATTTGGTCATCGGGCCACTCGCTGAGTTGCTCTTCAACTTGGATAGTACTATCACAGTCTTGCATCACCATCTGCCCATTTTCTTCGTGAAGTTGGCTTGGAACCCTTTCTTCCTTCCCCTAAGGTTGATTCCACTCCACATCAATAGGACCCAGTTCACGAGCCCGTGTTAAAAGAGGAAGAGAGTCCTGATCCTCATGTGCAAGTTGGTGAGCAAATAAAAAACTCTCTTCATAAAAAATAATATCACAAGATACCAATAATTCTTCAGTTTCCCAATCAAAAACCTTCCAACCCTTCGTGCCGTATGGATGTCCCAAAAATATACATTTTCTTTCCCTTTCTTGAAATTTATCTTTGCCCTTTTAATGGTTTGTGAGCATAGTAGAGTGCACTAAAAACTCACAAATTAATATAATTCGGCGGTTTCCCAAAGAAAAGCTTGAACGGAGTTTTTCTAGATAATAACAAAGGGTGCGATTGTTTGAGGGAAAGTGTTTTCCAGGAATTAGCTTTCCGGACTTTCACCCATTTGATTCGCTGAAAATGGTAAGTCAACTGAAAACACTTTCTGGTCAAGGAAAACATTCGTATATAAAATTAAGAAAGCGAATTATCTAATCTAAGAAGGTGAAAACACTTTCAGAATTACTCATATTGAATTTGTTAAGATTTTTTCTTTTCTTTTCTTTCTAAGAAGGAAAACATTCATGTAGTTTCTTTTCTTTCTAAGAATAGTTTAAAAATAACAAATAATTTAAAAAATACGAATTTTTTTTATAATTTTCACCATCAGATTTTTCTCACCAAATAATTGAAAGTACTTTTCAAGTCTTTTTTAGGTTTTAGCCAAACACCGAAAAATGAACTCATTTTCCTAAAAAATATTTTAAAGAAATGGGCCATTTTTCGCAAAATAAACGCACCCAAAGTTGAAGTATAATTGATTAGATAAGCAGATACACATTCACCCCAAAAACGAATTGGTAAATTCGCTTGAAAACAAAGTGCCCGTGCTACGTTGAGCTTGTGTCGATGTTTTCTTTCAACTCACCCATTCTGCTGTGGCGTGTAGGAATATGATGTCTGATGCATCACTCTACTTTTGGAGAAAAAATCTTTCGTGGAATTAGAAAGAATTCATGGCCATTATCACTTTGCACCATTTTAACTACTCGATCAAATTAAGTCTTTACCATATGACAAAAATTAACAAAGACTTTGTACGTCTTTGATCTTTCCTTCACCAAATAGACCTAAACTATTCGACTATAATCATTGATGATGGTTAAAAAATAATGTACATCACAAAGAGACCCTATCTAATATGCCTCCAAACATCACAACGCAACAAATCAAAACATCCACCGACCTTATTATTACTCAAAGGAAATGAGGAACGAGTTTGTTTTGCACAACAACATACATCACACAAATTAGCCCATTTTTTATTTATTTCAATACCAATGATCAAATTCAAAACTTGTCGTGATGAGTGCCCCAATCGTTAATGTTAGATGTCAATATTCTATCCATTGATCGCTTGGAAAGCCGAATGAGTGCCCATGCGTCCAAGATAATAAACCCCTTTTGGAAGATTACCCAATCTAATCAATCTCTTCGAAGATAGGTCCTATACGACACATTGAGAAGAGAAGAACGTGACTGAACAATTCAAATTCGAACTCCCGACAAAATTAAGGTTGCACTTAAAGTTTGGGACATATAGCACAACGTTCAAAATAAAATTAGGGCTTAAATAAGTATCGCCTCTTTTGATGTTGTGAGTCACTTTTCCATTAGAAGTTTGTATAGGGTATGTAATAGTGATGTTCCTCGGCTGATTTAGAAGCAAAAGTGGCCTTGTCATAAGTTCGGAGGCACCACCATCGATAATCCAATTTGTGGAAACATTATTGGGCCAATACACCATATTTGTGAGTTGATCATTCGCAGTGGGCGGTTTCATTACCATGAGTAGACTGACCAAATGTTGATATTGATCATTCCTAATTATTGTTGTTATCTCTATCCCTTTCAAACCTCCTTGACTGGTATTTGTAATAGTGTCAGAACCATCGCCGCTAGCCTATGCAATATGTACAGCCGCTGTGGAAGGATTCCCTTTGCATGCCTTTCCACCTCAATTTAACTCCCAATTAGGAGGATATCCAATCAACTCCAAGCAATGACTTTTCTCATGTTCAACCTTCCCACAGTCATCACATTTAGGTTGGCAAAAGTACACTATAAGTGCCATAACTTGTGTACGGCGCTCACTTTAGTGCCATAACTTTTTTTCGGATCACTTTGGTGCCAAGTCGGAGGAAAAACGATCACTTAAGTGTCATAACTTTTTTTTGGATCACTTCAGTGTTAAAATTTTTGAAAAACGATCACTTAAATGCTAAAATTTTTTAAAAACGATCATTTAAGTGCTAAAATTTTTGAAAAACGATAACTTAAGTGTCAATCTCCGGCGAGACTCTGACAAGCCACGTCAGCTTTAGAAATTAATAAAAAAATTGCCACGCCGGATTTCCGGTGAAAAATTGTGTACGGCACCGGAGTTGGCACTTAAGTAATCGTTTTTCAAAAATTTTAGCACTTAAGTGATCGTTTTTCAAAAATTTTAGCACTAAAGTGATCCAAAAAAAAGTTGTGGCACCAAAGTGAGCGCCGTACACAAGTTATGGCACTTGTAGTGTTCTTTTGCCCATTTAGGTTTTTCAAATAGTACTTTCCTTGGGCCCACTCTTCCAGCCAAGAAAGCAACACCCTCGTTCTTCTCTTCCCTCCCCCGGACAATTGATCTTTGGCGCTCCTACTACGTGATCATTGAATAAATCTTACCGAGGGATAGGAGTAGCTTAAGGTTGAAAATTTGAAAATGAACATTCCCATAGGTCTTAGCATTAAGGCCCATAAAAAACCAGTGAATCTTCTCTACCTCTTCTTCTTCGTGTACATCGTGACTGCAGCATAAGTACATTCTGGGATGTTATCATTGTCATCAAGTTCATCTCATAAGACCCTCAATTGGGTGTAGTATTCCACCACTGAGAGTCCTCATTGTAGGAGCCCAATTTTGGCTTGATCACGTGAATGTGAGGTTCATTATCTTGAGTGAATATTTCCTTCAACTCATCCCACATTACCTTTGCTTCTTTTGCGTATGCTACGCTTCCCTATAGAATCCTGTCGAGGGAATTGAAAATCTATGAAATCATTATGGAATAACGAGTGTCTCGGGCTTAAAATTCAAGTGCTGTTGGATTCAGCTTCACTAATGATCCATCAATAAACTTGAGTTTTATTTTTGCCCGCAATGCACATTTCATCGCCTTTGACCATGTTGCATGTTATCCCAGGTCGGCACGCATGAAACAAGTACTCTTCTAGGATTGTCAAAGGTATTGAGATAATATGGCCTAGAAGGGTCAATCACCTTCTTGGTAGACATTTCCAGAGCCATATCTCAAACGATGCGAGTCGAATTGTTTGGCGGTTCTATGGTTCTGATATCATGTGATAATTCGTAATTTACTTGTATAGTTCAACATACATTAAAAATATTTATACAGCATACTACTTATCATAATAGGAAAGAGAAGATCTACCAAATATCTCTAATTAATTATAAAAGATATACTATATAATATGCTAACTAAAAACAAAAAGTAAATCCTAACTAATAATAAGAGATACACTAAATATTAGAAAAATAAAATGGAAGTCTTTAGCAAATCTTCCATGTTCAACTTTTCTTCATTTTTATTTAAACAAATCCCAATGACCTCATCATCTCGTGATATTAATGTGTAAAGGTATACATTATTCACTTGTAACATATAGTTTTGATGATTCATTACATTAGATGTTGTGGAACAATACTAAAAGATGCACAAATAGCAAAGGATGAAAGCAAAATTAAAACCACACAAGACACAAGATGAGAAGGGCTTCACTATCTTCAACAACCAATACAAAAGTACAATCCAAATGGCCAAAAAACCACTTGGTGAGCCACAAAATATAAAGATCTAACAACAAGATATAAAGAAGAGAGGAAATGTGGAGGCTAGGGTTAGAGATGGGTCGTACATTCCTTTATAGTCCTTGTTCAAAAAGCCCTAAAACAAATATGTATAATCCAAAATGTCATTGTCACCAGTTTGAAAGTCAAAACTCAACAATTCTCCACCTTAATTCAAATCTCCACAAGAGTGTTATGCCAAATGCCACAAGACATCTCGCCCTCACCACCAAGAGTGATCACACAAGGCCATGCCCCAAAATGGCGGAATCGACGACGCACACCTCTTAGCCTATGTGAGTGTACTCGATATAGAAAAAAAAAAAAAGGGATGAACGCCACCAATACCGCCTAATTAATTCAAATGGTGAAAATGTCAATCAAGTCAAAGCAATGCTTTAACTTGGTCAAAGGAACTGGTTTGGTCAACATATCTGCCGAATTATCTGTCTTTGGTACTTTCTTCACTGTAATCATATCCTTAGTAACTCCATCACGCACAAAGTGATATCGGATACTAATATATTTCATTCTTTCGTGATATATCGCATTCTTGGTTGAATAGATCACACTTTGGTTATCACAAAAGATAATAAAGGCTACTTCACCTAAAGATGTATAACCTTCACCCAAAGATCCATAACCAAATGTTTCAACCAAAAAGCTTCTTTGCCGCCTCTATCACTGCCATGTACTTTGCTTCAGTAGTAGACAGAGCAACCGTGTCTTGCAAGATCGGTCTCTAACTAATCAGGGAACCACCAAGCGTAACAACATAGCCCATCAATGATCTCATTTTGTCAAAATTGTCTGCATAGTCGGAACCAAAGAAGCCAACAACCGAATGTCTTATATCACAATCTCTGTCAAAGACCAAACTCACATCAAGGTATCTTGGATATACTGAAAATTTCATTTCACGGCTTACTAATGAGTTTTACCCGAATGTGCCATATATTTGCTCATAATACTGACTACCCAGGAAATGTCTGAACAAGTGCAAACTATAACATACATAAGACTACCCACATCACTAGAATATGAAACTCGAGACTATTTCATCTTCTTCTTCATTAGTTATAGGCAACAAAGAGACCAAAAATCTAAAATGGGACACCAAAGGAGTACTTGCCGGTTTGGCTTTCATGCCAAAATGCTCAACCAATTTCTCAATATCCCTTTTCTGCAAAAGGTATAACTTCTCAACCTATCTGTCTCTACGAATCTCCATACCTAGAATCTTCTTGGCAGCTCCAAGATCCTTTATCTCAAACACCCTACTAGGTTGCCTCTTTGACCATGTATCTCTAACATGTTTTTCACTCTAACAGCATGTCATCTGCATACAACAACAAATAAATAAAAGAACCATTACATAATCTCTTATAGTATACGCAACTATCATGCGTATTCCGCAAGTGGCCATGACTCAACATGAAGCTATTAAATCTCTTGTACCATTGCCGTGGGGATTGCTCGAGATCACACAAAGAGTGTTTCAACTTGCAAACATGATCTTTTTTACCCTTAACAACGAATCCCTCCAGTTTAGACATAAATTGTCTCCTCAAGCTTGCCAAGCATAAAAGTGGTTTTGACATCATGTTGCTCAAGTTTTAGATCACAAAGGGCCACTAACACGACACTACACGAATGGAATTATGTTTCATGACTGAAGAGAACACTTCGTTGAAGTCGATCCATTTCTTTTGACTAAAACCTTTCTCTACCAAACATGCGTTGAATCTTCCATCTTTAACCCCTGGAATTTCCTCCTTTCTTGAAGACCCACTTGCATCCAATAGCTCTTTTGCCCTTGAGCTATTTCACAAGATCCCAAGTTCGGTTTTTATAAGAGACTCCATCTATCCATTCACCACAACAAGCAACTTCTCAGATTTAAAACAAATTGTAGCTCCACAAAATATAGAAGGTTCTTCAATACCAAGCTCTTCATCAACTGTAAGAGCATATGCCACCAAATCAATGAAGTCATATTTCTGAGGAGGCTTAATTTGCCGTTTAGTCCCCCCTGTAGCCAAGGTTTTAGGTTGCTCAACTTCTTCTACATCATCTTTGATCGAATTTGAGTGTTGTTGCTCATTGTCACTTTCTGTATGAATAGAAACACCTTCAAATATTCTCTGTGGATGCTCCACCTCTTTCCTAACTTTCCCCTCCTGAATACTTGTAGACTCAATAATAACTTTTCTCTGATCAAGTATGGAATTTTCATCAAAAGTAACATCCCCACTTATTGTAATTGGTGATTGAGAGTCACAACACTACAACCTATATCTCTTAATCCTGTCTGTATGACCAACGAAAATACATTTCTTAACCCTAGGTTCATACTTACCAACTTTTACATGATAAGAAGCGAGACACCCAAATAATTTCAAACCAAAATAACAGAAAGTGTACTACATCATTCCTCATATGGAGTGTTATATTCAATTGCGGTTGAAGGAGAATAATTTACCAAATAACATGTCGTGTTCATAGCTTCAGACTAAAAAAATTTCCTAGGTACAGCATTTGAGAGCATATACCTAGCTCTCTTTAAAAGTGTCCATTTCATTTGCTTCGCCACCCTATTCTATTTAGGTGTATGCTTGATTGTTTGATGTTGAATAATCCCAGAATCTTCATAAAACTTATTGAAATCACCTTTACAAAACTCAAGACTATTGTCTGTTCTGAAACGCTTTATTTTCTTCCTGGTTTGATTTTCAATCAACATCACTTTTAGAACGTATCAAAAACATTGCTCTTATGCTTCAAGAATTAAACCGACTCTCTTAAAAAAGACATTAAGAAATGTCATAAGATAAACCGAACCACTCTTAGATATAACATGTGCAAATCCCTATAAACCGAACCACTCTTAGATGTAACATGTGCAAATCCCCATAAATCGAAGTGAATGTAGTCAATTGTGCCCATCGTCGAGTGCAACCTAGTACCAAAACTAACTCTGAGTTACTTCTTGAAAACACAATGCTAGCTAAAGTCAAGGGATACCGTATGCTCTCCATAAAGTAATCCATGTTTACTCAAGATAGTCATTCCTCTTTCGCTCATGTGGCCCAACCGCACAACCTTGATTTCTCAAAATCTGAAGAGGACAACACGTTTGAAGAACCCACAACGGTACTTCCTTGCAGAGCACCTCTCATCACAATCAAGAAGCCCTTTGAAATTTTCAAAACTCCACCTCCACCCATGTACATGTATATTTACTAGGAATTAAAGCTAGTCAACGAAATAAGATTCTTCTTCGAATCTGGGATGTGCCTAATATTTGTTAAGGTTCTTGCTATCTTTTCATGACATTTAATCTGCACCATACCAATACCCACAATCTTGAAAACTACATTGTTGCCTATCAAAACTGAACCACCACTGACTTTTTCATATGTGTGGAATCAATCTCTATTTGGACACATGTGATATAAACTTGCTGAATCCAAAATCCATTTGTCGTCAATACGACAATCCGATAACAAAACAGTAAGAACATCATTTGCATCAACCAACTCGATATCCTTCGCTAGACTAGCTGAATCGAAACTCTCCATCAACTTTTTCCCCTAGCTTTGAGCAAAGGACACTCATTTTTGTAGTGTCCGAATTTGTAACAAGTAACACTCCGCCTTGTTGTCTCGGCCGGAGCTAGACTTCGAATGCCTTTTAATATTTCTACACCTATCACAATGGTTCAACCTTCCACTAACAACTAAATCATCGGCTTTATCACCACTATCACTTGCATTCAGCTTTTTACACATCACCGCGGAATTCAACGAGGCCTTCACATCCTCAAGAGTTATGATTTCCCTTCCATACAACATAGAATTCACAAAATTCTCATACAATCTTGGTAGCAAAAAGCAATTAGGGCTTAGTCTTCATCATCTAACTCCAAATCTAGATTTTTCATATTCATTTTGGTCTTATTAAATTCATCTAAATGTTCTTGGATAGAAGTATCTTCTTGCATCTTTAGCATGTAAAGACAATGCTTCAAGAATAATCTCGTTGCAAGAGATTTCTTCATGTAGAGGCTTTCGAGCTTCTTCCACAATCCCAAAGCCGTTTCTTCATCGGCGATCTCACGAAGCACCTCATGAAGTACCTTGTCAGACAATGACAATCGGATGGTGTTGTACACCCTCTCTTCCATCTCCTTGATCTCGGCCAAAGTCATGTCATCGAAGTACTTCCCATCCAGGGCTATAACCAAACCTTCCCAACGCAACAACTCCTTCATCTTGATCTTTCATAGCCCAAAATCATTTTGGCCATCGAGAGGGTGCTACTTCGAACTTGATAGATTCCATCTTGAACAAAAGACCCAAATTCCTTCGCTCTGATGCCAATTTGTTGCGAAACAACACCAAAAGATGCAAAAATCGAAGCACAAATAGAAAAGGATGAAAGCAAAATCAAAACCACACGAGACATGAGATATACATGGAAACCCAAGACAGGAAAAACCATAGGGAGAGAGAGGAGCTTCACCATCTTCAACAACCAGTGCACGAGTACAATCCAAAAGGTCAAAAAACCAATTGATGAGTTACAAGATCTAAAGATCTAACAAGAAGCTAGGAAGAACAAAGTATGGAGAGAATGTGGAGGTTAGGGTTCAAGATGTATTGTGCAACAAATCCCTCTTATAGTCTCCCTTCGAAAAGCCCTAAAACAAATGTGCATAGTTCAAAACGCCCTTATCACCAATTTGAAAGTCAAAACTCAAAATTAGATGATTTATGTTCACAATTCGTTGTTATGTTCATGCAGGTTGCAACTATGGCACCAAATGTCCCCGCACTGTACGAGCTCCACTTTGCTGTTCCAATGGCAGGCGCGACTCTTTCCGCGCTCAACATAGGACTTGACGAGCATGCTTTAACCATCATTCTTCACCAGTTACGACCCAAAATCATCTTCGTTGACTCGGAGTTTGCACAACTCGTCTCCAAAGTCATCAACAACAAGAACAACATGCAAATCCAAGAAAACCACCATGATCACAAGCCACTGCTCATCGCAATCCATGACGACTCACCATACCATCGAGCCCAATGTGATCTTGAGGTTCAAGAGTATGAACAAACCCTAGCTACGGGAGACAGCGATTTCCAAGCCGTGAATCCAACTGATGAGTGTGACCCCATCTCAGTCAACTTCACTTCGGGGTCGACGGGGACACCCAAGGCAGTGGTATACAGCCACCGGGCAGCGTACTTGAACTCTATAGGGCTGATCCTCCGGTACGAGATGGGAAAGTCGTCGGTGTTCCTGTGGACGGTGGACATGTTCAGGTGCAATGGGTGGTGCTTCGCGTGGGCGATGGCAGCTCTCGGTGGCGTCAATGTATGTATTAGGAACATGTCTGCGAAGATCATCTTCGACTCCATTCAGCTCCACAAGGTCACTCATCTCTGTGGTAATGATCTATTTTTGTTTACTTTGATGTGGAAGGTCCTGTTACATCATGAGCATGACATATTGAACGGAGTCAATTGAGAATACAAATGTTTTTAACTTTTAACTTATGAAGTTACAATATATAATTCACATTAAAAACATAGATGAGTAGTGTTGAGATATGTCGATAATGTGTCATTACCTTAGTGTAGTAAATATGAGCAAGTAATTGGGAGGATGCCCACGCTTTTGAAAACATGTAATATGAAAATATGGATAATGTTAGGTTCATGCCAAATCACCCATGAAAAAGTAGAATTTTCTTTTTTTTTTCCCTTTCAACAGGTAAACCCACTATCCTAAATATGATCGCTGAGTCCCCATCAGTCGACCAAAAGCCACTATCTTCCAGGGTGGATGTAATCATCGCCGGTGCATTCCCAACTACCGACGTCATCAATAGAGTCCAAGAACTCGGGTTCAACATTATCTATGGATATGGCATGACGGAAGCCCTAGGGCCTGCCCTCATCAAACCCTGGAGGTCATCACAACACCACCACCATGACAACGACGACGATGACCACGAAGATTATAACCTGAAATGTAGAGAAGGCCTCCACAACATCACACTGGAAGCTGCTGATGTCAAGGACCCGACCACCATGCGGAGCGTTCCAAGCGACGGGGAAACAATCGGAGAAGTCATGCTCCGAGGGAACACCCTCATGGCAGGCTACTTGGGCGACCCGAAGGCGACGCAGGAGGCCTTCTCTGGCGGCTGGTTCAAGACTGGGGATGTCGGGGTGCGGCATGCAGACGGTTGCATAGAGATGAAGGACCGAGCGAGGGACATCATAGTCTTCGGAAAGGAGGTGATCAGTACATTGGACATAGAAGCCGTCCTGTTGAGCCACCCGAAAGTTGCGGAAGCCGCCGTGGTTGCTCAAAATAACGTCATTGCAGGGCAAGTCCCATGTGCATTCGTGAAGTTGAAGGAAGGGGAGTATTCCAAAGCCGAGGAGATTGTAGAGTTTTGCACGAAGCGACTGCAAAAGGCGGTGATGGTTCCGAAAACGGTGTCTTTCGGGGACTTGCCAATGAATTCCACAGGGAAGGTACAGAAGTCTGTGCTAAGAGAGAGAGCCAATGCAATTGGGAAACTTTGTCCTCAGAACGAGCACGCCTTCATAAGAACCATAACATCAAGGGAATCGCTTGCAAAAGGTAAATTTGGTGATTAGAATCGAACTACTTGTGCATCTCTATGTTATTTGTCCTATAATTGCATTCTTCTGGTTGTCATTAATTTCTCTAACTTTGATGTAAGAATAGCTTTTGGTTTCTATTTTTTTTAGTCAAACTTTCTAGCTGGAATTTAACCATTTATTTATAGTAACTCTACGAAAAGCAAAGGTTTCGGTCTTAGATATTGTTGACACGACTGTCCTCCTACCCAAAAGGTGCAATCTCATACAAATAATCAGTATTAACCTGTTGTCAAAATATATAACTGTCTGTACATCTAATAAAATAACAAGCAGGTGATAGGATCAAAGTTCCAAAGTTCAATGAAAAGAACTTATACATCTCGAGTGACTAGCAAACTAAACCCTACGAACGCCGTTTCGAACACATATTCAACTATCTCCTGTCGCACCCTGCCTTTTTTTGGGACTTTCGGGATTTGCGCGCTAAGGAGGTATTTCCGTGCAAGGGTCTCTTCCAGACCATACTTCATTCGACAGCGGATGGTAATTTCCTACTTGATCTAAGTTTTCGATTTTGGAGTCGCCACTAGTCTTATTGGTAGGTTTGACTAGAAACCTAATCGAGGTATGAGAGAAATACCGCGATTCTACGAATCAAAAATTTTGAGTACGGGGACTTGGTTACGCTAATGATCCCGAATCAAGATTCCTAACGCCCTTTCAATACCTAAGAACAATACGATATCTAACGTGTCACATAAGTTTCCGAGGCTTACTCACTAATCCTATCCATTCTGATTGAGGGAAAATCAATCAAGAATTAAATGCGCAATCAATGTCAATCAAATCAATCGATCCTAAATTGTCTCTAAAAATGAAAATGCACCTAAAAACATCCAAACCCTAATGAAGCCCTTAAGGCTTATTCATTCCATCATTTGTGTCTTTTTAGGGTTTTTTAGGGGTTATAATCCCTGAATTTGAGGTTTTCTAAAAAACCCACTTAGGCACTTCCAAAAATTCAAATTTCACTTTTCAAGGTTGACCACAATGTTTTTTAACCATTCTGTGAGCTTTTGAAATTTTTGATTTTTTTTTTTTGGAAATTGAATTTTCAAGAATTTTATTAACCGAGAATTGATTTTTATGAATTTCTGTAAATTTTTTTATGGATTTTCGAATTTTCAAAAAAAATTCAGAAAATTCAGAAAATACAAATAAAAAATGTGAAAAATTCAGAAAATCTAAAAATTTGGAAAATTCGAAAATCCATAAAAAAAAATTTCAGAAATTCATAAAAATCAATTCTCGATTCATGAAATTCTCATAAATTCAATTTTCAAAAAAAATCAAAAATTTCAAAAGTTTACAAAATGGTTCAAAAACACTGTAGCCAACCTTGAAAAGTGAAATTTTAATTTTTGGAATGTCTAAGTGGCATTTTTTGAAAACCTCAAATTCAGGGGTTATAAACCCTAAAAAATCCTAAAAAGACACAAATGATGGAATGAATAAGCCTTAAGGGCTTCATTAGGGTTTGGATGTTTTTAGGTGCATTTTCATTTTTAGAGACAATTTAGGATTGATTGATTTGATTGACATTGATTGCGCATTTAATTCTTGATTGATTTTCCCGCAATCAAAATGGATAGAATTAGTGAGTAAGCCTCGGAAACTTGTGTGACACGTTAAATATCGTATTGTTCTTAGGTATTGAAAGGGCATTAGGAATCTTGATTCGGGATCATTAGCGTAACCAAGTCCCCGTACTCAAAATTTTTGATTCGTAGAATCGCGGTATTTCTCTCATACCTCGATTAGGTTTCTAGTCAAACCTACCAATAAGACTAGTGGCGACTCCAAAATCGAAAACTTAGATCAAGTAGGAAATTACCATCCGCTGTCGCATGAAGTATGGTCTGGAAGAGACCCTTGCACGGAAATACCTCCTTAGCGCGCAAATCCCGAAAGTCCCAAAAAAAAGGCAGGGTGCGACAAGAGATAGTTGAATATGTGTTCGAAACGGCGTTCGTAGGGTTTAGTTTGCTAGTCACTCGAGATGTATAAGTTCTTTTCATTGAACTTTGGAACTTTGATCCTATCACCTGCTTGTTATTTTATTAGATGTACAGACAATTATATATTTTGACAACAGGTTAATACTAATTATTTATATGAGATTGCATCTTTTGGGTAGGAGGACAGTCGTGTCAACAATATCTAAGACCGAAACCTTTGCTTTTCGTAGAGTTACTATAAATAAATGGTTAAATTCCAGCTAGAAAGTTTGACTAAAAAAAATAGAAACCAAAAGCTATTCTTACATCAAAGTTAGAGAAATTAATGACAACCAGAAGAATGCAATTATAGGACAAATAACATAGAGATACACAAGTAGTTCGATTCTAATCACCAAATTTACCTTTTGCAAGCGATTCCCTTGATGTTATGGTTCTTATGAAGGCATGCTCGTTCTGAGGACAAAGTTTCCCAATTGCATTGGCTCTCTCTCTTAGCACAGACTTCTGTACCTTCCCTGTGGAATTCATTGGCAAGTCCCCGAAAGACACCGTTTTCGGAACCATTACCGCCTTTTGCAGTCGCTTCGTGCAAAACTCTACAATCTCCTCGGCTTTGGAATACTCCCCTTCCTTCAACTTCACGAATGCACATGGGACTTGCCCTGCAATGACGTTATTTTGAGCAACCACGGCGGCTTCCGCAACTTTCAGGTGGCTCAACAGGACGGCTTCTATGTCCAATGTACTGATCACCTCCTTTCCGAAGACTATGATGTCCCTCGCTCGGTCCTTCATCTCTATGCAACCGTCTGCATGCCGCACCCCGACATCCCCAGTCTTGAACCAGCCGCCAGAGAAGGCCTCCTGCATCGCCTTCGGGTCGCCCAAGTAGCCTGCCATGAGGGTGTTCCCTCGGAGCATGACTTCTCCGATTGTTTCCCCGTCGCTTGGAACGCTCCGCATGGTGGTCGGGTCCTTGACATCAGCAGCTTCCAGTGTGATGTTGTGGAGGCCTTCTCTACATTTCAGGTTATAATCTTCGTGGTCATCGTCGTCGTTGTCATGGTGGTGGTGTTGTGATGACCTCCAGGGTTTGATGAGGGCAGGCCCTAGGGCTTCCGTCATGCCATATCCATAGATAATGTTGAACCCGAGTTCTTGGACTCTATTGATGACGTCGGTCGTTGGGAATGCACCGGCGATGATTACATCCACCCTGGAAGATAGTGCCTTTTGGTCGACTGATGGGGACTCAGCGATCATATTTAGGATAGTGGGTTTACCTGTTGAAAGGGAAAAAAAAAAGAAAATTCTACTTTTTCATGGGTGATTTGGCATGAACCTAACATTATCCATATTTTCATATTACATGTTTTCAAAAGCGTGGGCATCCTACCAATTACTTGCTCATATTTACTACACTAAGGTAATGACACATTATCGACATATCTCAACACTACTCATCTATATTTTTAATGTGAATGATATATTGTAACTTCATAAGTTAAAAGTTAAAAACATTTGTATTCTCAATTGACTCCGTTCAATATGTCATGCTCATGATGTAACAGGACCTTCCACATCAAAGTAAACAAAAATAGATCATTACCATAGAGATGAGTGACCTTGTGGAGCTGAATGGAGTCGAAGATGATCTTCGCAGACATGTTCCTAATGCATACATTGACGCCGCCGAGAGCTACCATCGCCCACGCGAAGCACCACCCATTGCACCTGAACATGTCCACCGTCCACAGGAACACCGATGACTTTCCCATCTCGTACCGGAGGATCAGCCCTATAGAGTTCAAGTACGCTGCCCGGTGGCTGTATACCACTGCCTTGGTTGTCCCCGTCGACCCCGAAGTGAAGTTGACTGAGATGGGGTCACACTCATCAGTTGGATTCACGGCTTGGAAATCGCTGTCTCCCGTAGCTAGGGTTTGTTCATACTCTTGAACCTCAAGATCACATTGGGCTCGATGGTATAGTGAGTCGTCATGGATTGCGATGAGCAGTGGCTTGTGATCATGGTGGTTTTCTTGGATTTGCATGTTGTTCTTGTTGTTGATGACTTTGGAGACGAGTTGTGCAAACTCCGAGTCAACGAAGATGATTTTGGGTCGTAACTGGTGAAGAATGATGGTTAAAGCATGCTCGTCAAGTCTTATGTTGAGCGCGGAAAGAGTCGCGCCTGCCATTGGAACAGCAAAGTGGAGCTCGTACAGTGCGGGGACATTTGGTGCCATAGTTGCAACCTGCATGAACATAACAACGAATTGTGAACATAAATCATCTAATTTTGAGTTTTGACTTTCAAATTGGTGATAAGGGCGTTTTGAACTATGCACATTTGTTTTAGGGCTTTTCGAAGGGAGACTATAAGAGGGATTTGTTGCACAATACATCTTGAACCCTAACCTCCACATTCTCTCCATACTTTGTTCTTCCTAGCTTCTTGTTAGATCTTTAGATCTTGTAACTCATCAAGTGGTTTTTTGACCTTTTGGATTGTACTCGTGCACTAGTTGTTGAAGATGGTGAAGCTCCTCTCTCTCCCTATGGTTTTTCCTGTCTTGGGTTTCCATGTATATCTCATGTCTCGTGTGGTTTTGATTTTGCTTTCATCCTTTTTTATTTGTGCTTCGATTTTTGCATCTTTTGGTGTTGTTTCGCAACAAATTGGCATCAGAGCGAAGGAATTTGGGTCTTTTGTTCAAGATGGAATCTATCAAGTTCGAAGTAGCACCCTCTCGATGGCCAAAATGATTTTGGGCTATGAAAGATCAAGATGAAGGAGTTGTTGCGTTGGGAAGGTTTGGTTACAGCCCTGGATGGGAAGTACCTCGATGACATGACTTTGGCCGAGATCAAGGAGATGGAAGAGAGGGTGGACAACACCATCCGATTGTCATTGTCTGACAAGGTGCTTCGTGAGGTGCTTCGTGAGATCATCGATGAAGAAACGGCTTTGGGATTGTGGAAGAAGCTCGAAAGCCTCTACATGAAGAAATCTCTTGCAACAAGATTATTCTTGAAGCATTGTCTTTACATGCTAAAGATGCAAGAAAATACTCCTATCCAAGAACATTTAGATGAATTTAATAAGATCAAAATGAATATGAAAAATCTAGATTTGGAGTTAAATGATGAAGACTAAGCCCTAATTGCTTTTTGCTACCAAGATTGTATGAGAATTTTGTGAATTCTATGTTGTATGGAAGGGAAATCATAACTCTTGAGGATGTGAAGACCTCGTTGAATTCCGCGGTGATGCGTAAAAAGCTGAATGCAAGTGATAGTGGTGATAAAGCCGATGATTTAGTTGTTAGTGTAAGGTTGAACCATTGTGATAGGTGTGGAAATATTAAAAGGCATTCGAAGTCTAGCTCAGGCCGAGACAACAAGGCAGAGTGTTACTTGTTACAAATTCGGACACTACAAAAATGAGTGTCCTTTGCTCAAAGCTAGGGGAAGAAGTTGATGGAGAGTTTCGATTCAGCTAGCCTGGGGAAGGATATCGAGTTGGTTGATGCAAACGATGTTCTTGCTGTTTTGTTATCGGATTGTCATATTGACGACAAATGGATTTTGGACTCAGCAAATTTATATCACATGTGTCCAAATAGAGATTGATTCCACACATATGAGAAAGTCAGTGGTGGTTCAGTTTTGATAGGCAATAATGTAGTTTTCAAGATTGTGGGTATTGGTATGGTGCAGATTAAATATCATGACAAGATAGTAAGAACCTTAACAAATATTAGGCACATCCCAGATTCGAAGAAGAACCTTATTTCGTTGACTAGCTTTAATTCCTGGTAAATGTACATGTTCATGGGTGGAGGTGGAGTTTTGAAAATTTCAAAGGGCTTCTTGATTGTGATGAGAGGTGCTCTACAAGGAAGTACCGTTGTGGGTTCTTCAAATGTGTTGTCCTCTTCAGATTTTGAGAAATCAAGGTTGTGCAGTTGGGCCACATGAGCGAAAGAGGAATGACTATCTTGAGTAAACATGGATTACTTTATAGAGAGCATACGGTATCCCTTGACTTTAGCTAGCATTGTGTTTTCAAGAAGTAACTCAGAGTTAGTTTTGGTACTAGGTTGCACTCGACGATGGACACAGTTGACTACATTCACTTCGATTTATAGGGATTTGCATATGTTACATCTAAGAGTGGTTCGGTTTATCTTATGACATTTCTTGATGACTTTTTTAAGAGAGTCGGTTTAATTCTTGAAGCATAAGAGCGACGTTTTTTATACGTTCTAGAAGTGATGTTGATTGAAAATCAAACTAGGAAGAAAATAAAGCGTTTCAGAACAAAAAATAGTCTTGAGTTTTGTAAAGGTGATTTCAACAAATTTTATGAAGATTCTGGGATTATTCAACATAAACAATCAGGCATACACCTAAATAGAATAGGGTGGCGAAGCACATGAAATGGATACTTTTAGAGAGAGCTAGGTATATGCTCTCTAATGTTGTACCTGGGAAATTTTTTTAGTCTGAAGCCATGAACACGACATGTTATTTGGTAAATCATTCTCCTTCAATCGCAATTGAATATAACACTCCATATGAGGAATGATGTAGTACACTTTCTATTATTTTGGTTTGAAATTATTTGGGTGTCTCACTTGTTATCATGTAAAAGTTGGTAAGTATGAACCTAGGGCTAAGAAATATATTTTCGTTGGTCATACAGACAGGATTAAGAGATATAGGTTGTAGTGTTGTGACTCTCAATCACCAATTACAATAAGTGGGGATGTTACTTTTGATGAAAATTCCATACTTGATCAGAGAAAAGTTGTTGTTGAGTCTATAAGTATTCAGGAGGGTAAAGTTAGGAAAGAGGTGGAGCATCCACAGAGAACATTTGAAGGTGTTCCTATTCATACAGAAAGTGACAGTGAGCAACAACACTCAAATTCGATCAAAAGATGATGTAGAAGAAGTTGAGCAACCTAAAACCTTGGCTGCAGGGGGGACTAAACAGCAAATTAAGCCTCCTCAGAAATATGACTTCATTAATTTGGTGGCATATGCTCTTACAGTTGATGAAGAGCTTGGTATTGAAGAACCTTCTATATTTTGTGAAGCTACAATTTGTTTTAAATTTGAGAAGTGGCTTGCTGTGATGAATGGATAGATGAAGTCTCTTATAAGAACCAAACTTGGGGATCTTGTGAAATAGCCCAAGGGCAAAAGAGCTGTTGGATGCAAGTGGGTCTTCAAGATAGAAGGGAATTCCAGGGGTTGAAAATGGAAGATTCAAGGCACGTTTGATAGAGAAGGGTTTTAATCAAAAGAAAGGGATCGACTTCAACGAAGTGTTCTCTTCAATCATGAAACATAATTCCATTCATGTAGTGTCGTGTTAGTGGCCTTTTGTGATCTAAAACTTGAGCAACATGATGTCAAAACCACTTTTATGCTTGGCGAGCTTGAGGAGACAATTTATGTCTCAACTGGAGGGATTCGTTGTTAAGGGTAAAAAAGATCATGTTTGCAAGTTGAAACACTCTTTGTGCGATCTCGAGCAATCCCCACGGCAATGGTACAAGAGGTTGAATAGCTTTATGTTGAGTCATGGCCACTTGCGGAATACGCATGATAGTTGTGTATACTATACGAGATTATGTAATGGTTCTTTTATTTATTTATTGTTGTATGCACATGACATACTGTTACAGTGAAAAAAATGTTAGAGATACATTGTCAAAGAGGCAACCTAGTAGGGTGTTTGAGATAAAGGATCTTGGAGTTGCCAAGAAGATTCTAGGTATGGAGATTCGTAGAGACAGATAGGTTGAGAAGTTACACTTTTTGCATAAAAGGTATATTGAGAAATTGGTTGAGCGTTTTGGCATGAAAGCCAAACCGGCAAGTACTCCTTTGGCGTCCCATTTTAGGTTTTTAGTTTCTTTGTCGCCTATAACTTATGAAGAAGAAGATGAAATGGTCTCGAATTTCATATTCTAGTGATGTGAGTAGTCTTATGTATGTTATAGTTTGCACTTGTTCAGACATTTCCTGGGTAGTCAGTATTATGAGCAGATATATGGCACATTCGGGTAAAACTCATTAGTAAGCCGTGAAATGAATTTTTCAGTATATCCAAGGTACCTTAGATGTGAGTTTGGTCTTTGACAGAGATTGTAATATAAGACATTCGGTTATTGGCTTCTTTGGTTCCGACTATGCAGACAATCTTGACAAAATGAGATCTTTGACGGGCTATGTTGTTACGCTTGGTGGTTCCTTGACTAGTTAGAGACCGATCTTGCAAAACACGATTGGTATGTCTACTACTGAAGCAAAGTACATGGCAGCGATAGAGGCGGCAAAGAAGCTTTTTGGTTGAAACATTTGGTTATGGATCTTTGGGTGAACGTTATACATCTTTGGGTGAAGTAGCCTTTATTATTTTTTGTGATAACCAAAGTGTGATCTATTCAACCAAGAATGTGATATATCACGAAAGAATGAAATATATCAGCATCCGATATCACTTTGTGCGTGATGGAGTTACTAAGGATATGGTTACAGTGAAGAAAGTACCAAAGACGGATAATTCGACAGATATGTTGAATAAACCACTTCCTTTGACAAAGTTAAAGCATTGCTTTGACTTGATTGACATTTTCACCATTTGAATTAACTAGGCGGTATTGGTGGCTACTATATCGAGTACACTCACATAGGCTAAGAGGTGTGCGTCGTCGATTCCGCCATTTTGGGGCATGGCCTTGTGTGATCACTCTTGGTGGTGAGGGCGAGATGTCTTGTGGCATTTGACATAATGCTCTTGTGGATATTTGAGTTAAGGTGGAGAATTGTTGAGTTTTGACTTTCAAACTGGTGACAATGACATTTTGGACTATACACATTTGTTTTAGGGTTTTTTGAACAGGGACTATAAAGGAATGTATTGTACAACACATCTCTAACCCTAGCCTCCACATTCCCTCTCTTCTTTATATCTTGTTGTTAGATCTTTATATTTTGTGGCTCACCAAGTGGTTTTTTGGCCTTTTGGATTGTACTTTTATATTGGTTGTTGAAGATAATGAAGCCCTTCTCATCTTGTGTCTTGTGTGGTTTTAATTTTGCTTTCATCCTTTGCTATTTGTGCATCTTTTAGTATTGTTCCACAACATCTAATGTAATGAATTGTCAAAACTATATGTTACAAGTGAATAATGTATACCTTTATACATTAATATCACGAGATGATGAGGTCATTAGGATTTGTTTAAATTAAAATGAAGAAAAGTTGAACATGGAAGATTTGCTAAAGACTTCCATTTTGTTTTTCTAATATTTAGTGTATCTCTTATTATTAGTTAGGATTTACTTTTTGTTTTTAGTTAGCATAATATATAGTATATCTTTTATAATTAATTAGAGATATTTGGTAGATATTCTCTTTCCTATTATGATAAGTAGTATGCTGTATAAATATTTGTAATGTATGTTGAACTATACAAGTAAATTACGAATTATCACATGATATCAGAACCATAGAACCGCCAAACAATTCAACTCGCATCGTTTGAGATATGGCTCTGGAAACGTCTACCAAGAAAGTGATTGACCCTTCTAGGCCATATTATCTCGATACCTTTGACAATCCTAGAAGAGTACTTGTTTCATGGGTGCCGACCCGGGATAGCATGCAACATGGTCAAAGGCGATGAAATGTGCATTGCAGGCAAAAATAAAACTCAAGTTTATTGATGGATCATTAGAGAAGCTTAATCCAACAGCACTAGAATTTTATGCCCGGGACACTCGTTATTCCATAATGATTTCATAGATTTTCAATTCTCTCGACAGGATTCTATAGGGAAGCGTAGCATAAGCAAAAGAAGCAAAGGTAAAGTGGGACGAGTTGAAGGAGATATTCACTCAAGATAACGACCTCACATCCACGTGATCAAGCCAAAATTGGGCTCCTACAACGAGGACTCTCAGTGGTGGAATACTACACCCAATTGAGGGTCTTATGAGATGAACTTGATGACAATGATAATATCCCAGAATGTACCTATACTGCAGTTACGATGTACATGAAGAAGAAGAGGTAGAAAAGATTCACTGGTTTTTTATGGGCCTTAATGCTAAGACCTATGGGAATGTTCGTTCTCAAATTTTCAACCTTGAACCACTCCTATCCCTCGGTAAGATTTATTCAATGATCATATAGGAGGAGCGCCAAAGATCAATTGTCTGGGAGAGGGAAGAGAAGAACGAGAGTGTTTCTTTCTCGGCTGGAAGAGTGGGCCCAAGGAAAGTACTATTTGAAAAACCTAAATGTGATCACTGTGGGAAGGTTGAACATGAGAAAAGTCATTGCTTAGAGTTGATTGGATATCCTCCTAATTGGGAGTCAAAGTGAGGTGGAAAGGCATGCAAACGAAATCCTTCCACAGCGGCTGTACATATTGCATAGGCTAGCGGCGATGGTTCTGACACTATTACAAATACCAGTTAAGGAGGTTTGAAGGGGATAGAGATAACAACAACAATTAAGAATGATCAATATCAACATTTGGTCAATCTGCTCTTGGCAATGAAATCGCCCACTGTGAATGATCAATTCACAAATATGGTGTATTGGCCCAATAATGTTTCCACAAATTGGATTATCGATAGTAGTGCCTCCGAACTTATGACGAGGCCACTTTTGCTTCTAAATCAGCCAAGGAACATCACTATTACATACCTTATCCAAACTTCTAATGGAAAAGTGACTCACAATATCAAAAGAGGCGATACTTATTTAAGCCCTAATTTTATTTTGAACGTTGTGCTATATGTCCCAAACTTTAAGTGCAACCTTAATTTTGTCGGGAGTTCGAATTTGAATTGTTCAGTCACGTTCTTCTCTTCTCGATGTGTCGTATAGGACCTATCTTCGAAGAGATTGATTAGAGTGGGTAATCTTCCAAAAGGGGTTTACTATCTTGGACGCATGGGCACTCATTCGGCTTTCCAAGCGGTCAATGGATAGAATATTGACATCTAACATTAACGATTGGGGCACATATCACGACAAGTTTTGAATTTGATCATTGGTATTGAAATAAATAAAAAAATGGGCTAATTTGTGTGATGTATGTTGTTGTGCAAAACAAACCCGTTCCTCATTTCCTTTAAGTAATAATAAGGTCGATGGATGTTTTGATTTGTTGCGCTGTGATGTTTGGAGGCATATTAGATACGGTCTCTCTGCGATGCACATTATTTTTTAACCATCATCAATGATTATAGTCGAATAGTTTAGGTCTATTTGGTGAAGGAAAGATCAAAGACGTACAAAGTCTTTGTTAATTTTTGTCATATGGTAAAGACTTAATTTGATCGAGTAGTTAAAATGGTGCTAAGTAATAATGGCCATGAATTCTTTCTAATTCCACAAAAGATTTTTTCTCCATAAGTAGAGTGATGCATCAGACATCATATTCCTACACGCCACAGCAGAATGGGCGAGTTGAAAGAAAACATCGACACAACCTCAACGTAGCACGAGCACTTCGTTTTCAAGCGAATTTACCAATTCGTTTTTGGGGTGAATGTGTATCTTCTTATTTAATCAATTATACTTTAACTTTGGGTGTGTTTGTTTTGCGGAAAATGGCCCATTTCTGGAAAATATTTTTCAAGAAAATGAGTTTATTTTTCGATGTTTGGCTAAAACCTAAAAAAGACTTGGAAAGTACTTTCAATTATTTAGTGAGGAAAATCTGATGGTGAAAATTATCAAACAAATTTGTATTTTTTAAATTGTTTGTTATTTTTAAACTATTCTTAGAAAGAAAAGAAACTACATGAATGTTTTCCTTCTTAGAAAGAAAAGAAAAGAAAAAATCTTAACAAATTCAATATGAGTAATTCCGAAAGTGTTTTCACCTTCTTAGATTAGATAATTCACTATCTTAATTTTATATATGAATTTTTTCCTTGATTGGAAAGTGTTTTCAGTTGACTTACCATTTTCAGTGAATCAAATGGGTGAAAGTCCATAAAGCTGATTCGTGAAAAACACTTTCCCTCAAACAAACGCACCCTTTGTTATTATCTAGAAAAACTCCGTTCAAGCTTTTCTTTGGGAAACCGCCGAATTATATTAATTTGTGAGTTTTTAGTGCACTCTACTATGCTCACAAACCATTAAAAGGGCAAAGATAAATTTCAAGAAAGGGAAAGAAAATGTATATTTTTGGGACATGCATACAGCACGAAGGGTTGAAAGGTTTTTGATTAGGAAACTGACGAATTGTTGGTATCTTGTGATATTATTTTTTATGAAGAGAGTTTTTTATTTACTCACCAACTTGCACATGAGGATCAGGACTCTCTTCCTCTTTTAACACGGGCTCGTGAACTGGGTCCTATTGATGTGGAGTGGAATCAACCTTAGGGGGAGGAAGAAAGGGTTCCAAGCCAACTTCACGAAGAAAATGGGCAAATGGTGATGCAAGACTGTGATAGTACTATCCAAGTTGAAGAGCAACTCAGCGAGCGACCCGATGACCAAATTCCAATCCCAATTCGTCGTGCACAACAGAAAAGACAGCCAACCCATCAGTGAGATTATGTGTGCCATACTATCCAAATGAAGACCCCAACTTCTTAGCCCACTCCATCGATAATTTTAGGTGCGGTCTATCCAATCAAGAAGTTTATTTCGTAAGAACAATTTATTAAGCCTCGCATCGCCTTTTCAGCTACCGTTGATTTTGATATTGAGCCTGGAAATTTTACTAAGGCTATTAAAAACTCTTTGTGGAGAGAAGCAATGGCGGCAGAAATTAAAACACTAGTAGATTATAAAACTTGAACTTTAGCTACTTTGCCGGAGGGTAAGAAACCCATAGGGTACAAGTGGGTTTACAAAATCAAGCATTGAGCCGATGGGAGTACTGAGCGATATAAAGCTCATCTTGTCGCAAAGAGTTTCACCCAGATAAAGGGCGAGGACTTCCTTGAAACCTCCGCACCAGTGGCTGAACTAATCACTGTACGATGTCTTCTTGCAGTTACATTGGTTCATAATTGGGAGTTGCATCATATGGACGTCAATAATGTGTTTCTACATGGCGACTTGTATGATGAAGTTTTTATGAAGCTTCCACCAGGTTTCACGACAACTGGCTTGAATTGTGTATGTCAACTACAAAAGTCCTTATGTGATCTTTGACATGCATCTCGAAATTGGTTTTCAAAATTCTCTAATGCATTGATGGAGTATAGTTTTAATGAATCATTAGCAGAGTACTTGTTGTTCATGTACTCTCATGGCGATACTTTTCTACCTGTGTTAGTATATGTCGTTGATCTTATCTTGGTGGGCAATAATTCAAAATAGTGCGCATCACTCAAACAGTACATTGATGAGCATTTTCATATCAAAGACCTTGGTCAATTAAAGTATTTTTTGGGAATTGAAGTAACGCTGATGACTTCAAGGTTGTTTTTATGCCAAAGAAAGTATGTACTTTACATTCTATAGGAATGCGGCATGCTAGCAGCTAAACTAGCGACTTCTCCGATGGAGCAACAACAACGGTTAGCTATAGCAACTAGACTTGCCATGACAGACCCAAGTCACTGTCATCGATTAGTAGGACGTCTACTTTATCTCATTATCACTCGGCCTGAATTATATCATTATGTTCACATACTTTCCTAGATCATGTTGGAATCGAAGCAGCAGCACTGGGAAGTAGTTATACGAGTTCTTCGATATCTCAAGAAAAACTTAGGACAACGGATTCTATTATCAGTCCTAGCTTCACTTTTTTTTTTGGTCGAACTTGCTTCACTTCACTTGACTACCTTTTGTAACTTCGATTGGGCAAGTTGCTCCATCACTCGATGATCAGTTACTGATTACTTTGTCTTACTCGGTGGTTGTCTTGTGTCTTGGAGAACCAAGAAGCAGACCACAGTTTCTCGGTCCTCCGCTGAAGCTGAATATTGCACTATGGTAACTATGACTAGTGAATTGATTTGGTTGCACACTTATTTGACTCCCTCGGGTTTTTTTACAACAAACCGATGGGGCCTTATTGCGATAACCAATCTGCCTTACAAAACACTACAAACCCGGTATTTCACGAACGAACAAAGCACATCGAGATTGATTGCCACTTTGTTCGTGAACATGTACAATCAGACGCCATTAGAACTGAGCACATACCCACTGGACTTTTATCAAGTCATTTGGTCGAGATCGATTTATATTTCTCGTCAGCAAGCTGCGCATTCGTGACCACCATGCACCAACTTGAGGAGGACTAATACAGAAGATTTGCTAAAGACTTACATTATTTTTTTTTTCTAATTTTTAGTGTATCTCTTATTATTAGTTAGAATTTACTTTTTGTTTTTAGTTAGCTTAATATTGAGTATATCTTTTATAATTAGTTAGAGATATTTGGTAGATTTTTTCTTTCCTTTTTCTATTAAGCAGTAGTTGTATAAATATTTGTACTCTACATTGAGCAATACAAGCAAATTACGAATTATCACAATATCTTAAAATTTCTTCGGTCTAGTTGGGCAACTCATATAACTTTTCCTAAACGCTAAATATGCATCTAATCGGTCCGCAGTCCTTTGCTTTCAAAAACTTTTCTCCAAAGATGAGGTGAATCCTTACCGCTAAGATGGCTATCTCCTAAACTCATCCGTAGTTCATATGACATATGATATAATCAAGAGCTGAAACATATATTTTTTGCAGGCTACAAATTCCGGTTCAATTCGATTTTCCAAGGTAGATGCTGCTGCACTAAATGAAATGAGTTGAACGTGTTGTTCCAACTGGGATTAGCCCTAGACGACTTCCTCGTGAGTCGTCGCCCTTATCAAAACACCAAAATAACTTCGACCTCTGACTCTAGATCAGAACCCCACATGGAAGAAGGCACGTATTTTTCACGATCTACGCACCATTACCGTCCAACCCTCTTTCCAGATGGAACGCGTCCGTAATGGAACAGCACCTACCAAGCTATCACTCAGATCAGATCATGATAACCATGGAAAATCTAGGTTTGTCACTACCCACACGTTGATAGCATCTATTCAATTCTTTATTAGGGTTTTGTCAAATTTCGCTGCAGCTTCCCTTCCGAGAATAATAAATACGAGATGAAGAAAATGCCGCAATCCTTACCCACAAAAACAGTAAGAGATAAGTCCCATTCAATGGCTTATCTGATTACGTAGCACCCACCATAATGATTTCATGCGTCATCCCCACCTAAATGAGAATTTTTTTTTTTGTCTGCTAGGTATATTCCCGAACTTTGGAGCTTGGCGGGACCATAATGAGCCTATCTGGAAAACCCCATGAACCCATAAATCCTCCTATTTGGAGGATTACATTAAAATTTCGCATAAAATTTTATGATTAAATTGATAAAATTAAAAAATTTAAAATTGAATTAACATATGTATAATAGGTTCAGAGTTGATTGGGTAATTTTTCCAAGCCATTACTATTCACGCTTTTCTTTAAGATTGAGTCAAATCATATTTTCTGGAATTCTGGAAAAACCGTGACCATGAGCAATGTTTACCTGCTTCGACAAAGGATCAGATGAAGTTTCCGAAGCAAATGGCGCTTGTGGAGCTCTTCCTCAGTACTTGGACTTCAATATGGTGACTTCGACTTCGCCGGGGAACGTCTGGACACGTCGTCTGAGCTCGAGTTTAAGAGCTTCACGATCAGCTTCGGCACATATCAACAGAGGAGGAGGTCCACCTTGAACGATCGATTCGCTGGCGCCGTTCCGTTCGTCGACGCTGGACACTCAATCAGGGGACCTCAACTC
This sequence comes from Syzygium jambos, assembly GCA_031216235.1. Lineage (NCBI taxonomy): Eukaryota > Viridiplantae > Streptophyta > Magnoliopsida > Myrtales > Myrtaceae > Syzygium > Syzygium jambos. The sequence continues at coordinate 17,331,297 of CM062228.1, forward strand.
CCTATTCTCTCTCTAGATTTTCTTTGTTTTTGCGTTGTTTCTCTCTCTTCTCCCTCTCAAGATTTTCGTCGAACATCTCCTCTGCTTAATGTTCAGTTTTTTCTTGTTTTTGTTGATCAATTTTCCCGCTCAAATTCAGTTAGAACCGATTTTGAATCAGTTAGGATGATTCTCTAGCGCCAACTGGAGATTCTCTAGCTGGCCAAATCAGTTTACACATGCTAGATTGACCGGGGAAGGTTTATGAAGTTCTGGGTTTGAGAAGATATTTCTGGGTTTATTGTGCGTTTTGGGTGGGTCGGGCGAAAAAGGAGGGTATTCCAGGTTGGGTTGACCCGGTCGACCCGGCAAGCCCGGTTTTAACTAAAAATTCAAATTGAGCCCAATTTCGACCAATTTTTTCAAATTAAATCCCAAAATTGAATTCCTCATAACATTATAAACCCAAATATGTAATTTTTCCCAATTTTGACAAAATCATGTCCAAGATTTCCCAACTTTTGTATTCTGGTTATTAGGGTTTTATTCAATTCGATGTCTTAATGACATGATTAGGAAAAATGGGTGCCAAAATTGAATTACCCACATATTATTAACCCTATAAATGATGGTCTCATGGTTAGAAAATTTCGAATTGGACACGGTTCCCAATTTAGGCTCAAAATTCCGAATTTTCAATTGAATTTTGGGAACTTTTTATTTTTATGACAAATTGTGCAATTGGACCAACCATTATGTAATTCAAGGTCCCAGAATCATTTGTTGTGAAGACACTATGACTTAAAAATGACTAGAAAAGATTTAATTACATTTTTGGTTCAATTCGGGTTTGATTTCGCCCAATTTTGGGAAAAACACATTCCCAATTGAGATTTTCCAAAATTGATGATGCATTAGTGAAATTGGATTTAAAATAAGACTAATGACTATTTTTATGGAATTTTCTGATTCCATTTGCTATTTTTCTTGATTTTCTCACTTATTTTGACTAAAATAAATTAAATAAAAATTCAGGAAAATGCTAAAAAAAATCATTTTTGGTTTAGAAATAGGTTTCTAGACTTGACCAAGATTTCTAATTCTAATTTTGAGATTTTTGAAAATATAAAAAAAATGAACTAAAAATTAGGTGTCAACATCTCCACGTATATCAAATTCATAATCTCGACCTTAAGCGTAAGGTACAACTCATCGTTTATTGGAGAACACTTCTCTCCAACTTCATGCATTCTCGTTCTGTAACTGAATCAAGCTTATGCTAATTCAATCGGTTTGTTATTTCCCTTAATAAGTAATAATGGGGGGGGGGGGGGCGATTTTATATATTGGTTCCATAACATCTCTAGACTAAAAGAAGTCGAATGTTGAACATTCTCACATGAAATGGAAATGGGCCCGACAACATCTTCACGGCCAATACTAACGGATTCGAATTATAAATCGGTCCTACCATTTTGTCACAATCAAATGAAACAGCTTCTTCTGTCGTGGGCATGTCTGGTGGTGGTAAACATAGTTAAGTATCGAGAATGCCTGTTGCTCTCTTTTGCAAAAGAGTAAATAATCAATTAATAATAAAGTAATTATAGCATTCATAGCTAACACTAATTTCGCTTAACAATCGAAAGGCTTAAGTTAATTTGAGCAGGACTCTTTTTATGACCGATTTATAATCTTCACCAGACGGCAAGTTCATCGTGGCCAACGCCAAAAAGGTTGGTAACCCGACTCTTTCCCAAGTTCTTGACCAATTTCAATCTCGATTGCTTGCTAATTGTTGTACATCTATCACTATTCTTGAGGGTCAGTCCATCCTATGATTGTAATCTCCTCAAATACAGTAGAAATTTTCCTAACATACGTTAAGAACTCAATCATCATTATGGGTTGTGAACATTTAATTTTCGATACTTCATATCAACCCTGACTTCGTATATTTAAACAAATTACATAAATAGTATAAGGAATTTCACTAACTTTCACATGTATTGCATTCTAGATGATAAATGTACTCGAAAAACCGGTATTACTGGGTCGTTCCAATTCTGCTAAAATTTGAATAGGGGAATATAATTCAGCCCCGTCATGGAAGGTAGTTCGTGAGCTTCTATCCCATGACCAGGATACTCGAGTGCTCGTCCGTGGCCTCCACTTCGCAAACAGGGTCGCAGTTTCACCCGATCAAGATTTCGTCGTGTTCCACGAGACAACAATGTAGGAACACACTGGTATCGCAGGATCAAATAATTCATCGAGTCCTTCACGTCGGCGACTCTATCTCAAAACGCTTCCCCGAAGATGTCGGAAGCATTGGAACTATTATTGGCGCGTCTAGATGAATAGAACGCGAAGTTCAACCTGTCAGTCGGGTCAACAATTGCAGGCACATGGGCAGAAGACATAACCTAACCGGCGAGAGGAAGGGAAAGGAAAACGAATTAATCGCTCATCTACCCCGCGTGCCGGATGAAATCTACTACGACGGACAAGGCCACCTGCTGATGGGATTCATATTGAGCAAGCATTCGTGATCTTGCTTACCACCTGCTGCTTTGGCAGGCAAGGACAGCTTCCACACAGCTGGCGCTTTAATACCCTCCCGTCCCAAACGTCACGGCGATGCTGGAGAAATACTTGCAGCAAACCCACCTCCAGAAGAACATGATGGAGCTGTGGATTCTCATAGAGAAAAGTAATATTCAAGCACAGAAATAGTTGCGGTAGACAGGCACTTCTCAGGAGGCCACCCATCCTGCTAATGGCATACATGTAATTATCATGTTAAAACAGAGAACAAAGTTTTTACTACTGCTAATGACATACATGTAAGTTTCATCATAACTATGTATGCCATAGGATATATATTGTGACAATATCTTTTGTAGTTGTGATGCTAAAGCTTGTAACGCTAATAATGATATTGATAGTGGAGAGATTGCCTAGTACAACACCATGATTTTTCTCTTTCTAATTTTAAAAGGGTTATCCACATAAAAATTCACTTGTTTTCTTCTCGATTTTTTGTCTTCGAAAATTCGCATTCCTAACAGAATGGAGGAGTATTCATGGTGGATCTGAAAGGACATCCGGTCACACACTATTATGGTCCTCGACTGTCATTAACCAACAGAGTGAAGAGAAGACACTACTTGAATTCATCCTAGATGTATATCACAATAGTGCACGAGCTAATGCAAGAGCTAAAAGATTACACGTTCGCCTGCAACAAAAAGAGAAATAAAAACTTTTCTCATTGCTGGCCCTCGCCTCCCATCGACTAACACCGCCACCCCTTGCTGGCCGTCCACTGCTACCACCCCCCGCAGACTACCTCTCGTTGCCAACTGCCACTCTTCGATGAATGGGAAAGAAAGTAAGACGGAGATATTTAAGAAAGACTATCAAATGAATTTTTATTTCGAGAAAGAGAAATTTTATGTCGTTATCAAACGCGTATCTATGTTCAGAAACTAGTTCAGGGAATAAAAGAAAATCGATTTCATGAATAGAATTATTATCATTCACGTCCTAACTCTCACGTCAATTTAAGTGCTGCCCGACAAAAAAAGATGGCGTTGAAATGATTGAGAGGTTTCTAGAGGGAAGAAAGGGGCTGGCTTTGATGTGAATGGGAAGAGCATGGATGTATGCTTTTGTGGAGGTAGTTCTCAGCTACCTCTGGCTGTTGAAAATGAAAATGGCACGATGGCAGGTAGGGCCTATCTGGTCTATCTGCTCGTCAGCACTCGAGATCCCCATCTATCTCTTTATATTGTTATGCCACTTGATAGATGGAGTAAGACCATATGATAAAAGTAGTCTACAATCTATTTTAACAAACAAATACTAAAAACATAATAAGTTTATTGCATCGATACTAATTTAATACTAAATATTTCAATTGAACCAATTAAGTCTTAAACCTTTTCACATTTACACCAATCGAGTTCATCTAGTCAATTTAGACTAGAAATTGCTGACGGAGACGCCAGCCATCTTACATGGATAATTTTTTTTCTTTGACCCAATTTTTCCTCTCCTTTTATTCTTGGCCGACTTCAACTACAGAAATCAAATTTCCCCATGTTTTCAACAAAGTCCCAGTTGTATTTTCCAAATTTGGCCGCTCCAATACAGAAACAATGTCCACATTATTCGTTTTCAAACTTTCACCTACAGAGTAATTCAGTTCGGATTATTCATCAAATGGACTCAAACTCGAGACATATTTTAACATAATGCATACATAATAACGATCACACAAGTTCTGGGGAGAGATTGCGAAATGCTTGGTTCATGAGAGGCTGCCCATGGCCTTTGCTTTTTCCCTCAGAACGAACTTTTGTATCTTTCCGGTCGAAGTTCTTGGCAAATCCTCGAACACGACTGTACGAGGAGCCATGTAATGAGGCAAATGATCTCGACAGAATCCCATGATCTCCTGAGCATCGGCGTCACGTCCCTCCTTTAACTTCACGAATGCGCAAGGCGTTTCGCCCCAAAATCTATCGGGACTTGCAACCACCGCGGCCTCCAGAACTGCCGGATGGCTGTACAGAACCGTCTCCACCTCCACAGTGCTTATATTTTCTCCTCCCGAAATTATAACGTCTTTCAAACGATCTTTTATTTCGATGTAGCCATCGGGATGCTTCACGGCAAGGTTTCCGCTATGAAACCATCCGCCCTCGAACGCCTTGTCGGTCGCTTCCTGATTCTTATAGTACCCGCTAATTAGAGTGTTTCCACTGAACAAGATCTCTCCTAGAGATTTACCATCACTAGGAACGCTCTTCATTGTGACCGGATCTCTGACGACGACTTCCTCGAGGCCAAGATGTTGCATCCCTTGTCGAGCTTTGATGTTCAATCTTTGGTCAGAGGGCAGAGAGTCCCACTCGGGCTTCCACGCACAGTACGTCCCCGGGCCGTAAGTTTCTGTCAAGCCATACAAGTGCGTTACACCGAAACCAAGCTCTTCCATCTTGAATAGGATTTGTGGAAGTGGCGGTGAACCGCCCGTCGTGATTTCCACCTTGCGAGGAAGAGGCCGTCGATCATCGACCGCTGAGTTAACAATCATATTCAAGACGGTCGGCGCTCTTCCCATGTGAGTTACGCTATGCATAGCAATGCTATCAAATATTCCCTTCGGAGAGACTTTTCAGAGGCACACGTTGGTGCCGCCTTGTGCCGCCACTCCCCAAGTCAAGCACCATCCGTTGCAATGGAACATAGGCACTGTCCACAGGTAAACCGGCATCGGGCCCACCCCATGAAGAAGAAATGTCGCGATGGAATTTAGATACGCACCTCTATGGCTATAGACAACTCCTTTGGGCTGTGATGTCGTCCCGGAAGTATAGTTTATGCTGATAGGATCCCATTCGCTGTGTGGTTGGCACACCTCGAAATCGCTGGACCCCGAGGCCACAAGTCCTTCATACTCGCAAATGCCTGAAGGATGCAAAGGAACCGAACCATCCGATTCAGAAATAAGGACTAGAATCGGGGGTTCTGTTTCTGTCTTGTTGAGCATATCAATTGCACAGCGAGCAACTTCAAGTAGCTGATGGTCCACGAAAATGATCTTGGCTCTCGAATGTTTCAGAAGAACCGACACCATGGATGGGTCATGCCGGGTGTTGAGCGTGCAGAGGATCGCTCCAGCCATGGGGACCGCAAAATGCAGCTCATACACCGCAGGGACGTTGGGAGCCAAGGTGGCTACCTGTTCAGAGATACAACACCCAAAGCTTAATCCTCTCTCATCTGTTATTCAAATCACTGCTATGAACTAGATGAATCGCTATCACGCACTAACAAAAAAGATTTTTCCAGTCATTATTTTCCAAACCTTTTATAGGAGAAACGTGTTTATTTGACACACATGGACCGAAACACAGTTTCCCAGAAATCAAACCGTAATGAATCAAATTTTGCCTAGATGAAGAAACTGATGCAGCAGACAAAAGAAAGAGATAGAACTCATGAATCAAATTAGAAGGTATGTACCAGTGAACTTAATACGAATTATTCGCCTGAACCAATGCACGACTATTTGCGTTTCAAACGACCAAATTTTGCCGGACGATACAGACCATGACAGGGTATTGAACTCAAAACCAACTCGGACTCTGACTCACCACATCGCCCCAGGAAATTCCCAGCCAGGACAGAGCATAGGCCACTTTACGGCACCGCTAGTGAGTCTCACTCCAAGTATACTTCACGTTTCCGTACACCACCGAGGTCACGTCTCTGTAGACCTTGGCCGACCGCTCCAAGAAGCTGATGGGAGTGAGAGGGACGTGGTTGGCCGAGCAACGGACGAGACCCTCCATGTTGAGTGAGACCTGCGTTGCTATTTCTCCAAACAGCAAAATATCTTCACTACTTATAAAATATCGATTACAAACACACTTATTTTACACTCACTCACAAGTTCCCCACACCCCTCCCACACACACCTCACCCACTTCTCACAAATGGAGACCCACTCGCCTATATTGCTCGCTCTGCTCTTCTCTCTACCTTCTCGACAACACTGCACACACGTTAAGAAGGTGGCCGCCTATTTATAGCGAGATTCCCACCGAAATAGTACGGAAGAAGTGTTCTACAATGGTTCAACATGGACTCATTGTTGACACCTGACTTGCGAGGCGCGACACTCATCTACAATTACAAACTTTAACTACTCCCTAAGTAATTTTCAATCGCACAACTCGACTAACACTAAGAGACTTCAACACCCCAAGCAACAGCTACTTATGGTAGAAATTTAGTTCTAGATAAATCTAGAAAAGTGAAGAGATATGTTGGAGTGTGGTCCATACTCCCCATCGAAAGAAAAGCATGGGTCCCGCTCCCCGGTGAGTGGGCGGGAGGTCCCGAAGGGGCCACCCCAGCAGGTGTCATAAGGGGCAGCCCCCTTCCTTGCGATGCCAAAGGACTTTTATAGTTTGGGCCTGTATTTTATTGATAATTTAGACTTGGGCCCATGAATAGCTAATGAGTATATATAATATTGTTAAATATGTCTTGAATTTTATGTACTCGGTCTGGTTTATTACCAGACCTGACATATTTTTTTTGCGACCCAAAAGTAGAGAAAAAATTGAGATTTAGTTCATGATGCAGAAGGTTGGGCCAATAGGCCCAACTCGGAGCAAGCAAACAAATCTTTATGGCGGTTCGCCCAAGTTGGACCAAGCGAACAAATGTTTTGGAGGGTTCGGGGGCTACGCCCCCGAGGAAATTTTTTGGGGAGCCCTATTTATACTACAGCTAGGTTTTTTCATTGATTAAGAGAGATTTTCGTTTTGGGAGAGATTTGTGAACCGTGAGGTTTTGTTAAACCGTTTTTCGACTTTTGAAAACTGTACTCTCTTTGATTATAGTGGAATCTTGTTTTGCCTCGCCCGTGGATGTAGATCACCTTGTGATCGAATCACATAAATCCTTATGTTCTGTATTTATTTTTTCCGCGGTTGTTTTGAACAACTGGTATCAAAGCCTGGTTCAATTCTAAGGTTCTTTAAGATGGCATCTTTGAAGTTTCAGATCTCATCTTTTGACGGACAGAACAACTTCGGATTATGGAGAATAACGATGAAGGCTTTGTTGAGGCGAGAGGGCACGGTTAGGGTGCTGGACGGAAAATATCCAAACGATATGACCTCAGCTGAGATTGAAGAGATGGACGAGAAGGCGCATAGGCCAATCCAGTTGTCTCTAGATGACAAGGTTTTGCGAGAAGTCGCCGATGAGAAAACAGCGGCCGGTCTTTGGAAGAAACTGGAAAGTCTCTATATGAAAAAATCTCTAACATCGAAACTTTATTTGAAGCAGCGTCTTTATACCCTAAAGATGCATGAAGGTACGTCTGTTCATGAACACTTGGATGAGTTTAATAAAATGGTTCTGGATATGAAAAATGTAGATATTAAACTCGAGGATGAAGATCAAGCTTTGATCGTGTTATGTTCACTGCCTGCCTCATACGAGAATTTTGTGAACTCGATGCTTTATGGATGTGAATCCATAACTTTGGAGGATGTTAAAGCATCTTTGAATTCTGCAGAACTGAGAACAAAATTGAATGGGAATACCAGTGAAAACAAAGCAGATGGTTTGTTTGTGAGAGGCAAGATCAAGAGCAGGGATAAAGCTTTCTGAGGGAAATCCATTAGTCATTCAAAATCTAGGCCACCTGGAAATAAGATGAACGTTGAGTGCTATTATTGTCACAAAAAAGGACATTACAAGTCAAATTGTCCTTCGCTCAAGAAAAAAGATAAGCAGCATGGTCAAAGACAAAATTCGGCGAATATTGCAAACGAAAATGAGTCTAATGCGTCAGACAGTGTTCTTACGGCATGCTCTGCTGTTAATTTCTCAAATGATGTTTGGATAATGGATTCGGGAGCATCATATCACATGTGCCCAAATAGGGAATGGTTCATCACATATGAGCCATTGAATGGTGGATCGGTCTTGATGGGGAATGATGTTGTATGCAAAGTCGTGGGTATTGGTACTGTTCGGATTAAGTGCCACGACAAAGCAGTGAGAACCTTGACTGAAGTAAGACATATACCATACTTAAAGAGAAACATTATCTCGTTGAGCAATTTGGATTCCATTGGGTGTATGTACTCCAGTGGAGGTGGAGTTCTCAAAGTTTTAAAAGGCAATCTGGTTGTGATGAAAGGAAGCAAGGTGAATCACTTGTATCATTTGCAAGGTAGCACAATTATGGGTCCTTCAATTGGCACATGCAATTCTGTTTCCGATAATGATAGAACGAAATTGTGACATGTGCGTTTAGGCCACATGAATGAGCGTAGTATGACAGTTTTGAGTAAATGCGGTTTACTTTATGGGGAGCTGACGACCTCGCTAGATTTCTATGAGCATTGTGTTCTTGGCAAGCAATGCAGAGTCAGATTCAGTACGGGGACACATTCAACAAAGAGCACACTCGACTATATCCATTCCAATTTATGGGGACCAGCACAGGTTCCATCTAAGGGTGGTGCTCTTTACTTTATGACGTTCATTGACGATTATTCCAAGAAGGTTTGGGTTTACTTTCTGAAAAAAAAAAAAAAAGGAGGTGATGTGTTTGAAACCTTCAAGAAGTGGAAAGCCCTTGTTGAGAATCAAACAGGGAAGAAGATCAAACGTCTTAGGACCGATAATGGTCTTGAGTTCTGTGGTGGTGATCTTAATAAATTCTGTGCAAATGTAGGTATCGTTCGACACTGTACAGTTAAGCACACTCCACAGCAAAATGGAGTGGCAAAACGTATGAACAGAACTCTATTGGAGAGAGCAAGATGCATGCTCTCTAAAGCTATCATGGAAAAAGATTTTTGAGCTGAAGCTGTTAACACGACTTGTTATATGGTTAATCGCTCTCCTTCAATAGCAATAGAATGCAAAACTCCTTTTGAGATGTGGTCAGGTAAGCCTTGTGATTATTCTAATCTAAAGGTTTTTGGATGCCCTGCTTATTATCATGTTAAGACTGATAAATTAGAACCTAGAGCAAAGAAATGTATTTTTGTTGGGTATGCTAATGGGGTGAAAGGTTATCGCTTATGGTGTCAAGAACCTAACTCACATAAGTTCATTATTAGTAAGGATGTTACATTTAATGAAATGCATATGCTTGATTAAAGGAAAGTTGTTGATAAGTCTACAAGGAAACATGAGAGTGATATGAATGAGGTGAAGGTTCAGGTGGAGCTTCCAGAAAAGACCTCTCAGAATGATTTGAACAAGCAAATTGCTCATGTTGATTCAAGTTCAGATGAGGAAGCTGTAGATGAGGTGAAGCAGTCATACTCTATTGCTACTAGCAGAGAAAGGAGGCAAACCCGGCTTCCTCAGAAATATGAGTTCTCTGATCTAGTGGCTTATGCTTTTATGACAGTAGAAGATATGGGTATTCAGGAACCTTTTACCTATACAGAAGCTGTTACTTGCACATAATCAGAGAAATGGGCTGTTGCTATGGTTAAAGAACTTGAATCACTTCACAAGAAGCAAACGTTGGACTTGGTGCAGTTGCCTAAGGGAAAATGTAAATGGGTCTTCAAGGAAAAGAAAGGAATTCCAGGTGTTGAAAATGCTAGATGTAAGGCTCAGCTCGTAGCTAAAGGCTACAATCAAAAGGAGAGAATTAATTATGATAAATTTTTCTCCCCTGTGGTAAAACACACTTCCATTCATGTGTTGCTGGCTATAGTTGCTCAATTTGACTTAGAGCTTGAGCAACTTGATGTGAAAACTGCTTTTTTGCATGGCAAAATTAAGGAAACTATTTATATGGCCCAACCCGAGGGCTATTATGTAGAAGGCAAGGAAGATCATGTTTGTAGATTGAAGAAATCCTTGTATAGTCTGAAGCAGTCACCAAGATAGTGATATAAGATATTTGACAGCTTTATGATAGGGAGCGGTTATCATTAGGAGCAACTATAATAGTTGTGTCTACTTTGGAAAGGATTCAGATGGATTTTTTGTCTATCTTCTCTTATACATGGATGACATGCTCATTGCTGTAAAAAAAACATGTCAGATGTGTTGATGTTGAAGAAACAGCTCAGTGAAGAGTTCGAGATGAAAGATCTGGATCCTGCCAAGAAAATTTTAGGAATGGAGATTCAGAGGGACGGAAAAGGAGGAAAGTTATATATCTCGTAGAGGAGTTATATTGAGAAGGTACTTGAGAGGTATAGCATGCAAAACACTAAGCCTGTCAGTACACCGTTGGCATCCCATTTTAGACTCTCAGCTCTACATTCACCTCAATCAAAGGTCGAGGAGGCTGCAATGTCTCGTGTCCCATACTCCAGTGCAGTTGGTAGCATTATGTATGCTATGGTATGCACTCGTCCCGACATTACGCAGGCAGTTAGTATGGTTAGTATATATATGGCGCATCTTGGAAAGGTCCATTGGCAGGCAGTGAAATGGATACTTAGGTATCTTAGAGGATCCACAGAGTTGGGCCTAGTGTTTGATGAAAACAGTTCCAACGGTACCTCAATTGTAGGATTTGTGGATTTCGATTTTGCAGGTGGTCTCGATAAGAGGAGATCTTTGACTAGCTATCTTTTCATACTATCTAGTTCAGCTATTAGTTGGAGGTCAACCTAAGAGTCGATAGTTGCTTTGTCTACTATAGAGACAGAGTATATGGCAGCAGTAGAAGCAATGAAAAAAGGTATTTGGTTAAGGAATCTTGTTCAAGAACTTGGGCTCCAGCGGGAAGACAATTCAGTTGTCTTTTGTGACAATCAAAGTGTTATATACTTGATCAGAAATCAAGCATATCATGAGTGGACTAAGCATATCGATATCAGGTATCACTTTATTCGAGAGGCAATTGCCGAGACAAATATGACGATAAAAAAATTGGTACAGCTGACAATCATGCTGATATGTTGACCAAGCCAGTCCCCGCCAACAAGTTTAAGCATTGCTTGAACTTGATTGGCATGCTTGGTTGAGTTTGCCCTTTCTGGGACTTTGGTGGTGAGGCAAATTGAAAGTTCTACATTTGTTTTTGAAGTGGATATGTTCTTTCGTTGCAGCCCTTATTTCATACACCGAGTTAGCTCACGTAGGTTTAGGGATGCGGAGAGAATGTGTTCGGTTTCTTGATTGTTTTATTTTGGGAAATTCAAGCCAAGGTGGAGATTTGTTAAATACGTCTTGAATTTTATGTACTCGGTCCGGTTCATCACTTGACTCGACATATTCTTTGTGTGACCCCAAAGTGGAGAAAAAATTGAGATTTAGTTCATGACTCTGAGGGTTTGGCCAATAGGCCCAACCTAGAGCAAGTGAATAAATTTCTATGGCGGTCTGCCCAAGTTGAAGCAATCGAACAATTGTCTTAGGGGGTTCGGGGGCTATGCCCCAGAGGAAATTTTTTGGGGAGCCATATTTATACTGCGACTAGGTTTTTTCATTGATTAAGAAAGATTTTCGTTTTTGGAGAGATTTGTGAGCCGTGAGATTTTGTTAAGTCGTTTTTCTATTTCTGAAAACTGTACTCTCTTTGATTATAGTAGAATCTTATTTTGCCTCACCAGTGGATGTAGATCACCTTGTGATCTAACCACGTAAATTCTTGTGTTCTGTATTTATTTTTTCCGAGGTTGTTTTGAATAAATATATTTCTCTTGTAATAGAGAATTATAACAAAAATGTGCAAGATGATAATTATAGTTGAATCTCTGTTAGATGTAGCTTTAGTTTAAAAATAAATCAGAATAAAACTTTGTATCTCGATTTCTATTTCTCGCCTTACCTTTCTATTTCGTCGTGTTTGCGCACATAATCCTAACAAGAGAGAGGCGGTGGTTCTTCAACATTCCCCCTCACCGACTATTCTCTCTCATGCGGATCTAGTAATGTGCCAAGTTGCTTTTCTCCGTCTGCCTGATCTACTTCTTCCTTTAAACTTTGGTAATCCTTTTTGGCTTCGCTCGTTTCTAGCGCTAGCTTATGTACTGCAAGATAAGGACTTGATTTAATATTGTTAGATCTAACTTCAATCACCTTTGGGGATGCGATTTTCCATCTGGATTTGTGAAGCTCGAATTTCAGCAATGCATGTTTTTCCTCGTCTCTGTCTTCAGACTTATGTCGTCAAGCCTATCATTCGTGATCTTCATTTCATGCTTCAATTGATTTAACTCCATCTGTAGCACGCACTTTGACGTCAACAACTTGGTCATTCTTCTTATTGGGCTTCTTCCCAACACGTTTCCATGAATCGCTGCATATCGGGACGTAAGGTGGAGATGGTCTATTTTTCTTAGGGAAATCCTTCTTTTTCTCCTTTAGGTATTCCTTGTCTCTTCTAGTATGATCGATTGGCAACGTCATAGTGGGCTTGAATTCCTTGAACTTCCCCAACATCTTGAACTCACATTGGAACTTCTCAAGCTCACTTTCTTTTTCCTTGGGCTCCTTGTCCTTCTGCTTCAGCATTTCGTTCCTCTTTTCCAAGATCTCTTCCACCTTGACCTTCTGAACTCTCAACTTCTTCATTATCTCCTACATCTCTTGCAATTTCTTTTCGTGACTGCTTGTTGGCGATGTTACTTGCTTCTTCGAGTTATCCCTTGACTTGCTCTTTTTCAAGGACTTGACAATAGCTATTGAATCATCTAACTCAATTATGTAGACGATTGCAAGCTTTTCTCGTTCATTTACTGCAACAGGCGCTTGGAAGTCCCATTCTTCTTCGCTTTCTATCTCCATCTTGAAGGAAGTTACAACATTTCCTTTTTCGCGCATGTACTACCAAACTCTAGCAATGTGTCCTACCTTGCTGCATACGTAACACCATTTGCTAAACCTTTTGTTGCTCTCCTCTTCATCTTTGTTCTCGTCGTAATCTCAACCAGCTTCCCCTAGTTGATAACTCCTCCAGTCTGGTTGCCTCCGCCAGTCTCCATGACTTATCTACGGTTTGTAATTTTTTGTATCATCCTATATCTACTTTGGCCCTTAAACCCTTTTTTACTACTGAAGAGGTTAAGTAAGACATTAGACATTTGTCTATCTAAATCCTCTTGGTTGGCTAATATGTTCTCCAACTCGGTCAGAGTTGGCTCTTTTGCCCATCCATGGTGGCCGTAACAAAACCATTATACTCTCGCCGTAACCTGTGAATAATTATTCTCATCATTCTTATCTCAGAGATGGTATTATGAGGGTCTAACTTTGTAATTTCTTGACAAATAGATTTAGCTTTGGCAAACTATTGACTTGCGGTCATATTTTGTTGCGAGATTCAAAGGACCTCATTCTCCAACCTTTGCAACTTGGCATCGTTCGTTCTCACACACAAAGCCGCCAAGTTGTCCCAAGCCTCCTTTGGAGTCTCCGCAATCTGAATATGCTATAACAACTCATCTTCATCAATTATAGCAAGAACATAAAGAGACTTACCCCCTTTGATGTTTCATTTTCTGAACTCGCCATCGTTTGTGGGTGGTGTGGTGTTGCCACCACCAACGATAGAAAAAATTGCATGCGGGTAATCCAATTATTATAATCGAGTTGTTGAGCTTCCTGACGTCGTTCACTGAACTTGAAAAATCTACCATCATGACTTGGTGATAGGGCAGCATCAAAACTTAAATCTTCCAATGATGGCATTGCCATCCCAACTCAAGCTTCACTGATCAATCAAGCCAACTTGTTAATCATGGAAGCACATAGCAAATTGATCCTTAACATGATCCAATGGGTCCAAGGCACTCAAGATAGCATTTGTTGATGGTTGGTGGCTTAAATGCAAGGTTGAAGAGGCGATGATATGCTCCCCTTGTTTAGTGTGTCTTATTGTCTCTTTAATGCTTTAGTGTGCTTAGTTTGTCTTCTTACATTTAAGAGGTAAGGTTAAAATGCCAAAGATTGCATGTTTGAAAGAGTGGGAGCTAACCTTCATTACTAGACTGAAGTATAAGAAGGCAGAGTGTGCTCAGTTTATGTTCTTGTCTTTAATGAAAGTTTAAAATGCCAAAGAGTCTTTATTGCAAGTTTGAGAAAGAGAGAGCTAGCCTTCAATACAAAGCTAAAGTATCAAAATGTAGAGTATGCTGGTATTTATTATAAGAGTCTTAGTACAAGGTCTTAGTTTAGCCATAAATAGATATGTAATTTCGTGTTGAAGGCAAATCTAATTTGGAATACATGATATTTCCTCTTAAAGTGAGCAATTTCCTTCAAAATTCGATTCTTTATCCATTTGTATGGTGGTAAGCCTTAAGTTCTTTATTCTTGGCTGATGGGTTGTTCTTTTAGGTCTTGATGGTGAACTTCATCTATCCCAACTTCATTTTCGTTCCTAAAACACCTCTATTTAGCCCAATCCCACTTTTCCAGCAAGTTTCATTTTAATAGAAAGCAACGGCACATTCATCACGTACATCCCAACTAACACTTATTGATACACTATATCCTTTAGACACTAGTTAGAAAATGAATTTCTTATCCCTTCATTCCCGACACGCTTCACTTGTTATAATGCCCAGCACTACACCAAGTAAGCTTGGTTCTAGACCAATCGATCATAGTCCCAGACTGTGCACTGGTAGAATTTCGACGCACTCTAGTCCTTGATCATTATCTTTGTACCATGCTCTGATTCGTTGGGTTGTCGGTCCCCAACCACCTACTCTTACATTGGTCCCAAACATCCTATACTTTGATACCGTTTGTTGAGTTTCGGAGGCACGGCTATAATACCACTCGATGACCTTAAAAGGCACAACTTTGATATCAATTGTTGAGTTGCGAGCGGCTACTCAATTACGATAAACACTATCTTTTGTTATTATAGGAATAAATACATAACACCACACACATGAACGCTTGCTACACTTACGTCACTCTCAGCCACCCACAACACCACACACTACACTTTCTTCTCGCTACCCACCCACACGCTCTACACCTGGACTGGAAAGGGGGGACCGACATACTTTTGTAGGGAAAGTACAAAAAACGTACTAAACTTATAATTCAATCATTAAGCTTTCGATTATAACAATTCAATCCTAAACATTTTTACATTTTGTCAATTAAATTTATCCTATTAATTTTGACTGAAAAATACTGACGTGGCGGTCCATTCAGCACCAACCTACCTATGTGACTTACCAATACTGACATTGACAATTTTTTATTAGTTTCCTATTTTTTTATTTTTTTTGAATTCTTATCCTCATTTTTTCCCTTTTCTTTTTCATTTTTCTACTTTTCTTTTCCGTTTTTGCAAGTGGCTAGTCTCAAGCAATGGCTAGCCACCAACTATGCCAGGACAGGGCTAGGCGACAGTTGCCGCCATCCGATTTAGAGAGGGCCGCCCTCGTCGGCCAAAGGCGATGGACGGCCTCGTCTGGGTCCTACCCAGGCGAGGCCATACTCGATAGCCACTGCTTGCTCGCAATCCACAACAATTCACCATATCGTCGAGCCCAACATGATCTTGAGGTTCGAGAGAATGAACAAACCCTAGCTACGATAGAGAGCGACTTCCAAGCCTTGAGTCCGACTGATGAGTGTGACCCCACCTCGGTCAACTTCACTCCGGGGTCGACGGGGATGCCCAAGGCGGTAGCATACGGCCACTGGGCAGCATACTTGAAGTCTCTAGGGTTGATCCTCCAGTACGAGATAGGTAAGTCGATGGTGTTCCTGTGGACGGTGGACACGTTCAGGTGCAATAGGTGGTGATTCGCGTGGGCGATGGCAGGCCTTGACGACGTCAATGTATGTATTAGGAACATGTCCGCGAAGATCATTTTCAATTCCATTCATCTACACAAGGTCATTCATCTCTGTGGTAATAGTCCATTTTTGTTTACTTTGACGTATTAGATCCTATGTAATCACGAGTATGACATATTGAACAGAGTCAATAGAGGATACAAATGCTTTTATACATACTTTCATATTCCATGTTTCAAAAAGTAGAATTTTATGTTTTTTCCCTTTTAACAGGTGAACCCACTATCGTAAATATAATCGGTGAATCCCCATCGGTCGACTGAAAGCCACTGCCTTCCGCGGTGGATGTAATCATCGCTTTCACATTATCACCGACCAACGTCCTCAGGAGAGTCCAAGAACTTGGGTTCAACATAATCCATGGAGTTGGCATGACGGAAGCCCTAGGGTCCGCCCTTATCAGACCACGAAGGTCATCACAACACCACCACCATAACGACCACCACCGCCACCACGACGATCATAACCTAAAATGTAGAGAACGCCTCCATAACATCACACTAGAAGCTGCAGATATCAAAGACCCGACCACCATGCTGAGCATTCCAAGCGACAGGGGAAACAATCGGAGAAGTCACGCTCCAAGGGAACACCCTCATGGCAGGCTACTCGAGCGACCCGGAGATGATGCAGGAAGCTTTTTCTGATGGGTGGCTCAGGATCGGGGATATCGGAGTGCAGCACGCAGAATGTTGCATAGAGATGAAGGACCAAGCAAGGGACGTCATAGTCTTCGGTGTTGTGATGTAACATGGAAACGCTAACGGATCTTGCAATTAAATCAATGCAAAATTACCAAGGAGATAAACGATGAATAATAAAGGACACCAAGGATTTACGTGGTTCGATTCAAGTATCAGTACGTACATTCATGGGAAGAGCCAGCAATGAATAATTAGCTATCAAATCGGAGAATTACAAAGTTTAAATCACTAACACGCTCAAGTATTTTCCACACCTAGATTAAGCCCAAGCAAACTTATAAGTATTATCTCACAATCTCTCACAAAAAAATCACTTATACAATTCACAGAGAGGAGAATTTGATACTCTTCTTGTTTGCTCTACGTACGACAGAAACAAGGACGACGATCAAGCTTTCGTGTGTCACTGATTTAGGATTGCTTTATTGTCTGTAGAAGTGCAGTTGGATTTTACTCGTTAATGGGGGTTCCCCTTTATGGATGGAGGGTATAGCCTTAATCCTCTGTCGGGTTTGCTATTGAGGGTAACAAAAAGCTAAGCTCTAGGTTGGTTAGTGGTAGGTATAGAGCTCCTCCTTTTTCTTTTCTTACCACTATTCCTCCTATCTTTAAATACCATCTACCATGGTAGCCTGATGCCTGTAACTATAGAAGAGCCTACCCTCTCAAACCTGACATGGTTGAGAAGAATAGAATAGCCTCAAAGTGAATAGCTTCTTCCTAAGGGAAAAATATCCGGAACAATATCAAAAAAGTCATAAATCTATTGCATTGATACCAATTCAATCCTAAACCTTTCAATTGAACAAATTTAGTCCTAAACCTTTTTATATTGGTACCAATTCAGTCTATCCAATCAATTTTGACTGGAAATCGTTAAATTGGACAGCGACCGTCCTATGTGGCATGACTAGTGCTGACGTGGACATTTTAAAATATTTTTCATATTTTTTATTATTTTTTCTTTCATGTTTCCTTTTCTTTATTTCTTCTCTTTTCTTTTTTTTTCTTTTTTTCTTTCCTTCCTCTTCCCTCTGCCAGCCTCTACAATGACCGGCAGAGGCGGCCGACGAGGGCGAGGGCCGGGCCGCCCTTGCTAGCCACTAGGGAGGCCGACCCTCGACGAGGGCCAACGAGTGCTGGACGAGGCCACCCATGCCCTCGCCAGATCTGGCGAGGGGTGGCCTTTCCTAGATGGCAAAGGGCCTCGCAACAGCGAGCTTGGTTCTCACCAACCTTTGGTGAGGGCTAGGCAAGGTCCCCTCGTCAAATTCGATCAGGCATTGGCAGCCTCGTCCAGCACTCGCCAAGGGCCGGCTGCCGGCGGCCTCTATCAATCATCGTGGAGGCTAGCTACTGGCGAAGGGAAGAGGAAGGAAAGAAAGAAAAAAAAAGGAAAGAAATAAAGAAAAGAAAAAATTAATAAAAAAATTCAAAATTCATTTTAAAATGTCAACGCCAGTGCCAGTCGTGCCACATAGAACGGCCGGCGTCCACGTCAGTGATTTCTGGCCTAAATTGGTCGGGTAGACTAAATTGATATCAATGTAAAAAGATTTATGACTAAATTGATCCAATTGAAAAGTTTATGACTGAATTAGTAACAATGCAATAGGTTTATGACTTTTTTTATACTTTTCCCGAAGAACACCTAGCCCTGCTTTCTTCTCGAGCCTTCAATAACCGCCGGACTTCGTCCTTTATCTGTTCTTTGTGTGGCATCACACTATATCAAGAAACCCACAGTTGGGCTTCTTCTTATGTGGCTCTCCACTTGTACGTTCTCTATTATGAGGCAACCCTAAAAAGAAAAGGATTAATATCATGAAAAACTCCAAACTAATACATTTATGATAAATTTACCCCAAACTAATTTTTTCACCACCAAAATATCCAAACCGGTACACTTGTGACTAATTTATCCCCCCGTTAGTTTCCGTTAAATTTACCGTCAAATTGTTGAGTTAGATGACACATGACAATTGACGCATGTACCAATTTGAGGTTTTACCTCTCTATTTGTCACAAATTTACTAAATTGTGATTTTCCATGATATTAATCCAATTTAACAGATGGTAAACTTGTCACGAGGGTAAATTTGTTATAGGTGCCAATTTGAGATTTTTCGTTATAATAACTCAAAAGAAAAACCCAAAAGCAAACCCTTATATTTACCTTTTAGTTTCCTTTCTCTCATGCGGCTCGACTCCTCGCTGAAGACCAACGGAAACCAACAAAACCTAGGCCTTTCGCCATGCGGTTGTTCAGAAAAGGGATCCACAAAGTCTTATTTTCCTCGTATGCATGCCGCTCCTTGGTCAAAAGAAATATTAAACAAAACCCTTCTTCTTCTTTTTTTCTTTCTCTCACAATGACCTTTTTGCCCCCACCAGTGAAATAGATATCATAAAGTAAAGTGTGAGTCTATTAATTCAATCGATTTTGTTTTTTCCCTTAATAATGGTTCGAGTCGTTCTTAATTTTTTGGGCCGATTTTATATATTGGTTCCATAACATCTCTAGACTAAAACAAGTCGAATGTTGAACAATGTCACATGAAATGGACAGGGGCCCGACAACATCTTCACGGGCCAATGCTAACGGATTCGCATTGTAAATCGGCCCGACCCTTTTGTTACAATCAAAGGAGACAGCTTTCAAGATAACCTGCTGTCATGGGCATGACCGGCGGCGGTAATTTCCTCAAATACGGTAGAAATTTTCCCAGCATACATGAGGTAAGCATTGCTTTTGGTATCTTTCTTTTTTTAGTCAAGCCTTTCTAGCTAGAATTTAACCACTTATTTATAGGGGTTAATAACTCGAAAAACTCCAAACTAGTACACTTGTGATAAATTTACCCCAAACTAATTTTTTGACCACTAAAAATCTCAAACTGATAAACTTGTGATAAATTTACTCCAAACTAATTTTTTGACCACTAAAAACTCTAAACCGGTACACTTGTGACAATGAATTAATACCACGAAAATCCACAAACCTGTAAACCTGTGACAAACGGAGAATAAAACCCTCAAACTAGTATACCTGTCAACTGCCACATGTCATCCAACTCAGCAATTTGACAGTAAAATTTAACGGAAACTAACAAAAATAAATTTTTCACAGGTGTAACAGTTTGGGGTTTTTCGTGTTAGAAATTAGTTTGGGATAAATTTTTCACAAGTATACTAGCTTTGAAATTTTTCGTGATATTAACCCTTATTTATAGTTACTCTACCAAAGCAAAGGTTTCGATGTTAAATATTGTTGACACGGCCGTCCTTATACCCGAAAGACGCGATCTCGTACAAATGACCAACATTAACCTGTTGTCAGAATATTTAACTAACTATCTATACATCTGATAAAATAATAAGCCGGTGATAGGATTAGAGTTTCAAAATTCACTGAAGAGAATTTATACATTTCGAGTGACTAGCAAACTAAACCCTACAAAAACCGTTTCAAATGCATATTCAAGTATCTCAACTTATACTAAATTCACAATCTCAGCCTTGCGCAGAAGGTACGACTTATCATTTGTTGAAGAACACTTCTCTCCAACTTCATGCGCTCTCGTTCTGTAACTGAATCGAGCTTCTATTAATTCAATCGATTTTGTTTTTTCCCTTAATAATGGTTCGAGTCGTTCTTAATTTTTTGGGCCGATTTTATATATTGGTTCCATAACATCTCTAGACTAAAACAAGTCGAATGTTGAACATTGTCACATGAAATGGACAGGGGCCCGACAACATCTTCACGGGCCAATGCTAACGGATTCGCATTGTAAATCGGCCCGACCCTTTTGTTACAATCAAATGAGACAGCTTTCAAGATAACCTGCTGTCATGGGCATGACCGGTGGCGGTAATTTCCTCAAATACGGTAGAAATTTTCCCAGCATACATGAGGAACTCGATCATCGTTATGGGTCAGGACACATTTAATTTTCGAAACTTCATATCAATCCCGATGTCATATACTTGAACAACTTACATATATAGTATAAGGAATTTCACGAAATTTCGCATGTATCGCATTCTAGATAATAAATGTATCCGAAAAACTGGGAATACCAGTTCATCCCAGTTCTGCTAAAATTCGAATAGGGGAATATAATTCAGCCCCATCTCAGAAGGTAGTTCCTGAGCTTCGATCCCATGACCAGGATACTCGAGTGCTCGTCCGTGACCTCTACTTTGCAAATGGCATCACAACTTCACCCAATCCAGATTTCGTCGTATTTCATGGGACAACCATTTAAGTACACACTGGTATCACTGGATTAAATGATTCATCGAGTCCTTCGCATAGGCGACTCTATCTTAAAATGCTTCCCCGAAGATGTCGGAAGCATTGGAAATGCTATTGACGTGTCTAGATGAATAGAATGCAAAGTTCAACCTGTCAATTGGGTCGATAATTGCAGGCACACGTGCCGAAGATATTACCTAACCGGCGAGAGGCAGGGAAAGGAAAACAAATTCATCGATCAACTACCCGGCATGCTGAATGTAATCCACTACGACGGACAAGGCTACTACTGGATCGCTATAGCTGCGGTAAGTTCATAAGCATAGATGTGGGATTCTTTGTTCAATATGATGCATCAGCGGATGGGATTCATACTGAGCGAGCGTTCATGATCTTACCACCTGCTGCTTTGGCAGGCAAAGACGGCGTACACAGAGCTGGCGCTCAAATACCCTCCCATCCGAAATGTCATGGCAATGCTGGAGAAGTACTTGCAGCAGCCACGCCTCGAGAAGAGCGGGGGAGTATTCATGGTGGATCTGGAAGGAAATTCGATCGCACACTATTATGGTCCTCGACTGTCATTAACCAGCAGAGTGAAGAGATGACACTACTTGTCTTGCGGCTCGGCTGTACACCCCTGCATCGTCTGCCTAGATTTAAATCGGCACAGTGCACAAGCACCTGCATGAGCTAAAAGATTACACGCCGAAGCTGCCAAGGCAAAAAAGATTAATTTCCTCTTAGTTCGATGAAATGTGACACAGATTAATTCATGTCGATGAATCCATGTAATGCATACCAGAAGTGCAATTTGATATACCTGTTCTTAGTTCCCACGAACTGTATTCGCCTTTCTAAGGGTCAAAATCATGAATAACACAAATTAGTCTCCTCCAAAAACCTTCTGTGTGTTATATTTATAATGTGATCCCACGTTTAAGTTTGACTCACGTTTTCTCTTTTAACTGACGGTTATCCACATTCGATTTTTTCCACGCTTCGTACCCCTTCGGTGATAACCGCCCTCATGAGTAACCGCCTTGATGGGAAACGGTTTATAAAGTGAACGTTCATTCCATAAGGGCTAACACAAAGTCTAACGCAAACCCTCTCATTCGGTAATACACCATCAGTACGCGAGGGGATTGAGTTAGTAAAGTGCGCCTGTAATCGCTTCGAATTGATGTCAAACTACCGTGGATTTCCGACGAACGTAAATTGAACAATGGCTGGAGGTCAGTTTATTTTCGATCCTGTTTTCCGCATTTGATTCTAATTGTGCATGAATTTGTTCTTCAATGCACGATAGAATCCTTCAGTTTTAGTATTACATTTGGTATCACAGCAAGTTTAGTACCTCTGCCTTGTTCTTGTTGAATTTTTGGTGTATTTTCGGGGCTTTTTGAGATGAACAGTAATTCGGGCATTTTGGGGCTAAGAAGAAAATCGCCGATTCCGGCCAAATTCCGGCGACCCACCGCTCAACTTCGGACCGGCACGGTCGCACCGCCATGGAGAAGAATAGCCCTAAGTTAATCTGGCATTTCGGTGGTCGCCGGAGGCTATTTGAGCGGCGGAAGTTGTGGGTTAGGGTTTGTGCGTTTGGACGGAATTTTGCTTGATTCGAGCTAATTTCTTGGTTGTTTTCGCCGTATTTTGGGTCCATATGGCCGCGCCGACGTGGTCTCCGAAACCCATTAATTATTTTGGTGTGATATAGGCTACCGGAGGAGACCCATTCGGTCGAATGCGCGGCGGAACGGCGAAGAACGGCGAAAAAATGGCGAAAAACGCTTCTGGTCGCGCGGAGGAAGAAGCGCGTGGCCCCCACGCGTGCGCAACTGCAGGCGCGTGCGGCCCACGCGCGCGGCAGTTGCAGGCGCGTGCGCCGCACGCGCCCGCACGGTTATGAAGGCGCGTGCGCGCCACGCGCCAGCGCAAAAGGCAGGCGCGTGCGCAGCACGCGCCCTGGGACCAGCCCTCCCTCTTCGCATTTTTTACAATTTTGCCCCTGCTTTTTACCCATTATTGCGATTATGCCCTTTGCCGAATTAAATTTATTGTTTTGTCTTTCATGCATTTTATGAATAATTTTTATGCATGAAATTAAATGTCCAGTGATCCATATATTTTTTAATTAATTGGGGAGTAGCCACAGCATCCTTAATTAATTAAATTATATATTAATAGCATTCGGATCACATTTGGAAATGGACATTAATTGTAATTAATTTTATTAATATGATGAATTTAATCCCACGGGAATTTTCATTATATTAATTTGATTAATTAGGTTGAAATATCATATTATTTTCTTAATTTACCCACAGGGATTAAGGAAAGGAATATAAATGATAATTTCTTTGTGAAGAATTTATGAATCTATTTAAATTAAAAACTTAGCCCACATGCAGTTTTTATGTTATGTGATTCATATTTTGTAACATGTTTTACATTGGTAGAACATGATATATGTTAATTTTGCCTCAAATTTTGTGACATAAGCATGATTGTTTGATATGCAGTTTTACAACCTGTGAATTTCTCTGAATTTAAGAGTGATGTTCCCATACTGAATGGTGAAAACTATAAAGTTTGGAAGGAGTCAATTCTTCTTCAATTGGGGTGCATGGACATTGACTATGCTATAAGGAAAGATGAACCACCTGCTCCTACTGACACGAGCACTGCAGCTGAGATAGCCCTTTATGAACAGTGGGAGCGGTCCAACCGCCTGAGTGTGATGTTCATAAGGACTAAAGTATCTCCTAGTATCCGTGGTTCAGTCGCTCAGCATAGCAATGCTAAGGCTTTATTGGAGGCCATTGATGCGCAGTTTGAGACTTCAGAAAAGGCACATGCCATGACCCTAATAATGAAGTTTTCATCTCTAAAGCTCACAAGTGTTAGAGGTGTGCGTGAGCACATCATGAAGATGAGGGACATTGCAGCTCAGCTGAAAAACCTTGAGGTTGAGATATCTGAATCGTTTCTTGTGTACTACATTCTGAACACTCTCCCACAACAGTATACACCTTTCAAGATCTCTTACAACACATATAAGAATAAATGGTTAATTAATGAACTTATGACCATGTGTGTTCAAGAGGAAGAGAGGCTGACTATGGAATTGGGAGAGAGTGCTCATTTGGCAACACAAGAAAGGTTTAAGAGTCACGGCAAGCAGAAGGGGAAAGGTAAAATACCTCCCCAAGCTGACATTAAGAAGGAATCCAAATGTTTCTTCTGTAGAAAGAAGGGGCATATGAAGAAGGATTGCGTCAGATTTAAGGCCTGGCTCGAGAAGAAAGGTAATCCAATCTCTTATGTTTGTTATGAATCTAATATGGCTGATGTGAGTCACAACACTTGGTGGATTGATTCTGGTTCTACAATCGATATTTCGAATTCCTTGCAGGGTTTTCAAAACCACAGGAAGCCAGTGGGAAGTGAACAAAGCATCTATTCGGGAAACAAGATGCGTTCGCCTGTAGAAGCTATTGGGACATGTAGATTAGTTCTCAATAGTGGCTTTGTTTTGAATTTGGAAAGGACCTTTTATGTTCCAAGTTTCTCTAGAAACTTAATTTCAGTTTCAAGACTTGTACCTTTGGATTACTCTTTTAACTTTTCAGATTCAAACTTCAGTTTATTGTTTAAATCTGAAATTGTTGGGAGTGGTATTTTGTCTGATGGTCTTTTTCGAATTAATTTGCAAGACAATGCCTATTATAATGCGATGCATGTTCACGATAATGCTAGTATAAAACGATGTGTTGTAAATGAAGATTCCTCTATGTTGTGGCACCGGAGATTGGGACATATCTCCATAGATAGAATTAAGCGATTAGTAAATGATGGAGTAGTCGGTACTTTGGATTTTACTGATTATGATATTTGCGTGGACTGCATAAAGGGAAAGCAGACCAACAAGACAAAGAAAGGTGCCAAGAGGAGTACAGACATATTAGAAATCATACATACAGATATTTGTAGTCCTGATATGGACTCGTATAGTCAGAAATACTTCATCTCCTTCATTGATGATTACTCACGTTATATGTATCTCTACTTGCTTCATAATAAGCATGAAGCGTTAGATGCCTTTAAGGTTTTTAAGGCGGAAGTAGAGAAACAATGCGGCAAGCAAATTAAGATCGTGAGATCAGATAGAGGTGGAGAATTTTATGGTAGATACACTGAAGATGGACAAGCACCTGGTCCGTTTGCGAAGTTTCTTCAAGAGAACGGGATAGTTGCCCAATACACTATGCCAGGTTCTCCGGACCAAAATGGCGTAGCAGAAAGAAGAAACCGAACTTTATTGGACATGGTGCGGAGTATGCTTAGTAGCTCCAAACTTCCTAAGTCCTTGTGGACTGAAGCTCTTAAGACGGCAGTGTACATATTAAATCGAGTTCCAACCAAGGCTGTCCCAAAGACGCCTTTTGAGTTATTCAAAGGTTGGAAGCCAAGTTTGCGACATGTACGCATTTGGGGATGCCCGTCTGAAGTAAGAGTCTATAATCCACAGGAAAAGAAGTTGGACCCAAGGACTGTAAGTGGGTATTTCATTGGATATGCTGAAAAGTCAAAGGAATACAGATTTTATTATCCATCTCACACTACTAGGATTGTGGAATCAAGAAATGCTAAGTTTCTTGAGAGTGACTTGATTAGTGGGAGTGATCGATTAAAGGGCATTGTTCCTGAGAAAGATCATTCAAATACTCAACCTTCCACTTCAAGTATTAGGTTGGTTGTTGTTCATAACACCCCTTCAGTTCAGCCGGCTATTGAACAATCAACCAGTGAAGTTCCACAACTTGCTGATAATGATCTGGTAAATCCAGTTGTTCAACAAGTACCAGAAGCTGTTGAACAACCAGTTGAACAACACGCTCCTCCAGAGAATGTTGATACAACATTAAAAAGATCTACTAGAATGAGGAAATCAGCAATTCCTAGTGATTATATTGTGTATCTACAAGAGTCTGACTACAATATTGGAGCTGAGAATGATCCTGAAACGTTTTCACAAGCCATGAGTAGTGATGAATCCAATTTGTGGCACAATGCCATGAAGGATGAGATGAGTTCTATGGCATCAAATAAAGTCTGGGATTTGGTTGAGTTGCCTAATGGTGTAAAAGCCATTGGTTGTA
This sequence comes from Syzygium jambos, assembly GCA_031216235.1. Taxonomy (NCBI): domain Eukaryota; kingdom Viridiplantae; phylum Streptophyta; class Magnoliopsida; order Myrtales; family Myrtaceae; genus Syzygium; species Syzygium jambos. Next base: position 17,357,759 of record CM062228.1, read on the forward strand.
AATGGGTCTTCAAAACGAAGAAGGACTCGTTGGGCAACATTGAGAGATATAAAGCTAGACTCGTTGCCAAAGGATTCACTCAAAAAGAAGAAATCGATTACACGGAGACCTTTTCTCCTGTATCTAAGAAAGATTCTCTTCGTATTGTTTTGGCCTTGGTTGCCCATTTTGATATGGAATTACATCAAATGGACGTGAAAACGGCGTTCCTCAATGGGGACCTAGAGGAGGAGGTATACATGAAACAACCTGAAGGATTCCCCTCTAGTAAAGGTAAGCAATTGGTGTGCAAGCTTAAGAAATCTATATATGGCTTGAAACAAGCATCCCGTCAATGGTATTTAAGGTTCCATGATGTCATCTCTTCATTCGGTTTTGTAGAGAATATCATGGATCAATGCATATACCAGAAAGTTAGTGGGAGCAAAATTTGTTTTCTTGTTCTATATGTGGATGACATTTTACTTGCAACCAATGATAAGGGGTTGTTGCACGAGGTGAAACAATTCCTCTCTAAGAGTTTTGACATGAAAGATATGGGTGAGGCATCTTATGTCATTGGCATTAAGATCCATAGAGATAGAACTCGAGGAGTTTTAGGACTATCTCAAGAAACCTATATCAATAAGGTCTTGGAGAGATTTCGGATGAAAGATTGTTCACCAAGTATAGCACCCATTGTGAAGGGTGATAGGTTCAATTTGAACCAGTGCCCGAAAAATGATTTGGAAAGGGAACAAATGAAGAACATCCCATATGCTTCTGCTGTCGGAAGCTTGATGTATGCTCAGGTTTGCACTCGACCTGACATCGCTTTTGCGGTGGGAATGTTGGGAAGATATCAGAGTAATCCAGGGATGGACCACTGGAAAGCTGCAAAGAAAGTGATGAGGTACCTTCAAGGTACTAAAGGCTACATGCTTATGTATAGACGGACTGACAACTTGGAAGTAGTTGGTTATTCGGATGCGGGTTACGCTGGTTGCGTTGATTCTCTAAAATCAACATCAGGATACATTTTTATGTTAGCTAGCGGAGCCGTGTCATGGAGGAGTGCGAAGCAGACTTTGACTGCTACTTCCACTATGGAGGCTGAGTTCGTTTCTTGTTTTGAGGCTACCTCGCATGGTGTATGGTTGAAGAGTTTCATTTCAGGGCTTAGAATTGTTGATTCTATTTCTAAGCCATTAAGAATATATTGTGACAATTCAGCTGCGGTTTTTACGGCTAAAAATGCTAGAAGTGGCAGTCGAAGTAAGCACATCGACATTAAGTATTTAGCCATAAAGGAACGTGTTAAGGAGAATAAAGTGGTCATTGAACACGTTCGCACTGAATTGATGATAGCTGATCCTTTAACTAAAGGCATGCCACCTATGAAGTATAAGGATCATGTGGCCAGTATGGGAATAGTTCCCATGATGTGATTTATCGTCGTATGGACGACTTTTGTTGTTTGAAACTCTTATTCAATTGTAACGTTATTCTCATTTTTGGTGTACACATTCAGTTGTTTATGAGAATAACAATTATCCTTGGTTCTGGAATAAACATAGGGTTTATTCATTAAGATGTGTTATCACATATGGGCTAACATTAAAGGAATAAGATGCGTTGTGATACATGGAAGATATTACTCGCTCTTAGAGGACGTGTCGCCATGATTCATGTGTCTTGTTTCCTTTCTTAAGCATATGGTTTTCGTGGATTTGGTTGGGTAATCTTTATGATGAAAATGTTGGGATCAAGTGGGAGAATGTTATATTTATAATGTGATCTCACATTTAAGTTTGACCCACGTTTTCTCTTTTAACTGACGGTTATCCACATTCGGTTTTTTCCACGCCTCGTACCCCTTCGGTGATAACCGCCCTCATGAGTAACCGCCTTGATGGGAAACGGTTTATAAAGTGAACGTTCATTCCATAAGGGCTAACACAAGGTCTAACGCAAACCCTCTCATTCGGTAATACACCATCAGTACGCGAGGGGATTGGGTTAGTAAAGTGCGCCCGTAATCGCTTCGAATTGACGTCAAACTACCGTGGATTTCCGACGAACGTAAATTGAACAATGGCTGGAGGTCAGTTTATTTTCGATCCTGTTTTCCGCATTTGATTCTAATTGTGCATGAATTTATTCTTCAATGCACGATAGAATCCTTCAGTTTTAGTCTTACACTGTGAACCATCAACTCTGAGAAAATCTGTCAATTGTGAGACACTACATAATAATGATCACATAAAGTGTGGGGATACATTGTGAAATGCTTGGTTCATGAGAGGCTGCCCATGGCCTTTGCTTTTTCCCTCAGAATGAACTTTTGTATCTTTCCAGTCGAAGTTCTAGGCAAATCCTCGAACACGACTGTACGAGGAGACATGTAATGAGGCAAATGATCTCGACAAAATCCTATGATCTCCTGAGCATCGACATCACATCCCTCCTTTAACTTAACGAATGCGCAAGGCGTTTGGCCCCAATAATTATCGGGACGCGCAACCACCGCGGCCTCTAGAACTGCCGGATGGCTGTACAGAGCTGTCTCTACCTCCACGGTGCTTATATTTTCTCCTCCCGAAATTATAATGTCTTTCAAACGATCTTTCACTTCAATGTAGCCATCGGGATGCTTCACTGCAAGATCTCCACTGTGAAACCATCGGCCCTCGAATGCCTTGTCCGTCGCTTCCTGATTCTTATGGTACCCGCTCATGACAGTGTTGCCTCTGAACATGATCTCTCCTAGAGATTTACCATCACTAGGAACGCTCTCCATTGTGACTGGATCTCTGACGTCGACTTCCTCGAGGCCGAGATGTTGCACCCCTTGTCGAGCTTTGATTTTTGATCTTTGGTCAGAGGGCAGAGAGTCCCACTCGGGCTTCCATGCACAGTACGTCCCCGGACCGTAAGTTTCTGTCAAGCCATACAAGTGCGACACGCCAAAACCAAGCTCTTCCATCTTGAATAGGATTTGTGGAGGGGGCGGTGAACCGCCCGTCGTGATTTCCACCTTGCGAGGAAGAGGCCGTCGATCATCTACTGCTGAGTTAACAATCATATTCAAGACAGTCGGCGCTCCTCCCATGTGAGTTACGCTATGCATAGCAATGCTATCAAATATTCCCTTCGGAGAGACTTTTCGGAGACACACGTTGGTGCCCCCTTGTGCCGCCACTCCCCAAGTCAAGCACCATCCGTTGCAATGGAACATAGGCACTGTCCACAGGTAAACCGGCATCGGGCCCATCCCATGAAGAAGAAATGTCGCGATGGAATTTAGATACGCACCTCTATGGCTATAGACAACTCCTTTGGGCTGTGATGTCGTCCCGGAAGTATAGTTTATGCTGATAGGATCCCATTCGCTGTGTGGTCGGCACACCTCGAAATCGCCGGACCCCGAGGCCACAAGTCCTTCATACCCGCATACGCCTGAAGGATGCAAAGGAACCGAACCATCCGATTCAGAAATAAGGACTACAACCGGGGGTTCTGTTTCTGTCTTGTTGAACATATCAATTGCACAGCGAGCAACTTCAAGTAGCTGATGGTCCACGAAAATGATCTTGGCTCTCGAATGTTTCAGAAGAACCGACACCATGGATGGGTCGTGCCGGGTGTTGAGCGTGCAGAGGATCGCTCCAGCCATGGGGACCGCAAAATGCAGCTCATACACCGCAGGGACGTTGGGAGCCAAGGTGGCTACCTGTTCAGAGATACAACACCCAAAGCTTAATCCTCTCTCATCTGTTATTCAAATCACTGCTATGAACTAGATGAATCGCTATCACGCACTAACAAAGAAGATTTTTCCAGTCATTAATTCCAAACCTTTTATAGGAGAAACGTGTTTATTTGACACACATGGACCGAAAAACAGTTTCCCAGAAATCAAACCGTAATGAATCAAATTTTGCCTAGATGAAGAAACTGATGCAGCAGACAAAAGAAAGAGATAGAACTCATGAATCAAATTAGAAGGTATGTACCAGTGAACTTAATACGAATTATTCGCCTGAACCAATGCACGACTATTTGCGTTTCAAACGACCAAATTTTGCCTGACGATACAGACCATGACAGGGTATTGAACTCAAACCCAACTCGGACTCCGACTCACCACATCGCCCCGGGAAATTCCCAGCCGGGACAGAGCAGAGGCCACTCTACGGCACCGCTCGTGAGTCTCACTCCAAGTGTACTCCACGTCGCCGTACACCACCGAGGTCGCGTCCCTGTAGACCTTGGCCGACCGCTCCAAGAAGCTGATGGGAGTAAGAGGGGCGTAATTGGCCGAGCAACGGACGAGACCCTCCATTGATCTCCACGACTCTGGCTCGGGATCGCCGCCATCGCCGCCGCCCCAGCGAGCGAAACAGCGACGGCGGTTCCTGAATCTGGTGCCGACCTGCTTGAGGCTGAGAGAGAGATGGTGGGTCAGTGAGTTCTTGAAGAACCGGTTCATGTTGACGGAGAAAGTGAGAAGGATCGTGATCGAGCTCAAAGAGTGTTCAGAAAAAGCTGAGGTGATCAAGAAAATTCGAGGTCTTATCTAGAGCTCTTGTCCTTGTGCAGAGAACAGGAAAACTGGGAGGGGCCGAAAGGAAACAAGCAGGAAAAACAGAGCTTTGAGCGGTGGTAGTACGTCGGATGATCCGATGCTCGTTGGAGAATCATTCGGATGGAGCCAACGTGGAACCCATCAAGTTCTTGTTTTTTCTTTCTTACTTACTTTTTTTTTTTTTTTTGCAGATTCTAAGATTTAATCCTTGATAAAATGACACAAACAGTTCTTAAATTTTGACTTAATATACAATATGTTCCTTAAATTTTTAATTTCTTTAATATGAACCCTGGACTTTAACCTAATATGCAATATAATCCCTGAACCTTTAATTTGTTCGATATTATCCTTGAACTTTTGATATATATTCAATTTACTGCTTAAACTATATAAAAATATTTGATGTAGTCCCTAAACTTGAATTAATGTAAGGACTATGATAAATATTTTCATATAATTTAAAAATTATATTGAACATGTACCAAAAATTCATAAATCATTTTATTCAAAGTAAAAATTCAACAATTGTATTACATATTCAGTTAAAATTAAAAAATTATATCAAATAAATTAAAATTTTAAAAATTATATTATTATTTGTATCGTTATCCCTTAACCTTTTCTTCGTGGAGGGAGCATGCCTTAACATTTAACTATTTAAGGAATGGACAGGATCGATGGGGCTTCCTTGATTGTTGGGATGTAAGCGGAAATTCTACGATTATTTTATGTGGCCTTTGCAAAAAGAGAACTTGTGTGTCAGAGTGTACTTCCGTGCCCACTTTGATGGTTTGCGTGATGTTCCAGACGATCCACTCAATTATCCCCTTGCACCATATTTTAAACTTTTGTACATTACACCATGTTTAGACATATGGCCACGGGCCGGTTTCGGCCCGGGTTAAATCCGGGACCGGCCCATTGACCGGACCTGCGGTTCAGAACAGGAACCGGCCCGTGGCCTACGGGTCCGGTTCCGGTTCCAACAATTTTGGAACCGGTCCGGAGTTGTCGGTTCCAAAAAAAAAAATACAGATAAGTGGAGAAACTCTTTTTTTTTCCCAAATTTAATTGCAATGTATATTTTGATTGCATTTTATATTGAATAATTCACTATTTCATAGTTTAATAATTCATTATTTTTTTATTTCATAATTTATTTTTTTAATTTTTACCGGCCGGTTCCAAACCGGCCCGGAACCGGAACCGGCCCAGAACCGCCGGTTCCGGTTCATACACGGCCACGAACCGGAACTGCCAGTTCCGAACCGTGGCCATGTCTAGCCATGTTGCAATTCAATTACTAATAAATATAACAAGTCATAATCCGTTGGGATTCAGAAGATCCGTATCGTGCCATGTTCATCTTTGAGCAGCGACCTCTTATCCCAATTCCCATAGTGGAAACTGGTGGATCTGACTAAATTAGTGGATCTGGCAAAGTAGAAAGTAGAGATTTAGTTATCTAAACCCGTCTCTACAGTGCTCGCTGCTCCTCAAAGTCCAAAACTCGTAAGCTTGGGAGTTTTAGAGAATAAGATCTCTTCAATCTTGACAAAGTAGACAGACTAGACCATCATCAATTGGATCTTGTAAGCAGCGATTCATGCTGTTTGGGAGTGTGCTTGTAGGTAGCAAGAGCGAGCGATAGCGTCGATCAATATACCGTGCCCCTGTTTCTCATGCTCCATTCCGAATCAAAATCAGAAATTGAAAACCTAGTGATGTTTTGCCTCCATCAACGGGGCTTGAGAAGAGGATTAAGGGCAATGTTGACTCTAGGAAGTCAGTAGACAACCAGCAAAACACATGAGGGTAGAGGAAATAGAGCCGGGTGGAGGGAAATTGAGATATAATCATAAAATGCATTCGACATATTAAGACATGGCATGAAACTTCGAGTTTCCCCCATCTAACTTGAATTCTCAAGTCTACATTGAGGATGTCGCCATCCTCAGATAACGTACAGCAAAATTCGGTTAAGAAAACTGCGCTGTCTCATCTAACCAAGACCTGCTGTTGTTTTCACGTTTAACCGAAATTATTCATAAAACAAATAGGATTTAGGTGAAGTCCCAAACAATAATGTGAAAAGAAGATTTTATCAAGAATGTGGGCAATATAGATTTCCATGCCCGGTCAACAAATTTCTCCAGAAGTTTAGAGGATGAAGATATCTTGTAGATTAGTCCAAAGCTTGTATGACTGCATCAGTGATCTCTTGTGTAGTGCTGTCTCCGCCTAGATCCTTCGTCCGGTACTTTCCGTCCAATATTACTCGCTTCACAGCTGTTTCTAGCCGATCAGCGAATGATGGAAATTGGAGATGCCTCAGCATCATGGCAGATGATAGAAGCAGGGCTACAGGATTCGCCCTCTTTTGTTCGACTAGCTTTTCATGACCCACATTACCTGCTGAAGCGCCTTGCTCAAAAATGGCATGATCAGCCCCCACATTACCTACAAAAAAATATATGTTCTGTTTAGAACTTTATTTTTTTAGATGGCAAGAGCTAGGGCACTTCTTGTCTGTTCCAAAGAACTAGGGCACAAGTTGAATAGCACATGATGTTATTTTATAAACAAGGGCCAGAAAGTTCTATTTAGAGTCCGACACAATTTGATTCTCCCTCTCTCAAGTATCTCCATGTCACATCCTAGTTCCTACAATTCATAAATGTACCTCACGAGAAGCAATTTTCAGTCAAGTTGAATGACACATAGGAAGAATACTAGAATGTGATGGAATATTAAGGTATACCTCCCGGCATGACTCCAGTTCCACCAGCTATGCCAGCTGCTGTATTTGCAACCAGATTCCCGTAAAGATTGGGGGTCACCTGCAAATTACAAACCACACTTCAGTGGAGCTCATTGCTTTAGATTAGGGTGCAATAAAATGATGTGAACACAATATAGTATTTTTAAGAAGATGACCAGCAAAGCTGAGAATAAGTGACCGAGTAATTATTGCACAAGTTCCAATGGTAATGTTTCCCTCTTCATTCAGGTATCGTAGCCATTCCAATAAAATAACAATGATTCCTCGATAATCAAATATACAAGTCTTTATTATAGTTGTCCTAGAGGGCTTTCTATAACCAAGATGAACCATTATTGCTGCATATGCCTCCAGTCATAGCCAATTAGTGATCCTGACATTTATTGCTTATATCAATGGCCAAGTGAACTTCAGGCTAGTCATATGTCATATCCTTAATAAGGGCTTGCCATCAAACGGTCAGAAGAAATGTGTTTAATTGACCTTTCCTCCCATTGTACGTGATTATTATTGGAAAAAATTCTTTCCCTTCTTATATTGTCTCAGCAACTTCAAACCAAGAGAAGTCTGTGATAAACTTGATTCTTAACCATGGATCGCAAAATAACAGAAGAGATAGCATCTATAATGATACACAACTAATCTCTCTTCCATTGCAGCACTCTAGAAATCAAATAGAATGCACAGGAAGAAGCAAAACTACCATCAAAGGGAATTGTGTACGAATTTCTTCCCCGCGTAATGTATACTTAGTCTGCTTGCTTTCTTCCCTTCTAACCACAGAAATGAACAAGCTAAAAAAAAAACTTCATCCAAGATAACTTTTTGCAGACATCTATTTAGTTAATTCTCAAGTTGATATCAAGAGCGAAGAAGTGCTAAATCAATGCTTTAGTCATAATTAGCCTCTAGTTTAAAACTAATATACTGCGATATCCTCCAAGAACATGCTCTCTGCATTCTAAACAGGTAGTTTACCCCAGTTAAAATCACCCAAATCAATCCTCCTGGCCCTTCTCAGACAATGCATAGTGTCTATACATGGATACACATATACATAAAATAGCAAGAAAGAAACTCCAAAAGGTCATAAAGGAATATTTTTTCAATCATTATACTCCAACTTTTGCTTCCAATCAGTAATCTGTAACCCAGTTGTGTCAACTTCCATCTCTATTCTGCAAACTATCTACAAGCCCCAACAAATAAATTCGCTAGATTCGCTATCAAGATGCAGAATATATAATCTTTTAAGTAAGACAAATGCTGAAAGAGCTGACGGAGTATTTTAACTCATACCTATAAAATTAACACGTGAATGAAAATGTATACGTTAAGAAACCATACCATGACATCAAATTGTTCAGGCTTGGAAACGAGTTGCATGCAACAATTGTCCACAATGATCTCACTATACGTAATCCCAGGGTACTTTTTGGCAACTTCTCGGCATGATTCCAGGAACAGACCATCTGCTAGCTTCATAATGTTGGCTTTGTGGACGGCAGTCACTTTCTTTCTGTTGTTCAAGTAAGCATACTCGAAAGCGTATTGTGCGATACGCTCTGAGCAGAACTTTGTCATCACCTAAGAGAACAGTAGTATGAGATGCTTAAAAAGACCAAACTTTGCAATGCCGTCAAAAGGAATAAACGAATAAAGGGGATTGAGCAACCCAGTTCATTTATAGTGATATCTTTATGTCGTCGTGAATGATAAGGTAGTTTCATCACAGAATTCACAAAAAGTAATGCTCCTGAACCAATTGAAGATCTGAGTTAAGTTAGTGAGAATATATCATAAGGGGAACATATCATGTATGCCGGCATTACTCTCGGACCTAGTGGACCCCATGTAAGAGCCAACTAATCCATTGGTCCTTGTCAAGGCACGAGTCAAACAGGAGAGATATCATATCACTGATCGATCAAGCAACAGAGTAAATAATTGACAAAAGATCAAATCACTGCAGTCAATGTTAACCCAGCATGTTGACTACCCAAAGCAAAATGCTTGATTCAGTCAAAACCAATGCCACACCCCGGTAACAAACTTCACTACCCAAATATAGCAGCATATCAACCAAAACCATGCAATAGGACTCAAATTCGGTTGAAAGCGAGGCCATTCATACAGCAACTAAAACATTGGAGACAAAATTAGCAGGGACATTGGGCATCCGCGATAATGTTGAAAAGGCACAAAAGTCCCTGCTTTTTACATCCCACAAAGATAGCCCCTATAAGCTGCGCGGGTACCTCATATGTTTGATCGTAAACACTGTCGTGACTTCGTTTGTAAGATGATGGACACACGCAGATAGCAACTGTAATCTACTAAAAATGCGCAACCTTTGGGACAAACAAGAGGCGTGCGTACAGAATTTTATATCCTCAGGTATGTTGGTCGCTACATCGCTTCAGCAGAGGGTATTGCCCATTCACTCCAAAATTCCACAGGAATATCATCGAACACAACAACGACGCTTAAGACAAACCACTTCAAGCCTAGTTTAAAAGCACCTCAAAGTCATCCATCCAATCCAAACACCACAAGCAGCAACACAAGACAATCCGAAATCAAAACAACCAAGATGAACGAAACAAAAGCCCGGGCGAAACGAATCGGATTATACCTTAAGACTCTCCACGACACCAGGAACCACCTCGTGCTCGAGCCCCGAGTACTCCCCCTCCGTGTTCTCCCGAATCACCACGATGTCCACGTTCTCGTGCCGCGTGGGGAGCCCCGGCAGGTTGAAGCAGTTGACGAGGGAGGCGTACAGATCGAGCTCCTTCCTCAGCTGGACGTTCAGCGAGCTCACCCCGCCGCCGACGGGCGTCTTCAGCCCGCCCTTCAGGCACACCTTGTTCTTCCGGATCGACTCGATCACCTCCTCGGGCACCCGCTTCATGTCCCCGTGGACGTCGTACTTCTCGAAGTACACCGGCGCGTGCATCGCGGACATGACCTCCTCGACGGAGGCGGTCACGAGGGGGCCGATCCCGTCGCCGGGGATGAGGGTGACGCCGCGCGGCGCCCCGTCGCCGGGCCGGGGCATGTAGGTGACGGATCGGGAGAGGGGGGCGACGCGCGGCGGCGGGCTGGATCCGGAGAGGAGGCGCCGGAGGGACGACGCGATCGACGCCCAGGCCATCGTTTCCGGCGAAGACGACGACGGAGGAGAGCGCGCCCCTCTTTTCCGGGAGGATCGGAGCTTCGGAGGTGGACGTCGATGGCGGACCGTCGCGCGATTTGGGAGGAGGATCGGAATTTCGCGATCGGAAAATGGATTTTTTTTTTTCTTCTTCCTGCTTTTCTGTTTTTTTTAAACAATATAATAGAGTTGAAAAGTATGAGCGGAAAAAAATTGGAAAAAAAGGAATGAAAATTTTGAGAGCGTAGCGTGAGAAGAGGGGCGAGACGGGGGCGTGGTCAACGGGGCTTACGTAGGTGCCACGTGGAGTCACCTGAGCATCGGAGGGCTGATGCGGGCGAGAGCGTGATTGGTACGAAAGAGTGCGCCGCAGGGGATCGAGCGTGTCGGGCTCTTGGGGGGTGGAGGGGGCGGAGGGGGGACTGGTGAGGGAGTCAACGGCGGAGGTGAAACGCGCGGCGTTTTGAGTCAATGAGAATTTTTTTTTAGAAAAAAAGCCACCAAAAATCCCGAACTTTCTCCTCGTGACATATTTATCCCAAACTTTTTTTATGACACTAAAAACCCCAAACTTTCTTATTTGTGACACATTTACCCCAATAAACATTTTCCATGGGCATTTTGTCTTTTCCGATTTTTTTTTTTTAACTTTTTTTTCAGATCCAGCGAGGGGGACCTCGTCGGCGTCGGGCGGCCCTCGCCGACGTCGGGCAAGGCTCGCCGGTGTCGGGCGGCCCTCGCCCGACGCCGGCGAGGCCCCCCTGGCCGGATCTAAAAAAAAATTAAAAAAAAAAAAGAAAAATCGGAAAAGACGAAAATGCCCATGGACAATGTACATTGAAGTAAATGTGTCACAAATAAGAAAGTTTGGGGTTTTTGGTGTCATAAAAAAAAGTTCGGGGTAAATGTGTCACAGGAGGGAAAGTTCGGAGTTTTTGGTAATTTTTTCTCTTTTTTTTATGAAGAATTTTTTTTTGTTTAATTTTTTGGGGGGGAATAAAATAAGAAATATCGGTCGCTCCACGCTCGATTGGACCCCTTTCATTCCATGGAAGGGACTGCCGGCGTCCGCCGCAACAGGACGAGTTTCTTAATCGGCATGCTTTGAAATTTTTTATTTTTATGCAAGCAACAGGCGATTCATAAATAGGGCTAAGTATACCGAAAGTTATAAAATTTGTTACGAAAGTGAAATCGAATCGTAAAAGTTTTCAAGTTGACATATCAAGTCTTTTAATTAACTTCGATCACCTTAACGAACGGAAAATGCGAATAAGTTTTAAGATTCGATTGCACTTTTTGAAAGTTTTATAAAATTTCAGGACTTTTGGTGCGCTTACATTTTTTTTTAAACATCACTTCATAACTCTAAGCAAGATCGCGTCTATTGAAAAGGCCGTCTTGCCGGCTCTAACGATGATAACTTTTAATAATATTTCATCTTTTCGAATTCTTTATTGATTTTGTTATTTTTCTTTTCTTTTTCTTTTCTTCCTTCTTTTCTTTTTTTCCCCACGGTGGCCGACGAGGCTTGGGGGCCACAGGCAAAGTCAGCCTCACCCTCGATTGCCAAGGCCATAGCCGCCTTCGCCTGCGTTGCTCAGGCCTCGCCAACAGCAGGCAAAGGCGCCCTCCCCCTCAACTGGCGAGGCCATGGCCGCCTTCACTCGCGTCACCAGGGCCTTACCAGCCGTAGGTGAAGGTGGCCATGGCCTCCCCTAGATTTGGGCGAGGGCTACGAAGTCACCAGCCACTACAAAGGAAAAAAAAAGAAGAAAAGAAGGAAGAAAAAAAAATTGGAAAAAAAAAATTATTATTAAAAATTCTATACGTCAGCGCCGGCCTACCAAAATGGCCGGATGAACTAAATTGGTTCAAATGCAAAAATTTTAGGACTAAATTAGCAAAAAAAAAGCTTATGACCGAGTTGACCCAATTGCAATTAGTTTAAGACATTTGATAATTTTCCCGACTTTTTTTCAACTAAATTAATTTCCTTTTTTATGAAAATGTTCAAAGAAAATTTAAACTAATTTTAGTTCATTTATTGTAAATAATATAAAATAATCGAGGAAGGCTAATGAAAAATACCCATCTAAATAAACATAAATGAAATACGAGTACACATGCAAATAATTTGAAAAAAAAAAATTTACACATAGTTTCCTAATAACAACAACACAAAGATTACGACCGAGAGAATGCCTAGCAAATTCGATACCCTCGACACCGACTTGCTCACCCTGTTTTCAACAATCCAATATCATCGATGTCCATTATTTACATTGACACGTCCGGCTGAAATCAACTCTTGCAAAAACCATCCATTTTCAAATTTTCTGCGAGCAGGCTGGACTAGTTGTTTTTCACGATTTGTTTACGGTATTGAACTCGGACTCCAGTGGCGCCTACGACACCGGCGGATGGTAAAGAAAAGAAATGGAAATCTAACCACTCTCGTCATCCTCCAATCTTGCCGTGTCGACGGCGGAAGGCCGGCACTTACACTGTGGGTGGTGGAGTAGAGCTACCCCGGGTTCACCGGAGGAGTAAAATCGCAGCCGAACAGCTACTTTGAGTGCCCAAAAACAAACAAAGAGGACTACTGCTTAGGTTTGGGGAAGAAGAAGACTTGACTGGTTAGATAGGCTTTCTTGATTACAGCATGAGGACTCTTGTCCTTGAATCTCGAGGAAGTAAGGGAGTGGAGTTGCTTTGGCTGGACTTCTGGTTAGTTGTGCCGCTGCTGGATGGTCAGTACAGACAAATTTTCTCATCGGGTTCTTTTAACCTTTCGTCTCCCCAGAAAGTTCGCATGGGATTAAATAAAGCCAATTATACGGGAAGAGAAAGCAAAACGCTGTGGTTGTTGATGTGATTCTACTCTTCTCATATTCGTCTTGAAATTACTAGATTCAAATTAACCGAATTGTCGTGATCAGATGGTGTTCAACCTATATCATGGGAAACTTCCTTTCAAGTATAGGTGTTAACCCACTTTCAACCCATTTATTATATCTTGAGCTGATTGTAAGCGGGCCTTAAAAGGCTCAACGGAAGACGGGGAAAGGAACTTCTTGATATGGTGGAGCGTTCTTGTCCGTAAGTTTTTTCCGTATGCCTTCTCTCCCAACAAAAAAAAAACAACAGGAGGGAACTTCAGGGGACTTTGGGTGGAGGAGGTAGACTCCACGTCAGTTGATTGCAAGGCTAACCACTGCTACTGGATAGGTAGGTATAGTAGCCTCCCGCGCCTGAAGCGACAAGGTGAAATGTTTGAGCTCGTGCTGATTAGCTTGTGCGAATAAAGCCCACTTTCATAGGCCCAATTCCCTAAAAAACCCCCAACTTTAACCTTTGCCCCAATTATATCCCAAACTTTTTTTTGTCTCATAAAAAACCCTCAAGTTTTAGTTTTGTCCCAAATCTACCCAGTCCACTTTTCGGCCAATTTTTTAATATTATTTTTTATTTTTTCGAATTTTTTTATTTTTTCTTTTCTTTTATTTTTCCTTTCCTTTATTTTTTTTTGTTTCACCTTCAACCTCCGGCCAGTCGCCGGTCCGGCGACCGGCCGGAGGCTGGGGCCGGCGAGGCTCGGCCCCGCCGGCCGCTGGCGAGGCTCGGCCCCGCCGGCGACTGGCGAGGTCGGCCTCGCCCAGCAACGGCGAGGCCGAGCCTCGCCAGCGGCCGGCGGGGCCGAGCCTCGCCAGATCCGGCGAGGCTCGGCCCCGCCGGCGCCTGGTGAGGTCGGCCTCGCCCAGCAACGGCGACCGGATAGCTCGAGGCGAGGGAGGGCCAAACGGGAAGCTCACGAGGATTCGAGCGGCGAGGGAGTGGGAAGGGCCGCGGGTGGCGAGGGAGTGGAGGGCGACCTCCGCGGCGGAGTGCTCGGCCTGGCGGAGGGTGGAGCAGTAGCTAGGGCTCTCGAAGGTCTCGCCGTTGAAGTTCACGGCGGCCTTGAAGCGCGGCCTGTAGTCGGGGCCTTCCCGGATGCAGGCGTAGGAGGGGAGGTTGAAGCAGCTCCGCTGCGCTAGCTCCTGCAGCTGGTTCTTGTACATGGTCGCCGCCGCCGCCGCCCGCCCGCCTCACTTCTCGGAGCCGAAATTCGCCCCCTCGCGACGGCAGTCGAACCACCAGCTGCTGCCGGTGCCGGTCCCTAGCTCGAGAGCATCCGCTGGCCGCTGGCGAGGCTCGGCCTCGCCGTTGCTGGGCGAGGCCGACCTCACCAGGCGCCGGCGGGGCCGAGCCTCGCCGGATCTGGCGAGGCTCGGCCCCGCCGGCCGCTGGCGAGGCTCGGCCTCGCCGTTGCTGGGCGAGGCCGACCTCACCAGGCGCCGGCGAGGCTCGGCCTCGCCGTTGCTGGGCGAGGCCGACCTCGCCGGCCCCAGCCTCCGGCCGGTCGCCGGACCGGCGACTGGCCGGAGGTTGAAGGTGAAACAAAAAAAAATAAAGGAAAGGAAAAATAAAAGAAAAGAAAAAATAAAAAAATTCGAAAAAATAAAAAATAATATTAAAAAATTGGCCGAAAAGTGGACTGGGTAGATTTGGGACAAAACTAAAAGTTGAGGGTTTTTTATGAGACAAAAAAAAGTTTGGGATATAATTGGGACAAAGGTTAAAGTTGGGGGTTTTTTAGGGAATTGAGCCCACTTTCATATGGGTTAGGATGGGTTTAACAGAATAAAGCCCAACTGACAATGGGTTCCGATTTTGCCTCCGTCCTGCCATTTACTCTCTAGCTCCTGATCGCAATTCTTCGCTTCATTGTCATCGTTCCTCTTCTTCTCAAATGTCCGTCTTCATTTTCACCGTCCGATGTTGATGAGGAGCTTCGAGAGAGAACCTGCAGCTGGTAGATTCGATGGCAGTCCGAGAACCGACTCGAGCTTTGCTTGAATTCAGGTTTAGAGGGTTCGGTTCGAAGGTTTAGGGGAGGAATGTTTTGGTCGTCCGCCGCTTCGACAGCAATATTGCGGTGTTTGTACCGGCTATTTCATTTACTGCCACTGAGGCACGTAGCGAGTGGATGATTTGATGCACGTGATTAGAGAGCTAGATGAGATTAGTTTGGTTGCATGTAAAGTGTTTGTTGAAATGACTTATTAGAGAATCTAGCTTTGAAAGCTCGTATAGCTCGAATAAGTGTGGGCCAATTTCGTTATAGTGAACTGTTTTCCTTTCTATCCCCAGATTCTATTTCTCCCCAAGACATCTAAGTGAACTAAGCCAAAAGTGGAGTAATCATTTTAATTGACATGTCTCATTCTAGGTGACTAGCTGAGCGAATTCAGGATTTGCAATTTTCTGGTATGATGGTATTTTGGAATTTGGAACGGGCTCTCATTTGCAGAGAATCGCCCATCTCCTCATCGTATTGCTCAAAGGAATGAGGTGTTACTGTCCCGGCACAAAGTTTTGACTTCCAAATTGCCCGAATGAATTTGAATGGGCCGGGTCGGGTATGAGTCACTAAATAGGTTAAATAGGTCAAATTGGGTCCAATCGTTCGCAACCCGACCCAACTCACCCGTTTGATGGCCTACCTTTAAATTTGGAATCTGTCAGATATATCATGAACCTCAAACAAAGTATCCAGATAGGCAGTAAAGAAATTAACCAGGACAGGAAGTGAACATCTTTGTAGAGAAAAACTAAACAACTGCGGGTCCTATATAATTAGCCATGTAATTAGCCAAATGCCCCTGTCAATTTCATGATGTCTAGTGGTTTGACGATTCGTACTTGTAGTTGTTGAATGAGTGAGTTGGCGAGTGATGCATAAGTTTCAGCTTCTGTCAATACATTCCTCCTTTAGATCCAACAGAAAAAGTTTCGAGAACTTCCTAAAACCATCTTTTCAAACAATGTCCATACTTAATCCTGATTCGCGTCAACAAAATCACAAGAGACATCAGAAGATCAAACGGGGGGGAGCTATGAGAAACTACTGTATATACTCTGTTGTTCAAGAATGTTCCTTCCAAAATGCAGACTGCATTTTGTTTCTGCAATGCTAGAATCAAATCAAGATCTCAGACAATGCAATCGCTTTCAGCCGAAATTCTTCTCCATTCTGCATTTTATTTCTGCAATTCTAGTACAATCAAATCAAGATCTCCAACAATGTAATTGCTTTCAGCCAAAAATTTTCTCCAACCCTTTGTTTCTTGGCTTATATAGGAACCACAACATCCAAAAACTTCCCCTCCAAAAACCAGGACAGAACCCAACTTCTTCTCACCTTCCACCCTCCAATCCACAGCGAACAATAACATTACATCAGGAAAGATACAAGAAAAAGGGGAAAAAAGCAAATGATTAAGCACTACTTTACTCTATATAAAACGAGACTCGAATCCACGGTCCATGGAAATTGTGGATTCAAATCTACGCATGCCTTGCCTGGAAGTCTCTCATGAAAGCAACCAGCTTCTCAACACCAGCCAAAGGCATGGCATTGTAGATTGAAGCCCTCATGCCTCCCACCGACCTGTGCCCCTTGAGCTGAACCATCTTCTCCTTTGCGGCCTCCTTGATGAACTCGGCCTCCAGCTCCGGCTTCTCCAACGTGAAGGGCACGTTCATCAGCGACCTCACCGACGCCTCGACCGGGCACCTGTAAAACCCTTCGCTCTCGTCGATGGTCCGATACAGCAATTCGGCCTTCTTCTTGTTCTTCTTCTCCACCTCCTTCAGCCCGCCCTGCTCCAACAGGTCCTCGAACACGAGCCCGCACATGTAGATCCCGAAGCAGGGCGGCGTGTTGTACAGCGAGGCGTTTTCGGCGTGGATCTTGTAGTCCAGCATCACCGGGGTGATCCCCTGAGCGTTCCCGATCAGATCCTTCCTGACGATCACGATGGTTACCCCGGATGGGCCGACATTCTTCTGCGCCCCGGCATAGATCACCCCGAACTTGGACACGTCCACGGGCTTGGAGCAGAAATTCGAGGACATATCAGCCACCAAGAGCCCGCCTTTGTTCTTCGGAACAGGGTAGTTCTTGAATTCGACGCCGTGGATCGTCTCGTTCGCGCAGATGTGCAAGAATTTAGCATCCGGGTCCTGCTCGACCTCGTCGAAAGATGGGATCTTGGTGTACTTCTCGGCCTTCCCCGACCAAACCACCTTGGCCTTGCAGTACTTCTGAGCCTCCTTGAAGGCCTTGTCGCCCCAAGAGCCGGTGACGAGGTAGTCGACGGGGTCGTCGGGGGTGCAGAGGTTGAGGGGGATGGCGGCGAACTGGGTGGTGGCGCCGCCCTGGAGGAAGAGGACGGCGTACTCGGGGGGGATCTCGAGGAGGGACCGGAGATCCGACTCGGCCTTCTGGATGATGGAGGAGAACTCCTTGCCCCGGTGGCTCATCTCCATGACGCTCATCCCGGATCCGCGCCAGCCGCAGAGCTCCGACTGGGCCTTCAGGAGGACGTTCTCCGGCAGGACGGCGGGGCCGGCGGCGAAGTTGAAGACCCTTTCCCGGGGGGCAGCGGCGGGGGGCGTCGGCGGCGGCGGCGTCGGCCTCGGATCTTGGACGTGGGTGGTGGCGGCGCATCTGATGGAGACGGCCTTGAGGGGGCCGGCGGCGGGGGGGAGGCGGGCGGCGGCGGGGAAGGCCGTCCTGGGGCCGGCCGCGGCGGTGGAGGGGGCGGTCTTGAGGAGGAGGGAGTGAGGGGCGGCGGCGGCGGCGGCCATGGCGGTAGGTTTTATGGGTGGATCTTGGTGGTGGGAGAGAGAGAGAGAGAGACGTGCGGAGATGCGTGGGCAGATCTGGGAGGAATTGGTATTTATAGGGGAGAGAGCATAAATCAATCTTTGGGATATTCTGGCAAAAGGAAGGACAGACCAATTATAGCAAAGAGTGTTTTTAATGCTGCTTCTCTTTTGATTTGCAGCACAGGTATCAATGGAAGGAGTTGGTGAAGATTGGAGTCATTTTCATCCCTCCCCGTGAATAAATTTCCAAAGGGAGGATGCAAAAACAGTTCACGAAAATTAGCGAGTCGGTTTTTTTTTTTTCAATCGGCTTAGAAAAACTGCTAAGCTGAGAATGGAGAAGTCAGCTCCATCTCGGGGCTCTCGGACCGAGGAGTTATCCCGTCGAAGGTGGTTGTGTGTGATCTTAGGCTAGGGTCTAGAAAAGAAATTTTCTTCCCTTGTTTTACGGTGACCGGTATTATAAATTTCTTGAAAAACGCGATTAAGTTCTAAATACTTTTCGACTGCTCGGTTAATTTTGTCGACGTGACACCCCGAAATCCAACATGACATTTTCTCATGCTTACGACACGATAGTACACATATTGTGTCGTAGCACCACGTTACAAAAAGTCGGATTCTTTCGGAAAAGAGAAAATGCAAGATCCGCCGCCCCCCCCCCCCCCCCCCCCACCAATGTTAGACCCACCCTTCCTCATGGTCCCTCTCTCTCTCTCTCTCTCTCTCGCACATTTTTTTTGTTTTTCATTTTTTTGCCCTTTTTTGGTCTTTCTCCAATTTTTTACGGCTTTTGGTTTTTTCTTTAATTCCTTTATTTTCTTTAAATTTTGACTTGTTTTGACAAGGCACATGAAAACCACTAAGGGCGCGTTTGGTAACGCTTCTGTTTCTCTATTTTTCTATTTTTATGTTCCCTGGAACAAAAAAAGAACAGAAATCCGTTTGGTAACGCATTTTATTTTTCTATTTCCTGGAATAGAAAAGTGGCCAAGAAATAGATTTGGAGCAGAAATAAGAAGTAGAAAAAATCTACTTCTTTGTTCCTAGAAATAGAAATAGAAATAGAAAGGTCCGGTCCTCAAGTCGCAACCTCAGCTCCTCCTCCATCCTCCGTCGTCTGCAAACCGTCTCAAAGCACCGGTCCGATCCATTCTCGGCAGAAATAATAAAAAAATTAAAAAAATTAATTAAATTATAAAAAATTTAAAAATTCCAAAAATTCATAAAAATCAGAAAAATTCTCAGAAAATCCATAAAAATTAGAAAAACTCAGAAAACCCATAAAAATTTGTAAAATTCCGAAATTGAAAAATTAAAAAAAATTCATAAAAAGCTTTCTCGAAAATAAAAAGAGACAAATTTCTGGAAAGTAAAAAGTTTTAATAAAATTTTCCCCAAAAAAATAAAAAATAAAAAATTCACATAATGGCTTAGAATAAATTAAAAAATTCCGAAAATTCATAAAAATTAGAAAAATTTCAGAAAAATCCCATAAAAAATTAGAAAATTAAAAATTCCCAAAATTCATATAAATCAAAAAAAATTCTCAGAAGATCCATAAAAATCAGAAAAACTCAGAAAACCCTTAAATATTTGCAAAATTCCGAAATTTAAAAAATTTAAAAAATTTCATAAAAAATTTTCGGAAAAATAAAAAGAAACAGATTTAGGGAAAGTAAAAAATTTTAATAAATTTTACCACAAAAAAATATAACAAAAATTCACATAATGGCTTAGAATACCTGTGGCCACCCACTTTGAATGAAATTTAAATTTTTGAGGTGCCCAAGTAGTATTTTTGAAGATTCCTTAGTTTAGGGATTAAAAGGGGTTTTAAACCCCTAAAAAGGATTAGACAAACCAATAAATCATGCTTATTGGTTTTTTTTTCACTTATAACTTGCACTTATAATTAAATAAAAGATATATATTTGAATGCAAAAAATTGGGAATAGAAATTTTATGCAGTTACCAAACGCATTTCTGTTCTAGAAATAGAAATTTTGTGCAGTTACCAAACGCATTATTTTGCTCAGAAACTCTTCCAAAAAATAGAAATAGAAAAAACTATTTCTGAAAAGAAATTGATCCAAGAAATAGAAACGTTACCGTACGCACCCTAAAAGGACCACGTCAAGTTTCCAATATGCTTGTGGAGCCGTGGTTGAAAGACCTTGATTACATTGATTTTGAAAATGTTTGAGAATTAATTTCACATTTCCAAATATTTAGGACTTGATTGTAAATGTGATCGAATGTTTACTATCGGCATAATTTTTCCTATTTTTATAAGAGGGCGAAGAGTTAACTGCATAATAAACTTCGCAACACGACAACTCCTGTTACGAGCTACATCCTACATAGAGTGAGACGATACATTTAGCAACATGAAAAAAAAAAGAAAAAGAAAAAACGAAGTCCTCCACTTATCGACAAGGTAAGCACAATTCGCGCTTTCATCGAGTTCGAGTCTTACACTCAAAAATGGATTTTGTTAAAAAAGAAAAACATCCAAAGGGCATCTGCTATATAGCTGAATTATAAAAAATGTTATAATTTTTAATGCACCGACTGCCTTTTACACAATCAATGCTTTGCCAATTGAATATTTTCTCGTTAAACATGCATGACGAGTGTCCCGATAACGTTCATCAGCAAGACCCTTTTTGGTTTTCCTGTACACATCTCGGTGTAAAGATCTCAATTAGGAAATTAAACATCTTAGAGACAGTCAGATTACCGGATATTACTGCTGGAGCGTTGAAAGTTCAGGTCGCTGGCAAACAAGGGGCATTCAGGATGGGCTTTTTGATAGAGTTTGCCTTTTCCTTGCACTCCAAGATCTATCCGAATTGCAGAATTTTCACTAAGTAATATTCAAAAGTTCGGGGGCTGCGCACATGCGACAAACAGGAAATCAGGAAAAGGACAATTTCTTTCCAGCATTTTCAGAAATAGGTCCTCTCCTGCGCATATTAAACAGACGATTAAAAAAAAAGATTAATATCACGAAAATAGTTTGACTACCAAAAATTTTAAACTTGTACATCCATGATAAAGTTACCTTTTATTAGTTTTCGTTAAATTTTACCGACAAATTGCTAAGTTGGATGATACGTGACATTTGACAGATGTACCCGTTTGGAGTTTTACCCCTCTGTTTGTCATAGATTTATTAATTTGTGATTTTTCGTTATATTAATCCAATTAAATAGGGGGTAAATTTATCACAAGTATATCAATTTGAGAATCAAAAAAGCAGTTTAAAGTAAATTGTCACATATATACTAGTTTGGGTTTTTTCAAGATATTAACCCTAAAAAAAATTATCATTTTTCAACGCACTTATCTATCTCGTATTATCAATAATTAGCGAGTCGAAAAGAAATAGACATTTATTTAATGATCATAAATAATGAATATTGCGGAAACACTAACTCTTTTTAATTTCAACATGGATTTCATTCGTGTGCACCCAAATCAAAACTAGTGGCCATGTTACACAGAATCACTTTCCTTTGTCGAGTTGTTGGAATCTCCAACTTTTGTAATAGAAACTTGTTAATTTTTAGGGATAAGTGCATTCAAAGTCCTAAAACTTGTTACGAAAGTACAATTGAGTTCTAAAACTTTTAAAAAGTACAAACAAGTCTTAAAACTTATCACGAAAGTGCACTTGAGCCCTAAAACTTTAAAAAAGTGCAAACAAGTCCTAAAACTTGTCACGAAAGTATAAACAAATCCCAAAACTTGTCAAATTTGTTCAATCAATTCTTTTCATTGAATGTAATTTTTGAAAGTTTTAGGATTTGTTTGCACTTTTGTGATAAGTTTTAGGACTTATTTGCACTTTCGTGGTAAGTTTTACGACTTGTTTGTACTTTCGTGGTAAGTTTTAGGACTCAAATGCACTTTTGTGACAAGTTTTAGGACTTATTTACACTTTTTGAAAGTTTTAGAACTCAATTATAATTTTGTGATAAGTTTTAGAACTTTTAGTGCACGTGTCCCTAAATTTTATGAGTTGATCATCAATGGCTGGCCGAGTGCAACTTGACTTTTCATGATTTCTTTTCAGCATCTCTCTCCGTTGCGGAATTCAAATCAAACTTGACTTTGCGGGATTTCTTTTCAGCATCTTTCTTCGTTGCGGAGTTCAAATCAAACTTGACTCCCTCGTTACAAGCTGCCTTCTAACCATGCCTACTTCACCTTAGTTTTGATGTCTGCAAGAGAGAGAGAGCATATTACATCAACATATCAGAAAAGACGAGAAAGGGAGAAACGAAATTAGGGAAAATGACACAAATAGTCACTGAACTGTAACTCAACATGCAACATGATCTTTAAATTTTTAATTTGTTCAATATGATCCTCAATTTACTGATAAATATTCAATGTAATCCTTATGTTTGATTAGATGATGAAACAACCATTATTTGATGATAGTGAATCGACATATCCATTTTTTATCCATCTACTTTGGAAAAGGAAAATAAAAAATAAGATATGTTGTGTTGTTTTTTTTTTGCTAAAAAGTATTGTCGACTGTTGTATCTTGAATTGATATGAACATCTTACATAGATAATTTATGTGTAACTTTTTTTTGTTGAACATTTAAAAATAATCGATTCAGAGCTATAATTAGCAAATTCCATTGGAATTGAATTAACAAAATGACTACGTTGAACATTTTCAAATAGTCTACGGATTAGATTGAACAATTACCAATACTTTAGGGACCATAAAGAACAAATCAAAAATCCGAAGACATCACTGCACATTAGGCAAAAATTTAGAAACTGTATATGTCATTTCCCTAGAGAAACTATCATGTCTATCAAGTTCCTATTGCTTGATTTCACCAACAATGGCTACTTCCAACCCTTTTCTTGCCCGGATTATTTCGACCGAAATGAGCTTCGCCATAATCCACACAATCAAGTATGGACACGCTTCTCACAATTGGCAATTTAGCCGAGGAAAGTAGAACCTGTAAACAACTTAACAATCCTTAACATATTTTCCTTACTTCTTGTTTCACTTTCCACCTAGGTGGCAAAAAACCCAATCAAGAATCAGTAATAGAATTCGGCGACTTGAAGCAGACCGTGTTTGGACTAAACGTGCAGGTTGAATATTTCTACAATGCCTCTTTCAGAAAGATGATCAGAAACCACCAGCAGCAACAAAGAACCGTGTCAAGACTAGCCCTTTTGGGAAACTCCAGAGTCTAATATATATCGCACTTAAGCATCCTAAATCCGCATACACTATTTGCTCCGCAGTTGATGTAATAAATACCAAAAGAGTTGGAACTGGAAGTGTCAAAAAAACTTTGATGCTGTTGAAGTGAATATAAACTCAGGGCCAGCACAGTCCTGACAATATGCCGATATACACCTGCAATTAAATAGGCATAAAATATTATAAATGCATAAAAAGGAATCGAGGACTAAGACACATAAGATGAGCGGGAGGTAACCAGTCAGTTATGGAATATGACTTTATGAGTTTATCCTGTTCCTGTGAGTATTCTACAACTACAAAATTTCTCATCTGAAGACATCACAAAGCAGGAGCCTGGTTTTCCTTATAATTTCCATCGACATTGTTCTCATTTGAAAATTTCAGATAGCAGGGGCCTACTACTTTCCTCCTCAACTAATATTTTTCTCTTTCTCCGCTTTGCCTCCTTTAAACCTCTTTCAACGATCAACACATTTTTTTGCTTGTTCATGTCTTCAGCAGTTGATTCACACTTCTCAGTTATGTCCAGCTGGTTTTTAGATGCTGAATTTTTTGAAGAACGCTGCTTTACTGACTTCACTTGCTGTTTAGGTCTGCCCTCCATCTCCATAAAGATTTCATTAATCCTCAACCTTTCCCCCTTCATTACATTTACTTCTCTAAACGAAGATTGAAATGCCTTGACAAACTCTTGACATTTCTCAACCGTTACTTTGGATTTGTATGTCAAGCCGCCCCTTCTTTCCTTCGCAACAACCTTTTGTTCAAAAGAACTGCACCTCCCCCCATCCAACTTCTGTTGTCCATCAACACCTTCAAGCAATTCAGAACTTGACACTGGTTGACTGCTCTTATTATCATCCTTGAACACCTCTTGAGCTATCAAATGGCTTAGAGATGACCCTTCATTCTGCTTGCCGACAACGGTTTCTTGTTGATACCCAACAGTGTCCATGAGCTTCTTACCCTCAACAGCCTCCTCTCCTTGCACTACTCCGCCATTCATAGTATTCAGAATGATTTTGCCAAGAACATGTCTTGTTTCACGAAGAAAACCCTTACCAAGTAACTCGTGGTTAATTTCAAAACACCCTCTTCCATCATTGTAAGATTCAACATCATTAACCAGCACTTGAAAAATTTCTCTAACGTTATTCGCCACCTGCGCTTGGATGAGCACCTAAAGGAGAACAATCAAGTGATATATATCAGCATATGAGTGAAGTATATTCATATAAACGATTGTAGCACGGAAAATTTTGACATGTAATCCGATTGGGACAGTAATGATTACTCAACTCCTCACTCATCTTAATTGGATATTTGTCGTGTAAACTGCAGATAAGGATTCAACTATTGAGATCTTCAATAGGACTCTCTATTTCAAGAGCCCTAATATGAGGTACTTAACGCATACTGGGTTTTACATATGACTAGTCAAGTAAGGTGTGTGCCAGTACCTAAAACAGTATACAAAGAGAACTTTTCTATGGCAACAACTAAGGACGTCTTAAAAACTAATACACAAAGGAACTTTCTCTAAGCATAAATTAGATAATTGTTTATGCTATCTAACGTCACAGATTTAGTATGCTTGATGAACGTGTTTTTTCTTTCTTACAAGAAAATTTTTTGTTCAAACTGATGTGGCGCCTATATCTAATATCCATCAAAGAAAAGCAATTTAAGCATGTTTTCCTCATTATCATAAGTTTTCCGTCCCCATGAAGTCTGCTAAGGTTAATATAATATGCACTGGTCCACAATAGCAATTGATATTTGAATATTGTATATTGTGGGCTTTTTTAATTACTTTATAATAAAAAATTGCATCAAGGATCAATGAGCTCTTTTCAAGTGCATTGAAAATGCCAAATTCATGAATCATTCGAGGGAGTATGCTACATTACAATTGGAGGGAGTATGCAACATTATATTTGGCTACATAGATAGGTCTTAGGAGTACTTGTAATTGACCCTAAAACATAAAAAGTTCAAGGATAATTCTCCTAGAAACTTCCACGACATTAATATATAGCTCTCAAGGGCAAATAGTGTCGTAAGTTTAGCAAAATCCCTTGACCGAGCTTTCAAATGCAATGGAGAATGTTAAGTTGGTGCATTGAATTTTTCAATGTCCTGAACTAGGTTTAACCATATGTGTGTAAAACACACATTAAATGCTTCTGAAGTAATGTGCATAGAATTCTGTATTTATGGACTCCATACTCTCAAAAATATGCTGATTACATTTTCTTGCTTTATGCATTAATGAGGTGTTTGGTGATATATTGCCAGTAGGGTAATTGTTATTCTATTGCACATAATTGTTTATCTTACTTAAGACTTCAATGGAGTTTCTATAAAAATAGGTGAAGGAACCTGGTTTTTACTCCATGTTCCATATTATGTAAGTTAAAATGATTTATATGTCTGACCAAAAAAAAATGACTTATATGACTCTATTGTTATTAGTCACCTAGAAGAACGAAATTTAAGAAACCCACATTGGTGGAGCCAATCAAATAGAACTATTTAGGAAAAGTAGAGAAAAGGTACTGAAATGAGAGAAATTAGATAAAAAATAAAAAGAATGAAACTGATGAAGAGGAGAAAACAGTGAGGTTGAGGGAGGCAGTGTGGGGCCCTCAAAGAAAGGACAAAGAAGGTTGGACAAGTGAGGTGGGACCTGGAGTTATATCCTCCCTTGCTGCACAATTTACAAATTCTGAAAGAAGTATTCGGGCTCTATTGACATAAAAGGGCATCAAAGGATAAAGAAAACAAAAGAAAGAGGGAAGAATATGGGATGGACGAAGATGTGCTCCAAGTGCCTGTTATAAAATGTTTTAGATATCAGCAAAGCAAAGTTGGAAAACAGTGCATTACAAAATCAATGATCTTATTCTTGGTGCTAGTTGGGCAGAAATTTATGTTCAATTACATAACAAAGTGAGGGCATCTGTGGTGGTTTTAGATGGCCAAACTACCAGGGAGATATATAGTCACTCACACATGAATATGTGGAGGGAGAGAGAGAATAGAATGGCGATGGACTTGTTTTATTGTGCTCCCACAGAAAAGCAATGACTCAAGAAAGGTCAATATCGCCCTATCAACATAACATTAAGCCCCTGGATTTAATCTTCCACAGCAAAGGAAGGGAGTCTCACATTTAAGTAAAAGGTGGCATATGGAAAACTATCAGTACACGCCTCATGTCTAGTAGATAAAACGAATAGCATACTTACCAAACCAGAACAAGGGGAATGTGGATATCTGGTCATCGATTCAACTAGTCTGTCCGTATCGCTTAAGATAGAGACAGATTCTTGCACCAAAGATGCCAAATTGCTAACGCTTTCTGCAAGTGCTGACTTATAACTAGATGACCCCGAGATCTCAGGTACAAAATTAACTTGCAGTTTAGCACATTTATTTGCAAATTGGGAAGCTCCTTTCCATTTTCCGTAATAGAGAGTTGATGCAAAAGCCCAAATTACTAAAGCATCTTGAGGGTTATCCACTAATGCCAAGTGAAATGCCAATAGTCCAATCCTGTCATATTGAAGCAGGGTCAGCTGCACCTTTTGTGCACATAAGATAACAGAGTGATTAGAAGCAATTCAGCATAATGTGAATGACTACCCACCACAAAGTGCAGTCTGAAGGCTGATCGCAGGAAACCAATTTGTCCAAATTGAAAAATAATCTCTGACAAATGAGATATCACTATAAGGTGAAAGGATAGAAGATTTTGGAATAACTTACTTGCTATGACACACTATAACTTAAATAGACAACTTCCAAGAAACATTTGATAAATTACAAGGAACAAGCACAGCTGCTGTCTGGAACTGCACCAGAACTATTTGGCTTTATTCAAAATGATTATGGCAGGACAAATGCAGAAAAGACTACGAGGGACATAAGAGAGTTCCCTAATTTACTCAAACTTGAACTTTTTGACAGAAAATAACTATACTTCTAATATGATGTTTCCATAAGTTAAATCAATCTTGCATGACATCTGGGCCCAAAATTAACCAGAAGGACAAGCTATGTTGATTGTAAAAGATATTTCCCATGGCAGAACTTACCATCAACATCAAGGAGCTTTGAGCAGAGTGCCCCCTATTCTGCTGATCAAGATACGCTGCCTGCACCATGGACCGCAGTTAGAAATAAACTCATTATAACTTAAAAATAACTTACACTATGCAAAGAAAGCAACAAAAACAGCTGACATGAAATGGGAGAATAATCTCGAGTAGCCTAAGTCTCTGAAGCAGACAGAGAGACGGTTCAGCAGCTCCATAGGATAGCATAGAATTAATCTCCAACATTAGCCTGTGCTGGAAAAGGATATGTAAGACAGAGCATCAGCTAGAGGTAAAGAAAAGGTACTTCTAGCTAATGAATTCCCCACAATCTGAAAGGAGAAAAGTGCATGCCAACAATGAACAACATAGATAAAATATACCATCAGTGGTCCTACCCCGATAAACAATTCCAAAACCATAGTTATCTTCTTGAAGACAGTAATTTTACTTCGGTACCTTGTTTAATCTTGTAATGTATGACAAGAGGCTACCGATTGCAATTTCAATATCCCTTGACAATGCCAAACCCAGACGAGCTGCAATTCTCACTCCACGCAGGATTCTTGCTGCATGAATGACTTTTATGTGATTGTCTATCTAGTTTTACTTTGACATTTTGATAGGGATTGACCAATAATTTTGCTTAAAATTTTCGCTACAGAAAGAAAGACATACCACAATCCTCTTCAAAAGACAACTGGGCCGGGATTATAGTCCTAAGCTGTATCAAGCAAAAGATATGATGTGAACTTCAAGTAGTCAAATAGCAAAGAAACAGTTAATAAAAGAATACAAGCATTGATACCAAAGGAAGTAAAAGAGTTACCTTCAAAGATCTCACATCTTCCATTGCATTGGTGTAATCATAAATTTTGTTCTCTGATGGGTCGAAGAATAAACTGCAAATGAAGGATGAAGGTACAGTTACTATGGCATCTATTGGAAGCAAAATGGCCTAGAAAGTTCGGTAAGAGCATCAGCAGCTGATAAAATAATCTATCTGGAAAACAAAGGTTAATTCATCAGGATGAGCATATCAAAAAAAATATTCTATGAAATCAATGAGCACCATTAAGACAATTAAATTTGATAGCAGTTAGAACCAGAAAATATGTTATGTTATCCGTTAACCAGCTTCTCCCCACAAGTTAAACGTCTGGAGTATGTGAATGACATAGAGATTATTATAGAAAATGTGCCTGAGCACCAGCGGAAAGTGCTCCTGGTTAGTTCAACCACTTTCAACAACATTTTGATTTTCACACTTTTTTACCATGATAGATCAGCGGACACCAATGCAATTCTGCATATGCAGAAAGTCCACAAACAACTATGGAACTTGTTCAAATAAACGAAAGAGTCAGTAAAGTCTCAGTTGAAACCCCTTGAGTATCTTCTTATAGCTCCTGCATCTCAACCATAAATTCGCTCATAAAAGTAAGATTGGCCCTGAGGCTTATGTCTAAGTTGATGTATTTTATTTCCATGGTGCACCCTTGATGCTTCCAAAATTAGAGATTTACTAATTTACATCTACGTTTGTACACCCAGATGCACTTGATACGTATCTGGCATATGGGGCTTGTATATGTATCTGATTGGGGTACAAATCAAAGGACTTATCTGAGCTTCCACAAAAAAAAAATACCTAAAGGTGACACGAATTAAGTCATAATTTTGCCATAAGAGGAATGAAATTGAAGAAAAGAATATCCTACCTGTTTATTGTGAAGTCCCTATGCATCGAGTCCCTCCAGAGGATGAAGTCCCTTTTATTGCAGCCACTTGGCATGCAAGAAAAGATAACCTTCTCCTTTCCTTCCGCCCTCTTTGCGATTGTCTTAAAGCTGGACACCTTTTCCAAAACACATGCAATAAACATCAGCAAATGCTAAATGCAAAGTAGCAGAGACAATTAACCGAGTTAAAGCTCAATAAGTAAGCAAGAGAACATCAGCAAAGCTTTATCCACCAACTAACCTCTACAACAGAACCTTTAATCCGGACCCTACATATTGGGAATCGCTTTCCAACAATATCGGAACGATGAAATTTTTCCTTCACCTGATAGGAGATGTTGAAAAACCAATTCAATGTCTCAACTTTACCGGTCGGGTGTTTTCTCGCACCAACAAAAGCAGGGAAGAAAAGGAGCAACCTGCTGTAAATTAGCTGTGGTAATGACATCAAAATCTTTCGGGATTCTTTTCAAAATTAGGTCTCTGACACATCCACCAACTAGATAAGCATTAAATCCTGCGTATCATCACAAATAGACAAATGGCGTCATGACTACTGAGTTACTACCGGCTGCATGTCACACGTCGAAAATGCAACGACGCCAATGTCTTTATTCATGGTGAAGGTACAATCCAGCTAAACACACTGATTAGCAATAGGGAAGACCTCCACTCAATCAAATATCATGAATTCAACTATGAGTAGTGTCTCTCCATTAATAAGAATAGAGAAACATATCCACCAAATTTCCAAGTTAAGAGCAGGCCATAGAATCAAGTCATTACTGCCTCAGAAACCATTGGTTCGACAACTCTAAACGATGCCAAAGACAAGAAAAAAGACCGAGAGACAAACAAGATAAAGCGCATTGGACCTGCATCGCGAAGCAAAGCCAAGACTGTCCAGGGAGATTTCGGGATCAAATGGCCTGTCACTCCGCAGGACCTCGCATCGTACGTCTTCCACGTCGACATATCGATCTCAACTGAATCACCACCAAAGTCGAACAACGCGCAAACTTAATCTCCCCCTCGAACCAATGTCAAAAAAACAAGTAAGTGAATTCCACGCGGAAAGCAGTGGGCTTGCACCGGTAAGCTAACGTACCCAGATGAGCAGCGCCGTCGGAGCTCGCCTCCGCTTGCTCCTGAGCTTGCAACTCCCCTCCGGCGAGCACGCAGTTCAATCTCTGAACAAAAAATCGATAACGAAACCAGTAAGCACACCAACTGTTTGATGAATTGCCGCAACCAAAGAAGAAGACCCGACGAGAGCGAGAGAGAGAGAGAGAGAGACCGGAAGGTGGAATAGGGCCTTGAGGCGAGAGAGGACGCCATTACCGCCGGCTCTCAGCGACACCGCCATGGCTATTCGAAGCGGCAGGAAGGAATCACCACGGCATCATCGCCAAGAGGGAAGAGAGCGAGCTCCGGAGGTCGAGTGCATCGTTCGCACGGGCACGGGTCGTGGTTTCTCGTTTGCGAATTCTTGGAAATTGAATTTCTTTGCAACGTTTCCTTCGCTGGGGAAAATTGCTGATTTTATTTTCATCTGCATATTAGAAATAAAAGACAATCCATACATCTATATAAATATATCATTTCATTGCTGAATAGAAATATATATATAAGTATTAAAGAGAGGGCTTATATATTTCTTCTTGTTGTGTTGAGTGCCGGAACGAGAGTGTTTAACTTAACGGGATAATGACATTGATAGTTCCCGAACTTTGATTTAACGTGCAATGTGGTCTCTGAACTTTTAATTTATTTAACGTAATCCATGAACTTTAACCCAGTATACAACGTGGTTCCTGAATTTTTAAGTTGTTCAACGTGACGTCGTTTCTAAATTATATGAAAATGTTCAATATTGTTCTTCCAGCAATTCAAAATCAGAGACAACATTGAATATTTTCATATAGTCCAGTGACTAAATTAAATACGTACCAAAAGTTCAAGGATCATATTAAACAAATTAGAAGTTTAGAGACTACATTGCACACCGGACAAAAATTCATAGATCATATTGAACAAATTAAAAGTTCATGGATTACAATGCGCATTAAGTCAAAATCGACCTTTTGTGACGTTTTCCTTTACATTTTTGTGTAACTTAATGAATTTTTCTTTAATATCATTAATCTCAATTGTTGTTTCTCATTCTTTATATATATCTTTCAATTTGGCATAAGTTTATATCATGAAAAATCGAAGAGTTTCTTCTTTTTTGTTTTCTAGGAGACTTCTCTTATAAGCACGCTTCAAAAGAAATATATATATTTCTTTTTTTCATCTTAAATTTATAAAAAAATATTGGTTGTGATATTTATTAATTCCTTATAAATCTCTCATCATCGATTTTCCCACAAAATCTTCAAATAATTGCCTGCCAAATTATTGAATACACGTCACTAGGCATGCGACCCCGCTGATAAAGGAATCGATAAATGGGGACGACAGTATTACATATGCAGGATTCGACTTTCGCACTCTACAACAAAATTATTGAATACACCCAACGCAACACCTGTCCATTGACTGCACTAATAAGAACTATCACAACCTTTCGTGCACACTGTTTGAGCGTAATCAAACTGTCATTAATCACCAGTTTTAAGGCTCCGTTCGTTTGGCGGAAAATATTCTCCCGAAAAATATTTTCAGGGTTTTCCGGTGTTCAGGGGGCGGAAAACGTTTTCCGTGGGAAAATATTTTCCTTCCCCCCTCACAAAATAACCTAAGTCTATGGAAAATGACTTCTGCTTCTTCAAAAGAGGAAATCATTTTTCGGAGCTTCTTTTTCTTCTTCTTCACTAAGGTCGCCGCCCGCCCGCCGTCGCCGCCGCCGACGCCGCCCACCGCCCGCCGCCGCCTGCCGCTGGCAAAAAATATTTTCCAAAACTTTTTCATATTGATCGCCGAATACCGAAAAATTATGTTTCGAGAAAATATTTTCCAGAAAAATGACTTTCGAGAAAATATTTTTCAAAAAGAAAATATTTTCCGCCAAACGAACGGAGCCTAAATAACCTCCTTATTCCAACCATATAAGTAAACTCAACATAATCGAATTTCCCCGAACACAATGATTGTGAAACCCTCCATTTGAAACTCCAACACATTCATAAAATGTCGCAATCATCTTTCCCTTGATCAGCAACCCCGTGACAAATCACTAGGTCAAGAAAAAAAAAACATGTACAACCACTCTCGAGTTACGTTGTACGAATGAAATGTACCGAATGCATTTTGCATATTAATATCCTAAATAATTACAAAAAAAAAAAATTGTTTCACTCAGTCTAACATCAGGGCAACATGCGGGTTTTCACCGAATTATAGTATAGCTTAGCATGTACGTTACTTTTGGCATTTCTATTTCTATATTTTTTTCTCTTAGCAAAAGGCAATGACACTTTAGAGAATAAGGGATTTACTTTTATTTATAATGCAATGGGGAAAACTCGATTGTTTTTTTTTTTAATGGGGCAAATCGAAATATATAATGTATCAAGAGTTCTTATATAAGGTGACTCCGTCGACAACAAGAATTACTCATGTGAACATGCATCCTTCCCCAGGGATGTCTCTGAACTACTTGCTAAACAAGCTCTGTAGAAAATTTTAACTATGTTCAACAGCTCTCTTTAGAATTACCGCATGACTGAATGAACAAAACAAATTTGACAATTGAACACCTCCGCTTCAATTATCAAGCCTTGCAATTCACCCCAATCGAAATACGTGGTAAAGTCTTTCTCACATAAATGATTAATAGTAAGAACTCAGTAGTGGCGATCAAATTTCTTGGTCACTTAATATAAATTTCGGATGCCTTTGTTCATATTTTTTACTTTTCTTCATTTTTGTACTAAAAAAGATGGCCTGCCTTTTTGTGTAACGTAACGAATATTTCTTTAATTTCATTCAGATCTCGTTCTTTTCTATATATATATATATATATATTTTTCATTTAGTTTAAGTTCATATCACAAAGAACAATTAAATAGTTTTTCTGTTTTTTTTTCCAAGACTTCTTTTATCAGTACACTTAAAAAATTATCCAAATTATAAGTTTCATCATTTCTTTTATATCTTTCTCTCTACCTTAACTTTACAAAAAAGGAAAAGAAAGAATTGGTTGGTCGCTTTTCATTTAATCCCATATAAATCTCTCATTATGCATTTTTCGCACAAAATCTGCAAATCATTTCCCGCCAAAGCAGC
This sequence comes from Syzygium jambos, assembly GCA_031216235.1. Lineage (NCBI taxonomy): Eukaryota > Viridiplantae > Streptophyta > Magnoliopsida > Myrtales > Myrtaceae > Syzygium > Syzygium jambos. Next base: position 17,391,310 of record CM062228.1, read on the forward strand.
ACTTGTCCGATGGTGGCAATAATATGAAGTGAACCATCACAACCTTTCGTGCCCTAACCAAAAATGTATTAGCCACCATTTTCGAAAACCTCCTTTTTCCAACCATTTAAATAAACTCAACATAATGGAAATTTCTCGGACATGGTACTCGTGAAAACCCTCTTCCTGAAACTCAGTCCAACGTATCGCGGAGGGTCTCAGCCATCTCTGCCGTTCATGACCAACCCACATGACAAGTCGCTAGACCAGGAACATGGCACGACCCGACTCGAAAGCAGCGTGGTGAATCCTCCCAGCCGTCCTCGCGTGAGACGGGTCGACAGCATGAAAAGCAACATTGTTGCGGTGTCTCGGGGCAATGATATGGCGACTGAAGCGACCGATTGGGGCTCGGGGAGTTCCGCTCCCCGTGGCAGACGAAGATTGTGGGGGCAACGCAGAGGGCTGGAGCCGGACCCTCCGGCGGAGGTCGCGCAGGCGGCGCGGGTGCTGAGGCGGAAGACGAACCCTAAATTGCCCGAACTCCCGAGGCCGTGCGGCGTGTGCTCGTTGAAGTTCCACCGTTGGCGGGAGCTGTTCGCGCACATGAGGACTCACCCGGAGAAAGAGTCTCCGTGCATGCGAGAGATCTTCCCGCCACTGGACTCCCCAGCAGAAGGGGAGGCTCGCAATCATCACCGCAGCGGCGTTGAAGGCGGGGAGCTCGCCTCATCTTTACCCCACATGTTGCCGAGGGCAAATAAGGATGGCGGGGACCGAAATGAAGCTTCCTCGACGCCGGGGAGAGACGTGGCAGCTGCGAGTCAAGGAGCTGGCGCAAGCGGTTCGGCCGCCAGTGATTCCCCTCCGAGGCGAGGATCGGGTTTCAATTTCGATCTGAACAAACCACCTCCAGAGGAGGAGGAGGACAATGACGACCACAACGACGGTAGTTCGGATTCAAAAGAGCTGCCGCGAGAGGCGGAGGAACGAGGAGGACGGTAACGATATTTTGTGCGGGGATGCATGCATTGGGTTGCCAAGAAGAGAAAAGAAGTTTGTTTATGTTGCAGAGATGAGGAAAGATCTATGGTATTGCATGAGCAGCAAATCAAAACCTTCTTTTTTCAATGTAATCTCTTTGGAGGGTCATTTGCGGTGATGAAGATTTGCTATTTCATTCGTCTCTTTTCGTTCATGTGATTGACAGCAGTGTCTGTAAGCTTTAGGCATTGGAGTCTGCTTCTTTGCTGCTTTTTCAGGCTCCTTTGCAAAAGCAATGCATTGTCTGCAACTAGGGTTATTCAACCTGGAATTTATCCTTTTATAATAGTGCAGGCCTTGCTCGTTTTTCATGACGATCTTTCGTCTTTACAATGTTTTTACAGAGATTATAAAGTTGATTATTATGGTAGTAAAAACGGCACGTACATTGCGCGTGAATAGAGGAGGTTTTCTTTTTTTTTTTTCCAATTTCTTGTTGTGCAAGCGGAGAACTATTGAGTCGAACTAAGTAAAAATGCACATCCTAGATTTGTTGTTTGCAACATAAAATTAAGGCTGCGCATGGCAATCATTTTGTACCCGAGAACTGATTCTGCTAAAAAATGATTTTTTTATTCTGTGTCCGGAAATAATTTTCAAGCATTTGAAGATGTTTAGTAACTGTCCAAAATTTCTATTTTTAGAATAGAAAAAGAACAGAAATGCATTTAGTAACTATACAAAATTTCATTTTATTAATAATATTTTGAATTTTTTAATATTTCTTTCTTTTTTTTTCTCTCTTTCCCTTCTTTTCGTCGGCCAAAGCCGGTCGCTAGTGCCGGCGACCGGCCACAGGCCAGGGCCGGCAAGGGCATCGCGACCCTTGTCGCCGGCCTCGCCTTGGCTGGGCAAGGCCTCGCCGTCGCTGCCGCAAGCCGCCCTTGCCCAGGCGACGAGGGGGACCTTTGCCGGCCATCGACAAGGGCCATGATGCCCTCGCCGGCCCTAGCTTGCGGCCAGTCGCCGGCGGTTAGTGGCTGGCGGGTGGCGGGCCAAAGAACAATAATAAACCAAAAAAAAGAAGAAAATGAAGAAGTATCAAAAATGGAAAATTTGTTCTAAAATTAAGAAGTTATTTTTTTTTGCTTCTTGATTTTGTTCCAAAACTGATTCTTGGAAACATTTTTTGCAAAATTGTGCTTGGTCACAAAAAATTTAACAAACGGATTTCTGTTCCAAAACTGATTTTGAAAATAAAAAAACATAAATTTTTACTATTTGGCAAGTTGCCAAACATGCCTTAAGTTAATTCAAATTTTGTATGATTACATGACGTGTTTACATGGCGGAGGAAGAAAAATTCTTAAATTTACACAACAAACATATAAAAATAAGAACACACAATTTTTGAACCGCTATAAAAGAAATTCTAAGAGACGTGTCTATTCAAATCTATTTTTTTTTTTTTTTGAAAAGAGGTATCCTTTCATGCGCCTTACAGGGTTCGAAAAGAATGTATATAAATTAGAAATTCATAACTAAGGAAAAAACGTATGATACGCTATCATAAATTAATCCCTAGGACTAGAATACATTTTCTTATGTTGAAGTAAAGGAAAAACTCACCTAAAGAAAAGAGCAATAAATAAATGAACAAGAACCAATTTCTTATTGTATCAATAGCGTTGGTTATTGCTCTTATACTTTCCAATCAAAATCTCGCCTACACTTATACAAAGACCCAAGTCTTATACATCTGTAGATAGAGGGAAGTTATGAGACTACGTTCATGCATAACTTCCATACGAATGTTAGCACGATTAATAATTACCATTTCAGGTTTCGTTGTTAATGTAATAAAATTTGTACACATTCACCATTGAATTTGTAATATATAAAATCGGTAGCACCGTAATACTGGGATAGTTAAGCCTTCAAAAGTTAGAGGGTTTATGAACAAGGCCTAAAATTAAAAAAAAAGAAAGATTGAAAACTAACTACATGAACAACCTTGTCTTTCCTTACCCAAAAAAAAAACAACCTTGTCTTTAAATACAAAAATCTTAAATATATATCTAGTCATAAAAAAATAGCATTTTAAAAAATTAGGCATGCAAAAATGATTGCTAGTAATAACCAAAAAGGGAAATAAAATATGTTTGCCAATCGGCGCAAAACTACAAACTCTTTTAATTTATCTTTTCTTTTTTCAAATTAAGTGCGTTTCTCTCTTTATTTCACTTTATTTTTGTACTGAGTGGATTGCTTAATATAGTATAGCTTAATTCAATTACCTTGGTCATGCTCAAATTAGTTATTTTGATTGAGTCTAACTCTGATAAAATCTTTTTTTTTTAGCATCTGAAGATGTTTGAAACATCAGTTTAATCTATCATTAGCATTTGAAAAAAACATAAAAGTGTACATAATGACATGTAAATAATCGGTAAGAATATTGGGCCATACGGCAACGGCAAAGATACGTATCGCGTGGCGAGCATACGAACGAACAACGACTTATATATATATATATATGTTTGTGCGTGTTGTATCTAATTACATGGTAATTTAGAAAAATAAAAAGGAAAATTGACAACATCAGCTACATGGGCAAGGAGTGGGTCAAGCACTTCTCTCTGGTAAAACATCTCCCTACGGATCGCTGAAAAATACATTCATTCTGGTTCCTACAACACCGCCAATTTTCTTGCCAGTTCGTTATTAAATCTCTAAAAAAATCTCCCCTTTTTGGTTCTCTTCTTCTTTTTTGGCTCCGTGCAAGCTCTGAAATGATGGGCGGACACCCCATGCCCACGCTGTAAACACCCCCTGCTTCTCCCCCCACCTCCCCCCATCTCTCAGAAAGTCGGAAACTTTATGCTCCCCCCGTCGACTTCCTTGGATCTCTTCACGAAAGTTTGAAACCTTCACCCGTGATCTCCGCACAGGTAGGTCCGTTCCGGTCGAATCCTCCCTCTTCTTGAACGAAATGAGACGAAAGCTCGATTCTTGATTGGTGGGCTGTGAATTCTGGTGCTTCTTTTGTTTCGTTGGTGGAATTTGAGTGATGGGTTTTTGTGTGTGCTCCGTTTAGCCGTGTTTGTTTCCACCCCCGCGAGCGAGCTTGATCCCCCCAATAATGATGGAGAGGGCGGAGTCTGAGCAGAAGCTGTACACGCGGATGAGGCTTTGGGAATTCCCAGATCAGTACGTTGTTGAGCCCACTGATGGATCTTGTGGATCCTCTTTAGCGGTCAGTCGTGTTGATGGGACGATGAATCTGATAGGTGGGTTCACAAATTTCAGTCTCTCTTTTGTTTTCTCCTGAAACTTTTGGAAAGGAAATTTCAGCTGGGCGATGTCTTGCCTTTTTTGTGCTTTTCTAACTGTTTATGTGCGGATTTTTTTGCTCCAGATGAGCTTCCGGAATGTGATTCGGTGCGGGTCCCCAAAATCCAAACCATTTTTGGAGTGATTGGGATGTTGAAGCTTGTGGCAGGTGGTTGTCTGCTTGCGGTTCCTTTGGATCGTTAATTACTTAGAACTGCTTGATGGTTCATGTCCTAGAGTGAGGCTTACGTTACTTTCCGTGTATATGATCTTCATACATTGCAAAAAGTGATCATAATAGTCGCTATCGCGTCGTTCTTAGTGTTCGGATTCAGATTTGTTGTTTTTCAATCATTCCATGCATTGTGTTACAGAGTGATACTTTGCTCGTATAAGGAGGTAGTTCTTTTTCTTCTGGACGAGGGATATAGTCAGATACATTTTTTCCCGTGACTATCTTTTGTTCCCTTTAAAAATGAAAACCAAGTAAATCCATTATCAATGACGTTAACAGAAATGGGATTGGAAATAATTATAAGATGTAACGTCTGCAATTTCAATTTCCAAGCTTGTTTGGTCATTCTGGTGATAATTTTATGTAATGCTGGGATCAAGTGTTTAACTCCATCTAAACGCTTATGTTTCTCAAGGGTCTTATTTGATTGTTATCACCGAACGCGAGGCTGTTGGCTCTTATTTTGGGCATCCTATCTTCAGAGCGTCATCCTTGAAGGTTTACCCTTGTGACCATTCTCTCAAACATTCCCCCAATGAGCAGGTGTGCCTCTGTGATTCTTTGCCTTTTCTTTTTCCCTAGTCATGAGTGGTACCACTAACGGTGTTCTTGTATGTTTGCAGAGGAGGTTGGAGACTGAGTTTTCCGCGCTGCTCAGCATCGCAGAGAGGACTTCTGGTCTATATTTTTCTTATGACACTAACTTAACACTAAGGTGGCATACTACCCACTAACAATATATGTTAGATCTCCATTGCACATTACAAGTGAAAAACAGAACTGTGAATATGGAAATGTGCGCATCTACAATTTAAATCATTTAAACAAGACTGAGTTTTGTGGACCTTTCAGCTTAGAAATGCAAGCACCTGGCTCAAGGAATTGGCAAGGTTATTGAATGCAGTATGTGGAATCAAGAAAACTGAGAATTAGCTCGATAGATACTTTTTTCTTGTGAGTGTCAATGCTAAGACATAGTCCAAAAGATATCTCTGAGGATGGGAGTCAGAATGATATCACTGAGGATAGGAGAGAAGAAAAGAGCACCAAATAAATCAATTGAAGATGCTGTCAATTGTAGATGGGGAAACACAAATTCTCTCTTGTTTTTCATACCTGCGATAAGACCCTGTTTAGTTTTGGTTGTGATGTTTGTCCTCTTTGGTTGATTTGGTCCATAAGTAAGGTACATGATGCTGAGGCATTGGGATACTTGACAGAGTGTGTCTTTGAAGCGCCAAAACATGGTGGCACTTTACTTTTTGAGTTCATGGATGTTTCTAACTATGCATTAATCTTTAAACTGATTCTCCTAGAGGAGGATAAAGCCAATTTTGAAGAAGAACAAATTAAACATATGAAATAAATTGTTTTTGCAAGAAAGGGTTTTCAATCCTCCAATATTTGAAGAGCCAACTAGCACTCATAAAATTCAAATAAACAAACGAGTAAGGTTCTTCCAATGTGCATTCTATATTTTTAGATTTTCGAAGGAACTCCTGAGAGCTTGTATAAGTACTTTTATACTTACAAGCGTGACAGTTAAACTTTGTTCTTGAGCAGAATTGTGTTGGTTAGATTCCATTTAACCTGTTTGCTATATGCTTAGGAAACAGGAGTCTTTCTCTGCATTTTATATCTAACATTCAAATTGAATAGCTTGACATGGCCAACTCTCGATAGTAATTGCTCAATATGTCTCTTCGTTTTTCTTTCTAGCTCGGTAAAGTTGCGTGTTGAACCTCTAGCCCTGACCCTTTTTACAACCCCTACTACTGAAACTAATGCTTGATGGTTCTGCGTTGTCTCTTCCTTGGTCATATCACCTCCTGTTTGACTAAAAGGGCTTGGAAGCATGTTCCACAACAGAAGAAATGCCTTGTAATCAAATAAGAAGAGTCGCGCTGAAGTATACACCATAATAAATCTTAGTGGTACAGAAATCAGACTTCAGAATTGACACAACCATTTTACTGCTTTTTAAACGCTCTCGTCAGAATATGAACTTGCTGCTGACATTGATATATGTGGTAGTATAATTGGTAACCTAAGTGATCATCTTGGCCTTTGACTCTGCCTGGGTAAACCTCTATGCTGCAGTGCTCAACGGTTATATGAATTGGGTGATGAGTCCAAGTTGCTTCCTCTTTGGAGACAGGCAAGTCTTCATGTTTTAGTGACTGCCTTCCCTCTATTACTACAGTATTAATATGTTTTTTTTTTTTGGGTAAGGAAACAGTATTGATATGTTGAACTCTACCATAAAGGACTTCTTGGTCTTTGACTTAACTCAAGATATCTTCTACAGTTTTCCATCTTTGAGGCTGTGCTTGAATTCGAATTCACTATTCGTCCAAATTCTGAGTCTTCAAAATTTTGCTCCATATCTATTTTGCAATATAACTTTCGCTAATGGCACCAATTTTTTGCCACAGGCTGATCCTCGGTTTCTCTGGAATAATTATTTGCTGGAACCTCTCATAGATAGAAAGGTTGCAACTCAGATACAAATATGTGATCCATTTTTTTCCTGCACTCTTGTATTCTATATTTCGTGGATCTTGATGCTGACCATTTGTGTGATTGTGCTCTTTACAGCTTGATCAATACTTGCTGCCTGTTATCCAAGGGAATATCCTTTCAATTTTATTTGCTTGCTGTTGCATGAAACTGCACCAAGGCTTGACATACTTTCAAAACCATGACAAAATACTGGATTTACCCCTCTGTACGTTCGAGCTCCTTAACTGATTATCACGCTTCCAGCATTTTCAAGCAGCCATTGGGAAAGATATTGCTGATGTCACATTGATTGCTAGGAGGTGCACAAGGAGAAATGGTACTTGAAGCCTTTGATTTTGCTTGTCTTCAGTAATATATTTTTTATTTAGACTGTCAATTTTGTGACCTTATTCATGATTGATATGTTTACGTATTGTATTTTAGTTGAGTATGTAGCTAGATCCCATATATTTGATCATAGATGAAGACGAGTAATCCTTTCCTAACACAGTTGTCCGAACCTCAAGCAAATAATAAGACTGTATCGCTTGAACTGGTGTATAATAAAGGTTTTGAGAGTCATGGAATGGGAACAAGGGCAGAGAATGCTGCTTTCTTTGGCTGGTGGTACATGAAGGGGATGCTTAAATGGGTTGCAAGTTGGGAGAATGGTTCTATTTCAAGTTGTTGCAGATCGTTATTAGGTAGTTTTTGTGTGCATGTTCGGTTAAAGACTATGCTAATACATCTATACTGGACCACCAGAAGTAATTGCTTCCTTCTTCATGATTACTTTACTATGGATACCTCTTTTATATTGTGTTTCTGTCTATATCATCTCAATAGAAGTACCGTAAGTAGTGAAAAGATGGTTCTGCATGTACTCAAGAGAGTGCTAACGGTTGCTTGGCCACCTGAGCCAGCTGATAAGTGCCAAAAGATGGCGCAATCAAATTGTCAATTGAGAAGGACAGTAACTTTCATCAACAAATGATTTTCTTTTCTTAGTCAGATCTCTCATTAGATGTAGCTTGCTTTGCATGTGGCTGGCTGTATACATATGAACTGAAAATGTCAACCCACTGTTTACTATGAAAGCTAACCACACCTTAATGCTTTTAATCATCTTCCTCAAGGAACCCGAATGTGGAGAAGGGGAGCTGACTCTGATGGTTATGTTGCCAACTTTGTGGAAAGTGAGCAAATTATGCAGATGAATGGGTTCACAGCATCATTCATCCTTGTAAATCTCTCTCTCTATCTCTCTCTCCATATTGTGTTGATGTTTGTCATGGAAGAGTTCCTCAGCTTATTATGAAAGGACTATCATTCATTTAATCTATGCTTGATGTACATTATTATCACATAGCTTGATGGCTTAACCTTTTGGGAAAAAAAACTGTTGACAATGTAAGTAGATAGTGAAATATGATCTTGAAGTTATCTGAGTCCTTCTCATAGTGTAATTATGGAGAATCCTGTCTGCAAGCTTACAGTAGTATTGTTTCTCTTATTTGATTGGTGATTGGCAACAAATGCATCATTATGTGCAGTATTTCCTGAAATGATTTTTTATGTCCTTTTCCAGATACGAGGTTCCATTCCATTTCCTTGGGAGCAAATTGTTGATTTGACATATAAGCCTAAGTTTGAGATAGTGAAACCTGAGGAAGCTGTGAGTGTTCTGACCTGTTTTCTGCTTTTGTACATTGAACTGTGAAATTGAATGCACTTCTGTTTTTTAACTGATCATACACAGCCTAGAGTTGTCGAGCGTCACTTTCTGGACTTGAGAAAAACATATCGAGCTGTTTTGGCTGTTGATCTTGTCAATAAGGTAACTTTCTTTCCTAGGACGCTAAAAGATCTATCACTAACTGTCCATAATTAATCATCTGACTTTTTAGGCCACTCCGAAAATTAAGAGGAATTTACAGTTTAAAGAGTTACTATTCTAAGGGTCCGTTTGTTTGAAGGAAAACTGTTTCCCGGAGATTGTTTTATGACTTTCTAGTGTTTGGATGACGGAAAACTAATTGATCTATGGAAATGTTTTGCATGGACTGAGAACAACAAGATTAGATTGGGGGAAAATGACTTCCCCTTCCCCCTCTAGCAAGAAAGAAATTACTTTCCCTAAACCATAATCATTTTCCTTGGATATGATTTCCATGGTAAATATTTTCCTTTATCATGAAGTTTTCAGTTAAACAAACACACCGTAATTTGCATTTTATTTTTATTAGCATGGAAGTGAGGGCCGCCTATCGGAACAATACGCAAATTCAATGCAGCATATTGTTGGCGATGATGTAAGGTAGAATTTCCTTTTATTTCTTTATCTGTCCTCTTATGTGTGCTAAATATAGTTTTTTTGGCCAACCCTGAATATGGTTGAAAAATGTCTAATCTAACTCTTGATTTCATGTAAAATTGCAGATATCTGCACTTCGATTTCCATCGGATTTGTGGGCATGTTCACTTTGAGCGTCTCTCCATTCTTTATGACCAAATTGCAGACTTCCTTGAAAAAAATGGGTATGGTTCATTTTCAGTTACTTGGAGTCGTAGTTTGTTAAGGTTAGTGGTTTTAACTTGATGTGCTGCATGAGAAAAGGATATGATGCTGATTTTGGCTATGGCTGTCTGATAGATACTTCTAATGGTGTGCAAAAGTGGGCAAAATTTATTGCTCTATTCATGTTGCAAAGAGTAAAGTTTCACTTTTCTTATATGCAAGATGATTATATGGGGCTATATCTGCCAGTTTAACCTAGAAATGTTCATTATGGAAAATTCTTAGAGGTCATGCTGAGGACGTAAAATCCTGTTTTATTTGCTCTCTCTCTCTCTCTCTCTCTCTCTCTCTCTCTCAGTATAATCATATGCATGTACATTTGTTTATATTAACCAAATAAAATTTTCTTTTCATCAGGTTGTACAAGATGCATACTCTATATCCACTCAGCTATATTTTTCTTCTTGTATGCAGTTACTTTTTATTGAATGAGAAGAGTGAGAAGCTTAAGGAGCAACTTGGGGTTGTGAGGACAAATTGCATTGATTGCTTAGACCGTACAAATGTTACCCAGGTATTTTGATTTAATGTTATGGCCTGCTTAAACAGCGCTAGAAAAGCCATGTCGATGTAGGATGGTGAGTCCCAAAGCAATCTGATAGAGGACTAGATGAGAAGGCACTGCAAACAATAACTCAAAGCAAGTGAATTCTTTTGGGCTTCACACATAAAGCTTCCTTGTCTACACTAGGGTTTCTTAGGCATCACACCTAAGAGAAGAGTTGCTCGCACATTCCAAAAGCAAAGACTTGCTATTTCAGTAATATTCATATACTCCATTGAATAGAAAGAATGCTAGCTTATATGTAGACTCTTATGAAAAAATTTACTCCTAGTTGAAATAGGAAATCTCAATAAAAAGCTTAAATCCTGCCTAAACGTATATTAAGAAACACTAATTGTACTTCAATAGAAAGTAGGAACTTATCAATGTCCTAACTAAATTCAGATATGAGACTACTAATTCAATGTAGAGGCAAACCCTAATCCTATAGGACTTTTATTTGATCTATGAATTGATAAAATGGTCCCTATTCATCTAAACTTGGTAAAAACTGTCATTTTTGAACAAGTATTAACTTGTTTGATCTTGTGGGCTTCATCATGTGTTCTCTTCTTGGATATAGGGTTGTGCTACAATTGTCAATCCTCCCACTGCTTAATTAATGATGTGGTGATCTCGGGCTTGTGATACAAACCTACTGAATCGATCACTATTATTGCTTGTCAGAAATGAACAGGGCATCCTCTTCCCCGTACAGTGTTTCATAAGATCATCTTTCTTTGAATTTAATGAGTGTAGAGCCTGAATTAGTTGTCTCAGCCTAGGGCATTAGCAGCTGTTTCTAGCCCTTGTTCCCCTTCCAAGGGCAGGTTTTTATGCGATACTCACCCGCTGCCACTGGAAACACCACTTCTTGTCCGACTTGCATGTGTTAAGCATGCTGCCAGCATTCATCCTGAGCCAGGATTGAACTCTCCATGAGATTCAATGCTAAAATTGTGCCATTATTGTCAGCATTTCTGCATTCCTTCTCATGTTGACAATAGTTGGTATATATTCTCTTCTTAATATACATTTAACGTGAAGCATCTGCTTCTGCGGTGAAGGATTTTGCATAATTTTCTTAGTAATTTTTGCACCCCTCTTTTTTTCTCTTGATGTTTGCATTATTCTGTCTTCTGATGATGGCATCTTGCAATTGCAGAGCATGATAGGTCGAAGAGTGTTAGAATGGCAGCTCAGGAGGATTGGTGTATTCAGTGCTGAAGAGACAATTGAGGCACATCCAAATTTTGATGAAAACTTTAAGATATGTGAGTGGTTGCAACTCATGTTGGGCTTATTTTCAGCATGACCGTGTTCTATCTTATTCTTTTACTATGCTAGTTCTAGTAACAAGGTTTGTATATCATTTGACGGTCTGTAAATATCGTCTAATAATCTTGCTTTTCTCTCCGGTTATTGTATTCCAGTGTGGGCTAATCATGGGGATGAAATAAGCATTCAATATTCCGGTACTCCAGCTCTGAAGGGTGACTTTGTCAGGTACTAGTGATTTTGATATATATTTAAATTATGCTTGCGCAGCTTTGGTTTATTAGTTTGATACTCAATTTGACCATTTCTGTGCTCATTAAATCCTAATGCCTCATAGATGTGGGCGGCGGACGATTCAGGGGATCCTTAAAGACGGAATGAATGCCCTGGGCCGCTACTATTTGAATAATTTCGTTGATGGAACAAAGCAGGTTTGATGCTCTTATCATTTTCACTATATCCGTGTTTTTGGTATGCTTATATTATCCCTCTGCATGTGCACCTGCAAGTGTGTCCACCAATTTATCTGGATTGCTTATTTGAACACCTTGAAAATCTTATCACTGATGAAATTTTCTCCAAAGGAAGTAATGCATGAATGCTGCAATTTGATTTTCCTCCTAACTTCGGAACTTTATTTGTTCATTCACGGTTGACTGAAATCTTAATTTTCGGAGACAGCAAATTAGTGTAGTACGTCTGATTATCCTCATGTGAAGAGAGAGATTCATTATTATTATCAATCGTTCAATTTCCATGCTAACTGCACTTTTTTCTGTAAAATATTTAAGGATGCAATCGATCTACTTCAAGGGCATTATATTGTCTCAGTCAGTCGCGATTTAACCACCCCGTCCATTCCGTCACAGAAGACAGGCCTTGAGGCTGTAGCTGTAAGTACTAGCTTATTGCATTTTGTAGGATAACAATATTAGCACATGTCCTTTAAGTGATTTTGTGATCATTCCTTTTCAGTAGCTATACGTTTTGTGCATAAATGTCAGTGTTGCTCGTGCTCATGAACTGGCAGTATTGACATGATTTCTGGCTCATGTAGATGAACATTATACTTTTTTTCCTTACCCAAGCATTGCTATGTGGAAGTTCCTTTGTGACACAATTAGAATCAACTTATGTTGCACGAGTCACATGGTCAGTTTCTAAGATATAGCTAAAGACGATCATCACGCAAAGGCCTAAATAACTAATGCACCAATATCCAGTCCAAACTAAGGAATTTAATTAATGTAGGTGAATAGATGATTTTGAAATTTCTTTTCTTTCACTACTTGATGGAGGGGATTGAAATTGTTGTTTAAAATGCATTTTGTGGATATTCGGTACCTCCTTTTATGGTATAGGGCATATTTTTGTGAAGGTGAAACAATCTTATTTTTAAACATTTGTGCTGAAAGTTGTTGAGAGTTGGTTGACCATATTGTCCTTAAAGCTCCTCAACTTTTCCTATCTTTATGAAGATATGCTGGTGGACCATGAAATGCTGTTAATCTATGTGCAGCAGGACATTCCGTGCTTTCATCGTCCTATCATGAATATTCTGTTTGCTATAAAAGTCTTAAGTAATTCAACTTGGTGGTCCCTTCCGGATGATCATTGTCTTCTGATACCGGTTTAAAACTATTGTCTGTCTAAATTTATTCAGTTGTTGGAGACCTGATTTAACTGCCTCTGTTTCGATCATGAGAGAGACTATTGCTTAATGTTCAAATTGCATGGTTACGTTGCGTCTATTATGGATGTCGTCATGCTGTCCTGCTTATATTCAACTCATGCTTCTTTTCTCCATTTCAGTCATTTCCTCTGGCTTTGTCATTGGTCTTGGTTGGATTCTTTTTTGCAGCCATGTCTTTAAGACGAGGTGAGCTACTCTTATGTGCATTTGTTCCATCATCTCGAAATCAACACTTAATGATGTTCTCCTCAAATTTTTTTGGATAGACTGGTTCAACAGATGCGGCAATGTAGCCTTAGTTTTTGCCTGACAGAGTACTTTATGACCTTGTTTTATGGTTGTTGCAGCGAGAGAATTGCTACTACATCCTAATGTGACAAGTCTTATGAATCACCTCGTTTCTTTCAATTTTCTGTCTTTCTACGACAATCAGGTTGTAATTATAAATCCTGCTCTTTCCTTTTGCAGCTCCTTTCGAATTCCGACACCTGTTCTTCTCTTTTGTGTGGGCGGGAATGAGTCTTGCGATAGCAGCATTTGTAAGGGCTAATGGCCGGATTTTCTGCAATCGACCTCGTCTACACAAGCCTCGTTGATTCTGGATGCAAAAGCCTTGTGCCACTAAACTGCCGTTTCACTGTTTTTTTCTCGTGTCGCTGCATATTGTATTTATTCTTTAACTTCTATATTGCCTAGAATCCAATTGCCTTAGATTTGCAGTTGACGGCCCTACGTTTGGAATTAATGAAGATTTGTATAATTAGATTTCTCTTGCTCTATCACAATATGTTCATTCTAAGGAAATATAAAGGTTTGGGGGACATTGATTTACTTAATACAGCTGCAGATCTCATTTACTCCTAGATCATATCAAAACCTTGTGAGGCGTCAACATGCATACTTTTTCTAATGCTCTACTCAAATCCTAATTTATGCTTATAATCTTCGTGTGTAGTAGCCCCCCTTTTCTTTTCTCGAAGGCCAGACAGCTAAACCACGGATTAACTCTTTTTCTGATGTCTTTGGCTATCTACAAAAAGATTTATCTTCTTAATTTGCAAATTGGCTTCGTTTGCCTTTATGTCTCGTCCAGATAATGTCCAAACCATTGAAGATGTATGGCGGTTTTCGTATGATGGTTAAGTAAGCAAATTGACAAGCGCAATGTCATGCACGAAGAAAGTATTCTAGGATCCATGTGATCGAAGGTCGCATCTATAACAAATTAAGGCATTTGTCTAGATTACTACTTTTCGACTTTAATCTCGTTACTACCTCGATAATGCTTATCGAGAAAAGAACCATCATATCGAATAAGATGGATCCTGGACGGGTATCACAGGATATGATCCAGAGTCGAAATATTGAGCATGATTTGATCTGGCGCAAGGAATATGAAGAAAACCGAATTGCTAAATCAGAGTTACTGAAGCGTTTGGAAGATGAGACCTTGGCTTCTTGAACACACTCTGGCTATGAAAAGGACAGGCTCAAAATAAGAGAAATTCGCTGAAGCAAAAACATGGGATTTCTTCTTCAATCAGGACACATAAATGCCCAATGGACACATACAGAACAAGGAGCAAAGTAAAAGCAGAAGCCCCAAATTGTTAGATATGAGCTGCAGGAGAGTATTAGCCTGTAATTGCATTATCCAGTTTCAGACCCAACGAAACAAATGAGAATCTGAGCATCATATTTCTGGAATTTAACCTTTCTATTTCTGCAACCGAGACATCAATATTTTTGAGAAAAAAAAAAGATTTTCTTTCAAAGTATGCCGTGACACCTCTTATCTAGTATTGATAAAAATTAATGTTACATGGATGTGCCTGCGAACAGCTGGGGCTGTCCCAGCTTATTCCATCAGTGGATCATTCCATCGTTACTTGATAATCGACATGGTAAAGTGAGGAGCTGATCAAGTATCAAGCAAGTCAACTGGTTTGAGGAGAGAAACAAGAGCAACCGGACTGCTCCTTCCCTCCCTCAACGAGTTGCAGTCCTATATAAGTAAAACGCAAAATCGCAGCTGAACCATCTAAGATCGCTAGCTATCAAGGCTGCAGAGAGATCCAAAGCAAGAGCAAACTGTCACCTACTTTCATGAGGTGCGAGAAATTTGATCTCATGACTGCTTCCTCTTCTTCTGCAGATACGAGTAATTTCGCTGGTAGTGCAATACCACCCCCACCAAATGCCACAGCCCGATCTCTGGCCAGAGTGCAGCCGGAGAGTACAGGGGACTGTAGCCAGTCTGCCATAGCAGGAAGTTGCTCAGACGAGTCTCCCCAGAACTCCGGATCACAATGTCCGGATCAGGAGCCACTGCCATGTACATGTGCCTCTCGATGTCCACCAGATTTATGAGAGGTTTAATTTCTCGTACCATCTCACCATCTTCACTACTTTCAATAGTGCCTTTGGATAATTGGCTTTGCATGGATTCCTGAACCTCATTCCACTTTTCTCCATGAAATCCCGGAACAGCACGCTTAATGACTCCATTCTTCTTTTCGCTTGCCTCCAATTTGCTGAACCCGTTACAGTGTATCTCATTTTTCCCTAGTATTACAGTTCCATGCACTTCATGAATACGGCAGTCTTGAATTTCAGGGGGATAAACACCATTCATCTTCTCACAACTTCCATTTTGCTCAGTGCTATTGCGACCTGCCTCGACAGTATTTTCTGCTTGAATGTTATTCATCTTCTCTTCACAGGATTCTTGAACAGCATGAACAATTTCGTCATATGAAGTATATGCCACACAAATCAAAAGCACAGCCCGGGTATTGTGGGCAGTGGCCTTCATTGCCTTCTCTGCCGCGACTCTGACCTCCTCACTTAGAAGTTTCAGGTTTCCTATGAAGTACAACCTCATCCCATACTGATTTATGATGCTTCCATCTTGAAGCAATTCATCGATTTTCTCTATCATCAGATTCATCAGATATCGGACTTCCTCAGGTTTTCTCTTAAAGTTTTCAATGCTAAAGGCATACACCGTGATGTATTTGACCCCAAGTTCGTAGCAGTAATTAAGCATAGATATGAGGGATTCATAACCAGCCCTATGGCCCTCGCCTTCAACCATGTTTTGTTTCTTAGCAAACCGCCGGTTTCCATCCATAATGAAAGCAATGTGAGTGGGAATAGCTCCACATGATAAAACACGAAACAGGTATTTCCTGAAAAAATTGCTGAGAGTACTTAAACATTGACTGCCACTCCAACTGCTTTCATTCCCCATTGTATGCTCGAGGAAAATTTAGATTGCAAATTCCATATGACCTGTTTGAAAAAAAATACAACATCATATGATATGCATTCTCAAAGCATCTCTATCTACTGAATAGGAGCAACATAGACTGTACATGCCAAAAATGGTGACTCGTGAACCCAGCTCATTCAAATTGACAATTCAAATCTGAAGTGCCACCTATATTTGGTCTTTAAAATGATTTCTACAACACCACATGTTACAGAATAGCAAAAAATCCAGCAAAGCACATTATAAGTTCAAGCACAAATGGGCACTCTGAAATGGGAAAAAGCATATTAACCCAAATCCTAAGGAGGTAGAGTTAAAGAGAAACTGCACTCACAGCCAAAAGCTCATAATGAGGATGAGTGTCATATATGCCAGTCACCGACATATCAAAAGTAAATAATACGAGGGACGAAAAACATGTAAGTGAGAAACTGACTAACTCAAAATCAGCAAAGCAACATCCAGAACCAGTTGACAACAGTTTTGTAGTCCATCATCGTCCTTATTATTCTACTTATGTATAAACATTCCGAGAATAGTGCACCATCAACCATTTAATCCAGCCCCCACAACAATTTCGCATGCTCAACATTTGAACATGAGCATATTTCACCAGAACCTGGAGAGACCGTGAAAAAGTGCCTGCTCTCGCTGAAGTGTGGAAAGAATCTTACAGGTGTCAAAAGAGATAAAATAAGTTCCCCAGTCTTTTCCCTTCTTCTCTCTTGAAACCCCCGACTCTGTGTTGCTTAATTCTGTGCAAACCAGTATAAAACATTAGCCAACTATAAAGCTCTAAATTCTGGAAAACCATGAGCCTGGTGAAAATAAAAATTTCTCAGTTTTCAATGCCTAGAGTCTACCCAAAAAACACTCACAATCAAACGGTAATACATATACGACAATGAAACAGGGAGATTAAACAAGGGAAAACACTGATGCTTCATACAATGGTGTATCTCATTAAACAAGGAACAGCAATCGTATAGCTGCCCTCAAAACATAAAGATGTGGAGATCTGTTCCCTGACTTACTCTTTACTTTCGGTCAAGTGGGCAAATTATTAATTTTCTTCAAACTGAAGAAAAATTTCTCCATTTGAGCACCACCCCTCTCAATGGGCAATTTCATCAGATAGAGTGCATGACTTCATTCCCAGAACATATTCCTGTCAAAGCACAAAAAACCATCCCAACCACTTAAAGCTGTTGGACTCGCCCATGTACCATCATCTTCTCTCAATTTCTAATCCCCACAACTACTCAACAAACAGCATCAGAGAGGATCATTCACGTGTTGACAAGTAAGTAAGAGTCAGCAGTTTGCTAGAGTTTCCAGTAATTGCATTCCAAAAAGACAAACTTCCAAGCCTGAATCTCCCGGCAAACACATACATGAATCTTGACAACTGAACTCACAAACACCACAACGATCCAAGGAAAAGTTCCCTAAGTGCCGATACAGTACAACAATCAAAGACTTGAAATCACTTCCCAGAGACAGAACCAGTATGATTCCTTTATTTTTACCAAAAGACACTACATTTTCTAGGACGACAGTAACAGAAGATCGATCGAAAACTCAGAAGCAATCAATGACTAGGCTTTACCTATTCCGGAGAAGCTCCGGCTCACAACCCAGCAAACATTAGCAATGACATGCGATTGCTGGAAATACACAATCTAGACGAGCTGTCGATGTCCCGTGATGGAGAACTTGGCCAGCAACAGGCAAAGCATTGAACTTGGAGAAGAGGACGATAACATAGCGCCAAAGCGAATACTTTGAGCAAGTTTTTTCTTTGGTCGAAATATACTTTACGCAATTAAGAAAGAGCAAAAGTGCCCGACATAAAGAGGACCTAGGAAAGAGCGAGCGAAGCAAATAAAAAGCAGGACGGAAAGGAAAAGGAACAAATCACCACCTTTCACAGGGAAGAACAGTACTCGTGGGCTCTCGTGGTTGAAAGAAGAATCTTCAAAACCGGAGGCTTCAAAGATTAAAAATTTAGATAAATTACTTCAAACCATCATATGGGTCACGTAGGCCGCTCGATTTCGATAGACTTTGGAGCTTCCTTTCTCTCTCTCTTTCGCTCTGGGAAAAGATCTAGATGCCTCCTACCGCCCATGGAACGCCTCTGCTGACACTTGTTGATGGACCCACCTTCACTCCACGTCTCCAAGACACAGAGAGATTTTATACTCGTTTTCGCGTCCAAGCTTCGTTTTTTAATCGAGAAAACGTCGTCCGGAGCTGTTTTTTCTCCTTTTGAATGCGCGGGGGGAGATTTCCCACCCGCTGGCGATGGCCCCCCCCCCCACCACCTTCCTTTGACCAGTAGGGCTCGTAGCGACGGATTCGAAGAGCCGTCGGTGGAGACGGACGGGGAGAGATTAGCTGAGGAGGATTAGGGGAAGAAGACAAAAGGGCAATGAGAATAATAACGGAAGCGATGGAAACTTTTCCGACGTTGAATGGTCCTTATATATTGTTTTCGAACAACCGCGTGCCAACTGACGTTGACCGTTGAACGTGTTCGAAGGTGAATTGAGGCTTCGGTCTTCGCTTCCGGTGGATTCCCCATCGACCGAGGTGCTTCCTAAACAAAAGACAGAGCAATGCTGGGAATGCATTGGATCGGTTTGCGAAACCGGTGTGCCGCGGCTTCCCGTGTCTGGGGACCGGAGAGCAGAGCGATCCGGACGCGTTCGCAACCCCATGGAGGGCGCGCGAGCGAGGCGCCCACGAGCGAGGGAAAAACCGGGCCGACCCCGTTGAATGCGATGGTCTATCGTTTGACTTTGAATATGGCTCGATCCCGCGTCGCCGAGTGTATTGATCTCATATAACAGGTGTAACGTGCAATCATTGCTCGGAAAAGGAAGAGCCGAAGAGGAATCCGTATGAGATTTGATCAGTCGACGGATTAAATTTGTTGCATGCCTAAGTATATTAATTACATAAATTAGTCGTAGCATATCAAGTATTGCTCAAAAGAGGAAGAGGTATCCATGTGTGATTTAATCCGACCGGAGAGCAGAGCAATCCGGACGCTTCGCAACCCATGGGCTGCATGAACGAGGTGCTTACGAGCAAAGGAAAAAACCGGGCCAACCCGTTGAATGCGGCGCTCTGTTGTTCGACTTTAAATATGGCTCGACGTCACGTTGCTAAATGTTCCGATCTCATATAACAACCATCACGTGCGATCATTGCTTGGAAAAAGGAAGAGTAATCCGTATGAAATTTGGTGCGTAGACAATTGGCGACGGATTAAATTTGTTATAATATGTTGCATCGCTAAGTATATTAATTACGTAAATTAGTACTAGCATATTAAGTGTTGCACAAAAGAGGGAAGAGGTTCCGTGTATAATTTCGTCCGACAATTTTAATGGAACGATGTAGATATATAAAATAGAGTTTCCTTTTCTAATTATAAAGGCTCAATTCCCTAAAAAACCCCCAACTTTAACCTTTGTCCCAATTATATCCCAAACTTTTTTTTGTCTCATAAAAAACCCTCAACTTTTAGTTTTGTCCCAAATCTACCCAGTCCACTTTTCGGCCAATTTTTTAATATTATTTTTTATTTTTTCGAATTTTTTTATTTTTTCTTTTCTTTTATTTTTCCTTTCCTTTATTTTTTTTTGTTTCACCTTCAACCTCCGGCCAGTCGCCGGTCCGGCGACCGGCCGGAGGCTGGGGCCGGCGAGGTCGGCCTCGCCCAGCAACGGCGAGGCCGAGCCTCGCCGGCGCCTGGTGAGGTCGGCCTCGCCCAGCAACGGCGAGGCCGAGCCTCGCCAGCGGCCGGCGGGGCCGAGCCTCACCAGATCCGGCGAGGCTCGGCCCCGCCGGCGCCTGGTGAGGTCGGCCTCGCCCAGCAACGGCGAGGCCGAGCCTCGCCAGCGGCCAGCGGATGCTCTCGAGCTAGGGACCGGCACCGGCAGCAGCTGGTGGTTCGACTGCCGTCGCGAGGGGGCGAATTTCGGCTCCGAGAAGTGAGGCGGGCGGGCGGCGGCGGCGGCGACCATGTACAAGAACCAGCTGCAGGAGCTAGCGCAGCGGAGCTGCTTCAACCTCCCCTCCTACGCCTGCATCCGGGAAGGCCCCGACTACAGGCCGCGCTTCAAGGCCGCCGTGAACTTCAACGGCGAGACCTTCGAGAGCCCTAGCTACTGCTCCACCCTCCGCCAGGCCGAGCACTCCGCCGCGGAGGTCGCCCTCCACTCCCTCGCCACCCGCGGCCCTTCCCACTCCCTCGCCGCTCGAATCCTCGTGAGCTTCCCGTTTGGCCCTCCCTCGCCTCGAGCTATCCGGTCGCCGTTGCTGGGCGAGGCCGACCTCACCAGGCGCCGGCGGGGCCGAGCCTCGCCGGATCTGGTGAGGCTCGGCCCCGCCGGCGAGGCTCGGCCTCGCCGTTGCTGGGCGAGGCCGACCTCGCCAGTCGCCGGCGGGGCCGAGCCTCGCCAGCGGCCGGCGGGGCCGAGCCTCGCCGGCCCCAGCCTCCGGCCGGTCGCCGGACCGGCGACTGGCCGGAGGTTGAAGGTGAAACAAAAAAAAATAAAGGAAAGGAAAAATAAAAGAAAAGAAAAAATAAAAAAATTCGAAAAAATAAAAAATAATATTAAAAAATTGGCCGAAAAGTGGACTGGGTAGATTTGGGACAAAACTAAAACTTGAGGGTTTTTTATGAGACAAAAAAAAGTTTGGGATATAATTGGGGCAAAGGTTAAAGTTGGGGGTTTTTTAGGGAATTGGGCCAATTATAAATAGGCTGAAAGCTACTTACCATCATCGATCAAAAGCCATGGTCCAACCCAAGTCAAGTAAACCTTCTTTCGCGACTTATTTTCACGGTTAATTCCGTTGCGCACACTAATCTTTAATGAGAGCAAGACATGCACTTTGATTGAATTGTTGAGCAATTCAAATCGGCATTAGCATAAATATTACAAACAATTCAAAATCGCAAAAAAAACGAAATTGCAATAACAAAGTTAGAATCGATACAAATGAATACCGAGGCCTGTGCTTGACACAGTTTCCCTAAAACAGATTCGTTCCCTTCAGCACGCGTCTGAGGTTCCGTGAACGTTTGTCTCCCAGGATACAACGGTAGACGACTAAGAAGTAATCAGAACTTCAAAGCCTTCGGCGAACTTGAACAAATTGCGGAAATGAACACTATCGAAAACAATGCAAATGCAGAGAACATTAAACAGAGGAAGAACGATTTCGATAAAAATAGAACAGAGGGGAGAGCTGTTCGGAAATAGTAACGGCTATCAATTCGCGTCTGGAATAACGGCCGATTAATTCTGCCGTAGTTTCAACTCGTCGGGCGTCGGATTTGCACCATCTGCGCCTGCGCGCGAGGCATAGTATTTGTGCTATGATAATTCCCACTTTCAACTCAAGGGTATTTTTTGAGTATCAATTTCTCATTCATTCACCCATCAATTTATCCCATATTTCCAACATAAATTACCCAGTCCACAAAATTGTTACTTTTTCCTGCAATCGATGCCTTGTCAAACCCCATAACTTTTGCTCGACGCGACACTGGCGTGACGGTCAAATGGCAATAACATGACAGTCCGCGACGCGCACCGAGGACGGATTTAAGGGGCGGCGGAGAAGAGCAATGGTCCCTCCTAGAAACTCAAAAGCAGAAGCCTACCAACATGTTAGGTGTGAGGTTCAGCTGTTGAACTTTCCCCCATCGAGCTTTGTTCAGCCACTGTTCTTCTTTGATTCTCTCTCGCTGCATCGCATCGTCCTTAATTTGACTTTTCTGTTTCTGAGCCCCCCAAGAAAAAGCCTTTCGTTTTTACTATATTTGGCGAAGGAACTTACCCTTCGCCTTATCTTATTCCCACATATTATAAAAAAAATTGGCCTAATATCAACGGGGCCTCCAAAGACAACTCGGGTCCTGTTTCAGTAGGTGAACTTATTCACGATGACTTAGGCAATTGGCTTGCTGAACTTACGCGAGGAATGAGAGTGTGTCCTTCACTTAAAGTAGAACAGCAGGGCATTTTCTTGGCTCAAAACAGCAATCTCTTTAGGTATTACTAAAGTTATTTTAGCGGCGAACTCGCAAGCAGCCATTTCGTTTGCTTCAGAAATCAACTCCATCGCTTCATTTTGGTGATATACTCATTTCTCAAATTGGAAATATGCCCAAGAATTTCATTTGGCCAAGATTCGCCATAATTTTAGGGAGGGAAATGCATGCACAAATTGGCTAGCAAATTTCAGTTATCCAGACCAACAATGAGTGTGATAATTTTGTATTAGAGAGGCCACCAATTGGTCTGGCTCTTTTGTTGTAAGAGGATTTATTGGATCATATTTTATTAGGAGAGTAAAGATGTAATTTTCGAACTCTATTCCTTTTACCAAAAAGGGCATGAACTTTGACCTTAGATTGATTTTGGCCCAAGCTTTTTGATCTTCTCGCAGAAAGACACTGGCTCATGTTTCGTGAGATAATTTTGGCACAAACTTTGAATGTCTTAAAGAATAAACAAATACTAGTGCTTACAGAATAGTTTTGACTTCTATACCTTTGTTGTCCATGAAGGCCGTTGAGTTGCCGATCTATCGATGAATGGAGTATAGACGATCAATTGGGTAATGTCATCTCGATTATACTTTGCATAGAGGAAAATTACCAAAAAACGTCCTAAATCTTTTAATTTGATCGATTTAGTTCTAAACCTTCAGACAATTTGCTAATGTAGTCTTTCCGGTCAATTTTGGTCGGAAATTACTAACGATAACGATTTTTGCAATTTTTAAAAAAACTTACGCATTCCCCCCCCCCCCCCCCCCCCGCCTTTTTTTTTCTTTCATTGAGTTTTGGCCGGCAGATGACCCTCGATTGCCAAGCGGAATGAATTTTACTTGTTATTTGCAAATTTTTAAAATTTTTCTGATTTTTTATTTTATTTTCTTCCATTTTTTTATTTTTCTTTAGAAAAAATGAAATTTTAAAAAATTGGAAAACTCGTCCACATTAATGTTGGCAGTGCCATGTTAGATGCCCAGCATCCACATCTACAATTCGGGCCAAATTTGGTCATGAAGGACTGTATTGCCAAATCATTTAAATGTTGATGACTAAATTGATCAATCAAAAAGTTTAGAACTAAGAGTGATCAGTTCAAGAGTGAGTAGGTTCCAGATCTGGAACCTAGAATCTACCGTGTTTGCCTTGGAACCGACCTTGGACCTACTTTGCTTGTTTGGTCCGATTGTAGGGTCTACCATGGAACCTGTTTCTTTTTTTATTTTTTTGCTTCTTCAAAAAAAAACCAAGACAAATAGCGATTATAGAAAAATAGTATAAGCAACAAAATGGCTCAAGTTTTAATATCGTTGAAAAACAAACAATAATGTAAAGCAATAGGGAGAATAATCGATCATCTTCTTCCAACTTCAAAAAACAGGTTCTAACCAGTTCTTAAGAGCGAGAATGATAACCATTATGTTCCAAAAACAATTCCTGAAACATAAATAGATTTTTTCTATTTTTGTTCCCAGGACGGGTTTCTGAGAAAAGAAACCCGTTTGATAATGATAAAAAATTTCTATTTCTGGAACAAAAACCCGTTTGATAACAATATAAAATTTCTATTTCCTGGAACATAAACCCGTTTGATAACAACACAAATTTCTAGTTTCCGGAATAGAAATTCATTTTTTTAGAAATGGTCTCTAAAATAAAAATCAATCAAAATACCCAAACCCTAGTAAAGCCTAAGGACTTATTCATTCAAAGGAATGTGTTGTTTTTTAGGGTTTTAGGAGTAAAGACCCCTTTAGGGTTTTTTAGGGGTTAAAATCCCTTTTAAATCCCTACACTAAGGAGTCTTCAAAAATATCATTTGGGCACCTCAGAAACTTTAAATTTCACTCAAAGTCGCTGGCCATAGATATTCTAAGCCATTTTGTAAAGTTTTGAATTTTTTGAATTTTTGAACTTTTTTGAAAAAATTCACCAAATTTCCTATTTTCTCGAAATCTAACTTTTTTTATTTTCTGGAAATTTTCATGAATTTTTCTGGAATTTTTCAATTTTTATGGATTTTCTGAAATTTTTTTTGAGATTTTTAGGAATTTTCTGGATTTTATAATTTTTTTATGATTTTTCTAATGTTTTTTAGAAATTTTTTTACTTTCTCGTTGGGAATGAGCAGGGCCGAACCGGTTCGGACCAATTTGACCAGATCTAACTGAGGCCAAATTTAGGAAGAGATGTGTTTTGAAGAGAGAATACATGTTCTTTTAGAAATGATTTTCATTTCTACTCTATTTTTTTGTTCTAAATGTTGGTCCAGAACCAATTTTGGAACAAAAAGTTATTCCAGAAATAAAAAAATAGAATTGCGTTACCAAATAGGTTTCTATTCCAAATCTATTCTCGGAAATAGAAAACTAGTTTTGGATAGAAATAGAATGGTTATCATGCGTCCCCTAAGTGGGTAGGTTTATCGCCTAGAATCTAAAACCTACCTGCATAGTATTGATTTAAAAAATTTAGAATCAAGAACCAGACTTATTTCTATAGGCGGCTTGATCCGACTCTCCGCTTTTAAGGTAGAACCTGACTAGTTGCACTGCCCTATTTAGGACCGATTGGACAATCTCCCCAACTTTTTTACCTTAGATTGATTTTGGCCCAAACTTTTGATCTCCTCAAAGAAAGACACATACCTATGTTCATGAGAAATTTTCGACACATACTTCAAATGTCCTGACCTTGGTTACCTTTGTTGTCCGTAAGTGTCGGTAGAGTTGTCAGTTCACCAATGAACGTAACATAGACGGCGAATTAGGCAATGTCATCTTGGATTATAATTCGCGCATTGGATCCATCGAGTGCAATAAATAGCATGTGGGGTCGAATCATCGGAAGTGACATTGCATTACGCTTTGCAAACCATTAGGGGAGCCATCCAACAAGTTACGAAACCGAGTTTTCACTCGTTCTAGATAGTCGGCCATTCACGCGAAGGCACCGTTTGTCACGTCCGATGACGACACTCATGCACGACTGAGGTAAGCAGAACTGTCTCATGAGCATGATAGGCATGCGATGTTGTCGGAGTCTCGTTTGGTGTACGTGTTTTGATGGTGCGCTTGAAAGCCGGGCCGAAATTGACCCGACTTAAAAGTTTGCGTGTTACTTGCGTTAATCTGACGTTGAAAGTTTGCGTGTTATTTGTGTCAGTGGCGTGTTGAGAATGTCTTGAATTCGGTTTTGTCATTTTTGTGTATTCGATCTAAATTGGATTTTGATATCTAAATTGGAATTTTGTGATGAACCGAGAAGATAAAAAAAGTAAAATTGAGGTTTAGTGTTGGTCCTCGGTGGGGGGTGCGGGGGTTGCGACCCCGTGATATGGGGCGGTATAGATATTCTTTTTCTCGAGTTATTAGATTTTAAGGAGAGACCGAAAGAGCCTTAGGTTTTTCTCGATTACTTTTTATAATTCATGAATTTCCATACTGAATTTTGCTTCTTCGTTCCCTGTGACTTTTTCTCGCAAGGGTTTTCTACGTAAATCTGTGTGCTCTTTCATTCTTCTCAATTTTGATTTCGTTGTAATTTCCGCACTGATCATAATAGTACATAATTTTTAGAACTTTAATTTTTGATAGGGGTGAGCGGTTCCCGGTCCGGTCCGGTTCCAAAGTGGAACTGGGAACCGGACCGAGAGAACCGGTTCCCAATTTTGGGAACCGCGGACCGGACCGATTGGTTTTAGGACCGGGAATCGGACCGGACCGTTGGTGCGGTCCGGTCCAATGGAACCGGTTAATTAGAGTTTAGGATTTTTTTTTATCAAACACTTACAGTTTGGTTCACATTTTACTAATTTTTTCAATAAATTTATATCAATGAAGTTCACTTAGGGTTTAATTCACATTTTACTAATTTTTATCAATGAATTTATGATAATGAAGTTCACTTAGAGTTTAGTTCACATTTTATTAATTTTTTTAAAGAAAAAAATAAAAAAAATATATATTAAATAGTCTGTCCGGTCCGGTCCGGTTCCCCCTTGGAACCGGGAACCGGACCGCCCGGAAACCGGTTCTGCTTTTAGGAACCGGGAACCGGACCGATAGTCCCGAGAACCGGACCAAACTCGTCCGTCCGGTCTAGTCCAGTCTGGTCCGGTCCCGGTTTGGGCAGTCAAAGTTGCTCACCCCTAATTTTTGATGTACAAAAAATCTAATACATGATTCCTTATTCTTTAAAGAAAATTCATATTCCTTAATACGTGTGCTCTATTGAAGTAGCGTAATGCAAGTTGGATGATCTAGTTTAGAGTCAATTATTCTTCACATGTCGAAAATGAATCAAGGTACAATAACTATAATCGAGTCTTTTCTTATTTTTGTCTTTTTTTTCTTTTTTTAAGCTAGAACAATAAGTCTAGGTTAGGTTATTGTCGATGCTTTTCCTGTCCGCAGCATAACTCTTTGTGGGGGAGGCAGTGCCTCCTCTAGTAATCACATTTCTGATCTCTAATTAATTTCTAATTGAAATGAAAAGGACTTGATCATATCTCAAGAGTTATTTCCATCAATCACAAGACTGTCACATCTTCTGTGCTAGCAATTTATTTGCTGCAGAAACAATTTTTTCTCCGCAAATTCTTCCTGTGATTGAGTGTGCCTAGTCTTCACCCGCATGGACTATATGTGCTAATCCGTTTAGCTTGTCGAGGAAACCAAGTAATCTGCCAATCTAAGTTCCTTCAATATCAAAAGATGCATTGTATCTAACTTACCAGAACCTGCACGCCGACGGGTTGATAAGAAGTATTGGCGCTAATAGTAGCACTCAACGATACGTTATAGATGCTGCAATTCTCCAAAGATAGCACCTTGAAAATCTCTCGCGAAGCGGAGCTTTCGATATTAAATTTCGACGAATCAGAAATTGGCTCGGAATAGTCCATCAGAACAGTCTAACTAGTAGAGTAGTATTGACTTATGATTTTCCGGATGTGGTCCTCTGAGTCGGTAACAAGCGAAGAGTTCGCTGTCAGAGCATCCCAGAAAGTTTGCGCCAGGACCAAACAGATTCTGGAACTTGCAAAGGGCTTTCAGTTTGTTCTGTTTTACTAGAATTGCTTCCATCCAAGGTATCCATGGCACTCGTCAAACTTCAACAGGGTTGCGGCTTGCGGGTTCCCTACTTGAATAAACAGGCCTCTGTCCAGTGTGATATCTCGTACGGTGATGGCCCATCCTAAACCGAACAGCTCTGGGTGCCATGTGATACAAGAAGTGTCGAGCTCTCGTCTATTTACCCTTCAAGACATTGAGCCACAACTTGGTCGTTCTGTTGAGCATAAGCCAACCCAATTTGACTGACAATATGAAATTCTGGTCTCGGCATAGATGGAAAGCCAAGTCCACCCGCAAGCACACTTCATTCCGAACGGCTCATCCCAGGGCTTCAAGGACGAGTAGCAGGACCCGGAGTTCCTCCAATTGCCACCAAAATCTGGAAGCCAATGAAACGGTTTGGTTACGTTTGGATGAGACAAATTAGAGTAGACATAGTATAACTAGGAATCACAACTGAAGGCTAACCTTATCACTGTGGCTCGCCAGCCAATGAAAGATCGTTTCTCTTTTCCACCAAGCAATTGTTGGAATGCAGGATACATGCTCTTTTTGGTCGGACATTGGAAACAGAGGATTGCCGAGGCTTTTCGCGTTCCTCTCAGCCTTCTTCTGCCGACAGAAATCCACCAGTTGCAATACTGGAAACCAGATTTTCGACACTTTATATGTTGCCGCAGTCAAGTTTATTGCATTCAAATGTTCCAAGCAAAATAGGAGTGCTCCCTAAAAGGTAGATCATGCGCTCAAGGAACACGAGCCTAGATTTGTCTCTACCCTTGTTGTGCAAAGAGAAACAGCAGTTATTTGCTTTTTGCATTTTAAGCTTCCTACAGAGAACTGATGATTAAGAGGAGGCCATAAACTTGGAAACACTTCCCAGGGACAAAATTTTTTTATCTCTCCATTCATGGTCAACTACAAAAGAATAGGTCGTACATCATAATTTCCAATCACACCAGAGAAAAAGAAGAAAATGCTTGTACATTCTAATCATTCCACCCTTATTTTGAGGCAAATGCTGTGACTAAAAGAAAAGGTTGTAAACCTAAGGAGATCATTAGAAAGAATTTGACTATTGTACAACAACCAAAGAATGTGGTATTTGGATGGATGCTAACGTTGTTGAATCATCCATTGCTATGTTCTTTCTACGTAGTGACAAGTTCCAAGCTCACAATACAGTTCCAAGATGTCTTGGATGAAGAGGTGAGCGACGATCCATCGATTGATGACTTACGCACGATTAGCCAAGGAATGAGAACCAATTGTGGGTTGCTTTGATTTATCCTTGATCAATTCAATCCGTTCCAAAGTCTCCACCACCTCTGACATGGAGGGCCGATGTCTGGGTTCCGCAGCTAGGCATTTCAGAGTGAGCTGTGCAGTTTGTAACGCTGCCTTAAAGGAATACTGGCCCTCCATCCGGGAATCTATAATATTCTTCAGCTTTCCTCTTTGAGATAGAATTGGCTTGGTCCAATCCGCCAAACTTTGCTGCCCACTAGGACGCTTCGTGTCGAGTGCCCGCAAACCGGTCAGCAATTCTAGTAGGACCACACCGAAGCCGTACACATCGCTCTTCACATACAAATGGCCTGTTGAACAATCTTTCACATCAGCTAATATGTGTACTGAGAGTGTTAATGGACACAAATCCAAAATGGCACATTGGGTGTCTTATGGGTAAACAAATTATTTTTCGTTTCACTCTAGACCTTTGGATGTCTTTACTACCATTTTTGTAATCTTTGGCTGAAGAAAATGACAAGACAAAGCAAAATGCTGCACAACTATAAGAAAGCAAAAGTTACTTTCTTGCGGTTGAGTACATCACGCATCTTCTGGCATATAACCCTTTAGGCCTCCTATTTCTAGTCCAGATAGTGCCAACTAAAGATGAAGAGACATTTGTCTTTGAGCTTTATTAAATTGTATTGTATGTAAAGTGAAGAATATGCAGTTACCTGTTGCTACATACTCCGGAGCAGCATAACCGTATGTGCCCATAATTCTGGTCGTCACATGCGAGTCGCCTCCAGAAGGTCCTAACTTTGCCAAGCCAAAATCAGCTATTTTCGCATTATAGTGCTACAAAAGACAGGTAAAAAAGAAGGTTATTGAAAAGTTATAAGCATAAGATCTAAAGTTAAATTTTTAAGGAACTCCCTAAAATCACATCTGCCAATAAATTAACTGAAACGATATAGTTTCTTCTAATTGATGATGAAATGTTTTACAAATACAAGCGTGCTACCAACCAAAAGATTAAATGTTTAAACTAACCTAAGAGTATGGTATTAAATGTTTAAACTAACCTAAGAGTATGGTATCTGCTATTCGTTACTTTATAGGCATCAGAGAGAGCAAAAGACAGGATTGTTCATACATTTTCCTCTTCTGTGGAAAAAGGAAAGAGAATGTACATTATATTGCTTGCTATAAAGTTCCCAATTATTCCTTTAAGCTTCATCAATAGGCTGACCTAATTAGTCATTTATTGCAGCGGCACAGCAGTCAATGCTCTAACCTCTAAACTCACTCTTGCACATAAAATAGGAACTAACCGAATCGAGCAGTATGTTTGAGGCCTTAAAATCCCTGTAAATGATTTTTTTCTCTGAAGTATGCAGGAAACACAGGCCACGAGCTGCTCCGATAGCTATTTTGATTCGTCTATCCCAAGATAGGGGTTCAATACCAGGACTCCCTGTGCATCGTGAAAGAAGAATGAATTATAAGGACTTCTAAGCAAAGGATGTCTGACTTAAAAGTTTCACATTCTTCTTTCGTTTTTTTCCTGCTCGAATTCTTACTTCTAAAGAGATGATTTTCCAAACTGCCCTTCTGAATAAATTCGTAGACAAGGAGCAGCTCTTTCTCCTCCCAACAGTATCCCAACAATTTGACTAGATTGGGATGTGAAAGCCTTCCAAGAAAGTTCACCTCCGACTGCAGTGCACAATCAAAAAGGAAATAACTACCGAAACACGTTGGAGAACGTACATAAATAGAAGATACAATGGTTAAGATGTCTGATTATAAAATAATTATAGGTTCTTCTCTCCATTGGAACAATAATGCCAACACAACCAGATTAAATGCACAACTAAATTGCCAATGCAACAAAAACTTGGTGGGGAGCCATTACACAGGGATTAAATGCACGTGTGGTTTTTGTGTGATCAAATGTTTGCATGTTAAATGAGGACAACAATCTTACAAGAAATTGAAGTGTTCCAAAGGTGTTTTAATCATCTGTGCCTTAAAGTTGAATCTCCCAAATGCCATCCAACTAAATCTGTCGAAGAGCTATTGACCTAATGCAGAAACATACATTGCTGAGAAGTCACGAGTGAAGTAGACATTAGGCAAGCATGTTAAGACTTTGACAGTTCGACTTTGCAGACAAATATAGAAATTGGCGAGTCTAGCAGCATTGTCAAGCACCTTCCAAGGGAGAATTTTAACGTACCATCTAGTCTCACATTTGTGCCGGTAAAATGTCCCAAACCTAAGTTCATATGAATGTAAACAAAAAGTGCTATGTAGAAATGTATAATTGCCACAAAAACAGCTAGATGAAGTTTAATATAGCCAAATACCCAATGCCTCCCTAATAAATTAATTGTATATGCAGAGATTGTCAAGGAGGGTAGCTCCACGCACTTGACACCTCGGTTACGGGTTCTATCACTGGCATGGAGCTGGATTACAACTTCGAAGGGAGGGTTCAGCTCAAATTTGGGTTAGAATCAGAGAGGCAGAGTTAACGTAGGCCAACATCGTTCTTGGCTTCAACATAACTTTGTCACATTCTTGAAATTGTGGATATTAGTTGATCTTTATCAAAAAGGTAAATCAATCCTCCACCATCCATTTGTAATCTATTAGAGCAAGGAAACTAGAGAGTGGCCATTTATTTGTCAACGAGGGACCCCCAAGTGTGCATATGCTCAATAATGGAGATGGGGAAGAGAAGGTAGTGACAGTCCACTAATCATAATTGCAGCTAATTCCAACTTCTTGACCGTCTCTTTCTCCCTCCCCTATTTACCACTAATTCGCAAGTCAATCTTCAATGGAGCCAATAACAAATTGCTGATGAACTTTTTGAGTTAGAATTTACCTGCCACTCATCGAAACCTTGCACACTCTCTGGGTTCAGTTTCTTGATGGCAACAATCATGCCACTCCCCATTTTGGAAGGTGCAAGTGTCTTCTCATCAACCCAGCCCTTGAAGACCTTACCAAAACCTCCCTCACCCAATAAATTATCAGACTTGAAGTTCCTAGTAGCACTTTTCAGGTCAGAAAAGCTGAAGACCTTCAAGTCGGGCGTCTCCAGAATCTCCCCATTCAGATCTGCCCCGTCCAGGCTCGTGCTCGCGCTCGCCGCCTCCGAGAACTTGCCAATTCCACCGCTGCCGCTTGTTGCAGAGAATCCCGCGCTGTTGCCGTGGTAATTTGATGTCCCTGCTCCACACAGAGCAGCAAATGTTGCATTGAGTGGTGGACATAATGGGTTTTTGCGGTAAAAGAGAGAAAATCTCAAAACTTCTCGAGCTGCAAATGAACAGAGACACAAGCAAACAGAGAAACCCAACAAAATTGCAAAAATGAAGCAACTCAATCCGAAAGTGGAAGTTGAGCATAACCAGCTCCACGAGGTGTCGAGACAACAAAAAGGGTCACCAAAAATTGAAACTTTTTCCCCGGAAGGTTTCAAGAAACAACACCCAAAAAAGGCGAAGACCCAGAATTAGCAAAGACTCAATTCTTTGGAAGAAAGAGGAAGTAGGGGCTCCTGGGATGCACCTGATGTGGAAGTCCTGGCGTTACCAGAATGAATATACTCATTAGATGGAGAACCCAAGCAATTTCCCATCCCGAGCTCAGCTCAACACTTCCCCAAAGTCGCTAATTGCCCAGACAGAAAGCATACAACACCACTGCTGCTGCTGCTGCCGCCGCTGCTCGTTCTTCTTCCTCTCCTCGCTAACACGGAAGACTTGGGCGCGGCAGCTCCAGATTCTTTATAAGAGCCAAGAGAATTCTGGGAAACAGCTAAAAAGGGTGGGACAAGAGGTGACGAGTGATGAAAGTCGCGTTTCACATGATTGGAGGGATAAAAAGCGACACTTTCGCGTTGAAAACTGGGCAAATTCCCTTAAAAAAAGCTCCAGACTTTACGACAAGTTTCAAATTTATCGTAAGTATTTTTTTTCTCAGAAAAAACCTCGTGCTTTGAGTTGAGTCCCAAATTTATCTAGAATTTTTTTTATCTTAAAAAAAATCTCAAACTTTACTTTCAGTTCTAAATCTATCCGAACTTTATTTCATGTAAAAAAAAGGAAATTTCAATTTATTTTCAAAAATATACCTCCGTGATCCAATCCCAACTTGACGTGTCACTTCCACATCATAATAAATCCACATCGGTAAAGTAATGAGGCGATAGGTACAGATTGACGTCGTATTTCCACTTCGATAACAAATCAAACCAAATAAAAATTATAGAAATTCACCAAAATAAAATCATTCTAAGATATGAAAGTTAGGGATAATAACAAATCCACCACAAAATCTTTTTTTAATTTAAAAAATAATCTAATTTTTAGATTCAGTCCAAATTTACTTCGAACTTTTCTTTGTCTGAAAAAAAACCCATTACTTTGTTGATGTGGATTTATTATCGACGTGAAAGTACCACGTCAAGTTGGGATTGGATCATCGGGATATATTTTTGAAAATAAATTGAATTTTGGCGATTTTTTTTCACACAAGACAAAATTCGGAACAAATTCGGGACTGGACTAAAAGTTTATGATTTTTTCTCAGACGGAAAAAAGTTCGAGGCGAATTTGGGATTGGACCTGAAGTTCGGGGTTTTTTTTTATACAAAAAAAGGCTCGGTATAAATTTGGAGCTTGACCCAAAATTAATGGGTTTTTTTTTAGGGAATCAGGCAGCTGAAAACTCTCTCTTTTCCCTGTTTATTCGCTCTCGGTTTCGTATTCTCTCCCCCTCTCTCCTCGTATGGAACTTACCATGAAACCGCCTCGCCGTTTCACGGCGCTGTCTTTGTTTCTTTCTAGTGCCGTATCTCCAATTTGCTCCTCGTGCGGAAATTTTTCAACGCGGGACGACGGCGGACTCGCCAAGAGTTTGGACTCGGCTTAAATCCAAGAACGTGACGAAACAGCAAAAAGGTTGGCTTCTTTCCTGATGGGTTCCCCCGTCGAAGCTCCAATCGTTCTTTGCATATTTTTGGTCGTCCAAAAGATGGGCTGCTTTCTGAAAAAGTGAAAAGCTCGATGCGTGCTTTTTAACTTTTTAGTTGTTTTATTCGACGCAGATGGTGGTGGTACCGTGGTGATTCCGATGTCTTCGAGGCGTCATCGAATTCCCGGGGCCTGTACGAGGAGAGTCGTCTGATGTTTAAGCGGATGATCACGAGCGTATTCATGTGTAATGCCGAAGGGACAAGGACGATTTGGAATATGATAAGACGGCGGCGCAAAATTTTTTATTTTCAATAAATAAAGTGCCGCACTTTTTTT
This sequence comes from Syzygium jambos, assembly GCA_031216235.1. Taxonomy (NCBI): domain Eukaryota; kingdom Viridiplantae; phylum Streptophyta; class Magnoliopsida; order Myrtales; family Myrtaceae; genus Syzygium; species Syzygium jambos. The sequence goes on from CM062228.1 coordinate 17,425,433, forward strand.
TCGATTCTAATTTGACTAAAATACTCCTCAATAAAGTGTTTTGACTATTTCACCCATCGTGGGTCTCACATTTTAGCGTCTTAAACTCTCCCGCCGTGTCTTTTTTCGGCTTTTTATTTTGCGGGTCCCACTTTCCTTCCTCTTCATCCCAACTTTCGACATCTTTCTCTCTCTTGTAGAAAAAAATGCCACCGTAATCACCTCCTTAAAAGCACGTCAATCGAATGACATTTTCTTGATCTAATTGATGGTTGTGCAACATGTGAAAGCTCTTCTCTATTCAAAACCAACCCCATATAATACAGATGAGGGATTCAACTAAACTTTGCACCAGACTTTACCATCTAATATGCGAAAATGCATTTGGTGTGCCCACTGGTTTTCCACTTTATCAAGAACTGGTAACAATAAACCAACTGAAATGAGAAGAAAACTAAAATTTATTGGATAAAAACCCTTCATCGTATATCGAGTCCAAACCATAACTAGACCAATATGATGGGGAGATATCAAAATGTACATCTTGACATCATTCTGCCAAATATATTGCAGAAAAGAAAGAGGTCAATGGAAATTAGTCCGAGGAAATTTTCAATGAAAAGAATACACAAAATTCACTCGAAAAATCAAATGCATACTGTATCCAACAGGGTCAAAGAAATCGGTAAGTTCAATCGTTAGAAGTTAATAAGATGAAACTTTTTTTCACTTGGCGAAAGCAAAACTCTTTAGGATCGGACAAGATCCGTTTTTCTCTTTCCAACTCTTCCCCACAATATTTTCGAAAACTTCAACTAACAAAATCCCTAGAAAGAGAGAAACTCAGCAATACCAAAAGGCCTCACTAAAGATCTTAAAAAACATAAACTTTAATCAGATTCAACACTAAATAAGGAATAAATCAATACTTACTTTTTCAGACATAAAAAAAAGGGATGAAAGAAGAAATAGAAGAAAAAAAACCTTCAAACTTCATTGACCTGAACCCATCTCAAGGAAAATTATTACATTAGTCAACATTAACCGACACTTCCAATTTAATCAATTTATCCGGCACCTAACATGAAAAACGGCACAAAAACCATCTCAAACATCAAAGAAAAGAAAGTAAAAGGAGAGAGAAAGAGAGAAGGGCGAAGATGAAGGAAAGAGAGACCTGCAAAAGAAGATTGCGAAAAGAAGATTACTAAGAGATTGCAAAGGATGTTGAAAGGTGAGACCCACGATAAATAAAATGGTCGCAATATTTTTGTTGGGAGTGTTTTAGCAAATTAGAAGTGGAAAAAGAGCGGCCCTAAATAAATTAGTATTTTTAAGTTTTTGTCGAGTATTGACTAATAAAGTTTTCTTTTTCACCCTCTTTTTAGGTTTTCAAGTTATTAGGTTATTGTTAAACTCGTCAAATGGGTGGGTCGTGTCGAAAATGATTCAATCAAATTGACCCATTTAAACCTATTTCGATGATTTCTATTTAAATAAAACTAGTGACTTATACCAAATTTAACTTATATCCAACCTAACCCATATTGCTACAATAATTCCATAATTAGCCAAATCTAGGATAACTCATAATGCATAGAGTGAGCAAGCACAAAATCGAGTAAGGGCAAGAAAGAGTCATAAATGTGAGTTGGGTCTAAGTAAGTTATGGACCCATTTATCATTCATATTATTTCAGGCATTACTATTCTAAACCCATTTACTTGATATAACTAGTCCATGTAACAATTCAACCCATCAAATATGGATTAAGAAATGGATCCATGATTTATCTTGACAGGTCTAGCTATTGTTATGATGATCATCATAACACTAATACTTTTTGTAAAAATACGTATTATCCTTACTTTTTTTATCTATTAATTTGAGAAATGGGAATTTTTAGAGCTGTATTATTATTCTCCTCCACTTTTGAAATGCAACAAAAAGAAAAATTACTCGCTTTGGCCAAGACCCAGCATGATTTCTTTAAGAATGGCGTGAAAATAATAGTAATAATAATAAATTAGAAAACACATGATTTCTATTGGATGCTAAGTGGATAAAGAAGGAACAAACAAGTCGCGCATACTTTAGCCAAGACCCATCATGTTTTTTACGACGAACGAGTGGTATAATGTGGAGTTTCGTTATGTTTTACGCGTGTGAACGTACTTGTATAGAAAGAAGTGAAAAAAGAAAAAGGGCGATCGTAAGATCCAACAACGCATCTAAAAGTTAGCCTAATTTGATTCTGGGGTTGGGTGGGGGGGACCATTCAAAAGTTCAAATGAACAGTGTTGGTGGTGCTGCTGATGATCTTCGCGTTTCGTGACCTCGTGTTGCAGCATGAAGCCGATTACGCGGCCTTGTTCTTCGATCTTTTACGACCTGGTCTTGGCTGTTCACGCGAATGAATGATTAGTTCTCTCTAAGTTTGACGTACATACGGCGGGAGGTTGTTGCGTGACGACTTCCCACATCTTTATGTTCTGTAAGAAGTCGTTTCGTTTTGCTTGGAAGGTGGAGGACTCGGCTCGAGTCGTGAGCTTGATTGATAGCTACTTCCCCCCCTCCTCTGTATGGTCGAGAAACAGGACACATGAAAATGGATACATGAAGCACTGGAGCACTATTGTGTTTAGTTTCTCGTCGTTCATGATTGAGGAACGGCTTATTTGCATTTCATTTGATGGTTCGAGGCGAAACAGAAATGTTACGGAAATTTTCAAAACTACGACCTTCGATGTCTATTTACGTGTCGATCACTGACGTCGACCTGTTCTCGGGCTACCGAGATATGGGAATGCAACTAATCACGTTGATTAAAATATAATCTTCCCGTTGGGAATGCAACTAACTATGCGTGCTCTCTATTCAGACTTTGCGCAAAAAGCGAAAGCGCGATGAAATGAGTAGCTTTCTTCCAATCAAGACGCGGAAATTATGTTCATGGTCCGCGGAAGAGAGTCCGCCTTTGGGACTTTATTGAAAATGGGCTCTTGATAAGTGCACTACAGAGAGTAGGAGGAAGAGGAGGAGGGAGAGAGCCATTGACCCGCAATGCACACTCATGACAGAGGTAAACATTCACGGAGGAGTGCTTTCACTGTTCCAAGAAAAAGTGCTTGAGTGGGCAACGGAGGTCTAATCGGCCCCCAAAATGACATCATGGCCCATCAAAGTCCTTCATTTCATGGGGACAGATGAGTGGAGTGATGGGCCATTGAAAAGCCTCATGGAGCAACCACATGCATTTCAATCTAAGTGCAGACATGGGATTTCTCATTAGACAATCAGTGAAGTCAGTGTCTGATACAGTTTGCAGTAGAGATGTTTTGGTTTACAGTAGATGTTTTGTAGACAAGAAAGGGGAATTTTCTGCTCCTGAATTGGGAAATCAAAGGGAAAATAGAGATAGTGGTGCAGAGCATTATCGGTTATGTGGAGATCCAAAGCCTCGTGATTGACTCGGAATGTGCAAAAAGTCTGCAATTTTTCTGGGTGCTGGTTCTATCAGATTCAAGTGGAACAAACAAAAGCAAAGGTCAACCGTTGAGGCGTTGAGTCACATGATTAAAGCCCGAAAAGTGCAAAGAACTTGGAAAAAGGGTTTTCTATTTCTCTCTCTTTTTGACTCGCACATTCAAAAAGCCACAAACGTATCATCTAAGGTCAACGGTTTGAACACGCCAGCCACGGCATGAAACATATGTATGCTCTCTTCATGGAAAGATCAGAAGGTCAAATGTGTTAAAAAGTCCCCGACCATGGATGAAGCAATGGCCAGTTTAAAGTAAGTTTTAAGAATTTAATCTAATCCTTATGTTATCTACAACAATTTGCAGCGAATTATTGTAATGGTACACTAAGGAGATCAAGCAAGGAGGAAATAGAAAAAGACCCGAGGATCGTGATCAAAATATGCAGAGGAGTATTTTTATCAGGGGTCACAAGTGAACCATTACATGCACCCCTTAAAAGATCTTACAAGAGTCGGAAAGAAAAACGAACGATGAGAGAAAAAGGAACAGAGTGCATCTGAAGTTTCGTTAAGAAAAACTTCGGTAGTCTACATAGTGGTCTAAGTAACTAAACCGGAGGTCTCTCTTCAGCAGAACTCAGCATGTCTGTAAGGCCACAGCACAACAATGTGCTACAGTAAGCAACTAAATGTTACAAGAACTGAGTAAGAAAAGGTGTTGTAAGAGTATCTTCAGAAGAAAAGAAAGATCATCCACAGCATATTCCTACCTATGGAGAAAATCTTGCGGGGATCAACTCCATGGATCATCTTTAATTCGCTGCAACCTCAGCTTAGGACACAAACCATTTTTCGCACATGAGGTTGAGGTCCTCATGTTCCCAACAATGGCACAGAACTTGTTGATTCCCAGATCATATGAAAGATAAGATGACTTCTGACAAATTTCACTCAAGTCTCAACGCTAAGTGCCCCATCATCTTCAGGATCTTCAGCTGGTGTCTCCGGAAAGAATGGTTCACGAGGATAAATCGTCTGAAATAGCTGCCAGAAACAAAGGTAGGCCAAAAATTACAAATATAAACTGAGTATCAGCTCTATCCAAAATGAGCTAAACAGATGATGATATGCACATGAATCCATGCCTGAGTATGTGTGCCCACACACATCCACAGAAGTGTTCAGTATTATGCCTAATTTTTTTAAAAGTCGAATTGAATAATTATATTAAGCATTTAGACCAATCAGAAATTCAGAGTTAGGCCAGTGGGCTCTATGTTGCAGTTTTTTCTTCTTTTGGGCTAAGTATTGCTATATGAACTTTAGTTCGAAGATAGCACTTACACCTACTTTAAAAAGATTTGAACCTAGAAATACAAATACAAGGTGAAATTAAACTAGAAAACAACTTCTAGTGGCTTTGGACAAGGTTCAATGTCAAGCCGGCTCAGAACATAAAGATAGGTAAAGCCAATCAAGTTATCTTTTCTACACTTCATCCAGATATTAATATTCTCTTTTGATAGGTATCATATGGACAAAAACAACTAATTTTTAAGTATTAATAATCATCCATAAGCTAAAATAAAAAAAAAGAAAAGAAAAGGTACTTTCTATGGTAAGTTGATAATCTAACAATATAAACATATGGATGCTTGGTCCTATTTGCTCATTTGGGTCACAACTATTAGACCACAGACGCACTAAAAGGAAAACGATTCTAGAGCAAACCCCACTAAAAGGAATAACAAGAAACCAGAATATCAACTCCAGAGAGCAATGAAAAACTGAGAACAGGACTTAGAATGTAGAACCTGAGGTGGGTCAACTGTATGTATACCTTAATGGTTGCATCTAGAGCATCATTGAAACCTAAACTTCCATCAGGCATAGGAGCGGAGCTGACAGTTTCAACTTGCCCCTGAAATAAAGAAGATAGTAATCAGAACATTAGAGAGAGTATCACCACAGAAGACATGATCAGTGTTGCATTTAAATGACTCGTATCTTCTTCAGGGTCTCAACAAGAATACCAATGTTTTAAAGGGCCACTTCAGATCAATCATTGAAACAGTGGATCAACCTTTAAGAGGTCACCCTTTTAACTGTGATTCTCTCTCAGCGTAGATGGGGCCCCATACTTGAATTTTGACAATTCTTTTCTTTCTCACAATCAAGAACGCATATTGAGTTAGTAATCAACTCTGCAGGAACCTTCCTCTGCCAATTGGCATGCAAAGCATGAGCTTTTATCTGAGATTGGTGCCTTTGGAGTTGGCCAACCACAAACTTGTAAACCGAGAGTCCATTATTTGAGTAATTTCTTCCGTAAAAAAACCCTTTTTTTTTGCATCCACTGAAATTTTCAGATTTAATTGCCTTTAATACTATTTTCCCAAGACATGTTCGTAATACTTCTCATGCAGATACAACAGTATTTGACAAATTTCCTAATTTAAAAGTTGACAATCCCATATGTGGCAATAAAATGTTTTTCTAAGCCCTGGGTGCTTGACCTTATCTTGTTTCTCCCCAAAAATACTCGTTTGAAGGGGGATTTGGGTTGGCAACATACGGAGAACACACACTTCTTAACAGACATAGGTCAAACTAAAACAGTAATAAGACATGAGTAGCTCCAAATATGAAAGGTCAAGAACCAAACCGCTGTCAGTTCTTGGATATACAATGCCCTCCAAAGAAGAAGTGGATCTGCTCTAGCATCCTCTGTTTGTACTGTAGAAGCAGGGGTGCTTTCAGAAATCCCAGAATCGTCAGGACTGATTAGAGCATTTATGGCTTGATGCAGTGTTTTCTTCCCCTGACTGGCCTCATCACACAAAGCTGAAAGATACAGCACGAACCTGATTGGAGACAATTATATATAAACTTAATAAGATATTCTTGAAAAGGAAATATGTCACTTCCTTGCAAACTGTAATCTGTTCCACTTTGGCATAATAAAACCTAAATCTCATTGTTTTCTGAACAAAATCTACCTTGTTAATATATTCTTGTAGCCATACAAACATCAAAAGAGGTGAAATCTCTGTCCAAGTCAGGAGTCAGGGCATTCCTGACCAAGCAATATAGGGACGACTTTGTTAAAGAGAGCCGCCGGGGCACTTGTTCAGTAACTAGATTACGAAGTGCAATTTCAATGCCCTGTTCTTCTCATTCAATGGGTAATCACTACTTTGAAAATTGAACTTTTCCTGATTAAGAATGCTTTACAAGTGCCACGAGTGCCCTGGCGCACTCGTTAACAAGATCCATGAAGGATTCAACTACAATAAAAAAAGAAATCCTTCGTAGAACTCAAGAAAGGTATAAATAGAAGCCTTCATTTACCCCAAGTTTTTCTATATTCTTTAGATCAGGATAGGAACATCATGAAGGCACACTCTACATCCTATTCCAAGATAACCACACAAAACACCTTCTTTCCCACTTCGAATATGCATTATTTCTCAGTTCTTGTTTTTTTCTTTTGTTAAGCTATTATAAAGCAATTAAAAACTGAATTTTGTCACTTTTAAGCTATTATGCAAAGTAAATTAATACTTCAAAGAAGAAGAGACCTATCACCTATCCAATCACATCACTTGATAACCAGCAACTAAAATTCATTCCATGGGAAAAAGTAAATGAAATAGCATGTGTAAAACTTGCAAAGCACTGAAATAGGAGTCTTATCTATAGATCAGCAAAATTTAGGCTATATTCTTGAAGCAGGTAGTGTGATTTGAGGAACAAAGACAGACTTACATGCCAGATGGACAAACGGCTAAATTACCACCAATCTGCACAACTCGAACTGATGTGACTTGCTCCGGATACAAAGCTAGAGGTCAAGCAAAACCCAGAAAGCAGTGAATAACTAAGCTCATCCACCTTAAGGACATACAGAGGAAACCAATGAGCAGTCTTACATTTTGGAGGATACACAATCAAAAAGTTTGATACATCTGGTCTCAGAGAAGACGTCAGAATGCATATTCCCCTAGCCACCTTTGCTTTAACTTGTACGTTTTCCATAAGAGACATCTGCGGTAGTGAGCCTATCGACGATGGAACTGTAAAGGATGGATCCAATACCAGCTTATGACTGAAAATGTCCTGACCAGAACCTAATCTAACACCCCTGTACTGTCCACTCTCCTGCAGAACTTCCAAGCAATAACACAAATGGGACTCTTATAAACAGACAAACAGATACCGAAAAAGAATGTCATAACTATGTACCTTATCCATATGCAAGGCAATCACCGGCATTCTCAAAACCTGTACAAATAAGTTTAAGGCCAGGAAATGCAACAATCAGTAAAACAAAGTTTTCCTTTTTTATCAGCTAACATTCAGCTTTAGACTCAGTTCTTCACATGTAGAGAATGAACATTGTCATCACATTCTATAGAAGACCAAGTACAACACACCATACAGTGCGTAGTGCCATTTTGAGCCAATTACTTGCATATGAATTCTAATGTAACCCGAGCATGAATATGAATAATGTTCCCCTTACCAAAAAAAAAAATATGAATAATGTTCCAAACTTCAAAATCAATTTCACTGGTAGGATGTTAAGGTTTGTAGTAGAACAGAAGCATAGGTGACTTTCTTCTTCCTTAAAACCAATAAAACCATTGACTGTTGATTGTACTATCTTGAATATTTCTAAACAAACCTTATTCCTGCAATTTATCTCTGAACATATATATAAAACTGAAGGCCTGATAACAATTAAAACCACAAAGCCATATGTCTTGCAGTTTCAGATTTCAAAAATGTTCACTGCATTTTTTTCATCCCGTCAATTTGCTCATACATGCATTGTCTGGTCATTCTGCAGGATGAAGGAGCTGCTTCCCTGGTTTTTGCGGGTAAAGACAGTCAAATGATTTTCACAACATGTTAACTTTCTGTTGCAAATTACATTTGAATTTATACGCTATACAGTAATTTTAGCAAGTTAGCTGCGACAGGCTGCTTCTTGAAGGGGATAACTAGCTGCTAACCATGGTTGTCAACATATATTTGGGTATCATCCTCACTGTTGAATCTCCTGATCAGTTTTTTCCCTTCTGCCATCTATGTAAAGATGTACAACAAACACATCTTCATAAACAAGCTTTTATACATCACTCCAAGTATATCATCCTCTAATCATATGACTTTCCTCTGTGCTTTTCTTTGATTCCAAATATCGATAGAATGTTAAGGCCTGATCTCTGGACCAAGATAAAGCAAAAAAAAACTAACAACACAAAACAGAGACTAATGATTGCAAAGCATGCAAGGTCAACAGCATCAACAACCAGTGATGCCATAAAGCAAAACGAAGATTCATGGACCTGTTACTGGACTTACATAGATGCAACCTTTAACAGCAGCACGTCGGCAAAATGCCTGTGCAAGCTCCCCTTGACCATAGATTGGATATATCAAAGCCCCAACAGCATTTGCAAATCTATAATGAAACCAGTAAAGCCATCAGAGTAGTGCTTCTAAAATCCCAATCATGACGTTAGCATCTTAACAATGCCATGATCTGTAAACTAAATAAATGATGTCCGACAGAGTTATGATATGCTCATTCAACACTACAGAACTATTATGCCTCAATCTTCCAGTTGTCATATCAAAGGAGCATTCACCATTTTTCACACATAATGACCAGTCTATCTAGCTTTCATTACTTCCCAACCAAAGAAACAGTTTATACGAGTTCTGGCTGATTAAGGGAACTTGCTGTCAGCAGCTCAATATATGTTCCTTTCATATTCTGGTTCTCAGAAACTTCACCTTCATTAAGCACTCTACCAGTCTGTCTAGTTTAAAGGTCATCATTAGCAGCAGGCCAGATAGACTCCTTACCTTCCTATCTCTGAATCCTATTTAAGCTTTCGAAAAAAAACTATAATTGTTTCCATGCGTATGCAAGCCAGAGAAATCACTCGGGAAGTATTGCCATGCTGCTCATCAGTACAAACCAGTAATACAGGTTGAGAATGAGACAAGAGAACAAGAATGAACCTGCCCACAGATGAGTGATAGAGCGCTAATCGCTCGATTCCTTCTTTTGTACTGATCACAACTTTACACGCCTCCTTATCTTCCTGATCATAGTCGGCCATAGCTATCGCATAAAGAATAACCCTAAACACCGAATGACAAGCTTCATCAATTCTAGCTAAACTGAAGCATTACAAAAAAATTTCCACTGCACACATTGGACAATGTCCAAATAAGCCATCAAATCTCGTTAAAATGAATATAGCCGCAAATGACGAAGCTCGAAAGGCATGAGCTCACGATTTGATCTTCTCCGGCAATCGCATTTTCGCCAAAAATTCGACAAAGGGACTCGCCAAGTCCTCCTCTGCAATCCTATCACTCTCGCCATCTCCACTAAAATGCTGCTGAACAAGCTTGAAGAATCTCATCAGCACATTCTTCTCCACCAAGCTCAAGCTCTTATCTTTAAAGATGGCGGCACGAGAATCCGGCACATTCACCAGATTCCCACCCTTATCGTAGAAGAGGCTCGCATCGATCGACTTGAACTCCACATACTGATTAGCACCCGATCTCAATATCGCATCGATGGCCTTGTCCGCGCAGAACAACACCCGAGGTCCCGCCAGGTCCAAATTGAACTTCCGCGAGTGCTGCTCGAGCGTCTCGGGCGCAAAGGAGGAAATCTCCACGTCGGAGTAGAGCGATCGGACGTCGATCCTCGCGGCGGCGAGATCGCCGCCTCCGGACGCGGCGGCAGGGTCCGGAGAGGGAGGACGGGGGCCGAGGAAGCCGGCGAGGTCATCCGGGGAGAGGGAAGCGAAGTGGGAGCCGTAGAAGGGGTTGGGGTCGAGGTGAAGGACGGACTTGCCGGCGGTGGAGGCGGCGGCGGCGAGAATCGACTCCGGGAGGCCGGTGCCGATGATCACGAGGTCGAAGCTGGACGGCTCGATCGGAGGGTAGGGCGAGAGCTCGGCCATGGCGGCGGCGGCGCGTGAAACCGAACCGCCGAGATGGAGGGAGGGAGGGAAGGAAGGAGAGAGCGCGCGCGCGCGCGGAGGGAGGGGGAGGGGCGATGGCGATGGACGAGACGAACCGCAGCGGCTAGGGAGCTCTGAATCTCCGCTGACCGTCGACTGCCGAGCTCGTGGGCCGCCGGGTCGGGCCTAGACATGGGCTCGCGGAGCGGTCATTGTGGGCTTTCTTCCTCGCGGGGTTCACACAGAAGAGAGAGAAACTGTGGAGAGCGAGAGAGAGAGAGAGAGAGAGGGAGGGCGGCAATGGCGGCTCCTGGGAAGTGCTTGCTGGTCACAGGTCCTCCTGTAAGCTCCCTTTCTACCGTCTCTCTCTAGCGAGCTCGTCTCTGATACTTTCTGTTACCTCGCGAGCACTTCAATGGGAACTTCTTTTCTTCTTCGTCGTCGCAGGGCGTGGGGAAGACGACGCTGATAACGAGAGTCTTCGAGTCGCTCAGAGCCTCGAACCCTGGTTTGAAGGTCCAGGGTTTCTATACCCGTATGTGCTCTCCGTCTCTCTCCGTCTATTCCTTGTTCCAGTTGCAGTGAAGACTTGTGATCGAATTGGTGGCTGATGCAGGTGAGATAAGACAAGGAGGAGACAGAGTTGGCTTCGAGGTGGTGACCTTGGATGGCCGTACTGGTCCCCTCGCCTCTTCCACCATTTCCACGTACACTCTCTCTCTCTCTCTGTGTGCCTGCTATGAAAATGAAGTCGCGTAGAGTTATAGAAGATTCGATGTCGTGGCGGGGCAGATAGATCATAGTGGATAACTGCGGGATATGATCGCTGAGCCCGTGATTTATCCAGTTCTTGCATAGAATTCAATGCGGAAACTCAGTGAAAGGGTGCTCGGTTTCAGCACGTTGCTGTTGCTGCATTGCTGTGATCTTCGAAGAGAACAGTGGTTTGTTAAATTCTGCAGCTTGAATGAACATATCCAATCTCGTCTTGCCGTTGATCGGATCGAATTTCTTTAGGCTTAATTGTCGCCGGAATGCGTGATCCTATAAGGCTATGCACTTTGCATCGATTGATCGCTGGTGCAAAGCCCCCTACTAGTAATGACAGCACGAAGCCATTGTGAGAAGTGTTTGATTTGACAGATGTGTTTGTTTGAATGCGAGAGACTGAGGAGGTTGAAGAAATGCAAATAGTGACTTAACAGATACATGCTGTTTTGTTTCTTCAAGAAGCTGGTTATTTTAGTGAAAGCGTTGAATTGCTGAATGGTCTCTAGCAAAAAAATTAAGTGCTATTGCTTACCCTTTGGAGCATTCCACTCTATAGGTGCTAAACATCACTGTTCATCTTTGCTTCCCTTGCTGCTTGTTAAGGCTTAGTTAGTGTTCGCTCTCTGCTAATGCATCTTTTGCGGTGGCAGCTCAGATTCTCTCAGATGGCCAACCGTTGGGAGGTACAAAGTAGATATAGCTTCGTTCGAGTTACTTGCTTTACCCGTGTTGCAGGTGGGTATTTCATATGTTGTAATTGTGATATGAACATGTGTTTCCTGGTCTTTGATGTTTTAAGTCCCTGATATGGTTGACTTATCTCGCTTGATTTTGCCAATCACCTAATCCATTTTATTCAACAAGCAGATGTATATATGTGCATTGAGTTTGCATCCTTTACATCAAGGTAGAAAAAGTAATGAGTTTCGTAGTAGGCAATCTCTGCATCAATTATTCAAAACTTGTTGAGGCCTGTCAATTTGACTGTTGTTGTTGTTTTTTTTTAATCATCTGGTCATCTTTGTGAACTGATCATACTTGTTGTATCCAAAATTTAATATACTGTTCATGTTAATTAATGGCAATTCCCAGGCCTGGCTCAATTAGGACTACCTAGTATTGATTGATCCTCTCGAATCCTCGGTTTTGCCACATACTTCTGTTGCTCATATTTTGTAGCTATTGTTCAACATTCTAGAATGGCGCTGTTGATTGAAGCTTGAATGACAATATCATCAGGTCAAGGAAGATACCGATCTCTTCATCATTGATGAAGTTGGTAAGATGGAGCTATACAGCTCATCATTTTTCCCAGCTGTCCTGAAGGTTCTCCAGTCCAATGTCCCGCTTTTGGCATCCATTCCCATTGCAAGAAACGGTCGCGATATACCCGGAGGTATGTTTTCTATAGGCAGATGCTACTCATAAGTTGCTGCATTAGCATTCCAATTTTTGTCGGATAATAAGACTTTTGAGAACAGTACCTTCACAGCGGTAGACTGGCAATTAGGGCATCATAATGTGGGAGAGAAATTATACAGACATATAATAAGAATAAAGTCTTTTTAGAGGAAATTGATATCTGAAAATCTTGAGCAGAATGAAAATTACGTGTTAAAGTTAAAATGTTACTCTTCAGGCTCTGTTAGTTAACAATGTGACTCTGCAGTTGCACGGTTGAGGAATCATCCGGGAGCAGAAGTTCTCACTCTGAGCACCAGTAACAGAGATGCTGTTAGAGAACAGATATATTCCAAGCTACTCGACTTACTCCCCAAGCAATAGGGTAAGCACGAGTTTGGGGTTTCAACCCTCGTTTGTAATATCAACTTGCCTTGCGTCATGCTGACAAATGACAATTGTCCATTAGTCTCGAACTGGTTCGATTTTCGTCTCATCATTGAAGAAGCAGGGCGTTTGTGCTGTATAAGGCAATCCACAAGACAAACATCCTCAAGAAATCTGAGGATCGGTTGAGTTAGTCTATGAACGTTGGGATCTTGTTTTCTTCCCAGAACTCGTGGTTTTTGAGCAGTTACTTTGTTAGACCTCAATCCCCGACGGAAAGTACAAAACGATCTACATTTATTGTAGTCACGTGGAAAGTTTTTAGATGTAGATATACCATGACATTGCAGAAGTTAGTGGTCATTATGCAACCTAGCCGCTTTGTCCGGACGACGGGCAAACGATATTCTTGATGGTATGTGGGCATGAACCTCACTTGCCTGAATTCATGCACGACTGACTTGACAAATTGTTGGACTACGCTCCATCCTCTCGCATAATTATTGATTTTACGAGGAGCCATAGAGATCATATTCCAGAACTTGGGTTGGATATTGAAGAAACGACCGCAGTTGGGAGCGATTGTTGGAGACTCTCTTGAGTTTCGAAATATTACGGTGAAAGCGATTGTCAAGCTAGAAACTCTCTGCATTTCAGCTATTGGGTTTCGTCTAAAGTCTTGTGTTGAAAAGGCAGTAGGATGGTAATTCTCGACATGGGTTAGTAACTCAGAAGTGATTGCAAAATACAGTTTCTCAAAGGATAGAACTTAGAAGCTCTAATCTTGTCCTATATTTACCCATCTTTTTTTATCGCTTTTGATTCGACCTAGATTGTTCTTGTTAACCGAGTGTAGGATGGATGGAGTTCTAATCCTTTGGGCAATCAATTTGGGTCGGGCCATTTATGACCCGAGACCCGATCCATCCGTTTGACATATAAACATTGAGAATGGAAGTATGAATGGAGTTCAAGCTAAGGTCCTGCGAGGCAGTGGGAGTTCTCTACTGCCACGACTTGCTTGAAGACATTACATATCTTAATGTGAATATGGTTGAGTTGAGATGGCAGTTTTGGTCTTTATGGAGATTCGGTTGGATAAATTGTTATTAGCAGACGAAGAACACCGACGGATCTCCCGGCACCGACCATTGAGAAGTCGGCTCGCCGTACGAGCCGAACTTGGGACCTCGTGGAAAACGGGTGACCAAAACTCAAGAGCTCCGATCCTTGCAAAGATGAACTCATAATAGTTATTCTAAAATATAGTTTTGGGACGTAAGCCATGCGTCAAGACACCCCGTACGGCATTTGAGATCGTCGGAACACCGAGTTTGCCATTTCGTGCACCGACCGCTTTCAAAGATCAGCACGACTATTCAACAACGATCGACCTCATCAAAGAGAGGGGCGCTAGCTCTAGACCAGCTCGGGTCAGGCTAGGCACTCGGAGCGAATCCCAATTCCTGCCTCCAGAGATCTTTCGGGAAGGCAAGCACCGCGCTCCTGAGCTTCCGGCACCAGCGCTCGGACGCCGTTGCCGGCGGGCGATTTATCACCGCACCCAATGTTTGGAGTACCGACAAAAAAAAAAAGTTGGGCTAATTTCGGCATATCGGCCTAAATGGGATTGACTAATTTCAGAATCAAGGAATCTCGCGCCGGATCCAAAATGCGGTTTGCTCGGTTGGTTCTGACTTTGATTATAAACGAAGGTAAGGACAAAGTTTGGTGTTAACTTTTGTTAGGTATGTACAAGCCTCTTAAAAGTCTTCAAGCCTTATAATTATGTCACCAACTCAATGGACTTGCAAGCACAGGGCGGATTTTCTTTTCGGTGCGCCCGTTCGATATTTGTGGCCGTTGATTATTAATTTTTTTCTTTCTTCTTTTTTTTTTATTTTTTTGTAAGAATTAATAAATAGATAAAATAAAACAATCTTAAATTTGTTCTATGTGATCCGATCACGGCCAATTGATGGCTTGTGTCATGATGCGTTCTCAGTAGCTACCAAATTCGCCGACATATCGCTGTCGGAATTTAAAATAATAAACTATGCCTTCATCTAATAGTTTGAGCTTTTATGACAGTTTACAATGGCCCTACGAAATTGTACATGTATAGGAGCAGAGTGAGGGGGAAGGGACCCGTGATCAGAGAAAGCCTTGATGTTTTGGAAATAATACAGTTGTATGAGATTTAATATCCGGAGCATGCTTATGCTCCGATCTTTTAAACAAATCGGCCATTTTTTTCTTTGTGATTCATAGGCTAAAGATGCTGCTTAGACTAAGGTTTTATCTGTTTTGCAGAATACAAATGGTTTGAAAATTGTTTTCCTAAAAATGATCGTTTATATCGTTTGAAGTAGTTAGCAAATGAAAAATGTTTTCATTCTCGGCAACAATTTATAGCTAAACATTTTTGTGGACGATGAAAACATTTTTCATTCATTCATTTTTATAAGCGATACAACCGATCATTTTTGGAAAAATGTTTTCCAAGCCATTTATTTTCCATAAGATGAACATATCCTAATTCTTACCATGAAAATTTCTTTTTGCAAAGTTAGAAAAGTGCTCAATTTGCTAAGGTTCTATTTATTTCGTGACAAATGAATTATCTGAAAAATATTTTCCTAAAAATGATTACTTAATTAGTTTAAAATAACTAGTCAATGAAAAATATTTTCATTTTTCACAACAATTTACATCTCAATATTTTTGCGAACGGTGGAAATTTTTTTCGTTCATTCATTTCTGTAACTAATACGAGCGATCATTTTGAGGAAACTATATTTTAAATTATTTATTTTTCGCGAAACAAACACACCCTTTTACGCTATTTCAGCTGACTTGTCTTGCCCTAGTACCAAACCATCACAAACTTTAAGAAGATCTTCCAAACTAAAATCTTCTCAAAGGTTGTGGTGGGTATGGCAGAGGCCCACCAAGAGGAATCTCTCTCCTTGAGAGTCTCCGCGACCCTTTTCTTTTCGGTCGGACGAAGCAATTTTTCTGAGTGGGCGATCGGCGAGATGCGTGTCCATATCGGCATTGATTATGCGTTAGAGGCCAAATCTTATGCCCTGTTGAACATGGCAGCATCCAAGGAAGAAAGCCCCATCATGACTTCCACCTTACAAAAAGGGTCGTCAAAAAGACAAATTTGATGGACCCACCAAGATCACAGAAAGAGAGAGAGAGAGAGAGAGAGAGAGAGAGATTGACTCGATGGCGCTGTGGAATCCGTGCCGATTTCCGCGTTGATGAAGCCACTTAGGGTTAGCGACGAAGAGAGCCTTAAGAATGACTGCAAATTGAGAATTGCATGGAGTGATAGCTAAGGAATTCATCGCGGTGGTTCGTAACTTTTTCTTGTTTGATTGAGATAAGAACGATGCAGAAGAGAGAAATTAATTATAGAATATTTGTATATTTCGACGTATTTTTGGAGGTATCATAATGATGACGATGAGTATATCTGCGCGTCATCATAAAAGATATGGAAAATCGAGGGGAATATTCTGGACATCTCGAGGAAGCATCTAAATATCTCTAACATGCCAGGTCGAGGCTTTTGCGATGAAGGTCGCTCTTGCATTTTTCGGGTTGCACGAACTCGACCATGGGTCGGTGCGACCCTCGGCTTAAAAGTCTCCTTCCCGTGGCCAACCGCTCCGCTGTCTCCTCCGCTTGAGGGCGGCTCTTTCAAATTAGGGTCGGTGTGGTGCCAAATGAACACATTGCATCGGCTTAAAGAGTCTCTTCCTATGTGGCATATCTCTGCCTTAAACAGGTCGTGTCCATGATTCGTCCGGCGTTGATCAGGAAACAGTCAATGTACATCCTTCGCAAGTAAATCAAAGTTGAGTGCACTTGATGAGCAAAATTGAAGTCTAGTAACCCGCACCAAAGTACGCTAATCATCCGTAAGGAAAAACGACACCATGTATATCATAAATTCCGTACGCGCGCTCGTTTCAGTGCCACAATTTTTTTCTCAATCACTTGAGCGTCACGTCGATGAAAACTTGATCGCTTCAGTGCCGAATTCGTTAATTTGGAGCAAATTATTGGCCAAACGACGTCATTTACACACTCGCTTGTTGGTTATATGATAAATTTAAAGCACGTCGAACTTTATAGCCACATAAATCGCCAACAGCCCCTTGTTTTTTTTTTTTAGTAAAAGCCGATAACACTTAAGCGATCTATTTTTTTTACAAAAGTGGCATTCAAGTGATCGGGATAAAAGTCAAAGTATTGAAGTCAGCGTCATATGGAAGTTACCATACGTGCTGGATAATATAGTCTTTCCCATAGGTAAATAGAAGGAAAATTTCAAATAAAAGCTTGAGGCGCTATAATTTTTTCAAATAAAAGGCATGAAATAGACTTTGTTTCAAATAAGAGTTAGGAGTGGCCAAATCGTCTCAAATAAGGACTTTTGGCTAGCCGGCTAGCATGTAATTATTCCGGCCATTGGAAAAGGGATATTTCAATCAAAAAATTTTAAGTATATTTTTTTACTTTCTTTTTCTTCTTTTCCTTTTCTTTTTTCTTTTTCCCTCCCCCGCTATTGTCACGCCTCATTGATACCCTGCCGGCCTCAGGCAAAGGCCGCCCTTGCCAGCGTCAGGCAAGGGCATTCCTCGCCAGATTCGGCGAAGGCAACCGGACAAGGGCTGCCCTCGTCAGTGTCGAGCAAGGTTCGCCCTCGCTTGGACGGACGAGGGACCCTCACCAACAACAGACAAGGGTGACCCTTGCTTGACATTGGCGATGGTTGCCCTCCCCCTGAGTCCGCCGGCGAGGCTAGGCAATGGTTGGTGAAGGAAAGAGGGGAAAAAGAAAAAAAAAGGAAAAGAAAAAAATAGAAAGAAAAAGAAAGGAAGAAAAGAAGGGAAAAAATTCAAAAAAGCAAGGGACGAAGATGTCCTTCGGCTGCAAAATCAGGCCCTTCTTTTGAACCAACATAGCTACTTCACTTTCTTTATTTAAAATAACGTTCATTTCATTTTCTTATTTGAGAAAACGATGTCACTTCATATTCTTATTCAAAATAAGCTAACTTCGTATCCTTATTTTAAAAAACGAAAACAGTTCGGGCTCCTGTCATGCCCTCATTTGGAATTTTCCCGTGAATATATACTCTCCCGCTACGTATAATAAGATTTCGCGGCGACGGGGACGGCGGCGACTCGCGCGAAATAATATACGGTCAGCTAAGCCATGGCAAAGGTGCACATAACGACAAAAAAAAAGGGGAAGAAAAGCCCGGGTCCCGCGAATTTCTCTTACCGAGAGCGAGGGGGGGATGGTATAATAGGGACAAAAAAGACACGACCATGTTACCCTCCGCACCGCCTCGCCTCGGATTTTCCGATTTCGCGGTGGGAAGAGACATTCGTGGGCCGCAAGTATCGCATCAATCAGCGGCGCCCCTCTCGATATTCAGCAGGGCGCACCACCATCTCGCGATCTCCCACCGACCCTCTCTCTTCTTTATGTCCCCCCGGGGATTTTACATAAACCCTTTTTCTCTGCACACTAAACGATCTCGAGCCTTGTCACTAATTAGGAAAAGGAGGGGCGGGACGGGGTAGAAAGAAGGAACGATTTTTTGCGCCGGGGTATTTTTCTGCCGATGAGAAAATCGGTTTTTAAATTAACTCGGCTTTTGAAGGGGTACGGTATCCGGAATAATGACACGGATAGTCCTTCAACTTTGGCACGGCATGTAATGTGATCCGTAAATTTTTAATCGTGAATTCTAATTCGATGTGAAACGTGGTCCCCGAATTTTTAATTTGTTCAACGTGTTCCGTATTCGTTGCTGTCTCTCCAATAATTCAAGTCCGGGGATAGCATGGAACGTTTCGCTGCGGTCGAAGAGCTAAATTGAATTCGTACAAAAAGGCCCGAGAATCACGTGGAACAGATTAAAAAATCCGGTGATGGAAATTGCACGCTAAGTTAAAAGTTTAGGAACCGCATTGAATAAATTAAAAAATACAGTGATCACAATTAAGCCAAGCTTGCGGAGATCACTCGGTGTTATTTTTCCGAACTGTTCTGTTTTTCCAAATTCGGTGGAACTTATTTAGGGGAAATAAGATTACGACTTTCGGGGAAATGAAACGGGGCGCGGGGAAGGAATCACGGGGATCTTCTTAAAATAGAAGGCGGAAACACTATCGCTTCCCCCCCGGGGGAGGGACACGTGTCGCCGCCGAGGGAATCGAACGACAAAGAGCCAAAGCAGCGCGAGCGGCCCTCGCTAACGTGCGCACATGGGGGGCCCCGGTCCCAACCAACACTCTTTAAAGACTTTTGCTCCACGCCTCTTCCCTTTTACCCTTGTCGCTGTCTCTCTTTCTCTCTCTCGCTCTTTCCTCCTCCTCCGTCGTCGTTTTCTTCTTCTTCTTCTGGTTCACTGATCACTGCAAAAGTAAAGCTCTCCTCCTCCTCCTCCTCCTCCTCCTCAACAACCGCCGCACGCTCGGCGCATTCCCCCACACCCCTGCGCGTGCCATGAGAAGGAGGCCGTGATGGAATGGGAGAAGCAGGAACACCACCACCACCACCACCACCACCATCACCAGCAGCACCAGCAGCAGCACCAGCAGCAGCACCAGCAACAGCAACAGCAACAGCAACAGCAACAGCAGCACCAGCAGCAGCAGCCGCCGCAGCAGGCGAAGGAGGCTCAGCAGCAGCAGCAGCAGCAGCAGCAGCAGGGGGGCGGCGAGGGCATCGGTAACGGGGCGGCGGGCGGGAACGGGGTGCTGTACGTGAAGGTGATGACGGACGAGCAGCTGGAGACGCTCCGGAAGCAGATCGCGGTCTACGCCTCCATCTGCGAGCAGCTCGTCGAGATGCACAAGAACCTCACCGCTCAGCAGGATCTCGCAGGTCCTCTCCCCCCTTCTCTCTCTCTCTCTCTCTCTCTCTCTTTGTGTCGGTCGCTCGCGGAAACGGTGGCGGCCCTCGCGCCGTTGTTTGCTTCGGGACAGGACGATTAGGGGTTGCTGATCGGGCGCAGTTTGGTTCGCCGTTGTACTATTTAGGTTGAATTACGGGGACTTACATCGTATGGGTTGTTTTGCTGAGATCCGTGTCGGCATTCCTGCCGATTGCCCGCGCACTTCCCGTGTCTGCTCGAACGGCTGGAGCTGCAATTGGTCGGACATTCATGAACGGGCGTGTCCGTGCGGATTTTGTTATGATAGGAAGGAGTTTGGCATGTGCACTCCTGAATTATCGGTCACGAATTTGTCCTGCGTATATTTATGTTGTCGTTTGGTAGCGGAGTTTCTCCATTTTTGCAGAGAGTTTTGTGATATTGGGAGCAAGCGGCGCATTCGTGTCTGATCAGCTAACTCTATTTTGTTTATTCTTTCACTTCTTCATTCGAGAGTGGTTCTGATGTAATTACTCCTCCTATTCACTCAACTCTCGTACTTCGATGTGTCATTTTCTGTACACATTCGGTGTCTCGTGTCAAATTCACGATCAGACGTGGTGCGTCTTCTTTAAGAAATTGCTGGCTGTTGGAATGTAAATGTGTCATTTTTGAGACCCGTTGTCACTCGAAATGGAATTCTTGATTCGGGAGGAGCATGCCCAGTGGCTGTTCCTTCGTAACTTTTGGCTTCTGACGAGGATCTCACTCTTTGTTCGCTATTGAATTGGATAGTTGGTAGTAAGATTCTTTTTGTGTGCTCTGAGTTTGATTTCATTTTGATAGATGAGGACTGACGTTTTCCATTTGGAGGATGAATTATGTACCATTGGGTTCTGACTTTTCCGTACTGGAAAACTAACTGACATCTGGAATTGCTGACAGGAAACAGAATATTTAGAGTCCATCTCTCTCTCTCTCTCTCTCTGGGATTTTTGCTTTTGTCAGTCCAAATCGGTCTGTGGCTTCATAATCATGATAATGTCTGGAAGCATTTCTGTACATAGGGTGTATGAGAAATACTGATGCTCGTATAACTTTTAATCCGTTCTTGTGTAAAAGCACATGCTACATTACAAATTGATGAACTCAAAAGCATATGCTTAAATCTTCTGTGACTCTCTTTCTTTCTCTTGGGATTTTGTTTTCCTTAGTGTGGCTTCATAATTATGATGTCTAGGAGCCTTTTTCTCCATAGAGAGGAGGTTTATGAGATATGTTAATTCCGGTAAAGCACATACTACATTATGTGTTGGTGAACGCGAATTATACCACTATATTTCTGAAGGCTACAGTTCTCTCTCTCCCTGCTGTCTGATATGTAATCTACTGTTTTAGCCGCGTAATAGCTGCCTATTTTTGTTAGATGACCCTAGAAATTTTTCTGTTCTTCTTTCTTTTTGAATGCATATTGGAGGCTTTAGCACTTCTGCACTTGATATTCCTAACTTTCTTGCATCATTGTAAAAACATCAGTTTTACAAAGCTGAATGTAACCTTTTAAGCTGACGTTTTACTGGTTCCATCAGGAGTTAGGCTGGGAAATTTGTATTGTGACCCCCTGATGACAACTGCTGGTCACAAAATAACTGCCAGGCAGCGTTGGACTCCAACTCCTATACAACTTCAAATTCTTGAGCGCATCTTCAATGAAGGAAATGGTACTCCAAGCAAACAGAAGATCAAAGAGATTACTACTGAACTGAGCCAACATGGACAAATTTCGGAAACAAATGTCTATAACTGGTTCCAGAACCGGCGTGCACGATCGAAGAGGAAACTACAGAATACAGCTGGCAACAATACTGAATCTGAAGCTGAAGCAGAAGTTGAGTCACCAAAGGAGATGAAGACAAAACCAGAGATCTTTCAATCTCAGCAGAATCCAGTATCAAGGAACGAAGATATGTGCTTCCAAAGCCCTGAGATTAGCTCAGATCTTCATTTTGCTGATTCACAGACCAAAGTGGAGAGCATGTTTTCTCCAGATGGCAGTTTAAGATCCAGGAGTAGGAACCTGGGCCAGCTATCTTTCTATGATGCCATGTTGTCAAATGCAGGTACATACTCAGATATACACCTCATTATTAAGGGGAGTCATCTAGGTTAGTAATGTGTAATCTGATTTGATAACTTAGAGTCTATTGTTTCCAGACGTGCTTTTGGATGCTATCTATGTGAAACACAACAGATTAGGAGATTTTTAGCGATAATATCGGCAGAGAAGTGTTTGTATATCCATGCATTTGCTGATTATCCTGTTAGAGAGATTCAGAAATTGGTATGAACAGTTTTAGGTGAAGTTAATAATTGATCAACTCGACAACACAAAAGTGTTCAATTGACCCTCCCAAGCTTTTCCATTCAACACAGAAATTTGGCTGTTCCCTGCTATCTATGTAATGATTATACTGGGTTTCCGATCTTGGATTTGGAAAATAGTATCGATGATGGTAACTGAATTGCAAATGTTCCTTGGCAGAAAGCCAAATTTGCCTAAGCGCAATTGGAGTTGCTAATTTCTGATGAGTTCCTAGTTGGTCTTGCAGGAAACGAGCATCTGGGTGGGAAGATGGAAGTACCAGGAGCCTACGGTCTGTATCATCATGCGGAAGACTTTGGCATGAGCGGATGATGCTGATTGGTGCCGCAGATCTCTCTCTCTCTCTCTCTCCTACATATAGCATAACTTACCTGCCATGCTAATGCAGATGCTTAGCTTTTGCGGCTCGCGGCGTCATAGCTAGTTCGGAGCCTAATCTTGCAGAGTTGGGTGTTCGGTTTGCTTTTTGTGAAGGAACTGATTTTTACTGAAGATCATACGCTAGTTTGACTAGTTTGTTTGGATTTGATGAGCTAGTTTTGCGCAGATTTGTTCACGGGAATGGGATGATCTCTGTATATTCTGTCCAAGTTACTCTGGCTCTTGCAATTTGGGATGCGGGGCGTTTAGATAGACCCTTGAGTTAGGCCCGGTTTTTCGTCTGTCCTAGGTCTTACCTACTGTTGAAGATGAACCTGTGAAGCTTTGTGTTTCATCTAGTTTACATATATGCATGATGTCGTGCGCCCGTTCAGTCAATTGTCTTGAGCGTGCAGAATTCATTACCTTGGTGATCGACTTTGATGGATTCATGGTTGAGGAAGCAGTTCTCTCATTTTCTGTGTTGTGCGTGCGTGTGCGTGTGCAATGCAATTGGAGGAATCTCACGTCTATACCTTGTCGACTCCGACAATGCAATGAGATTTCCTATAACAAATGCAGGTTTGGGTTTAACTCACGGAAAAGTATTTATTATTTTCTCGTCCAGCTTGTTCAATTGTGAAAAAGATGTTCCAATGCTCTTTTAGTCACATGTTTAGAATAATTTGGCATTCAGAATAATTTGTGTTGTATTTTGAATTTGACCATGAGAGGAAAAAGATAAAATGTACGAAGCGTGTGAGACACTGTATCAACTAGTCCGAGTTCATCGAACTAAAAAGATGTCCTTTGAAACAAGAAAGCGCACATCTCATCATAATGTATTACACTTATAAGGGGTAACTAAACCGAATGCATTCGTAACTTAGCTGTATCATGATCAAATTTGCATTTGTAATTGTCCATAGGGTTCGTAACATGAAATTGTCAACGCTCGGTAACTACTTAAAAGCACAGAAAAACACCTCAATGACCAGAATGGTGTCATTCGACTAGTAACAACCTTTCACGCGTAGCCAATTACTTTAGGTCTTGCGTGGTTGAATATCCGAGTGTCAGAAGCGCTTCGTGAAAAATCGTTAGGAACCTAAATTTGTTGCAAATCTCCGGCGATTCCGACATTTCTTCACTGTTCGTGAATTTAGTTCTATCATCGAGTAATTGCCCTCCCATGCCGTAATTTTGCTTAAATCAAAATAGCGACATTCGCAATCTTACGCTCAGTAATTTTTCATAGATAAATTTATGAGTTACTATCACTTTTCCTTTTATCCAACGATACGGATTACATACGGGAGCCGATCCTGTGAACGGCTTCGTTTGAACCATAGAATTACCTCGGAGTCGTAGCCCTGTTTCACTTTATCGGACGACCCGAGCAACGATCCGGTTACAGGTACAATCGTTCGAGTCTCTCGAGAATTGGCGACGCAGAAATCAAACCTCGGATTTCGGGCATCGTCGAGGTTGGTTCTGTTCTCTCTCTCTCTCTCTCTCTCGTCTCTTTCCCCATCTCCGAGAAGTTCTCGGTTGATTTCGCGGAGATCAACGCGGACCCATCTCGAATTTCCAGCGCAGGGGCCTTTTCGACTCGTTGTCTCGCTGCATCTCTGATCCGTGAGTGCACCCGTTTGATTGGCTTTCATGGTTCTTGATTTGTACCTTGGTTTTGGTAGTCATCTACTGTTTGATGAAATGCCCCCGAGCAGTTGGAGTGCGATCCTTTACTGAAATTTCGTATGACCCAGTTGAACCACAATGTTGCTTTTTTTCTTTTTTTTTTGCGGTGACTGCAGTAAAGTGACGACTCTGTGCTGGACGTGCAAGAACTGTTCGGCTGTGATGACTTCCAGAGCGCTCTCGAGCATATATTTTAGCAGGTTCTTTTTGTAAGTTGATCGTGCGATAGAGAGAACTTGATGGCAGCTAAAAGATGATTTGAGTTGAGTGGCATGTGGCAATGCATTCAGCAATCTAAGTTCTAACACTGATCGGTGGGGAAATTGGTTAAGAAAGGTTTTGGGGGCTTATGCTGGTTTTTTTTTTTTTTTGTGTTTAGGTTCTGAGGAACACTTAATGTCTCTGGGAAATCAGGTAGAAAAAACCCGGGGTTGGGGGTATTGTGCTAGATTTTTAGTACCAAAGGTCAAGCTTTTCTAGTGGAAGCTCATGGGATGAACATTATGTGCCTGTCAGAATCACCACCTCTTATTCTAGAGAATTTGGATATTTTAAGTTTCAACTCATTGTTATACGCTGACATATCTATCTTGGCGATTGCTTTGGTCCGCATCTTCTTCATCTTTGATTCCATGTTATTTACTTGGGAGTAGATATACTGCTCTAATTTGATAGAAGACCTAACATCTTGATGCTTTTCGTTATTTGGTACAGTGAAACTGTTACAAGCTTTTGTTAACAAACTGTAGACCTCTAAGGTTACATTATTTTTTGCTGCATGCAGGGAGAATGTGAAACCATTCGGATGGTCATGAACCCACATTAATGGGAGAAAATTCATTTGCCTACAGAAAATATATGTATTTCCATGACCAGAAGTATCCCTGTGAAGCAATCGACATCCACCACATTGAGGTCCGAAGTAATGGTGCAAAGGGAGTTTTTGTCTCTCTCCTTGCTGCCATCATTGTGGGGAATGCATTGTATCTTGTCCTTGTCAAGGTACATCGGTGATTAGTCAGTGTTTATTTTAATGGGTGAAATGAAGTGTCCTTGCTCTTAATGACTTCAACCCGAATGCCTTCTATTGCTGTATTATTGGTTATAAATCTGTTCAATTTTTGCGTCTCATTCTTTAGGTTTTCTTGTTTTCTTTTGAGATTGTTGGGGTTTGAAATCAGACTTTCATTTAATCTTGGGTGCCTTAAATCTTAAAAAATGTGTGGATAATTGCACTTGAAGCCACCTTATTTGTTCCTATTCTCTTTTTAGTTTGGCGGGAAACTCAAAAGGAGTCTTTTGGTTTTGCTTAAAGTCTAACCCAACACACCTATTGTAGATGACTGGAGTTTGCAACAAAGAGTTCTGCCATCGTCAAATAAGTTTAAAATTTGGAGTGATTAGTATATCATAATTGGTCCAGTTCAGTCTAGTTGTGTTCATGCGGTATTCTGCTGAATTTGGAACGTGTAGACTCATGATGGTTGTTCTATTTTTGTTTTTCCGCTTTTGTTCATGTGACAGGAGAAATCAGTTACTCTTCTTTTCTCAAGCTTCCTTTTGTGGGCATTTCTGAGAAAATTGTTGCTCGGGAAACCTGTTAAGAAAGGTCAGAGGAACCCAGGTCCTGTCTACTCTCGGGTGGTCTTATCGTATCGGTTTAGTGTCTGACATCTTTTCATTTGATAATTCAGAATCTGTGGTGGTTATGCCAACTCTTGGGGTACAGCTTGAAACGCTCTATCTGAGGTACTTCTGTTTCATGTGTACTAATATGCAGTTTGATTGTGGGTTACATGAAGAAGTTGTTTCTAGCTGATGACTTGAGCTCTCTACCATTGCATGAAATATTAGATTCTAGATGCTTAATGTTTATAGTTGGATCATATCAGGATTCATGAAAATTATACGCTAATTTAAGAGAACATGAATTTGATGAAGAAGTATGATTCTAAAATGAGAGGGGGTGACCAAGTATTTACTCTGCATTCTCTCCTGGAACAACAAGTGGCAGCCAATTCTTCTCATTCATCCTCTGTGTATGCACACTTATAAATCTAGGAATTACGAAGGACAATTGTCAGATATTTAAATGCATTGTTAGGTCATTTTGTTGAGACGGGACATACGTACCATTTATGTACAATGTTGTGATATATTCTAAATTCATGTGTCAAACAGTGGCCGAATCATGCGTCAGTTTGTTCCCGTCAGCAAGATTTTAAAACCCGTGCTACAAGAATGCGTCACGCCAGTCACTTGTTATTGGAGCCTGTCTTTGGTTTTGCGTGAGGAAGAAGAAATGACACCCGTTTTCAAGGTATGACGGATCTCTTAATTGAAGTACGCAGAAAGAGGTGGAGTGAAATGGTGAATTTGTTTGGGTTCTGAGATCTAATATTGATGGATGCATTGGAAACATATTAAGACCTCGTCCTTGTCATTTTCAGGAACTACGCCCACCATTGAAGATGCTAATCCCAGTATGGAAAGCACTCTGTGCTGCCACTGATGAAGGTAGCTCGCATCCATGCACAGAGGACGGCAGAGATGCTGATGAAGGAGTTCGATCTGAGATAAACCCGTGACGTGATTGAGCCATCAATTTTGAAATACAGAAGCCAGGTGATCCGTCGCCTTTAAGAAAGCCGCGCCACGGTGACCCTGTCCAATTTGGCCAACTGAACCGTTATTTTCACTGCTCGAGATGTTCTTTGACGCAACTGCAATCGAAGGGGTGGGTGCTTCCATGTCTCATCTCACCCCCGCTTATACGTGTGGATATATTTGCATATACGTGTACTGGGATATTGAGGTCACAGAGTAGCGCGAAAAACCCCAATCAAATATTGTCAAAGTCTCGGTGGACGACACCGTGGGAAACCCATCGGAAGCTGAAGCCGGAACTGACGAAAATTCGATTGAGAAGCTTTTGATTGATTGAACCCGAGCTCTCAGTTCAGGCGAAGAGTAAAAGATTGCCTGGTCGAACTCGTTCGAACCGTGTCCTTGATTCGTCGATATGCGAGCATCGAGAACGCGAGTCTACGCGAACATAGGCCCAGGTTCACCCCCCGGAAAATTATCACGGCCGTTGTTGGTACGTGATGGGATGGCTGATGGGCCGTTGTCAAGACAAGCACGGACATTCTAACATATAAACGGGGAGGGAGATGTGGTTGCTCGGCCTGGGCTAGTGTGAATTCATGAAAGTTTGCGTACTTGTGCACGCTAAGTAGCGTCGCTCGCCCACGCGAACCGCGAGGCCGGCGGCTCTTTCTTCTTCTTGCATAAATGTAGAAAAGAGAGAGAAAAAAAAAAAGGAGCTTTTCCATTGCAAGTGTCGTCATAGGCAACAAAAAATGAAATAATGAAATCAAACCCACGACCGCCTTTGATATCATTCATTAGCGGGAGAACGTTTAGGGTAACAGACTTACAATCGATAGGTTATGTTTTCCTCTATCCCATGGTTGCAGAAAATGTCTCTGATTGGTCGGTTACTAAGTTACGAGCATTTGTAAACTTTACTAAACATAAATGCCGGGGGGCGGGGCGGCCTTCGTCGGTCCGATCAGGAATCGAAGAAAATCGGGTCGATATCAGATCACGAAAATGTACCGTGGTAATGTTTAGGATTACCCAATGGTCAACGAAATGAAAATTTAATCGCGCGCATTAACGTGGGTTTGCGACGAAGGGGAGGGAGCGATCATTTTCGCGCATTTATTACGAAATGTGGCTGCCGTTCGGCGTTAATTAAAATTAAATTTCCGCATTGACTTAATTTGATTCCTTCTGGTAGCAGAAGCACCTAACCTTCTGCTAACTTGTTGTGGGTACCGCACGCCTCTTTCGGATTTCGGTGTTTGTGGACCCTGATCGACCTTGTTTTTTTTCTTTTTTTTTCTCTTTTTCCTCTCTTATTTTTTGTTTCCCTTTTTCATGTCGAGACCGATTTCACGGGGAAAATTAATGAATTAACACGATTGCGCGCCACGACCGATGGAGAGGGAGAAAAAGGAAAAAAAAAAGAATAGATGAATTGACGAATGCCCGGAAAATAGAATTGTAATATATGTGAATTTCATATTCGATATATGTGACCAATTTTTAGTTCGAAAAATTAAAGAAAGAAAATCAAAGCTACGAAATTCACGGGCGAGAGACTGTGGAGAGAGTAGGCAGCCACTCTAGAGATAAGGACTTCACATTTGGCCCAAAATTATCGGATGGGAGGGGTGACGTGGCTCACTTCTCCGTTCTTGACTCTCGTCTTTTCTTTTCTTTTCTTTTCTTTTTTTTTTTTTGAGGATTTTCGGAAAATCATCATGCATTTCCACTTTTCACGAGAAAAAAAAGGGGCAAAAAGCATCCGCAGATGCCCTTGCTCTTGAGCTAAATTACCGCTCTGCCATCCTCGGTATCCTTCCCACCCCCCCGCCTTCATTCGTGAAGCGGAAAAAAAGGATGTATGTCGTCGTTCTTAGAACGGGCAAGGTTAACGGGTGCTCTTGGGGTATACTTGTTATGTAGAGTGAGATGGAATAGTTCGATTTTCAAGGCACCAATCGTTCATAATACGAGGGCAATTGGTGCATTGTAAATTGTAAAGTTTCCCTAATTGGTTACTTAATAAGTTTCATCTTACTCTTCTTATAATGATCTAGTTAACCGGAGTATAAAATGGGACATCTTCCTTTTTCTTATACTTGGTACCCCCAAAATGAGCTCTTATATCCACAAAAAAAAATTGCTCAATGAATCGTAGTCTTTTTTGATCTTCTCTTCCTTTATTTTTTTTATACTTGGGACGGAATAACATGAGAATGGAATAGTCGCTCTGTTGGGATAGAATACGGTAGGAATACGAATGGCATAACTATTCTCTCTTTTGATTTGCATTATGGAATAGTTCCGAGACCATGTCCTAATTTGGTTTACCAGCATTGCACCGGAAATAAGTTAAGAATGATACCGATACCCATCTTTAACGAGATATAAACAAAGTGCAATTTCTTGTCTTATCATATTGTTAAATTCATATGGGAAATTATTACAATTTATCAACAACAATATAGATTTTTGATATCCATATATCAATTGTGCTATTTGTTATATGATTAAGATTTACTTTCCAAAATTGTTGTGTAAATTAATAAGCTAAAAGATAGCATTCGCTTTTCAATGAAATGAAAGGTATAATTTAGAAAATTTACTTATTTGAATAATTTTTGTTAGATTTATTTGACTATAAATGGTAGATTATTATTATTGCTAATGAATATTAATAATGATCTATCCAAGGAAGTAGGAATGCCATTAAATACATGTTGTAAACTGGTGTATTAAACTATTTATAATTAGAAACATAACTATAAAATAAGCTTTAATTAAGTGTATATGCTATAATTGAATTAGATCACTAATTTATATGCTGACTATAATAAAACTAAAAATCATTATATAATCATATACGGTACTTTATTAGTTTTGTTTAATATTTTTGCAATACACATAACATAATAAACTATATTACAAATAGTTTCATTATCTAAATATAGTAAGTGTAATCATCACGAAAAATAATGTAACAGAGAATGACGATTTAAGGATAACTTTATGTTATTGAATAGTATATACTGAACTATTTATAAATTAGACTCATAACCATGAATTAAGCTTTAACTATTTTGTTAAACTATGCTATAAATAAAGTAAAAAATAATGTTTTTTATACTATTAAAATATTATGTAAAAAAATTCAAATAACGGGCTTTAATTATTATTGAACAGTTTTGATTTACTTTAATTATATATATAGTAAAAGTGCTAGGTCATTTCTAGAATATAAAAGTAGGAGCTATTTCAAGCTACACAGAATGTTTCATCATGGATGAATTGGGCATAGAGCAAAAATGCACTTTAGTTCATTTTTGCAAGAGTGACCTTTTCATTCGAGTAACTATTCTCAATACATTTAGAGCTTGTCCATAGCCTCGAATATATGTGCTATCAAACACTTTCAATAATCACCGTGACAATATTACTCCCCTGTTTGGCCGTCGGGAATGAAGATTTGGATAGAATAGAACTCGACAAGGTATAAAATTTTTGGATTTTTTTCTTATATATTTGGCATCTTATTCTATAAATCATGCATAAGATTGGATGTCAATCACGTGTAAGATTGGTTGTGAATAAAATCAAGATTAATTTTAGGAAAAAAGGAGGTAAATTGTTATACAAAAAGGAGGGGACCGCTGCTCAATGCTCAGAAGACCACACTGTGTTATAGCGTGGTCGCCTTGGGCTAAATCAACCACACCATGTGATCTTGGGGGTAATTTGTTTTTGATTGTTGTGAGGGCAAATTGCTCATGTGCTTTTCTTTTGAAATTTTGAGAATATATTTATATGTGTTAAAGTATATTTCTGGGTATTAGAAAGTTCTGTGTAAAATATCATTCGTTATTAGGCATATTATTCGGTATTTTGTTATTTTCTAAGATTGCCAACTTTCTTGATAAATTAGATTATTTTCTTCCCCATGTGTATTGTTCGGGTATTATAAATATCCCTTCTCCAATAAAGTGTAAAGTCGAGTCAATTTAGTAAATATGCAATTTTTGTTGATTCTCTCTCTATTTCTATTGAAGATCATAGAATACTTACACGGGCCTCATCGTCTCTATTACCTTCCTGTGGCCGGTGACATCAACATCTTCGTCTCTATCAAGGCGTCGAGCTGCGTTCCAATCCTTACTCATCATTGTCATTAGTCACATAGTGAATTCCCAATGTTATCAACACTCAACAATGCCTACTATGGACTTCATTCGTCGTGGGTCTCTATTTCAATTGCGAGTATCCTCAATGAAGTAAAAGTCGCCGTCAAGTATCCAGGCAGCCATGGGCGTCGAAGTTGAGCACGCCTTCATGGAGCAACCAAAGTTGAGCGACGTGGGGCGACATTGTCAAGTATCCAGCCAGCGGTGATAGGCCGAAGTCGAGCGCACCTTCATTGAGCAGCCAAAGTCGAATGCCGCGAGGTGATGCCATTTTTCAGTTTGTTGCAAATTCAAGTTTGGTTCCCACACGGTCCTATAAGGTAAAATGAGAAAGAGTGTCAACATTTTTAATATGTGTTTCTTGAACGCTCATCAAATTCGGTGTTGACGTGGATTACATTCAATTTGTGGCTTAAGATCCGGCTTACACAATTGTTAATTTTCCTTTTTTCAGTCCAAATTTTTTTTTTATAATTTTTTATTTGTAAACTCCTAACAGTTACAAACTGAAATTAGGAAAATAATTATAAAAAAAGGAAATACAGAAACCCAAGCAACCCAACCCCACAAAAAATTGCATACCACAACAAAAACAAACGGGGGAAGATCTCCATCTCCACATGACCTGGATTTCTCACACCACCTCCTCCTCCTCCTCCTCAGAAAACCCTAATTTCACCTCTCCTTCTGTAGTATTCTCCTCTGTCTCCATCTCTCTCTCTCTCTCTTCTCCCTTGAATCTCCCAAAGACATGGAAATTCAGAGGTTAGGTACGTCAAAGTCCAAGGCTTTCTGCTCTCCGCACTCATCTGGGAACAGATGGGTTCTTGGTTTTTTCTTTTAAATTTTATTTTTCACGTGTTTATGGATTAGATTTGCAAAGTTCTCTTGAATCGTGCTTCTGGGTTTTTTTGTTAGCATTGAATTTGATCGAATTTCTTGGTCTTGATGCGGTATATTGGCTGTTTCAGCAAATTTGTCAGCTTGACGTTATAGGGAGCTTGGTGTTTGATTTTTATTGTGGTGCATGTTTGATTTGGAGCCATGCTGGTGTGTTTGATGACGATCTTATTGATTAGAGGACGGTACGATGATGCTGGATGGAAATTGGGGTGTTGGGTTTTTTTTTTTTTTATTCTTTTTGGTCCTTTGATTTGTAACATAGGAATGAAAAGAAGAGAGCAGCATCAATTTAAGGAAATGCAACCTTGATCAATGCTTCGGTCGATCTGAACCGGTTTTTCGTTGAAAGCTTTGGCCAATGTTCGGATACGAAAAATCAGATTTTAGGTTCTCTTTCTACACAAGATGATGGACTTAGACATGGCCTTGTTTTTGCTGTTTTCCAGAGTGCACGTAGATGGATTTGCATGTTGTGCCGATTGAAGAATTGTTCTCGCCGATGAGCTGGAGCATCTGATCATAAGGGGATGATGGAGGGTAATCTATGCGATGTCAATCACTTGGATGCCGATGTGCTTTTGCCCCCGAGGAAGCGTCTGCTCGCAGGACTGAAGAGGCAGAATGGCGAGAGCGATTGTGCTCCTCATGCCTCCTTCTTTGCCTCGCCGTCATCATCATCACCGTCAAGTGTGTTCAATGCTCATCTGAATAATTTGTTGCGTTCTCATGCCGGCGACTCTGACCTTTCGCCTGAAGAAATTGTGGAGGCATCAAAATCAGCAGCTGCATCTAAAGCTAAAGCTGCAAAGGCTGCGAGAGCTGCAGCGGAAGAGAAGGCTGCCATTGCAGCAAAGGCAGTGGCGGCCGCCAAAAGCGCTTTGGATTTGGTTGCTTCTTTTCCAGAAGAATTAGGAAACAAGGACAGGACTCTAA
Organism: Syzygium jambos; assembly: GCA_031216235.1. Taxonomy (NCBI): domain Eukaryota; kingdom Viridiplantae; phylum Streptophyta; class Magnoliopsida; order Myrtales; family Myrtaceae; genus Syzygium; species Syzygium jambos. Next base: position 17,458,431 of record CM062228.1, read on the forward strand.
AAAGGAATAAGCTGCAGAAGCATGTTCCAGTTCACTCTTTGTACAGAAATCAGAGGGCTGTTGAGAGTTGTGGGGAAGACGAAGAACTCGCACGAAAGCTGCATCGAGCTATAAATAGCTCTCCTAGGATTTCAAAGAATTCTTCGAGCTCTGACTCTAAGGGTCAGAGGAAGAGACCCAGAATCTTGCCTAATCTAGATGAGGCTAGGGTTCCAAATGCAGGTGTAGTACCGGGGGAGATTTCACCCAAGTGCAATGGACATGCTGTAATGGGTGAGATAGATTCTGAGGGATCTACGTATGAGGTGAACGTAACTAAGGTGGACGAAAATTGGGAATCCAGTCGGTCGAAGGAGAGAGTTTGGGATGATGGGTGCAGTACTGGTAAAAAGAGGGGAAGAGTGAAGTTAAAGAAGTTACCTTTGAGCATCTGTACTTCTAAAGATCAGGCAAACCCGAAGGACGAGTCAAACAGTAGACGCTCCCCATCGAGTGAACAGAAGACGGGCAAGCCTGTTGCTGGCAATGTGCCTTTGTTTTCTGTAGAACCTTCTATGGATGGTGTGAGGCCCTTCGAGGCCACTCCAATTTGGAAGTGTCAGGAGTTTAAGGCTCCCGCCTGTGTCAAACAAAATAAAGTCGTGCAGTCGTAATGTGCGATAAGCAAATTTTGTTTGTGACCGTTATGATAAGAGTCGATAGCTGAAATAGAGGTCCCGATATACGTTTGAGAGAACGACCTTTATTTGATTTTTTTGACCTTCTTTTTTGCTGCTTTCCCTTTGTTTGTAATCAATTGAACACATGCATGTATATTACTATTTGTATGTTCTTTTGCTTGAATCCAGGCTCTGCATTGCATATCTACTGTATTCTGCCCGAGGTTTGAATAGGAGAAGGATGTAATGTCATTTGACACAGAATATCTTGTCCTGCCAATGGTATGAAGTCTGAGGTTGTCGTGGCTCGACCTCATTAATTTTTCCCGGCGAGTATCGCATCCCTGCAGCATGGTTGCAGCTTGTACATATGGTCTTGGCCTCTGCCTCCTGGCAAATGACATTGTTTCTGATGAAGATTTTCTTCCTGGTGTTTTTCATCTGGCAATTTTGTGAATGGGACATGAAATGGCCATGAAGATTTCCGTCAGCGTTCTTGAGTGTTTGAAATGGTTGTGAGATGGCCTGCTCCACTCGTTGGCTTCCTTCAATTGACTGGTCAGAGTCGGTAATCTCCAAGTCCAAAGCATTTGCTTTGCTTGCATGGCATTCGGTAATATTTGCTGAATATATTCCTTGATGATAATCTTCGGTTGGTTCACGTTTCCCTCTTTTCTTCTCTCCCTTTATTTTAGGTTGGACCGACCCATGTTTGCTTGCCCATAAATCCAACGTTTTGTATGTAATTTGAGAGTAAGTTAACTTCTTTCTTTAGAACGAAATGATTATTTCCTACGGCATCTTTTCGTTTAGAGGTCATTAATGTTTAAAATGCACGCTTGCATTTTGAGCATCACTCTGTAAATGATTTTCACTCATCACATCTCTTCGCGCTTTCGGAGGCTCATCAAAGGCTACGCAAGAGATGTTAGCTTCAGATTCTGAACATGGTTTTTGCAGAGCTGCTAGCGAGACCCCCCCTAACCGATGACACTACTAAAAAGTTTGCGGAAATATTTTATGTGCCGGTTATGATTGATGTGCTGTAATCGATCAATCATATTGTTTGCGTGATATATATCTTAATCGAATTTGTGTTGGGGTTTTAAAAACTATACTTGTAGTTTGATCAAACTTGTACCTATGATATTTGACAACTCAGCTGAGCCTGCCTACCCTGCTGAATCCCCTTCTGATTCGTTTCTCCTAAATTTTCTCAAAGCAATTATGCTTTACTTGAATTTGTGGTTAGTGCTCTAAGTTTTTCTTTAGGGTTTTCGACACATGGAAAAAGCATACCACTCAACTTTCTTTTCTTCCTTATTGGTTGCTTGGCAGCAAAATTCGAATCCAAATTACGGCACTCGGGTATTATCTCGGGGCTATCTTTCGGAGTACGAACCCGTCGCCGACAATTGCCCGTTGTTTAGGTGAAGAGAGGCTGCCGTATTTTGGTGAGGATTACTCGGGTTCTTAGAAACCCTAGAGGAAAAGAGAAAGAGACTCCAATCTCAAAAGCTCAAACCAGAAATGAATAAGTACAGAGCGAGCTAACAATTTGACATTTGGGTGAAGTGAATTGAAGACAAAGCGTTATGTGTCCATGTCTAGATCAAGCTAATAGAGATAAGATTGGCCACTCGGACCAAGCAAAAAGGCCAAAAAAAAAAGGCAAAAGCTGGCCTCTATTCAATTACATCAAAACAAATCGCACTCTCTCTCTCTCTCTCTCAGTAGATGATGACATTGCATCACCTAAATGGCTATGCTTCTGTCACTTTCTTCTGTCCTAGAGCCAAAGAATTTATAAAAATAAAGGGTTAATTTAAAAAAAATACAAATTTTAACTGAAAGTGATAATTTTAGCTCGAAATTTTTTTATTTTAAACATTATTCGAATCAGATTTGATATTTAAGTGACAGTTGATGATTTTCTATGAAATGAAAAAATTTGGGCCAGAAATATCACTCAGAGCAAAGTTGATGCCTTGTTTTGGAATTAAGCCTAAAAATAAATAAATAAAGGATGGAGCTTCAAGACTTGGGATATTCTAGGAAAAAATAAAAAAATATTAAAGAGAGAGAGAGAGAGAGAGAGAGGGACTGGGATATGATATTAATAATGAGGTGGCCAAAATTAGAAGTTAGGAGTTTAAAAATTTTAATAATAGTGGGGGAGGGACCACTGGACGCCCCGTTCTTTTCGGAGTTGCTCTCTTCTCCTGCAGGGGCCCCCACTCGGAAAAAAAAAATAAATAAAAGAATCGTCTTATTGAAATATAAAATCAGAGAGTGTCCTAATGTACTGCTTCGTTTTTTATTTTGAAATTTTTTTCTATTGTTTCTTCTCAAAGATCAACACGCGCGACAAATGAGGCCCACGTCATCAAAAGATAAATTCAACTTAGATGGGTTCGGGATATTAAAACCTATTTGTCAAATTGATTTATTAGGATAATGCAGCACTGTATTAGTGAACGCTCGATAGGAATCCATTACATCACTGGGTAAATGAAATTTAATTACATTTGACTTCGTTTCTTCTCCTTGCATGTTCAATTTCCTGAGATGTAGAATGAGTGGATCTTAGTACATTTCAATTGTCTCTAGAATGTTTGCTCGGTAAAGTTTTGTTAACTCACAAGAGTCGCACCATGCATCATAGGCTTTTTTGGGATGTTTATTAGCCAACGGCGGCGTAAGACATAACCTACCGGATCACTGTTTGATTATTAACGTTCGGAAGACCCTAGTTATGATACCACCCTCAAGCACGTTTGTTGTTCAATCAACGGTGAATGTGTACGCATTTTGTTACGCTAAAGGTAAACCTAACAACAGTCCTTTTGATCCGGGTCGTGTCTGGCTCTTTTTGCCGCATCTTGTTTTCCGGTTATATCGACCACGTTTTATGAAAGGACACGACGCTCCCATGCACCAGGGTTTGTGAAAATTAAGGTTGCTGTGCAAATAGTAGTGCAAGGAATCTCACTCGGGCATTAAATGACGTTCGGTGTTCGCCGTCAATTGCCCTTTTCAACTGTCAATACAAAGCAACAAAGTACTTAGAGAAAAGAACCGTGGAGCAGCAGTAGAATATATAAATATAAATTCCAATGTCAAACAAAACAAACAACTTCTGAAAGCCAACGTATGTGTTTTGTTAAAGCCACAGCTAATTATACAAGCCATCAAAAAGGCCGATCCGCTCCTCGTCATTTCCCAGAGGGGATAAAAAATATTAACTTTACATCTGTTAGCAGAAAAAGAATCTCTTTCGAAAAAAAAAAAACCCACCAAAATTAAATTCCCAAAAAAGAAAAGGGGCTTCGAAAATGCTTTTAGAATTGCAGCCAGAACTCCCACCCCTTTCATTTGCCCACCTTGATCTGAAGGTTGCTCACACCAGCTTCTAGCTTGTGGATTCTCGAATCATTGCCCGCGACGTTATGGGTCGAGTCTCTCAAAACGAGCCATGGATGTTGCAGGTATTGCTGAGCGGTAGGCCGCTTCTCGGGAGCAAAGTCGAGAAGCGGGCAAAGGAACTCAGAGAGCTCGCGAGCATCGGTCTCAGAAAACTTGTATTTTTCCACAAGTAACCGATCTAATGACCAGAATTTCAATCTCCTGATCCTTTTCAGATCGCCATATCTGTCAAAGAAATCCTTGGATCTGACTCCACCTGTGGCAATCTGCTCACAAAGGGGAAAGAATATAGTACACCCTTCAAAGCCGTGATCACATATGTAACGGAAGGAAGACTAAGATTAATACAAGGCGAGCTTACCTTTTTTGGAATCTTCCCAAGAAGTTCCATCATCAGTGCTAGGTGATCCTAACCCAACAAAAGAAATTTCAGTTAAAAACGATTTTGATGCAGCTCGAGAAACTTCCACCTTTACCAAGCAACAATGACAAACTGTCACGTGATGGAAGGTCAACTTCATAAAAATTCAACCAAGCACATTTAGACGAAAATGGATGAAGAGATTGCAAATATTCATAATGAATCATACATCAAGAGTTCTGAACAAGTCAACGGTTGACAGATCGTCCACAACTTCAAAGCTCAACCACTGACAGAATCAAACTCAATAACAGTTCAACAAATTATCATGTCAGCTAAAGTATTTCCTTGTTGACCATCTCAAGGTAATTAGCAGGTGCCAACAACAAGAAAATATACCTAATAATCATATAAGAAGCAAACTGACAAATGAAGTATCACAAGAAAACTCATAACGAAAATATGCTAACAATGCCACTGCCACTGACCTGGAACCAGTAGTGTGCATTCACACACTAGCACTCGAACATGCAAGTGTGGGGAGAGAGAGAGAGAGAGAGAGGACATTTTTTTGTGCTTGAGATGGTTTCACTTATAAGGTTGTCAAGAAAAATCTAGAATCTTTACTCCAAACTGCAAAAATGTCAGGAGAAGCTTAAATGGAACTAACAAGTCAACCTTTACAAGCAAGGAACACCCATTTCTGGCCAATGATGTTTAGTATCAAACATGAACTGATCATTCAGATGTTTCAACTCACGCAATTATCAGACAGTATAAAACATGATGGGCAAAGTAATCCCACCTCATCCTCACTGAAACCTTGACCACCTTTGGGAGCAAATAAGATATCACCGGTAGCAAGCTCGAAGGCAGTACAGGCAAATGACCACATATCTACAGAAAAGGAATAACCAGACTGGAGTACAACTTCGGGAGCTCTATACTGCCTCGTTTGAATTTCATCTGTGAACGGCTTATCCACCCAACATGCATTCCCAAAATCCACAATCTTACACCTTACATCAATCCCATCCAAGCTTCTCTGAGGCTTCGTAGCTGCATCTCCCATTGATTCTCTTCTCGCTGAAATCTTAGCAGCAGCTCTCCTTGCTCTCCTTTTCAACTTTTTCTCGATGATGCTCATGGTCACAGCACCATTGAGATTGCCCTCAGGCCTTTCAAGTATAGGAGACACGCCAGACCTCACTGGGTCTTTTGCCGGATCCATAGTGGAACAAAGGAGAATATTTTCGGGCTTCAAATCAGTATGGAGCAAACCAACTTCTCTGTGCAAGTAATCCAGACCAATCAAGATGCATTTACAGATTTCTCTCACTTTGTTCAATTCAAGGCCTTTATACTGATTGTACTTGATTAGTCTAAGTAAGCTATCACCAAGAAACTCAAGGACCATACAGAGATGCTGCCCATTTGGGCCAGCATGCTTAAAGTGGTCAACCAGTCGCACAACACATTTTGAATTTGACGGGTCACCGCTGGCAATTGCTGACAACAGTTCGATCTCGTGCAAGGCAGCTTGAGCAAATTGCGCCGCACTTTTCTGGATTTTAAGAGCAACATATTTCTGGAAATAATTGGAAAAAATTCCAAATTCAGGACAAGAGCATGGATCACAAGAACCAAAATACTTAGAAGCAACTAGGAAAGAAGAGAGAGCACATCGTTGAACTAATAAACTACTTTGGCTTCAAAGGTCCATCGTAAACTCCTGACACTGACGAGGTGGTGCACTGATCCTATTTACGGTATACTTAGTTAATTGCTTGAGACCATTATAGAAACTGATGACTGTCATGATTCCATGTCAAGAAGTCAAGTAAATAACAGGAGAATGTTGCGAGCATTGTCTATATTTAATGTGGAGATTCATTCAACATTCAAATTATGAGGACATCAGGCTTATAGGAGACCGCACCTGGAGACATTCAAGGGATGCTAATCTAATATAAGCTCTTTCTTTTAACCCACTACAGCTCAGAGCACATGAACGACATCAGGATCCCCCAGCAAAAGGGTGGTAGTTAAATATGAGGCCACATTAAAATCATTAGCCAGATGAGTCCAGGCACGTAACGCCTCTACACGGACTACTTTACAGTTCAACTTAGCACTCTGTATAAACCACAGTGAAAACGAAACAACCTTAGATAAGGTCAGATTAAAGGAAACAAATGGCTTTAAATCAGGGGACAAAACCATCCGAAGATCATTCGGATAATGGCGCTATATCTTCATCCGGACAAAAACATTTTCTTTGTCATTCCGGCCCCAAAAGCAGTGACATCCCAGATCATAAACCACCTTGGTCAATAATAACCAAACAACAACACCCCATCCGAAAATATCAGTCACCACCACCAACGATCAGAGCAAAAATACATCTTTACGAAACTCTTCCCCGACATGATTTCAACCACTGAACAGCCATCATCATTCCGAAAGAAAATAAAAGCGAAACTTTTTAAAAATGAATCAGCGAAGTGATCAATCGTCAAAAATCAAATCAATTAACATTCGCGCAAAACCAACACTACCGGATCAAAACCACCTTTCCTTACAACAATGTCCCAAGCAACAGCAAACACGCCCGCGATCAAGGAGCACCCAAAAACCGCCGTTCAGGAGATCATCCAAAGCCAAATCGCCAAAAAGTCAAAACGAACCAAAAACGATCACAGAGAGAGAGAGAGAGAGAGAGAGAGAGAGAGGGGTGTTACGGAGGATCGAGTGTCGTAAGCGAGCCAGACGGTGGAGAACTGGCCCCACCCGAGCTTCCTCTGGGCGATGTACCGGCCGCCGGCGAACTGGTCGCCGACCCGCACCGCGTGGTACCCGCCCTTCCGGTAGTTCTCCATCCCCTCGTCGTCGCCCTCCGAGCCCGACGAAGACGAACACGACATGGCGATCCTCCTCCTCCGGCGGCGGCGGCGATCCCCAACCCGATTCGATCAAAAAAAAAAAAATTCGGGACTCCACAAACACACACGCGCCCGAATGATCCCCCAACCTTCAAATTGCACCGCGGGCAACCCAGTAATGGCAGATTGCGAAAATGATGAAGAAGATGATGATGAAGAAGGAGGAGGAGGAGAAAAGAGGAAGCTTTCTTATTGATCTTGTTCGGTGCGATCTCAGAGAGAGAGAGAGAGAGAGAAAGAAGGATGATATATGTGGCCTTTTCTCCCACAAGGCGCTCTCTCTCTCTGTCTCTCTCTCTCTCTCTCTCTCCACTTTTCTCTCCTCGCTTTCGCTTGCGCTGGTGGGTCTCCCTTTTTTTCTTTTTCCCAATTTCTCTTAGAAAGCAAAATAAATATACAGAAAGAAAAAGAGAGGAAAACTTTAATTAATTTTGTAAATTTTTTTTTTTGGGTCAGCAGGAAAATTTTCATTTCGTTTGTGTAATTTTATTACCCCCTTTCTTTTTTTTTTATTTTTTTCTTGTTTGGAAAATAAAGTGAGAATTAGGGAGGAGGATTCATGAGATTGGTTGCGGTTAGGTTGAGGAGAGGTGTCATATGGTGAGCAACCCCTTGATTTGATTGACAGAAAAAAAAGAAAAATCTCAATTCCGGCGCGGCTAGATCGTGTAAGAAGAAGTACGAATGAGGAGCGTGCTTTTTTGGGTGCAATCTCTCCTTCTTGTTTTCGTGTGTTCCGTTGATAATTGGATGCAAATATACAAACTTTGCGCGATAACATGTCATATCGGGTGCGAGTAGTAAATTGAAACACCTCTTTGACGCCAACCATATTTGTCTCAGTCAAAAGACAATAGGAGCATAACTTCATCTATTCACACCAAACTTCTTGGACCCCCAAGAAAGGAAAGAGGTAAAAAAAAAAAAGACATTTCTTTAGAATTTTGCCACAACGGGAAATGTGCAAAAGACCAGATTTCACCCGGGAAGGTGGTACACAAAGCCATTATGCTTTCTTTCGTTTGTTAACCGAAGAGGCTGATGGATGGTAGATAAATTAGCCAACCCACCCCATTTTTTGGTCCAGCTCTGTTGTTTCCCTGAGAGGTTTCTTGTTGCTGTCCCATATGAAGGGACAGAGAGCAGAGCCCCCATTTTGAGCAATTTCGACCCAGAGAGAGATGTCAAAAGTTTGTATTTTTCTGGTAAAATTTGAAGGACATCATTGATTGCTCGGAGAAATCAGTACAAAGGGTTCACGCCAAACCTAAAAGACAATCAACTAGCCCACTCATCTGCCACGGAAGGGCCTCCGTGATCATAAAGAAAGAGGAAAGCGAATCGTCAAAAAGCATAATCTCACCAAGCATCAGGGTATTTCAAATTATGTCCCAAGGTTTGATGAGTATGTATATGATTTAAGTCAGAGAGAGTAAGGGACTTGACCAGAATACTCAAGTCTCGATAACCGACTGTAACATGTTTCTGCACACATCATCTTTCGTTGATGCCTCGATAACCAACGCGTTCCATATGGAATGATCGGGGGCGATTTCCATTTCCACCATCTGTAATAAGAGCTTCAAAGCCATGTCAAGTTCTCCCTTCCCGCAAAAAGCATCAACCAGAGGTCTGTAACTCTCTGCATTAGGCCTACAACCTCTCTTGATCGCGTCCTCCATGAGCTTCAAGGCGCTCCCTATCTTCCCGTGCTGGCAAAAGCTGCTAATTAGGGCATTAAATGTTGACGCGATCGGGAAATATCCCAGACCGATCATCTCGTTCATTAGCTCGAATGCGTCTTGCACATTCCCGTCTTGGCTCAATCCATGTATCAGGGAGCCATAAACAAGAACATTTGGGAATCCACCTTCCCCTATCATTTGATCATAGACAATCTTTGCGTCCCCTGATCTGCCCTCGAGACAGAGTCCTAATATTTTCATGCAACTGCCAACGGCCCTAGGAAATAATCTCTCCATCTTGATCATGAACTCCAATGCTTCGTTCATGCGGTTTTCCTTGTATAGACCATATAATATGCTATTGTAGGGACTAATACGACCACTGGAGCCACTTCTGTTCTCCTCCATGAGCTCCAAGATCTTAAAAGCATCATCCGTTCTCCCTCCGCAGCATAAACCTCGAATCAGCGCATCAAATGTAGCATAATTCCAACCAATCCCATCTGTTTTCATGTCATTGAACTTATCAAGAGCTAAATCCATCATTCCAGAATCACAGAAGCCAGAGATCAGCAAATTGTATGTGTCTGCATTTGGGAGGCACCCCTTTCTCTCCATCTCCTCGAGCAAGCGATGTCCTACTTTCACTTTCCCTATTCTGCAAAAACCCTTCACCAATGTATTATAAGCCACAACATCCACAGGACCCCCCTTGTTCTCAACTTTCTCCAATACGTCAACAGCTTCCATCACGCGGCCTACACTGCAAAGGAGTTGCAAAACTTTGGTCACCGTAACAACATCAGGGACGAACCCCGAGCCAAGGCTTTTCTCAAGTAAGACAAGAGCTTGAACCAAGTTCCCTTCACTACAGTATGCCGATATCAAGATATTAAATGTCACGTCATTTGGCTCCTCCATCTCATTCATCAAGCTCCTCGCCCGCCCGACCTTTCCATTCTTGCAGAGAGCATGAAGCAAAGTGTTGTATATCACTGTATTAGGCTTGACAACACCAGACTTTATGACTTGCAAGAGCTTAAAACCATCAGCGATCCTATTCGTCAAACACAGACCCTTCATCAAAATCCCGAAAGTGTACTCATCCCGTTGAACGCCACTCTCCATCATCTTCTCCCTATAAAACTTCCTGGCCAAATCAATATCTTCCTTCACAAGAACGTCGAGGATCGAGTTATATACCTTCAGGGACGGCTCCTCGCCGAACTTGCGCACCAAGTCGAGAACTTTGATGGCCTCACGGATCCTCCGAGCACGGCCCAGGCCCCGGACGATCGTGAGGAAAATGCTTTCATCCGGAGGCGACCCGATTGAGCTGGGCATTCCGTCGAGCAGTTGCTGGACGGCGTCGAAGCGGCGGAAAGCGCAGAGCTTGTGGATGAGGGCGCGGTAGGTGGACTGGGAGTGGGCGAAATTGGGGATCTTGGAGGCCCATTCGAAGGTTTCTAGCGCTAGGGACGGTGTTTTCTGGTCTAGGATCAAATGGGCAATGTGCTGGTCGGTTGGGACAGGGCTGAAGGATCTTGTGGATGAATGTGGTGATGAGGATGATGATGATGAGATGGGTTTTGGATGCAAAGTGAGAAGGAATCCCTGGTTGGAAAGTGCGGAGAAGAAGAAGATGGAGGCTTTGGGGGAGTTGAAGAATTTGAGCATGGAGGGGGGTGGGACACATGAGCTGCTGCTCCTCCAGCAGAGTGAGGGTTAACCGTCACCGGGCAAAACAGTGACTAAAATACTCCACAGCAAAAAAGGGTAATTTGTGACACTGCGGATCAACAAGAAGAAGCGAGGAAATTACAGAGAACTTTCCTAGTCAAAAGCTCAGCCTGGGGTTTTGTTCTTCGAGTACCCTCTCTGTCTCGGGAATTTACGGCGGCCGGTTCAGCTTCTTTGCACTAGGGGTGTGCAACCGGACCGGATTTACCCGGAAACCGGACCGGCCCACCCGAAAAACAGGTCCGGGTACCGGTTCTTGTTAGAACCGGTTCGGGAACCGGTTCCATTTTTTTGGAACCGGTTAGAACCGGTCCGGTTTCCGGTTTCAAGTAAAAACCGAACCGGACCGGTTTTAGAACCGGTTTTTAAGATAATGTAAAAAAAAAAACCTAAATGAATATCACTTAACTCACGTTGCCCTTCCTCTCTTCTCTCTTTGCCTGTCGCTCCCCTTATCACTTCTCAGGTCTGGTGCTCCTGCTTCGTTTCGCTCCTCTTTCTCTGCGCTCGTAGAGAGAGCGGTGGTGCTAGTACGGTCCGCTTGTACTTCGCCTTCGCCGCCGCCGCCGCCCTCCGCCGCTCCCCTCGATTGTCGCCGGGGCGCCGATTCCCGTCCGCCGATTCCGAGGTACCGCCCGCTTCTCCGCATTCCCTTAGGGCTTTTCCGGTTTTCCGGCTCTCTCTTCCCCCCCGGGGCCGTCCCCTCCGCGGCCGTCGCCGGCGTTTCGTTTTCTCCGCCCTGGTCCGCGAATGGATCTGGCGCGCCCTCGCCGGCGTTTCGTTTTCTCCGCCCTGGTCCGCGAATGGATCTGGCGCGCTTCGGTCCCGGCCGGGGTAGTGGTTGTGGCGGTTCCTCCGGTGGCCGGTTGTGCTAATCTGTTCGGTTCTGTGAAGTTTTTCAGTGTCGCCTTTTTGGGCTTTGGCTCGGTCGTGTTTCGCTTTCGGTTCAGTAGATCTCGGACGCTGGATTTGTGTTTTCGGTTTTGTATGTTGTCTTCGGTGATCGGTTTGTTTCTGTGCGGTGTTTTTTGGTCTGTCGATCTTCGCCGTGACATGTCAGTCCACCAAGCAGCGGAGCTGTTCTATGATAAGAAAATTCTGCAGTTAATATTAAAATGAAGTAGAGTGTACTACCTTCTGCTTTAGTAGCTGAACTGTTGCAGTTTCTTCATGTCGATCCCCTATGTTTTCTTTCAGCATGCTCTCTACATGTCCCCCGCTCAACTCCACTTTTGTCTGTGAGGTGGTAGGATCTTCCCCCAACGATTTGCCAGAATGCAACTGCTCTGGAGTTTGAGTTTCAATGTCTTTTTGAATCTCCATATCGTTCTCTCCCTCCTCCTCATCTAGTGCCTTAAAAGAGTAAACAGATACCGTAGGAAAAGAGGTTTTCTGTTAAGGTTTCGTTTTTTCTTCGCTTGTGTCCCCGTGGTTTTGTCTTTTGTAATAAGTAGCTAAACATGTTGAATAGATTTCTGGAAATGTGACTCTTAAAGATTTATGCGATTAGACTATGTTTTGCCACTTAGTGTTTTTGTATTTTTGATTTTGATGAATTGTAATTTCAATTGCCCATTTTGGAGATTGTTACTTTTGATGGATAGTGGTTTTTATTATTCATCTTTTATTTTGAATCGTTTCATTACTACATATATTATTTTGCTAGAAAAAAATGAAACCAGAAAAAAGGAAAAAAAAACAGGTTCTCGGGTAGACCCTGAAACCGGATCGGAAAAACAGGGTCGGTTCCAAAACAGGGTCCAGGGAAAACAGGGTCGGTTTCAGGTTCCAAAAATTGGGAACCGATTATAACAGGGTTGGTTTCAGGTTTCAGGTCTGAACCTAACCGACCCTGGAACCGATCACCCCTACTTTGCACGGCTTGGGTCGAGGTACTTTGGGAGTGCTCGGGACTCGTCGGTTCGACGATTGCTCGATAATCAATGCCTGATTTTGACTTTCGAGTGATCTCAAGCTCGTCGATTCTTAACTCGGAAAAACTCACGAGCCCCACTCATGCTGTCTACTATATTTTGAGAAACATTTAACTAGTCATAATAGAGAGGTTTAGAAATTGGGATAATAACACGAATGGTTCTTGAACTTTGACCAATGTGCAATGTAGCCCCTAAAATTTTAATTTATTCAATGTGATCCATAAACTTCAGCCCAATATATAATATGATTTTCGAATTTTCAATTTGTTCAATGTGGTCCATGGATTTTTGATAAATATTCAACTTAGTCCCTGTCAACATTGAACATTTTCATATAATTTAGAAATTAAGTTGAACATGTACAAAAAATCCATGGACTACATTGAATAAATTGAAAATTTAGGGATTGCGTTATATATTAAGCTATAATTCAGAGGTCACATTGAACAAATTAAAAATTCAAAAACTATATTACAAATTGAGCCAAGGTTCGGGGACCATTTGTGTCATTTTCCTTTAGAAATTCTTAGGATTATGCGTGACCCATTACCTCCTCGTGCAAAACAAATGTATATTCAAGCTTTTGCTCGACTTCATTTACAACCTAATTGTTCTACAATCGAGTTCTGAGTATCTTGATTTTTCATTGGAGTCAAGCTCGAGTTCAACGAAGCAATTTGTCATTTTAAGCAATTTCAATTTGTCTCAATCAACTCTTGTATCGAGAAAGAACAAAAATTAATGCTTTGCATAAAATTGTCAAGAGATGATGCTAACTGTATTAAGACAGATATTCAATGTTGAATGTGATCCACTTATTAAAGGTCCATTTACAATCTTCCACGCAAAACGTGAAAGAGACTAAAGAGGGATGAATGCATTCACTCAGGCAGGCTTCAGCTTGCAGAAATTGGCCATTCACCCGACTCCCATTTGAGTTCATGCCCATTAGAGGAACTGCACTAATTCAAATCCGGATGGTAAAACGCGAGCGAAAAATGACAACTATTCCTCGAATTTACAAGACATACGAACACATATTTTCTAGCTTTCGAAAAGGTGACGGGACGGCGGTAACTCGAAAAATCCCCAGCCCCCAGCAACACTAACTGATTCTAAATTTCACGTACACAAGCAATGAGGCAGTTCTTCATATACCGTTCAGCACGCCCTTGAGAACGTCCAGCCCTTCAGCAGATATGCTCCTCCTCTTGTGGATTTTTGGGATTTCGATCTTAGGGGGCGGATCCGGCGAGAAACAGACCACAACTACTGTCAGATTGTCGCACGAGTTGCGTTGGAGTGCCTCTTTGACAAGTGCTATCGAGCATTTATTGGGATTGTTGTGTTGCATGAGCTCTCTCCTAACCATGGTGACCGCACATTGGCTGCTCATCACATCCCAGAGCCCATCGCAACCAATTATTAGGAACTCGTCTTCTTCTGTCAAGACGAGCTCCTCCAACTCTGGCTCGGAGCTTAGAGGGCCCTTTGAACCCTTTGAGCCCTTGATGTGCCAGTCACCAAGGGCGCGCGCAACCGATAGTTGACCATTGAGGTAGCCATCATATATGACACCGCCCAGTTTCTCGATTCTCAATCTTTCAGAGGTACAGTTGGGTTTATGATCCTTGGACAGCTCGATTGCTCTCCCTCGTTTGCCCAAGACAGCTCTGGAGTCTCCAACATTGGCAATAAGCAAATTACTGTTGAAAGCAGACAATGCTTTGTCAAAAAACATTGCTGTGAAATGAGTGCCAGAGACATTGCAAATGCAAATGTAATCTCAACTTCATCAGGGCCAAAAAGCTATAACCAACAAAAATTGTGAAGTGACAAGCACCCTCACCTGCCTAATATAAGGGCAGTCAGAGCAGTGGTGCCTGATGAACTATCTAAGGATCCAGCTTCTGCAAATGCATTATCAGCTTTTGCAAAAGCACTCTTCACAGATTTTTTTAAGCCACCTGGAAAGTTGGAGTCCTGAACTATGTACTTAAGTATGTTCTTTCTGGTGAAAGACGCTGCATCAGTACCACCATGCCCGTCAAACACCTGTATCGGTTCAGTTCACCAAGAAGAGCAACAAAAAAAAAAAAAATACTTAGCGTGTAGAGATAAAGGCCCAATTCTCATATGACAGAGCAATGTCTGAAAATGCACATGCAACTGGACCAGAGAAGGCAGCAAATACATGATTTAGATTTAGATACACCAATGCTTGAAGCAGTGATAAGGTGGATAATGCCCTCAGGCAAATAAGTTTGACTGTTTCTAATAGCGAAGGAGTGTTGCGACAACTTATTGACATTTAGAGATTTAGGCATCGTAGCTTGATGGTGGGTGAAGGTTGACTATGCACAAGGAGTGCATTCCCATGTCGATATAACATAATTTAGTGGTAAGGGGTAATTGCATGGAAACTGGACCTTTAAAATGTCTAGACATGTACTGCAGATGGTCCAAAACGAAATATGTGAGACAGTAACAAATGAAAAAGACACACACCCCATAAAATGCCCCAGGGGAGGGGACTTGCACAGCTGAATCGAAGTGTTCATAAAGATTATCCACGCAAATATACTCATCCTCCATAAACTGTTTTGGTCCTTTCTCCGAGCAGCTTCCCGAGCGAAACACAGGTAAGAACCCTGATTTCTCAATCGGTGGTGACTTGAAACCAATAATTCCAAGGTCAGAGTCCTGCATGAAGATCCGTTAAATATTTCGTGGAATTGATCCTCGCTCCAGGATCAGCCAATCTAGTGGCTGACAATCTATTAAAGCTAGTAGGCAACCCATGCATCACCCAGAATAATATAAACATCCCAATGAACTTAAGCCAAAATGTGGCCCAAGATCTGTAGCCCCAGAGTTCCGTCACATGAAGCAAAAAAAAGCAATAGAAAAGAAAAGGTGTATTCCGAGGCCATAATTTCATATTTCGTGATCTGCATCAGCATCATAATTCCTTCGCCAAAAGACACATCCTTTCAAATTGCGACGGTAGGAATTCACCGTAAGTTGCAGAACAGTGACCAGAACTTTGGCCAATGCAAGCCCAAGGTCCTTATCTTAATTACACACATGCCATCTTACTCAGCTGAAACAAAGCAAAGCTAAGATTTGATGCCAAAACAGCACACGCACCGTTGTAAGTAATCGAGTAACATAAAAAAAAAAAAACCAAAAAAATGAACACTTAACAACTTTATCCAATTAACAAATGGAGCAAAAGAAAATGTGGGATGATGATGATGATGAAGATGAAAAGCAATGCTCACCATTTCAGACAACCAAGCAGAGCTGTTACATTGGCGTATAACAGAGAGGTTCCTTGGAGGCTTCCCACTCATGTTTGAGCTCAAGTTATCCAACGTGTCATGGTCCTCATCCTCCGTGGACGACGCGCTTCCTTTGCATTGTTCGTGCTCAAGGGCCAACCGGGTCACCAGAGGTGCAACATCAGTACCTGGAGCCATTCCAACCCACCATATGCTCACTCCATCTCGCAAAACAGAAGAAAACCCAAGCCAGGATTTCTAATACAACTCGCCAAGATCGGTTCTTTCCTCAGAGAACTCCCCACAAACACCTCATCCGCAGACACCCACCTCGAGAAATCCCACGGACTTGCCGTGGCCTTTTGTTCCGGCTCCAAGATCGAGGATTGCAAGATGAACGCTTTCCCCAACCAGAGGTCGCAGGCTTTCGCAGAGACAATGAGCATCGGAGATTGAAGCCACGGAAAAAGCAACAAAACAGGGAGGGGCCAATAAGAGGAAATAGGAGGAGGGTACCTTCCTTTTTTGCTCTGTTAATCCTCTTGGTGCGCGAGCGAAGCAGGAATGCGAAAGAGATGGCTGGGGTTGCAGATTTTGCGGTCGACATTGTAGCCATTTGCTGGCGTGACGACACCTGGGGACGGTTTCGGAGGAGTGGTGAAATCGCAGCCGGTTTGTTTGACCAAGAAATGGGTGGTGGGCTCTCTGCCCTGTTCGCCTGCGAGCGCACTCCTCCGTTCCCCTGCATCCGAGTTCAGGTGGCGCGCCCAAAACACCACACGGCCTATTTCTGAGCTGATCGGAGTCGACCATTTTGCTCATTTGACTCGATTATTCATGTCATACGGGACACAAATGGTCCGACGTACTCGTGATTTTACCGGAAAATTACTTAAAAAATCATAAATCTATTACATAATTTAACTGAATTCTTTTCACTTCTTATCGATTGAGTCTATCCCGGTTCCGGCTAATTCTGATTGGAAATTATTAACGTGGATGCCGGTCGATTTACGGGATGCCGACATAGATAATTTTTAATAATGTTTTTATATCTTTTTTGATTTTTTTTTATTTTAATAGGCTTTTTTCATTTGAAAGAAAAGTTATAGGTTATAAAAAGCAACAGTACTTTCAGATAGAAGTACTCATTGAGCGTGTCCGAAACGAAGTAAGAAGTGAGATCTAACGTGCTGCCCAGCCCGACCATCGCTCATACGCACGTCGAAATGTTTCGATTGGGACAGGATAAAAGCTGAGCAGGCCGAGCCTCTTGACGCGAGGCCATTCCTTGGGCCGCCCGTTGGTTTTCCGTAGCTATCGGGCAATAGGCTGATGCCCTTTTCCGAGCATGATCTTGTCTTGATTTTTTTTTTATTTTAAAGTGAAGAGTTACTCAGACTTTGGAGCCAAGATTTAAAACATTAATTAGAGTCCATTTGTTTGAAGAAAAACTGTTGCCAGAAAATTGCTGTTCGACTTTCTCGTGCTTGGACGACGGAAAACTTGTCGACGTACATAACACGTTTTCCATTGACTGAAAACAACAAACATAGGTTAACCGTTTGTCTCGTGAAAAATGTGATACTTTTAAAAAAAAATTTCCACAAAGTTATTTTCTAATAAAATGACAATATTTTCTATTATTTGTCCGAAACCTGAAAAATGAACTGAAAAATATTTTTTTGTTATTTGGTAAGGAAAATTTGACTTGATTTTCCTAAATAGGCATACATTATTCAGGTGTTAGCGATTTATACATGGACAGCCAACCAATTGAGTATGGGCATCGGGATCCTAAGTCTAGCCTCGATAGACCTCGATCCGAGTGCTAGGGACCCAAGCTTGACCTCGATGGACTTGGATGCCAAGGACCAAGGCACGGGCTCCGGGATCACAATCCCTGCCCAAATGTACAGAGATGCGGGTGTCGAGTAGCCAGGATCGAGCACCGAGGTCTCGAGCCCAACCTTGATGAACATGGACCTTGCCTCGATGAACTTATGTGCAGGTGCCAAGGTCTTGAGCTTGGTCTTGATTGACTCGAGTAGGTGCCAGCGTCTAGGACCTAGCTTCGATGAACTCGAGACTCGGGTCCAATCGTTGGAGACCCAAGCATGGGCACCGAGGTCCTAGTCTCGGCCTTGATGTACACAAGCATGGGCATAGGGGACCCCAACCTTGCCTTGAGGGACACAAGCATGACCTTGATGGACACGGGCTCCGGCGCCAGGGACTTGATCATTGACATTAGGATCATGGTCTCGACCTTGATGGACTCTCTCCCAGGCACAGGACCTTGGGCTCGGAGACTATGCACAAGCCCAACCTCAATGTACTTGGCCTAGGTGTTAGAGATCTGGGCACGAGCATCGAGGTCTCGGGCCCGGCCACTATGGACCTAGGCTGGGGCACTAGGATTCGAGCAATGTGCTGGAATCCTACGCCCAGCCATGGGCGTTGGTGTCCGGAGCCCAACCTCCATCCACGGGGCCACTGTTAAGGGCTCGAGAACAAGAGTTTGGGTTCTCATGCCATACATAGATCTTTTTATCGAAACGTTGATATGTAGTCATGTAGATTTTTTTATCGAAACGTTGATATGTAGTCATGCTTTGGGAAATGATTTTCAATTTTTAAAGAGGGAATTATCTTCCTGAATTTAATCATAGATTTTTCATTGACTAGGAAAACATTTTCCACTGACTCAATTTCCTAAGCGATCCAAACATCGGAAAATGTTCTCCCAAAAAATGTCCTCCACAAAATAAAGGGAATTTAAATGAAAACGAGAGTTTTCCCTAAACCACCAAAGAAATTAAAACGGATCATTTTTCTTGAAACCGCTTTCAATGAAACAACCGCATCCCAAATTCTAAAATCATAAAAAAAAGGTATGTAGGGATCGTTCGCGTCCCTGTCCGTGGATTGAAAAAGGCCTTCTGTGCTTGGCGTCGGCCAGAAAGATCAAAACTGGAGATCTCCAAGATCTGAAGAAAGCGAAACGGTGGGAAATATCCGCTTTTGTGAAGTATGGTGACAAGCTAGGGATCATGGTGTAATTGCAGAACAATTTGACAGCAGATCCCACTGATTGCGGGGGCTTAATGTCCGTGGGCACCCACGAGCCGTACGTTGGCCCCGGTCATGTCCACGAGAGAAATCGAGATTGGCAAAGCAAAGCTCCTCGGCGGAATTCCCGCGAGATGTCCTGTCGTTGTACCCCTCCAGAAAAAGAAGCCCCGCCACCACATCTACCTAAGCTTAATGCTGTTCTTCTAGGGATTTGTGGCTTGTTCGTACCATGTCCGAGGAATCACCATGCGCAACGCATCACTTGGTGTTTGAGAAAGTTGCGCGCTTGTTCGGAAGCTCAGACGTTGATTCCATATACTCTTTGATAACAGGGTATAGCTGATCGCCAACCGGTCACGGGGACGCGTTCAATCTCGCGAGGCGGATCGAGCATCGGAAATGATGTCGGAGCACCTGGGCATGCAAAAAGCGAACGAGTTCTTGGTTGGCGGATGTGGCATCTTCGGGGGAAAATAAAAGGGGGGCTATTTTTATTCGAATGATGACTTTGATTTAGGACATGTTTTATCGGAAGCCGTCGATGTCAAAAGGCATAAACATATTCCAAACTTGATAATAATATTCTAAGTAGCACCGACACGGAATACGCGACACGACACGACACGACACGACATGCTGACACTTTATTTTTCAAAAAAATAATGAAATTCGACGTGCTGGGACACTTTATATATTCAATGTATATTTTTATATATTCATAATAAATGATCATTTTTATTATTATTACAATCAAATTAATGTGATTCAGATTCATGAATAAATAAATAATAAAAAAAAGAGTGTCGAACAAGTGTCGGTATCTGCCAAGTTCGACACGGTACGGAAGCCCCGCGAGAGTTTGTGCTAATTTTATATATGAGAAAGATGATTACGATGAGGGCATAGATGGGCAAAGCAGTTAAAGTAGGGACATTGATAGCTCTACTGTAGAAGCTGTTACGTCGATGTTCTTTTCACACACCGAATGTGACTGTTAATGCACGATTTAATAACTGCATCCCACGATTCCCCAAGTCTTTTCGACACAAGGAAAATGCCAAGTAATTAGACTTTTCCAGACGATGTGAGCATCCGCCCAAGCACGGAATCAATCAGAACTCGATAGAGTTGCTTCCACGCGGTCGTCCGACAAAATTAATGGACAATTCTTCTTGTCATTTCCATGTGAAAAGGGATGCTCTGGAAAAATTCAGAAACGAAAAAATGAGAAAAGTAAGATTCGAGTGGCATGCCTGTTTTCCCCCCTTGTGAAAGTCGTGGTAGCTTTCCAGGAGAGTAGTAATCAATTCGAGGACCACCGCACAGAGAGAGAGGGAGGGAGAGAGAGAGAGAGAGAGGAAGAGAGAGAGGCTGCTTCCACTGCTGGAGGGTTCTCATCCTCGTTGCATCACCGAAAATGGCCACTCACTCTCTCTCCCTGGCTGCAGCACCATTACAAAATCTCTTGATTCTCATTGGAGTGACCAGTGACAAATCATCTCATGACAACCCACCAAAAGCAAAGCAGCGAAATGCTCTCTCACCACACACCCACTTCATTACCCGTTCTTGTCTCGGGCGCCAGTTCATGCTGCTCCTGGGTGTAATAGCCTGAATTCTGAGACCAAAGCTCTACAGGCGAGAATTGTTGGAGGGTCTGAGTCTTCTGAACAAGCATGGTCTCCAAAAGGGTTTGTCGCTAACCTCCCAAAATAGCTACTTTTTGATGTTCATGTCACTTCTCTTGCTTGATTTTTGCTGCATATTTGGACCTTTGAGCAACAAAAGTGAAAGGATATTATAAGCCTTTGGGAGTATGCAAGCAAGCACCAGCATGGTCTGGCTCGTGGTGCTTCTGGTTTTGCAAAGTGGGCTGTGCTCATTTGGAGCTAGCACAAACGCTTCCACGAGGCCAGAGTTTGTGAACATTGGGGGTGTCTTCTCTGTCAACACCCTGATAGGCAAAGTGGCTCAAGTGGCTATTCTCGCTGCAGTTGAGGATGTGAACTCCGACCCATCAGTTCTTGGTGGAACCAAGCTCAAGCTTACAATACAGGACACCAACTACAGTGGCTTTCTGGGCATAGTTGAGGGTAAGTCTGATGCTTTCTCTCGTAATGCCTATTTATGCTGGTATGAAGTGTGTAAATCGTGAGATTCAGAGTTTGTAGCTGAATAGAATCCTTTCTTTCAGCTTTACAGTTCATGGAGAGTGACACAGTTGCCATAATTGGACCCCAAACTTCGGTCACTGCTCATGTGATATCGCACTTTGCAAGTGAATTGCAAGTCCCTCTGCTCTCGTTTTCAGCCACGGACCCGACCCTGTCCTCGCTCCAGTTCCCTTACTTCATAAGGACCGCACAGAATGATCTGTTTCAGATGGCCGCGATTGCGGCAATGGTGGACTTTTACGGGTGGAGGGAAGTGACGGCCATCTATGTCGATGATGACCACGGGAGGAATGGTATTGCTGCATTAGCAGACAAGCTCGCGGAGCGCCGCTGCAAGATCTCTTACAAGGCACCAATGAGCTATACTGCGAGTCGGGATGACATGACCGATGTGCTGCTGAAGGTGGCGTTGATGGAGTCGCGCATCATCGTTCTTCACACTTACTCCACTCCAGGACCACTGGTGCTTAAAGTGGCCGAGTCTCTTGGAATGATGGGTAATGGATATGTTTGGATCACAACCAACTGGCTTTCAACAATCTTAGACACGAGCTCGCCCCTCCCTTCGGATGTGATGAAGACGTATCAGGGAATCCTATCGCTGAGTCCGTACACACCAGACACCAAACTCAAGAGGAAATTCGTTTCTCGGTGGAGCAATTTGACAAGCACATTTTCGTCTAATGGGACGTTTGGACTGAGTAGCTACGGCTTATACGCATATGACACAGTTTGGATACTTGCTCGAGCAATTAACACGTTTTTCGATCAGGGTGGAGTCATTTCCTTTTCAAATGATTCGAAGTTGACCGAGCTGAAAGGGGGAAATCTGCACCTCGATGCAATGAGCATCTTCAATGGAGGGAAATTGCTGCGCGACTCCATTCTGCAAGTCAATACAACGGGCATAACGGGCCCTATTCAATTCGCTCCTGACAAAAACCTTATTCATCCAGCATTTGAAATTATCAATGTGGCAGGCAGTGGATATAGGAAGATTGGTTATTGGTCTAACTACTCTGGCTTAACGACTGTGCCTCCCGATATGCTGTACGCAAGGCCACCAAATCGTTCCAGCTCGAGCCAGCAACTGTACCCGGTTATTTGGCCCGGAGAAACAGCACAGAAACCTCGTGGTTGGGTTTTCCCAGACAATGGTAGGCACTTGAAGATTGGAGTCCCAATGAGAGTTAGCTACCGCGAATTTGTGTCGCCAGCAGAGGGCACGACTGATACGTTCACTGGTTACTGCATCGATGTCTTCACAGCTGCTTTGAACTTGTTGCCTTATGCCGTGCCTTATAAGTTCATTCCGTTTGGGGATGGACACAGCAACCCAAGTGCCACGGAGCTTGTTCGGTTGCTAACAACTGGGGTTGGTGTCAATAAAGATCTCTTGTGAGTTTTAATTTGTTAGCCACTCTTTTCGTTGAGTGATCAGTTTTTTGCCCTCTCTACAGACCTTTGATGCTGCAGTAGGAGATATTGCGATCACCACCAACAGGACTAGGATGGCGGATTTTACACAGCCATATATTGAGTCTGGGCTAGTCGTGGTGGCCCCAGTCAGGAAATCAGACTCTAATGCATGGGCTTTCTTCAGGCCGTTTACTTGGAAGCTGTGGTGCGTAACGGCCTTCTTCTTCCTCATTGTCGGATCGGTAGTGTGGATTCTGGAGCACAGGTTGAACGATGACTTCCGTGGACCACTTAGGAGACAAATTATCACTATGCTCTGGTGAGTGACCATAAATTTTTCATAGCTAACATCAGACTACTAAAGATTGATTTCATTAAGCAAAATTTGCCAGAGTTCAATCACTTACATAGTGAGAGCGAATCTGTTTGATTTGCGTTTCCATGGTGAACCCACGTGACTAGCGTAACGGCCTTCTTCTTCCTCATTGTCGGATCGGTAGTGTGGATTCTGGAGCACAGGTTGAACGATGACTTCCGTGGACCACTTAGGAGACAAATTATCACTATGCTCTGGTGAGTGACCATAAATTTTTCATAGCTAACATCAGACTACTAAAGATTGATTTCATTAAGCAAAATTTGCCAGAGTTCAATCACTTACATAGTGAGAGCGAATCTGTTTGATTTGCGTTTCCATGGTGAACCCACGTGACTAGTGTTTCCACTTCAATCGCCGCTATAGTACTACCCAGATCGATGGGAAATCTGGAGAAGCATCTAAATAGTCACAGCTTGAATTAATACACATGCTACTATGGTTGAGTGTTGACAAGCTCCAACACGTTAGACAGATATGAACACTCCACGGTCATGATCAAGCCCTCATGTCCTCATATGAGATTCTTGACTTTACTTGAAGTCAACTCACCATTTCCAGCTCCTACTTTAACTAGATTAGATGTTCTAGGTAAGTGAGATCGAGTAAAGATTGAGAATCAATATGAGTTCGTGTAGCAACATGACTTTGAGAAGCAGGGTTGCAAGCGTATCTCACTTAAAGCAACCCCTCAGTGTCATCTCACAATTTTGGTTGGTCGTAATCTATGAGGACAAGTAACATTTGTCACTTAAAAGAGCTTGACCAGGCTGATTGCGGAAGGTTAAGTGCTGTGGAGGTAGATGAGGTAACCTGTACAAAACATTTGAACAGGCATAAGCACTTGCAGTTGCAAATGTCCAGACTTGAGTGTCCTAGAGAATGACCTCCGTAGCTACAAATTCTCACTGCATCCTAAAAAGTGAAGAGCAGAAAATTGACATTTTGCGGTAAAACATATGACTGCATCCACCTGATGATTCCTGACCCACTTATCCTTTCATTCTGCAGGTTTAGCTTTTCAACTTGGTTTTTTGCTCATAGTAAGTTAACCTCCCCTCTCTCCAACACAGATATATATGCGCGTGCGCACAGTTTCCAAGAAAAGGCTGCTCTCTTTTAAACTCATTGTGCTATCTTGTTCGCAATTGCGCAGGAGAAAATACCGTGAGTATGCTCGGTCGCTTTGTGCTGATCATATGGCTGTTTGTGGTTCTTATCATTAACTCGAGTTACACGGCGAGTCTGACCTCAATCCTTACAGTCCAACAGCTTTCTTCTCCTATCAAAGGGATTGAAACGTTATTATCAAGTAACGATCCCATAGGATACCAGCAGGGTTCTTTCGCCCGCAATTATTTGATAGGGGAACTTGGCATCCATGAATCCAGACTTGTTCCTCTCATCACGCCAGAAGATTATACCAAGGCCTTGCAAGATGGTCCTCACAAAGGTGGAGTCACTGCGGTGATCGACGAGCGCGCATATGTCGAGCTTTTCCTCTCAACTCGATGCGAATTCAGCATTGTGGGTCAAGAATTCACCAAAAATGGATGGGGATTTGTAAGTATCGATCCTTTCTTCTTCTTTTGAAAAAAGTTTTGGATAAAAAATTGTAGCAAGTCCATGGAAAAGGGTTAAGCAAGCTTGACAGATGCATGATTTGTTGATCTTGTATCATTACAAATAAATTTATCAATACTGTCAATGTGAGGGAGCTATTGTTCTGTGAATCGTGATTTTAAAGCCATTTGTAAATGATTTGCGATGATCAGGCATTTCCACGGGACTCACCCTTGGCAGTTGATATATCGACGGCGATCCTGAAGCTCTCGGAAAACGGGGATCTCCAACGGATGCATGACAAATGGCTAATGAGCAGTGCCTGCACATCACAGGGGACAAAGTTTGCACTCGACCGTCTTCACCTTAAAAGTTTCTGGGGCCTCTTCGTTCTGTGTGGATTAGCTTGCTTCTTGGCCCTCTTGATATATTTTCTGAGGATGTTCCGCCAGTTCAGCCAGCACTATTCCGAGGAACCCGAGAGCTCCACCTCAAGCTCCCGATCGAGCCGACTATGGACTTTCCTCTCCTTTATCGATGAGAAGGAAGAGGTGGTGATAAGCCAGTCCAAGAGGAGGCAAATGGAGCGGGCCTCCAACAGGAGCACTGATGACGACGGATCGCTGTATGATTCCAAGAAAAGGCATATTGAATACTCTTCAAACAACAACTTTAATTCCGGTAACGAAGTTTAAGTAAATGTAAATCCGTCCCAAAACTCACTTTTAGTCGCATGAAGTCTTTCTGATACGGTATTTCAAACCTTGTTATACTCCATAGATATGCTATACTTGTTGACAATTGTCAATTGTCTGATACGGTATTTCAAACCTTGTTATACTCCATAGATATGCTATACTTGTTGACAATTGTCAATTGTTGTGAATCAGAAAAATTGAGTAAAGGGTATGCTTTCCAGGGCAATTTTCAAGTGCAAGTATTTTGATCACATGCTCAATTCTTATGCAGTGGGCTAAGTTCGCTATGTAGACATATGTCGTGTGTATGGTGGCATCAGGAGAATTGGTTCTTATTCATTGTCTCGTCCTGTTAGAGTAGCCAGAACAGGTCCGCACGCCGCATGCTGGTGTTATCCATCAACGTGTATCTGCATATAGCAAATTGCATAGATCAGACTTCTGCTTAGTTTTCGAGCACAACGAGATGGTATTGTTACCGGTTGAAAGCCAAATCGAAGGGAGAAATACATAATGGCTACCTGAATATTAATGCCCAAAGACCCCCAAGTTTTTTGTTTTAATGAGTCAACAAGTAAAGGGTCTTGAGTTTGCTTAGCTATGAATTTTCGGATTAAATTTAGTAATAACTAACGAGATAGAAATAACACAAGGTCTCTTGTCTTGACTCCTCGGATCTGTGCCTTCTCCTGCCACTCTCCACGGTTCCAGGATGACTCGAGCTTGCGGAAGGTTCGCCGATCCGCAGACCTGCGCGGGCATGATACTCCTCAAAGTATGGCATAGCAAAACAATAAGATAGATGAATAGGCAAGGGCGTTCCCAATACCTTTTTGATAGGTTATCTGTTCGCCTCAAATGTTTCCCACCTTGTTCCCGTCGTGGTTTGGCTCCAGGTTGATGGGTTCCGAGTAGATTTTTGTTCCTCTAACACAGCAGACCAACCTGGTTTCCATATACTAAGGAGCTGGGGGGCCAAGATTTTTACCAGAGTTAGAATTCTTGGTTGGAGAAGATGCGAAGCCAGCATTTTGTCTAAATTTTCCGGGCTTTTTTTTGTTACGATTTTGTCAACATATGCAGAAACCGACCATACGTTACCGTGGTAACTAATTTAAGTGTTGTGGGCAAACAATCGGCAGTTAATTACCCCGATCCGAGATCCTCAGTCGTGATTCGACGCTATGAACAAGGACTAGAGAACTAATCAGACACCAGATGAAAAAAAGAGTAGGCCCCGGCTTATCGGCTAGGGAACTAATGGGACACTAGAAGAGACTTCTCGTTTTCTCCCGCTCTTTCGAGCATCGATCTCTCCTCTTACCTCATTTCCTTTTCCTTCATCTCGCGTCTTCATTTGTCTTAGTGACATTGAGAAATCAGCTTGTGTAACTTTAAAACCATTACGAGCTCAAAATGAAAAGCTTAATCCTTTTCGCTTGAATTTTTTTTGCATGTGTACGAAAGTCATGGCAATTCCAATGTTTTTATCCCCGGAATCTTTATAAGAAGCACTCCCTTTGCTTAAAGAGCACTCCGACTAATAAAAAGACAATTTGATGCATCTAGGACTCATCAAACTAGGGCAATGTTTGCACGGATAGAAATTCCTTTTGCATGTCCATTCATTGAGGAGCACGCTAGGGGCCTATATGTTCTTTCTATTTCCGGAAATGAGGCTTTTGGCTTTCGCTGAATCTGGCGCCTGGGATGAGAGGATTAAAATATTAAAAAAACGGATAGCTCTTTCTAAAGGATGGAATTCGACAGTTACCGAGGAGGAGCTCAGAGGACCTCGTCCGTCAGTGAGGCTAATGCCCGTCCAAGTCGAGTCATTGTCGATGATACAACGGCAGAACCTCAGTCAAACCCGGCCGCAACCCTAGGGCCAGAAACGCCTCGTGCGCTCCACACCGACGTGTCGTGTCGGTGTGGCAAATGGCCACGCCGTGGTTGCTCTTGACCTTGGTCTTGCGATCGAGCAGATCCGCCTCGTGGGACCTGGACCTTGGGGGCCGGAGGGGCAGTAGCAGAGCAGGTACAGGAAGAGGATCCGGTGGCACAACACGGGACTTGGTCAACCTCCCGCTGTTGATCCCCTTAATTGTCTCGACACTGACGTCATGCCTCGACCCGGCCACGCTCTCTGCGAACCAGGCTCCAACGTTTTGAACTTGCGTTTTGGACCTGTGTCACGACGAAAACATACCTAATTCTTTGAGTTTAAAGTTTTTCGTCTCCAGTATAAAATTTGAACCTTTATTTTACTTGAAGTAAATAGAACAATTTGAACAAGATCAATATTGCCTTATGCTTTTCTTCCAAGTATAATTTCTTGAATCAAAATACTTCCAGATATT
Organism: Syzygium jambos; assembly: GCA_031216235.1. Classification (NCBI taxonomy): domain Eukaryota; kingdom Viridiplantae; phylum Streptophyta; class Magnoliopsida; order Myrtales; family Myrtaceae; genus Syzygium; species Syzygium jambos. The sequence goes on from CM062228.1 coordinate 17,486,130, forward strand.
TATCGGACTTACAAGATACACATAGATAGTTTTGTCAATTTCAAAATCTGTTTGAAAGTTTTCTCAACAACAAGGAGTAGGGAACTAATTAGAAACCAGATGGAAAAAAAAAGGGTACCCGAGATTATCGACCAGGGAACTAATTGGACACCAGACGAGACCTTTTGTTTCCTCTCACACTTTCGAGCATCGAGTCTCTCTTCTCTTACCTCCTTCCCTCTCCCTTCATCTCGTGGTTTTTTTATTTGTCTCGGCGATATTGAGGAATCAACTTGCATAACTTTAAAATCATTACGAGCTTAAAGCAACATGCAAAAACCTTTTTAAACTAGAGAAAGGCGAAAATTAGTAATAATAACGCACTTTGCATTGGCTAATACGTTGGATTATGGTGAAGGCTAATGCCTATCGATAGACATTCCATCATAATACGTACACCTTAAACATGATTAAGTGGCATTAATTTCTAAATTGATCAAGCAAACGCATAAGAGGGAAATTCATCTGAATGACCTTTTTTCCCCTATGGATATCCTAATCACCTAAGCACACTTAATCTTTCATACTTAAGTTGTCCTCCACACTTCATTGTAATGCATTCTATAGTAAGCTAAAAGAAGAGAGAGAGAAAGAGAGAGGGATGTGCTCACCTCTGGATAAAATTTTTGAAATTGGGAGTCAGAGCCACAACCACCCTCCTTCTTGCCGCTGTTCATTGCTGTGAAATCACACTTCTTGCCGGAAGTAGAACTTTCGTAGTAAACCACGCAAGAAGATGAAGATGTAGTAGGATCCACCATCTGTGAGCCGAATCTAGACGTCTTAATTTCCCTCTGAAACATATCATCGAATGTTTCCTGCAAGTCTTCAAAGCTCCATTGCCCCCTTTCCTGTAGATCACGAAATTTGCAAGTCACGAGGGCAACGAAACAACCCAGAGACAAGAAGACACATCTGGACACCGGGCTATTACAAAAATGGTCGCGGACAACTACATTAAGTACTAGTCATCCTTCACTGTGAGTGAGATCTTATGAGAGAAGGTCCTCCTGTTCCCTTCTGATCCATCAGAAAATGAATCGAGCTATCTCTCTTCCTGGGTTTCACTTTCTGTCCATCCATGAAAACACGATACATACAGCATCTGCTCCTTTAACAACTTTTAGAACTAAGCAACACAAAAGCAAAATAAGATTCAGATGACCTCCCATTAGAGATAGTCGGGCAGTAGTAATGCGAGCGAAGTATGAATTTTAAGAACTGGAATGACCCGAAGAATGATCTTTCCGGTCCAAATTCTAATTCATATGTAAGAATTAGTCACAGAGATCTTATGTTGATTGGTTTACACAATGTGAAACGGCAAGCAGATGTACACTTGAGTATGGTTAACAGAGCTCTTGATAACAAGACCTTTTTTTTAATGCTGGAATTAAGTTGTTTGGTACTTTAATATTAGTCACCTAGAAATTGCTGATGTGACAAAGCCCGCGCGCCCTTCCACACCACTTGATGATGACGCTGCGCAAAGCGGCATGTCTGTTTACCTTGTTGAGCGCCACATTGATATGCCACCAATGCCTTTGACAGAAGGTAAAATGTCATTTGGAGCTTTAAAATCATCTCGTTGATAACGGAGCAAAGAGACCAGTTGTGTTTAATCCATAGTCCTTCCTCGATCTAACTTAATGTGCAAAATCTATGTTGCAGACGTATGTTTGTTTCAAGCAGATGTGGAGAGACTGGCTTATTCTGTTATCTGGGTTTGTGCTCCTTCTTTCTTCTTTCACATTCTCTGTTATCTTTTTGGATGTGGGATTTCATATCTTCTATTAGCCAACGTCACTAGACTACACAAATGATAGTTCGTGGGCTGGCTACGCATGAACTTGTTGGCCCTGTGTTATGGATCTACTCAATCAAAGGAGAACGCTTTCTTTTTCTTACATAGTTCACTGCCCATATTCAGGAAATGACATCTGAAGCAGAGATGATATCCACAAGATACACAAAAAGTGTCACTAAATCAGGTGCAGCTCTTTCTTGTATTGAAGCTTAAGCAAGGATGGACCACAGATAGTTAATATAAACTTAGATTGTGCAGAACTGCAGATTGTTGTTAAACAGGTTCTTCCTCCGTTCATACGAGATCTTTTCTGGTGTATAACCTCTTCTACAAAAGCTACACGTATGCCAAATCATGTGGAAATAACTAAAAGAACTCCTATCTCCTCTGTTTAAATGCCAAATCAAAAACTTAAACGATAATATAACCTGTAGATAAACGATGCGGAATACTTTAAAACCCCCTCACACGTGCAAATTGAACTGAGAACCACAAGTAAAATTGACGAATGGGTCCATAGAAACGAAATCAGTTAGGGCGTAACTTGGTTTTTGATATATGGTAGAATGTCTGAACGGAAAGTTCAAACTATTAGGTGGAGAGAGATTACATATATAAAACAGACTTCATGTTGTTTAAAGATAAGCACTTGTGGCATCTGAATCCCTATACAACTTTTTGAACTTTCTGGCTTGGGAAATTGCAGACATCATCACGCAATATGTGCATAATTGGCATGACGCTAGCGGAAAGAAATCCTTTTAATAAAGTTCGTAAACCATTTCCGGTTTGGTCAAACTCATCTAGTAGACAAGTCTGCTGTTGTTAAGAGTGCTCAAACTTGTTTGAGGAAGTATTAATGGGGCATTTGATATCATGCAAGGCAAATGGAATGCTTAGACAGATCCAGGAAAGGGAAACTTCAGTGGCTTTTGACCATGAGAGATATGATGCATTTCTTTTAATTCCCTTCCTTTTTGGCTTCATGACGCTTTTGCTAATTAACATTTATATTTCCACATGACTTGTCCTCTGTCGGTTGAATTTTTCGCTTTAACAAATATATTGGTCATGCTTGCTATGGGCTGGTTTAATCTAACATCCAGACAGGTTACTAATCCCATTGCCCTTCTTCTTCTTTGAGACTGAATAGAAATGAAACGGAAATAAGTAAAAATGCAGAGACAAGTGATTACCACGTTTCATCACTAGTTTACCAAAGGTAATACCCTTCCCACCACAAAGAATATGGCAAAAAAAAAAACCTTACTATAAACTGCGTTACCCAAGGCCTGTTTTCTCCCTAGTTTACAGCGGAGGCAAACGATGACAAATTTAGCTACTGATTAGACGCAAAAAAATTGGAACAAAGCCTACACCCTAAAAAAAACAGTCGACTATATTGACCCAACAATGTATTAATGCCTGCCCGAACAATCCACTGCGCCAATTGGGTTGGCCCTGCTTGAGCTGAAGAATTCTCAGGACAAGATCCCCATATACACGATCGACCAGAAAGTGAGCGCTGGTGCTGCAACCAAGTATGTCCACAGGAAGAGAACTGAACACTCCTCTTGACCCACATTAAACAGCTGGGTCATAGTCCCTGCATTGCCATTCCACATTCACTTCAGCCTTTTGTTGCCTTCTGTTTCTTGGTGAGAAATGTTTCAGTTCTATGAGATTATGAGGCTGCAGTGAAGAACATGGCTTACCGATATTCATGGCTGGTGGCAGTGTGAATTGGATCATTAGCACGTAATGGTAGAGGGGGTCTGGCGGGAGGAAGCCGAGATGATCAGCTGCTTTGACGACCCAGATGCCAATCGCTGGGAGTATCATGTACCGAACAGATATTACGCCAAGGATGACCGAGGGTCTGATTCTCGAAGAGCGCAGGCCTGTATGAATGGGATCCAAGCAATTTAAGTGCGGATAATATTTACTATTGTCTTTTGATTGGCTCTTCAAAAGGTAGTTGACAGTTTTGAAAGCTCTTTCTTACCTTGAGTGAGGTTGCCTCCAAGTATGATGGTAATGCAAGGTATAGTTCCATCACTGCATGGTTAAAAGCCCTTAAGAAACTCGAAAACACAAGGAAGAGTTCTAACTTGAGTCATAACTTGACCTTCCCTACTATTTAGAGGAGTCATCCAGTCCTGGTTACTTCAAATTAGTGATGTTGTATGCAATAAAGAAATGATATTTACCCCAGTAATTTGATGGAATCTTCGATCACCCGCAGCGGGGCACTATTGCCTATAATGAGCTTCCTCAGCCACGAAACGGCCCCAAAGATGAATCCCAATATCTGAGAATATATGCAACAGATTAGTGCATTGCTCACTTTTTTACTCAAACTGGAAAGTTGAATCGTAGCTGAGCAATTAATTTACACAGAGAGACTCACAGTAGCGAGGGTTGGAGGTGCCATCAACTCCTCCACGATCGTGTGAAGAACTCCTGCCAATTTATCCCAGAGTGTCCCCGATTCTTTTTCGGACTTGCTGCTTGATTCTTGAGATATGACCTGCGATGTGGCAATTGAGCGGGTGAGACATTGTCTTGTGAAAGATTAGGGCTGAAGAGGCTTCGAGAGATTCGATACTACGGTTTTAGGTTCATGAGAGGAAGACTTACAGCTTGGTCTTCTACATCTTCAACAGATTTTGTGGACTGCACACTCATAACTACTGGCTCTTGATCTTCTCCTTTGAGCAGGTGTGTGCTCTCATTAGAGTCCAAGTCCTTATTGGGCTGCTTTGCGAAATTGTCTACTGCTTGAAGCTCTTTGTATTTCACCGATGAAGATCGTACCAATTGGTAAGTGTAAGTCCAAATGAAGAAACCTCCAAGCTGTGTTAAATCAGAAACGCGCATCAGAGCTGAATTCAGAGAACAAGAAGCAGAGGGTATGCCATATTAATGCACCGAATAAAACAACCATACTATCCTGCTTATCTTGAAAAAGAGTTTGGGAAACAGATCGTCAACGGTTTCATAGAACCAAATGTCAAACTTGGAGGAAATTTACTAGGTAATTCTTTTTCACTCCTTTTCATTTCATCTCATGAGATGTTTCGAACTTAATCACATATTGGGTAATGGGACATGTGAGGCTTCATTACCGCCATGGAGAATGACACGTAGGATAGTCCGACAGAGCTGCAGGTGCTCTTATCCCCAAAGGGACTGTTGTCTTCATTACAGATTGCTGGCACAATTATAAGCAGAAGATTTCCCAGGTTTCCTTTTAGGAGGCAGACAAAACTGTTATCAGACTCGAGAGCTCACATTTCTAGTCACATAGACGAGTTCTAACTGATTTGTTGATAAAAATCAATTACCTGATGCACATGTAGCAATCACCAGGCCCTCTAGATATGGCTTGGGCTTGAGTAATTTCACGACTATCCATCCAAGCATCCCTCCAAACAAGAAGGTGATGGCAATGTTCACTGGCATGAACCACCTTCATATCCGAGGTCATAAGCATCAGTATCTTAGGTGCAGAAACAGAGTCCTCAATGCTCTTAATAAAGGAGCTAAAAACTTTCAACTTTTCAAGCATATTAGACTCAGACTAACAATGGTGGAGCTCGGCAAGTCTTTCAGTGGCGCAACTTAAAAAAATGGAAGATTATATCATCTGCTGACTGCTACATAATTATATCTTTCTGGCTCAAGTGAATGCAGACATCAAAATGAACACCAAAAGGAAGCGAATGGCTGAAAAAATTTCCCTACCATGAGATAATGTCTTGGAGAGTGACGGTCCTCGCCAGACTGGCAAACATCAGAGATGGAGTGAACAACATGAACACTATCTGCATCAAATAAAATTCCCTCTTCACTAAGGTATGCATTCAGGAAGAAAATGCATCACATAGAAGCTACAGGTGTTCAACTTTCCCTCTTTCAAGAGGCAAGACGACAATTGTTTAAACATATTTTACCTTGTTCAAGGACTTCCTTGCATCTGCAGTGAGAAGACTGCAATATTCAGTTGCCATGACAGCTCCCAACCCACTGATCAGCAGAACTTGCAAAATTGGCATCGATGCCACCTCAAACAGTGTCCAAAAACCCATCTTCTTCTTCTTCTCAAGACAAATGTACCCAGAAATACGTCTGTCCCTTTTGCTTGTGTTTAGACTCTAGTTTTGCTTGCTTAATGCAGCAAAATCCTAGCTCTGGCCCTGTATATGAGCTTGAGCCTCTTGTTTATATATATATATATATATATATATATATATATATAGCTAATAAAAGAGAAGGAAAATCCTGGGAAAGAGCACAAAAGAGAGGTGTTTTAGAAAGGGAAACCCATTGATTATCACTGAGACAAGAGAAATCATCAAACAGTGAATCCCGGACCAGATTAAGGCATGACATGGTCCAAAGAAGAAGATGATTGTGGAACAAGAGTAGATCCAACAATCATTACTTTTGGAAGGAAGGAAGGAACCATGAAGGTACCGCTGGTTTGTCTGTTTTTGGGGTACCGTTGCGACATGTACACAAGGCAACCCTGGAGTTTCCAGGGCTACTCACGTGCAAACTTGCTCTTGGCATTTCAAATTCAGATCCATCTGCTTTTGTTTTCAGAGAAATTTTTTTGTAACCAAAAAAAAAAACCACTCAAAGCATATGAATATAACACAATGGAGAATCCGATATCATCAAGTTACTCTAAGTTTATCACATCTCTTCTTCGAAGAATAAAAATCACGTAGTAAATTGGTCACTCTTATATTGATTCATAGTGTTCAATTCGCATTTGATTACCCCGATGCACCACATAATCTTTCCTTTCCCAAGTTTTTCGAATCGTCAACGAAGAACGACTCGCACTCTAACCCAGCTCGGAAGAAATGAAACAGGAGATGCCAAATGTACTCAGATGAAATCCTAACGAATAACAATTGCCATCCCAACTTTTAGAACTTCGCCAGCTTTCGATGAGATATATACCCATATCGGGAAAACACCCGATTTTGCATCATGAGGACGAGATCGTCACATCGATCTGGCCAGATGCATCTGTTACGAAAAGACGTGCAAGATCACGACATCTCATCAAAAGCTAATCACATGACTAAACCCTTGGATTAGGATCATTTAACCATCTCTTTCAGGGATGCGGATGGTCATCACCATGTTTATTCAGCATGAAATTAAGCGAGAAACGTCCGCAAATGTTCATGACAAATTTGGCTACACCAACTTGACCACCAGGACCGTTCATGCGGCTCGTAAATCACTATTTTTAAATCACTAATTATACTGGGATTTGGCGTGGAGAGTGTTGATACCATATGATAATACAGAGTGTGTGGTCCCATTCTTATATATTATAGATTATATTATATTTTTGCGGATCCGATTCGCTGCCAATTCATGGACGTAGAAACACCAGCTTTGATCTAGTCAGTTTGGACCATATCAGTCATGTTAACAACAAATCTTGTTGTTTAGTTCATAATGCTTCTATTATTTCTCAATTTTCAATTTACACGACCTTTTCTACATGTGGAGTGGGATCACAAGTGGGACCAAACAGCATGTTTTCTTGCCTCCAGGGCGGGTCCAGGGAGAAGATGTAAAGGGCAAGTGGCCCGTCAAAATCATTTATCTTATCATAGGGTCCCGAAATATTCTCTTTGTAGTAGGATGGAAAGTGGGAGGATGACTGAACCTAGAAAGGGCTTCTTCCAAACAATCGATGCGATGCAAAACTTGGGGATCGATTCTTGCCAATAAAATGTACAGTACGATTCGGTAGATCGGCTCTCGAGACGACACACAATTTGGCAGTTGAAGAACTCTCTCATTCGAGGGTTATTACCGGACGGCGGATCGTTCATATACCGAGGCAGTTCGATAGCTGCCGCTACATGTCGTTTGGAATTTTTACCATTTGAATCGTTTTTAGATGGCGTTCTCGCTGAGAAAATGATCCCGTCTCCTCCGGCCCCTCTCTCCCTACCTTTCGTCACCTCCTTAAACCGTCTTAATCCCGCTCCGCCGCCGGTCGTAAAGAATAATCAAACGATGGTTTAACGGATGATAGAGGCCGAAATACAAATGATCAAGTTGCGGGGTTGCCTCATCGATTTGAAGTTTGCATACTGCTCTTAGACGACTCCGTCTTGTCTTGGACGTGCCCGACTTCGAATACACAACCAAGTCGAAAGCAACCCAACAAAGACATCTTACGTGAGACGACCTTCTACGGAATCTCGGAGATTCAGAAATGCACAGGACGACAGCCCAATCAAGAAACGACAGCTCATCATCGAATAAGAATAATCACAGCAAATGGCCGACGATAGCCAGAATTGTGATAAAGAAGAAGAAGAAGCAAGCAAAGCTTTGAAGAGAAAGCAGATCCGACGACGGTCTTTAACGACGAACACGATAAGATTTGCATGGCGGGTCCAGAATCGAGATCTCGGCGGTCGACAGAAAGAGGCAGATCAGATAATTGAATATGAAGCGAGAATGTTTTTTCAAATTATTGTTTTGCGTACATTATTGGAGGCTTAGAACGACATAGAAAGGGAGGGGCCCCAAGACTGCCAACTCGCATCCTCGTCGGGGTCGTAATCATCGGAGAAAAGACAGACAGATGTGGAGAACGAATGGTCGTCGTGGAAACTCAGAAAACCAGTAAAGAAAGGGGAGAGAACATCTCTATCCGATCGAGGGGGGGGGGGGGGGGTGGGGGACGGCCGGTGGCCGTGCCGTCGCCGGCCACGCCGTCGGTCCCGTCCCTGCGCCTCAACGAACGGCTAAACGAGACGTATGCGAATGCTTCCCGATATAAATGAAAGAAAACACCAATTGGAAGAACAAGAGCAAGAAGACGGAAGAGAGAGAGAAGGACGAACCTAGAAACGAATTTGACCTGGGTCTCGAAGATCATCACGGGCCAGCAAGAACCGGGGCGAGACGAACGGGGACTCCGGCAAGAACGCGAGAGAACGAGATGAGGAGAAGCGTCCACGAGACTCGGCGATTCACTTGGAGCGAAAGGCGTTCGTATTTATAGGCGAACCCTTTCGTAGATCGGACACACTTGTCCCGCGCATATGTCGTCGTTTCCATTCCCAGTTTTCTGTAGCATGTACGTGAGACAACTGGACCCTTGTCCGCACTCTAATAATTGCTCGTGAAATCGAAGAGACCCAAGCAAAGTTAATGACGGTATCCTGTGCGTGAATGCGTTGCCCTCTCGATCACAGGAGTGAGTGATCTTGGATTCCACCTCTCCGAGAAGAAAGACACATTCGTTAGTCAATCATGCCCTCTCGGCCTTTTCATTAATGTAACTGCCCGTTCTGAACGCTTAAACTTGCGAGGAAAACGTTGCTCGCCCCAAAAGCGATAGGATGACAAAAGGCCTGAAATGGGGTGAGCTCGAAAATGAGTGTCTTGTGCATATATGGATTGGGTGCATGATTGATCTGGTGCAATCGGCTAACTACGATGTTCGTCGTCCTATGCATCAGAACCGTATTTTATGGTCCTTGCTGATTGACGTGTGGTTCCGACGTGCCCCATGCTCCTCAGGTTTTGGAACTCCGAAGAATCTCATCCGTGACTCATTGACTTCCTACGAGTGTTACGCACCGTTGTGCGACATAATTGCCCCGTGATACGTCGATGAACTCGATTTATGTGGGCGAAAGAATTTGCACATACATAGAACACATAAAAAAAAGGTGTATCTTCCTACTCTTATACCATATGTTAAAAATAAAACTGTCAGTGTCACACTTTTGCCGAGACATGGCGAGAGGCGAGGTCGACCTCGCCGACTTCTGGCAAAGCTCGTCATCGACCGGCCACTTGCAAGGGCAAGCCTCGCCAAATCAGATGACGTCGAGCCTCTCCAGCCCTAGCCTCTGGCGAGTTACTGAGGCCCAGTGCTGGCTTTCTTGCTACGTAGGCCGGTCGGTATTTACATCAAAGATTTTTCGGCTAAAATTGATCAGATGGACTTAATTAGCAAAATATTAAAATGTTTATGAATCGATTGGTAAAATGTGAGAATGTTTGGGATTTAATTAGCAAAATTGAAAGGTTCAAGATTGAATTGATAAAAATGAAATAGGCTGAGGACTTTTTGGACATTTTTCGCATGCCGATGTATACTCCTCATCAATAATTGGAGAGAGACTTGAATACCTTGTGGGATCTTACACTACCATTTCATTAGCAAACGACAATGGATGCAACATTTCTCTCATGATTATCATTGCAATAATTTTGCTATTTAATCACCAACATCATTGATAGGGTAAATCTGATCTTAACACACCCGATGCCTCCCGAAATAATGCAGGGAAAATTACCCAATTAGTTATAATTTTACTGTATGAATAGTCATAAACTTTTAAATTTCGCCAATTTAGTCCCACATCTACGCGCAAAATTTGAATGTCGTCATTCCTATCAATTTTTGCCTGAAATCGCTGACGGGGCGATCTAGTGATTTGCTAGCCATCCTATGTGGCACACCGCCACGTCGGCAATTTCTACGAAAATTGGCCAAATGAGTACATTGGAATTTCATCCAAAAGCTTAGGACTAAATTAGCAAAATCGAAAATTTTATAACTAAATTGACAAAATTGAAAAGTTTATGACCGAATTGGCATTCGTACAGTAAGTTTGCAACCGATTAGACAATCTCCCCAGATAATGTAGGTACAGCCAATTCTGAGTTGCCAACTCATGTGGCAACCTTATCTTGGTCCAGTCAAACATGGGAATTGAATACTTGTGGGGAACTAATCCTTTCTGCTAACACAAGCATGGCTATTTTTCTACTAAAGTTTAGCCTAAAATCTCGTCCTAAAATTTAATAAGAAGAGTTTCCCAATTTGCAATTACAAGTGGCTGTCGAAATTCGACCCTACAGAGATAAATAAGAATATTATAACGTGGCCTTGAGCTGGCACATGTCGACCCACTGCACTCACATCCAGCCTAAAATGTTCATCATCCACCTAAAAATGAAAGTGACAAATCGACTCCCGCTATTTTGGAAAAGAAACATTTCTCAAGCTTGGCCATTTGCGATTGGGGCCGCATCCCAATATAATTATATTGAATATATGTCGTTTCCAGGTATTTTCACAAGAAAAAAAGAATAATTTGTTGTGCACTAAATTTAAAAAAAAAATCATTTTTTATGGTGATAGGTTTTTTTTTTTGGTCAGCAAACATTATATCTTATACTCATTCAAGTAAAAGTTTGCGACAATATACAGGCTTCAGAACAAAGCAATTCCAAAAGACATGGTGATAGGTTATGCATAATCAATTGAAGTTCTATGGCATCGTTCCTTTTTCTCAGTATTTAACAAAAGACTGGACATGTATACATGTAAGAAATAAAAAAAGTGCACGAAGAGAAGCATCTATATCTAAAATTTTAGAAAAATAAATGTGTGATTGCAGAACGAGACAATTATAAAAAAAAAGTCTTAAACTTGTTACATCTATGCCAATTCAGTCATAAACCTCTCTATTATATCTATTTTTTTTTGGTAACCGAGGTGCCCGGGCCAGTTTGCGCGCATCTCGACTATTCCTTGGGGGAGACTAGCACAACAACCCACCACCATGGCCCCCTACTTTAATCACAAGTGCTCAGCTAGGGAATCGAACCTGGGACCAGTGCGCCTAACCACACAATCCCAAGATCGCCCTAACCAACTGAGCTACCCATGGGTGGGTTCGCTATTATATCTATTGAGTTCTAAAAATTTTCACATTTTGTCAATTGAGTCCATCCAGTTAATTTTGGACGGAAATCACTGACATAGATGCCAGCCATCCGATGTGGCACGGCTGGCGTTATCGTAGACATTTTAAAATTTTTTTTTCTTTTCTTTGATTTACTTTTTTTTTTTTGGATTGAGAGGGCGTTGCAACACTTGCTAGCCAAAGTGAGGGCACGCGGCCCCTCGCCCAGTTCTAGCGAGGCCACGACGTCCCTATGGCTAGCGACCCTCGCCCATGGCGAGGGCATCCTTGCTTCTTTTTGTACTAAGGTATTCACGGATATTATTCAGTTCAACTTTTCCAACTATAATACTATTCCTTCCTTGCCCCCCATAACTCTCCAACACTATAGTAAAATTTATTTTATCGACTTCCTCTAATCATATGTTAATCCCATAGCAATTAAATTTTTTTATGCAGCAAGATGGTGATTGGTTTGTATCTCGGATCTAGTAGATCTTCGCTAAGTGACTTAGAAAGAATACGATTTCAGCACGCTTATTCCCCCCCTAGAGGATGATGAATTCTACTTGGCCATCTCAAATGGCACGTACGTACATTTTCCGTCGGTCCGACGCAAACTACGAAGATTGGAATAAAACAATCGAAAGCGGATGGAGTTGCCAAGACACCATATTATTCTTCAATTTTTATAATAATTCATGTCGAAATGCCACGTCGATTCCGACGTGTCCAGGAGGAGAATCGAGATTCGTCTCCTGCTTTTTCTCTTGCACGAGCCGTGCTCATTGCATCGTGCCGTGTGGGACAACCGAGGATCTCAATCATGCAATGTGATGAGCACGATACACTGTCGGTTCTCAATCAGTAGCTTGGTCATAATTTACAACCAGACCAATTTGGCCAATTTCTGAAGGGTCCCCCACCAATTAAAATAGCCCAATCATTTTGGAAGAAGAAGGAAACACTTGGCTTTGTTCTTTTTCGTCGAATTATTTTTCATAGTGCTTCGGACCTTGCGAGTCTCTCTGCGAACACTAGGGTTGCGTTTGGTCGTTCATATTTCTAAACATGATAGGATTGAATAGGATAGGATAAGAAATCTTGGGATTTCATATCCTGTCCACTGTTTGGTGGATTACGGATTTAAAGTCGGATAGGATAATTTTTTTTTTTTTGCTATTCACGGGTCCGGAGGAGTCAGTGAAGGAAAAAAAGCCGATAAATTTTTTTGGTGAAAGCGCACAAGGTGTGGAGATGAAGATGACGGCGAGTGGAGCGTAGAGTTTCTGGAAAAATAGGTATCAGAAATCCTATTCGGATTTATCCCACCCCCCAGATTTTTTTATCCGGTTTATATTCGTTTTATATCCGACCTTATCCTATCCTGAACCACCATTAAATATAGGATAATATAAAATATATCCTATCCTAATTTTTATCCGGTCGACCAAACGCAGTAGAAGATTATGTGAGATTTCTGTTAGCTATTTCAAAAGTTAAATGTGCGATTTAATAGATTGGGGAGATCCGAGCATCTCAATCATGTAATGTGATGAGCACAATATACTGTCTATTCTTAATTAATTAATAGATTGGTCATAATTCACAACCAGACAAATTTGGCCAATTTCGAAAGGGTCCCCCACCAATTAAAATAGCCCAATAATTTTGGAAGAAAAAGGAAACACTTGACTTTTTCCTTTTTTGTTGAATTATTTTCCATAGTGCTCCAGACCTTGCGAGTCTCTTTGCGAGCACTATAAGATTATGTGAGATTTCTACCAGCTATTTCAAAAGTTAAATGTGCGATTTAATAATTATATATCCTAACATTTACCCTCACGCGTAAGCTGGACTGCCACCTAAAATTGAGAATAGAAATATATAATGAGGAAGATAATTAAGAGACTTGGAAAGATTTGAACTTAGGACTTCTTGCTCTGGTATTAAGTTAGAATGTTTAATATAAAAGCTTGAGATCACATGTGTATAAAGAACATGTAAATTTCGTAAACAAGAGATTGCAATACTTTAACAAATACAGGTATATACACTACAGCTTGCAATAGAACGAATTAGGAGTGAGCAAAAGGAACCGCCAGAACCGAATCAGCTGGTTTTGGGTTGTTTGAAGTTCCAATGTGGAATTAGTGAATTTCGGTTTGATTCCCGGTTCCAACGGTGGAATTGCCTACCTAGACCATATGGACTAGATTAATTTCTTTTAATTTTTTATTTCTTGAAAATATGTGAAAAAAACCCAAATCTATCTCTTATTTTACAAAGGAAGGTCCTTCAAGGCTGGAGGAGTGGTTGTGATTACTTATGCATATGAGTAAGATGACAAGAACAAATCAAAACATAATAGTATTGCTCATTCTAATCAAATTTTTCCACAAATTGGAAAAATCTCTATGAAACCTACAATGTTACACGTAAGTCGCTGATTGTAAAAACTCTTTAATTATCAAAATCATTTTCAGTTTCATCTTGAATATTAACGAAAAATAAAAAAAACTGAATATGTTACCGATTCCATGTGCCGATCTGGAAATCAGATCGCTCGGGAATCGATCACCCCTAGGACGAATTGATTGGAGACAAACAACACAAGATTCCCCCCCCCCCCCCCCAAAAAAAAAAAAAGAAGGTTTAGAAATGCAACTTATTTTTGCTTCAATTATTCATTATTAATTCTAGAATTAGCCCCAAAAAATAAAAATTCTAAATTATTGTGGGGTTGGTGGTGTGGTGGAATTGGCTATGGAGCCCTTTCCTAGTGGTGATGAGATGAACTGAACCGGCTGATGTCTTATTTCATCGATTGGACAGAAGCACATAAATGTCGTTTTGTCCCTTCTTTTCTTTTCTGGACAATCAATGGGTGTGCCAAAGTCCATGGTGCATTTATCACGGCCAGAGAATTGACACGCTAGATCCATCCCCCCGTGACGCATTGCTGCGTCAATCCGATAAATTGGGCAAATCGAGGGCAAAGTCTGCTAATCCTCGGTGTCTGCAGCTTGGCACTTGCCGGAAATAATGCAGAAACATGTCAATTAATGTTGTTTGGATTTGGTTGACTCATAATTCAATTTGCATGATTGGTTGGCCATCTATTAATATATGAGTTAAGTAATGAATTTATAACCCATTTTGACAGATTTATCCGCGGCTGTTCCGATGAGCTAGTACCGCCACTTCATTTGCGTCCGAGGGAAAGAGGAACTCCATCCATGGCAGAAAGAAAATAAAAGTCATTCCATTCCATGTGTATGGGGCGCTGGTCAAGGCCCAGCCTCTGTGGATTTGACTTATCAACGATACGATGAAAGTAATCGGAAATCTCAAAAAGCAAAAATATGTAGCGGGAAAAAAATCGTTTTCGTGTTCTCTTCTCTTTCTTCCATTTGAAAACCAGTTATGAACATTGCGTGATTCCAAATATATTTTGATTATTCTCAACAGAGAATACAGATATAAATTTCAAAGTCGAGGATTTATACATATAAAAAAAAGGAGATCTTTGAGGTAACTAACAGAAGATATTGAACTTTAATTATTAAGAATATATATGATGTTATCTTAAACTTTTTTTACATTTAGATGTGATAATGGCGTTTCGATCGTATGAAAAGTGGGACACAGAATTTGAAAGTCGACTTTATATACAAGCACAGACAAATGAGGAAATATTGAATTTTGGTGGGCAAGTGCAAGTTGAATTCCAAGAACTTTATGCTGTTTTAGTGTCACTCCAAAGAAGATATTGGGATAACGGGATGACATGAACTTGAACTGCTACACAAACGGAAGACGGGTTCCTAGTTTTGTAGAAAAGCATTTCAAAAAGTTTACTTCATTATCTTTTGCGTGTCGCGCATTGTTTGAGAAATTCTTTCTTGGTGATTTCATCGAATGGGTCCACTCTATTGTCTTGATAACGATAATAACAAGAAAAAAGTGTCGGGTTCATGCGCGCGAGATTGGACCGAACCAAGTATAAGGTTGGATTTCGCCCTCCCCGTGCACAAAATATACGCAATGCCCCCAGTCCGAGGTTCAATTTTACCAAGCTTTTATTTGAGTCTCAAGACCTCATCTAGAAATGCCCAAGCCAACCGTTCTTATTCATCATGGCGATCGTCCTTGTTAGTTTTGCTAGTCTTTTTCAGATTAATTCTCCTAAGCGTAGCCATTCCAACTTCATGGCCAGCTTATTTCTCCTAACAATGCCGAATCGTTCTTCGTCATTCTACACACCGAACTCGACACACGAAACACTCTCTTCTCTTACTCTCCCTAGCGGTTTTACATTTCTTGTTGTTCCCGCTTTGCCTGAATAGTGGAGGACTAATCGGAAGGTCGGCTGAACCCCGGAGGATAGCCGCGTATTTACCTTATGCATTATGACGGGCGGAAATCACACTTGAGGACGGTGCCCGCATGCCTCACACGTTCTTCATTTCCAATATTCTCCCGGCTGTTCTCAATATTTTCCGCAAGCACCTATCTGTCGATTGGAGGCAGACACAAAAGCGAGGCAGTGAAGCTTGTAACACGAGAGAATTTCCAAATGACTAAAGGAGCATAAATGATGACTGACTCAGTTTGTTTCACGAAATATTCGAGTTTTGAAAAACATTTTCCGAAAAATGATCATTTTGAATGCAAAATGTTTCTATCACCCACGAAAGTAATTAGACATAAATTATTATAAATAATGAAAACATTTTCCATTGGATAATTTTTAAGTTTCTAGAAAACTAAATGTATAAACCTTGATAATTTCATTAAGCCCATCGCTTTCTCATTCTCATTTCTTCTCGATAAGTTTGAAATCGACATGATTCGAAACGGTTGCCAATCATACATCACACAAGAACTGCTATGAAAATCTTGGAACGCGTCCTTCGTTGCATCTGACAAGCTTTAGTTTTTTGTCATCTTCGCACCCTTTCTTTCTTTGAATGTCCAAGGCATCCTCGTGCTTGATAAGATACATGATGGAGATGAAAAACATGATTTGGACCGGATGCACAATAATTCAGCAAGTGGATGACTTTTTCTTGGCCAGGCAACTCTGATGCTAATCATGTTATATTCAATGAAATGAAACCTGTGATGTGGTAGTATGAGAGGATCAAGGCCTGATCATGCAACGATAAGATGACGATAAGATGAACGACCCCCTGAAAGAATTCGACTTTCAGAGGACCGAAGTGGTACCTGGGGAACTGTGGACGATAGCGAATGACGCAGCAGAAAGAGTTTTGTGCCCAACAGGGCACTCTGCACTCAGTCACACTTTCTGGTTTTCATCTTCAATGTAATAATGAGTCGAGAGGAAATTTTTACATCGGATAGCGTAGAAGATGTACCGGGTTTTACTTCATGCAAGGCTTTCGAACAAGTGTGGCGTCATATGGAAGCTTCGATTTCATCCGAATTTACTGCAGTTCCATTGGGAGGATCATCTGTGCGCAGCTGAGCAGAAACTTCGTCTATGGCGGAATTTAGCTGCTCAATCTTCTCCGCCAATATCTTGCGAGTTCTCTGCCACAAATCACGAAACAGGAAAAAAGCAATATTTAGAGCAGGGTGCAGACAGAAAAGTTTAGAATACGGCCAGATGTTTTGCCCTTGGGCAATTTCCAATATCTCATGTATCGTGTTTGTGCACAGAAGTGTGGGTTTAGCACTCATCTGAAAACGGAAATGAATCAGAATGAGCATCTGATTTCTCACTTTTACACAGCAATAAATGAGGGAATATAGAGATTGATGCTATGAATGGGAAAGCGGGGAAGAAATTTTAGATGGAAAGCACACAAAAGTTTAAATTTTTCTTCCATCCTTCTCGCAAAACTTTTAAATGTTCCCCTTTCTTCTCGCAAACTCTATTCCCCCCATTTTCGTCCATCTCCCAAACATAGGAGTTGATGGCACTTGCTTTTGCGATATCAAATATGCACTCGATTTGACAGCAAAGTAGAGTGCATCTTTGTGATCGTTTAATTTGAGTATGCAAATACTGGAACAAATTGAAAGCCAGAGCTGCTGTCTTTGGATTGAAGGAGCTGCTGTTTTGCTAGGACTCTGAAAGTTGCCACTTAAGTTGTAGCTTGTGATCTGTGTCTTTCGTTTTTCATAGGTTGTACCATAGAAAAAAGAATAATGAAAGCTAGGAGTAGATTCGAGCTCGATTCCCTATTTGTAAAAGTCAACTACCCACTACCAAGGAAATCCAAACATGATGCTGTGGTGGGACAGATTTTTACCTCCAAAGCTTTCTCCTCATCATATATGAATTTTGGCAGTCTTCTCATTAGATCCTTTCTATCAGCTCCTGCTAGGGCCTTACTTATCTGTAAGATATGAGCCATAGTTATAATTCAGTGCCTACTTCCATTTGAAAAGCACGTGTCCGTGAATGGCAAGCTCGCATACCTACATGTATCTGGAGAGAGAGAGAGAGAGAGAGAGGCATGAAGTGACTATCAAAGCAAAAAGTTTAGTGTTCCAAATGATACCTGCGGTGCATACACACAACCTAATGCTCCAACAATAAGTCCACCCAACACAAATCCACCAACAAATATACCCGCACTACTTGGTCTGCCATCATCCCGACTACAATTGAACAGAAACCAAAAAAAAAAATGGATTATAATACAGTGAAGAGAATATTACAATTTGTAAAATCATATTCTGTCAAGAATTCAGTCACCAACTACAAAGAAAACCAAAGGAGAAAGAGAATGTCCAATCAAACCACCATTCAACATTATCCTTCCTGCAATTAGACTAGGGGATATCCCACAGAAATTACCCCCATTCCCACATCTGCAATCACAAGAAGCTCAAGAACTGGGAAACATAAGGATGCTTGTCAAGCAGCTATTACCCCATACTTAACCATTTGATGCTTTGAGAGATATGTCTAGTGCCAAATTAGTTTCTATTAAGCGCCAGACTTGTACTGTTGTTTAATTACGTATCATAGGATGCACACAATTTACATCTCCCCACCGAAAAATTATCATGGTGGTTCAATTCCATTAAAAAAAGGAATTGTACAAGAAAGCAATCATGCTGTTGATGATGAGTGAGACACTTACGTTGCTCGAACAGTAAATGGATTTCTACGCATTGTGAGCTTTACTTTTCCATGAAATCTGCCATTAAGAGAAACGTTGCCCGAGCTCAACTTCATAGGGCAGTGGTCCACTGACTTTAAACCTGCACAGAACACAGCATAATCCCACCCATGAGTAAATACTTCATAGAAGCCTCTAATCAACTGATACGGTAACTTGAAGAAAACGTCTTAAGTCTTTACGGAGTGGGGCAGCATAGATTCCTATGATGGCATAAGTTTCAAAATGAATGAGCTTACCCAATCCAAGAAAGCAAATGCCCAACGAAGTAACCATGACAGTTTTTAACCAGATTGAATTAAAACGAAAATACAAGCCCTTCTACTCTAGCTTCATCAGGTCAGCAACTTTAATAAAAAAAAAACTGTCTCAAACGCAATTCGATGCGAATATTGTTGCTGTCCATGATCACCCATGATAGGTTTCTCTCAAGATCCCCTTCATACGCATGACAAACATAAGCCATCACCAGATGCGATACACCCCACGAAAGGCTCGTCAACACAGATGATTCCACCTAAAGGCACGACTAATTAGCACATACTACAATCACTACAAAATTAGACCCCAACAAAAGCAAAAATGTGGCGCTTTTCTCATCTGTTGTAAAAGCAAGACCCTTCGCTCTTCATTCCTCACTCACACTCCGAGCAACAGAATCACCCAACAGAAGAAAGAAACGATCGTTGATAACCGTAACCCTCTCTCTCCGGGCAAGCACGCTCCACGTTTCCCCATGGAAACCGGATAACATGGACAAGGCAAAGCGAGTTCGAGCTCCAATCACCCAATTCCACCGAGAAACGGAGCTGCGGGACGCTAAATCCACCAAATTCAACGGCACGCAACCGATGCGGCGGCAGCAGCAACAAGCACTCCGTGGGCGACAAACGAATCGGCAAAAATGCCTTCTCTTACCAGGGAAGAGGCTGCCCGGTGGATTCTTGATCGGGCCCGAAGCGACGGAACTGGGAAGGGCGCTCATCTTTTCGACACGGGAGGAGAAGTGGCGACCCGAGGAAGCGAAGTACGGCGGTAGCAGCGACCGCAGCCGAAGCAACGAGGGCGCGTTGGTTTCTCGATTCTCGATTCTCGGCTCTTTCCTCTACTTTCGATGTTGCCGAGGAAAACCGGGAGCAAGAAAAGGAGGAGAAACTCTGTTTGGCAATATTGTGGGCTGGGCTTTTGGTCCCTAGCCGCTGTATGTCTCTCTCTCTGTATGGGACGGCGCTTCGCCAAAGGCCCACCCTTCCCTTCAAAATTGAACCTTTGAATGACCGGGAAGGGAAGGTAAATAACGCCACGTCGATCGTGTGATCGACCCCGTCGGTCGTGTCGCCTGCGCATAAAATGCATTTTCCTCTGAACGAGAACACGCCTCGTGCAGAAGGCGCGACCTTTTGCCGCCCTTGTTTGATGGGAAAACAGCGACAGAGAGCTCGAGCGAGCAATTGGAACATCCGTCCCCGACAGTGATTTTACCCGAGCTAGACTAGCACCGGGAAGTTTTCAACACTATTTTCAAGTCTCTACGGACACACGAGCGTAAACAACATGCGCAGCGCCACGTGGAGCGCACCCAGGACCGAAGACCCGGTCCAAAGATTCTTGGTCGAGCAAGAGCCCCCGCAAGAAGAGGCTAAACAAGATGGCTCTTGGAATTAGCTGAAAGGTCTTGCGCAGAAACATTATTCAAATGCGAAAGGTCTCGACGAGAACAATGTGGACAAGAAGCGGCTGAAGCACACGCTTTAATTCCTCCTGAGTTACCAGTCCCGCAATGCCCGGCTGAAGCCAAAAAAGGAGTCTTCACTCTCCGTTCCATAAGACCCCTTTTAAAAATTTCGAGACTGATTCGTACTTTCGACTTCACCAATCACGATGTCGTGATCGCTGATTCGATTGCGATTAGCCTCGAGATTTTAGGATGAATCGTATTACATTGCTCGCGTCATATAAAAAAGTTCTCTGGTTTTGGCTCTAATGATGGGATTAACGTGTCAGCATCGGCGGTCGTCTTTTTCCTGGTACAGGAAACAGCGCACAAGCCGGCAACGTTTTTGTTTGTTTATTGGCGGGCTTTACGAATATAAGTCACTCCAAGACCGAGAACGTTGCATTTCTTGCCCGAGTTTTTTCCTGTGAAACTTGAAAGCAGTTCTTGTTGCAGACGTTTCTTGAGCTTGGCGGATCGAGTCCTAGAGATAGGGAGTGCTGCTTTTGATCAGCCATGGCTCCTAAAGCCGGATATGAGAGGTCACTGAAGGAGACACCCACTTGGGCGGTCGCAGTCGTGTCTGCCGTGTTTATCATCATTTCGATTGTCATCGAGTACGGGATTCATTCTCTTGGAAAGGTGAGATCTTTGGTCAACATGAGTGACTTATATGGTCCGAGTCTTGACTCGTGGATTCTTGATGTTTCACACGTCCTGAAGTCCACTACTAGAAATCGATTGGATCAAATTGATGACTCTGGCACTCGCATTTTCCGACCAAAAAAAAAAAAAAAAGAAAGTACTCGCGTTACGCGAAAAAATTGGGTCGGGTCACTTACTGATATCGATTGTTCAACCGTGACAGTGGTTTCAGAAGCGCCACAAGAAGGCCATGATCGAGGCTCTGGAGAAAATTAAATCCGGTAACTAATGCATGTCGCATTCTCCTATCTAATTTATGCTTTCGGGACATTTTCGAGCACTTGAGCCTGATTATGACCCTACACTGATTACTGTTTTATCTTGTAGAGTTGATGCTACTGGGCTTCATATCTCTGCTCATCACTGTGGGCACGCAACCGATCTCTCTGATATGCATTGCTGAGAAATATGCGACGATCATGCTTCCTTGTAACAAGGAGGATACGGAAAAGCCTGGCAAAGGCGAAGATCCGGATGATAGGAGAAAATTGCTGTGGTATGATGAGGATGTCTTGTGGCGACGTTCTGTAGCTGCCTCAGACACCGGCGACCATTGTTCTAAACATGTAAAAAGAATACAGGAATTATCGTAACAGGAAAAAGAAGAAGAAGTTTTCCTTCACAATATGCGAATGATCTTTCTGACTTTGGTTAACGAATTGCTTTTTCAGAACAAGGTACCATTGATTTCGGCGTCAGGGTTGCACCAATTGCACATTTTCATATTCGTGCTTGCCGTCTTTCATGTTCTCTACAGCGTCATCACCATTTGCCTGGCAAAAGCCAAAGTACGACCCTTCATCCTATTCTTAAATAAATTAAACTTGAAAGGTCTTCCAAATTTTTATTTATTTGATCAATGATAAAGTACCATTCCATCTTAAATTTTGTGAATAGATGAAGAAATGGAAGGCATGGGAGCAGGAGACAACTTCCCTGGAGTATGAGTTCAACAATGGTGATCATCTAGAGGCCGGCTTTCTTTTCTTTTTCCTACTTAAAAAGTACGAGACTTCTAAGGCCGGACTATTCAACTGATGATCGTATTGTCGGTTATTCTTGTAGATCCTTCCAGATTCAGATTGACTCATCAAACATCTTTCGTCAGACGACATAGTGGCCTTTCAACAACTCCTGGTGTCAGATGGATTGTAAGATGCTTTATTCTTAGACCTTTCAAATGACGTTCCCGTAGCGTTGCCCATGAATTCGCAGGGCCCTCATCGGATAAACAATGAGTCTAATTTTGAGCACTGATGTTCAATTCTCTGACTGACATAGAACATCTGTGAATTCCACAGGTAGCATTCTTCAGGCAGTTCTTTGGTTCAGTCTCAAAGGTTGACTATTTGACAATGAGGCTTGGATTCATCAATGTAAGCTGTTTTCCATGTTTCTGTGTTTTCTCCCAAACAGTTGAACTTATGTACAATAAGACATCTAAAAAGACTACTGAGACAACTACCATGCTTTTGGCAATTGATATTTATTAAGATGTTCTGTTTCCTCGTGTTAGAACTAGGACCTTTTTTATATTAACAAACTCGGTGGATCTTTTCAGGCTCATTTAGCTCCAAACAGCAAATTCGACTTTCACAAATACATTAAGAGGTCTATGGAAGATGACTTCAAAGTGGTTGTGGGGATCAGGTCAGCTTCTTTCCCTTATCATGTTGCTTCATATACATTTCGCACACTTGAGCGAATGAATGAGACCTAACCGTTCTTGTAACCTATTCACAATGCATGTTCTTTCTCGCAGTATACCCTTATGGATTTGCTGTATCCTCTTTGAGCTCTCCAATGTCTACAGTAAGACATTTTTTTGCGAACCACCATCTCCCATATGCACCTTGCGATTAATTTTGGGAATTGTACTAACAGAATGATTCTCCTTGTTAATGTGCAGAATCTTATGCCCTTTCAATCATCTCTTTCATACCTCTAGCAGTAAGACACATTTTTTATGTTCTTGTGTTGAACCTTCCAATACCCAAAGCACGGATAAATACGATATCAATTGATAGATCTTGGAAATAAGATGAGTTCCTTGACATTTATACATTTGACAGATACTTCTCATAGTTGGTACCAAGCTTGAACTCATTATAATGGAGATGGCTCAGCAAATTCAAGATAAAACCACCGTGGTGAAAGGAGCTCCGCTCGTAGAGCCTAACAACAAGTATTTCTGGTTCAACCGGCCGGACTTTATATTGTTCTTGATACATTTAACTTTGTTTCAGGTAATGGAGATGTCTGATTAATGATCCTGATATTTTCTTCTGTCCTAAAATTCATAGTTTGAGTACCAGTAAATCTATTTAGGCAGAAATACAACAACTTGCATATATGCACATAACTTAACCAAAAGATAATGCGAATGAGATTCATAAATTTCTCCAACGTTATTATAGAAAGAACAATAATCATCCTTCGAAGAAGCCGAAGTCTGTCCAAGTCCTATATCTGACTGCTTTCTTTTTGTCCTACACAGAATGCATTTCAGATGTCCTATTTCCTCTGGACATGGGTAATCTCTCTCTTCTATTCCATTCGCCTATTTTTCTCCTTTGAATTACATGCTTTCTATAATGATAGTGACTTATTTTGTGTCAATTGACCTCAACCTCCCTTCAAAATGCAGTACGAGTTCAGCTTGACTTCATGCTTCCACCAGAGACTAGCTGAGATCCTTATACGGGTTTTTCTCGGCGTGGCCCTTCAATTTGTGTGCAGCTACATCACCTTTCCTCTCTATTCACTAGTAACCCAAGTGAGTACTCACTAGTCCTATTCCGTGTCCCATTACCTGGTGGAGGTAATAGTTTCAAACGAACAGTTAGGCGTCTAACAGAAAGACTCTAGACATAAGTGTCGAATCGACTCACGGCATAACTATGAGGACGAGCATGAGAACAACGAGACACGCTAACATGTTTCGGTGCAGATGGGGTCGCACATGAAGAAGGCGATATTCGAGGAGCAGACGGCAAAGGCGCTGAAGAACTGGCAGAGAGCGGCGAGGGAGAGGAAGAAGCAGAGGAAGAAGGAAGGAGACCAATCAGTGTCGTACTCAGGGTTCATGAGTCCGGACAACACGCCGAGCCGCGGCTCATCACCCCTGCACTTGCTCCACAAGAACAGGCACAACTCCTCCACCAATGACGTGGAGAGCGTGCTCAACTCTCCCGCGAGCTATATCTCTGAGACCGAGCTCTCTGATTGTGAAGGCCCTCCTCCAACCCATTTCACTGACCCTCATCAACAAATTCCAGATCAACAAGGAGGGCAACAGAACAACAACAATGCCCACCACAAGGGGGGTGATATTCAGAATGATTTCTCATTCTCTCATGGTTAAGGAAGATCAGATTTTCTGTCAAAGGTAGTTTAGCCATTGGTACACAAGCGTGTAAGACAAATATACAGGTTAAGTTCATGATTCTAATCGATTCGGTTTACTTTCGTGTAATTGATTCTAAGAGACGTGTTCTGTCAATTAGTTTGCGTCATAGGGACAGACAAAGCGCTCAATGCCCTGGTTCCATCCTTTTAGACAGATACACGTTACACTGTTCCATCCTTTTGTGTCTATTTGGCCGAAAAGTCTCCCAAATGTTATATAGAAATTGGATGGATGGATGGATCGAGAAAGGCTGCGAAGAGTCTTAGTTAATTTTGAAGAGGAAAGTAAATGGCAAGAGAATTAAAGCTACGAACACTGTAAATGCAAGAAAAATAAATTGCAAAAAGGTAAAGATGATCGAGTTTTGTAATTGATTGGGATACGATGTGCCTATTTAAAGCCTATAATCAATTATTAGAAATGGTTATTGAATTTAAAAAGATAACTTCTTAATCTTATTTTCAAAACAAATAATCCCACTTTCGGTTATTACAACAATACTTATCCACAAAAAGTAACAAAAATCCTAAATTAGCGACAATAAACATAACCACCAAAGAGTTACGTTTTTGCATCGATTGCCCGCTGTTGATGACATCTTTGTTTTCGTGCTCATCAAGTTGTCAACAGTTCTTTTCCTCGATGAATTCTGCTATCCACCAAACTCTGTTGTTATCAACTTAGTCTGTCACTTGTAAATTATTAGCAAAAGTTTATTATATTTGGGAGTTGACATATACCTTTTTTAAAAGAATGGAATGATTCATAAATCATTTGATTCTTTTAAATTAGATAATCAAGGGTCATCGTATGTTTTGTCATCGGCAAATTTGATTTTTCCTTGCCAAATTGCCTCTGGAATTGTTTTCTTGAAAATAATACAATTAGCTGTGTTATGGCTCCACAGTGGCGCCGCTTAGAATATCTTTTGTTTACTAAATCTTCTTTACTCGGGATAATTCGACCTTATGTTAATTTTATCAAGCCATCTTAATTTTAAGAGTAAATCAAATATTTCATCCAACTTGTTAATGTTGAATAAGTAAACTTGAGTGTCTTAGGCTTAGCCATTCGTTTTCCTTTTATTTTGGCATTTTAAGGACCGACAAACATAATGCTTGTCAAGCATTATATTTGCCACGTTTATTTCAATGTTTTCAATTCATACTCCAACTCATAATTTTCCATTAAAGTTATACCTTGTGCAAATTTTTCAGTTGGCCCTTTATCTCTCTGCTTTTGAGAAGTTGCTCATACTTAGACACTCCGGTTCCCAATTGAAATAAATCGGCAAAGTCTTGGCCTTCGAATTTTTTCTTAGATTAAATTTCAATCCATCAAAAGCCAAATACGTGAAATCTTTCTCCGAGAGTGAAGTAAGGCATTTATTCCTAGCCTTCTTACATTGAGCAACAAATTGACCCACTCATTATTGTATTGATAGAGTTTGCCAAAATAAGCACCCGATACTTCAGGTATCGTTCTATAAAATTATGAACGGAATTATCTTTCCATCTCTGCCAAATTGCACAACGAATTATGTGGTTAATTAGTGTATCGGGTAAAAGTAATTTTTGACAAAGATAAAGGAAATAATCTAAAGTTTAAAAACTCATTTATTCATGCTTCTCCTCACTAAGCTATAGATCGAACAGTGCCTTCGATGGTCAATTGTTTATCTTCGCCAGTAAAAATGCCCTCGAGAAAACACCTTTGTCACCTCCGCGCCACTGTTGCACCCAAGTCCTCGTCACTTGTCTCCGCCCCCTTCGCGCTCGCCTCTCTCTTTCTCAACGAAGAGAAAGGAGGTCGTGGTTATCGCAACCATAGCGAGCAACCTCATATCCAGGGATGCCTAAGGCTAGTGACTTCGATCTAGGCTCGCCTACCTCGAACAGAAAACCGCATTTTCTTATTTAACTTGACACGGAGAGAGAGAGAGAGAGAGAGAGAGAGGGGCAACTGGGCAGGGGCCGTGTGGGCGGCGACGTCATGCGGCTCGAACAAAATTTGGCAGCAGTGGTGGATGAGCGCCACGGCGGTGTCCTACTTAGGGAAGGGCAGACGGGCAAAAGGGAAGAAGAGGCAAACTAGAAGGAAAAAGAGGAAGAATGAGAAGGGGGTGAAATAAGAAAGAACAAGGATTTGGACCGCCCCACAGTGATTATAAAAGTAATGTGTCGATATTTTCTAAAGGCACAACTGCACGCTACTCAGTCAATGTTTCGAGAATCCAATCCAAAATCGAATTAGGCCATTTCCATATATTATCCAAATGCTAGGACAAAGTACGTGATAACATATGCATGGCCCTACCTCTCATGCTCAACGCCCATTTGAATATATGTCCTGCAACGACAGCTGAAAGTCTCAAGAGGCTCTCTACTTTATTGCCGTTAAAATAATCTCGGCATGAAAGAATTATTGATGTTTAGGTCGGAACAACGACCCCTTCATGATCCTTTCGATGATCTGTAAATTGAAGAAATCGTACATGAACCACGTCCCTAGAGGTACCTAGTCTGACCTCCCCTTGGACATGCACAAGTTTCAGGCATCATTTGATCAGTCCCGGACCACGAAACGGTCCTCCTAGAGAAGGCGGTAAAGGACAGAATCGAAGGAAAAAAAATCCAGAAAGATCGAAGAAGAGTTTTTATTATTCATGGGAAAATGATATAAACGATTTCTGAATTTTAGTTCAATATGTAACGCAATCCCTGAATTTTAAATTTTTTCAATATGGTTCCTAAATTTTAACCCAACGTGCAATGTGATCCTTGAAATTTTAATTTGTTCGATATCGTCTCCAAACTTTTTGTACATGTTCAATTCAGTTCTCGAACTATACCAACATGTATAATGTAGTTCTCCATTTATTCAAGTTCAAGGACCACATTGAACATTTTCATACAATTTAAGGACCATATTGAACATGTATCAAAAGTCTAGAAACCATATTGAACAAATTAAAAGGTCAGGGACCACATTAAACATTAGGCTAAAGTTCGGAGACTACATTGAATAAATTAATAGTTCGGAGATCATATTACGTATTGGGTCGAAGTTCAAGGATTATTTGTGTCATTATCCCATTATTAAAGTTGGAATTATTCTATTCCTTCCGAATCCAACTTGAGCAGAACCCCACCGGAAAAAAAAAAGAAATCCCGTAGAGACGGAAGCACAGGAAGGGAGATGACCAAAAGCTGGGGACCATGGAATAATACAGGAGCAATTTTCGTGACCACCCACCTCGTCACGGGCAGCTCAGGGCCGAAGATCGACTTCGAGGCGCTCTGAGTCATGCCCCCTTCGACGGGCTCGATTTAGCGGAACAAAGTCTGGACGAGGATTTACTCGGGATGGAATTTGGAACACTGACGCGTCAACTTGCTCTTAGATATTTGCCGACTTCCTGAAGCCTGGTCTTGCACATTCTCTTCTCTACTCTAAAGTTACCGTGAGAGAAAAGCGTGGACTTTTGGTAGCGGCCGGACAGAGACAAAAAACCGCCTTTGACCCATTAAAAGCAGACAGGAACAGCCCCAGGAAAGGCACTGACATATTCCTTTCTGTTTGGAAACTCCCCCGGCGCCCGAATTGTACTCTGCTTTTACTTCTCTTCAAAGTCTGTGACACGGCATGCAGATAAGGTCGGCCTTCCTCCTGCAGTAATTGCAAGCTGACCAGACATCTTCCGGGTCTTCCTCGGTTCTTGTTCTGAGAAAAGGGAAAGAAAAGAAACGCCATGGCAGGATCAGACAGCAGCGGTTCCCAGTCGAGAGAGCTGGACCAGACCCCAACATGGGCTGTGGCGATCGTTTGTGCTGCATTCATCGTCATCTCTCTCGTGCTGGAGAAGTTCCTGCACAAAGTTGGAACGGTAAGCTCGAACGTTGGAGATTCACGAGTCTCTGTCTTTCTTCTCTGTCCTGTTTACGTTTTGGTACGTTTCTTGATATTGCTCGACTGGTCTTTCTTTTACGCCTATCTGTTCTTGCCACCTGAGCTGCTTCTTTTGAGGAAAACAATTAGTTCCCGTGACAGAAAAGAGGACCCCTGATGATGGAAGATTTTTTCATTTGAAACGAAATCGGATTAATCCAATTCACCATGACGCGAATTTCCACTTAGAGTAACCACAGGGCCTCCGCCATGCCTAGTCGCTGACAGGCTACCGCATCTTGTTTAGAGTCTCAATTGAATATGCGCGTGGACCGTATGGTTTGCGTACATATATGGAGATTACTCGAGTCAAAAGTTTGGATACCTGAGTTATCCAAAAGGAAAAATCTTCGTAATAGTAGCTCGGCATGGCAACAATCAGCTTATTTGATTGGATATCGATTGTGAAAATATATTCTTGTTACTCTATGATGAACTATTGGGCAGTTGGTCCGGTGTTTGAGCTCTGTTCCTAACATGGTTTGCAATTCAGTGGCTCACAGAGAGGCACAAGAGCGCCTTATACGAGGCTCTGGACAAGGTCAAATCTGGTAAGACAGCAGATATCGATTCCGCAATTCTTGTTTCTAAACTTAGATATGCTTGGACTTGGGAATTCATCCCCTTTTTGTGTGCAGAGCTGATGATTCTGGGCTTCATTTCACTACTCCTCACTTTTGGTCAGAGTTATGTATCTAGGATATGCATTCCCCAAAAGGTCGCAGACACTATGTTGCCGTGCCGCTACGACAATAAAAAAGTTGAGTCCTCTAAAGGAGGACATCGGAGACTTCTGTGGTACGAGAGGAGATCCTTGGCTGCCGGCAGCTATGCTCCTAGTTGCAAGACGGTATTCCGTTACGCGAGCTTTTTCCATGGTTTTTCTTAGTCAGAGATGTTGAACTATAATTTAAGCTTTCCTTGATGATAAACGAAAAATGCTAACTCGCGCAACAAGAGTTGCAATCGGACCTGTTTTCCCCTGGTCTTCGTGTACTAATCAGTCCTTTCCTTCCCCCGAAAACCGCATCGCTTTTGCAGGATCCCTTGGAATTTACCTCATTTTCTTTGGTTACAGGGGCACGAACCGCTTATATCAGTCAACGGATTGCATCAGTTACACATCCTGATATTCTTCTTGGCAGTCTTTCACGTGCTGTACAGTGCAATCACAATGATGCTTGGGCGACTGAAGGTTTGTGAAGATGTTTTTTTGCACAAGAGATTGAGCGTCCTGCTAGTTGTCGAGATGGATATGATTGGCAATTCTGTTTGACAGACATGCAATCATAATTCTTAGAACAAGATAGCGAGTTTAGCTTTAGAATAATTGTTCCAATCCACGATAATCAATCTAACAATCGAGCCAACGGCTATCTGTGCTTCGTGGATTTCGTTGATCATAAAGAAATGGATAAAACACCATGCTTCAACTTTCATTCGAAATTGTCAGACCAGCCCAATCTGTAATTGCACCTCTATTAGCAGGAACTCTAGTCGATACTTAAGTCTGATTCTCAGAATATGTGACACAAGGGGCCGTCGATAGTTTTTTTTTTTTTTTGGTATACTTGAAACGAGATGCTCCTCACTGTCTGTACTTTAACTTGCCGTGGATGCATATCATGGGCAGATTCGTGGCTGGAAGCAATGGGAGCAAGAAACCTTGTCCCCCGACTACGAGTTCTCCAATGGTATCGTGTCTCACAAAAATGAACAGTCCTATCTAGCCACATGAAATCTCCACCGTTATTCTTAATATTGCTAATTCAAACATCTTACTTGTTGATGATGGTGCAGATCCATCTCGATTCAGGCTCGCTCATGAGACCTCCTTCGTCAGAGCGCACACCAGTTTCTGGACGAGGATTCCCTTCTTCTTTTACGTTGTAAGTCACGGCTAACATCAGGCATTTTCACGATGACATAGCATGACACCATTTGCATTTGAATTCGCCGATGCACCTCCACTTGCAGGGATGCTTCTTTAGGCAGTTCTTCAAGTCCGTTGGTAAGGCAGACTACTTGGCGCTGCGTAATGGTTTCATCACCGTAAGCCTTCTGCTCTGTTCAAGTCCTAGGTCGTCCCAGTGCAACGCTTCTTTCTGTCACACGTAAGAATTCTTGATGCAATATATGCAGGTCCATTTAGCACCGGGAAGTAAATTTAACTTCCAAAAGTATATCAAGAGGTCATTAGAAGATGATTTCAAGGTCATCGTAGGAGTCAGGTAACAGGCTATAAAGTTGTTTTGATTACTAGTTTGAATGTCTTAACTCTGCGTCTGGAAAAGCGTAGGCTTGTGCTGACATTTGTTTCTGGAATCTTGCCAGCCCTGTGTTGTGGGCGTCATTCGTTATCTTCTTGCTTCTAAATGTCAGAGGTATGCTGTTTTTCTAGGAAGACTGCTTTTTCAGTATGAGTTAAAAAGTTCCTGACCATCGGCGCTTCCTTTCAGGATGGCAGGCACTGTTTTGGGCGTCGCTGATCCCTGTGGTTGTAAGACTTCTTCCCTCTGCATGGTTTTGATTAAGATTAGGAGACGAGGACGATGATAACATCACCATACAAATGTATTGCAGATAATCTTGGCCATCGGGACACAGCTTCAAGCTATTTTGACAAGGATGGCCCTCGAAATCTTCGAGAGACATGCTGTGGTCCAAGGGATTCCTCTCGTGCAGGCTTCGGATAAATACTTTTGGTTCGGTCGCCCTCAGCTACTTCTTCAACTGATGCACTTCGCTTTGTTTCAGGTACTCCAGGCCTTACCTCCTTTTCTGTACGTGAGCATTAGGATGATGATGTTCATTTTGAGCTAGGCTTTGCTTAAAGTTCACGACCGAAATTTGGTCGAAAGATCTCTGTTAATGGCAGTTTCATTTGTCACTGTCTGATTATGCATTGTCTTTTGACGGTATAAATCTGCTGGAAGATGTATGACTTGCTCTTGCTTTTGTTGTGTTCTGATTTAGCCTTGTGCTTTCTTATTTCTTTTGAACAGAATGCATTCCAGATAACATACTTCCTGTGGATTTGGGTATGAAAGCTTATCTCTACAGACCCTGCCTTCTGAGGCTTCGTCGTCATCGGCGTTTGTCTAAAACCGCCAATTCTTTTTCCGTGCAGTACTCGTTCGGGTTGAAATCTTGCTTCCATGCTAACTTCACACTGGCAGTCATCAAAGTGGGTTTAGGGTAACTCTCTTTTCCATCATCCCTCTCCATATTATGCAGATCATAGTCCCTTGATAAATCCGACGGTCTTTATACATTTCGGCTATTCCACAACATTCCGGCAATTCGGCACTGCCTTCATCGATCCTTCCGAGATTCAGTTGATGGCTTGAATGTTTCTGTTTCTGGAAATTTTGCAGTGGGGGTGTGTTATGTGTATGCAGCTACATCACTCTCCCTCTTTATGCTCTTGTCACTCAGGTAAATTCTCACTTAGATTCCATGGCCTTTGTTCATCCTAAAGAATTGACAATTTGGTTCTGATTACTAAATGCTGATTGATCATCATATGGTTCATTGGATAAACAAAAAAAAATTTCATTCAGATGGGGACGTGCATGAAGAAATCAATCTTCGATGAGCAAACGTCAAGGGCACTCAAGAAGTGGCACAAGGCTGTGAAGCAGAAGAGGCTAGGCAAGGGAGGGAAGTCTGCCGCCACCGTGACCCTCGGCGGAAACGCGAGCCCTAGCCCGAGCCCCTTGCTTGTGAGCACATCCTCCGGGCACGCCCTCCACCGCTTCAAAACCACTGGACACTCGACCCGCTCGCACGCTTACGACGACCACGACATGTCGGATCACGACGACGACACCACCTTGTTGCCAAGGCCGCCGACGGGTAACCCGATCACCAGGGCAGATCACGACGACGACAGCCATTCTATTGAAATCGACGATTCCCATCGAGAGGAGGGAATCGGCAATGGGGACGACTTCTCATTCGTCAAGCCCGTCCCGCAAAGAGAGCCGTGAGAGCCACGTCGGCCCGTTTTGTACCATTTGTATCATATCATTGTGAATTGACTCACAGTAAACCAACATGGTAAGGCATGTATGTCATCTTGGTCGCGTGTAAATCACAAGTTCTAGTTTTAGAAAACACGAACGAAAGGTCATATTTCCATCATCGAATCGACGAATACGGCTGCCCATATATGAAAATATATCTCCAATTTAAGTCCATGAACGAAACCCAATTTTTTAAAGTTTTTTTGGCGATGGGATAAATATGAATATTCTAAATTTTATATTATATTCGCCTTGATTGATGCTTCCCCGGTTAAGTCCGATTTGTGTATTGGAGTCGCCGAGGAAATAAAAGAAAAAAGGGGAAGCCCGAACTTGGACTTGTTGACCGAATCACATGGAATTTCTTCTCCACGTTCTTTTTCTTGGGTATATATAATCAACAATAAGAAATATTGAAATCCAATTGGACTATATATATATATATATATATTGGGAAATCGTGGGGGATTGCTGCAGAGTAGATATTCAAGCTCGTGTGAGAGATGTTTTTGGCGTGATATCCACGATTGCTTACTCGTGAATTACATCCCGAAGTTAATGTATTGAAGCCGATTAAATCTTGTGATAAGATTTGTTAATTTCTTTATGAGATTGAAAGATTAATTTGTGAGGAATTATGGGGTTAAATAATATGTGAGTTATTGGGTATCATCGGGACTGAGAAACACACTATTTAACTGATTCGAGCATGATTATAATGTCAGTTGTATCGCTTAATTTGTAGAATTCTTTATTACTTTCCATGTAGACATAGGTCATTTGTAAATTTGGTGTCTGATTTATTTTTTTGTTCCATCTAATATATTTTTCAATTGCTTACTTTCACAAACAAAAACTTTAAACTTGTACCTTTATTTCATGCGTACTGTCTGCCAAAGTTTTGTTAAATGATTTTTCAGTCACAACAACGTTTTTATTATTGATGTAGGCAGATTTTTTTTACAGTTATCATTTACTAAGTTTTAACATAGGGTAAATGTATCACACACGTGTGTCTCTCTTTATCCATTTCTATTATAGTGGACAGGAAAACAGAAATAAAACAATCAACAATTATGACATTACTTGATTGACTTTGACTTGTAAGCACTCAATGTCGAAGTTATTAAAGATAAATCAATTCGAGCTTTAACGAGATGTTTTTAAAAATTAAACCTTTAGTTACCAAACTCGGGAGTATGTATTTATTGTGAAACTTTACTTTAGATCATTCAATAAATTGATTTTACCTTTTTACAATCAATACACTTTAACCTAGGTCGAACCAAATTCTATCATGAATATGCCGACATGACTGGCCAATGCGGACGAGATACCAATCGGGCACCATGTCAAGACTAACAAACCACTGGGGAAGCAAAATTCTAGAGTGAGTGGAGAGTCAAAGTAGGACAAGATAAAAAAAAAAAAAAGACTAACAAATAAAGCTAGTAAAATTGGGAAAAAACCAAAAAAGAGGCTAGATAGTTGTTTCGATGATGGTGGAGGATAACGACCCCTACAACAACTAGGGGCGATTGGCTCTCGAGCGGTCTTTCGAAAGGGCCAATGGAATCAGTGTCATATTCAGTTTTTATTTTAATTGTCTTTAATGTTGAAGATAAAATTGAAAATGTTTTTAATAATTAAGGCGTTCCTACAACAAGTGAGTTACGTGGCAAAATTTGGTTGGAATAAGCAACTATTGTTGTGTTTTGATTTGTTCTTATCATTTTACTCACGTGCATAAGTAAGCCTTCCTTTTGTGAAATGAGAAATGGATTAGGGATTTTTTTTTCTACGGAAGAAATAAAAAAAAATCAGTCCGAGTGGGCGATTCCAAACTTGGAACCTGTAATCGGACCGAAATTTCAATTTTATTAAACCGGAAACCAGACCAATGCCCCCGAGAACTGCCCAAAATTGATGGGTCCGAGCAGTTTCTTTTGCTCACCCCTAACAATAACGACGGGCTGAGTACATACGACCCTCCGCCCTTGTTTCCTAGGGTCGTTGCCACCCTTCACGACCGCGGCAAAAGGTCTCGTAGCCCCGTAAATACCTGAACTCTCGTGTGTCCGGTGCCATATGCCTCATGCCTAATATATCAAGTTGCGAGTGAAAATTTGGTGGAATTCCGGTCAAAGTGCATTAGAAGAACTAATGACTAATGACTCGGGAGTGGAATTTAGAGGAGATATTATTTTGTGGTCCACGCTCCCAACCAAAGAACATCATCCCTATCCTCATCCATTAGCAATTCTCATCATTTTCTCTATAACTTTCATTGCCAACGCACTCCAACAAAATATCCACGTCCAATTCGATATTTCCCTCTCACGGCGCGGGGAATTCAAACCTGCCGACTTCCATCCGACCATCACGGATGAACTTAAATCCCCCGTGACCGCACGCATCACGCGAGGCTCTCGCCATAAGACGGCGGGCGGGCGGGCAGGCGGGAGGGGCTTTTAACGTCACTCTAATTAAGCGCGAGGCGCTGTGACTTAAAAAAAGGGAAAAGAAAAGGGAGAAAAAAAGATGAGGTATATAATTCGGAACACCTGGACAAATCCCCCGACGCAAGACCCGACATGCATCGAACCCCCTGTCGAGTAACTATCTTCCGAAAAACCGATCTCTTGAGAAAGCGCCACGAAGCAACCAAAATAAGGAGGCGCCGATCCCTCAGTTGTCCTGATTGTTCTCGTCGTATGCACAATCAAACGCATCGAGATACTAAAACTGTACGTACATTTTTGTCATTGAAAGAGGGAGGGGGGAGGAGGGGGGGCGGGGCCACGGGCACATGGGCGTTTGGGCCACCGCTCCCCTCCACTTGGACGACCAAGTTGGGGCGGCGGGCGGGGGTGGGGGGAAGAGGAAGAGCTGGGCCACTTCCCGGTCGCCATCTTTAACACGTGTCCCCCGCCGGAGGCCACGTGCGAAATATCGAATCCCTCGAGTGTACACGAACTACGAAGTTGGTTTCGGCGCAAAAGCGTTGAAAACCCCGCGTGGAGATAGAACCCCGTCGCGGCGGACAAAAAGCGACTCCCGCGTTGGGACTTGAGTAATGAGATTAACGTTGTCGTCGCCGGGGTTGGTACTTGCCCACGTCGGTCGTTTCTGGCTTCCTCAGTGGTTTTAACTTCGGTGGTCTTGGCAAGACGGGGGAACGCCCGCCGTGACATCCATCCTTCTCGTTGCCTATGAAGTGCCTCCCGTCTCTAATCCACTCAAATTTTGGGAGTGCGCGGTGGTCCCAATCCGGCTCGGGAACCGGACCGAAATGGGACTAAATTGGCCAGTTCCGGGTGATTCCCGGGGTGTTTTTTTTCTCTTTTTTCCTTACGAAGCAAATTCTGATTAGTAAGTTATTTTTTTTTCCATTGTGGAGGAACTCCCGTTTGTAGGGAATAGAAGAAACCTAAAGAAGAAGAAGAAGAAATCACCGGTTCTGGGACCGGCCCTCGAACCGGACCGGTTCCAGGACCGCGCGGGCCGATTCCCAATCCCATAAACGGGGGAACCAACCCTGTCCGGTCCAATTCCAATATCCAGTTTCTAAAGTGAGAACCGATTTATCCCGAAACCGATCATCTATCTCTAAATGTAACACCGATAAAACAATCTCAATAGAGACTCAAACTCCAAACCCATAGATTTCGGGTGGTGTTCGAGTCGTATTGTCATCTCGGGTCGGGAAAAAATCACCAGTGATATAAGCCGAGTAGAGTCATTTGGTTCGTTCGATAAACACATTATCGCGTTCGAATTGGTCCAAAATTCTTTTGTAGTGAAATCACGGCACGGAAGATATTACGAAAATTTACGACGCTGCGACGTAACGAAGAAGTTTTCTGTAGATTCGGCGTTTTGACCATCTTCGCGGTATAGTGTCTGAGAAGAAAAAAGAAACAGACTTTACCGGGGGGGAATGGCATAAACAGTGTACCGCAATAAGCGCCCCTCAAAAAGTTTCTGAACTTTGTTTATGTTAAAAGATTTTTATTAATAAGCACGTTCGAGACACTTGTTAACGATATTCGAAAAAAGAAATGATTCGATGTCCAGTACATTAGACATATAATAGGGAATAATAATCATCCCCTGCTTAGATATTTATCGAGCAGTAGCCGTACGCACTCGCGGCCAATGTCGTTATGAAAGCTGGCCCCTACCATACGTTAAGACATACGAGAAAAGGATATACTACTACATCTTTCAATTTACGGACCGTGCTGGAAATCGCACGCCGGACAATAAGATTTGTTACATCCCCCAATTTTACTTCCTTTTCTCGGCCGATGTAGCCGGCGGTTTTAATCGAGCACCTTTCGGACTCCCAAATTAAGAAATGCGCGTCTCGGCCCATATCGGGAGCCGGAAAAATTGGAGTTGGCCCCCCGATCTCAAAATAAATTCGCGTAAAAAGCAAAATCAAACAAGTCACTACCTACTAAAGAGGAAGCTTGATTTCAGAGAAATTACCATTAAATTTGGGAAAATTGGCGCCCCCCCTTTCGCAGCTCGACGGACCCTAGAAGAAGAAGAAGAAGAAAGCAGCATCCTAGACAAGCGTGTCTTATCCTCTCTTATCCGCTCTTATCTTCTATCTCTCTCTCTCCCTCCTCCTTCTTCTGCTTCCCATTTTCGTCGTTTTCCCAACTCCCACCTACTTATAAAGCGCCACATCGTCCCAACGACTTCTTGCAAAAGGAACTCTTTCGTCCACTCGTTCCATGTGCCCATCATGCCCCGCTCCACCCCACCACCTCCCCCCGCCGCCGACGCCGCCGCCGCCGACGCCGACGCCGCCGCGCCCCCGCCGCAGGCCCTGGACATGGAGTCCGACTTCGTGGTCATCCTCGCCGTCCTCCTCTGCGCTCTGATCTGCGTGGTCGGCCTCATGGCCGTCGCCCGCTGCGCCTGGCTCCGGCGCTACCACCCCGGCGGCGCCGCGGCGGCGGCGGCGGCGTCGCGGCCCCCGCCGGCGGCCAACAGGGGGCTCAAGAAGAAGGCGCTGCAGTCGCTCCCCAAGGTCGTGTACGGCCTCGAGGGGGCGGGCGCCGCCAGGTTCCCGGTGGAGTGCGCCATCTGCCTCGGCGAGTTCTCGGAGGGGGACGAGGTGAGGCTCCTGCCTCAGTGCGGCCACGGGTTCCACGTGGGCTGCATTGACCCGTGGCTGGCGTCCCACTCGTCGTGCCCGTCGTGCCGGCGGATCCTGGTCGTGGCGCGGTGCCAGAAGTGCGGCCAGTTCCCGGCGGTTCCCGGCGACGGGACGGAGGCTCAGCACAAGGCGAGAGAAGACGGGGGTAACAGCCACAGTTTCTTGCCTTGAGGAGAAAAGGGGCTCTCCTCCGTCTCCTCCATCCTCTGTTAGTTTGATTTTCTCTTCTTCTCTTCCAGGGCTGCTGAGGATTTGACCTCGGTCAATGAGTTTTGTACATGTGATCAGAAAGTTAGGAACAGCGCTGTAATAAGGGATTTTTATTAGGTGAGTTCACACCACTCATTGACACGTGGACAACCGAATGTTACACACACATTTCGCGTATTCGATCACGACGATTCCTCGTTCCCTGAAGAGCTTGATAGTAGCCTACCGGGTTCTTTTTCCTCGTACCATAGCCCATCTTTTCCTCTTTTGTGGATTCAATAATTAAGCTCAAACCAGGTTGCTTGATAGTATAGAATCCTAGGAAAAATGTGATGTAATACTGTTTCTCTGTCAGAACGAAACTGGGTTTGAGACCTCATGGGGTTTTAGTAGCACAAAATTAACAGGTGGACATGCATATCCCGAATAAAACCTACATCGCCGTCTGGAATCAACGTTGATTTCGCTTTTGGGAGTCCGTACTTAGCCGCGAGTAGTAGGCAGTGGAAGCTTTTTACCAAGCTGGCATCTTGCGAATAAGGTCCTATCTTGCGAACCGACCGCAACTTGCCAGATAACAACACCGCTTCAATTGTAAGCAGCGGATAAGCATCTCCTTTTTTGGGCGTCTTTCAATCTCTCTAGGGCAACCATCCAAAGCATCAAAAGTTCAGCATCATACCCTAGGCGAATCCCTTGCCCATTTTTGTTCGCCGGTCCTGGTCCTAGATGCTTGAATTGCTTTCCGAACTAGAACGTTGAACCTTAATCAATCAAACCCATTTCGTATTCAATCGAGTCAATCACATTTGGACAATTGAGTGCTCGATGGATCTAGTCACGAAATATGGTAACGTACACAAGTACTAAAGATTCTCGGTCGAATGGTGCTTTCGATGTGAACCCGAATCAAAAGGTAAAAAGTAGCAATTTTGAACTAAAAGGCATCTATATAGCCGAAAAGCGAAAAATCCAAAGCCATCGCACTAGTCACTACTTTCTCGTAGTTGGACGTGGGACCAAACTACCAACCGAGGTTATCCTTCTAGAAAAAGGGTGTGAAAATATCCTTGCACCCAGAGTGACGATGACTTTGTGCTCCTTATCTAAGAAAAAAAGGGAATGACATTATGTTGATTCTACTTAACTGGTAAGCATGATCATGAAAGCACTAAGAGGAAAAAGATTAAACTTGTCCAGGTTATCCTCGAACATGCATGCGGAATTCCGAGGGGCAAAAAAAAAAAAAGAACGAAAAATCCGGCTGTCACTCTCTCTTTCTGATTAATGCCCTTTAAGGATCAGAATCATTGCAATACCTAACTCCACAACACAGCGTGCCAACGTTCATTCGTGACCTCTGGCATGCGTACTAAGTCCTTTTATGACTACAGAAAAGCATTTGAGTTTTGAGAGTCATTATCAGCAACCTGCCTCTAAGGCTAAGCATAATTCGCAGGAAAGAGTAGTGTAACAGGGGGCAAAACTCCACATGATGCTCTTCTATTTGCATACATAGACAGAAAAATAAAGACAAACTCTCCGTAAGTGTTGCACAAGTGGATGAAGAGCATCATGTGCAAATAGCCATCAGTCTCCAGCAGCAACGATAACCATGCCACCATAAGAATTCAAAATTCCCAGCAGATTAACAGATAGAGAGAGACTTACTTCACATCTTCGCTGGCACATATTGACTTCCATTTCACGGCACGAGCTAAGGCTTTAAGGCGAGAAATATCCCAATCTCGACTAATTGAAGCCATACACCTCAAACCGACATCTTTTCACCATAACCTTCACAACTCCTGTAAAGATCAACTTCGAAATATTCGGTTTGCGGAATGCACTAGTATGTTACTCCTCGTCATCACTGCTTCCGCCAAACATGCTGGCCATTTTCATAGTAAGTTTCGCAGCCATTTCCCTCCTTTGAAAGTCGGGCATGAACCGCAGGTTATTGCGAATATTCCCTATCTCGGACATCAACTGTTCCAGATCCTCAAAGTCGATCTGATTATCTGGATTTGGCTCTGTGAAGTCATCAGGGTCTTTTGTGACCGATGATCCGACATCATTGTTTTTGTCAACCAGGGAAGTCTCCGAGGTTGAGACCTGGTGATCTTTCCTGTCATCATAACTTTCTCCATTTTCATGATCACTTTCTGTGACAGAAGTATTCTGAGCCACAGTCGATCCACCAGCATTTGAGGGTACTGTAGAACTACTAGCTGAGACCCATTCTTCATCTGCATCATTCCATGGCTCTGCTGAACCCGCCGAAAGAATTTCATATTCCAATTCATAATCTGATTCTTCTTCTGATGATTCTGTAGAAAAGGGTGCGATAAACATAACAATTGGGATTCCAAAATAAATCATAAAGAAATGGGGAAATTTTAATCTCAACAAACGTTGCAAAGGAAACCTTGTCTTTCAGGCAATGATGGTTCCCTTATCTTTTCACCAGATTTCAGTATCATTCCAGGCCACATATGAGAAGAAAGTGCAACAGATAGACGTTCAACTCCTTGTGAATCACCAGCAACTGACAAGCCTGTGAAATGTACAGTCCAATATTTAGCATTTCTTTAAGATCTAGATTAATTGGAAAATCAGAATAGAGGACCAAATTTTCCTTCGACAGTTCATGAGAACACAACAGCCACACAATTTATAAGTTAAAATGAATTGAGTGCAAAACCAAGAATAGACAGCAATTATGCATATATGTATCACAACGACAAAGAGGGTCTTACATTTGTCAAAGTCAGCATTGGAAGCACAAGCTTCAATGTATTCAATATTGTGATCAACGCACCAGTCCAGACATGATTTTCTAATCTCTAAGGTAGATTCATCACCACCCAGTAAACTACTTCCCTCAGTCTCAGAGATTCCGCAGTCATTAAGTTCCGCATAATAATCGACAGAGTCGTCTTCAACATTTAGCAACCTTCTTCTGTATTCAGCATGAACCGGATGACCAGGAATAAGGTCTACTTTATTCCCAACGCACATCAATATCTCAAAATTCTTAATATCATTCTTAGAGACCCATTCCTGTAGTGCAGTAAGGGATGGTGGCTGCAAATAAGGGCACAGAGGATGATAAGTTCGTCTACACCAATACAGAGGCTATCATGGTTGTATAGCCCTTGATTGAGAAGATCTCCTAGAGATGAAAAGTAAAAGATTTTAGACTGAATTGGAACAAAAATCAATCGGAGGCTGACCTTACTCAAGTCAAAAACCATCACCAAGGCATCCAACTTCCCGAGAATAGGCAGGGATTGTGCATCAAAATCATCATGGAGATGCGCCATCCATACAGAAACATCCGCACTATAGTATTTTGTGTTTATACTCCACCTGTTTCACCGGAACCAATTAAGTACCAGAAAGATGCACCAGAAATTGTCCAAATGACAATGAAAATAATCTCAACATGACAGAAAGAAAATGCTCTGGAGATACTTTCCGACTAGAGAAAAGCTCGATGCATACATACCCATGGACAACTACGTCCGATGATGGGTCAGGACCTTCCTCAATATCAATTGATAGCAACCCTAATATCAACAAATATCGTAAGCATCAGGTCAGCCGGAAAACTCAATATTCAGAGAACACGAACCCAGCCGAATATATAACTCCCGCAAAGCAAAACATAGAGAAGCAACACAGATACGCCAAAACAATGTACAGAACTTCCATTACAAACCAATACAGTAATCTTCACAAACTCGAATGTATCTTAAACTTGCATTAAACTTGCATTTCGCAACACTTCAATCCACTCTTCTAATGTTTTGAATATTTTACGAGTGTTCAACTACCTAGATTAGCATAAGAACAATTCCTAACATAATCCCAATAGACATGTGCAGATTACATTCTCCCTCCAGCACGTCAAGATGCATCGACAAAGCAATCCCCTAACAAAAAATGCCTATATATTCACCTAATTGTCAAATTACCAATGGCATATTCATCTGCCGAGAAGGGACATCAAACCAAAACGACAGAAAGCAAATGTAAGCACAACTCAGGCAGCAAATCCAGCGACCCGTCACAGAGTCCAGCTCGTCGACCCCTTTTTTCCTTTTTCCAATTGAAGCAAAATGAGAACGAAACCCAAGAATCCAATAACTTGCAGGCTTCAACTACATAACACACGACCCAATACCAACAAAATCTGTAGACAAGAAAAGAACTTCCGCCATTTGGTTCCAAATTACAAACAACAAGGAACCCAGAGACTTGAATCACCAGCTTAAGCTGGGAGCGGAACTCACGAGAC
The DNA here is from genome assembly GCA_031216235.1 of Syzygium jambos. Lineage (NCBI taxonomy): Eukaryota > Viridiplantae > Streptophyta > Magnoliopsida > Myrtales > Myrtaceae > Syzygium > Syzygium jambos. Next base: position 17,528,387 of record CM062228.1, read on the forward strand.
AGAAGGGTCCGTTTGCCGACGCCGGAAGGCCCGATCACGAAGATCCCGGGCCTGTTCTCGAGTGAACCATCATCTTTCCCGTCGGCCTGCATCTTGTTCCGATCGGAGAGACTGATTCGCGGACGGGGATCTCCTTCTTCTTTGATGGGTCTGTTGCAGGTGCCCCGCAAGAGGTGATCGGATGCTCGAAAATTTTCAGCTTTTTCTTCGATCGTTCCTATGAACGTGGGAAGCTGCATCAGATGAAGGCTGAACCTAACCTTAACACCCCGTGCGAGACATTATAACATATTGCCCCCCTAGGTTTTAGGGTTATTGCCAATTGCCCCCCTTGATGTGTCAGTTTTCTCAATTCCCCCCCCCCCCCCCCCCCCCCCCGGAATTTTAGAAATCGATTATAACGCATCCTCTTATGTTGAGTCCGGCTTAAATTTTGCTTGCTTAGAGCTCCGACCAAATGACAGCATGCAAGAGCATGCGATTAAACTTTCCGGCAAGAACATGACTGAAGTTAATTCCAGATGCACATCGATATGTGATTCGGGAACATGCATTTGAGGAGTCCATATATATTTTTTTTCATAGCTAATCACGTATAGTCACGCCGTTAGATACGTGAGAAAAATTTGGCTCCAATTAACGTGATAGGGTACATTACCAACTTACCACGGATTTCAAAAAGTCGGGGAGCAAATTGCAAAAAAGAAAAATTGAAACGTTAGGAGTAACTTGCCACTGTCCAAAAAACTTAAGGGGGCAAGATGTAATTCTTCATTGTGAGGAAGGACTTTTATGGTGGGCCAAGAGGAGGAGGGCTATGAGATTAAAGTTGACGAAAGAATTCCTTCGACGCTGGGGAAGGGTAGAAAGTGAAAGTGAAAGAAAGCGTTTTTGGGTTTGCTTTTATTTAGGAAAAAAGAATAAGCGGAGGAAATGACACATTTATCCTTACAAAACCTTCACAATTTTTTTCAGATTTATGATTTTGGGTCAAAAGACAATGACAAAGATGTCATTTAGCTTCGATTCTCCACCTTCTCTCAAATTTGGGGAGAATATTAGAAATCAAGGTTCTGATTGTTTCGCGAAAAAGAAAAAGATTTGGAAAATATTTTCTTAAAATTAATCATTTGTATCGATTAAAATAATTAGTCAATAAAAAATGTTTCATTATCGACAATAATTTATGTCTGAATATTTATGTGAACAAGCAATACCAGTGATTATATTTAGGAAAATGTTATCCAAATCATTCATCTTCTGTGATATAAATGGCACCTCAATTTTTCCTATGCTTTCACCCTTTTCTTTCTCTAGATATTCTGTTCCCACGCATTCTCCCTTTCCTAAACAAGTAGTAACGAAGTCAATTACAAAGTTTCTAATCAAAAGGCGAAACTAGGGTCGGATTCCGATAAATAGTAACGAAGCCTAATAAGACCGAATTCCATTCGATTGATTTTCATCAAGCGAGTTCCCCAAATTCTAGCATAAACTTTATAACGTGCGAAAAGAAAAGCATCAGCTTCCACCCGGATCCAAAGTTAGCACCTACAAGCCACCGTTCATCTTTCACGTTGAAAAGCCGATGTGTCATTCGGCGTACTCTGTGCACCTCGAGGCCGTTGCTGACGCGCGAAGGAGACGACGTGGTTTTGCCAATTACAATAGGGCTTGAAGAGAGAGATGTTGCCCCTAGTATTTAGGGGCATGATGAAGTCGGGACTTTTGAATTTGTAGGCAACGGTTTCTGATTTGGGAGAAAATATGGGCTTAGGGAGACAAATGATACAGGCTTCTAGAGATTGACGTTTTTCCCCAATTGTCCAACCAATCTTAAATATATTGTATGGGTGCAAATTTAATCATAAGCTCTGCAATTTTATCAATTTCGTCCTAAACCTTGGCGGGAAATTTTAGTGTATTTCTTTCGGCCAATTTTCGCCGGAAATCGCTGATGTGACGATATGCTGCATAGGATGGCCAGTGGTGACTAAATCGCCACATCAGCATTTTCCGATAAAAAATTTACCGAAAGGACTATTGGAATTTCGCACCAAGATATATAGTACTAAATTGACAAAATTGAAAAATTAAGAATTAACTTGACATCCGTACAATAAGTTTAGGATTGATTGAGCAGTTTTTCCATTGTGGAAGGTGCAAGTTCAATTGAGCCCTAATTTGAGCAACTACTATTTGCCATGCCCGTTCCAAGGTGGAAGCTCCATCAATTACCCTAAGTTCTTCCCCTAATTTTCTTCAACCTGGGAGTGAAGTAAGCCAATGGCTAATTTTTTATGAAATGCTTCGTTTAAACGACGCCATCCTTTGCCTAACGGCGCACGTCAGCAATGACTAAGAGGTCGACAATGCATGTTGGATGACACATCGACTTTTGAAGTTAAAAGGATGGTAGCTTAACGGTGCCGGTTTTGGGTTGTAAATAGAAATAGATTGGGCACATTGTGAAGTTAGTGTCACGATCAGGTGAAACTTATAAAGTTGTTGCTTTTTCAGGGAATTTTGGCCAGACCGACGAAAGTATTGAATAAATTTCTTGTTAAGACAAGTAGCATTATCAACTCGCATGATATAACCTCTGTGAAGTGTCGTCGCCCCTTATTTGAAGAAGGATGTGCACGATGAACGCTGCTGGAAAAAAAGGTCTCGTCCTTATGTAGGTCGTCGGGTTGAAACTCAATGTCTTGTGTCCGGCACGTCGTGTCGAATTGCAAACAAATATTCGCGAAACCTTAAGAAGTTATCAGATGCTCCTGACACATGTCGAATTGCAAATCGTCGCGATTTGTTTGCAAACATGAAAAAACACTCGCTCTGTTTCTTCTGATCAATTTCCTCATCACCTGAGAGTGCCTCAGGAGTTGAAAGAAAAGCATTTTTCTCTGTTCAATGTGGTCTCTTCAAGCTATGCAGAGTAATTCTGCAATAAATGAAGACCACATTACAGCAATCCAGATGATGTGTGACTACGATGATTCGCGGCTCATCACGGCCACATGAGGCCGACTATACGTCTTGCGCAACACATCCTTGAAGGGAAAACAGTATGAACAAAACCGCCATTAGGACAACGATGAGTCTATGTATTGAAGATCTCTAGGACCACAAGTACAAAAATGGAGGGTGCTGGTATATGTAATGGCATGCGACAATGGGCGAAAAATAAGACTGATGTGCCCCTAGGAACTCAATATGCTCAAAGTAAATTTCTAGGACTTCCAAGTGCATAACTCGCCGTTGATAGTGTGCAAGAAACAGGAACACTGGCATAACAACCACCTTAGCTATCATTATCACCGGAAGCCTGATTCGCGCCCACGGCAAATAACTCGGAGATGACCTCCAGAGGCATGCCCTTGGTCTCGGGAACCCTCAAAAACACAAATATCCAAGACACAATGCACCCAAGAGCATAAATTGAGAAAAGGCCGGCAAGGCCAATTGAGTTGAGCAACACGGGAAGCGAGTAGGTGACGGTGATGTTTCCTGCCCAATACGTGAGAGCGCAGATTGTAATGCACAGCCCACGGACCTTGGTCGGGAAGATTTCCGAGCACATGATATTCGGTATCACTCCGAATCCCATGACGAAGATGCTCTGATAAACCATGACGCCGATGGTCGATATTACTGCATACGCGACAGAACCGAGATTGAACATGCTGGTGACAACCAGGACGAGGAGCGACAATGCCAGGATAGGGATGGTGGAGAGCAAGAGAGACCTGAAAAAGGAAGGACAGAATTAAACTGGCATCGGTGAATTTTGTTTCTCGAGATGACCAGAAACTTCTCCAGGTTAGACAGTTCGTATCAAAGTAGTATTTACCTTCTTCCTGCCACATCCATTAGCTTCATCGAAAGGGTTATGCACGGTAGCATAGTCAATGTCATGATGCTGCTTATAAGGAAGGTTGCAGAATCAGTGCTAATGCCCATGCCTGACAGAAGAACAGCAACACCTGCTTGCTTGAGGATTTGAGGAGCATAGTACAGGACTCCATTTATGCCTGACAGCTGCGAAAACAGACTCGTTGACATGGTCGAAGGAAATCTTCTAACAGAACATTACACTGTTGCTAAGAAAATCTGATTAATTGGGATTAACTTTTCACAAGCATATACCTGCATAAGAACTTGAAGACCAATTCCAACAAATAGCGCTCGACGCACCCCTGGTTCAGAGAGATCATGCCAGCTAGGCACACTTGTAGCAGCTCTTGGTGGCTGAACCATTGCTAGACCCGCTGGAGATCGACCCATCATGTCCTGAGAGAAAAGAACAGACCGGCTAACCAAAGCAGCTGCGCGACTCAATTGGCCCTCTTCATGATAATCGACACCCGAGATCGAAAGAGCTGACTCATGTCGAGAACCATCAATGGTGCTGTCCTGATGCAAATAGATCCTCTTAACTCCTTTCACGCCGTCCTCTCCTTCTCTCCCTGACCATTTCCATGCGAGCTTCCAACCACTACCGATATCCGTGCTGTTGATCGGTTCGCTGGCATCCTCCTGCATTAGCTTGCTTGCTAGTCGTGTGCTCATATAGCTTCCATGAGATGCCTGATTGACATGGTCCTTGCCTATGGCACTAGCCTCGGGAGAAAGCAATGGTGTCTCCAAGCTCTCGTCCTGGTCGCCGCCGTCGTCCAAAGCATAGTCCTCGCCATCTCCCTGGTTCTCCAAATCCAAGTGCAAATTCTTGTAATTGGTGTTGTCCGCCGTGCTGAAAATGCTTCCAAAGTTCGGGAACACCGTGCTGAGCATGCTTCCTCTCTGCAAAGGCGAGTCACTGACGCTGCCAAACATTGTGACGATTGGATCCATAAGCGGCATGCTTTGGTTCATTACACTACACCCCCGGGACCCATTGTTGGGAATGCTCTGCCCAGTTGGAGATTTGCCGATCCCTAAATGGTCCATCTGGGTTTCGTATAGCCTGATTTTATCTGTTTCTGCACCTTCTTGCTGGTACGGATTGATCTCTTTCACTGGGAGGACTATTACCTCTTTGATAGACGTTTCGCCTCCAACGCTTAGACCTTCGACCAGCAGAGCCAACTCACCTGCAGAGAAAATCTGAATTTGCATCAGGATTTGAATCAAATTAAAGTGCCTATATTGAAGTCCAAATCCTATTAACGAAAAGCAAAAACCAAACCTGAAACATCTTCTCTCCCGTATAGTCTCTGGAGAACCTGTCTGGCCTCGTTCATTCTTCCTTTACTCACGAGCCAACGGGGAGATTCGGGCAAAAAAAACACCGTCAACATGAAATATATTAGAGAGGGCAGACTAAGGACTCCAAGCATCAATCTCCAGCTCGGTGACTCCATCAGTGACATCCCGAATACCAAGCAATAAGACAGAAACATTCCGCCAGAATTGGCAAATTGCGGAATTGTGTTAAGTTGTCCTCTTATCTCAGAGGGGGCGGTCTCAGATATGTAGATCGGTATAAGAGTGATGGCGAGGCCAATACCAAAACCGCAGGATAATCTTCCCAAGAGCAGCACATACACACTTGGAGCCCACAGCATTATTAGGCTGCTGACAAAGTATAGCACCGAGGAGATTATCATCATCGGACGTCGTCCAAGGGAATCCGAAAGAGGTCCTGAACAGGTTGTTATAGCCGTGCCTCCGATAAGCGACATAGCTACTATTAGTCCTTCTATTGTCGGTTGTTCCTGCAGATCAAACTCCTCTTTGATGTAAAGAACAGACCCTGCATGAAAAAGAAAAGAAGCAATATTTTTCAGCTGTAGGAGTTTTGGGCTCCCTTTTGCCAGATACATGGCGATATAGCCCTGTCCGTGTGACTTAAAATTCAGGTCGACGAGCCATAACATGAATGTTTATATCCAAAATACAAAGGAACCAACAATCGACACTTTGATGTTTGAAATAGATATTTGGCCTTTTAGAATTTCCTAGGCCTTGCACCACTAATACTAGGCAAATTCCCCAACAGTTTGATTAGGGGCGAAGTGTTGGAGTATTTCTATTGATCGGTCATGTCTTTAGCACCAAGCCATTCATCCAGTTGCTTCCATTGAATTCTCTGGTGGTATAATGACTGATCGAGAGGCTCGACTAGAAGGAATCTGGAAAAAGAGATCTCGTACATGAGGCAGATGAGGTTTGTTTTCATCAGATCAAGAAATTGTGGAATATCCGAGACTAGAAACCAATTAAGACATGAGTTGTTCTTCAATGAATCACTAGATTGTTTCTCGGAATGACTAACTATAAAAGATACAGGCGAGGAAAACATCACCACCAACATATTCCAATCTCAAAGAGACATCTGATAATACACTGGCGACAAATACCTGCAATGGTCGAACTATCCCATCCTTGTAACATGCTGCCGATCGTCGCAGCAATCGCCACAAGCACCGCTCCCCTCATCGTTTCTCTCCAAAATCCGTCCTCCAACCCAAACCAAGAGCGACAGTTTGGTCTCGGCTGCGGAGTTAATGAATTCCCCGCCTTCCAAAATCAAATCGGCCCTCCAATATGTCGCACGAAACAGTGCCCCGCCATATGAAAAATCATCCGCGCACGTAACCTCATACGCATTTCAAAGGGTATTCCTCAAGAACTGTCATTTGCGGCGAGGCAAAAAGATCCGAGCCTATAGGAGTCCAAACCTCGTGAACCCAAGAGACAAATGAACGAACCCAACAACGTATCAGATTTGCAGACACGAATCTACCTTGTCACCGAAGAACGGTAATCCGAGATGGATAACAGTAGACGACGACACGGGAAATGGGCGAGAACATTCTACCTGTGGAGAACCCAAAAATTGCAACTATGACAGAAGAATGTCAGGATTGGCCGAGTGCAAAGTGGATGATGTGCTTAATCAACGTCCAGTTAGGACAGACGTGGAAGTGATAAGTCCAAATCTGCTGCTGATCTGTTTCTTGCTGTTCGATTCAAAAATCGTAAGTACATTAATAGCAAACTTCCAAACAGATGAAAGGACTCTCCTCCTCGAGGCAGTAGCTTAATTATAGCCTCATTCAATGCATGGAAGGTTTGACGTGTAAGGGCCGTCCCTTTCGAGAGATCTCAGCAGGGGTCTAAAGACCTATTCTTCCCCATGAAGGCGGGGATAAACGCGAAAACAATGTTCCTTGCGGTATAATTACACAATTAACCCTATGCCTGTGTGTGGAAATCTATTGAGCCTTTTAATTGAACCGCCGTAATCCTAAACTTTTGAATAATAATACAATGAAATCCTCTCAAACAAATTTCGGTTGAATTTTCTAATATGATAATCCAATAATCGCTGCCGTTTTAGCCTTCCCCGATGCTTTGAGCGCTCTTCCCCGTGTCCTTTTGATGACGGAACGTGGGCTGGAAACGGCTGATTGCCGGCCAGAGCTCGAGATATCGTGTTTCTTGCCTTTTGGACGTGCTCGGCCTCAGCAAATCTTTTGAGTCCGCAATAAATCCCATGGACAAGTGATTCCTTCGGCTTCTTTCGAGTTTTGTTAAGAATGATTCAACCTTGCACCATTTTTCTGCTTGCAGTGCGTCCAGTAGTCACCTGCCGCTGATCAAGCTCCGGCGTCATGCCACCGTGTCACTTCTCTCCAACGGAGGTGGCCTACTTGTGTTAGAAAGTCTCAATATATCCTAGTGTTTTTTTTTGTCTTAACCATTATATCCTAATTGGTTCATTACCGATTGGCTTAAGTTTTTAAGTGAATATGGGTTCAAGTAGATATGTTGACGGACTCAAACTAGTGCTCTTTTTTTGCGATCTTCCCTAGTGAAAGGCACCGGGTTTTTGCTAAGCATTCCCATCGAATGGTATTAGAACAGATAATTAATTGATGGTCACTTTCAATGTGTATCGATATTTGGTGAATATTTCAAGTAGGGCAGCCTTCATGGTGTGCCAAGTAGTGTAGCAGCATCGTCGTGGCGGCATCCTTCATAATTTGGTCTAGAGGACAAATATACCATGAGTAAACGCGACATGTGGAGACTCGAGTTAATCCATGTTAATACAAATGGATACTTAAATGAAGGGGAGTGGACTTGAGCTAGATCATGATGCTATATTTGAAGCTTCAGGGTGATGATTTGGTTGAAGAATTTACTCAACGAAATAGGTAAGGAGCAGATAGCGGTGTTTTTTTCAATGACAATCAGATGAAGCTATGGGCGTTTATGGAAAAGAGCAATTGACCGAGAATGAGATTTCTGCAAATTCTGCAACGTAGGCCCCACCGGACACGTGGCGATCAGTGATCAGATGGAACTACGGTTGACGTGGAGGTCCGGAACTATTTCAAGATGCAATTTGCCAGTGAAGTTCGACCAACTAAGATAATCATTTTAGATTCACTTCTCATGGTGAAGTACGCCTATTAAACGGGCCAATCGGATCGAGTTTGGGCCAATCTAAATCGGCCTATTTAATCCAATTTGACCTATTTATATGCAATACAAATTTAACGGCCCATACACGACCCAATTCAAGATTTAGTTTTAGCAGTTTTTCTCCTTAAATTTTTGCATCATTCAATCTCATCTCGTCACTAGCTTTTGGGGCCTCCTGAGTTTATGACAGGTTAAGTATGTGTTTCCTGCGGTGTTTTCACTGCAGCCACAGTTACAGAAAGGGATGGTGTAGCTTTTGCAAGGTGTTAGGCAAGAACCTAACGGCCGTAGCACCCACTGCGATATCCTAACTTCAAGGGGTTACATTTTTGTAGGAATCGGACCGAAGTAAGGTAAGGGTCGCATCCAAGTCGGTTTGATCTTCCCATTGATAGGATCACGTGCTTCAGCAGATTTCTGCTATCGCATTTCCCAAATATGCTTACAACGACACCGAAGCTGTCAACTGCAACATTTTGATGAGTCTGCAGAACAGAACGGGAGAGCAAATTGAAACGACATGCTTTTGATGGACAAGCCATTACAGTTGCTGTTATTGGTAGTTAGAGAGCAAAGGATTGATCAACTTGATCTGACATTCCTGGGAAAAACCTAAACATGTCAGCTGATCTAATACGAGCAAGAGTTTGTTTCTTTTCACATTCCCTATTCTTACACCGGACGGACTTCCGTTTCGGTCGATGATGTGGCCATGACCATATATATGTTATCATACTCTCACAAGTATTCTGTTCATATAATGGACCCCCGGACTGATCAGCCTCTCGCCAGAAACAATTGTCGAATTACACTATTCGCATCCCACATTGGAGAAGTCTATTAACAGAATCAAAATATTGAAACTTTGCAAGCCAGAAATGCGGAACTCTTTGAATCTGCAAAATTCACTAATCTGTGGTGTTAGCAGCCTGCTTCGCACCCACGGCAAAGAACTCAGAGATGACTTCGAGAGGCATGCCCTTCGTTTCAGGAACCTTGAGGAAAACGAAGAACCACGACACAATGCATACAACGGCGTAAATAGCGAACACGCCGACCAGGCCAATGGAAGAGAGCATCAGGGGGAGTGAGTAAGTGACGATGATGTCGCCGATCCAGAACGTGAGTGCACAGATCGCAATGCAAATGCCACGCACTCGAGTAGGGAAGATCTCGGAGCACAGGATGTTGGGGATCGGACCAAACCCCATGACAAAGCAACAGAAGTAGACAATGACACTGGTAGTTGAGATCGTGGCGTTCACGAAGGTGCTAATGTTGATGACGCTGCTGACGACTAAGATGAACAGCGACAATATCAGGACTGGAATCGTGGATAAAAGTAGTGACCTGCAAACAAGAAAGTGTTTCCGGTCATCTATTCAAGAATTTACTAGTAAAATGCGTATCTATCATCCGGTGATTAATTGGTGTCTTTCTGAGCAGATCATTCATGTGGTTCTTGTTTATGTTCTTGCTATCTTGAGACCAAATTTATAAATGTAGAAGCAATTTGAGGCCATAGTTTACCTTCTGCCAGAGACATCCATTAGCCTCATAGCAACAACAATACACGGGAGCATCAACAATGTAGTGAGACCGCTAATGAGAAGAGATGCAGAAGAAGAACTAAGCCCCAAATTAGATAGGAGGACCCCGACGCCGGCTTGCTGGAGAATCTGCGGTGTGTAGTAGAGAACCCCATTTATGCCGGAAAACTGCAGAAACAAATGAATTTAGAGAATTTCATACGCCAAATTCAGCTCTAGCTTACGTAACCAAAGTTCAAAGAAAGAACTGTTCAAAAAAATCTGCTAATGCCCAGAGTTTTTAGTATGGAAAATACTGAATTTGTTGCACAGTCCTGAACAAAACGACTGTGATTCTTGTGCATAAGCGAATGCTTTTCATCAACAATAAGCTAGAATTTCCACCTGTTGAAGGATCTGAATTCCAATTCCAACAAACAGTGCGCGCTTCACCCCCGGTTCAAACAGGTCTTGCCAGCTTGGCCCTTTAGTGCCGGTTTCATGGCTCCTGTTCATGACTGCGTCAACTGGATTCTGACCCATGAATAGTCCCTCGGGACCAATGACAGAACAACTCACGAGAGCGGAAGCGTGAACCAGTTCACCTCCTTCGGGCAGTATCACACTACCGGTAACTGAGAGCATAGAGCCGTGCCTCGAGGCTGCAGCACCATCCTGATGCAGGTAAACTCTCTGAAGCCCTCCCTCCTTTTTCCCATTCTCGCCCGTCTTATCCGACCACTTATATGCTAACTGCCAACCTCCACCGATGTCAGTGCTGCCGGGTTGCTCGCCACTTTCCAGAGTGACGCTACCTTGCCTCATGCTGAAACCGTGGCCGCTTCCAGTGGCACCCATCCCTTCCTTGTTGTCTGTGGCAGTTGCTTGGCGGGACAATAGCGGGCTCCGCAGGTTGTCATGGGAATCTGGTGCATCGTGGTCGGACGCACTGTCCGCAGCATCCCTTTGGCTTTCCACATCGGAAAGTTCGTTCTGGTTGGTAGGATGTTCCGCCAGTCCGAACATGCTTCCCATGGTCGGGAAGAGCAAGCTTCCAGTCTCGGGGAGTTTCTCGTGGATGCTGCAAAACATAGGGACGAGCGGATCCATCAGAGGAATGCTTTGGTTGACTGAGCTGGCATGGCGAGAGAGCATGCCCAGGGTGCTCTGTCCAGAAACTGGTTTGGCGATCCATGATTGCTGATGCGGAGGCTTGTGCCCATTAATTTGAGCCATGCCCGACTTATGCTTGTCGATTTCCTCGTCGGCAGGGCCGATAACGTACTCTTCTAAGGATGTGTTGGCTCCGACTCCAAGACCTTCAACTAGCAAGGCCAACTCACCTGAAATAATCGGCAGAGAAACATCACACGTTAATCCAGTGGCAAAGCGTAAGACCTTTATCGTCAAATTAATCAGACAATCAATCATATCGTCTAATGAATTTTTATCTTCACTAAGGCACACCAATGGATTTGTTTGTCATAACTATCTGGTCTAATCTTTGAGGTATGAAAGTACTTGGACATACCCGAGACATCTTCCTTCCCACGCAACCTCTGGAGGACCTGATTGGCCTCGACCATCCTGCCTTTACTGACAAGCCACCGAGGAGATTCTGGCAAGAAAAATAATGTCAATCCGATATAGACTAGAGAGGGAATGGAGAGCACACCGAGCATCAGCCTCCAACTCGGCGAATCCATCAAGGACATTCCGAATACCATGCAGTATGATAGGAACATTCCACCAGAACCGGTGAACTGAGGCAGGGTATTCAAAAGCCCCCTGATCTCGGGCGGGGCAGTCTCGGATATATAAACCGGAATAAGAGTGACGGCGAGGCCGATCCCGAATCCGTCCAGGAGCCTCGCCAGAAGCAGGACATAGACATTGGGAGCCCACAGCATCACCAAACCGCTGAGGAAGTAAAGAATCGAGGAGATGATCATCATGGGGCGCCGTCCGATTGAATCTGACACGGGCCCGGAAAATGTCGTGATTACAGTGGCACCTATGAGCGACATAGCCACTATCAGCCCTTCAATCGTGGGTTGACTTTCCAGATCGAATTCCTTCTTGATGTAAAGAACCGCCGCTGCAAAAACCAACAATCCTAGAGTTTTCAGATTCATCACATCATGGAAGATTATGCGTAGTACATTTTAATTCCGAACAACTGACCTAATCATCTAATATTTGAACATTCAAAACGAAGAGAAGACACAAATCCCTATCAGTACCTGCGATGGTCGCATTGTCCCATCCCTGCAACAAATTGCCGATCGTGGCAGCAACCGCCACGAGCACAGCTCCTCTCATCTCTCTTTGTATTTTCCAGGCTCAAAGAATCGAAATTGCCCGAGCTTCGACTCGCAGAGGCGATCCAAAAATGGCACGAAAGGAACGAACCCCTCAAAAAGAAATTGAACCCTTTTTCGCAGCCATCACAATCGGTTCATCTCCCGCGATTTCCTCTAGAATGAATACCCTCTTGAGAAATTAAACGCACATGAGATAACCTGCCAGACCCAGGAAAAGATAAAAAAGAACAAAGCGTCCTTGAGATCCCAAAACGGCAATGCAACGGAGACAGATCAGAGATCTGAGAGAGCGTCTCTGGAGAGCACACTTGGTGTGACACTGAATCGTGAAACTTTCTTCAGATTTATGGAGGCAGGACAAAAAATCTGCCAATCCACAATAATTGTCTACCGGAAAAAGCGGAGGATCCGCAACGTTGTACAGTGTCCAATTTTGGAAGTTGGCGGGAATCTCTTTCCGGGCGCCCCCCTGTCAGGTTCGTTGGCCAGGGCAGGGACCAAATCTGGAGATCCGTGTTCCTAGGAATGTGATTCGCTGACCTGTTCCTTGGCCATTTTGGTCGGCTCAAAAGGCACCAGGAAAAATTTTCGTACTTCTTCGACACTAAAAACAGGAAAAAAAATGAAATAAGAAGAGATCTGAGGAAGAAATAGTAGGCAACAAGCAAAAGAGAGAAGGTAAACAGAGGAAGGGGCGAAGATTCGATTTGTGTTTTCGATGTTCGATCAAATGGCGAAATCTTCATTTAGCTATGGGTGTCGAATTGAATTCTGAGGGTGTGCTTGTTTCGGGAAAAACTTTATGATGGAAGATAATGCATTACATGGAAATCATTGTCAAGGAAAATATTTTTTCCTTTTCAGATTAGGGAATTCATTTTCTTAACTTCAAACATACATCTTTTCTTTGACCGTAAATGGTTTTTTATTAACTAATCATTTCCAACAAACCAAACAGGAAAAAGTCTGGAAGACTAATTCCCTAAAACTTCTTTCAATCGAGCAAACACGCTCTAAATTGGAATGTTAATGAGGCATACATATCGATGGGATTCTTATCTTGCATTGGACCAACTTACCAAAGAAGAAGAGGGCACGCTAAATTAGGCATGTTCAGATGCGCGTATCTATCATGAAATTATATTTGATGTTTATGCGTGAGAAAAAAAATATTATTAAAAGTATATTTCCAAGTTCACTAATAAGGTTTTTCTGCCCAAAAAATTTATTGAAAGGATGCTTGCATGCAAGGATGGCTTGTGCACTCTTCATGGTGAAGGTCACGTGCACGGCCTCTACAATTTTAACCCTGTATTAGTGGCAAAATCTCGATTATTTCTACTTGGGGTAATTTTGAGAGTTTTGGCGTGACGGATTTGGAATGGCCTCGTTGAGCAAGACTTGATCTACCCACTAACTTTTTAAAGGGCAAAAGTATACCACAAGTATCATAACTTGTGTACAGTGATTACTTTGGTGCCATAACTTTTTTTCGAATCACTTTGGTGCCAAGTCGAAGGAAAATAGATCACTTTAGTGCCAATTTGGCCGGAAATCCGACGTGGTATTTTTTATTAATTTTTTACGCCGACGTGGCTCGTCGGAGGATGAGTCAGGGTGTACAGTCAGCATTTTTTATTTTAAATAATTTTTTTCCTTTTTTTCTGCTCTTTCCTTTTTCCTTTCTTTTCTTTTTCTCCCCTCCCCGGCCGGTTGCCGATAGCTAGCTGGCCACCGGCGAAGCCTGGGAAGGACTGGACGAGGGCGGCCTTGCCCATGGCCGACGAGGGGCGGTCTTGCCAGATCTGGACGAGGCGACCCTCGCCGGCCCAAGCGAAGGTTGCCCGGCCCAGGCGAGGGCGACCCTCGCCGATGTTAGGTGAGGGAAGCCCTCGCCTGGGCGGGCGAGGCTCGCCCTCGCCGGATCCGGCGTCGGGCAACCCTCGCTGGCGTCTGACGAGGGAAGCCCTCGCCTGGGCGGGCGAGGGTTGCCCGAGTCGGATCCGGCAAGGGCAACCCCCACCGGCGTTCGGTGAGGGCGACCCTCGCCCGCCCAGGCGAGGGCTTCCCTTGCCCGATGCCGGCGAGGGCAGCCCTCGCCCGCCCAGCCGAGGGCTTCTCTCGCCCAACGCCAGCGATGGTCGCCCTCGCTAGATCCGGCAAGGGCAACCCTCGCCTGGGCCGGCAAGGGGCGGCCTTGCCTGTCGCCGGCGAGGGTCGCCTCGCCCAAATCTGGCAAGGCCACCCTTCGCTGGCCATGGGCAAGGCCGCCCTCGCTCAGCCCTTCCCAGGCTTTGCCGGTGGCCAGCTAGCTACCGGCAACCGGCCGGGGAGGGGAGAAAAAGAAAAAAAAGAAAAGAAAGCAAAAAGGAAAGAGGAGAAAAAAAAAAGGAAAGAAAATTATTTAAAATAAAAAATGCTGATTGTACACGCTGGAAAAAATTATTTAAAATAAAAAATGCTGACTCATCCTCCGGCGAGCCACGTCAGCGTCAAAAATTAATAAAAAATGCCACGTCGGATTTCTGGCCAAATTGACACTAAAGTGATCTATTTTCCTCCGACTTGACACCAAAGTGATCCGAAAAAAAGTTATGGCACCAAAGTGATTGCCGTACACAAGTTATGTCACTTGTGGTGTACTTTTGCCCTTTTTAAAGATATTAATGTCATTTCGTCTTCTCATGACACAGCCCACTTACCTCCCAGTCCTTATTCTCTTAACACATGGTGAGACATCATCTGTTGATTTAATACACTTAGATCGCCACATGATAAGTTCCTGTCAACATACGTCTCGTACCTCTTATTATAAATATCGCTAAATCATTCATTTAGGAAGCTAACATGTTCCTCTATAGTTTAAAAAGCGCATTGTTATTTAGAAATATCAAGTTCAATACTAAATTGGAATATTAATGAGATATCGATCTCAATAGAGATTCTTTTCTTTTATTGACCAAATCTGGTTATGACATGCCAAAGTCGGCATGTTCTCCATTACTATGCTTCTTTCAGTTTTGATATTCCATCATTCTAGTCAAGCTTTGATATCCATCCTATAAAAACGTAGAGAAGATGGTTTGCCATTTTTGTCTAAGCAGCGAAAGTGAAAGGCAAACAACATAAGCAGTTTGTTTATTTCAGTTATGTCCATTAATGAGGCCGCAAGTGAATAGTATGCTTAGTAGACATATGAAAGAATAACTCTACTTCAAACCAAGTCTAAACAGCTTTAAATATGCAACATAAGCAGTTTGTTTATTTCAGTTATGTACATTAATGAGGCGCAAGTGAATGGTATGCTTAGTAGACATATATGAAAGAATAACTCTACTTCAAACCAAGTTTAAACGGCTTTAAATATGCCGTGGATTGACCAAATTAAAGAACTTCTCTAAGCTTTGCATTTACTTTTCATGTTTATTTCTTGAAAAAAAAATGGTGTGATATATTATTTTAATTATCTGTAAGCTGTGAATTGTAATAGTTTGTAAGAGTGTTTGAACGTTAAGTGTTTAATTTGAGGGAAGTAGAAATTTATGGAGGTGCAACATCTAAATGTTTTCAAAGAAAAAAATAATGGATTCTGGCTTTCTTTTCAGCTCATTGGCGTTAGAGCTGAGAGGGTGGAGTAAGCTAAGTGGACCGTAAGAAGTGAGGCATTCTCTCAAGTCTCACTTGGTTATTAGCCAGGCTCAATAGGCTAGTGGCTACTCCCGTTTCACATTGAATCTATTAGGCTAAATCATAAGTCAAAGTGAATCCAACATCACGCGAAATAAGGACTTGAAAGAGCCCACGCCTAACTGAGGGCTATTGTCTTGCCTTTTGGGCATTACCTCTAAACCTGTCTTTTCCCCAAGACAATCGCGTTCCATTGTAAGGTTTTTTTTATCTCTTCTATTCCTTATTCAATCTAACTTTTTTATTGATTATTGCTTATCTTTCATAGAAAATCAATGATTTAAAAGGCATTTTTTATAGACAATTGTCCATATCTTTAGAAAAAGTTAATTAACTAAAATAATTATCTTTATCAAAAATAATTTAAATCTAAATATTTTTATTGATTGTGAAATATTTTTCGTTAATTTATTTTTGTAAAAAATATAATATATCATATTTATCAAAAGTGCTTTCTAATCAATTAGATTTGCGAAACAAATACACCCTCCAGTTACATGTTGTTTATACCTTATTTAATTATTAAAGACAAAATTTTAAAAATTTTCCGTTTTCAGTCCATTTCAAGATTATCTTAATGCATTCAATTTAAACATAAAATTAAATGGAATAAACAAAAATAATATGTTACCAATGAAAAGTATTTTTTTGTCGGAACACTAATAAAAAGTAGGGCCAAAACCATAAAAAACCCTAGACTTTGAGACATATTTACCTTAAATGTTTTTTTTCAACACCAAAAATCTCTAGCTTGTACCCATGTGATATATTTGCCCTCCATTAAAGTTATGTCAATGAAAACAGTTAAAAATCTGTCTAAATAGACGCTAGAAAGTAAACAGTGTTGACATAACGCCAACGTGGCTTAAGTGAAATAAAAACAATATTTTTTTCAATGTCACCGAAAAAAAGTTTATGGTAAATGTACTATAATGGGTATAATTTGGGGTATTTGTGGCTTTTTCCCTAAAAAGTATTTATATCTCATAAAGTGACATATTTAAACTATTTAGAGCAAAAATTCATTGCACTGTTAAAGAAATTGGAAAAAATAGAATCAAGATAAGAGCTATTTATAGTTTAATCTATGTGCGTATTAATATCATTGTAAGATTAAAGTATGAACAAAAGCTAGTTTTCGAAAATGTTATACTTACATAGACAATTTTTTTTCAAATTTTTTATAGTAAAAACCAGTTTTTCATGTGACAACACCTTTTAGAGGATTATGAAAGCAAAATTATTTTCATAATCAAAATCCAGATTTTAGATTAATGGAAGAAAACTTTAGGCCAAAATACTCTTCTATTAATAACTTTTATATTTTCTTTTTCTTCACCACAAAATTGATAGGAGGTATTAGTGCTTTAGAAACTTTGTCAAAGATGAAATTCTAAATTCAACTGCAGTCCATATTATTACCATTAATAATGATCCTTCTTATATCATGAGATAATAGCAATTGGCGCCTTTGAAATTATTTTCATTTTTTAATAATTAAATTTGCCTACTTGATAAACAATGATAGTTTGGGTTAATATCACAAAAAACCCCAAATTGGTACATTAGTAACAAATTTACCCCAAATTAATTTTTTGATTATAAAAAACTCCAAACTAGTACACCTATGATAAATTTATCACAAACTAATCTTTTGATCACCAAAAGCCCCAAACTGGTATATTTGAGATAAATTTACCATTCATTAGTTTTCGTTAAATTGAATTAATTCCATAAAAAATTACGAATTGGTACACAAATGACAAACGAAGAATAAAATCCAAAACTAATACATCCGTTAACTGCCGCATGCATTTAACAAAGCAATTTGACTGTAAAATTTAATGAAAATTAACGAAAGGTAAATTTGTTTTGGAGAAGCAGATGTGTTGCTTTTGTTTCTAACCAGCTATTATTTAATTTATCTATATAATTAGAGATCGAAAAATATCATAAAGAAAGACAACAAAAAAAGAACTTCCATTAGCATGTAGACATGAGAAATCTTGTTTATTGCAAACGATGTTAATCAGATATTTATTATTTGGCGTAACCAAACCTTCTAAACATTTCAATAAACTTAAAAACAAGTTGAATGGTTTTATTGTTGATAAATGGCATTATTACTCTTGCTTTGAATTTGTCTCTTGCGATAAATTCTAAAACTAAAATTTAACAATTCTCAATTTATTTTCAAATGTGTCCTGTTTAAAAACTATCCCATTCCATATCCTTTCTTTCAGCATCCATATCGTACCGAAATCGAAATTAATCCACTCAAAAATCCACTTAATTAAAAAATTCAACGCTTATCTAAAATAAAAACACGAGATGCCGAGCACGATCGGACGCAAGCTACAAGACGCCGACTTTCATTCCTCCTCAGACGACACTTCTCAACTAGGTGAAAATGCTACTTTCTTTTTATCGCGACCGCTGGCGGTCGATCTATGTTAGGCACAAGAATCAAACTATACGTAACTTTAAAAATAAAAAAAAAGACGGCACGCAGAGCGCAATTAAACCAAAGTGAAGGGTACAAACTATAATTTCACCGAAAGATGAAGTCCAAATTTTGTCAAAAGATTCGGACTCCGACTAGGTCTCCAATTAGTTGCTCTTCTTCTTCTTCACTTGAACAGAAAATCAGTTACTCTTCTTGATAATGAGCAATCTGACTCCAAGCGATTGGCCAGAAAATGATCTTGAGCCTGATTATTAGCATGGACTGCCCCGTACGTGAAGTCAACGTCGAATCAGCACAAATTTAAATTAACACATTTCAGATAGGTACTTAGAATCCGATCTTTAAAACGACCCCACTAATCATTATATATAGAGGCACAACATCTTGAAAAAACCCTCCTGTTCCTACTGATGATTGAAGCTTCTGGTTACCCTATCAAGATGTGGGGCGTTCTTTCCTGCTTCGTCGGCCCTCTCGTGTGCCTTCTGATGATCCGTTCTTCGCGAAAGGCTATGCCGGTCGTGACCTTCCCGACCCTCCACAGACCGGCCGGCCATCCAGAACACGCGCGCCGCGCGAGCCCCGGGCCCTCGCCCGAGGGCCGCGGCTGCGCAAATGTTTGCTGCTGCGGTGGCGCCTGGACCTTCCAAGAGGACAAGCGGTTCGAGAACGCCTTGGCCATGCTGCCTGGCCGGGTTGACCTCTCCTCGTTACGCGATTTCGTCGAGGGGATTGCTCCCGAGTTCCCCGGGAAGTCGGTTGAGCAGGTCGGGAGGCACCTCGAGGCGCTGTGGCACGATGTGGAATTGATAGATTCGGGTGAAGTCATGTTCCCGGAGCAATGGACGATGGACGAGGACAGCGAGCGCGAAGAATCGAAAGGCAAATCGAAAGTTCAACGGAAAAGAGGGATTGCATGGACTAAAGAAGAACACGAGTATGACCGATCTTCCTCTACAGTTGCCATCCATATATGTTCTCTTTTCCTTTCCTGTAGGTGGGCTAATATGGAGATATCTTTTAGTAAAGATTAGAAACTGTAACATTTCCAACTCGAACTTTGTTAGTTTGTATATGGCCAGTGATAACTCTTTCTGGGCTCTCGATAATTTGTCCTTTATATTGACATTTTTCATAGAAGTGTATCAAAGGATAAGCAGATATGGCTATGGAGTTCAGTAAATTAGGTCAAAATGTTGTGTAATCACCACATTGGCGAAAAAATCATGTAAAAAGACCACAATCTAGATCCCTTTTCTTTTCAAAGAAATTAATGATTTGGAAAGCATTTTCTTGAAATCTCGAAATAATCAGTCTGTTTTCGCGGTGATTATTGTGTGGCTCGATTTATTGTAGCGAATCCAAATCATATTTTCTGATGTTGCTATTATCGACAAATTCAGGCGATTTCTTGGAGGATTGGAGATATATGGTAAAGGGGATTGGAAGAACATCGCCAGATATGTCGTGCTAACGAAAAGTCCGACACAAGTAGCTAGTCATGCGCAGAAATACTTCAACCGCAAAGACCGCACAGAGAACCAAAAACTTCGTCGGAGCATCAATGACACTCACAGCATCGGCGACATCAGAGCTGCGGCTACCCCATCCTCGAGTTTGCCATCTACTCGTTACACGGATAGAAAGTGACTGCTTAGTTTTGAGTGCCTCGACTCCAGAAAGCAGATATCACCGCACAGCTTCTGCTCGATTGATTGCGTAAGGCCCATCGCCGCGATCTTTGAATCTTTCGAAATGTATCACGTTTGGTTTTTTCTATACATTAGGAGAGTCATTCCTCAAAGACTAGGTCATGAAGATCGTAGTCAAGTTTGAGGACCCGGGTGCTGAGTCATTCCTGTTGTTTTCGTGGGATACAATGAATAAGAAATCGATGGCCATATTGAAGGCTCGGAGCGGAAGAGATATGTACATGTTTGTACGTGCACATATCAGTTAACTTTTACAAACTGAATGTGTTTTCTGGATGTGCATGTGCCTAAGTAATGCAAGAGGATGGTAGACGCGCGACTTGCCTTCTCGTTCCATCTTGTATGTATTGTAAGACCCTATTCCTGCAGGTAATCGATGCCATCGTTTGGAAGGAATGGACTGAGAATGACAATAAGTCATGTGAAACTTTGTGTTGGGAGAACAATGACGTCCCGAACAATATCGGATTAGCGCAGTGGAACAAAACAATCTCTGCTCTTGTGCAAACCTAATAGGAAACAATATAATATAGCTATATAAATTTTACGTGAAAAACCTCCTCGATGAGAGGAGATAAAAAATCATGAGACCGCAGTCCACCCAAGTTATTCTCTGGTTAATACTTGAAGCCACAAACCTGATGTACGGAGTTTCGAGTGAAAATCAAACCAATTAAATTTGAGAAGAATGTGCCACGAGCATGCAGTCAAAATCTCAGCTCAATCGGATCAACCTCCGACGTCAGCTTGTTGAAAACCACCAACGTTCTTTGCAACTACCACATAAAAATAGTGAAAACCCTATTTCTTCATATGGATTATTATATGGGCTCAAGCCTTGAGCTTACAATTCGTTGGATTTCCTCTACATGGGAGTCAACCCAGCCTAAAACTTTGAATCTCCTATTTCGATTAGTTTGCTTAAGAAAGATTGAGGCCTTGTTTAATTCGTGCCGAATGGATTACTGGCAGGAGAAGATACGTTAAAAAAATGTTGAATTGGATTATTTAGCAATATATAGTACCGCCACCTCTATCGTGGTCTTTCCTCTCTACGTATCAGGCTCATTGCTGCACAATGCAATCTCTCTCTCTCAACTCTATTAAGCCCCAACCCCGCAGCCATGGAGGGTCGTCGTACTAGCGACACCACAGGCACGGGGTGTAGCGAGGCAAGCCATAACAAACATGGTGCCCAAGACACTACAGGCTAGGTCCAAGACTCCGCAGGTTTAGATTTGAGACGCCAACTCTGAAGCCAAGGACCTGAGCTCCTGGACTCTCCGGACACTGGAATCTCGCCCTCAAACCCCAAAGTTGGCGAATCTAGGCTTTCGAGGCTGAACCTATATGGCCCTGCGTCTAGACACTTGTCGAGGTCCCAAATCTCGGCCTCGGCATCTCAAGTCTACGAACCGAGTTCTACTCCGAGATGCCTGGTCCCTAGGTCCAACCTTGGTGATCTCAAAGTCCAGGGATTGGCTTCCTTGATCGGATCCCTTGGGAGCCTAGGTCTACATAACACGGCCCAAGTTCCGGGTGGTCAGATGTCCCCGCCCCCTTTAAGGTCTCTCTCTAGTTTTCCCCCCTTTTAAAAGTATGGGATATCTGCACTAGAAATTCTAAAACTTATCACAAAAATACAATTGAGTCCTAAAACTTACAAAATGTCCAATCGAGTCCTAAAACTTATCAAATTGATTCGATCGAGTCCTAAAGTTAACACCATATAATTTACTAACGGAAAATACTGACATGGTGCTAACGTGTGTTATTTTATTACTTTTCTTGAGGCACATGGCGATAACATGGCATCCAACAAGCGCCACGTTAGAAAAAAAATTTAAAAATATAAATTAAATTAGAAAAAAAAGCTACAAAAATTAAAAATTAAAAAGAAGAAGAAAACCCCAACCGGTGGCTATGGCGGTGGCCAAGCCCTTGTCGGTGGCCATCGCCTGTTGACACCTAAATTTTGGCACATCATTTAGTGATTAATTGCATAGAAAATTGTCACGCCCCGTACCCCACGAAGCGCAACATCCCTCCATCGGTCGGTTCTGATTGCGACGTCCCAGGAAGCGTCGCCGACCCGCACCCATACAGAGATCAAGCACAAGCGGAAGCATAAAATAAACAAACCCAGACAACTACAATATGAGCCAAGGATAGCCATACAACAAACACTAACATAGGAAATAATTACACATTTATATTACTATTAAAAACCATTTCTTACAATATTTACAAACACAGCAAAAGATACAAACAGTTGACAGCTACAAGGTCAAAACGAAGTGGTTAGGGAGGTCAGACTACTCAAAGGAAGGCTACAGTCAAAAAGGTTACCAACCTCCACTACTAACTATGGTTCAGGATAGCCTAGGGTTCCCACTCGGGGTCGGAAGACTCCGTAGTATCGTCCGACGACTCCTCTGAAGGATCCTCTGAAGGCTCGGATGGTTCGAAATCCATATCCTCAGCGACTTCTCCATCCTCGCTTGGATCCTGATCCGTCGGCTCCGGCTCCGGCTCCTGCTCGTCTTCTATCGGCTCGTCTACAACCTGGGGATTCACGACCTCGCCACCCGCAAGTATGGGTTCCATCAACCCATCCTGACCAATTGGCGCATCAAAAGTTCTAAGGGGTAGCCCTAGGTTTCCATCAGCGTCCCTCAGGCACCAAGCTACATACTCCTGAGTTTGATGGAAATACTCTCCCACATCCACGAAAACCACTGATCTGAATCTCACATATAACCCTCCATTTCCTGCGGGGAATGAGGTAGTATACTGCTGTATCTGTGTAGGTATTCCAAAAAGCGGCGATTTCGGCATCTTTATGGTTAGGGGTCTGAAAATGTTTTGGTTTACACAACCGTGAGATAAATCTCAGTGAGTTCAACCCCTAAACCTAGGCTAGGCTAACATGCAATCTCCTGACCGAAAATAATTATTTAAATCACAGTGTACAATAATCAAACCATTTTCTGACCCTGCAGATTAGACAGATCAACATATAATGGTCACGACACATACGTGGCACGCATAATCACACGTATGCCAATTACATGCTCATACACCAATTCTCGCACATTCGTATGCCAGTCCATGCATGTTCATGCATGCAAATGTCGTCGACATGTCACGTGCATTTTTCCCGACCCACTGGCCCACACTGGCACTCGCCCAATTTATTATTTATTACGACTCGAGTTAACAACATTCACGGCCCAGTGCGTCTAGCCTGCTTCAAAGTGCATGAGGCGCAGCAACCGATCTGGCCCAGTGTCTCTAGCCTGCTTCAAAGTGCATGAGGCGCAACACTGATCTCCTTACGAACCAGAGCCTGCTTCAAAGTGCATGAGGATGGTCGTCTTCCGGATGTACCGGGCATCGTCCTGCTTCAAAGTGCATGAGGACGGTATCCACCCGAAGGTCACGACCCGCAGGTCCTTAGGTGATCACACAACTCATTATTATCTGAACCCAGCGTAAAACGCCTCAGGGTGTTTTAGGTGATCACATGCTCATGGCAGACACGCATTCTCGCACAATTTCATCACATGCCTCACTCTTGGCATACACAATGCGTGTCCATGCTATGCAATGTAATGCTCCACGAGCACCAGCATAATTCAAACGCTCAATATCACAACACGTGCTCAAATGGCCCAATTAATACCGTGTGGCCTAACGTGCGATTCACAAATCAATAATTAATTTCAAATCAATAATAGGCCAATCACACTTCACATAATTCAGCCATACGTCATACGACATGGCAATGCGAAATCAATCACAATTGAGCACAAATCACGTACAACCAGTCAACCCAGACATACCCAGTAATTTCCAATGGGTTCTTAAATTGGTCAATCGGTCTAATTACTCTCCCCAATAATTTCTCCATGAGTCACTACCATTTTCCCGATAACAATTCCTATCGATCGGTACACAATATCTTCACTGCCAGTACTAGCATTCCTAAACCAGTCTAGAAAAATGCACAATCCGTCCTAATCCGGGTTTAGAAATTTTACTCACCTAATCAAGGGTCACGACAACGAGGAACGGCGGCCGATTACTGGTGAACAGTAGAATCGGCGGCGCGTTTTCTGGCGACGGCGTACGGCGCGGTGTACGGGACCGTACGACCCCGTACGGACAGCTACAGCACCATCAGTACGGACACCATACGGACGGTGATGTACGGATTCGTACTGATGTGCTGGACGTATGGGCTTCGACGGATCGGCAATCGGAGCTCCGGCGAAGCTCCGGCGAGGTTTTGAAGCGGAGGCGGTACTATTCCGAGAGAGAAAAAGAGAGAAAAGAGAGGGAAAGGGAGAGAGACAAAGGTCGGACAGAGGCGGGGCTGAGGCTGGGGACTAAGGTGGTCGACGGCGAGGCACGGTGGCCTGCGGCGGCGCTCCGGTGGCCGGCGACAAGCTCCGGCGAACCAAAATCAAGAGAGAAAATGGAGAAAATGGAAGGAGAAGCTGCTGTGGCTGGGCTGATCTGAATGTGAGGGGGAGTGAGGAGAGAGAAACTGGTCTGAGTTGGTCAAATAAGGCAGCCCAAAGTGCCACGTGTCGCCGATCTGTCGGTTTTGACGAAAATACCCCTAATCTAACGGTTTAAATTCAATCTTATCCAAAAAGTGAGGGGTAAAATGGTCAATAGGGCCAATAATTGAGCTGATAACCTCTGGTAATTATCCCAAAATTTTTCCAAAAAAATTCGGAATTAATACCGGCCCAGGGGTAAAATCGTCATTTTTCCGATCCCGGGGCGAAATTCCAATTTTCACACATGCGTGTTCCATATGTGTGTGGCCAACATAATATGGCATCGGATTCGCGAAATTCACTTTCTAAGCCCTCGAAAATCGACTGCGAAGTTCCGAGAATAAAATAATATTATTTTTCGCTCCCGAGCCAAAATTCCAATTTTTGACCGAAACCACTCTAAATGTTCATGGACGTCCCAAAATGACTTCGGTTTCGAAAAATAACCTCAAACAGGCTCAAAATCCAACCTCGGGGGCCCACAGGGGCAAAACCGTAATTTTCCCCAATTTTGTCGAAATTCCAATTTCTGGCTAGATTAGCCCCACATGTGCGTGGCCACACCAAAACGACGTTGATCTTGAAAAATAATCGTAAACATCCATAAAATTTCGATGTCGAGGTTCGGGTCCAATCTCGCGATTAAATTTGCTCATTTTAAAATTTTAGAGCCTCTCACTAACGGGTGGCTGTTTAGGTGTTACGCGTATCGACCTAGGGTTGTCCGAATCGTAATGGCCTCGATTTTCGAGAGAGCGCGAGAAATTATCACTAGTACTGGTGGTCTCAATCATTTAGGTTAGTTCGGGAATCGTTCGCCATGTGTACTCTCGGTCATGCGGAATCACCCACGATCCGATCGTACATCATTGGTCGAATCGAATCCGTCGCCTTCCTAAGATCGGCTCATATTCATTCGACGTTCTCTGAAGTCCGTGCCTAACTCGCGATTGGGTCCCCGGTCCACGTACATATTCCTATTTAGCCTTTCCCAATAGGTTAGTATCCCGTAATTGATCAGGTCCGGGCGAGACTTTCTAAAATTAAATGAGAAATAATTTACACTTTATTGATCCCGGAAATGGGTCGAAATTCAGGATGTTACAAAAAATAGGGATTAAATTTTAACCTCTAAACAAAAATATCAAAATCGCATAGCATATAGTTTAGGATCATATAGTTTAATTGCATTTCATATCGGACCGGCAGTGGCGAGTAAGCTAAAAATCCATCGCATAAATCGAGCTCGGGCACCGAACGAGACTCGGCTCACTCGGAAAGCATGGGCCGAAAATCACACGCAAAAGGGCTTGGTTGTCTTAATTTGAGCTTAAATTAGCACATTCTGCTTAATTAAAGAAAAGCCCAAATTAATTCATCCCACTTATAATTAAATTAAAGCCTAAACCTAAGCCCATTAGGACTAGAAAGCTCGGCTAATTGACCTAGGTTTACATTATAACTATATGTTTATGTCTCATAATCAAAGGGGGGCTCTCATAATTTTCAGAAGACAATTCCTAATAGCAAGAGTGAACACACGTGAGAGAGAGAGGAAGCGAGAAAAGTTTTCGTTTCTTCCTACTGGTTCTGGAGGTCAGCAATTTTTGAGAGAATTGAGAAGTCGCACCATACAGACGAAGGAGAAGAATTCAAGGCCCAGACAGAAAGTTCTCAATCGGGAGAACACTCATACAGAAGTCCATTGGCCAAGGGGCACACTTTCACTCACTGCATGAAGAATAAATGTTCACGTTGACATGCAAGATGTCAGAGCCAATATGGTGAGGTTGGAAGTCCAAGTTCAGGCGTGATGACAAACCACACTCTGACTTGTTCACTCATTGCACATATTCAACATACAGCCTCGCACATTGCTGTTCCTTTTCTCTGTGTCGCACCCACGACAAATCCAAGAGATCCCCGTCGGCATTAAGCGAGCTCACCACCATCACCGCAACTTAGCGAGTTTCCACAAATTTTCCCGAAAGTTGCTAGGATCACTGCAGGCCATCGTTCCACCGTGCCAACCACGACCGTGAGTGAGCCTACCGTCGCCATCGCTCCCTACGTCGCGCCGCCGCCCCCAACGCACCACCGGTCACCATCCCGATCCGCAATCCCGATCCGCTGCAAATTCAAAATTGGAAAGAAATCTGCAAATCAGGTAATTATCTTATCCTGATTTGATTTGAATATTTTGTTGCCTAATTCATGCTTATTGATATCTAACCTTACATATTTGAATAATAGGCATTATTTCAATTAGGATTTATTTCCTTTTTTTTGAAATCTTAGATATCTATTACCTGTCAAATTCAGATAGAATTTAGAATTTTCAAAATCCTTTGAATATTTTCAAGATATTTGAGATATCTAAATTTTTCAAGATGGGATCGATTAGGAAAATTTCTTAATCCGCAACCACACACGTGGAAATAAATCTATCTATCAGGCTTTAGATAGAGTTATTTCCATAGCGGGTATTTCGAATTTTAAGATCGATCTGTCAGGCTTCAGATCGAGATTTAATTCGAAAGATTTAGCGGTTATATTTTTTTTACTTGATTTTAATTTCGAATTTTGATAAAGAAAATACCAAAAGATTACTCTAGAATAGGTTAATTTCTTTAGTTTAAAATTGCATATTTAGATAATTGGCATTTTTAATTCCGAATTTCATTAAAAAATACAAAAAAAATAATATGCCCGTCATTAGAAATAGGTCACGTCGTCGCATGACATATAGTTTGCATGTTAGGTTGCATTAATCGCACGTCAATTTTTGCACGTCATTACATATAGGTTAGCTTTCATTTAAATAAGTGAAAATAAAAAATTTCTGCACCTTTGAACTCTAAGTCAGGATTTATCAAAATTGTCAAATTGAGTATTTTTCTTAAAATTGGTACCGAAAGAGCGTTAGGGAATCTAGCGTAACCAAATCCTCGAATCTATAATTTCTAGTTCGCAGAAATAAAATAGTACTCCCGCTATTTTATTTAGGTTTCTAATCAACCTACCTTAAATGATTAGTGGCGACTCCCATTGGAAATATTTGCATGCTCACAATTGGACCTAAGTTGCGACTTGGTAGAGTTTGGGAGAACTCGAGCTAGGTTAGTCAATTTAATTGATCTAGTAATCTATTAGCCTAAGATCGTACAACCGAATTTTTTAGGTCGCGACATCGCCATAGCCACTGGGAAGGGCTGGTGGAGGTCGCCTGGGCCTTCCCAAAGCTCTGCGACCCTCGTCGGCCCCGGGCAAGCCCCCGGTGAGGGCCTATAGCCCTGATCTGGGGGAGGGTGCGACCCTCGCCCCAAATCTGAGCAAGGGTTGCTAGCCCTCACCTAGGCTGGCGAGGGCATGCGAGGCCTTGCCCAGCTTTGGGAAGGACCAGGTGACCTCCACCGGCCCTTCCCGGTGGCCACCGGCGAGAGCTTGGCCACTGCCACAGTCGCTGGTTTGGTCTTTTTTTTATAGTTTTTTTCTAATTTAATTTATATTTTTTTCTGACGTGGCGCTTGTTGGACGCCACGTCATCGCCATGTGTCTTAAGAAAAGTAATAAAATACGACACGTCAGCGTCACGTCAGTATTTTTCGTTAGTAAATTAGACGTTAATTTTACGACTCGATCGAATCAATTTGATAAGTTTTAGGGTTTGATTGCACCTTTTGCAAATTTTAGGACTTAATTGCACTTTTGTGACAAGTTTCAGGATTTCTAGTGCATATATCCCCAAAAGTTTTATAGCTTTTTTCTTGATGTGATAGCCACTTGGCACCACAATAGCAGTAACAATCCCTAAAAAATTTCACGGGGAGAAGAATATTAGAAGTGCCAAAACTTATGTACGGCGCTCACTTTAGTGTCAAAAGTTTTCGCCGGCTCACTTAAGTGCCAAATCGGAGGAAAAACGATCGCTTAAGTGCCAACGGCAAGAAATTCTGACCAAATTAATATGTGGCTTTTTAATTAAAATTTTTATCTTAGTTGGATTTTTTTTAAAAATAAGTCTACGTGGCATTTTCCATGTGTACATTTAGATTTTTTAAATATTTTTTCTGATTTTTCTCCTTCTTTTCTTTTTTTCTTCTCTTTATTCTTCTTCTTCCTCCGGTCACTGCTGGTGACCAGAGGCCCACCACGGCCAGCCACCTGGCCTCACCCGGACGAGGCCCCCATCGCCCACCACAGGCGAGGCCGAGCCAACCCTCACCTGAGCGAGGGCGAGCAAGCCCCAGCAAGGGTCGACCTCGCCTCGCCTGGGCGAGGGCGAGCCTTGACAAGGCCACGGCAGCCTCGTCGGATTGGCGAGGCGAGGCCGACCCTCGCCAGATCCGGCGAGGCCGGCCATCGTCGTGGCCACGGTGGTCTTGCAGGGCATCGCCTTCCCTCGAGCGACGGCAAGCCTCGCCCGATCTGGCGAGGGTCGGCCTCGCCTCGCCGGGGCTTGGCCTCGCCAAATCCGACGAGGCCGGCCGTCCGTCGCCCGGGGGAAAGTGAAGCCCCGTGAGGCTGCCGTGGCAACGGCGTCGGCCGGTCTCGTCGAATTTGCCGAGGTGAGCCCTCACTGAGGCTCGCCCTCGCCCCGGCAAGGCGAGGCCAACCCTCGCAGGGGTTCGTCCGCCCTCACCTAGGTGAGGGTCGGCCGAGCCTTGCCTGTGGCGGGCGATGGTGGCCTCGTCCGGGCGAGGCTAGGCGACTGGCAGTGGTCGATGGTCGGCCTCCAATCACCGGCAGTGACTGGAGGTAGAAGAAGAAGAAAAAAAGAACATAAGGAAAAAATATTTAAAAAATCCAGGTGTACGTGCTAAACTACGTCGTTTTGATGTATACATGTTGACTAAACCTCCGGCGAGCCATATCAGCTTCAAAAATTAATTAAAAAATGCCACGTCGGGTTTCTAGCCAAATTGACCGAAGTTGGCATTTAAATAATCGTTTTTAAAAAATTTTGACATTGAATTGATCCAAAAAAAAATTTTGGCACTAAAGTGAGCGTCATACACAAATTTTGGCATTTCTGCCGCTCTTTTCCCAAATTTCAAGGCCACTTTGAATTTTCTTGTCATTCAACATGCAACAAAGTTAACAAAACAACTCAAGTATACCTTCCAGACAAGTTTTGAAAATTGATTGCAATTTTGTTATGTTGTAGGATTTCAAGTGCACTTCATCACTAGATATAATCATTCGACTAATGCTTTGTCACCTACATTAAAGAGGTATTGTAACAATGAAATGAGAGTAACTTCTAATATATGACGATACAGAAAAGGCAAACTTAAGATGTGCTTTCAAGAGGAATACACAATG
This sequence comes from Syzygium jambos, assembly GCA_031216235.1. NCBI lineage: Eukaryota > Viridiplantae > Streptophyta > Magnoliopsida > Myrtales > Myrtaceae > Syzygium > Syzygium jambos. The sequence goes on from CM062228.1 coordinate 17,558,438, forward strand.
AATACAACGAATACTATGGAATATTTATATGTTGGGGAAGATACTTGAATGTTGAAGTGCATGTGTGAGCCTTATTAAAAAAGTCTCACATTGGATAAGTAGTGTGATGTTGAGCAATTAATATATTCTAATTGGCTCATAACTCATTAGCTTAAGCTTTTGAGTGAATGTAAGTTCAATTAGATATATTGACGGGTTCGAACTTTAGCTCCCTTTTGGCTATCTCCCCATGTGAAGATATCGGACTTCTGTTGCTTGCTTCCAACAAATACAATGAATAAATGAGCACCATAAGTTTAATTGAAACCTACCGTATATCCTTGGAAACTATTTCATTGTGTTCTCTGTCAAGGAAAACAAGTTTGATAAGAGAAAGAATTATTTGACCTTATTCGTTATAAACATAGATTACGTCACTCGAGTAGGATTAAGTTCGTTCCGAATGTCTTCGGGTCCCTATAAAAAGTATGAAAAATTCATAAAACCAAGAATCGCGGACTTCCCAGCGGCACATATCAAGAAAGCGGAGAGAGATACGAAAGCAAGCATGGCCGCCGCCCCCACCCTTCCCTCTCTAATGGCGAAGTTTCTGCTGATGGCTGTGGCGCTTGGTTTTCGTACCCCAATGCGGGACGTTCTTTTCTGTTTAGTCTGGGCTTTCCCATTCCTGCTGATGATCTATTCGTGTAAGGCTGTCCCAAGGGCGACCGCTCTTCCGTCTCCTTGCGGATCTATCGATCATCAAGAACATCGCTCGTGCGAGGAGCGCGGTCGCCGGCGTGATCGCGGCAGCGTCTGGACTTTCCAAGAGAACAAGCGGTTCGAGCATGCCTTGGCCTCGTACATCGGTGAAAGCCATTCCTCCGCCTCCTTGAATGGTTTTCCCGAGAAGGTCGCTCCTGAATTCCCCGGAAAGTCGGTCGGGCAGGTCCGCTGGCATCTTGAAGCGCTGTTGCACGACTTGCAGTTGATAGAGTCGGGTGAAATTGCTTTCCCGGAGCAATGGACGGCGAACGATGAAGGCAAACGCGAGCTCGCAGGTCGAGGTGTTGATAATGGATCCCCGTCGTCGTTTCACAAATCGAAAGTTCAACGCTGTAAAGGGATATGGAGTAAAGAAGAACACGAGTATGATGACTTATCTTCCTCTACTGCTGCAACCCGCATGTGCTTTTTCCTTCTTTAGTTAGATTAGAGACATCATTAGCTTTGTGATTCGAATTTTGTTAGGTTGTTTAACTGTTTCTACGCGCTCAATATTTGCCCTGCTTGCTAGGTGATTGAATGCATTTTCACGGAAGCATTATCAAGAAAGTGATTGAGCTGTTAAAACGATAGGTAATTAACAATGTCTTATTTTGATTTTTATGGACATATCCAGGAGCTTTCTTAGAGGATTGGGTATCTACGGAGAAGGCAATTGGAAGCAGATCTCTGTGAACGTCGTCTTCACGAAGAACCCAAGGCAAGTAGCTCGTCACGCATACTACTTCTTCAATTGCCAAGACCGCCCGACCAATCGAAAACGCCGTCGAATTATATACGATGACGAGCCATAACTCCCAGGATCTCGAGTTCACTCTCTAGCACTCGTCATACCATCAATGACATCGGAACCATTACTACTTCCCTGTCCTCAAGATCACCCCATCTACTGGTATTATACAGGCAGCAAACAACGCTTGGTTTCGAGCACCTCCACTCTCGAAAGAAGTTGTTCTCACGCAGCTTGTGGTTGATCGACTGCATAAGTTCACGCTGTGATCTTTGAACTTCTTAATTGTCTTTCACGTTCAAATGTTTCGCTAGGAGGGTCGGTCTCCTAGAGTGGTTCTTGTAAATTGAAGTCAAGTTCTGAGTAATGCAGTGCTGAGTTAGTTCTGTCATCTTCTTGAGACGCAGTCAAATAAGATTTTCGAGTGCCATATTGCAGGCTCTCAGCGGAAGAGATGCACGTATGCATGCATGCTTGCACATGCACGTCTCGGTCATTCTTTACGAACTGGTTGTGCATACTTTCGGAGGTGCATAGTTCCACGAAATACAAGAGACTAAACATTGCGATTGGGGTCAGATCTTGAATATAATGTAAATGCTACTGCATAATCAATGCTGATATCCAGAAGGAGCGAACTGAGAATGACAAAGGTTATGCGAAACTTTGGGTCTCCCGCTTTGATTTAGCTTTGCTCAAGAGAGATCGAGGCTTATTGCTTGATTACATGCGGAATGAAATTTAATCTGTCGACCGGTATACTATACTTGCGGAGTTAGATTCTTTCAAAAATGTCGGATCGGATTACCTAGCAATACCTTGTATCGACATCCGAATTCCACTTGGAGCTTTGAGGACCGCTCTTTCTCTACTTCGCTGAATTAGAAGAGACAAAGTTAAAGACGTGCGGTCTAGTGAATTACGCATTGATTTCTACAAGATGCAAAGGACTAGGGAGATTGACATGGTTTGGGAAGGATCTTCAATACTAGGAATAAAGTGAATACTTTGTGTTTAATTGAAGAATTATATGCTTAGAGATTTTCTATACAGACCCCAAATGAATTATCATACCAAGAAAAACAAGTTAGATAAGGATTAATTTATTTATTTGACCTTATTCATACAAAAATAGTACACGTAGGACAAAGTTCATTTCTTGAATGTTTTTACATAACTTTAAGAAACATGAAAAATTCAAAAAATCTACGATGGTGCTAAAGTTTTTTTTGGTAAGGTACGATGGTGCTAAAGTTGTCCTTCTCTCAGTTCAAAAGAAAGCTCTCCATGACGGACAACTCGGTTGCCATGGTGTTTGAACGGTAGAATGCCATCCAGTCATTAACGGCCATGCCGACGGCAATTGCTTCGCCGCCATGGTTTGTGGTCCTGGCCATTGAGGGGAGTCAAAAGAGCAAGTTAAGACAAAATGCATGTGAATAAGCTTAATGTGAGAATTTGTGGGACCATTGATATGTAATTGGGAAGACAAATAGAGGTTTAAAAAGATTTGAACTCAGGTTCTCATGTTTTAATACAATTTAATATTTTATGGGATTACTGCCAACTATTCTAAAAATTCAAACTGTTAGATAAATGCATAATTTAATATTTAAATATTATAAAGGAACAGAATTTCAATGACTAACACATTGCATTCTACTAACTAAATTTGATTATGTATTACAAGAAGAAATTTTTTGGATGAATGAGCACATTATCGTTGTTATTATGAGAAAAACGTACAAAACCTTGTTATAATAATTACCTTTTACACAACATATAATTTCTGCCTTTGAACTTTAACTTTAGTCATTTTGGTGCTTATACTCCTCTAAAATGGCAAGGTTTAGTCCTTCCTTTGATTTTGCTAATGGGAATTGCTGACTTTTTCTTTGGTTGTTAAATCGTTATATTTACCGCAACAATCACTTTACGTCACGTCAATGGATGTGGGTCTTACTGCGCTAGATTGCTAGTTAGGTGCTAATAAGATCAGATCGATGGAAGGACGGGCTCGTGTTCGATCAAATGATGTGCGACTACTTTTTTGGCCGGAGTGTTTGATCAAGGGATCACGATGATTAAAATTAAAACAAAATAAAAAAGTTCGGGAATGACGTTGATAAAAGGGGTCGTTTTTACCGTTGTCCCAAACCTTGACCAGACCACTACATTGGGCATGGCCCAAGCAGCCAAAAACTATAGGCCCAACGGGCTAAGCTGGGGCCCCGCATGAATGTGAAGAGCTTCTTGGGACTGAGAGCAGCATCGGCACCACGCACGATGTCTTCACGGCACTGACTAAATCGACACAACACAAAACGTGGCTTGATTGCACGACCATGACCGTCGCTACGAGTGTGGGTTTGTGCTATCTGTTCACCCGGTGATTAACTGTAGAAACTAGCCTATGAGAGAGACACTACGTGACATGCCACACCTTGTGCTGTGTCGACTGACGAGCAAACAAAGCAAGGTAATCGCAACCGAGTTGGAAAATCACCGATAAAAATTCAAATGTGACACAGCAATGCAAACGCTTTGCTTTCCTTTTAGCATGAGAGACTTTTCATGTGAGCGATGCATCGATGAGGTTGTTTAGAGAATATTTACTTGACTTTCATCGCGTATAGAGCCGAATCATCGGGCCTGCTCAACGAGGGGAGAGCAACCCGTGGCAATCTCCACGGACGGACGGACGGACAGCGTGAGGGGCCTAAGGTCAAGGGTTTTTCCTCAGAGCTAGGAGAGACCTCTTCCGCCTGAAATGGGATGGGGGCCCCCAACCCCGGACAATAGCGAGCGCTTGTAGAAATTATTTGAAGGGTCTCGATGCGCGTGGCTACCTAGCATTCACAATGGGAATGGACAATTGTTAGATATGCATCGAAAAAACAACAAGACACGGCACAACACAACACGAATCATTCATTTCCCACCTAAAGCGTGTGTGAAATAAAGCATACAAGCAAATCCTTGGATAAAGTTCGATAAAAATCGCCAAAAGCACAATGAACGAAGAAGAAGAAGATAGACATTTACCGAACAAAAGTATCAAATCATGCTGGACCAGCTCAGCATTTGCTTAGTGCAGTATTAAATTAATGTCAAATCTCAAAGGCTAACAAATAAAATACAAAAGAAAAAAGGTCGTTTCAAACAGACCCCAGTGCCCTTCGACTTTGCTGTCTAGCCACTAAAGTATTGGTTTTTTTTTTCCTTTTTCGTTTACGACACCATTGACACGAGATAGTCAACTTTCCGATTCGACTAAGGCTGCGCATGACAACTTGCCAAACAGTATTTGATTCTGTTCTTTTATTCCCAGAATCAATTTGGGAACAGAAATGCGTTTGTTTAATTTTTTGATTCTGGGCACAATTTTGTCAAAAATTGTTCCCAAAATCAGTTTTCAAGAATAAAAAAAAAAAGTAGCTTCTTGATTCTGGGAACAATTTTGAGAATCAATATTTTTTTCTTCTTCCTTTTCTTGGTTTTTAATGTAGCTTCCAATGTCTGGCCTGAGGACCGACCTCGCCTAATCTGACGAGAATAAAATATTTTAATAAAAAATATTATTAATAAAAAATATTTTACCGGCCATGGCTAGCGACCAGGCCATGGCCAAAAAAAAGAAAAATATATATTTTAAATAAAAATATTTTAATAAAAAAATATTTTACCAACCATGGTTGGCGACCAGGCCATGGCCAAAAAAATAAAAATATATATTTTTAATAAAAAATATTATTAATAAAAAAATATTTTATTGGCCATGGTCGACGACCAGGCCATGGCCCAAAAAAATAAAAATGTATATTTTTAATAAAAATATTATTAATAAAAAAATATTTTACCATCCATGGCTAGCAACTAGGCCATGGCAAAAAAAATTAAAATATATATTTTAATAAAAATATTTTAATAAAAAATATTATTAATAAAAAAAATATTTTACCGGTCATGACCGGCGAGTAGGCCATGGCCAAGAAGGAGGAAAATAAAAAAAATAAAATAAAAAAAGAAAGAAATATTAAAATATTTAAAAATATTATTAATAAAAAGAAATTTTGTGGCATTACCAAACGCATTTCTGTTCTTTTTCTATTCCAGGGATGGAATTTTGGGCCGTTAACAAACGCCTTAAAATGCTCGGAATCAATTCCGGGCATAGAATAAAAAAGAATAATTTCTGAGCAGAATCTGTTTCCGGGCACAGAATCGTTGTCATGTGTAGCTAATAATCATTTATGTCGGCAGTAAGTTATCTTGTGGGATAATAATACAAATAGTCACTAAATTTTTATTCAAGGTGCAATATAATTTCTGAGCTTTTAATTCAATCAATATGATCATAAACTTTAATTTAATGTGTAATGTGAATGTGGTCCTTGAAATTTTGATATATCTTCAACTTAATCCCCGAACTATATAAAAATGTTCAATAACATCCTTCATTTAATTCAAACTTAGGAATAACATTGAATATTTTCATATGGTTCGAGAACTAAACTGAGCATGTATAAATAGTCTAGAGACCATGTTAAACAAATTGAAAGTTTAAAAATCACATTGCACATTGAGCTAAAGTTTATGAATCATATTGAACAAATTAAAAATTCAAGTACCACATTGCACATTCGATCAAAATTCATGGACCATTTACGTCATTTTTCCTTATCTTACCGACAAACTATAAAGTCTCGGGCTCAATCGAATCCAACGTTAGCCAATTTTTCACTAATCTAAATATCAGCATGTCAAGTTCATACTTTATCCCCGAAATGTCAACGAAGGATTAGAATGAGGTAGGAGGAGGCAGCACTGTCACTTAACTTAGTGCTATTGGGGAATGTGGACCGAGGGTTCGACACCAGTACACGTGACCACCCATCTGAATCTAGGTTTCTGTCAATGTCCAAACGTCTCGCCATCGACGCGAAGCTTCCCTTCCCCCACCAACAACTTGGTGAGATCCTGATGATGATGGGAAGTCAAAATGAATTCTTTAGGGCAATCATCCCTAATTAATCGGGCGAGTAATCTACTTTAATTATGAAATTTTTGCTAAGTCCACTGCCTATCATCGTAAGGGAAGCTCCACACGATCGCCATCAAATAGGCAGGAATCGAGCACGTAGCTACTACCTATCCAACCGCCAATGCGAGCCGATATGGCTAGCTATCCTATAAGTCGTCTTGCTTGGGTGATTGATGTGTGATTTTCCCACTCAGCAAACAATTTCCATGCCCTAAGGACGCGAACGATAACCATTCTGTTCCAGAAATCATTTTTTCTATTACTATTCCATGGATGAGTTTCCTTGCCAAAATACCAGTTTGATAATGACACAAAATTTCTATTCCTGAAATAGAATTCATTTGATAGCGACACAAAATTTCTTCCTCCACGGCGGCCAGCGGGCGGTGGCGGGAGGGGGCCAGTGTTGGGTGGCGACAAACGACGATGGGTGGCGGTGGAGGACGGTGGTGGGAGTGGGTCGGTGTAGGGTGGCGGCCGATGATGATGGGCGGCGGTGAAGGACAGTGGCAGGAGGCGGCCGGCGGAGAACGGTGGCGGGAGGTAGCCAGTGGGTGGCGGCCGACAGTGGGAGATGACCGGCGTCGCGCACCGGCGGAAGACTAAAGACGGCGGTCGACGACGGAGGACGGTGGTGGGAGTTGGCTAACGGGTAGCAGCCGACGATGGGAGGACGAGAGGAGGCGACCAGCAAAGGATGACAAAAGGTGGCCGGCGGGCGGTGGTGAATGGCGGTGGACAGTAGCGGCCAATGGTGGGAGGTGAACAGCGTTGGGCAGTGGCAGAGGACGATAGATGGCAGGCGACGGTGGATGCCGCCGAGAGGTGGTGGCGGACGGCATTGGGAGGCAGTTGGACGTGACTGACGGCGAAGGACGGTGGCGAACGGCAATGGACGACGGTGGTGGGAGGCGACCAGCGGCGGCAGGAGGTGACCGGCGGCGACGACGGGCGGTGGGTCAGCAGTCGGCTAATGACGAGGCCGAATGATGAGAAGAGTTTATTTCTCATTTTTATTTCAAAAATAGAAAAGTATATATTTTTTGCTTCTGATTTATGTTCCAAACCTATTTCTGAACTAGAAATTTGTTCCAAAAATAGAAAAATAAAATTGCGTTACCAAACGAATTTCTATTCCAAACTTATTCTCAATAATAGAAAAATAAAAAAATAGAATAGTTATCATTCGCATTCTAATTAACTACACAGGCAAACAGCCGACCAATTGCGAACCACTCGAATCTTTTTTCAAAGGTTGATCTTTAGGTACCTATCGAGAGTCCGGGTGACGCTTTTTTGCATAATATCCAAAAAAAAAACTCAAATTTCTTTTTTCCCCCTTTTCAGGAGAAAAAAAAAGTTGGGGACTGTTTTTTTAGCATAATTATATGGGTTAATACCACGAAAAACCCTAAACTGGTACACTTGTGACACATTTACCCCAAACTATTTTTTTGACCATAAAAAACCCCAAACTGGTACACCTGTGATAATTTTACCCTGAACTATTTTTTTGACCACCAAAAACTCCAAACTGGTACACCTGTGACAATTTTACCCTGAACTTACCACAAAAAACCCCAAACTGGTACACATGTGACAATTTTACCCTGAATTAAAATTTTAATATTTTTATTTTTATTTTTTTCGAATTTTTATTTATTTTTATTCTTTTCTTTTCTTTTCTTTTCTTTTCTTTTCTTTTTTTCATTTTCAAACTTTGGCCGATCACCGGTCCGGCGACTGGCTAGAGGCGGAAGCCGGCGAGGGCCGCCCTCGCCGGCGTCGGCAAGGGCGACCCTCACCGGCTCGAGTGAGGGTGAGCCGGCGAGGGCGACCCTCGCCCGCGTTGGGCGAGGGTGAGCCAGCGAGGGCAACCCTCGCTCGCGTTGGGTGAGGGCGGCCCTTGCCCGACGCAGGCGAGGGCCGCCCTCGCCTGAGTCGGGCGAGGGTCGCCCTTGCCCTGGGCAGGCGAGGACGGCCCTTGCCGGCTTCCGCCTCTGGCCGGTCGCCGGATCAGCGACCGGCCAAAGTTTGAAAATGAAAAAAAAAGAAAAGAAAAGAAAAGAAAAAATAAAAAATTCAAAAAAATAATATTAAAAATTAGTTCGGGGTAAAATTGTCACATGTGTACCAGTTTGGGGTTTTTTGTGGTATGTTCAGGGTAAAATTGTCACGGGTGTACTAGTTTGGGGTTTTTTATGGTCAAAAAAATAATTTGGGGTAAATGTGTCACAAGTGTACCAGTTTAGGGTTTTTCGTGGTATTAACCCTAATTATATTGAGTACATACACCAAAAGATATCTGGATTATTAATTATCGACTCATACGTGTCAAACAACCAAATAAAACGATTTATAACTTTTGATGCATGACGCTTCTCGGGCAATGTGTGGTCAGAATTTTCAAAATCGATTTATCTTTTTGGTATAAGATATGATTTGATAGATGCCCCGGTGAGCTGTAAAGGAAGACTGGAAAGAAACGAGGGTGCGGATAAGGCTGAACGCGCTGATGATGTGTTGTGTTAAAAGATGATCACGAGATGGTCCTGAGTTGGCAAATATTGATTGTCAAAAGAAAAGGAAGTCGTTCGATTGCATCGTGTGGGGATCGAGAAGATCACAGGGTTCGCGTGAAGCGGTAATCGAGCGTAACTTAAAAGAGCTCCGAAGATGGCGATCGATGATTGGTAGTCTGCGACGAGCGCGGAATGCAAGACATGTCGGCATCCAGAAAGGAAGAAACTCGCAGCTAATTTGATCGAGACAAGAACCGCAACGGCTAATTGTTCACAGAAGATGGAAGACTTCGAATCAACCAAGAACCGTATGAACCATCGATGATCGATTCCTCGTTTCCCTTTATCAGTTCATGCGAGGCGCGGCGTATAAGGCACAACTCAATCTGTGCATATCGAGATTCATTCCGTCTTATTACTCCACGTGAGACGCTTGCATGTTCATCCTCCCCATTCTCATGGCCCACCTGCTGTACATTATTATTCAAAGAGAGAACAAAAGTACAAAACTCAAAGCAAAGATACAGAAGCCGAGAGAGAGTTAATCATTCAACTAACGCAACCTCGCGTCTCAAAGACTTTCAGGTCAGAAGACCCCCTCTTTTCTCACTGGCCGTGTATTGGAGGACTTTGGGCATTGGGATCTCCAATTTCAGAGCCGCCGCTGCCACGAGACAGAAAACGCCAAAATCATCGGAGCGGCGGTCCCACGGCTTCAGCTTTTGCTCAGACATTACCAGCGGTGCTGATAGATTCAAGGCTATGCTGCCGCGGGTGATGTCGGAGTGATCTCATTGGACCAAAGAGAGAGGGGTAAAGAAAGAGACAGGCACCCGAGTCTTTGTATATACAACAACATGATGGTCGTCTTCCGTTTATGCGCCGGCTGATTGTATACACCTCATTTTTGCTAAGTCCAAGAACAAAGGATGAATACACAGTTGATTCACAACAGTTGGGAAAGCAGAAAAATTTGTAAATCTTTTTGAGTCGAAAATGGGAGGAAAATTTTGGGGGGTGAGGACGAAATCTACAGTTTTCAGAAGGGAGTCATGGAAGCCATAGTTTAAAAGAGTCACGCTGTGTCAGAATATGGGGAGGGTCGGCTTTCCAAAATGCGCTCTTCATACCTGAAAATGCCGCCGATACCTGGTCACACGATGAAATAAAAATGGTTTCAGGGAACGTTGATGTATCTTCGTAATAAAGAATAACAGAGTTACTACCTAACACAATCATCTTCCTGTCAAAAGAAAAAGAGCTTCCATAATCATATCGAGCCGGATGCTTAAAATTGGCACAATGAGTAGATTAGATGATTAGATTCTGTCGTTTACCCTTTTGTCTTTCAGTCAGGTGACTTTTTTAGATTAGCACTCAGACATCAAATGAGTCCATTTTCTTAGTCTGGTCAGAGGCGAGCCATGCCCATCAGGAGGAAGAGACTCAAAAAAAAAGGCGCTTCGTCTAAAACCTGATCTCAAAAAGTTCCACCGAGGTGAAACCAAACCATGGGCCTCACACTTCATGGGACACAAATCCCAACACTATTCCAAACCCACTTGCCCATCAAGATTCGGTTGGATGGGGCAATGGTTTTTTTCTTTTACACCAAACTTAAAGCACCTTTCACAGCTGATGAAAGGTTATCATAGAGGTTAAAGAAAAATTACTTCCTCATGGCCTAAACCAATAGGTTATCAAAGAGCAAAATCTAACTGAAAACCCATAAAAAGATGCAGAGTCATCAAACCAAGTTGCTGATTCCCCAGCTCATTTACAAATGGTTCCTACATGGCAGGAGGGGAAAAAGAATTTCCAGCTAGATGTACAAAAGGAAAGTCGTAACCCAATATATTATGCAGAGTAAAATCCAACTGAAGCCTCACACAAAGATGCAAAGTCTCAGCGTCTAACCAACTTGCTAATTCCCAAAGTCAACTACATATGATTCTAACATAGCAGAAGGGAACAAATTTCCAGCTAAATATACAAAAGGAAAGTCATAACTGATTTGGGGAAGAAGACCACTTCCCTTTTGTGGCTTGAGTTCTTATTCTCCTATGTAAGACGATAACAAAAGATCCTTCGTGTTGGTCAATGCTGATGATATTATTTCGATAATAGAAAAAGAACAACATTTAGTGTAGTTTCGACAGAGTTAAAATGAGATACTAAATACTAACCAGTCATTTCATCCCTGTATGCTCGTCCACAATCAGGTTTTCACATAATCAGCTCCACCTCGCTTTCTTTTATTAGACCTTGAAAAAAAGCATATATGAGCCCAGCCTTTCTTCTGCTTCACAGGTTGAGGTTGGTTCCTTTTCTCAGCAAGTTCCTCCATGTATTGAACAACAGCCTGCAGAGAACCAGTTTACATCAAATCGTGTCAAAAAATAATCTTAAAGCATTCAAAATGCAGTAGCTGAAGAAAGAACACATATATACCTGTGCACCCTTTTCTGCAATATATCTTGGTGGAACTTCTAAAGGATTTTCTTCCACACGCAAGACACGCAACCGCGTTAACATCCTAAATGATTCTGGAAGGACCCGTATTTGGTTATTGCTGATATCTAATTCTTCAAGCATTTCAAGGTTCCCAATAGACCTCGGAAGGGATCTCAGATCAGCAAAATTGTTGCCTATATTCAACTTGATGAGCGTGGTAGCAAAACATAAGCTCTCAGGCACAGACTCAAGCTCATTAAAGCTTACATTAAGCTCCTTCAAATTTGATAGAGATGCCATTGTAGTAGGCAACTGTCTGATATTATTATATCGAACTGACAACACCTCCAAGGTACTAATCTTCCCTACAGCTTCCGGAAGGGCCTTCAGCCGGTTATAATCTGCAAGGAGCTCCCTAAGTGAAGAGCAGCGGCCAATAGTATGTGGCAGCTCATCAATGTCATTGGTCTCCACATTCAAGATCTTCAGGCTAACAAGAGATCCTATCGACTCAGGAAGTGTAGACAGTCTATTTGAGCTCAAGTTAAGTTCCTGAAGACGCACCAGTCTGCTGAAAATGGCAGGCAGGGATGCCAGTTGGTTTGCACTCAGATCTAAAAAGACTAAGTTGAGGAGATCACCCATGGATTCTGGGAGTTCAGCAATTCTGTTAGCATGCAAATCCAACTTCGTTAAAGATGAGAGGCCTCCGATAGTTGCAGGTAGGGCTAGTAATCGATTTTCTGATAGATCCATGCTGGCCAAACTTGATAGTTTTCCAATTGAATCGGGAAGCCATTCGATTTGGTCCATCAACTTGTTCTGGAGATTGAGCTCTTGAGTCCCTTTCTTTGCAGAGACTTCAATCAAACTGGCAAGCTTTATCAAGCTCAATTTCTCACCATCTTGACCTGTGTACGCACAAAACGTGAACACTAGCAGATTTCAAAACGATAGTACACATAAAACCACGGAAAAAGCTCCAAAAGAAAGAGAGACTGTAACCCATCAACATTGGACATGGCCATATATAGGCATAACCTATAGGAACTATAAGTTGCATCTATCATCTTGCAGTCGCGCAAGAGGAAGAATTATCAAACCCACAAAGGCAAAAGCAGAAAAAAGAAGGGAGATAAGCATACCTAAAGCACTTCCGGCCTTCAAAGTTGAATCCTGTATCTGTGGGGTTGATAAACCACCAGGGCCAACACCAATACCATCGGCATAGAATGAGGACTTCGTCTTCTTCACATAACTATCGTCTCTAGTGAACAAATCGCCGCTCTTCGCGGGGTCCTTGTCTGAGTAATAGGAGCTTGCCGAAGCACCCGCAAATGACTTCTTCGGTACCGCGGAGACAGAAGCAGCGCCGGCAGCAGCGACGCTCGCGCCGCCGCTCGAAACCTTAGAAGCAGAGCCATTCGAGTAACTCCTCTTGTAAGAATCCGACCCGGAAGAGAGGCACTCGGAGGCTCTCTGGATGTACTCGTCGAACAGCGCGTGGACATTCTCCAGGTCGAGCAATCTCACGGCGTCCTTCTTCTGCTCTTTGCCCAGGTAATAGACCAGGTTCCTCTGCATCTCCTGCAGGACCATGAACAACTCCTCGGGCACGTCGAGGCCCTTGGTCTGCCTCGCGATCGCGTCCAGTCTAGCCTGGTCTTCCTTCTCCACATTGCGGATCAGCGCCTTGGCCGCCTCGGCCTCGTCGATCGAAGGCCTCGTCGGCAGAGATCTGTGGATCCTCATGATCTCCGCCACCACTTCATCCACCGATCCCAAGCTCAACGCCTCCATTCCTTTCCTTTCCTTCAGCTCCCCTTCCTCTCCCCTTCCCTCCCTCCTCAAACCCCCCTCTGCAAAAATTCAATTCCCGCAGCACCTCAATTAGCCAATACCGACCCGCAATCTATCTCCCTTTCCAAGAAGCAAGCGCAAGCGCAAGAACGAAACAGCGAGAGCCAAATCCACATCAAAATATAAAGACGGAACAGCAGCAATCAACCGACCGTCACCGGAAGATCTCCGCCGCGGCGCGACATTTCCATTTTCGGACACGCAGGAACCGGAACCAAACCGAAGCACGAGGAAGAGAGACACCGCCGCCGCCAGAAAAGATCCGAGCGATTCCGGCTCGGGACCTCGAGCAATCCGGACGCGGAATTCGGAGGCCGCCGGATGGTTTCATGCGGTTCCAAGGGGGGCCGGCGGCGGCGGCTGGGCGGAGAAGCAGAGCACCCTCTCCCGTCGCCGGAGGAATCCAGCTGCTCCCATGCCGAACCGAACCCTTCTTCTCCTTCTTCTGCTTCGTCGTCGTCTTCTTCTTCTTCTTCTTCCTGGATTTCTATATTTGCAAATGAGGGAGGGCGAGGAGAAAACCGTGTGCTATCTGCTCGTATATAATGGTGGAATTATAAATTTTTTATTTTTATCGACACGGATTATTTTTTATTATTTTTTAAGGGGGGGTCTGATAAATTAAATTGATTAAATAAAATAGGGGGATTGGGGAAATTTAATTAATTTTCCGATAAATGGAATTACGTGAAAATGGGGCTATCAAGTATCGACGAGAAGATCTGCTCACCTGTGCGTCGGGGTGGGCTAAACCCGGATATGCCCCCGGCTGGTCCCCTCGATTCACGCAACTGCCACTGGCCTAGCCCCGCCTGCCGCCTTTCCGGATTCTTCCTTTTTTTACCATTTTTTTGGGCGGAAAAAAGGAAAACGACAAGGGTGAAAAAGCATCGGTAGGTTGATCGTCATTATCACCTTGATATCGTAACAGTTAGAAAGCGTTAGAAAAGTACTAAATTTATTATGTATCGTGTCAATTTAATATTAAATTTTTTAATCGTGTCAATATTTTGACATTGCCCCAATTCAATCCTGATATTTACTGATATGCATATTGACTGGATTGGGTGAGGTCCGGCCTTTCCGGATCTAGCGAGGGGAGCCCTCGTCGAGGCTGGCCCTTAACTATGGCGGGCGACGGCGACCCTCGCCCAGGCGAGGCCAACCCAATCAGCCATCGCCTATGGCCACGTCGGCACAGGCGGTGCCATGTAGATTTACTGGCATTCATGTCAGCAATATCTTTTTAAAATTAACCAGGCTAACCACATTAGAACTAAATCAAAAGGTTTATAACTAAATTAACATAATTAAAATGTTTTGAATTAAATTGATACCAATGCAATAGGTTTAAGACTTTTCTAGCACTTTCCCCTATCATAATATATTTTCTTAAAAATGATCGTTTATAACTCTTACAAAAATAAATGAACGAATTATATTTTTATTGTCCACAAAATATTTAGATATAAATTATTATTGATGATTAAAATATTTTTCATTGACTAATAATTTCAAACGATACAATTGATCATTTTTAGAAAAATATTTTTTCATTTTTTTGGTTCAAGACTTGTAGTTTAGTTTGACTCTATTAAATGCACGGGTTTTTTTCTATTAAAAAAATAATTATTTGAGCCACTGAAGGATGGAAGCTTGGCCCTCGAACGAAAATGATTATGAAGGTCAACGTCAATAATCGTGACAAAAACATAGGTTTCCAATTTCGATCGCCAATAGTAGTAGTCCAATTTAAATTATAATTTCTCTAAAAATCGGGTATAAATTGGAAAACTCAAGAAAGTGTACAACCCGACAAACGAGAAAGATTCATCCAGTGTGGATGTGGAGGCCAAATCAATTTTTATTTTTTTTATCGGGAGAGCCAAATCAATTAACGGATAATCAATTGCTCCATGAGTGTCATATCGAACACCATTAGATTTTCATTATTTACTAAGAGTATGGCTTAGCTGCTCGCAACCGATTAGTGCAATAAATTTGACATTAGTGTTACAATTGAGCATCCTAAAATCACATTATCTATATTCGATTAGCGAATGAGACTTGTAGAAATCCAACAAGTTTTGTAAAACGTGATTATGTATGAAGAAAAAAGAGTCATATAAAATACAATCCGAAAAGTAAAATAAATTTTGAGTGTCGGGTAACGTGTTCCACGTGCGTTATTAACATGTTTCCTAACAATTTAAAACTTTTCTTTTAAAAAAAAGCCATGTGGCTGTTATAATATCGGTGCTTAGGTCAGCTGATTAAATTCCGGCATTGCCTCTCAAGCTCATTGCTCGTGATGTTGGATTCGTCAATTGCTTACTGAAAACAAGTATGTTGTTATGGGGAACTTGCTTGCATGTGAGGTAGAGTGTCAAGTAATATCTTATTTATATATTGTTGATCCCGTCCCCAATAGTTCACGTTTTTTTTTTGGAAGAACGATCCGTAATCAGGGTTGACATGATATATTTTATCACTCGGTTTCTCTTTCTTGTCGCTTGTTGTGTGCTAACAAATATGGCATGGAGTATTTAAGGATAGTCGATAATATTTCAAAACTAGCTTTAAGATTATGTTAAGAATTTTCTTAGAAAGTGCAATCAAATCACTTATTGAGCAAATAACTACACATTTATCCATTTTTCTTTATGAAAAGATATTTCCAATGACATGATTATCCTAAAAAATTGAATAAATTATGATCAAACATGCATATCATTAGGTACTCGTAAACCCAATATTTTTCCTTATATCGACATGACAATATATCATAGTTGGCTCGTAGTTTGCTCAAATGACGAGGAGAAGATGGAGAAAGAGGGCCCACCGACATGGAAAACCTATAATTAGAGCAGAAATTGGACGAGAAGGATATAAGAATATTTATTAACAAGTACCATGAATCACTAGCTAAGCTCCCATTTAAGGAGAGACAGGTATTTCCAATGCTCCGTCTTCTTCGTGTCATGTGTAATCCAATACGCTCTCAAAATATTTCATTCGTTAAGTTTATGCTTAGGGTCCGTTTGTTCGAAGGAAAATTATTTCCGGAAAATCTATTTTCCGACTTTCGGCATTTGGATGACGTAAAACTAATCGACGTACAGAAAACGTTCTCCATGGATTGAAAATAATAAGTTTAGATTCGGGGAAAACGACTTCTCCTTTCTAACAAGAAACAAATCACCTTCACTCTAAACTACCAAACAATTTCTTTGAAAACGATTTCCGTGAAAGATGTATTCCTTTGTCACGGAGTTTTCGATGAAATAAATGCACCATTAACAGATGTGGTGGGCGCTATTTAATAAGACCCGAGATATAATTTGGGGCACGAACGGGGGGGCATGTTAGAAAATGAGAATTGAGGGAAAGTTGGGATTAAAGTAAAGAAGGGGGAAGAACATAGGATTAAATGATAGGGGACATGATTCGATCCATCGCACGAGAGGCATTCGGCGTATATGCATGTCCTTGGAGGGACCCAAATAATAAAGGACACGAAAGCCTTTGGGGGGCTAAACATGCCCACATGACCCTGTCTTAAAACTACGAGAGATCGAGAGAGAGAGAGAGAGAGAACGCCTTTTTCCTTGGAAATCAGTCGGCCATTGGAGAAGCTGGCTAGCAGAAGATTGGGGGTATAATCAAGATTTGGTCTTGTTCTTTTTTGATGTTGGATTCGTGTTTGAATTCTATTTCGGGTATTCGATCCGAATTGGGTTTTGATTCTCGAATTGAGATTTATAGTGACCCAACTTGAGGAAAAAAAAAATAAAGGTTTAGTATTGGTAGAGGATGGCTCGGGCCTAATCCTCGGCGGAGGTGTAAGGATGTGGGGGCGCAAAGCGGTATAAATATTGTTTTTCTCAAGTACTTAGGTTTTGAGCAGAGACAGAAAGAGTTCTCATGTTTTTCGAGCCATATTTGGTGATTCTTGAATTTCAGTGGTCGATTTCACTTTCTCTCTTCCCATGGTTTTTCCCACCAGGGTTTTCCACGTAAATTTGCGTGTTCTTCTATTATTCTCAGAGTTTTAATTTCGTTGTAGTTTATGCACTGGTCATAACATTTCCGTTTACTGCGAAACTATCTTTTGGTAAAAAATATGGAAAGATAATTCAGTATAGGCCAAAATCACATGAGAAACTTTTCATCGGAATGATGTTTTGGACAATCCCATATACTTTCTAATCATTTATAAGTTAAAAAGGTCGTTGTATAATTTTTCATCAAAGTTAAGATAATAGACTTTCTTCTATCAATAACGTATTAATAATTAAAGGGAAAAGCTTTTAAAAACCATATTGACTTTTCATCTCTTTGTCGATTTGCATCCTCAGTTTTATATATGTACAATTTGCATCTCCCGACATGATGCATGATAAAAAAAACGGCAAAAGTACACCGCAAGTGCCATAACTTGTGTACGGCGATCACTTTGGTGCCATAACTTTTTTTTGGATCACTTTGGTGCCAAAATCGGAAAAAAAAGATCACTTTAGTGCCAATTTGACCGGAAATCCGACGTGGCATTTTTTATTAATTTTTTACACCGACGTGACTCGCCGGAGGCTGAGTCAGCGTGTACAGTCAGCATTTTTTATTTTAAATAATTTTTTTCAACGTGTACAGTCAGCATTTTTAATTTTAAATATTTTTTTCTTTATTTTTTCCTTTTTCTTTTCTTTTCTTTTCTTTTCTTTTCTTTTTTCTCCCTCGCGGGCCGGTTGCCAGTGGCCGGCCGACCATCGGCGAAGCCCGACAAGGGCTGGGCGAGGGCGGCCTTGCCCATGGCCGGCGAGGGGCGGCCGACCCTCGCCGGCGACGGGCGAGGCCGGCCCTCGCCGGCCCAGGCGAGGGTCGCCCTCGCCAGATCCGGCGAGGGCGACCCTCGCCGGCGTTGGGCGAGGCCGGCCCTCGCCGGCGTTGGGCGAGGCCGGCCCTCGCCGGCCCAGGCGAGGGTCGCCCTCGCCAGATCCGGCTCGGGCGACCCTCGCCGGCGTCGGGCGAGGGTCGCCTGCGCCCGACTCAGGCGAGGGCGACCCTCGCCGGCGTCGAGCGAGGGCAGCCCTCGCCGGCGTCGAGCGAGGGCAGCCCTCGCCTGGGCCGGCGAGGGTCGCCCTCGCCTGAGTCGGGCGAGGGCGACCCTCGCCCTGAGTCGGGCGCAGGCGACCCTCGCCCGACGCCGGCGAGGGTCGCCCTCGCCGGATCTGGCGAGGGCGACCCTCGCCTGGGCCGGCGAGGGCCGGCCTCGCCCAACGCCGGCGAGGGCCGGCCTCGCCCGTCGCCGGCGAGGGTCAGCCGCCCCTCGCCGGCCATGGGCAAGGCCGCCCTCGCCCAGCCCTTGTCGGGCTTCGCCGGTGGCCGGCCGGCCACCGGCAACCGACCGGCGAGGGAGAAAAAAAAAAGAAAAGAAAAGAAAAGAAAAAATAAAGAAAAAAATATTTAAAATTAAAAATGCTGACTGTACACGTTGAAAAAAATTATTTAAAATAAAAAATGCTGACTGTACACGCTGACTCAGCCTCCGGCGAGCCACGTCGGCGTCAAAAATTAATAAAAAATGCCACGTCGGATTTCCGGCCAAATTGGCACTAAAGTGATCTTTTTTTTCCGATTTTGGCACCAAAGTGATCCAAAAAAAAGTTATGGCACCAAAGTGATCGCCGTACACAAGTTATGGCACCTGCGGTGTACTTTTGCCTAAAAAAAACTAAACTACCCTTAATCGCTCTCAAATCCTAATCACTCTCATCTTTTCTCTCTCTTTCTCATTTGATCTCTCTCCGGCCGACAATGAAACCAAATCATCCGCTTCCCTTGCCAACGATAACAACGTCGCCGTCGAACGTCGGTAGCAACCCCCCCTTTCTCTCTCTCTCCAGCTAGAGCTTGTGCCTCGACCTTGCGGTGGAGCTCGAGTCACCACATTTGGGGCTCGAGTTCCACACCGTGGCAAAGGTTGACTTTGTCAGGCTTGGTTGAGGTCTCAAAGTTGAGCTCGACGGCAAGCAGAGCAACAGGGAGGGGAAGTTCCATTCCTCTATTCGAGGACCAAGAGACGTGCATGTCGGTGTTCTCTCGACTCTATCAGAGATTAGGACGCGCTATGACGGTGATGACAATGCGCAGGGACAATGGCGAAGGACGAAGACATCCCAAGAAGAGTGACCGTCGCGGCTAGAGAGCAAAGGATAGCGATATTATGTTTGAACATTTTTTTTTTTGGGATGGATGATGGGCGGTGAAAGTGATGAGGGCAATTTTGGAAAGAAGATGGAAATGTGGTGGATCGCAGATGTAATTAGAAGCGTGGTACTAAAATTTATGATGCAAATTGTCTCTTTCGAAAGCGGAGGATAAAAATCGATATAGGGTGTCGAATTTAAGGACGGCTTTTCAAATTTTTCCATAATTAAAACCTACACTTTGTTACTTTCAAATATTTCCAAGCGCTTCTATATATACATTTATAAACCTTTGTTACTTCTAAATTTATGGCATTTTCAAAGTAAAAATTCAAAATCTGTTCGGAGTGACTTTTCCTTTTTATTTTTATCGAATCTTGCTGTCCACATATATTGGCTTTTCTTGCTCTCAATCATCAGAAAATTTCTCAACAAATACATATTGGCACGTAATTTTAAATATGATATTTCATAACTTTATTCTAATATAGAGCAATATTTTAAATTTAGCGTGAAAAAATCCATCGGAAGCAAACATTTCACCCTTTCTTGTTGCAAGATCACAATTTAGTCCCTTTTCTCGTTTGCGAACGGTTTAGTCCCCACTGCTCTTGATCATGATTTTGCAAGTTCAATTATGTCTTCATAGTCATGCATCATTACATTGAAAATACATTAGCAATCCATTCGTCTCCAATTTGGTAATCTTTCTCGTCCATAAAAATCTTGAACTCGAACCCGAATTTGAAATGCTCTTCCATTTTTCTCCCTTTTAGTATTAAAATTTCGTTTCATTGGTACAGTGGGTACGGATAAGTGTATCGAGTAAAGTTTCGTCCGTATATATGAGCTCGAATTCCTAAAATTTATACAAAATAAGAAATGTCGTGGTTCAAACACGGGATTCGCTGCATTTAAACCAAACAAATAATTATTCATTCGATCTTTTTAGGGATTGCGACGTATCCATTAATTCGAGTTTTTATTTGTATTTCAATGGACCGAAGAAATAACCAAAATCGATTGAAAAAGAAAACGAAACAGAAAACGGAAAAACAAAAAAACAAGGGTTAATACCACGAAAATCTCAAACCGGTACACCCGTGACATATTTACCTTATGTTAGCTTCCATCAAGATTTATCGTGAAATTATTGAGATAGATGACATCGGGCAATAACCAAATTGACATGACAAGTCAGACGTGAAAATTCGTATGGTGGATTTGTCATGAGTATATCCATTCGAAATTTTTGATGACCCAATAATTAATTCGTGATAAATTTACCATAATTATATCTCTTCCGAATTTTTCGTGTTATTATTCGCCAAAGACAAGGAGGAGTGCCGCTCCAATCCTACTCGGGACAGACAACAGAAATACGCCCGGGGGGGGGGGGGTGGCAGTTAATGCGACAGGTGTCGGGGGCTAGCTAGGTGGGACAAGGCCGCGGGGGACACGTGTCGGTCGTTGTCCCGCCGGTTGATAATAAGGGGTCCCCGAAAGCGACGTGTCAAATTCCGGGTGGACTATTTCAGCGATGACGTGGCGGGAGAGTCGTGGCCGATCTTTTCTTGGGTGGGGGGTGGGGGGCGGAAAAGAATGGGCCCCTCCTGCTCTTGCCAGCTGTCCCCGCGCGAGAGAGGTGGTGGGGCCCACCATGGCGATGCTGTCGGAGACTGCCCCTCGCGTGTTCCGTTGCGGCCCTCATGTCCTGTCCGGCCACAACCATCTTCCTCGGGATGGCGAATCGAGGTCCGCGGGGCCCCCCAACCTCGGCATCGGTCGATCGTCCGTCCATCCCATGATCGATCGTGACTCGTCTTGTTCTACCCCATGTTTGTCGTGATCTTTTGTTGGAGTGAAATAGACCTGTTAAATGAATGATTCGGATCCGATTTGAGTCGGATCATAAATGGTCCGATCCAAATTGATCTATTAACCCGTTTATGATCCATTTATGCGCAATGCAATTTTTTTGACTCGTACCCGACCCGATTCATACCAAACCTATACCCGATTAGACCCGTATTACTAAAACACTTTCATGTTTAATTAAATATAAGAAAATTCATACTAAGCTGAAATAAGAGTGTGGAATGAGTAAGTGCAAGATTGAGTAAGCACGAGAGAAATGCGTTGAGTTTAATTCAGTTGTAAACTCATTTACGACCCATTTAACACGAATATAAGACTTCTACCCATTCATGACCCATTTACTGAATATAACTAACCTATTTATGACCCATTTACTAATATATATGTTAAGAAATGGATTTATGATCCATTTCGACAGATCTAGAGTGAAATGCTAACATGAAAATTTCAAATAATGACATGAAGTGATTAAGTGGTAAGTTGTCTAACTTGCCAGTCAGCTAGAGAGCGCTTGATTTTTCCGGCGAGGTCGAAATTGAGTATTTTTGTTCGAAATAAAATCTGAATGCTGACTGCAAGGGGAAAGAACTGAAAAAACGAAAAATCAAACCAAAAGGAGAGTGACGTTGCAGATGGCGGAGCTTACCTTCCATGGCCGCTCACCTTCATCTCCACGCCTCTTCACTTCCCACCGGAATCGCAGGAATTGCGGCGGTGGGTCTTGGATTGGCAAATTGGGTCCCTGATGTAGCTCCGGGTTCGTGTCTATTATATCTTTTTCTTCTTTGCTGTCGTTAATCTTCCTCATCATCTGCAACTTTTGGTCGAAGGCTTAGTATGATCTTTTTAGCCTAGCACTGGGTATGTACATATTTAATTGGAGAGACAATTGTGACGTGTTAATTATTTTAAAAGCTCAAGCTTTTAGCCGAAAACTTGTTCACATTGAATTTGAAATTCGTGTGTTGGCTTTTCTAGTGTTGTGCGGGGGGTTGTTTTGCGGGACCTGCACTAGCATCCAGTGTTTTGGCGGTCTGCACATAAAGGCTGCGTTTGATTGATCGGATAAAAATCAGGATCTGATATGTTTTATCCTATCCTGTGTTTGGTGGTGGTCCAGGATAAAATAAGGTCGGATATAGATCGGATATAGCCCGGATAAAAAAGTCCGAGAAAGGGAGGTGGGATATACCCAGATAGAATTTTTAATGCCTATTTTTCCAGAAACCTTATGCTCTACTCGCCGTCATCTTCATCCCCACACCTTGTGAGCTTTCACCAAAAAAATTTCTCGGCTTTTTTTTCCTTCACCGACTCCTCTGGACCCGTGAATAGGAAAAAAAAATTATCCTATCTGACTTTAAATCCGTAGTCCACTAAACAATGAATAGAATATGAAAAAATCCAAGAATTTCTTATCTATCCTATTTAGTCCTATCCTGTTTAGAAATCTGGATGACCAAACGCAGCCAAAACGATTTTCTAATCTCTTGCTCTTGTTATTAAGAAATCGCTCGACACCGCTTCGATCTTCCATCGATGTTCTCACTGTTTTTCTTCTTTTTCGGTACATTTTTTCTCTTGAAAATATTTTTTTTGCATTAGACTAAAATTTTGAGGGAATCGTTGGGTATAGATCTGCTGTGTCCAGAGCCTAAAGTGACAGACGATTCCTCAAGCGAGGATCAATTGAGCTGCCCAAAGGTTGATACGAAGCTCTCCCCAAATCAATCTTCCTCTCTTCTCTTCGATCTTCCCCTCTTCAAAGGAGCTTCGAGGAGGAGTCGCTTTCACCGGGCTTACCTTCCCTGGCCACTCACCTCCACCTCCACACCTCCCCACTTCCCACTAGAATCTGTCACCCGCAATAGAAAATCCCTCTCTTTTACCTTCATTTCTAATAAAAACCCGAGTTTCTGGTACAACCCTCTTTCAATTTTGACAATCAAAGCGACAATTTTGCTGTCGGTTGTTGCTCTATGAGCTCGATTGTGGATGGACCCTGCCTGCCAGTCTCTACCGCCCCGCCGAGGCATTGTCATTCAGGGTGGGCCACGGCTTTGATCTCCACGGCCTAGAGCGTGGGTACCCTTTGATTATTCCATTCCATATAAGAGGTCGCGCGACCTCATACAATGGTGGCGGTGGCTCGTCGATGGCTTGCCGGTAGCTAAGGCCTTTGCCAGCAAGTTAGGGTTTTCGAGGAAAATTTTGGAATTATGAAAGTTGAGTGAAGGCAAAGTTGGAAGACAAAAAAGATATATTTGCATTCCACGAATGCTATTTTTCAAAGTACCTCTGAATCTATATCGGGTTACAGGCTTTTATAAATACAATTGCATTTCTCTTAACTTGAGTAAAAAACGAACCAAACGCTATTTGCATTTGGCCAAAGGGAGTTTAGAGCCCCCTAACCTATTTGGAATGATAAACCAAATGAAACCTAAGTGACAGGAGCCATTAGATCTAACAAGTGCGATAGCGAAGTTCGTTACACGTGACAGTCTGATCTCGAGCCAGAGAAACTCTTCTATGTATAATCCTTTGGTAAAGCTGCAAAAATATCTTGCAATTTACATTTACATATCAAAAACCTTCAAAGTTGGCTGCCGATGCCACAATTGCCCGGTGCCCCTTTACCCCATTGACCCACCGGGCACCATCCCTTCTCTCTCGCGTGGAGCTCCTGGCTCGCTGGCCATGGGAGGTTGAGCTTGTGCACGTCGTGAGCTCGACCAGAATGGGCTCGCGGAAGCCGTGAGCTCGGCCCCACATTAGCCTGATGAGCTTTGTGATAGAGCTTGCATGTCTCCCATGGTCGGGTCGCCCCGAACCTCGACCTGGACTAGATTTGAGGCGGCGACCGTTACTGGCGTCGAGTCCAAGATAGAAGACAACCGGGGACGACGGGGAGCTGGACGTGGTAGCGGCGGCCGGCTAGCGATGGGTAGGAGGGTCTAGCTCTACGTTGTAACTTTTGAAAGTGGTGCAAATCTCATGAGGTTTTTCGCAATTATCCCCAGCCTTCTTAAAGCAAAAAACGAACGATAGTACAATCAAAGGGAATTGCCCCCTCATGGCTGCCCAGGTACTTCACACCCTATCACGAAATGTTCGACTTTGCCGCTACTACTGTCGGCAGACTCAGCGCGCGTGCATGGTGAAGCTACGACTCGAGGTCGTGAGGTGGCATCGAGGGGATCCGAGGTCGTGAGCCGACCACAGCATTACATGCGTCGTTAAGCAGCATCATCGCCCCTGGTGTCTGCATCATCCAGAAGATTTCTCTTCCTGTCATGACAAAGTATTTCCGCCCGCTACGACCCAACTTTGAATCTCAAGATTGTCATATCCTAAGTTCATGTTTCATCGAGCGAGGAAGTAACTTACTCCCTCGTTCTTGTCCGTCCAAGAGGGCTCTCAATGAATGTCCTAAATCTCTATCATCCAAACCCAAGCTAAGCTACAACTACTCCAGGCAGATATAGAGAGTTCAAATTCATCTTGCATGCCCAGAACTATGAACTGAAAACTTTAGATGGTGGACACTCCAGCAGCCTAGATCAGGCCCGGCTCAACGTCAATGCTGTTTGAGCTCTGTTGGACTGCTACATGTAAAAAGCACAAAAACCTTGAGAAATTCATGGCATTAAGAAGAAACGAGTGTGCACTCCTAACATAATCAAACGAAATTAACTGGAATTCCCAGCACAGCAAGCATGTCCTATTGTCTCTCTCCTCACTTTACTTCTTCGTCCAGAGAACTTACATGCGAAATCTTTAATCGAATCTTTTAATGCAACTTGCAAGGACCGCAGGACTGAAGAGTGCGCACTCTACATACTTATGAACAGATTTTATTGGATGGTGAATGTTCTGTATCAGCATGATAAATGAAAAAAAGGAGGCCTCTCGACACCTAGAAAGAAAAACAAATGCACCCCCTGAGCATGACCGTTGTCGACAACCAGCCGGTCTATTTCCAGGGCACATGTACTATGCCTTGTGAATTGTTGCAGGCTCCTGTGCTTTGGCTAAGGGGGCTTAGAACAATGCCGGACGATCCACTGACAGTTCCGCGCGATGGTGGGCTTTCGCCGGCCGATAGCCCGGGCGTATATCTTGACGGAGCAGATGAAGGATCAGGTAGATTGCCTGAAGATCTGGACTCCTTCAAGCCCTCTGCAGTGAAACTAGCAACAATTACCTGAAAAAGGGACAAACATCACGCCAAACTTGATTTTTGAAATTCCAGACAAAAAATAAAAATAAAAAGCGAAACTTAAAACATGAGAGGTAACTGATGGGGATTTGAGCAAATATCAGTAGATGCCATCCCGCCAGTCTCGTAACACAAAGCTAGAGTTTACTCATTGGCAATAACTGGAAAGTGAGAGTTCATGAGATTTAGAAAGGCAACTGACACAATTTCATTCTGTGAGCAGGGTGTGAAAATGGTATATAATCAAAGGAAGCATTCTCAAACATCAGAAGAAGAAAATAATCCACTAAGGAGAGACCTGGACTGAGGATGCCGCAGTTAGGAGCCCTGCCACACCACCGCCCAAAACACGGCCATCTGGACCAGCCAAAGACACGCTCAAGCCCCCAGTCCTGCTGCGGTGACCACCGCTCTCTGATAGAAGGAAGGAGCCCGAAAGAGAGAGAATCTCAAACCTTCCCTACATGGCATCATGTGTAGAAAGTTTAATTCATGTATTCAATTTGTTTACATTTTGCACGAATGAGTTGTTCAAAAAACCATTCCTGGCTTTTGGAACAATAAAGATTTCACCAAGACTCATGTACCACAAAGTGGTTCAAAATCATTTATTTGAACTGAGAGGTAGGATATTCTCATTAAGACAGTATAATTAAACAACAATAAAATTACAGATCATCTCACTTGTTAACTTATAACAAAATATCCTTCCATTAATAAGATAAATCTTGTATGGTTGTGATATAATGTAGAGATCAATTGAAGTTTAGATTACTGCTCTTCAATGTAATGTCTAAATATCCCCTTCTCATTAATGCACTCTCCAACTCAAGACAGACAGCCTGAGGCAAAGAGTATCCCTGGCTTTTTTCAACGTGAAACCCTGCAATTTAAAATATAACATGAAATGCAAAGAACAAAGATAAAACAAACCTCGTAAGTCACAGTTCCACCAGAAGTTGCCGCTTGATATAATGTAACATTAGATATTGCTCCATTTGCAGACAAAATGCAGACAGATTTTGGGCCACTATGAGAGAACGACATTATTTTTGCCGATACGTCCTGAGAAGCAAAGTGCAATAAACACAATCAAGTCCTTCCACAAAATAGAGTGCAATATCATGGTGATATAAACTTCACTGGAGAGCACCACTAATATTCGAGCTCCTTGCATGAACGAGGTGAAAAAGGATGGTTAGATCACTTCAGAAATCATATAGAAGTGCAAGACATATTCACTGAAGGCAGTTAACACAAATTTTGGAGCTAAGTCTGGCGGAATGATGATCATCCATGCTCCAAGACCACTTAAAGGGCATTTTGTGCGGCTTTGAACCTATGGACTCGCTTCTTGTTTCCAGCTTTTAATCCACCCAGTAGTTTGGCATCAAAGCCAGTAAAAAGCCAAGTGCATAGAAGTTGCTCCCTTGACATTGAAAACCTAACAGAAACTATTATTGAAGCCAAATTCGAAAAGTCGCACGTAAATCCAAAAGGCTACAATATGATGAAATGAGCGTGTTGCTGCCACTCTTCGTTTCTGTTGTAGCATTACATAGCGTAGCCACTCTTGCCAAGACCACGCAACCCACTCTCCTTCTGCTAAGGATATATTCATTAGAGCATTTAGCACATTTATTTTGTTGCATTTCATCCTACAGCTGAAAATACTCCAATGTACCAGACCAGTCTCACCCCCAAACAAAATAACACGCCAGCATTTTTTTTCTTATCAAAGCCGATATGAGACAAATTAAATCTTCATATATCCTTGCAGGATGGGTTAACTAAATTTGCCTTCTTTTTTTTTTTTTTAACTGCAGGTCGGTTATGACAGTTGAACTTTTCTGGAGAAGGAAAGCTAATATAAGACCATGCGCTTTGAAAGTGATTGTAATGAATGAAAGAGCGTCTTTTACCGAAACTGCTTTACAAAATTTCAAGAAGGAATCGAAAGAATATGAAGCATTCCGAGCTCACCTCTCCGGCTTTGACTGAAATGATGTGGGGGGCAAATCCAACTATCGCCGCTCCTGCAAGTCAGCAAGTTTCCCCGTCAAAATGATGCGGCAGAGAAAGTTCAAAAACCCATGCTCCTTATTTATATAATTAAAAACTCTTTTAAGAGAGAGGGGTTTATCAAGAATCTTATTCTTGTAAACGAATCAAATCTTAATGTATAGTCACCGTTCCCCACTAGAAAGAGAAAAGAACTAAAAAACTAGTAACTTTGTCTTTGCCTCTGTTTTGGGGTAGTGGCGTTACACAAAGCGTTATCCTCTTTTGGGTAAGTCTAGAGAATATGCTACTGTAACATTGACAGGTAACGATGGCCACAATATCTTATTCTGACATGTTCCTCCCATAAAATCATATGCTTTCTTTTTGCCAGCTTACTGACAACATGGTGAAGCATCGTGTAAGGAGTATTTCTAATAAAAAAACACATATATCAAGCTGGAAGATCGCAAGCAGATCAACTAATCTTAGAAAGGCATGATTTTTATTCTTAACAGTCAACATGGACTGTAGGAAAAAGTTGCCCATTGCCACCATAAACTTTGTATATTCAAACTGAAGGAACATTGATCAAAGAACACAATACAATTCACATGGAGACGTAACATTAGCCAAGGTGAAACCATGAAAGAGACAATTTTTATTTACCAACTACTGCCGTTTGCTGCTTCCGGCCCGAACCTGGTGGCCGACCTCTGCCTTTCTTCTTGCCCGCCGTGGCTGAGGCCATCCCAACCGCTGGGGAAGAAGTGAACCCGCTGCTATGAACCGCCGCCGCCGCCGGCACTTGTGCCGAGGATGGCGTCAAGCCGCCATCGGGCGCATACTTCCTAGGCCGGCCCCGCTTCCTCTTGACAGGTTCACCCGTGAGCCCAGGCCCGACTTCACCACTGTGGACGCTACCGTTACCGGGCTGATGGTAAGTGGGCGACACGGTGGCGGCGACGGGCTTGTAGACGGCCATGCCATCGGCATTGTAATCCAAGCACATGTCGCCGGCCACCTGCTGTTGAGAAGCCGGGTTCGGGTTGCTGGGAAAACCCGAACCGTATGGCGGTTCAGCCCCGGACATTGTCGTTAACTGGGAATCTGAGGTGAAACAGTGATGCATTTGAGAAGACATTCTTCTTCAAGTCCCCAGAAAAGAACAAGGTGGGCTTTAAACCCTAAACCTCCCAGGTTCTTATTTATTATTTCCTCTGAAAAATGCGATCGAACTCGATACTGAACTAACAAATCGTAATTCGATACAAAAGCACGTAAATTTATGAAGCAATACGAATTCAATCACAAGGGGGGAAACGAGGGATTGCCCAGTGGAGCTGACGAACCCTAAAAACCAAAATTTTGCCGCAAAAAATTCGTTCTTTTTCTCCCCTGTTTTGTTTTCAGATTGAAATCTGATGAGAAACCAGCGGAAATTGAAATTCAGGAATTTTCCAGGTGGATTTTGGGGAAAATACATAAACGAATTCCGCATAAATCGAGGGGGGAAATCAACGACGAAAAGCGAAACCACTTTTAGGTTTTCTGCAAAAAAGAATTGTGGCGAAAAAAAAATAAAAAAACTAAAAGGAGAAAAGGAAAAGGAGGGGGAAGAACCCACTCACCACGAAAAAGATCTGATCAGACAGCTATCAGCTTCACGAACACAGCATCAGATCGTGGCAGATCCGAAGCTGGAGCTCGGCTGCTTCGAGTGCCAGAATTTGACCTAATTTTCCCCTAATTTTTTTTCTTACATATTTATACTCGCCCCTTTTGTTAACGTTTTCGCGTCTTAATTTCCTCTTTTTGGATTTTCTGGGGAGAGTGGGCAGGTAAATAAGTGCTCCTGACCTTTCCCCACGCCCGCCGTTTGGCCCCATGTGACAGGGCTCGAAATCATGTCAATCCCCAAACTCCTTATGGCTAATAATCCGAAAATACATTCGGACAACTTCATCACCGTAGGTTTTCATGTGACGATCATTTGACTGGGGCTTATCGATCCTGTCTTTGCATCACACGATGATGCTATCTCAATCAATCGCCTCGCGGCTGTGGCGACATTTTGGCGCACGAACAAAGAAAGATAAAAAAAAAAAAAAACAAGTGCAAAGGAACTCATCTTCCAAATTGCAGTTTCGAAGGATATGAGAATATTCAAATTTGAGGTGGGCTCCCCCAAGAAAAGGAAGACACTCCTAGCACTAACATAGCCACAGGAATTAGGACACCACAAGCATTTCAACCGAGCGCATCAAAGACCTCTCAGCCAACGATCGGAAGAGACATCGATATTGACGGAGAACACCAAAATCTTTTGCCTGTCATCGTCCTCCGGAGCTTCGACGATTGGCCAGCTGCATGAAACCCAAAACTACAGAGTTCCGTCTCATCTCATCATCGCCTCCTTAGAAACCTGTGGCATGTGGTCTTTCTTCTGGATTCAAGTATCTTTGCACAATGAGAAAAGGGTTTTTACTTCAGCTTAGCTAGAAAAAATCTATTTCTATACCAGGTCTCCCCAATCACCAATCAAGACCCATCGCTTAATCCTTCCCCAACAAAACCTTTGGCATTTCCTGCCAGCTTTCTCGGAAGAATCGTCACACGAACTTCTCACGTCCTCTATATGGTTGCAGTTAAGAAAAATGTGTCACCTGAAAAGATAGAAAACCCCAGCTCCTCGGCTTCAATCTAGCCGCAAGCTAAGCTAACCAATCATCATGAGCATGTTCCGGTTTAGCTAGTGCGGCCCACATACTACCTCCGCAGCTTGTGGTGGGTTGTCGCATTACTTTGCTGCAACCGATTCAGTCCTACTCTCTCTCTCGTCAGCCACCTTAAATTGGGGCTTAGATGGATATACAAAGATGGTAGAAGCATTAAACGATGGTTCGAAACCGGCTGAATATCTTACTGAAGTCAGAGTAACTTTTGGCAGCTGCAGCGACCCTGAAGCCAGTGGCACTAACTTATAACTAAGGATGTGCTCAGTCTTTGGAAGGACATAGAAAGTACCACTGTGCGACCCAGATAAAACGAAGCTTTGGGAATCTGCCAGTGAGAACTTTACCTCTTGAAGGAGCTGTGTCTGGTTATGAATTTTGATGAAGTATGTGAACGGATCTCCGAGAATGCCGTAAGGAGGACATTCCAAAGTAATAGTCAAGGGGGCTAACTCCACGTTCACATCGGGTAGCTTGTGTCTCGTCAGAACACTATCTCCTTGTATACAACTGACCCGCTCCCCACTTCCTCGATCCCTCCTCCATCTAAGGCACACAGTTCCCATCCCCAGCGTTGAAGAGTTTACCTGAGGAATCACCATGAAAACCTTTCTAAACTCCTCTCCCTGCACAAGAAGGCCAGAATTTGCAAGATCCTCACCTCCAGGTTTTACTAAACATGAGGTAGCAGCACAATCTTCATCCACTTCTACTGACAATGATTCTACCTGCAACGGAATCTCTGTACAATTCTTGGCACTTAAGATTAGTATACTTGTCTCGTTAAGAGGTAAGGATGTGAACTGATTATTTTCAGAAACCGTCTTCATCTTTGAGAGTAACAGCGGATCACACCTGAATGGCAGCAAAAAGCGATGGCTGATCAGAACTGGGTTCTTTCCTTCAATCTGTAAGCTCTTATGGACATGAATCTTTTGAGCATTTAGTTCATTGCCATGAGGAGAATAGCCAAGTGATACATATAGCATGATGGGTTTTGGTCGGTTCCATTTGATCTCTAATTTGCAGGACCACGTGTCTCCAATTTTAAGAAATGGGACGGAAACTAATCCAAAGGACTGTTGGATATTGTTAATTTTATCAGCTTCTTTTTGAGATTCCTCTTCCCATTCTGCTCCAGCAACACTCAGGAGCTCAACATGATGACCGTCCATGGTAGATGGTTCTGTTTCCCTTGGACTGAACAAGCCACCTCCTTTTACATCAACCAAATTGATCTTCAACTCACCGGAATAGATATCATGGCCCCTAGCTGCTATACTAACAGGAACCATGAAGCTCTCTCCTACTAAAGCTGCACCAGAATCACCTAAATTAAGATCAACGAGAGGGTCAGCCTCTTCAACTTGGATAACCTTCTGACCGGTGATTGCAAGAGCAGGATCCTTGGTAGGATAGGTCTCTACGCGGTCTTCAAATTTCCAGAGAGGTAAACCATCCATAGACGCAGGACTTTCAGCTCTGCAAAATATGGTGAAGTGCGGTCCAAGTTTTGCAA
The DNA here is from genome assembly GCA_031216235.1 of Syzygium jambos. NCBI lineage: Eukaryota > Viridiplantae > Streptophyta > Magnoliopsida > Myrtales > Myrtaceae > Syzygium > Syzygium jambos. Next base: position 17,590,374 of record CM062228.1, read on the forward strand.
TGACTGATATACATTCTAGCTTTCCACTTTGTTCTGAAAAAGACAAACATGTTATATCTGTGGCAATACAAAAAGCAGAGATGAAGGTCCCAAGAAAAACACTATCGAATAACTTTAGCCGAATAAAGTATGTGCATGAAGTATAAAAAATCCACTTGAAAACCAATGACCTAGGAGACAAAGACCAAGATTTCTGCCATCACAAGAATCAAAGAAACTGAAGAAACAGGGAAGAGTAAGTATATTAAAAACTAGATTCTGGTAACTTGTGTACAGTCAGATCAAACATAAGAGAGCTAAACCGCGTGCAACTGGTGTCAGCTAACTCAAGGATGACAAAGAAATGAAAAACTACTGCTGCTACTAGAGCCAGGTCCCTGAACTGTTAATAAAAAGAGACGAACCTGGTTTAATGTCATATGTCAGCCGGAGCCACTTGTTGGTCACAAGTGATAAAGATGCAGCAGTTTCTACTCGATTATTGTGCTGCCCACTGGTGATTTTTGAAGTTGATTGAGGTCTTTCAGCATTTATGATAGTAAAGTTATACTCTGGCTGGTTGAATTGGACTTCTAACTGATCAATCTCAGTAGTGAGGGGCAATTGAGATAAAAGTGAGAGTGTCATCAACGTAGATGCACCAGGCTTTACTGTCTGTTCATGGAAAGCCACTGAAGAAAGAAGCACTGATCTAAGAGGACTGACAAGGTCAATCTCTAGATGAAGGGGGTTTCCTTCCGTCACATTTAGATCATTACTTTCTTCAACTGATCTAATTCGCGACTCTCCACTGACCAGTTCCAAAACCTCCTTGTGAATACTTTCTCTCTCTGTAAGACTTGGAGGACCAGCTGTACCACATTCCTTGAATCCAAGAGACTGGATGTTATCAGAAGATACAGGTAGCGAAGCCATTTCTAGGGAGCTCTCTACAAAATTTTTCACCACACCCATTTTCTTAGAGCACTCTCTCGAGAAACCTAAGGCCTCCCACAACAGTATGACCCAGCCCTCTTGTCTGTATAGATCGGCAAAATTGTCAAAAAACTGTTTCGCAGTTGTGAAGTCACCGACTGAAAAATATTCTTTAGCGATCTCCAATCCACAAGTGGATCCCATTCTCTGAACTTTGAGGTTACCATATGATTCATAAGATCTCTTATACAATGCAATAATTTCATAAGAATCCTGGAACCTTTTCCCTTCTGCAAGAGCATAATGAATATACTCCTCATCGTCAATACTGCACCATCAAACAAAATTATCAAGCAGACAGAAAAACTAACAGAATATGTAATTTTAGAATTAGCCTTATAATACTTACGGCTGGAAGGAAAGTGCATCTCCTTGCTCTATTAGTCGAGCAAATTGCCCTACAAATGTGGAAGGCGCCACTGATTCAGCACCACCATCAATTTCATTTGCATTGACCAACATTGACAAGGCAATGTCCAGAGAAGACTGCTTCTTCTTCAAGTAATGAGCTGCCAACTGGATTAGGAAGTGTAAACAGAAGATCATGAACAAGGTCAAAGAACTTTGCAATACAAGGCCATAGAAGCCCTAGCAATTCACATCTTTCCAAAGTTATCAGCAGAGGTTAGGTTTCCAGCACATAGGTCCAATGGCTAAGACATAGATCTGCTTCAACCATGTAGAGCACACTGCATGCCAAAATTTTCGAAAGAGGTTTTCAACACACTGCAACAGTGGCCAAAAGAGTGTTGCTTCAACCATGAATAGCAGACAGAAGACAAAACTGAAAGAACAAATATGTAACAGTAATCATGCACATCATAATAAAATGGCAAAAAAAAGGCCTCAGTGGTGGAGAATTTATTGACTGGTATATTTTCAAACTTCTGGTTCCTTATCTGTCACCAAGTTTAAGTTACGACATATGAGGATATAAGGATTACAGATAACCAAGATCGGATGCAGCTAAAATACGTATGACACAATTTTATCAAAAGTGACCTGAATTGCATTCGTTGGTCCATCATGCAGATTAGAAAAAGGGGTTCTTCAAAATGCAAACTAACCAGAAGGATCTGTACCTGATAGTAATAAGCAGGACGAAATTCCCACTCTGTCAAGCCTCTATCAGGATTGTCTGCAGCGACAGACGAAATGCTTTGAGTAGTCGCAGAACTTGTCTCAAGCAACTCAGCAAATACCAAGAATTGTCTGCTCATCCATTCCCAGTGAAGATATATCGCTTCTGGTGCTCCTATAAGCCTTTTGTATGAAGCATTATGCTGGCGGAACCATGTGACTGCTTCTATAATCTTGCCACCATGCAGTAACAAAGTTGATACCTTAAAGTGCAGTTGTTCTGCAACATGTTTGATCTCAACTAACCGTTGGATTGGGGGCAATCTTGTTGAAATTCTGATCATCTAAATGTACAAGCAAATTGCAAAAAAAATTTGGCGCCAGTGTCAAAACACATGGGTATAAATTAAACCTTGATAGCAACTTCAAGACATAAGGTATGAAGATAAGTAAAAAATTCTCCATAAGATATCAAATACAAGCAAGACTAACTTCATCATATGCCCATATTTGTCTTTTATAAATTGACCGAGAGGCCTCGTCTTCCTATAACATGGTCTCTCATTCAATTTCCAGATACTTGAAATATAGGAATTGACAACATATTTACAGGGAAGTACTATTCCAAAATCAAAAAATAAAATATCAAGAGGACCGCAGCACTGAACTATACGTATCTGAACTTGAAATACTACCAAAGGCAGAAGGGTATACCTCTCGAAGTACACGATAAGCCTCCTCATAAAACCTTAATGCTTCAACCCAATCCCTTCGGAACTCTGCATATACAGCAACCTGGCATTGCTCATTCATAAGGACTATAGTCGAAAGATAAGAAAGTCGAACTAAGAACAACAAGATCATCCACATATATGATATCCTCACACATGGTGCTGCACGCTGCACGAAATTGTCAAACATGCAAGATGCAATTCTCTCTGCCAAAACCCAGAAGTTACGCCAAGCATTGAAGATCGCATAGAGTATGAATTGTTCATTTTGGATATGTATCAAGGCTGAAGCAAAGATTTTGCTTCCAACAATGATCAGTTGTATTTAATGGATGAAGAAGCATAGGAGCAAAGCAAAGGAACAAATTTTTCAGATCCAGCATCTTTCATTGGAAATAACTGCCACGCAGTCTTTGCTATGGCCTTGCCAGTCAAAGAAGATAAATTCTACTTTATAAGCTAAGAATCTGATTACCGACTTAAAAAAAAACTAAGAATCTGATCATACAGTTTAGCGGTGAAAACGATAAAATTACTTGTGATGTCTACCACTACTACTACAAACAGATCGTTTGGTAAGATACGATGTCACATGAGGAATCGCTGAGTCTTATCAAAAGATAACAATAGCAATGGTCCTTACTTTGAAGCAATAGCGTATATTTAATTCAATTGAGCTGAAGCTCTTCCTCTCAACCCGTGTTTTGATCCTTCGCCCTTCATCTCTATAATATGTATTGGCTAACTCAACAAATGTATTGGCCAATCTGCACAAAGCAGTTCTGTCAAGAGATCTCAATATCACTCAAAGGTTTCAGAAAGCAGAGTCAACATGATATATACATGCCTGTTGAGAGATTGTTTCAGTTCCAAAGCATCGCTAGGAGTATAGATAACAAGGTACTTGGAATCAACCTCAGCTCGCTTACGTAGAGCAATCATTCGATCTTCATTAATATCATCTGCACCACATAACTCAAAACAATCACAGATTAGTTATTGAAAAGTTAACATACCAAATAATTTTAATCCGTGTACCCTAGAGAAACATTAAGCGAGGATACGCTAAAAGAATGATATTATGATGGAAGAAAACAAATATTTATGGTCTTTATAAAATTGGAGAAACCATCCCAAGAGAAATTCTTTGGAAGATTCTCAAAAAGTAAGGAGTACATCTTGCCTTTATCTAAGTAATAACGGACATGTGTGATGGTGATGATACTCAAGTTAGAATGTATAGGGGAGACGGAAGGCATTCATATAAGCACAGGGTTACACCAAAGCTCAACTCTAAGTCTATTTTACCCTATAATGGACGAGTTGACAAGACATATCCACGATGATATACCATAGGGGACAATTAGTTTTAGAAACCATTTTCAGTTTTCATTCTCATCAATTTTCATTATCATTTTGTATTTTCTTGAAAATCTATTAGGTGAACGAAAATGAAAATGTCATAAAAAGAAAATCATGAAAGTGCATTTGGCTACATCTTCTTTTTATTTATCTTCTTAATTTAGATTTGATTAAGTTAGAATTAATAATTCACAATTATCATATATAATTTAGAAAAACAATCTTGTAAATGAATTGTGTTAAAGTTTCCAATATTGCTTCTCTACAGGGTTTGACTAGGCCTTGTATGCATGTAGCCTTCCTTCATCTAATAGCTTAACATTTTGGATTGAAATTCTAACATGATATTAAAGCCCTACTTAAGTTGTTCATGCCTTATTCAATGCTATAATTTATGAGAGATTTGTATGTCTCACTCTCTATTTGTCAATTCCATGACTGTTTCTTACTCCAATTTGCATGTAGGAAGTGGTGTTAAGTTTCATGCATTGCTTGTCTACAAAGTTTGGCTAGGTCTTCTACACATGTAGTCTCTTATTAACCTAAGTTTTTGAGTTGCCAATTAACAATTGACATAACTACATGCCTTGCTCCTCTTTTTCCTTTTCTTTAAATGAATATTCAAGGAAGCTTCAAGAAAACTCATAGAAGCTTAAAACAATTATCCCAAATTCAACAAAGCTTCAAGGGAGCACTTGCATGAAGAAAGAAAACATAGTGAATAGATAGGAGAAATAGGAGCTTTGTATTTTGAAGGAAGATTTCACGTATTTCCATTTGAAATGGAAGTTTTGAGAACCACAAAATGGTGTTTCCATTCTTGAAGCCGTAAAATTGGAGTTTTAGCTCTCCGTTCATTTGTTTGAAAACATTCCCAAAGATGACCAAAAACTGTTTTCTTTCCCTTTATTTTAATTCTCGAACGAGAATGAAAACTGGAAATTGGAGAATTCTCTAAAAACAGGGCCTTAGTATATACATTTTGTGGATCATATCATGATAGGTGAAACCCAAACAGGAGTGAGAAAAAAACTAAACCTTTGGAGGGAAGTGGGCTTTTGTCGAAGTTGATCAAAAACAAAATATATGACACGTAAGTTCAACAAAAGTAAAAGTTTCAACGATGCTTTTGTACAAATTGGAGACCAAGAAGTCCTATGGAGCGAAGACTTCTGATGTCTTGATTTTAATTAGCAAAACGTAAGAGTCAATGGAGATCTCACCCTTGGTGAACAAGTATGATGGATGACATGGAGAAGTGTGTCCGATACTTTGTGCAACCTTCGAATTGCACCTAAGCTTAAGGAGGAATTCTATAAAATGGCATAAGGCCAGCGATGAAGTGCGGGGAGTTAAGCATCAACAAGTACACAAACGGGCGTGTGAAGATATGAGAATACTTTACATGTGTGCAGGCACACAAGAAAGATAAGATAATGAATTAATTTGAGGAGAAGCACTTGTTACTCCAATTGAGGATAAAATGAAAGAAGCTCGGGTTTGAAATGGTCTGGTCACCTTGTACAAAAACCTTCATACTTGGGTCAAAGGGGCAGGGGAAGGCCGAAAAATACATAGAAGGAAATGAAAAGGAAAGATTCGGAACACCTAGACCTTACCAAAAACTTGATATGGAATCAAGCCGAATAACGTAAGAGGATCATATAGGAAGGTTGATTTTAGTGTTGTTGCTTCTATGGATTTTCCACAATTAATAGGGAAAGAACTTGCCATATCTTCACGAGTCAAGCGGCTGATACCAACTAATCCGAAACGTTAATTAAAAGGTTCACTAGTGAGAGAATGTCTTGACTTTCTAAGCTAAACCAGATTAAAAGCACCTCTTAACATACCAAAGTACAGCAGACTCAAGACTAAGGCTTCTATTAATGAAAAACCAAAACAATTCCACTTTCAACATAAACTAAGAGAGCGCCATACTTAACATTTACTTTCTTGCACTACACTCGGTATGAATGGATCAGAAGTTGACCTTAATTATTTTCCGAAACATACAACTATAAATAGTTGGTCCCTGAAAACAAGCCCGGCAAAAAAGAAAAAGACACGGGCTACATACCTCCAGAAGAAGATTGCACAACAATGACAACCAGTTTGATGTTCCGTGGCCGAGCTGCAGCTCTAAAATCAGACAGGAATCAATGATTAGAGCTACAATTTGGTGAGTGCACCATTGCTAAAACTAAAGAAATAAGTTGTGCCATGGAGCGTGACAACCCATCGCAGCATGTCCACTAATGACGTGGCGAGTGGCGAGAATCGATTATGTTCTCGTGATTGTGATTGCGATTAAGTTAGGAGGCAATCAACTCCTATTCCTGATTCATCGTCCCACATAATTCTCCTTTTTCAACTACCTAAAAGAACAATGACGAGCGTTGGATGCAATTGTCGCAAAACAGAAGGGAATTTCCATATCCGGGAGGGCAGACATGAAGCTAATGAAAGAACGATCATCTCCACCCGATCGGCGTATATCTATTCATATAATCCGCAGAAACTGTTGATGCAGAGTCGTAACAAGGAACTAAATCCGAATCAATTACCACTCCACATTATTCATACCGCACGCAACCGAAATCAGGGCTCGCGAGAAATCACAGCTCTTACTTGAGGTTCTCGAGCTCGGTGCACACCTGGAGCCACTGAGCGGGATCGCCGGACACGTGCGCGGAGCTGAACATGGCCGCGACCGCTGCCGGAACCCTAGTCCGGTGCTTGAGCAGCCAGTCCCGCCGCAGGATCCCGCCCGGGGGAGGATCCCCGGCGGCGGCGGCGGCGGCGGCGGGCTCCCTCGCCTTCCGCGTCAGGACGGCCTGGATCTTCGCGAAGTGGGGCAGGGCGAGGACGTTCATCGGGGGCTGCAGGGAGTGGAGGTGGCCGGAGATGGCGGGGTGGTGGTCGGAGCACCCTACCAGCGAGACCAGCGCCACCGGCGGCGTGCGCAGCTCCTCCGGGTACTCCTCCATCGGAATCCGATCCGGAATGCGCCGAGATCTGTGCGCTTTCCGGCCAGAGATAGAGAGAGAGAGAGAGAATTTGTTGCGACTTGCAAGTGCGTCGTGTGTGGAACTGGGAAAGCAATATATATATATAAAGAAAAATTATATGCATTTTTCATTTTTAATCAACTTTATTTTGCATTTCTTTAAAAAAAATTTATACAAAGTAAAGGGGATATCTTCAATTTTCAAAGCATCGAAATTGTATTTTTTTTCCTTTCTCTCTCTCGAATTATTTTGGATTGATTATTTTTATAAGCTCTTTTTATCGTGCGGAAATTAATACTCCTATTCTTTGTATAATTTTATTTCATCCAATGATGAACTTTGGATTTCTTTTTCATCTTGTCAACATCATCACCAAAATAAATTTAGAACTTTAAATTGTTCATCTCCATTTCATACATGTATGTGTCCATGTGTAATAAATATTTTGCAAGACCTATTAAATGTTAACTTCTGCGTATAAGCAAAGCGTGTGCACTTTATGCTAGTTACCAATCGAATAAAGTCGCGGGCGCCGATATTGAAGTCCTATTTAGTTCGGCAATCAGGCAACCCTCACCCGATGGCGGTACCACCGATCACACCCTTAAACTCCCGTCATCCTCTGATCTCTCTCTCTCTCTCTCTCTCTCTCTCTCTCTCTCTCTCTCTCTCTCTCTCTCTCTCTCTCGTCTTTTTTCCCCTTAAAATGTCATCATTTTCCATAATAAACTTAGCGCGATCGGCGCCATATTAATGTCTTAGAAATGGTCTGAAAAGAAGAAAGGAATGGCAAAATCTCAATTTAAATTGGAAAGCATAAAGAAAATATAGATAGTGTGATGGCCACTGTAGCTAGAAAATAACAATTAGCTTTTCTAAAAACATGTATGATGATCGGGTAAAGGATTCACGTTCATTATGCAAACAATGATAAAAAATTTTAAGCTAAGTTTGTTTCGCGAAAAATGAATTAATTAAAAAAAATTTTACTAAAAATGATCATTTATATCCCATACAAAAATGAATGAACAAATTTTTTTTAATTATCGACGGAAATGTTTAAACATAAATTACCATCGATAATAAAAATATTTTCCATCGCCTAATTATTTCAAGTGACACAAGCCACCAATTTTAAAAAAATATTTTTAAATTATTCATTTTCCTCGAAACAAAGGCACCCTTTAATCACAGGCACCCTTTAATCACGGGGTGGACTCATTCAATCAAGATAAAATCGACCATGCCCGACGCATCCAATTGAGGGTTCTGGCATAGTATTAAGCCCTTGCTTCAGAGCCCCCAGCTTACCAATCGTTCTGCTTATGAGGCGTAAATGGAAGAAGAAACCCTCGAGTCTGAGCAATTAGATGCTGCTGCTGCTGCATAATACAAGCTCAATTGTCTCAATGATCAGAGCATGGAATAGAGTAGGAAAACAATGATGTAAACGCTAGGGAGTTCTTTTGCACATCATCCAATTGATAGGCAAAACAACAACCAAGGATCAATGCGAAACAGCACTTCGTCCAGATGCGTGGAAACAATCCGGGTTACGCTAGGAATGGACCACGGAACCGACCCGGGTACGATATCTGTCCCGAAGAGAATCAGACATTGATTCCTTTAGGGTACAGGGGGAGGGGACATTTTCACATGACCGCAGGAAAACCCTATTTCCTGCAAAACGGGCACCATCGAATCTTTCCATGGCAAATAGTCCGAGCGATGGTGTGAGAAACACGTTCTACTGACGCGGTGGAAGAGCGCCCCTGGCCCTTCCATGCACCTGACTCCGGAGTTCGAAGTGACTCAACATCTTACAACTGACTCTGCGGTATCGTGATTCACAAAAAAGGATGACCTGCAGAACAATCGGATTCATCTTAAGAAAGGTCCATCTCAACGGCAAAACAGGAAATAACAAAACGGGGAAAAGACTATCGTAATGGTTGAATTCATGATTTCTTTATATACTAGAATCACCTACGGCAATACGTTCAATGGCCAAATGAATTCATTCGCACCCACAGAGGAAATGCTTTACGTGGGGTTGTAATAGGATCCAAGATAGTTCCCATATCTGGCATAAAAAAAGTAAGGAAGCCCAACAACGGGAAAAGGAATACACTTTAAAACTATGGGTGAACATCATGAGATGTGATCAGACATAAGGCTCATTCACTGTTTCGCCAAACTTCGGTCAATATCGTTACAACCACTACACTTTATAAAGTCATTCCATTATCATCACTCTGTCTGTCTTCTACACAAATTTCAACAAACATCAATGTGCTCGTGCAAAGGAACACTAAACCCAAGGCGGCATGCCATATGGTAACTACCAAACCCCCTTGACATGCCACATGGGCTACACAATCCACACTGCTGAGCAAAAGCTCCATGTCATATGGCAATGCACACCATGTGAAGCGTTTTATTTACCCAGCCACATTATCTACCACATAACATGGATGTCAAATTGTTCTTATTGAGACAATACCCTTTTTCCCATCAGCAACTTGAACTCAATACAAACTAGGTGATGGAATTGAGTAATTTGGTATAGTTCAGAGGGTAGTCGAAGCACAGATTGCCAGTTGGCAGCAAAAATAGCGCACGCAAATTAAAGCTTAACAGGGCTAGATACTACTTTGCTGATTACTCGATCATAACACAGCTTATGTAAACAGAAATTTTTCATCAAAAGAGCTGCTTAATAAGAATATATTCGGTACAAAATAAGCAATGCTCCAAAAGTTTATTATAGAAGCATAAGAATATTAGGCTCCACAGAATATTCAAATTGACATGGCAAAGCTGATTTACACAGATGTAAACAGTTGGGTTCAGAGGTTAATTTAGGTTGAGATGATGACGGTGGTCAAAAAACAGGGAGTAACATCATCAGCTAGAGGTTGATCTGAAAACAAGCCAATATAACATGGCTTAAAAGTTTAATGCAATGGCCAAGAATTTTTATCATGTGGTTATTGTATCTATTTGAGAAGGTCAGAAGTACAAATTGCAAAAGGATGTGCTAAACAACATGCAAAACCCAAAAAAACAAACTTTTCTTGCATTAGTAAAGCATAGAACTTCAGCTACTTAAAATTCTGAGCAGCAGTAATTGCAGCTAAAAGTACTCCTCCATACCTCTAGATGCCAAGATGACAGCTTGCAAGGCTAGATATGAAGCCTGCCACGAAAGTAGCAGAACCGCTGCTCTAAGTCCTGCGGCAATCTAAGGATTACCTGCATACCACCGGGAAAATTATTAACCTTTATCACCAATCTTTTTCGGAAAAAAGAGAAGAAGACAAGGTGAAGAAATTGTGCCTGTCAATGTGACTTCTGATCACCATTCAACCAGCTGTTTGATCAGAACCACTTGTGAACTGGGGAGAATGGGCAGTTACTATAATCTGTGCTTGTCCAGGAGCTGGTGCAGCCATACCTGGGAAAATTCATGAAAAGAATATCAAAGACTGATCTGAATATATTATCTTATCAAACATGAAAATGTAAGCATCGAGTATCCTGAGAGTCTTCATGGTAAAGCATAAATTCTAAAATACATTAAACACATAACAGCAGCACTGACATGAGAGACGCAGAGTCATCTGTCAAGTGGCTGCCTTTACGAGACAGACAACACCATTCACGTGGATATGAACAACCCAAAAGTGCATGAACTAAGAAGAGAATCAACATGCTTACGTTCAATACTCAACAAATGACAAGGCATAGAGTAGGGTTAAATGCAGTTAGTCAGAAATATCCACCAGTACAGAGCAAAGTAAGCACCCAGCAGTATATAAATGCAATCTAAATTGGAAATACTACATTGTAATATATCGAAACCAGATCACCAATCACTCAGTGTCAAATGAAAGTGAGGACTCTCACAGCTATGCAACATGTTTTGCATCACACACCACGTCTCATCACATGGTAGTTGAATAAGTGGGAAAATATATGGCATGGTCAACAAATTGTTAAAGTTTGTTAATAGTTCAGATTATCTTTACTAGAAAATATGGACAGGTATGCGATCAGAAAATAATTACACAAGTAAATGTATAAAACATATATGCACGTGTCCAGACACGGTCTCTCTCTTTAAGAATGAGGAGAATAGATTTAGGAAGAGGAACTCTGCCTGCAGGATATGGTGCTTGGAGTGCAGGGACTGCAGCTGTAACACCATTTACATTTGGTCCAGCAAATTGCACTACATGCTGATTTGGCACAGCATAACTTTGGGGGGAAGTGTAGCCATAACTGCTCGAAGGTGGATGTCCCACTTGTCCGTATGAGTATAGACCTGCACCGGTCGTGCTAGGCACACCATATATCTGAACATAATTCTGGGCCAGGTAAGGGTTGTAAGCACTCTGAAAAGTGTTAATTGGGGAAGAGTCGAATTAGAATGTCAACGACATAGAAATAATAAAAAGTCCCTATCTCTAATTCAACATGATTGTTCAAGTTACTGAGATATGAAGTACTTACCTGCGGGTAGACATACTCAGGTGCATATGTTGCGTACCTGCCGTAAAGAAAATAATGGATCTCTTAGATTATAGGTTTTGACTTATACTGTTGACAGGCAAACTTCCCATTACAAACCGAAATTAACATTCTCTTCTTCTTTTTCTTTTTTTCATGACAAATGAAGGTAACATATGATCACCATCTTTCGACAGCAGATATCAACAATACTAGCAAATAACACAAGGCTAATTGATTTAGTTATTTTTCATAATTTCTCCTGATTATACAATGATTACCAGCTGAATCACTACATTTCTAAAGTTGATGACATACGACAGCATAAATCATGACTTGAGAAAGGATACTGAAACTATCGCGGCAATGTGTACAACCATCAACTATCTCCATATCTCTCCCAAGGTTGCAATAACTGAAGGGCACACCGGAATCTCCGGTGGAGAGATATGCAGCAATGATTACATAGCTACTATAAACACTCGCCAATTACATTTAGCAAATTATCTTCTCCAACAAGCAACCTCATCCAATTCTACTCAATATGGGATTATACTGACGCAACACTCAACATCTGTAGTTCCAAAGTTTTCAGTTAGCAGCTACGATAATGACAACCACCACCAAGCCTTTCCTAAATGGAGCTTAGAACGGATCTTTTTGTGCCACCACAACTCTATTCAATACAAAATTCACTGAAACATCCCAATATGCAAGATCTTTCTTCGAAGTTTCTAATTCCGCAACAAATTCACGTGAACCTAAGGAATTGACCCATATTTAGTATCTACAAAGTGGGCAATATTAGCTAATCATGATGCGTCAATCGACACTAAACTGCTGCACTTTATAAAAGGATCGAACTGGCCAAGAAAAAAAGGATCAAATTAGAAAAGATAACGGATCTCAAGGCATGAAACCTTGCAACCTACCCATAGGGAGGATATACAAATCCGGGTTGATAACCATAAGTACTTGGTTGCTGGTAAGAAGGGTTTCCAATGTATGTACTCCTTGGCGTCTGCATGCTCCCAATAAGAGGAACTACTGGTCTCATCCGTCCTAAAGAAAGAAACAGAAAGAAAGATGCATGTTAAAGGACATTGACAGTAACAAATCCCATCAGTATCAGAAACACTAGAGATGTTATTATTCCTCATTGAAAGGCCGGCCTGAACATCATAGTACCAGCGTTCTAATAGGATCAGGCATTACTAGCATTATCTCAACCCTTTTATAGTCAGCAATTGATCCAACATTAGCAATACAGCTGCCACGCGTATGCATAAGCATTTGCAAAACTCACGGACGCACATGTTTGAATATAAAGCATGTTATCACAAATGTGTGCGCTTGAAATATACCTCAGGCACCACAAGGCAAACTAAGCGGTTTAGCCCAATTAAAAAAGAATAGCTCAATGAAAGAAGTCGGAAATAATTTCACACAAATAGAAAGTCACAAATTCATCTACGATCTCTACTAGTTACCTAGTTCATTTTCAAATGCAGATGGAGTAAATGAAGTACCAAAAGAAACAGGCGGCCGAAGCCGTCCGAGAGCAGCCAAATTACAATTAGCTCTCCTTCCATCAATAACTGGACTGGGATTTTCGCAAGCCCTCCTCGCAGATTCGGGATCATGGAATGTCACCTATCCTCCATATAAATCCAATACAAGTATAACCACATCATAGCTGTAGTGTAGTCAACAGCACCATATTACCATGACAAAAACAAGAATAACCCAAAAGCAAAAACTAAAGTACTAATCAACCAATCAATAGAAAAAAAAACCACATCCAATAACCACTAGGGACAGCCAAACACTTACAAAACCGTAGCCCTTGGATCGGCCGGTGTTCTTGTCGGTGATCACAACTGCCTCAAGAATGTCCCCAAACTGCTCAAAATAACGGCGCAGAGTGTCGTTCTGCGTCTCCCAAGCCAACCCCCCCACGAACACCTTCGTGTAGGTAGTATCCCCGACTCCAGTAAATGGAGAGCTCGGCACCGGTTGGTGATACGCCATGGACAAAAAAAATACCCAAAGAACCCACCGAGATCAAACCCAGAAAAGAATTCGTAGCGTTACTACAAAAACAACTCGACACGAAGAACCAGCGCGACACAGAGCTCGACCCAGTAGACCCTGAGCAGCCTCCTCCACCTCCTCACCATCATGGAGGCAGCATGCCGGGCGAACGGAGAAAGACCTAGGATTCAAGAAAAAGCAGAGAAGGAAAGAGAGTTTCTAGAAACAGGGCAGGGGCGCAAAAGGGCAGACACACATGAGGTGACGGTGATCAAAATAAAGAGAATGAACAGAGGACCGTAATAGAAAACCCTTAGAACAGTGAACAGAGTACAGGGGATGGGGCACGTCCAGATATGATTGATTCCAGAGAACCCCCCAACAAAAGAAGAGAAAGAGAGGGCGGGCTATAATGGATCAAAAGAAGAATGGGCATGGCTGATTTCATTGGAATATGACCTGGGAGTGTCGCTAAAGGCTGATCACCGTGAGCTGGATTTTCAGAATCTTCGGAGGCACCACCATCCGGAGCCAAATGCTCATCAGAACTCCAGAAATTGTTCCCCTCCCTTTTCTTTTCCCCTTTTCCCTTGCCAACCCTTTCTTTGTCACATAAGTTAGGACAAATTTTTCTTAGCCACGCACATGAGTTCGCATTTGCACACTAATCTGCCTATGTCGTTTCCCCTTCCCGTTCCGACACTGTAGCATGTGCCTTGCGAAACGATCCTTCAGTTCGGCCGGAAGGAGTGAGTTCGAGTCGCGATGCGATGCACGACTTAACACGAGCTCACCAGCCACGGCTTTGGTGCGACCGTGCGGTGAATGTCTCGACTTGGCCAGCGTCGCCATGGTCGTCATTGTATAGCTTTCTTCAGATCATTCGGCCTATGATGGCAATCTTTTTGGAAGGCGCAAAAGGAAAAATTGAAGATGGGGAAGAAAATCATGCCCAGGCACGATGGGCCTAGAGAATTTTCAAATGGGTGCGAATTTAATAAATTATCAGATGTTTGAAACGTCCATTGATTTAAATAAGTAATTTTGGAGCTTCTTTAATTGAATAGATGAGAACAAAAATCAAACAAACTTTGTTTATGCAGCAATGTGATTTTCCAAAAGATTACAGTCGTCTGTTGTGAATTTTGATCGTGGGGGCAAGATGAAGGGCGAATTTGGAATGATAACTTCTTTAATTACTTTATGAGAAATCTCGTGGGGACCAAATTGAAAATATTTTTGAAAATTGATGGTACATGTATGTATTATCAAAACTTTATTGCCCCCACTCTCAAGTAGGTCCGCCTCAAGAGGGAAGAGTGGCTGGGAAGAAAATGACAAGAGAAAGATTTTCCATTATTTGGAGAGAGAGAGTGTGTGTGAAAATGAAAGAAAAGAAAATTTTAATCACAAAATTGGTGATTTACATTCTATATTTCTACAGTAATCTCGGGCTCCGTTTGTTTCATGAAAATATTTTTCAAAAAACGATACCCTATATCGCTTATCGAATAGAAATGAATGAATAAATAGTATGTTCATCGTTCACGAAGATAGTTATACATAAGTTATAATTGATAATAAAAATATTTTTCATTAACCAGTTATTTTAAGCGATACAAATAATTATTTTTAGAAAGATATTATTGAAATAATTTATTTTTCATGAAGCAAACAAAGTCTCATATAAGTTTTATAAGAGGCGAAAGGGTTGGATTAGAATAAATGATGGACAAGCGTTGTAGGGATCTTGAACGCTATCATGAGATTCCTATTAAGATGAAATATTCAACTCAATTCAAACCTTTGAAAAGAGCAAGGACTCTCTCTTCTTTAGAGTGATGGCTTCATAAGTATCATGCCCCACGTACATCTGCGAGTGAGATGCAAACGATACTTTAAAAACTGCACTATAATTTTTAGATGTTCGATCCCAAAAAAAGAAAAAACTTTTATATGCCGCTAGAGTTCAATTCAACGGTTAATACCACGAAAATCTCAAATCGGTACAACTGTAACAAATTTATCTCAAACTAATTTTTTAACCATCAAAAATCTCAAAATTGATATATTTTGATAAATTTACCCAAAACTAATTTTTTGACCGCTCAAAACTTATACACCTGTGACAAATTTTCCTTCGTTAAATTGGATTAATACCACGAAAAAATAAAAATTGGTAAACATGTGATAAACGAGGGGTAAAACTCCAAATTGGTACACTTATCGAATACTACGTGTCATCCAACCGAGCAATTTGATGGTAAAATTTAACGGGAACTATCAGTGAGTAAATTTATCACGGGGCGTACCACTTTGGGATTTTTTGTGGTAAAAAAAATTAGTTTAGGATAAATTTGTCACAAATGTATCAGTTTGGGATTTTTCGTGGTATTAACCTTAAACTCAACAGTCTCAAAAAATATCTGCTAATTTATTGTCCAATTGAATCAAGTTTATTCCTCCGCGGACTTTTAAGTTGCATATACATAGAGATTGAGATTCTATGCAAATAGGGATAATTGAAACATGTCCAAGCTATGACATGATTAAGTCCTGTACCGGATGGGGAAAAGGATTTATGACTTGGTCAAGTACAATTTCGACACCCTAAATCAAATAAGACTTGTGACTTGACTTATGAGTGCGGTATGCTCAGGAATAATTGCCATCTTGTGTGCTTAGACGAGCACTTTCTTTAGGAGAATTCGGCTCAGGTGGAATGGGGAAGGGACATTACAAGTCATATCAGAGCAGCGCACCGGTAGGAAGTGTGAAAACCAAGTGCCACGCAGCACAAAGTGGTAACTTGTGAGAGAAGACACTTCTAAACTTGTTTTCGGACCAGAGAGCTACTGCATGCATGGCGAGAGCTACCTTTCGAACTTGTGGGAGCCACCTCTAGAACCGTACTTGTCCGGAGCAGTCCGAGACTTTGGGCAGACTCTAACGAGGAAGTTGGCACTTTAAGTTGAGAGTTTATCATATATTGAGGCCTATATTAGATAAGAGAGAATTTATAACTTGATTTATAAGTGCGATCCATCCTAAATTGTCATCACCTCGTAAGGTCACATGATTACTATTTTCAAAGGCTTGGCCAATGTCAAGCGAACTAGAAGGTTATAGCGACCCATCACACAATTGGTGACTTGATTACTTTTTCTTTTCTATGGGCTTGGCCATAGGGATGGGCCAACTCGTTGCGCGAGCATCCTACCGGTGTCTCCCATCACAAGTTCATCCATCTCTCTCTATCTCCCCCCTTGGCGCGCGGCCCCCTTGATCCGCAACCTTAATCTCGGGCCGCGCCACGGGTGACCACAGATTTGACGTGCCTAAGGTTGGGAGAGAGGGCCTGGCTGCAACAATGTGAGCGTCGTTGGCTAGAGCCATGAATATGGCGGGGGAGGCGCGGGTCAGCACGAACTGAAGTCGTAGTGCAGGAAAGACGGCAGGAAACAGAAGAAGGGCAAAGGCATCTATGTCGTTCAAGGAAGTAAATTGCAGACGCCGGCTCACGAGGCAAAACTTAAAGATCTCAAAACACTCTCCGAATGAAGTCCAGGGCCGCGATTCTGGGCCTCGCTCCCCCCTCAAAGGCTTGGACTCGCCTGGTGTCTTCATCTTCTATTGCCTCCAGTCTTCTTACGAACGGAGTCGACGATAAGGCTCCGCTTATTTCGCGAAAAATAGATAATTTAAAAAATATATTCTTGAAAATAATGGATTGTATTGTTTACAAAAACAAATGGTAGAAAGTTTTTTCACTGTCCACAAAAATGTTTAGACATAAATTATTGTTGATAATGAAAATATTTTTTATTGGCTAATTATTTCAAGCGATGTAACGATCTTTTTTAAGAAAATGTTTTCTATATCATTAATTTTTCGCAAAATAACAGAATCGAAACCAGACACGTAATGCAAATTAGAAACTCAGTATGCCTGCGGCAATATGTTGGTGTTCTTAACAACACAAACCCTCTGTTAATTTTCGACTTGATTTTGACCCTCCCCCGAGTCCGCATCACATCGATTGAAATCGATTTTAACCACCCGTGTACTTCGGATTTGGGGTTGATGCGTCACTATCAGAAGAGTCTCCATCCTCTCTTAAAACATTCTTTGGGCTAATCTCCATTCCTGCTCTATTCACCGTTGCGGCCTCAAAAACGACATAGCAAGATGTGCCATCGTTTTATCTTCGACCGTGTCCTATAAAATGATACCAATATACCACATCCACTTATAGACATATGCACGGGTCGTCTTGTTAAAGCAAAGAGATATGTTCACTATAAGTCCTAAAACTTATCACGAAATGTAGACGAATCTTAGAACTTGCAAAAACTACAATTAAGTCCTAAAATTTGTTAAGTTGGTATAATCAAATCCTTTCGCTAACTCCGTTCAATTTGGCTGACGGAAAATGCCGACATTGTTTGTTTGTTATTTTTTCTATTATACGTGCCAATGACCTGGCTAAAGCGATGTCGTTTTGGTCCAAAACTTATTTTTAATGCAAATTTTATCTAAATTAAATTTAAAAATAAGCTAATTTTTTTTAAAAAAAAGTTAGAACCAACCTTGCCGCCTAGTTCTAACTCTCCTTATTTTCTTTTTTTAGATTTTTAAAATTAAATTTAAATAAATTTGTATTAAAAATAATATTTGCACTAATACGACGTTGTTTTAGCCTTATGTTTCGTGTTTTGGCCAAAGAAAATATTAAAAAAGCCAATTCAACATTTTTTATTAGCCAAATTAGGTGGAGTTAATGGTAGAGGTGAGCATGGTTCCAGAGTAGAACCTAAAACTTGATAACTTTATTGGTGCGGATTTATAGATTCCATGTTCCAAAGTATGCATGATAAGTTTCAAGTTCCAAAAATTGAAAAAAAATATTTTGGCGAGTTGATTTCAGGTTCTAGGTAGGTGGGACCTGAAACCTTAAACAAGTTTTTTGTGTTTTTTATTGGTCTATGTTTTCATGTGACACTACGGTGTTCTACGGCGTTAGATGATGAGTGTATATTTGGAACCACTAGTCTAAGCTTTCATTTTATGACTTATTAATGTTTCATATTCTTTATGTGTCTGAATATAAGTTGTGGTCAGTGGATTGTAACGGCAAATGGTGGTCATTAAAAGTGATAATTCATTACAATTATTCAATTAATAATACTAGGAACCTAGGTAGACCATAAAACCTGTGATATGGTAGGTTCCAGGTTTCAAGATATATAGGGTACGTCGAGATTCTAAAAAATAAAGAACTTATTCCCATGGGTAGGTTCTAGGTAGAACATATATGAAATCTGGAACCGCTCACCCCAAGTTAACAGAATGACTTAATTGAACCAATTCGATAAATTTTCAAATTAATTACACTGTTTATAAATTTAAGACTCAATTGCACTTTCATGTTAAATTTAAAATTTCCAATGCACATATCCTTAAAGCAAAATAGCAAAAATCATGAAACCAGAACATAAGATAAAGCCCATCTGCTCTGCTGTCCCTGTCCAAGCGTGAGAAGTCAACCGCAAATAGGGATTTGCCTCGGCTCTGGCTTGCGATCATGCACGAACATTGTTAGGTAACACGATACACACATTGTAATTCGAACCTTAGAGGGTTCGATGGCTCACTTGCTGCCACAACAAGAACTATTGCCTATACGACGGTATACGTCTCATTTCAAATTCGTATTAGATCATTGATTACATCAAATCTCTCGATAGTTTTCACTAGATTCAACGGTTCAAATGTCTGCTGAGAGTATGCACTAGGTAAACTTAATAATGTCTCTTCATATATTCAGGTATGCTTGTAGGCATCAATTCTTGACGGCTAGTTCACCGAGACTTCCTAAGTTAATGTGTAAGGAAATCGAGATGTTTAGCTCTCGTCGAGAGTACGGCTCTTATTAAGCAGCAAATCAAAAGAAGATCGCAATTTTCAATGTACATTTAACTTTAAGATATGTGTAACTTTCGTAAATTACACATGACATAAAGTCAAACTTTTCAGAGCATGCATTAAAAACTAAACAACCGCAAACGCAAGCCAGTTAGAAGGTGAAATTGTCCCTCTTACTTTGGATAGGTATATTAAGTTTTTGTTATAGATTGTTTGTGAAGAACTTAAGAATATATACGTGCATTCTAATTTCCCAAAACAACTATAACCGCAAAAATAGGCGTCCAAGATTTGATGTGTTTGATAAACTCCTTATGGCAGCAGCACTTCAAAACTGGGTGAGGAAACTTCAGAGAAAATTATCCAAAATCTCATGAACCTATTGCACTTTTATCAATTCAGTCTTAAACCTTTCAATTTTGTCAATTGAGTTCTAAACCTTTTCATTTTTTGTCAATTAAGTCAATTCGGTCAATTTTGGGTTAAAATAACTGACGTGGACATCGGCCGTTTTATGTGGCACTACCGGCGCTGACATAGATAATTTTTAATATTATTTTAATACTTTTTGAATTTTTATTAATTATTTTTTGTTCTTTTCTTCTCTTTTCCTTATTTTCTTTTTTTTTTTTTCCCTTTTCCCTTCCCTGGCCACCACCGGGAGTTCATGATGGGCGGAGGTTGCTGGTCTCAGGCGAGGGCTACCCTTGCCGGCCTCTGGCAACGGAAGCCCAGGCCTCGGCTGGAAAGTACCACCCTTACTAGATTTGGCAAGGACAGTCCTTGCTAGCCAAGTGAGGCCGGCGACCTCGACAAGGCTTGGCGGTGGTAGCGGAGGGAAAAAGAAAATGAAAAATTAAAAAAAAGAAGAGAAAAGGGACAAAAGAAAAAAAGGTCAAGAGAGAAAAATAAAATAAAAATAAAAATTGTCCACGTCAGCTCGGTCATCGTATGTGGCACGGCCAACATCCAAGTTAGTAATTTCCGGTCAAAATTGGTTGGATGGATTTAATTGACAAAAAGTGAAAAAATTTAGGACTCATTTGATAAAATTGAAAGGTTTATGACTAAATTGGCTTTGCAATAAGTTTATGATTTTTTTGGATAAATTTTTGGCAACTTTACTCGCTTATCTTCGACGTGCTGAAACTTTAATACATGTATTACCAAACACGTGCTTACAACACTTCACTGTACGACAGGATTACATCGTACGACATAAGAACAGTCATACCAAACTAGAGCTCCCCCATTTATGATTGTACCACTATATATCACGAGAGAAATTAATGAACGTAATAACGTTTTTTAGCAGCTGTAGTCAATGAGTTGTTGAATGGGTCTAAGAACTTATTGGCTCACAAGATGCTAGTTGGGAACTAGCTATGCCAACTTTTCATGTTTCTAGACGATACATCATTTTAGAGTGCGTTTATTTCGTAAAAAATAAATAATTTAAAAAATATTTTTCAAAAAATAATTGCTCATCTCCCTTACAAAAATGAATAAACGAAAATTATTTTCATTTTTTACAAAAATATTTAGATATAAATTGTTGTTGATAATAAAATATATTTCATTAACTAATTATTTCGAGTGATATAGATGATTATTTATAGAAAATTATTTTTCAAATTATTCATTTCTTGCAAAACAAACAGAGCTTGTATTTTTGATAAAGCCATATCTATTGGGGGAATTGAGGATACACCTAGGAACCGGAAACTACAAAGGAATTGGGATCTTCCTCATTCAATCTTTGAAGCAACCCGGACGGCCTCCTAATTTTGGTGTTCTAGTTCTTTTGGGTTATGTTTGGCCTTTTGTTGGCTTGTTGTATAGTTCTTGCTGAGTCATCCTTGACCCCATTCGGACATTTCCATGTTCTACTTGGATCGAGGGTTGGCCTTGGCCCTTTTTTTTTTTTTGTATATGGTGTTTTGAAAAGTAATACATATTCTTACCTTTACCCAAAAAAAAAACAGAGCTTGTATTTTGGGGATTAAACCACCCGCCTGGGTGGCGCTGCTGGAGTGCGCACTCTTCCTCTTGCAAAAGGTTGAGTGTTCGAATCCCGGGCGCCTCAGGGTGACTTAACCGATGGCACGTGTGTGATGGCTAGCACGTGTCGCCCCCAGGGTTTACTCCCCGGCTGTCGGCCGTGCGGGGGTTCCCTAAGTTATCAAAAAAAAAAATAGAGCCTTTAATTCAGGTTACGTTACATATGTCCATAATATGAGTAAAAGTTCTTGACATAGATTGTCCTTGATGCGTTTCACGAATGTAATTTCCCTTCAAAAAAGTTACTTCGATTCCAAAATGATCTAAGTGTAAAGTCAGGGAATTAATTAAAGGGAAAAAACCACCAAAAATCTCAAACTTTGTTACTTGTGACACATTTACCCAGAATTTTTTTTTGTGACACCAAAAATCCCGAACTTTACTATTTGTGACACATTTACCCCAATGTACATTGTCCATGGGCATTTTCGTCTTTTTTTTTAAATTTTTTTTCTTTCCGGCGAGGGGGCCCCTTGCCGGATCCGGCGAGGGCGACCCCCGTTGGCGTCGGTTGAGGCTCGCCCTCGCCGGAAAGGAAAAAAAAGTAAAAAAAAAAAAAAGAAAAAAAGACGAAAATGCCCATGTACAATTTACATTGGGGTAAATGTGTCACAAATAGTAAAGTTTGGGGTTTTTGGTGTCACAAAAAAAGTTCAGGGCAAATGTGTCACAAGTGGCAAAGTTTGGGATTTTTTGTGATTTTTTCCCTTAATTAAACCATGGAAGTGACAAGTTGAAGAGCAACGGGGAATACAGGTAGAGATGACATCGTGATGTATTTGAACTTCTTGTCTTGGCAAACTCTATCAAATGAGGCTCTGTTTGTTTTGCGAAAAATATTTTCCTCGTTTTTCGTCATTTGGATAGCTTAGGAAAATGAGTCAACAGAAGATTTATACTTAAATTCAGAAAAATGATTTCCTTTTTAAAAATTGAAAATAATTTTCCAAAATATAATCAAATATTGGCTCTTGGATTAGAAACTTTTCGTTCAAACAAGGGAATCCCAATGCTCCTTCCTGAGCCCTTGGTAGCGGACCCGGGTCTAGAGGTCGGGGCATGTCCACTAGGGTCCATCAAGGCCAACCTCAGGTCTAAAGAGGTCGGGCCTGGGACCCCAGTGCCTATGCTTGTGCCTGAGAGCCGGGGATCTGAGCCCGGGACCTTGGTGTCTGTGCCTAGTTTTTCGATTGTCCATTGGCGCCTAAATAGTGTACTTTATTTAGGAAAATTAACTCAAATTTTCTTTATCAAACGAAGAAAAATATTTTTCAGTTCATTTTTATGTTTCAACCAAACACCGAAAAATATTGTCATTTTCCTAAAAAAAGCAAATGGCTTCTTGAAAAACATTTTCCAGAAATTTCATATTTTTTGCAAAACAAACGGAGGTTGAGATAAATGAATTTCTTTTGATAAATCACTCGATAACTTTGTTGTGACCCATCCAGCGGTTGACATTAGTCATGTCTTCATATAGGGAAAATTACCAAAAAAGTCCTAAACCTTTTGCAATTGTGCCAATTCAGTCCTAAACCTTTTTTTTTGCCAATTCAGTCCTAAACCTTTTACAAATAAGCCAATTCAGTCCATTTGGCCGGCCGGCGCTGACGTGGCCGCCGGCCGGCTGACGTGGCGCGCGGCCGGCGTCCACGTGATAATATTTTAATATTTTCGAATTTTTTTTCCTTTTTTCTTTTTTTTTTCCTTCTCCCCCTTGGCTGTCCGGCCAAGGGGGAGCCTCGCCGCAGCTGGGCGAGCTCGCCCAGCCAAGGCGAGCTCACCCAGCCAAGGCGAGCTCTGCCTCGCCGGAGCTAGGCGAGCTCGCCATGGTAGGGCGAGCTCCGCCTCGCCAGATCTGGGCGAGGGCGGAGCTCGCCATGGTAGGGCGAGCTCCGCCTCGCCAGATCTGGGCGAGGGCGGAGCTCGCCATGGCTGGGCGAGCTCCGCCCTCGCCCAGATCCGGCGAGGCGAAGCTCGCCATGGCTGGGCGAGCTCCGCCTCGCCGGAGTTGGGCGAGGCTCGCCCAGCGGCGGCGAGGCGGAGCTCGCCTTGGCTGGGCGAGCTCCGCCCTCGCCCAGATCCGGCGAGGCGGAGCTCGCCATGGCTGGGCGACCTCCGCCCAGCGGCCGCGAGGCGGAGCTCGCCTTGGCTGGGTGAGGCGGAGCTCGCCATGGCTGGGCGACCTCCGCCTCGCCGGAGCTGGGCGAGCTCGCCCAGCTGCAGCGAGGGCCCAGCTCGCCTCGCCGGAGCTGGGCCCTCGCCGGCGAGGCTCCCCCTTGGCCGGACAGCCAAGGGGGAGAAGGAAAAAAAAAAAGAAAAAAGGAAAAAAAATTCGAAAATATTAAAATATTATCACGTGGATGCCGGCCGGCGCCACGTCAGCCGGCTGGCGGCCACGTCAGCGCCGGCCGGCCAAATGGACTGAATTGGCTTATTTGTAAAAGGTTTAGGACTGAATTGGCAAAAAAAAAAGGTTTATGACTGAATTGGCACAATTGCAAAAGGTTTAGGACTTTTTTGGTAATTTTCCCCTTCATATATGTACCCCTAAAATATATATAAAAGAATGTTCTATTTTTGTTAGAGTGCTCGCGACAAAATACTTTTGTTTGAGGATTTTGATGAGTGTCTTAATTTGCCTATTATAAACTTCATTTGCTGCATCACCACGCCGTGTTGAACAAAGTGGTATAGGTAAAATACTTAGCTAGTTGCACCAGCAGGAGTCAAATTCTATTGTACACAACAATATATATTTAATAAACATATTTATGTGTATAAATGTATATATTCTGCTTTTGAAAGAATGAATTTAACCTTGCTTTGCTCCACCATGTGCTAGACGTATAGCCGTGCAATGATCGGGCCAAATACTCATAGAAAGTAAAAAAAAAAACCCTAAATTAGTATGAAAATTATATTTTTCTCTAAACGAGTTTCTTGTTCGTTTGTTGAGGTGATTTCTTCCCTCCATGCGTAGGGTAAATCTCTAAAAGAGTAATAGTATAAATCCCTTTACGAAGTGATGGTTGAAGCAGTCATATGAGTATTTGCTAGTAAAATTATTGAAAGAAATTGCAGAAAAATTGCACCACGAGTCTTAAACATTACACACGAAAGGCAATTAAGTCATAAGTCTTTCACGGTTCGATTAAGTCCGGAACCTGTATTGCAAAATATAAGCAATTCCTAAACTTATATTGGAATGCGCAATTTAAGGATGATCCGAGGCTACTTTTAAGTGACACTTAGGTAAATTGTCCGCTGCATAGCATAATGGCTACGATTGCGACATACGCACATGGTCCCTTGGTGTGAACCCCGACCCTCACTAGAGAAATTGGTCGCAAAATGTTCGTATTTGATTGCCAGAAATTGATCGCTGGGAAGTGGTTGCAAGACCAAAGAATTTGGTAGCCAAAAAGAACCTAGAAGTTGCTCTAGGACATTTCGGGCCCGTTTGATAACGTGTCGAACAATAAAAATTTCTGTTCTTTTATTTTCAGAAATAGTTTGGGAATAGAAATGCGTTTGGTAAACTTTTTGTTCCCGGTCACATTTTTACAAAAATTTGTGCCCAGAAACAGTTTTGGAAGAGAAACAAGAAGTAAAAAAAAGTTATTTCTTGTTTCTTGGCACAATTTTGAGAATCAGTTTTTTTTCTTCTTTTTCTTTTTTTTATTTTCATCTTTTTGTGTTGCTCTTCTTGAGTTGTGGCCGGTCACCAGCGGCCGGCGATCGGCCACAGCCCAGGGCCAGCGAGGGCGTCACAGCCCTCGCTAGCCGCCCGCGGAGGCAAGGGTCCCCCTTGCCGGCGAGGGCGAGGGCTGAACCCTCGCTGCCTGGGCGAGGGCTGAACCCTCGCTGCCTGGGCGAGGCTGCTCACCGTCGGTCATGGCAAGGTCGGCCTTGCCTAGATCGAACGAGGTAGAGCCTAGTCGTGGGTCGCGACGGCGAGGCTTGGCCTCGCCCAGATTTGGCGAGGCGGAGCCTCGCCGTTGCGATCCACGGTGAGGCCGACCTCGCCGTGGGTTGCGACGGCGAGGCAGGTGACCAGGGCGGCGGCCAAGGTCGTGACGCCCTGGCCTGTGGCCGGTCGCCAGTGATCAGCCATGGCCAAGGAAGAGAATCAGTAGAAAGAAAAAGAAAAAAAAATAAACAATTCAAAATATTATTAAAATATTATTAATGCAAAGAAATTTTATGTAGTTACTAAACACATTTCTGTTCTTTTCTATTCTAGAAATAGAAATTTTTGAACAGTTTACCAAATGCCTTCAAATGCTCAGAAATTGATTCCGGGCACAGAATAAAAAAGAATCATTTCTGTTCAAAAATAGTTCACGGGCACAAAATAGTTGTCATGCGCACCCTTAGAGCGATCAGAATTTCGGTCGCAAAAAAGTCAGTTCGTAGCTACCAGTTTTGCGAAATCCGGTAGCTAGAATTTGCCAGAATTCTATCAATGCTACTTTTTCAATTCCGATCTATAAAAACCTGACTTGCAAACTGTGGCAGTTCAATTTACAATCCGCATAAGGAAACTCGAATACTTTCATCTCAGTTTGACTGACATGACGAAATCCAAATATAAGTTATGCAAAGATCCAGGGATAATTACAAAAAGAAAGTCCTAACACTACAAAAAAGTTGGTTTTAGCAATGAATTTTGCCACGAAAAATTTAGCAAAATTCGTCCCTAAACGAATTTGCGACGGAAAAAAATTCGTCGCTAATAGGCCGTCGCAAAATTTTGTGGCAAAAAAAAATTCGTCGCTAATTATTCGTGGCTAATTTGCCACGAACTATATTCGTGGCAAAATTCATTGCTAATTTCACTACAAAAAAACAAGATTTTAGTCACGAATTTTGCCACGAAAAATGGCTAAAAGAATTTGCGATGAAAAAAATTTCATCGCTAATTTGGCGTCGCAAAATTTCGCCACGAAAAATTTCAATTTTTGTTGCTAATTAGCCACGAAAAAAAATTCGTGGCAAAATTCGTCTCTAATTATTCGTGGCAATTTTCGTAGCTAAATTGCGACGAAAAAAAATTCGTGGCTAATTATTCGTGGCAAAATTCGTTGCTAATTTGCCATGAACTATTTTCACAGCAAAATTCATCGCTAAATATTCATGGTAAAATTCGTCGCTAATTTGCCACGAATTTTTTTCATGACAAAATTTGTCGCTAATTTGACAATAACTTTTTTTTCCTAGCGACGAAGTCTATATTCATGGCAAAATTCATTGCTAATTTGCCAAGAAAATTTTTTTTTGCATCATTAAATTGCGACGAAATCCATTCGTGGCAAAATTCGTTGCTAATTTACGAAGAATTGTATTTTTTGTTTTAGTTAGTAAGTTTGCGACGAAAATTGTTTAGGGACGATTTCAATTTTAAATCTAATTAGCAGCAAAATTAATTACTAAAATATATATTTAACATTGCAACTCCAAAGAGAATCTACAATAATGGAGTTTCAATATAAACAATCCATCCCCTAATCTAAACTGACTTCAAATAATAATGTAGTTGTGATTCCCATGGTACTGGTGGGTATCTTGACTGAAGCCCCTTTCGTACCCAGAGGGAGCAGCTGGTCTTGGTCTATTAATTGCATAATATCCTGGAAAGTTTCGATTGCATGGTGGTTCCAAGATGCCAGAGGATTGATTGTTGTTCAACTTGATATTTAGTGTACTCTTGACAAGACGATAAGCTACTTCTCCCAACATTGGACCGACCATTGCTCCAGGTACTGATGGCTTGCAAGATTACAAGCACTGCATTTAGATGGGGAGAGAAAAGAAAGAAGCGTCTCTAAACAGAAACAATAGGGGAAAACGATCTCCAAAGATTCCACAAACACACTCAATAACCTGCAGGAGTAACCAAAATTTTATTCCAAATGTCCCTGGTTTCAAGTTCATTCTCAACTGCAAAATCTATTGCATCACAAGCCTCTAAATTGATACAAACCACCAATGCAGCAGCAGAAATACAAAACAAACGGACAGAGACATCAACCGAGACGGCAAGACCATCAGAATTCATTCTCACCTTTCTCTTCCATTCTGGCGCCTACCACTATTATCTTCATGCCATAACACAGGGAATGGCTTGTTATCCAGAGGTCCTAAAACCTATAAAAGTGAACAAGTGAGCCATCCATTTTCTTGTCACGACATCCAATATAAAGAGACCTAAACAGTAATTTGAAAAAGGTTCTCCTATATGAAATAATCCGTGCTTTTCAACCGTATTGATATTTCATAGAAATGTTGAAAGGGAAAAGGCCTCATGTAACATCAAACACAAAGCCCTACATAATGCACATAACGTTTTTCCAATTATATTGTATACATTGAGAACAAAATACAAATATTTGCTTTTAGATTAACATATATGAACCGGTAAGAGCATCATGTACCTTTGGAGGAATGACAACACCAGCAGGTGGTCTGGGGATGTGCTTGTGCTTTGCAGGATTGAGATAAGTAACATTACCGTAAAGCAACAGGGATTGTGAATGATTCAAGTTTGTCGCCCAAGAATTACAAAAGCAAATAAGAAACTTACTATACTTGATTGTTGACAATATTTTCCAATCCATGGATAGACGAAGGAATTACATTGGTCAGTACATTCCTCTCACTTAGCCAGAGGAATCCGTTCATTCCACCGCTGTAAAAAGATTCACAAAAAATGAATGCAGCATAATATAAAGTTACCCAATGGCAGCCTCGTCAAAATTTTCACACAAAATTCTATGCAAGAAAAAGACATACTGAGCTAATATTTGTGTCAATTGGTACATGATATCTTTCATATGGCCCTAATTGATAGCTTAATTGGTAGTACATATGAACTTGTAGTGACAAAGGATGAACCGGATGAACATAGAGCAAATCGAACATCACACCAATTCGAAGTTGCTCCTCCTTCTATATAAACCAGGTCAAACTGTGAGCATTCTCGAGCATCATGAGAAAGAAGATTGAATTACATAGGAGTTGTAGATAACAATGCCACCTAAGAAAATCATGAGCTGATGTTTGAAAAAAAAAAAGTCAAAAGGCAGAAATAGCATTGATGACTCTTGGAGTTCAACAAGGTCAGCCTACAAAATTCCACCTCCATAGAACATGACACTCCTTGCCACAACCCTAAGCTAAGCTCAGAATTGATCAAGTAATGGTCTCCAAATAAGCAGGAAAATATCCTTGCCACAATATTAACAAACAATGAAGCATGGAAGTTCTATTAAAAGGCTTTATCAAAACATTTTCATTTGACTACAAATGTTTAGTATCCCTGGACCAAAAACTCGTCACTATCCTATACGCACTACAAGTATATGGCTTCAGCACCCCAGCACAAATTGGAGCTCTTCAATCTGTACAAAAGCTTTACTACATAGATGCGGATGATGACAGAACCAACAATCTGTTCAAAAGCTTTATGATTGGCAAACACTATGCTTCAAGGCTAAAGGGTTTCAAAAGCTCAAGATATTAGGTCTTGATCATTTTGAGAAGCTGACATTTGTACAGATAGAGGAGGAAGCGATGTCTAAGCTAGAGAAATTGATCATCCAGCGATGCAAATAGTTGAAGACTATGCCATTAGGAATCAAGCACCTCACCAAGCTGAAATTGCTGGAGTTCCGTGGATATAAAAGAATTAACCGAGCAACTTAAGCTAGAAGAGAAGGATGAAGATAATAAGAAAGTGGCACATGTTCCAGACTTGCTCATTTCCAGCTAAAGTAGCCCCAATTCGATGACACGACCGCCACATCGAGCTCAAACAGCAAAGAAACGAAGAACAAGGCCGACCGATGATCACCGAGGTCGAAGCCAATTGCGGACGGGTCACATATCCCAACCATCACGACCAACGCAACGCCGGAAAATGCGCAGACAGTAGGTACAAGCCAACTAACTTGAGGTGATGCTGGCTCGAAATTCGCTACGGTCCAGACCAAGAGGAAAGAAGAGGCAAGAAACGAGGACGGACTCCGAAAGGAGTAGCGGCCGGAGGAGGTTTTCCTGGGTGAAGGAAACTGGAGCGATTTCGGCTCCGCCGGCACCGGAAGCAGGCGAGGAATGGGGGAGGTGGAGCAATGACCGGAGGAGGTCGTCCCGAACAAAGGAAATCAGAGCGATTTCGGCTTCGCCGGCACTGGAAGCGGGTGACGAAGGGGGGGTGGAGTAGCGGCCGAAGGAGGTCGTCTCGAGCGAAGGAAACCGGAGCATTTTTTTGAAAACGAAGGAGACGAAGGAGAGAGATTTGGGGGAATTGTTTTGGGTCGCAAGCTTTTCCCTCCAAGGAGACGAAGGAGAGGGAAAACGAAAAATGAAAAACGAAAAACAAAGAGACAGAGACAGAGAAGAGAGAACCGTAATCGTAAATGTAGCCCCATATGCCTTAGGACTTCATTTTCGCGGCAAATTTGCCACGAATTTCATAAAAAATGAATTAGGCTTATGTGAGCATTTTTTTAAAAAATTCATGACTAAATTCATAAAAAATGAATTGCGGACATTTTTTTAAAAAATT
This sequence comes from Syzygium jambos, assembly GCA_031216235.1. NCBI lineage: Eukaryota > Viridiplantae > Streptophyta > Magnoliopsida > Myrtales > Myrtaceae > Syzygium > Syzygium jambos. Next base: position 17,620,634 of record CM062228.1, read on the forward strand.
CGTGGCAAATTTACCACGAATTTTTAAAAAATGACTTAGTCGTGTGTGGGCATTTTTTTTTAAATTCATGGCAAATTTGCCACGGATTTAGCCACCAATTTCATAAAAAATGAAATTGAGGGCATTTTTTTAAAATTCGTGAAAAATTTGCCACGGATTTAACCACGAATTTCATAAAAAATGAATTGCAGGCATTTTTTTTAAAAATTCGTGGCAAATTTGCCACGGATTTAGCCACCAATTTCATAAAAAATGAATTGCGGACATTTTTTTAAAATTCATTTTTTTTGAAAAAAAATGAATTAGGCGTGTGTGGGCATTTTTTTCCAAATTCGTGGCAAATTTGCCACGAATTTTGCCACGAATTTCATTTCCACCAGCCTATAATGAAATTCGTGGCTAAATCTGTGACAAATTTGCCACAGATTTAGCCACGAATTTTATTTCTACTAGCCCACACATGCCTAATTCATTTTTTTTCCCGATAATAATTTGCCCCGGATTTAGCCACGAATTTCATTTCTACTAGCCCACACATGCCTAATTCATTTTTTTTCCCGACAATAACATTTCAGTAACGATAATAGCAATAATAATAATCAACAACAACAACAACAATACTAATAATTACGACAACAACAATAATAATAAATATGACAACAACAATAAACTCTTGTCATAATAATAATAATAATAATTACGACATAATTAGTAAAAAGTCTCAAAAATCTTCATCTTCACCTTCACCTTCGTCTTCATCTTGATCTTCATCTTCTTCTTGAGCATCGTCGTCGTCGTCGTCGTCGTCGTCGTCATCCTCTGCCTTAAAATCAGATTCTGCAACATCTTCTAAATTTGATTCGCGAATTTCAATTAGATCTACATCTATCATTACTCCACATGGATATCGTAGAGTTAGAATGTTATATTCCTCAATTTGAACAGTGTTACAAACTTCCTCTTGTTGATATGTTATATCCTTCTAGTGTTCCTCGATTTTTCTTTATGCTTTGGTTTTACATACAGCCAACCAATCAGCTTTATCACGTTTCAAACTATGATATGATGCATAATATACTTGAATTACTTGTTGTGCCAACACAAATAGTTCATATTTCATATACTTTTTCTTATGATTTATTTCGACCAAATTAAACTTCGTATGCACCTTCATTCCTTTGACGGGGTCGAACCACATGCACTTAAATAACACAACCTACATTAATAGTCCGGGGTACTCTATCTCCATGATTTTATCTAACAAGCCATAAAAATCATCTTTTGAACTGCCACCATTGGATGACCGAACATACACACTACTATTCATTGTGGTTTTTTCCATTCCATATTCTTGAGTGTGAAAATTATACCCGTTTATGAAATATGATGGCCAAGTTCGTACTCTTGACTTTAGACCCCATGATAGATAATATAACAATCCTTGCTCTTCAACTTGATCATGATTACTGTGAACCTAAGGTCACACATGCAAAGTCAATAATATACATTTAAATGGTGTATAAAATATTAATAACTTGATTTTGGTCCATAGGCAACTTACATATGTTTTGAACCATGCTGCAAATTGTTCATTACACAAACGGTCCAACTCATTTGATGGTAGTCCATACATTGAAGTTTGAAAAATCCTATTAACAATTTACATTTATATATTTATAAATATTTGACACGCAATGCATATATTAGCGACGAATTTATTTTTCATTGCAAATTACGTCGCAAAATTAGAGACGAAAAAAAGTAAGTTGCTAACTCTGTCGCAAATTAGCAACGAATACTTTTTTATCGCAAATTTCGTTGCAAATTAGCGACGGATTTTTTCGTGGCAAATTTCGTCACAAATTAGCGACGATTTTTTTTTCGTGGCAAATTCCGTCGCAAATTAGCGACGACATTTTTTTCCGTCGCAAATTAGCAACGAAAAAAAATTCGTTGCTAATTTCGTCGCAAATTTGTGACGAATTTTTTTTCGTGGAAAATTCCGTTACAAATTAGCGACGAATTTTTTTTTCGTCGCAAATTAGCAACGGAAAAAAAATTCATCGCTAATTCCATCGCAAATTAGCCACGAATTTTTTTTCGTGGCAAATTCCGTCGCAAATTAGCCATGGATTTTTTTGCCGTCGCAAATTTGCGATGAATTTTTTTTCGTCGCAAATTAGTGACGAAAAATTATTCGTCTCTAATTTGCGACGAAAAAAAATTCATCGCAAATTCCGTCGCTAATTAGCAACAAAAAATTATTTGTCGCTAATTTCCGTGGCTAAATCCTTATTTTTTTGTAGTGTAAATTTATTGCATTTGTGTCAATTTATTTCTAAATTTTTTGACAATTTACTAATGTAATCCATTCGGCCAATTTTAACTGACGTGAACACTGGCCATCTTAAGTGACATTGCCGACATTGACGTGGAAATTTTTGTAATTTTTGCAATGTTTTTGAATTTTTTGTTTCCTGTTTCTTTTCTTTTCTTTTTCTACTTCTTCCTTTGCTAGTCTCCGACCATCACGAATGCTTGGTGATTGGCCGCAAATGAGGGCTGACATTGTTGACCTCGCTGCCTCGCCAGATACCGGCAAGATTGAGCCTGGCAAGGCCGACCTTCGCTGGCCTCTAGCCAAACGAGGATGCTCGAGGCTGGCAAGGGGCAACGTCTATCGAGCCTCACCCAAAGCTAGTGAGGCCAACCCTTGCATGGGTGAGGACGCCTGAGGCTGGAAAGTGGTGACCTCTATTGAGCCTCGCACAAAGCTGGTAACACCAACACTTGCTGGATTTAGTGAGGGTGAGCCTTGCTTGGCTAGCAAGGCTGGCAAGGTTGGCCCTCACCTGTGGCCGGTCACAAGGCATTGTGGAGGCTCTATGACCGGCAGAGTAAGAAGGAAAAAGGAAAAAAAGAAAAGAAAATGAAAACAAAAAAATTATAAAAAAAATTCAAAAAAATTGCAAAGATTTTCATGTCAGTGTTGGTGATGCCATATAGAACAGCCGGCGCCCAAGTAAACGATTCTCAGTCAAAATTGGCTGAATGAACTATATCGGCAAATTGTCAAAAGTTTTAAAACTAAATTAGTCAAATTGAAAGGTTTATGACTGAATTGACATAACTGAAATAGATTTAGGATTTTTTTGGTAATTTTCCTCAAAGATCCGTATAAACATACATATATAGCATATAGATCGACACTACTCAAGAAGCAACTCACTTTAGAACACATCACAAAAAATTTCAAGTCCAAAAACATTACAAATTCCTAAGATAAACATGATTTTGCCCTTTGACCTAAGCAAGTTAAACTCCTCGACTTGTTCCAAATATCGACAAAAACCCTTATAGAGATCTTCTGCTTCGCGCATCCTCCGTCTCGACGAAGTGTCGCTTGTCCAAGTCCAATGGCTTCCCTTTTCTCAACGAACTGTCACTTGGCAGCGCTGCACATGACTACGCTAATGCCGGCTTTTCTGGAGAACTAGAGAGAAACCATCATAAGCAAGCAAAACAGTGGACCCTTAACGTGAGAGATGGGCACACATCGTGATCAAATTGCTAACCAACAAAAAGGGACTTGATTCTGCAGGCGAATATAGAAAGAATCAGCACGACAAATCTAGCATGTTTTGAATGGAAGAAAGGCGCAGCGTGCCTCCATAAGCATGCAACGTCCTCAATTAGAGCGGTTCTCAATTTATTGTTCTTGACGAAGACGATTCCTGAAGATCATATCACAATCATTTAGCATCGCTCACCTTCCACGGGTGGCAGTCATATGCGGTGGTCGACGGTAGCACTCGACGGGAGATGGGGATGGCTGAGGGCATGTGTGGCCGTGATTTACATTAGTGAGTGGAGAGGGAGGGAGGGAGGGAGGGAGGAGAGGCAACAGAACAGGAAAGGTAGCGACCGAACTATAAAATGTGGTCGCAAAAAATAAGTTATCATGGCAGGAGGGTGGCCGGGGGCGTCGGTGATTAGAAATGGCAATTGCATCACCCCGCCACTAGCGAAGATCACTAAACCTCGTTGCCATCAGGCTGACATAACGACCCAACGGCGCAAAATAAGAAAGAAGCCGAGATGATAGTGCACGACCGGAATTTGTTTGAGGATGAACAATGGTCTTCGTTTGCCCTAAACAAGTTTGATGCCACACGATTCGGGTCTCTTTACGCAGAACTCAGTGTGCGAATTCCATTACGAGTAACATTAAGGTATGGAAATATTGAGGAAATAAACGATCGAATAATAATATAAACAAAACAATGAAATAAATCGATCGGTATGACCTATATCCACTAGGACAACAGTAAAGAATTACATTATAGATCAACTGATACAATGAATATTACAACCATACTTAAGTCACTTAAACACCATCAGTATTTCTCAAGTTTCAATTGCACCCAATAACTCACATAATGTTTAACCCCACAATTCTTCACGAAATAATCTCTTAATTTCACAAAGGAAATCACAAATCTTACCACAAGATTTATTGGTTTCAACACTCTCAGATTGCTTCAGGCGTGATTTACAAGAAGTCGTCTCCTAGATACTCTTCATAAGTAACATTCACTTCTTATATATGGGCAAGGATTGGATCCAAAATAAAAATAAAAAAACCTCTTTTTAGGAAACCTTTTTCAACTAGAAAACCTATTCAAAATACTTGAATTAGGAAAATTTCCTTGAAGCTCAAACTTGAGACATATTTTGACGGGAAATATACACTAGCTCACAAAATCGGGTCACAGACCAATGTGATGAATCACAAGTTTGATTATGACGAAAGAAACAAGCGCGCCCAAGAAGAGTCGCTTCTCTTACCAACACCCTCTCGAGAATCTACCTCTCACCAGCTATTTCCTTCTTCTCTTGCAAGCGCGCCCCTTGAACTAAGCAAAGTCCAACTGATACTACGACGACATGTCACGAGAGACATTAACGAACGTAGTAACATTGCTGAGTAACCATTTGGGTCGCATTCGATAAGGTTGTTGAATGGGCCGAAGAGCCTATCGACTCAAGTGATGTTAGTTGGGTCTAGCTATGCCAACTTTTCATGCTTCTAGATGATACATCGTTTTCATTGGGATCGCATAACATATATGTACATAATTCCAGTAGAGTTCCCTTCACGAAGATTGTCCTTCATTAAAACAATCTTCATGGCGGAAAGTCGAGGAATGAATTGTCAATGGACATACGAGCATGACGAAGTATTTGAACTTCTTGTCTTGAAAGATAATACCAAACCGAGATGAATCGGGTTCTTCTGATAAGTCACTCGAATGCTTTGTCGTGACCCATTCCGCGGTTGACATTAAAAGATTTTGTGCCTATGCCCCTAAATTATCAAATAATAAAAGGAAAGTTTTGTCCTATTCTCAAAAAGTACGTGAGGCACGATACTTTATTTGAGGGTCGTTTTTTTTTGGTAAGTAATTTAATTTTGGTAAGTAGGGTCGTTTGTGTGTGTATATATGTAGCATCATATTATTCTAGATTAATCACATCTAGCAAAAGTAAAATATTGCATCTTATTATTCTACTTTTGAAAGAATAAATTTATTATTGCTTTGCTCTGCCATGTACTCGACATAGACCCGTGCAATGAGCTGGCCAAATACTCACAGAAAGTAAAAGAAAAACACTAATTAATATCAAAATTATATATTTCTTCCATTAGTGAATAATTTTTTTGTTCGTTTGTTGTGACGAGGGAATATAATTTTCTTCGCTTTTATCTCCACTGGTTAGATTGAACCCAATCAAATTACATTTTGAGTTAATTTATTGAGATCGCCGGTCGTGACACATAGAGCTGCCGATAAATACTAAATCATCATGTGAACAATTTCAAGCGAGAAATGGCCGGAAGGAGTCGGAATTTCACGCAAACATTTAAAACTACATTTGAACAATCGAAATGTTTAGGACTACATTGACGTTCGTGCATTGGTTTAGGACTGAAATAACAATTTTCCTGATAATCATTGATGCACACCTCATTTACATACATCGGCAGGTAAACAAATTGGTTGGGACACTAATGGGAGTATCGTGCGGGGCAAAGGATCTCCATCTGGGGAGGGAGGCGTACATTTTATGCCTCGCGTAACATTCACATGGGTGTCTTGATGCGCCTCAACCCTAGGCGCATGCCTCGTTTACATACTTCACCGATTACTATTTTCAGCTTTACACGACCTCCATAATGATGGGATTTTCGCATGTCCAATTCCGATGGCTTCTTTTTCTTCATGGACCACTTGGTAAGCACTTCGCATGTCACATTCAAATTAAACAAAATTAGAAAATCGTTGAAAATATATTTCAAGTTTGAGTTCAAAAAAGAAACCTTTCTAATTTGAATAAGGTTCCTAGTAGAATAATTTGAGCGTGGTTGTAATCTCCTTTGTATCGTTTGATCTATAGTGGAATTATTTGTTGCTCTCCCCATGGGCATAGGTTATATCGATCGTACCACGTAAATCTAGTGTCCGATTAATTTTCTTGTTCACTCTATTTTGTTGTTCGATTGCTTGTTTCCACAATAATTATTATTAGAGCTATGCTTGACTGAGTTTTAAGCGAATCAATGTCAACAGAAGAAAGAAAAGTGAGAATCGATCAAATAATGGGAAGGATTTTGGTTTATGGAAAATGTACATTGAGAATTATCTGTACCAAAGGAAACTGCACTTATCCTTATTTGGGGATAAACTAGAGTCGACAAAGCAAGATAAATGGGAATTGCTGAATAGACAAGCATTGCAGCTGACGTTGGTTGGTGATGTCACTTTTAACATTATGAAAGATAAGACCACTGTAGGTTTGATGAAAACCATGTCATATATGTACGAGAAGTTCTCTGCAATCAACAATGTCTACTTGATACAACTCTATTTAACCTAAAGATGGGAAAATGTGTATTAGTTGCTGATCATATCAATGAATTCGTTGTGATTGTTAGTCAATTGAATTAAGTTGAAATTGACTTTGAAGATGAGGTATATGTTTTGATTCTATTATCTTCATTGCTGAATAGTTGGAATATTACTACTACTACCGTTAGTAATTCCTTTGCGCCAACAATCTTGACGTTTGATAGGGTTCGTGATTTGATTTTAAGCGAGGACATCCATAAGAGAGAATATATTCAACCTATGTCTACTGCTTTAGTAGGTGAAAGTAGAGGAGTAACCGGTACTCATGTTAGTAGAAGTAGTATAAACCCGAAATACAAAATCAATCTAAGACTAGTGGTGTTGTCCATTGGAGTTCTGGAAATGAGGCATATTAGAAATGATTGCCTTAAGTTGAAGAATGAGAAGGGTGGGGGAATTAGAATCGAGTTTGCATACGATGTTCTGATTGTAGGCAATAATAGATCGGGTAATGTTGATTATGTCTTATTTGTCATTGAGGATTTGTCGTTTGACGGATGGATTATTGATTCTAGTTGTTCGTTCCATGCTACACCAAATAATAACTGATTTACTACTTATCAATGCATAGTTAGAAGTGAGTGATGTCCATGGTTATAGCGAAGTTCAAGCGAGACTTGAATTTGAAAGATATCTGTGGCGGTCGAGTTCATAAGAGGCCGTGGGAGAGTAGTAGTGAAATTCAAATTCCAGTGAAGCGATTGTGACTTGGCTCAAAGGTCGAGCCAATGTAAATATTGTTACTCGAGTTTGAGCTCACAAGGGAAACTTTCCTAATTTGAATAAGTTTCCTAATTGAAGTTGGTTTCCTATGTAAGTAGTTACCTACTCCAAATAGATTTCCTATTTTGAATTTAAATCTCTTCTATATATATAAGAAGTGTGACCTCTTGTGAAGACTATCCAAGAGGTGACTTCCTGTGAATTATACTTTGAAGTAATAGAGAGCCAATAAATCTTATGGTAAGATTTGTAAATTTCATTGTGAGATCGAGAGATTATTTCGTGAGAAATTGTGAAGCTAAATACTATATGAGTTATTAAGGTTTGGAAAATCCTAAAAGTGTTTGAGTGATTCAAGTATGATTGTAATTCCCGTTATATCACTTGATCTATAATGGAATTCTTTGTTCACTACAAAAAAACTGCATTTTAGCGACGATAATTAGCGACGAATTACCGCAAATTTTCGTCGCTATAAATTTTTAGCGACGACCTTTGCGACGAACCAAATTTCGTTGCGAAAAACCATGTCGCTAAATTAGCGACGAAATATATGGCAATTCGTCGCTAAGTAGCGACAAAATATGTCGTCGCTAAAACATCTGTCGCAAAACTCAGATATCACAATTTAGCGACTACATATACCATTAGTCGCCATTTAGCGACGAACTAAACCTGGCGTCGCTAATATTTTAGCGACTACAAGAGTATGATCGTCGCAAATTGGCGACAAACTGGGTCGTCGCTAAAACATCTGTCGCAAAACTCAGATATAGCAACTTGGCGACTAGACACACCATTAGTCGCCATTTAGCGACAAACTACACCAGGCGTCGCTAATATTTAAGCGACTACAAGAAAAATATCGTCGCAAAAATCCAGAATGCACTCAGTCTCGCATATTTAGCGACAACAATGTCTACGGCCGTCACCAATTAGCGATAACTTTATCCCCCGTCGCTAATGACGTCCCGAATGCAAAATGGTAGTTCTCGGCCACTTTTAGCGACAAGGTAGTCGCCGATTCGTCGCTATTTCGCGACAAAGGAAACTTTGCGTCGCTAAATCGTATTTAGCGACAACAATGTCTACTGCCGTCACCAATTAGCGATAACTTTATCCCCGTCGCTAATGACGTCCCGAATGCAAAATGGTAGCTCTCGGCCACTTTTAGCGACAAGGTAGTCGCCGATTCGTCGCTATTTAGCGACAAAGGAAACTTTTCGTCGCTAAATCGTATTTAGCGACAACAATGTCTACTGCCGTCACCAATTAGCGATAACTTTATCCCCCGTCGCTAATGACGTCCCGAATGCAAAATGGTAGCTCTCGGCCACTTTTAGCGACAAGGTAGTCGCCGATTCGTCGCTATTTAGCGACAAAGGCAACTTTTCGTCGCTAAATCGTCCAGAATAGCGACGAGAGTATATCGTAGCGTCGCTAAACCTGTTCGAACGATTAATATGTTTTTTTTGTTTTTTGTTCAGTTCTACCTGATAAGTCATAACATTCAACGAAAAACGAAATATAGCAGCAAAAAGTAAATATCTAAGAAAAGTACCCATATCAAAAAGGTTCAGCAAATGTATCTAATTAAACAATTATCATTCGCACATATCTAAAATGTTCAGCAAATGTATCTACTCTTCATGGTCTTCATCGGGTGGGGGTGCCGGTGGAAGTCCAGTCTGCTCGGCTGCTTCATCATCATCGGCTTGCTGCGAATGCTGACCCTGCTGTTGTCTCATTAGCAGACTCAGTTGTTGTTGCATGATGCGCATTGCCTCATCTCTGGCATCTATGGCATCTAGTCTCTCCTCCATCTTCTTCATTTTTTCGTCTTTCTCTGCAAGTAGATTCTCGAGGTTTTCCACTTTTTTTTCCAGCTCACTCTCTCTTGCGCTGCGCCTTGAACTCGTTCCAGCAGAAGATGTGCCTACCGACTTCATGCTGTCCCGGGCTAACGACCCCAACCCGTACACCTTCCCTTTCTTCACTGCTGCAGATGCCTGCCACCACAGCTTCTCCTGCTCGGCCTGCGACATTTCAATCGTGGGCGACGTCCCTTCTGTACCCTCGCCGCTGCCACTACCCCCGACACCCGCCGTAGATGCAAGCATTTCATCAAATTTTTCCTACGTACACACTTTAAAAGTTACTAGGCATGCATTACAATCAACTAATCTGCTATAAAATCATCAAGTTCGAACATACCTTAACGGCCTTCGCCGTGCCACTGACGAATGATTTGTCCTTTCTCATGAAGGTCCGCTCATATGTTTGTGAGAAGCTGGGCGGCGTTCCCATCACCTTCGCCTAACATACACAACGGACTTCCAACTAGTCATACAATGTATTAACGGAATAAATTGACAATCTGACAATACTTACCATCTTCCTTTTGTGCTCCGCAACTGTGATGGAGCCGCCGGCATACGTCCCAATCCCAGATTCTCTGGAACTGGAAGTTCGATTAATTTTATTCCTCTCGCTGGCGCGCTTATGCTCCTCAATAGCCCACTTTCTATGGATTTCCCACCATGACTGATCGTGCATCCAAGCCGGCTGCCTCTGAGTGGTTTTCGCCTTGTTCATCACATTTCGCATGTGATCGCCGGCCTTCTTGTTTAAAATTCTCCTAACCTCGCTATCCATAGATCTGTCCCAATAGTACTTGCGCTGCAAAAAAACAAAAAAAGCTAACTCAATTTACCAATACATTTTAGAAATGTCACTAACAAACCGATCTTACACTTACCTCAAACTCTCGCCACCATACTCTCCTATCTTCCTCCGGCGCTTGCGTAATGCATGTATATGGCCCACGCCAAAAATTGTTGATCATACGATACCAGTCCCGCAGGACTACCGTAGCTCTGTAGAAGCTGCATTTGTTAAACATAAAAAATACATAAAACATCTCAAAAGCATAAGAAAATCTAGCCTATACAGTTAATAACAAAAAATTAAGCACTTTCATCAAATTGTACTTACGAGTCTCCTAACGGTTCTATCCGCCTCCTCCCTTGATCATCGATGACCCAATTGTCATCCGCATCTTCGGCGCTTGGCGATGTCGACGCTTGGCCTACCGATGATCGTGCCGTGATCAAAGGCTCGCCCTCAGATTGAGTCTCCTCCGTTCCTTCGTCTTCCTCCTGTTGAGGCTGCGGTTCTGTGGGGGGCGTATCGACCCAAGTGGGCGTGGGCACGAAGGTCCGTCGAGGGGGACTAGCCTCGTCGACCGGCCTGATCACGACTGCCATTGAACGCCCTCCTCTGGCCCGTCCACGTGTATAGACCGTCGGTTGATCAGCAGCCTTACCCTTACCCTTGTTGTTATTTTTCTGATTTGGACGCTGGTGCACATTGGAAAAACAAACTAGTTAGAACAATTTATTTACCAACTAGAAATGATTTATAACCCAATTAAAAACTTACCATTTTTCTTGCAGTGTGTAAATATTGTTCTTCTTCCTGCATAAGGAAAACAACATTACAAAAGGTAACAACCAGCTTGCTTCAATCACTGTCTTAACAACCAAAGGTAAGCCCATGTCTTGATTGGTTCAGTATCAGCAAGGCAATGTAAGTTGCAGTCATCGACAAAGTAAGACAGAGGATGGTAAAACCAGCGTTGGGCAAGCACTGGAGACGCAAAAACAAAGTCCCAGATCCTCAATCGATGCAACTCACAAAAAAAAAATTTACTTTTAATTTGCTTGTACGGAACAAAAGAAGTTAAATCATACTCATGCCATTATTTGGTTAAAACTAGCCAACCTATAGCAAGAACTGTGGGAAAAAAAAATCAGATTACCTCATGCGCTTGAGATCACTGCACCAGACGACAAGAAGAATAATTGACGGGAGTACACGAACACAACAAAAGTAACCCAATACCTTAAAACCGTATCGCTTCACAGTTCTCCCATACATAGTATGCAAAATGACCCTCTAAAAGTGCCCGGCTGCCAGCTAAAGAGGCACCCAGTACGCAAGCTGAACTCAGTCATCCTCCTAAGGTGCTCAATAACAGCAAGTTAATTGAACTGGGAAGTACAGCAAAATCAACAAACTCAAACCAAACAGCCGATATCATTCTCGCGCCACCCACTTAAAAAGCCACACCCCACGAGACCAAAAAAACACTCCAATCTCATTTAACTACCTCAACATTCCCCGTAACTCCAATTCGTTCAAATCAGATCATACCCTCTTTTCCCCCCTATCTACCCAATGAACCCTTTCGATCATCGACGGAAAAGAAACCTGAAAAACTGCGACGACCGAGTACAATCCAGGCGAACTCAACTCCGCAGCCTAAAAATGCAACCGAGCAACGAACTGCCCGTTCGACCAGTGTAGCAGCAAGAGGAACAAACGAGCAAATGATGCAGCAACCAAAGAGGATGAAACGGAAGCGGAAGAACAGCAGGCGAGCCGTTACCAGAGGGAATGCGGATCGCCGGAGCCGGAAAATGGAGAGCGAGGGTCGTGACCGGCGAACTCCGAGTCGCCTTTTGGCTTGGGCGGCGGGGAGCGGGCGGACGAGCGGCGGCGAGCGGGCGGACGACCGGCGGCGGGCGATCGAGCGGCGTCGGAGGTCACAAGGAGAGCGAGAGTAGAGGAGAGATCGAGAGAGACAGAGAGAGACAGAATGGGCAAAATCGATTTCTTGCTTAGGTTATCGTGATTCAGCGACGGTATAGCCACGAATCGTCGCTAATTGGCTACAATTAAAAAACCTCTGTCGCTAATTCGCGACGGTATAGCGACCAAGTAGTCGCTAAAACGCCTGAATCAAATCCAAGCTCTCGGCCACATTTGGCGACCAATCAGCGACAACATCGTCGCTACAATTTCACTTTTAGCGACGACATTTATTTCCCCGTCACCAAGTAGCGACGAAGATATGTAATCCGTCGCTAATGATGTCCCGAATGCAAATTGTATAGCTCTCGGTAACTTTTGGCGACGACCGAGCACGTCTCCGTCGCTAAAATTTCACTTTTAGCGACGAGATGAGCTCCCCGTCACCAAGTAGCGACGAAGATATGTGATCCGTCGCTAATGATGTCCCCGAATGCAAATTGTGTAGCTCTCGGTAACTTCTGGCGACGACCGAGCACGTCTCCGTCCCTAAAATTTCACTTTTAGCGACGAAATGAGCTCCCCGTCACCAAGTAGCGACGAAGATATGTGATCCGTCGCTAATGATGTCCCGAATGCAAATTGTATAGCTCTCGGTAACTTTTGGCGACGACCGAGCACGTCTCCGTCACTAATTAGCGACAAGAACAGGGTCCGTCGCTAATGTCGGACCGAATACCAAATATAAAGCTCTCGGCCACTTTTGGCGACGACAAGGTTATGACCGTCGCTAATTAGTGACTATTGTTTATGCTTTGTCGCTAAAGATGTACCCCATTGCAAATTTTATATCTCTCGGCCTTTTTTGGCGACGACATTGTGCGTCGCCGTCACTAATTAGTGACTTTTTTAGCGACAAAATTGTCGCTAATTTTTACAGAATACACCTAATTACATTATTATATATTTATATATAAATACACCTGATTCATAAATAATATTATCATATATACCGTATATACTGAATATTAATTATAACACAATAAACCATAAAATACGTTATACATGTCATAAAAGAAGAATAGTAAAAGTTTCAAAACCCAAAGTCGTTGTCATTGTCATCTTCGTCGTTGTCATGATCATCGTCGTCTTCTGCATCTTCACTATGATCATAAAACTCGTCTTCGTCTTCGGTGTCCTCGTTTTCCTCATCAGTGTCCTCGTCATCATCAGTGATAAATTCATCTTCTTCAACACTATGATGCAAGTTCGATTGACGAACTTCACTTGCATCAACATCGATCAATGCTCCATGTGGGTCTTGTAAAGATGGAATATTATATTCATAAGGTTCAGCTGTGTGCAGAACGACCTCTTGCTGATATGCTGTATCTTTCCAGTGTTGTTCGATCTTTTTTCGCGCTTTGATTTGACATGCTGCCAACCACTCAACTTTGTCCTGTTTCAAGCTCGGATATGATGCGTAATAGACTTGAATTGCTTGTTGTGCCAGTACAAATGGTTCGTATTTCATATATTTTCTCTTGTGATTAACTTCAACCAAATTAAACTTCGGATGCACCCTCATTCCTTTGATAGGGTCGAACCACGTGCATTTAAATAACGTAACGGCCAATGGTGGACCAGGGTACTCTACCTGTATGATAGCATCCAACAAGCCGTAAAAGGCCTCCATCAAACTGCTCCCAGATCGAACACAGACGCCACTATTCATCGTGGCCTTTCCCTTGCCATATTCTTGCGTGTGAAAATTATAACCGTTGACAAAATATGCTGGCCAAGTTCTTGCTATTGCTTTTGGACCCAATGACAGATGATATAACAACCCTTCATTCTCGATCATGGCTGGAATATTGTGAACCTAATGACACATATGAATAAGTTATTCATATATGTACGTATACATAGAGTATTGCTTAATATCAAAATTTGATGAAAACTACAAGTTAACACTGCACGTCGATCTTACATAATTTTTAAACCATGCTGCAAAATGGTCATTGCACAAACGATCGAGCTCATCAGGCGATACTCCTGACATGGATGCCCGAAACATTCTGTTCGATTTGAGCCAAGATAGAATAATTTATTAGCGAATGGTTAGACACAATAAATGTGTATATACATTCACATTGTGAGGTCTAATATGAAATGCTTACTGAAAGTATGGCTCCACTTCTGGACAATTCAATAAAATGTATGTGTGGGCTGCATGCATTTCTTCCCCCGTTATATAACGTAACTTACATACGCCGCTTGGTCGACCAAGATAATTGAAAATGGAGAATGAGTTACAATCCGAATCAAGCGGTCCCTCGTCGTTTCGTCCTGGTCTCCGCCTCTTGCATTGCACGTGCGACTCAAAGTAGTATGATGCAAATGTAGTCACTTCTTCAACAATGTATGCATTACAAATTGAAGCCTCCACACATGCCTTATTCTTAATTTTTTTCTTCAAATGATACAAAAACCTATATGGAAAACGACATTAGTGTGCAACATCGTTGATAGGTAGTTTCATTCCAATACAAAATGAAAAACATTGTTACCTCTCAAATGGGTACATCCATCGAAATTGGACGGGACCTGCAAGTTTTGCTTCGTATGGCAAATGAACTAGTAGATGCTCCATTGAATCAAAGAACGATGGGGGGAATATCCGCTCCAAGTTACACATGATGATTGGAATATCTTTCTCCAGCTTCTCCATGTGTGATGTACGTAACATTGTCGAGCAAATATCATGAAAGAAAGTCGTCAATTCAGTAAGAGCGCCCCACACGAAGTTTGGCAGAAATTCCTTCAAGGCTATTGGAAGTAGTCGCTCCATAAAGACGTGACAGTCATGACTTTTCATACCTGACAACTTACATCCATTCAAATCAACACATCTCCCGATGTTTGAAGGATACCCATCAGGAAATCGGACAGATTTCAACCATGTTAAGACTGCACGTCGCTGCTCCTTGGTCAACGTGTACACTGCTTTTGGCTTTGGACCAATACTGCTTGGCTCCACGTCTAGAGTCGGCCGATCACAAATGTCTCGCAAGTCTTTTCTTGCATTTAGGTTGTCCTTTGTTTTGCCAGGGACGTCCATCACCGTGTTGATGACATTCTCGAAAACATTCTTCTCTATGTGCATGACGTCAAGGTTATGATGAACAAAGTGGGTCTTCCAATATGGTAAATGCCAAAATATACTGCGCTTTGTCCATTTATGCGTAGAACCATACGAATGAGGTATGCATTGCGGGGCATCAACAACGGTCGGGAAGGTTTGGACTCGTTCCCAAAGTTCATAACCGGTCAACCTCATTGGTGGAGGTGTCCTTTCAATCCTTTTTTTGACGAACTCTTTCTTATTCCTTCTAAATGGATGATTCATCGGTAAGAATTGTCTGTGGCAATCAAAGTAACACGCCTTCTTACCATGTTTTAATCGGAACGACTTTGATTTCTCCATACAAATCGGACATCCTAACAGGCCGGCTGTGCTCCACCCAGACAACATTCCATAAGCTGGGAAGTCATTTATCGTCCAAAGAAGCGCAGCCCTCAATAGAAATGTTTTATCGGTGCAAACATCATAGGTTGGAACACCAACATTCCATAGTTGTTGCAACTCTTCAATCAATGGTTGCATGTAAACGTCTATCATCTTCTTCGGGTTATGCGGACCGGGCACGATCAATGTCAGAAACATATAAGGTGTCTTCATGCACATGCCAGGAGGGAGATTGTACGGCGTTAATATGACTGGCCAGCATGAATAGTTTTTTCCGGTTTTACCAAAGGGGGCAAACCCATCACTACATAGACCTAGCCTGATGTTGCGTCGCTCCATAGCGAAACCTGGGTATGTTCTATCGAAATGTTTCCAGGCGTATGCATCGGAAGGATGACACATCATATCCTCTTCAGTTTCATGGTTTGCGTGCCAACTCATGTGTTCAGCAGTAGCTCGAGACGCAAACAACCTTTGCAATCTAGGAATTAACGGCAGATGAAACAATTGCTTCACTGGTCTACGTGTATGGTTACCACCATGCCTCCTTTGAACCTTGTATCTAGGCTCACCGCAAAACTTGCAAGATTCAGCAGATTGATATTCTTTCCAATACAACATACACCCTGCGATGCAGACGTCAATCCGCTCAACCGGAAGACCCAGGTCATGCACTAACTTCTTCATATCGTAAAAGGAACTCGGCATGTTGTTATCACGGGGTAATGCTTCACGCATTATTTCCACAAAAGAATTGAAGCAGTTCTCTGACACGTTATGCTCGGCTTTAATACTTAGCATTCTTGCCGTGACTGATAGCGTTGAGTGGTTGTCACAACCTCCCCATAAAGGTTCATCCGCTGAACTCAACACGTCACGAAATTTATGGCACACACTTTCTTCAAATGTTGTGTCACCAGAATTGTCAAACTGTGATGTATGACTGGAGCTTCCATGCTCATGGGTGCTTGTTTGGTTCGTTTCCCATCCAAAATTATGAGCAGCTGCATCAAGCACCATTCTCTGATATGGATTTAATTCATCTCTAGCACTACTACATTCTTCCCGTACACAAGGCAATTGGTGAGTATTGCGATATTCCTCGGGAGACATAAATGGTTCACCATGGCAAGTCCAATTGTAGTAATTCGGAGTGAAACCGTTTCTATAAAGATGCTCCTGAACGATATCATATTCTTGGAATTTACTGTTTTTGCATTTTTTGCACGGACACCTTAACTTACTTCCGTTCATGTATTCAACTTGTGAACTAGCAAACGCCATGAATTTTTCCAACCCAGCACGAAACTCATCGGTTAATCCTCCACGCTTAGGTAAGTTCTTATTATACATCCAAGACCTATCTCCTTCCATGATGCCTACGATGAAAACCCGACTCAACAAATGTCAAGATTCATTACGGTATTTTAACAAACATATGGGGGGTGTCACATGTATCCGAGTCGTTTAACCCCATATTAGGCTTGAAATCAATCTCGTGTAAACAACAACGTATAACGGCAACACAACAACGCGTAATATCTGATATATCACTCAAATTGAAAGAAGAAATAACTTACCTTGAAATTAAACAAGTTGGGACAATGGCGTATTTTTTGCGGTTTCTTCAATCGCAAATTTCTCACTCCCTTTAGCTTTTCCGATTTCTTCGCTAAAGCATACGCATCTCCACCTCCAGGTAACTTGTACTTACTCCAAGTAGGCGTCGGGCTCTCGTTCAGACAGAGAGGAAGAAGAGATCGAGTGTTGCGAAATGAATGAATCGTCTGTCTTGCTGCTGCTATAAGCTATATTTAGCGACGAAATATATTTACTTCGTCGCTAAATAGCGACTAATAAATTAAATCGTCGCTAAAGCTAGTCGCTATTCAGCGACTAAACACAAGTCGTAGGTAAATATAGTAGCTATTTAGTGACGGTACTAATATCGTCGCTATTTTGAGACGAGATTGCGACAACTTAGTCGCTAAACTGTCCAGAGATCAAGAACCGTAAAATATAACATTAGATCACATTAGCGACGAAGTAATTACGATGCGTCGCTAAACTGTGTTTTTGCGACTACCAAGTATTTTCGTAGCTACTTAGCTATGATAAAAATGCCGTCGCTGAATGTAGTCGCTATTTAGCGACAGAAAAGCTTGATCGTCACAAATTGGCGACGACAGCTTTACCTCGTGGCTATTTAGCGACGAATTAGCGACTAATTGTCTGTTGCCGTCGCTATTTTCGGTAATTGGCGACAAAATTAACTTGGTCGCTAATTTCGTCGCCACTTAGCGACTATTTGCCTTTTGTTGTCGCTAATTAGCGACGATACTGTTGTCGTCGCAAATATGTTGTAGCTAAATTACAGTTTTTTTGTAGTGGTTACTTTCTCTGTGGACGTAGGTTACATCGACCAAACCACGTTGATCTGACATTCGATTTATTGTCTTATTTTGTCTATTTTATTGTTCGATCGCTTATTTCCATAACAGAATTGATATTAGAGATAGCAAGTCCGAAGCAAATTGACTACAACAACGACCTTTCTAGAGAAGCAGAGGAAAATCGTCATGGCTAAGTAAAACAGTGGACCCTTAAGTTGAGACATAGTCCATCATAATCAATATGCTAACGAGCAAAAAGGGACTCGATTCTGCAGGTGAATATACAAAGAATTAGCACGACGAATTTAGGAGTCTTGAATAAGAAACAAGATGCATTGTGCCTCCATATGCAGAAGCAATTTCCCCAAGTAGGGCAGTTCTCAATTTACCGTTCCCCATGGAGACGGTTCCGAGAGAGAGAGAGAGAGTCGAATGTGATGGTCGACGGAGGCGCAAATGTGAAAATTCACACGATTCGAATCTCTTTCCACGGGATCTGGAGTGTGAATTCTACCGCGAGTTTGCATTGGGTATGGAAATATACACTAGTTTACAAAATCGGTTCACGAACTAATGCAATGAGTCACAAGTTGATTACGACAAAAAAGAAAGAAAAGAGCTGTTGTTTGATGTTCAAATATTGCACGTTTGGCTAAAAGTTCAAAAACTATTTGGGTCGTTTTCCCGAACTTACTTCACCAACTATTGAATAAATATAATGCACCGATCTCGATGTATCTAACATAAAGTGTCATCATCTTATAAAAGAATAATATAATTCGAGGATGAAAATATTAATGCATGATGCATCGAGCTCGCATGGACGCCATACGTGTGGGCAAGGGTTCAAAGCCTCTTCAATGTCTTTCTGTCTCTCTCTCTCTCTCTCGCTCTATAAAAGAGAAGAGGAGATCTTCCCCTCCCCTGAAAGGCCTAAACCTCCGCTACTCCTCTCAACGATCGCCCTCTTTTACTATTCTTGTCCCTCCTCTCTCTCCTTCCACACAAACAGCTTCCACCTCCTCTCTCTCTCTCCTCCACCTCCTCCTCCTCCTCCTCCTTGTATTAAACCTACATTCTTGGCATGGACGGTCGCCGGCGACGTCGACCATCCTCTACCCCCTCGAAACCCCTTCCTCCCTCCACCACTGCCGGCGAACTCCTCCTCAGCTCTGACCACCATTACCCGAAAGCCTCGGACGCCCTCCCGCTCCCTCTCTGCCTCACTAATGCCGTCTTCCTCGCCCTCTTCTTCTCCGTCGCCTACTTCCTCCTCCGCCGGTGGCGCGAGAAGATCCGTGACTCCACCCCCTTGCACGTTGTGACCCTATCCGAACTCGCCGCCCTGGTCTCCCTCCTCGCCTCCCTCATTTACCTTCTCGGCTTCTTTGGCATCGGCCTCGTGCAGTCCTTCATCTCGCGGTCACCTGCCCGGCACGACATCGGCAGGATTAGTGGCCCTTGGCACGTCATGGAGCAAGAGGAGGACAAGTTCATCATCAAGGAGGAGGACCGCGAAGGCTGTGGCGGCGCATGCACCCAATGCACCGTGGGGCCGCTTGCCAGCGCCCTTTCGACGTTTATCTCCCTGACTGAGGAAGACGAGGAGGTCATCAAGTCTGTCGTGGCCGGGACGACACCGTCCTATTCCCTGGAGTCAAAGCTCGGGGACTGCAAGAGAGCAGCTGCGATCCGGCGCGAGGCGGTGCAGCGCATGACGGGGAGGTCCATGGAGGGGCTGGCATTTGAGGGCTTCGACTACGCGTCTATTTTGGGCCAGTGCTGTGAGATGCCGATCGGGTACGTGCCGGTCCCCGTGGGGGTCGCAGGCCCGCTGCTGCTCGACGGGATTGAGTACGTGGTCCCGATGGCAACAACGGAAGGTTGCTTGGTAGCGAGCACCAACAGGGGCTGTAAGGCGATAAACACGTCCGGCGGTGCTACGAGCGTCGTGCTGAGGGATGGGATGACTCGGGCCCCCGTGGTGAGGTTCGGCTCCGCCAAGCGTGCTGCGGAGCTCAAGCTGTTCCTGGAAGATCCCAGCAACTTCGATACCATATCGGTTGTGTTCAACAGGTTAGCGTTGACTAGCGACATTGTGAAGGGATACATGTGGTATTTTGGAAATCTACCTACCACTTCGAAGAAGAAATAACTACATCTACCCCGTTGTTCTCCCGCTTTCGGCATCTTTCGTTCTTTTAAGTACGTACGATAAGTCTAGATTCTCCGAGGAACGGTGCTCTTTCAATTTCACCATGTTCCTGTCAATCCGACCTTGTAATTACTCCACTAGTGCAGGAAAAAGAAGTACTTAGATCTTTTACTTAATCTCTTCTGTCGACGGCATTTTTACTATAATCTTTTTATCGATATTTTACTGCGTAAGTGATCGAGCTCCTTTCGCGTGATAATTTAATCTTGCTTACATCCTTGGATTTTGCTAAAGAGATTCGTTTCTTTCTTTGCTCGAGCATTTTCAACAGTGGTTTTTCCGGTTAAATTTGATTTTGATCGTGAATTGCAGGTCAAGCAGGTTTGCCAGATTACAAGACATTAGGTGCGCAGTCGCGGGGAAAAATCTGTACATGAGATTCATGTGCAGCACAGGCGATGCAATGGGGATGAACATGGTCTCTAAAGGTGTCCAAAACGTCCTCAATTTCCTCCAGACCGACTTCCCTGATATGGACGTTATCGGCATTTCCGGTAAATAACTTGTAATTGTCGCTGGTGTGCTCAACTAATGCTTATGGGATCAAGCATTTCTTAAACAAAATCCTTAGAGAAGGGGTCCACTTCTCTTCCTCCCATATTATCCACGCTAGGTAGCTAATATCTTCCATAGTTTAGCTATTCAATCTCATGGACCAACCCAAATCAGAGCCAAATTCATAGAAACAATGTCAAGAAAATGGGCATTTGCAAGATGGTTCAAAGTTCAAAGTTTGGTTCACTCTCTTTGATGAATCTCTAGGAATATGTAATTTGGGATACGTGCACACAATGCAGGAAACTATTGCTCGGACAAGAAGCCTGCAGCGATTAACTGGATAGAGGGAAGGGGGAAGTCGGTGGTGTGCGAGGCAGTGATAAAGGAGGAGGTGGTGCAGAAGGTGCTGAAGACAACCATACCGGCACTGGTGGAGCTCAACATGCTTAAGAACCTGGCTGGGTCAGCCATGGCCGGTGCGCTTGGTGGGTTCAACGCCCATGCCAGCAATATCGTGTCAGCCATCTACATTGCCACTGGACAAGATCCGGCGCAAAATGTGGAGAGCTCTCACTGCATCACCATGATGGAGGCCGTCAATGATGGCAAGGATCTTCACATTTCCGTGTCCATGCCTTCCATTGAGGTGATTAATGCCACTTCAATCCCATTTTTGAATAATCTTACATGTGAAACACAGGAGGTGGACATCAACCAATTCAAACAGACAATCCGTGGCAGGGCAAACAGACAGGATGACTAGTGTAACAAACAAAGCAAATATAAGAGCAAGTGTCAAGATTCAAATTCGTGAACTGTTCTTTGATAACATTTTAGACAAATTGTTTTCCTAAAACTTTAAGCAATGAGGAAACGGGTGAACAGTGCACATATGGAATATTACGTAACAAGTTGCTTGCCATGTTTGAGATTTGTTGTCGTCGAAGGATTTAGAGGCAAACAATGGAAAGATGAAGAGGTTAGTTGATTAGCAGACTACTCATAAAATGCAATTTCTCCTCCCTAACTTTCATGACCTACTACAGAATCAATACATCCACTCTTTCCAAAAACTAAAGCCCCAGATATTTTACTTTTGTGGGTTTGTCTTATACTCCTGAAGACAATTAGCTTTTCCATGACTGTTCGTAGATTTCAAAATTTTGCAGATCTAGATGAGCCCATGAGTGATTCCTTGAGATTATAAGCCTAAGTCATGCAACAATAAATTATTACAACATGCTTTGTCCTGTTTCAGTGGGGTTCAGCTAAGTACTTTGCATCTGATCAGGTGTCCACTGGAAGTTGAATTCAAAAAATGGCAGAGAGCTATTTCCTTTTGAATCCTAGAAAGTTCTCAAAAATCTATTGTGAAATTGTGAATTGCCTCTACTAAAATTTGTTATTTTTATGATTCAGGTGGGTACAGTTGGAGGGGGCACCCAACTTGCATCGCAATCGGCTTGTCTGAACCTACTCGGTGTGAAGGGTGCAAGCCAAGACTCTCCCGGCTCGAACTCAAGGCTTTTGGCCACCATTGTGGCTGGTGCCGTGTTAGCTGGGGAGCTTTCACTCATGTCCGCTCTGGCTACCGGTCAACTCGTTAAGAGCCACATGAAGTACAACAGATCTTCCAGGGATGTTTCCAAAATGGCATGCCAATAAGAGAACAATATGACCCCACTTTGATTCACGAAATCACACACCTTCAAACGTTGGGAATGGGGAGAATAAGGTAAGAGAAGTTAGAAATAATCATCTATGCTGGACATGGCGAGAGAGAGAGACGATTAGGAAGAGGGCAGGCATTAAGGACTAATACAAGGGCATGTGGTACGAAGATAACAAGAAGGCAAAGACTTAGGAATTGGAATAATTAGTGAAAGCCATACGAAAGTTAGGTCTTTCTATGTCCATGTGTATAATAGATCCTGCCTATTAATGAAGGGTCGCTTCTGTTTGCAACTCTTTCCAATCTGGCCAAGATTACACCAGCAATCTGGTTCTCTCTTGCCAGCGAACAGTTGTTTTGCCTTGTCTCTCTGTAATCTCCATTGATCTGTATGGTGTTTTTTTATTAGCATAATGGTCTTGTCTTTTCAGAGGGACATATCAGAGGAGATTTTAGATATTTCTTTTGCCCTCTCTTTCTAGTTCCATCTATTTGCATAAACAAGCTGAAGAATGTTGTAGTTTCATGCACAGTGGACTTCTTTTTCCTTTCTGGGTAAGATGAAGGGCCTTCGCTAGCCGAGAAAGTAAATTTGCAATATGATCAATTTAGACCTTGATACCGACAAAAGGTGAATCAAATCAGGAAAAGGGTCACTTAGTTACGAGTTAATGAATTGGATACCATGCATATCCTGGATATAGTACAGGAGCTAACTGGGAAGGCATACTACTAACATGTCACCACTGTCTGTCTAAGCATCGACAATTAGAAATCAAAAAGCTACTCTGCCTAATGTGGATTCAGGGCAAATTGGTTAATGTCCAATACCTGGATGTTCTAGTCAGAAATTTTTATTTTCTGCATACATCCAAGTTCTGTAAGACATTTAAAATGCATCGATGCTAATTTAAACAGTGATTACCTGTTGGTTCTCGGTTTAAGAGTAGATCAACCAACCTAAATCACAAATAAAATGTTTCCTGGCCTTTTCTGGTGCAACTCTTTTGGCATCTCTTATGGTCTACTTGTTTATTGGGGGTGGGATCTGGGATTTATGTTTATTTATTCTGCAACTTCTCTCTGGACATTCTCAGGCACCAAGACCAGAAAACAGAAAAGACCCAAGTGTTGCTTTGCTTCACAAGAAATAGAAATCTGGCTTGGTGCATCACCCAATCACAAATTTTTTGAGTCACTGACAGACTTGAAAATGATGCGCAAACATGTGACCCACCAAGTTGAAGAACCTCCCTCACAGGCCAAAATATGTTGTCCGCTATCCTACAAGACAAAAGCTAGATCAGTATTTTTCACTATGCGGCATCTGAATGTGTGTTGTTTGTTTCTCTGGTTTTGTTGTGACTTACAGACTTGCACTTCACAAGGTGTACATTCTTCATGGGATAAGATGGTAATAGTATGTTTCTGGTTCAGGTGTTGCAGTTGCCCAGGATGGTTAGATAGAATGAATTTATGCCGGCATAAGCAGTAAATTTATGACTGCTACCGAGCCATACGCTTAAATCACTTTGTCTGTTCAAATTTCAAATGTCGCACCATCCATTGACAATGGCATCACCCGAGGAAAAAACCCAGTATCTTTTCTTGGAAAAGATTCACTGCTGAACTGAATTCGTGGGTTGAATCCAAGAACACTAACTGCAGCAGTTCTGATAGTCACCATCGTTCCATCGTACCATTTTTCAGATGGTGGAGTTCCCATTCATCATTATCTACTGCTAACTTCAAGATCTAGAACTCTTACTCTTACCATTCAAGTGAAGATTTCAAAGGGATATGGTATCCCAGAAGAGAATAATATTTGCAAATATTGACACAATTGCGGTTTCGAATGAATTTCCGAGGCATTTGAAAGGTAGAAGTTCGAAAGGCGGGTTCAAACATAGAACTTGTGCATGGTTTGGTCACCGGACCATAATTTTGAATTGAGGAAGAGTAATCTTGAAAGTTTCTCCAGAGGACTCTACTGTAAGTAGGAAGCCGTCGGATGTCACTTTCCTCCTCAAAATCCATTATTAGTCATGGGTGGGCTATTTAAGGCCACTGTCTTGTCCCATTTGCCGTTTATTCAATCACTTCTGAAGTTTAGTTTTCATTTAAGTTAATAATTCTTAGTTTATTAATCATATTTTGGTCATTGGACAGCTTTCGCATCTGATGCTAATTTGTCAGAAGAGTGAGTCTTTATGTGCCTTGCGCTGCTTGTGTGCTTTGTAAGTTTGCTCTCGTTTTTCACATTTCCAACATAAGATATGTTCGTTAAAACTCCTTCCACAGGCAAATCTGAGAGATTTTAACATCCAATTAGCCAAGGGTTCCCAATAAAGGGTTCGCAGGACCCTGATATATAGTGGCGTCATAACAAATAGAGATTGATAGCCCACGAGTTCTTCTGTGATCAAATTTATGAAAAATAAAGTTTAAGTATCAAATTGAAATCAAGCGAGAGCTCGAAAGTGGACTTTGTCCGATCACGATAACCCAGCACGACTATCAGCAAAATCATGCAGATACACCAAGTACAGATGAAGTAACTTGGAAAATAGCAATAGAATAGAAAAACCTGTGTGTGCTTTTTGAGGGGCGTGCACAAGGGTCCATGGATTTAAGTGTAAAGTTCAAAGTATTAAGCATGGCAAAAGTCAAAGAGAAAGAGAATTGCTAGAAATAGGATGGACTAAAAACAAATAGTATTAAGCATAGGACAAATGAACCTAAAAACATGTGGGCTAAGTGTAATCCTTTGTTTGTCGTTCCATAACCCATAAGCATAGTTTCATTGGTCTCTTATTGCATGTCTTATCTTAATTTTTATGCCGTCAACACGCGAAAAGGAGAAGGAGAACGTGTACCGATGCCTTATTGGGTGGTGCGGGTCTAGAATGAGGACTGTGGGGGCGGCGCCGTTGATGTCCCGCTCCCCGAGACAAAAGGTCTAAGCGCCTAACCGCTGCGAACCTACGTAGGATCGATTTGAGGAACGTGTGTGTTCGGAGAAAGCGAGAGAGGGTATTGTTAAGGTTGGATGTAAAATCATGAATCATCTGTGCATAATGCTTCAGAGCTCATCTCTCCAGCTTACTTCACAAAGTAAGGTATTCTCATTGTTCACAGGCAAGAGATAACTCAGATGATCTCTCTAGTCTGAATCGTTTTTCTCCAAGCTGAGAATGACCAAGATAAACTAAAGTCTGTATTTGGTTTGAGATGCCATTTCCCCTTACTTTTGACAGTACTCCAAAAACAAATCTGTAAATTTACTTTGACACTTAGGCTCTCTCCAATTAAGCTTGGTCCATGACAATATAGTATGAAACGGATTAGCCGAAAAACAGCTGTGATCAATATCTTAAACCACGTGATTGTCAATCCGAAGATAAAAGAATTCAACAAAGGCAGGCCTCCTCCTGGAAACACAAACAAGTGCATTGTATAAAAGTTTGAAACAATGATTGGCCTTTTGATTCTCAAAATTCCAACTAGAACTTCCACTTTTCATCCTCATACATTATCTTTTATGCTCTCTTTAGTCAAGATAGAGAAATGTGTGTGTCAGATGATATTACTTTTTTGGACTCTTAATTAGCTGCCGACTCTTTGAGGAATTAGTCTAATCAAGCATAGGAGATTTGGAATTTCATGTACCGGAGAACGTAATCACATAGCCGACAGAAACAATTCTTTGCGCATTTAGGACACGCATGGTAACATTTTTATTTCTCTGTTTTTCTATTTTTCTATTTTTAAGAACATGTTTGGAACAGAAATCCGTTTGGAAACGTAATTTCATTTTTCTATTTCTAGAATAAATTTCTATGCCAGAAATAGGTTTGGGACAGAAATCAGAAGTAAAAAAAATTTACTTTTCTATTTCTGGAACAGAAATGAAAAATATAAACTCTTCTTATTACTCGTCCTCACCATTAGCCGGCCACCACCTTGTTGCTCACTATTTCTACTAGTTGCCTCCAGCCACCATCAGCCGCCTCTTCCCGTTGGCCACCTCCAGTCGTCGGCCACCTATTGCCAGCGTCCTTTGCCAACTGCCTCCTCCCACCGCCATTTGCCACCGATCGCCTCTTGTTGCCGACCACCGTCCTTCACCGCCTGACGCCAACCGCCACCTGTCGCCGTCCTCCGCCGTTGGTTGTCGTGCTCCACCACCCAACGCCGGTCGCCTCCCGCCGCCCCCCAGGTGGCCAGCCGCCACCCACCACCGACCGCCGTCCTCCACTACCAGCCTTCATGCACGATCACCTGACGCTAGCCACCGTTTGTCACCAGCCACCACTACCGTTATCCGTCGCTGGCCCCCGTTGGCCACTGTGCTCCACCACTCGATGTTAGTCGCCGCTCGGCACCGATCACCTCCCACCACCGGCCGGCCACCTCCCACCGCCGGCCACCGTTCTCCGGCACTAGCCGCCCTCCACCGGCCGTTTGGAAGGGAAAATTTTGTGTCGTTATCAAACGAATTTCTATTTCAGAAACAGAAACTTTGTGTCGTTATTAAATATATATTTTTGCTTAGAAACCCGCCCACCGAATAGAAATAGAAAATTTTATTTTTAACATGAAATTGATTTCTACAACAGAAATGTTACCATGCGCACCCCTTGTACCGAGATACGCGGGTGGACTTAACTCGATGCGGGGACCTAATAGGCCTGAACTGGCATCACAGAGAATTGCCAAAAGAAAGACAATTTCTGCATGATGGGACACGGGCTGTCGTTCCGATGTGAAACTTATGAATCTCATTTCAGGAAGTTTAGCAATCAGCATCACAGAGAATTGTCTCAAGAAAGAACTTCCGCATGATGTGAGACGGGCTCTGTCGTTCCATTGCGAGACTTATGAATCTCATTTCAGGAAGTGTAGCAATCAAACTTTTTCTCATGTTGAACAGATTCTAGTACTGGCACTCACATTTCTCGTCGACTAAAGCATCACCAAAAACATCCTAGTAATACAGAGTGAAACTAAGCAAATCAATCCATGATCAAGTTACTAAAAACTCACAAACAAGTTCTATGGCATGGGATTTGAGATACCTTTGGATCATCATACATCATATTGACACAGAAGAGAGCTCCTAAATTTGCTTCGAATGGAGCTAACCAGAAGAGTTTAACGGCCCCAAAACAAGAACAGAAACCAAACAAAACAAAAGGTGTTCTTATGCACAGAATAATTACTACACTCCTTTCATGTATGTGCGACTTAAGAAAACTCTCTCTTCGGCTGATCCTGGTGCTCATCGACCGAAACTGAGGACCGCTTGATGAACTCCAAGCAATCCGCGATGGCTTCCGAGTAAACCGAATTGGACCGCGCAAAGGACGGCATCCTACAACTCTCCAACACGACCGAGTTGTAGTAATAAGTGCAACGCCCTGCGTCGCCCTTCACCAGATTCCTCCTGCTTCTGCTGTTCCTCTTCAGAGAAGAGGAAGTAGACGAACAAGAAGAAGAACAAGTGCTATCGGCGCTGGTTTCTCTGCAGCAGATGCTCCTCTTGAATGCTCTGAGAGCTCGACCATATCTGTATCTCCACCTGCTTAACACCCTGAGCAGGCACACGAACTTGGCCCGCAGTTTTCGTACCGAGAACCTCCTCAAGCTCACCTTAAAGCCTCTGCTGCCGCTGCTTCCATGGCCTCTCCGTCCAAAACTAGCGTAACCCAGATGACTCATTCCCTCCACGACAACAAAAGAACCTCAAACAGAAAACACCACCCACCCACAAATCACGGGGGCTATACGGACTGCCGAACAACGCCTAAACACGCCACGCCACGACACGGCGAAAGGAACCGACCGACCAGGCAAGAACGCGATCGAACGCCCCGAGGCCGACGAACTCGGGACCTTTGAAGTAATCTAAGGATGTTGTACGAGCAAGCGCGAGCTGGGGGCGAATGTCTGCAGCTCTTCTTGGTAGTTCGGGCCTCCGGGGGTGGGCGGTTGTGAGCGGATTTATAGAGATGTCCGGCTCATTTCTTTTCGTGCTTCTTTCTTTAACAATGGTGGGTGTGAATGTGGTCGCTGGCCAAAATGCAAAAAAATTTTAATGGAGACAAGAGGAGGAACAGAAGAACAAGAATTGGAACATACACGTGGGTCGTGGGAGTACGATGGTGTGGGGCCGTGTGGGACAAGAAAGCGGGGAAGAAATCGGGGGAGTGCTCTGTTCTCTTTTTTGAAATTGGGCGACTCCAAAGAGGGAGAAGTGGCCCCCCTCGAGATATGACCAAAATGGTATCTCGCGCCCCTTGTAGTTTGTGCTCGAACAAGAAAAGAAAGGTTGAATGGACCGGCGCGATGATATCATGTTTGAAATTGATTCGAGGTAACGACTTACCTGTAGCGTGTCACGTAAGAATGTGGGGGTTGAAAATTCTAAAATTTATTACGAAAATACGAGTAAAAAGTGCCATCGTATCTTAAAACTTATCGAATTGATACAATCGAATCTTTTTATTAACTCCGTCTAACTTGGTTAACAAAAGATGCTAACGTGATTTTTTTAAAAATATTTTTTCTCTCCAATGTGACTATTATATGGCCCTTGGATGGGGCCTAACGACCCTGCCGATCATTCCTCCACCATCACCCCATGGTTCTGAATTCCTTTTTTTCTAAGCTTATTATTTAATTTAAAAATCGGATGTGGATCGAAATGACGTCGCTTGACCCTTATGTTTCGTGTTTTAGCCATGTTATCGCCACATAGAAGAGAGAAAATATTAAAAAAAAATTCACGTCAGCATTTTCAGGTAGACTGGTGAACGGAGTTAAAAGTAAAGACTCGATCGTACCAATTTGACAAGTTTTAAAACTCAATTACACTTTCTTAATAAATTTTAGGACTTTCGGTTAGCATATCCATATTACTCAGTATCTTTCTTGTCATGTAAGCCGGTGATGTAGACAACGTAATCACGTCAAACAATTGCCGGGAGAAAGGAGAACCGGCAAAAAAAGGGGGACGAACTACAAGCAGGAGAGAAGTAGGAGTGAAGCATCGCGATTCAAGTTCTCGACTTGTGCGCAACTATCGTGTTCGTTTTCTCGAAAGTTTGTGCAATTAGGAAACCAACTATATACGTACACGGGCATATTATTCGACGACAATACGAATTCGATCAACCACGAGGGATGGCTGCGGAATTTAATATTTGGACGTTCCCCGATTTTGGACTCGAAATGGTGGTCTCCTTTCTGTGGGAAAGAGTGGCGAATTTTGTCTAATTAATGCAGAAGTGATAGGGTGGGCATGGTTGTATTCCTTTAGAGGAAAGCATGGCTGGATGACATTACGACTTAAGTTGCTGTTATTTAGTTTAACAGATGATATAAATATAATGAAGACTAAAGAAGGCCCCGTTCTTGAATGTGACCTCTTTTCCATGGAAAGGATACGGAGGAGAATCGCAGCTTGTTTTGTTTTGTTTTTTCTTTTTTATTTTTTTTTCAAACTTCACCTGCGCGTCCTTGGAGAGATACAGGAGCTTTCGGGTGAGCCGGGATATCGAAATCGCCGCTTTCTCAAGCATCTAAAGCCGCTTCGCTTTACATGTGAGTCGAGCTTTGCACTTAAAAAAATCCATACGGGTCATTATCAAATCGAATGAAACGAGCTCGACATATGAATACGACAGCCAAGGCATAACGTATCACCATCGATTTCACTTCCGTTCGGCCTAAAGCCATAGTAGTATTAGTTTCGTGCCCGAAAGTCATCGATGCCTGTTGTCTAATGTCATGGGAGTTTTAGCACCATGCTCTCGAAATTTGAGTGACTTTGGGGGATCAAAGGTACTAACTAGCGTGGGAAGGTGGGGATGCAGGTCATCAAACTTCATCGACACTGCCCGCAGGACACAAGAGGGGCTGAAAACGCCGTATCCATGCAAATCCCTCTGCGACTTTTATTAAATTTGGGGATTCTGCGAGTGAGTAGGTAGCCGAAATTGTGCTTATGTGTCCCCTAATCGTCACGTGGCAAGCGAGAGCACCATGCAAGTGTTTTCCCAGGCTTTCCTTCAAATTTTTTTTTTTTCACTCATTTCACCAAGCGCGACTCCAACGGGAAAGTAGAGAATTTCCTAACCCCCCCACCACCCTCCTCGACTTCGTGGAGATGTTTCCGTTAAAAGTGTCTCTTTGACCCTGGACAAAATCGCCATCCGTTGCACGAGGCACGTGATAACTCGTCGAACATCACGAACCTGAACAACCGCAAGAAATTCACGTTGGCATAGTATCTGCACCAACTGACGCCAGCTGCTAATCGAGCGACACGTCGTCCTTCCAATGTTCGTCGCAAGAGACCCGTGCTTCCACCTGAAGTAGCACCGGGAATGGCGACGCCTGTCTTTTTCTCCAAATTGGGCTGTTTGGGGCGAATTTAATTAGTTCCCATCTCGCATTTGGAGGGATCTGTGGTTGAAGGGATGTCATCGAGACTCGTTGCTTCCTGGGTAAGGAGTAGATCTCATCCAGCTATTCTTTGGGATGCAAGTTGTGGATGCGGCAACGGAAAAGGACAGGTCTAAGTGGGCACGCAGGAATCCCCAAGTGCGTGTTTCCGAGGTTTCGGCGGTTCAGCGGGCTGATGAGGAGAAACCAAGACAGATACCGGAATTGTCAATTCATTGTCGCAGGCGCATTAGGCTATTCGGAATCTTAGATGAGCTGCTCCTTACGAATCATCAAATCAGAATCATCTGAGCGGAGTCGGATAACCTAACCAGACCTTTGCTGCTCCGGATAATGGGAATCTTCAATTTGATCCATAGCTCCGCAGCAGCATTAGTCTCTTGAAAATTAGGCCATGGCGAGAGACCTTTAACCAGAGCCAACAAACGTGCCCAGCCTTATAAATCTCCTCACTTAGGGCATGTTTAGTTCAATTTTTCAAATACTATTTGGGAGAATGCAAATACCTTTAGATTAAAACCCTTTAGGAAAATGCAAATGGTATTTGGTAAAAAATCCTTTGTAAAGCTACTTAGCCTAAATAGTGTTTGATAATTTTTTTTTTTTGCAAAAGGGATTTGAGAATTATCTTTTTTATTAAAAAAAACAAATCTACCCTACTCTTCGCCGAAGCTGGTGAAGGCCTATAGTCGCCAGCTAGTTAGATCGGGCATTGGCGACCGTCGCTTGAGGTCCAGCGACCCTCAATGAGCTAGATCTGCCGCCAGCAACCATTGCCCAAGCCGAGCTACCCAGGCGACAGCTGCTTGAGGTTGAGCGACCAAGGCGCCAGCCGCCTGTGGTCGCGCAACCCAAGCGGTGGTTGCGCGACCCAGGCAATGGCCGCCTGAGGTTGAGCGACCCAAGCGCCAGTAGCCTGAGTTGAGCGACCAAGTGTCGTCGGCGCCGGCAACCTGAGTTGAGCGACCCAAGCACCGGCGGCGCTTGGGCGGTCATGCGACCTCAGGCAGCCGTCGCCTAGGTCGTGTGACCTCGCCAACCCGATCCGATGTCGACTGCCCTCGCCGACTACATCACAAAGAAGATGACCAGTAACAATAGGAGCAAAACCGAAATAAGCCAAAATAAATGAAAATAGTTTGAGGACAAAAAATTTGGGTTTGGCATTCCAAATGCTAGCATTTAGCCAATGCTAGGCCGAAAGCTAAATCAAATAGTTCAGCATTTTGGGAATGGGCTTTTGGCTGAACCAGCATTTGGCCAATGCTAGGCCGAAAGCTAAATCAAATAGTTCAGCATTTTGGGAATGGGCTTTTGGCTGAACCAAAACCGAACGGGGCCTTAGTGAATGCTAAGATGCACTCAAGATTGCATGGACTAGCCCGCGGAATTAAGAGCATCCCTCTCCAGTGCTTTGCTTATAAAACAAGAGCTTGGATACCGCACGACACCAGTAAATCAGACAAGTGAACAAGGACTGCGGACCACAGCATGACAAAAGTAGTACATGCCATCCAGGAGCTGGAGATCTCGGGAGCCTACGAGTTGCCTCTTCTAACCTTTCTTCCCCCTCCTTTACAAAGATCAGATTTTAGACCAGAAATGATTAAAATGAGCAAAGCCAGATGGAGGATCAGGAGAAACAAGCAGGATCTCAAAACAGTAATCGACAAGAACTGCATGCGAAATAAGGACCAAAAGATAACATAAATCAGAGGTTAATCTAGTCCGCTACACGAGTACAAAGGAGAGTGAACTGAAGATGTGGACATGGTTTAGTGAACTACAGAAGCTAACACCTAAAGTTAGTTTCAATCAACATGATGCACATAAGCACGCCAAAGTAGCTCATTCTGATTGCTCGAAGGGGACCCGAACAAATAACTGCCCATGCAGGGTGACCACTGCCGATGTCTGGTGTGGATCAATTCTTGAAGGTAAGTTCACAATCTGTACAAAAGAAAAACATTCCTTCTCCATTAATTGATTCCCAATCTTAAACTATAACACTGACAGTAATTGAGAATGATAAGTCCCAGCAAGGTAGTGGAACATCTACCGGTAGCACAACAACACAAAGTTAGTGATTGTGACTAAATCAAGACAATCCACATCATGTAGGCATCTAGAATAGCACTATGATCCTTGAGCATAACCATGTCATCCATATTTAATAGCGCCTATAGCGAACGGCAATAAATAGCAGGCATTGTAAGGCAATAGACTTGTGGTAGGGGGTCGGCTATGGAGAGAACCTAGAAAAAGACTGATTGTTGGCTTCCAAGTACAAGCACTGATGAAGCACAGTCAAGAAGGAAATCGACTAGGCATTGCTGAAGCATCTGCCGTTGTCTACTTTGCAAAAGTGGTTTTACAAGGACGGATCCTTCAAAGCCAAATTACTAATTCAGAAGGAACTCATTTACTGAGAAAATAATATACCTTCTTAAAAGGAGTCACCCCCCAAGGATTATCGGGTTGCTCTGGCTCACCACTTATAACCAGTCTTCCAGCAGGATCGGACTGGACCCTGACCTGGATATTCCCAAGAAGCAAATGTGACATCTGAAGCAAATACATGTAGCCAACCAAAGCCCAACAGACAAGAAAGAAAGGAGAAAAGAAGAAAAGAAGACTAAAGACAGAAACATCAGATATTTCTCTGTTTTGGTGAAGGCATCTTAATTTTTCAAAAAATTGGAAACAATTTCATGTATAAGGCCCACAGAAAGTGTTTAAACAAACAACAAGAGGTTGTTTGCTATTATACTTGCACTTCTCATAAAGCTATCTCAATATGTTTTGGAGAGGCATGCCCAGTCATATACCAAGTATATGTGAATATGACATATTCAAACTTAAAGGAATAGAAGTAGTTGTATGACACTGCCCCATCAAACCGAGTCGACTCAAACAATAAGTTCACTCATCCAGATTCACATGGACCCCAAGAGATAGGATGGCCTTAAAAGGCAAGGAACACGCCAATAGAACATCACGGTAATAGTGATGTCAAGAAAGTAGTGATGGATGACTCTCTGTATTGGCACCTATTGTGCCACTCCCCGCTTTCACAATCTAGCCTACTGTCTCTCTAAATTTCCAGTGAAATGACTCCATCAATTTGACAAGAAATTATCACCACCATCCACAGTCACGTATATGATATGATACACTCAATATTATGGGATTTGAACCATTGAAGTTTACTGTTTCATTTTCTCCATTACCAACGAACTTCAGTATTAAAAATCCGTTGAAGGAAAGAGTGATGCAAATGTAGCTTTCGTGATTTTCAGTTGCGAAAACAGAAATGGCTATCCGGAAACCTCAGTCCATAAAAACTCAACATGAAAGGGGCCAATAAAATGGGGTTACTACCTTTGTCTCATTTTAAAGCTCATGAATAAATCTAACAATTAGGAAAATAAAATCCAGAGACTTGAGTTCTGACCTCCTCCCGTAGAAGCCCTGGGACTAAGGCATAGACTTCAAAGCAATCCTTCTGCACGTATTGAAAATAAAATTCTAGCAAGAGCTTGAATCTTGAAGAGGAAAACTAGGCAAGTGAATCAATAAACTTACAGTTTTCTGTACGTTGATTTTTACCCAATCAGCTGGTGGTCCAATGTCGACTACTGGTATATCCAATCTGGCAAATGGTAACCATATTAAAAAGGTTTGAAGAATTAAAAGATCAACATTATAACCAGTCTTCTTTAGAAATTAATAAACTAGACAAAAGAATACAAAAAATATGACTTACTGAAGGATTTGAAACATTCAGAACCACTCGCATAAGTAAAGCGATTAAGTAGATCTTCCATGATTTCGATGAATAGGGAGCCTAAATATCTCTCCTTAAAATGTGTTGATTTTTTTCTTTATTAATATAAACCAAAAATCAGTAATAAATAGACCAATAAATATGGTTCGAGAGAAATTAGAGTAAAGACATGACAATGGAACCGTGTTGAGTCAAGAGACCCCTTTTGAGACACCAGAAGAGTCATTTAACAGGGAAATGCTACTATAGAGCCAAAACCTAAAATTATATAGAAGATACTAATGCTGGTTATACTAATTAAAAAGTATTATCAGACTATTGTGTGATACTTAAACCAAGAGAAACAATCATATAACAAACTAATTTAATAGCAGTCAAATTACAAAAACCCTGGCTGAAAAGGATAAATACTGAAAGAGGACCTTAACTGTGATTTAGAAGTTTTTGGTCGTGTAGCTTTAATAGAACTTTCCAAGTACGGTTGCTTCTTACGTTTCACTGGACCTGCAGTGACCACTCCACAATAAGAAACTGGATAGGTATAAAACAGTAGAGGCAGTAATGATACACCCAAAAGAACAGAACTAAATTTGAAGAGATAAGATAAATTCCAATACGTGGCATACCAACGCTTTTAAGCTGCTTTTCACGTTTTTGCATAGACATTGCATTCTTATCCTACAATTACAAGTATACTAAAGCTTAGAGCCTTAAAAAAGTATGCACAAGGAAACCAAATCTAATCACAACACAAAAGCAGGGATCTAGTAAGACATGGTACACACCTTTATAATAGGATCACTAACTTCACCATTACCAAGAAGACGTTGCGAGTGCCAACCCTGCCTTGCACGAGCTGCAGCATCTCTGGGTGCCCTACCGGATCCAGATGCCTAATTATAATAAAGAAATATAAGTTAAATGCTGAAAATTACACCAACTCTACATGTTGTCTGGAAATAATTAGAAGAGAATGGAGGAAGTAGGTAAAATCTATAAGATCAAACACACAAACAACAATGAAAGGGCAATCCCAATGCACGAGGCTTCCCATTATGCGAGGGTCAGGGGACAGACTCTGTTGTGCACATTGTTCCCTCGTTTCTTTAGAAGGGACAATTTCCATAACCAGAACCTGTGGCATATAGCTAACCCTAAGAAGCATTCAATAGCTTATAGTATCAGCAAAAGTGGATTTTTTTCTTTTCTTATTATTGCTGCAAAATTATGCCTCCTGAATGTTCTTTTCCAAAAAGATCTCCCTTGGATGAGTATAATTCAAAAAGTATCAAACATAACACAGAGAACCGTGATGAGTTACTTTCAACAGAATCCTTAATCACATTTCAGAGTAAAAGAGAACTCAAAATGGAATTAGAAAAACTGAACCGAGGATATCTAGTTCAAACTTTTCACGGTTCCAATTTTTCTATATCGTTCTTAGTCCTTTTTTTAATAGAATCACCACTCTTGTTCAGAATTTATGACGTTTACAAAAAGGTTAGTCTTAGTCATATTAAATACCAACCTCTCATGATGCCAGATCAGAGCAAAATGGTCAATCTTCATATAATAACTACATTACCTGATTGTCACCAACCATAGGCTCTGTGGGAGAAACAGCAATTACACTAAGCTCCCCACTACGCATATTTTGCCGTTCATAGTCAAGGAGTGCCTAGAAAACGAGCACAATAGTTAAAAGTTCATACATGCAGCTGTTCAACACAAATTTGTAGAACCAGTTCAATACGTATGGATGACTAAAGAGCACAAAGTATGAAACTAAGACTCACCTTCTCATAGAAACCACGAAATGTCCAAGACACTGTAGTGCATGTCCTGCATGGAAGGGCTGGACTGATTATGGATGTATCAAGCTGAAAATGTGATTACATGTGTATAAGCAGGAAAGAAAGAAGACTTCAAATGACTATCTTTGGTTTCTGTCTGTCAATGGCTGCCCTAAATGCCTCAACTTACAAATTTTCAAAGTAGAGAGACAAACCACTATAACTACCGCAAAAGAGCAACAGGCAAATTAGACCGGCAAAAGAAGCCACAGAACTTGAACATGTAAACAACACAAATTAAAATCCGACAATGACAAGTTCATGATATGCAGAGAAGATATTAAACAGGACAACAGCTATTTCTCATAAGCAGTATTAACAGCTCTAGCCTAGGCTTGAGAATAGAAGCCATTCCTTACTTGGGGGGTTTAAAGGACTCTCCAACTTGCCGCCACAGCTTACATGATGTAACCTATACACCAAAGATAAATCTTCAATTGCTTGCTCAAAAGGGGTCACTTCAAAACACATGAAGTGCAGAGCAACATAGGAAAGACAAAATGCACATCAAAATATCTCTTCTCATGAATACGATTGCGAAAATGTAAAGCAAATATTCTTATCAACTGGACAATCCCCAGAAAGTATATTATTTTGATCAATGATAGTTCGCCCAATGCGTGAGAATAGACATCAAACGCAAAATCCAGAGAGACATGTACCTTATCATAACCTCCAAGTCTAGTCACAGCTCGCCACAACCTCCATCACCATTTCAAGAATAAAAACATTAGTTTTGAAATAGGCAATATCCAGACACAATTCCTCCCAAATTTCAGTAAAATAAATCACGGTTAACTTACTTGAGGCAATTTAGACCCTCCCCGTAAAACTTAGGTGGCTTGAACTCCATGTTCCTCTCCCTAAAGAAGCTCTCCAGTTCCTTCATGAATGATGATTGCTCCTCTTCTGTCCCGGACTCACTACCTTCATCATTTTGGTCTAACAGAAATAAATTTTTCAAACTGGAGTTGCCATTATCCTTAGCTACAGGGGTCTCAGTCTGATGCTCCTCAACCTTCATCAGTTCCACTTTATCAATTTCAGCGTTAGTGTCAATGGATGCGTCATTAGGTGCAACGATGTTGTCTCTTTCTACTGAGGATAAATCATCACAAACAGCGCCCGTTTTACTTTCCACCATCTCAGTATCTTCTGCTTTGGGCTCCAATATCGGTTCGACAAGTTCTGGATGACTTGCTGACAGGGTAGTAGAATCGACCTTTGTATCCTGCACAGGCAACTCAGTGGCTTCCTTCTGAGCCAGGGTGGTAGAATCGACATTGGTTTCCTGTAGAGGCAACTCAGTGGCTTCCTTCTGAGCTAGGGTGGTAGAATCAACCTTGGTTTCCTCTAGAGACAGATCAGTGGCTTCTTCCTGAGGTATATCAGTGGCTTCCTCCTGAGGTAAATCAGTGGCATCCTTCTGAAGCAAATCAGTGGCTTCCTTCTGTATCTCATCCTTGGCAGCAGCAGCGGCAGATTCAGCACTTCCACTATCACGCTTGGGCACATCTTGCTGATTTTCTGCAATAGCAATACTATCTGGGGCAGAGAGTGGGGGACTTGAGACAGGTTCTAGTTTCTTATCATCAGTTGAAGAATCCTCCACGGGCAAAGTGTGCCCATTCTCAATTGGCTTCAAATTTTCCTCTACAGGAACTGAATGAGGGGATTGCTCATGAGAAGCCTCAACTTGCACTTCATTTGGCTGCCCTTCATCAACGGGATTTGGGGCTGGCTGCACCTCCTTATCCATCTCCTCATTCTCCTTTGAACTGCTCATCTTGTGCTTCTAAAGACAGTCCTATCAAAACAAGGGCCTTAATGTTAACAACGCTTATTCTTTTCCAGCCTTTAAAGAAGGCAAATGCAGGGCACTTCCCATTCCAGGAAACTACTCCATCTCCTTTTCCCTCCGAAAACTATTCGGTGTCTTTTGCTTCGGACTTCTGTTTGTGCACTATTTTGAAACAAACACCTAACAGACCGTTTTCAAAGTTTTGGTTCTCATCGCGGCTGAACATCAGCAGAACACGAGAACCACTCGATAAAATTTCGTTCTTTCTAACAAAAACCATCAAAGTTCTCCTAGTTTCCAAAAGACCAGAACAAGGCATGCCAGCAAAAACACATTCCCGGAGCTAATTTCGGTTCACCAGAAAGATTTCCCCCAGCCAAACCCACGACGGTCACATCTCCCCCGCAAATTCCAGCGACCAACCCCCCCCCAAAAAAAAAAAAACAAAAATTCACAGGCTTTCGACGTATGTGCGCGCATGCACTTGCCCGCCGATTTCCTCTTCGCCTCGAAACCGAACTAGGCACTCTCTCGCCAAGCCCAGCTAAGGCGAACGCGAACAGGACACCCATCCCCCCGCCCCGAGCCCCCGAGCAGCAACCGAACCAAGAAGGCGCCGCTCTAGGGCTTCCAGATAAAAAAACAACACCACAATGACCTAAACCTACCCAGGCACAGGACCGCGGCGCAGAACCGACAGAACGAGAGACGCGCGGAAGGGCAGGCAACCAAAAACCGCACGAGGACCGCGCACGCGGACGCGTGGCCCTGCATGCCCCCAGAGAGAGAGGGAGGGACTGAGACTGACCTGTGGCGCCGCGGGAAATGCAGCGGCAGAGATTCGCCGAGGAGGAGGAAGATTAATGCGAGCCAAAAACCCTAGAGGGTGTCCTTATGGGGAAGACGACGGAGGCGGAGACGGAGGCGGAGGCGGAGGAGGAGGAGGGCGACGGTGGTTCCGTGCGGAGAGATCTGCGAATTGAGAACAACGAAATTGAAAAACGCTTTTCATGCCCGGGAGAGAGCAGTTACATTTTTTTTTTTTCTTTTTTTTCTTTTTTTTGGCCGCCCTTTTTCTCTGATCAGGGAGAAGCGAAGGCGTCGAGAGCGACGAGAGAGAGAAGCTCAGACGGCGGCGTTTTGCGGTGGTTCCGGGTTTGTTTCGCTGATACGGGCCGGGTCAGAAGTCGCCCAAGCTCGACGAGAGTTGGGCCGGGCCTGACAGGATCCAGATCGCTTGCTACACGGGCCGTGGAGGATCCGATAGGGACATCGCAATTTGGGCTTCCATCTTCTTCCTCTTGGGTAAACTCGTGAACCTAGAGAGAGAGAGAGAGAGAGAGAGAGAGAGGGGCTTTACTTCAATGAAGGCGTGTTTGACTGTTTGTTTAGATGAAAGAATTTTATGCGGATTAGTTTTTCTGGACTTGGCGCTCGTTTGGTTTGCCGAAAATGATCAGTCAACAAAAAACTATTTACGGTCAAAAGAAAAATATGCGTGCTCGAAATTAAGAAAATGAATCTCCTGAAACCATTTTCGGAGAAATGATTTCTTGCAAAACGTTCTCCTTTATCGTGGAATCTTTTCCGGAACAAGCACGCTCTAGAATCATTTAATGACGTGAATAATTTAAAAAAGAGTGGTACCCAGAGCTCGCTTACTTAGGGAGGCTACCTAGCTGCCAATACCATTGTTAAATTGAAATGGAGAAAATGACAACACGTGAAGGAAGATAGGATGAAAATTAGGAGATTTCACTTGTTTTTTTAAGGCCTAATTAAAAAAAAAAAGTACCAACTTTACCTTGAGTGACAATTATGACCGAACTTTTTTTTGCCTCATAAAAAATCACAAGCTTTCACTTAAATTCCAAATCTGACCCGAATAATTTGAAAATTTCACATCACGGGATTAGATTTGGAACTCAAGTAAAAATTGGTGCTTTTTATCAAGACAAAAAAAAGTTCGGGGCGGCATTGTCGCTCAAAGTAAAATTGATGTTTTTTTTTTGAATTAGCCCATTTTTTTTAACGGCCGTGGACAGTGCAAAGTTTGTTTGATGTTCTTAGCATAAAAATAAACCATTCTCGACCGATTTAGAGTGCGTTTGGTTCAGCATTTGGAATGCTACTTTGGGAATGCAAATACCTTTAGGTGAAAGCCCTTTTATGGAAAATGCAAATGGCATTTGGTAAAAACTCATTTGCGAAGCTACTTTGACCCAAGTGGTGTTTGGTTAATTTTTTTTACAAATGGGCTTTGGGGGGTTTTTTTAAAAAAAAAGGCAAAAATACCCTTCCCCGGCTCCGGCGAAGGGCTACGGCCGCCGACGAGCCAGATCTGGCGCCGGCGGCCATCGCCCGTCGCCGAGCGACCCCCGGCGAGGGACGCGGACCTCGGGCAACGAGGCCTGAGGTCGCGCGACCCCAGGCCGACGGCCGCCTGGGTCGCGCGACCCAGGCCGACGGCCGCCTGAGGTCGCGGGACCCAGGCGGCCACGCCTGGGCGGTCGCCCGACCCCGGGCGGTCGCCCGACCCCGGGCGGCCGTCGCCTGGATCGGGCGACCTCGCCGGACCTTCGCCGTTGCCGGCCCTTCGCCCTCGACGGAGTCCCTTGGTGAAGAAGATGAATAGTAATAAGAGGGCAAAGCCGGAATATTGAAATTTGAATGAGGGTAGTTTAGGAAGTATAAAAATAATTTTGGCATTTGGTTCAAGGCTGAAAGCCCAAAGTTAGTCCGGTCAGCATTGGGCTTTTAGCATTGAAAATGCTAGTTTTGAGCATTTTCAATGCTCAATGCTAACCGTTTGGTTCGGCATTTTTGGGAAGGGGCTTTCGGGGCCGAAAGCCCCTTCCCAATGCTGAACCAAACGCAGCCTTAGCGTTCTCATATGCCTATTCTAAGCTTCCAGCGAGAAAATTTGCTAGGATGCTTGATTGATCTAGTAGAAAATGTTTTAAAAGTTTAATCGATCGCTCAGAAAGTTTGCTAGGATGCTTGATTGTATGCTCGATGAGGTCCACATAAGGCCTTAAAGGATCTAGAGTCCTCTAAAGAAGACGGCAATTTCAAAAGTTGAAATGACCCATGGAATTGTCCTGAGATAATAAATTCCAATGCCCCAAACTTTATTGATTTTTTCTTGGCACGTGGCCATATGAAACCTCTTGACGGTCGAGATTCGACGCTTTGCCAGCCCCACCTCTGTTCGGTCCCACGAAGGTGGGACAAGAAAGGTCACATTCTATTTGAGTTGTCGGCCCCATCAAGAAAAACGCGCATGTCGCCGAGAAATCCTGAAATTAGGGTGGAGAAGGACAGAACAAGAAACAGCATTGGACCACACCATTCAATGTCATTCATCAATAGGCAAACGACAATGGCGAGAGCTACTTTAATCAATACTCGACAAAGGTGGGGAACAAGTTTTCAAATCACGGCATTTCGCCTGTCCTTAAGGTGGTGAGGAGACCCTTCGTGGGTGATTGCAGAGATCGGCGGGCCGGGCCCGCGGTGGTGCCGACCCCCCGTCGGGACGGATTCTCCTCTTAAGGAACGGGCGATGGGGATTCCGGCGAGGCGCTCGGGGGCACGCCGAGCGGCGGTGCCCGGTGCACGCGAGAACTGTTAAAATATATCTCGAGTTTAAGCCCGCTAAGGAGATCCAATCCGAAATTAATTGTTAATCCGGAAAGTCT
Source organism: Syzygium jambos (assembly GCA_031216235.1). Lineage (NCBI taxonomy): Eukaryota > Viridiplantae > Streptophyta > Magnoliopsida > Myrtales > Myrtaceae > Syzygium > Syzygium jambos. The sequence continues at coordinate 17,662,839 of CM062228.1, forward strand.
GAATATTTGGCGGAACGCTCGAGATCAGGCAAGTGCAGCTTACGGTAACCTTAGTTGGCGAGCTGGGAGTTCACGCAGAAAGAAAACATAGATGCTCTCTTGAATTTCAGGTTGGAATCGAAAGTTGGACTTTGACCGTGAAAGAAGACTACAGGGAATAAAAATATATTGTTTCCTAGATCTTGAGGAAGAGCAGGGCTAATCTCTGAAGAGGAAAGTCCCACCAGGCTGGACTTGCTGACCGAATGCCATTATTTCCTCTTCCCACGCGCCCTCACGCGAGTGCTTGGTGGGCCGTGCAAGGTGAACAAGATGCACTGTTATTAACAGTGCACGAAGAAGAAAGCGCCGTGCTCGCGAGTGCTTGTCGGCGGGTGTTTCTATGGAGTCTTGTTCGTGAATTATATCCAAGAAGAATTAGTGTTCGAGCTGATTAAATCTTGTGATAAGATTTGTGTATAATTTCTTCGCGAGATCGAGAGATTATTTCGTGAGAAATTATGGGGCTAAATACTGCGCGAGTTATTGAATGTAATTGAGACTTGAGAAATACTTAGAGCATTTGAGTGGCTCGAGGGTAGATATAATCTCCGTCGTATCGCTTGATCTATAGTGGAATTTCATGCGGCTCTCCCCGTGGACGTAGGTCACAACGATCGAACCGCACAAATCTGATGTCCGATTTATTTTTTTCTATTCTGTCAATTTTATTGATCGTTCGCCTGAATTATTGCAGCGAGAACGGCTAGACAAGCAAGCGACGGCGAGAACCGATGGTCAATGGGAACGGGCCATGAACCTGCCAAACGAAGGGAAAGTACAGGGGCCATTTTCCAAGCAATAATGCCAGCCCCTTCTTTTTCACATGGGGGCGATGCATTCACGTGAACGCGACCCCTATGTTTTGTCCTTGTGCCTTTCTCTTTCCCCCCCTCTTTACCTCTAAAAACGAAGGCTTCGAGGTCATCGAGTGTGGACCCATATAAGTTGCGGATCCATGTGGCCAATGCTCAATAATGGCGAAATAAAGTGGGATTGGTTGTGATCATAGTGTGCACTAACGTAGGTGTAGACAACACTAGACGTGCGTAGACAAGCAAATGGGAAGACGCGCCGCTTAAACATTTCCAGAATCGAACTCGGGACGTCAAATGGGGGGGGGGCGGGTTGGACCGAGCCGAGACGTGGCCCGAGGTCGAGCGTAACTTTGCTACCCTAACGCGTCGATTCTCAAGATCCGTGATACCTACGATTCGCCAATTTTCGAGGGTTAGCAAAGCATCGGCACGAGCCGAAGGAGGTTGAGTTTCGGGTTTTTTTTTGAGAGATACGAGTCGTCCATATCACAAGGCCAAATAGTGCCAGTGGCGTGGCTTTGTGCATAAAAATGGGAAAAGGCAGATGCACATGTATGCTGTCTGGCTTTTTTATTCACTCTCTTTTGTTTTTCCATTATTTGTTAACACGCCTTCGATTTTACAGAAAAGAAAAGGAAAAATAACTACAAAAAAGATAAAACTTATTTATTAATGTGATGTGATGTGTGAATTAAGCAGTTTTTTCTTTTGAAAATAAAAAATAAAGAATTCTATATAAATAACCCCAAATTGGCTTGGGACCTAAATAGTTTTATTTCTTATTTTAATTGATTAAGATCCTTTATTGTTTTCTATTGTAGCGCCCCAAGTTGTGCTTTAATATATATATACACACTATTTTTGGTCAAATGCTTTAATTTACATTAAGCAGCTGAAGCTATGCAAAATTCGAAATTTGACACGGAATACTTTATAAAATTCAATCTTTTTTTTTACTTTTTTTGTTCATTTTCGCATCATAATCAAGAGACTTGCGAGAATTTGGTATATCGTCGAAATTCGATATCAAGAACTTACAATAACCAAAATCCATCCACGATAACAAGTATTTCCCAAGAATGCAAAAAGCCGTTGAAATTAAGGATTCGTTTGTTCAGCGGAAGTAAATGATTTGTAATTTTTTTTTATTTAAAATGATTGCTTGCAAAGCTCGAAATAATCAACCTATAAAAAATATTTTCAATATTGACAACAACTTATGTCTAAACATTTTTCGTGGACGATGAGAATATTTTTCGTTTATTCATTTCCGTTAGCGATATAAGCGATCGTTTTCAAAAAAATATTTTTCGAATCATTTATTTTTCGCGAAACAAATGTAGCATAGAAGAGAAGATTTCGATTCCGTTATTGTGCCGGTCCACGGGGCCTGAGCGCATGTGCTTTTAAACTAGCCAGCAAAAAAATGAAATATGGCAATCTCCTATTTAGGTTTATGTTACGTGCACGAACGATTGTACACGTAGCAAAAAAGGGTCCAAATTGTACTAATAAGTATGCATATTCTGTGTACGAGTGATTCTACACGTCACGGAACGATCCAAATTGTACTAGTACTTGACTTCGGCATTCGTGGACAAATCTACTACCCCGAAAGGCAAAATCGGGATAGCATCCTCGCGCGCGTCTCGTTGCCGTCGCGCGTCGCTCGCTTCGATTAATCAATTGAATTTACGGCTCCCAAGGTATCCTATATCATATATTGTTTGGAAAATTAGATGGATGATTAGGATGTAAAATGGAGACTTGAGATTTCATCCTGATTTGGCCTTAAAATGGAGTTAAATCCAGCGGAGGATTTCATGATAATCAGCACTTCCCGTCTTAATGTTACGACTCATAATTACAAAAGAAAGAAATTATATATAAGCGGCACGATAGCTATTCATGGGCCAAAGTCCAAACTACCAATAAAATACGGGCCTGAATTATAAAAGTCCTCCAATGGCTCGAAGGCACTGCCCTCGCGACCCTCGGACCGCCCGCCTGCCCGCTCACGGACCTCAATTCCTTCCTGTCAATGGGGAGCACAGGCCACACTCCACTATGCAACTTATTAGCTTAAACTCTCGAGCGAAGGTTACTCCAGTTGGATATGTCGATAGACTCGGACATGAGCCGATCCGCCCCGGCAATTATTAGTCCGCCGCAGAAAAGGCACGTGTCCTATTTTCAGTGTCGCACGAGGATTGCGGGGAATAAACCATCCCATCTCATAAACTAATAGAAAAATATTCATTGACTTACGAAATGAGTCTCGGGAACTAGTAGAGGTGTCACGTGATATTGACGAAGCAAAATTTAATCGTTGCATGTTCTATAGTATTTTTTATATGTTATTGCTTTTCATAGGTCGCACACGTTGCGGCGCAAATCCTGAAAGCTAGACAAAACATGCCCTTCTCGCCGTCATGGCCGAGCGGGGAACACGAGCCAGATGATTCGACACTGCTAGCGCTTCCCCTTTGTCCCTCCACTTCTCCGTTCTTATGGCGCCGCAGCTGTTTCGCGTTCTCGGCATTGGATGGATGAATGGTCAAGAAGAGTGGGTGAGGAAGACACATCATGGCGAGTTGGCGATGAACATTGGCTGGCTCCGAGCCTTGTGGGGGCTAAGTGGGCCCTCAAGGCGCTTCCGAGGATGGCATTCAATGTCTGCACGGCTCTCGTCGCGCGTGGCCGCTTTCGCCGCCATGCTGACAGGGACGGGATGGGTTCCACTGCTCGGCAAACCGAACCAGCTCGAGTCATGCATTGTAAAATGATTCCGAGTTTGGAAACTTGAGTTTTAGTAGTTATGCTGCAGAGAATGAGAGTGTCGTGCTGATGGAAAAGCTTAGAGTGGTCCATCCAGTGCTGGGATGGTGCCACAGAACAGTTAGCTGGTGAAGGGGGATGAATGGCTTCGCTTTCGCGGATATAAGAAGAGAACCGTGGTGCGATTGCTTCCGCTTCCGAACTGGATTTCACTTTCTCGATTTGCAGTTGTACATTTTTCGCTTGCGACAAAATGACCATGTCTTCCTCTGTTTGACCGTGATTGGCGTACAGGTTTTCTCCAAGTGCGAGGTCTTCATCCAGTTGTTCCTTGTCAATGCGGGTATACATCCCCGTAGGGTCATATTTGTGACCGTGCAAGGGACGGATCGACATCTTTGCGGGCGTTGAACAAGCGCATAATGTTTCACTGCTCATGTTAAAGTAGCTTCAGTTGAGTGAAGTAGCCCAAAGAGTAAGATTCTGCTTGAAGGAGTTCCAAAAACTTTCGGCCCCATTGATTTCAGTGTTGGGAAGCTAATGTTTCAGAAATATGCTCGACGTATATGATGTGCCGAACCCAGTGTCCTGGTAGATTTGGGAGGAACGGGTTTCATAGTCATGCTCCAGTCTGTTCTTCTACATGATTTCGAGTTACATCCATTTTTCTTCTTCTCTCTGCTCTTTGGACAATCAAAACCGACATGGCACTACTAGTTACGCGAGTATCAAACAGAAAGCAAAGCATATACGCATCTTGAGATGATTGCCTCTGCTTACTGATTAAGCTAATTGGCGTAGCCTGTTGCATCATCTTTAGTGAATATCTCTTCAGTTTGAGTATGGTCATACATGAAAAATGCACACTATAATGCAATTTTTATAGCCTGTATCCTTAAAATAACTCGATCCTGTCTCTAAACTGTTCTGGTATAGTCCTGCAGAAATTTCAGCTATGGGATTTTGGGACCTCTTTGTCGTGGCGCTGATGCCTGTTTTGAAGTTGCTCATCATCACGGGATTCGGTCTAGTACTTGCATTAGAGCGCGTAAATCTCCTGGGACCAAATGCGCGGCACTACCTTAACGATGTAAGTAGTCCCTTCTTATTTCATTTCCTAATCCTGGTATACCCGGGGCCAAATCTTAGACATTCATAAGCCCCCGACTTTTTCGAGCAACCTGAAAATCCCAGAATCTTGTCGATGCTCTTTATTTTTCCTCTCCCTGCACTGGATATCATCCCAGGAGACTATTGCTTTCTATGCCTTGGTTTGCTTGCTTTCTGGTTAGGACTAACAATAGCCAATCTCCATTTGACAGCTTGTGTTCTATGTGTTCGGTCCTGCGCTTGTCTGTAGCTACTTGGCGGAGACTGTTACACTGGAAAGCTTGGAGGAACTGTAAGTTCGCTTGGGATCATTCCTTCGATGGCACTGTCCCTTTTGTGTGTTGTTCTCACTTTCCCGCTATTTTCATTTTACTTCATAGGTGGTTCATGCCGGTGAACATCCTGCTCACATTCGTAATCGGCTCGTTGCTCGCTTGGATAGTTAACATCATCGCAAGGACTCCTCAACACTTGCGAGGTCTCGTCATGGGGTGCTGCGCTGCAGGTACACGCCTTTCTAAGATACTTCTCGAGAGTCAGTTTGGACTATTTAGTCATGCCCGCCAAAGCCGAATATATCACCAAACAAACCTTTTCAGAAACCGAGTATACTACGTTTGTCTCAGGTCGTTGTCCCTGACATTGATCAAGCGGATAAGCAAACTTAAGCCCCGTGAATGATGTATTCCTGAGAAGACCATCCGCTGAATCTCTCTTGATCCCTCCATCTCTACCGCTAGCTGATGAATAATCTGACTGTCTCTGCACAGGAAACTTGGGAAACATGCTTCTGATCATCATCCCAGCTGTCTGTGACGAGTCGAATAGTCCCTTTGGAGATTCGACCACGTGCACCACCAATGGAGACACTTACACTTCGCTTTCCATGTCGGTACGTTCTGCTCTGAGAGGACGAATGTGTATGCTAGTTGGTATGTTCTGAAATGATCTGTGTGAAATTTCGCTGAATTATTTCGAAAGTATCTTCTAAAGTGGTACATGTTCTCTTCCTTAAAAGTCGACCTAGTGTCTATGGAGCAGAGAAGAATACTAATGGGGCACGGCGCACGCACTGCAAATTTCTAAGCAAATTCTTCCACTCAAGTCTCCGCTTTTTGACATTAATTATCCTGGTCTGCAACCTCTCTGCTGGTGCAGATTGGAGCGATCTATATATGGTCTTATGTCTATGTCATCATAAGCATATCCGCAAATAAAGGCACAAGTACCCGAGATGAGAACGGGAGCAGCATAAAGTCTTCCGGGCAGACGTCGGAAACCCATGCAGAGAGCACTACCGAACCACTTCTTTCCATAACCCTCGAAGAAAGTTCATCCCCAGTCGATTCTTCTATCGTGGAGTCTGAGGAAAAGGTAAAGGGCCTCTGAATGTCCTTATGCGACGGCTCTGTCTCTGAGAACTCTGCTTGCTTAGTTCTCGACTCGAGTGTGAAGATAGTCATCGTATCGGATAAACTTCATTCGTCTGGTTTAAGTGGGATAGCGATTTACGGGTTCTATCTGCCGCTTTGCAGGAGACTTTCCTCCATAGAATTAGGAAGAAGGCTAAGATGCTCACCTGTGGAATCGATCTGAAGATGTTACTTACTCCGATAACAATTGGAGCGGTAAATGCCACGTCCCGATGTCTCTCTTACTGGCCATTTGCATCTTTTCTCGAACGTCATAACAATGCTTGAAAGCGAAGAACAATAGAGGATGCGCCTAATCGGATTTTCGAAACGTTTCCTTTGGACACAATTGAAGCGACAATCTCCTTAATTGTTGGCTATGTATCTGCATCGATGCTTCGAACGATTCATTTCTTTCCAAACCGCAATGCTTCAAATGAGCTATTTTTCTTTCCAAATTGGATCGGCATAAGGTGAGGGGGGGTCCGTCTGATAATGCGCTTTTCTTCTGTAGATCATCGGGTTCGTCATCGGGATAGTCTCCCCAATCCGTGATGTTCTCATCGGCGACGATGCTCCTCTCCACTTCATCGAGAGCTCCATATATATACTGGGGTATTAGTACACACTGCTTCTGGCTTTCTTGTGATGTCTAAAGCTCTCGTCTACTTCCAGCGACAATGCGTAGCTATGTCACGTTGCTTGCTGTAGTAAAGTATCTCATAGGAATGTATTGCTAGTTCTTATCAACTACTGCAGTAGCTTGATTGGTGACTAAAGTGGCGCCTTATCTCCGACGAAAAGGTTGCTGTCGACACACATACTTCGATCTTGACACTCTCCGTTTGTTTCCGTGTCCGATCCGCAGGGAAGCTTTAGTCCCGTCGCAGACTCTCATAGTCGGAGCGAACCTCCTCAGAGGTAACTAATTTTCGCGAGATAAGCCGCTTATGCCTCGATCATCATCGCCTCGTCTAAACATGCATGAAGGCCTTCTGTCGATTCTCCTCCTCCTAGCAGTTCATTGTTCTGCATTACCATTTGGATTCTTTTTCTTTCCCCTCCTTGCTCAGGGCTGCGGAGATCGGAAGTGAACGTCGTGGTGATTATAGGGGTCATACTCGCGAAATACGTCGCCATGCCGATCATCGGTGTCGGGGTCGTCAAAGCCGCATCCCATTTTGGGCTCGTGGGGTCCGACCCGCTGTTCCAGTTCGTTCTCATGCTTCAGTTCGCACTGCCGCCCGCCATGAGCGTCGGTACGTGTCCGGGCTCCGACGAAGCTTCGCGTTCGGATCCGGTTTTCGAGTCTCTCTATCCATTCATGCTCTCTTCCCGTATGCTGCAGGTACGATCACGCAGTTGTTCGGAGCTGGCGAGGGCGAATGCTCGGTGGTGATGCTGTGGACTTATGCCGTGGCAGCTTTCTCGTTGACTCTTTGGTCAACTTTCTTCATGTGGCTCGTGGCCTGATTTCTTTTTTCTTTTTTCTTTTTGCGAGTTTTGCACGCAACTATTTCAGTATCTATTTCGACACCATTTCGATTTTTTTCTTCACTTACCAGTCATTTATTTTTCTGTGGCTTTCTGAATTTTGGGTTTGATTTAAATTCCTGTTTTTTTTATGTTCTTTCAATTTTTTTTAATCACACATCATAAAAGTAAGGGAAAATACCACCAAAAATCATAAATTATGCCACTTGTGACAAATTTACCATGAACTTTTTTTATGACACGAAAAACCTTAAACTATGCCACTTATTACAAATTTACCTCTGAATTTTTTTTTACGACATGAAAAACCCAAAATTATGCCACTTGCAACACGTTTACCCACAATACTTTGGCTCAAGGGTATTTTCGTCTTTTTTTTTTTTTTTATCTTTCTTCTCTTTTCCTTTCGTCGGCCATGGCGAAGGGAAGCCGGCGAGGGCGGCCCTCGTCGACATTGGGGTGGGGCGAGAGCGACCCTCGCCAGTGTCGGGCGAGGGCAACTCTCGCCCAGCTCAAGCAAGAGTCACACTTGCTGGATCTGGTGAGGGCAATCCTTGCCCAGGCGAGCGAGGACAGCCCAACGCCGGTGAGGGTCGCCCTCGCTAGATCCGGCGAGGGCAGCCTGAGCTCCACCTGAACGCTGGCAAGGGCCACCCTCGTCGGCTTCCCTTTGCCATGATCAGCGAAGGGAAGAGAGAAGAAAGAAAAAATATAGAAAAAGACGAAAATGTCCTTGGGTCAAAGTATTGTAAAGTAAATGTATCACAAGTGGCATAGTTTGGGATTTTTAGTGTCATACAAAAAAGTTTAAGGTAAATTTTATCGCAAGTGACATAATTTGGAGTTTTTCATGTTACCAAAAAAAGCTCAAGGTAAATTTATCACAAGTGGCATAGTTTGAGATTTTTTGTAGTATTTTCTCTAAAAGCAGCGAAAGCTCAGTGGTTTGCGAGCATACTCATCCGTGTAATGAATTAAATTGGAGACGATATTATTTTGTATGTTCATCTTACAAGAATCGTGTGATTTTCTATTTATTTATCGATATTTTATTACTTTCTAATTATTTTTCCTTGAAATCTCCCATATAACCAGTTGACTTTAGCCTCTAGAATTTCTCTCTCCTAAGCAAGCCCCGAGCCCGAACAAGAATGACTGATCTAAATCTAGATACGATGTAGGATCAAAATAAAGAATCATGAGTATATAAAAGAAGTGACCGCTATCAAAAATTTACCAAAAGAAATAACAATTTGAATATAAGTTTTCCTAAATTTAATTAAATATAAAAATATTTTAATAATATAGGTTAGACTGAGAATAAGTCATTAAATTTTATTGCACGAAAATAGGTCAATTTGGATCAGACTATTTTCAACTCGACCCAAATCTATCCATCTGACAGATCTAATTAAACCCAACCAAGCCCGGCCTAGGGACATCGTAACGACCCGACCCGACCCGACCCGACCTGCTGTAACCAACTCCGCGTTGCTTTATTGGCTCTGCAACATTTTCAGTGACGCGGTGGTGCCAACGTGCCAGTCAGCCACCCCCGCCAAGCGTCTCTTCTTCGCTCACCTTCTCCTTCCCCGCCGATCACCGCCACTTCTTCTTCTTCTGCTCGTCCTCTTCTCCAAATGTGACCTCTCGAGGGCCTTCCTCGCATGCGTCCTTGCTGCGCTTCTCTCCCCCGTGCCTCCAACTCCGCCGCCGTCGCCTCGTTCTCGGCGCTCCCCGCTTCGTTCGGGACTCCGCCGGAGCTTCGATTCCGGGACGGCATTGCATCGCTGCGGTAATCATCTCTTCCGTTTCGCCTGCGAGAGCGCGCGTCGCGTCGTTCGCCGCCGTCGTTCACTGTCATTTGCCACTCGTTTGCACGGGCGAATACTTGGATGGCAGTGCAGATGAATATTTACGGATTTCCTTTGTCTCTTTTGTCTCGCCGAGATATGGAAAAGTTCGCGTGTGTTAGTCTGGAATCGCTCGTCGCCCATCGTTAATGGTGTGTAGGAAGTGGCGGCTTCTTCGCTTAGGAGTTTACTTTGCTGTGCTTGTTGGTTGGTAATGGTAGCTCGTCGCTTGGTAAACTTGCAGTTCTAAACATCGGAGTTATCTGCATATCTGTGCGCTCGATGATACCATTTGGTATCATCACTGTTCTCTTTCTTGCGGTACACTGTGAGTTTCACCTGTACTTCAATCTCTCTGTTGCATCTGCTTGTAAGTGTGGATGGGGTTGAAATTGGTGCCCCAAGTGAATTTGCATCAAGATGTTCGATCTAAAATTACCAGATTACTCTCTTAACTTTTATTGAACTGCTAGAGTGCAGTCTTAGTACCATTTTACCAGTTTCCTCATGCACTCGGGTCAAAGTTCTGTGCTTTGCTCTGGGATCCATGCCCACTTGTACACTCGACCGAGGATGAGTTTCTGATCGAACTTCCGTTGATTTATCCATAGAAGAATGAAACTGCCCATGACTCAATAATGCATTTTGTTTCATAAGGAAGTACAAGAGGGAGGTTGAGACCTGGGAAATTCCTCCATGGCGCTGGTGCTGCTGGATCTTTTCGTTGTTGCGCTGATGCCGGTTTTGAAGGTCCTTCTGATTACCGCTCTTGGTTCTCTCCTTGCAATTGCGCAAGTAGATATACTGGGGGAAGAAGCGCGAAAGCATCTGAATAATGTAAGTTCCAGATGTTCCTTCTTTTTCCAACCTTAAGCTGACTATACATTAGTGCTATTGATTGCTTGTCCAGAGTAATTACTTGATTGGCTACTGAAATTTTTACGATCATTGCGATTACAAAAAGGATGGTGACTAAAGAGTATAGTTCTGGAAATCAAGTTAACGAAACCGATGCTCCTTTATAGTGGTTCCTTTATATCGCATCTGTCTGTGATTTATTGATATAAGGATAACATTAGGTGTTGGATACTGACCTATTAGATCACTCTTACGTAGCTTGACAAGAAATACCTTTTATGAGTCTATACTTACATGCGTGATGTGTGGAAATAAAGGCTACTGTTGGTTTTCGAATATAGAGATATGTTCTTGTAATAATACAAGTCGTCAGGTACAAAAGTTAGAGTGAGCTTTTTGACATGTACAACAATTGAAGTGTCATTCCAAATCTTATGTACAGAATTCTGAAAAATTGTTGGCACCATTCCTTTGGACTCAGCAACTAAATTCCTAATCAAGATTAACTCAAATGCTGTTTTTGTCTAACAGATTGTGTTTTTTGTCTTCAATCCCGCGCTCGTGTTCAGCTACCTGGCCAAATCTATAACATACAAAAGCATGGTTTTGTTGTAAGTTGCACACTACCAATGCCTATTTTCCAAATACATGTTCTTTTATAATGGTTTTCCAGGAGTAAATGTCCGCAAATCCATGTAGGTGGTTCATGCCATGCAACATTCTTCTTACGTTCATTCTTGGCTCAGCACTTGGATGGATGATTATAAGATTCAGTAGGGCTCCTGATCATCTGCAAGGCCTTGTCTTGGGATGCTGTGCAGCAGGTAAGTCTTCGTCAGATTTATGACTCTTACACCGGAATGATCTGTTCTTTGGGCCAGTTCAACAAAGAAGATTCATAATTATGGTGTACAACTTGTGAAATAGCAGCAACAATGGAATTGGAAAGTGTTCACCAACAAAAAGACGCCAACCTCTTGCTTCAGCGATATCCATTGTTTAGTTTGTCTGGAGAAGAGCGATTTTCAGAAGAAAGTGAAATGTCATTTCTGAAAAATTCAGACAGAAACCAAACAAAACTGAAGAAAAGTGAACAAAACTATATATTTTGGTTTATTTCGGTTTGAAGTGTTTAGACCAAATTTAGAATATTTTATTTTTAAATTCGAAAACAAGATTATAGTGTAAAATCCAGTTTCAAAATGCTTAATATGTAAGTAGAAAAGTCTAGTTTTGCAAATGATAATTAATGTTTTAACAGCGATAGGTTTTACTCGTAGAAATAATAAGATCCTTATCTCTTTATCAGAAACTTTTAGTGAGAGAGGATAAAGAAAATAAAAGTGGTTACCTTTGTTTTGAGCTTTCTTATTCCTGTAATGCTTGGATGTATTTGTTAAGTTGGGGTATAAAACCATGACATTGATACAACAGACATACTGCATTATAAATGTTTCATTCTCTAGTAATTGATTCCAATGGGACTCTCATTCAACTCATAGCATGCTCTGAACAGGCAATCTGGGGAACATGCCGCTGATTATCATTCCAGCAGTTTGCAGAGAAAAAGGCAGTCCATTTGGTGATCCTGAAAGCTGTAATACACATGGAATGGCATATGCTTCTCTATCTATGGCAGTATGACTGATTACTTTTGTTCTAATCAATATCACTAGTCGTAACAATAATTAGAGGTTATAGTTCCTTATTTTCACTATGTTATATAAACTAGCATAGGGCACTGCAAATTCTTTCTCATTAGAAACTACTTGAAATTGTGATTTCAGATTGGAGCCATTTACATGTGGTCATATGTATACAACATAATGCGCATATTTTCAAGTAGGAGCTGTCAGGGTTCTGAACCTGATGTGTCCATGCCCTGTATTCACTCTGCTGGAGAAAACAGAAACCCATCGAAAATTCAAAAGTCGGAGCTTCTTCCTCTACAGCAGTTCTCATCATTTGAAGATAATGTTGAAGTTGATGTCTCAACATTCGAGGGAACGAGAAAGGTTCATTCACCTTCTGATTTGTTGCCTGTCTATCTGCAATTGTTAAGTTGCCTCTGTCTGAAAACGATTAGAAATCCTCAATTGGGACTCTATCTAAGCACACGGGATAGTCGAACCTCTTTGGTTTTTAGGCCATAGTTAACTGCTAGTGGCTAAGTTTCGGTATTCTAATAATATGAAAACAGTTATAATGGAAAATGTTATGGCTTAATCCTCCAGCATGTCCTCCAGGCTGCACGCAGTTTAACTACGTTTCCCAAGACAACGTAAAGTGAAAAGCATTAATTGTTTGCACCTGCAAGCACTTACTTTCAGAGAAAATTGATGTTTAGACACTCCTTTAGCTAGAAACATGGTTAAGCAGCACTAGTTGCAATTAACAAAGCATGCACTTATAGTCGTTTTTTCTATGAGTAATGCTGCCTAAAAATGACTTGACTGTGCTTTGAAGAAGTTGATTGCTGTTCAACTGCCACTTTCTATTTCTTCCAAATTTACATGGCAGTAGATAGCAGCAAAGCTAACTCATTTAGGGTTCACAATCAGGTTCATGTTCCAGCCGAGGTAAAGAAATTTCTGAGAATGGTATGGACAAACATCAACCCAAGAACGCTATTTGCACCTTCAACTATTGGAGCGGTATGCTATTTGTCCGTATTGTTGGAATTTCCATACTTCGTAGATAGTAGATGATGAGAGGCATAAAATTACATAAATCTAAAACCATATGGAAGCTAGGGTCATCCAATTAATTTCCAGACAACCTTGTGGAGATTATGCTAAAAGTTTCTCACTATTACTGGGGAATGAATATCCATTGAATGGTATTACCTCCTAACAATTGATAATCGATTTGATTTCCTAGAGAAGTAACCCATAATTTTGGAGTTGGTGAAACATCGTGTGTTCTATAACCATCTTAGGATGATACAGCTATTGAAACTCTATTTTCTCATGCAGCTCATAATAGAGGCTTTTAGTGTGAGAGAAGCAAGGTGGCAAGAAGGAGAAAAACATCGCATGACGTGCCTATGGTGTTGACTAACAATAGATTTTTATTTCTGATGTGATCTTTCACATAAGAAACTACACTGCATTATGCATTCTCAATTTATGGAGCTATAGTTTGATACTGCTGTTTTCCTTCTCCTTTTTCAGAGAGAAAGTTTACTATATTTCAGATTTAACACTAGAGACTTCTGTGCAGATTGTAGGTTTCATAATTGGCACTACGCCTCCACTCCGAAAAGCAACTATAGGTGATAGTGCTCCTCTTCATGTGGTTCAGGATTCGGCATCACTCTTGGGGTATGTACTATGTACCCTTTCCTGATGGTTTTTTCCAATGCTTTTGGTGGTGTATGCTCAGTCTGATGTCATCTATTTGAATGTTAGGAATTGCTATATAGGAAAACATGAATTTAGCAACGAAAACAAATTAATGATCTGTAAATGTTTGAGTGCCTTAAGCGATGAAATGCTTACACAGAACTGCTTAATGGTTCCTTGCATATGTTTTGCATGAATGCTGACTCTTCGGTACTTCAATCTGCGGGCCTGACACCTTGGAATCCCAATTTCTTCTTTGTGTTTTTTACTTGCTGTGCTGTGGTAAGTTGAAGAAATATTATTTCTAAGCCAAAGTTGCTTCATGTTCTCATTTTGGCATGGATAAAATAACTTGCCACTACCTTAAAACTGTCAGACAAACTTTGCTTCTCTTTTTGTCTGTGATGGTGTTAGACCAGTATGAATCATTATGATAGCATTGGTCAAGAGTATTTGACTGAATAAGAATATTGGTAGTCCTGCATTAACTTATCATTCTTTAAAGAAAACACTGTGACTGAGCATTCAAAAGTTTGCAGCCGCTGCAGGATGATCATACAGACTGGAATCTTACGTCACCTTTGATTGCTCAGCCCTTCTGTGTTGGGAAAAACCAAGGGATTTGCGACCCTTGAGCAATCAAATTCTAGCAAATGCATTTATCACCATGGGTTGTTTTCTCATGTGTAGTCCTTGTATGCCTCCAGGGATGCAGCCATTCCAACCGTCACATTAATACTGGGAGCTAATCTTCTCAGAGGTAAACGCTTCTATTATCTGATTTGTGTTCACTTCTCTACTGTCTGGTTCTCTTTTCGTATTTGGACGCTAAAGCAGTATATATTTGGTGTCTAGGTCTCAAAGGATCAAGTATACACCTGCCAGTCATCATTGGGATCTTAGCAGTTCGGTACATTGCCTTGCCATTGTTGGGCATGGTGATTGTTCAAGGGGCAGTTTATTTGGGTTTGGTGCAATCAGATCCCTTGTATCAGTTTGTTCTTCTACTTCAGTTTGCGCTGCCTCCAGCCATGAATATAGGTAAGGACGACAATTCACTGTTTAACATTCACTTTATCATCCTTTTGTTTCTCAAACTTGTGGGAACGCCTTGTGGATAGGATATAGTAAGCAAATTGCCAATTCTTTGAGGTTGTTTTAATGACGATGGTTTGAAGTACTATGAGGCTGAGCTCTTTTACATGTAAGTATGACAATGTGGGTAGGACAAGAAAACATGCCTTTGTCCTTATCAAACAAAGCTTCAGGCTTCTCTGAGTAAACTGGGAGAAAGTATGAGGAGGAGAGCAATGAGACAGCGGAAAACAACGCTCCATTTGCTATATGGATGATTTCCTTCCTCACTAGTGATCATTTTTCGGTTATGGACCTTTAATTTCAGCGTCAATCTTGTTTTATCATACCATAGATTTAGTTAAAACCATCTTATCTGAACAGACTCGTTATTCTCGATTGGCAGGAACAATGACCCAACTATTCGGAGCTGGTGAGGCGGAATGTTCTGTCATTATGCTGTGGACTTATGTTTTGGCAGCAGTTTCATTAACACTTTGGTCGGCATTCTTTATGTGGCTTGTGTCATAGGAATATTCTTTTCTTTGGCCGATATTTTTGTCATGTACAAGGATGCTTTTTAAGTAAGAGAACAATGGTAAGAAGAAACGTGACCTTACACAAGATCAAGATCAAACCAAGAAATTCTCTCATTCTGCGGTAACCAAGGATTTTCTCAGTTCTTGCATCATTTTGCCAGAATGAAGTTCATGAATTTCCAAGAATTGGTTTTCCATCTTGAGATTGACAATTCAAAAGACAGAGAAGTTAGTTCATTTATTTTTTGGGCAAGTGAGAGTAACTGATATATTCTACTCGATTCGATGTACAGTATCAGCCCTCCCTTATCAGTAGCATTAGAAAGGCACCCTTTTCGGTTTGAATGTGTATCGCTCGACTGTGAACTTCTTTTGACGGAATGCCGGGCCATGTATTGCGCATTTAGTTGCGGATAGCGCATGCTGGACTTAAGACATTACGTAAGAGAGACAACTATGAATCTTCCACTGAACAGCTCTCCATTGGTTCTTCCACAGAACAGCTCTCCATTTCCAGTTTCCTGGAGGAGACTACTGTTGTTAAATAAATTACGTAATTACACTGGCCATTTCCGCTTCGGAATTGAATGGAACCAAACAAACCCCTATCGGTCGGTGGAGTGTGCAGTTTGCACCAAAAACAGAGTAAGTACTCGGTCTAGACGGGGTGGTATAAATTACCTCAATCATATATATTCCATACGCATTAAAAGATGGATTCTACTGTTCCATTTAAAAAAATGAATTTTTGCAAACTTTTATTTACAAACTTTTGTTTGTGTGACTCGTCGGCTTTCTCTCATTAGGTTATCTAAAAGTTTTAATTTACCAACTTCCATTTAAGTTGCTTACAAACCATTGTCAAAGATAACCTTTTAATTCACGAGAAGAAAGAGAGGGACTGCCTTTACTTCTTCCAAATGTGCAGTATTATCTTATAATTGTGATAATGGGCATCCTTCAAACAGGGCTTTGAAGGATCTTATTGACTTTGGTGTAAATATTCAATGCCAAATACTCGGAAACCTTTCTGACTTGCTACGGTGACTTGATAAGCATCGATAGGAAGTGCACTTTTGGTTGCAATCAGCTCAAAGAACTTTCAGCTGAAGATCAGGATGTCCGAGCCGCCCTTTGTGCCGCTTGAAAAGATCTCTCATCGCTTCGACAAACTGACTGTGAACTTCGTTTACCTGAATTTGAGCGAGAGCAAATACCGTGAAGATTCCGGCGAGTCATAACAGAGAGAGAAGCCGGCCCTCAAGAAAACATAGCGAAACCAGGACTAGTCTACTTGTCCTGGTAGTGGCAAAACAGTAGCCAATCTTGCATGAACGGTCTCAAATTCAATCCTTCCTCTGGTTTAGAACATGTTGTAATTTGCCTTCCTAATGAACACTTGAATATTACATAATCACAAAGCAAAGTGCAATTAGTATTCATACCTCTTCAACGGTGGGGTTCGGAATTCTCTTGAACTCAATCGGTTTCCCCACCACCACATGCATCGGCTGCTGGAAGGGTAAGGGAGTCCTGTATGTGAGCAGAGAACCATGTCAAAGATAACGAGGCGAACTGAGCGCACAATATACGCATCTCCGATAAAACTTACCCAAGAATTCCCCAAAAGAAAATCGGGGTGAACTTGAAAGCCCTGGAGAATTGCAAGAAAATCCTCCCGCTGGGCTTCCACCACTTATAGACATGCGACTGCATGTATGCCAAGCAATTCAGAAAGAGAAACGGAAATGAGGACCGAGAAAAGAAGTTCCCAGCTTATTGAAACAGAATGCACAATGTGTAATCACCAGTTATAGTCCATGCTTGAACATGGATTGGATGGGAGCACAAAAGCATAAAATCATTCAAACAAATGGATGCAGAAAACTAAGGAAAGATCCCAAGCTGTCAAACATGGAAAAGAGAAAAAATGAAGATAAAAGGAGAAGCGAAAAGAATAGTACCTGACCATAGCAGATCACTGGAACTAGAGGTCGGCCTGTCTCCATTGCTATGCGGATGAATCCTCTTCTAGCTTTGAGGAATGCAATCTTCAAACGATGTGAGGCAATGTTAGTTTGAGTCCACAAAGTCACATCAAAAGTGAACTGTTAATCATCCTTCCCTGCCTGTGCACTAGGGGGTCGATGTATGCGCTTCTTATGATTCAGTGTCTCAAATTTTGCTAATTGGATAGATTGTTCACTCTTTTGGCAGCATAAATCTGGTCAGACAGTCGACAATCCTAGGACTAGAGGTAGTGTGGTGTTCTTTGAATGTCCTGCAGTGCAATATGATTCGGTGTACCAAATTACGCTAGTTGGATATTTTGTTCACACTTTTTGCAGCATATATCTAGTCAGACAGTAGATAATCCTAGAACTAGAGGTAGTGTGGTGTTCTTCAATGTCCTGCCATGCAATTATCTCCCTCCTAAACATGAAACTACTTCGATATCAATGACAAAAGGCAGTAAATTTCCAAGTGTTTATTTCAAGGACATCTTTGTGTGTTGATGGAGCGCAGCAATGAATATGTTATGGCAGAGCAACAAATCTTCTCTAACTATGACAACTCAACTCCAGCAAATTTTCATAGCAATTCTCTCTTTTCTCTCTCTCTCTCAAAATAGTGTTCAATTTTTTCTGTCCCCTTCCCAGGAAATAGCATTAACAAAATGTTATGACAGAGGTGAAAGAGAATCTTTTACAGGGTATGATCCACGGTAGTCCCACGGTAGTCTTACTGGGACGTGGAAATTGTTGCTATCAGCTATTGCTCCATGAACCAGGAAGTGAGGCACTTAGCGACATGACACTTGCAGAATCATGGTGACTGTGGTACGAGAAACTGTGTAGCTAAAACGGAAAAGCTATTTTGTAGACTGAAACCCAAACCATGCATATTAATTGCAGGCAAGAGACTTCTAAACAAGTAGGAATCCAAGTAAATGAGATAACAATTGAAACTGAATGAAAGAGTTGAGAGGACTCGGACCTCGA
Source organism: Syzygium jambos (assembly GCA_031216235.1). NCBI lineage: Eukaryota > Viridiplantae > Streptophyta > Magnoliopsida > Myrtales > Myrtaceae > Syzygium > Syzygium jambos. Next base: position 17,681,160 of record CM062228.1, read on the forward strand.
AGTCGTGCTCCATAAGAAATGTCTCTTGAACACCACCGGGCACAATGATACAGCTATAACCGGCTTCCAAAAGGGAAACAAAATTTTTCCTTGTTGCTGGTGTGAGACCCAACCATGTCCAGATATGCCTCACAATTGGTGTATAGAAGACCTAATAAGTAATAGATATTGAGAGGCACAGTAAAAGGTTTCGTAAGAACATAGAGTGCACATGACCAAGGATGGAATATTTACCGCAGTACTTGCAAGGACTTTAATCTTGGGGAGAGGCATGAACCCAGTGAGGTCAGCCAGCGCAACGACACCAATCGGCAGAACCGAATGCGGTTCATAGCCGAAAACTGCAAGGATAAAAGCACTACAATTTCAGTTGCCCCATTGGAAAAACTAGGAGAAACAGATTCAAAAGGTCATCATGCTAGTTTCGTCGAAAAGGTCTCTGGAAGATATATCGAACATCGACAGCCTACCATGTGGGAGTCAAGAACAGAGCCCTACCCTTTTTTTAGAAGTAATGCAAAACATCAACCCACAAAGCCATGAATTTTTGAAAGCATCGGATTGTGTACGAGGAACAGAGGAGCGCTCACATAGTACAATAAAGCGGAGCACAAGACCCCACGCTCAATAACCAAGATAAAAGTGCACTGGTATAATCTACCAGACTCTTCATCAGTCAACTAACATCTCACTTAGGCAGTAGTTAATTCTCTTTTAACAGAGTTTAAGAAACACAAAACGCCAACTGATTTTCCATTTTCAAAGAGAAAACTACAATATTAAGGACTGGAATCGAACTAACCATAACCCTGATTTGGATCAAAGGCTGTTATATCCTCCACGTGCAGAGTCAGTGGGAAATAGCGGCAAGCATGCTTACATATGTACCTGCAAAAAGAAAAAGTCCAAACCCACCTTCAAAACCACAAAACTAAAAATAGCAACGAGTTAACAACACTGCATCAATCCAAAGAGATCAAACAGAGAGACCAACTGAGAAAACCCACCTGGACAACTTTCGCCCAACTTTGCTCTGATCATCTATGGGAATCACCATACAAGCCACGAGGAAGCCAACCACTCTGGCCCATCCAAAAAGCCAGAAGAAAGCAAAACCACGAACGAAAAGCGAATATATTTAAACCCCCAAAAGAAGAAGTAGAAGAAGAAGAAGAAGAGGCGGAGAGACAGAGAGAACTAACAGGAGGGCTTTGGAGAGAGGAAGGAAGAGGAGAGAGAAGAGGACGAGTATGGCGTCGAAATGGATCGTGCCGAGCCATATCAGCAGCGCCGTGACCGTGTGCAACACGGTCGACGACGGGAATTGCTCTCTCCCGTTGAAGACTCGAAATTTCTCGGTCTGCTGTTGATGATTCATCTCGCTCTCGTCACCCATCATCACTGCCGAAGATTTACAAACCACAGAATTATACTTCTTGCTGAAGAGATTGGCTCCCTAGCGTGGTTTGTGTGCTATGATGAATAGCGAGAGGCGATGTTATTCTGGGTTGATTCATCGGGAGAACTTATATAGACGGCGTCTCGGGCTTTCCAGACGAAACACGGTCCTCCGCCCTCCTCCATGCATGGTTGCGTGATCACCGACGATTCCGCTAATAATGTCAAGAAGAGACAACTTATCAGGGGAGAAAAAGATGAGCTCCGCATTGTTTTTTCTCCGTTGTCGCTGTTCATCTCGGAGTACCGAGTGGCCACGACATTCAGTAGAGGAAGCTTTTGCTCCTTCTGGACATTAGAGATTCACCTTTCGTTTGGCATCTTCCTGTTCACCGACGAGAGGACAAGAACTCGACCCTCTTCCGCTAATCCAGAAAAATCATCGTATCAACCTACACACACACACACACACACACACACACACACACACATCACAGTCTTAGAAATAAAGAAAAAAAGTAAACTTACATGTATACTAGATTGAACTTGATGAATGATATAAGGGAATCCACGCCAAATCTACATGGACCCACTATTATATCGGATTGTCCGAATTTAGTTTAGTACTGTTTTGCCGGAATTTGACTCCACGATAAAATACCTTCCACCGAAAATCATTCTTCGATTTTTATCAGAGAAGACAAGTTCTATGGCAATTATGGACATGAAATATCACAGTTAGACAAGAGAACCGACAACTTCACTTTATATGGAACCAAATATACGCAAGCCATGCCGGAATTTAATTGAAAACGCGGCCTAAGAAGATAAAGATGCTAAGCCGGAATTTAATATATGATGAGGCATCCATGAATTACAGCAAGATACATGTTGGAATTTAATCCACAAGCGGTAGAAACTACAACTAAGAAATACGCTGAAATTTAATTGATGATGCGAATATGAAAACTAAAACTACGAAGTAGAGATTGAAAGATAATTAAAAGATAACGTGTTTGTTTGTTTGGGTGTGGGGCTTCCAGTAGTTGAGCACCGGTTTTTGTAGTACCTATTATATAACTATTCCAGAGCAGTTCATCTATAGTTTTTGCCATGCTTCTATATTTCCAAGAATCTCGATCCCATATCCTCATGATGTCACAATCTTATCTTCATGCGGGTACTCCTTTCAAATTGTGCCTTGATTTTTTTGCCCTTGCCAAGTTAATTTTATCTATTCTCCACAATCTGCTCGACTTCTTTGTTCTTTCCACAAGTGATTTCAAATTAGAATATTATAACTATTTCATAGCACCTCTCAAACATCTAGTCTTTGTTCAGTATTTCAATCGATAACTTGTCTCTCCTTTCTATCGGTATCTTCGCCGATGATGTATGCGTGGGACGAGTGATTCCCGATATGAGGATTTTTTCGGTTATGTGTATGGACGGGTGTGTTGAAATGGAATGAAATAATGTGTAAAGGACAAAAGATATGGGAAGGTTAGCCATCGAAGTGTAAACCGGGATAATGGCAGCTCACGATCAAGGCATAATGATTGTTCCACCGGCCAAGGATAAGTAGCCATTTGATTTACCATCAACTATGTTGGATAAAGAATCACATAAATATTCACTCATGTAAGATTCATCAACTTTGCATTACATTTGAAAACTCTCCTCTATTTATGGAGGGACTAAGACATAGAAAATAGGAAATAGGAAATAGACAAACGTTAAAGACATTAGCACTAGAAAGCAATAAAAGACCTAGTAACTAGAAAACTCATTAATGACATGGAGACTTGAAATATTGACTCTTTAGCCTTGCAGTTCATCTTTCAAAATTCATCAACCAGCCAAGAAATAACCATCTTAGGAAATCAACAAATATTAAAGAAAATTCCCCATAACAGCCTCCCATCGATATGTAGTTTTTTTTTTTTTGATAACTCAGGAACCCCCTGCACGGCCGACAGCCGGAGGGATAAACCTGGGGTGATGCTAGCGCAGGACCCACCACCACGGCGCCACACTTAAGAATCCTTAACGACTACGCTGGGGTTCGAACTCCGATCCCTTCATGGGGGGACAAGAGCGCAAGCCAACGCAGCCGTTGCGGGCCGTGGTTAGCATTGAAATCAACAAAACTAGTCTTGGTGAATTGGTAATTTAATACTTGATCTTTCGGGGAGAATCGACAACTCCTTAATCGATAACTTGGTCGATAGCCTTTACGTCGATAACTTCATTCTCAACTCACGAAAGCAAGTTATGACCAAAATCAACCTTAGCTTGAATGAACATTGACTGGGTTAGATTTGTCGACGAAAACATGTTGGAACTTAAGAATTGTTCCATCAAATCGAATGCTCTCGCATCAGCCGACTAATTTTGCTATGACAATTGTCAATCACACGTCGTTGTATATTGTAACAACCTAGTCCAACGAGAGCAGGGAGTGGTCGCCGAAGCCAGAGGGTCTGGACAAGAAGTGGCTCCCGATAGGCTTTTAAAATGACGAAGAATGCATGAATGAATCGAACTGTGCACCGAACATGGGATGAGCAATTCTAAGATATATATATATATATATATATATATATATATATATATATATACACGAAAACTATAATTAACTCACAGATGCGTCTTTTGATGTAATGGCAATGCTTAACTTTCGAAGCGTGCTCAGATGGAAACACTACTAGGATGGGTGAACTCTTGGGAAGGTGTTCACTTGTATGCCAAAGGACAAAACTATGAGGCTTGGCATAAGACGGGTCAAAGCGGATAATATATCAATGAGTTAATCCAAGGCGTTACATATATCAATAGCTGACTTATGGTCATCGATGTATATTAATATTGACCACTCTTTCGATTGTCAACAATGGGTCATATATCTATTGTTGATAACCTTTTGTCTTCTAGCCATGTGTCTGCTCATGTCGATGACTTGGTTAAATTTTCATGTAAGCAAGTATATATGTTACACTAATGTAATAGTTTCTTGCTCCTTGAAAAGAAAATGCCTAATTTCCTAAACAATCCCAATTTTAGGTCAAATTCCAATTATGTTTGTAACTTTTTTTTTTCTTAAAAAAATATCACCTTTTTTCACTCGAATCTCAAATCTGCCCCTATCAACCCTTCACTCAAAAATTGCCATTGGTTTCCTCAAAATTATCAGAACCTGCATCTTTATCAACACCTTGGGAACAACTGCCATAATTTGGAAGAAACCAAAGGCAACTTTTGGACAGAGGGTTAACGAGGTAGATCTGGAACTAGAGTGAAAGTTGGTGAATTTTTTTTTAAACAAAAAATTTTGAGGTGGGATATTTTTTTTTTGTCGAAAGAGACAAGATTGTGATCGGACCTAAAATTGAGTTTTTTTTAGGGAATCAAGCCTTGAGAAAAAAAAAAAAGAAGAAGGAAAACTTGCTTCTGGATCCACCTCACCAATGCTGCACATCAACGCTTTGATGGAAAACTTCCTTGAATTTCGATTAAAATGCATCAATTGAAAAGAAAAAAATAGATCGAAAGTTTAGACCACCGAGTGAGTGAAATCAAATTGTAATGACCTAAATGTAAAGGTTCAATAAAGTTTAGTGACCCCTAGGTAGATTTACCCATGTAGCCAAAGTTCATTTCAATTAAAAGACATCAAATGGAAGGTTGACGAAAATTATATGACTTATCTCAGATTGACATTTTTTACCACCCACCTGGGTGGCGCTGCTGGAGCGCGCACTCTTCCTCTCGCAAAAGGTTGAGTGTTCGAATCCCGGGCGCCGCAGGGTGACTTAACCGGTGGCACGTGTGTGGTGGCTAGCACGTGTCGCCCCCAGGGTTTACTCCCCGGCTGTCGGCCGTGCGGGGGTTCCCTGAGTTATCAAAAAAAAAAAAGACATTTTTTTAGAGGTATATTGAGTTTTTATTTTACCAGAGATCAGTGCTTCAGGGGCATGCGTGGAATGCTTTTAACTATAACATTTTATACAATTAAGATTTTTTATACGCACATTTTGATTTTTTTTAATTCAAAATACTTCAAACAAATATTGACATTAAATCCACCCGCACCTTTTTTTTAAAATTTCTACTAGACAAAGGTCTTTATTTTACCAATCTGGCATCATTAAGTGACCTTATAAAAGCTTATTTAACATTACACGTACAACGCGACCTCTTATGTACCGTATTCTACAGTACGACGTGGAACGTACAGCCTCAGGTCCGTGGACAGTACAGCTACAAGAAGAAGAAGAAGAAGACAGAATGATAAAGCAGCTGTGCATCTATGTGTTATCATCTATCAAGTATCGATGAAGAAGACAGAACAGAAAAGCAGCCGCGTATTTATGGGTATCAAGTATCATTAAAATTCTGTCATTTTAGCCATCAACAGAGAAATTGACATGACAGAAATGACCACCATTGAAACTACTCATCATCATCTTTGTCGAAAGGCTTGAGCAACCCGTAAGTAATTCCCATGGCAATCCACCCACCAACTAAAACCCTCACAGCCGAGACTTTCACCGGCGAACCACCGAGATGTGCTCCGATGCCTCCGAACAGAGCAAGAGCCATGGACGCAACCACCGCAACAATCACGATTCTGAGGGTGTTTTGAGCGACAAAGATGGCCGGCAGCAGAGGAAACAACGACCCGCAAAGGAAAGCCAAAGCAGACGCTGCCGCAGCTTTGTAAGGGTTGGGTAAAGCTTCTTCTCCGTCGATTCTTTCCTGCTTTGCTTTCGCAGAGTTTTCGGCAAGCACCTTGAGTGCAGGCGATCTCGGCGAGAATAGCGCGATCAACTGAGGCTCCCCTGTGGTTGCCGGCGAACCCTTTTCCGATATTTTGCACCTCAGCATCCTGCACGGAGTGCTTCTGGAAGGGGTCCGCTGAGTCGGCTCGGCTGAGTCGGTCCCGTCGTGCTTAGTAGCAGCGACGGTGATCATAATCTCTTCTGGCTTTTCCATCTTGGTCACAGAGGCGCGCTTCTCAAGGTTCGCCCGCTCGATCTCTCTCTGGGTCGATACCGAGACGAACTCGCCGACCGCCATGCTCAAAGCGCCCGCGAGAGCCCCCGCAATGCCCGAGAGAACCATGGACCGGTGATCATCCTTCGCGGCGCCGACGCCGAGCATCAACGAAGTTGTGGACAGCAGCCCGTCATTGGCCCCAAGAATGGCGGCTCGGAGCCACTGAGCCCGCTGCAACAGCTCAGTACCCCGAGCGTCGGTCTCGGCCTTCTCCCCCACCGTCGACGACGGAAGCTCGCCCCGCCCCCCAGAAGTCTGCGACGTGTCCATGAGGAATACCAAGGTGCAAGATCGCAAGTGCCCGAGTGGAGGGAGAGTGTGGCCTCATTCCGGAATCCACGCGCCGTGCGCGTGGAGGGTATATAAACAACACATGGGCTTTGAGAAGCATGTCGCTTAGGTGGTGACGACTTGCACGCGAAAGCGTACAAAAATGGAGAATCGAGAACGTTGAGCTCAATGAGTCCCTCCTAGATCGTGTCCGAGTATAATATACAAAAAAACCTAGGACGACCCATTAGGGCTCGCGTGGCGGTCTTGACACTGTGCGATGCAATCGGTACAGGAGACAGTGAGGTTAGAAGAACGGACAATTTTTCGCTAAGTGCAGTAACAGTGTAACCATACAAGGGATTCTTGTTTCTAGTTCAGCCAGTGAGGGGAACAATAACAACGAAAAAAAATAATAGCATTAACCTTTCCGATTGCGTTTGAGGCGAAACGTGAACCTTGTTTGCCATTGTTGCGCCTCCGAGCGTCCCCAGCGTCCGTCGGCCATTGGATGCAAAGGTTAAATTAAATACCTAGGAACTTAGCATGTTTCACTAGACAGATCTTATGTTTATCTTCTTGTCTTGATGTCGCTGCATGGTGCGGTCGATTATGGTTTATCTCGTAATCAAGGAAAAATTACCAAAAAAATTATAAACATGTTGCAATTATGCCAATTTAGTTATAAACCTTTTTTATTTTTGTCGCAAGAGAGAGAGCGAGGAGCAGTCACGAGGGAGAGAGAGCAGTTGAGCGGAGCAATCACGAGAGAGCAAGGAGTAGTCGCGAGGGAAAAATAGGGTTTTGTTTTTTAAAATTGGCAAAATTGGACTTTCAATATTTGAAGGCAAAAAAGGAAATTGGCCAAATTTCATTGATTCATGATTTTAGCATTCCGAAAATGCTGAAAGGTCAAGACAGGTGAAGACCTTACCATTTGAGTTTTGAGCATTTCTAGAATGCAAATGTATCGTTTTCTTCCTACTTTGCCCTCGCTAAACTTTGGAAATTCTGAAAATACCCTTACCATTTTCAATTTGCGTAGTGTCGCTGGTAAGCGTCGCGAGACCTTAGGTGATGGTTGCTGGTCTCGGTCGCATTCAAAGAAGGGTTTGAGTTCATTTTTTTAATTAGCAAAAGTCCTTAATAAGTGTGATTTTTTCAAACATCATTTAAACTAAAGTTGCTTCGAAATGCATTCTTATATTACACGTTGCCAAACACTAATTATATTTCAGAAAAACCCTTTCACTTAACGTCGTTTGCATTTTCCGAAAGGCTTTCCCAAAAGCCGAACCAAATGCAACCTAAGCATGTAGGCCAACTTTCAAATTATGATAAATTAAGCCTGGTGTTTTAAAAAAATGCATGGTCAATACAAGCCGTCAATATATACGGCAATTTCAGACCCAAATTTGAGGTTGAAAGCAGTGTCGGGTCGGGTTGTTTTACTAATTTTCGGCTCCATGGAATTGCTCAAAACTGGCGGTTCCCGAGTTGAGGGACCGATGCTCACCCTTAATTATATGGATAGAATTTTTCATCTTGTCGAGGGAATATGGAGATGGAATACACTCTCCGGTTTTCCAAAGATATTGACAGCGAAATTCCCATCACTTCTTTCTCGGAATTGGTCTTGCAAATTTATCTTCTATTTCACGGTTTTTGTAATGTCCATCACCGATGATTCAAGAAGAAACTCATCGCGTTGGTCGCCTAATTTTCCATTTCTGACCAAATTAATTTTCGGTTTCGTTTTTTAGTATTTAACGCATTCTATATTTAAAATTCAAGGTTCATACATCCAGCACTCTTTTTTTTATTTATTATTTATTTTCGTCTTTGCGCAAGAATATCCCTGCATGGTTGGCCAAAGAAGGAAATATTATTGGCGGTATCTCCCCGGATCACTCCCTTTCTCCCGAGTTTTCGCCCAATAAAAATATCTATATTTTTCATCTTAATCCTTGTTTCCCTGAAAATATCCTCGGTGAAAGACCTTTCACCAAAGGGGATGATCTTTGGTTTTTTTAAAGTGAATTGGGTTTTGTGGCGATTCAAACGGAAAAGACCGGATCTTGGATGAACTATGTATACTAAAATGATAAAGAATAAAGAATCGCGAATAAAGAATCAATAAGTAAATTGCAGAAAAAATTGATAAGCACGATTGATTGCGAATCCTTTACAATTGATTCTGCTTGGCCTTATATATCCTTGTACAAAGTGCGACAGTCAATAAGCGGTTTCTTTATAAGTCGCAAACCCTAATTGCCTCCGAGATTCTCGGCTCCGTGCTCACGATCCTTAACTGCATATTCTTATCCATAAGCACTTACTATGTTCAAGATTTCTCTCAGTTTGATTTTCTTCGGATGTCATTGACCAGTCTTTGTGCACTGACAACTACCTTGGTCTCTCTATCATCGATGGCATCATGAATTGTCTGATGCCGATCCTTAACTGCATATTCTTATCCGTAAGCACTTACAATCTTAAAGATTTCTCTCAGTTTGATTTTCTTTAGATGTCATTGGCCAATCGTTGTGCACCGACAACTACCTTGGTCTCTCTATCGATGGTATCATGAATTGTCCGATGCCGAAGCCGCAATGGGCGCTTGTCAGTTCTTGACCGCATAACTCCTTTGTTGATGGCCACATAACTTAGACATTTCTATCGATGAATCAACCCCGACGTTTCTCACTAAACCTCGGGACATTTTTTAACAATCCTTAGTGTGCCTTAATGTCTATAAATGTGATGTGATTAACCATTATAAGTAGGCTTTCCTTGCTTCAAATCTCAAGCTTCTTCAACTTTCATTCTCTCTCTCTCTCTCAAGATCATTCTGCCTTAAACTCAGAAATATAGTTGCTTTCTTGATAAATTGGATGATCATGGTTGATGCACTTCTCTCTATTTTGTTGAGAACATAAATGATCTCGTGTTCTTTTGCTGATAACCAGCCGCAATTTGAGCGTTAGTTTTTAATTGAATCATTAGAGAGTACAGTGTGATGGCTTCCGCCGTCGATTCGATGATTTATTTACTCTCATGGTGCTCACATCATAAGTAACACAGAAATTAACGGATGTTACAATTCAAATGTAACATGAGATGAATAAATTATTAGAAAAATCAATAAGTAATGATAAAAGAAAAAATCACCAGAGATATTCGCAATTCGGTCCAAGAGTCGATATGTATTTTACGTGAAAAGTGTCAAAAAAATCCTAAACCTTTTACATTGGTGCCAATTTAGTCTTAAACCTTTTTTTGGTGCCAATTCAATCCTCAACCTTTTGTCTTTGTGCCAATTCAGTCCTTCCGGCTATTTTGGGTCGGATTTTGCTAACGTCGATGCCAGCGGGCCTACGTAACACTGCCGGCGATGACGTGGATAACTTTTAATAATATTTTAATTTTTTTTCAATTTTTTTAATTCTTTTTATTTTTTTTTCTTACCCTTTCTTCTTCCCCCAACCGATCGCCGAACTGGCGACCGCTGGAGGCCCAGGCCGGTTGGCCCTGCCAGCCAATGGCGAGGCTCGCCCAGCTAGCCATTGGCAAGGTCGGGCCTCCCTCATGGTCGGTGAGGCTCAACCCTTCCCAGATATGGCAAGGGCGAACCTCACCTAGCCTAGTGCGAGGCTTGAGCCCTCGCCAGATGGCTACGAGGGCGGCCTCGAGCTGGGCTGGGTGAGGCATGACATCGCCAAATCTAGCAAGGTCGGGCCTCCCCCATGGCCAACAAGGCTTGACCCTCGCTAGATTCGACAAGGGCGAGCCTCGCCCATCCCAGCATGAAGTTGCCCTCGCCAGTGGCCGGCGGGGTGAGGCTCATGAGAGGCCAGCGAACCTCGCTTGCTCTGGCCTCCAACCAGTCACCGGACTGTCGACCGGTTGGAGGAAGAAGAAAGGGTAAGAAAAAAAAAGAAAAAGAAAAAGAAATTAACAAAAATCGAAAAATATTAAAATTTAACTACATCATCGCCGGCGGCATCACGTAGGTCGGTCGGTGTCCACGTTAGTAAAATCCTGCCAAAATTAGCCGGAATAACTGAATTGGCACAATGACCAAAGGGTTTAAGACTGAATTGGCAATAAAAAAAGTTTTAGAACTAAATTGGCATAATGATAAAAGGTTTAGGACTTTTCTAACACTTTTCCCTTTATTTTACGAAGAGAGGCAACTGCAAAGAATCCACTATACAATTACTCAATTGCTCGAGTGTTTCCCAAATCCTAAAATCATACCGATATACCGATATATTGGCAATGGTGCTTACTCACAATCCCTCGCAGTATACTCATCAATAAAATTCAGAGAGTAAACATACTCCCCTTCTGTTCTGACGTTGAGCGTGCCTTTTATTCTGATGCACTTGCTTGCCGATTGAAATCGAGAAGGATTGGACAACAAATCCTAGCATATCTCGTCAACGGCTAGACAGAAGTCAAACACTTTTTATAGGCTTTTGCCTAATCAAGACGAATATAGTTATGCCCTTGTTTCACCAAAAATGTGATGATGAAATATAATTCGAATGAATAGACAAAGGTTGCAAGGGACCTTTGTTTATTTTGGACAAGAAAGTATTTGATAAGAAATTTAAAGGTACAGAAGGTAGCGTATGATAACCATTCTAGTTCTGCCAAAAACTGCTATTTTGTTCCTAAAAATAGTTTTGGACCAAAAACCCGTTTGATAATACAATTTTAATTTTCTATTTCTAAAACAACTTTCTGTTCCAGAACCGATTCTGAACCAAAAATCAGAACAAAAAAAAAGTAGGTTTTCTATTTCTAGACCAAAAATGAGTTATGAGAGAACTCTTTCTTCAAAATACATGTTCATCTAGAAGTCACGATCTTTAAGGTGGGAAAAAAAAGCAAAAAATCAAAAATTTTAAAACTTCACAGAATGGTTTAGAATATGTGGCTACCCACTTTGAGAGAAATTTAAATTTTTTTAGGTGCCTAAAAAAATCAAAAAATCAAAAATTTCAAAATTTCACAAAATGGCTTAAAATGCCTATGGCCACTAACTTTGAGCCAAATTTAATTTTTTTTAGATGCCAAAAAAATAAAAAAAATCAAAAAATCTAAAATTTAAAAACTTCACAAAATGTCTTAGAATACCTGTGGCCACCCAATTTGAGCGAAATTTAATTTTTTTAGGTACCGAAAAAAATTAAAAAAAGAAAAAAAAATTCACTTAGAATACATGTGGTCATCCACTTTGAGAAAAATTTTAATTTTTTTAGGTGTCGAAAAAATAAAAGAATAAAAAATTTCAAAACTTCACAGAATGGCTTAGAATACCTGTGGCCATCCACTTTGAGCGAAATTTAATTTTTTTAGATGTCAAAAAAAAATAAAAATAAGCAAAAAAGCAAAAATTTTAAAACTTCATAGAATGTTTTAAAATACCTATGGCTACCCACTTTGAGCAAAATTTTATTTTTTTTAGGTGCCTAAAAAAATAAAAAAATTAAAAAATTAAAAATTTTAAAACTTCACAAAATGATTTAGAATACCTGTGACTATCCACTTTGAGTGAAATTTAAATTTTTTTTGGTGCCAAAAAAAATAAAAAATAAAAAACTTCAAAACTTCATTGGATGGCTTTGAATACCTGTGGCCACCCACTTTGAACGAAATTTAATTTTTTTAAATGCCAAAAAAATAAAAATAAGCAAAAAAGCAAAAATTTCAAAACTTCACGAAATGGCTTAAAATATTTGTGGCCACCCATTTTGAGCGAAATTTTATTTTTTAGGTGCCTAAAAAAATAAAAAAAAAAGCAAAAAAGCAAAAATTTTAAAACTTCACAAAATGGTTTTGAATACCTGTGGCCATCCACTTTAAGTGAAATTTAATTTTTTTAGGTGCCGAAAAAAATAAAAAAATTCAAAACTTCACAGAATTGCTTAGAATACTTATGGCCAACCACTTTGAGCGAAATTTAATTTTTTTTAGGTATCGAAAAAAAAATAAAAATAAGCAAAAAAGCAAAAATTTCAAAACTTCACATAATGGCTTAGAATACCTGTGGCCCCCAACTTTGAATGAAATTTTATATTTTGAGGTGTCGAAAAAAAGAAGAAAAAGCAAAAAATAAAAAATTTCAAAACTTCACAAAATGGCTTAGAATACATGTGGCCATCCACTTTGAATGAAATTTAATTTTCTTTAGGTGCCAAAAAAAATTAAAAAATAAAAAATACCATTTGGGCACCTAAAAAAAATTAAATTTCACTCAAATTGGGTGGCTAGAGGCATTCTAAATCATTTTGTGAAGTTTTAAAGTTTTTGATTTTTTGATGTTTTTATTTTTTTCGGCACCTAAAAAAATTTAAATGTCACTCAAAGTGGGTGGCCATGGGTATTCTAAGCTATTCTGTGAAGTTTTAAAATTTTTGAGTTTTTGAATTTTTTTGGGCACCTTAAAAAATTTAAATTTCACTCTAAGTGGGTGGCCACATGTATTTTAAACTATTCTGTGAAGTTTTAAAATTTTTTATTTTTTTTGGCACCTAAAAAAATTTAAATTTCACTAGAAGTGGGTGGCCACAGGTATTTTAAGCCATTTTATGAAGTTTTGAAATTTTTTATTTTTTGATTTTTTTAAAAATTCGAAAAATTTCCTATTTTCCCAAAATCTGAATTTTTTTATTTTTGGAAATTGTGATGAATTTATCTAGAAATTTTCAATTTTTTTGTATTTTTTGAATTTTTTTGAGATTTTTAGGAATTTTTTGGATTTTCTAATTATTTTTATTCCATTTCTAAAAAAATAGATTTTTGTTCCTGAAAATAGAATTTTGTGTTGTTTATCAAACGGGTTTTTGTTTCAGGAAATAGAAATTTTGTGCTGTTATCAAATGGGTTTCTGTTCCAGAAATAGAAAATTTTGATTGTTATCAAACGGGTTTCTTTTCTTAGAAACTCATCCTGGAACCAAAAATAAAAAAAATCTATTTCTATTTCAGGAGCTCATTTTGGAACAGAATGATTATCATTCGCTACTTTAAGATAATAGCGATCAGTCATGTAAATTGCAAGAAAATAAAGATAAAGATAAATTTACAAAAAAATGTTGAGTCCGGGGTTTGATCAGGGGTCCTTCACATTGAACACACTTGAGGTATTTATAACACTCTACATACGGTTACATATAATAGTTATTGAATTTGAATTAAAAAAAAAAACTTCTTAATCTATCGGTAGTTACAAGAAGTTACACAATCTCCCATTATCTAGCAACACTTATCCACAAGAAATTATAAAAATCCTACAAAACCCAGCATTTATGTTCTTGTGTAGATTCATTGTCACTGCCTTCGAGTTCAAAGCTTAGTAAAAAAAGTCTTAAACCTATTGCACTTGTGCTAATTCGGTCTTAAACCTTTCAATTGTATCATTTGAGTCATAAATCTTTTGATCCGGTCAATTTTGGTCGAAAATCATTGACATGAACGCTAGCCATCCTACATGGCACAGCCACCGCTGATGTGGACAAGTTTTACAAATTTTTAATATATTTTGTAAGTTTTAAAATATTGTTCTGAATTTTGTAATATTTTTTCTTTTCTTTTCTTTCTTTTATTTTTCACAGCTCTGAGTCGATAAAGTCATAGGCCGTAGGTGAGGGCTAGTGTCCCTCGCCTAGTCTGAGCGAGGGCCGCGATGCTCGGCAAGGGCATCATGGCCCTCGCCTATGGCTGACGATGGTCAATCGGCAACCTTGCCGGCCTATGCAAAAAAAAAAAAAGAAAGGAAGAAAAAAGAAAAAGAAAAAGAAAAAACTAATAAACAATTCACAAAAATTTAAAAAAAATTTAAAAACTATCCAAATAAGTTATGGTCGTGCCACGTAGATGGCTGACATTCATGTCAGCCATTTCCGGTCAAAATTGGCCAGATATATTACATTAGCAAATTGTCAAAAGATTTAGGAATCAATTAGCATAATTGAAAAGTTTAAGATTGAATTGATACAAGTGCAACAAATTTATGATTTTTTCAGTATTTTACCCGTAAAATCTACAATAGCCTTGTTGACTGGTGAAGCTTTCGTCAATAACTTTCACATCATTGATGACTTCATAGACGGGTTGTCGATTCTTCAAGATGTCGACTATTCTGATCAAATTATTGCTATCAACTAAGTTTGTCTTTTGTTGATAATAACTAAAAGTTGTTCATTTTTTTGTGTCAACAATTCTATTATTGATCCAGATCATATTTCAACCCAAAGGACTCGGCCGAAATTTCGCTTTCGTCCTCATGATACAAGTCAGATAAGATTTCCATGTAGCCGGCTCAAATAGACATTATTTAAAAAAGTTTCATAGTAACTCTCGCATAAGAGGCCAAACAAACTGCAGATGTTGAAAACCAAGACAAGATATCGAATATATATACAGACTAGACTTAGTTTGCCGATGCCCCCAAGTCAAAAATTAATGCTAATAGTCGTTATTATTTTGTGCCAATTCCGGATCCTCAATAAGCACAAACCGATGAAGACAACAAAGATACTGTTTTTAACCATGTCTTCGGTCGAAACGTCCCCCATCAAGGTCTTCAATTCGAGACCATCTTGCTCGGGATTTCGCCATAGGGGCATCTTAGATGCCGACATGGCTATCGAAGATATGTGTAGACCTATGGAACTGAATCAAGGGTGTAGACATGCAAGATTTGGAAGAGGAAAGAAGAGTACCGCCATCTCTCGCTAGAACAAGCAACTCCTTCAGAGTAATAAAAGACTTGCAAAGACTTGGACATGATCTGGCTTAGGATAATGATTCTCATATGGTTCGCATCAGATGGTTCTAAAAGAGGTTAAATAAACAAGAAACTTCCTTTGTTTCGTTGCGGTAGGTATCGAAAATATTCTGCTTGGCCAATGGTCAACTATTATAATTGCAGAAATCCATGATCTGTGTTCACCACAGCCCTGACATGGGCATCTTGAATCTTGATCTGATCTTCACAGAAAGGACAATCTTCCGTTAGGTGTAAACAGCTTTTACATTCTTCTTGTGATTAGCACTTGTTTGTTACCGTGTGCACAGGGTCAAGAAAGCCATAAGTCTTGCCACGTTTTTCTTTGCCATGGTCAGATCATGTTCCTCTGAGTCTTGGATCATTGTTTCATTCTGTCATTCTTTGTTTCCTTGGATTGGTTTTCATCTCTGCTGAATTGGTCAATTTGGGACTAAACCAGAAGCGCCCAGACAACAAATTTTGAATTGAATCTCATTTTTTTGGGCGAAAAAATGTCGGGAAATTCCTTCCTTTGGGACATCATGCTGTACGGATTGGATGGACATTTAGCTATGTTGATTTGGAGCAGATCTAGTAGCGAAGGTTTAGACTCCATTTATTTCACGAAAAATAACTTTGAGGAAAACGTTTTTCAAATTTTCCGGTGTTCATTTCACGGAAAATAACTTTCCAAGGAAAACATTTCCTCCCCCCCCTCTCCTTCTTCACCATTCATTTTAAATATTTTCGTTTTCTTTTTTTTCCTTCTTCTTCTTCTTCCTCAGTTAATCGCCGGCCACAGCGGCGGCTTATGATTGGCTAGCTTGAGCCTCGCCACAAGCCGGCGAGCGGCGAGCTCGGGTGCGCCGGATCAGGCAAACCGAAGCCTCGCCCAAGGCCAGTCGAGCAAGCTCCGGCCTTGCCAAATCCGTCTAGCTAGGCAAGGCTCACGTCACCGAAGGTCGCCAGACGTCGGCGAGGCTCTAGCGACCTCGAGCGAGCTCGGCCTCGCCGGATTAGGCAAGGCTCAAGCTCGCCTATGGCCGGTCGCCGATCGCCGCCGTGGTCGGCGACCTGCCGGAGAAAAAGAAGAAGGAAAAAGAAGAAAAATAAAAAAAAAAATTAAAAAAATAAAAATTATTAAAAGTATTGCAAGGAGATACCGAACAATGAAAAATTTTTCTGAGACTTTTTTAGATTTCAGCCGAACATTGACAAATTGTGTCATTTTCCAGGGAAATGACTTTCAGGAAAATATTTTCTAAAAACGTATCATTTTCACGAAACGAATAGAGCGGAGCCTTAGACTTAAAGCATTTGCCTTTTGGTCAATTTCTTGAAACCAGTCTGAATTCTTTCATTCATTGCTATTGCGGAACTCTGCAATGCAATGGAAGCTTCACATACACTTTGAACTATGAAGCTTAGACTTTTGTAAAGTCAGGCTTGCTCACGGCAGGTTTTACTGGTCTAAAATTCTATCTGATCTTATTCCCTGGAGCTTTGATGAGGAAATAGCATATACAGTTTCCTCAAGCTTCTTCGTTTAAGTGCATAAACCCGATTGATATTCCTCTATGAACCAACATTTCTGTCTGATTATTAGGTGGGGTGTATGTGAGCATCAATCTTTTCATTTCATCATTAATGTCAAGAAACCGTGTCCAATGAACAACTTCCGACTCCGCCCAAAAGTAAACAAAAACTAGAAGCTTAAAAGGTACCATCTTTATAAAGTTGCTTCCTAATAATGGTCCTTATTCGGTAATCACAAACACAAAGCAGAACTGATCCCACACTACGAGGCAAAAGCTAACCTTTTCTGGATCCGATACCACGAACAAAAGAGATCTAATTCTCAGGTGAATGATAGTGCGACGTTTCTCAAGTGGGAGCTCACTATCACCTGTACTAATTTTTCAACTTTAGTTTCGCCTTTTTGTTGCTTTATAGGGAAGGGAACGTTATCTGTAAAGACAGGAGACAGATGCATGAGCAAGAGCTTGGAGAGAATATTTGTTAATCATGGTTGGACTGCAATACCAAACAAGAATTATTAACCAGGCTGGCAGGTTTCTTTAGTGTGTATATTAATTTGTGTCTTTATCAAGCCACAGCATCTTCCATAAACCTGTTCACACCAGCAGAACTGCGCAAATCGCCCTAACTTGTCATAATAAATGCCACTGGTCTGAGATAAACTCCGAACCTCAAGCGAATCGATGATATATGAATTGGTTGAACCAACTATCTCAGATAGAATCTGGTCTTTTCTCTTCTTTATGTCAAATGATAAGGTTTTAGAGAACCCATTAACATAGTGCCCGTACAAATACAGTTCCACGATTTCAAAAAGAATTACATTCAACATGTGACAGGCAAGTCAAACGATGCCGCAGCAGATTTCGCAAGCTCAATATTCGAGCTGCTGAGTATCACCGCTTGTGTATGCTTTTGATCTTATACGAAATTAAAAACGAATTATTTCATTTGCGTTTATAGCTAGGATAAAAATGGTGATCTGCAACACGTTTGCTCCAAAATGCCCATGTCACTTCAATAAAAAGTCATGCCCGGCGAAGCAGTCAAGTGTTGACCGTGAAGCCATTTGACCTTCTCCATGCCAATAGCTGAAGTTACTGGTTTATGCAGCAGTTTGTTCTGAGAAGGGCTCATACGAGCGTGAAATGATCCCAGCAGCTAGGATCGCACAGGACTAAGTTCATGTTCAAACCCGATCTTATCTCAACTGAACCATATGTCATCTTTGGATTATATCTAATTAGTATGCACATATGATGTAATTAGAGGGAGAGCAGTACCAAGCACAGGTCCTCTTGCCCTCAAATGAATGGAAAGTCATACGCTGCAAAATGTAGAAATTTGACCGTTCAAAAGTGCTGAAGACGAGACGACTTGGC
Source organism: Syzygium jambos (assembly GCA_031216235.1). Lineage (NCBI taxonomy): Eukaryota > Viridiplantae > Streptophyta > Magnoliopsida > Myrtales > Myrtaceae > Syzygium > Syzygium jambos. The sequence goes on from CM062228.1 coordinate 17,699,588, forward strand.
GAGGAGCATGCGCAGTTATAATTCAATTATCCTCCTAGCCGAGGATAGGAATGGCCCAGCGTCCTTTGCCATCTCCGCCTGAAGACAAATAAGGAAGGATCCGTTGGTAATTTCAGTTTTCCTCCTATTTCGATTTCGGGTTTGTCTCGTGGCGCACCAGATCAAGTTCAGCTCTACGGCGCGACCGAAGAAGGGATGACTCTGGTTGAAATTAGGGAGGGCGCAAATAACGCTAAGTTATCCTACATTAAATTGGGTTAATACCATGAAAAATTTTAAATTAGTACACCCGTAATAAATTTATCCCGAATTAATTTTTTGACCACCAAAAACCCTAAACTGGTACACATGTGACAAATTTACCCTCCATTAATTTCCGTTAAATTTTACCTTCAAATTATTAAATTGGATAACACGTAATAGTCGATAAGTGTACCAGTTTAGGATTTTACCCCTCCGTTTGTCACAGGTTTATTAATTTGTGATTTTTTGTGGTATTAATCCAATTTAATGGAGGATAAATTTATCACAGGTGTATCAGTTTGAGAATTTTAATGGTCAAAATATTAATTTGGGATAAATTTATCACAGGTGTATCAGTTTAGGGTTTTTTATGGTCAAAAAATTAATTCGGGTAAATTTATCACATGTGTACTAATTTTGAATTTTTTGTGATCAAAAAATTAGTTCATGATAAATTTATTACAATAGCATCAGTTTTGAATTTTTCGTGGTATTTACCCTGTTAAATTTAGTCCGGGCCGCGAAAGTAAGTACGTTTCTCGAACGCGTCTTTATCTGCTCAATTATTTTTGGACAGTTATGCGCAAGAGGAGCACAAGATTACAGGGGGGATAGAGATCCTAAACCCATTTTCAACTAATTTATTCCTAGCCAAAGCAACTTTTCTCCCTGTCCTTTGCTCGTGGGTGGAAAATAATAATGGAAAGTTCCAAGCAATGAGAGAGAGAGAGAGAGAGGGTGGTGGCGTGATTTGTTTAAAGAGAAGTGGAAAGTGAAACGACGCCACCGCAGAATTCTCCATCATCATCTTCTTCTTCTTCTTCTTCTTCTTCTTCTTCTTCTTCTTCTTCTTCTTCTTCTTCTTGAATCCCACCAAACCACTCACGCTTCCATGAAATGGGCCGAGCTCTAGCGCCTCTCCCCGCAGACCTCGCTTCCCTGGCTCTCCTCCTCCTCCTCCTCCTCTCTCTCATCTCTCCGTTACAGTCCATCAAAGTGCTAGATTTCCAGTTCGGCCCCTTCGATCCCTCCTACTACACCCCCTTCTCCGTCAACTCTCCGTCCACCATCTCCAACGAGGCCCTCCAGGTCACCCCCGACTCCGCCGGCAACTTCACCCTCACGAACCAATCCGGCAGGATCCTCTTCAAAAAGGGCTTCAAGCTCTGGGACGGACCCTCCACAGCCCCTACCAAGCTCGCCTCCTTCAACACCTCCTTCGTCATCAACCTCTACCGGGTCAACGACACCAGTGCCCCCGGCGAGGGCCTGGCCTTCATCGTTGCGCCGGACCTGAACCGCCTGCCGGGGAGCTCCGGCGGCTACCTCGGGCTCACCAACGCCACCACCGACGGCCACGCCAGCAACCACCTCCTGGCCATCGAGTTCGACACCTTCAAGCAGTACTATGACCCGGACGCGAACCACATCGGCCTCGACATCAACACGGTCCGGCACAACCAGACCGTCTCGCTGGCCGACCTAGGCTTCCACCTCGCTCCAAACGGCACCAAATACTTCCACGTCTGGATCGACTACGATGGCGTCCGGAAGCTCCTGGAGGTCTACTTGACCGACGAGGACGAGTCCAACCCGACGAAGCCCAAGCCGGCATCTCCAATCATGACGGCCACCGTCGACACGGGCAAGGTGGTGAGCCAGAACTCCTACTTCGGGTTCGCCGCGTCGACCGGGGAGAACGTGGAGCTCAACTGCGTGCTGCTTTGGAACCTGACGGTGGAGGAGCTGCCGAAGGGCATGCCGGCGGGGCTGGTGATCGGGCTGGCCGCCGGGATCCCGGCGGCGGCGCTGGCGCTGGCCGGGGCGGCCGTCTTGGGCTTCTTCTGGGCGAGGCGGCGGAGGGCGGAGGCGAGCGACCCGAACATAGTGGGGACGCTGAAGAGCCTGCCGGGGACGCCGAGGGAGTTCAAGTTCAAGGATCTGAAGAAGGCGACGGGGAACTTCGAGGAGCGGAACAAGCTGGGGCAGGGAGGGTTCGGGGTGGTGTACAAGGGGGTGCTGGCGGCGGAGGGCCGGCAGGTGGCGGTGAAGAAGTTCTCGAGGGACGACCTGAAGGGGAGGGGCGACTTCCTGGCGGAGCTCACCATCATCAACCGCCTCCGGCACCGCCATCTCGTCCCCTTGCTCGGTGAGTTCGAATTTCTTTTGTTAAATGTCTCCTCTCTTTTTTATTCTTATTTTCCCTGTTTATTTTGTTTTTATTTTGATGCGTGTTTTTTATTACTTGAAAGTTGGCGTTTCAAAAAAAGCTGCTGATCTTGATAAAGGGTTTTGAAATCCAGTCCTTAATGTTTTTTTTTTCATTTATCGCGAAAGTTATGGTTTTTTTTTTTGGGTGATAGACTTTCCTTGAATTGGTCAAACTATTGTTGCTTGGTAAGATAGAAATAGCTTGTTCCAAATGGCTTCTTGGAAAGTTTATTACTTTTCAATTTTTGGAATTTTGGGGTAGGTTCGATTCAACACGTTTTTTTCATGGGCCGGAGAAATTTTGGGAGGAAAATCGGTTCATTAACCATTCTGAATAATTACGTATATATTTATATAATAAGAAATGAAAAAAATCTAGGGAGATTGAAATTAGACTCGTCCTTAAAACTACCCTCTTTCTCCATTTCAAAGGATAACTAGTCATGGAACTTAAAAAGGGGAGCTCCATTTGTTAAGATTTAGTCTATATGGTGATCATGAATAAGGAATATTAGGAAACTAATTTTCGTTTATTATAGAAGAAAATTCACAAAGACACGTGGCATTATCTACGGTGCACATGTAAAATCAGCAATTGAGGAATTATGAAGCAATATTTTGACGCTAGAGCCCCCCCATTAGTTGACTCTTCGAATCCGATCTCGGTCCGCCCTCCCACCACCCTTTTATTTATTTATTTATTTTGTGGGATAATCGTACGAATAGTCATAAACTTTAATCGAATATATAACGTGGTCGCTGAATTTTTAATTTGTTCAATATAATCTTTAAACTTTATCCCAATATGCAATGTCAGTCATAAATTTTTAAATTATTCAATATGGTCCCTAAACTTTTTATACATGTTCAATTTAGTCTATGAACTATATGAAATTATTCAATGTAGTTCAGGAACTTGAATTTCATATAGTCCATATACTAGATTGAACACGTACTAAAAATTGTGATGAAATTATAAAAGCTTTGCTTCCAAAAACGTCGCCGAAACTTGTGATGAATGCACATTCAAAGATGTCGGGCCGGTTTGGCATAACACGAGTGTGCGGTCGAATCGATGTCGTTTTGAAAAAAATGTCGCCTGTTTGTTGCTTTTTCTTTTTTTTTTTTTTGCCGCAGCGTCAAGATGGCCCAATCAAATTCGGAAAGACTAAATTTAAGAAAACAAATGCCCACCTAAATCGAAAGCGCCGTCTAGTCTACCAAATCCACGTCGAGTTTTGGTTGGGTGCGGGTGGCGGAAAACTAATCGAAGAACGTGTTAGCTTAAAACGGTCGCAAAGATTCTATCATAAAAGAAGGGCTCGACGGTCCAAATGGAGACCCCAACCAGGTCGCTGCCGGCCCCGCCACGCAGCTAATTCCCCCCCGTTTATTTACCAGAGAAACTCCTGGAAAACCGGGTTTTTTTTATTTTTAAAAAATGGATTTATTGTACATTTATTATCGTCTGATGGATAAGTGAGTATTTCCTTTTTTTTTTCAAATTAAATTGGCACATTGACAATTTGTGAGCCAGCCCCATACGCGTGCAAGGCTGGCCAAGAATATTAGCACATGCGCCGCCACATCCGACGCCATATTTGAACACGCGATAAGACAAAATAATTCTTCTCTTCATTTTTTATTTTTTTTTTGTTTTTTCCGACAGGATGGTGCCACCAGAACGGGGTGCTGCTCTTGGTCTACGAGTACATGCCCAACGGGAGCCTCGACCGCCACATCTTCTGCGGCCCGGAGGCGCAGGCCCTAGGGTGGACCCACCGCTACAAGATCGTCTCCGGCGTCGCGTCCGCCCTCCACTACCTCCACGACGAGTACGACCAGAAGGTCCTCCACCGCGACCTCAAGGCCAGCAACATCATGCTCGACTCCAACTTCAACGCCCGCCTCGGCGACTTCGGCCTCGCCCGCGCCATCGACAACGAGAAGACCTCCTACGCCGAGCTCGAGGGCGTCCAGGGGACGGTCGGATACATCGCCCCCGAGTGCCTCCACACGGGCAAGGCCACCCGGGAGTCCGACGTCTTCGGCTTCGGCGCGGTCATCCTCGAGGTGGTGTGCGGCCAGCGCCCGTGGACCAAGGCCGGGTTCGGCGGGTTCCAGTTCTTGGTGGACTGGGTGTGGTCGCTCCACCGCGACGGGCGGATCCTGGAGGCGGTGGACGAGCGCTTGGGCGAGGACTACGCGGTGGAAGAGGCCCGACGGTTGTTGCTCCTCGGGCTGGCCTGCTCGCACCCGATCGCCGCCGAGAGGCCCAAGACGCCGGCGATCGTGCAAATTCTTTCCGGGTCGGTGGACGTGCCGCGCGTCCCGCCTTTCAAGCCCGCGTTCGTCTGGCCCTCGGTGAGTCCGCTGACGGAGGACGGAGACACCACGGACGTGACGCCGATGACGTCGTCGTCGCGGTTCGGGTCGGGTTGGACACCGAGGTACATGAGCAAAGAAAGTGATACCGGGCACAGCAACAGCTCTCCTGTGTGATATGCAAAGATTGGATGGCCTTGTAAGACTACGACAGTGCTGCGGAGACAAGAAAAGGTTTTTCTTTTTTTTTGCTCCTTTTTAATTAAGATTTTCTCTATATCATTTTCAATTGGAGTCTACATTTTATTTCCTTTTTGTTCGATTTAGTAATTTAGTTCTCATTTATTTGGGCCTCGGTCAATTGTTTATATATATTTTTTTATGTGTTCTTCAATTGGAAAGGTGGGGGTCTACATACAATTGTAGTTAATGTGATGACTAAAAAATAATTTCTATTTTGGTAAATGCTGGAGGAAAATTGATTTATTGCCAAAAAAAAATGGGAATAGAGACAGATGAAGATTGCTCTAATGACTGCTGTGAATGATTTACCAATGTTGGGACTCAAAGTCTTGATCTTCCTGTGAAAGCATTATGAACATTTACAATTTTCTTCTTCCCGTGAGTAATTCGTGCTACATGCGCCGCGAAGCGATCCTCGAATGTAGATAGATTATTTCTGGCAGTAATATTTGTGGCTTTTGAAATCGCCTGCAAGTATAGATACGATTAGAATTGGGCGCGCACGACCGTGAGAGCTTCGCCGGCCTGCAGGTTCTTAGAGATCCTCAGGTTTCTGAAGTCTTCATAAACCATGGGGCCATAGAGACGCGGGTGCTTAGGATCGACGAGCTCCAGGGGTGCTTCGACGACTCCCTGCTCTGGTCCTAAGATGAATGTCGCGGTCGAGACCCGAGTCGGAGTCGTGGTCTCCTTGTACGGCACGCAGTGCTTCAGGTTGCGCCACCTCCCATTGCTCCATATCTGCCGTCCAATAATGAAAATCAACAGACAAATATCACTAAGATCATTAGGGACGAAGTAAGGTTGCATTTTCATGGCCTGTGAGAAGTTTGTGTTCTTCCGAACGACCAACGAGCTCTGACACTTGTCACTAGCGCACTGCTCGAAGTTGCCTCAAGAAAGCATAACAACAGGAAATTGAGCAGGCTTTTGAAGCAAACTAATGCCCTCGTGTTGTCCTAAACTCAAGACTTTCGATTAGCGAGGGACGGAAGCCGAATTTGCCCTACCGTTGCCAGGTCTCCGAGGTTGACCAGGAATGTGCCAGGCCAAGGGCCGAGAGCCACGAATGAGCCGGAGGAGTCCATCACATCGAGACCGCTTGCATTGTCGTCGTCCTGAAGGATGGTGAGTAACCCCGAGTCTGTATGTACTTGGACTCCTGAAGAGCCAAGAGTCTCAGGAGTGAAGTTGTACTTGTTCATCCTGAGTAGGCAAGTCCATTCCTTGAATGGCTCACCGTTTAACTCCACTGTTTGTGCTAGTTTTGCTGCAATGTCCACGACTAGTTTGCGTGTTGCCCGGGCATAGCTCTCTGTTGTCTCTCTACAAGATAAGAGGGACCATGTACAATGGCAGTCAATTGGATTAAAACAGAAACACCGGGGGGGGGGGGGGTGGTTGGGGTGTGTGAACCTTTGGTGAAGAGAGGCGTCCAATTGGCAACAAAAAGCATGAACGGCGTGACGAAAGCCCAAATCATAGGGCCCTAGAGCCTCATACAGAGGATTGATCTCGCTGGGTGCCAAATACTCAGAGGGAAGATCAAGCAGAGATTTCACTACTGCCTTCATCTCTGACATCAGTTCCAATGGAACCTTCCTTTCCGCCATCCCCTCTCTCATTTCTCAAGAGTTAGTTCATGTCGATCTCTTTAATACAACGATAGCATTTGAATCGTACACGGTTGCTGTTGTCTACCACACAACGTAACTTGTAGGCCCATCTTCCTAATCTTAATAGCAAGATCATGCAGTCAGGAAACCATGTATTTTAAGTCCAGCACTGTATAAGTCCCAGTGTTTATTTGAGGTATAATTTGGTTGGTCTAATAGATTGTGTCTAGACAAGACGAAGAGCTGTGACCGGCTTGATTAACCTAAGGAGGCATGCAATGCGCTGAGTCTGCATGACCTTTAATGATCAGCAATGACACATGATGTTTCTTGTTCCTTCTTCCTCCCAATAAAACCTTCCTTTTACAAGTGAAATTTGTTCCAAGGTATGGAACCGCAACAGCATCCCTTGACTTGTTTACCAATAAACTTTAAACAGAGAATAGATACGTGCGTATATACATGCATATGTTGTATGCATTTGTGTTTATTTAGCTGGGTGTCAGCTCTGAAGTTCTCATAGCGCCGCAAGAACCTGATGAAAGTATCGATCGAAAAATATGATCTTTTGCCTCAACAGAACTTGTTTTTCTGCTCTAATATCAAATTTTAGGCCCCAGCTTCCCTGTATCTGGCAACCGGTAGAAGGGCTAACTTATTATATGAGGCATGGTTGAATTCGGATCACTTACACACCCGTTATCTTCTCGGTTTGTTGCAAACGAGGGTAACTTCAATCCAGGAGTTCCATGATAGAAATGTCTATTTAAAGGGCACGGCAAAAGTTAAGCCCTGTCAGCACACCGATACTAAGCAGACTTAAGATGATATGGATCTAAGCATTCTTGTTGTAATCTAATTTCCTTACATGAAAGCAACATAAAAGAAGAAAAACAGAAAAGACACAGCTGATCTATCTGAGAGCAAAGCAGCATCCTGTTATTCAACTTATCAAATGGCATAATGTTTTGAAAGTAAAAGGCCACCAGCGAAATTAAGATCACCTTTAATCAGAAATCCATCAAAATGAATGCCTCATTATTGGTGGGGACTTTCGCAACTTATTTGCAAGGTATCGTTTCAACGTAAATTCAGCTGCTCCAGCGCACCTGTTCAGGATTGAGCACAGACAAGTGCAAGAGCTTCACCTGCCTCAAGTTTTGTAGAGAACCTTAGTTTCCTAAAATCTAAGTAATAGGGCCATGGAGACATGGGTTGTCAGAGTCCACAAATTCTCAAGGTGCTTCAACTACTTCCTCCTTCGGTCCCAGAAGAAAAGTAGCAATACACTCGGATAGTCGCTTCTTTGCACTGCTCTTGGTGCCTCACGTTGCTCCACCTTATGTTGCTGCATACCGAGCACATAAACATGAATGAAATCCAAAATGATCTTCAGAGAAAATTTCAGTTTGATTAATTGCCCCTCATTTTGCCATAACCTAAATTTTAGCCCCAGCAATTGGCGCTTATCACTTCACGTTGCAGGTCTATTATGACTATCTGAATTCATTTACAGAAAGTGGGGATTTAGTGCTTTTGGATAGAATATGATGCCTCCAATTTCAGTTGATGAAAGAAATGATAGTGTCTACCGTTGCCATATCTCCTAGATTGAGGAGGAATGTGCCGGTCCAGGGCTCAACTGGTGTCAATGAACAGGATAAGTCCATTACCTCGAGATCCCAGACATTCTCGTCATCTTGAAGAACGGTAACAAATCCAGAGTCAGCGTGAATTTGGATCCCTGAAGAGCCAAAAGTTTCGGGAGTGAAGTTGCGTATGTTTATCTGGAACTGGCAGGGTCATTCCTTGAACAATTCTCCATCCATTCCCATGCTTCTAGCCAACGTTGCTGCGATGGCCATGATCATTACGTGTACTGCTGCCCCTGCATGCTTCTCTAATTTTTCCTCCAAAGAAGGAAAACCAAGATACTGCTTGTGCAGATTAACCAATTGTTCAGACATTTTGAATGAAACCCCGCGTAGCATCCGCAAGAGCAACAATCAGCAAGGAAACAGAATGGTGATGTCAACCGGTAACCCGTGAATTCATCATAAATCTCCTGTCAAAGCATTACTAACTGGCCACTCCAGGGTTGAGCCATTATGGCCACTTCAATTTTGTTGTCAAAGGCAAGATGGCAATCGGAGAATTCCTACACGGTTGTTGGTGACCATCTTCTGGCTCTTAGTTACGGATAAGCTGGGCGAAAATTGTCTTAAGTCGTTCCACTGCAGACGTCAACACAGTTCGACGAAAAACACGCGAAGTGCGTTGCTATTTTAACGCAGTCCACCATGCGGTCAAACTGGATTTTATTTGCTCCCCCGTCAACATTCAATGTATATCTCCAAGTTTAATCAAACCAATCGCCTTGACTATCTTGTTGACTAACAAGGACACGCCAAAACAAAGTCCAAGTCGGACTTTCTTGGATGCCTCATCCAACTGCCCTTGTGACATGGACAGATTAACACCTACTGGCGGAGTTACGATTGCCTTCAATTTGAAATGTTTCTCAAGAATGGTGAAGCTGACAGCGTCCATTGAAATGAATTCCTTATTATCGGTGGGGATCTTTGCAACTTATCGACATGGCATCATTTCGCTGTAAACTTTCAGCTGCTCTAGCACATCTGCTCGGGACGGAGCATGCGCGAGCGTGCGAGAGCTTCACTTGCCTGAAGTTTCTTGGAGATCCTTAGTTTCCGATCAAATTCATCCCCGTCGTGCGATCAGACACGAATAACCTTGGTTGAAATTAACGGGGCCGCAAATAATGCTAGATACTCTGATATTAGATTTAGTCGAAATACAAAAGTGATATATGTTTGTCAGTTGGAATTTACTTGCTTCACTATTTTGGACAGCAATGCATGCTTGAGATATAAAATTTGATTTTGAAAGTTGCATTACATTACAGGTATGGTAAATCCTTAACCTATTTACCAGATAAGTTTATTTCTAGCTAAAGCAATTTTGTCACTGGCCTTACTCATGGTGGATTATAGTAATGGAAAGTGTTGTGGAAGCAAGCGATCAAATAATAAAATAGACAGAACAAGAAAATAAATTGGACACCAAATTTATATAGTTCGATCGTAGTGACCTACGTTCACGAGAAGAGCAGTACGAAATTCCACTATAGATACAACGAAGATTATAACCATATTTTGAGTCACTCAAACATTCTAAGTGGTGTTCAAGACTCAATTACACTCAATAATTTATGTAGTGTTCAGCCCCAATAATTTCTCATGAAATAATTTTTTAATCTCGCTAAAGAATCACACACAAATCTTACCGCAAGATTTAATCAGTTTGAACACTAAATTATTAATGTAATTGTACAAACGAAATCATTGCCAAGCGCTCACGTGAAAAATGACTCTCCAAGAATCTCTTCAGATCAACCGTGGCGCTTCAAGACCTCTTCGTCAACAACGGCGTTAACTGCAATGCGAGCAAGGCACGCCCAAGAGAAAACCTCAATTGCATTGAGATATGCCACCGCCAGGAGAAGTCCCAAGCTAGACCGGTCAAAAAAGTCAACTTCCTTTTTCTCCTTTTGCGTTTATTCTTTTTCTTCTTTTGTTGGCTGCCAATTCGTGCACGTTAGGAAAGTAAATTTCTAATATTTTCTTTTTTTTTTGGTCCTTGGCGGACTTTTAACTTGAGGAAATAATTCTTTGCACGCAATATGTAATCTGATTTCCAAATCAAACAATCAGGAAAAAAGAAAACTTCTCTTTTTGTGGACTTTTCTTTAACTAATTTCAGATTGAATTTCGTTTAGTTAACTCAAACTCAAGACATATACATATTTTAATAGAAAGTTCCAAGTAACGAGACAGAAAGTTCCAAGCAATGAGACAGAGACAGAGATAGAGACAATTCGAAACGAAGCCACCACGAAAGTCTCCATCTTCTTCTTCATCATCATCATCTTCTGCTTCATCTGCTTGAATCCCACCGAACCCCTCACGCTTCCATGAAATGGGCCGAGCTGTAGCGCCTCTCCCCGCAAACCTCACCTTCCTCACTCTCCTCCTCCTCCTCTTCCTCCCTCTCATCTCTCCGTTGCCGTCCCCCAAAACGCTAGATTTCCAGCTCGGCCCCTTCGATTCCTCCTACTACGACGACTTCTCCGTCATCCTTCCGGCCACCATCTCCAACGGGGCCCTCCAGGTCACCCCCGACTCCGCCGGCAACTTCACCCCCGAAAATTCGATCCCCTTCCTGAAATACCAATCCGGCAGGATCCTCTTCAAAAAGGGCTTCAAGCTCTGGGACGGACCCTCCACAGCCCCCACCAAGCTCGCCTCCTTCAACACCTCCTTCGTCATCAACCTCTACCGGATCGACAACACCAGTGCCCCCGGCGAGGGCCTGGCCTTCATCGTTGCGCCGGACCCGAACCTTCCGGCGGGGAACTACGGCGGCTTCCTCGGGCTCACCACCAGAGCCACCGACGGCCTCCCCAGCAACCAACTCCTGGCCGTCGAGTTCGACACCTCCAAGCAGGACTATGACCCGGACGCGAACCACATCGGCCTCGACATCAACTCGGTCGTGTCCAGCCAGACCGTCTCGCTGGCGGACCTAGGCTTCCAGCTCGCTCCGAACGGCACCAAATTCTTCCACGTCTGGATCGACTACGATGGCGGCCGGAAGCTCCTGGAGGTCTACATTTCCGACGAGGACGAGTCCAACCCGACGAAGCCCAAGCCGGCATCTCCAATCATGACGGCCAGCCGTCGACACGGGCACAGGTGGTGAGCCAGAACTCCTACTTCGGGTTCGCCGCGTCGACCGGGGAGAACGTGGAGCTCAACTGCGTGCTGAGTTGGAACCTGACGGTGGAGGAGCTGCCGAAGGGCATGCCGGCGGGGCTGTTGATCGGGCCGGCCGCCTGGATCCCGGCGGCGGCGCTGGCGCTGGCCGGGGCGGCCGTCTTGGGCTTCTTCTGGGCGAGGCGGCGGAGGGCGGAGGCGAGCGACCCGAACATAGTGGGGACGCTGAAGAGCCTGCCGGGGACGCCGAGGGAGTTCAAGTTCAGGGATCTGAAGAGGGCGACGGGGAACTTCGACGAGAGGAACAAGCTGGGGCAAGGAGGGTTCGGGGTGGTGTACAAGGGGGTGCTGGCGGCGGATAACCGGCAGGTGGCGGTGAAGAAGTTCTCGAGGGACGACCTGAAGAGCAAGGACGACTTCTTGGCGGAGCTCACCATCATCAACCGCCTGCGCCACCGGCATCTCGTCCCATTGCTCGGTGAGTTCGAATTTTTGTTAAATTTCTCTCTCTTTTTTTTCTTTTTTTTTCCCGTTTTTCTTTGAATGCGTGTTTTTTATTGAAAGTTTTTTTTGTCAGAATTTTTTTTATTGAAAGCTTTTGTCAGAATATTTTTTATCCTATTCGACCTAAAAATAGGAAACCTTTTAATCAATGAATCTTGATAAAAAGGTTTTGAAATAGGATTAATATCATAAAAAATTCTAAACTGATATATATATGAAAAATTTATTCTAAATTACTTTTTTTATCATAAAAAAAATTCAAACGGATACACTTATAATAAATTTATCACAAACTAGTTTTTTTACTACAAAAAACCCCAAATTAGTACTTTTGTGACAAATTTATCCGTTATTAGTTTCCATTAAATTTGATTAATACCTCGAAAAGTCACAAACTGATATACCTATGAAAAACCCCAAACTAGTATACTCGTCAACCATCACGTATCATCTAAATCAGCAATTTGATGTTAAAATTTAAAGAAAATTAATGAAAGATAAATTTATCACAGATGTATCATTTTAGAGTTTTTCGTAATATGAACTCTTTGAAATAATACACTCCTTAATTTTTTTCATTTATTATGAAATTTATATCTTTTTGGGGAACAGAGACAATGGAGAGGCTGATGATCTTTCTTGAATGGTCAAATTATGGTTGCTTGGTAGGATAGAAATAGATGTTCCATATGGCTTCTTGGAAAGTTTATTATGTTGGAGTAGATTCAATTCAACACCTTTTTTCAAGGGCCAGAGAAATTTGGGAGAAAAGTCGATTCAATAACCATTACGAATAATTATGTATCTATTTATGTAATAAGAAATAAAAAAATCTAGGGAAATTGAAATAGAACACGTCCTTAAAACTATCCACTTTCTCCGTTTCACAACTGGAAAGGGGAGCTCAATTAGTTAAGACTTAGAGGCTTCCTTTGTTTGCAAAAAATACAACATTTCTAGAATGTGTTTTACAGAAAGTCAATTTTCGGGAAAATAACAAAATTTTTCACTATTGGCTAAAACTTGAAAATGAACTAAAATATATTTTTCAATATGAAAAATCTGATTTTATTTTTCTTGGAAAATTACCAAAAAAACTCAAATTTTTAATTATTTTTTTCTTTTTTTTCCTTGGCTAGTGGCAAGCCACAATGACCAGGCGAGAGACAAGCTTGCCCAAGGTTGACAAAGCCTCGAGCTCATTACAACTCACGAGGCCTTGAGCTTGCTACTACGAGCTCGACCTCGCCGACCTCTAGCGAGACCTTGAGCTCGCCGATCTGGCGAGGTGGAGCCTTGCCCGAGGCCAGCAAGACTTGACTTACCGGAATCTGGCGAGCTCGTACCTTGCCTATGGCCGATTGCTAGCCATCACCGTCATTGGCCAAGGAAGAAGGAACAAGAAAAAGAAAGAAAAGAAAAAAAAACAAAATTTTTTATTTAAAAAAAATATTTTTTTTTATAAGAACGAATATTTCATTAATTAAGGATTCAAGCCCGAGAGCCGGATACCCACGCTCAGCTTTGTGAACCTAGGCCTAAATGCGGGGACCAGAGCTCGAGCTTCGGGAGCCCAAGCACGGCATTTATGGACTCAAGCTCGGGTGCTGGGGCATCGGGTACATGCAATAGGGCTTCGGCCCAGCCTCGATGGACCCGCGCATGGGCGCCAACACACCCGGTTCCCAGGCTTGACCTCGATAGACCTAGGCCCAGGCGCCGGAGATCTTTCCGAAAAATGTTTTATGTGAGACAAATGGCGCCTTATAGTCTATAATGATTATACATAAGGAATATTAAGAAACTCCTAATTTCGTTTATTCTAAAAGAAAATTCTCAAAGACACATGGTATTATCCAATGATGCACCTATAAAATCAGCAATTGAGTAATTAAGGTTTCGTTTGTTTCGTGAAAAATGTGATATTTCGAGAAAATATTTTTCGGAAAGTCATTTTTCAGGAAAATGACAATTTTTTTTAGTATTTGGTTGAAACTTGAAAATGTAATGGAAAATATTTTCTGTCGTGTAGTAAAGAAAATCAAGATTTTCCTAAATAGACATAAAGGTGCTAGTGACTAGCGCATGAACAACCGGGGAATCGGGCACGAACACCGAGGTCCCGGGCACGAATTCTTGGCTCCTGAGCATGAGAACGGGCACTGATCCTGTGTCCAAAGTGACCAGGCTCGAGACCCCGATGCCCGGGCCCAAGACCACAGAGCCCGGGCCTCGGACCTTGATGCTCTTGCCCGGGTTTCTGGCACCCACACCCATATCTATCGAGACCGAGCCTCAAACCCGAACGCTTGGACCTGGATCCATCGAGGTGGGGTCAAGACCACGGAGGCGGTTCGGGGGGGGGGGGTCGAAATTTGTGACGTGTGTGCATTTAAAGATGTCGGGACGGTTGGGATAACACATTATGTCTAGTCGAATGAACGTCGTTTTGAGAACATTTCATTTTTTTCGAAATGTCAAGATGGCTAATTCAAATTCCAACAGAATAAATTTAAGAAGATGGCTAATCAGTTGCTCGTGTTTTTTATCCGACAGGATGGTGCCACAGGAAGAGGATGCTGCTTTTGGTCTATGATTACATGCCGAATGGGAGCCTCGACAGCCACATCTTCTGCGGCCCGGAGAAGCAGGCTCTAGAGTGGAGCCAACGCTCCAAGATCGTCTCCGGCGTTGCGTTCGCCCTCCACTACCTCCACCACGAGTACGACCAGAAGGTCCTCCACCGCGACCTCAAGGCCAGCAACATCATGCTCGACTCCGACTTCAACGCCCGCCTCGGCGACTTCGGCCTCGCCCGGGCCATCGACAACGAGAAGACCTCCTACACCGAGCTCGAGGGCATCCCGGGGACGGTCGGCTACATCGCCCCCGAGTGCCTCCTCACCGGCAAGGCGACCCGGGAGTCCGACGTCTTCGGCTTCGGCGCAGTCATCCTCGAGGTGGTGTGCGGCCAGCGGCCGTGGAACAGGGCCGGGTACGGCGGGTTCCAGTTCTTGATGGACTGGGTGTGGTTGCTCCACCGCGACGGGCGGATCCTGGAAGCAGTGGATGAGCGTTTGGGCGGAGAGTACGTAGTGGAAGAGGCCCGACGGCTGCTGCTCCTCGGGCTAGCTTGCTCCCACCCGACCGCGGCCGAGAGGCCCAAGACGCCGACGATCGTGCAAATTCTTTCGGGGTCGGCAGACATGCCACGTGTCCCGCCTTTCAAGCCCGCGTTCGTTTGGCCCTCGGCGAGCCCGCTGACGGAGGACGGAGATACCGCAGACGTGACGCCGACCACGTCGTTGCTGTTCCGAACGGGCTGGACTCCAAGATACGTGAATAAAGAGAGCGATACCGGGTGCAGAAACAGCTCTCCTGCGTGAAAAAGAAAAGATTGGAATGGCCTTGTAGAACTGCAACTGTGCTTCGGGAAAAAGAAAAGGTTTTCTTTTTTTCTTTTTTAATTAAGACTTTCTCTATATCATTTTCATTGGAGTATAAATTTTATTTCCTTTTTGTTCGATTTAGTAACTCAGTTGTTTTTTATTTGGGCGTCGTCTACCACACAACATAACTTGTAGGCCCCATCTTCCTAATCTTGATAGCAAGATCATGCAGTCAGGAAACCATGTATTTTAAGTCCAGCACTGTACAAGTCCCACTGTTTATTTGAGGTATAATTTGGTTGGTCTAATAGATTGTGTCTAGACAAGACGAAGAGCTGTGACCGGCTTGATTAAGCTAAGGAGGCATGCAATGCGCTGAGTCTGCATGACCTTTAATGATCAGCGATGACACATGATGTTTCTTGTTCGTTCCTCCCAATAAGAGCTTCCTTTTACAAGTGAAATTTGTTCCAAGGTGTGGAACCGCAACAGCATCCCTTGTTTGCCAATAAACTTTAAACAGAGAATAGACATATCTAGGTACATATACATGCCTACGTGCGTATACACATGCATATGTTGTATGCATTTGTGTTTATTTAGCTGGGTGTCAGCTCTGAAGTTCTCGTAGGGCCACAAGAACCTGATGAAAGTATCAATGGAAAAATATGATATTTTGCCTCAACAGAACTTGTTTTTCTGCTCTAATATCAAATTTTAGGCCCCAGCTTCCCTGTATCTGGCAACTGCTAGAAGGGCTAACTTATTATATGAGACACGGTTGAATTCGGATCACTTACACACCCGTTATCTTCTCGGTTTGTTGCAAACGAGAGTAACTTCGATCCAGAAGTTCCATGATAGAAATGTCTATTTAAAGGGCACGGCAAAAGTTAAGCCCTGTCAGCACCGATACTAAGCAGACTTAAGATGATATGGATCTAAGCATTGTTGTTGTAATCTAATTTCCTTTCATGAAAGCAACATAAACGAAGAAAAACAGCAAAGACAGCTGATCTATCTGAGAGCAAAGAAACATCCTGTTATTCAACTTATCAAATGGCATAATGTTTTGAAAGTAAAAGGCCACCAGCGAAATTAAGATCACCTTTAATCAGAAATCCATCAAAATGAATGCCTCATTATTGGTGGGGACTTTCACAACTTATTTGCAAGGTATCGTTTCAACGTAAATTCAGCTGCTCCAGCGCACCTGTTCAGGATTGAGCACAGACAAGTGCAAGAGCTTCACCTGCCTCAAGTTTTGTAGAGAACCTTAGTTTCCTAAAATCTTCGTAAGTAATAGGGCCATGGAGACATGGGCTGTCAGAGTCCACAAATTCTCGATGTGCTTCAACAACTTCCTCCTTCAGTCCCAGAAGAAAAGTAGCAATACACTCGGATAGTCGCTTCTTTGCACTGCACTTGGTGTCTCACGTTGCTCCGCGTTATGTTACTACATACCGAGCACGTAAACATGAATCAAATCCAAAATGATCTTCGAAGAAAATTTCAGTTTGATCAATTGCCCCTCATTTTGCCATAACCTAAATTTTAGCCCCAGCAATTGGTGCTTATCACTTCACGTTGCAGGTCTATTATGACTATCTGAATTCATTTACAGAAAGTGGGGATTAAGTGCGTTTGGATAGAATATGATGCCTCCAATTTCAGTTGATGAAAGAAATGATAGTCTACCGTTGCCATATCTCCTAGATTGAGGAGGAATGTGCCGGTTCAGGGCTCAACTGGTGTCGATGAACCGGACAAGTCCATTACCTCGAGACCACAGACATTCTCGTCATCTTGAAGAACGGTAAAAAATCCAGAGTCAGCGTGAATTTGGATCCCTGAAGAGCCAAAAGTTGTTAGACAATATTCAGAACTATTTTCCAGAGTCAGCGTGAAGAAGAGCTGTTCGGGGATAATAACGGCCAATTAATTCTGCCGTTACAAAATCAATTCCGTAACAGCACAATTTAACGCACGTTACAAATCTGTATAGCAAAATTGGGCTCGTCGCGAGGGTCACTTTTCGGTCCTGCAATCGTGCACGCAGGATGCGCGCTCGAGCCCAAGTTTCAGCTTGTTGGGCGTCGGATTTGCACCCCCTGCGCCTGCGCGCGAGGCAGAGAGTTTGTGCTATGATAGTTACCACTTCAAATAAGTGTAACTGTATATAAATCACTCCATAGCCTTCTTCCTTTTCAATGTGGGACTAGTACTTTTCACTTCCCACTTCCAACTCAAGGGTGTTCTTTGAGCATCAATTTCTCATTCATTCACCCATCAATTTATCCCAAATTTCCAACAAAAGTTTCGGGAGTGAAGTTGCATATGTTTATCCAGAATTGGCAGGGTCATTCCTTGAACAATTCTCCGTCCATTCCCATGCTTCGTGCCAACGTTGCTGCGATGGCCATGATCATTACGTGTACTGCTGCCCCGGCATGCTTCTCTAATTTTCCCTCCAAAGAAGAAAAAAGAAGATACTGCTTATGCAGATTAACCAATTGTTCAGACATTTTGAATGAAACCCCGCGTAGCATCCGCAAGAACAACAATCAGCAAGGAAACAGAATGGTGATGTCAACCGGTAACCCGTGAATTCATCATAAATCTCCTGTCAAAGCATTACTCACTGGCCACTCCAGGGTTGAGCCATTATGGCCACTTCAATTTTGTTGTCAAAGGCAAGATGGCAATTGGAGAAGTTAAGGATAAGTCGGGCGAAAATTTTGTCTTAAGTCGTTCCACTGCAGATGTGAGGACAGTTCGACGAAAAACACGCGAAGTGCGTTGTAATTTTAACGCAGTCCACCATGCGGTCAAACTGGATTTTATTTGCTCCCCCGTCAAACTTCAATATTTATCTCCAAGTTTAAACAAACCATCGCCTTGACTATTAGGGATGTGCAACCGGACCGGATTTACCCGAGAATCGGATCAGACCACCCGAAAAACAGGTCCGGGAACCGGTTCCTATTTGAACCGGTCCAAGAACCGGTTCCATTTTTTGGGAACTGGTTGGAACTGGTCCGATTCCCAGCTCCAAGTAAAGACCAATCCGGACCGATTTTAGAACTGATTTTTAGCTTGTCTTAAAAAAAAAAAAAAGGTAGATCATAGTATTACTCTATTTTGGATTGTTGCTTTTGGTGGATAGTAATTTTTGTTACTCATCTTAGAGATTGTTGCTTTTGGCGAATAGTGATTTTATTATGCATATTCTACTTTGAATCGTTTCATTACTACTCATATTATTTTGCTAGAAAAAAGGAACAAAAGAAAAGTAGATTCTCGGATAGACCCTGAAACCGGATCGGAAAAACAGGATAGGTTCCAAAACTGGTTACAAGACAAACATGGTTAGATTCTAGATTCTAAAAACTAAGAACCGGTTATAACAGGGTAGATTCCAACCTTCTCACTCTAGAACCGATCATCCCTATTGACTTTCTTGCTGATTGAATCTTGGATATATATATTTTCAAGACTAAAACAAATTATAATAGGCAAACGAGTATACACCAAAACAAAGTCCGAGTCGGACTTTCTTGGATGCCTCATCCAACTGCCCTTCTAAAATGGACCGATTTACACCTACAGGCGGAGACAAGCTTGCCTCCAATTTTGAAGTGTTTCTCAAGAAAGGCGAAGCCGACAGCATTCGTTGTGTTAAAATATATTTCGAATTTGAGTTCGATAAATAAAATTCGATTCGAAATTAAATATTATTTATGGAAGTTTGAATATTCCAAGTTGAATATTTTTACCGCCGTCCGAAATTGAGCAATACGTAAACTCTTCTTCGGGGCACACAAATTAGTCTTCTGGACGTCAGAATCTTGAAACTGAAGCCACGGTCAAGCAAAAGGAAAAAAAAAAAAAAGAAGGAAAGCCGAATGGCTTGACTGAATTTCAACTGTGCATTGGATAAGGTTTGAATCGCACGTGAATATTTCCCGGGTGAAATTAGTGTGATGTTTCCCATTTGAGTCCAAATTAAAAACGTAAATTGCTTTATTGACCAAGGACTTCAGTCCACGGGTGTCAGGATATATATTGCTCATGGATCAGGGGAAGCTTTAGCGAACTCCTCTCGAAGCGCCGTTTCCTCTCCGAGCGCCGTGGGTCATCCATAAGTGCTGGATGCTTGGCGTGGATTTTTATCGTGGAATTATACCAAAAGTTCAAGTGTTTATAATGATTAAATCTTATTGTGAGATTTGTATATAACTCTCTCGCGAAATTGAATAATTATTTCGTAAAGAATCGTGGATCTAAATACCGCGTCAGGTATTTGGTGTAATTAGGGATTAAAAAACACTTAGAGTTTTTAAGTGACTTGAGTGTGATTGTAATTTCCATTATATCGCTTGATCTATAGTAGAATTCCGTGCTGTTCTTCCCGTGGATATAGGTCACCACGACCGAATAACGTAAATCTGGCGTCCGATTTATTTTTTTATTCTGTTAATTTTATTGTTCAATCGTTTGGCTTTCGCGACACATTGAAATGAATTACTTATTATCGGTGGGGATCTTTGCAACTTATCGACTTTATATCATTTCGCTGTAAACTTTCAGCTGCTCTAGCACATCTGCTCGAGACGGAGCACGCGCGAGCGCACGATAGCTTCGCCTGCCTGAAGTTTCTTGGAGATCCTTAGTTTCCCATCAAATTCATCCCCATCGTGCGATCAGACACGAATAACCTTGGTTGAAATTAACGAGGCCGCAAATAATGCTAGATACTCTGATATTAGATTTAGTCGAAATACAAAAGTGATATATGTTTGTCAGTTGGAATTTACTTGCTTTACTATTTTGGACAGCAATGCATGCTTGAGATATAAAATTTGATTTTGAAAGTTGCATTACATTACAGGTATGGTAAATCCTTAACCTATTTACCAGATAAGTTTATTTCTAGCTAAAGCAATTTTGTCACTGGCCTTACTCACGGTGGATTATAGTAATGGAAAGTGTTATGGAAGCAAGCGATCAAACAATAAAATAAACAGAACAAGAAAATAAATTAGATACCAAATTTATATAGTTCGATCGTAGTGACCTACGTTCACGGGAAGAGCAGCATGAAATTTTACTATAAATACAACGGAGATTATAGTCACACTTGAATCACTTAAACATTCTAAATAGTGTTCAAGACTCAATTACACCCAATAATTCATGCAGTATTTAGCCCCAATAATTCCTCATGAAATAATATTTTAATCTCACGAAAGAATCACACACGAATCTTATCACAAGATTTAATCAGTTTGAACACTAAATTGTTGATGTAATTGTATGAACGAAATCAATGCCAAGGCGCTCACGTGAAAAATGACGCTTCAAGAATCTCTTCACATCAACCGTGGCGCTTTATGACTTCTTCATCAACAACGGCGTTAACTGCAATGCGAGCAAGGCACGCCCGAGAGAAAACCTCAATTGCATTGAGATATGCCACCGCCAGGAGAAGTCCCAAGCTAGACCGGTGAAAAAAGTCAACTTCCCTTTTTCTCCTTTTGCGTTTATTCTTTTTCTTCTTTTGTTAGCTGCCAACTCATGCACGTTAGGAAAGTAAGGTTGCTTTGATAATTGTTTTATTCCTAAAAATAATTTTTACTTAAAAATAATTTTTTATTCCATTTTCGAAAATAATTTATAAGCATTTGAAAGTGTTTAGTAACTACCTAAAATTTATATTCCTTGAATAGAAAAAGAACAGAAATGCGTTTCGTAACTGCACAAAATTCTTTTTATTAATGATATTTTGAATTTTTTAATATTTTTTTCTTTTTTTTCTTCCCCTTCCTTAGCCCATGGCCAGGTCGTCGGCGTTGGCGATCGGCCACAAGCCAGGGCCGGCGAAGGCGACACTCAGCTTGGGTGAGGACTGCCCTTAACGGATTTGGTAAGGGCTGGACCCTCACCGACCCTGGCCTATGGTCGATCACTGGTGGCCAGTGGCCGGCGACCGGCCACAGGCCAAGAAAAATGAAGAAGACCAACTAGGAAGAAGAAGAAGAAGAAGAAGAAATTCTTTTCCATTTTTTATTCTTGTTTCCAGAATTAAGAATCAAATTTTTTTTTATTCTTGATTCTATTCCAAAACTGATTTTGAGAACAAATTTGTGCCCGGAAACAAAAAATTTACCAAAAAGATTTCTGTTCTTTTTTTTATTTCGAGAAATAAAAAAATAGAATCGGGTACTATTTGGTAACCGGCTCCTAAATTTCCACTATTTCCTTCTTTATTTTCATCCTTGGCCGACTTTTAACTTGAGGAAATAATTCTTTGCACTCGCGGCAATACGTGATCTGGTTTCCAAATCAGAAAACCACGTGAAAAGAAAACTTCTCTTTGTTGGACTTTTCTTTAATCAATCTCGGGTCGGATTTCGCTTAGTTTATTCAAACTCAAGACATATTTTAAAAGAAAGTTCCAAGCAACGAGATAGAGATGGAGACGGCTCGAGCTCTAATCCTCGTGTGATTTGTTTAAACAAAAGCCAAAAATCGAAACGAGGACACCACAAAAGTCTCCATCTTCTTCTTCTTCTTCTACTTCTTCATCATCTTCTTGAATCCCACCAAACCACTTACGCTTCCATGAAATGGGCCAAGCTCCAGCGCCTCTCCCCGCAAACCTCATCTTCCTCACTCTCCTCCTCCTCCTCCTCTTCCTCCCTCTCATCTCTCCGTTACCATCCCCCAAAACGCCAGATTTCCAATTCGGCTCCTTCGGTGACTCCAACCGCGACAACTTCTACGAGATCGCTAACGCCACCATCTCCAACGGGGCCCTCCAGGTCACCCCCGACTCCGTCCAAGAAAAATTCCTCCTCAACAACAAATCCGGCAGGATCCTCTTCAAAAAGGGCTTCAAGCTCTGGGACGGACCCTCCACAGCCCCCACCAAGATCGCCTCCTTCAACACCTCCTTCGTCATCAACCTCAACCGCGTCAACAACGGTACCCCCGGCGAGGGCCTGGCCTTCATCGTTGTGCAGGACCTGGATCCCCCACCGGGGAGCTCCGGTGGCTACCTCGGGCTCACCAACGCCACCACCGACGGCCACGCCAGCAACCACCTCCTGGCCATCGAGTTCGACACCTTCAAACAGTACTATGACCCGGACGCGAACCACATCGGCCTCGACATCAACACGGTCCGGCACAACCAGACCGTCTCGCTGGCCGACCTAGGCTTCCAACTCGCTCCAAACGGCACCACATACTTCCACGTCTGGATCGAATACGATGGCGCCCGGAAGCTCCTGGAGGTCTACATGACCGACGAGGACGAGTCCACCCCGACGAAGCCCAAGCCGGCGTCTCCAATCATGAATGCAAGCCTCGACACGAGCACAGTGTTGAGCCAGAACTCCTACTTCGGGTTCGCCGCGTCGACCGGGGAGAACGTGGAGCTCAACTGCGTGCTGAGTTGGAACCTGACGGTGGAGAAGCTGCCGAAGGGCATGCCGGCGGGGCTGGTGATCGGGCTGGCCGCCGGGATCCCGGCGGCGGCGCTGGTGCTGACCGGGGCTGCCGTCTTGGGCTTCTTCTGGGCGAGGCGGCGGAGGGCAGAGGCGAGCGACCCGAACATAGTGGGGACGCTGAAGAGCCTGCCGGGGACGCCGAGGGAGTTCAAGTTCAGGGATCTGAAGAAGGCGACGGGGAACTTCCAGGAGCGGAACAAGCTGGGGCAGGGAGGGTTCGGGGTGGTGTACAAGGGGGTGCTGGCGGCGGAGAACCGGCAGGTGGCGGTGAAGAAGTTCTCGAGGGACGACCTGAAGGGGAAGGACGACTTTCTGGCGGAGCTTACCATAATCAACCGCCTCCGCCACCGCCATCTAGTCCCGTTGCTCGGTGAGTTCGAATTTTTTTGGTTAAATTTCTCCTCTCTTTTTTTATTATTTTTTCTTTTTTATCTTTGGATGCGTGTTTTTTATTGAAAGTTGACAGAGCGCGCGTTTTTCGTCCTAAAAAAAAAAAAAAGACAGAGCGCACGTTTTAAAGAAAAGCTTCAAATCAACGAATGAAGAAGGGTTTTAAAATCCACTCCTCTTAATGTGGGAAAATTCCAAAAATGGGCCCGAAGTAAATCATTTTCTCAAAAAAAAAAGCATGATTTGAACATTGTTTCAAATAAGAATATGAAGTGGCCAAATCGTTTCAAATAAGGGTCTAAAGTGACCAAATCTTCTCAAATAAGGACCTTTAGCAGGTCGGTGACTATTCTGTCGCAAAAAAAGGGCTATTTTAGTCAAAAAAAATTATAAGCCATGTCAGTATTTTCTGTCAAGCAAATTGGACTAAACTAATAGAATGAATCAATTACATCAATTTAACAAATTTTAAAGGGAAAAAGCCACCAAAAATCTCAAACTTTGCCACCTGTGACACATTTACCCTGAACTTTTTTTTGTGACACCAAAAACCCAAAACTTTGCTATTTGTGACACATTTACCCCAATACATTTAAGTCCATGGGCATTTTCGTCTTTTTACTTTTTCTTTTTTTTCCCTTTTTTTTCCTTTCCGGCGAGGGCGTCGGGGCGAGGGCGGCCCTCGCCTGGGTGAGCGAGGGCCGCCCTTGCCCGCCATAGGCGAGGGCCACCCTCACTCCCCCAGGCGAGGGCCCCCTCGTCGGAAAGGAAAAAAAAGGGAAAAAAAAGAAAAAGCAAAAAAGACGAAAATGCCCAAGAACTAAATACATTGGGGTAAATGTGTCACAAATAACAAAGTTTGGGGTTTTTGGTGTCACAAAAAAAAGTTCAGGGTAAATGTGTCACAGATGGTAAAGTTTGGGGTTTTTTGTGACTTTTTCCCAATTTTAAAACTTAATTACACATTTTGCATGTTTTAGGACTTAATTACACATTCGTAATAAGTTTTAAAATTTCCAATCAACATATCCTTTTTTGTATTAATCCATGTTTGGATGTTTGCTCCATTTATGTCATCATTTTCATTAATGTAGATTAATTGGAAAAAAAAAGAAGAAAATTCTTGTTGATGTTTTGAGGAAGTGCTGTGACCTTGGCATACTACTTTGTAATGTTGGAAATTCGTATTTTATCCGGCTATTCTTAGTCAATAAAATATTTTTCATTATTAACAATAGAATTAATACCATTAAAAACCCTAAACTGGTAAATGTATGACAATTTTACCCCGAACTTTTTTTTTACCACCAAAAACCCCAAACTGGTACACATGTGACAATTTTACCCCCAACATACCAAAAAAAACCCCAAACTAGTACACTTGCGACAATTTTACCTTGAACATACCACAAAAAACCCAAAACTGGTACACATGTGACAATTTTACCGTGAACTAAAATTTTAATATTTTTCGAATTTTTATTAATTTTTTTTGTTTTTTCTTTTCTTTTTTTTTCTTCATTTTCAACCTTTGACCGGTCGTCGGACCAACGACCAACTAGAGGCGGAAGCCGGTGAGGTCGGCCCCGCCGGTTGCTGGCGAGGGCAACCCTGCCGGTGTCAGGCGAGGGCTCCGGCAAGGACTGACCTCACCTGGGCTGGCGAGGACAACCCTCGCCCGACGCCGGCAAGGGCAGCCCTCGCCCGACTCAGGCGAGGGTCGCCCGATGCCGATGAGGGTAGCCCTCGCCAGCAACAGGCAGGGTTGACCTCGCCGACTTCTACCTGTGGCCAGCCGCCAGTCCGGCAACCAGCCAAAGGTTGAAGATGAAGAAAAAGAAAATAAAATAAAAAATAATATTAAAAATTTATTAGTTATGGGTAAAATTGTCACAGGTGTACCAGTTTGAGGTTTTTCGTGGTCAAAAAAATAGTTTAGGGTAAATTTGTCACGAATTTACCAGTTTAGAGTAAATTTGTCATAGGTGTACTAGTTTGGGGTTTTTGGTGATAAAAAAAAGTTTGGGGTAAAATTGTCACAGGTGTACCAGTTTAGAATTTTTGGTGGTAAAAAAAAAGTTCGAGGTAAAATTATCACACATGTACCAGTTTAGAGTTTTTGGTAGTATTAACCCATAATAATAATTTGTCTAAATATTTTCGTGATCAATGAAAATATTTTTTTATTTTATAATTTTTTATAGTGATAAATAATTAATTTTAAAAATATATTTTTTAAATTATTTATTTTTCGCAAAATAGGCTTGATCAGTTACTCGCTTTTTTTTTTTCTGACAGGATGGTGCCACAAGAAGAGGATGCTGCTTTTGGTCTATGACTACATGCCGAATGGGAGCCTAGATAGCCACATCTTCTGCGGCCCGGAGAAGCAGACTCTAGAGTGGAGCCAACGCTACAAGATCGTCTCCGGCGTCGCGTTTGCCCTCCACTACCTCCACCACGAGTACGACCAGAAGGTCCTCCACCGCGACCTCAAGGCCAGCAACATCATGCTAGACTCCGACTTCAACGCCCGCCTTGGCGACTTCGGCCTCGCCCGCGCCATCGACAACGAGAAGACCTCCTACACAGAGCTAGAGGGCTTCCCGGGGACGGTCGGCTACGTCGCCCCCGAGTGCCTCCTCACTGGCAAGGCCACCCGGGAGTCTGATGTCTTCGGCTTCGGCGCAGTCATCCTCGAGGTGGTGTGCGGCCAGCGGCCGTGGAACAGGGCCGGGTACGGCGGGTTCCAGTATTTGATGGACTGGGTGTGGCTGCTCCACCGAGACGGGCGGATCCTGGAGGCGGTGGATGAGCATTTGGGCAGGGAGTACGAAGTGGAAGAGGCCCAACGGTTGCTGCTCCTCGGGCTAGCTTGCTCCCACCCGACCGCGGCCGAGAGGCCCAAGACGCCGACGATTGTGCAAATTCTTTCGGGGTCGGCAGACATGCCACGTGTCCTGCCTTTCAAGCCCGCGTTCGTTTGGCCCTCGGCGAGCCCGCTGACGGAGGACGGAGATACCGCAGACGTGACGCCGACCACGTCGTTGCTGTTCCGAACGGGCTGGACTCCAAGATACGTGAATAAAGAGAGCGATACCGGGTGCAGAAATAGCTCTCCTGCGTGAAAAAGAAAAGATTGGAATGGCCTTGTAGAACTGCAACTGTGCTTCGGGAAAAAGAAAAGGTTTTCTTTTTTCTTTTTAATTAAGACTTTCTCTATATCATTTTCATTGGAGTATAAATTTTATTTCCTTTTTGTTCGATTTAACTCAGTTGTTTTTTATTTGGGCTTCGTCTAATTATTTATATATTTTCCGTTAAATCGCTTTTGCTTCTTCCTGCTTCGGTCCTAAGAGGAATGTCGCGATCGACACACGAATCGTGGCCTCCTTGCACAGCATGCGGTGCTTGAGGTTGCGCCATCTCCCGTTGCTCCATATCTGCCGTGCAATAATGAAAGTCAACAGACAAATATCACTAAGATCATTTAGGGACGAAGAAAGACTGCATCTTGATGGCCTGTGAAAATTTTGTGTGCTTCCAAACGACTAACGAGCTTTGACACTTGCCCCTAGTGTACTGCTCAACGTTGCCTCAAGAAGCCAAACAACAGAACGTTAAGCAGGCTTTTGAAACAAACTAATGCCCTCAGTTTTATCCTAATCTCTAGGCTTTCAACTTGGATTAGCGAGGGACAGAAGCCGAATTTGCCCTACCGTAGCCAGGTGTCCAAGGTTGACAAGGAACGTGCTGGGACAAAGGTGAAGAGCCATAAACAAGCCAAAGGAGTCTTATCACATCGAGACCATTCACATTTTCGTCGTCCTGAAGGATGGTGAGTAACCCTGAGCCTGTATGTACTCGGACTCCTGAAGAGCCAAGAGTCTCAGGAGTGAAGTTGTACTTGTTCACCCTAAGTTGGCAAGTCCATTCCTGGAATGGCTCACCTTAATCCCACTGTTTGTGCTAGTTTTGCTGCAATGTTCACGACTAGTTTGTGTATTGCTTGGGCATAGCTCTCTATTGTCTCTCTACAAGATAAGAGGAACCATGTTCAATGGCAGTCAATTGGATTGAAACAGAACATTGCAGGTGCTTGTCTCTGTGTGAAAAAGATAGAGAGAGACCTTTGGTGAAGAGAGGCATCCAATAGGAAACAAAAAGCCTGCACAGCCTGAGGAGAGCCCAAATCATAGAGCCCTAGAGCCTCATAAAGAGGATTGATCTCGTTGGGTGTCGCACACCCACTGGAACACCCACTTCCAGTTATGACATCTGCATTCCTTCTCTCGATCTCAGCGGGAAGATCAAGCAGAGACCTCGCTACTGCCTTCATCTCTGACATCAGCTTCATTGGAAACTTGTGGTTCACGATCCTGAAACATCCCCAAGCCTCCCATGCTTCTCTCAGTTTCTGAATTTGCCCTGGAAACTCTCGAATATCAATCACAGGAACCTTCCCTGCCGCGTGAATCTCAAGAATTTTTTTTTAATACAGTTTATCTTTAAATTTAATTTAAATTAAATTTGGACAAAAAACAATGTCGTTTTAGCCTTATATTTCATTTTTAGCCATATCATTGCCACGTAGGAGAGAGAAAATAATAAATAAATAAGCAATGTTAGCATTTTTCGTTAGTCAAATTGGACGGAGGTAACAGAATGACTCAATTACACTAATTTAACAAGTTTTAAGACTAAATTGCACTTTTTGCAAGTTTTAAAACTAGGACTTCCAGTTTACATGTCCTAAAAGCAAAACCCTTGACTTGATTTTATTCACTTCCTGATCCCGTGCGCTTTCTTCTCTACGGCATTATACATGCGATCCACCATGCGGTCAAACTGGATTTTATTTGCTCCTCCGTCAACCTTGAATATTTATCTCAAAGTATGAACAAACCATCGCCTTGAATATCTTGTTGACCGCATGTTGGATATATATATATATATATATATATATATATATATATATTATATATATCCAAGAGTGAAATAAATTATAATCGGCAAACAAGGACACACCAAAACAAAGTCCAATTCGGACTTTCTTGAACGCCTCATCCAATTGTCCCTATAATATGGACCGTTTTACATCTTTCAATTGGATCGGGTCTTATGATTCAAACTTGAGACATAATTTAAAAAGGCGTATGTTGTCTTATATGGGCTTAGTGGACTACTTTTCGAAATGTGACTGGACCAATATATTAGAATGAATCTAAACAATACATTCTTGCTGGATACGGTGCAATGACGAAACAAGAAGTTTCTTTTTTCTTATTTCCTTTATGTGAAGCTCACTTTTAGAACTGAAATCTCCAAGGTTACATCTGTAGTATGTACATTGCATTTCCGACGACTAAATGTATGTATCGGGCCACCCTGATGACGTAACAGTCATGAGATATGGTCAACTGCCGCGACTGAACTTGGCTTTCTGGTCAAGCGTCAGACCTTAGGTTTTATCTTCATTTGACTCGGACACCGTTGGATTGCTTGCATGCACATCAGTTCTCTCTTCAATTCGTTGCGGATGAAACTAATTTGTACCTACAAGTTCCATATATCTTACAAATTTGTAAGAGCACAGCCAAAGTTAATTCTTGTCCGTACGGATACGAAGCAGGCTTTTCAAACGATAGATTTTGGCATTCTTGGTGTTATCTGATTTCGTTCTTGGAAGCAACAGAAAGGAAGATAGAGCAGAAAGAGACGCAGCTAATCTTTCCGAGAGCAAAGCAACTTGTCATTCTACTTTTCGATTGGCATAATGTTACGTATACAAGTAAATGGCCACAAGCGAAGTTAAGATAGCCTTCAATTTGAAATATCTCAAGAATGGTGAAGCTTATAGCATCCATTGACATGAATTCCTTATTATCAGTGCGGATCTTTGCAATTTATTGACATGATATCATTTCACTATAAATTTTCAGCTGCTCCGGACAAAGCACACACAAGCATGAGAGCTCCACCTGCCTGAAGTTTCTTGGAGATATTTGGGCTCCGTTTGTTTCATTGAAAATAATTTCCACAAAAAAGGTTTTCTGGATTTTTCAGTGTTTGATTCATGAAAAATAAATTTATCAAGAAAAATATTTTCGGTCGATGAAAACAACACATTCAAAAGAGGGGAAAATGATTTTTTTCTTTTGTTTTCTTATGTTCCGGAGACCATTCTCTCGCCTCTCTTGTCTCTTTCTCCATGCTTCTAGCTCGGACCACACCATCTTCGTCTTCTCTCCCTATCACCTCCGCCCCCCCCCCCCCCGCCCCCCACCACCACCCCCCCGCCGTGAAATCCAGTTGGCTCACCAATCTCTTCCCCATGCTACTCTCCGCAGGCCCCACGGAGCTTCCCACGGCCGAGTATACAAGGAATTTCATTGGTTTTCGCTCAACTAGGAAGTCGGATCAGATTAGTGACCATAGGTATTCTCAAAATATGATTTACAATCAAGAAAGAATTTGGGATTTTCAATCGTTGTTGGTACTTGTTATTATTTTGTTTTGAAATAAAATACCTTACTATAAATTTACTTTTTATTTGTATGAAGTGATATAGGGTCAAGTGTCTCGTGGTCATGTGAATCTTCTAATGAACCAAATGTCGGAGCTATATTAGGTAAAATTTGTATAAAAATCGTTTTTTTAACTATAAGTTTGACTTGTGGTCCTAAGTTTGATTTTGTAATGTTTTAGGTGCCAGCGCATTTTCATCACAAGATTTGGAACAGGGTAAAAAATTTTCTCTACTAACTCATGATTCTTATTTTGATATTTTCTTTACTTCATTTGTTTTGTGCATAATCGATATCACTCGTCTTAATTTTAGGTCACCGGAGAGTCCTTCTAGAGAAATTTGATTTGAATTCATCAAATGAGAAGCCATTTCATTGCACAAAGATTTCGTTATTAGTTACAAAGCTACCGTTTCAAGTGTTTTTTATTTTTTTAAAATTTAATAGATCTATATAATGACAAGGTAGCGCTATTTCTATCCCCTAAATGATTAAATCAACTCTCATTTATGATAAAAAGACAAAGCTGCCATCCATCTTTCAATTGTAGTTTAAAATAATGGCCCACTCCTTCTTCTTTTCTATTTTTTCTTTTTCTATTTAGGAAAGTTATCATAATTAAGCATTTCACATGTTTTGTTTTGTAGTGTATTAAAGAAAAGTGCATTCTCATATATTCGTATAAGGTTTTCCATGCTCCATGTAATATTATATTGCTGATAGTAAGAAAAAAAGACATTTTTTTTTGGTAAGTAAAAAAAAAGACAAATTTTGATATAGTATAAAACTAAAAAGTCTCTTCTTCATCATTGATTTTATAGACTTATCTATTTTTAATTCCTACACACTTTCTTGATGAACTTTTTATTAATTTCATTAGTCTAATATATATATATATATATATATATATATATATATATATCAAGTCTCTTTATTTACTATATCAAAGAATTCATCTTTTTTCCTTATTATATTGGTGACAAACTTTTATACGGAGCCTGCACAAAGTTGGAGAAATATCTAGAAATACACTAAAAATATTATGCACAATGAGGTATTTTGATATTTTTTCATAATAGTTTAGAGATGATATTAATTTTTGTCAATTCAAATTAATGATATATCGCTGGCATTTAAAAAAAATTCTTACTTTATGCAATGTTTTGATTTAATTAAATTTCATCTACTTAACAATTTATCAATACATTTGATCGGCCATGTAGAAAAGGACTAGATTTCTTGGAAATTTCTCTTTTCGACAAAACAAATTTATATGGGAGTAATATCTAACAATATAAAAAAAACATAATATTTTTAATATACATGGAAATCTACAACAAACAAAAATTAAACATATGAAATTTTTAATTATGCTAGGTAGATCCCATATAGATATAGAAACACTTTAAAAAAAAGGAAAGTATAAATTTGGGACTACCAATTTAAATTGTAATTGAACGATAGAGGGAAATTTTGTCTTTTTGTGAAATTTGGGTGGATTTGGTCATATAGAGAGTGTAAATAGCGTCACCCTGATGACATTAACGATTTCTTTTCAGCAGGTGATAATAATTTTCTACTTGTAATTATTTATAGAATTACCATCACGAAAACCCCAAACCAGTACACCCATGACAAATTTGCCCCAATCTAATTTTTTTACCATAAAAAATCTCAAACTGGTACATCCGTAATAAATTTACCTCGAACCAATTTTTTTACCACAAAAAATCCAAACTGGTATACATGTAATAAATTTACCCAAACTAATTTTTTAATCATCGAAAACCCTAAACTGGTAATCTCGTAATAAATTTATACTCCGCTACCATATCAGTTTGAGGTTTTTTGTGGTATTTATCTTATGGATTTCCACGTGGACTTGCCACATCACCACACCACGTCACCATTTGTAATCCACATCAGCAAATTTAATAGTAGAATTTGACGAAAACTAACAAAGGGTAAAATTATTACACGTGTATCAATTTTATCACTCGCCTTAGTCATGGGGGATTATTGTAATGGAATTGGAAAGTTCCAAGCAACGAGAGAGAGAGAGAGAGAGAGAGAGAGAGCTCGTGCTCTTTTCCTGGTGTGATTTGTTTTAACAAAAGCCAAAAATCGATACGAGGACACCGCAAAAGTCTCCATCTTCTTCTTCTTCTTCAAAATTATCTTCTTCAATCCAACCAAACCACTCACGCTTCCATGAAATGGGCCCAGCTGTAGCGCCTCTCCCCGCAAACCTCACCTTCCTCACTCTCCTCCTCCTCCTCTTCCTCCCGCTCATCTCTCCGTCACAGTCCCATAAAACGCTAGATTTCCAGTTCGGCCCATTCGATGACTCCAACCGCGACAACTTCTCCATCATCCCTCCGGCCACCATCGCCAACAAGGCCCTCCAGCTCACTGTTGACACCTAAATTTTGCCTAAATCATTTAGGGTTTTATCGCATAAAAATTAGGGTTTAATTTTTAACCCCTAAACCAAAAAATTTTCATTAAAACTGCATGGCACGTAGTTATTAGGTGCATTTACATTAATGTAGCATATTAGAGCATATTTTCCATTTTTCATTTTTTAAAAATAAAAAAAAAAGAAAGAAAGAAAAAGAAAGAAAAGAAGAAGAAAAAAAATTATAAAAAAAGAAAAAAGAAAAAAGGGGGGAGGGCCAGCGTTGAAACGCTGGCCCACCGTTTCTCCTCTGCTTCACCCTTTGCGTGAAGCAGAGGAGAAGGAAGCAGGGGGAAGCAGGCGCAGCGGCAGACGCAGAGGACGCCGGCGCGTTCCTCGCGTCGAGACCGGCCGCGATAGGCTGGCGGTGGCAGGCGCCATGCGCGCCTGCCGGCCATGCCGCGCGGGCCGGCCCCTTAAAGCCGGGGAGAGAGTGGGGGAACCGAGGGAGATCTGAGAGAAGAGAGCGAGAAAGGCCCGAGAGAGAGAGAGATCTGGGGGGAGACGGAGAGAACACAGAGAGTTGAGAGAGAGAACACAGAGAGTTGAGAGAGAGAGAGATCCGAGAGAGAGGAAGCGGGAGGCCAGACGAGGCGTCGCGGCGACGGCTGGACGGCGGCGGGGCTCGGCCTGGGGCGAGCCAGCTGCGCCGTCGCCGGAGCAGCAGGCGGCGGCGAGCTCCTGGCGGCTCGGCGAGCTAAGCTCGCGGCTGGCGTGGAGATCCGAGAGAGAGAGAGGGAGCAGTCGTCGCGGCATCGGGGCGACGGCGAATGGCCGTGACAGGCGCGGCGAAGGCGAGGCGGCAGGCGACGGCGGATGGCCACGGCAGGCGCGACGGCGGACGGCCGCGGCAGGCGCGGCGAAGGCGAGGCGGCAGGCGACAGCGCGTGCGGCCGCGGCAGGTGGGCGCCGTGAGCAGCGAGCGCGAACGTCCCAAGCGCGAGTCGGGTCGGCGGCCAGCGATCCGGGTCGGGCGCACGGGCGATCCGGGTAGGGCAACGCTCATCCGGGTCGGTCCGCGGGTCTAACCGGGTGTGGGCTTTCGCGGTTGGGGCCGAAGTGGGCCGGTTTATTTTTATTTTTTTATTTGTTTTCTTGTTGGGCTTTGGGCCCTTATTTTAAAAATTTCGGGCTGGGCTTTTTATTTTTCAAAAGAGAATGTTTCGGGCTGGGCCTTTCTTTTTTTAAAAAAATTGCCGGGCTCAACATATGAGCCCGGTCCGGTCGTGGACCCGGGCCGGCGCGCCCGGGTCAATCTCGACCGGGTCGGATATTGAGATCCGACCCGGATCCGGTTTCTTTATTATTATTTTGTTTTTTTTTTATTTTTTTAAAAAAAAAATTCAAAAAAATTTTCAAAAATTCAAAAAAAATTTTAAAAAAAATTCCGGAAAAAGAATTTCAAAAAAATCTTATTATTATTATTATTTTTTTTTCCAAAAAAAAAATCAAAAAAAAAATCAATCAAAAAAAGATCAAAAAAATTTCAAAAACCAAAAAATTCATTTGGGTTCTGAAATTAGCTTTTCTTACCCTTTTCGCATGTTTAGTGCTAGATTTAATCGCACGTTGCTTGGTTCACGCACTTTGAATTGCATGTTTAATTTAGCCTCGCATGTAGTTGATTATGCATGTCTAGGTTTAGATATTAATTATTGCTTTCCTTAGCTTAGTCAGGAACGGAATTTTGAGACTCGATTAGCGAGAATATGTTAGGTGGTGAATTGAACAAGATTAGGTACCGAAATGGCACTAATTAGTCGATTAGTGTAATCAAGTCCCCGTACCCATTGAATCTCTGGTTCGTGGAAGTGAAGCATTTCTCCCGTGCTTTACTTAGGTGTCTAATCGACCTGCCAAAAACCGATTAGTGGCGACTCCTAAATGAAATCAATTTGCATGTTAACAACTTAAACTTAAGTCGCGAATTGGTATGGGCTTGGGAGAGCTCGAGCTAGGTTTAACTTAGCAATCCATTAGCAAAACCCCCTCAGGCCGCGGGGCCGGTTCGGGGAGGTCGCGACAGCTTGACGACTCCACTGGGGACATTTTGTGGACTTAGGCCATTTTTCTTGTTTATATACATCCCCTAACGTGAATGTTCTTGCCATCAATCCCTTGTTTTGCAGGTTTGGGATTTGGGGAATGAATGTTTATTTTCTCAGGTGCTTGAAGCATTGTTTGCTTATAAACTGTTGTGCATGCTTTAAATGTTTTAGCACTACACTGTTGCACACACAACCATGCTACCGGACCTGGGCTGCGATAGGATACTTTAGGATGGTGTTAAGAAAGATACAACTTCGGACGCGAGACTGCGATATAGAGGTTGCCTTTCTTTTCCCCGAAAAATTCTTTCTTGGTGTCGTAAGTGTTTATCTTTGTCCGCGAGACCGCGTGACCATAGGATATCTCTTTCGACTGAGCCGAAGTTAAGAGGGCCTGACACCAACGCGAGACTGCGACGGTCAGATCACCCTCTTAGCTTCAATTTTTTAAGCCGTTTAGAATAGAAATCGAGCCACACGTTACATCCGCATGTTTATGTGATTGAAAGTTCGTCATCCACTGTAAGTATGATTTCCTTTTTTTACTTGTTCACTTTTGGTTGAAATTTTCATTTTTGAAATTCGTGGAAATCAATCGAATGCCCTAGGTGTTTTAAGCTTATAATTGCAAAATTCCTGGCAATCACTTTTGATAGCGAGCCTTGAGCATGAATCTCAAACATTTTTGATTTGGCCCTACCAAAACAGATCGTTTTGTCTAAACTTACAGTTATAGGCTCAAAATCACATTTTTGTGTAGAAATTCTTTCAAGCCAAGATTGCATCTTGGGGCATAAAATTGAAATCACATTCTCGATAAAATTCCTTTTTGTTCACATTTTGGAATCAAAATTCAAATCACTTTTTGTGTATTAATTTTTTTTAAAAAAAACAGGAATCACCTCATTTTTGCAAAAGTAAAATCATAAATCAGTCTTTCGAAAT
Organism: Syzygium jambos; assembly: GCA_031216235.1. Classification (NCBI taxonomy): domain Eukaryota; kingdom Viridiplantae; phylum Streptophyta; class Magnoliopsida; order Myrtales; family Myrtaceae; genus Syzygium; species Syzygium jambos. The sequence goes on from CM062228.1 coordinate 17,734,797, forward strand.
TGATGCCATATTTCGCGATGAAACCTTTGGAATAAAAAGGCCGCTCGATTGATAGCCGCAATTCGATCTTTTAATGATGTCTCCACTTACGATGAAATCTTGGTGAAATACTAAATGCCCACAAATAGGAACCATGGGGGCATGTATTGTTGCCTCGCTTTCGTCATAAGAGGCGGCATCAGTGAAAGACCGATTTTTCATTCACGTACTAACTTTGTCATTCTTTCACAGGTTATACATGACGACCGCTCCTTGGCATTCACTCGCTTGATCATGCAAAAAAAAAAAAAAGTGAATTTAAAACTAGGATGAGAATTGTGGTCATTACACTTTTCTATGCAATAACTCCTTGTACTTTGTCCTTGTTATTATTCATATTAGGAATTGTGTTTTGTGTTTGGGGTTTCGAGTGCGGACCCAATCGAACGCTTTGTAAATCGTGTAAAACTCATTCTTTAGTAATGAGGTTTGGTTCCATAAGAATCATCTTTCTTTAAAAGCACTTGAAGTGTTTCTAACTAACGTGTTGGGTTGGACTTTCTTACCTCACCTTTAAAAATTTTTGAAAACGAGTTTCAAAAAAGACTCGCATAAACTTGCGTCTCTTCACCTGATTTATTTCGCAGGTTAATTTGCAAAACGACACCGTGAGATGGTAAATCTGTAACCGTTCCAATTAGAACTTCTTGTACAACAATTGACTTGTTCATTCATTTTTGTCAAAATAGGTAAAGGGGCGAAGGGTGAAGGCCGCTTGGGAACAAGTTGAAAACGTGCCACCGAGTCCCTCAAAATAGGGAGTCTCCACTTGTGTACTCACTTGTACAAAAGATGATTTATGAGGCATACGCAAATCGAAACAAAATAACGATGTCAGATGATCACCCACTTGACAAAAAGGACGATTCAAGAATAGCTGACTCTCAAATAAGAGTAAGAGGGGCACCGTTGTATCCGCGGAGGATGAAGATGAGGATCGCACGACAGACCCATTGGAGCACCAAGAGATGTGGTGGATTTGAATGAAAGACCCGACAAGAGCATGGCGAACCAACGTACATTAAAATTATCTGACTAAAACACGAAGCGCATGTGAACAAGAAGCCAACGTCCCCACTAATGACGCACAGGAAAACATTCGATTCAGCATGGAGCACGATGAACTCCCCCTCATCCCCGCCAAGGAAGCATTAGAGACAAAATTATCAACTTCGTCATGAAAGGGTGTATGCCGTTCCTAAATTCAGTCCAATTGAGAATGAGAATAACATGTTTTATCTCATTTCTGCAGACGACGAATGAGGCAAGTCACCAAAGGGGTAACCATTGCCTATGGAGTATAATAAAATGGAGTCGACTGGTTCAACACAAAATAAAGAATGTGTTTGACCATAGCAATAATGCTTCCAGCTAGAAAGACATGACGAGGCTAAACCGTCCATCCCATTGTGACAAATGAAAGGTTGTGTTATGATGGGGCAAAATAGTACATTTGAAGAACTTCTGTCCATCAAACTAGGGACATGTGACAAATCGTCGGGGGTACGAATAGTCAAGATGATCAAAAGTGGAAGACCCGAGCAAAGGACAATGAAAATTAAACAAGTGTCTGTAAGAAGGCATGAAGGAGTATTGAACATATTGAAGTCTCTGGAAGAGAAAGCATCTGGCTGGGGCAAGTGTCATCTAGTTGGGGCAAATAGCTTTAATATAATCAAGCCTGTGAGTAAGTCCCTTCTCCTCCAACAAGTGGATGGATGCAAAAGAGACATATGCCAGACAGATAAATGTAGGGCAGGTCATGTTGTGGACGGTGCTTAAGAAGGAATATCAAGCAACTTTGATGAAGGAGTTGCAAAGGAAATGCTCAAGCGACGAGATTGCACGAAGAGGACAACTTAATCCAGAACTGAGCTATCCCCAAAACAAAAGGGTGTATATCGTTCCTGAATTATTCCAACTAAGAATGGAAATGACTCGCCCCGTCTCTCATTTTACAGACAAAACGATGTGTTTGATCAAGGCAACAACACCTTCTTCCAAGAAAGCACAATGAAGACGAATCATCCATTTTGCTGCAATGAAAAGGGAAAGCACCCATGGGACAATGCCCTCAAACGTTGAAATAAGAAGTGCAAAAAAGTCAAAGGTTGACGAAAGCGGATGAAGGGAGTTGTCAAATACCCAGGAAGGAAAATTCAAATGAGAGCAAATGGTATCGTTTCCAATTGTCCATTTTAATACCATTTTGCCATGATTCTTTTTTCCTTTGATAGGAAGCATCAAAGACTCGAAGGACAAATGCAAGTGAAGGGTAATGATGTGTCGTTTCCAATCTTTTGATATATAAAGATTCATGCACTAACACTTTCTTTCTAATTCTTTACAGGGTTGCCAAGTGCCATGCTGCAGGTAAGTACCCTTCTTCCAAAATTCAAATAAAAATCGAATGAAAATTTTCTTCATGAACAAATGGGGAAGTTTATGATGTATTTGAGAAATAGTACAAAATAGAATTGTGAAAGTAAACTTTTCACAAAAATTTCGAATATCGTCTTTATCCAAAAATTGCTTTGGTGTTTGACGGATCATTCATTTTGAATCAAAATTTCCTGTGGAGATTAATCTATCCGTGATGATCTCGACAAAATGAAAGGGAGATGTTAATCATGCCAAGTAAGAAGTACTTAGAATGAGGAAAGGCAAACCATTCCTAAACACGTCCCATAAACACTTTGAGAGTTAAGCGGAAAAGAAAACATGTGTTGTTTAAGGACAAGAGATTCATTCGCGAGTAGTACATAGATCAAAGTGAAAAGAGGCATTTCTTTCCTCTATCCTACACACTACAGGTGACCATAGTAAAGCCCATTTGAGCCTTTACATATGGATGATTTGTACAAAATACCCCTGTCAAGAACCACCCCACAACGGGGCAAATTCGGGGATTTTGGTCGACATTCTTTGGAGGAAAAGATGAGAAAGACTTCATTGTCCTTACTTGCATTAATCTTTTTGTGATAACTTCAGGAGAGTCCTTATGGAAGCTTGAAACATCCTAAAATGAAGAAGAGCATTCATTTCTCTACCCAAACACTCATACCATCTGCTTAGCCAAGTTGAGCTTGAATATTCATTTCTAAAGCCCGAGTGGTGATTGTCTTCCCACCTTGGGGAAAGGCACATGATTTACCATGGCGATTGGTGCTTATGTCACAACAAGTAAAAAACCTCGAAAGTCCTAGGAGCTCAAAGGATTCAAATAAGCAAAAGTCAAATGAAAGCTAGGGGGCATGAAAAAGCAGTGTGCCTGGTAAAAGCAAGGCCAATGCCCATTGGAAAAAATTGAAAAAAAAAAAAAAGAGCAAAAAAAAGTAGCATCAAGAGAAGAATTCTTGCGCAAGAAAAAGTGTCAAAAGCAAAATGCTTGCATGAAAAAAATCATTGCAAATGCAAAAGTCATTAGAAAAAAGAGCGAAGCTCTTGTATTGAAATGAATAGCCAATGGACTTTCGAGACAAGTTGGACTTCAAAAGTCGAGTGCCTTCAAAAAGATTGACTGATATGGTAATGATGTCACGGTGATCACCAACTTTTGAACCCCTTTTGAAAATTTCTGAGCCTTTCGAGCCTTTACCCAAACCAATGTTATAACCTTCTCCAAAGTCTCTTCGGATTGGGATGGTCTAAGCAGAAATTTGAATTCCCAAACAAGTTATCGCGTGAAGAAGTTGGGACAAAGTTGTCTTATCTCTTCTTAAGGTTTTTTGACTTGTAAACCTGATGGAGATGCTGATTGATAATTATTTCACTTCTTAGCCATCAATGCTTATCTGTTGTTGAAACCATGACCAAGCCCGCATTATAGTCCTTACAAAAGACCTCTTGGATTGATCAATGTGTGCTTACTGCGAATGATTCTCGAAGCCTCCGACACTAATAGTGTGAGGTATACAGAGAGATCAGATTTACCTCCCACATTAATGGATGGGATCAAACAGCCTTTTTGAGAGTATGTGAAAAGTCCTTTCAGACTAAGGAATTCTTGTTTGGCATGATTAATGGGCTCTCTTCATGAGTTAAGATCATTTTGACAAAAGACTTTCTCCTAAGGGAATTTGATGATTAATGACGTCTTTCAAGCCTAAAGGCAATTTTGCGATATTGAAGGATGTTGAATGCTTTCCAAACAATTGAGTCTATCCTAAAATTGCTCATGCAATCAATGCCTTTCATTGAAGATACCATTTTGATATGGCCTCTTGTGATGTTATCTTGCCTGGTACGCACTCGCTACCAGAGCACTTGTTATAACACGTATCTGTTATTACTAATCCTGTAAGACATGTGACGTTTCCTCAGACACCAACCTTCAAGCTGATCTCAGAAGTGTTAAGAGACATCCAAGCATTCATGAATTCCCAGGACCCTGCTGGAAAGGACACGATAGACGATCTATCGAACCCTCGGACAAGAGCCCCTAAGTGTCCAAATCTTTTAAGCCTCACTGACAGAAGGCTTTTAAGCAATCCGATCTGACCTACAGGTATGTACACCCAGGTACTCTTTCAAAAGGTTTGTGGTCCAACCTTAAACCACTCTTTCAAAAGGTTCCGGGTCAATCCTTAAACCCCGATTTCAAAAGGTTCCGGGTCAATCCATTAAACCCCGATTTCAAAAGGTTCCGGGTCAATCCTTAAACCCCGATTTCAAAAGGTTCCGGGTCAATCCATTAAACCCCGATTTCAAAAGGTTCCGGGTCAATCCTTAAACCCCGATTTCAAAAGGTTCCGGGTCAATCCATTAAACCCCGATTTCAAAAGGTTCCGGGTCAATCCTTAAACCCCGATTTCAAAAGGTTCCGGGTCAATCCATTAAACCCCGATTTCAAAAGGTTCCGGGTCAATCCATTAAACCCCGATTTCAAAAGGTTCCGGGTCAATCCTTAAACCCCGATTTCAAAAGGTTCCGGGTCAATCCATTAAACCCCGATTTCAAAAGGTTCCGGGTCAATCCTTAAACCCCGATTTCAAAAGGTTCCGGGTCAATCCATTAAACCCCGATTTCAAAAGGTTCCGGGTCAATCCTTAAACCCCGATTTCAAAAGGTTCCGGGTCAATCCATTAAACCCCGATTTCAAAAGGTTCCGGGTCAATCCATTAAACCCCGATTTCAAAAGGTTCCGGGTCAATCCTTAAACCCCGATTTCAAAAGGTTCCGGGTCAATCCATTAAACCCCGATTTCAAAAGGTTCCGGGTCAATCCTTAAACCCCGATTTCAAAAGGTTCCGGGTCAATCCATTAAACCCCGATTTCAAAAGGTTCCGGGTCAATCCTTAAACCCCGATTTCAAAAGGTTCCGGGTCAATCCATTAAACCCCGATTTCAAAAGGTTCCGGGTCAATCCTTAAACCCCGATTTCAAAAGGTTCCGGGTCAATCCATTAAACCCCGATTTCAAAAGGTTCCGGGTCAATCCTTAAACCCCGATTTCAAAAGGTTCCGGGTCAATCCATTAAACCCCGATTTCAAAAGGTTCCGGGTCAATCCATTAAACCCCGATTTCAAAAGGTTCCGGGTCAATCCTTAAACCCCGATTTCAAAAGGTTCCGGGTCAATCCATTAAACCCCGATTTCAAAAGGTTCCAGGTCAATCCATTAAACCCCGATTTCAAAAGGTTCCGGGTCAATCCATTAAACCCCGATTTCAAAAGGTTCCGGGTCAATCCTTAAACCCCGATTTCAAAGGTTTGTGGTCCAACCTTAAACCACGCATTTCACAAAGGTTTGTGGTCCAACCTTAAACCACGCATTTCAAAAGGGTTTGTGGTCCAACCTTAAACCACGCATTTCAAAAGGTTTGTGGTCCAACCTTAAACCACGCTTCAAAGGTTTGTGGTCCAACCTTAAACCGCGCATCAAAGGTTTGTGGTCCAACTTTAAACCACACTTTATTCATTCTATGTTATTCTCATTTTTTTTCTATTTTATTTTATTTGTTTTTCTCTTGCGTAAATCCAATTTTCGCTGACAAATTTAGGTGTCTTTTATCTTTGAAAGGAACCTCTCCGAGCTCCCCTTCAAAGAGGGGCAGCTGTTAACACCTAAATTTTACCTAAATCATTTAGGGTTTTATCGCATAAAAATTAGGGTTTAATTTTTAACCCCTAAACCAAAAAATTTTCATTAAAACTGCATGGCACGTAGTTATTAGGTGCATTTACATTAATGTAGCATATTAGAGCATATTTTCCATTTTTTCATTTTTTTTAAAAAAAAAAGAAAAAAAGAAAAAGAAAGAAAAGAAGAAGAAAAAAAATTATAAAAAAAAAAAAAGAAAAAAGGGGGGAGAACGCTGGCCCTCCGTTTCTCCTCTGCTTCACCCTTTGCGTGAAGCAGAGGAGAAGGAAGCAGGGGGAAGCAGGCGCAGCGGCAGACGCAGAGGACGCCGGCGCGTTCCTCGCGTCGAGACCGGCCGCGATAGGCTGGCGGTGGCAGGCGCCATGCGCGCCTGCCGGCCATGCCGCGCGGGCCGGCCCCTTAAAGCCGGGGAGAGAGTGGGGGAACCGAGGGAGATCTGAGAGAAGAGAGCGAGAAAGGCCCGAGAGAGAGAGAGATCTGGGGGGAGACGGAGAGAACACAGAGAGTTGAGAGAGAGAGAGATCCGAGAGAGAGGAAGCGGGAGGCCAGACGAGGCGTCGCGGCGACGGCTGGACGGCGGCGGGGCTCGGCCTGGGGCGAGCCAGCTGCGCCGTCGCCGGAGCAGCAGGCGGCGGCGAGCTCCTGGCGGCTCGGCGAGCTAAGCTCGCGGCTGGCGTGGAGATCCGAGAGAGAGAGAGGGAGCAGTCGTCGCGGCATCGGGGCGACGGCGAATGGCCGTGACAGGCGCGGCGAAGGCGAGGCGGCAGGCGACGGCGGATGGCCACGGCAGGCGCGACGGCGGACGGCCGCGGCAGGCGCGGCGAAGGCGAGGCGGCAGGCGACAGCGCGTGCGGCCGCGGCAGGTGGGCGCCGTGAGCAGCGAGCGCGAACGTCCCAAGCGCGAGTCGGGTCGGCGGCCAGCGATCCGGGTCGGGCGCGCGGGCGATCCGGGTAGGGCAACGCTCATCCGGGTCGGTCCGCGGGTCTAACCGGGTGTGGGCTTTCGCGGTTGGGGCCGAAGTGGGCCGGTTTATTTTTATTTTTTTATTTGTTTTCTTGTTGGGCTTTGGGCCCTTATTTTAAAAATTTCGGGCTGGGCTTTTTATTTTTCAAAAGAGAATGTTTCGGGCTGGGCCTTTCTTTTTTTAAAAAAAATTGCCGGGCTCAACATATGAGCCCGGTCCGGTCGTGGACCCGGGCTGGCGCGCCCGGGTCAATCTCGACCGGGTCGGATATTGAGATCCGACCCGGATCCGGTTTCTTTATTATTATTTTGTTTTTTTTTTATTTTTTTAAAAAAAAAATTCAAAAAAATTTTCAAAAATTCAAAAAAAATTTTAAAAAAAATTCCAGAAAAAGAATTTCAAAAAAATCTTATTATTATTATTATTTTTTTTCCAAAAAAAAAATCAAAAAAAAAATCAATCAAAAAAAGATCAAAAAAATTTCAAAAACCAAAAAATTCATTTGGGTTCTGAAATTAGCTTTTCTTACCCTTTTCGCATGTTTAGTGCTAGATTTAATCGCACGTTGCTTGGTTCACGCACTTTGAATTGCATGTTTAATTTAGCCTCGCATGTAGTTGATTATGCATGTCTAGGTTTAGATATTAATTATTGCTTTCCTTAGCTTAGTCAGGAACGGAATTTTGAGACTCGATTAGCGAGAATATGTTAGGTGGTGAATTGAACAAGATTAGGTACCGAAATGGCACTAATTAGTCGATTAGTGTAATCAAGTCCCCGTACCCATTGAATCTCTGGTTCGTGGAAGTGAAGCATTTCTCCCGTGCTTTACTTAGGTGTCTAATCGACCTGCCAAAAACCGATTAGTGGCGACTCCTAAATGAAATCAATTTGCATGTTAACAACTTAAACTTAAGTCGCGAATTGGTATGGGCTTGGGAGAGCTCGAGCTAGGTTTAACTTAGCAATCCATTAGCAAAACCCCCTCAGGCCGCGGGGCCGGTTCGGGGAGGTCGCGACACTCACCCCCGACTCCACAGGCAACGTCTCCCTCAATGACCTATGCGGCAGCATCATCTTCAAAAAGGACTTCAAGCTCTGGGACGGACCCTCCATAGCCCCCACCAAGCTCGCCTCCTTCAACACCTCCTTCCTCATCAACATCTTCCGGGTCAGCAACACCAGTGCCCCCGGCGAGGGCCTGGCCTTCATCATTGCACCAGACCTGAACCTCCTGGCGTGGAGCTCCGGTGGCTACCCTGGGCTCACCAGCGTCTTCACTGATGGCCTCGCCAGCAACCGCCTGCTGGCCATCGAGTTCGACATCTCCAAGCAGGATTATGACCCGGACGCGAACTACATCGACCTCTACATCAACTCGGTCCGGTCCAACCAGACCGTCTCGCTGGCGAACCTAGGCTTCCACCTCGCTTCAAACGGCACCAAATTCTTCCATGTCTGGATGGACTACGATGGCGGCCAGAAGCTCCTGGAGGTCTACATGACTGACGAGGACGATTCCACCCCGGCGAAGCTCAAGCCGGCATCTCCAATCATGAATGCAAGCCTCGACACGAGCACAGTGGTGAGCCAGAACTCCTACTTCGGGTTTGCCGCGTCGACCGGGGAGAACATGGAGCTCAACAGTGTGCTGGCTTGGAACCTGACGGTGGAGAAGCTGCCGAAGGGCATGCTGGCAAAGCTGGTGATCGGGCTGGCCATCAGCATACCGGCGGCGGCGCTGGCACTGGCCGGGCCGGCCGTCTTGGGCTTCTTCTGGGTGAGGCGGCGGAGGGCAGAGGCGAGCGACCCGAACATACTGGGGACGCTGAAGAGCCTGCCGGGGACGCCGAGGGAATTCAAGTTCAAGGATCTGAAGAAGGCGACAGGGAACTTCGAGGAGCGGAACAAGCTGGGGCAGGGAGGGTTCGGGGTGGTGTACAAGGGGGTGCTGGCGGCGGAGGGCTGGCAGGTGGCGGTGAAGAAGTTCTCCAGGGGCGACCTGAAGGGGAAGGACGACTTCCTGGCGGAGCTCACCATCATCAACCGCCTGCGCCACCGGCATCTCGTCCCCTTGCTCGGTGAGTTCGAATTTTTGTAAAATTTCTCCTGTTTTTATTCTGTTTTGTTATTTGTTTTTTCTTTCGATACATGTGTTTTATTGAAAGTTTTTTTTTGTCAGAATATTTTGGGAAAATTCCAAATAAAGACCAAAGTGCTCTCATTTTCTCAAATATTGGCCTGAAGTGGATTTTGTATCAAATAAGGTCATGAAGTGCCTTTATTTTCTCAAATAAGGATTTAAAGTGATTATAATAGTTTCAAATAAAGGCTTGACCCTGCAGGCTCGCCGGCCAGCCAAATTTTTCGATCAACTAAGGGCATTTTCGTCCAAAAATAATTTTAACATAAATTTTAGTTAAGTTAAATTAAAAAAAAAAAAACAAGGTGAGGGCTAGCAAGCCCTTCTCGCCTGTGGCCGCCGCCCCATCGCCAGTGGGGCCGCAACGGCAATGGCCGGCAAGGTCGTCAAAGCCTCAGCGAGGGCCAATAGGCCTTCGACAAAGCTGAGAGAGGACGGCGGGCCCTCGTCTCTAGCCAGCGATGGGGCGGCAGCCATAGGCGGCAGGAGGGTTGCCAACCCTCCCCCTTGTTTTTTTTTTTTTAACTTTAGCTTCTTTTTTTTCATTTTTGAGTTTTTTTTTTGGAAAAAAATAAAAGACAAAAATGACCTTGACTCTGATGAGGTCATGCCCTTTTTTAATACTAAGATAACCACTTCATACACTTCTTTGAGACAAGATTCACTTCAAGCACTTATTTGAAAAAATGATAGCACTTCTGGCTCTTATTGGATACATGATTCACTTTAGGCCCTTATTTGAGAAAACGAGAGCATTTCGAATCCTTATTTGGAATTTTCCTGAATTTTTTTTAATGAAAGCTGATAGAGCGGACGGTTAAAAAAAAACTACATCTCTCAAATAGGAAAAGCTTTTAATCAATAAATCTTGATAAAAGGGTTTTGAAATAGGATTAATACCACGAAAGCCCTAAACTGACATACATATGACAAATTTACCCAAAATTAATATTTTTATCACCAAAACTCACAAATGGGCACATTTGTGATAAATTTACCTCAAACTAATTTTTTTATCACAAAAAATCTCAAACTGGTACATGTGTGACAAATTTACTCTCTGTTAGTTTCTGTTAAATTGGATTAATACCTCAAAAAATTATAAATTGATACACCTGTGACAAACGGAGGGTAAAATCCTAAACCGGCACACCTGTCAACTGTCACGTGTTATCTAACTTAGCAATTTGACTGTAAAATTTAACGGAAACTAATGAAGTGTAAATTTATCACAGATATATCAATTTGAAATTTTTTTTATATTAACTCTTTGAAATAGTACACTCCTCAATGTTTTTCAATTATCGTGGAATTTATTTCTTTTTTGGGGAATAGAGACATTGGAGAGGCTGATGATCTTTCCTTGAATGGTCAAATTATGGTTGCCTGGTAGGATAGAAATAGATGTTCCATATGGCTTCTTGGAAAGTTTATTATGTTGGAGTAGATTCAATTCAACACCTTTTTTCATGGGCCAGAGAAATTTGGGAGAAAAGTCGATTCAATAACCATTACGAATAATTATGTATCTATTTATGTAATAAGGGAAATAAAAAATCTAGGGAAATTGAAATTGAACACGTCCTTAAAACTATCCACTTTCTTCGTTTCACAACTTCAAAGGGGAGCTCAATTTGTTAAGATTTAGGCTTCGTTTGTTTGCAAAAAAATATGACATTTTTAGAATGTGTTTTATAGAAGTCATTTTTTAGGAAAATAATAATATTTTTCATTGTTGGCTGAAACCTGAAAATGAACTAAAAATATTTTTAAATATGAAAAATCTGATATTATTTTCTTGAGAAATTACCAAAAAATTCAAACATTTAATTATTTTTTTCTTTTTTTTTCCTTAGCTGGTGGCAAGCCACAATAACCAACCACAAACAAGGGACGAGCTTGCCCAAAGCCTGCAAGGCCTCGAGGTCGCTGTGACTCACGAGGTCTCGAGCTAGCTACAATGAGCTCAACCTTGCCAACCCCTAGTGAGACCTTGAGCTCGCTGATCTGGGAAGGTGGATCCTTGCCTGAGGCAAACAAAACTTGGCTCGCCGAATTCTGGCGAGCTTGTCCCTTGCCTATGGCCGATTGTTGGCTGTCCCCGTCACCGGCGATCTTACCCGGGTTCCTAGCACCCATACCCAGATCCATCGAGACCGAGCCTCAAACCTTGACACTAGGACCCGGATCCATCGAGGTAGGGTCAAGACCGTGGAGGTGGTGCTGACCCTGCTGGGGGCGAAATTTGTGATGACACTGCATTTAAAGATGTCGGGACGGTTGGCATAACACATTATGTCTAGTCGAATGAACGTCGTTTTGAAAGCATATCATTTTTTTCGAAATGTCAAGATGGTTAAATCAAATTCCAACCGAATAAATTTAAGAAGATGGCTAATCAGTTACTCGTGTTTTTTTTCCGACAGGATGGTGCCACGAGAAGAGGATGATGCTTTTGGTCTATGACTACATGCCGAATGGGAGCCTCGACAGCCACATCTTCTGCGGCCCGGAGAAGCAGGCTCTAGAGTGGAGCCACCGCTACAAGATCGTCTCCGGCGTTGCGTTCGCCCTCCACTACCTCCACCACGAGTACCACCAGAAGGTCCTCCACCGCGACCTCAAGGCCAGCAACATCATGCTCGACTCCAACTTCAACGCCCACCTCAGCAACTTCGGCCTCGCCCGCACCATCGACAACGAGAAGACCTCCTACACCGAGCTAGAGGGCTTCCCGGGGACGGTCAGCTACGTTGCCCCCGAGTGCCTCCTCACCTACAGGGCCACCAGGGAGTCCGATGTCTTCGGCTTCGGCGCAGTCATCCTCGAGGTGGTGTGCGGCCAGCGGCCGCGGAACAGGGCCGGGTACGGCGGGTTCCAGTATTTGATGGACTGGGTGTGGTTGCTCCACCGCGACGGGCGGATCCTGGAAGCAGCGGATGAGCGTTTGGGCGGAGAGTACGCAGTGGAAGAGGCCCGACGGCTGCTGCTCCTCGGGCTAGCTTGCTCCCACCCGATCGCGGCCGAGAGGCCCAAGACGCCGACGATCGTGCAAATTCTTTCGGGTTCGGTGGACGTGCCGCGCGTCCCACCTTCAAGCCCGCGTTAGTTTGGCCCTCGGCGAGCCCGCTGACGGAGGACGGAGATACCGCGGACGCGACGCAGATGGCGTCGTTGCTGTTCCGAACGGGCTGGACTCCAAGATACGTGAATAAAGAGAGCGATACCGGGTACAGAAATGGCTCTCCTGCGTGAAAAAGAAAAGATTGGAATGGCCTTGCAGAACTGCAACTGTGCTGCGGGAAAAGAAACGGTTTCTTTTTTTCTTTTTTAATTAGGACTCTCTCTATATCGTTTTCACTGGAGTATCAATTTTATTTCCTTTTTGTTCGATTTTAATTAGTAACTCGGTTGTTTTTTATTTGGACGTGGGCTTCTTCTAATTATTTATATATTTTCCGTTAAATCGCTTTTGCTTCTTCAATTGGAATGGAGGAGTTCTCCATACAATTGTAGTTAAAACGATGACTGAAAAAAAAATTTCTTTTGGTCAATGCAGGAGGAAAATTGATTTATCGCTAAAAAAAGGGAATAGAGACGAGTGAAAATTGCTCCAGTGACTATTGTAAATGATAATTGGTTGGGTGTGTCCGTTTTGCAGAAAATGAGGAATTTGGACAATATTTTCCGAAAGATAATTGATTATATCGCTTACAAAAATAAATTAATGAAATTTTTTTTTCATTGTCGACGAAAATAGTTACGCATAGATTGTTATCGATGGTGGAAAATATTTTTCGTTGACTAATTTTTCTAAACGACATAAACAATAATTTTTCAGAAAATATTTTTTAAATCATTTATTTTCCTTGAAACGAACGCATTCAAAGAGACACATGTTACGGTTGACCAAATTGATTGGTTGACTTTTTAACCCCTTAAAAGAAATGGAAGAAATAAGCGACTTGGCAAGACATAGATCGAGGCCTTTGATGTATGGCGTAAGATCGGGTTGTGAAGGAGGAGAGAAAGCGGATGGTTTTTGCGTCCCTTTAGGCAAGCAAGATGTGAATGCGAAGAAAACATTAACAAATGTTGTGAGTCAACAGTCTGATCTCCCTGAAAGCATTCTGAACATTTACCATTTTCTTCCCATCAGTAATGCATGCTGCATGTGTCGCGAAGCGATCCGCGAATGCAGACCGCTCATTTCCGGCGGTAACACCCGCGGCTTATGAAATCGCCCGCAAGCATAGATATGGTTAAAATTGGGCGCACACCACCATGAGAGCTTTGCCGGCCCGCAGGTTCTTGGAGATCCTCAGGCTTCTGAAATCTTCGTAAACACCGGGCCGTAGAGACCCTAGTGCTTAGGATTGACAAGCGCCGGGGGCGCTTCCACAACTTCCCTGCTTCGGTCCTAAGAGGAATGTCGCGATCAACACACGAATCGTGGCCTCCTTGCACAGCACGCGGTGCTTCAGGTTGCGCCACCTCCCGTTGCTCCATATCTGCCGTGCAATAATGAAAGTCAACAGACAAATATCACTAAGATCATTTAGGGACGAAGAAAGATTGCATCTTGATGGCCTGTGAAAATTTTGTGTTCTTCTAAGCGACTAACGAGCTTTGACACTTGCCACTAATGTACTGCTCAAAGTTGCCTCAAGAAGCCATAACAACAGGACATTAAGCAGGCTTTTGAAACAAACTAATGCCCTCAGTTTTATCCTAATCCTAAGACTTTCAACTTCCAGTTATGACATCTGCATTCCTTCTCTTGATCTCAGAGGGAAGATCAAGCAGAGATCTCGCTGCTGCCTTCATCTCTGACATCTGCTTCAATGGAATCTTGTGGTTCACAATCCTGAAACATCCCCAAGCCTCAAATGCTTCTCCCAGTTTCTGAGATTGCCCTGGAAAATCTCCAATATCAATCACAGGAACTTTCCCTTCCATCATCTCCTCTCTCTCTCTCTCTCTCTCTCTCTCTCTCTCTCTCTCTCTCTCTCTCTCTCTCTCTCTCTCTCTGTGTGGAAGAGTCAGTTCATGTTAACCTCTTTAATACAATGATTCCATTAAATTCCTACACGGTTGCTGTTGTTTACCATTCAACGTAACATGCAGGCCCCATCTTCCTAATCTTGGTAATAAGATCATGCAGTTGGGAAACCGTATATTTTAAGTAAGTCCAGCACTGTGCGAGTCCCACCGTTTATTTGAGGTATAATGTGGTTGGTGTCGTGAACCAAGCCTAGACAAGACGTGGATAAGAGATGTGACCGGCTTGATTAAGCTAAGGAGGCATACAATGAGCTGAGTGTGCATGACCTTTAATAATCAGTGATGACACATGATGTTCTTGTTCCTTCTTCCTCTCAATAAACCTTCCTTTTTACAAGTGAAATCTGTCCTAGGTGTGGAACTGCAACAACATCCCTTCACTTTGTCATCAATAAACTTTCAACAAACAGAGAATAGACATATGTAGGTATGTATACAAGGCTACATGCATTTATACATACATAAGTTGTATGTATTTGTGTTTATTTAGCTCAGGTATCAGCTCTGGAGTTCTCATAGGGCCACAAGACCCTGATGAAAGTATCAATCAACAAATATGATCGTTTGCCTCAATAGAACTTGTTTTTTGGCTCAAATATCAAATTTTGGGTCTTAGCTTCACTGTATCTGGCAACTGCTAGAAGGGCTAACTTATTATATGAGAGATGGTTGGATTCGGATCACTTACACATCCATTGTCGGTTTGTTGAAAACGAGAGTAACTTCGATCCAGGAGTTCCACGACAGAAGAGTATATTTAAAGGGCACAGGACTTAAGATGATATGGATCTACGCAAAGCCAAAGTTAAGCATGTTGTCTTAAATGGGTCTAGTCAACCACTTTTTGAAATGTGATTGAACCGATATATTAGAATGAGTCTAGACAATACATTCTTGCGGGATACGTATACAAGTAAAAGGCTACAGGCAAAGTTAAGATTGCCTTCAATTAGAAATGTCTCTCAAGAATGGCATAGCTGATAGCATCCATTGAAATGAATTCCTTATTATCAGTGGGGATCTCTCCAACTTCTTGACACGGTATCATTTCACTGTAAACTTTCAGCTGCTCCGGCACATCTGCTCAGGATGAAGCACGCACGAGCGCAAGAGCTTCGCCTGCCTGAAGTTTCGTGGAGAGCCTTAGTTTCCTATAATCTTCATAAGAAGTAGGAGCAAAGAGACGCGGGTGCTCGGAATCCACAAATTCTCGAGGTGCTTCAACAACTTCCTCCTTTGGTCCCAGGAGAAACGTAGCAATTGATACTCGGATTGTCGCTTCTTTGCACTGAACTCGATGCCTTACATTGCACCACCTTCCGTTGCTCCACACCTAACAACACATAACATCAAACGAAAAATCTGAGAAAATCTACGAAAGAAAATTGCAGTTCAACCTCATTTGCTATGATTATGTAATACGATATTACATCTCATATTGGAATAACCAAAATTATAGCTCTAGTAATCAGTGTTTATGACTTCCCTTCGCAGGTTTATCTAAAGATCTGATTATCGAGTTTCAGACACCTGTTATTAGCTCTACGTTAGACCTGCATACAAACAACCATAAAAATATGGGATGAAGAACTCTTTTTTAAGCGAACGTGATGTTTTCGTTTCCTCCAATTTGGCCAAAAATGGGGGGACAGTATAATTTTGCCAATTCTTTTTTTATTCTTTTCGAGATCTTTAATGGAATCATCAAAGAAATGATGAAGTGCCTACCGTTGCCATATCTCCTAGATTGACGAGCAATGTGCCAGTCCAGGGATCAACTGGAATGAACGAACCCGACGAGTCCATTACTTCGAGACCACCAACGTTCTCGTCATCTTGAAGAATGGTCAGGAATCCTGAGTCGGTGTGTATTTGGACCCCTGAAGACCCAACAGTTTCAGGAGTGAAATTGTATTTGTTGATCCTGAACTGGCAGGGCCATTCCATGAACACTTCACTGTCTAGTCCCATGCTTTCAGCCAGCTTTGCGGCAATGTCCATGATGAGTTCGTGTATTGCTTGAGCATACTCCTCTATTACTTCTCTAAACAAGGACAAAAAAAAACAACTGTTGATACAGATTGTGACATGAACATACATCTATTCACCGGTTTCTGTAAACAAGCTGTAAAACCATCAAAAGAACACAATCATTGACAATTGAGATATTATGAACAGCAATCCACGCTACCAAATTACCAAATAAAAATGATGTGATCTCTATGACTAGCCCATGAATTCATCATAAATCCCTCTTGTCAATGCCAATTTTGAAACATTATGTCGACTGATAACTCCAGATAAGCCCTGATGGCAACCAATTTTATGGGCGTGGCAATAAAAGCCATCATCTTCTCAAGAAACTAATGAGAACTGTTCTCCTGAGTCGTAGAGACCACCTACTGTTGTCATGGGTTCTAGCGATCACCTGACACCTCAATGTCAAGATCAGCCTGAACAAGCAATTAGTACCAGCAGCATATGCTATCAGCTCTATACAAATTGAATCAATGTGAAAGGCATTCTAGAAAATATCAACTTTTCAGTCCACTTTAGTCTAGAGATAGAAAGAGAGGGAGTTAATCAACTTCTTACGCCACAATGGGGGTGTAGAGTAGGAGGAAGGGCACCTTTGGCGTGGGGATGCATCCAATTGAGAACAAAAGGCTTGGACAGCTTGAGATGAGCCCATATCATAGAGCCCCAGAGCCTCATACAGAGGATTCTTCTCACTGGGTGCCATGTACCCACTACCTGCTATCACATCTGAGTTCCTTTTCTTGATATCAGAGGGAAGATCCAGCAAAGACCTCACCACTGCCTTCATCTCTGACATCAACTCCAATGGAATCTTGTGGTTCACTATCCTGAAGCACCCCCAAACCTCACATGCCTCTCTCAGTTTCTGATATTGCCCTGGAAAATCTTGAATGTCAATTGCAGGAACCCCTCCCTCAACCATTTTTTCCCCTCTCTTCTTTCTCTTGCAACAAAAGAGTCTTCTTCTTTTGCTGTGAAAGACTTCTCTTTTCGAATCTTCACTATATAAAGGGTTAAAGTTGAATTGAACCCAGATGGATAATTGGGAAATACGTCACGGTTCTTCCTTGTTTGCCCTTTTGTGTGACATGCGGGTCCCATCTTCTGAATCTTGATTAGTGTTCATTCGACCGTTAGGGCCCGCTTGCTAGGGCCAAGAGGGACCATGATTGAGACTGATATACTATTTAAGGCGCTCGAGAACAAGTTTCTGCGTTTCTTGTGGGAAACTGCATAGGCATAGGAGGCTGATTTTAGTCTCACGACGCCCATGTGAGTGTTGACCATGACTGGATGACTTCATCGAGTTCGTCATCCAATAGGAAAATTTAGATCAAGACGCACCACTGAGGATGTGATTGGGCGCATGTTTCATGGCCGGTGATGTTTTGCCCATTCTTCCCTTAATTTCAAGTTTCTTCTCACCACACGTAAGTTTGATGTCTGAGTGCTTCTGAAGTGATTCATCATAGGCTGCTTTTCTTGAGTATGTCGGAGCAGCTCAAAGGTTCATGCCTATTCAGAAACAATTTGGCCTATACAAGCTATAAAAAAAGAAAAAATGACAACCCATCAAAACAAGAGCTGGTCTCATCAAGATAATAGATGCCAGCTTGTATGAGAGCACAAACCGAAAAGATAAATGCAATCCCCGTTCTAATACACCAACATCGTATCTTTCTTTTGTTCAAAAGATCCCTTACGATGTCTGAGATCTAAAACCTCTTTTAAGTTTTAGGAACCTTGTTAAAAAATAAGTGACAATAAAAGGATTACGAAAGCAAGTCACAAGCATATTCGATGCATCGATTAGATCTTACATGCATATACTTGCTCTGAGTACCAATAAATCACATGATCTCCTCCTCACATGATCTCCTGCAACCTATAGGACTGATCCTCGGTAATGTGAACAAAGTATGTGAGACAAAGCGTAAACATGCTATGTATGTCCCATCACAAGAAGAGAAGCTGCTTAGCTTTCAAGAAATCAATAGGAAATTTCGCCATTGCGTCAAGAACATAACTAATCTTACAATCAACGAAGGCAACTCAATATGCAATTGGGAAATGTAAATTCTACAAATGTAAGTACATGTAATCTCATCATCCTGAAAGTACAAAAATTTCAACTACTAAATTCTACCAGCCAGCTAGCTTCTAGATATGCAATGGGGAAATGTAACAAATATATACACAATATTCTAGACTATACAGATTATCTTTAGGCCAGTCAAAAGCCACCAGTGATGGCGCTAGAATTGCTGTCAGACGCTTTTGCAAGAGGCAGTCAGCTTAACTGGTCACTGAATGTGGCCAACAGCCAAGAGATTAACCTTCCAGTCTCATAATTAATATCCAGTAATTTGCAGGATAGGTTGTTCCCCATATGCTATTCTTGCAAATCCCATCATAAAACACTACAGGGAATGCCGACCATCAGTCCGTTCTCTCAAAGGTCGTTCGTCTTGAATCTCTTCAAGATCTTCATTATCTTCTCTCTTCCCAGCTTGCTCCTTCCAGTAGGCAACCAGTTTTTTCAAACGGATGACCTCTTTTGATGAGATATTCTTGCTTGGATCATTCACAATTGACCTAACTCTTGATGCATACCTGAACATGCAAATTTAAGGAATATTGTCAGATAATTTTATGTTGTCGGTATATTGTTTTTTTTTTGGGTAAAGTCTTACACCTGTCGGTATATTGTTAGATAGTTCAAAAAGGGAAAACAATAAACCAAGAGTCACCAAAGAAGTTCAACCCAACAAGTCTTTGGCCAACAGTCTATACAGGTAATGGAAACAAACTAACAATCCATTGCAATCATAATCAAGCATCTACATATAACAGTTGCATACACCCAGCTCTTACTAGAAATGACAATCCGGTAAATAATTATTTCATAAATAAGCAACCATCTAAAGAGGGTGACAAAGACAATTGTCCAAAAAAACAGAGTGAAAAAGCACATAATAAACATGAGGACTTACATCAAAGAATTGTAAGTCTCATCCAGATTTGACTCAGCAGGTGATACATTGACAAACATAAGTGTCTTCGCATTACCCCCAAGTGAGTCGCTCATTAGCATCGTCAATTTATGATTCCTATATGGTATGTGCTGACCACTAGAAGATAAAGCACTGATAACGTTCCCGAGAGCAGAAAGTGATTTATTGATGCTTTGAGCCTCCTTAAGTTGGCTGCCTGAAGAGCCTGACTTCTTAATTCTTTCTGACCCAGCAAGGTCGACAAAACTAAGCTGCAAAAGACTCACAGTGTTATGCTTTCCAGTAACCATTATCAAAACCCAAACTCAGATCCAAAAGGCAAAGGAATGAAATTTCTAAGTTTCGCAAAAAGGACTTAACATTGCACAAGTAAACACCAAACAAAAATGACAAATCATCGTAATACCTTTCCTCGTGCCACAGATTGAGTTTGTAAATTGGTACTTTCAATAACAATAGAAAGTATTAGATGAGATCTTGAACTTTCTTCATTCATTTGTGTCCCAGAAGTATGCCTCCGTTCAGACCCCCTATGAATTATGCTCCTCAGTTCGTCAATTGTTGATATTGATACAACTGTGACATTTTCAACGGATACCATGCCCTGCAAATTAAAAGTACCAAAATTACCTCTAACTTCATTAAAAGATATTCAAATTAATCAACCAAATCTAAATATTTTTTACTTGCCTTTGAGTCTTTCTTTATGTCCAATTTCAAGCGCTTGGCATTCTTTGGAAGTAAAAGATCCACGAGTGTATCTTGATACAACTCCACCATGTAGGCCTATAAATTGGCATTCATATCAAATTACGTACTTGAGCACTAGAGTCACTAGCAAATCATCACACACTAGAGTCACAAGCAAATCACCACGTGATATGTTCACAATATTCAACAAGTCGTCATATTTTTGCACAATAAGCAAAACCAATAGAATTTCTGGTTTGACTACTTGACCAACAGTATTAAAGGTACCTTTAATGAAAACGAGAATTTGTTGCTATCCCGCTTTAAAATTTTGAAAAGTTCGGTAGTAGCCCGAGGAGTGAGACCAGGACTGCCATCGGATCCATAAATTGTGAAAGTCTTTCCTGAACCAGTTTGACCGTATGCAAATATGCATACATTATACCCATCTACAGCAGATTGAACCAAATACTGCAACGTAGGAAATAGGTTAAGCATCTATAAATAAAAATATTTCAACAACTTCACTAGCATCGAAAACTTACTCTTGTGTCCTCAAATACATCTTCTTGGGATGCCATGCCATCAAATACTCGATCATATAAATGTTGCTTGGCTTTATCATCTTTCCACGGATGTTCGACAGTGAACTCATCCACATTTGTGAGCACATCTTTCTCTTTTTCGACAATCTCTTTCTCATTGAGAGGTCTCAATCGACAATATACTCTGACTTTGCCTTTCATATCTGAGACATTCCATAGCCAATTATGCATGTGCAAGACTTTCTTTATAATAAACTATTGTAATGACATTGAAGCCAAACTGAGAAGTCTAACGGGCAAACAAACCTTCTATGGTGTTAAAATACCGCTTCCTCAAAGTTTGTTCTTCTTTATAAAGGACCTCCAGCTCAGCTAATTGAGCCCCTTGCATCTTCAAGATGGCAGCTGTCTGCTCATTCTTTCTATCAATATCCTGGAAGATGGAGCATCTATGTTAATTATAATGCTCTTTTCGACTCAATGACAGGAGAAAAGAATTTATATCAGAAAGAGACAACATAAAAACCACCTGGGAAAAAATAGTATTCATGATAAACGATCAGGTGAAGATTAATTACCTCTTTCATCTCTCTCAATTCCTCAAGCTCCTTTAAATTATTCTGTAAGGCAGCTAGCTCTGTGTTTCTATTTGAAAGAGCTGCCTCAGATGTAGACAAGTCTCTTGTAGCCACTTCCAATTTCTTTTCGAGTTCAGACACTCTAAGCTTTAAGGACTTCCTTTCTTGTTCAAAGTTTCTCTTAAGAATTTCCGTCTGCATTTGCAAGAACTATTCAAGACATCTTCCAAGGAAAAAGAATCAGAATGGTTGAGCTAAGATTAATTATAGGAGATGTCACCTCATCAGCAATTTTTCTCTCCAGTCTAGATATTTTCTGCTCCAACAATGCCTTTTCATTTACCAGTCTCTTCATGTTTTCTTCTACTTCATGTGCCTCCTCATCACGCGCTTTTAGCTCTTCTTGAAGTTTTTGTACCACCTATTTAAGATATCCACCATTTTCCTTAACAATTCATAAATAACAACTAGCAGTAGGATCTCAGTTCATAACCAGAGTAATATATTGCCATACCTGATTATTTGCTAAGAGTGTATCTTTCTTTGCAGTACTCTCTGATGCTTGACTGCTCAACTTGGTCAATTTTGCTTCCAAGCTCCTCTTCTCTGAGATTGCAGCCTAAAAGACAATACAACTTATTCAAAAGAACCAAAAAAAAAAAACAATGATAATTAGGCAAAAGAATTGTACTTGAAGAGCTGTGTCACTCTCATGACAAAGAGCTTTTAGCCTATCACAGTCCAGCGTCATTTCAGTTAAGTTTTGCTTCTCCAACCTCAAAGAATCTCTCAGAGCCTCCATTTCTTCCTGAAGGGTCACTTCTTGCTTTTGCTTTTCACGTAATTCTTCCAGCAACTAATAACACAGCAAACCATATGAATTTCGTGAGAGTGAGACAGAGAAAGATAGGCACGGTACCAAGTAGAGATTGCATAACTAACAATGCATTCATATCATGCAATAGACAAGCAGTTATCATTCAAAACTAGTCACATAGAGAGCCTTTAATGCCCTTGTAATATCTTTGAGAATGCTAGCAAATTACATAATTACTTGGGCTGCTAATTAACAAACTAGAATTTCACAAGATACAGGCTTTGTCGTATTGGTTGAAAAAAACATACCTAAAAGCTGTAGAGTTAATGCCAGTCAAAAAGAAAAGAAGAAAAACAGACAGGGTTTATTAGCATACTTCCACCATCCCCACAGAAAAAAGAAACAGAGGAAGGAAAAGAACTTAAAAGAAAAAAGCCCTTAATAAAGCACTAAATATATCTTTTATAGCGACAATGAAAAACTTACTCCGATCATTGTATGTAGGATGTTTAGTCACTTACCTGATCAGCATTCTTCTGAGAATCTTCCAGAGCTTTAGATAAATCTTGCACACGTTTTTCATGAAATTCCACGCTAGGTGGTTTTAAATTGTTAGAAGCATCCCCATTTACAGAACCACTAGCAATGGACCTAGCCTTAGAATATCGTCGCAGCATGACATCATTTATATGTGTCTGAAGAGCAACACAAATTTCTTCACCCTGCATGCAAATGAAGTACAAAGATTTAGCAATCTTTGACAACAGATTCCACAGGAACTCGAAAATATGCAATTCACCGAAAAAAAAAAAGTCACTAAAACCTGTT
The DNA here is from genome assembly GCA_031216235.1 of Syzygium jambos. NCBI lineage: Eukaryota > Viridiplantae > Streptophyta > Magnoliopsida > Myrtales > Myrtaceae > Syzygium > Syzygium jambos. Next base: position 17,757,621 of record CM062228.1, read on the forward strand.
TCGTTTCAAATTGGAATATGTGAAGAACTCCTGCAACTCTCATTTTGAAAAAAACAGCAGTATTGCTGCTGCCAAACTGCATTATATCTCGTAATTCAGCCGAATGTAAGTATTCTTTTGGAACTGGACGAAAAAAATGAACCTGTGTACAAGTCAAGGAAAATTAAAGGATATTAGAACCAAAAAGATACGTTGATTTTGAGCATCAATATAAATGCAAGATAGATCTAACCCCACGCTTATTGATGCCCAAAACGATACGGCCCGGCAAGAGTCCAATTGGATCATCAATCTTGCGCACACTAAAGAAAACCGAATTTCCATAAGGAAGTGTCCGCAAGATCCGCAGGAATTGTTGCCTTGCATCATCTTTGGTAAAATGCTCCTATGCAACAGCCAACAGTCATGAAGAATATGTAAGAAATTCAAGTACAGGTAAGACAAGATTTTCATGTATATTATATATGCAAGTTAAGTATTAAGCATAATTAATCAAGATAACTAAACAACAGTATAGAAGGCAGAGAAGAGAAGAGGAAAGTGAGCCATTCAATTCAAGTTAGCAATCAAGCTTTTGAAGTAACAGAGGGCAGGGGATGGGAGAACATGGGATTTTTCATTGAAGAGCTTCATCTAGATCACTATCTCACCATTGACCGATATCGTGAGAGAATATCCAGCTCCCACTCCCTCTTTGCTCTGGTAATTGCAATTTGCCGAGGGAGAAAACGTTCCAAAAGGGAAGTCCAATCACTGAGAAAATGGAAGTCCCAAAGCAAAAGACTCGTCAAGTGACTAAAAATCTTAAGACACAAAAAAATCCATTTAAAATTCCGCTTAGCTTTCGACCAAAAAAAAAAATTCACTTAGCTTACTGATCCAGAAATATGCAGATCAACTAGAAAATGAAACGTCAACAATACCCGCATATATTATGTGCAGTAGGGCTTCAAGTTAGAAAGAATATGAAAAAATTATGACTCACGTGCATGATTCAGGGTTACCAACAAATCCAATCTCAGCCAAAATTTGCAATGCAGAAAGCTGCGCAGCATCATCCCTTCCAACAGGATAATTGCCCAAAATATAATCATGCTGCAACTGTTATGAAGTAGCAAAGACTTATCAGAAAAAAAAGATGCAACCTTACCATCGTCAAACAGAAACTAACAGTGCCTCCAAAAGCTAAAAGGTAATATAGTGATTGCATACATACCTGAACATAGGACAACTGCACAAACATGGGATCTGTTATGGCTTCATCAGACTCACGAAATAGCTTCTTTTTAAATGTTAATTTGCAATGCAAAATTTCTCCTTTACTCCGATCCTTTGCTGCTTTAAATTCAGCTAGAAGGTCTCCAATGTATTTGTTGTCATCTAACCCGATATATTCCTCTAAATAACCAAAAAAACAAACTTTAGATAACTACTTCAACTAATCATGCTTGATAAGCAACAGCAGACCAGAGTATGTACCGTTGCCTGGATCTGGAGATTTAGAACCAGTAACTACTTTGCGGCACTCAAAAAGACTGAAGCTAGAGTATGCTGACAGTTTAATAATCCCTGCAAGTTCCTGAAACGGTTACAAAATTGGATCATGACCGTGCTTTCAAGCTCAGAAGAGGAAAAGGATGAAGTTAAGTACAGAAAATAAAATTCACTTCCATAAATATCACCAAAGATTAACTTAAATTAACAATAAGGAAACGAGAATATGGCAAAAGATGGCAATGATCAAGGGTTCCTGCATCCATACCATAACAAAAATCTTCTAAGCTATTTAAAGAAAAATAGACCAATCAGCTGAATTCTGACATTGTGGAGCTTAAAAATAATTTTGGGAGGTTGATGTCTGTGGCATCTATTTTCCTGTTGATTTCCAAATTAAAACAGAAGCATTCAGTTCTCTCAAACTTGATGGTTGTTAACTTTGACGAATGAGCAGTGCAGTGCTACCTAGTATCTAACTTTTGAAAAATGTTATTTAAAGCTCCCAAAAAGAGGATCATGTCCTGCATAATAGCTGGATAATTGTACAGTCATTTCTTTTTGTAGTAAAGAGAAAAATTACTTATAGACGCCAAGGAAATGGCAATAACAGCTATGTTTGAATTTCATACATAAAAACACTAAAAACAAGTTCTCAATGATGTTTTCTCCTATTTGTCATCGAATCATCTCTTTATATTTCTGTACGACATTCAATTTGCTTCATAAGGTCCGAAGGTACCTCTACTGCATCAGCCACTGTTGTTGCCATATCATATGTAATCTCTTCAAAAGTTTCATCCAAGAAGAATACTATAGTTGTTAGCTTCCGGCCAGTTAGAAGAGCTTCAATCTCCTCGCGTCCTGGTGTTGTTTGCCTTGGACCAGCCTTAACAGAACGCTTAAGAGCATTCAAAGTATTCAATGCAAGAATTTGGATTTCCGAATCAGTGTTGACACCATGTGCAACATCATGCACATACTCTGACAGAAAACCACCAATGTCCTTGCTAGGAGGCATTGAAGATGCACATAAGTACATCAGCTCCCAAGCATTAATTAAGTATTGCCTGGAATAGTTTAAACAAGGCAATTTAGCTGAAGATGAAATCAATCAGTATTATTTAACCCAAAAAAAAAATCAATCAAGCCAAATAATATTTAAACTTCCATGGGAGATTAAAGTTTACACCTCTCAGGATTATTCCGTGTTTGTTTTGAAACTTGAGCAAAAAGCTCATCACGCAGCTCGGATCTCTTCAACGTTTGTTTATACAATTTCCCCACTAGCTCAATCCGCTCGTCTAAGCTTGGTGGAGAGAGTCTATCGGATGAATCAATGCCCATGTACTTTAGGATTATCTGGAAGAGCTTCGTCGCTCGGCTCACTAGATCACTATTGATTTTAAGTAATGAAGTTGGTATAGGATCCTGCAAACTTTAATACTTAGCTCTCCATGTGTTTATATCACCTCAAAGTATATATTATTATCAAAACCACATGTGTTCACCTTCTGGAAGCACAACATGTCCTCAAAGGTAAATTTTTCACGAACTTGTGGGCCCACAGACTTCTTTGAGAAAAATCCACGTTTTCCAGCAGATTGAATCTGTTTCTGCATCAACCTTAAAAACCCCTCCACCTAGAGAAAATGGCAATTAATTGACTTGATTATCAGAAGGCACAGCTAATAGGAAAAGAAAAAAAGAATCGGTTAAGCACCTGAAATCTATCAAACAAGGGTATAGCGCCAGCAAGCTCGGGTGGAATAGCCCTTGACAGAGTAGTTGGTGTGCTGCAGGGGGCGAGAACATAGAATTACTGAGAAGAATTACTAAGAAGGATAAGCACAATTCATATTTATCTCCTAAAAAGTCACAGGCCTTGCAAGAGCTAATATAACTAGGCTAGTAAAGGAGAAAAAGCAATATCCACTGAAATTATGGTTACCTGATTCACTCTGAAATATCTAAATAACAGTTTAAGTGATGGAGAGATAATTTAATATGAATAAAATGCCAACCAATAGCAAGCTGTTGGAATGTAGACAATGAAATCAAGTTAAAGAAACTCTTTTTTTTTTCTCAAAACGTATGTATAGAATCGTCATTTTTCTGTCGTAACAAATGTTGCATCAACAATCATCTCAATTTAAAACAAAATACCAGTCCTTGGAAATAACAGAAAATGAGAAAAGGGAAACGAACAAGAAGTCCAATTCGATTCTCGAGTTGCAAGATGAGGAAACACACATGTTCAGTATGTGAGATGTAAGGTGTTAATATAAACGCATGTAACTCACGGAGGTGCAAAATTGGAGCCATCGCTGTCATAACCATCTCCATTTGAGAAAGCTGAGTTGTGCAAAGGGGATCCTTCATTTCCAATAAGTGAGCTAAAAGAAGACCTGTTACTTCTGAAACTCTGCGCCATACTTGGCTGTGTATCAATTGTCATCTCACAGAACGCCTCTCATTCTCTTCTTCATATAATCTAACAGTTCTTTGTCCTGATATAGCCAAGTAAAGACTGCAGATGCAAGACACACAAAGATCAGAATTCGCACAATGAAAGGCTCCTTTTGCCATCGGAAAACAGTTTTCTGTTTCCGTTTTCTACTCAAACAAGTCTGACATGCGAACACTAGAAACCTCCCTAGAACAACCATGATAATAAGCTCCGACATTATCAAATTTTAGGACAGGCTTTTGTTTGGGTATTCCAAACAGCTGGTATATCATTTGGACTGGAAAAACAGAAACTACCAAAAATTGATTCTTTTTTTTTGCTTATCAATTTAAACTGCCAATTTCGCTTTCACTCTAAAGTGCAAATTAAACAGAAAATACAGAGGATTAGACTATAACTATCGCAGCTAAGAATCTCCACAGCTTAAAAAAAACCATCTTTGACAGGAAAAACCACCCGTACATGCAGAGAGGCAATATTTTACCCAAAAGAAGACGCGAGCGAAAATTCCACACAGCACCGCGAAATAGAACTCAAGTTCTACCCGAGAAGACACGGGAAATGAAGAACCCACGAGAACGAACGAGGCCGATACGGGGCATAGCCAACGGAGATCCACGTACTATGCAGATTCCGCGGACACCATCCATCCGCATTACCCCGCAAACGGGCACGGAACAAGCAAAACAGGAAGACCCCCGAATCAAGACGAGCGAAGCCACATTCACGTCGCGAGATTCCGCCTCGGCGCGCGCGCGACAAAAAGAACAAGAAGAAGAAGAAGAAGAAGAAGAAGGTGGAGCATTGAGGCAGCTCCGAGATTCGAGAAAAAGGGGGCCCAAAACGCAACCGAGAAGAAGAAGAAGACGACGACGACCCCGAACCGGGAAGAGAAAACGCCGAAATGGGTAACGAACACGAGAGCAACCTTTCCGCGGAAGGGAGGGGGGAGAGATCTGGGGGCCCCGATCACCTTCAACCCCCGGAACAGCAACAGCAACAGCAACACACGCGGAGATAGAGAGAGACAGAGAGAGTCACGAGAGCAATGGCGTCGCCGTCGATGGCGTTCCGTCCACGCGCACGCTTCCTGGGCCTCTTTCGTTTCGGATCTTAAAACGAAATCGAAGAGAGAGGGGAGAGGGAAAGGAGAGTCGTCCGCGGGGGAGAGAGAGAGAGAGAGAGAGAGCAGTGGGGGAGTGCGACTGGGGGGAGGAGGAGGAGGGAGGAGGATGAGGAAACGCGAGCGAGACCCCCCCTCCGAAGAAAAATCGGGAAAATTCGAAATAACTCGATTTTCCCGTTATTGTTTATTGTCCAGGTTTGCAGCTGTCCGATTTGTTTCCTCTCGCTTTTCGCAGAAGGAAACAAAAACCAGTCAGGGAAAATTTCATGGAGTTTTCTTTTTTAAATTATTAAAAAAAAAAGGAGGGGGGCGTTGGAAAAGGAATTCGAGAAGATGGCAGCTTTTCGAACGCTTCCGAATCGCCCTTGCCGCTGCCGTCTAATTACGGGGATTGCCCCCCCCACCCCCCCCAAATAATAATTTTTAATTTCTTAACATATGTATTTATATATATTATATATATTATATATATACACGACGAGGGCGAGAAAAAGTTAAAAAAAGGAAAGAAAGGGGGGAAGAGGAGGGACGTTCAGGCGGGAAAGCTCCAAAGATGCGCCCTTTCCTTGTGCTGCAGGCACCCACAAATGGCGTCATCCGCACAGATTTGGACCCTTCGGCTTCATGCATTTTGTGTGGGCCCCATCGCTTTGTTTTTCTCCTATCTTTTGCTGATTGGGATTTTCTCTTTTTTCTTTATATATTTTGTTGGATCGATCGTTACTACGTGGGTCGATGTGTGCTGTGATTGTGTCGTGCGTGCAATTAACCTGAGACGGATAAGAAAATATCGATCCGACCGAGCTGCCGAGGTCCTGGCCCCGAGAGGGACGGGGTGTTGGCACGGTGGATTCTCGCGTTTCTTGCGACCGATTGAGGTCAATCCTATGCGATCGAGCATCTTGGACCTGGTTTGCGCGTCCAATTCGATGCCTTTTCCGAGTTTTTCTATGGCCTTGCCCCAAATCTTCATATACCAAGTCAATGCGTGGAACCCTACCGGGAACATTTGGGAAGAGTGGGGTGTGTTTTCCTTGTAGGCTCATCTTGATCACTTTTGTTTGTTCACCTCCTCGGGACCTGCCACCACAAATTCGTGATTCGCCAAATGTAATGTGCGGGAAGATCAAGGCTCTTGGTACAGTAGTCCCATGTGGAGGTAAATTTCGACACCCATTAGGGTTAATTAGACAATTTGCCTAATCACTTTATTAATAGAAGGAGAAAAAGTAAAGGGTCTGTTGTCGGGTCCACGTAGCAAAGAAAGCCCAACAGCCGGCCTTGCCGGCTACTGATGCCTGAAGGCAGAATTCTCCAAATGGGGAAACTGAGGAGGAGTGGCTAAAAGGGTAATTAAATGGGTATTTGTAATTTTTTTTTTATTTTGTGGGTTTCGTTTGCCCAATGATGATGTGTGCACTTGCGTAGTGTATTGAATATTGATTAAGCTCACGAGAAATACCAGACCGACTCTCCACCAGCCTTTATTGATGGACACCACTCAATACGTGCGTCTGCAGAGTTGTGAAAGGCCAACCAAGAAATATAGCTCCAACAACAAATGACCCCAAGCAGGTCAACCAATTGTGGCATTTAAGACACGCATGGCCAAGTTCCTGTTTTCCCTACATGTCTTTTCCTGCCCTGTTTTAAGTCTCGCTCTGTCTCTCTCTGTGTGCGCCCCCTTTTTATCGTTTCTTTACTTGAGTTCAGAAGATTGAAGGAAAGACTCGGGACAGCACTGGCCGTGAACCTGTACGTGCAGCCAACAACCATGTTCAGGGATAGGGATAGAGAAAAGGGCGACACCAGGTCAAATGATTCAGCCCGGAAAGCAAGGCTTCTTCTTTTATTCCAGATTTTATGCACCAATCTTAATGTTAAAACTTTATGGCAAAATATAGGTAGAGAGGTCAAGGGACAATGATCGTGGACATTGAAATGCCACCAGAATGCTTCTTTAGGAAGGAAGACAAAGTTCACCTATTACTCATACCAATGAAAACTACAGTCTCTGTGCACACACCCTAATCATATGGCATTTCTAGCCTTCTGTTCTGGATTTTTTTGCCAGTGGTTGAGCTTTTTAATGGCACTTCAACATCAGGTAAGGTAAAGCAAATCCCACCAATTTCCAATGCAAAATGCCTCTTTCTTTTCGCTACTTTGCAGGGAAGAGTCTAAAGCTAAGTGACACGAGACAAGATTCCAAATCATTGGTTCTTTGAATTCAAGCATTTACACATTCCCTTTTGTTATGATAACCGAGGGTTCTGTAGCATGAACCCAAAGCTACCCAACAAACCGCATTTGCAAAAAGTTCCAAACAAAGGGTCCCAAATCATGTGCCTGCACCAAAATAAATCATGTGCCTGCACCAAAATAAATCATGTGCTTGATCATTGCACTAACTGTTGCGAGCAATCTAAAAGGAGAGGATTGTGACTTTCTTCTCTGCCGCATAATTTTTACAATTAAGCTTCCCAATGCATCAACAATAAGCGTTGACCTACCATGCAGAAGAAATCAAGAAGCATCTAACTTCAGCTGAGGTAAGAAGACATGATTTTAGGCGAACTTTTGCTCTACAACAGGTATTCAGTGTATAAATTTTCATCCACATGGAAAATCACACACTGGATGACACATGTAGCTAGAAAAGGCATTACAAGAGATTGATATGGAGATGAACTTTGAAATCTAAAATGAACACATACAAAGATAGAGTTGTAAAACAGGATTTATTACTTATTTCTTCAAGATAAGCTTTGTCTATCCTTCAACATGGAGCTTTAATCTGATGCACTCCATAATTCAGAAGGCATGACCAAAAAGAATCTGCCTCTTCTTGAGCTACAACTAGAGTATATAAATAAACTACACAGACATAAATGAACACAAAAAATATTGTTACTCTATCCTCAACTGCAAGGTAACACACCGGTGCTGTCAAAATTCTGACAAATTGTCAAAATTAATTTGCCTGGGCTTAACTAAAAAAGGGTAGCCCTTAATTTTATGACGTTAAAATTTTTTTACCAAAAATGCGTAAGCTCTCCATAACAGCTTGAATTCGATCTGATATAGCATTGTACAGAGATCTCTGTGCTGCCTCATCAAGTCCGCATGGAGAAGCGCTAGGCCATCCCAAAATAGGAAACGAAAAATCACGAGAAGTAGTTATTGCCATTTCCCTCATTTTAGGAAGGTTGAATTCAATCGGCTCACCTACAACTATATTTATTCTTTTATTACATAGGGGGAGAGGAGGTCTTCTGCCACGGAAATAGTTTTCAGGCATAACCTGAAAAGGAATTGAATCAATGAGGAAAAGAATGCCCAAGCAAAAAAAAAAAATCAACAATATCAGATTAAACCAGGGTTCTTTCTCATTAAGAGCAAAATTTTTTTATGCTTCAGCAAAACTTTTTGCTTTTCCCGCCAAAGTCCAAGCCAACATTTATATGTTGTGAAAGTTTCCAGGTATTTCGCATTCAAAAAACTCAAAGGAATTGAATCGATGAGGAAAAGAATGCCCAAGCAAAAAACAAATCAACAATATCAGATTAAACCAGGGTTCTTTCTCATTAAGAGCAAAATTTTTTTATGCTTCAGCAAAACTTTTTGCTTTTCCCGCCAAAGTCCAAGCCAACATTTATATTTTGTGAAAGTTTCCAGGTATTTCGCATTCAAAAAACTCAAAGTAAATGAGGCCACAAGATTTATATTAAGCAAAAAGTGAAAATCAATCTAGACAAGCCCTAAGTTCACGATTACTAGATCATCTGTTAACATCCTTAAGCAATTGCAGGGTACAGTGCATATTGTTCAATTTCTTGTAAGATGTTCAATTGCAGGGGATAGTCCACATTGATTTGATCGTTAATAGTGCAATTTAGACAGGCCAAATTTATCAAAGAACGGACAAAGACAGGAATATTGATAAAACCAGAAACATTCATTTAATCCAGATGTTCCATCGCTAAATATGGTATATGAGGTCTGCTGCTCACCTAACAGCCAGGTAGTCTCAAAATATTAGAAAGTGAAGCCAATAGAAATAGATCTGTGATCCGTACCCTACTGATAATGTTTCTCCCTTCTGTGTCTTAATCAGAAGATGGACTTGGATGCTACGTGAAAGTGATTTCAGTATTCCAAGAAATACAATCCCCAAACACATGGAATCACCATCTACTATTTCATTGAGTAACTCCTATAAGTTTTGAAGAGATTGTGCAGCAACAGTAACTAGAATGAACTCCTTCTGTAAGCACTGAACACCAAGTCAAGCATGTCTATGTCCTTACCATAAAAACTAGAGTTAATTCCCCTCCCAACAGATTGACATACGAAATCATTATCCAAGGACCAATATTTTACTAGCAGAAGAAGTGAATTAGGGACCAAAAGGTGTATCTATCTTGTCACCGAAAATAAGAAGCATAGATAGACTTCTAACTGGTGGACCAACAAGTTGACCTGATAAATACTTAGTAAATTGGTGCATTCAATAGACCGGTATACAATCACTACTTCTATGCTAATCTCCAAATTACCTCATGGAGTCCATGATGAACAATCGGCAGGACTATTGGAGTTACAGGGGCTCGATCAATTAGACTAGCAGTTCCCCACTTTAATCGCCGTATAGGTCCATCTTCTTGGGACACTTTTCCTTCTGGAAATGTATGCAACTGCAGATCAGCAATATATTCAGTAAAACTACCAAATCAGATGCACGTGATTGGGGAAAGGGGGGGGGAGGTGGTTGTGTGGGTGTTGGGTTTCAAGCCACAGGCCGGTTTCGGCCCGGTCAAACCCGGGCCCGGCCCATTGACCGGGCCCGCGGTTTGGAACCGGAACAGGAACCGGCCCGAAACCGCCGGTTCCGAGCCCGGTTCCACCAAAAAAAGAAAAAAGAAGAAAGCTGCAGCAGCAGCACAGCTTGCAGGTGGCCTGCTGCAACCCGTTGCCAGGGCAACCCCTGGCAACAGGCAAAATAAAAAAAAAAAAAACCCCCCGCAGCAGGGCCTACACGTCTGCAGGCCCTGCTGCGGGCAGCGGGCTTGGCAACGGCCAACGCCCAAAGGCCCCAAACGGGCAAAAATTTATAAAAAAGAGAAAAGATAACCGTTGCAAAATTGCAACGGTTATCTTTTCTTTTTTTTAATCCTAAATTTTCTTCTTATTTTTTTCTTATAAATTCTCTCAAATTCTCTTCTCTCAAGTCTCAAATTTTCTCAATACTCGAAATTCTCTTAAATTCTCTCAATTTTCTCAATCCACGCAATTCTTTCTTAATTCTCCCAATTAATCCGCTCAATTCTCTCAATCCACTTGAAAAATGGCAAGTGGAAGTCGAGTGCCAACTGGCAAAGGTAAGAATATCACGACGGAATCCCATCATTCTTTTGATCCTCGTGAATATGCAGATTTTCAAGATGATGAAATCAACATTTTTCCCGATGTGGAGCGCGTCCCGACGCAAGAAAGTTTTCATCCTCCTGCCGAAATATCTACAACAAAGGAAGCGGAACGGGAATTTACATCTAACATTTGGAATCACTTCACGAAAATGGAAAGGTTTGATATTGATCAAAAAAGGTATGATATAATTTGTAAATATTGTGGAAAAATATATAAATATACAGGTGGACAAGAATATGAAACATTTAAACGACATCTTAGGAGCAAACATCCAACCGAAACGAGAATCGATATCGGGCAACAACAAATTTCCGGATACATTAATCCTAACACTTCTCCTTTATTTCGTTTTAATGAAAAAACTTATAAGGAAGAATTAGGCAAATTTATTTCCGTTGAGCATTTAACATTTAATTTTGGAGAAAGATTTGGTTTTAATGAATTTGTACAAAAAGCATGTGCTCCACAAGCAAAACGTGTTCCTAGAAATTCAATTAAACAAGTAATTAAAAATCTTTACAAAAATGAAAAAAAAAATTTACAAAACTTTTTTATGCAATTTAATGGATGCGTGCATATAGGTAATGATATTTGGAGTGATCATTGGCAAAATCATTCTTACATGGGCATAACATGTTATTGGATAGATGACGAGTGGAGCATTCAAAAAAGAGTTATTGCATTTAGAGTTTTCGATGATAAGCATACGGCAAATAATATTTATAGAATAATTAGGCAAATTTTAAAAGAATATTATTTGCTTAACAAAATTTTTTCAATTGGTTTTGATAATGCCACAGCAAATACCGCTTCAATTGCCGATTTAGAAAATATTTGTAAACCCGCTTTTGACAGAAAATTTTCTCACGTTAGATGTGCTTGTCATGTTTTAAATTTATGTGTACAAGATGGTTTGAAAACTCTTAATATTTTTCTTCAACCAATAAAAATGGCAATTCAATTTTTATGGAAACATCCCAAAAAATGAATGAATGGGGTAGATTTTGTAGAGAAAATGGCAAAAGGCCAAAAAGATTTCCAAGAGATGTTCTAACTCGTTGGAATTCTACTTTTCACTTACTTAATGAATCTTTAGCATATAAAAATTTATTATGTGCATTCATTTCTAATAATATACCTCAGATTAATTTATATCCACAAGAGTGGGATATTTGCCAAAAAATTTTAGATGTTTTAAAGGTTTTTAATGATGCAACTTATACTTTGTCCGGTGTTTATTATCCTACTACACATTTATTTTTAGTAGAGTGCACTAATATTGTCGGAATTTTTTATGAATATGAAAATGACGTTGAATTACAACATACTATAGCTGCAATGAAAATGAAGTGGCTACATTATTATAGCGAAATTCCCATTATTTATTTAGTTGCTTGTGTTTTTTTATCCGCGTTGCAAATTGGATGGCTTAAATAACTTTTTGCGTACGTATTATCAATGTTTACATTATGATACGATAAATGTTACAACCATAGTACGTGATGTTAAAAACATAGTAATAGAATTATATAATGAATTTTATACTAAATATAATTTAGGTGATATTGGATCTTCTCAATCTACGGAGATACAAAATGACAGTACAGGTAAAATTAGTAGAGGGTACCAACTTTTATTACAGACAAAAAAAACAAAATGGAGTAATAGGAAATATTTTTGAATTAGAGATTTATCTAACCGTTTCATTTGAGTTTACTGAATTCAAAGGTGGTGCAGATTTTTTAATTTTGGATTGATGAAAGAGACACGCAAGCCAATACCCAATCCTTTCTCTTATTGCAAAACAGATTTTTTCAACCCCTTGTTCCACAGTTGCAGTCGAACAAGCATTCAGTGCCGAAGGTAATATTTTGGACGAACATCGTTCAAGATTAGCTCCAGAATCGGTGGAGATTCAAGCTTGTGTTGCTGATTGGACGAATGCTCAATACCGGCAACAAGAGATAGATCGGAATAATGAATCCGAATTCTTTAACGACGGAGATACTACCGATACCGGTACTGGAACGGGTAGTGACGATCGAGGGTAAAAGAACTATTGGAGTTGGGAAATATTTCAGGAACCCTTATTTCTCATACCGGGTACGCCCACGTGAGCTTAGGGAAACCGAAGTATAATCCGACGACATGTGACCTCTGGTCCCCTGCGCACGGAATGCTTAGGTTTTGGGATCATTTTAGGACATATATATTGTGCTCCTTTTTTTTATAGATCGTTGTAACGAATTGTAATGTGCTTAATGATAATTTATTAAGCTCAAGCCCTCTCTTTCTCTCGTCTTTTTGTCCCCAAATTTGATTACAATTTTTATTTTAATTACAATTTATATTGAATAATGTTCCGTCACCGGAACAGTAATTTTTTTATTATTTTCTTTTCTGTTTTTCCTTTTTAGTTTTTTTTCTTTTCCTTTTCCTTTTCTTTTTTTTTTCTTTTCTTCCTCCGCCGGCGGAGGTCGCTGGCCTCAGGCAAGGCTGCCCTCGCCGGCGTCGGGCGAGGGCCGCCCTCGCCTGGGCTGGGCGAGGCCGCCCTCGCCGGCGTCGGGCGAGGGCCGCCCTCGCCTGGGCTGGGCGAGGCCGCCCTCGCCGGCGTCGGGCGAGGGCTCGACCTCGCCAGATCTGGCGAGGGTTCGACCTCGCCGGCGTCGGGCGAGGCCGGCCTCGCCAGTTGCAGGCGAGGTCGAGCCTCGCCAGTTGCAAGCGAGGTCGGCCTCGCCAGTTGCAGGCGAGGTCGGCCTCGCCCGACGCCGGCGAGGTCGAGCCCTCGCCCGATCTGGCGAGGGCGGCCCTCGCCCAACGCTGGCGAGGGCGGCCTTGCCTAAGGCCGGCGACCTCCGCCGACCCCAGCTATGGCCGGCAGAGGAAGAAAAGAAAAAAAAAAGAAAAGGAAAAGGAAAAGAAAAATTATGAAACGGCCCGGAACCGGCCGGTTCATACTTGGCCACGAACCGGAACCGCCGGTTCCGAACCGTGGCCATGACTAGTGTTGGGTTTCAAATCACAGAGAAATTCGAAAATATAGTTGTCCACCATTATGGATAGTGCGTGATATAAGCTATACAGAAAAGCTCCATGCACCATTTTTTTCTCTCCTTAGAAAACCTTATTGCCTGCACTATGCAGAAGATTGCCTTCTTAACGTTTACAACAAGCAACTAATTGCTTTTGCATCCATTAGTCGACACAAAAAATAATAATAATGCAGAAAGCCTGATTCTCTTTCATGGACATATAGGCAAATCCTAAGAGAGTTTGATGGTATGTATGCATACTCAATTTAAAGTGACCTTGGCAATCATATCTACCTTATAGACAAAATACTATAATGAAAGTTGTCTCAGATACATTCATTGACCAAGTACAGGCCCACAGACTAATCCAAACAATATATTAATATACTTGACGACACTAAGCCTAACTAGGGGAGCAAATTTCAGCCATCTTAATTAACAGGATTATTAAATACTGGAAGGAAAAATTAAACTACAAAGAACAATTGAGCAGGAGGTGTGAAATAAATACCCATTCTCCATCACTTAATCGCTCAAGAGCTTCGTTCATGTGTTCTTGAAATATACCACCACCCCTAGTGATAGGTATGCACTTCCCTGCATCATTAACTACTTAAGTAAAACGGCATGTGTAAAGAGTTTGCGCGTTATTATCCAAAAAATAATATTTTTCAGCAAGACTTGCCACACATGCTAAAAAGTTAACTTTACAATCTGAAAAATCTGCATTCTACTGTTCTGAGACCAAGGCAGCACCGGCTTTGCTCAATTCTTGTATATCCCAAACAACCAAGGTAGTATTGAAGGATACAGGAGAAATGAATCAAGATAGACAGATTTCCCTTTTCATGAGTTTAATGGCGAAGTAAGGAATCATGACAATTCGAATTTTTGTTCTAGGACCAGCTTGGGTTCATTTGACATCTACTTTGAATAACCACTGTGCAGCAATTTTCATATGATACAGATCAATAAAGTAACTGTCCATAGCACCGGAAAATCACCACGTTGAAGCAAAGACCATCCGACCACACCCATGATAAAATCATGTTGCAAGGTTAAGGTATGTTTGCATTATTTGGTCGTTCTTTGCATGAGGGGGAAGAATGAACAGATGATCCCCTCAAACATAAGATGAAAAAATCAATGACAAAAGCTTGCCAAAGAAGTTTGGGGACGGGAAGAGAGAGGAAGAGACTTTTTTGGCAGGGAAAACCTTAATCAACAGATTACTGAGAGAGGAACTAAGAGTGTTCCCTAGTTCTCCAAATTTCTTTTCTCATGCCGATACTTATCCGGTTCCCATTGGAGTCAATGTCGCCAGCTTGAAAGATACAAAGGAAACAGATCTCGGAAGAGAAAGGTTGGCAACCTATGACTTCAAATGAAGTTTCTTCTGGAAATGAAGCATCTTAGGCACATTCACAGGGCTAAGCTTCTAGATAATAACTATATTCGACTACAATGTAAGAGTCAGCTGCTGTTATAGTGTTAATCTAAGCAAGATCCCCATGATTGGGAGTAAGAAACCGGCAATGCCAACTTAAAAGAATAGGAAGGAAAAATTTGTTGCAAAGAGCATCAAAAGTAACAACACATTACCTACCAAGTCGAAAAAAATATGAGAGCACTGCATTCTTAAAGCATATGTCTTCAGCAGCTAGTACCCATCGTGCCTTCCTTGCATCCATGGAGGGAAATCCCTTGAATCCCCACATCGCAGGATCGTCCAACCTGATCCAATTAGATAAAAAAGCTCAAGACAAATAGCCAGCAAATACAGCAAAAGAGTACATTCAAACAACAACTGAGATAAGCTTCGTGATTGGTGCCATCACTTTCTGGCATCACACACGAGGACGACATTGCTGAAACTACCATAGTAATCTGTTTAATTAATCGACCTTAACTTGCCAAAACACGTGACAAATCACGGTCATCACCCTTGAGCTAAGCAATTCATTAAAAGTCTCCTTATAAAAATCGAACCAAGAGCAAGTAAAATAACCATATAGGAATCCATAACAAGCGGTTAAACTAAAGCTCATCTCTGATACAGCGAACAGATTCACAGTTCAACTGAGCCAAGATTGCTCCTTTTATACAATACAACTCAAATGTAGCTCCTCACTGAGGTCCAAATGCGGGCAACTTTCCATCTTCGGCTGTACATGAATTCACCGCGGCTCATTAGCAATCATCTTCAGAAATTCCCGACAGCCTAATACAGACTCCTTACCACTCGACATCAAACAATCTATCAGTACCAAACTCGCCGCTCGTCAGCAGTCCCCACGCAGCAATCCAACAGACATTACCCCCGACTTCACAAACAGCAGCAGCAGGAGGAAAAAGAACGAAGAAGAAACGGCGAAACGGAAAGACGGAAGAAGGGGGATAGAGCACGGACGTGGACATGTGGTTGCTGACGGTGAGGAGGGGGACACCGGGGGGCCGGTGGCGGGTGAGGCGGAGGAGGGTGTCGGCGTTGTGGACGGTGGTGGTGTTGAGGAGGCTCGCCACCGCCTTGGCGAACGCGCCGACGGCCACGAACACCGCCCGCCTCGGCATCCCCCGCAAGTGGGTCCCGCTCGCGGCCCACTCCATCTTCCTCCTCGCCATCTCTGGACGAGAAACCCTCCGATCTCGCGAGGTGGTGGGGGGCGCTCCGCTTCTTCGCCGCGCTCCGACGGGACCGTGTAGCGTGCGCGACCGGAAAGCGAGCCGTGGAAATTTGGTGGATCTCGGGTCGGGTCTGAATACGGGTGGTTTTGGACTTTCGCAGGTTTTGTTTCACATTAGAAATGTGATTGGCCCATCGTCATCAAATCCTATACTTTGTTCTCGACCTCCCTTACATTATTTTCCTCATTAAGCTTCATAGAGTCGAATATACATAATAATACTTTAAAACTTAGGTACAAAAATGAAACGTCCTTCTGTATGTAGTCTAGAAACCGCGTAAAATTTCGAGAAAACACAAAAAAATAAATCATATATCTCACCGTCTGCACAAATTTTAGTGCTAAAACTACTGAACAGATAAAATCAATGATGCTTTTATCGGGATTAGCAAGTAGGGATAATCATTTTTAGGACGAGTAGTTTCCGCATCTAGACTCAATCTATCCTGTAAAGCCAATTTTGATATTTGGAACGAGAAAGAACCGGCTTGCTTAAGGAAGCAGCCTAAAATCGAACCGATTCATCACTAGCTAGTTCAAGAATCGACTTTGAATTAGGCCCCACTTTAAGTAATGTAATTATTAATTTTGGAAAACATACCATGTAAACGATACAACGGTTAAAATTTATTAATGAATTTCCAAATCTTCTTAGGTTTGAAATCCATGTTGAACATATCTGTCATTTTTTCAAACAGGAAAAGGCTAAAGATCGATTCTCGGGTAGAATTAATAGTTCTAGGTGTAAAATGGGGAATTCGTTGACTCGAGGAGTTTGAGAAAAAGCAAATAGTGTCTTAATAATTGGATTTTGGTACGCATTCTCGTAAAGCAACTTCTAAATTGAAGTAGAAATTTTTTCCGAAGAATGAATAAAAGGAGCAAAGAGAGTGTGATTGTCACTAGAGCTGGCGAGCGCCATGGCAGTGGAAGTGGAGCCCTTGGAGGCATCGACCAAAGGCCACGAGACCTCGGCCAGGCTCATCAGGGTTGGGCAAACCTGGCCAAAGGCGGCAACAAGATCGTCGACCCAAGGTGAGGCGAAGCTTTTCAGCATAGCGTGACCCTCGTTGAGCTAGATTTGGAACCTAGTGAGTGTCGACTAGAGGCCGCAAGACCGTGGCAAGGCGACCCCACTACTGCTCAACCTATTCTGCGAATTCCTAGTCACGTTCGTATGTATAACTGGCTTAACAAGTGTATGTAACTAGTCACCTACTTGAGCACGATCATAATGTAATTGATGGATCGTTACGATTCTATTTACTGTTTTTTAAAGAACTGTAATCAATAATAATCCAAAATGCTAAATCCAATGAATTGTAATACTACGATCATTTAAGCACCATAGCGTTTCGCCACTTTCATGTGGACGAAGAACTGACAAGTAATATGGTAGAAAACGTTTAACTTAAAGTAAAATTTCGCTCACATCTTCCTAGGGGCACATTCACCCCCCCCCCCCCCCCCCCGGCTGTGAATGACATCTAGTTTTCCAAAGAGTTCATCAAACCATGTTCGGAAGATCAAATGGAAGCAGTGATGATGACTCTGAGACTTTCTTTGCGGTCGTATTGGCAAATAAGAAATCAATTGTCGAGGATTACATTTAGAATTTCGTAGAAAAGGTTTTGGATTAAATTGACTAGGAGTGTGCATGGTCCGAGTAGGCGATTCTCACCCCAGAACCGTGGACCGCTTGCCACAGGACCGATTCTAAAAATTGGAACCGAGAACCGCCCGTCGGTTCCATGGACCCACCCGAGAACCGGACCGCGCGGTCTAGTTCTCGGGTGGGTCCATGGAACCAATCTCAACAAGTTTTCCTAGATAAATAAAAAAAAATCTGTGGACCAACATCGGATCAACAGAACAAAAGGAAAAGAACATAACTTTTCATACAATTCCTACACTATGATCGATTATATTAACCACATCATCCGTAAATCAAGTGGGTACCCATTAATTATTGGGAAAAATGACCAAAGTATCCCAACTACACAATAGCTTTAGACATGATAACAAATTTTCTTCTTTTTTTTAATTTTTTTTGGTCAGATTTTTTAATTAAAAATTTTTAAAAAATAAAATATATTATTATTATATTACTGGTCCGATCCGGGTGGGCGAGTGGAGGGTTCCACACCAGGAACCGAGAACCGGCCCAAATAGTACTGGTTCCAAAAAATTGGAACCGGGAACTGGACTGGTTCCTTTGGGAACTACCGATTCCGGTCCGATTCCGGGCGGATCCCGGTTCTTTTGCACACCCCTAAAATTGACAAAATTGAAAAAGTTATAATTGAATTGGCATCTGTTCAATAAATTTATGACTGATTGGATAATTTTCTCATTTCTCTTTTGTGTTGTAAGGGAGAAAGATGAAGCTTTTATTGAGTTTATATATCGTATGGGGCATATAAAGTGTCGGTAAGAACTATGGTATCTTTTGTTATATATTCTATTTAAGTGATATCACATCATGTTGGTCTTCACCTCTTGATCCATAAAGCACCAATATTTGCCTCCCGTAGTGGAAAGCTATTTAAACTCTACCAAAATCCACTTTTATATATAGGATAATATAAGATAATATTAGTTAGATAAAGATAAAGTATCTTATCTATGTAAAAGTTCCATTAATTTATTGTACCTCGTTATTGCACGAAACCCCTCTTTTACAAAAGCCCTCCTTTTATGTACGAGATGTATTTAATATAAGTATTGATATGATAATAACAATCTTAATAGATACATAAGTATGTATGTACATATAAGAAAATACTTTAAAGAAAAAACTAATTGCAAAAACTCTCACAAATGCACAAAACCCAAATAATAATGATGATGATGATGATGCTAATAATACTATAATGGCAAACATTAATTGCAAAACACCCACATCATCAATGCACAGGAGCTCTTGTGTATATATATGCACACAAAATTATAGATTATATTGTTTGCTTAACATGTAAGTTTATAGGATATAGAGCACATTATTCACTTAGGTGTATAATTTGTTCATAGGAGGTATTTAGGTAGCAGTTTTTTTTTTGTGGAGAAAATACCAAAACCTTTTCCTGCAATAATAAGAGAACAATTCTACTAATTTACAATACTAAATGGCAAGCTTTGAGGCAATATTTTGAGAAACTCCGACATAATATATTCATGCCGATGATCCAAACAAATGCATGATTTTCAAGCCCATATCAATTTCTAGTTCAGAAGGCGGCACACAAAACAGCTACATGTCCAAAATTGCATATCGTCGGCCTTTTGGCGACTCTCAAAATGGATCCAACAATAGTAACACAAAATCTTAATCTTCTTATATAAACTTCATTTGACAAGATTATACGTCGATTGGTATGTTGGTGGAACCAATTCAGTCAAGCTGCTAAGGTCATACCCAAAAAAGAGAAAATCAAGCTACTAGGAGGTTGGTTTCCAATTGAATTTAGGTAAGATCTTGGTTAGATCATGGACTCTTGGTTCTTTCTCTTTGGCCATCCCCTGCCACTGGCCGCTTGCCAGTATGGCCACTCTATGTTACTATTACTTGCAAAGCATGATGTCCTAATGTCCATTTATTCTTTAGACAGAATAAGTCACATTTCTTGTCATGGAAGTATTTGGAATGACTTAAAGAACCCATGTTTAAGTGTAGCCAATGGGCCTACCAGCAACAGTTCTCTCCCATGCCATCCACCAACTTTCCACACCATTGAGATCTTTACTTAGGGAGCGAGGATCGGATTCGATTCAACTCAGAATCCGGCTTAATTGATGTGGTTCTAGGTCAATTTTGGAAGGAACCAATTTGGTTCTCGATTGTAAAGCTCGAATATCAACTTGCCCCGACAAAGGTCCTAATTCTAGAATGTGAATCAACGATTCCATTCAAGAACCTAGGCCGGTTCAACCTAGTAGATTAAATGATATCGCAAACTAAGTTTCAAACCCTTCCCATTTCATGATGGAGTGCACACTCCCAAGCACTCAACTAATGCCTTGTCTCATTAAAAAATTGAAACTAATATATCGAAAATTATTAGCACCACGACTTTGAAAATGCAACAACCCAATTCACAGGTAGATTAAAGAACAAGCTGCTTTGAATCTCTGTTCCCATTCTTCTTAATCGGGACCTTCGAGTTCTAACGCTGGAGTCAATTACCTCTAATTTTACTTTTTCCAAATTGGCAATTTCCTTTTGTAAAATTTATAAGATTGCCGAGATAATGGATCAATTTACTTTTATGGAGCGTCACTTGGATAAATAATAATATAAAAAAAAGGAAAATCAAGGTAGCTAACACCGTAATAATCAAATCATGCGTTTTCTATTAATAAGAGATGATGGTCGAGATTTGCAAGCAGAGATCTATTTTAAGCAAGTAAAAACAAAAACGCTTCACCACATTTAGGGCAATTGTTACACCTAGACCGATGATCGAACGAACGAGCCACAGTCCATTATTGACCCGTTGTCTTCAATTCCAATTCGTGGCCGATTTTTGCATCGAACAACACGATCAATTAACATTTGACTTATCCACCAAACGACACAGCCTTCGAACCTCCGAAGCCGAGAGTACTAACAAACAATCATCCAGAAAACCAAAAGCAGCCTCCAACTCCGTTCTCAATTTCGTCTTATTTTTATTAGCATAACTTGATCTTTAAGTAATGTCGAGAGAAATTAAATAAAATGGTTGAGTTTGGTGGACTATGATCGCATGGAAGGGAAGCAATTAACAGGGGGAATGTAGGCTCTAGATCTTTTGACTGAGGGACCCAAGTCATGGTCAGCACGTAGGGGCCGAGCTCCTCATTTGTCCAGAAGCACCTGATTCTGGCAAATTTCTAGCATATCATATCAAATGATATGATTTTCGCCGCTTTCAAACTGTCATCCTGATGTCTCGTTCGGCTAATCGACGAAACGTAAAACGCAATTAAAATGATTTATTCTTTAGAAAATAGAGAAATAAGATGTATACAATCATTGTGATGAATGGCGTGGGAATAGAAATCTCTCAAACTTTGTGTGCTCATTCGTTCACATCTTCTGTCTCCAGATGAGTCCATGCACAGTTTTTTTTTTTAATGTCTTGAATAACAAAAGTCAAACCTCTAAATCAAGTAAAATCACCCCCTTGGGTAACCCCACCACCACTTGCTCTTGTTTCCACGGGCTCTTGGCACTTCAGTTCTAGATTTTGCCATTTGTCTCCCTTTCATTTGCTTAAAAAAAGGAGATCAACATCTTCTCTAAGTTTATTAACGGGCGATGCAGATCAATACTCACAAATCACTTACAACAATCTCAATTGACTTCGACCTCGGACCAAAGAAAAACCCTATCTTATAAACGAGATGACGATGTCGCGAACCATATGCATTTCGGTCAGCTTTTATTGAATAGTGACTTTGGTGTGACTTGAGAAGGAGAGAGATTATCTCTCTGTTATTTAATGATGTACTTACTTGAGATTCAATAATGGGTGTGATAGAAAACTCCCAACTAATTTATATAATGTCCACCTAAGTATTTTGAAATGTGTTTGGTCCTCCAGCGGTCGACCACTTGCCCGAGAATCAACTCGAGACGCCATTAATACTAAAGGGCCCAATTCCCTAAAAAATCTCTCACTTTAGCCTTCATCCCAATTATATCCCAAACTTTTTTTTGTCTCATATAAAACCCCAAACTGCTACTTTTGTCCCAAATCTACTCAGTTAACTTTTCGTCCAATTTTTTAATATTATTTTTTTTATTTTTTTCGATTTTTTTTATTTTTTCTTTTCTTTTCTTTTTCTTTTTCTTTTTATTTTATTTTTGACCTTTCACCGTTCAACCGGTCCGGCGATCGGCCAGAGGCTGGGGCTAGCGAGGTCAGCCCCGTCGGCCGCTGGCGAGGCTCGGCCTCGCCGTTACTGGGCGAGGCTAACCTCGCCAGTCGCCGGCAGGGTCGAGCCTCACTAGATCTGGCGAGGCCGACCTCGCCAGGGGTTGGCGAGGCCGAGCCTCGCCAGATCGGCCCCCGCCTCTGGCTGGTCGCCGGACCGGCGACCGGCAGGAGGTTGAAGGTGAAACAAAAAAAAAGAAAAGGAAAGGAAAAAGAAAAGAAAAGAAAAAATAAAAAATAATCAAAAAAATAAAAAATAATATTAAAAAATTGGACGAAAAGTTAACTGGATAAATTTGGGACAAAGTAAAAGTTTGGAGTTTTTTATGAGACAAAAAATGTTTAGGATATAATTAGGATAAAGGTTAAAGTTGGGGGTTTTTTAGGGAATTTGACCAATACTAAAGATATGCAACAAGCCCCAAAACAAACCATATAAAGAGTTGAAGCCTAGGCCATCGATACATCTACACAACAATGTTCTGGCTCCACTGTTGACTTTACAATTTCTGTCCGACCATCCACATCTGCATCAGCAGGAATCCACACCCAAAAATTGCAAGTGGGACATATATATTATACCGAAATCTTTCCAATGTCAGAAGCAAGATGATAGCTGCAAGCCATGGCCAGACATCGTCAAAGTCCACCACCAACTTAGTTTAAGGTACACGTTTCACGACCTGTATGGGTCTATGGGGAGCACTCAGAAAGATGCATGATAAAAGAAAGAACAGAGCACTAAACGAGGGTTAGAAAGCTTAAAGGCCAATGTGCAATTGAAAACCATGTTGTTAGGTGCTGAAAAAGGTGAGCAGAGACCACTTCAGCTCTTCCCCAACCACAATCTGATCATGAGCCCATCATGTACCAACAAGTTGCTCAAAACCCTTCCATTAAAAAGTCCTTTTGGTCAATAAAAATGCACATATTCTCCAGGAAATAGAAAGGAAAAAGTTAGGTTATTCCAAAGCACCACTAGCGAAGAAATGATTATGTTGATTATTCGCATACTCAAAAGAGAGATTAGAAAAGATATGGTCTGCAGTAATCCAATCCCCCAGAATAAAGCTAGGCTCTATCACCAAATGCCAGGTGTTGATTTCTTTTATGGGTTTTTTTCACTTTTTCTTTTCTTTTTGAAAGTTTGGAATTTGAAGTGGTTACCAATTTTTCTAATGTGATTTTTGGGTGCATTTGCAAAGGAGTGCGTTTGAAGATGTTAGTTAAGCAATATCAAATGAGAAGGTGCTTTGAAGATATAAAATTTGATAGTTAGATGCGGGTGATTTTCTTGATGTTGACTACAGAGATTGTTTTTGCACTCTTAAGCAATTTGTTCTTGCCACCCAATAGTTACTCCCCTTATTTCTAAAAAAACACCTCAAGTGGCATTTCACTAGATTTCATTAGTTGGACTTACATTTGATTATTCAAGCAACGCAATGTCCAAGCATATTGCTTACTAAGATGATTATATCGCTTCTCACCTGCAAGGGTCGCGCGAAAGGCAAGGGTCATGCGATTCTCGGTAACGTCACTATGAGGTGTCCTACTGTCACGACAAGGGTTGCGTGACTCTCTCCGAGTCATCACTTGCTGTCGATGAGGGTTAAGCAACTGTTGCCGATGGTCATAGGGTAGTAAGGACGCCTCACCTCCCCTGCCTCTCTTCGTGTGAGGCTTAGGCTATTGTCTATTAAGCCTAATGAGGTCGCCAGCCCCCATCTTTTACTAGAACGAATATTAGAGCCTCATCGATGGTCTGGTGGCGGCACTTCACCCCTTCATCTCATCTCTCTCTCTCTCTAGATGCTCTATGTTTTTTTTTTGTCGATGTGGCGCTTATTTCGTATGCATCAATGCGTCACGTGTCAATTCTCTTTGGCCCGTCGCTAAACTGACAATGTCGGTTACTGCCAACTTTACTTACACGATAATAAAATTAAGAAATCAATAAATTGCAAAAACCGCTGAATTCATGCTGTGTATGTGCAAGCATCGAAATACATCCAAAATCTTCATATGTGATTATTGACGGCACTTCACCCCCTCATATATCTCTCTCTCTCTCTCTCTTTCTTGCTTGTTAAATGCTTTCTAATTTTTCCTTTCATCAATACGGTGCTTATTTCGTGCCGCATCAGCCTCACGCGTCAATTCTCTCCGCCGTGTCAACATTGCCGCTTCACCAAACCGACAATGCCAGTTACGGCCCTTCACAAAGAAGGACTTGGCCTACGCATTTATTGAATTAAGAAATCAACCAAACTGCGAGAAATCGCCCGAATTTAGAGGACAGAAACCCGACTTAAACTCGATGCTTACTCTTCGTGCGCGCACAAACATTGAACTATACTTCTGATGAAAATCCGCTCCATCTGCTCTGTCGGGTTGGGGGGCGTTCATATCCGGCCACGGGACCACACGGAGGCGTCGGATGCAATTAGATTTTGTCCCAACTGGGAACGGGTTGACCGTACCCTCTCAAGTCTAGCAGTGAACAGCAGAGAGAGAGAGAGGGGGGGCTCTGGCTCTGCTGAATGTGAAAGAAATTTCCCCTGAAAGTTCCCACACGGGAACAGACGCAAGCAAGGGCAAGAGAAGAGGGAGGGGGAAAAAGTCAGCCAGCCAAGTCAGTCCTGAAGCGGACAAAACGGAACGCCACCACTGTAATCAAAGCGCTGCTGCAGCTGCGGACGAGAGAAGGGCAATTAAAAAAAGATGGAATTTTTACACAGGACAGTCTCTCTCTCTCTCTCTCTAGGGGGGAGGGGGGGTGGTCATCCATCAATCATCATCCTGCATCCTCTCCAAAAATAAAAAACAGAAGGCAAAAAGTCCACCGCACCACCATCCCATCCACGGGCGCACCAGCAAGCCGCCCTCCCCAGAACGAAGAAAGTAAACGCCTCGTCAGACAGACAACACCTCTCTCTCTCTCTCTGTCTCCGTCTCCCTCCTCCTCCCCAATCTCATCATAATCATTCATAATCACTCCTCCCCCCTCCCTCCACCATTAAACTTAAGATAATCCCCCTCTCCTTTTCTTTAATAATTAACATCGCTGTTTGTTCGTATCAACGTCAGTCTCTCCACTGTATGTGTGCGTGTCTCTCTCTGTGGTCAATGGGTTTTCTCTGCAACTCCCGCATCTTCTTGTACTTCCTCCACCACCACCACCGCCACCACCACCACCAATCCATGACACCTCCTCCCCCATGAGGCCTCACTCCCCTGGACCCACCATCACCCTTTGCCCCGGCAGAGCCATGCTCTGCTGCGCCGGGCTCTGCCACCTCTCCGCCCTCCTCCTCCTCCTCCTCGCTTGCCACGCCCTCTCCGCCGCCGCCTGCGACCCCTCCGATCGCGACGCCCTCTACTCGTTCCTCTCCGGCGTCTCCCCGCTCGCCCCCGCGGGCCCGCTCAACTGGAACTCCGGCCTCGGGTGCTGCGGCTGGGAGGGGGTGTCCTGCGACCCCGCCACCGGGCGGGTCCTCCGCCTGTGGCTCCCCGGCCGCCACCTGAACGGCACCGTCTCGCCGTCGCTCGGGAATTTGACGTCGCTCACCCACCTCAACCTCTCCCGCAACCTGCTGTCTGGCCCCCTGCCCGCCTACTTCTTCGCCGCGCTCGGGGAGCTCCGGGTCCTGGACCTCAGCTTCAACGGGCTGTCCGGCGACATCCCTATCCTCCCCGGGGACAACGCCGTCCAGACCCTGGATTTGTCCAGCAACGCCTTCCGCGGCACGATCCCGCCCTCCATCTTCCGGTCCGGGTTGAACCTGACCAGCTTCAACGCCAGCAACAACCGCCTCGCCGGCCCGATCCCCTCGCCGATCTGCGACGCCGCGAACAACAGTGCCCGCCTCGTCCGCTCGCTCGACTTCTCGGGCAACAACCTGAGCGGCGAGATCCCGTCCGGGCTGGGGAGCTGCTCGGACCTGGTGGTCTTCCGCGCGGCCTTCAATTCGCTCACCGGGGAGCTGCCAGGCGACTTGTACGCCGCGGCGTCGCTCCAGGAAATTTCTCTGCATTTGAACCAATTGAAGGGGCCGATCGGCGATGGGATTGGCAACTTGAGCAATCTCCGGGTTCTTGCTCTGTACTCCAACAACTTCAGTGGCTCCATACCTGGCAGTATTGGGAAGTTGGCCAAGCTTGAGTACATGCTGCTTTACATCAACAATTTGACTGGATCGTTGCCTTCTTCATTGAACAACTGTGTCAGCCTCAAGAAGATGATCCTGCGGGTCAACAACTTGGGAGGAGACATCTCGGCGTTCAACTTCTCTCCGCTTCAGCAGCTCACGACGCTCGACCTAGGCAACAACAACTTCACCGGTAAACTGCCCCAGAGCCTTTACTCTTGTAAATCACTCACTGCCATTAGATTTGCCACTAACAGGCTCGAGGGGCAAATCTCGCCGGAGATACTCTCGCTGCAATCGCTGACTTTCTTATCGATTTCTAACAATTCCCTGTCAAACATCACCGGGGCGATCGGCATATTGATGAATCTGAGGAACCTCAGTACTGTTACACTGTCCAAGAATTTTTTGGGCGAATCCATGCCTGAAGATGATAGTATAATCGGTCCAGGCGGATTCCGGAGTCTCCAGATTTTAGCCCTAGGTGGTTGCCGATTGACAGGGGAAGTACCCATTTGGCTAAAAAGGCTTAGCGATTTGGAAGTTTTGGACTTATCGCAGAATTACATCACGGGTACCGTTCCAGGTTGGTTTGCTGGCTTGCCGAATTTGTTCTACTTGGACTTGTCGAGTAACTTTCTGAGCAGCGGATTCCCGGTTGAGCTAACAAGTTTACCGGCTTTGACATCGGCGAATCCTATTGCTTTGCTGAACCAGACTTATCTCGAGCTGCCGGTCTTTGTCATGCCCAATAACGCGACCAATCAGCAGTATAATCAACTCTCAAATCTCCCACCTGCTATATATTTGTATAACAATAACCTTACTGGTCCTATACCGGTTGAGATCGGCCTGTTGCAATCTCTGCATGTTCTAGACCTTCATCACAACAATTTTTCGGGAAGCATCCCGAATGAAATATGTAACCTTACGAACCTGGAAAAATTAGACCTTTCTTTTAACCAACTAACCGGAGCAATCCCTACATCCCTCAAAGGTCTCCATTTCTTGTCCTCGTTCAGCGTTGCCGACAATGATCTCCTCGGGCCAGTACCAACAGGTGGCCAATTTGACACCTTCCCTAACTCCAGCTTTATGGGAAATCCCGGATTATGCGGTGCAGTTGTACAGAAGCCTTGTAATAGTCAACCCAATGTCCCTTCTATGCTGCGTAAACACCCAAATAAGAAGCTCATCGTTGGTCTGATTGTGGGGACATGTTTTATTGCGGGCCTCATGATCACTTTTGCCTTGTGGGTATTCACCAAGAGAAGAGTCAGTCCTAGAAGGGATTCAGATAAAACCGACTTGGACAACATTTCCATCAATTCCACTCTTGGGATGGCTCGGGAGCTTGACAAGGACACTAGCTTGGTGATAGTGTTCCAGGAGAACATGAATGACTTCAAGGATCTCACAATATCCGAAATTTTGGCAGCCACCGACAACTTCAGCCAGGCAAATATTATCGGTTGCGGGGCCTTCGGCTTGGTCTACAGAGCAAACTTGCCAAGCGGGGAGAAGCTGGCTGTAAAAAAACTCTCAGGGGACATGGGCCTTATGGAGAAGGAATTCAGAGCTGAGGTGGAAGTTCTTTCCAATGCTCGGCATGAGAATTTGGTTGCCCTTCAGGGTTACTGCATCCATGAAGGCTCTCGTCTACTAATATATTCTTACATGGAGAACGGAAGTCTTGATTGTTGGTTGCACGAGAAGAGCGACGGTCCGGCTCAGCTGGACTGGCCCACTAGGCTGAAGATAGCCCAGGGCGCAAGTTGCGGGCTGGCTTACATGCACCAGATATGCGAGCCACACATCGTACACCGAGACATCAAATCCAGCAACATTCTTCTTGATGAGAAATTTGAAGCACATGTAGCTGATTTTGGATTGTCTAGATTGATTCTTCCTTATCATACTCACGTTACCACGGAGCTCGTCGGTACCTTGGGCTATATTCCCCCTGAGTATGCTCATGCTTGGATAGCCACGTTAAGAGGCGATGTGTACAGTTTTGGGGTGGTCATGCTGGAGTTGCTTACAGGGAAACGACCTGTAGATGTGTCGAAGCCAAGAGAGTCGAGAGAGTTGGTGAAGTGGGTGCAGGAAATGAGGAAGCAGGGTAAACAGGAGCAAATTTTTGACTCTCTTATCAGAGGAAAGGGATTTGAGGATCAGATGCTGCAAGTTCTCGATGTGGCATGCCTATGTGTGAATGACAACCCTTTCAAGAGGCCAACCATCAAGGAAGTGGTGGATTGGCTCAAGAATGTAGGCATTAATTCACTGACCCCAAATGGAAAGTGAATCTTATTACATCGCTAGAACTTGGTGCCAAAGCATCCCAAATATCACGGAATGCCGTTGCTGCAGATTTTTCAGTTCTTACACGTGTAACTTGCTTGTGTAGACTAGAGAATGTATTTTCTGGGACATGTACAGGGGAAAGGAGGTGTAATTCAGTGACTCGGTCACTAGCTTTAGGCAGTCGGAGAGTAAATAACGTCATTCGAGGACCATCACTCTTTCCTACTTTCTCATCATGTTTTTACCAGAATGTGGCTATACACACTAAAATGGATTGGTGGCTTCGATGCAAAATTTTGTGTGGTGAGAACTCAGCTTGGTTCGAGTTATGCAAATTTAAGGTTACATTGAAGGAAAAAGGAATACTTTACACTTCCCTACAGAGAAAGTTGCCATGTTTTCTGTAAAGTAGCAAACTTTTACATGGTTTGATTTCGTCCACCATGTGCTCTGTATCTTGATGCTGCTCGCACACCGTGATATGTTAATAAAGAAAGTGAAGGAGATGAGTTGGGAAGGAGTGTATTGACAATCCAGATTTCATTTGTCTTGGTTTGTATCTTCTCCTTTCTATTTGACAGTATGACTTTGTTCTTGTTGAATGAATTAAACCCAAAAGGCAAGGCGCGGGGAGTGCAGCAACAATATGTGATAATCTTCCAGATCATACATAACTTCTGTCAATTGATACTGGCAGCAGTAGATTAGATGAAATGACCTTAAATGCTATAATGTTAAATTCTTTTGTTTGACAGAGTAGATGAAGGGGCATGCGAATGCATACTCGAAGGAACATGAGGGTAAGTGGGAAGGCCTCGAAGAGCTTCAAAAGCAGACGATCGGTCAAGTATTGCTACCCTGGATAAGGTGTGGTTCAACTGATGAAGAACAGAGCTGACCTTTGTTTTTATCTTACGATGTGAAGAAGCTATTGATCCATCAGAGCTTTCTAGCTTCTTGTTGTGAAGCTTTTGCAAGAAGTAGATGGGATCAAATTCAAATTCACCGGTATCTGATTCAGTAAACTCAGACACTCGAACTGACCAGACTACTCTAAGTTGTTTGGATTAAGCATTCAAACACAACTAAATAGAGAGTAAAAAAGACGAGAAAGAGAAATCGAGACACAAGCATATATCATGATTCATTATGTTATCGTGTTGTTACAATTGTCAATTATAAGAGAAAGATATTATATATTACTCAGTATCTATTCATGGGTGTAAGCCTAAACTATCAATAAAATACGGGTCAAAACTATAAAAGCCCTTTGGTATTGCGGGGGTACAACTTCTATCATGGCGGCTCTCGGATCCTGGCCCGCTCACACTCCGGTGCCTTTCTATTGATAGAGAGTATAAACCACACTCCAACACAGGTAAGGGTGCAATCGATCGAGATAAGCTTGATATTTAGGCTCGAATTAGCTTGAGTAATTATTATTCAAAGCTCGAATTCAACTCAATCTTGAGCTTGCACTTGTGTTCATATTCCAAAAAAAGAAAACATTTCCACTATTAGAAAGTTATCGACTTTTATCTATAAATTGTATATACGAAATTAAAACGTATAAAGCTGCCATTACTTGATTGGGCTTGCTTGCGAGCTATTAAGTCAAGTATTTTCAAGCTCGATTTGGCTTACTTTCGTATGTCCCGAGTATAAAGACAATGCTTTTACTTGGAAGTGTTAATTAATACTCAACAAAACAGAAATATCTATCTGAAGATATTCTTATTTCAAATTGGAGAACCTAATATTGCAGTGGCTCATTGCCTGAATTTTAAAATGACCTCGGTCGAAGTGAAAATGGAAATTGATCATCCCCAAAATCATAAATTGCAAATCGGGATCAATGGAATCAAAACCCTAAAACTTTCGATTTGTACAATCAAGTACCTTCATTAGATTGTTGTCGACACGTAATTTTTTACGAGCTTATTGAGTTATTCATTGCGTAAGAAAATTAAGGTTGATCCTGACCCCTAAACAAAAATATTATTAATGTACATTGCATTTAGTGGTAATAAGCCAACTTGAGTTGCATTCTAATTGATCTAGTGTGGGGAGATTCCGACCTTAATTAACTCAGGTGGAATAAGACCAGCAAGGGTATCAAATCGGCCAAGCCCATAAATCGTTTCCATATGGCCGAAAATTGCTACACACATGGGTGTTCTAAATTAGGAAGGATTGCACTCTTTGATCAAAATGAGGCTACAAATAACATAGTTTTCTGCCAAATTTGGAACGAAGAGAGAGAGGAAAGAAATAAGTGAGCAAAATGGATAATAATGGACATATTCATTAGGGTACAATGAGAAGATTATGGCGGAATCTCACTAGACTTACGGCCAGAGCTACCAGCATGTCCGGCGAAATCCCCACAGCAGCTCCGTCGCATCTGGATCGAGCAGCTCACAGCATGCCAACACTGACGGCCATGCCCACCTCTCCCCGTAGCCTAGACCTGTCAAATGGGCGGGTCGGGTCGGGTATGGGTCGGGTCATAAATGGTCCGACCCAAATTGACCCATTAACCCGTTTATGACCCATTTATGCGCAATACAATTTTCTTGACCCATTCCTGACCCGACCCATACCCAACCCATACCCGATCAAATCCATATTGCTAAAATACTTCCATATTTAGTTAAATATAGGAAAATTCATATCCAAGCTGAAATGAGAGTGTGGAGTGAGTGAATGCAAGATTGAGTGAGGGCAAGAGAGATGTGTTGAGTTTAAATCAGTTGTAAACTCATTTATGACCCATTTACAACCCATTTACGACCCATTTAATATCAATATAAGACTTTTACCCATTTATGACCCATTTACTAAATATAACTAATCCATTTATGACCCATTTATTAATATATGGGTTAAGAAATGGGTTTATGATCCATTTTGACAGGTCTACCGTAGCCGCTCCAGCTAATCCAGGCGTTTCTCCAGCCCAGCACCAGCACCAAGCAATCTCCAGGACGGCAGCTCCTCATCGCCGGCTCCAGCGAGCTCCAGGCGATCCACAGACGACGGCCATCCGTGAGCAGTACTGTCCGGAACCACCGGCATCTACGTTACCATCGTTTCGTCGACAACACAGAATCTCAAATTCATGGTCACATCCATGCGTTCATCAGTCATTTTCCGTGCCCTGATCAAGTCACACACGTCCGCATATTATATTTTCCATACACGAGGCGAGAAGTCACGGCAAGTGGAAGAAGACCGAAAGAAGAAGAAGCCTGTGGAGACTCGGTGATGGAGAGGGAGAGTGAAGGAGATGATAGTGGGAGCATTACATGGGAACTTGCAGGAAAACGGTGGATCCGACCTTTTCTGGGTCTTTGCCCAGGCTTGAAGCAAAGCTGAAAACGTTGTGGAAGCCCGTACTCCGGTTCCACGCCGGCGAGCAAACTGCCGAGCTGCTGCAATCCAATCCCTGCCCCGTCTTGGCTCGGCTGCCTTCTTTGCCGGTCACCGCTAAGCTCGCCTAGCCGCCGGTCCTCCCTGCTTCGATTCGCTTTGGTCATCGCTAGGTCAAAGCCATAATCTAGGAGGTAAGGGTGAGGTTGGTAATTTAAGTGGGTTATTTAATTTTATTATATAGTTTAAATGCATGCTATTTTGTAATTAGATCTTAAGGCTGTTTTCATTATGCCTTGACTAGTCCCATTAGTTAAGACGTCTTAGGGCTTAGAATTTTGAAACTAATGGTTGGACCCATGACATAGTCTTACATGTGATTGTCATGATTGATTTATTAATTGAAATTTGATTGCCTTAAAATAACATGTCGTCAAGTGAAATTGGTGAGTTATACAAATAACATGTATTTTAGGTCGTCACTTAAGTTTATTAATTGCCATGCATATTGCACGCCGTAAATTAGTTGCATGCTTAAAAACTTAGCTAGGTGCATCCATGGCTTCGGTTCTTTCATGTTTAGAACCATGCATTTAATTCATACAGACTTAGGATAGTTCATAATTTTTATAAACCAAAAATCAAATAAAAATGTCATGTGAATTGCATTATATGGTCTCATAATATGCATGTCACATATGTGAACTTCATGCCTTCGGATTAATATAATTACATCATGTAGGTTAATTAATAACTACATCTCATGCATTGATAATTCAATATTTATACAAAGCATATACAAAAAATTCACATAGAAAAGAGTCAAAAAAAGATTTGCATTTAGAAGTCATGTTTAGGAAATGCATGCATTGTTTGGTTCATAGTAAATATTTTGCAGAACACTTGAAGCATAGGATGATAATGAAGCTCCCCTTTTACTTTGCGTAGCACATCGAAATTTCCTCATCCTTTTCTAGCAATTTGTTTATTACTTTAATTTGTTGAGTGCTAAATAACTTGCTCGCGGCACGCATGATTACCCATCGCCTATTAGTAGCTTAGGATTAAAATTGACTAAGAATGTTTGCAAAATATATTTGAAATAAAGAGAAAATATACTCAAAGAGCATTAGAATTATCTAGAGTAACCAAGTTTTCACCTCTATGAAATTTTTAGTTTGCAGAAATAAAATGTTCTTTTGCATTTATCTTAGGTTTCTGATTAACCCCATAATAAATTAATGGTGACTTCTAAATGAATTAATTTGCATGTTTAATTAATTATATTAAAACTCCAAGGTTGCGATTGGTGGCATTGGAGAGTCCGCGCTAAGTTTTTGCCTAACAATCTATCAACTTTGTCTAATTTGAACAATGAAAAATGCCGACGAGGCTACTTTCAATACTTTTTAGTAAAGATCCCTAAAGAATTGTAAAATAAAAACAAGATAAAACTAAAAATAGACAAGAGATCAATTGCTCTCTCGATACGATGGTAGCGCCACAAGTGACCCTTGCCGGGTCGTCGACTAAGGTTGATGGGATTGGCCCTCGCCATAAGAGGGTCGATTGACCCTCGCATTGAAGTCGCGAGGGGGAAGTCGACCCTCACATGGTGGTGGCAAGGGGTGGCGCCAACGTGGCTAGGTCGACAAGCCCTCAACTTCTTTAATTTTTAAAATTTTTCAGGCTTTTTTCTAACGTGGCGCTAAGTGGACATTATGTCAATGCCATGTGTCATGGAAGAAAATTTGAAAAAGTCACATTGGCATTTTCGGAGAGACATGCTCAATTGCATAAATTAAATAAATTTTAAAATAAGATTGCACAAAATTAAAAATTTGTATATATTTCGTGAGATTTAGATTTCAATAGTGGCAAATCCCAAATGGGGTAAGGGGGAGGGAGGCCAAAGCCGAGACTCGAATTTCGAGGTTGTCACCATCAGAGGAGGAAAGCGGAATGCCAGAAGCAACTTCTTCCTCTTCTTCGAAGTTCAGTTTCCGAACAGCGACGCTCTAGAGAGAGAGAGAGAGAAGAAGAAGAAGGAGAAGAAGAAGATGAAGCAGGCGGAGCTGACGGGGATGCTGTGCGCGGCGTGGGCGATCAGCCTTCTCTACGGCGAGATGTTGGCTTACTGGGTCCCTCCTCTCTGGTCCTGTTCATGGCCTCATCTCAATCCGCCTCCCACCTCCACGGTGCTTCTCCTCCTCCTCCTCCTCCTCCTATGTCTTCCGTTTCCGTTCTTGATGCGAGGCTTCGTGTTTCACCATCGTTTCTCGCCGTCGTGTCCGTATGTCGTCATTCGCCGCGCACCCGTTGGCTGCAATCGCCGAAAGTTCCTGCCTTCAATTGCGGAGGGCAGGTTTGATTCCGTAACGGAGATCAAAATCCATGCTTTAGCGCTTCGTGCTGTGGGTTGACTGTTCATGAGAAGTATCGACTGTGGGGGTGGAGGTAAATCTGCAATAAGTTATGGATGTTGCGGGCGCTCGACGTATGTATGTGTGCGTAATTGATCGGACTGATGCTCCGTTAGGCGAAATTACTTGGGTTGTTACCTTTATGGGTTAAGAATGCGCGAATACGTAGTGAAAGTTTGTTCTGTCTGTGCTAATCTCAGATGGGTGATGTGGGAGATCAGAATGGTTATGTTAAAGTTGCTGTTCTGGCTGATCCACAGGTATTCTTGCGTAAGTTGTGTTCTCCATTTGTTGCCGGCGGTGTCAGTTCATGTTCCCCTGCATCTGATACTGATTTTGTGTGTCGTCAGCTGATGGATAGAACGTCTCAGGACCTGCCGCCTAAATCCTTTGCTCTGGAGATGGCACAGTTCTATACGGATCTGTTTATGCACAGAGCCTACTTGAGTTCCATTCTGCCTTTCAAACCAGACGCGGTTTTGTTTTTGGGTGATTATTTTGACGGAGGCCCATATTTGTCTGATGAAGAGTAATGCCTGTAGTTTTCTGTATTACTTTTGGAAAAGTTGTGTGCGTGAATAACTGTTCCGTGTGGATGCTTGAATTTGTGCACCACTCCAGCATGTTGATTATTTGGCTTATTTCCTTGTGTGTTTACTTAGACATCCTACTTGAATTCTCTTGTAGAAGTTTGAAGGTTTATTTAATATTAGAAAAAATCAATTGCTTCATATATATTCACATCAGTAAATAATATAAGAAAGAATTAGTTGCAATTATGAACATGATATGTAGGCAAAGGACCTTATATAGAACCGATTCTGGTGATCCACACAAATCTTGTCTGTTCATTCCCTTAAGATTTAGAGCACAAGCTTGCTGCTGAAGTAAATTCCGTTCTGTCCCTTTTTTTCACTGTTGGAGTAAACTTGATAGAGCTTCCCACTGTGAAATTACAGAATTTTTTTGTGCATCCTTGTTTTTGTTAGATTGACATAATGTAATTTCCATTTCTGTATTTTTTCTTACGAAAGGCCATTCACATGTTTTACCCTATTAGATGGCAGGATTCATTGAACCGCTTCAAGCATATCTTTGATCTCAAAACTCAGGAAAAGCAAACAGAATATCCATTCTATTACATTCCTGGAAACCATGATGTTGGTTATGCAAGCCTTCACTCCCATAAGCCAGAGGTATCTCAATAAGTTGCCCCTTATGCATTTTTAGTAGTAGTAGTAGTAGTAGTAGTAGTAGTAGTAGTAATAGAGTTCTGAGTGACGTGCATCTTCTTGTCTAATCTGGACAAGAGGCACTTTAACTGGTGTCGTCAGGTTGTAACAGAAAATTAAGGCTATTTGTTTTGCTTTATATAGGGTTTGTCTATGTATTGCTCCCCCACCACCCCGAACAAAAATTTGTGCTTTTACTCATTTTCTGTTTTCAGGTTCTCAGACGGTATGAAAGAGAATTTGGGAACACAAATCACCGATTCACAATTGGAAAAGTGGAGTTTATTGCTGTAGATGCCCAAATTTTAGATGGTACGTGAAGATATTTTATTATGGTTTTAATTTATGTTATGCTTTCTTCCATACGCTTGAAAGTTCAAAACTGGTGACCTGAATTAGCATTACTTGCTTGTATACAAATTTGTGTCTTCCATGCATATTCTCAGTTTATATACTTAAGAAATGCCTCTTAGACAATTTCTGAAATCTGAACTACCTAGTCTCATCCGCATTGTAATGCATGCTTTTTTTG
This sequence comes from Syzygium jambos, assembly GCA_031216235.1. Lineage (NCBI taxonomy): Eukaryota > Viridiplantae > Streptophyta > Magnoliopsida > Myrtales > Myrtaceae > Syzygium > Syzygium jambos. Next base: position 17,793,792 of record CM062228.1, read on the forward strand.
TTTTTGTACTTTAAAATGCAACTAAAGCATTCTGGAATGGGTCCATTCGTTTAGATTCATATTATGTTGAGGCAGTGGAGTATCTCATTTGCAGGGCGTCAACTAGAAGGGAACGCTTCATCAACTTGGGATTTGGTAAAAGGTGTCTCGTTGGGTATGTTATTTCCTTCGTTGATTAGTGAAATATTTGACAGTTCAAATCCATCTCTTTTTGGGATGAGTTCTCAAGATTATTTGCAATTTCCTAGGTTCACACTCAAATCCAAGGGTTTTATTAACTCATATTCCTTTGTATCGGCGTGACTGGACTTATTGCGGACCCAATCGTAATTCTCCGGTAATCAATCAGGTAAGCATAGCTGATTTTTGTTAAGAAGAAATCATTCAAAATATGTGCATCGTCAGTAGCATAGGTATTGCATTGTCTCTTTCCATAAAACTTTTAGTTTACTTGAACTGTTCAGCAGCATGGTCTTATTAGAGCAATGCCACATCAATGTGGGCATTTTATGGTCAGCCAACAAGCTTTTGATAACTGGGAAGTATGGTCCAGATTTAGTCTTGTGGGTCCATACTTCATTACTATCATGGTGATGGTTCTTGGCACTCGAACTGACATAAATCTCTTTAATTTCCAGAGGATCCGGCGAACTACTGAAAATCAAGAAATAGCGTAAGCGTCTTGTTTACTTTCTTTCTATGCTCAGAATATTCATCAGCTTGTGACGATAAAGTTCAGTCTGACAGTTAGTGATACAGGTACCAGAACTACATCACTGAGGAATCATCTAACTACTTGCTGGATTTGGTCAAACCTGTAAGTTGGATTTTGTGTGCTATCTTAATCTGAGATGAAATAATCTGTTGTAACTTGGCCTTCGAATAGTTCTGCTGAATGCATATCTGTGGTAGCACCGGCCTAATTGTGGATGGGATAATGACAAGGCAAGTTCTAAAACTTGTCATGATAATGCACTTGACTGTTAAAACTTTCATTTGTGCATTTAAGTTCTAAAATTTGCAATTTTGATGCGCTTGAGTCTTCCATTAACTCCGTCAATTTTAAGTGCATGGAAAATGGCACGTGGCTTTCTTTATTATTTTGGCAATGCTATGTGACCGCTATTTAAAAATGCCATGTAGATTTTCTCTCACGAAAACATAATGGGGCTAACAGAAGGACTGAAGTGGACACCGTGACAAGTTTTGGGACCTAAATGCAGGAAATCAATATTAAGGATTCAAGTGGCTTTAGGTCTCTCGCTGTAATTGTCCTAATTGTGGATTTTTTGGTCTAGTGCATTAGTTCAAAATTGTGGCACCTTAAGGTTAAAGTGTTCACCTTTTTAAATTGTCTGGTATCTTGAAGACTCCAATGGTGATTTTTGAACGCTTGAGCAGATTTGGGACTAAAGTGAATGTTGAGGATTTTTTTGAGACAGAATAAATCTTGGGGCAGAATTGGGGTTGGACCTAAAGTTGGGTTTTTCTTAGGGAATTAGCCACCAAAATAATTGTAGTTAGTGATGCATCTAGTTTTTTTTATGAAGTCTTATCTGTTCAAAAGACACCAAAGTTAATTATTATACTAATATATCACTTAAAATAAAAGAAAGAATCTGTCAGAGGTTATCTTACTTCTGGAAATTATAATTCATTATATTAAGATCTATATATTTCCTATCAAATCAGTGATACGATAAAGTAATCTTATAAACATACATATTAAAGAAAAAAGAAATAGTAAAGTAGCTCAAGAAAAGCAAAAAACGACATAGACATTCATTGTAAATGTCACCTGCATGAGCTCAGTGAGCAGTCTGTTGAACCTTATGTTTTCGGTGGTTTGGGGGGGTGGGAGGTGGTGAGTCGTACAGTCCAACCCCAAAGAAGTTTTAAGAAATTCGTTTCTTTGGCTTATTACAATGAGTTGGAAGGGGCCATGCTTGGCTCCGTGGCTGTGCATTGTCACGGCGGCTTACAGCTGTAATTCATTTAGGTTTTTTATGCTTAGATGAAAGGTCAGGTTAATATGTGGCCTATAACTCGTAAAATAGAGTGGGGCTGTTTATACTTAGTAACAAACTCACATGCAGTTATCTTGTAGGTGCTTGTTCTATCAGGCCATGATCATGACCAATGCACGCTGGTACATAAAGCCAAGTATGGGGATGTTGTGGAGGTAAGCCCATGGTATTTGGTTGGAACAACCCATCTGGCATCTAGTGTATAACATCTAATGGACAGCGGAATTCAGCACACTGTAGGAACTGTGAGTTGGCAGCAGGGGAACTTACATCCATCTTTCATGCTGTTGTCTGTTAGTAATGTGACAAATTCGACTGTGTCCAATTCACAAGAAGCAGTTTTAACTCAACTCTGCTTTCTTCCCATGCAAACTCACATTTACATATGGTAATTATCTTATCTCACCATCACAATGTGATTTCCAGTTTCGCTATCTAATTCTCATGCTGAGAGTTACGGATGTTGTCAGGTACCTTTTGCTGTTTGTCGTGACTCTTCTTGCTCTCCTCTTCTGGCCAACTAGTAGCAAGAGCTTTTGGCATCAGATTTGTGGGACTATCGGCCATTTCAGACATCTCATAAGCTCTAATCTGTTTGGTGGAGCAACGAAAGAGAAAAATGAAGATGAAAACTTCGTTTATGAAGAGATTTGGGACGCTGAAGGAACAATGCACCTTATCAAGAAAAGCTTGGATGGCCCTACGAATTGTTCGAGTGACAAAGGTCCACTAGTAAGGTGATCAAGAACAAACATAATCATACTTCCATTCTTTCATGAGGTCTGGCGCATACTTCGAGTTTTCACATTCGCATGATTTCTCTTATTGTGCCAAGCTTTCCTTAATGTTGCCGTCTATAGATGCTGAGATAAGTTTCTCTGGTTTTTCTGGTTATGTCAAAGCAGGGGTAGTGCTGTCATGCGACCAACAGCAAAAATACAAAATCAGGACTTTGAGGTGTCTATGGATGTAGATACAAATAGTGATGTTGGCTCTAATGTGAAGCTAGCGCTTAAAACAAGCAAATCCAGAACTAAGATCATCATCCAGAGACTGGTCCGAACGCTGCGGATGCTCACCGCAATTGCAGCAGCAAATGTTCCTCTATACATGATGTTACTCTTTAAGGATTGGAATGATAAGTGATGTTCGGAAATTGAAGAGTTTACTATCCATGATGCTGCTGTTGCTGCCACAGCACAGGACTAAACATTCCAGATCCAAAAAAATGAGCTTCCTCTTCCGTTCCATGGCATCATAGAATCTGACTTCACAAGGTGGGTCTTTTTTGCCTCTGGAAGTCTCTTGTATCGCCACTGGACTGCTCTGGCATTTTTGCTCCTTGTATACACATCAAATGTGTTTGTTGTATTTTCACCTCAGTAATTTATACACGCTACCGGATTGGACACGTCTGTTGCAATTTTGAGCATTGGTTTTGCCATTTTCTATACCTACAAGGGGTTGACTTTGCAAAGTTGAGATGCATTACAGGCAACGTTTCAGTATGAAATTATCTTCTGTTTACAAATTTGAGCCTTTATAGATTAAGCAGGTCAGGCGAAAACTAGAGGAAAGATATCTGAAGTTGAATCTCCAATAATGGCCAGGAATCTCCAATACCCTCTTGTGTATTTCTGTCAATTTCTAATTATGAATACTAAAATTCAAATGAATACGGAAAACGGAAATAACTTTTGTTCTAGAGTATAAAATTTCAATTAGTCAGATTTATGTATTGGAAAACACAAACCCTGTTTACAGAATTTTTTTTAGCGATGTTTCAGGATTTCATTCCAAATAAACCAAAGAAGAAGAGGGAAATCCTGCTACATGCTCGAGCTTACATAATATTAAAAAAAATCCCATTTTACACCATATTGCTCTATGACTATCAACATTTACTTTCTTTTCAACATCTACTGTAGTAGTGTAATACGAAGTCCAAGAAAGTCTTCCTCTATTAACTTTCTTTATCCTTTACACAATCTAAGTTAGTATATACAGAGAAGGAAGAGTCATGTAAGCATCCATCCCTAGAAACCAAATATTATCGTAGTAGGCACTCCAAGAAAGCTTGAAAAGTAAACTTGGAGACGACTCCCCTCTGAAGGTAGAGACAACCCAAAGAGCAGACTGTAAAAGATGCCAGATGATATTAGCCTCCAGATGACACGATCAGACTCTGATGGATTTGGCACCATGGAGCTTCAAAGAGCAGCTTGTATCTCAACCAGATCAATTGGCCTAGCTGGTGGCCAAAGTCTGCTATGGCCTTGAATAACATCTGCAATCTTTAGACAAAAAAGACAAAGCAGAATCACACACTATTCTGCTTGTAAACCTTCTCAGAAGAGGCCCAAACAAATGCCAATCATCATGCAACAGATAAGCCGTTGCACCATCCCCAATAAGGTGCCTCATGTGAGGTTCCACAGCAACTCTAAGCTTTGATAATTTCCTCCAAATATAAGAGGACTTTGTTGTCAAATGAATAGTCCAAAAGGACTTGTCCCTTGGCTTGTAAAACTGAAGCCAGGAAACCAAATTTGTGAAGCGATTTGTGTAATTGACCCTACCTAACCATCTAAACAAGGAAATGTTAGCAACGTGCACTGTATCCACTTTTCGGGTGACGTGTTATCGACATTTCCATAATGACATTTTCTCATTATATTCACTCAATTAATATCTTTTGGATACTCGTTAACGTGACCCACATAACAATCTCGTCTCCTGCGTTTTATTATATCTCTTTTTCATCATTGATATGCAAATAAACTACTATTAGAAAAGAGAGATCACACCATGAATTTTCTCAAAATAGATGGTCCATTCATGTAAGTATCTTATTAAAACCTCGGACGTTACAACATTTATCATGAGTTACCTCCGATACACCAGAAAACAGGCCGATGAGATCCTTAATTTCTCTCAGAAAGAGAACAAAAACTAAAACGGCTAAAATTGAGTTCCTCTGAAGACTTTTCACGTAACAACCCTTATTACATTGAGCCCTTATTGCAATAACATGCGACATCCACGTACAGAAGTTTACACATACATATCACTTCATACCAGCTCCATCAAATCTCCGAACAACCATCTCGGCCCGACCGGTTCGTGAAAAGGCTTGAGCGTGCCATAATTTAAATCTCTCCTTCACACGTGTGCCCAAAAACACAACCCTAATGGTTTTCCACCATTTCGAGTCGGAAAAAAAGGGAAACGGGCGCAACATGGCATAAGGAGAAAAGACATGTCTCAGCCACACCCACAAAGCCACCTGAACCGACCGGGACCGCCGCCAGCATCCTCGGACTGACGAAGCTCTCCGACAAGTACTAGAAGATCGAACACCGTTCTGATCTTTACAAAAACATGATAAAGGAACCCGATGATGATGTTGATGTGAAAGATAAAAATCATGAATGAATTAATTAGGGGAATTTATATAGAAGAGGGTTGGGTTGGGCTTGGACTAGTCATCGCCTTGGATGTACCAACACAGTAACATGGTCGCACAGCGGCGGAGGATGTAGATGCGGGCCCGCTGTTGCCGGACCAACGAAGCACACTTCCTCGTGAGGCCACCGTTGCCCTTCCTCTTGCTGTACGACTTGCATTGCTTAAGCTCGGCCATGGCTGACAATAGATTATATGAGTTTGACTATAATTGGGCGCTAGAGAGACCAATTTTCTTGGGTTTTCTGAAGAAAAAAAGCTCGACGCAGAGCTTGGAGTCATGTGGTGGGGTAAGGTGAAGTATTTATACAAGAATGACCAAATTTTTTGAAGGGAGTGAGAGAGCGCGAGTGGCTTTCTTGAAAGTAAGGGTTCTTTCCTTTTTTTCTACATGGGAACAATACAAAGCTTTGGCAGATTTTTCTATGCAGGGGCCGTGAATGTGGCTTGATTGATGTTTAAGTGATATCAAAGTAAGAGCTTCATAGATTATCGTGATTTTATTAGTTTAACTTATCAAGGATTAGCTGGGAGGGGGCTGTATGGGAGGGAGGATTAGAAAAGTGGCAAAGTGTGCGACTGTGTGAGCATGAAAAGAGGAGTGTTGCTTGATGAAGAAGAGGCAAAGAGGATTAGAATATTGTGGGGGACATGGTCCCGGCATTGTTACCTCAGTCCTAAATTTGAGATATGGATTTTGTTGGATCCTATGTGGTGTTTTGGAGAAAATTGTTCAAAAGATCCTTAACCATTTGTACTTTTGTCAATTCAGACCTAAACCTTTTAATATTGCCAATTCAGTTCTAAACATTTTTACATTTCACCAATTGAGTTCATCTGGTCAATTGTGGTTGGAAATCGCTGATGTAGACGTTGACCATCTTATGTGGCATGGTCGGCATTGACGTTGACAATTTATAATAATTTTAATGATATTTATTTATTTATTTCTTTTCTTTTTTCTTCTTTCTTTTTCTTCATTTAGCCGATTGCTAGGCCTAGGTGATGGTTGGCGAGCAGCCAAAGGCAACCATCGACGAGGTCACCCTTGAAGGAATCTACCGAGGGTCACCCTTGCTCGAAGTTGGCAAGGTAGCGCTCGCTAGCCTTCGATGAAGGCCAGCCTCTCCGAGCCATCAAGGTTAAGCCTCACTTGAACCTGGTGAGGTCACCCCTCGCCAAATCCCGACGAGGGTGACCTCGCTGGAGACTAGTGAAGGCGACTCTCGCCAATTGTTTCCTTTGGCTAGTCGCTAGCCATTGCCCAAGCCCGGGGGCCAACTGGAACAAGAAGAAGGGAGAAAAAGAAAAGAAAATGAAGAAATAAATAAATAATTTGAAATAAATATTAAAATATTATGAACAATTGTTTGCGTTAGTGTCAATCATGCCATGTAGGACGACCGATATCCATGTTAGCAATTTTTTGTTAAAATTGACCAGATGGACTTAATTAACAAAATGTGAAAATGATTTAGGATTCAATTAGCAAAATTATAAGGTTTATGATCGAATTGATAAATATGCAATAAGTTTGAAACTTTTTTGATAATTTTCTTGGTATTTTGTGACTCATGATCAACCTTTTAATTGCTTGTAGACCATGTGCGTCAAAATAGGGGAGAGAGTTTATTGGATTTGAATGGGGCGATAGGTTAGTGGGCTCCACGTGAGGCTCACACTAGATATGATGGTTTGTATTCAAGTTGTCTATGTATGGAGGGACTCGAACCTCTTTACGAATTTGCAATCAAAGTGGGAGTTCCTGATTTGATCTCGTTAATCAAGTTCATCAAGGCTTTTAAGATCATATGAAAAACATGAAGTCTCATGATTGTATTTGAGAGTTATGACGGTCAAATGTATAACCCTACCATATAGCGAGTTTCGTATTAAATTCACTTCGACGAGGTGTATCCATGTATATATTGATTCGCAGGAAATTCATCGCAGTGTGTTACAATGAGAGAGTAGAGCGATATTATAATATCAAGTACACAAGATGCACAAAATCTCATTGGGTGATTGAGTATGAAATGCGCTTATTTGAACATTTATACGTGCTTGCAAACTAATTCCATAAACCAATCATTCTAATTCATTTATAACGTCACTCTTCCAAGCTGGCAATATGAATTAGATTCGACTGACCCCTAGGGTATGGTTCTCTTTCCATATAATGATATACGTAATGTCATTTTTTCATTCCGTTTCTTCTTCGTCCTTTCGCACGGGACCTGAGCCAAACTAGGGCAACCTGTGATAGCAAGAAGCATCATTAAACTAGGGTTTTCTTGGCGTTTCACGTTTTCAAGGAGCCCATGTTTGTGACAGATGGGACTATGGAGAGATTTGGTGTGTTGTGTGCAGAGACGGTCGCTTCGAGCAGCACATGTCAGAAGTTGCTGCTGGCGTACGGATCAGAATCCAATCCTGGCCGTCCCTGGCTGTTCCCAGCTTCAGAATCTCCAGAGGCGGTCAATGTCTCGGACAAATCTCCATGGATATGCATGTTCCATTCCTAGACTCGCTCCAAAAGCTCTAACAATGCACACATGGCAATCATTTGTCATTAATATGTAAGCTTTTCTGCAGGTTGTCTTTATCACAACGTGGTCTCCAGCTACTTAGACCACTACTCGGTGTGATTTTGAAGATTATGTTAATCTCCTGCTTTAGGTGCAGTTTGTTTCGAAAAAAAAATTAATTCAAAAAATATTTTTCTAAAAATAATTATTTATATTGTTCACGAAAATAAATGAACGAAAAAATTTTCTTCGTTCACGAAAATATTTGGACTTACAGTACTGTTGGTAATAAAAGCATTTTCCATATTCTAACAAAAAAATAAAAGTATTTTTTATTGACTATTTATTTCAAGTGATATAAACGATAATTTTTAGAAAAATATTTTTCAAATCATTTATCTTTCGCGAAATAAATAGAGCCTTAATTCGTCAGGTGCTTGAAATTTCAAACTTGGCTTCCCTTGCTTTTCAATTGTTGTCAATTTGATACTCATTTATAAGTGCCCTTTTAGGTAAGAGTTTTCTTTTCATCTACCGCCCGCTGCGGATAAATTTTGCACACAAACAACCGTAACTTTCGTCGATATGTTATATCGTGCATCATAATTGGAACGCACACAATAACATTAAGTATGCACAATGTCTTGTATATCCACCTCATCTCCTGTCGATTTGTGAAAGAAAAATCCGATAGTAATTATTTCTCTATTTTAAATTGATTTTTACAAAATTAAAGGAATTCGAAAGCTAGTTTTAAGTAGATTAAAATTAGTTGTCTTTGCTTCTCCAACGACGACTCGTAGATTTGTAAAGCTTATGCCAAAAAAAAAAATTCTCACTTATACAAATGTCTGATTTTCTAATTACTCTTAAGCACAACAGCCTGATAATTACTAGGTTGCTTAATCAAACTATCTTAAGAGGAATCAAGAACCGTGAAGCGAAAATCCTAGTGGAGGATGCCGACCTCTCGAGGAGTGAAGTGAAGATCACGATGTAGAGTTTGGAGATATTTGGCATTACCGTTAGACTCGAACCTCGATAATTCTGAGAGGACGTAGAAGCGCGTTGGTGGTCGCTTTTAATTCCCCCGCCCCTTGTCTCCGTTACGATCTCGGATCTACTGTCGCCATGCCGAGACGATGTTGGTGGTGGCCGTCGGTGGCCGCAATTCTTAGATCTACTATGTTTTTTCCCATCTTTTCTTGAAATGTACCAAACAATTCGTAGGATTAAAAATGTCCATCTTTACTATCCGGGGGATTTTTTTATCTTACTTTATCCTATCCCGTCCCATCCAAATCCTTATTCTGACCTATACATGTATACTTGGCTTAACTAATTCTATCGGATTCACAAATATCACCGTCACTTCGCGAAATGACTTGTTCACATGCACAACTGCGGTTAAGCGACTACTCTCTAACCAATGACAAGTTGCACTAGGGAACGGGCACGTAGTTTCTCTTGGGATTTATGTGTTTAAATTCCTAAATTTTTCTTCATTTATACTGATTTAAATCAATTTAATTTTCTCTTGGGGACATTGCTTGAGGAGTCACCAGTAAGCGGTGGTCAGTGTAGGGAAACCTCAAGCGACCCCTATTTCACTCCTCGTCCCATGGTTTCCATCCTCGTTTCATTCGAGACTTCACGTGAGCCTGAAGCCATGCAAAAGTCAGATTTTCCCAAGGTCGATAATTACAATTAATTAATCCCCGTTACATAGGTTCAATGTTTGGTGGCTAATGTAAAGTGGTTCAATATCATAATATATGCACTTGGAATCCCCCTTAATTTTTGTGCACCATAGTGCCAAAAAAAGGGTAATCGAAAATGTTTAATTAATAGGTTATTAAGGGTTCATACATGAATAAGTTCTTAAATTGCTTCGTCTGAATTCTTGGACGTAAAACTCGGAGGTGTTTGTTGGGGTGAGGGAAGAAAAACTTTCTCCCAACTTGGGGGCTAGGCATGCGGGCACTGCCATGTTAAAATAAAAAAACGTTGTCCCAACAGTCCCTAGGTGTATATGCCTGGACAGATGGGGTGGCCCCAGTCGGAAACTTAGACTTTCTCTGCTTTGGTGAGGTATTTTCGATAACCACCACTAGTGATCCAAGGCAAGCAAACTTTGGACTCCCGGAAAGATGGAAGAATGAAATGAATGTTGATTTTGGGGGTTGCATTTCTTGCTTTTCTCGAGTCACTTTATCTCGAAATCTTAGCACCTCCCAATTTGATTTATGACGATTTTTTTGGGGGGGAGTTTACCACTTTGATGAGAATTTCATATATTGAACTTTGTTCAAAGGAGTGCATCGCAAGCTAAGGACCATTAGCCTTTTTACTCGCACAAACACGTACTAGGACATGTACGTGTGCACTTAATGTCTCCCCCCGTGTGCGTTGTTATGTTAAGCGCGTATTAATCGAGGTTAGGCTTTGTGTTAATGTGCTGCTTCCAGGTTTTATAATATTTGCTGTGTTCTGGTGTTATCCAGGGAGAATTTCTCAATGATACGTCTCCGAGATTTGAATCTCTTGTGGCAATTCGCGAGCAATACACAGTCGAATCAGGATTAGATTGGCCCTAGAAGATCAGATGGGAGAGCGGAATCGTATCCAATTTAACCGACCAGGATGGTTTAAATAGGGGTGTAATCGATCGAGCCGATTCACTATCCAGGCTTTAAGATGCTTGAGCATTCAAGGCGAAATACATAACTTGAGCTCGATTAAGCTTGATCACTTAAACTCGAGCTCATCTCATTTAAGTTCTCAATAAGCTCAACGCGTGTCAATTCGATCAATCAATTAATTCACTTGAAATTAGGTAACCGGTATTTATCTTTTACCAACAATTTTTCTAACACTTACCAACTCTTTCATAAATCTACCGGCACGAAAGAAATTAATCCATCTTAGGTAACAGAACAATCGAATCGTCCTCTAAATGAATGAACAGTTGAGTTGATTTAGTGATCCAATGACCGAATTGCTCACCAGGCCCAACTAATATAAACTGTTATGGGCTGGCCCTAAAATGATGGACCAGAATAGATGTGGCCAATTCATTTCTATTTAGATTTGTCAATGTGTAAACTTCATAATTTTTTTTTTCAAATAAATGCACCAGAAGTCCTAAAACTTATCGTAAATGTGTAATTGAGTTCTAACACTTTCAAAAAGTTGCTATCAAATCCTAAAACTTGTCAAGTTAGTGCAGTTAAGTCCTTCTGTTTAATCCGTCCAATTTGACTAAAGGAAAATAATGACGTGGCTTTCTCATTATTTTCTTAAAACACGTGGCAGTGATATGGCATCCTCCAAGTGCCACATCAGAAAAAACTTGTAAAATTTAAAAAGGAAAAAGAGATAAAACAGAAAAGCATAAGAATTTAAAAAATAAAAAAGCTAAATTATGATTGATTCACATGTCTGGACGAGTTAAACAGAGCAATTAAAAGGATCAACTAGCAAAAATTGAGTCTAATCAATTGAGATTAGCACTTTAAGATTTTACTAATATGGTCTCTTCCACTGAGGTTACTTTGTAAAGTTAGTGAAAGTTACCCATCCAATTGATTTCTCTTACATGAATCACAGCAATTAGTGATCATGATGGACGGGTCATGAAAATCATAAGACGAGACCTAAAACTTATCGATTTCCCGTGTTTAAATCTTAGATTCTGTTCACTCAAATATTAAAACTTGCAACTACAATGGCATTTTGAGTCATTTCTTTTTGACGGAATGATTCAATTGGATACAAAATTATAAGTTTTAGAATCTATCTCGTAATTATATCATGATAAGTCCATAGTAAACCAGATAAATTGGGACAGAAGTTGGCATGTAATGTGTGGGGGTGACTTTGGTTGCACTGCATTAATCTGCAGTCAAGAGGGCTGCTCGTCGTTGGTGAGAAAGGGCAAGAAAAGGGGCTGCAAGTACCCATCAAAGTCAACTCGAGAATTTTTTGAGTCAACTTACTATGATTGATTCTACTGTGTAAACACCAATTCCCTCTCATAAAGCGTGAAACTTGGAAGACAACACTGATCTTCTTCAGGTGGTTTTTCTAAACATTGTACAACCTCTAAATGCACAAGCTAATCCCATTTTAGACGTTATCCGACAAAAAATTCGTCTACTATAATGTGTCAATAAGCAATGACAGTCGAGAAGATATTCGATGAACAATACATGTAGCACATGGCAGTAACAGATGTGCTCTACATCAATCAACATTTATAATGGTCGTAATGGATGCGTAGATATAACTGGATTCGCTTTTAAACTGGATGTACATTAACGGACGTGTGAGACCCTTATGATAATGCCTAGAGGGGTAACCATGTAGGATCAAACGAGCATCTTTTACCTCCAAACGTTATCAAATGTAGATTATGGAGTAAAAATTAAGAGGCAAAGCAGCTTTTGAGGTTGTAGCATGTAGCGAGGCTGTTGAAAGGATTCATACCAAAGCTTCAAACTTGCTTCTCCACCTGTCTTTTTCTCTAGTTGGAACCAACTATGTAGGTAAGAGCTCATGGTCTAACGTCGTTAACCTTGTCTTAATGAGCAAGTTTGGGAGAAAGTTTGTCATTCCCCCACGTTTTCAACATCGCATCAGCAGCGCAATCCTCGTTTTGTTTATTTATTCTCGTCCATCTGTTTCCATCTGTTGAACCCATCTAGGCGCAACTGTCAGGTTGACCATCCATAGCAAACCATGGCGCATAGAGATGGAACTTGAGTGGGCCAGGCGTTGTTTTCAAGTCCAACGAGATCTTGTGATTTACTGAGCCCAACGTGGAGGAACCTGAGTTGTTCTCCGAGTCCTTGCCGTGTAAATTGCAAAGACCACTTCCCCAGTCACACACCTAACCGCTTGACTTAACTCGTGTTGACAGGGCACGTTTCTATTTCACATAGTAGATCTAATGTTCTTTCAAATTTTACAACTGACAAAAGAACTTGGTCGGTTTCCAGTTCCGGTAAGAATTGGCCAAGACTAGGAGCCACTGATTCGGGTTGGGTCCAAGCCATGGACCGATCCACCAGGAAATCAATCACCCTTGCTTGCTTGTGGGAGTTATGTCAATCAAGTCATTTGCGAATGTGATCACAATACTTGCATGTTGAAGTGAAGGGCTTGCCTCTTCTGGAAGGTACTCCTAGATCATCCATATGGTCGTAGTCATGCATATTCAATTAGATATTCTGTAACGGGGTGAAACTTTTATAATAATATTAGAAGTTGTCAAGTTGGTCCCCGCTATCTGCTCTTTAACCTAAGGAAAAAGAGAAAAAAGAACAATAGAAACTACTTTTATCGATCACCCCTCTCGCCCTCCTTAAAATGGAAGGCTAATACTGTGAAGTAAAGAAGGGAATCTTCTCTCTTTTTTTTTTTTTTGATAATCGAGGTGTCCGGACCAGCTTGTACGCACCTCAACTATTCATCGGGGGAGATTAGCACAGCAACCCACCGCTATGGCCTCCCACTTAAATTACAAGTGCTCAACTGAGGAATCGAACCTGAGATCAGTGCGCCTAACCACACAATCCCAAGTACGCCCTAACCAACTAAGCTACCCATGGATGGGTGGAATCTTCTCTTTTGTTGGGTGTATTTATACAAAAATTGATGTTAATGCACGACATTACATGAGGCAAAACATTCGAACATATAAGAAGAAGAAGATGAAAAGAACTTAGAATTGTTAGCGAAGAGCCTGTACATTTGAATTTTCATTTGATGTTTGTGGTGGGGATTGTAAGGTCCCAATCATCCAGTCACTAGGAATTGTCAAACACGTTTGCATCAGTTAGTCCTTTCCAATTCCCACTTGCGGTAAATTGGGACTTAGACACAACAACATCATGATAAGCAAATGATTAAGTTAGAATCCTTCTAAATATAAAGAAATTGCAACTATATCAGGAGCTGCAAAAGTTCCTGTGAGATTTTTCTTCAGAATCAAAACCCTAGTTTTCTATCAATTCCCAGAATACACATCCGAACACCTTTTAATCAAACAACGGAGATGTACAACCCCTAGGAGGCGGGCAAGACGACCTTGATGTCCATCCATCAGGCAGACAAGACTTCACGACTTTTGCATATGATAAGGCATGTGACCATATTATATAAATCAGAGAAGCAGAAGGTGCAATCACTAATGATGATTAAATTAGCTTGTTGATACAAATCTCGACGATCCAATGGAGGAGGATAACGATAGATTAAATAAGTGGGTACTGGAGATATCGACGTGTGAGAGATATTTTCGGCTGTAATTAATAATTATAAGCTAGGAAATAATATAATTGGGCAAAGTGCACCACTCCTGATCTAGTCAAATCAAGAAAATAGGACACGTAACATGGGAACCCATGACAGGAGATCTCTCGCACGTCTCAAACAGATGGTCAGGAGCCGTAAGTATCACAGATGTGACCTTGGTTAGAAAGGCATTCGTTATTGCATTATTGGATTAAGTTTTGACCTTAACAGAGCTTCCCAAATTTTATGGAGACCCATCTAACAATTGACAAATTTTTTTATCCGATTGACAGAATATGCTGATGATCGACATTAAAATTTTTCATTTTATGATGGGCGATTGCGAAATGTCTGATTCACCGTAGAAAAATCGGGAGTCACAAAATGACGATAAGAGGATATCATTATTTTTTCTTTTTGACGCCGTAATAGAAATACTCGTGAAATGATCCTTAATATCTACCTTCAAGGTGTCACTATCGAGTAATCTTTTTTTGGCTTGACCCACATTGACCGAATGTGATCATTCATGATGAATTAGAGCAAGGTCATCTCTCTAGATTTGTTCGGTCAAGTGATGAATGGGTCCCTAACTGATTAGATAGGTGCAAAAAGTAGTTGGTATGGACCAAAGAGATCAAATAAGACGACTCCTAGGCTCCTTAGATGATGAAGGGTCCAGACCAAATAAAATCACACATCAAATAGGTGGAATACCGCCATGTAATATAAGGGACATCGGCGAGTATGTTTGCGACGGGTTGTGCCACAAAAGAGGGGGTTTGCAACACTTAAATTTCATATCCATAACAAGGAGATTTGTGACATAAACATTAATCATTGTAGTTAGTTTTATTCCGTTCCGCTCAAACGAATCAGACAAACACGATAAGAATATTTTAGCATAAGCTAATAATCAAAAGACCACTTTTTCCCATCAATTTGCCCATAGGAGAAAATACTAATATTGATGTCAAATCCTCTTTTTCTACTCATTGTTATTTCCTTTCATCAACCTCTTAGGTTGCAATTGATCGTCTGATTTTTGGTTAGAGAGAGAGAGAGAGAGGGGCTTCATGCAAAGACAACCCCATTTGATTTGCATCATAAATTGAAAGAGAGAGAGAGAGCCCCACGACAATGAGGAAATAAATTGCCAGTTAGCTAGAATAAGAAAATGAGTGACGGAAAAATACTCCCAAAAAATAAAATAAACACGTCACATTCGACGACCCCGACTGGTCGTTGATTTCAGCTGGAATGGGGTCGCGGTGGCTACTTTACCGTCCGATGTGATGGCCCCCCCAGCCGGTCTGTAACCCCGCTTAGCTGTAACACGGGGCGGGAAAAGTAGGTTTGGACGTTGAAGGGCAAGTTTGAAAGGTTGTTGAGCAACGGTCCTTCACTTCACCTCCTCCTCCTCCTCCTCCTCCTCCTTCGCCTTCGCTTCACTGCCTGTCGTGCCTCGTTCACAAGAGGTCCAACCTCAGCCACAAAGGACCAGAACCCTCCCACACGCAAGATTGGTTTCAGCTAATTAAGCAGGAGGGGTGGTGTTGAAAACTAGAATCCAAAAGAAACAAAAGGGTCGATCCGCAATCAGCTGCTCGTCCTGGAATCGCCCCCAACCAACAGTCAGCCACCAGATCTTGAAGGATATACACACCCATTGGGAATTTATATACAATCTCCCCACTTATACGCGCTCAATCCAATCTCACTCTTCCTTTCTCAGCCCCTTCCCCTCTCTCTCTCTCTCCCTAACTCTTCTTTGCTCTTGCACGTAAGTGAGACTGTACCCGTTACCACTTACCCGTACTTCAACACCGTGTGCGTGTGTGTGGGAGGGTGTGGAGGAGGAGAAGGAGGAGGGAGATCGCCATCATCATCATTGACTTATCGTTACAAGCCGCCACATCGAAACAACCTTCTCCCACCTTGGCCACGAGCAGTGGGCGAGATTTTGCTTCCCATCTTGGGTCCAAGTAAGTGCTTCTGTGAATCTGAGCTCTGAAGTTTCTGTGCTCTCCTTATCTTTGATGGATTGGAGCGGTTGATTCGGTTAGTTCGCTTCTCGCGGAAAAAAGAGAGTGTGAATCGCGTTTCGCAGCGTGACTTGACTTTGGCTTCTGCTTAGTAGAGTTCAATGTGAAAATAGTGACGGTGAGAGATCAAAATCGATCCTCATCTAACTAGTGAGAACTTGCGTCTGTCTGTTCTAGTCATCGTTTGAATTTTCCCGGGTTTCCATACTCTTGCTTTTGTTTTCAAGCACGGATCAGGGGAAAACTTTTTGTGACTCCGTGAAGTATGGATCCACTGATTTGAGATCAATACAGTATTGGGTGCATGTTGTTTTAGCTTTAAACGAGAGGTGGATACAAATCATAAGGTGTTTAACTGGTCTGCTGCATGATGGTTCACATGAGAATAACTGGTTAGTTTTGTCGGCTCTAAGTGGCTTAGCACAGTTGGCAACTTGAGATGAGAAATGCGTGCGATTCAAGTGAAGACATCGGTGTAACAGTATGTTTTAAAAACTTCCACTAGCATATGGTGTAAGAACACTTTGTTCTGTACCATACGGAAGCCGATTCAGAGTATCACGTGGGTGCTTCGACTGCATGGCCCTTTCCATGGACGAATAATAGAGTTCCAGTGCAACATTGTTTAGTCCTTACAATGGGAAAGAGACTATGAGTATAGATTCACTCCTCAAATCTCAAGGACCATCCCTGGTAGAGTAATGTCGTGGTGCAACATAATGTTGGGTATAGCACAATGAGCGTGGAAATTCATTCGTCACAAATGAGTACCTTGATATAATTCACAAGTTTCGTGAGAACTCGTAACAACTTCCAAAGATTCTGCATTTGTTGGGGATAAAGTGTCCTCCATGAAGCTGCATTATCAGTTTATTGATTATGATAACTTGCAGAAATTGAAGGATTAGTACAAAGAAACTCAGATGAGCCTAGCACTCCGTAATTTGCAAGTTTAATTGTCCTGTAAATGTTTTAGGATGATGCTTTCTATTGTTCGTTCAATCTCTATGATTATTTGCACCTTCAATTATTGTCTTGAAGATAGTTGTGCCGGGAAAAAAGTACTGCTTTCAGCGTAGATGCTCAAAGACCTTGCTACGCCCTTTCTTGTAGGAACAAAGCTTGAGCCATGGCAGAAGAGTTGGAGAAACCATTGCTTAACCCGGAAAACTTCAACAGAGATAATATCGATTTGGTAAGTAGCAGAAAATTGCCCTATGATTTAACACCCTGAAGTGCATATTTTATGGTAGAAACAAATTTACTGAGCATGCACTGTTGAAACAGGAACGCCTACCCCTAGAAGAAGTTTTTGAGCAACTGAGGACGTCACACCAAGGACTCTCTTCTGAGGATGCTGAAGCTCGGGTGAACATTTTTGGTCTGAACAAGCTCGAAGAGAAGCCAGTAAGACATCTCCATCTCCAAATTACAGGGACTTGACCATATTTGCCTATCATACTTAAGTGATTTGAAAATTTTCTCACTGAGAAGATTTTCAAGAAATGTCGACGTGAAAATGAAAGTTCAGATACACTACAGACACCAACGCCATTGACTGATGCGATATCAGAGGCTGACAACTATTCCTGAAATTTTTTCTTATCAACTTCGCTGCTTTTAGTTGTTGTATACAAAATATTTGGCTGCTTGTAGCATCAACCTCAGTTGTTTATTTACCAAAAAAGACAGAAATCAATTGCCTACAACGTTGTGATCTAAGAAAATACACTACGCTTCTTTGACAAATTTTCACCAAAAATTCTGCAGGAGAACAAGTTCTTAAAATTTCTGAGTTTTATGTGGAATCCACTGTCTTGGGTTATGGAAGCTGCAGCAATCATGGCTATTGTCCTGGCTAATGGTGGAGTAAGTTGACAAGAATTAAATCCTTTTCCTGCTCTTATTTGCAAATAGATTACTTACATTGACTTTGGCTCCATTTGTTTCCGGTTTCAGGACGAGGGTCCCGACTGGCAAGATTTTGTTGGTATTGTTTGCCTCTTGCTGATCAACTCGACTATCAGCTTTATAGAGGAAAACAATGCTGGTAACGCAGCAGCAGCACTTATGGCCCGTTTGGCTCCAAAAACTAAGGTACATGTAGAGGGGAGCAAGAGGATGGTCATCTCCGTAATCAGAAGAGTGCTGAGATCTTATTCATCGGCGATAATGCACGTTTTCACCCCTCAGAATGAAAATTTTTCTCTCTGAATTCTCTTCATGCAGGTTCTCAGAGATGGGCATTGGCAAGAGATGGATGCTGCTGTCCTAGTACCTGGGGACATAATTAGTATAAAACTCGGAGACATCATCCCTGCGGATGCACGGCTTCTTGAAGGAGACCCATTAAAGATCGACCAGGCAACCACTACTTATACGTTATAATGATTATATAGTCTAAATTCTCTTAATCGATGTCAGTCATTTTACTCCTAAGGCCCGTTTGTGCGTGCAGTCTGCTCTCACGGGAGAATCTCTGCCAGTGACAAAAAGGACCGGAGATGAAGTTTACACAGGATCAACATGTAAGCATGGAGAAATTGAAGCCGTAGTCATTGCAACTGGGGTTCACTCATTCTTTGGAAAAGCTGCACATTTAGTTGACTCCACTGAAGTTGTTGGGCATTTCCAGCAGGTAATATTGAACCCCGGTTTATGCATATAGAGTTTCTCAGTCCTGAAACTTCCCTAGAAGGCCATGACTAGTCCATAAAGAGTTGCGTGTGAGTCCTCCGATCATCGCTGAAAAAAGTACTGCAAAACTTTTGGATTGATGCTTTAGTACCTGTGCAATTTTATTCACATTCGTTTTCCTAGGCAGATCTTATTAGCTTTTCATTCGGTCAAGGCCTACTGTTATCTTGCAGCCCAATTCCGTCTTCATGTGCTCATCTTATCATGCTGAACTGGCTTTAATGAGGTCACTAGTATAAAGAAGACCGACTTAAGTCTACAAGCTTAATGAGACATCTCAATCATGATATTTTCAGGTACTTACCGCCATCGGGAACTTCTGCATTTGCTCCATTGCTGTGGGAATGATTCTCGAAATCATAGTCATGTTCCCCATACAACAGCGCTCATACAGAGATGGAATCAACAATCTTCTTGTTCTATTGATCGGAGGTATTCCCATTGCCATGCCGACAGTGTTGTCTGTCACTTTGGCAATTGGTTCTCACCGGCTCTCTCAACAGGTAAGACCTCTTAAGCTAGCTTCTAGCATCCTACTGCACAACAAAGCTGGCTAGAAAGTTGGAATTTTGTCTCTGCATAGCTAATGTGATCACCAAGATAATTTACTACCTTTCATCTCAACATGGATTGTTGACTCTCTCTTCTTGTGTTCCCGTCTCTCAAAAGGGTGCCATTACAAAAAGGATGACAGCAATCGAGGAGATGGCGGGAATGGATGTCCTCTGCAGTGATAAGACTGGGACTCTTACTTTGAATCGCCTCACAGTTGATCGCAACCTCATTGAGGTACGAAAATTTTGTGAGAATCTTTATTTACATGGATAACAGCAAGTAATCAAAGTCAAACAGTTAGCTGTTTAATGTAAACTTCCTCATTTATAAATATGTTTTTTCTCCTCTTTGAAATGCAAGTCTTATTTGTTGGAGTAAGCTTGACACCCCATTCAACCACTTCTTACAGGTTTTTAACAAGGACATGGACAAAGACTTTATTGTCTTGCTAGCAGCCAGAGCATCCCGATTAGAAAATCAGGACGCCATCGATGCAGCCATTGTTAACATGCTTGCAGATCCAAAGGAGGTACCAACGCACACACAAAAAGATGCATATTCCAAGTTTTCTTATTTTTGGGGTGAAAAATTTGGTACTTTCTTCTGCTTTTCTATGTGCTTCTGTACAAGTGACAGTTTTCCTATATTCAGGCTCGCGAAAACATCCAAGAAGTCCATTTTCTACCTTTCAATCCAGTGGACAAGCGCACTGCAATCACTTACATTGATTCTGATGGCATTTGGTATCGTGCAAGCAAGGGTGCTCCTGAACAGGTATTGCTGCGGCCAAAAGGCCGCTATAGTATATGATTGAGAGAGTACCAATGCCAACTTGCATAAAATCTTAAAGGGAATTAGTTCAATACAAGCTGGTCCGGAACATCTCTTCCTATTTATATAAAGTTGTGCCCCTGTCAATTGTTGGCCTCTCAATAGCATCCCATCCCTTACGTCCGTATCCTTTAGCTTGTAGTCTCACCTAGTACCTGTGGCAATCCTTTAATTCCCCATGTATAGCATTCAGAACATTCTTCATTCCTCAAAATGCTATAGCTTTTGTATTCAGAACTACTATCTCCATCACTCACACGTCCAATATGTGTGTCAAGCTGAAGGTAAAATCTTTTGATATTCTTCCGAGCGTCAGCCCATGGACAGGAACAAGCACTATAAGCATATATTTTCTGCTTTCCAGATAAATCAGATTCTCTTATCATTCTAATTTGACTTTACAATATGATTCTGAGCTTCTGCGCCAACTGTTTTCCTGAATCAGATTCTCAACATGTGCCAAGAGAAAAATGAGATTGCGGGAAAAGTACATACCATCATTGACAAATTTGCTGAAAGGGGTTTGCGGTCACTAGCAGTTGCTCTTCAGGTAATCAAGGAGCGAGAAATTCTTCATTCTATTCTTAAATGCAGCTTAACATGAGATGCATTAGAACAGCAGTTGCTCGAAATTCTCTTGCTCAAATGATAGGATTCCCCATTTTGTATTTTTCCAACCTAAAGTGGTTTGTAGGAATTGAATATCTTCATCCTTGCAGGAAGTTACAGAGAAAAGCAAGGAAAGTCCTGGAGGCCCATGGACATTCTGCGGCTTGTTGCCCTTGTTTGATCCTCCAAGACATGACAGTGCGGAGACAATTCGGAGAGCTCTTAACCTTGGAGTTTGTGTCAAGATGATTACAGGTAAGAACTCTACAAGCACCAAGAGCACTTCTCAGATCTTATTTAAGATGGCCTGGTTCTATAGTACTACCTGAATTGATTCGTTACATCCTTGTCCATAGCGCTAATGCTACCAACAATAATGCACAAGCAAATATTTACCGAGTTAATCATTTTGCAACTGCAGGTGACCAGTTAGCTATTGCAAAGGAGACGGGCAGAAGACTTGGCATGGGAACAAACATGTATCCTTCTTCAGCGCTGTTGGGCCGTGAAAAGGTTGAAAATGAAGCTCTCCCAGTGGATGAGCTCATAGAGAAGGCCGATGGTTTTGCTGGTGTATTCCCAGGTATGTGAAAGGATTTTCCTCTCGTCAAATTAGACTAGTAATTCAAAACAGAATAGCTTACGTAAAACAGAAAGAAGTCAACTTTCTTAACCAAATTTTTTCATTAGCATGTCTATATATTGTCACCAGATCATTTGAACCAATAGAAAAGTCGAGTTGTGTGAAAAGATATACGGACACGATCTCATGTATGCTTGCAGACAATGGCATAGATGTACTACATCTAAACATCTGTTATTAATGATCTCTTGGTTATTTTTGTGACCTGAATGCTACCTACAGAGCACAAGTACGAGATTGTGAAAATTTTACAAGAAAAGAAGCACGTGGTTGGAATGACTGGAGATGGTGTGAACGATGCGCCAGCTCTAAAGAAAGCAGATATTGGAATTGCTGTGGCTGACTCTACAGATGCTGCAAGGGGTGCGGCTGATATAGTCTTGACGGAGCCTGGTTTAAGTGTGATCGTTAGTGCAGTCTTAACTAGCCGAGCTATTTTTCAGAGGATGAAAAATTACACCGTAAGTATACCTCTCGCTGAACAGACACAGTTTCATATTAGAGGAGTGCTTCATTCTGATGGAACGCACACTCCACAAGCAAAATATGGTCTGATGTTTGTAGACACCAAGATTGCCTTTTTTCTTGATACCAAAGTGCTCCTAGTTGAACAAGTCCTAGAGATTAGACAATCTAAGTAAATTTTCTTCAAGTGCTTATTAGGGGACTGATCAATAAGAGCAAGTGTGCATGGTGAATCTTCTGCAGTGACTCACAGTTATTCTTCCTTGTAATAATCGTGAGATGATACTTATCAGTTTTATCGATGTGCAGATATATGCAGTCTCAATAACTATAAGGATTGTGGTAAGATGAGCTCATATCTGACTATAAAATTCTCTCTTCATACTCGATAAATGTGCAACACCTTATAATTGTTCTTCCGAACTATATTGCAGCTTGGTTTTGTGCTCCTAGCATTGATATGGGAATATGACTTCCCCCCTTTCATGGTCCTTATAATTGCAATTCTGAATGACGGTAATTTTTCTGATTCCGTTGACTTTTCTTGTTGTGTCAAGTACAATATAAAGGATCTCACGCCCACTATTTTGTCTTCCTAAATTTAAAAGTTCAGTGTGACTACACATCCAATGTTTAATGAAATGACAATATTGTCAATGTTGTCATAAAATTTTTAAAACAATAATCTCTCTCTCCAGAAGAAGGAAACCACTTTCAATAGCTGCTCATGAGTATGCTATTGATGTCCAGGTACAATCATGACAATCTCCAAAGATCGTGTAAAGCCATCTCCAAGGCCTGATAGTTGGAAGCTCAACGAAATATTTGCAACTGGAATTGTAATTGGAACATATCTTGCCTTAGTCACTGTCCTCTTCTACTGGGTAGTGCTTGACACTACATTCTTTGAGGTGAAGAATCTAAAGTCTTTTCCGTCTTCGAAGTTGACTAGGAGAAGTTAGTGAAAAGTTAAATACAAGGCTAACCTAAGTTCTCCAACAGGATCACTTTGGTGTGAGTTCACTATCGAGCAACAGCGAGGAAGTCTCTTCTGCTGTATATCTCCAAGTCAGTATCATCAGCCAGGCCCTTATATTCGTTACCCGCAGTCAGAGTTGGTCATTTGTTGAGAGACCTGGAACCCTCTTGATGATCGCATTTGTGGTGGCTCAGCTGGTAAGCCTCGTCTTTGAAAGAGCTTTCACAGTAAGCTGTCACTCATGCATTTACCAACATGTGCCGATTCCAAGACCCCCATGATAAATGACCACGATCTCCTACTTCTGGAATTTGATAGATGAACACCAAGCAAAAATAGATGGATGACCTTCCAGCGAATACATCTTAAGAATGGGAAGAAAAATATAACAGACTAAGAATGCATGATTTGCTGGCAAGAAATCCGTACGGCTTGGTCAAAACTTTTCCATTGAAAATAAGGCAATGGATACACCTATTAACTTTGGTTCAGCCATTGGATTTTGATGTATCTCTGCGAATTTTTTGAGTGAACCTCAGCCACAATTGCTTATTGTACAGTCCCAAAAAAAAAGCATCAGCAAGTTCCACAGTGGTAATATGAAAGCAATCTAGTGTCCTAGATCGACTCTTTACCTCCATCTACTAACAAAGCCTAAAACTCTGAGTTGACATCCTGACCGGAATCCAATTTGTCGGTGTTCAGGTGGCAACCTTGATCGCTGTCTATGCAAAGATAAGCTTTGCCTACATCAGTGGCATCGGATGGGGATGGGCTGGAGTTATCTGGCTATACAGCTTGATCTTCTACATACCACTGGACATAATCAAATTCACGGTTCGTTATGCTCTGAGCGGTGAAGCATGGAATCTTGTGTTCGATAGAAAGGTCAGTCCACACCTACTGTTAAACAACTATTTCTTAGAAAATTCATCAAGAGGTGATCAAGCCACTTAATCCTTCACTTTCTTTTTGGAACAACAGACAGCCTTTACTTCCAGGAAAGACTACGGGAAGGATGAAAGGGCTGCTCAGTGGGTACTTTCTCAAAGAAGTCTTCAGGGGTTGTCTGCTTCAGACTTGGAGTTTAATGGGCGGCGGTCTCGATCTTCTCTGATCGCTGAACAGGCCAGGCGGCGGGCAGAGATAGCAAGGTACTTTCACTCTCCTAACTCTTTCACAAGGGAAGTTTTACATAAACTTCCAAATGAGTTAGTTGTATACATGTTTCATACATGAGACAGCTTAGAGAACGTGTCATGGATTGTTATATGATATTTGACATAAAATTGCAGGCTCGGTGAAATTCACACGCTGAAAGGTCATGTGGAATCAGTTGTAAGGCTTAAGAATCTGGATTTGAACATGATCCAATCGGCTCATACAGTTTGAGGGGTCAACATGCATTGTTGTGACGTTCAATTTTCTACTGAAGGCAAAACGGGAAGCAGTCACCCCTTGGAACCAATGGTCAGTAAAATTCCGCAAGAATTTTCACCTGCTCTTGCTCAGTGATTGTGTGGCCCTACATATGATATTCCAAATTCCTAGGCTCCAAGATGAGGCATGTATCTCTAAGGGGTCTCTGCTAATAACCTGTGCCACTTTCTTATTGCTGCAATTTCCCATTTCTCAGTATGTATTTGCAATTTTTTGGCAGAGGAGGACTTCAGTTTTGAGCTTGAGATATTCTTCTTTCGGTTGGAGAGATTTATGTAATTTAGGTAACTCCAAAGGTAATAAAAGTGCTTGGCACAGCATAAAGTTTCTCTTCATTGGTTGGTGATTAGGTATAGGAAATTGGCAAAATATTCAAATGAATGATCTGTGAACTAGGTGCCTCAAGTATGACACAACCTCACTTGACAAGGAGATACGAAGTAACAAAAATGAATAAACTAGGTGACCCCCCCGTGAAAAGTCCACAACTTTTTAGTGTCGCACTGTAGGAATTGAGCCGACAGACGAAACAATAGAGGATGTTCTGCCTAAAGTAAATACCGTGTATGATTATTCATAGATACCTTTTTGTCGTTCAAGAGACATTGAACTGGGAGCACCGTGTAGAGTTTATTTATATTCTGAAACTGAAACAAGTTGCAGTTACACCCCAAATAGGAAGTTGTAGAAAAGCACATTGACAAGAAGATAGGGAACAACTCCAAGGAGCTCAATCCAGCATGACTGTGCTCTCCGCATTTTATTTTATTGGTGAACGTGCCAAAACGATAAACTGACCTCATAACTTGATAGCTGCGACCACTCATGCCACCACAAACTCAGGACTGGTATGAGAAGCTTCGTCCCGATGATTTAGTTGAACATTGGCTCCTTCCCAAGCCTCACAGAGTTAATATAATCTGTTAGGGAATGTGCGGACAATCCTGGAAGCACCAATCCTACTACCCTAAGCAATATGGAGAACCATCCCTCTTTGTACTCCGGTCCATGTGTGTAGCCCATTGTTAAACCTCTGATCAACTCCCAGAAGGCGTTCAAATATTTTGGAATTAGGTATCTAGGACCAAAGTAGTTTCTGTTCGGTTCCTCCTCCATTTTCTTGAAACATAAATATCAATTGAAAAATTAGTACCGTGAAGAAAGAATAAAAAACTGAAGGGAAATTGCAATGAATGAAAATAAGCGTATGTACATGCATAACTCTTTTTCATTAATTATTGCAAACTCTGTTGATTAATTAATAAACATTACGATAATAACAATCAGGGTGACTTTTATTGCAAGACCCTAAAGCATCAGGCCTATTTACAGATTTATGGAAAGAAGATTACGACCAACGTAACAAATTAAACATTCTTTAACAACTAAAGGATGCATGGCACCTATTTCCTCCCAAAACTTAACTATTCAGAAAGTAGTGGGCCTGGTACGATACTGGTAGAGAACAAAGCCATTGAAACGCACAAGTTCATACCTGCTCAGTGTACCAGCTATCATAGTATAGACATATTCCAAAATGTTTATACGAGAAAGTTTGATCATCATAAGGCAACCTCGGAACAACGTCATTACAGTACACAACCCTGAAGTATTTCGGGTAGGGATAGTCCAAATGCTTTTCCATGAACCTCTGGAGTTGCCTGTCCCCAACTCTCGGTTGGCCAAATGTGTACACGCCCAACAATCTTCGCATTACCTCCATCTCCTCATGCAGCACCAACACTGTTGGGAACAAGATGGCAAGGGCGCCACCTAAACTG
This sequence comes from Syzygium jambos, assembly GCA_031216235.1. Classification (NCBI taxonomy): domain Eukaryota; kingdom Viridiplantae; phylum Streptophyta; class Magnoliopsida; order Myrtales; family Myrtaceae; genus Syzygium; species Syzygium jambos. Next base: position 17,820,154 of record CM062228.1, read on the forward strand.
TGTCCTGTGACTACAAATTTCGCATTCTTGTGCTCCTCAAGTAGGCTCTTAAGCTTACTTCTCACGGCATAATATGCAGTCATCTCTGCCGTCTCTGGCCCAAACCCGTCATTGCTGGTGCTTGCTAATGCTTCTGAGTCAGAAGCATCAGCACCATTGGCAAGAGCAAATTTCTTCTTGTCTAATTGGAGGTTCTCTTGGAAGGTGACCGTGTTAGTTCTGTTGCCCAAACCTAAGGCTTCCAAGAATCCTATATGAACTTTTCCCAATTTCGGGATCTCATACCAGGAATAATTGAAATCGGTACACCAATCGTCAGCATCAAAAGGTTCCGTGCCCCTGAAGCCGATTAGTATGAGATTTGCATCTACAGGCTTGTCGCATAGAATGAACACTTGAGTCGACCTTGCCTTTTGGTAATCTAAAAGAAAATCGTGCAGACAAGTCAGCAATAAGTGCATTAATCAATGGTAGCAGAAGATGAAAACAGTTGTGGAGATAGTGATTTCTTGGTCAACTAATAAGTCAAAGCTAATGAAGGGCACACATGCTGGTTTAGATATATCCACTGGATCTGTCTTACCATTCCAGCAGTTGTAGAAATCCACAAAGTGCATCTGCATTCGCACGAAGCAAATGTCATCACTAACAACAATAATTGATAGAAAAAGTTAGATGCCAAGGGAAGTGAGTAAAGAGAGTGATGAGCGTGCCTTCCAGCGCTGAACTACCACATTTCTAACGACTTTTTCGTTCTCGTATGCTAGCTTCGACACCATGATGCAGAGGTCCAACAAAGCGCGATTTCCCAATTCTACTCTCACAATGCTTTCTTCAAATGCAGCGTCACCATGTTGGTCCGGCACATTCATGCCTTTGTAGAGGTCAATTCGCCCATCTAAATGCCCGATGGTGCTGATGAAGGTATCTGAGTCTCTACGCGGGACTATAACATTTCCTGCTCACATCAGAACACATCGTAAACTACCATCCCAAAGCACAAGAAAGTTCACAATCACAATGTAAATTGTTTCCCCACGCTACTATAAAGTTACAGTTTCCATATATAACTCAGGGAATTGAGGAAGTGAAAAGGATTCAGACAATTGAACCACAAGCCGATCAGACTTCATGGAATAGGCAATGACCGGGGGAGGGAATCGTCCTAGAGAAGCCGAGAAAGCAGCAATAGAATTATTGCCTAAACTCATGCTATCAGAAAAAGCCAGCACTAAAGCATATATCAGCTCCACCAAAAAAATATATGCTATCATGCGTTAAAAAGCAAGTACACATAGTAGATATTTCTTCCTGACAAAGCATTTGAACAATTTAAGGTTAGAATGTTATGCCCTTTCATCAAACTAACCGCCTATCAAACTGATTCTGGGGAAGCAAAAACAGACGCATGCTTCACAGTTCACACCACTGAACCCTGAGGATGTTTCCCCAGTCTTTACTCAATTATCACAACCGTTTCATTCTCCTTGGATGATACAAAAATCACGAAAAACAGAAAACGGAGTACCGCGAATTAAATTGGAGAGCAACCCAAGAAAGTTGCCATTTTCGGAGAGGAGATTGAGAACGAAGTCCACCAAGAAACCGGTCCACTGCATGGGCCTCCCAAAGAAAGCGATGACCCTGCGCGCGATGACCGAGACCACTATGACCCATCTCTGATCACTCGCGACCGCTCCCACGAATTCGCCCCCTTTCGAGCTCTCCAAGAACTTCACTCCGCTCCTCGCGTCGCCCCGCACGCCGTACTTCAAAAGGTCACGGACCCCTCCGCCGTGCGGGTTCACTATGAGGTACTGAAAGGCGCCGCCGCCGCCGCCGCCTCCGCCGCCGCCGAAATCGCGGTGCCCACCAGCTGAAGGACCGCCAAGGTCTCGACTTTTGCGGTCCCAGTCGATCCCACGTCCGTTTCTTGCGGATTCACCGGCCATGGCGGTGGAGTTTCCGTTTCCTTGTCGAGTTTGGAGGTGGCTACGAGTGATTCTTGGTGGGTGGGGGTGTGGACGACAACCTTACACCGATGTTCATCGAAACAAACAGTGAGCTGGTTCACATGCATACACAGACACTGCAGAGATGTTCGATCGATCGAGAGAGAAGCTGCTGTTTCGGACGCAGCGAAATGCAAATGTCAGTCTCCTAGTAACTTTTTTCTTCTTTTTTTTTCGGTCGATATCTTCGAGCAACTTCGAAGATGGAGAGGGATGGAATGGTCCGCGCGTTTTGTCGCTGAAAATGACGTTGTCTTCCTCTGTGGAATCGACGAGGAAAAAGGTACGCGTCGGTTTGTTGTTTCGTGACATGGATATCCCACGCTAGATAAAGTAGTATGAAAAACGGGAAAATAACAGGATTGGTCAATGAATTTTGACTCGACGTACGGTATTATCTTCAAACTTTTAATTTATTCAATGTGATCCATAAATTTTAGCCCGATATGTAATGAAGTTCATAAATTTTTACATTATTCAATGCGGTTCTTGAATTTTTTATCCATATTCAATTTAATTCGTGAACTATATGAATTGTCCTTGAACTTGAATCAATAAAATGACAACAATGAATTAAAAGCTCATGGACCACGTTAAACAAGTTAAAAGCCCGTGGACTACATTGCACATTGATCTAAAGTTCATGAATCACATGAAATAAATTAAAAATTTAGGGATCATATTACATATTAAGCCAAAATTCATGAACTATTTGTGTCATTTTCCATATAAAAACCTATGACTTGGCTTGGTGCAATTAAAAGATCGATGGCGATTGATTTTATGGCATGTCTCTAGTAATCCTGTTTTTTTGCTCGGACATTAAAATCAGCCCTCACACTCTTTCTTTTTATTTTATCTTTTCTCAATATCGTCCCCTTGCTTTCTAAAAAGTGCCAAGTTTTGCTGACGTGAGCTTGATGCCGTAAACAAATTGCTTATATGGACATGCATCTCTCTCTCTCTCTCTCTCTCTTCTAGCTTGAGCTCGCGGCGTCCATTGTCGTTTGCCGCTCAAGCTTGCGACCATCATGTTAGATCCAAGCGAGACGACAACGAGCGACATGGTTGACGTCCGCGGGGTAGTCCGATGTCAGCAGGATCGGTGGCCGGTGGTGGGAGGTTTGGATGCGAGTGGTCAATGTGGCGCCATAAAAATTTCGAGCAAATCATAGTAAAAAAATATCAGCAGTTCAACTTTGATGTCAACGATACGATGATTCATATAATATAATTTTCACTAACCAATTTTGTATAATTTACCAACTTTTTTCTAATTAAGTTAGTAACTAATTTGGGTTTTCAATTCCCATTTGAGTTGTTTATCAACATTCATTGAATTTTTTTAATTTACCGATTCATTGAGTTTCCACTTCTAGTTACCTTAAATAGCTATGCTTGTTCTGGGATTAATTTATAAACTAATTCCGCCTAATTAATTTTTATTTGAGCTAGTTATCAATATTTATTTGATTTCTTTTTTGAAATCGCATCTCTTATCTCTTACAAAAAAAAACTCTCTTATTTTAACCAACTTTTATTGAAATATCTTACCAACATCTTAAACTTACTAATTCACAACAAAATAACAATCTTTATTTGGAGACTTAGTAACTTCATTTCCCATTAAGAAACCTAATTGAAAAGGTTGGTAAATTAAAAAACCCGAATAAACGTAAGTAGCTAACTTAAACGAGAGCTAGTAACTTAGAATTAGTTGATAACTTAATAGGAGAAAAGACGCTATATAACTTAAAGTATCCATATAAGAATTGGTAAATTTAGGGCATAATCAAGAAAAAAATTGGTAAGAAAATTTTAAAAAAGAAGTTCGGTATTACATGTTTGCAGGCAGCATTGTCGAGTAATATTAGAACACTAAGTTGTGAAGCCTTTTGCAAATTGTGGGCTCGCCCCTTTTCGGCTTCGTTCTAAGTTCTAACCCATCAAAAGGAACCCGATTGTGATCAAACCTTATCTTGGGAGCTAAGATCAGTATCATATTCCATCACCGCCAACGAACCCCGAACGTCGTTGCGTGAAGGCAGAGAAATGGACAGCGTGGGAAGTAGGAAACTTCGTCGGGACGATGACTCCGCAGGAGGGAATGGCTTTCAATCTCGGAGACACAGACTTGCCCTTTTGCAGATTTAGTAAAAAAGATAAAGATCAGGGCATATCGCCATGTTTTCATGCGTAACCAAGGAATGGGTCGCGGACATTCCGAGTCTTTTCTTCTTCCCACCAACCTCTCCAGGAACAGGTCACCAAGATGCAACTTGACACACCTGGATCGAACCTGGATCGATGGCAATTTCGACATTCTCATGCTGCAAGCAGCCATGGCGCATAAACCGCGATTCCTGGATGGTCTGGTACATGTAGATAAGTCGAGACACATGCGGGGGGGTGTGTGTCCTTATGTGGCATCACTGGCATGCATGATTCATGTTCCAGCGACCATTTTCTTTCGGGCTGTTTCATTCTGCAAGGATGCGAAGTGTTATCACATAACACTACCATGTTTGATCTAGAGTCGAACTTTTGAGGGCTCACGCATTAATTGGCGGTTCTGCTGCATTATACACGAGCCTATGGACCGACTTATGAAGCAAAATATCACATAGGTTTATTCCGAGGACAACTTATTTTGTGTTCCACTCAAAACACAAAATCCCATTCAATCCGAACTGAGTTGATCCCAAATTAGCCTACGGGATCCAATGACTAAGACCGTTTACATATAACATCCGAATTACACAAGCAATCCCTTGCAAAGGCTGGCGATCTACCACAGATCCAAACCACCGTGGCAAAAAGTTAATATCTATAAAAACTACTTCCTAAGTCCCAATGGCCGAAAAACAAATTCCAGCAGGCAATGCAACATTATCTCGAGTTGCTGACCACACCTCGTTGCCGAACCGCAACTACTCTTTCTATTACCGGTAAACAACTCTGGTAATTTCCTTTACTTAGAAGGGTCACCGTATTGTCTAAGAGCCTAAAATTAACGATGTTCATCTTGACCACTTAGGTCGAAACTCCTGATCCAGGCAACAGGGATCGGCAGCATAAGCATCACTGTCTACTAGGACAGACTGGACTTGCCTGCCTATGACTTGCGCAGGTCACCAACAGTATAAGAAAGAAAGGACTTCAGTAGTTATAGACCCTCCAGCTGCAACCTTTACGTTAACAGCGAGCTATGTTGGTAGCGAACCTAATGATTACCAACCCATTTCCTAGTGACCAGGGACTGCGCAATTACATGATTGCATCTCAAGCAAGCTCAGGATATGCATAGCCAAGAAGAACATGAAAATCCTACCTACCGTCTGTCAAGATAGTGAAGAAAGAAACCACCTATTAGAGTTAAATTAATCTAAGACTCAGGTTTTGCACGCTTGTTGCCATCAATTTTGGCTGAATATCAGTTTGACTTAAAAGAGAAATTATAGTACAAGATAACTTTCAAATAAAGCTTGGAAGAGACGGCCGGGGCTGAATGTTTTCAGCTTCGGGAGAAAACAAAACGAAGCAGAAAAAGATGACAAAAAAGGAACAGCCCTTTTAATTGTAGACCATGTATTTTGGCGTAGCACTAAACTTTTGGTAACCTTTGATGACTTTATTCACAGCATCAAGGAAGTCTTTCTCCGTCACAGTCTTCCGGCGGGCTCGGATTGCATACATTCCTGCTTCCGTGCAGACACTCCTTATGTCAGCTCCTGCAATTACAGTTTGATGTCAGAAATGATAATAAAACAAGGCAGCATCAGTCCTGGAGCATATATTGAACATTAAAACTCCATCAACTAGTGCATTAGTCAAAGATGGCAAAATTAAGGCAGGCTTAAGTAATAATTTGGACAGGATCAACAAAATTGATAAGAAAAATTGATTATGATCAGCAATTTGCTCAGATGGAACAACAGCTACTTGATCCTCACCAGTTGAGTTTGGACAAAGGCGAGCAAGAAGTTCAAACCGAATGTCTCTCTCACAATTCATAGTTCGCGTGTGAATCTTGAATATCTGTGTCCTGCTCTCTAAATCAGGAAGACCAAATTCAACCTTACGATCCAATCTTCCAGGACGCAACAGTGCAGGATCTAGAGTGTCTGGCCTGAAATATAAAACCCCAGTGAGCAGAACATGTAAGGTCATTAACGTACCAAAGCTAAACCCAATTCTCCTGTTATCTTTCACAAACCCTCATAAAGGTACTCAAAAATTTCTATTCAACAATCTCAAGTTCTTCCAAGGTAGATTTGAATACTGCATTCCAGGAACAATCAGAAACAAAAACAAACGCTTGCTCAAACAACATTAAGTGAATCAAACAAGGAAAGAGAAAAGAAAAGCATCATCCTAAGTATACAAAGCCAAATGGGTAGATGCATTTTAAGGATTTTCTTTTTGGTCAGAATGAGATGTTTCCCTCCAGTTAATTATCATTTGAAAAAATAGGCTAATAATATGAAGTTTTCAGGCGGCTAATTTGCAAGACAAAGGCAGTCATTTACAGCAAGAAATAACACATTACCTATTTGTTGCCATAAGTACTTTGATGTTACCACGAGCGTCAAAACCGTCAAGCTGGTTTACAATTTCAAGCATTGTTCGTTGAACTTCATTGTCTCCACCCACACCATCATCAAAACGGGCACCCCCAATAGCATCAACTTCATCAAAAAACACTATGCAAGCCTTCTTGGATCGTGCCATCTGTAGGAGATCATGACGATAACATGAGAAATGTCAACATTCAAACAGTCAAATAAGTGGAGATGATTCAGTTACGAAATTCCGAATCATTCACCTGAAATAGTTCTCGAACCATACGAGCTCCCTCACCGACATATTTTTGAACAAGCTCACTCCCAATGACACGAATAAAACAAGCATCAGTTCTGTTAGCAACAGCTCTTGCTAGTAGTGTTTTACCAGTTCCTGGTGGCCCATAACAGAGAACACCCTTGGGAGGATCGATTCCAAGCTTCACGAATTTCTCTGGATGAAGCATGGGCAACTCAACAACCTAGACACATTAGGAACTCAAAGCATGAAACTCACGATCTTAATCTCTTCAATGCATTGAAAAAATGTAGGCATGACATCATGTTCACAGCCTAGATAGAATAGAAAAGAGATTAAAAGCAAAATGAATACAAGCCACAAACTATCTGGAAATGCGCAACTTACTTCACGCATTTTCTCTATTTGTTCCTTACATCCACCAACATCATTATACGTCACATCTGGCTTCTCTTCCACCGTCATCATTGTCACACTTGGGTCAATTTTCGGAGGCAAGGGAATCTGAATCTGATATTTATTCCGATCGACACTGAAATCACAAGATTGGAGTCAAATACGGAGAAGAGTTTCTTAATCCACAATATGAAACGACAAGCAAGTCCTAAGTGCAATGCAACTAAAGGACTCACGGCATGTCCAGTGGTTTTCAAACTTTAGAAGATAACCAAACAATTACAATCAACTACATGGATTGAAGAAAATCAAAATCATGCAGATTCACAGAGCCTGACACATCCAGGGAAAAAAATGTACCAACACACAACAGAACAGAACAAGCATCCTACAAAATGATACCTAAATAATTTACAATTCACCTACCCCACACGCATGCCCTCTTCAATGTCAGTGGGTGAAACCTTGTCACCAAGCCCAACAACAAACTGCAAATCACAGTAACACCATATCAGACCAAAGTCTAGACAGTATCTGAATGAGAGAAAAAGATTAGGAATGCAAACATAATACAAGCACAAAAAATACAAACTCCTCTTAGTGTTTGATGTGATGTTCATCAACTGCATTTTCATATCTCAATAACATAAATTGACAAAAGCGTATGCTCAAATGACAGATCAATTTTTCATAAACTTGCTCATGAGAAAAAGTCATCATACCTTTGCAATTTGCTTGACATTTATGACATATTTCGCATCGTCAGTATTTGGACTGATTATCTTGGTACATTTAGCCACCTAAGTCACAAAAAAGAGCCCATGCTTTCAATCATAGAAATGCATTTACGTTCCAGAATAGGTTTCAAAAACAGAGACAGAAATCCAACCTGAAGAGGCTGCTCCTCTTGCATCATCTGTTTGTCTGAAACAAGATCCCATTGGCTGGGTGCAGCCAAGCCAGTATCAGACTCCTTGATACCTATGGCACAAGCAAATGGTATACAATATCAGAGAGCATCCAAAATAGGAAGCCTGATTCTATCTAGTAACATCTTAAGCTACTCTAGCATTTCTACAATCCATTCTACTTTGGTTATATAAATCATACTCCATTCTGATCAATATCAAGATAAAAGAAGACTCCAACGTAACTCTGGAGTTCCATGTTTGCGGACAGGCATACAGGTAGCAATTGTCACCGCAAAACAGCAATGAGTTCACATATCAGAGTACACATACCCACCCAAGCTTTCCAGCTCATGTGAATGTAGAATATAGAGACACACAGGATTGCTGCTTCTCTTAATCAATGAAACATATCGAATTCACATCGATTTGTCCTAGGAAAAGAAGGATACGGAATTCGCGAACTCGATGCTAAAATCTCTACCGACTTTTCACATGGCTGGTAAATCACGCAATGCATGGCACTAAAGCAACTATTAACCGGGATGTTCGGGGGAAAACATACCACACAAGTCATTGACCTTCTTAGCCATCTCCTTGATCTCCTTCTCGGCTTTCTTTATACTCGCAGAATACGGTCCCAACCCCTGCACGATCCAACGAATCGAAAGGACGTCAACTCGAAAACACATAGCACAGAGACCAAATTGGAAACAGATATCAGCAGCAAGGAAGCCCACTGAAAAGGAACACGAAACACAACGGTCCTCTAGACCACCGTCTCAAACACTCGATGCTGCAAGCTAGACAAAACGGCCTCCTTCGGTCCGGAGGACCCGAAACAACTAGACAAACCCAACGGGGCATTCATCGTCCTGCTCACGGCGGCAATGAAACAAACAGTTATCGGCAACAAGCAACGAATCTAAGCGATCGCCGAGACTCAGCTCCCCGAGTTCTTCGGCCACGGGCGCATCGACAACAAGGTCGGGGAGCGAAATAGATATTAGGGTTTTGATCGCGGGGAGGGAACGCACGTAGGTCTTGAGGAGCGCGATGTCGTCCTCGTCGAGGGGGCGGGGGTTCTTCTCGTCCTTGATCTCGTCTTCCGGTTCCGGCGCCATCTCCTTCGGGGGCTCGACGGAGGTCGCGGTCTCTCTCTCTCTCTCTCTCTCTCTCTCTCTCTCTCCCCCTGCTCTGCTCTGTTGGTCTCCGATGACGGTGCTTGCTTTTGCTTCCGCGACTGTGCTTTTTCTTGCCCCTCGGGGAAGAAAGAGGAGACGGGGAGCTCGGAAAGGGACGGTCACGTGCTACGCACGTGGTGGTTTGTTGGGTTCGCGTTCGGGCCGGGGTTCGTTTTCCCGGGCCGGTCCGGCCCAAACTCTAGTAGAGGATTTCTGGAGATCTTTGGCCCGGTTTTTGGAAGAGGTTCACAAAAACTCTCTTTTTTTTTTTGGATCGGAAGTTCATAAAACCATTGAGTATTGACGCACCGAATGGAGTAATTTTTTTTTATTTCCTTTCAAACATTTTAGGCTCCGTTTATTTCACTGAAAAATAATTCCTCATTTTTCGATATTTAAATCGCTTAGGAAAATGAGTCAACGGAAAATATTTTCTTAGTCAATAAAAACGATTTTCGTACCAAAATTTAAATTTAGGAAAGCGATTTAATCTTTAAAAAATGGAAAATCATTTTCCAAAATATGACCAGGGGCATTCGGACCAAAAACTCTGTTTTTGGCCATAAGAACCCCAACACTCATTCCCGAGCCCTTGGCAGCTCAGACCAAAAACTCTTATTTCGGCTACAATAAGTGACATAAAATCCGACTTGATACACCTGGCAAAGCATATTCAATAGTTTCAATAGACTCCAACCCAGGGTTGTCAAATGAAGTTCTGAACTCCCATAATCACCGTATTTGTAAAAATTGCACCATAAGTCAAAAGACTTTACGTCCGGAAACAATTGAGTCCGAAACTTTTGAATTGATTCAATCAAGTTGTAAACATTTACCAAAAAGTGCAATGAGAGTCATAAATATTTCAATTGGTTCAAGTAAGATATTTATCAAAAAATGCAATTAAGTGCTCAAACTATGTTGAAAAGTACAATTTAAGGATGCCATATAAGCACTTTTTAAGTAAGACACGAGCTGTTTTAGGTACTCTTCATCAAAAGGACTTAATTGCACTTTTCTCAAAAAGGTTTAGGACTTCACCAAGTCACTTAAAAGGTTTAGGATTTAATTCCATTCTATACACAATTTTTAGAACTTCCTATACAAATTCCCCTCGTACACGTCTTTGATGTATCAACATGTGTTCCAATCTCCAGAAAATGGAATGACCAAGTACCCATGAAGATGATAATCAAAATTAGACAAGACTCGCGTGGGTTCTTATACCTTCCAACTTCCAGGGCAAACTAATACAAAGTCCATCATCATCCTTGTTTAGAAAAATAATAGCAAAAGTGAAAAGGACACCACCGAGTAGGTTAAGATCTTTCAAATCAAGGACCACAACCCCCTATTACGGTCCTTTCATTTACGATATTATTAAGGTCGAATCTACAAAGGATAATTTTATTGTTTTGTTCTTTAGATAAAATGGATTTTTCCGTGCCGATAGATATATAAAAGAGTTTTTTTTTTTGTCGAAAGATTTATAAAAAGAGTTAGTAAAAGTCTAAAACCTGAAAAAAGTTATGAGTAACTTGATTTCCGAGTAACTTGATTTCCAAGTAACTCAATGGTAAGTTGTCGACAACAATGTCATATCGCTTGTGTTCCTCTGAACTTTTAGAATACACCAAAATATCATCAATGAACACCATAATAAATTTGCCCAATACTTTCTGATCACCATGTTCATCAAGTCTATGAAAGTAGCAAGTGCATTTGTTAATCCAAATAGCACAAGGCAAGATTCATAACGGCCATATGTTATTCTCAAAGCAATTTTAGTTATATCGTATTTCAATTGATGATACCCAAAACGAATGTTGATCTTGAAAAATACCTAAACTCTCTGAAGTTGATCAAATAAATCATTAATCCGAGGCAAAAGATACTTATTTTTTATCGTCACATTGTTTAGTTCTCGGTAGTCTATACAAAGCCTCGTACTATCGTCCTCTTTTTTTACAAATAACACATGAGCTCCCCAAGGCGAAACATTGGGACTAATAAAACTCTTATCCAAAAGCTCTTGGAGTTGTGTTTTCAACTCTTCCACTTCAGCAAGTGCCATCCAATACGATGCCTTAGATTGGTCTTGCACCGAGCGTCGATTCAATATAGAACTCGATTTCTCTATCAAAAGGCAAGCCAGGTAAATCATCAGGAAATTCCAGCTTATAACATCTCTTCTTGTGTCTTTTACACAAGCCAAATAACCACAATAACCATTCCTCAAAAGTATCCTTAGTTGAAAAGCTAACATCAATCTTGACAAAGTGTCTTTACAATTTCCCGAAAAAGAGAATTCGAGCTAAATCGGAAGTTTAAAGATCACATTCTTTGAAAAGCAATCAACGGCAGCATGCTATGTAAATAACCAATCCATCCCAATAATAATGTCAAAATATCGAATATTTGACTCCACCAGATTTACAAGCATTTCAACAGTATTCATCTGGAGGATACATCTCTTGAACAGACGACCAGCAACCAAGAAATAACCAGTAGAAGTATCAACACGCAATTCTTATTAAAGAGACTCGGGCAACACATCAAACTTCTTTGCGAATTCAGTAGAAATAAAGGAATGAGTAACACCAGGATCAAACAACGTATATGTGTATTGTGAGACAATAAAAATATTACCTGCAATAGTGCCCCGCAATTATTGTGTTGAGTGCCCTTGCATCCTCCAAGTTCATATCAAAAACTTTCCCAGTTATCCTCCATCTTTGCTGGATCTCCTGGGGCCTACCAACTTAAGGGGCATTCTTTCGCATGAAGTAGTTACGTGCGAAGTGTCCTAGTTGTCCACGTACAAAACATACTCTACTATCTACGGGAACATCCCTCTGTGTGGGACAATCGCATGCTATGTGTCCCATTTTTCCACAAAGGAAACATGCTCTTGTTTTGCAGTAACAAGGACCAACATGATGTCTCCCACAAGTAGTACAAGGGCCTTGATAACTCTCATTTATGGACATCCCTAGTCGATTGAAATCTCTTCGCTTTCCGCTACTAGTTATGCTATTTTGGTAATTTGTGAGTTTAAACCTCTTGTTCTGAGGTGTGTCTTGTGTGCCGCTCTCCAAAATGTCTTGCTCAACCCTAATCGCTCGATCAAAAACATCTTGATATGTTGTCAGTATGAAAGGCATGAGTATAGTACGGATATTGGATCGAAGCCCTCGCTCAAGGTGTTCAGCTCTAAGCTCTTCGTTGGCCACAAAGCCTTCCATAAATCTGCTTAACTGATTAAAACGGGCCGCATATTCCATAACCGTTGAGTTACGTTGAGATATATTAACAAAGTCGCTCCTCATCTTCGCTTGAAATGACTTTGAAAAGTATTGAGCGTTGAAAGCCTCAGTGAAGTCTTTCCAAGAAATAGTCGCATCTTTGCCTCCAAGGGTAGGTCTAATCCTTTCCCACCAACACGCAGCTTCGCCTTCCAAATATAGAGTGGCAAAGTTAACTTTTTGATTATCATGAACATTTTCCACTCTAAAAATCCGCTCCATCTTTCTGATCCAACCATTGGCCCGGAGAGGATCCAATTTCCCATCATATTCAGGCGGATCTGCCTTTCTAAATTGTGCGAAGGTGCATGAGTCAGCTGCTTCACCTTGACCTAATCCTTTCGCATGACGATACCAATGGATCATTATTTGAGCGAAATCAGCCGGGAAAAGAGTTTCTCGGGACTCTTCCTTGGCTTCTGCTAAGTCAGGACTCTTATCATACCTCCTTTTTAAAGCCGTGCCTCGAGAACCTTGAGGCATATCCCTGATGGTGTCGGGGGTAATGACTCGCTTGCCCTTACTATTCTTACAAAGCGCGGCAAGTGTCTCCGAGTCGGAACGCACACGATAACCTGAATCCAAAGCGAAACATAATCTTAGCACCTAAAACATAAGCCTGCTAAAACTATCGCACAATCTCACAACGTCCATAAAATCTACAACAAAAAAGATTTTAGTTAATGGATTTTAGACGTGGGTTGCCCTTCGAGAAAGGACGGCCGAGCTGTTTATGCCATACTTACTGAATTGTGATGTAACCCTCATACGGATATCAGCATAATTCAGCACAAAAGCAAAATCGTAACAGCACAAGCAAACAGTCCATGCAATCACGGCGCTCGGTTCGCGGCTTCTTCAGCCACAGGTGCACGAACAAGGCCAAGGAACGATTAGATATCAGGGTTTCCCGAGACAGGGATTGGGTGAAAGAAGGTAAAGGGAACGTACGTGGGTCCTGCCGAGGGGGCGAGGGTTCATCTCGTCCTTGATCTCGCCTTCTGGGTCCTAGATTTCGCACGTGCGCGCTGTCGTAATTTGTATTCGATCTTGTCTAGTAGGAAACTTTTTTCCGAAAGGGCCGAATAAAACATAATTCTTATAGGAAAAAAGCTGACACAAATTGTCCTTGTCCGCGAATTTTGGTTAAATTTATAATGTCGTCCGAACTTTTAATTTACTTGTCATGATCCTCAAACTTTAATTTAATGTGAAGTGTTGTCCCTAACATTTGTTCCTAAATTTTAAAACGTTTTCATATAATTTAAAGACTACATCGAATGGTTACCAATAGACCCAAAATCACATTGAATAAATTAAAAGTTTACGAAATAACATAGCATGTTGAATCAAAGTTTAGGAATCATATTTTTGCTATTATCTAGTGAATAAGCTTCCAACAGTTCTGAACCGCGTAACCATGCTAAGGTACACGATATCAGCCATTGCCAGAATAACTAATGTTGGGCATGCTACGGATCATTCATTCCCCTAAGCCTCAAGAAGGTTAAAAAATAAAGAATAGGAAACTTGCTAACAAAAATTTAAGAAGCTTGTGACAAAACATTACATGGATATCAAATCTCGGTCGATACGTCTGACCGAGGTGACGGTCTCGACCGACACTCGTGCTGCCAAGGGAGGTTGGTCGAGCAGTTAGTCACGTGAATTGCATCCTTAACTCTTTTTTCACTCATCATCTGCTATGAAATTCGGCTCTTCGCCTTGGCACAGGTACTCGTCACAACGAGACGCCAACCCCCAGTCCTTCCTCAGACGCAGTATGTCCTCCGTGAAAGTAGATCCCGAGGCTCCGATGAATACCCTAGACATTGCGCATATCGTCTTGTCCAGCATAGCTTCCACCTTCAGGACAGCACACGAAATTAAGATACAGGTCTCGTAGGCAATTCAAAACAGTGATGGAGAAAAAGTTCGGTAAAGAGGAGAGAGAACGATTAGAAGAAATCAATTAAGAACAAAACTAATCTGGGACCCTTTCCGGAATATATCCACTGGCAAAGTCAGTGAGATTATTTGCAATAAGGTTATTGCTTCAGAGGCAACAAAAGAACCAAAGAGTCTATAAAGTATATGTCCGAGGTGACAATTTTTAGGTGCTTTTGAAGTAGAAGTCCCTACTCAGCCAAGCCAATTTGCTGCACGCCAAGTGTTTTGAATTTGCTTATTTTCTTTAATGAAGATGACACGCGATGATTGACTTGGGTGATCTAGATCAGTGTGCTCCTGGAGCACCTCTAAGTCTCTCATGTTTGAGTCCATGGAAAAAGAGTTGCGACAGTGTGAATTACCTGGGAATCGTCCTGCAAGCCGTGTCTATACAGCAAAGCATCCCATTTCTCAGCTGGATTGCGATCAGGCCTCTTCACTAGAGGTACAGGCTTCCCGTTTGAAAAAATAAGAGTCTGCAGAAGGCCTGTTTCACTCTCTGCTGCATCTGTCGATAGATAAATTACAGGTGCATCAGCTCTTTCCACCACCCGCTTGATGCATTCGGCAGCTTGAGGGACAGGGTAAAAGCAACTCGGTTTCTTGGCATTGCTAGTAAAAGAAAAGTGTCCATCAGGCAGAGCAAATAAATTATGTCCGTGCCTATGGTGCAGAATGATCATACACACCAAGTTCTAAAAGAGCATTTCTTAAATGTCACTGTTGAACAAGTATGAACCTAATTAAACTGTAAGATTGGCTAACCATCAAAATTCAAACTATAAAACAAAAGGAGAAAACTTCAGAATATGTTTATCGGCAAAAGAAAGTTTCAAAATCCCAGACATATATAGATTGCATATACAAGTTGTGGACCTACAAACCAAAGTCTGGTCAACTTTGAGGAGTTTCTGTTATGACACTCATATTCAAATAACTCATCAATTGATGTCTTCAGATGACCACAAACAACTAGCAGAAAATATCAGCAACAATTGATGCATCAATGTGAAGCAAGGAAAATAAAGATGGGAATGCTAGGAACTCATTCTGCTGCCACCCTTAAACTGCCATCAAACCAAGCATTTATAGTAAGACTTTAGATCATATGATCATGAATCCAAACATACAATCATGTATTTCCAATGCTTGATTCCAACTCAATAAGTTTCTCAGAACCCGTAAGTGTGGTTTTTCACTTTTCTGGCCGAAGGCTAGAAGTGCAGTTTACAGTCAAATTAGATGATGCAAATATTGCAAATGTCAAAGCTAGCAATTAAAGTTCATAATGCAATGTTGCAAAGAATTTTCCACTAAATTTCAAATACAGAAGCTCGTTATCTTTGAGCATTAAACCCAACAAAGACATCACTGTTTGTCCTGAGAAAGAATGCATTGCTGTGTATGATTTCTAAATATACCAAGTTTACACCCATTTTAGGTCTCTAGCAGATATGAGCTCTTCTACTGTCACCATAAGAATGCAGCAAAACTAGCATGAACCACAAGACAAAGGCCACACATGGTACAAGAATCACCCAAAGAATAATCAGCTGGAAACAGACTAATGTCTTAGCATGCCTGTCATTCATCATGGATCCAAAATGAGAACAGAAGCAACATACCAGAATTTCAAAAAGCCATGCCGCCGGAAATGAAGAGCAATGTAGTTCTTCCCCAGGAATGTCTGAATAAATCTCTGTGCAGTGCGCACTATAAGACGACTAGGTTCAATCAAAGCTTTGCATTTGTGAGCAAGCGGACCGCCAGGCTGCGTCAACCACCCTTGCTCCAAATTGGCAGAGAAAACATCTCCAATTGCAATAACATCATCATCTACTGTGAACTTGGCTTCAACATCCTGAATGGTCCTCTTATTCGGCTTCTGAGTATCCTCAACCCAGGGAGACTCAAGCTTACCCATTGAAATCCCCAAGCCCTTCAACTTCTTGACATGTTCATCATCAACATAACAATGCTGCGGTGAGGAAAAATAACATATGAATCTATCAATATGCAAGTGCGTTTTCTTGACCTTGGAAAACTCCTCAAATGACATTACGACTTTCCTTCCCAAGCAATCATTAATGCGGTTGACATCCAACACCTTATTGTATTCATAATCAACTTCTGAGCTGGGAACAACCAAAATCCTGCCAAGAACAGCAGCAAAGAACATGTGCTTCTCTAAACAAATCAAATGGTTCGACATTTGACCAGAAACGCAAATGGCAAGCAAAAACTTATCCGGTTTTGGCTTCCACTCGATGGTTTTTCTACCCAAGGAACTTTGATCCACCGTCCGACACCGATCGCCAAAATCACCGAAACTCGCATCAACCATATCCCCATCCCCATTCTCCACGGACACATTCCCTGACTGATGTGGCAACAGCAATACCTCTTCAATATCCTTATTCAGCTCAATCTGCCTAAGTACGGAGGACTTAAAATCCTCGAATAAAGACGAGGAAGACACCAACAGATGATCATTATCTTGTTTCAACACACTCGAATTCAAGCTACTGAAAGTAAAATTCGCAGTCCCATTGCGAGCACTTGCAGAATCCAGAAACGTACGATTCCACAAACCAAAAAGCCCCAACCTTTGCTGCTTCAACAAGCTCAGAGCTCGTAACTCGGACTCCCTCATGCGATCCGCGGTCGAATCGACCTCGAACGCCGAGGCATCGCCGGAGAACAAGCCGCGGACGTCCGCGGAGAGGAACGCGGCGAGGAACAGAACGGAGATCAGAATCGCGAGGAGGTAGCTCCTGTTGAGCCTGAAGCTGAAGCGGCGAGCGGCGCCGATGCGGGAGTCCAAGTCCTCGATGTCGAGCGCGGATCGTTGCCGGCCGGTGGAGGAGACGGGCCTGGTGTCGTTCTGGTGGACGAGGTGGCGGTGGCTGTCGTCGTCTTCGTCGGACGAGTCTCTCTCCATTGCCGCTTCAACGCATGCTCAAACGCTGCCTCCAATGTCGCCGGGCGTCGATCTCGTCGAGGCGAACGCGATTCCCGAAGACCGCCGAGATGGTTCTGCGAGCGTGTGGACGGGGAGAGATCCGCGAGCCGGGGGAGCGGTCGACGGCGATTACAGCGAGAGATCTGACAGCATTGTGAGAGAGCGCGAGCGAGGGAGGGAGTGGTAGTTAAGTTGGTTCGAGCAAGCGTGACGATGAAGGAGTAGAACACGTTCGGTGGGTACGATGAGCGTTACGTCCAACCGGTCGGACCAGCTGAAGATGATGATGATGATGATGATGATGATGTCTGTCCGTTTGTGCTTGTCTTTCACTCTTTTCTGAGCCCGAACCAGAGCCGTGATGGTTGGGCTGAGAACGTTTCCATGCCGGATCGCCCGCGTCGCGCGTCTTGGCAAGAGGTCGCAGGTTCGATCCGTCCCGTGGCAAGCAAATTTCTGACCAGCTTGTGCTTTCGACAGTCATCAAATTGGTTACATTGTCGCAAATCATGATTGGTTTCTTTCCTGTTTCTTAATTGAAGATGGAAAGAGAGAGCCTCGAGGGGGAGAAGATTGCAGCCGTTATATTCTATGGACTGTTTTCAAACAATTCAAGCCCTGGACTGAGAATTGGAGCACGTATACAGAAGGGGAGATGATGACTATTATACATATGCCGCAAATGCGTCAAAAATCGAGGTAACAAAGCCTCATCAAAGATCGGCAAAGTTCCTGATCCTGAAAGGAGGGAAAAGAAAGAGCGCTTCGAAATGTTGGTGAACAAGGAATGGACCTCCCATATTGTTGCGGCTGCAGTTACTTTCTTCATGATGCACCTACTGCTACCGATGCAGCCGGAGTTGGGACATGGAACTTAGAACTTGGAACTTGGAACTACTGTTGACGCATCGTAAAACCTACAGTCAGAATCCCCACGGTTGGATGGATGCCTTGTAAGCTGAAACTACGTCAACTCCGTCACTTCAACAAGCCTGCCTCGAACCCATTTCTTCGTAACCTTCTGCGCTCTCAGTGCTATTGGCTTTTCCTCCTTAGCCGGACCTTGGCGTTTCACCTTCCCAATTGCTCCCATTTGATCACGTTGCTGAGCTGGATGCGAATTCTTCATCGGAGGCATCCACTTGGGTTGACCAAAACTGGAACCTTCTGGACTAAGTATCTGTCCATCGCCTAGTGCATTCTGCCACGTGAAGTTGCTAAAATCAAAGTTTTCATTGCTGCCAGATACAAGTTCATGGCTTCCATTAACCCACCCGTGATTTCGTATGTTTGTAGAACTTGCAATTGTTCCCTTCCCAATTTTGCCAACCATTTCAGTCACAGCATCTGAGACAAGTGTTTCATTCTCACTGGAAAGCCTTTGCCCAGTTTCTATGGATTTGATCAGTTTAACTGCTTCAGCTGTCATCTGTCTTACTTCCAAGAGAGAATCTCGAGCTATGGCATTGGTCCTTGCAGCCACCTCGAGAGCTTTTGCAGCCTTCTGAGCTTGAGCAATCAACACTCTGCCAAACACCAAAATATAAATGGTTTTGAAAGAGCAACCAGCATTTAGAAACCAATTAGGTCTCATACTTCAGATACTGCAGGATCAGAATATAATCGAATGGAAATGAATGAGGAAAAACCGACCTTGCTTGTTCAACAGCTTCAATTGCCTTGGTATCCATGGCTTCTCTTTCAACTCTAATATTTTTAATCATTTCCAACTTTGAACTTACCAGAGGGTCCTTATACAGGGGCATCTTGCTTCTCCTCAATCTCGATTGCTGGAGATCAACTCTAGTGTCACTCCTAAAAGCAATTTCAGTATCTTCTGGTCTCTTATCTGTTGGGTCCATCTTTCTAGACTCCAGAGTGTCAATTTTCCTTCTTCTCGACTTTCTCTGAGCTCTAACCGGTGTACCATAATGTTTTACCATCCCAGAATAAACCTTATTACGGTATTCCTAGAAGAAAAACCATTTTCAAGAGGAATGAAAGTTCAATATCCTAAACCTGAGTGATGTAATGCATATAAATAACATTAAAGTGAGTCGGCAAGTATTAAACGATATTCCTAGAGTCAGAAGATGCGGTGTGGCATAACGAGAATTGAGATGAACCAAGCACTTCAAGAAAAATATTAATAAGCACTCACAGGATCTTCCCACTTTGCAGCAATTGCTTTGGCGATTTTCCTCCTTTGCTCCAGGGATTTTGGTACTCTCTTGCTACCTTTGGGCCTAGGCATTGATTTGCGTTCCTGAACACTCGCCAACTGCTCCTGCTCAAGCTGTCTGTCCAAAATATTATACGTATCCCATTGCAGCTCCTCTAAACCTATGAGGTGACCATTTCGAGAAGCTTCTGCAATAAGGTTCTGCCATTGATTGAAGCATGTTTCCTGCATCATCAACCCTCGACGGCGTCTTTGCCACCCCATTCTCACCCTGGCCCCAATTTTCATTCTTGTCTCTTCACTGTACAATCCATAGATAGGGCAACCAATTTTAGCAGTCTTGGAAACAAACTAGATAAGCATTCAAGCAAATTAAACTTTCAGCCCGTGGTTTGGGATGAGACGTGAATCATAACTCACTAGAACACAATCTAACCAAAGACCCAAATAGCACAAGAAGAGCAACTGGTAGCGTGAAAGAAGGTGAAAATGAAAAATCCACAACTAGGTGACCTCAATACTAACCTCTGTGCATGTCCCGTATTCTTTAACTTCATTTTCACCTGAAAAAGGACAAATGTTTCATTAGATGTGAATGGTTTTTGTGGACTAATTATGTAATTTGCACTCTTATCTTCTTGAATCTATGACGACTTGACCAATTGCTCAGCCTAAAAAATCGTAGAATACAATCATGCATTCGATCTCTGATGGCGTAGAACCACCGAGGGCAGGAACTACCACTAAGAGATTTAACTCAGCATATCACTGCACTTTCACTTCAGAAAAAATGTGAAATTATTCTTACATGACGTCACCTTAGGATTTTGCATTGCAAGCTTTGTCCTCTCTCGGATCCGCTGGATAGTTTCTGCATGTGTTTCAAAGCATCGTAAGAGGATCAGCATCAATTTAAAAACAAAATTAAGATGTCAGGCAAACTCAACAAGTTAGAACTTACCAGCACTGTGTTTTTTGCCTTTATTCCATGGTGCTTTCCCTTTGTTGGACCTAGAAATCCTTGTGCGTCGTAAGTTTTCTCTCTCAAACTCTTCCATTGAATCTTCAGCTGTTGCCTCGATCTGAATAATGGCTGGACTAGAACTCTCCAGCTTTCCATTTAGTTCACCTTGCCGATCACCATCAATCAGAGCCAACCACTCCGGCCATTCCGTAGCAACTGCCTTGACCACAAGGTTTGACCTCCTTGTACGAACTGCAATTACATCAAATCCTATCCTTTTTGGCAAGCCCAAGTACTTCCATGGTGGATAGCATCTCCTTTCGCATCCAGAGGAGAATGAACGAGAGAACAACCCGCTTTCAAGCCGGGTCAGAGCCCTCAGAGCATCTAGATGATTCAATAATAGGGTTAGCTAACAGGACAGCAAGGGATAAAGCTCTGAAAGTGGAGGTTTGCGAAAGAAACTGGCAAAGCTCAGCACTTTGATATAGGATACAGGCTGGCCAGTGTCGAAAGTCCTTTGGTTTAGCAAGAATTTGGCATGTGAAGTCATCCACTCAAATTGCAAGTACCTCAAGTCTCTCCACCACCTATCTTATCCTCCTCCCTCTTCTCTCCTTTCCATCTCTCACGAGCATTTCGACAAACACGTAGACCCGAAGCTTGTCTCAGCAGACTGGTCCATAGTTCGCATCCTTTTGGTCAGTTGAACATCACATTCAAAGCGCAACAAACAGAACGATAGAAAATGACGGAGCAAGAACAAGAACCGCGATTCGGCCAAAGAAGGGACAAGAACCCAACGAACGACGTGATTGTACAAGAACGAATGATTTCTCAGCAGAATTCAGAAAAGAAAAACGACCCATGACGAGGGAGACGGCGCGGTACCTAGCGAATGCATCGATCGGCGCTCGTTCAGCCTGGCATAACGAAATCGAGTAGCTCCGGACCATCGAAGCAACAGCAAAACACGCGAAAGCTCTTCAGACGCCGACTCGGAGAACTTCTTCCGGCTTGAGTTCGAGCGTGTAACTGTCGCTGTCGCCAGCCCTCCGACACCAGCAACAACGCCGGAACAGCGAAATGAAGAGCTGTTGAAGATGGATTCGGAGAAGGAGAGCGAGAGATTTGTCGGGGACTCGGGCGCCGCGAAGTGCTGGTGAACTGCGTGGGCGGGCGGGCGGGCGGGCGGGCGAAACTGCAATTCTCTGGGCCGTTCTCGAGCCCGGCCCAAAGGTTTGAGCCCACTTCGTATTGATTCGTGGGCTTAAACAGGCCCAACAAGAGAATCCCACGAACAACGGACACATGAGTAAGGGAAAAAGTCGCCGGAAACCTTATGCCCATGATATTACTCGTGTAATACATTTACCCTCTATTACGGTTTCTTCATGAAGCACCATTAGAAGTCTTACGAGACGGCTAGGTGATGTGGATGACAGAGTGCAAGTGGCGCTGATGTGGCGCACATGTGGATCATATGAGAGAAACGGCGTCATCTATTGCTGGGATGTCAACCAAACGACAGCGTGCTCTCCATCTCTCTCGTTGTTTCACTACCGATTTGGGGCCTAGGGTTCTTCTCTAGATTTTTTCAAAATCTCAATTGCTCCACAAGAAGGAGCTCGATTCGTTGATGAGCTCTCCCTTCTTGCTCGATTCGCAGCTGAACTCTCTCTGCATGCTAAGACATGGGAGATAAGAATCTGTTGGAGTTGCTCAATTTACTTGAGATAATTAAGGAATACAGTTTAATTTGGATTTGCTAATATAATTGAACATAGTCGAACTTGGATTTGCTAATACAGTTTAAACACAGTTTCACTTTTTTTTTGCATCATAACATTGGTCTTGCCTGGCATCTACCTTCCATTGACCCTACCTAAGGAAACAAAAAAGACAAACAACACTATCATCCGGTCATCCCCAATACAACATCATGGCCAATCCAAGGAAACGGAAGTTGTGTTCTTTTTTCCAATTTGAACGGCAGCATTTCCCACATCAATCCTATCAATACAACCATGCCTCTCAAATTGGTCTTTTCCTTTGCTTCCAGTTGAGACACTTCCACTTGTATCCTGTTGTTCTGTCGTTTGCTCATCTCTAGCTGCATTTGGACAATGTGGACTTCATCCTCGGATACTTTCAACTCTTTCCATGCTCTGAATTCTATTCTCCAAGGCTTTATTGTCATTGATCAACCCACAAATCACTTCCATGTCGAGTAATGAGGTCTTAGGATCAATCCATTTGAAAAAGAAAATGGCAATCACCAACCTGTCCAATACAAGCAAACTATTCAAATTCTAGCAATGCACACTATACTCAAAAAAAAAATGCTTGAAAGTCACCAATTCAGAATGCAACGCATAGCAAAGCAGATTGATTTATTGGAAACACTAGAGGTGTAGACTCGTAGCAACATGTTTTTCGGGAAAATTGTCCAAAAATTCCTAAGCCTATTATACTTTGATTAATTTAGTCCTGAATCTTTCGATTTTGCTAATTGAGTTTTAAACATTTTCACGTTTTGTCAATTTAGTCCATCTAGCTAATTTTAACTGGAAATTGCTGATGTAGACGCTGATAGTGCCACGTAAGATAGTCGGCGCTAACATAAACAATTTTAAAAAAATAAAATTTTGTCTTTTATTTATTTTTATACTTTTTTATTCTTTTCCTTTTCCTTTTGTTTTCCTACTAAATCCAGCAGGTGAGGGCCAGCCAACCCTCATCGACCACAAGTGAGGGCTAGCAACCCTCGTCGGCCATCGTTAGCCGCTTGGCGAGGGCCTCGCAACTCTCGCTAGGCATAGAATGAGGGTTCTAGCCTTCACTTGTTGGTCGGCTACCCTCGCTAGGCTTGGAAGAAATTTTTTTTTTTAAAATTGTACATGTCAGCGTCGGCCGTGCCACGTAAGACTGTCGGCATCCATGTCAGCGATTTCCAGTTAAAATTTGCTGAATAGACTCAATTGGCAAAATTGAAAGGTTTACGATTGAATCAGGCAAAGTGTAGTAGGTTTGGGACTTTTCGAACAATTTTCCTCCTATTTTTCACTACTGTTTAGAAGCACGCAGACATTGCGAAATTGACAAGGCCCTCAAAAAACGATCATTGCCATCCACAAGATTGTTATCAATTTAAATTCAAGCGCACATTCTTGGTTGCAGTGACTTCCTGTTGTTATCGTTTCACTTTCTAACAATGTCTCCATTAAAGCTATTTTCCAGCTACGAGCTTCCTGTGAGAATCGAGCCATTGTACTTCAGCGGGCACAGCATTAAACGGCACACACTACTAGCCTACATTAACATTACAACAACAGTTTGCGTAGATTCCCAGTCTGAGTTCACGAATGCAATTTGGACTCACCAATTTTTGTCTTCCCATAATCGAGCCAATCTCATCCATGAAATAGTCGCATGCCTGATACTTACTGTCATTGGTTTTGGTAGCTTTCCAATGGTTCATCACCCATCAAATGCATTCTGTTTAAATTCATCTAACTTAAAAACCATCATGGTTCCCTCCTCCTCTAGATCCCCCACCCTTCCCCAACACTCACAGGATGTTGGTGAATGGATAACTCCTAGAAAACGATGACATTGAACAACCAAATCAAGCTTCCAAATCACTGGCGACAACCGTCTTGTTGGATAAAGAAAAAAATAAATAAATAAATCACGCCGGCATTTTCCTTTAGCCAAGTTGGATATAGTTACTGAAAAAACTCGATTGCATCAATTTGATAAGTTTTAGGACTTGATTATACTTTTCGTAAGTTTTAGGACATAATTGCACTTTCATGTCAAGATTAAGGACTTCTAGTGCATTTATCTATTGTATTATTCGGCTTGCATATGGCAATTTTGTTAAGAAATGCGATGTATCTTATTTGTGCAGCTGTCAGGAAACATGGGTAACCAGATCAGGAACTTCTGGAATTCGAGGGTGAGGCTATACGAGCACGCCAACTGGCCACCATGCCCTCCCAATCCATTAGAAGCAACTCCCGAACATGGGCCACGTGCTGATCATCCCCCCAAACTGCTTTCTTGCTCCCTTCACGTCGGCATCCCACGGGCCGGAGAAGGCAGCCAGGGAGGCCCGTCCTCCATAGGAGGGCTCAAGAAAGGCTCGCGGACGGCGGGGATAGGTTCATACTCACTGTTTCCGTAGTGCATCGCCAAATGGTTCGGCCCGGTTTTCCTGTCAAAGCCGATCTTACTCGACGGACTTCGACGTAATTCCTCTTGTGAATGAAATGATTTTACGCAAAAAAGAAAAAAACACAAAACAAAAAATCGTCCTCGCTTTTGAGAGATGGAGAGAGAGAGATGAAAAAAAGATTGAAGAAAAAAAAATGGGTCGAACCGCACTTCCATATGCGCTCAATTAATCGTGCGCTCCCCAAAATCATTCCCAAATCCATCATGCTGTCTGCTCCGGCCATAATTGCTTTTTCTGTTCTTTTTTAACCTCGGTTTGATTACTAGAAATTCAACTTAAAGCCCATCATTTCGGATGATGTCGATGTCAATGCGCGGGAATCGGCAAATAATAAGTAAACAAATAAACAAATAAACGAGCGAAGATTGCCTCCAGTCGCAGGCTTGGGGATGTATTAGAAGGTGGGACCAGCCAACCTACAAGGTCTTAATCCGGTGACGCGGGGCTTGGGCTTATTATGGATTCTCAAGACGGGATTAGGCACTTAATTAGGGGATTAACAAAAGGAGTTTTGGGTCGTTGTCGTGCGCATCTGAATTGATTGCGATGAAGAAGGCGCGTGGATTTTGCCGAAAGGAGCGAAAGATCCTTCCCGCCCTCGCCGCCTCCCCTCGACCAAATGAAGATAGTCCCGCACTCCCGAACCCGCTCGTACACTGGTCAAAGATAGAAATTTTATCCTTCGTTTTTTTGGCGGATTATGCAAAAGCGCGATTAATATATACATATAGGTATGGAAAAACTGTCGAGAAAAAAAGTCTTAAACTTATTGCGATTTTGTCAATTCAATCATGAACCCTTTAATTGTACTGATTGAGTCATTAATATTTTCACGTTTTGCAATTCTGATAAAAAATCGCTGACGTGAACGCGGCCATCCTATATGGCATGCCCTCGTCGGCCATGGGCGAGGGCCTGACACGGTCACCTGGATCTTGGCCAGAGGGAGGTCCCCGACCAGAGTTGAAAAAAAAATATATCAAAACATTGTTAAAAATTGTCCACGTCAGCTATTTACGGCTAAAAGCGGCCGGATAGACTCAATTGGAAAAATGCGAAAAGGGATTATGGCTCATTTGTCATGACCAAAGAAAATTTGGCATATTTGAAAGGTTTAATTCTGAATTGGCAAAAAGCGCCATAAGTTTTGGACTTTTCGGACAATTTTCCCAAATATGTATGTATGTATAATCAGCCATTCTTGGCAAAACATTAAAGGAGGGAATATCATGGGGTTAATACTCTCTAAAAAGAAATTAATTCTTACGGGACTCAAATGACGTAATGAATTTTGGGCAGTAATATATATATTTAGTCTGTTCTACTCTAACTCTCAACTCATTTTCAGATTTTTACTCTGCCTCTTGTAGGATATGAAAGTCGAAACCCACGTATGAAACTACACGTCCTCACCCCTAATCCCCCGATAAGGTGGGGAATCAGACTCTCTACTTCCTCCTTTTCAAGTAGGAAGTGTGGCTACCGCGCAAATTAAGCGGTTAAATTCTGGGCAGCGACTGCCGAGCAGATCTGGTGCGGCTTTTACTTATTTATGCCGGCACCAAAGCCCATGCGATGGGGCGAGATTTCTCGAGACGCAAGGCCATGTGATTTCGTTGCGATTTTGACCCCACAGTTCTCGTCTCTGTTTTCGCGTCTAGCACCGATTTTTTTTGTACCCCCGTTTCGCGTTTCGCCCTCGCAAAGCTCTCGTGTCACTTGTCCACCCAGATCGGTTTTGCACGAACCACGTGAAAAATATCAAATAGGGCGCTGATGTCACAATCGGCCTCGAATCGTGGGACGCAGTGTTTCGCGTGTACGTTTATTCCTGTAGAGTTTGAGAGGTGCTTGACGCCATCCCTTGTGCAACGTGTGCCCGCCACCATTGACCCGTTCCTGTCGTACCCCGTCGAAGCGAAGCTTCATCGCACATGCGCAGAGTTCGTCCGCGATCGATTTTAGCTCTCGATCCTCACTATGGATAGTGGATTTTTTTTTGGCAGCCGGCTCTCCTCGGAAATCATGTGAACCGATACTCGGATCGAATCGCGTGAACCCCTCGTGTACTTTATCGTTTTCTATTGATTTTTCTTGTTATTACGTCCTCTCGTCCATTTAATTCGAATTGCGCGGTCCATTGATTATTTATGGACATGATTATAGCTGCCCATGTGGGGGCATGAAAGTCGAAACCTATAATCACAAAACAAGCAGAAAAGGGGCAACATGGAAGCCCTAGCACGTAATTCGGAAAATCCAGAGGACTATCATACCAAGGCCGAGGCATGGCGACCGTCATGGCACACGATATCTCGTCAGTAGAGATGGGCATATTTCTTACGCCCCACGGCACGGCACAGCACCACTGCATACGCCGAAATCCATATTTACCACGATGGGAAAAAGAATACGAAAAAGGGAAAGAGCAGATGGCGTTTATTTTCGGCACCGGTCGACGAGACGGGCCTCCGGCATGGGATATCTTTTATGCCGGGATGCTACTCGGAAGCCGAGCTAGGTTGACCCCTGATCCGATCACGATCGGCACGGGGACTGGCCTCTCGGGTCAAAAAAAAATTAGGCACGAAAATTGACCGGTATCGCAGCTATCGTCCGGGTTGGACCATTGAGCATGAACACATATTCCCTTCCCACGGGGTCAAAATTGGGGCTCTCGGGACAAATTCCTTTTTCGAATTAAGCCGTCCTTTTCATTTTGACCCTCGACGTCAAACCCCCGTGGAGAAGGTTCCGATCGAGGAAGGTTGGCAAAGACACCTTTTAGGGTGCGTTTTGTTCGAGGAAAAATATTTTACGGAAATACGTTTTTCAAATTTTTATCCGATTGATTCATTATAAGTCAATTGAAAATACTTTTTGATCAAAAAATAATATTTATGTACAGTGAATTCCCTAACCTTAAAAGGTGAAAATATTTTCCGGAATTACTCGTGTTAAATTTGTTAATATATTTTCTTTCTTTCTTTTTTCTTTTCCTTTTCTTTTTGAGGCCGGTGTTTGGAAAAAAATTTAGAAAATATAATTTTTTTTAATAATTTTCAGCATCAGATTTTTCTCACCAAATAACTGAAAATTCTTTCCAAGCCTTTTTAGATTTTAGCCAAACACCGAAAAATAAGCTCATTTTCCTGGAAAATGACTTCTTGGAAAGTATTTTCAAAAAAACGGTACATTTTTCGCGAAACAAATACATCCTTAAAGTGTGAATTGCTCGATAAGATGTTTATGCGATTGTCAAGGATTGGAGACACTCGAAGGCTCGACGTAAAGTATGAATTTACACACGAAAGGGTAAAAAAAAACCGTTTATGAATTAGTAATAAAAGTCGTACCAAAATAGCCATATCTTTCTGCGTTTAAACTCACGCCTACTCTCCTCTATGTAAAGATGGATTAGTAATAATATATATATATATATATATATATATATATATATATAAAACATTAGGCTGCTTTCATTTTTTTTTTCTGTGATGAATTCTCGATGATCATCCTCCACTAACTAGAACTCAAACGAAATAATAAAAATGTTTGAAGTTAAAATTTCATTTGTTCCGCGAGAAATAAATGATTTGAAAAAATATTTTTTAAAAATAATTATTTTTGACGGAATCCGTCACATGTCAATTGATGACGTGGTGTACAGTAATTATACCTCCCTTAGGTCTGGGGTTAGCTTTTCCTGGTCACATTTTCTTGGTACTAATGATGTCATTAGGGACAGAAACAGTCCACTGAAAAAGGTTTTTGTGGTCTCAAGGAAGATGGCTTGGGGGTCTCCAGGAGACAAAAAGAAAAAAGGTTTGGGAAAGTTCAGATCTTTTTTTTATTTCATCTTTTTGGCCGAAGTTGGGGGGAATTTCACAAGCTATGTTTGGCCGGGAGGCAGTGCCTTAGCTTTTTTGAAAATCAAATTCACAAGAAGAAAAAAAAAAGAAATAATAAGGGAAAAAAAACTCAAAAGGGATTAAATTGCAAATTATCCTTAATCCATACACATCGGTTCGTTTGTGAAGACATAAACAGTCTCTTGAACCTATTTCATGCGTTTATTGTATTATTGACATGGTATGACCAATCGATTATAATGCCTCTGTGGGTCCAACCAGCTTCGCGATTGGAAGTTGGAACATCTCGATTTTGATGGGCTAATTTCTCCACAAGTCACTGTCGTTCAGTAAGACTGCTGAAAATACCGCATTCGCATCTAAATAAGCTATAGACTTATTGTAAGAATTAAAAGGCATTAAAGCATTTCCAAAGTTTTATTCCTATTTTGCATGCTTATTTATTTATCTTGATCATTGTGTTAAACATTTAGATAAATATGCCGACGCTAAATTCACGTTAATTGCTAATGTTGAATGAAATTAGTTATGGAAACAAAAATTACAAACCCGAGAGGCAGGGGCGGCGTGATAGGGGAAGGGAGGCTGTGCGGCAGTGACAAAGCCACCGAGCCACCAGTAAGACTCTAATCGATGTCCTTGTTTGAGCCCGTATAATTCTATTTTTCGCCCATGGAACAAAATAAATATATAATATCATATCGTGATTGCACTCAAAATGAAAATATCAGGGACGATATTGAACAATTAGAAGGAATTTAGTGGCGTGCCATGACGATATCCCTTAAAATTTCGAAAAGTCCTCTTTTGGTCCACATATGTGGTATAAAGCAAACTTTGACGAAAATTTCAATCTCAAGTTTTTGCCCAGTTCCATCAAAGTCCATGCGTAATGTTTACACAGTGACAATGTATATCGATATAAAAAAATCTGATTTTAAATTCTCATGATAATTTGTATATAATAGCATAAATTTCGATGTAAAAAAATCTGATTTTAAATTCTCATGATAATTTGTATATAATAGCATAAATTTCTCATATATTAAATTCGAATCTTCAAGCTTTTTTCTGTGCTATAATCATTCAAATCACTTTTCTTACTTGATTAGCTTTTGTACAGGAGGTAATAAATCAGGAAAAAATCCAGATTATCAGTCAAATCTACCGCAAAGATTTAATCCGCAGATTGTTTTTTTTCATGAACTCTCTTCTTTTGGAACTCTTTGTTGGCATCTTGAACCATCCATTTAGGTGCAGGAGATGAGATCTACTTTTTGTTAAAAAGAAGAAAGAAACGTCGACGTTTGAGGGGGGAAGAAGAAGAAGTGTTTTTTACGGCCAGTTCAGGAGTCGAACGTGGGGGAGGCATTAGCGAGGAAGAGGAGACAGCAACGCAAAGCAGCCACTTCGATCGCCTACGTTGGCCCGTCTTGGACCGGATTGTCGTCGTCTTCTTCCTTCTTACTCTGTTGAAGCTTCCCGATTCTGGCTGCATAAAAAGTCCAAGTCTTCGAAGTCGGTTCAGTCCTAAGTGGAGGTGGGAATCTCCCTCTCTAGGCCCCTCCCTTCTTTGAATTTTCTTCCTTTCTCGCTTCCTGCTCTTCCCAAATTCCTCTCCCCCCCGAAGAACAAGTCTAAACTCTCTTTCCCTGGTACTTCTCTCCAACTTCTCTTCCTCCTATATTAGGAGCCGCCTCCTTGGTCCTTCATCGGGCATTGACCACTTTTCTCTCGTGAACTTCCGGAGGAGGGGGGCTCGTGAGCCGTCCGAGCAAGGAGAGAACCTTTTTGGGCATTCGGCATACCCCGCTCGGTTCTTAAGAGAGTGCAGCAGCGCCTTTTCTCATCTGGGTTTGCTTCAAGTTTTCGCCTTTTTGGTGTTTCAACAAGTTTGCGGTTCATTCCTCGCGAGTTCTTTCGTCTGAGATCGTTGCCGAGAAATCTTGATCACAGAGTGAGGAAGCAATGGGCGACTCTGAGGACGGCGGGACGCTGGACAACTCTGCGGCCGTTGCAATTACCGGCAAGATCATGGTGACAGCAATTATACTCCTTTTCTTGGTCGTAGTCTTTGTTCTTTTCCTCCACTTGTATGCCAAGTGGTTCTGGTGGCGCACGGAGGAGCCCCCTACTCAGGGCAATAACCGCCGGCGGCCGCGGCGTCGCTTCGTGTTCGTCCCTGACCAAGAGATGGCAGCCGTGGCGGCGCGCCGGGGGCTGGATCCCTCGGTCCTGCGGTCCATTCCAGTCGTCCCGTTTCGGCCTAAGGAGTTCAAGGACGGGCTTGAATGT
Source organism: Syzygium jambos (assembly GCA_031216235.1). Taxonomy (NCBI): domain Eukaryota; kingdom Viridiplantae; phylum Streptophyta; class Magnoliopsida; order Myrtales; family Myrtaceae; genus Syzygium; species Syzygium jambos. The sequence goes on from CM062228.1 coordinate 17,851,245, forward strand.
GCCGTTTGTCTGTCTGAGCTTGTCGACGGAGAGAAAGCCAGGTTGTTGCCCAAATGCAATCATGGGTTTCATGTAGATTGCATTGACATGTGGTTTCAATCGCATTCGACTTGCCCGCTTTGTCGAAATTCCGTCGATGGAGCGCCTCAGAGTCACATTGATGTCGGTCCTGAGGAAAGCAGTGTCGAATCTATTAATGAATCTGTGGAATTGAGCGTTGAAGATATTTCAGCCGGTGGATATTCCACGGAGTCCCCGAATTTTCCTACTAATGTGTTGTTCTGGGGTGATGACACTCAGGTTAGCTCTAGGACTGGTTCTCTGGAGGAAGGCCCTGTTCCTTCGGAGGAATCAGTGACTCCAAGTCCTTCGTCCTCAATTCAGCCAGATGGGGCTTTGGTGATTGACATACCGAGGCAGACAATGGAGAGCTCGTCGTCCTTTTCGCCATCCACAAGCGGGTGCGCACAAGATGAATTGAAGTCGCCGATGACCACAAGATTGAGGTCTCTGAAGAGGCTTTTGAGCAGGGAAAGAAGAGTGAATCCTTGCAGTCCTACTTCGGCTGATGTGGAGCAAGTTGGGAGAAGTCTGCCTTGTTAATACGAAATTATGTGTTAAAGATGCCAGCGGTCTTCTGCTGCGGTTGATTGATTAAGATGACGATTCATCGATCCTTTTTCAAGCCAATGATTCATTTAAGATGTCAACTTCAGGTCTATTGTAGGTCAATTTGGATGTCCTGCTCTGGAAATCCTCGAGGATTGCTGAATTTGCTGGGCAAGGCAAGCTTCCCAATTTGAGGTGCTTGAACTTTTGTTTTTCTGTACAGAACGAAAAGTTTGATTGAATATTATCAAAGGAAGTTGGTCTCTGCGATTGAGTTGGTGCAACGACTTCCCTATGATGAGTACATTACATGCACAGCTTCTCTGTTTTAGATGATGGAGAATGGATATCCATCATCTTTGACAGAAGATGTAGTATGTGACAACTTCTTTCATTTAAAGGATAACGTGAAGTTATTGCATTGTTTGCTCAAATTTTTTCAGATATCGAGTTTCGCATTCATTTATGTACAAAATTTTATATTCTTCTCTTCTTTTGGACTGTATATGCTCTATCCTTGCATCTTGATGCAGCGACTTCTCTTCTATTATCAGTCATTCTCAAGATTTGGCATAGTGAACTTGCTTAGATTCAGGTTGACTTGCGATCTGATTGAAGTTTGGATTTTCTCATTAGTTCAGTTCTTCACTTCCGCCTCGGTAAATTTATTAGCTTTTGCAAAGTACACACCCCTCAATTATACTGATTGAATATATGTGATCAACTGCGGTTAAATCACGGTGGCTTGTGATTGTAATCACTAAACAAAACTTCAAGCCCCGGATGATTCTTCTTTTGCCTTCACGTTAGCTTAGTTTCATGGATGTGGCCCAAGACTTGGCAGCTGTCCATCGCGTGGATAGATGAACGCGCAGTCTTACATCAACCCTAACGACTCTTCTATTTTTTGCTTTTGATCTATCACTTGATCAAAGAAATGAGACAGAGAGAAGCTTTCGAGACTACATTGCTTCTTAACTGCAAAATAGAGACACTATCACTGCAATTCATGGCAAAATAATCACAAAACTAATGAACTACCTCAATGTCTCAACAGATCAGGCGCAATCTCCTGTTTTATATCCTCGCTGTCCATGGACTGCTTCCGAGCTATCATGCAGCGAGCGGAAAAGCAAAACCGATTAATTAAAACAAAAATGCACCAGACAATCAATTAAGCTACTCAGTTCTTTCCTTTAAGCATTCCATTACATGCCCAATACAAGATCTTTTAGATGCTGATCACAACTGCGCAACCGTCCTCACAGCTATGAGCTGCTAGGTAACAAAGTAGACAGGACCGTACGACTTCGCACTGCGGGTATCGATATGGTCAAGAGCTGCGTAGGGTATATCATTCTCCGTTTCCCAGGAGGATCTGAAAAGGCCCGTCAGAGGGCCCGAGGACGAGCCACGGGGTCCCTCACCTGGCTTCCTGGTCCCGCTGCTCTTCATGTATATTGGACCAGAAACGTGATTTCTTGTTGGGTTAGAGCTCTGAGAACCGCTTGAAGGATCAAGCCTGGACTTGCTCTTCTTTTCGACTTTCTTGTATGCTTTCGGCCACCACGAGACGAGAGAATTCTTCCACGATTTCTTGCTCTTCTTGACTTCGCTCAGTCTATCGATATCTTCTACTGGCAATGGAACTCTAGAACTTGCTTCCTCACTTCTGTGCTTTCTTGCTTCATCTAAGAACTGAAGAAAGCCAAAACTTGGTGAAATTAATCTTAAAGAGCAAATCCATAAGACCCCAAGAGATGACAGAAAAACAGGGCTTCATTTTCAGACTAGAGAAAATTTTATCTTCTGGTTAGAAGAGAACAGCCTGCTACTTTGATATTTTTTCAGATATTCATCCCACTTTGTAGTTCCTGTTTCATAAACCCAGAAATCTTGACTGCTCCATGTACAGCACAACACGAAACGAAACCTTTCGTTTGAGCCATTGCTTGTTCTCAAAAGCTCAAGCGATTTTGTTTCAATCTCATCAGAATTATTACCTCGGAGAAGTTCAACGCCAGGTCGAGTTCGAAGTCCTCACCATATTTGGTCGCCTCAGGTTCTTGGGCTATATAGGATTTCTTCATTTTTTTTTTTCCTTTCAACTGGAATCACGAACAGGGGCTACACGAACAAATTCAAAGACACATATTTCTAGAGAGAGGACAATGACGAGGGACGGCATAAAGAGAATGTTGGGAGGTCATACCAGTGGTACGTTAGAAGAGGATACAGCAAGGGCATGAAATAGGCGAGTGACAGGCTGGCAGCCACCAAATGAAAACTCACAGAATGTGTGCCTGTGAGGCCGTGACTCTGTACTGTTACATATTAGAGAATGTGGCATTTACTGCTGGGGGTTGAAAAGGGCAACTTGAGATTTTCAGGCCTCTAATTATGGTAAACTGTATTATGGATACATTGGCACTACCTACCGTCCATGGAAAGGTGAATCCACGTTGCAATGATCTTGCAATGAGCTTTCATTTCATGGTTCGCACGGGCTCAAGCAGACCGTAAGTAACCACGTTTATCTTAGGTGTAGGCCCCCGCTATATAGCTTTATAAGTGTAGATGGCCCATAAAATTTAAGTTATGATAACTTGTGAGTGGTGGATGCATTTAAAGATAGGCGACGATTCGCTTTCATTTTTCCTGCAGTTAAAGGCCTAACTTGATGGGCTCTACAAAGGGCCCAGGATCAAAGTTTTACATGGATCTTCGCTCTGGGATGTTGCGGTGATGTTGGGTCTCCGAAGACATTTCCGAGTGCGACAATCACGAACTCCTCTCTTGCTAAATCCATGGACAACAAGCTTTCACTTTACTATAGAACGCAAGTAGAGCTGATCGTGGCCCGGCGTCTCCCTAGGCTCGCTCCAGGCTCGATCGACGCCGCAATCATCGGGCTTGAGTGAGCTGTCTTGTTCTTGAGTCCAGCCTGCCCTTAAGGTTTGGCAAAACGACTCCTGCGACGCTCGCGAAGCTGCCCTTAACATGTGAAGGGGGAAGAGATCCTAACAATGCTGTGTAAAGTTCTGTGTGCTTTTCTGTGAACTTAAATATTTTAAGGAGGTTCATCCAGCCATTCTAGTTTTTTCTTATCTTTTATGAATACATGGTCCACTGTACAATAGCATAAAACGATTTAAAAATAGGAAAGTTTTACACGGGTGATTTTATCCACCCTTTTGACCACCCACTTTCTTACTAACCATCAAATCAATGATGTACGAGGGAAAAAATTAGTACGCCAAAGATTTATGCTATATAAAAAAAAACAACCTCAATCGGACCTTTACTATTTATTTGCATTGTTTCCATATACTTTCGCATGTCGGTTGTATTCATCGAAACATGTTTCATAATCAGACTTTCTAGGTCTGGGTTCAAAAGCCCATCAATTCACTTTTTTTTTTAAATGTCGTGAACTTAACAGCGTGATCCAATAAACTATATATATGGGCCATATGATTCTCATTCGCATTTTCTTTTGATAATTCAGGGGCACGAGCATAGAGACCGGCTGCTTGGAGGCTCATGGAAAATTCTGTAAGTCTCCTAAATCCACACCTTTGACCCGTGTAAGTGGTCCCGACCTATAGCAGCTTGCACATAGCTGGTGAATATTCGAACGGAAAACCTCTAGTTCCTGAGTCGGAAATCACTCAATGCAACAATTATTTTTTTGCTTTAGTTAGTCATCACATAATCATACACCAATATGCATTTTAGATTGCGCTTAATCTCCCCAATACATTTTCATCAAATTTCTTCTTTCTCATTGCCTAAAAGTGGCGTTTCTCTTTGATTTGAACGTAGCTTCACAAAGTAAACATGAATAAGCTTAAGACCAATAGCCAGGAAGCCTCACTAAAGTATTATAGACTTTCCTTTTCTCTCTGTTTTTTTTGGGGTGGCGAAGAGCTTACTGAAGTTGACCACAGCAAAATTGCAACCACTCGCGGCCGCCGCCCCCGGTGCAACGTGGAGGAAGACGGTGGTTCTCAAACGGGGGGCGGGCAACTGGAGGGCAGCGAGGATCAAGGGAATCGCATCTTTTTTGACTTGCGGGAATTGCTTTGGCAATCTCATCATCATTAGATGGCTTTTAAAGTGAGGCAAATTGGTCAATATGTTAATGAGGAAAAGAAAGGTGATGATGAACAACAATCAATGCAGCTTCTTGGGTGAGTTCCCCTTGCTAACCCTTTTCCTAAGTGAAGAGTTTCCAATCACGATTTGGCTTGTTCTTAAAAAACTATGCAAAGAAAGCAGCCCGAGTCGGAGTTTTTAATTAGCTCTATCATTGCATTTTCAAGCACCTGTTTTGCCTTTAGAGAGAACTTGAAAAAAAGTTTATAGGGATCTTTTCCTTTCTTTCTCACCTTTCTAGAAGAAAAGGTGCCCACTTAAATGCGAAAAGGATCGAAATTGATTTGAATGAACAAGACGAAGTGAGATTTGCATCATTTCACGAAATAGATTTAAATTGTTGTGAGATTGGAGAGATCGATAAAGTACAACCCACGAACAATTTTGTGAAATACAGAGATGTGAACTCACGGTTGCGGTTTCAACGTCTCATTTTGTACGTCATTTAGCAATACACTGTTCTCATTGACATTGCGGCAAAAATGTCGGCTTCATAAATCCTTTCAGCGAAATTTCAAGAATGAAAGTCGCTTGTCTATTCATTTCGTTATATTTTTATTTTCAAATAGAGCGGAGCGTCCGCAAATTCGAGTTCGATTTAGTGCGTAAAATTTTCAAACCGGTAGTGCTGTCCTTGATAACATATCTTTTCATTCTGTCCATATCACATCATGATCACACTTACAGAGAATTGCAATTACAAAGGAAGGACAAATTTGAATGTGACTGCAGCTAATGATCGATATCTTCTTCTCTTTTTCTTCTTTTTTACTGCCCGTCCTACTTTTGATTTTCTTTGTTCTTTTGGACAGACATGGAATGCGTGGAGATTAGGGTTATTGTTTACTAGGAATTCCAGCGTGATTGGCGCGGGCTTTCGAGGTCTACCAAAGAACACGGATATAGGAGCCACTGTTTTGAAGACATTCATTACAAAACGACAGAGATAAAAACCAGTACGCAGGAATCGGGGCAAGTGCCACCCACCCATGTTCTCATCGAATAATAGTGGATCCAACAGCCGTCTCGTCGTTGTCTGTTGCTGCTATCGCATGTACGACGCGCGATGTCGCGGAACTTTCTTGGTGGGGTACGGGCTTTGCTTTGTCATACATTCCGTTCTTGAATCACATGCAGATCTAAGCGCGACTGAAATATACTTTTTAAATGCTGTTTTGACGGGATATCATCTATTAAATTGATGCCGCGAAGGATGCAATGTGAATTGGAACGAGATTGCATGACCAGAGATGTTTTATCAATATCACTACACAGCTCTTATCAAAGTGGTTTCTTCAAGTCGCCAATTGCGGTCGAAATGTCCCTTTCTTCTCCCCTTGCTTACCTGAAATATGTTGATAGCTTTTCACTTGCGTGCATTGCTTACCCGTCCTCATCTCAAGTTCAGTTGCTTCAACGTTATCTATTTCTGTCTTTTAAGTACTCCGTCGGAATACGGAATTCTTCTCGTTTTTTTTTTTTGGTGGTTATTTTAAGAGTTATAGATACTTTCGCCTTTTTTTGTGAAAAATCATAATGATCAAGCAAAACCACAGAGTGAATATTGTGAATCATCAATCTAATGGATGTCGATGTCATAAGATATTCCGTCGGACGTAATAAAGTGTTCTTCAAAGAGAATGAATACGGCTTTTTTTAGGCTTTGCTCCTAATTAATAGATCATTTACAGCAATTACAAGGAACAAGCATCTTGCTTTTCATTGGAGAATAAAAACCCACCTCGAATCTTTTTCTTTCTTTTTTTTTCCCTTCTTTTTTAGGAGAAGATATGGATAGATATTCAACCGGCGCATTTGAATACGTGCACAAAACGGGCTAGGGATATGCTTAGCTGGGCTACTTCATTCATCAGCCATGTGATGAAGGAGAACCAAACATGTTTGTTGTTGGTGCTATCTTTTCCAAGTAATTTATGAGTTGTAAAGCGAAGGGCGTATGTAACCCTAATACGTGCTACCACTTTTCTTCGTAAAAAATGAAAAGAAGTGGGCCAAAGTGGGTGCAAGCCAAGGATTATCCAAGCAAAAGATGATGGACATTGAAGACATTTTCGATGCTAAACATGCAACGCGTACGCATCTTTTATCGAGAGAGAAATGTTTGCTCACGCGTCAAAAGATAAGAAAAAAGTTAGAGGGCCCGCGATGGCCAGTAACACGCGGTCGAATTCAACGGGAGTCGCAAACTTGGTAATCGACCAATATGTATCGCTAATCGGCACATTGCCATCCTCGCAATTAATACCTAGAAACCTTTTGTAAAGCATAAGTTCAAGGTATAATATGCAAAGAAAAGGAATGAAAACCTTTCTTTTTTTGGTGGAAAGTAGAAGGAAAGTGAAAATAAAATGGGAAAACGACACAAACAGTTCATGAATTTTGGTCCAATGTGTAATTTGATTCTTGAGAGCTAGAGGGACACATTAAGAAATGACCCCACGAAAAGATATATTCTTCACTCTTTTTTTTTTCTATAAATTTTTTCCCACTTGCTTTGTTTTTTCCCTTTAATAAAAGGGGGGGGGGAGTCGTCTTTAATTATTTCTTTTGCTTTATTAGATTTATTTATTATTTTTCCCTCACTTTAATTGTTCCTCTTTGAGCCTTCCCAGCTGTTTCTCATGAATCATGCGGTCCTCTTTTGCGACTGGTGTTTCTCACTTTAAATGATGCTTTGGTGAGGACTAACAGAGCAAAGAAAATTTGGGTATAATTTATTAAAAAAATCAAAACGAATTTGAATGTATGAGACTTGACGAGGAATTGGTCCGTTCGAGAGGTCATAGAAAATTCGGATAAAATTTATTAAATTCCTTTATTCGATTCTTTAACAAATGGTTCAAAAACACTCTTTAATAGCCGATGCCGAATCTACAATTTCTATTGAATTTTGGACAAGAATCGTGTAACGAAATATTAGAATTGTCACGAGATAGATAAATAGATGAAAATTACACACCGCGAAAAATAAGAGCACCGAGAAGCGTGGCTTCTGGCTTTTCTTCAATTAATTAATCATTTTAACCGTTCGGAAACTACTTTTTGAATACACATTTAATCACCATCGATATAATTATGGGGTGTTCAAATAGACGCCTTACCTCTTACTTTTTTCCGGTGTCAATTTCGCGATGGAAGCATTTTAACTTTTCATTAATCGAAAACACCCGATGTTTACACAAAACACACGTGTCGAGATTTCAAAATTTTGGAAAGTGAGGAGCCGATTCTAATTATTTATAAGGCTTAACCAAATGAAGTACTTAATTAATGGAAAGAATCGAAAGGACCTTATCATTCATTCAACCGATAATGTATCCAAGCAAAAACATATGACAAAAATCTAAAGTGCAAGTTGGATTTCTTTTCATTTGGCCAAGAACTTTCGTCTAAAGATTTCAGCTACAAGTTGCGACGGGCAATGCCAGAGATCGAACGAAGATGGATTTTGATTTCAGCTGCAAAGTTGCGACGGTCAATGCCAGAGATCAAACGAAAATGGATTTGGACTCGTGATATGCAAAATCACATCATTGATAATGATGAACAAGGGTTAACGGACATGTTCCAAGACGATAATTACTCTCAAAAGGCCAAAAAATATTCCTCGTTTATCATAGAAAAATTCAAGTTGCAAATCCGCAGCGGTCCGTGTCCAAAGATTCAGAATTCGAGGAGGCAAAAAAAGAGAAATGTAAGACAAAATCAACTTACCAACTCACGTGGAATTCAAAAGCCAAAAGGCATATTTTAATGTGAAGCAATACTGAAAGTCTCAAATATTTTAAGAAATACCAACGTTAATACCCGACTTCATTGGGAATATTTTAAGGTTTTCTTCATAAAGCAAAACGTATTTTATGTTTTTGAGAAGGACAACGACTCTTTCGGGACTTAAAATTGAATCAAACGGCCCTTTAAAGAGACGAGAGCGAAAGCACCCCCTGATACACTCCCTAAACATTTAGTCATAACTTTGAATACACTCAAAGAGTTGCCTAAGTATGGACCGATTAAAGCCTTAATTACACTAATAAACTTAAGTAGGTTGTAAGTGAAATAGATAATCTCAATCCAATCTCTCACGGTTATTTATATGGTTGGATAGCCGTCATTTGGTTCGTCTATCATATATTAGGTTACTTCCAATTATACCCTTCAATAAAAATTCTCTCACCCACGCAATAAAACGACAACAAAGTCATATTCCACTTTCGTAGAGCACTTTCTCACTTACCCACCTACCTCGCATTTTGACCAAAAAAAAAAAAACCTACCTTGCATCTATAATGGTTACACAAAATCTTCTCCATCAAAATTTTCAAATCATCTCAACTTTTTATCACCATTCCCTCGTTAATTTTTGCAACAATATGCATGATGATGATCGACCACCTAAACTCCTCATAGAAATATGCATGATGATAAACAAGCACGCAAGCAGCGTATGCATAAAATCTGGTTAATTAAGACTTGTACTTAATTAATGGAAAGAAACGAAAGGGTTGAAACCTTTCGCGTGGGGACTATCATTCACGCATCCGATGAAGTATCCAAGCAAAACATTAGAAAAAATCTAAAGAGTGCAAGTTGGATTTCTTTTCATTTTGGCCAAGACTTTTTGCTTATAGATTTCAGCTACAAGTTGCGACGGGCAATGCCAGAGATCAGACGAAAATGGATTTGGACACGTGATGGAAAACGGGGATAAAGGGTTAGAGACATTTTCCAGGACAATAATTACACGCGCAAGCCCATAGAAAATATATTTTTCCTCTTTTATCACAGAAAAATTCAAGTTGGAACCTGCAACGGTCCCCGCCCAAAGATTCAGAATTCGAGGAGGCAAAAGAGAGAGGTAAAAAACGTAAAACAAAATGAAATTGCCAGTTCACGTGGAATTTAAAAGCCTGAGGGCATATTTTAAGGCTTAATACCTTAAAAAGCTTCCGACTTTAGCTTTTGTCAGAATTTTGCCTTTTGTCCACTAAAAAATCTCCGAGTTTAGATCATGTCTCAATTATACCTTATCATAAATTTTTTTTTTGTCCTATGAAAAATCCATAACTTTAGGTCTTGTCCTAATTTTACCATAAAATTCCAACTTTATCCTAAAATTTTGGCAGTTTCATAAGAAACTACAAAATTTTACTTGAGTCACATATTTGTTCCCATTAACTCTCTGTTCAAAATTTATTGTTAACAACCAAAAGATGGAAAACTCCCAAATACGAGCTGTATGAGCGTCCTGAGTGTGAGCTCTCCAATCATGAGAGATGGAACAAGCACAAGAGATCGAAGACCAAACGCAAAATTCCTAAAGGCGATTTTGACAGAGGGTTAATGGAGAACAGATCTGGAACTCGAGTAAAAATTGATAATGTTTTACGAGACAAAAAAATTAGAGTGAAATTGAAACTAGACCTAAAGCTAGGATTTTTTTATGAGAAAAAAAAAGTTTAGGGTAGAATTGATAATGAACTTAAAGTCGAGGGTTTTTTATGAGACTAAAAAAGTTTATGGTAGAATTGGAAATGAATATAAAGTTTGGGGTTTTTATGAGACAAAAAAAGTTTAGGCTCCTTACCAAAAAAAAAAAAAAGTTTAGGCTAGAATTGAGACATGACCTAAAGTTTGGAATTCTTTATCAAACAAAAGATAGAATTGGGATAAGAGTTAAAGTTTGAGGTTTTTTAGGTTAGGCCCATATTCTAAAGTCTCAAATATTTTAAAAAATACAAACGTAAAGACCCGACTTCATTTGGAAAATTTTACAGTTTTCTTCGAAAAGTAAAACGCATTTTTATGTTTTGTGAAAGATTATTTTTTTTTTTCAGGGCTTAAAATCGAATCAAACGCTCTTTAAAGAGACGAGAGCGAAAGCATCCCGATATACTCCCTAAACATTTAGTTAAAACTTCGAGGACATTCAAAGAGTCGGCTAGTATGGACCTATTAGAACCTTAATTAATAAACTTAAGCAGGTTGTAAGTGAAATGGATAATCTCGATCCAATCTCTCACGGTTATTCATATGGTTGGGTAGCTTCATTTGGTTTGTCTATTATACACTAGGTTACTTCTAATCATACCCATAAATAAAAATTCTCTCATTCATGCAATAAATGACAAGAAAGTAAAATTCCACTTTTGTAGAGCACTTTCTCACTCACAACCTACCTTTCATTATTTTCGACCAAGAAAAAAAAACCGAACTTTCATTAAAAAGAAGAAAACGTACCCCCACATCTTCACAGAACTCTCTTCGTCAACTTTTCAAATCATCTCCACTTTTAATTGTCAATTTTTTATTAATTTTGAAAAACTATCACCGATAATAATCGATCGCGCATGTTAATATAAACTTCACATAAAAATAAGCATGATCATAACTAAGCATGCAAGTAGCGCATGCATAAAATCTGGTTAATTTTACGCAAGGAGTTTATGCGCACTCGAATATTTTTTTAACTCGGTCAATCTTTTAAAAACGTTCAATCCTCATGATTTAGGTTAATAATGCTATACGTAGGTCTATTTTTAGGAGTAGGGATTGTGTTATCCAACCGCTTCGTGGGTGGAGGGTTTCGAATATTTTCTTCATGCTTATGATGGTCCTTTAGGAAGCACAAAGAATTATTTGATACAGGTGGAAAGTAGAAATACAAACAGCGAAAAAAATGTAAAAAAAACTAACAAAAGAAAATCAATGCTATATCAATCATAAAATTGATCAATCATCTGTATCATTAATGATTGATATAAATTGTGTACAAAAAAAAAGTATTTAAATTTTTTTCTATCTTTATATACCCATGACATTTCCCATCACACTCCCGTCGACACACCGAGGCTCCTATCTAATCCTGTCTTCTTCACAATGGCCAGCGCCAAGCAAGTCCTCGCCGGAATCTCAACTTCCGGCGGGAGAAACCGGAAGCTCCTCCTCTCCATCTCCGGTTGCCTCCTCCTCGTCGCCGCCGTGATCGGCATTGTCGCCGGCGTCAACTCTCGCCACCACGACCGGGGCTCCGACGTTACCACCCTCACCCCATCGACCCACGCCATCCTCAAGTCCTCGTGCGGCTCCACGCGCTACCCGGACCTCTGCTACTCCGCGGTCGCCGCCGCCCCCGGCGCTGTGGCGGGCCTCGCCACCCAGAAGGACGTCATCGAGGCATCGCTCAACATCACCACCCTCGCCGTGGAGCACAACTTCTTCGCAGTCGAGAAGCTCCTGAGCAAGAGAGGCAAGAGCCTGACGAAGAGGGAGAAGCGGGCGCTCCACGACTGCCTCGAGACCATCGACGTGACGCTGGACGAGCTCCGGGAGGCTGCGCGGGACCTGAGCTCGTACCCGAGCGCAGCGAAGTCGCTGACGCAGCACGCCGACGACCTCAAGACGCTGATAAGCGCGGCGATGACGAACCAGGAGACTTGCCTGGACGGGTTCTCGCACGAGGACGCCGACCGGCGCGTACGGAAGGCGCTGGCTGAGGGGCAGGTCCACGTGGAGAAAATGTGCAGCAACGCGCTTGCGATGATCAAGAACATGACCGACGCCGACATGGAGGCGGAGCGCAAGGCCGCGGCAAACCGGAAGATGCTTAAGGAAGAGGATCGGGTTCAGGTACACGATTATAGCCATTTTTGGTTAATTTGGTCTTCTTTACATAGCAATGTTGAAGATAAAAAAGCTTCGCTGGCCATCCCATCAACGGAGCCTGCCTAAAATTCTTTGAACTAGGGTGACGAGAGCGCGTGGCCGGAGTGGCTGTCGGCCGGGGACAGGAAGCTGCTGCAGTCGACGGCGGTGACTCCGGACGCGGTGGTGGCGGCGGATGGGAGCGGGAACTACGAGACGATTTCGGCGGCTGTCGCGGCAGCGCCGGAGAAGAGCAGCAAGCGGTACGTAATAAGGATAAAGGCGGGGGTGTACAGAGAGAACGTGGTGGTGTCGAAGAAGAAGACCAACCTGATGTTCGTCGGCGACGGGCAGACCAGCACCATCGTCACCGGTAGCCGGAGCGTGAAAGGCGGTTACACCACCTTCGAGTCGGCCACCGTCGGTACGTGTTTCTACTGACTAAAAAATGCCTTGTTTGTTAGAGTACACGTCACTCGATTACGCAGTAAATCGTCATAAAAGATTAGTCAACTACTAAGATACGCGCACTTTGAGGGTAACAAAGGACGTGTAAATTCACCTACTTTTGCTAGCATTACTGCACATACATAATTGCTGTAGGTACAACCTTATCTCGGGCTGAGTTATAAGGGCAACAGAATCATCAATAATCAGAGCTGAATGAAAGCTGGCCGATATGACTAACATCATTATTGCCGTGTCATGTTTGGATAGCTAGGGAACATTGGGGAAAAAAAGAAGGTACAAATCTCATTTATTTTGGTCCTGGAGCTGAATCATCAAAACGAGGACCTAACACATACACAGGAGATACAGATTGGCCCTCCCTCTTATGATTTTCGTGCGGTCGTACCGTCAATCAGGCTTGTCGAAGTCAAATTGGTGATTAGCACAACAGTCTGCGCACTTTTTCGAGTGATAAAAGCGTACTTAACAACATTAAGAATATAGCCCTTTTTATCCAACACAAACGCATATGACAGGCTCAAACCAAAGTCAAAGTTATCTACGAAAAACATTGCCTTGCATGATCCCAGTTCTTTAAGAATTTTATACATGTCGAGGTCCTAAATGTTTCTTAAGAGTTAATGTTGTGCAAAAATGTGTTTCTAAATTGAGGTGATCGTGGGGGGTTTTTGTATTTTGCTCGTAGCCACGAGCTGTAGTAACTCTGCCCAATTCGGACATGTAGCTCGCGCGGGACGGGAATCTCTCTCCTTCTGTCCTGCGTCCAGTTCGGGATACAAAAGTGGATTACAGCCGAGCTGGACGTGGACAAGTCCCTGATTGACGCTGTACCCTCTCTCGTCGAACTGATATGATATAAAGTGTCGAAACGACAAGTCGTAGCCCGCTTTTTTGTGCTTTTGTTCTGCTTTCCTCCGTTCTAGATTTTACGTGCGATTCTGCGCTTCCCACGTTGGCCCAACGAGGCGACAGGGAAACAGTTCCACTTCCGGGAAGCTTCCCTCCTTGGTTTCCCTTTCTCCTTTCTGGTCTCCTCGCACCTGTAGTAAAGCTAGATGTTAATCTCTATATTAAGGCAGACCTCTTAGTGAAAAATATAAATAATAATGAGAAAAAGAAATGCATGGCTGGGCCGGGCTGGCCCCTCCAAGTCCTTTGCCCGGGCCTGGCCCGCCGGGTGGGCCGTCGGCCCGTCGATCCCGACTTGCATTTTTCTGATCGCATGATTAGGAAGAATGAAAACTACCGAGCACCCTCGTTCACGGCGGGTTTTTAGTGTCATCTGCCGAATCTTTCCTTTTCTTCGTGTCGGTGGGTTGGCGTGAGTGATATAACATCATGCGTCTATCAAAGCTGTCTCGCACGTCATGTTTGATTCTCCACCTCCTCCGTTTGTGCCTTGAATGTGGCGAGCATCACGACCATGCAACGCGCGTGGCAAGAAATGCACTGAATTAGGTTGTGGTTTGGTACAGCTTCGAACACCATCCTGTTTTGACTAGTTCTTGGTACTGGGGTCCTGCTTGCGAAAGTCATTGCTAGTATCTTTCCTAAAAGGTTAACTAGAACCTTATGATGATATGTTAAATGCTAGCAGATTGAGTTAAGGATCGAAGGATGAATGGAGTAAAACCTTGGTCTAGTCAACGATATGAATGGACTTTTCTATGTATATGTAGTGGCAGACAAGAATGGAGTGAAAGTTCTGCATTCGAACGCCTGTGGAAGCTAACACAACGTTTGAATGCTATCTAAAGTGAACGATCGCCTTATTCAAAAGGAAAAGCAAAAGGCCAAACGCTTGGTCTTGGAATTAGGAATTGTAGATTATACATGAAGGTGACTGCAAGAATATTTTCATATATAGACAGCTAGATCTCGAATGCCCGCCCGTGTGGTTGTTTTCATATATGCTTCTTTATGCAGTAAAAAATTTCGATTGATGTCGACGTCCGAGAAAATTTGCATGCGAATGTGAGTAATCGAACTGAGAAATGTGTTTAAGTGGGGAAATTTTTCGCACAGTAAATCAAAACTTAAAGTTTACAAGAAGACTTCACGAAGTAGGAACATGCATGCTGCAGATTTCCTGCGATTATTTCCAGGTCTAGTACTTAGAAAGGAACATGTATCCTATTTTGATAAATGTGATCAGATGACTTTCTATTGCCAAAGTATTGTACCATTATTTGTTTATGGAAATTTGACGTTTGTCATGCACTGCAGCGGTGGTCGGCGCGGGTTTCTTGGCCAGAGATATTACCTTTGAGAACACCGCCGGCGCTTCGAACCACCAGGCCGTCGCGCTCCGTGTCGGCGCCGATCTCTCCGCCTTTTACCAATGCGACATTCTAGCCTACCAGGACACCCTCTATGTCCACTCCAACCGCCAATTCTATGTCAAGTGCTTCATTGCCGGCACAGTGGACTTCATTTTTGGTAATGCAGCTGCCGTCTTCCAGGACTGTGACATCCACGCTCGCAAGCCGAACTCTGGCCAAAAGAACATGGTTACTGCTCAAGGCCGAATTGACCCGAACCAAAACACGGGAATCGTGATTCAAAAATGCAGGTACATATGTAGGAATGAAAATGTATATTTGTGTTTAGAATATCGTGTAATTCCTCTAATAATTCAATAGCTCGAAATCACTATGTGTCTATGATACCACACCCTAAATTGTTACCGATGATGTAGGATTGCCGCGACGAGCGATCTGCAATCGGTGAAGAGCAGTTTCCCGACGTACCTCGGTCGTCCATGGAAGGAATACTCAAGGACGGTGATTATGCAGTCGTCCATCTCGGACGTGATCGACCCGGTGGGCTGGCACGAGTGGAGCGGGACATTCGCCCTAAGCACATTGTACTACGGAGAGTACCAGAACACCGGTGCAGGCGCCGGGACCTCGTCGAGAGTGAAGTGGAATGGATTTAAGGTGATATCGTCAGCGACGGAGGCGCAAGGGTTCACCGCCGGGACGTTCATCACCGGAAGCAGTTGGTTGAGCTCCACTGGGTTCCCATTTTCACTCAGCCTGTGAGCAAGATGAATTGGTGTGCACAGTGACTGCTGATCTTTCAAATATTCATTAGGTTACTGTTCAACGCCTAAGAGGAGCCAAAGTATTGTCAGTAATAGAGATCTTTTTACAGAAATCTGGGCATTGGACTGACCATGGAAATTACCATCGGGATATCTAGTGCAAATCATGAGAAGAGATGACTCGTGCGTTTGGTGTCGTTCTTGAGTAATCAAAATAAATCGATTGTGTTCTATGAAATCTCCGAAAGAGTATGATTGAATTCAGTGCGATCTATAGCGATCAAAGAAGTGCCTCGGTATCATTAGGCAAAACAGAGACCAGAGAACATGATCAGTGGCCGGATCTCGGACGCCAGAATTAGATGTGATCAATAGGCGGGCGGGCGGGTGGGCTTAAGTAAGCCGGGTGGCATTTGATGCCGGGCCTCAAAGTCCTTGTTCAGGCCTGACCAAAGCTAAATGGATGGGTCTCGACTCAAAAGGGAATACTTGTCTAAGCACGCTAAAGTCGTGCTTCAAACACGTTAGATCACGCGGATTCCACGTGATTTCGACTTTATTTAAGGGCATGTAGTAAGAGTAAGCAAGAATGACCAAAGTTCCAATAGATACCCCTTCACCAGTTCCGCAAAGTCAACCCGCAGAATGATCAAAGTTCCAATATAATTGTAGACCACGCTCGCCAATTCCCGAAGCCCTTGATGCATCACCATTTGGAATTTGCCCAAGGGGTGTTCCTTAGCACGTAATGGTTTTGTCCCGTGAGAGCGAATTAGAAAAAGAAAAATGAATTAATAGGTTAATGATCTGTTTATTTCACAAAAAATAAATAATTTGGGAGATATTTTTTTTTAAAAAACGATATCTTGTATCGTTTGAAATAATTAGTCAATAGAAAATAATTTTATTATTGACAACAATTTTTGTTTGAAATTTGAATATTGGTGTCTAACATTTTAATTTGTTCAATGTAATTCTCAAACTTTATCCTAATGTGCAATGTCGTGTTTGAACTTTTAGTTTGTTCAATGTAGTCCTTGAATTTTTTGTACATGTTCAATTTAGTCTCTGGACTATATGATAATGTTAACTATTTTCCGTGATTTAGAATTAATGGAAGGTCTACATTGAATATGTAATCAAAGTCAAGGGATCATATTGAACAAATTAAAATTTAAAGACCATATTGAACATGGCTAAAATTCAAAGACCACATTGCACATTGGATCAAAATTCATGGATCATTTGTGTCGTCGTCCCTTAAATATTATCGTGAACGGTGAAAATATTTTTTGTTCATTTATCATTGTAAGCGATACAAATGATCAATTTTTGGAAAATATTTTGCTAAATTATTTATTTTCCGCAAAACGAATAGGGTTATTGACCAGGTCTCCCTTCGGTCATGGAACTGGTCCCTTCTTGCAAAACAATCGGGACGTTGGACTTGTGCACGCGAGTAAGAATCAATTAGTCGATGCCTTCTTTCCCAAATCTCTCTTTTCAGGGTATTCAATTCTGTGTTGCGTCTATAACGTGAGGTCACGTAACAAGGAGGTTGCTCTTACCAGCAAATGGACATGGCAACAACGCGGAACCAAATCAGAGAAGATGTCAAGTGCCGACTTTGATTTTGCCAAACTCACTATTTTCTTAATATTGGAATGCAGACGATTCAAAATACACATAAAAATATATGTATAAGCAAAAGAATTAGTAATTAAAAAAACCTCAAATTATACCCACCGTGATATATTTGCCATAAGCTTTTTTTAGTGACTTTAAAGATTCTAAACTTGTGCTTGTTTGACACATCTTCCCTCCGTCAATGACCGTTAAGGATCTGCTTACATTGACACTGGAGACTGGAGAGCAAGCATTGCTGACATGGTGCTTGCATGACTCAAATGAAACAAAAAGGACGTTGTTTTGACTAAAAAAACCATATGATAAAATATCAGTGGAGGCTAAACGTGTCACATATATATATATATATATATATATATATACACACACTCAGATCTTCTTAATAAATTCATTGCATAAGACTACTTTGTTCTTTTCAATAGATTTCGGCGATGCTTACCAACGGTCTTACTACCCCACTGGGTTTTACTGCCTGGAACACATCCAGAAATCACTCGAAAAGATCTCCACGAAGGAAATCGTCTTAACTGCGAATAAAATTATTAAGAGTATCTTTATCTACCCCTTGGCTCTGATACCATAAGTGTCCGAGGATCTGGGGATCTATAAAGAGAAGAGAAATAGATGTAGAAGAAATCGTCTAAGAATGCTAAAAATTTGATTTATTCCTAGAAGACGCCAGTAGGAATGTTGAAGAAAGTCGTCCAAGGTATCGGAAATATAAGCTGGACTGGAAATAGAAAAAACCCTATAGAAATGGAAAATAAAATGCAAGATGGAATGTATGTATTCGACGCAAAAAGAAATTAAATAAATTAAATTAAATAAAATAGCGCGCATTTAATATTAAGAAGAACCCGAACAGAATATAAAGGACGATAAGAATAATTGCTAGTAATTCTAAACCAACCATGTAGGTGGTATTGCTATACAAGAATGAAAAGGGCAAAACAGTAAGAAGAAGTAAGGATATATAACAAATGCAGAAAATTGCTGTAAATTAAAGTGCAGAATTAAAGCACAGACCATCCACAGGCGGTTCGACCTGCCGTTTGTGGGGTATGTATATGTAAATGCAATAAGGAAATAAGAAATGACTGATATATATAAATGATACTGAAAGATTACAATAACAGTATTGAAAGATTACAGAAATGTAGATATTGAATTACAAGTGCAGAAGTAAGAAAGATCGAAAAGATTTGAAAGATCTCGGGGTAAGGTATGAGATCTTCTATGGAGATCAGAAACTTACTGGATGGATATGGAAGGATTATAAAAGGGTCTTGAGATCCGTCAAAGACAAATGATCTCTTATTTCTATGGAAGAGACAGAAGAGATCTGAAGAAACTCAGGAGGTTTATGAATGATAGAGAAAGGGTTCAGAGAGGTTTCTGAAGGGTATGGAATCGAATGCCCTCATCAGTGAATGAGGTCTTTCTTTTATAGACAAATGGGGTTCCTGTAGAAATTGTTCACGGGTGGTACTGTGTAAATAGTAGTAAGTGCACAGTGTTACAGTGAACAGTGATCAGACATAATTATAGAAAGTGTTGAAAAAGAGGAAAATTGACAGACTTTCTGTCCTAGAAATGATGAAAAAGTCTTAAGTGCAATCAGAAAGGCACATGGACTCTTTCGGCGCATTGATGCTATGGTTTGGACAAGTCTTCAATTTCTTCTTCTTCTTCCTCCGTATCTGCTACTTCTCCCCATGGGATTCTTGGGAGGATTCCATAGCAGTCATCTTCATTGGAATTCCCACTATGATGAGAGCGGGAACTTTGTGTTTCTTCCATTTCAGAAAGGGTTTGTTTCAACATATCGGCCAAATGTTGATGTGATTGAGCCGAAGCTATTTTAGAAAGAATGAACCCTCTATCATGAAGAAATGGAGCGCTTTTCTCAGCCGGAGGAGGGCAAGCAAGGGTTGTTTTTCTGACTATTAGAAAGCGATTAATCGCTTCGAGAGAGACTTTATCAAAGAATTTGAAGCCATCCCACCATTTGACTTTGAATCGTCGGATTAGAATGGGGATGCTAAGTTTAGCATCTTTTCTATAGTCAAAATTCCAACCGAATACCCAAGATACTCCGAAGAAGTAGAAGAATAGTAAAAGTCTTGGGAATCTTTTCTCATTGGGAGTAAGATTATTGAAATTTTCATAGAAATATGGATAGCTGGTATGGATTTTAGGATGAAGAATTTCTTTGATAGGTCCAAAATGATCCCACCACTGGGAGAACCAATTAGGAGTTTCTGTCAAGCTGAGTTTTTCAAAATAGAAAAGCCATGTATGGGTATGATTTGGATTTTGTCTCCAGAAAGCATTCCACCAAGCTTGTTTATAATCAAAATAAGAATATGATGCTCGGTATGGGAGAGAATCAGCCATTTTGACATTGAACTTTTTCAATGTCCAAGGGTTTGGTTTCCATTCACTTGGGTGGATGACCTTGTGAAGGACTGCTTTGGAGTAATTTATGTGACCTTTGTCCGAGAAATGGGTGAAAGTGATAGATTTGGTTTCTGTCAAGATTTTTTCATAAAAATCAATATTTTTGTAAACATCATGGGGTGGATATAAAAAGTTTTCTGAAAACATATTCTTAGCAAAATTAATGGGGTTTTCATCATAAAAATCTTCTTCAACATTACATATATTTGAGAAATATGTTTTTTGGAAGAATTTTGATTTTGGAGGGGTTGTCCCGCTTGACTGAATAACCACCTCGCTAGAAATCCTTTTTCCTACCTGTTTTTGGGTAGAAATAGGAGAAGGGTCAGGACTTACCATTGTTGAGGATGATTGAGTCTGACTATTGAAGGCCTTTTGAAGAAATTGTAAAGCTTCTTCAGGAGAAATATTGGATATATCAAAAGAAGGTCCTAGAGTTAGTTCTAGGTTTGGCTTGGCTTGCTCAGAAATGGTAGAAATATTTGGAGACGACTGGGTGGTCGCCTGTAACCATGTCTTTATGTTGGTGAGGCCAGTGGATCTTTTTTCTGGGGATGGTTCGGCAATTTCTTTGCCTTTGTCTCTCCTGGTTGGTTTGTTGGGAGGTTTTGGAGGCATTTTCCCTGTAAAAATTCTCGTGTGAGAAAATCAGGAAGAGAATTTGAAGATCCATTTATGAATTCGATATCAAAATCAAAAACAGATAAAATGGCTTGCCATCTGGCAAAAATTTGTTTAGAAGCAATATTTTGGACATCTTTTTGCAAAACGTCTTTTGCAGATCTGCAATCAATCCTTAATAAAAATTTTTGATTTAAAAGATCTCCTTGAAATTTGGAAATAGAAAGTACAATAGCAAGAATTTCTTTTTTAATGGTAGAGTAATTCTTCTGACAATCATTCCAATGCTTGGAGACAAACTGAACAATTTGTTCTTTGTCGTCTTTAGATTGTTTAAGAATTCCTCCATATCCAATATCAGAAGCATCAGTTTCAACAATTTTAAAAGCATGAGGATCAGCGAGATGTAAGCAAGGAATTTCCTTGACAGTTCGCTTGATTTGTTTGACAATATCTGTATGAACCTGTGTCCATGGTGGAGGATCTTTTTTGAGCCTCTGATGGAGTGGTTTACAGATTATGTTAATACGAGGGAAGAAATCAATAATATAATTAAGACTTCCAAGAAATCTTTGCAATTGATTTTTGTCTCTGATTTCATCAGGAAATTTTTCTGAAAATATTATTGATCTTTCAATGGGTATGATTGTTCCATGCTGGATGTAATGTCCTAGAAAACGAATTTTTGTTTTAAAAAGTGATATTTTAGTAGGTGAAACTACTAAACCATTTTCTTTGACAATATGGATAAAATGATTGATATGTTTGAAATGTTTATCTATGGAAGGAGAAAATATTAAAACATCATCAATATAGACAATAATATAATCGGAACAATGATTAAAAATATCATTCATAATCCTTTGAAATTCAGAAGGAGCATTTTTTAATCCGAAAGGCATGACATTCCATTCATATTGGCCAAAAGGAACAGTAAAAGCTGTTTTATACCGATCCTTTTCGCTAATCTGGATTTGCCAGAAACCTGATTTCATATCAAATTTTGAAAAGAGTTTTGCTTCATAAAGTCTATTTAATAGATCTTTTTTATTAGGAATTGGATATCTTATCCATTTTAAAGCTATATTTAAAGGTTTATAATTAATGACCAGTCTTGGAACTCCTCTTTCTAGTTCAGCATTCTTGTTGACATAGAAAGCAGAGCAACTCCAAGGGGATTGGCTTTTCCTAATAAGCTTCTTCTCAAGAAGTTCTTGTATTTCTTTTTGACAGAAATTTAGAACTTCGTGATTCATTTGAGAAGGTCTTGCTTTGGTAGGGATATTTTTCTCAGAAAATTCTGGTTCGTAAGGTAAATCAACTATGTGACTTTTACGAGACCAAAATGCATTAGGAATATCAGAACATATAGAATTTTTGATTTGGTCTTCAAGAGCAGAAATTCTTTTTTGAAGACTTTTTTCAGATAGATTTTTATCAATTCTTTTATATTCAAGGTCTTCTTTCAAAAATTGGAGATGAGTCTCTTTGTTTTGGATTATACAATTAATCTCAGAGATAGAATGCTCTTGAAGTGTATTTAAATTCCTGGTTTGGGGTTTTGAAATGAAATCAAAGCAAATCCTTTTGCCTAAGGTTTCGGTTTCAATACCTTTATTGGTAACTTTAAAAGGCTGGAGTAGATTTATAAAGGGTGAACCTAAAATAACATTTTGTTTGATATTTTTAACAAGAAGAAAAGGAGTTTTGAAAGAAATTTGGTCTTTCACAATTTCAGCTTCAGGGATTTTGTAATTAATAACTAATTTGTCACCGGATGCTGATTTGAGGGATTGAGAAGTTTTTTCAAAATATTTGGTAGGTACGAGGCCTTCTTTTATGCAATTGAGGTCTGCACCAGTATCAAAGAGAGCTGTTGTTTCTAAAATGATTTCATTTTGGATCCTAATAGAAATGTTGATGATCCATTTTCTGGTAGTTATTTCAGAAAGTAGTAAGAGAAAATTTGTTTCAGAAGAGGAAGGGAGTTGAGGGACAGCATCTTGCTCAAAATTTTCTTCCTCTTGTTTTTCTTTTAAGATTCTTAACTTAATATCTAAAATGTCTTTTTGCATAGAAAGTTGAGTGGTTTTGAGTTCCTGTATTTCCTGTTTTTGTTTATTAATTTCAAAAGTAAGATCACTCATAGAAATGGGTTTAGATATTGATTTAGTTCTATTGAGGATAGTAGAAATATTATATGGATTTCCAGGCTGGACAGTCGTTCTTGGATTTTGAAAATTATTCAAATATTTTAATTTTGTTTCAGGATCAGAAATCTGGTCAAAAGTTTGCAAAAGAATTTCTTCTTCTTTTGTTAAAACATTTATTTCAAAGTCGTCCTCTTCTTCATTGTCCCCATTGTCTGAGGTTGAAGATGAAGGGGTTTCTAGATCATAAATTTGTAGTCCTTTTTCAAAATCAGATTCATCAGAAGAACTATTGTCAATTTCAGCCATTAATTGGTTGAGTTGGTCAATAGTTTCTTCATCTAAATTAAGCTCATTGACTTTTTTATTGATTTTACAGAAATGAGAAGTGTGGCCTTTTTTGCCACAATTATAACAAGTGACATTTTTAAAATTTCTTTTGGGTTTTTTGGTTTTATCAGAATTTTCATCTTCCTTTTTCTTAGAAATCTTTTTGTCAAATTTCTTTTTATAGGGTTTTTTATAAAATTTTT
Source organism: Syzygium jambos (assembly GCA_031216235.1). Classification (NCBI taxonomy): domain Eukaryota; kingdom Viridiplantae; phylum Streptophyta; class Magnoliopsida; order Myrtales; family Myrtaceae; genus Syzygium; species Syzygium jambos. Next base: position 17,874,605 of record CM062228.1, read on the forward strand.
TATGTTCTTTCTTTTTAGAAGAACATTTTCCTGAACATTTGGATTTTTCAAAGGATGCAAAAGAAGGGTCATATTGTGCACAAAAATCTCCTAAACCTTTTTTAGAAAGTTTTTGTTCTTTCTTGATTTGTTTTTGGAGGCAGATATTAGTACACATTTGTGTTCCAATTTTATACACATAAGAGGTTAATTCTCCATAAGAAAGATGATCATACGGAATTTGATTTCCATATTCTTCTCTTATCTTACTGCGAACTTGTTCTCCTATGAGTTTTGGTAAACCAGCTAGAAATTTTTCTTTCCAAAAAGACTGATTGCAATCTGTCCTTTGGAAGACTCTTTGCAGAAACATTTCTTTATATTCTCTGAATTCCCCTAAAGATCTACATTTCATATTGGATAAAAGATCTTGATTTTTATCGAGAATATGAGGGGAATCTCCTAGAAAATGTTGGGAAATGGAGAAGATCAAAGTATTGACGGCATCTTGGATGGGTTGATCATCTTCTCCAAGAATAATTTGACCAAAAGGGTCGAGTTTGTGAGCATTTAAAATTTGAGATCTTTGCTCATCATTCAGGTAATTATCCCACCATCCTTTGAGCTGACCAGTAAAACCAGCTATTAAAAGATAAGCAACTGAATGATCAGAAGTATCTGGAATGGTTTTATAAGTATTTGCAAGCATAACCATTTGAGTCAATATATTGACTAGGTTTTGCTCGGAAACACCATCTATGTTCCATTCATAAATAGCATCAGAAGAATATTTGTTTTGGACTTTAGAAAAAGTTTCTTCTGAGAGAATATCAGGAGGAGTGGCACGAGAATAATAAAGTTTTTGAGGATCCTTCCAAGTGATACGATTAATTTCTGGAATTGACTCAGTGTCGGATTTATCTAAAGTATTGATCTGATTGGAAGGTTCACTACGATCAGGGGTGTCTTTGACACTCAGATTTTGAATTAAAGGGGTATCCAAAATTATAGGATTTTTAGGAATCAGAACTGCTTTTCCTTTGAGGAGTCTTTTTCTTTCCTCTAAGGCTTTAGCAAAATCAAGACTGGGATTTTTCGGAATTTCAAAATTCTTAAATAGTGGGGGTTTTAAATCCTTTTTTGGGATTGTTATAGAAGAGAATGAAGAACTATTTTGAGTTTGATTTTCAATCCGATCAAGTTGTTTTCCTATGGTGTAAAGATGTTGATTAGAAAAATTATTTTGTTCAACAATCTTTTTGATACCTATGCCTTCTATTTCAGATGCAGTTTTAAAAGGAGAAGCTACTATTTCACTCTTTCTATGTTCAAATTTGATTTTTCTGAGAGGAGGGTGATTAGATTCAATGATCTGACCATCATCCAATTCCCATTTATAAAATTGGTCTAGTACAAGGATCTGTTTTTCTTTTAGAAATATATTTTCAAACCAATCAAAGAAGAATATTTCGATTTCATGTTGATACATATAATCATAATATTCTTTTTTGATTTCAAGAGCTTGGTTTCGAAAATTAGTAAAGAACCAGTCTTTAATATGTTTATTTTCAGAGGAATTGAACTCTTTATTTAAATTAACTCTATCTGGTTCAAAAGCAATTTCTAAAACATTGATTTCGGGATCTTCCATTTCGGAAGGAGTGGGATCAGGGAAATCAGGAGTAGTGTGTTGATAAACTGGTCTAGAGATTCCTGACCTGTTATCTATACCACTGACATTTGGAAAAGGAGGAGCACTTGCAGAAGTCTCTCCAGAAGTATTTAAGGGGATATCAGGAATCCTATCTACTGACCTACGAGAGGAGGTAGAGTGCCAGGATGGAATAGATCTAATGTCGCAAGACCTTCTGGGAATATCAAAAGATCTTCTAGAAAATTGAATTGTTACTCTTCCTTCAGGGTGTTGGATGACATTGGTAGGATCAGTGTTTTGAACAATTGGTTGGGGAATACGATTTTCTAATTCCCACTGATCAGGAAAGGTAATCTGATTCCAAGGGATTGTCCTGGGAATGGTGATGTTTACTTTAGAAATATCTGTTTGTAGTAAGAGAGTTTCTCTATTGGAATTTAATTTAAAAGCTTTACTGCCAAAAGCAGAATTCATTACCTTGTAATACAACTTTCTGACTCTTTTGCTTCAATACAACTTTTAAACAAGGATTCTATAAAGAAACATTCCCAGAAATGGAACTATATGCATATAGGATTGGTACAAGTTGGTGCGAAACCCCTTACCAAAGAAGGTTTGGATACTTCTTTACTTCTTGTTTTGAGAGATGCGAGACTTTTAAAATACGATGAATCCATTCTCGGAGCCGTAGAAACTAGTCTTTGCAGTGGACCGATTCATTTCGATAGTCATTCCGGTCTTACTGTCTCTCTCAAGGACAAAAATATTTTAAAATCTCTCACTCTTCAAATAAAAACTCATAATTATTCTATAGCTGAAGGATCTATTCCCATAGCTCTCATTTACAGAGTTTATTACAAGGTAATGAATTCTGCTTTTGGCAGTAAAGCTTTTAAATTAAATTCCAATAGAGAAACTCTCTTACTACAAACAGATATTTCTAAAGCAAACATCACCATTCCCAGGACAATCCCTTGGAATCAGATTACCCTTCCTGATCAGTGGGAATTAGAAAATCGTATTCCCCAACCAATTGTTCAAAACACTGATCCTACCAATGTCATCCAACACCCTGAAGGAAGAGTAACAATTCAATTTTCTAGAAGATCTTTTGATATTCCCAGAAGGTCTTGCGACATTAGATCTATTCCATCCTGGCACTCTACCTCCTCTCGTAGGTCAGTAGATAGGATTCCTGATATCCCCTTAAATACTTCTGGAGAGACTTCTGCAAGTGCTCCTCCTTTTCCAAATATCAGTGGTATAGATAACAGGTCAGGAATCTCTAGACTAGTTTATCAACACACTACTCCTGATTTCCCTGATCCCACTCCTTCCGAAATGGAAGATCCCGAAATCAATGTTTTAGAAATTGCTTTTGAACCAGATAGAGTTAATTTAAATAAAGAGTTCAATTCCTCTGAAAATAAACATATTAAAGACTGGTTCTTTACTAATTTTCGAAACCAAGCTCTTGAAATCAAAAAAGAATATTATGATTATATGTATCAACATGAAATCGAAATATTCTTCTTTGATTGGTTTGAAAATATATTTCTAAAAGAAAAACAGATCCTTGTACTAGACCAATTTTATAAATGGGAATTGGATGATGGTCAGATCATTGAATCTAATCAACCTCCTCTCAGAAAAATCAAATTTGAACATAGAAAGAGTGAAATAGTAGCTTCTCCTTTTAAAACTGCATCTGAAATAGAAGGCATAGGTATCAAAAAGATTGTTGAACAAAATAATTTTTCTAATCAACATCTTTACACCATAGGAAAACAACTTGATCGGATTGAAAATCAAACTCAAAATAGTTCTTCATTCTCTTCTATAACAATCCCAAAAAAGGATTTAAAACCCCCACTATTTAAGAATTTTGAAATTCCGAAAAATCCCAGTCTTGATTTTGCTAAAGCCTTAGAGGAAAGAAAAAGACTCCTCAAAGGAAAAGCAGTTCTGATTCCTAAAAATCCTATAATTTTGGATACCCCTTTAATTCAAAATCTGAGTGTCAAAGACACCCCTGATCGTAGTGAACCTTCCAATCAGATCAATACTTTAGTTAAATCCGACACTGAGTCAATTCCAGAAATTAATCGTATCACTTGGAAGGATCCTCAAAAACTTTATTATTCTCGTGCCACTCCTCCTGATATTCTCTCAGAAGAAACTTTTTCTAAAGTCCAAAACAAATATTCTTCTGATGCTATTTATGAATGGAACATAAATGGTGTTTCCGAGCAAAACCTAGTCAATATATTGACTCAAATGGTTATGCTTGCAAATACTTATAAAACCATTCCAGATACTTCTGATCATTCAGTTGCTTATCTTTTAATAGCTGGTTTTACTGGTCAGCTCAAAGGATGGTGGGATAATTACCTGAATGATGAGCAAAGATCTCAAATTTTAAATGCTCACAAACTCGACCCTTTTGGTCAAATTATTCTTGGAGAAGATGATCAACCCATCCAAGATGCCGTCAATACTTTGATCTTCTCCATTTCCCAACATTTTCTAGGAGATTCCCCTCATATTCTCGATAAAAATCAAGATCTTTTATCCAATATGAAATGTAGATCTTTAGGGGAATTCAGAGAATATAAAGAAATGTTTCTGCAAAGAGTCTTCCAAAGGACAGATTGCAATCAGTCTTTTTGGAAAGAAAAATTTCTAACTGGTTTACCAAAACTCATAGGAGAACAAGTTCGCAGTAAGATAAGAGAAGAATATGGAAATCAAATTTCGTATGATCATCTTTCTTATGGAGAATTAACCTCTTATGTGTATAAAATTGGAACACAAATGTGTACTAATATCCGCCTCCAAAAACAAATCAAGAAAGAACAAAAACTTTCTAAAAAAGGTTTAGGAGATTTTTGTGCACAATATGACCCTTCTTTTGCATCCTTTGAAAAATCCAAATATTCAGGAAAATGTTCTTCTAAAAAGAAAGAACATAAAAAATTTTATAAAAAACCCTATAAAAAGAAATTTGACAAAAAGATTTCTAAGAAAAAGGAAGATGAAAATTCTGATAAAACCAAAAAACCCAAAAGAAATTTTAAAAATGTCACTTGTTATAATTGTGGCAAAAAAGGCCACACTTCTCGTTTCTGTAAAATCAATAAAAAAGTCAATGAGCTTAATTTAGATGAAGAAACTATTGACCAACTCAACCAATTAATGGCTGAAATTGACAATAGTTCTTCTGATGAATCTGATTTTGAAAAAGGACTACAAATTTATGATCTAGAAACCCCTTCATCTTCAACCTCAGACAATGGGGACAATGAAGAAGAGGACGACTTTGAAATAAATGTTTTAACAAAAGAAGAAGAAATTCTTTTGCAAACTTTTGATCAGATTTCTGATCCTGAAACAAAATTAAAATATTTGAATAATTTTCAAAATCCAAGAACGACTGTCCAGCCTGGAAATCCTTATAATATTTCTACTATCCTCAATAGAACTAAATCAATATCTAAACCCATTTCTATGAGTGATCTTACTTTTGAAATTAATAAACAAAAACAGGAAATACAGGAACTCAAAACCACTCAACTTTCTATGCAAAAAGACATTTTAGATATTAAGTTAAGAATCTTAAAAGAAAAACAAGAGGAAGAAAATTTTGAGCAAGATGCTGTCCCTCAACTCCCTTCCTCTTCTGAAACAAATTTTCTCTTACTACTTTCTGAAATAACTACCAGAAAATGGATCATCAACATTTCTATTAGGATCCAAAATGAAATCATTTTAGAAACAACAGCTCTCTTTGATACTGGTGCAGACCTCAATTGCATAAAAGAAGGCCTCGTACCTACCAAATATTTTGAAAAAACTTCTCAATCCCTCAAATCAGCATCCGGTGACAAATTAGTTATTAATTACAAAATCCCTGAAGCTGAAATTGTGAAAGACCAAATTTCTTTCAAAACTCCTTTTCTTCTTGTTAAAAATATCAAACAAAATGTTATTTTAGGTTCACCCTTTATAAATCTACTCCAGCCTTTTAAAGTTACCAATAAAGGTATTGAAACCGAAACCTTAGGCAAAAGGATTTGCTTTGATTTCATTTCAAAACCCCAAACCAGGAATTTAAATACACTTCAAGAGCATTCTATCTCTGAGATTAATTGTATAATCCAAAACAAAGAGACTCATCTCCAATTTTTGAAAGAAGACCTTGAATATAAAAGAATTGATAAAAATCTATCTGAAAAAAGTCTTCAAAAAAGAATTTCTGCTCTTGAAGACCAAATCAAAAATTCTATATGTTCTGATATTCCTAATGCATTTTGGTCTCGTAAAAGTCACATAGTTGATTTACCTTACGAACCAGAATTTTCTGAGAAAAATATCCCTACCAAAGCAAGACCTTCTCAAATGAATCACGAAGTTCTAAATTTCTGTCAAAAAGAAATACAAGAACTTCTTGAGAAGAAGCTTATTAGGAAAAGCCAATCCCCTTGGAGTTGCTCTGCTTTCTATGTCAACAAGAATGCTGAACTAGAAAGAGGAGTTCCAAGACTGGTCATTAATTATAAACCTTTAAATATAGCTTTAAAATGGATAAGATATCCAATTCCTAATAAAAAAGATCTATTAAATAGACTTTATGAAGCAAAACTCTTTTCAAAATTTGATATGAAATCAGGTTTCTGGCAAATCCAGATTAGCGAAAAGGATCGGTATAAAACAGCTTTTACTGTTCCTTTTGGCCAATATGAATGGAATGTCATGCCTTTCGGATTAAAAAATGCTCCTTCTGAATTTCAAAGGATTATGAATGATATTTTTAATCATTGTTCCGATTATATTATTGTCTATATTGATGATGTTTTAATATTTTCTCCTTCCATAGATAAACATTTCAAACATATCAATCATTTTATCCATATTGTCAAAGAAAATGGTTTAGTAGTTTCACCTACTAAAATATCACTTTTTAAAACAAAAATTCGTTTTCTAGGACATTACATCCAGCATGGAACAATCATACCCATTGAAAGATCAATAATATTTTCAGAAAAATTTCCTGATGAAATCAGAGACAAAAATCAATTGCAAAGATTTCTTGGAAGTCTTAATTATATTATTGATTTCTTCCCTCGTATTAACATAATCTGTAAACCACTCCATCAGAGGCTCAAAAAAGATCCTCCACCATGGACACAGGTTCATACAGATATTGTCAAACAAATCAAGCGAACTGTCAAGGAAATTCCTTGCTTACATCTCGCTGATCCTCATGCTTTTAAAATTGTTGAAACTGATGCTTCTGATATTGGATATGGAGGAATTCTTAAACAATCTAAAGACGACAAAGAACAAATTGTTCAGTTTGTCTCCAAGCATTGGAATGATTGTCAGAAGAATTACTCTACCATTAAAAAAGAAATTCTTGCTATTGTACTTTCTATTTCCAAATTTCAAGGAGATCTTTTAAATCAAAAATTTTTATTAAGGATTGATTGCAGATCTGCAAAAGACGTTTTGCAAAAAGATGTCCAAAATATTGCTTCTAAACAAATTTTTGCCAGATGGCAAGCCATTTTATCTGTTTTTGATTTTGATATCGAATTCATAAATGGATCTTCAAATTCTCTTCCTGATTTTCTCACACGAGAATTTTTACAGGGAAAATGCCTCCAAAACCTCCCAACAAACCAACCAGGAGAGACAAAGGCAAAGAAATTGCCGAACCATCCCCAGAAAAAAGATCCACTGGCCTCACCAACATAAAGACATGGTTACAGGCGACCACCCAGTCGTCTCCAAATATTTCTACCATTTCTGAGCAAGCCAAGCCAAACCTAGAACTAACTCTAGGACCTTCTTTTGATATATCCAATATTTCTCCTGAAGAAGCTTTACAATTTCTTCAAAAGGCCTTCAATAGTCAGACTCAATCATCCTCAACAATGGTAAGTCCTGACCCTTCTCCTATTTCTACCCAAAAACAGGTAGGAAAAAGGATTTCTAGCGAGGTGGTTATTCAGTCAAGCGGGACAACCCCTCCAAAATCAAAATTCTTCCAAAAAACATATTTCTCAAATATATGTAATGTTGAAGAAGATTTTTATGATGAAAACCCCATTAATTTTGCTAAGAATATGTTTTCAGAAAACTTTTTATATCCACCCCATGATGTTTACAAAAATATTGATTTTTATGAAAAAATCTTGACAGAAACCAAATCTATCACTTTCACCCATTTCTCGGACAAAGGTCACATAAATTACTCCAAAGCAGTCCTTCACAAGGTCATCCACCCAAGTGAATGGAAACCAAACCCTTGGACATTGAAAAAGTTCAATGTCAAAATGGCTGATTCTCTCCCATACCGAGCATCATATTCTTATTTTGATTATAAACAAGCTTGGTGGAATGCTTTCTGGAGACAAAATCCAAATCATACCCATACATGGCTTTTCTATTTTGAAAAACTCAGCTTGACAGAAACTCCTAATTGGTTCTCCCAGTGGTGGGATCATTTTGGACCTATCAAAGAAATTCTTCATCCTAAAATCCATACCAGCTATCCATATTTCTATGAAAATTTCAATAATCTTACTCCCAATGAGAAAAGATTCCCAAGACTTTTACTATTCTTCTACTTCTTCGGAGTATCTTGGGTATTCGGTTGGAATTTTGACTATAGAAAAGATGCTAAACTTAGCATCCCCATTCTAATCCGACGATTCAAAGTCAAATGGTGGGATGGCTTCAAATTCTTTGATAAAGTCTCTCTCGAAGCGATTAATCGCTTTCTAATAGTCAGAAAAACAACCCTTGCTTGCCCTCCTCCGGCTGAGAAAAGCGCTCCATTTCTTCATGATAGAGGGTTCATTCTTTCTAAAATAGCTTCGGCTCAATCACATCAACATTTGGCCGATATGTTGAAACAAACCCTTTCTGAAATGGAAGAAACACAAAGTTCCCGCTCTCATCATAGTGGGAATTCCAATGAAGATGACTGCTATGGAATCCTCCCAAGAATCCCATGGGGAGAAGTAGCAGATACGGAGGAAGAAGAAGAAGAAATTGAAGACTTGTCCAAACCATAGCATCAATGCGCCGAAAGAGTCCATGTGCCTTTCTGATTGCACTTAAGACTTTTTCATCATTTCTAGGACAGAAAGTCTGTCAATTTTCCTCTTTTTCAACACTTTCTATAATTATGTCTGATCACTGTTCACTGTAACACTGTGCACTTACTACTATTTACACAGTACCACCCGTGAACAATTTCTACAGGAACCCCATTTGTCTATAAAAGAAAGACCTCATTCACTGATGAGGGCATTCGATTCCATACCCTTCAGAAACCTCTCTGAACCCTTTCTCTATCATTCATAAACCTCCTGAGTTTCTTCAGATCTCTTCTGTCTCTTCCATAGAAATAAGAGATCATTTGTCTTTGACGGATCTCAAGACCCTTTTATAATCCTTCCATATCCATCCAGTAAGTTTCTGATCTCCATAGAAGATCTCATACCTTACCCCGAGATCTTTCAAATCTTTTCGATCTTTCTTACTTCTGCACTTGTAATTCAATATCTACATTTCTGTAATCTTTCAATACTGTTATTGTAATCTTTCAGTATCATTTATATATATCAGTCATTTCTTATTTCCTTATTGCATTTACATATACATACCCCACAAACGGCAGGTCGAACCGCCTGTGGATGGTCTGTGCTTTAATTCTGCACTTTAATTTACAGCAATTTTCTGCATTTGTTATATATCCTTACTTCTTCTTACTGTTTTGCCCTTTTCATTCTTGTATAGCAATACCACCTACATGGTTGGTTTAGAATTACTAGCAATTATTCTTATCGTCCTTTATATTCTGTTCGGGTTCTTCTTAATATTAAATGCGCGCTATTTTATTTAATTTAATTTATTTAATTTCTTTTTGCGTCGAATACATACATTCCATCTTGCATTTTATTTTCCATTTCTATAGGGCTTTTTCTATTTCCAGTCCAGCTTATATTTCCGATACCTTGGACGACTTTCTTCAACATTCCTACTGGCGTCTTCTAGGAATAAATCAAATTTTTAGCATTCTTAGACGATTTCTTCTACATCTATTTCTCTTCTCTTTATAGATCCCCAGATCCTCGGACACTTATGGTATCAGAGCCAAGGGGTAGATAAAGATACTCTTAATAATTTTATTCGCAGTTAAGACGATTTCCTTCGTGGAGATCTTTTCGAGTGATTTCTGGATGTGTTCCAGGCAGTAAAACCCAGTGGGGTAGTAAGACCGTTGGTAAGCATCGCCGAAATCTATTGAAAAGAACAAAGTAGTCTTATGCAATGAATTTATTAAGAAGATCTGATATATATATATATATATATATATATATATATATATATATAAGTTTGAGGTTTTTTCATGTCATAAAAAAGAAGTTTAGTATAAATGTGTCACAATGAATATAACTTGGGGGATTTTTTTGTGGCCTTTTCCCTTTAAAGAATTTATAAGGACGGTCCATATGATTTTGTTAAATGGATAGTGCATTATCGGAGAAAATGTCAAAAAAGTCCTAAATCTTTTGTATTTGTGCCAATTTAGTCCTAAACTTTTTTTTTTGTGCCAATTCAGTCATAAACCTTTTGCATTGGTGCCAATTTAGTCCTAAACCTTTTTTTTGGTGCCAATTCAATCCTAAACCTTTTGCATTAGTGCCAATTCAGTCATAAACCTTTTGCATTAGTGCCAATTGAATCATAAACATTTTTTTTGTGCAAATTCAGTCTTAAACCTTTTATATTGATGTTAATTCAATCTTAAATTTTTTGAATTTGTGCCAATTCTGTCCTTCCAGCTAATAGCTATTTACGTGTCGAAAGACTGAATTGGCACAATACAAAAGGTTTAGGACTGAATTGACACCAATGCAAAAGATTTGAGACTAAATTGACACTAAAAAAAAGTTTAGGACTGAATTGGCATAAATGCAACAAATTTGTGAATGAATTAACACAAAATAATAGTTTAGGACTCAATTGACACCGATAAAAAAGGTTTAGGATTGAATTGTTATAAAAAAAATTTAGGATTAAATTGACATCAATACAAAAGAGAGGTTTATCACTTTTTTCACACTTTTCCTGTGCATATCTATCAAAGTCAAATGGTTTTTGCCGGCCCCAAGGATGATGACCCCGACCCTCAAAGTATCTACAAATGTGCCTCGACCGATTAATCCCTCTTCAAAAATTCACGATTTGATCTCTAGATATCATATAAGTAAAGATTACAAAATTACTTTATACTAAATCATCCAACATTTCGTGAAATATTTTTTTATAATGAAGGAATAACGGGATGTTCACTTCTCCATTTGGATATCGTAATTTAATCTCCCACTTAGGGACATCCAAGCCTCGTCTCTAATCTCTCCCTATAAATAACGAACATTGGGTCCGCCTGCAAAACCCTCCGAAGTAACATCACTTGATACACGACACGCGCTTATGGAATCAATCAAGTCCTTCAAGGGCTACGGCAAGGTCGACGAGGTCGACAATGGTGCCCTTGGGAGGAGGACGAGTTGCCGCCACGCGATCGTCATCGCGGCGTCTTCCTTCGTGCTCCTGGCAATGATCTTTGGCACCGTCGTGGGAACGGTCCTTAACAAGCAGGGCGGCAGTGCCGACTTGAGCCTGGCAACCCAGATGACTCCCGCTTCATCGATCAAGGCCGTGTGTAGCGTGACCGAGTACCCGGACTCGTGCTTCTCCAGCATCATGGCATACGAGGGCTCCTCCGGCACCACTGACCCTGAACAGATCTTCAAGCTCTCGCTTCTCGTCGCCATTAATGAGGTGGCGAGCTTCTTTAACCATACCGACGAGCTTGTCACGCAGGTAGGCTAAACTAAACATGCTGGATGTTAGGATAAATCGTCCAGGATTATACATTCTCCAGCACAAAGGATCCCCCAATGCAAATTTTTACGTACCGATATCTATTTGATGTGTTGAGAGTAAAGGTCCGTTTGAAAATTTGGCTCTAGGTCAAGATAGTGAAGTGAAGAAGACAACGGAGACTCTAACTGGAAACAAGTGTGGGACTCAACGGAGCTCTCGCCGATCATCGCATCGTAGAGACCGTTTTGTAGATCGGGCCCAAAAACAGGATGCGCTGCGGCCCAAGAGCGAGCTGGCTTGGAACTGACACTGCAACCCATGGGAGGCACAACCGTAATTTCGGAGGAGCGAAAGCCCTAATCCTTCGTGACCAAAAGCATATAAGAACGGAGCATAGCCCTCTCTCGTGATCTTCTTCCTCTCTTCCTTTCCTGTTTTTCTGTCCTTGTGTGTCCGTGCGTGTGGTGACGATGGAGGGCTTTCAGATGAATTTTTACTGAGTATAAAGAAATGGCTATGGTGATGAGGTTTTCTATTGATCCGGTTCTTGTATAGTTTCATTTTTTTTCATTACTTTGTTCTTTCACATGATGCCTTGAAATAAGACCTAACTCGTCTCAGGAAAATTTTCATCAATTTCTCGAGCTATAAAATAAGCCTAGAATTTGCTTCCCCACGAGTTGCCGAGCTCGTTGTATTTGAAGATGTCAAATGCAACCATTTACATGCCAATTATGTATCATACGATATCATAAAGATCAAGATAACAATTTGGTATTTCTACATATTTCACGATCAATCTTATCTAGCACATCAATTTAAGGTTGTTATCATATGGTATAGGTGAGCAATCCCCTAGAGCAAACAGCTTTCGGCGTCTGCCAAATGGTGCTCCAAGATGCCGTCGACCACCTCAACGACTCGGTGTCTCTCATGACAGTCAGCCAAGGCCAAAAGCTCCGATCTCCTTCCAGAATCTCCGACATGTGGACTTGGCTGAGCACGGCCATCACCTACCAAGAAACTTGCTTGGATGCCCTCGAAGAGGCCAACTCCACCCACCTCGGCGACGTGAAACTCACCATGCGAAACTCCACCGAGTTCACCAGCAACAGCCTGGCCATCGTCACCAAAGTCGTGAGCTTATTGGCCAGCTTCAACCTACCCATCCACCGGAGGTTGCTAGGGTTTGGCACTGGTTCCAATTTCCCGAGCTGGGTTGGCCCGGCAGACTGGAGACTGCTCCTAGGGGTGAACCTGAGGCCAAACATTACATTGGCGCAAGATGGGACGGGGAACTACAAGAAGATAGAAGACGCGGTGGAGGCCATACCTAAAAATAGCTTGTCGAGGTTCGTGATTTACATTAAGGCCGGGGTTTATAAGGAGAACGTGCATTTGGATAAGAGCAAGTGGAATGTGATGATGTATGGGGACGGGAAGACCCGTACCACTGTCACCGGTGACCTAAATTTCGTCGATGGGATGCCAACATACGCAACGGCGACGTTTGGTAAGCATCGTTGATCTCTCTAATTAAAAAAAGGAATTCTTCCTTTTCATATATGAAAGATATCATATTGATTATTAGCTCTAAACTTTTATGCCTCCAAATATGCACTAAGGATATACTTTTGTTCAATAACAGCTGTTGTAGGAAAAGGTTTCATTGCTAGGGACATGGGGTGTGCGAACACTGCTGGCGCGGCGAAGCACCAGGCCGTGGCGTTCCAATCGCCGTCTGACCTCTCCATGATGTACCGCTGCACGTTCGATGCGTTCCAATACACCCTTTATGCCTATTCAAACCGCCAGTTCTACCAGGACTGCGACGTCATGGGCACCATAGACTTCATCTTCGGGAATGCCGCCGCCATATTCCAGAACTGCACGATCTTGCCCCGGCAGCCCCTGAGCTTCCAGTACAACACCCTCACGGCCCAAGGCAAGTCCGACTCGAACCAGAACAGCGGGATCTCGATACACAAGTGTAAGATAACTCCGAACGGGAACCTGATAGCCCAGACGTACCTGGGCCGGCCGTGGAAGGCCTACTCGACCACGGTCTTCATGAAGTCAACCATCAGGCCGTTCCTGAGCCCGAAGGGCTGGACCGAGTGGACCACCGATGTGCAGCAGCCGAAGACCATCTTTTATGGAGAGTACATGAACACCGGGCCGGGCTCGAAGACGAGCGGGCGGGTCAAGTGGTCCGGGTTACCTTCCTGCCCTTGCTATGGACCAGGCCGAGAAGTTCACGGTGGGCTCTTTCATACAAGGCAAAGCGTGGCTGCCCCTAGCCGGGGTCGCTTTCGATCCATCCTTATGATTCAAACATGGGCGAGGAAGAGTCGCGTGTTACATACGTGTGTAAACTTCTTTCGCAAAGGTTGTCGTTTCCTATTTTTTCCAAAATTAACATTTGCTTAATGCGTAAAAAGTCGATGGGATGCCTTCCTTTTTCCGTTTCAAAGCGCTTCGAGATTTCGGAACGAAAGAGGAGCGAAAACCGCTTTGAACGCTTTGAAAAGAAAGATTAGAAAATTTAAGGACATGAAGAAAATTAGAGAAGTCCATCATGCAACCTAACCATTCAATTACAATCCAACAGCTTCTTTTACTAAGGAAAAATCATGAGATGTACGTGAACTGACACGACTGGAAATCTAATCGCCCGCGATATTGCCAAATTGGCTGTCAGCGAATCACACTAATCAGCTAATTAACTTTGGCAAAAGTTAAAAGGTTAATTTACTAGACATAGATCGACAGGATAAGTCGGCATATTCTACAGTATTTTTTTTTATTTATTATGGTTCAAATGTTTTCCCTAACCATGCTTAAAAGGAAAAGTACAATCAATATATTAAAAGTGCATAAAGTAAATACCAATTAATTAAAAATTCTTAAAGTAAGGTACGATAAATAAAACTCGATACTCGTTGAGTAAATAATATACATGGCTTTATTCTAAACCCTGGGACAGTAATACCTATTAACTAAGTTCAAATGGAATCCGATTTCTTGTCCAAAAGATCAATCTAGTAAAGTTTGCCATGAACAAGCGACTGTTGGTGCCGCCACCTTTTCTTCCAAAATGGAATAACTTAGATTTTATTTAGGGTTTTGTGTGGTCACGCCAAGTGGATTGATCTTGAGGAGTGTGAACTCAAATCATACGGTGCTGAGTAGGGGTGTCAATAGGTCGGGTCGAGTCGGGCTTTCATAATACCTAACCCGACCCGAAATATATAGAGTCTCGCTTGACCCGACCCGACCCAAGACCCTGTTAAGCATATACTCTAAGAATGGGGTCGGGTTTAAGATTTGTGCTCTGCACCTTGTTCTGTGCCTCCTCCTCTATCTCTCTCTCTTTACATTTACGTATCCAAAACCGCAAGATCTCCCCCCCCAAAATCACAATGAACACAGATCAATCCGACACGACGGCGAGGCAGCTAACGACGACGCTTCAAGCCTTGACGTGGGGGAGGTACCCGGAGCGGAGCATGGACTTGACCACGGAGGAGGCGTAGAGGGTCTGGCCGGCCTTCGCGGCAGCCACGGTAAGGAGGCCGAGGGAGTTGGCGTTGAGGCGGCGGAGCTAGCACTCATCGCGGAGGCGCGTGAGGATGGACTGGGCGCACGCGAGGCCCTCGGGCGTCTTCTAGTAGGACAGCTGCAACACCAGGCGGCTGAGGCAGGTGGGGTTGGGGAGGTGGTCGGACTGAGCGTACGCAGCCCAGGCTTCCTCCATCTTCCTCTAGCAAAGGAGGGTCAGGAGCTTGTCGTCTTGAGAGTATGGCTTCGAGGTTGAGAGGGCGCCGCTGCCGGAGGGCAGGGAGAGGTCTCGCGTGGTGACCGTGCCGCAGGCGCGAGATGGCCACCCGGGTGTCTCAGCCATGGCGGTGGCGGTGGCGGTGGCGGTGGCGGTGGCGGTGGCGGAGGAGGGGGGAGGCGACCGCTGCTCTAGCGGAAAGGATCAACAGGAAGATGGGTCTCGACGCAGAAAGAGAAGAGAGTGACGGAGGGGGGGGGGTGCAAAGAGAGAAGAGAGCGAAGGGGGGGCTAGGGTTATATTTGGTACCAGGTCAAAAAAGCTTGGCCCGGCCCTATCCTAACAAATACCTACATCTAAAACTCATACCCATAGAAAATAAGACATGACCCCAAAATACTCTAAAATTTCGGGTCAGGCCGGGTAGGGTCGGGCCGGGCCGGGTCGGCTTGGGTTTTTTTGACACCCCTAGTGCTGAGTATGGTAATCTTAATGGTTGATTAGCTCCCAAGGCTTCATAAATTGAAACTTTTTTATTCGGATCAAAAGTTTCTAAATTTCAATATCCTTAAATCAAATGTCTAAAAAAGATTAGAAACTAATGAAATGCAATATATATAATACATTATATGCATATATATTTTATAGTTTTTTAGTCAAAGGTTAAATTCTTCCATTAAACTTTGGCCAATTTTACGAAAATATGAAATTTAAAAGCGTACCTCTACACGTCTATGCTAAATTGACACATATATGCAATTGAAATACTTAAGACACCTAGCTAATCTTTTGGTCAAGAAACGAGATTCGCCGTGATTGAGGGTCTCAAGTCTCAAATTTTCTAACTTTGACTGTCGGCAAAATTCAAGTGTCAATATTCGGCATGTCTCGGCCCAAGAAAGAAGGGATATGTTTACTAGAAATCTTAAAACTTGTCATGAAAGTAAAATTGAGCCTTAAAACTTGTAAAAAAACACAATCGAGTCCTAAAGTTAACATCGTTTAACTTATTAACGGAAAATGCTAACGTGACTTTTTTTTTCTATCCTATGTGACGATGATGTGACTTATTATTATTATTTTAATATAAATTTTATTTACATTAAATTCAAAAATTAGGTCAAATACTAAAAAAAGAAAAAAAAGAAAAAGAGGAAAAGGAGTTGACCTCTAGCGGAGAGGGCTGGAAGTCCTCACCGCCGCCCCACCATCGTCGAGAGGGGTTGGCAAGGGTGGCGGCGGCGGCAGTGGCCTAACTTCTCCTCCTCCCTTTTTTTTTTAGATTTTTAAATGTTGAACTTATTTTTAAATTTAATTTAAATAAAATCAGTATTAAAATTTAAATTTAGGCCAAAACGACGTCGTTTTTGTCTTATGTATAATAATTTAGACATGTCATCGCCACACATGAGAGATAAAATATTAAAATAAGCCACATTAGCGCCCCATCTATATTTTCCGTTAGTAAATTAGACACTGTTAATTTTAGAACTCGAATGAACTAACTTGACAAATTTGACGATTTGATTGTATTTTTTACAAGTTTTAGGATTTAATTTAATTTTCGTAATAAATTTTAGAATTTCTAATTAATATATATACCCAAGAAAGAATACACTTGTCCAGGCCCCCGAAAGTCGCGCTTCCAATCAAGGCGACTCGAACCTTTCTTTTCTGCGACTCGTATGCATCATTAGATCATGCGGGCTCCACATGACATCAAACGATGAGGATGGAGCTCGCGCACAGATTAGGTGCAAACAAGGGCTGGTCAAAGCTTATATATACACCCTTCACCAGTTCCGAAAAGTCAAGCGCATGTAAGTCAATGGGGAAAGTGCTTTGACTCACTCTAAATCAATGAGGGGGTCTTACATTATGTATACATATAGACCGCGCTTGCCCATATCACCATTTGAAGATATATTATTCCTATGAGAAATTTATTATGTTTAGATGCTCAATGACGTTGTTCTTCTAGTTCTACTACTTAATGAGAATGTTTCGCTTTTGACCAAAAAAAAAAAGATATATTATTCGTATTATCCCCCAAAACAGTCTTCCTCAACACATTATAATTTTGTCCCCGGGAGAGTGAATTTTGAAAATGAATGAATGAATAAATATCGTTGACCGAAAAAATAAAAAGAATGAATAAATATTTTAAGACTCTTAACCGGGTCTCCTTTCGATCGCGGAATCGACCCCTTTTATAAACAATGGGCGGTTGAGGAATGGGACGTGAGATTTATGTGTGTGTATGAAATTATTGGCGAAATTCTCAAAAAAGTCATAAATTTATTGTATAGCCGTCAATTCAGTTCTAAATTATCTAATTTAGCTAATATAGTCTTAAACCTTTTGGTGATTTTCTAACATAATCCATCCCGCCAATTTAGGTTAGCAATTGCTAACATGACATGGACAATCTTCAATGAAACGATATCGTTTTGTAATTCCTTTTAAATTTTATGACTTTTCCTTCTTCTTTTTTCCTTCTTTTTCTCCAATTATGTCCTCTGCTTTCATCTTCTTCTCTCCGCCGATCAACGGAGCCTCGACGATTTGCCGGCCACAGGTGAGGGTTGCCGGCCATCGTCGAAGCCCCAGTGACCCCTGTCGGCTCTTTCGGGAAAGATGAACAGCAAGGAATAGGAAAAAAAGAAGAGAATAAATCGAAAAAAATTATAAAATATCTCAAAACAGCAATGGTTGTGCTATGTAGAGTGGTTGGCGCTAACTAAACCACCATGTCAACGATTTCTTATCTAAATTTATTGAACGGACTACATTGAAAAAGTCTTCAAAAAGTTTAGAACGATATTGGCCAAATTAGAAAGCTTATAAATTATTTGAATTCGCACAATAGGTCTAGGACTTTTTTTTAACAATTTTCCCTACAAATTATTTTTCATTGCCATTATCCATAAATTTATATTAGGCTATATTTTCGTTTAAGGTGAGATCACGTCTGCGTCACATGGACGGTCTTCCAAGCAAATTAAACATCGGAGAAACGCGCGAACGAAGATTAAAAGAAGATGTAAGGTACGACCACAAAAAGAAATCACAAGAAGAAGTCCACTAGCGACTTTGATATTGCCAAACTCACTTTTTTTTATCCTAATATCGGATGCTCATGATCGAATACAAGAATTAGTACGATGCCATACCATTTTGTAATTTGGTGAGTATATTGGTATCAATTCAGTTATAAATATTTTAATCAGACCAATTTAGTCATAAACATTTTGATGTGGATGTCGGTGATTCTACGTGAAACTAGTGCTAACTGCTAGCGCTAACGTAGATATTTTTCTTATAATTTATAATTTATTTTCTTTTTTCCTTTTTTCGTTTTTTTTACCCTTTTCTTTTTGGTAGTGGCCAGTCGCCGGCCATCGACCACATGCCATGGCCAGCGAGAGTGAGCACCGGCAAAAGGGCAGCCCTCGCCCAGGCCAAGCCACGACAATTTATAATTTTTTGTTATTTCATTTTTTTGTGATCTAGAATATATTATTAATCTAACAGTAAATTAAGGACTGTCACTTAATCATTTCTCTTTTCGTTATGGAAGGATTTGAAAAGACATTTCTTGGCAAATTCTACGGCGAAATCTTAAAGGACGGAATGTCGAAATTTAGATGGTTGCAAAGATCACCTCATTTAACCATTAGGATTTGCCCCAGCGGCTACTTTTCCTGCTTAGGAAACAGGAGATGGTGAGTTCGATTCCCTACCTTTCAGGAGGGCTAGGGGTGACGTTTAGTTTTAAATGTAAGTTTCGACTTCTAAGCTCTGTAAAGAAGTAAGAAAAAAGTATGAGAGTGAATTGAGAGTTATAGTAAGAAAGATAAAAAAAAATCACCTCATTTACGCCTATGAACCGTTGACCAAGCATTTAGGAGCAATTATTTTAGAGAAGACAAGCTTTCATGTGATGATCCATGAGGGCAGAGGAGATGATTATTCTTACACCGTTCCCATTAGCATCAGGACCATTCATGACCTCGACACTTGGAAAATTTCATAGGATAAGAAAGAGAGGAACTGGTATACGCATTATCGAAGTATAATACGATATGCACAGTTCCGGAATTTCGACATAACTCCAGCATGATGGAGATCCCTACTTCCATATTGACATAGTAATACAACAGGCATTTCAACTAATTCTCTTCTCCGCGGCGAGAGGGTGGTAAGTGGTCGGTGGCCGGTGACCGGCTACCACCAAAATGAAAAGGGAAAGAAAAAAAAATAAGGGGAAAAAAAGAAGAATTATTAAAAAAAAATGTCCGTATCAGTGTTGGTTGTACTATGTAGGATGACCGGCATCCACGTCATCAATTTTTAGCTTGGCCGGATGGACTGAATTGACATAATTGCAAAAGGTTTAGGACTAAATTGGTCCAATTAAAATGTTTAAGGCTGAATTGGTACCAATGCAACGAGTACATGACTTTCCTTGGTACCTAACCCCACATTAATCCAACTGCACAAGTTCGTGATTATTCTCGTGACGTGCGCAAAGATTATTCGATTACTTAGCTACATAATTCGACGCTTGCTAAATGCTTTTCTTTAACGAAGGAATAACGAGGGACGTTTACTTCTTCATCGGATATCTTAAATTAATCTCAAACTTAGTCAAATAATGCACGAGAAAAAACAAAACAGAGAGAGAGAGTCTACGAAAGGCCTGTTCCAATCCTTGTCCCTAACCTCTCCTATAAAACGAGAATGGTCAACTCCAAAGCCCTCCATGTTTAAGCCTCTTCTAGCCCTAAACTCCAAAAACACCACTCCGACCGTAACAATTCCATACGCACGCGTATGGAACAAGTCGAGTCCTTCAGGGACTACGATAAGGCCGACACGCTCGAGGATCGTGCGTTCAGGAGGCAGACGCGCATCCGCGTGATCATCATTGTGGTGTCTTCCTTCGTGCTCTTGGCGGCGACCGTCACCACCATCAGGGGAATGGTCCTAGAGGAACAAATCGATGATGCCAACTCGAGCTCGACCACCCAGATGACTCAGGCGGCGTCGATCAGGGCCGTGTGCAGCGTGACCGAATACCCCGGCTTGTGCTTCTCCAGCATCGCGACGCACGAGAGCTCCTCCAACACCACCGACCCCGAACAGATCTTCGAGGTCTCGCTTCTGGTCGCCTTTAGCGGGGCGGCCAGCTTCTTCAACTATACGAGCCAGCTTGTCACGCAGGTAGGCTAAACTAAACATGGAATTCAACTACAGATGATCCGCCAAATGCGATGTTTACGTACAGATATCTGTTTGATGATGCCTTGACATAAGACCAACTTCTCTCAAAGATTATTCAGCAATTCCTGGACCTAAAATAAGCCCAGAGTTTGCTTCCACACGAGTTTTGGAACTCGTTGAATCTGAATTTATCAAATGCAACTGTTCATTCAACAATTAATTAACCTCGCGTGTATAGGTGAGCGATCCCCAAGAGCAAGCAGCTTTCGGAGTCTGCCAAACGGTGCTCCAAGACGCCGTCAACCACCTCAACGACTCGGTGTCTCTCGCGGAGGTCAACCAAGGTCTACAGCTCCTGTCTCCTTACAAAATCTCCGACATGCGGACTTGGCTGAGCACGGCCATCACTGACCAAGAAACCTGCTTGGATGCACTCGAAGAGGCCAATTCCAC
The DNA here is from genome assembly GCA_031216235.1 of Syzygium jambos. Classification (NCBI taxonomy): domain Eukaryota; kingdom Viridiplantae; phylum Streptophyta; class Magnoliopsida; order Myrtales; family Myrtaceae; genus Syzygium; species Syzygium jambos. The sequence continues at coordinate 17,895,601 of CM062228.1, forward strand.
CCGCCTCAGCAACATGAAGCTCGCCATGCAAAACTCCACCGAGCTCACCAGCAACAGCCTAGCCATCGCCACCAAAATCATGCGTTTGTTAGCCTCCTTCAACGCCCCCATCCACCGGAGGTTGCTAGGGTTCAGAGCCAGGTCCGTTTTCCCAAGCTGGGTTGGCCCGGCCGACCGGAGACTACTCCAAGAGGTGAACCTGAGGCCGAACTTGACGGTGGCGCAAGACGGGACGGGGAACTACAAGACGATCAGAGACGCAGTGGAGGCCATACCTAAAAAAAGCTTGTCGAGGTTCGTGATTTACATTAAGGGAGGGGTTTATGAGGAGAATGTGATTTTGGATAAGAGCAAGTGGAATGTGATGATGTATGGGGACGGGAAGACCCGTACCATCGTCACTGGTGACCTAAATTTCATCGACGGGACGCCAACATTCACGACGGCAACGTTCGGTAAGCATTGTTGATTTCTCTAATTAAAGCAATGCTTCCTCTTCATATGTGAAATACGTTATCTCAATGCATAGCTCTAAACTTTAATGCATTGACAATGCACTAACGACATTGTTTTGTTCAATACCAGTTGTTGTAGGAAAAGGCTTCATTGCCAAGGACATGGGGTTCGCAAACACTGCGGGTCCAGCGAAGCTCCAGGCCGTGGCGTTCCGATCGCAGTCCGACCTCTCTGTGATGTACCGGTGCGCGTTCGATGCATTCCAGAACACCCTTTATGCCTACGCCAACCGCCAGTTCTACTCGGATTGCGACATCACGGGCACTGTGGACTTCATTTTCGGGAACGCTGCAGTCGCCCTCCAGAACTGCACGATCCTGCCTCGCCAGCCCCTGAGCTTCCTCTTAGACACCCTCACGGCCCAAGGCAAGTCCGACCCGAACCAAAACACAGGGATCTCGATCCACAAGTGCAGGATAACTCCGAACGGGAACCTTACGGCCCAGACATACCTGGGCCGGCTGTGGAAGGCCTACTCGACCACCGTCTTCATGGAGTCCAGCATCGGCCCGTTCCTGAGCCCAAAGGGCTGGACCGAATGGATCGCTGACGTGCAGCCGCCCAACACCATCTTTTATGGAGAGTACATGAACACCGGGCCGGGCTCGAACACAAGCGGGCGGGTCACGTGGCCCGGGTACCATCCGTCCCTTACCATGGACCAGGCCAGGAAGTTCACGGTGGGCTCGTTCATACAAGGCAACGCGTGGTTGCCCCAAACTGGGGTGGCTTTCGATCCATCCTTGTGATTCAAACATGCGGGTGAGGAAGAGTCGTGTGTTGCACGTAAGTGGAAACTTCTTTCGCAAAGGCTGTCGTTTCCAAATTAACATTTGCTTAATGCGTATACATGTGTAACGGAAGAGAAAAGCGAAAACCGCTTTGAACTCTTTTCAAAGAAAGATTGGAAAAGTCAAGGATGTGAAGAAAATTAGGGAAGTCCAAGGTGCAATCTTACTATCCAATTACGATCTGACGGCTTCCTTTACAATGAAAAGTCACGAGATATACGGGCACGTGACACCATTAAAAATCTAATCACCCCCAATATTTCCAATTTGGATGTCAGTGAATCACTCTAATCAGCTAATTAACTTTGGCAAAAGTAAAATAGAAAAAGATTGATCAACTAGATCGACAAAATAAGTCAGCATATTCTACTGTATTTTAATCGATTTGGCAAATCCTAAGGAAATGCTTGCCATGTGATGAGTCTCGGTTTCCAAAGTCGTTCAAAGGTAACGTTAGGTCATTGGTGTATTGGTACTAGCGAAATGGAGCTGATCATTAAAAAAACATGAAACTAGAAAAAGGTATTTATGAAGTAATGAAGTGCAGCGTTTGTCTGCCCACGCCTATAACCATGTGTTTAAGTGTAATTAATTTCTTATCTACTATCTTAAAATGATCATTGTTACACATAAAATGGTTGATCTTGGATGATTTGGGGCATCACCTTCTAAAAATACATAAAAATCTTTCGGCTAGTATCCCCACAGCGATACAAAGAGGGTCACTATTATATTCAGTTGGATTTTGGATATTGCCTTTGGTTTCATATTTTCTAAAGGCGGGCGGTTGCGTCAGTAGATAAGTCTCGTGCAATCTTAAATTATAACGGTACAGTTTCAAAATTCGTGCTAAGAGACTTGATCAGAGTGGACAATATCATGTTGTCGTCAGGATGAGGCTGCCTACAAATCTTACTAGAACCATTTGGGTGATGTGAGTGTATATATGTCTAAGATACTACATCGCTTCGCTATTGATCGTTGATTTGGTAGATTGGTCTCGTACGACCTTAAACTAGCAAAATGCGCTTTCAAATTGTGCTGGCTCGCGTGGGTCACAATCAAAGTGGACTATGTCGTGTTGGCGCTCAGATGGAGCTTCCGACAAGTCCGATTTGATTCGCCGGACTAAGTGTCTCTTCCCGATTTAGAGGTGGGTCTCCGGCTCGGAAAATAAAAAAATTATTGATGTATAATTCCAAAAAGTTGCTCTAATCGAAAGTCGAATTTGAGATAATCGGGCTGTTACAACAATAGTTGCCATTTGACTAACCCAGATTCCTAGGGGTCGGGGCAGGTAAGTGGTCCATGGGCATGGTGGACCGGGCGGTCCTTGATTCTCTAGCCGGATGCACAAGGGTATAAGGCCCTTCTCCGATTGCTTGCCCCGTTGGACGGCGCCTAAGTCGTAAATATGAACCCTTTGTTTTTTTGTTAACTTCTGCTTGAATTCCAACAAATGAAACTTTGCAATGAACCCCGAGGCATAGTTTTGTTTGTTTCGCAAAAAATAAATTATCTAGAAAATATTCCTAAAAAGATCTCTTGCATCGTTTAAAATAATAAGCCAATCACAAATATCTTCATTGTCGACAATAATTTATATCTAAATAAATTCGTAGGTGACAAAAATATTTTTCGGTCATTAATTTTGTAAGAAAGCAATCATTTTTAAGAAAGTGTTTTTCAAATTATTCATTTTCCGCGAAATAAACGAAACTTTATGTCCTTTTTCTTCTTGAAAAAGTCTCTCTTGACTAGAGAAAGCTATTCGGGCGTAACTTTGATTGATAAGTTACAAACTGTAGGCTCATCCATATATAAACTTATATTATGTAAAGGTAAATGATGTTACCTTCTTGTGGATATTGTATAATCAATCATAAACCTATTATATGGATGTTAATTTAGTCTCTTTGGTCGGAGGACTATACTGGAATTTTGCGTAAATATTTAGGATCAAATTAAAAAATTTAATACTGAATTGGCATCTGTGATTTAAGATAAAATGAGTAATTTTCCCTCCCCGTCTGTCATTCCAAAAGACCAATTAAAGGAAGTTTTTGTTTTTCGCATAATTTAGAATCACTCGATGTGCAAGCCAGATTAAAGGCACCTCTACCATTCCACCTTCCCAAGCGATCTTTAAGAGCACACTCCCTCACATCAGCTCCTGATATATTTAAACTTTTACTTTTGGACTACTCCTAATAAGACTTGAACCTAAGATCACAGAATGAAGCAAAACCTTTATTACCATAAAAAATCAACACTTTTTTAGTTGTGCAAATTGGAATTAACTACATATGATGAAATAGACACGTAACAGCACTGCATAGCCCTTAGGGGATTGTTCTAAGTTCCGAGCATGTCCGTTCATATCGAGGCTTGCATTCGAATCGCAGTGCATGCGCATTCTCTTGGCGCCACCGCCGCCCGACATATATGTCTCAAGTAATTGGCGAACATTTGTGTGAAAGGCGAAAACTATCACACCGGATAGGGATTACTTGACTCTTTAAGCAGTTCGGGATATTCATTGATATAAAAACACGTAACACTATTATACGGAGTGTTGATTTTGGTACAACATTTACCACACAAACAAACAATTAATAAGTAATTTTAGCAAAAAAAATAGAACAATTGATAAGTAATAATCCTATAAAGCGTAGACTTCTAATCGTGGCACCCTAATACATTGTTAGTGTTCTTAGCGAGTGCTCTTAAGGAAATTTGTACAACATTCCTCGTAAGAAGAGAATTGTTTTTAAAGAATAACATACATCAAAATAGACTTCGATTTCATTCGCCTAAAAAGCCAAAGCTAACTTCTTTTCTTTCACTTTCACGTCAAAAACTAAAATATTAATTACGTTTTCGAAAATTATGAAAGCTTCGTATATAGATTTAACATCTCGACGTTAACATATTTATAAAAGTTTTCAATTACTCAAATTAGAAAATGAATTAAAGCGCATGGCCCCAAAGATTTAGAAAAACATAACAAAGGATGGGAAAGTCGTGTGTGGGCCCTTCAATGTTTAATTTTTTTAATGTAAAATATGGGAGGAGATGACTTGCCGGGCAAGTTCATTATTCATGACTAAGACGTTCAAGAACTACTAAAAACTTGAAAAACGGTCTGAACTCACTGAGGCCTAAAGTATATATACAAGTGACCAAAGTTTAATTTAATAAGACATGTTGGGTGTATGATATATATATATAAACACAAATTTAAGAGAACATATAGGTCAAATATTTGATTTTGTTGTTTCTGGCAAAAACAATGCGCCGAAGATGGGAAAAATCACAATTAGACTCCGTTTGTTTTGCGAAAAATTATCTATTCAGCTTTACCCAAAAAAAAAATTATCTATTCAGAAAATATTTTCCTAAAAATAAAAATAAACAAATGAAAAATATTTTTATGATCCACGAAAAATTCGAGACATAAATATTATCAATAATGAAAATATCTCTCGTTAATTTAATTATTTCAATCGATATAAATAATTATTTTTTAAATCATCCATTCTTCACGAAATAAACGGAGCCTTATTCGTAATGTCACGCCCGCTTTGCCATGGCCCATGGAGAATATCGAAATCCGATGTCACGGCCGCAGATTACTTGATGTTCTTGGGGGCGTGGTTTTTGCTATTGCTGACGATGAGTTTTTCTCGTGTCCTGCCTGCTTCGCTTCGCTCGCACGCCCGCATCAAACGCTGTTTCGAGAGAACAGAAATGGAAAAACAAGCGGAAGGCAAAAGCCAAGAAGAAGAAGAGGAGGAAGAAGAAGAAGCGCCTCTCCTCCTATGTCGAAGGGTCGGAGCAGGACGTACCGCGGGATGCCGCGACGAGTAAGTTTCGGCAAAGTCTGCTCAAGAAAGCAATAAACTTTTGCATAATCCAACACACCCACCATTAAAAAAAGAACAATTAAGACCGCCGTGCGAGGTGGGTCTGGTCTGGCGAAAATCCGGCCTCGAGAGAGAGAGAGAGAGAGAGAAGAAAGAGAGGAGAGAGAGATCTGAACTTGGAAAGAAGGCGTGACTGGCCAAAACCGTGGGCGAATTTCGTAAGGAAAGGTTGGACAAAAGCGAAAAAACCTCGGTCCTAGAGAGAGAGAGAGAGACGGAAGGAGAGACAGAGGGAGGTCCGCACGCAGAGGTTTCCGTCGTTACGTCACGTACGCCTCTCTCTCTCTCTCCCTCTCCCTTGATCGTGGTGGGTATAAAACGATGCGGAGATTCGTAGCAGAGAGAGCCAGAGACCTCCTCCACCGCACTCGTTCTCTGCAACGCCAGGAACGCCGCCGCTTGCTCTGTCCTCCTCTGTCTCCCTTCTTCTCTCAATCTCGTTTCTTGTCCTCCGCTTCAGCTCCCGATTCGCATCGTCCCATGGGCTCCCCACCCGTCACTCTCGATACTATCAATCCCAAGGTACCGACTTTCTGCCCCTCCGGTCTTTCCTTTCTTGAATTTTCAGTGCGCTTTTGTTTCGCCACCCTTTGTTTTGTGAGGGTGAAAACGACTTTGATTGGCCGCTTTGATGTTCTTCCCGACATGGGTTTTCCGTTGATTGGAATGCGGGGTCATGTCGTGTTGTTCTTGCTGTCGACAATTGTTGCCCTGTCGTTTTTAATCTCCTTCGCGTATTTTTTTTCTCTGGTGCTTGCACGATTACGGATTACGCGCTCTGTATGGGAATAAAGCCGTTCTGCTTTATTCCTGCTGGTTGTTTGTTCTCTTTATTTATGTTTCCTGTTTGTTTCTTTTTCTTTACCACCCCCCCCCCCTGTTGATTGGGCTTAAAGCTTTCTGATGCTCTACAGGTTCTTGAGATTTGACTGTATGTGTATTTACTGAGAATATTGGGCCACCAAGTTCACATGTAGCTCAAATATGTGGCCAGATGCATATTGCGTGTAGAGTTCAAGTTTAAATCTTGGTGAAGCACTTGGCGTTTGCCATCATTATCCCTTTCAATTGATGTGAATGACGGGCGGATCATGGCCAACATTCTCTGTCTAAGCTGATATATTGTCAATAGTGGAAAAGTCACTGGTTCCCTGGGGACTGTACTGTGTTTTTGCTCCATGTCGTTGTAGTGCCACAAAATCTGAACCATTCAAGTCAAATCAATGATCAGTGAAAGAATATTTAGTCATTCTAGTGAAACATTGAACTTAGAGTGAAGGCAGAGTTGGGTTCAATCCTATTTTTTGAGATTCCTCACCATGCATATGTAGCTCTTGGTTGCAGTGTGCAGAATTTTCTTCTCCTAGTGTGATTTTTCACCTTGTGTGGTTCCTCTTTTCCAGGTTCTGAAATGTGAATATGCTGTTCGTGGTGAAATTGTCTCCATTGCCCAGGTAATGTGACAATCTGCAATCTGCAGCTCGTTTGTGATTAAAGATAATTACACTCAATAGGGGTGGAAACACGAGTGGAAATTCTACTTATGAGACCCTCAAATAATTGATAGACGCTGACTGTCCTATGCCGCATAACTAAATGATTATCTAAATATGGAATTAAAAGGTGCAATTTTTTGGGTTACCGTTTGTGACATTGATGCTTTCAAAACTTTGTACACAATGACCAAAAAAGGATACTTGGCAACAGGGAAAATGAATTTCAGTGTAATGTTATGCAGGGTCTAGTATCTGATATGTTTCCTGAGAGTACTTATGCAGTTATGTTGCGTTTTTTTTTTGGTACAGCGTTTGCAGCAAGAGCTGAAAGAGAACCCAGGTTCTCATCCTTTTGATGAGGTACTTTCTTCTGCCCTTCATGTGTTGTTCTTCATGGACAATTGTGATGCTACCGCTAGGAGTAAGTATCTTGATATAAAGTTAAGGGGAATATACAATCATATTGCATTTTACCTGCTCATGAAGTTCAATCCAATTTATTGAAGCAAAGGTGTTCAGGACTTGTTTTTTAGATTTTGATGAGCTGGGAAAATAGCTCACAAGGTCTGTATATCAGAAAAGATCAATCTAAGAAAAGTATCTTGCAAGGATTAACTTGTAGGGAACAAACAGGGGCTCTATTGTGCACCTCGAAGAATTGAGTTTTGGAAGACTGTGTTTGCACTGGTTTTGAAAGTTATTATTCCCCTGAGAGATGATGACTCTTTTTCTTGGTGCAGATACTTTACTGTAACATTGGAAACCCTCAGTCTCTAGGCCAGCAGCCAATTACCTTTTTTAGAGAGGTATTTTTTTGGTGTACTTCAGACGAGTCTGTTAAACTCATTCTTTCCCCATGAATGCTCTAATTAGGGTCATTCTTTGTGTAGGTTCTGGCATTATGTGATCATCCATCCATTTTGGACAATAGTGAAACCCAGGGCTTGTTCAGGTACTGACAGATAGCATTGGCCATGTAAATCTTCTTTTATTGTGTTTTTTCTGTTACTAGAGGGTCACTGTCTTAGATGTCCATAGAACTGTCAAGTGGGGAGAGGATATGGATTAGATGGACAAGCTTGTGACAAAGTGCTTATGAACAGTAAGCAATGAGATTATCCACTCATTTTGTTGAAGTTCACCGTTAACAGAAGTTCACAATAAACTGTGTGTAAGTGTTGTACAGGAGTTCCTACCATTTGAACTGCTTGTTGAAACTTGAAATGATTCAACACATATAGGCTATTGACTAGTTTCTATGTTGGATCACTGTCTGCTTTTGCCCATTCATAACAATTTTGGTGAGTGTGCTCTCTTACCAACACACTTCCTAACACACAAATACTGTCGTTTCATTGGCTCTGGCTGGGAGTGTCTTTGATGAGGTGTAATTTTAATAATGCCTGAATCAGTTCTTTCCGTTGTGTAATTCTTTGTTGCATATTATAGTGCTGACGCTATAGAGCGAGCTTGGCAGATTCTTGATCAAATTCCTGGGAGAGCGACTGGTGCATATAGTCATAGCCAGGTTCGGAATTTTCCCATCTGCAGACAGTTGTTCTTTTCCCTGGTGCCACATGATTTATGGCATAGTCTTATGAATGACAGGGAATCCAAGGTTTGCGTGATGCTATTGCTGCTGGTATTGAAGCCCGTGATGGTTTTCCTGCTGATCCAAATGATATTTTCTTGACGGATGGTGCTAGCCCAGCGGTACCATCCCTATTCTAATGCTTTCTTTCTTCATTCCTGGTTGTTTTTGGCATTAGGAACTTTCAGGTTTCTCTTGGATTGATATTTCATACTTAGATGATGAACAAAGCTGATGCATTTACATGATGTCAGGTTCATATGATGATGCAATTACTAACAAGATCAGAAAGCGATGGACTATTGTGCCCTATTCCTCAGTATCCTTTGTACTCTGCTTCGATTGCCCTCCATGGTGGAACCCTTGTAAGTTTTTCACTTATGGTTAAAATCAAGATCCAATAGATGCTATGTTAATGGGATTGTTTCAAAATTTGTCAATTAGTGTATTTGGCCCTCTTAATTGCATGCATTTATAATTTCTTCACATGTTTTACATCTTTAACTGAGATGGTCCATAGGTTCATGTTATGAATTATAAGTTTGATATTTCTTCAGGTCCCTTACTATCTGGAAGAGGAAACGGGATGGGGTTTGGAAATGTCTGAGCTTCAAAAGCAATTAGATAATGCGAGATCCAAGGGTATAACTGTTAGGGCACTGGTGGTTATTAATCCTGGCAATCCAACCGGGCAAGTAAGAATTTGTGATTTTAGAACATTTTCCTTTCTGATTCAAGTGCCAGATGCTGTTTAGAAGCATGTGCGGATGTCTTAATTTCGAATGTTCAATGTTTACCTTTTTGATGATTTAGGAGCTTGTGGCTGCAGGTCCTAGCAGAAGAAAACCAACGGCAGGTTGTAGAATTCTGCAAGAAAGAAGGTCTTGTTCTTTTGGCTGACGAGGTTGGTCAATATTTATGACGCAATATGCACAATTAATACTACAATCCCAACATATATTGAGGCTGGATGCCTGCTTCAAGCTAGCCAGTTGCATCAATTACTCTAACGCATTTGAGTGGCCAGGATTTTTCTTTTTCGTATTAAGAACGATGACAACATTGACTTGAGCGAACTTCATGCAGGTGTACCAAGAAAATATTTATGTTCCAGACAAGCAATTCCACTCATTCAAGAAGATTGCACGTTCAATGGGGTATGGTGAGAACGACATCTCCTTAGTCTCTTTCCAATCAGTCTCAAAAGGTATGCTGCTCTCCTCTCTCTCTCTCTCTCACACACACCTTGTTGTTTTATATTTAAGTGAGATGAGGTAATCAAAATGACTGATAAGTCTAATATTTGGATGTTCCTTTTCGGTGAACAGGATACTATGGTGAGTGCGGTAAAAGAGGAGGTTACATGGAGGTGACAGGGTTTAGTGCTGATGTGAGGGAACAGATTTACAAAGTTGCGTCTGTAAATCTTTGTTCCAATATCTCTGGTCAGATTCTCGCAAGCCTTGTAATGAACCCACCCAAGGTTTGTTCTTTATTCTCTCAACATATGTGGCTTTTCACCAACTATTTTCTGATTCAAGATCAATGATTGTAATAGTGATCTAGACCATAGACCATTCCTCATAAAAATTCTTTTTTTTTTTTTTGTGAATCAAAGCCTTCTTTTGGGTGTAGTATTACTATTCTCATAAGATTTGAAAAATTTGAGCGTTGGTAGCTCTAGAAATTTGAGTGGCTATATGCTTGAGCGATGCCTGACTGTGACAACGCTATTGTTTTGCAACATCCTTCTACTGGTACTCTTAAGTCACAGTCTGACATTTATGGGGATATATAACATGAACGCAGGTTGGAGATGAATCATATGAGTCTTATCGTGAAGAGAGAGATGGAATCCTTTCATCCCTAGCAAGACGAGCAAAGGTCAGCTTTCTTTGCTAAAGAGCAAAGATTATTCATATGAACTGGAATTGTTCTTCTTTCGGAATAACTGATACATGTAGGGACACCATGGGGAAATATCCATCAGTAAATAACGAAAAGGATACTACTAAGTAAATCCTTTCTTCTATCAATTCTCATCAAGTTATATTCTTCTTCCTCCTTTTTGAGCAGACACTGGAAAATGCTTTCAATAGCTTAGAGGGCATAACGTGCAATAGAGCAGAAGGAGCAATGTATCTCTTCCCTCGTATTTATCTTCCCCATAAGGCAATTAAGGCAGCAGAAGCTGCAAAAACGGCACCAGATGCTTTCTACTGTCGCCGCCTCCTTAATGCCACAGGGATTGTTGTTGTTCCTGGTTCTGGCTTCGGACAGGTAATTTCATTAGAGCGCAGTGTTCTTTACTTAAGAAGAAATTGCTTCTTTATGGTATACATGTCAGAATATAAGCTTTATTTTCATCCATATGATGAATGTTTAAGACTAGACTCGGTTTCCATAAGGAAGATTACGATCACCGATGATCCAACTTGATCCATAGCTCGAGTTATCTCTTCTTTTTGACCTCTAAATTGTTTTATTTTTTATTTGGTGCTATGTGGAAGGTCCCTGGAACTTGGCATTTCCGATGTACAATACTGCCCCAAGAGGATAAGATTCCAGCAGTCGTGTCCCGCCTAACTGAATTTCACAAAGGGTTCATGGATGAATTCCGTGATGAATGAAGAAGCTTCTTGCTCCCAACTGCATCTCGTCAAGGTAATAAGTGGAAGCTGTCGATAGCCATGTTCATGAATTTCGTCCATGAGAGGAACATGTAACATTTGTTGTACTGGTGCTTCTTCTCTTTCTCTTTTGTGTACTTGTTTTTCCATTAAAAAAACTCAGCTCTCTATTCATCTGCTAGCAGTTGGCGGAAAGTTTTGGTCTGATGAATATCTGGATATCTTGGTGTTAACCAAAATTAGATATCAAACTAAAGCTCGAGTTGTAGAACTGAGTCAAGAAACTTGCCCCCGAGTATGATCGTTGGGTTACCAAATAGAACATGGAGCTATTTCAAGCCTACAGTAATGATTTGTTTTCCCGCACCGAAAGTGCATCTTTATCCCTATTTGAAACTTTTGCTCGTTTTATCCTCGAACTTAGTCAAGAAAAATTGTGTCGTTCAAAGCTAAAGATTGATCATGCCTTGCTAGGTTTTGCATTTGCTCACATCAATGGGATGGTGAAATACATTTTGGTCACATTTTTCATGAGAATGCTACTCTATTCCAAATTACGCGTTTCCTGCAAATGATGCTTAAAATTTGGAACTGAAACATCGAGGCGCAAGCAATTCTTTTACTTCAGCAAAAAGTGCCAGCTGCAACATAACAAGTGAAGGAACTGTCCCACTACCACGTCTCAGAAGCTCTTCTGTGAAAGCCTACTAAAATCGGTTCAGTTCTCTCACTTTGAAAGCACCATGTGCCTGTACATGAGCCTCACCTATTCTACGAAAGAATCCTCTTTTTGAGTCCTAGGTGTCGACTGCTGTGCTGGCTACTCTGTCTTGTCAGTAAGCTCCTTTCGACCATCCCTTGTTAAAAGCAAAGATTATAGAATCGTGTGGGAAAGGGGAAATGGTTGTGTGTTGACTCAAGCTAGGATCGACCCGGAAGCACCAAGGATCGAAAAGGAAAAGGAAAAAACATTTTCTTGTGATCAGTGATGGCTAGTGCAGGGGAAGCAACCACAAGAGGCATAACCAGAAAAGTGGGAATCTTGGTGGTGGTAGTGGTGGTGGTTGATGATCTTCTTGGCTTGCTCGGATGCCTTCTGAATTTGGTCACTGTGCTGTTGCCTGGCTTGTGCTCGCCAATCCTCTGCCTTTCTGTGCACGTTTGCCATTCTCCTCATCAACTTCTCTTCTAGGTTTGATCTCATCTTTTGTATTTTAACCTAAAAAGGCACAGTCCAACCGGCAACCAACTCAGACGAGGATGGCAATTTAAGGGTAAAAGACATTTCAGGTTTTAAAATCTGAATTTCAGTATCACACTTTCGGCTCATACTGAACCACCTTTGATCAAAGATCAGGAATATATCCAGTTTTGCAGGAAGACTGGAGCTGCCACTTCTTCAGATGATATTGGTTTTCAAATTGTGACTTAGGTTTTGTCAATCAATGAATGACCAGGCACTTAATACGCAGTCAAAGAAAAGAAAATTGCAGTTCCCAAGTCAAATAATGAGTGACAATTTCGATATGCTTTGGACTGGGCTTGTATCTTTATTACATCTCAATTCTCAGGACCACCATCGTTAATTCTCTCTCTCTCTCTCTCTCTCTGCTTCAAGCATGGTATATACTATATAGTTCTTGCCCTCTTTCATTTCTGCAAAAATCACATTCTTCTGGGAGAGCTAAGCAGATTTCTTTGGGTTGGGGGACCCCCCATCAATTCCGAGAGAGAGAGAGCTCAATAAACTAATCACCAAGAACAAAAACCCATGCCCCAAGCATAAGAGACAGCCCAACCCCAAGTAAAAAGTACCCAATTCCCCACAAGATCTTCTTATCTTCAAACTGGTGCGTCAGAGGGATCTCTCACATGGGCACACAACAAAGAAGCAACAAAAACCAACGGGGCTATAAAGCATATAAAATGCGTGCATGATGACTTTTAGGGAGTTAGGCATGCGGATGCCCCAATATTGAATGGAGAAGAGACGCTCAAACAGAGGTGGACCGGTCAAGAAGGATCGTAAAATAAAAAGGCTAAAAGAATTTAAGAGAAAGAGCTTGTGTGATTACGGAGAAGACCGTGGCAGGTGCGTGCGGCTCGAGGAAGAAGAAGATGAAGCCAAAAACGTTGGACTTGAACCTGACACACTGGGATATTAACAAACATAATATAGCCACTTGGTGGGTATGAACAGATTAGTAGGCTTTTCCCTCATCCGCTGTCTTAACCATTCTAAATTACAAAGGTTTTGTTCCGTGTCGCTAATTGTTTACAGAAACCAATGATCAAAAGCATTTTCGACGAACCACGTACTTTTTGTCCTGAACATCGAAGAACCAGCTAGATTGTCTGTAAACTCGACCGGAGTTTAGGTTCGAGGAGGTGGGAGTTCACACGGGGAGGCAGATACACTCAAGTACTTGCCTTTAGGCTTTAGTAATATACTTGTTGGTCCTCTAGAGGTATAAATTGATCCTGTGTGACAGGTCGTGAAGCTTGATCCAAATGGGCTAAAGCTACTCAAGCATGTCTCGGATGCCTATCTATTACGCTAAGACAACACATTACCGGGAAGATCCAAGTATTAACAGCTAAATTCTCATATACCTGCAGAAACAAATGTCCATGGTGCTGCAAAATGGGGTTTAGTTCAGAGGACAGGACAAGGACAAATGCCAGAACCTAATGTTGTTTTTTTGTTTGCTTCCGTTCCACGTAGTTAAATTAACCACTCTAATTTAGCACACATTCATTAGCCACTAGAACAGAAATCTGACAGGTTAGAAGAAAAGCCAAAAAATGGTAGTACCTCAAGCTTTCTGGACTGAGCTTCAGCTTTCGCACTCTCAAGGTTCAACCAAGCTTGAATCTTTGCCTCTTCCCTCTGGTACCTGCCCACTCAAGAACAATCGTAACCCGCCACAAAAAAGAACAGAAGATTAAAGTTGAAAGACATAATTATTGAGCAACCATTTTGTCTGTACAGCTTATTAATTACCTGAGGCAGCACTTCATCTTCTCTTCCTCCTCCCATGATGCAGCGCCTGTTCTGGACTCTGAAAAACCGGATTTCTGAAACCCATTAGCGATGTTGGTCTCGAAATGCCTCAGGCTCTTCGAAATATCCTCCTCCTCCTCTTCCCTGGAGCTCCAGTTAGAGGCGATGGAATCATACTGTGTCCCAAGCTGAAGCTTGGCTAGGTGGCACTCCTTGAGCTGATTCATGTCAATGGCAGTGATTCCACCATTGTTGCTATGGCAAGTGTCCATGCCCAATGGGCCTGACCGATCGGCCGGTGTGTTGTGCCTCGGTGGGGACGAGACCTTGTACGGGGTGGGGCACCTGGAGTTGGTGGAGCTGCCCAGTGGAGTCATCTCTGTGCCCGCGTCTCTGTGGTGGACCTCTGTGCCTGCATCTTTCATGGTTTCACTGGCTGAGTTCCTGAACAAGAAGCCTTCTCTGGATGGGTCGGCGCATTTGAATTTTGGCAATATGGTGTCCACATCGTCCGTGAACTTATCTGCGGTGGGAACAAATCCTCAGGACATGTTAATCAAGAACCCAGACTGGCTTTCTGCAGTGACAGCAGAGAGTCCATGGAAAGAAGAAATTCCTGGGTCATGAATGATAATTGCACGATCATGAGAAAAAGGGGCTACTTGTTGGCAGAACAGAGAGTGCTCATTGACATGAAAAATGAATTTGCTTTTTGGACATAGGAAAGGTAGAGCATGCAGAATTTCTGCTTGGATGTGCATGGAAATCAACTTCTCTTTTCAAAAAGAAAGATCAGCAGAATTTGACAAATAGAACCGAAGTGTGCCTCTTTTCCTTTCTTTACATTCCTAGACTCAATATTTGCATATTAAAACCAAATTACCTCCTTCATTGAGCTTCAAAGTTTTGAAACAGAAAAGTGAAAGAAACAAAAGATAATAGTAGGGATCAGATGGCGAAAAAATTTGCAAAGCAGAGATGAAACAAGAAATTGAAAACAAAGAGTCGAGCAAATGGTGAATGAGTTAGTGAAGATGATGACCCAGTGGAGCCCAAGATGCAACAGTTTCAAGTAAAAAGGCCATAAAAGGGTCAAGGTCTCCATTGAAGTTCTTTTTAAAGGAAGTAAATTATACCTTTTAGGAGTACATCTGCAGAGGCAGGTGAGACCCCATTCAATTCTCCGGCTGGATTTTCATGGCCCAAAGACAGAGACTCCTGAAACTGAGAGACCACCGAAACTACTTCCTCGGTGACCCTTGACTTCTCCGCAAAGACCTCGATGCTGCTGTTGCTGTGCCTGAACCCATCACAGTACCTGGACATTCTTGATGGTTCGAGTGGCTTCAGGGCATGCGCGGGGGAGCTGTGGCAAGAAGAGCTGCCCATGAGCCACTTCTCTGCATCGTCCCACTTGGAAGGGAAGCTCCTTCTGGACAAGTTCTTGCCCACACTGAAGCTGAACACAGGCCTACCAGGGGTTGAAGGAGCCTGAAGCAGAGTCGCGGTGGTCTCTGTCCTCCTGTTCGTGACCGAGCTCACTCCATCTCTCCTTCTCTGCGCCGAAACCTCAAGAACGCCACCGGCCTCTGTTGGGTTGCTGTTGTTGTTGCAGCTCACGGTTCCCACAACAGGGAATGACTTGACGAACTCAGATGTCTCTCTGAGGTTGAGCTTGCAAAGTGGGTCAGGGAACGTGTCCACGTCCACGAAAGGGTTGTTGCTTGAGCTCCTCCCGTAGTCCATTGGCGCCTCCTGAGTCACAATCACGAACAAGAACAATCCCACAAAATTATACCATCAGAAACAGAGAGAGAGAGAGAGAGAGAGAGAGAAACAACAAGAGCACAAGAAAAAGGAAGGGACTTTTTGGCATCTCTTTTTTTAAACTATTACCCTATGAGATGAATACTCTGACGGGTCTGGACGGTAATACCATTTGGGACCTGCGAGATCCATCGTTTTGCTCAAAGGGTCTGTGGAAGAACGAATGAATCTTTCTCCGTTGCCTTGGGCCTTGTCGTTTGTTTCCTCGCTTCTATATACGTTGCTTCATTCTTGGGGGCACAGAGGACGGTGCGTCGTGGGAGCGACGGAGGAGGGGGCAAAAGGAGGGAGGGGGGGGATTGACTCGCTGCAGGCCAGGATTACTACGGTCAAGAGGCTGTTCAACTACGACTCACATGCTGCTGATGGCGTAGCAGTGTAGCACCATTACCAGGTCAGTTCTGTCTGTTGTTGCTGTCAAAATTTTTCACTGTTACATCGTGTCATTGTACTCTGTCGCGCAGGAAGCAGACGAGGGATGGAGACGAAAGTGTACTTGAACGCGAAAAAGGAAGACTTCGAGAGAGAAAGAGGGGGAGAGAGGAGCTTTGGAAGGCGGAAAAGGCTCACGGAACCAAAGACAGCTTTCTGCTGCGTCTGAGAGAGGGAGGGAGGGAGGGAGGGAGGGGGGGGGAGGTCTATGAATTGATTTGTGCCATGGATTTTCCAGCTTATTTATGTGTTCTATTGGCATACAAATTTTTTCCTCTACTTCCATTTTACATAAATGATTCCAAAATTGACCCTGAATTCCCTTTTTTATTTTTGTGTGTGTGAAAATTGCACAAATCCCCCGAACTTTCGTAAAGTTTATATTTGCTCCCGAATTTTCAACTATTACATAATACCTCTGAACTTTCATTTTGTTGCGGTCGTTGGCTCTTTGTAATCATTTTCATTAGCATATGCAATGCACGTGACTTTTGAGAGGTGAAAATATATTTTTATCTCGCTTTTTGTGCGGAATTTTATCTTAAATGGCTGTAAAAGATGAAAAAATATTGAAAAATGGGAAAAAACTAAATTAACTAAAATACTAACAATAGAAAGAATAAAAGTCGATGACAGTACTAAACAATGAGAAATTGTTAAAATTTGATAAATATAGCCACTTCAAAAGAACTATATAATTACACCAAAAAAAAGGACTAAATAAGATAAAAAAAATTCAACAAAAAGAAAAATGGCCGTAATAACAAAAAAGGTGAAATGACAAAAAAATCCATCATCGTATGTATATTTAAAGGGTTAAATAATGTAAAGAAATGATGTACTTAACTCATGAAAAGGAAATGATCCACCGAAATCCAATTTGATATTTTTAAATTTTTTTTATTGATCAATCATTTTTTTCATTAATCATTTGAATATACATAATCAATATCTAATGTTGTAGTTTGACCTTTTTGGCTGTTGAGGTTTTTTGCATTTTACTTAATCGTGTATCTTTTCCTTAAAATGTTTTATTTGATATACAAATATATTCATCAAATTTGAAAATATTTTATTTTAGGGTTATTACCACAAAAAATCTCAAACTGGTACACATGTGACAAATTTACCCAAATCTAATTTTTGAACCACCAAAAACTCCAAACTAATACATCTGTAATAAATTTATCCTCCGTTAAATTTTACCGTCAAATTATTGAATCGAATGACATGTGGCAATTGACAAATATACCAATTTGGGGTTTTGCCCTCCGTTTGTCACAGGTGTAACAGTTTGTGATTTTTTCGTGGTATTAATCCAATTTAACGAAGGGTAAATTTGTCATAAATGTATCGTTTTTGATTTTTTTATGGTAAAAAAATTAGTTTTTGGCAAATTTGTCACAAGTGTACTAGTTTTGAATTTTTGGTGGTCAAAATATTAGTTTTGAGTAAATTTGTCACAGATATACCAGTTTGGGGTTTTCGTGATATTAACCATTTATTTTATTATGTTACTTTTGTTATTCATTTTTCTTATATTAGTAATTTATTTAACTTGCTTTCTACAATCTCTTTATTTTTTTCATTTTTTATAGAAGTCCAGGGTAAATG
Source organism: Syzygium jambos (assembly GCA_031216235.1). Lineage (NCBI taxonomy): Eukaryota > Viridiplantae > Streptophyta > Magnoliopsida > Myrtales > Myrtaceae > Syzygium > Syzygium jambos. The sequence continues at coordinate 17,913,428 of CM062228.1, forward strand.
AGATATTTTCTTTAAAAATTGATATGCCTGGATCAGGAATATAATTAATTTAAGACCTGCGGAGTTAACTAAATCATATCTTTTATATAGAAGACATACTAATCATTAGTCATTATACCCTTGGACCACTTTATGAATGCTCGTTTTAAAGACACCGACCAATAAATAATGACTTTGAGTAATAGTTCTACTTTCCTTTGACCTCACATCAAAAAACCTTTAGTCAATTGCCAATGCTAGGCTTCGGGAGTTTAGCCTTCCTCTACCAATCTTTCATGCTGTATTTGTAAGCCTCAAAGGTCATGTGCATTACATATTCGAACAGAAAAATAATGGATAACGACTGTACTTAAATGAAAGTTTGACGGTAATGCTTAACGATAGAAAATTCACAGGAAAAAAAGTATATTACCACAAAAGTTCGTGAGAGGGGGTCGAGTAATTTCTCTCTTCTTCTTTTTTTAGGGATGAGGTCGAGGGGTGTTTTTGAAACCCCGAAAGGTCTGGTGAACAATTTGACAAGAAACTGAATTGAATCACGCATTAAAAGAAAGAAGGCATTAGGGCGTTGACACATTATGTACGAGAAAGTGACACGGACAACGGAAATTAAGTTTAGTAACGACGTACTTAAATAAGAGATCTATCACAAGGGGCTACCCATGCCAATGCCTCTTATTAATGAGGCCAAGTTGTCATAACAATGAAGCAATCTCATAATGTTCGACGCACGATCATCATAGATCCATGGATAGATTAGCTGTCGCCATAATAACATGGTGGGCCACAAAAGAAATCTAATGGGGTCAAGACTAATCTAATTTAGACTTTGATGTTCATGTGATGGATCTAGTTGCCCACGGGCTTGCTCGAGGAATGGGCCTAGAGATCACTTTAGATGGGCTTGGGCAAGCTCGCGTGATTATAAAGTTCATCCCATCCTGATTGGGCCCGATTCAGGCCCGCCTAGATCCGAAGAAGCTATGAACTTTTTATTGATGGGCAATGTTTGTGCCGTGGTTTTTATTTTCATTCTTTACATGCATATATAGAGCTAGAAGGGACGACTCAGGTTGAAAATTCTCCTCGGCGGTTATCATAGGGTCCTTATTCGATTTGAATTATAAATACTTGGTACTACCTAATACTTTGTCCAAAGTTGGTGAATCCGACACCTTAACCCTAACTGATGTGCTAGTAATTCGTAACTCTTTCTACACCAGATAGCATCGACCAAGAGCACGAAGACTAGTTTATGCCATGCATCGAATTTATGGTCCCGTAAAAGACACGAGGGCACGAGATCACTTAATCAATGATGTTTGGGTGATGTCACTTCAATCTTGAAGATGCTAAACGGAAAAAAACAAAGGAAATAGTTGAAAGAAGGGATTTGGGATAAATGGTCATTCAACTTTCGTCCAATTGCAATGTCGTTAATAAACTTTTAATCTGTTCAATGTAATCCCTATACTATTGGTAAATATTCAATGTAGTCCATAAATTATATAAAAATATATAAAAATTTAGGAATCACATTGAACATTGGATCAAAGTTTACGAATCACATTGAATAAATCAAAAGTTTAAGGGTGACATTGTATATTGAACTAAAATTCAGGGATCCCGTCAAATAAATTAAAAGTTCGAGGACAATATTACATTTATAATTTAGAGATCATTTATGTCATTTTCAATTTAAAAGAATACGAGTCAAGACTTCCAATTGCAAGATTATTTATTACATAGAAAAAGATTAGAAAATGCATCTCGTGACGAATTATCGTGTCAAGGGTGATAGTGAGGCCATCACAAAAGCAATCATCCACGCGATGATTGCTAATAACAATATTATCTTGTTTTTCGAGTGCTCAAAACAGCTCCAGGCAAGAGATGGCAAATCCAGCCTCCATTGGTCAAGAGCTTGCAAAAGTCAACGGGTAGAACAAATTTAGGCAGAACAACAAAAACAAAATACAAGTAATCGAAAGCGACAAGGGAGTAATATAAGTGAGTATGTGCATGAGGGCAGGACCAATCCGTCGTTGTTGCTTGATGAATCTAAATTTATTTAATTGCATTCTCTATACAAAGAGACGCATTACAATGAATAAGATCTAATCTAATGGCTATTAATGCACATAGAACGCTTTTTTAATGCTTTGTTTGGGTGGGGAAAGTTTGGTGGGCGAAGAAAAACTTTGAATCTTTCCTATCTTTTTCTCTTGTAAAATGTTTGGATTTTTCTATAATTTTCTCCGTTTTCCATGCCTCACTCCAAGTTTCATGGCATCCCCTTGGCTTCCAAAGCACAGCAGCATGACAGACTACATATATTTTGGCAGCGGCAGCGACTAGAGTAGCGTGTGATCTTGGGGTCTAGTGACATTTCCGCTGTGTGGATCGATAGTTGAATGATTGAGGACATACCACGAAAAGCATCTGTTCTTTTTGCCAAAACTAAAGAACCCATTGGATATATGAGAATAGCTTTCATTGATTGATGGGCACCAGCAGTAGCTCCCAACTGAAAACCACTAGGTAGAATTTGGACATTTTCTTGCACATCAGCCGTCAACTTTTTCTTTCTGAAGTAATCATCTTTCCGTCTTCTCCTGTCAAACTTGTCCTGATTCAGTAACGGAGGACTCAGGGTGGGCAAAAGAATAAACATTTCACATCAATTATCACCAGTAGCAATGGATCACTTCTTCCCAGAAAATGACGAGACCGTAATGTCGAATCCCACGGACCATGATGATTTCAAGAACCCTCTGCACCCTTGATGAGACTGAAATGTCAAATCTCATAACAGATATGAATCAGGCCTCATAGGAGAGATTTCTAAGTTTTGATAGACCAAAACAAATCAACCGAGAGGGGAGAAATATGGCATAAATCTAACAATCAGCAGCGACAGTCACTGGATAAACAAGACATGGCCCACTTCCTCCACATAAGATAGCTGGATGACGCACCCATTATTGTACTATCTACTATTTTAATAATAGTGTACACCAACTTACATAGATAACTTAAGAAGCAACAACATTCTTTAAGTCCCACAGAGCTTCAAGCCACAATTTCTCAACAAGGTCTTCTTCTTCTTGTTGTTTCTCTTCCTACTCCATCTTCAAAGTCATCTGGCCATCATTAGTTGAGCTTTTTCGGACGATCCATGGCTTTGTCAAACTTAAAGGCCCCTCGTATCATGGCTCATGAATCTGGTCCAGTCATCAGGCCCTTGAACAGAGTGATGATGCTTGGGAAAAGTCAACTCCCATTCAGAAGAGCACCTGCTATGCGGATCAGATCTTGCTTAAACAACCCGGTACCAAACGATTTTTACTAAGCTTGTGTAAACGTTATGGAAGCCCAGTTCCTGTGAGCGTCAATCTTATCATCCTCTGCCTGATATCAAGTTTGATGCTAGATTTAGACTTAAGAAAGAATCGAGAGGCGAAGATGTTAATTCTTACAGATGCAAAATTTGGCCTGAATTGGGCTTGTAGCAGCCGTAGTCCACCTGCGAATGTTTGTTTAACGCAGGAGAGTCGATCTTATTTCAATACATCGATTGGTTTTAGCAGGTTTTCGAGGATCGGGCCGAGGGTATACTCTGTTACACAGACGAGAATGGGGAAATCATCTGCGAAGGGTTCGACGAGGGGCCGAGATACCAGCCGAAGATCTTGAGAACAGAGCATCATCCCAGGTAAAGCAATCTCCAGCTAAATTGGATGTACTATTCAATCAGAATATCTGTGAAATCACACCAGGTAGGTTGAATGATGCGACGAACTCTGTTCAAATATTGCATATGATTATGACCCGCTTGATAAAACGACCTCCTTCTAAATTTGCGCGTTTCTTTCTTTTTCTGGACATTCAGAGATGCGAAGATCATTGACCTTCTCCAACAGAACTGGATTCAGCTAGTTAATGGAAGCGAAGTATACCAAGCTGACGCCGGACTCGCAGCACAACAGGACTTCAACCAGAATGGTTACAACAGATTTCCCTGATCGACTAAAATTACTTTCCAAGAATAAATCATATGCAAACTAGATATGCTCTAGAATGTCGAAACCCCAATTCCTGCAATGTGAATAGTGCACTGGTTTTGCCCGGAAGGTGAATTTTGTCTCTCGAGTCTTGATTCAAGAAATGCGCTTTCAATGGTCCTCGACACCTGATCGATGGGGGTATTGGATGAGGGCATGGCATTGAACGATCTCATCGGCGAGATTATTGGTGCAGTCAGCGCAATCCATGGTTGAATCTATGGCCGTGCACTTGCATCCCCAAGCTCTTGAGCTTACGAAGAAGTGTGGGGATGCTAGATACAATGGACATGTTGCCTTTGACTCTGATCGCCTGTCGATGATTCTATACATGCAGAAGATTCGCCTTCATATATAAAACATAATCCTCGAAGAAACGGCCTGCAATCGCTCATCTTTGTCAACTGGATTGAAGCTTCGACAGGTTTTTTCAGAGGAAAAATATCGAGCAGGTTCATTCTTCATAAGAAACCGTGCTGTGAAGAACATGCAACAGTTCATAAGGTCTTTGGTATATTCAAAGTTGATCTAATTATAGCTTAACTGTATCTGATTTAGTCAACATATATGAGTTATGGCTATATTCTTGTTAAACTCCTAAATAATCTAGCATTAGTTTGGCACGTTTAGCCTTCTATAATTATAGCCAGAGGTTGTGAGCTTTGTTAAAGTGTATGAGAAAACTTCAATCCCAGATTGGGCAGTGCTTGCAAGATAAAAGTTCAGGCTATATTCTTCTTAAACTTCTAGATATTCTAGCATTAGTTTGGCACATTTAGCCTTCTATAATGATAGCCAGAGGTCACGGGCTTCGTTAAAGTGCACAAGAAAACTTTAATCCCAGATTAGGCAATCCTTGCAAGATAAAAGTTCATGCTCTATTCTTGTTAAACTTTTAGATATTTTAACACTAGTTTGGCTTGTAATTATAGCTAGAGATCTCGAGCTTCATTAAAGTGCACGAGAGAACTTTAATCCCAAGTCGAGCAATGTGTGCAAGATAAGAAACACTGCACAAACTCCTTTTGAGATTTCCTTTGCACGCCATGTTCAAAGTTTCAATAAGGTTTTCTCCTTTGTTCGTGAAGAAAAGGCTTTTAACTTTGATGCTTGGTTGGGCCGGCTATCGGGCCGACTACTTTTGCCAGGGCCTAGCCCAAGGCCCAAGCCCGCAATTTATTTGACTGTGCACATGTAATTGACCGAGCTCGCTCCATTTGGCAATGTCAAAATTGGTACAATTGTACTCGTAACCAATGCCCAACTCAGTTCTTGAACTTTGATACTTAGTCACTTTGGCACTTATCCCTTTTGATTCACGTTAACTGATACGGCCTTTCCAACTCGGTGGAGAAACTCACATTTGCCAAAAATGGCTATTGATGTGTACAACCACGTCAACGAAATTTCGAAGTAATAATCATAAGAAAGGGGGAGGGGAGGGGGCGTTTAGATGTTGGCTGGACGAATGGCCCCCGAGTCCTCGCCCGGTGGTGGAACAATCGCTCACCACCTTTTTGGAAGGGTTGGTCGGCCCTTGCAACCGTCATGTGAGGGTCAATCAACTCTCGTTCGTTGATGAATGGTACTAGTACCGTCACCGTGAGAGCATTCTAACCCTTGCTTATATCTGGGCGAGTGCAAGTAGGCTTCGCTTGCTCGTGATAAGGCCTGACCTTCACCAACATAGGCGGGTAGCACTAGCATCCCGCACACTTTCTCCCACATTATTCTCTCATTTATCTTTTTAATATGGGTGTGCAAAAAGAATTATCCAGACCGGAACTGCCTAGATTCAAAGGGCCCAATCTAGTTACCGGTTCCATAAAAATGGAATGGGTGATTTTTGATCCAGTTCCCGGGGTGGAAACCGCCCACTTGGACACCCCGAACCAGACCGACTATTTTTCTTTTATTTCTTAAAATTCTTTACAGAAATTCCTTTTCTTTACCACCTGGACCAAACCTCTTTTCTTTCCATGTTCGGCTATTCCTTCCAGTTTCACGCTTGTTCTTTCCCTCACCCTCTCACGCTCGCTCTTTCCCGAGGATCCCAACTCGGAACATGGCGAGGCGGTCGGCGATAGTTCGATTCATCTCAAACTCGCCCCACCGTCTTCGAACCGAGTAGGGACCCCCGCAATTAAATGCTCAACCCTAGGAACCCTTTTGCTCCGCCTTGTTCTGTTTAAAGGATGAGCTGAGTTTAGTTTCTCTGGTTTTGGAGTGTTTTGTGTCCAACTGAATTGATTTCTTTGATGTCAAGCATTTCCTGATGGTCGTTTGGGTCTAAGTTTGGGTTCGAGTTCTAAAAAATGGTCGACGCGTTCTCCTCACTCCATGCTCACCACATGCTCGATGAAATGCTTTGAACCAAACTTGTGCAAACTTGTCTCTGTGTTGTGTATGCAAACTGGCTGCTATGTTTCCGACCAAAAAAAAAAAATACTAGCTGCTATGTGTTTGTAATGATGCTTAAACGAAGCTATGTTCTTGTTTAAGAAAAATATTTTGAATCAAAACACTTGATTGTTCATCTCACATCTGTTTTCGGTTCATCTATTTCGCATTCACTTTCCTGCTGTTCGAGTTTACGGTCGTATGCCCCGGCCTTGCTCTATTTATGTATTCTCATGTGTTCTGGTGCTGTTTGATGGTGGCTGGTGGTGGCCATTAACGTGGTAGAGGCGGTCCGGTGGTGTTTTAAACTTAAAATTTGCCACAATTATTGTTAATCCCACGGTTCCATTTGACCGTTCGGGAACCAACCGGACCATCGAGGATCAGTCCGGTCCCAGGTTCAGCGGGGACCCCATCCTCTTGGTCCAGTTCCCGGTTCTAGGATGGGAATGGAACCTCCCGGAAACCGATCACTTCTATTTTTTAAGTTTTGTCGGCTGTACACATCAACAAATAGGGTTTCCACGGCTTGGTTGGATTCCCATGTAAGCTAGAAAGATCAAATTCGTTCAAATCAAAGAATACAAGTATATCAAAGACCAATATCAATGTTCCAAGACCATATTGAATATTAACTAAGAGTTTAAGGACCAATTTGACATCATCTCTCAAATTAGGGGTCTAGTTCCTAGCATAATTCGAAACCAAAATTCCAACACGACATAAACTTGTCAAGAGAGATCCAAACTCAACACGACACAACTTAACTCAAAGAGGATATGAATCGACATACTTTCTCCCATTTTAATAAAAAGAACAACTTTGTGATCATGAAACTATACGAATAGCCGCCAGTACGAATACAACAAACATCACACGAATCGCCAGCCAAATTTTAACGTCCACTTGGAGAATGCGACATAACTTTGCAAATAAGTTTTACTGATAAATCACAGTACACCTGCCATTGCTCACGAGATCTTAAGTCCAGATGAATTTGTTAGTTACGGCAAATTCGTTCACGTCGAGCTAATTTCCTCAAATAATCTCGAATATCCAAGAAGAATATACCGATTCCTCCTCCATCAGTTCCCTTCAATTACTTCAAATACGCAGGAAGATGGGACCGAATCCTCTTTTCATCGTGGGCATTTTTTCGTCGATTTGCCCATTTTCTGAATGGTTCATAACAATACGTCAACGTTGGATGTTTTTCTCTAGGAGCCTTTGAGTTTAACGACTATTTTCCAGGAAAATAGTGAACGAATTTTCTTCACTAACCCTAGTTGAGATACTTGCTTCTCAATCCAAAAACGGAAGATATCCTACTTTTTGTCTGCCTAGAAATGTTAGGAAACGAAATTTTAGTATGTTCTTCATTATCGTGAAAGAAATTTTCGAGTGATCATGGGTAGAAACATGATACGTGTACGCATACAACTTTTCACATAGCTGCATTCTCACAATAGCCACCCATTATATTCTAGCAAAAAAAGGAAAAAAGAAGAAGAAAAAAGCCACCCTTTATATAATAGATGACATCTTTTACATTGAGATAATTGTCCAAAAAGCCCTAAATTTATTATTGTAGGGTGACCAATGCGGTCATAAACCTTTTGGCTGTGCAAATTTAGTCATAAACATTTTCACATTTTATCAATTTAGTTCCAAACCTTTCAATTTGTCAATTTAGCCCAACCCTTTTGAAAATTTGTCAATTTAGTCCAAATCTATTTTTTGGAAAATTGATTGGAAGAACTACATTGGTAAAACGACAAAAGACTTAGGACTAAATTGACAAATCGTCAAAAGATTGAGAACTAAATTGGTACAATTAAAAAGTTTAGGATTAAATTGACATAATTGAAAAGCTTAGGATTGAATTGGCTGCTGTACAATACGTTTAGGACTTTTTGGACAATTTTTCCCTTTTACATTTAATTGTTTTATAGGCAATTCGCCAGTCTAACATAAGTAGTATTTGATTCAGTCCTGTTCTCCCACTCAATGAAACTAAATCCAGAAGGAGAAGAATTTAAGGTGTTATTGCAAAGTAGGTTTCTATGCATATATCTCCTCGTTTTGTGGCCTGCTTTCATTGATTTTCTAAAAGATACCTTTGTTTGTCGAGGGACATGGAATGTGAATAGGATTCTCATTTCCATTCTTTTAGGTAGTTTCATCATCAACTTTTCATACGGGTGGGAATGAATGGACCAAACACGATCATAAAATTAGGTCAGCAAATTGTTTTAGTCCAGACATTTGCTTGGATCGCTAGATGTTAATAAACGGGCTTGATTCTGTATACATTATCATTCCGATTCCTCCCTATTTATTCTCTTTGTTTTTTTATTATATTCCAAGCTTTTCATTAAGATAAGTCAAACGAGTCCTAAGTTTTTTGTCCATTTAAATGCCATAAAATAGCATAACAAAATTATGGAAGTTGCATATTATATTCATTGATTGAAAGGCCCCTCCCGTGCCCCATATTAATCGGGTCACAACACAGATCGTATCGTATATTATCATAAATAAGGAACTATGGATCAAGAAAAAGCCACATTTATTACAAAGATCTTGTTCAGAGTTTGCCCGTTTTCTTGGAGAGAAACTTCTCTCTCAGCTCTGCAGCATTAACCTCATCGAAGTGGCTCTCCGGTATCCAGTTTCCACTCTTGGGATCTCTCATCCAGAACACCTTCTTCTCCTCCTCCTTGTCCGCCACCTTCCTCATCGCACCTGTCGCCGTCGCCCCTGCAGCCGCCATGGCCTTCTCCGCTAGTGCTCCATACGATCTCCGGCTAAACCACACACGTCGAAAGACAGTCACTACGGTATGTTCATGTCATATGATTGGACGTGGAAAAGCGCCGAAAGAACACGAGAAAACCCGTGAGTCGCGATGCTTGACGTGCAGTGACTGGTGAGAACAAGAAATGGAGTTAGAATAATCGCTTACCTGAGAAGAAGAATGCCATTGATGGGGGCTTTGGCCATGATCATTGCTTTCAAGAAACTTGAAACTAGATAGATGTGGATGGGATTACTTGCTAGGGTTCTTGAACGAGGGGGATTTTTATAGTACTTAGAGATACAGAGAGATTTACGTGAGGCAAAAGTTTCCTAAGAATCTTTGCAATAAGTGGCCGCGGAACGAAATTATCAATCGAACGGAAGCACGTGGGGTATCTGAGAATTTCTATCTGCAATGGAATTCCAGAGTTCCTAAATTCTCCAATTTGCTCTTATTGCGCTTGAGGTGTCAACACAATTTTCGTTTTTTATTTTGCTTTTTGCCAAGAGGTATCGATTTACGTAGATGTCTTTACGTCCTTTATTTTTGCTACAATTCCTTCACATGCACGATGCGCGCGTCTTGCACGCCAAATGTAATTAGGGAAGGATTCGGATTCATCGTATTTAGACTTCTTTACAGGGCTTATTTCACCAATATTATCTTAGCATTTGTTGTGGTTGTTAGTGGAATTGTTTGACTTAGGCACTTAGTATGCTTAATTATGTTACGGTCTGTACTATAAATTTTGAATTTAAATGTCATGAAATTCTACGACACTACCTAATGGTATACGAGGTTCCATAAAATGTTGGAATAAAAATCTGAGAGTAAAAAGAAGCTTCGCATTGTGCATAGCATAAGAGAAATGGATGCGCACTATAAATTTTTTTCTCATTATACCTAACTTCGTCTAATCAGCAACAACCAAAAGATGCATAAATCACTTGGGATAATTCTCAACAGCGAATCTGGCTCCAAAACAAAAAATCACTAAGGGCAAACTCGATTTGTTTCTCGTTGACAAAGCCAAACCAATTAAGAGTGCGTTTATTTCACACAAAACTCGTGATTTGGAAAATATTTTTCAAAAAATAATCTAATCATGTTAGGCCCACTTAGGGGAAAAGGCACACCATTTTTGGCAAATAATAGTACATAAAATTCTAAGATGGGTGGGCTTGGGTAAATTTTTAGGCCCAACCTTGTGGCCCGAACTCTAGCTCGCTCAATGATCACTTATAAACTGGATAAAAATCCTAATCCAAGAATCGGTTTTGTGACATTTGATGTAACAAAGTAAAACATGATATGTTTGTGATCGATTTATATCATGGAGCATCCGAACATTTTGCCTTAATTGCGATGCTTGCAAATTATCTCGTCCTCATGCATATGGTAAAGCTTGCCCACAAGGTTATAGGCATGAAGAAACATTGTGATTTTACATGTTATTTAAATAAAGAGGAGGACCTAGTATGTTCATCGAGTGTTTCTTACTGTTGGGACGAGCGTAGAAGTCCAACACGTCATGGGGACTCATTCGAGGAGATCAGCTCAAGACTAAACTCACATAAAAATCTAGTTAGACCCACCTTTGTTAAAAAAATTAAGCAAGTGGTTATGAGCCAATTATGATATATTAACTATATCCATATCACACCAATACCTAGATGTGAGATTATATTATACTTCATCGATGCTATCGTAGTTCGGTTTGCTTTTCAACATTCAAAAACCTAATCTAATTTCACTCTATAACAAAGTGGTAACAACAATAAAATTAGATTGCCAGCGGTCTAACGGTTTAGAGTTTCAAATGTTAGAGTATTTAAATGGTACATTACAATCTTGATAGTATCAATGCACAAAAGTGTGTGAATATGCTTTATGTGTGAATTCTCTTTTGGGGTTGGAATGTATGTGTGTGAAATTTTTGACATGGGATGGAAGTTGCTGAAAGGAATTGTAAGGTAGTCTTTTCTTTTTAACTCAAGCACCTACATGGCCATGTGATGAACGAGGGAATTTCATGGGTTGATCCTCAGCGTTATCCTATCTTGATTATGGTGGATTTTCTCTATTCACTTCTTTTTGGGAGGTAGACGAATTTGTCGTAGGCTGGCAATTATTCCCCATTTGTCAGAATTCTTTTTCAGGGATATGTTCTGCTGATACCCCACAGGCACTATCTGTTGTCCCGATTGTTTCCTCCAGCAAAGATATACACGCGGCTATGCATACGCAAGAGAGAGACATTCGACAAATTAAGAAAAAATCACTCTATGAAGAAATATTTGAATAAAAGCAATTTTTATGATTCTAAATTTTTTTGGAAGATCACTGTAAGATAGAGATATTCAGAATTTAAAACTGAAATATGGGAAAGATAAATAAGTAATTGAGATTATTTGAGGAAGAAAAAAATGATTGAGATCCCATAAAAATAGGAGGTTCTCTTTGCTTTATATAACAGTGCATAGCTACTATAAGTTAGACGGTAGAAAATGATTATGCTCATATAGGAAAGAAAAACATAAATAATTGTGCATGGGATCATTCTAATATCCGGCGGACTGATTCCCATTGGTGAATCACAACTATCTCTAACACTTACGAATCGCGACTAACTCCAATGCTTTCTCTAAGATGCGATATCTTCTCATGTTTGATGTTAATTGATCTTCGCAAAGACTCCTGTGGCAATCAACCCTTTTGATACTATATTGTGTTGTCATGACATGAAACTCGATATTGCATAAAATATTGTACTTTATAAGCTAGAATTACATCTGGGCGAGAGGACGACTCAAATCTAACTCGTCAGACACACATGGAGGCCAAGGGCTATCTTCAACACAACAAGAATCAAAGATTATGTTAAAAAACAATGGTACTAGGGCCACAAGACATTCTTACTAAAAAAATGTTTATTAAAAGGTACGGTAACACTTGATAGACAACGTTGAGATGAATGGCGTCCCTATATAACATGATCAATTTATGTAAATTTCAAATGTGATCTTATCATATCATTAATCAACAAGTCCTATTAATTAACAAAGTTTTGTTATTATTAGGGAAAATTGGCTCAATTTTTTTGTTAATCCCATGACAATATCAGCATAGTTATATGCGATCATGGTTTAACTCTTTTGGTCTAATCACAAAATCACACTTTTAAGTTTACGTGTCAAACTGACGAGTTGTAAAACGAGCAAATGAAGAGACCGGAGTTTATGTTAATTCTTCTTTGTTATGAGAAAAATGGTGTCAACTCCTAGGAAGGTATTTAGTTAGTGTTGACCGTGCCACGTAAATCGGCTGGCCGGCACTACGTAGGTCGGCTGGCGTTCACGTCAATGATTTTCAATCAAAATTTGCTTAATGGATTCAATTGACAAATTGTCAATTTAAGACTCAATTGGCAAAATTGAAAGGTTTTGAACTGACTTGGTAAAAATGCAATAAGTTTAGGACTTTTAGACAACTTTCCCATCGAGGATAAAATGAAAGTGCACAAGGGGCAACCCTCCGATCCTATAGTTTGTGGGTTCAATCCATATTGGAGCAAACTAGACTCGAGTCACTTGATGAGCAAATGCATCGTGGGAGTTCATGCGAAACACCAAGTACATTGCTAGCTGTCAGCTGGCCATTGGAGGACGGTTCGAGATAGTTATTTGATTTCTTTTCCCAACTTAAGGAGAGCCTTTTCACAATTTCGACTAAATTGAGAACCGAAGGTTATTATGTCATCATTGATCTTCGAAATTCGAGGCCGGAGATGATATAGATCAGATTTTCCAAATCGCTCTTCCACGAAGACTGTTGTCAGTGACACAAGTTCTTTGGTGGGAGTTAGTGACGTGAGCTCGAAGCCTCCTCGGTTCCACATCGTCCATATATCAAGCAAAGCAAACAATTATATGAGAACGCGAAGCAGAGGTGAGCGGCTTCCTTGGAGACATGGAAGTTGGACCAATGAAGGGAAGGTTAGCATGGTCCCCGCGTAACGACGCGACCTTCGCAAGCACGGTGGTCGAATTTAAGTGACCCTTTTGCCTCGAGTCAAGGAAAATATGTGATGGAAAAAATGTCTTGTTTTTTTTATAGGAGTGAGAGGTTTCAGGTTTCGGTTCAGTTCCGCTTAGAATCTGAAACTTACTTTCGAGTACAGGTTCCTCATTTTTTGGAATCTGGAACTTACCCTGTCACAGGTTCCAGGGTCGGTTCCAGATTGCAACGGGTTTTTTTTTTAATTTCGTTTTTAATTAAACAAAACGAAAATAAATGCAACAATGACTAGTTATTGAAAAATAATATTTCGCTTAGTAGAAAGGGGATATTATCTAACAACCTAGATCCATTAATGCAGAATAGAAAACACCAAGAGTTCAGCATCATATAACTTTATTATCAATGGATCAGTACAAATATATTTAGTGGAATGATATTGTCAATAAAAGGCCAATTAGCAACACCAATAGCAAACCTCATTAATCTAGGAAAGAAACTTAAAACAATATAATAGTGGAGGAGGCAAAAACTAGCTAATTAGGACTCAATATTGCAAAGAGATATCTTCTATATAAAAAGCAATAGAGGACATATCGCAATGTCGTAAAAGCATTTATACAGCTAAGCCCCCTTTGTGCAAGGCTTACTTTGCTAATGTTCACCTTAAAAATCATTGGAAGGGATAAAACGAAAATAAATCAAAGGAAAACAATCTAAAGGTCCACCACTTAAGACATACATGTTTACTGTCAGAAATCTTCTTCCTTTCGAACTGCATAGACTAGGCCAGTGGCAGCCCCAGCACCAGTAATGCAGTCAACATTGTAGGAAATGCAAAATAGACGAAGAGGAAACGAAACCTACCTCTTGTAACATAAATCATTGCCAATTCCTGAAACAGGATATCATCACAAATGCCTATACCAATACGTCCAACATCTGCATAAAGCCAAAAAGAAAAGAAAAGAAAACAACTCAAACAGCAGATAGACCAGAAGACTCAGGCAACTAAATGTTCCATACATAGTTACTTAAGGAAAGAAAAGTTACCTTGCAGTGCTTGGCTTTCAGCACTCCAATGGAACCAAAAACACAGCAAGCGTTGTACAATCGATCACCACATCTTTCTGGGATTGAACTGCCCACTATGGTAACCTTAAAGGCCTTAGCAGCTTCAGATAACATAGCAGTTGAAGGAGATGAACCTCCATCAATGTCCTCAGCATAAACAGGGAAGCTATCTTTTGAATAGGGACTGTTCCATATTTCCTAGCATAGAGTCAACAAAACCATGAGGCAAGCTGCGTGATTTTTCCCTCCTTTTATAGAACGGCGCAGGCTGCAAATATGGCTGATTTTACTGGAAGCCAAAGCTTGCAGTATAAAAACATAGCAATTACATAAGCATCAATAAGAACTTAGCCACCGAAAGTCACCCAAAACTGATGAAACAGACACGTGCCCGCTCAAGATGTTTTTATCCATTCTTTCTTTTAGTGCACGCCTTCACAAAAGGGCATTTGATAAGGTACACAAAGTTCTTGTAAGCCATAAATTTCCCATTTTGCAATCAGGAGGCACATCCAAACTTTCCGCAGCTGCACAAAATGCTCAATGACCTTTTTCATTCAACACGGGCTACATTTGCCTAAACATCTACTAAGTCTACCTAATGCAGAGAGACTCACAGGCAAGAGAACAAGCTGAGCGCCCTTGTCCACAGCCTCTCGAATCGCATCGCGAGCATGGGCAATGTTCCTCTCTTTATCCGCTGTCACCGAAAGTTGGCATAGCCTGATTTGAAACTGAAACCACACCACCCAAAGAAAAGACGTCAAATTTCGAGGTCGCATCAATGATCGAAGTCGAGGGGTTCGAGCCCATGCCTTGGCAAGGGGAGGAGTGGGCAGAGGGAGCGAGGGCGTCAACTGACGCTTACTCTTGTCCTTGCTCACTCCCTTCTTGCGCCTCCAGCCACAGGCTGCTCGATTGGTCACCAAAAAACCCAGAATCGGAAATCCACCGTGGATGAGCCGGACCGCGGTTGATGAAGACAGAGGAAGAGCCGAGGCGGACGCCGAATGGAGCGAGGAGAGGCGAGAGGGTCTCGTCGAGTTGTGGGTGTGGGGAGTGGGAGAGAGGGCGCAACGGAGGAGCAACCGAGAGAGAGAAATTTGTGAAGAAAAGTTAGGGTTTTTATTTTTTACTAGGAAGAGCTTCAGTTCCTAAAAAATTGGAACCGAGAACCGGAACCGCCCATCCTAGAATCGAGAACGGAATCTTACCCATCGGTTCGGTTTTTCGGTTCCTGGTTCTACCCTGGAACCGTGCTCGCCCCTAGTTTTTTCGTAGTGAGGATCGAAATTCAAAATTCCTACAAATGCTAAGGAAATCTACCAAGAAAGTGGATAGCTTGAATTCCATAAGAAAGCATACTCAAGGGTTTTAAGTTAAATGGATAAGTTGTCGGGCTCCGGCTATACACTTAATTTGGTTATTCAAGTCTCTCCTTATTTCGCATCTCAATTTTTTGGTCTTACAATCAAATGCCGGACCAATTTTGTTTGGGCCGAGGTTTCTAATGTATGTTCTTCATTCTATAGTTTATTCATGTAAACAATATGAACAATTCATATAAATTAAAAAAACAACACTTTTTGGTCTATGGATCATATGTAGATCAAATCTATCTTCACTGTTGATGTGGATCCTATTAGGAGATTCATTATTTAATGATGGAGATGAAGGCACTTTGTATAATTTATAAATTGCATGATAAGTTGTTGTCTAATATGAATTTTGGAAAGGTTGTCCATATTTTTGTGGGCTCCGATGCATTATTACTCCAAAGCTTTTGACTGGTTGCAATTGCGAGCAAGGCCGCCTTAACCTTCAGCCGGCGAGGCTGGCCTTGCTCAGATTTGCGCGAGGCCAGGCAAGGGTTGTGACCCTTGTTGGCGATCGGTGAGGGCTTCTCAGCCCTTGACCAGTGGTCGACGAGCTTTGGCGACCCTCGTTGGCCATGGTGGGAAAAAAATTAAAATAAGGAAGAAAAAGAGAAAATAAAAAAATAAAAGAAAAATATAAAACTTTAAAAGAATTTATTAAAATATAAAATAAAAATTATTCAGGTCAGAGCCGACCGTGTCATGTAAGACGGCCAGCGTCCATATCAATGATTTCTGGTAGTCCTATTCTCCTTCTCAATGAAACCAAATCTAGAAGAAGGAGAATTTAAGGTGTTATTGCAAAGTAGGTTCCTATGCATGTATCTCCTCGTCTTGTGAGCTGGTTTCATTGATTTTCTAAAGATACACTTGTTTGTCGGGGGACATGGAATGTGAATAGGATTCTTATTTCTATTCTTTTAGGTCGTTTCCTCATCACCTGTTCGTACATATGGGAATGAATGGACCAAACACGATAATAAAATTAGGTCAGCAAATTATTTTAGTCCTAAAAGTCACTTGGATCGCAAGATGTTAGAAAACGGGCTCGATTCTGATATACAGTATCATTACGATTCCTCCTTATTTATTCTCTTTATTTTTATTTTACTCCAAGCTTTTCATTCGGATAAGCCAAACGGGTCCTAAGTTTTATGTCCATTTGAAGCCCATAAAATAGCATAACATAATCACGAAAGTTGCATAAATTCATTGATTGAAAAGCCATCTGGTACCCCGTATTAATAGGATCACAACATAAATCGTATCGTGTCTTATCATAAATAAGGGATTATAGATCAAGAAAAATCCACAGTTATCAGAAGATCTAGTTCAAAGTTTTCCCTTCTTCTTGGAGAGAAACTTCTCTCTCAGCTCTGCAACATCAACCTCATCGAAGTGACTCTCCGGTATCCAGTTCCCACTCTTGGGATCTCTCATCCAGAACACCTTCTTCTCCTCCTCCTCATTCGCCACCTTCCTCATAGCACTTGCCACCGCCATCTTCTCCGCTAGTGCTCTGTACGATCGCCGACTAAACCACACACATCCAAAGACAGTCACTACGGTATGTTCATGTCATATGATCGGACGTGGAAAAGCATCGAAAGAACACGATGCAACCCATGAGTCGCGACGCTTGACGTGCTGTGACTGGTGAGAACAAGAAATGGAGTTAGAATAATAGCCTACCTGAGATGGAGAATGCCATTGATGGGGGCTTTGGCCATGATCATCGCTTTCAAGAAACCTGAAACTGGATAGATATGGATGGGATTATTTGCTAGGGTTCTTGAGAGAGGAGGGGGGGGGTGTTTATAGTACTTAGAGATACAGAGGGATTTACGCAAGGCAAAAGTTTCCTAAGAATCTTTTAAATAAGTGGATGCGGAACTATATTACCAGTCGAAAGGTATAAAAGGAAGCACGTGGGGTATCTGAGAGTTCCTATCTGCAATGGAATTCTTAAGAGTTCCTAGGTTCTCCAATTTGCTCTTATGGCTCTCGAGGTGTCAACTCAATTTTCTTTTTCTTTTTTTTTGGCTTTTTGCCAAGAGGTATCGATTTCAACTGACGAAGATGTCTTTACGTCATTGATTTTTGCTACAATTTATTCTCTTGCACGATGCGCATGTCTTCTTGCATGCCAAATGTGTTGAAATTAGTTTTTTTTATCATAAAAGAGGTGACTCTTGATTAATAGAAGATGTAACTTTTGGTTATGAAAAGAGTTGACTTTTCGTTCTAAAAAAGAGGTTATGGTTATGAATAGAAATTATTCTTAACATGAAGAGTGATGATGGCTGGGGATAAGGTATCTATTCCCAATAAGTGTGTTGATAGGTCGTCGGTGAATAGAGACCAAATTGCACGTTATTTATTATAATCACAAATGTTCATAACTGCAACCTTCTTCGGAACTCCCTCTTCTTCTCTTGTCATGCACACAACTTTAACAACAAATTCAAAGTGAAATTCCAAAAGAGAAATTAAGTAATTGTTGAACTCGTTTCTCTGCGACTTTGGTGTACATTCTAGAGATATATCTGTTCTAAACCCGACAACAACAATAGTTGGGGCAAATAATACCTTAAGGACCGTGATTGTCATCATGCATCAATGCGTCGGGATTTATTAATATTTCTCTATCTTCATCAGCAATCAATTTTCTCCAACAATCTTAAGGTATTATTGTCATAGAGATGGAGGCATGGGCTGCACCAAGTGCTCGCAATCTTGACAGATTGCGAATTGATCCTTATGATGGAACTAATTTCATTTGTTGGAAGGATAATATGATCCTTTTTATCTGAATTATGTATCTTCTACATCTTATATCCCAACTTGCCCGCTATTCCTAATCCAAAGGATGATGATTCCGATGATATCAAAGCTGTAAGGAAAAGGCGTGAGAATGATGAAAGAAGATGCCGAGGAAGGATTCTCAATGCTCTGTCAGATCGTCTGTATGAAACCTTTCAATCTTACACAAGACCAAATACAATACTGGCAAACAAGGTACCGATAAATTTACTGCTCTGAAATATTTTGAATTTACTATGATTAATGGAAATTTTGTCTCTAAGCAAGTGGAGGAACTTCAAATATATGTTGCCAAACTCAAAGACCTTATGATTGAAGTTTTTGAACCTCTTCAAGTTGCTGCAATTATTTCAAAATTGCCTTCAACTTGGAATGATTATCGAAAGAAACTTTTCCATATAATCGAGAACCTGTCTGTAGATAATTTGATAAAACACATTCGAATTGAGGAAGGTTCTTGGGAATGTGAGGCTAATTACGTGAAAAAAGTTGCAAACAAGATGCATTGTTGAGAATGGCAATATGTGTAGAGACAAAGAAAATAAGAGGGGAAACAAGAGGAAGTTCATTAACACCAACAACACCAACAATTCTGGCAACAACAGCACATTCAAGAAGGACAAGTCTTGCTTTTACTATGGTAAAAAAGGCCACTACAATAAGGAGTGCCACTACCGAAAAAAGCAAAACGCTAACACAACGGCTAATATTGTGGAGCAAAACACCAATGGATCAGTTGCTATGGTCTCTAAATTGTAAATTGGGATGATAACTGAACTCAATATGTCAACTATGAATGATTCAAAGGATTGGTTGTTTGATTCCGGTGCAACTGTGCATGTCTGCAATGATAAGAAGCAATTCAAATCTTATACACCTGTGGAGAAGAAACAATAAGTGTTGGTGGGAAATCACAATACTGCAGTTGTTCAAGGGACTGGCACAGTTGAACTGCAATTCACTTCCGGAAAGAAATTGACTTTGATCAATGTGCTATATGTTCTTGATATTTGTAAGAATCTTGTATCAGCGAATTTGTTGTGCAAGAATGGCATTAAGGCTGTGTTAGAGGCCAATAAGCTTATCCTGTCTAAGTATGGGATATTTATTGGGAAAATGGTACTCTTGTAATGGCATGTTCAAATTAAGTATTAATAAGAATTTCATTTCTATTTGTATGCTTTAATCATCTTCCTTGTGGCATAATAGATTATCACGTGTTGGATATAGTACTTTGAAATTTATGAATAAATGTGACATGATATTATGTGATAATCTGGATAAGAAAGATTGTGAAATATTTTTACAAGCAAAAATGACTAGGAAATCATTCTCAAAGGTGGAAAGATCTACTAAACTACTTGAATTGGTGCATTCTGATATTTGTGAATTAAATGGTGTAGTAACTAGAGGTGGAAATCGTTATTTTATTATATTTATTGATGATTACTCTAGATATACTCATATTTACCTAATGAAATCAAAAGATCGAGCTTTTGATATGTCCAAGATATACAAGGTTGTAGTTGAAAATCAAAGAGACGCAAAAATCAAAGTTTTGAGAAGTAATCGTGGAGAAGAATACTTCTCATTAGATTTTTCTGCATTTTGTGAGGAAAATGGTATTGTGTATCAAGTAAGTGCACCTTATACAATACAACAGAATGGATTGGCCGAAAGAAAGAATCGAATTTTGGTGGATATGCTTAATTCCATGATCTTACAAGCAAAATTGTCAATAAATTTGTGGGGAGAAGCACTTCTTACTGCATGCCACATTCACAACAAAATTCCTTCGAAGAAATTTAGGATATCTCCATATCAATTATGGAAAGGAAGGGTACCGAATATCCAACACTCTAATGTATGGAGATGCCTTGTGTACTATAGAATTCCTTATCCTAAACAAACAAAATTAGGACCAAGGGCGTTAAAAAGTGTGTTTATAGGATATGCTGAAAATTCTAAAGCTTATCACTTATTAGATGTTGAATATAATGTTATTGTGGAATCAAGAGATCTTGAATTTCTTGAACACAAGTTTCTTAAAGATTCAAGTGATACCTCAACATATTCACAAATAACAATTGACGCAAGCAATCCTTCATCAATTAAAGGGAAACTATTTAATTCTCCAAGCGAACCAAGGAGAAGTCAAAGAGTGAAGAAAATGACAGATTTTGGTTCCGATTTTGTAACTTTCTTGGAAGAAGGAGATAAGGAAAATGTTGTGAATAAATTACCCATGTTATTTTACTTGGATGAAGATCCAAGGACATTCAGTGAGGCAATGGCATCTAGAGATGCATGATTTTGGAAAGAAGCAATTAATGATGAAATGGATTCAATTATTGCTAACAATACATGGACGTTAGTTGAATTGCCTCCTGGATCAAATCTAATCGGATGCAAATGGGTATTTAGAAGAAAGTATAATCCAGATGGTACATTACAAACCTTTAAAGCAAGGTTAATAGCAAAAGGTTATAAGCAGAAAAATAGAATTGACTACTTTGATACATATGCACCAGTTGCTTGAATAACATCAATTAGAGTTCTATTAGCTTTGGCATCAATTTATAATTGCATGTGCATCAAATAGATGTTAAAACAACTTTTCTAAATGGTAAACTAGAAGATGAGGTGTATATGGAACAACTTGAAGGTTTCGTTCTACCTGGAAATGAGAATAAGGTTTGTAAGTTAAACAAATCTTTATATGGTTTAAAGCAAGCACCGAAACAATGGCATGAAGAATTTGATTCGGTGGTTTTATCATATGTATTTAAGCATAACAATGCTGATAAGTGCATTTACTCAAAATTTACCAAAGAGTATGGAGTTATAATATGCTTATATGTAGATGATATGCTCATTATTGGTACAAATATGCATGGTATAGATGAAACTAAACGGTATTCATCTTCTCAGTATAAAATGAGAGATTTGAGAGAAGTTGATACAATTTTAAGTATCAAAGTGATCAAATATAATGGGGGTTATGCTTTAAGTCAATGCCAATATGTGGAGAAAATCATTCAAAAATACTAGTATTTGGGAATTAAAGAGTCAAATGTACCATATAATGTATCAATTAAATTGATGAAAAATACTAGGCAACCTTTAGCACAATTAGAATATGCTAGTGCAATTGGAAGTCTGATATATGCTATGCATTGCATTAGACCGAATATAGCATTTATTGTTTGTAAATTGTCCAGATTTATTAGTAATACTAGTACTGTGCATCGGAAGACTATAAGTAGAATTCTTGGTTATTTAAAGAAAACAATACATTATGGTATATTTTATGAAAGACAACCAGCAGTACTACAAAGATATTCAGATGCTAGTTGGATAACTAGCCCAATTGATAACAGGTCAACATCTTGGTGGGTCTTTAAGCTTGCAAATGGTGCAGTTTCTTGGGCACCAAAGAAGCAAACATGTATAGCTCATTCAACGATGGAATCCGAATTCATATCGCTATCGGCGGCTAGTAAAGAGGTTGAATGGCTGTAGAATTTGTTATTGGATATAGAGTTGTTGCCACAACCAATGGTAGCCGTATGTTTACATTGTGATAGTGAGACAACTATGTCTAAGGCATACAATAAAATATATAATGGAAAATCTAGACATATTAGTTTGCGACATGAGTATATTCGACAATTAATTACTGATGGAATTATTTTGGTAATTTATGTTCGGACAAATAATAACTTGGCTAATCCATTCACTAAAGGACTCTCGAGAGGTTTATTAAGCAGCACTGCCAAGAGAATGGGTCTTAGACCAATTGATAATAGTCAAGCATGGTGGAAACCCAACTTTATAAAATTAAATAGGTAACAACAAGCTATTGTAACTTGACGGTGATCAAGTACTAGGGCATAAGGTTAGTACTCATGGAAAGTTAGAAGGATGAGTGTAAGAAACACTATTAATGAAGTTCAAAGTTTTTAGCAAGGCAATGCTAAGGGAATAATTTAGGAATTTCACCTATATGAACATAAGAAGTGGTGCCGCTTCTAACAAAACTCGGATGAACTTTTGTAAATGTTCGTGAATGCAAGAGGGAGCACAAGGTCATAAAAGTGCTTAGGCATAGGAAAATTTCTAACCAAATGTGTATAAATTCATATGTGTGATAATTTGATTAACAAACATAATCATGGTTCAAAGTTTATCTACCAAGGATTTCGTTAATGGAATTATTTACACTAATTGAATGTTCAAATCTTAACAGATACCTTATTATATGTATGAATTTATGTAAATTAGTGCAGATAACAAACTAAGTGGGGGATTTTTGAAATAGTTTGTTATCATAAAAGAGGTGACTCTTGGTTAATAGAAGATGTGACTATTGGTTATGAAAAGATGCGACTCTTCGTTCTAAAAAAAAGGTTATCGGTGGTTATGAAAGGAATTTATTCTTAACATGAAAAGTGGTGATGATTGGAGATAAGGTACCTATTCCCAGTAGGTGTGTTGATTAGTTACCTGTAAATAGAAACCAAATCGCACGTTATTTATTATAATCACAACTGTTCATAACTACAATCTTCTTCGGAAATCTCTCTTCTTCTCTTTTCATACACACAACTTTAACAATATATTCAAGGTGAAAATCCAAGAGAGAAATTGAGTAATTGTTGAACTCGTTTCTCTGCGGCTTTGGTGTAGATCTTGGAGGTATATTTGTTCTAAACTCGGCAGTAATAATAGTGGGGGCAAATAATACCTTAAGGACAGTAATTGTCATTACGCATCAAAGCATCAAGGATCTATTACTATTTCTCTATCTTCATCAACAATCAATTTTCTCCAACAAAATGTAATTAGGGTTCTTGGTTTTTTAAGGATTCCAATTCATCAAATTTATAGTTCTTTCCGTGACTTAATTTGCCAATATTGTCTTAACGCTTATTGTGGTTGTTAGTGGAATTGTTAGACTTAGGCATTTTAGTATGCTTACTTATCTTACGGTCTGTATTTTTAATTTTTCAATTTAAATGTCATGAAAATCTACGACGCTATCAAATGATAGGAGGACTTATTAAGTACATCTAATGTTTCTTACTGTTGGGACGAGCGTAGAAGTCCAATGCCTCTTGGGGACTCATTCGAGGAGATTAGTCCAAGTCCGAACCTGCATAAAATTCTATTCATACCCACTTTTGTTCAAAAGTTTAAGCAAGTGGTTATGGGTCAATTATGATATATTAATTGTATAAAAATCACAACAACCTTGGTTGCAAGATTATAGTTTGGTTTACTTTTGAACATTCTAAAACCTAATCTAATTTCACTCTTTAACAAAATGGTAACCATGAGAAAATTAGGTTGCTGGTGATCTAATGGCTTAAACTTTGAAATATTAGATTACTTAAATGTCAAATCACGATTTCGATAATATCGATACGTAAAAGTATGTAAATATGCTTTATATGTGAATTCTTTTTGGGGTTGGAATTAGGGGCGTCAAAACCAAATTGAACAGAAAATTTCGGGTCTTTTCTAAAATCTTGAATCAAATCGAACCGTTGACACTCCTAGTTGGAATGTATGTGTGTAAGCCGCCGAAAGGAGCTGTAAAGTAGTCTTTTCTTTTAACTTAAGCAACTACTTGGCCAGGCGACGAACGAGGGAATTTCATTGGGGATGCTCAGCACTATCCTCTCTTGATTATGGTGGATTTTCTCTATTCGCTTCTTTTTGGGAGATAGACGGATTTATCATAGGCCGGCATTATTCCCCATTTTTGGAAATTCATTTTTAGGGATATATTCTGATACCCCACAGGCCCCACTAGTTGTTCCCATTGTTTGCTCCAGCAAAGATGTACACGCAGCTATGCATACGCAAGAAAGAGACATTTGGTATGTTAAGAAAAATCACCCAATTAGGAAATATTTGCATAACAGATTTTGGTCGAAATGCATGATAAAAGTACGTGTTACAAAGAATATCGTGCAGAGAAAATCGTTTCGAGATTTGAATTTTGTTTTTGGAAAATCTTAATAAGATTGAGATTCAGAATTTAAAACTGAAATACGCGAGAGATAAGATAAGGTTACTCATTCATCCATCTGTCCTTTGTAAAATAAGTAATCGAGATTATTTGAGGAAGAAAAAAAATGATTAAAATCCCATAAAAATAGGAGGTTTTCTTTGCTTTATATAATAGTATAGATACTGTAAGTTAGACGGTAGAAAATGATTATGCTCAGGAAAAGGAAAACAAAAACCCTAGATAATTATGAAGGGCATCCTTCTGATACTCGGCAAACTGTTTCCCACTGGCGAATGGCGACTATCTTTCTCAAAGATGTGATGTCTTCTCGTGTTTGATGTTGATAGATCTTCGAAAAGCCTCCTGTGGCAATCAACCCTTTTCATCTTGCAACTATATTGCGTTGTCATGGCATGAAATTTATCATTCCATAGATGATGTACTTTATGAGGTAGAATTACATACGGACTTTTTAATTGTATTAATTGAGTTATAAATATTTTCATATTTTGTCAATTGAGTTTATCTAATCAATTTTGATCGGAAATATCTGATGTGGACGCTAGCCATCCTACGTGGCATAACTAACTTTAACGTGGATAATTTTTAATGAGCAAATGAATCGTGTGAGTTTATATAAAAGATTGAGTACATTGCTAGCTGCCAACTTGCCATTGAAGGATGTTTCGAGATAGGTTTTCGATTTCTTTTCCCAGATTAAGGAGAGCCTTTTCACAATTTCGACTAATTAGAGAACCAAAGGTTTATTATGTCATTGATCTTTGAAGTTCGAGATCGCAAATGATATAGATAAGATTTCCCAAATTGCCGTTCCATCGAGCCAGTCTATCGGTAACACGAGTCCTTTGATGGGAGTTAGTGATGTGAACTCGATACCTCCTCAATTCTAGATCGTTCAAAGATCAAGCAAAGCAACAGTTCATATGAGGACGCGAAGCAAGGTCAAGTCATTTCCTTGGAGACACGAAATTGGATTAATATAGACATGGTTAGCATGGTCCCAGCATAACGACGCGACACTCACAAACGAAGTGGTCACATTTAATTGACCCTTTGGCCCCAAGTCAAGGAAAATATGTGATGGAGAAAATGTCTTGTTTTTTTTCTAAGTGAGCATTGAAAGTGGGTAGCATGAATTCCATGGGAAAGCATAACTCGAGGCTAGTTCAAATGGATGAGTTGTCGGGCTCAAGCTTAATCTAATTTTGAAATTCAAATCTCTACTTTTTTCCCATCTCAATTTTGTGGTCTTACGATCAAATGCCAGACCAATATAGTTTGGGCCGAGCTTGCTAATGTATGATATCTATTCTATAGTTTATTCGTGTAAACAATAGGAACAGATCATATAAATTAGAAAAAAAACACCTTTTGGTTTATGGATAATATGTAGACCAAATCCATCTCCATTGTCCATTGCGTGGATCCTCTTACGAGACTCGTTAATTAACGATGGAGATGAAATCGAATCGTATAATTTACAATTTATGCGATAAACGCCGTTGTCTCATATAAATTTTGGAAAGGCGGTACATATTTTTGTGGGCTCCAATGCATTATTACTCCAAAGCTTTTGGCCCGCCACATCTTTGATGCCCGGTTGCTTGCACACTTTCTTTCCTTCGTTAATTTTTCACCTTCAAAAGGCAAACTGTGTGCAAGGGATTTTCATCGTTTTGTCATCGATTTATAAGACAAGTGATATATTAAGCGGTCATGTGATAAATCATTATCATTTTCGATTATATTAAACGGCGCCCATTTATTCAAATATTTCATCGTAATCCGTCACATCACTTCACTTAAAGAATAGATTCTAAACATCAAATCATGGAATACGTGTAGAAAATTGCTCTTTCTCAAAACCTTCCGAACAGTAGAACATGTGAAGGAAAAGGGAGTTGGGCCGATTAGGTGCGGTGCGGCTAAAGTAAATTTTTTAAATGACACCGTCCAAAATATGATGGAGTACTTTAGGTAATTAACCAAAGTGACTGTGACACCAAAAGCGCGCGCATATCTTTAGTCCCTGAAGAATCGTTGTCTACATCAACATTGATAAATCGAAATAAAAAGGAAAGACATGCGAGGGCTGAAATTCTTTAAAAAAAATGCTCAGAACTCATCGCCAAGCATACGAATTCAATTAGAATTAGAGGTCCCATTAAAAGCTAAAGTGTCGAGATTCGAACTTTTTGCGTTCTAGACTTTGATATCGCATTAGATAAATAATTTCCTCAGAAAACCCTCGAGCCCCGACGGGACTATGAAGTCTATCTAGCACGTTTATTAAAACGAATCGACCCGTCAAGTGGAAGCCACTCGTATTCCTTATTGTACCTAAATTAATATATTATTTCACCTGGGAAGCGACCAGGGCGTTCGAACTTCTTACAGCAGTGATAATTTTGCCACGTTTGGAACGTTGGACCGACCGCAAGCGTCGCTTGCCCACGTGTGGGGGCACCAAACGAAGAGAAAAAAGGGCGGGCCATTCACAGAAATTCCGGTTTAATGAGAATTTAATATTGCATCAAGTGGATAAACATCAATACCATCACGAAACGCGGTAACATCAGCTTCATGAAAAAAATATAAAATCCTTACGTTATAACATATATATTATATTATATTTGTGTGTTTTTGCAGCACGTGACAGAAACAGCAATATCACACAGCTAGATTCCATGTAATAATGCCCGTGCATGACTATGCATTGCTCGGACCCTTTGTGTGACGCAGCTTTCTTTAAATGCCCACCGCTCTCTCCCTTCTCAACTCTCACCACGCTCTACTCTCTCTGTCTTCTTCTCTCTTCTCTCTCTCTCTCTAGATGAAGAGGCCATTGATGGAGTGGGGAATGCCCGAGCAAAGCATCAAGGAGATTCGCGAGCGAAACAGCAAGAACGACAGATCATCATCATCAGTTTCATCAGCATCAGTAGTAGTTGTTGGCCTGAGGATCCTGACGCAGGTGTCTGAGACGACCAAGCCCCACATAGTCGTCAAGTCCAAGGCAACCGCGAGCCTCCACCCCGTTAAGCCTCGCTCGCAGGCTCGATCCCGGAGTAACCCTAATCTTGAGTACTCCTGCTTTCTCAAGACGTGCTCTCTGTGCCGCAAGAAGCTCAGCCCCGACCAAGACATTTACATGTACAGGTATAGCTCCGAATACAGTGCGCTCAGATCCAGGATCATCTTTTGGCTGTTCATGTCATGCTAAGTTGGGTTTCATCTTGGATTATAGCTGTTCTAATTTGGTTTAAATGACTAATGTGGTGTCGCGATTGTTATGTCGATTCAGGGGAGATGAAGGATACTGCAGCGTGGAGTGCAGAGACAGAAGGATCATGATGGACGAAATGAAGGAACTGGAGGCTTCCACCAAACGGATGGGGTCGTCTGCCAGGCATTGCTACTCCGCTTCCCTCCAGAGCGAGACCCGCCTCCTCCGTAAAGAGCTCGAGCGACGGCAGCGCCACCTAATCACTCCAAAAACTCGGACCATAGTCTCATAGCCCTTCCCTTCTTCTTCTTCCTTTTTTGGGCTTCCTTTTATGTTTAGTGATAAGGAATTAGCGTACCGTTCTTAGCAAAGAAACTCTCCTTTTTAGAGTGTTACAACAAAGGAAGTACTCCCCAATTGAAATATTGGACATTTTGCGGACATCGAAATCCAATTTCTGCTTTTTCGTTAGCATAATATTTGGTGTATCTTCCATAATTAGTTCGGGGTTATTGGTGAAGTTGTTAGATTTCCTTTCCTTTCCCGTCGAGCAATACCTTGTGTAAATGTTTGCACTGTACGATAAGCAATACAATTCAATTGCGAATTTTCAAACAATTTTTCTTTCACCTGAAATTGAAAAAAAAAAAGGAGTTGTTATACCATCGTCGTGTATATATTTCTTTTTTTTTGTCCGGGATAATAATTTCGAAAATAGATCCAAGCAGAGTTTATATGGATTTGAGGGGGTTTTTTTTTGTGAAGTCCCAACTATATGGGGCTGATACAACGCACTGATATTTTGCTGAAAGCTTTTGTCCCTTTCCTTGTCATGAACGAAGCAAACATCATATGCTCTTTGTCAGAAGGAGGAGCACGATCGATGCAAGTTTGATTGAGATGGAGATATCTTTTCCTGAGTAAGAGGGTAGATTTGCCCAAGAGGTTTATCTAGTTATTTTTATGAGTGGCGTGAAGAATGTCGAACGAGTTTGTACGAGTTTAGAATTTTGTTTGAACGGCTCGATCGTTTCGAAGCGAGAACCAAAGTTCCCCGATTCGATTCGAGATGGTCCTTTTCAGGAAAAATGGTCCGTGCTGAAAGAAGAGGCGATATTTTTATTTTTGCCCGGATCAAACGGTCAAACCAACCATATTTTTAGGATTTACTATTTTTTATTCCTTTTGTGAAAGAAGTCGTAAAGCATGGTCAAAAGAAAAGGTGTGACGGGTAAATTATATTCAAATGTGACTAGCAAAAGATTTATTGCATCAGTGGGATGAATGCATGATGTAATATCAAAAGTATCTGGAAAATTGCTCTTTCTCAAGTGACATCGTTGTTAGCACTGCATCAGCAATTTTTCGTCACATCCAATCATATTTTGACGCGCGTTAGTTGACGTGAAATTAAGGAAAAAAATGAAAGATTTTTGTTGTTCCACCGGCCATGAACCTAAAACTAGCTCCCTGCCATCCTTGAACACCACCACGCTAGAGGCCGAGCCTCCATATCTATCCAAGTCGAAGATGAAGACGAAGAAGACCACACAGGCCGAGCCTCTAAATCGACTCCATCTTCACTTTCTTCAAGCTCGTCCATGGCCGCCTCCAGATCTGGTCAAGCTCGACTACACCTAGACATCATCCGTCCCAAAACAGTTCGAGCTCGACGGCTCTTCCATGGCCGCCGAGAATCGATCACAACATCAAGCTTGGCAGACATAAAAGGCCGTCACCTCCAAATCTAGAATGTCAACATTGCCCATATATGGCCGTCGCGAAGGTCATGACATGATCTCGAGTTGCAACGATGACAGCCATTAGAGGTCAACTTGATAGAGGGCGTTAAAAGTTGTAAACGGCCATGGACAAACAAAAAATGGCGTGTAACAACAAAGGGAACAAAAAGAAAGAGCGCAGGCAATAAATGTTTACTTGTAAGAGAATATGTGTAAAGAGGATCTCATCATTTACGTTACAAAAAAGAGAGAGAGGAGAAAGAGAACGCGCGGCGCTCAGGCACTATAGATTTGCTTGCGGTAGGTACTTTCCCACATAAAGACCAACCAGAAGAGAGAGATTTGGTGCTTTTGATCGAGACAAACAAAAGTTCATGTTAGAATCATCACCCAAAGTAAATTTGATGCTTTTTTTTTAATTAACTCAAAAAGAATTCGAAAACAAGAATCATGAGTAATGACGTCAATTTTTTTCCTTTGAAAATTAAGAAAAGAAAAGAAATGAAAAGAGCAAGTCATCAAGGTGAAGAGATGATAATAAATGCACTCCGAAGTGGGCTGTACATACATGCTTAGATGGCTCTTAGGTGGAACTAGACATGTTAAACTGGTGGATTGGGTCGGATTTGGATCAGATCATTAATAGACATGCTTTGGTGGCTCTTAGGTGGAACTAGACCTATTAAACAGGGGAGTTGGGTTGAATTTGGGTTGAATCTGGGTTGAATCATGATTCAGCTCAAATTGACACGTATAATTCGTTTATGACCTATTTAATGCAAGACAAATTTGTCAACCCATATCCATATCTGACTCAAACCATACCCGACCCAACCCATTTAACTAAATCTAGGAAAGCTTATTTTTGCTAATTATTTAAAAAAATTATATTGCTAAAATATTTTCATGCATTACAAGTCTAGTGAAAAATTTTTAAATATTTTTTAAAAATTATTGAGGCTTCGTTTGTTTCGAGAAAAATATGATATTTCTGGAAAATATTTTTAGGAAAATGACAATGTTTTTAAAAAAAAATTAAAAATCATATTATAATTATTTTTCTTTTCCTTTTTCCTTTTCTTTTTTTTTCTGTTTTCTTCTTCCCTGCCGGTGGCTGGCCACAGGGGAGGGATGAGCTCGTCGGCTTCTGGCAAGCTTCGAGCCTCCCCAATCGAGTGAGACTCAAGCTCACCATCGCTCGATCAGTGAGGCTTGAAGCTCGCTAGATGCCGATGAGGCCTCGGTCTTGCTAGATTGGCGAGCTCGAGTGTTGCCAAATCAGCGAGCTCGAGCGTTGCCAGATCAGCGAGCTCGAGCTTCGTCGGCCTCCGACAAGCTCATCCCTCTCCTATGGCCGACTTCGGTGGAGAAAGAAG
The DNA here is from genome assembly GCA_031216235.1 of Syzygium jambos. Classification (NCBI taxonomy): domain Eukaryota; kingdom Viridiplantae; phylum Streptophyta; class Magnoliopsida; order Myrtales; family Myrtaceae; genus Syzygium; species Syzygium jambos. The sequence goes on from CM062228.1 coordinate 17,944,366, forward strand.
AAAAAAGAAAAAATGAAAAAGAAAACGAAAAAGAAAAGAAAGGGAAAGAAAATTAATATAAAAATTAAAAATGAGATGTTTATTATTCACTTAAGTTTGTTGGGTCACCCATTTGTGACCCATTTAATATCCAGTAAGTTAATAGGCAACCCATTAATGAACCATTTAAGTATATTTTGAAAACTAAATCTAACCCATTTATAACTCACAATAATTAAACATGGATTAATATATAGGTTCTCGACCCATTTACCACCTTCAGGTGGAACAATTTTTGGGTGGAGGATGTAACCAATTCATTGTTTGCAATAAGAATGGAGATTTTCTAAAAATCTAGGAAAGTTATAAAAAAAAAAATCCTTAACATATTGTATAGATGCCGATTCAATCTTAAACTTTTTACTTTAATCGATTTAGTCATAAATCTTTTGACGATTTACCAATGAAGTTCTTTTAGCAAATTTTGGCAGAAAATTGCTGAAGTGAAGGTTAGCCATCATATGTGTCACAAAAGACGTTAATGTAGACGATTTTTGCAATTTTTTTCTTTTCTTTTACTTCTTTTTTTTCATTCTTCCTCCACCGGTCGTTGGGCCTCGGACCGTCGCAACCTCGGGTGAGGGCCGTGTTGGGTGAGGGCGTCACATCCCTAGTCTGGCTAAGGTCAACCCTCGCCAGAAGTCGGCAACCGGCAGAAGAATTAGGAAAAAAAGAAAAGAAAAAAATTCGTGAAATTTTAAAGTAATTACAAAATTGTCCACATCAGCACTAGTTGTGCCACGTAAGACAGCCGGTAGTGACTAGACCACCGCGTCAGCGATTTCTAACCAAAATCGTGCCACGTCAGCAAGTGGTGGTCTAGTCACCGCGTTAGCAATTTCTGATCAAAATTGACCGAATGGACTACATTAGCAAATCGTCAAAAGGTTTAGGATTATGTTGACTTAATTAAAAAGTTTAGAACTGAATTGACATTCATATAATATGTTTGTTTTAACTATCCCCTAAAATTCTAGAGTCCTATGTGCCATTATAATAGGTGGCGTTTTAGGAATACTTTGGTGTAATATATTTACTAGTCATAAACCCATGACAAAAACAACTCATGCACACGTAATATTCCTTTCATTGTAGCATAAGTCCATTATGATTATATAACAGTTGTAATAGATAGATCCTATCGAGCAAGTATCATACAAATATTAGATGAGAATTTTTATCACTATATAAAGTTGTAAGAATTGAACGAAAATTACAAAAAATAAAAGTTCATTGTTATCATCAGCCTTTCCCCTTTTTGTCTTTCATTTTACACTCATTTGCCCTTCTTATTGTGCATCCCTGTTTAACTTCATACAAAACATTAAGTGATCCGCGAATTTCTAAATTTTTGAAAAAATAATTTATTTCTCTTTATTGTTCACATATATATAACTTTCATGAGGAGGGGGACAGAAACTCAATCCGCCAACTCAGCAAAATAGAGCTTTTGGAGGGAAAATTGTCCGAAAAGTCATAAACGTATTGCACTTTTGCCAATTTATTTCTAAACTTTTCAATTTTATCAATTGAGTCCTAAACCTATTCACGTTTTGCCAATTGAGTCCATTCGGCCAATTTTGACTGGAAATCGCTATTGCGGACATTGACTGTCCAACGTGCCGGTCAAAAGTAGCTGGACAGACTCAATTGAGAAAACATAAAAATTGTTTAGAATTCAATTGATATAATTGAAATGTTTATGACTGAATTGATAAAAGTACAATAAATTTATGATTTGTATAATTTTCTCCCGATACATATATAAGCCTAAAAAGAAAAAAAAAATGGAAGGCTCTCTCTATTATATGGGTCATCCAAAGGACTGTCAACATGGAGTTGAACAAAGAAATAAGATCAAGAAAATCCAAAAAGAAAAAAATCAGAATCTATGAGTAAAATCTCATACCATACTCTGCTATTGTTGTAGCCATCATCTCCATTTATGCTGTGAGAGATCTTCGGAGTTGAAGATGCTGTCTTTTTCTCTTGATCACGATGTACCAAGTGATGGCTTCTAGAATCGCTGTGCCGGCCCCTAAGAAGGCAACGATCCCGATGTACATGGTCTGCCATTTCTGTTCCAGATTATCAACCAAATATATATCTACCAAATATAGAGCAATCAATTTTAGAAGATTTGGAATCTTATCTTTAGAAATTAGAAAGTTTTTGTATTTTATTTATTTCTTTCTTTCTAGTAAATCTTCTAGAATGTACTCTTAGGTATTTATATACCCCACCTAAGCTTAATGGAAATAAACAACGATTTTTGTTTCAACATAGTATCAGAGCCATCTAGGGCTAACGCCTCTTTTCAACCCTAACTTTCTTCTTCTTCCTCATCGTCATCATCATCTTCTTCTTCTTCTTCTTTTCTTTGGTGGTCAATATGACCCTAGAGAATCCCCCCACCACTGCCACCATAACTGCTATTACAAACCCATCTTCTATACTTCCTCCATTCGAATCTGCTCATCACTTTCTTTCCCTACGTCTCACGGCATCCAATTACTTGCTATGGAAGGCACAAGTTATCCCATTTCTCAAGGGACAAAACCTCTAAGGTCATGTCGATGGAACCAAACCGTGTCCCTCTGATGCGGCTGAAGCAGCTCTCTGGCAACAACAGGATGCTTCCATCATGAGTCTTCTAATTGCGTCTCTCTTAGAATCAGTTTTACCTCTCATTATTGATAAATTAACCAATAAAGCCATTTGGGAAGCTCTCAATGCCTCTTTTGGCTTAGTTTCCGCTACGCGTATGCACTCTCTTCATCTTAGTCTCCAATGTCTACAATAAAAACAGGACAAATCAATTATTGATTTCCTCCGGCGTACTAAATCCATTGCTGCTGAGATGGGCGCTGCAGGCAAGCCTCTTGAACCGGAGGATTTCAATGTCCACATCTTCTGTGGTCTCCGATTTGATCTCCAAGACATTGTTTCTACATTACTTGGCCATTCTGAACCAATCTCATTTACGGATCTTCAAGGTCTTCTCCTTAGTCAAGAGAGTATTAAGGCTTTCCAAAAGTTACAGATCTCTTAGCCTTCCTCTCTGGCTAACTCTACTACAGCCAACTCTGCTCAACGAAATGCCATCAACCATCCTGGTTTCTCTTTCTCTAGCCATGGCTAGTCCAGAGGTCGTGGGGGTCGTGGCGGTCGCTTTGGCCGTGGTCGTGGTGCTCAACAAGGTCAGTTATGGTGTTCCATCTGTCAACGTACAAATCATACTGCTGCTATATGCTACTATCGCCTTCCAAGTATGCCTTATTACCCGCCCCCGACATATACCCTTTCGAATACTTCATCTTATCGACCCTCTTACTCTCCCAATGCCAACCTGAGCCATGCCCTTCGCCCTCTTTTACCTACACCTACCAACACTATACCATGGTACCCTGACACTGGTGCCTCCCATCATGTCACACCTGACATACAATTCCTCTCTTCCTACGAAGCCCATAATGGATCAGATCAACTACGCATGGGCAATGGTAAGGGTCTTAAAATCACTAATATTGGTTCTTCTTCTATTCCCTCTTCTATTTCAAATCTTTCTTTACGTTTAAATGATGTTCTTCATGTTCCTGATATTTCTAAATGTTTACTTTCAGTTCAAAAATTTGCGTTTGACAATAATGTCTTCTTTGAATTCTACCCACTTTCTTGTTAAGGATCTAGTGACCAAGGCGATTCTTCTCACTGGCCCGAGTAGTGGTGGTCTTTACACCATACCACAACAATATTCAATGCCTACTGCCAGTATTGCAGAACGGACTTCCATGGATGGCTAGCATCAACATCTTGGCCATCCCCATGAGCGTCTCTTACGGTTTATGATCAAACAGAATAATTTGTCATGTTAGTCAACACAATTGAGTCAGTTATGTACAGCTTGTCAATTGGGCAAGGCTAGTCGTCAGTCCCTAAGATTGTCTCCAACTCGTAGTTTATTTCCGTTGGATTTAATTTATAGTGATATTTGGGGTCCTTCTCATTTTTTTTCAACTGATGGTCTCGCTATTTCATTATTTTTGTTGATAATTGCGCCAAATTTATTTGGTTTTATCCTCTTAAAGTAAAGTCAGATGTTTACTCTATTTTTCAGACATACCAAGCTCTTGTTGAACATCAATTTTCACGAAAAATAAAAGCCGTTCAAACAGACTGGGGTGGGGAATTTCGTGCCCTCCCCTCCTTTTTCTCTACAATTGGTATTGCTCATCGCATCTTCGCCCCTCATACTCATGAATAGCAAGGGGCAGTCGAGCGTCGTCATAGGCATATAGTTGAAACCGATCAATCTAGTTATGAAAATTACCACTGTTCGCTCTAGATTATCTCTAGCTGCCTCTCAAGGGTGGCAAGTGCGACAACTGGATGTGCACAATACTTTCTTACATGAGATTCTTTCTAAAAAGGTGTACATGGAACAACCCCCTGGGTTTCAAGACCCAACTTGTCGTGATTATGTTTGCAAGTTGCATCGCTCTCTATATGGTCTCAAACAGGCTCCGAGAGCCTGGTTTCAACAACTCTCACAGTTTTTGCTTCATTTGGGATTCTCAGCATCACAAACGGATCCCTCATTATTTATCTATCAAAGAGGCCCTGATGTCATTTATTTTTTGATATATGTTGATGATATTATGGTTACAGGAAATGCATCTTCTACTATCAGTGCAATCTTAGAAACATTATCTGCAGAGTTTTCCATTAAGTATCTCGGCCCGCTCCACTTCTTCTTTGGGATAGAGGCTGTCCCTCACTCTAACGAGTTGCTTCTCTGTCAAGGACGTTATATTGATAATCTCCTTCACAGGGTTGGGATGTCTAAGTGCAAGCCTGTTCAAACTCTAATGGTCACGACTACAAAACCATATGAGAAAGGGGGTGCTCTGATGTCTTATCCTACTTTGTATCGGTCTATAGTTGGTGCCTTGCAATATGTGACATTGACAAGACCAGATCTCTCCTTCGCCATTAATAAAGTTTGTCAATTCATGCATGTACCTACTCAAGACCACTGGCAAATGGTGAAACGCATATCGCGCTATCTCAAACATACAAAGTCATTTGGTTTGCTTCTTTCTCGATCCAATGATAATCGCTTGCAAGCTTTTTCTGATGCGGATTGGGCTGGTAGTGTTGACACCTAAATTTTGGAGACCTAATTAGTCGTTCATTGCATAGAAAATTAGGGATCAATCTTGACCCCTAAACAACAATAATAGTTAAATTGCATATAGATTACGAGCATTTGCATTAGTAATTAGGCCCATATAATTGCATTTTCATTGGACCGGCGGATGGACTTGAGTGAATGATTCTGAGCTTAACTAAACTAAGCCTACGGTAATGAAAATTTGACCTAGCCCATTAATTATCATTACCAAAATTCATTGGGGTATTTGTCAAATTGATTTGTCCTGGGAAGTGAATATAAAGAAAATGGGCAAAATTGATTCTGTGGATTGTGTACAAAAATTTGGTCAACAAAGAAAGGGTTGAAAAAGGAAAGTATAAGACGCAATATATTCTAGAATTTTTGGAAAGAAATTAAGTTCTATCTTTTTCCATGAAAACCCTAGGGTATGCCACCTGTAAAAGGCCACTTATAGACAAGAGAAAGGGGGAGAAAAAGCGTCGAAAAAGAAGCGAAGGGGCTTCACTTCACACAATTGAGAGAATAAGAAAGCGAGAGAGAAGAGAAGGGAGCGTCTACCCAAAAGCTTCACGGGGGACTTCGTTCATACAGAGATACACACGTACAGGCACATATTGAGAGGACACGGCCACTACATTGAGAGAATTGGCCAAGCAATTGAGAAAAGCATTGAGAGAAAAGAAAGCTCAAAAGGAGGAAGTCCCTTCGCAGCCGCCGTTTGAGTCCTTTTGTACCGGACTTTCACGCTGCGAATTGCAATGGCTCAGCCTCACTCCCTAGCACTCTCGACGGTCCAACCCAAATCCTAGCGACACCGGCGAGATCCATTGCTGTGTTCAAGTTAAGACTTATCCAAATTGATGATTGAAGGTCGTGAGACCAAGAGGTGATCTTGAGTGGAGAATTCAACCAAAAGGCCTCTTCCTTTTGCGGGCATGCAATGGTTCCCTTTATGAACAACTACTGTTCTCCTTCTTGCTGATTTGCTGCTACTTTCTCAACGAGAACCAAGCCTTTGAGCGTGCAGGAGTGATTCCAGCGAGTTCTCAAAGAGTCCAGACCCTTGGCTTCGCATCCTGCTGACCTTGTGGCGATTTGCTCTAGCCTAGTCGAGCCCAACGACGCATGATATTGCTGGATCATTGTGTCCTCCTCTTGCAGCCATCAACCCTCTTTCAAGCCAAGGAGTTTTGACTCTGTTTTTGCAGGTTGGTTGGAGCCCCACGAGCTGTTGTCCCCTGGCAGAACGTCAAGACCAGCCACCATAACCGGCTGAGCATCCAAACCATCATCCGCCAAGGGATACGGAGAGCACCACCTGTGCTGCCCACCAAGGACCCATCGCCGCTGCCACTGGTCCACCCACCACTATCCCGATCCGCGATCCTGAGTCCAATCTCGAGACGACTCAAACTTGGAAGTTATCCACAAATTAAGTAAGAATTTCATACAGTATTAATTTAAATATTTTACTGCCTAGTTTGTTTGATATCGTTACCTTTTGTGAAATTGTTGCTATCTTCGGAGAGATTATGGATATCCGTAAGATTTTTTTTTATTAAAAAAAACGAAGGTGCCTCGCTTAATTTAAAAAATACGATTTAACTGAATATTCTTTGGAAATCTTGGATGTGTATTACTTGTCAAATTTGGATAGAATTTGAAAATTTCAAAATCTTTTGAATATATCCAAGATATTCAAGATAGCAAAATCCTTTCAAGATGAGATCGGTTGGGATAATCTCCTAATCCGCAACCGCACACATGGGAATAAGTCTATCTATCGGGCTTTAGATAGAGTTATTTCCATAACGGATATTTCGAATTTTTAGGGTCGATCTGTCAGGTTTCGGATCGAAACTTAATTCGAAAGATTTAGCGGTTATAATCTTTCTATTAAAAGATTTGCGACTTGAATTTAAATTTGAAAGTGAATCAAAAATACAAAAAAAAGTTCATAAAAAGAAAATTCAAAAAAAAAATTGCACCTTTGAACTCTAAATCAGAATTCATCAAAATTGCCGAATTGAGCATTTTTCTTGAGATTGGTACCGAAAGGACGTTAGGGTAATCTAGCGTAACCAAGTCCCCGGATTTATAATCTCTGGTTCGTAAAAATAAAATAGTACTATCTCTATTTTATTTAGGTTTTTAATCAATCTACTTTAAATGATTAGTGGCGGCTCCCATTGAAAATATTTGCATGCTCATAATTAGACATAAGTTGTGAATTGGTAGAGTTTGGGAGAACTCGAGCTAAGTTAGTTAATTTAATTGATCTAGTAATCCATTAGCCTAAGATTAGAAAACCTGATTTTTAGGTCGCGACAGGTAGCTCTGATGACAAGAAGTCAACTGGAAAATATGCTATTTTTCTTGGTCCTAATTTGATCTCTTGGAGCTCCAGAAAATAACGAACCGTAGCGTGCTCTTCAACAGAGCTTGAGTATAAAGCTCTTGCCGATGCTGCAGCTGAACTCATTTGGCTTGAGTTACTCTTCAAGAGCTTGGATTCCCTTTTCAAGGTCTCCCCATCCTTTGCTGCGATAATATTGGTGCTACTTATCTGTTTGCAAATCCAATTTTCCATGCTCGTACCAAACATGTTGAAATTGACTTCCACTTTGTTCGTGATCGCATTGCCAAATGACAATTCAGTGTGCAGTTTATTTCAACAGCTGACCAACTAGCTAATACTCTCACCAAAGCTCTTCCCAAAACACGTTTTGCATTTTTACGAGACAAGTTGAAAATTTGCATTCTCGATTCTTCAACTTGAGGGGGTGTATCAACCAAATATATATCTAGCAAATATAGGATAATCAATTTTAGAAGATTTGGAATCTTATCTTTAGAAATTAGAAATTTTTTTTATTTTATTTATTTCTTTCTTGCTAGTAAATCTTCTAAAATGTACTCTTGGGTATTTCTATACCCCAACTAAGCTTAACGAAAATAAACAACGATTTCTGTTTCAACACAGATCCAGTATGTCCAACCCCTTAAACACGTTGACGATGCTCAAGACGATCCTGGTGTATCCGACCGTGTGGTGATACATGTTCCAGTAGAGCCTGTACTTGTGATCCTTCTTGGGCCTCAGAAGCAGTGCGAATTCCTGCAGAGCACAGCCACCAAGTTGTCATACGCGAGATCATGTCGATTTCACGTGCACAGACAAGTTTTGCTTGCGAAATCATCTGGCTTGGCCATGCACGATGCAACTTCTGAAGCGTACCTGAACAGTTCCGAGGACAAAAAGGGCGAGGCCGATGTTGCCGTGGACCTTGTTGTTGGCCGAGGATTCGCTCCCGAGCTTGGGGCCAGTGGCCCAGCAGGCGACACCGACCACATAGGCCGAGGCCTGGCACGAGACGTGCAGGTAGAACCATGCAGGGTCGGCCGATTGGAACACCTTCAGGTACCTTGCGATCAATGCCCCCATCGGCAGCAGTGTCCCCAACTCACCGATTCAACACCCCACGCACCTGCAACTCCACATAAATCTTATCAGCGTTCATGAAAATGATTCTTGTTTTCAGACAAGTTCCATCGAATAATAATGCTAATGATGCTAAAACTAGTTCCAGAAGTTAGGGGGCCACTTACATTCCTCCTCCGCTGCCTTGAGCTTCCCAATCTGCCGCTCCCTGCGACAATCCCGGACAGGAAGTCCAGCGTCCCCACTGACTCGACGTTGGCGCCGCTCATCAGGTGCGTTCTGGGGGATCCACCCTCCATGGGGCCGACCAGCCACACCTGGTTCACCGTCGTCATTCCGCTGCTCAGCTGCAGCGTCGCGAGCACCACCGAGATATCCGGCACCCCGAAGTTAAGGTTCCCTGGCGTCAGGCACGTCTGGTAGCTGTCCACCGAGGAGGTATAGGCCCACATGGACCCGCTCGAGTTCTGGTAGGCAACGAGTGCCTGTGAACCCAGCATCTGGCGGCCGGCGGGGTTGATGGCCCAGGACACCCAGTTGGACAACGTGGCTCCGGTGACCCAGAAGGCGATGTCGGCGATCGTTCGAGGTCTCGTCGTAGTTCCAGTGAAGGTAGGAGCTCGGGGCCGGGAGCTCAGAGCAGGACGCGTGGTCTCCGTTGCCCGAGAAGGCGTGGCTCTGGCATGTCTGAGCCAGAGATGGTGCGAGAAACGGAGAGAGCAAAACAAGCGAAAGCAGGGCAAGGTGGGGCGAGCCGGTACGAGCTCCGTTCATGGTGGTGGCTCTCGAGGCACCCTCGAGGAAAACGAGGTGGGGACGGTGAATTTGTAGTGGAGCTGCGATTGTTCGCTGACAATGTCGCGATTTGCAATGAACACACGGGGACGTGTATACACACACACACACACACACACACACACATATATATATATATATATATATATATGAAGGCAAGGTGTGAATTTTGTGACGGATCGGGAAGGTGCCGAGAAAGAGGAAGGTCTGATCTGACTCGCTTTGTTCACGACCTTTTCTTTCAATGTATGATCGGCGGTCGCGGTCGCAGAGTCCAGCAATGAACAGGCGAGCGAGGGAGGAGCCTGTCTCCTGCGCGTTCCCACTTTCCGCCTGTCGATACTTGTACTTTTCTCCACTGCACGACGTTGATTCGCCGTGGGTTGACTTGCAAGAGCCGGGAGGGTGGAAGAAGCAAAGCGGCATCGTTTTCTCGTGTGTATTTATTTATTTATTATTGACATGGGATATTTCATTGCTTGCGTTAGACAAAGGGACTGGGAATCGCCACGACATCCTGAAACCAGATCGGACTTGCTCGAAACAGGTGATTCTCATGGGGACCAGTCCGATTCCTAGTTCCAATTTACCGGAACCTGTGAGTACTGATCTGATTTCGAGTTTCAAATATAGAACTGCCCACCTGCCTAAACCGATATATATATTTTAAAAATTCCATACGGCAATTATATTATGAAATTTGCTTATTTGATTTCACATAAGTAACATGCCTACACAAAGCTGACAATGAAATCTCTTATTAGATGAAGTGATGAAATGTTTCTTCGAAGAATGGCTTCCGGTTTGCTTCCCTTGAGAACAACTTTGTCTTGATGTGTTCACATAGAATCAGTCGTTTTTTGATTTATTGCGTGATGACAAAATAAGTTCTCACATATAAACTAGGTTCACCATGATATTACTTGATAAATGCAATGCTGTAGGGATTGGAGATCAGTTCCATCTACTCACTCGGACCATGTACACTCCTATTGCTTACCTTCTCCTGACATGGGGGTGACCATGTGTTTGCCTTTGCGAAACGTGAATGGGGGCATATCTTTTCTGGGCTCGATTAACTATAGGTAAGACAAAATCGAATTATTCTTGTGTTGAGCTCACGGGTATCGTTCAATAATTATGATTGGGTGATTTGAAATTCTCGGGTTCACACGAGAAAATATATTATCAACAAGAATAAATCGGATTATTCTAAATGAAAAATCATTTCCTCGGGACATTTTCTTATGGACTATAACATTAACCTGGAGGTTCACATCTTTCAAAACAAAGCTCTCGGCGAACTCATCTAGATACGACTTTCTTTCCCCTTCTAAGGCAATAAAGACGGTCGGACTTTTTTGAGCGTCGAGCTAAATGAATTCGCGGCGAGTAACATGTCGTGCAGATCCCGCGAGATTGCGAGGTTCGCCCGCCGTGAAATTTAAAATACTGCGACGATGGAGACCTCACGATACCACCTACGCGCATGCACGTGGCAAAGGGTCGGGCTAGGATATCGGGATCATAATAGGTGAAGCGAGCTAAATTCTACTGAAGGCGAAAAGTCTTACCCGTCACGGACATTAACCAAAGTAGACCGACACATGAGAGGAAGATTGCAACGCACGGTCAACAAACTTCGAAATTAAGCACTTCGAGAATGTAGAAATTCTTGCACCGATTTCCACGGAGACATGAAGGAGTAATGTAATAAGAGTTTGGTCTTTCCTTTCCTATTTTCTTTTTCTTTTCTTTTTTTATAAATTAAGTCGCTCTTTCTCTCTCTTGGTATTTATCGAGTACGAGTATTGCGGGCTAGAAGTCGAACTTAGAGCCTTCGGAGCGAAGCTCCGAGCAAGGAAAGCGACCGGACCAACGTGTTCAACTTGCCCATGAAATGACAGAAAGAGTTGAGAAAATTGCAAAAAATTAAGGGGATGGTGTAGAGCGTACGGGCATGCAAAGGAACTGGAAATCGCCAGGACGGCTTGAAATCATATTGGACCGACGGTTCCCGTGGGGATTAGTCCGATTCTCGATTCCAATTTTACTAGAACTGGTGAGTACTGGTCCAGTTCCCGATTTTAGGTGATTCCCAAACCGGACTGGTAATACATATAATTTTTAAGAAAAATTTCCTAGCCAAGAAAAAAAAAGCACTTTAAGAAAAAATGAAAATCCTAAAAATTTCTAATCTAAATTTCAACGCTCATCAGCTAAGTGTTTGTCTTGTCTCACTCTCACTCTGCCTAGGTCGTCTCTCTATCTCTTACTCATGGACTCGATTTTCAAGCTCAACACCCATTAACTCAGGGCCTCGACTCACAACTCCCGTCAACTCATGGCCGCACCTTCGGTCGTTCATCACCTTCTTCTCTTGCTCTCTGTTAGTCCGGTCTAGTTCCTAGATGGGTCCGTTGAACCGGTCCGACCAAGCTTTATGCAAATGGGGGCGACCGAGAGCAAGAGGCGGTCCGGTTCCTAAGTGGGTCTATGAAACCAACGAGCAGTTCCTAGTTTCAATTTTTCAAAACCGATTATTAGTGGGAGTTCCTGGTTCCATGGTGGGAACTACTCCCCTAGACTGTGCTAACCCCTAGTAGAGAACGAGTTTGGAGGGGAGAATTACAAAACAAAGTCCTAAACCTATAAAAATTATGTCATTTCAATCATAAGTCCCCCTTTTTTTTTTGCCAATCGAGTTCTATACTTTTTACATTTGTGTCAATTCAATCCAGCGGACCAATTTTGGCCAAAACTCATTGAAATAGACGCCAACCGTCTTACATGGCGCGGCTAGCGCGACGATGACAATTTTTAATACTATTTTCATATTTTTTTGAATTTTCCTTTATTTTTTTTGAAAAACTATAAAAATATTATTAAAAATTGTTCATGTCAGCATCGACCTCACCAAGTAAGAAGGGTGGTGTCCATGTTAGCGTTTTTCGGGCAAAATTGATTGGATGGATTGAATTGGCACATATTCAAAATGTTTAGAAGTCAATTAGCAAAAAACAAGTTTATGATTGAATTGGCATAATCACAGTAGGTTTATAACTTTTTTGGTAATTCTCTCCATATATTAGAGATAGATGTCATTTATTAATGCATATTGGGTCGATCCCTTGCTTCTTTTGTGCTTCAACCTTATGTTTTATTATCTCCCGATTCATCCTTCCATATCCGTCTTTGACAAAGACGGTGACATGTGATTAGATTTGATGTAAGAATCAAGGTCACTAGTTTCACAAAACTTGTCACGAAAGTACAATTGAGTGACAAAACTAGTAAAAAATTTAATTTAATTCTAAAATTTATTAAATTGATGCAATTGAGTTATTTCGTTTAACTTCGTTCAACTTGACTGACGGAAAATGCTAACGTGACTTTTTAAAATATTTTCTCTCTCCTATGTGGCATTAAGATTAACTAAAGCACTAAAACAATGTCGTTTTAATCAAAATCTCAATTTTTTAACCTAAATTTTAGTTAAATTAGATTAACAAATAAGAAACCTAAAGTTTTTTTTTAAAAGGAAAAAATATAGGCGGGAGGGCTGGCCCCACCGGCGATGGGGCGGTGGCCACGGTGAAGGGCCAGGCCCTCTTTTTGCCGGTGGTCTTTTTTTTTCCCTCTTTTTTGTGTTTTTTTTAGCCTTTTTTGTTTTTTAAGTTTGTCTTCTTTTTGGAAAAACTTGAGCGGACCGAACCGAGACGAGGGAGTGCACCCTTAAACTGCTGCGGAAGTGGATAAGTTGAGGAGGTGTGCACAAAAGCCACCTTAAACTTATGTCCTCACATATGGATTATCACATAACGCTTCATTTTGATATGCATATCAGAATTCATAAAATCAAGAAAAATCAGTTTGTGAAGAAGAAAGATAAAAGATCCATAAAAATCGAAGAATCTCTTTCCGTTATATTATATATATATACTGTACCCTTTAAAGCCAACTTTTAACTGGGGTCCTCCCCAAAACTTATCATTAGACCCCTTAAATCATAATTGACTCGCTTCTTGAAGTGTTTGGGGAGTGATATTGACTTTCAGTTACATTCAAAATCCCAAAATCTAGGGCTAATTTGCGGCACTAATCCGATATTTCATGTCGAGAGAAAATAAGACAGAGGAAAGCAACTACAAATTTGAAAGATGGCACTATTTATTTACTTTCGAATTGGTTTAACTTTCCGTTAATGTAGTTACCTCGAAGCAAGCAACTGCAAAGTAAAATTTTGTTCTTGCCTAATATTAAGTACGGTTAATATTACAAAAAACTATAAACCGGTACATCCGTGATAAATTTACTTCAAACTAAACCAAAAACAGATACATCTATAACAAATTTACTCTCAATTAATTTTACCATCAAATTGCTGAATTTGATTACATGTGATAATTGAAAGGTTTACCGATGTAGGGTTTTATCTCTCTGTTTATCTTAGATTTACCAATTTATGATTTTTCGCAGTATTAATCCAATTTAACGGATAGTAAATTTGTCACAAGTATACCAGTTTTGGGTTTTTGGTGGTCAAAAATTAATTTGTTTTTCATGATATTTAACCTATTAAGTAATCACTCACTTCATCCGCATAATTTAATGATAACCAATCCTTTTCTTTTTCATGCATGTGTCACGGCCCAGAGAATTAGATCGTTCTTGAGATTTTTTGAACGATGAACCGGGATCGACCCATAAACAAGAAGGCGGACCTTGAGTATTCTAAGTATTAGGATTTTCTTGGTGTGTTCTAAAATACTCTTGGGGCAGGCATTTTTGTAGGTGTACCTCATTTTTGTAATTTTATTGGCCGATAGGGAAGTGGCCCATGATTGGGGATAGGGAAGTGGAATCTCTACCGTTAGACCGAGAAGAGATATATGGATATGGTCAGTCTTGTATTTGTATATAAAGGTCTCCTCTTCCTCATTTGTACATTTTATTCTCAAATGAAATACATTTAAGAGTGTTTTCTCTAAAATTGTTATGAGTGAGTAAGTGTGCCTTTCTCCTAGCACGTCAAAATTAAATATAGAACTCTAAAATATGTCGATTAACATTATTTATAAGATTTTTTTTTCCTTGTTCTATCACAGTTAAGTCAATCACCGTACAATTCTACAAAATCTAATTACTTTCAAAATTGTTAACTATCCCATTAATGTTCTTACTTCGAAGCAACTGCAAACTAAAAGGCCTTGGGGCAACTGCAAACTAAAAGATCGTTGTCGCCTCATATTAAGTAATCACTCACTTGGTCTGCATCGTTTAATTAGGGGTGTCAATAGGTCAGGTCGGCTTCCACTACTACCCGACCCGACCCAAATCATAAGTGTTCGTGCTCTCTCTCTGATCCGAACCCGACCCAAATCGCATAGGACTCGTACTAAAAATCCAGTTCGTGTCGAGTCGGGTTTCGGATTTTTTGTGGGTTTTTTGGAGGGTCCGTTTAGAAGCAAGTCTAGTAAGAACTTTTTTTTTATAAAGTGGGTATTTATTAAGCCGTTCATCACTTCGAATACAACAAAATTGCTTGTGCTGAAATCAACTTGTGTACAAGAGCTTTTTAACTTAAACCGTAAGCTTCACCATTTTTAACGCCTAAAAAGAGTATAGAATTCAATTGCACTGGAAGGAGCAGTAACATCCAACAATCTAGTAAAGGAGCTCAATTGCCATAATAAATAAATACCTTTTCCCCCACCGAATTAAGTGATGAACTAAAAGACAAATGATTCGGAGTAGAGAACTGCGAATGCTCGTCATTGAAGTTAATAGAAAAACATAAGAAACCTCCTCATTGAAGGATGACCAAGATGGAGGTGGAATCAATGCCGGTGACCAAGGGGGAGACCAAGATGGCCTCGATTGAGGGGTTGTGGAAGGAGACGAATCGTTCCGTGAGAGAGAGAGTGTATCACGAATTAATACTTAGAGGTTTCAATTCAATTTTGGTAAACTAACATGTTTCGATTCGGTTCATGTTATGACCCGAACCGAACCGAACCGAAACAAGTCACAATACTCATTTTATAACTGTATACCTGAACATAGTAAGACCCAAATCGAAAATACCTTAAAATTTCGGGCCGGTTCGGGTGGGTTCGTGTTTTGATTTGGGTATTATGTTTGATTTTGACACCCTTACGTTTAATGATTACCCATTTTTTTTCTTTTTCATGCATAACACATCCCCGCGTGCATCGCGTTTAATATCGTGATATAATTAAAGATAGAAATAACAATAATGTTGATCGACATTATTTATAAGATTTTATTTTTACTCTGTTCTTATCAATATTAAGTCAATCCCCTCAAAATTGTACAAAATCTAAAGTATGTTATAGTGTTTTTTACCATATGATCATGACGTTAATAAAATATATAGAATTTTGAATAATTAAAATTTCTTTTACAAATTGATTTTAGATAGGAAAATCCAGCCCGGATGATATACAATGTACAATGTACAATGTACAATCCTAAAACGAAGGAACGATCCCAAGTTCCCAACTATCTATTTAGGGTTTCGAATCGCTTTCCACCATCTCCTTCTTCTTCTTACGCAATCGCCGGAGAACGCCACCTCCGACGACCGAGAATCGCAGGCCGGCGAGCGAGTTTGACGGTAATGGGTCGGGCGGCGCGGGGTTACTCATTTGGACGCTGCGGCGGTCGTGCGGTGTGGGGACTGAGAGGTGAAGTTTCTCGCCGAGGCCATGATTCGTGAGGGCAACAACGATCTGCTCGAGCAATTCGTCGTCGTCTAGTCTCCCGCGAGATCCGCGCGTAAGACAAAGATGTCGCACGTCAGAGCGAGAGACGCTTGCAGCTTCCTTGCGGTGATCGGCGGTGGAAGTTCGGAGAATGCTGCCGAGGACCACTCGACGTGTTCCCTTCTGGGGCAAGCGTCTTCTGGGTATTTGGAGGTGCAAATTTAGCTTTTTGCTTAGTTGGTTCTTGTAGGCTTGGTTTTTGTTGTGATATTGAGCGGGGATATTGACAACACCCTTCTCGGTGCAGGTGCATACCCTGCAAAGTCCGAGTGAAGATGAATTTCGTCGGGCTTTGGAGTTGCGCAGGCCTGCGTTCGTGTACTTGCAAGGAGATCAGCTCGAGGATGGTGCAGAGTCTCTAGCATGGACTAATTGCGTCACTAACGACTCTATAGCTGGGCTGTTTGGGCACACATTGCCTGTCACTGTATGTAACCCTGATCTCTATCTGCATAGTTGCCCGCATGAATCCATTAGCGTAGTGTTCCTTTCTCTCGTTTTTTTTGCCTGGCCAAAAATCTTGATTGTTGCACAATCTATACCTCTATTGCAAAAGCCATGGACTGATGAAATGGTGTCAAATGGGTACTCTTGTCCGTTTTATAGTCGCAGCCTTCTAGTCATATTGCAGAGTCTTCTGATGATATGTTGGTTGGCATCTTGTCGAAC
Source organism: Syzygium jambos (assembly GCA_031216235.1). Taxonomy (NCBI): domain Eukaryota; kingdom Viridiplantae; phylum Streptophyta; class Magnoliopsida; order Myrtales; family Myrtaceae; genus Syzygium; species Syzygium jambos. The sequence goes on from CM062228.1 coordinate 17,961,275, forward strand.
TATGCATGTGCTGCCTCAATGGACACTAAAGACAATAATACTGAGACTGCACACCATCTAAAACTGGCTGATGAGGCAAATTGACCTCGATGTTGGGAAAACCGATAGGGGTGATTAACTATGAGATTTTGAGGATGTGTACAGACATGATGTGCAATCTTGTTTCTGATCAATAGTAATAGGGAAGAGGTTGGAGAAGTCGTGGGCGGGCCAATTCATTGTCAATGGATATCTAAGGCATGGTAGAATTCTGAGGACACAGAACTGCTGTCATTCTATTTGTTCTGGGGGAGGGTGACTTGGGAAAGTCAAACACAACTTTCTTCTTCCATTTCCCATTCTTCTTTGCCAGTTGTGATGTGACTTTCGGTCATTTCGTTTTTAGAGTTTAGCCATAGCTTTGCAATGGCTTACTTTTGTAATTCATCTGCAGATTTACCTGGAAATTCCACGTGGCGAAAAACTGGCTGAGGCACTTCATTCTAAGGTTTGGTCATTTGAGAAATTAATGGCATCGGATAATTCCATGCAAGACTATTGATTGATTGAGCAATTAGTCATAAGTCTCCTGGATGCAGAAAGATATTGTTAAAGCTGGCTGCCTCATCTTTGCAGGGGATACCTTATGTGATATACTGGAAGTATTCGGTCCCTCGAGCCGCAGCTTCTTATTTCCTTCATGCTTTATTGTCAGTACTGAAGAGGTAGGCTTTCAAACTTCTTGTTGTGTTTACATGTGATTATATCATGAGTGAAACCGGTGCTTGCTCCGTCTCTGGTGCTAACATATATTTCTTTGCTTTATGCAGTTTTTATTACTGTCCTCTTTCTTGAGTGATAGAATTGAATTTTCATCTAAGTAGGTCTCTCACTTTCTCTCTCAACAGCTGTACTTGACATTGCCATGAGTGTGGTAGCTCATGTTTAGTTGAAATTAGATTATAAACCATTTTTCTGATTCGAAAGTATATAGAGGGAGATATAGTCAATCGTGATAAGGTTGCTCTCTCATCAACTCTTGGAGATATATTGAAGTTGTATCATGTATCTCTTGGGTTATCTGGAAACGTCTTTTGACTTGCCAATTAACATCACATTAGATGAGTGGCTACGGAGCAAAGTGGAGTCAATTTTGCCTGTCAAACATGCATCACAGGGAAAAAGAGTGCTAATAGAGAACCGACTAGGTGAAAAAGAGAACATGACCACAGCAAGACACACATACCAGCATATCACTTACCTTTACATGCTTGTTTTTCCATGTGTTGCAGTTCAAGGGCTCATGCATGGGATTCTTTTCAGCTTGCCCATGCTTCAACTAGTTTTTGCTGTCTACAAAGGAGGAGTGTCTCTTCTGATGATATGACCCAAGCCAGCAGTGACCTGGGACTGGATCTTCTTGGGATCCCTCCTGAAATTGATGTCTCTTACCCTGAGGAAGATATTGCGGAGGAAAGAGATGATTTGAGCTCTCTTCCTGCAGTTAAAATACATGACGAAGATGTGAGCTTGAGGTTTCTTATTTGTGGTGTTCGATCTAGTGTGGTAAGCTGGAAGCCAATCCTTACTTATGCTTGTATAAACATTAGCTTGTGCAACAAAGCGGGGTTACAACATTTGGCACTAGCGTTCTGTGGTACTTAATATCTTGCTAATCCAAAGCCAGTTTCTTCGCAGGATGCAGAATTGTTGGGATTTTTGGAGCATGGTCTCAATGCCGTCTTGACTATTGAAGTAAGTTTGATAATATTTACTTGGATCGACTTCATTTATTCATTTAGGATCTCATCGTTGCTGTTGTCTCCTTGATGAAGCCATTCCAAGTTATACACATTTTAATATCTGTAAGGACATCAAACTTGCATTGAAAGCATTTGAGACACAGGATTATCTCTATTTTGAAAATCTCTTTTGTTACTGAAGAACTGAGCAATCACTAACAGTTTCAACTTTAGTAAAATTTGTTTTAGTATTTGTGTTCCAATTAGACCGACATTTATTACTTGTGAAAGTTCTAATTTATAATTTCCATTTCTCTTCCTTTTTTATGTGGTTTCAGATGCGAGGAAGCAAGCTCCTTGGAAAATTTAGGTATGTTCCCTTTTTTGAGTGATTGCTAGTAATGAAAAGCTAAGAAGTAGTAATCCATTTTAGAAATGGAATGGCATTTGTGTCTTATACAGACACAAGTAAGGTAGTCTAAAAGAGAGAATGCATGTTTGTCTCTATTATCACACATAATATAAGTGGAATAATTTGTGGCCTGTTTGAGAAGGATCATGGATAGTGGAAGATTGCTTTCGTTATAGAACAAGCTTCTTTGGATTCAGCTCATGTTAACCTATGTTTTGAGTCCAATGAGGAATGCAATTCTGACTTTGCAAATCACATACCACTCTTTTAAGACATAAATTTCTGTATATTTCATACCACTTTTATCCAAGTCTTTTTGACGTGTTACTTTGTATAACTGAAGTTAATTCCGTCCATTATTGATATATTAAGGATGATGCAGTGCGCCTCAGCCACTCTTTGACACAGAGACATTCTCTCGCGATGTTGTGACCATGCGCTGCGATCTATCCACGTCTAGTTATGCGCACTTCTCCCTGTTGCTGTCGGGTAATACTCAGACTTGCTTCAACGATCAGGTACAGATCGATACTATGATTTGGTTTATTTTGACATTTTGACTGCTGCCACTCTGACTCTTCTGTGGCATCTCCTTCTCCAGCTATTGGAAAATCACATTAAAAAGGAAATCATTGGGAGTCAACTTGTTCACACACTGCTTAATACCGAGGACAACAGACTGCCATTATCTGAACCTCGGTTATCTGCTTCAGTAGCTTGTGGGGCTCCAGTATATGAAGTTTCAATGGATGTCCCTTCTTGGGCTTCTCAGGTCTCACTTTGCATTTATATTCTGTGGAATGAGTTATATTATCCTGTGCAGGTTACGCGTCAGAATAATATGGTTTTTCACGTGTTGCTAATTCTAGAGAAGGATAATATACTTGTTTTGTCCTCATAAGATGGCTGCCTAATTTGTTTTAGCTTTATTTTGGCCATTATCCATTCACAAAGGATCTGTTAATCACACACACATGATTGTTGTTGCATTTCCAGGTCCTAAGGCAGTTGGCATTGGATGGTTCGCATCATTGTTTGGTTGCTCTTGGGATTGCCAGCATTCAAGGATTGGCAGTTGCTTCTTTTGACAAAGATGATGCTGAACGTCTATCTCTCTCCAATTCAGAGGACTGTAAGGAAGTTTTCTCGAGTGACAGCTTTGTTAGCGCTACTCCTGTTTGGTTAAGACCTCCTGCTCCTAGTAGAAAGAGGACTGAATTATGCCAAGATGCAAGTCCGGACTCTCATCCTGGGCAAACAGTTGCGTACATAGGTGCTTACTTGGACAAAGATGGAGAGAATAGAGAGACTAAAGATAATTACTCAAGTGGGCATCCAGCTCAAGGAAGAATGAAAATTGCAGCTTTGAGGCCTGTCCCTCATATTTATCAGCGGAAAATGCAGTTTATATGTGAAACTTCTCAAAGAGACGGTAATGACAATGGGAAAGTTCAAGAAAATTCTGTCTTCCCCCTTGCAAAGCAGAGGGTTGTCCGATCATCTTCAGCTTATAGGAAGCCGTCTTCAAGAACTTTTCAGGCTAGGCAAATTATCTCCTTGAATCCATTGCCTCTAAAAAAACACGGTTGTGGCAGAAGCTCTATCCAAGTTTGCTCTGAGGTGAGTCATATTCAGCCTAAGGGTTTTGGCCTTGTTGTACTTGCTCAATCTTCAGTGTCAGGAATTTTACTGCTTACAGAGTTTATATTAAAAAAGATGCTACCGTGATACCCCCATTGAACCATGATCCAAGATTTTCATTCTGACCTTTTGTCCTTATTCATTCCTAAACCGTATGTTACAACCCCATGTCCCAGTCTGCCATGCATTCGAATCAAGAACTAAGATGACAAATAAGCATTTGCCTTTGTTTGCTAGTCCCTCCTAGACAGAATGCACATGTTATTTGCTGAAAAATTAGCAAAAGACGAAAGAGAAGTTCATGTCAGTTGCGTGCTATGTGGAAAATAGTCGGTAAACCCTGAAATGTATGATGATTGATTGACATTGAGGATCGTTTGTATTTTATAACCATTATCAATTCGCGCGCATGACGTTGAATCTCACATGTGTTGCCTCTGTAGCGTACTTCTAGGATATTCATTACATTTATCAGATGGATTCTTCACAGATTAGTTCAATTGTAAACCTTTCATTTTTCCTTTTTTAGGAGGAATTCCTCAAGGATGTAATGCACTTTTTGACTGTTCGAGGACATACTCGACTTATTCCTCCAGGTGGTCTTGCTGAGTTCCCAGAAGCTGTGCTCAATGCAAAGCGTCTTGACCTCTATAACTTGTATAAAGAGGTGATCGTCATTATAAATTGGCACTCATTCCCATTTTCTGAAAGTTCACTGTAAAAGTGGTTCCAATTTAAACATTGTGTGCACTTTTGATTGCATTTGGTATATTATTAGGTGGTTTCAAGGGGAGGCTTTCATGTTGGCAATGGCATTAACTGGAAAGGACAAGTCTTCTCAAAGATGAGCAACTATACAATGACTCATAGGATGACTGTATGTGCTATTGCCTCTTAAATTTGTGGATTCTGCACATTTATGCCTGTTCATGGTACAAAATGATGTTTTAATTCCTGATGAATGAATTTCGTGGTTTGAGTTCTGGAGCAACCATGTACAATCAATTTTCTTTTAGTTTACCTGTTAGTTCATCTCTTCAAAATTTCATAGCAGCCCGTGTGTAACCTTCTTTCTATTTTGACATGACGTAGCGAGACTTGGCTGACATGTAAAAAGCGCAGCACAGTGATCTAATTGGTTTCATCGTCATCCCACATGTCACTATTAGCAATCAACAATCTGAAATCTTATTCTCACAGGGGGTTGGAAACACACTCAAGAGACACTATGAGACATACCTCCTTGAGTACGAGTTGGCCCATGACGATGTTGATGGAGAGTGTTGCTTACTGTGTCACAGGTATTACTTTCTCTATCTCTCTTGTACTATTATGCTCAATCACCCATAATTTTTTAAGATATTCGTGCTCACAACCGTCTGGGCTTCATGACAACAGTGGCGCAGCTGGGGACTGGGTCAACTGTGGCACGTGCGGGGAGTGGGCCCACTTTGGCTGCGATAGAAGGCAAGGTCTCGGTGCTTTTAAGGTACTGTAGGCATATGATGTCGATCCCTTTTCGGTTGCAAAACCGGTCCTTTTTTCCTAAAGTCCTGTTATTCCCTTCACACTTGGCTCGTGGCCTCGCCTTTGTAATCATGTTATAAGGCTCGCATGTTGCAGTCAATCCATGCTTGAAATACTCTTTTCTTGTGCGAATTTGCAGGACTATGCCAAAACCGATGGACTGGAATATGTATGCCCACAGTGCAGCATCACAAGCATGAAGAAGAAACCACACAGAAGCAGTAATGAAATCGCCAAGGCTTACTAATCATGACTTACTACCACTTGTCAACTTTTTTCTGTTACACCCTGAAGATCAGCATGTAACATGTTTTCTTCTCTCTCAGATATAGGACTAGTACATATTTTCGTTATGCTTTCTTTTTAATTTTTCTAGATGTATTTATATATCCGGAGTGCCCCAATTTTTTTATTAGCAGGGGCCATGCTCGGAGTCGATGTACTCGAGTGAAAAAATTTGTAATTGTTTGCCTGACCTCATATATCATTGACAAATTTTTCCTTGTTTTTTGGCAAAGCAAATATGATGAGATTTCTTTTATGTGTAAGCTTAACCTAGAGAGTAGAGAAAGGGAGGGAGCGAAGTCGTGGAGACCCATGAAGCTGCCGTTTGAGATTTTGTTGTGTTTGAACTTCAATTACATTGGATCCATACAAGTCAATGAATTTGGATCTATCGGATGAACTTGCAAAAATAGTTGGAAAAAGAAAAATTAAATTTCTAGACCCTTCAAATTCCAGGGATGGGTGAGCTATAAATAACAACCAATTGATCATTCAGATGAAATCAAGAGTCAATTGTTATCAGATGGAGGAGATGCATCGTCTCCACATCGATGATTTCTACTTCTCTGCTTTATATGATGAGGAAGAGATATTTCCGATATCGGACGAAAAAAGTATGCACTGGAATTGCAGCTCCAAGAAGTACTCATGAGCTCATCGATTGTTTCATCGCAGAGCAATGCGACTATCCGATTTCCTATCACGGGAATCGCTAGCTCTGGAAATTCAGAAGCCAGCAAATGTTCTCGGGTTTTTTGCCGTACTTGTATGGACGAGAAATCTCTGAAGGAGATGTTCAAAGGCTTGTGTTGCACTCACTCGTTCTGCATGGAATGCATGGGGCAGTATGTAGCGTCGAAGATTAAGGAGAACGAGCCGACCGTAACCTGTCCCGACTTGAAATGCAAGAGCATCCTCGAACCTCATCCTTGCCGCTCGATACTTCCCCGGGAAGTGCTTGATAGATGGGAAAATGTGCTGTGTGAGTCACTGATTCTCGGGTCTCGGAAGTTCTATTGCCCTTTTAAGGATTGTTAGGCGATGTTGGTGGACGATGGAGGCAAAGTCGTGACACGGTCAGAGTGTCTGATTTGCCGGAGATTGTTCTGCGCGCGGTGCAAGGTCTCGTGGCATGTAGGATTGGAGTGTGAGGAGTTCCAGATGACGAAGAGAGGAGTGAGAGAGAGAGATTTGGACAAGATGATGACGAAACTTGCCGAGAGCCAAAGATGGAGGAAATGTCCCAACTGCAAGTTCTATGTGGAAAAGGTTGATGGCTGTCTGCACATCTCTTGTAGGTTTGTTTTCGTCTTTCAATTCTCATAAACTTCAGTAGATCTTTGGTACTTAAAATTAAAGAGCTTTTTTCGGCATGCAATATGAAAGAATACAATGAGTTAATTAGGATAATGAACGCCTTTGAGTACGATCGCAAGGATTCAACTTGTCGTGGTTAAGCATATTAGAATCCGTGCAATCACGTTCCACAAATGGATCTGATTGAATAATTGATGTGTGATGTTGGACTCTAAACAAGTTAAGATGCATCTAATCAAGCTGCTTAACCTGTTGCTCATGAGGGAAAACAAGGGCATCCATTTAATCGGCAAATGCGTTTGCTTCACATGCTTTTTACAGGTGTGGACATCAGTTTTGTTATGGCTGTGGAAGCCGCTGGAGAAGAATTCATTCCTGCATTTCCTGAATTTGGCTAACGTCTGTTTCGAAACTTCTCTTTTTTTCGCAAGTTTATTGCATAGGAAAATTGTAATCTCTCCTTTATTAGCCGCTTAAACAAGCACCCGAGGCACCCGTTAACGCATATTTCTTTCTATATAATGTAAGTTTTCCATCAGCAATCTATGTGCTGGATAATCAGGCTTATGAATCTCATTGTATTCATTAAGGATCATTGTATCCTAGCCGACTTGGACCGAGTTGGGTGGTAGAAATTCAAGTTCTGTTCCTTGTTATACAAGCGCTTGTGACGACAAATGAAATTAAACCCTAAATTGCTTAGCAAAAGTTCATGTGGACATGGAGAACCTTTGGACTCTTGCATTGATGTGTAGGGCATCTGGACTGATGAATAGGTCCTGAAATCCCAATTACCCTTAAATTGCTTTGGCAAAAGTTCATGTGGACATGGAGGACCTTTGGACTCTTGCATTGATGTGCAGGGTATCCGGACTGATGCATAGGCCCTGAAATCCCAATTCATCAAGGCCCAGATATCCTAGAACCCATCATCCATAAAAGTGGTTAGATTCAACGTTTGCTAAAAGCTTAAATAATCAATGAGCCACGCACCAATTAGATATATATTAACTACTTCATTCTACACCGAGTTGTTTATGTAGGTTTTCATTTTGACAACACCTTGGCTCATGTATCTTTCTTATTAAGCACCTATTTTGTGTCCAACACGATTCGGCGAAGCACAATGCAAGAGTACTGAGATTGGTAGGTCGTACTTTTCTCCGCGCTTGATTTTTCTCTAATCACTTTTCTGATTGGTGGGTTATAAATATGAGTGTTACCAACGTTTTAATGTTAGCGAAGTTTGCATGTAGGTGATATTCGTAACTTGTATTTTATTAATCAGATGCCTGATCGAAATGATTTCCTCTCGGACTAGAGATAGGAGAAAAATTTTGCTCGCATATGAAATTGATATGTTAAATGATAGGGCAAATTGCAACTAGACTGCAGTGGGGGTGGGGTTACCCGTCCCCCATCTAGCTGCACTCTCAATGAATGATTTCACTTTAATTTGACTCTGCTTTGCACTCCTATCACTTTTTTTCAAGTCTAGGGTTTCTAAAAAGCTTAGCTAGCAAAAGGGATTACGTGACAATAATTGAAGGGAAGAGGAGCACTACAAGGACACACAGAAGATGCAGGAACCTTCTTTTGCAATAAATTACCTTTCTTTTTCTCTAATGGGATGTTCAAACTCCGTTCTTTCCACACGATGTTGCTACCTTGCAAAAGCTAATGGGGGGATAAGCTCATAGAAGGAGAAAAAGTTAGTGATTTACAAGAAAAATAGAATGATAAAGGGGTCTCCTTTTGATTCCCACCATTTTAGACTCATGATAGGACTCGAGGCAATAATTGCATTCGAACTGCACAGGCCCCCACAACAAAGGCCATCCTTCCCCTCCATTCCAACAAAGCTTCTTCTTGTTTCAAACTTTCATGGGGCCTCCCTCAAACGCTTTCTTTGATCGGTTTCCATTAAATTTCAACTTCAACATGCGCTGCCCACTTTTCGGATATCGAATTCCAATTCCATCGGTAGTTTTTTATCGGGATCGCCAAAATCCGCTCTGCTTTAACCGATGATTTAACACGACGAATGTCTTAAAAAATACCACGCATGTCTTGTTTGTTTTAGGACGATGGCGATCGCCCCTTTCCAATTCTTGAAATATGCAAAAGTAAACAAATAAGTTGCGAAACAGCCCATTTACCTAAAAGGTAAGTAAGAAATTGCGAACCAAACCCCACTTTAAAAAATCATAGAAGTAGGGACAGGAGGACATTTGACCTTAGTAATGTCTAGTCCTCACTATTTCACGTTTGAATAAGAATTCCCCCACAATCCAAACGTTTAGGAGATCGAAATAGAGACTCAATTTGCTCCACTACTAATCCAAAGCAAGAGAAAATGAAATTACCTGCGAGTACTTTGCCCTATTCAAGGTCCCTAACATTCCCTTATTTGCTTCCTTTTTCCTTTTTTTCTTTTTTGTCCCTGAAATGTTGGTGCCTGTTTTTCTAAAAGGAGTAGTGGAAGTGTGCCGAACAGCAACTAAAGACTTTGGACTTGACGAAGAAACGGGAGCGACTTGGTCGAGGCGGCTGGTGTGCTTACGATATAAATTCAATGGGCACACCTAAGCAAGAATGATAACTCTAATACCAAATTGAGAATTGAGATGAAAAAGAGAGAATGTATTATGGAAAGTATAAGATCCCTATATATAAGGTAAGTACAATTAATGTAAATTGCAATTAACTTCACCGTAAATAATAATCCTAATGTAATCTAACATAAATAAAATAACCCGAGTACTTTGCCCTATTCAAGGTCCCCAGCATTCCCTCTTTTGCTTCCTTTAACTTTTTTTGTTTCTGTTTTACCCCCGAAATGTCGTTATTCATGTGAAATTCAACATTTATGACCCACGATTTCCCTTCTTTTAATCAGATGTAGGGTAATGATGATGGCTGCATTAAAGGGGAGTTTCTGCATATGGCAGTGGCAATCTTGGCCCACCCTCCTATTTCTTCCAAAGCGACGAAATGATGAAATAAGATGATGGACAACTGTCCTGGCCATGCGCAATGAGTTCCAGATCTTCGAAGTATTGCTCGTGCTCTTCCACTTGACGTACGATTTACTAAAGATCACATCGCTTGAGTTTTGCCAATAACACATGTTTGCTCATCGTTAAGGACTATCGATTTTGATTCATCATACATCATATACATGGAGAAATATTTCTTTCCAGTAAACCTCCACAGAAATCGGTGAGTTTCGAGTAAGTTTTGCCGACCACAGGAACCTGAGCATATTCAAGGGCCCGTTACCCAGCATTACCCGGCAGGGGAAAACCAATATCATAGAGGCTCCGCAGCGAGAGGAACCACGAACACGATTGTAATAAGATATCGGGATTATACTCAAACAATTATCAGTGGCGCTCTTCGAAGTCAGCCCTAGAAGAATAAGGTGCTACACTAATTGTAGTAAGCAGAACAGGGCCTCGGCCGAGGCAATGGTACAAAAGAAGAAGAAGAAAACGATAGGAGCGGTAAGTTGCTTATTCAATGTATTGGCGATAAGTTACCGACTTTTATATGCTTATTTGAGAATTACCAACTCTTATAGGAAATTACCAATTCGAGTTATTTATCAATCGAGTTATTCACCGGTTTCAGATTGCCAGGTCTTATTCGGTTAGCATACAAACATCGTGAAGGCATCTTGTCAGCTCAAGTAAAATCTCGAAGGGCTGGGCACGAGATCATGGTCATGAGCACAGTCAAAGGTGGACGAGTGCGTGCAAACTGTCTTCAAAGTCTGAAACTCAACGTGTGGTGGTGGTGCCAAAACTTCACCCCCACCAAAAAATAAAAAGAGGAGAAGAAGTCAAGATTGGGGGGTGGTGGGTGAAATTCCAATCGAGTAAAAGGTCGAATAAAAAACAAAGGAGGAGGGGGGGGGATCGATCTAGATGATGCAGCATGTGATGGCCAATTTATATGATTTTGTCTGTTTTCTTTTGGTGGGTCTTTCATGATTTGATTATATTTGGAGCTTGCATGTTCCGATTTAGATCAGTGTGTGCGTACATCTCTGTTGGTTTCTTGCATAGGAACTGTTAATTTTCATTGAATACCCACGAGTGGGGTGACCCCATATGGCCTCGTTTACATGAGAATTCGAAAGCATTGCATTTATCATTGCTCTGTTAGCCAAAAAAAAAAAAAACAGTACAAAGAGCACGGAAAAATCGTCCGATGAGTCGTAAGCCGACTGAACAAATGCCTTATTCGCTCTTGAATTCTTTAGTTTTGTCAATTGAGTCATGAACTTTTGTTCGAAATTTCAATATAGCCATTTCGGTTAATTTTTGCCAGAAACCATTGACATGGCAATCCACTCACCGCCACATTAGTGATTTTCGGGCGAAAATTAATTGGAAGGAGTGCATTGGAATTTTGAGTAAAGGTTTAGGACTCGATCGGAAAAATTTAAAAATTTAGGATCGAATTGGCATCCGTACTCTGTACCAAAAAAAAAAAAAATTGGTATCCGTACAATAGATTTAGGATTTTGATCGGACAATTACTCTTATCGTCAGATGAGCAAACAACGAGACATTTCGATACACTGGCCATATGACTTTTCTCATAATATATATAATGAATATTTGAAAATCGAATATTACTTGTTAATTATACTAGATATGTGTTTAGGGTTATATATGACGTTGTTAACAAAAGTGTACGTGTTCCAATTTGAAGTAATCGGTTTCTCTGCACTTATTAGCAAGATCCTTACCAACACGAGCTTTAACATCCCTACCTCGAACTGTGTCTGGTTGGAAGTTTAAGTTCGTTGTTAGGTGAAAGGCGAGATCGAGCGATTATGACGTTAGGGTTCTGTTTGTTTCGCGGAAAAATAAATAATTTGGAAAATAGCTTCTCAAAGATGATTGCTTGTATCGTTTAATTAATGAAAAATATTTGCATCATCGATAGCAATTTAAATCTAAATACTTTCGTGGACGGCGGAAATATTTCTTATTAATTCGTTTTTATAAGCAATAATTTCTAGAAAAATATTATTCAAGTCATTCGATTTCCCGAAACAAACACGTCCTAAAACAGTTGTAAACGTCATAAACTCACTATCGATCTTTTCGATTGATCTCCCAATTAACTGGCGAGCAAGGTCAGTGCCACCACCTCCAAAATGTCCATTAACAACCAAATGCATGACGTCATGCTTTCGCAGAAAATGTTGGGAGTGAAAATGCACTTCGTGTTTTTATACGCAATGACAAATGAATAACATTATTACTGCAAACTTGCAATGCACATCCGCACGTGCCGGTCAACAAAAAATCTTCAAGTTTATGGTGTGTCACATCGTCATACGTGGAATTACTAATAATGACGCTTTATAATTTTTTTTTTTGCTAGAAAATGAAGCTTTATAATTTGCAATGTGAAGTATATGTAATTAAATAAAAAGGGATAAATTTGCTAAAAGTCCAAAAACTTATCACGAGAGTGTAAGTTGGTGTAATCAAGCCATTTTGTTAATTTCGTCCAACTCGACAAACGAAAAATGCTAATAAATTTTTAGGACTCAATTGTACCAATTAGGACTCGATTAAGTTATATTACTCAATTGCAATTTTCGTGATAAGTTTTAGGATTTTAATTATACTTTTTGAAAGTCTTAAAATTTAATTATGTTTTCGCGATAAATTTTTAGTCCTCCTGTTCACTCGTCCATATATAAAGAAAAGTTTCACACGTTCGTGGGCTTCGGTTCGGTTCGGTTCGGTCCGGTCCGGTCCACGGCGTAGAGGGAATCGGACTATCGAAGACATGGGGGACATTTTTCTGTCACGGGACTAATGTGTCTCTGCATAATTGTGTACTCACATATAATATAATATTATATATTAATTTAATTCAATTCAATCTTTCTTTTTCTTGACTTGGTATGAGAAGAAGCAAAAGGGGGTCAAGAGGACACCAGTCGACAAAAGATTAGAAAATTGAATTCGCTTTTTACACGTGGGGGCCGAGTCAGAGAGTGTCCTCATCCTCCTCTCCCCACACTCTGTCGTTTGATGCTTCGTGCCGCGTCTGGCATTGCATTAAACGACAAAGTTCTAGCTAAAACCCCAGCATTTAGTGACACTAATGCTGTAAAATTAAGTTAATCGCACACCAACAGCATTGATTATTATTATTATAAAAAAAAAAGGGGAGAGAGGGAAGGATGTTAGATAATCTAACCTCTAAGAGCCCCGTTCTTTAGTTTTCGAATGATCTAATTCTCGATGAACGTCCCTCGATACTGTCTTTTTTTTCTTTTTCTACAAATAGAGCGAAGGCGAGACGAGGTGAGATAGACAGCGCGTTAATGTAACGCGACGATGCGTTCGAACGAATGATTTATGTCGCATTCTTGCATCCCGTGTCGTCCGGGGCATTCAGCGGAGGTTAAGCCAAATCGGAACTGGATTTCTCGAAATTTAGTCCCGAAACAAAGGAACGACGCTCGGATCGGCTCGACCATACCATATCGCCCTTGTGATCACAAATCTCAACGTCACGTCATGTCACGCGGTATCTACTTCTTATCGACTGCGACTTTTCTTTGGTCGGGAAATGGCAAAATCTTTTCCGGGTTACGAAGGACGAATGTTGGAGGTGGGGCGCGGGGGGGGGGGGGGGGGAACACTCGCCGAGCAACTCGGTTCAGCAAAATCGCCCCCGCTTTTCCGAATTTTTCCAATTCTCACGATTATTTCACCACGTGCGATCAGCGAATCGAAAATTGTATTATTCTAAATTAAGTATATTAAATGGACGATTTAATTTTAGGATTATGTATGAGCAGTCGGATCCTTTCGTGGATGTCGGAAAATTTACGAGGGCGCTTGCGAATCCTCCGTGCTCGCTCGTTACACGGCGGGTGGTAGAGCAGCAGCAGCAGCTAGCAAAGCTGCGGAAACAAACAAAAACTCCGCCTTTGAATCTCCCCCATCCTCGTCCACCACCACCACCTCTCCACTGCGACTGTACTCTCTCTCTCTCTCTCTCTCTCTCTCTCTCTATCTTTCCTCCACAGTCGCGGCCAACTTGTGCACCGCCACCGCGTTCGCCCCGTCCCGGGCAGGTCCCCCCACCACCACCACCACCACCCCCACCCCCGAAAAATCTCTCCTTTTTATACTTGCCATGTTTCAAATCTCACTTCCCCCACACCACCACCACCACCATCTCTAAACCTCCCCTCTCCCCTTTCAAGCTCTCTCTTCCTGATATGGGTCTGCCTTCCCTCTTCTTCATCTTCCTCGCCATCCTCCCGCTCTCTTCTTCTTCTTCCTCCTCTTCCTCCTCGTCGGACCACAAGACCTTCATAGTCCAAGTCCAGCACGACGCCAAGCCTTCCATCTTCCCCACCCACGCCCGCTGGTACGACTCCACCCTCTCCTCCCTCTCTTCCTCCTCCTCCTCTGGGTCTCCCTCTCCCGGCCCGACCCGGGTCCTCCACACCTAGTCCACCGTCTTCCATGGCTTCTCCGCCAAGCTCTCCCCCTCCGAGGCCCTGAGGATCCGGTCCCTCCCCCACGTGCTCGCCCTCATCCCCGAGCAGGTCCGCCGCTTGCACACCACGCGCTCCCCGCAGTTCCTCGGCCTCAAGACCGGCGACAGCGCGGGCCTCCTCAAGGAGTCCGACTTCGGGTCGGATCTCGTCATCGGGGTCATCGACACCGGCATCTGGCCCGAGCACCAGAGCTTCAACGACCGCGACCTGGGCCCCGTCCCCTCCAAGTGGAAAGGCGAGTGCGTCGCGGGTAAGGCCTTCCCTGCCACTTCCTGTAACCGGAAACTGATAGGGGCTAGGCATTTCAGCAATGGGTACGAGGCCACCAATGGGAAGATGAACGAGACGACGCAGTTCCGGTCGCCTCGGGATTCCGACGGCCACGGGACCCACACCTCGTCCATCGCGGCGGGCCGCTACGTGTTCCCCGCCTCGACGCTGGGGTACGCGCGGGGCGTGGCCGCTGGCATGGCGCCCAAGGCCCGCTTTGCCGCCTACAAGGTGTGCTGGGACTCGGGCTGCTACGACTCCGACATACTGGCGGCCTTCGACGCCGCCGTGGCCGACGGGGTCGATGTCATTTCGCTCAGCGTCGGCGGCGTGGTGGTGCCGTATTATCTGGATGCCATCGCGATCGGCGCCTTCGGGGCGGAGGAAGCAGGGGTGTTCGTGTCGGCCTCCGCGGGGAACGGCGGCCCTGGGGGGCTTACGGTCACGAATGTCGCGCCCTGGGTGACCACGGTGGGCGCCGGCACCATCGATAGGGATTTCCCTGCGGATGTGAAATTGGGCAATGGGAAGATGATTCCGGGTGTGAGTATCTACGGCGGGCCGGGATTGACACCAGGACGTATGTATCCATTGATTTATGCCGGGAGTGAGGGCGGAGATGGGTACTCCTCATCTCTGTGCATGGAGGGGTCCTTGGATGCGAGTCGTGTGAAGGGCAAGATTGTGTTGTGTGATAGGGGGATCAATTCGAGGACCGCCAAAGGTGAGGTGGTGAAGAAAGCAGGCGGGGTCGGAATGATCTTGGCGAACGGGGTTTTCGATGGCGAAGGATTGGTGGCCGATTGCCATGTGCTGCCGGCGACGGCGGTTGGTGCATTGGGCGGTGATGAGATCAGGAAGTACATCGAGGTTGCGTCCAAGTCGAAGTCGCCGCCCACAGCCACGGTGATCTTCAAGGGGACTCGGCTGGGAGTCCGGCCCGCGCCGGTTGTGGCTTCTTTCTCTGCTCGGGGTCCCAATCCGGTGTCCCCTGAGATCTTGAAGCCTGATGTGATCGCTCCTGGGTTGAACATACTCGCTGCTTGGCCCGATAATGTAGGCCCTTCCGAAGTCGCCTCGGATAAGCGCAAGACGGAGTTTAACATACTGTCAGGTACCTCAATGGCTTGCCCTCATGTTTCGGGCCTAGCCGCGTTGTTGAAGGCTGCACACCCCGAATGGAGTCCTGCAGCAGTAAGATCTGCACTGATGACGACTGCTTATACCGTGGACAACAGGGGAGAGACGATGCTGGATGAGTCTTCAGGGAACACTTCAACAGTCATGGACTATGGGGCCGGTCACGTCCATCCCCAAAAGGCCATGGACCCTGGGTTGATATACGACCTGAACTCGTATGACTACGTCGATTTTCTATGCAACTCGAACTACACGGCCAACAACATCCAAGTCGTCACCAGGAAGAAAGCCGATTGCAGCCGAGCCAAAAGGGCTGGCCACTCTGGGAACTTGAACTACCCATCCTTGTCGGTGGCGTTCCAGCAGTACGGGAAGCCTAAAATGTCGACCCACTTCATCCGCACGGTCACTAACGTCGGGGACCCTCAGTCGGTATACCGGGTCAGCGTGAGGCCCCCCCGTGGGGTTTCGGTCACGGTGCAGCCGGAGAAGCTCGCCTTCAGGAGGATCGGTCAGAAGCTGAACTTCCTCGTGAGGGTCAAAGTGAGGGCGGCGAAGCTCTCGCCGGGAGGGTCCAGCATGAGGAGCGGCTCGGTGATATGGTCAGACGGGAAGCACACGGTCACTAGTCCCCTGGTCGTGACATTGCAGCAGCCTCTCTAGTTTGCTATCTTTGGGGGGTTTTTGAAGTTGTAGGTTTGCCTCTCCTGTAATTTCCTCTTTTCGTTATAGCATTATACGTCTCCTCTCTTTCTCTTTCTCTTTCCTTAATCTCTGTGAGTGTATAATGAGAGCAGCGCTTTGGGGTTTGAGCTTTCTGGCTTAGAAAGCAGGGTGGGAGCGGGGCGGTGTATCTGTATCTGTATGTCTGTTGTAAGATCAAGAACCAAGAGTCAAGAATCAAGAATGTTTGCAGAAAAATGCTGCTGTGTTTGATTGAGAAAAGTCAAAGTGGCCATGGATGATGGAAACATGTCTTTGATTTTCTCTTGTCTGTTTTCTTTTGCGTTAAGTTGTAATGTGATGGATCTTGACTTGATTTGGAGTTTTTTGGTAGGGGGTGAGAGAGCATGTGCCTGGTGCTAGTGGTGGATGTTGAGATTGTCTTTTGGAGATTGCGATGCGACTTTCATGGCCATGCATCTTTTAGTGAGAGGAATTCAGATATGGAAACAAATCTACTTCAGGAAAGAGACGGTCCATATGGACAAAGAACCGTGTGGGGTCGACTAAGGCTTTCAAATTGTCTCTTCAAATTAATATTGATAATAACAGTTCTTATAATATAGCATGCGAATATAGATAATGTTCTCTCTTTTTCCCATTCTTTCTGACTGCCGCTGACCATCTGGGTCTATTAATTTTTGGCCCTTCCAAATAAAAGCTTGTCCATAACTTCTCAATTGATATATAAAGTATTAGTTTTAGGTTTTTATAAAAGTATGTAATAGGATGTATGATTTCGCCTCTCAAATTGACGACTAAAGCTTCAATTTTGAGAGTCACGAGACTTGAAGAAGGAAAGGGCAAGGTCAAAAATTGTCCTCGTACTCTCGGTCAACGTATGATTTGACTCTTGAACTTTGCTTTCGTTCATCTTTACCCTTTCCTCTGCACCGAACCGGCTTAGTAATATTCGGATCGAATCGGTTTAATCTTTAGTTCATTACGTATTTTAAATAAAATCGACATATCTGTCATAGAAGATACGTAACTATTTTTTTGAATTTTCAAACGTCGAAACGTGATTAAGCAAATAACACGTGTCAAAAGTACAAATAAGAAGTGTTGGAGACGAGCGATTGTCTTGTTTGATAATATCAATCGGTCCCGCGAATTTAAAGTTGAGTACTTGTGGTGGTAAAAAATGTGGAAGCGTAAGAATTACCATAAAAGCAGCTTATAAATGGAGAGATCGGACATTCTATTACGAAAAGAACAACAGTCCTAAAGCAAAAGAATTGCCCCGCTCGTGAGCTCATGTCTTAGTCATCTGGGGCAACGTCCATGCAAATTACATGAGAAAGCCATCGTTGATGTTTTTGACAGAGAAAGCCCAACCTCCATTTGAAGAAGCCAGCTTCCATTAGCTTTGAAAAGAACGGGTAATGAATGATGTCGAGAGTGCTTTCCCAATTACGATTGTGTGGTTCTAGCTTAATCTTACTCTCTTTTTTTTTTTTACTTCCATTCCTAACCATTCCAGGAACAATAGATTAACACATTCGATTTCAAATTTACACTTTCTTTGGTAGGAGGGATTGCGAGAGAAGAGATAGGACCCAAAAAATACGTTGTTATTCGGATGGAAGGAAAAGGATTGTGAGGATTAACAAAGGGGATTTCTTATACATTTTAGATCCCTCTCGATTCTAGATCCATCCAAATACGGAGCATATCTGTTTATTAGGGACACCGACACAAATGGTCCTTGAACTTTGGCCCGAGTGCAATGTAGTCCCTGAATTTTTAATTTGTTCAATATAGTTCCTGAATTTTAACCCGATGTGCAATGTAGTCCTCGAACTTTCGGTACATGCTCAAATTAGTCCCCAAACTATATGAAAATATTCAATATTGTCCCTGAACTTAAATTAATGGAAGGACATCATCAAACATTTTCATATAGTTAGGGATTAGTTTGATCGAAAGTTCAATGATTACACTGAATAAATAAAAAGTTCATGGATTGCATTGTACATTGGCCAAAGTTTAAGGACCATGTTGAACAAATCGAAAGTTCATTGATCATATTGCACATTGGGCCAAAAATTTATGGATGATTTGTGTCATTTTCCCCTGTTTATTAATAAACAAACACTTTCTTCTTTTTGACTCATACCCTTATTTTATACTCATTTCCTAGTAGATACATCAAAAGATGTTAATGTCGCGATGCATCGTCTTCCTTTCTTTTCCCTCATTAGTATCCTCACTCGCTACAGATACGGTTGGGAGTAATGTTAGATACACTTCGACATATACGCAAAATCGGTTTGTAGAGCAACATACCAAATCAAATATAGGTTTGGTTCTGAAGTCATCCGTAGGCTTGAGGATGACCCGTCGGATTTGGTCTTGGACCCGGCCCGAATGGACCATTTGGGCCTTTATATTTGGAAGGCCTGGCCAGATCTTACTTGGGCCTGGGCCTTCTCTTATCAAGATGGAAAGTTATTATTGGTCAGGCCTCCATTTTCTTTTGCAATTGATGCATTCGTAAAGGAACCCAACCTAAAAAAAAAAAAGCAACCCAACCTAATTTTGTGATGAAAATGTCGTGGTAGCTCACGTGGTGACAAAACGGCATATGGAGAATCAGCCGCGTGTCTCTTAAGTAGGGACGGCAGTTCGTGTTGACGGGTCGATCTACGACGCATAGACGCATCCAATCATTAACCATTGGCACGACGTGACCCGAGCAATACGATCAGTTCATATAATCAACCCCGATCGACAAATATAACAATCGACATTGCTTCACAGACCTCCGACATCCCCGGAAGTCTAGAACTATTGTCTCAGCCAAAATAAGGCAAGAAAGGTCCCAACAGCACATACCACCAAATCTAAACGACAAATTTAAATTGCATCCCCGATACTCGAATGCTCTATAGTTCTCCACTTCAAGCAAAAGAACCGGAAAATCGGGTTTTGGTGGCCGGGCGACCCGAAGGGTCTATTATCACGGGCCAAGGGTCAGTCGGCCGCCCGACACAAATCTTTAGGTGCGCCCAACATTCAATGGTCGCTCAACTTAAGTCTGTTTGCACCACGGACACGAAAGAACAACTTGGCACGGTCACTCAACTAAAGTCTGTTTCGTAGGGGCCATCGCCTCGATTTGCCCACCTCATCCGATTGCTGGCAGAGAAAGCAACCCTCCATTAACGTTTGTCGATGCAACTTGAGACTAACATCTTGGTCATCTTCCTAGGCAACACTTTGGCCCCATCTGCTTCATATATAATGCCCGATGACTATTTAACTTTGGCCCCGCACAATGTCGGTATTCTCCATCCCTGCCGACTTCTCCATCCTACCGACTTCACTTATCAGGGTGTGTTCGTTTCGCGAAAAATAAATAACGTGAAAAAATATCTTCTTAAAAATAATCGTTTGTGTTGCTAGCAAAGAGGAAAGAACGAACAAAAAATGTTCATTGCCTGCGAAAATGTTCAAGCATAAATTGCTATCGATAAAGGAACATTTTTCATTAGGTACTTATTTCGAGCAATGCAAGCAATCAATTTTAGGGAAAATGTTTTTGAGATCATTTATTTTCCACGAAACGAACGGAGCCTCCTCATTGTTTTCCACCCCACCAAAAATGCAACAAGAAAAACAAATCGATGAACTCATTTTTTCTTTTTACATAAATCACTTCCATTTCTTTTGGAGACCGAGATGATTTTCATTTTTTGTTTGATTTAAGTCTGGCGATTCGCATACTTTGACTCTTTTTAAACATGAAATATATGAAACCTTCACAATATTTATATATTGACACGTAAATTCACATATATATTTTTTATATCGTTGTTTGAAAATATTCTGAATTTGTCCTTAAAGGTAAAAGAGTTGGTTTTTGCTTTCGCTTAATCTTAAACAAAATGGCTTTAAATTTGGTAAGAACTAACTAGCTAAAGTCAATAATGACAGAAGATAACTTGTATATAATAAAAAATAATGATTACCCGGCTTCTATGTCATGCAATCTTTTGGGGTCAAGTGGCATCATATATAAATTATTGTGTACCAAAACAAATCTACTTTCTCTAAGTCTAGTCGAAGACGGACGACCGGTCACCTTAGGATGGCTATAGAAAATTTGCAAGTGGCACAACATTATAATTGTAACCCTTCTTCATGGCGAATTGTAGAGTTGCAAACGTTTAACCAACCGGGCCCAGTGCACAATTGCATGTGACGAATTTAATTTGATATTTGCCAGATGCTTGGATTTAAATTTCATGGTTCCGAATTACGTGCAGACTGCAGTGCACCCCTTTCTTTATGTGCATAAGACTTGGAAGTAACAAAACATCTTTTGTCCCAAAAAAAAAAAGAGTAGCAAAACATCGATTTGACTTGTATTTGTTCCTCTTCGGAAAGTTTAAGATGGGGGAAAAGTCGCAAAAAATCCTCAAATTATGCCCACTGTTACATACATTTATTCTAAACTTTTTTTGTAACGTAAAAATCCCAAATTATACCCGTTGTGACATATTATCCTAAATTTTTCATTTTTATTTCAATTAAGTCATGTAGATGCCATGTCAATATTATTTGCTTTATGAATTTCATGTAGATAGATTTTTAACGGTTTTTATTGACAAACTTTGACGGGGAGTAAATATGTCGCACAAATACAAATTTGGGACTTTTGATGTCACAGAAAAAAATTTAGGATAAATGTATCACGATGAGCATAATTTAAAGTTATTCGTGACTTTTTCCCATTAAGATAAAAGTCAAATATCCCTCGATTTACTACTTAAATCCTGGCTAAAAAAAAGAAAGAGAAACAATTTTTTTTAATAACAATGCATGAAGAATATCATCGTTGATTTAGTCTGGCATTGATCGTAAAATTCTGCACGTGTCAATGAACATGTTGAATAAGTAATATAATGATAAGAAGAGTATCGTCCCACAGAGATTGATGATAATAAACCAATTAAATATTAAAAATAGATTAATTCTAAAATTTATCTAACAGATCAAAATATGATTGAGAACAAATAAAATTTGACAATTTTTAAAAACGAAATTTTATAAACTAAAGGCAGATAATCAATCAGGTAAAACATGTTAGAGCATTCGATTTCACCATAACCACTAGATATGAATTTCGGATCATTATGCATACAAGAACAATATCAAGCATGTGATAGCGGAATTTCCTAATCTATTTACTATCCTATCTCTAGGTATAGCAAACCTACTCAGTTTATCAATTCACTATATTTCTATGTGAATTTAAATAAACATAAACGCATTAAAATCTGTGAATATTCCCGGTTTACAATGAATCTTTTGGACCACCTTATCACCGAAAGCTACACAAATAACATGGTATATTTCTATCCACATTTAATTCATGGTTATACATTATAAGGAGCAATTGCATATTTTCATTTCTCAGTCTCAAATATGCACATCAGATCATTCAAGTGGTGGCCAATCACCTAAACGCATTAAGCACGATAATATATAACTCACATGAATGAAATTACTTGCAAAGCATAAAAAAACATGAAATTCATATTATCATGGTTAGGCTACATCGTAGCTCTAACAAAGAAAATTAGAACATAATAGAAAAAGAAACGAAAATAGAAATTAAATCAAACATCTTGAATCAAAGAACAAGAATTCTGTCACCACTTTTGTCTTCTCTTCAAAATACTTGAAAAACTCTCAGAACACTGAAAACAAAAACGATCTCTCTCTCTCTGATTCTATATTCTCCCTTGTTATCCTATTTATATAATAACATTCAAGACTCCTCTCACAAGGTAATTACTTCTTTTTTCGCATAAAATTAGGGAATAAATCGCAGAATTCCCAATGTAATATCCATCTTCTAACTCTTCTCTGGATTGCATATTCCTTTTCTTCTTTTTGCCATATTTTCCTTATTTTCTCCATATCTCAATATTCTGCATAAATAAGGAAATATTAAGTAAATAAAAGGAAATCCAAATATATTCTAACAAATATTGCATTATTTATTACCTAAAGTAGATAAAATAACTCTATTTTTATAGAGTTATCAGGCATTCTTCACGAAATAATTTGAGTGTACGCGAAAGAATTCGAGATCATGCAACGAAACGAAATCAAATGAAAATAAAATCGGCAGTCATGATTCGAAATGATAAGAATAAAAATATGTCGAATCGTCTATTCCTATCCTGCTTCGAGTTCATATTTACTTTCAAAATTTTTAGTCTTTTTTTTCCTACAAATTTTTTTTATTAAGTGGCGACCAACTTTACCCGCTTGTCTTCACCCAAAAAAAACTTTACCCGCTTGTCCATAGACAATGCTGTCCACCAAGAATTATCTTGACGACATAAAAACAAATTGTATTTCAGTACAGTGAAGCGTGTGGGGCGCGAGCTCAGCCTCCCTCTTTAATGTTTAATCTACTGATTTTTTTTAAAATAATAATAATATTACAATTTTCAAATTCGATCAATCTCTCGACCTCCGTCCATGAAATGACGAGCGTGATGCTTAAAATTATTTTAAGTGGAAAGATAATGTTGTAATTATAGGTTATTTATGACTCAACATTAGTGAGATGTCTCTTCAATTCATGTGCAAAAAAATTTGTAAACGTACGTGCAGAAGATTTACTAGTCATCTCTTTAGTTAACGTGTAGAAGCTTTAATAGATTTTTCTTCTGTTCACGTGAAATGGGTTCTTTGTCTTTAAGAAGACGCGTCTCTTTAGTTCTATGGAGGTGTGCCAATTTCGAAAAGTGTTTAACATTGCCTAGTTCGTATAGTGCTAATGCAAATGGGTTCGATGTGTTGTATATTGGGAGGCATAGTTCGAAATTCTTCAAAGCCTTTAGGAGATCCATTAATCCACACCTCGCCTAATGTTTAATTCTTTTTCTATTTTATAGCATCTAGCAAGTTTATATTTGGTGTGTAATTCAATCATCTTTATTTGTTAAGATTATGTAAACATTGACTTAGTTATTATTAAATCTGCTATCACTTTCTCATAATTTTTTTTTGTTTATATTTTCTGGTTACAACAAACGGCATTGTGCAAAAGGAACATCATATAATAAATGCGACAAAACCAGCTGCATTCATATTAATCACTCGATCAGACAATACTCTTCAAAGTAAATATACCAAATCATTTATTTCAGTTCTTTCTAAAATATATTCTCTTTCATATCTCGAATTATTTTCAATACATATAATATAATTCATCGTCTAATCGATCATATTCCCAATCAAAAAATAAAAAGACTAATTTTCTTCATTCCCTTGAAATAATTCACAAGACGATACAAAAAGTGTCTCCTGCCCCGTCACGCAAGAGCAAATGAAAGCTAATAATAATGCATATATCGTATAATCAACGAAAAAATAATATAAAAAGGAACTAGTGGAGATATTCAGCAACCAATTATTGCCCGGCCGATGCAACTTTCAGGATCCCCCGCCAACCCTTCTCTTTCAACTGTTGATATCAAATAATTAAGAATGGCTTGGCAAAAATACATAGACAATCAAATAATAAATAAATAAATAAATAGTTAATATCATGAAAAACTTCAAATCAATACACATGTGATAATTTTATCCCAAACTAATTTTTTGACCACTAAAAATCCCAAACTAGTACACTTGTGATAAATTTACCCTCAGTTTGTTTCCGTTAAATTTTACTATCAAATTGCTTTGTTAAATAACACGCGACAATTAACTGATGTACCAATTTTATATTTTACCCTCCATTTATCACAGGAGTACCTGTTTGTAATTTTTTTTGGTATTATTTCAATTTAACGAAAACTAATGAAGGGTAAATTTGTTACAAATATAACAGTTTGGGGTTTTTAGTAGTAAAAATATTAGTTTTGAATAAATTTGTCATAAGCGTACCAGTTTGAGGTTTTTTATGATAAAAAAAATAGTTTGGAGTAAAATTGTCACGGATGTACCAATTTGGAGTTTTTCGTGGTATTAACCAAACTAAAGCGCAAGAGCTAGCCAAGGAGGACAGCCCTTGCTGTGAAATAGTGGTGCGAATGTAGGAAAATCCTTTTATTTTTTGTAAACTATTAATGGAAAAATCTCTCGAGCATAAAAGACAAATGAACCACATCACTTGTTGCGAAATTTTTTTTTCAATAAATCCTTTATTGAAAATGAGAGATGGGAGAATGCGGGTTTTAATTTGGCTGAAACTACAAGAATATTTACCCGGGCCTAAGAAAATTAATATTTATAATGGAAAAAGGCCTAACATAATTAGATCTTATCTTTGGCCCCCGGTAAAAAAGGAAAAATAAAAATAGCGAGTCAATAAAATTAATGATTTGTTGAGGGGCAAATGTAATTGTCAGCGTCAGTAACCGGACGAGTGAATATGATAAACAACATTATTAAGGATGGCGACAAAGAAAGATGTCGACACACAAGGTCATTGGGAACGTCGGACGACTTGGACATTTGCATCTGCCCCAATAGCAGCTTGTAGATGCGTGTAGAATCACTAGCGACAGTTCAGTCGATAAGTTTGATTTCTTTTGTCAACAGTCACGATTCTATGGCGACACTTGGAGGAGAAAAGTAGCTGCACCAAATGGAAGATTTGCTGGTCGCAAACAATCCCTTGAACAATACGTGAAAGGGCGGAGGGAATCGACCGTTTTGACTAGTTGATCTTAGTTTAATTCAGCTTTTGAACAAGTTGGTGGTCATCTTTGTCTTTAACAAAGGGGCGAACTTACTTGGCAAGCCCCGTAGTTTTGGCATCGCCAACTCCAGTGGATATTCTTGCCGGCAATGACAAGGTACGCAATTTAATTACAGCTATTATAACTAGAAAGAAAGAAAATATGCAAGGCTTTGTTTATTTTGCGAAAAATAAATAATTTAAAAATAATTTTCTAAAAGTAATTATTTATATTACTTGAAATAATTAATTAATGAAAAAATATTATCTAAATCCTTCGATTTTTTTTTCCTGCAATTATTTTTGTTAAAGTACAATGCAAATTTATAACTCCCGGTACCTTATTCAATTTTATTTTACTTTTACTCTTTTGAATATCGTGCTCCAATCCTTAGTCCTCATGATCAGATGACGAACCACCACAATTGGATTGGTCAACAAAAGCAACAGATCCGACTAGGGGCGACTCGGTGGTTCATCACTTCTTCTTTTTTTTGTAAAAATTATTTAAAAAGTCTTAAAGTTATCGTAATTTTGTCAATTTAGTCATAAACCTTTTAATTGTGTTAATCGAATTCTAAACCTTTTCACGTTTTTCCAATTGAGTTCATCTGGCCAATTTTGGCTAAAAAAACGTTAGCGTGGACGCCGACTGTCTTAAGTGATATGGTTAGTACTGATGTAGACATTTTACATAATATTTTAATATTTTTTTCGATTTTTTTTAGTTTTTATTCTATTTTTTCCATTTTTTTTCTTTTCTTCTCTTTCTTCTTCTTCCCTCCGCCGGCCATCGCCGGCCTCGTTGACGGCCGGTAGAGGTCACTGGCCTCACGTGAAAATCCTGACAAGGGCGGAAAGAGGCGGAGATGAAGGTGCCAAGCCAGACGCAGGCCTTCTTGATTGATGGGGTCGCTAATCTCGGCGGTGTACTTGCCCCACCCCCGCCTTTGTACACCCCTATACTCGGGCTTGGTAGCGCCAAGGTGTTGGTCATGGTGGTGGCTCTTCAGGGCCAATCCAGCGAGCTCCGGGACGTTTTTGGGCATCATAGCGGCTCTACTTCGAATCATGCTGAGAGAGAGGTGCAGGTAGGAGGATTGGAGAGGAAAGACCAACAAGTGGCGAAGCTTCTTCCACTTGTTCAAGCTCCTATTACCCTCTCTCGCCAGGCCAGGTGTGGGCATCCCTTACCTGAGGCCATCAGAGGTCGTCGGCCGTCAATGAGGCCGGGCGATGGTCGACGAAGGGAAAAAGAAAAAAGAAAAAAATTAAAGTAGGAAAAGATATGAAAATAAAAAATAATAAATAAAAGAATACATAGATAATTCGGAAAAAAATATATTAAAAATATCTATGTCAGCACCGATCGTGTCACGTTAGACAGTCGGTGTCTACATTAATGTTTTCCTGTAAAAATTGGTCAAATTGACTTAATTGGCAAAATATGAAAATATTTATGATCAATTTGTATAATTATAAGGTTTAAAATCGAATTGATCATTTTTTGGATAATTATATATATATATATTTTTTATCGTAATGAGGTTCACCACTTGACCCACTTGTCAACAGACAATGCTGTCCACCAAATTATCTTGACGAGATCAAACGATCATGTCACAAAAGCGTGAAGCGTGTGGGGCACGAGCTCAAACTCTCCATTTAATCTGCTGATTTTTTTTTCAAAAAATAATATTCAATATTCCGATTCGATTAATCTCTCATTAAAATTATTTTAAGTGAAAAGATAATAATGCGACGAAATCAGCTGCATCCAAATTAAGTGCTCGGTCAGTCAAAACTCTTCAAAAATAATACATTATTTATTTATTTCAATTCACGAATTATTCTCAATATGCACGATATAATTCAACGTCTAATCGATCATCTTCCCAGCTAAAAAACCAAACTAATTTCCTTCATTCCCTTAAAATAATCCACAAGTTGATATCCCACAAGAACAAATATACAGTCAATGAAAATAATATAAAAGGAGCACTAGTGGAGATTCGGTCATCAATTATTGCCCGGTCGATGCAACTTTAAGGATCCCATACACCCTTATCTTTCAGCTATTGATTGATATCATCAAGATCGATATGGCAAAAAATGACCAGACAATCAAACACTATATAGATAAATATACGAGAACCAAGAGCTAGCTAGCCAGGGGACAGGGACCACCCTTGCTAAATAGTGGAGTGAATAATTGAAAATCCTTACTTTTTTTTTCCATTAGCTATAAATGGAAAAATCTCTCGAGCATAGAAATTATCGCCTCGGAATGCAAGACAGATGAAATCGAAAAACCCTCGTTGTGAAATGCCTTTTCGTGAATCCCTCGATGAAAACGAGAGATCAGAGAATGCGAATTCTAATTTGGCCGAAGCTACGGGAATTATTTATCTAGGCTGGAGATGATGAATATTTATCTTGAAAAAAGGCCAAACATATAATTTAGATCCCGTCTTATGCCTGGTAAAGAGGTGAAAAAAGAAAGAATAGTGGGTCGACAAAATAATGACTTGTTGAGGGCAGATGTAATTATCAGTATCAGTAACCACGCAAATAAATATTAAATAAAAAAACGTTATTAAGGATAAGAACAGGATCGATAGAACCTTCCACAACTTGGACATTGCAACTGCTGCAGCCCGGCAACTTGCTAGATGCGCGCAGAATCACTACTAGCTTTTGCCTGTCGCAAACTGTGGAGGGGCAAAAGGGAATCAAATTATAATTTGGACAAGTTGATCTAGTTAATTAAGCAATAAACTTGTTGGTAATCTTCGTCTTTAACGGCGAGGCGAGACTTACTTTGGCTGTGCCCGATCCTTTCGGCATCTCCGTTGCCGGCCATGACAAGGTACGCGAACTGTGCCACGGATATTATTATAACCAGAAAGAATTGAAGGAGCATAATCCTCGGAATGCTCTTAGAAGGAAACATGTACGTTTATTCCCATTCGATCGGAGCATATGCTTCTCTCGCATCTGAGTCGGCGTTTCGGTGCGGTCCAAAACGGGCGCCAAGATCTTGTGCTCCCCCGTGGAGTCTCGCCCTAGACATGGGGGTGAAACGAAAACCTAAGTGACGTCTCGCGTGGCGTAAATCGATTATAGACTGGCAATATGATTGGGGGTTCTCTTAATCCAACTTGTGTATAATTTAATGAACGGAGGGAGATACGATCAAGATAGAGATGAAGTGTGCAAGGCGTGGGAATCTAAAACCTATTCGTAAAAACAAATGCGGAGGCATCATCTCTCAAGTCAAGCAAGTTGGATTAGTTTAAGCATAGGCGGATAAACACGAAAATTTTTCTTTCCTTCTCGGCTCATCTAGTTGTTCTATGATTGCTCTTAATTTTTTTTCTTTGGGAACTTACACGTAAAAAAACGGTTTCATGCTCGATTGATTGTTAATGGTCATGTGTAAGCATGTAAAACTTTATCGAACCGCTGAAAACTGTTCTAAACTTTTAATCTGTTAAATGAACGTGTGATTTAATATTTAAATTTCTAACACTTCTGTTCATGTGTTAGTCGGACTTTGGCTTAGGACCAGGCGTGGAATTCTATAATAGCGAAGATATATACGAGATTTAGAAAGATTTAAACTTAATTCTTCTTACTATGTTAACTTGACAATGGCTTCACAAAATCTTATTAATCAAGGAGCGGTCCCTATAAGCTTCCACGATGGCAACGAGGGCAAGAAAGAGCTCAATCGCGCACCAATTAAGGAGGAGAGCGCCATCGGAATATACACGGAAAGCCGGAATTAGCACACGAGAGACGCTTTCCGACGAAATAGGGACGCTCAGCATCGGAACTCCAATGTTAAGCGCGTAGCGCTCGGGGGCAACAATACCGTCGGGACGACGAGCGACCTTTTTCGCGAAGGTGCCTCGCCCTGTATCCGAAGGGTTACAGAAAAGAAGAAGAAGTCGGGGGAAGAAATCGGCGCTCAGCTCTGAATTCGTCGCCCCGCAATTCAAGACAACGGCGGCATCATCATCATCATCATCATCATAATCATGTCCTGTGCTGTGCGGCTCCCCCGATTCGATTGGAGCTATGTGCACTCCCACCAATAAGTCTCACGAGGCCCAACTTCCGCCCCCCTTAATATCAATGAATTTCGTCGTCATCCTTAGGAAAGAGAAAAATCGGAAAAGAAACGGAAGAAAACACAAGTTCCGAATTCATTGTTATTTCCTTTTCCTTTCTCAATGAGAAGCGGCGTGCGCGCGCGGGCGGGGAATCGAATGGGTACAAAAACAGGCCGTCGGGGCTCGGACGGACCAGCTCGTTTTGGGTTCATCACGTGTCGCGCCCTCGCCGTACCCACCCGCTCCCCTCGCGGGGCCCGCCCAGCCCCCCGCGCGTCCCGTCCCGTCCCGTCCCCACACCCCTTGTCCCCTCTCCCTCTCTCTCTCTCTCACCTTCTCCATCCGTCAACTTCCATCTTTTCGAGGCGTGTTTTATTTGGCGTCCTTTTGTCGTGTTCGCGGGGTCTGATTCCGGTGCGTGCACCTGCCCCCCCTCCCCCTTAAAAATTAAGCGGGGGGCAAGAAAAAGGATGAACATCAAAGAAGAAGTCCCGGGCGAGATTAAAAAGGGCTCGGCGGGCTCCCTTCGATTGACCCCGTCGGCCGGGCCGTTATTACGGTTCTTGCCACTCGCGCCTTTTTACCCGCCCCCTCGTCCCCCCTTGGCTTCCTGTCCTGGCGGCTTCCTCCCCCGGGGGCGGGTCGCGATCCTTGACGATCTTGCCCGCCACGTGCGTACTGGCCCCTGCCCAACTACCCGGTCACTTCCCCGTTTGACCTTTTTCTCTCTCTCTCTCTCGCCTTTTTCTTTCCTTTTTTTTTTCCTTCTTTTTGTGTTGATTTAGCGGAAAATCTCACGTTAATATACCCGCGACGAATTCGCCGAATCAATTTTTGACCGCGAAAAAACTTTGAATTAGCATACCCGCAACAAATTTGACCCGCTAAAAATCCCAAGACCAGTACGTTTACGATAAATTTATCCTCCCATCAGGGTTTCATTAAACTATATTGATGTCACGAAAAATCACGAACTGGTACACCCGTGACAAACGGACGGTAAAACTCTAGATTGGTACGCTCGTTAAATGCCACGTGTCATCCAACTTAACAATTTGACGGTAGGGTGAATTTATCGCAAATGTACCAGTTTGAGGTTTTTTGTGATTAAAAAAATTAATTTGGAATAGATTTATTATAGGTGTATTAATTCAAATTTTTTTATAGTAAAAGAATTAATTTAAGATAAATTTGTTTTAGGCGTATCGATTTTGGATTTTTCGTGGGATCGACTCTCTTCTTTTGTGTTCGGAAGGTTTTGACCGAAAATTTGGAGAGTTTGGTTTTCGAGAGGACTTAGCAACGAGTTTGTGCCAACGTGAAGAGCATGAGAGGATATTAGGGGCGCTTTCTTTCGGTCATGCCATTTGCTGGTCGTTGCAACGATCGTCTCGTGTCCTCTCCCTTTATGTTTTGCATTGCTTGTGGTTTATTGTAGAGCAAGTACCCTCATTTACGTATCTTTTTTCTTGCTTGGTTTCGGGTGACGGATCGGAATTCGTTACGCGCGACAAGAAACCAATTTCCGTCACGATAATAGCATTTGTATGGATGAATCGTTGCGCGATCATGTCAGTCTATTCGAGGCTTGGAGAGTAAAGCGTGATTAGCATTTTCGTAAGACGTCAGTCAGT
Source organism: Syzygium jambos (assembly GCA_031216235.1). NCBI lineage: Eukaryota > Viridiplantae > Streptophyta > Magnoliopsida > Myrtales > Myrtaceae > Syzygium > Syzygium jambos. The sequence continues at coordinate 17,992,328 of CM062228.1, forward strand.
GCTTCAGTTGATGGGCACCTCTTGCTTCTTTCAAACTATATACCATCCACTCAATGTTGGTGTTCCTTCATTTCGGGGCCGGAAAATGAATTTCGTAACTTATTCTATCTTGAGGATCTTACAAACTAGCACCTCTCTAATTTTAAGTCCCTTTTCTTTTATGTTGTTTTCTCTCGAGATATATATGAAAAATCATTACTTCGGAAACTTCAATTATTATACGGCAGAGAACTCGAATATTACGATCATCATACGTAAAGAGGATCCGTTTTTCTGGGCACGAGTCCATGACTTTCGGCTACAGACCGTCCAATGCTAGGAGGAACCTTCCCCGAATCTTCATCTAATTTTTTCTCTCGACCCTTCGAGTCGTTTGATAACAAGGGAAACGGTAGAAACATCGATCATGCATGTTACGGTAACTTTCGACGAAAGCCAATTCGATTTGTTGAAGCGCGTTGAATTTAGCATTAGGGGTTTTGTGGTCCAGAAACTAAGATTGGGACTTAGAAGACGCTAGGGTACAGATATCGAGTATTGGGGATTTTCTTTTACATTGTTTTCTTTTGAAAATATATATGAAAAATTATTATTTCATAAACTTTAATTATTATACGGCAGAGAAATCGAGTATTACGACCATCGTACATAAAGAGGATCCGTTTTTCTGGGCGCGAGCCCATGACTTTCGGCTACAGACCGTCCAGCGGTAGGAGGAACCATTCCCGAATCTTCGTCTCATTTTTTTCTACCGACCCTTCGAGTGGTTCGATAACAAGGGAACGGTAGAAACATCGATCGTGCACGTTACGACGGCTTTCGACGGAAGCCAATTCGATTTGTTGAAGTGCGTTGAATTTAGCATTAGGGGTTTTTGTGGTGGGGAAACTAAGATTGGGAACTTAGAAGACGCTAGGGCGGGGAAGGTAAGAGAAGATAATAAGTCCCCTCGGGGGTGCGACGAACGAAGGATTTCGTGAAAAAAGTTAGGCAGCTTTGGTCCGCCCGTACGATCGGGGTTTGGTCAAATCGGGTGAGACGAACTTCTCTTTAGATTCGGTAAGGCGAAGGAGAACTCAGCAGGCATGTTTCACAAAGGTTGACCGGTTACGCCCGGAATTAATCTCTTCCTTAAAAAAATAAAATTAAAAAAATTGATCTCCTTCGTCACGTCTCACGCACGAATTGACAAAAAGACATAAGCTGTATTTCATATATATATTTATTTGTAATTTTCGGGAATAATTCTGTTTCGATAGACAGTAAAGTACAAATTAATACGAAGCTTAGGAAAAAATTATCAAAAAAGTCTTAAACATACTGCGCTTATGCCAAATCAGTTTTAAAATTTTTCAATTTTGCTAATTGAGTCATAAACCTTTTGTTGATTTGTCAACCGAGTCCATTCGGTTAAATTTGGCTGGAAATTGCCGACGTGGCATAGCCGGCGGTGACGTAGATTATTTTCCGTAATATTTTTATTACTTTTTGAATTTTTCCTCCTTTCCTTTTTTTTTTTTCCTTTTCTTCTCTTTTCTTTTTTCTTTCCATTTTCTCTTCCCTCCTTTTCCCTCCGTCGGCCACCATCGATGTTGCCGGCCTCAGGCGAGCCGGGCGAATCACTCATTAACGGAGGAGCCTGCAAGAGTAAGAAATCCGATATCCTCGCCTTTCATGGGAGGGGGGAGATACCGTTCATTTTCCAGCGAAACGAAGCGGGGTCTAGAAAAAAAAGGGGGCAAGAAATCCGAAATCCTCCCCCACGATTTACTTTGACCCTCGCCTCGTTTTACTCCTGCTCAAATGCTCGCGGCGTAAATCCACCCGCCCCGGGAAGGGCAGACGCGTACTTTCACGAAGCGCGCGGTGTGATTACCGGCCCCGCCCGAGGGCAGATCCGTAAAACCGGCCCGCCCCCAATCCGCGACAACTTGCGCTACGATAGCACGATCCCCACCGAGCCCAAGATGTCATCAAAATAAAAAGCCCCGAAGGAGGAAGAAGAGGAAGAAGAAGAACAGGAACGATCTCCATTTTCTCTCCGCAACATCATAGCCACCGCTCTCTTCAAATCAGATCGACCGATCGATCTCACACCCGCCGCCGATTCACGGGCCAGAAGCTCCGATCGCCGCCGGCGTGCCCTTCCTTCCGGCTCCCGCCTGATCTTTTTCCCGTACCGTCCCCCCCGTTCTCGCAATGTGTGGAGGTGCCATCATCTCCGATTTCATCCCCAACCCGAGGTCCCGCACGGTGACTGCGGACTTCCTGTGGCCCGATCTGAAGCGGTCGTCGCTGTCGTCGGGCGGCAAGAAGCAGCGGTCGAGGAGCAAGGCCAAGTCGGAGCTCATCGGCGTCGTGGACGATGACTTCGAGGCCGATTTCCAGGGCTTCAACGACGACTCCGAGGTCGAGGACGATCTCGACGACGAGGTCGAGGTCGAGGTCGTCGACGTCAAGCCCTTCGCTTTCTCGGCCACCGCTTCCAAGCCCCGAAGCTCCAGCGGTAAAACCTTGTCCCCCGCGGCTCCCTCGTTGCTCTGGTCACCTGATCTTTCTTTCGGAAGAGTGCTTTCCGTTTCAAAGTTTTTTTTTTTTTTTTGGGGGTAAAAAGTGCTTTTGCGTTGATTGTGCCCGTTTTTGTGAATAGTGGCTTCATTTTGCTTATTAGGGAGTTGGAAATGGGGTTGTGGTGTTCTAGTTCGATTTGCTTGCTGGGTTTGATTTTGTTGAGTGTTCTAGACAAGAGTGTTCGTATCCGAGGATCGTCTTTTGTATGTGTTGTGTCCTTTTGGGTTTTTATTGAAGAGATGATACATGCAAATTGGTTGTTAGCTTTATGAAGTCATCCTCTTTAGATAGATCGAAACGCTTTTGATCGTGAGGAATATGGCTCCCCTTCGGCTTTTTTGTCCAATTATACCGGGTTTGATTTTCGCTAGATAATTAGGATGTTTTAAGTCTTGGTCGCAGGTAAAATGGTTCATAGGATATGTAGCGAGGTGTAGAGCGAATAAACTGCAGGTGCTTGGTGTAGAGTATCTCAACTAGAGGAGCTTTCTTTGTCGAATTAGCCCGTTAGTAGATATATAAGTTTGTAGTCTGATGTATAATTCACAGCCATTAGATCTGCAACTCCTTCGGTATTAACTTTTGTGATAAAAATTGCTTTTGGCTTCATGAGCTCTCATCAGGTCTGAACTTGGGTTCAAATGTGTAGTTCGTGGGAAACTTTAGTACTGCAATTGACCGAAAGACATAGCTATCCATTGTGGACCGCAAATAATACTTTTTACCTCTTAAGACGTTCAGTTGAAAGTTTATTGTGTCAAGGCTACATCTAATGATCTGATTCTGGCGACTTACTCACGGGTAATATGATTGAAAGATTGTTCTTTTCGTTGATGATTCATGATACTATGTCGATCTGATTTGTAGTCCACTAGAATGTCTATGTGCTAGCATTTGCTACTAGTGAGGCTTCTTTTGTTTCGACAAATCTGGCATGTGCGTGTTTTTATCCTGCTATATTGAGACTTGAATGGTGTTGATGTTCTAATCTGAAAGACTTGTCATCATCAATCGCATTTAAATGGAGTTGGATGATGCTGAATGGAGTACTAGTTATAGCTCAATCTTCCCATCAGTTTGCTGTAGGTCTATTAGACGGTGTGTGTTATATCAGTGTCTTCTCGTTATCATTGAGTGTGATGTGATGTTTCTTTCTTCCGATTCTGAAGGCTCTTCAACCACCAAAACTGTGGAGTATAATGGGCAAGCTGAGAAATCTGCCAAGAGAAAGAGGAAGAACCAATATAGGGGAATCAGGCAGCGTCCATGGGGCAAATGGGCTGCCGAGATCCGTGACCCAAGGAAAGGGGTTCGAGTTTGGCTTGGGACATTCAACACAGCAGAAGAAGCTGCCCGAGCTTATGATGCTGAGGCTCGGAGGATTCGTGGCAAGAAAGCTAAAGTGAACTTCCCTGATGATTCTTCCAACTCATCGTCAAAACGCTCTGTGAAGTCAAATGCTCAGAAACTTCCTAAGACAACAACAAGCAGCGCACAGCCAAATCCGAATCAAAATTTCAATTATGCGAGCAGCTCTGATGAGGACATTTACAGTTCCATGGGTTTCGTTGAAGAAAAACCGCTTACTAACCAATTTGGATATGGTTTTAATGCCCAAGGGGTTTCTGAACCGAAATCTCTTACCCCTGCTGACAATGCCCCCTTGTACTTCAATTCAGACCAGGGAAGCAACTCATTTGATTGTTCTGACTTCGGATGGGGTGAAAATGGCCCAAAAACTCCGGATGTCTCATCTGTACTTTCAGCTACTCTGGAAATTGATGAATCTCAGTTTGAGGATGCTAACCCAAACAAGAAATTCAAGCCTGATTCTGAAGACATTGTGTCTGATGAAGAAAACGCTGCTGCAAAGACATTCTCCGAGGAGCTGTCTGCTTTTGAATCCCAGATGAAGTTCTTACAGATGCCATTTTTGGAGGGTGGCTGGGATCCATCAATGGAAGCTTTACTTGGTGGAGAGGCGACTCAGGATGGTGGAAATGCAGTGGATCTCTGGACCTTTGATGACCTTGCCCCCATGATGGGGGGAGTCTTCTGAAAGGAGTTACCCTTGGCTGGTTTTTTATGTAAATAAGGCTACATGTTAGTGAGTCCTCGACTGCGTGCCTGTCTTATTACATTGAGCTGTTTTCCAATGTTAATTATCCTAGTCAATGAGAAAGAGAGAGCTTGTTACCTAATTATGCTGCAATGCTTTCAGGAATGATTGTCTACTTTGGTGGAGGAGTTCAAACGGTTGAACATGGTTAAGCCTCGGATGAAGTGTGGTTTCTCAGGAAGACGTGTGTTGTATTGAATTATGCTGCTGACTAGGCTTCGTTTCAATGTGAAGACCTTGTTATTGGAATTTGTGAACTTATGTCTGTAATTTGATGATTTCGTGTGATAAATGCTGAAACTCTGATGACGGCAAAAAGCTTGTTCTGTTGGCCAGTGTGCTTCTCTCAATAATTGCCGGGGCCTGTGATGATTTTTGTGGCAGTGTCTTGGATTGGATTTTTTCTCTTGTATGCTACCTAAATACTTAGGCAGTGCCATAGATCTCTAGTTTGGTCAATTAGTGATGGAGAAATCGACCAAAAGAAGGATCACGAGCTCAATGCCCCTCTCTCTCTCTGTCATATTGGTTTTTTATAGTCTTTACTGATATAACGAGTTGGGGTTCTCCTAATACTGTGACTTGAATTCAGATGATCGCCGGATTCATCTGTGTCGAGTCAGTCACCCTTTGGTCTTTTGGGTTGATACGCATCTCAGGTCCTTCTCTTTGGTAAATATCTGCTCATATCATTACCTGATGCTTTTCGGGTTCAGCAAGTTGTAGGAGCTTGGCTTCTGGTTCTACTCTGCCCGGGCGAAAAAAGTTCTCCCTCGATTGAGTCGCTGATAGAGTTGTAAATGTTGAAGTTAGGCCTGGGGGCTTATCTCAGGAAGTGTTTGCTGACTATCTAATCCTTTTCTTTGGAGTAAAATTGAAGTTGTTACACCAACTCCTCTCTACAGCAGAGAATGGGAAGGAAAAGAAGGAAAAAAAACTTCATTATAAGCACGTGGGGGTGGTCTGAGTCTTTTGGAATTGTTAAAAAGAGGCTGCTTCTGGCGTCGACAATGCCATGTGATGGTGATGGGCACTCACGGTGGGGCATTAGTTTGAGCCATTGGCGGGTCAATGAATGGTTGGTGAAATAGCGAACGGGGGGTGTGTGGTGAGGGTCGGGTGGGGAAATTTCTTTTCCCTCTTTTTTTGTCTTGTAGCGAAATTGCATTGGAAGGCGAACCCTTCTGCAGCGATTCTGAATCTAATAATCTTTAGGGGCAGAGGAAATTGGAGAATCTTTCTGAGGAGGAATTGAACGAGGGCAACGCAGTTGGCTCGTGAATATTGATTGATTCAGCGAGCTGCTTGAGGCTCGTCCCGGCAGCGGCTGGGCATATACTGTGGATCAGAGTTCATCCTAACCGTAGATTAAATAAGCTTGATTTCATCTGTGGGTCTCGTATGATTAGCGATTGTGATTGCATTAGATCCATGGACCAGGGTCCATTAGATCCGTCGATGGACTAGGGTTCAGGCAAGAGTTTCTCCTACGGCGGTGGTGGGGCAATGCCTCGGGTGATGGTAGATTGAACGTGTTGGAGTTAGACATGTGAAAATTGACCAGAGATCATTATTTGTGTTGGGATTGATTTGGGTATTAAAATGATTCATTTACATAAGTATTCATTTAAATCTGCCGCATCATTTGGTACGTCGGTTTTCAGATCAGTTTTGATAATACCCAATGTCTCTGTGTTATGAGCCAATGTCTGGCGTTTTTATTTGCTCCGCCCATCACAATCATCGGATCATGTGAGTCCCCTTCGATATCGATCATTGCGACGTACTGGATATTGCACGAAATTCGGTGGGTTCACATGATGTGCCCGCAAGTTTTGCAGGGACTTCACAATGCCGAAGGAAGTGCAACGAAGCGAAACAAGTCAATACATCATAACTAACTTATCATAGAACTGTATTAAGTCGAAACTTGCTTGTCCATACTCAAAATTAAGTGACATTCGTTGAACTTTCCCCTCTTTTCGTGCTTAGTTGTGGATAGCCAATATCGGTCTCCCTCCCTACAGTCAAAAGAACAAATTTCCTGGAACTTGCTTGGCGATTCCAAGCAAATCATTTGACCCGGCAGAAAGATGTTATGCATCGATCCAAGAACAAATGCTTCAGACAAAATCATTCGACATTTTTCTTGGTCAATGCATAAGACTTTGGAAAATAAGGTTGTGATCGCCAGACTGCCACATGAAAGGGAGAGACATAAATCTTAAAACAAGAGGAAACATGCAAGCATTGTCTAAATAAAGATCATCATGTTGACTCCAACTCTGAATGCAATTTTCACGGCCGCATTCGCAAGCCTGTTCATCTTGATTCGCTGCGACAATCCGTCGCCAAGAGATGTCGCTTTGTTCATCTTTGGGGACTCCATCAACGATGCAGGAACCAACAACTACATCAACACCACCGTGAACTTCAGAGCCAATTTCTTTCCCTATGGAGAGACTTTCTTCCATTATCCCACCGGCTGATTCTCCAATGGCTGTCTTATTACCGATTTTATCGGTATGTTTTCTCGTTCTAACTTGTGTTCAAAGGATTGCCAACGAGCTTGCAAAGCTTCACGACATAGCTCTCATATCAATTCTGAAGAAGCTAGAGGCTCAGCTACAAGGATTCAAGTACTCCTACTTTGACTTCTACACTTCAGCCCGGGATAGAATCCGAAACCCATCGAAATATGGTCGGTAATACAAGTCTTTCTAACCTTAATTTGTGCTCACATCTTTCTATAGGCAATGAAAGGCGACGGACTCTTTTCTTCTAAAATTAATTTCAGGCTTCAAGGAGGCGAAAATGGCATGTTGCGGTTTGGGTCCATTTAGGGGGAATCCGAGCTGCGGAGGCAAGAGAGGAGTGAAAGAACATTCGTTGTGCCGTCGTCCTGAGAAATTTTTCTTCTTTGATAACCATCCGACCGAGAGGGCCAATCAAACAGTATGCTCAATTGATGTGGAACGGAAGTTCAAGCATAACTGGGCCATGTAATGTAGAAGGGCTGTTCAAACTTGGGCGAGCTTAGGACTTTTTCTTGGACCCTTGAGGAAATAAAGGTACTTGAGTGCTGATAGTTGAGCTAATTAGATCGATTTATCACTTGATACTATGCTTTTTAGTTCCATTTGGGGCGACAAGACATAGGTATCGCGTTCTCGTGAGGTTTATCATGAAATATCAATAATCTATCTGATTCCATTTAACGTTTAAGAGAAAAGACTGAGGATGGAAGGGTATTGTAATGCCAATGGATTTCGTTATGCAGTCCATTAAATTATGTGCGAGCTTGATCATCCGTTCGTCGTCGAGATGGACAGAGCCCAAATAAAGTAATGTATTAACAACTCTATTTTGGTGCGATTCATCTAGTGTCTAAATATACAATATATGTACAAGTTTGGCCCACCTCGGCACTTGGAAAATGGCATTTGATGAGATTAGATTATTCACGTGGTGTAACAACCCAACATGATTTTACCAAAATGGTGAATCATTAGGAATTTAGACGTTCATGTATATGATGAGATTACGCCAAGAGATGGGGTATAGATGATCCTTGATAGATTTCGATAGTCCGTTATGCAGAATTGGTTAAGAATGTTGTCGGCATTTGGTCCAGTTAATGGACCTACCGGATTGCCACAAAACACCGCATCATATGGGCCGTCCACCATCAAAGATCCAAAGACCCTGCTTTCTTATTATGCATATCGCTCTATACAAAATTGGGGTACATATTTGGACAATGCAGTCATTTGATGGTATAAAGACATTATGAAGATTATCATTGCGTCGGGTGATAGATATGTCTTTGATCCCACGTTGTGGGCGCACGAGCTATTTCATCGGTGAATAACTGTAATGCGACCTCCAACTAGCGCGAAGCGTTTTAAACCAGTGAAACGTCGATTAATCGTGATAAAAAATCACACTATATCGCATTGCAGAGGGTTTCGAGTGGGAGCTGCCATTAGATCCCAGAGTGAGGGCACTTTATCGGGTTTAAATACTCAGATTTCACAATGTCTACATACAGGTTGTTATGTTGGCAGAAAAGTCCCGCGCGACCTTAAATAGACACGACACTTTTCATGATGTCAGGGGGCAGCATGCGAGCCATGATCAGAGCAAGGCCCATGTGAGGCTGCCCTGAGATTGTTCAGACGTATCTCCCAAGTTTAAACTTAAGTCAAGAGACCAATGCAAACTCAATGTATAAATGTACTTCTGTATGGAAAGAACATGTACGAGTACTGACATATTAAGATTCATTACGTAACTGGTCGTTCTCAAGACGCAACCGCGATTTACGTGCGTCCATGCTCTGCCATAGATAGCACTGTTCTTCTTTTCTTGAGCTGAGAACGAAATATTATGCTTGGCAAAACGAGCACGACGCTGCCGATTATGACTTCACTAGTCCTGGTAAATGCACGGAGAGAAGGCTTCGTGACAACTACTATAATCGCCACATTTTAGAGGACGAACATCATCCAACACACACAGGTCATCATGTCGGCTCCAGCTCTCCACTTCATTCTCTTCGCTGTTTTCGCGAGCCTCTTCGTCTCCGCTCGCTGCTGCAATCAATCTCGGAAAGATGTAGCCCTGTTTATCCTCGGCGACTCCCTCAACGATGCAGGGACCAACACCTACCTAAACACCACTGCAGGTTATAGAGCAGATATTCCTCCTTATGGCGAGACGTTCTTCTTGTTAGAGTTGGCGAATACTTCGGAAATCTTTGTTTTTCATACCAGGCATGCCCACGTGAGCTTAAGGAAACCGAAGTATGAACCGATGATATGTGACCCCTACGCACGAAATGTCGAGGGTCCCACTGCCCGGACAGCAGGTGAGGGTTCCGTTCCCCGGTGAGCAGACATGGGCTCGGGGTAGCGCCCCCGAAACAACATCGGATTCGCTGACTCGTTTGTCGTGGGATCAAAGGAATTTGGATAGGCTTGGGCTTTGGGCCCACTTTAAGTTATATATATATTGTACTCATATGAGAAATCATTGTAATAAGTGACTGTGATCGAAAACCTAAATATCATAGTGGTATCCCTTTGCAGGACGTAATCTTATTTTAGGGTGAACCTGAGTAAACTTGTGTATCAATTTTTTTATTATCTGTATGATTCTTTTGATTCTATTTAGGATATAACCCATTACTTCCATCACCCCACTGGCAGATTCTTCGATGATCGTTTGATCGTTGATTTTATCGGTAACTTCTCTGTATTTTTTTTCCGGGTAACTTGTAGGCAAATTCTATTTGTTTCCTTCATCGGTTACTGCTTAATTCATTTATTGTTCTATGTTGTTTTCTTTTTCTTTGGTCATGCAGCTGAATATGCAAAGCTGCCGCTGATTCCACCATATCTCAAAATAAAAGATGATGAATTCATGGGAGGGGCGAATTTCGCGTCCGGCGGAGCTGGTGCTTTGGTTGACACTTATAAAGGATATGTATGTTTCTTATTTGTTTATTTATTGAAGCTCTAATTAACATGAATATTTCCATTTTTTGAGACTGCAAGAAAGCTGGGAAAGGAATAAGTTTGTGTTCTTGACTTATCAGGTGGTGGATTTGAAGATGCAGCTGAAGCAGCTTGAACAGCTAGAGAAGAAGCTGAGGAAGGAGGTGGGGAGCGAGAAGGCGAAGAGGATAATCAAGGAGGGTGTTTACCAGATTAACATCGGAAGCAATGATTACTTCATGCCTCTCCTTTACAGTCCTGCTCTGTTTCAGTCCATTTCCATGGAAGATTACGTGGGGATGGTGATTGGAAACATCACCAGTGTGCTCCAGGTGCGAAACCACAAGAATTCCATAATCCACCCGCTCTGCAGAAAGCATTTTCTAGTTTCACTTAAGAATAGATTTTACAAACCTTGTGATTCCTTGCAATCTCCGGGCACAAAGCGACAAATTCAACAGATCTATATATAAAAGCTGATGTAAATTGGCAAATTTGAAAATGGCGCGAGTTTGAAATACAAAACATTTTAGCGTATTCGGGTAGAGAAATATTGCCACGGCAGAGTCAAACATGAGTATATAATCCAAATTGACAAATGCACACAAAATGCCGACCCTTAAGTAAATTGCTCTTAGAGATGATGATCGTTTTTAAGTAGTTGTTTAAATCACTATGCCGTAATTTGATATTCAATAAAAATATGTAATATCACTTAGTTAATTGTATGTTATGTAGCACCATGTGTCGCACAAGTATAGAATCGGGCAAATATCTTGGTACCTTTTTATCTTATAGTTGGTGGCATCTGAGTGTATCACGATTAGTTTATCTCCCAGAACAATCTTAAGGGTGCACTCCTCCACATACACACTAGACAGTATGTGTTTGCAAGGAAACCTTGTTGTTTTGGCCTCACCAAAATTAGACTTGCAAAACATCTGTCAATTGTAGTGGAATTTCGAGCGGATGATTTGGCTTTCTGATTTTTCTTTTCAGCGAATATACAAAGTAGGAGGAAGAAAATTTGCAATGATTGGAACAGGGCCAATTGGATGTGTGCCAGGCATGAGAGCATTAGCCAGAAATGGTGCTTGCTTAGGTGAAGCCACCACTCTTGCAAAAAGCTTCACAACATTGCTCTTACTTCAGTTCTCACTAAGCTGGAGACTCGACTTCACGGATTCCTGTACTCCTACTTCGATTTCTACGCTTCAGGCAGTGAGATAATCCAATACCCATCAAAATATGGCGAGTTGTTTATGCCCTATGCGCTCAATTTTGCTTGAGTTTAAGCATAATTGCTTCTATACCACCTGTGGATTTGCATTTTTCTTATATTGCTTGTGTACTAAATAGAAGTCCTTATTTGCAATTTGTGAAATCGATTCAGGTTTTAAGGACACGGAAAGTGCGTGTTGTGGTTCAGGTCCTTATAGGGCAAATTTGACTTGTGGAAGCCAAAGAGGAGCCAAGGAATATTCATTATGCCATCATCCTGAGAAGTACGTGTTCTTTTATGCCTATCATCTAACTGAGAGGGCAAACCGGCAATTTGCACAGTTGATGTGGAATGGGAGTTTAAGTATAATCAGACCTCGCAACCTAAAAGCATTATTCAAAAATTGATGGTGCTTGAATTTTTTTTCCCGAAATTGTAGGTATATAACCACATCCCACTCAAACGTCAAATAATGACAAGGCATGATGTTGGATTGATTATATGGTTGCACTTCTGTTAAAAAACGAGGATGTCCAAATGAGCCGTAGCAATGTTCGAATGTTGCCATACTTGAATGCCTTAAAAGTTTTGGAAAATGTCTGAAATATGAGATTGGTTATTGCTTAATTCTATGCTTTTAAATACATTTTGAGGGCCCAAAACACAGTGAGCGTTCTAAAGATGTGGTTAAACAATAAAAGAGCTGATATTAAAAGAATTAAGAATGAAATAACGCAGGGAAAAGAAGAGGGAAGGAAGAGAGTCGATTGCATTAGGCACCCACTAAACTATGTGCCAGATTGATTGTCTATTCATTCCTCCTAGATTAACCGAGCCCAGTCCTACCATTATGTTTAGAAAGTTTATGGGCTCTCCGGAGAAGCAATAAGTATGTCAAGATCAATTACAAAATTTGTATACTAATAGGATAATGACACAAATAGTTCCTAAATAATAGCCCAAAGTATAATGTAGTTCATGAACTTTTAATTTGTTCAATGTGGTTCATAAACTTTTGCCCGATATGTAATGCAGTTCCTGAACTTTTAATTCCATCAATGTGATCCCCAGACTTTTGGAACATGTTCTAGTTAGTCCCTGGATCATATGAAAACGTTCAATTATCATCCTTTCATTAATTCAAGTTCAAGGACAATATTAAATATTTTTATATAATCCAGGGGCTAGATTAAACATGTATCAAAAGTTCAAAAATCACATCGAACGAAATTGAAAGTTTACGGACGACATTGTATATTGAGCTAAAGTTTAAGGATCGTGTTGAATAAATTAAAAGTTCAGATACCACATTGTATATTGAGCCAAAGTTTAGGCACCGTTTTTGTCATCTTCTCTATACTAATTGACGAGACAAATTGTTATTGTGGAGTAGTTTTGGGTTGCTTAGTGTTGCTCTTCCGGAAATGGTGGGCCTTTTAGTCCTCTTCGAATGAGTACCTTTATCCTAGGCGCTCTTTATTGGAGCTAAATCTGTCTTTTAATTATATTTCTTATTGGTTGATTTTGTCATATCTTGAAACTCTATAGCCTATGTGTGGTCCTTGTACCAAATTTGTCTTTAGTAACAAATTTTTCTAGTCACTGCATCATTGGCTCTATCAAGCACGCCGACCTCGCATTACTAGTCCAACAATCAAAATCTTAAAGAAAATATGTCGACACGACCTTGAAGTTGCCCGAGCGAATGATGCCGCTTGTGGAATCACTGGAAATTTCCCGGCGCATCATAGTTGCCATAGAATAGGAAAACAATAGAAAGGAAAAAAGAAAAAAAAAAGAAAAGGAAAAAAAGTGATATTTCAGAAAATTTTAAAAAAATTGCAACAATCGTTCACCCCAACGCAGGTCAGCCACCAGTCGTGCCATGTCGGACAGTCGTGGCGCTAATTAGACTGCCACGTCAACAATTTGTCAGTCAAAATTGACCATATGGATTAGAATAGAAGTTCGTCAAAATGTTTAGGACTAAATGAACTGGTGGCTTGATTGATACTTATGAAGGATTTGTATGTCATCATACCATGTCTCTTCTATTTTCTTACACAAGATTCAGACAATTTCAAGTTATTACGTTAACCTTTTCTTGGGGCTTGTTTTTTTGGTGGTAAGTTTCATGATGCGGCAAAAGCAGTTTGAGAAGCTAGTAAGAGATTAGGGAATGAGGAGGCAAAGAAAGTAATTTTCTAAGGCTATTTATTTGATTAGCACCGGAAACAACGATTACTCGATGTCCATTTATCGCAATCTCACTCTGTTTTAGTCCTATTCGATGGAAGAATACATAGTGACGGTGTCGAGGAAAATTACAAAAACAGTTCTAAACCTATTACAATTGTGCCAATTCAGTCATAAACTTTTTTTTGTGTTAATTTAATCCTAAACTTTTTGTATTTGTGCCAATTTAGTCCATCCGACTAATTTTGACCGGTCAGCACTGACGTGGATGCCCGCTGGCCAGCGAACGTTGGTGTGGCAATTTTTAAAATATATTTTTTTATATTTTTGAATTTTTTTTTGAAATTTTTTCTTTTTTTTTCCTTCATCTTCTTCAACCTCTAGCTAATTGCCAGACCAGCGACCGGCCAGAAGCTGGGGCTGACGGGGTTGACCCCGCCGGCTGCCGACGAGGTCAACCTCGCTAGCTCGACGGTCACTTTGAGTGAGGCCGACCTCGCCAGCGATGGTGAGGTTGGCCTCACTCGAAGTGACTGGCGAGGACGAGACTTGGCAAATCTGGTAAGGTTCGTCCTCACTTGCAACTGGGGAGTTTGAGCAAGGCCATCCTTGCCGTCACTGGCGAGGGCTCGACCTCGCTGGCAATTGGCAAAGTCGACCTCGCTCGAAGCAACCGGTGAGGACGAGACCTTGTCGGCTGTGAGGCTCGTCTTCACCCGCAACTGGCGAGGTCGGGCGAGGCCATCCTCGCCGTCGCTGGCGAGGGCTCAAACTCGCCAGCAACTGGCGAGGTCGGCCTCGCTTGAAGCGACCGATGAGGCTTGTCCTTGCTGTTAACTGGCGAGGTCGGCCTGGGTGGAAAATATTTTAAGCGACCGATGAGGCTTGTCCTCGCTTAAAGCGACCGATGAGGCTTGTCCTCGCTTAAAGCCGGTTGACTCTTGGATAATGACTTCATGGAAAATATTTTCTAGAAATATCGCATTTTTCGTAAAACAAACAGAACCTCAATTTAAAAAAAATTATAAAAATTTTTCACTAGCTTTGTATTGCATAAAATGTTTTAGCAGTATAATTTAAAAAAAATCATAAGAAACAAGTATTTTTAGCACCACCCGCCTGGGTGGCGCTGCTGGAGTGCGCACTCTTCCTCTCGCAAAAGGTTGAATGTTCGAATCCCGGGCGCCGCATGGTGACTTAACCGGTGGCACGTGTGTGGTGGTTAGTGCGTGTCGCCCCCAGGGTTTACTCCCAGGCTGTCGGCCGTGCGGGGGTTTCCTGAGTTATAAAAAAAAAAGTGTTTTAGCAATATGAGTCGGGTTGGGTATGGGTTGGGTATGGGTTGGGTATGGGTCGGGTCGGGTATAGATCGGGATATTTATACTACGAATAAATGGATCATAAATGGATTAATGGGTTAATTTGGGTCGGACCATTTATGACCCGACCCGATCCACCTGTTTAATAGGTTTACCTGGGAGGCTTCTCTGTGATTCAGTCTCTCTCCTCACAAAAACCTAAAACGACAATGGCAATGAAGGGCGTGTCTCAACCACGTATCGCGAGAATCCTCCAACGTCTGGTGCTTAGCCGAGTTCTACAAAGAGGTCTCTCTCTCTCTTTCCCCCCATTGATCAGGTTCCTCACTTCTCCTGGGTCCTGAAGTGCTTCTTTGATGATTGCAGATTCTGGGTTTCGAGGAGGTGGAGAGCCCCAATTTCGAGTTCAAGGTGATATGGCTGAGCTTCCCTCCACGGGCTTCTTCCTCCACCTCATCGAGCGGTTGCCAGAGTCTAGGCTCCCCGAGGGCCCGTACAGCACGAGCTCGCCGACCGTCGACCCCAAGTACCTTCCCCAAGGCCACCATGTCTGTTTCACCATCCTCAATTTCGATTCTTTTGTGCAAACTCTCAAGGCGAGAGAGAGCTAGACTGCGAGAAAGTGAGAGAGCGAGCTGCAAGAGAGCGGAATTAGTGATTTTTGAGAGAAAGTGTGAGGAACGTTAGAGGCTGAAAGCTGGAATTAGGATTTTGAAAACACGAATTAAAATACACACATAGGTTCAGTCCCGATAGTCTAGATGGGTGGTTTCAAGTGTAGAACCGGGAACCAGTATTCACCAGTTCAAATTTATTAAAATTGGGAATCGGATCAGTTCTGTGTGAACCACCCAAAACCAGCTGGTTCGGTCTGATTCGGGCTCTTCTCGATATTGTTCGGTTTTTTTGCTCACCCTTAGAGCGAATCCTAGTTGCGGAGGCAATCGTGCCAATATATTCTTATTCTTCAACAGTAGGGCCAATCAACAGTTTGCCCAATTGACGTGACACGGAAGTTCAAGCATCATCGGGCCTTATAATATAGAAGCATTGTTCAATGTTGGGCACAACTAAAACTTCTTCGGGGAAAAGTGCCAAAAAAGTCCTAAACCTTTTGCATTAGTGCCAATTTAGTCCTAAACCTTTTTTTGATGCCAATTCAGTCCTAAACCTTTTTCATTGGTGCCAATTTAGTCCTAAACCTTTTTTTGGTGCCAATTTAATCCTAAACCTTTTAAATTGGTGCCAATTCAGTCCTAAACCTTTTGTTTTTGTGCCAATTTAGTCCTTCCGGTCAATTTTGACCGGAATTTGCTGACGTGGACGCCGGCCGGCCGGCGACCGGTCACCGGCGCCGACGTGGCGCTGACGTGGACAATTAAATAATATTTTTAATTTTTTTTGAATTTTTCTTTTTTTTCCTTTTTTTCTTTTTTTTCCTTTTTTTTCTTTTTTTTTCCTTTTTTTTTTGGTCTTCTTCTGGCCGGTCGCCGGTCCGGCGACCGGCCAGAGGCCAGAGGCCGGCGAGGTCGCCCTCGCCGGCCACTGGCGAGGGCGCCCTCGCCGGCCTCTGGCGAGGTCGGGCCTCGCCGGCGGCTGGGCGAGGCTCGACCTCGCCAGATCCGGCGAGGCTCGACCTCGCCAGATCCGGCGAGGTCGGGCCTCGCCCGACCATGGCGAGGCTCGAGCCCTCGCCGGCGAGCCTCGCCATGGTCGGGCGAGGCCCGACCTCGCCCCAGCGGCCGGGCGAGGCTCGCCGGCGAGGGGTCGAGCCTCGCCATGGTCGGGCGAGGCCCGACCTCGCCGGATCTGGCGAGGTCGAGCCTCGCCCGGCCAAGGCGAGGCTCGACTTCGCCCCGGCGGCTGGGCGAGGCCCGACCTCGCCAGATCCGGCGAGGTCGGGCCTCGCCGGCGAGGGCTCGAGCCTCGCCATGGTCGGGCGAGGCCCGACCTCGCCGGATCTGGCGAGGTCGAGCCTCGCCCAGCCGCCGGCGAGGCCCGACCTCGCCAGAGGCCGGCGAGGGCGCCCTCGCCAGTGGCCGGCGAGGGCGACCTCGCCGGCCTCTGGCCTCTGGCCGGTCGCCGGACCGGCGACCGGCCAGAAGAAGACCAAAAAAAAAGGAAAAAAAAAGAAAAAAAAGGAAAAAAAAGAAAAAAAGGAAAAAAAAAAGAAAAATTCAAAAAAAAATTAAAAATATCATTTAATTGTCCACGTCAGCGCCACGTCGGCGCCGGTGACCGGTCGCCGGCCGGCCGGCGTCCACGTCAGCAAATTCCGGTCAAAATTGACCGGAAGGACTAAATTGGCACAAAAACAAAAGGTTTAGGACTGAATTGGCACCAATTTAAAAGGTTTAGGACTAAATTGGCACCAAAAAAAGGTTTAGGACTAAATTGGCACCAATGGAAAAGGTTTAGGACTGAATTGGCACCAAAAAAGGTTTAGGACTAAATTGGCACTAATGCAAAAGGTTTAGGACTTTTTTGGCACTTTTCCCAACTTCTTCGTCTAGACATGGCCACGGGCCGGTTTTGACCCGGAACTGGCCCGTTGACCGGGCTCGTGGTTTGGAATCGGAATCGGCCCGTGGCCTATGGCCCGGTTCAAAAAAAAAAAAAACTCAAGTCATCTTCTTCCCAGATTTGAACCATATGCACGGAAAAAAACAGATTTCACTCTGCAACTGCAAGTTCGCTTCGCGTGCGAAAGTGATGAAGGAGCTGAGAGAGTAGCCATGGCGGCCATGGCTTCCGTTTCTCTTCTCATCCACGGGCTCCCCGGCTCCCGCCTCTGGCCTCACCACATTGAATGCGGCTTTGGAGGCCCCCCTCCGCCGCGCTTCGCCGGAGCACGCCCCGTTCGACGCCCGTCCAACGCCGCCGCCTCGGCCGGGCGGCGAGCCCTGGGCGCTCGTTTCGTCACCTGCTCCGCCTCCAACAAGCCCTCCCCCTCCCCTTTTCTCCTCTGCCTGCCCCCCATCTTCCCAGATCTGACCCCTGCCGCCATCATTGCCGTCGCCCCCGCCATGGCCGCAGCCGCCGACGCCGACGCTCCCTCCTCCTTCCCCCTCGCTACCCTGGCCTCCTCCCCTTCGAACCGGAACCGGCCGGCGGAACCGCCCCGGAACTGGTTTGGAACTGGAACCGCCCCCTTGCGGTTCCGATTCCGGTTCATACATGGGCACGAACCAGAACCAGCGGTTCCTGAACCGTAGCCATGATTATTCGTCCCTGGAGGAAATAAAGGTACTTGAGTGTTGAAAGTAGCATTCATTCGTTACACTGATTCTCTAATTTTAATTCCATTTTGAGGCGACAAAACATAGGCATTACATGTCTCGTGGGGTTTAAAATGAAATATTAATAATCTATCTCATTTCATAATACTAAGTTGGGCCATTAGAAATCATGCCAAGAGTTAGGGTGCCATCGATCCTTGATATACTTCGACAGAACATGCACGACTGGTGAGGAATGTTGTTGGCATGCGGTGCAGTTATTAGACTTGCCAGATCACCACAAAACAACAGTTCGTATGGCCCGGCCAAGGACCATACACAGTGACAGGCCTTGATCTTGAAAGATCCCGAAAGACACTCCTTTTTTTGTGGACTAGGATAACTACAGAGAAAAAATTTCTTATTATGGAGATTTCCCAAAAGCCTTCTTGTGGCGAAGTGTTCAACTGGTCGGCCAAAGTGGCCAGAAAGTATAAACAGCGTCAACCACGACTCGTTCAGACCGTCTCTCCCACGTTTGTCCACCGTATCTCCCAAGTTCATAAGTCCTGGTGAATGCACAGGGAGAAGACTTCTGTTACAAATTCTATGATTGCTACCTTGTCCAAAAATATCCAACGAATACACTTCAAAGCTAAGGACGACGAAAATCATCCCCCACAGATCATCATGTCGGCTCGGACTCTCCACATCATTTTCTTCGCTAGTCTTGCAAGCCTCTTCCTCTCCACTCACTGCGACAATCAATCTCAGAAAGATGTTGCTCTGTTCATCTTCGGCGACTCCCTTAACGACGCAGGGACCAACAACTACATAGACACCCTTTTCAGAGCAAACTTTCCTCCGTATGGCGAGACGTTCTTCCACCATCCCACCGGCAGATTCACCGACGGTCGTCTCATCGCTGATTTTATTGGTAACTTCTCTTTTCCGGGTAACTCCTACGCGAATTCTATTTATTTCCTCATAAGTTAGTGCTTAATTTATTTATTGTTCTATTTTCTTTTTCTTTGGTTACGCAGCTGAATATGCAAAGCTACCGCTGATTCCCCCATATCTCCAAATGAAAGATGATGAATTCAAGGGAGGGGCGAATTTCGCGTCCGCTGGAGCTGGTGCTTTGGTTGACACTTACAAAGGATTTGTATGTCTCTTATTTATCTATTAAGTCTTTTGGCTCGGAGCTTTAATTGACATGGATATTTCCACTTTTTGAGACGGCAAGAAAGATGGCAAATGAATAAGTTCGTGTTGTTGTCTTATCAGGTGGTGGATATGATGGTGCAGCTGAAGCAGTTTGAACAGCTAGAGAAGAAGCTGAGGAAGAAGATGGGGAGTGAGAAGGCGAAGAGGATAATCAAGGAGGGTGTTTACTTGATTAGCATCGGAAACAATGATTACTTTATGCCTCTCGTTTTTGATCCTGCTCTGTTTCATTCCATTTCCATGGAAGATTACGTGGGGATGGTGATTGGAAACATCACCACTGTGCTCGAGGTAATAATACAGAAAAAAAAAATCCAAATTTCCATCCACTTTTGTGAAATCACTTAAAAAATAAATTTTATCGACCTTGTGATTTCTTGCAATTTTTAGGCACAAATCTGACACAGTTCGGCAGATTTGCATATAAAAGCCGATGTAAATTGGCATATTCGAAAATGGCATGGTTTGAACCACAAGATATTTTCTTTATGTTCAGTAGAGATATATTAAGATGACATAATCAAGCACGAGTTTGTAGTCCAAATTGACTGGTGACCACGAAATGCCGACCCATAAGTAAACTGCTCTCAATATGATCAATTTTAAGTAGTTATTTAAATTTCTAGGTTGTGATTTGATATCCAATAAAAATCTATAATATCACTTAGTTAGTTATTGGTTATATAGCTCCGTGTGCGTCACAAGTATAGAATTGCGTAATTATTTGGGTGCCTTTTATCTAGTAGTCAGGTGGTATCCGAGTGTATTCGATTTGTTCATCTCCCGAGCAATCTTAATGGCACACTCCTCTACTTACAAACACCATCTGTCAATTGTTATGGTATTTTAGGAGGGATGATTTGGTTTTCTGATTTTTCTTTTCAGGGAATATACAAAGTAGGAGGAAGAAAATTTGCAATGATAGGAATAGGGCCAATTGGGTGTGTGCCAGCCATGAGAGCATTGACCAGAAATGGAACTTGCTCAGGTAAAGCCAACAAGCTCGCAAAGCTTCACAACATTGCGCTTCCTTCAATTCTCACAAAGCTGGAGACTCAACTGCAAGGATTCGAGTACGCCTACTTCGACTTCTACACCACAGGCAGTGACAGTATAAAAAACCCATCAAAATATGGTAAGTTATTTTTGCTCTGGTGCACTTAATTTTGCTTAAGCACCATTTTATCTATACCACTTATGGATTCATAATTTGTTAGATCACTCGTGTACTAAATAGAAGTCCTTACTTTTGAAATGTGAAATTGACTAGGTTTCAAGGAAGCGAAAACCGCGTGTTGTGGTTCGGGTCCTTTTAGGGCAGAACCAACTTGTGGAGGCAAGAGAGGGGTGGAGGAATATTCATTATGTCGTCATCCGGAGAAGTATGTGTTCTTTGATGCCAACCATCCAAGTGAGAGGGCTAACTGGCAAGTTGCACAATTGATGTGGAATGGGAGTCTCAGTGTAATCAAACCTCACAACTTGGAAGCATTGTTCAAACTTGAAGGTGTTTAAATTTTATAATTATATGAAATTATAGGTAAATAACCACATCCCGCTCGAACATCAAGCTATGAATGACGAGGCAAGATGTTGGATTGATTGTATGGTTGCACTTTTGTTATAGAATGAGGATGTTCAAATGAGTCCTAGTATTGTTCGAATGGCAATAGACTTGAATGCTTTAAAAGTTTTGGGAAAAGTCCGAAAAATGAGATTGATTATTGCTTGATTCTATGCTTTTAAACGCATTTTAAGGGACCAAAACTCGATGACGTTGTTGAGATGTGGCAAAATGATAAAGAACTGATATTAATGCTCTATTTGTTTCGCAGAAAACATCTTCTGAAAAAATATTTTCCTAATTTTCCGGTATTTGGATTACTTAGGAAAATGAGCAAACGGAAAATTTATCCTTAAAATCAGTCTTAAAGAGTTAAGAATTAAAAAAACTCAGAAAAAAAAAGAGGGAAGAGAGTCAATTGCATTATGCAGTCCATTAAACTATGGGCCATATTGATTATCCTTTCATTCCTCCTAGATGAACCAAGCTGAGTCCTACTATTGCGTTTAGAAAGTTCATGAAATCTCCCGAGAAACAATATGTATGTTAAAATCACCTATAAAATTAGTATACTAATTGACGTGACAAACTGTTATTGGGTTCGAATGTGCGACCTCTCGAATATATCGATCTTGTAGATTAGTTTTAGGTTGCTTAGTGTTGCTCTTCCGAAAACGGCGGGCTTTTTAGCCCTCTTCATATTAGTATCTTTGTCTTTGTTTTTTGGGCCAGAAAATCAGAACCTTTATCTGATTTCTTATACTTTGTAGCTTTTATTGTTATTATTATTTAGTTTGCATGAATTTAGCGGATATTATCGCAGTTGCTGTTTATAGGAGCTAAATATGTCTTTTAATCATTTTTCTCATTGGTTGATTTTTGTTATATCTTGAAACTCTATAACCTTTGTGCTCCTTTTGCCAATTTTGTCTTAGGCTCCGATTGTTTAATAGAAAATAAAAGATTTTGAAAATATTTTTTTTAAATGATTATTTGTATCGTTTATTAATGTGAAAGAACAAAAAATATTTTCATTGTCCATGAAAATATTTAGTTATAGATTGTTGTTAATAATGGAACTATTTTTTACTGACTAATTACTTCAAGCGATATAAGCGATCGGTTTTAGTAAGATATTTTCTAAATCATTCATTTTCGTGAAACAAATGGAGCCTTAGGGTGTGTTTGTTCTGGTGAAAGTATTTTCCAGACTTTCATCCGTTTGGATCTCCGAAAATGATTTGGTTAATGGAAAATATTTTTCGGTCAACACAAACATCATGTTTAATTTTGGGAAAGTGAATTCCCCAATCTAAGAAGGTAAAAACACTTTTCGGAATTGCTCATCTTGAATTTTTAATATTTTTCTTTTCTTTTCTTTTCTTTCTAAGAAGGAAAACATTCAGGTATTTTCTTTTTCTTAATACAAATAATTTAAAAATAACAAATAATTTGAAATAATTTAAAAAATACAAATTTTTTTTGATAATTTTTACTATAACATTTTCCTTACCAAATAACTGAAAATAATTTATAAATCTTTTTTAGGTTTTAGCCAGATACATAAAAATGAACTTATTTTCTTGGAAAATGATTTCCTAAAAAGTATTTACCAAAAATGATAAATTTTTAGCAAAACAAACACACTCTTACTCACAAATTTTTTTGTCATTGCGTCATTGGCTCTATCCAGCACGCCCACCTCACATTACTCGTCAAACAATCATCTAAAGAAGTGACACATCCGAGAGCCACAATGGAAGCTGCCATTGTTGTTGTCCTCTTCTTGGGTGCCTTTGAAGAGCGAACAAAGAGAGCTTATGGAGATGATACTCACGAACATGCCGCCGGAGAATACGACCAATGACGAGATCTCTCTTCGGCAAGGGCCGCAACCCTTGCTAAGGCTATGGTGAGGGTCGCCAGCCAGCCATTGTCGAGACTCCAACAAACTTCTTTCTAGGAAGATGAACAAGAAAGAATAGGAAAGCCAGAAAAAAATGAAAAAAGAAAAAAAGAGAAGGAAATAAAATGCAAAAAATTAAAGAAATTGCAAAAATCATTCACCTCAACACCGGTCTGCCGCAGGCCATGCCACGTAGGATAGCTGGTGCTGATTAGACTACCACGTTATAGATTTTTTGGCCAAAATTGATCGATTATACTACATTGGAAGATCGTCAAAAGGTTTAGGACTAGAGGAGCCGGTGCTTTGAATGATATGTATGAA
The DNA here is from genome assembly GCA_031216235.1 of Syzygium jambos. Taxonomy (NCBI): domain Eukaryota; kingdom Viridiplantae; phylum Streptophyta; class Magnoliopsida; order Myrtales; family Myrtaceae; genus Syzygium; species Syzygium jambos. Next base: position 18,015,492 of record CM062228.1, read on the forward strand.
TGATTTTTATGTAATAATGCCATCTCTTTTCTATTTTCTTACACGAAATTCAAATAATTTCAAGTTGTTTTCTTTGGGCTGGTTTTTAGGTGATGAATTTCATGATGCATGTAGTTTGAGAAGCTAGAGAAGAAGTTAAGTAAGAGATTAGGGAACGAGTAGGCAAAGCGAGTAATTTCGGAGGCCATTTATTTGATTAGCATTGGAAGCAACATTACCTAGATGCCGATTTATTGCAGTCTCACTCTGTTTGAGTCTTATTCAATGGAAGATTACGTTGGGATGGTGATTGGAAACATCACCAATTCACCAGCTTGCTCAAGGTAAGCATATTTGAGCATCCATACATTCTTAGAAGGTTTACTTCTTGATCCGGGGCTAAGCATATGGAAGTTTTTCCTCTAATGTGGACTAAATTAACCTTTCCGAATTGTCATAACCAATGACTATCTGAATTTTTCCTTTTTTAGGATATTTATGAAATTGAAGGGAGGAAATTTGGACTGATTGGGATGCGAAATATTGGATGTATTCCATCCATGAGACAATCAACCGGGAATGGTTCTTACTCTAGCATTGCCAATGAGCACGCAAAGCTTCACAACAGAACGCTCATATAAATTCTTACGAAGCTAGAGACTCGGCTACAAGGACTCAAGTACTCCTACTCTGACTTCTACACTTCAGCCCGGGATAGAATCCGAAACCCCTCGAAATAGGGTCAGTAATAAAAGTCTTTCTAACCTTGATTATGCTTACATATTTATCTAGACAGTGAAAAGTCGTGGGATCTTAAGTTAATTTCAGGGTTCAGGGAGGTGGAAATGGCATGCTGTGGTTCGGGCCCGTATAAGGCAATTCCTAGTTGCAGAGGCAAGAGAGGAGTGAAAAAATATTTATTGTGCCATCACCCCGAAAAGCTCTTTTTCTTTGATAACCAACCGACCGAAAGGGCCAATCAACAGTTTGCCCAATTGATGTGGAACGGAAGTTCAAGCATCATCGGGCCTTGTAGTATAAAAGCATTGATCGAAGTTGGGCAAACATGAACTTTTTCTTGGTCCCTTGAGGAAATAAGGGAAAATAACACAAATGGTCCATAAAATTTGGCTTAATATGCAATATGATCCTCGAACTTATAATTTGTTCAATGTGATCCATGAATTTTAGCTTAATCTACAATATAGTCCTTAAAATTTTGGTACATGTTCAAACTAGTCATGTACCAAAATTTCAAAAATCACAATGAACAAATTAAAAATTTAGAGATCATATTGCATATTAAGCTATAGTTTGGGGATCAAATTAAACAGAATGAAAGTTTAAGGATTACATTACATATTTGGTCAAAGTTCATGATTGTTTGTATTATTATCCCCAGAAATAAAGGTACTCGAGTACGACAGTTGCATTAATTACACTGACTCTCTACCTTTGATTCCATTTTGAGGCGACAAAACATAGGTATCACATGTCCCGTGAAGAATGTTGTTGTTGGCATGTGGTGCAGTTATTAGACTTGCCAAATTGCCACAGAACGACACTTCGCACGGCTTGGCGAGCGACCATGGACCGTGACAGGCCAATCTTTTCCCCAATGTTCCGTTTGATCATGAAAGATCCCAAGAGACACTGCTTTCTGAGTCTGCTAAGATAATTAGAAAGAGAAAATGTCTCTGCTTAATCGTTTCTAATTATGGACATATGTGCATACAAAAAATGAGTGCATAGACCACCCGCCTGGGTGGCGCTGCTTGAGCGCGTACTCTTCCTCTCGTAAAAGGTTGAGTGTTCGAATTCCGGGCGCCGCAGGGTGACTTAACCGGTGGCACGTGTGTGGTGACTAGCACGTATCGCCCCCAGGGTTTACTCCTCGGCTGTCGGCCGTGCAGGGATTCCCTGGGTTATCAAAAAAAAAAAATGAGTGCATAGAAAATGTCTCTGCTTAATCGTAGTCATTTTGACCATGATAAATGATATTATGAGGATTACGATTGCATTGAGCGTTGGATTAATCTTTGATCTACCATTGTGAACATACGAACTATTATATTGTCTATTGGTGAGCAACTTTCATGCAACCTCCAACTACCGTGAAGCATTTAAACCCATTAGGGGCACGGGTTAGTCTTAATCAAAACCGTGCTGTATCGAGCATGAGATGGATTTGAGTTGGGGCTGCTTTGAGTGATATCGGAGCTAGAGTGGAGATACTTATCGCTCTTAAATACTTCGATCCCACGTTATCTAGATATAGGTTGTTGTGTTACCCGCTAAGTCTCGTGTGACCTTGGACTAATATGATACTTATTATAATGTGAGGGTGAGAGTGAGCCGAGTTTAGAGTGAAGGCCGGGGTTGAGGCTGCCTCCTGATTGCGTTAGCAAGTAGTGTGCTCTGGTGCTCACACGAGGAACTCTTTTGAAATATCATGGACATATGATTTATTAAAGTGGGCTTCTGGGTAACGACTAAAAGCGCTTATGATAGGGTTAAAGACTTGTACCCCTTGACGAAAGTCTTCTTGCACCGCAAGTGTTGAACTTGTCGGCCAAAGTGGCCAAACAGTGAAAACCGTGTCGGACCACGACTCGTTCAGACGCGTCTCCCACGTTGGTCCATCGTATCCCTCATGTTCGTAATTCCTGGTAAACGCACAGATAGAAGACTTTGTAACAAATACTATGATTACCATATTCTACGTGTCTATATATATTAAACCTAAAGTGGACGAACATCGTCCAATACAGGTCATCATGTCGACTCCGACTCTCCACATCATTCTCTTCGCTAGTCTCGCCAGCCTCTTCGTATCAACTGGCTGTGCCAATCAATCTCGGAAAGACGTTGCTTTGTTTTTTTGATAACCCAGGGAACCCCCGCACGGCCGACAGCCGGGGAGTAAACCCTGGGGGCGACACGTGCTAGCCACCACACACGTGCCACCGGTTAAGTCACCCTGCAGCGCCTGGGATTCGAACACTCGACCTTGCGAGAGGAAGAGTGCGCGCTCCAGCAGCGCCACCCAGGCGACTCCATTAACGACGCAGGGACCAACAACTACATAAACACCACTGCAGATTTCAGAGCAAACTTTCCACCTTATGGCAAGACGTTCTTCCACCATCCCACTGGCAGATTCTCCGACGGTCGTCTCATCGCTGATTTCATCAGTAACTTCTTTTTTTTCTGGGTAACTTGTGCGCAAATTCTATTTATTTCCTCATAAGTTAGTGCTTAATTTATTTATTGTTTTATTTTTTTTCCTTTTTCTTTGGTTATGCAGCCGATCATGCAAAGCTGCCGCTGATTCCACCATATCTCCAAAAGAAAGATGGTGAACTCATGGGAGGGGCGAATTTCGCATCCGCTGGAGCTGGTGCTCTCGTTGACACTTACAAAGGATTTGTATGTTCTTATTCCCCCTTTTTTTTGGCACGAAGCTTTATTTGACGTGAATATTTCCACTTAATGAGACTGCAAGAAACATGGGACATGAATAAGTTCGCGTTTATAATTTATCAGGTGGTGGATTTCAAGATGCAGCTGAAGCAGCTTCGACAGCTAAAGAAGAAGCTGAGGAAGAAGGGGGGGAGTGAGAAGGCGAAGAGGATAATTAAGGAGGGTGTTTACTTTTTTTTTTTTGATAACCGAGGTGTCCACGCGGCCGGCGAGCTTGCGCTCAAACCAGCGGTGAAGCCCGACTAGTCCTTGGGGGGGCTAGCGCAGCATCCCACCACTACGACCCTCCACTTAAATCACCGGCACTTACAAGTTTTGAACCCAAGACCTCTCGTGAAAGGAATTAAGCGCAAACCATCGCGTCCACCGATGGGTGGGTAGGAGGGTGTTTACTTGATTAGCATCGGAACCAATGATTACTCTCTCTTTCTTAATCCTGCTCTGTTTCAGTCCATTTCCATGGAGGATTACGTGGGGATGGTGATTGGTAACATCACCACCGTGCTCAAGGTATTAACCAAACTTCGTGGCCTCAAAATTGTAATTAGACCTAAATCAACCTTTGTTGATTGTCATAATCTTTCAAAGTGGATGGATACTGACTAGATTTATAATGTTTTTTCAGGGAATATATAAAGCAGGAGGAAGAAAATTTGCAGTGATTGGAATAGGGCCACTTGGGTGTGTGCCAGGTGTGAGAGCATTAACCAGAAATGGTTCTTGCTCAGGTGAAGCCAACAAGCTCGCCAAGCTTCACAACACTGCTCTTACTTCAATACTCACAAAACTGGAGACTCAACTCCAAGGATTCGAGTACTCCTACTTCGACCTCTACACCTCAGGCAGTGAGAGAATCCGATACCCATCGACATATGGTAAGTTACTTATGCTCTGGCTCACCTAATTTGGCTTTAGTTTAAGCATCATTCCTTCCATACCACATGTGCATTTGTACCTTTTGCATTGCTCGTGCGCTGAATAGAAGTCCTTATTTTTTATACGTGAAATCGATCCAGGTTTTAAGGAAGCGGAAAGCGCGTGTTGCGGTTCGGGTACCTATAGGGCAAATTCGACCTGCGGAGGCAAGAGAGGAGTGAAAGAATATTCATTATGTCGTCATCCCGAGAAGTACGTGCTCTTTGATGCCTACCATCCAAGTGAGAGGGTTAACCAGCAATTTGCACAGTTGATGTGGAATGGGAGTCCGAGTGTTGTTAGATCTCACAACCTAGAAGCATTGTTCAAATACGAGCGTGTTTGAATTTTTTTTTTCAAAAACGTTGGTGAATAACTACAACCAGCTCAAACGTCAAATATGAATAACGGGGCATTGTTTTGGATTGATGTATGGTTGCACTTCTATTAAAGAAGGATGTTCAAAGGAGCTCAAGCATTGTTAAAAGGTGGACAAATTTGAATTCCTTGAAAGTTTTGGGAAAAGCTCGAATAAATGCGATTGATTATTGCTTTGTTTTATGTTTCTAACTACATTTCAAAGGTCCACAACACAGTGAGTGTTCTTAAGATGAGGTTAAAACATTAAGCAACTGAAATGGAGAAAAATCACCAACGCAAACTCAGAAAAAAGAAGAGGGAAGAGAGTCGACTGCATTATGCAGCCCATTAAATTAAAGGCCAGATTGATAATCCATTCCCTCCCCCGAGATGGACCGAGCCTAGGCCAACGAATGTTATTAGGATACTAATTGATGGGACAGACTGTTATTGGGTATTGAATGTTAACCCATTTAATGTATCCATCTTGTCGACCAGTTTTAGGTTGCTTAGCATCGCTCTTTTGAAGACGGCGGGCTTCTTAGCCCTCTTCAAATAAGTACCTCAAACGTGTGATCCATCTAAAATATTGATCTTTCTTTTTTTGACATTGTTTCATTGGCCGTATCAAACCCACCGACCTCACATAACTCGCTTAAGTATTGCCATTGAGCTTGCAAAGCTTCCCAACATAGCTCTCGTTTCGATTCTCACAGAGCTGGAGGCTCAAACTACGAGTATTCAAGTGCTCCTACTTTGACTTCCACGCTTCAGCCCATAATAGAATCCGAAACCCACGAAATACGGTCGGTAATACAAGTCTCTCTAACCTTAAATATGCTTACATCTTATATAGACAATGAAAAAGTGAGAGCATCTTATGGTCTAAGATTAATTTCAGGCTTCAGGGAGGTGAAAATTGTTGGAGTTGGCGAATGCTTCGGGGACCCTTGTTTCTCACACCGGATATGCCCACGTGAGCTTAGGAAAACTGAAGTGTTGTCCGACGACATGTGATCTATGCGTGCAGAATGCCGGGGTTCGGGGGCAGCGCCCCCCGACGGGGGTTCCGCTGTCCCGCTCGCCGGTGAGCGGGCGGGGGCTCGAGGGCAGCGCCCCCGAAACCTCAACGGGTTTGGGCTGGTTCGTATGGTGCGAAATTAAGAGATTTCATATAGGTTTAAGTTTTGGGCCCGTTTAGGGCATATATATATTTTGCTCGTTTTTCTGATCATTGTAACGAGTTGAGTGGCTATAAACCGAAAATATAGTGAAATCTCTTTGCAGGACGTAGCCCTATTCGAGGGTGAACCTGGGTAAAATTCGTGCATCGTGTATTTTTCTCTGTTTTCTGCGTGATCGTTCTGTTTCGGTTCTCGATACATCCCTTCAATTGGTATCAGAGCCAGGTTGTTCGAGGAATTAGGGTTTATTCAAGATGTCAGGAGGATCACGAATGGAGATAGAAAAATTCGATGGGACGCGATTTGATCTGTGGAAGATGAAGATGGAGGATCTTCTTTGTGATCGAGATCTCTGGTCGGCAATCGAAACGGAAAGGCCTATTGCTGCGTAACCTGGTGTCGTGATAGGCAAGGAAGCGGTGAAGGATGGGGATTCAACTTCCAAACCGGCAGATCCGAAGGAGATTGAAGACTGGAATCGGATTGATCGGAGAGCAAAGGGGTTGATTCGGCTTTGTCTCGCGGACTCAATTCTAACGAATGTGATGAGCGAACCTACAACCAAAGATTTGTGGCAGAAATTAGAGTCGCTGTATCAAAGTAAGTCGTTGGTTAATAAGTTGTTCTTGAGGAAAAAGCTGTATAATCTTCGGATGCATGAGGGCGACTTGTTTTCTACACATCTGTATAACTTTAACACATTGATTAGTCAATTCGTATCAATCGGTGTTAAGTTCCAAGATGATGATAATGCAATAACACTACTCTGTTCACTGCCGGATTCATGGGATAATCTGATTGTGGTGATCGGTGGTGGGGATAAGGAATTATCGTACGAAAGTGTGTGTTCTGCTTTGTTATCGGAGGAGACACGAAGAAAGGGATCGGGAAATTCCGGTAAAGAGGCATTGGCGGCTAGGGGAAGGCCAGCAGAGAAGACTCTGAATCCGAGAGGATCCAAATCCAAATCTCGTGGGCGATCGAAGAGTAGGGAGAGGAGGGTACAGTGCTGGAAATGTCAAGAGTGGGGTCATGTGAAGCGGGACTGTAAAAACAAGCCAGTTTTAAAGAAAGAAGCTGAATCATCCTCAGGTAAAAAGGAGGTCGATGCGGGAGATATGTATTTGGCTGCTGTGTGTATGGCGCAGTCAGACAAGGATATATGGTTGATCGATACCGGTGCTTCATACCACATGACGCCTCATAGACACTCGTTTTGTGAATATGAGCAATATAATGGTGGGGATGTCATGCTCGGAGATGATACTGTAGTTCAAATTGTCGGGCGTCGCAGGGTGAAGCTGAGGATGAGTAATGGCACGGTGAAGACTATTCCAGACGTGATGCACATATCCTTGATGAGTAGAAATTTGTTATCAGTCGGTACGATGGCTGATTCGGGGGTTATTTTTAGCTGTGATAAGGATTCGTGCAAGATGACTCGAGGTTCTATTGTGATTGCACGAGGAGTCCATTACGGGACATTATACAAGCTGCTCGGTGAAACAGTGACTGTTGGTAGCGGGTTCGTTTCTGAAGAGGCCAAGGAAGATGGATATGATACGTCCATGTTGTGGCATAAGAGGTTAGGGCATATCGGTGAAAAGGGGCTATCTACCTTAGCTTCAAGTCAGATGGTAGAAGGAATTCCAAATTGCTCTATGGGTTTCGGGTTCTGTGAACATTGTCTCCATGGAAAACAAAACCGAGTTAGCTTCCAACATACTGGTGCGAGAGCAATTGAGGTTCTCGATCTGATTCACAGCGATGTCTTTGGACCTACTCCGACTCCATCTATTGGAGGATCCAGGTACTATGTATCGTTCATAGATGATTTTTCGAGATATAGTTCGATTTATTTTATTAAAAGTAAATCAGATGTATTCGAGAAATTTCGAGAATTTAAGGTTTTGGTTGAAAATCAATTGAGCAGGGAAATCAAGGTCCTTCGTACAGATAACGGAGGTGAATTCTGTTCGGATAAGTTCGAGCAATTTTGTGTGGATAATGGTATTGCAAGACAGAAGACGACTCCATATACGCCTCAACAGAATGGGGTAGCCGAAAGATTAAATCGATCACTCATAGAAAAGGCAAGATGCATGCTGAGTTGGGCAGGTTTGGGGACAGAATTTTGGGCAGAAGCTGTATCCACAGCCAGTTATTTGAAGAACCGGTCACCGACCTCATCAGTGAAGGATCGTACACCATATGAGGCAGTGTTTGGGAAGAAGCCGAATCTGTCGCATGTTCGGGTGTTCGGGTGTGACGCATATGTTCATGTACCCAAGGAGAAGCGGGGTAAACTTGACAACAAGTCTGAGAAGAACATATTTGTCGGATACAAGGAAGGGGTCAAGGGCTATAAGCTGTGGAATCCAGAATCAAAGACCATTGTTTACAGCAGGGATGTTGTCTTTCGTGAATCACAGCCCCAGGTTGGCACACAGAAAGGTGATGAGCCCAAGAAAGTGGTAGTGCTTGAAGAAAGTCCTAAAACTGAAACTGTGGAGATAATTCCACAAGGCACGTTAGTAGAGTTTGATTCTGAATCGGAGCAAGGGGACTCGGTTAATGAAGTCGAGGATGCAGATTCAGATGAAGACCTGGATACAGATAGCATGTCGGCTCTCAGGAGATCGACGCGGGAAAGAAAGGTACCACTTCGATACTCACTTAGTGCTTTAAGTACGTTTCACGCTTTGAGCATTACCGGAGATGATCCTAGTTTTGTAAAAGAGGCGAGATCTATGGATGATGTGAATCAGTGGGAGCTCGCAATGATAGATGAGATGCAGTCGCTTGATAAAAATGAAACATGGAGCTTGTGTAAATTGCCTAAGGATAGAAAGGCAATTGGGTGTAAATGGGTGTTCAAGCGAAAGCTGAAACCGGATGGGACTGTAGAGAAGTACAAGGCTAGGCTTGTAGCCAAGGGGTACTCTCAGATTGAGGGAGTTGATTATGACGAGATTTTCTCTCCCGTGGCGAAGTTGACCTCGATACGGTTTGTTCTGTCTATAGCAGCTGCATATGATATTGAGATAGAATAGATGGATGTAAAGACGGCATTCCTTCATGGGGACTTGGAGGAGGAGATATATATGAGGCAGCCAGAAGGCTTTGAAGTAAGAGGAAAAGAGAATTTGGTGTGCAAATTGAAAAAGTCTTTATATGGGCTGAAGCAGTCACCGAGGATGTGGTACCAGAAATTTGACACGTACATGCTCTAGCTTAATTTTGTGCGTTCAAATTCTGACCATTGCGTTTATGTGAAGAGAACGGGCGATCAGTTTGTCATTCTCACGCTATATGTCGATGACATGTTGTTGATCGGGAATAATGTGAAGATGGTGAATTTCGTGAAGAGTTTGTTGGCCAAAAAGTTTGAAATGAAAGACTTGGGGCCTGCAAATTTTATTTTGGGCATGCAGATTAGGAGGGACCGTGAGAAACGAAAGCTGTGGCTAGGGCAGGAGAAATACATAAAAGAAATATTGAAGAAATTTAATATGATAGACTGCAAGCCTGTTGGTACTCCTATACCTTTAGGGACCAAGCTATCTGCGGAACAATATCCAAAAATGGATGAAGAAGCCGAAGAGATGTCTCGAGTTCCATACGCGAGTGCAGTGGGTAGCTTGATGTATGCTATGGTGTGCACGCGTCCGGATATAGCCCAAGCAGTGGGAGTCTTGAGTCGATACATGTCTAACCCAGGTAGAGAACACTGGAATGCGATCAAAAGAGTTTTCAGGTATTTTCGTGGAACTTCGAATTTTTCTTTATGTTTTGAAAGTACAAGAAACAGAAACATGCTTGATATCGTAGGCCATGTAGATGCTGATTGGGGTGGAGATATTGATAGTAGACGGTCCACTAGCGGATATGTTTTCACATTGTTTGGTGCTGCGTTGAGTTGGATGAGCAGGAGGCGTTGAGTTGGATGAGCAGGAGGCAAAGCGTGGTAGCGCTTTCTTCTACAGAGGCTAAATATATGGCTCTTACTCATGCTGGAAAAGAGGCCGTATGGTTACGACGATTGTGCTTGGAGCTAGGTTTTGAGCAGGGTGCCATAGAGGTGAGATGTGATAATCAAGGGGCTATTTATTTAGCTAAGAATCCAGCATTTCACTCACGCACAAAGCACATTGATATACAATATCATTTCATTCGAGAAAAGGTAGAGAAGAAAGAGGTTCGGCTTGTAAAGGTCGACACGGTAGAAAATAGTTCTGACTTCCTTACTAAAGCCGTCACAGGTGCGAAGTTTGAATGGTGCTCTACTTCGATTGGATTGAAGAAGAATGATATTGGAAAGGCCCTCGTCTGCGCGAAGTATCCACCAAGTGGGAGAATGTTGGAGTTGGCGAATACTTCGGGGACCCTTGTTTCTCACACCGGGTATGCCCACGTGAGCTTAGGGAAACTGAAGTGTTGTCCGACGACATGGGATCCATGCGTGCAGAATGCCGGGGTTCGGGGGCAGTGCCCCCGACACGGGTGCCCCGCTGCCCGGTCAGCGGACGGGGGTTCAGAGGCAGCGCCCCCCGATGGGGGTTCCGCTGTCCCGCTCGCCGGTGAGCGGGCGGGGGCTCGGGGGCAGCGCCCCCGAAACCTCAACGGGTTTGGGCTGGCCCGTATGGTGCGAAATTAAGAGGTTTCATATAGGTTTAGGTTTTGGGCCCGTTTAGGGCATATATATATTTTGCTCGTTTTTCTGATCATTGTAACGAGTTGAGTGGCTGTAAACCGAAAATATAGTGAAATCTCTTTGCAGGACGTAACCCTATTCGAGGGTGAACCTGGGTAAAATTCGTGCATCGTCTATTTTTCTCTGTTTTCTGCGTGATCGTTCTGTTTCGGTTCTCGATACATCCCTTCAAAAATGGCACGTTGTGGTTTGGGTCCGTATAGAGCGAATCTGAGTTGCGGAGGCAAGAGAGGAGTGAAAGAATATTCATTGTGCCATCATCCCGAAAAATACTTATTCTTCGACAACCATCCGACTGAAAAGGTCCAATCAACAGTTTGCCCAATGGATGTGGAATGGAGGTTTAATGAACATCAGGCCTTCTAATGCATAAAAGTTGTTCAAACTCAGGCAAACTTGAACTTTTTTGGACCCCTGGACCCTTGAGAAAATAAAGGTACTTGAGCCTTGACAATTAAATTAATTAAACCAATTTATCACTTGTTTCTATGCTTTTAGTTGCATTTTGAGGCAACAAAACATAGGAATGATTTAAAATGAATCGTCAGTAGTCTATCTCAATGCGATGAATAGTTAAGAAAAGAGATCAAGGATTGTAGGGTACTCAAACACTAATAGATTTCATTATGCAGCCCATTAAATTTTGTGCGGGCTTGATTAACCCATTCATTCATCGAGATGGACGAGCCTGGATCCACCTCGGCACTTAGAAAGTGGTATACGACGTGATTAGACTATAGACATGGTGTAACAAGCTACCATGACTTTACCAAAATGGTGAATCATTAGGAATTTAGACATTTATGTATATGACAAGATCATGCCAAGAACTGGGTTACGGATGATTCTAGATAGATTTCAAGACCTTTTATGCATAATAGGACGAATGTTGTTGGCCTGTGGTGCAATTATTGGACCTGCCAGATTACCACAAAACAACACATCGTATGGCCCGGCTAGGGAACATAGACTCTGAAAGATCTGAAGATATGCTTCTTTCTGTCCTCACAAAATAGAGAGAAAAACAAGGTCTCTGCTTAATTGTTTTCTTATCATGGACATCACTTCCATATAAAAATGAGTACATATTTTAAAGATGCAGCCATTTTGACCCTCATAAAATCTATTATGGAGATTATGATTGCCATGGGCGTCAGATATGTCTTTGATCCCATGTCGTAGGCATATGAGCTATTCAACTGATCGAATAACTCTCACGCAACATCTCATAGAACGGAGTATTTTAACCCGTTAGGCCTCGGGTTAGTTGCGTGATCAGAAGCACACTATATGGCACTTGAGATGGGTTTGATTGGGGGCTGCTTTCAGCGGTACTAGAAACAGAGTGAGGGTGCTCATCGGTTTTATGTACTCTGGATCCCGTTGTCTAGATATAGGCTGTTATGTTAGCTAATAAGGGTGCGCATGAAATGCATTCTGAAGCAGAATTTCTGCTTTACAATGCATTTCGGAAAAGAAATGCGTTTGTTAAAAAATTTTCGAAATGCATTCCGGAACAATTTTTGTATTGTAACAAAAATGCATTTGGTAAAAATGCGTTCTTGATTTCTGTCGAGAGAGAGAGTGAGCGTGGTTGTGTTTGATTTGGAGTTGAGGGATTGGATTGGTCTTGCCGATGGGACTGGAAGTTCGCGGTAGGTTTTATTGAGTAGATGATGCGGCTGCTTTAGGTTTATTCCGGTCGTTTGAGTTGGCCTCTCAAGCTTGAGAAGGAGGTTCTGCGCGGTTGGATATGTCGGACGTGTTTCGGTTGCTTGTGATTAATTGGATTGAAATCGCGACGCGGCGACTACCAGCTTGTTAGGAATTTTAATCTTGAAATGTGGGTGTGCCTTATGTCGAATATATAAATTCGATCCTATCAACGATGCAAGAAAGTAATGGAAATTTGCACAACACAAGAATTTACGTGGTTCAGCAAGGGAGATGTTCCGCCTACCTACATCTACGGGGAGATGAGATCTGTTTCATTAATAACGTAGAAAAGTGTACAGCCGCTCTTTTTTCACTCCCTCCCTCTCTCTCTCTCTATAGAGACCTGTTTCGCCCTAAACATATATAGCGAAACCCTACATGGCACAAATTACAAAATTGCCCACATAGCCTAAAATATTTAGCTTTTATATATAACGGAATACAAGACATCAACCTTAACAATCTCCACCTTGGCTTGGATTCTGTAAAGCCACCTGTGAAAAAATATGAAATATAGATGTCTTCATCCCCGTACCTCCATAAGAGGTACACTCCCGCACTCATTGAGTGCGTCCCTCACCTTCAACAGCGAGTTATATTAATTGAGCCCAAACAGGACCCAAACTTCTCAATAGTGACTGTCTTGGTAAAACAATCTGCAGGATTGCTATTTGTGTGAATCTTCCTTAAGTGAATGCTGCCATCTGACACAAGCTCCCTGATTTTGTGAAACTTCACATCTATATGCTTTGTTCTTGCATGAAACACTTGATTCTTGGCAAGATGTATGGCACTCTGACTGTCACAATGTAACACCGCACCTCCTTGCTCTAAACCCAACTCACAAACCAACCCAGTCAACCAGAGCCCTTCCTTAGCAGCTTCTATAACTGCCATGTACTCTACCTTTGTAGTAGACAATGCAATTGTGGACTGGAGCATCGCCCTTCATGAGATAGGTCCACCAGCTAATGTGAAGACATATCCTGTAGTAGACCTCCTTCTGTCTAGGTCACCAGCAAAGTCTGAATCAACATATCCCGCTAGCTCTTTCGAACCTCCGTCGCGACTGAACATAATACCCAAGTCTACAGTCCCACTGAGATATCTAAAGATCCACTTGACTGCATTCTAATGCTCCTTCCCTGGATTACTCATGTATCTGCTAACAACATTGACTGCATAAGATAAATCTGGCCTGCTACATACCATAGCATACATGAGACTCCCAACTGCGCTAGCATAGGGAACTCGAGACATCTCCTCAATCTCCTCATGTTTTGTGGGGCATTGCTGTTCGGATAACCTGAAGTGGCTAGCTAACGGTGTCCTCACTGGTTTAGCCTTATTCATGTTGAAACGCTCAAGCACCTTTTCAACATACCTCTTTTGAGATACCCAGAGTTTACCTGCACTTCTATCTCTATGAATTTCCATACCAAGGATCCTCTTAGCAGCACCAAGATCCTTCATCTCAAACTCATTATTCAACAAGGACTTTAAAGAGATAATATCATGCATATCCTTAGCAGCAATGAGCATGTCATCAACATAAAGCATCAAAAGAATAATCGAATTATCATATGACACTTTAAAATAAACACAGCAATCATACTCACTTCTCGAATAGCCAATTTGCACCATAAAAGAGTCAAAACGCTTGTACCACTGTCTTGGAGATTGCTTAAGGCCATAAAGTGATTTCTTAAGCAGACAAACGTGATCTTCCTTTCCTGGCACTTTGAACCCGTCAGGTTGCTCCATGAAAATCTGTTCCTCTAAGTCTCCATGAAGAAACGCTGTCTTCACATCAAGTTGCTCTAACTCAAAATCAGACATGGCTACAAAAGCAAGTAAAACCCGAATGGAAGTGTGCTTTACTACTGGAGAGAATATTTCATTATAATCCACCCCTTCCTTCTGTGCATACCCTTTAGCTACAAGTCTAGCCTTGTACCTTACCTGCTCATTCTCAGACACTGCCTCTTTCTTGCGAAAGATCCATTTACACCCAATGATCTTTCGCCCTTTAGGTTTTTCCACAATCTTCCAAGTCCTGTTTTTCTGTAAAGATTCCATTTCTTCCATCATAGCTGACATCCATTTATCACTATCAGCATTAGATATCGCATCCTGATAGGAAGATGGATCGCCTGTACCTACTGTGAGGGCATAAGCAACCATATCCTCAAACCCGTATCTCACAGGTGCTTTGTGAGTACGTTTTCCTCTACCTTCTGCAATGGTGTAGGTATCTTCTACTGTCTCCTGTGATTCTGGTGAGTTACTGGATGATTCCCTTTCTCCCGCTATTTCTGGTTCACCTGACTCCACATGCACAATAGATCCTTCTTCACTTCTGCCATCTGCATGTGAATTGTTATTTTCCTTCACCATGTCAGATTCATTAAAAACAACGTCCCTGCTAATCACGGTCTTCCGTGCATTTGGATCTCATAACTTGAATCCTTTCACACCTTTCTCATAGCCAAGAAAGATGCATTGTTTAGACTTTGAGTCTAACTTGGAACGATGTCCACTTTGTATATGAACATAGGCTAGACAACCAAATACTCTCAAACCAGAATAGTCAATCGGATTACCTGTCCATATCTCCTCAGGAACTCTGCATTCAATGGCTGTAGATGGAGACCTGTTAATGAGATAGCATGCCATATTAACTGCTTCTGCCCAGAAACTTTTACTCAGCCCTGCATTCAGCCTCATACTTCGTGCCCTTTCCAAAAGTGTCCTGTTCATCCTCTCAGCTACACCGTTTTGCTGTGGTGTATTTGATGTTGTGAAGTGACGTGTGATCCCTTCAGCTTTACATAGTTCCAGGAATGGTGTGTACCTGTATTCCCCTCCATTGTCTGTTCTCAAGCACTTTAGCTTCTTTCCTGTCTGCCTTTCTACTTCAGCCTTCCACTCTTTGAATTTGGAGAAAACTTCGTTTTTCTGCTTCATGAAGTAGATCCAGACTTTCCTTGAGTAATCATCAATGAAGGTCACAAAATATTCGGCTCCACCTTTTGATTTGATCGATGCAGGACCCCATACATCGCTGTGTACATAATAAAGTACATCCTTGCTCGTATGTTTCGCAGTTCTGAAACTAACCCTGCTTTGTTTCCCGAAAACGCAGTAGTTGCAGAAGTTCAATTTGCAGCTTTTGACACCTTTTAACAGCTTCCTTTTATGAAGCTCCATCATACCCTTTTCACCCATATGCCCCAACCGCATATGCCACAGATGAGTGTCATCTGTATTGGACTCTGCAGCTGTAGTCACAGATGCTCCACTTGTTACTGTACTCCCTATGAGCCTGTACAAACTTCCAGTCAACTCTCCTTTCATGACAACCATAGCTCCCTTGATGACTTTGAGAACTCCACCTGCTGCTGCATACTTGCAGCCATTCACATCAAGCGCACCCAAAGATATCAAATTTTTCTTTAGATCTGGAACGTGCCTTACATCCACTAAAGTTCTGACTATACCATCAAACATTCTGATTTTAATAGTCCCTATTCCAATGGTTTTGCAAACCGCATCATTCCCCATTAGAACAGATCCGCCACTGTATGACTGGTATGAATCAAACCAATCTCTATTCGGGCACATGTGATAAGAGCATCCAGAGTCTAAAATCCATGAATCAGTGAACTGATTCTTACCTGATGATATAGAGAGAAGATCTCCATCATCACAGTCTGAACTATCAGCCACACTTGCTTGATTAGAAGTTTTCTCGCGCTTCTTCAAGTATTCCTTTCTTTTATAATAGTCTCTTTTCAGATGGCCTTCTTTCTTGCAATAATAACAAGAGAGTTTTGTTTTACCCCCTCTTGATTTCGATCGACCCTTATTCCCGGATCCCCGCTGGATTGTTCTCCCTCGTTCCTGCTCCTTGACTTTTCCGATGAGACCCTCACCCTGTGCCGTAACACTGTTAACCCTCTTTCTCGTATCATTAGATAGTAGGGCAGCAGTAACCTCATCTGTCTCAAGCGTCTCTTTACCATACAAGAGTGTCGTCACCAGATGATCATAAGATGCTGGCAGCGACGATAGCAGTAATAAGGCTTTGTCTTCATCTTCCATTGAAACCTCCAGACTTGCAAGTTTACTCAGAATCTGATTGAACGTATTGATGTGTTCTAACAGATCTGAGCCTTCCTCCATCTGTAGAGAGTATAACTGTTTTTTCAAAAAAAGTTTGTTCGTCAGGGACTTGGTCATATAGATGCTCTCAAGTTTCGCCCACACCTGCGGCGCCGACTTGAGATCCACCACATACTGCAGAACCTCATCAGATAGGTTCAACCGAATGGCGCTTACCGCCCTTTCCTCCATCTCCGTCCAATCTTCATCACTCGTTTCTGGTTTCTTCCCTTTCCCCAGCAGCACTTTCGACAGGCCCTGCTGAATCAGAAGATCCATCATTCTTCATCGCCAGAGAGTGAAGTTGTTCTTTCCATTAAACCTCTCGATGTCGTACTTGACACTCGAACCCTTTCCTGCCATCTTGATAGCTCGAAGAACCCCGCTCTGATACCAATTGTCGAATATATAAATTCGATCCTATCAACGATGCAAGAAAGTAATGGAAATTTGCACAACACAAGAATTTACGTGGTTCAGCAGGGGAGATGTTCCGCCTACCTACGTCCACGGGGAGATGAGATCTGTTTCACTAATAACGTAGAAAAGTGTACATCCGCTCTTTTTTCACTCCCTCCCTCTCTCTCTCTATAGAGACCTGTTTCGCCCTAAACATATATAGCGAAACCCTACATGGCACAAATTACAAAATTGCCCACATAGCCTAAAATATTTAGCTTTTCTATATAACGGAATACAAGACATCAACCTTAACACCTTAACCTCCTGTTGGTTCTGCATTTAAAGGGGGCTCTTTTTGTTATTAACTTCGTCCGCAATTGTTTGTATTTTGGGAGACTTTTCTGCCCTCCATTATAGTGGATTCCTGCGTGACCCCCCTCTTTTGTCGTGAATGGGGGTGTTAAGGAGGAAATTTTTAGATGATTCGGCTTTACCACATCGGTTTTGTGGAGAATTTCGAGAGAAACCAATGAAGTGATGATGGGATATCGTGCTTAAAGCGTGAACGATTTTTTCAGTGGCAGCGATACGATATCTGTTCCTCTGGCTGTTGCAGTCTATGTTTTGCGTGATGATGATTTAGCTCGGTTTATGCCGGATCGCGATCTCATTGTTGAGCCAATGTCTTCCGGTAGTTCATCTCAGTCAGCAAGGCAATCTACACCGTCCTCAGCTTCATCAATGACCAATGAGCAACCTCGATCCCGTAGCACTGGTAAAATACATTGACATTGGCCACTTTGATAGGAATGGTGTTGGGTGTATTAATGAAATTTTATAAGATGTGTTTCCTTTGATACACTACCATGTACCGATTTGAAATTCGTTTTGTTGATTTTGAACCCTAATCTTTGGTTTAGGATCTTCTACCGGAAGCTCTAGCCCATCAGCAACTTCAGCTTCAAATCCAACTTCTTTGCACTGGGATCGGCAAACTATACAATTCTCTGTCAATGCTTGGGTACGATGAGATTGCATCCATGCTTCATTATGCGCCTGTATATTTTTTCCTTTGGAGTGAATATTTTCTGACATGTGAACAAGTGTTTGAATGCCATACAATCACTGCAACAGGGTCATATGCACTTGTTCTTCTAGTTATCCGAGTTATGTTTACAAGATTACATAAACAATGATTTTGGGCTACTTGCCTCGGATTTTTAATTGCATATTGGGTTCTAAGGCAGAGATTAACGCTGTCCTGCTCTCTCTCTCTCTGCATCTGCGCCGTAGTTTGGAAGGGCAGAGTGCGTAGAATATCTTGATTCTTCAGTAAGAAGCAACGTGCATAAAGTTCCTCTTATGCATGGTTCCTCTTAATTGCGTTATGTTTCAGACCTTGCTATTGATATTGTATGAGGGACTCCTTATTGCTTATCTCTCATTCTGTTTGGATCCTTTTTCCCTTCTGCAGCTTTTAAAGCTTATGTATCATGCCCCTGCAACTGCGGGCTATCATCAAAGTACGTGGGCTAAGATTGGAAGGAGTGTTAATCGGCTTATTCAGCGCTATGCTCCATTCCTGAACACTCCATTATCTGCTGCTCAGAGATGGTGGTACAGGTAGTGCCCACAAGGTAGGAGTCTTGGGGAGCCATCTTCTTGCTAGGACTTCTGGTGTCTTGGCGGAGGACACACTGATAAGCGTCGGAGAAAGCCATCTTAGACTTTAGATGGATGTTAGCTAATCCTTTAAAACCATGTCTCTGTTTTTGATTCTCGATCGTCTCTGCTGGGCCATCACGCCCTGTTTTCTCACCGATGCCCTCATAGCTTATTTATTAGTAGTTTGATCCATCTACACGACAGAACAAAATGGAGGTTGGAATTTGCCTTGGCCACTTTTAAAATGGCACCTTGTCTTTCGTACTCTGAAATGACTTATTGGGAATTGGCATGTGCACCTGAGACGAATTCGTGTCCTAGACAAATAACTCCTTGAGTTTACACGTGAATCATTGGTGTGCTCGTCTATTTTTTCATGTTATGCTTGTTAACGCTGTGTAACAGTGTCGAAACTATTTGTCATCTGCTACATGTTTCAGAAAGTTTTTTGTGTTTTTTTTGTTTTCCCGGGATCGATTACCTTTGTCCACAACATTCTTCTGTATCATCCATGTTATGTGCTTATAAGGAGTAGAAATAGCGGCGAGAGATCGCCATTATCAAGAGATGAACTAATCTAGTTTCACATTTGAAGAATCAATCCATAGGCGTTGTGCCAACGTGTGAAAACGTTTCTTTAGTGCTGAAGTGTATTTGTTGACGTTGCTCACAATCATATATACTCGGCCATTGAAACCTAATAGAAATTATCGTTGGAATGAAATCCGTTTGTTTCACAAAAATGAATGATCTGAAAAATATTTTCTTGAAGATGATCGTTTGTATTGCTTATATGAACAAGTGAACGAAGTTTTTTTTATCGTGAACGAAAATATTTATATATAAATTGTTGCCGCAATAGAAATATGTTTCATCGACTAAAAGTGGACATTGATATCAAAACTTGCAAGGGCTCCGAGACATCAATCAAAATGTACTCAGATTCAGTCGCATATTATGTCTTCATTATACATTATATAAAATATGCTCAAACTCTCTAAACATGTACTTTCTTTCTTTTTATTTGACGTGATGGTTTTCATACGACTTTTCAGTCATATGAATCATTGCGTTGTAATT
The DNA here is from genome assembly GCA_031216235.1 of Syzygium jambos. Classification (NCBI taxonomy): domain Eukaryota; kingdom Viridiplantae; phylum Streptophyta; class Magnoliopsida; order Myrtales; family Myrtaceae; genus Syzygium; species Syzygium jambos. The sequence goes on from CM062228.1 coordinate 18,035,154, forward strand.
GCGAGCGTCTCTATTCGGAGTTGCCTTTTAAGACTAGGACCGATCTTGGTGAGGTGTAATTCTGGTCACTTGATGGTTGGACTCTTGCGTCCCACAATCCAAACAACTTGAAATGGCTTTGGAGTCGTTTGATTTGGCAATTGTAATTTGTAGATAATGTGTCGTCGATCCCAATCGCGACATATGTGGCCTGCACTATATCGGACCTACAAACTCCGTTTTTCTCTTATTGACTTGTAACGACTTGGGGTGAACATGCTGAAAGGTCTTCACACCCCTCACAAATCATCTGATAATGCTAATGGCGCGGTTAGTAATAGCAATGTCTATTATTTGCATTATAATCCTATCACAAATTCGTTACTGCGTTGTAGGTTAAGATAAATAATATTTTACAATTGAGTTCGGACTATCTTTATTGCGGAAATAGAATTGACGCGCCGTTATAAAATGTTTTTCTCATCTAGAAGTAGAAATTTTCTTCTGTTTTATCAAACAGATTTCTCTTCTATAAATCAATTTCTGGAGCAGAATTAGTCTGTTTTATTAAATAGATTTCTCCTCTAGAAATCAATTTCTAGCAAGAATTCCAGAAATCAATTTCTGACAAGAATTTTATTTCTAAAGCAGAATGGTTATCATTTGTGCCCTAACTCCCAGGTGACTGTAAACTAACGATGGCTGCCTCCAAATCGAGTTAGCCAATGGTGTGCTCTAGTGCTCACACGAAGAACTCGATTTGAATCATCTAAGCATATGATTTACAAACGTGGGCTGGTAGATAAGTACTAAAAAGCGACTATAAATTGATTAGAGACTTGTCGCCTTGACGAAAGTTGGAATAAATGTAAAAACACATAGTCGGGCTACGACTTGTCCAGATTTATCTCCCACGTTTATCCAATGTATCTCCCAAGTTCATGACTGCTGTTCAATGCACGGACTGAAGACTTTGTAACAAATACTTTTATCACCATATTTGTCCATATATATCTGCCAACCTAACATGATGCAACACGGATAATCATGTCGACTCCCACTCTCCACATCATGCTCTTCACTGTTTTCGCAAGCCTCTTCGCCTCAACTCGCTGCAACCATCAATCTCGGAAAGATGCCGCTCTGTTCATCTTCGGCGACTCCATTAATGACGCAGGGACCAACAACTACATAAACACCACTGCCTTTTTCAGAGCAAATTTTCCTCCTTATGGCGAGACGTTTTTCCGCTATCCCACTGGCAGATTCTCCGATGGTCGTCTCATCGTCGATTTTATCGGTAACTTCTGTTTTGCCGGGTAACTTGTGCACAGATTCTATTTATTTCCTCATAAGTTACCGCTTAATTTATTTGTTGTTCTATATTGTTTTTGTTTTTCTTTGGTTATGCAGCTGAATATGCAAATCTGCCGCTGATTCCATCATATCTCCAAATTAAAGATGATGAATTCATGAGAGGGGCGAATTTCGCATCCGCTGGAGCTGGTGCTTTGGTCGACACTTTTGAAGGATTTGTATGTTCTTCATTTATACGTCTTTTGGCTCGAAGCTTTATTTAATATGAATATTTCCACCTTTTGAAACTGCAAGAAAGATGGGAAATGAACAAGTTCGTGTTTTTAATCTATCAGGTGGTCGATTTGAAGATGCAGCTAAAGCAGCTTGAACAACTAGAGAAGAAGCTGAGGAAGGAGATGGGGAGCGAGAAGGCGAAGGGGATAATCAAGGAGGGTGTTTACTTGATTAGCATCGGAAGCAATGATTACGGGGTGGCTCTCCTTTATAATCCTGCTCTGTTTCAGTCCCTTTCCATGGAAGAATACGTGGGGATGGTGATTGGAAACATCACCACTGTGCTCCAGGTGCGAAACCACAAGATTCACAATATACGCCCACTCTCGAGAAAGTATTTTCTAGTTTCACTTCAAAAGTAGATTTTTGACCTTGTGATTTCTTGCGATTTCTGGCACATGCGGACGCGATTCGACAGCTCACGCACAAAAGCCAATGTATATTGACAAATTCAAAAGTGACACGATTTCAAAGCACATGATCTTTAAGCTTGCTCAATAGAGACATATTTTAATGGCACGACTAAACATCAGTGCTTAATCCGAACTGACAAGTGAGTATGAGATGCCGGCTCTTAAGTAAGTGTAATTCTTTCTCACACTCTTCACCATAAGCCATGATTTGATATCCAATTAAGGTCTATTATATCACTTAGATAATTGTTCTTTATATAGCTCTGTGTGTAGCGCAAGCATAGAATTGTGCAAGTATTTCGGTGTCTTTTTATTCGACAGTAAGTTGATATTCGAATGTACCTCGACTAGTTCATCTCTCTGAGAGGTCTTAAAGGTGCACTCCACTGTATACATACACAATATAGTGTGTTTGCAAGGGAACCCTCTTGTTCTGGCCTTGCAATAATTAGGCTTGCTAAACATCTGCTAATAGTTATAGCATTTCAAGGGGATGATTTGGCTTTCTGATTTTTCCTTTCAGGGAATTTATAAAGTAGGAGGAAGAAAATTTGCAATGATTGGAATCGGGAAAATTGGGTGTGTGCCAGGCTTAAGACTATTAACCAGAAATGGTGCTTGCTCAGACGAAGCCAACAAGCTCGCAAAGCTGCACAACGTTGCTCTTACTGCAATTCTGGCAAAACTGGAGACTCAACTACAAGGATTCGAGTACTCCTACTTCGACTACTACACTTCAGGCAGTGAGAGAATCCAATACCCATCAAAATATGGTAAATTATTGATTCTGTGGGAACTTAACTTAAGCATCATTTCTTCTATGCCACTCGTGGATTTGTGCCTTTTACATCGCTCGTGTACTGAATAAAAGTCCTTATTTTTTATATGTGAATTGATTCAGGTTTTAAGGAAGCGAAAACCGCGTGTTGTGGTTCGGGTCTTTATAGGGGTAATTCAACCTGTGGAGGCCAGAGAGGAGTGAAGGAATATTCATTATGCCGTCATCCTGAGAAGTACTTGTTTTTTGATGCCTACCATGCAAGCGAGAGGGCTAACCGGCAATTTGCGCACTTGATGTGGAATGGAAGTCCGAGTGTAATTAGACCTTGCAACCTGAAAGCATTATTCAAGCATGAGGGTGCTTGAATCTTTTTGTTTTCCCTGAAATCATAGGTAAATAATCACATCCCACTCAGAAGTCATATTATGAATAATTGAGAGATGATGTTGGATCGATTGTATGGTTGCACTTCTGTTGAAGAATGGGTATGTTCAAATGAGTCTCAGTATTGTTCAAACATTGACAAACTTGAATTCTTCGCGTTTGGTTGTCCGAATTTGGATTGGGATAGGACAGGATAAAGGAGGATTAAAACTCCTCTCAATATCCTCTGGATTGTAAAAAATCCTATCATATATTTGGTATAACTTGGATTGAAAATTTTTTAAAATCTTCAAAAATCTACTAAATATCTCTCCGTGATCATCCTCATACCTCCTCCACCCTTCACGCTTTCGCTGTTTTGCTAATGACCAGAGGAAGCTCCTCTCTCCTAAGCTGTGACATTTTTGTAGTCCCGCGTTCTTATTCCCGATAACACTCATACACACGGTGGCGACCCCTCAAAATCGTCAAGTTAGTCTTGAACAAACTTGACCTTGTGATGCTCTGTTTTGGCACAACCCATCGTTGCCAACGCAATAGAGCGCGAGGATTGTGTATATATGCAATTGAGACGTGTACTCGTAGGCATGAAAAATCCAGACCGGAATCAAAACCTTAATCACTGGTCGGAGCGAAGCAGAGTGGATTTTGGGGATTTTTCAAAGCTTTCTTGTCTTCGTTTGGTGGTGGGAGATTCATGAATGTGAACAGAGCATAAACAAGTCGAAGAAGAAGAGGGAGAGGGCAAAAGTTGCAAGGATAGTAGAATATTTTGCGGATATTATGAAATTTATTTTTTTTTGTAAAAAAATCCATATTTACGATCCTATCCAGGTTTATCCCACCCCCTAGGTAGGATATTTTTATCCAAACTATACCCGGTCATATCCGGATTTCGCGTCACTCCAAATACTGGATAGGATAAAAGTTATCCTATCTGGAATTTTATCCGATCCACCAATATGCAGCTTAAATGTTTTGGGAAAAGTTCGAATAAATGAGAATCATTATCGCTTTGGTTGTGTGCTTTTAAATACAATTTAATTATTTAAGGGCCCGCAGCATAGTGAATGTTCTTAAGATGAGGTCAAACGGGAAAGAACTGAAAGTAAGAAAAAGAAGGGGGAAGAGAGTCGATTACATTACGCAGCCCATAAATTATGGGCCAGATTGATTGTCCATTCATTCCTATGAGATGGACCAAGCCCAGGCCTACTAATGTATTCAAGAAAGTTTATGGGCTCTCCCAGAAAGGATTATATCATAAGATAAGTATTAAGTATATTTAAGATCGACCTGATTAGTATACTAATTGACGAGACAAACTGTTATAGGATGGGATAATGACACAAACGGTCCCTGAACTTTAGGCCAATATTCAATGTGATTCCTGAATTTTTGGTACATATTTAATTCAATCCATGAACTATATAAAAATGTTCAATACAGTCCCTAAACTTGAATTAATGAAAATGAGTGCATTGAATATTTTCATATAGTTCAGAGGCTGAATTGAACGTGTAACAAAAGTTCAGGGATGACATTAAACAAATTAAAAGTTCATGGACCACATTGCACATTGAGTTAAAGTTGAGGGGCCACATTGAACAAATGAAAACTTTAGGGACTAAATTGCATATTGGGCCAAAAGTTTAGGGACTGTTTGTATCATTTTCCTTTATAGGATATTGAATGCGTGACATATTTAAGATACTGATCTCGTGGACTGGTTTTAGGTGGCTTAGCGTTGATCTTTTGAAAATGGTGGGCCTTCTAGTCTTCTTTGAATTAGTACCTCACATCTGTGACCTACTTAATATATCGATCATTCATTTTTTTTTCCAGGGCCTAATTCCCTAAAGAACCCAAATTTTAGGTTTTAGCCCCAATTCTACCATGAACTTTTGTTTTATCTAAAAAAATCTCCAACTTTCATTATAGTCCCAAATTTGCCCATATTAACCCTCCGTTCAAAATTACTGTTAGTCATCTAACGTGGCATTCCCACGTCAACTGTAAATCCACGTCCTCTGCTTACATTGATTTTTCGTCACTGTTCATCACCTTTATATCTTCTTTTTCTTCTTCTCAATTACTTGCAACCTCCAAGCGCTTGAGCTCAAATTTAGGTCGCGTGACCTCGGATTTGAGTCGTGCAACCTTAGATGCCTAAATCGCAAGTTTCAACCTCCATTAATGGAGGTCGTTCGTAGGGCACAGAGCAGAGGAAACGATCTGAGCCCTTGCAGCGACAGTGGTTATAGAGAAAGCTTGGGTTCGTTTTGTCGATGCCCAGGCACAGAATGGGTCAACAAAGCTTCGGGAATGGCTGAGCAAAGGCGGTGGCCGATAAAAATGGCTTTTGAAGCTTCAAAAACCGGAATAATTAATAGGGGTCTCGGCTGAAATGGTCAGAGATGATTCCAATGATCGTCAACCGTCGCGGACATGTTGAAGGTCGTGGCTCGGCGTCTGATAACTCTATAAAAATAGAGTTATTTTATCTACTTTAGGCAATAAATAATACAATATTTGTTAGAATATATTTGGATTTCCTTTTATTTACTTAATTTTTCCTTGTTTATGCAGAATATTGAGATATGGAGAAAATAAGGAAAATATGGCAAAAAGAAGGAAAGGAATATGCGACCTAGAGAAGAGTTAGAAGGTTAATATCACATTGGGAATTCTGCGACTTATTCCCTAATTTTATGTGAAAAAGAAGCAATTGCTTTATGAGAGGAGTCTTAGATGTTATCATATAAATATGATAACTTGGGGGAACACAGTTTTTCTTTTTTAGATCGTTTTTGTTTTCAGTATTATGAGAGTTTTTCAAGTATTTTGAAGAGAAGACAAAAGTAATGACATAATTCTTATTCTTTGATTCAAGATGTTTGGCTTAATTTCTATTGTCGTTTCTTCTTCTATTATGTTCTAATTTTCTTTGTTAGAGTTACGATGTAGTCTAACCATGATGATATGAATTTCATACTTTTTTATGCTTTGCAAGTAATTTCATTCATGTGAGTTATATATTATTGTGATTAATGCGTTTAGGTGATTGGCCACCACTTAAATAATCTGATGTGCATGTTTGAGATTGAGAAGTAATAATATGCAATTGCTCCTTATAATATATAATCATGAATTAAATGTGGATAGAAATATACCATGTTATTTGTGTAGCTTTCGATGATAAGGTGGTCCGAAAGATTCATTATAAACTGGGAATATTTACAGATTTTAATGCGCTTATGTTTATTTAAATTCGCATAGAAATATAGTGAATTGATAAATTGAGTAGGTTTGCTATACCTAGGGATAAGATAGTAAATAGAATAGGAAATTCTGTTATCACATGTTTGATATTGTTCTTGTATGTATAATGATCCGAAATTCATATCTAGTGGTTGTGGTGAAATTGGATGCTCTAACATATTTTATCTGATTGATTATCCGCCTTTAGTTTATAAAATTTCGTTTTTAAAAATTGTCAATTTTTATTTGTTCTTAATTATATTTTGATTTGTTAGATAAATTTTAGAATTAGTCTATTTTTAATATTTAATTGGTTTATTATCATCAATCTATGTGGGACGATACTCTTCTCATCATTATATTACTTGTTCAACACGTTCGTTAACACGTGCAGAATTTTACGAACAATGTCAGAGGTCTAGGTCGTGATGGATGATCACCAATGAAGCTGTGACCAAGTGAGTCCGTGCGAAGAGGGCGATGAAGAGTGACAAGGCTTTAATCTCAACTAGCTTGGGACATTCCAATACCCGCAATTCTTTAAGCTTCCTTGAGCTTCCTGTAATGATTAACCTCTCAAGGAGGTCACACTTAGTCACTATCAATAGGAGTTTAAGTTCTTGAAGCTGAGATTGAGAAATTTGTAGCTTTAACAAGTTTTTCAAGTTGGAAATGATTGACCTAGGTATTGTTGAGTTGAAATTTGACAAGTTGTGGCTCCGGAAGCCGCGTGATAGATTGCAAGCAAGTTCCTATAGAATCGCCGACCCAGATTTGAGCTCTGAGCTCGACCACCTCTGTTAATGGACGTTACAAGGAACAAAGAAGAAAACAAGCAGATGAGGATGATGAACAGTGACGAAAAATCCACTCAAGTAGATTACATAAATATTGAGGTGTGGTTTATATTCCCCGTTGAGGCCAGCACTCCCGCGAGAGAGCTTTTATAGTTTGAGTTGATATTTTATTGATAGTTTGAATTTAAATTCATAAATAATAATTATTATATATGTATATTCTCTTTCCTTTATTTAGTGATTTGTTACTATCGCACCAGTTGCTGAGGTGGTATGTATTTTTTACTCAAATCCAATCGCAAATCGACATGTGTCTGCTGATCTGGAATAAAATTAAAACATTTGCATCTGTTCACCCATGGAAGCTTCGCCTCCGCCGTGCTCTTGGTGGCCTCCATCTTCCTCCGTCGTCGCTCGTGGCCGGCTCTGTCGTCCCTTGCAATCAGCTCGTGGTTGGCCCCGTCGATGGCCGAGCCACTCCTTTATCATCATGGCGGCTTGCAGTGGTTTTCCGTCCGGATCTGGACTATAGTCGTGCCTCCAGATTTGGGATCTCGAAGGCCAAGGACAGAGCTCAAGTATCAAGAAAAAAAATAGAGGAAGTCATCTTTTTGCAGTCGTCCCTTGTGGTCGGCCATGGCGACGAGCGAGGTCAAGATCTCGAAGGCATGGACAGAGCTCAAATATCGAGATTTGTCGTTCCTTGCCGTCGGCTTGTTGTCGGCCATGGATGAACGACAGAGACGATGCCTGAACACGTTCGACCATGGATGAACGATGCCGACGATGACCATGGACGAGCACCGACGATTTCGGCCATGGACGGCCAGATCTTGAGATCTGGAGAACGACGAGATGGAGAAAACAGAGGGAGCTGGCCATGCTCGCTTGGACGCATCGGTGGTCAGCTTGGTCATGGCGCCAGCGACTCTGCTGGTGGTGACGGCGTGGAAGGAGCGGAGGTCGGGCGGCTATGGACATAGGAGGAAGGAGAGAGAGAGAGAGTGAGAGCTGAGAGGTGAAGAGATTTTTAAATTTTTTACTTAGATTCCACGTCAGCAACTCACATAGATTGATGGACACATGTCAATATTCAACGTGCGATGCCGGTGTGATGGTAACGAATCACTGAATATTTTTTTGTATCAAATACACATACCTCGCATAACTTGCCAAACAAGCACAATCTAAAGAAACTATCTCGAATGGCCAAACCTCTTGCTCTTAGTTAAATATGTAGATATAGATATTTAGATAGAAATAGATCAATGGACCCATCAATGGTCCAATAATATGATCCAAGCATAAATTTGGATAAGTAGGGAAGGGATTATAAATTGGTAATGAGTTGTTTCGACTGAAACTTCTGTGTAGAAAGTTGCTGGTGGACCGCAAAATTGATTAAAAAAAAAGGCGAAGTATGGATCTAGGAGTTGTCCAGACGTATTTCACCATTTTATAAATGAGTAGTGAAAATCAGAATGCAAATTATGCAAGCAAAAATGTTTAAATGCCCCCAAAAAGTTTGACAATGCCAATTTATGACGTCCTGTGTTTATCCAATAATGGAAAGAGCTACCACGAGCCTTCTTCTTCACGAGTTACTTATTTAAGTCGTACAAAAATCCCAAGAGACGCTGCATCGTTCGACCCAAGATCGCCATGTCGACTCCGAATATCCACATCCTTTTCTTCGCCATCTTCGCGAGCCTCCTCTCCTCGACATGCTGCGACATCGATCGGCCCCAACACGTCGTCGCGCTGTTCGTCTTCGGCGACTCCCTCAACGATGCGGGGACCAACAACTACATAAACACCACCGCGTCTTTCAGGGCAAATTTCCCTCCGTATGGCGAGACTTTCTTCCACTATCCCACCGGCAGATTCACCGACGGTCGCCTCATTGCTGATTTTATTGGTATGACTTTTCCATATTCTTGGTTTTTCTTCCCCCGTGACTGATTGATTGCATAATCAAAATCATTTTGGGTGATTCAGCTGAATATGCGAAGCTGCCACTGATTCCACCATATCTCCAGCTGAAGAACAACGAATTTGTGGGAGGGGCGAACTTTGCGTCCGGTGGAGCTGGTGTTCTACCTGATACTTACCGAGGATCTGTATGTCGAGCCTCCTCATTCTCTTTTTCTCTGATGCTTTTTAATATAACCCTTTTGGGTCGTCTTCCTTACTTTTGCTTCTTTAGGTGGTGGATCTCGGGACTCAGCTGAAGCAGTTTGAGAAACTGGTGAAGGGCCTGAGGAAGAAGCTGGGGGATGAGAAGGCGAAGAGAATAGTTTCGGAGGGCGTTTACATGATCAGCATCGGAGGCAACGATTACTTGACCCCTGTGCTCAACAATCCCACTCTGTTTCAGTCCATTTCCATGGAGGATTACGTGGGGATGGTGGTTGGCAACATTAGCACTGTGCTTGAGGTAAATATATATCTATTGATTCCGGTCCGTTTCTCGAGCAATACTTTGCATCATTCCAGTGCGCATGAGCACATTTGATTTCATCTCACGCGGGGCTCATATGATTGGAATTTTATATCATATCACCGTTCTGGTATATATGATGCCAAATGATTTTATCTTATCTAAGACCCATATAATTTGACAACTCAGAGATTGGATCCATGTGCGTCCCTAGCAGAGATGATAAATTCTTTGTAGGAGTTTATTTACTCGTAAGGTGTTCTAATTTTACTTAAAAGATCAGATTTTTATTGGATCCGCAATTGGTAAGATTCAATTTTGGGTTATAGACACGCGGAAGAACTTAATTAAGAAGCTAACTTCAAATGCAAATATCATTCATCCAACAACGATGGATGTGTTAGGATATTATTACACCGACGTTATATTAGAGAACTATAGACAAAATTGGGTTAGCTGCTGTGCTCGTGAACCTTAGTCAACTTCATCCGTTCTGTCAAATTTGATTCGGTGGCTCTATAATCTGCATAAACAAGTCAATCGGGTTGCCATTATTGAATGGATTTTGTTGACCACCGCATCTTCTTCTTTATAGTTTAGTGGGTGCCTGACTCTTTGTTTGATACTGAGCAATTCCTTTAAAAATAGTTTTCCAGAACTAACGTCGAATTAAGCAAACAAGCTTTCCACGCTCAAGACACATAATATCCAATTTTCATTTTCGGTGACTTTATTCATTCTCTTGAAGAGTCGATCTTTCCGTCGTGACGAATAGGTATTCAATTGATGAGTGCTTCAAGGACACTTACTAAATAGCCATCGAAGAAAACTTAACGATTTTCACTATAATAATTTTCCTCATGTTTGTTGTAGTTATTGTTTTGAAAATTGAATTGTTATATATTAAGTAAACTTAAAAAGCGCCACGAGTTCTCTTGTTTAATATAATCTTTCTAATAATGCACCCAAAAGAAAATTTTATTTCACTCTACGTCGAGGAGTTTTGAAGAGTAACATGCCTTTTTTCGGCAGCGTGCAAGTAGTTGGCTTCATCATTTGTATTTTGCTCTTGCATGCCCCACATTGTATGTAAGCCTATGAATTAATATTTCTAAGTAGTTGGCAACATATGGATCTTCGATTTTTCTTTTCTAATTTTTGCAGGGAATATACAAAATTGGAGCAAGAAAATTTGGATTTTTTGCAATGCCGCCACTTGGATGCCTCCCGGCCGTCCGACTGGTCGGCAGAAACGGTTATTGTTCGAGACCAGCCGCCGAGCTAGTGAAGCTTCACAACGTGGCTCTTCCGGCAACTCTCGCCAAGCTAGAGTCTCAGTTGCAAGGATTCAAGTACTCCCTCTTCGACTTGTACACTTCCTTGAATAAACGAATCCAATACCCATCAAAATATGGTCAGTCATTGGAATTATTGTTATGCCGTAAATTAGTTTTCTTGATTCTTAAGCACATTCTGGCGAGGAAGGATGTGGATTTCACTAACCTCGCGAAATTAACTTCCAGGTTTCAAGGATGGGAAGACGGCATGCTGCGGCTCGGGTCCATACGGTGGGAATTATAGCTGCGGAGGCATGAGAGGGGTAAGAGAGTATTCATTGTGCCCTAATCCTGGGCAATACCTGTTCTTCGATTCCTACCATCCAAGCGAGAGGGCTTACCGGCAATTTGCTCAATTGATGTGGAATGGAAGTTCGCGCACTACCAAGCCTTATAGCCTGGAAGCATTGTTTAAACACGGCAACATTTGAGTTTTTTCTTTTTGAAAAGTCTTGGGCAAACAATGGGAATCAAGCTTCATCTCATGAATAAATGAGGCATATTAGTGCGGTTTGATTTGGTGATTGCAATACTGTTGTAATAATGCAAACAATGGGAATCAAACTTCATTTCATGAACAAATGAGGCATGTTATTACGGTTTGATTATATGAGGTTCAAATCAAAGCATGTATTACATCAATGATCTATTCCATTGCTAGGATATTTAGAAGCCCGCCGGAAAATCCTACAAGTTTCCAATACCGATTCCGTTAAGGTTTTTGGCATGTGCATGCGGTCTTGCAAATTACACGCAGTTTGTAGGGTTTTATTCGTTGTGCCCTAATCCCAGGCAATACCTATCCAACGTTCCAGTATCTATCTGTAAAGCCATTGAGCATAAGGTTGCGTCTTTCTAGTGGAGAAATAGTGAATCTAAGTCAGGGCAGCATAGGAGGGGATAGGAGGAGCTAAAGAAAAGAGAAGACAGAGGTGGGCTCAGCTCGAGAGATCTTATCACATTCAACAACGCAATGTTAGGCAAACAAGTTTGGAGATTGTCATGGAATTCATCAGCATTATAGAGCCAATTATTGAAGGAATATATTTTCCGCATGTTGACTCTTGGTAGGCACCAGGCAGGAATAGGGGTGCAGGCCTTCGTGCGGATGGCAAAGTTTGATGGTAAGTAGAGAAGGAATTTCCAATGAAGTGAGATGGTCCGCAGGAAATGGGCAAGACATTGAAATTCGGGAGGATCGATGGCTGAAATAGAAGTGATTGTAGAACCAGGAAACCCCAAAGAGTAGCAGAGGTAACTAACAAAGAGGAGAACCAGTGGAAATCACAAATCCTACGCAACTTATTTGATGGACAGACATTTGATGAGATTTTGGCCGCTCCTTTGGAAACTAGCACAGAGAAAGACAAGCAGGTTTAGGTGCACAGTAAATCTGGGGATCATACAGGAAAACGTGGCTATAATCAACTATGCGCAGCAGCAAACCAGCTGAGTGTAAACCAAGCCTTATCATCCTACCAAACGCCCTAGATCTCTATGATAGAATATCTGGAATCTAAGAACATACCGAAAATCAAAAAATTTTCTCGAGAGTCTTTGCCATAATGCATTGTTGGGATTTTGGCATCCAAATCCCATAGAATTGAATGAAAAATGTGTGGATGAAAGTGTCCCACATTAAATAGAAGAGAGATGGGAGATAGTTTCAAATAGTTAAACTTCACAAATAGGTTTGGGGCCCAAGGGGTATCCCACTTTTGTGAAAGGGAGAGGACCTATGTCAAGCTAGGTCGGTCCCCCGTGCACGCCGTTGCCGCCGTCCTCTATCGGTTTTTTATTTTTTTTCTTTTCGAACAAACACATTGTTTAGAAATTATTGATTTATTTATTTTGGACAAACATGTCTATTCGTGAAGGTTCAGTTTACCCGAACGAAAACTGTTTCGATTCAAGGCTCGGCTTGCGACTGTTCACGAACCGAACCGAACGAAATTGTTCGCTTGGTGACTCTTCAATTTCGTCCTTCTATATCCGAAATTCCTTTGGTGACTATTCATTCACATATGACCGAACGAAACTCGCTTTTCCAAAAGTTATATTGCTGCACTCTCATTCATCGTCATTGTCATTTTCTTGTGCAATTATTCTGCAAAATTGCGTTCAAAGGAGTCCTCTGATTACATACCACTTCAGAGGAACGAGATCCATTCTATCCTGGGAGACGATTGTCCAATATCCTCGGGTACTGATTGAGAGGCCAAATTCGTCTTAAGGACACGACATTACTTCGTTGGGCTCGGATCAATATTTTGTTTATTATTTGTACTGCTTTCAGGTTAGTTTTCCTAACGTTTTATTCTGGTATACGAACTTAGCCGACAACAATCTTAAGACGATTTGCTTCGGTTCTGTTCATATACTCTTATGCGTTGTTCATTGAGTTTTTCTGTCAAATATCTAGGTTGCTGTTCCTTTAAGTCGAATTTTTATATAGTTCGTATGTTCCTTATCATAGTCGTATAGGAATACGATTCTGTTCATACATTCTGTTCATGCATTCTGTTCCTCTTACAATTTTTCAATTCTGTTCGTGAACAAATTTTTCGTTTCTGTTTATATTAAAATTTTCGATTCTGTTCATGAACAAACGATTCTGTTCGTAGTCATATTTTCGATTCTGTTCGTGAATATGTTCTGTTTTTATATTTCAGAAATGGCTTCGACTTCAACTCCGGTCAACCTTATTCTGAATCACGGAGAAAAGCCAGAAAAGTTCAATGGTATAGATTTTAAGAGATGACAACAAAAAATATTGTTATATCTCACGACCTTGAACTTGGTTAGATTCCTCAATGAGGATGGTCCTAAATTGGAAGTTGAGAGACAAATAAAGAAAAGGTTCCTGCTGTGGATGCATGGAATCATTTTGACTTCCCGTATCGCAATTATGTCCTCAATGGTCTGGACAACACTCTCTATGTCCCGAACTCTATTGAGCATGCGACACACCTCTCTAGTCGATAAATGCGATGTCCCAGGTTATCGCCGACCTCATATTAAACATCAGAGATTTTAATCGCTAAGTAGAAACCATAATTACCCGGACAATTAAAACTGGGGAAAAATCAGGGAGAAAACACATCTTCATTTCTCATTCAACTTTTACCATAATATTCACAATTCTACAAACCATCATATACACATGCACACCATATCATAAACCACCGATATCAAAAGATCGATGACCTGGATACCTTATCCTAAAAAATGGTACACCTCAAAAAGTCTAATCATCCAACCCTACACTATCCCCTACGACCCTTACTCGGCGTCCATTCCAAGTCTGATTCTTCGTCTTCTGAACCTGAATCCCTTTGAACCGTCTCATCCTCTGAGGATTCCGGCTCAGCCTCAATCTCGATCGGGTTATTGATGTCACCCGACTCCGTTGGAACTTCGGCCTGCTCTTCCTCGACGGGCTTCTCATCAAATTCGTCCCCTAATACAAATTCGGGGTCAGCCCATTGTTCAAACGGGAGTATATAATCGGGTTCTCCTTCTGGCTCGTCCTCAGGCTCAACAGGTTCATTTTCGGGTTTGGCTTCGGGTTTTTCCTCTAATGGTTCCTCCTCGGGGATCAGTTTCAAATCCACATCCATCGGATCGTATTCTGCTTGTGATCCTTCGGGCTCAAGTTCGTGCTCAGCCCCTGAAGATCCTTGTGCTGCCGGCACTGGATGCAGTCCAGACTGAGCCAGACTAGTTTCCGAATTAGTTAATTCGCCGTCAGGAGGGGATATAGCAGTCGGGTCCCAATCCTCAACTAAATCAAAAGGGACGTCAAAACCTCAAACGGGCCCAAACTCATCTATCACGTCCCTAAAGAACCAAGCAGTATAAGTATGGGGCTCCCACAAAGGTAATCCTACGTCTACAAAAACTGTGGTGGTATGCTTAACCCAAGTCATATTGTTAGCCATAGGAAACTTTAAGACTTCCTGTTCGGTGTGCACCGGTACTTCAAAATGCTTAGGTGGCGACGGTGGGGGATTCATTGTTTCTGCCGGGGCTCTGAAATATTTGGTTGAAATAACCGTGAGACTATATCTCAGTAAGTACACCCCTAAATCCCACCTAGGCTATCACGTACCTCCAGACAATCATAAAACACAATCACACACACAATCATCACATAACAGGCACATTAATTATTTTTACCTAAGTCTATCCTGCTTGCACCCTGCACGTTAGTCGCAACCACATCATATGCAATCACATGCATGCTCAAATCTCATTTTTGCGCATTCGATCCGGTTTAATCACGTCATTTCCACAACTCTCGCCAGTGACCCGCGTTACAGTACACGCCTCAGGTCCACTGCGACCAATTTATCACAACACTCCAGGGCCCGCGTTACAGTATACGCATCAGGCTCAACATCTACCACTTACGGCACAACCCGCGTTGAAGTACACGCCTCAGGTTGGCAGTCTTTCGGTAATACCGGGCATCGTCTCGCGTTGAAGTACACGCCTCAGGACGGCACAATTCCCCGCGTAATGATACCGCCTCAGGGATTTCCACAGCCACACATGCCATTCCACACACAATCTTTTTCTCATTTACATGCTCAACATTCGCTTGCCAATCAATTGGCCAATCACACGTGGCCCGTGCACGCATCAATTCACACACAATTCGTGCTCACTAAGCATTCGACATGACCAATTTAACAATTAATTCAATTTGGCTCGAATGTGCACACAATAGGCATATTTCAACCAATCAGTTACACAACCACGCACCTAATTTCATCACCACAATTCAATCACAGTACAACCATCAACATACAAATTGACATTTTTCCATATCCAAACAATACCAAATCAATTCCGGCTTTTCACGACATTTTCCCCCAATTACTTGCCGATTCTAAATATCTAATTTGCGTACCGAACCAAGCACCACAACACTCAAATCGGCCTTTCACAGCCCACTTTTGACCTTAAAATTTTCACCAAAATTTCCCAAATTCAATTCTAAGGCCCGTTAATCGATTTCACACATAAATCGTACAATTCCGCATCTAATTAAATCCGATTTCACCCAAAAATCGTCCGTCGATACCCGACGTCCTAAATAAGGTTTAGGGCACGACTTACCGGACTCTAGACTAACGCGGCTAGAGCGAAAAGCGGCGGCGATTGACGACAAGCGGCTCGGCGGTCAAGCGGGGGCGTGTGGCAGCAGCAATCCGAGCGGCAGCGACCGGCATACGGCAAGGGGGCGACTGTTCCGGTCGGTGAGGGAGAAAAAGGGAAGGAATGGCGGAGTGGGGTGGTGGTGGTGGTGGTACGGCGGTGATCGTCGAGGCGGCGGACGGCGGCGGCTTGGCGAGCGGACGGGCAACGGCGGTGATCGGCAAGAGGGGCGGTCGGTCGGCGGTGGGGGAGGGGAGAGAGGGTGCCGAGAGAGATGGAGAGAGAGTGAGGAGAGAGAAAGGGTCATTTGGACTAAATAATGAATTTTGACCCAAATTGACATATTACCATCTTGCCCTTTTCTAATCTTTTCAATCAACGGTCCAGATTTGATCTTATCTTAAAATCAACGGCCAAGATCGAATCTTACCCAAAAATATCCAAGGGTAATTTGGGAATTTCATAAAATTCCAAGGGCAAAAATATCCAACCAAAAAGTTAGGGCAAAGTGACCAAAATGCCAATCCCTCATAAAATATACCCTTTATTAATTCTTAGGGGTAAAATGGTCACTTTCCTCTTTTCTCATCGAAATTGAATTTTTCTGAAGGATTCGGGACAACCCAAAATTGCACTTTCCAACCGCAACGTCGTCCTAACGTCCCGTTGTGACTTCCAAATTTTTTCGATGTCCAATTTGGGCTCAATTAATAATTAAATTTTATTAAATGCAACTCGAGCATTTCTCAAACTAACGGGCGGCTTATTGGAGAAATTCGTATATTCGACCCGTGATTGATAATAAATCGAGTCACGTGCAAGATCATTCAGTTCGTGACGATTTCGATTGTTATTTAAATCGCGAGGATCAATCACTAGATCCGAGGGGTACGATCGTTCGATATAGGCTTAGGATCATTCGTCAATTCATTTCGTGATCCGGCGGAATCACCTGCGATCCACTACTATGACAGTGGCGAACTGACCCCTGACTATCCTTGGATCGGCCTACAGTGGCTCAAAATGTCACCTCAGCGATTTTATGGTCGAAAATCAATTCACGATCGAATTTTCTCTTAGTCGCACAAATTTAAATCCCTGATTAGCCCTTCCCCAAGGGTTATTATCCCAGGAATGATCAGTTCCGGGCGAGAATTGACTACGAGTACATTCATAAAACTCAGTATTTTATAAATCCCCAAATGGGCAATTTTTCAGGATGTCACATATAACGTCTATAGTCCGCTAAAAACGGCTAAGGAGTTATGGGATAGTCTGGATAAGAAATACAAATTTGAAGATGCCGGATTGAAGAAATTCATTATCTATAAATTTCTGGACTTCAAGATGATTGACTCAAAGACCGTCTTAAGTCAGGTTCAAGAGCTTCAAGTGATCATGCATGATATTCATGCTAAAGAAATGACTCTAAGCGAGTCATTTCAAGTGGCTGCCTTCATTAAAAAACTACTACCATTCTTGAGAGATTTCAAAAATTATCTCAAACACAAGAGAAAGGAGTTCTCACTTGAAGACTTAATTATTCGGTTGAGGATAGAGGAAGACAATAGGAATTCCGAAAAGAAAGTTGGCAGCAATCTGGCAGTCTCAAGAGCCAATGTTGTTGAAGAATGATCAAAACCCAACAAGAAGAGGAAAAACTATGGACATGGATCCACCCAAGGCTTGAAAAAATTCATTGGCAAATGCTATAATTGTGGAAAGTCTGGACATCGTGCCAAAGACGGTAGAACAAAAAAAAAGGAAGGTGACTTAGGCGAATGTGGTGGAACAGATTTTCAATGGTGCTGATGATATCAATCTTACTGCTATGATATCCGAGTGTAACATAGTAAGAAACCCCAAAGAATGGTGGATTGATACCGGAGCAACTCGTCATATTTGCGCCAATAAATCAATGTTCTCATCTTACATGCCTGTGGAAGGTGATGAAAAACTCTACATGGGTAATTCATCGACCTCTAAGGTTGAAAGTGTTGAAAAGGTTGCTCTAAAGATGACATCTGGGAAAGTTGCGACACTAAACAATGTGCTACATGTGCTAGACATACGCAAAAATTTATTGTCCGGATCTCTTCTTAGCAAGAATGGTTTCAAGTTGGTGTTTGTGTCTGGTAAGTTTGTACTCTCTAAGAATGAAATGTATGTAGGAAAGGGTTACCTTAGTGATGGTCTTTTCAAGTTGAATGTAATAACTATTGTACCCAATGATGTTATGAATAAAGTTGTTTCTGCTTATGTACTTGAGTTTCCTAATTTATGGCATGTTAGATTAGGACACGTTAACTATAAGTTGATAAAGAAATTAATGAACATGGGGTTATTGCCAAAACTCGGTTGTTCAAGTGAGAAATGCCAAGTGTGTGTTGAATCTAAATTTTCTAAGCCTCCTTTTCATTCTATAGACAATAGAGTCTCAGAACCTTTAGATTTAATACACACAGATATATGCGATATGAAATCAATACCGTCAAGAGGTGGTAATAAGTATTTTATCACATTTATAGATGACTGCTCGAGGTATTGTTTTGTTTATTTGCTTAGTAGCAAAGATGAGGCTGTGAATGCTTTTAGAACTTATAAGTTTCAAGTTGAAACTCAATTGAATAAGAAAATTAAAATAATAAGGAGTGACAGAGGAGGTGAATATGAGTTTCCTTTTGAGGAAATTTGTACCGAGTTTGGTATCGTTCACCAAATGACTTCTCCTTATACACCACAATCTAATAGAGTGGCGGAAAGGAAAAACCGATCTTTAAAGGAAACAATGAATCCATTGTTGAATAGTTCCGGTTTACCATAGAATTTGTGGGGGGAAGCTGTTTTGACGGCGAATTTTATTTTAAATAGAGTGCCCTACAGAAAAACACAACAAACTCCCTATGAGAAATGGAAAGGCAGAATACCTAACTTGAATTATCTCAAAGTGTGGGGGTGTTTGGCTAAGGTTGCGGTTCCTAAGCCTATAAAGGTTAAGATAGTACCAAAGACTGTTGACTGTGTTTTTATCGGATATGCTCATAATAGCAATGCATATCGTTTTCTTGTTCACAAGTCAGAGATCCCAGATATACATGTTAATACGATTATTGAATCAAGGGACGCTTTGTTCTTTGAAAATATGTTTCCGTATAACATAATATATGAGCCAATTGATAATAATAAGAGGTCTCGAGATACTATATCTAGAAGTGATCCAATGGAGGATGAACCTAGACGTAGTAAAAGACAAAGGATTTCCACGTCTTTTGGACCTGATTTCTTAACGTACTTGTTAGAGAATGAGCCTCGGACATTCAAAGAAGCTGTGACATCGCCAAAAGCCCCGTTCTGGAAAGAAGCTATCAATAATGAAGTTAAATCCATCTTGTGAAACCATACATGGGAATTGGTTGACCTTCCTCCTGGTAATAAACCACCACAATGTAAGTAGATTTTCAAGAGAAAATGAAAGCGGATGGTACTATTGATAAATATAAGGCTGGGCTTATAGTAAAAGGATACAAGCAATGAGAAGGTCTTGATTATTTTGATACTTATTCACCTGTTACTAGAATTACATCTATAAGGATGCTAATTGCCATAGCAGCGGTGTATAAGCTTGAAATCCATCAAATGGATGTTAAAATGGCCTTCTTAAACAGGGATTTGGAAGAAGAAATATATTTGGAACAACCCGAAGGATTCATTATCCCAGGACAAGAGAAGAAAGTATGTTGGCTTATCAAGTCACTCTATGGATTGAAACAAGCACCGAAATAATGTCATGCTAAATTCGATCAAGTCATGTTGTCGAATGGTTTTAAGATTAATGAGTGTGATAAATGTGTATATGTTAAGAACACTCATAATGGTTTTTCCATTTTGTGCTTATGTGTAGACAACATGCTTATAATGGGCAATGATAGTGAGGTTGTTAAGGCGATCAAACACATGCTCACAAGTAAATTTGATATGAAAAATATGAGGGTTGCAGATGTTATTTTAGGAGTTAAAATCCATAAGACATCTGGAGGATTAGCTCTGTCACAATCCCATTATATTGAGACGATTCTTGGAAAGTGCAAGAATCTAGATATTGTACTAGTAAAGACTCCGATAGACGTTAATTTACATCTTTCCAAGAATACTGGTGAAAGTAAGGCTCAAAATGAGTATGCTAGTACACTAGGCAGTCTAATTTATGTCATGAACTGTACTAGGCCGGACATAGCTTGTGCTGTGAGCAAGCTAAGTCGATTTACAGTTAGTCCAAATGAAAATCATTGGAAAGCTATGAAACGTTTATTGGGCTACTTAAAGTATACTCACGATTATGCTTTACATTACACAGAATATCCAGCGATACTTGAAGGATATTGTGATGCAAATTGGATAATCGGCACTAAAGACACAAAATCGACAAGTGGATATGTATTCACACTTAGTGGAGCGGCAGTGTCTTGAAAATCATCCAAATAAACTTGTATTGCTAGATATACTATGAAATCAGAATTTATTGCTTTGGATAAAGCCGGTGAAGAAGCAGAGTGGCTTCGAAGTTTCTTGGAAGATATTCCTAATTGGCCTAAACCAGTGCCCACTGTTTACATACATTGTGATAGTCAAGCGGCAATAGGAAGGGTAAGGAATGTCATATATAACGGTAAGTCTCGACACATACATCGAAGACATGACACAGTAAAATAACTTCTTTCTAGTGGAATTATCACCATTGACTATGTGAAGTCAAAAGATAATATTGCGGATCCATTAACAAAAGGCCTAACTAGAGAGATGGTTGCGAAAACATCAAGGGGAATGGGTTTAAGGCCTATAAACAAGTCATCATAGCGGAAACCCTACCTAGTTGACTGGAAATCCCAAGATCTAGGTTCAAAGGGACAACTAAGTTATGAAGACAGTGTAGAGTATTGTCAAAGTTTTTATTCATTCCCGAACGAAAATAGTACTAATATGTGAAGGTTAAGCAAAAGCTTTTAATGATTCTGAATTGAGTATGTGATATATTATATGTTTAGAAATCACCTATGTGAGTGTGAAGTGAGGGCCGCTTCTGTGAGAATTGAAAAGGCCGAATTCTCTAAAACACTCATGAGAACAGGCAGTGTTCATGGCCAAAACGAACACAACAGTAAGAACCAATTTTGTTCGAGAAACAGTTGTGTGATTTCTATTGTTTAGGCTTACACCAAATGTCGATAGTTTAAAGACATCAAGTCTACTGATTGACCAAGTAAGTCCGATAGGTTTCATTAAGGAAAGTTCAAGGTCTCATACTACTTATCCCGATGCAATATTTTCTCATGGAATAATCGCACTTTGTATCTCATGCATACACGAAAAGTCATGATATTAGAACTTTTCATTCATGTGGGGGATTGTTGGGATTTTGAATGAAAAATGTGTGGATGAACGTGTCCCACATTGAATAGAAAAGAGATGGGAGATGGGTTCAAATAGTTAAGCCTCACAAATGGGTTTGGGCCCTAAGGGGTACCTCACTTTTTTGGAAGGGAGAGGACCTACGCCAAGCTAGGTCGTTCCCCCGCGCGCGCTGCCGCCGCCGTCCTCTATTGGTTTTTTTTTTTTTCCTTTCCAAACAGACACGTTATTTAGAAATTATTGATTTATTTATTTTGGACAAACATGTCTATTTGTGAAGGTTTGGTTTGCCCGAACGAAAACCGTTTCGATTCAAGGCTCGGCTCACGACTGTTCACGAACAGAACCGAATGAAATTGTTCGCTTGGTGACTCTTCAATTTCGTCCTTCTATATCCGAAATTCCTTTGGTGACTATTCATTCACATATGACCAAACGAAACTCGCTTTTCCGAAAGTTATATTGCTGCACTCTCATTCATCGTCATTGTCATTTTCTTGTGCGATTATTTTGCAAAATTGCGTTCGAAGGAGTCCTCTGATTACGTACCACTTCAGAGGAACAAGATCCATTCTATCCTGGAAGACGATTGTCCAATATCCTCGGGTGCTGATTGAGGGGCTAAATTCGTCTTAAGGACACAACGTTACTTCGTTAGGCTCAGATCAATATTCTGTTTATTATTTGTACTACTTTCAGGTTAGTTTTCCTAACGTTTTATTCTAGTACACGAACTTAGCCGACAACATGCGTTACCTTCAAAAGAGAACTTGTTCAAGAGAAACATAGTACCTGAGCCACTTTGTCCTCTGTACCAAAAAATATATTGAATCCCAGGAGCATCTTCTTCTCATGTGTTGCTAGACTCGTGCAGTGTGGATCGCGTCAGAATTAAATCTCCAAGACACATTTCAAGGTGTTAGTAGAATTGAAGATTGGGTGATTAACCGTGAAAAGGCAAAGCCAGACTCACCGAAGCTAGAAATCGTTGCCAGAGTGCTCTGGAATATCTGGAGAAGTAGAAATAACTTCGTGTTTCGTCAGCAACGAGTAGATTCGAGACAAATAGTAGGGGAAGCCACAGCCATGAACAAAAATTATTCGAGATGGAACCCGGATACCGAATAGCAAGCAAAGAAGAAGCAGAACTCACAAGTTGCTTGTTTCTGGACACTTTTTGCAGATATTATTATAAATGATGTTTATGGGAGCTAAATGTCTTTTAATCATTATCTCTGTAGCCTTTTGGGTCTATATGCCAATATAGTCCTGGTCACAAACTCTCCTTTTGTCATTGCTTCATTGACTTTCATTTTATTGGCTGTATCAATAAGCACACCGACCTCACATAATTTGCCAAACTATCGAAGCCTAAAGAAATGGAAAAAGTGCCGAAAAAGTGCCAAAAAATTCCTAAACCTTTTTTTGATGTCAATTCAACCCTAAACTTTTTGTATTTGTGCCAATTAAGTCCTAAACCTTTTAAATTTGTGCTAATTTAGTCCTTAACTTTTTATTTTTGTGTCAATTTAGTCATTACAATTAATTTTGATCGGAATTTGCCTATGTGGACACCTGCTGGCCGGTCACCGGCGTCAATGTGGCGTTGACATGAACAACTTTAATAATATTTTAATATTTTTTTAATATTTAATTTTTTCTTTTTTTCCACTTTTTCTTTTGCCCCCCTCCTTCCTCTGGCCAGTAGCTGGTCCGACGACTGGCCAGAGACAGAGACCGGCGAGATCTACCTCGCTGGATTTGGCAAGGTCGAGCCTCGCCCGGCGACCTTACCAGATCCGACGAGGTCGAGCCTTGCTCGACCATGGCGAGGCTCAAGCCCTCGTCGGAGGCCGCAGCAAGGCTCGACCTCGCTCGACCAAGTGGTCGGATCGGCGACCGGCCAAAGGAAGGAGGGAGGACCAAAAAAAAGTGAAAAAAAAAAAGAAAAAAAGGAAAAATTCAATAAAATATTAAAATATTATTAAAGTTGTCGGCGCCGGTGACCGGCCGGAAGGCGTCTACGTCGGCAAATTCCGATCAAAATTAATCGGAATGACTAAATTGGCACAAAAACAAAAGGTTTAGGACTGAATTGGTATCAATTTAAAAGGTTTAGGACTTAATTGGCACCAAAAAAAGGTTTAGGACTAAATTGGCACCAATACAAAAGGTTTAAGACTAAATTGGCACCAAAAAAAAGTTTAGGACTAAATTGGCAGAAATACAAAAGGTTTAGGACTAAATTTGTATCAATACAAAAGGTTTAGGACTAAATTGGCACTAATGCAAAAGGTTTAGGACTTTTTTGGCATTTTTCCCCTAAAGAAACCATCTCAAACGGTCACACCTCTCAGCTCTTAAGCTTAATTTACCTAGTTCGGGGCCCACATCGCACAAATAAAAGATTTAGGGACAATATTGTATATTGAATTAAAATTTCCGGATCATTCGTATTATTGTTACTCCGATATGAAATGTCATATCTCGATTATTTTTTTAATTAACCGTTCAATGTGGTTTCGCCTGATTCGTTCGTGAGATTATACAAAGGTGCTTATGGCTGGTTATGATGAGGCAGTTGGTTTGTCAATTCTCACCAGTCACATTATGTCAAATCATGTCAAACTCATGCCTATGGAAAGGCACGTAAATGTAACTTGGGTGGCAATTTTCCTGGACACGATTATGAAAGAACTCGACATTTTTGTCATTATTGCACCTTTTCTTCATTTCGTCAATTGTATTTTCGGAGCATGGAGATTCCGACTTCCCATCTATTAAAATACGTTCTGCATTGGCTAAATACATAGTTTTTCTAGGTATTTGGTTTCTCCTTTTCCTTATCGACTTAACATGTCGAAACAAGAATTCAGTATATTGTTAGAAATTGTCCATAATCCTAAGTACGTAAGGACTCATTCCGTATATCTCATAACGCTCGGAACAAATAATATATATATATAGAGAGAGAGAGAGAGGGGGGGCAATAAGTATGGTAACATTTATGGGCGTCTTTGTAATTTTGCCGTTTGAATTCTAGAGACCAACAAAATCATGATTCATTGATGGAACTTGTCAAATTCTTATTGTCAGACTCAATCAGCGACCCCGAAAACACCTGACATAATAAGATATCCAGGATCATCGCTAGGGGCTATTTATATATATCGAGAAATAAGCACAAGGAGCTCCAACTAAGTACAAGTACACCATAAACAAATGCACTTTTTCTAAGCAACTAGACATGAGTGGCCCAATTGATTAAAGTCACAAAAGAGAAAAGCAACAGTAAAGTACTCCCATTAAAGAAGGTGGCAAATAGTAATACACTCATTACGAATTTACGATTACATTATTTATTATTATTTTTTAAATTTCAGTCCCTTTTATTTATATATAGTTTGCTATATTTTAAAAAATCTAATAAATATCCCTCACTCTTCCTCTCATTGCCGCTCCCCACAGTCCTGTCAAAACTCTCATTGCCGACCTCACGTAACTTGCTCAAGTATTGCCAATGAGGTTGCAAAGCTTCACAACATAGCTCTCATTTCAATTCTCAAAAAGCTGGAGACTCGTGTACGAGGATTCAAGTACTCCTGCTTTGACTTCTCCAGTTCAGCCCGGGATAGTATCCGAAACCCATCGAAATATGGTCAGTAATGCAAGTCTTTATAACCTTGATTATGCTTACGTATTTATATAGACAGTGAAAAGTCATAGGATCTATTCTTCTACAAATAATTTCAGGCTTCTGAGAAGGTGAAAAGGGCATGTTGTGGATCGGGCTCGTACAGGGCAAACCCCAATTTCGGAGGCAAGAGAGGAGTGAAAGAATATTCATTGTGCTCTTTCACATAATGCGGCATCAAGGAATCCAGATCATCATGACCCTACGTTCTGGCTTCCAAAGGCCGTCTCGAGAAATTATTTTTCTTCGATAACCATCTGACTGAAAGGGCTAATCAACAGCTTGCCGATCCATGTGGAATGGAAGTTCAAGTGTAATCGGGCCTTATTACATAGAAAAATTGTTCAAAGTTGGGCAAATTTGAACTTTTTCTTGGTCCCTTGAGTAGATAAAGGTAATTGAGCGTTGACAATTAAATTCATTTGACCAATTTATCGCTTGATTCTATGCTTTTAGTTTAATTTTGAGGGACAAAACACAGGAATGATTTACAATGAAATGTCAATTATCTCTCTCACCGTAATGAACACTTGAGAAAAAAAGATTGAAGATTGTGGGGCACTGTAACATTAATCGATTTCATTATGCAGCCCACTAAGTTCATTGTCGAGATGGAAGGAGTATGGGCCCCTCTTAACCTCTTAACTAAAGGCTTCCCTTAAATTCTTGGTATCCAGTTAAAAAGTAACTTCACCAGAGGAAATGAGTTGTCACTCCTATAAGGGCCTCCGTGGCATGTCCGTTTGATATATAGGGACGGCGTGCTCCATGGATGCATTCTTTATTTTAATGAGACGGTGCTCGCACGCCTTGCACCACCAATTCCCATGTATCTTTGTCTTCTTTAGGAAGAGGGAATATCTTCTTGAATTTTTACATCCCAATAATCCCGAGATCCGGACAAGAACTGAGTGAAGCTTTTCAAGGTCATGCTTAGGTTCAATGATCTCACATTGTGGGCTTACGAATTATTGCATTGATTGAATAACTCTCATACAACCTTCAATAGAACGAAGCAATTTAAGCCCGTTAGCCTCAAGTTAGTCGTGATCATGAGCATACCAAATCGCGCTAGAGAGGGTTTCGTAGGGGGAGCAGCCTTCGGAGATACGAGATGGTTTTACATACTTTGAACTCCGATGTCTAGACATAGGCTGTTGTGCCAGCAAATAAGTCCCGCTTCGACCTTAAAATAATGGGACACTCTTTATAACGTTAGCTCGTGAGTGAGCCGCGATCAGAGCGAGGCTCAGGGCGAGGCCGCCACCAGATGGTGTTAGCCGGTAGTGTGAATCATGCGAGCCCGTGATTTGTCAACGTGGGCCTCTGGATAAAGTACTAGAAAGCGACAACAAATTGGTTGGAGACTTGTCTCCTTCGGCGAAAGCCTTCTTGCGAAAAAAAGAATACATTGTCGGACCCCGACTTTGTCTAGACGAATCTCCCACGTTCCTCCAATGGATCTCTCAAGTTCACGAGTCCCGTTCAATGCGGGGACAAAAGACTTTGTAACAGATACTTTTATCGCCATATTTTTCCATACATATGTACCAACCTAAAGAGGACGATCATCATCCAACACACAGGTCATCATGTCGACCCCGACTCTCCACATCATTCTCTTCGCTGTTCTCGTAAGCCTCTTTGTCTCGACTCGCTGCGACCATCAATCTCGGAAAGATGTCGCTCTGTTCATCTTCGGTGACTCCATTAACGACGTAGGGACCAACAACTACATAAACACCACCGCACGTTTCAGAGCAAATTTTCCTCCTTATGGCGAGACATTTTTCCGCTATCCCACTGGCAGATTCTCCGACGGTCGTCTCATTGTCGATTTTATCGGTAACTTCGTTTTTGCTGGGTTACTTGTACACAGATTCTATTTATTTCCTCATAAGTTACTGCTTAATTTATCTGTTGTTCTATTTTGTTTTTGTTTTTCTCTGGTTATGCAGCTGAATATGCAAATCTGCCGCTGATTCCACCATATCTCCAAATGAAAGATGGTGTATTCATGGGAGGGGCGAATTTCGCGTCCGCCGGAGCTGGTGCTTTGGTTGACACTTACAAAGGATTTGTATGTCTTTTATTTATATATTTATTTGGCTCGAAGCTTTAATTAACATGAATATTTCCACTTTTTGAGACTGCAAGGAAGATGGGAAATGAATAAGTTCGCGCTGTTGACTTATCAGGTGGTGGATTTGAAGATGCAGCTGAAGCAGCTTGAACAGCTAGAGATGAAGCTGAGGAAGGAGATGGGGAGCGAGAGGGCGAAGAGGATAATCAAGGAGGGTGTCTACTTGATTAGCATCGGAAGCAATGATTGCTTTCTCTTCTTTAATCCTGCTCTGTTTCAGTCCATTTCCATGGAAGATTACGTGGGGATGGTGATCGGAAACATCACCACTGTGCTCGAGGTACGAAACCACAACATTTCCAATATCCACCTGTTTTAATATTTTCTAAAAGTTTAAATTTTTAGACGAGAGTGTGATTTAATATTTTAAATATTCTAACAATATTCATTTTCCAGAGAGTATTCTCCAATTTCACGTAAAAGTAGGTATTATGAGCCTCGTGATTTCTTGCAATTTCTGGCTCAAATGAACACGATTGGACAGCTCTATTTACAAAAGCCAACCTGTATACATAAACTTGAAAATGAAACGAATTCAAATTATACGATCTTTAAGCATGCTCAATAAAGATATGTTGCATTGACACAACTAAACATGAGTGCTTAATCTAGATTGACAAGTGAGTGCGAAAGCCGACCCTTAAGTACATTCTCAATGTCATTCTTTCTCGTTCTCTTGGCCATATGCCATGATTTGATATCCAACTAAGATCTATTATATCATTTAGTTGATTGTCCTCTATATTGCTCCGCGTGCAGCACAAACATAGAATTGTGCAAATATTTCGGCTTCTTTTCATTCGACGGTAAGTTGGTATTTGAGCGTATCTTGACTTGTTCATCTCTTCGGGAGATCTCAAAGGCACATTCCGCTTACCCCCTATATAGTGTGTGTTTGCAAGGGAACTGTCTTGTTCCGGCCTCGCAATAATTAGGCTTGCTAAACATCTGGTAATCGTTGTGGCATTTCCAGGGGATGATTTGGCTTTCTGATTTTTCTTTTCAGGGAATATATGAAGTAGGAGGAAGAAAATTTGCAATGATTGGGATAGGGCAACTTGGGTGTGTGCCAAGCAAGAGAGCATTGACCAGAAATGGTGCTTGCGCAGGCGAAGCCAACAAGATCGCAAAGCTTCACAACGTTGCTCTTACTTCAATTCTGGCAAAACTGGAGACTCGACTAAAAGGATTCGAGTACTCCTACTTCGACTTCTACACTTCAGGCAGTGAGAGAATCCAACACCCATCAAAATATGGTAAGTTATTTATGCTGCGATGCTGTGGATACATAACTTAAGCGTCGTTGCTTCTATACCACTTGTGGATTTGTGCCTTTTATATCGCTCGTGTACTGAATAGAAATCCTTATCTTAAAAATGTGAAATCAATTCAGGTTTTAAGGAAGCGAAAATTGCATGTTGTGGTTCGGGTCTTTACAGGGCAAATTCGACTTGTGGAGGCCAGAGAGGAGTGAAGGAATACTCATTATGCCGTCATCCTGAGAAGCACTTGTTCTTTGATTCAGGCCATCCAAGTGAGAGGGCTAACCGACAATATGCACAATTGATGTGGAATGGGAATATGAGTATAATTAGACCTCGCAACCTGAAAGCATTGTTCAAGCATGAAGGCGCTTAAATCTTTTTTTTCCTCCTCAACTGTAGGTAACTAATCACATTACACTCAAACGTCATATTACGAATAACGAGGGATGATGTTGGATTGATTGTATGGTTGCACTCCTGTTAAAGAACGAGGATGTTCAAATGAGCCCTAGTATTGCTCAAATGTCGACACACTTGAATTCCTTAAATGTTTTGGGAAAAGTTCGAATACATGAGATTCATTATCGCTTTGGTTCTGTGCTTTTAACTACAATTTTAGGGCCCTCGGCACAATGAATGTTCTTAAGATGAGGTCAAATGTGGAAGAACTGAAAGTAAGAAAAAGATGAGGGAAGAGAGTTGATCACATTCTGCAGCCCATTAAGTTATGGGGCACATTGGTTATACATTATTCCTACGAGATGGACCGAGCCTAGGCCTACTTATGTATTTTAGAAAGGATAACATCATAAGAGAAATAATGAGTATATTGACCTACAAAATTAGTACACTGACCGATCAGACAGACTGTTATTGGGTATGTGTGACCCCTTCGAGATATTGATCTCGTGGACTAGGTAGGTTGTTTAGCAGTGCACTTCTGAAAATGGTGGGCTTTCTAGTCCTCTTCGAATTAGTACCTTACATCTATAATCCGCTTAATGCATAGATCACTCTTTTTGTTGGTGCTTCATTGGCTGTTTTTTGTTCATCGTTGGCTGTATTATATACACATATCTCACATAACTTGCCGAACGATCAAAATCTAAAGAAACTATCTCGAATAGTCAAACCTCTTGCTCTTAGTTTAATGTATGTAGATATAGATATTTAGATATAGAAATATATCAATGGACCTATCAAAACAGTACACCAAAAGACAAATCATGAGACTTGTATGGGAAGGGTGAAAGCGGACAATACTTTAGTGAGTTGATCTATGGATGTGATAGTCCCAAATCACTTTTTCTCTCTTCTTCTCATGTATGTCTTCTCTAAAGAGAGGGAATATCTTAGGAAAGTTTCACATCCCGATGATCCCAAAATTCGAATGAGGATCGAGATGAAACCTCTCAAGAACATGCACAGTTCCAATGATCCCACATTTTAGGCTTACGAGTTATTGCATCGATTGAATAACTCTCATACAACCTCCAATAGAACAAAGCATTTTAAGCCCGTTAGCCTGAAGTTAGTCGTGATCAGAACCACACTAAATCGCGTTTGAGAGGGTTTCGTAGGGGGAGCAGCCTTCGGAGATACGTCTAAACTCCAATGTCTACATATAAGCTGTTATGCCTGCAGATAAGTCTCGCTTCGGCCTTAATTTAACAGGACAATTTTTATGATGTGGGTGCGCGAGTGAGCCGCGATCAGAGCGAGGCCCAGGTTGAGGCTGCCTCCAGATGGTGTTAGCCGGTAATGTGAATCATGTAAGCAGATGATTTGTCAACGTGGGCCTCTGGATAAGTACTAGAAAGCGACAATAAATTGGTTGGAGACTTGTCTCCTGACGAAAGCCTTCTTGCGAATAAAAGTAAGAACACATGGTCGGACTCCGACTTGTCCAGACGTATCTCCCACGTTTCTCCAATTTCTCTCCCAAGATCAAATGTCCTGTTCAATACATGGACTGAAGACTTTGTAACAAATACTTTTATCACCATATTTGTCCATATATATGTGCCAACCTAACATGATGCAACACGGATCATCATGTCGACTCCCACTCTCCACGTCATTCTCTTCGCTGTTTTTGCAAGCCTCTTTGTCTCAACTCGCTGCGACCATCAATCTCAGAAAGATGCCGCTCTGTTCATCTTCGGCGACTCCATTAACGACGCAGGGACCAACAACTACATAAACACCACTGCAGGTTTCAGAGCAAATTTTCCTCCTTACGGCGAGACATTTTTCCGCTATCCCACAGGCAGATTCTCCGACGGTCGTCTCATCGTCGATTTTATCGGTAACTTCATTTTGGCCGGGTGTAACTTGTACACAGATTCTATTTATTTCCTCATAAGTTACCGCTTAATTTATTTGTTGTTCTATTTTGTTTTTCTTTTTCTTTTGGTTATGCAGCTGAATATGCAAATCTGCCGCTGATTCCACCATATCTCCAAATGAAAGATGGTGAATTCATGGGAGGGGCGAATTTCGCATCCGCTGGAGCTGGTGCTTTGGTTGACACTTACAAGGGATATGTATATTTCTTAGTCATCTATTTATTTAATTTTTTTGGCTTGAAGCTTTGATTAACATGAACATTTCCACTTTTTGAGACTGCAAGAAAGACGGGAAATGAATAAGTGATGCCGAAGCGCGATAGAAATTAGGCTAAACAGAAGAATCGAAATAATAATGAGGAACAAACTGTTCTCTCAATCGATTAACAATCGATAAGTTTTCAAAACATCCAAAACTACTGCCTCTCAAAACCCTAAAAAAGAGTTTATAAAGGGTGTTAACCCTAATGACAAAGAAAACGCAAAAATTACAAAAATACCCTTAATTCGAAAATTACTAAAATAATTAAAAAAACCATCTAAACAATCTCGAATCGCGAAAATCCATCGTTAATCACAGCCAAAGGCTGTGAGTATTGATCAGCACGCCGTTTCGCTTCAGACCACCAAATTTGAGCTTAATCCGACATCGTTGACTTTAAGCCCGCAGGTTCGTCTAGTCGCATAACAGGTCTGCCGGTCCCCTAGGTGCATCATCCTCCCCTGCTAGAGAAAGATTCGTCCTCGAATCTGCTTCATCTTCATTGTCATCAATTTCTTTAGGACTTTCTTCCTCTTCAGGGTAGTAAGGTGACAAATCCGCTACATTAAAAGTTCTAGAAACATTATGCTCACCCAGCAACCCAGGTGGTAACTCTTCCGGTACAACATCAGCAAATTCCTCAAGCAAGGGTAGAACTTGGGTAGGAATTTCGGGACTGTCAGAATTCCGCTCTATCACCACAATGGCAAAAAGCTCAGGTGCGCTCATTGCCTCTTCTTGAAATTCTGACCTAGACAGCAGATTATTCTTCACTTCCTTTCTGAAATTTGAAGGACCTAAGGTAATGGTTGGACCATCTTTCTTGAAGGTATAAGTATTTCTGAAACCATCATGCCGTGTCTTTCTATCAAACTGCCACGGCCTCCCCAATAAAATATGGCAAGCATCCATTGGGACTACATCACACCACACTTCATCGATATAATTTTTTCCAATTGAAAATTGCACAAGACACCTTTTGCTCACTTTTACCTCGTTCCCTTTTCTAAACCACGACAGCTTGTATGGTTGAGGATGATCTTCTGTTTTTAACCCCAACTTTTTCACCATAGTCGTAGACACCACATTCTCACAACTACCACCATCTATTATCATGCTGCATACTTTTCCTCTACTAGTACACTTAGTATGAAAAATATTATGTCTAAGCCACAACTCATCATCTGCTATAGCAACATTTAATATTCTTCTAACGACTAGGGACTCACCAGAATCAGCATAGATTATTTCTTCCTGTTCCGCATCAGCATCCTCTTCTTCGCCTTCAGATTCATCATAAACTGGACCTTCATCAAAGACTGGATTATCAACAAGCGTCACAATTTGTCGGTTTGGATAATCAGCAGCAAAATGCCCGAATCCCTGACACTTGAAACACCGCTTGGCTGCAGTTCCTCCCTTGCTAGTTCCAGCATTATTCTGCCCCTCGTTAGATGCAGGTTTAGAACTCACATCCTTAACTGTGATCGATGTCGAATTTACAACTGATGTTCCCGCTTTTCTTTGAGATTCTTTATCTGACCACTTGGAACTGCTGCTTGACCACTTGGAATTACTACTCTTTCTTTTAAACTGCCCCTCCACCTTTAGGGCTAGTCTGCACACATCCTCATATGTCCAATACTGCTGTAATTGGACAACATCAGAGATCTCATATTGCAGCCCTGCTAGATATCGTGCAATCGTCTGCTCGTCTTCCTCCGCCACATCACAACGCACCCGCAAACGATCAAATTCTTCAGTAAATTCTTCAACTGTTTTATCATCTTGCTTGACGTTATGATACTCAATAAACGCCTCTTGCCTATAATGGGTAGGCAAAAAAATTTTCTGCAATAACTTTTTCATCTTCTCCCAGCGATCCACCTTCGGCTTCCCCTCTCTAGCGCGTTGCTTTTTCACGTGTTCCCACCAAATTGAAGCATGTTTTCGCAGCCTAATAGCCACTAACTTCACTTTTTGCCCCTCAGTTAAATCTTTAAGATCAAAAATCCGTTCTACCGTATGCAACCAATCAATAAACTCATCAGGATGAGCCTTACCATTAAACTCGGGAATCTCGATCTTCATTCCGAAATTTTGAAAAGAACGCTGATTTCCAGGTCGTACTCCTCGATTCCGCCCCTGGTTCAGAACCCCAAAAGGGTTTACGTCTTCTTCTTCATCATCGGATGAATCCTCAGCTTCCGCTCCTTCTTCGGATTGAACGTCCAACCTCGCCTCCGCAAGTTGTCGCTCCAAATCCTAGATTCGTCTTCTCTGTTCTTCAATTTCTACGTCTCGCAGATCTCTTAGACGCGGTTGATCGTCTGCTTTAGGAACGCCTCCATGCCCCCGGCCACCACGAGCCCGTCGTCCATGATCGCGATTCTGTTCAGCCATTGATTCAAGCAACCTGTGCTCTGATACCAATTGATGCCGAAGCGCGATAGAAATTAGGCTAAACAGAAGAATCGAAATAATAATGAGGAACAAACTGTTCTCTCAATCGATTAACAATCGATAAGTTTTCAAAATATCCAAAACTACTGCCTCTCAAAACCCTAAAAAAGAGTTTATAAAGGGTGTTAACCCTAATGACAAAGAAAACGCAAAAATTACAAAAATACCCTTAATTCGAAAATTACTAAAATAATTAAAAAAAATCATCTAAACAATCTCGAATCGCGAAAATCCATCGTTAATCACAGCCAAAGGCTGTGAGTATTGATCAGCACGCCGTTTCGCTTCAGACCACCAAATTTAAGCTTAATCCGACATCGTTGACTTTAAGCCCGCAGGTTCGTCTAGTCGCATAACAGGTCTGCCGGTCCCCTAGGTGCATCAATAAGTTCGTGTTGTTGACTTATCAGGTGGTGGATTTGAAGATGCAGCTTAAGCAGCTTGAACAACTAGAGAAGAAGCTGAGGAAGGAGATGGGGAGCGAGAAGGCGAAGAGGATAATCAAGGAGGGTGTCTACTTGATGAGCATCGGAACCAATGATTACTCTCTCTTTCTTAATCCTGCTCTGTTTCAGTCCATTTCCATGGAAGATTACGTGGGGATGGTGATTGGAAACATCACCACTGTGCTCAAGGTGCGAAACCACAAGAATTCCATTACCCACCTGTTTTAATATTTTACAAAAGCCAATATGTATACACAAACTCAAAAATGAAACGAATTAGAATTACATGATCTTTAAGCGTGCTCAATAGAGATATATTGCATTGACACGACGAAACATGAGTACTTAATCCAAATTGACAAGTGAGTACGAAATCCTACCCTTAGGTACATTCTAGATGTAATTCTTTCTCATTCTCTTGTCCATGTGCCATGATTTCATATCCAACTAAGATCTATTATATCATTTAGTTGATTGTTCTTTATATAGCTCCGTGTGCAGCACAAGGATAGAATTGTACAAATATTTTGGTGTCTTTTTATTGGACGGTAAGTTGGCATCTTAGCGTATCTCGACCTGTTCATCTCTTCGAGAGATCTCAAAGGCGCACTCCGCTGTACGCATACCCTACATAGTGTGTGTTTGCAAGGGAACTTTCTTGTTCTGGCCTCGCAATAATTAGGCTTGCTAAACATCTGGAAATTGTTATGGCATTTCAAGGGGATGATTTGGCTTTCTGATTTTTCTTTTCAGGGAATATATAAAGTAGGAGGAAGAAAATTTGCAATGATTGGGATAGGGCAATTTGGGTGTGCGCCAAGCATGAGAGCATTGACCAGAAATGGTGCTTGCTCAGGCGAAGCCAACAAGATCGCAAAGCTTCACAACGTCGCTCTTACTTCAATTCTTGCAAAACTGGAGACACAACTACAAG
This sequence comes from Syzygium jambos, assembly GCA_031216235.1. Classification (NCBI taxonomy): domain Eukaryota; kingdom Viridiplantae; phylum Streptophyta; class Magnoliopsida; order Myrtales; family Myrtaceae; genus Syzygium; species Syzygium jambos. The sequence continues at coordinate 18,070,263 of CM062228.1, forward strand.
GATTCGAGTACTCCTACTTCGACTACTACACTTCAGGCAGTCAGAGAATCCAATACCCATCAAAATACGGTAAGTTCTCTATGCTGTGATGCTGTGGGCACTAAACTTAAGCATCGTTGCTTCTATACCACTCGTGGATTTGTGCCTTCTACATCGCTCATCATGTACTGAATGGAAGTCCTTATTTTCAACATGTGAAATCGATTCAGGTTTTAAGGAAGTGAAAACCGCGTGTTGTGGTTCGGGTCCTTATAGGGGTAATTTTACCTGTGGAGGCCAGAGAGGAGTGAAGGAATACTCACTATGTCGTCATCCTGAAGAGTACGTGTTCTTTGATTCTGGCCATTCAAGCGAGAGGGCTAACCGACAATATGCGCGGATGATGTGGAAGGGGAGTCTGAGTGTAATCAGACCTCGCAATCTGAAAGCATTGTTCAAGCATGAGGGTGCTTGATTCTCTCTCTTTTTTACTTGAAATCGTGGGTAAATAATCACGTCTTACTTGAACATCATATTATGAATAACGAGGGATGATGTTGGATTGATTGTATAATCGTGGATAAATGTTTTGGTAAAAGTTCGAATAAATGAGATTCAATATCGCTTTGGTTCTATGCTTTTAACTACGATTTTAGGGCCCGCGGCACAATGTTCTTATGATGAGGTCAAACGTGAAAGAACTGAAAGTAAGAAAAAGAAGAGGGAAGAGAGTTAATCACATTATGCCGCCCATTAAGTTATAGGCCGCATTGGTTATCCATTCATTCCTACAAGATGGACCGAGCTTAGGCCTACCAATGTATTTTAGAAAGGATAACATTATAAAAGAAATAAAAAGTATATTAAGATTGATCTACAAAATTAGTATGCTAATCTATCTGATAGACTGGTAATGGGTATTGAATTTGTGACCCATTCAAGATATTGATCTCGTGGACTAGGTTTAGGTTGCTTGCCGTGGCTCTTTTGAAAATGGTGGGCTTTCTAGTTCTCTTCGAATTAGCACCTTACATTTGTGACCTACTTAATGCATCGATCCCTCTTTCTGTTGGTGCTTGCTTGGCTGTGTATTGTTCATCATTGGCTTTATTATATACACGTATCTCACATAACTTGCCAAACGATCAAAATCTAAAGAAACTATCTCGAACTGTCAAACCTCCTCTTAGTTTAATGCATGTAGAATTAGATATTTAGATAGAGAAATTGATCAATGGACCCATCAATGGTCTAATAATATGATCCAAGCATAATCTCTGAAATTGTTCCGGGCCTTACAATTTGGAAAGCTGCTCTGGGGCGGGAGTCTGGATGTAGTGGGCCTCACAATTGGGAAACTCTGTTCTTATTGAAGCCTTTTGTGATCTGTCAAATGAACTGAATGACTGAATAAATTGGTGTTACACCAACTTTGTGTAAGAGTATGGATCAGCCATTGACTGTATCTAAAAAGTTCAGGTGTCCTCCCATAATGAGGAAGTGTAAATTGTTTCAGCTCACGGACTCAACCAACATGCACCCTAATGTGAATTTGCCAGGCCTATACACATCGTTCGTCGCACTTGGGTCATCCCAATTAATCCGTGAGGCGCCATCTTATGCTAGCATTCTTACGACTGAGTATATGTCCACGTTTTGTGGAACAAACACCACAAATAAATGCTCTTCATGTCTGGTTTTGCGAGAAATGAGAAATTTGAAGACTTGCTTCTTAAAATTTTGAAACTTTTCCAGGAAGAATGTTGCAGATACATGCGTAGCTGCTCATGCAGATACCAAGATAACAATAAAGAAAAGCCGCCTCCTCTCTGCATCCTCTGTTCGTTGCAGTATCATCACTCCAACGCACGAGCTGTTAATATTCTGAACCGAATCTGATAATCGAATCTAAAAAACTCGGCTCTCCCCCATTTTTAATTCACTTTGCGCACGTTGAAAGTATCCTGATCAACACCATTCCCCGTCCGAACTTATGAAGAGCAACTCTTCAACATGACCATCCAACTCTACAATGATCAAGAACTGATAGCGATTGCAACTCGAGTTGATTACTCCATGTACTACTACTAGGCACTCAGAGTTGCATCTTGGAGGAGCAGCAAATCCGATAGCAAAGGAGGAATTACGAAACGCCGCTCGAAGAAGTTGAATACGGTAAAAGCACTCGGTCAAGCCTGGGTTTGATTAGCACACGTTTGCTCTCTAAAATGCCCAAAGACCGGAATGGTGTGACAGAGTAATGCCATGACTCAATTTGACAACTTGTTGCTCAAGAGTTCAACCCCGAGGATTTTAGTGGAACTTCAAATCTGGTCACTAAATTTCGATTTATGATCGCTTGATGCACTGAAGTTTCAATAGTTTTTCCAACCTTTTTGATCGTAATTCAACCAGTTGTCCGGGGAATATGCTAACATGAAGCCCACGTGGCGATGACACGGCATCCTGAAAAATGGCCACATGTCCGCCACATCAGCAATACGTGTGAATAATTGGACTTCTCCCCTGGTTTTTTCTAGGGCAGCCAACCCATTACGTACCATTATGCCGGTGTCCTTTGTTTACGTTATTTTGTATCATTATTAGGGGTGAGCACCGATTGAGGGTAGATCCCGGAACCAGTTCGAACCAATAGTGTGCGGTTTGGTTCAGTCCGATTTTTACAAGAAATGGTCCAATCTTAGGTCCCAAAAATTAGGAACTAGCACTATGTGGTTTGGTTCCAGGGTCAGAATGCTAAACCAGATAGAATCCAAGTTCCAGGGGTTGGACCGATCTAACCTTGGAACCGTTCATCCTCTGCTCGTTACAACAACGAGTTGTGTTTAGTGAAAATGTTTCCGTACTTGTTGATTTCGAGCGTGTCTTGTTCATATGTTATTGAACTCGGATTTTTCTCGACAAAGTTCAATCGCGTTTGAGTCAATGTCTTTTCATGGATGTCAAGAAATTTTTTCGTTTTTTGGTCAAAGAAATACTTGCTTCATTCATCACTTTAAGTGATACTACTATTACATGAAAAAGAGGCCTCAGAACATATTAGATCCCATAAGATTTTCGGGGGATTAGAGGTCCAATAACTAGAGAGCCCGTTTCGTTCGTGGGCCTTAGAAACTCAACCCGCTATTTGATTTACTTCTCTTAGATAGTGGGCTAATTGTAAGCTTTTGAAGTGATGTCAAGAATTGACAGAGATGATTTTGCCGTGGCCTTCTTTTGCTCCAAATGACGAGGATAAGAGAGAAAAACATACGATTGACAAGATTACAGAAAGATTTCAACATAACACTTCGTATTCCCATGAGTAGCGGGCCTTGCTCTCTTGGTGTGCATCGTTTGCTCCTCCTCCAAAATCAATGCTTTCCCCGGTACGTCACTGGTGGCGTCATATTCCCCAAAACATCGTGGGTCACTCTAAATTAGTCAAGAATCCTGGTCGGCCGTTGTCTTCTCGTCGGTGAATTCCGACAAGAGGGAACTGAAGAGGCCAAACGTTGACCGCCTTTCTTAGAAGAGTCCAACTCCACGTGACTGTTCATATGAAATGTCGGACTAGTGAATATATAATATATATAATAAGAATACTTATAGTTTAGACAATTAAAAATGATGGATTCCACGTGAGACCCATCGAGCATAATTTATAAGTATAAATTGGGTTTTATGGATTCGCCTTCTTCTCACACGAAGAAGTCCAGGCCAAGTCATCTTTGCGTCTTTTGCGGCGAAGCAAAAAGAAAGCCATGCATCTGTTTTATGGCATGCGCACTGATCACATCACTCAATTGTCACAACTGCCCTAGTCCGAGTCCTCACAAGTAAAGTCATTCGAGTACTTTCCAAAAAAAAAGGACGTACGTATGTCGCATTAGGGTTTTTTTCCCTATCCTTTATGTCAAGTGATAAAAACAATAAATAATGCGTAAAATGATAAATTATTAATTGGATGTATGCAACCAAGGCATTCTGCCGGTAGACTTGAAGCTCATTCTTGCAACGATCAATTCGATCAACACTTCAAACATCGGAGCCTAGCTTTAGAAAAATCAACACGTGAATAACACACCCAAAATGTGAAAACAAGAGGCTGTGACTTTGAAATAAGCGAGACTCGTGTACTTAGTGGTCGTGATAACAAAAGCACCTTCTTTGGTGACGCATTCCCGAGTAACCCCATAAGCACCCTTATCCAGAGGAGGAGAGTTTCGAACTCCCCGCCTCCCCCCGTTCAACGCGGCCACCGGGGCCAAACGGGGTGAAAATTGGTATTTCTCGCTTTGTCGGGGGTGGGCGAAAACGATAGACAAAAGGAAAGAGCCTTGTACAAACACAGGACCCAAAACGGAGAAGAGCCAAGAACCGCGAAGTGATTAGAGCGAAACTCGGACGCACTCGCTCAGCTCGCCGGCTGCTGCCATCCCTCGCCTGCAGACATGGCGAGGCGGAGCTGCTCCTGCGTTTGCTATGCTGCACCGTTCTTGTGGGCACTCCTGCTCACCCCAGCCATTGGCTATGCCAAGAAGCACAGCACTCTGTTCGTGTTCGGTGACTCCCTCTTCGACCCCGGCAACAACCAGTACGTGAACGCCACTCCCGGCGGCCGAGGCGGCGGCGGCGGCGGCGGCGGCGTGGCCACTTCCCCGCCTTATGGAGAGACCTACTTCAAGCACGCCACCGGCCGACTGTCCGACGGTCGCCTCGTCCCCGATTTCATCGGTACAGGAAACGAACACTTCTCACCAGACCGAACGTTCGCTTTTAGTTTTTCTCGGGGGGTGCTATGTCCAGTCCATTTAAGAAATAGCAATTTTTTTCTCTGATTAAAACGACACAGCACACGTGACAGTATCATAGGCCATAGGTAGTAGCAACGTCGATCAGAAATGGTGTGCTTTCGTGGAAGCAGAATGTTACTTGGTATGACTATGTATGTGCAATTTATTCTGTTGCCTTGTATGCGCAGCTGAGTTTGCTAAGCTGCCCATTCTTGCGCCGTTTTTGCAACCGGGTACCCAAAATTTGACTGACGGGGCTAACTTCGCATCCAGCGGAGGCGCTGTTCTGCCCAGCGATCATCCGGGTCCGGTGAGTAAACTGTAATGCAGTTTTACTATAGTCTTATGTAGCAGAAACATTTGTATGTGCATAGATACTTTATTTACTGTATACTTGGTATTGATCTCGCCTAACTTGAATTTGAATCAGATTGATTTGGGAAAGCAACTGGACTACTTCAAGGAAGCGGTGAAATCGCTGAGAGCCAAGTTGGGCGATGCCGGGGCCAAAAGGGTCCTCAGGAGAGCCGTCTATCTGTTCAGCATTGGAGGGAATGACTACTTTCGCCTCTACAGCACTAAACCGAACGTCACTCAATCGTACCGCCGCGAATACATATCGATTGTTGTCGGCAACATCACATCAGCTCTCAAGGTAACCGCAACTCACTGTTTAGGTCCACAGAGCAAAATTAAGAGATGGACAAGCAAATACAAAGAATCAGGGAACTAATTTCTTGCTCTGATCCCATGTAAAACCAAGCGACCAACTGATTGCGCTGACAATTTTAATCTTTCTTTGTACTTAGCATGTTCTAATGGATGTTGTGATCCATCATATGCAGGAAATTTATGGGCTCGGAGGACGAAAAATCGCGTTCCAGAATGCAGGGCCACTGGGCTGTTTGCCAGCCGTGAGAGCCAGGAGCAATGGAACTGGCTGCGCGGAGGAACTGCAAGCCCATGCCAGACTTCACAACCGAGAGCTCGCAATCACCCTCAGGAAGTTGAAGACAGAGTTGCCGGGATTCGAGTATTCGATCTTTGATTACTACAACTCGCTCAAAGATCGGATCTTTAACCCTTCCAAATATGGTAGGTGCCAAGACCAATCTTCCATTGCATTATTACATTGCTTACGGCTCAAGACTCTTTTTCGACTCTGAATTTCTCCTCTCCCCCTTGTGAAGGCTTCCAGGATGGGCAGGCGGCGTGTTGTGGCTCTGGACCTTACCGAGGATCAAGCTGCGGGGGGACACAGAAATACGAGGTGTGCAGTGACCCGAGCGAGTACATTTGGTTCGACGGTGGGCACACGACAGAGGCGGCGAATTACCAGTTGGCACAACTTATTTGGACTGCAGCAGCGCCAGTCACAGGGCCTTCCAATGTGAGGCAACTCTTCGCACATTAGTATAAGATGTCTCGCATGTCACAACGGTCGGTAGACTTGTTGTACACCTAGAATAGCTTGGATACATATGTCTAATACCATCTCCGCCTGTTGCGGATGATTTAGAGAACCTTGTGAGATCGATGTTGCTTCTACAGTGGGGTATATGCTTTATGGCTTCCTCTATTTAGCGCTTCTTCTGATACACCATTTTAAAGCTTTGCCAAGTTCGAGCAGCAATGAGACATACTTCGGGAGCTTCGTTAGCTAGCAGTACATGCCAGGGGACCAACGAATTCCGATGAAGTTAATCCTGGTACGAAATCACTGGCAAAAAGAAAAGAAAAAAATGTTGCAAAGTTCGAACCTGTTGTTGAATGTAGATGGCATTTCTGCTTCTATATTTTGCTGTGATGAAAGAAAGAGGAGGAAAGGGTGATCAAGAACTAAAGGGTAGGGCATGGTAGAGGCTTAATTTAGCAGACAGGTAGCTTGAGTGTACGTACTTTCAAAATCTTCGAGGCACAAATCAGGCTTGCTGGGAAGTGCACGCTCTTATCAACAAGTGCTCCCAACCTAAAATCTGATTAAAATCTAATTAAAATTTGGTGACTTGTAAGATCATCAAATGTTCAAATTTACATGGGCACTTGAAGGGGTAAACTCAAGGCCAATTAGCATAAGCTCAATAAGTAATTTTACCAAATTTACATGGTGGTCCATGTGCATCAGCTCTGTTTTGCAGTCGATAGAGTGGAATCCGGTGTGGGGGGGTGGGGGCACGACATTAGATGCAACAATCAAAAGTGACGTCGTTCGTGACATTACCTGGATGCGCCTTCATTCATAGTTCTAAACCAGTCCCTGCCTCGTTGCTGCTGTCATCGCCGTTGCTTCCATATGCCTGTTTTGAGACCATTCTTCGTCAGCAAAATGTCAAAAACTCAATATGGCCCGATAGACTCTTGCATATGGGATTGATGTACAACCTTTGATTTTGCGGGTCAAACATGATCACAACGTGTGGTTCCCGCAAGGTCACCGATTATGATGCGGGTCCGGGGTTAACTTCGTTGAAGAAAGGGAGGTAGGAAAGTAATCGAGAACTAATTTGGCTGATCTAAACTTTATTCGCCGTTGCAGTGAGATGTGGATGATTCGTTAATTCGAAGAATAATTAATACCATCGAAGTATCTTGTACATTATCTCTTGCAGGATCTTTGATGGGATATTGGTGCAAAAAGGAAAAGCATTGAGTGCCTAGATATCTATAACATCAAAGGGAATGGGTAGCTTTTGCGGACACTCCCACGTATTTTGAGTCTCTCTCGTTGGAGATGTTGATCTCTCTCTGTGTACTTCTCATGGAATTCAATCAGTGAGTGAGTCCTACTTTTAGAAGGAGAAGTAGCAGATTGGGCTACTGATTAAAGGAGTTAGCTTTAGCTATAGTTAAGCAACCCCACGGTACAACCATAGGGTGTTTGTGGCGATGGCGGCGGCGGCGATATGTATCACTCGTGTGTGTATTTGAGCAAGAGAGAGAGAAAGCACGAGCTAAGAGGGTGAGTGGCTGCAAGCGGCCGTGTGGTGATTGTCTTGGTAGTGGACAGAACCAAATCTCAATCACAACTATCCAATCCCGTGCTTAAAAGGGTTTGTAATACTTGCTTTATGCTTTTCCCTATGAATTTTCTTGTGCAAGTGAATGCCGTTGAGGCAGTAACCATGTGTATATATTTACATATACATCATGTTTTAGTAAAATCGAGATATTTTTAGTTATGTGACTTAATATGAGTCAGTTTATCGGGTCATTGATGAGTGTGATCATTTAGAGAAGAGAATTTTCATTTCAAACCAAATCTAATTAGAATCAGATAACATGTATAAGCTAATGTAATTCAAATGTTCACATGCAAGTGAAGGGGAGGGGGGGTAAACTTATGGCCTATAAGCACAAAGCTCGATAAGAAATTTACCAAAAGAATGGAGGTCGACCATGCACATCAGCTTTATTTTTGCGGTCAATCTCAATGGGACTATACTAAAATTACCCTTTCTTTTCCGCCAGAATCAGGCGGGGGATTATGACGCGACATCAAAAGTTGACAGTCGTTGATGACGTCTGCCTGGGACGCTGCCCATTCAGTCATGGTCGCCTGTCAGCAGTTTCTGCCCCCCTACTGCAGCTGCTTTTATTGCCTCTGGCTTTGCTTCGCTTCCATGCTTTTCGGGACCACTCCGGTCTACGAAAACGCGTGCAACCATTTGATCCACGAGGAAATTTCAATCAACAACTTGAATTTAGACTATTTTCTCTAAAAAAGAACTAAAAATGAATATTATCTCGAACGAGGATCCGAAATGGCCAATCGATCCCAAATAAGGATCTGAGCTTGCCTACCGATTAAAAATTCTCCAGTCGACAGGCAAGTGATGTTTCGAGCACTGGAATTTCTTCCATCTATCCAAATTCATTGGACCAACACATTTGCAATCATTGATTTTGTGGCTCCAACGTGAGACCCCGACAAGTCGCTTGCGCGGTGTTGCCGATCTCGATGCACACAGGGCCCAGGCAATCACCAGACTGCGTGAGCAATCGGGGCTCTCTTCGGGACCAGCAACGTATAGCTCGCCGGCCTTCCCAGATGGAAGGACGAAGCCATCTGTCTCCTTTCTCGCGTTCTCACCACCAAAAGAAACAGACCCGAGCAGGCACAGACAAACATCCAGTTGATCCCATCTTCTGCATATTGTGGGAACCATAATTTTTTAAGGTTCGACCGACACTTCCTTGTCCTCGCTAGATTGCGGTGTCGGCTATGTCGAATAGTTCTCACCACGTGGACACGGACATACTCACGTTGTTTCTATCCTCCAGCTGCGAAATTAACTTTTAGACCATGCCCTCATCTATAAATGCCACTTGGTCCTAAATTCGTATCATCAGCTAGTTCTCCTTTTGGTGCTGTCGAGTGTAGAGTAACTCCCTGCCTTTAGCATTCGCCACACAAATGACCATGCTTCACATGGACAGTTTCGGCTCGGTCTTCCTCACATTGTCCTTCTGCGCAATCCTCCTGCTTCTGCCGAGCTGCCGCGCCGAGCTGCCGGAGAACCACGTGGCGTTCTTCATCTTCGGGGACTCGCTCTTGGATTCGGGGAACAGCATTTACCTAAACTTCAGTGGCACTCTTAACTTTCCTTATGGGAAGACCTTCTTCAAGCACCCGACGGGACGAGTCTGCGACGGGAGGATCGTTCCCGACTTCATATGTAAGAGTTGCTCCTGCTAATATATTTCCCGTTTTCCCCCCTCAGTTCTATTTCGCCCCACGACTATTCCCGGTGAAGCTGTCAGAAGAAAGATAACGTTAGCTTGTTCTTACAATGCGAACGTAAATTATGTGATCCTTTTTCTTTTTCCTTGACAACAGCTGAATATGCAAAGCTTCCATACATCAAACCGTACTTGGAGCCTGGGTTCACCGACTACACTAACGGGGTCAATTTCGCATGCGCCGGAGCCGGCGTTCTCCCGGAAACTCATCCCGGAACTGTAAGACATATACACTTTTCGCGGAGCTAGTCCGGTTCAATGTTAAGCTGTTCGCTTTTTTGTCTTTCTTGATGCAATTAATGTTGGACGAGTCACTTATCTCTGATGGATTGTCTAATCGGCTTTGATCAGCTGTACTTTAAGCTGCAACTGAACTATTTCGAGGAGGTAGTGAAGGGGTTGAAGCAACAATTAGGTGACGCCGGTGCCCGCAAGTTGCTCTCGAAGGCGGTCTATCTGTTCAGCATCGGAGGGAACGATTACAATGCCGTTCAGAACAATCCCCAGGCAACTGCATCTTTCAGGAAACTGTTCATGACCATGGTCCTGGGCAATATCACGGAGGGGATCAAAGTACATAACCATCCTCTGCTAACCCAATTTCATTTCTTGAACTTGAAAAGAATTTGGGAGCTTAAAGGAAGCTATTTTGTTTGGTGATGTTGCAGCAAGTTTATGCACTTGGAGGGAGGAAATTCGCCTTCCAGAACGTTGGGCCGATCGGGTGCATGCCAGCCACTCGAGCCGCGTCCGGGTCAGAGGGATGCGTGCACGACCCGACCGTGATGGCAAAGACGCACAACATAGCCCTGTCGAGACTGCTGAAGAGAATCAAGCAGGGGCAACCGGGATTCAAATACGCCCTGTTTGATTACTACACTTCCCTCACCATGAGAACTCTATATAGCTCGAAATTCAGTACGTTCCCAACCTTAAGTCCTCTAATTTAAACCCAGTCATCGAAATTCTAGAGGGTTGTTGTGGAACACTGATTCGAATCAAAGCATGGTCATCTAGCATCATTCACTTTTGATCGTTGAATTGGACAATCTCATATTTGGTGCAGAAATTTCGCTGATGTTCTTGAAATATCTGTGATGCTTTTGTTTGGTGCAGGGTTCAGGGTTGGGATGAGTGCGTGCTGCGGGAGTGGTCCATTCAACGGGCAATTCTCATGTGGGAAAATGAATGGCACAACGAGTGTTTACAGTCTGTGTAGCGACCCGAGTGAGTATGTGTGGTTCGATGCTGCTCATCCGACCGAGATGGCCAACAGGCAACTCGCGTCTCTGCTGTGGGACGGACCCTCTCGCACCGTGGGGCCTTACAATGTGAAGATGTTCTTTGAAATGTCATAGTAGCTGTTTCATGTCCTATGTTACATCTACAATTTTCTGAGACCGAGTAATAAAAGGCATAGTTTCTCTGCGGTATTGCTGGTGCGCAATGTCTGCAAACTTGGGTCCATGGATTCTTGCGCCGTCCCATGAATCTGAGCAGAGGTGAGATATTAGGCAAAGAATTGCCCGGTTATTAAGCGACCGATACACGTCACAGTCGAGTGACGATGTGGTGTGCCGTGTGCGTCAACCATCAGATATCTTCCCGTAATGTTGGGTTCGTGGTCTCAATCTGCTAGATCCACGAGTACGTTTCTTATTACCACAGATGTAGAGTAGACATTCAGGAGTGGAGGCTCCGTGCTTGTGGGGTCACCGTCAACTCAACCGCCAGTCAAAGCTGAACTTCCTCGGTTTTCACTGGACTTCCTTTTCTTGTGTTCTCACCATCACAATCACTTCAAATCGGGAGTGAACATAGAAATTGCGGTTGTTCAATTTCCGTCGTTACCACCTCCAATCAATTTGTGCAGACTTTGAATACGAGTGAATTTTGATTTTGAAGTTAATACTATCGAAAATCTCAAATTGGCACCCCACAACATCTTCATCCAAACTAATTTTCATCTCACAAAACATTTCAAACCGATACCTCTAACTCAAATCCAACCTCCAAACCCCCTCCCCCCCTCCCCATAGAAACTATAAGATTCATGTACTCTGAATTTCTTGTACGTACACAATGTATGAATATGATTTCCAAGGGCTAGAGTAAAGTCCACGCATTGCAGCCAAGACATATTACACACGATTTATTTCAACTCTCTATTTTGGGAAGAGAACAAAAACATTGAACACACCTACTCATGCGGTCCATAATATTAAGCCCAAAGGTCGTGCGGGCTCACGTTTAGGTGTACTGCGCTCGTGAAGACCGTCCGATCTGGTGAGACCCACATGGACTTCGGGTATCCATGAACATATTTTCCGTTTGTTCACTTGTTGATGGAAATGGAATCGTTCACTTCAACTCCGAAATCAAAATGAAACATGCTGATAGCGTCGAGATGAAGCACAAGTGATTAAGAATTCATGGCATAAGCAGAAATGAGATCCTCCTCTAATGAAGACTGCGTGTAATGTTTCCCGTAAACCGGACTCCATTAATTCTGAATCTTCTGCAATGGCGCAGGCTTTCCCTCCCCCAAGCACAATCCCGACCCAACATGAAAATGGCGATGGGCAAAGCGAGCTTGAAGCTTCCGGTCAGCAAGAGCGACCAAACGGTGCTCTTTGCTTAAGCAGGCGAAGATTTTGTCATACTCCCTCTTCCTCATCCTCTGCATTGCCAGTCGGAATGGCGATCCAACTCCTCGAGAAAAACAGAGATGGTGGGCAGTTTAGGCAATCTCTACGGCGGCATCGAGAAGCTTCACGATGTGTGCATTGAATGTTCCAAGAAATGAGTATTACTCAATATGGTCTGACAGACTCACTGCCTCACTGGCCTTCCCAGATGCAACGAAGCCATCTTTCTTGGGCACATCACGACTGGAGTAAATACAACTGACATGGTGTGTAGAATAAGTTCTCGCCAAGTGAACGCTGACGTGCCTACGTAGTTTCTATCCTCCAACCCAAGATTACGTTTTAGACCATACCCTGATCTATAAATAGTAAACGCCACTTGGTCCTAGATTCATGTCAACCGTCTCCTTTAGGTGATTTGGTTTGACTCTGCCATTAGCACCCGACATTCAAGACAAATATGCTTCGCATGGATAACTGCAGCTCACTCTTCGTCACATTATTCTTCTGTGCAATCCTCCTGCTTCTGCCGAGCTGCCACGGTGAGCTGCCGGAGAACCACACGGCATTCTTCATCTTCGGGGACTCGCTCTTGGACTCGGGGAACAACCTTTACCTAAACGACAGTGGCAAGGCTGATTCCTTGCCCTATGGAGAGACCTTCTTCAAGCACCCGACAGGACGACTCTGCGATGGACGCATCGTTCCTGACTTCATATGTAAGAATTGCACCTGCATTCTCTTTTGCCGCGTGACTAGTGCTAGTGAAGCTTTCAAAAGAAGAAAATGTAGCTTGTTCTTAAAATGCGAAAGCTAATTATGTGATCCTTTCTTTTCCTTGGCGCAGCTGAATATGCAAAGCTCCCGTACATCAAACCATACTTGGAGCCCGGGTTCACCGACTACACCAATGGGGTCAATTTCGCATCCGCCGGAGCCGGTGTTCTCCCGGGAACTCGTCCCGGAACTGTAAGACATGCTCTTTTCGAGTGCTATTCTGGTTTGATGTAAAGTAGTTCGCTTTTTTGAAGATAAATATTGATCGAGTCAATTATCTCTGATGGATTATCTAATTGGCTTTGATCAGCTATACTTTAAGCTGCAACTGAACTGTTTCGAGGATGTAGTGAAGGGGTTGAAGCAACAACTAGGCGATGCTGACGCCCACAATTTGCTCTCGAAGGCGGTGTACCTGTTTAGTATCGGAGGGAACGATTACAATACAATTCCGAACAATACCAAAGCAACTACATCTTTCAGGAAAATGTACATGAGCATGGTCCTGGGCAATTTCACGGCGGGGATCGAAGTATATGACCAGGCTCTACTGACCCAATTCCATTTCTTGATCTTGAACAGAATTTGGGAACTAAAAGGAAGCTATTTTTATGGATGATATTGCAGCAACTGTACGCATATGGAGGGAGGAAATTCGCCTTCCAGAACGTTGGGCCGATTGGGTGCATGCCGGCCGCTCGAGCCTCGTCCGGAGCTGAGGGATGCTTGCACGACCCAACCATGATAGCAAAGATGCACAACATAGCGCTGTCGAGACTGCTGAAGAGGATTGAACAGGGGCTACCGGGATTCAAATATGCCCTGTTCGATTACTACACTTGCCTCACCATGAGAACTCTATATAGCTCAAAATTTGGTACTCTCCAACCCCAAGTCCTCTAATTCAAACCCATCATCGAAATTCAAGAGAGTCACCGTTTCGAATGACAGCATGGTCATTTAGCTTCCGTCACTTTGATCATTGAACTGGACAATTCATGTGTCTCTTCTTGGTGCAGAAATTTGCTGATGTTCTCGTAATATCTTTGATGCTTTTGTTTGGTGAAGGGTTCAAGGATGGGAAGAGTGCGTGCTGCGGGACTGGCCCTTACAATGGACTATTATTCTCATGTGGGAAAAAGAATGGCACAACGAGTGCTTACACTCTGTGTAGCGACCCAAGTGAGTATGTGTGGTTCGATGCTGCTCATCCTACTGAGATGGTCAACAGGCAACTCGCGTCTCTGCTGTGGGATGGACCCTCTCACACTGTGGGGCCTTATAATTTGAAGATGTTATTTGAAATGCCATAGTAGTCGTTCTGTGTTGTGTGTTACATCCATAAAGGTTGAGGCTCGAGTAATAAAATGCATAGTTTCTATGGTATTACCGGTGTGCAATGTCTGCAACCTTGGGTTGACGCATTCTCATGCCGTCATAACTCTGAGTTGAGGTGCGATATTAGGCAAAGAATCGCCTGGTTATTAGGCAATGGTTACACATCACGGTTGAGTGAAGATGCGGGGTGCCGTGTGTGGCATCCATCAAATATCTTCTCATAGTTTCAGGTTCGTGGTTTTAATGGGCTAGATCCACGAGTAGCGTTCCTATTACAGAAGATACTTCTGATAATTTTGGCGTTGAATGGGAGAAGAATTGAATTGGCAGTTCCACTCGCATTCACCGTTAGAGGCGCCGGACCGGTTGGGTCATCGTCAACCACCAGTTAAAGCTGAACTTCCTCTTCTTGTGCTCTCACCATCACAATCTCTTCCAATCGTGAGTGAACATGCAATTTACAGTTGACCAATTTCGCTCATTCCACGTCGAATCAATTAATGCGAACTTTTTAATACCGTTGAGCTTCGATTCTAATACATGTGCATTCATGTGAAGAACTCCCCTATGACATGCCAGCTTGCTTCTGTGATTTCAGTAATCGATGTAAGTCACGTTTGCATGGATTATTTAATCTACTATTCACAAATCCCGTTTCTGCACATGGGTAACTGCAAGAATAAAACCGATCCGCAATGAAAGATCTAAAGCGGTGTAGCCAACGACAGGTGACTGTCAACCGCTTCTTACTAGCATTTCCAGAACTGAACCAGAGATCAGGCCAAACAGTTGTCTCGTAAACGATCGACCTGGTCAAAAACCCGTTTGAACCGGTCGGCGTTGGTCAAAAAAATCATGGAAGCCAAGCCAAGAGTTTGTTTGAACCGGCCAGTTTGTGACGGTATGGTCTTGAACTGTTCCCAGCATGGGATCGACTCCAAATTAAATTCACTCGCCAAGTCCTCCAACGCTTGAGATCTGATGTTTCAGTGATAAATCCAGTCCACGGCAGCCCTAACCGATCCAAGAAATTCATGAAACCTGAATCTTACTTAATGTCCTAGGTTCTTCATTATTACGAGATAGATTCGGCTTTAGCTTAATCAAGAAACTTTCATCATAAAAAAGGTGTGTGTGAACTTTCGCTTTTTTGTCAATGCTCAGCATTCACTTTCCTAGATGCCCGCGCATTCAATGAATTCTTGCCAATTCTGAGCGCTAAAACCTAAGGCATGGTCGCCTTAAAGCCATTCCTGATCTTTGTAATTTATACATATATCAAGTAGGACCTCACATGCCACAGTTTCTCAGCTAAACAGATTCAAACATTTTCACCTACCACAGCACGGCACAAGTCTCTCCAGACCATGCTTCCAGTGGTTATTACATTGTTTTCCCTGTGTGCAATCCTCCTCCTTCCGGCCACCTCCCTTGGCCGGTTGCCGGAGAACCATGCGGCTCTCTTCGTCTTTGGGGACTCACTCTTGGATGCTGGGAACAACCTTTATTTGAACACTAGCGTGAAGATGAACTACTTCCCTTATGGAGAGACCTTCTTCAAGCATCCGACGGGAAGAGTTTGTGACGGCCGAATTGTGCCCGACTTCATTGGTAAAGCAATCTCCCAGAAATGAATCTTCTTTCAATGTAACTGAAGTTCAGTATGCTAGAGAAATAAATGTACCTTCCTGACAAGGAGATGTGTTGTGTTTGATTGATCTTTGTTTCGACACAGCTGAATATGCAAAGCTGCCGTTGATCAGACCATACTTGGAGCCCGGGTTCAGTAACTATACCAACGGAGTCAATTTCGCATCGGCTGGAGCAGGCGTCCTCCCAGAGACTTGTCCCGGGACAGTAAGATTCACAGTCTGAGAGAATTAAGAGAAAGTTCCTTAGTTTGCTAGTCCTCACAGATTTGGCTAAATTTTGATGCTTGAAGCTTAAGTGAAGTTCGTATCTGCTATACTGCTTGGAAATTAACAGTTTGAACCTGACTTATACTAGGAAGCTCATAGCATTCATTAACACATCATTAAATGCAATAGATTTATCCTGCTTGGCACAAATGCGTAGGTGGTGTCAATTAATAATGTGCCTAAGGGAGTTAGAAGCTCACCATCGAAGTTCCATTTGGCACTTTCTTTATGTGTCTGTTGCACCATTTGTACTTGGTAATCGATGATTTAGACATTCTGTTCATTGAGCAACCTTAGCTCTTGAAACAAGAATATCCACTAAATCACAGTGAGAAAATAAGAATGCTTAATTTGATCAGCTGAGTGATAATTCACGATTGAAAAGAACAATGTTTAAATCATTTGGCCATTAGGAAACGACATGGAATTAGAAACTCACTCCATGGATTTCTGATTCATTGATGGGAAACAGATACACCTGAAGCTACAACTGAGCTACTTTGAGGAGGTGGTGAAGCGGCTGAGGCAACAACTTGGAGATGAGGATGCGCACAAGTTGCTGTCCGACGCGGTCTACTTGTTCAGCATGGGAGGCAACGACTACATGGTCCTCAAGACCAACCTCAAATCCTCTGTCCTCACTGCTGCTTACAAGGAGACATTCATGACAATGGTGCTGGGCAATTTCACAACTGTCATCGAAGTAGGAGCTCTGACTCTTACTAAGTTCAACACTAAGTTTTCTTGAAGTACAAGGATGGGCAAACTAATTCAAAACACTGGTGCTCTTTGTATGAAATGAATGATTAATGCAGGAAGTATATGCACTAGGAGGGAGGAAGTTTGCTTTCCAGAACGTTGGGCCGATCGGATGCATGCCAGCCACCCGAGCATCCTCGGGGATCGACGGCTGCCTTCACAATCCATCCATACTGGCGAAGATGCACAATATCGCCTTGTCAAGGTTGCTGAGGAAGCTGGCATATCAGCGAGCCGGATTCTCATATGCGCTCTTCGACTACTACACCTCCCTCACTATGCGAACTCTGCACAGCTCGAAATTCGGTTAACGCCCCCAAAATTTAACCTGAGGGATCGTCGTCCACCCTTTAAAAATTTTCACTTCATCATTTAACGTAGCACATTTTCTTGAGCGTGCCATGCCATGTTTAGGTTGGTGTTAATTTCTTGCGGCGCTCTTGTTATTTGGTGGTAGGATTCAAGGAAGGGAAGAGCGCCTGCTGTGGGAGCGGGGCGTACAACGGGAACTTCGCCTGCGGAGGCAAGAATGGGACGGCGAACTACAATTTGTGCGGCGACCCAAGCGAGCACGTGTGGTTCGATCCTACTCATCCGACCGAGGGCGCCAATAGGCAACTGGCCAGTCTGCTCTGGAACGGGCCGACCCGTATCGTCAGGCCTTATAACTTGAAGATGTTCTTCGATGCGGCTAATGTACAGGTGAATTGAGCGGTGATATGTTAGGCAACTATAGCCCTGAATAATATGTTTTGTTCTTGATTTGACCCGCGTTAACCTCGTGCATTGCATGTTAAAACATCAGTAAGTCTTGCTTTACGATGCTAAGCAACTCTTTTGGTTCTAGAAAAGCGTCATTTCATGGAATCTTTTAGATAAAATACACGTCTTATGTCGTGTTGTAATTGTCTCGCGACGTTCTTTTTCTTTATATTACTTCGGTTGATGTGTAGCGAGCTCTTACTAATCCTTGACGTAATTTGGTCACGAACGGTAAAATTAGAACCTACGTACCGAGGCCCGTCCGGGGGTAAGCTACCTAATTCGCAAAATGAAAACAAGACAGATCATGTGTAGTTAGACCTAATTCCCCAGGCGACCAGAAACTATATTCATTTGCTCAACTGTTCTAAGCAATAACTATCCCCCATTAGGTGCATGTTGTGACAACCCGACGTAGCTTCAGAGGTAGAGTGTTTTGATTTCTCATTCTGGTCATGATGTCTCGACAAGATGTACATGGCTCGTACCTTACTCGTATCCGGCTCAATAAAACAAGGTTATGCTCTGCACCATTAGCTTTGCTTTCCATGAAAGTGGAGCTCCGATTTCTTTCTTATCGAGACGGAAAGTTCGAGATCAAACAAATTTACCGATTCGATTACACCTCCTTGAACAAGCGCAGAATTCAAACCCCACCGAAAGTTCCTTGTCAAATCCCTTTTGAGGGGTCTCTGTGTGTGTCTCTCTCTCTTTAGGCAGATGAAAACGAAAACAGGGGACTCTGTTTTTGTGAACGGGAAGCGATGATCGATGGTGATTGTCACGTTTCTGCCCTCGTGCAATCGCTGTCCATCATGCCAGCACAATGCGAGTGTGTGGCCGGGTAATTTCCGAGACTTTTCTAGGAATTTGATGCCGCTAATTTTTTTGTGGTCGTTTCCAAGCGTTCCTCCATGATTACGCTGATTGAAGACAGGGCATCAGCTTCAGGGGCCAGGGCGAAAATTCGGTGCGCTCTCGGAAAAACGGTGTTTTCTTCTCGCTAAAAGAAAAGGCAAAAGGCAAAAAAAAATATGGACGAGCACTTCTTCGCTCGTTATTATTTTGTCTTGTTTCTTCATGTAAAATGTCATGTCATATGGCGCCTTTTCCGAAAACGACGCTCGCCCAGCTCTTGGCCGGACCTGTCAATCGTGTCGAGAGAGGCTTTTTGTTCATTCCTGTAGACACTTCTCGATCATGCTGTCGAAGAATTGTCATGATTTTACCCCCACCAAAAAAAAGAAGAAGAAGAAGCAGGCTTTTGTCCACGAGAGGAAGCTTGATCCAATCATATGCTCAAGGCCACGTGCAAAATTCAATCGAGAATGAAAATTTGGTAAATTTCCTCCGATTACTTACCGACGCGGAAAAATACGATTCGAATTTACAAAAGGTATATACGGTCGCGCTAAATCGCGAGAATAATTCAACTTCTCCTTTTTCTCCGAAAACCAGATGGGGCGTCGCGCGTGCGAAATTTTGTATCTGTGGCTTCCGGCGAGTACCGGGGAGAAGCCGAGACGCGGGAGTGGGGCAAACGCCCCCGGTTTGCTCGAATGATTGCGCGGGGGAGGGTTTGACCTTTCGTTCCGACCGCACGTTTCACGTGGTTCGACGACGGGGGAGGGACACGTCGACGTCCCTTCGGCGCCACGTCATCCCCCCCGGGTCCCAGCTAATTTAATGCGCGCGGTCGTTAGTGAAATGACCTGCGCATCCCACCGGGATACGCCCCCCTCAAACAAGTCAATCCCGCTCCCGCTCCCCGTTCCCCGTTCCCCGAGTGGTATACGATCCAATGATTGAGATGGAGAACGCGATGCGCGCAGATAACGGCTCTTATATGTGCGAGGCCTCGCCGTGTCTGGCGAGGCTCGAGCCTCTTCGACTGATTTTCTTCCGCCATTGGCGTGAGGAATCGGATTTCGCGCGAAAGTTGGCGTGGAATCGGTCCATGGGCTAGATTCTCTTCGAATTACGAAGATGGCGAGTTGGGTCCACGGATCGAATGCGGCCGGTGAAGGTCAAGCCGGGAGACGACGCGACGACAAACCCAACCCATGCTCAACCATACATGAGGAAGGGGGAATTGTAGGAATTTGTCTTTGACATCGACTAGACGATTAGATCTTACTTGCTATTGATGCTCAATTGAGATTAATAGTACAAATAATCCATGAACTTCGATTCAGCGTGTAATATTATCTCCGAATTTTTAATTTGTGTAATGTGATCTCTGAATTTTGACGTAAAATATAATGTTGCATTTAGATTATTAATTAATTTAATTTAGTTTTTAAATTAATAGTAAATGTTCAATTGATTTCCTAAACTATATGAAAATATTTAAAAGTTCGAGAATCGTATCGAATATTAGATCAGAATTCATTTATCACATTGAATAAATTAGGCCAAATTTAAAGATCTACATCGAATAAATGAAAAGTTCGAAGATAATAATACATATGGAATCAATCAAAATTCACGGATCATTCCTATCATTTTTCACCCCTCAATCAAAGACGTCGCAACGCTTGTGGGGGGTTGAGGGTGAAGTAGGGCCATCATGACTCCTCCTCATTTCGAGTTTTTAAATCCACATGGGTTTGGTGAGCGGGCCAGAGAGGCACCAAGGCTTCTGTGGTCTCTATCAAACCTAACCTCGACACGTTTCACAGATCCCAATCTGACCCACCACGACGATGACGGGGACGATGATGATGACGATGACGAGGGTCGCGAATCCAAGGTCCGTTGTAACTTTCGTCTTGTCTGCATCGATTGTGCTCCACACCCTTGTCCCCCGTGAATTAATTTGTCACTTTTTCCTCCCCCCATTTATGTCTTCTCGACTCCCTCGTATTTACGTCAAGGAAGGTGAACCCCGGTTGAATTGACATCACCCGTGATCGGTGAAGGGATATATTGAGAATCGAAACAGAACGATCACGCAGAAATCAGAGAAAAATAGACGATGCACAAATTTATCCAGATTCACCCTCGAATAGGGCCACATCCTGCAAAGAGATTTCATTACATTTTCGATTTACAGCCACTCAACTCGTTACAAAGATCAGAAAAATGAGCATGCCCTAAACGGGTCCAAAACCAAAATCTATACAAAATCTCTTAATCTTGCACAATACAGGCCAGCTTAAATAAAAGCCCAAATCCGTTGAGGTTTCGAGGGTGCTGCCCCCACCCGCTCACCGGCGAGCGGGGCAGCCGTCCGCTGACCGGTCAGCGGAATCCCCGTCGGGGGGCGTTGCCCCTGAACCCTCGCCCGCTGACTGAGCAGCAGGGCACCCATGTCGGGAGCGTTGCCCCCGAACCCCCGCATTCCGTATGCAGGGATCATATGTCGTCGGATAACACTTCAATTTCCCTAAACTCACGTGGACGTATCCAGTGTGAGAAATAAGAGTCTCCGAAGTATTCGTCAACTCCAACAATTGGGACATATAGTTGCTGTGGGTCAGAGCGGGCATCTAGATCCGCATAACTTGAACTGGCGGGCGAATCCCGGTATTTCGATCCTGGCCCTCATATGTACGTGAGCCTCGTAGGTAGATTCGACCCTGATTGTTCGGTAATTCCCCAACGAGGCTCAATTGGCTCGAACAGCAAAACGAACGAACCCAGGCAAGCGATTTCCCCAATGAGGCTCAATTGGCTCGAACAGCAAAAAGAACGAACCCAGGCAAGCGATTTCCCCAGCGAGGCTCAATTGGCTCAAACAGCAAAAGGAACGAACCTAGGCAAGCGATTTCCTTTTAGGGCCCGAATCGCCAATTTTGACACGTCCAACCCGACTCATATTGATCCCATCAATCTTATATAAATAAATTAGTATCCTTAATTTTGGGCAGGCTTTAAATAAGGACTAATGAATCCTGCACTAAGCACGACCTTCCCGATTAATTGATTGGCTCTAGCCACAGCACACTGCCAGAAATAGTTCTTTCGAGCACATGAGATGATGGACCGAGACAACAAATGTCCCATTAGAATCACATTCCCTCTTCCCTAGATGTAAAACAATTCGAGTTAGGATTTTTTTCTTAACAAATGCCCCGTGAACACTTGTTAGACAGCCAATTAAAGAAACTCCACGATTTCCAAAACACCAATCGTTCCCGTGTTATGCCCGTTTTTAATCGTCTCCATTCAATCGTCCCGCATAAAATATGCTCGTCAAATGCGCCCGACCACTCGTTAGCAACGCCCTTTTTACACACGTAGCAAAGCGTATGCACCTAACTGTCGTTATAAATGTAGGAAAGTCGGACTTGGCAAAAGGCATCCGAAGGTTCCCTAGCGACCACGGAGCCTTCGACTCTCTGCCACGTTCACAGGGTTCGTTCGTCTCCATCACCTTAATATTATGCAAATCGATGACCGACGATGATTGATCCCTCCCCTTGTCTGAACACATGTGGGCTCTGGACTATTCCAAATCCCAAAGCAAAAAAAAAAAAAAACAATTCGAGGGAAAAATAAATTAATAATTGAATTTGTTTTTTCAATTGGTTTGCGACGATTTGGCTCGATATGTAACCCAACGCGCCGCGAAAAGACATTCCGGGCACGTAGCTTAAACCCATCGCCCCTCTCGATCGTCATCGACGCCTTCGCCTCTCCGCTCATCGTTTTTCGCATGCAAAAGGAGGGTATTGGTGATTTTCTGTGTTTATTTTTGAATTCTTCTTTCGTTTAAGGCAAACACTGAATTAAAAACTTTCAATTATGTCACCATGACACCAAAAAATCTTAAATTATGCACATTGTAATATCCATAACCTAATTTTTTGTTGCTGTCACTAAAACTTTTAAATGGGTACGGGTGTGACAAAAGTACTTTCAAGCCATGTGCTTGAAGTCGGATCCACCTATCATCTCGTGCCGGTTTTTTAATGGCCTCCTAGAACGAGAATGGGTGATGGAGCACTTTTTTTTCTTATCGTTGGTACCAGTTTGGGATATTGGTGATCCGAAAAATAATTTAGGCCACAATGACTAGAGTTTTATGACTTTTTTGTGGTAGATGTATGGGTATATTTGTCAGGTTAGTACGAGTTTGGGGTTTTGATGACACGATAAAAAAAAGCCGAGGCGTCGATGTCACGTTGGGCTAAATTTAGGGCTTCTGGTGGTAGATTAAGGATGCGCATGACAACGATTTTGTGATCGGGAACTAATTCTGCTCATAAATGATTCTTTTTTATTCTGTGCCCGGAAACTCATTCTAAGCATTTGAAGGCTTTTGGTGATAGCAAAAAAATTCCTTTTCTGGAATAGAAAAAGAATAGAAATGCGTTTGGTAACGATACAAAATATCTTTTTATTAATAATATTTTTAATAATATACTTTAAATATTTTAATATTTTTTTTTCTTCTCCTCCTTCTTGGCCGTGGCCTGGTCGTTGACCATGGTCGGCGACCGCCCACAGGCCAGGGCTGGTGAGGGCATCATGGCCCTCGCCCGCCTTTTCCAGCCCTCGCTGGAGCCGGCAAGGGCCGCCCTCAAGGCTTGCGGCTTAGGCGAGAGCTGCTATCATTGGATCTGACGAGGGTTGGAAAAAGCCAGCAAGGGACGCCCTCGCCTAGGTCGCGAGGGTCCAACTTTTGCTAGATCCGACGAGGTGAACCCTCGCTTGTGTCGCCTGTCACGACCAAGCAAAAAGAATGAAGAAGAAGAAGAACATAAAGATTGGGAAAGAGGAAGAAGAAAAAAAAATAATTTCTTTTCCAATTCTAATCTTGTTCCTAGAATCAAGAAGCTACTTTTTTTGTTTCTTGATTTTGTTCCAAAACTGATTTTTGGAATAATTTTTTTCAAATTTGCGCCCAGGAACAAAAAATTTACCAAACGAATTTCTGTTCCAAAACTAATTCTGGAAAAAAAAATAGAAATTTTCACTATTTAAAAAGTTGCCAAATGGGCCCTAAGTATATCTTTATCGCGCTAGTACAAGTTTAAGGGTTTTTTGTGATTAAAAAAAAAAAGTTCCGATGTGCTTCGAGGCTTGAGCATTGTATAAGGTTATTTATGGTGTTTTTCCTGCTATTTGTTATTAGCTTATTTTTTTTGGTTGAGCACTTTTTGTGATTACTTAGGACGCGCATGGTAAAATTTCTATTTCTCTGTTTTTCTATTTTTCTGTTCTTGGGAACAGGTTTGGAACAGAAATCCGTTTGGTAGCGCAATTTCATTTTTCTATTTCTGGAACAAATTTCTATTCCATAAATAAATTTGAAGCAGAAATCAGAAGTAAAAAAAAATTACTTTTCTATTTCTAGAATAGAAATGAGAAATAAAAACTCTTCTTATTACTTGCCTTTACTACTCTCTGGTTACCCCTTTGACACTCACTATTGCCGCCGGCATCCTTCGCTGACCGCCTCCTCCCACTATCATCCTTCGTTGTTTGCCACCGCCTAACGTCGGTCACAACCCGCCCATCGCCGCCTCCCACCGTCCTTCACCACCGTCGCCGCCGCTGCCGCCGGCCTCCTGCCCGTCGGCCGCCTCTTGCCGACAACCACCATCCTCCGCCGCCCAATGCCGACTGCCTCTTGTCGCCAACCACCATCCTCCACCGCTCGACCACGGCCGTCTCCTGCCTACTGTCTGCCTCTTGCTGCCAACCACCGTCCTCCACTGCCTGACCCTAGCCGTCACCCACCACCTCCTGCCGTCCTTCGCAGTCGGCCGCCATTCTCCACTGCCCGACGTTGGCCGCCCTCTGCCGTCGGCCGCCCATCCACCACCGATTGTCGTCCTCCACCGCCAGTCGCCGTGCTCCACCACCCGACGCTGGCCGCCCTCCGCCGTCAGCCGCCCTCCGCTGTCGGCCGCCCACCCACCACCGATTGTCGTCCTCCACCGCCAATTGCCGTGCTCCACCGCCCGACTCTGGCCGCCCTCCGGCCCCGACAACCGCCACTGCTATCTGCCGCCGGCCGCCGTGCTCCACCACCCAACGTCGCCTGCCGGCCACCGCTGATTGCCTCCTGCCGCCAACCGCTGTCATCCGTCACCACCAGCCGACTACCTCCCACCGCCGGCCACTGTCCTCCGCTCCTTGCCGCCACCTGCCGTCCTCCGCCGGCAGCTCGGAAGAGAGAAATTTTATGTCATTATCTAACAAATTTCTATTTCGGAAATAAAAATTTTGTGTCGTTATCAAACGCACATTTTTGCTATGAAACTCGTCTACGAAATAGAAATAGAAAAATCAATTTGGAAAAGAAATGTTACCATGTGCGCCCTTACTGCCACTTAGATAACATTTTTAATCGTGGATGATTAAAAAAAATGCAAGTGGTTAAAATAATAAGACCACTTTTTCGCTTTTTCTTGAAGGAACACCAGCACAAAAACGTGAAAGTGGAGTTTAGCGAAAGCACTCTCACATGCTCAACAATAAATAGTCCTTAATTAGTAAGTTAAGCATGATTGTTCGGATTGTGGTTAATTAATTTGATTTTTTAAACCCTCCACAGTTCCTTCGGGAAATGGTAAGGTCTTGGGCGCAAGAAGAAGTGGTTGACCCATATCATCGTGACTCGATTATAAAACTCGACTACTCGATATCTTTGCAAAAGGAAAAAAAAACAAAAAAAGAACTCTCGAAAGGCAAGATTTGATTTGATTTTTATGAATACCTCTTGGCAACGGGGGTTGTGAAAAATTGGGAAAAAAATGACAAATCAACTGTACATTTGTATCGAGGACATCCGTTTGCTCATGTCGCGTTTCGAAACGATATAATATTTCAAAAATTCATAGAGCTGGCGAACGTATTATTGTCGTTTTCCTCTTTAACTCTCGATGCTCGAACCTCCCGGTTGGAAGAGATTAACGCCTCGATCAACAAAACCAAGCAGGCACCCGCGTATCCAGGAAATGAAACCGACTTCCTAAACCAATTGCAATCGCGCGAAAACAAAAGCAGCGAGCGCGAAAGCACGTCTAGAAAATGAAGGCGTACCGAAAAGGACGAAGCCCACGGAAGCAATCAGGAGACGTGTCGAAATGAGCCTTAGCTAATCATTTCAGATGCCAATGACTTCCTCATAGACGTTAGTAATTTAAACAATTAGCGACACGCACGCCGGCGATGCAAGCACGTGACTGATTAGGTATTTTCTTCCGGGCCGGAAAAAGCAAAAGCGCCCCACCGCCCGCGCGTTCCTCCCGTGCGTGTAAGAAGCGCGCTTACGATCTTCCGTAATTACGACGATCAAGCAAAGGCAGCCCCCCCGCGCGCGTGAGAAGAGCGCGGCGTCAAACTTTCTGCGATTCTCTCGTTCCGAGTCCCGCTGGTCATTGACCTTCGGCCTCGTCGTTGACCGGGGGCGGCATGACCGACCCGGAAATTATTGTTCGAAATTACCGGAGGTCCCCGTGGCAATAATTCACAAGGGGTCAAAAGGTGCGCGATGATGATGACAATAATTGAGACCCGATTCCGTACGTATCTCGCTCGCGGGAGGGAGCAAAAACATTAAAATACTCGAAATAATTCGCGGGCGGAGTTCGCCACCAACCCGGAGGTACCGAACTACCCCCCCCCCCCCCACCCAAGCCATTCCTCCCCTGTTATTTATTTATTTATTTATTTTTAAGAGTTTTCATTTTCATTTTCATTTAATTAGTTTCTTTTTTATTTTTCAAAAACTATCGTGTGGACACAGCCGCCGGAGATATCTCTCTCTCTCTCTCTCTCTCTCTCTCTCTCTCTCTTTTCTGCTCCAAAACCTTTCGCGCTCGCTCTCGATCTGCATCGGCGCTGGCGTGTTCCGGAGCTCCTCTTCTCTCCCTCCCTCCCTCGTTCGTCTTCCGAAGCCTTTTTCTTTTTTTTTTTTGGGGGGGGCTACGCGTCTTCCCTCTGCCCGAGCGCTTGTTCGCGGCGCGCTTCGTGTCGGTGTCCGGGAGGGGGCCCCACCCGGTCGGTTTGCGGCGAGTCCGTGCCGCGCGTGCGGATACGGGGCGGCGGCGGGCGAGCTGACTGGCGGTGCTTGCCGAGTTTGACACGTGCGGCTGAGTTCCGGCCGAGCTGTTGAGCAGAGGAGAGGAGAGGAGGAGGAGGAAAAGGAGGAGGAGGGGACGAGATTCGGCGACGCGGGAGGCGGCTGCGGCGAGGGAGCATGGCGGCGGCGGCGGAGCAGCGGTGCCGGATCGACGACGAGGACGTTGGCGGCGGCGCCTACCGCTTGCAGAAATTCAGGCTCTACGAGACTCGCTCGGTACGTGAGCATGAGCATTTGCCCGGAAAGTTTTTTCTTTTTTTTTTCCTTTGGCCGCGTTGCGAGCGTCTGCCAACTTTGCCACTTCGGCTGCTACCGTGCCTGCTTCTCATGGATGAATTGAGTTCGTGTTTTCGGATTTTCCAGATCGGTTTTAGGAATGCTGCTCTCCGGTGCAGTGCGCTTTTTTTTTTTCCCGCTCGATTCGGACGTGATTTGAGTTTTTTTTTTCTTTTTTTGCTGATTGCGATTTGCTAGTTTAAGTTCATTCGGCGAATATGAATCGAAAAATCCTCCCTTTTTGTGCGTCAAGACCTTTTACAGATCGTCTTGTAGTTTGCGATTTGTGGTTTGACCTGTTGATTTGCAATGATTGGATCCACCTCACCTTCGTTCTGTTGGTTTACTGGGTCTCTTGTTCCTTCTTGGACTTCCGTACGGTGAGGAGCACTGTGAAAGGGGGACTGTTTAGTTTCGTTTCGTCTTTGGATGGTCGCGTGAGATGAGATTTGTCTTGCTGGTGATGCAGAATCATGTCCTCTCGCTGTTTGTTTAAACAGTGGGGAAAGTTCATTAGTTGTGGTAATCGAAGATTTCGGGAGTCGAGACGGGCAAGATTACTTTGTGGTTGCGCTATGATCGGATCTCTCAGAATGTACTTCCTTGATCGAGGATTAGATATACGTCTGCTTAAATTTGTCCTCACCGATATCGCTTTATAGAAAACATTGCAGTCCAGATTTCACATTGCTGCAAATTGTCTATCTATTAAAATTTAACTAAGCTGTGGTGTGTTTCTTACTGTATGACATTGCACCGTAAGTCTGTAACTCTGATCAAAGTTATGGTAGTTATTGGGGAGACCATGCCCCAGACCACTAGACATTTCTAAAGATGGAGGAGGCCAGAGGAGCGCATGTATGTGAATATCCAGATGATTTTGTCATGCTTTCCTAGTGGCGTGAACAGATCCAAATCACTTCACTGTTTTTTTCTTTTTTTCGCTTCTGATTAATTTTTGTTATCTGGCGTTTGAAATCTGATGACTTAGTTGCCTTACCTGTATGTCTCCGTCTCTTTTATAGGTCGTTAGATAGGCTTATATGTTAATTTTTATCCCCCTACGTGCGACAGAATTTCTACATGATTGGAAGGGACAAAAACAGGACTTTTTGGAGAGTGTTGAAAATTGATCGATCAGAACCTTCCGAGCTAAACATTCTTGAGGATCCTACCTCATATACAGAGAATGAGTGTTGTGACCTGCTAAAACGGATACATGAAGGAAACGTTGCTAGTGGTGGCCTTAAGTTTGTGACTGCATGCTATGGAATTATTGGTAAGTTGTACCCAAACTTAATCCTTGAGCAGCTCATTTTATTATGAAACTCACGGTGTTTCTTTATTGTCTAGGGTTCATCAAGTTCTTGGGGCCCTTTTACATGCTGATTATTACAAAGAGAAGGAAGATTGGTGATATTTGTGGCCATGCTATATATTCAATCAGCAAGAGCGACATGATTCCAATCCCAAATTCTCAAGTGCAGACAAATATGGCTTTTTCTAGGATTGAAAACAGGTCTTTTGTCCATTCTGAGAGTAAATGTAATATACCTCGGTACTGTTAGGAAGATATATAATATGAGATTAGCATTTGGATGGTCATTTCACCCCTGTACTTTGAAGATTGATTTAGTGGTCAAATGTTCTAAGTTCTTTTCAGCTTTATTGCAATCGTTGGACTTGGAACTTAGAATGAACTGAGATAACTCCCTTTTTTCTTATAGCTTGTGTAGCAGTACTACAAGAAGAAAATCTCATTTGTCTGGCGACATTGTATTAGTAATTTAATCAAAGATAGAGGTCTCATAAGATCAAGTTTCTGTTAAAGATGCCTTGGTTCTTCGCTTATGTTCAATACATTGGATGAATAGTTAGTTTGTAGCTGTGGCATAAGGATATCACACTTCATGTCTGCATCCTATATAGTGAATGAATTTTCCAGGAGTCATTGCCAGTTTTTTTGCCGCAAATGGGCAGGGTGAACTGCGTTGCCCCCGTGATCTTGTAATGCATAATGAATGATACAAGGTGTCAGCAATAGATTCCTGTCAATTCTTTTTCATTTTTTCTGTTCAAATTATTGGATTACACTTCTACTTTGTGTTCGATCTGTTCTACTGTTCAATGTGTTTAACCAGATGCTTTGCCTTTTGATCGTCCACATAGATACAAGAAGCTCCTGTGTGTGGTTGATCTTACGAAGAACTTCTTCTTCAGCTACTCATATGATATTATGCGTAGTCTTCAGAGGAACTTGTGCGATCATGAGTCTGGGCAGACCCTCTATGATACAATGTCTGTTTGGAATGAATATCTGACACGTGGAATTCGGAATAACCTCAAGAATACTTTGTGGACAGTTGCATTAGTACATGGGTTCTTTAATCAGGTATGGATTGTAAAATACTTCAATCAGAGTTTTTACTGGATTATTGTTATACAGAATCAAGCGCAAGGGCATAAAAGGATTCATATAGCCAAACTCATTTAATGGGATAAGGCTTTGTTTGACGTTGTTGTTCCATATTATCATTATTGCAGTCTTTAGCTTACTCATCTAACTGTTAATCAATTAAAATGGTTTGAACTGAAGATAGCATCGTGTAGCTAAGTTAAAAAGCAACCTCATGCATTTCCATGATGGTTTGTGCAAAAAGTCATGTGCGTAGCTGAGAGAATGATAGATTGATGTCATGTTCACCGCTGCTGTGTTGTATCAGGTGAAGCTTTCTGTATTGGGCAAGCAATTCTGGTTCACCCTGATCGCTAGACGCTCACGGCATTATGCTGGCACCAGGTAATAGATTCTTTTTGGTATTCTGAGGATGAATCTATCTGAAAAATAGCCATGTTTGTCCTCACATCTATCTTTTTATTCTGTTTTCTTTTCTTTATTACTTTTCATACCGATGGAAATAAGCCAATCTTCCTCTTCATTTGCTCATCCTAAGCCTGATCCTGCCAATTCATCTCTTGTGCAGATACCTCAAAAGAGGGGTCAATGAGAAAGGCAGAGTTGCTAATGATGTTGAGACAGAACAGATTGTGATTGAAGATGCACCTGAAGGATGCCCGGTGCAAATCAGTTCTATTGTGCAAAACCGGGGCTCAATCCCTCTTTTCTGGTCACAAGAAACTTCACGATTGAATCTTAAACCTGATATAACACGTGCGGCTTGTAAAGATATGAATTCTGTTTTTTGTTTGGTTCCCTATAGCTTTACCAATATCTTACCATCTAACTCCGTCATTTTTTTTTCCTTATCCAGTATCAAAGAGGGATCCCAATTATGCAGCCACGAAACTTCACTTCGAAAATCTGGTCAAAAGATATGGAAATCCGATAATTATACTAAACTTGATCAAGGTTTGCATCTCTCCTAGTTCCATGTTTAGAAAAGCAATATAACAGCATTTACCACAACATTTCTAAAGTTTTATTTAAAGTTAACTTCCTGTCTCTTCTTCCCGCTTCTCTTGTTACGTTTTGACAGACATGTGAAAAGAAGCCTCGAGAAACTATACTTCGTGCAGAATTTGCAAATGCTATCAGATGTATCAACAAAACCTTATCTGAAGAGAATCGTTTGCGGTTTTTGCATTGGGATCTGCACAAGCACTTCAGAAGGTGATAGGTCTTTCCTTTTCCTGTTTATGGGATGTGATGTTATGCTGAAATGATGGTTGAAACATTGTTCTTGCTTGTCCCGGTTCACAGCAACGCTACCAACGTATTGGAACTTCTCACCAAAGTGGCTGTCTACGCAGTAAACTTGACTGGCATTTTTTATTGTAAAGTGTCTTCTATTTCGAGGATAGAGGGATCACTGATGTCATCTTACTTTGGGTAAGTGTTATCGGAGAAGCCGCTTGTTCTCAAGTGCGATACTTCATCCTCATTTGCTTGAGCCAAACTATAGATTGACTTTTGAATTCGGGTGAATTAGGTAGTTGGATCTTGTCAGATCTTATTCTGATCTCGATACTATTTGCTACACGTTCTCTGCTGGCAATTTACTGACTTCTAAAATGCTACAGGAATAGTGATAGTTCTGACTGCAGTTCTCTGAATTTCTCCAACAATGGTGATGATGCTGATAGCTTGGAAACAGAAATCAGCAGCAGCAGCAGTTGCTCCAAATTGAAGTTGTCAGTGTTTCAGAAGGGGGTTTTAAGGACCAATTGTATAGACTGTCTAGATCGCACAAATGTTGCCCAATATGCATATGGTTTAGTTGCTCTGGGAAGGCAGCTGCACTCAATAGGATATATGGAATCTGAAAACATTGAGTTAGATGATCCCTTGGCAGAGGATTTGATGAGGATTTACGAGACAATGGGTGACACACTTGCCCTGCAATATGGAGGTTCTGCGGCACATAACAAGGTCATTTTTCTCCCCTTCTCCATGCTCTTATGTGTCCTCGATACTCAGAAAGAATCAATATCGGTGCTTGCGCTACAAACCAAAAAAGAAAAGAAAAGAGAAGGATATCATGTGAGGTTAATGGCAGAAGTAAAGGAAATACATGGTCGATAATAGTGAACACTCTAGCTACGTGGTCAATAACAGTGAACACTCTAGCAATATATGGTCCGGACGTGTATTTCTCTTGAAGCCAAAAAAAGTCATTGGATCTACGAGAGACTTTAAAATGAGAGATTCTGTCGACTTTGTTACGTTCATTGTCTATCTTTCTAGTGATGATTAGAGTGTGCAGTGCAAGAGGTTTGGAAACCAAGGTTTCTAAACATTCATAAAACTTAGTAATGCGTGACTTTGTGTGCTAAAACCATGCAACAATAAAACCTTATGATGTTCTTTCTGGGGTATGCTTAGATTTTAGTTGGGCGTCTCTCTTGTTTGTAACATTTATACACCCAAATTTCATTTTGCTTCTATGCTCTTAAGAAGTAGAAACTAGTAATCGACTTCCACCTCTTTTGCGTGAAGCATTTGATGACAGGAATGAGCAGTACACATGTCAATGTGCTTGGGTGGCCTTCAATATAGGAACTGCTTAAACTTAATATTTCTTTCTCGTTTCTTTTGGAAATATGTGCTTGAATCAATGTAATGTTCATGTGCATACCAAACACATGAATGCTGCTTATACAATGCAAAAAGTCATCACTATGAGGAGCAGTATTTTCTGATCAATTTAATATCCAGTTGAAGACTCAAATATGTTAACATTGTGTTTGAATGACATAAGTTGATTTCTGTGCTTGCTTTTGAAATCTTAGTGGTGGAAACGAGTTGGTTTTGAAATTGGAAGTTGCTGAGTTGTGAGATGGATTCATTTTGGTTTGATATGCCAAAACCATGCCCGGAGTGTTATGTCAGATTTTGTGGCATAGAAAATTCATTGCCACTTTGTTTTTGTTATACTCTAATTTGGACTCTGGATCCTAATTGGTGCTACAGTTTGGTTCATCCTTATTCTTTTGGTGCTACAGTTCTGTTCATCCTTTTTCTTTTGCTCTGCAGTGGCCTTTACCCTCAACACCTTGATTTTCATTTTTATGATCTTAAACAGATATTTTCTGAGAGAAGAGGTCAGTGGAAAGCAGCTACTCAGTCCCAGGAGTTTCTTAGAACTCTTCAACGGTATTACAGCAACGCGTATGTAGATGCCGAAAAACAGGATGCCATCAATGTGTATGTAGACTTGCTTTTTGTCAGCGATTATTTAAAGTAGAATTGAGAGAATCTTTTTGTGTCGTTTTTTCTCATCATAGCTTAGGATAATGCATTTACTTAATTATACAAGTCTTGACAATTATTGCAGGTTTTTGGGATATTTTCAACCTCAACAAGGGAAGCCTGCTTTGTGGGAGCTGGATTCAGACCAGCATCACACTGTTGGAAGGCACAGTACTAACTATACTCAAGAGACTCCTAGGTACAAAAAGGTTATTTTTCCTTATTTTTGAGTTATTAAAGTTCATCGTGTCAGATTTTAGGAGCTTATGATTGACCGTACGTTGTCCATAAGTGGCAAATATCTGATCGGAATAAGCATTGTGGAGTCCCTCACAGTTAGAGGCATTGCTTCTCGGGACCCATACTACTTTATTTGTAAATATCAGAGAATTTGGGGATAATTCATGTACAGCATGCTGCTTTGAGAAAAATGACACGCACATGCTTGGTTCTCCCTTCTGGTGCAATGTCTAGAAACAATTACATAGAAGAAGACTTGACTACAAAAATAAACCGCTATGTTTTTTGTAGGTCATTTATCAAAAGATCACTCTCTGATGGTAATATTCTCCTGGAAACCAACACTCCGATAGTGACCAAAAGTCTAGTTCAGAATCAGCCACTATCTGAGATTGCAGAGGGGACTAGAAAAGGTCTTTCAGAGTCGACGTTCAACATTTCGGCTTGTGAAAGTAACCTATCTGATGAAAGGTATGGTCGCTTGACATTTCACACCATCCTCATTTCTTTTTAGGGTTCTCCCGCATGGTCCTGCTATTAATTTTTTCTGGGTTGAAGACAGAATATATGGGGAAGAAAATTTCTTTCTGACAATATCCTAGGTTTTTAATTTCTTATTGCCTCTTCTTTATACCGGATACAAACAAGCCAAACTCACACAGTTAAAGAAGGAGATATAGGCTAATTGCTAAACCCCTCTGAGGCTAATTAAGCCAACTCATTTTAATATATAAAAGAGAAGAACTATGATATATGGAGTATTGTTTTCTTCATTGTGTAGATCTTTAACATTTTTATAAAGGGAAGGCACTACGTGGAGATGACTGGCTGCAATTGCACCCACTGAAGTTTTGTTTCCTCACGCTTTTTCTTAAGAGAAACTTATTTTGCACATCTCATCTTAAACCTTTGACCCCACTAGACTTGTTAACTCACTAAGTTTGACCCCAGGATATTCATATATTATTGTTTGAACTCTTAAGCTTTCTTGCAAAGATTACAACTAAAGGGAAGAACTCACGGTAAGAAAAGGAGCACAATACAAAGTACTAGAGAAAAAACTAAACTTCTACTTTTCCATCATTTCTAATTAATTCCTATGATATTATTTTTCTTAAGTATATGCACTTGTTTTAAACTAGTTGTTCTCAATTACGTCAAATGAAATAAACTTGAAGCATTAATAACAAAGTAGGTGAAAATTTCAATCCAAAAAGGAAATGCATGTACAACAATTGTAAAAGGTGAATATCATACCTTCTCAATTATTTCGACTGTTCACTTGTAGTAAGAAATTATTTTTCTTTTGAAGCTTTTCAATGCATTAATGCACGCCAGGAACGATGAAAAATTAACTATAACTTGTTTCTTTCTCATTATTATATATAGGGAAAATGCGTCCCCCTGATGTGGGGTCCGTTTCTTAAGCTTCTTTCGAATTTGACTTTGTTCCAAAAATCCCCTAAACATATTCATTTTGACTCAATAACTCCTCTGAAGTGGCGCCAGCTTCTGGAAGTTCGCCCAGACTTGATTTTGTTCCAAAATACCCCAAAACTTGATCACTTTGACCCAATAACCCCTTGAACTCATTTGTGTTGAAATTAATGGCCGACCAATGAACGCGTGTTTGTCGCGGGCACCTTTCGCCACTTTCCAAGAGGATTTTACTACGAAAAAAAAAACACATTTCTCCCATGTCATGCACATCAAAAACATTAAAAGAACCCCCGCATCTGCCCCAACTTTATAGATCAGAAAGAAAAGGTTATGGTTTCTCGAGCATAGATTGAAAATTTTAAGATGGAGAATCACTACAGATGTGGGATTACTGAGGCCACAAAATCCTGTTTTAGATGTACTAATGATGAGCATTGGCACCTCTAGTGTCGATTTTCATGGATCTGGATAGCACTATAAAACCAAATGGTAAATGAGATGACTGTCCCTCTTCTGATTTTTTCAGTTTTCTTCCTTAAGATTCATCTTACTTGATCAGTTTCTCTCAGATGTCTGTCTTAAAAACTGAACCAGACTTATCAATTGGAGTGACTTAATTTGTTTGCTTATGTCTTTGACTTAATTAGTGCTTCTTGCAATTTTTTGCAGATGTACACCTTCTATGGATGCTATACAACTTTTTAAGGACGTAAAAGAGGATGACTGTCCTGCAAGTAATTACATTTGCCTTGATAAACATGAGAATGCATGCAACTGTTCGAATTTTCTGGACGTGGATTGGCTTTCTTCATCAGGAAATTCCTTTGAGGAAGAAATATATGAAAGGTACCTTCTGGAGTGTACTTACTTTCTACTTTGGAATGTCTCTGGTGAAAGTGAAACATTAAAGTGGAGTCAATTCAATGATGTTTTTGATTTTGCCAAAAATAACAGATGTTAGCCATTCTCTTTGAGGCATTCCTTTTTTGGATAGCCTGGCAAAACCGAACCTTCAACTCAAGTACTCCCCGTGGAGACCCACAAAGTACCACGTTCATGTGCATCATATAAGAATCCACTGTATTGTGGCGGACCTGGCTTTAAGATTATCCCGAGTGGGAGACATTCACGCAAACACACACACACATATATATAGACATGTAAAATGTTGAGATTCATGCCAGAATTTGGAGACGAGAAGAGCATATGGGTGCAATTTTCACATTGAAAGCTGCTTCTTTCTTTATAATATTTTCATGGAAACCAACCACTTTTAGTTAATGATATTCACATGGAAACCATTTTGAGGGATAATGACTTCCTTCCTCAAGACGCCTGTTATACTAAGTATAAGTCAAAAAATTGTGTTATAGTGCTTCACAACAACCCAAATTACCTAAAGAATGGAAATTACAATGAGGACCAACTTTTGGAGCCACACTATTCTTATATGAAGCACGAAAGAAGCTCCAAATAACGGATGTTAGCCATTCTCTTTGTGGTATTCTTTATTTTGTTACCATTTACTTGTAAATAAAGAAAATAGGGACGAACTTGCCTATTGTGAAAAAGGAAAATACAGATCTAGAAGGGGATTGGTTATTCGGACTAGTGACTAGAAAAACAAATGAATGGATGAATACCATGAATGGGTCTGTAAAAAAAAACAATTAAAGGGGCTGTACTCAAGCAAGACTAGATTTCACAAAAAAAAAAAAAAAAAGACGGAAGAAGCAGCAGAAGAAGAAAGGCAAGAAAGGAGAGGCACTCTACTCATCAGGGTAGGAGTAGGAGGAAAATAAGCAGTGGGGCTTGATCATTTTTTCCTTAGAGTTTTTAGCCATGTGTCATCTTCATGTCCTTCCTTTTCCTTTACGCCTTCCAAGGTTTGTGTTAGGGAAATATGTAAATTTCTTAAATTGTTTATTAGTTGCCAAGCTCATATTTGCTTCTCTTTTAAATGGATACAGGTCATCCATCACTGGCCTGCCACAGGATAATGATGTGAATGGACAAAAATCAGCTTCAACCACATCCGTAAGCAAGTCTTTATCTGGAAGGAAGGTTGATAGTTTTTGCTTATTGCTGCTAAGTTTAAAATTCTAGAACTTTCCTTGACAGGTATTAATTGTCATGCGTTGCTTGAGTGCATGAAATGAAGGAATTGTTCTCGCCAGTTCTCAATGCAAATGCTTGAGGCCTTTGCTTCCTTTTCTTTTTCTTCTTTTTCTTCAACCCTTTATCTGTTGATTAGTAATGAAGTTGGCAGACATCAATGAGTGATCCATCTGATCACTTATCCCAGCGCAATCCCATTTTCTTATCATGACCAGAAGTTGTGACTTGGCTTGCATATGCTACCACTAAAAGTGAATGTCCCCATGGAATTTGTTTGTCGTGTATGTCTGTGTGATCTTGCTTGTTTCCGACAATCCCTCACAGCCTGATGAAACATACACAAACTTGATACTGGGGGCAGTTTTCGCCGAGGGAGGTAGCTACTGTACCTCCCTGAACTTGGTACAAATTGGGATATACATACTTGACTGGGATGGCGTATGATTTACGACCTTCCATCCGCTGAACAGTTTTTGTCCATTTTTGGCCTATTGTCAACGGATGGCATCTTCTGACCTTGTATAGTAGATACTTTTGCGTGCTAACTAATTAGTTATCAATCAGGTGCTCTTTCCAATGGTCTGATAGTGTGATGCCTCGATCGAACTTTGGATTTGCACTTGCTCTTGTTTAGATCCCTGGATAATGTCAGTCTACCTTGGCATATTTATCAGATTATCACTTGTTCATTGAAAGTAGACGTTTCCTTGCGAACTTATTTGCACCAAATCTCATTTTCGCTTTGCCTTTTCTAAAAAGATTCTTCCCCTCTCTGCCTCTGCTTGTAGGAAAAGAAACATGCCAGAACTCGCACAGATTGTGGCAAGGCTCTAGCTGAATATTCCGATGACTTTGTCCGTTGGGTTACTGATGGGGAAATGCTGTCCCTTTGATCCCCGCTTTTTGACAAACTAGACATTTACCATATTCATCTGATTCAGACCCGTCCGAAGGACCGGGTTTCTAACGCAAGCAATAAAGCGGCGCCAATCCTTCTCAAGAAGAAAAAGACGTCGCCTCATGTAAATACCATGCAGCATTAGTTAGATTTTTCGGTCGTCTGCAGGAAATAAATGGCGCCATCCTCACGTAGCTTCTTTTCTGCCCATTCTTGTACATAGTGCTGTCTATTATTTTGGAATTTGGAGCTTCAGCTGAAAGTTGTACCTAGAGACTCGTAGGATCATTTTTGTAGTGTAGGAGGCCACTCATCTATTTCTCCCAAGGTGCTTAAGTGATGTAAGATGCTTTCCTGAAAATTTGCACATCGGACAGTGAAGGTATACAAATTCTTGTCTATATTTCTCATTGGCTCTTCTGCCCTTTCCGATGGTGATTCTCTTTTTGGGGGTAAAAGTCGTCATCTCTCTGCATCTTCAGCGTTCGATTACCCAGCGGGGGTCAACTCTCTCCTGTTTTTTTATCAGTTAGTACTTAGATTGAATTGAAAGTCAAGTCAGAAGCAGTTTGGACCCAAAACACAGTCACATGCATTGAAGAGAACAAGAATTGATTAATGTTAAACGATGAAATTAAACGTTATGCATTGGCCCGGGGCCCACGAGGACGTGCTACTTTCGAGACGTTCTCTTCTAAAAGTTGCTTTTGCACTTCCGCTAACAGAGTAATGCAAAGTTACTCTGTTATGTTGCTATTTTCTTGGTTTTGCAAATTCCTTCACCTAAAGCACAGATAAAAAGCCGCGAAAATAACTATCATAAATAAGAAACCAGTTGAACCAAATACAGTATCACTTGACCGGATAACAAAAACTAATGGCAAAATCTCTCTACAGAAAACTCATCTATAGAACTATGCTCCAACAAGTCCCAAACCCGAAAGATAAAGAACCAAAGAAGTTGCCTGCAGACAGCCAAAATTTACTCCCAACCAGCATCGTTTGACGGAGCAACTGCCGGAGCAACTGCCGGAACAACTGCCGCACTGGGTGGTGGCGCAGCCGCAATGTCCCACCCGTCAGCTGCCACAGGTGCTGTTAGAAAAAAATTAAAAAAAGTCAGTGTCGATTACAAACCAAAAATGGATATTAATTATGGGAAATTATACTGATAAGTACCTGACTCCGTCCAGCCAGTTGGTTCGATTGCAGGCATGGGCGGGGCAGCTGCTTCACTGGCCCATTGAGAATCGGGGATTTGAGAAGTCCATTGGTCAGGCATAGCTTGTCCAGCAGCGTAATCAGTGATCCCATAATCACCTGCAACAACAGCTTCATCCTCCTCCTGTTGCTTCGCTTCCTCAGGTTCTCTGTAGAAGAACAGATCCACCTACACCCAAGTAACAAGAGCAAGCTTATTATTTTATTTGAATGATAAACCGCCTTAAAGCTTCTCTCAGGTCAAATTACATATTAAAAGCATGGCATTGTCTGTCATACTGTTATTCTCTCCTAAGGTAGGATGTGAAGCGTAAACTCATTCGCATGAGCAATGGGCTAGTAAAACCAGTGTGAGCTCTTACCATAACATCCCACTTATGGCCAGGTGTAATGGTACCACGCATCTGCAAAACCATCCTTGCCAACAGCCAGAACAGACATCCAATGCTGTGCTTTCCCTTGTTATTCGCCGGGATCCCAATATCAACATACCGCATTGGAGAGTCAGTGTCACAGAAAGCGATTGTCGGAATATTCCCAAGAGCAGATTCTTTAATAGGCTGCAGGTGTAACAAAGACAATTCATGAATGTGAAACATCGCAAATGTAAGAATGCTATACAGCCATGGCATTAGGTAAAATAATAAGTGCAAAGTCTAAACTATCAAACCATATCATAAGAAGACAAATCACCTGGTGGTCAGTTCTTGGATCAGTGAGGATGAGAAGACGCGGCTCGCTGAAAGACGTTTGGAGCTGGTTAGTGAATGTACCTGGCGTGTGCCTTCCAGCAATGGCGTGAGTATTGGTGTACTGGGCAAACTTGAGAACAGCCCTCTGACCATAGGGTCGAGCAGACTGAACAATGATGTCCTGAGGATTTTCAATGGCAACAATAACCCTAGCTGCCAACTGGAGTTTCTCCCATGTTTTTCCAAGATTAATAATGTAAATACCTGCAAATCAGAGCATTTGTGCATCAGCATGAAACAGAGAAAGCCACATGAGGTAACTATCACATTGTGCTCAATATCTTTGCCACACGAAAAAAAAAAAAAAAAAACCAATTCACGGAACTAATAGAATGACTGTCCAAGTATCCGATGTTCGCACATTTTGAGAAGATATGAAAACTCTATCTGTGATTAATTATCTATTCAAAAAGACTCGGACCCAAGCCTCAACTGGGGTATCAAGGCCTCAAAATCAATACCAG
The DNA here is from genome assembly GCA_031216235.1 of Syzygium jambos. Classification (NCBI taxonomy): domain Eukaryota; kingdom Viridiplantae; phylum Streptophyta; class Magnoliopsida; order Myrtales; family Myrtaceae; genus Syzygium; species Syzygium jambos. The sequence continues at coordinate 18,110,140 of CM062228.1, forward strand.
GAACAAATTAAGTAGAACTGCTTCCGCGGGAAGCATATACGATCAAATAGCAGAATCCAACACAGAACTATCACAACCACTAAGAAGATCATAACCATAGAATGACTACAAATCAATATACCACTCTCCATTCAGGCTGAAAGACATGATCAACCAAATACTCCGGTCAACCTAAATCCATTTCCTCAAATTCAAGCATATTACCAGACAACTCCAATCAAATCTATACGCATATGTAGTGAACATACTACTAATGTCCTTCCAAATCAACAAATTCACCTTACACCAACTCAACATCTGAACCCAACTTCCAACAAAGAAAACCGTCTGAATTCCCATAACCTAACCTATTGATACAAGTTCTAAAACACATTCGTTTAACTGTTCCGGCACATTCCCTCGCTCCTTAAAAAAAAACAGAACTTTACGAATTTAACGCAGACCCGACTCGCGAATCCTTCAAACGGAAAGGAAGGCAGATCTGGGCAAGGCATTTAAGCGACGAGGGACGAACCGTCGTTGCGGCGCTTGAAGACGTAGCGCTCCATCTGGAAGTCGCAGTTCTTGGTGCCGAGGTGGACCTCGGCGGCCAACATCATCTGGATGTCGGCCTCCTTCTGCGACAGCTGCCTCGCCGGCGCTGCGGCGGTGGTCGTTCCCGTCGCCATGCTGTCCCGCTTCGCTCTCTGTCTCTGTCGCCGGAGCAAGCACGGGGGCTGGAGGAGTTCGCTGAGAACGCTTCTGACGACGAAGGGGAAGAGGAGAAGACTGAGGGGTTTGGGGCGTGCGTTTTATACGACAATGCCAGAGAAAACCCTAGCTCCTTTCTTGACGGTTTTGTCCCTCGTGTTTTGGCCAACGCATTGAAAATTCTGAAAATTCATTAATGACACGTATGGTTCCTAAGTTTTTAATTTGTTCAATATGGTTCTCGAAAATTTTAACTCAATACGTAATATCATTTCTAAAATTTTAAATTGTTCAATGTCATCCTTGGACTTTTAATACATGTTCAATAAAGACCTTGGATTGTATGAGAATGTTTAATTTTGTCTTGAATTTGAATTAATAAAGAGACAATATTGATTATTTTCATATAGTTCATGGACTAAATTGAACATTTACCAAAATTTTAAGGAAAATTTTGAACAAATTAAAAGTTCATGGCCACATCGCACATTAAGGAAAAGTTTAGAAACCACATTAAATAAATTAAAAGTTTAGAGGCAATATTATACATCGAGCCAAAATTCAAGTAGTCCAAAATTCAACTAAAACTTGGAAATTGTTTGATCTCCTATAATTATTTCAAGGTTATTCAAAAGAAAAAGTTATCTTGAACGTGATATTAGGGGTGAGCGGTTCTAGGTTCTTTACAGATTCCACCTGGAACCTAGAACCTACCCTCAGATATAGTTTTCTCATTTTTTAAAATCTGGAACCTACCTTGTTACAGGTAGAGGTGTCAAAATGGGTCTTAAATCCATTTATTTTTAAATGGGTCATGTATAGGTCACTTTAATTTTAAAGAGTCAACCTTAAATGGGTTTTAAATTTTAAAGCTTAAAGATAAATAGGTCTAAATGGGTTGAGTTTGGAGCCCATGTCCAACCCACCTACTAGACTCATTCACACACTCTCTCCCTCTTTTATAAAGATGTTTAAAAAAATCAAAATTTAATTATTTTTATTTTTTCTCTTTTTCTTTTATTTTTTCTTTTCTCTTCTTTCTTTTTCTTTTTTTTTATTTCGCCTGGTGGTTGGCCACGGCGACCGGCCACCAAGGCGGGACAACCTCACCGGAGGTCGGTGAAGCTCGAGCTCGCCGGCCTCGGGCGAGGCTCGAGCCTCGCCAATCTAGTGAGCCTCGAGCTCGCCCAATTCCGGCGACCTCGAGGCTCGCTCGATCCTGGCGATGCTAAGCCTCGCCGACTTATGGCAAGGCTCCAGCCTCGCCTGAGGCTGGCAAGACTCGAGCTCGCCGGCCTCGGGCAAGCTCGACCTCGCCGGCCTCGGGCAAGCTCGACCTCGCCGAATCTGGTGAGATGGAGTCTCGCTCGCGGCTAGCGAGGCTCGGCTCGACGGAATTGGCGAGGTGGAGCCTCGCCTGAGGCCGACGAGGCCTCGGCCTCGCCAGATCGGCGAGAACAAGCTTCGCCGGCCTCCGGCGAGCTCGTCCTCGCCTGTGATCAGTCGCCGGCCACGGCGATTGGCCAAAAATATAGGGAAAAGAAAAAAATAAAAATAAAAATAATTAAATTTTTGATTTAAAAAATAAAAAATATTAATATTATCAAAATGAATGCACAAAGTAAAATCAGATCAGATTTTATATACCAAATATCGAAAAATATTTTCTAGTTTATTTTCAGGTTTCAGTCAAACGTCAGAAATTTTTTTATTTTCTTGGATAATGACTTTATGGAAAATATTTTCTAGAAATGTCGCATTATTCGCAAAACAAACAAAATCTCAATTTTAAAAAAAATTATAAAATTTTTTCACTAGCTTTGTATTGCATAAAATGTTTTAGTAGTATAATTTTAAAAAAATCATAAGAAACAAGTATTCCTAAATTATGTTAAATATAAAAGTGTTTTAGCAATATGGGTCGGGTCGGGTATGGTTGGGTATGGATCGGGATATTTACACTACGAATAAATGGGTTATAAACGGGTTAATGGGTCAATTTGGGTCAGACCATTTATGACCCGACCCACCCTTTTAACAGGTCTAGTTACAGGTTCCAAAGTAAATTCTAGGGTCTAACATGTTCTTTTTTATTTATTTATTTCATTTTTAGTTAAATAAAACGAAAATTAGCACGACAATATTGAACAAACTTGTCATTCACCAAAGAGAATACAAAAGACTAGTTTTTTGGCATTATGGTTCACATAAATATAATTAAAATGAAAAATCATTGTGTGAATCGATACTAGAGGTAAGTGGTTTCATGTTTTGGATGGAACCTATCCATGAAATTTGGTTCATCATTTTTTAGAATCTGAAACCTATCCTATCGTAGGTTCCAAGTCGATTTTACGATCTACCCATATTTCACCTGTATTATTAATTGAATAATTATAATGAATCATCACCTTTAATGACCACAATTTGCTGCTATGATCCACTAACCACAACTTATATTTAGACATGCGAAGAATATGAAACATTAACAAGTTATAAAATGAAAGTTCAGACTAGTGGTTCTAGATTATACATTTAACATCTAATGCTATGAAACATAACAGGATCACGCAAAGACATAAAGTAAGAAAAAATAGAAAAAAAACTTGTTTATGTTTCAAGTTCCAGGTTTCAGGTTCCACCTACCTAGAACATGGAACTTACCCGTCGAAACAGGTTCTCTAATTTTTAGAACTTAGAACCTATTCTACATATCTCGGAACTTGAAACCTACAGGTTTTCACCGGTTAGGTTCTCATATTTCAGGATAGAACCTAAAACCATGCTCACCCATATATGGTATCATTAAGATAAAAGCTATCTTAAAGGTGTCATTCTTTTTTTTTTGATTCAAAGCTCATCTTATAAGTGATAAATTTATACACTTACCAAATCGTATAAATCATGATGTATTATTGCATTGAGTTTTCTCCTTTTTATTTTTCCTTTAATTATATAAAGGGGATCATGACACGGGTGGTTCAATTTTTTTTTAATGCTCGATATGATCCTTTAATTTTTTTAGGGCTAACTCTTGAATTTTAAAAATTTGCCCAATGTCGCTATTAAATTAAGTGTACTACCACATCGCATGCACTATTTTGACGTAAATTGTCACATCGACGTTTATCAAAAATAATGATGTGAATTGCCTCGTCGTTTTTTCAAGTTAGCAAATCTTTTTTTTTCCATTCTTTTAATTTCCCCCTACCTTTTCAGCCTAGATAATGAGAGAGATATGATGTGGAAGCCACGTATACACCAGCATGGCAAGTCTAACAAGTTAGTAGAAATTACAGTCATATAGACTAACGATGTTAGAATTTGTGACAAAATGGCTATAATGAGTGGATTTTTCAAAGTTTATTGATTAGATTGAACTGATAAAGAAAATTCACATAGCATATGGAACAATCCTTATCATTATTCCTTTTACAAATTTCTGATGTTGAATGACAAGTCTCACAACCCACACCTCAATAAAGTAACTATCTATTTTCATGCAATGTATAACTCTATCAATCCATAACGAATGAAGTGTCTAGTCCTAATTGTTAGGATTATGCACACAACACAATAAAATAGAGAGTAAGGATGAAAAGAAAAATCGAAACATAATATTTTATCCTTGTTCACTCTTAAATAGGACCGCATTTAGTAAATGATTCCACTATAATGAGCACTTCTAATATCTCTGTTACAACTATCAATTATAAGAGAAAGAGATTATATATATGCAATAATTATTCACGGGTTTAATATGGACCCAAACTATAAAAATCCTTTGGTGGCTCAGGGGCTCTGCCCTCATGACTCCCACCCGCTCCCGTATCTTCCTGTTAATGGGGAGTATAAACCACACCATAATACTAATGTCATTAAAAAATTTGATCTACATATACATGAGAGAGATGTACCTTCGAATAATGGTGTCCAAAATGTCGTACTCAAGATAAGACATCACAATTTAAAATAAAAAGATGAAGAGAACAGTAACGGAAATTGAGAATTAGCGGTTCGAGTACAAAGAGCTTCCTCATGCGAATAAAGAAGATAACTACAATCGGGCAAAAATGATGATCGGCCTCCTTATGAAAATTGAGATACCGGCCAGTCTAGAATCATAGTACAAGAAAACCCGTCGTAGTGGAGCTCATGCAAAACTATGACCTTCAAAGAGCATTCAAATCGGTACATGATAGTAATAAATCAGCCGGCCACTCATGGTACATTAATGAAGATCCGAATGCTTTGCCCTTCTTTAAGTCTACTTTCGAATCTTTTAACCCATTTTTTTTCCTTCTTTGAATGCAAGGTTTCTTGTGAAACTAGGGGAAAAGCTGTTTTCCACTTTGTTTTACGGAATCCTGATGATTTTACTCAAGTCAATGAGTCGAATGAATGATGCTGTGCAGCGGTGAAATTGTGCTTGTAGATTAGCGAACGCATGCACGATTCAAACACATAATAGCGCAGCTCATACATGCTAAGACCTTCAACGAGTTCGAAATGCCGTTGCAGACAAAACAGTTTAAGGAACACATGCACGATCTAACAACTTCGGATGTTGCGAGAATTGGACAGCTTCATACTGAGTTTGGATTGGACCTCAACGTAAGTTTGGAGCACGACAGATTAGAGGACTTACAACCTAACATTGCCGACAAGATGGTCGCACAGCGTGCGTCGCCACGGAACAATCCCAAGCTACGAAGTTCATTTATCTACAAGGCTATCACAAAACAAAGTACCGAACTAGGAACTGGCAAAAGAAGGAAGGAGCTAGCGGTCGTCCTCAATTTATGGTAACCTCCACCATCTTGGGCTTGGGCGCAGGCAGCTTCTCCACTGTGACGGTCAGCACTCCGTTCTCACACTTGGCGCTGATGGCCGATGGGTTGGCATTGTCGGGCAACCGGAACTTCCGGGTCATTTTCCGCAGCGCCCTCCTCTCCAGCCTCACGTACTTGCAGCCCTCGTCCTCCTCCGTGTCCCTGCGCTTCCTCTTCCCGTTGCTCCTTATCACCAGCGAATTCTGATCATCTTCCACGGTCACCTACGTTACACGCCGTGCGATTCAATCACCATGGCCAGAAATTAAGAAGGCGCAAAACTAGGGCAAACTTGCGGAAAAATGACGCTTGAAATTGTGATTGACTCATAGGACAAGCACATGTATCCTATGTTATACTCGGTCAATTTTACACAGCCACATGTTCAATGTTCTTTCTTTCCAAGACCCATCTACCATCTGCTTCCTATATCCCAGCACTAACCAATCCAAATGTAGCGTAAGTCAGTCACAATTCAGTACATGAGCTCGACTGCAGTGTTGGGCATGATCTGAGCTTGACTTGAATACTAAGGACTCATGCTCGACTTGAGCTCAATCGGTCTCGCTAGCTGCTTTAGTAAGTACTTAGAACTTGCGGACAAATAATTACTTGAGCTTCTCAAACTGAGATGAATCGTGCTGATCAGTGGATTGTATTTGAGTAGCTTACTTGACTGGTTTACACCGTCAACTCCTACCTAGCCAATTAGAGCAACGTCAACTGTAATAAAGTTCTAACAAGTAATGAGGCACGATGACCAAACGAGGACAGACCCAACTTCGCATTTCAAATCGATTACAGCGAAAAACTTGGGCACGACCTAGGGGACCTGAAATATCTGACGAAATCTCCATACTACCCTGCATATCTAAAAAAGCTAGAACAGCAACAACTGCGTCGAACTGGGAGGCAAGTTGCAACGGACAAAACATTCTTGGGATTTGACCGAGCAAGAACAGGGGATGGGTGACGAATAGTACCTGAATGTCGGACTTGGGAAGGCCGGGGACGTCGAAATAGAACAAGTACTCCTTCGGGGTCTCCAGAATATCGGCAGGGATGCCGGCCGCGCCCTTGCACTCGCCGGCGGCAGCGGCCTCGTGCGGACGAGACGAGAGCAAGAGCTTCTCGACGCTGTCCGCCGGGAAATTCAACAGGTGGCTCACCAAGTGGTCGCCGCCGTCCAACACGACCCGGCTCATCGTTCGATACTCGTCAGCTAATCCACACGCTACCCGAGAAGACAAGCAAGGGCGAATTCAAGCTTATGCTCCGCGACAGAACGATTCAGCTCAGCGCAGAGAATATGGGAAGGTGACAAGAGAATGGAGGGGGATAAATGGAGAGAAAGTGAGAGAGGAGCGGAAAGTTCGAGAGAGGTCGAGCGGTGCGGTGCGGGGGATGACCGGAAAAAACTGGAAAGGTCTTCGGCCACGTGTGGGGCTAGAGGGATGTCGTGGAACGATCTCTTTGCTTCTTGAGCTCCGACGTGGCAACCCCTCCAAGCGTCGATGGCGGACAAATTATTGAAGCCTGGCTCGGACGATGGGGTCCTGCGCGTGCTCCCCGCCTCCTCCCTCCTCCGTTGCCATCTCTCTCTCCCAGATGCTTTTGATTTGATTTTGGAGTGGGCCCGCTTGCTCTCCATTTACTAGAGAGACATCGCATTAAAAATCCGCATCAACCCTCACAACTACTCCATCGTACCCACCCATGTCAATAACTTCGTCTTTTAGAATCTCAACTCTTAGTTCTTTCAATGGATAACAACCTGACAAACCTTTCTCTCTCTCTCCTTAATGTGTAGTAACAGAAATTGGGTCGAGCTTCGATGAAGTCGAACTTAGATGGGGGTTGGACAATGGCCGACCCCGAGTAGCCGCCACTGCATCTGCGAGTATAAAGAAGAGTAAGAGCAGCGTAGCGAATCTAATAACAATAGTTGTTAATATGGAGAGAGGGATGTAGGGATGTTGTTTTGATTCTGGAAAATCTTTATCTTATCTTATTTCTTGATGGCCAATGGAAATATTGTATTTACTTAAAAGTTTGCCCATACTAGCTCTTATAGGAGAGATTTAAGGAAAGAAATCCATTGTTAAGAAAGAATTATATCAAAAATCGAAAGGAAGATACTTGATAAAATATGGAATGTGTGAGATCCTAAACGACTTCGTGTTGTGGTATCCAATTTTTTATTTTTTATTTTTTTATTTAAATCTTTTCCTAAATCAATGAAGAAATACATGATTTTTTTATTACCGTTTACCTTTTTGGCTTATATAAATATTACGATAGTTTTGGGTAATGATCACTATAATAGAAAAAAAAATATAACCTTATTTAGAGTTGTATTGAGTCAATAATCATGATTATTTTAATTTCCTAATTCGTAGATTTAACTAAATTTAACTTAGAAAGCACGACAAACAAGAGTGAAAAATTTATTTGTTTGAACAATTGGGAACAATATTTTAGATTAATAAACGGGCATCTATAGATAAATTAACACTGTCTATAAATATCCTTGTGAAAATACTTATTATTTCAAAATAATAGGATCAAGCTCGTCGTGTCACGCATCTAATTTTAGATACACGAATATGTTCCGTAGGCAAACCCGCTCAGGCTCACTCGTGTGTTTATCCACGACCACGTGGCTTTCATTATAGCACGCCATGCTAGTTTGAGGTTGCGCGGGGTTTATCCATCGAATATGTTAGGGTCAAGGGTTCCGAGTTCTGCCTGAAGAGCCAAAACTTTTCAACATTTCGGTACTTATTTTCATTTCCACCGTAGGAAACTTTGAAATTTGGGTGGCAAGGATCCTAAGCAGTAACCACATCCACGATGGAAAACTTCACCTTAAAAAACACGAGAAATTTTGGGGTTTTGAAATTTGCTGTGCTGCGATCTCGAGGAGGTCGTGCGGTTCTTCTCGAGTGGTCGACATGCATTTTGCCTTCATAGTTCATGTCTGGTGGCTAAGGAAGAACCTGGCCCCGTGGCTCTTCCTTGGCTTGACAAGTTTTTAAAAAAATACCTGTGATAATGCTAGAATTAGCCTCGAGATTTGAATAGTATAGTCATATTGTGCCGTCAATTCAGAAAATAATACACATGCACATCCAGAAACCGACCCATGATCAATGAAAATAAAAGAGGAGGAGATCAATGAAGAAGCCTCAGGCCCCGCGATTTGAATTTGAACTGTCGAGCACACCCTGCTTTGGCGGGAAGCTTTCCGAGACTATACCCTGTTAAAGACGAGTTCATCGCGTCTTATCTTCATATTCATTCGTCATCTGTGGCTCCTCGGTTCTGTTGATGTTGAGGAATCTGTCAAAACGTCGACAACTGTTTTCCAGCCTGGCCTCCTCTCTGAGGCCCACAAAGGGGTTCTGTATGCCGATGAGATCAATCTTTTGGATGAAGGCATTAGTGATTTGCTTCTTAATGTTTAGACTGAAGGATTTAATCCAGTGGAAAGAGAAGGAATAAGCTTTAAACATCCATGCAACCCGCTTCTAAATCGCTACTTATAACCCGGAGGAGGGTGCTGTACGAGAACACCTTCTAGACCGCATCGCCACAAATTTGAGGTAAACCCTCTGCTTTAGTTCTCTAACTTATCCTCCTTTCTCCACTAATAACACACTTCTGCTGTAGCGCAGATCTTCCTATGAGCTTTGAAGATCGTGTTGCTGCAGTTGATGCTGCAACCAAGTTCCAGGAGCGTGCTAATGAGGTTTTCAAGATGGAGGAGGAAACAGACTATGCAAAGACTGAAGGTAAATATCCAATAAACTAGCATTGCATGCAGTTCTGCCTAGTCGATAAAAATATTTACTTATCTCTTTACCCCCCTTCTGCACTTATGTGTAAAGTGGGGTATATTTCATTTTATTCTTATGTTTGTGAGATATTAATCAGTGGAACAAGTCGTGCATCAAGTCTTTCGACATTGATTTAAGGATAGAAGATGCTAAGACCTATGGATAATTGACCTCGTAATTGGTGGCGAAGTTCGGAAGTTATGTTTGCATCTCATATTTTGAGATGTATCTGTAGAAATGGAATTTTCTTCTCATAGACATCGACGAAAGATTGCTTGATAGTCCATTTTTGCTTTGTGTGTCGATCTTGGAAACACTTTCAATGTGGTTTAATTTATTGAATCTACATTGGTCTTGGACATACTTTCACTTACTTATCATTTGCGGAGGAGATATAATTGATTTATGAAATTTCTTCTCCGATTTATGAAATTTCTTCTCCAATTTATGAGCTCCTGTTAGATCTAGTAGTGCTTATTTTCCTCAATTGAGAAGCTATATCCGTCATTGTACTCTTTAGTACTGATATTTTTGTTTATTTGAGTAGCAATGTTCTGAGTGAGGTGCGTATTAATTAACTACTGGTATTCGGGTCACATTTAGATGATTTTGGCTAGAGAGTATCTGAAAGATGTCACAATCAGCAGAGAGCAGTTGAAGTACTTAGTGATGGAAGCCCTTCGAGGTGGTTGTCACTTGTCAGGTTCTTACATCTGGACTCTTTGTTAGCTTATTATATTTCTGTATTTTTGGATTCTAAGTCTGATGGCTTTGTGTAAACAAAGAGTGTAAAGGTCTATGGAGTATGCTTCCAGCTCCTCCTCCCCGTCCTTCACCTTTTATGACACTAATTCTGGTGGATTCTGTTTTTCTTAAACAAGTAGAGTCGGTGATATCATTAGGCTACAAGGGCGTGGCCTGATTCTTCCATGCTTGTAGTTCCTCAAATTAGCAGTGCAGCTTCTCTAACTGTTAAACTTGGCGAAGGCTTCTAATGCCTCCTCATTTTTCTGATTTGCAAGAAATCAATTCCTCCTCATGCTAGAAGCCTCAGAAAAAGTATATTTTTCTTGTTTAGATATTGGCCTTGTGTGCTGGGAAACTATGACGATTTTTTTGTGCCGTATAATCGTTTGACGAGTTTTCATGCAAGTGTACTGCCTCTCAGAAAAACTATTGGACGGTGAACTAGGCCTTAAATATTTGACTGTCGAAGCTTAGCTTGTTCGATGAACATGCAGAGTTCCTTCTCCATACATAGAAAATGCAGAAATAACCAAGCATCTGTTGAGCAGGAGCAATTGGGTTCAGCAGTTTGGAAGAGTTCTTCTAACAACCTCTAGTTCATTAAAGCCAATTTCGTATAGTTTCTCTCCAGGAAAATACGAACATTTGCAGCGGTGAACTGGGTAAATTTGTGAGCTTTGCTTTAATATATGATCAATTAAGCTACTTTGGCGGTCCACGCTCTGCATTGCAGGAAATCTGATGATGTAGATAATTGCTCGATAGACACCTTTTGCATCACATGCATCAAACATCTCGAGCAATGATAAGGCGCAGAGCATCGACATGCAAATCAGCTCGAGCACGAAAAAAGGCATACCTAAGCAAAATCGAGACGCGACTTCAAGGCCTGAGGGCTAGTTTCCAGATGTGCGTATGCAAAATGTAAGACCTACAACTCAAAAGCGTCTCGACATAATTTCATCCAGATTATGGTCTGCCCATAAAGATAAAATCTAAAAGCACCAGAACAAAACTTAGGAATAAGAACATCTCCAGCCATCCTCGAGACATAAACAAAGTACTATACGCAAGAAAACAAACTGAGAGACCCTGCGAAACAGTATCAAGAGCTTACATTTTCGTCATCTTCAATGTCATAGGCTCCAATGTCGTAAAGAAACCTCTTGTTCACGTCGGATAGAACTGGAAACAGTAGAGCCAGACGGGTGATCGTTAAAGCCTTCGGTATAAATATAAGAAGCTACACACTGAGATTTTCTATCGAACCAAGATCGAATAAAACAGGGGAAACGTCAGAACCAAACTTTTGCAATATTTTCCATTTCCGAGTCGCAGGACGAACTTATAAGCAAGTTACCTTCCAGAATTACCATGTATTGCCCTGTCATCACCATAAAGAAGCTTTAATTAAAATGCAATTCCTTGTACCGGAGTAGGCCTGTTGAATTTCCTGGAATTTTGCCTTGGCCTCTTCGGCGAACTCTGAAGTTCCTGACGCAGAACAACGATCCGGGTGCCACCTCTAAACCAACCGGAAACAAAGACAGTCTCAACACGCACGTCCCACACATTAAAAGGAAATGCTTCGCGCATCCCTTCTTGAAAAACGGCATCAATAAACACATTGACCACAAATCCGGAACCATGAAAGCCTAAGAAGAAACTGTCACATGTCACCGATCAAAGTCTAGAATTTCAAATTTAAATTACAGGTTCTCTTGTTCACTAACCACTATACGCACGATTGACTTGCATCTCCCAATCAGAAATATAACACAACACATGTGAAAACACACACAAAAAAAAAAAAACCTGTGTCTCACACGTGATGAAATCAGTAACAATTGCAGAACATGGTCGGTAACCGAAAAGGTGTGGCAGTGCTAACCAGGGCCAGTTTCTTGTATGCATTCCCGACCTCCGGAGCTGTGCACCCATCCTTCAGCCCCAAAACTGCGTACGAGTCTTCGTTCTTCTCGTTACCATTCGCCATTCTTGAGTTCCCCAAAACCAATCGGCAGACGGATACCCTTTCTTTACGAATTAACGATCCAAAGAAAAAAAATTTTGGTGTCGGCGAATTGGACTATGGAGCCAACCCAATATATAAAAGGGTATAAAATTTTGAACTTCGGAGGACGTGTTTCGAGGAATCCTGCACTGAAGCTTTCGCATTGTTTTCCATCTAACGGAAGGAAAGGGAAGAAGATGGAAAAAGGTTGAAAAGAGAGGGAGCTCCCTCTCCATGAACACACAAGAACACTCGAGAAGCCGGCCATTTTCAACGTGTCTCCATTCGCAACGTGTTTCTTCTTCCCCTGTATTTGCCTCGCGTGGCACCATACCTGGATGGTTCCCGTGCACATATCATGTACAATCACAGTCCCTTCATTTTTGGAATATTTATGCCCACCTCGCGTGGGATCCATAGGATGAAGGGCATGAATTGATTCAATTCAAAAGAGATGTCGGTGCTTTTCCTTAACGATGACAGCGATTAACTAAATTGAAGATGAAGCACGGATTCCTTCGCTATTCCATTTGTCCAAAGTCCTATTCCCTACTCTCTCTTTTTCGCTTGGCAAAAAGAGCAAACAAGAGCGACCGGCGTGGACAACCCCTGTCTAAGCTCTATTTGTCATATGAGTACCACACCTGCGATTGAGATGTTCGATTTAAGTTGTAACTCTCCACTCGATTTAAGTGAGCCTGTTACCACCGCACCACTGGATGTAAGTTGGGATGAAGCCGAATTTACCCTACACATGGTGCACAAGCCGGATCTATGTCATTGGCAAATCAAGACTTTCTAAGATCAAGAAGCGACCGGAGAATTCAAACTTGTGATCAAGGGAGCTCCATATCACTGGTGAGTATGTCCTATCTAACTTGGCCAACCAAAAGAGAAGGGGCAAACTGGACAATATCTCGAGAAGGTTTTCTTTCTTTCTTTTTGTCTCTGATTGTGTAATTGACTTAATTTGCTTCTAGGATCAACCAAGAGTCATACCCATTGAGCATTTCTTCTTTCGTATGAACAACTTACACTAATATCACGTGGGTTGGATTCGATTTACGAATCACATATTGGCATAGGGTCAATTTGTTGTTTGGGGCTTAAAGGGCACAGGATAACTTTTGAAGATCCCTTAAATTTTGACAAAATTAGATGAATTCTCTATTGTTCTCAAAATGACATAGAAAAGTCGTTTTGATCCCCTTAAATTTGCACTGTTTTTTCAATCACAATCCATTTGTTCCAACAAATGTCGTCATTTCACTTTTATTCGATTAGCCTAAACAAATAACCGGGAGTTGGAAGTAAACCCGATCAATAGGCGGGCAAAGACGGGTCTGGCAAGTACCACGAACCTCGTACTTCAAGTGCAGATTTTGTCCATGACTTCTAATGCAAAATGACCGAGTGCGGGTAGACCCAAGCAAAGCCTATGCGGGTGAGTTCGAGTCCAAAAAGGAAAATTGCCCGCCGAAGACTGCCCGAAGGACTTGAGTGCTCCTTCGGGCGGGATTAGTCTGGTTTTAAATGTGCTGGGTTCACTTGGAAGCGTCAAATACAAGCATGCAAAGAGAAGAGAAGCGAGTCTGTGGGCGAAGGCCCACGGAGAGACACGAGTAGATTGAGTGTGAAGACCCACCGAATCTCACTCATCTCTCAGGACTTGATCGAGAGAATCGAAAATGGGATGGCCTGGTCGGCTCGCTCGCTCATCTTATCAGACACCAGACGTCACAATGCACACAAGTTGGAGTTGGACCCAACAACTTGACGCTCTTGTCTATTGGGCAGGGCTGAGAGAGAGAGAGAGAGTCTGATAAACCACTCGAGCTTTGTGTCCTGAACAGGTGGGAATTCAACTCACCTTTGATTTGATGTGGCCATACATGTTTGATGTCTTCTGCAGGATGTGATGGACAGCAGTTTCAGTGCACCAAAATTGGCTCCTGTGCATTTATAGCTATATAACTAGTGAACCACCCACCATCTGTAATTTTGCCAAATTTTTGCAGCTGCTCAGGTTCATGTTCCCCTACATTCTCGTCTCATGTCTCTGAGGCCACGACGCTTTTAAGCATAGCCAGCTGATTTCACTTTACGCATTGGTCGCTTCGTAAATTGAGGGGGTGGCCTAATTTGCCATGGAAATCCAAGAGGCTTTCTTTTCCGATGCGAAGAAAGTTGCTACTATCTTTGCAAATTCACGTACTCAGAGCGTATGTTTATGGTTATCGATGCTTAATTCATGGAACTTCGACATTCTTTCTATCACAAGTCTAGTGTGCTTGGTCGCAACACCTAAATGAGAGGGGTTCATCCGCTAAGGTCGTGTTCTCTAAGCCATGGTCTACTTTTGGTAGCTTGGCTTAGAACTGACGACAATAGACACGACGACAATCACCTCACCCTACTACTTTAGCATGTATATTCATGCTCCCATCATGTTGCTCACGAATCAAGTTCCTAATTTTTTTTTCTTGGTAGTTATTCTAATTTATACCGTTGACTCGTGCCGAATTTAATACATGTATCGTCCAAGGGCCGAGCACAATAACTCAAATGAAATTTAGTATTCGCAAAGTACGGTTTAATCACGTGGCTCTTCCTAATCTATTTATGTGGTTTAGAACAGTCGATGATTTGATTGAGGTACAAGTGACTTCGGCTTGAAGCAAAAGCGAGTGCTGCATATGCAACGGCCACATTAATGAGAGCAAAATCATATCGTAATCAAGAAAATCATCTATGCTTATAGGTCAATATAAAGGCATCTCTATAACTAACCTAATCATTAGCTTCTTCAAGCCATCATATTCCTCTAACAGATGACCCAACAACCACCGCAGCGCAGCTGATTCTTGTTCATATCATCGTTGACCGCCGGTTTAATTTAATTGACAGCCGTTTCCCTACGTTTCGTTTCTTATACTTTATTCGATCTGAATCACACGCGAGAAACTGTCGTTATAGTAATAAAATGCGACACTTTCGTTTTTTACTACCTTGACAATGATTGAAAACGACACGAGGTACTTACTGCACGTTGTGCCCTGGCGCAAGCTGTGTAACCTTATTTTCTGGACAAGTCATGTCTCTATTAGGAAAAAGTACTAAAATTTTTTTAAACCTATTGCATTATGCAAGATTGCCCTCGCCCTGGCAAGGCCAACCCTAGCCCAAGTGATGCCTAGCGAGGACCCCTTGGCCTGGACAAGGGCGAGGCCCTTGCTAGATCTAGCGAGTGCAACGACCCTCGCTCAGGTCATGGAAGAAAAAAAAAGAAAAAAAATTTAAAAAATTATTAAAAAATTATAGAAAAATGTCTACATCAACGTTAGTCATGCCACGTAGGACACGCAGCATCCACATAAGCAGCTTCCGGCCTAAATTAGTTGATGGACTCGATTGATACTGATGTGAAAAGATTTATGACTAAATTGGTCGAATTGAAAGGTTTAAAATTAAATTGATACAAATACAATAGGTTTATGACCCTTTTGGTATTTTTCCCGTCTCTATTACCATTTGATTTGAGAATTCATGTTTTAAGGATTAAATTAATTATCATAATCACAACTGAAAAGAATATCGTTTATATATATATATATATATATAAGAGAATACATAAATATGTGCATCCTTATTTGTCCTCCCTTTAATTTTTTTTTTACATTTTGTGTTTTTCTTTTGTTGAGCTGCCGCTGACTACCATAAACAATTGAACCCGACATTTACAGGTACACATACAAGACTTAGGTGATTTTCATATTCCATTTGTTGACTTGTCGAGCCAAGTACTGAACCATGCTGATATGTTGTCCAGTTACGAATATTATGACAATCTAGGCGAAGGGTACGTCATATTTAGGAACAAAGAAGGACGTACTCTCGTATTCCTTTTTTTTTTTTTGGTCGGAACGTTCTCTCGTATTCAATATGAACATGAACATGAACAGATTGATCCAATGCACTATCTTATTTTGGAGAATTATTTCGTTGTTTGAATCTGATTCTGTTGGTATAGTGACGACCGATGAAATAGAAATCTTTTCGATATTATACCAAAAGGTTAACATCACGGAAAATCCCAAACTGGTACATTTACGATAAATTTACTCAAAACTAATTTTTTGACAACAAAAAACCTCAAACTGGTACACATGTGACAGATTTACTCTCCGATAGGTTCCGTTAAATTTTACTGTCAAATTGTTGAGTTGGATTATACGTGAGGTGTACCAGTTTGGGGTTTCATCCTACGTTGTCACAGATGTATTGGTTTATGATTTTTCGTTATATTAATCTAATTTTATAGAAACTAACGAAGAATAAATTTGTCACAAATGTATCAATTTGAAGTTTTTTATGATCAAAAAATTAGTTTTGGGTAAATTTGACACAGATTAGCTACTTTAAGGTTTTTTTAAATCAAAAAATTAATTTTGAGTAAATTGTCACATGTGTATCAATTAAGGATTTTTCGTGTCATTAACCCTATACCAAAATTGCGAAAAAGGATGAAAACCCTAAAAGCATTAAACATCGGAGCTCGGGCTTAATTATTCCTAGATACACATATGTGTTATAAAGTAAATTTCTCCTCCATTTTTCGATTGAATGCAAAGGGTTGTCCTTTAAGAAGACTATTACCCAATTAGCAGACGCATGGGCATTGATTATTTGGTTAGACAAGAAAGAACTAATGTGCAGGTCCATCATTTACTCTTCAATCAAGCTATGAACATTTGATTCGAATGAAACTATAGGATAAACAGACACTCATCCTCACCCTTAAATTGTTTTTTTAATTAAAATCTAGGTCGCTAAACTCTTTACACTTCGTCCTATCATCGTCCCCGTCAACATCATTATCATCAAACTCGCAAATGAGATCAAAAGAATGGTGAAGTGACCGACAAGCCCTCGATGTCAACCGGTAGTGTAGAACTCGACCAGCTCATCCATGGACCCCAGCTGCGCGTCCCCGTCACCGCTGTTCTCCAGCATCCACAGCAAGTGCTCGAACAGCACCACCTCGCACGACACCACCGCCGCGCTCGTCGGCGGTGGCGGGGGGGACCACGGCGACGGCGACGGCGACGACGACTTGTCGACCAGCTCCCGGAACAGCGGGTGCTCGAACACGCGGGCGCTCACGTCGTACCGGCGCCGGGACTTCCCCACGTACACCGCCCTCACGTTGTTGCCACGGCCAGCTCCGGCGGCGGAGCTCCTGGGATCGTCTTCGGCCGCAGCTACGGCGGCGGCGGCGGAGTTGCTGCGGGACAGCTTGGAGAAGGAGGGGAATCTTCTGATGGCTGACTTGAGCTTCGTGAGCTTCCCCATTTTCGTCATTTCCAGGGAGATAGAGAGAGAAAGAGGGGTTTCAGGGGGGGTTTTGGAGAGAGAAGTTGGTGGCGGAGGTGGGAAGAGAAAGGAGGAGGAAGGTTCGTATATAAGGGAGGAGAGGGCGAGGAAGAGGAAGAGGGACAAGGAGACGTGCATGGCCCACGGGCTTATAGAAACAGCCATATCGAAATTTTTAGATATTTTCGTTCGTCCCAAGGAAAAAAATAAATGGAAAAAATGGGGCCAAAAGAAGAAAGGAAATTCAAAAAAGGGAAAGAAAAAAGAAACAAGTTGCGCCTCGTTTGGCAGTGGGTGTGGAAATGGTCCGATGGACCCCCCCTTCCCAACCCACAAATTTTCTTTTCTTTTCTTTTCCATCCGGTTTTCCCTTTTTGGGTTGTTTTCATTTATTGAATTCTTAGAGTAAGATATTGATAAGATATGTGCATGTCTCATCTTACTTGTAATGGACATTCAATACATACATGTATACACATGTAATTTTTCCTTTTGGGTACTTTTTTTAATGTCACGAGCACGTTGATAAACATATGTAACATCTCTCTTCTTTATATTCTACATGTAATACCTCCGTTGATGGTTGCAGGATTAATTTATTGATTGGTGGACATATAGGTGAGGACCCCTATGAGAATCTCATGTCGCTACAATATAATAACCGAGCAAAAAATATAAATAAAATAAGAGAGGCAGCTGAGTGCCACCCATGATGGCGAGTTTGAAGTGACAAAAGCCCCACTAAAACCTAATCGCAAATTCCCTTTTTGGTTGTAACCAAAATGTTGATTAGCATCTTCTTGAGACATGCACGAACTGGTGCGAGTCTTCATTAGTTTTAAAAGAAGAGCTGTCGGGACGATTCCAAAGCGAGCGGCCAATTCGTCGGAGCCCCTTTAATGGCTGCGTTTGGAATTGGCTTTGCAAAGCCACTTTGAGCACCTAAAGGCCTTTAGGCTAAAATTTGGTGTTTGGCAAATTTTTTTTGAAACCCCATTGAGCCAAAGTTGGCTTTGTGAAGGCTGAAAGCCCAAGGCAGGTCCTAGGTTGCCTTGGGCTTTCAGCATTTTCGTCTGTCACTGTTCATCTTCCCCGAGGAACCAGCTGGAGGCCGGCGACCGCGGCCTGAGGGGTCCGGCCACTGCCGCCTGAGGGTCGGCCGACGTCCGGCGACCGCGGCCTGGGGGTCGCGCGGCCCCGGCGACCGCCGCCTGGGGTCGCCGGACCCCGGCGTCGCCTGGGTCGCGCGACCCAGGCGACGCCGGGGTCCGGCGACCCCAGGCGGCGGTCGCCGGGGCCGCGCGACCCCCAGGCCGCGGTCGCCTGGGGGTCGCGCTGCCCCGGCGACCGCCGCCTGGGGGTCTCGCGGCCCCGGCGACCGCCGCCTGGGTCGCGCGACCCAGGCAACGCTTGGCCTGGGTCGCGCGACCCAGGCGACGCCCGGGGTCCGGCGACCCCAGGCGGCGGTCGCCGGGGTCGCGCGACCCCAGGCGGTGGTCGCCGGCGACCAGATCTGGCCGTCGGCGGTTGGCCGGCGACCAGATCTGGCCGGCGGCGGTGGCCGGCGACCGCAGCTCCACCGGAGCTCTTTTTTAAAAAAAAAAAATGCAAAAGTACTTTTAGCACAAGTTGATTTTAAAAAATACTTACCAAACGGCACTTGCATTTTAAAAAACCCCTTTGGCTCAAAGGTATTTGCATTCCCCCAAATGCATTTCCCCAAAGTTGAACCAAACGCAGCCAATGTCTCTCTTTCCCCGCTATTTTAACCCTTTTCCTTCGTTCTCTTCTTCTTGGCCCAGCTATGTTTTTCGCCTTGTTTCCTTTTGTATTTCTTAAAACATGTGGATAGAACACAGCTAGGTTGCTTCTCGTCTCGTTATTGCACGAGACGGTGAGGAGGAAGTCTTCGTGCTAGGGAGAACCCGAAAGTCCAAGGAAAGGAAGGAAAAAAACTGTGGGTCGCTGATAGGAAGTCGCACC
This sequence comes from Syzygium jambos, assembly GCA_031216235.1. Taxonomy (NCBI): domain Eukaryota; kingdom Viridiplantae; phylum Streptophyta; class Magnoliopsida; order Myrtales; family Myrtaceae; genus Syzygium; species Syzygium jambos. The sequence continues at coordinate 18,129,618 of CM062228.1, forward strand.
AGTTCCAAGAATCTGAGAGAGAGGACACAGCTGGCTTCTTTTCTGAGGGGTGAGTTAAAGCTGGTGGTGTCCTCTTGCGTTTGCGAATAGTTGTCGCTCCTCTGTCTTTACGTGCATGCTGACTTTTCGTAGAGACCAGCTTTGCGTTCGGGCTGGAGAGATGGGACAAATGTGTTCCATGCACATACGTTTCCAAGGAATATTTTGTACCATCTTTGGATTCCACCTCATTAATTACATGTGGTTTTATATGGAAGCCGAGTTTACCGTCGGAGTTGTAAAGTAAGATAGAAGCGCGGTGGCGATCGGCCTGCTCTTTTGTAATGGTTTTTGAGCACTAGATTCATCCCCAATAGATGGGATCGAGCACGTTGCTGGGCACTCTGCCCAGCACGACAACTTTCAACCGTTGGTAAATGTAAATAAAGATGTGTATCAATAATTGAGATCGATTGAAACACTTATAAGAAGTACCATATAAGTTAAAGAATTCATGTCCGCACGAGACTAAACTGTCAATGAACACTATGGAGAAGAGGGGTTGTCACCCCACCTTCTATAGCCTTGTCTTGTCACCAAGAAAGAATACCGTATGGTCAATAATTCATGCAGATCGAGTACAATTTACAATGTTTTAACATCTTGGCCGCGTAAGGTAGACGTAGAGATGAAAAACAAACACACACACAGCTAAGGCCAGGGTTGCTTCCACTACTAAATTCTTCTGGAAGTGCACGTGTGACGGCCGACCTCACTATTCCATCTGTAAAGTGCTTCACGGCTCCTACCGAGCGAGCACTTGGCTATGGAGGAATTTCTTCTGGTCTGAGCTAACAAAAAGCAGCAGAAAAAGCAGCGGATGAGCATGAAACGCCAAAGGCGCTTTATTAATCGAAACCAACACGCTTTGTTGGGTGGTCCGAGGTCCCCCTATTTGATGCAGGAGAGACGAAAGGAGCTTCTTTATGGAAACGCTGTCTAACGTTTTTGGCTATATCTAAAGACGGTGGCGGTCCTTCCATTATACGATGTGTTTGTGCGTGTCTCGTATTGATGTGCCGATCACATTTTCGGGAAGTTTTTTTTTTTTTTGGTTGTATCATTTTTGGGAAGCTGAAAAGCATGCTTTAATTCGTTCTTTATGGATATTATTCAGACCTTAGGGTGCGTTTGTTTCGACAAAAGAGCTTCCTGCAAATTAGTTTTCCGAACTTTCGCAGAGTTTTGGTTCCTCGAAAATGGTTAGTTGACGGAAAACATCTAAAAGGCAAAGAGAGTAAGAGATTACCCACACTTAAAATTAGGAAAACAAATTCATGTTTTTAAACTAAGGCACTCGTTTTCCCAAGCATAACAAGTCTCTTACCAAGCGCTCACAGCTTCACCTTTTTTTATACCCATTATTCCAAATGAGATCCAAATATTCGGAAACACTTCTAGTAAAAAATTTTCAGCATACCACGAAACAAATGAAAATTAATAATTTTTCATGAAAATAATATACACGGAAAGCGATTTTGTTTATCATGAAATTCTATGCAAAACAAACACACTCTTCAGGTGATTTTTGTTTTCCTTCTCTTATTTCCGGTTCAAAGGACACGAAATTGGAAAAAACAATGAAGCTTATAACAGGAATAAAAAAATCATGGAAGCTACTGTTCCTACGCACGCTCAAACATGTTTCGGGTCACTGGATTGGGTGAGTCGAATATCTCGAGGCTTGAATTGCAAAGGACAATTTCTTGGACTCTGGAGATCGCCCATGTGCTTAGATTTGAATCATGTGATATGGTAATGATGATTGCTCTCCTAGATTTAAGCTCTAGCTTTACATATGTATGTGCTTGTGCTTGTCATAATCGGCGGAGTGAATACGAACGGCAGAGGGAGAACACGTAAGCAAATGGATACGGTACCTCTCTTTTTTTGCTCTTTTTTTTTATCCCTGGAAGGGAAATAGCAACAGTGTCCCTAAACTTACAAAGTTTTGCACTTTAGCTCCTAGAGTTTCAAAGAGCTCCACTTTTGCTCAACGGTCCTTGAAGTATTCGATCGATTTAAATTAGTCCTCGAAGCCCCCGTTTTAGACAAATATGGGCCGCGTTAGCAAAATTCCTCGACTAAAAACAGTGTGCTAAGGAAGTTGCCCTAAATTTTCTTTACCTACACACCTCGTATGTATCACAAGCAAGAAACATGCCTAATATTCGCCTAAAATGAGGCTGGAGGACCAAAATACGTCAGAATAAATTATAACTCTAGGGCTTAAGTACAAGACGAGGAAAATTTTATTTGCCATTTCCTTCCTTTTTCTGGCGGTACGAAGAAAAAATATGGCAATAACTTAAGCTCCCAAAAGAAGAGGCAAACGATCGTTACGACTTCAGTTAATCACCCAGGCAAATTCCGTACAGGATGCGGCTATGCTGTCGTCATCAGCATTGCGCTACAGCCTGTACGATCAGATGGTAGAATATATACAGACTCTGTCCTTGCGCTTATCTTCCCCTTCCTCTCCAACCTGAATCAAATGTTGCATATCGTTAATTTATTTGCTAGGAACGAAGAATTACTTACAAGCAATTGGCTTACCTCCTTCTCTATCTGCCGGAGGATCTCCAAGATTTCAGAGAAGTTCCTCCTCCTGAAAATTCCCAAAAATAAACGACAATAACATGTACATGTTGAAACAAAGCGATAGAAGTTTGGCTGTGATCTTTCCAAAGCAAGAAACGTTAAGCAGGTTTCTTCAATTGTGATAAGGATTAAAACCTATTAAAAAAGACAGGAAATATGCTGACCCCCGGAAGTAGGATGTTATCTCTTGATTTAACATGCACCGGATGGCAAAAATGTGCAATAAAACACTAAAAAGACATTTTCAGTCGTGATAAGGATTAAAACCTACAAAATAAAGACAGGAAATTTGCTGACCCAGAAATATGATATTAGTTCTTGATTTAATATACACCGGATGGCGAAACTTGCATGAGCCAATAAAAATCCTACTCAGAAAGACCAACGGATATCGGCATCCAGAAACAAATGCGTATCATTCTACAGAACAAGTTATCCGGCCTATGCAAGGAGGAAAAAAGAATGAATCCCCGGCCTAATTGACAAAGGTAACAGATGATTACTGAAAAAATAGTAATGAAAGTGCAAAGAAAATAAAGCAACTGACGGTAAAGAGCATAATTGGTCAGTTCTTAGATAATTAAGCAGACAGGCTACAGGCCGCTCCTCTGTGAGAACCTAGACCACAATGTACATCAAATGCAACTCCATCGTAGACATCTTCTATGAGACAACAGTAGAAGAATAGAGGCTGACTAAAATTTCAACAGATACCAAAAGAATGACGACTTCGATGCCAATGGATGCTAATTATGTGTTGATAAGATGTAGTGTGCAGTCTGTCGCAGTTATGAAAGAACACTCTTAAAAGAACTTTCGAGTAACTTCTTGCAACATTTTGAGTGATCCAGCGTATATGAAACTAAAACTTGAAGTTCAATTGCTAAATATAATTGCCACTAATGATAAATATATACCTCAGAGTGCCAACCATCAAGTACAAAGACATTGAGAGAGAACCCATCAACAGTAGAAAAGGCGTGAGGTTCTTGGATGTTAAGTCCAATCGCAGCAAGCAAGGCAGTGAGCTGGATCGAGTTAAAACAATACATACATACATACATACATACATAAAATATATGTTCTAAGTACGTAAATTCGCAAAGATGGTTTCAACTTTCATCGAATCGGAAAAGAAAGTCCTTTGAATTTCCATGACAAATTAGGCTACCCCTCAATTTACGCAGCGACCAATGCCAAAAGTGAAATCAGCGAGCTATGCTTAAAAGAGTTGAGGCCCTCAGACATGAGACGAGAATGTAGGGGAACATGAACCGGAGAGCAGCTGCAGATTTTGGCAAAAATTACAGATGGTGGGTGGTTCACTAACGGCCCGTTTGGCAACATGCCAAACAGTGAAAATTTTCTGTTCTTTTGTTCTCAGAAATAGTTTGGGAACAGAAATGCATTTGGTAAACTTTTTATTTCCGAGCACATTTTTACAAAAATTTGTGAGGAGAAATAGTTTTGGAAGAGAAACAAGAAGTAAAAAAAAGTTTCTTCTTGTTTTTCTACACAATTTTGAGAATCTGTTTTTTTTCTTATTTTTCTTTTCTTATTTTTGTGTTGTTCTTCATTGGGTTGGGCCGGCCGCCGGCGACCGGCCACAGCCCAGGGCCGGCGAGGGCGTCAGGGCCCTCGCTGACCGCCGGCGAAGGCGAGGGTCGCACTCGCTGGCGAGGGCGAGGGCTGGACCCTCGCCGCCTGGGCGAGGCCGAGCCTCGCTGTGGGTCGCGACGGCGAGGCTCGGCCTCGCCCGATTTGGGCGAGGCTGAGCCTCGCCATCGCGATCCACGGCGAAGCCGACCTCGCCGTGGGTCGCGATAGCGAGGCCAACCTCGCCGTCGTGACCGACGGCAAGGCTTGGCCTCGCCCGATCTGGGCGAGGCCGCCTCGCCCAAGCGGCGAGGGCCGTGATGCCCTCGCCGGTCCTGGGCTATGGCCGGTGGCCGGCCGCCGGTTGCCGGCGACCGCCATGGCCAAAGAAGAAAATAGGTAGAAAGAAAAAAAAATAAACAATTCAAAATATTATTAAAATATTATTTGAGAACAGAAATTTTGTGTAGTTACCAAACGCATTTCTTTTCTTTTCTACTCTAGGAATAAAAATTTTGGACAGTTTATCAAATGCCTTCAAATACTCAGAAATTATTTCTGGGTACAGAATAAAAAAAAATTATTTCTGTTTAGAAATAGTTCCCGGACAAAAAATGATATTCATGCGCACCCTAATTATATAGCTATAAATGCACAGGAGCCAGTGTTGGTGCACTGAAGCTGTCGTCCATCACATCCTGCAGAAGACATCCAACATGTATGGCCACATCAAATCAAAGGTGAGTTGAATTCACACCTGTTCAGGACTCAAAGCTCAAGTGGTTTATCAGACACTCTCTCTCTGCCCTGCCCAATAGACAAGAACGTCAAATTGTTGGGTCCAACTTGTGTGTTTTGTGACGTCTGGTGTCTGATAAGTTGAGCAAGCGAACCGACCAGGCCATCCCATCTTCGATTCTCTCGATCAAATCCTGAGAGATAAGTGTTATTCGGTGGGTCTTCACATTCAATCTACTCGTGTCTCTCCGTGGGCCTTCGCCCACAGACTCGCTTCTCTTCTCTATGCATTCTTGTATTTGACGCTTCAAAGTGAACCCAGCACATTTAAAACCAGCCTAATCCCAAGTGCTCCTTCGGGCAGTCTTAGGCGAGCAATTTCCTTCTTGGACTCGAACTCGCGCGCATAGGCTTTGCTCGGGTCTACCCGCGCTTGGTCATTTTGCGCTAGAAGTCACGAACAAAATCTGAACATGGAGTATGAGGCTTGCCGTACTTGCCCAACCCGTCTTGGCCCGCCTATTGATCGGGTTTACTTCTAACTCCCGCTTATTTGTCTAGTCTAATTGAATAAAAGTGAAATGACGCCGTTCGTTGAAACAAATGGATTTTGAGTGGAAAAACAGTGCAAATTTAAGGGGATCAAAACGACTTTTCTTTGTCATTTTGAGAACATTAGAGAATTCATCTAATTTTGTCAAAATTTAAGGGATCTCCGAAAGTTATCTTGTGCCCTGTAAGCCCCAAACAACAAATTGACCCTATGCCTTTATGTGATTCGTAAATCGAATCCAACCCACGTAATATTAGTGTTGGTTGTTCATCCGAAAGAAGAAATGCTCGATGGGTATGACTCTTGGTTGATCCTAGAAGTAAATTAAATTAAATACACGACCAGAGAAAAAAAGAAAGAAAGAAAGGAAGAAAAAAATCCCTTTCCAGATCTTGTCCGGTTTGCTCCTACTCTTTTGGTTGGCCGAGTTAGATAGGACTTACTCACCTGTGATATGAAGCTCTCTTGGTCACCAGTTTAAATTCTCCGGTCACTCCTTGATCTTAGAAAATCTTGATTCGTCGGTGGCGTAGAACTGACTTGTACACCACATGTAGGGTAAATCCGGCTTCATCCCAACTTGCATCCAATGGTGTGGTGGTAACAGGCTTGCTTAAATTGAGCGGAGAGTTACAACTTAAATCGAACATCCTGATCGTAGGTGTGGTACTCATATGACAAATAGTGCTTAGATGGGGGTTGTCCACGCCAGTTGCTCTTGTTCCTTCTTTCTGCAAAGCGAAAAAGAGAGAGATAGGGAACAAATGGAACAGTGAAGGAATCCTTGCTTCATCTTCAATTAAGTTCATCGTTTTCATCGTTGAGGAAAAGCACCGACATCTCTTTCAAACTGAATCAATTCCTGCCATTAATTCTATAGATCCCACGCGAGGTGGACATGAATATTCCAAAAATGAAGGGACTGTGATTGTACATGATATGTGCACAGGAACCATACAGGTATGGTGCCACGCGAGTTTATCATTGGCAAATATAGGGGAAGAAGAAACACGTTGCGAATGGAGACAAGTTAAGAATGGCCGGCTTCTCGAGTGTTCATGTGTTCATGGAGAGGGAGCTCCCTCTCCTTTCAACCTTTTTCTCTCATCTTCACTTCTCTTTCGGTCCACGGAAAACAATGCGAAAGCTTCCGTGCAGGATTCCTCGAAACGCACTCTTCCAAAATTTAAAACTTTATACCCTTTTATATACTGGGTTGGCTCCGCAGTCCAATTCGCCGACACCAAAGTTCTGCTTTTTACTTTGGATCGTTAACTCATAGTATCCATCTGCCAATTGGTTTTTGGGGAATTCAAGAATGGCAAATGGCGACGAGAAGGGCGAAGACTTGTACGCAGTTTTGGGGCTGAAGGAGTGCACAGCTGCGGAGCTCAGGAATGCATATAAGAAACTGGCCCAGGTTAGCACTGCCACACCTTTTCGGTGACCGACCATCGTCTGCAGTTGTTACTGATTTCATCATGTGTGAGACTGGTTTTTTTTTTTTTGCGTTTTCACGTGTCGTGTTATTTTGCTGATTGGGAGATGCAAGTCAATCGTGCATATAGTGATTAGTGAATAAGAGAACCTGTAGTTTAAATTTGAAATTCTATAGACTTTAAACGGTGACATGTGACTGTCTTTTTAGGCTTTCATGGTTCCTGATTTGTGGTCAATGTGTTTATTTATGTCGTTTTCCAAGAAGGCATGCGCGAAGCATTTCCTTTTAATGTGTGGGACGTGTGTGTTAAGACTGTCTCTGTTTCCGGTTGGTTTAGAGGTGGCACCCAGATTGTTGTTCTGCGTCGGGAACTTCAGAGTTCGTCGAAGAGGCCAAGACAAAATTGCAGGAAATTCAACAGGCCTACTCCTGTACTAGCAATTGCATTTTAATTAAAACTTCTTTCTGGTGATGACATACATGGTAATTCTGGAAGGCAACTTGTTTAGAAGTTCGTCCTGTGACTCCGAAATGGAAAATATTGCAAAGTTTGGTTCTGACATTTCCCTGTTTTATTCAATCTTGGTTCGATAGAAAATCTCAGTGTGTAGCTTCTCATATTTATACCGAATGCTTTAACGATCACCCGTCTGACTACTGTTTCCAGTTCTATCCAATGTGATCAAGAGGTTTCTTTACAACATTGGAGCCTATGACAATGACAATGACGAAAATGTAAGCTCTTGATACTGTTTTGCAGGGTCTCTTGGTCTGTTTTCTTGCGTAGATTACTTTGTTTATGTCTCGAGGATGGCTGGAGATGTTCTTATTCCTAAGTTTTGTTCTGGTACTCTTAGATTTTATCTTTATGGGCAGACCAGAAGCCGGATGAAATTATGTTGAGGCGCTTTTGAGTTGTAGGTCTTACATTTTGCATATGCAAATCTGGAAACTAGCCCTCAGGCCTTGAAGTTGCGTCTTGATTTTGCTTAGATATGCCTCATTTCGTGCTTGAGCTGATTTGCATGTTGATGCTCTGCACCTTATCATTGCCTGAGATGTTTGATGCAAGTGATGCAAAAGGTGTCTATCGAGCAATTATCTGCTTCATAAGATCTCCTGCATTGTTTATGGACTGCTGAAGTAGCTTAATTGATCATAAATTAAAGCAAAGCTCACAAACTTGTCCAGTTCACCGCTGCAAATATTCATATGTTCCTGGAGAGAAACTATACGAAATTGGCTTTAATGAACTAGAGGTTGTACCAGACCAAAAAAAAAAAACTAGAGGTTGTTAGAAGAATTCTTTCGAACTGCTGAACCCAAATGCTCCCGCTCAACAGATGTTTGGTTATTTCTGCATTCTCTTCTTTTAAAAAGTATGCAGGAGAGATGAGCGCTTAGTTATCTGGATTGAGCACTTAATGCCATCTGCAACCTAAGCACAAGAAGTGGCAAATTAATAATGCAGAAAACTCAAAACCACAGGTTTTCTGAGAGGCATTACACATGCAAGAAAACTTGTCAAACGATTATACGACACAAAAAAATTGTCAGTAGCTTCCCAGTACACAAGGCCAATATCTAAACAAGAAAAATACACTTTTCTGAGGCTTCTAGCATGAGGAGGAATTGATTTCTTGCAAATCAGAAAAATGAGAAGGCGTTAGAAGCCTTCGCCAAGTTTAACAGTTGAGAAGCTGCACTGCTAATTTGAGGAACTACAAGTATGGAAGAATCAGGCCACGCCCTTGTAGCCTAATGATATCATCGACTCTACTTGTTTAAGAAAAACAGAATCCACCAGAATTAGTGTCATAAAAGGTGAAGGACGGGGAGGAGGAGCTGGAAGCATACTCCATAGACCTTTACACTCTTTGTTTACACAAAGCCGTCAGACTTAGAATCCAAAAATACAGAAATATAATAAGCTAACAAGGAGTCCAGATGTAAGAACCTGACAAGTGACAACCACCTCGAAGGGCTTCCATCACTAAGTACTTCAACTGCTCTCTGCTGATTGTGACATCTTTCAGATACTCTCTAGCCAAAATCATCTAAATGTGACCCGAATACCAGTAGTTAATTAATACGCACCTCACTCAGAACATTGCTACTCAAATAAACAAAAATATCAGTACTAAAGAGTACAATGACGGATATAGCTTCTCAATTGAGGAAAATAAGCACTACTAGATCTAACAGGAGCTCATAAATCGGAGAAGAAATTTCATAAATCAATTATATCTCCTCCGCAAATGATAAGTAAGTGAAAGTATGTCCAAGACCAATGTAGATTCAATAAATTAAACCACATTGAAAGTGTTTCCAAGATCGACACACAAAGCAAAAAATGGACTATCAAGCAATCTTTCGTCGATGTCTATGAGAAGAAAATTCCATTTCTACAGATACATCTCAAAATATGAGATGCAAACATAACTTCTGAACTTCGCCACCAATTACGAGGTCAATTATCCATAGGTCTTAGCATCTTCTATCCTTAAATCAACGTCGAAAGACTTGATGCACGATTTGTTCCACTGATCAATATCTCACAAACATAAGAATAAAATGAAATATACCCAACTTTACACATAAGTGCAGAAGGAGGGGGGGGGGTGTTTAAAGAGATAAGTAAATATTTTTATCGACTAGGCGGAACTGGATGCAATGCTAGTTTATTGGATATTTACCTGAGTCTTTGCATAGTCCGTTTCCTCCTCCGTCTTGAAAACCTCATTAGCACGCTCCTGGAACTTGGTGCAATATCAACTGCAGCAACACGATCTTGAAAGCTCATAGGAAGATCTGCGTTGCAACAGAAGTGTGCTATTAGTGGAATAAGGAGGATAAGTTAGAGAACTAAAGCAGATGGTTTACCTCAAATTAATGGCGATGCGGTCTAGAAGGTGTTCTCGTACAGCACCGTCCTCCGGGTTATAACTTATGAGTAGCGATTAGAAGCGGGTTGCATAGATGTTTAAAGCTTATTCCCTCTCTTTCCACTGGATTAACTCCTTCAGTCTAAACATTAAGAAGCAAATCACTAAGAGCTTCATCCAAAAGATTGATCTCATCGGCATACAGAACCCCTCCGTGGGCCTCACAGAGGAGGCCAGGCTGGAAAACAGTTGTCGACGTTTTGACAGATTCCTCAACATCAACAGAACCGAGGAGTCGCAGATGACGAATGAATATGAAGATAGGACGCGATGAACTCGTCTTTAACAGGGTATAGTCTCGGAAAGCTTCCCGTCAAAGCACGGTGTACTCGACAGTTCAAATTCAAATCACGGGGCCTGCTCGCGACTTCCGGGTCTTCAACGACATATTCTCAATCGAAATCCCATTTCATGCCTTTGATGCCAAAAGGAGGTGGGACAGATGTTGCGACTTTTTCATTGATCTCCTCCTCTTTTACTTTCATTGATCTTGGGTCGGTTTCTGGACGTACATTTGTATTATTTTCTGAATTGACAGCACAATATGACTATACTATTCAAATCTCGAGGCTAATTCTAGCATTATAACAGGTATTTTTTTAAAAAAACTTGTCGAGCCAAGGAAGAGCCACGGGGCTGGGTTCTTCCTTAGTCACCAGATACGAACTCTGAAGGCAAAATGCATGTCGACCACTCGAGAAGAACCGCACGACCTCCTCGAGATTGCAGCACAACAAAGTTCAAAACCCCAAAATTTCTCGTGTTTTTGAAGGTGAAGTTTTCCATCGTGGATGTGGTTAATGGTTAGGGTCCATGCCACCCGAATTTCAAAGTTTCCTACGGTGGAAATGAAAATAAGTACCGAAATCTTGAAAAGCTCTTCGAGCGAAATTCTGAACCCTTGACCCTACCGTATTCGATGGATAAACCCCGCACAACCTCAAACTAGCGTGGCATGCTATAATCAAAGCCGTGTGGTCATAGATAAACACACGAGTGAGCCCGAGCAGATTTGCTTACGGAACATATTCGTGTATCTAAAATTCGACATGTGACACGACAAGCGTGATCCTACTATTTTGAAAGAATAAGTGTTTTCACAAGGATATTTGTAGTCAGTGTTAATTTGTCTATAGATGCTCGTTTATTAATCTAAAATCTTGTTTCTAATTGTTTAGATATATAAATTTTTCATTCTTGTTTATTGTGCTTTCTAAGTTAAATTTAGTTAAATCTGTGAATTAGGAAATTAAAAATATCGTGATTATTGACTCGATACAACTCTAAATAGGGTTATAGTTTTTCTAATATAGTGATCATTAAATGGAACTATTGTAATATTTATAAAAATAAAAAATGTAAACGGTAACGAAAAATCACATATTTCTTCATTGACTTAGGAAATTATTTAAATATAAAAATAAAAATTGGATACCACAACGCGACGTCGTTTAGGATTTCATACATTCCATACTCTATGGATGCACATTCTGTATTCTATGGATGCCTGCAAAACATTGAAAAGGAATGGGACTTGAGCATTTGATTAAATGCACTCAAGTATTTTTGATAGACGATCCATAACCACTCCACCCGTCCACCCATTTGTGAAGATACTGAAGAAGGGAGTTATCGAATTAAAAGCCTGTATCAGCCCCAACAACTATTCCACCACCCACCCACCTGTTAAGGAAAATTCTCAATAGATTTTGAAGTTGACAAAACTGTCCATGAGTGTTTTGTAAATCTGATAAATGCTTTGAGGTATTTTGATTCAGGAAGTTATTTTTGGAAGAAAATCATATGTCAATCTTGATCTAGTTCGTGTTCAGATTGTGAAAGAACAAAAAGTTCATACTTAGACGCAGAAGTTCTCAGACGTAGACGCTGAAATTATTCAGATGCAAACACAGATGCTGAAATTATTCAGACGCAGACATAGATGCTGAAATTATTCAGACGCAGACGCAGAACTCAGAACGAAACATAACAGCTAGTGATCTGGTACGGATTTTACAGAAGGAAAGTTTTGATTGTTTCAATCTAAGGCTATAATTGATTGACAATCAAATACTATGACAAGTATGCATTATAACGAATAAAGCTCTACTTATGGAAATCAAGATTCTGATTGTATGGGCGATCAGAATCAGCGGGATTCAGATTTTATCAACCAACGGTTACTCAATCCATTTTATACAAATCTGTCCAAAGGTGAATATTGGAAGATGATCCTCTGAAACTGTCCAACGGCTAGTTTGGAAGTGGAGGAGTATAAAAGAAGATCAACGAGGAGCAGAAGGTAGAGAACGAAATCAAGAATCAACAAGTCCAAAGTCTGAGCATACTCCGATTCAATCTCTTGTCTTTCATGAGCTTAAACGTGTAATCATTTGAGAGGTGTAGATAGTGTTATAAGTGTGTGCTTAGGTGTGAGATAGTGTGATCTATCGACTAGGTATAAGCAGCATTAGCTTCGGGGAGAAGTGCTTGGGTTTAAGCGGCACAACTTGCTATAACTTCTCATTGATTTGATTAGTGAAATCCAGCCAGTAGGCTATCAGCGTGGGAGAGTGGATATAGGCTTGCTATAAGCCGAACCACTATAAATTTGTGTGCAGTTTTTTTATCCCTTAACTCTTACTTAACATACTGCACATCAAGAGCACTGTCTATATAAACTGTTTTGAATCTAAATTTTATTCAGACTCAACCGTGATATTTTATTTTCGCATAAATTGATAAAAATTGTTTAAGATCACCTATTCACCCCCCTTAGATGATCTTGCTAGCCATATCACCACCCATGTCAATAACTTCATCATCTAGAATATTATTGTGGTTTCTCATGTTCGCTCAGGTTAGTTTCTTCCGACGGACAACAATCTAACAAACCTTCCTTTCTGCCTTCTTTGTGTGTTGTCTTTTTGTCTTCCTTTCGAGGAGAGGGTCCCCAAAATTTTTCTTGACTTTTTTATATAAGTCTTTCCTTAACAATGGATTTCTTTCCTTAAATCTCTCTTATAAGAGCTAATAGGGGCAAACTTTTAAGTAAATACAATATTTCCATTGGCCATCAAGAAATAAGATAAGATAAGATTTTCCAAAGTCAAAACAACAAAACTTCTATGCAAATTTAAGATCATCAACCGTCATTCACCAACCTCCATGTGCAATATTGAACATCTTCACTAACCTCCACCTACCCTCATGCAAACCTTCACAAGTTGCTAAGTTCAATTGCTTCATCTCTATTTAAGCATCCTCGACATCCTCACATCCCCACATCCCTCTCTCTATATTCACAAAACACAAATATGGCTACTATCAAGAGATTTGCTATGTTGTTCTTCCTCTTCCTTATACTTGTAGCTGTCGCATTGCCGCAACAGCTGCTTGGGGCCGGCCATTGTCCAACCCCACATCTAAGTCTGGCTTCACCAAAACTCGATCCAATTTCTTTTACTATGGACATTCACCCCATCTAAGTTAGATTTCACCAAAGCTTGACTCAATTTCTTTTACTACGGGCATTCACCCCAGGGCTAGGTGCAACTTGCTCCTTTTGGATCTAGTTTGAGGCGGTAGTAGTACAGTTAAATAAAACCTCATTAAGGTTTGGGTTTGGATTTTGGTGATATTGTTCATAAGTTTTTCTTTTTATGGGTCAAAATGATGTACTGATGTTTGATGATGTAAATATTTGCCTACGAATTAAGCCTAAGTAGGTTTGAATGGGAGATTTTTTTGTTTAATTGGATTTTAAGGAGTGTTGGATGGGGGTTGAGCTGGCATGGAAAGCGTAGAAGACAGAATCTCTTTGCTCAAAGGCTTTCTATGAGAGAAAGAAGAAGATGGTGGTGGCAGTGATAGTGATGGTGGTGGTGACCCATAAAAAAAAGGGTTAATACCACAAAAAATCCTAAACTGGTACACTTATGTCAATTTTACCCCAAACTATTTTTTTGACCATAAAAAACGTCAAACTGGTACACTTGTGATAAATCTACCCTGAACTATTTTTTTGACCACCAAAAATCCCAAACTGGTATACACGTGACAATTTTATCCCGAACTAATTTTTTAATATTATTTTTCGAATTTTTTTATATTTTTGTTTACTTTTTTTTTCCTTTCTCTTCCACCTCTGGCCAATCGCCGGACTGATGACCGACCAGAGGCGAAAGCCGGCGAGGTCGGCCTTGCCCTGCAACAGCGGGGCCGAGCCCTCTCCAGATCTGGCGAGGCTCGACCTCGCCGTTACAAGGCAAGGCCGACCTCGCTAATGCTGGCAAGGTCGAGCCTCACCAGATCTGGCGAGGGCTCGGCCCCGCTGTTGCAAGGTGAGGCCGACCTCGCCCAACGCCGGCGAGGTCATGCCTTGCCAGCAGTCGGCGAGGCCGGGCCCTCGCCAAACCCGGTGAGGCTTGACCTCACCGTTGCAGGGCGAGGCCGACCTCGCCCAACGCCGGCGAGGTTAAGCCTCGCCAGCGGCCGACGGGGCCGACCTCGCTGACTTTTGCCTCTGGCGATTGCCGGTCCGGCGACTAGCTAGAGGTGGAAGAGAAAGGAAAAAAAAAAGTAAACAAAAAAATAAAAAAATTCGAAAAATAAAAAATAATATCAAAAAATTAGTTCAGGGTAAAATTGTCACGTGTATACCAGTTTGGGGTTTTTGATAGTCAAAAAACTAGTTCAGGGTAGATTTGTCATAAGTGTACCAGTTTGAGATTTTTTATGGTCAAAAAAATAGGTTAGGGTAAAATTGTCACAAGTGTACCAGTTTAGGGTTTTTCATGGTATTAATCCTAAAAAGAAAAAAACAAATGACATCACCCAAACCCAAACCTCGAGGAGGTATTATTTAACTATACTACTATCTCCTCAAACTAGATCCAAAAAGGGCAAGTTGCATCTAGCCCTAGGGATGAATGCCCATAGTAAACGAAATCGAGTTTAGTTTCGAAGAAGTCAGACTTAGATGGGGTGAATGTCTGTAGTAAAAGAAATCGAGTCAAGTTTCGGTAAAGTCGAATTTAGATGAGTGTTGGACAATGGCCGACCCCAAGCAGCTGTCGCAGCAGCTACAAGTATAAGGAAGAGGAAGAGCGGTATAGCAAATCCCTTAGCCATATTTGGGTTTTGTGAATAAAAAGAGAGGAATGTAGGGATGTGGGGATATGGGAGGTCGAGGCTACTTAAAAAGAGATGAAGCTAATGAGCTCAGTGACTATGAAGGTTCGCATGGGGTGGTGGAGGTTGGTGAAGATGTTTAATATTGCACGTGAAGGTTGGTGAAGGACGGTTGATGGCCTTAAACTCGTATGGGGAGAAAATTTTAGGTGAGTGGAATACTCCACATAGGCCATGCACAAAGCCATTCTGCGGACGACATGTGGACAATTAGGCCCACCAATCAAAATTTCAAAAAATCTCCAATTTTCCTTTCTCTCTTCATGTCTGTCTCCGTTAACTTTCGTTACTATCTTTCACTCTTTACGATATACCACTACAAAAAAACTGTTTTTTTCCGACGAATTTTCCAACGAAAAATTTGAAAAAATTCGTTGGAAAACGAATTTCCAACGAATTTTCCAACGAAAAAAAATTCGTTGGTAATAGGTCGTTGGAAATTTTTCCAACGAAAAATTTCAATTTTCGTTGGAAATTTGCGACGAATTTTATTTCGTTGGAAAATTCGTTGGAAAACTCGTGGCTAAATTCGTTGGAAAAATAAAAAAAAAAAATTTTTGGTAAAAAAATTGTGGAAATTTTTTTCCAACGAAAAATATTTCGTTGCAAAAATTTTTTTAAAAAAAATTTTGGCCAAAAAATCGTAGAAATTTTTTTTCCAACGAAAATTTTTCGTTGGAAAAATTTTTTAAAAATTTTTTTTGGTCGAAAAATAGTGGAAAGTTTTTTTCCAACGAAAAATTTTTCGTTGGAAAAATTTTTTAAAAAAAAATTTGGTCAAAAAATCGTAGAAATTTTTTTTTCCAACGAAAAATTTCGTTGGAAAAATTTTTAAAAAAACTTTTTTGGTCGAAAAATCGTGGAAAGTTTTTTTCCAACGAAAAATTTTTCGTTGGAAAAATTTTAAAAAAATTTTTTGGTAAAAAATTCGTAGAAATTTTTTTTCCAACGAAAAATTTTTCGTTGCAAAAATTTTTAAAATTTTTGGTCGAAAAATCGTGAAAATTTTTTTTCCAACGAAATTTTTTTCGTTGGAAAAATTACAAAATTTTTTTTCGATAAATCGTGGAAATTTTTTTCCAAATAAATTTTTTTTCGCTTTTTTTTTCGAATTTTTTTTTTCGAATTTTTTTTTGAATTTTTTTTTCGAATTTTTTTTTGAATTTTTTTTTTGGAAATTTTATTTCTGAAAATCGCCCTCGCCGCCGGCGAGGGCCAGCCTCGTCGCCGGCGAGGGCCAGGCCAGCATCGTCGCCGGCGAGCGCCGAGCTCGCCCAGATCTGGGCGAGCTCGGCCCTCGCCATGGCCGGCGAGGGCCAGCCTCGTCGCCGGCGATGGCCGAGCTCGCCCGGATCTGGGCGAGCTGGAGCTCGTCGCCGGCGAGGGCCGAGCTCGAGCTCGCCCAGATCTGGGCGAGCTCGGCCCTCGCCGGCGACGAGCTCGCCCAGATCCGGGCGAGCTCGGCCCGCGCCGGCGACGAGCTCGAGCTCGCCCAGATCTGGGCAAGCTCGACCCTCGCCGGCGACGAGGCTTGGTGGCGTCGGGGGCGGCCCATGGTGGCCTCGGGGGCGTCGGGGGAGTCGGGGGCGTCGGGGGCGGCCCCGGATGGCCGCGGCGGCGCCTTTGGGGAGGGAGCTGACGTCGCGGAGGAGGAGGGGGGCGGCGGAGTGTTGGTGTCCATGGCGCCGGACACGGAGACGGAGCCGGAGCCGGAGCCGGAGGGGGCGCAGCGGGGGAGGAGGCGGAGACAGGCGGGAGAGGAGGCGGAGACAGAGGGAGAAGGAGAGAGGGAAACAGGGGGAGACAGAGAGAGAGAGAAGGAGAGAAGGAGAAGGAGAAGGACAGGGGCACCGGAGGGGGAGACAGGGGGAGAGAGAGAGAGAGAGAGAAAAAGAGAGAGAGAGAATGAAATTTGAAATTAAGTGAGCGCGAAAATATAGTAGGAATTTTCGTTGCAAAATTCGTTGCAAAATTATACATATTAAAATAATTGCCGGAAAATTGAAATTCGTTAGAAAATTCGTTGGAAATTTCCAACGAATTTTTCAACGAAAATTGTACACACAAATAAATTCCCGGAAAAGTAAAATTCGTTGGAAAATTCGTTGGAAATTTCCAACGAATTTTTTTTCGTTGGAAATTTCCAACGAATTTTCCAACGAATATAAAAAATGTGGAATAAAAATTAATTTTTTTTAAATCGTTGGAAAATTCGTTGGAAATTTCCAACGAATTTTCCAACGATTTAAAAAAAATTGATTTTTATTCCACATTTTTTATATTCGTTGGAAAATTCGTTGGAAATTTCCAACGAAAAAAATTCGTTGGAAATTTCCAACGAATTTTCCAACGAATATAAAAAATGCCGAATAAAATCGATTTTTTTTTAAATCGTTGGAAAATTCGTTGGAAATTTCCAACGAATTTTTTTTTCGTTGGAAATTTCCAACGAATTTTCCAACGAAAATTGTACACTATGAAAAAATTGCCGGAAAATTTAAATTCGTTGGAAAATTCGTTGGAAATTTCCAACGAATTTTCCAACGAATATAAAAAATGCCGAATAAAATCGAATTTTTTTAAATCGTTGGAAAATTCGTTGGAAATTTCCAACGAATTTTTTTTCGTTGGAAATTTCCAACGAATTTTCCAACGAATATAAAAAATGCCAAATAAAATCAATATTTTTTAAAATCGTTGGAAAATTCGTTGGAAATTTCCAACGAAAAAAAATTCGTTGGAAATTTCCAACGAAAAAAATTCGTTGGAAATTTCCAACGAATTTTCCAACGAAAATTGTACACTATAAAAAATTGCCGGAAAATTTAAATTCGTTGGAAAATTCGTTGGAAATTTCCAACGAATATAAAAAATGCCGAATAAAATCGAATTTTTTTTAAATCGTTGGAAAATTCGTTGGAAATTTCCAACGAATTTTTTTTCGTTGGAAATTTCCAACGAATTTTCCAACGAATATAAAAAATGCCAAATAAAATCAATATTTTTTAAATCGTTGGAAAATTCGTTGGAAATTTCCAACGAAAAATATTTCGTTGGAAATTTCCAACGAATTTTCCAACGAAAATTGTCCATTATGAAAAAATTGCCGGAAAATTGAAATTCGTTGGAAAATTCGTTGGAAATTTCCAACGAATTTTCCAACGAATATAAAAAATGCCGAATAAAATCGAATTTTTTTTAAATCGTTGGAAATTTCGTTGGAAATTTCCAACGAAAATAAATTCGTTGGAAATTTCCAACGAATTTTCCAACGAATATAAAAAATGCCGAATAAAATCAATATTTTTTAAATCGTTGGAAAATTCGTTGGAAATTTCCAACGAAAAATATTTCGTTGGAAATTTCCAACGAATTTTCCAACGAAAATTGTCCATTATGAAAAAATTGCCGGAAAATTGAAATTCGTTGGAAAATTCATTGGAAATTTCCAACGAATTTTCCAACGAATATAAAAAATGCCGAATAAAATCAATATTTTTTAAATCGTTGGAAAATTCGTTGGAAATTTCCAACGAAAAATATTTCGTTGGAAATTTCCAACGAATTTTCCAACGAAAATTGTCCACTATGAAAAAATTGCCGGAAAATTGAAATTCGTTGGAAAATTCGTTGGAAATTTCCAACAAATTTTCCAACGAATATAAAAAATGCCGAATAAAATCGAATTTTTTTTAAATCGTTGGAAAATTCGTTGGAAATTTCCAACGAATTTTGCGACAAAAAATTTTTCGTTGGAAATTACCAACGAATTTTCCGACGAAAATTTTTCGTTGGAAATTTCCAACGAATTTTCCAACGAAAAAATTTTCGTTGGAAATTTCCAACGAATTTTGTCATTCGTTGGAAAATTTGTCGCAAATTTGCGACGAAAATTTTTCGTTGGAAAATTTTCGTGGCAAAAATCCGTTTTTTTTGTAGTGTACTCTCTCCCTAATGCCTGCACACTTGCGTACATTTTTTTTCTCTCTATTATATTCTCTCTCCTTAATTCTTTCATTCTCTGAACAAGAAAACCAATGCTCTTCTCTCTCCAGCGAAGGCCTTCTTTATACCTCTCCTTAATACAAATTTTGGATCTCTCCTTTACTCTCAAATTTTGCTGCTCCAGCACTCTACTCCATTGTTTCAATGACGAAGAGGTTGATGTAGTCGGCTGTGGAGAAGTTGGGGATCACAAATGTTAGGCCATGGCTGCTGGTGCTACCAACGAATGGGGGCGAGGATGGCGAAGACAAAGGAGGTGGCGAAGGAGTAAATGATATTGGTGTTGTCGAGCATAGCACGCGTTGCTTTCATTTTTTTTTTGTCAAAAGGTGTTAGCTTTTGTTTTTTTTTGGGTCGGATGCTAGCTTTTGGTTTTTTTTTTTTGGGTAAAAAATGTTAGCTTTTGTTGAGTTGTTGAGTTTTGTTTATGAGGTTTTGCTTCGATTCTGTTTCTGAGTTGTAGCATTGGGATCATCCATTAGTTTTTTTTCCTTAATCTATATCTTGTACAATTTGAATAAGATTTCGTTTTTGCAAATATATTTCTGGCACATAATTGTTCTTTATTTCATGTTTTGTTGTATACTCTGAATTTTTATGGGCAAAATCTGAAAGGTAATAAGGGGAAACAAAATGTGCTATAAAATGGTCATCCCTTTCTCCAACATCAATAAGAGCTTATATTAATGTAATATAATTTCTCATTGTCATAGTGTCGAAAACTCGACGAGAGGATTCACAACATCACCCAACTTACATATAAATCATTGATGTGAGAACTAAAACATCATCTGAAGTAGGTCTAAGGCCATATTTACACATCTCGAAGATAAAAAAACATCATTAAACTATCCTGCCTCCACATAACAACATATTTCTCATGGACACCATCAAAAACCATTCTTGCTTCTTTTACCCTCCCAAACTTCATCATAAAATTTACAATCGAACTTGCGAGAAAGTTCACAGAGTGTAAGGGCCTCATCCTACAATTCTACCCGACATGCAAAGTAGCGAATAGAGATGCTTCTAGGTGCGGAATTTGATTAAACACCTTGTATGCATATTCAAGGGAACCCAAACCATAATAAACCCTGATAAGTTCCGAACGAAGCCATTTCTTGGGACAGAGAGAGAGCGGCAGAGGACGAATCGTAGCCACCAACAAGGCTCCGAGAGGCGACAGAATAGGCGGAGGAGGCGGCGTGGTTAGGATCGGACCGATAGGCTTCGGGAGGCGATGACGGAGGCAAAGCAGAGGCTGGACAGAGAAGGGAGAACAAAGGTGTTTGCTGAGAGAGAAGAGGGTTGTTTTTCTTGTTCATAGAAGGAAAGAATTGAGGAGAGAGAATATAAAAAAGAAAAAGAAATAAATGTGTGTAGTTATGCAGACGTGAAAAAGGATAGAGAATATCATAAAGAGTGAAATATAGTAATGGCTATAAAGAGTGAAATATAGTAATGGAGGTTAACGGAGATAGATGCAGAGAGAAAAGGGAAAATTGGAAATTTTTTGAAAATCTTATCGGTAGGCCTAACTATCCACATGTCGTTCGCGGAATGATTTTATGCATGGCCTACGTTGAGTATTTCACTCACCTAATCTTTCTCTCCCGTGCAAGTTTAATGCCATCAATCGTCCTCTATCAACTTCTACGTGTAATATTGAACATCTTCACCAACCTTCACCTGCCCCATGCGAACCTTCATAGTTGCTGAGCTCAATAGCTTCATCTCTATTTAAGCAGCATCGACCTCCAACATTCCGACATCCTTACATATCTACATACCTACATCCATCTTTCTATATTCACAAAAATCAAATATAACTACAGTTAAGAGATTTGCTACGCTGTTCTTCCTCTTCATTATACTCGCAGTTGCTGCGGCAACTGTTTAGGGTTGGCCATTGTTCAACCCCCATCTAAGTCTGACTTCATTGAAGTTTGACCGAACTTCTTTTACTATGGACATTCACCCCATCTAAGTCTGACTTCATCAAAGCGGGACCCGATTTCTTTTACTACGGCATACTCCTGGGGCTGGGCGCAACTTGTGCCTTTTGAATCTATTTTGAGAAGGTAGTAATATAGTTAAATAATATCTCCTTAAGGTTTGGGTTTGTGTTTGGGTGATGTTGTTCATCTGTTTTTCTTTTTATGGGTAAAAATGGTGTGTTAATGTTTGATAATGTAAATATTTGCCTACGAATTAAACGTAAGTGGGTTTGAATGAGAGATTTTTTTGTTTAATTGGGTTTTAAGAAGTGTTGGGTGGGGGTTGAGCTGGACATGAAAAACGTAGAAGACAAAGTCTCTCTGCTCAGAGGATTGTTATGAGAGAAAGAAGAAGGTGGTGGTAGTGGTGGTGATGGTGGTAGTAACGCATAAAAAGAAAAACATATGACATAATCCAAACCCAAACTTTGAGGAGGTAGCATTTAACTGTACTACTACCTTTTTAAATCAAATTCAAAAGGCGCAAATTATGCGTAACTCGAGGGGGTTGAACGCCTGTAGTAAAAGAAATCGGGTCCAATTTCGGTGAAATCGGATTTAGATGGAGGGTTGGACAATGGCCAACCGCAAGTAGCTGCTGTGACAACTGCAAATATAAGGTAGAGGAAGAACAGTGCAACAAATTGCTTGACGGTAGCCATATTTGGATTTTGTGAATATAGAGAGAGGATGTAGGGACGTGGGAGATCGAGATTGCTTAAATAGAGATGAAGCTATTAAGCTCAGCAACTGTGAAGGTTTGCTAGGGGTGGGTGGAGGTAGGGGGGATCGGTTCCCGGTCCAGTTCTTGAGTGGAATCAGGAACCGAATCGATAAGACCAGTTCCCAATTTTCAGGATGGGGAATCGGATCAACGGATCATGGAACCGGGAACTGGACAGGACCATTCCGGTTTCGGACGGCCCAATGAAACCTTTTGCTATTTACCAACAAAAGAACTGAAAGTGTAAGAATGACATACTTAACAAGTAATACCCTTTGTCATGGCCAACTTGCTGCAAAAAGAATACAGTACATGAGAAAAGCTTGGCTTGGATTTTATTGATAACTTCTCTTACGATCTTTGCATAGACATTCGATGTGGGACTCCCGGCATTCACAAGGAGACACAACAATAGACACAAGCCAAGAGTCCTACATCGAAGGCATCTACATGAAAGGCTGGACATATAATAGAAAAAAGCCATACACATTACACACCAAGAGTCCCACATCGAATAGGAATCAAGAAACTATTAAAGGGGTTGTGCATAAAACCCAAGCCTTGCACGGTAATTGGAGATCAAATGGCTAAATTTGAAACTTTTATAGAAATAAAATTAAAATTTTGAATAGTATCGGTTCGGTCCGATTGGCTTTCCCCTAGAACCGGACTGAAAATCATCGATTCCAAAAAGTTGGAACCGGGAACCGGACCATCACCCTTTAGAACCGCCCAGAACCCACCGGTCAGGTCCGATTCCGAATGGTTCGGGCGATTCTCGATTCTTTTGCAACCGGTTCACGATTCTTTTACACACTCCTAGGTAGAGGTTGATGAAGATGTTCAATAGATACTAGTGAATATGTTCAATATTGCACGTGGAAATTCGTGAAAGACATTAATGACCTTAAACTCACACGAGGGAGAAAATATTAGGTGAGCGGAATACTCAACGTAAGCCATGCATAAAATCATTCCGCAAACGACATGTAGACGGTTGGCCCACCAGTCATAATTTCAAAAAATCTCCAATTTTCCGTTCTCTCTCCACGTCTGTCTCTGGTTAACCTCCGTCATTATCTTTCACCCTTTACGATATTTTCTATCCCTCCTCATGCTTGTACACCTGCGTACATTTATTTCTTTTTCTCTCTCTTATTTTCTCTCTCCTCGATTTTTTTCATTCTCTAAACTAGAAAACCAATGCTCTTCTCTCTCCAACGAGGGCGTTTTTTCTCCCTCTCCTCAATTCAAATATTGGATATTTCCTTTGCTCTCAGATTTTGCTACTCTAGCGCTATACTCCGTTATTTCTGCGTAGAAGATGTTGATATAGAGAAGGGTTGTTAGACTGCTTAAATCTTAAAATAGAATGAAGTTATTGACATATGGTGAGTAGGTGGAGGTTGGTTAAGGACATTCGATGGCCAGATTGTTTTTTAGTTGGGTGGGCAGGTGGGTGGATGGAGGAGTTATTGACATGAGCAAAAACACCATAATTAAATTCACGAACTTTAGCAGGTAAGATATTTCTTTTTTCGGGATTGTTTTGACTCAGGAATCTTATCTTATTTATTAGAATCATATCCCAAAATAGGGAAAAAGACACAAAGAATCAGAGTAACTTAATTCTGGTCAGAAATAAATGTACGAACTTTAGTAGATGAGATGTTTCTACTTCCACCCATTAATGAAGATACCGGAGGAGGGAGTTGTTGCATTAAAAAACCATATCAACTCCAACAACCACTTCACCACCTACCCACCCATGTCAATAATTTCATCTGCTAGGATCTTATCGTGATTTCTCACTTTCACTCAGATCTAGTCTTTTTCATCGGATAACAATTTAGCAAGGGGTCCTCAAAATTTTTTATTTTTTTCAAGAAGAAGAAGAAGAAGAATTTTTCTGTAATGAAATGAGATGGGTCGACAAATGCCGTTGCCACGGCGACAAAGAGTAGCAAAAGCAGGAAGAAAGTAAGCTTCTTGATGGCCCCCATTTGGATTTTTTGAATAGAGAAAAGAGGGACGTAGGGAAGGCATGTTGAGGTTGCTTAAGCCTTAAAATAGAATGTAGTTATTGACATGAGGTGGATGGGTGGAGGTTGGTGAATGACAGTTGATGGAAAAATTACTTTTCAGTTGGGTGGTAAGCGGGTGGGTAGATGGCGAGAGTTATTGACAAGAGCAAAAGTACTAGAATTAAATGAACGAACTTTAGCATATGAGATGTTTCTTCTTTCGAGGTTATTTTGACTCGGGAATCTTATCTTATTTATTAAAATCATACTCCAAAATAGGGGAAAAGATACAAAGAATCAGAGTAACTTGTTTCGGGTCAGAAGTAGATGTATGAATTTTAGTAGGTGAGATATTTCTACTTTCACCCATCCACCCATTTGTAAAGATGCTGGACGAGGGAATCGTCGCATTAAAAGTCCGTATCAACTTCAACAATCGCTCCACCACCCATCCACCCATGTCAATAATTGCATCATCCAGGATCTCATCGCGATTTTTCACTTTCGCTTAGATTTAGTCTCTTTCATTGGACAATAATCTAACAAAGGGTCCTCAAAATTTTTCATTTTTTTCAAAATGAAGAAGAAGAATGTTTTTCTAATGGAATGAGATAGGCAAACAAACATTATTGCCGCGGTGGCAATAATGTAGCAAAAACAAGGAGAAAGCAAGCTTCTTGATGATCCCCATTTGGGTTTTCTGAATAGAGAAAGGAGAGATGTAGGGAAAGAATGCTGATTCTGCTTAAGCTTTAAAATAGAATAAAGTTATTGACATGGAGTGGATGGGTGGAGATTGGTGAAGGACAGTTGATGGTCAAATCGTTTTTCAATTGGATGGGCGGGTGGATAGATGGAGGGAGTTATTGACATGAGCAAAAACACCAGAATTAAATTCGCAAACTTTAGTAGGTGAGATGTTTATTTTTCCGGGGTTATTTTGACTTGAGAATCTTATCTTATTTATTGGAATCATACCCCAAAATAGGGGAAAAGACCTGAACAATTAGAGTAACTTATTTCGGGTTACAAGTAAATGTATGAACTTTAATAGGTGAGATGTTTCTACTTCCACCCATCCACCCATTTATGAAGATACTGAAGGAGGGAGTTGTTGCATTAAAAGCTCGTATCAACCCCAAAAATCACTCCACCACCCATCCACCTATGTCAATAACTTCATCCTCTATGATCTTATCGTGGTTTCTCACTTTTGCTCAGATCTAGTCTCTTTCATCAGACAATAATTTAATAAAGGGTCCTCAAAATTTTTCGATTTTTTCAAAAAGACTAAGAAGAATATTTTTCTAATAGAATGAGATGGGCAGACAACGTTGTTGCAGTGGCAACAAAGAGTAGCAAAAGTAGGGAGAAAGCAAGCTTCTTGATGGCCCCCATTTGGATTTTTGAATAGAGAAAGGAGGGATGTAGGGAAGGGATATTGAGGCTGCTTAAGCTTTAAAATAGAATAAAGTTATTGACATGGGATGGATGGGTGAGTGGATGGTGGGAGTTATTGACATGAGTAAAAACACTAGAATTAAATGCACGAACTTTAATAGGTGAGATGTTTCTTCTTCCAGGGATTGTTTTGATTCTGGAATCTTATCTTATTTATTGAAATCATATCCCAAAATTGGCAAAAAAAACATGAAGAATTAGAGTAACTTGTTTCCAGTTGAAAGTAAATATATGAACTTTAGTAGGTGAGATATTTCTACTTCCACCCATCCACCCATTTATGAAGATGCTGGAGGAGGGAGATGTCGCATTAAAAATCCGTATCAGCCCTAACAACCACTCTATCACCTACCCACCCATGTCAATAATTTTATCTTTTGTGATTTTATCATTGTTTCTCCCTTTCAGTCAGGTCTATCCTCTTTCAACGAACAACAATATGACAAAAGGTCCCAAATTTTTTTCTATTTTTTCAAAAAGAAAAAGAATATTTTTCTAATGGAATTAGATGGGCGAGCAAACATTGTTACTACGGCGACAAGGAGTAACAAAATCGGAAGCAAGCAGGCATTTTGATTGTCATCATTTGGGTTTTTTTAATGGAGAGAATATAGATATAGAGAAGGGATGTTGAGGCTACTTAAACCTTAAAATAGAATGATGTTATTGACATGGGGTTGATAGGTGGAGATTGGTGAAGGATAATTGATGGACAAATTGTTTTTTAGTTGGATAGGTAGGTGGATGATGAGCAAAAATACTAGAATTAATGCATGAACTTTAGTAGGTAATAAGTTTCTTCTTCCTGAGATTGTTTTAACTGGGGACTTTTATCTTATTTATTGAAATCATATCCCAAAATGAGGGAAAAGACACGAAGAATCACAGTAACTTGTTTTGAATTAGAAATAAATTTATGAACTGTAATAAGTGAGATGTTTCTACTTTCACTATCTATCCATTTATGAAGAAGCTGGAGGAGGGAGATGTCGCATTAAAAACTCGTATCAGCCCCAACAACCGCTCTATCACCCACCCACTCATGTCAATAACTTCATCCTCTGGGATTCTATTGTGGTTTCTCACTTTCGCTTATGTCTAGTCTCTTTCAATGTACAACAATTTGACAAAGGGTTTCCAAATTTTTTCTATTTTTTCAAAAAGAAGAAGAAGAATGTTTTTCTAATGGAATGAGATAGGCAGGCAAACTCTGTTGCTGCGGCAAGAAAGAATAGCAAAAGTAGGAAGAAAGTAAGCTTTTGATAGTCGCCATTTGAATTTTTTGAATAGAGAGAGAATGCATGTAGGGAAGGGATGTTGATGCTGCTTAAGTCTTAAAATACAGAATAAAGTTATTGATATAGGATGGGCGAGTGAAAATTAGTGAAGGACAGTTGATGGCCAAATTATTTTTTAGTTGGGAGGGCTGGTAGATGGAAGGGAAAGGTTATGACATGAGCAAAAATACCATAATTAAATGCATGAACTTGAGCATGTGAGATATTTTTTTTACTGGGAATTGTTTTAACTCGAGAATCTTATTTTATGTTTTGGAATCATACCCTAAAATGGGGAAAAAGACATGAAAAGTTAGAGTAACTTATTTCGGGTTAAAAGTAAATATATGAACTTTAGTAGGTGAGATGTTTCTACTTCCACCCATCCACCCATTTATGAAGATGCTACATGAGGGAGTTGTTGCATTAAAAGCCCGTATCAGCCCCAACAACCACTCTGTCACCCACCCACCCATATCAATAACTTCATCCTTTGGAATCCCATTGTGGTTTCTCATATTCGTTGATGTCTAATCTTTTTTAACAGATAATAATTTGACAAACCTTCCTCTCTGCCTCCTTTGTGTGTTGTCCTTTTATCTTCCTTTTGAGGAGAGAGTTTCCAAAATTATTCTTGACTTTTTGATATAATTCTTTCCTTAACAATGGATTTTTTTCCTTAATTCTCTCCTATAAGAGCTATTTAAGTAAATAGAATATTTCCATTGGCCCTCAAAAATGTTATTCCTCATTTTGGCATATGATTCCAATAAATAAGATAAGAGAAGATTTTTCAGTGTAAAAAAAAAACAAGCGAGTTTAAGGCCATCAACCGTAATTCACCAACCTTCACGTGCAATATTGATCATCTTTACCAACTTCAATTGAATATCTTTACCAACCTCCATCCATCCCATGCGAACCTTCATAGTTGCTGAACTCAATACCTTCATTTTTATTTATGTAGTCTTGACCTCTCACATCCCCATATCCCTACATCCTCTCTCTATATTCACAAAACCAAAATATGGCTATTGTCAAGAGATTTGCTACACTGCTCTTCCTTTTCCTTATTGTCCAACCCCATCTAAGTCCGACTTCACCGAAATTCGACTTGATTTCTATTACTACGGACATTCACTCCATCTTAGTCCGACTTCACCGAAACTAGATCCGTTTTCTATTTCTATGGACATTCACCACCGAGGTTAGGCGCAACTTGCGCCTTTTGGATCTGGTTTGAGCATGTAGTAGTATAATTAAATAATACCTCCTCAAGGCTTGGCTTTAGGTGATGTTGTTTATATGTTTTTCTTTTTATGAATCAAAATGGTGTGTTGATATTTGATATTGTCAATATTTACCTATGAATTGGGCATAAGTGGGTTTGAAGGGGAGATTTTTTCTATTTAATTGGAGTTGAAAGAGTGTTGGGTAGGGGTTGAGCTGTACATGAAAAACAAAGAAAACAGAGTCTCTCTGCATAGAGACTTTTCATGAGAGAAAGAAGATGACGGTGGTGGCGGTGGTGATGGTGGTGGCGATGAACCTGGATAGCGACAAAATTTGGAGCTTTGTAGTCTTTGATTTGGATTTGGATTATGATTTACTGCTTTTGATTTCACTTACTACAATAATTATGACTGCGTTCTCTTCATCTTTATTATTTATTGTATATTGTTGTCCTTGTTGCTTAATATCTTCCATGTTTAGATATAGTTAAATAATACCTCTTCAAGGTTTGGGTTTGGGTGATGCTGTTAATATGTTTTTCTTTTTATGGATCAAAATGGTGTGTTGATGTTTGATGATGTAAATATTTATCTACGAATTAAGCATGAGTGGGTTTGAAGGGAAGATTTTTTTGTTTAATTGGGATTGAAAGAATGTTGGGTGGAGATTAAGCTGGACATAGAAAGCGTAGAAGACGGAATCTCTCGAATTAGAGGTTTTCTATGAGAGAAAGAAGAAGATAGTGATAGCGGTGGTGGTGATGAACCTGGACAACGATAAAGTTTGAAGCTTTGTAGTCTTTTACTTGGATTTGGAATACGATTTACTATTTTTTATTTAACTTATTACATTAATTATGACTATGCTCTCTCAATCTTTATTAGTTACCGTATCTAGTTATTATTGTTGCTTGATATCCTTTATGTCTAGATGTAGTTAAATAATACATTCTCAAGGTTTGGGTTTGTGTGATGTTATTCATATATTTTTTCTTTTTATAGGTCAAAATGGTGTGTTAATATTTGATGATGTAAATATTTACCTACGAATTAAGCGTAAGTGGGTTTGAAGTGGAGGATTTTTTTTTAATTGGGGTTGAAAAAGTGTTGAGTGGGGGTTGAGCTGGACATTAAAAACATAGGAGGCTCCACTTAGAAGCTTTTCATGAGAAAAAAATGAAGATAGCAGTGGCGGCGGCGGCGATGGTGGTGGTGATGAACCTGGACAGCCATAAAGTTTGGAGCTTTGCTGTCTTTTGATTTGGATTTAGATTATAATTTACTGACTTTACTTACTACATTAATTATGGTCGTGCTCTCTCTATCTTTATTGTTTACAGTATCTTGTTGTCGTTGTTGCTTGATATACGCCATGTTTAGATGTAGCAAAATAATACCTCATTAAGGCTTGGGTTTGGGTGATGTTGTTCATATATTTTTTCTTTTTATTGGTTAAGATAGTGTGTTGATGTTTGATGATGTCAATATTTACCTACGAATTAAGCGTAAGTGGATTTGAAGGGAGGATTTTTTTTTGTTTAACCGGGGTTGAAAGAGTGTTAAGTGGGAGTTGAGCTGGATATGAAAAGTGTAAAAGACAAAATCTCTCTGCTTAAAGGCTTTTTATAAGAGAAAGAAGAACCTGGTGGTGGCGCGGTGGTGGCGATGGTGGTGGTGATGAACCTAGACAGCCATAAGATTTGGAGCTTTGCCGTGTTTTATTTGGATTTGGATTACGATTTACTATTTTTTATTTCACTTACTACATTAATTATGACTGTACTCTCTCCGTCTTTATTATTTACTGTATTTGGCTGTCGTTATTACTTAATATCTTCCATGTCTAGATTGTCGCGACCTCCCCGAAACGGCCCCGCTGCCTAAGGGGTTTGGCTAATGGATTACTAAGTTAAACCTAGCTCGAGCTCTCCCAAGCCCATACCAATTCGCGACTTAAGTTTAAGTTGTTAACATGCAAACCGATTTCAACTAGGAGTCGCCACTAATCAGTTTCTGGTAGGTCGATTAGACACCTAAGCGAAGCGCGGGAGAAATGCTTCACTTCTACGAACCAGAGATTTAACGGGTATGGGGACTTGATTACACTAATCGACTAATTAGTGCCCTTTCGGTACCTAATCTTGTTCAATTCGCCACCTAATATGTTCTCGCTAATCGGGAGTCTCAAAATTCCGTTCCTAACTAAACTAACGGAAGCAACGATTAATATCTGAACCTAAACGCGCATAATCAACTACATGCGATGTTAATTTGAATGCACAATTCAAAGTGTGTGAACCAGGTGACGTGCAATCAAATATGACATTAATCACACAATAGGGCAAGAAAATCCAATTCCGAGACCCAAATGAAAATTCTGATTTTTGATGATTTTTTTTTTGAATTTTTAATTTTTTTTGAATTAATTTTTTTTAAAAAAATTAATTTAGATTTTTTTTAAAATTTCTTAAATTTGTTTTTTAATTTTTCGAAACTTTCTTGAAATTTTCTTGAAAATTTTTTTTGGAATTTTTGAAATTTTTTGAAGATTTTTTTTTTGAAAAAAAAAATGAAATTTTTTCTTTTTTTTCGAGAAAAAAATAAAATAAAATAAAAAAATGAAATTCGGGCTTTTCTCCTTTTTTAAAAAAAAAGCAATAATACAAGTATATATTTTTAAATTTTTTTAAAAAAATATTAAAATAATGCAATATTTAAAAAAAGGATAAATAAAATAGATAAAGAAACGGATCCGGGTCGGATCTCCACATCCGACCCGGATCGAAACTGACCCGGGCACGCCGGCCCGGGTCCGAAGACAGACCGGGCTCTCTTGTTGAGCCCGGCTAAAGTTTTTTATGAAATTTTTTGTTTTTTAAACGAAAAGCCCAGCCCGATTTTTTAAACAAGGGCCCAAAGCCCAACAAGAAAATAAATGAAAAGAACAAATTGGCCCACTTCGGATTTTGGCCCACCCGCGAAAAGCCCAAGACCTAATAAAACACTAAAGCCCACACACTAAATAACCCTACCCGATTTCGACCCACTCGCCGACCCGGACGCGACCCGATTCGCGGCTTCCACGCCGCGCCTGAGACCCCCCGTCTTTCCCGGCCGGCCGCCTGACGCCGTGTCGGCTGCTCCCCCTTCGCCGGCCGGCCGGAACGTCGGTCGCTCCGGGCCCCAGCCTCTGTGGCTGGGGATTTCCGGCACGGCGGCCGAGCCCTTGCTCGGCCGTTGGGCGACACACCCCGACCTCCGCGGTCGGGGTTTGATCGAACACGAACCAACCCAGATCCCGCCCCGAGACGGGCTGCTCGCTTCCCCTATGGGCACGCCCGGACCTTGACGACAACCAACGGTGCACCGGGACCGACCGGCGCCCCCCAAAATCGCAGCCAGAACAGAGACAAACAAGGAAATGGTTCGGGCAAATCGACGAACAGTTGGCGTGCGCTATGAAAACGGGGGATTTTAGGTGCGATCGGAGTTCAAACGTGTCCGGGATTCACACAGAAAAATGCATCAAGGAGGTAGGATCGGGCACGCGGTATCACGGGCCGGAACTCGTGCGAGCCGGACGGCCGCGAGCTCCGGCCAGTGAACTCGAAGAAACAGAGGACGCCCAAACAGCAGACCAAAACAAGGGAAGGAGGGGCGGCCTTTTGTGGCGCTCCCTATCCGGTTCGGGGGCGGCGAACTGGGACGACCACAGATCGGACTTCGTCCGGTCGTCCCGCACGTCCCCGAACCGAAATCCTCGGGAAATCAACCCCGAATCAAACCGAACAAAAACCCGGCGAAAGCTCGGGGCCGGGACTTACCACGAGAAATGTCGGAGCTCCGCCGGCCGCGATTGAGGCGCGACGGTCGCCGATGGGAGTCCGGTTGACCTCGGATCTCTCTCGGTTCTCTCTCTCGCTCTATGGAACTCTCTCTCTCTCCGGTTCCCTCTCTAGCTCTCCCGGTCTCTCCTTCTCCCCCTCGACCAGATCGGGTCTTAAAGGGGCCGGTTGGCACGCCCGCATGGCTCCTGCTATCGGCAGGCGCGCATGGCCTCTGCTGCCGACAGCCTGCCACGGCCGGCCGATCTCGCAACCCGGGGATCGCGCTGCCATCGCGCGCCTCAGGCTCCTGCTCCGGCTGGTCTCTGTTCCAGCTTCTGCGTCTGTTTGGCTTCCGTCATTCCTCCCCCGTACTTTGACCGGGGAGGGGGGGAAGAAGAACAGATCTGGGCCGGGCCCAGGGAAGAAAGGCCGGCCCATGCGGAAAATAGAAAGAGAAGAGGGAGAGAGGAAAAGAAAAGAAGAAAGAATAAAAAATGGGCCACGTTGAAAATAAAAAGAAGAGGAAGAGAAAGGATGGGCCGACGAATCCGGCCCGGGATCCTTTTTTTTTTTTTAGTAGTAGGCCCTATTAATGCAAATGTGCCTAATGTCTACATGCCATGCAATTTAATGAAAATATTTTTTTGTTTAGGGATTAAAGAATTAAACCCTAATTTTTATATTTTTTATTTTTTTATTTTTTTCTGCGATAAAACCCTAAATGATTTGGACAAAATTTAGGTGTCAACAGCTGCCCCTCTTTGAAGGGGAGCTCGGAGAGGTTCCTTTCAAAGACAAAAGACACCTAAATTTGTCAGCGGAAGGCAAGCGAAAGTTGGATTTACGCAAGAGAAAAACAAATAAAATAAAATAGAACAAAATAAGATGAGAATAAAATAAAATGAATAAAGTGTGGTTTAAAGTTGGACCACAAACCTTTGATGCGGGGTTTAAAGTTGGACCACAAACCTTTGAAGCGTGGTTTAAGGTTGGACCACAAACCTTTGATGCGTGGGTTAAGGTTGGACCACAAACCTTTTGGAAATAGTGGTTTAAGGTTGGACCACAAACCTTTGAAGCGTGGTTTAAGGTTGGACCACAAACCTTTGATGCGTGGTTTAAGGTTGGACCACAAACCTTTGAAGTGTGGTTTAAGGTTGGACCACAAACCTTTTTGAAAAGCGTGGTTTAAGGTTGGAGCACAAACCTTTTGAAAGAGTGGTTTAAGGTTGGACCACAAACCTTTGAAAAACGTGGTTTAAGGTTGGACCACAAACCTTTTGAAAGGCGTACCTAGGTGTACATACCTGTAGGTCAGATCGGATTGCTTAAAAGCTCTTAGTCAGTGAATGAGCACTCGGGGTTCTTTGTCCGAGAGTTTGATAGACCGCCTATTGTGTCCTTCCTAGTAGGGTCTTGGGAATTCATGAATGCTTGGATGTAAACATTTCTGAGATCAGCTTGAAGGTTGGTGTTTGAGGAAACGTCATCTGTCTTACAGGATTAGTAATAACAGGTACACGTATTCATCTCGGAAACAGACAACCGGCATTCTCTAAAACACATACTTCAAGATCAGTTCTATTAGAGTTCATGTGTAACGATTTTAACATGTCCGCATCGTCAACTTACCACTGGGGATAATTATCATTTAAGATAATTTCCACTCATAACATGAATCATCTTGAAAATGCTAAATGAGAGACTTTCAATCTGAAAGGGCTTTTGTTCACTCTCATCTAAAAGGGTTATTTTGTGAGAATCACTCTGTCTTACCATCATCACGTCGACAAAGGTTCGAGTATTCTCGCAAACAGTACAACCTTACCAATCTGAGAGGTCTTGATTGGGACCGTAATATAGGCTTGGTCGGTGGGTTAACAAATGAAATTGTCTCGGTCGGAGCTATGAAATAAATACTTCATGCTCATCTTCGGGTTTACGAGTCGGGAACTTTGCAAGATAGGATAGAAAAATAATCTTGTTTGCACTTCTTCGAGCGACACTTATAAACATATGAGCTCCTACGCTGACTCAAGTGCCCCAATCAAAAAAGACTTTGCAAAGGACGTAACGTAGGTTAGGTTCATGGGTTGAGAAACGAAAGGATCGCAGGCTCAATGATGTGTATTGGGGTGAGAGTTGGTGATCATCTTGACATTGTCACCGGTCTTCTTCTTCGCCATTGGGGATTATCCTCAGAAATGCGCTATCGATCTTAACCATTCGGCGTTCGTCTTCTGGAGACTTGAAGGACAACTATTGCTTGACTAGGGCTGACTTTGTAATTTCAACACACATCATCTCAACATTTTGCGTCTTATTTGATACATGGGGGCTAGCCTCACTTTGACAGGCACACTGCCTTTAATGCCCCATAGCTCACGCTTTTTTTTTTTTAACATTTATATCTATGGGCATTGACCTTGCTTTTACCAGGTACACTGCTTTTTCGTGCCCCTAATTTTCATTCATCATTTTTTGGATTGGCCTAGACAAATTTAAGCAATACAATGCTGTTGAACTCTCAAGTCATCATCTTTAGTCGGCACTTCGGATCATGATGCTCGTACAGTGGTGACTTTTGCCTTGCCCCGGTGTGGGGGATGATCACCAACTAGGTTTATGAGAAGCAAAATTGCAGGCTCAATTGGGTTGTTCAATGGATATAAGTGTATAGATAGAGAAAGAAACGCTTTTTGTCGTCTTCATGCACTTGAATTCACGTACCAATTCATTTGCAATAAAGGCACTCAAAGATCGATACAAGTGAAAGCAAGAACATTTTCTACCCATTTTCCCACCTCGATATGCCGACCCACCTTCGATTCGCCTCGGTGTGGGGTGGTTCTTGACAGGGGTGGCATGAAAGAAACTTCACAAGTATTTGAGCTCAAAAGGGTTAAGCAAATGGTAACCTATAGCGTTTGCGATGGATGAACGAAATGCCTCTCATCACTTTAGTTGCCGTACCTTTTGCGAGATAACCCTTCACTTTGCAAACATGGAATTTTTCGCTCAACTCACTAGTACATGGGACAGTGTATGGAGCATGGCTTGCCTTTCATCATTCCGACACGTCTCATTTAGCATATTCAAGCATCTCCGCACCACTCATTGAATTGTCCATTTTAATGACCCTCAGCGGAATTGGTGACTTAGACAGATAAAAATCGTTACAAAGTTCATGGACATTTCAGATATTCACATGCATCGGAAGGTTCATAACTGCATAACGATCAATTACCAGACATGACTTTGAGCATTCATTCAAAGAGCTGTTATCACAAGAAATGTTTCTCGTCACTGCACTTCAACTTCCTCGTCGTTCGTCCTTCATTTCGTTACAGTTGGATACCTGAAACACAAACACATGTACATGTATGGAAATGTATGCATGACATGCATGACACTAAGTGATTTGGATTGCACGAAAAACAGCTTTCTAGCCTTGATTTCATTCATGGAAAATACTTCTTGACTGCGTCAGAGTTTACAGGCTTGGACAGCTCGTGGCCATCCATTTCCATTAACACTAAAGCGCCACCTGGCAGGATCTTTTTGATGACATAGGGGCTTTCATAAGTCGGAGCAAATTTGCCGTGAGGGTCATGCACAATGGATATCACCTTCCTCAATACCAAATCATTGACTTCGAGGTGTCAGGGGCGAACTTTTCGATTGAATGACTTCGCTACTCGTTTCTGATAGCATTGACCGTGACATATGGCTTGTAGTCTGCTTTCATCGATCATGTTCAACTGTTCATGCCTTTGTCGTA
Source organism: Syzygium jambos (assembly GCA_031216235.1). Classification (NCBI taxonomy): domain Eukaryota; kingdom Viridiplantae; phylum Streptophyta; class Magnoliopsida; order Myrtales; family Myrtaceae; genus Syzygium; species Syzygium jambos. The sequence continues at coordinate 18,165,052 of CM062228.1, forward strand.
CCCATTCGGCCTCATCAAGTTTTGCCTGAGAGAGAACCGTTAAGGATGGAATTTCGACTTCTACGGGTAGGACCGCTTCCATTCCATATACTAACGAAAATGGGGTTGCTCCAGTCGAGGTGCGGATCGATGTCCGATATGCCATCAATGCATATGGAAGTCTTTCATGCCAATCGCGATAATTCTCAGCAGTCTTTGATAAGATCTTCTTTATGTTCTTGTTTGCCGCTTCAACGGCCCCGTTCATTTGAGGGCGGTATGGTTATGAATTCAGATGCCGGACCCAAAATGTCTCGAGCAATCCATGCACGATTTTGTTGTTCAAATTGGAGCCATTGTCAGTGATGATTGCTTCCGGAACTCTGTAACGGGCGATGATATCGCGACGAATGAACTTGGCCACGTTCTTCGCGGTGACATTAGCATATGAATTGGCCTCGATCCACTTCGTGAAGTAGTCGATTGCTACTAAGATGAATCTGTGTCCGTTTGACGCTTTGGGGTTTATCGGCCCAATTATATCTATTCCCCACATGGAAAACGGCCAAGCTTGAGACATCTGATGGAGTTCGTTTGGCGGAGCATTAATCCTATCTCCATAAATTTGACATCGATGGCAACATCGCGCATGCTGAATGCAATCAGACTCCATGGCCAACCAATAGTACCCGAGTCGCATGATCTTCCTTGCTAAGAGATGGCCGTTCATGTGGGGACCACATTCCCCTTCATGTATCTCTTTCATCAAATGATTGGCCTCCTTCGCGTCGATGCATCTAGTAACACTGAGTCATAAGATCTTTTGTAAAGTGCGTCCCCGCTAATGAAGAATTTTGAGGCCAACTTCATCAGATATTTCCTGTCTGATGCTTCACTTCCTTGAGGGAACTCACCTTTCTGCAGGTAATTTAGAATATCATGGTACCATGGTTCTCCATCAGGCTCTTCTTCAATTACCATACAATAGGCCGGACGCTTAAGGATTTCAATCCTTAATGGTTCGATATCCAAGCCTTTTGTTGCTTGCAGCATTGACGATAACGTGGCTAAAGCGTCAGCGATCTGATTTTGAGACCTAGGTAGGTAATCGAAAGATATTTCTTGGAACTCTTTCACCAGCTCTTCCAGGAACTCATGATATGGGACTAGTTTTGGATCCCGCGTTCGCCACTTGCCTTCGGTTTGAAGGATAATGAGGGCCGAATCGCCATAAACTTGCAATTTTTGAATCCCCATGTCAATAGCAGCTTGGAGGCCAAGGATACATGCTTCGTATTCCGCGATGTTATTCGTGCAGGGGAAAGTCAATTTGGCAGCCACGGGGTAGTGCTGACTATCTGGGGAGACGAGAACTGCCCCAGTACCGGAACCGGATAAGTTGACCGCACCATCAAAGTACATGGTCCATTTGTCATTTGACGCAAATAAGACCTGCCTATCCATGTCACCATCTTCATCGGGGTCTTTCGCTTTTTCGTGACTTTCCGCTAACATGTCCGCTATGGCTCTACCCTTTACGGACTTTTGCCCCAGGCTCCGCACGTCGAATTCTGAAATTAGAATCTGCCACTTGGCCAGCTTCCCCACCAAGGCTGGCTTCTCTAAGAGATACTTGATGGGATCATTTTCAGTTACTAGCAGAACTTGGTGATGGAGGGTGTATTGGCGTAGCCTGTGCAGCACCCAGACCAAGGCTACGCACGTCTTCTCAACCTCCGTATAGTTCACCTCCGAGGTAGTGAATTTCTTGTTGAGGTAATATATTGCGCGTTCCTTCCCGTCGTTCGGCCTTTTTTGGGCCAGCATGGCTCCCAGTGATTCATCATGGATAGTCAGATACAAAATTAATGGAACTTTGAGCACTGGCGGGACCAAGATCGGGGAATGAGTCAGATAATACTTTATCTTTTCAAAGGCATCCTGACATTCGGCGTCCCATTCGATTTTCGCATTCTTCTTCAAGAGTTTGAAAAACGGCCTCGCCGTTTCTGACAATTAGCAGATGAATCTTGCGACATAATTTAATCGTCCCAACAGGCTGCGGACTTCTTTGATAGTGGCCGAAGGCTGTAAGTCGCAAATGGCCTTTACTTTTGACGGGTCAATCTCAATGCCTTTGTTACTGACCATAAATCCTAACAGCTTTCCAGACTTTGCCCCAAATACGCATTTCGCGGGATTGAGGCGCAGTTTAAACTTTCGGAGGCGATCGAACAAATTTTGCAAAACTTCGACATGGTCTTCGCCTTGCCTCGACTTCGCAATCATATCGTCTACATACACCTCGATCTCCTTGTGCATCATGTCGTGAAATAACGCGACCATGGCCCTTTGATACGTTGCCCCGACATTTTTCAGACCGAAAGGCATCACCTTGTAGCAAAAGGTCCCCCACGGGGTTATGAACGAGGTCTTGCTCCTATCCTCCTTCTTCATGCGGATTTGATTGTACCCTGAGAATCCATCCATGAAGGAGAACAATTCAAATCCTACAGTACTGTCGACCAAGACATCTATATGTGGGAGCGGAAAGTCATCCTTTGGACTAGCTCGGTTTAAGTCGCGATAGTCGACGCAGACCCTGACTCGACCGTCTTTCTTCATTACTGGCACGATGTTTGCTATCCAATCGGAGTAGTGCGATACTTCGATGAACCCTACTTTTAGCAATTTCATAACCTCTTCCTCGATTTTCTTGGACAATTCTGGCTTGGTCCTTCGGAGTTTTTGCTTCCTCGGAAGTATGTCAGGATCAGTTGGTAGAGCATGCTCTACAATTTCTAGATCCAATCCCGGCATGTCAGCGTATGTCCAAGCGAACACATCCTGATATTCTTTAAGAAGGCGAACCATTCTTTCGGCCTCTGCTTTCGAAAGACTTGCCCCGATTTTTATTTCCTTGACATTTTCATCACTACCCAAGTTTATGGTAATTGTTTGTTCCACTGTTAATGGCCTCGATTCCTCATGTCGCTTCCATTCACGCTCAATCCCCTTCGAATCATTGTCATCGCTATCGATATCCGAGAAACTTCCTTCGTGCAAATCCGAATCACATGCGTCCTTACCATGATTATGCATGATGTGATGCCTGAGATGTGATGAGATGAGTTAGGACATAAAACATGGTACATGCCAATTTGAAAATGCTTTTGAAATTTTTGGAAAAGGCTTTTAAGAGCTCATCCTCATGTCATCGGACTTCCTCGCTAATGAGGACCACAAAACAGGGAGCACGTGGGACCCCAGCCCTCAGCGACCATCATAGGACCAGTTTGGTGTGATTCCACGTGTCCTTAATAAAACATGCACGCATTTCATTGAATTAAAAGGATAAGGCCGCATTACAACACGTACTGCCCCGAACCAACGGCTCAAGATTCGGGGCTAGACAAAGTTTTCATTACAAACGAGCCTAGATTAACAAATTGCAACAACACTAAACTCCCACGCAAGGGAGAGAACATAAAGCAAATAACAACACTAATGGGAACCGCCCTACTCTGCATGGTCAGCGACACTTCCAGAAGATTCAGCTTCTTCACATGCCGGGATAGTGCATATGACATTCTCCTCGAATAGCTTAGCTATACCGTCGATGGCCGCCTCCTCCTCATGTAGCATCTTTGGAGGCCCGGGGAACATTTCTTTCAATAGGGGGAGTAATGGGCCTTGACAGCCTTTTTCCACTCCAACATGTCCGCCACGGTCCCCCTGACCTGCGCCTTGGCCTCCATGGTTGCTCCAGCCTCCGTTGCTACCTCAACCTCCACGACCACTTCGACCTCCATCAATACCTCGACCTCCATAGCCACCTCGGCCTCCATCATTGCCTCGACCTCCACGGCTACCTCGGCCTCCATCGATACCTCGACCTCCATTGTCCCGACCTTCATGGTGGCCTCGGTCTCCATCATCTTGGCTTTTCTGATACCCTAAGCCTTCCCTCTTTGCACATTTTCCAGCTTCGATGGGTTTTCGAATCCCTTACCCATGCAATCCAAGGCCTTCCCCAGGGTTGTACCCGTTTACGAGCATAATTTTTCCAGCTGCTAGAGCCGGCTTGGACAGTTCAGGGGTGCCCATAAGCTAGCCAACGAGAATGTGGACCATAGATACCAACTCCAGAGTTTGGAAACTGGATTCCTCTTTGCATTCAGGCTCCACGTACGGGATGGCTGTCTCGTGATAGATTTTGAAGTCCGTTTCTCCATGGACTGTAACAAGCTTGTTGTCGACCACAAACTGCACCTTTTGATGGAGACTAGAGGGTACAGCACCCGCGGTATGAATCCATGGTCTCCCTAGTAGAAAGTTAAACGCGCTTGGGATGTCTAGTACTTGAAAAAATACCAGAAACGTCACGGGACCGATCAGGAGCTCCAACTCTATCTCTCCCATTACTTCCCTTCTAGTGCCGTCGAATGCTCGTACGGGATTTTTGGTAGTACGCATCCTCCCTAGATCGACCTTTAAGAGACGGAGAGTGGCTAACGGGCATAAATTCAAAGCGGAGCCATTATCGATCAAGGTCATTGCGACCACCATATCATGATGCTTAACCGAAATGTACAATGCTTTATTATGATTCCGGCCCTCTACCGGAAAGTCTTCGTCCGCAAAAGAGATTTGATCCTTCAACAGGATGGTCCCTCCAAATTCTTCTAACTGGGCTTCGTCGATCGTCTCCGGGACATGAACCTCATTAAGGACCTTTAATAAGGCATCCTTGTGTTTCTCAGAAGATTTGAAGAGATCCAAGAGAGAGATTTGGGCTGGCATTTTCCGCAGCTGGTTCACCACATTGAATTCGCTCGTTTTTATTACTGTCAAAAATTGCTTTGCGTCTTCTTCAGTCACTGCTTTTTTCTCAACTCCTCCGGCAGATGCATAGCAGCGACTTGATCGGGTGATGGCATCCACTTCATCCGTTTTGTAATCCCACGGGACCGCCTTAGTATCGAAATCTGGAGGGGCTTCAAGGACTATGACCCCTTCTTCTTCTAGGGGCGGCAGCTCGATCACAACCCGCGTCATATCCTCCTTTCCCACCTGGATTGCTGAGAATTCTTTAGTTGCGAGATCAATTATCACTGGCTCGGCGTCCTCCACCTCCTGCTCACTAGCATAATCCTCATCGGAGAAGTATATCACGACCGGTGTTGTCATGGCGATTAATCCCTGTCCCATATCGACATTCCCAATTACCCCCATGCTCATCGCTCTACGAACGCACTCTAATTTTTCTTCCATCGTGACGTCATTTCCTCCTTCGTGGTGTCCAGCTAGTTGAAGAATTTTGTATAGCCTCGGGATGTTCACCATGAAGGCTTGTTTGCTCACGTTCGCTTTTCCGAATACCACATTTACGCCCTCGGCATGGTCGGGCAAAGGATTTCGCTTCACGTTGGGTTGTGCCCTCTCGAACGATAGAATCCCCTTGTCCAACAAGTTCTGAATCTTGATCCTTAGTGCAAAACAGTTATCCGTGTCATGCCCCCTTTCCCCTCGGTGGTATTCGCATGTCTTGGTCATGTCAAACCCAGGGAACCTCGAAGGATTGTCCCTAGGTACTTCTTTGGCTACCATCCTTTTCTCAATGAGCACGGGTAGCAACTTTGACAAGGATTTTGGCAGCGGGGAAAATTCCCTATGAGGAAATCTCTTACTTTGATCATGCCCTTGGGGCGCACGTCTTTGTACGGTTGAGGGTTTTTGTGGGGGTGCTGAGAAAGGCTTAGACGGCTCTTGGACGAATGCAACTTCGACAGCGGCTTCCTTGTTCTTCTTTGTTGGGAATCCTCTGCTATTCCCCGCGGGTATCCTCCCATCGACGATCGCCCATTCTACCCCTTCGCCCACTTCCACCCGTTGGGAAAATGTTTGACACCCAGAAGTTAACATTCCGTGAAAGTACTCAGGTGGCAGGATTTTCAGAAAAAGTTACCTCATCTCCCTCTCGATTAGCGGGGGCTTTACTTGTGATGCCATCGTCCTCCATCTTTGAGCGAAGGCATTGAAAGGTTCATTCCTTCTCTTTTCTAGTCGAACCAAGTCTTCTCTAGTGGGGATGATTTCAGAGTTGAACTTGTACCGCTGAAGGAATTCTTCGGCAAGATCTTCCCATCCTGCGATTATCTCAACATCCAGCGCAATGAACCATGACAAGGCAGGGCCAATCAAGCTATCTTGGAAAGTCTGGATGAGGAGTGGTACGTTGTCGAAATAACGAGCCATTTTTCTCAAGTAATACTTGAGGTGAGTCTTAGGGCAACCGGTGCCATCGTACTTCATGCTAAATTCCGGTTCCTTGAAGGTTTCAGGGACTTTCACTTTAGCATACGGAGATAACTTGTCAACCCCTCGCATCTCGTACCCCTGAAGAACATAGAGTCGTTCCTCCATTTTGGCCAGGCGCCTTGCGCTTTCCTCATCGAGGCGGGAAACGAGCTCCTCCCTTGGAACAGGATCCAGATTCACAATGATCGGTGTGACAGAGGGGGAATCTGATGCGGTCCCCTTTTCAGGAGGGTCCGTGGCATGTGGATCAACGGCCAACGGGGGAGTATGTCCTGAGGAGGTGGGGACAGAAGCCTCGGTGGCATGTGCAGGCGGAGGATCCTTGAGTTTCTGACTTATTTCGATCATTATGGCGGTAAGTTGAGCCAGTCGGTTTTCCATGTTGGTCATGCGCGCATTGGCTTCTTCACTTTCCATTCTGACTTTTGCACGGGTTCGGATCGGGGATCTCCTTTTAGCCGTCTCGATTATCTCGGTGGAACGGATGCACTAGCTAAAGCCCGGTTGTGATGGCTGATGGCTATAGGAAGAAGTTCCCCAATCTCGATTTCACTCTCCGCGTGTTGATTGAGCTCGAATTAACAAATACGGATGGTTTGTAATCACCTGAATCATAAATAAGCAAGCATACATAAGCACATGATTCATATAGAAGACTGGTCCATGACAATGGTTTAGCCGCTTTCATTCATTAAATTGTTCTTAATTGAGTAACACTCCTAAACTTGAAAAGTGAACTAAAACTGAAAACTCAAAGCTCCTAAACATCAAGCAAACTAAGATAAGAATCCTAAGACAGATGAGCTAAAAAAGGACAGAGTGACTAAACCCAAAACGACAAACCAAATCTATTCTACTCCTCTTGATCTATATGCGAATGGGAAGCCAATGCTCAACGCAATTGCCTATTCTCCTTGGCAACACGCTTCAAGCTTTGCTCGGCTTTCTCCGTCTTCCTCTTGAGATGGTTGATTTCTGCTTGGCGCGTTGGCTTCTTTGTCACGTCCGGGATCTTTGGGAGGAACTCGATCGGAATTTCATGCCGACGGATGTATCGGGCCGTGGCATAATAAGTCTTTTCTTTCCCTTCGAGCTCGTCTTCGGGCCAATTTAACTTCTGAGCATGGCAGGCGAGCCAGGCCTGTTCAGCGTGGCGAAGCTCTCTTTTGTAATCTCCTCCCTTTCTGGTAAATCGGACTTGTAGAGAATCCGGCTTGAGAGGAGGCGGTAGATCCTGGACGACCCAATATTGGCGGGCCACTCCGAGCAGGTAGTAGGAGGTGATGCCGGTGATTCCCAGTAATGGGATTGGTTCATTATTGCCATAAGAGAGACGTCCCTCGCGAAGTCGGAACCACTTAGCTTGCCATAGGAAAATCTTGGTTTTCGGATTTTTCAACAAATTTACCCATTCTGAGAAAGAAAGATTCGGAGTTCGATCCTGACGACTTTTAAATGCCTCGATAGGGTGATTAAACTTGCTAATGTCACCGATATTCATGTGAATACCAAATTCACTAGTATGAGAGAAAAACCAGACTTGTAAAAGCTCGACAGGAGCGCGGAAAACTTTTTCTTCGTTTTCTTTAAAACGGGTAAGTGATAAAAATGTTTCAGCCAAGATAGTATTGACAAAGCAAACTCCACCACATACTTGTTTGACCACCCATGCGGAAGGGTCAATAGCATTCTCGCGAAAGGGAAAAACTATGAACCCGAAGAAAGCTAGAAGGAAGATCTTACCTTTTAAAAGGGTCTCAGCATTTGCAAAACACTGACCTAAGAAAGAAAGTGGGCACGCATGATAGTTATCTTTTAGCACTCTTCCAATTTGATTTTTGTTCATCCTAAGAAAGTCAGATAGAACCGATTCCGGCTCTAACCCGAGGGGTGGATCGATTAACTCCAAATCCAAAGGCTTTCCTATGGCAACGCTATATTCTTCTAAAGTCGGAGTCAACTCATGCTTATGGAATATAAACGTGGACGTTTGGGGACACCAAAAATGGGCTATTGCTTGCATGACCCCACTTTGGATGTCGATGTCGAGAAGGGGCAAAAGGCGACCAAGCTTGTTTTCCACATAGGCTCGGCCCTCACCATCCAATTGATCCCACCAATGCTTGAGCTTGGCCTTCAGAGTAGGAACGAATCGAATGTCGGATCTTCCCATTGCACATAGACCAAGACTCGACCAACCTAATTGTCATGGACCCGCCAGAGTATAAAAGTAAGTAAATCGCAAAAGTAAATGGTAGGAAACTTACTTCGCCAAACAATTACGACAAGCACATAGACAGACGCATGAAGCGTGTGGCTCGATTTCTATTCTAAACGGCTTGACAAATTGGAGCTACGAGGGTGGGATGACTAGTCGCAGCCTCGCGTACTAAGTCAAGTCCTCACGACTCCGGCTCAGTCAGGAATGATACCTCGATGCGACGCGGCCTCGCGAGCAAAGGTAAACATTCTCGACACCAAGAAGGAAAATTTTCGGGATTGAGTCGGGCGACCTCTACTACGCGGCCTCGCGGTCGAAGTCGTATCCAACTCAATACCATCTTAAACATTCCTAGTGCGGCCCAGGACCAACGGCGGATTGTGTGTGTCATAGTGTAGTGCTAACGCAATAAAGACATACACAACAATTCATATGTAATCACCACTTCAAAATGTAAAACAAACATTCATTCTAAAACCCCAAACCTGCAAAACAAGGGGTTAACAATCATTCATTCAACTGCAAGAACATTCACATTAAGGACATAATTGAACGAGATAAACGGCCTAAGTCCACTAAGAATTTTATCAAGTCCCCAGCGGAGTCGTCAAGCTGTCGCGACCTCCCCGAAACGACCCCGCCGCCTAAGGGGTTTGGCTAATGGATTACTAAGTTAAACCGAGCTCGAGCTCTCCCAAGGCCATACCAATTCGCGACTTAAGTTTAAGTTGTTAACATGCAAACCGATTTCAACTAGGAGTCGCCACTAATCAGTTTCTGGTAGGTCGATTAGACACCTAAGCGAAGCGCGGGAGAAATGCTTCACTTCTACGAACCAGAGATTCAACGGGTACAGGGACTTGATTACACTAATCGACTAATTAGTGCCCTTTCGGTACCTAATCTTGTTCAATTCGCTACCTAATATGTTCTCGCTAATCGGGAGTCTCAAAATTCCGTTCCTAACTAAACTAACGGAAGCAACGATTAATATCTGAACCTAAACGCGCATAATCAACTACATGCGATGTTAATTTGAATGCACAATTCAAAGTGTGTGAATCAGGTGACGTGCAATCAAATATGACATTAATCACACAATAGGGCAAGAAAACCCAATTCCGAGACCCAAATGAAAATTCTGATTTTTGATGATTTTTTTTGAATTTTTAATTTTTTAATTAATTTTTTAATTTAGATTTTTAATTTTTTTTAAATTTCTTAAATTTCTTTTTAAATTTTTCGAAACTTTCTTGAAATTTTCTTGACAATTTTTTTTGGAATTTTTGAAATTTTTTGAAGATTTTTTTTTGAAAAAAAATGAAATTTTTTCTTTTTTTTTCATAAATAAAATAAAAAAATGAAATTCGGGCTTTTCTCCTTTTTTTTAAAAAAAAGCAATAATACAAGTATATATTTTTAAATTTTTTTTAAAAAAATATTAAAATAATGCAATATTTAAAAAAAGGATAAATAAAATAGATAAAGAAACGGATCCGGGTCGGATCTCCACATCCGACCCGGATCGAAACTGACCCGGGCACGCCGGCCCGTGTCCGAAGACAGACTGGGCTCGCTTGTTGAGCCCGGCTAAAGTTTTTTTTGAAATTTTTTGTTTTTTAAACGAAAAGCCCAGCCCGATTTTTTAAACAAGGGCCCAAAGCCCAACAAGAAAATAAATGAAAAGAACAAATTGGCCCACTTCGGATTTTGGCCCACCCGCGAAAAGCCCAAGACCTAATAAAACACTAAAGCCCACACACTAAATAACCCTACCCGGTTTCGACCCACTCGCCGACCTGGACGCGACCCGATTCGCGGCTTCCACGCCGCGCCTGAGACCCCCCGTCTTTCCCGGCCGGCCGCCCGACGCCGCGTCGGCTGCTCCCCCTTCGCCGGCCGGCCGGAATGTCGGTCCCTCCGCGCCCCAGCCTCTGTGGCTGGGGATTTCCGGCACGGCGGCCGAGCCCTTGCTCGGCCGTCGGGCGACACACCCCGACCTCCGCGGTCGGGGTTTGATCGAACACGAACCAGCCCAGATCTCGCCCCGGGACGGGCTGCTCGCTTCCCCTATGGGCACGCCCGGACCTTGACGACAACCGACGGTGCATCGGGACCGACCGGCGCCCCCCAAAATCGCAGCCAGAACAGAGACAAACAAGGAAATGGTTCGGGCAAATCGACGAACAGTTGGCGTGCGCTATGAAAACGGGGGATTTTAGGTGCGATCGGAGTTCAAACGTGTCCGGGATTCATATAAAAAAATGCATCAAGGAGGTAGGATCGGGCACGCGGTATCACGGGCCAGAACTCGCGCGAGCCGGACGGCCGCGAGCTCCGGCCAGTGAACTCGAAGAAACAGAGGACGCCCAAACAGCAGACCAAAACAGGGGAAGGAGGGGCGGCCTTTTGTGGCGCTCCCTATCCGGTTCGGGGGCGGCGAACTGGGACGACCACAGATCGGACTTCGTTCGGTCGTCCCGCACGTCCCCGAACCGAAATCCTCGGGAAATCAACCCCGAATCAAACCGAACAAAAACCCGGCGAAAGCTCGGGGCCGGGACTTACCACGAGAAACGTCGGAGCTCCGCCGGCCGCGATTGAGGCGTGACGGTCGCCGATGGGAGTCCGGTTGACCTCGGATCTCTCTCGGTTCTCTCTCTCGCTCTATGGAACTCTCTCTCTCTCTCTGGTTCCCTCTCTAGCTCTCCCGGTCTCTCCTTCTCCCCCTCGACCAGATCGGGTCTTAAAGGGGCCGGTTGGCATGCCCGCATGGCTCCTGCTGCCGGCAGGCCCGCATGGCCTCTGCTGCCGACAGCCTGCCACGGCCGGCCGATCTCGCGACCCGGGGATCGCGCTGCCATCGCGCGCCTCAGGCTCCTGCTCCGGCTGGTCTCTGTTCCAGCTTCTGCGTCTATTTGGCTTCCGTCATTCCTCCCCGTACTTTGACCGGGGAGGGGGGGAAGAAGAACAGACCTGGGCCGGGCCCAGGGAAGAAAGGCCGGCCCATGCGGGAAATAGAAAGAGAAGAGGGAGAGAGGAAAAAAAAAGAAGAAAGAATAAAAAATGGGCCACGCTGAAAATAAAAAGAAGAGGAAGGAAAGGATGGGCCGACGAACCCGGCCCGGGATCCTTCTTTTTTTTTTTTTTTAGTAGTAGGCCCTATTAATGCAAATGTGCCTAATGTCTACATGCCATGCAATTTAATGAAAATATTTTTTGTTTAGGGATTAAAGAATTAAACCCTAATTTTTATTTATTTTTATTTTTTATTTTTTTCTGCGATAAAACCCTAAATGATTTGGACAAAATTTAGGTGTCAACATAGATGTAATCTCTTTTGCCCTCGTCATTTGGGAGGTCTCTTCATACATTTTCTTTCTTTTAACTCTCTGTCGCAAAAGTGAACTATTGAAAATGACCTTCTTGTGCATTTCAAAAGCGCACTTTGATTTGAGCACGAGATGACCATTTCATGTAGTTCAACAAGGTTGGATTATGGTAACTATATATGGGAATTTAAGAAATTTTTCGATAGAGTATATTGGTTGGCTATTGATAAATGAACCTAAAAGGCAATGGCATTGTCCTGCTGGTAATGGAGATCCATATCGAGGCATGCAAAAACAATTCAAGCAAAAAGGATTAAGCTTTATGGGCAGTTGACAAAACTCTTGAATGAGAAGTTGAAGACGAGAGGCATTCGGTGATCCCTGTTAGCAAAGTAAATTCATTATTTAGAATTTACTCCTCGAAAGTTAATATTAAGCTATAAAATTAAAAAAAATGCTCGTGCACGTGCCAATACCGTGCTTCCCACGTGCACATATCGTATCATGTAATGGTTTACTGAAATTTAAGGGAGGAAATAGTTATTAATAGAGGGAAAAAGAAAAGCATTTTGCTCCACTCATAACTATTCCCACCATTAATAATTATTCACTGTTATTCACAAAAAAAAGTAATGTCCATAAATCCACACTCTAGATAAATAAAAAAAATCCATTCATATCTACATTTTGTCAAAACAATTAAAGGCAGTTTGTATTTCCAAGAAGTAATGCATAAAATCCCATTTCTTTCACATTTATGGACATATGTTGTTCATAAATTTGGTTTTTGTGATGTTGTTCATATGTTTTCCTTTTTATAGGTCAAAATGATGTGTTAATATTTGATGATATAAATATTTACTTACCAATTAAGCGTAAGTGGGTTTGAAGGGAAGATTTTTCTATTTAATTGGGGTTAAAAAAGTTTTGGGTGGGGGTTGAGCTGGAAATGAAAAGTGTAAGAGACTCTGCTTAGAGGCTTTTCATGAGAGAAAAAAGAGGACGGCGGCGGTGGCGACGGCGACGGTAGTGATGATGAACCTGGATAGCAATAAAGTTTGGAGCTTTGCACTCTTTGATTTGGATTTGGATTTGGATTTGGAGTATGATTTACTTCTTTAAATTTAACTTATTACTTTAATTATTACCGTGCTCTCTCCAACTTTATTATTTACCGTATCTTGTTGTCATTGTTACGTGACATACTCCATGTCTAGATGTACTAAAATAAAACTTTCTCAAGGTTTGGGTTTGGGTGATGTTGTTTATATGTTTTTTTCTTTTTATGGGTCAAAATGGTGTATTGATGTTTGATGATGTCAATATTTACCTACGAATTAAGTATAAGTGGGTTTGAATGGGGGATTTTTTTGTTTAATTGGGGTTGAAAGAGTGTTGAGTGGGGGTTGAGCTGGATATGAAAAGTGTAGCAGACAAAGTCTCTCTACTTAAAGGCTTTTTATGAGAAAAAGGAGAAGGTGGTGGCGGCGCGGTGGTGGTGATGAACCTATACAGCCATAAGGTTTGGAGCTTTGCAGTCATTGATTTGGATTTGGATTACGATTTACTGCTTTTGATTTCACTTACTATGTTAATTATGACTGTGCTCTCTCCGTCTTTATTATTTACTGTATATGGCTGTCGTTATTGCTTGATATCCTTCATGTCTAGATGTTGTGATATTATGAAAATTTGACTCAATTTAATGATTTATGAAATGGTGATTTCGTCAACTCTATATTAGTTAATTCTAGCCCTAACTTGATCACTCAGGGAATACTAATCAAATGGAAAAGGCTATTGAAGAATTTATTTCTAGCAGCTGCCCGTTAGTTCAAAATAAACTATAATTACGATTGATCGATTTCGGCCACGAATTATGATCTGATTTTGAGTGTCAAATGCTCAAGGATTTCACACTCAAATCATAGGACGTCGTCTTGTAATTTTTATGAATTGGCCATCAAAAATTCCAATTTCAAAAAAGGATCGAAGAATCGGAAATTTGTCGCGAAAAACGAAAGTGAACCGAGCAACGCCCGTTGGGCCTCGTGACCGAGGGGGCCGGCCATTAATGCTTGATAAGGTAAGGTCGGTCCATAATTTGGTGCTCAGGCCAAGGACAAAGTGGTAATTTGGGGGATAAATTTAAGAAAAATATTTCAAAAAAGAAATTGGAAGATTTTTTGGGGTAATGATTAACCCCATTTTTCCCTTCTCTCTCTCTCCTCTTCTTCTTCTTCTTTTCCTCGGCTGTTTTTGCTTATGCTCCTGCGCATGTCTTCTTCTTCTGCTTTGCTTCTGTTTGTTGCTGTTCATTGCCGGCCTGCCCTTCGTTGAACTAACTCCGCCTCACGTCGCCTTCTCGCCGCCGAGCTACCGTTACCCTAGCTCCTTCTTGGCCGAGCAATGCCGCCACCAGTTGCCCGAAGCCCCCGTCATCGATCCATCCAAGCTACGCGCGAGCAGCGCTTTCCACCGGTCTAGCCCCGTCGGCCCAGCTGCCGTCCGTCTATGCCATGAACCACTATCATCCCAGCTCTCCCCCTAGTTGAGCGACACCGTCCCCAATTGCCTCGAAGCTCCCGTCGTCGGTTCGCCCAAGTCGTGCTAGAAGCGCCTCTCGCCGACCACACCCGCCGTCCGTCTTCGCCGCTCACCGCCATTGCCCCAAGCCGCCGCCAGCCACCACCATCAGCCACCATTCCTGTTTGGAATAGCCTTAGGACACGCCAGAGCAGCCCTACAGTAGTCGCTCCTTCGCCGCGCCCGAATCGCCGCCATTTGTCGCTCATAACACAAAACCGGAGCCGCCACGAGCGAGCCTACATTGTCGCCGTCGTTCTCGTGTTAACGCCATCATTAAGCAAGTAAGTTAACCCCTAATCCCTCGTTTAGGGTGTTAAACTTGTTTAGGGTAGTTTAGTTAAAGTTTATGGCTAGTTAAGTAGGATTATGCGATAGGTTATCAGAAAGTTCGATAAGTTATGATTATTTGTGTGATAAGCTATTGTTGTGTTCGCAATAAGTTATTGCTATTTTTACGATAAGTTATCTATTATTTTATTATTACCATTTATTTTATTAAATAAATTAATTTGCGGAATTAAATAATAATATTTATTCAAAAAAATATATTTATCAATAAAATATTTGATTCCTGAAAATTAAATATTAATATTTTCGAACGATTTTCAATATCAAATTGTGATTGTTTTATGCACAAATTGTGATGCCAATGTTGGATTTCACCATATAAGTTGGCATTTGTGGCAAATGATTTGAATTATTATGATTCGAAAAAATATTTTAAATTTTTGAAAATAAATTATTTTCGGATATTATTAAATAATTAATTTTCGAATTATTTATTATTATTTCGAAAAAAAATTTTAATCTCAAATTATGATTTCTAGCTTGAATGGTGACGATTATGCCGTGAATCGTTGTATTAAATTGATTATATGATAAATTGTTTTGAACGAAAGTTTCTAAGGAAAATTTATGAGATTTTTCGAATTAAACTATTATATGATTATGCCAAGAAATGATAGTGATGCTTTGTGGTTGATAAACATATTTGGCATCGAAGCTTGCAAGAATTGATTTACTGTTTGCGTGTGTGACCACTTGGTTTGTTATGCAGCATTGTGTGAGCACTATTCATGGATGCATGGGCTAATTGAAAAGATAATAATTGGTCGGAATGCTTGTGTGCTCGTGTGGTCACACGTCGGAGCCGTCTTACTGTAGATCGCTCGACGATGCTCGATTTATCGAGGTCTGCTGTAGATCGCGTTCGATTTTATCGGATGCCTAGAAATTATCTAGATAGTCGATATTTCGAATGCCGAATCGCGGCCCGATGGCAGATTCGATGCTCCTTACGGGATACCATCTTACTGTAGATCATTTGATGTTGCCGTATTAGAATGTCGTCTTATTGTAGATCGTTTGACATAGCCGTGCCAGATGGGGCGGGACGGAGCCCGGTTATGTCGAAAGACTGCCATCTTGCTGCAGATCGCTTGATGTGTAGTGGCCTCGAGGGGGCGTAATAACTGGAATACGTGTGATGCATAGTGCCTGATTATGTGATAAAAACTACTAGGCATGGTATGGGACGTGCCCAAGTGGATTCTGTTTTATAATCGAGACACGCACGCCTGTGATGCATTGATGCATGGGAAATCTCTTTAAATGCTTCGAGTATGTGACATGTTCATTTCATCAACGGGTGTACCAAGGCGGGGTAAGGATGCATGTGGTTGTTTAATGATGTTGCTGATGATGCTATATTGCCTGATTAGGGACCCCTGAGGCAAGTTGGCCTCCTAAGCGGGACTTAGGCTCTTAATTTATTGAGATTTTATCTCATTTGTTGTTGTTAAATCTTTTTCAGGACCTTAGCATGTCGTTGTTCCCTATGCGGTTTGGAATACTGTAGTTTTTGGTTGGTTCTTAAGGGTTAGGCCTAGAAGCTGATCTTTTGAATGGAGTAGATTAACCCTAGCCTTTATCTTTTTGCTAGCTTTTTGTGGAAACGCCCGAAGTGGGCTTGTAAGTATATTCCCAGGATTAATCGATTATATATAAAAAAATAGCTTTTGTTATGACTGGTTTTCCTCTGCTATCTCTGATTTGATTATTATCTGGTGTTTGTTGTGTTGGTTATCGTTTCCGCTTGCGAAATTCAAAGATAAAAAGAAAAGGATCGGCGACGAGTCCTGGGTCGTCGCATCATAACGACCGAGGACCAGGATGTAGCGTGTCTGTAGTGTTCAGGGCATGATAGATGTAGTCTTTTTTGCCCTCGTCATTTGGAGGGTTTCTTCAGACGTTTTCTTACTTTTAACTCTCTGTCGCAAAAGTGAACTATTGAAAATGACCTCCTTATGCATTTAGGAAGTGCGCTTTGATTTGAGCACAAGATCACCTGTTCATGTAGTTCTACAAGGTTGGATTATGGTAACTATAGATGGGAATTTAAGAAATTTTTTGATAGAGTATATTGGTTGGCTATTGGTGAAATAAATGAACCTAAAAGGCTGTGGCACTGTCTTACTTGTGATGGAGATCCATATCAAGGCATGCAAAAGTAATTCAATAAAAAAGGATTAAGCTTTATGGACAGCTTGGCAAAACTCTTGAATAAGAAGTTGAAGAGGAGAGGCATTTTGGTGATCCCTGCTAGCAAAATAAATTCATTCTTTGGAATTTAATCCTTGAAAGTTAATGTTAAGCTTTAAAATTCAAAAAAAAATAATCTCATGCACATGCCAGTATCGTGCTTCCCACATGCACATATCATATTGTGCAATGGTTTACTGAACTTTAAGAGAGGAAATAGTTATTAGTAGAGGGAAAAAGAAAAACATTTATTCACAAAAAAAATAATGTCCATAAATCCACACTCGAGATAAAAAAAAACTTGTGTCTACCTTTTGTCAAAACAATTAAAGGTAGTTTGTATTTCAAAGAAGTAATGCATAAAATCCCGTTTCTTCCACATTTATGGACATATGTTGTTCATAAATCCGATTTGTGTGATGTTGTTCATATGTTTTTCTTTTTATCGGTCAAAATGGTGTATTGATGTTTGATAATATAGATATTTACCTACGAATTAAGCGTAAGTGTGTTTGAAGGGGAGATTTTTTGTTTAATTGGGATTGAAAAAGTGTTGGGTAGGGGTTGAGCTAGACATGAAAAGTGTAGGAGACTCTACTTAGAGGCTTTTTATGAGAGAAAGAAGAGGACGGCGGTGGTGGTGGCGACGGCGATGGCGGCGGCAGCGGCGATGGTGGTAGTGATGAACCTAGACAATCATAAGATTTGAAGTTTTGCAATCTTTGATTTGGATTTAGATTACGATTTACTGTTTTTGATTTCACTTACTACGTTAATTATGACTGTACTCTCTCCATCTTTATTATTTACTGTATCTGCTTATCGTTATTGCTTGATATTCTCCATGTCTAGATGTAGTCTCTTTTGCCCTCGTAATTTGGGGGGTTTCTTTAGACATTTTCTTGCTTTTAACTATCTGTCATAAAAGTGAACTATTGAAATGACCTCCTTGTGCATTTCAAAAGCGCGCTTTGATTTGAGCATGAGATGACTTTTTCATGTAGTTCGACAAGGTTGGATTATGGTAACTATATAT
This sequence comes from Syzygium jambos, assembly GCA_031216235.1. Lineage (NCBI taxonomy): Eukaryota > Viridiplantae > Streptophyta > Magnoliopsida > Myrtales > Myrtaceae > Syzygium > Syzygium jambos. The sequence continues at coordinate 18,183,071 of CM062228.1, forward strand.
GAGAATTTAAGAAATTTTTTGAGGGAGTATATTGGTTGGCTGTTGGTGAAATAAATGAACCTAAAAGGCAGTGCCACTATTTTGCTTATGATGGAGATCCATATCGAGACATGTAAAAGCAATTTAAGCAAAAAAGATTAAGCTTTATGTGTAGTTGGCAAAGCCCTTGAATGAGAAGTTGAAGACAAGAGGCATTTCGGTGATCCCTACTAGTAAAGTAAATTCATTCTTTAGAATTTACTCCTCGAAAGTTAATGTTAAGTGTTAAAATTCAAAATAATAATAACAATCTCATGCATGTGCCAATACCGTGCTTCCCACGTGCGCATATTGTATCGTACAATGGTTTACTGAACTTTAAGGAAGGAAATAGTTATTAGTAGAGGGAAAAGGAAAATCATTACGCTCCACTAATAACTATTCCCACCATTAATAACCATTCACTATTATTGAAAAAAAAATGTCCATAAATCCACACTCGAGATAAAGAAAAAAAAATTCGCTTGTATCTAACTTTTGTCAAAACAATTAAAGGCGGTTTGTATTTACAAGAAGTAATGCATAAAATCTCGTTTCTTCCATATTTATGGACATATGCTGTTCATAAATCCGGTTTGTGTGATGTTGTTCATATGTTTTTCTTTTTATTAGTCAAAATGGTGTGTTAATGTTTGATGATGTAAATATTCACCTATGAATTAAGCGTAAATGGTCTGAAGGGGAGATTTTTTTGTTTAATTGGGATTGAAAAAGTGTTGGGTGGGGGTTGAGTTGGACATGAAAAGTGTAGGAGACTCTACTTAGAGGCTTTTCTTGAAAGAAAGAAGAGGACGGCAGCAGCGGCGATGATGGTGTTTTTGAACCTGGACAACGATAAAGTTTGGAGTTTTGCAGTCTTGGATTTGAATTTAGATTACGATTTACTGTTTTTTATTTAACTTATTACGTTAATTATGACTGTGCACTCTCCATCTTTATTATTTACCAAATCTTGTTGTCGTTGTTGCTTAATATATGTCATGTTTAGATGTAGTAAAATAAAATCTTCTCAAGGTTTGGGTTTGGATTTGGGTGATGTTGTACATATATTTTTCTTTTGATGGGTCAAAATGGTGTGTTGATGGTTGATGATGTAAATATTTACCTACGAATTAAGCATAAATGGGTTTGAAGGGGAGATTTTTTTTTTTTGTTTAATTGGGGTTGAAAGAGTGTTGAGTGGGGGTTGAGCTGGATATGGAAAGTATAGAAGACAAAATCTCTCTGTTTAGAGGCTTTTTATGAGAAAAAGAAGAAGATGGTGGTGGCTCGGTGGTGGTGATGATGGTGGTGATAAACCTAGATAGTCATGAGGTTTGGAGTTTTGCTGTGTTTTATTTAGATTTGGATTACAATTTACTATTTTTTATTTCACTTACTACGTTAATTATGATTGTGCTCTCTCCATCTTTATTATTTACAGTATCTAGTTGTCGTTATTACTTGATATCCTTTATGTTTAGACGTAGTCTATTTTGCCCTTGTCATTTAGGGGGTCTTTTCAGACATTTTCTTACTTTTAACTCTCTATCAAAAAAGTGAACTATTGAAAATGACCTCCTTGTACATTTTAGAAGCGCACTTTGATTTGAGCGTTAGATGTCCTTTTCATGTAGTTCTACAAAGTTGGATTACGATAACTATAGATGAGAATCTAAGAAATTTTTCGATAGAGTATATTGGCTGGCTGTTGGTGAAATAAATGAACCTAAAAGGCAGTGCTACTATCCTGCTTGTGATGGAGATACATATCTAGACATGCAAAAGCAATTCAAGCAAAAAAGATTAAGCTTTATGGGCAGTTGGCAACTCTTAAATGAGAAGTTGAAGATGAGAGGCATTTCGGTGATCCCCGCTAGCAAAGTAAATTCATTATTTAGAATTTACTCCTCGAAAGTTAACATTAAGCTTTAAAATTCAAAAAAAATTAATAATAATCCCGTGCATGTGCCAATATTATGCTTTGCACGTACACATATCGTATCATGTAATGGTTTACTAAACTTTAGGAGAGGAAATAGTTATTAATAGAGGGAAAAAGAAAAACATTTCGCTCCACTAATAACTATTCTCACCATTAATAACTATTCACTGTTATTTACAAAAAAAAATAATAATGTCCATAAATTCACACTCGAGATAAAGAAAAAAAATTCACTTGTATCTACCTTTTATCAAAACAATTAAAGGTAGTTTGTATTTCCAAGAAATAATGCATAAAATCCCATTTCTTCCACATTTATGGACATATGTTGTTCATAAATTCGGTTTGTGTGATGTTGTTCATATGTTTTTCATTTTATAGGTCAAAATGGTGTGTTGATATTTGATGATGTAAATATTTACCTACGAATTAAGCGTAAGTGGGTTTAAAGGGGAGATTTTTTTGTTTAATTAAGGTTGCAAAAGTGTTGGGTGGGGGTTGAGCTGGACATGAAAAGCATAGACGATTCTGTTTATAGGCTTTTCATGAGAGAAAGAAGAGGGCGGCGGCGGCGGCGGCGGCAATGGTGGTGGTGATGAACTTGGGCTGCGATAAAGTTTGGAGCTTTACAATTTTTGATTTGGATTTAGATTACGATTTACTGCTTTTGATTTCACTTACTATGTTAATTATGACCGTGCTCTCTCCATCTTTATTATTTACCGTATCTTGTTATCGTTATTGCTTGATATACGTCATGTCTAGATTGTTAAATAATACCTCCTCAAGGTTTGGGTTTGGGTGATGTTGTTCATATGTTTTTTTTTCTTTTTATGGGTCAAAATGGTGTGTTGATGGTTGATGATATCAATATTCACCTACGAATTAAGCGTAAATAAATTTGAATGGGACCTTACCAAAAAAGAATTTGAATGGGCGACTTTTTTTTGTTTAATTGAGGTTGAAAGAGTGTTGAGTGAGGGTTATGGAAAGTGTAGAAGACAAAGTCTTTCTACTTAGAGGCTTTTTATAAGAGAAAGAAGGTGGTGGTGGCGCGGCGGTGATGATGGCAGTGGTGATGAACCTAGACAGCCATACAGTTTGGAGCTTTGCAGTCATTGATTTGGATTTGGATTACAATTTACTACTTTTGATTTCACTTACTACGTTAATTATGACTGTGCTCTCTTTGTCTTTATTATTTACTATATCTGGTTGTCATTATTGCTTGATATCCTCCATATCTAGATGTAGTCTCTTTTGCCCTCGTCATTTGGGGGGTCTCTTCATACATTTTCTTGCTTTTAAATCTCTATTGCAAAAGTGAACTATTGAAAATGACCTCCTTGTGTATTTCAGAAGCGTGCTTTGATTTGAGTACGAGATGATATTTTCATATAGTTCTACAAAGTTGGATTATGGTAACAATATATGAGAATTTAAGAAATTTTTCGATGGAGTGTATTAGTTGGCTGTTGGTGAAATAAATAAGCCTAAAAGGCAGTGGCACTGTCTTGCTTGAAATGGAGATCCATATCGAGACATGCAAAAGCAATTCAAGCAAAAATGATTAAACTTTAGGGTTAATACCACGAAAAACCCTAAACTGGTACACTTGTGACAATTTTACCCCAAACTATTTTTTTTACTATAAAAAATCCCAAACTGGTACACTTGTAACAAATCTACCCCGATCTATTTATTTTACTATCAAAAACCTTAAACTGGTATACATGTGACAATTTTACCCCGAACTAATTTTTTATCTAGCGAGGGTCTGACCGCTGGCGAGGCACGACCTTGCTGGCGTTGGGCGAGGTCAGCCTCGCCCTGCAACGGCGAGGTCAACCTCGCCCAGCGGCCGGCGGGGCCAGGCCCTTGCCAGATCCGGCGAGGCTCGACCTCGTCGTTGCAGGGCGAGGCCGACCTCGTCGGCATTGGGTGAGGTCAGCCTCGCCGGCGTTGGGCGAGGTCGACCTCGCCCTGCAACGGCGGGGCTGAGCCTCGCTAGATCTGGTGAGGGCTCGGCCCCGCCGTTGCAGGGCGAGGCCAGCCTTGCTAGCATTCGGCGAGGTCAGCCTCGCCCTGCAACGGCGGGGCCGGGCCCTCGCTAGATCCGGCGAGGCTCAGGCGAGGCCGACCTCGCCGTTGCAAGGCGAGGCCGACCTCGCCCAACGTCGGCGAGGTCGTGCCTCGCCAGCGGCCGGCGGGGCCGGGCCCTCGCCAGATCCGGCGAGGCTCGACCTCGCCGTTGCAGGGTGAGGCCGACCTCGCCCAACGTCGGCGAGGTCGTGCCTCGCCAGCGGCCGGCGGGGCCGGGCCCTCGCCAGATCCGGCGAGGCTCGACCTCGCCGTTGCAGGGCGAGGCCGACCTCGCCCAACGTCGGCGAGGTCCTGCCTCGCTAGCAACCGGCGGGCCGGGCCCTCGCTAGATCAGGCGAGGCTCGACCTCGCCGTTGTAGGGCGAGGCCGACCTCGCCCAACGCCGACGAGGTCGAGCCTCACCAGTGGCCGGTGGGGCCGACCTCGCCGGCTTCCGCCTCTGGCCGGTCGCCGGTTCGGCGATCGGCCAGAGGTTGAAGAGAAAGAAAAAAAAGTAAAGAAAAAATTAAAAATTCGAAAAATAAAAAATAATATTAAAAAAATTAGTTCAAGATAAAATTATCATATGTATACCAGTTTGAGATTTTTGGTAGTAAAAAAAATAGTTCAGGGTAAATTTATCACAAATATACTAGTTTAGGATTTTTATAATCAAAAAAATAATTTGGGGTAAAATTGTGATAAGTGTACAAGTTTAGGATTTTTCGTGGTATTAACCCTAAACTTTATGGGCAGCTGGCAAAACTCTTGAATGAGAAGTTGAAGAGTAGAGGCATTTCGGCGATCCCTGCTAGCAAGGTAAATTCATTATTTAGAATTTACTCCTCAAAAGTTAATGTTAACCGTTAAAATTAAAAAAAAGAAAAATCTCATGCACGTGTCAGTATCGCGCTTCCCACGTGCACGTATCGTACGATGCAATGGTTTATGGAACTTTAAGGGAGGAAATAGTTATTAGTAGAGGGAAAAAGAAAACTACTAATAACTATTCCCTCCACTAGTAATTATTCATCGCTATTCATTGTTATTCACGAAAAAAAATTAATGTCCATAAATCCACACTCGAGACAAAGAAAAAAATTAACTTGTCTCTACCCTTGTGTCGAAAGAATTAAAGACAGTTTGTATGCCCAATAAGTAATGCACAAAATCCCGTTTCTTCCACATTTATCGAAAAGCTTGCTATTAAAACGTGCATTATTATTGTAATTCAACATTATTCCCTTCCCCATTCTCTTCCCACTACTCTCCCTCTCTCTAACCCCTTGTCCTCCTCCACCCTCTCAATTACTCGACTCTCTCTAAAACACTCCCAAAATGAAAAAAAAAAGGATTTAATGCGAGAGAATAAGTTCTACAAATGATATTAATTTGGGTCGTCGGTTGCCGTATGTTCCATAAACATCAAAGAAGGAAGCAACGTGAGTCTCCCCTATTTTCCTTTTTTCGCTAATGCTTGATCATTGAAATCAATTTCATCAAACAAGTTTAAAAGATCTATCTAGATTCTAATAGAAAAAATCACCCACCACATGTATCTAAAGAGCTAAGAAAAAATTAAGAAATTTTTCAATGTAGTAGACCGGTTGACTGTTGGTGAAATAATGAAGTAAAAGGCAGTGGTGCCGTCCTGCTTGTGCTGGAGGTCATATCGAGGTCTGTAGCCTCTGCTAACACATGCAAAAACAATTCAAGCAAAAAGGATTAAACTTTTTGTTTTGAGCTCATATTACGCAAATTGATTCCTCAATGTCGCCAAGTCAGATGAAGAAGCCACGAAATGAATGGAAAGGAAAGGAGGAAAGAGAAGAGATACTTGATGATTGGAAGCATGGGAGGAACCGGAAGGTCTCGTTTGGTGTCCAATTAGTTCCCTAGCCAATAAATTCGGGGGCTTTTTTTTTTTTTTCATCTGGTGTCTTATTACTTCTCTAGTCCTTGTTCGGAGCGTCGAATCACGACTTAGGGTCTTTGATTAGGGTAACTAACCGCGGATTGTTCACCCGCAACACTCAAATTAGTTACCATGGTAACATATGGTCGGTTTGTGCATATTCCTATTAGTAGTAACCGAGTGGGAAATTCGAATGTGGTGAGACGACATCAAAATTGTACCAAACTTTTGAAAAGTTGGTTGATCAAGTTAGGGCATTATATTAGTTGTCCCTGCTTAAGAAAGTGGGAGCAAAGAGGAAATTAATAATAGCTTGCAATCACCATCATGCCTTGGCAAACATCGAAGTACATTATTATTATTATTATTATTATTATTATTATTATTATTAACAACGTTAATAAAGCATCTCCGGGGCAATGTTTTCTTAGCTGAGTATTTTTTGTCCATAGAGAAAAGCAAGAAAAGTCTATGTGGGGACACGATAATCCTCCCACAGCCGTGGATCAATGGTATAACTTTCGTATGGTATTTTATCAAAACTTTTCATCACATCGCTTCGGTTCTACTTTTGCTAAAAAAAAGAACACTTAACCAGTGCTGAAGGAAGGCATAGCTATCCAAGCTATTGGTCACGTCTAAATACGCCTCTGTTTTGCATGCTCTTTCCGACTCTTTTTTTTAATGGACGGATCATTGTTGGAAGTCATTTGCAAAGAGACTCGCAATTATAAAATATTCTTGTTCCTCCATTCTTTTGGTTGTGGGGCTGATTTTGAGACAAGACAATCCCTAGATTGTTCGCAGCCCCATCTCATTAATTCGCTTATCGAGCGATCTGGTAATGATGAGATTGCATTATCTTTCACAAGATCACGAATTCGAGCCTTGCCGAATCGAATCCCTGGTTGGCTTATGCCTTGAGCATCTTTTTTACCTCTTATGAAGAGATTTCCCGACTCTGGTGAAGAGCTTACTTTTACGGATGAATTGAATAATTATGATTTAAACCAAGAGTTTCGTGATAAATATAATAGGTGGTTATGCTGGTTACGCCTTTCCACTATTTAAATCAACGAAAATAGTTTCTCTAAATATTTTTCTATTCGGGTGGGTCCGAGTATACGCACAATATCACTCCAAGACACCGGAAGATTTCCAGGCTTTTTCTAACCGGTCTCGATCTAGTTGGCCAACTAGTCGCATCAAAGCTTTTTGCAAAAGCACGACAAATAATGTCGATGGACCAACCTACCCTTGACTTTCTCAGCTTGGATGATGAAGACTTCCTTCCTCTGGAAATTTAATCAAAGCAGCCAATGCTTACAATGAAGTAGGGTCACTGATGAATCAAAATTAAACAAGAACCGGATAAATTAATTATTAAATCCTACTCTCGTTAAGAATCTCATTCCCAATAATGTGGGGAGTTTTATCCTCTTCGTGCTCGAGTCGAGAGTATCTTGATTTCATCTTCCGGATCGAATTAGGAGCTAGGTAAATTGAACTGGAGAACTACGTGAGATCATCACGGCGTTTATAAGCCGGTCGACGTCTTAGAATACTTTCGATCAGATCCCTTTTACTTCTTTTCTACGCTGGGATCGCTGCACGATTCAAGACGGTTCCTTGCTAGTAAGATCGAGAGTTCCCGAAACAGAAATCACGGAGTCCCGTTCGAATCGACGGGCCGACGGCATGGATCAATCCACATGTCACGCGCATGGAACTTTTTCACATTCAGATCCTCTGTGTTTCTCGTCGGATTACGAGCAATTACGCAGCGAAACGCTTTTGATTTACTCTCTCCCACCCGGGTGGGCGTGGGTCCTAGTCAGCTCGTATATCGCCTCCGCGGTGAGGTGACGTGGACATCCAGATCAATCAATCTTATCTTATCGAGTGGCTGACGGGTGACTGGCCATTCACAGTGATGGTGGTGGGGCCCCCCCATCACGAGTTCTACGTTTAGCCCCCCGTTGACCAGGTCAAACGCAGGGCTTGCTTACCCGGCTCGGCTTCACCATCTTCCCCCCCTTCTCGGCTTTTCACTGAATGGACTTTATAAATTAATAGTGGAGGTTAGACAGAGGAAAAGATCCACTCCAAATTTTATATACATTCTATTTCAGTACCATCTATGCTATATTTATCATACCAGTATAAATTCAAAATTTTTTACGACACCAAAAATTTTTTGGGATATTCGTATCGGGAGGAAGAACAGCAGAAGCGCCAAAAGTTATGTACGGAGCTCACTTTGGTGCCAAAAGTTCAATTTGGATCACTTAAGTGCCAAATCGGAGGAAAAATGATCACTTTGGTGTCAACGGCGAGAGATTCCTGCCAAATTAATACGTGGCATTTATAATTAAATTTTTAATCTTAGTTGGATTTTTTTTATAAAAAATTAGTCTACGTGACATTTCCACATATATATTTCAATTTTTTAAATACTTTTCTGAATTTTTCTTTTTTTTCTTCTTTTCTTTTTTTCTTTTCTTTCTTCTCCCTTTGGTCATTGCCGGTGACCGGAGGTCGGCCACCGGCCGCCTAGCCTCGCTTGGACGAGGCCGTTGCCGCCCGCCACAGGCGAGGCCTGGCTGACCCTCACTTGGGCGACGACGAGCAAGCCCCGGCAAGGTCAGCCTCACTTCGCATGGGCGAGGGCGAGCCCCGGCGAGGCCGGTGGTTGCCTAGGCCACGGCGGCCCTGTCGGGCGTCGCCTTGCCCGCCGTCGCCTTGCCCGCCTCGCCCAGCCGACGGTCGGCTGGGCCTCGCCTATGGAGGACGGCGGCGGCCTCGTCCGGGCGAGGCCAGGCGGCCGATGGCTGGCCTCTGGTCACCGGCGGTGACCAAAGGGAGAAGAAAGAAAAGAAAAAAAGAAAAGAAGGAAAAAAGAAAGAAAAGAAAAAAAAAGGAAAAAAGAAAAAAATTATTTAAAATAAAAAATGCTGACTGTATCTCCAGCGATCCACATCGATTTCAGAAATTAATAAAAAAATGCCACATCGAGTTTCCAGCCAAACTAATCGGAGTTGGCACTTAAGTGATCGTTTTTCAAAAATTTTAGCACTTAAATGATCCAAATGAAACATTTGGCATCAAAGTGAGCGCTGTACATAATTTTTGGCACTTCTAGTGTTCTTCCCCCTTCGTATCGCAATGAGTAAGTTTAGGGTTTATAGAGATGAAAAAAAGGTTTGGAGTATTTGTGTTACAGTAGATATATTTTGAATTTTTCTTTTGTGTTATTTAACCCTAAAATTAAATCCGACGAATATGGATAATGGATAGATTTTATTCTGATATCACTGAATTTTCTCCATTTTTGGCTATATTCTATATACGTGCACTCCCCCAAAAAATTGGATGGCTCATGAACGAGCCATGTTAGCCGGAGCCGTCAATCCACGCCGAGCCATCAACGTTAATCTCTCTCTCTCTCTCTCTCTCCCTCTTCCTCTCCATGGCTGGGTGGTCGTTTCTATAAGAACCTTACACCACCATTTCAGCAAAGAGATTTCTCTATTCTCATCGACACACAAAGATCGTCCTTTATCTTCGCTTTTGTTTCTTTTAAAGTTTCTTCGCTCCTTTATCTCTTCGTAACAGTCGCATCAGGTCTAAGAAGGCAAAGGAAACATCCATAACACATCCAGGGCCTCCTTCGGTTGTTACGCTTAGAGATCACTTGCATATAAAACATTAGGGTCGATCTGAGACTATCACCACGTCGGACCAAGAACGGAAAGATGGGTTTCCTTCACAAGCTCTGGGACGAAACGCTGGCCGGACCCGCCCCCGAGTCGGGCCTCGGGCAGCTCCGCAAGTACCACTCGTTCTCGGCCGCGCGGTCCTCTGCTGCTCGCGCCTCTCCTCCTCCCGACTTGCCGGCGGTCACCCGCAGCATCACCATCGTCAGGACCGCCCCGGCTCTCCGGTCCATCCCTGGGGATCCAGGGTCGTGCCCGAGCACCCCCGGCACTCCTTCGACGCGTACGTCCACTGGAAGCCTAATACATGTCTGTACGTATATCATGTGTTCATTGTTTTGGCAGTTGTTGAGTCCGTATTGGTTTGCATGCAGCTGGGACACCGGATGGGAAGCTGAAGAGATTCACGAAAAGAAAACCGCCAACCGATGGATCGGACGGCGCTCAACCTAGAGGTCCGACTGATTATGATTGGTAAAAGATAAATCTCTCTGTGTTTTTTTTTTTTTTGGTAATGTGTTATTTCACTTTGGTGCGACATCATTTTTATGTGAACATCACACGACATTCAAACATGTTAGAGTTGGTGATAGATCAAACCAGCTACCTGTCTCTCGCCATCTGCAAAGATCTTTCATCAAGTTTTGTCTTTAGATCAGGACGGAGAAACTGATGATATAGTTTGCTCACCTCAGAACAAGGAAATCTGTTCCGACAATCAATCAACTTTTGAATCACTGTCTGAGTGTATATTTGACTGATCTTCGTAGGGTTTATGTTTTGCAGGGTTGTGATTAGTGCTTTGGATCGCTAGACGGAGAAACTGAAGATATATTTTGATCGATCGGCGATTTTACCTCTCCCCATACGTAGAGGAATCAGTCCTTTTCTTTATAAGATATCAGCAAACGTATGTGTATATATATGTATATATAACTATGGTAATAAATAAGATCGTTCATATAAAGAATGGTCAGGACACAGAGCCAAGTCCTTCATGGAGTTTCCACAACAGAGAGAGAAGAACTAGGAGGCCTTAAACCCTATAAAACTCAGCCTCTGCATAATAACCTTCAAGAGTTTTGGGAACTTTGGGCATTTTTCTCCAGCTGCTTCTTCTTCCCCTGGTGTTCATATACATAATGATATTTGTTGTGCTTTTTATATTTGGTTTTTTTTTTTATCTTTTTTGTAAATATGTAATTATTTGTATAATGGGAAGCTCCTCTTTTTTATTGAAACTAGATCATATCGACCCAAAAGTAATTGAAGCTGCATCGTCTTACAATGTCGTGTATTCGATTCGATCAATGGAGATCTATTTGGGGAAGAAAATGACGACATTTTGATAATGACTCGAACCGCATAAAAAACATCTCCGCGGAAATTGGGGAAACAAGAGATAAATCAATCACAAAGAGACTTTGTTGACGGAAATCGACGCATTATTGGCTTAAGCTGAGCCTAGGCATGGCTATGGTTCAGAATAGGCCGGTTTCGGTTCGTGACAATGTATGAACCCGAACTGGCGGTTCCGGGCTGATTCCGGTTTCGGGCCGATTCGGAACCGGGCGGTAAAAATTTAAAAAATAAATTAAAAAATAAAAAATTATGAATTATCAAATTATGAAATAATGAATTATTTAATATAAAATGTAATCAAAATATACATTGTAATCAAATTTGAGGAAAAAAAGAGTTTCTCCACTTATCTACATTTTTTTTTTTGGAATCGGGCCCGTAGGCCACGGGTTGGTTTCGGTTCTGAACAGCGGGCCTAGTCAACGGGTCGGTTCCCGGCCGAAACTGGCTCGTGGCCATGTCTAGCTGAGCCTGCCTTCACTTTCTCTATCAAATCAGCTTCATCTTGGACAGTAGCGATATTCTCTGCTCCCCCTTCGCCTATCGGAGAAAATATTAGGTGATCCTAGATCGCCAAGTCAGCGTGCTCCCGGACCACTCATGAAGCGCCACGTGGCTCCACGTGGATCTGTGGGACCGGCTCACCAGCCCTCGATTTCCTCCACAAAAAAGTAATTTTCATCCTCTTATCTAGTTTGCACACTAGCCGATGCTATGCTTTTTTCGCATATTCTCTCTCCTAAGTCCTATTCGTCTAGGGGTGAGCGGTTCCAGGTTCCGGGTAGGTTCCGCCTGGAATCTGGAACCTACCCTCAGGTACAGGTTCCTCAAAATGAGGAACCTGGAACCTACCCGTCGAAACGTGGAACTTGGAACCTACCCTGTCACAGGTTCCAGGGTCGGTTCAAGATTCCAACAGGTTCTTTTTTTTTTTTTTAGTTAACCAAAATGAAAATGAACATTCATAAAAAAGAATACAAAAGACAAATTATAGAAAAGTCACATTTTTTCTTAAAAGAAAGGGGATATCACGATAAATAGTAATTGTTGAGATGCAATACATATGACTTTAAATTCCAAGGTAAGATGCCACATTTTTCTCAATACATATCACATTTCTCCCCATACATGCTGCAAAAGCACAAAAGCAGAAGACCAAAAGCTTCTTCGGTATCCACTCCGGCATTAAATTTCTTCCTCCTTTAAACAACCACGAGGTCAAAGGCACGCACAAATAATTGGTAGAATCACAAATAACACGACCTTAGCTGCTCCTTCAAAGACAACCAAAGTATTAAGACAATCCATATCAATTTATTGGTAAAATAAAATAAGTATTAGAAAACCTACCACATATATTCATTCCGCTTCAACTGGTAAACTCTATTTATTGACGATAATCTCCTCATTCAGACAATCCATATCTAAAAAAAAGAAAGATTAAATAAAATATTCACTTATTAGATATATAAAAGGAATTACAATATATAAAGATATAAACATCACTTACCAATCTCAAATTTTTTTGCATTTTCGATGCACTCTTCAACATCAATTGGCACACGAACGGCTCTCAACCAATCTTGAGTGCAAATCAAAGCTTCCAACCCTTATGCTGTCCGTTAATAAACCCCAAGTGCTGGTCCAAACCATACTAAAGCAGAAAGACTAATTATTAACCAGAGAAGACGACTGATTTCAAATAATTTGGCTGCGATGATGAAATCCATATTAGGGACTGAGTGAACAAAGGATGAGAAAAATGAAAGTGATTGATGAAAGTATGTCAAAGGAGGACAATTGGCAGGCCAGCTAACTCTTGATCCAAACTCAGCACGAGCAATGGAAACAAACTGGAACAATAACAAGATGCATGCTCGCAGCTTGATGGCTGCTAAATTGATGATGCCTATGCATGACCAACAGAGGATGCTATCGAAACCGAAGGATGGAGAATGCGCTCAACTCACCTAGAAGTTCTAACGAAAATCATTTCTGTGCCTTATTTGATTTACCAGAGCCTCTCAACAATTTTACTCGATGATGTTGAAACGAAGTTATCGCACTGACTCGTTATCTAAAAGTACAGTAGGCGTTCCAAGAGGTATCAAACGGCCACAATCAACTGAGATGCACTATGTACATTGAAAGGAGAACCGATGAAGCGAATCAAAGCCTAGATTCTCCCTAAGAATATACATATAACATTTCGCAGGTTCAGACAAGCATTTGAGGAACATCACCAAAGTAGAAAGATTCACCAGCCCGCCCGCAATTTTAGCAACTACAAATCCTACGGGAAGCCCATAGCTCCAGGATTTTCCGCGCACTCAAAACCACAGCGCAAGGATCCACGACACATGCCGAGGGAGGAACCAAAAGAAAGAAAAAAGGAACGCACGGACCGCGCGAATCCGCCGCTCGGACAAACACAACAACCGAGCTCGCCCCTAGCTCTGATCGCGGAGCAACTGAGCATTGCCCAAAGTCGGTCAGCGAAGAGACAAAACACATCGAGGTCGGCGGCCGGCGGCGGTCGCGTCAAAGCTTCTTGACGAACGAGGTCGCCTCGTAATCGCGCACGGCAAATCAGGCGGAAGAAGGAGGCGGAGGAGATTCGTACGAGAAGGAGCGATGAGAGTTAGCTGACCTTTGAGCAAGGAGCAAGGCAAGTGCGATCGAGCGAGGAGCAAAGCAGGCGCGATCGAGTGAGGTAGAAGTGGAAGCAGGGCTGCAGGAGGGACAATATGGAGGGACAAGGTGAATTAGGGTTTTTAATTTTTAGGGATCTGGTTCCTGGTCCCGGTTCTGGGTTCTAGTTCCGGTTCCCGGTTTCGGTTCCGGTTCCGGTTCCCGGTTCCTAAAAATATGGAACTGGGAACCGGATCCTCTGTCCATGGAACCTGAAACCACATTGGATCCATCGGGTCCGGTTCTCCGGTTCCCGGTTCTACCCTGGACCCGCGCTCACCCTTATATCCGTCCTTTCGTTTCGTCATCCGAAGGAGGAGAAGAAAAGCAAACAGGTGTTTCCCCCTCTCTGCCCTGCACACAAATTTTGAATTTTTCGCACTGAGATTTCGCTGGTCCGCCGTTCCTTGCTGCTCCTGCGTTCGTCAAGCGGCCGTCCCTAGCCGTCGCCGACGAAGCACATTAAGGCCATCCCCTGCTCCGACGAAGCAAAGGTCTCCCTCGTCTTTGCTCTCAGCTCCGGCGTTCGTCAAGCTCTCGTTCCTCTGCCCTCGCCGATGAAGCACATTAAGGCCACCCCTGCTCCGACGAAGCAAAGGTCTCCCTCGTCTTCGCTCTCAGCTCCGGCATTCGTCAAGCGGTCGTTCCTCCACCCTCGCCGACAATGCACATTAAGGCCACCCCTGCTCCGGCGAAGCAAAGGTCTCCCTCTCTCGCGATCCGACGCTCGCTCGCTACTCCAGCGTTCGTCAAGCGGCTGTTCCCCCACCGTCACTGACGAAGCACGTTAACGCCACCCCTGCTCCGATGAAGCTGTAGTGTATTCAGTCTGCCCACATTACAAGGAAAATATTCAGGTTCATCGGCTTTGAGAGCAGTTTGCCGCTTTCTACTTTCTTGGCTTATACTCTATCATTTCAAGCAGATTGTATTACCAGTTTTTCTGAATTAGATGTGCAGCTGGTAAATTTATTTTGACAGCAGTTTCCCAGAGTCGACTATATAACTCACTTTTTCATTATTGCAGTTTATTTTCTCCACTACCATTGATGGTAAGATAAAAGCTTGGCTGTATGATTGCCTGGGATCTAGAGTGGACTATGATCCTCCCGGTCGATGGTGCACCATGGTGGCCAAATCGGCGCCCAAATCGACGAACTTGGTCCTTGGAGCGATGGTGCTTTCATCGACAGACAGCTGCTTGGCTATGATGCCTTGGACCGTTTTCAGAGTCTCCGGCCCAGGCTAAACATACACAAGAATTTCAAAACAAGTGAACTGGAAATAAATAATCTGTTGCTCGCCAAGTAAACGAATCACTTCGCACGAGCTACTGGAGGAAGGAAATTACGACGGAGCACGATATTTGATTCCTGGAGCGATTCTAAATCGGGGCGAACCCTCTTCCTGCCTCCACGATCGCAATCTTCGGCACGAATGTAATCTTTCCGCTCTGCATAGGGGGATGAAATGGCAATTCATTACCAATCTTTGACTCAACGAGAGAACTAACAAAGAGGGCAATGGCACTGGCTCATACAATGGCTGACAGGCTTCCTAATTGATGAGCACTGCCCCTTATATACAGAGGGTTTCTGCTTGCGAGTCTCTCCGCTCCCAGGAAGAAGGAGATGCATGGGATGACGACAAAGACGAAGAGAACGTCGTTCCTGTTTGGCAAATCGATTGGGG
Source organism: Syzygium jambos (assembly GCA_031216235.1). Lineage (NCBI taxonomy): Eukaryota > Viridiplantae > Streptophyta > Magnoliopsida > Myrtales > Myrtaceae > Syzygium > Syzygium jambos. Next base: position 18,198,492 of record CM062228.1, read on the forward strand.
CAGACCATACCATGATCGGGGTGTCTCTATGCGCTTGTGATGGATACACTGGACTTGGCCGAATAGAATGTTTCTATACCTGCAGGGGCAGACCCATCTCCAATTTCAAGAAAGAAGAAAAAATTTAGGGCTAAAAGCATTTTATAAACTGAATTAATTACTCTTGAAGAAATAATGAGAATCATATCGGATTCCATTTAAAAGAATATGGAGCCCTTTTCTCTTTTTTATGATTGGATTGATTGGATTGTGGGGCCGGATGAAAAATGAGCCGTGAAGTCTAACCTTAGTGATTTGATTAATTACATGAGAAGCACAATTAGTTATATGAAATTAAATTGCGACGAATGACTACGTATGAATAGTTCATCTCAATGACGAATAAGTGCATTTTCTAACATAAAAAGTGGTTATTCTTATGAAAAGAAAAATAAAAAGAGTGCTTTTTGCTAGGGAAAATTACCAAAAGAAGTCATAAACCTATTATATAGATATCAATTCAGCTCTAAACCTTTTGATTTGAGCAATTTAGTCATAAACCCTTTTGACAATTTATCAATGTAGTCATTTCGACCAAAATTTGGCCAGAAATCTCTAACGTGGATGCCGACCATCCTACTCGACATGCACGGGGTTGACGTGACCATTATTTTTGCAATTTTTTCTCATTTTTTTGTTTCCTTTTCTTGTCATTGTGGCGGGCGACTCTCGTTAGCTATCTCCGAGGCCTCGGCGACCCTCGTGCAGCCACAACGGAAAAAAAAAATAAGAAAAATAAAATAAAAAAGGAAAGATAAAATATGTACAAGAAATTCAAACTCTTAAAAAAAATCTTCTTGGCGATTTCCGGCAAAAAAATTAGCCAGAAGTACTGTAATAGGAAATTGTCAAAAATGCTTAGGATTAAATTTATCAAATTAAAATGAATCGGAAACGAATTATCATCCGTTCGATAAATTTTAAAATTTTTTCGATAATTTTTGCTGGCGGGCCAGAGCGTTATTCATCACGGGGATAGCTAGAGATCTCGAAATGCATCATCGCGTACCCAAATTTTTTGGTATTGTATATAGGGAAAAAGCCACCAAAAACCCCAAACTTTACCTCCTGTGACACATTTACCTCGAACTTTTTTTTGTGACACAAAAAATCCCAAATTTTGCTATTTGTGACACATTTACCCCAATATACTGTAACATAGGGTATTTTGGTCTTTTTCCCTTTTTCTATTTTTTTTCTGTTTTTTTTTCTTTTTTCCGGCGGGGCTGCCCTCGCCAGCCCAGGCGAGGGCGAGCCTTGCCCGACGCCGGCGAGGCTTGCCCGACGCCGGCGAGGCTTGCCCTCGCCAGATCTAGGCGAGGGCGAGCCTCGTCCGACGCAGGAAAAAAGAAAAAAAATCAGAAAAAAAATAGAAAAAGGGAAAAAGATTAAAATACCCTAGGTTACAGTATATTGGGGTAAATGTGTCACAAATAGCAAAGTTTAGGGATTTTGGTGTCACAAAAAAAAGTTCAGGTTAAATGTGTTACATGGGGTAAAGTTTGGGGTTTTTGGTGGCTTTTTCCCTTGTATATATCATGTGACGTCTGGATTTTACTAAATGCGTGTCGATTTTGCTTTGAATCAATCTCGTCCTCAGCAGGTTTGGAATGTCTCGACATACAGTCACGTCTCTCGTGCGATACTTCGGCGTCCATGAGAATGGACACCCGCGAGATCGGATGAACATGACCCAAGCCATCTCTATTCTAAGTCGGATCACGTGAGCTCGAGTTCTGTATGGCCAGCGCCCTCCTCATCGGCTCCGAGGTGGTTTTAACCCCGAGGCCGACCGGGCGATCATCGCCTCTACAGGGGGGCACCGGGGGAGCGCGCGGGGGACATGGGCTCTCTCGATAAACCCGATCGAGTCAGATCGGCTCGGCCGGTTCGGCCGTCTCGATCGATGATGGCTCCAGTTTTACCGGGCCCGAGAAAGGATTAGCAGGGAGCTCAAAAAAAAAGGGGGGAATGGCTGATTAACCATCGATTTTGTGATTATTCCCACGGCGTGGCATCAAATTGGAGGGGGGCGTCTTTTGAGCAATCTTGGGCTTCATCTTCCCTGCATGGGCTGCTCCTCTCTATCTCTTTCTCTCTCTCTCTTCGCTCCTCACTGTTCTCCGCTCACATCCTTTTCTGCTTTATGCTCTCTCTTCCTGTTCCTCTGCATCCCTTGCCGTCGCTATCATCATCTCTCTCTCTCTCTCTCTCTCTCTATCTCTGACTTTCATGGACCCTCGACGAAACCCTCGCTCCGTCAGCGACCCGAAGGTCCGCCAGGTCGGGTTCTTCGCCCCTCCCCCCGACCGCTCCCAGTCCGGACCCCCCGACCTCCCGATCTCCTCCTCCGCCGCTTCCCCCCCGCCGCCCCCCGCCCCGGCCGCCGCGGCCGCGGCCGCCTCCGTCTCCGTCGTCTCCCCCTCCGGCAACTCCGTCTCCCCGGTCATGATCCCCCCGCCCCGCCACCACTCCGACAACCTCGCCCTCCTCTCCCGCCCCGTCCCCGTCCCCGTCCCCGTCCCCGTCCCCTTCCCCACCGCCCCCTCCAGCTACACCCCCGCCTCGGACTTCTCACCCTCCTCCGCCGCCGCCGCCGCCGCCGCCGCCTCCTCGTACTCGGGGAAGCCCGCCGCGGCGGGGGCGGGGGCCGACGGCGAGCTCGGCGACGACGTGGCCATGTCGCCAGGCCGGGTCGGGAGGGGGAGGGTGATGGCGACCAGCGTGCCGGCGAGCGGGCTGACCACGGTGTCCGTCGTCACGATGCCTCCTGGGATTACCGGTATGTGAGTTGCTCGTCGTGAATTTGTGCTGTTTGGGTGTAGATTTAATTGGGTGCTTCGAATTGAGGTCGTGAATGTAAAAGATGGAATGTGGCAAGCTTTTCCTTTTTCTTTTCGGCTTAAGAGGTTGAATTCTTTGGGGGTTGGGTAAGATTGCTGGGCGGTGGGAGATCTGTGTGGATAAAAGTTAGGATTATGCTTGGTTTTGGATGAGCGAGTATAGGTCTTACTTGCTTGGTTTCGATTGTAGAGTGGGAAATGATGGGCAATTGCTGAATGTCTTGTTTAGGGAGTAATGGCCAGGTGGACTCTTTAAGGAATTTGAATAATTAACTGGTCATTTGGGAGGATTTAGCGATAATCATTCTTGACGACCGGTCTTGGGGATTTTGACCTTATCAAGGTTTATGTAAGGTGCATTTGGCAAATTCTATATATGAAAGAAGAGTGGCTTAAAGAATGTAATGATATTGGCACGCTGCAGTATTCATCCTTGAGTAGCCTTTGTCATAGCAGACATTTTCTTGGTACTTTTATTTAAAGGATCTTTTTCCCATGAACGTTGAGATTACGTTCAAATGAATTTTTGCTGCTTTCTGGAAAGTACTTCCAAAAAACGCTTGAGCAAATATCAAAGGGGAAAAAATTGATTGCAGAGAAGGTCGGGGGAGCCTCGGTGGAAGTGCAGAATGAGCGTCCTGCTAATTCAAAGCCCCAAAAGGAGAAAATGACGAAGGCTGAAAGGCGTGCTCTACAGGAGGCTCAGCGAGCTGCCAAAGCTGCTACTAAAGGTGCATGTTTTTCTCTTGTTGCTTGGTCCGATAAATCCTGCACTTGGTGAAAGATCCCTTTGAGCTGTTTGATTTTGCAGTTCCTCCGTCGGGTTCTTAATCTACTCTAGGTTTTGACTTTTTAATACTTAGATGTAATCTTTATCTGCCAAAGGTATGCCCAATCATTAATATTGGCCTTCGTCTTGGAATCACAGATACTTGTTGATGGTGTTTTCTTACTTTGAATTTATGATATATGTCACATCATCAACTAGGCATTTGGTTTCATGTTTATGTGCTGCACTTCAGTAGAACCATTAGTACCTGCATGCATGTGCGCATGTCTTGAAAATTTTGATCTCTGTTTTTCTAGGGGAAGGAAGTAAGGCCGCTAGAGCTGCTCCTGGGGCTGTATCGTCCGAAATCACAAAGCCTAATAAAGCTGTAAAGCCTTCTCAAAAGAAGAGTGATAGTGCTTCAGTTGCACCTTCTGAGAAGAAGGGTCCTGGGGCTGAACGGCCTCCAGAAAAGGAAAGAAAGAAAGATGTACCGCATCCGCGCATGCAATACGATGATGAAAGCCGAGTGGAGAAGGCTAAAAGGAAGGCAGTTGTAAAACAAACAGAGGCTCGAAACAGAGTTGAATTGTTCAGGCATTTGCCCCAATATGAACATGGAAGTCAGCTTCCTGATCTTGAGTCAAAGTTTTTCCAACTTGAGCTGATGCATCCAGCTGTATACAAGGTGGTCATTTTGAATTTTCAAAGTGCGCTTTTATGCATGCGAGCTTGCCTGAAGAATTATCGTTTGGCATTCAGTGCGAACATCACTTTTGTCCCTAAATTCTGGAAGTTATGCTGTGTGCATTCCAATTTCAAAACTATATGGTACGTGACCTGCTATATAGTGAGTGGTAATCAGCAAGGCATGTTAAAGAGGGTTTTTTTCACACTCATAACTTTTAGTTGCTGACTTTTTCCTAACTATTTGAGGGCATGCTTCCTTTGGTATATCTTAGAGTAATAGGGTTAATAGTCAAGTGTCAACATGGTAATCCACTGGATCAACTAAATTACTTAATTCTGTTAATTCTGCTGGTATGGCTTGTATTATTCTTGCTTCTTGGCTTAAGTTGGTCGTGTGACCTGGTTAGATGAGGAGGAATACTGACTGTGGCATTTTTGAGAGTTCAATTTTAGTTGTGAAGGGTATGGGGGGTTAGCTCCTGCAGCAATGCGGATCCTAGGTATCGTGTGGATTGATCGACCGATGACATTATTTACTTGTAATTTGTGGAGTTCTCTTGTTGAATTCAGTCACGACTTTTTGGAATTTGTTAGGACAGTCATCTGGTTACGCTTATCACCAAAACAGATGTGCGACCTTTTGGTTGAGAATCATAATTAGCTTGGCCAAAAATGCTCACTACAGTTTTGATTCTTGTGATGGATGAAGTAATTTTCTTTTCTCCTGTCTATCATTGCCCTCTCTATGTGCAGGTTGGTTTACAGTATTTATATGGAGATGTATGTGGGGGTAATGCTCGTTGTATTGCCATGCTTAAAGCATTTCAAGAGGTGATCAAAGAATACTCAACCCCGCCGGAGAAGACTTTAAGCAGAGACTTAACTGCGAAAATCAGTAGCTATGTTTCATTTTTCACTGAATGTCGGCCACTTTCAGTTAGCATGGGTAATGCCATTAGGTTTTTGAAAAGCCGAATTGCGAAGCTACCTTTGACGGTGTCAGAGTTGGAGGCAAAAGCAAGTCTGCATTCAGATATCGATCATTTTATAAATGAGAAGATTATACTTGCAGACAAAGTCATGGTTAGCCATGCTGTTACAAAGATCCGGGATGATGATGTGCTTCTTACATATGGATCACCCTCTGCAGTTGAAATGATACTGTTACATGCCCACGAGCTGGGCAAACAGTTCCGTGTTGTGGTGGTGGACTCTCGTCCAAAGCTGGAAGGACAACTTTTACTTCGTAGGTTGGTAGGAAAGGGTATTAATTGTACATACATAAACATAAATGCTGTTTCTTACATCATGCATGAAGTTACTCGAGTATTTTTGGGCGCATCAGCAGTATTATCAAATGGAACTGTATATTCACGCGTTGGGACTGCATGTGTTGCTATGGTTGCACATGCTTTCCGGGTACCAGTCCTGGTATGCTGTGAGGCATACAAGTTTCACGAGAGGGTACAGCTTGACTCAATATGCTCTAACGAGCTCGGTGCGTGTTACTAGTTTCTTTGATTATAGACGAGTTTCGATATATCTAGATAGCAACTCGTATGCTTTCTGGCTCAGCTCTCTGCAACATTTATTGCAGGTGATCCGGATGTCATTTCAAAAGTTCCAGGTAGAGAAGAAAGCGTTGGTTTGGATGGTTTGCCCAATAGCGGCAATCTTCAGCTTCTTAATCTGATGTAAGCTTCTTTTTCTGACGAATCTGATGTAGGCAATATGATTAATTTGGTCAGTCACCTCAATCATCGCATCCTCTCTCTAACATGCGATTCTTGGGGATTTTGATTGGCAGATATGATGCAACTCCTTCAGATTATGTCTCTATGATAATAACTGATTATGGCATGGTAAGTTAGACTGTTCTTGGGCTGTTACGAACTGTGGAATGATTCTGCCTCTTTGTGCTCTCGAGCGTCATTTACTCTATGAATAGACTTGCCTGTGCAAATGTCTATGGACACTTGGGCCTCAATTGTTGATGGTAGTTAGTCTATATAGGTACCAAATGGGACCGTGGAGAGAAGCGTTGCCAGAATATTTCTTATTATGACATCAAATGGAGATTGCAGCGTAATGGTTTGTGTTTTCGTGCTTCGTTTAGGTCCCCCCAACAAGTGTGCCGGTCATTGTAAGAGAATATCGAAGGGAGCATCTATGGATATAACTAGCCATTGAATGGATCCTGGAGACAACTCAAAATTTTGTCCACACTGCATTCGACTTTAACACAGCTGATGCAGTTAGAAGAATAAAAATCATTTGTGTTATTGATTAATGTGCTCATTTTTACGTTCACCAATGATTATGTGCCTCATTTTGCTGTGGAGAAGAGGATGTTCTTTTCTTGTTTTACCTGACTCTGTGAAGAGCGCGATTCTCCGCCTCTCCGGGCAGATTTAGTGATGCAAACGCTTGCTTGTTGTAACGTTTCCGTGCCCCCTGGGTGTCACATTTATGCTGTTTAGCTAGTTCGGATTTTGAACTTTTTCGCTTCCCTGTTGGTGAAGGTGAATGTGTTCTTCAGTCGAAGTGGATGAGAACAACCACAAGTGGTCACTTGGACATACCTTTGCTAAACCATTCACTATCTTCTGTTCATGCTACTGTTATTGTTGCTCAACAATACACGACCGTTGTTCTGCACCATAGACTAGAGCAAAATCACGAGTTACATTTGCTTAGATTATATACTCTCTGGCAAAGCCAAGGCCGGTTTAAAAATCAAATGAGATGAATCCTCTTGTTGGAAAAATAAGAAGCAAATACAGAACTTGTATATCCGTTTTTGGGCCTTGCCCTTCTCACGCGTGCGCTCATTCTTGCTCATTCTTTTTGAGAAACCCTAACTTCATTGTTCCTAAATTGCTGAGGGGTTAGGTGAAACTAAATCATTGATGGTAGCACTTCCGGTAAAGAATAATATTCAGTCCCTTCTGCTTTACCTTGTTCCTTTGACATGGTCTTATGCGCTGTTAAGGGAACCATTTTATTAGCTCAAGAAAGAGGAATTTACATGCAAACTTTGTGGCATGCCGCTGTCCATGGAAGCAGGATCGACCCCGGTCCCCTGAAAAGCGAAGATGGTTTGTTTTCCAATGCAAGGAGGGTGCAAAAATATGGAGGAACCAGACTTAGGCTAATTGTTGTTATTGTCATAGATATCCGTACTTAGGCTTGATAAGACCCAGTCAAATTCTTTCTCTTCAAGACAAGAACAAAAGTACCACTCCCCCCTCCTAAATGAAAGTGAAAAACAGACCGCTGGTTCGGTGGTCCAACGGTCTTTATACTCACCTCTCTCGTCAAGATACATATGATCAGTGAAAGAGTAGGTATTCCAAAAGCCAAGGTAAGTTCAGCCGTCAGTTGAGAGCAGAGCAGAGAGTTGAGCTGTCCTAAACAAGATGCTGTGGCTCTTTGCCACATAGACAGACATCAATTAAGGGTTCAAGAGTTTGCCCATCCTCGTCCTCGTGGTCCACCAGGTCCACTCATCCCGCGACGACAGTTTCAACATACTCATTCTCTTCCCAAAGATAAGTCCCACATCCAGTTTCCACGTGATGATTTGACCGGATGGAGCAAATATGCTGCTGAGGTGGAATTCTTGGATTGCCCAATCATCAAAGGGATGATAATATTTCCAAAGCATTCTGAAGCATGTTATGCACTGTAGGTAAGCTGTGAAACTGCCTAAACACAGCATGGGCATGCACAAAACTTTAGCTTGGAGATGCTAGCTATGGATGTCTTGTCAGAGAAGGGTGTAAACAGTAAGGTTTCATCGACACCGACACCATAGAACTAAATTACAGACGGCATCAACTCCATTGTAATTGCCACTCTCACCATTACTAATATCATGCAGTGCTTGGAATGAACATCCAGGTTGTTATCCATGGGACTAGAGCATCGGCAACATAAACTTGTCGACAATTTAAGTGACACAAGTAACTCAACCATTCAGTGCTATCACAATGTTAGATCTGCATAATAAAACAAAATGTTGAGAAAAATTTCTCGGATGCTGTAATATTTCACCAATATCCTGTGTAGATTCAACGGTACAGCCTAAGATTAATAGACGACTGCAAAACAGAACTTCTAAAGATTGTGCATACTCAACTGAACCTCGGCAGAATCACCCTTGGAATTGGCAGGGGTAATGACAGCGAGGATCACTAAACCACCCAATACAACCACCAATATGCCCAATGAGTTAACTAGCAAGGCCTCCGATGAATAACGTGATATGATGTGATTCGTTTGGAGGAATGTGGCTTTCTCCAGAAAACCGGTGGCACAAGTAGCAACAGCAAGGGCATAAATATAAAGCCCGAAGAAGAGGTGCCATGGAAGTAACGTAGTTCTGCTATTCCTTGAGCCTCCTGGGTTCCAGAAGGTCGCAAAACCGGTAGCCCACTAAACAAAGTAAGTAAAACGTCAAAAGGTTCATTAGCAAATAAGCTAAGCTCTAAATTGTGGGTTTAAAGCGACAAAAGAGAAAACGGAGGTAAGCGGAGGACCTGAATGCTAAAGAGGAAAAGGCAAGCCAGACCCAGCCAAGAATGCAGGCTGTAGAAATTGTCAACACCCTTGTCGATATGGAATTTCCACGCAGCCCAGAGTCCGACAATGCTTAGACACAAGGCCAAAAATTGGAGAGTAAGATGAACTAGTTTTCTGAAGCTCTTCGTCCCTGGAAATGTCTTGTATGCTAGGATGGCTGCAGGAAGAAACATCCAATGCACTAGCCATTATTCATCCAAAAAGATCATTTTCACCCAATGGAGTAAAAAACAAACGGTGATAAAATTAAAAAGCCCGCGAATATGACGCTTATGTTATCAAATAACTTGGAGAAAATGGAAATTTTTGTCATGATGCCAGAAAATTGCCACAACTAAACCTACGTGTAATGCTAGTTCACAGAGAAAGGAAGTGCACCCACCTTCACCATTGAGAAGTATGAGTCCGAACACCATTAGAACAGGGTGGACCTATGTAAAAGCAGTAGCACGAATCAGAAGGCGCAAAACAACAAACACCAAAGCTGCATGAGGCGCATTATCACCAATACTAAGAATCTAAAAGAGAATAAATGTGAAGCCACACTAAACATTAACAAGTCTCTTCATTTTCAGGGCAAGTCACGAGATATTGATCAGATTAACCAAACGACCCTCGAAGCCGAGTCAAATCACGACACAGAATGTACCAACCCCCAACAAAAGCCACCACTGCTTCAGACAAAAATCCATTCTCACTCGAAACAAAACAACCTACGCAACCCACATTCGCAAAACCAACGAAATGCCTCAAACAATCATCACACGACCAGAGAGAGAGAGAGAGAGAGGGAGAAATTACATTGAAGATAAGATCCTTCCTGTCGGAGACGAGCGCCAGGCCACCCCGGTAGCGCACCGCCCAGATGAGCACCAGAGCCGTGACGGTGACTCCGATCACTCTAATGATAGGGATGATGGAGAATCCAGCTACAGGGGCACCCATCGTTTCATCCAAAGCCCAAAAAGAAAAGAACCCACAAGAAAATGAAGAGGAAAGGCGAGATCTTTCGGACGAAAGTCGCGACCTTTGGCTCTCGCCGAGCGAAAGCGACGGCAGTAGCAGCGCGGAAGCGAAGGCGGAAGGCGATCTGGATCTTTGGGCTTCCTTTCACTTCAGATGAGAAGTGGGTGAATTTTTTTTTTCCCTTTTTTTTGTGGAGTAATTAGTCAAACCATCTTCTAGGCCAATAGAAAAAGTCAAATCCATCTTTAGGTTGGCAAGTCAAGTAGGCTCTCGAGATAATTACATTGATCAACGCAAATTGCTCGTGAACAAAACCGGCGGCGGCCCAAGAATTTCCTGCCGGTTTTGCGCACATTAAAGTCCGTTGATCACGCCACGACGGAGCTAAGTTTATGGCAAGAAATTCATGATTATTCTGTAGTGAGTTATCGTCCATATTGAAAGAGTGATCGAATTATTTGGTGCTCTTTTATTTGGTGGTGTCTCGGTTCAATTATATTGGGTCATTTTACCTTATTTGCCACGGGTCATGTCTGTCATCATTTGTACGAGGTAATGAGTTTATGGACCAAGTGTTTCCAGTTGACAAGCAAAACTCAAATTAACCCGGTTCAATAACACTTATCAGGATGTTTGTCAATTTTCATACATAGGTACAAATAAGAAACATGTGGCATACACATATCATGTTGTCTGATCTTAACTGATAACCATACACCAAATATATCAAATTGATCAAGGCCCATGGCATGTGCTTATATAGATCGGAGTGTATAGATAAATGCATGTAAGATGTCACCGAGTACATCTTTTATTTAAATGGCCTTGTTAATCTCATGGCCCTACATGGTCACACTCGGGCGCAGGTACAATGCAGACCCCTTAGTGACATCTCGGTTTCGGGTGCTCGGGACACCCCCATAAATTTGATGGCGACAGTGGCATCGGACGCGAACAGCATTTCACATTACCTATTGATTCGCCTTTCTTAGTGTTTTGTTCGGAATTGATACACAAAGTAAGTGGTGCGTGCCTCGAAGGGGCATAGAAAAAGCTCGATGTGCGCGCCACTACGACCGAGGTAAGAAGAGAAGGAAAGACGTGAGAAAAGTAGAGTGAATTCACCGTTATGATCCTTTCGTTGAGCCGCTTGTCGAGCCTCGGTGGACGGTGAAAAGAGGGGCGACGGAAAGGAAGAGAGCGAACGCCACGAGGAAACGCAAATCCTTCCTCATGTTGTGGGGAGGTTTACTTCGCTAATTCTGACCACTTTAACATAGCCTAGAAGGGCGAAACGATATAATTTATATTAGCTTTCCGTGGCAAAGGGTTTATCGGAGCTCAAAGCAAATTGACTCTAGTCCATCATCGTCGCCATCATCATCATCAACTAATACAGCAAAATCAATTGACTCCAAAGTCCAAAGTCATGGCAAGCCGCTCGCACCGTTTGACACGAGCGTCCACCGGAATTGACACGAGATGATATGAATAAGATCGGCATGAAGATCGGTCGATAGTCTTCTTTTTCCCCCATGAAAGAAAATCTTCACTCGCCCAATCAATGATACAACACAACCGTACTTAAAAATTATTTACCAGGTAATTTAGTGAAAGACAACCGGAACGTGCTTAGACAAAATTAATCCTATTGCATCCGTTTGGTTTATCTGAACACTCGATTGAAATTAACCGCGGCATGTCGTGAAGCCACTTCGAGGGAACTTTCTAGGTTGGCAAGTCAAGTAGGCTCTCGAGATGATTACATTGATCAATGCAAATTGCTCGTGAACAAAACCGACGGCGATCCAGGAATTTCCTCCCGGTTTTGCTTACATTAGAGGCCATTGATGGTGCTGGATGTTTCGACAGAGATAAGTTTATGGTAAGAAATTCATGATAATTCTGCATTGAATTATCATCCATGTTGAAAGAGCGATTGAATTATTTGGTGACACCCCGATTCAGCTATATATGGTCGTTTAACTTTATTCGCCACGGGCCGTGTCTCTCGTCATTTGTGCTAGGTAACCAGTTTATGGACGGAGTATTCCCAGTCGATAACTATGAAGGCGTGTGATGAGTTTTTGTACTAGAGGACATATTCAAATGCCGGTCCAATAGCATCAACGGAAATTCCCTAATGTTCTCTTTCACCAAGGAAAAGAAGTAGTACCCACTCCACGTTCATACCAAGAAGAATTAGGATGTTTAGTTACATATTGCCTGATATAGTGATGAAAGGCCAAGAAGTTACATCAATGAGCGTAGTATACGTACTAATTTAAATTTAGATCATCGATGGGTCTCATGTGCGACCAACGTGAGTCTTGTTAGATTTGATGATCTAGATTCAGTCCAGTACATATGACACACTCATCAAATAATTTTCTACAAAATCTCATTCAATGAACAAAAATCTAATTGATATTGTTGAAAGAATGAAGGTAGGATTTTTCTACTCAAGAGGGTGGACTTAAGGCAAGAAAGTTTGGCGTGAAGTATTGGTGAACCCTATAAATTTCTTTTGTATAATGCTTCCAATTAACAAGTGGATTTAGAGCACTTGTAGTATATTACAAAAAGCATTTTTATTAAAAAGTGCCTCCAGGTATCTGTTAAGCAACTAAATAAGTACAATTTACGATTTTCAATACAATGCCTTTTCTTGTATTCTATGCGAATCGGTGTTTTGAAAATCGGAATACTTACGAGATCATACTAAAAAATAGAATTGATTAATTTTTCAAAGTATCGATTATAAATAGGACGAGTAGCCAATGCACAGAAAAATGTAAAGCTTCTTTTATATTGGTAGTTAACAGGTGGCCGTGGTCAAGTCGTTAATAGGATCTCAACGCAATTCAAAGCATTTTTAAGAGTGCTCCAAAGGCACTTATTAAGTATTACTAAAGTTGCTTTGAAAATATAAAACTTTTTCACTTAGTTTTAGTGACTTTCTTATGGTGTGCACTTCAAATTTCAACATCTTAAGAAAAGATTTATTTTCGGTTTAAATTCATTTAGTTAGTCCCCTGGAGACACTTGCTAGCGAGACTCGATTAATTATACTACGTCAATGTAATTAATGCGATGAAGGAAATTAAACTTTTTTTGCTTAATAATATGTCGTATTATATGTTGTTCTCATTTACCATACCATACCATATATACTTGGCCAGTGGCCACAATCTCTCTCTCTCTCTCTCTCTCTCTCTCTCTCTCTCTCTCTCTCTCTCTCTCTCTCTCTCTCTCTCTCTCTCTCTCTCTCTCTCTCTCTATCTATATATATATATATATATATATATATATATATATATGAGTAGAGGTCTAAATATCCTCATGCCAGCACTTTGAAGAGGTTGAATATATTTATGTTGTCGTGCTAGATCGTCAATTTTCATTTATAAATACAAATAAGAAACATGTGGTGAACACATATCATGTTGTGATCTAACTGATAACCATACACCAAATATATCAAATTGATTAAGGCCTATAGCAGTACATATATAGATCGGATTGTCTCGATAAATGCATGAAAGATATCGCCGAGTACATCTTTTATCTAAATGGCCTTCTCAATCTCATGGCCATGCACGGTCGCACTGACGCGTAGGTATTATGCAGGCCCTGTCGTTACAGCTCGCTTTCAGGCCCTGACACCCCAGTGTTGTGTGGGTGACTAACGGATCCAATGGCAATGAGCAGCATCCTACAACACCTGTTGATTCATCTTTCTTAATGTTGTGTTCGGAATTGATACACAAAATGGTGCGTGCCGCGAAGGGACATAGAAAAAGCCCAATGTGCTTGTCATTACGAGTAACGAAATAAGAGAAGGAAGACGCCGGAAAAGTAGAGTGAATTCACCTTTCTGAACCTGTGGTTGAGCTGCTAGTTGGGCCACGATGGAAGGTGAAAAGAGAGGAGCGACGTAAATGAAGAGAGCGCACGCCACAAGGAAACGCAAAACCTTCCTCATGCTGTGGGAGGTTTACTTCGTTAATTGTGTCCACTTTAACAGAGCCTAAGGCGAGACGATAATCTCTCAGGTGCCGGTAAATTTATATTAGCTTTCCCTGGCAAAAGGGTTTATTGGAGCTCAAAGCAAGTTGACTCTGGTCCATTAGCGTCGTCATTTTCATCAACTACAAGATCAAAATCAATAGACTCCAAAGTCCAAAGTCATTGCAAGCTGTTTGCACCGTTTGACACGAGAGCGCACCCGAATTGACGAGATGATTTGAATTATACCGGCATCAAGGTCGGTCGATAGTCTTCTTTTCCCCCATAAGAGAAAATCGTCACTTGCCCAGTCAATGATAGAAAACAACTGCAATTAAAATTATTTACCAAGTAATGCAGTGAAAGACAACCCGTACGCCTAGACAAAATTAATCCTATCGCATCAGTCTAGTTTATTTTTAATACTCAATTAAAATTTATTGCGGCATGTCGTGAAGAAACTACGAGTGAACTTTCTTGGAATAGGATAAATCCATGAACCACCAAGGACAAGCTCCGACAAAAGAGCCAGAGAGATTACGTCAAATGATCAATTGATCAGATAACTTCGGTGGAGAAAGAAATATTGTCAGCGATGTGGCAAGCTCTTAAATTGCGTTTGGTTGTCCGAATTTCTAATTACGATAAGATTATATAGGATATGATACGAAATCAAAGAATTTGGCTATATCTATTCACTGTTTGGTGAATCGCAGCAATAAAACAGAATATTTTCATATTTTATCACGTCCATTATTTGTTATTTACGACATATCAATATAAATGAATATAAAAATGCACAAACAAATATTGTAAAAATCTCTCATAATTCACTATCAAATCTAGTAAGAGAGTAAAAATATGATCATTCACTTTTGTGATTACGAAAAGTATAGTATTTGGACCCCCCTCGCTACTTTTGTGAAACTTCAACATGAACCACAAAATTACATAGGAGTTTCGACTCTGTTGCTGCTTTTGTGGACTTTAGACATGAACGGGAGACTTGCGAATAAGAAGAAACTTAGACTCTCTCGCCATGTTCATGGAACTTGACATGAACTAAAAACTACAGAGCTGTGAAACTTCAATGTGAACCATAGATACATAGGAGTAGGAGACGAATGATGGTAGGTTTTTTTAGAAATTTCATTGCCCCTCATTTTACAAGAATTAGAAAGATTCTTCTAAAATTTGAATTTGTTTATTAAAATCTGGGTTCTTCTACCTCATTTTTATTTACTCAATTTTTTTTAAAATTTTTCCATCTCTTTTTAATTTTTTTTATTCCCTTCCATCGGTCCTTTATAAAAATTTTATCAACTTATAAACTATACTATTATACCTAAAATATGTAATGATATAGATATTAAATATATATTATAGAGTAGAAAGAAATTCAATTATATAAACAATATAGGAATATATAAAAACGACAATTATTTTTTTGGTATTCTAAATTATCTTTTTAATATTATAACTCAAATATTTTTTTATATTTAAATATTAATTTATTTTATTATTTGACAAGTTTGTTTCGAAAAAAATAGCTTTTATACCATTAATATGAAAAATCCTATGTACCTTTATCCCACCTCCCCTAGGATAATTATATCCAGGCTATATCGCACTTATATCCTACTTTATCCCATTTTGAGCACGAACAAATACAGGATAGGATAAATGGACTCAACCGATGTCATCTGGGCTACCAAATGCAACCTTATTATCTTAATGTGTCCAACCTTTCAGTTTAACTGATCTTTATGGATGTAAGTAAATGGACTCAACCAATTTAGTGGAAGACAAAAAAGCTATGCTTTAATCATAGCCCCCACAAAATTTCCACATTTGTTTCCAAAAAAGCCTCATTCTAGATCCTAACTATTGTGGAAACCAAGCGATTAAACAATAAAATTGACGGAACAAGAAAATAAATCGGACACCAGATTTACGTGGTTGGATTGTAGTGACCTATGCCCACGGGGAGAGCAATAATAAATTCTACTATAGATCAAACGATACAAGAGTACAATCACACTCAAGTCACTCAAACACTATAAGTGTTTCCTAAGCCCTAATTACACCTAATAACTTACGTAGTGTTTATCCCCACAATTCCTCACGAAATAACCTCATAATCTCGTAAAAGAATTATACACAAATTTTACCATAAGATTTAATCGGCTTCAACACTAACTTCGCGAATGTAATTCATGAACAAGAATCAATGGAGAAAGCACACTGTCAAGCACTTGGACGGCGCTTCCTTCTGTCCCACAACCACAACGATATTTACTATATATATAGAAGCAAGACCCACAAAAGATAAGGCTTAATTCCAAAAAAAACACCAATTTTAGTTCGAGTGATAATTCTAGTTCAAACTTTTTTTGTCTCTAAAAAAAACACCAATTTTAGGTCGATTGACAATTCTGGCCCCAACTTTTTTTTGTCTCATAATAAATCACCAATTTTCACTTAAATCCCAAATCTGACCTCTCTTGACTTAAAACCATTGATTATCCAACTTGACTATTCTACCTCAGCAATAAATCCACGTGGCTTGCTGATTAGATTTACAGTACTATTCATTGTCTTCTTCTCTGAGTCACAACTTAAAGAATAATGGTAAAACCGTTCATCTCCTTCACTTCATCGGCAAATCAAAGAGATATCTAGATTGAATCTCTCTGGTCAGATTTCGTCGTTTTGTCATACTTTGAAGTTGTAGACCACCGCTCGTCAACAGATGCCATGGACGATATCCGCTAATCTCACGTCTATAATTTTGTTTCTCAAACAAGGGTAACTTCAGAAAGTCAATGGGGGACCATACTTGAGATAAAAGTGAAAGTTGGTGATTTTTTATAAGATAAAAAAAATTGAGGTCAAAATTGTGACTCAACCTAAAGTTGATGCTTTTTTTCAAGACAAAAAAAAAGTTGGGGCCAAAATTATCATTCGATTTAAAGTTGGTACTTTTTTTTAATTAGCCTCAAAGGATAAACCGTTGATTATTGACATGTGAACCTCCACCAAAAGGAAAGTAAATATTGGATCAGTCAAAAAATGAACGCCCAATTGGAGAGGGAAACAAGTCCAACTGCACTTTCCTTTTTGTTGTGTTTTTCTTCACCGACTTCATTGCAGAAGTTATAGTCCGTATATTTCGGTCAAAAGACTAAGTTCTGACTTTCCCTTCTTTTATTAGTTCTTTTTTTTCTTTGCCAACTTCTCCTTCAATCGTGGGAATATTTCCTTTTCTGCAAGTTACGTAAATTAAGGTCCAAAACTCGCTCGATTCAAAACATTCGCAAATAATAATTCATCTCAAGACGGGTTTCATTCATGAACTCAAACTCGAGATATATTTTAACACTAATTAACCTTTTCACATATACAAGCCAAGCCTTCAGTTTTGACCATAACGAAGCTTTCTACAATTCCAAACCTTCTTACATATCCAACCCAAAGCTTCAGTTTTGACCCTAACTAACATTTTCACAATTCCAAGCCAATTAAACAAAGTGACCGTCTTTGGTCCATCATAGGACTTCTCAAGGAAAAATTGTCCAAAAAGTTCTAAACTTATTATACGACTGCTAATTTAGTTCTAAACTTTTTAATTTGGCCAATATAGTACTAACCCTCTTTTTGTTATAGTCCATCCGACCAATTAAGGCTGAAAATTGCCGATGTGGCAGTTTAGTCAACATCGGATGTAGCATGGTTGACGATTGATGGACCATCGGCAATCAAAATGGCATCATTTTGTAATTTTTTTTAATTTTCTAAACTCTTTTTTTGTTAATACCATCAAAAACCCCAAATTGGTCACTAGTGACAAATTTACCCCAAATTAATTTTTTGATTCACTAAAAACCTCAAACTGGTATACCTCACTAAAAATCCAAAACTGGTACACTTATAACAAATTTACCCTCCATTAGTTTATGTTAAATTAAATTAATATCACGAAAAATCACAAACTAGTATACCTATGACAAACGGATGGTAAAATCCCAAACTGGAATACCCATCAATTAACATATGTCATCCAACTCGACAATTTGATGGTGAAATTGGGATAAGGATACTAGGAGTGCCATAACTTTCGTATAGTGCTCACTTGAGTGCCATAACTTTTTTTTCGCTGACTTAAGTGCTACTTTTGGCAAAAAAAAGATCACTTGAGTGCCACTTCTGGCGAAAATAGATCATTTGAGTGCCATTTCCAGAAACCATCTTACGTGGATTTTTTTTTATTAATTTTCCAATCCGATGTGGATTTTTAAATATTTTTATTTTATTTTTTTTGAATTTTTTTGAATTTTTATTTTTATTTTTATTTTATTTTCCTTTTTTCCCTTTTTTGTTTCAATGTTGACGAGGATCACCGGCGACCCTCACTGACAATGAAAAAAATTTGCAAAAAAAATGAAAAATAAAAATAAAAGAATTCAAAAAAAATTAAAATTCAAAAAAAATTCAAAAAAAATCCACGTTAGCTCCGGTGAAGCCACGTAGGAAGACCGGTATCCATGTCGGATTTTTTGGCTGCCAAATGGCCAATGGCACTCGAGTGATCACTTTTTGCAGGAAGTGGCACTTGAGTGAGCAAATAAAAAAGTTATGGCACTTAAGTAAGCGCTGTACGAAAGTTATGGCACTCCTAGTGTCCTTGTCCCGGTGAAATTTAATAAAAATTAACGGAAGATAAAATTATCACAAATATACTATTTTGGGATTTTTAATGATCACAAATAAAATTGTCGTTGTCCCGCCTGGGTGGCGCTGCTGGAACGAGCACTCTTCCTCTCGCAAAAGGTTGAGTGTTCGAATCCCGGGCGCCGCAGGGTGATTTAACCGGTGGCACGTGTGTGGTGGCTAGCACGTGTCGCCCCCAGGGTTTACTCCCCGGCTGTCGGCCGTGCGGGGGTTCCCTGGGTTATAAAAAAAAAAAATAGTTCGGGGTAAATTTGTCACATATATACTCGTTTGGGGGGTTTTTTGTGATATTAATTCTTCTTTTTTTTTCCCCTTATTCTTTACTTTTATTGTTCATCTCTTCCCTTCGCCGGTGCCTAGGTAATGGCCCGGGAAGGTTGCCGGCCATAGGTGAGGGCCAATTTGGGTATAGGCAAGGGCATTACGGCCCTTGCCACGCCCTTACTTGATCTAGAGAGCTGAGCCATGATGGAGCAGCGAGCCAGCTTGAGGATGGAGTCAAGCTAGGTTCTAGTTAGGCGGCGAAGGTTGAGGCCAAAGGGATCAACGAAGATGGGCTGTAGAGAAAACTTCCTAATAGATTTTGATTATGATAAAAATATGCATGAGTAAAGTCTAACAAATGCTTTTGAAGTATTCTGAGTCCAGACAGTTATATTTTGGAAGTCTAGACTTTAAGTATATAAGAAGAAGAATGCCAGATTCTGCATCGCAAAAGACAAAACTCAAACTTTGTGCATAGAAGTTGAAGAACCTCAGTTTATAGACTGGAATCAATATATTTAGAATTTACTGAACAAACTACTTTGACTCTAGTTATGAGTGCAAGAACTTTATCCAAACGATATCGCTTACTCAGAACGTAAATAACGACTAGTAATCTGGCTTAGATTTCACCAATGGAAAGAATTGAGTAATTCGATCTTAAAAGGCTATTTTGCAAGGAATATTTATATAGTAAGGTATCCTAAATTGATTGACAATCAAACCCCATGACAAGTTTATTTCTAAATGGAGAAGCTTTATTTATGAAAACCAAAATTCTAGTTGTATGGGCGATCAGATTTAGCGTGATTCTGATTTTATCATTCAACAGCTACTCGATCATTTTTATACAAATCTGTCCAAGATGAAAATTGGAAGATGATCCTCTGAAGACTGTCCAACGGCTAGTTTGGAAGTGGATGAGTATAAAAGGATACAAATTGTCAAATAGCAGAAGTAGAGAGACGAAGTCCAGAATCATTCATTCCAAAGTCTAAGCAAACTCTGACCAGTTTTTACTTGTCTTTCTCGAACTTAAATTTGTGATCTTGATAGACTTTTTGTAAGAGAGATAGAGTAATCCTTCTAAATATCGCTCACAATTTGTAATCTCTTGGTTGATCATCTAGTGAAATTTAACCAGTAAGTTGTTAGTGTGGAAGAGTGGACGTAAGCTTGATCTAAGTCGAACCACTATACATCTGTGTGCATATTCTCTATTCCCTAAAACTCTTTATTGCACATTTATTTGTTCACCATTCAAAGTTCGACTAAAATATGAAAATTGTTCAGACTTTGCTTGAGATCAATTACTTCCGCATTAAAATTGATCAATTTGCATTCAAATCACCTATTCAGCCCCCTCTACGTAATATTTACTAGTCTCATCATGATCGACGGAGAGAAGGTGATCACGAGGCGTCTCTCGGAGCCAATAGGTGAGTAAATTTGTGGGTCATTCCTGGATTGGTCTAAAATATCCATTTGTGTCTAGAGTCTGAGCTTGAGGAAACAATATCAAACAAGAACAATTTCGCGTAGACAGACATGGGCAGAGAGAGAGAGAGAGAGAGAGAGAGAGAGAGAGAGAGAGAGAGAGAGAGAGAGAGAGAGAGATAGAGAGATAGAGAGAGAGAGAGAGAGAGGCTGTGGACTGTGAGGTTGCGAAGAAAAAAATAAAAACAATTATAAAAATTCTCAAAATGACGTCATTTCAATCAACGATGGTCCACATTCGTGCCGGTCGTATTACGTAGGATAGCCAACACTAATTGGATCGGTCGACGCTAATTAGACGCCACATTAATGATTTTCGGCCTAAATTGATCGGATGGACTACATTAGAATTTTGCGCAAAAGTTTACGACTAAATTAGCCAAATTGAAATATCTAGGACTAAATTAGCATTTTTAGAATGTGTTTAGGATTTTTTGGACAATTTTCTTAACTTCTCAATGCACTATGCTGCATCATCCTCGATCAACTATTCATATTTTCATAGCGAAATGATCATATCTTGCAAGTTGTGATTTTCACGGATTTTAACTAGGTGCTTTCAAGCTTTGGATGCATTAAACTCCTGCGAATCAGATGACAAAGGGTGATTGATATATATGTCTTTAAAAGCCTAATTGTCGTACTATAGTAATTTGGCCTCTAAATTGAGTGGTTAAAATGCATTCGGAGAGAAATACTTGCACAACATAGTGTAGTTATTCCATTTCCAAATTTAGACTTGATGTTGTTGGTTAAGAAGACCTGACCATTCGGGGCTTCACGAAATATTTCCTCTCTTCTCAAGTAAATAATAGTTCACATAGAATTTCTCGGGGGAAGTAAGTCATCTTGAAAAGCATCAACCTTTTATACGATATAGACCATTGCAACAAGTAATGATGTAATCTTATTAAGATGCACATGTGAGGGTTTTAGGCGAATATAATCCAACATCACAGATGTGGTTAAGATGGAACAATTAATATATTCAAATTAGTTTATAATTCATTAGCTTAAACTTTGATTGAAGGTGAATCCAATAGATTCGTTGATAGGCTTGAACTTGAACTTCCTTTGGGTGTCTCCTTGCTTGAAGGTATCGGCTTCTGCTTTGCCTTCGAAAAGTGATATCAAAACTGATGATTGAATAGTTGAAAACTCTCAATATGAATTGGCGTCTAGTGATTATTTCAAGGGAAGGATCTTGAATATGACTCTAATCGAGGTGACGGACGGTGTCAAAGTCTGTTAATAATTAAGCCCACAAGGAGAAGAATTTCGGCCACCGTAGGGACAAGCCTTGGTCGAAAATTACATGGGAAAGATGGGCCAAATTGAGCTCAATTCAATTTAATATCCGCCCATGGTAAAACCAAGGTTAATGCTATATAAACAATGTTATGCCTCATAATTCAAAGGAGAAGGCAACTCATAGTCTCCGGACACACATTAGAGAGAAAACACTGGAGAGAGAGAGAGAGTCACGGCCGATACTCCACCCCCTTGGCCGCGACCTGACGCCCCTCGGCCATGCTACGTCTGGTTGGGGAAAATATTTAGTGATTTAATATCACAACATCATTGGCCTACATGACGTGCTTAAACTTGTGTGGCTCCACTCAAAACGGGACACTTGTCCTCCAACGTGGAATTAAAAAAGTGAACCGGAAGCTTTCTTGTCTCTCTCTCCTTTGGCCCGAAGGACTGACACACGCAACAACAATCAATGTTGAATTTATTGCCTCTTTTCTCTCTCTCCCGTCTCTTTGTAGAAGAACTCATTTCAAGTCTTCCTTCAATACCCCTTTGTTCTGCAACTCTCTTCCCCTCCCGAATCCCTTTTCTCTGTCCCTCACTCACCTCAAGCCCTCCCCTCCTCCTCCTCCTCCTCCTCCTCCGCCTACATCTTTGTCGCCGCCGTTGCTTTTCCGGCTCAGACACTAGCCTCTTGAACTCTTCTTGGTCTTCTACTCCAGTCCGTTCCCAATTTCCGGCCCAGTAGAGAGAAAACTATGAGTACTGTGAGACAACTCCTTATCCTGTTCTATTTTTTTGGGCGGAGGAGAGGGAGGAGTATGGCAGAGCCATTAGCCTTCAACTATGTTTTATGCTCACCAGAGGTGCTGGTTAACTGATGTTGGTGGGGAGCAGCAGCTGCAGGAGTTGGTCGGACTAGTGACTTTCTCCGGTTTTATTGGAAACTTATGTTTAGCGTCGCTCGGACTCATCGCTGTGTCTGTGGCCGCATCGATGGCACTGAAGGGAATGACGTGGACTTGGCTTGGTTGGGAGGAGCAATGACGTCATGGAGGCAGGGCGCGGTGACCGTCAAGGCTCAAGGCGGCAATGGCAGGGCGTAGTGAACGTCTAATATTGGCGATATCTTTTCATTATATTTTGGAATTTTGTGCCTTATTGCAAAGATTCTACCTTTCGAAAGTTGGAAAGAATTCTTCTCGTTTCTCTCATTGAGTAAACAGCCCCTATACACTTGCCTTGTTAGTTTGCTTTACCTTGTTCAATAATGAATCCTTTCCATGTACGCTTCTTTGATCGTTTAAAGATAATTCCTCACAATATGCTCGACCGTATTTATATACCCAAATCCTTGACTTTCGCTAAGATCTAGGTAATCACGTGTTGGTTGTTTGTTTGTAAACAAACAAACATAGTGCTCTTTTCTTTATCCCACGTAGGAAAGTTTTGAGAAAGTGGACTATTTTATAACTGTGAATATCTTCTTGCTCTTTAGAGTGAAGATAATGGGGTGTGTGCTAGTCCACATAATACCCGCGTACGGGTGCGCAATTTTGGCGCACTTAGCACTTAGCATGCTTGCGCGGCCGCAGTTTAATTAGCACTAATCCCTTTATATTTTATTTTATTTTGTAAGGTTATCTTATTAATTTTTATTAGTTGAAAGGTTGTATTTTTTTTTGTTTATTAAGTAATTTTCGAAATTATGAAAATTCGGAATTACATATTTATTTATTTATTTATTCCGAATTTTACATGTGTCTTTTCAAGACAATTTTTTGAGATTATGCTTTTAAAGTTTTCAATCTTTTCCGAAGGGTTGCATCTATTCAGTTTGTAACTTCTTCCAAAGGAATATCTTTGTTAGCCTTGCAACCTTTCGTAAAGAATTGCCAGTGTTCTTTAAGACCGATTTCTATATATGTCAATTTTTGGTAAGAAAGAAAATAGAGATCAATTTCTTCAAGTCTTCTTTCGAAAACTACAGCCATTATTTCTTTTGTTTCCTAGAGAGACCCTGGAAAAATACTAGAATTTCTATCTAGTATTCTCATTTTGAGACTTTGTTGTATTCTAGAGGATTTTTGCCAGTGACTATTAGCAATAATTGTGGGACAAATAAATTCTTAAGGAAAGTGATATCACGTCTCAAAATCCGACTTGATTGCTCTTTTAATTCGAAGCCATCCAAATTTACAACATCATGTGCTCACAAATTTAGCCCATATTCTTAAGAAAAATATTTAAGAAAAATATTTGTCGAATCGAAGCTCCAATGATACCTTCCTTGCCGACCAAAATAAAAAATGACACCTTCCTTAAATTCGTGAGTCCATCATTAATGAAAAAGAATCCACCCAATTCTCCTCCTTTTCTTGAGCACTCCCAGTTCCCCAACAATCACCTTTACTGTTGGTTAGTTTAATCTGTAAACTGTAATATTTTAAATATTATAAAACTCAATTATTCATTTTAATCATGTATCATCCGTGAAATTTCAATCCAGATTAACATGTGCAAGGCTGAAAATATCAACTTGAAATTACTGATCATCCACTTTGAGCATCACTTTAGTGGCTCTTGCTGCAGCAGAAGCATAACTAGCCCTCAAAATTACGGCAAAGTGCAAGCGAATTCCAAATCATTTTCAGCATTTTTGTATGTAATTCCCAAAATGAAGCTCAATGATTTCATTCTACTTAGAGGCACTTCCTCCCCAACATTTGGGAAGGAAAGTTGATTCTTTCTGCAAATTCCTTACAATGAGATAAGGAAAAGCAAACATAAAAAGAGAGAAGTAATAAAAATTAAAAGGACTCTGACGACAAAAAGGAAGGCCTAGAACTGTTTTGCATCAAACATAGACCACTTGCAAACGCAGAACCAGCAAATGATGAAGCAAACAAACAAGAAGTTTCCAGCCACATTATATATCTTCACGCCTGCTTTTGTTTTCCATAGTTTTCTCTCTCCTCTGCCACAATATTCTTCATGTAACCGAGCCGGAAATCGGGAACGGACTAGAGTAGAAGATGAAGAAGAGTTCGAGAGGCTAGTGTCGGAGCCATAAAGGCAACGGCGGCGACAAAGACGTAGGCGGAGGAGGAGGAGGAGGGGAGGGCTTGAGGCGAGCGATG
Source organism: Syzygium jambos (assembly GCA_031216235.1). Lineage (NCBI taxonomy): Eukaryota > Viridiplantae > Streptophyta > Magnoliopsida > Myrtales > Myrtaceae > Syzygium > Syzygium jambos. The sequence continues at coordinate 18,223,277 of CM062228.1, forward strand.
GACAGAGAAAGGGATTCGGGAGGGGAAGAGAGTTGCAGAACCGAGGGGTATTGAAGGAAGACTTGAAATGAGTTTTTCTACAAAGAGAGGGGCGAGAGAGAAAAGAGGCAGTAAATTCAACATTGATTGTTGCGTGTGTCAGTCCTTTCGGCTAGAGGAGAGAGACAAGAGAGCTTCCGGTTCACTTTGTTAATTCCACGTCCGAGGACAAGTGTCCTGTTTTGAGTGGAGTCACGTAAGTTTAAGCGTGCCAAATAGGCGGATGACGTGGTTGAAAGGCCACGAAAATGGCACACCCAAGATCACCATAATCAGAAATCGAAACACGATGATGGAGAAATTGTTGATTCGCGTACCTGGTTTGGAATCCATCGAACTTGACGCGGAATTAGCGACGGTTTCACGAACACGAACTCAAGTTCTTCTCCCCTATCCCTTGGTTAGAACACTGGCCTAATGAGATTGCCACTCACGAGAAGAAAGTTCTCTCTAAATCCGTATGTGAGTCAAAATGTGCATCATCAGGTTAGGGGAGGGACTTGAGCGCTATTTATAGAGTCTTCGACCACGGGCCCTCTCATTACGGGCCGGGCCGTACTCGGCCCACACCAGCCAGTCCCATATTAGACTTATTAAGAATCCATATATCTTACCTTTATTAGACCAAACTAATTCAGTCAATTTCAATTAATGAAGCCCATATTAGGAAATTCTTACATTCTCCCACTTGGGCGATATTAATTGAAACACAACTGTGTGAGCACCCTTATATTGGTCTAGAGATTATTCTTAATAGTCAATCCGATCCCATAAAGTCTCGAACACCGAATCATGGCGGTAACTGCATGTACTCACGCAGAGCCTTCCATGGTCACGAGTGCTTTCAACTTTACTGATATGGATTCAATATGGTAGTGTGTCAAATGGACAATACCTCATAATGAGTGATACTTCATGTGTTATCCATTTTGTTAGTCCAAATTCTCTCTCCTTAAGTGTCACAAAACCTAGTGTGTCACCAGAGAATATCCTTTATGGTTCCAACGAACCTGCATATGTCTTAGCTTGATAGTTAACTGTACTTTATGTGTAACAAGACATATTGTTAAGGCTAATACCAAGAATGCCCCATAGCCTGTACTCAAGGTTTACACAATGCCTCGAGATTTTCATCAAATATATGTACTCAACTTGATAAATCTACATTCACAAATACCTCATTGAATGCAAAAGAGTTGATACATATTCAATTATTACAAAAATGTAACAAAATCATATACAAACTTCATAAGAGCAACATAAAACTAAACAGCTCCCACTAATTGACAGTATCCCATGATACTCCTAAGCCCATATTAATGACATGTCGATCAAATACACAAGGGCGAAGGCCTTTAGTTAGCGGATCTGCAATCATATCATCTGTTGAAATGTACTCTACTGCAATGTCACCATCCTGAACTTTTTCCTTTATAGTCAGGTACTTGACCTCCATATGCTTAGACCCCTTGAGACCTCTGTTGTTGTTAACAAACAACACTGCAGAGTTATTGTCACAATACAACTGTATGGGCCTATCCACAAAATCAAATACGGTCAACTCCTTAATGAGGTTTCGGAGCCAAATTGCCTGAGTAGCGGCCGAAAAGCATGCTACAAACTCCGCTTGCATGGTAGAGGATGTCATTGATTTCTGTTTCTCACTTTTCCATGATACTGCACCTCCTGCTAACTTGAAGATGTAACCTGTTGTCGACTTCTTTTCATCCTGACAGCCAGCAAAGTCTGAATCCGAATACCCAACTAGCTGTAGGTCCTGAACATGTTTGTAAATCAGCATATAGTCTTTTGTCGTCTTTAAGTACCTCAAAACCTTCTTGGCAGCAACCCAATGATCGTGTCCTGGATTTGACTGATATCTGCCTAGAAGTCCTGTTGCAAAAGCAATATCTGGCCTAGTACATACTTGAGCATACATAATACTCCCAAGTGCACTAGCATAAGGTACATTCTTCATTTGGGCTTTCTCAAAATCTGAATGAGGACATTGTGACAGACTCAACTTATCACCTTTACTAACAGGAGCAATTCCTGGCTTACATTGCTGCATGTTGAATCTTTCTAAAATACGATCAACATATGCCCTCTGAGATAAACCCAATAATCGGCGAAAACGATTCCTATGAATCTCAATGCCAAGGACAAAAGACGCCTCACCAAGGTCCTTCATATCAAAGTTCTTTGACAACATCTGCTTTGTCTCATGCAGTAAACCAAGGTCACTGCTCGCAAGCAGGATATCATCTACATAGAGTATAAGGAAAATGAATTTCCTCCCACTGACCTTGCAGTATATACACTGATCTACTTTGTTCTCAACAAAACCAAATGAAGCGACAACACTATGAAACTTCAAGTACCATTGTCTAGAAGCTTGTTTGAGACCATAAATAGACTTTTTCAGTCTACATACAAGCGTACCTGAATCATTTGCTGCAAAGCCTTCGGGTTGCATCATATAGACTTCTTCATTAAGGTCTCCATTGAGAAAGGCAGTTTTAACATCCATCTGGTGTAACTCCATATCGAAATGAGCCACTAATGCCATGATCACTCTGAAAGAATCTTTAGAAGAGACCGGAGAAAAAGTTGCTTCATAGTCTACTCCTTCTCTCTGAGTGAAACCCTTAGCTACCAGTCTGGCTTTAAACTTCTCAATCTTTCCTTTGGAGTCCCTTTTAGTCTTATACACCCATTTGCAGCCAATAGGTCTATGACCTTCAGGTAATTCAACAAGTTCCCAAACTCCATTATGCTTCATAGACTGCATTTCATCTCTCATTGCATCCAACCACAGTTCTGACTGAGGACAAGAAACAGCTTCCGCATAAGTCATTGGATCAGCCACAGAACCGATATCGTAGTCTTGCTCTCCTATATAGACTAAATAGTCCGGTGGTATAGCTGATCGTCTCTCCCTAATGGATCTCCTTACAGGAACAACAACAGCCTCATCCTGGACCTGAGAGCCTTGAGGAACTTCATTAGGAGCTGTCTCGACAACAGGATCCCGAGCCTCAACAGGTTCAGTCTGTGGTGTGGGAGTTTCCACAATTATCTGTATGGGAGGAGATAAAGATACAATATTATCCACCGTACTATTATCCTCAATAGTCTGTGAGCAGCTACTTTCTTCGGCCACATCAAACTCCAAAAACTTAGCTGTCTGTGATTCCACAATTCTTGTGCCTCCATTGGGATTATAGAACCGATATCCCTTCGAATGTTCCGGGTAAGATACAAAGTAACACCGAGTGGTTCTGGAGTCCAACTTACTTAATGTTGGATTATACAACTTCACTTCTGCAGGACATCCCCAAACCTTAAGATGGTTTAAGCTAGGCTTACGTCCAGTCCATAACTCAAAAGGAGTCAATGGAACAGCTTTTGTAGGTACACGATTTAGAATGTACAAAGCTGTTTTCAAAGCTTCACCCCACAGAAAACCAGGTAAATTAGTCCTACTAATCATACTCCTCACCATTTCCATGAGGGTGCGATTGCGCCTTTCGGCCACACCATTTTGCTCAGGACTCCCAGGCATAGTAAACTGAGCCACTATCCCAGAATCCTCTAAGTATTTGGCAAATGGCCCCTTAAGCTGTCCGGCATCGCCATGCTTGCCATAATACTCTCCACCTCGGTCAGATCTAACAACCTTTATGACCTTTCCCAACTGTTTCTCGACTTCAGTCCGAAAAATCTTGAACTTATCAAGAGACTCGGACTTTTCTTTAATCAAGTACAGATAGCCATATCGAGAATAGTCATCAATAAATGTGATGAAATAAAAATTTCTACACAAGGTTGCCGTATAGGGTCCACTTATATCAGTGTGAATGACCTCCAACAGGTCAGAACTTCGGACTGCAGTTTTCTTCCTTATCTTGGTCATTTTACCTCTACAACAGTCTACACATGTCTCTAAGTCATCTTTAAGAGCAGGCAGGATGTTAGTCTTTATCAGCCTTTCTACTCTATCCTTAGAGATATGGCCAAGCCGTTTATGCCACAATGTATAAGACTGTTCCTTAGGTAATGGTCTCTTAGAAACAACCTTTTCAGCCGTATAAGCGACGTATATGTCATTGGGAGACAAACATAATCTGTACAATCCGTTGGACATATAACAGCACCCAACCTTATTTGAATTAAGAGACAAAGAAATAACATTGTTCTTGATTTCAAAAGAGTAGCCATACATGTCCAAACACGATACGGAAACTAAGTTCCGTCTAAATGAAGGTACATAGAAAGTGTTTTTCAACATTAATCTAAAACCAGAGTCTAGAATCAAGATTACATCTCCCACAAACACAACATCAGCTTTCTCGTTGTTTCCCACAGTGAGTCTTGATTCATCCTGATTTGGCTTCCTCCGGTTTATGAATCCCTGTATGGTAAACGCAACATGATTAGTTGCACCGCTATCGAGCCACCAAGAACTGGATGGCGCTTCTGATAGGTTGGATTCACAAACAAGTGCCAAAGAATCATTACCTGTAGGCTCACGTTTGGACAACCAAGCTTTGAACTTTCCACAGTCCTTCTTTATGTGACCTTTCTTCTTACAAAAGAAGCAGTGGCCACCATCCCTTTTGAAGGATGTTTTCTTTGGACCCATATTGTCAGATTGACCGGTAGTGTCATGAGTACCTTTATGAGTACGATTTTTGAACTTCTTATCCTTTCTTTTGTGGGAACTAGAAACATATAAGGCCAGATGCCCTTTTTCCTTCTTAAGTTTCTCTTCCTCTGCCACCACCCTTGCTATCAAGTCATTAACTGACCAAGTCTCATCTTGGGAATTATAATTTGTTTTTATAATCCCAAAATCAGGTGGAAGGGTGTTTAGGGCTTGATGCACAATGCAAGCATCAGGAATGGAAACATTAAGAGCTTGAAGCTTCGTCTTTAGGTCTACCATCCTAAGGACATAATCTCTAACCCCAGCAGAACCATCATACTTCATATTGAAGAGCCTTTGAAGAAGTGTACCAACCTCAGCATTAGATGAAATACGGTTTCTGGCCTCTAAGGCTGCCATCATTTCCTTAGCAGTACAGTCAGCTGGCAAACCACTTTTCAAGTGTTCTTGAATGGATTTCTTCATTGTCAATAAACAAATCCGATTGCTCTTTTCCCAGGCAGCATAGTCCGTTTTCTCAGCTTCAGTACTGGTGGCCGAGATATCTGCCGGCTTATCCTTTGTGAGAGCAATATGAACATCCGCCAGCTCCATTCCAAAAAGAAAATCCTCTTTCCATTTCTTAAAGTTCAACCCAGTAAGGACCTCAATTGAAATGGAATTGCCGTTTACAGAAAAGGTGACTGGAAAACAAACAAACAATACAATCAGCATCATGTGAATACTTATATAGAGAATTACATACATCATCACATAATCACCTTTGGGCAGAAAATATGACATGCAGTTGTACATTCTCCACATGACAGCGGCCATGAGAATATATTCTAATCTTTCGTGAAATCACCACCTTTGGGTGTATGAACCACTAAGATCAGTCATTTCTCAAGCACATGCTATACATGTACCCCTCCATGAACTAATACAAGATCACCTCCTTTGGGAGTATAATCACGTAATAGACCAGGAGACATCCCACCACAATATGAGACTGATATCTCTCAAACCCAGTCAAGTGTGCCACTTTGGCGGTCACAACCCAACTGAATTCTTGAAAATCTCTCATACCAGGGATATGAATTTTATGTATCACATTTACTATATACATGTAATGTTAGACGTAAAGACAGGGGCGTATGTCTCTGAAATTACATGTCATGCTAATTATACTGTTCTATTCATTGATAGACAATGAATTACACTCTACATAGTCCTTATGTGGTGATATACATGTGAGCTACTATATGTATTTCCGAAACCATAGAGAAATACACGAAAATACGCAAAAAAATACCCTACAAATACGCGTACATAGGGTTCTATACGTATTTTCACATCTGTAAAAGTTTCAAACATGTAAAATAAATACACCACAATGTAGAGCTTCTCAATACGAGCGCGTCGATACCAAGATCGTCCAAAACGGACGTCGGACGCGCCCGCACGCGCCGCCGGAAGGCGCGGCGCGTGCGCGCGTATTTAGCCGGTCAAACCGGTCTGACCAGGCGGTCCGACCGGTTGACCGGTCCAACTGGTCAACGGTCAACGGACCGGTCCGACCGGTTGACCGGTCGGGTCATCGGTCGGGTCGGGTCGAAAATCCGGGTCGGGTCAGGATCCGGGTCGGGTCAACGATCGGGTCGGGTCAAAAACCGGGTCGGTCCGGATCCGGGTCGGGTCAACGACCGGGTCGGTTCAAGATCCGGGTCAACCGGATCCGTGCCCGCTGACGTCATGCTGACGTCAGCATACCGTTACCGGGCGAAGAAACGCGCCGGTTCGGCACGGCCGCGCGTGGCCGTCACGCGCCGCCGCGCCTAGGGCGCGTGTAGGCGCGTGACGGCGCGTCCGGCCTCCTCCGGCGACGTGCCGCCCATCAATCTTCTCGTCTTGACGAGTAGATTCCAAATATGCAATAAAATTTAACTTTTATCCGATAAAAAATTTCGAAACTGGGCAAAAACCTCTCGGTCAAGACGAAAAACGGTTCTAATCTGGTTTGTTTCGATTCTAATCAATGGCAGGCTCTGATACCAAATGAAAGGCCACGAAAATGGCACACCCAAGATCACCATAATCAGAAATCGAAACACGATGATGGAGAAATTGTTGATTCGCGTACCTGGTTTGGAATCCATCGAACTTGACGCGGAATTAGCGACGGTTTCACGAACACGAACTCAAGTTCTTCTCCCCTATCCCTTGGTTAGAACACTGGCCTAATGAGATTGCCACTCACGAGAAGAAAGTTCTCTCTAAATCCGTATGTGAGTCAAAATGTGCATCATCAGGTTAGGGGAGGGACTTGAGCGCTATTTATAGAGTCTTCGACCACGGGCCCTCTCATTACGGGCCGGGCCGTACTCGGCCCACACCAGCCAGTCCCATATTAGACTTATTAAGAATCCATATATCTTACCTTTATTAGACCAAACTAATTCAGTCAATTTCAATTAATGAAGCCCATATTAGGAAATTCTTACAGTGGTGATATTAGATCACTGAATATTTTCTCGTCTGGTTGAGCCCTTCACAAGGCAGCCCTGATCCGTTGCTGCTTCCTAGATCAACGTTGAGCGTACTGCAGCTCGACGGCGCTGTTCCTCAATTCCTACTGCTCCAAGTTGCGACGGTCCCTGCCCTGCTCGAGTCCGTGACGAGTTGCTGCTCTACCCGTGATCACTGCTGTGCCGAGATTCCCTAGCGAAGCTGCTGCTTATGCCCTTCAACCGTGCCTTGCTGCCGCTGCTTCCTTGCTGTCCCAGCGACAATCTCAGCTGCTGCAGCCCCTGACCGCGACACTGCCTCCTGACTCGACGCTCGCTGCTGTCCCAACCGAGATGCCACCGTCCTTGATGTCCCCTGAGTCGCGAGCTTGGTTGTCCCCTGCACTAGCGACGACGTGCTGCTCGGTTTCTCCTCCACGAGTCGTGGCCCCGCATCATGAAGCAGTAGCCCCACCCTGCCCTGCCGTCGTGCTCCTGTACCAGCTGCGACCCTGCCATTTTCCTTGGTCGAGATTTCCTCGTCGTTGGCCACACCAAGAATCCTCTGTTTTGTAGGTTCTTTGATCGAGCCTCTTGCCGTGATGATCATCGAGTTGTGCTTGGCAAACCACATCGTGAACCACCGCACCGGCCGTTGCCGGTCATCCGTCCCGAGCCGCTGTCCGCGATTCGAATTGGAAATACATCCACAAATTAGGCAATTATCTGACACCTATTCAATTTGAATGTTGTAATGCCTTTTTTGTTGATATCGTAATCTAATCGAATATTCGTGACAATGCATGTCCCATAATATACCCAAAATACCCTTTAAATTAGGAAACAACATATCATGCATATGAACGGTAATTCGGTCTCAACCATGAGACGCGATCCCCATCTGTACGGAAAATCTTCCATACTATCCATAACTACTTGGGAACGATTGTTGGTTATATTAATTACAAAATTTGAATGGAAGAGATGCGTTTTGGGTGATTTAATGTTATCTCTTGCGATTTGTGTGGATTTGAATTGATTTGTTTTCCCGTTTAAAACGTACAAAAATTAGATAAAATTTTGAATGGATTTTTAGAGACAGCGTTGCATGTTTAGGATAGATTTTGTTCACTTTCCTCGAATAGATTTGGATAGTTTAGATAGGAAGCTCATTCAAAGCGATTTTAGAAGATTAGGGTAATTTTCTTATTTAAATTAGGATTTAGAATAGTTTATTTCCTAGCTTAAATTAGATGGTATCCTAATCTTGATAGTTTATTTATAGTAATTTTTATTTTTGAATTTCCATGAAAAATACCAAAAAAGTATCATCTAGAATAGGTTAATTTCTTTTTCTTAGATAGTATCGCAAGCTTAAGTTAGGGTATCTATTTAATTCGAATTTAATAAATGAAAAATAGAAAAATATATATCACATGCATATCATATAGATTTATTGGATTATGCTTGTATCATCATTGCTATGTCATTACTACGTGTCACGTGTGTCATGCTGTGTGTCATCATGCCATGTCATCCATCGTATGTCACGTCATCAATGCCACGTCATTTTCCACGTCATCATATATGTCATGTTAGTGCTTGCATGTCATTTGATGATTTATACGTTGGGACCATTTCGATTAATTGCATGTCATGTAGGTAATTGCATGCTAGTTATTGCCGATCATTAGAGTTAGTCATTGCATAATTGAATGTCATATGGTTTGAATGTTAGGTTTATTTGATTAAGAATTGCATGTCATGCTAGAATAGACTTACTTTATACTCGTTGCATTTAGAGTAATTGCATTACATGCATTAGACATGGCCACGGGCCAGTTTCGGCCCGGTCAAACCCGGGCCCGGCTCGTTGACTGGGCCTGCGGTTTGGAATCGAAATCGGCCCATGGCCTATGAGCTCGGTTTCGGGCCCAGTTCCAAATTATTTTTTAAATAATAATGAATTTTTTTAAAAAAATTATTATTTAATTTTTTTATAAAACAATTTGAACTATAATTGCCATGCATTTTAAGTGTATTGATTTCTAATTACAATGCTTGGCTTGAGTGTATTGAACTCTAATTACAAGACTTGACTTGGGTTTTATACACAATGATTCTAATGCCTCTTCGTTCCCATTCGATATGGGACTCTCGGCTTGTCTTGAGCACCTTCAATATGATATTCTTGACTTGTCTTCATGTAAATGCCTAGAGTCCCACATCGAATGGGAATGAAGAGACCTCCCAGCAAAGGGGTTGTGTATAAAACCTAAGCCAAATCATAAGTATGTGAAATTGCATGCCTTTTGTGGCTACGATTCTTTGCTAGTTAAAAGTAAATGGTTCTATTGGACTGCCTAGAATTGGACCGGACCAATGGTCCGGTTCCTAGTTCTATGATTTGCCGGTCTGGTTCCTAGTTCTAAAATTAATGGATCGATCTTACCGGTTCGGTTCCCAGTTTTGAGTGGAACCGGACCGAACCGGGAACCGATCACCCTACAATTTACATTTTGATTACAATTTATATTGAATAATTCATTATTTCATAATTTTATAATTCATAATTTTTTTATTTCATAATTTATATTTTAATTTTTAAATTACGAATCGGAACCGGCCGGTTTGAAACCGGAACAGGAACATGAACCGCTAGGGGCGGTTCTGGTTCCGATTCACACATGGCCACGAACCGGAACCGCCGGTTCCGAACCGTGGCCATGTCTAACATGCATTGCATATAGGATGGTTGTCATTTAAATAAACAAAAACCCTAAAAAAGAGTTGAGTGAATTTGCGTGTTAATAGAAATCATTTTGGGTTGATGATGTGATTTTTTAGCTAACATTGTAGATGCTTTCGTTGCTTCAAGATAAGTACCCCTCCTTTATCTTGCAATTTATTTATTACTTTGGTTTATCAGGTGTTTCATTAATGTTTGCGTACCCGTATGATCACTTCACATGTTAATAAGTAAATTAAAATCAATACAAGCTGCTGGCACAAATATTTTTCATAAAAGGAGAAAATACCGAAAGGACGTTAGAGTAATTTAGTAATATCTGGTTCGTAGGAGTAAAGTATTCCTCCCTATAATTTACTTGGATTTCTAATCAATCTACCAAAAATAAATTAGTGGTGACTTCTAAACGAAAATAATTTTGCATGTTAATAACTTGAATATTAAGTCGCAAATTAATAAAGACTTAGGAGAGCTCGAATTAAGTCTAGACTTTATAGTCCACTAACCGAACCCTAGGTGCATCGTTCGGGGAGGTCGCGATAGTTCCCCCACTATCCCTCTCATTCTCTGTCTCAATTTAGTCTGTACGTCATCCACCAAATACATAATTGGACATTAAACCCTTTTAATAGCGCATGTGGTAAAAGTGTACTAATGTTTTTTCTCAAACACTTTTCAATATAAGGATAAAATGTGGGTCATAACAATTTCAATCGGTGTTTATATCATATAACAACATTCTACACCTCAAGTTAGATATCTATGGTCATGAGAGTCAATGAGAGTATATGAGATAGACAACATCTCATACGTGGACAAAAAGTTTCTAAAAATATGGTTTATACATGTATATCTAGAAGGATACCGTAAACTAGATTATAAACATTGCGAATTATAAAATATGGTTTAAAAAAAGGGTTAATACCACGAAAAACCCCAAACTGATACACCTGCGATAATTTTACCTCGAACTAATTTTTTAACCAGCAAAAACCCTAAATTAGTATATTTGTGACAAATTTATAAATTTACTCTTCATTAGTGCCCGTTAAATTGGATTAATATAACGAATTGATAAACTTGTGATAAACAAATGGGTAAAATTCCAAACTGGTACAATCGTCAACTACCATGTGTCATCAAACCTAGCAATTTAATAGTAAAATTTAACGGAAAGTAACGGAGGATAAATTTGTCACTGGTATACTAGTTTGGGGTTTTTTGTGGTCAAAAATTTAGTTTGGGATAAAATTATCACAAGTGTACCAATTTGAGGTTTTTGGTAGTTAAAAATTAGTTTAGGATAAAATTATCACAGGTGTACCGATTTGGGGTTTTTTGCGGTCAAAAAAATAGTTTGAGGTAAATTTGTCATAGATTTTTCAGTTTTGGGTTTTTCATGACATTAACCCTTAAAAAAATCAAATAATCCATGAATTATTCAATTCTTTAATGAGGGCATATGTTGACACCAAAAAATGATTAACTTTTTGGTTATTATCGACAAGTATTAGACTTAGTCGATAATAGTAGAATTTGGTCAACAATGACCAGAACAATCGACATCTTGAAAGAAATTGACAACTTGCTACGGAAGTCATCAACAACATTAGTTATCGATAAGAGTCTTTATCAAGATTTGAGAAGTTGATCGAAAAAGTCATTGATAGCGGGCAATCGACGCAAAGATATAACTGCTGGGTAGTTATGTTTTGTTGCCTCTAGTTTAGGGATTTTTAACTTCTTGTGGAGATTTGTTCTAGATAAAATGAGTTAGTAGATAACACAATTTTTTGTAATCGCCATTAAGAAATTATTTATTAATTAAATTACAAAATTGTAGCCACAGTATGTAACCATCGATTGTGGGCTATAAATAGGCATATCTTACTCTTTGTAAACCCCGATCAATCAACTCTGACTAAAAAAAACCCGATCAATCAATCAAAGAACTCAACATTCTCGCAAATTTGTCTTTATCCTTTTTTTTACAATCTATCTTTTTCGCAATTTAAATATCTTTCAATTCTTGTACTTTTATTGTAGTTTCAGATATTTTCGCTGTCGATTAAATTCCAAAATTGTATTTTTATCATTGCACTTTGTCATCGATTAAATTCCGGCAAAGCTTTTTATGTCATCGGTTTTCATCATTGATTAAATTCCGTTGAAGCGTATTTGTTCCTTGTGTTATATTGATACAATTCCTATCCAGAATCGTCACAGAACTTTTCTCAATCTTAGAAAGGCTGAAGAACAAATTCCGGTGAAAGATACTTCGTCAACGATGCAATTCTAGCGAGACACTATTTTTCATTGAATTATCATCCATATTGAAAAAGTGATCGAATTATTTGATGCTCTATTATTTCGTGATATCCTGTTCAGCTATATTTTGTTGTTTAACCTTATTCGTCATGGGGTACGTCTCTCATCATTCGTACAAGGTAATAAGTTTATGGACGAAGTAGTCACAATCAATAAGCAAAACTCAAGTTAACCTGGTTCCATAATACTTATCGAGGTGAGCACTAGAGTATATTACCATCAAAAGGAGCGCACATGACCAATATGCCCTTACAATCGGGATCATTAGATTTGATGAGGCGTTTGATGAGCGATCTATTTTGGCCTAAACTCAAATTGTAAAATTTGGGTACAGTCTGGGCTGACTGAAAATAGCGACCCAACGTAAATCAAGTTGTCCTTCTGCATCACCTAAATCAACTTATCCTTCTACATCACAACCCTGATTGACGGTCCTTATGGCAAGCTGCTCAAGCATGCCCTCACCGATTCCAAGCTGGCGAAGCTCGTTGCTCCTCCCTGGGAGATAACTTTCGGGATCTTGCAGGGCATCTCTCAGCTCGGCTCTCGTTATAGAGAGCTGCATGCTCTTGCCGTTGTTGCGTCTCTTTTTACGATCGATAATCGAGCGCGCCAAGTCATCAAGAGCCATGTTAATCCTGATTTTGATGTCGACCCGCACGGTGCAGCCCCAGCCTTGACCCATTTTCCTTGAAGGAGAAGCCGGAAAACCCTTCCTTTTGAGACTTGATTCCAATGCATGAGCTTAAAAGCTACGAAACCTTGCATCATATATATATATATAGAATATTAATATTTTCGCTATTTACCCCTTGGCATCAATGGATTTATTAAAATCTTCTATATATATCTTTAATTTTATTCCAATTCGCATAATAATAGGGTCTCTTTGTGTACTAGAACGAACAAATTCAAAGGCCTTATCACTAGCATCAATTGGAATTCCCCGATTTTCTATTTCACCAAGAAAAGAATTGGTGCCCATTCCATGTTCATACCAAGAAGAATTAGGATGTTTAGTTGCATATTGCCTGATTTATGAATATAGGCTAAGAAGCTGGCCGAGTAATTATTTGATTAGTGTAGTGTATAGACTAGGGAAAATTGTCCAAAAAGTCCTAAACCTATTGTATGGTGGCCAATTCAATCCTAAAGTCAATTCAGACTTAAACTTTTTGACAACTTGCCAATTTAGTCCTAAATCTTTCAATTGTGCCAATTTAGTCCTAAACCTTTTGAAAAATTGCAAATATAGTCCTTTCGACTAAATTTGCCAGAAATCGCTAACCGGTTGGCATTAGCCATCCTACGTAGCGTTGCCAAAGCTGACGTGGATAATTTTTTTAAAATTTTAGTTGCCCTATTGAACATGTTATATGGAGGTCAGTTAAATCTTTAATTTTATTCCCATTTGCACGATAGTGGGGTTCTATTTTTGTACTAGAAGGAGCATATTCAAATGCCTCATTAATAGCATCAATGGAAGTTCCTTAAGTTTCTCTTTCATCGGAGAAAAGAGTTATGACCTTTTAAAAATAATAATAATAATTCAGAAAAATTAAAAAATTACAAAAATTATCCACGTCAACATTGGTCATGCCACAAAGGACAGCCAGTGCTAACTAGACCGTCACGTCAGCAATTTCAGGTTAACATCGGTAAATTGTCAAAATGTTTGTGACTAAATTGACCAAATTAAAATGATTATGACTGGATAGTGCAATGAAATTAGGATTTTTTGGTAATTTTCTCTTGTAATAGAAGCAGTACGTTCTGATTGTAACTTGTCTTGAAGATTACTAGTGCACTCCAGCTCGTGTTGAGGCTATTACCCTGGAGAGTGGATGTGGATTGAGGATAAATCCGAACCACTATAAATTCCACTCTGTTATTCTCTATCTACTCATTATCATCTCTATCTTTGTTGCACCAGCTTGCCTGATACTTTTGACTTAGTTTCTAGTATTATCTAAGTGTGACTTGCTATCTTTCGCGAGAAATGGATTGTGTTTTGCAAACAACCTATTCACCCCATCTAGATCGTGTTGTTAGTCCCGACAAATGTTCTTTCCTTTTTCCGCTTTCTTTGTCAAAATAAAACGATGGCTGTTAAATGGTTTGAGCATGTCCTCATCGATTCCGAGCTAGCGAAGCTCGTTGTTGCACTTCCTCGTGATGTAACTTCCGGGATCTTGCAGGGCATCCCTCAGCTCAGCTCTCCTTATTAAGAGTTGCTCGCCGTCGTTGCGTTTCTTCTCAAGAATGATAACGGAGCGCAGCAAGTCATCAAGAACCATGTGAATCCGGATGGCGATATCGACCAGTGCAGCGCAGCCCCAGCCTTGGCCCATTTTTCTTGAAGGAGAAGGCGTGAATCCCTTCCTTTCGAGACTTGATTCTATGACTTTAAAAGCTACGAAACCTTGCGTAAAGGTTTTAGTTACAGTAACATGTTACATGGAGGTCAGTTCAATCTTTATTTTTATTCAAATTCGCATGGTAATGGGGTTCTCTTTTTGTACTAGAAAGAACATATTCAAATGCCTGATTAATAGCATCTATGGAAGTTCTCTGGTTCTCTCTTTCATTAAAGAAAAGAAAGGGTGCCTATATTCCATCTCTGTACCAAGAAGAATTAGGATATTTATCTAAATATTCCATGATTTAGAGATGATGGCTAAGATGCTGGTCGAGTAGGTATTCGGCGAGTGCAGTATATATACTAAACTGAATTTAGATCGTTGGTGGGTCTCATCGCATCTGATGGTCTAGATTAAATTTTGTACATATACCCCACTCACAAAGAATTTTCTTCCAAATCAAATTAAATTAAGAAAAAGCTAATTGATATTGTTGACAGAATGAAGGGAAGATTGACTTCTCAAAAGGGTTAACTCCAGGCAAGAAGTTTGGCGAGAAGTGTAAATATAGCCAATAATTTTGTTCTATATAATTATTCACATTAACGAGTGGTTTTTAGAGCACTTGTACCATACTATAGGAAGAATTTCACTAAAAGGTGCCCTATAGGGATTTGTTAAGTAACTTAACAAATTAAAATTATGATTTTCAATACACTGCTTTTCTCGTAGTATATGTGTAATAAGTGTTTTTAAAATTAGAATACTTACTAGACTATTAAAAAAATGAATCGATAAAATTTTCAATTATCTATTATGTAGAACACAAGAATAGCCAATGCATTGAAAATAAAAAAAACTCTATTATTTATATATTTAACAAGTGCCCATGGTTCGGTCATTCATAAAATCTTCATATAATTACAATAAAGATTTAAGAATACTCCAAAGGCCCTTAATAAATATTACTAAATTTGCTCCCGAAATGTAAAACTTCTCATTTAATTTTTTTGTGACTTTCTTATTGTCGTGACCTTCCCTAAGGTAAACCACCAAAAGGAAAGCTAAAGTCAAAGACTTAGCGCGGACTCTCCCAAAATCATATCAATAGCAACTTTGGGGTTTTAATTTAATTAATTTAACATGCAAATCGATTTATTCAGGAGTCGCCACTAATAATTAATTGGTAGGTCGATTAGACACCTAAGTAAAGTGTGTGAGAGCATTTTATTTTTACTAACTAGAGATTCATGGAGACGGGGACTAGATTATGCTAGATAAATCTAACCCCCTTTTGGTACAATTTCCTCTTTATTTTCAAAAATATTTTGCAAGCAATCATGGTCAATTTTAATCCTAAGCCACTAACATGCAATAAGTGATCATATGGGTGCACAATCAAGAATGTAACACTTAAGAAATCAAAGCAATAAATAAATAAATTGCTAGAAATAGGGCTAACCTCAATGCAAAGCAAACCCCAACCTTACTATGATTAATTTCCAAATATATGCAAGATGTTAATTAAAAAATGCATGCATAGCCTAAACATAATGTCTAAATGGTGATGATTATTTCCTTTTGGGTTTTTATTATTTATGAAAACTAAACTATAAGCAAATTTAATCTAAGTTTAACATGCGTGAATTATTAAATTAATGACATGTGACATGACCTAATTTTAATGACGGGCAAAGATTATGAACTGATCTAGCGTGACAACCAATCTAATTTATGTGAGCCTTAACATGCAATCACTAAATGACATGGAAATATGATGACATAGCATTTGATGACATGGCAATGATGACGTGGCAAGTGATGACATGGATTTAATGCAACTAATTCTAAAGTACATGCAATCTATTCTATGTAGAGGTGGCCACGGTTCGGAACCGGCAGTTCCGGTTCGTGGCCAAGTATGAACCGGAACTGGTCGGTTCGGAACCGGTTCCGGGCCGGTTCATAATTTTACTTTTATGTTTTTTTTTCTTTTCTTCCTCTGCCGGCCCCGGCTAGAGCCGGCGGAGGTCGCCGGCCTCAGGCGAGGCCGCCCTCGCCGGCGTCGGGCGAGGGCCGGCCTCGCCTAGGCTGGGCGAGGCCGGCCTCGCCCGACGCCGACGAGGTCGAACCCTCGCCAGATCTGGCGAGGGGGCCTCGCCCGACGCCGGCGACCTCCGCCGGCCCCAGCTATGGCCGGCGGAGGAAGTTTGAAGAAAAGAAAAAAAAAAAGAAAAAAAAAAGAAAAGAAAATAATTTTAAAAATTAAAAAATTACTGTTCCGGTGACGAAATATTATTCAATATAAATTGTAATTAAAATGTAAATTGTAATTAAATTTGGGGACAAAAAGATAAGAGAGAAAGAGAGGGCTTGAACTTAATAAATTATCATTAAGCACATTACAATTCGTTACAACGATCTATAAAAAAAAAGGAGCACAATATATATGCCCTAAAATGATCCCAAAACCTAAGCATTTTGTGCGCAGGGGACCAGAGGTCACATGTCGTCGGATTATACTTCGGTTTCCCTCAGCTCACGTGGACGTACCGGTATGAGAAACAAAGGTTCCCGAAATATTTGCCAACTCCAATAGTTCTTTTACCCTCAATCGTCACTACCGGTTCCAGTACCGGTACCGGTACTGGTAGCGGTAGTATCTCTGTCGTTAAAGAATTCGGATTTATTATTGCGATCTATCTCTTATTGCCGGTATTGAGTCTTCGTCCAATCAACAATACAAGCTTGAATCTCCACTGATTCTGGAGCTAATCTTGAACGATGTTCGTCCAAAATATTACCTCCGGCACTGAATGCTTGTTCGACCGCAACTATGGAATAATGGGTTGAAAAAATCTATTTTGCAATAAGAGAAAGGATTGGGTATTGGCTTGCGTGCCTCTTCCACCAATCCAAAATTAAAAAATCTATACCACCTTCGGATTCAGTAAACTCAAATGAAATGGTTAGATAAATCTCTAATTCAGAAATATTTCCTATTACTCCCTTTTGTTTTTTTTGTCTATGTAATAAAAGTTGGTACCCTTTACTAATTTTACCTATACTGTCATTTTGTATCTCCGTAGATTGAGAAGATCCAATAATATCACCTAAATTATATTTAGTATAAAATTCATTATATAATTCTATTACTACGTTTTTAACATCACGTACTATGGTTGTAATATTTATCTCATCATAATGTAAACATTGATAATACGTACGCAAAAAATCATTTAAGCCATCCAATTTGCAACGCGGATAAAAAACACAAGCAACTAAATAAATAATGGGAATTTCGCTATAATAATGTAGACACTTCATTTTCATTGCAACTATAGTATGTTGTAATTCAACATCATTTTCACATTCATCAAATATTCCGACAATATTAATACACTCTACTAAAAATAAATGTGTAGTAGGATAATAAACACCGGACAAAGTATAAGTTGCATTATTAAAAACCTTTAAAACATCTAAAATTTTTTGGCAAATATCCCACTCTTGTGGGTATAAATTAATCTGAGGTATATTATTAGAAATGAATGCACATAATAAATCTTTATATGCTAAAGATTCATTAAGTAAGTGGAAAGTAGAATTCCAAGGAGTTGGAAAATCTCTTGGAAATCTTTTTGACTTTTTGTCATTTTCTCTACAAAATCTACCCCATTCTTTCATTTTTTGGGGATGTTTCCATAAAAATTGAATCGCCGTTTTTATTGGTTGAAGAAAAATATCAAGAGTTTTCAAACCATCTTGTACACATAAATTTAAAACATGACAAACACATCTAACGTGAAAAAATTTTCCGTCAAAAGCGAGTTTACAAATATTTTCTAAATCGGTAATTGAAGCGGTATTTGCTGCGGCATTATCAAAACCAATTGAAAAAATTTTGTTAAGCAAATAATATTCTCCTAAAATTTGCCTAATTATTCTATAAATATTATTTGCCGTATGATTATCATCGAAAACTCTAAATGCAATAACTCTTTTTTGAATACTCCACTCGTCATCTATCCAATGACATGTTATGCCCATGTAAGAATGATTTTGCCAATGATCACTCCAAATATCACTACCTATATGCACGTATCCATTAAATTGCATAAAAAAGTTTTGTAAATCTTTTTTTCCATTTTTGTAAAGATCTTTAATTACTCGTTTAATTGAATTTCTAGGAACACGTTTTGCTTGTGGAGCACATGCTTTTTGTACAAATTCATTAAAACCAAATCTTTATCCAAAATTAAATGCTAAATGCTCAACGGAAATAAATTTGCCTAATTCTTCCTTATAAGTTTTGTCATTAAAACGAAATAAATGGGAAGTGTTAGGATTGACGTACCCGGAAATTTGTTGTTGCCCGATATCGATTCCCGTTTCGGTTGGATGTTTGCTCCTAAGATGTCGTTTAAATGTTCCATATCTTTGTCCACCTGTATATTTATATTTTTTCCCACAATATTTACAAGTTATATCATACCTTTTTTGACCAATATCAAATCTTTCCATTTTCGTGAAGTGATTCCAAATGTCAGATGTAAATTTCCATTCCCGTTCCGCTTCCTTTGTTGTAGATATTTCGACAGGAGGATGAAAACTTTCTTGTGTCGGGATGCGCTCCACATCGGGAAAAATATTGATTTCATCATCTTGAAAATCTGCATATTCACGAGGATCAAAAGAATGATGGGATTCCGTCGCGATATTCTTACCTTTGCCAGTTGGCACTCGACTTCCACTTGCCATTTTTCAAGTGGATTGAGAGAATTGAACGGATTAATTGGGAGAATTAAGAAAGAATTGTGTGGATTGAGAAAATTGAGAGAATTTAAGAGAATTTGAGAGAATTTCGAGTATTAAGAAAATTTGAGACTTGAGAGAAGAGAATTTGAGAGAATTGTTAGTATTGAGAGAATTTATAAGAAAAAATTGAGAAGAAAATTTAGGATTAAAAAAAAAAAAGAAAAGATAACCATTGCAATTTTGCAACTGTTATCTTTTTTTTTTTTTTTACTTTTTGCTCGTTTGGGGGTGTTAGCCGTTGCCAGGGCAGCAAAGGCTGCCCTGGCAATGGGCCGCAAGCTCGCTGCGTGGGCATTTTTTTTTTTATATATTTGCCCATTGCCAGGGGCTGCCCTGGCCCCTGGCAACGGGCCGCAAGCCCGCAACAGGGCCTGCAGATGTGCGGGCCCTGCTGCAAGGGTTTTTTTTTTTTTTTTTTTTAAATTTTGCCCGTTGCTAGGGGTTGCCTTGGCAACGGGCCGCATGCTGCAGTAGCAGCAGCAGCTTTTTTTTTTTTGGAACCGGGCCCGTAGGCCACGGGCCGGTTCCGGTTTTGAACCGCGGGCCCGGTCAACGGGCCGGGCCCTGGTTTGATCAGGCCGGTTCCGGTCCTGTTCTGGGCCAAAATCGGCCCGTGGCCACCTCTAATTCTATGGGCCTATTTGGTTCAACTTTGGAAAATGCTACTTGGGGGAATGCAAAAACCTTTGCGTGAAAGCCCATTGGGGAAATGCAAATGGTATTTGGTAAAAATATTTTGTAAAGCTACTTTGACCAAAATATAGTATTTTGTGAATTTTTCTTGCAAATGCACTTTGAGAATTATCTTATTTATTAAAAAAAAAACAAAACCTACCCATTGCCGGAGCTGGCCGCCGGCGGCCGTCGCCCGAGGTGGGGCGACCCCCAGCAACCGTCGCCTGAGGTCGGGCGACCGCCGGTGACTTGGCCGGCCCTTCTCCCTCGTCGGCCACCCTCGCTGGCCCTTCTGGTGAAGAAGATGAACAGCTTCAAATCCAAAAAAAAAAAAAAGATGTGAACAGTAGCATTCGTGGAATGCTGAAAGCCCAAGACTGGTCCGGACCAACCTTGGGCTTTTAGCATTTGGAATGCTAGTATTTGGCCAATGCTAAGCCAAATGCTAAACCAAACACTCTAGCATTTTGGAAAGGGGCTTTCCAAGCCCAAAGCTCCTTTTCAAAGCTGAACCAAATACCCTCTATGTGTTATGACGGTAAACCCAGGAACTCATGGCGAGGTGGCTTGGCTTGGCGATGAGGTGTTGAGGATCAACTGGAGGTAGTGCCACCAGTGCTTGGCGACTTAGCATCAGGCAGGAACGGAAGAGGTGAGCAGATGGCGACGACGGGACTAGCTCTTGCTGGAAATTCCGTGGGATCACTTAAAAGACCGGCAAGAGAATCGATGGAGGTTCGCTGATGTTCGATGACACCGTTTGCAAAACGGCTGGACGTAGAGAAGAGACTGGGCACGTCGAAAGTGGGCCATAACAGCGATGGACAGCAGACGGCGACGTCGGATAGCCAAAACGTTGATTAACGTTAGTCGAAGGAACGCCGGACTCGGAGGACTTCACGGAGGGAAGTCGAGACTTCGCTGAAGAAGAGGCTCGCTACAAATGAGCTTCCAGATCTTCGTCTTAGAGACTTGTTTTTTTTCACGAACGAATTTATGGGTGAGAATTATGAAGTGGGTGATGGATTCCTCTCCACGTGGAAGTGGTGCGCTCTCAGGTTTGCAAGAGGTGATTAAAGGAAAGAGATCTTCTCTCTCCTCTTTCTCTGGATTGTCCTCCTCTCAATTGTCTCTCTCCATTGTGAATATTGCCGACTCTCAATTTTTTGAAACCCCCTTTTGGCGTTTTCTGAAGCATGTATATATTTATGTCTAGGGTTTTTTGTTAATACTTCTCTCCTATATTGAATCAAAAGAATCACATGATATATTCAATACTAGGAAACCTCTCTCTATTTTCCCTATGTGACCTAAATTTAATAATATAATGCTTGATTCTTCCCCAAGTTTGTCCCTATAAACCAATATCTCCTGATTTGAAATTCCACATATATGAAACACATGGGAATTTCGGCCATAAAGAGGAATAATGGGCTCACTCCAAATTTATGTTTATGTGACAGGAAAATTATCCAAAAAATGCTACATCTATTGCACTTTCTTCAATTTAGTTCTAAATTTTTTAATTTTTATTAATTGAGTCCTAAACCTTTTCACCTTTTGTTAATTGAGTTCATCTGGCAAATTTTGATCGGCGCTAACGTGTATAATTTTTAATAATATTTTAATATTTTTTTCGATTTTTTATATTTTTTTTTCCTTTTTTTTTTCTTTTCTTCTCTTTTCCTTCTTTTCTTTTCTTTTTCTTTTTCTTCTTTCTATTTTCCCTTTTTCCTTCGTCGGGCCTCATCGATGGTTGGCAGAGGTCCCTTTGTGGGCTTAATCCGGCTGACTTACTTAAGCTCAACGCCTCATCGGTTAAGTTAAAATGTAATTATATGGGCTTAATTAAATGCTCATAATATCTACATGCAATTTTAATTAATATTTTTGTTTAGGAGTTGTGATCTATTCCTAATTTTTTATGCAATGAATGACCCATGAGTTGTCAAAATTTAAGTGTCAATACTTACAATGAGGACTTCGGTTTTCAATATCTTTGGAAAAGTGTTACTTTTTTAAACTTTTGATTGATATATTTAGAACCCTAGAGAAACTTATTTGCAAGACTCAATTAATTATACTACGTTAATGATTATTTAATGAGACAAAAGAAAGAAGTTCTGCACTCGATAATATGTAGATTCAAACCCGCACATCCGTACTTCAAACCCCTAAACCCAAGAGGCCCAGGACCATAAAGTTGGAGGATAAGATTGAACCTTAGAGAGAAAACCCTAAATTATATGTTATTCGCATCTACCATGCCTTTAAAGCAATTGAATATGTGTTATCACGTCGGATCGTCAATTGCCATATATAGATTGCCAAAAAGCAAATTAGAAACATGACTTGCGGCCAACACATATCATGCTGTGTTTTAATTGATAATCGGTATGCCCGTCAAATGGATGGATTGAAAATGATTCGACCAAAATTGACTCATTTAAACTGTTTTGACTAATTTATATACAATACAAATTTGGCGACTTGTACCTGCTCAAGATCCATTTTTAGCAATTTTCTCCTTAAACTGTTGTGCTTGAAGATCGAGCAGCTCCATGGACCGACTCATCGAGTTAGTGAGGGAGTTCAGGGGTCGAGTTATAAACAGAGCTCGAAGGTGGTAGTGAAAGTCTAGCTTGAGCCATTCATAAATCATGAAACGAGGTCGGACTTTGGTATTGGGTTAAATATACATGAGAGATCTTAATTTATTGGGCTTAACTTACATTTCTCTCATAACTTATCTTCTTTTGATCACTTTCCAAAATAACACATCCTAGTTGACAAGCAAGCTATGAATTTGCTACACAATGACATATTTGTCGATCAATTATTAAATCATCAATTGTATTATTCGTCGAAAGAGAATACAACAATAGGATTCAAATCTTAAATGGTCGGAAATGAGAGAATACTTAAATTGTCTTCAGTACAGAGGCTGAAATGCTATGTAGAGAGTGGAAAATGAACCGAAAAGAAAAGGAAATAAAATTATCTTCACCCCTACATGCTAATCAAACTTTAAAGAAAACTTTACAATTGATGTACTCGCATTAAATGCTTATGAGTTTCAAAAGTCAATTTTAGCAATATATAAATAATCCTTCATCTCAAGAAGGTGTATATGTGAATGGCAACCATCATCACTTCCTCTAAATAGCCATGGTAACAAAATGAATGTAATATATCGCTTTGAGTACCCATCTAAATTTTTTCAAATATCAAACTAAAAAATAAAAGGAAAAAAAGAAAAGTTAACGGGCCAGGTTGAAGGTGAGGCGTGCCGCGTGAGTTAGCTGTGTAAGACTCATGCAACTGGGTTAAAAATGGGTTACTAGTGGGTTAGTGGGTTTTGGGGAAGTAAGCTTTTATTTTTCCCTCACTCATCTCATCTCATCGCTTCCCCAACTGCACTAAGCTTTTGGTGCCTGAGTTACTAATGAGTTCAAAATGGGTCTACGAAAGACCCATTAAAACCCATTTTTTAGTTGCGCTCTATTTTGATAAACCCAATCCAACTCATTATTAAAATTTTAAACAATCCATATTTTAACCCATTTTGCCACCTCTAAAATGGGTAAGCATACGCCAAATATATCAATTGATTAAGGCCAATAAAAGTATAAAAAACAGTTCTAAACCTATTACACTTGTGCCTCAGTCTTAAATCTTTTAATTGTACCAATTGAGTCATAAACCTTTTAACATTTTGTCAATGTAGTCTATTTAACTAATTTTGACCTAAAATCGCTGACATAGATGCCGATTATCCTATGTAACATGACTAATGCCGATGTGGATAGTTTTCTTGAAATTTTTATTATATTATATTTTTTTTCTTACTTCGCCGGTTGCCGGGCCTCGGCAATGGCCAGCGACTGGCCACAAGTGACAATCGGCAAGTGGCCATCTCGCCGGCCTCGAGTGAGGCTCGTCCTTAGTAGATCCGGTGTGGTCGAGTCTTGCTAGAGGCCGACATGGGTCGGCCTGGCTAGCTCCTTGCCCTCGCTAGAGGCCAACGAGGGCCAACCTCGCCAGCTTCAAGCGAGACTCGACCTTGCCGAATCCGACAAAGCAAAACTTGCCTAAGACCTGCGAGGTCGCCCCTTGCCAGATCTCGGTGAGGTTGCCCCCTGCCAGACCTTGATAAGGGTGACCTTGCTTGAGGCCGATGAGAATGATCCTTGTCAGTCATTGCCTTTGGCCGATTGTCGACTATCTCTGAGGCCCAGAGACCAGCAGAGAAAGAATTGACAAAAAAAGAAAGAAAAGAAAAAAATATAAAAAGTTGCAAAACTTGTTTACATCGGCGCCGGTCATGTCACGTAACACGCCTGATATTCACGTTAGTGATTTTCGATCAATTTTGGCTGGATGGAATACGTTAACACAATATCAAAAGGTTTAAAATTCAATTGATATAATTAAAATGTTTAGAATTGAATTGATATAAGTGCAATAGGTTTAAGGTTTTTTTTTTGGTACCTTGCCCAATTATGGCCTATAGCACATATAAGTATAAATCAAGTATATCAAATCAATGCATGTACCGCATCACCAAGTACATCTTTGATCTAAATGCCCTTGCATGGCAACACACTTGCACAGGTAGATGGCAATCCCCGCCCATACAGCGCAGTGGCGGCTGTTTAGGGCACTTGATGGGTACTCCTTGTGGCGGTTTAGGCTGCCAACAACATCTTGCTGTACCTATTGACTCATCTTCCTTAATTTTATGTCCAAAATTCATACACAATGTGGTGGGTGCTTGAAAGGGGCATAGAAAAAGCAGGCGTCATTACGCGAGAAAAGTAGAGTAAATCCACCTTCTTGAAACGGTCCTCGAGCCTCTATGGACGGTGGGAAGAGAGGAGCTACATAAATGAAGAGAGTGCACGTCACTACAAGGAAACACAAACCCTTCCTCACGTTGTGGGAGGTTTATTTTAATTGATGCTCACCATTTTGGCATTGCCTAAGGACAGATGATAAACTTTTATCTATATATATATATGTGTGTGTGTGTGTGTGTGTGTGTTAGCTTTCATTGGCATGGGTTTATTGGAGCTCCACGCTAATTGGTTCTAGTCAACTGACAAAAGA
Source organism: Syzygium jambos (assembly GCA_031216235.1). NCBI lineage: Eukaryota > Viridiplantae > Streptophyta > Magnoliopsida > Myrtales > Myrtaceae > Syzygium > Syzygium jambos. The sequence goes on from CM062228.1 coordinate 18,248,510, forward strand.
GATTTGTTTACGTTGTCCACCACCACCACCACCACCACCTACGAAAGCAAAATTAGCCGACTCTAAGGCTTCGTTCGTTTGTTGGAAAATATTCTCTTTTTGAAAAATATTTTTTTGAAAGTCACTTTCCTGAAATATATTTTTTTGGAACATAATTTTCTGGTGTTCGGCTAAAATTTGAAAAAGTTTCGGAAAATATTTTCTGGTGTTCGGCGACTGCCGATTCGGCGGTGGCGGCGGGCGGCGGGCGGCAGCTTGCGACTGGTAGCCGATGACGGTGACTGACGATCAACTTCCTCTCCTATGGAAAACCTTTTCCCTCCCATGGGCAATTTTGTTTTGACTTTGAGGGAAAATGATTTCCTCTTTGTGAAAAGAGGAAATCATTTTCCTCAAAACAATGAAGGATTTGGGGGTGGGGAAGGAAAATATTTTCCCACGAAAAATATTTTCTGCCCCCGAACATTGAAAAATACGGAAAATATTTTTCGAAAAAATATTTTTTCGAAAACGAACGAGCCTAAAGTCGTAAGTCATTGCAAGCAGTTTTCACCTTGTGACACGACCTAAACTCAATTTTGGGTTTAAAGCAACGAGAGAGAAGACGGAGGTAAGTACAGTTTACGATTTTTAATGCAATGCTTTTCTCGTGTAACGTGTGAATCAATGTTTTGAAAATCGGAGTACGTATGTGATCCTGCTAAAAAATAAGAACTGATTAATTTTGAAAGGATAGATAACAAATTGGGGGAGTAGCCAATGCACGGAAAATGTAAAGCTTTTTTTTTTATTTTGGTAGTCAACAGGTGCCCATGGTTAAGTCGTTAATAAAATCTAAATGTAATTAAAAACATTTTTAAGAGTGCTCCAAAGGTACTTGTTAAGCATTACTAAATATATTTTGAAATTGTAAAACTTTTTATTTAGTTTAACGACTTTTTTACGGCGTGCACGTCAAATTTCAACATCTTTAGAAAAGTGTTAGTTTTATTTTTAATTTATTTAGTTACTCCCTAGGAGACACTTGTTAATGTATTTATTGCGACAAAGGAAAGAAACTTTTGTGCTTGATAATATGTTGTGTTAAATATGTGTAGTTTGCTTAGACATCCATACTTCAAACCCCTAAGCCAAGAGGCCCAAGACTATTAAGGTCGAGGAGACAATTAAATCTTAAAGAGAAAACCTTAAATTATATATTAGTCGCGTTTACCATGCCATATGTACATGGCCAGTGCCCAAAATTCATATATATATATATATATATATATATATATATTCTTTCAGTTAGCAGGTCTAAATATCTTGTTGCTAGCGCTTTGAAGAAATTAGATATGTGTTATCTTGCTAGATCGTCAATTTTCATGCATACTTTGCCAAAAAAAATCAAAAAAAGTGTGGCGAACATATATCATACTGTGTTTTAATTGATAAACATTCACCAAATACAGCAATTGATCAAGGCCTATAGCACCGTACTTACATAGATCGAATTGTATCGCTAAATGCATGTAAGATATCACCGACTACATCTTTTTATCCAAATGGCCTTCTCAATCTCATGGCTTCGAAGGGGGAAACAGTTTTGACCAAAAAACAGGGACACACTGTTGTGGAGGTACACTGCAGTGCGCGTTGATACAGGCCGGTGGCGTGGAATTGGGGCAATTGATGTCTAAGAAGCTTGTCGGCTGCCCACAGCGTCGTACAGTGCCTATTGATTCATCTTTATGCACGTGGTGTTCAGAATTAATACCCACTGTGGTGGCCATCTAAAAGGGGCATCGAAAAAGCCCCATGTGGGTGTGACGTTAGGAGCGACGAAAGAAGAGAAGGAAGACGCGAGAATAGTCGAGCGAGTTCACGTTGTTGAAGCAGGCGTCGAGCCTCTGTGGAAGGTGGGGAGAGAGAAGCGACGCAGAGTGAGAGAGTGCACGCCACAAGGAAACGCAAACCCTTCCTCATGTCGTCAGTTTGAGAGGTTTATTTCGTTAATTCTGACCACTTTGACATACCCTAAGGCGTGTGGCGATAATTTATATTACCTTTCAATGGCAAAGGTTTTTACCGCTCAAAGCAAATCGACTCTAGTCCATCATCATCCTCATCAACTACAAAAGCAAAATCAGTCGACTCTAAAGTCCAAAGTCACTGCAAGCTGTTTGCAGTTTTGCACCGTTTGACACGATAGACCGCTAGAATTGACGAGATGATATTATACCGGCATCATCGGTCGATTGTCTTCTTTTCCCCCATAAAAGAAAATCTCCACTCGCCCAAATGGATGATCCAGCACAACTATACTTAAAATTATTTACCAAGTAATGTAGTGAAAGACAAACGGAATGCTTAGACAAAAATTAATCCTATTGCATTAGTCTAGTTTATTTAAATACACAACTAAAATTTATTGCGACATGTCGTGAAGCAACTTCAAGTGAACTTTGTCGGAATAAAATAATTCCATGTACCGCGAAGGACAAGCTCCTATAAAAGAGCAAGAGAGATTACTTCTAATGATCAATTGATCATATTAATTTGGGGAGAAAAAAATATTGTCAGTGATGTGACAAGCTCTCATTGAAAAAGATACCGAACGTGCAGTATAAATGTGAATACTGAGTAGTATGGTACAACACGGCTTAATGTCTTAATGTGTCGAACCTTTTAGCTTAATTAATCTTTATGGATGCACGTAAATCGTCTCATCCACTTGTGTACCATAACATATTAATTTAGTGGAAGACGGAATAACTATACGTTCATCATACCCCCCACAAAATTTCCACATTCGTTTTTAAAAAGCCTTCAATTTGTATCCTAACGAACCTTTTTACATTTCCAAGCCAAACCTTCAGTTTTGACCATAACGAACCTTTTTACAATTCCAACCCAAAGCTTCAGTTTTGATTTTAACTGACGTTTTTAACAATTCCAAGCCAATTGAACAAAGTGACCAGTCTTTTGTCCACCATAGAACTTCTCAAGGGGAAATTATCCAAAAAATTCTAAATCTATTTTTGTTGGCACTTGATTTTGCCGGTCAAGTAAGTTGTCAGAAAAATGAAAACAACGAGAATGAAAGTGGGGTAAATTAGAAATAGTTAAAAAGAAAAAAAGCGAAACTGGGCCGGGGCTGGTCCGGCCCGGCTTCATTCCTTTCTTTTCCTCTTCCTCTCTCTTCATGATTGGGCTGGGCTCATTTGGCCTTTTCTTTTTACCCTGGGCCCGGCCTCGTCCTCCCTCTTCTCCTCTCACGCCTTCACGCCTCTGTAGCAAGGGTAGGAGGGATGGCAGGCGCAGAAGCAGGGACAGGAGGCAGGCGTCAACGGGGCTGACGGTCGGGCGGAGGGCCGGCACAGCAGGCTGGCAATGGTAAAGGCCATGCGCGCTTGTTGTTAGGAAAGATTCATTCGACGCCTTATTATGCTCAGGCAAATGGACAGGCTGAGGCTTTATATAATATTATAATTAACCTTATCAAGAAGCACTTGGAAGAGAATCCAAGAGAATGAGACTTACTTCTGTCAATTATGGGCTTATAGAACATTAAAGAGATCAACTACAATAGCCCAAGAAGCAATACTTCCCGTTGAAATTATAGTCCAATGTTGAAATTATAGTCCAATCTCTAAGGGTGAAGTTGCTAGGAGGGATGTCTAAGGAAGAATATGAAAAGTTGATATACATGAATATCGATGAGTTGGGTGAGAATAGAGTTTCAACATCGGAAAAGTTAATCGCTCATAAAAATAGAGTCAGCAAAGCGTACAACAAACATGTCAAAATAAAACGTTTTGACATTGGCAATTTGGTTTGAAAAACTATACTACCAGTAGGCTCAGACAATGAAAAGTTTAGTAAATGATCATCAAATTAGAAAAGTCCACACTTAATCATAGAAGTTTTTAGTAAAAATACATATTGACTAGTGGATATCGCAGGAGTCAGAGACCTGCCAAGGTCAATCAACAGGAAATACTTAAAAAGTATCATCCAACCACGTGGGAGCTGTAGAAAAGCGAAAGGGCTGAACAACGAAAAACGGAAGAAATCGATGCAGATGTAACAAACGAAGTTTGATTCACAGAATGCCATAGTACATCGATACCAACAGTAGGAAATGAGCTGACTCAACAAAAGTCCTAACCAAGGACTCTACAACAAAAAATGGTCAATCCAGACCAACATGACCCTTAAACTTGACAACGAAGTCAGAAGACGACCCTCCGGGCACCGGTTCTCTTCAACAGCTCGGTGGTAGGCAGACGAACTTTCGCGCATCCCTGAGTATCCCTCATCGCTCTCCATCTCAAACTTCACGAAGGTCTCGAAGCAAGTACTCGCTCCTCCAAGTGTTCCACTAGCTATTTAGAAGAGCGGATGTCCTCCAACTCAAGAATCAGCAATTGGACAACTCCTTCTCTTTCCACTTCGTCCTCTCTCCTCTCTTCAGGGGTCAGGCGTCTTTGCAGGCGATTGTTCACCGCATTCAGCTGCTCGGTCATCCTCTCTTTCTAGCGAGACAATTTGGAAAGGGCCACACGAGCAGTCTCCTGGATCTTGTGCCGGCCTCTATACACCTTTTTCGCGCGCGCAGCTATCTCCTTTTTGTTCTAATACTCACCGTCAACACTAGATGGTGCTCGATCACGGACTTGTTTTCCAAGAAGGATTAAAGTCCATGATCGAAGGTGATGGAAACTCCTCGAAGTTGGTCCTGAAGGGATGAGTTAGTGGGAGGTCCCCAGGCTCAATAGGGTCACCAGTTTACAGCAGCAAAAATTTCTGCCAAGATCTTCAGCTGAGTAGATAAGTAGGCATAAGTAAGGCTTAGTCTATAAATCAGCCCACTCCAAAGAGCGATAAACTCATCGCTAAAAGGAGCAACATTAGGATCAAAAGAGAAAGTGGTGCCAGCCATGGCTTCGATGCAACCGTCGGAAAGAGAGGAAGGCTTTGAGAGGAATAAGGAAGAACTAGGAAATTGATGCAAATGCTTGGCCACAAGAACAGTTTAAAATAGAAAACCGGAAAGGGCAGCTGTATCGAAATGGTGCGAAGCCCGGGGAACGTGCATAATGGATATAACTGCTAGATCAATTGAATCGGCGGAAGATCGAACGTCATGTCGCTACATTAAAAGAGGTGAGTGGTAATTGGATTACAGGTGTTATCAATTGAAGAGTGCCAAACGAAAATAAAGCGACACGGTTTCATATGGGAAAACGTGCGCAACAATGCCGCTGACAGATCAGGAATAAGGGATTGGATAAGAACGTATGGTGTTAATTATAGTTATGATCGACGTCTATTTGTCTGAAGACAAGGAGCATGTGAAGACTATGAGATGTCATAAAATTACGTACAGAGTATCCACTGGCAAATACAAGCAATGATGGCTCACGTCATAAGTTCAGTTGTCTCGAGACTATAGTTGTGCAACACTTAAAAAGGTCAAGTTCGAATCGCATCTGGTTGATGCAATTAGGATTGGCATGGTTCAGTTCGGCAATTAATGTCACCAGGCAGTAACAAGAGATGAGAATCAGTACTTCAGGTTCTGAAATTTTGATGAAATCACTGTCAATTGTTATAAAAATTTAAATTATTTGATGAATACTCAATTTAATATTTAATTATTTTAATATTTTTCTTCACGCTTACTTTGATTTTTTTAGTACTAAACGTAAACATATTTAATTGAAAAGGTAAATGGGGCTTGAAAAGATTCGAATTCAGAAACTCCAGCTCTGATATCATGTAAGATTTTAGTGAGATCACTGTCAACTGTTTTAATAACTTAAACTGTTAGATGAATGCGTGATTTAATATTTAATTACTCTAACACTGATCACCCTCTTCATATTTTTTTCACTATTCGTCATTTTTTTGTGGAGCAAAATTTTCTTTATTGAGAAAGCTTGTGTTTTATTATCTTATTTCCCATGCTTCAGCTCTGCGGCCTACAATAAAGACACCCATCCAAAGCTTGTGGAGTTAATGGAGAGATCCTGGGAGCAAGATTCAACTAGAAGGCCTGACTTCTCTGGAATAAGCATGTATCTTGCAGAAAATTGCCAAGGAAGTAGTCGCCAGTCTTCAACCAAAAAAAAAAAAAAAGTAGTCGCCAGTCTGCAGATTGCAGATGTGGCTCATATCGTGATTACCGATGCTGAAAAAAACATTAGTGAACAGGGGCATCTAAAAGGAGTTCTAGAGTAGCAAGCAAAAGCATGAGAACTTAATCACCTTTTTCCGGGCTAGCAATTGGACATTATTTTGCTTTTCGTAAGATTTTGTGTGATTAAGGCCCTTATTTCATATTATTTTCAAGATTGCCTATTGCGCTTGATATAGGAATTCTACCCTCTCTTGCCACGTCTCTGCAATTAACTAGAGTTCGTTAGTAAAGTTTTCAGTTACTATTACACTTGTCATGGTTTCGCCAAGAGTTTCGCCCGAACTGTGGTCTTGGCTTCTTGTGATCGTTCAGAGCTGTATCTCTGATTGCGCAAATCTCACATTTAAATTATGACGTGAACAGGTTGGAGATGATGGAGGGTTTTGGCGCAAAGAGAAATCGGGTGGATTCCAGTCTGTGCTTAGGCGAGGGCATCACTGAAGGGCGCACGGGAGACAAAATGTTGTCATTCATTGGCTTGGCTTGGAAGGCCATTTTCTTGCTGCCTTTTCTCTATAAATTCTGTACAGTATTCGTCCACAAGATAAGTTATCTTTTCATACCCATGACAACTTTTTCCTTCTCCAATTTTTGACTAGTTAATCTGTAATGCAATGTCGATCCTAGCATCATCTGAGAAAGGAAGTGATGTTGAAGAGAATGGTGAAGTCAAAAGGTTTTTCTTTTCCTTTTCTTTTTCTTTTCTTTTTTTTTGCCTTTTTGCGGCTATACAATAACAAATTGGTGTGGCGAAAAAAATTATTGGAGGAATTTTGGTTTTCACTTGGTACCTTTGAGCCTCCATGATATCTTATTTGCAATTTTCCATCCGATATTCGATGGAAGGTCGATGTCTAATTCAGGTACGCCTGCCTTTAAAAAGCCCATTGTCGTTTACGAGCATCATGGCCTAGCTTTGGCATGCACCTCTGGCTTTGCTGGCATCGATCCTCCATGTTCCCCTTTGCACTTCCCTAAAGATTACGAGGATCATTCTCCACTCGCCGCAACTTAGGCCACTCCTCTAATCCTCAAGTGAATAGAAAATAAAATACCGCACTTAACAGTGAGTGTTTAACAGGGCGTTCTGCATTTGGCATGTAAGCGTGGTTGATGACACCATGCCGACTGATACAGACCTGTCGGGTTGGTCTTTCTCTGACTGCTGTGTATGAACGTCAGAGTGCGTATGAACGTTGAGTGCCATTTGAGACTAGTTGCCAAAAGCTAATTCGTTGGCATTGAGTGATGGCCGTTGCCTATAGCTAGATACCGCACATCATGTATGTCATTTCGGGAAGATTGCAGCATTACAATTTTTACCTAATCTGAGATTGGACAAACCAATTCAACTGGCAATTATGAAAGTGCCATTGACAATTACAGAAGATCTCCTTTTCCAGTTATTGGCAAGGTAACTTGCACCATCATTAGACAAACTACTTCCTTTACAATTTCTAGCTCAAGTTACTTACATCTATTAAAAGTAGGGGTGATCGGTTTCCAGTCCGATCCGATTTCAAGGTGGAACCAGAAACTGGATCGGGAGGACTGGTTTGTCCTAAAATCGGGAACCGGACTAGACCGATGTCCAATGGAACCCGGCACTTTTTTTTTCCCACTACTTGATGCTATTTTTTTGTGTTGAATTAAGTGATATGTATACAATGATCCTCCAATTGAAAAAGATGAATAAAAAACCGTACTTCATTTAGAGTTTAGTTCACATTTTACTAATTTTTTTTGAAGAAATAAAAAAATAAAACAAAGTATACATAGTTGGTCCGGTCCAGTCCGGTTCTCTTTGGAATCGGGAACCGAACTGCCCGGACACCGGTTCTACTTGTAGGAACCGGGAACCGGACTGACACTCTCGGGAACTAGACTAAACCAGCCAGTCCGGTCCGATCCGAGCGGTTTCCGATTTGAACGATTCGTTTTGCACACTCCTAATTGAAAGAGCACACATTGCCATTGGAGGTGGATGCTTTTTTTGCCTCATTATGCAACATGCACCTGGCAGGATCCTACAAATCTGCCGCATATGGAAGAGGAATTGCATAGCTTTGATCAAAAAACAATGTCGCACTCACAAGAAAGGATTTAGTGCAGAATGGCCGAACAAAATCACGGTTGTCCATGTGTGGAGGTATGCAGTCCCCTTCTTCATATGTATAGATGATGCAACTGTCAGGTATGCTTGTTGGAGGTAATACGTGCCAACAAATCAATCTCCTTATGATAACTGTAAAAAAAGTGACGCAAGGGCTCAACCATCTCATTCTGAAGAATTCCCGGTGGATTTCCATTTCTATCTTGCAATGAGTAAACATCAGATAATAAAGCCTTTCTGTCTTAATTAATCATGACAACAATCCGTACATAGCTACACTAGAAATTCTTTAGAGAAATGTAAAACTTCTATGCAGTTCCTTAAAAACTTGCCCTCGCATAATTGTAACAGCAACCGATTTGAATAGTTACGCGTCCCTTTCCCCTCATTCATTTTTGTGGTGCTGTCTATGTCCGTTCTAAACGAGGAAAATAAAGAAGACAATCAATCGTGCCATGAGTGGCAACAGTCTTGACATAAATAAAGGAAGCCAGACAAAGAAATACTGAAAATCAATAAAGGAATGACGAGGAACATTTCAAAAGTTTCCATTACCAAATTTGCAACTTCATCGAAGTACCATTTGGTCAAGGTCGTTAGTCGGGGGTGAAACCAGAAACAGAATCAATTCCATGCTAAACAGAATGAAATATACGAAATTTCGTTAGGCGACCTAAGATCATGCAGAGAGATATGGGCCTATTAGCATAACGAAACTGCAACTCTTGTTCGGTACCGTGTTGTCATCACAGACAACCTACAGTGCTTTCAAATTGGTCTCCCCGCTCGTATTTGCATGTAACATCTGGCATCTTTGTCAAGGCATAAATACTTCAGGTACCTAAGTGAAGGATGAAAAAAGATCGTTTAAAATCTGCTGATTGGTCTAACCATGGTTAGAAAGATCCTGCCGTTTAAAACTCAAGAAGCAATCTGGGTCTTACGCAGGACCTTCATCTGTTGGGATCTTTATACAGTTTTGATCCTAAGCGAAACTCACAGTTAGATTTGATCCTATAGATCTTACCAATCCAATTTTCACAAATTCTAACATTGTAATTTGCCTAACTAGATGTTCAGGTCATAGAACTATTGACTTTCTTGTAAATCTAGTTTAGAGATGACATGAGCTTTTGTAGTCACACGTTTTGAAGTTCTGGCGTCAAACAATTTCCACAATTAGTAAATTTTTCCCTGCCATTCCGGATTTTTATATTGTTGGTGTATTTTGAAGATTTTACGATCCTCCACCCCATCTTATGATCGGATCCTTCAGACACCCCACATCAATCTTAAGTAGGTCCATCACGATAGAAAACGAATCACTGGTCGTTTCCGAAACATCCATATACAAAATATCTGTATTTTAGCAAAGGTACATCAGCAGGCCCATTCAAAAGTTACTAATAATTCACTCAAACAGGTGGTATAAACTTGTCCAAGTCCAGGTATGTCAGAAGTTAGTCACTGTAGTAGAAAAGGACAATGACCTGAAGGCTGAAGATTCTTCTCAAATTACTGAATCACCTTTAGTGCTTGAATTAATCTTTGCGTTGAGGCAGAATCTTGGACTTTCCTGATTTTTGAACCGAAGTATGACCTATTGCGAATGACTGGACCAGCTAATTACTTTGTCCCGTAGAATATATCGAGATCAAAATCTCTAGACTAATAAAATAAGGATGGTACAAGAAGGGTCCCTGAACCCCACCTAAGCCAGTGTGAACGTGATGCACTGGTATTTGATAATTAGCGTTTGAAGACCATCTCAGTCTCAGTTTGATGTTCAGGTTTGAATTTATGGAGTTTGCCAATGTAGATTCTCTCCTAGAAGAATGGCATGACCATGGGCTCCTCACGACCTACCATGAATTCTCACTGGTAGATATGAATGAACAATCCAAGCAACTTACGTAGTTCTGCACAAGGCTGAACTGGAAGATTCAAAAAGTCAACCATAAATCATCAAATAAGTATCAACCTGCTTTATTCCATGCCGAGCATCCTTAGGCTGATTAGATCTGACATTTGCATTTGCTCTACTTAGCAGATGCCGTGGAGAAGGTGGAATACTCGCAAGACTTGCAGCAAGATACCGTGAGCACCTGCTGCCAAATGTACCCCTAGCCCCACAGCTCCAAGGGATATGCTTCTCAGAAATGCAACTGTGCCTGGATGAAGATGATTAGTAAGACTTCTGTGCAAATAACACGACTGGAGAATATCAAATAGAGAAACACAAACGACAAGCTTCGTTAGAGGCAGAACTTATGTCCTCTTTGAATTACTACAATATTTAGCATAACACACGGAAAAGTATTTACCTAAAGAATAGAAAGAGGGAGACACCAGAAGCTACCAAACAGGAAAATCCTTAATCCAAATGCTCCACCATAAAAGCATTACGTAAGGAAACTTTCTAGTGCCAAGATTGTCACACAAAAGAGAATTCCTATAACAGACATGAAGATTTATGTATTCGATCTTCCTTAAGAGAATTCCAACTATTACTCGGAAACCTGTCCATTTTAATCAGAAATTCTCTCTATTTGAAGAGGGAAAACACTACGCTCCTTATTTCTCAAAGCTTCCTGTCAAATTATGTTTGCAGGTTTACCTCTTTACAATCCCTTGAGCTCTATGATCCTTCTTGTAACTCATAACTGGGCAAGAAACCAACTTTGCCGGAGCACTTACGACAGAAATCAAGGACCGGATGGTAGGTACTAGTTAGGCCACGTAGTACCTTATGAATCTACGCATGTATATTCGTTCAAGAGTATATTAAAAGGCAAGGTAGAAAAGACAAACACAAAATTATCCCAGCAGAAAAAAAAGGCAAGGCAGAAAAACAAACAAAAATCTATCCCAAGCAGAAAAAATCATATCGAAACCTGATTTTGGGATGTATCATCCAACCATTCCCCTGTGATTGTTTCACAAACATTATTCCAGCCATACGCGCCAACAGCTTGTACAGGCTAGAGATGTTGCTCAATTCCCCGGAGCACAAATTATATGGCAGAATGAGCTTAAAAATGGCAAAACAACCACCACCACCAGAAGCAAATGTCATAGTGACAGGATCCCTCACAACCAATTTCAGGACATCACAAAGGATCAAAATTGTGACTACTAACGCTATGGAAACATCTCTTTCGCATCCATAGACAAGGCATACCTATGCTAGATTAACATATTTATGAAATCAATTTTTACCCAAAGAAAATAATAACACAAGAAAGAAAATTACCTATTAAAAGAAACACACGAGAGAGAAAGAGGGATGGTTACGTGCACTTGCGTTACCACTCCGGCAGAGGAAGTCAGACGAGAGCAAGTGAAAAGGGGAGAAGGATGCTTACATTTCATTAGGACAATTATGATATCATTCACCAAAGGAAAAGAACACAATTATCATTTGAGCTAAAATGAAGACAGTAAAGTACCGGATCAACAACAAACTCGGACATATGCCACAATAAGAAGCCACGATGTATAAAAAGTGCTTTTTATTCCAAGAGAGCAATTCGAAAGACAAAATCTCATTGAGGTCGTGACGATAAAGACCTACCTTCCAGGGAACCAGGTTTACAAGCTCTACATACTTTCCACCTCCAAGTGCTGCTAAATCCACATGCTGTGGAGTGTAATCAACCCAAACACTGAAAGGCTTTGTGTCAAATTTCTGTTGAGAACATGACGTATTAGTCGACCGTTTCACCATTTGAAAGAAAGAGTGCACATAATGAAAGCTGCCCATGGGAATAAAATACAAAAATGCAAACAGTATAAAGGCGGACAACTGAAGAATGGTTTCTTCTCAATAGGCGATTGTATTTGTCTAGTCATATGGTAGGTATCTCTGCTTCACCACGGATTATATGCCAAAACAGCCCAATGGTGGACCCGGATGTACATAGCCAAACCCAAGACTAGATTAAGACTCAATTAATGAGGTAAAGACTAAGGACAGCATTCAGCAAAGCAACATGTGGAGTTATTCTAGCTAACAACATTAAGTGCCACAACAAGAGAACTTAGCAGAAAAGATGCAGTTACCTGAAAATACAGAAGCAATGCCTCATCAACGATTGCATTCCGCATAGAACCACTTTGGGCATTTTGCGGCAACACTTCTGATCCAACCAGATTATTTTGTACACCTGAAGACCAGTCCTGTGGTGGGTCCTCATTTCCGAAAAAAGAAATGAGAGAATCAAGCTGGCGCTGATGGAGGTGCAATCGCAAAGGAAGTAGAGCAATGCACAACCTGCAGATAACTCTGATAGAGGGCGTAGGTCTGATATACAATAGCCTTCTATAAACTCGGGAAAGTAACCTTTCCGAATAAATGTGGCCTGAATGCTTTCTAATCCTACCGAAGGCACTGACCCACTTACTCATAGATCTTGAGATAGTGTTTCAGGAGTATCAAAATCACATTTCTCTCCAAGAAAGCTTTCCTCATTTGATTCAGAATCATATTGGCAAGTTCTACTCCCATCTGAAAGAAAAGCATCCTCACGTATCTCATCCATCAATCCAATCACCAAGGCTTGACTCTTCGCATTTGCACTTGCAGAGTGCACCTGAGGAGTAGATGGGGCAAGATCACCAACAGAAGTTCTTGCTTCAGCTTTCAAATGATTCCCCTCTTGCTCCTTTTGAACGTTATCCCACCTACCCGCAAGTGAAGAAGAGATTCTTCCAAATCAGGAGCAAAAAGCTGTTGAAGTTGTGTGACCAATTGTATCAGAGCCAAAGATGAATCATGACAAGTTCCCACATCAATGTGAGAATTAGAACATTCTAGCTCCCACAAAGTTCCATTCCTGCAGTTAGTCCTCAAATTTGCCAGGATAAGTGCCTCCCAAGAAACTTTAACGTAGCCAATCTTGTGAAGACGTTGCACACTGTAAATACAACAGAGGAGCTCAAGTTCTGATACTGAGCAAGGAGAAGCCCAAGATACTACACTCTTATATCGTAATCAGTGTCAATCGAATCTCCGGAAGTCACATTAGAAATACTGAAGGAAGATGCAGCTATAATACCGGCAACATAACAGTCGTCCAAGGATGACTTGACACTTGAATGACCGAATCCAAGGTCAACAATTGGTGAGGTGACCATCAGGTTCTTTAGATAAGGTTCATAGCTCAATCCTATGTCGACCAAGTTTAAAGAAAAAGAAGATCCAGGAGGCTGTTGGCAATCTCCTTTCAATGAAGAACATTCACCAGAACATTCAGTTTCAGAAGCTGGCAAGGTAAAGAAAGACGATATTGCATCGAACCAATCCACCCGACCACCTATAGCAACAAAAGTGCCACATCTGACAGTGATGGACAAAAATCAATGGAAATTCACTGGATCCCACATGTAGACAAAGTCAGAACCAGCTAATCCAGTAGATAAAGCATTGGAACCTCCCCCATCACCCCGTTTCATTGTTGAATTGCAACGTGAGATCAAAAGAAACTCTTCATATGGTACACCAGTGATTGAACCCTACAACTTGCCTTCCCCATGAGCCAGACAAAAAAAAAATTGGCACCATTAATACTGCCAATATCCCAGACGTTCGGTAATTCAAACTATTCAATTCTCAATTTGAGCCGAAACCATGACCCAGGAAGTTCATTCTGTATCGAGCTTTTGATGCTGCCAATCTTATCAGGGTGAATAACTATTGAATGTTTGTTTGTAAAACAAACAAAATAATGCTCTTTCCTTTGTCCCATATAGGAAAGTTTTGAGAAAGTGGGCCACTTTATAACTGTGAACATCTTCTTGTTCATTAGAGTGAAGACAATGGGATGTGTGCTAGTCTACACAATACCCGCGTGCGGGTACGCGATTATTAGGCGCACTTAGCACTTGGCGCGCTTGCGCGGCCGCGATTTAATTAACACTAATCCCTTTATTTTTTTATTTTATTTCGTAAGGTTATCTCATTAATCTTTATTAGTTGAAAGGTTGTTTTTGTTTATTAAATAATTTTCGAAATTATGAAAATTCGGAATTTTATTTATATATATTTTATTTTATTTTTTTTCGAATTTTACATGTGTCTTTTCAAGATAACCTTTGGAGATTATACTTGTTCAGTTTTCAATCTTTCTCGAAGGGTTGCATTTATTCAGTTTGCAACTTCTTCCGAAGGAATATCTTTGTTAGCTTTGCAACCTTTCGTGAAGAGTCGCCTATGTTTTTTAAAACCGATTTCTATATATGTCAGTTTTTGGCAAGAAGGAAAAACGATATCAATTTTCAAGTCTTCTTTCAAAAACTATAGCCATCATTTTCAATTGTTTATTAAAGAGACCCCGGAGAAATACTAGAATTGCTATCTAGTATTCTCATTTTGAGACTTTATTGTATCCTGGAGGATTTTAGCCGGTGACCATTAACAACATTGTGGGGCAAATAAATCCTTAAGGAAAGTGATATCACGTCTCAAAGTCCGACTTAATTGCTCTTTTGATTCGAAGCCATTTATTTTTTACAACAATAACAATCTCTACAGAATCACACTCCATATACATTGATATCTGACCTACAGAAGTTTTTTTTTCAAAGAATCAACATCCTCAAAAGCCACCCCTGTAAATCCTTTTATCGCTCGACTTAAAAGACAGTTGAAGACTTCATGTTCATAGCTCCGATGAGTAACGACAGCAGAGGATAAATGCAAATGCACAAGGAAACTTGAGTTGAGCTCATAATTATCTCTTGACGTATTTCAGAAGCAGTATCACCAGAATCTCTCAAAGTTGTTACGGAGGCAAGCTCATATCCTTTTCCCATGAACTTATTTTTCCTCCTCTCCTCTGAAACAGCTAAGAATTTGCTCTCTCGGCAACCCAAGCACCAGTAACAGAACCCTCCTGCCAAATCATACTCAGGATGGAAGAAGGCGTGTAGTGGGCAACAGACAGAATCTTCAGAGAAGAAAATTTACACCCTTTAGCAGTGCGGCAGGACTTACCCTCATCATCAACCTCCTCACATGCAGTACTGACTAGATACATGTCAAGGTTACAGGCATTCAGATGCACAGAAATTGTCGCCATTGAAGAAAACCTCTAAATTGCAGAAGGGTTTCAAACTATCACCTTTCTCTTCTCTTGTATAAAAAGGAGAACAAAAGTCCACAGCAATAAACTGATCCCAATCATAATAGCTCGCTATATCATCTCTGCCATCAAAAGGAAAGCAGAGAATAACTCTCGCATCATAGACCGATAGGACACCCTGTAGTTTCTCTCTCGAAGATGTGGTTGTAATACAAGTTCTAGGCCCTCTGTTCAAACCCTCAGGAGGTACTTGCTTAACTTCGGATTGAAAGTTATTTGTGAAGTCATTTACTTCGAGAAACTTCTCCATTTCCTTCACGACAGCCAGCAGCTTGAGGATAAGCCAGAAATTAACCCAAAAAACAAATGGTGGTAGTGATAATGAGAATACAATTGGCCCTCTCGAGCTGCCATCAGACAGGCAAGGATTACTGGCTAATTGGAAACGAACAAGTCCCGAGTTCTAAGCAGCATTATTCTGATCACATCATTCCGCTTTGCAAATGGAACTTTTGGAGCACATTCCCAAACAGATCATTTTCAGGAACATCCATACAAGAGGCATGCATAGGAAGAGTGCCTAGAACTTCTGCTTGCATCCGCCGAATACAAGCGCTTTGGCCACATATCCCATACTCTCAATGACTTACATGAATAATCCAGTTCTTATGACCATGCTCTCTTTGTTCGGCGCACGCATCGTGGGTACATTATACTGCTTTTATAAATGGATGATATGGTTATTACTAGCAATGATTAGACTAGCTTTATCAAACTCCAGCAGTATCTTAGTAAACAGTTCAAAATGAAAGATCTTGGGTGACTCAGCTATTTTCTAGGCTTGGAGGTTGTGTCTGATGCTTCTGGTTATTGTTTGTCTCAGGCAAAATATGTCACTGATCTTATTTCTCAAGCTGGGCTCACTGATAACAAGATTTCTTCTACACCCATTGAGTCGAATGCAAAATTCAATGACAAGGATGGAACTATTCTTCCGAATCCCACACTTTATCAACAGTTGGTTGGTAGTCTTATATATCTCACCGTTATATGTCCTGACATTGCTTATGCTATTCATATCGTTAGTCAGTACATGACCGTGCCTCGTACGACTCATTTTGTTGCGATTCTTCGAATTCTTCACTACATTAAGGGTACATTGTTTCATGGTCTTTATTTTTCTGCTCACTCTACCTTGGAGTTGACAACTTATTCTGATGTTGATTGGGTTGGTGACCCTCAAGATCGTTGCTCCACTACAGGTTACTGTTTCTTTTTGGGCAACTCACTTATCTCGTGGCGAAGCAAGAAACAAACCACTATTGCTCGCTCTAGTATAGAAGCAAAATATCGAGCTCTTGCTGATACAACATCGTAGTTATTACGGTTACGGTGGCTACTTGAAGACATGGGAGTGTGTCTTCATGGCGGAATGGTAATTCATTGCGACAACCGGAGTGCTATTTAAATTACACATAGTGATATTTTTCATGAACGCACCAAGCACATTGAAATAGACTGTCATTTTATCCGATATCATGTTCTTCGTGGCACTGTTTGACTTGTATCTACTTCCTCCGCTGAACAGACTGCCAATGTCTTTACCAAGACACATCTACCTGGATGTTTTCTGGATCTATTCTCCAAACTCAAGTTGACATCTTTCAAATCATCTTGAGTTTGAGTGGGATATAAGAGATATATATTTGTGATATTCTGTGATTCTGCATATCTTCATTTATTTGTTACTTTAGATAGTCGTTATGTAAAGCCTATAAATAGGCTCGTCTACTATTCACTAGAATATGTATAGAACATTATTTTTCTCTTCATTCACAATTCTCACCTTTATCTATTGCGATACTAGTTATTATGCGGCCATGGCTCATCCATTATCATGTAATAACTAGCTGGCGAATGCAAAACATCATTAGTAGCACCTTTGGAAGGTATATAGTGTTGTATCATGCCACCTCAACATAGTGTGCGTGGTAGTATGTAGAATCGGACCAGTATAGTATGCCAAGGTCCATACTTCAGACCAATCTAAGCCAAGACCATTAAATGCAAGCAGAAAATAAAACCGTGAAATAGGTTCTTCCTTATGTTTCTGCACAAGAAAAGCTGAAGTTATATGTTACATATTAGTTGCATCTACCATGACATATTTACATAGCACATCTCATATAATTTCTATATTTTTCTTTTAATAATTAGCTACTGCAAATAAATATCCTCTTGCTAGTCTTTTGAAGAGATAGAATGTGCTGTCGAGCCCAATCCTAAGTTGATATTTATGATTTGCAAATAAAACAAGGAAAAATAGACCATGCACTACAAGTGTAGAGGAAATTTTACCCAAACAGTCTTATCTACCATTGGTTTGAGGGTGGTAACTATTGACTTTCTCCAATCAATGGTATATAAACGCGCTTGTAAATAATTCTTTTACACCGCTAGAGTATGATATATTTCTAAAAAGACAAATAAAAAGACATGACTAGAACATGGATCATTGTTCCTACTCATCCTGAATCTACTATTGTAAATGGACAGCAGAAGCTCGATACCTTTGCCAAGGAGATCGCTAAGTTAGAGCCCATCGACATATCCAGTTAGACCTACTTTTACTAAAAAATAAGCCAATAACTTATGGACCAACTTGGATATATTAATTGTTCAACACCATACAAATTCTATCATGTGAGACTTCTTTAACATAACTCATATATACATACATCTCAATAATCTCCTCCTTATGTGTGAGCTTAGTGTTAGTTTTGCTTCCCTTTAATTTAGGTATCCTTCTACACTAAGATATCTCAACTTGAATATCCATCCATGTCCAACTTCATTCTTGGTAACCCGAGGAGAAGGTCGTGTGACCTCAGAGGCTGGCATGTGCCATATCTAGCCCAGTTATCCCCTTGCCCGTTGGCCTTGTGGTAAGAAGATGAACAGTTATTATAAGGGGAAAATCGAAAAATGAAAAATTTTGTGAGGATAGTTTTGGAAGAAAAAAATTATTTAACTCTAGGAACTGCCATCCAAGCTGAAAGCTCGACCTGCCTTTGGGCTTTCATTTTTGCCAAGGCCAATATTTGACCAAAGGGGCCCATATAAATTTGCCAAATGCCTCTAATTTTTCCCAAGCCCCTTGCAAAAGATGTTCCTAAACGGAGCCTTAATCTGCTATGACTAGAGAAATCGGTGCTGCGACACCACTTCTTGTTAACTAACACGGTGTGTGAGAACCTACCGAAACACAGATGTATGGACTACAATATAAGAGGTTTCGACCGGTTGTCGGGGACTATATCGCCTAAATGTGTGGATATCTATGACCAAAAAAAAATGTGTGGATATCTTTTTATCTTTTATCTGGTTTTTCCTCTTGATGCAGCTTCTTATGGGAACCAACTTGGCATCGAACCACAAATAGGAATCAATTCTCATCTAATCCGCGTAAGAAAGTTCCTAACTTGATTTAACATTAAGGTCATTAAAGTTGCTTAATTAGCATAACCTTACGAAGCATCTAACACCATGCGCGTTTTCATCAATAATACAAGATGCTGTTTTTGCTTCTTCTTCTTTTTTTTGTGGTTCACCATCTAGAGTTCAAGGGTTTTCATTAAAAAAGAAAAGAAAAAAAAAGATGACTGTAGGGCGTGAATTTTGTACTCTCTGATTTTATTCAGGAACTAGTGTTTGCTAGGATTATGATGTAGTTGAGGATAGCACCATAAAATACTGGCTTTATAGCTTTTCCTATTTAATTCATTGCATGATTGAACATTCACATTGAAAATTATTATGACCACTTCACACACTTTTCTTCTACAATCTGTCTATTCGTAATATTGGCAGCAGTATTAATTTAGCTAGGTGCTTAATTTAGTGGTGCTATTTTCTTCAAAAGAATAGTAGTGTTTGCTTTTCACAAGCCACTGGAATACAATGATTGGACATATAATGTTGTGAAATTTTGTAAATTCACTAAGCACCATCACCGTAATTGAGGGTGTATTAGTAAATTGGCGAAAGAAATGTTTAATTCATCAGTCGTCCATTAGGAGCTCTATTCGTAACTTGAAACAAATTTAATTTCAGTTTCAGGGGTATATTAAAGATAATAATTTTAGTGGGTTACCCGTGCGTATCTTCCTTATGACCCATGGTGTGAAGATCTTTTATCTTTTATCTGGTATTGTAATTGATGCAGCTTCTTATGGGAACCAACTTGGCAAATTGAACCACAAATAGGAATCGATTCTCATCTAATCCGCGTAATAAAGTCCCTAACTTGATTGAACATTAAGGTCATTAAAGTTGCTTAATTAGCATAACCTTAGGAAGCATCTAACACCATGCCCGTTTTCATCAATAATACAAGATGCTGTTTTTGCTTTTTTTTTGGTTCGCTAGCTGGAGCTCGATGGTTGTCATTAGAAAAGCAAAAAGTGACGACTGTAGGGCGTGAATTTTGTAATTTCTGATTTTATTAAGGAGCTAGTATTTGCTAGGATTATGATGTAGTGGTCACCAGCGCCATAAATGCTGGCTTTATAGCTTTTCCTATTTAATTTCATTGCATTATTGGATATTCGCATTGAAAATTCTCTCCTCCAAAATTCTCACTTCTGATCTTTCTTGAAACAATTCCTCAAAAGGGAAACGAATAAAGGAGGGGATTTTAGCGGAAAACTTTTTACGGGTACCTTCAAGATTATATTAGCTTCTGTAATGGGGCTACTTGTGATCCACAACAACTCTTCAAGAGCACTCCGAAGAGAAAACTTGAATATCTAAGTACATGACAGAGGCAAAATTAATATCGGTGAAAAGCTCTTCACGAAATACATCCAGCTATGTCCTTCCGTTGCTTCTAAATGTACTTCGTTGAGAGCAAATAAGCTGGTCCCTTTGACCACCCATATCTTGTTTCCTCAATGTCTAATCTAATCGTTTCTTACAGCCACGAAAGCCTTGAAGTTTGCACTTTGCAGTTTTCAGTCTTAAATTGGTTCTAGGCATGTTTGGTTGGGTTCAAAACTCTCATTTCAGACACAAATGTTGCAATCGTGGTCTCTAGGGAAATCTGGGGGAAAACTCAGTGTCAATAATAATGCATTTATTTCTCTTCAAAAGTTATTTTGTGCTAAACAGGCATTTTATCGTGGCAGGACAATGATTATAGTCATCTAAGGGATATCTATAACTGAAATGCACTATTGCCTTTACTCGACATCCAATTCCCCTCCTCCACCCCCCCTCCCCTCTCTCTAATTCAAGTTTTCTGTTTTTGTAAACAAATCTCTTTGATTAAGTAACAAATATATTTTTCATTTAACCATTAGACAGATTTTCCTTTCAAATAAGGAGCAAATTAGTCACGTGACAAACAGTTGGCCGAAATTCTGGCCAAAGTTTTTTCGGTAGTCAGTGCTGCAGGTGAGATGGCAAACGGATTTCAGGAAATGGGAAGGGATATTGCAAAAGTTGAAATGGGCAAGCGCTATTTATAATGCCTATCTAATGGCGCTACTTTCTCCATAAGAATAATATTCTCTGCTTTTCACAAACCATTGGGTTACTCCGCATGGACTTATTATAGTGTAATTTTCTAAGCACTATCTCCATAAATAAGGGTGTGTGTGTGTGTCTCTATATATATATAAAATATTTTAAGTGATCCTAGTCAATGACTAACATTTAACGGGGATCTTTAAATTTGTAATTTGTTTTACAATCCGGACTTTTAAACTTGTAGAAATCTCGTGCCATTGTCACCAATTCTATCAAATGAACTCAATGTGGAAGCCCATAATTGCCATTGTGGCTTCATCTTACGTTTACTTTACTTGGTCAAACCGGGAAGCAACTAGACCTGGAGCAACATAAGTAATCCTTCATCTTATCGAAATATTAGAGAATACTTTCATTGTTGAAAAAAAAAGGGTACTCCAGTAGACTCTCGAGATAATTATGTTGGTAAAGGGTGGGAAAACTGCAATTTCATTCTCAATAAGCTTGAAACTATTGGGTTCGTCATGTACGCCTGAGACCAACGTGCATTACTTCAGAACAAACTAACATCATCTGAGAATTTTCTGTCACTTTGCTTATATTTGATTTCACCAATCGCGCCAAATATTTTGACGGAGCTAAGTTTATGGCAAAATAAAATAAAAAAATATTAGTCCGCATTGAATTATTATAATGTACCTTGAAAAATGATTGAATTATTTGATGTTCTATTATTCCGTGATACCCTCTTCGGCTATATTTGTAGTTTTACCTTATTCGTCATGGGCCACATCTCTTGTCATTTGTACAAGGTAATGAGTTTATGATGAAGTATCACAATCAACGAGCAGAACTCGGGAAAATTGTCAAATCAGTCCTAAACCTATTGTACGGCGGCCAATTCAGTCCTAAACCTTTCAAATTTGCCAATTTAGTCCTAAACCTTTTAAATTCTTGCCAATTCAGTCCTTCCGGCCAATTTTGGCCGGCCGGTGCTGACGTGGCCGCCGGTCGGCGTCGGCCGTCCGGTCGGCGCTGACGTGGCAATTTTTAATTATTTTTTAATATTTTTTTATTTTTCTGCTTTTTTTTTCTGCTTTTTTTTTTTTTCTGCTTTCTCCCCTCTGCCCGGTCCAGCGACCGGCCAGAGGGGAGGGCCGGCAAGGCCTCTGGCGAAGCTCGCCCCGCCGGCCACCGGCGAGGGCGAGCCTCGCCGGCCACCGGCGAGGGCGAGGCGAGGTCGGCCTCGCGTCGCCGTCGCGAGCCAGGCGACGGCGAGGCGAGGCGAGGCGAGGTCGAGCCTCGCCGTCGCCTGGGTCGCGACGGCGAGGTCGAGCCTCGCCCAGATCTGGCGAGGTCGAGCCTCGCCGTCGCGACCCAGGCGACGGCGAGGCTCGGCGAGGCGAGGTCGAGCCTCGCCGTCGCGACCCAGGCGACGGCGAGGCTCGGCGAGGCGAGGTCGAGCCTCGCCGTCGCCTGGCTCGCGACGGCGAGGCTCGGCGAGGCGAGGCGAGGTCGAGCCTCGCCGTCGCCTGGGTCGCGACGGCGAGGTCGAGCCTCGCCCAGATCTGGCGAGGCTCGACCTCGCCGTCGCGACCCAGGCGACGGCGAGGCTCGACCTCGCCTCGCCTCGCCGTCGCCTGGCTCGCGACGGCGACGCGAGGCCGACCTCGCCTCGCCCATCCAGGGGCCGGCGAGGCGAGGCGAGGCGAGGTCGAGCCTCGCCGTCGCCTGGGTCGCGACGGCGAGGCGAGGCCGACCTCGCCTCGCCCAGCCAGGGGCCGGCGAGGCTCGCCCTCGCCGGTGGCCGGCGGGGCGAGCTTCGCCAGAGGCCTCGCCGGCCCTCCCCTCTGGCCGGTCGCCGGTCGCCGGACCGGGCAGAGGGGAGAAAGCAGAAAAAAAAAGGAGAAAAAAAAGCAGAAAAAAAAAATATTAAAAAATAAAAAAAAATAATTAAAAATTGCCACGTCAGCGCCGATCAGACGGCCGGCGCCGACCGGCGGCCACGTCAGCACCGGCCAGCCAAAATTGGCCGGAAGGACTGAATTGGCAAGAATTTAAAAGGTTTAGGACTAAATTGGCAAATTTGAAAGGTTTATGACTGAATTGGCCGCCGTACAATAGGTTTAGGACTGATTTGACAATTTTCCCAGCAGAACTCAAATTAACCCGGTTAAGAAACATTTATTTAATGGGAGCATGAGAGTATATTACAATAGTAAATGAGCATACATGACAAATATGCCCTTATCATTTGGACCATCGGACTTGATGAGGCGTTTGACGCAAGGTCTTATTCCACTATGCATATAGTGTCGAGATGTATCGAACTCATGGCCCCCACAGCAAGCTGCTCCAGCATGCCCTCACCCCTTCTTAGCTGATTTGTCGTCTCCGTCTCCATTCGGAGCTGGTTTAGTTGGCTCCGGACCAGGTTCCCCGATTTGCGTCATGGTCCCCAGCCCAATGATTACTGCTGCTATATATCTCCACATTGTTCTTGAAGGAGGAGTTGAGAAACCCTAGCTTCCTTTTGAGACTTGATTAAAATGTATGAGTTTCAAAGCTGCGGAACCTTGCAAATATATAGGTTGTAATTACACTAACATGTTATATGAAGGTCAGTTCAATCTTTAATTTGATTCACATTCGTGTGATAAAGAGGTTCTTTTTTTGTACTAGCAGGAACATATTCAAATGCCTTACCGATAACATCAATGGAAATTCCTTCGTTTTCACTTTCACTTGGGAAAAAAGTTGGTATTTATTCTCATACCAAGAAGAATTAGGATGTTTAGGTAAATATTGCCCTATTTAGTGATGAAGGCTAAAAAGCCGGTCCAGTTAGTATTCAGTGATTGTAGTGTACATACTAAATTGAATTTAGGTAGTTGGTGGGTCTCATGTGGGGCCCATTTAGTCTTATTATATTTGATGACTAGATTCAATTTAGTACATATAACACACTCATCAATTTTTTTCCACCAAATCGCATTGAAAGAACAAAAAACTAATTGATATTGTCAAAAGAATGAAGGTAGAATCTACTACCCAAAAGGCTCAACTTAAGGCAAGAAATTTGGCATGAAGTGTCAGTGAACATGATAAATTTCTTCTACGTAATGATTCGCATTAACAAGTGGTTTTTAGAGCACTTGTAGTATACTACAAAAACGAATTTTATGAAAAAGGTGTCCCCTAGGCATTTGTCAAGCAACTAAATAAATAAAATTTACAATTTTCAATGCACAGCTTATCTCGTGCTATGTGTGTAAACAGTGTTTTAAAATGCACAATAATTATAAGACCCTAATAATAAAAAAGGAATTGATCAAATTTTGAAGAATTGATTACACATAACACGAGAATAGTCAATACAATAAAAATATAGAACTCCTTTTTAGTTATTTAACAAGTGCCCGTGGTTCAGTGGTTAATAAATTCTTCGTATAGTGAAAAAGATCTTAAGAATGCTCCAAGAGCACTTGTAAAGTATTATCGGATTTGCTTTGAAAATGTAACTCATTTAATTTTGGTAACATTCTTATAACGTGTAATTCAATTTTCAATATCTTTGGAAAAGGGTTATATTTACTTTTGAATAATTTAGGTAGTCCCCTAGAGACACTTGTAGCATAACTCAATTATTGACCACGTTAATGACTATTTAATATGACAAAGTAAAGGAAATTTTGTAATTCATAATATGTAGAAACGAATTTGTGTAGTTTGCATAGATGTCCGTACTTCAAACCCCTAAACCAAGAGGCCCAAGACCATTTAGTTTGAGGAGAAGATTAAAATCTTACAGAGAAAATAATACTAAGCAGCTTTAAATACTCTCACCAGTGCCATTGAAAAGATTGAATATGTGTTGTTGTGCTGGATCGTCGATTGTCATATATAGCTTGCCAAAAAACAAATCATTCATGGGCAACACTTATCAGTGTGTGTTTTAATTGATAACCGTACACCAAACGTATCAATTGATCAAGGCCTATAGCACGTATCAATATAGATAGAAGCGTATCAATAAATGCATGCAACACATTGTCAAGTACATCATTTTATCTAAATGGCCTTCTCAACTCATGGCCTTGCGTTTGTACACCAGCGCAGGGGACTACTGCAGTTCTCATCTTCACGGCTCAACGGCGGATCATCGGGGCAACCTCTGTTGCTCCCAAATCGGCCAACCAGTATCTTACAGTACCGATTGATTCATCTTCGCTAAGGTCGCGTTCCTAATTAACACCCAATGTGGTGCGTGCCTCAAAGGGGCAAAGGAAAAAGTCCTATGTGTGTGTCATTACGAGTTACGAAACAAGAGAGAGAAGGCATGCGAAAAGTAGAGTGAATTCACCGTCTTGAAGAAGTCGTCGAGCCTGTTCTGTAGAAGGTGGAGAGAGAGGAGCGAGGTAAATGAAGAGAGTGCACGCCCCAAGGAAACGCAAACCCTTCCTCATGTTGAGGGAGGTTTATTTCAATGACCACTTCAAAATAAATCATAGGCGCAATGATAAACTTTCAGGTGCCAATATTTATATTAACTTCCACTGGCAAGGGTTTGTTAGAGCTCAATGCAAATTGACTCTAGTCCGCAGCGGCGTCGCTGCGGAAAATCAATTGACTTTAAAGTTCAAGGTTATTGCAAGCTGTTTGCATTGTGTGGCATGAGAGTCCACCTGAAATAACGATATGATATGAATTATACCGACATCAAGATGTTTTAACTCCATAAAAGAAAATCTTCACTTGCGCAACACATGAAAGACTATAGTAGAGACGTACAGGTATTTCTACATAAAATTAATTACCAAGCAATGGAGTGAAATACAACCGGAATGCTTGGAAAAAAAATTGGCATTGGTCCAGTTTGTTTAAATACTCAATTAAAATTTATCGCGGCATGCCGTGAACTAACTTCGAGTGAACCCTCTCGGAATACAATAATTCCATAATCCCTGGAGGACAAGCTCCTATAAAAGAGAGATAATACTTATAATGATCAATTGACTAGATAACTTATTAGGTGGAGAAAGAAATATTGTCAGTGACGTGGCAAGCTCTCATACAGAAAGACAATCGACGTGCAATCTAAATATGAGTAATATGGTACGACAAGGCTTATTTTCTTAACGTGTCGAACTTTTCAGCTTAACTAATTTTTATGGATGTTGACACCTAAATTTGAGTGACCTCGTCGAGTAATTTACTACGTAAGTTAACTCCTACACCCTAAACTAAAAATATTAATAATTTACATTTGCATTTTAGGAGCATTTAAAAATATTAGGCCCGTATAAACTAAATTTTAATCGGTTTGGTGCGGAATGGGTTTAAGCAAGGAGGCATTGAGCTTAATTAAATTTTTAGGATTGAGCCCATATGAGCATGACAAGCCCGTAATCCTCTCTATATGGCCGAAATTTGCATGTACACTAAATGAGGAGATTGAGGAGGAATGGATTCTTCTAGGGGCTTGGATTTGGACTTCTTTTTGGCAATCTCCTAGGGATGAGGTAGTGAATTTGTACTTCCCTAATATATTAAGTCGCCTATAGCTCAGTGGTTTAAGATTTTCAATGAATGCATCCAGTTGGATATATTTTCTCCAAAGTATTTATAGTACCAGTCAACGAACGGAATTTCAAGTTACTTCGTTCGGATTTAAATGCTCTGAAAAAGAAAATTATGTATACTCTTTAAAATCTTCAGCGTTAAGTGGAACCTTCGTTTATAAAATAGAAAATACAATGTGGGTGCATGGCCAAAATATAAAAGTACATGATCAAATCCAATCCAAAGAAGGTGACTTCGCGGCTTAAGGAGTCGAGCATTTAGCTGCGGAATGGGCCTTGTGTTCCTTCAATTCGGATCGAACGAAATTTCTTGAATATAATCCTTGATTTGTGGGTTTCTTCAAAACAATCTACACCTTGGCGACCTAGGTCTGCAGAAAAAAAACATTAAAAAAAGCCTTTTCTCTCTATCTCTCTTCCGCCCTCCCCTCGCGAAGCTGGTGAGCTACCACGACTACGTTAGTACGACCTCGGTGCCACCATGCTTGAGCTATTGCCATCGCTGAAAGCTCGCGAGCTACCACTACTGAGCCAGCAAACCACCACTGCGGCGCCCGTGGGCCCTTGTCATCACTCCTCATGGCCCTCTACAACTCGCAAAGAGGCATTGGCCTCTACAATGGAGGTTACGACTTCATATCGGAGGTCACCCGAGGTAGAGGACCATCGATTGACGGTTGCATCGACAACTTTTAAGCCCTTCGCGACCCAACTCCGGGGGTTAGGGATAGGTGTGTCGAAACCGAATCAGAAAATCGAATCGAAATCGAAATCGAACTGAACCGGATTGAAATTTCGTGTATTTTCGATTCGGTTCGGTTTTCAATTCGGATAATAAAAAATAACTGTTCTTTTTTCGTATTTCGGATTATTTCGATTCGGTCCGGTTCGGTTGGGTTAACCAACCGAACCGAAAAGAAATTGGATAAAAAAAGTGGAAATCGATATCATATTCCCAGAGAGGCAGCGCCGTTCGGTGGCGGCTGCTGCTGGGGGAGGCGGAACCAGATCTGGGGGGGCCAGGGACTTGACGGCGCGACGCCGTGCCAAACCGACGACAAACCCGCTTCCACTCGAGCGAAAAACCGAATCCTCAGCAGATCTATCGATACGTATAACGAACGAGGGCTGATTCAACTTACTCCAAGTCCGCTTCTTTCGCCCAATCCACCTCGGGCTCCGTTTTCATGCCAAAATGCCCACCATGCAAAACGAAGAGCAGGTGGATTTGGACACTCGGAAGAAAAGAAGAAAGCCCCCGGGGATTCACGATTCCGAGGTTCAAACACGAGAGCTGTCTCGACGCAACAACAATCTAGGGCGCCACCTCCGAACAGGTGAGGATCTGAGGCTTGCCTTCGGTGGAGCTCGACCGAGCCCTATCTAGGGCTCGAATCTTGGTCGATCCGGTGATGACGGCTCGTATCGGCTCCGATCTGAGGTCGAAAGGGGAAGAGTAAAGAGATAGAGGAGCGACCGGGTCTCTAGGTGACTCAATTCTTGCCGTCGAGCTCAGAGGCGGGCGTGGGGTCACCGGTGACATTTGGTGCTAGGGACAACGGCCAGAGCATGGCAGACGATAGAAAGTGAAGGAGGGGAGAGAGAAAGCGGATGGTTTTCATAGAAAAGGAACTGTCCAGAGATGGGGTCACGTGAGAACTCAGAAAAGAAAAGGAAATAAAAAGACAAAGGAGAGAAAATCGAAAATCGAACCGAGCTGCATTTTTTGTTTGGATATTTTCGGATCGTGTCTCAATTCTGTTCATAACAAGCACACGTCTTTAATGATTTGGTTCGGTTCGGATATCGCGGAAATCCGAATCAAATCGAACCGTTGACACCTCTAATAGGGTGCACTGGTGTAGGTATCTTCTTGACAGCGGAGCGGGGGTGACGCGAAGGGTGACTCGATGCAAATGTGAGGGAGATAGAGGGGACGTGGGTGCTGTGTTGACTTTGTGCTCTGTGTGGGGTTACTTTGTTGGATATATTTTGCTCATTTTAAGTTCGCATGTGGGTGACATAATTCATGTAATCCACCAATTAGAAGAGTGAATGGAGGAAAACATAGCCATTGCAAAAGAAGTGATTTGGGAGGCGATCAAAATAACGTTAAGGTTTTCTAAAGATTTGCTGCCCACTTGGTGCATATTCTAGAATCAATGTACGTGTGATTATGTATATTTACTTGCATAATTTACTAAACTTAGATGTATGATGTTTTCTAGGTATGCAAGTTAGGATTTTAATTTCTTAGGATTATTTTTATCTACCTTAGGAAGCTAATAATATCGTTGCTTTTTTGAATTCTTCTTTTTAAGTAGTTTTCTTCACTCGGAGATTTCTCAAATATATCTCAGACTCTCAGCAAAAAAGTACCTCCTAGATCTTTCATTGTCATTTGTACTATTGGGAAAATTTCCTATATTATGGTTATAAAAAAAAATTTCCTATATTATTTTGAAGATAACAAAATAATCAAATGCTACTAATGTGTGTATTGATTGAATAGTATCAGATGATAAATGTACAAGCCAATATGTAGATGGTGTCTTAACTAGATGAGCTGATGTGAGGAGTGCTCTGCAACTATCAATGGATTGCTACCACTATCAAGGGTGAACAAGGAATTGTTGAGGTATTTACAAGTTGGAAAGACCTTAAGACAATGTGAACAATTGGAAGGATCTTGATCGAGGATGAACAAATCGGGAAGAATGAGGATTTTCGTGATGACTTGGAGGTACCAAGATATGATGAACAGTTGGATGGACCTTATGGTGAATAAGACTCGAACAAGGATATTTGATAAAGCTTGGAAGGAGTATGGAAATGTGAATACCTATGAAGACTCATAATCGGCCATATGTTTGGAAGGATCATAAGATAGACGATCGAATCGCTGACGGGAGCAGCGGATTGTCAGCAAGATCAATGGATCACTGGTAGGAGCTACTCCCTCTATTAGATGAGGTGGAAGACTGTGACATTATCGATGACCTGTGTAAATTTAATGAAGACCGATGAAGATATCGATAAGAGGATTAGAAGTCTAATATGATGAGGATTTCATGAGGACTTGGTGGTACCGTGACCAATCTTTCATTAACTTGAAGTCTTTGGAAGCTGACATACTCAAAAGGATCGTAGGATGGTTGATTGCAAGTCATTTCATATGGTTTGACTGTTGATAGCACCAACAAACTAAAGATAACGAGCACATATTGATAATGAGCAGTGGATCGTGCTGATATCAAGTATAGCAAGCAAGTGCTGGTCACTTGCTTATTTGATTGGAATGTTGATCACAATGAAAATAGCCATTGACAAGGCTTGGAATTTGAAATAGGAGCTTCGAAGTTGAATTAGAGTAGTTTTGCCAATTATGTGCATAAGACAGACTCTAACAACAGTAAACTAACCGTTTCGCGAAATTGCCACTGAAAGAGAGATGTTGTGATGCTAATGAGCAATAGAGAGGCACTCTACTTTGATAACATTAGAACCAACAACTACTTGAGGGATTTGAGTTGGAAACGGTCATTTGAGGTTGAATGGCTATAAATTCAATCCAAGAGAAGCAACAATGTTGGGGAGAGACGAACAAAACTAGTCTATTGCCAAGTGTTCTTCTTTTGTGTTATTGTTTGTAGTAGCTGTGTATTTCTGATATTTCTGTGAGGTGCTACTATTTGTAATCATGATAAAATATATGTACGAGAGTGATATTAGTACTTGTGTGTTTGATAGTGTGATATATCATTTGATATGAGCATTATGTGTTGATTATGACTTCTCTTGAAGATTATTAGTAGATTCCAGCCTTTCTGTGGCTATTAGTTGTGGAGAATTGATGCCAGTTTGGTTATAAGCTGAACCACTATATATGAACTTGCGATATCTTCTATCGATTCACTATTAGCATTATTTGTTTATTATTATTAGTATCTGCTAGATGGTAGCATGTGCACTTGATATTGTCAATTTGTTTCTACTATTGTCAAAGTTTAATTTGTTATATTTTAATTTTTTTTCATAATTCTTAGACAACCTATTCATCCCCCTTTATGTTGTATTGTTAGCCCCGACACATACATTGCTGAGTCATTGAGTAAAGTTTCTTTCTAGAAATTATCCCTTATTATCTTTGTTTTGTTTTTCTCTCTCTTTTGGTGGATTCATAGGAATCCCGAGTGATAAAAAGAACATTGTCTTCTTGGAGTGGTCTATCAAAGTGGTTATTTCGCCAATGGAGACCAAGATTATATATATTGTCTCTTCCTTCCTATCCTCGAAGTAGGGTTTTCAACCTCATCAAGATGAAGAAAACCTTTTAATTTATCCTTTCATCATATCCCAACATAAAA
The DNA here is from genome assembly GCA_031216235.1 of Syzygium jambos. Classification (NCBI taxonomy): domain Eukaryota; kingdom Viridiplantae; phylum Streptophyta; class Magnoliopsida; order Myrtales; family Myrtaceae; genus Syzygium; species Syzygium jambos. The sequence continues at coordinate 18,279,367 of CM062228.1, forward strand.
AGGGCTACATTACTCAAGCATCGATTTATTCATTACATTAAAAGAGAACATGAAAACTCGCACATAAGGTCCTCTCTGTTATTTTTTTTAGCGAGACTTACCTTAAGCTAACATATTATGCATTATATCTAGCGTGATACTAGTTGCTGCGCGGCCATGGCTCATCCATTATTATGTAATAACTAGCTGGCGAATGCAAAACATCATTAGTAGTACCTTTGGAAGGTATATAGTGTTGTCTCACGCCACCTCAACATAGTGTGCGTGGTAGTATGTAGAATCGGACCTGTATAGTATGCCTAGGTCCATGCGTCAAACTACACTAAGTCAAGACCGTTAAACGCAAGCAGAAAATTAAACCATGAAAGAGGTTCTTCCTTATGTTTCTGCACTAGAAAACCTTAAGTTATATGTGACATATTAGTTACATCTACCACGACATATTTACATAGCGCAGCTCATCGAATTTCTATATTTTACTTTTAATAATTAGCTACTGTAAACAAATATCCTCTTGCTAGTCTTTGGAAGAGATATAATATGTGTTGTCGAGCCAAATCCTAAGTGGATATTTATGATTTGCAAATAAAACAAAGGAAAAATTGAGAGTGCATATATAGAGATAATATTTGAAGTGATCCTAGTCAATGACTAACATTTAAGGGGGATCTTCAAATTTGTAATTTGTTTTACAATCCAGACTCTTAAACTTGTAAAAATCTTGTGCCATTGTCGCCAATTTTGTCAAATGGACTCAACGTGGAAGCCCATAATTGTCATTGTGGCTTCATCGTCGCCAATTCCGAGAATTTCCTCTGTTGCTTTGCTTATATTTGAGTTCACTGATCACGCCAAATATTTTGACGGAGATGGCAAAAAGAAAAAAATATCTTATTCTGCATTGAATTATTATAATATACCTTAAAAAATCATCAAATATTTGATGTTCTATTGTTTCGTGATACCCTCTACAGCTATATTTGGTCGTTTTACCTTATTCATCAAGTGCCACATCTCTCATCATTTGTACGAGGTAATGAGTTTATGATCAAGTTGTCGCGACCTTACCTCGGGGTACACCACCTAGGATTTGGTTAATGGATTACTAAGCTTAAACTTAGCTAGGGTTCTCCCACGCCCTTACCAATTCGCAACTTAGGTTCAAGTTTTTAACATGCAATATTATTTTAATTAATAGTCGCCACTAATATATTTTTGGTGGATCGATTAGAAACCCAAGTAAAGTATCGGGAGAATTACTTTACTCCTACGAACCAGAGATTATGGATCGGGAACTTGATTACGCTAAATTACTCTAACGCCCTTCCGGTACCTTTATCTTTTATTTCAAAAAATGTTTGTAAGGCAGCTTAGATTGATTTTAAACCTATTCACTAACATGTGATCATGCGAGTGCGCAATCATGAAATAAACACTCAATAAACCAAAGCATTTAAATTAATGGCATCAAAGTAACAATTCAAACACCCGTATAGAAATTTATGTAGTAAAGACTAAACCTATCTTAACCATGGTTTCTAAACAAATCTTTTATTTGGTTTTCTTAATTTTTTTTAAAACTAGGGTATTTGCAATGCATGATATGCCAACCCAATTCTAAACTAAATATACATGACCTATTCTAACATGATATGCGATCTAATTAAATTAACTTAAAATATGTAATTAACTAAATGACATGCAAGGGGTATTTTTGGTATTTTCATTTATTAATTAAAAATTCAAAATTAAAATTAAAATTAATAAGGATTAATTATCTATAGTTAAATATTATTTAATTCAAACTAGGAGTTAACATATCTTAATCCCAATTTAAATTAAAAACTTATCTTAACTATGGGTAATATCCTAGAGTGTAAACTAGGATCCTATTCTATCTATTAGGAAAGTTTAAACTAGGATACTATCCAGAGCTATTCTATCATATCAAGAAAAATTTAAAATCTAACTCTATCCTAAACTACCACTTCAAATCTTTTTGGTATTTTCGAATATACGAAAAATATTATCTTAATGCTATCTATAACTACAGATAAACATACATGGCAATCAAACCAACATCGAACATCATCCGCAACAATCAAATTGCATTAGGTATTTGAAAATCTACGCAATCTATTCAAATTTGGTACAAGATAAAATCGGCATGAGATCGGACTGTCGACCATGTGCATGTGCAATCGAAATCATATCCCGGGTGAGAGATCGGGTTGACGATTTTCTAAACAATCGTGAGTCGTATTTCAGGTATGAAATCGGACTGGCCATCATATATACATTGTGAAATTAGGAAAGGATCCTAATTCATGGATTTCGAAAAGATTTTTGAATATGATAATATTGATATAACATCTAATTGAGATCATAGTAAACTCAAATTAGACAACTTAATATATCAAAAATGAATCGTATTACCTAATTCGAAATATTGCATGGATGACGTTTCTTAATGTGAACGATGGATGGCTTAGGATTGATGATGCTTCACGGTGACCGGCTCACAGATGGCGCCTGGTGGCTAGAGGTCGTTGGAACTTGGTCTCAGTGGCTAGCTCACGGTGTGGAATCAGTGAGGGAGCTTGCGGCCAGCGATCTCGAAGGAACGCTAGCGTAGAACTTGGTAGAGGATGCCTATGGCAGCCAATGAGGATGCCAATCAAACAGAGTGCAACCGATGCACGCGTGTGTTGAAGTGCGAGTCCCTCCTGGAGTTGTATTTGACTATCTGACCGAACTTCTCAAAGAACAAACAATAAAACTCAACCTGTATGTGTTCGGTGAGAAGAAAATAAAATAAAAACAAAAACCCAAACCCTTCTCTTACAGGCGGTGGTCAATAGCCAAGAGAGTCTCCTGAACCGAGAATTTCATATTCAGCCATGAATTGCTCCACGTGCTGCTCTTTTCCTCCACTGCTCTGCTATGTGGACTGCGTTGTGTAATGACTCAACTGGAACGTGACAGCGAGGAGCAACAACGTCGTCAAAAACAGCAAGATGTTCTCTGGGAAACAAGAGCAAGATCAGGAGGCGTCGTTGAAACTGGATAGAGCCAGGCAGTGCGTCAACGGCAGGAGAAACTTCGATCTGAGATGTGACAGAATCGATCTGGAATTCACTGTCTTCTGGTTTTGCACGATGGTGGTGCAATTGGGTGTTCGAGCAAAACAAAGCCACTCTCTTCTCTTTCTATTCTCTGGCCATGTATGTCAATTGGGTGGCCGTGTATTCAATGTGTCCCCTCCTCAAACGTGAATGAGCGTTCCTTTATATAGGACTAGGTTTAGACTAAAATTCCCAATTTTAAATTCTAATAGATACATTTATTGATATGGCACTTTTATTATCTCTTAGAATTTTGATAATATCAAACCAAATCGAACAATTGTCCTCCAAGACTTGAATAATAATCAAGATTAATTGCTCAATTATCCAATGGGAAAATTTCGACTCTTATAATACTCATGGGCTGGGTCGAATTTTCTTACACCATGGGCTTAGTCCAATTAGCATAAATTAAGCTTAGAACCCCGTCATGCCAGTCCATTAGCTATAACGCAATGATAAGAAATGTTCCTAACATCTATATGGAATTTAAATAATATTTTTGGCTAGAGGGCGAGTTCAACCCCCTAATTTTTATGCAATAAATGTCTAAACGGATCACCAAAATTTAGGCGTCAACAATGAAGTAGCACAATCAACAAGCATAACTCAAATTAACCCAGTTTGAGAACATTTATTTAATGGGAGCATGAGAGTATATTACAATGGAAAACCAGCATACATGACAAATATGCCCTTATAATTTGGACCATCGGACTTGATGAAGCGCATGATCCACGATCTTATTCCAACATGCATATAGATGTGTCTAACTCATGACCCCCATGCCAAACTGCTACAGCATGTCCTCACCCCGTCCGTGCCTTCGGAGCTGTTATTTTCACCCTTTGGGGGGTCGGGGGCTGGAAACCGGGGGGGTGGGGGTGGGTCGGGTACTGGGAATTGGGACGGTGGGGGTGGGTCGGGGGGTGGGAATTGGGGGGTTGGAGGGTGGTGGAGAGCAATCGCACCGGCGATCCTTGCCCGGGGAATCTGAAGAAGCTGAACCAGAGTTACCCATTTTTCTTGAAGGAGAAGTTGCGAAACCCTTCCTTTTGAGACTAGATTCAAATGTATGAGTTTAAAAGCTACCGAACCTTGCATATATACAGGTTTTAATTGCACTAACATGTCACATAGAGGTCAGTTCAATTTTTAATTTGATTCACATTCGTGTGATAATGAGGTTCTCTTTTTGTACTAGAAGGAACATATTCAAATGCCTGACCGATAACATCAACGGAAATTCCTTGATTTTCTCTTTCACCAAGGAAAAGAGTTAGTACCTATTCCTTGTTCATACCAAGAAGAATTAGGATGTTTAGCCAAATATTGCCTTATTTGGTGGTGAAAGCTAGGAAGCCGGTCCAGCCGGTCCGGTAATTACTCAGTGAGTGTAGTGCAGTTGGTGGATCTCATGAGTGTCATTATATTTGATCGCTAGATTCAATTTAATACATCAATTTTTTCCACCAATTCACAGTGAATGAACAAAAAACCAATTGATATTATTATAAGAATGCAAGTAGAATCTACTATCCAAGAGGCTCAACTTAGGGCAAGAAGTTTGGCGTGAGAACACGAAAAATTTCTTTCATGTATTGGTTCACGTTAACAAGTGGTTTTTAAAGCACTCGTAGTGTATCACCTAAATGAGCGGTGTGAAGGTGAGGCAAATCACCTATCTATCTTCTAATCTTTAGATTGGCCTTCTTAGCTTCATAAGACGGTAGCCTAGGTGTGTTCGGAAAGGAAGAGAATACGCACTAGTACATGGTTTTCCTCATATTGAAGGTGATTTAATTATGACCACTTCACACTCTTTTCTTCTACAGTCTGCCTGTTTGTAATGTTGGCAGTACGATTAATTTAGCTAGGTGCTTAATTTAGTGGCGCTATTTTATTCATAAGAATAGTATTGTTTGCTTTGTACAAGCCACTGGAATACTATGATTGGACATATAATTTTGTGAAATTTTGTGAATTCACTAAGCACATTTACTGTAATTGAGGGTGTATATATAGAGATAATGTTCTCAGTGATCTCAGTCAATTGACGAAAGAAATTTTTTAATTCGTCAGTCGTCCAATAGGAGCTCCGTTCGTAACTTTAAGCAATTTTCATGTTTTAGGTGCATATATAGAGATAATAATATTTAGTGTGTTATCCAGACGTATCTTCCTTAACCCCCGGGGTGTGGGGATCTTTTATCTTCTATCTGGTTATTCCAATTGATGCAGCTTCTTATGGGAACAAACTTGGCATTGAACCACAAATAGGAATCGATTCGCATCTAATCCGTGTAAGAAAGTCCCTAACTTGATTGAACATTAAGGTCATTAAAGTAGCCTAAAGAGCATAACCTTAGGAAGCATCTTATCCCATGCGCGTTTTCATCAATAATACAAGATGCTGTTCTTGCTTTTTTTTTTTTTTGGTTCACTAGCTAGGGTTCAATGGTTGTCGTTAGAAAAGAAAAAAAAGGGATGACTGTAGGGCGTGAATTTTGTAATTTCTGATTTTATTAAGGAACTAGTATCTGCTAGGATGATAATGTAGTTGTGGACCTTGTGGTAGCGCCACAAATGCTGGCTTTATAGTTTTTCCTATTTAATTTTGTTGCATAATTGAATATTCACATTGAAAAATTATTCCCTCCCAAATTCTCTGTTCTGATCTTTCTTGAAACTTTTCCTCAAAAGGGAAATGAATAGAGGAGGGGATTTTAACGAAGAACTTCCTTATGGGTACCTTCAAGATTATATTAGCTTCTGTAATGGTGCTACTTGTGATCCACAACAAGCCTTCGAGAGCAGTTTCGAAAAACTCGAATATCTGTGGAAAGCTCTTTGCGAAATACATCCAGCTGTATCCTTCCCTTGCTTCTAAATGTACTTCATTGAGAGCAAGTGAGCTGGTCAAAGTTTATTGCATTGGGCCGACTTTCCGCCACTTTGAACACCCATATCTTGTTTCCTCAAATGTCTAATCTAATCGTTTCTTACATCCACGTAAGCCTTGAAGTCTGCACTATGCAGTTTTCAGTCTTGAATTGGTTCTAGACATGTTTGGTTGGGTTCAAAATTCTCATTTTCGGACACAAATGTTGCAATCGTGGTATGTATGGGAAATCCAACAAAAAACTTAACTCAGTAATAATGCATTTGCTTCTCTTCAAAGGCTATCTTGATTAAAACGGCCAGTATATCGTGACAGGATAACGATTGCAGTCGTCTAAAGGATATTTATCACTGAAATGCACTAATTGCCTTTAGTTGACATCCATATCCCTCTTTGCCCTTCTTTCTCTCTAACTTTGATTCAAGATTTCCGTTTTTCTAAAACAATCTCTTTGATTATGTAACTAATATCTTTTATTTAAACATTAGATAGATTTGCCCTTCAAATAAGGAGCAAATAAGTCATGTGAAAAACACTAGGCCGGAATTCTAGCTAAAGTTTTGCTGGTAGGCGGTGTTATGGGTGAGATGGCAAATGGATTTTAGGAAATTAAAAGGGATATTGCGAAAATTGAAACTGGCAAGTGCTATTTATAATGTCTATCTAATGGTGCTATTCTCTCCATAAGAGTAGTATTGTTTGCTGTTACTCTGCATGGACATATTATCTTGTGTAATTTTGTAAGCACTATCTCCGTAATTGAGGGTGTATAGAGAGAGACAATATTTTAAGTGATCATAGTCAATGACTAACATTTAACGGGGATCTTCAAATTTGTAATTTGTTTTACATTCGAGACTTTTAAACTTGTAGAATCGCCGATTCTATCAAATGGACTCAACGTGGAAGCCCATAATTGCCATTGTGGCTTCATCTTTCGTTGACTTTACTTAGTCAAACCGGGAAGCAACTAGACCTGGACCAAGATAATTAATCCTTCATCTTATCGAAATATTAGAGGATACTTTCATTATTGAAAAAAAAAAGGGTACTCCAGTGGACTCTCGAGATAATTATGTTGGTAAAGGGTGGGAAAAATGCAATTTCATTCTTAAAAAGCTTGAAACTATTGGGTTCGTCAAAGTATACCTCAGTGACCAACGCGCATTACTTGTGAACAAACTGATAGTCTAACATCATCTGAGAATTTTCTCCATCTCCATTGCTCTGCTTATGTTTGATTTCACCGATCGCACCAAATATTTTGATGGAGCTAAGTTTATGGAAAAGAAAAATTATATTATTCTGCATTGAATTATTATAATATACCTTAAGCGCAATCAACCCGGTTACTGTTGCTATTAAGTCCCACATTTTCCTTGAAGTAGAAGTTGTAAAACCCTTCCTTTTGAGACTTGATTAAAACATATGAGTTTCAAAGCTACGGAACCTTGCATACACATATACACACATATATAGGTTTTAATTACACTGACATGTTGTATGGAGGCCAGTTCAATCTTTAATTTGATTCACATTTGCGTGGTAATAAGGTTCTCTTTTTGTACTATAAGGAACATATTCAAATGCCTTATCAATAACGTCGATGTAAATTCCTTCATTTTCTCTTTCACCAAGTAAAGAGTTAGTACCTATTCCTTGTTCACACCAAGAAGAATTAGGATGCATGTTTAGTTAAATATTGCCTTATTTGGTGATGAAGGCTAAGAAGCCCGTCTAGTAAGTATTCAGTGAGCGTAGTATACATACTAAATTGAATTTAGATAGTTGGTGGGTCTCGATGGGGCCACATGAGTCTCATTATATTTGATGACCAGATTCAATTTAAAACATGTAACACACTCATCAAATTTTTTTCCACCAAATCACATTGAATAAACAAAAATCTAATCGATATCGTTAAAATATTGAAGGTAGAATTTGTTAGCTAAAAGGCTCAACTTAAGGCAAGAATTTTGGCGTGTGAACACTATAAATTTTTGCCATGTCATGGTTCACGTTTTTTTTGGGTCCGGTCCTTTCCTATCCTATAACCATGTTACAAACCATTGCGTGTGCTATGTGCTGTGCGCAAGTTGTGAAACCCTGCTCCCTTACTCATGTGTCCCCATCCCAAGCCTCTCAAGAAATTGGGGAATCAAACCCTTCACTTCCCCCTTCCCAAGTGAAGAGGATGGCTAACGGGGCAACTCCCTGTAGTCATGTAATGGTTCACGTTAACAAGTGATTTTTAGAGCACTTCTAGTATATTGCCTAAATGAGGCAGTGCGAAGGCGAGGCAAATCACCAATCTATCTTCTAATCTTTAGATTTGCCTTCTCAGTCTCATGAGACTGTACATGGTCATCCTCATATTGAAAGTGATTTAATTACTTCACACACCTTTCTTCTGCAGCCTGTCTGTTTGTAATGTTGGCAGCAGGACTAATTTAGCTAGGTGCTTGATTTAATGGCGTCATTTTCTTCATAAGAATAGTATCGTTTGCTTTCACAAGTCACTGGAATAATATGATGGGACATATAATGTTGTGAAATTTTGTAAGTTCACTAAGCACTATCAACGTAATTGATACATAGAGATAATGTTCTAAGTGATCTTAGTCAATTGACGAAAGAAATGTTTTAATTCATCAGTCGTCCATTAGGATCTCTGTACGTAACTTGAAGCAATTTTTATTTTTAAGGTGTATATATAGAGATAATATTTAGTGGGTTCTCCACACGTATCTTCCTTATGACTCATGGTGTGAAGATCTTTATCTTTTATCTGGTATTTCCAATTGATGCAACTTCTAATGGGAACCAACTTGGCATCGAACCACAATAGGAATCGATTCTCATCTAATTCGCATAAGAAAGTTCCTAACTTGATTGAACATTAAGGTCATTAAAGTTGCTTAATTAGCATAACCTTAGGAAGCATCGTACGCCATGCACGTTTTCATCAATAATTCAAGATGCTGCTTTTGCTTCTTCTTTTTTTGGGGGGTGGGGGGGGGGGGGGGGGGGGGGGTTCACTAGCTCGAGTTCAATGGTTTTCATTTAAAAAGAAAAAAAAAAGGACAACTGTAGGGCGTGAATTTCGTAATTTCTGATTTTATTCAGGAACTAGTATCTTCTAGGATGATGATGTAGCTGTCGGCAGCGCCATAAATGCTGGCTTTATAGTTTTTCCTATTTAATTTCGTTACATGATTGAATATTCACATTGAAAAATGATTTCCTCCCAAATTCTCTCTTATAATCTTTCTTGAAACTCTTCCTCAAAAGGGAAACGAATAGAGGAGGGGATTTTAGCGAAGAACTTCCTTATGGGTACCTTCAAGATTATATTAGCTTCTGTAATGGCGCTACTTCTAAATACATGACAGTGGCAAAATTAAAATCGGTGGAAAGCTCTCTGCGAAATACATTCAGCTATGTCCTTCCCTTGCTTCTAAATGTCACTTCATCGAAAGCCAATGACCTGGTCAAAGTTTGTTTCCTCGGGCCGACTTTTCGCCACACCCATATCTTGTTTCCTCAATGTCCAATCTAATCGTTTCTTACATCCACGGGAGCCTTGAAGTTTGCACTATGCAGTTTTCGGTCGTAAATTGGTTCTACGCATGTTTGCTCGGGTTCAAAACTCTCCATTTCGGACGCAAATGTTGCAAACGTGGTATCTATGGGAAAACCGGCGAAAAACTCAATGTTAGTAATAATCCATTTGGTTCTCTTCAAAAGCTATCTTGATCATAACGGGCATTTTATCATGGCAGGACAACAATTGCAGTCGTCTAAGGGATATCTGTGACTGAGATGCACTATTGCCTTTACTTGACATCCAATTCCCTTGTCGCCCTTCTCTCTCTTTCTCTTACTTTGATTCAAGTTTTCCGTTTTTCTAAAACAATATCTTTGATTATGTAACTAATATATTTTCCATTTAACCATTAGACAAATTTTCCCTTCAAATAAGGAGCAAATTAGACATGTGAAAAGCACTAGGTCTGAATTCTAGCTAAAGTTTTGCTAGTAGTCGGTGGTACAGGTGAGATGGCAAACAGATTTTAGGAAATTGGAAGGGACATTGCGAAAGTTGAAGCTAGCAATTATTTTAATTTGTCTAATCCTCTGCTTTATTTTTTAATTATTAGCCTAATCCTCTGCTTTATTTTTTAATTATTTTTATTTTATGTCATGCCGTTTCTTTATGACTGTTATTAGTCGAAAGGGTGTCTTCGTTAATTTTGAAATTTTTGGAAATTATGAAATTCGGAATTTCGTGAAAAAATATATATTCATTATTTTTAATTTTTAATTTTTTTTAATTCCGAATTTTCGTGTCTTTTCATAAACCATTTTGGCTGCATACCTTTTCAATTATAAATTGTCGACCGAAGAGTTGTGTTTGATTTTTTAACCGTTTATCGAAAGGTTGCCATCGATCAGTAAAATGCCTTTATATATACTCGTTGGTTTTTTGGCATGACAGAATGTTTTCTTTCTTTTCCGAAATTTTCTTCCCTAAAAACACAGCCATCTTCTCGAATTGTTTCGTAGAGAGACCCTGGAGAAATACTAGAATTGCTATCTAGTATTCTCATCGAGACTTTGTTGTATCCTGGAGGAAATTTGCCGATGACCATTAGCAACTTCGTGGGGCAAATAATTCCTTAAAGAAAGTGATATCACGCCTCAAAGTCTCACTTCATTGTTCTACCCATTTTCGAAGTCAATTTTCCAACAGTTACAAATGGATGAAGAATGGGAAGTTAGCGGTAGTTTCTATATACTTTGTTGTCATTCGTCAAAGTGTTATCATTTAATTTTATTTTAATTCCAAATGGACTAAATTAATTTGGGCTGATTTAAACTCAATTTAAGATAACCAAAGCCTTTTAGACTTGTGAATTTCGGCCCCCAATCCCTTGAATGAGCCGAGTTTCACTCGACGCTCGAGCTTAGTTTATGCAATGGATTTTCAGCTTACTCGCCACTGTTGGTCTAATATGGAATGCAATTAAACTATATGATTTTAAACTATATGTTATGCGACTTTGATATTTTTGTTCAAGGGTTAAAATTTAATCCCTAATTTTCTATGCAATTAATCACTAAATGATGTGCCAAAATTTAGGTGTCAACATCGCTCATTGAATGTGAATTCTCCCTCATAAACTCATTACCTAATACAAATAATTGAGAGATATGACCCGTGACGGATAAGGTAAAATGACCAGATATAGTTGAATGGGGCATCACGGGATATTAGAATATCAAATAATTCAATCACTTTTTTCAAGGTTGATGATAATGATTTTATGCAAAATAATTTTTTTTTTTTGCCATGAACTTTGCTCTGTCAAAACATTTCGCACGATCAATGAACTCGAATACAACCAAACCAACAAAAATTCTCGAACTGTTGTTGATTTGTTGACAAGTAATGTGCTTTGGTCTCCAGTGCATATGACGAACCCACTAATCTCAATCTTATTGAGAATGAAATTGCAGTCTTTGTTCCCATTACCAACGTATTTATCTCGACGGTCTACTGAAGCACCTGTTTTTCCAATAATTAAAGTATTACCTATTATCTCGATAAATTCGATGAGATAAAAGGGTTCCTTATCTTGGTCCAAGTCGAACTGCTTCCCAGTTGGACTGAATAAAGTCAACGGAAGATGAAGCCACGGTGGCAATCATGGCCTTCCAAGTGGGGTTCATTTGAAAGAATTGGCGACCATGGCAAAAAATTTCTACAAGTTTATAAGCCTGGATTACGAAACAAATTGCAAATTTGAAGATCGCAACTAAAACTTTATAAGCTCGAATCAAAACAAATGGAATTTGTTTAATCATATTTTCCACGGTTATCTCTACATGTTAACTATTCTAAAGATTAGGGTGAATTATTTCTTGCATTATCGGTGGACTTAAGGAAAATGTTTTATGAACTACAAACTCAACAAATACCATAAAAATAATGGTGCAACAACTATGAAATGTGTACTTCTACCATCTTACATTATTTGACTTTTTTTTGTGGCCCAGAACTGCGTGGTCCAAACCATCTTACTTAATGAAAATTCTCCAAAGACGAGGTCATGTGACACCCCATTAAGCAAACACAAACTTGGGAGGCAATTGAGTGGGCAGTCGAAGATAAAGAAATCTTTATTTCTAATTCTAATAGAGCTCATAATGCACGACTGATGACTTAAAACATTTCTTTCGTCAATTGACTTGGATCACTTAAAACACCATCGATATATACACCTTCAATTACGGAGCCAATGGTTTTAAATTTACACAATATTATATGTCCATGCAGAGTAACCCAATGGCTTGTGAAAACCAAACAATAATATTCTTATGGAGAGAATAGCGCCATTAGATAGACATTATAAATAGCACTTGCCCATTTCAACTTACGCAATGTCCTTTCCAATTTCCTGAAATCCATTTGCCATCTCCCCCGCAGCACCAACTACCGGCAAAACTTTAGCCAAATTTCCGCCCCAGTGTTTGTCGCATGACTAATTTGCTCCTTATTTGAAGGGCAAATTTGTCTACATGTATATTGGAATAAGACCGTGAATCCAATGCCTCATCAAGCCCGATGGTCCAAGTATTTTTTTTTTTGGTCAGATGATGGTCCAAATTATAAGGGCATATTTATCACGAATGTTCATTTTCTATGGTAATATACTCCCGCACTCCCATTAAATAAATGTTCTCGAATCGGGTTAATTTGAGTTATGCTTGTTGATTGGATACTTCATCATAAACTCATTACGTCTTACAAATGATGAGAGTTTTGGTACTTGATGAATAAGGTGAAACGACCAAATATAGCTTAAGAAGGTATCACGGAATAGTAAAACATCAAATAATTCAATCATTTTGCAAGGTATATTATAATAATTCAACGCAGAATAATATAGTTTTTTTTTTGCCATAAACTTAGGTCCGTCAAAATATTTGGCGCAATCGGTGAACTCAAACATAAGCAAAGCGATGGAGAAAATTCGCAGATGATGTTAGACTGTTGGTTTGTTCACAAGTAATGCGCGTTGGTCTCTGGGGTATACATGACGAACCCAATAGTTTCAAGCTTTTTAAGAATGAAATTGCAGTTTTCCCACCCTTTACCAACACAATTATCTCGAGAGTCTACACACTACAAAAAAAAACTGGATTTTTGCCACGAAAATTTGCGACGAAAAGCAAATTTGCGACAAATTTTCCAACGAAAAGTAAAATTTGTTGGAAATTTCCAACGAAAAATTTTTCGTCGCAAAATTCGTTGGAAATTAGCGACGAAAAATTTTTCGTTGGAAATTTCCAACGAATTTTGCGGCGAAAAATTTTTCTTGAGAAATTTCCAACGAATTTTGCGATGAATTCAAAAAAACCCAGTATTGTTCGGCATTTTTTTAATTCGTGGGAAAATTCGTTGGAAAATTTCCAATGAATTTTCCCACGAATTTCAATTTTCCAGGCAATTATTTTAGTGTGTACAATTTTTGTTATAAAATTCGTGAGAAATTTCCCACGAATTTTGCAACGAAAACCCTACTCCTTCCTTATTCAACATTTTCGCGCTCATTATTCCCGCAACGATTCTCAATTTCCACATTCTCTCTCTCTCTCTCCGCGATCGACGCCTCCACTTGCTCCACCGCATCCTCGTACTGGTCGGCGCACTCACTGAGGCACTGCTCCACCGTCGGGCCCAAGCGACCCGCGCCGCCTAGCATGACCGCCATGAGCTAGGCCCTCGCCATGGCGGGCGAGCTCTGGGCGAGTTTTGGGCGACCTCAAGCTCGCCGGCGACGAGGCTGGGCCTCGCCGGCCATGGCGAGCTCGGCCCTCGCACAATTATTCACGCCCCCGCACGAATAATTCGCGCAATTATTCGCGCCCCCGCACGCGGGTATCATGGGTCTAGCCCATATCTCATATGTTTCTTCTGAACACACAAAAGAAGCCCGCACTTATAAACAAGCCTACTTAACTCCATATTATCTATGTGGGACGTAGAAAAATCACTTTTGTTTATTTTACAAACAAACTTCCAACAGCAACTTCACTATCTTTGCTTATACTCATCATGAAACTGCCACTCGCGTGCACTGAAGTAATCCTTTCTAAAATCTCCATTCTTGAAATGTTTGACTAGAGAAATCCGTATTTTTGACGCCACTTCTTTCTACCTAACACGGTGTGTCAGAATCTACCAACACGCATGTGCGCACTACAATATAAGATGTTTCGAACAGTTGATGCGGAGTATACCGACTAAATGAAGTAGAGCCAAGGTGAGGCAGATCACCGATTGATCTTCTAATCTTTAAATTGACCTTCTCGGCCTCACGGGACTGCAGCATAGGCGTGTCGGAAATGAAGAGAATACACAACTACAATGGTCGTCCTCATATCGAAGATGATTTAATTATGACCACTTCACACTCTCGTTTCTTCCAGAGTGTCTATTTATGATGTTGGTAACGGGATTAACTTATCTAGGTGCGTCATTTAAATGCACTATTTTCTCCGTAAGAATAGTATCGTTTGCTTTTCACAAGCCATTGGAATACTCCGTAAGAATAGTAATTTTGAAAATTCATTAAGCACTATCACCGTAATTGAGGGTGTATATGTAGAGACAATGTCTTAAGTGATCCCAGTCAATTGACGTAAGAAATGTTTTTAAGTCATCAGTTGTCCATTATGAGCTCTACTAAAATCAGATATAGAGATAATACTGTCTTCCAATGCCCACACAATTGCCTCCCGAGTCTTTGGTTGCCCAATGGGGTGTGACACAAGCACCCAACCATTAAGTTAAAGGACATTTATAGACTGCATTGTGTCTTTCTTTGTGAGAAAATTTCATGTCCTTTGGTCACTTACCAATCTGTGTATGACTCTTTGCCTTTGTTTTCATATAGGAGGAAGCGAATTGCAAGTGGACACTGAGATGGCGAAACTTTCGCTTTTTCTTTTTCAACTTTTTGCTTATTCCCACAAAATCACAAGAGCGTACGTTTATTTTTCTATGGTAATTATTTATCTGTAAAATCGCTTCTTCCAGAAAGCATTTTTGTTGAGAGAAGAGTGAAGGTGGAAGGAATTTTGAGAAGATTCAAATTTGTAACCTACCTATATGCCTTGATATATTTAGATGAATCATTATGCTGAGTACTATATTTACGGTGTAGGGGCCACAAGGCTTAATCCGCGACATCGGTCCTGGGCATGGCTGATATCGGCGACCGGGTACTATACTTACAATGTATGCTTCAATTTTCAATATCTTTAGCAAAATTGTTAGTTTTACATTTATCTAATTTAGTTAGTCCCTTAGAGACACTTGTTAGCAAGGCTTAATTAGTTATATTGCAATAATGACTATTTAATGCGATAAAGGAAAGGAATGTTTTTTTATTTTGGTAAGGGTAAAGGAAAGGAATGTTCGTACTTAATGATATGTAGAATCAAATCTGTGTAGTTTGCTTAGATATCCGCACTTCAAACCCCTGAACCAAGAGGCCCAAGACCATTAAGCTCTTGGAGAAGATTGAATCTTAAAGAGAACCTCAAATTATAGGTTATTCACATCTTTCATGTTATATATACTCGGCCAGTGGCAACAACTCATCTAATTTAGAAAGGCTAAGGGCTTCTTGGCAAATTGCCAAATAGTGACAATTTCTGTTTTTTTATTTTCAAAATCAGTTTAGGAACAGAAATCCGTTTATTAAATTTTTGGTCCCCAGGCACAAATTTGCAAAAAATTGTTCCCACGATCAGTTTTGGAATTGAATCAAGAAGCAAAAAAAAGTAGTTTCTTGATTCTGAGAACAATTTTTCCATTTATGATTCTTCTTGATTTTCTTTTTCCTTATTGGTCTGTTCTTCTTCTTCTTCCTGGCATGCCGCCGGCCGGCCACCAACAACCGCCCATAGGCCAGGGCCGGTGAGGGTGGCTCTTGGCCACGACGACCAGGCCACGCCATCGCGACCCAGGCGAGGATGGGTCGCGACGGCGAGGTTGGCCTTGCCTTGGTTGGGCGAGGCTCGATCTCGCCTAGATCTGGCAAGGTCGGCGGCACGGGCCGCAACGCCCTCGCCGGCCCTAGCCTGTCACTACAAAAAAACTTGTTTTTTGCGAAGGAATTTGCGACGGAAATTTCGGAAAAATCCGTCGCAAATCGAATTTGCGACGGAATTTACGACGGAAAAAATTCCGTCGCTACTAGCGCGTCGCAAATTTTTGCGACGGAAAATTCGAAAATTCGTCGCAAATTTGCGACGGACCATATCCGTCGCAAAATTCGTCGCAAATAATCCGTCGCAAAATCCGTCGCAAATTCCGTCGCAAATTCCATCGCAAATTTGCGACGAACTCAATCCGTCGCAAATTTCGTCGCAAATCCGTCGCAAATTTGCGACGAACGAAATCCGTCGCAAAAATCGTCGCAAAATTCGTCGCAAAATTTGCGACGGACCAGATCCGTCGCAAAATCCGTCGCAAATATTTCCGTCGCAAATTTGCGACGAATGCAATCCGTCGCAAAATTCGTCGCAAAAATCGTCGCAAATTCCGTCGCAAATTTCGTCGCAAATTTGCGACGAACGCAATCCGTCGCAAAATTCGTCGCAAAATCCGTCGCAAATTCCGTCGCAAATTTGCGACGAACTCAATCCGTCGCAAAATTCGTCGCAAAATCCGTCGCAAATTCGTCGCAAAATTCGCCGCAAATTTGCGACGAACTCAAACCGTCGCAAAATTCGTCGCAAATTCGTCGAAAATTTCATCGCAAACTTGGCTTAAAATATTCGTCGTTATTTTTACATCATTTCGGCCATAAATTATTGTCCATATCAATCAAAGGAGACAATGACATATAATTGAAACAGAAAAACGAACAAACCATAAATTCTGACAAACCAGCCACAATGACATATAATTGAAACAAATAACAGAAGGAAAGTTATAGAGTCTGACATAATGCTATTTGATATCCAATCTTACAATACATTCAAAACATGAACTAAGAGACGGGATAACCGTAGAAGACGCAAAAAAACCATACAGAAGAAGACGCGGCTTTGATACGATGGCAGGACACCAAAAGTAGTCACCTTTGTCGAAACCTGAGGAAATGTCGATACAAAAATCAGTCCAGAATATAAAAACAGCGTTTAAGCATGGATGTGGAACTAGGTATAAAATAACAAAAATACGTTTCAGGACGAACATAAATGTTTTTACATATGAATATGAGTGAAATAATGAAAAACCAAGATTATGAAGCAAGCTTACCCCCAATTGCTACTAGGGAGACTGGAGAAAATCATCATCAGCATCAGCACCAGCATCAACATTCTCGGCATCAATGTGCCCATGACCCATTGGATTGGCTGGAGGTACAGGAGGCCCGTCATTGCGCTGGAGGTTAAGGTGTTGCATAACCATTCTCATTTGATCTTCCAAGCTATCTATTCGTTCATCCTTCTTAACAAGTAAATTATTCAGACGATGAACTTCTTGGGTCAAAACCTCCTCTGTGCGTGTCTTCCTTCGACCAGTCCCAGCGGATGATGAACTTCCAGGACTATTCGGCATGAACATCCTTGACAACGATCCCAGCCCAAATATTTTCCCTTTTTTCGCCCCACCCGCTGCCTCCATCCACAATGCCATATTATCAACTGGTGGGCGGGGCTCAGGACAATCATCACTACCACTAGCACTGCTCAGTAAAAGATCATCATATTTTTCCTACATTAACAATGTAGATGAAAATAAAATCACTATATATATATATACCATAAATATTGAAAGCATTCACGGTTTTCATTATAGTTAACATATAAGCCAAAGTATAACCTTACATACCTTAACAGCTTTTGCTCGATCGCCTGTCCATGTCTTATCTTTCTTTTGAAATGTGCGTTCAAATGTAGCTGCAAATGTCGGTTCCGTCCGCAATTCATGTGCCTACAAAATGTAAACTTGAGTAATTGAATCGAATTAAATTAACTTATAACTCATTTAACAGACTTACCAGTCGCTTACGATGCTCGGCAATGTTGATAGAGCCACCGGCATATGTGGCTGACCCTTCACTAGAACTAGAAGAGCGATTCTTCTTATTCTGCTCACAGAGTTGCCGACTCTGTTCAGATGCCCAAAATGTGTTTATCGCCACCCAATTGTCAGCCGTAAAGAAAGACGGCTTCGCTTGCTTGCTCTTCGCTCTATTCATGACATTTCGCATAAAATCACTTATTTTCTTATCGAAAATTCTTCTCACTTCATTATTTTCCGCTTCCTCCCACTTGAACTTCCGCTGCAATGATAAACACAAATTGAAAATTATTATGATGATCACATATTCATAACCATGCACCAGACACATATAGACAGATTTTGTAAAGTTCATGTCGGGGAAAATATCTGGTCATTTACGTATCGAAAACTACAGAGTTGTTCTGGTCCCTTTACATCATTCTTGACCATCAATATACTATACCAAACTTAATTAATGAGAAAATAAAATATGTAAAACTTACCTTGAACTCATTCTACCACATTTCTTTCACTTCTTGTGGAACACTTCTGTAATTCATATACTCTCCCATCCAAAAGTTTCTTACTATTTTGTTCAATTCCCTCACAACAGTCGTAGCGTCCGTGAATCTGCATTCATACGAATATTGTGCAACATGGATAATTCAGTTGACATCAATATCTAAAGCCCTAAATATGACATATACTAAAATAAAAATGAAGCACTTACGAATCTCCAAATGGGCATATGAAGAATCGGTTATCTTCTTAACCTCTGTTTCCGTCAATATTCGATTGTTCCGCCGAATAATGGGGTGGAACGGAAGGAGAGGGAGCTAAAGGAGATTGAACTGGAGAACGTTCAGTTCGCATGTGGTCAAGTCCCGTAACATATTGTTGAGGGTGGGAGGAAGGGCCAACGTGCCCATATTGTGACGGACCATATTGTGGTTGAGGGTTAGATGCCGGGACAGGAGAAGAGGAAAGGGACGGGGACGAAGACGAGGAAGAGCCTTGTCTTCTAGGCATGTGACCTCCACGTTTAAACTGACAAGTAGGAAGGTTATGCGAATATGTAAAGAACTATTGACACGTATTACGAACACATAATGATGTACATGACGAAGCTTACCATTTTGATAGAAAGACTGAGAAAATGTTTCCTTCAAATGAGCCAATGGCGAGTGTTTATGATGTGCAATTTCCTACATACAAATATACTATGAATCTCATTCATTTTGATATGAAACATCAATGTATGAGCACGATATGGGTGGTCACAGGTATCAAACATCACTATATGAATCGCATGCATTTTGGTTAAATTTGTTTTACCACGTACAAAAATTTAAATTTCACTGAAAGTGGGTGGCCACAAATATTCTAAGTAATTCTGTAAAGTTTTGTAAGAAATAAATTATTATTATTGTTAAATTTTTTTTGGGACATTATAAAAAATTTCACTAAAAGTTGGTGGCAACCGATATGCTAAGACATTCTGTAAAGTTCTGAAATTTTTAAATTTTACGAATTTTAAAGTTATTATTTTTAATATAAAATTTTTTCCGTTGAAAAAAAAATTCTATACTAAAATTGGGCTGGCCACAGGTAGTCTAAGCTATTAGGTAAAGTTTCCCAAATTGTAATCCTTCTTTATTTTAATAATTTTTAGGGCACGTTAAAAAAATTAAATATAACTAAAAGTGGGTGGCCACAGGTATTATAAGCCATTACGTGAAGTTTTGAAAATTTTTAAATTCTAAATTGTTTTGCCATCTAAAGAAATTTAAATTTCACTGCAAGTAGATGGCCACATGTTTTCTAGGCAATTATGTGCATTTTTTAAATTTTAAATTTTTGTAATTTTTCTTCACCAAAAAAAAATTTCCCTCACAATGGGTGACCACATTTATGCTAAGCCATTTTACCAATTTATGGAAATTTTAAATTTTTAAATAATTTTTTCCCCGTAACGTTAAAAAATCTTAATTTCACTGAAAATAGGTGAGCACTATTAATTTTTGCAATTTTGATCCATATTATGAAATTTTAGTTTGTTAAAAATTTTAACAAACTTTTACAGTCAAATTTCATTTTTGTTGTCAACATATACAATTTTTTTAATTTACCATTATTTTTCATGATTTTTTATAGAATTATTTAATTTTCAAGCATTTTCTGTGAAAACGCTTAATCAATCATCCTATCGTCATTTAACGCTTAAACATCCACATAATAAACAAATTAACCAGTCGACCATCGATCAAAGCCACATACAATCCTGAAATTAACCCGTAATTTAGCCAATGAAAAATAATCTTAAATAATCCCTAAACAAGTCTGACTAATTACCTAATTATGCTAACTAGGGGTTAGAGAGTTGGCTTACTTGGTTCAAGGACAACAAAAACGGGCGGAATGGACAGTGGCGGTTCCGGCACGGGCGTGGGCGTGGGCGACGGCGAGGGCGGCGGCGGCGATGGTCCGGCAACGGCGTCGGCGGCGGCTGGCCGGCGGCTGGCTGGCGGCGATGGTCCGGCGGCGATGGTCACGAGGGCGGCGGCGGCGGCGGCGACGGCGACGGGGGCCGGGCGACGGCGACGGCGACCGGTGCGGGGCGGCGGCGACGGCGACGGGGGCGGGGCGGCGGCGAGGGTGGGGGCCGGGGGCGGGGGCGGGGCGGGGGCGAGGGTGACGGCGGGGGGCAGGGCGAGGGGCGACGGGCGGGGCGGGGGGCGGGGGCGGGGGCGGGGCCGAGGGCGACGGGCGGGGCGGGGGCGAGGGCGCGACCGGCGGTGGGCCGGGGGCGAGGGCGACGGGTCGGGGGGCGACGCGGGGGCGAGGGCAGGCGACGCGGGGGCGAGGGCAGGCGACGGGCGGGGGCCTCGGGGGCACGACCGGCGACGGGCGGGGGGCGACGCGGGGGCGAGGGCAGGCGACGCGGGGGCGAGGGCAGGCGACGGGCGGGGGCCTCGGGGGCACGACCGGCGACGGGCGGGGGGGCCTGCCGGGCTGGGCGGCGACGGGCGGGGGAGCTGCGACGGCGGCGGCGACGGGGGACGGCTGGGCGACGACGGACGACGGCTGGGCGGCGACGGCGACGGCTGCGACGGCGACGGACGAGCTTACCTTGCGTACTTCCAGATCTGAGTCGGGGAAGGGGGAGAAGAGGAAAGCGCAGGTACAAATCTCGCAAATTTGCGACGGACCTGCACTTCCGTCGCAAATTTGCGACGGACGTGCATTTTCCGTCGCAAATTTGCGACGGACGTGCACGTTCCGTCGCAAATTTGCGACGGACGTGCATGTTCCGTCGCAAACACGTCCGTCGCAAATTTGCGACGGAAGCGCAGGTCCGTCGCAAATTTGCGACGGACGAGCAGGTCCGTCGCAAATTTTGTTCTCAAATTTGCGACGGAATTGCTCGTCCGTCGCAAATTTGCGACGGAACAGTACGTCCGTCGCAAATTTGCGACGGAACTGCCACGTCCGTCGCAAATTTGCGACGGAACTGCCACGTCCGTCGCAAAATTGCGACGGACGTGCTCGTCCGTCGCAAATATTTCACCGACAAATATTTGCGACGGACCGCGAATGTCCGTCGCAAATTATATGTGCAAAAATTTTGCGCGGGAAATGAAAAAGCCGTCGCAAATTTTTATCGATGAAAATTTGCGACGGACCAGCCCGGCCGTCGCAAAATTTGCGACGGACTCAGAATGTCCGTCGCAAAATTTGCGACGGATATGGTGTCCGTCGCAAATTTTGCGACGGACAGCGCGGCCGTCGCAAATTTTGCGACGGAAAGGCTCTGTCCGTCGCAAAATTTGCGACGGAAAGAGTGTCCGTCGCAAATTTTGCGACGGACAGGCTCTGTCCGTCGCAAATTTTGCGACGGACACTATGTCCGTTAAATTTTGGCATCTCAAATTTTGCAATGGAAATTACAATATCGGAAATGTTACGGCACGTTAAAAATATTTGACTTTTCGGCATTTAGGGACAAAATTTCGGACGATAAATAAAAATAGAAAGAATAATCGACAATAACAATAATAACAAGAACAATAATGATAACAACCAAATTTTAATCTTCGTCCTCGTCTTTGTCCTCGTCCTCGTCCTCGTCCTCGTCATCTGTCTGAATATCAGATTCAGAACATCCGTGCACATTTAATTCGCAAATTTCAGTTGGATCCACATCTATCATTGCTCCACATGGATCTTGTAAAGTTGGTATGTTATATTCCTCAATTTCAACCGTGTTACACACTTCCTCTTGTTGGTAGGCTCTATCCTTCCAGTGTTCCTCGATTTTCCTCCGTGCTTTGATTTTACATACAGCCCACCAATCAACTTTGTCACGTTTCAAACTAGGATATGATGCATAACATACTTGAATTGCTTGTTGTGCCAAGACAAATGGTTCATACTTCATATACCTTTTCTTGTGATTTATTTCAACCAAATTGAACTTCGTATGCACCTTCATTCCTTTGACGGGGTCGAACCACGTGCACTTAAATAACACAACCCGCATCATTAATGGTCCAGGGTACTCTATCTCTATGATTTCATCCAACAAGCCATAAAAATCATCTTTCCAACTGTCACCATTGGATGACCGAACAGACACACCACTATTCATTGTGGATTTTCCCATACCATATTCCTGAGTATGAAAATTATATCCATTTATGAAATATGCTGGCCAACTTCGAACTTTTAACTGTGGACCCCATGACAGATAATATAGCAATCCTTGCCCTCCAAATTCATCATAATGACTGTGAACCTAAAGTTACACATGCGAAGTCAATAATATATATTTTACTAAATGATGTATATAATTTGAATAACTTGATTTTGATCCATAGGCAACTTACATATGTCTTGAACCATGATGCAAATTGTTCATCGCACAAACGGTCAAACTCATTTGGTTGTAGTCCAAACATTTCAGTTTGGAAATTCCTAATATTAAAAATCACATCATTATTAGCAAATATTTGACACGCAAAACATATAATGGTGAATTTACACTTACTTGAAGTATGGCTCGACTTCTGGGCAGTTCAGTAAAATATAAGTATGGGCTGCATGAAATTCTTCGCCTGATAAGTAACGAAACTGACATGCGCCGCTTGGTCGACCCAGATAATTAAAAATAGAGAATCCCGTGCAATTGGGATCAATGGGGCCCTCATCATTTCTGCCTGCTCTCCGGCTCTTGCACTGAACGTGCGGCTCAAAATAGTATGATGCAAATGTTGTCACTTCTTCCACAATATATGCATTACAAATTGAAGCTTCAACACGTGCCTTATTCTTCACTTTTTTCTTCAAATGATATAAGAATCTAGTTGAAATAGAAAGAAGCTTATCGGAACATATTATATGATAAACTAATTTGAGCTGTATTATAAAAAAAACATTACCTCTCAAATGGATACATCCATCGAAATTGGACGGGACCTGCAACTTTGGCCTCATAAGGCAAGTGAACTAAGAGATGCTCCATCGAATCAAAAAACGCTGGAGGAAATATCCTTTCTAAGTTGCAAAGAATAACTGGAATATCTCTCTCTAGTTTTTCCATGTGCGATGCTTTTAACACTGTCGAGCAAATATCATGGAGGAAATTGCTTAATACTGCAATGGCGCCCCATACAAAGTTCGGTAGAACTTCCTTCAAAGCTATTGGAATTAGCCTTTCCATCAGGATGTGACAATCATGACTCTTCAAACCTGTCAATTTGCATTCATTCAAATCAACACATCTCCCGAGGTTCGAAGCATATCCATCAGGAAACCGCACAGATTTCAACCATTGACAAACAACTCGCCTCTGCTCCTTTTCCAATGTATAAACTGCTTTCGGTTTTGGTCCCCTGCTGCTTGCATCCACAGCTAGTATTGGCCGATCGCAAATATCTCTCATATCTTTTCTTGCGTTCAAGTTGTCTTTTGTTTTTCCGGCGACATCCATCACAGTATTTATGACATTGTCGAAAACATTCTTTTTTATGTGCATGACGTCAAGATTATGATGAATAAGATGGGCCTTCTAATATGGTAGATCCCAAAATATACTGCGTTTTGTCCACTTATGCGTACTTCCGTACGCAAAAGTTGTACCGTGCGGGTTCTCAACAACAGTTAGAAAGTCCTTCACACGCTCCCAAATTTGATCGCCGGTCAACCTCAGTGGTGGACGTGTTCTTTCAGTCCTATTCTTGGTGAATTCTTTCTTATTCCTTCTGAAAGGATGACTTGGCGGTAAAAATTGTCTATGACAGTCAAAATAGCAAGGCTTCTTTCCATGTTTTAATCTAAATGACTTTGACCTCTCCAAACATATCGGACATCCTAAGATCCCAGCTGTACTCTATCCAGATAACATTCCGTAAGCTGGAAAGTCATTGATCGTCCAAAGAAGGGCGGCCTTCATTACAAATGTTTGATCGGTTGAAACGTCATACGTAGGGACACCGTCAACCCATAGCCGTTGTAACTCCTCAATCAATGGTTGCATATAAACATCTATCAACTTTTTCGGATTTTGCGGCCCTGTCACGATCAATGTCAAAAACATATAAGGTGTCTTCATGCACATACCAGGTGGAAGATTGTACGGCGTTAAGATAACTGGCCAGCATGAATAACTTTTTCCTGTTTTCCCAAATGGAGCAAATCCATCGGACATAGACCTAACCTGATGTTCCGAGGCTCCATTGCAAACTCAGGGTATGTTCTATCAAAATGTTGCCATGCCTCCGCATTTGAAGGATGACACATTAGACCCTCTTCTGTTTCATGATTTGCATGCCAAGTCATGTGTTCAGCAGTGGCTTTAGACGCATAAAGCCTTTGTAATCTGGGGATTAAGGGCAGATAAAACATTTGCTTGCATGGTCTACGCTTCTGATTACGACCCGGCCTCCTGTTAATCTTGTACCTAGGTTGGCTACAGAATTTGCACGATTCTGCATTTTCATCATCTCTCCAATATATCATACAACCCCTACTACATGCATCAATTCTTACAACCGGAAGACCTAAGTTATTCACTAGCTTTTTCATATCATAAAAATCACTTGGCATGTTGTTATCACGAGGCAATGATTCCCGCATTACTTCAACAAAAGAGTTGAAACAATCCGCAGACACATTATGCTTTGCCTTGATATTTAATAGCCGGGCTGTTACCGATAACTTAGTGTGGTCCTCACAACCTGCCCATAGAGGTTCATCTGCTGCTTTCAACACATCCCAGAACTGATTAGATTGAAAAGTTTCATTATACACATTCTCCTCAAAACCCGTTACTCCTATATCTTCCAATTGTGAAGCATGACTAGTACCCACTTGTTCACGTGTAGGAGTAAAACTAGTACTTGCATGATTTGATTCTGTGACAAAATTATAACTAGCTGCATCAATCACCATCCTCTCGTATGGATTCAATTGCTCATAATAGCCACATTCTTCCCTAACTGAAAATTGGTCACTTCTTCCATATCCTTCATCAGATATAAATGGTTCACCATGGGAAGTCCAATTATAATAGTTCGGAGTAAACCCAAATCTAGTAAGGTGCTCTCTAACTTGATCACACACAAGAAATTTACCATTACCGCACTTTTTGCACGGACACCTTAACTTATTTCCATCCATAAACTCATATTTACTACTAGCAAAGTCTAAAAATAGTTCCAACCCTGTACGAAACTCATCTGTCAATCCTTGACGTCCAGGTAAGTTCTTATTATACATCCAAGCCCTTTCTCTTTGCATTGTGTCTGTATTAAAATTAAAAATTCTTGTAAAATATTAAAAATATCATATCTATTGTTCTTAATTAAAACTATAAAATTTTGGAAATTATAATTTTTGTTATTCACGCAACAATTAATATGTAATTGCAAAATTAGAAAAAATTACAATGAAAAGAAGACTTACCTAAATATTTGACTGAAATATTGGTAGGACAAAGTTTCCCAATTTGATGAGAACTGCAAAGTCCACTTGGATTGCGAGACCTTCAATTAGGCACAAACCCAAAAAAGAATAATCACATAAGAATCAATATTTTTTAATAATTTTTAATGTACGATGGAAACGGAATTCATCCCTCGCAAATTTGCGATGAATAAATGAAAATTCCGTCGTAAATTTGCGACGTAAACTAGTATCCGTCGCAAATTTACGACGGAGTACTATTTTCGTCGCAAAATTTGCGGCGGGCACTTGCGACGGAAGCTAGTATCCGTCGCAAATTTGCGACGGATACTCGTTTTTCCGTCGCAAATTTGCGACGGATACTATCTTCCGTCGCAAATTTGCGACGGAAAAACGATTCCGTCGCAAATTTGCGACGGATACTAGATTCCGTCGCAAATTTGCGACGGATACTAGCTTCCGTCGCAAATTTGCGACGGACTAGTTTTTCCGTCGCAAATTTGCGACGGAAATTGTTATCCGTCGCAAATTTGCGACGGAATTTTAACATATTCGTAGCAAATTTGCGACGGATACCACATTCCGTCGCAAAACGGCGTGGCCGTTCGCCTCATCCGAAGGCCGGCGAGGTGTCACCGGTCGCCGGTCATTAAACCGGTGATGCAGGTACGAAAAAAAACAAACATAAACATATATTAAAAAAAATTACAATGCAACGACGAATAGTCATGAAGCTAGCAATTTTGCACTTACCGGTACAAAAGCTTCACCAAGATTAATACGTGCGTGCGCGGATTTTGCTGATTTCAGACGTATGAAAGAGGGAGAAAAGCGAGAGAGAGCGAGAGATAGCGAGAGACAGCGAGAGAGAGATAGTGATTGCAGGTCACGGACGGATTATAAACTACGAATTTGCGACGGACCCTAGTTGTCGTCGCAAATTTGCGACGGATTGTATTTTCCGTCGGAAATTTGCGACGAAATTTTTTCCGTCGCAAATTTGCGACGGAATTTGCGACGGAAAATATAATCCGTTGCAAATTTGCGACGGAAAAAATTTCGTCGCAAATTTCCGTCGCAATTTTCGTGTTTTTTTGTAGTGTGTGGCCAGTCGCCAGCGCTGGCGACTGGCCATGGCCAAGGAAGGGAAGGGAAAGAAAAAAAAAAAGAAAGAAATATTAAAAAATTCAAATTCAAAATATTATTAATAAAAAGAAATTTTATGTAGTTACCAAACATATTTTTGTTCTTTTTCTATTCTAAGAATAGAAATTTTGGGCAATTGCTAAACACCTTCAAATGTTTAGAAATCGTTCCCAGGCACGGAATAAAAAAAAATTATTTCTGAGCAAAATCAGTTTTCGGGTACAAAATCGTTGCCATGAGCACCCTAAGTATCCTCTCTGTCATCCAGATCATTAATTTTCGTACATAATTTGCCAAAAAAACAAATTAGAAACATGACTTGTGACCATTGTATATCACGATGTGGTTTAATTGATAACCATGTACCAAATGCATTGATTGATCATGGCCTATAGCACATACCGATGTAGACCGAGTGTCTCAATAAATACACGTAACACATTACATCGTACATCTTTTATCTGAAATGACCTTCTTAATCTCATGGCCTTGCATGGCGACACATTTCCGGAAATAGAC
Source organism: Syzygium jambos (assembly GCA_031216235.1). NCBI lineage: Eukaryota > Viridiplantae > Streptophyta > Magnoliopsida > Myrtales > Myrtaceae > Syzygium > Syzygium jambos. The sequence continues at coordinate 18,307,112 of CM062228.1, forward strand.
TTGCACCGAAACAACGCAGTGGCAGGTGATCGGGGCACTTGATACCCCCATACGACCAATGGCATCTTACAGTACATATCGATTCATCTTCCTTACTGTTGTGATCAGTATTCATGCACAATACGGTGCGTGCCTAAAAGGGGCATAGAAAAAGACCAATGTGTGTCATTACGGATTACGGAAGAAGAGAAGGAAAACGCGAGTAAAGTAAGAGTGGGTTCGCCTTCTTGAAGCAGTCGTCGAGCCTCCGTGGAAGGTGGGAAGAGAGGAGCCACGTAAATGAAGCGAGTGCATGCCACGAGGAAATACACACCCTTCCTCATGTTGTGGGAGGTTTATTTCATTAATTCTGACCACTTTGCCGACATGTACGCATTCACTGGTAAGGGTTCAATGGAGCTCGAAGCAAATTGACTCTAGTCAACTGACGAAAGATTGGTTGAGGTCGCCCGCCATCTTCATCATCATCAACTACATAAGCAAAATCAATTGACTCCAAAGTCCAAAGTCGTTGCAGGCTGTTTCCACCGTGTGACACGAGAGTCCACCAGAATTGACGATATGACATGAATTATACCGACATCAAGATGCTTTCATTCTCTTGCATATTTTATGCTGGGATACAGGCTATTTGATATCCAGACTTAATTCACATTGACCTTTTGCTAGCAATAATTAGCAGAATGCTCTGGCTCTTTTGACATTGATTTTGTTTAATGAGGTTTTGGTGCTTTTCTTGTTACTCGAACGAAAGCGTATTTAATTATTAACTACAACGTGAGAAAGCTTGCCCTGAAACATTGGGAACCTCCTTTTGTTGTTGTTGATTGCTCTCGAACAAAATGCCACTGACGTGCTTCGTTCGATGGGTGTTGGTTGATGTAAAGCCAATAAATACTAAGTTGGTATGAATTTCGAAGAATTTCTGCTGCCATTTCTGACGGAGTTCTTCTCTGTTGTTAACTTCTTCTTCAAGCTGGAAAGTCCTGAGCCAGCCAAGCCCAATTTTGGTGTGAACACAAAGATTTTGTGCTTAGAACTTTTACTAGATGACTCTGTGAATAGAAGGATCATATTTATGTGGCTTCCATTTTACTAGACGAATTCTGAGACTGGAAACTTTTGTGTCATAGTTTATACTCTCGAATGGGGTGTACAAATGCTTCAGATTGCCTCCTTTTTCATTCCATTCCACACAGCCACACCTATTTGTTCTTAAAAAAGAGGTAAGATATAGAAAAATCATGGCGAAAACAGAATTGAGACAGCTACTTCTCAATCCTAACAATGGCGATGAAGCTATTACCCCCTGCAAACTCATTGGTGGGCAAGAAATTCAGGAAATCCTGAAAGCTACTCTCATAGTCATTAGGCTCTTCATTGCACATACATCGATAATCCGTTATATTGGAATTTGAAAGAGAAGATGAAAGCTGAGACATGCTCTTTCATTTATCGTCTTACACCATAAAATACATGCTGCATAAGTGTTCATCCCTAATAATTTTTAGGCATGGAAACAAGGCTCCATCAAGTAATTGACTTCACTCGCTTCTTTATTCGTTCACGATGATGGTGTTAAGAAAAGTACTATATATTATGATGCAATTCGGCTTTCACGAGCAGCTTTAGTTAAGTTCCCTGGTCTCATGGAGGGCCTGCTATATACGTGTGCTCACTCCTCCCATGCGGCGGTGCCGGTCCTGGTTACATTATCATGTAGGAGATTCATTATATTTCTTTAGCCAACACACATCGATTTGAAATAATGAAGAGAGAGAGAGAGAGAGAGAGAGAGAGAGAGAGAGAGAGAGAGAGAGAGAGAGAGAGAGAGATGGTGAGTTCACCTTTCCGAAGGAGTGCTCGAGCTTTAGTGGAAGGAAGGAAGAGGAGCGAACAAGATCAAGAGAGCGCAAACAAGAACAAAGGCCTTCCTCATTCTCAATATTGGAGAGGTACTTGGTAGTTTTGGCTTGGCGCATGTTGCTTTGCATCAGGTGGCTATTTGTAATGTTTTTCTCCGGTTAAAGTTACAAATTATGATTTTGATTATGTTGAGTTGCATCATCCCGTGGAGTTGGTTTTTTTTTAATTATTAAATAACTAGTCCGGTGTATCTCGTGGATCACATAGGACATGTTGTCATGAGTTCAATAATTCTCAGAGAAATGATATTCTATGCTTACTTTCAACCTAACAAATGATTTTAACCAAAATGCTGGTAGAGGACAGGGAAGAAAAGAGAAATTGAGGAATTTATTTAAACTTTATTGAACAAAAGCAATAATAGACATGCAAGGGGTTCATCCAAGACTTGCTAGTACAGAGGAACATCAGAATGATTCTATTGTTCTGTCAATAAAAAACGGATTTGTTTTTTCATTCTGTTAATTTTTGGAAGAATTGGTAAAGTCAATTAAAACTATTGGTATAAAAAAAATTATCGGTCACCAGATTTTCCGATAACTTGTCGGTAACTTACCATCTCTTCTACGAAATTACCAACTTTAGTTTTTTTTTTTGATAACTCAGGGAACCCCCGCACGGCCGACAGCCGGGGAGTAAACCCTGGGGGCGACACGTGCTAGCCACCACACACGTGCCACCGGTTCAGTCACCCTGCGGCGCCCGGGATTCGAACACTCAACCTTTTGCGAGAGGAAGAGTACGCGCTCCAGCAGCGCCACCCAGGCGGGTGGTCCAGTTTGCAAATTACCAACTTTTCTCTTTTTCAAGCTTTCCTACACCTTAAATTTAACAAACTCTTCTATCAATATACCAATCCTTATCGGAGTGACCTATCAAAATTATTTTTTTAAATCATATTACTAACTAGTTTTAGTTACCAACTCTCATTTGAGTTACCTACTAAAGCTTATCTGTTTGTTTAATTTATCAACTTCTATGTTTGTTATAATGAACTTTTTTTTGTCTTCCCTACAAATGCCTTAAATTTGTCAACTCTGATACAAAATTGCGAATCTTTATTTTATAGTAACTTACCCATTTTTCTCCTGTTAGGTTACTATATAATTTTGATTTATCTAAACTCTCAGTTGAGTTGCTTATCAACATTTACTTTATTCTTTTTAAATTTACTAACTTTTCTATTAAGTTACCAACTTTATTTGCCAATCTATTTAGTTTATAAACTCTTTTTAGAAATTACCAATCTTAATTAGAGTGACTACCAATGTTTTTTTGATTAAGTTCCCAATTATTATTGCGCTATCAACTCTTATTAGAGTTAGTTCCTGAGTTTATTTGGTTTTACATAAGTTACCAACATATCTTGTCTTTGATTAAAAAACATTACTCTTATCGTTTACCAATTTTTATTTTTCTTTTTGTCAATGCTTAAATTTATCAACTAACACATGAAATGACCAACCTCTATTTGAAGAAACGACACATGAAGGAGATCATAAGTGTATATCCCGAGCATGGAAGAAATGAGACTCCACTGCATAAAAATGCTAATTATCTTAACATGTCGAACCTTTTTCAGCTTAATTAATATTTACGGATGCGCGCAAATGCCTCATCCATTTTTGCATCCTGAGAGATTAATTTAGTGGCAGACAAAAAAGATGTCCATTCATCATAGCCCCTACAAAATTTCCACATTTATTTCCAAAAAGCCTTCACCTTTGGTCCTAACCTTTTTGCAAGCCAAGCCTTCAGTTTTGACCCTGACGAACCTTTTTACATTTCCAAACCCTTTTACAATTCCAAGCCAAGCCATCAGTTTTGACTTTAACTAACCTTTTTACAATTCCAGGCCAATGGAACGAAGAGACCGTGTTGGGTCCACTCTAGGACTTCACGATACACTATGCTGCATCATCCTCGAACAGCTCTATTAGCCCAATTTGTTGAACTATAGTAATTTGGCCTCTAAATTCAAAGGTTAAAATACATTCGAAGTACCATGCTTGCATAACATATTAATTATTCCATTTCTACATTCATATTTGATGTTAGTCAAAAAGACTTGAGCCTTCGGGGATCAAGAAATATTCCCTCTCTTCTCACGTAGATAATAATTCGTTTGAAATTTCTCGGGTGAAGTAACTCATCTTAGGGGGCGTCAACCTTGTATCTGATGTAGACCATTGCACTAAGTGATGATGTAATCTTGTTGAGATGCAAGTATGAGGATTTTTTGTGAAGATAGTCTTATATCGGAGATGTAATTTAAAATAGAGTAGTTAATATATTCTAATTAGATCATAATTCATTGGCTCAAACTTGGATTGAAGGTGAGTCTAATGGATGCGTTAATAGGCTTGGACTTGCACTCACTCTTAATGTCTCCTAGGTTGAAGCCTGAAGGTATCAGCTTCTATTGCGTCTCCCAACACGTGGTATCGAAGGTGATGATTGATAAGTGAAAGCTACCAATTTGGATCAGCGTCTAGTGTTTATTTCAAGAAAAAAAAATCGGAGATTTGTCCCTCCAATCAAGATGACAGATGGTGTTTCCTGATTTTCTGAAATTGGCTTGGCCAAAGCTATCTTTCACAAGCCATTGGGATATTCTGTATGGACATATTATATTGTTGAATTTGTAAATTCACTTAGCACTATCACCCTGATTGTGGGTATATGGAGAGGGGTGATCCTAGTCAATTGACGAAAGAATGCTTTTAGTCATCAGTCGTCCATTATGGGTTCTATTAGAATTAGATATAGAGATATATTATCTTGAAGATAAGGACAAATAGTCAAACTTAAATCTTTTTAAAAAATGTCACGCAAGATGAATCATCAGAATATGTCACTGAAAGCACTCAAATGAATGATTCTCAACCGATGTATCACTCAAGTGATCAAAAAAGAAGTTATGCTACTAAAGTTGATGCACCTAGGGGATCGGTGGACCCGTTATGCAACTAAACGAACTGATGGGCTTGAAGTCAACGATCTCGAATTGAACTCAAATTTAGTGGGATGAAGCGAAACGGCGTGCTGATCAATACTCATTGCCGTTGGCTATGATTAACGATGGATTTTCGCGATTCGGGGTCGTTTAGATGGGTTTTTCTTTTTTTTTTTAGTATTTTTTATGGGTTAATTTAGTAAAGGGTAGTTTTGTAATTTTACGTTTTGATGTTTACTAATCCTAGTAGGGCTAGGTTTGGGGATATATAAGCTTGTTTTAGGGTTTCCTTTAAGCAGACTTTAGATATTTTGATTTGATAATTATACTTGAAGGACGAATTGTTCTTCTATCGAATTTTCTTGTTCAATCAATCTTTCTATCGCTTTTCGGCATCGATTGGTATCAGAGCACAGGTTGCTTGAATCAATGGCTGAACAAAATCGCGGTCGTGGATGGCGGGCTTGTGGTGGCCGAGGGCATGGAGGCATTCCTGAAGCAGATGACCAACTGCGTCTAAGAGATCTGCGAGATGTAGAAATTAAAGAACAGAGAAGACGAATCCAGGATTTGGAGCGACAATTTGCGGAGGCAAGGTTGGGTGTTCAATCCGAAGAAGCAGAATCTGAGGATCCATCCGATGATGAAGAGGAGGACGTAAACCTTTTCGGGGTTCTGAACCAGGGGCGGAATCAAGGAGTACGACCTGAAAATCAGCGCTCTTCTCAAAATTTCGGAATGAAGATCGAGATTCCGGAATGTAATGGTAAGGCTCATCCTGACGAGTTTATTGATTGATTGCATACGGTAGAACGGATTTTTGATTTTAAAGATCTAACTGAGGAGCAAGAAGTGAAGTTAGTGGCTATTAGGCTGCGAAAACATGCTTCGATTTGGTGGGACCACGTGAAAAAGCAACGCGCTAGAGAGGAGAAGCCGAAGGTGGATCGCTGGAAGAAGATAAAAAAGTTATTGCAGAAAAAATTTTTTGCCTACCCATTATAGGCAAGAGGCGTTTATCGAGTATCATGACGTCAAGCAATGTGATAAAACACTTGAGAAATTTACAGAAGAATTTGATCGCTTGCGGATGAGTTGTGAAGTGGCTGAGGAAGATGAGCAGACGATTGCACGATATTTGGCAGGGCTGCAATATGAGATCTCTGATGTTGTCTAATTACAGCAGTATTGGACATATGAGGATGTGTGCAGACTAGCCTTAAAGGTGGAGGGGCAGTTTAAAAAAAAGAGCAGTAAGTCCAAGTGATCTAGCAGCGATTCTAAGTGGTCAGGCAGCAGTTCCAAGTGATCGGATAAAGAGTCCTGAGAGAAAGCAGGGAGTTCTTCAGCCCCAGCAGCAGTTAAGGGCGCTAGTTCAAAATCTGCAACAAAAGGAGAGCAGGGTAGTGCTAGATCTAGCAGGGGAGGAGCTGCAGGCAAGCGATGTTTTAAGTGTCAAGTACTCGGGCATTTTGTTGTTGATTGTTCGAACCGACAGATTGTGACACTTGTAGATAATCTAACTTTTGATGAAGACCCAACTTATGATGAATCTGATGGAGAGCAAGTAGATGCGGATCCAGATCCAGAGGACATTGTCTATGCCAATTCTGGTGAGTCTTTAGTTGTGCGTCGGGTTTTAAATATTGCTGAGGTAGATGATGAATCGTGGCTCAGGCATAATATCTTTCATACTAAGTGCACTAGTGGGGGAAAGGTGTGTAGTATGATAATTGACGAGGGAAGTTGCGAGAATGTAATATCTACCACTATGGTAGAAAAGTTGGGGTTGAAAACTGTCGAACATCCTCAACCATATAAGCTGTCATGGCTTAGGAAGGGGAATGAGGTAAAAGTAAGCAGGAGGTGTTTAGTGCAGTTCTCGATTGGGAAAAAATATACTGATGAAGTGTGAGGTGACGTAGTTCGAATGGATGCTTGTCATATTCTATTAGGAAGACCTTGGCAGTTTGACAGGAAAACACAGCATGACGGATTCAAAAATACATACACCTTCAAGAAGGATGGCCAGACCATTACTCTGGGTCCTTCAGATTTGAGAAAAGAAGGGAAAAGTAATCTGTTTTCTAAATCAGAGTTCCAGGAGGAGGCGGTGAATGCCCCAGAGCTTTTTGCTGTTGTAGTCATGGAGCAGAATCTTGATAGTCCAGAAATTTCAACTCAAGTTCTGCCTATACTTGAGGAATTTGCTGATGTCGTACCAGAGGAATTGCAACCTGGATTGCCACCCATGAAGGACATTCAACATTGTATAGATCTCGTTCCAGGAGCTGCTATTCCTAATAAGGCAGCTTATAGAATGAATCCTAAGGAGCATGAGGAGATGCGGAGGCAAGTGCAAGAATTATTAGAAAAAGGTGCAATTCGAGAGAGCATGAGCCCTTGTGTGGTGCCAGCTTTGTTGGTTCCTAAGAAAGACAGGTTGCGGAGAATGTGCGTGGATAGTAGAGCTGTTAACAAGATCACGATTAGCTATCGCTTTCCTATCCCGAGATTTGATGGTTTAATTGATCAACTGCATGGAGCAACTATCTTTTCGAAGATAGACTGGAGGAGTGGATATCATCAGATTAGGGTGTGTCTTGGAAATGAATGGAAGACCGCTTTTAAAACTCGAGATGGTCTGTATGAGTGGATGGTGATGCCTTTCGAGTTATCTAACGCATTGAGCACCTTTATGAGACTGATGAATCAGGTGTTTCGTCCTTTTATTGGCCAGTTTGTCGTCGTATATTTCGATGATATTTTGGTTTATAGTGCATCAACTGATCAACACTTGCAGCATTTGAGAAGGGTGTTCAAGACATTGACGGAGCAAAAATTATATGCTAATACCAAGAAGTGTCACTTCTTGACTGATCGTGTGACCTTTTTGGGATATATAGTAACTAAGGAAGGTATTCATATGGACCCAGCTAAGGTTGAGGCTATTACAAATTGGGAGATCCCGAAAAATATTCATGAGGTATGTAGCTTTCATGGACTTGCGTCTTTTTATCGGAGATTTGTTCGGGATTTCAGTACTATTATTGCACCTCTGACGGATTGTCTGAAAGGACGTAAATTTGTGTGGACTAAGGAAGCAGAAGCTGCCTTTCAATTATTACAGAAGAAGGTGACTGAAGCACCTGTTCTCGTGCTTCCTGACTTTAATGAGATTTTTGAGGTGCATTATGATGCTTCAGGTGTTGGTATTGGGGGTGTTCTAAGTCAAAAATGTAAACTTGTAGTATTCTTTAGTGAGAAGTTGAACAAGGCGAAAAGGAAATATTCAACTTATGATAAAGAATTTTATGCTATTGTGAGGAGTTTCGAGCATTGGAGGCACTATCTTATTTCGAAAGAGTTTATCTTATTTTCTGATCATGAAGCCTTGAAACAATCAATGGGCAGCACAAATTGAATGCAAGGCATGCAAAGTGGGTGGAGTTCTTTTAAGTTTTCAGTTTTTCCATCAAGCATAAAGTAGGAGTGCTAAATAGCGTGGCAGATGCATTAAGCAGAAAACATTCTTTGCTATATACGATGCAGGTAAAAGTTCTAGGCTTTGACACTTTTAAAGATTTATATGTTGATGATCCTCATTTTTGGGATATTTGGAGGAAGAGCAAAACGGAGCCTTTTCAGCAATTTCAGATCGTAAAGAGTTACCTATTTAAAGGTAACAGATTGTGCATTCCTCAATGTTCTTTGAGGGAATCTATTATTATTGAGGGACATGCAGGCGGTTTAGCTGGGCACTTTGGCGTGGATAAGACGAAGGCCTTGTTAAGTGAACATTTTTATTGGCCTCGGATGGAGCGTGACGTGACACGTTTTATAGAGAGATGCATGGTATGTCATGTGGTAAAGACCAAGAGTACTAATGCAGGATTATATATGCCTCTACCTATTCTAGTTGCACCGTGGGAGGATGTCAGTCTTGACTTTTGTCTTGGGTTTGCCAAGAACGCAGCAGAGTAAGGATTTAATAATGGTGGTTGTCGATAGGTTCTCGAAGATGGCCCACTTTGTCCTGTGCAGCAAGTCCTATGATGCTTCACAGGTTGCTCGATTGTTTCTGTAGGAGATTATTAAGCTGCATGGAATTCCTAAGTCCATAACCTCAAATCGTGATGTGAAGTTTGTGAGTCACTTCTGGCGCACTCTTTGGAGGTACATGGGTACAAGTTTGAAATTTAGTTCATCTCATCATCCTTAAACTGATGGTCAAACAGAAGTTGTCAATCGAAGTTTAGGGAATTTGCTGCGGAGTTTGATTGGAGATAATCCGCAACAGTGGGACTTAGCATTGCTTCAGGCAGAATTTGCATATAACAGATCGGAGAACCGAACTACAGGCATGACTCCTTTTAAGGTGATTTATGGGCGTAATCCAATTACTCCATTGGATCTCACACCGATACCAATTCTCAAGCAATTTAGTTCAGAAGCTGAAGAACATGCAAAGCATATCAAAGAGCTACATTCCCAGGTCCATAATCAGATCAACAGGCAGAACATGAAGTATAAGCAGCGCGTGAATATACGCAAGAAAAGAGTCATCTTCAAGGAAGGTGATCTAGTTTGGATTCACCTTAGGAAAGAATGATTTCCAGCGGGTAAGTTTGGCAAGCTTCAACCTAGAGCTGATGGACCCTTCAGAGTTTTGGATCGAATTAGTGACAATACTTATAAGATTGAATTGCCGAGTAAGTATAATGTATCCGGAACTTTTAATGTAGCAGATTTGTCACCTACTACACTGAAAAGGAAGAAGATCCTGAGGAGATTAACGACGACAATGAAGGCGAAGCAGATTCGAGGACGAATCTTTCTCTAGCAGGGGAGGATGATGCACCTAGGGGATCGGTGGACCCGTTATACGACTAGACGAACTGATGGGCTCGAAATTAACGATCTCGGATTGAGCTCACATTTGGTGAGCTGAAGTGAAACAGCGTGTTGTTCAAAACTCATTGCCGTTGGCCGTGACTAACGATGAATTTTCGCGATTCGGAGTCGTTTAGATGGGTTTTTCTTTTTTTTTAGTATTTTTATGGGTTAATTTAGTAAAGGGTAGTTTTGTAATTTTACGTTTTGATGTTTACTAGTTCTAGTAGGGCTAGGTTTGGGGATATATAAGCTTGTTTTAGGGTTTCCTTTAAGCAGACTTTGGATATTTTGATATGATAATCATACTTGGAGGACGAATTATTTTTCTGTCGAATTTTCTTGTTCAGTCAATCTTTCTATCGCGTTTCGGCATCAAAAGTAATCACCGAAAGAAAGTTATAACACTTGTGATGTCACATAAGCATCCGAATATCAAGTTGAAGGTGAGTGTACCATAAATTATGTACAACTTCAACATCAAGGTCCATCGACCTCGTCTTAGGAGAATGTATACCATGTATGATGTCTTGTGCCACGCAGTTATGTTCACGTCATCACGTGGTATCAACAATCTAATCATCTACTTTTCATTTACCCGGACACTTAAAGATTGCATTGTGTCTTTGTGAGAAAATTGCATGTCCTTTGGTTACTTGCCAATCCATATATACTCCTTTAGCCTTTGTTTTTACATAGGAGTACGCGAATCACAAGTGAATGCGGAGAAGGTGCATTAATACTTCTATGGTAATGATTTGTCAGATAAGTTGTGTTGGTATTGTCTTCGTTCATCTCGTGCTTATAAATTTATTTTTCATTCTTTTTTTAGTAAAGATACAAAAGCCTAACTTTATGTCTTCATATTGAAAAATTTACAACTCTCGTTCACGGGTAATTTTTCTTATCCATTTCCTTTTCCCTTGTCGTCCCTTTTCTTTGTAATATAAAACAATATCTGTTAAATGGTCTGAGCATGTCCTCGCTGATTCCGAGCCAAAGCTCGTCGTTGCTCTTCCTCGACACGTAACTTCCGGGATCTTGCAGGGCTTCCCTCAGCTCGGCTCTCTTTTTTTCAATTTTTTAGTTTTTTTTCCTTGAAAATCTGTAAAAAAAAAAAAAACCCTAATCTATCTCCCATTTCACAAAGGAAGACTCTTCAAGACTGGAGAGATTACATTTACTTATGCATGTTAGTAAGATAACAAGAACAAATAAAAACACAATAATAGTTGCTCATTCCAATCAAATTTTGCCACAAATTGAAAAAAATCTCTGTGAAACCTATAATATTACGCGAAACTCATTGATAGTAAAAACGTTTTGATTATCAAGAATATTTTCAATTTCATCTTGAACATTAACGATAAATAAAAAGAAAAAAAATTGAATATACCACCAGTTCCTAGTTCCAGAAGCTAGGAACCGGTCCATTTGGTTCAATTCCCGGTTCCTAAGCAAGATTTGGACCGTTTGGGGACCGATCACCCCTATACCTACTTGAGTTGAGATTTTTCATACTCTCGGAGCAACACTTTCTTAAATAGTGTTGCGCGAATTTTTTGTGCACCATAGTGATTGACCATTAATTGGTGATAACTTGTAGCGGGCAAAATTTCAAAAAAGCCCCTGAAGTCGGTGACTTCGTCTCATTTAATCCCTTAGCTCCCCAACGGCGTGAATCTTTTCCGGACTTCTCACGTGCCATTTTCTGGGCCATTTTTTTTTTGGTCGGTATTTTCTGGACCATTGACCGGGGCATTTTCGTTCGAAATCTTCTAAACCTAAACCAAAATTTCCCAAATTTGATCCTCAAATTTCCTAAAATACCTAAAATAAATTATAATCCCCAACCGAAAGCAAATGATTGATTCAGGTTCTTTGAGATCGTGCCGAGCTAGAAATTTTCATTGCCCCTCACTGCCAAACTTCGAGTAAGAAGATATGTTTACGTCGTGGTCTTGTTTTTCGTTTTTTCTTGTAAAAAAGATACATAGTCTTATATTTCATATTAAGAAAAATTACAAAGGAAACCACTATTACGATTGTACACCTTGATATATAGCCTAACTGATAAATAAAAAGTATATCCATGTATGCATCTTTAAGATTATTTTCCATATCTCTCTTCTCTTGAACAACAAGAGAATAATTTTCTTTTACGGGAAAAATGTATCTAACTATTCTAAAAACTTAAAAAATTAGAGAAAAGTGCGATTTTAATATATATAAATACTCTGATGACTTCATGCAACGATAAGCATTGCGGCAGAAACACTTCATTGCATATACATATAGATAGTTCATTACATTGGAATTTGACAAAGAAGATGAAGCCTGAGAGAGGCACCCTCTCCATCCCCTTTTTTGTTTCCCTCGAAAGACACGATACCTCAGATCAAACGATTCTTTCATCGCTTCACTGTTTTTACACCTTAACACGAACCCTAGACAGTATTCATCACTAGTTTTGGGCATGGAAACGAGGCTCCATCAGGTAACTGACTTCACTTGTTTCTTTATTCGTTCACGATACCGATGCCGCAAAAATACTTCATGTTATGATGCGATTTGGCCGTCACGAGCAGCTTCATTTAGCTCCCTGGTCTCATGGCACTTATGGTGGGAGAGAGCATGTTTTACCCGGGATACAACCTGGCGGAGGTTCTGGGCACGGTGCAACTCTGTGCACATGTCGTGAGCATGGCGGCACCTCCTCAGTTGATCCTGGATGTAGAAGATTCATTTTATATCTTCAGCCATAACACATCTATTTGAAATAGTGACGAGAGAGAGAGAGAGAGAGAGAGAGAGAGAGAGAGAGAGAGAGAGAGAGAGAGAGAGAGAGAGAGACTGGTGACCGGTGAGTTCACCTTCCTCAAGGAGTGCTCGAGCTTCAGTGCAAGGGAGGAAGAGAAGAGCGAAGGCGATGAAGAGAGCACAAACAAGAAGAAAGGCCTTCCTCATCATTAGTATTGGAGAGGTATTTGGTAGTTTTGGCTTGGCACATTGTGCTTTTTCATTAGGTGGCTATTTATAATGTTTTTTCTCCGGAAAAAAATGATAAAATGTGGGTTTGATTATGTAAATTTGCATCATCCCGTGGAGATTGTCTTTTCCAATTTACATGCCCGGCGGTTGATCCTATGCGGTCCACGAGATAAATAATTTTCACATAAATAATGTTCTGTATTTACCGTGAACCTAACAAATGATTTTAATCAAAATGATGATAGAGGAAGGGGGAGAAAAGAGAAATTAAGCAAATTCATATAATTGTTGCACATCAATTATAATAGACATGTAATTAGTACTACATAAACAAGCTATATAGAAGCTATAGCCACAGCCACAAAATATAAAACGTAGTGATTTTGTCATAGGATTATGACGCAAATAATTGACATTACTATACCTAACTGTGCTATTAGCATTATCGTGTGATTTTGGAAGGAGATTGTAGACCTTGTTGCCAGGTTGACCCCAAGTTGTTTCGAGTCAACGGAAAAGATGAAGTTCTATGTCCAGTACAATGCATGCCACGTGTCGATATCAGATTGAAACATCGTCTATAAATGCCAAATTCGATTGACTCCAAAGTCATTGCGAGCTGTATGTACGCTTGACAAAAGAGTCCTAACTTTCAAGCGACCAGAATCACACGGCATCAAGTTCGGTCTTCGTCGTAAAAGCAACTCCGAATGAACTTTCTGGGAATACCATTATTGCACAAACACCAAGGCGGAAGAGATTCTACTGAGGTGGAGATAGATATACTGTCACTAACGCGGTAACGTTTTGTAGAAAAAGGACATGCATCGTGCAAACATAGCCAAGAACATAAGATATACAATTCAAATTTCAGAAAATTATTTAAAAAAAATTTTATATGTACGGTACACATATCAATATTGAGTGTCGAGCTTCCTTCATACAAATCCGCTCAAGGTGTGCCAAGGGGAGGTTTGCGGCTTAGCGCTCACAAAGAAGCAAAGACTCGGAAGTGGGCGAATGCTTCGCCCCGACGAATGTGCCAGGCGATGTAGTAGCTGTGGATTGGAAAATTTTTGAATGTGCGTGAGTTGCAAAATTCCGATTAAGAACAAAATTAAAAAGTGACAATCTATCAAACAAGCTCTACGGCACATGGAGTTGATTTTTCTTTATCACGGTACAGAGTATTTGAACTTTCCAGCCTCTATAGACTCGAGCCAGGGCGCTAGGGAGCTGGGTATGAGCATCGAGTTCTCGGGCTTGGTGTTGATGGACCCAAGACCAATGCCTATCCTTGTGCCCAAGAGTTGGGGATCTAGGCTTGTGACCTCGGTGCCCGTGTTGAATTCCTTGATTACCCATGCACAAGTCATTGGCGCCCAAATATTATATGTCTATTTAAGAAAATCAAATGAGATTTTTCTTATCAAACGATAAAAAATATTTTCCATTTCATTTTCAAGTCTCAGTCAAACACTAGAAAATAATATCATTTTCCTGGAAAATGACTTAATTACTAGAAAACATTTTCCAGAAATGTCGCATTTTCCACAAAACTAACGGAGTCTTAGAGTAATTACCAACTTTTCTCCGATTGAGTTACCAGCTTATATACATCGATTCAACTTGCAAATAAATATTTGTTTGTAGATTGCAATGGCAAGAACAAGAGGCTTACATAAAGCTACTTGCGCGAAGGCGCTAGCAAGTCGATGCACAATCAACTATTAGTAGTCACCCTCCGGCCTCATTATTATGCTTAAACCTCTACCGAATAGCATGATGAGCCAACTGACAATGATGGAAACTCAAAGTGCTGCTTCCGGTATCTTCATAATTGATTCAACAGATATGGGTTAGATTTTCCATTGATTGTATAAGTTTAGGTTAGCTGGGATCAGTAGAAATAAATTCAGCTCTGTAGTGTGCCGATCTACACACCCTTCTCGCTGTAGCCAAATCATGCTATGCTATTTATGTAACGTCCTTACTTCGGGGTTATTAGTGTGACGTCCCGTTTGTTATTATTTTTAACTACGCACAAGCGAAAGCAATTAATTCAGGACAATCACAAACATAATAAACAACCGGGTCATGACAAGCATCATGAGCAAACCTTGTATTAATATATAACATCCTTATCTTACCCTCAGAAACCAGCGAAAGCATAACAGACAAAATACACTATTGCCATTTTACTTAAACATATTTTACAAGCCCTTTTCTACAGGCCGTTTCCCCATACAAACCATATCAGAAACGAAGACTGAGGTTAATCCTAGCTCCTCTAAATAATCCTCCATCTTACGAACCTGAAAAGGAAAAACAACGGGGGATGAGTCGGGGAGACTCAATGAGTAAATTCACTAATACTCGTACAGGATGATGCCTCGCCATTGTACTAATGCATATAAATATTTTCCCCACCTTATGTCGATGGCAAATCAATAGCAAAGACTTTAGCCTTGCTCTTGCTATGTTCACATGGAAACTCACCTTTATCCGGTCGGCCTTGCCCATGCTATGTTCCCATGGAAACTCACCATTAACCGGTCACATAGAAATGCACAAGAAAATTTATACGTGAAGCATCCTCTAGAATCCTTCGGCTTATCAATAAAAACACATACCGATATACATATAAGATTCATTTATCATCATCCTGGCTCAACCAGGGCATCCCGGCTCAACCGAGGCATCTTGGGGATAGCTCACTCGAGGCATCCGGGCTCAACCAAGACATCCTAGCTCAACTAAGACATCCTAGCTCAACTAGGGCATCCCGGCACTAGTTTACCGAGGCATCCGGGCTCAACCCAAGTATCCTAGCTCAACTAGGGTATCCCGGTGCTAGTTTATTGAGGCATCGCCGCAAACGCTACGTGACAACGGTCTTCTTCTTTCATTTAGTGATCACACATCATAGGTCACACAAGCCGATTTATTATCTTGATGTCATTAGTCCATGCAATCAAGCCCAAAGGCGTGCCGTGCTTGTGTAATCATGATCTCTAGGACATTCGCCTAACATGCGGGTCACGGTCGAGGGCACGTGGTCCGATCTGCCATGCTGAGCGCCGGCTCGGAGCCGAACTTGGCATGGATCTACATATCCCAAAGTAAACCCGCGCCAAGCCTAACTCGTCCCGTGACGCCACAACATGAGTACGAGACCATACGACACCCCATTTCATGACTCGTACATGCCTTGACTTATGATTATAAAGCAAAACAATAAGCAATCATGTAAACATCGAGCATCACAAACACGGTCACTACTCGAGCCAAACTCGTAACACCATGTCCTATCATCTTATAAATCAATAAGCATGGATGAGAACATCAAGCATGGTAACAAGCAATGCGTGCAAAATCGAGACAAACAACAACACGCAAGTCTCAACAAAGGCTCGGGTGAGAACTCAAGCCAACAACGCACCATATCTTCCTATCTCGATATTAGGGAATCTACTAACATGCCGCGTTCCAACCACGTAACATACCGCCCTATCCAAGTGTCAGGGAATTCACTCACCTATAAGCTCAAGACAAGAAAACGTCTACGGCGATCGGCAGGAGCCAACGACGAGAGAGAGATGATTGGTGTGATGGTGAGGGAGAGAGAGAGACGTAAGAGTGAGAGTGAGAGATGAGAGGAAGAAGAGGTGAGGTGAGTAAGCTAAAGAGGGAAACCAAGCCTATTTATAGGCAAACCAACTTGTTCCCTAAGTTTAATCACGAAGAAAAGACAAATGACATAATGAAATAGCCCCTAAAGTCAAGTGCCATCATGATCATGATCTAGAAAATCTTGATCATTATTGATATTAATGGAGAAGAGCCAAATGACATTAATGAAATAGCCCTAATGTCAAGTGCCATCGTGACTATGATCTAGAAAATCTTAATTATTAATGTCATTAATGGAGAAAAGCCAAATGACATTAATGAAATGACCCCTAAAGTCAAAGCTTCATAATTAAACTTCTTGTGCAAGCCAATTTGAGGCCATTCATTTCCAACTTGGCCTTCAAGTTTCTACCTTAGGGTCATTATGCCCTATTCATTCAAGGCCTAAATAATCATGATGATCTCTCTTTCTCTCTCTCTTTGGCCGTGAGCCATCTTGTTAGGCGTGAATGATGGTCTTAGTCCTTAAGACTCAATTATAGAAGCCTTCCAAAAGAACTCATTTCAGCTTCTTCCATCACATGTAAAGCATCATTTCTCCAATCATATGACCTCAAATAAAAGTGTAACATATCTCATTTGAAAGCTTAGAATGAGCACATTAAATCACCAGAAGATATCAAGTCGAGATTCCAATGTTCTCATATAGAAAATGATGAATTTTTGAAATCTGACAAAACTAGCAGTTTTTACACTGTTCTAGAAATCGGGCTTAAAAACATAGTAAATGAACTCCGAAAATTCCCAAATTTGAATATCTCATACAAAAGACCTTAATAAACATTTTCCATGGAGAGCATAAAATCTAAATCTTTATGTAAACACAGATTTTAGTAGCTCAAACACAAACTAAAATCGGTTTTCCGAAACATAATCTTTACTTCTCAAAGTAAGCTCTTTCCAAAATTCAAATCATCTCAAAAAAATTCCCAAATTTTTATATGTTATAGAGAAAGAAGTTCTCAACAAATTTTGTGAAGGAAGTTTGTTCAAAATCGGCCCAGAAAAGTTTGTAGAAAATTGAAAAAGTGTGAACATCACAGAAATACCCATTCTGGGTAGTTTTACACGGTCCGAAATTAGGCTTTCGTACCACTCATATCAAGTCCACAAGTTTTGAAATTAAAGTATATAAAACTTTAAGGTGTTTGGAGAAACTTTTAAGAAGGAAGTGTTTGGAAATTCGGATAACAAAAGTATCTATGAAAATAACAAAACGAAGGGGTACAGAAGATCCGAATCTAGGTTTTCCATAACAAGAGTAAAATCCAGTCCGATTGGGGAAAATCTCCAAACTTAACCCATAGCCATTTTTCGGGGACTGAAATTGAGGATGTTACAATTTTGGAATGTGATTCAGCTACTTCTCCATTGGTCATTGCAAGTTTAGAAAACTTTGTGCAGCAGAATGTGTTCTTCATCATCCGATTCGGTCATCAGTTTTGCTCCAAATATCTTATCTCTGCACTATGTTTTTTACTTTTCACATGTTCATTGTTTTTTCAAGATTCTTTTTCTGCTATGAAGTTCTTCTTCAAGCTGGAAAGTCCTAAATTAAACAAGCTCAACTATGGTTTGAACACAGAGATGTTGTTCTTACAACTTTAACCAAATGACTCTCTGAATCGAAGGATCATATTTATGTCGCTTCCATTTATATGGAGGAATTCCTAGATTGGAAAATTTCTGTATCATAGTTTAAAACCTTTAGTGAGATGTATCAAAGCTACAAATTGCCCTTGTTTTCATTCCATTCCACACAGCCACACCTTTTTGTTCTTAAATCTGAGTGACTGTTTTTTTTTTGGTCGAATCTGAGTGACTATTGAAGTGTCAGAAGTGTCTCCTGCGGATATCTCCTCAAAGCCTCCAAAAAATCAAAGAATTGACGAAAAGGATGTTTTATGGCCCACTGTGATTGATGTCTCCTAGCCCTTGCAAGTTGGGATATCCAAATCAACTCTGATCTTTCGTCCCGGCTGGGAAGACTGAGTTCAAGCCTAGTGTTTTCCTTCCTTATAGTTTTATCTCCAATATGCCACAAGCCCCGAAGAGTGATTTAACCAATCTTGCCGTCCGAGAATAACTATTGCAATTACATTCGAATGATAAGTTAGGTCAGATTTGTGGCTTGACAAACTTGACTGTTCCGGCATGTTCAACGACAAGTCATTCGCAAATGGCTCGAGGATATTATAAAGGTAATACTTCATTGATTCAAGCTCTTTGAGATCGTGCTGAGTTAAGGTTTTTTACGGCCCCTCAGTAATTACCTCCTCTTCCCCCATGCTTGAAAAAAGAAGTTATGTTTGCTTTATTGTCATTTTTTTTCCATGTAACAAAAATAGATAGTTGTATGTTTTGCAATTATTAGAGAATTTACCAAGGACCCATCTATTACAATTGTATACATTGATATATAGGTATGTGACAATTGCAATGAAATGGTCTTGCTGATATATAATAAGGATATATATTGTTCTTTACTCTCCTTTTCCGAAGATGTTGAGTATAATCTTCTTTTTGGAGGAACTAAGGCCGACTGTTATGAAAATTCAAACTATTATATAAATTCACCACTGAATATTCAAACACTATTAAGGAGTTTATCGAACAGGAGGTGATAACTTCATTGCACATACATCTAGATAATTCATTACATTGGAATTTGAAAGAGATGATAAACCTGAGACAAGCTCTGTCTCTATCCTTTTTTACTTCGAAAGACCCAATATCTTAAACTAAACGGATCTTTCATTGCTTTATTGTCTTGTACCTTAAAGGACGTCATACGTAGTATGGATACCTTTCTATTTTTCAGGCGTGGAAACGAGGCTTCATCAAGTAACTGATTTCACTCGCTTCTTTATTCGTTCACGATGATAGTGTCGTGAGCAGTACTTCATCCTATGATGCAATTTGGCTGTCATGAGCTGCTTATTTTAGCTCCCTCGTCTCATGGCCCTGTATGGCTAACTGGAGGAGGGCACGGTCCCCGTGCATAGCGACCACACTTTGCCGGCTTGGGCAGTGGATTGGGCAGTGGTTTGCACGGTGTATATCGCCTCCCACGTTGCTGCCTGCATCCCGCCGGCGTCCCTGGCACTCCTGCTTACATTTTCATGTAGAAGATTCGTTATATTTCTTCAGCTGATACACATCGATTTGAAATAAAGAAGAGAGAGAGAGATGGTGATTTCACCTTTCTGAAGGAGAGCTCGAGCTTCGGTGGAAGGAAGGAAGAGAAGAGCTAACGAGATGAAGAGAGCGCAAACAAGAAGAAAGGCCTTCCTCATTCTCAGTATTGGAGAGGTATTTGGTAGTTTTGACTTGGCACTTCTTGGTTCCCGTCAGGTGGCTATTTATAATGTTTTTCCTCCGAGAGATATTTTAAAATATGAAGTTTTTTTTTGGTCGAAATTAAAATATGAGTCTAATTATGTAAATTCGCATCATCCCGTGGAGATCGTCTTTTCTAATAAACAAGCCCGGTTGACCATAGGTGGTCCATGAGATCATTAATTTTCACATAAATGATATCCTGTGTTTGCTGTGAACCTGACAAATGATTGTAATTAAAATGATGGTTGAGGAAGGGGGGAGAAAAGAGAAATTAAGAAAATTCATATAATCATCACACATCAATTATAATAGACCTGTAATTAGTACTACATAAACATGCTATGTAAAAGCTATAGCCACAAGCACAAAATATAACACGTAGTGATTTTGTCATGGGATTATGATGCAAATAATTGACATTACTATGGCTAACCGTGCAATTACCATTATCATGTGATTTTGGAGGGCGATTGTAGGCCTTGTTGCTGGGTTGACCCCAAGTCGTTTGGAGTCAATGGAAAAGATAAAAGTTCTGAAGTCCAATACAATGTGGGCCACATGTGTCAATATCAGATAGATACATCATCTACAAATGCCAAATTCAATTGACTCCAAAGTCATTGCGACCTGTTTGTACGTGTGACATATAAGAGTCCTAACTATCAAGCGACCCGAATTGCACGGCGTCAAGATTGGACTTAGTCTTAAAGCAACTCCGAATAAACTTTCTGGGTTTACTATTATTACATAAACCCAAGGCGGAAGAGATTCTTCTGAGGTGGAGAAAGTGATATATTGTCACCAACTCTGCAACGTTTTGCAGAATAGGACATACGATGTGCAAACATAGCCAACACTTAAAGTATACAATTCGAATGTCAGAAAGTAAAGAAAAGGAATTATACGTAAGATTTACGCATCAATGGTTAAACTAAAAGTTTTGGGAGCTTTGGATTTGAAAATTTTCAAAGTGCACGAGTCACAAAATCTAGATTAAACAAGAATTTAAAAGTAACAGCCAATCAAACAGGCTCTAAGACACATGGATTGAACTTTTTCACTCAATTAATCATCATAAATGCGCGCGACATTGTAACACATGTTAAAACATGGTAGAAAGAAAAGTGGTCCGTTTGTAATATTCCCTTGAAATTTTCCACATTTCGTCTTCACAAAGCCTTTAGTTTTGACCCTAATCCCTTTCCTAATTCCAATCCAATTGATGAAGAGACTGGTAGTCCTTCAACAAGTTTTCGACGTGCAGTTATTACAAGTTGTTATTTCTATGTATCTATCGTATGTGTCATTAATTAATGATCGATTTGACACTATCTATAAGCGATTAACACGCGTCCTTAACATATCAACGGCAAGAGAACCACCATCTTGTCGCGACCTTTCCCAAGATGAACAACCAAGGGAAAGTTAATATATTACTAATTGAGTACAGACGGTTACTCATTAAAGAGATGGTATCGTCGCCTAATACAAACTCTCCCAAACCCATATCAATTGCGATTTAAGATCTCGATTCAACATGGTCGTGATGCTTAATCGCTGAGACGTTGTTCATCTGCTGTGAGGGAGTGTCATTCAAAGGCCACCAAGCACCTTTTTGTTCTCTCCGTGATAAATTGTCCTCGGTCCCAGCCCGTGAGATATTGGGGTTGTCTTTGAAGGTTGAAGAAAAATTCGAAGCGGTGGTCAAAAGAGCTTTAGTGGAAGTTGGAGTAAAGAAGAGTAATCGGAGGCACCACCCGCCTGGGTGGCACTGCTGGAGTGCGCACTCTTCCTCTCGCAAAAGGTTAAGTATTCGAATCCCGGGCGCCGCAAGGTAACTTAACCGGCGACACGTGTGGTGGCTAGCATGTGTCGCCCCCAGGGTTTACTCCCCGGCTGTCGGCCGTGCAGGGATTCCCTGGGTTACCAAAAAAAAAAGAGTAATAGAAGGCAATCCGAAGTGGGGGACATTCAGCGAAGAAAAAGAAGAAAATCCTCCTGAATACACTTGGGTTTTCCTTTGGGAACCGGCACGAAGACTTCGACACACCATTTACTGAAATACACATGTCACGGTGCACAAAGGGCTCGTGCCCCCTCTGTTGGCTCAAGCTTTGCTCCCGGTGGCGTTTCAATCATGTGATGATTCTCTCTTCTCTCCCTCTGTGCGTTTTTCTCGGTGATTGGTGTTTCCCTTCCACGGATCCCTCAGCCACAGGCGCAACTCTCTCGCCCCCAACCGTTGCCACTCTCTCTCAGTGTTGAGTTGCACGTGTGAATTGTGTTAAAAAATCTCACATCGGAGAATTGGTGTGGTGTGGAGCAGTTAATATATCCAAATTAACCAATAACTCATTGGTTTAAGCTTTTAAGTGAATGTAAGTCTAATTGAATATGTTGACCTGACCCGCATGTATGTGATAGCTTGCATAATATTAATTGATCCACATCAAACCATCTACGATGTGGGTCTTTTAACACAGAAGAAAGGCCTTCCTCATTCTTGATATAGAAGAGGTATTTGCTAGTTTTGGCTTGGCTCATTTTGCTTTCCAGTAGGTGGTTATTTCTAATGTCTATCTCCGGTAAAAGTAGATTATGAATTTTATTATGTCTTAAGTCGTATCATCTGGGGAGATTGTCTTTTATAATAAACATTCCCAGTTGATCTCGTGAACCAAATAGGAGATGTTGTCATGAGATCAATAATTTTCATGGAAATGATATTCTATGCTTACTGCGAAACTAACAAATGACTCGAATGAAAATGCTCTACAGAGAAAGGGTGGAGACCCAGTGAATTATAACCCCAGTGAATTGAAGAATCATATTTTATGTCGCTCCCATTTCACTGGAGGAATTCTTACACCGGAAATTTTAGCCTTATTTTATAACCCCCATTCCACACAGCCACATCTATTTGTTCTTGAAACTGAGTGACTGTTGAAGAGTCAAAAGTGTCTCCTGCGGATATCTCCACAGAGTCTCCAAAAAATCAAGAATTGACGAAAAGGATGTTTTGTGGCCCACTGCGATTGATGTCTCCGAGCCCTTGCAAGTTGGGATATCCAAATCAACTCTGATCTTTCGTCCCGGCTGGGAAGACTGAGTCCAAGCCTAATGTTTTCCTTCCCTATAGTTTTATCTCCAATATGCCACAAGCCAAGAAGAGTGATTTAACCAATCTTGCCATCCGAGAATATCTATTGCGATTACATTCGAATCATAAGTTAGGTCAGATTTGTGGCTTGACAAACTTGACTGTTCCAGCATGTTCAATGGCAAGTCATTCACAAATGGCTCGAGGATATTAAAAAGGTAATACTTTATTAATTCAGGTTCTTTGAGATCGTGCTGAGTTAGGATTTCTTACCGCCCCTCAGTAATTACCTCCTCCTCTCCCATGCTTGAAGTAAGAAGTTATGTTTGCTTTATTGCCATTTTTTGCTTTTCCATGTAACAAAAATATATAGTTTCATATTTTCCAATAATTAGAGAAATTACCAAGTGTCGCGACCGAACTCCCGTGCCCTTTTTGGACAACATACAAAAAGCAGGGAGGCTCGCCTGGTACGTCCTAAGTTTAGGTTTAGGACTTAACTCGGGCTCTCCCAAGCCCATACCATATCGCGACTTAAGGTTTAAATATTTAACATGCAAATGATTTATACCAAGGAGTCGCCACTAATCGATTTGGGGTAGGACGATTAGAAACCCAAATAGGGTGATGGGAGAATCACCCTATTCCTACGAACCAAAAATTAACTGGGTTCGGGAACTTGGTTACACTAGTCAGATAACTAATGCCCTTTCGGTACCATTTTACCCTGTTCATTTTTTGAAAACATTTATCAAGCAGTTTGGATTGATTTTAGGACCTTTCTCCTAACATGTGAGGTGATCAAGCGAGTGCATAATCAGGAATGATTAGCAGTCATGCAACCTATGGTTCTAACCCTAACTAAGCCAGATGACATTCAAAACGCAGCGATTCATGCAATTATATTAAAACATGCATAATAATAATGCAACGGTAATGAAAATAAAACATGCAAAATATCACCGCGCGACCTCAGGCTTATTGAATTTAAATAAAACAACAACATGCATAATTATAAAGGATTAAGACACTTAGATAAAAATAAGAAAAAAAAAATTTCGGATTTTTTTTTTGGAAAAATAAAATAAGAAAAAAAAAATTTTGAAAATATTTTTTTATATTTTTTTATTATTTAAAAAAATGAAAATAAAAAGGAAAAGAAAAACCTTTTATTATATTTTTTTTTAAAAAAATAAAAATAAAACCGGTCGGGTCGGGTCCGACCCGGGTCAACGGATCCGACCCGGGAGTTGACCCGGGTCGGATCAGTCAATCCGGATCGGATCGGAACCGACCCGGGTCAACGGATCCGTCCCGGGAATTGACCCGGGTCGGATCTATCGATCCGGGTCGGTCGGAACCGACCCGAGTCAACGGATCCGGCCCGGGCGTTGACCCAGGTCGGATCTGTCGATTCGGGTCGAATCCGACCCGAACACTCAGACCCGCGGGGGGAAACGCCGGCGAGGCCAAAATTGGCCATCCGCCGATCAACCCAGACCGGCGCCGACCAAAATCCGGCCTCTGGGAACTCTAACAAACCTCGCCGGCCACCAGGGTCACCGTCCGACCGCCGTTCGCCGGCCGGCGACTCGAATTAAAAACCGGCCTCACTGAGACATTTCATCGAACAGTTAGCATGCGCAACCAAAACAAACGGTTTCCGACCTACCTCGGGAATTCGGCACACTCCGGGGACCTGACTCACCTTCAACGACAGCCTACGGACGGCGGGGGACGACGGTATGGGCCGGGATTCGCGCGAGACGGCCGGCGCGAGTCCCGGCCAAACCGGGAGCAAAAACAGGGCAAAACAGAGCAGTTCAGGCCGGGGGACGACTCACCGGTCGACGACGCGTCTGGAAGGCTTCCGGCTGGTCTACTGGCGACGGCGACCCTACTGGCTCACCCTCCTGCTCCGGCGTGACCTCGGTACACTCTAGACTCGCTCTTCCTCTCTCTTTTCTCTCTCGGTCTCTCTCTCTTTCCTTGCTCTGTTTCTCTCTCTAAAACGCCGACCCGGACCTCCTCTCTCTCTCTGGCTATTTATAGCCGACGACGACGACGCTGCTTTGGTCCGTTGCGTATGCAATGGCGACGGCATGATCCGGCCTAGGCTCTGCGAATCGCGGCCATAGGCCGGTGCAGAGAGGGAGGCCTGGCGGTGAAGCAGAGCAGGAGTACAGGGAGCCGAGAGGGAGGAGAGGATAAGGGCGCCGGGAAAAACAGGAGGGATAGGACTGGCCATTAAGGCCAGTCTCGGTGGCGTGCTCCCCCGGAACTCTTCTGGGCTGAGGACGACGATGACGCGGTTGCTCCGGCGACGTCGGCGTGACGCAGAAAACAGGGACGAACAGGGGAAGGGAAAGCGATGCGGCAGAGGGGAAGAAGAAGAGGCCGGCCGAGGCTGGGCCGGGCTCAGTCGCGCAGGGAAAAAAGAAAAATAAGAGGGAAGCCGGGCTGGGCTGGCGCGGAGGAAGAAGAGGAGCGGGCTGGGCTGGCGCAGGGGGGAAGAAAAGAAAAGAGAAGGGCCGCGCGGGGGGGAGCGGGGCCGCGCGGGGAGGAAAAAGAGGAGCGGGCTGAGCTCGCGGGGGGGAAGGAGAAAGAAAAATGGGCTGGTTCGGCTCGGCTCCGACCCGGCCCGATTTGATTTTCCTTTTTATTTTATTTATTTATTTTTTAATTAATTTTATATTTATATTATTATTGTTATATATATTATTTTTTTATTTTTTTTATTATTTTTTTACAAAACTCTAATAGGCCCTATTAATGCAAAATGTGCCTAATTTCTATATGCAATGCATTTAAATAGAAATATTTTTTTGTTTTAGGAACTAAAAAATTAATTCCTAAATTTTGTGTATTTAATTTTGGGGCAAATTAAAAATAGGTGTCAACAGCTGCCCCTCTTTGAAGGTGAGCTCGTAGAGATTGAGCTCGCAGAGGTTACGTTCAAAGACAAAATGACACTTAAATTTTGCCCATGCGTGTTTAATGAATGCTATTTTTGGCGAGACCGTGGATCTCATTTTTGTAATGCGATATAAGATGATGCATGTTAAAGCAAATAAAAACATACCTGGGGCTACTTACCTTGCCGAAGGGTAGAGTAATTCCAGATAATTGATATTGTGTGTCGAGGACCCGAACCTTTCTTCGGTCGCCTTGACGGGGAATTGTTTGTCTAGGACTCGAACCTTTCTTCGGTCGCCTGGACTAAGGATTGCTTGTCTAGGACCCGAACCTTTCTTCGGTCGCCTGGACTGGGGATTGTTTGTCTAGGACCCGAACCTTTCTTCGGTCGCCTTGACTGGGGAAATCGCTTGCCTAGGACCCGAACCTATCTTCGGTCGCCTTGGGTGGATTTCGTTTGTCGAGGACCCGAACCTTTCTTCGGTCGCCTTGACTGGAGAGAAATCGCTTGCACAGGACCCGAACCTTTCTTCGGTCGCCTTGGCTGGATTTCATTTGTCGCGGACCCGAATTTACCTTCGGTTGCCGTGACTGGGGAGAAATCGCTTGTACATGACCCGAACCTTTCTTCGGTCGCCAGTTGGATTTCGTTTGTCTAGGACTCGAACCTTTCTCCGGTCGCCTTGACTGACTGGATTTTGTTTGTCAAAGTACTTGGGGTCCTCGCGCAAGGATTTGACGGTTTGCCTATGGCTCCTCGCCAGCAGGTCTTGAAAAGGCTCAAACGATGAGCACCTCGGGGTCCTCGCCCAAGGATTTGATGGTTTGCCTGCTGGGTCCTCGCCATCAGGTCTTGGAAAGTTCAAACGATGAGCACCTCGAGGTCCTCGCCCGAGGATTTGATGGTTTGCCTGCTGGGTCCTTGCCATCAGGTCTTGGAAAGCTCAAACGATGAGCACCTCGGGGTCCTCGCCCGAGGATTTGATGTGAACAGAGGAAGTCAGTTCCGTGCTCAAAAGAGTGAACAGAGGGGTCAGTCCAATGTTCAAAGGGTACCATAACAATTGTAGGTACATGGATTTTTGGAACCAGGCATGGGTAGAATATACTTACCTGGATACGTTCCTGCCTCTTAAGGACATGTCTCCTGTCAGACAAGTTTTTTTGTGCAATTACATATGCATTCATCGGAGAAATAGACAACTGAGGCTATTCTAGAATGTCATACGAAATATCTTAACCAGTTAGTCAAGATGCTTTTCTTTTTCAAAGGAACACCAGGTTTACCTTCTGGGTAGTTTGAAAAGAAATCTGATGATTTTGAGATCGGGTAAGGGTAGAATGTACTTACCTGGGCGCATTCCCGGAGGTTTGATATATCATCTGCTGAATAACCAACCTTTTTCGGGGCATCTCTCTTGGGATGATAATGAGGGCTTTTCCAGTGCCCGAAATTTTGTATTCTATCACTGGGGATTAAAACTCTGGACTATCAAAAATGATTAGCACAAACATGCATGCATTCATCAAGGATAGACAAGCTGGGCTATTCCAGAGTGTGCATTTGAATGTTCATGCATGACGATTTTACCATGTTTGCATCACCAAAAATCCACCGAGGGTCAATCAAGACAACTTTTTCGCAAGGTGGACTTTCTCGAGATGATGAACGAGGGACCTTCAGTCAGAAAGGACTTTCCACTCGCTCTCATTGAAAAGGGGTATTTGTCCCGTCCATTAATGTGGGGACACTGAAAACACTCAATCTGACCGCTATCACATCAACAAGGGTCTGAGTTTTCTCGCAAGCGATACGACGCTGCCAATCTGAGAGGTCTTCTTCAGGGTCGTAATGTAGGCTTGGCCAATGGCTTAACAAAGGAGACTGTCCGAGTCAAGGCCATGACAGAGAATACTCTACAATTATCTCCGGGTTTACAAGTCAAGAACCCTGCAAAAGAGATAGAAAATAGTCTTGCTCGCACTTCCTCGAGCGCTGTTTATAAACATTTGAAATCCCGTGTTAATTCAAATGCCCCAATCAGAAGAGACTTCATGAGGGATGTAACATGGGCTTGGTTTATGGGTTGAGGAACGAAATGATCGTTAGGCTCAAAAATGTGTGTGAGGGTAAGAATTGGTGATCATCTAGCATTGTCACCGGTCTTCTTATCCGTCGTCAGGATCCTTTTGGAAGACTCTCTGGGTAATCCTGTGTTTTAGCTTCTTTGACAACTTTTTCTTGAGGAGCTTTTGCGTCAAGCATTTTCCTGGATACCATTTTATCTCTGTCCCAAATGCTTTCTCAAGAATAGGTTCGTCTTTCTTTATCATGTAGCAGATCTTTATCAAGACAGAGTTCTTAAAGTAAGAATTTATATCAAAGAAGAACTCAAGTTTGAAACTTTTGGGGTTGTCTATTCTACACCACTTAATGTCTTTGAGATATTTGAGAGCACTTTGTCACGCTCACAGATCTCCTCAGTTAAAACTTCATTGTTTTTCATAGCAGTTACCCAGAAATTAGGGACTCCTTTCTCTTCATCTTTTTCATCGTTTTTCTTCTTCTTCTATTCATGGGCATTGGCCTTGCTTTTACCAGGCACACTGCTTTTTCATGCCCCTATTTTTTTTGCATTTTTTTAGCTGCTCTTTCGGTGTTGTCAGGACTAGCCTCAACAAAGTTGAACAGAACGATGTTTTTAGGCTCTTGGAGTCTTCATCTTCATTCGGTTCTTAAGACTGTGATGCTCAAACTGTGGTGACTTTTGCCTTGCCCCGGTGTGGGGGATGATCACCAATTGGGTTCGTGCGAAATGAAATTGCCGGCTCAATTGGACTAGCAAGGGATATAAGTGTATGGGATAGAAGAAGAACTGCTCTTCATCATCCTAGGGTATTTAAATTATCTCGAGAGTTCATCTGCAATAAAAACACTCAAAGATTAATGCAAGTGAGGGCAAGAAAATTTCTATACATCTTTTTCACTTCGTGTGAGCTGTTGCAGCTGATGATCATAGAAAATTTTAGATATTACAAACTCTTCATCCTTCTTGTCTTGCTTAGTGAAAACATCACTGTTATCAATAAGATATTGACATTTGGAACAAGCATTAGTTTGCTGCTTCTCTCTTGACAAAGCCCTCTTAGCCTCAACTGTCCGGCCGTCAATGTTGTGCTTGCCTTGGAAGACTCTACAGAGGATCACCGACTCCGTGACAACAAGGAGGTCGAAGCCACGGGGGCGGTGATCAAAAGGGAGAGAGGCTCTTCTTGCTCCCTTTAAATTTGAGTCCTCTCTGTAATGCTGGTTTACCTCAAGCTGCCCCAATGTGGGGTGGTTCTTGACAGGGATAATTTGAAAGGAACCTTCGAGTGTGTGGGCTCAAAAGAGTTAAGCAAATGATTAATGACAGTGGATGGGACAGAGAAATGAATTGCCTCTCGTCACTTTGACTGCCGTACCTTATGCGAGAAATCCCTTCACCTTGTAGAAATGAAACCTTTTCACTCATCTTGCAGGGGTTTAGTACTTGAGAACGTGTATAGATTAAGGATTGCCTCTCATCATTCTGACACACCTCGTTCAATATATCGGGGTAATTCGACACCATTCGTCGAATTGTCACGATTTTCCCAGGGAATTGGTGAATTAAACAGGTAAAATTACCATGCAAAATTCTTTTCAAAAGACATGCAATGCACTTGAAGAAAGGTTAAGCATTCATTTGCTTTAACATGTTTCCTCTTTCTTTGCTTCTTTGTATTTTTAGGAGAAAAGTTTTTACAGACAGAGATACTTACCTATGCTGCTATGGTGAGGTAAATCTGCAAGGCAATAGGAAAGACCGTGTTAATGAACGGCTCTTTGGAAAACAGGAATTGGGAACGATACAACATTACCCTTCGTGATTCCTTTCATTGGAGATTCAACTGACAACTTCTTGAGTTTTCTCGGATGTTGATGATTCTCTTCTGACAAAAACATGAGCTTATGTTAGAAGTGAGATGATTGAGGGTAAATTGAGAACGATACAGATTACCCATGTTCCAACTTTGCCTTCAAAGATAGCAGAGTCTTTTATCCTCTTTACTTTGTTCAGCCTTCTCTGTCTCAGTCTGCTCCTTCCTACACTTGGTCTCGAAGCTCGAATGAGATCCTCTATAATTAAGGGTGCCTCCAATTGGAAAGTCCTATTGTCTGCGCATGCTGTGCCAACGCAATTCTGGCATGCTGAGGCATTTCTCGAAAATTCTCTGATTCCCGACATGCACATGGTATGTGCAATTGCTTGCATGGGGATCTTCGTAGCAAAGCTAATATCTACTTTAAAGGTCTTCGACGGATGTGGGCGAGACTACCATCGACACTCCCGTAGTTGTCGGGATTGGCCTTGACGTGATTTTGTTGTATGCGAAATTCTTTCCAGCTGCTTGCACAGAATCTTTACGCAAATTCGTCCAACATAAAAGGAAAGAATGTGTCATTTCTGTGCTAAAGTGGATGAACTTTAGGAACGAAATACACCCTTTTTGATGGACTGGGGGGTCGCATGCCCCCTGGTCTACTCTTCCAATTAAGCACTTCTTCATCATGCTTCATTCGAGAGGTCCCAACATTAGTGTTCCATCCGGCTTGTTAGCACGTCAGGGTCTA
The DNA here is from genome assembly GCA_031216235.1 of Syzygium jambos. Lineage (NCBI taxonomy): Eukaryota > Viridiplantae > Streptophyta > Magnoliopsida > Myrtales > Myrtaceae > Syzygium > Syzygium jambos. Next base: position 18,337,586 of record CM062228.1, read on the forward strand.
GCGTGTTCCCTATTTCATTATCTGCAAAAGGGATGGAATGTCATTTCCAAAATTTGTTAAGGAATAAGACATACTTTTTTCTTTCAAAAGGGGTAATCTTTTCTTGATCTGTCCCCGACTTTTGTACGAAATGATATTTCGCTCATCATGATGTCGAGGAATGCTCAGCACTTCCTCTGACTCTCTGGAGTTGATATCTCACACCAAAAGTAATGAGATTTGCCCCACATTTCATTTTGAAGGTTGGCTGATCTTTGCTCGGGCTGCCCCTATCAAATGAGTTGGCCTGGTAGCATTACCAGTGTTCTTCAGTTTGTGTCATTTCTAAATGTCTCCTTTGTAAAAACAAATTAAAAAGGAGTATGTTCTGAGACACAAAGTGAGCGAGTTAGAAAAACAAACAAGGCTATGAGTACGCACGTTTTTCCACCACTATTCTTTTTGTTCTTTTGAAAAATGACAAAACGTTTGCTTTATTTTCAAAAGCTTAAAAACAAAGAAGCATGAGGAAGCCCGGGCCTCAGAACACTTTCCTTTACATGGCTGGATATCATCAATGGGCCGGTTTGGGATACTTCCTCAGGCCCTCAAAACAAAACATTTGTAATTCTTTTGAATAATTCAAGCGAATTACATTTGTTGGAATGGAAATTGCAATACTAAAATTCTAAGCATAATTACAAATTCAGAAAACTGGGAATCCTAGAAAACAGCTGAGACTTTAGAAAGCAAGACAAGCTCCCAAGTATGGGAGGATTCAAACTATTAAATATGCGTCTATTCTAAGGGAGGAAAATTGAGTCTTCAGTTTACTCAATGACGACATCTGTGCCTCCTGCTTGATTGGATGGTGCATTGCGGAATGAAAACATCTTTGCATCCAACAATTTCTGGACCTTATTTTTCAAAACAACACAGTCATTGACGGAATGTCCCATTTCGCCCAAATGATAGTCACATGCCTTGGAAGGATCGTAGTTAGGGAAACGCTCAGGATTTTCACGCTTTGGCTCTTTAGCAAGCAATCTCTTTTCCAAGAGAATAGGCAGGATCTGAGACATAGGCAAAGGGAGTGGCGTGAACTGCTTTTTGTTATTTCGCCTTTGGGGTGGAAGGATACTAGGTTTGTATTGTTCACGTTGCATGAACTTTGGACATAGGGTGCTCAATTCCTTAGGATCAGGGGACTCGTGGATATTGTCAGCTATGGCATCTTTACCCTTTTGGTTGACACCGGAGGGCTTCATTTGAATCATCACCGCTGGTCTTGGATGGCAAAGCGGAGTCACGGTGAGTTGGTCTAAGCGGTTTGACAGATGTTCCACTTGTTTCGAGAGTTGTTGAAGAAAGGCGAAGACTTGTTTCATTTCGATCTCCATGTCGGCCACACGAGTTGTCATATCTTTTTCAGCCATTTTTACTTGGCGGGTTGGTATAATTCGTAATTACCTGTTAAAAAAAATGACAACGAATGAGTATAAAATCTCATAAATGATCAATCCATGACTTAATCTAGTATTACATCTGTCTATCATGTAATTTCTTTATTTGCAAAACAAATATCATGAGCAAAATTTTTTTTATTTATATATTCATTACAGGCGGCGTCCCCGGGGTTCGAACCCCGGTCGCCTCGGACCGTTAAGGCTACATCCCCGGATACCACTTGGCCAAAGGCCGCGGTGGTGTCACAAAGGGGTGAAAAAATTTATTTAAAGCATAAAAACGGCCCGAGATATATTAACATTAGTACAATCCAAAAACAGCTTTACAGAAGATAAACAAACCCCCTAAACATAAATACAATGACTTTTAACAAAAAGGACGCCCTTCCTGGGTGCTCATTCTATAAATGATGGGGAAGCTATAGTCTCTCGGAGCCGCCTGTTTTCACGGACAAGTTCCGCAATAAGCGTATCCTTCGTCCCCATTGTCCTTTCGAGCTGGTCGATTTGTGTTTGGCGGCTGGGCTTGTTAGATACATCTGGGACTTTTGGTCGGAGTTCGGCCGGGATTTGGTGATGTACGATATAGTACAAAGAGGCATGGTGAGCCTTTTCCTGCCCTTTCAATAGTCTAGGCACAAGAATGTTTTCAGGTTGACACTCAATCCAATTCCTCTGAGCGACGCGAATTTCTTCGGCGTAGTTGTAGTTTGAGCGGGTGAATCGAGCTCGAAACGAGTCTGTCTTGAGAGGTGGTGGGGTCTCCTGGAGGACCCTGTACTGGCGGGCTACCCGGTAGGGGTAGTATGAAGTGATGCCAGATAAACCAAGCAATGGGACAGGGTTGTAAAAGTGATGCGCGAATCGAGCTTGACCCTCGTGAAACCATTTAGCGCGCCATAAGAAAGCCTTGGGATCGAGGTCTTTCAAAAAGTTTATCCAGGTAGAGTAATCTTTATGAGGGAAATTATTTTTTAAAATCTCAAACCTTTGGATCGGATGCGTGAAGTCATCAATTTCAAAAAGCTGCATGAGGTGCCCAAATTCTCTCAGATGAGATAAAAACCAAATTTGCAAAATTTCTGGGGCGGCCCGCATGATTTTATCGTCATTTTGCTTAAAACGGTTTAGAGATAAAAACGTTTCTGCCAAAACCGAGTTAACATAGCACACATTATTGCAAATTTGTTTGGCTACGTACGCAATCGAGGGGTTTATCGAATTTCTGCGATGGGGGAAAACGACACACCCGACAAAAGCAAGGATAAAAATTTTGGCTTTTTGGCCATGGGTTGACTTTCAAAACGCTCATTTAAGAAAAACCAGGGGCAGGCATTGCAATAAGATTTGACAACTCTTTTCACGGTATTGCTATCGGTTCGCAAAAACTGGGATAGTTCGGACAGAGGGGGCACACCCAAGAGTGGTTTGAGGAGCTCAGATCCCAACGGCTTTCCAACGATCACACTATACTCCTCCAGAGTCGGGGTCATCTCAAACTTACCAAATATAAAAGTGGATGTTTGTGGGCACCAGAAATGTGCTAGTGCTTGCATCATGCCAGAATGGATGTTGATTTTGAGCAAGGGGAGTAGGCGACCAATTCTTGCTTTGACATATTGTTGGCCATTTGGATCGAGTCGGTCCCACCATGCCAGCAGCTCTTTTTTAGGAGTGGGGACGAATTGGACGTCAGCTCTTCCCATCGTTTATAGAATGCGATCAACAGGGGGCCTAACAGCAATAAATCAAATGAATAAGTAGATAGTACGATAAAAAGAATGAAAAAGGATAGAATATATACCTTTCCTTGAATCATGACAATCACAAAGATAAACACATGAGGAGTGAGGTTCGATTTCTATCTAGACTGGCTTAGCAAAGTGAAATTAAAAGGGTGCCTGACCGTCGCAGCCTCGCGTTGGTGTCAAGTCCTTTTAATCTCGGCCAAATCGAAAGGAATATCTTATAGTCACGCGAATAGCGGCTAAAGACATTTCTTTACGATTTTTAGAAATAAATTTTGGGGAAAAGAAAGGCAACCTCTACATCGCGGGCTCGCGTTCGAGGTCGTATCTTTCTTAACACCATCCTAAAATACCCTATCGCGGCCCGGGTCCGGCAGCGTGGTTGTGTGTGCAACAGTGTAGTGCTAAATCATTAAAGCATGCACAAAAATTTATAAACAATCAATTTGAACCTGCAAGAACAAATAACACCTTAATGTCAGGCTCATACCTGGAATCCTTGCTGCCAAAAATTATTTTGAACAGGGCAAAAATTTTGGCTTAAGTCCACTTTAGAATACAACAGTCCCCAGCGGAGTCGCCAGTCTGTCGCGACCGAACTCCCGTGCCCTTTTTGGACAACATACAAAAAGCAGGGAGGCTCGCCTGGTACGTCCTAAGTTTAGGTTTAGGACTTAACTCGGGCTCTCCCAAGCCCATACCATATCGCGACTTAAGGTTTAAATATTTAACAGGCAAATGATTTATACCAAGGAGTCGCCACTAATCGATTTGGGGTAGGACGATTAGAAACCCAAATAGAGTGATGGGAGAATCACCATATTCCTACGAACCAAAAATTAACTGGGTTCGGGAACTTGGTTACACTAGTCAGATAACTAATGCCCTTTCGGTACCATTTTACCCTGTTCATTTTTTGAAAACATTTATCAAGCAGTTTGAATTGATTTTAGGACCTTTCTCCTAACATGTGAGGTGATCAAGCAAGTGCATAATCAGGAATGATTAGCAGTCATGCAACCTATGGTTCTAATCCTAACTAAGCCAGATGACATTCAAAACGCAACGATTCATGCAATTGTATTAAAACATGCATAATAATAATGCAACGGTAATGAAAATAAAACATGCAAAATATCACCGCGCGACCTCAGGCTTATTGAATTTAAATAAAACAACAACATGCATAATTATAAAGGATTAAGACACTTAGAAAAAAATAAGAAAAAAAAAATTTCGGATTTTTTTTTTGGAAAAATAAAATAAGAAAAAAAAATTTTGAAAATATTTTTTTATATTTTTTTATTATTTAAAAAAAAGGAAAATAAAAAGGAAAAGAAAAACCTTTTATTATATTTTTTAAAAAAAAATAAAAATAAAACCGGTCGGGTCGGGTCCGACCCGGGTCAACGGATCCGACCCGGGAGTTGACCCGGGTCGGATCAGTCAATCTGGATCGGATCGGAACCGACCCGGGTCAACGGATCCGACCCGGGAATTGACCCGGGTCGGATCTATCGATCCGGGTCGGTCGGAACCGACCCGAGTCAACGGATCCGGCCCGGGCGTTGACCCGGGTCGGATCTGTCGATTCGGGTCGAATCCGACCCGAACACTCAGACCCGCGGGGGGAAACGCCGGCGAGGCCAAAATTGGCCATCCGCCGATCAACCCAGACCGGCGCCGACCAAAATCCGGCCTTTGGGAACTCTAACAAACCTCGCCGGCCACCAGGGTCACCGTCCGACCGCCGCTCGCCGGCCGGCGACTCGAATTAAAAACCGGCCTCACTGAGACATTTCATCGAACAGTTAGCATGCGCAACCAAAACAAACGGTTTCCGACCTACCTCGGGAATCCGGCACACTCCGGGGACCTGACTCACCTTCAACGACGGCCTACGGACGGCGGGGGACGACGGTATGGGCCGGGATTCGCGCGAGACGGCCGGCGCGAGTCCCGGCCAAATCGGGAGCAAAAACAGGGCAAAACAGAGCAGTTCGGGCCGGGGGACGACTCACCGGTCGACGGCGCGTCTGGGAGGCTTCCGGCTGGTCTACTGGCGACGGCGACCCTACTGGCTCACCCTCCTGCTCCGGCGTGACCTCGGTACACTCTAGACTCGCTCTTCCTCTCTCTTTTCTCTCTCGGTCTCTCTCTCTTTCCTTGCTCTGTTTCTCTCTCTAAAACGCCGACCCGGACCTCCTCTCTCTCTCTGGCTATTTATAGCCGATGACGACGACGCTGCTCTGGTCCGTTGCGTATGCAATGACGACGGCATGATCCGGCCTAGGCTTCGCGAATCGCGGCCATAGGCCGGTGCAGAGAGGGAGGCCTGGCGGTGAAGCAGAGCAGGAGTACAGGGAGCCGAGAGGGAGGAGAGGATAAGGGCGCCGGGAAAAACGGGAGGGATAGAACTGGCCATTAAGGCTAGTCTCGGTGGCGTGCTCCCCCGGAACTCTTCTGGGCTGAGGACGACGATGACGCGGCGGCTCCGGCGACGTCGGCGTGACGCAGAAAACAGGGACGAACAGGGGAAGGGAAAGCGACGCGGCGGAGGGGAAGAAGAAGAGGCCGGGCCGAGGCTGGGCCGGGCTCAGTCGCGCAGGGAAAAAAGAAAAATAAGAGGGAAGCCGGGCTGGGCTGGCGCGGAGGAAGAAGAGGAGCGGGCTGGGCTGGCGCAGGGGGGAAGAAAAGAAAAGAGAAGGGCCGCGCGGGGGGGAGTTGGGCCGCGCGGGGAGGAAAAAGAGGAGCGGGCTGGGCCCGCGGGGGGGGGAAGGAGAAAGAAAAATGGGCTGGTTCGGCTCGGCTCCGACCCGGCCCGATTTGATTTTCCTTTTTATTTTATTTATTTTTTTATTAATTAATTTTATATTTATATTATTATTTATATATATATATATATTTTTTTTTTACAAAACTCTAATAGGCCCTATTAATGCAAAATGTGCCTAATGTCTATATGCAATGCATTTAAATAGAAATATTTTTTTGTCTTAGGAACTAAAAAATTAATTCCTCAATTTTGTGTATTTAATTTTGGGGCAAATTAAAAATAGGTGTCAACACCAAGGACCCATCTATTACAATTGTATACATTGATATATAGGTATATGACCTTTGCAATGAAATTGTCTTACTGATAAATAATAAGGATATATATATATATCATGCATCATTAAAGAATGTTAGTAATCTCATATTAATACAATATTGATAACAAAGAATATTGTTCGTAACTCTCTTTTTCTGAAGTAGTGGAGAATAATTTTCTTTTCGGGGAAAGTAATGACGGCTATTCTGAAAATTAAAGCTATTAGATAAATTCGCCATTGAATATCCGGATACTATCAGAAGTTTATTGAACAATAGTTAATAATTTCATTGCACATACATCTAGATAATTCATTACATTGCAATTTGAAAGAGATAATAAACCTGAGACAGGCTGTGTCTCCATCCTTTTTAACTTCGAAAGGCCCAATACCTTAAAATAAACGGATCTTTCATTGCTTTATTGTCTCGTACCTTAAAATACGCCATACATAGTATTCATACCTAATTTATTTTCAATCGTGGAAACGAGGCTCCATCAAGTAACTGACTTCACTTGCTTTTTTTTCTTCACGATGACGGTGTCGTGAAAAGTAGTTTTATCTTATGATGCAATTTGGGTGTCATGAGCAGCTTATTTTAGCTCCCTCGTCTCATGGCCCTGTAGGGCTAACTGCTGGAGTGCATGGTCCCCGTACATAGACACTACACTTTGGCAGATGTGTTCGCGGTACGCACGGTGTATATCGTCCCCCACTTTGCCGCCTGCATCCCGCCGGCGTCCCTGGCACTCCTGCTCACGTTTTAATGTAGAAGTTTTGCTATATTTCTTCAGACGATACACATCGATTTGAAATAAAGAAGAGAGAGAGAGATGGTGATTTCACCTTTCTGAAGGAGAGCTCGAGCTTCGGTGGAAGGAAGGAAGAGAAGAGCTAACGAGATGAAGAGAGCGCAAACAAGAAGAAAGGCCCTCCTCATTTTCAGTATTGGAGAGGTATTTGGTAGTTTTGACTTGGCACTTCTTGCTTCCCATCAGGTGGCTATTTATAATGTTTTTTCTCCGACAGATATTTTAAAATATGAAGTTTTTTTTTTGGTCGAAATTAAAATATGAGTCTGATTATGAAAATTCGCATCATCCCGTGGAGATTGTCTTTTCTAATAAACAAGGCCGGTTGATCATAGGTGGTCCATGAGATCATTAATTTTCACATAAATGACATCCTGTGTTTACTGTGAACCTGACAAATGATTGTAATTAAAATGATGGTTGAGGAAGGGGGGAGAAAAGAGAAATTAAGAAAATTCATATAATTATCACACATCAATTATAATAGACATGTAATTAGTACTACGTAAACATGCTATATGTAAAAGCTACAGCCACAAGCACAAAATATAACAGGTAGTGATTTTGTTATGGGATTATGATGCAAATAATTGACGTTACCATGGCTAACCGAGCAATTACCATTATCATGTGATTTTGGAGGGAGATTGTAGGCCTTGTTGCCGGGTTGACCCCAAGTCGTTTGGAGTCAATGGAAAAGATAAAAGTTCTAGAGTCCAATACAACGTGGGCCACACGTGTCAATAACAGATAGATACATCATCTACAAATGCCAAATTCAATTGACTCCAAAGTCATTGCGACCTGTTTGTACGTGTGACATATATAAGAGTCCTAACTATCAAGCGACCCGAATTGGACGGCGTCAAGATCGGACTTAGTCTTAAAGCAACTCCGAATAAACTTTCTGGGTTTACTATTATTACATAAACCCAAGGCGGAAGAGATTCTTCTGAGGTGGAGAAAGTGATATTGTCACTAACTCTGCAACGTTTTACAGAATGGGACATACGACGCGCAAACATAGCCACCACTTAAAGTATACAATTCGAATGCCAGAAAGTAATGAAAAGGAATTTTACGTAAGATTTACATATCAATGGTTAAACTAAAAGTTTTAGGAGCTTTGGATTTGAAAATTTTCAACGTGCATGAGTCACAAAATCTCGATTAAACACGAATTTAAAAGTAACAGCCAATCAAACAGGCTCGAAGACACATGGATTGAACTTTTTCACTCAATTAATCATCATAAATGCGCGCGACATTGTAACACATGTTAAAACATGGTAGAAAGAAAAGTGGTCCGTTTGTAATTTTCCCTTGAAATTTTCCACATTTCGTCATCACAAAGCCTTTAGTTTTGACCCTAATCCCTTTCCTAATTCCAATCCAATTGATGAAGAGACTGGTAGTCCTTCAACAAGTTTTCGACGTGCAGTTATTACAAGTTGTTATTTCTATGTATCTATCGTATGTGTCATTAATTAATGATCGATTTGACACTATCTATAAGCGATTAACACGCGTCCTTAACATATCAACGGCAAGAGAACCACCATCTTGTCGCGACCTTTCCCAAGATGAACAACCAAGGGAAAGTTAATATATTACTAATTGAGTACAGACGGTTACTCATTAAAGAGATGGTATCGTCGCCTAATACAAACTCTCCCAAACCCATATCAATTGCGATTTAAGATCTCGATTCAACATGGTCGTGATGCTTAATCGCTGAGACGTTGTTCATCTGCTGTGAGGGAGTGTCATTCAAAGGCCACCAAGCACCTTTTTGTTCTCTCCGTGATAAATTGTCCTCGGTCCCAGCCCGTGAGATATTGGGGTTGTCTTTGAAGGTTGAAGAAAAATTTCAAGCGGCGGTCAAAAGAGCTTTAGTGGAAGTTGGAGTAAAGAGGAGTAATCGGAGGCAATCCGAAGTGGGGGACATTCAGCAAAGAAAAAGAAGAAAATCCTCCTGAATACACTTGGGTTTTCCTTTGGGAACCGGCACGAAGACTTCGACGAACCATTTACTGAAATACACATGTCACGGTGCACAAAGTGCTCGTGCCCCCTCTCTTGGCTCAAGCTTTGCTCCCGGTGGCGTTTCAATCATGTGATGATTCTCTCGTCTCTCCCTCTGTGCGTTTTTCTCGGTGATTGGTGTTTCCCTTCCACGGATCCCTCAACCACAGGCGCAACTCTCTCGCCCCCAACCGTTGCCGCTCTCTCTCGGTGTTGAGTTGCACGTGTAAATTGTGTTAAAAAATCCCACATCGGAGAATTGGTGTGGCGTGGAGCAGTTTGTATATCCAAATTAATCAATAACTCATTGGTTTAAGCTTTTAAGTGAATGTGGGTCTAATTGAATATGTTGACCTGACCCGCCTGTATGTGTCAGCTTGCATAATATTAATTGATCCACATCAAACCATCTACGATGTGGGTCTTTTAACACAGAAGAAAGGCCTTCCTCATTCTTGATATAGAAGAGGTATTTGCTAGTTTTGGCTTGGCTCATTTTGCTTTCCAGTAGGTGGTTATTTCTAATGTCCATCTCCGGTAAAAGTAGATTAGGAATTTTATTATGTCTTAAGTTGTATCATCTGGGGAGATTGTCTTTTATAATAAACATTCCCGGTTGATCTCGTGAACCAAATAGGAGATGTTGTCATGAGATCAAAATTTTCATGGAAATGATATTCTATGCTTACTGCGAAACTAACAAATGACTCGAATGAAAATGCTCTAGAGAGCAAGGGTGGAGACCCCAGTGAATTGAAGAATCATATTTTATGTCGCTCCCATTTCACTGGCGGAATTCTTACAACGGAAATTTTAGCCTTATTTTATAACCCACATTCCACACAGCCACATCTATTTGTTCTTGAAACTGAGTGACTGTTGAGGAGTCAAAAGTGTCTCCTGCGGATATCTCCACAGAGTCTCCAAAAAATCAAGAATTGACGAAAAGGATGTTTTGTGGCCCACTGCGATTGATGTCTCCGAGCCCTTGCAAGTCGGGATATCCAAATCAACTCTGATCTTTCGTCCCGGCTGGGATGACCGAGTCCAAGCCTAATGTTTTCCTTCCTTATAGTTTTATCTCCAATATGCCAAAAGCCAAGAAGAGTGATTTAACCAATCTCGCCGTCCGAGAATATCTATTGCGATTACATTCGAATCATAAGTTAGGTCAGATTTGTGGCTTGACAAACTTGACTGTTCCAGCATGTTCAACGACAAGTTATTCACAAATGGCTCGAGGATATTAAAAAGGTAATACTTTATTGATTCAGGTTCTTTGAGATCGTGCTGAGTTAGGATTTCTTACCGCCCCTCAGTAATTACCTCCTCGTCCCCCATGCTTGAAGTAAGAAGTTATGTTTGCATTATTGCCATTTTTTGCTTTTCCATGTAACAAAAATATATAGTTTCATATTTTCCAATAATTAGAGAAATTACCAAGGACCCATCTATTACAATTGTATACATTGATATATAGGTATGTGACAATTGCAATGAAATTGTATTACTGATAAATAATAAGGATATATATATAGCATGCATCATTAAAGAATGTTAGTAATCTCATATTAATACAATATTGATAACAAAGAATATTGTTCGTAACTCTCTTTTTCTGAAGTAGTGGAGAATAATTTTCTTTTCGGGGGAAGTAATGATGGCTATTCTGAAAATTAAAGCTATTAGATAAATTCGCCATTGAATATCCAGATACTATCAGAAGTTTATTGAACAATAGTTAATAATTTCATTGCACATACATCTAGATAATTCATTACATTGCAATTTGAAAGAGATAATAAACCTGAGACAGGCTGTGTCTCCATCCTTTTTAACTTCGAAAGGCCCAATACCTTAAAATAAACGGATCTTTCATTGCTTTATTGTCTCGTACCTTAAAATACGCCATACATAGTATTCATACCTAATTTATTTTCAATCGTGGAAACGAGGCTCCATCAAGTAACTGACTTCACTTGCTTCTTTTTTCGTTCACGATGACGGTGTCGTGAAAAGTAGTTTTATCTTATGATGCAATTTGGGTGTCATGAGCGACTTATTTTAGCTCCCTCGTCTCATGGCCCTATAGGGCTAACTGCTGGAGTGCATGGTCCCCGTACATAGACACTACACTTTGGCAGATGTGTTCGCGGTACGCACGGTGTATATCGCCGCCCACGTTGCTGCCTGCATCCCGCCGGCGTCCCTGCCACTCCTTCTTACATTTTCATGTAGAAGATTCGTTATCTTTCTTGAGGCAATACACATCGATTTGAAATAAAGAAGAGAGAGAGATGGTGATTTCGCCTTTCTGAAGGAGAGCTCGAGCTTCGGTGGAAGGAAGGAAGAGAAGAGCTAACGAGATGAAGAGAGCGCAAACAAGAAGAAAGGCCTTCCTCATTCTAAGTATTGGAGAGGTATTTGGTAGTTTTGACTTGGCACTTCTTGGTTCCCATCAGGTGGCTATTTATCATGTTTTTCCTCCGACAGATATTTTAAAATATGAAGTTTTTTTTTTGGTCGAAATTAAAATATGAGTCTAATTATGAAAATTCGCATCATCCCGTAGAGATTGTCTTTTCTAATAAACAAGCCCGGTTGATCATAGGTGGTCCATGAGATCATTAATTTTCACATAAATGAAATCCTGTGTTTACTGTGAACCTGACAAATGATTGTAATTAAAATGATGGTTGAGGAAGGGGGGAGAAAAGAAAAATTAAGAAAATTCATATAATTATCACACATCAATTATAATAGACATGTAATTAGTACTACGTAAACATGCTATGTAAAAGCTACAGCCACAAGCACAAAATATAACAGGTAGTGATTTTGTCATGGGATTATGATGCAAATAATTGACGTTACCATGGCTAACCGAGCAATTACCATTATCATGTGATTTTGGAGGGAGATTGTAGGCCTTGTTGCCGGGTTGACCCCAAGTCGTTTGGAGTCAATGGAAAAGATAAAAGTTCTAGAGTCCAATACAACGTGGGCCACACGTGTCAATAACAGATAGATACATCATCTACAAATGCCAAATTCAATTGACTCCAAAGTCATTGCGACCTGTTTGTACGTGTGACATATATAAGAGTCCTAACTATCAAGCGACCCGAATTGGACGGCGTCAAGATCGGACTTAGTCTTAAAGCAACTCCGAATAAACTTTCTGGGTTTACTATTATTACATAAACCCAAGGCGGAAGAGATTCTTCTGAGGTGGAGAAAGCGATATTGTCACTAACTCTACAACGTTTTATAGAATGGGACATACGACGCGCAAACATAGCCACCACTTAAAGTATACAATTCGAATGTCAGAAAGTAATGAAAAGGAATTATACGTGAGATTTACATATCAATGGTTAAACTAAAAGTTTTAGGAGCTTTGGATTTGAAAATTTTCAACGTGCATGAGTCGCAAAATCTAGATTAAACAGGAATTTAAAAGTAACAGCCAATCAAACAGGCTCGAAGACACGTGGATTGAACTTTTTCACTCAATTAATCATCATAAATGCGCGCGACATTGTAACACATGTTAAAACGTGGTAGAAAGAAAAGTGTTCCGTTTGTAATTTTCCCTTGAAATTTTCCACATTTCGTCTTCACAAAGCCTTTAGTTTTGACCCTAATCCCTTTCCTAATTCCAATCCAATTGATGAAGAGACCGTTAGTCCTTCATCAAGTTTTCGACGTGCAGTTATTACAAGTTGTTATTTCTATGTATCTATCGTATGTGTCATTAATTAATGATCGATTTGACACTATCTATGAGCGATTAACACGCGTCCTTAACATATCAATAATTAATGATCGATTTGACACTATCTATGAGCGATTAACACGCGTCCTTGATCGATTTGACACTATCTATGAGCGATTAACACTCGTCCTTAACATATCAACGGCAAGAGAACCACCATCTTGTCACGAACTTTCCCAAGATGAACAACCAAGGGAAAGTTAATATATTACTAATTGGGTACAAACGGTTACTCATTAAAAAGATGGTACCGGCGCCTAATACAAACTCTCCCAAACCCATATCAATTGCGATTTAAGATCTCGATTCAACGTGGTCGTGATGCTTAATCGCTGAGGCGTTGTTGATCTGCTGTGAGGGAGTGTCATTCAATGGCCACCAAGCACCTTTTTGTTCTCTCCGTGATAAATTGTCCTCGGTCCCAGCCCGTGAGATATTGGGGTTGTCTTTGAAGGTTGAAGAAAAATTCCAAGCGGCGGTCAAAAGAGCTTTAGTGGAAGTTGGAGTAAAGGAGTAATCGGAGGCAATCCGAAGAGGGGGACATTCAGCAAAGAAAAAGAAGAAAATCCTCCAGAATACACTTGGGTTTTCCTTTGGGAACCGGCACGAAGACTTCGACACACCATTTACTGAAATACACATGTCACGGTGCACAAAGTGCTCGTGCCCCCTCTCTTGGCTCAAGCTTTGCTCCCGGTGGCGTTTCAATCATGTGATGATTCTCTCGTCTCTCCCTCTGTGCGTTTTTCTCGGTGATTGGTGTTTCCCTTCCACGGATCCCTCAACCACAGGCGCAACTCTCTCGCCCCCAACCGTTGCCACTCTCTCTCGGTGTTGAGTTACACGTGTGAATTGTGTTAAAAAATCCCATATTGGAGAATTGGTGTGGTGTGGAGCAATTTATATATCCAAATTAACCAATATCTCATTGGTTTAAGCTTTTAAGTGAATGTGGGTCTAATTGAATATGTTGACCTGACCCGCCTGTATATGTCAGCTTGCATAATATTAATTGATCCACATCAAACCATCTACGATGTGGGTCTTTTAACACAGAAGAAAGGCCTTCCTCATTCTTGATATAGAAGAGGTATTTGCTAGTTTTGGCTTGGCTCATTTTGCTTTCCAGTAGGTGGTTATTTCTAATGTCCATCTCCGGTAAAAGTAGATTAGGAATTTTATTATGTCTTAAGTTGTATCATCTGGGGAGATTGTCTTTTATAATAAACATTCCCGGTTGATCTCGTGAACCAAATAGGAGATGTTGTCATGAGATCAAAATTTTCATGGAAATGATATTCTATGCTTACTGCGAAACTAACAAATGACTCGAATGAAAATGCTCTAGAGAGCAAGGGTGGAGACCCCAGTGAATTGAAGAATCATATTTTATGTCGCTCCCATTTCACTGGCGGAATTCTTACACCGGAAATTTTAGCCTTATTTTATAACCCACATTCCACACAGCCACATCTATTTGTTCTTGAAACTGAGTGACTGTTGAGGAGTCAAAAGTGTCTCCTGCGGATATCTCCACAGAGTCTCCAAAAAATCAAGAATTGACGAAAAGGATGTTTTGTGGCCCACTGCGATTGATGTCTCCGAGCCCTTGCAAGTCGGGATATCCAAATCAACTCTGATCTTTCGTCCCGGCTGGGATGACCGAGTCCAAGCCTAATGTTTTCCTTCCTTATAGTTTTATCTCCAATATGCCAAAAGCCAAGAAGAGTGATTTAACCAATCTCGCCGTCCGAGAATATCTATTGCGATTACATTCGAATCATAAGTTAGGTCAGATTTGTGGCTTGACAAACTTGACTGTTCCAGCATGTTCAACGACAAGTTATTCACAAATGGCTCGAGGATATTAAAAAGGTAATACTTTATTGATTCAGGTTCTTTGAGATCGTGCTGAGTTAGGATTTCTTACCGCCCCTCAGTAATTACCTCCTCGTCCCCCATGCTTGAAGTAAGAAGTTATGTTTGCATTATTGCCATTTTTTGCTTTTCCATGTAACAAAAATATATAGTTTCATATTTTCCAATAATTAGAGAAATTACCAAGGACCCATCTATTACAATTGTATACATTGATATATAGGTATGTGACAATTGCAATGAAATTGTATTACTGATAAATAATAAGGATATATATATAGCATGCATCATTAAAGAATGTTAGTAATCTCATATTAATACAATATTGATAACAAAGAATATTGTTCGTAACTCTCTTTTTCTGAAGTAGTGGAGAATAATTTTCTTTTCGGGGGAAGTAATGATGGCTATTCTGAAAATTAAAGCTATTAGATAAATTCGCCATTGAATATCCGGATACTATCAGAAGTTTATTGAACAATAGTTAATAATTTCATTGCACATACATCTAGATAATTCATTACATTGCAATTTGAAAGAGATAATAAACCTGAGACAGGCTGTGTCTCCATCCTTTTTAACTTCGAAAGGCCCAATACCTTAAAATAAACGGATCTTTCATAGCTTTATTGTCTCGTACCTTAAAATACGCCATACATAGTATTCATACCTAATTTATTTTCAATCGTGGAAACGAGGCTCCATCAAGTAACTGACTTCACTTGCTTCTTTTTTCGTTCACGATGACGGTGTCGTGAAAAGTAGTTTTATCTTATGATGCAATTTGGGTGTCATGAGCGGCTTATTTTAGCTCCCTCGTCTCATGGCCCTATAGGGCTAACTGCTGGAGTGCATGGTCCCCGTACATAGACACTACACTTTGGCAGATGTGTTCGCGGTACGCACGGTGTATATCGCCGCCCACGTTGCTGCCTGCATCCCGCCGGCGTCCCTGCCACTCCTTCTTACATTTTCATGTAGAAGATTCGTTATATTTCTTGAGGCAATACACATCGATTTGAAATAAAGAAGAGAGAGAGAGATGGTGATTTCGCCTTTCTGAAGGAGAGCTCGAGCTTCGGTGGAAGGAAGGAAGAGAAGAGCTAACGAGATGAAGAGAGCGCAAACAAGAAGAAAGGCCTTCCTCATTCTAAGTATTGGAGAGGTATTTGGTAGTTTTGACTTGGCACTTCTTGGTTCCCATCAGGTGGCTATTTATCATGTTTTTCCTCCGACAGATATTTTAAAATATGAAGTTTTTTTTTTGGTCGAAATTAAAATATGAGTCTAATTATGAAAATTCGCATCATCCCGTAGAGATTGTCTTTTCTAATAAACAAGCCCGGTTGATCATAGGTGGTCCATGAGATCATTAATTTTCACATAAATGAAATCCTGTGTTTACTGTGAACCTGACAAATGATTGTAATTAAAATGATGGTTGAGGAAGGGGGGAGAAAAGAAAAATTAAGAAAATTCATATAATTATCACACATCAATTATAATAGACATGTAATTAGTACTACGTAAACAAGCTATGTAAAAGCTACAGCCACAAGCACAAAATATAACAGGTAGTGATTTTGTCATGGGATTATGATGCAAATAATTGACGTTACCATGGCTAACCGAGCAATTACCATTATCATGTGATTTTGGAGGGAGATTGTAGGCCTTGTTGCCGGGTTGACCCCAAGTCGTTTGGAGTCAATGGAAAAGATAAAAGTTCTAGAGTCCAATACAACGTGGGCCACACGTGTCAATAACAGATAGATACATCATCTACAAATGCCAAATTCAATTGACTCCAAAGTCATTGCGACCTGTTTGTACGTGTGACATATATAAGAGTCCTAACTATCAAGCGACCCGAATTGGACGGCGTCAAGATCGGACTTAGTCTTAAAGCAACTCCGAATAAACTTTCTGGGTTTACTATTATTACATAAACCCAAGGCGGAAGAGATTCTTCTGAGGTGGAGAAAGCGATATTGTCACTAACTCTACAACGTTTTATAGAATGGGACATACGACGCGCAAACATAGCCACCACTTAAAGTATACAATTCGAATGTCAGAAAGTAATGAAAAGGAATTATACGTGAGATTTACATATCAATGGTTAAACTAAAAGTTTTAGGAGCTTTGGATTTGAAAATTTTCAACGTGCATGAGTCGCAAAATCTAGATTAAACAGGAATTTAAAAGTAACAGCCAATCAAACAGGCTCGAAGACACGTGGATTGAACTTTTTCACTCAATTAATCATCATAAATGCGCGCGACATTGTAACACATGTTAAAACGTGGTAGAAAGAAAAGTGTTCCGTTTGTAATTTTCCCTTGAAATTTTCCACATTTCGTCATCACAAAGCCTTTAGTTTTGACCCTAATCCCTTTCCTAATTCCAATCCAATTGATGAAGAGACTGGTAGTCCTTCAACAAGTTTTCGACGTGCAGTTATTACAAGTTGTTATTTCTATGTATCTATCGTATGTGTCATTAATTAATGATCGATTTGACACTATCTATAAGCGATTAACACGCGTCCTTAACATATCAACGGCAAGAGAACCACCATCTTGTCGCGACCTTTCCCAAGATGAACAACCAAGGGAAAGTTAATATATTACTAATTGGATACAGACGGTTACTCATTAAAGAGATGGTACCGTCGCCTAATACAAACTCTCCCAAACCCATATCAATTGCGATTTAAGATCTCGATTCAACATGGTCGTGATGCTTAATCGCTGAGACGTTGTTCATCTGCTGTGAGGGAGTGTCATTCAAAGGCCACCAAGCACTTTTTTGTTCTCTCCGTGATAAATTGTCCTCGGTCCCAGCCCGTGAGATATTGGGGTTGTCTTTGAAGGTTGAAGAAAAATTCCAAGCGGCGGTCAAAAGAGCTTTAGTGGAAGTTGGAGTAAAGAAGAGTAATCGGAGGCAATCCGAAGTGGGGGACATTCAGCAAAGAAAAAGAAGAAAATCCTCCTGAGTACACTTGGGTTTTCCTTTGGGAACCGGCACGAAGACTTCGACAAACCATTTGCTGAAATACACATGTCACGGTGCACAAAGTGCTCGTGCCCCCTCTCTTGGCTCAAGCTTTGCTCCCGGTGGCGTTTCAATCATGTGATGATTCTCTCGTCTCTTCCTCTGTGCGTTTTTCTCGGTGATTGGTGTTTCCCTTCCACGGATCCCTCAACCACAGGCGCAACTCTCTCGCCCCCAACCATTGCCACTCTCTCTCGGTGTTGAGTTGCACGTGTGAATTGTGTTAAAAAAATCCCATATTGGAGAATTGGTGTGGTGTGGAGCAATTTATATATCCAAATTAACCAATATCTCATTGGTTTAAGTTTTTAAGTGAATGTGGGTCTAATTGAATATGTTGACCTGACCCGCATGTATGTGTCAGCTTGCATAATATTAATTGATCCACATCAAACCATCTACGATGTGGGTCTTTTAACACAGAAGAAAGGCCTTCCTCATTCTTGATATAGAAGAGGTATTTGCTAGTTTTGGCTTGGCTCATTTTGCTTTCCAGTAGGTGGTTATTTCTAATGTCCATCTCCGGTAAAAGTAGATTAGGAATTTTATTATGTCTTAAGTTGTATCATCTGGGGAGATTGTCTTTTATAATAAACATTCCCGGTTGATCTCGTGAACCAAATAGGAGATGTTGTCATGAGATCAAAATTTTCATGGAAATGATATTCTATGCTTACTGCGAAACTAACAAATGTCTCTAATGAAAATGCTCTAGAGAGAAAGGGCGGAGAAAAGAGAAATTAAGGAAATATATATGATCTTTATCGTACGCAAAGTATTGTAGACATGTAACAGGTAGTACATAGATGGGCTATCTAATAGCTGTCACCACAAGCACAAAATATAGCACGGAAAGATTACGTTATAGAACTATGATGCAAATAATAGACATTACTGTCACTAGGTGTGCTGTTAGCATCATCATTGGCAGATTGACACCAAGATGTTGCGGGTCAATACACAGAAAGTGAAACTTACAAGTATAGGCCATCAAGGCTGTGCATGGCAACCATTCTATATCCGGGAACAGATTCTATTCAGAAATAATTTTTTTTTATTCTGTGCCCGAAAATAATTTTTAAGCATTTGAAGGTGTTTGGTAACTACCCAAAATTTCTATTTTTAGTATAGAAAAATAGCAGAAATGCGTTTGTTAACTACAAAAATTTTCATTTTATTAATAATATTTTGAATTTTTAAGTATTTCTTTCTTTTTCTTTTTTTTTCTTTCTTTCCCTTCCCTTCCTTGGCCAAGGCCGGTCGCCAGCGCTGATGACCGGCCATAGGCCAAGGCCGGCGAGGGCGTCACGGGCCTTGCCGCCGACCTCGCCTTGGCTAGGCGAGGCTTGACCTTGCCCAGATCTGGTGAGGCTGACCTCGCTGTCGCCTGGGTTGGCAACAAACGACGGCGAGGTCGGCCTCGCCTAGCCAAGGCGAGGCCTCACCATCGCTGCCGCGAGCTGCCCTTGTCGGCCCTGGCCTATGGACGGTCGCCGACGACCTGTGGCCTGGCCGGTTGCCGGCGGGTGGCGAGCGGCAGGCCAGAGAACAACAACAAACCGAAAAAAAGAAGAAAAATCAGAAATGAAAAAATTGTTCCAAAATCAATAAGCTACTTTTTTTTGCTTCTTGATTCTGTTTCAAAACTGATTCTGATAATAATTTTTTGCAAAATTGTGTCCTAGCACAAAAAATTTAACAAACGGATTTCTGCTCCAAAACTGATTTTGGGAACAAAATAATAAGAATTGTTACTATTTGGCAAGTTGCCAAATGGGCCCCAAGTCAATTGACGAAAGAGATGCTTTAAGTCGTCCATTACAAGCCCAACTATTAGAATGTGATAGATATCATCTTCCCATGCCCACTCAACTGCCTCCAAAGTGCAATGACGAAATGGGATGTGACATAGGGTACAACCAACAAGTCATAGACCAGTATGAAGTAGGAACACTCGAAAAATTTCTCAGATGAATCCGGTTCATGTAAGCTCGATCACATGCATGCATCGTTGGATGAAGCTGACCATGTGGATTCCAAAGGATCCAACGGTATATGAAAGTTGGACTTACATGCAAGGAGTTGATCCGAGACTTGGTCGAAACAAAGGAACATAAAGATAATTATATTGTTATGTTAGTTGAAAAAAAACTCCATGCTGGTTGATTTTGGGAAGAATTGGTAATTGTAAAAAAAAAATTACTGGTTAAAAAAATTACCAATCACCTAATTTTCTGATAACTTATAAGTAACTTGCCGTCCTTTTTATGATATTACCACTCTTTTTATTAGTTTGCAAGTTACTAACTTTTCTTATCTTTTTCAAGTTTTCCTACGCCTTAAATTTACCAGACTTTTGTATTAATTAATCAGTTTTTGTTTGAACGACTTATGGATCTTTTTTCCATATTAAATTACCAATTAGCTTTAGATTTTTTTTGGTCGAAACAGCTAGCTTTAGTTTACTAATTCTTATTTGAGTTACCTACCAAAGTTCAGTTTTCTAAATTTTTATTTTATTAACTTCAATGTTTGTTACAACCAAATTTTATTTTTCTTTCTTACAAATGCTCTAAATCTGTAAACTCTTATATCATATTATCAATGTTTATTTTTGTGACTTACCAGTTTTCCCCTATTAGGTTACTATCTTGTTTTGGTTTACCTAAACTCTCATTTGAGTTGTTCACTAACATTTACTTAATTCTATTTAAATTTGTCAACTTTTCTATTTAGTAACCAACTTTTGTAACATCCTGAATTTTGACCCGTTATCGGGACCAATAAAGTGTATATTGATTCTCGTGTAATTTTAGTAAGTCTCGCCCGGAATTGATCAATCACGGGATACTAACCAAATGGGAAAGGCTAAATAGGATCAGGTACGTGGACCGAGAACCCAATCGTGATAGGGCGCCGATTTCAACGAACGTTGAGGAAATATTTTGAACCATTATAGGCCGATCTCAGGAAAATGACAGGTTGATATTGTCAGCAACGCACGATCGAATCGCGAGTGATTTCGCATGACCGAAAGTGCGCCTGACAAAGGAAACCCGATTCTAATCCAAACGATCGTGACCTCAGGTGCTAGTGATATTCCTCTCGTTCTTTCGATATTGAGACCCTCACGATTCGGACAATCTTAGGTCGATACGCGTAACACCTAAACAGCCGCCTGTTAGTGAGAGACCCTAAAACGACAAATCGAGTAAATTAGATCGCGATATTGGACCCGGACTTCGATATCAAAATTTCAAGGGTAATTACGACTATTTTGCAAGACGGACGTCAATTTGGAATGGCCATTCATGGTTGGGATCAAAATGGTTGAAAACTGAAAATTTGACAGAAGTTGAGAAAAAGGACGGTTTCGCCCCTAGAGATACCGAGGCCGAATTCGGAGGCCGTTTCAAGTTATTTTTCGCGGCCAAGGCCATTTTGGGGTAGCCACACTCATTTGGAGTGATTTTGGACAAAAAGTAGAATTTCGACAAAAATTGGAAAATAATATTATTTTATTCCCGGAAACTTCGCGGACGATTTTCGAGGGCTTAGAAAGTGAATTTCGCGATTCCGACTCTGGATTAGGTCTCACATGAATATTTAGGACCGGTATGAGCGAAAATTGGAATTTCGGTTCGGGATGGAAAAATGACGGAAATGCCCCTAGGCCATTTTTGAATTATTCCGAATTTTGGGGGCAATTTTGGGATTTAACCAAGGTTGGTTAAGGTTAACTAGGGTGGGTTAACCATGGTTAGGGGCAATTGACCATTTTACCCTTGCATTATTGGTTTGGAAGAGTTTTTAGCCCTTGGATGAAGGGTATTTTGGGCATATTGGCTTAGATCTTGACAAATGGACCCCACTCTCCATCTTGTTGACTACCCTTTGACCCCCTTTCTCTCTCCTCAGCTCTCACTCCCCGCGTCTTTCTCTCTCTTCTCCCGATTCTCTCTCTTTCTCTCGGCTGCTTCGCTTCTCCCTTCATCGAACAGCACCGTCGGCCACTGTTCACGCCGGAACAGTTGGCCTCGTCGGAGCTGCTGGCCGCCAGCCACCGTTAGCCGTCCCCTAGCGCCACCCCCAGCCTCGTCGATCCACTTTTCCCTTGTCCCGCCGCCCGTCGTCGCTGTTTCAGCCGGAAGGGGAAAGAACGCCGCCGGTCTTGCTCCGACGGTGTCGCGCCGCCGTCTGCCGTCGCGCGCCATCCCAGCCGGCCAGCCTCACCTCACCGTCTTCCTCTTCTCGTCCTCAGCCCCGTCGCCACCGCCTCCCCTGTTTTTGGCCGAGTGGCCGTGAGCCAAGCGGGGGTGCCGCCGGCTTGCCTTGGAGCGCCGCCGTCGATTGTACCGCTCGCCGGTAATCGGCCGCTCGCTCCCGTCGCCTCGCGTCGTCATTAGGCGAGTAAAACACCTAATCCTTGAATTAGTCTAATTTGTGCAATTAGGGGTTTAATTAAGGTGATTAGGCTAAATTAGAGCCTAATGATGTGTAATTGTGCATTGGTTGATTAGGGGATCTAATTGGGATTATTTGTGGTGGTTTAGTGGTGATTTGGAGCCAAATTAGTGGCTGTTTAGGGGTGGTCCTCTATAGAACCGAATTTGATTTAAATTGCCTAATGTGGTCATTAGGTGGATTAGTGATTAATGGCTTGAAATTATACTTGATAGATGCCAATTGGGACTTGTTGAGGCATTGTGGAATAATGCCATGTCCATGAGTTTATTGAATGAGACTGATTAGGCAGGTTGAGTCTCAAATGGACTGGATCACAGTAATGTTGAGTTATGAATTAATTGCCGATAGTACGTTGATTGAGTGAAAAATTATAGTCCAACGTGCTTGATACATTGTGATATGGCGATTAATGTGAATCCCATTGGCATGAATTTCCACATTGATTTTATATGATTTGGGATTTAAATATGACCATTGGGTCATGGCCTTCGGGTCGATTTATACAATTGTGGGCCTTCGGGTCGGGCCTTCGGGTCGAATGATTGATGACCATTGCGTCATGGCCTTCGGGTCGATTTAAACTGTGATGACCTCTGCGTCATGGCCTTCGGGTCGAATTATACAATTGTGGGCCTTCGGGTCGGGCCTTCGGGTCGATTTAATTGTGATGACCATTGGGTCATGGCCTTCGGGTCGATTTATACAACTGTGGGCCTTCGGGTCGGGCCTTCGGGTCGAATGATTGATGACCATTGGGTCATGGCCTTCGGGTCGATTTAACTGCTTACGAGTTATACTGATATTGAAAGCCTAACCTGCAGGGCGGAAGTAGCAAAAGAATTAGGGCTGAGGGCCCGAGTGATTTTAATGTGATTTATTTACTGGTTTAGTAATTCATGCATTTTAATTATCTTTGGAGGTGCACGTTAGCCTAGTTTAAGAATAGGGATTTTACTTGCTGAGTTTATCTCACGGTTGTGGTAAAACCGATTTTCAGACCCCCGTCCATAGAATGCCGAGGAAAGCTCCTCTTTTTGGATTTCCGCAGCGGATTCAGCGAGATGTTAGTGTGCATCCCTGTGGAGACGGGTCAGCATACGTTAGATATCTCTCTGTTGTACATGTGAATGTGGGAAAGGCTTACCCCGAGACTCAGGAGTACATAGCTTGGTGTTATAGGGGAGCTGATGGCGTAACCGGACCTCCGCTCAGGACCTTTGATGTTCCGATAGATATAAATGGCGTTATGATTCCCCAGATGGTGAGTGGAGAAGTTTCTGATCCTCCAGCCTCCCTTAGCGTGAGTAGCGTGGGTGATACCGTGGACGGACCAATAGCCATGGACGAGGGGCAAGGAGATGAGCAAGTTATAGCTGACGATGTGATCGAGGAGGAAGACAAAGAACTGAATGTGGAAGTGATAGGTGAGAATGCTGAGGTAGCTGGAGAAGTGGAGGAAGTTGGATCGGACGAGGAGGTTAGATCTGAGGAGGACTCGTCTGAGGAGTCAGCAGCGCCATCCAACCCAGGCGGGGAACCGTAGAGCAGATTCCAGTGTTAGGAGTTAGACTAGCCCTCTTTTGTTGTAACCCTCTCCTAGTTGGTTAGCCATTACCCCTAGGCCACCGATCCTTTTTGTTTAGTGGCCTCTTTGGTGTATTCTTTTTTGTTGTAAATAAATAGTTTGTATAAGTTTGAAAAAGGAGTGTACATATGTTCATATATCTGTTGCTGCTCATGGCTGAGTTTGTTATTATGTCCGGGTGTGTATATATATATATATATATATATATATATATATACATATATATATACACACGTTGTTTCCGCATGTGGCGTGTTCTGTCTCTGATTTGGGTTATCGGGTCGGTGACGCAAAATCCTGGGAGCGTCACACGCTAAGTCGACCTACGCGCGGATGTTCAGCCTTCGTGGGGTACGGGGCGTGACAACTTTCATTTGCCTTACTTACCTATCCATTTAATTCATAAACACTTAATGAAAAAACAGACCTTAATTAGAGTAATTACCAATTTTTCTCTGATTTAAGTTACCAACTTTTATTCATCCATTGAACTTCCAAATAATATTTGTGTGTAGATTGCAATGGCAAGAACAAGCTACTTGCTCAAAGGCGCTCTCCAGTTGATGCACAATCAACTGACTGATGAAATTCAAAGTACTGCATCCGGTATCTTCATAAGTGATTCAGCAGACATGGCTTAGATTTTCCATTGATTGTAGAAGTTTAGGTCAAAAGGGCTCAGTAGACATAAATTCAGCTCTGTAGTGTGTTGATGTACACACCCTTCTTGCTGCACCCAAATCATGCTATGCTATTTGGAATGTGATTCAGCTACTTCTCCAAAAATTGTCGTGAATTTAGAAAACTTTATGCAGTTTGGTCATCGGTCTTCCAAATATTTTATCGCTGCACTAGTTTTCTACTCTTCATATATTCATTGTTTTTGCAAGATTCTTTTCTACTATGAAGTTCTTCCTCAAGCTGGAAAGTCCTAAATTAAACAAGCTCAATTATTGTTTGAACATGTTGGGAAGTGTGTAACGGGAGAATCGACTAACCTGTTTGATGCACTCCGAACCAATTTTTCAGGATTGTATGTTGAATTACCAGTAAACGATGAACGAATCTACTTCACGTTGGTCCGAATACAATCACAGGGAAAGTATTCTTGTTCCACAGCATTAATGCCGATTGTCTTCTCAAAGTAGATACAAAATCCTTATTGCGTCAAGAGAGAGAATTCTGAATTTCTTGTTGTCGATTCTTATTTAGGAAGTTATCTTAACTGCCCTTAAGAAACTCTTCTCGCACCTCTTCAAAAGGTGTCTCTCGGACATACTTCTTATTAGAGCAAATAGTGTCCCTTGGACACACACATCATGGGCGGACCAACGAAATATAACATCTCCCACTCGCACATGATATGCTTGATGATGCTCTATTAAGAACATAAGGCATTCAACATTCATCTACCTTAGAAACAATTCATACTAGCAAGAAAGCCATGCGACCAGTGAGTACACCTGCACTTGGGAGCTCTAATTATGCACCTGTTAGGGACAACATAATGGCTACAATCCCAAAAATAAATAAACAATTGATATCTCACGGTGCCCCAGACATATTTTGTTACATCGGTCCAAGTATACCTATCCCTTAAAGGTTATGCTTGACTTTTATCAAGAACACCATGTATTTACAATTATTTCCGAAAGCCACTGAAGGCGAAATAATTAATCGACCAGTAAACACATGTGATAGATGTAAAATAACAATAGTCTTCCTTCGCACTCATGTCTCTCTCCATTTCGGAACAACTGCTTTCCTAGACACGTCCCATAAAGCCATATCTATTCATGACCGCCGGTAACATGCTAAAGTAGCAATATTAATCTTCTACTTCGAGAATATAGTCAGAAGTAACATAGGGCACAAAGTAAGGTAAATTATAAATTACCTTAAGGACTCACATGATGAATAAATAAGGATAATTATACTCATCTCCCTTATTGGACAAATAAAGCACATGTAGTATGAATTACATGCTATAGTGGATTTCTCTTTCTATAAGAGCATATGTCATTTATTAGTCATATCCACTATACGAATCTTAGCCTAAACATAGTCACATGCTTCTCACGTACTCATGTTTAGCCCGAGTGCTATATTAGCTCGCTTTACACAGTGCCCAATTTAGTACTCGCATCCGACTACCTTCAGGCATACATGATTGTGAGACTATCATGTTCGGTCTTGTCATATATGAATAACAGACCTCATCTTGATTCCAATCAAGGCAACATTAAATCGTTTTATGTACTAAATTGTTCTTCTAGCATTTATAGTACATATCGTCTCATCTCAACCCGCTCCCTATAGCATTTGAGGTGATTGCTCATGTGAGTGAGCCAATCATTGCCTGGTGACATACCTTTCAACAATATATGTGTGTTTGTGCTAGTCTCATAACTTTGTACTAATCGATAAAACATCAATTCATTAACAAACAAGTACAATACATATACACACGTAATCCAGCGATCCTCAACAATATTACATATCATAATCACATTCTACGTAGTCCTAGAGACATCCTGTGGGTCAAGAACACGTCTCATAGAATAGCCTTTATAAATGGATCAGCAACCATCCTGTTGGTTGAAATATATTGCAGGACTTCTTCCTTCTGCGCTATTATATCTCTGATGAAGTTATTCTTTATGTCAATGTGTTTTGTCCTATCATGGTACTTGGGATCTTTCACATAGGCAATGGCTGCTTGACTATCGCAATATACTGTCACTGGTCTTGGGACATCAGTGACAATGGCTAAATTTTCCAAAAAATATTTTAGCCATACTGCTTCTTGCACTGCAGCAGAACATGTAATAAATTCTGCCTCCATCGTGGATAATGATATGTACATCTGTTTCTTGCTATTTCAAGTAATTACACCATTATTAAGCAAGAACGCATATCCAGACGTCGATTTACGCTCATCTAGGTCTCCTCCCCAATCAGCATCAGAGTATCCTAATAAGCATAGATCACTCCATTGATAGCAAAGTCGATAATCCATAATGCCTTTCAAGTATCTCAGAATCCTCTTAACTGTTTTCCAATGTGCTGGACCAGGATTTGATTGATATCGGCTCACTAACCCTACAACATGACATATGTCGGGTCGAGTACACATCATAGCATACATCAAACTTCCGACAGCACTAGCGTAAGGAACAGTTACCATTTCTTTCTTTTCTTCTGGAGTCTTAGGACACATCTTAGTACTCAGGCCTTCGCCTTGCATGACAGGGGTATCAATGGGATTACAGTGCTGCATATTGAAGCGTTCAAGAATCTTCATTATATAAGACTCTTGTGATATAGCAAGGAGTTTCTTTGATTGATCTCTTTCAATCTTAACTTCCAATATATATGCATCTTCTTTCATGTCCTTCATTTCAAAATTAGAAGACAACCATTTTTTTTATGGTTATAACCAAACCCTTGTCATTCCCAGCCAACAGAATATCGTCCATATAAAGAGATAAAATCATAAATTTATCCTCGGACCGTTTGATATACACACAGTGATCTTTTTTGATCATCGTAAACCCAAAAGAAGTTATGGCTCGATGAAAATGAAAATACAACTGTCTAAATGATTGCTTAAGGTCATAAATTGAGCGATGAAGCTTGCAAACTTTACGTTCTTGACCTTCAGCAATGAAACCTATCGGTTGTTTCATATAGATTTCTTCATCTAGTTCTCTATTGAGAAATGCTGTCTTTACATCCATTTGATATAATTCTAGGTCGAAATGTGCAACAATGGCTAAGATAAGGCGTATGGAGGCAAACCTTACAACTGGTGAAAAAGTTTTCTCATAGTCTATACCCTCTTGTTGAGTATAACCTTTCGCCACAGGGCAAGCCTTATACTTTTCAATGGATCTATCCGTCCTTCGTTTAATCTTGAAAACCCATTTGTTTCCAATAGCATTGCGATCAGGTGGTAGATCAACCAAGTCCCAGACGTGGTTTGTCCTCATAGACTCAATTTCGTCTTCCAAGCTTTTCTCCATTCTTTCTTGCTAGGAGATGAGAGAGCCTCTTGAACTGTTTTAGGCTCCGCATCGCCTTGTGGAGCAATCATAAATGCTTCCCCTTCAATCTCAAATCGACGATGGGGAATACTTTTACGATTACTTTTACGCAACAGAATTTCTTGAGAATTCAGTTCATTAGACGACGCTACACTCCCACTAGGTCTTGTATGTTGAGGTAAATCTGTATTCCCTCAATAACATTAGTGAGTGTATTATCTGGATCTTCCATCTCGTGTAATTGGAAGTTTTTATCGATCTCACCTCTACTGGGAAAATCGTTCTCCAAGAACGTGATATCTCGTGACTCCATTTCAGTCACACTTCCATCAGCTTGTTCACCTATGAACACGTACCATTTGGAGTGTTCAGAATATCTAATAAAGATACATTTCTTCCTTCTAGGGCCTAATTTGCCATATTTATGGGAAGAATCAAGAACATATGCTGCACACCCCCGAGGTCGTAGATTACCTAAGTCTGGTTTTCTACCGGTCTATAATTCATAAGGAGTGGAAGCAACTGACTTAGAGGGCACACGATTAAGTATATAGGCAGCAGTCAATAACGCATCTCCCCAATATGAGACAGGTAGATTTGCCTGCGCCATTATAGACCTAACCATTTCCAATAGGGTTCTATTCCTTCTTTCTGCAACCCCATTTTGTTGCGGAGTATAAGGAATAGTCAATTGTCTTGCAATTCCCTTTTCATCACAAAGAGCCTTGAATTGCTCAGATAGATACTCACATCCGCGATCGGTTCTCAATGCTTTTATTGTTTTGTTCAACTGATTCTTTACCAAAGCTATAAATCGCATAAAGCAATCCAATGCTTCAGACTTATGGGAGATCAGGAAAACATAACCGAAACACGTAAAGTCATCTATAAAATTAATGAAATATGAGGCTCCATGCCTTGTCCTCACATTTAATGGACCACAAATGTCAAAATACATAAGTTGCAATGGAAGTTCAGCTCTGGTTCCATTACCAAATGGTTTTCTAGTTATTTTTCCCGCTAAACAATGTTCACATATGGATAGTTCAACATTAGCGAGTGACCCCAAAAGGCCTTCTCTTGCTAATCGTTTCACTGTTTGTAACCCAATATGACCCAGTCTAGCATGCCAAATGCCTACATCAATCTCCACATTACTAGAAGATGCAATTAAAAAAAAACAACCATTAACATTAACTTTATACACATCATAGTCAATGTCTAACACCATAAAACCATTCAATACATAACTAGAACCGTAATAAACTGTTCCAAACAAAATGTCAACACAGTCACCATGAAAATTAAACACATAACCTAAGCTAAGAAGAACAACTACAGAGACCAAGTTTTGCCGAATATTTAGAGCATAGAGGACATCATGTAGGAAGAGGTTTCGACCACCACGAAAGGTTAATTTACATGTGCCGATACCCTTCACTTCAACTCTTGAGTTATTTCCAACATATATCCATCTTCTTCCAGGCTATATTCGACGATACTTCACAAATACTCCTCGGTCTCTAGCTACGTGGTATGTTGCTCCTGAGTCTACAGTCCATATTAGGTGAGATTCAGCAAGCATCACAGTGTTAGAAACAAAAGCATTACTTGAAGTAATAGAGTAATGTGGTACCATTTTCGGCTCAGTGCATTCACGAGCGAAGTGGCCCAATTTGCCACAATTGTAGCACATCATCTTGGCCTTGTCCTTCTTCCTGCCAGGCTTCTTGCGTCGAAAGGTCTTGGCTCTCTTGGGTGCCTGATCAGTCTTTATTCCTTTGTTGTTGAATTTATGGTTCCTCTTGCGCTTAAAGCCCGAAGCTTTGCCCGAACCTGATTCAGCAACATAAGCATGGGTAGAGGATTTTGCAGCCTCTAGGCGCTCATCTTCTAATTCCAAATGACGCGCAATATCATCAAAAGTGACGATATTCTCATTGTACATCATATTGATTTTCATATGTTCCCAGCTGTTAAGAAGAGACCTTATAACGGCATGAACTTGCTGTTCGTCAATTAAGGTATGACCTGCTGACTTCAGCTCACGTATCATGTTTGACATCTCCCGAAGATGCTACCTCATCGATAGATTTGAGCGCTTCTAGTATGTGTCAAATTTGATGGTGAACCTCCTCAACTTAGTGGCAGACGTACCCCCAAACTTATCTTTCAAGGTAACCCACATTACTTGAGCTTTGTCATAACTTTCAAACTCACACATGAGATTATCTTGCATACAACTCAGCAACGTGATGCGAGCAATGCTATTTTTCTTTTTCCAAGCATAAAAAGCTTCTTAATCTCTTTTGTGTTGAGCAGAAGTTCCATGCTCAGGTTCATCCATGGTGTGGTTGAGAGTTTCCAAAACCTCTTGCTCCTCAAGGATATATTGAACTTTTCGGTGCCAAATATCATAATTGTCACCGTTCAACTTCTTACCCTTATTGAGGTTAGCCACAATGGTCTTGGATGCTGAAGCCATAATCACTATCTTCTACACATTGACATAATAAACGCAGAATCAATACTAGCACATTTTCCACATAAACACACATATTTTAATTTGCAGCAAAGACAAACTAAATTAATGATAATTCAACAAAAGACATCAAAACGAAAGTTCACTATGTTCCCAATCAGTTTTGGCATACGATTGTTCTACTATCATTAACTTGTTTAATTTATGTAAATTGTAAGTTCTAGGTGAAAATTTCTTCTAATTCTACCAACCTACGAACTCCCACTAGACTAGATAATTCACAAAAAATATTTGAAACAATGATCACATCCTTTCTAGCAATCATAGAGCATGGCATGATGTAAATCAACAGCGGAATTCATGACGTAAGGATCTCCAACCATTATTTTAATATGCTCAAAATTAGGAAATTACAAGCACGTCAAACCATATAAACATGCCATCAATGAACCATGCTCTACATAATCTTTATGTGGTCATTTACATGTTATCCAGCTTCTCTATTTCCAAAACCATAGGAAAATACAAGTAAAATGCAATAATACCCCAAAAATTACACGTATTTAGGGTTCTGTATGCATTTTCATACCTTTCAAAGCGTCAAACATATAAAATAACTATACCACAATGTAGAGAATTTCAATATGAATACAACGGTACCAACCACAGCCTGATCGGACCTCCCATGCGCCCACACACGCCTTTTAAGTGCGCAGCGCGTGTGGCGCACGCGCCTGCCCTATACGGGCTTTTGAGCCGGTCCGACTGGTCCAACCGGTTTGATCGCTGACCGGTCTAACTGGTTCGACCGTTGACTGGTCCTACCAGTTGATCGTTGACCGGTCGAGGGTCAAGTCAATTTCCGGGTTAGGTCACTGGTCACTAGGTCAGGTCAGTCGCCGGTTGCCAGCCGGTCATCGATGATGTCATCAATGACGTCAGCATGTCATCACCGACGGTTTTGCTGACGTCATCGATGACATCAGCACGTGCCCATCAGCGACGCGCGCGTGCCCGTCGCGCTCTGGCAGTGCCAATGCTTTTGGCGCGTGGCACCCACACGCCGCGGCTTTTTGCCGCGCGTGGCACCCACACGCCGCGGCTTTTGGCCGCGCGTGTGGGCGCATCCGGCATCTTCCGGCGGCGCTTGACCCACCGTTCTGCTCGTCTCGACGAGTTCTACAAATATATGTAATAAAAAATAATTTTCACCGTAAAGAATTTATCAAAAAATATTCGAACAGAACGGTCGCCCCGTAGCGGTCAAACCCGTTGTTCATTTTAATTCATGTTCGTCGATTCATCTTGCAATTCCCGAGCAATGATCATGTAGATGGTATGAAGTTCATCATCATGATTTCCATATCAATCAGCAAGCGAAAAGAATCAACTTGAAAATAAGGCAGAAATCATAACCGAGACTCTGATACCAATGTTGGAAAGCGTGTAACGGGAGAATCGACTAACCTGTTCGATGCACTCCGAACCAATTTTCAAGATTATATGTTGAATTACCAACAAACGATGAACGAATCTACTTCACGTTGATCCGAATACAATCACAGGGAAAGTATTCTTGTTCCATAGCGTTAATGCCGATTGTCTTCTCAAATTAAATACGAAATCCTTATTGCGTCGAGAGAAAGAATTCTGAATTTCTTGTTGTCAATTCTTATTTAGGAAGTTATCTTAACTGCCCTTAAGAAACTCTTCTCGCACATCTTCAAAAAGCGTCTCTCAGACACAATTCTTATTAGAGCAAATGGTGTCCTTTGGACACACACATCATGGGCGGACCGACGAAATATAACAGAACATGAAGATGTCGTTCTTACAACTTTTACCGGATGACCCCAGTGAATTGAAGAATCATATTTATGTCGCTCCCATTTCAGTGGAGGAATTCTTACACCGGAAATTTTAGCCTTATTTTTATAACCCCCATTCCACACAGCCACATCTATTTGTTCTTGAAACTGAGTGACTGTTGAAGAGTCAAAAGTGTCTCCTGCGGATATCTCCACAAAGTCTCCAAAAATTCAAGAATTGACGAAAAGGATGTTTTATGGCCCACCGCGATTGATGTCTCCGAGCCCTTGCAAGTTGGGATATCCAAATCAACTCTGATCTTTCGTCCCGGGTGGGAAGACTGAGTCCAAGCCTAATGTTTTCCTTCCTTATTTTATCTCCAATATGCCACAATCCACGATGAGTGATTTAACCAATCTCGCCGTCCGAGAATATCTATTGCGATTACATTCCAATGATAAGTTAGGTCAGATTTGTGGCTTGACAAATTTGACTGTTCCAGCATGTTCAACTACAAGTCATTCACAAATGGCTCGAGGATATTAAAAAGGTAATACTCTATTGATTCAGGTTCTTTGAGATCATGCTGAGTTAGGATTTCTTACCACCCCTCAGTAATTACCTCCTCCTCCCCCATGCTTGAAGTAAGAAGTTATGTTTGCTTTATTGCCATTTTTTGCTTTTCCATGTAACAAAAATATATAGTTTCACCACCCGCCTGGGTGGCGCTGCTGGAACACGCACTCTTTCTCTCGTAAAAGGTTGAGTGTTTGAATCCCGGGCGCCACAGGGTGACTTAACTGGTGGCACGTGTGTGGTGGCTAGCACGTGTCGCCCCCAGGGTTTACTCCCCGGCTGTCGGCCATGCGGGGGCTCCCTGGGTTATCAAAATATATATATATATATATATATATATATATAGTTTCATATTTTCCAATAATTAGAGAAATTACCAAGGACCCATCTATTACAATTGTATACATTGATATATAGGTATGTGACCTTTGCAATGAAATTGTCTTACTAAAAAATAATAAGGATATATATATAGCATGCATCATTAAAGAATGTTAGTAATATCATATTAATATAATATTGATAACAAAGAATATTGTTCGTAATTCTCTTTTTCTGAAGTAGTGGAGAATAATTTTCCTTTCGGGGGAAGTAATGACGGCTATTTTGAAAATTAAAGCTATTAGATAAATTCGCCATTGAATATCCAGATACTATCAGGAATTTATTGAACAATAGTTAATAACTTCATTGCACATACATCTAGATAATTCATCACATTGCAATTTGAAAGAGATAATAAACCTGAGACAGGCTCTGTCTCCATCCTTTTTAACTTCGAAAGGCCCAATACCTTAAACTGAACGGATCTTTCATTGCTTTATTGTCTTGTACCTTAAAATACGCCATACATAGTATTCATACCTAATTTATTTTCAGGCGTGGAAACGAGGCTCCATCAAGTAACTGACTTCACTTGCTTCTGTGACATTCCGGATTTTGGCCCATTTTTGGGATTTATAAAACGTGTAATTCGTCAGTGCGCTTATAATGGAATTTCGCCCGGGAACTGATCACTCTCGGGTTCTTATTTTTAAAATTAGAAATTTTGCTAGAATCGCACTCGATCGAATTTGGCCGTTATTTATACCCTGAACTTGGCAGTCGATTTCCGGGAGTTTCGGGATGAAATAAATTGGACGGTGTCGAAATTATTGTGGCCAGTATCGAGATTGTCAGGAATAGTGGAAAAGTGGATTTTTGAACCGGGTGCGAATTTGGACCGGTAGACCTCCCTCGTAGAGCGGTTTGGGTTATTTTATTTTGGTCGTATGCCCTAGAATATTGTTGGGATTTATTGTGGATCGTTAGGCCTTTTTCCGAATTTAAATCGAGACCGATAAGTCGATTTTTAGTTTGGACCGTGTCCGTTGGTTCGCGCTTAAATTTAAAATTTTGAACTTTCTCTCTCCTCTCTCCTCTCTCTCTCTCTGCCGACTCCCCCCATGCGCACGTTTCCTCTCTCTTCCTTTTTCTCTCTCTCTTTCTCTCTCTCTCCCTCTCTCTCTCTCTCTCTTTTCCCCCCAGCCGTGCACGCTACCCC
Source organism: Syzygium jambos (assembly GCA_031216235.1). Classification (NCBI taxonomy): domain Eukaryota; kingdom Viridiplantae; phylum Streptophyta; class Magnoliopsida; order Myrtales; family Myrtaceae; genus Syzygium; species Syzygium jambos. The sequence continues at coordinate 18,371,932 of CM062228.1, forward strand.
CCTACTCCCTGCGCACGTCCCCTCTGCATGTTCCCCATGCACCCATTCCTCTCTCCTTCTTTTCTCTCTCTCTTCTCTCTCTCTCTTCGGCTGCTTCATCGTCTTCCTCTCTCCCCGACCTCGACTGCTGCTTTGCCTCTGCCCAGCCCCGCCGTCCGTCGCTCGGCCGCCCTCCGCCTCCGCCCGGTGCTGCTCCGCCAGCCGCCGCCACCAGCGAGCTCGGTCGCAGCCGCGTCGGCCGCCGCCGTCGCCCCGGCCGTCCTCTCCTTCTCCCTCGCGCGCGCGGCAGCAAGGCGTTGCTGCTGGCCTTCGCGCCTGACGTGGCCCAGCCGCGCCTGGCCGCCGCCGTCGCCGTCGTCCTCGCCGCTCCGACCGCCATCGTCGGGCCGCCACGCCTCGCGACAGCTCTGCCCGGCGCTGCTTTCCTTCCCTCCCGAGCGCACGAGCTTGGCTCGTCGCCGCTCGCCGTCCCTCGCCGCCGCGTCCGGCGAGTCCCGGCCACCGTCCAGCTAGCCCCCCAGCTCCGCCCCAGTACCTGGACGTCGCCGCCGCCGTCCCATCCGCCGCCGTGCTGCTGCTCGCCGCCGCCAGTTCGCCCTCCTCTCTTCCTCCGTTTCCTCTCGGTCCGGTCCCGCTCGAGTCCGGCCAGCCGCCCTTCGCCGCCGCCCGTCAGCCGCCGTCGCCGGCTCGTCCGGTCAGCCACCACTCCCCCTCAGCCTCCCCGTCTCTCTCTCTCTCTCTCTCTCTCTCTCTCTCTCTCTCTCTCTCACCCCCGACTCTCTCTCTCCCTCTTTCCAGCTCGCCCCGCTGCCCGCCGGTCGGCTGTCCAGCCTCGCCGCCGCGTCGCTGCTGCCACCGGCCGCCTACCCCGCCGTTCCCGCTCCTGTTCAGTCCGGCCGTCACTGTTCATTTCCGGCCGGTCACTGTTCATCCGGCGAGCACTGTTCACCGGGGCCTGTCACTGTTCATCCGGCCCTTTTTAAGCGTAGGACACCCGGTGAGTTCGACTCTAAACCCTAATTAGGATAATTCGCATTTTTAGACGAGTTTAGAGGTTAATTAGGATAATTTAGGGGTTAAATTGTGAAAGTGATTAGGGATTGTGATTGTGGCCAATTTGGTGGATTAGTATGATAAATTAATGGAGGATTAGTGGCCCGAGAGGCGCGATAAATGGGCTGGTCAGTTTGGACTAAATCGGACCGAGTCGGGAATGTTCGGATTTAATATGTGGATTATAGTGCGTGCCGTATTTTGATTTTTGTGGTGGCCAATTAGGTTGATAATTGGGGAGTATAATAGAGCATTTTGGCGATGATTATTAGCTTAGAAATTACGGTGTAATGGTCGCCCACGACGGGACTAAATTTGGGCGCGGCGCGATTAATTTGAGGTCTAAGCGTGCGATTACCGGAATTGATCGATTTGTGTAATTGACTGGCTAATTGAGCCTCGGTTGTGGTTAATTTGATGATGTCCTGTCACGTGTATAGCGGGACTAGAAATGGATTAGTTTGGTGGGCCTCGAATGCGCGAATGCTTGTTGACCGGTTATGTGAATTTGTGTATGGATAGTGTGCTGATTTGATGCTATGGCTGATTTAAATTGATTTTCTGATTTGGGTATGTTGATTTGTGAATTTGAATATGCGCAGTACAAGTTGAGTATGTTACCTCGTAATTCGCGCATGTGGATGCCCAAGTGTGAACGTGATAGCCATGAGTATGCATCTCAAGCATTGGCACAGCATGAGCATGTACGAATGTGCCCGAATGACATTTGCATTGTGATCACTTAAAATGCCCTGATGCGTTTTACGCAGGGTTCAGATAAGAATTGGTGCTTATGAATGTGTGATCACAATAAACCCTGATGCGTGTTACGCGGGGTAGTGAACCCGTCCTGAGGCGTGTTACGCGGGACGATGCCCGGTTTACCGGAAGATGACCAACCTGATGCGTTTTACGTGGGTAATGTGTCATGAACCTGATGCGTTTTACGCGGGCCAGAGATCGATCTCGAAGTGATAGACCTGATGCGTTTTACGCGGGTCGGACCTGATGCGTTTAACGCGGGTCGGAGGAGAAATTGAGAAATGGCTGAGTGCTAGTGTGCAAGTGTGCGATAATGCATTGATGAGACATGAGCATGAGTGCGAGCACTAGCATATGCATAACATGCGTTGTGACATAGAAATGCGCGTGTATGTGCTGTGATTAAATTCTGTCGCGTGGCTACTATTGTTGATTTAATGCCTAACCTGCAGGGTCAAGTAAATTCTAGATTTAGGCCGAGGGCCTGAGTCATATACTGTTTAAACTGTGTGCTGTTTGTTTAGTACTTGTCAGGAGGTGCACGTTAGCCTAGTTTAGGTTTAGGGAATTACTCGCTGAGATTTATTCTCACGGTTGTTGAAAACCGATTTTTTTTCAGACCCCCAGCCTGGAGGATGACAGGTGTACCGAAGTGCTTTGGGAGGAACCCCCGGCTAGTTGTAGTGGCCTTGAACTGCTTTTGATTTTTGAAGTTTGGGCTGTAATTGAATATCGTGCCTAGTGCCCAGTACCAACGCAAGTGTAATTGTTCATGTTGTATGCTGAGTGGCTATCCTTGGTTATTTGGTTCAAAACTGTTCGGGTGTTGTATTGCTTCCGCGTGTACTTAAATCTCTGTGTTGGGCGTTGGGTCGGCGACGCATCCTGGGGCGTCGCACACGAATCGACCTCTGCGAGGGATGTGGCGCGCCGAGAAGTGCGGGGCGTGACAGCTTCTTTATTCGTTCACGATGACGGTGCCGTGAAAAGTAGTTTTATCTTATGATCCAATTAGGCTGTCATGAGCGGCTTATTTAGCTCCCTCATCTCATGGCCCTGTAGGGCTAACTGCTGGAGTGCATGGTCCCCGTACATAGACACTACACTTTGGCAGATGTGTTCGCGGTATGCACGGTGCATGGTAGTGCCCAGGTTGCGGGCGCCCGCACCCCGCCAGCATCCCTGTCAGTCCTGCTTCCATTTTCATGTAGAAGATATGTTATATTTCTTCAGGCAATACACATCGATTTAAAATAAAGAAGAGACAGAGAGAGAGATGGTGAGTTCACCTTTCTTGGGGAGTGCTCGAGCTTCGGTGGAGGGAAAGAAGAGGAGCGAACGAGATGAAGAGAGCGCAGCCAAGAAGAAAGGCCTTCCTTATTCTCAGTATTGGAGAGGTATTTGGGAGTTTTGACTTGGCCCTTCTTGCTTCCCATCAGGTGGCTATTTATAATGTTTTTCCTCCCGTAGAAATGATAAAATACGAGTTTGATCATGTTAATTTGCATTGTCCCATGGAGATTGTCTTTTCTAATAAACAAGCCCGGTTGATCATTCATTGGTGGTCCATGAGATCAACGATTTTCACATAAATGATATTCTGTGTTTACTAGGAACCTAACAAATGATTTTAATTGACATGATGGTAGAGAAAGGACGGAGAAAAGAGAAATTAAGAAAATTTATATAACTATCATACATCAATTATAATATACATGCAATTAGTACTACATAAACAAGCTATATAAAAGCTATCGCGACAAGCACAAAATATAACACGTTGTGATTTTGTAATAGGATTGTGATGCAAATAATTGACATTACTATACCTAACCGTGCAATTAGCATTATCATGTGATTTTGATGGGAGATTGCAGGCCTTGTTGCCAGGTTGACTCCAAGTCGTTTCGAGTCAATGGAAAACATAAAAGTTCTAAGTTCCAATGCAATGTGGGCCACATGTGTCAATATCAGATAGATACATCATCTACAAATGCCAAATTCAATTGACTCCATAGTCATTTCGAGCTGTTTGTACGTGTGGTATGACAGTCCTAACTATCAAGTGACCCGAATTGTACGGCATCAAGATCATTCTTAGTCTTAAAGCAACTCCGAATAAACTTTCTGGGTTTACTATTATTACATGAACCCAAGGCGGAAGAGATTCTTCTGACGTGGAGAAAGCGATATCATCACTAACTCGGCAAAGTTCTACATAAAAGGACATACGACGCGCAAAAATAGCCAGAACTTAAGATATACAATTCAAATTTCAGAAAGTAATGAAAAAGAATTATATGAAAGATTTACATATAGATGGTTATCATAAAAGTTTTAGGAGCTTTGGATTTGAAAATTTTCATAGTGCATGCGTGGCAAAATCTAGATTAGATAAGAATTAAAAAGTAACAATCAATCAGACAAACTCCAAGACACATGGATTGAACTTTTTCACTCAATTAATCCTCGTAAATGTACGCGACACTGTAACACGTTAAAACATGGTAGAAAAGTTGTCCGTTTATAATATTTTCTTGAAATTTTTCACATTTCATCTTCACAAAGCCTTTAGTTTTGACCCTAATCCATATCTAATTCCAATCCAATTGATGAAGAGACTGCTAGTCGGCCATCAAGTTTTTGACGTGCAGTTATTACAAGTTGTTATTTCTATGTATCTATCTTATATGTGATTAATTAATGACCGATTTGACACTATCTATAAACGATTAATACACATCCTTAACATATTGACGGTAAGAGAACCACCATCCTGTCGTGACCTTCCTCGAGATGAACAATCAAGGAAAAGTTAATGTATTACTAATTGGGTTCAAACGGTTGCTCATTGAAGAGATGATACCGTCACCTAGTACAGACTGTGCCAAACCCATGCCAATCATAATTTAAGGTCTCGATTCAACATGATTGCGATGCTTAATCGCTGAGACGTTGTTGATCTGCTGTGAGGGAGTGTCATTCAAAGGCCACCAAGCACCTTTTTGCTCTCTCCGTGATAAATTGTCCTTGGTCCGAGCCCGAGAGATATTGGGGCTGTCTTTGAAGGTTGAAGAAAATTTCCGAGCGGTGGTCAAAAGAGCTTTTGTGGAAGTTGGAATAAAGAAGAGTAACTGGAGGCAATCCGAAGTGGGGGACATTCAGCAAAGAAAAAGAAGAAAATCGTCCTGAATACACTCGGGTATTCCTTTGGGAACCCGCACGAAGACTTCGACACACCATTTACTGAAATACACATTGCACGGTGCTCAAAGTGCTCGTGCCCTCTCTCTTGGCTCAAGCTTTGCTCCCGGAGGCGTTTCAACCATGTGATGATTCTCTCCTCTCTCTCTCTCTGTGCGTTTTTCTCGGTGATTGGTGTTTCCCTCCCACGGATCATTCAACCACAGGCGCAACTCTCTCGCCCCCAACCATCGCCACTCTCTCTTGGTGTTAAGTTGCACGTGCAAGTTATGTTAAAAAGTCCCACATTGAAGAATTGATGTGGTGCATAGTAGTTTACATATCCAAGTTAGCTAATATCTCATTGGTTCAAGTTTCTAAGTGAAAGTAGGTCCAATTAGACACGTTGACATGACCCACTTGTATGGGTCAATTTGCATAATATTAAGTGCTCCACACCAAACTATCTCCGCTACGAGACTTTTAACACAACTCACTTGTACAACTCAACAGAAGGAGACTTTTAACACAACTCACTCGTACAATTCAACAGAAGAAAGGCATTCCTCATTCTTGATATAAAAGAGGTATTTGGTGGTTTTGGCTTTGCTCATTTTGCTTTCCAGTAGGTGGTTGTATCTAATGTCTATCTCCGGTAAAAGTAAATTATGAATTTTATTATGTCTTAAGTTGTATTATCTGGGGAGATTGGCTTTCGTAATAAACAATCCCGGTTGATCTCATGAACCAAATAGGAGATGTTGTCATGAGATCAATAATTGTCATGGAAATGATATTCTATGTTTACCTTGAAACTAACAAATGACTTCAATGAAAATGGTGGGAGAGGAAGGGTGGAGAAAAGAGAAATAAAGGAAATATATTTGATCTTTGTCGTACACATAGTAATGTAGACCTGTACTAGGTAGTACATAGATGGTCTATGTAATAGCTATCACCACAAGCACAAAATATAGCACGTAAAGATTACGTTATAGAACTATGTTGCAAATAATAGACATTACTATCACTAAGCGTGCCGTTAGCATCATCATTGGCAGAATGACACCAAGTTGTTACGGGTCAATACACAGAAAGTGAAACTTACAAGTATAGGCCACCAAGTCAATTGACGAAAGAGATGCTTTAAGCCGTCCATTACAAGCCCAACTATTAGAATCTGATAGATATCATCTTCCAATGCCCACCCAATTGCCTCCAAAGTGCGGTGGTGAAATGGGGTGCGAAATGGGGGTACAACCAACAAGTCATGGACCAGTATGAAGTACGTACACTCAGAAAAATTTCTTAGATGTACCCGTTCCATGTAAGCTCGATCACATGCATGCATCGTTGGATGAAGTTGACTGTGTAGAATCCAAAGGATCCAACGGTATATGAAAGTTGGACTTACATGCAACGAGTTGATCCGAGACATGCTCGAAACAAAGGAACATAAAGATAATTCCGTTGTTATGATAGTAAAAAAAAACTCCATGCTAGTAGATTTTGGGAAGAATTGGTAAGTGTAAAAGAAAAATTACCGATTAAAAAAATTACCGATCACCTGATTTTTTGATAACTTATAGGTAACTTGCCGTCTTTTTATGATATTACCAACTTTTTTTTTATCAGTTTGCAAGTTCCCAACTTTTCTCATCTTTTACAAGTTTTCCTACGCCTTAAATTTACCAAACTTTTGTATTAATTGATCAGTTTTTATTTGAACGACTTACGGATCTTTTTTCCACATTAAATTACCAATTAGCTCTAGATTTTTTTTTTGGTCGAAACAACTAGCTTTAGATTACTAATTCTTATTTGATTACCTACCAAAGTTCTTTTCTTTTTTAATTTTATCAACTTCAATGTTCATTATAACCAAATTTTATTTTTCTCTCACAAATGCTCTAAATCTGATAACTCTTATATCACATTACCAATTCTTATTTTTGTAACATACCAGTTTTCCCCTATTAGGTTTCTATCTGTTTTGGTTTACCTAAACTCTCATTTGAGTTGTTTACTAACATTCACTTAATTCTATTTAAATTTGTCAACTTTTCTACTTAGTAACCAACTTTCATTTGCCTTACTTACCAATCCATTCAATTCACAAACACCTAATGAAAAAACCAACCTTAATTAGAGTAATAGCCAATTTTTCTCTGATTAAGTTACCAACTTTTATTCATCGATTGAATTTCCAAATAAATATTTGTTTGTAGATTGCAATGGCAAGAACAAGCTACTTGCTCAAAGGTGCTCTCAAGTTGATGCACAATCAACTATTAGTAGTCACCCTCTGGCCTCATTATAATGCTTATACCTCTCCCGAAGAACATGATGAGTCAACTGACTGACGAAATTCAAAGTACTACATCCGGTATCTTCGTAATTGATTCAGCAGACATGGCTTAGATTTTCTATAGATTGTAGAAGTTTAGGTCAACTGGGCTCAGTAGACATAAATTCAGCTTTGTAGTGTGCCGATGTACGCACCCTTCTTGCTGTAGCCAAATCATGCTATGCTATTGTGGAATGTGATTCAGCTACTTCTCCATAAATTGTTGCAAGTTAAGAAAACTTTATGCAGTTTGGTCATCGTTCTTGCTCCAAATATTTAATCTCTGCAATATATTTTTACTTTTCTCATGTTCATTGTTTTTGCAAGATTCTTTTCTGCTATTAAGTTCTTCTTAAAGCTGGAAAGTCCCAAATTGACCAAGCTCAATTATGGTTTCAACACAAAAATGTCGTTCTTACAACCTTTACCAGATGATTCTGTGAATTGAAGAATCATATTTATGTCGATCCTATTTCACTAGAGGAATTCTTACACTGGAAATTTTAGCCTTGTATTTTTAACTCCCATTCCACGCAGCTACATCTTTTTGCTCTTTGAGATCGTGCTGAGTTAGGATTTTTTTACCGCCCCCCAGTAATTACCTCCTCTTCCCCCATGCTTCCACTAAGAAGTTATGTTTGCTTAATTGCCATTTTTTTTGTTTTTCCATGTAACAAAAATATATAGTTTAATGGTTTCCAATTATTAGAGAATTTACCAAGGACCCATCTAATACAATTATATACTTTGATACATAGGTATGTGACAATTCCCATGAGATGGTCTTACTGAAAAATAATAAGGATGTATATTGTTCTTTACTCTCCTTTTCCAAAGATGTAGAGTATGGTCTTCTTTTTGGAGGAACTAAGGCCGACTATTATGAAAATTCAAACTATTAGATAAATTTGCCACTGAATATTCAAACACTATAAGGAGTTTATCGAATAATAGGTGATTAAACTTCTTGGCACGTACATCTAGATAATTCATTACATTGGAATTTGAAAGAGATGATAAACCAGAGACAGGTTCTGTCTCCATCCCTTTTTTACTTCAAAAGACCCAATACCTTAAGCTGAACGGATCTTTCATTGCTTTATTGTCTTGTACCTTAAAATACGTCATACATAGTATGGATACCTTTTATTTTTCGGGCGTGGAAACGAGGTTCCATTAAGTAACTGATTTCACTCGCTTCTTTATTCGTTCACAATGACGGTGTTGTGAAAAGTACTTTTATCTTATGATGCAATTTGGCTATCATGAGCGGTTTATGTTAGCTCCCTTGTCTCATGGCCCTGTATGGCTTACTGACAGAGGGCATCCTGTCCGATCATAGGGAATCGCATTTTGGTGGAATGGGCAGCGGTGGGCACGGTCCATAAGGGGGCCAACGATGCTGCCCGCACCCCCCCCGGTGCCCATGGCACTGGCACTCCTGCTCACGTTTTCATGTAGAAGATTCGTCATATTTCTTCAGACGCTACACATCGATTTGAAATAAAGAAGGGAGAGAGAGATGGTGAGTTCACCTTTCTGAAGGAGTGCTCGAGCTTCAGTGGAACGAAGGAAGAGAGGAGCGAACGAGATGAAGAGAGCGCAAACAAGAAGAAAGGCCTTCCTCATTCTCAGTATTGGAGAGGTATTTCGTAGTTTTGACCTGGCACTTCTTGCTTCCCATCAGGTGGCTATTTATAATGTTTTTCCTCGGGTAGATATTTTAAATTATGAGGGCTTTTTTTTAGTCGAAATTAAAATATGAGTCTGATCATGTTAATTTGCATCATCCCGTGGAGATTGTCTTTTCTAATTAACAAGCCCGCTTGATCTTATGTGGTCCATTAGATCAACCATTTACACAAATGATATTCTATGTAAAATATGAACCTAACAAATGATTTCATAGCACATCAGTTATAATGAAAAAATTACCAAAACAGTCATAAATTATGCCAATACAGTCTTAAATCTCTTTTTGCATCAATTGAATCATAAACTTTTTGTATTTATGCCAATTCAATCCATCCAACTAATTTTGACCAGCCAGCGCTGACATGACACAATCAATGTTGACGTGGCACGATCGTTGTTGTCGTGACACGGCCGGCACTGACGAGGGTGAAGTTGGCCCTAGTCGCCAAGGTCTGGCAACCAGCTAGAGGAAGAAGGAAGGAGGAGAGAAAAAAAGAAAGAAAGAAAAAAAAGGAAACAATAAAATAAATCAATTCAAAATATTATTAAAAAAATTAATAAGCAGTGCTTATTGCTCACAAGAAGGCAAAGACTCCGAAGTGCGCGAACACTCGGCCCAACAGGAGAATGCGCCGGGCATTTTAGTAGTTTTGGATTTGAATAATTTTCAAAGTGCGCGGATTGCAGAATTCAAATTGGGTACGAATTAAAAGGTAACAGTCAATCAAACAAGCTCTGAGGCACATGAAATTTTTAAAAAAAATTCCACAATACACAGTATTTGAACTTTTCCGCCCAATTAATCCTGCTAAATGTCCGCCATGTTGTAACAAATATTAAAGAAATGATAGAAAGTTTCCACATTTTGTCTTCGCGAAGCCTCCAGTTTTGACCCCAATCGCTTTCTGTTTCCACGCACGTGTCGACACTTGGCTGTGGTAGACTCGATAAGTCACTTTCTAGTTGGTTTTCACTCACTGTATCGACTAAATGAAGTGCATATATAGCGCGTGACAACGACTGTCCAAATATGGTCTCTCGGCTTCATGGCATTTCATTGCTATCAACTTTTGGAAGGCTAGGACCCCAGTAGACACATGGCGGCTCAGGCCACGTTTTGTCTAGTGCGGAGGGTTTGCCGGGCCATCCTCCTCCACGCGGCTGACGGTACGGGTATGATACTCCAGCGCAAAATGGTTTTGTATAGGCGCTTGTTTGTCTCCCGTTGTAAGGCCAATGGACAATGAAAAAGGCCAAGGTCATTTTATAGTACAGGAATTGAAGGAGAAATGAAAAAAAGTGAAATCACGATTCTTAAGTAGTAGTCGTCGAGCTTCAGTGGGAGGAAGGAAGAGAGGAGTTACGGAAATGAGGAGAATGCACGCTAGCAGAGAAGTGTTGATCATGTTCGGTGTGGTTGATGACCCGCTTTACAGACTCCTGTACTGTTAATAATGCTTGCGACAGGATGAACTTAGCTAGGCTAAAAATGGCATTATCTTCACCATAAGATTAGGATGTTGCTTTCACGAGCCATTGGATGCTCGATATGGACATAATATCGTGTGTAGTTTCGTCAATTCACTTGGCACTATATCAACGTAATTGAGGGTGCGTAGAGAGGTTATATCTATTGTGTTAATCCTAGTCAATTGACGAAATTAAAGAGACGTTTTGAGTGATCCATTATAAACCCTTTTAGAATGTGATAGATGCATGATCTTGCGATGCCCACTCAATTGCCTCCGAAATGCGGTGGCAAAATTGGGTGTGGCGCAAGTGTCCAACCATCGAGTATGTAGATAATATATAGCCCAATTTACATGCACCATAGGATGACGTGGGTTCCACTCGGCCCACCTCAACCAACGATAGATGTGTGTGAGTCGGGAAAATTGTCAAAAAAGCATTAAACTTATTACATTTTTATCAATATAGTCCTAAACATTTCAATTTTGTAAATTGAATCCTAAAATTTTTCAATTCTTACCAATTGAGTCAATCTGGCTAATTTTTCCCGAAAATTGCTGACATGGACGCCAGCTAGCCTACATGGACAATTTTTAAAAATATTTTTCTATTTTTCTATTTTTTTTTGGTAAGGATATTTTTCTATTTTTCTTTTCTATTCTTTTTCCTTCTTTTTTTTTCCTTGTTTCTTTTTTTCTTTTTTTTTTCTCCCCTTCTTCCTCCTCTAGCCTATTGCCGGGCTCGGTAACCAACCAAAGGAGAGGTCTGGCGAGGACCTCACCGGCCTCGGGCGAGCCTTGCCTCCGCTAGCCACTAGCGACGGCAACCCTCAATGGCCCTGGTGAGGTCGACCCTCAACGTTGTTGGGCAAGGGCGTTGCCATGGCTTTAGAGGCTCGACCTCACCCATGCCAGTGGCCGGTAGGGATGAGGCTCACTTGAGGCCAGCGAAGACGTCACCAGCCTCGGGCGAGCCTTGCCTATGCCAACCACTAGCAAAGGCAGCCCTTGCCGGCCCCCAGCAAGGTCAACCCTCACCGTTGCTGGGCAAGGGCGAGCCTTGCCATGGCTTTAGAGGCTCGACCTTGCTCATGCCAGTGGTCAGCAGGGATGAGGCTCACTCGAGGCCAGCGAGGTCGACCCCGCCAGCCTTCCCTTATGGCCGGTTGTTGAGGCCCAACAACTGGCTAGAAGAGGAGGAAGGGGAGGAAAAAAAAAGGAAAAAGAATAGAAAAGAAAAATAAAAAATAAAACAGTTGAAAATTTTATTTAAAAAATCCTTGTCAGTACCACGTAAGCCAGCTAGCGTCCGCATTAGTAATTTTCAGTCAAAATTAACCAGATAGACTCAATTAGCAAAAACTGAAAAGGTTTAGAACTCAATGGAAAAAATAAAAGGTTTAGAAACTGAAATAGCAAAAATGCAATAGGTTTAAAACTTTTTGGACAATTTTCCCCATATAAGTTGGGCTTACGCGCACCAGGTTGATTCAAGACTTGCTCGTACAGAGGAACATCAAGATGAGTCTACCGTTCAGTCATGCAGAAATGAAGTCAATGAAGGATGGTCAGTTGAATGGTGCTTTCATTCTCTTGCACATCTTATGCTGGGGTATACGCTATTTAAGATCCAGACGGAATTCACATTGACCATTTTCTAGCAATATTAGCAGAATGATCTGGCTCTTTTGACATTGGCTTTGTTCTATATAAATCAGAACTGAATAAGAGAGCTTTCCCTGAAACATTGAGAACCTCCTTTTGTTGTGGTTTATTTCTTTCAAATATAATGGAAATTATCTGCTTCGTTTGATTGGTATTGGTTGATGTTAAGCCAATTATATGCTAAGTTGGTATGGGTTTCAAAGAATGTCTGCTGCCATATCTGGGAGAGTTCTTCGTTATTAACTTCTTCTGTAAGCTCGAAAGTCCTGATTTGACCAAACTCAATTTTGTTTAGAACACAAAGATGTTGCACTTACAACTTTTAGTGGATGACTCTGTAAATTGAAGGATCATATTTAGGGGTGAGCGGTTTCCGGTCCGGTCCGATCCAACCCAAGAACTGGGAATCAGACAAGGAGAACCGGCTCGCAGTTTCTAGGATCGAGGACTGAACCGGCTAGTCTTGAGGCCGTGGACCGGACGGGACCGATCGGTCCAGTCTAGTTCCAATGAGACCAATCACTTATTGGTAAAGGCAAGAGGGAATTGAGGAAACTAGATTAGACTTTCTATTTTTTTTCAAAAATTTTAAAAAGTAAATAAATATATATATGAAAAAATTAGAGAATATATATATTTTTCGGTTCGGTCCAGTCCGATTCCTACCCTAGAATCGGGAACGGGACCACTCGGAAACCGGTTCCACTTTTATGAACCGGGAACTAGACTGATATTCCCAAGATCGGACTACACCGGTTGGTCTGGTCTGGTCCCGATTTGAGCAATCCATCTTACTCACCCCTAATCATATTTATGTTGCTCCCATTTTACTAGAGGATTTATTGGACTAAAATATTTTTGTATCTTAATTAGTTTATACTCTTTAGTGATGAAAGCTACAGATTGCCTTATTTTTTATTCCATTCCACATCAGCCATACCTATTTGTTCTTAAAACTAAGCTATGGCTTCAATTGTTTTGCAAAAAATGTGAACTTTTTGGAAAATATTTTTTAGGAAGTCATTTTCTAAGAAAATGACAATATTTTTCGGTGTTTGGCAAAGACCTGAAAATTAACTGGAAAATTTCCGTCTTTTGGTAAGAAAAATCTTATTTGGCCTAAAATTACTAATGTAGATGCTAGCTGTCTTACATGGCATGGCTACGTCGACATTGACAATTTGTGTAATTTTTTATAAACAAAAATTAGAAATTTCTAATAATTTTGTATCTTATTTGTTCTTTTCTTTCCTTTTCTTTTTCCATCCTCCTCCGCCAGTCACCAGACCTCCGTGACACCTGGCGAGAGGCCATAGGTAAGGTCTAACCTCATCGAGATCTAATGAGTTGGAGCCTCGCCAAAGGCTTGCGAGGTGGAGCCTGAGGTGAGGCTCGAGATCAACAAGGTGGAGCCTCACCCAAGGCTTGACCTCGACAAGATCGGGCGAGGTCGAGCCTTTCCCAAGCTCGGCCCTCACAGGCCTATGCCTGTGGCCAATCATTGAGGCCTGGCAACTGGCGAAGGAATACAGAAAAAGAAGAAGAAGAAAGAACAGTGACTGGCAAAGGAAGAAGGAAAAAGAAAAAGAAAGAAAAGACAATAAAAAATAACAAAATAGCATAATATGAAAATCTTTTAAAAAAATTTTGGCCTCGATGAACTCTGGCACGGATGTCAAGGACCCAATCTCTACCTTGATATTACCAAGCCTGGTGTCCTAGGCACGGGCACTGGTGTCGCGTGGCCAATCTCAATGGACTCGGGCTTGGCGGCTAGGGCGCGGCAACTGGGCGGGCGCGATGGTAGGCGTCTCGAGTGCGGCAACCGAAGTCTTGGGCAAGACCTAGATGGACTCGACTAGGGCACCGAAGTTCGAGGCCCAGCCTCAATGGACTTGGGCCCAGGTGCTAGGGACCCGGCCCCTCTACCAAGGGCTCGAGAATGAGCGTTGGTGTTCTCATGCCCAAACACAAAGTTTCTAGTCCAAACATTGATACTTAGTTATATTTTGGAAAATGATTTCTAATTTTTTAAAGATAAAATTATTTTTTTAAATTTAAGCGTTGAAAATGTTGTCCTAAGTGAATCAAACCATGAAAAATAAGGAAAATATTATTTTTCATGTTAGTGCCGGCGGCGCCACGTAGGCCAACCAACATCCATATTATCAAAATATGATCAAAATTAGTTGGAAGAATTGAATTAACACAAAGATAAAAGATTTAGGATTGAATTGATACAGAAAAAATTTAAAATCAAATTGACACAAATTCAAAAAGTTTAGGACTTTATCAACACTTTTCCCGTGAGCTGGCCATTGACTTCTGCTAGACAATGACTCAACATGCACCATTATCTTCCAAACAGCTACTCCAGCTTTCATGGCGTAATTCTTACGAGTTGTCGTATCTGTGGATCTACGTTAGGTGTGATAATTAACGACAGATTTGACACTACCCATGAGTGATCGACATGTGTCTTTGGCATGCCCGAGAGGAAGGGGCGCCACCGTCGGACAGGGCATCCAGCCCAGTTGAAGGAGGCCGGGGTAATCCCGGTTGAAACGTTCTCCCTAAACAAGCTAAGCTCATTACAGGAGATGACAGTATGAGCGCCACCCAAAGACCGAGAGCCCGTTAATATACTAAGGTAGCATAATTGCCACCCAACTTGAAAGGGAAGTTTACCTATAAATACAAGCTCTTCGTGTCCAGATATGCATAAGCCATCAATGCTCCCTAAATACCATCTCTCTCTCTCTCTCTCTCTCTCTCTCTCTCTCTCTCTCTCTCTCTCTCTCTCTCTCTCATTACTAACTTAAGCATCAAAGGGTCAATATGGGTAACAAATTCAAACGCTTTATCTCGTTTTTTGCCATTACAAGTTTGAATCTTTGATATGAGATTTGGTTGACTACGTAGGACCATAGACCACACATCAATAAAATTTTGCACAATGTTGCTGCCAACCCATTTCCTCCATTAGAGGTGTGAAACTCTTTTGTATTCAAAAACTTGTTTGCTAGATCTAGCGGTTGAAATGCACATTCGGAGTGCCACATTGCTAGAACGTCAGTGATGATGCAGTGAGATGGTATTTCAGAGTAGTTTGCTTAGATCTAAACAATTTACATTAATGTCGAAATTCGAAATATTGTGATTAAACATTAGTGGAGTTTCTTTTTAATGAATGTTAACTTTTCAGACAACAAGCCAGTTGGAAATTAATTGTTATGTCCAATCTAATGATTTTGTCTGTTCACAAGGCACATTGCTCTGTTGTCCTTATAAAACGTATTCCTTCAATTCAGAAAAGCCATTCCAATTTTCGTGTGTATATGTTGAGAGAACTTGGTCATATGAAGTGAGATGAAATTTGGTATCTTAATATAAAAGTTAGGAAGTAAACAAACAGAAAGAATTCTGCATGGAAAACCAGATGACTCATGCATCAACCAAATACCCGTGAAATCAAGGGGTAAGATGGACCCTTATTGAACAGACTCTCCCAACTTATGACTACAATGCTTAAATACCAAACCAAGTACTTAGCATGTCGACATTGTTTAATATGACCAAACTTAGAGAATTTCTCCATTTTGTAGACGTCCCATAGGCGAGATCATTCAATTAAGTTTGATAATAGCTTATTAACTGATGAGTTGTGGTATGTGCGCTCGCCCAGTAGTTTCTCGTGTTGAACTCTAAGCCCTTTTCAAAATGAGAAATGATTAAGTGACGGTCATTAATCCACTGTGAGATTAACAGCCTATTCTGGATCACAAAAAAAATTATAAATTATTGTGGGGTTCACTCCTTCAAAAATTTATGACTTATAACATGATGTTACTCTCACAATTACTCAAAAACTGTTATGTTAGTAAAAGCCCTTTCGAAATCGATTGAGCAAAAGGATGGTCTTCAGAGCCCTCGCGAGTTGTGATACACATCGACTTTAATATTTTGTCCTGGTTAGGAAGACTGAGTCTACGCATGATGTTTGTTCGAGAATGATTATTGCAATTAGCACCATTGACAAGAGCCGCAACAATTATACGAGAATACATATCATCACACAAGTTGCCTAGAAGCTATGCGACCATGATATTTACGAATAAATTGATACTCTAGAGGTTATAAGGGCCTCAACAAAAAAAGTATGCTCTCTAGATTAGACTAGTGCTTTTCAAACGTATCATCTCCACTGAGGTTATAGGCTCATTTGACGGCAAATCAGGTGATTGTTATACAGTTAGAGATATGTCTCATGTTTGTCTCCATAAAGCCTTAAGAGATGAAAAGTTGACGAAAAGGATGTTTCTGGTCACTGCGGTCGATGTCTCCGAGCCCTTGCAAGTTGTGACGTCCAAATCGACTTTGATCTTTCGTCCCGGTTTGGGAAGACTGAGTCAACGCGTGATGTTTTCGTTCCGAGGATAGTTATTGCAAAAACTTTTTCTCGTGTAACATTTAAACGATAATTTAGGTCGGACTTGTGGGCTGACAAATTTTACTGTTCCGGTCATTTTCAAGGACAAGTCATTCACAGTTTGCATTATTGATTCGGATTCTTCTATTCTTTTTTTTTTTTTGGGTCGAAGGATTCTTCTATTCTTTGAGAAGGTGCTTCAATTAACAAGTTACTTTCGCTTTTTATGTAACAAAGCTTTTATCTCTAATGCCTCGCGTCTCTCCCCACAGAGGCTTTTCTTACTTGCTTCTTTGAACAAAGGACTTGGTAAGAAAAAAGTTCCTGAGAGATGCAATGTCTAAGGTCGATAATTTGCTTCGAGTTTTGGCAAGGCATGATAGTGATTGGAAGATCTCATTAATTTCTCATCGATAAGTTGTCAAAGCATAAATAGTTTGTGATCCCACTTTCTTATGCAAGAACAACTCATATAACTGCTGACACGAAAATTTCCAAGATAAAAAAATCAATTTATCTCATTACCACTTGATTCAATCAAGCAGCATTTAAGTGCTTGACTTTGGAAATCCATTTGAAAAAGATATTGACATGGTGACATTTTTTGGGGACACAATTGCAAGATGATAACGTAGATATTTTCAACAATATCGTGTGAATTTGATTTCACCATCTTTTGAAGTACGATTTCCTTTTTCAATATGTCCCTATAAATTGGGGCGCTCTTTCGAAGGAGAAGACACATTCAGAAGATATTCAACCATATATGTGAAAAGGAATTGCCTTAAAGCCAATAGAAAATGCATTATATCAAGCATTGACATTAGTTGACACAAATATCAAAAAAAAAAAAAAAAGACATTAGTTGACACGTCGCCTCGGCTCATCCATTCATTCAATAACTAGCTGGCAGCCGCCAAACATTATTAGTAGTACACTTTGAAGAGATAGAGTGTTAGTCACGCCAACTTGTTCAATTAGACCGACACGGTGTTCGAAATCCATGGAAAGATACGCATGTGTCCACACACCTCTGCGGTAGACTTGAGGTATCAAGTTTCTAACAGGTTTTCGCTCACTGTATCAACTAAATGAAGTCCGTACATAGCGCGTGACAACAACTGTCTGGATATGGCCTTCTCGGCCTCATGGCGCTGTGGTGCTATTAACTTTTTGAGGGCAATTGCCCTTGAAGACACATGGTGGCTGGTATGTAGGATCTGGGTCGCTTGGAACATAGGGTGTGCTGGGCGATCCTCGTACACCCGGACCAGGCCATCCTGGTGCACCCGGCTCAGCGTAACCCCCTGCGCAAAATGGTTTGGTTTAGGCAGTAATTCGTCTCCCGTTGTATTGCACACGGAAAATGCAAAAGCACGGCGGGACAATAAAAAAAAGCCGAGGTCATGTTATAATACAGGAGTTCATGGAGAGATGAAAGAAAGTTAGTGAATTCACCTGTCTGAAGTAGCAGTCTTCGAGCTTCAGTGGAAGGAAGGAAGAGAGGAGTCACGGAAATGAAGAGAATACACGCTAGCACAATAGTGTTCCCCATCTTTGGGGAGGTTGACGACTCGCTGTACAAACTCTCGGCTCTCGAGGGTGGCTATTTATAATGCTTGCCACAGGATGAACTTGGCTAGGTCAGAAATGGCATTATTTTCACCATAGGAACAGTACCTTGCTTTTCGCGAGCCACTGGATGCTCGATATGGACATCATATACAGTGTAGTTTTGTCAATTCACTTTGCCCTATGTCAACGTAATTGACGAAAAGGATGTTTTTGGGGCCATTGTGATTAATGTCTCCGAGCCCTTGCATGCTGTCATATCCAGATCTACTTTGATCTTTCATTCCTCTCGGGAAGACTCAGTCCACGCGCAAAGTTTCCCTTCCTTATGGTTCATCTGCAATGTTCCAGAAGTGAGGAAGAGTCGTTTAGTCAATCTTGCCACGCGACAAGGATTTTTGCAATAACCTTCAAATGATAATTCAGGTCAGACTTGCGGCTCAAAGACAGTCATTCACAATTTGCTCGAGGAACATTAAAAAGGTAATACTTAATCGATTCAACTTCTATGAGATCGTGCCGAGCTGGGATTTCTAACTAATGAAAGCACCATTGATTCTCTCCTCGATCCCTGTGCTTCAAGTAAGAAGTTATGTTTGCTTGATTCCCACTTTTCTTTTGGCTTTTCCATGTAATAGAAATTTACCGCTTTATACTTTGCATTATTTGAAGAATTAGAAAGGACCCCTCCATTACAATTGTACGCCTTGATAAATAGGCTTTCTGATAAATAACATGGATATATAGGTATGCATCATTAAAATTATTGTTCTCATCTCTCTTTTCCCGAAGCATAGGAGATAAATGAGTATAGGCCAATAAAGAGAAAAAGACACAAAAAACCCCAAACTATACCCACTGTGATGCATTTATCCTGAATTTTTTTTGTGATATAAAAAATTTTAACTATTCCTACTATGACACAATCATCCTAAACTTTTTCCTATGACATAAAAAGTCACAGACTTGTATAAAATGTGACACATTTAACCTCTGTTCTTGACCCCCAAAAACAAACCTCTGTTAAGGTTCCGTTAAATGATTGTTTTAGCCAAAATAATGTCGTTTTTATCCATGTCAACACCATTTACTTTTAGGCATTAATTTAGACAAATTTTTAATAATTTTCATTGGCAAAACTTTGACGGATGGTCAATGTGTAATATAAGTAAAAGTTTGGGATTTTTTATGTCATAAAAAATCTTAGGGTAAATGCGTCATAATGGACATAGTTTATGGTTTTTTGTGGCTTTTGCCTACTAATAAAATATAGGTCATTTGTGTCATTATCTGATAGATACATCATTTATGGGAAAATAACACTACAAGTGCCATAACTTTCATTCCTTGCTCACTTAAGTGTCATAATTTTTTTTAGGATAATTTGAGTGCCATTACTTTTTGCAATCACTTGACTAGCAAGACTTCTAAAATTGTTGGGCACATATGCCAGAAATATGACGTGACATGACACTTATCGTGAACTTTTATATAAGTTGTAGTACTTAAGTGATCAATTGAAAGTTATGCTACTTACATATATGCTTTTAGAAGCCATGATACTCAAGTGAAGGGCAAAAAGACACTGTAAGTGCCATAACTTGTGTACGGCGCTCACTTTAGTGCCATAACTTTTTTTCGGATCACTTTGGTGCCAAGTCGGAGGAAAAACGATCACTTAAGTGTCATAACTTTTTTTTGGATCACTTCAGTGTTAAAATTTTTGAAAAACGATCACTTAAGTGCTAATATTTTTTAAAAACGATCATTTAAGTGCTAAAATTTTTAAAAACGATCACTTAAGTGCCAATCTCCGGTGAGACTCCGGCGAGCCACGTCAGCTTCAGAAATTAATAAAAAAATTGCCACGTCAGATTTCCGGCGACAAATTATGTACGGCACCGGAGTTGGCACTTAAGTAATCGTTTTTCAAAAATTTTAGCACTTAAGTGATCGTTTTTCAAAAGTTTTAGCACTAAAGTGATCCAAAAAAAGTTGTGGCACCAAAGTGAGCGCCGTACACAAGTTATGGCACTTATAGTGTTCTTTTGCCCATAATTATATCCAATGGCATCAAACGGATTTGATTTCGCCATCTTTCGAAATACAATCTCCATCTTCAAAATGTCTGTATAAACAGGGTGCCATCCAAAGGAGAAGAGACATTCACAAGATATTTTATTATATTTGTGAAAGAGACTTGCCTTAAGCTAACGTATTATGCAATGCATCAAGCATTGACATTAGTTAAGACGCGGCCTCGGTTCGTCCATTTATTCAATAACTAGCAGGCGGTTGCTAAACATCCTTAGGAGTACATTTTGAAGAGATATTGTGCTGTCACGCGAACTTGTTCATTTAGATCGACACGGTTTTTGAAAACCAATTGAAACATATGCATGTGTCAACACATGCATGTGGTACATTCGCGTTTTTAATTGGTATTCCCGCACTGTATCGACTAAATGAAGTACATACATAGCACGTGACACTACCAACCAAATATGGCCTTCTCGGCCTCATGGCACTGTGGTCCTATTAACCTTTTTAGGGCAATAAGGCCAGTAGAAACATGGCAGCTCGGGCCATCGTTTGTCTAGTCCGGAGGGTTTGCTGGGCCATCCTCCTCCGCGCGGCTGAGGGTGCGGGTAAGGTTATGATCCTCCTGCGCAAAATGTTTTTGTTTAGGCGGCTGTCCGTCTCCCGTTGTAATGCGCACGGACAATGAAAAAAGCCAAGGTCATGCTATAGTGCAGTAGTTGAAGGAGAATGAAAGAAAGAAAGTGAATTTTCACCTTTCTGAAGCAGTAGTCTTCGTGCTTCAGTGGGAGGAAGGAAGAGAAGAGTCGCAGAAATGAAGAGAATGCACGCTAGCACAAAAGCGTTCCTCATGTTCGGTGTGGCTGATGACTCGCTTTACTGACTCTCTGCTCTTAAGTGTGGCTATTTATAATGCTTGCAACAGGATGAACTTACCTCGGTTAAAAATGGCATTATTTTCACCATAAGAATAGCATGTTGCTCTTCACGAGCCACTGGATGCTCGATATGGACATCATATACCGTGTAGTTTTGTCAATTCACTTAGCCCATATCAACGTAATTGAGGGTGCAGAGAGCTTATAATTATCGGGTTGAAAATTGACAAGCCACTCGTTGATTACCTCCTCAGCCCCCGTGCTTTAAGTGAGAACTTATGTTTGCTTTATCCCCATCTCTCATTGCTTTTCCATGTAACAAAAATATATTGTTTAATATTTTTTAATTGTAAGAAAAATTGAAAAGGACCCCCTCGATTACAATTGTGCACCTTGATATATATAGGCTTGCCGATAAGTAAAAAGGATATACAAGTATGTATTTTTTTAAATATTGTTCTCTGTCTCTTTTCCCGAAGAAGTAGAGATAAATGAATATAGACCAATGAAATGTAGGCCACTAATGTCATTTCAAATAGATCCATCATCTACAAAAGCCAAATTCAATTTATTTCAAAGGCATTGCAAGTTGTCTGTACCGTGGGATACAAGCCAAGCTATGCTGTCATCAAATGTAGGCCACTTATGTCATTATCAAATAAATCCATCATCTACAAATGCCAAATTCAATCGACTTCAAAGTCATTGCAAGCTGTTTGTACCGTGTGATACAAGCCAAGCAATTTCTGATGCTTGCAACAGGATGAACTTAGCTAGGTCGAAAACGGCATTATTTTCACCATAAGGATAGTATGTTACTTTCCAGCTAATATGTTTACCAAGGTCGTAGATAGAGAGAAACTTATTTTTTGTACTACTACCATTGGTATTACTTCATGTTAATTGGTAAGAAGTATCGCAGAGGCACAAGTTTTAGTTACTAGCTTTTGAAGTAAATGGATGCAAAGTTGCTTAGTGCATCAGATGTATTTGTTTTCAAGTGGGAGATTGTTGGCAGATGAAGCCAAATATTAATATTAAAGGCTTTTTTGTCTTTTCTATTAATTTTGCTTTTAGGTTAAAAACTACACTTTATATATCAGCTATTGATAGATGCTAGCCGCCAAGCGCCGAGAAGAAAATAGAGAGAAAGGAAAAGAGAAAAGAAAAAGTGAGTTTTTTTTTTGTGAGAGTTTTCAATCTCCTTGCGCCATAATCTTGAAAAAAGATCATCACTGTATTCATACTTTCTTTAAAGTCTAGTGGATTTGCATAATGCCTCTGAGCAGAGATGTGGCTCAAGTTTAGGTGGACTTCGATAACAAATTATCTAGTGTGTTCTTTTGATTTTGTCTTTTATTATATTATGTCAATGTGGATTGCTTGCTTAAGTAATTTTTCCAGAATCGGTGTGCGATTCCCAACACGTTATCACTCCACCAATTGATTCTATATATTGGTTAAGATACTAGAATAATGTCCGTTTTATACACGGAAATGCAAAAGTATAAGGTTCATCAACAATTTATCGTACCGTGTTTGAATTAAAATCAACAATTTGTCGCGAGACCAATAAGGTTCATGTGAATGATATCTTGTGCTTTTACTTCTGTCAACCTAACAAATTATTTCAATTAAAGTGCTGGTAGAGAGGAAGGGGGAGATTTATACCATCTTTATCACGCACAAAGTATAATAGGTCATAGGTATCACGAGGACCAGCTATATAGAATAGCTAAAACCACAAGGACCAAATATATAACACAGTAACGATTTTGTGACGGAACTATGATGCAAATAATAGACATTACTATGACTAACTGAGCCATTAGCATTAGGGGTGTCAGAACCAAACCAAAAAACCAAATCAAACCGGAATTTCGTGCAATTTCTGTTCAGTTCGGGTTTCGATTCGGACAATGAAACATAATCGTTTTTTTCTTTTCGATTTGGATAGTTTTGGTTTCACCGAACCGAATTGAAAACTGCCCCTCTTCTTAATATTACAATTTATACAATATCTCTCCTTTTTCACTAAATCTCTTCTTCATTTTACAAAAAAGAAATTGAACCAAACCAAACTAAACCAAATCAGGTCTTCGATTCTAGTCACAATTCGGTTCAAAGCTTATGCACACCCAATCGGTTTGGTTCACTTCGAGTTTTTTGAAAATTCGAACCGAACCGAATCGAACTGAATCGAATTGTTGATACCCCTAAATTAGCATTACCACATGATTGGGGGTGGGGAGACCTCGTTAGCAAGTTGACCCCAAAGTCGTTACGAGTCAATAGAAAAAAAAAAAAAGAAAGTTCTAAGTTCAATACAGTGCAGGCCACACGTGTCACGATCGGATGGATACATTATCTACAAATGCCAAATTCAATTGACTCCAAAGTCATTGCAAGTTGTTTGTTTGACGCAAGAGTCCAACCATCAGCGAGTGGTCGGAGAGGAGCGAGTTGTGTCATCTTTCTGACCCAAAAAAAAAAAAAGAGTCCAACCATCAAGTGACCAGAATTGTACTTAATCAAAATCGGTCCCATCTTAAAAAGCGACTTAAAAAATTTTCAAGTACGTGAATCGTAAAATTTAGATGCAGTATAAAAAAGTGCAAGTCAATCAAATCAGCTCTTTTTCGAAAGAAAAAATCAAGTCAGCTCTAAAGGCACATGGAGTTGAATTTTTCTTTTTCACCGTATTTGAACTTTTTCCACTCAATTAATGCTCGTAAATGCACACGGAAATGTAACCCACATTGAAACGTGGCAGAAAGGAGAGTGGTCCATTTTTCATATTCCCTAAAAACTTTCCACATTTTGTCTTCCCAGAGCCTTCAGTTTTGACCCAATTCGAATCCAACCCATCCGGAGACTGTTGGGACTTCCACGAGTCTATATGCACCATCGTCTTCCAACAGCGACTCAAGTTTTCGTCGCGTAGTTAGGGAAAAAGCCACCAAGAACCTCAAACTTTATTCATTGTGACACATTTATCCCGAACTTTTTTTTGTGACGCCAAAAACCCCAAACTTTCTTATTTGTGACACATTTACCCCAATGTACATTATCTATGGGCGTTTTCGTCTTTTCCGCTTTTTCTTTTTTTTCAGATCCGGCGAGGGGGCCTCGCCGGCGTCCGGCGGCCCTCGCCGGCGGCCGCCCGACGCCGGCGAGGGTCGCCCGACGCCGGCGAGGGTCGCCCGACGCCGGCGAGGCTCGCCCTCGCCAGATCCAGGCGAGGGCGAGCCTCGCCGGCGTCGGGCGAGGCTCGCCCAGGCGAGGGCAAGCGAGGGCGAGCTCGCCCGACGCCGGCGAGGCTCGCCCGACGCCGGCGAGGCTCGCCCTCGCCAGATCCAGGCGAGGGCGAGCCTCGTCGGCGTCGGGCGAGGCTCGCCCTCACCTAGACGAGCGAGGGCGAGCCTCGCCGGCGTCGGGCGAGCTCGCCCTCGCCTGGGCGAGCCTCGCCCGACGCCGGCAAGGCTCGCCCGACGCCGGCGAGGCTCGCCCTCGCCTGGGCGAGCGAGGGCGAGCTCGCCCGACGCCGGCGAGGCTCGCCCTCGCCAGATCCAGGCTCGGGCGAGCCTCGCCGGCGTCGGGCGAGCCTCGCCGGCGTCGGGCGAGGCTCGCCCTCGCCTGGGCGAGCGAGGGCGAGCCTCGCCGGCGTCGGGCGAGCTCGCCCTCGCCTGGGCGAGCCTCGCCGGCGTCGGGCGGCCGCCGGACGCCGGCGAGGCCCCCCTCGCCGGATCTGAAAAAAAAAGTAAAAAAAAGAAAAAACTGAAAAGACGAAAATGCCCATAGATAATATACATTGGGGTAAATGTGTCACAAATAAGAAAGTTTGGGATTTTTGACGTCACAAAAAAAAGTTCGGGATAAATGTACCACAATGGGTAAAGTTTGGGATTTTTAGTGACTTTTTCCCTAGTTATTGCGACTTGTCATTTCTGTGGATCTTATTAATGACGGATTTGACGCTAGCTATATGCAGTCGACTAGTGACCTTGACATACCGGACATGAAGAGAGCCACCACCAGGAAGAAATATTCGGTGAATGCAAATCTCTATCACCAAATAAAGCTTGTCACGGATCGGAGTGACACCATAATTCTCCCTTACTCACTTATCCTTGTGAGTGGAGTTAGTGGTGTCGTGATGAGTGAATGATGCAGAATGGATGAATATAACCGGTTCATGATAATAGCGTCAGGATGATTGTGCGAGGAGTTTTAAGATAGACCGGTTATATTATTAAAGAGCTGTGAAGGTCACGAAATGGTCGGAAGCTGATATTACTCTTCTGATAACTAATTGTTGTGCTTAAAGTATTCTATGTGTCTTACACGAGAAACTGGATGCCCGAGCTAAGTTGGGCATGGTACAATCCGATATGAAGAAACTTTATGCCATACTGTTCTTAGGAACAACTACAAAAGGAAGGCTAGCCTCGTGTTCTCGGCTCACCAGGCGCCACACGTGCTATATCGCAACCAAGGAACTGCCGGCCCAGAACACATGCAACCTAATTGAAGGCGATTGGGTTAATCACGGCTGAAACCTTCTTCTTAAACAAGCTAACCTCAATATAAGAGAGACCGAGTGCCCATTAGTCCGCTACAGTGGTATTATGCCGCCCAACCCGTAACAACCCTGAGATAGGTCATCGTTGCGGCGGTGACGCTGTTGGACGACATGATGACCTTGGAACTAGCGGGGCGGGAGAATTACAGCGCAAGATTGGGATTGAAAGGGCAATGTTGATCTGTCTGGAGGAGCTTCGAGCCGAGTCTATGGACGCTCAGATGCATTGGGTGCATCTCCTTCATACAGAATGCATCGGCGAGTGGTCGGAGAGGAGCGAGTCGTGTCCTCTTTGTCGCTCTGCCATGTCGTCTAAAGGTCCAAGCTGATCCTACTGGCTTTTCCCTACCGTTCTACGTATCAGTAGCTTCGGTTTACACATGAACGGACTGGGGAACAAAGCTTGTTTCGCCTTTTCCGATTTGCTACCTCCCCACTATTCGGTACCAACATTAGTTATCTCCTCAACCTCCTTGCTTCAAGTAAGAAGTTATATTTGCTTTATCGCCATCGTTTTTGCTTTTCACCGTAACAAAAAAACATCATTTTGTATCTTGCAATTATTAGAAAAACTACAAACGATCCCATTATTACATTGTACTCCTTGATATAGGCATGCATCTTTACTATGAAATTGTCTAACTCATAGATAAGGACATATATGTATGCATCTTTACCTCTCTTTCTGCAAAGAAGTTGGAAAATATCTTCTTTTCAGGAAAACTGTGCAGACTGTTCTGAAAATGTAAACAATTCGCAAATAGTATTTTAAATACTCTAATAAATTTATCAAATAATAATTGATTGCAGCAAAAGCACTTCATTGCATATACATCTAGATAATTCACTACATTGGAATTTGAAAGTGAAGATGAAACCTGAGACAGGGGCCTATCTCCATCCCTATTTTCCTCAAAAGATACAATCCTTAAACTGAACGATTCTTTCGTTGCGTTATTTTATTATTCCTTAAAATACATCCTACATAGTATTCATTCCTAAATTCTTTGGGTGTGGAAACGAGTCTCCAACAAATAATTGACTTCACTCGCTTCTTTATGCGTTCACGATGACGGTCATGTGAATTTACTTCCTATTACGATGTAATTTGGCTGTCATGAGCAGCTTAATTTAGCTAGCTAGTCTCATGACCCTGTGGGGCTAACTGGCGGTGGGCGAGGAGGGCACTTTGTTAGGGATATGGCTGTCGGCACAATGCATATTTGGGCCCATGTCGTCCGCACGGCGGCATGTCTCTAGCGGTCCTGATTACATTATCATGTTGAAGATTCATTATATTTCTTCAGCCACCACACATCCATTAGAAATACTAAGGAGAGAGATGGTGAGTTCACCTTTCTGAAGGAGCGCTCGAGCTTCGGTGGAAGGAGGAAGAGGAGCAAACGAGATGAAGAGAGCGCAAACAAGAAGCAAGGCCTTCCTCATTATAAAGATTGGAGAGGTAGTTGGTAGTTTTGGCTTGGCTTGGCTCGGCTCTTTTTGCGCTATTTATTGTTCTTCTCCGGTTAAAGTGACCAATTATGAATTTGATTATGTTAAGTTGTATCATTCCACAGAGATTGTCTTTTTTAATAGGGATAAATGTACTGAAAATCCTAAAATTTATCACAAAAATACAATTGAGTTCTTACATTTTTAAAAAATACACTCAAGTCCTAAAGCTCATTAAGTTTGTGCAATCAAGTCCTTCCATTAATTCAGTCCAACTTGACAAGCGGAAAATACTAACAAATTTTAAGACTTGATTGCACTAATTTGACAAGTCTTAAGATTTGATTGCACTTTCGTGATCAATTTTAGGATTTTCAATGCACTCATCCCTTTTTAATAACGAGACTAGTTAAAAACATGGACATGCAGGACTTGTTGTCATGAGATCAATAATTTTCATATTAATGATGTTCTATGCTTATTATGAACCTAACAAATGATCTTAATCAAAATGCTGGTAGAGGAAGGGGGAGAAAAGAGAAACTAAGGAGATTTAAGTAATCTTCATCACTCATAAGTGGTGTCAGGGCCTTGTCGGTATGTTGACTCCAAGTCGTTGCAAAGTCGAGAGACAAAGATAAAGTTCTAGTCTATATAGGCCACACGTGTCACTGTTAGATAGATACATCATCTCCAAATGCCAAATTCAATTGAATCCAAAGTATTTGCAAGTTGTTTATACTGTGGCATAAGAGTCCAACTATCAAGTAATCAAAATTATACCTCATCGAGGTCCGTCATAGTCTCTATTTTGCCCCTAAAAAGGAAATCTTCACTCGACTATCATGCATGAAACTTTAATGCTAAGAATTGTAATCCTGCATAATGATACTATACAACTATAGAAGAGATGTGCTAACTAAAACTTGAAATTATTTGCCTGTTAGTGTAGTAGAATACCACTGGAATGTTTGGATAAATTAATCATATAATAGTCTAATGTTTTCTAATACTCAAATTAAAAATTTATCGAGACGCATCATAAAGCAACTCTAAGTAAACTTTGTTGGAATACTATTATCGTATAAACCCAAGGAGGATATATGGACAAAGTTCCTAATGGAACGAGAGATTTCGCTAAGGTGAGCGAAAGCAATATCGTCAATAGCACCAAATTGGGCTTGAACGATCACGTACACAAGAGCTGCCTCGGCTCACCAGTATGGAACCTTTCAATAGCTTCCGTTCCTTTATGAGGCACGATGTCTCCTTCGTTAATACTAGTTCATATGAGAAGTCTGACGTGAATAAAGAGTCGTTGGAAGGGTAAAAACCACCAATCTTGCCATCAAATTGGACGCTTTTTCACTCTTTCTTCTCTTGAATTGCAATGAAATAGCCTTCCCGATAATAAGGAGGATACGTATGTATGCATGTTGAGAATATTGTTATAACCTCTCTTTTCCCAAATAGAGAATAATCTTCTTTTCAGGAGAACATGTGCCTGCTATTTAATAATTTAAACTACTAAATATACATATGATATAATTTTTAATACTCTAATAAATTTGCGATTGCAGCAAAAGCACTTCATTGCACATACGTCTAGATAATTCAAAATACATTGGAATACGATAGGGAGGATGAAACTCGAGACAAGACCTGTCTCCATTTCTTTTTTCCTCAAAAGACACAATACCTTAAACTGAACGACTCTTTCATCACTTATTTATCGTTCAAAGTGCATCCTACGTAGTATCAACTATCCATCCCTAATATCTTTTGGGCGTGGAAACGAGGCATTGTAACTTGAGTTCACTCGCTTCTTTATTCGTTCACGATGACGGTGTCGCGAACAATACTTCATATTATGATGCTGTTGGGCTGTTGTGAGCAGCTTAACTTAGCTCCTTGGGTCTCATGGCCCTGAAGGGCCAGCTGGCTGATGGCACCGCCGTTGGTAGGGATCACACCCTGGTGGTGGCAGCGGGATGCACGACATGGATTTATTTAGTGCGCACCTTGTAGGGCTAATTGCGGCACCTGCTTACATTATCATACAGAAGATTCATTGTATTTCCACGACCAATTACACATCGATTTGAAATAATGAAGAGAGAGTAGGGCAGGGAGAGATGGTGAGTTCACCTTTCTGAAAGAGTGCTCGAGCTTCGGTGGAAAGAAGGAAGAGAAGAGCGAACGAGATGAAGAGAGCGCAAGCAAGAGCAAAGGCCTTCCTCATTTTTATTGATGGAGAGGTATTTGGTAGTTTTGACTTGGCACTTCTTGCTTTCCATTAGGTGGCTATTTATAGAGTTTTTCTCCCGTTGAAGTGACAAATTGAAATTATCAAATTGATTATGTTGTATCATCCCGTAAAAAAAATCTTTTTAATAAACAAGCCCGTTTGATCTCAAATTAACGATATTCCATGCTTTCTGTCGGCCAAACAAACTATGTTAATTAAAGTGCTTGGAGAGAAATGGGGCGAGTAAAGAGGAACTAAAGGAAATTTTGTACAATCTAGATCACACATAAATAACAATAGACATGTTATGAATATTACAAAGGCTGGCTATAACCACAAGCACAAAATATAACGTAGTAACGATTTTGTGATAGGATTATGAGGCAAATAATAGACATTGCGATAACTAACCACGTCATTAGCATTATCAGATGATTTGTGTGGGGTGCGGAGACCTCATTAGCATGTTGACCCCAAATCGTCACGAGTCAATAGAGAAAAACAAAGTTTGTAGGTCTGATACAGTGTAGGCCACACATGTCGCGATTGGGATCAACGAAACATTATCTACAAATTACAATTGCCAAATTCAAATGACTCCAAAGCCAATGCAAGTTGTTTGTATTGTGGGACGCAAGAGTCCAACCATCAAGCGACCAGAATTATACCATCACGTCAAATAAAAAGAAAGAAAGTACATGTTTAGAGAGTTCGAGCATATTTTATATAATGTATAACGAAAACATAATATGTGACTAAATCTTAATACATTTTGCTTCCCATTTAGGTGGCTATTTATTGACCACGCAGCACCTATTGACCAAAAGGTTGCTTCTTGGTCCGCTTTGATTGATGTCTCGGAGCGCTCGCAATTTGTGATATCCATGTCCACTTTTAGTCCATGAAACATATTTCTATTATGGCAACAATTTATATATAAATATTTTCGTGAACAATAAAAAAAAATTTCATTCACTCGTTCATGTAAGCGATACAAACGATCATCTTCAAGAAAATATTTTCCAGATCATTCATTTTTTGAGAAACAAACGGATTACATTCCAACAATAATTTATGTCGGGTTTCAATGGCCAAGTATATATGATTGTGGCCAACATCAACAAATACACTTCAGCACTAAAGCAACGTTTTCACATGTGGGCACAACCCCTGTCGATTGACTCTTAAAATGTAAAACTAGATTAGTTCATCTCTTGATGATGGTGATCTCTCGCCGCTATTTCCTCTCATTATATGCACGTAACATAGATGAAACAGAAGAATGTTGTGGACAAAGGTAATCAATCCCGGAAAACAAAAGAAACACAAAAAACTTTTTAAAACCTGTAGCAGATGACATATTTTCAACACTGTCGCACAGCGTTAACAAGCATAACATGATAAAATAGACGAGCACACCAATGATTCACATGTAAACTCAAGGAGTTATTTGTCTAGGACACGAATTCATCTCAGATGCACCTGCCAATTCCCAAGAAGTCCTTTCAAAGTACGAAAGACAAGGTGCCATTTTAAAAGTGGTAATTCCAACCTCCATTTTGATCTGTCGTGTAGATGGATCAAACTATTAATAAATAAGCTCTGAGGGCATCGGTGAGAAAACAGGGCGTCATGGCCCAGCAGAGACGATCGAGAATCAAAAACAGAGACATGGTTTTAAAGGATTAGCTACCATCCATCTAAAGTCTAAGATGGCTTTCTCCAATACTTATCAGTGTGTCCTCCAACAAGACACCAGAAGTCCTAGCAAGAAGATGGCTCCCCAAGACTCCTACCTTTCGAGCACTACCTGAACCACCATCTCTGAGCAGCAGATAATGGAGTGTTCAGGAATGGAGCATAGCGCTGAACAAGTGGATTAACACTCCTTCCAATCTTAGCCCACGCACTTTGATGATAGGCCGCAGTTGCAGGGGCGTGATACATAAGCTTTAAAAGCTGCAGAAGGGAATAAAATGAAAAATCCTCATGTCAGAACTCAAAAATCTGTAGGTTGGCAGCCTTCTGATTCTCTGAAGCCCCTTCCATTTCTGAGGCACCAAATCAGAAAAGGTAGAGAACGTGTTTGGAGGAACCGAAAAATTCATTCTCCAGTACTAGAATAACAAAAGTCCATTCATCACACCGTCTATCTAAGTTTCTTGGACTAGCCCAGCAAAGCTTATTAGACCGTTTGGTGCCAAAATAAACATTCTAAACCATTAATCACGTAATTCTATGAATAATTCTTTCAGCAGGGTCTCACGTCATCCACATTCTCTCTTCAGCAGCACAATATTTAATTACTATAAGTGAATTCATACATTCAGTATATTCCTCTAAAATGGTACTCAGTAGACTAGTCCTTATCAGCTGAAGTAGAAGAAAAAGGAATTATGAGACCTACCTGCCAATACATGAACGTCTGTATGATGTTGCGCTGCCACCTGAAGATGCATAAACACATAACGTCATGTGATTGTACAAATCAACAGTGAGAAAAGCAAGCAGCTCAGTGAACTTTAAAAAATGTAAAATTCCATAATACATACGATAATAACGAGATAAGTAGCAAAAAGCCAACTCCAATCTCAGATTGGGAGGACAATATGCTAAGCGTAGTTGTGTTCGACTCCACCCATACACAAGGCTCTTCCAAGTATTTTCTATTCAAGAAAAGTGAAAAAGCAAAGTCAGTTGCAAAGGGGAAAATGGATCCAAACAGAATGAGACATAAGCAATAAGGAGTCCCTCATACAACATCGATAGCAGGGTCTGAAAAATAACGCAATGAAGAGGAACCATGCATAACAGGAACTTTGTACAAGTTGCTTGTTACTGAAGAATCAAGATATTATATGCACTCTGCCCTTCCAAACTACGGCGCAGATCCAGAGAGAGAGAGAGAGCAGGACAGCGTAATATTGTGCCTTAGAACCCAATATGCAATTAAAAGTCAACGGCAACTAGCCCAA
Organism: Syzygium jambos; assembly: GCA_031216235.1. Lineage (NCBI taxonomy): Eukaryota > Viridiplantae > Streptophyta > Magnoliopsida > Myrtales > Myrtaceae > Syzygium > Syzygium jambos. The sequence continues at coordinate 18,404,282 of CM062228.1, forward strand.
AATCATTGTTTATGTAATCTTGTAAACATAACTCGAATAACTAGAAGAACAAGTGCACATGACCCTGTTGCAGTGATTGTATGGCATTCAAACGCTTGTTCACATGTCAGAAAATATTCACTCCAAAGGAAAAAATTTTACTTTAACCAAGAGGGTTGAAAATTTCCTTACCCCCTCCTCTTCCCATAAAATATAACAAAAGAAAAAAAAAAACCATCCAAGCTCCACACTGTCTATCATCGTAAATCTTTGATATCCAGTAGCAAATATATGCTAAGGTAGCAGTGATCTTGACATAAGAGGAGAAGTCATCATGGCAGAATGTGAATTATTACAAACTCATTACAAATTTAATACTAACATTAACAGACAAGATCGTAATAAATATGATAGGCTACGAACAATTAAGATCACATCAACCCAAATGATCAAAATTACTCATAAACCACTAATTCTAGCATGAATTAAGCAGCATTTACCTGTACAAGGAAGAACGGCTGAAATTACGCCTTAAAAACTTGGCCACATGCTCAAGAGCTCGGCACATAATAGGAATTAAAGCAACTGACGAGTAAAAGCAATGTCATAAGAGGAGGAGACTAATTAAACCAAAATAGAATATTAGAAGCCAAGTTCTGCTTACATTTAAGGTAAAGATGCGAAGTGACAAATGTCAGGCAGTAGATGAAGTAGATGAAATCCTTGGTCACTATTATTGTTTGAAAGTAAACTTGCAAAGCTTGCATATTCCATGCCCTAGGTTTCTGCAATGTGTGTGAACCATTAATGGGAGCATAACAAGGAACAGTCTAGATCAGCAGATTAAAGGATAGCTGATCATACCCCATATAATGAGTACAGAGAATACACAGACGAACATGCGGTGCCCACAAATGAAAGACGATATGCCCTATTTGAAAGATTTCGAGGCACAAATGGGAATATAGCCAGTACAGCCACCACGAATACCTGCCACACAATGACACAAAATGGCAATCAGCATATGCACGATCAATTACAACAGCTGGTTGACATGCTCCTGTAAGACCCAAATTTTTTTAATTCTTGGATATCATATCATGAAAGCTTTTACAAGGGTATCCTTCAATGGAAAGTACATGTATATAGGCACATAATGAAGCATGGATGAAATCTCATCGTACCCAAGCATTGACAGAGAATTGTACAGTTTGCCGATCCCAGCGCAAAGAAGCTGGATTTGAAGCCGAAGTTGCTGATGCGCTAGAGCTTCCGGTAGAAGATCCTAAACCAAAGAATAGGGTTCAAAATCATCAAAAAGAATTTTCAAATCGGCACATGGTAGTGTATCAAAGTCGGCACATCTTATAGAATTTCATTGATACGTCCAACGCCATTCCTATCAAAGTGGCCAATGTCAATGTATTTTACCAGTGCTACGGGATCGAGGCTGCTCATTGGTCGTTGATGAAGCTGAGGATTGAGTAGATTGCCTTGCTGACTGAGATGAACTACCGGAAGACATTGGCTCAACAATGAGATCAGAATCCTGCACAAATGGAGCTTAATTGTCATCGTACAAAATATAAACTGCGATAGCCAGAAGAGCTGATATCGCTGCAACTGAAAAAAATCGTTCACGCTCTAAGCACGATATCCCATCATTGCTTCATTCGTTTCTCTCGAAATTCTCCACAAAGCGGATGCGGTAAAGCTGAATCATCTAAAAATTTCCTCATTAACACCCCCATTCACGACAAAAGAGGGGGGTCACGCAGGAATCCACTATAATGGAGGGCAGAAAAGTCTCCCAAAATACAAACGATTGCGGACGAAGTTAATAACAAAAAGAGCCCCCTTTTAATGCAGAACCAACAGGAAGTTAAGACACACCCACATTTCAAGATTAAAATTCCTAACAAGCCGGTGGTCACCGCGTCGCGACTTCAATCCAATTAATCATAAGCAACCGAAACACGTCTGACATATCCAACCGCGCAGAACCTCCTTCTCAAGCTCGAGAGGCCAACTCGAACGACCGGAATAAACCTACAGCAGCCGCATCATCTACTCAATAAAACCTACCGCGAACTTCCAATCCCACCGGCAGGACCAATCCAATCCCTCAACTCCAAATCAAACACAACCACGCTCCCTCTCTCTGTCTCTGTCTCTCTCTCTCTCTCTCGACAGAAATCAAGAACGTCAAATCGCGAGCAAGCGCAGGCGAGAGAGGAGAGGAATACGATGTAGCGCTGGTAGAACTTGCGCTTGTAGTGGTCGACGACGTCGGGGCGGGAGGACATCTGCGGGGGGATGAGGATGTTGGACCAGTAATCCGCCCATCGCGGGTCGTTCTCGTAGTCGTACGCCGCCGCCGCGATCCTCCTCAGCTTCTGCGGGTCCTCCTGCTCTTCCCCCATCCCTCTCCCTCTCTCTCTCTCTCTCTCTCTCTCTAGAAGTTTCTGCGTGTTTTCTCGCAGAGGCTTTCTTCCCAGAGGAGAGAGAGAATCGAATCGAATCGAATCGAAGAAGATGGCGACGCCGACGACGAAGAAGAAGATGGGGGATCACACGGGCACCCTAAGGGCCGGGAGTCCCTTCTATGCTCCCGAAACGCCTCGTCGTATTACTTGTGTGCCAACGTCGTCGTTTCGCAAAACCAAATGACTCCCGTAGATACCTCATTTTGGGAGAATGACACGAACGGTATGCAATTAGGCCACTGAACTTTTAATTTATTCAATATGATCATTGAACTGTAACCCAATGTGTAATGCGATCCCTAAACTTTTAATTTGTTCAATGTGGTCATTAGAATTTTAGAACATATTCAATTTAGTTTCCAAACAATATAAAAATGTTCAATGGCACTCCTAATCTTGAATCAATGGAAATATATTATTGACATATTACACATTAAGCCAAAATTCAGAGGTCATTTGTGCCATTATCACTCATTTTCTTTTTCCCTATTTACTTTTCCGTTCTTATTCCTTTTTGGCTTATAATTCTCATTTGGTCAAAGATCAATGATTCGATAACAATGATGTTGAGGCATTTTTTCAGTCAAATGATTGTCACCAAACCAAAATTGCTTTTTTTTTTTTATGTTGAGGCATTTTTTCAGTCAAATGATTGTCACCAAACCAAAATTGTTTTTTTTTTTTGCCAAAAGAAAAAATTTGCGATCCATTGCATCAAATGAGGATTTATTAATATCCTGTCTAAAAACAGAAATTATAGTAAAATATATAAATTACAATTTTTGTCATTTTCCTTTGCCAATAAAAGAAAAATGGAGGGATTGATTTTGGTGGCCTAAACGGAGGAGACTCTCCACTAGATTCCCAATTGCATTCTCTTTCTCTTCCATGTCTGCAAGGATGATTGGAAAAGAGGATACTTTATCCACATTGTAAGAATCAGCAAAAGAGCTCATACATACATATATATATATATATATATATATGCACGAATCAAAGATGAATACAATACAATGAATTGCTAAATCAAATGCTGAACCAAACAACTCTCTAAGCATAAACGGCTATCCTCGTGGCACGGGGAAAAAGAACGTTGGAGTTTGCGAGATTCTACAAGGGAGTTGCCTCGTTTCCCGGGAGATGCGATGAATGGCTCCTAATCTGGCATTGGGTTGTTACGATAGAGCATCGCTCGGAACGGGTTGTTCTGTTTGTACTCGACTCAGAATCAAACCCCCGGGGGCAGGTTCGTTTCGGTACTCGTGAAGTCCGACTAAATGCTCTGGTCTGCAGACCCACGGCTTCTCCAGCTGCTCTGAGTTCTGTCAAAAAAATCAGTGCTATAGTCTTGGCTACCAAATGCCATCCGCTGGAACATCCTGATCTGCGCGGATTGCTCTCTGGTATCGTAGATTTCGCTTTGCCCTGGTCTCATTCCGTTGCTGAGATCTGACAATTCGTCCAATGAATCTAAAGCCCTAACGACCTGCCCAAAGACGAAGGACCCAAACGAGTGCTTGGATTTTAGCATATACCTTCGCAATAGACCGAGAGCATGAAAGTTACAGCAGGTGAATAAAAGGAATACCTGACTCATACGCAGCCTTTTTGTGGCCGAATGCCGAACACAAGCTGCGGCCGCCTCTATCATTCGGAACATCTCACTTTCAACGTACTGTTTTTGTAGCTTCGAATCTACCAATGGCTCGAAGTCCTCAGTGTCAAGTGCTTGAGTGAGCAACGGTCGGGCCTGAAAAATGAGGTTCAACCAGATGAATTTGTCGTCTAAGGATTTACAGAAGTTACGTGTTCGCGAATACAATCAGCACAGAAAGTGACGCCATTTAAATTATAGTTCCAAAGCTTCCAAGTATTTCCTAAAGGTGGACAGGTGCCACGGGCAAAACAGTTTTACACATGTCAAACACTTGCCAGAATGGTGACTAACCATAATGTGAGGATAATTTCTGAATGAATGCGGATTCATCCTGAACAACAAGTTTGCACAGCAACAGTATGGAAGTAAAAATCAATCGACATTCACCAAAGCTTACCCATTCAACCAGGCTCTCATCACCAATTGGCTGAGAGGCATCTACAGGCTTGCGTCCAGTAATCAGCTCCAAAAGAACAACCCCAAAGGAATAAACATCAGATTTTTCTGTCAACTTTCCACTAGTTGCGTACTCTGGAGCCATGTATCTGAATTACCGATTGAACTAATCAGGGCAGGTTAAAAGGAATTTAATCAGAAAGAATGCAGGAGCTGATTTAACGACATGCTCTGGAGCCTCCATGCCATAAGACAGTGGAGAAAGCTCTAATGCATATTTAAATATATCAACATGATAGACCTGATACGACATCCGTTTAATGGTGAATTTGTTCTCAAATCAATGAATCAAATAAAAGACAAACTCCAATTTTTTTCAGAAGGGAGCTCTCAGATGGGGTAATTTTATTATGAAAAAGAAAGCAACAGTAACTTTTAGCCTAGCGAACATGACATGAAAATATTGCTTGATGGACTGACGAATGGAAGCATTTACATACCCAAAAGTCCCCATGACTCGTGTTGTAATGTGCGTATTTGAATCCAATGCTAATTTTGCAAGACCAAAATCTGAGACCTGCAGTTAGAGAATTCATCTTGCTAAAATTGGTAAAGCTAAATGCCAAACAAAATCCAAGGCAAAACTAGTCCAGCTCAAAACAGAGTAATGTTTCTTGGAGAAAGAACTTTCATTTGCAGAGTAATAACCCACCTGAGCTTCAAAGTTCTTGTCAAGAAGGATGTTCGAGGATTTTATATCCCGGTGTATTATACGAGGATGGCCTTGTATGAGAGAGAGAGAGAGAGAGAGATCAGCTTATTATAAATCTGCAATAATCTGACTAAAGGAAGGCAAATGGAAATTATATGTAAGCTTTTCATCTTATTTCCATGAAGTCCATTGCTAGGAGATGACATTAAACCAAAATAATCAATTGATGAAGCTCAATGTTGCATGAAAGTATTGCCAAAAACAAGAGTTCTACTGCCTGTTTCCTTCTCATTGCGATCCCTAAAAGTAGTTCTTGCACCTCTGTCAGAGCAATAGTACTTGGGAAGACGATAACAAATGGATGTTTAACTTATCACATGTTAAAGTAGCAGGAAAATATTTTTAAACAGGTGTATGCATGGACAGGAATAGAGGGGAATTAATAAATAAATAAATAACTGAGGGAAGAGAGAGAGAGAGAGAGAGAGAGAGAGAGAGAGAGAGAGTATTACAATCTTCATGCAGGTAAGCTATTCCACGAGCAGCACCAGCAGCAACCTTCACTCTAGTCGCCCAATCCATGACAGGCCGGCCTTCACCTAAGATTAAAGGAAATAGAGGTATGAAAAGGTAAGGAAAACCATCATATTAACAATGATGCTGCACGACTTGTCATTGAACTAACTTAATGACTATTTGAGAAGCAACATGGTAAAGAGCACTTGCAAGTGGATCATCTACTTTCAAGAAAGTAAAAGGATCATAACAGAGTCAATCAGCACATTATTTGCCAAAATTTGACAACTCCTGAAATGGAAACAAATGGGTGGCGTGGTTAGATAATCTAAAACACAACCTGTGAATCTAACTAGAACAGCTATTAGTTTCATGGTGCTACTATGCTCACTTGAGAGCTACATATACATATGAACATTGCAAAGCACAAGAATTCAAACTTAATTCTTTGAACTCTGAATCAGAAGTATGTCTTACCATGGAGATGGTAGTGAAGGGTGTCATTTGGAACATAATCATAGACGAGCAACCTATTTTGCTCAGATATACAGTATCCCACCAACGAAACTAAATGACGGTGGTGCACTCTGCTAATAATCTCGACCTCTGCTCTAAACTCTCGCTCTCCTTGTCCACTGCCAATCTTAAGCTGCTTCACCGCAACTTCTCTTCCATCTACCAACGCACCTTTGTATACACGACCAAATCCGCCTTCTCCCAAAAGATTTTGGGTTGAAAAATTGTCAGTAGCATGAGCTAGCTCATCATATGTGAACCATGACTTTGAGTTGTTTATGCCTCCTTGTTCCGAGGGTGAATACATGAAATTGCTGCCAGAAGCACTTCCTGCTCGCATTATTGGCGAGCAGGGCTGTAAAAATAGTGATTCTGCAATTCAAAAGAAGGGATCAAATTATCTCTGTAACTAGTATTAGTAAGGCGGATGTGCAGCTACTGTTCTCTTCAGTGTAGCATAACAGACACGTTTTCATAATGGATTGAATTATTTTTCCCATAAAGTGCTATTTAACATATGACATGGTTTAATCCAGGCACAACACTATCCAGATATGTTTGATCACTTATTTCATTCATAAATGTGATTAGTATTAGAACTGACCAGGAATAAGTCTACAATGCAGTTACAGATGCTTTCTCGTTAGTCAAACTGCAATATTCATAATTCTCATTTGAAAAGAGTAAAGACCAGTTATAGTTCTGACTAAATTGCAATTTTTCCTTTGTGTGAACTTTCAGCTATGGAAATGTCAACTGTTTAGCAACTGGATATGGAACCCAACTTGGTCTAGTTTAGCATAAAGAGAGATCCGACCATAACATCATCATGAATTAAGTCGCGAGATTAAACACAATGAACACAACTTATCCGTCAATTGTTTAGTGCATTACCTGAGTTTTGGGAGGAGGCAAAGGGAGAAGGCATATTGTATCCAACATTTGACTGAGCACCCCGTCTCTTCCGTTTTTTTGCAACCCACACAGCCATGACAAGAAGACTCAGAACCAGGAATCCAACCACTAGGCCAATCGCCACAGCTCCACCGGTCTTTAGTCCCCCTGCGTCCGTGGATGTGGAATTCGCAATTACATTTGTCCCATTAGTAGACCTTGCCGTAGGCTTTTCAGTGGGAATGGAAGGTAATGGTGACAAATTCGGACTTCTGGCTGCTGATGAATTGCTGGGAGGAGAAGGAGGTGACGGCACAGGAGTGGAGGATGAGGGAACTGAAGGAGGTGACGCGGACTCTGAGGGAACTGAAGGAGGTGACGCGGACTCCGGTGGTGAATTTGTTGTTGGAGGTGGAGAAGTCTTAGGGCTAGAGGGTGGTGGAGGCGAATGGGAACTTGATGGTGACTTCACTTGTGGAGGAGGTGGAGATTTTGACGATGGGGTTGAAGGAGGACTCGTTGCAGGTGAAACTGGTTGAGGAGGAGGAGGACTAGGAGGAGGTTGGGAAACCGGCGGGGTCCCCGCCAGAGGCGTCGGAGGGGCCTGGGCCGGAGGAGGAGCGGCCGCGGTCGGTGGTGGGGGTGATGGCACATTTGGAGGAGGTGGTGAGTTCACAGCCGGGGGAGGGGTGGCCGGTGGCGATGGTGGGGGCGACCGCGGGGGTGATGCTGGAGGTGATGGTGGTGGCGAAGCCGGTGCTGTCGGGGGCGGCGGCGGCGGTGACGGGGGCGGCGAAGGGGGTGGCGCGGAAGGAGACTTAGGTGGTGGAGATGCCGCCGCCGCCGGCGAGGGCGGCGGACTAGCTGAAGAATTGGAGGTAGTGGAGGACGGAGGCGAGGCCAGGGAAGGAGAAGAAGAAGATGGAGAAGGCGATTTTGATGCCATCTTCCGCAAACGAATCACCTCACAAATGACATGTCCGAAGTGCTAATCCATCTCCAAAGATTTCCAAGACCAGCAATAGCAAAAGCTCCAATATTCACACTCAAAACTAAACAAACACTAACGCATCAAACAATCTAGGTACGCTCCTTCAACTCCCCCACAAGAACCAGCCTCGGAAGTCAACCGCGGAAGCGCCAGTTCCCGACCCTTTTCTCCAGAAACGCCTTCTTGGACGAAAGCCAGACGAACAAACTCGAAAATCCCGAGCAGCAAGCAGATCAAGACACGCACCTTTGAACTACCAAAACTCAAGAATGAATGGCCGGAAACTGCTCAAGCAAAGATCAAGATGCAACTCCACTGAGGACACCAAAGGGTGAGACGGGGCAAATGCAGCGAGCCCAGATCGGCCAAATCGATGCCCGAGAAATCCCAGAAACCCGAAACCCACCAAAGCCTCACCTTGCCGTAGTTCTTTGGTCAGAACTTATGGCGTAGGAATCGGGGAATCTTGGAAATCACAGTGCTGTGCAAAGGAGACAAGACAGCTTCTTGGGACGGAGGAGGGGGAAAGAAATGGTGGCCAGATCGTGGAGCCTCAAAGCACGCGGACACCAACGTGGGGGCGACTTGCGGGGAGGTTACAGAGCCTTGTTCACATGGATGGGGTGGGAGAAAGAGGAGAGGATTGTCAAATCCTCGCCACGTTCGTAGGCAGCCGAAAGCACTGTTAAGTGTTAACTATCCTAGCTGTTGTCTCTCTTTCCTCTCTTTCCTCTCTTTCTTCTCTTTCTTGCCGCGAGATTTACGGATCCCTTTGTTCCTAATTGCACGATCATTAATCCTAGGGAAAAAGAGGAAGGAAATCATGGACGGTGCTGTACGTTTTTCAAATTCAATTAGAACATGGAGTCAAAGAATATCTTCACCCAAATTCCCGAGGATTCTTTGCATGTACACTTCTATACTATGCTTGTGCAAATTCTGTTGGCGAATGCCCTTTTAGAGCATTTGTGAAACGATCAATCAAAAGAAATTTACGATTTTGATAAGTGTTTTTAGGGGCACTCGTAGGAAAAAAAAAAAATCCACACCGGTTTTCGGGCAAATTTGCCTATTTCGTGTTTAGCCATCTTTGGATTGGGGGTAAAAACCGGTTATTCACGCCATGGGAGAGATTCAATTCATGAATGCTAATCTGTTTTTGTGATTCACTAGCGCTTCTTGAAATTCTTACCAATGTTGTCATTTTACCTATATAGTTACGTTTAATTTTTTTAAATATTATGGCCCATGTATTGTGACCTTTTTTTTTTGCATGAAACACCCAAAATCATTCAAAACAAAATGTGCGCCGATATGCGTAGATTTTGGCACAATTTTTCAAAACTCAAAATAACTTTCGTTTTTATCGAAATCTAATCGTTGGACCAAAAACAAAAGTCGCTCAAGATTCAAGAAAGCAACTCAGAAAAGCCCAAACGCACTCGTCCGTTATCCAGGTATTTTTCAATTTTAGAATATTAATTATTTGTCATGGAGACTGAGATCAGCTTTAAATTAATCAACCAACAAAACAATTAAACCAGAGCATAATAGAATTATCAAGATATCTAATTAAAAAAAACTAATCATTTACACCGGCAACATGCTTTGACAAGATCAAATCCATGTTACTGGATCTTATAGAATTATACGTGCAGCAGACAGTGCAGGTTCGCTCTATGGTTGCCGCAGTTTTTATGGTGCAATGAAGCAAAGACACGTTGGTCCATGCTCCTTGCACTAAATATCATATGCTTTCCCAGTTTGACTTTTTGCATGTTCATCAGATCCTTCAACCACCACCACGCTTGCTCAAATCTGCACGTTCTCGTTACAGTAACAATCCCCGATTTCGTCTGACGCGGAAGACCAAATCAAACTACTGATCAACCGAAAGCCGTGCCCAATGCACCGGGCAGCAATTCGCCGAACTGCTTTGAGCCCTCGCGTGAAGACATACTACAGGACCATTCCCGGCGATACAAACCGTGAAAATCCCGAGTAGTTTGTCGACAAGATCTGAGTTTTGTTGTTTTCTTGGGGAGATGGTTCTTTCACCATATGTTTTAATCAAGGGCAACAATGTATGCAGAAAACGCCACCAAAGTTTGTTGAGCTAAGGGTGGAAGACTGGGTCTCAAATTGCTGTCTTATAAGACAAGAAATAAAAAATCCGTTGTAGCTTGTCCTGTTCCTCTTGCCCTCCCGGAGGGAAAACCAGAGGTGGGTGCTATCATGATCTAATTCTCTAAACTAATCAACCTGGTATCATGTTTGACAGCTTCTGAATCCCTTCCCATGCCAGGCAAGAGAAGGAATAAACAAATGCAATCTCCGAGCTTTAACTCGACTCAACTAACTAGGGAGTTGAGACCTGCTCTTAGTTTTTTATATGCTTATCTCGAAATCTCACTTAGCACAATGCAGAACGGGGCGCCCGGATTAAAAAAATTATAGAGAGAGAGAAGAAAAAGTGGCAGCTCGTGGCGTGTTCTGCTATCTGGTTTTACACGATTGATTAATATTCGCCGCCCTATGAGTCTAAAGGCAGTTTGATCGGCCCGGCTGTCAATGTGGCGATTGCTAATGATGCCAACGAGTTGTATCATGATTTTAACCGATTTTCACCGGCTGTACCAGGATGAACGGTTTGATGATTGAGTAAGGCCTAACTTCGCTGCCAGCACTGAATTCAGCTGACTTCTGCGCATTGACAAGCGCAGCGTGTTACCTTTAACTATATGTTATTTGCACCCTTCGAGGGAGTGAGAGAGAGAGGCTGGCTTCTCACAGCTATAGATTCAAAAATAATCAGCTGCGACCAGATCAGCTGATGAGACTACCATCTTTGCATACGGTTTCTCCACCGTGACGAGGGTCAAAGATCTTTCGACCGGATGATCGTCAAAGCAATGAACTACAAAATGGAGTGCCCAGTGCAGGACTAATCTCGCCGTCTTGATGAAATCATTTTGAGGACTGGAGATCATCAATAGGCTGTTTGTGTTCATAAAGATAAACACTAAGAAATTGGCTTCATTCTGAGCCAGTCAAATAGTAAGCAAGCGTTTCTATTATGCTAACGACGATCTTTCTCGTGTTAAGGTGATGTCATATCAAAGAAATGTTTCATGAATTGTGCTCTGAGACCAAAGAAGCAGGCGGACGTTATTTTCCGTTCATCTTGACAATCTGGTATCAGGTGACGTCTCTAAAGGGATTGCAGATTTGTTTTCCCCAGGGCGTCGCCGTATGTCCAAAACCAGGTGGCATAATTGACCTAGAGGAACACAAGTATGTACGGTGAGAGAAATTAGTGTACTAGCTAGTTATACTAAGGAGAACTGTAAGAACAAATTCAAAAGAGATGACCCTCACCCAATACAGTAAAGATGAATTCGAGTCTATTAGCCCCCTCAAACCCGTAGACGAGGCTTCATAAATCCCGTGTACTTCGCTAGAGCAACAAGATTAATAATGTTGGAAACCAAACAAGCCCGAGACAATTACTTCTCTTGCTGAGCACTGATAAATACCGATCTCACACAGCACAAGATAACTCTGCAATATACAAATATCAGCAGAAGAGACGTTGTTCCACTGACAGACCGTATCCGGCAGCGGCAGGGCCCCTTCTTGGAGACACATAAATAATAAACCGTCTAGGCAAAACAAACATCATGAAGTCCTTAGCTCATGAAGTTTCAATTACAGAGTGAGAGGTAGCTCCACAAATGCAAAGAGTTGGAAAAGAAAAGGAAATGCTGTGCACCCACCAAGATTGCCAGCCCCAGCACCTCTAGCAAATTAAAGAGCAATAGCTTTAGTGCTTGGCAAATAACTTGAAGATTTTTGGCAAGATATCCTACCGAATGTCCATGTCAGGCAATCCAACGGCCTGGCAGAGAACATGTTTTGTTACTCAAGAGGTCAACATAAACAACATACAAAATCTCTGTGTGAGAGCAAGAGCAGGCGTGACTGTTTCCTGAGGTACGACGTACCCCCAGGTCACAGATGATAATACACACTTGTATGTTTAGAACAATAATTTAGCAAATTAGCTTAAAATCAACTTGAGAGAGCTGTAAGACACATCGAATATGAACAAGCAGACCCGAAGCTAATAATTTAGTTGGCACTCTGTTTATTGGCCCCCTAGAACCAGCAGATTTACAACTAATTGCGGTTATTACAGCAATGAAAGTAACTTTAGTGTAAAGTTGTGAAGCTTGAGCTGCATAAGACCACTTTCTTCTCGTACCTTGAAATTCAGAAATCCACAAGGTAATAATTTGCAGCACGAAGGAGCGTAACTTGGTAATCTCCTTCCATCTAAACAAGCAGGAATTTAATTTGGTATCAGCCTGATGGAATACTGGAATCAATGATGTCAGAACCTACTTTTCCTATTTAAAAAATCTAAGGTTTGATAACAAACTTCAAAACACTGCTATAACTCATCACTGATTTACTAAAACAGAGTGCAGGAGATTTAACTGATATCAGCAAGCATCTCATAAGCACAGAAGTGTTAGGCAAAGTGGATAATGTAATTGCAGCGACGTGTGACAATATTGAAGGATCACGGAGAGAAGCAGAGTTAGTGAATCATTTTATTCCGAAAATAGATACACAGCGTGCAAAGCGATTGTCATATAAGTACATGAATGCTCCAAAAAAATGAGCAACAAAAATATCTCATCTAAAGCGATTCAATCAGTCCCTGAAATAACAATTTCAGTGACAATAGTGACCAAACCAACAGTACTTTCCTCCATCACTGCATCCTGTCTCTTCTTCATCGCCTCTACTATGAATCCACCACAGTAGATTCGAAAGAGAGTTCCCATCATCATGACCGCTCAAGCTCCTCACTTTTTCCAGCGCACTACCTTTGTCAAAAATCCCTTCCAAGGAATACACAAACCCTTTCCACCCTTCAATTCCCTCCCTGTTCAGTGCTGGGTATGTCCAATTAACCAGCTGTTTCACAAACTGGATATCTGAGAATAGAACCTCAGTGATAGGCAACAAAGGCAAAACCTGAATTCCAAGCCTACAATCTCTGCGCTCGGCTCCAGCGAACCAAAGACCACTGTCCCTTTTGTTAGACCACAGAACACCCACCACCCTGTTCTCCCTAGTGAAGTCTTCCTCATATAAATTATCACCTTCTCTAACATGCCACCATGTTTGAGCAGCTTGAATTTCCATTGCAGCGAGCGTCGACCCGACGGCAACAAGATGGGTGTCTCCATAGGCCAATCCCATTAAAGCAGCTGAATAGTAAGCATTCACAGCCTCGCTCGTGCTCTCCTGATTCCGCCCATCCGCAAATTCAGTCAATCCACCAGCCCAAGAGTGCAATTTATACAGGTCAAAGCACCTCAGACGCGGATAATTGGAATTCGATCTTCTCCCCAAGTTCATGAAATCCGCCATAAGTGAATAAGCTTGAGGCCTATACTTCCTTCCCCATGCAGGATCAATCTTGGCGAGAACAGCAATTGCATAAAGAAAGTACCCTAAATGATAGTGATGATCGTTGTACAGCCCGAAGCCAAAATCTTCGCCAGGATTGGTCGATCCTAGCTTGGTGATGATCCCACCCCATTTCGCATCATACAAGAATCCATTACCACCAAAAGTCCCATCCAACCATGGCTCTATGGTGCTCTTCAGATATTTTCCGATCGCCGGGATGACCTCAGGATAACACACCTCCTCGGCAATCAAAGCCAGCCTTGCCGCCCTGGCAATCAATTTCCCATAAAAATAAGACGAGGCCGTCGTTATTGCAGCCGGATTAAGGGACTCAACATCGCTACAAAGGGCTCGAATAATTTCGTCGTGCGACTCTTCCTTGACGCCCCTGATCGAATGCCAAGTAACAGAGACGGGATCAGACCTCAACACCCAGGAATCTCCAACCACACCAACAAGATCGCCATCGATACTCCTATACTTAAAATCCTCCAGCACGGAGACACCACAGTCCTCACCGGACAAAAGTCGAACATGTAGCGGGTGCGCGAGCATGAGCAGATCCCCCCACCCTCTCTTCTCCCATTTGTACTCCAAACAAAACGGCCTGGTGAACACTGCCTCGCCAGACAGAGCATACGAAGAGCTGAACCTATCCAGAACCTCCTCGCTAAATGATCCGCCGTCGGGCAAGCAGGCAATCCTGATGACCCCGGAAAACCTTCCCGAGGTCATCGCATTGAGGCTCTGACTGAAACTGATCGGCGAGGAAGTGTAAACGAGCCAAGTCTGGTTGTTGTTGAGCTTCACGGTGTGCTTGGTGCGGCTGCTGTTCGGAGAGAGCGAGAGGATGGCGTGGATCGTGGAGATCGCGACCTCCGCGCCGCTGTTGACCAGGCAGGTCACGTAGGGGCTCCCCCGGACGAGGACGAACCTCAGGTCCGACGCCGCGAAGTCCAGCGTCACGCCGAGGTCGCTGTACGACGAGATCACGTGCCGCGGCGCCGCCGACGTGCCGCCGCCGCCGGCGGACAGGGCGGCGGAGATGGTGAGGTCGGCGTTGAAGACCTGGTACAGGAAGGCGGGGCCGGCGAAGCGCGTAGGGAACGAGACGGAGACGGAGGACGGGGAGGGCTTGACGAGGTAGGGGTGGACGTACTCGGCCTGGTCGCCGTTGTTGAGGGCGAAGTTCTGGAAGAAGGAGTTGGTCGGGAGCGGGGCGGCGAGGAGGCCCGGCGAGAAGAAGGGGGACGGGTCGGGGAGGACGGTGGACTCGCCGCGCGGGAAGACGAAGGGGAACTTGGGCTTCGGCGGAGACATCGGCGGCGGCGGCGGCGGCTGCAGCGGGGTGGACGGCGGCGGAGGATGAGGAGGAGGAGGAGGAGGGGGAATATATGGGGCGGGCGGAGGAGGAGGAGGAGGAGGAGGAGGACGGCGGCGTTTGCGGAAAGGCTTAGTGACGAAGGTTGAGACCCTTCGCAGCAATTTCTTCACCATTATTTTATTAAATTAAATTAAATTGAATTATTTTGTTTGGGGGTTGGCGGTTTCGTTACCCGCGTTCACCAGATTTTTCTCTCCTCCGTCCTTTTCTTTTTTTTTTTTACTTCAATTGATGATGACTCGCCAGAGGAAGAGGAGAACAAGGAAGGAAGTGGATTATTACAGTGAACTAGGAAAATCAAACCTCAGAGAGTCGAAAACTCTTCGAGGTTTTGATCGTCTTCTGTCGGGTCGCGATCGAATCGCCGGGAATTGATTTCTCGCGGGGCTTTTTTTCCCGGTTCCAATTCGAAGGGTCTAACGGGATTGGAAAGGGTTCGTGACATTTACCCGAAGAAATTCGATGAAGACTTAGGATGAGCACAACGACAAGGACGAGGATGATGACGATGGAAATGGAGTTGGTGAGTTGATGTCGATGTTTTTTCTTGTCTTTTCGAATGGAGGGAGGGAGGAGAGAGATTGGATTGGATTGGATTGGAGGTGAAGTTGGTGAAGGGACTGGGAAGGCAATTTAAAATGGATTTGGGGAATGTGGAAGTGGGAACTGGAAGCAAAGGATCGATGCAGGGGAACTCCTGGAATTCTTCAGAGGCAAGGAAGGGACAGAGAGAGAGAGAGAGGGTTCGAAAGGTCTAGTGAAGGTGAAGTCATGGAAGATGGTGTGGAAGATTGGGGAAAAAGATGGGGATATGCGGACAAAAGAGGAAAGAGCCTTGTAAGGACCTGCCAAAACTTTGTTCCTAGGATAAAGGCAGAGTGACTCGATGAAAACAAAAAAGGTAATGGAATGGCTTTTGGACGACATTTGCTGCAGGTACAATCGTTAAGGATGTCCAAACTCCTATCCTTGGTATATTCTTTCACTTCCTTTTGAGAGGAAAAAGGGGCGAGTCTCGCGTTTTGGCCCGGCGAGAAAACGTCGACTGAAGAGAAGGGCTCGAGTAACTGGTGTTATCAAATTCGAAGATGGCATGGGTTTAAGAATTCGTGTTGGTAGAGTTATCTATGTAGGTCTTACTGATATATAGGATGGATTATCACATGAAGTTCTGCTGCACGTGAAATGTTGTGTGTTACTGGTGTACAAGTGAGGGGGAAGAGGGTTGATTTTTCCCCATCATCATTATCAGGCACTCTTCTTTCGACCCGAAGAGATACTCGACATTCCGACTTCATTACATGGAACAAGAACTTGTTCCACGTGTCGACAGGACCAGGCATGCTCCAATGCACGCAACCGGCCACCGTCATGTTGGTTGTGCCATCCATCGGTCTAAGGATCATGGCCTTGGTGGTATCCAGCAGTCTAAATGTCAAGCCCCTCTCGATTCCCTCCCTTTCAGCCGCCCTGAACTCCTCTACTTGGGTCAAGTAGAACTCAAAATCGGGTCCCTCGAGCTTTGTCCCGTCGCCCGTGAACCATCTCATTATTTCGTAGAGATTATGCATTTTCAACAAAATATTTCAGTCGCCATTTCCAACTCTAGATTTCTGCATCATTAGAAACGAAGGACATCTTCATTTCTGCCACATTTTAGATAGACAAATGTACGAAGTTTTTCCTAGAGAAGTTTAAGAAATGCCATATTCAAGAGCAAATGTGCTAGCGTCTGAACCGAGACCTGCATCATTAGCTTCGATTCGAATCATCATTAGTGAAAAACTGTCGACCGTGACCTAGTCCTCTTGCATAAGCTGATCTTTCAAGCATTAGTCACTATGCAAATGAGTGTACTAGCCAGAAGAGCTCTTACGCCAGCCAGAAGGCATAGCAAACTGTTTATTCTAATAACAAGTGAGAATCGTTCTTGGGTCCAATTGGACGTTGCTTTAGTTTTGCATTTTCTCGTAACACCACTTATGTCGTGTGTAACTATCGCAGAGGGGTTTTAAAGATGAATGCAGAACAATAGGTTTGGATATATTCTGCTACGTCTATAACAAACAATCTGCGGTTTTCCCTCATCGTGCACTCTTCTACGTCTGCCCCCGAAGAGATTCTCAACTCTCCGACTTCATAATGTGAAACAAGAACTCGTTCCACAAGTCGATAGGACCCGGCAGACACCAATGCACGCAATCGGCCATGGTCACGTTTCTCAGCAACATACGCCCGAAATGGCCTGGGTGCCCATCGGGTCTCTGGATCATTGCCTCGGTAGTGTCCAGCAACCTAAATGTCAGGCCCCTCTTGATTCCCTCCCTCTGGGCCGCCCTGAACTCCTCCACTTGGGTCAAGTAGAACTCCAAATCCTCCCCCTCGATCTTGGCCTCTCCGCTCGTGAACGGCCTCGTCCTTGCGCAGCTCCCTCCGGTGTTCCATGTGCCGTTCTCAAAGTGCGCAGGAGAGAACGTCCTCAAAAACGTCATGCCGTTATAGGCCTTTTGACTTAGGAGTTCTCTAAAGGCGGTTCGAAAGGCCATTCTATAACCGTGAAACTTGGTGAGGTTGGTGATGTTGTTCAGCTTGCAAGAGCTGCAACCAATGGCTTTGCCCTTTTCGTAGAACATCAGAGGCCGGAAAAACCATTGGCCGGCCGAGATGACGACAAAGTCGAAATTTGCAATCTCGGATGCCCAAGATGGCTCGGGCTCGTCTAAGTAGAGGCTCATGATGCTGTTGAAGGAGTGACCATCTGGGTCTGCATCTCTGGACTTCACCAAGAATGGAGCCCAGAATGTGGCTAGTGTGAACTTGTGATCTGAGAAGTACCACCTTTCGAAGATTACTGTGCCGAGTGAGTAATTGTAAGATACTTTCTCAGGAAATTCCACCTGAAAGATCATCTTTTGAAGCTGAGAACCAACTTCTTATATATTAGAGATTTCTGCATCATCCAATGGACCATAGAAGCTCTCAAATTGGTGAGAGAGAGGCCTCTGTTCGTTCACCACACTTTGGTAAATGAAAAGGCTCACTTTTTGTCGCCGTTTTAGAGCGATATCACTAGAATTTAGCATGAAACAGTTCTACCACATTTTAGAGAGACAAAACCATGAAACATTTCATACACAGAGGAGTTAAAGGAACGCCGAATCATTCAATAAAAAACGTGGTAGGATGCATCCTTGTCTGGTTACTGATACACCGCACTCAAACCGGATCCCATATACATCATTCATTCGGTTTGATAAAGTATTGATTTGTACTTAACTTGCTTCAGCCAATAATTCGAGGCTTAACTCTCTCTATGCAAATGAATACTATAGCCATAAGAGGCCTCAAATGCAAATGCTGCATAAGCTGAGTAATTAAGGACACTGAGACAGCACTTACATTGGCCAGGAGGCAGAGCAGCGACTGCATTTGGTTCCTCCCAACCGAATCCCCCACAAACGCAAGCGATTTCCCTCGAGCCATCTCCAAGAACTGGCCCGCGTCGAACCGAGGCAACTCGCATTCGTCGGGCTTCCACCGCCACTTCAAGAACTCGGTGTCGGGCCTCCCCAACTTCAGGCAGTTGCGCTGATCGATGATTGAAGGGCAAGTCGCAACAGTGTAGTACACGCCATCGGGGTAATGAACCCACTTTCCTCTAAATACATCGCATCTCTTGTCCGCTTGCTCTGTTCTATTCGAAATGCCGGTGCTGATCTCCAACTCCCGAGATGATGGGACACCAAGACGCGGGCTAGTGACGAACAAATATAGGGGGATCGCAGCGAGAAGAACCGGCATCGAGGCGAGCATCAGTACCTTCTTGGTGCCGGTGGTCCTCTGTGGTGGGCTATTTACTGAGTGAAGCTCAGATACTGGGAGCTTCATGGTTGAGTGAGGCAAATGTCTAGTACAAGAAATTATTCCTGCATCTAGATCTATATATACACACACACATATTGTCTAACAAACATACATACATACATACATACCTACCTACCTACATACATACACAGATGACTGGCTTTATTACAATTAGTTCGTTAGGGCATTAACTTTTGAATTACATGGTCTGTAACATTTTGTTGGTACCTCCGTGTCCCTCTTGTGGACCTGTGGTATGCTAAGAAATCACATACCGCAGGTGCTAGTGCGACCAAATCATCCATTGTTAGGCATCATTTCTTGAATGAATAGTTAATGCCTGCATAATCAATTGATCGATTCGGATGTTCTCGAGTATGACTCAATTCGATGTTAGCTTGTTTGACTTCCAGCCACACATCTTCATGAACCGTAAGTTTGTGATAGACAATAAGAGAATCCAAAAGAATTCGCTCTCCAATTTAACTAGCCATCATGTGTAGTGATCGAGTTAATTATGCCTCAACCACCACGACGTGTTCGTTCAACATCTTATTTCTATTGCAAGCCCCCATTTTTGGTCGTTTGGATTCAGTTTATGTGCAAAGAATCCGGTGGACTAATGGACTTCAAAGTTCGCTTAATATGGGATTGTTCGTAGCTCTTAGTTCTGCATGAGTGAAGCTCGAACATGGCAGGTAAGAGGGGGTTCATGAATCTATTAATTGAGCTCTCGGGGATGAGGTGTCACCTAGCTTTTCAATGTTATCGACGATGAAACTGAATTTTCCAAGCTTCGTTTTCACCCGCCATGTTCGTTGTCAAAACATTTGAAAAATTGATCAAAACCAGAAAACCACTTTTCGAATTGTCGATTTTCTAATATGGTCGACATGAACAGACTCTACTTTCTTCGTCTACTTGAGGTCACTCGCGGGTTTTCTCATGATTTCAGCAGGCTGGCATGGGGGTGAGGATGTGTAAGGCCTCCATAAAGAAACAAACATATGACTATGCCGTGGGTCGCACGATGACGACGCACTGTTTCGCTTGTCATTAGAAATTCTTTTGGTTCAATCGAGTATTCGATCTTTCAAACTGAGAAATGATTGGGCCCCATCCGAAAAAAGAGAAGAGAGAGAGCTCCTCTTTACAAATCACAGGTGCTGCATATGGACACTATCCAGGACAACATGAAAACAAAGTTAATTCCTTAACAAGATGTGAAGCAAAGTGTCGGGTCCCAAGTGCCGATGGGACCGCGCAACTGGCAAAAGCATTCCTTAATCATCCGCACGAGGTGGCCAATGTCCATCGATGTGCACCCCTGTTCGACGCCGCTACGTCAAGCAATCGAAATTTCATTCAGGATCTTTCGCGCCTCTGTACAATCCAAAGCAAGCAAACCTCCCTTTTTCCGCAGCAGCACCTCTCCTCCTGTGACTAGGGATATCAGCATCGGCGGGTTTCATTCTCGCGCAGCTCATTTTAAGGTCGTGTGTTCGAATGCGAGGAATTTGGCCCCAAACGGAAGGGCAACTCGGGGTTCGCCGTGGCATTTCCGTGCTTTGCCAAAGAATTTTCGGCTGGAAAAACAGAAAATGCCGATTCCATTTTTCAAACGATAAGAAATGTTATTGACATGCGATTGCTTTTTTTATTCCTCTAAGATGTTGTGCAAACAGAAACATCATTTACGCACTTTCTGTAGCTTCCTTCGAGTAAACTTTACACCTTTCTCCGACTTCATCACATGAAACAAGAGCTCGTTCCACGTATCAATCGGGCCGGGCAAGCACCAGTGCACGCAATCCGCCCGGCCGACATTGCTCTTGGGCCAGTTACACTGGCGGTTCGGATGTCCGTCGGGCCTGAGCAGCATGGCCCGCGTCGTGTCGAGCAGCCTAATCTTCATGCCCTCCTCTCTCGCCCTCCTCTCAGCTTCCAAGAATTCCTCCACTTGAGCCAAGTAGAACTCCAAGTCGTAGCCCTCCAGCTTCTTCTCGTCGGTCTTGAACGGCCTCGTCCTCGTGCAACTCCCTCCGTCCGTCCAATCCCCATCCTCGAAGTGTGCCGGCGAGAACGTCCTCAGGAATGTGATGCCGCCCTCGCGGCTCTTCATTCCCATGATGGCATTCAGCGTGGTACGTAACGCGGTTCGATATGCCCAGAATCTGGACACCTCGGTCACGTTGGCCCGTCCGCATGCAGAACAGCCCAGGAGTCGACCGTTCTGGTAGTAGACAAGTTGGCGGAAGAACCATTGGCCCGCCGAGACGATGACGTGGTGGAAGGCGCCGATCTCAGAGGACCAAGCGCGGTGGGGCTCATCTAGGTGGAGGCTCAGGATGCCGTTGAGGGTTTGGCTGCCGCCGCCCGCGTCGGTGGTGCGGACCAGGAACGGGGCCCAGAAGGTGGCTAGGGTTAGATTGTGGTTTGGGAAGTACCACCGCTTGAAGTTGTAGTCAGTGGAGTACCTCAGAGAGATGTCCTCCGGCTGGTCAACCTAATGATTTTACACAGAGACGATCGGATATGAAACGAGAGGGACAATATAAGATCAAAGATAAAATTACAACACACTATTCATGATAAAAACGTAAGTCAACCTTAGTAGAAAACTTCGTATATAGAAGTTATGCTCGATATGAATACACTTATTTCCTTGGGTATAGAGGATAAAAATTATAATGAAATTCCCGCAAATAACATTGGTCCTTGTTTACTTCTCTCTTTCATCCTTAGGACAATAATTAGGAGGAAGGAATTTGTGGACATATAATATTCGGGAAAATTGTCCAAAAACTCATAAACTTTTTGCACTTTTGCCAATTTAATCCTAAACATTATCAAGTTTTGTCAATTGAGTCCATCCGGCCAATTTTGATCAAAATCGTTAATGTGTGTATCAGCCGTCTTATGTGACACGGCTAGCTCTAGTGTGGACAATTTTAATAATTTTTTTAATTTTTCTTTTCTTTTTTTCCTTCCTTTTCTTTACTTTCTTTTTCTTTTTTTTAAAAATTTTTGGTTCAGAGGGCCAACGGATTGGCTGAGGGTCAACAACCTCCGCCAACCACTAACCGAGGGCCGACAACCACCGCCGACCCATGGACAAGAGCTGCGAAGCCATCACCAGCCGCAAGCGAGGGCATCGCGGCCCTCGCCCTTTGAACCAAAAAAGAGAAAAAAAAATTGAGAAGAGAAAAGAAAAGGGAAGAATAAAAAATATCAAAATTATTAAAAATTAGTAAATTTTGTCCACATTGGCGCCCTGACTATGTCACATAGGATGGCCGGTGCTGCCTAAACTACCACTTCAGTAATTTCGGATCAAAATTCGCTGGATCAACTCAATTAGCAAAATGTGACAAAAATTTAGGACTCAACTGGTAAAATTAAAAGATTTAACACTGAACTGACAAAAAATACAATAAGTTTAGGACTTTTTAGACAATTTTGCCTACGATTTTTTTTTATAACCCAGGGAACCCCCGCACCGCCGACAGCCGGGGAGTAAACCCTGGAGGCGACACGTGCTAGCCACCACACACGTGCCACCGGTTAAGTCACCCTACGGCGCCCGGAATTCGAATACTCAACCTTTTGCGAGAAGAAGAGTGCGCGCTCCAGCAACGCCATCCAGACGGGTGGTATTTTGCCTACGATTTTCTTCTCTCAAATTTCCAAAAATAAAAAATAAAAAAAAATGTCATTCTAAGACCAGCTCGTATTTGACTTGCACATTTCTTTGCCTCTTGACTCTCTGGGAAAGAATAAACAATTGAAACATCGCAAGTTCATGGCCATACCGGAGTAATCGGCCAAATCAACATAAAACTAAACATAATTACGTAGACGAAGATTCATTGGCTTAGGCTCATCGCATCAATAATCACATGATAAACATGGTCGATCATTTGTAGTTTCTCCTGTTTTTTTAAAAAAGAGAAGGTGATTCGTTTGTGGCCAATAGAATAAACTAGTCAACCATAACTGGATCGAGCACTTACGCTAGACAAGAGACACAGCAAGGACTGCATGTGGTTCCTCCCCAGAGAGTCGCCGACGAAGGCGATCGACTTCCCCCTCGCCATCTCCATGAACTCGGCCGCATCAAATGGCGGGAGCTCGCACCCATCCGGCTCCCACCGCCACTTCAAGAACTCCATGTTGGGCCTCCCGAACTTCATGCAGTTCTGCTGGTCGCTTATCGCGTAGCAAGTCTCGTTCGTGTAGTACGTCGGTGCGTCTGGGCGGTACACCCATTTCCCCTTAAACACGTCGCACTTCTTCTCCCGTACCACCGGCACTGGCACTGGCACCGGCACCGGCACCGGCACCGGCACCGGCACCGGCACTACTGCTGCCACGTCCTCGCCCTCATGGCCACCATTTTTGTCCTCTATCGACTGTGCCGGAGGATAATCTTGAGGCTGGACGGGCAAGCTCACGAAGAGGAGCCACAGAGTGATCACGGTGAGAAGAATCGTGGTCGGAGCGAGCGCCAACACCCTCCTGAAGTTAATGGCGGCGCTTTGCTGCGCCACCTTCTTATTGCCGTGATGCTCCTCCGAGAGTGCGACCGTCATGGCGGATGAGGGATGTGTGTACAGTGTTCGTGCCAGCGCAAGGAGAGAGGTTTCTGGCGTGCATGAAAGTTACGTCGTGAAATATGAGGTCCTCGTTTAGGACTTCTTATTTGGAATCAAGCATTTGATAATATTTTAGTCTTTTGGGACCGGTTCTTTAATTGTATTTCAGGCCCCACTAGGGTAGCATGACATAGACATCTCAACAAGCGAAGATCGTAGATTCGATTTACATTACGAGAGATATACGTATAAATTTATAAAGAATCATACACCGACAAATCTTGTAATCACGCGCCCAAATTCTACATTTATTTTTATTAGAACAAACTTGAGAGTTATACCTATAGAGATCTTCTCATCATGAAAATTGAATTTTGTTGAACTATAGAATATAATGTAATAGCTCGTTGCTTCTAGATATAAACTACACCTCGGGCTTATCGTCACACGTCGCTGTACACAAATTAAGTAGTAGAATAAGAACAAGCCAATAATTGATCTGTAGATTATAGAAAGTAAAGCAATGCCATTTTCTCTTCATTGTATTCTATTTATATTCGAATTCTGCATTCATAAATAGTAAATGACATTAATCGATTATATATATATATATAAAGATATATGAAAATGATGACGTTGTATTTAATTTTTTTTCTTTTGGATAGGCGCATTAGAAGTTCTAAATTTGTTATGAAAGTTCATAATTCTAAAACTTTCAAAAGTATAATTAAGCCTTAAAACTTATCACGAAATTGCAATTGAATATTAAAACTTGAATGCATTTTTTAAAAGTTTTAAAATTTCATTACATTTTCGTGACAAGTTTTATAACTTCCGGTGCACGTATCTCTTTTTCTTTTCTTAAATGATTTCTCTCATCAATTAATGCATATGTACTATTAAAGATGAAGTTGCCTTGGCATTCTACTCTTCCTAAAACTTAAGGGTCAAAGTTGACTTCTCTTCAAAGTTCTCTCGTCAATGAAGTGCATTGATTGGTGGATACAAGTTTAGAATAATGTATACGGATTAAATAAATGTTGTTCACGGTAACTATTACTTTTCCCGTATACATGGGGACACTGGATTTATTACAATTACTTCGTTAGGGCATTAACTCTGGCATTACATGGTCTGTAACATTTTGTTAGTACCTTCATTGTCCGTCTAGTGGCGTGCTAAGAAGTCACGTACCGCACGTCCTAGTGCAACCAAATCATCCATTGTTAGGCATAATTTCTTGAATGGACAGTTACTGCCTGCACAATTAGTCGATTGATTCGGTCGTTCTCGAGTACGACCCAATTCGATGTTGGCTTGTTCGACTTCCAGCCACACATCTTCATGAACCGACAGTTTACGATGGATAATTCGAGAATATGAAGGAAGTCGCTCTCTAATTTAAATAGCCATCATGTGTAGTGATCGAGTTAATTATGCCTCAACCTTCACCATGTGCTCGTTGAACATCTTATTTCGATTGCAAGCCACCATTTTTGGTCGTTTGGATTCAGTTTATGTGCAAAGAATCCAGTGGATTGATGGACATGAAAGTTCACATGACAAGGGATTGTTCTTCGTTCTTCGTTCTGCACGAGTGCAGCTCGGACGTGGCAGGTAAGAGGGGCTTCATGAATGTATTAATTGAGCTCTCTCGATGAAGTGTCGCCAAACTTATGGATGTTATTGACGATGAACATCGACTCATTTTTCTAAGCTTCGTTTTCACTCGCCATGTTCATCGTCAAAACATTTGAGAATTTGATTAACCAGAAAATCACTTTTTGAATAGTTGTTTTTCTATATGGATTAGCTTGAACAGACTCTACTTTCTTCATCTACTTGGGTCGCTCTCGGGTTTTCTGATGATTTTGGCAGGCTGGCATGAGTGAGGATGTGTAAGGCCTGCAAAGGGGCTTGCAAACGATTGAGTTGATGCGTGAGTGAAAATTCTGCGGGAGAGGCTTTGGAGCCAAGGAATGTCCATGGATGCGCGGGTGTGTTCCACACCACTAAGTCAAGAATCTTTTGCGCCTGTACATTAGGAAGCAAGCAAACCTCCTTTTTTCCGCAGCAGCATCCCTCCTCCTATGACAAGGGATCAGCACCGACGGGTTCTATTCTCACACCGCGCACCCCGTACACCAGCTCATTTTAAGGTCGTGCTCGCGCGCGGAATCTGACCCCGAACGGAACTGTGATTCGAGGTTCACGGTGGTGTTTACTGTTTCCCGTGCTTTGCCAAAGAATTTCGGCTAGAAAAACCGCAAATGCCGATTCCATATTTCAAATGCTAAGAAGTGTGATTGACATGTGATTGCTTTCTCCGTTCCACTATATATTGTACAAACATAAACATCAGCTACGCTCGTTTTGTAGCTTCCTTTGAGTAAATTTTACACCTTTCTCTAGCTTCATCATATATAACAAGAGCTCGTTCCATGTATCGATTGGGCCGGGCAGGCACCAGTGCACGCAATCCGCCTGGGCCACCTTTCTTTTGAGCCAGTTGCACTGGCGGTTCGGATGTCCGTCGGGCCTGAGCAGCATGGCCTGCGTCGTGTCGAGCAGCCTCATCTTCATGCCCTCCTCTTTCGCCTTCCTCTCAGCTTCCAAGAATTCCTCCACTTGAGCCAAGTAGAACTCCAAGTCGTAGCCCTCCAGCTTCTTCTCGTCGGTCGTGAACGGCTTCGTCCTCGTGCAACTCCCTCCGTCGTTCCACTCCCCGTTCTCGAAGTGCGAGGGCGAGAACGTCCTCAGGAACGTGATGCCGCCCTCGCGGTTCTTCGTTCCCATAATGGCTTTCAATGTGGTACGAAACGCCTTTCGATATGCCCAGATTCTCGACACTTCGGTCACGTTGTCCCGTCCGCACGCAGAACAGCCCAGGAGTCGCCCGTTCTGGTAGTAGACGAGAGGGCGGAAGAACCATTGGCCCGCTGAGATGATGACGTGGTGGAAGGCGCCGATCTCGGAGAACCAAGAAGGGTGGGGCTCATCTAGGTGGAGGCTCAGGACGCCGTTGAAGGTTTGGCCGCCGCGGGCGTCAGCGGATCGGACCAGGAACGGGGCCCAGAAGGTGGCTAGGGTTAGGTTGTGGTTGGGGAAGTACCAACGCTTGAAGTTGTAGTCGGTGGAGTACCTCAGAGAGATGTCCTCCGGTTGCTCAACCTAATGATTGTACACAGAGACCATAAGATATGAAACGAGAGAGAGAATATAAGATCAAACATAAAATTACGACACACTATTCATGAAAATAACTTAAGTTAACCTTAGTAGAAAACTTCGTATATAAAAATTATGATCGATATAAGTACACTTATCACTATCTAGGCAAGTATTTTCCTTGGGTATAGATGACAATATTATAATGACATTCCCGCAAATATCATTAGTCCTTGTTCTGTTCTCTCGTGTGTCCCTTTTAGAACAATAATTAGGAGGACGGCATATGTGGCCATATGATTTTCTGCTCTTAAATTTCCAAAAAAATAAATAAATACAAGAAGGTAATTCGAAGAACAGCACATATTGACTTGCACATTTCTCCGCCTCTTAACTCTTTGGGAAAGAAAAGGCGATTGAAACATTGGAAGCTAATACAATAATTTAGTCAAATATAACTGGATCGAGCACTTACGCTAGACAAGAGACACAGCAAGGACTGCATGTGGTTCCTCGCCACAGAGTCACCGACGAAAGCGATCGACTTGCCCCTCACCATCTCCATGAACTCCGACGCGTTGAACAGCGGGAGCTCGCACCCGTCCGGCTCCCACCGCCACTTCAAGAACTCCGTGTCGGGCCTCCCGAACTTCATGCAGTTCTGCTGGTCGCTTATCGCGTAGCAGGTCTCGTTCGTGTAGAATGCCGTCGCGTCCGGGCGGTACACCCATTTCCCCTTAAACACGTCACACTTCCTCTCCCTCACCACCGGCACCGCCGCTCCTGCTGCCACGTCCACGCCCTTGGGGCCGCCGCTTTTGCCCTCTATCGGCCGTGCCAGAGGATAATGTCGAGGCTGGACAGGCGAGCTCGTGAGGAGGAGCCACAGAGGGATCGCGGCGAGAAGAATCGTGGTCGGAGCGACCGTCAATGCCCTCCTGAAGTTAACGGCGGCGCTTTTCTGCAGCACGTTCTTATCGCAGTGATGCTCCTCCGAGAGTGCGACCTTCATGGCGGATGAGAGGTGTGTGTACGCTACAGTGTTCGTGCAAGCGCAAGGAGAGAGGTTTTTGGTTTGCATGAAAGTTACGTTGTAAAATATGAGGTCCTTGTTTGGGACTTCTTATCTGAAATCAAGCATTTGCTAATATTTTAGTCTGTTTTGAGGCCCTTTGTATTGTCGTTTTCGTCGTGTTGTTTTTCATGCTTTTTTAAGCCCCTTTAGGGTTAAAGCTCGGACGGCAATGGCGGGCGCATGACATACGTCGCAAGAAGCGAAGGTCACCATGGATTTCGATTTTTATCACGAAGGATATACGTGTGAATTTGAAAAAGGATAATGACGTAAACAATCCATAATTTCGATAAAATATGCAATGCGATTCTTGAACTTTTAATTTATTCAATGTAGTTCATAAATTTTAGCTTAATGTTTAATGTGATTCTTGAACTTTTTAATTTGTTCAATGCGGTCCTTGAATTCTTAGTACACATTCAATGTAGTCCCTAAACTTACTTCAATAGAATGACTATATTGAATACTTTCATATAGTCTATGGATCAAATTGAACATGTACCAAAAGTTTAGGAATGACATTAAACAAACTAAAAGTTTAGGGACCACATTGCACACCGAATTAAAGTTCAGGGACTACATTGAACAAATTAAAATTTCAAGAACTACATTACTTATTGAAACAAAGTTCAGGTACTATTCGTGTCATATCCCCGAATACCATGCATTAACAAATCTTTAATCACTCGCTCGCCAAAAATTTTGCACTTATTGATTCGAATAAGAGATTTTTTTTTAATCATGAAAATTGGATTTTTAGCATTTAATTATAATGTAACAGCTCAATGCGTCTGAATACAAACCACACCACGTGTCAGAAGATTAAGCCAAACCCAATAATTGATCAACAAATGACAGAAAGTAGAGTAATGCCATTTTCTCTTCTGGTGAGGCATCGTTGTACACCAACTAAATGACAAGAACAGCAACATCATCGGGCTTATCGTTTCGTGCTAGAGATTATTAGCTCACCTGTGTCGGCGTGTAGAATATTAAATTAGGTTAGGCTGTGCGTGTTTTCCAGGAAAATAAATTATTGAAAGAACATATTTCTAAAAATAATCGCTGATAGCATTTATAAAAAAATGAATGAATGAATGAATCATATTTTTGTTGTTCACAAAAATATTCAAACATAAATAATTATCAATAATAAATATATTTTTTATCAATTAATTATGTTGAGCGAAACGAACGATCAATCGTTTTTAGGAAATTAATATTCGAATTATTCATTTTTCATAAAATAAATATTGTTTTTCATCGTTCGCGAAAATATTTAAATATAAATCGTCATCAATAATGACAATATTTTTTATTGAATTAATTATGTCAAGCAAAACCAACGATCAATTAGAATCAGTCATTTTTTGCTAATAAAGGAGTCTGAAAAGTGTACATTATTCTCTTTATTGTATATTATTTAGGGTTCTGAATACATGGATGAAGTTAAAACTGTTGGCGACAGTTTACTTTCTTGATTAGTACGTGACGTCGATCGATCCCTTTTGTCTATTTTAAATCAATGTGTTTAGCTTTTATATTACGCGCGGAAGTGAAGACGCCAGGTTTTTTTTTTATTTTTCCTAGTTGATTTCTCTCATTAATCAATACATACGTGCGATTAGATGAGAAGTTGACTAGAGATTTCACTCTACCTAAAAGTTCGGGGTGAAAGTCAACTCAACTTTTTTTTTAGAGTTCTCTCGTCGATGAAGTGCATTGATTGGTTAATACAAGTTTAGAGTAATGTGTATAGATTAGAGAAAGTTGGTTCACACTAACTACTATTTTTTCTTGAATTAATGGCATTCATCATGATTGGAAGGTAGAATTTTCTAGGATGTGGGACCAAAACAATTTATTATTACAACCTCTCCTTCGTCGTTGCGTGCTTGCTTCCGCAACCGCAACCGGGATTCACTAACACGGCAAAAATGATAATTTTATAAGGAATATGTTAAACTTAGAATTTAATCTTATTGAATATGCTTTGATAACTTAAAGTTTACTATTTGAGGTAAATGATTTTATTAAAATGTGGATTTTTCGTTTTGAAAAAATGTTACTTCCGATTATAGTCAACTTAGCAAGTGCTTTAGGCGATACCCATAATAAAATATCATTGTTTGATTCTTATTATTTATATAACGGAGATAAGTACACTAGAAGTTCTAAAAATTTGCTACAAAAGTACAATTGAGTCGTAACACTTTCAAAAATACAATTTAGTCATAAAACTTATTACGAAAGTACAATTGAGTCCTAATACTTTCAAAAAGTACAATTTAATCCTAAAATTTGTCATGAAAATGCAATCACGTCCTAAAACTTTCAAAAAGTACAATCGATTTCCAAACCTTATCACGAAAGTGCAATCGAGCATTAAAACTTTCAAAAAGTGCAATCAACGAAAGAACTTCATTTGACCAATTTAACAAATTTGAGCAAAAGATTGGTGTCCAGATTATTCTGAATGCATTGAAGACACCCGTGCATGCCATTGCTTCCAATGCCGGAGTTGAGGGAGCTGTTGTTGTAAGGAAGCTCTCGGAGGAGGACCAACCTGACCAAGGATATGTTGCAGCAAAAGGTGATTATGTTGATATTGTGAAATCCGAAATTATTGATCCACTAAAAATTATCAGGACTGCCTTGGTTTGCTACCAGCGTGTCATTCTTATTGACGACGACTGAAGCAGTTGTAATTGAACCTTTTTCACCTAAGGATGCCTATTTTAATTAGTTTACATTTTGTGCCGTCATAATGTCGGAAAGTTGAACTGGTAAAATGCAAGACCATGTTCTGAACTGGGCTTTGATTCAGATGTTTATGTCCGTGATACGTTGATCGACTTGCACTCGGTATACGGTAATATGGAAGATGCACCGAAGTTGTTTGATGAAAGCATCATTCCGGACACTGTCTCATGGAACTCGATTCTGGGTTATGCTCAAGTGGGGAATATAAACAAAGCGGAACTGATTTTTTATTAGATGCCCAAAAGAAATGTGATTGCTTCAAATTCAATTATTGTTTTATTGGAAAAACAGGACTAGTGGTGGATGCGCGCACGAGCTATTTAATTAGTCAAATGGAGAAAAAAGATATCGTGTCATGGAGTGCATTAATTTCTTGCTTTGGACAAGATGAGATGCATGATAAGGCCCTAGTTATGTTTAAAGAAATGGCTAGTGGCGGTGTTAGAGTGGACAAGGTTGTCATGATTAGCATTCTTTCAGCGTGTGTACATTTGTCTGTTGGTGACATGGGGAAGTTGATCCATGGGTTGGCGGTGAAACTTGGAATTGAATCTTATGTTAACTTTCAAAATACATTGATTCACATGTATTCAATATGTAATAAGATACTAGTCGCAGAAAGATTCTTCAAAGCTGAATACCCGCATATGGAATTAATTTACTAAACTCATGATATCAAGGTATTTGAGAGATGGATTGATCGAAAATGCCAAGATATTATTTGATTCGATACCAGAGAAGGAAATAGTATCTTGGAGTGCAGTGATATTTGGATATGCTCAATGTGACTGCTTCTCAGATACTGTGGAGTTGTTTTAAGCGATGTGGCTCACATGAATGCAGACTAATGAAACCATTTTGGTGAGTGCCATCTCAGCTTGTACTCACTTGGCTATCCTTGATCTAGGAAAATGGGTTCATGCGTACACAAGGAAAAATTGTCTCAAAGACAATGTTATTCAGGGATGACCCTGACAGGCATATACATGAAGCGTAGTTGTGCTGAAAATGCATTGAATGTTTTCCAATTAACAGAGGACAAAGGTGTCTCCACGTGGAAAGCTGTGATTCTTGGGTTGTCGATGAATTGCTTGATAGCGAGGTCACTAAACATCTTTCTAGTGATGAAGAATAGTGGAGTAACACCTAATGACACAACCTTTATTGGAGTTCTTGGAGTATGTAGACATATGGGCTTAGTAGACAATGGATGCTTTCACTTTGATTCCATGGTACAAGAATACAAGATAGAACCAAATGTCAAGCATTACGAGTGCATCGTAGACCTTTTGGGACATGCTAGTAAGCTTAAAGAAGCACGGGAGCTTATTGAGAGCATGCCTATGGCACCAGATGTTTATATTTGGGGAGCCCTTCTTGGAGCTTGTAGAAAGCATGATCACATTGAAAAGGGGAAGAGGATATAAAGAAAGCTTGGTGAGCTTCAGCTAGACCATGATTGTTTCCACGGATTATTGTCAAACCCATATGCTTCCAAAGGGAATTGAGAGGTGCTTGAGATTAGAGGAATTATGGAGGAGTATAAAGTGATGAAAATACCAAATTGTCGCATGATCGAAGCAAATGAAGTGATTCACAAATTCCTAGTTGGTGACAAAACGTATACTCAACGAGAAGATATTGAGAATATATGTGAAGATCTAATGGCAAAATCACACGGAGAGGCTTTTTGGGAGTTTTAAGGAGAAGGAAACATACAATATCCTTATTTGTTTGTTGATTGAGGTATATTTAAATTTCGAGGACGAAATTTTTATAAGAAGAGTAGGATGTAATATTTGGACCTTTTGATCAAGCAAAAAAAAGGAAAAGAAAAAGGGGTTGAAAAGTCAAAGAAAAGAAAGAAAGTGGACGATGCCTTATAAAAGGAAAAGCAAGGTAGAGAGAGAAAAAGAGTAGCCGAGAGCTCGCTCGTGCTTGGAA
Organism: Syzygium jambos; assembly: GCA_031216235.1. Taxonomy (NCBI): domain Eukaryota; kingdom Viridiplantae; phylum Streptophyta; class Magnoliopsida; order Myrtales; family Myrtaceae; genus Syzygium; species Syzygium jambos. The sequence goes on from CM062228.1 coordinate 18,436,709, forward strand.
AGGAAAGAAAGAGGGAAAAGAAAGGAAAGAAAAAGAGAGGGAAAAGATGGAGCATGTTCGAATTATGGAGACCTCGCCAAGCCGAATCAACTACATAAAGCCATGCCCGATGAGTATTTGCGCCCCTCGTTCATCTAATCAGGAGTAATATTTGAGGGGTTAGGCACAATTTGGGGTTTTGCGGATTTTGGTAGTTTAGGGTGTTATGGGACTGTGGGATTTTACGGATTTCGATTTGGATTTACGGTTTGCCCAAAACAAAAATTTGAAGTAGAGCGTGCGTAGTGCATATTCGTCGGTTTTTGACTCGATTTTGGGATGGTCAAGTTGTGAATCTTCTACTGCTTCAAAAGATCTTCCTTTTGTCTATAAGCTTGCTTGAAATTGGGTTTGGTGGAAAGAGCTATGGCGAAACAAAGTTTCGTACTCAAGTTTCACGTTGCGGACGATTTTGGATAATCGCTTTAGATAAGTGATTTGTGGGCACCTTTGAATTATTTTGTTAGCGTTTAAGCGTCATTTAGCCGTTAGTTGTTATAGTATTTTACTAGGTTTTGACGTTGATTCTTATTTAATTGTTAGAATTACGTGATCGTCAGTTCGAGTGAGCACATTATTTGGTTTTAAGCATTCTAGGTGAGTGGTGCTATCTCTTTTATGGATTTGTAAACTCATATCTTGAAAGTAATAAAGATTTGAGTAATGTACGAGTTATTGTAGCATGTTTGTTGCATAAAAATATGGATCAAACGATTACTACCTTTTGATATTTGAGAATGGTTTTAAGAAAAATAATATGAATGAATACATATGTATTATGTTGCGAATTAGCTTACGGAATGATTTTTAAGATGGTTTGAGAAAATTTTTATGAAAAACGTTATAAAAGGTTATACATATCGATTTGTGAATTTGGTTTATGAAATTATATCAAAAAAATTTTACGAAAAAGAATTTCTATCGGATGATTTGATTTACAAAATGTTATATGAAATGGTTTGGAAATGCATTGTAACTTATGAAATGGGTTATGGAATATGGTTTATGGATTTGGTATTGTGGATTATTGAAGAATGATTGTTTGATGCTCAATATCGTTATGAGCCGGATGAGGGGGTTGTGGGTGTGTATATCGAGTTAAGATGTCCTTTTGCGCCGAGCTACTAACTTTGTAGGTGGAGACTTTGCTAATGGGGGATCTTGGTAGACTTGTTGTGTTGTGATCATAGTTTGATATTGAGCAATAGATTAATCGATGAAATGAACCATAAACGAGTGATGTGATGTGAGATTTATCAATGCAATAGACCATTGATGTTTATCTTGTAATGGTGATTAAATGAGTATTTTTTACTTGCATAAAGTTTTGTGGAAATGAAACAACTCTTATTTGATTTAATATATATATATATTATATCTTTGGATTAAAGTATGAGCTTCTAGTTTTGTTATATATATGCATAGTGACTGCTCGATTTGTTTAGAAAAGATATGCATTATTTACTGAGATATGATTGTTCACCCCTCTCTTTCCCAATCTTTTCAGGTTCCGTGGTCCGTAGCCAATAGAGCAAAAGCGATATTGTCGCGACCTAAATTTTGCTCTCAGGCTAATGGATTGTTAAGACTAAACTTAACTCGGGCCCTCCCAAGCCCTACCAATTCGCAACTTAGGATTTAAGTTCTTAACGTGCAAATATTTTCATGCTTGGAGTCGCCACTAATCTATTTGTGGTAGGTCGATTAGAAACCTAAATAAAACATAGGGAGATATGTTTTATTCCTACGAATCAGAGATTCTAAGCTCGGGGACTTGATTACGCTAGATCTAGTCTAACGCCCTTTCGGTACCTTTTCTTTCCAAAAATATTTATGCATGCAGTTTAGATCCATTTTTTACTTAGTCACTAGCATGTGAGGTGATCATGCGGGTGCGCAAACCACCAAAGTAACACCCAATAATCAAAACATTAAATAAATTGCAAGATTGGAAAAATTACTTACCTCGAAGCAACGTAAGCATCTGCGTTATTAGCTAGAAAATCATATCAACAATCCTAATACGATTTCTAATTAACAAGCAGTTCACTCAATATTTTTCTAGGATTTTCACTTATTTAAATGAGAGCTAATCTATATGTAATGACGTGCAAAAAATTAACATGCAATTAATGCAGCCTAACATGCAAACTATATGCCATGCGACGACGTGACCTAATTAATGACGGAAAAATGATTTATTTTTGGTATTTTTCAATGAAATTCGGAATTAAAAAAATGCCTAAATTAACATGCAATTTATTCTAAAAAAAAGATAATTTAATTTATCCTAAAGTGATTTCTTTTTGGTATTTTATGAAAATTCGAAATAATTAAATATCCTAAATAATCCATAAAGATTAAAACAATTTCTAATTTAAACTAGGAAATATGCTACCCTAAATCCCAATTTAAATAAAATAATTATTTTATTCTTTTGGATATATTTAAGATTCCCTAAGCATGCAAAATTTCTAATTTAAATCTAACTAACAATTTTTTGGATTTTATTTATTTAAAAGGAAAGCAATCAAACAAAGATAACTACTACGTTCAAACAATCCACGCAATCCGCAAGATTCTTCTTATCAAATTCAAATTAAGCAAATAAATCAAACTAACGGTCATATCTATAGGGTTATAGATATTGACAGAAAGCTGATTAGTCAAATTTGGAAAGCGAATAAAATCTATTATCGTATCCAAGTTATTATGGATAAGATAACGATTTTCCGTATCGCCGCATATCGTACCTTAGGGATAAGGTCGGATAGTCGTCCAGATACGTTGCTAAATTAGGCAAAATTCCTAATTTTAAGTGTTTCAAATATTTGCGGATATTGCATGCATCATCCCTAATATTTAGCAATCCACCAAAGAATATCCACGAAATATTCAAACACCGAAAACTTAGGAAATTAAATATTTCGGAAAATATTCGGATAATGATCTTACCTAATTTGTGGATATCTTCCAAATTCGAACTCGATGCCGGATCGGGTTTGCGGATCACGGGACGAGCGGCGGGCGAGGCCACGAGGACGGCGGTGGCGCGCGGCGAGACGTCTTGCGGTGGGACTGCTCACGGTGTGGGGTGCTCGTCGTGGCTAGCTATCGTCGGGCTGGATTATGGCGTGCATTGAGTAGATGGTAACAGCAACAACACGGAGAGCTCTTCGTCGTCGCAGGTAGGTTGCAGCAAGGCTAGGCGAAACAACAGCGAGGCTTCGCGAGCGTAATAAACTGGAACACCAGAGAAACCTCAGGGAAGGCGTCAGTATCGCCAGTTACTCACAAGAATGGATCTCGAGGCACGGCTCACGCACAAGAGGTGGCCAAACACCAAGGCAGGAACGGACGTCGTCCTCCTCGTTGGACCTGTTGCTGCACGTGGAGGTGGGGGGCTCGTCAAGATCAGCTTGGGTGATGAAGGAGCGGTAAACGCTAGTGAAGGATCGGACGTCTGGGATTGTTCACGTGAAGAAGGACCAAAGGAATGCTCTTTGTTTAATGTATGATAGCTGTATTTCTCTCTCTCTCTTGCTTTCTCTCCGTGTTCATGCGTGATCAAATCCCCCAAAAGACCAATCCCCTTTTTATATTGTTTTTCCCTTGCTCTTCTGTATTTGCCGCACGCTTTCCCCCACCAGGATTTTTCTCTTCTGCCTCTTGTGTATTGTCTTTGACCAAGAAAAATTTGTGCTTCAATACGTGCTGACCTTCAGAACCTGCGGGAAGAACAGAAACTTTTTCTCTCTTCCTCTTGCTCTCGCTCACGATTTTTGTTTTTTCCTCTCATATCGTGACCGTGTGTTTTTCTATTGTGCGCGTCTCCCTGATTATGACGCATAACGACATATTTATATCGCAACCCTAGGTTAATTGACCGGATTTCCTAGTTCTAATGGGCTTTGGCTTAGGCTTTATCCTTTAATTTTTATTTAATTCCAAATTGGCTGAATTAATTTGGGCTTTTCTTTAATTAAGCTTAATGGGCTGATTTAAGCTCAAATTAAGACAACCAAGGCCTTTTAGACTTGTGATTTTCGGCCCCTGTCTTCCGAGTGAGTCGAGTTTCGTTCAGTGCTCGAGCTCGGTTTGCGCGATGGATTTTCAATTCACTTGCCACCGCCGGTTCGATGTGGAATGCAACTAACCTACATGAACTTAAACTATATGCTATGCAATTTTAATATTTTTGTTTAGGGGTTAAAATTTAATCCCTAATTTTTCTATGCAATATTTACCTAACGGGATCGCCAAAATTTAGGTGTCAACAGCTGCCCCTCTTTGAAAGTGAGCTTGAAGAGGTTGCATTCAAAGACTAAATTGATGCCTAAATTTTGCCATGCAAATGCAATGAATGTTATTTTTGTTGGGATTATGAGTCCCATTTTAAAATGCAATAAGAAATGATGCATGCTGACGTGAATAAAAAACATACCTGCAATTACTCACCTAACTTGAGTGGTGAAGTAATTTGAGGCATTGCCATGATTCTTGATATTGTTTGGCAAATGTTTGGACCCTATTCCAAAGGTATTGCTTGATGAACGCTGATGAACTTCGGTGACCTGCAATTCAGTTAAGACACGCGAAGAAAGCTCGATGTATCCCGTTATCATCTGGGGTTCTCGAGAGAAAAATTTATCAAAATGGAAAATGTTCCGACCTTTACAAACTACCTATACATCGCCATAGGTATTCGTAAAGGTTTGGCCGTTGCGCCTATACCTTTCCTCATAGGCGTGTCACGGGGGAACTTTCGGAGATCAGGAGGATATTCCGACCCTTACGAGATACCTATACATCACCATAGACACTTGTAAAGATTTGGCCGCTGCGCCTATACCTTTCCTCATAGGCGTGTCACGGGGGAATTCTCTGAGATTAGAAGTTCCGATCTTCATGAAATACATATACCTTCCTCATACGTACTCATAAAGATTTGGCCGCTACGCCTATACCTTTCCTCATAGACGTGTCACGGGGGAATCTTCTGAGATTGGAAAAAATATTCCAACCTTTATGAGATACCTGGATATCGTCGCAGGTACTTGGGTGAGATATCCGGATTTCTCCTCGGATACTCGGATGAGATACCTGGATTTCTCCTCAGGCACTCGGATGAGAAATATGGTGAGATATCCGGATTTCTCCTCGGATACTCGAATGAGATACCTGGATTCCTGGATTTCTCCTCAGGCACTCGGATGAGAAATATGGTGAGATATCCGGATTTCTCCTCGGATACTCGAATGAGATACCTGGATTTCTCCTCAGGCACTCGGATGAGAAATATATAGACGTCTGGACATTGTCGAAGACGCCGAGTGACTGCAACAAAACTGATTAGATATGAAGCATGTCGATTGCTCGAACAGGTGAATGAATACCTGGATAAACACAGACACCTGAAGGGGTAGAGACATACTTACCTGTTGATATCTCTGACTCTTGAGTGCATGTCTCCTGCTAGAGACGGTTATAGACAACAAGTAATATGCATTCATGGACAATCAAGAACACATATACTCATGCACTATAAATTTAACTGGTTTTCATGCATGACGATTTTGTCAAATCAGCATTACTAAATTTCACTTGGGAAAATCATGATAAGACAATCCAGATTCACAAGTGGATATCTTGAAAATGTCGAATGAGGGACTTTCGATCCGAAAGGACTTTCTCTCATCCTCATCGAAAAGCGGCTAATTTATGAAAATCACTCCATCTCACCATCATCATGTCGACAAGGGTCCGAGTATTCTCGCAAGCGGTACAACCCTACCAATCTGAGAGGTCTTTGCTGGGACCGTAACGTGGGCTTGGTCAATGGCTTAGCAAAATGGGACCCTTTGAGTCAAGGCTATTGAAAGAAAATACTCCGCAATTGTCTTCGGGTTTACAAGTCAAGAACCCTGCAAAATGAGATAGAAATGGACTTGCTCGCACTTCTTCGAGCTAAGCTTATAAACATCCGAATCCTACATTAGTTCAAGTGCCATAATCTGAAGAGACTTTGTAAGGGACGTAACGTAGGCTAGGCTCATGGGTTGAGAAATGAAAGGATCATTAGGCTCAAAATATGTATAAATAGGGTGAATAAGTTGGTGATCATCTCGGCATTGTCACCAGTCTTCCTTTTCGCCAGGGATTGTCTTCTCGGTAGACGTTCCATTGGGCTTGAATTCACCACTTGATTCCTTTGAGACTTGTAAGACCACTGCTCCACTGGGATTCATGATTTTGACATGTCGTATCTTGACATTTTTTCTCTAAAGTTCTCCATTTTTTTTTCGACTTTCTTTTCTCTTTTTTTTTCTTTTTCTCTCGGGCATTGGCCTTGCTTTTACCAGGCACACTGCTTTTTCATGCCCCCTAGTTCTTCTTTTTTTTTCTTTTTGACCTTTGACACACACTGTCTACAATGCACATATTGGCCAGCCACATTTTGGCTTGTTTTAACCGAATGACTAACATTTGGACTTTCAGGGTCTTCGTCTTCTATCGGCGCTCCAGATATGCTGTGAAGACAGCGATGGCTTTTACCTTGCCCCAGTGTGGGGGATGATCACCAACTAGGTTTAAGAAACGAATTTGCAGGCTCAATTGGGCTTAGCCAAGGATAAAGTGTGTATAGGATAGAGAAAGAAATGTTCTTCGTCATCCTAAGGCACTTGAACTTCGTGTGAATTCTTCTGAAAAAGCAACACTCGAAGATTGATGCAAGTGAGAGCAAGAAAATCTCTATTCATTTTTCACCTTATAATGCTGACTTACCTCCAGTTTGCCCCGATGTGGGGTGGTTCTTGACAGGGGTAATTTGAAAGGATTTCTCCAAGCATGTAGGCTCAATGTGGCGAAACAATGGATAACCTGTAGTGTTTGGGATAGAGAAATGAACTGCCTTTCGTCACTTCAGTTGCCGTACCTTTTGCGAGATAACTCTTTACCTTGCAGACATGGAATTTTTTTTACTCAACTCACTGGGGATTAATGCACGGGACTGTGTATAGGATAGGGGTTGCCTTTCATCATCCCGATGTACCTCATTCAACACATTCAATTTATTCCACATGAGATATTAAATTGTCTAAATAGATTCCCCTTTTGAAATCGATGATGCAGACTGACAAAATAATCAAGCAGAATTTAAAGCCAATGCACACATTCCATCTTTAAATTGATTGAAACCATTTATTCATAAATGAAATGTCTGTGACTCGGAGTATAAAGCCAAGCACTTGAAAACTTTTGCCGCAAAAATGTTAGATCTTATCAGGGATAATATATCTTCACAGCATCAGAATTAATAGGCGTGGAAAACTCACGATCGTCCGTTTCTTACGAGAATCAGGGCACCTCCGGGAAGCACCTTTTTAATCACATATGGACCAATGTAGTTTGGGGAAAATTTACCCCCAGGAACAGGAAAGACTGGCAGTACATTTCTTAGGACTAGATCATTTACCTCGAAGTGTCTTTGACGCACTTCTTGATTGAAAGACTTACCTACTCATGCAGCAATTGGATCGGGCGTTTCGTTTCACTCTCAGGGGGATTTGCCCCACTCTTCACTTCTTTGGGTTCTCCGGAATCACTCAGATTGACGGTGATAGTTTGGTCTACCGTCAGGACTTTGGGTCTTTCATGATGCTCTAGATCGCGCTGAATAGCTGAAGAATCGTCGAGTTCGTCGGTGTCATTGGGATCAAGCTCGGCTGCACATGATTCATCATATTGGACCGTTCCCATACCCTCACGTGTCACAAGATTGCCACTGAAACATAAAGTAAGGGATTTAGAAGGACAAACAGGGCTAAGCATTGCATTTTTTCTAAATTTTTCTCTTTTTTGATTTTTTAAAATTTTTGAAATTTTTTTTTTTAAATTCTTTTCAAAAAGATTTTAACATGAGGGAACATGAAGAAGCCCAGGCCTCAGAATTCTCCTTGGACTATGTTTTTTCTTTTATCAGTTGGATATCATCACCGGGCTGGTTTGATGTACCTCAACATGCCCTCAAAAATGAAAATAATTTGTAATTTCATTGATTATCGTCAAATGAATTACATTTATTAGAATGGAAATTGCAACAATCAAGTCCTAGAAATGAAAAGTACTAAAAAGCAGCTCCCGAGACGGGGCAAGTCCTAGAAAGCAGTAAAAATTCCCACGCAGGGGAGTGTGCGAAAAAGTAAAGGTGTTACTCTTGCGGGCCAGTGCACATTCCCTCCAACGGTCCTTCCTCAATAGCTCCAATGAAGAAATCATCGAACAGGGCAGTGATTCCCTCCATTGCATCATCAGGATCTTCTGTCATTGGAGATGTTGGATCATCCATACCTCCCCATCCATCTGGGACAATGTCACAGGGATCGACATAGAAGCTCGGAGGCGCCGAGTATCTCACATAATAATCGAACTTGCCGCTCGGTTGCCCCAAAGTGTCGATCACCTCTTTTCCTTCATCAGCTTTAGGCGTGCTCTCTATGATCTCTTCATCATCGGACACGTCTTCGAGCGGAGGCATGTCTTCAGGCAGAGGGTCACTCTTGTCCTTCCCGGTGTTCAATGTAGCAAACTCCTCCTTCCAATTAATAACTACTTCGGAGATAGTGGAAACGATGCCAGTGTGGTCAGCATAAACGATCATCCCAACTTCTACCATTCTTGAGATTCTTTCTCTCATGACAGCCAGGGGAAGGTCCTCATTACTCGGGTAATAACCGGCTTTCACTAACTCACCGTAAACGTCGGTGGTATACACTTTGATATTCTTGATTCGACCAGCATCGAAGCTAAATATGGCATTCACATTACCCGCGTGATCAGGGAGCGGGTTGCTCTGAACATTCGGCTTAGCGGGTTGAAACGAGAAAGCCTTCGTGTCCAGGAGGTTCTGGATTCGGTGCTTGAGGGTAAAACAATCGTCGGTTGAGTGCCCCACCTCACCCATATGATAATCGCATTTCTTAGATGGATCGTAGTTATAGAACTGCTCAGGATTGGGCCGCTTTGGCTCAGTGGTAAGCAAGCCTTTCTTTCGGAGGACCGCCAATACTTGAGACAACGATCCGGGGAGGGGAGTGAATTGCCTCTTGTTATTTTTCTTCTGAAAGGGTTGACGACCCGTGCTTTGTTGTTGAGCTTCTACTACCTGGATTGCTGGGATAGGATTAGCATTCCGTCGGCCTGGTTGGGTATAAATCACATTCACTCCAGCTGCTGGTTCTTTCTCTTTTCTTGTGCTAAATCTATTGGTCGAAGAAGACGGCTCCACAAACCATCCATCTTTCAACCCTATCTCAATCTGTTCGCCTATAGGGATGAGTTGATTGAAATTGTCAGCCGGAGTGGCTACCATCCGATTACGGTATTCGAACGGAAGCGTTTTAATGAACATCCTCTTCAATTCACTGTCTATGGGTTCTGGGATAATCTATGCGGCTATGTTTCTCCATCTGATAGCATAATCCTTGAATGACTCATTCTTCTTCATCTGAGCACGCTCGAGGTCATCACGGGTGGGAATGATGTCTGTTATGAACCTGTACTGCTTTAGGAATGCTTCACTAACTTCCTTCCAGGTTTTGAGGCCATTTATCTTCTTCATGAGATACCAGTTCAGGGCAGGACCCGTCAAACTTGCTTGAAATGCATGAATCATCAGGAGTTCATTATCAACGTACGGTGTCATTTGTACGTGATATAGCTGCAGGTGGGCTTTCGGGCAAGAGGTGCCATTGTACTTGTCAAAGTTTGGCATCTTGAACTTCTTCGGGATTTTGATCTGTGAGTAAAGAGACAAGTCGATTGAGGGCGAATCATGTGAGCCTTCCAGCTGCTTCACTCTTTCTTCAAGTTTATTGACCCGTTAATCAGGTTTTTCCTTGTTGACAATAATCTGGACGGGGTCATCTTCTAAATCGGGAAGATCGTCATCTTCCTCACTATCGGCATTCTTCCCACCTTTATGCTTTGGGGCCGATGCCTCAGGGGATGCAGGAATAGGAGTCAGCCGAAGGGTTTTGATTTCAGCGGACATCTGTTGCATTGCGACGAGGAGTTGCTTCATTTGGTCCTCAATGCGAACGACACGATCTCGTAAGTCAGTTTGATCGGCCATTCTAGTTCTCGATCGCGTGCGAATAGGCGATCGTGATCGGTCCGTAATTACCTAATGTAAAGGAAATGAACCAAATAAGCACATGGTCAAGACAAGGTTGGTCCATGACACGTTTCTAGTCTTTTTTTGTTTATTCATGAAAATATTCGTATATGATCGAGACTTTATGAAAAGTGATCTAGGCAAAGAAATGTAAATAACGCCCTAGACACAACCTAGGAAATAAAAGCACCAAAATCCCTAATCATAATACTATGAAAAACAAAAATTGAGACTCCCTAGAATTATGACCTGAAAACAAATTCTCTAAAGCCTTTTTTTTTGTAAAAGAAAGACAACGGCAAACTTCTTAGGAAAATAATTACCTATGACACATTTAGGAAAATAAAGACATAAATTGAAAATAATTCTCCAAAAGAGCTTTCTTTTTCTTTTTTTTTAAAAAAAAGGACTCAATGATTATTACTTTCAAATTTAAAACCAACCTAGACCTATCATGGACCGACCCGAAAAATGCAATAACTAAATTAATTGCAAAAAGGAGAGTTCAGAAGACTTACTTCACCCAGTAGGACCATGACAACCACATAGACATGCGCATGAAACGTGAGGTTCGATTTCTATCTAGACTCTGGCTTGCAAAATGGAGACGCGAGGATTACCGGGCTAAACCAGTCATGGTTGTGGTTAGGCCGAGGTTCCCCTGACTCCGGCTTAGTCAAGGAGCCGACCCGGGTTGCAAAGGGTGCAACCGTGGTGGGAACTCAATGACACCGTGAAAAAAACTTTTCGGGACCAAGAAGGGCGACCCATACCACGCGGGTGTGGTCGGGGTATCCACTGTCTCAGTACCATCCTAAACCTGTGCCGCCCAGGTCCGACAGCGGGTAGTGTGTGCGGTGTAGTGTAAATGCAAGGCATGCACAGCAAGTTATATCATACAGCGCTTCGTGCATAAAATAAATCATACATCCAAACACCTCCTTGCAAAACAAAGGTTAACAATCACGCCTCCCCTTATACCTCCCATTCTGCAAAAACATTTAACACCTAAAATATTAGGGACGTACCTGGGCTCCTCGCTGCCAAGCAAAAAATATTTTTTGAAAAGAAAAACTGGCCTAAGTCCACTAAGAGTTTTAACTCAAATCCCCAGTGGAGTCGCCAAGCTGTCGCGACCTAAATTTTGCTCTCAGGCTAATGGATTGTTAAGACTAAACTTAACTCGGGCCCTCCCAAGCCCTACCAATTCGCAACTTAGGATTTAAGTTCTTAACGTGCAAATATTTTCATGCTTGGAGTCGCCACTAATCTATTTGTGGTAGGTCGATTAGAAACCTAAATAAAACATAGGGAGATATGTTTTATTCCTACGAATCAGAGATTCTAAGCTCGGGGACTTGATTACGCTAGATCTAGTCTAACGCCCTTTCGGTACCTTTTCTTTCCAAAAATATTTATGCATGCAGTTTAGATCCATTTTTTACTTAGTCACTAGCATGTGAGGTGATCATGCGGGTGCGCAAACCACCAAAGTAACACCCAATAATCAAAACATTAAATAAATTGCAAGATTGGAAAAATTACTTACCTCGAAGCAACGTAAGCATCTGCGTTATTAGCTAGAAAATCATATCAACAATCCTAATACGATTTCTAATTAACAAGCAGTTCACTCAATATTTTTCTAGGATTTTCACTTATTTAAATGAGAGCTAATCTATATGTAATGACGTGCAAAAAATTAACATGCAATTAATGCAGCCTAACATGCAAACTATATGCCATGCGACGACGTGACCTAATTAATGACGGAAAAATGATTTATTTTTGGTATTTTTCAATGAAATTCGGAATTAAAAAAATGCCTAAATTAACATGCAATTTATTCTAAAAAAAAGATAATTTAATTTATCCTAAAGTGATTTCTTTTTGGTATTTTATGAAAATTCGAAATAATTAAATATCCTAAATAATCCATAAAGATTAAAACAATTTCTAATTTAAACTAGGAAATATGCTACCCTAAATCCCAATTTAAATAAAATAATTATTTTATTCTTTTGGATATATTTAAGATTCCCTAAGCATGCAAAATTTCTAATTTAAATCTAACTAACAATTTTTTGGATTTTATTTATTTAAAAGGAAAGCAATCAAACAAAGATAACTACTACGTTCAAACAATCCACGCAATCCGCAAGATTCTTCTTATCAAATTCAAATTAAGCAAATAAATCAAACTAACGGTCATATCTATAGGGTTATAGATATTGACAGAAAGCTGATTAGTCAAATTTGGAAAGCGAATAAAATCTATTATCGTATCCAAGTTATTATGGATAAGATAACGATTTTCCGTATCGCCGCATATCGTACCTTGGGGATAAGGTCGGATAGTCGTCCAGATACGTTGCTAAATTAGGCAAAATTCCTAATTTTAAGTGTTTCAAATATTTGCGGATATTGCATGCATCATCCCTAATATTTAGCAATCCACCAAAGAATATCCACGAAATATTCAAACACCGAAAACTTAGGAAATTAAATATTTCGGAAAATATTCGGATAATGATCTTACCTAATTTGTGGATATCTTCCAAATTCGAACTCGATGCCGGATCGGGTTTGCGGATCACGGGACGAGCGGCGGGCGAGGCCACGAGGACGGCGGTGGCGCGCGGCGAGACGTCTTGCGGTGGGACTGCTCACGGTGTGGGGTGCTCGTCGTGGCTAGCTATCGTCGGGCTGGATTATGGCGTGCATTGAGTAGATGGTAACAGCAACAACACGGAGAGCTCTTCGTCGTCGCAGGTAGGTTGCAGCAAGGCTAGGCGAAACAACAGCGAGGCTTCGCGAGCGTAATAAACTGGAACACCAGAGAAACCTCAGGGAAGGCGTCAGTATCGCCAGTTACTCACAAGAATGGATCTCGAGGCACGGCTCACGCACAAGAGGTGGCCAAACACCAAGGCAGGAACGGACGTCGTCCTCCTCGTTGGACCTGTTGCTGCACGTGGAGGTGGGGGGCTCGTCAAGATCAGCTTGGGTGATGAAGGAGCGGTAAACGCTAGTGAAGGATCGGACGTCTGGGATTGTTCACGTGAAGAAGGACCAAAGGAATGCTCTTTGTTTAATGTATGATAGCTGTATTTCTCTCTCTCTCTTGCTTTCTCTCCGTGTTCATGCGTGATCAAATCCCCCAAAAGACCAATCCCCTTTTTATATTGTTTTTCCCTTGCTCTTCTGTATTTGCCGCACGCTTTCCCCCACCAGGATTTTTCTCTTCTGCCTCTTGTGTATTGTCTTTGACCAAGAAAAATTTGTGCTTCAATACGTGCTGACCTTCAGAACCTGCGGGAAGAACAGAAACTTTTTCTCTCTTCCTCTTGCTCTCGCTCACGATTTTTGTTTTTTCCTCTCATATCGTGACCGTGTGTTTTTCTATTGTGCGCGTCTCCCTGATTATGACGCATAACGACATATTTATATCGCAACCCTAGGTTAATTGACCGGATTTCCTAGTTCTAATGGGCTTTGGCTTAGGCTTTATCCTTTAATTTTTATTTAATTCCAAATTGGCTGAATTAATTTGGGCTTTTCTTTAATTAAGCTTAATGGGCTGATTTAAGCTCAAATTAAGACAACCAAGGCCTTTTAGACTTGTGATTTTCGGCCCCTGTCTTCCGAGTGAGTCGAGTTTCGTTCAGTGCTCGAGCTCGGTTTGCGCGATGGATTTTCAATTCACTTGCCACCGCCGGTTCGATGTGGAATGCAACTAACCTACACGAACTTAAACTATATGCTATGCAATTTTAATATTTTTGTTTAGGGGTTAAAATTTAATCCCTAATTTTTCTATGCAATATTTACCTAACGGGATCGCCAAAATTTAGGTGTCAACAGATATCATAAGGACTTTTGGCAATTCGTTCCTTGGTTGTAGTTTCAGACTGTGTCCTTCAGGTAGAAGGGTGGCCGTGTCATCCCCTATTTTGGCAGGTTTCGGGTGTGTGACATCTTTTGGTATTAGATATTAGGTTATAATTTTTGGGGTGTAGATTTTAAGGGACGTTGTAAGGTTGTATGTTGTACGTTAGTCTTTTATTAGGTACTAGAACATATGTTTCATTTTAGAGTTGGCTCTAAAGAGACAAGGACCATTACTCATTGTGGCTGAGGATGTTGAAAGTGATACTATGACAACCCTTATCCTAATTAAGTTAGTGTCCGGATGACATCCAATTGCAGTTGATGGGAATATATTCACGAAGTAACTCGACATACTAAGCTCCTCCGCTAGAAATCTCCTTGTTATACCAGCATTAGAGAGCATTTTATGGGTCGTCTTTAGTAACGTTCTGCTCTGCAATATATTGTAGTTCATCGGGACTAGTGTGGTGTCTCACTATGCCTTTCTTCATGCAAAACTCGTTTAACAGTTTCGACCAAAACTCCATACTATTATCAATCCGCACATGCTTAATCGTTTTACCAATCCCCTTTTTGATTAAAACTTTTAGCTGTCTGATTGCAACAACATCATCAAATTTATGCCTAAGCACAAACTAATCAACTATAACTACAACATCACCTATAAACTCAAATTTAATTTCCTTACCCTTGTCATTTTTCAGTTTAAAGCAATCCCTTCCAAGATATCTTCTCTTGTCACAGCTCCAACAGACAGCACCACCAGTTCTATACTGATTACGTTTATTCAGGTTTATACTACTTTTGCTAACATGAGTACCAATTCTTCCTCTATATTGACCCACTCAAGCAATAGACACAAGTTCACCAGATTCTCCCGTATGGATGTTTTCACTCAAAATCAAATCTTGAACCCATCAAACATCAAACTTGTTGACTTAGATGAATTATAAACAGCAATAACAGTAGCATTCCAACTATTAAATAATGAGAATAATAGAATCAAAGTATGTATCTTATCTTCAAAGTCAATATCAACTAAACTCAATTGACTAATAATCACATTGAATTCATCAATATGATCAGCAACTAATACACGTTCGCTCACCTTCAAGTTAAGTAGACATTGTATTAAATAGACCTTGCTAATTGCAGAGTACTCCTCGTACATGTTCGACAGGACTTCCATCAATCCCATATTCAGCTTTACAATATTAAACGCGACGTTACGAGCCAATATCAGCCGAATAACACTCAATGCTTGTCTGTCCAGCAATTCACATTTAGCTTTCTTTGTTGACTTTGGTTTCTCTCCATACGGGGGTAAGTGCAAATTCTTTTAATATAAATAATCCTCAATCTACATCTTTTACAAACCAAAATACGTCCCATCAAATCTGTCCATTTTTACCTTTCTTTCTTCCATCGCCATCAATTTGCTTTAATTCAGCAAAGCCTAGCTATGATATCAATTGATGCGGAAATAAGCAATCGAGCAATAAAATAGATTGAACAAAAAAATAAATCGAACACTAAATTTACGTGATTCAATTATAGTAATCTACGTCCACAAGGAGAGAGTAACGAATTACAATATAGATCAAGCGATACAACGAAAATTGCTCGAATCAATCAAATATTCTTAGTATTTTTCAGCCTCAATTACACACAATAACTCACAGAATCACATAATTTCTCACGAAATAATCTTTCGATCTCACAAAAAAATTAATAAATCTTACCACAAGATTTAATCGATTTGAACACGTAAACTCTTTATGTAATTCCATAAATAAAACCCACGAAGATAAACTCCAAAAACTTGATGAAAACGGCGCTTCAAGACTTCATCCAAGGCATCCCCTAACTCATATACGTGTGTGCATATATAATTATATGTGGGTATATGCACAGCCCGAAGCAATATCGTTGGAATCCTACGGAAAGCTAATTTTCTTTAGTTTCCGTGTATTTGCTTTTCTTGGACCGGACTCTAGGGAGTTGATTTTCCTTTTTCTTGTTTCTGACCAAAAGTCAGACTTCTTCACACGAACAGGAAAGTTAAAGAAAAGTCCAATGTCAACTGTCCTTTTTTCTTTATTAACCTTGGTCAACGCAGTAGTTAAAGGAAATTGCACCCCTCTTTCCTTTTCTTTTCAATTTTCACAAACGAGGACTCCTGTACTTCGCTTTTACATACCAAGTAATTCAATTCTGGTACAGTTCGTTCAACGAGCTCAAATTCAAGAATAGCAGGCTGGCACGGGTGAGGATGTGTAAGGCCTCCAAAGGGGCTTGCAAGCGATTGATTCGATGCGTGAGAGAAAATTCTGTGGGAGTGGCTTTGGAGCCAAGGAATGTCCATCGATGCGCGGGTGTGTTCGACACCACTACGTCAAGAATCTTTTGCGCCTGTACATTCCTAAGCGAGCAAACCTCCTTTTTTCCGCAGCAGCCCCCCTCCAGCCCTCCTCCTATGACAAGGGATCAGCAACGACCGGTTCTATTCTCACGCTGCGCATCCCGTACGCCGGCTCATTTTGAGGTCGTGTTCGAACGCGAGGAATCGGGCCCCGCACGGAACCCCGATTCGGGATTCACCGTGGTGTTTCCCGTGCTTTGCGAAGAATTTTCGGCCGGAAAAACAGAAATGCCCATTCCAGTTTTCAAACAATAAGAAATGCGATTGCTTTTTCCATTCCACTATATGTTGTATAAACATAAACATCAGCTACGCACGCTCTGTAGCTTCCTTTGAGTAAACTTTACACCTTTCTCCGACTTCATCACGTAAAACAAGAGCTCATTCCACGTATCAATCGGGCCGGGCAAGCACCAGTGCACGCAATCTGCCCGGCCGACATTGCTCTTGGGCCAGTTACACTGGCGGTTCGGATGTCCGTCGGGCCTGAGCAGCATGGCCCGCGTCGTGTCGAGCAGCCTAATCTTCATGCCCTCCTCTCTCGCCCTCCTCTCAGCTTCCAAGAATTCCTCCACTTGAGCCAAGTAGAACTCCAAGTCGTAGCCCTCCAGCTTCTTCTCGTCGGTCTTGAACGGCCTCGTCCTCGTGCAACTCCCTCCGTCCGCCCAATCCCCATCCTCGAAGTGTGCCGGCAAGAACGTCCTCAGGAATGTGATGCCGCCCTCGCGGTTCTTCATTCCCATGATGGCATTCAGCGTGGTACGTAACGCGGTTCGATATGCCTGGAATCTCGACACCTCGGTCATGTTGGCCCGTCCACACGCAGAACAGCCCAGGAGTCGACCGTTCTGGTAGTAGACGAGCGGGCGGAAGAACCACTGGCCTGCCGAGATGATGACATGGTGGAAGGTGCCGATCTCGGAGGACCAAGCATGGTGGGGCTCATCTAGGTGGAGGCTCAGGATGCCGTTGAGGGTTTGGCCGCCACGGGAGTCAGTGGTGCGAACCAGGAATGGGGCCCAGAAGGTGGCTAAGGTTAGGTTGCGGTTGGGGAAGTACCAACGCTTGAAGTTGTAGTCCGTGGTGTACCTCAGAGAGATGTCCTCCGGTTGGTCAACCTATAAGATCAAAGATAAAATTTCCACATACGATACATGATAAAATCTTAAGTCAAAGATAGTAGAAAACTTCGTATATTTAAGTTATGATCAATATGAATACACATTTCACTATCTAAGCTAGTATTTTCCTTGGGTATAGAGGATAATATTATAGTGACATTCCCGCAAATATCATTATCCCGCAATTAGGAGGACAGCATATGTGGACATATGATTTTCTGCTCTTAAATTTCCAATAAAAAAAAGGGGCTCATTCTAAGAACAGCTTATATTTGACTTGCACATTTCTCTGCCTCCTAACTCTTTGGGAAAAAGAAGCCAATTGAAACATTGCAAGCTCATGGCAATACCGGAGTAATTAGCCAAATCAATATAAAACGAGAGTGATTCGTTTGTAGCCAATAGAATAGTCTAGTCAGCCATAACTAGATCGAGCACTTACGCTAGACAAGAGGCACAGCAAGGACTGCATGTGGTTCCTCCCCAGAGAGTCGCCGACGAAAGCAATCGACTTCCCCCTCACCATCTCCATGAACTGGGCTGCATCGAACGGCAGGAGCTCGCACCCATCCGGCTCCCACCGCCACTTCAAGAACTCCGTATCAGGCCTCCCGAACTTCAAGCAGTTCTGCTGGTCGCTTATTGCATAGCAAGTCTGGTTCGTGTAGTATGTCGACGCGTCCGGGCTGTACACCCAATTCCCCTTAAACACGTCGCACTTCTTCTCCCTCACCACAGGCATTGGCACCGGCACCGGCACCGCCACTGCCGCCGCCTCGTCCGCGCCCTCGGGGCCGCCGTTTTTGTCCTCTATTGGCCGTGCTGGAGGATAATCTTGAGGCTGGACGGGAGAGCTCGCGAAGAGGAGCCACAGAGGGATCGCGGCAAGAAGAAGCATGGTCGGAGCGAGCGTCAACGCCCTCCTGAAGTTAAACGCCGCGCTTTGCTGTGCCGCCTTCTTATCCCCGCGATGCTCCTCCGAGAGTGCGACACTGCGACCTTCATGGCGGATGAGGGGTGTGTGTACACTACAGTGTTCGCGCAAGCTCAAGGAGAGAGGTTTTTGGTTTGCATGAAAAATTTACGTCGTAAAATCTGCGGTCCTTGTTTACGACTTCTTATTTGAAATCAAGCATTTGATCAGATTTTAGTCTTTTTTGAGGTCCTTTGTATTGTCGTTTTGGTCGTGTGTTTTACTCATGTTTCTTCGTAAGCCCCGTTAGGGTTAGGGTTAAAGCTCGGACGGCAATGGCGGGCGCATGACATACGTCGCAAGAAGCGAAGGTCACCATGGATTTCGATATATATTACGAAAGATATACGTGTGAATATATATTTAAAAACCATGCCTTAAAAAATCTTTAATCACTCGCCAAAAATTTTGCATTCATTGTTTTTTTTTTGCTAGAATTGCATTCATTGATTAGAATAAGAGATGCTTTTTTATCACGAGAATTGGATTTTAGCTATTAAATGTAATGTGACAGCTCAATGCGTCTAAGTATAAACGACACCACGACCACGTGTTAGAAGACTAAGACAAAACCAATAATTGATCAATAAGTTAAAGAAAGTAGAGTAATGCCATTTTCTCTTCTGGTGAGACATCGTTGTACACCAATTAAATAGCAAGAACCGCAACATCAACGGGGCTTATCGTTACGTGCTAGAGATTATTAGCTCGTGGTTGTTCGAGCGTGGAATATAAAATTAGGTTAAATTGCATGTGCTTCCCCCGGAAAATAGATGATTCGTAGAGTATTTTCCTCAAAATCATCGCTCGCATCGCTTACCAAAAATGAATAGATAAAAAATATTTTCATCGTTTGCAAAAATATTCAGACATAAATCGTTATCAATAATGAAAATATTTTTTATCAACTAATTATTTCGAGCGAAATAGACAATCGATCGTTTTTAAGAAAATAAATTTCAAACCATTCCTTCTTTCTTGAAAAACCCAATTTTGGAATTGTAGCCATTTTCTTTGTTGTATTTTATTAGGGGTTCGTAATATATGGACGAAGTTAAATTGTTGGCAAGGGTCTACTATCCTAAACAGCACATGACGTTGATCGATCCCGTCGTGTATTTTAAATCAATGTGCTTAGCTTTTATATTACGGAAGTGATGACGTCATGTTTTATTATTTTTTTATTCTTTTTCCCTAATTGATTTCTCTCACTAATCAACACATACGTGCGATTAGATATGAAGTTGACTGGGGATTTTACTCTACCTAAAAGTTCAGGGTGAAAGTCAACTTTTTTTTTTTCAAAATTCTCTGGTCAATGAAGTGCATTGATTGGTGGATACAAGTTAAGATTAATGTGTATAAATTGAAGAAATGTTGTTCCCGTTAACTACTATTCTTTCTTGAATTAATGGCATTCGTAATTGGAAGGTAGACTTTTCTAGGATGCGGGACAAAAGAAATTATTATTGTCACAACCTCTCGTTCGTCGCCGTAACCGGCATTTACTAATTATTACATAAATGATAATTATGTAAGGAAGATGTAAACTTATAGTTGAATCTCATTAAATAGTCCCTGAAAACTTAAAGTTTACTATTTGAGGTAAATGATTTTATTCAGACGTGTAATTTTTGTTTTATTTATTTATGTAATTTAACAGCACATCCCCATTCAGAAAAATTCTTACATCTCTCCCTTGTCTAAGTTTCAATACCATTTGGTGGCTTCGAAGTTTGGATTGACAATCAATTAAAGGAGAAAAAGGTAATAAATATCACTTTGACTTGCTTCATCTGGTGTCAAGGACACATAATTATACGGTCCAATTAATACATGAAAATAATTATTCATATCTTGAATAAACTCGCCCTAATGGAGCCACGGAACCAGAACATAGGACAACCAATTTTTTTCCAATTTCCCCTTCCCAACAAGATAAGACATTACCAATCGACACATTAACCTTATGAACTAAGACTGTTCCCGTGCCCTAGGCCTTCAACTTCCGGTCGCTGTACCGGAGCTTCTCTTCCCTCGACCTCCGGCCCTCGGTCTTCAGCATCTCGAGCAGGAAGTCGCCCCATGTGTCGATTGGCCCGGGCAGGCACCAGTGCACGCAGTCGTTGTACAGGGTCACGTTCTCGTGCGGCCAGTGCCCGTACCTGCTCGGGTGGCCGTCGGGCCGCAACAGCGTCGCCTGGGTCGTGTCGAGCAGCCGGTACTTGAGCCCCCTCTCCCTCGCTTCCTCCTCGGCCTTCCGAAACTCCTCCACCTGGATCATGTACAGCTCCAGGTTCTCGTCGGCGAGCGCGGTCTCGTTGCTCCGGGACGGCCTCGTCTGCAGGCAGTTGCCGCCCTGGTTCCAGATCCCGCCTTCAAAGTGAGAAGGCGCGAAGGTCCTCAGATAGGTGATGCCCTTGTAGTTCTTGAGCGCATTGATGGCCTTGAACGCCGTCCTGAATGCCTTCCGGTAGCCGTAGAATTTGGTCAAGTCCGGGACGTTCTCTAATAAGCAAAAATGGCACCCCACAATCTTGTTGTTCTCGTAGAAGACTAGAGGGCGGTAGAACCAGTGTCCGGCGGAGACGATCAGGTAATCGAACTCCTCGGCCTCGGAAATCCACTTGTCGTCGGCCTCGTCGAGGTGCAGGCTGAAGAGGCCCGTCTTGGTCGGCCCGTTCGGGTCGGTCTCCGCGGACTTGACCAGGTGGGGCGTCCAAAAGTTAGCGAGCGTGAAGTTGTAGGTCACGTACCTCCAGCGCTTGTAGTTCTCGTCCGTCGTGTGCGAGATATCGATCGGGTACTCCACCTGCCGTCAGTAGGGAAATGTTCGTCAGGTACCCAATTGTTGTACACCATGTCAATTGATGATGTGTATGATGTTTTGGGACATGCACATTTCTAACTTATGGCAAAACCTCTTCGAGCAACAATACAACGTCGTTTCACTAGTGCCCTGGCGAGGGCCGACTGCTCTCACCCTCCACACCGTCCTCGCCGCCATCGCCCAGATGCGGCTCTAATCACAAGCAAAGGGGAGGTTGCTTGCCCTCAAGAGATTCGGGCGATTTTTTTCATATGGCATTCACTAGTGTCACGTCTACACCGCGCATCTAAAAGAAGGAAAACTTCATAAAAAAAAAAAAGAAATATTCCACGTAGACTTTCCTTCCATTTGAAAACCAACTCGACAACGGAAGGACTCAAGTGACGAACAGGAACAAATTTGAGGACTTAAATGACCTAGCAAAAAGTTTTAGAACTAAAGCAACCGATCGACATAAGATTTAGGACATATTCGGTGTCATTGTCCGATCGAAAAGAAATCGATTCCATCGGGAATTATTCCCCAGGGACAAAGACAATAAGATTTGGTGAAATTATGATGAGATATTCTTTTTTCCAAATGGACGGTTCTAAATTGGATTCCATTGGGTCCTAAAGTGGCACCAAAGCGCACATAGCACCAAGGAACATGTGTCCATGTGTGCGCCTTGCGTGCTTCTCGGCTTCTTCCGCTTGTTGTTATTCATCGGTGTCTTTCGTTTCTACGAACGTTTTTGTTGTACAATATTCTCATAAAAAAACAACCAAGAAAAAAAAATTAAATAGGATAACCAATTAATAAAAAAGTATTTGTACGAGTACTAAGAGATAAGTGGTAATTAATAGTACATCATCGTGGGGCTACAGTTTCTTTGCATGTTCATAGTGGACAACAGTCTTTGGGTTAATATTACTTTACACTTAAGAGTGGCATGCAGACAGATCTGGGAAATATATTATTTTTGAAATCGAAATACTCGCCCGGATCCGTAGCTGAATTGACTCGAGTAAATCACTGCCGCTAATCTTATGGGGCCTTACAAAAGACTCGCAAAAATCGATGGTTATGATTCATCGGATCTGGTGGACCCGAAACCAGGAAAGGAAGTCCCTACTTAAAATCTCAAAGTCTTTGAAAAGTTTTTAATCTTAGAGAGTGTGGACCATCCGAAAATTCAAAATAAATAATATAAATCAATAGATTATACTTATGGTCACTCTTCTAGTTGGATTGGACCAATCAAACAAAGGTCCAAGACTTTAAGAATTGTTCACCGGCAAATGGCCTTAATTAATATCGCCAAAATCACAAATCTTGATCATCGCTGGCCTTATTAGCTGGCTACATGCTCTCTTTCTCCCATTTTCTAATTTGTCCTACTATTCTTTTAAGAAAGAGACATCTCAATGTGACCTTTAAATCAGACAATTATATTATGTGTGTGTGTGTGTTTTGGGCACCCATTGAATCAGATTTGACCCTTCAACAAATTAGGCTAATTATGTGCTACAATTGTGCATCTAGAAAGGGTCGTACAAATTGCAACAGGTCAAAAAAAGAAATATCTTGAAACATCAAGTGAATACTAATACAAATTGTGTTGAGCTAAACCATTAAATTTAATGAATCGCAGACTAAATTCGGCAGAACTAATAGGACTCTTAGGGCTCGTATATGGAACGAAGGTGCTCATACACTAGCTTGCATCTCCACTCTAGTCCGAATCGAATACAAAAACTTAATTTGCTAATTGAAGGTCATGCATGCTTGAAGCGATGGCAAAATTGATTAACTTTGGCATCTATGATGAGGCCACTTGTGATGAAGTCTATACAATCTATTGCCACACATTATGATATATACCAAGTGGTCACCATTTATCGCTACTAAGTGACAAGTTTACTTGCACCTTAAGAGGCTTCAGCAGCAAGCATGTCTAGCCAAAGTTATGTCGTTAGGGAAATTTCCCTTTGCTACTACATCAATTGATGGGCCATCCACGTTTAGGAAAATAAAAAAGGGGACAATGACAAACCTCCAACGAGGCTCTCATTGTCACGTCATCTTCCTCATTTTCAAATTAATGGACAAAATGATCTTCACATTACCAACGTCAGGGAAAAAAAATCATATGCTCCTATGCACCTGAGCCCGTGATGTCAATCGTTAATCGTTAGATTATATGAATTTAAATTGGAAGCAATGTGATTCGACATAAGATTGACATGTGATTCGGAAATTTAGCTATATTCGTCACTAAAATTACCCATGGGTTCATTCTTTTTTCTTTCTACCACCAAGTACAATCACACACTATGTGCTTTAATTTTTAATTATTGTTTATAGCTTTCAAGGAAGGCATCAGTTGATGGTTTCACGGTCCTCCACGGCATGTTACCTTCACCTGCTACATCTACCTAAACCTGGAAAAAACTTAGCATCTCTCAATGGGTTTTGGTCAACAAACCAATTACTTTTTGGGGCGCATTGGTTCAAACTCTCTGAAGATGTGAGGACAACTATGCCTAGGAAAATGTCAATCGACACTGAACCCAACGCCCAAAGTCAACATCTAGCTCCAAAGTCTCTATATCACACGGTCGTACTGTTCCTCAAAGCTAGAGATCTTTCAACTTGTGCATAGACATGCGAACTTATCATAGCTATGGCTGTAAATATCAGTGTGCTGACGTGATTAATACTTTCATCTTGACTGGAGTTTTTCGATTGAAAAACAAGATCTAAGCTCGAAACATGCTTGGTTGGTGGCCACTGTTTATTCTTTCTGGCCCTTAACTATCTAAGATTGGTAAGATATTGAAAGTTCACATAGCCATGTGCTGAGAAGTAAGAGCTAGTTACGTTTTCGGGATTCTCACACGTCATTACTCGTGAACACTGACAGTCTAATATTTTATTCTTCTTACACAGATGGGGACCTTAGTAAATAAAAATAATTTAGGCTGTACCTTCGTGCCTTAAGCCACATGTATGGTGAAAAGATCACTTTCAATCGGGCCACGTGATGTGTAGCATCACGCCAACAGTAAGTTTATACAGAACAATGCTCAAACTTCTAAACACACACAGTCGCCTTACGCCCCTCTAAGATGCTTAATAGGACAGCTAACCAATAATGTCAGTCCAGAAACAGCCAGATCTATTGCACCAAAAGATTGAACGACATAATTAGGAATCATTGAATTTCATTTTAATCATTGTTGGTCGCATGTAATTTATAATTAGGAATAATTGGATTTTCATATTAAAATCCACCCATGTAAACTAGTTAAAAAAACCCTTTATCGTTGTGCTAATTTAAAAAAAAAAAAAAGTAATGAAACCAATGCAACTCTTGAAACGAAAGTAGCAAGTACCGAGATGCATGTCAATGGGGTCAAGAAGAAACTAAGAAAAGCGAGGCGTATTTTAGTGAACTGTGTACGTACCCTAGAAAGGAGGCAGATCATGGACTGCATTTGGTTCCTCGCCACAGAGTCGCCCACGAAAGCCATGGACTTGCCCTTCACCAGCTCCAGGAACTGCGCCGGGTTGAAGATGGGGAGCTCGCAGCCGTCCGGCTTCCACCGCCACTTCATGAACTCGGTGTCGGGCCGCCCGTACTTCATGCAGTTCTGGTGCTCGTGGATCGCCCAGCAAGTCTTGTTCGTGTAGTAGGGCGCCCTCGGGTTCGGCACCCACTCCCCCGTGAATATGTCGCAGATCTCTGGCGTTCTCGAGCTGACGGCGGGGTCATCTTCTTCCTGGACGACAACCGCGACGTCCACGGAGGAAGAAAAAGAGGAGGAGGAGGAGGAGAAGGAGGAGGAGGGTGAGGAGGAGGGGGAGCCACTTGAGAGGAGGGGGAGGGGCTGAGAGAGGAAAGGGTTGTAGAGGGAGATGATGATGAGGAGGGCAAAGAGGATGGTGACGAAGAGGACTATCTTCGGGGTGGTTCGGTGGTTGTGCGACTGTGTCTCTCCTTTCATTTTTGCTGTGAAGAGAGATAGTGAGAGAGAGAGAGAGAGAGAGAGAGAGAGGCCCAGAGATGGGGAACCGTATGAGCACGGGGATGAATGATTATGACCACATTGGAGTGATTTTGATGAACGAGGTGGTGATAATTTATTTAGGGGTCTTTGTCGACAGGCTGAACAAAGAATCATATAGAAAAAAACAAATGATGATAATTTATATAATTCTCATACACACACAGGACTAGCTGTGCTTAATGACCCTGTATATATATATATAACCTATAGTTTATCACTGATCAATTGCATGTAGGTCTTCCTTCTCTCAAGAATCCTATTATATATATTCGTGGGTACCTGTAAGACCTTATCAGAAAAGGAAACAACACCATCTGTTCTTGACTCTAGTCCTTTAAATGCACCAATGATGTGAGATTGTCTAGTACAAGGTAAAATTGGTGACGGCTAGAAAGTCGTGGGTAAACTCATTTTTTGGGCAAACTCATTTTTTGGGCAAACACCACACCATCACTAGTTACCTAAAGAGGTTATCAATGATTGATGAGAGTTTGAAAACTACCGGTTCTCTTATGCTCTTTTTTTTCACAAAAAATAAATGATTTAGAAAATATCTACCTGAAAAATGATCATTTTGTATCAATAACAAAGAGACAACAAATCATGTCTAAATATTTTAATGAATGAAGAAAACTTTTCTCGTGCGTTTATTTTTGTAAGCGATATAAACGATTATTTTCTAAGAAAAGTTTTTTTCGAATCATCCATTTTTAACGAAATAATCACATCCCAAAAATTTTATCTCCGAACACTTCTATTAAAATTCATGATATGTCACGACATCAGGGGATGCTAAAAGATTGACGTGGTCGGTAGGGAGACTCAAATGCGAAAGCACTCACTGCAAATCAGCTCATTAGACTAGTACAGCTGGGGAGAGCAGGTTGATCCCGAACTTTATTGGACTTTCTTCTTCTTTTAACGAGCAGTTTTTGTCTCGAGAGCTGACTGATGTTTGCATTCGAAAATAACGTGCGCCCCGCGCGCTAAATAATTCCAGGCTTCGAGAGGTGCCTCTCACCAACTAGAGGGTGCTCCATTCACATCGACATAAATTAGGTTAGGTTAAGGAAAAATCAATACGATAGGATAGGATAGGTCGTGCAATATAGGCCCGCTTTTTCGCCCTCGGTGAGAGGTTATAAAGAAATCTAAAACCCGAAATAATTCTCGGCTAGCCCAAATCGGCATGACCGTATCTTTTGGTGGGAACGGCTTTAATATGTTGATAGAAGGTTCGGGTTTGTGCTCGCGTATGTGAGGCGAAATTGTCCAATTAGTCCCAAACTTATTGTGCGGATGTTAATTCAGTTCTAAACTTTTCAATATTATCAATTTAGTCTTAAACATTTACGCAAAATTTCAACGTAGTCCTTTTAGCCAATTTTCCATAGAAATCGCTGAATTGGTGGTGTGTCACGCAGGACAGGAGATGACTGGACCGTCACGTTGGCGATTTCTAACGAAAATTGGCCGGCAGTACTATATTGAAATTTCGCGCAAAGGTTTAGGATTAAATTAACAAAATTGAAAAGTTTATAATTAAATTATTATCTATACAATATATTTAGGATTTGGGTGATTTTCGCTGTGCATGTGCGTGCATATATACCTTATGAAGGTGCGCAATAAACTTTGGAAAGAACGTGACAGAGGATTTTCCGGGGTGCATCAACATGCCAACCACCATCCCATATCTTATATTGAGCAAATCAATCGACGTTCAGGGCACGTCGTTTGAAATCAATGTCGCCAAAGCATAAAGAGTCCCATAGGCATTGGATTTATGAATCGGAGGGGACAATGTAAGTTTGTAGGGTTTTTAATGTTGTCATTGAAAAGGTCCCGTACACGATGGTCCCCTTCCTACATTGTGTGTTAGCTAACGGTTGCATTCTTCGCCATTAAGGTTGTGTACGAATTTAAAGCGTTTCAGCTTATAATAGGCCGCTAAATAAGTCTCCATGGACCTACGATCATCGACTCGCGATGCGATAGATGAGATGCTTCCGGATAACCTACCGATACACGGCTCTATGAGGGAAGAAGGGGCGTGTTCGTATATGTCATGAGAATACTTTGATAAGGATGTCGCGATTAGCTGCACTAACCTTCTTAGGCGTGCGATTAAATCGAGCGTGGGACACTGAGAATATAGTTCATTTTCAACATGTCAAGGACAAGTGTCGCGACCGAACTCCCGGACTCCTTTTGGAAGACATGCAAAAAACAGGGGGGGCTCGCCTGGTACGTCCTAAGTCTCGGTTTAGGACTTAACTCGGGCTCTTCCAAGCCCATACCATATCGCGACTTAGGATTTAGATATTTAATATGCAAATAGTTTATATCAAGGAGTCGCCACTAATTGATTTGGGATAGGACGATTAGAAACCCAAATAGGGTGATGGGAGAATCACCCTATTCCTACGAACCAAAAATTAACTGGGTTCGGGGACTTGGTTACACTAGTTAGATAACTAATGCCCTTTCGGTACCATTTTACCCTGTTCATTTTTTTTTTTTTGAAAACATTTGTCAGGCAATTTTGATTGGTTTTAGGACCTTTCTCCTAACATATAAGGTGATCAAGCGAGTGTGTAATCAGAAGCGATTAGCAGTCAAAAAACACAACAATTCATGCAGCTTAAGGTTCTAACCTTTACTAAGCCAGATGACATTCAAAATACGGCAGTTCATGCAATTGTATCAAAAACATGCATACTAACAATGCAACGGTAATAAAATAAAACAAGTAAAATACTACCGCGCGACTTCAGGCTTGTTTAAATAAACAATAACATGCATAATAATAAAGGATTAAAACACTCAAACAAGTCATACATAAAAAAAAAATTCGGAATTTTTTTTTCAAAAAATAAAATAAAATAAAATAAAATAAAAAGAAAATACTTTTTTTTGAAATTTTTTTAATTAATTTTTAAAAAAATAAAAAGGAAAATAAAAAGGAAAAGAAAAACCTTTTTTTAATTTTTTTTTAGTTTTTTTAAAATTTTTAAATTATTATTATTTTTTAAAATAAAATAAAATAATAATATAAAATAAACCGGTCGGGTCGGGTTGCCGGATTCAGATCGGCCCGGTTCGGCATGGGTCAACGAACTCGGATCGGGCGTTGACCCAGGTCGGATCGGCTGATCCGGATCGGACGAAACCAACCCGAGTCAACGGATCCGACCAGGTCGTTGACCCGGGTCGGTCAAAACCGATCCGAGTCAACGGATCCGACCTGGGCGTTGACCCGGGTCGGATCTGCTGATTCGGGTCGGATCCGACCCAATTCGCATACCCTGCAAGGAGAGGGCACCGGCGGGGCCAAAATTGGCCATCCGCCGGCCGACCCAGGCCAGCGCCGCCCCCAAATCGCCCACTAGGACCGTCTCTGGGCTGTACCACTCACCTGAGCCGCCGTTGGACCGCCGTTCGCTGGCCGGCGACGCGATAAAAACCAGCCTAGTTGAGGCATTTCATCGAACGCCTGGCTGGTGGGTAGAAAAACGGGGGATTTCGACCTCCTCCGTCGATCCGATCGATCCCAGCAGCTTGGGTTCACCTCCGACAGCGACTAGGGGTCGGGACCGACGACGGTATGGGCCGGGAATCGCGCGACACGATCGGCGCGAGTCCCAGCCACACCGGACACCGAAACAGGGGAAAACAGAGGCGGGGACTCGACCGAGAGAGCTCACCGGTCAACGGCGCGTCTGGGTGGCTTCTCAGCTGCTCCGTGGGCAACGGCGACGCTGCTGGTTCTCGGCCACACTCCGGCGTGACCTCGGTACGCTCTAATCTCACTCTTTCTCTCTCTTTTCTCTCTCTGTCTCTCTCTAATGGCCGACCGGCCTCTCTCTCTCTCTCTGGCTATGTATAGCCGGACGACGGACGATTCTGTGCTTCCCCACGTTGGCTGACGACGGCCTGCATCGGCCTAGGCTCCGCGAACCGCGGCCATAGGCCGGTGCAGAGGGGGCCTATTCTGGAACGCAGAGGAGAGAACAGGGAGCCGAGAGGGAGGAGAGGATAAGGGCGCCGGGAAAACCGGGGGGGATGGGACTGGCCATTAAGGCCAGTCACAGTGGCGTGCTCCCCCGAGACTCTTCTGGGCTGATGACGATGATGACGCGGCGGCTCCGGCGACGTCACGCCGACTCAGGAAACAGGGGGAAACAGGGGAGAAGAAAGCGACGCGCGGAGAAGGAGAAGGAGAGGAAGAAGGAAGGGCTGGGCCGGGCCAGGCCCAGCCGCACTCGGAGGGGAAAAGAAAAAAGGAAAAAGCGGGCTGGGCCCGCGCGGGGAAGAAAAAAAAAGAAAGAAAAGAATGGGCTGAGGCCCGCGCGGGTGGGGGGAAAGAAAAAGGAAAAAGAAGAGGGGCCGGGTCGGCCCGGCCCAATCCGGCCCAACGCGATTTTTTTTTAATTTTTAAAATTTTAATTAGACATTCTAATATACCCTATTAAATACAAACATGCCTAATTTCTATATGTAATGCATTTAAATAGAAATATTTTTTTGTTTTAGGAACTAAAAAAAATTAATTCCTAAATTTTGTGCAATTTAATTTTGGGCAAATTAAAAATAGGTGTCAACAACAAGGACGAGTACAACCCAAATTTAAAGTTATCATCAAGTGCCCTCCTAATCACTTTTCCAACATAATCAATAATCAATAAGGACCATACTTCTAGAGCATAGTCATGCGTTGGCATGTTTTATTAAATGTTTACGTCGTTAAAAGTGAGGAAGATTGTCTATAAAGTCCTAAACTTATTGCATTTTTACCGATTTAATCATCAACCTTTCAATTTTATCAATTAAGTCATAAAAATTTTCATATATTGACAATTTAGTCCATCCAACCAATTTTAACTGGAAATTGCTTACGTGGATGATGGTAGTGCCACATAGAATAGTCGGCACTAATTTGGACAAATTTTTTTATTTTTTTAATATTTATTTATTTATTTTTAATCAAGTTTGGTGAGGGTTACCAACTGACCCACGTCGAATACTAGGCGAGGGCCGCGATGCCTTGCCGGTCGCAGGCAAGGGCTAGAACCCTCGCCCAATGGCTAGCGAGGGTCAATCAACCAACCCTCGCCTGTGACCAGCAGCCCTCATCAAGGCTTGGAAGGAAAAAAAAAGATAAAATAAAATGATAATAAAACTATTATTAAAAATGGTCCATATCAGCACCGGCCAAACCACGTAAAACAGTTGGTATCTATGTTAGCGATTTCCAGCTAAAATTGGCCGAATTGACTCAATTGACAAAATGTGAAAAACTCAATGGCAAAATTGAAAGGTGTATGAGTAAATTGGCAAAAACGCAATAAGTTTATGACTTTTTTTAACAATTTTCCCCTGAAAAGTGCCAACTTTGGCAACCCAAAATTCAGTCTTTGTTCTATGAATTTAAATGGCTAAACTTGATGTGGGCCTATACTGGCCCAAAAGGAAAACTCGATGGGCCAAATTGGTACTGGAAAGTTATCGGGCCAAGCCTTGCATTCTCTTACTGACATGTCGAAGTTACAGTTTACATCCAATCGGAGTACGTGGAAGTCATTGATGATTGTTATCAATCACCGGCATGTGACCGTTGGCGACAAAATTCGTCTAACAACCCAAAGATGAAGGGTCTGTTTGTTTAAGGAAAAGTGTTTTTTGGGAATCTGTTTTTCGGGCTTTCACTTATTTAATTCATCGAAAATGATTAGTCAACTAAAAATGCTTTCCGATCAAGGAAAATTTCATGTATAAAATTAGGAAAGTGAATTCCTTAATTTAAGAAGGTAAAAGCACTTTCCGGAATTACTTTCCTTGACTTTTTAAATATTTTATTATTTTTTTCTTTTCTTTTCTTTCTTTTTCTCTTTTTTTTTTAAAAATAAAATATTAAAAAATTCGAAATTATTTTTTTGCCTGAGATAAAATCATGGGATTAAAATCATTTTCTAAATGAGATCTAAACACCAGAAAACGTTTTCGATCACATATCACCAAACAAAGGAAAGCTAACTATTTTCCTAAAAAATGATTTTCCGAAAAACATTTTCCAAAAACGTTATGTTTTCCGTGAAACAAACGCACCCTAAGTCTACATTTAGTAGTTAAGATAAAAGTTGAGATGTGACGGTTTTCATCCTATTCTGTATTTGGTTACTGTCCAAGATAGAATAAAGCCGAATATATTCAGTCCCTAAAGTTTTTAATTTTACTAATTCTTTTTTAAAGTTTTTCACGAAATTTCAATATAAGCATTCTAGTCAATTTTCGCTAAAAATCACTAACGTAGCGATCCAGTCATCGTCGACTGTCTTCTCTGACACATTGCTACATTAGCGATTTTTTAGCGAAAATTAGTTGAAATGACTATATAGGAATTTTGCGCTAGGTTTAGGACTGAACTGGAAAAATTGAAAAGCTTAAAATCAAATTGACATATGTATGATAAGTTTATGACTGATTGAACAATTTTCCTAGGGTGAATTTAAGAAAAAAAATAGCCTGATATAAATATCCCTTGTAAGAGTGCGACAAAGGTGAATGGGGTTTTTTATGTCCATTAGTATGAAAGCTATTTTATGAAAAAATCTACCTTCTCGATCTCCTTCCCTATGTAGCTCTAATTCACATTAAAGCTTCTCGACTCCTTTATAGCTCTTTGGTTCACTTTGAAACTTTATGAAAGGAGGGAGAGAGTCAAACATCTTTCTCCTTCACAGCTCCTTGGTTGATATCGAAGTTTCATGAAAGCAGCAAGAGAATTGAAGCTCCTTCTCCTCCATAGCCCTCGCATTCACGTCAAAATATCACAAAAGCGTCAAAAGAGTCAAAGCACTATATTTTGAAATCGCGAAGAGAACAATCATAATTTCTCTTATACAAGATCTAGCATTTTTTGGCTAATATATCTCGTTGATACCATTTTAGCCCATTAATTTCTTATCATAGTCAATTTTGTAAAGCTTTGGAATGCTGCAATAAAATCCTTTGATGTTTAAGGTTTAGATCGTATGGTAATCAGGAGGTTGTCTCCATTCATCCATTTCCCATTTTTTTAGTAGTGATCGTGAGAAATTCTTACCATTTTCGTTTATGCATTTACACTGATATGACAGTCCATACTAAACAAGAGGAGATGAAAATATTTAACTTTGTTATTGTGATTCATTAACAATAGTAGGATATAACAAAACTCCTAGATTTCAAATCACTCTTTATTCGAAAACATAGCCACTGCCCAATTCACCCATTCTCCCGGCAGCAAAAGGTATTAGGAAAGAGGTAGCACGTGAAATGTGCATGCATATAGCTCGGTCCAAAGATAAAGGAAACCGTATGCAAAATGGGAAATTGGAATTTCAGCTCCCACCACACATGAAAAAAACAAAAGAATAAAAGTAATCAAGAAAAGGGCCGAACAAAATAAGAAAAATAAGAAAATCCGGCGCTATGTTCACCCCCAAATGACTAAATCCACCCAATTACAATGAAAAGACAAAAGTGCCATCAATTTTTCAATTGCAATTTAAAGTGATGGTTCCACTCCTTTTTTTTTCTATTTTTTTTATTTTTCTATTTAGGATATGGTTAGCATAATTAAGCATTTCACATATTTTGTTTTTTAGTGTATTAAAGAAAAAATGTATTCTTAGATATTCCTATAACGTTTTACATGCTTCATGTAAAACTATATCGCCAAGAGTAATGAAAAAAGAACTTATTAAATATAGTAAAAAATTGAAAAGTCTTTTGTTCATCATTGATCTTATAACAACTTATCTATTATTTGTCCATCATATCTCAAAAGCTCGCTTTCTTTTTTTAATTTCATTAGTCTAAAATCTATATCAAATCTCTTTATTTACTATATTAATGAATTTATCTTTTCTCCTTACTATATTAGGGAGGCACTTTTACACAGAGCATGGAGAAAATTACCAGAAAGGTCATAAACATATGTACCTATGTCAATTTAGTTTTAAATTTTTCAATTACTAATTGAGTTTTAAATATTTTCACGTTTTACTAATTGAATCGGTTTGGCAAATTTCGACTTGAAATCGCTAATGTAGACATTCCTATGTGACATAGCCGGTACCAATTGGAAGAATTTTAATAATATTTTAATATTTTCTTTTCAAACTGTTATTAATTTTTTTCTTTTCTTCTCTTCTCCTTCTTTAATTTTTTTATACTATGGCCAGCCCAGGTCGCCAGGCCCTCATTAGTTGCTAGCCCAAGCAAGGGTTGCAGCTCTCACCCAGCCTCACCGGCGGCAAGCGAGGGCCTAGCAACCCTCACTGCCCACAATAACAAAAAAACAAGAAAATAAGGAAAAGAGAAGAAAAGAAAAAAAAAGGAAAAAGAAAAGAAAAATATTAATAAAATATTCGAAAAATAAAAATTTTGTCCACATTAATGCCAGCCATGATACGTAGGATGGCTAGCATTTTTCTGTCAAAATTGGTAGAATGGACTTAATAGGAAAACCTAAAAAAGTTTAGGACTCACATGGCACAATTAAAAGGTTTATGATTAAATTACCAAAATGTAATCGGTTTAGAATTTTTTTTGTAATTTTCTCATCACACATATGACAATAGAGGAATATCTAGGAATACCTAAAACCATTATATACAATAAGGCATTTTTATATTTTTTTCATAAAGAGTTCACGATGATATTAATTTTTGTCATTCCAAATAATGATATTTCACTGGCATTTTCAAGAAAAAATCCTTATTTTATACAATGTTTTGATTTAATTAAAATTTATCTTCTAAAATTTCGCGTTGGAGAATGTACGGTGATTTTATTTTGGAAAAATCTTCAAAGAGGGCTTTTTTTTTCTTCATGTGATCATCCCAAGAAGGAATTTGATGGTGATATAGACAACAAAAATGAAATATATAAACAAGCCAATGTATTAAAAGTTGTCTATTTTAAATTTGTTCTATCCCTTACTGGACAATTTATCTTTGCTCGATGACGTAGAAAAGAGCTAGGTTTCTTGGAAATATATCTTTTCACGGAACGAACTTTTATGGAAGTAATATATAACAATAAAATAATAAACATAGTGCCTTCAATTTACATGGAGAACCTGCAATAAATGAAAACTCAACACGCAAAATTCTTAGCTATGATAAGTAGAGATAAGGAAAGCAAATGAATTTGAGACAGCCACTTTCAATTGCAATTAAATGAATGAGGACGATTTTGTCTTTTTTTTGGCGAAACCGGGTGGATTTTTAGTCATATGAGGCTGAGAATAGTGCCCATCAATAAGAAAAAAAAAACAGGGAAAGATAATATAAAGGCCACAAAACACCAAAGGCATCCGCTGAAGTCACAAAGCCTAGCTAGCTCTCTCATCCCCTACCTCTTCGCTCTGTCTCCTTCTTGCTTGCTTGCTTGCTTGCTTCTTTTGCGACACTCGACACTCAAACCCAGTTCATCCCCTCCCTGTGTCTCTCTGTCTCTCTGTAAGTACCCAAGAACTGGCTCTGTTTCCTCATGTTAACGATCTTGACGTTTTCGGCTCCGGTGTTCTCAATTCTCTCTCGGTTTTGGAGCAGGTCCATCGGTGCGGGAACTGGGCAATGGTGATGATGGGCATCGAGAGGCTGATGGGGAGCTTGAAGTCGAAGCTGCGGTCGCTGAAGATGAAGAAGCCGTTCTACGACAAGATCGAGAAGAGCGACAGCATGAGGGTGGAGATCAGAAGCAGGAAGGCCCGCAAGATCATCGAGGAGACCCTCAAGATCGCCGACTCTCCCAAGACCAAAAGCTACGCCTTTTGAATCCTCCCCCTCCAGTAATACTTCTTGTTGTTTCTTAGGCGAAGGGATGTCGTGCTTCTTATCAGTACGTATAAAGATTTCTCGAGGGCGTGATTTTCCCCGACTCGAATTCGAGCTTCGCGCGACGTTCAGGTTGCAATAAGACGAAGCATAAGAGTAGTTTTCTCTCGACCTTTCTGGTCGCGACGCCATGATAGGAGGCTAGGAGGGACAACTGCGAGTGGCGCGCCGACCGTTCGAGGGGTACGATGATAGGTGGAGCTGTTGGTCGGTAGTAGTTGCACGCGCAGAAAGTTAATGCAGCCGTGGGGAAAGGCAACGAACCTATACGAAAACCTCCAATCTCTCGTTCATAAGCCGTGCATCGCAAGAACGTAAAGTATAGTTTGGAGAATGTAATTAGGCACTAATGATGATCTAGATGACCCGGTCGACCCGATTTCAAAGTGTACGGAGTCGGGTCATCTTCTGCTACGGTAGCTCGACATTAGGCTTTGCACTTGAATTCAGCCAAAACCGATAGGTTTGGTTCGCCTTGACGCATCAAATAGTAACATTGTGACCCCAGGAAAAAGAACTTGAGCTCGACATTAGGCTTTGCACTTGAATCTAGCCGCAACCGACAGATTTGGTTCACGTCGAACAGTTACCTCATGACCCCGGGAAAAAGAACTCTCGGGACTTACTTTCTAGGTGATGTGATAAATTCGGATCCGTTAGGACCAATGAGGTACACATCGACCAAAGGTGGCATTTCACTTTTTGTCCGAAGTCATGGAAAAAATCTTTCCGACCAGCACTGTCAAACGAAAAGATACGTGCACAACCTAGCTGCACACGTTTTCCATGCTTTGTGGGGTATTTTCCTTCCACGCTTTGACAAGCATAAGCCTGGTAGATCCTCCACGCATCTTCTCTTATCCTCATCCACAAAACAAAACCTGTAATTGACCTGGGGATGAGCCTAGCTGCTCTCGCTGGGGACTTCCTTTAGTGGAAATTGCTTTCCATCAACAAACTCTTCAAAGATATTTTACATGGCATTTATGCCACTCGACAATGACGTGTGTGAAGAAGACGATAGATTGGAAAAAAAAATAATTTGCAAAATTTACGCACGACATTCGTTAAAGTAGATTTCAACGGGCTATATCGTATCGATCGTGCGATGAAAATATAAAGACTCCGTTTGTTTCGCGAAAAATAATTGGTTCGGAAAATATTTTTCAAAAAATGATCACTAGCATCGCTTAAAATAATCGGTCAATAAAAAATATTATAGATATTGATAATAATTTATGTCCGAATATTTTCGCAAATCACGGAAAAAGAATTTTACTCATTTATTTTCGTAAACAATACATAAGATTATTTTTAAAAAAATATTTTTCAAATCAAGTCATTTTCAGCTAAACAAAGGAAGCCGAAAAATTCTATCTTCTTTCCCTCTCTCCGTGCGTTGTCGACACTATGCACAATGCCACTTTCGGCTCTCTGGCGAGGACGCGAGCTTTTGAGAAGATAGAGAAAGGACAAAAGGAGGAGCGGGAGCAGATGGTGAATTGGTGATGTGGCAAATTGGATGCACGTAACAAAGCGGAGTCCACTTGTTCGATGGGTGGACATCATTGGACTCGATTGGTCTGGTTGGGAAGGCTTCTTTTGTGAGAATTTCCCCAAGTCCAAATTGATTTTTCCACCACTGTCGAGCAGAGACGACAGGGACAGTACAAAAGCATATGACGCACAAGCTATACTCTGCTTTTTCGGAGAATATTCTCAATAATTCTACAATCCGGCGTCCTCCCAAGGACAAGATGACAAGGATGTCGCAAGACAACATGGTTTGATCCCAAAAAAAAAAAACAAAAAACATGGTTTGATCTTGATACTTCCTAGTTTCAACAGATGGGAAGGAATCTCCATCGTGAGTGATTTTGTTGATCACTACAGTCGTGTCTGAACGATCCTTTTGAATCTCATGATCAAAAAAGGACGGATCTGGTAATTTTTTTTTCAGAGGAGTTAGCGTTTATCACGAAAGAGGAAGCTTGGTTCAAGCCGTTATCGTTGCGTTCTTTGCCTAGTTTTCCTAGTTCAAGCTTATGGACAATGGGACCCAATTTGGTGGGAGAAGGAACTTCTCTTCTTTTAGAGCAAGAATCTATCACGGATCACTAGAGTTGGTCAAGCCGATAGAAGATGGAAAACTTGAAACCATGAGTTTCACAAAGAGACCTGTTTGCACAGACTAATTAATAGAAAAATAGAACATGCACCGCTAGTATAAAGAAAATGATACACAAGCGGCCTTATCCGCCTTTCCTTTGAGGATTATAACTTTTCAAATCTCAAAAATATATCGCTAGTGCAAAATACTTTTTTACCCCACCAACGGAGTGGAACCTCATAAAAATGATCGCATGCCGATGTATCAACACAATTTCTATCGATAACCTGGTACCAAACCATCAAATTGCACAAAACTTCATTCATGGTATTGAGATGATTAGTGAGAGCAGCTCTCACAACAGAACTAGTACAAATTACAAACTAGCCATCCCAAGGAAGGTACTTCAATTGAAAGTTGGCACAAGCGAATTGGCTTGTGGTTATCAGATAACTATCAAGAATAGTCATTCAACAATTGAGTTTGACAATGCATGAAAAATGAGAAATACATGCTAGCGGGGAAGATGGAAAAGCATCTGGAGATCCTTGCAGTGAACGCACGTCCACGGTAGCAAAGGGGGATCCAAGCAGTAGGAATGAATGCAACGGGTATGACACAGGTGGCAACTGATGAGGAGATCCTCTGGTTCACGAGAGCGACATTCGCTACAAACTTGCGCTCCAAATGACTGCGAAGCACAGATTAGAAAAGTTGGACATGTAATCGGCATATAGAAAAGTTCGAGGAGAGAATTATTGATCCACCCAAACAGGAAATTTAGAAGTATTTCAGATGATGAGAGGAAAGGAACTACCAGCTTTCTCTGGTTGGTAATTTCAGACACGCAGAACTTGAAATGTTAGTACTAAATTAAAGCGAGTCTCCCACAATTGCTAGGCTGAAAAGCAATCAAGTGGTAATCGATCTTAATGATTCCTAATTCCAGAACCTATCCATGTAAACTTGATGCATTTTTATTTCCATTTCTTCTATCTTTTATCTCCCATCGATTAATGTTTTGTTTCAATATATATGTTTATTTCCTTTTTCGTTCGTCTGAAAGGAAAAGAAAAGGAAACAGAAGCATCTTTATTTCCTTTTCCTTCTGTCGGGGTCATCAAGTCTAGCATGCCCTTGGAGCAAGATAGACCTATACTAAGACACTGAAGGGTGCTCTACCATTTCAGAGAAACTTCGGCACCTCAACTTAGAATCAGCAAATGATATTAAACAACACTTCACAAATTCAACTGCGAAATGTTCTAAACTTCTATGCATGCAACTGTAGCGTGACCTGATTTATTATCCCACATTAAACATCTACGGAAAAAATCATTCTCTAACCTCATATGCATGATTACTGATAGATAAGCTTCCAAGTACTAGCACCCATCCTTCATTCGTTATTTTTTTTTTCTTTTGGAACAGCAAAGATAAGTTCTGTGAAATGACCCCAAGGAACTGACGGTACTCTTATAACAGACCCAAAAATGTGAAACATGGACTCATCAAGGAGTGTCAGTAACTGTCAAATGAATATGCAGAAACAGGACAAAGCAACACAGTTAAAAAGTACCTCGGCTCTAGAACTCGTTCTTTCTTGATCAGTCACAACATAGACTTCGCTAGTTGATTGGTCATGTGGAATGGTCTGGGAGTATATTTTTTGCTCTGAACCAGAAGAATCTTCCACCTTTGTGATGCTAACAAAACTCATCTTACACAGGGGACAAGTTGAAGTCTTTCTCCTTGAAGACTGCAAACACAGTTTCGCTAAATTGTGATCACTTTCAACTCAAACCAAGGAGCATAGCTAAGATGCAACTTAAGCAGCTTAAGCAAGTTCAAAACTTCCATCAGAAAAAGGATACTTGTTCCCGAAATAAGCAACAAATAGCTAGTTTTAGAAACTTCTATAAAAAGATTCAGCTTCTTCTTCTTTTACTCCAATATACAAAATTCAGATTTGCAAGTGACATTTGACCAGTTAATGCCAAGGAAAAACAAGCAAGTAGTTTAAGAGAGATGGAAAATACAATCATTTGTACTTCAACATATATTGAAAGATAGAAGGCCAGGTGTAATGCAGCATACTAGTGCCAACTGATTGCAAATGTATTCTACCAAACTTCACAGTACGACATAGAATATATTATATCGAGTCAATGCATGATTATCCAATGACAGTACCTGGTGAGGAAAACTAAAGAGGTATCGAAATGACTATTTTCCACCAAATATTGTAGGCTACAAACTAGAAGGACCTGACATATATAACCCAAAGTGCAAAGACAGATATTCAAAGATATCTATATGAACAATCTAGGCCTGTATTTGGAGTTTCCCTGGGGTTGGTAAGGCATAATGGGACCACCCAAGCCCATTGAGTGCTCTACCTCAGGCCAGCTACATGCGTCCATGTACTATCAGAAAGACTTTTGTCACAATAGCAGATGTTCAAGTACCAATGCAATTTTTAGGGCAATCACTATCTTGGGAAATGTAAAAAAATGACACCAAAAGGACAAATACCATATGGTCAGACCAGTTCCGAATGCATGAATAACAAAATCTATGTCCGCATGGTAGTATCCCTCTGGTTGAACTGTACTCCGTCCAACATATAACACACGATAACTCTGCTGATGACGGTAACTCGTTAACATAATCAGTCTGGCCCACATCATCAATCTCAATACTTAACTTCTCTCCATTCTGTTCATCTTTAGAAACTCTTTCAAGGGCATCCGGTAAATCCTTTAGAATTGATTCCTTGGGAGAGGGCCGGTGATCGTGATTCCAATCTTGAATCTCATCAAAATCTTCAATAATGCCATTTATTGCTCCCTCATGCCCATATGATCCACTTCGTGTCCCTCCTTTTCTGGTACTGACAAAGTTACCATTCAAATGTTCAGATGGAGATGTTATGTCCCTGTGTTTGTCATCAACTCCAACTACATAGCACTCCTGGTCAGAATCTGACGCAGTTAACTGCAAAGTCTCTCTTTTAGCATTCCTTTTCACCAAAGTTCTGCCCCTTTTAGAAGATTCAGCCGAAGAAGAATCTCCATTGCCACTGAATGACTTCATTTCTCTTCTCCCAAGACATATTGATGGACTAAGATGTGACTCTTCATGCAGGGTAATGATTCTTTTTCCTCTCAACAACCTTTTAGATGACCGATTCAACTCTGGACACTTCACAACATAGAGGAGGTAAAAGCTCATTAGTAGCAATCTGACTTCAGCATAATAAGCATCTATCATAAAACAAAAAAAAAAGGCAAAAGAAAAATCTGTGGAGAAAAACCAGTAAAACTAACTTGAAAACCTGGCCCATGATTTCAGAAGACTGACAAAATTCATCTCATGCTGCTGAAATACTTCACCTTAGGAGTATGAGTAGCATACAAGAAAAATCATTTTACTAGATGGACAAATTGTTGGATGCTTAGTTTGATTCTGATGGCTGGAAAACAAAACAAACTGAAAAGGAGGAAAAGTTAAAAAGAAATTATGCTCAAATACTTAACATAAGCTTTTTTATACAAAATCAAAGCACTTATCCAGGGAAACCTTGGTAGCGAGAATTTTGCAACTCATTATGTATTCACGTTTTGAAAATCCAAAAGGAAATGTTATCTAGGCTGAGTTCCACTATGCTATGCTGTCTCCTATTCTACCTGCGTCTTGAGGGAGAGAATCTCAGCTTCTTTGTACAAGATATAAAGTCTCTCTGTCAGTTCAGTAAAACTTGATCTTTGTAATTCTGACAACATGAAGTTTTACGGCTTGGTTTTTTCTAGTTGTACATTTCATGAGTGCATCAATGAAAGTATTCAGAATGTCATACCGAGGATAGAACAAAAGTATACAAATCCGGTGAGTCATGGAAACTAGAATGGCAGCAAACAGAGCAGTTTGATCTCAAATCATTACGTCGAAAGTATCTTAGCTACTACATATAACAATTAACTTGTCAAAGAACATCATTTTCTCAACCAAGTGCAAAATTCATGAGAATCAGGATGTCTGTCCGATTAGCCAAGTCTAGTATGAACATAAGTTATGACACCAGCGTAACCCAGACAGGTCAGGATTCTGTGTACTGGCTATTAAGAATGGTCGCTGCAAGGGCCTTTTATACAGAATATATAGAATACATCATACATATACCGGTCATTGTCTAAGAGACTGAAAGCTAAAGCATAATACTAAACAGGAGCAGGAGAGATGAAATCATCAGCCCAATGCAGTCAATGGATGATACGAGTCAATTTGATGAACTAGGAGGTAAAGCGCACAAAATGCAGCAACCAAGGGCAAAGCCAAGTTATCCACACAACAGAACCACGGAAAAGTATATGAAAACTGCAGGACATGATGAATTTCAAGAAGCAAAACACAAGATTCAAAATGCAGTCTGGGCCAAACCTCCTTCAGCAAATGAGAGTCAGTCCAAACATCAGCTCTGTTATCTTCAAAAGCTGAATCAGCTATTTGTCTCATTGATGCACTGGCAAAGTTCGACCGATCAAAAAGCACTTTATGCTTATTTGCTGTGATGTCTGGCTTAGAATTTACTGGGACTGGTGACAACAATGGTCCCGCTTCTTCCCCACTACATAATATTCATCAGCATCATCACATTGTAATTTAGCAACAAAAACATGATTAGCAAGTAGCTAAGATAACGAATTCTGTGCAATAATTTGGAGAAGACAATGACTTCTACAGACAATAAAACAAAGGTGCCAAGGACATTCATTTTGAGTCAGAAAAATAACATAAATCAGCCAACGTTATTTTCACCCCTAGTAACTATCGCAGGAAAAGAAAAGAAAGAAATAGAATAGATGGATGGCAGAGCCACCATGAATATTTGAGCAAACTTACAGAACTTCCTCTTTTCATAAACGGAAAGCAAACTCAAGCCAATAATTCTTTTTAACACCTCATAAACATTACAGAAAGGAGAAATCAGGGCATATCAAATAGGCTCATGTTAAATGAAATAGCTTGTATCGTGTTCAAGTTTCTATATAATGCAAAATAACTGATACAAAACATTAATTTTGATTCAGACTTTCATCCCATAAATATGCTTGTGGGGTTCACAGACAAGTTGCAACACCAACACCCAACTGAAACTGTTGTGTACCTATGTGTGTTTCTTGTTTTTCAATTCGCCCCCTGTGTCCGGTCCAGATTTGCTAGGATTGCTCCTCAACTGGTATACTTGGACCCAATGACATTACTATGCCACATTATCTATTAGAGCAGACTATATTTAAAAGTGCAGACTGTTCCCGAATTCTATACATGAAGAATGTCCCATGAAATACCTGATTGAGAACTCGTCATGAAAAAGAAATTGCCAAACTAACCAAAAACTCCCTC
The DNA here is from genome assembly GCA_031216235.1 of Syzygium jambos. Taxonomy (NCBI): domain Eukaryota; kingdom Viridiplantae; phylum Streptophyta; class Magnoliopsida; order Myrtales; family Myrtaceae; genus Syzygium; species Syzygium jambos. Next base: position 18,479,617 of record CM062228.1, read on the forward strand.
AATGTTTTGGGAAAATAGAGTCCTCGTTTGAAAAAGGCATATTTTCATCTAGTGCATGCATTTTCCCTCAACCAGAGGCCATGCTAACCAACATCTAGAGCTATCTTAAGGAGAACTACGAAATTTTCATTTAAGGAAATCTCCTTCTTTGTAATGTTCAGAAGAGGACACATCTAATGTCCGCAACAGCGACCAAGAAGGAATGTCTGAGCTTAATTGACTGTGGCAGGCAAGTTTTAACAAAAACGTTCGGATCAATCTAATAACAAATCAAAATGGCAGAAAATTGAAGGCAGTATCTCATATTCTCATGCCTACATCAGCTAAAATTGACTACCGATCCACACCTTTCCAATGTGTAGGGATGTTCCGGAACACGCTTTCCTTGCTTTACGCACTCTTCCACCCACCGATGATTGACTACATGCGTCCTAAACTTCCTGGCAAGATCATATTTTTGCCCTTCAAATCTTCTGCAAACCTGTTCATCCAGACCCAGAACAAACGATACAGACCAAATCACAAGTCAGTCTACGACTCCATGCCATCCTCTCGCAACCGGAATTTCCATCGCATCCAGCCAGCCAGGCACCAAACGATTGCGGATAATCAAATTCCGAGATCGGGGGACTTAAAACTCACCAAATGCGTGGTCGAGCTCGACATGGCCCCGACGTAGCTAGCTCCGATCGAAGAAATCAGCTTGATAAGATCGAAGCGCTCCGAACCATGGTACCCACTGACCGTAGCCACGACCGATTCCATGCCTCGGACCGGACCAATCCCTGAGACAACAAAGCGAGGAAAAATTAACAATCAAGGAATACGCGATAAACAGACAAGCCGATTCAGGAGCATCACAGCTCCCGATTGAGGCCGTGTCACAGCACATCCACCGACCGGATGACTCCATTTACGCTCGATCAACCGGCGTGAAATCGAATCCACAGATGCAAAATGATCCAGAGAAGAGGGCGGTTCTTAGGAACGAGAAAGCCCGAGTGCATACCCTGAGAAGCAAAGCAATCACCATGAGCGCGATCTTCAGAACCTTCGTGCGCCATGGAGACGAAGACGAAGACGAAGACGTTTTTGCCGCGAAATCGAAAAGTTTTGAATCGCGAAGTGTTGATGATGACTTGCCCGTCTGACTTCCTGGCTCGCTCGGGCAGGACTTACCGATGAGAATATCGTGGGCAAAAACGACGTCGCGGTTCGGACCTTAAACCGGGCCGAAAGGCGAGAACGAGCCCATGGGCTTTGCTCCGAGAGCCCACTGGCAATTTGATGGACCGTTGACTTTACACCAAATTCTTTGACCGCTGAAAATGTTTATTTTGGGGTAGAAAATTGATTTAATTGACTTATTTGGTTAGCTTGTAATCAAAACAATTAACAGATTATTTAATCTCGTTTCTATTGATATTCGAGCGGTGCGCGATTTCATATGATCAATAGGACTCTTTTTAGTCTTAACTCTTCATATTGCTAATGAAGGTTGGTTGGAGTTGTTCTTCCTAGGAAAGAATTAGAACTCAAGACCTGCCGACGAGACTGACCAGAGCTTGATGATGATGATCGCATGAACAGAAACCAGATTTGAAATGCAACGTACATTGGATGTAATGCTCTCGAAATGCCTAATGATCTCGTCATTAGCACATGAGGAAGTATGGTTGGACTCCCGACACTTGCGCATTGAAGGGCTCGGCTCAATCGATGCCGCGCATCAACGAGAGAAGCTAGCCTTTTTCGCTTGTATAAACATCTATGAAAGAGCTCCAAAGAAAGTGAACGAAACGAAATTGACGTCTTAGTTTTTTCTCTTTCCACTACAAAATGCGAGTCGGATCGGGGACAATGGTTTTCAACAAAAGAAACCCCTCGTTCCATAACCAGGAATACATCCTCCATCGTGGTGGGACTAAAAGTAGCTTGATGCTCTAAGAAGGAGATCCATATTCCAGGAAAGGAGCTACACAAGATTCGATCCTGTCGCTGAGAATATTGAATAGGCCTGCCACAAGGTTGCAATGTTTCGAGCCTATTTCCAAGCTGGGTTTCCACCTCGTGGTGGTGCATCATAAGCACCACCAGGGCGAGATGGCGGGGTTGAGGATGCACGGGGTGCATTGTTCGCCGGAGGGACTTGCCCGTGCTGCTGTCCAGCAGCACCTCTGGATTTTACATCGTATGGTGGACCCTTGGAAACATCATAGGAAGGTCCACTCGGCATGTCATGACCAGGTGCCTTGTACACATTATTGTAATTCCCTCTCTGCATATCGAAACCAGCTCCTCTCTGTGTATCACAACCGAAGCCGCCTTTCTGTGGATCGTAAATGGGGCCTCGGTATGGGTCATAACTGGGTATCCTCTCGGCGCCATAACCAGCCGCAGTTGTATCATGGTTGTGCCTTAGAGGAGCAGGCCTAGATGGAGCTCCAGGATATGCAGGAATTCCGGCAGGCGGAATTGGAGGGATAGGAGGATTAACCCCAGCATTGCCAGCTGCATTTGGAGGAGGAGGTCCACCAGCCTGTGTACAAGGCAAGAAGGGAAGCAAACCAATACAGTCAATTCGACATAACAAGAATGTCGCAATCGAGAGAGATTTTGGAGGAGCAAATCAATGAATTTTACCTGAGGAACACCATAACCATCTCCAGGTGCAGGTTGCGCGGAAGAGTTTCCAGTCACCTCGCTTCCAGCATTTACACTGGGGCCACCTTGTGGTCCTACTAAATTATGATCACATGTAAATATCTTACAAAACAATGGTAAAAGAAGTAATCGAGGTTGCCAAAGGTGATACCAGCTCTTCCTTCAACATTAGCAGCATTCGAAAGCTCAGCTCGTAGTTTTTCGACTTCAGTGGCCATGGTAACATAATTCTTCTCCATCACCTGAAGTTGCTGAAGGTGATCCTCAAATAATCTCTTCTCATAGTCGTAAGTGACCCTGAAAAATCAGGACAAAAAACAATGGTGAAAGGACCATCATAGATGAAGTCAATGAGCCAGAAAAATTAGAAGATCAAGCCAAATCATTGATCGCCACAAGCAAGAATGGTCAATTTCACCTTTCCCAGAAATGGTTTATCAAGAAAACCTTATCCGCACAACACCAATCAGAGCTTAAACGGAGAAATCACGAAAATACGGGAAAATAGAACAATTTCGTAACAGGGTATACCGAGTTTTCCAGCCTAAAATTAAGGTTTGCTTAAGAAGAAATAGCTTTTTCTATTGCAAAACCTGTCAAATTAACAATACCTCACTTGGCCACCTTCTATGTTTCAGCTTAAGGATGGACCACTAAAAAGAGCAAACTCTCCAACAAAAAAAACTTGTAAAGATATAAATTTGTCAGTCTATAAACTAAACTTTATCTAGAGTTGCACATGTATGAACCTGAAAAACACCTTCAGTAAGTACCTGCAATGATGGTACTCCTGCCTAAGGCCCTCGAGTTCAGACATCAAAGCAGGAAGCTGTTGCACATCAGCATGGGCCCTTTGAAGATCCTGAGTCAATTGTTGCACTTTAGCAATAAGTTCCTGTCTTGCTACAATCAACTTCTGAGCATCAGCTCGAGCCTTCTGCAATTCCAACTTAAGAGGTTCTGCCGCTTGGATATCAGCCTCCATCTTAGCAATCTTATCCATAAGGCTCCTCGTCTGCTGTTCTCTCTCAGACTTCACAGCTCCAACTTGAGCATGTAAAATCTGCAACTCATGTTGCGCAGCAGCAAGTTCCTGTCTCAATGCCCCATGTGTATTAGCAAACCTCTGGTTCTCTGTAGCAAGTCTTTGCATCTCCACATGCTGTGCAGCAAGCTTTTGCTCCATAACTTCTGGGGGGGGAGGCAACATATCTACTTGAGAAAATGAACCTGGTGGACGACGTATTCCTGGCACAAATGACTCAGTGTGCACCAAGCCGGGGCCTGGTATAGGACGTCTAAAATGAGGAGGTGGAATGCGGCTTTTGCTTTCCATTTCTTGATCAGCTTGTTATGATTTCCTGTAAAGAAAAGTATAGCACAGAGAAGATATAACTGGGCCACTTCATGAAAGGCGGCTATGCTAATGAGAGACCAATAATCCCTCCAACTCCTATAAAATGCTTGGACAACTTAAGCAATGGATGAAAAAAAAGACTGAAGAATGCCTCACTTGAGGACCAACACAACACAATCCAAGCTGAGTGAAGCATTCAAAAGATGGATGAATAAGAAGAAAGGAAACTTATGCATCCACAGAAACCACAGGAATGAAGGCAGGCACAGCAACTATCAGATAATTTTTTTTCCTTTAATGTACCAACAAATGCACTAATAGGTTGGAAGTTCGAACATAGGTACATTCAGAAAGCAATTAACACAGGCATAATTTGCAGTTGTTGCAGAAATACCTGATCACTGGTTGTTCCTAGAAAAGCTATCTATTGCTCATACAATAAAAATCTGCTAGTATATGCATACAACTCATTGGTTTGGACATAACTAAATGTATAGTATAGATTGTCAAACAAGGGTTACATCATATAGAGCAAATTAGAATATCAATTTAACAATGACAGAGAAAGAACCTCTCCATAGATTTTTAACTCTTGGAAGGCTAAGACTAGTGTTATAATTGTGGACATTATTCATTAAACGGAAGTCTTGAACCCAAATCATACCAGAGATGTCAATGCTTGGGAAATGCATATAGATCCAGAGTTATCCATTAGCTTGAATAAGCCAAACTTCAAGTTTCCGTCCTAAGTTAAGCCCACAGCAGGGAAAAGGAACTAAAAATGTTTCGAACAAATTTTCTATACTTCTCTCCCAGTTTCCATTCCACAAGTAGTTCTAATTACAAACAGAAATTACACCGAGCTCTCGACTCATCGAAAGCGAGCTTACAATGACCAAACACCCAGATGACACGAAACATAACATTTCAACACCAAATCACCGTGAATCAAATTCTAAAGAAGACTTTTGTGATAGAAAATGCCATCTTCTAAGCACGTACACGATTCACATCCCGGTAAGAACATATTCAGCAAATGCCAATTCTCTGTTCCAATTACTCGCACCGCTCGCTACGCCACAACTCGCTCATAATTCACCAGAAATTCGCCAAAACTCATCACTCCGCGCAACCAGCGTGATTACCCAGTACAACCGAATCGAGCAAATTTTCGTTCGTGCGAAGAAGGCGCAAATCAAAACAAGAATCAAAAGGGGTAAAGGGGAAATTGCCCATTTCTCGTCAGTGCATTTTAATCAAAGAAGCGAAGAATAAATTCAGTCATCGCCCGAAGCAACCCACGGATACACCCGCGCGGCATCAAACGTTGTCCAAATTTCACGGGCTAAACATGATTTAGAAACAAGCTTGGCTTCTCGATCTTGATGATTACAATTACAGGGGAGAAGAGATACCCGGGCAGAATCTGGAAGCGGAAGTTTCTTGGACTGAGGAGGCGGTAACTACTGACGATGCTGGGAGGACAAAAATTGGAGAGGAAGAAACTGTCTCCTCTCTCCTCTCTCCTCGCTCCTTAAAGTTGCGGTTTTTATTAGCACTCCAGGATGGTTCCTCTCGAGGCCCATTTGAAAAGTCCTCCGGTCTTTCTTCTTTTTCCTCTAATTTTACAAAACCTATGTATGTTTGTTTGGCACTGTCGAAAAATACTCTCTCATTCTCCAAAGAGGTACGACTAGACCCCGGCAGTTGGAGCTAGGACTCCGGCATTAGTGAATATTTTACTTCTTAAGTTCCCAGCACTCGTGTCCAAAGTCCCATCGATTAGGCCCGAGAAACCCCGAACCTCGCACCAGGGATCCTGATACTTTGGTCCGAGGACCCCGATAGTCGAACCCGAGTCCCCCGAGGCCCGGCCCTATTCTGCAGCGCCTGAGCTAGGGTCCTCGGCACCCAAGCCCGAGACCTTGGCAGTCGAGCCTAGGTCTCTTAGGACTGCGCCGAAGACCTCAGAGCCTGTGCTCAGATGTTCAACTACTGTGCTCGAGTGTTGATAGAAAACTTGTACATGCTAGGTGGTGAATGCAGGGTCTTAATAAAGGATCTCCCTCGTGTTTAGAGAATCGAATTAGTGTGTTTGATCCATTGACCAGGTCAAGGAATTAGTGGGCTGCATCATACTCTTATTTTTAACTCTCATTATACATTGTAAGATCTTATTATGTCTCGAATTTAAATAGAGCAGTTATCTCTATAAACTTGTAATTAGTAGAGGGTTCATATTCAAGACTCGTTAGTAATGAAATCATCTCATTAGAAAAAATCCACGATCCAAAGAATGTCATCTCAATGAAACTTAATCCGACCCAAATATGCCTCCACCCATCAGGTAAGATTATGAATAAATTGCCTTAATCTCTACTATTTAAAAAGGCAACTACAACGAGAATTTCAATATCAAGTGATTCGACTTTCAATTTTTCTAACCAAGGCACTAAACTTGAAGTTTATGACTTTTCTTATGAGCAATGAGATTTCTCGACACAACTACTACACAATTTTATTTCATATTGAAACTCTTGGTGGTACCGACCCATACGTAAGCTCAGTTACCCGGATATGGAAGTAGACGAATTTGGTTAGAAAATTCATGCAAGTTCAAGGACTTGGTTAAGCAAATTAAAACTTCTAAGGGCATTAGGAAAAATACACAAATAATTTAATACGCAAACATGTGTAGCACTTATGTAATACGAATAGTGCATTATCTCGAGGAAAATAAATGCAAGTTTTCCTTTCCAAACTACGCAAAAGGCAAAATAATCTCAAAAAATGTCGAATTTTCGCGAAATAAATGGAGTATAAATACGATATAGTTTACACGTCGCATTAATATTTGTTTTTCCCCTTATATATAACTCTTAAATCATTCGGCACTAAAATCCTTAAGACTAAAATCTTTTGAACATATTTTAATCCTATGAACACAGGTATCATACTTCAGAATTTTCTGAAAATATGTTCAAAAGATTTCTGCATGATAAGAAAAAGAAACTGATGGTAAGGAACATTTCCGAAACCTCCAGTTACAAAGCATAGGATCTCGAAATCAAAGGGTGTTTTGAAGCAGGTTACAAGCTACAACAAAGAGAAAAGGTTGCAGGATGGCTTTATAATGTTTTCAATGAAAACTGTGTCATGTTGGGAATGTAGTCCCAGCTTTACCCAAACTGATAGGTGCCATTTCATGAGCATGTCGAGTGATCAACCGAACTCCAAAACTAGGAACAAATTTGAGAAACACCCCAACCATTAGGGACCGTTCCTCACGGAGTCCGTCCAATGCTACCCTCAGACATTGAAAGGAAAGCTTCACATCATCTAAGTATCACGCCCGACAGAGGATGGATCTCGAGCACGTAATTTGTTACACAAAGCTTTCATGATCAAAATCATAGACCATATTCTCACTATAGCGGTGTAAGACTAACAGGAGATTTAAGGCACTTAAGATCATTCAAACAGCAGCTGGTGCACAATTGCGAGGTGAATACCCGACTGCCAGAAATTATGGTTTCCATCGTCAGATCATCTTCACAAGCACATTTCCTCTCAAAGGTGCACATTTTCCCCAGTGGAAAAGCCTCCTTAAAAGAGGAAAGGGATCATCTTACTTGCAGTCTCTTCCTCCAATACAGGATATGAGGGTCCAAGAAACTCAGTGCAATGGCTTCTCTGTCTGTTCACGATTGATACGATAAAAGAGGATCACAACAGATTGCTGCAAGATGAAACAGTATTCGCAAGACAAATAAAGATGTTGCATTCTTACAGATGCGATCCAGGTCAAAGAAATTGTGGACATTAGTGTTTTTCTGATATTTATTTACAAGGTTCTCAATAAAAGTTGTAAGAGATTACGAATGCCGAATTGAGGAGAACCCCATTTATGCTATGTACTAAATTACATAGAACAAAAAATGTACCTAAATGGACAGAAAGGGTACCCTTTTTCATCCGCTTAGAGTTTGATAACCCATGGGACCTTGAAGTTTATCTTCTCCAGTGTCATTCCTTCCCATCATGGATGGAATCCAAGGAAACAATTTTCCTAGCTCCTTGCTGATTGTATTTGGCCTCAGTTGCTTATCATTGATACCATATTTAGCTCTTTCAACCGCTTCCATAATATCCTCCCTTAACACCGTTTCACCGCCTGCAGATTTCCAGATAACCATATATCCCTAATCATCACTTCAGTGTTCACACTTCATGAGATGAGACAAAGGCAACAGATAAAGAGAAAAACAGGGCTTTCAAATAGGTAAAAGCAGTTTTCATTAACGAATGCATAATCAATATGCCTGAGCCAAGTTACTCAACTTTCAAAGTCCCTTCTTCAGTTTTTGTTTGAAAAAAAGTTTTCAAGATGATTATCTGGTTAAGCAATAGCATGGCAAAAATTGTATAGCAATTCTTTTGACGCACCTCTACGAGCGGCAAGCAGAGCCGCTTCATTCACAATATTTGCAAGATCTGCACCCACAAATCCCGGAGTGAGAGAAGCTACTAGATCACAGATAAGCTCAATGTCTTCCCCAAGAGGAACTCCTCTCAGATGTACACCCAAAATCCTTCTCCTTCCTTCCTCATCTGGCTCTGCCACAAGAACTTTTCTCGAGAAGCGACCAGGACGGCAGAGAGCCGGGTCTAATGCTTCAGGTCTGTTGGTTGCTGCAAGAACAATCACTTTCGTGTCTGACTCAAATCCATCCATTTCTGTCAGCAGCTACAGATATAAAATGTCTTTAGAATCCAGTTAAAACTAAGGAAGCAATAAAACTAAATATACTTCTATGTAGAATCCAATATTTGCACAACGAAAATTCTGCCATTCAATAGGCCCATGGAAGAATGATGATACTAAACAAGAGTAGCAAAAGTTCAGCAATACAGGGTCTCTCGTCATTTTCCAATGTATTGCATGACTAATCACCTTCACCAGTGAAAGCTGGACATTAGAAGTCAGCCTCATATAGCTGACCTGACAGCATACTTACTACCCTTAACTTCTCTGGTGTTAATTGCAAATTAAGATAACTGAAGATATTCTGAAAAGTTCTATAGCTAAGTAACCTGGTTCAATGTTTGGTCGCGTTCATCATTGAAGCTTCTACCACGCTTTCCTCCGACAGCGTCCAGTTCATCGATAAATATTATCGATGGGGAACATTTTCTCGCAGCAGTAAACAAGTCTCTGATGCGAGCAGCTCCTCTTCCAACAAACAACTCCACAAATTCGCTTGCAGAAACAGTGAAAAACGGTACTCCGGCTTCTCCCGCGACCGCACGGGCCAGCAATGTCTTCCCAGTTCCAGGAGGACCCACCAGCAGCACCCCTCTGGGCAACTTAGCCCCTAGCCTTTTATAGTTAATTGCTCCTTCAAGGCAGGAGACTATCTACAAATTAGACAGATGAGACACAACATAAGTTTGACATAAACCAGATCCCACATGTAGCAAAAGACAGCCACAAGTAAGTAGCTTAAGCAATAAGCAGCGAGAACACTGATATGTCTGGAAAGTTTAAGGTCCGACCAGTATTTCATATATAAAAGCTATCAAGTAAATGAGCTACTATACCACTTCTGGCAAAATGACAGAAGAACCTTTCCCAGAATGTTTGTTAGTCAGACCAACATGAATTACCAGAAAAGACATGGAAAAGGACTAGCCTTTAATTCCATCCCTTTTTAAGACAACAAACAACACAGAACATCAAGGGAACCAAGCTTCTATGAGCTCCAAGCCTAACTCCATTCAGAAAATCCAAGGCACCAAAGTAAGTTCTATAGGTTCCATTCCATCATAACTTTAGAGTGCTCATTACCCAAAGACATGGCTTTGAGTTCCAAATGATGGCCAGTATGAATGACCATCAAGCTTCAAAGAGAAAAGGAACCTTAAGAAATTCATTTACATCTTTCACTGGTTTGAGATAGACCCCAAGTTACAAGTCTATCAGGATACGAACTTGAAGTAATGTCCATATCTATGGACATAAGTATGGCATAAGTTCTCCTCAATGAAATTGACCTCCTGTGTTCTGGATCACAGTAATAAAGAACACCTCTAGATATATCAAGTTTAACAAAAGCTAGATACCCAAGTTGCGTAATTAGGCAAGTCTATGCTAACTTTCCGATCCCAGACATCAACAATGTAATGCTGAAAATCGACTGGTCAATCAAACTGTTATATTTTAATTGCCACTCATTAACTTAGCATTAGCAACTTTTGTCAGGAACAGACTGTTGTAAAGTCCTTCAGTAAAGAGCCATCAAGTCAATGGCTCTCCACCAATGTTATCCATTTGGGATAAGCCATTTAATCTTGTGTTTAGGAGCATATTTAAACGAACTGAACAATTCAGAAGTGTACGTTCTACAGTTGTAGAACAAGTGGAACCTTGTCATTGTGTTTTCCTGTGCAGTATATTGTGAAATGAAGGGTTTCTCACAGCCATCAAGGCCATTCTGTTCTGTGACTGGTGTCTGAGCAGGAAAAAAACAATGACAACACCATAAGTAAGGGTGGACAAATATCCAATTATAAGCCAAATTAAAAAGCAATAATAATACATGTCCCAGAGAGAACAGCTTACCTCCATAAGCTCAACCTTAGCACCGTCAACACCCTTGACATCATCGAAGTTGACTGTCTGATTATTAGGCCGCCTCTTTTTTGCGGGGCTATTAGCAGCAGAAAGTTGTCGATAAAGAAGCCACATTAATGGAGTCAAAGGAATCCACAATGATATTATCGTTATCAAGGTACTCCTGACGGACATCAACACCGACTGAGGGGCTGAGCTATACATTGTTCCTTTATCTCTCATCAAACTTAGAAGAAACTTTTCATCGTGATCAATCTTCCGAGTGGAATATTGCCACTGTGGCATAGCAGCACGTGCTCTCAGCAATTTCTTAGGCATGCCAGCACCAATCATTTTGCCAGCTGGAACAACTTCCTTCTTTTCAGTTATATCACCCCCGGTTCCAATTGGAGAATTACTCTCTGTTGACTTTTCCTCAGGAAATTTATCATTTACATGACTTCCCGAGCTCGTGTTGTAATATATCCGACGAGACCCTTCTTCGAGCAAAACGTTAGTAACATTGCCATTTTGAAGGCTCATAATCAAGTCTGAGTAAGGAACAAGTTTTGGAGATGGCAACGCTGTCACTTTCAGAAAAATATAACAAAGACCCAATGCTACAGAAACTGAAGCTGAAAGAGTCACTCTCTTCAAATTCTTTCTCAAGAACACCCCCAAATCATTCAACATGGACATAGCCGAGACCCTCTTAAATCTCGACGCCAACAACCGAAATCTCGGGCGCAATCTAAGCGAGAATTTCCTCCTAATACCTCTTCTTCTTTTCCCCACGTAACCCCGCTCAATATCAATAAATTCATCGCTCCCGGGCTCAATTCTACTTCTACAGGACAATCCAGGAGGCAACTCAGAACCGCCACGAAACCTTAAAGGCCGATTCCAATCATGTCTAGAGAGCTTTCGTATCGAGTTAACATTACACGACGACCCATGTTCGAATTTGCACAAAGTTCGGAACTTCACCAGAGGAAACAGAGCAGGACCGCCGCGAACGCTCCGTTGCGCGCAAGAACTGGCCTTTCCAACCCGAACGCCTAGGAGTTCTCGAGACTCGAAGAACCCATTATTGCAAATGACAGAAAGACAAGCCATGTCCTAGCGTACACCGAGAATGCCTACCCACACATCGTTTCCGATACCATCTGCAATTTTACCAAAGTGGCGGAACACAAACTGCGGCAAAAAAGTGGGAGGTCAACATCATCTACGGAGGAGAAGGATGGAATGAACCTTGAAAGTGACTGATAATGGTGGGTTTTGGGGATTACCAAAAGGAGGGAATGAATCTGAAATCACCTTGCTCTCATCGGTCCGAGGAAAGGGAAATCAAGAAATGAGCATGAGAGTTGGGACTTCTCGGGCTGAGGGACACCGGCTGTGTCACCCGCCGGGAGCAGTAAGGGGATAAGAAACGGCGGAGCGTTTTACCGAAGTATTGGGCGTGGTGGGAAATCCAAGATGTATTTTAATTATGGGATAATACAACGAAAAATTCTAAATTTATACATTTATAATGAATTTACCACAAATTAATTTTTTGACCATCAAAAATTTCAAAATGACAAATTTACTGTTTGTTAGTTTTTAATAAATTTTAGTCAAATTACTAAGTTAAATGACACGCTACATTTGATGAACGTACCAGTTTCGAGTTTTACCCTCTTTTTGTCATAAGTTTGTAATTTTTCATGATATTAATGCAATTTACATAAACTAATATAGCGTATCAGTTTTGAATTTTTCATAGTATTAACCCTTTAATTAATTGATGTGCTTTTTATCTCTCTTGATTTTCACTAAAAAAAAAGTTTGTGCATTACGTGGACATACTTTTTTTTATTTTTTAAAGTTTAGGACATAACGAGTTTACCCCGTGCCAAGCTATTGCATACAATAAGCAAATGCTAGAGGTATTAAAACTACTTCTGAAATTAATTTATCAAATAATGTGAAGTTAGAGAAGTGATTATTCGAGTTAAGTAGTTCATAAGAGCCAGTCTCGTCACTTACTCTCTATCAATTTAGTAAATGAATTTTAGTCCATGTAACATCGTTCTATCTTCATTAGGACAAGTAACTCATCTCGTTGGCACTATGTCCCAAAGAAACGGTAAAATGTGAAAAAGCAAGGTAGAATGCTCGCCCCGTGAATGGCGACACGAATTCGAAGCACCAAATTTCCAATTTAAGACAAGTGGCAACGTGGAATATATGGCTTGTTCTATAAAAAGCGATGCTAGGCGTACTAAGACTTGTCTGCTTAGTATATTTTCTTTTTTTTTTGGATCAAAGTCTACTTAGTACATTGCTCATGAAGGATAGGCGACACATCAATTTCCTTCGAGGACTAAATTGAAAAACCACATAGAAATAGGGGGTCTAAAATTGGAATTGGCCGCAAATACCGTGCCGGAGAAATATATTAAAAAAAATCTTCTTTTCTGGACCGAATTAATGAGAACGAGCCTTCTAGCAAAAAAAAAATGAGAACGAGCCACTCGCCATTTGTGGCATATCCGCAACCGAACGAAAGCGAAAGGGAAAGCGAAGGGAAGAAGCTTGCCATTTCGGAAGCAGTCCCCTGATACTATTCAATGCTCCTTAGCTGTTCGTCCTCATTTCCGCCCCTTCCTCAGTCTCGATTCGACCCGGCACTGGGTTCGACGATCTGATCCGCGGATCACACTCGCGGGGCCTGTCGAGGGGCGAAGGATCTCCGACACCCAGGTTTGTGTTCGCGGAAATTGTCGAGCTTTTCGTGTTTTAATGCGCTGATTCGCCTTATGATTTTCGTGGGATGATTTGGAGGTGTTTCGTTGAGTCTGATACGATGAAAGGGGTCTTTTTTTTTGTGGGTTTTTTTGGGTTGTAGTTGTTTGTCCATGGGGGGGTTGAAATTTGAGGTGACGATTGACGGGTTCGTTTGTGCTGGCACTGATGCGGGCTTCTGTCCTGTTGTGGCGTGAGCTGATAGGAATTTCGCTCTGAATATTGCCATTGCCTCTTGGGTTTGTTTGCTCTGCCTGGAGTTTGAGAACTTTATGGTGTTCCGCTGGTTGTCTCGGCTCCGGTTTCTGTAAGTTGGGTTCCTGATATTGTCGATGTTAGTAGTGTTTCTGAGCTTCTGCAGCTACTGGTGATCTGCCTCTGATCCTCCATTTTGTATGTTGCATTTGATGCTGTTCTGATGCTTTAGTTTGATGTTGGTATCTCAGTTTGATTAGTTTGTAATTGGGCTCCGCTTTTCTCGTCCGGTTTGTAGACTTGCAGGGCCGGGAGGCCCTTTTTATCTTCGTGATGATATGTTGGTCAATCTTATGTCATGCTTTACCCATAAGAATTTTGCGTTTTCCTTTCCCAGGTCTTGAGAGATGACCATGTTGGAGAAGAAGATTGGTCCGTGGTATGTCTGTTGACACTCTGGAGCTTCGCTTTGGCATTTGAGATGGAAAAGAAACGAATAGACGATTACGAAGTGGGGCCACTACCTTCACCGAGACCGTTGGACAGATTTGGTTTTGTCAAGCAGGATGTAAGTAGCTCTCCTGAAGGCGTAAACAAGGGGAAGTCAAAGGATGAGTTTGAAAGGTATGATTTTTATTCCATTCAACAGGTTTGATGGGTCATTTGATAAAAAGCAGTGTGATCATGAGAATCTGCCAAATGAATTTCTCTGTTCTCAGGGAGGAAAGAAGGGTTAGGAAATGGAGGAAGATGATTGGGGTTGGAGGTAGTGATTGGAAACATTACGTTAGGAGGAAACCTCATGTGGTAAAAAGACGTATAAGGAAAGGAATTCCAGACTGTTTGAGGGGTCTCGTCTGGCAGCTGATATCGGGAAGTCGTGATCTTTTGCTAATGAACCCTGGGGTTTATGAGGTGATCATTCTTCTGTGCTTGTTTCTGCTTAAATTATATCCAAGTTTATGTGTATTCCTTTTTGGAACTCTAAGCATTTTCATGCTAAATAAACCGTGAGTCTACTAAATTTCCGTTGAATTCTTAAGCATGCCATAGATTACTAAGCAATGCATCATTCTGAAGTTTTTATGGGTACATTGGGAAACAGAAGGAGGGAGGGAGGCTTAATGGAATTTTAATGACATACAGCAAGCCTGCAGTTTAAATATATTAAGTTCCTTAAAATGGCAAATATAGTCCTTTTCCAGAAGTTGTTGATTTTTTTTCTAACTCAAATTAATTTCCTACATTTACCACCCAATATCAAGCAAGGCCACTGTCATGCTGATACAACCGTGTATTTTGCAGCAATTGGTGATATACGAGACATCAGCTTCAGAGCTGGACATAATTCGCGATATTTCTAGAACCTTCCCTTCCCATGTTTTCTTTCAACAGAGGCATGGACCAGGTCAGAGGTCCCTGTATAATGTTCTGAAGGCATATTCTGTCTATGATAGAGACGTTGGATATGTTCAGGTTTGAATTTTTGGTGTTTGAGTATATGGCTCGTTTTGTTTCGCTTTAAAGTGGCCAACATTATTAGTTGAAATGCAGGGCATGGGCTTTGTAGCTGGGCTATTGCTTCTCTATATGAGTGAAGAAGATGCATTTTGGTTAGTGGTGGCATTACTGAAAGGAGCTGTTCATTCTCCAATGGAAGGCTTGTATACGGTACTTCTTTGTTGCTTGAGATACCCACTTTGGCGTGTTCAACATAGAAAGTGCTAGCTTCTGTTTATTTACGTCTTACAGCTGCTTTTTATCCTATCTAGGACTAAGCAGAATCTAAAAACAGCCGTTGCCTGTCTTAGACAATGAACAGCAGCTATCTGGTTGAAGCATAACTGCTTTGTGTAGCTCATGTTGTCTAGCTGTGTGACCATTTTCCTTTCTTTGGATGAGTAAACTGAATGATTAGTGGTCACAATCCAAAAGCAAACCCCCTTCCTCCGCACCTACTGTTGCAAATGATTTTTCTTTCCTGTGCTTGTTGTGTCTCAAATCATGGTCTATCCTGTTCTCCCGCACAAGCCTGTGAACTGGTATGCTCGCATTGCGCTAGCAATAGGCATGCACATAGCTCAAACGTACAATAAGTATGCACCTGGCAAAGCGATACTCATGATTGCACCTTAAGCACAAAAGGAAAGTTGGACATTTTGGTGACTTTAGTATTCCCATCCCTCGGATAGTAAACTTTGAGTCCTACCTGCAAATTCAAGATTAGCAGTTCTGAAGCCCATAAATTACTCGTGACTTCAACTGGACCCTGCAAGGCTGGAATGCTATATGGAAGGCAACTATGAAAATGAGGGAAACATCTAATTATTTAATTGCAAAATAAACAAAAATGGTTAAGTCTAATCCTTCAACATGGATGTGGAGGTGGCTATAAATGCTCTATGTTGTAGGAAATTGAACACCTCATCCTTTGGTCAGCACTATATGCCTCTCTATTCTTTGTGTGGATTGTTGGTTTTTCTTAGCATATGGTTGCTTTATTGTCTTTATTCTCATCAAAATTAGTTTTCTTAGATAGGCTGTACTGCTGACTCTGGTCAGAAGCAGCCGTCTCTTAAACATGAGGTTGCTAATTAAGATTGTAAGAACAAATTATTAGGAGTTTTTTCTCTTGCTTCTTTCATCATTCCGATGTAAAGAAGGTGATATATTACTTCTGCATGGTTTAGATTAATGCATTCCTCATTCATTTCGTTAGTTTGCTGCTTCTTTCTAGTTTTGATAGAACATCACAAGAAGAATGTATGTTCAATGACTAGTTAAATTTCCTATTTTCATGTGGCCCCCAGAAAAAAAAAAGAAAAAGAATTGCTTATTTTCCATTGTTGGTCCGGGCTTTGATTCAAATCCTGACTAGGATGAAGAAAATTTCAGTACTCTTAGGCTCCGCTCGTTTGGCGGAAAATATTGTGTTTTTGGAAAATGTTTTCCCAGAAGTCATTTTCCGGAAAATATTTTTCCGGAACATAATTTTCCGGTGTTCGGTGACCAATGAAAAAGTTTCGGAAAATATTTTTCGCCGGCGGCAGGCGACCGGCGGGCGGCGGCGGGGGCGTCTTGTGGCGGCTGGCTGGCGGCGGCCGGAGGCAGGCGTCCGGTGACCGGTGTCCGGCGACCGGCAACCGGAGGGGGGAAGGAGGAGTTTGGCGGAAAATGATTTTCGCTTTTTGAGAAGCGGAAATCATTTTTCGCCAATTTGGTCATGTTTTCCCTCATTGAGGGGAAAATGTTTTCCGCCTCCGAACACCGGAAAACCCGGAAAATGTTTTCCTGGAAAATATTTTCCGCCAAACGAACGGAGCCTTAGTCTCTGAGAACTGCTCTTTTGATGACATTGTTAGGTGGGACTGCCATTGGTTCAACAGTATCTTAATCAGTTTGATCACTTGGTGAAAGAACACTTGCCAAAGCTGGGGGACCATTTTACTCAAGAAATGATAAATCCCAGTATGTATGCAAGTCAATGGTTCATCACAGTGTTCGCGTACTCTTTCCCATTTCACCTGGCTCTTCGAATCTGGGATGTTTTTCTCTTTGAGGTTGGTAGTTGGCAAAATTAACATTATTTCCTCTTTGAAAGCACCGTTATGTTGTTGGAAATTCTTAGACAATTGTGTATTTTTTGAACAGGGTGTCAAAATTGTCTTCAAAGTTGGTTTGGCTTTGTTGAAGTATTGTCATGACGAGTTGGTCAGTATCTAAGCATTTACCTCCCCCGATGCTGTTAGTTTCTGCATACTGATGAGGAAAATTTCTTGTTTGTCAGGTCCAATTACCATTTGAGAAACTTATTCATGCTTTGCGTAACTTCCCTGAGCACGCGATGGATCCAGATACATTATTACCAATGGCTTATGCGATCAAGGTTGACTTGCCAATGCTCATTGTTTCTTCTGGTCATGTCAACTTTTGCAGTCGCAGATTTTATTTTTAAAAAAAGGGCTTGTTACTACAGTGACACTGCAGGATCTTTTTGCTTCAAGAATCATCATTGTCTGACTCTTTGGTCTGTGCCTCACTTATTAAGAGAGTTGAATCCGAGGGACATGATATCAATTTCTTTTAAATAGATGGTTCTTCAGTTTAGTTCTTAGTGAAAATCTTAATCTTCAATTCAACTTGAAATAGAGATTATTGATCTTGTTTGCTTATATGTCGACATGACCAAATTCAAGACTATAAATGCTTTGAAAGTTGTATGGTTTTGTCGGCTGAGGCCTCAAGTGCTTCTTAGATGTTTGTGATTGATTCTTGTTCCACCTCTCTTATATAGATCTTTGTGGATGATCAGGTAGCAAAACGTTTGGATGAATTGAAGGAGGAGTATGAGAGGAGGAATGGAAAAGCACTGAAATCTGCTGAGAGTACTACTAAACAGGGTCAGTGAAGGTTTCTCCTCGTAGATACACAAGACAGAACTTGCTCATTCACATGGAAGAGATTCTCTTTGTTCTATTTTTCCTGGGCAATGATGTCACAGGAATTCCAAATATGACCCAACCCTGCCACTTGATGTACATAGTTTCATTCTCGGATCAACCTGAAATTTGGCATTGAAATTGTCTCGCACCCCATTAATAAAAGCTCATGGCAGAGAAGCTTTCTCGGAGTGGGAATAAGATGGGGTCATGTGGTTCAGATGTTTGCTGATGTTATCCCAACTTGACACGAGAAGCTCTCACAGCGATTCACCTGACTAGGATCCCATCTCATGTCTCCTGGAGCTCGTGCTACGTTTGAGGCATTATAACCCAGGAGTTATAAAATTTTGTCAATCTTGTGGCTTAGGTTTCTTGTTTGCCCCTCATCTACAGCTTCAGTTTGATCCGCAGGAGGTACCACTGTTGCTCCTGCGTGCTCGCTGCTTGGTGTGGCTAGATGGTCTGTTGTTTGCCAAAATCATCCAAGTGATCCACCCATCTCTCTCTGTATTTTCTAGCTTCGATAGCTTGTCTTAACTGCGTAATTTCTTCTGGGATTGCCCCTCTGTACACATTGGTGCTAGCAAAGATAGAAGGGTGTATAGACCACTGTTCTATCTCTTAATATCTTTGAAATTATGTATATATTTTTCAGTACTATATGCTGATGAATGCAAGAATCCGATAAATTTATCGCATATTTGCTTATCGGTTGATGTGGCTCATGAAAACGTATGTAAGACTATGGAAGTATGAGAAAGATGTTTAATTTGTAATTTTTATCTTGTCGTTCCAGATCAACTTGCCAGGTAAAAAAAAGTTTGAAGAAGCACGAAACGCAATTCAGTTTTGATTCGATTCCTTTTCTGGGCTGTTTAACAATTCGATTTGGGTTGTAAGTTTCCAAAACAGAAGTTATTTAGTTCAGTTCGATTGGGCATCAGGGAGAAACGGGCTTGATCTTCACTCTAAATAGGTAATCGCAACATGCTCTCTTTATGAGAACAGAAGGGGAAATAAATTTCTTTTGGTGTTGACAGAAATTTTCATCGTACTCAGTGAAATTGCAGATTATGTTCTACCCCACATTCTGCCTAAATCAAGATCCATGGATCGTAGATTAGCAAAGACCTTATAGGATAGAGAAAGGATCACCAAAATCGATGATTTTACAAGTTCGTGAATCACCAGCACGTGTAGGAAGATCACTATGGAATGAACATTTTTTAAAATGGACAATGACACAAATAGTTCTTAAACTTTGATCTAATGTAACGTGATCCCTGAATTTTTAATTTATTCAATATGGTTCCTAAACTTTAGCTCAACATGCAATATGGTTTCTCAACTTTTTATTTGTTCAATGTGGTCTCTGAACTTTTGATATATGTTCAGCATCTATATAAAAATATTTAATATAGTCCTAGAACTATATTAAAACTTGAAAGACGACATTACGCATTAGGCTAAAGTTAAAGGATCTCATTGAACAAATTAAAATCTCATAGACCGCAAGCTCAAGGACCATTGGCATTATTTTTGGGAAAAAGCGTTGAAAAGTCCTAAACATTTTGCATTTGTGCCAATTTAGTCATAAACCTTTTTTTGTACCAATTCAGTCATAAATTATTTATCTTTGTGTCAATTCAATCTTTCCGGCTACTTTTGATCAGATTTTACTAACGTGGATGCCAACCAGCTTACGTGGCATCGCTATCGATGACATGGATAACTTTTAATATTTTTGATTTTTTTTTTCCTATTCCTTTCTTCTTCCTTCGGCCTTTCTTCTTCCTCCTTCCTCCTTGGAGGCCAGGGTCGGCAAGGCACACTTGTGACATCGCGGCCACTGGCGAAGGCTCGAGCCCTCATAGGCGGCGCTCGACCCTTGCTAACCCAGCGCGAGGCCACCCTCGTGGCCATTTGACCTCGCCGGATGGTCACGAGGGCGGCCTCGCACTAGGCTGGCGAGGGTCGAGCCCCTCCGGCCATGGGCGAGGCCTATCCTCGCCCGATCCGGTGTGGTCGTACCTCGCCCAGTCGCTGGTAGAGGCCACAAGGTTGAAGGCCGCGACCTCACGGCCACTGGCAAGGGCGAGCCTTGCTAGCGATCGGCTGTAAGAAGAAAAGAAAAAAGTATTCAAAAGATTCAAAAAATATTAAAATATTATTAAAAGTTATTCACATCATCGTCGGCGGTGCCACGTAAGCCGGCTAGCATTCGCGTCAGCAAAATCCGATCAAAATTAGTCGAAAAAGACTAAATCGGCACAAAAATAAATGATTTATAATTGAATTGGTACAAAAAAAAGTTTAAGATTAAATTGGCACGGACGTAAAATGTACAAGACTTCTATGAAACTTTTCCCCGTTATTTACCCTTCGAAGAATTGCTATCATCTGTATGAATCCAGAGAGTTCGTGGTTTTCTCCCTCAAAAAAGCTCCTGTGTCGGTTCATTTCGCGGGCTCAAGTCTCTCCCGTCCATTTCGCTAGCTCTTCGTTGTAAGACAAGACAGCCACTCTCTCTCTCTCTCTCTCTCTTCTGTTCTGTGTCTGATTCTGCTTCCTGCGGAAATGCTGGGTTTGATTTCTTCAAACACAGAAACCCAACTCGTGCAAAGCATTTGCGGACTCATAGTCAAAGGTCAATGGAACTGTCCCTTCCACTCGAAGCTCTCCTCAGTCCTCACCTCCGCCATCATCCACCAGGTCCTCCTCAACCTCTCGCTCCACGGTCACAATCCTTCCCATCTGCTGGCATTCTTCAAGAACGCGGAATCGATGCCCAGGTACAAGCACTCTTTGCAATCCTCGTGGACCATGATCCACGTCCTCGCCAGGCACGGACACTTCAAGAGTGCCCAGGAGCTGCTCGAGAAAATTGCTCTCCGAGATTTCTTGTCCTCCCCGTCGGTTTTGGGAGCTCTGGTGAGGGCGCATGATGACCCGGATGCGAATTCGCAGGTTTTCAGCTGGCTGGTGATATTTTATGCGAATTCCAGGATGACCCAGGATGCGGTTCAGGTGTTCGAGCACATGAGAGTCTGCGGGCTGAAGCCGCATCTGCATGCCTGCACTGTGTTGTTGAGTTCTTTGGCGAAGGATAGATTGACTGATATGGTGTGGAAATCATACAAGAAAATGGTTAGACTCGGGGTTGTTCCGAATATTCATATATATAACGTGCTGATTCATGCTTGTTGCAAGTCCGCGGACACGGAGAAGGCGGAAAAGATCTTGATTGAAATGGAATCTAAATGCGTTCATCCTGACCTTTTCACGTACAATACGTTGATAGCGTTGTACTGCAAGAAGGGCATGCATTATGAAGCTCTATGTGTTCAAGATAGAATGGAAAGAGGGGGAGTAAGTCCTGATATTGTGACCTATAACTCTCTTATATATGGTCTTTGTAGGGAAGGCAGGATGAGAGAAGCTGTGAGATTTTTTAGGGAAATCAAAGGTGTTACGCCTAATCATGTGACATATACAACCTTAATTGATGGGTATTGCAGAATAAATGACCTCGAAGAGGCTTTAAGGCTGCGAGAGGTGATGGTGGCCAAAGGTCTGTATCATGGTGTTGCAACGTACAATTCCATTCTGCGTAAGTTATGTGAAGAAGGTAGAATGAGGGATGCCAACAAGCTCTTGAGTGAGATGAGTGAGCAGAAAATAGAACCTGATAATATTACGTGCAACACTTTGATTAATGCATACTGCAAGATAAGGGATATGAGGTCTGCATTGAAAGTGAGGAATAAGATGCTCGAGGCTGGACTGAAGTTGGACCAATTCACGTACAAGGCACTGATTCATGGTTTCTGCAAGGTTCAAGACATGCACAACGCAAAAGATTTCCTCATTAGCATGCTTAATGCTGGATTGTCTCCCAGCTACTGCACTTATTCCTGGCTTATAGATGGCTACTGCGACTTAAACGAGGAAGAGGCGATACTAGGACTCCCAAATGAACTTGCTAAGAGAGGTCTTTGTGTCGATGTTTCTCTGTACAGGGCGCTAATAAGGAGGTTCTGTAAAAGAGAAGAGATTGATTATGCTGAAAAAGTCTTTTCGATAATGAAAGAGAAGGGTATATCAGGAGATAGTGTTATATATAGTAGTCTAGCCTATGCCTACATGAAAGCAGGGAACGCTGCGGCCTCATCAGCCATGTTTGATGACATGTATAAGAGGAGGTTCATGATAACTTTAAAGATCTATAGAAGCTTAAATGCTTCCTGTGTAGGTGATGAGAACAACCTAAGGCTCTTTTGGAATGAGGTGGTTGGCAGAGGCCTAATGTCAAAAAGTAGTCTGAAGGATATTCAACACTCTGATTGGCATTCATGAAGTAGGAGCATTAATTCTTGGTAAATTGATTATTTTTAGCTCTGCAATGTGAGTTGCTCAAACCACTAGTAAGTTGTGTAATGCGGCTCCAAACCTCTATGGAAAAGGAAAAGGTCCAGTGCGGGTTCTGTGCGCTGTCATTTTAGCTTTGAGATTGATTGAATGCCACAGCCCAATCAATTGCACAATGCTGTCTGCTCAAGAAGGTATAGTATTTCTACTTGATGCTTTTCTGGCACACTGGCTTTTGTTTTGCATTGCTTGTAGTGAAGACTGCAGTAAGCAATACTATTTCAGTACTTGGTCTCTGCCACCCGGGAACTATCAATTTAGTTGATTTAAAAGCTATACGTTGTTGCAGTTTCTCGTCACATAAGAGCAGCACCAAAGAGTTGGATATAGTTTGGGACGTCATCTTGACCCTGAAGACACAGACCACTGCCACGCCAATGTTCCTCGAGAATTTTCTAGAGGCAAGATACTGGTATCTTCGGGCCCTACATTTCACAAGCAACCAAAGATAAGACCAAGGAGACAAGGACCAGTCCGGCAGCTATCTCTTGGCAAAGGCCAGTGCTGCCCAGCAGTAGGCCTCGCGGGCAGCAGAGCACGTGAAGAGAATGGCTCGTAGTGCTAAGGAAACTGTGAAGCGCACTTGGAATTGCTGGCAATGCCAACAAGGATGATGTGAGACTGCTATAGGGAATGATCTGCATATACTTATCAAGGGAAGTATCCAGTTACTGCCAAGTCTGTTGTATTTTACTTCAAATGAGGCGACATTCTGCATGTATGCCTTAGTTGATTTCAAATTATATAAGATTCTTCCCTTTCATTTCCACCCTAATTCCCCATCTTGCATCAAACTAGAGAAAAGAAAGAGCTGGAAGATGGATTATACACGAGTGGAAAGAGCGTAGTCATCTCAAACAACACTCGAAGCCTCTGTTAACAAGAGAAAATGAAGGCATCAACCAGCAAGGGGAGGAAAAAACAGCTATCTCTGAGCATTTCTTGGTATAGAGTAGTAGTCCTGTGAGGTGCACATCGCAAACGGACAACAAAAATGAGATCAGAACAAAACTTGAACGAATAAGTCACCGGACATGCTATGCTAATGTCTGCAGTATTCTAGTAATAGCCCGAGTTCTCCAGCATTTTCACAAGTCTAGATCCATGTTAGAATAGCGTCTCCTATGACATAACCACCTGGCTCTGAAAGAAGAGACGCATTCTTGTGGCAACTGCACTTTGCTTTGACCAGTATCAAATTCCATAGATGGCATATACACTTCTTCTAATGTATACCTATGGACCTCTTTCTTATGACTTGTCAGCCAACTTAGTCGCTCATTTCATCGGCATCACTATCTCCTTCGAACACTATGTCAGATGTTTCCTCCTCAGGGCTATGATGGTCGATGTCCATTATTGCATCTTCCGATTCCTCTTCTTCACTGTCATGGTCTTCATAAATCACTGGTTTCACTGGAGCATCTTCCTCCTCTTTCTCATCGATTACCTGCTCAAGGAGCATAGATGGGGGGTCAGTTGACACTCCAAACTTTAGAACAAATCCCAACTTCGCATTTAGTTATACTTACTCCTGTGTAAAGTACGTCCAAAGAGACAGATAGTTGAAGAGCTGGCCGGAAGGTTGACACTCTCGATTCAATGAGCTGCAAATGACCACGAACAAATCAGAAATCCAAAGAAAAGAAAGTCATGTCATGAAATTGGAAAAATCTTCCCACACAATCTCGAGATTTGGTAAAAAATATACGCAACAGTACGAGTAAAAGAGGTGATATTGGAAGGTAAAACGTTCTTCTGAAGCCCATATTTATTTGCCCGTAAAAGTTCCTTAACATGGTAACCGGCCACCATTTCAGACCTGATACAGAGAATTCAAGGCAACCAGCGAAGCTTCCTGTGACATTATTCCGCTAGAGTGCTGAAGTAGTAGTCTTCTCAGCCATGGAAGAGCACATACAAGCACAGCGCCCCTGCAGCAACAAAGCAAAATGAAGGAGAGAGGCCCCGATAGAACAGCATAGTGCTCAAAAACTCATTCAAAATAATGATGGCATAATCTGAGGCAAAAATTGAAAGTGGGATCAAATACAAAGGCTGCTCTGCATTTAGGCCAAGCTCAAAGAGATTATGCATTGAGGTCACACAAAACTCTGCAAGAGTACCTAGACATTTATGGGCCAACCCTACATGCTACGACAGACAGTGGACGACAGTAAATGTGGACCACTCTAATTCATATGATAGTTTGGCCAGCAGGTTCAGCACCTGTATTCTACAATATAAGCTGAATATCCTCATTATAACATATATATATATTATACTTTACTGAAAAAACAAGCAATTGACATGAAGAGAGTGAAATAAGGTAGCTTTCAGTCGAATAAGATAGCAACTGTAACATGTATAGATGTGAACAGGAAAACAGTCCTTAACTTCAATTTAGCAAGTAATTGAGCTCCCTTGGTCAATGAGTGTTTTCCTCAAGTGTCGTTACTCTTGGCAGTGGATTACAAGTTTAACATCATCCAGTACAAAATGCCTAAAGATTAATTAAAATAACCCAGAGAGAGAGAGAGAGAGTCACCTTGACTCAACTATGGATATGAGGAATTGCAGAAGCTTAAGAACATCAGATGGGTTCAAAAGAGAGATTGAATTAGCTATAACCTGCCAGTACAAACGAGTTTGACATGATTACCACCAGCATAATGATTTATTATTATTATTTCCACATGTAAATAATTAAAATTATCCAGAAACATGAAGATAAGGTTAGAAGAAAACCTTTTCGTCTTGTGTATATAAGCAATCTAATAGGAGGGCGCGATCATCAGCATGCAATGCTTGCTTGAGCAAAACATTAACAGAGTCAGCACGAGGCTGGGCAAGAGGGGAGGGGTCTTGTTTTTCGTGACTTATGTTTATTCCACCATCTACCAAATTTAATTTTTCAAGCTTTTCCCCCATGGTTGGCTCATTCAAATCATCCTCCACAACCCCATCACCATTCTCACCATTACCTGCCAGGAAAGCCAAACTATGTTTTCATAATGATGTGACAATGCTGTTCCACGCATTGTACATGCATTCTTCTCCATGCACTGGAAAGAACAGCATAAACGCCAACAACCACCTTGAAAAACATGGCCTAAAAAGGTAGTATGTTGGGTGCAAAGTGATATACACACTGCTGCAGTACAAAAAAACCATAGACAACACGAACCAGAGACAAAATAGACATGCAGTTTATGCACATGAAGGATGTGAGCCTTTAGCAATGCTATATATATATACTTCAGTTTACTGGCACATGAAGAATGCCATCCACACAGCAACAAATTGATGGCATCCTGCATTTTCTCCTTTTTGGCAATTTAACTAGTACAGCTACTAGCACCATGAACATTGCTACATGCATGTATAGTTGTTAAATTACTCCCAACCATAATTTTACGCTAAATGCATAATGCAGAGACGAAATAACAGCAACAAGAATATATCATGCAACTGAAAGCAGAAGCATATTACAGTACAAAGGCAGGTGAAAACTAAATTGTAACTACCTTTCCTTGGAGTAGCCTTACAACTTGATTTCATCCTCTCCTAGAAATGATAACTTTTACAAGACTTAACACAATGGAGAATCAACTAAACCATGAACTATGATCTAATCTTGCAATGATAATACATTTATCATCCTTCTTTGAAAAACCCTTTCTTGAATCTTGAACAATAGATTCTAACCTTCCTTATAATTAACTTTGAAATTGCTAAGACGACCAACACATCTTCACTGTTGCAAACAGTCTTGGATTCGACCTTCCTCTCGACAATTGGAGTCTCGTCTCTCGGAACTATTCTGTTTTTTTTTTTTTTTGGGTAGTAACTTAACGATATGTTTTTCATTGTATTTTCTTGGTAGTGTTTCTTCCTTGAACTCTTGAATGTTTGATTATAGTGACTTCCCTCTTCTATTAGAGAAGTGTATAAACCCCCCTTTGGCCTTTACTTTAGTCGAGATGTTTCAATCATAACCGATGGCAAGCCCTATGTCTTCCTGCTAATGATATTATCAATTTACTCCTCATGGAAATTCCTTAGTAGCTGTTCAGTAGTATATCACATAATTTTGATCCTTTCTACTACGCCATCGTGCATGACAGAAATACACATGCACTCGCACATGCACCCACCCAACCACCACACACACAAACAAATGCACACACAAACACCCATACCAACACACCCTCCAACCCCCACACACACATGCACTTAATTTGCGTAAGCAATGATTCCATTTCTTACTCTTCATTACTTCAGAAGTATCCTTGTTCCCTGACGAGATATGATTAACCTCCTGACCAGTTTCATCATTCTTTCTCAATGGCTGATCACCTTCTTCTGACAAGTTTTTATTCCTTTTCTTCCTCTTCCTCTTGTTAGCCTTTTCAGACGTGCCTGCAACATGTTGAGGCAAGTATCAAAGGTCTGATATCCATGCTTCAAATGAAGTAAAACTGATATCTCACAACCCTCATCTTGCAGCACACAATTATTCGTAGTCATCAAATTTCAATCCCACTAGTGTAATCATCCAATTCTAGGATCCAAGCCAGATCGTATTATATGATCCTGCCATAAGGAGCAGCTGAAAAATTGTAGGACCAGTCAGACCAGTAGACTTCGCAAGAGTCTCTTGTCCTTTACCAGAGTAAGTATAGTTTCCCATGGAGCCAGCCCATGAAGGATCTTTTTTTCGCTCAATTATAATTTTAAACTAAAAAAGGCATTTTCCTAGCATCAAAATCCTAGTGTTCACCCCTACCACTGTTGAAGTAAACATGAGCAAGAACGATAAGAAATCATCATAGATACCACAATCCATACGTGAAGCCATAATGTGAAGGACCTAAAACACAACTCAACCATCAGAATTTGCACCATTGTCCTCCTCAACAACAACCACAGCATCAACCCAACAAACAACAGCAAAACCCTCACGTACTCTCGAGATCTCAATTTTCATAAAATTGTGCCAGTTCCAGGAGAAACATGCAAAAAGTGTCTCCACTACTCTCGTCCTTCACTGCATCTTATTTAGTCTCAAGTCAGGTGTTCAGCATTCCTTCATTTGGTTCTGTTTGCATATAGGTGGCTTTCAGTATAGATTCACGGTTCACAATGATTGTGCGTATTAATTGCAAAATACGGTCAAATTCCCTTTGTTCTTCAACCCAGTAAGGTATATTCAGTTGAAAGTCTTGCACAGAGGTGTCAAAAAATACGCAAGAGAGAGGGTCGCCATATGGCAAAACCAGAATGGTGAGTTTTAACATCATAATTAGAAATAATTCTACAATCCCAGCTTTTCTAGCTTAATTTAGCACTTAGCAGGAACCAAGATCATAGATCTATGATATGATCCACCACTTAATCCTCAAAGACACTGCAATTCTAATTAAAACTCCAACTTTTACAACTTCTGTTACAAGTAAATTTCCATTGCAAGCACCAACAAGCAAACAATATCAGAATCTTATTGCTAATTATAAACTACATAATCCAGTATTTAAAACTTCTAGATGATAAATAAATAAAAATATTGGCTAGTAATAGCTAACATAAGGTACAGCTACATACTACTGATTCCTTGAGATTGGTCATCCACCACAGAAGTATGATCAACCTCGCTTCTGTCAGGTGCACTGTTCGTTTCCAGTAATTGATTTCCTTCATCCCTTAACTTGTTATCCTTCTGTTTTTTCCTGTCTCGTCTCTTTGACTTACCTACATTGCGGGAAATGCTACAAACAATGAGAACTTGGAAAAAAAGTGCTGTAGCCAAAGTTCACATCCACAGAGAGCACATAAAGAGGCAAAGTAAGAACAGTAAGATACTCACATAAAGAGGCAAAGTAAAACTCAAAAGTAAATTAAATAATAGGTAGCCAAGTGCAAGGCTGAAAATTGCTGAAAGAATGGTGTACCCTTGATTGGTGCTTTCCCATTCTGACCCTCTAGATTTCCACCATTGCAGAAACACAACAGGCGACAAGAATACCATATGCTTGAGCGAAAAAAATTCTAGGCTAATGAAGACGGAAATCAAACTGAAGTCAGATTAATTCCAAATCCAACCTATTGATGCAACAAATGGTTACCATGCTCAGCCTCCCATCGACCCCATTATACCTTTTGCCCACTAGATCCTTTTTCTCTATTTTTCCCTTCTTAACAGATGATCCACTTTTTTCCATTATTCATTCACTGCCCTAAACCAACCTACTATCTGGGAAAGCAAGAGGAAAGAGGAAAACGACAAAACAATCATGCTACTCCTAAGCCATCTGACCTGCCACGATTGAAAATATTTACCTTTCTTCTCTCCATGCTCTTCAATTATGCTTCCAACTTCCACTTGATCTGACATCGTTCTATAAGCATCAAAAACCGAAAAAATTGAGTCCATCAGGCAAATGCTACACTCAACTCTATGCATGATATATCACTTGTAGCAAGAGCTTCACATTTCGTTGATATTAACATGTAGGGGGATGGCATGCACATGCTCAAAAACCAAGGTTTATCGAGTAGATTTACCAAGCATGACTGCTAATGGGCAAAGGACAACGGATATAGCACTGAACTACAACAAAGCTTGGGTTAACAAGGCCGGTCACTTACATCAAACACGGGATTTCTGGGAAAACCACTAATCAAATAACGAAACGAGGACCTCAAAGGCATTACCGGAGGAACATTCTCAAACACAAAACACATACTCCAACCAAAATCAGCAAGCGCACATCTACTCCGATACGGCGCATCTTCATTAAATAATCTGAAGCACGATGAATTCGACGCTACTCGCATATATCGAAGGATTGGTAACACGGGCTCGGAAGGTAAAGGGAGCGGGCCTCTAATAAGCAAAGTCCCCTGCTTGCAGTTGGCAAACAGAGATCCGCACAACAACCATCATATCGAGTGAACCGAGATCGCTTATGCTCTTGAGCGTAAGTAAAGTTGGATCCTCATGCTCAGACATTTGCATCGCCTTCTCTTGTCCTCAGATTATGGGACAGCACAAGGTGCTCGCGAAAGGAGACTAAAGGTAATGGAGGATGGCCTGATGTGATCACGGACAATTCCTCAGCATTCATGAACTGTTAGCAACTAAAATCACCAACCACAGAGAGAGAGAGAGAGAGAGAGAGAGTAGCGAACCAGAGGCGCGAGCGGTTTGCCAACGGAGCTTAGCCGCCGACGACGTGTTGCGGAGAGCGAGCGACGGCGTGGGTGGCTGAGGAGAGGAGAGGAGAGAAGCGGGCACGGTGGCCGAACCTTGAGGCTCGAAGGCGCGACGCCGATGGCGGCGGCGGCGGCGGCGGCGGCGAGCCGGGTGGCGGAAGGGAGGGAGGGAAGGAGGCGAGAGGCGGGGCGAGTGAACAAACTTTTCTTTCCCTAGTCTCACTATTTGTCGTCCCGACCAAGTTGTTCATCTTATATTAAACTCTATTTTACTTTTTTACCAAACTGAAAACGCTTACATATAGTCCCCCAAAAAAACGGAAAAAGAAATTTGGAGCGGAAACACCAATATTAAAAACTAATAAACTTACAATATTGGGAACGAGAATACGGCATATTCTAACTTTTGAAGGAAAAATATCGAGCACATTATTTAATTATATTATTTCTGTGAACTGAATACATATTCCCAAAAAATTTGAGATTTTCCTTATAAAACGAAAAGTATAAACCTATTCACGAACCTATAGGGCGCTTTTGAAGGCTTCTCAGATCTCACGACCGCGGAAAATGGGAAAGATAAAGTCAGTTCTGAATTTTCAATTGCTTTCGAATTCAATATCCCGAATCTTGATCGTTCGACTCTGAAAAATCAATTTACAGATCATCCGAGAATTTCACTTGCTTTGCCTATAGTCGGGTCTTCGTTTCGAGTTCTAGTTGAGTCCGCTTGGCACTAGGGCGTGCTAATGGGCCGGTATGGACCGAGCATGGCTGGCCCAGCAGCGGGCCTTGCCAAGAACAGATTGTTCGACACGGCAACCGGCCACGTGACGTGCTGGCCTGCCAACGCAAACGGGGTTGCCGGCATGGTCCGCTACGCCGGCAGCAGGCCATGCCAAGAACGGACTGTTCGACATGGCAACCGGCTGCGTGCCGTGCTGGCCGATCAACGCTAACGGGGTGCCCGGCACGGCCCGTAGCAAGCCGGGCCGAACTGTGCCCTGGCCCATTGCCACCCCCTATTTGGAGCCGCTAGATAATCAGATCTTCTTTTCTCGTCGCTGAATTTCTGTGTTTTCGTTTCAATTGGATGGCCCTCATTCGTAGAGGGAAGAAGATCTTCTCTCTTTTACGGCGTTGGATTTTTTGGCCACACGAATCACGCCCCTGAGCCACTTTCTTTCTCGGTTAAGTACTTGCAAGGCCACTTTGAGGCTTCATCGTGAAGCTCCGGAATGAAGGTCCAGAGGCATGTCGGTAGAACTTCGGATTGTTTTCGAGTCGACCAATGGCCATTTTGAGCTCTGCCGACATACCGAGAACTTAGCAGAGGACAGAAGGATGGATCTAACCGCACCTTCGACTCCCAAAAGGCACGACGAAGTCCTGTCGGATCACTCCGTAAGGCCGAGGACGAGGTTGGCACTACAGGATCCGCAATCCAATGCATTTCCTCATTCACTGATTCTGTGAAGCTGCCCCCACCGTGGGCGTGAGAAGTTAATAATAGTCCCATGCTGGGACATCACACAGAGCATGCCATCTTTTCTCAGCTGAAACGATGCATTGCCTTCAATTGTCTACAGTTCCCATGCTGCATTGTTTCTCGAACCAATGTCCTAGACTTTTCAGAGAACCGACTTCTCGTTTACATGGTAAAAATGCTATTTTCTTGTTTCAATGCTTAATATAGATGAATGATACATGCAACTGAAGCAATACATAGTGATTTCATTTCATTTCAACGTGAGATTTCCAGCCTTGGAAATGCTTCGACAAAAAACACCAAGATCTATCCATGTAACTAGGTATGAGAACGGTGGAGTGGCCATAGAAACAAGTAAATAGATTGGAACAATGAGATGTTGGGTTCAGCCGCGGTGGGCCTTTTCTATTTTCTCTTCAAAAAGAGAAAAAAAAAAAATGTGGCGGCGCCTTAAATTAGCCTATTGAAGTTCCCGGAGTTTTCGAAGAGAGCATTCAAGGTAACATATCCGTCACTTGAATGAATGCCTTTGCCAGGACTCGGAGTCATCCAGCGGTTTCAGTAAGGTCGGAACTTTCTGGCAGCTCTCAACTGTTGTATTCGCTTTCTATCTTGCTCAAATTTACTCTGCAACATCATTATCTCTGCACCAAAAGAAAATTATAAGAAAAAATGACAATAACCTCATCACCTGAAAAATCCTAACATATTCAATGCAGAGATTGCTCATTCAGCAGGAAACGGTAGGTCAAATGGTCCAAAATAATTCTTGACCGGAAATGATGCTTCATCTGTGCAAACTAAAACCAGTAAACATGGACGTTTGTGTGCGACACCACAAAGATGCATTTCCCTATATCCAATCACATATTTGACCCAATCAAATCAACAACGTGTTTACAGCAATATCAGAAAGAAATCTCTATTTTGTTATGTGCTCTCCTCACAAAAGAAACCACCTATTGAACAATGATATGGAGAAATCAACATGCTGGAAGAACATGGAAACTTTATGAACGCCAACAAGGTAGACAATGGTAGTCAATGAAGGTTATCCAGAGGTAAACATCATGGAGGCTTAAAAACAGCATAAGAGAAGCGCACACGCTCACGCAAACAGGAGAACAGACAGGCTATACAAGCGCTCAAATGCATGTCATGCATGATGCGCCTACATATAGCTACAGACAGACAACATATGCAACTAGACATGCATAGGCGCACATCCGAAAATGGCCCATGGTATGCAGCTCCATACAGCTAGGCAGATATTTTGAATCTTCGATGAAACAACCAAGAGTGAGGAGATTTCTCTTTGATGGGTCAGATCTGGCAAATTATTGAAATGTCATACGCTCAGTCATCCCACTTCAGAAATTATCAGATGATACTATCTCAGCAAGTTATTGCATCATGAAAGATATGCTAAGAGTACACTGTGTTCAGCATTATAGAAGTGTGAAGAGAAGCTCAAATAAAAGTAACAAGTATTCTCCTGATTTTCTAAATGCATTTGATCACCCCAAGGACCTATCTAGCAGGTCTGACGTTAGTTCATTTAGATATCAGTACAGAAAATTAATATGGTATGTTAATGAAGTAAAATTCTACAAACAGGAGCAGATAAGGGAGGAGAATAAAGCTGAAACAATATGGAAAAAAAAAAACCTAAGAAAAAGCTACTCGAACGACCTTCAACAAAAGGGTGCCTATACCCGAAACCGACACAGGTGGGTGTTTTCAATATTCCAAAGATGCTCGTAGTATTGTCTTAGCAACAAGAAGTTCGGCTCTCACCCAAGAGGTAGTCTCTAAAAAGAGCGAAATTAAGCTACAAGAGAAATTTATCATACCATTCCTCTGCACTTCTCTTCTCTGAAATCGGTAAAAATCCGACCCAACTTCCTTGCGCTTCTTCTTAGCCAGCTTGTCCTCCAAAGCAGCCTGGGAAACAGAGCCAACAACAATTCCACTTTCGCTATCTGTGGTCTTCTTCCTTCCTCTGTGATGGGTTACCACAGTCCATCCTCCCTCTGCAACACGGGCTTCTCTTTCTTTTCTTTCCTGTGAAGCAAGAATGATAAACGTGAACACAAGTGGGGCTAACTGAAAACTGTCGACAAACTGAAAGAAATAAATTAAAAGCTCAAGCATAGGTGGATAGACAATGATGATAATTCTTCGTTCGGCTCAGTACAAATTCCAACCAACATGTATCTGAAGTACACATCACTAATACAAGAATAATGCACAAACATTTAAGTCTCACAAAACAGGGAAAACATACACACTGAACCAGCAAAAACCAGTAAAACATGGCAAAAACCTCATGTTGATGACAAGAAGGCACTTAATCATTTCGTTCACCCATGCCATGTTAAACCCGACTCTTTAGCTTTGGGACTATATTCAGATTACAACATCAGTGAACCTAGTTATCCAGCTGGGCAAGCATATCTTTGAGATGACAGCGAGGTACTTAAATTGCGAATACTCTTTTATTCACGAAACATCGCACCTTAAGAGGATATGCTGACACTTTACAGGGATAGGTGCATGACCTATATCCAGATCAGACAATACTCAAGGACACTCGAAAAACCAACTAAGAAGTAAAGAATCAATAGATCTACAATACCTGTTCCAGTTTTGCCTCGTGAGTGCTTATAAATTCATCAATTCTTTGTTGCAATGTCTCTATCCCCGGTCTGTTCTGATAGTATTCCATCACCCACTCTGTATGTCACATTTCAAATGAAGAAGGCCAAACAACGTGGTTCAATGCAATTCATAAAATTTCACTACGATAGCTCCAAGAAGTCGACAGTGACAAGATTGAAACAAATTCTCAACCCTATTTAGCAAGACTCTCCAAGTGCATCTTGGTGATGAAATATAATGGCTAGCAAAGGAAAAGTTAAATTTCATACTCTTCATTCCTTTGGATTCCTCCTCATCCCCAGAAGAAATTTGATGAACATTATCCAGATCAGGTTCAGAGTCCTTAGCCACTACTTGGTCAATATCTCTTGGAGACTGTAGAGGCTTCCCTTTCTTTCTCCTAGCTTTCTTAGACTTACCTACAGTGTGGGGAGGACAATCAATCACTGCTCACAGAAGAAAGAGCTATCTTCAACAACCAATATTTTATCTGTCAGGCAAAACAACTACTTTGGAAGCCTCTAGTTATATTGCCAAGGTGAAAAATAGGATCCAGCCACTACCAGATAACCTCAGAGCCACCACAATATCCTTTTCAAGAACATCTTGACAATGACTCTTACATACTCCTCATAACCATACACAAATGTCTAATTCCTTACTTTTTGTTACTTCAGAAGTATCTCCATTCCCTGAGGAGGAGGCAGGATAAACCTCCCCAATATCAAAATTGTCGTTCTTTTTCAGTAATTGGACACGTTCTTCCGGAAAGTCACGATCCTTCCTTTTCTTTCTCCTAGCCTTCTGAGTCTTACCTGGTATAAAGGTGAAACAAGAAATACCAGTAAACAAAATAATTTGATCCATAATTATTATATTGTGAATAGGGTGAGACATTTATCGACAAGCCTTATGCACGTTTATTCACAATAAGTAAGTCTCCTTCCAAGTAGAATCACCAGGTAACTACTTTATTACATACTATCATTTTCCTATTACCAGATAGTCTCAAAGCCAGATGACCAAGATGATATTTTCTTGTATATTGAAATGAACTGTATGCAGCACTAACAAGCATAAGCAAGCATCAAAGTTTTTACTTTTCATTCCTTCAGAAGCATCCTCAATCCCCAATGACATATGATCAACCTCTCCTTGATCAGGTGCATCATACTTTGTTGATGGGTGGTT
This sequence comes from Syzygium jambos, assembly GCA_031216235.1. NCBI lineage: Eukaryota > Viridiplantae > Streptophyta > Magnoliopsida > Myrtales > Myrtaceae > Syzygium > Syzygium jambos. Next base: position 18,514,665 of record CM062228.1, read on the forward strand.
GCCTTCTGACAAGTCATGATTCTTCTTCTTCTTCCTCTTGACCTTCTTCAATTTACCTGCATCATGGATAAGGAAAATAACAATGAGAACAAATGCTTAATATATTGTGAATGGGGTGAGACATTTATCTGCAAGCCTTATCTACGTTTATTCACAATAAGCGTGTCTCCTTCACAGTAGAATCATCAGGTAACTCCTTTATTACATACTATCATTTTCCTATTGCCAGATAATCTCAAAGCTAGATAGCCAAGATGATATTTTCTTTGGCGGGATATATGGAAATGAACTGTATGCGGCACCAACAAGCATAAGCAAGCATCAAAGTTTTTACTTTTCATTCCTTCAGAAGCATCCTCAATCCCCAATGACATATGATCAACCTCTCCTTGATCAGGTTCATCATACTTTGTTGATGGGTGGTCACCTTCTGACAAGTCATGATTCTTCTTCTTCTTCCTCTTGACCTTCTTCAATTTACCTGCATCGTGGATAAGGCAAATAACAATGAGAACAAATGCTTATTATATTGTGAATGGGGTGAGACATTTATCTGCAAGCCTTATCTACATTTATTCACAATAACCGTCTCCTTCACAGTAGAATCATCAGGTAACTCCTTTATTACAGACTACCATTTTCCTATTACCAGATAATCTCAAAGCCAGATAGCCAAGATGATATTTTCTTTGGCGGGATATATTGAAGCGAACTGTATGTAGCACTAATAAGCATAACAAAGCATCAAAGTTTTTACTTTTCATTCCTTCAGAAGCATCCTCAATCCCCAATGACATATGATGAACCTCTCCTTGATCAGGTTCATCATACTTTGTTGATGGGTGGTCACCTTCTGACAAGTCATGATTCTTCTTCTTCTTCCTCTTGACCTTCTTCAATTTACCTGCATCATGGATAAGGCAAATAACAATGAGAACAAATATTTTTTAAATGAAGTAAATGTGATACTTCGCCACCTTCATGGTGCAGTGTCCTCAAAACATGATTACATAGTCATCAAACTTCAATCAACAGTAGTGACATAATAGAATCTTAGGATCCATATCAACCGCATGGCCCTGATAAAAATAGGAGACAAATTGTGGGACCAGTCAGATCATTAGATTTCCAATGAATCTTTTACCCCCTTCCACATAAATATATTCATAGCCTCAAACCCATCCCAATGGCTTAGTCACTTTCTGGATCAAATTAATTAGAGAAAACAATGACCATAAGGAAGATTCTTTTTGCATAAAAAAAAATTACTATAACCTAAAGATAGAGCTGGCTGTGAGGAAGATCCTCAAACACAACTCAACAATCAGAGTTTGCAGGATCATAAAGAATAACCACAGTACATCCTACACTACCTCACTGTGCTCTCAATGCCTATTTTTTGCTTATATGGGGGAAATACGTGATCGAATTCTTTCCAGAGGAGCACCCACAAATTCTAGGACCAGTCAGATCATTAGACTTTGGATGAGTCTCATGTCCTCTCATTCGGCAAGCCCAGGAGTATCGATTTCTTGATCAAATTAATGATAAACTAAACTACATTTTCCTAGCATCAAATCTCAGTGTTGACCCGTACCCTTTAAGCAAGATTGATAAGAAATCCATCATAGAGACTACCATCCACAGATGAAGACATTATGTCAAGAAGACCTGTTATATCAGAATTTGCACCATTATCCTCCTCAAGAATAACCACAGCTTTGACCCAACAAACACCTGCAATAACTTAATTTACTCTCAACATCTTGTTTTGCATTATATTGTGCAAATATTTTCCAGGTAAAGCATGCACTAAGTGCCTCCATTACTCTGGTTCTTCAACTTTCATGGATGTTAGTCTCAATTTCAGGTGTTCAGCATTGCTTCATTTGGTTCTGTCGCATATAGGTGGCTTTTGGGATGGATTCATGGTTCATGATCACGTGTATTAATCGCAAGCACAATACAATCACCTTTATTTTGTTTTCCCAACCCACTGGTCATATATTCAGCCGAAAGTGTCGCATAAATGTGTCAAAGAGCATGCACAAGTGAGGGTAGCCATATTGCAGAACCAGAAAATGATTTTTCATCCTAATCAGGTTATGCCACAATCCCAGTTTTTCTAGCTTAATTTAGCATTTAGAAGGAAAGCAAGATCATAGATCTATGATGTGATCCACCATTTAATTCTCAAAGACACTGCAATTTAACTAAAAATTCCAACTTTTACAACTTCTGTTACCGGTCAATTTCCATTGCAATTATCAACAGGCAAACAATATCAGTCAGTTATTGCCAATGACAAACTATATAACACCAGAATCCCGTCTTGGGAACTTCTTGATGATACATGAAAAATTAATATTGGCCAGTATTGGCTACCATAAGGCACGTACTTCCTTCAGAATGTTCATCCACCATAGAAGTATGATGAACCTCAATTCTGTCAGGTCCACTGTTCGTTTCCAGTATTTGGTTTCCTTTATCCCTTGAATTGCCATCCTTCCTTTTTTTCCTGATAGATCCCTTTGACCTACCTACATTGTGGAGAATGCAACTTACAATGAAAACTAGTAGCAAGTAAGGTCAATGGCCAATGTTCGCCTCCACAGAAAGCATGTACTTGCAATGCTAGTAGCATTATTCATTTCAATATGCTACTCAGTTATTTCATAAAAGTATTTCAATATGCCACTCTAGTTACAACTGAGTATAATCATAATGATCATTTAGCACAATAAGATACTCACACAAAGACGCATGGTTGAACTCAAGAGAAAAGTAAATGCCAGGTAGCCAAGTGCAATGGAAATAATTGCTGAAAGCATCATGAAAGGTGTACCCTTCATTAGAGCTCTCCCATTCTAACCCCCTAGACTTTCCATTTCAGAAACACAACTATAGCAATGAAATACCATATGCTCAGCGAAAAGAAATTCTAGGCTAATGAAGAAGGAAATCAAACTGAAGTCTGATGAATTTATTCCAAATGCAAACTATTGAAGCAACACTTGGTTCACCAATACCAATGTCAGCCTCCTATCAACCCCATTGAATTTTTGCCCAGTAGATCATTTTTCTCTATCTTTTCCCTTATTCCCAGGCAATCCCAATTTTTCCATTCTTTTACCACCTTAACCAACCTAGTATGTGGGAAAGCAAAGGCACGGAGAAAAAAGACAAAATAGTCATGCTAACTCCTAAACCATTTGACCTGCCATGAATGAAAATCTTTACCTTTCTTCTCTCCTTGCTTTTTCAATATGCTTCCTACTTCCACTTGATCTGACATTGCTCTATAAACATCAAAAACCAAAAACATTGAGTCCATCAGACAAATGCTATCAACACTCAATTATATGTGTAATATACCGCTTGTAGCAACAGTTTAACATCCCGTGGACATCAACATGTTGGGAGATGGCATGCACATGCTTAAAAATCAAGGCATTTTGACCAGATGCACCAAGCATGGCTCTAAATGGACAAAGGACAGAGAATATGTGACTGAACTACAAGAAAGCTTGGTTTGATGAGGTGGTGGAGGAGTCCTCAGATATGCGACTAGAGAACCGGCTGTTTCCGGGCAAATTACCAATCAATGACAAAACGAGGACCTCAAAAGCATTGCCACAGGAGCGTCCTCATACGCAAACTACGTACTTCAACTAAAACTAGCACGCACGAATATGGTACGGCGTCGCCTTCGTTCAAATAATCTGAAGAATGAATGAATTTAATGTAATTCGCCCACACTGCAAATTGGCAACATGGTCCCAGCAAGAACATGCCTTCGCCTTTGACCAAGGGGCAAATTTTTCCTTCTTGAAATGGGAATAGAAAAAAGGCATCCGCATGATTACCATCATCATGTTAAGAGCACTCCACAATGAACGTTCAAGGGAGGGAACCACCCACAAAGCAAATCTGCCTCTTGAGCTCAGTGAAAGTTCGGTTCTTATGCTCAGCAAGAAAGGTGGTCGTCAAAGAACAGGCAAGCAATGAAGGATACAACTGATGATCTCGCGCTCAATACTTTCAAGCCACGAACTTTACAGCTGAGACACAGAGAGAGAGAGAGAGAGTAGCGAACCTGAGGCGCAAGTGGCTGCTAAGGGCGCAGCGGCAGAGGACGCGCGGGGGTGAGCGACCGGCGGTGTGGGCGGCTGTCGAGAGGAGGAGTGCGGCGGCGGCGGCGGCGGCGGCGGCGGTTGCAAGCGGACCTTGAGGCGCGACACCGGCGGTGGCGGTTGCGGACAGGAGAGCAGCGTGGAGGAGGCAGGGGGAGGGGTGGGGAAAGGAACGGACAACCTTAAGAGCCCGTTTTGCTTTCCCTAGTCCCAGTCGATGAATTAATTGTCCGACAATACAAAAACGAGGAAAAAAGGAAAAACAAAAAAGAAAAATTGGGCGAGATTGTTCTCATAATTTTATCCCAAAATTACAATACAATGTCTACAGTCTAGGTACGTATCCGTTTATTGGACTATACACGTTTTTAAACCGTTCCGTCTGAATTCTGTGACATAAAACATGGAAGTATTCGCTGAGGTGAGGGAACAAAAATTATCCTTAACGAGAAGGAGTAAGGCATGCAGGCACTGACGCGTTAAAATAAGAAGCGCGGTATACTCGTACTTACATGATTTTCAAATAAAATTTTCGTCTCTCGTACAATTACTAAATTTAAGGAAAAGTACTTATTTTTTGGGATGAGAAAAATTATAAATGCTCGAAACACATGTCAAGAACGAGAGTATTTCAATTTTCAATTTATTTCAAACGTTTTTAGAGAAAATTGTTCAAAAAGTATTAAACGGCTGCGAATTCAGTCATAAACCTTTCAAATTATGCCAATTTAGTCATAAACTTTTTGACGATTTGTCAATTTAGTCTTTCTGATCTATTTTGGCCCAAAAATCGCTAACGTGAACACTAGCCATTCTACAATGCATGTTTAGTGCTAACATTGACCATTTTGGAAAAAATTTAAATTTTTTATTGACTTTTAATATTTTTTCTTTTCTTTTTTTTTTCTTTCTTTCCATAAGACCGGCAAGGGGAAAAGAAAAGAAAAGAAATAAAAAAATCCATAAAAATTAATTAAAATTAGTAAAAATTGTCTATGTTAGCATCAATCATGCCATGTAGGACGACCAACGTCCACGTTAGCGACTTTTGACAAAAATTAGGCGAAAGGACTAAATTGACAAATTGTCAAAAGATTTAAATTTATAACTAAATTGACCACCGTAGAATAGATTTAGTACTTTTTTGGACAATTTTCCCTACGTTTTTTTAATCAATTAATGATATGACATGTGAGTTATAATTCAAATATAAAAAATATGTCAATTAATGATGCGAGCTATAATTCAATGGACCCTAGCTTAGGTGTTAGCGATTCGAGCACAAGCACCGGGGTCTTGGGCCTAACCTCTATGGACTTGAGTTGGGGCGTTGGGGAGTCGAGTAACGATACGAGAGTCTGAGGCTAGACCACGGACGCTGATGACCTAAGCCCAATTTTTGTGAACCCAAGCTAGGCCTCAATAGATCCCAACAAACCTAGCACTGTTGTTAAGGGCTCAGGAACAAGTGTTGGGGTTCTCGTGCCCTACCCAATTGCCGAGTTTCTAGTCCAGACGCCAATATATAGTTGTATTATGGAAAATGATTTCTGTTTTTTCAAAGATGAAATCATTTTTTAAAATTTAATCATAGATTTTCCGTTGACTCATTTTCCTAAACGATCCAAATGCCGGAAAATGAGGAAAAATGTTTTATACAAAATAAACGGAACCTTAATATTACTTTAACATAAGTTATTTGTAAGTGAAAAAACCCAATTATCTACCTAATTATACTTTTCAAGCTTTCCTTTCTAATAATAAGAAAAAAGACAATAAGAGGTGGAGATGATTTGAAGATTTGATGGGATGTTTTTATGAAACAGTCCAAGGCATGGCGTGAGTTGGCTAGATGAAAAAGATTCTACATGTCGAGGGCTGTGTTTGCTCTAACTGTGAACTCTTTCCATTTGTGTTCAATTGTGAGACCGGTTTTTAATTGGTGCTCTCCTTATTGGGTGGAGTTTGCATATATATGATGGTTGATAATTGTTGTGTCGATGAATGACCTAGATAATTTGTTATATCTCTTACCTTAACTCTATGTATTGTTACTTTAACTAATTTTACATAACTATCCTAAAAGAAAAAATCATGAGACAAAGGAAAAGAAATATTGACAACTCTGTGCAGTCATCCATGCTTCAATTGTTTATTAAGCAAATTACATTCATAAAGAACCTTGCATCACATTATCATATATAGGAAGTGCATGATTAAGAGATTTAACATGTATTGATGCTAATCCGATAAGATGTTATTAACCGTTTCAAAATGAATAGAACCGCATTTAATAATTTAAAGCATGATATGGTCTCCAAGGATCTAGGAATATTGATGTTGCAAAAATACTTAGATTGTTTCTTCATATTTTTGGACATGATATAGGAAACGGGTTCGCGCATTAGTGCTTTCAGCACTCTAGGGAAACCATATGCAAGATATTTAACTTAGTTTTGGATAAAGTATGTGAAATGGGAGCAAATTTGATCAAACCATACGATCAACAATTTAGGGAAGTCCCAAACAAGTTTAGTGATAATTGAAGGTTTAATCCATATTTTAAGGTAAGTTATGATTATACACTAGAAAGGAAGAACTAAATTTAAATCAAGTAATATTTGTGTTCTTGTTTAGGGATTTCATTGGAGCTATAAATGATACACATATCCTAGCGGTGGTACCTATGCATGATCAAATTCATTTATTGATTGAAAAGAAATGCCAACTCAAAATGTATTGGTTGTGTGCAACTTTAAAATGGAATTTACTTATATTTAGGCTGGTTGGGAGGGAACAGCTCTTGATACCCGTATCTTCTGTCAAGTCATCGGAAGATATGATTTACAATTTCCTCATTATCCGATAGGTTTGTTAATTAATGATTTTTATACAATAATATGTATGTATATAGTATATGTTGATTAAATTTACATTATTTTTGTGTAGGTAAATACTATTTAGTAGATTCTAGATATCCAAATCCCACTAGTTATTTGGGATCATAGAAAGAAATTAGATATCATTTGCTTGAGTTTCAATGAGGTCTTGCACCTGCAAGTTATACAAAAGTGTTCAACTATGCCCATTCCTCACTAAAATTAAAATTTGACCGAGCCTTTGGAGTATTGAAAAATAAGTAAAAAGCAAGTGAAAATTGTAATAGCGGTCATGGGAGTGTTTCCACTAGAGCACGCTTAACCTTGTAGTTCCAAAGCTAAGCATTGCTATTATGTCAAAAAAAGCCTCTGTGAGTTAATTCTAATCTTTACACGCACATGCATACGCGCGCGCGCGCGCGCGCACACATACACACACACACACACACACACACACACACACACATATATATATATATATATATATATATTCCACAATCGCTCTTCCTTATTCGATGTACATTTCGGTTCATTCTTGCTCCCTTCGCCAGCTTAGAAGTTTGCTAGGAGCTGCTTTTTGTCCAAACTCTCTAATCCCGATGACCACTCCACGTCGGACTAGGTAGTTACAGTAGTGCTTTAAATGATGATGCAACTCTTGACATGACACGTTTACAAATTCAAATAGCCTAAAGTTTAGGAAATATTTAAGAATACTTGTAATTTTTAACGATAATGAATATTTTTTTCGAGGCATATGTTACCACGTTTATTATAATGAAATTACTATCTTTTTAACTAAGATGTGATTGCTTTCCATGTGATTTTTTTAGCAAAAAAAGAAATTTTATTTTTTTATTTACAAATTTGTTAATACATTTCGTTTACATTGTTGCCAACATTTAAATTGTAAAAGTTAAAACTTTATTTTTTCCGATTTTAAACAAATTAAAATTTAAAAAGTTTAAATCGATCACCTCAAAGGACTTTCGAAAAGTGTTTCCACCAAACGGCATTCTCAAAATTATTTTACCAAAGTCTTTTTCAATTACAGTTTATCAAATAGTATTTGCCTTTCATAAAAACTCTTTAGGCTAAAGTATTTTGCATTTCCCCAAAAGCGAATCAAACGCAGCCTTAATATTTTTTCATGCTTTGCTGATTATGTTAGTATAGATAGATAGACTTTTATACATGTTGATTTTTGTTATGTGGCATGAAGATTACCAACCCAATAAAAAATTAAAGCACAAATTGTTTTTGATATCAAACTAACCAATCACAATTTTCAATCGGGTCGCTCTCTTCAGTGCAGACTTGTTACTATCAATATTAATATCTTTGATCTCTCCTTTATGGCATTGGAGTGGGATAGGTGATTCATGGCCCGAACCACTTTTGCTGTGTTAGGTACTTGCAAGGTGAATAGCGAATCCTGACCTCGTGAAACTGAATTTGGCTGTGTTCTATCTCGGAAATGTCCAGAGGCACGCCAGTCACTCCGCATCTTCCTCTGTCTTTCCTCAAGTTTGGCAATGGCAGATTTGGGCTTTGCTAATGAACCCCGCAGAGGACTGAACGATCTAGTCGTGCCTTCAACTCTTGAAAGGTGCTGACACGCGTGAACGTGCCATCTTTCCTTCGTTTCTCGATCCGGGGTCCTAAACCTTTTGGTCACAAGCTGGTCTTTGAGTTTGCATAGAATTAGCAAGGTCACTATCTTATCCTAATGCTTGTATAAGTGTATGGTACATGCAACTGAAAGATAAGTACAATGATATCATTCCACTTCAGCTGCTGAAGTTTCTCCTGATTTTCTGAAAGCATCTTGATCAACCTCAAGGACTTCTCTAGCATGTGCCACTTGAGATTCATTAGTGAGCTTAGATAGACACTAAAATGCAACAAAAAGAAGCAAAAGAGGGAGGAGGATAAAGCCGATACAATGTACAATTTACAAAGTTCCTCGTCCCAACGACAAGTTTGGTTCTTGCCCTAGAATGGAACTAAGCTACAAGAGCAATTTATCATACCATACCTCTGTGTTTCTGTTCTCTGAACTCGGCAGAAATCCGACACAACTTCCTCACACTTCTCTTTCTTTTCTTTCCTGTGGAGCAAGAATAATACAAGTGGGGCTAACCGAAATCCGCCAGACAAACTGAAATGCTCTAGCTTAGGTGGATAGAGAGGGATGATAATTCTTCACTCAGCTCAGGACAAACCCAAAACCCACACATACAAGAATGAATGCACAAACATATTCAAGTCCTCGGCAAAAAGGGACAATGTCCACGCCGAACCAGCAAAAACCAGTAAAACATGGTGATAACCTCATGTTGTTGACAAGAAGGCACTTGATGGTTTCCATTCACGCATGCCACTTAAACCTGCCTCTTGAGATTTGGACTATGTTCATTATTCATAAAACCAAATCAGGGAACCGAGTAATCCTCTTAGATTGCAGATGCTTTTTAACTCATGAAACATCGTACCTCTATAGAATATGCAGTCACTTCACGGGGACAGTTGCATGTCAATAATCTTCACTAGTTAAATTACGAGTTTTTACTGTGACGTTAACAGATCTTACGATTATATATACACGTTTCACAGTATTTTTCTGGAAAAAGTTTGATGTCGAAATTTTCATGGCTCGTGTTTTCTATCTGGTAGAGATTCTGGAATGAAAAGCTTTCATTAATTGTGAAATGCAAATAGAGCAGAGCGATTTGTATTGATAGGAGCTGAACAAGTGCCCAGTCTTAACTGAATTTTGTCCTTCCAAAGCATAAGTTTCTGATTCCATAACAGGCCCAAGTCAAAAGGCAAACATGTTTCCTTGTCGCAAGGATGAGGCGACAAGTGGCGCTCCCAGGTGCGAGCTCTCGGCTCTTTGACCTGGCACTGCCATTTACACGTGTCAAGATTTGAAACTAGATCCAAGAGCTATATAATGTTCAAGCTAATTACAATGATTCACAAACTTACAAGTGTCTATCTAATCATCAGTGTTCGTAACATTTGTCGTTTTGAGTCTCAGTAAATCATCTGAAACAATGGCAGACAATTCTCACAACATGAGCTTCCAAGCTGGTGCGACCAAGGGCCAAGCTGAGGTCTGGCCTTTTTTGCTTAATCACTCTGTCCTCTATAGTTTTAATCACGTCGGTAATACTATTTCTTTTTTGAGCATGGTAATTATTCATGTGATTAAGGCATTAAGCATAAGGATTAGGCCATTCTACTTTCCATTGATCAACATGACAAGTCAATTATTATCATTCAGGCTAGATAGATCGCATCTTGAAGAAAAATTTTGATTATGCATGTTGATTGTGCTGTCTATAACAAAACAGTGCTGACGCTCAATGAATTTTCCCTACGTGCATGATGCACATACAGTGGGAACCATACGACTGAAGAGTTTGCCAGCGGATTGATTGTCCTCTTTGATCAGTCTTACTGCGATGCTAAGATTATGTCTATCTTTAAATCAGGAAAAGGGAAACCAAATGATGGACTCAGTCGCCAACGCTGCTCAATCAGCTAAGGACACAGTGCAACAGGTAACTTTTTTTTTTGCCAAATTAGGACTATCGTTGCAATGCTCGATTCACCGATTCCTCAACGCATAAGAGAGCACACCTTAATGATGCGGTTACTCTACACACATATTACACATAGTTGATTTAGTCCTTATTTGAAGGGTAATTTCCTGGACTCTCCTTAACATCTGCAGGCTGGACAGCAGATGATGGCTAAGGCACAGGGTGCTGCAGATGCAGTCAAGAATGCAACTGGCATGAACAAATGAAGCTAAAAAGGAAAATGGATATTTTTTTCCCCTTTTTTTTTCCCAATTTTGCACTTAGAATAAGAATTTGGCATATTTCCAAGGAATTTGTGTCTTGTCCTGTTCCAGAGCATGTGTATCTTAACATGCTCCTTAGTCCTTGTTCCGGGGCTTAATTAGGGAGGGGTTTGTGTTTTTCGTTTTTATCTTCTTTGATATTCATTGAAAGTGGAAACACTCTGTTCACGGGGATTCCACCTCATAATATTCTAAATCAATGAAGGTTTTATCTGAGTTTATTCACATCTTCTGGAGATAAACTGTGAGTGGTTTCAGTCCTTACCCAGAAAAAAACTGTGAGTGGTTTCAGTATTTTACTTTGTCCATTTTGAGCCAGCAAGCCGATAGAATTATTTCAACCACAATTGCCTCCGCAGCCATGATGACAATCAATGTATTCTTGTATTATGGACGAACTTATAATTTGAAAAGATTGCCTCTACACTTTAAAAGGAGATCAAAGCCGCATGTGGAAAATTTTTCTTCCGCTATTTGGTGTTTAGATTTTCTTTTAAGGGTTGTCCACGAGCCTAAGAAGTATAGGATCTTGAAGTTGTCTCTGATTGATGTAATTGACATTCTTTTAGACTTTGAGATTTGTCTGTTTTATTGAAGGGTTTGTCATACCAGTGGTGACAAAATAGTCAGCTGGTCCCGTGCCTGTCTTTACATACAGGCAAATCGCCATTAGAGCCTAAACTCATCGACTTACACGTCAATGGCCAAAACTTGGCCAAGTAAGACTGAGACCTGACAAAATTGAACGAGAGAATTCAAGGACAATCGAGGGTCGATCTTTCCTTTGGCTGCGTACTTGATGTCCGAAGCGCTAGCTGTCGGGATCACCTTTAATCATAGAGTTCTATGTTTTATGTTAAAAAATTGTGGTTCTTTATAATCTTGGGCCAGAAACAAAAGACTGCACTGAGCATCTATGTTTATTCTCTCGTCACATTAGCAGCACATCACTTTCCCTAACTCATATATTTGGAAAACAACATGACTGACTAGAAACAAAAGCAGATAAATCCTCAGTGAGAGTCTGCTGGTTTTCTCTGTGAAATGGTGGCCACTACATGTTTATCCGGAAAAATGGCTCCTCATTCGCTACAAGATAAAAGGACAGGAGAAAAATGCTCGTCTTAACTTCTGCATCAACCATGGTGGCATCTCGCAGGAGCAATCAATGTGATTTAGTGGGCAAGCGAGGCAAGAAAATGACATTGGTTGAAAGAAACCCTTGTTTTTCTTGGACCCCATGCAGTGCTTCATTCAATAATGACTCATGGTGGGAATCATCGACTTTGACAAAAGCCACTGATTATTGCGAGGTGAGAGAGGGAGTAGTCTCTTGGTTAGGCCTAAAACACCATGGCACATCATCAATATGGCCCTGTCAAAAGACCAGGGGCCACATAGCAGGAGAGATCATGTCTCCTTGTTCCTTAGTGTCGTCAAACTTGTGGTGGTGGTTCAACCTCATCTTTTTCCTCTTCCCTCTTGGCACTTTCCTATCGGGGGGATGGAATTGCAACCCCCAACTTGGATCTCCCTCCAGCTCAGCTTTTCTTTCTGTCATGGTGGCCACAGCTGGTTCCATGTCAGCACCTCCTAGAGTGAAAAGGAAATGCCACCAAAACTTAAGATAACTGTTTTAGGCTCACTTTTCTGAGCTAAGTGGGTCGCATTTCAAGAAACAGTAAAAGTTACGTTCTGCATCGAACCTTGAAAGGAAAAAATTAAGAAACATAAGCTCCACGAGAATGATATGGGTCAGCTTCACTCCTATTGCTGTTGTGTTCTCATTATCTCTGGCCCACTTGAGAAGTAGTAATCTAGGATTTGCTAACACTGAATAACTCTTCTAAGGGAAGCATATAAAGTTTCTTCTTAGGATGGCTACGCTTTTTCGAATTCAAACATAGATGTTATGCCAATAATACCTGCTTGCCATTCCTTTAATCTGGATCTAGAATAGCGTATGCCAATTGGCAAGAACCTTGAATAAAAAGCTGAGGTTATTCATCTGCCAATCATGCATTTACCAGACTCCAGGGCAAGCACACATGATGCTTGTTTTTATCAGCAATCTAGTCTCCAAAAATTGTCACGCAGAGAGAGAGAGAGAGAGAGAGAGAGAGAGAGAGAGAGTAGGTACAGTAGTATGTCATGGCCAAAAGAAAGATTAGCTACAAGATGTCGAGGTATTGTTCATAATTAAGGCAAGAACTCCATTAATTGTAATTAATACGTTTTGGCAAATACCTAAGATCAAAAAAAGAGCTAGGTAGTTAATAATATTTACACATGTTGAACGTAATACTTCAGTTAGAGGTTCCCAACCTCCTAGATTGATTTAACCGAACCAATTAGTAGTAGCCAGGCGCTTTCTTAAATCTACTAATATATAGTTCAAACTTGACTTTTGTCCTGTTTTGATTAGAAATGGGAGGGTTCATAGAAAACTAATCGGACATATACTGTGTTGCTCAATCACCGGAGGCCGTAAAAAAAGCTAACTAAGCCACAGATGCTAAAATTTTACGGCAAATGACTTCTACATGGTGCCAAAGTTGCAGTACAATTCATCACAAGAAGGGACTCCAAACTGCAAAGAGAAGAGAAGACTAGATAGGAAAGAGGAAAACAAAGAAGCCCGGAAGTAAAGAAGAGCATACCTCACAGCTGATGTGTTTGCCAATTTGGCAACAAAAAGCCTCTTAGATTCTGACAAATGGCAACGTGGACTCACACTTAACCCTACAGAATTATACCAGTAGTTAGCGTGCTGCGTCACTGCCACATGCACACGCAGAATCTAAGCCTAGGAAAAACTATGCTTAGTCAAGCAGCTCCCCCTCGATGAAGACAGTCCGTAACGTGACTCTGACAGTGAAGCCAAGCAGTCCTCCAACATAGATGGGATTTAGAGAGAAAAGCCAAAACAGCAAAAATGGGCCCCCAAACAAGAACCTCTTGACTCGACCTGGACCCACCAAGAACAACAGCCAGCCACAAATTAACGTGAAGACTTTTTGCGGCCACTAACTCCTCACCAAGTGGCACTGCTTGGATTCTCTTCATCTGGCCTTCACTTAAACCCCACCCTCTCTCCCACTGCAACTGCATTCAGTTCATACACTCCTCAATTTCAGAGTTCATTGAGCAATATGTTGAAGGAAGGCCCAGGGGGCAGCGGCGGTGGCGGCGGCGGCGGCAGTGGCGGTAGCAGCAGTAATAGCTGGGCACGTGTGTGTGACACTTGCCGCTCGGCAGCATGCACCGTGTACTGCCGGGCTGACTTGGCTTACCTATGCTCCAGCTGCGATGCTCGTATTCACGCAGCCAACCGCGTGGCCTCGCGCCATGAGCGCGTGTGGGTGTGCGAAGCATGCGAGCGTGCCCCAGCCGCCTTCCTCTGTAAGGCCGATGCAGCATCACTATGCACCGCCTGCGATACAGACATACACTCAGCCAACCCGCTCGCGCGCCGCCATCATCGTGTCCCCATCTTGCCGATCTCCGGGTGCCTTCACGGCCCCCCTGCTGGCAACGTTGGTGGGCATGTGATGGGCCACGCAGCGGATACTGAGGAAGGCTTTTTAGCCCCGGAGGATGAAGAAGCCATTGATGAGGAGGATGACGATGAAGCAGCTTCATGGTTGCTGACAAATCCAGTCAAGAGCAATAATAACCATACTAATGGATTCATGTTTGGTGGCGAGGTTGATGATTACCTGGACCTTGTGGAGTACAATTCTGGCGCTGAGAATCAGTACGTTGATCAGTACAACCAACATCATCAGCAGCAGCAGCAGCAACATTATGGTGTTTCTAGGAAGAATTATGGAGGTGACAGTGTTGTGCCCATTCAACATAATGACTGTCAACAGCACAATTTTCAGTTGAATTTGGACTATGAACCCTCCAAAGCTGCCAACAGCTACACCGGATCGCTTAGCCACACTGTAAGCCTTTTCCTGCTAATTTATATCAAATGCACAGAAATAAGCATCATGAATCATCTCATCCATTACTTGGTCCTAGGAGCTTCACACAGCACTTCAATCCGCTTTTCCTTATGTTAATTATTGGATTCTTAGCAATTCAATCCTTGGATCCTCATTTAATAGAGAGATACCGCCTTTCAAGTGGTATTCAACTAAAAAGATATTTTTTTGCCTTTGTAAAGAGAAAAGAGCACTAAAGTTCTGTTTTTTATTGCCTTTGTAAAGAGAAAAGAGCAAAAGAGCACTAAAAGTGTTCTTTTTATTCCCTTTGTAAAGAGAAAAGAGCACTAAAGTTCTCATTTTATTGCCTTTGTAAAGAGAAAAGAGCGAAGCTGTAATCCACAGAATCTTCACCTTCTACTACAGACACACACAAAAGTATGCATGCGCAGGAATCACAAGTACTTAAAGAGGCACTAATATCCTTGATACACGTAATATCCTTTTATGAGCAGTGAATTCTTTGAGACATTTTCACCCATTGAAGCATGTGTATATGTTCAATAAGATGGAAAAATCACTCAGAAATTTCTCAACTAATTCACGAGTAAAAGGAAAAATCTTAGCGACAGACATGATTCAACAATTTTAAGTCATGCTTTTCCATCCTTCTGTTCATATAGAATTTATCTTTTCAAGTTTAACAAAGTATCATCGTTCAGTTTACATGATCCCCTCCTTAAGTTATTCCGCATATTACTGTATGTTGATTTCTGTGAGAATGCTACCAGGTTTGCATTTCATCCATGGATGTGGGCATCGTACCAGAATCAACTCAAACTGACATCTCAATCTCCCATCCAAGGCCTCCAAAAGGAACAATTGACCTTTTCTCGGGACCTCCTATTCAGACGCCATCCCAACTTTCACCAATGGACAGGGAGGCTAGGGTCTTGAGGTACAGAGAAAAGAAGAAGACAAGGAAATTTGAGAAGACAATTAGGTATGCCTCAAGGAAGGCATATGCAGAAACCAGGCCTCGGATCAAGGGACGTTTTGCCAAGAGAACAGACATTGAGATCGAAGTTGACCAGATGTTCTCTGCAACACTAATGACAGAAAATGCATATGGCATAGTCCCATCATTCTAGATTCAGGGGGAAATGAGTATCAGACTATCAGATTGTAGTTGTAGCAGCTAGTAGTGGAGATCTTTTGCTTATGCTGTATCTTTCTTGATCTATTACGTATAATTGATATAAATGCTGGGTGATTCTGTTGATTCACTTGTAATGGTTTAATGTCTATATTATGCAACTCCATATTGTAAATGTGTTCTATACTGATATTTTTCTAAAAATCCAAGTGCTTTTGTTGATTTCTAATTGAAGTTTCTTCAATTAGTTGTAACTGTGGTCTTTTAATGAGAAAATTCAACAACATTCACAACCAGAGATCGCAAGAGCAATATTTTGAAGTAGATTAAAATTACTGGAATGGAAAATAGTATCTCACATAAAGGATGACCAAAGGAAATAAATGTGAAATAAGAGTAAGAAATATCTCACATGCCTACTGAAGTATTGAGCCCCACAGACCCTTTTGTTTATGCAATAGCTTTATGGTATTCTCCTGCTTTATTCAAGTCTCCGTTGCAGCATCCTTTTTGTACCTTAAAGAAGGATTCTCTCACTAGAGTGTGAACTCACTAGTAGCAGTCAAATATGCACTTGTAGAATAGCCATCCAAGAGACAACATGATGCTGCAAGAGCTGAAAGATAAGCCTGCAGGCGAAGGCAAATAACTATTTTCATCGTGTACTAGGAGATGATCTTAAGCCCTACAAGAATATCGCAGAAATGAATGTGAATTTGGTTAATCCATTTAACAATCTTAAGCCCTACAAGGATAAATGACCTTTCACTAAATAAAAGCCATTTCCAAGACTTCTCTGAGAACACCTGAACCACGGAGTGACAATGAGAAACTCACACAACTCTTACTTCATCAACTCTTAAAGTGTTTTAACATGAACCAACCCCACCCCCCCCCCCCCACCCCCCCCAAAAAAAAAACTCTCAAGTGTTCAGAACACCCCATTGCCCGAAAGAGGAAGATTCTTAACATGTGATACTCATACCAAGTGGCAGATATTTATTGCTGATTGAGTAGATCAGAATCATCAAATTAAAACTTCTCTAAAAGCTCCACCTTATGAAATGAGGAATCTTCACTCTGCTTTCCACGCCAGCTGCAATGGTGAATACACCATTAACTCTGTAAAGAGATGACAGAGATTAGACAGAATATACCCCAGAAGAGAGCCTCTTTTAATGCTGTACAGATGCACAATCTTCGTCCCTGGGCAATGGCTCAAATGGATACCTCTACATATCATGGCTTATCGTTATGAAACTTCTATGTTTAAATTATCCTGCTTCAGTAGTGCTTTTACTGGAGTCATTCTTCTGCGTCCACTTGTTTCTCGATCAACTGAAATGAGAAGGAATATCTTATAGGTCCAAAGGCTGCAGCTTAGGGTATAGCCTTGCGACACTAGACTTTTTTTTTTTTTTGGTCGAAATGCGACACTAGACTTGAAAGGTTAATCTTAGTATCAGTTCTACAATCTACATACAGCAAAGGCCTAAGATATCATTTCATTAGAAATATCCTTGAAGTTGGAGGATGCAGACTAGGACATCTGACTATTGAATAGTTTTTCTACTAAGTGGGATGCTTACCAAAAATCATAGAAGCCTATGGCACTGGAAATACTGGTAAATCATATGGACACACAGATCACCTACGTAACTTGAGGCTCACACAAAATCTTTTCTTCGGCTTGTGCCAAGAGAATTCTACCCCATCAAAAGTAGTATATTCTGATTCTAAGGGACTTAGGTCAAGCCGAAAAAGGAGTGGCGCTGTTTCTTGTCATCGATTAAAAATTTGAGAACAAAAAAAAAAGATAATGTTAGATTCAAAAGGAAGTAAAAGTGCAAAACTTTTTGGAGGCTACTACTTCACGGCTGTAACACTTGATGCCTTTTGTATGCTCTGAGTATTATCCATTTCTGAACTTTTCCTCTTTAAAGATCAGGTCCTCAAAAGACCTTGGAAAATCCATATCTGCGTTTCCATTTGTCCTGTGCAGGTGGTGCATTTCTCTCCATTCAATAGATTTTGAAAATAAAGTTCCATATCAAGTTACAGGCTCAGCAGCGAGTGCAGCGCATACAACTTTAATAGAGAGTGCCAAAATGGACCACAAAATTCCTCATCTCAGCGCACTTTTCATATGAAAATGCCTACTTTTGGTTCAAAATCGTCCACTGTCTAGATATGAAGTAAATCCTCAACCACAAGATGCTTTATATTCAGCATCACCTGTAAAGGTACTTCATCTTGGGTTATAACCATAGAAACATCAGCAAAAGATCCTCTCTGTCATAATGGAAGAGGGGAGGTACCCATAATTCAAAACGTGTTTTGCATAGTAAATTCCCAAAAGGTGGCACCGTATTTGAAGCTATAAACATGGATTGATCACAATTTCAGTCCTATGCAATAACATGAAAATAGCATTTGCAAACTACCAGACTGGATCGCGGAGCAGGGTGGCTCTTGATAGCATCAGTGCTGTAAACTCCCTTAACAGAGAAGAACAGTGGAAAATGAGCTGAAGAGACTAAATATCAGCAGGAAAAAAGTGATAATGATCTCACCTGTCAATGAGCCAACGGACCCTTTTGCATCTTATATAGCATGTTATAGCTTTATGGACCTTTGCTGCTTTTAACGCAACAATGCATCTATCTTTGTGCTTTAAGGAGCGGTTCTTCCACTGTATTATGGATTGACTAGGCCCACTTTATTCTGCATTAATGTAATAACTTTGAGATTTCCAACCTTGATGTCTCCAGATAGAGACTGAACGAAGCCCAAGTTTGCTAGTGAAAGAAGAAATTTAAGCATACTACCCTGTTCTAACATTACAAGGGACTTATTGGATTTATTAAGAGTTCATAAAGCATCAATCTCCACAACAGTTATGAATTACCATTTCCACCGTTTCCAAGAGCTTAACTCTAAGAAGAAACTTATAAGAATTTAATATACACAGTTCCAACCAAAGTTTTTCTGTACACAACTGTTCTATTAAGCATGACAGTCTGCTGTTTCAGAAGTTCAAATTTCTGGGCAATCATTATATTGCCTCATGAAAGTAAAGACATCAACCGACTGCTAATACATTTACCACTTCAGCCTAAAAAGGTAAATCCAATTTCATCTAACACTTTGTTTAGGTCACTCTGTAAAAGCCATTGGTGTTCGACGGTGCAGCCTTCAATGCCGACTCAATATGCTCCTGGGACAGGCTGCTTCCACAAATCAATTTGACATAGTGCAATACAGCACCAATAAAGCGATATTGCAAAATTCACATCATACCATAAGTCCAGCTCCACCATAGCCTCTCCTCCTCCCTGTACTAGGAGCTACCTCCACACCTTAAAAACAGTATATATAAGAGTACTTAAAGTTCGTAGAAAAAGCACACTGCACTCTTTGCTATAATGCATGAAAATAGCAAGGACGGGAAAAGCTAGAAATTACATTTGCAAGCAAAGAAAGCAAGAGACTGCTTCAGAAGCTTTATTAGTGCCACCAGGACTTACGAAGTTTTTCACCCCAGTCCTCAATTACCTCGCCAAGCAACAAAAAGAGGAAAAAGAAACACAAACGTTACAAAAGCCTCCCGATCCAACAATCCATGAGCGCGAAAAATCTTTCAAAGTTTCTAGAACTAGTTTCTCTATTTCAGTTGTCCCCTTCAATAGGTGAAAATATCAGTAGATGTTGATTCAGTACTCGTTGCACCATAGCTCCTATCCCATGCTTGACCAGAGAATAGGCCATGAGCAAACTGTGATTAAGATTCACAAGTTCTGTCCCTGCCGGATAAGAATAAAACTTATTGAAGAATATGTACATGCAAACGATTAAGATTTACTCAGCCTAAGATCCTAGCACAACAAAACTATATCATAGCAAAATAAAATGAAAAATTCTTTCACTGGTATTTTCTCCTAAAAGTATCGATTTTGTTGGTTCTTCTCAATATTTTTTTGATGCTTTCAAAAACTTCGAAAAAATATTGCCATTGCTGCAAACAACTATCTGTTTCAAATACATCTTCAAATAAAAGTCTTCCCACAGTTGACCCGATAATTCTCCTTAGACTTTTTTATGATATCCCGTAAGTTCTTTGGTTTTTCACGAGATTCATTTATGTTGGCAAGATTCATTGAATTCCTTCAAGGTATTTTGACAAAAGTTGTTATAGCTGCATCGCCTATGCTTAAAACTAGGAGATAACTGCATCATAGATTCATAACACGTCTTCATGTCCAAACCTACGCAGAGTCTTCCTAGTTTTATACTGATTTTCCAGAATATCAGTTCTCATGGTTAAGATGAATAATGATCAAAGCTGAAAATAGTAGCAATCCAAAGCTAGATCAGAAACCAGTTCTATGAGCTCTTTCTAGACATGGTTTTGCACGCTCCTTCAGAAAGTTTTTACATTTTTAACGATGCAAAAGGAAGGAAAAGATTCCCTAGATAAGAAGCAAGTTCCTTCTGGTGCTTATTAGTCGAATAACCGTTTGCCTCAGGATTCCCATAAGAGTGCATCCAGTCTCAAAACTTATGGGCCGGTGGACTCATTCGACAAGAACAAGGTGCATGTACCTTTTTTCCACTCAAATTCAACCAATACATTATCGTCACCAGCATATAAACATACTCCTGCAAAATGTCACGGAACTCGTAGCGCAGATTAAATATAAGTAAGCCCTAGCTAGGGCATACAATCGCATAGCGATGCCCATAAGAGAAACCATGAACAATCATCCTACTCCAGCCAAGAGTTGGCATTAGTGTTCAAACAGCACTGACTAAGACCGACAATTTGTTTGACAAGACAGAGCCACTTTCTAGCTAGTAACGGCATCATAATCGTCGATCATGCGTGTATTAGTTAGATTGTAAATGCCCCAAAATCGACACTCCCACCTAGTCTAATCCCAAGGTATGCTCTTCATCGGGGGCGAAAAAAAAAAACCGCAAAACATGACAATCGACAGCACAAGGCAATGGACAGCAAAGTTCAATCCAGCCTAGTTTCACCAGCAACTGGCACAAGCCTAATTCAAACTGCTGTTATGGAGAACACAATGGATCTCCGCACTAGAATCGAACACTAGTCAATCAAATAGCTGTTCATAGAGCGAGTACTCGTAAATCTACACAAATTCATATCCCGATTTTTTTTTCTTTTGCAACAGTCATTATTGCAAAAGGCACAAAACACTCCAACATCCTACTAGAGCTCTCTCTCTATTTCTAGTCAGTTGCAGAAAGGCTTAACATCAGATCATTCACTTGTTTTGGCCGTCATTTGGCCCGAATTCACCTGCTGATCCATCGAGATGGATGACACTCCCTTCATCCTCGAGTCATCACAGAAGAACATTCAGAGAGAAAACCCAGAATTGCTCAAGGCCCACCTGACGAAGGCCGAACCATCGAGCCCATCAAGGCTTCGGATCGGACCCACGATCGGATCCAGTCCGAACCACCCACCAAGGCCAAAAACCCTAGCCGGACCTCCTTCGTTATAAAGACCCCTCCAGACGATCCCTCCCCCATCTCCGTCTCCGCCGTCAGCCATTGGCGCTCTCGCTCTCGCTGCCGACACCCTTTCCCAGTCCCCTCTGCTGCAAAAAAAAATCATCTCTTTCCTTTTCCCTTTGTTCGTTCCCATTCGATTATCGACGCTATCTGTGGCGAAAGCCTGATATTGCAATTCCTTGACCCAGATTACATGGTGGGTCAACGAATCTATCGTTAGGCGACAGCGACGCCATGAGATGCATATACGCATTCCTTATATGCATCGTCTGCCTTTAGCTCCGATCATCCTCTGCAAAGATTGGGTTTTTCGGTGACAAGGCAGATACATTCCCCATCCCATTTCCATCGATCTGCACTGGGTGTTTGGTTTTCTGCGCGTTTCTTTCTTTTGCCCATCGAAACGTTTTTCGCGAGGAGGTCCGTCGCTGCACGATGATTGGATGATGAGAAGAATCAGACGGATTCCCAATGATTTTCCTGTTAAACATGATATCAAACAACCAGCTACTTCTGACACATCGTGCGGCTCGATCTCCTCCATGGTCTTGTCCTTGTTCTTGTTCTTGTCTGTGTTTCTTGATCAGTTTGCAAAGTGAGAAAAATCAAGTTTTTTTTTGGTGTGTTTGGTTGAATTGGGTCGGTCGCTGCGTGACGATGGATGATGAGAAGAATCAGACGGATTCCCAATGATTTCTTGTTGAACATGATATCAAACAACCAGCTACTTCTGACACATCGTGCGACTCGATCTCATTCATGGTCTTGTTCTTGTTCTTATCTGTGTTGTTCTCGATCAGATTTTTTTTTTTGTCAGCGTTCTTGATCAGTTTGCAAAGTGTAAAAATCAAGGTTTTTTTTGGGGTTTTGACTGAATTGGGTCGGATGAAAATGGAGCGGCCGGTGATGTGAGGATGAAAGATATTTGCTACTCTTGATGGGTTTCTTGACCCATCTGATGACTCCATATCCACCAAGATCTCTGAGGCCTCCGTTTTCAAATTTTCGATATATAATGAAGAACAAAAGTTTTGTGTGATTTATTTTTGATGGGTTTTTATATGTTTTGATCTTTCTGTTAGATAAAAGTTAGATTAGGATAGCAATAAATTTTGGAAAAATATAAGGAAAGGTTAGAACTCTAAACATTTGTTGAGATTTTGTTGCATCAAGATTTCGTTCCAAACACAATATAATATTTTGTTCCTTTTTCGGGCTCAGTAATTTCGATTTTTATTAGGTCATGGAATTTCTTAGTTAGCTCTGTTCGTTTGGCGGAAAATATTTTCGGGTTTTTCGATGTTCGGGGGTAAAAAAACGTTTTTCGTGGAAAAATATTTTCCTTCCTCCCACATAATAGCCTAAATTTGTGGAAAATGACTTCGGCTTTTGAAAAGCGGAAGTCATTTTTCGGAGCTTCTTCTTCTTCACTATTTTTTTTTTCATTTTTTTCATTCTTCTCTTTCCTCAGCGCTCTGGCCGGCGATCGGCCTCAGGCAACCTCGGCCTCGCCGCCGTCTGGCAACGTCGGGCGAGTCTCAAGCCTCACCCAGGTCAGCAGATCTGGCGAGGCCGAGCTCGTCCGAGGTCGGTGAGCTTCAACCTCACTAGAACCAGTGACCTGGGCGAGGCTCGAGCCTCGCCCAAGGTCACCAGACGTCGGCTAGGCTCCGGCGACCTTGGGCGAGGCTTGAGGTTGCCGGATCTGCCGATGCTTTGATTCTTTTGTTTTCTCATGTTGCTATTCGTGGGGGAGAGAGAGAGAGAGGGGAATCGTGGGTTCTTCTTCTTCTTCGTTTTCTGGTGTTGTTGTTCGTGGGTTCTTCTTCTTGTTTGTGGGCGAGGCTCCTCGGGTTGCTTGATCGCCAGCGGTGACTTGGGCCTCGCTAGATCCGGCGACCTTAAGCCTTGCCCGAGGTTGCCAGACATCAGCGAGGCTACGGCGACCTCGGGCGAGGCTCAAGCCTTACCCAGGTCGCCGGATCTGGCAAGGTCGGGCTCGCCGGCCTTGCCGAATCAAGCGAGGCGGAGCGTTGCCACAGGCCGGCGAGGCTTGAACTCGCCAAAATCTAGCGAGCTCGAGCCTCACCGACAGCCTCACCGACTTGGGGCAATGCTCGAGCTCGCCTCCGGCCAGTCTCAGCCGTTGCCGACGACCTGCAAGAGAAAAAGCAAAAGAAAAAGAAAAAAAAGAAAATTTTAAAAATTTTAAAAGTATTGCAAGAAGGAAAATCATTTCTATACCGAATAACGGAAAATATTTTTCGAGACTTTTTCAGATTTTAGTTGAACACCAAAAAATTATGTTCCAGGAAAATATTTTTCATGAAAATGACTTCCAAAAAAATATTTTCTAAAAGGAGAATATTTTCCACCAAACGAACAGAGCCTAAAAAGCGAAAAGAATTCGTTTCAAATCCAATTTAAGTTTTCGACCAAAATTAAAAGCCAATTTAAGTTTGAAAATGAATTCCAATGCGACTCATTTAGGTATAAGAAAATCCAAACCAACCTCGTTTGAATACCAATAAATACACAAATTACACAAATGAAGACTCGTCAAATGTGATAAGTTGATGAAAACGATAAGTTGATATCCTATATGATATTTGGGGACGTACTCAAAACTTGATAAATATAGAATCCAGGAGAGGAGTGGGATAAGATGATTGGACAAGAAAATTTTATAAAAAAGATTAAAAAAATGGATAAGAAATTTTTTTAACAAAATGAGAATCATTGTTTACAATCTTCCCAAACGGACCTATAAATTTCTCCTATAGAAACATCTGTCCTATCAAATTCAAAAGTTTGAAGTAGAATAGGCCATTTGCTTTTATGCAAAGACGAAGCATCCTGGCAAATTCAGGATGACATACCTCAAGGAGTGCAGCAAAATGTGATGCCGATCATTTGATGGCAAAAGCCCGATTGACCATACTTGCAAATCGCATAGCATTGCGGACACTAAACGTAGTAGAGGAAGCTCTTAAGCAAGCATTGCGGTTTTACACTCTGTTCTTCGCATTTGATGGTGCGACTTTGGTAGATCACTTGTTAAGTATTTACAAGCGAGGCGAAGATGGTGAAGGATTTGCTAAAACTCTTCGGGATGGTCAACGACCTCAAGCTCAATCACTCCGAGGCAACATAGAGGCGATGCCAGAACTCGATCGCTCTGAGGCAACATAGAGGCGATGCCAATGGTCGCTGGAGATCCCTCTCTCACGGTTGCAGTATCAAATCTTCATATTTGCACCACCGTGCAGCGGAGACGTTGGTGGTGATCGTCTACAGCAAACCCTTAATCTAGGATTTTCTATTTCGGTTCTTTAATTTGATTAACTTTTCTAATTTTCAGCTTTTTAATGTAATTGAATTTCTTTTTATGTATTTTCTGGTCTTATCTTGAAGTGTTCCAAATACTTGACAGGATTAGATATATTCACATTACTATATGGGAAAATTTTTATCCACTATATCCAATCCTATCTCAATTCTTATCCTAATGACCAAACGGAGTCTTAGATTATAGAGATCCCGATGTGTCCCCGAACCCAAAAATTTGAGGACGCAGTTGGGTCGAGAACCCGGTGGATCTGCCTAACATGGGTCCTGAAATGCGTACCCAGCAAACCCAGAATTTGATTATTTGCCTATTAGGATATGAATAATGTAGAGAACCAGATTTCGATCATGCTTGGGTTGAATAGCAACCGTAGCATACGTCAGTAGCTCCTGTGCTTGAGTTCCTTCTACTCTGCAGATACAGCTTGCTCCGTAGTCCATAATTTAAGGTTACCTCGGCACTAAAGCAATCCGTTAGATCCAAGATGATGAAACAAATACTAGCTCCTGAGTTTGTTCGACGATAAGACGCCGAGAGGCGCAGAATCCTCACTGGGAATTCTATTGCACACCTTAGCAAGATCTCTGCAATGATCTCTCCGGAGGAAAACAAGACACTCAAAGATAAAACATGTCTTTGATATGCATGGCAGGGGATAAAAAGGATAAAGTAACAGTAGAAGACCCCAAAATTATGGGCACCAATGATTAATGTCTCAATCATAGAAGAAGCACATCCCAAAACAGTAACGCAACAAAACATCCTATGCTTGATGTCTCATTTATTGAGGATTTACTGTGAAAAGACGATGGAAAAATAAACGAGCCCAGAAAATAGCATCCTTGGAAGCAGTTATTGGCACAGGTAAGAGCGCTGACATGCTCAGCACCAGCGGAAAGGAGGCTTAAATCTTTGATTGCTTAGCAATTTTGAACCATTCTGTATGGAAAGATCCCTCCATGTCGACCCTTTCATATGTATGAGCACCGAAGTAATCACGTTGAGCCTGGACAAGATTGGCCGGCACTCTTGCCCTCCTGTAAGTGTCGAAGTAAGCAAGACTGGAGGACATACCCGGGACACTGATACCCGAGTTGATAGCGAGGCTAACCACTCTGCGCCAAGCAGATTGTCGATCGATGATCTCCTTAGCGAACTCTGGATCCACGAGAAGATTCGCAAGATCTGCGTTCCTGTCATAGGCCTTCTTAATCCTGTCCAGGAAAATGGCTCGAATAATGCATCCCCCCTTCCAAATCCTAGCCAGCTCACCCAACGTCAGGTCCCATCCCTTCTCGATGCTCTTGGCGCGTATCAAATTCATTCCCTGGGCGTAACTGCATATCTTCGATGCATAGAGAGCCTGCCTCACATCGTCAATCAATTTCTTCTTATCAACTTCTTGGTCCGCCAGAATATCACCAAAACCGCCCGCTTCGAATACTTTGGCAGCTTTGACCCGTTCCTCCTTTAACCCACTCAGGAACCTTGAATCCAACGAAGCCGCAATTGTGGGAGCTGCGACTGACAAATCAGCAGCTTGCTGAACTGTCCATTTACCTGTTCCCTTCATGCCAGTCTTGTCCAAAACCTTATCAACCAAATATCCCTCACCCTTATCATCCTTAATTCCAAATATATCAGCAGTGATTTCAATCAAAAAGCTCTGAAGCTCCCCATCATTCCATTCTGAGAAAACAGCTTTCAGCTCCTCGTTTGATAGCTTCCCGACAGATCTCAGCACATCATATGCCTCCGCGATGAGCTGCATATCACCATACTCAATACCATTATGAACCATCTTGACGAAATTACCGGATCCACCTTTGCCGATATATGTCACACACGGTCCACTGTCTGGAACTTGAGCTGCCACCTTAAGGAGAATATCTTCAATGTACTTGAAGGCCTTAAAAGATCCTCCGGGCATCAAAGAGGGTCCATGTCTAGCACCCTCTTCACCACCGGAAACTCCCATCCCAAGGTAGAGCAAACCCAACTCTGCCATAGCCTTCTCTCTCCTCTCGGTATTCTCATACCACTCATTGCCACCATCGATTATGCAATCACCCTCCTCCATGTATGCAGAAAGTGTCTTAATGGTTTGATCTACAGGTGCCCCAGCCTTCACAAGCATAATGATGACTCGAGGTTTTTGAATTGAGTTAACAAAAGCTTGCGGATCATGGAAGCCATATACGGGGAGGCCTCCTTCCAACTTAGCTCTCTCAACTGTCTCATCGACCTTTGAGGTTGTGCGATTGTAGACAGAGATTGGAAAGCCTTTCTCAGCAATGTTGAGAGCTAGGTTTTGGCCCATAACAGCGAGACCAGCAAGGCCGATTCTAGGGGGTTGTGAAGGGGCAGCCATTCTTTCCCTGCCCAAGACAAAATATCGTAAGAAAATTTACAGTGAACTCTCTAGAGAAAGCTAATTCGTAAACAACTCATTTCACCGGCCGAATTTGCTTTCTGCTCAGATTATACTGGATGAAAATATAATAAACCATGCAGAGTCATTGGTCGCCACAATGACAATGGCCATGCAAGGGTTGTTTTATGATTCCCGCATCACCAAGGTACCCAGCTGGCCTGTCGTGTAGGTGGAAGTGAATACAAAACGGCATCACTAGCCTCTACCAATGATAAGTCCTTGAGTACTACCAAATATTGTTATCCTCCGCAAGAACCATTGTTCAAATGCTTCAAATTTTAAATGTGGAGAAGAGAAAAGCGCATTTTAATCTATGCTAATAGAATAGCGAATAGGCATCTCTTACATTTCATGTGGCAAAGCAATTGCAGGAGTCCTACAATGAAAAATAGAATTAGAGCGTGTGTGTGTGTGTGTCAGTGACCCGATCTACTGTTGTCCGCTGTCCCGGTAGGGCCTTCTCAAAATACCAACTTCTTATTCAAACCCCAAAAAAATCTAGACATCTTCAGCAATCACGAGCAAAGACACCCATCCTCGCCGGGAAGGCCTCGAAATAAACGAAGTAAAGAAAGAATACGCTGAATGAAGTAAAGAAAGAGGTAGAAGACACAACAAATTACGAAAATTCTCTGCAGGACAAGAATCTGAAGATCCCCAGATTCGTGCAGAACAGAGGAGAAATCAAAGGTTACGTTGAATCACGGGTACGGAGATCTACACGCCTTGAAATCACAAGCGCCGGATCAACTCCGTCCAAAAGCCGATCAGATCCTCACACAGACAAAACCCAGATCGCAAATTCCAAACCCCAACCAATCCCCTATTGGGCCAAGCAGCCATCTTGCAAAACTAGCGATCGATCAAGAACCCAATGTTACCGCGACCGCAACCAAATTCGACCCACCCAGAAAAACCACTCGCGGTACAAAAGCATTTCCAGTCCAGGCAAATCATCACACCGGATCCCGACAAGACAAAGGAAAAAGAGAAAAGAAAAAGCAGCAAACCCCGAAGAACTTAAAAGCCCGTCCCAATCATCCGCTTCCCTCTTCCTAAGATTACTAGAAAAGAGCGACAGGGCGCAATAAAAGGAGGAACAGAGGGAAAGAACGAGAGACCACCCAACCTGAGGAATGCGCCCGTTCTCGTCTCGGCTGACGGCACGCACTGGAGACCGGATCGCGATGCTCCGATCCAACGACACCCGGGAACAAGAAGATGGGACCGGAACGAAGATCTGGGTTCTGATGAAGAGGAGACACTGCGGGGGAGAGAAGGAGATGGGCAGGAATATTGGAATGGGGGGCGTAGAGATAATACGGTGGCCAACCAGACAGGCGAACAGCTACCAACTAACCCCAACGTGAAGGCGCAAAGGGAACGACCGCTTCGGGGCATAAATACATCGACGGGGGAGGCGGGGGAGCGAGCGTCGGCAAGTCAAATTTGGCCACCTTCCGGTTGGTAGGTGCGCCCCTTCCCCCACCCCAAAAAAAAAAAAAAAACAAAAAAGACAAAAGGAAGATAGATAGGGAGGGGGGGGATATTCTCCCCTAGAAACCGAGGAAATATTCGGTGGTTTGCAAGCGCGAAATTTTTTTACCCTGAACCAATCACAGGTTGACACGTATATACCGACATGGATTTACATAAACAAAACGAAAAAATTCCCCAGCCACCTCACTTGTCCTCCTCCTCCTCCTCCTCCTCCGTCTGGCTCAAAGCCGATCGCTTCCTTCCATGCTGTCATTCGCCGGCGGAGTTGCCGGCGCCGCATCTAAGGCGACCACTGCTTGGGCGTCCGACCCCTCTACCTCTCCGTTGTATTTTGCGGCGTTCGTGGGGGACGAAGCTACGGATCTGAAGTCGACCGCCGTCGCTCGCAGCCATGGACGGGCCGGTATGGCCGAATCTGAAGGGAAGTTTCCTTTCCCGTGCTTGGAGAAAACGAAAACGAAGAAGGACATCCGCGATTGGAACTCAGGGCCGAATCTTTCCCGTGCCCGTCGCCGTCATGGACGAACCTTCTCCATTTCTCTGTTTTTCGCTCCGCTGAAGCCGCGAGCACGACGGCTCCAGACGCCGATGGCCATGGACGAACCGCCATCGCCATCTGGATATGGACCAGCAACGAGTTCCTCCGGATTTGTCGATGGAGCTCTTCGTTGGGCAGACGGAGCCCGGCGGCGGCGAGTTCCACGAGATCTGGTGAGCAAAGCCATGGACGGAGCAAGAAGACAGAACCACCGGCAGTACTCTTGGAAGAAGGATGAAGAAGAGAGAAGCCATGGCCGCGAACGAGCGCCGGCAACCATGGACGACGGCCGGATGTGGAAGGAAAATGAGTGGAGAAGAAAGAACAATGAAACTTAAATTTTTTTTAAACCAACTCAGCAGACACGTGTAAATTTGTTATTGGACTTTAGTCCAAAAACGCACGCCATGTCAGCGATTGACATGGCGCTTGCAGCCACTTAATATTTTCTCGAACCTAGAAATCAGTCAAGACTTGCCACGTCATCAGACAGCCCTGCTACCGTGCTGATGTGGCGAGTACAAGAGACTCCCTCCTTGTTTTCTGTTTTCTCGCGTACCCCCACAAGACTCGCGCACCGCGGTCCATCTGTGTGAAGGCAAAGGGGTCGATTCAAAAACAAACTCAAACCCTCCGGGGGTTATCTTGCGAAATCGTGCAACTGCGAGGGGTTATTTGCAATTTCGGGTGTCGGAAGCGATTTCGTACCGTGTCTTTTTCAGAATGTTGAAAATGATAAAACTAGATATGCTCGAGCTTAAAAGCAAGTAGGCATAGGATTTGCCCCGTGAAAAACTCAAAATGACCTATATGATGAGATACTATATTTTGGTACTTTTATACTCCTTTGACTTTATGTTTTACTTTCCATTTAGGAAAACTAACACAAATGGCCTCTAAACTTTGTTATTATGTATAATGTGATTCATGAACTTTCAATTTATTCAATGTGACCCATAAAACTTTATCCCAATCCACAATGTGGTTCCTTAAACTTTTGATTTGCTCGATATGGTCCTTGGACTTTTGGTACATATTCAATTTAGTAAATGTATTTTATCCTAAACTTGATTTAATGGAAGGACTATAATGAACATTTTCACATAGTTTAAAGATTAAATTGAAAATGTACCAAAAGTCCAAATACCACATTGAACAAATCAAAAATTTAGGGATCACATTGTGCATTTGGATAAAGTTCGAAGATCACAGTACATATCGAGCTAAAGTTGGTAAATTATTTGAGCCATTATCTCTTCTCTTCACGTGCGGCAATGAGATTTGTCTTCCAATACTACGGCGGCGAGCGAAGGGTGGGCGAGACACAAGATGAAAAATGAGACTTTTTTTTTCCATTACTTGACCGCGCGGCTGAATAATTTAGACTTTTTGCATCCGTTCCAACCTGTTTTCCCCCCCACCCTTTTTTGGGTCAAATGATATCGTGTCGTATAAACGAGATGCCGCTAAGGGCTACAGCTCCTTTTTGCACGTTTAGGCTCTTATGCCCAAATTTACGAGAATAATTTCAAGAGATATCGAGTGGGCCCCTGGGTCCAAATAAAAATGGGAAAAACATGTAAATCATTTATGGGGAGAATAAAAAACGAAGATCAATTTACCACCCGCCTGGGTGGCGCTGCTGGAGCGCGCACTCTTCCTCTCGTAAAAGGTTGAGTGTTCGAATCCAGAGCGCCGCATGGTGACTTAACCGGTGGCACGTGTGTGGTGGCTAGCACGTGTCGCTCCCAGGGTTTACTCCCCGGCTGTCGGTCGTGCAGGGGTTCCCTGGGTTATAAAAAAAAAAAAAAACGAAGATCAAATTTTCAGTTCGGGCTGCGAGGTGGGTCCCAGCCGAGTTCTCGATTGGATTTGGTTGGAGCTCCTTACAATGGAATGGTCAAAGGTCAAGGAAAGCGCAGTTTGCCCACGTAAGCGTGACGCAATGCTCGCGTATGGGAAAATC
Source organism: Syzygium jambos (assembly GCA_031216235.1). Classification (NCBI taxonomy): domain Eukaryota; kingdom Viridiplantae; phylum Streptophyta; class Magnoliopsida; order Myrtales; family Myrtaceae; genus Syzygium; species Syzygium jambos. Next base: position 18,545,970 of record CM062228.1, read on the forward strand.
TTGGAGCGGGGCCAACATTTGTGGTTTCTCCATCGTTGTCGGAGCGTCGCGGCACAAGCTGCATCCCGACCCCTCGGCCGGCGTAAGATGACGGCATCGACGTCGCCGCCTTTGCTGCCGCCGCCGCCGCCAGCTCATTGTCGCGACAAGTGACCGAGCAAGCTGCTCGGCCTAACACACGGACTCGCGGGATTCGAATCGATACGAGCTTGACAAAAGGCACCCCTTGTGTGTCGCCGCTGCCTGTCGCCCCGTGGTTCCACCGCCGGTCCAACGCCGGAAGACGTGCTCGATTTCGAGTACACACCCGCCGACTCGGGCACAGCTCGTGGCGGCTTCCTCCGATGGCGATCGACCACCTCTGACGTCGACAAACTGACGTCCGTCCTCGGCCCGCTCGAAGCCGTCCCGATATACTGCTTTGAACCAATTCAAAGGAGTCCCAATTGCTTTCTAACACTGTTATCATTCCTACAGACGGTGTTAAACCAGCCACCTCCCAAAGAAAAACGATCTCTGTCGTTAGACTTAGGTTCGCAACTAGAAACTGTTGGAAATATGGGATAAATTGATGGGTGAATGAATGAGAAATTGATGCTCAAAGAACACCCTTGAGTTGGAAGTGGGAAGTGAAAAACACTAGTCCCACATTGAAAAGGAAGAAGGCTATGGAGTGCTTTATATACAGTTACACTTATTTGAAGTGGTAACTATCATAGCACAAACTCTCTGTCTCGCGCGCAGGCGCAGGGGGTGCAAATCCGACGCCCAACAAGCTGAAACTTGGGCGCGAGCGCGCATCAACGTTCTCTGCATTTGCATTGTTTTCGATAGTGTTCGTTTTCGAGTTTGTTCAAGTTCGCCAGAAACTTGGAAGTGCCGCGCTCTCTTCTTTGCTGTCAGCCGTTGTATCCTGGGAGACAGACGTTCGAAAAACCTCAATCGCGTGCTGGAGGGAACGAATCTGTTTTTAGGAAACTGTGTCGAACACAGGCCTCGGTATTATCGATTCCAACTTTGTTATTGCAATTTCGTTTCTTTGTAATTCCGTATTGTTTGTGATATTTATGCTAATGCCAATTTGAATTTTTTCAACAGAAACCATGGAACGATATGCTTACACAGAGAACGACGTCGCGCCTCGGCCTCGAAGCTATTTTGCCGAGTTCCTTTAAGAGTCCCCCAGGGCACCGCTACTAGTGAAGATGTTCCGGCGAACACCCTGAAGCTAAGGTTAGAATTGCGTACTGAGATAAACTATATAATATGGCTTCGATGAGAAAATTGACCAGTTGGTGAGGCTCGATCACTGAGTTCTGGGTGGGCTGGGTCGTCCTGAAAAGTCGACTCGAGTCCAGATCTAAAAGTTTCCCAAAGCCCGACTTTCAGGGAGAACAAATGAAGTTAAGAATGAACAAAACTCCTCTTGTTGTCCTCACAAGAAAAACATCGTAAAACACAGTCCATGTTATGCTGCGGCAGTAAATATTTTCGTTCTTACCTTATTTTGCACGATCTAATTTCTGGAGGGGCTAGCCATTGAATGAAAATGTGAGTTAAGCTCACCCGTCAGATCGTAAATCTTTTAAGTTTCCGCGTGCTCGAGCTTTGTGTTTGAGTTATCACAAAATGCATGTGTTTGACACCGACAAATGGTTCAAGGTTTAGCGAGAGATGTTGGGATTGAATTATCGATGAAAGAGTCAAGTGACGTGGTTACAGACCGATAAGTGTGCCCAGTGCAAGATTGACTCGGGTAGTCAACGATGCCTCCAATAAAAGGGACACCAGGGTAGTGATCGACGTACAACAACAAATGGAGTCGTCCGAAGGAAGTCAAAACTAATAGAAATTCTGAAAATTTTGACTGCTCATACTCTTATCCGTAAGCAATTAAATACCATGAGCGTGGAGCCGAGAATCTCGGAGGCAGTTGAAGTTTGTGATCTCATTGCTTATTGATGGTTACACTTTGTACGATGTAATTTCCGGAGGGGCTAGCCATTGAATGAAAACGCGAGGAAAGCTCGCCCCATAAATCTTTACGTTTTCGCGTGCTCGAGCTTTGTGTACAAGCTATCACAAAATGCAGACGCTTTCGACGGGATCCCGACAGCAAGGAGGATCGTGGAGGAGGACCACACGGAAACCCCACGCCTTCAAGTCTCCCTAGCGGAAAGCCGGAGCACGCAGCCCCCTTTTCTGCGAGGACAAGGCGTAAAAATCAGACGGATGACCTTTTGGATTGCGGGCCTCTGCTTTTAATTAGCTTAGCCTTCAAGAGACTGCGCTATACCGTAACCAATGTCCATGAAACTCCCCAAGTACAGAGAATCAGCTCCAATTCCGAACTCATGTCTTGGTCCCCTCCTTGCTGAAGAGATCGATCGATAATTGAAACCATAGACCTGTCCCCGACTCATCAGTCCTCCTTCCTCACCAGTCGGTCATTCCGCAGCTAAAAAAATTTGAATTTCCAGGAAGGAGAAGAAGAAGAAGGAGAAGAAGAAGCAAAGCAAGCTCGTCTGCACACATACTACCATTAAGAAGAAGAAGAAGAAGAAGACCCGCAAAGCAAGCTCGTCTGCACACATACTACCATATACAATGAGCCGCCTCTTAAATTTTAGCGTACATGGACACAATGAAAGCAAGCGCAAGAGTCCCCTTGACCCTCCCAGACGCCTTCGCAAAGCATGAATTCCAGGCAACCTTGGCAGTAATTTCGCGAAAGAATGACGAACTTCCTTTTAGAAAGATGAGCTAAATGTATATTTCTCCCCTTGCAATATTCTGCTGTTACGAGCGAAAAATAGTGGCCATTTGCAAGCTGTTATACTAAATATCCACGTTGAACGGTGGGAAAAAAGTTTAAAAAATTACTTACAAGCAAAGAATGAAATGCCTCCGTATCCCTTCTCTTTTCGGGTCCATTCTATAAAAAAATTAGTGCTGATCGCCATGTTTGACAGAACTAGCTATCACATTTCTTTTGACAAGTTTCAAATTAGTAACACAGGACAATATAAATGCAAGAGCATTGCCTGGTACATCAAAGCACAGTTCCTTGTGTATTTTAACCAGTAGGCCAACCCATGGAACCAACCTTCCTATGACAGGCTTACTCATCATAAAAAAAATTGACGATCAAACATAATGGTGTCCATGATGAAGTGAGAAACTGAGACTCAGTCAATATGCACGAACGTCTTAATCAGACAAAAAAGTTCAGCAGGTACATTGAGCAATCGAGCTGATTATACTTTGACAGAGTTCTTGGAAAAAGAATTTAAACAAATCTAAAAAGACCGACTCCATAATTTGAAGAATGGATCATATCACTGAGCTTTGCTCACAGGATTACAACTATTGGCTCCAAAACTTTTGAAATGGGCGAATCATGATGACCAAGCATTTTACCTCATCTGATAGGGCGTAGTTCTTTCTCAAAGGCCAAAATTGCACATTTGGACAAACTCCATGTCATTGTCGACATACTTGGTCCAGAGGTTTTTATATTGGTTCAAAGCAACATCTAGCCAAGGTTTCATGTTTCCACTGTAGTGTATAACTGCCGCATGGTTAATCTCATCCATGCTAATGCTTGGATTATACCCAAGCCCGAGAACATGCCAAGACTTATCCAATGATTTTGTTGACGAGTAGAAGGTGATCAGGCCAGGTGGAAGAGTGCCTGATTTCCATAATGTCTGATCTCCATTCTGTGAAGAAATGTCAGAACAAAACAGTCAATGAATGATTTCAGATGCCACTATCTAGCATTGGTTAGTAAAGGTGCAATGAAAGAGTGAGATTTTAAGCAAATAATAAGGTTCTAGCTTTTGAAAGAACCACGGGTCTTAGCACCATGAGATAATTATTATCTACTCTCAAACAGTGGCTAAACGTGCATTCCAGTTTTGAATCAACGCTAGTAAATATTAATCCCAAAAAACCAGGAGTAAAAAATGTATAGTAATCCAACTTGATTTACACTTACCAAGTTCTGCCAATAGTGGTACTCTTCCGTGCATTTCTCACGCCTCCAGGCATCAAGATCAAATAAGTTCATTCCGTAAGCCCAGGCACAGGACTTCGGATTGAATCTTTCCTTAATGAGTGGGTGCGAGAAATTCAAGTAATGCGAATAGCGGTGAAAAGACCCGAAGCAGGTCTCAACAGCTCCATTCACCTTCCCTGCCATGTCAATATTCCACATCCCTGTCAAGTCCTTCTGAACCACGACATCGTCGTCCAAATACAAAATCTTGTGCAGCTTAGGGTACGTCTCTGGCAAATAAAACCGAAGATGGTTCAGCATGGACAACTCACTGGGGTTCCTTGACTTAACGCTGCTTGTATCCTTATTAGCATTGTCAGCCTCGTTCGGAAAATTAGGTTTCTGGAGTTTAGCAGACTCCAACTGCCTCAACAGAGGTACATACGACGAGTTCAAGAACGAGAAATCTTCCACTGCCTTCACCTCGACATGTGCACCCCCTTGGACAGGCCTCATCTTGAACCACACCTTCATTGCCGCAACAAGCATCCTATTCGTCACGATATGGAAAACATGCTTCCATGGCTCCTCTGCATTCTTCACGACCGAATTCACCACCACCGACACAGCAATCACATTATCCGAAGCTATTGCGTAATGATACAAGCTTGGATCTTCAAACTCAGGTTCCGGCTCTTCATCCCTGTACTTTTCTGGATGAGCGATCCTCTCCTCCACCAGCCTCATAGCCAAGCAGTGCAAACTCTTTGGTATCGACTTTGCCGCGATCGAACTCGCGACAACCCCATTCTTCTTGGCTTTAATAAGCAAGTCATGAACGGCGAAGATAGTATCCTTCAACTTCTGTATCTTCATCTGATTATCGTAATTCTCCTTCGCCTCCGCAATCATCAACCTCGCGAACTTCACTCTATCCTTAACCTCCTTCTCGAACTGCCTCAGCACATCCTCGTCCACCGCACCTTCCGGCTCGAACAGGGAAGCCCGATAACTCAGCTTCATCGGGAGATCCGAGAAGTTCTTCGCCAGGTCATCAAACAACCTCAATTGCCTCGAAATCTCGAGCTTGAGCTTCCTAGCATACGCGGCATAAGCATTCACGAGGGTGACGTGGTCGTTGGCTTGCTTGTAAATCAAATCTAGCCTCGTCTTCAGCGGGTCGGAGTTCAATGCTAAAATCGTGTGGTGAACATACCCTTTCTCGCTCGGCGCCTGCGGAGAAAATCAGACGATTCGCAATAATTTAGAGAACAGCAAACACAAAAAATAAAAAGAACAAAAAGAGGATCTTTATTTATTTATTTATTTATTTTTGGGTAAAAAAAAGAGGATCTTTATGAAGTCTGCTCTTTCAAAGTTTGTTCATTTCTAAGTGTTCCGCTAACGGGATTCAAGAAGCTGAGGCAATGCACTAAATTAGCCCAAATCAATAGAGAAATTAAGCCTTCACGCGCGCATACATCACTAAACGAACAAAGGAAATGCGATGCTCAAAGCCCAAAGCCGAAAGGCTTCTCATGCGACTGTCACGGAAGGAATCGAGACCGACTCCGCCGATAACTACTCGGTCCCGATTCCCCGAGACGCAATCTCTCGCCTTCCCGGCGCCACCATTTCCGGCGAGGAACGCCGGAATTCATAGACCTTTTTCTTGGGGGGGAGGGGCGACGAGAGAGAGATCAGAGATCAGAGAGATCAGAGAGGGAGAGAGAGACTTACGGAATCGCGACGAGAGGAGAAGAGGACGGAGACGGTGGCGAGGAAGAGGAGGGAGAACATGGCGGAGATGAAGACCCTGTAGGAGAAGAAGCCGCGGAGGCCGCCGGATCCCCCGAACGCCGACCCTCCTCCTCCCCCTCCCCCTCCTCCACGGCCTCCCCGCACCGGTACCGCCATGGCCGCGAGCTCCCCCCCCTCACCTCTTCCCCCCCTACTTTCTCTCACCCCCACACCAACCAACCAACCAAAACCGCGCGCCCCCCGCACACACTCTCCGTCTCCTCTCGGAGCTCCCCCCGGCGCGATCCGGGCTCCCTGGACCGGGTCGGATCTCGGCAATGGCGGCCGCCGCCGGCGCCGGCCCCCCTTCCTTCAGCCGCTCGCCGCGGAGCTCCAATGAACGGGGGCAGCTAGTAGCAGAGAAGTGAAGTGAGGGCGAGGCGAGGGAGGTGAGATCTGAGAGATTTGGGGGTTCGATCGAGGAAGAAGGAAGGGGGAAGGATCCGGAGAGTTTGTACGGTTGGGAGAGAGAGAGAGAGATCATACCGCGTCGGTCGTCGGTGACGGTACGTTCTGTTTTATTCAATTTTTTTTATTTTTATTTTTATTTTATTGCCGAGTGCGCATTCGGCAACGATGCAATCCTGCGATTTCCTCTCGAATTTTAAAAAAGGAACAAAATAAGAAAAATAGTAAATCGAAAGAAGAAGAAGAAGAAGAGAGATGGAAATTTTGGGCGATTTTTGTTTTCCCCTTTCGGGCCTCGTTTTTCGAATTTCTTTATGATTTTTTTTTTCGAGTTAACATCACGAGAAACCTCAAATGGCTACGCCCGTGACGGATTCATCAAAAATTAACTTTTTAACCACAAAAAACTTTAAACTGGTACTCCCGCGACAAATTTACCCTGGACTAATATTTTGACTACTGAGAACCCTTCGACAAAATTTACCCGTCGTTAGATTGGATTAATACAAAAAATAATCACAAACCGATAGACCTGTGACAAACGAAAGGTAAAACCCCAATTCAGTACATTCGTAAATTGCCACGTGTAATTTAACTAAGCAATTTGGCAGTAAATTTTAATGGAAATTAACGGAAGGTAAAACCCCCAATCGGTACATCCGTAAAAGGTCACGTGCCATTTAACTGTGCAATTTGACAGTAAACTTTAATGGAAATTAATGTAAGGTAAATTTATTACGAATGTATCAATTTGAGATTTTTCGAGATACTAGCTCATTTTTTATTGCATCGTCTTATTATAAAATTATAATCGAGCGTTTTTTTTCCTATGCTTTCGAATTTTGTTTGACGCGAAACATTGGTAAAGCACGGATATTTATGAGCCAGGGCCGAGTTCGTTACTTAACTGTCAACTGCCACTCCGCCACTGTCACCAGCATTTGGGTAACGTTACGAATCTGTGCAGAACCAGAACCAGAACCAAGATCCCGGCTTGTTGGTGGCATGACGTTCCGGAGCTGTCTCGGGATAATCGAAGGATACGGAGGGAAGCGGTTCGGGTGTCTTGGGACGCGCTGATAGAGAAGAGGGAATGGCGAGGCTGAGACAACGGCGAACAAGAAAGCAATGTCGGTGCAGGTCCCGATCTGTTGGGGAAGCCTAAGGTCGAGGGGACGAGCCGGGGGAGGTTGAAGAAGGTCGAAGTCGATGCGCGCTGCCGATCAGGATAGGATCGAACCAGAAGCGGACCGGTCTCTAGACAGTTGCGATTGATGATCGCAGGCCCTTGCCTACTCGCGATTCATGGTTTTGGGAGATGGAATGATGCTCATCTTGAAGTAGCCCGAATTGCACCGAATGATTCGCTCACTTCCTAGAACCCCTAGTTCAGTGGATAGGCGAAGGATGCTTCTGCTGGTTCAGGACCTGGGATTATACTCGAATACTAGCGCGATCAATCTATGCACAAGCTGTTCGTCTGTTTACTAGAACATTTCTTCCACCAAGTAGCCCACGAGGCTTTGCCATGTTAACGGAAATATTTTCACCGAATGTCGCGAGTTTCTTTTTTTGATAAGGTGATCAGGGGGTTACGTGATTGGAGAGCCCACCGCCAGGATGTTATTCCTGAACAGATTCTCAGTCGAGGGATTTCAGCATTGTGCACGGCGTGATTTACCGCTCAGGATGTCGTTAGCTGAACTTGTAGATGTCTGTTGTTACACAGCAACAGAGAAGACTATGATGCAGAGGAACATGAATGTCCAAAGCCCGTGATTTGTCTGCGCGTTATTCAGATCATGTCACAGGAACACGGTTACGTAGGGTTATGCCAAAGGAGCAAACCCCTCCAAGCGAAATTTATGCTTGAGAGAACGCACAAAATCAATAAGAGACATTAGGCATTTACAGGTAGCCCATATATGTTAAGCTGACATTCAACTTCAGGATCTTCTTGTGCAGTAACCCTAAGACAGTCTGTGATCCATACATCATGTCAAAATTTGGCTGTGCGGGAACGAGTCAACTGTTGTTGTAAAGCACGAAAAGGTCATGGAACCTTAGGTTGTCGCGTGAATCAACTTGTCTGAGATTTTATCTGTGAGGTGATAGGAGAGTCGATAAAATGAAGTGAAATTCGCCCTAGCCATGACAGTTTCTTTGTCCGTCTTATTTTAGTACTCTACATCTGCCTATTAACATGGTCTTACCCGGAAAAATCCGGCAATTCTGTACTTGGCAATCAACTCTCCGTAATTTTTCTCCTGGTATCATGTATGTCAAGTATATTTGCGGTCGTGTGAGCAGGCTACAGCTTATGCCTTCGTTTTCCAACTCCTTTTATCCACCCCGATTAAATCTGAAGATACTCATGTGAAGAAGCTATCTTGCTCGCCGGAGATTGAGAGTATAAAATCAAAATTTATCAAAATTTATTGTAGTTCAGTGAGGTAACAGTATATAAAGAGTGCGAATGGTAACCATTCTGCTTCAGAAATCAAATTCTTGCCAGAAATTGATTTTTGGAATTCTTGCCAGAAATTGATTTATGGAGGAGAAATCTGTTTGGTAAAACATGACTAATTCTGCTCCAGAAATTAATTTCTAGAAGAGAAATCTGTATAATAAAACAAGAGGAAATTTTCCTGTGGAGAAAGTCTTTTTTCCCAAAAATGATAGCCCCACGTTAACTGGCTTAAGTAGCTATCTAAATTTATGAAGATTTGTCTTCTCAGCTTCACAAATATGTCTATATTTAATGTCGAGTCTAAATACATCTAGGAGACATATCACTTTGTTTCTAAGAAACATGCCTTGGCAGGGTTTGTTGAATTTGATTCCTTGTGTTCTTGAAATCTAATGCAAGAAACAGCAGTTGAAAGTTAAGTTGTGAACGGATAATCACCAAATCTTATGAAGTATTTTAAGCCTTTCGCACATGATCTCCAGCAGGTATGCTACTGCCATCCTAGATTGCAATGCCGGGATAATAAACTTTGTATATGGAGAAGATAAAACTCGATCAGATAGATTAGAGAAGGAAAATATAGTTATATGGTAAGGGCTTAGATTATGTGATTCCTATTATCTCATTTTCCTGATACTTTAGAAGCTATATGAGGGCTTTGTGTGGGAAATTTTTTGCTTCTGCTCGCATTTCCTTTCTACTGAATTCTCCAAGAATAGTCAACAGAGGGAAGATTAACTAAGTTGAGTTGGTAATTGAACTCAGACCATTCTCCAAAACTTCATCAAATAATTAAGGGAAAAAGAAAGGTAATGATAAACTTGAGATTCGCATGTGCAAAATAAATAGATTTATGGTACTTTTAAGCAGCAGATGGCAAATCCAAGCATTTGTAAAGTCTCAACAGCCGAAGATGGCAAATTTATTAGAATTTTTCTGTCATTCACAAGCCCAACAAGAGAAAGTGCAAGACCTAATGAGAGACTAAGAGTACTAGCACCCCAATTCGCCAGTCCCCTCTTCGAAAAATGCTTCCTCAAATCAAGAAAAGCTTTCTAGCTTCAGTTGCTCTAACATTGTTTCCAGCAGTCCCTCGCTTTGCACATCTTACCTGCTCAAAATTGATAAAAATAATAAGAAACTGACATTACTCTAAATTCAACAGCAGAGGAACTTGAATAACACACCAATTACAGCAACTTTAGACCATTCAATTGCCCGAAGAGACATTACATGAAAGCAAAGCAAACAATGTCAAACATGAGTCACTGGGCATTCAGTTTTTTTTTGGAGCACACATTGCAAACCTGAATCTTGGAGAGTATCCTACAATTTCCAAGCCATCACAAAATACCAGCAAACCAGTCACCTATTGAAACACAACCAAGTCTTCTTATTTTAGATTAATCGAGTGCCTGGTAGCAAACAGTCATGGAACACCCACCACCGCCCGCAGCGGCTGCGTTGGCTTGCACTCTTGTCCCCCCACGAAAGGATCGGAGTTCGAACCCCAGCGTAGTCGTTAGGGATTCTTAAGTGTGGCGCCGTAGTGGTGGGTTCTGCGCTAGCGTTACCTCAGGTTTACCCCGCACAGCTGTCGGTCACGCGGAGGTTCCTGGGTTATAAAAAAAAAAACAGTTATGGAACACCCTATGTGTATCAAAAACTTCACTCATTTCAAAGAACTAAGTGCCATGAGAGTTCAAACACCCTATGAGTATCAGGTACTCAAAGATGGACTAGGAAATTTACGTATTTGGTTGATCAAGCGCTCTTATCGGGATTGAGCTGAATCACTCTCATAGTTTGTTGGGAATATTAGAAAGTCTTTTGTGCATAATTTTGTGTATAGGTGGCTTCTACCTGAAGCCATTTTGTGTAAAGGCGGTACTCCTGGTACCTTCTTAATGAAACCTTATTCATCATTCAGAAAAGGAAAAGGATTTTTCTTAAACTTCAGACCGAAAAAGACCCTTAAAGGATTTATTCCCTATTTAATACACACTCACATCATAGGAGGAAAATCATGGCCATAAACCACGACTAGCGACAATGAGATCAAAAAAGACGTTTTACTAGGCAATGGGATCACAGAAGACTAAAACCATCCTTTGCTTAAATAAGAAGAAAAAAGGACGGAGATTTTTGTTCTTTCGGCTGCTCTTGAGCATATAACTGGATGTCAAAGCATATTGTATCAAGATTGGACGAACAATCGCATACCCAGAGAAGCTAATGACCACGGCTCAAACTCTAAACTGTACAGAATGATCTGCATTCTACCAATCTCTATACCTAAATTAAAGAGTCGAATCGACCAAGAAGATTTCAACATCCCTGAAACACATCTATGGCTCATTCTTCAGGCATTACATGAACATTCAACAAAGAATCAGCTACAATCTATGACAAATATCTTCCTTTCTGACCTCAAAATAGCACATGGAACACGTCAGCTAAACATAGTTCATAACTTCATATAGAAACCAATTCACTTAAAACAACAAAAAGCTCTAACCTTTAATCACAGCCTCCATCCAAAATCATCTAAGCTTCTCCTTGGCCGAGCTCTTCCTCGCAGCGTCCTTGACCTTCTCAATGCACCCTTCAATTGGCGGCGTGAGTGTCGCCATGAAGCGGTTTGCAGGGAAAGGTGTCAAATCTGGCACCAGCGTCGCCTCTCGCAGCTTCTCCGGTAGCGCCTCGATCGCCTCCTTCTTCATCCGCAACAAATTACTCTCCACAGCCTGCTTCGCCATATGCCTCCTCATCAAAACCCTAGAATACTCCTTCGCGAGACGCCTTCCATCCTCAACCATGAGCCCATACTTCGGAAGCTTATCCGCATCGACCAGTCCCAACGAGATCAAATCCAAGCCCGGGGTCCCGATTATCTCTGGCTTCTCGGAGACGCCCAGTTTTGACTTCCCTTTCTTCAGCATGTCGATCTCTCGCTGCTGGTCCTTTCCTGATCAGCCCCATCTTCTCGCGCTCGGCCTCACTGGCCCGTTGCTTCTCGGTCAAGTAGCTGAGCGGGGTGGGCGCGTTGAGGCACGCCTCGACGAGGGCCAGGGCCTCGGAGGGGCCGCGAATCGCAGAGCTAGACATGAATGACGAAACAAACGATTCAGCCACACAACCCACACATCATAGCCATTTTAAAACAGAAACCCTGCGGCTCAACTTTAATTTCAACCTCAATCCGCAACATGCTAATCAAGTTCTCACCAGACCGCTCCGCTGCGTCTCGTTCCCTCAATTCCGATTCGATTGAGCGAGATTCGCGCGGGCCGCGTGTCCCAAACGGGCGGCCGCATCACGCACCGTGGATTGCACCGAAGGGAAAAGCTAACGACGAGAGAGAAGATGAAACAGTTGGAGGAATCGAAGACTCACGAGCTACGCATGAAGAAACGGAAGCGGCGGAGAGAGAGTGAGGGCCAAAATCGATCGCCGCCGTGTGCGGTGGCTGTCCCGGTGCAGTCGCGAGGGGGGAAGGAGGGCACGAAACTGAAGAGAGTCGTACGTCTCTTGAAGAGAGTAAAGAAGGAAATTTGGCCAGAATTTTTGGCCCAAAAACACATTCTGGAAGCAAAAACTCATTTTGAAACAAAAAAAAGAACGTATTTTTGCGAAACGCATTTTTGTTCCAGAATATAAAAATTTTTCCGAAATGCATTCCGAAAATTTTTTAACAAACGCATTTCTGTTTCGAAATGCATTCTGAAACAGAATTTTTGCTCCAGAATAGATTCCACGCACGCTCTATAAAGTGGCCAGCAGCTTTTCTGAAGAGAATTCAGGCAGGACAGTACAACCGGCGCATTAATTGAGAGAAGCACTAAGAACAAAGTTCGAAGGTTTTAAGATGAAGACGATGTCCGACACGGGGTCCTTGATCGGAGCGTTGGCATAGATTCATGACTGGAAATGATTTTTATGAATATCGTGCCAAATTAGAGACGGATAAGAAGGCTTCAAGCCATGGTTAGCTCCTACGGTCGCAGTTTCCCGACACCAGGTTGAACAATTGTGTCTCCAGTCCTCTCTGTTTTAAGGAGGACGAACTCCTAGAGAATATAACAGTAGAAGATATATGCAATATGGTAAGTGATCCTTGCTTGAGCCCAACTGCCAAGCAATTTTATCAATTAGCTAGCTCAGACTATTATTACGGCAAAAGTACACCATAAGTGTCATAACTTGTGTACGGCGATCACTTTGATATCATAACTTTTTTTTCTGATCACTTTGGTGCCAAGTCGGAGGAAAAGAGATCACTTTAGTGCCAATTTGGCCGGAAATCCAACATGGCATTTTTTATTAATTTTTGACGTAACGTGGCTCGCCGGAGTCTAAGTTAGCGTGTACAGTCAGCATTTTTTATTTTAAATAATTTTTTCCAGCGTGTACAATTGGCCTTTTTTATTTTAAATATTTTTTTTCCTTTTTCTTTTCTCCCCTCGCCGGCCGGCCACTAGCGAAGCTCGGGAAGGACCGGGCGAGGGCGGCCTTGCCCGTGGCCGGCAAGGGGTGGCCTCGCCAGATCTGGGCGAGGCGGCCTTGCTAGATCTGGGTGAGGCGACCCTCGCCGGCGAGGGCGACCCTCGCTCGCCCAGGTGAGAGCTTCCCTCGTCCGCGATAGGTGAGGCCGCCCCTTGCCGGCCCAAGTGAGGGGCGGCCTCGCCGGCCATGGGCAAGGCCGCTCTCGCCCAGCCCTTTCCGAGCTTCGTCGGTGGCCGGCGAGGGAAGAAAAATAAAAAAAGAAAAAAAAAGGAAAAAAATATTTAAAATAAAAAAAGTTGACTGTACACGCTGACTCAGTCTCTGGCGAGCCACGTCGGCGTAAAAAATTAATAAAAAATGTCACGTCGGATTTCTGGCTAAATTGACACTAAAGTGATCTATTTTCTTCCGACTTGACACCAAAGTGATCCAAAAAAAAGTTATGGTACCAAAGTGATCACCGTACACAAGTTATGGCACTTCTTGTATACTTTTGCCCTATTATTACTGTTTGTAAAATCTTCCCGTATTTTCCACGTAAACTGCTGAGGTAAATCCACAAGGCATTGCAAACGTGGTATGGATTCCTGGAAAAGTAATTATTAAGATGCTTGTGTTTTAGTAGCAATCGCCAATAGCCACGACAGTTTGCGTGTTACAGCACTTTGTCTAGGAACTACAACAAAAATGGCACTTAGGCAAGACACGTTATGAAGGTGGAATCGGTCTCTCAAGGGGCCACATAGAAGCCCCGACCATGAGGGTGCGGAGGCGATTCTGGACCACATTTCGATGGAAAAGAAGGAATGAAATCAGCATGGCACCTGAAAAAAGTAGTAAACAGTTCTCTTTTTTGGGCAGAGGGAGATAGATAAGTAGTGGAGAGCACTTTCATATGTTTTTCTTTGTATGGTCGCTGTTTGTTTTCTGTGCTGTGTGCGCGCGTGTGTATCAAACAAAGAACGACAATACGCACCCCCACCACCTCTTTGAGACCTCTCTATGTCATGTCCCAAATAACCCACTAAAACATTTTTCCTCCTCTGTATCCTGTACACACCTGACACCAATTACTTGGTCCCTTTCTTTTCTCTTCAATAATGCATCTTGTCTTGTATGCATCAGAAGTTGTGAACTTCATTCGTTCATTCCTCCTTTTATCAAGCTTCCTGATCTAGGTTTCGGGTGACTCTATGAGTACAGTGTGATACGCTAGGACTATTTCTGGAGAAAGGGATAGATCTTGAAGCCTCTTGCAGGGTTCCTTCCAGGAATTCTTGCAATGACTAAGTTATGGTTCTAAATGAGATTTAGGAATCTAGTTTAGCTAAGACAACCACCTGGGATCTAATAATGCTACTGTGGGATTGATAAGAATGGTCGACGAAATCCTCGGAATATGTTATTGACAAATCATTTAGTCTCATACATGCACTCAGAGATAGGGGGTAAAAGGACTGGCTCAATTCCCAAATACACCAGGAAAAATCCACTTGGAGCGGAAGAAGAAAAAAAATGAAACCAGGCCATTTCCGGCATTAAAACTAGCCTAAGGAATCCACAGAACTGGTGACGGTCTAGTCCGAGGATTGAGTTCCAAGATTGCAAGGAACATCTTCGAGGTCCCTCAGAGTTGAGTAAGTGTTATTCAGTTGCATATCAGTAATCATTTGGCGAAGCCCGCAGGTCTCCTCCTTGAGCTGGGCATTCTCCTCGAGAACCTTGCCATTGATCTCTGACACGTGGTTCAGCTTGTCCATGAGCTGGTGGTTCTCGTTGCGCAGCCAGACGACCTGCGACCAGAGCTCGTCCAGGTGCCGCTGCTTCCTCATTCGGGAACGGCGGGCCGACTCCCGATTGGATATCATCCTCCTCTGCTTCCGCTCGTTGATCAGCATCAGCTGCTGCTCGTCCGCCTCATCGGATGTGGAGTGGTTGCTGCTGAAGCAAGGCGAGGGCGCTCCGAGCTCCTGGACCTGAGATGGGAATTGGCCATTGTAGAATGTACGAGATGAGGTGTTGTAGTGATTGTACGTGTTGGGTTGGTCATGGATCATGCTCAAATGAACTGGAAATTGGGATGTGTTGGAAGATATGATGTAATGGAGTCCTGCAACTTCATTAGGCTCCATTTTTTTACACCTTTCAAGCGAATCTGATTGCTTGCAAATATTTTAGAGGAAGTGGAATAGTTAGTTTGTGAGTTTTTGAGAGAGAGAGAGAGAGAGAGAGAGTGAGTGAGTGAGTGAGTGAGGGGGGAGGGATGTGGAGGAGGAAGAGGGGTTTTTATAGGCTGGGAAAAGGCTTCAACATACCCCACTACTTGAGAAAGAAACAAAATCAAGTTTGATTGTAGGAGAGGTATCATGAACCCTAGGCCATTTGATTATGAGAAGATTAGATTGATCTCCCAATTATGTGTTTAATTGACACATGATTTTTTCTCAGGGCGTTTGGTTTGTGTCCATTGGGGTACCTTCTTTTAGTTCGGGTTTAGTTCTTAATAAGGATTCTCTGATCTGTGAACAGCAGGAACAGCATCGAGCTCGTCTCACACGGGATTTGTCTCGCTTCAAATGACTGTCTACTGTGCATACATCAGTGAGTCCATGTCTAGAAGAAGATGTGCTTCTTCTCAAGGTCATGCCCTTGCATATAGATCATAGTAATTATGAGATGGGGACAAGGCCATTGTGGGTTTGTGTACAATCATTTTTTTCAGACAAAATATGCTTACATCAGAGAGAAAGAGAGAGAAAGGCTTTCTGGGGAAATTAATCATGTTGTGGGGGGTGTTATTATCTGAATGGAGACATATGATATGGCCATAAAGAGGGGGAAAAATAGTGACAGCAATAATAATAATGATCATAAAAGATGAGAGGAATGGAGTTTTGGAGAAGTCAATCTCAGAAAGAAGTGGATGGTTTCACTTAACCGTTCTTAGCCAATGAGGCACTGTGACGTATGGAATAGGATGTGTAAAGAGGTTAAAAAGGTGACCAATTTTCCTATAGTTGCAGAAAGATTATGTGTTCTAATGACTCAACAAACCACTTCCAGTTGATTACACATCATGACTAGAGTAAATATAAGCAAGTGCAGGTGTTGTTCGGCCAAATCACAACAAACACATGTCCTGAAATTTTCCTCTCAAACAGAAGTCAAGATGGGGTTAACCGGTCGTGAATGAAGACGGCAACTGTAACTAACAAGAACTCAAGAAGCAAAAAAGCAGAGCGCAGCGGAGTTGTAGTGTACTGTTGAAACATCAATCACGGACCGAGATTTCAGATGGCCTTGAGAAATTTTTAGATTTCAGAATTAAGGGTGCTTTTGCTGATCAAGTTTTGTGCAGATATTGCTAAATTAGATGCCTCAGAAGTGTACTGGATACGATATGCTTCGATTATGGACCACTGAATCATAATATATTATCAAGAAACTAGAAGTTCCTAATCTGCAGGTACTGAATATGTCATCGAAGAATAGTCTTATCTTGTTACTCTTTGAGTTCAGCAGAGATTGGTGTTCAATTCAAGGTCTTTGGACTCTGGGTTCACTCAGGTGTGTCATTATTTTCTCATTCTGGTCAGTTCCTTTCTGCCCATGAACATGGGTAAGGTTTTGCAGGTCCACCTGATTTCTTGCTTTACAACTCCAGCCATTTAGCGCGTCCAAATTGCCAACACAAAAATCAGCCATTACTAACGAGTACAATTACACTATCAGAGTTGTGAAAATGGGCATATCCATAACCTTTCTAGGCTTTCCATTTCTAGAATGTACTGGCAAACGCACCACCCTGCTTCATTAACATGAAGTTGCTTTTTTCTGCAATAGATAGGAATAGTTTATCTATCTTGCAGAAAACCTAGTCATATTATTGATATTGATGACAGAAGCAACCACTCTTTCAAGATACGTATATCCATGGATGATGTAGAGAGAGAGAGAGAGAGAGAGAGAGAGAGAGAGAGAGAGAGAGAGAGAGAGAGAGAGAGAGAGAGAGAGAGAGAGAGAGAGATAATCCTAATATTAACTAATCCTATAAAACCAGATCAGATATGAGAACTCAAAAGCAAAGAAAAGGAGGGAGAAAAGATGGCGATCAATTAGTGGGGGCCAAGTTGGAGTGTCCCAAGTTGCTACATTTTGATTTTAATTTTACTTGTAGGAGGACAATGGCTTCTCTTGGCAAATCATCGCTTAGCTTAAAAAGGTTGCTGCATTTGTTTAAACCCAGAAAAATGCCATAAATTGGCTGACCTCAATAGGACAAACCAAAGTACAAGCAGTGCAATTGAACTTGGCAGGAAAAGGATGAAGATGATGTGCTAAGCTTAATATAATGCTCCAACCAATTTACCCAAAAAGAAGCAACACAATGGAAGATAGATAACCAGTTTGGCTGAAATCCATATGGATGCTTATTAACTTAAACTTTTAGCTTGAAAATCTAATATGGCATCAGAGTCCAATTACACATCTTGCCTGTCTTATTCTCCGTTCACGAATTCTATGCGACATTTTCCACCCGATTTGCGTGTGAGATGGGATGTCATATTATTCAGCACTACTTGCACATGGGGTTTGCCCAGGTCATGTATACATAGTCTCTCTCCACACCTAATATTCTGAACTTTTAGGGGATAAATCCAAACAATATGCAATAGGAACTGAAACGGCCATATGCTCTGTTTACGCACCGAGATATTGATCCTCCAGATGAATTTCTGAAAAGGAAGATTGGTATGGGGGCCCGAGAACTAAATATGAGGTGCCAAATACTTCTAACCAACCCCATTTCCCATGGTTGAGAAAATGTGCAGCGAATTTGGGTATGATGTATGAGGGAAGCATGATCACTTAACTCTGGTCAAATTATTGCCACAAACATGGAGATGATTGATATCTCCATCTATTCATTTTGCATTTTGACTATTTTGGCACTTGATGCACTCGGCCGGTCTCAGTCACAATGAATGAGAAACCTAGTGAAATGGGTGATGGACTGGGGTGGAAAATGGTGGTGTGAATGTACTTTGAAATGCAATCTTTCCATCATACGTGAAGCCCCAAACTGAGTAGAACCACTCATGCTGATTTCGTCGAGACGTATTTATAAAGTTAGTATACCGAATAATATGATAGATTGAGAATCGATATTGAGATAAATAGGCCATGTACAGTTTCACAATGAGCCAATCAATTGTGTGAATCAATCTTAAACACATTAAACGAGCCATGGATGAGGAAAAAATGTGGTGTAAATGTACTATGAAATGCAATCCTTCCATTGTATGCAAAGCTCTAGAACGCGTTAAAGAAGCAGTGAATGTATAGGAAGATTCGCTTAAAAATTGGTGTACCAATTAATATGATTGATGACGAGTGGACATTCAAATAAGCATATCATATCATATAGGCCACTTAGAAAGAATCAGCTGCGTCACTTAGTTGATCCGTACCGTAAATTCAGTCTTAGTACACCTAATCTTTCTCTGGAAAACAATGCTTGGGAATTCTCTCTCTCTCTCTCTCTCTCTCTCTCTCTCTGTGGAAGGAAGGAAGGAATATAGTCAACAAAATCATGAGACAGATATAGACTAGTCTTTCATTTCTTGTCTAGTGATTGCTCTCCCTTTGCTATCTTTTTCCTTCTTTTTTTTCCTCTTGACTGGTGCCATTCTTTTGCTTCTCGTCTCCATTCGATTTCTTCTTTCACCTTTGAATTCGCTTTGCTTTATCGTCTTTTTGTGAAGCGGGCGTGAGATGTGGATGGCTCATCGATATACATGCTTTTGTCAAAAGGGCATTTTGCTTAGCAAAGCATAAACTATATAAACTACTTGGATGGGATTAGATCGAAGCCCATATGTGGTCAAATCTGGGTCTACAGAAATAGTTTTTTAATGTTGTGTTGGAACTGAGTACAGCCATTCCATCGTTCATGCCTTGTTACTATGCCACAGCTCCAATTTGGTCCTCATGTGGTATCACATCATTAGATATGCTTTCAGTGTTTCTAGTTCCAACCATATCAGTGAGTGCGTGTTAGGAGTGACATTTCTTCTTGGACTTTTGTCCCCTTGCCCTCAAATTTGTGTACTGATAAAATGCTCCTGAGGTTGAATGAAACTACAGTTTGCTGGTCCACAAGGTTAATGGGTGTTTGATGCGCCTTAAACTTATCCACCAATAAAAAGTTCTCATCATGCAAGAAAAAGTATTAAAGTTTGCTCCATGGGATGAGATCCTTTCCCCCAGGTAGTGTCCTTCCATTCAAATTATTGATCTCTTTGAACAAGGGTGGAGATGAAATTTATATCTAATGCGTAACGATCCACTCCGAAAAGGATGGGAGTGATCACCGAAGTAAGAATATTTGGACAAGGTATGGTTCCTAGCAGGTTTCTAGGACAGAGAAGGGGAGAAAATAAATCGAGTAACACACCAAATAAGGGAAAAGCATTCGTGGATTACAAATGTGAAACGGAGTTAACTTACATTGTTAAGTTTGCTCAAAAGAGAACACAACTAGAATAGATGACCTCATCATAAAATGGTTACGAGTGAAATTGAGTTAATTCGGGGATATCACAATATGATATCGGAGTATAACCTCTTCTGGTAGGTGAGTGATTCGAGGACAAACTGCGTGGGAGCTGGTGAGCTTGTCACAACCCGGTCCGACTAGGGGATAGAGTGACCATCGGGGCAAGCAAGCTCGAATAAAGTGCAACTCTTGGCAAAATTCTAGAATAGGAATAGATCGATCGTGGACTATATATTGGAAACTAAGACGCACCTTTTGAAACAGTGATGTCATTCGACATTGAACTCCAATATTGAGCATGCTAAGTGAAGAGCACTACGGGTATTGATGACCTTTTGAAAGAGTACTTACTTATATGCTAAAAGACACGACTATGAAACTTGATATGAAATAGGTTAAAGTGGGCAATTCATGGAGTTAGCAAACCCAGGGGTCTCACATAATGTATAAGTGATTGGTATTTATTGAGACACCAATCGAGGCACTGAGCAGGGTAGAGGATCCTTGTCCTGCCCTATGCTCACAACACGGTTAAGTTTCCACCGTTAACAATAAAGTGGCAAGTGTAAGGAACATTGACATTAGAATTTACCTCATGAATTAGTTTTCATCGGCTTGTTATGGGCATTCAGTCGGCATATATAATGAGCGAGAATATTAAATATCTCCAGAGAACTGCAATCTGCGGTAAAGAGTCGACTGCACGTACTAAGACTATACTAAAAATTTCCTGCTAAATTACATGGCGGCCATTGTGACATGCATCATAGCATCGAATAGGCGTAGAGTTAGCTCTCAGACAAAGATCGTAAAAAGGGGGAAAAACAAGAATGGGGCAAGATCAATCAAATGAAATATAGTTTTGTATTCCACTATCATTTCTTCAAAAGTTGCAACAAACGTTTTCTCGGAGCGTACATGATAATCTTCACAAGCTCTTCACATTGACGGTAACTTTAGAGAAGAATAAGCAAAGTCGTGGGATTACACGGATGGAGTTATGCTAGTATGTTCACAAACTACCATCGACAGAATATGTTCTTTACCCCTTTTTCAATCATGCCCTTTCTTCTTGGGAAATTGTACACTATCATGCGGAATAATTGCCAATGACTAATGTTTAGGAGAGGAACGAAATAATTCTACTTTCAGCGTGGGACACTGCCCTAGAATTCCGCAAGTGGTCCTGGAGGGAAGGGTACTTGATTTAACGGCTACGCCCCTTTTAGTACCATCCCAAGATTCTCTTTAACCCTAAAAAGGCCACATGCGAATATCTCTCCTGCGAATTCACAACCCCATAGCACAAAGGATCCGATCCTACCCCATTATTGCGAAATTCATCAAGCCAATTTATGAATTTCAAACCCATGATAAACTCTATGATGACTTGATTCAACAAGAGGGGGGAGTGGCCATTGGGACCGGAGGGTTCGGATAAGAAGTGGCTCCTACTCTAAGATGGCGAATAGAGTAGAAGTGAACCAAGTTGCACATCGAACAGAAGAAGAGCGTATGCGGGATATATATGTGAAAATTGGAATTAACTCACAAGGGTGCCAAGTTTTTTGTTTAAAACTTCGAAGTTAAATGTGTTCAGGATAAAGCACTACCATGATGGATGATTTCTTAGAAAAAGTACATGTTTGTACACCAAAGGAAAAAATCATGAGATTTGGTACAAAATGGGCCAAAGCGGATAATACCTCAAGTAAGTTAATCTAGGAATATTGCAATATGGTATTAGAGCGGGACCCCCTCTAGTGGGTATGTGATTCAGGGATGAACCATGCATAAGCTAATGGGCCTGCAACGTCTTAGTCCGATGAGGGTGGAGAGTGGTTGCCGAGCCAAAGGACTCAGACAAGGAGAGGCTATCAATAGGCATCTAAGATGGCGAAGAGGGTAGGAGCGAACCAAATTGCACAAAGCGTGCTTGGGATATACATTTGAAAACATAATTAACTCACGAAACGCATTTTAACATAACGACAAGCTTTGCTTTGGCTTTGTAACTCCAAGATTAAGCATGCTCGAGTTAAAGCATTACCAAGATGGATAACCTATTAGGAAAAGTGTTTGTCTATATGTCAAAGGACAAAACCGTGACCCTTAGTAGGGAACGAGTCTAAGCAAACAATATCTCGAGCTAGTTAATTAAAGGATTTAACATACTCATCATATTTTATTAATGAAAAATGAAGATGCACCCAGTTAGACTTTGAGAAAAACACGTTTTACATTCTCATGAAAACATCAAAGAAATTAGGGATATCTTCATTAAAATAAGAGTAATTAAAGCGAAAGTCAAAATCGAAAGTCATTGCGGACACAATTGTTTCCACTATAAATCTTCAAGGCATATATGGGTTTTTCAAAGATATGGCGTCACGCTGTCTCGAAAGATTGCTTGAAGCGGTCCTTTTAATCTTTATTCTCGGATGATCTTGTTCAAAGCAAGTTCCGAGGAGACCCGATTTAGTTCCAAAATCCGCTCTAAAGATCACAACCGGCTTAAAATCAGTTCTTGGTTTGGTTCCAAGTTATGCTCTGGGAAGCAAAATCGGCCGGGACCGATTCGATTCCCGGTTCCAAACTCAAAGTCGCCAACTCGAAAGCTAAGCGAGTTTGAGTCAATTCTTCCGACTTATTTTCCCTTTATTTAAATTTAAACCTTAGGAAGTATTCCATTTGTGAAGACATAACTTCCTACTAATGACATTTTTTTTTATTTCCAACAAGTTAAAAAAAGAATCCTTATGGGTCTTGACTCTAGGTCAATATCTATTGTTATAATAATAATTCATTAAAATATTAAATTACGCATTCATATTTTACGTGATTATCAAAAAAAAAAATAACGTGAGGTAGGCTTGCACCACTGCCTAATATAGAGGTCCTAGAAAAAGTTGTACTGCCAAAAAACTATGCATCAATCATGAGGAAAGAAAAGTAAGGGAAGGGAAGAGAAAATCGCGGGCGCATGATAGATGTCACGTGTGGGTCCCGTGCTAACAAGCGCGCATGGGCGTTCGATGCACCATTCAGCTTCCTCATTGCACAACCTGTCACCTCATCTCCAAAAGCAAATCTCTCTCTCTCTCTCTCTAAATTTTTTCAAGGTTTGCCACAACCATGAAGGAGTTTGCGAATTTGGGGCAATGTCACTTGCACCAATCGTGCACCCCACTAAGGTGACCCATTGCCAAAGAAATTTTCACACCCATGTATCTCCAATTATGACCAATTAGGACATAAACCAGCTCCTAATCATGCTACCTCACGAGGTTTAATTAACGTGAATGGTGTGCTTATCGAGATAGGGAACAATGGACGGATAGCTGGCCGTTGCGTGCGAGACAAGAAAGCATGCACGGACGGGATAATCATTTCAATCGTTTAAGTGGGTATAGATGTTTTGTATCGACCGCTGACTCGGATGTTGTGATCTCACACGAACATGTGAATTTCATTTATGCGTATGTATTACCTTCCTTGATTGTCCTCAATTGTTGTTCCACTGTAGCTTCCTCCGTGCATGATATCAATAATCTCCCATTCGATTAACAAGAACATCATCATAACGAAAAACAGGGCCGGACTAATCGAGATGCGCGAAAACCGAACCGAACACCTCCCGACTCCGACTGTCATTCCTTAAAATAATGCCAATTATCTTTCTTTATCCCCACTACTTTCCTTTTTTTTCTTTGTTGACCAACATCCCATTTGCCAAGCATTGGTGGTTAAGGAAAATCCCACTTTACCCCGGCAGTGGCAATGCAACAAAGATAAAATTGCATCACCCCTAAGGCACCAAGCGATGGGATGTGGAGGGAGCAAGTTGATTGGATCACTCGTGTCAAAATCGTCCAAGCATCCCTCTGCCTAAAAGCCATTTGCCTATCCTTTTCTCTTTTTTTTTTTGTTTTGTGTTTAAACTTTCCCGTTAACATCAGCAAAGATACGAGGGCAATTGGCCAGTGGCGGATTAGCCCATCACAGATCTTGTGGTCACCAAGACCTTCATCACACAGTCATTGTTTAATAATACCTTATATTATAAATTTATTAATCTTTTATATCAAGGTGCAATGTATCCATGTGGCCTTTTGATCTAAGAAAGTTGGGTGCTTCATTAAATTCAGGGCTACATTTTAACTTGCACGCTGAGTTAGAGATGCTTACGTACTTGGGGACTTTGTAAGGAGGTCTTAATCCATTGAGGTTAGTGGGTTAATTGTTTTTTTTTTAGCTTTGATTAATTGGTTTGTGCTTTGGGTGATTAGGAGACCACAGTAGCTTTGGTGATCAATGGGGTCCTGTCGTTATCGTTGTTGTTAATGAAGTTGGTATAAGATCATCTTGGATTATCCAAGAACCGGAAGAGAGAACTGTTCATGTTTTGGCCATTTGTCATGTTGATGGCAACAAGGGCACAGTGTGTGGGTGCCGACTGCTCCTGTAATTAGAACAGTATCATTACTAAATTTGCCCAAGTTAAAACGAATTATCGAAGCTAGGAAGGCTAATTCATAAAATTGTGAGATTTAGTTTTACTTGGGTGGTAAATAGTACCCATATTTCTTAAGGCTCACTAATATATTTTGCGGTCCCAATTGTGGGTTTAGATGAAACTTTTTCAAATGGAATAGGACGGTTTATTATGGTTCGAGTTGGATGTTGCCATTCGAAGTTTAGTTTTGGACATTTCAAATATCCTACGGCAACTAATACGGGAAAATGAACCAAAAAGTTATAAACATATTATATTTATACCAATTAAGTTCTAAACCTTTCAATTTGTCCAATTTAGTCCTAAACTTTTTGGCACTTTGCCAAATTAGTACATCCAGCCAATTTTGGCCGAAAATTAATGATGTGGACGCCGGCCGTCCTACGTAGTATACCCAACGCTAATGTGGTATATATATTTTTATTTCTTTTCTTTTCTTTTCTTTTTATTTTTAAGGGTTGATAGGGGGTCGCCTACCGCCGACCAAGGACCGGTGACCCACAACCCTTGCCCAACTGTGAGCGAGGGTCACGAGCCCCCACCCAGTGGCGGGCATGGGCTCGCAACCCTCCCCTAGCTGTGAACGCAACCCTCGCCACCTACCGACAAGGACTCCAACACCCTAGTCTAGTGGTCGGCGGGGGTCACCGGGCCTGGACCGGTGGCCGATAGCTCCCAACTAGTCCTTAACAATAAAAAAAAGGAAAAGAAAAAATTAAAAAAAATTTCCACGTTAGCGTCGATCATGTCATGTAGGACGGTCAGTGCCCACGTCATCAGTTGGTTTAGGACTAAATTGATCAAATTGAATGATTTATGATTGAATTGGCATAAATATAATAAATTTAGGACTTTTTTGTTAATTTTCCCTTACTAATATCGACCGCTCTGGCGATCTCCTCTTGGTCGTCCGAGCGGACGCGGGATGCCTGACCAAACAGCCCTCGGACTCATGAGGGAACCAACCATCAGTGGCTGTGATCCTTATTTTTCATCCCGAGCATGAAAACCCGTCATTTATCAGATAGATATTTCCACTTCCTCGCTCCTGTATTCACAGGACACACACCCTTGATGCCGACGGGCGATTATATCCTCACACGGGGCATTTCGCGTACATTCATTGTGGATCAAGTGAATCGATCGCTGCTCTCGACAACTTGAGCTGTCGCAATATCACGAACCGGGCCAGGCCGTAAGTTGCAGATACCCTACTCTCAATGGCGAACAAGATTCACGAGATCCCGAGCGAAAATCTGGGCCGGAGATGTCTCGTTGTGATCTCGAAATCGTCTGTGACGGTGAAGTTCATTCAGGGGGCCATGCCTTTGCTCGACGGATGCAAAATGTCGTGATGTGCGTGCGTTATGGTAGACAGTGTGCTCTAGTGAAGGCTTGAAACTGTACTACTGTGTTGCTTCATGCCTCATCATGATATCTCCTTACTTTGTTCCTCCTGATGTTCCTGTCCCTCTGTGTTCCTGCCCACCTCAGTTTTTACCTTTTCTGGTTCGGATATGCACGAGCCGTGATCATTTCTCTAATCTATTTTTGTTGACCAGTGTGCTCGGTCTACATGGTAATGAAAACCCTCTTGGAAAGAACGTGGACTCTAGGACACTGTCGAGTGCTGTCTTGAGCAAACTATTTAAAAAGACTCGGCGCGCTTTGTGTGAACTAGACGTGCAGCACGCGTTCAATTCCTCCTAGCTATCAAAGGCAAACAATGCATTCGCGCCATGCCATTCAATCGAGCTTTCGCCCTCGTCTTGCCTCGGCCCAATGTGTTACATAAGCAAGTGTAAAAACACATTGCGTTTTCTTCATCACTAACACATTCTCAAACATCGCCGACGGAGAAAAAACAGATGTCGAGAACATTAATCCCAATCCACAGTCCTCAGCACGACCGATCCTAAAACCCAGCCTCATCGTATTTTCACAATGATCGACTCAACCTATCGGGGCGCGTGTCGCTTATACTAATTCATTGTCAAATAAATCCATCAGGACAAAGAAATAGCAGTGATTGCTTGTCTTGCATCCCAAATTTTGAATTGATAAGCGGAAATGACCACTGTAGAAGAAACTGGGGGAACATTAGCTAAGAATACAGAGAGACACAGCACAAAGCAAGGCAGGCCCATCCATTATGTCGGCCCCTCTTCAATATGTATCTTCCCGTATCTTAAAACACTTCCTTTTTTTTTTATGTGAATTATATCTCATTTGTTCATTTGTTTATTTTGGGCTTTTTCTTTTCTTTTCAAAAGCCAATCCAATGGCAAAGTTTCTATCCAGACAGTCCCTCCCGTTTTGAGTGCTCTTTGATTGATTGCTTCTGTGGAACGCTGATGAGGGGAACTCAGAGCCATGGAAGTGCGAAAACGACCCATTTGTTGTTTCTTCCCTCCTTTTCTTATTGGGGGTTGCTGGTGCTCTGGCCTAGTTGCTGGCTCTGATGGCTTATTTTGTTTCCTTCTGCATCACATTCGGGACCAAAAAAAATATTATGCGAATTCCGAAAAGTTATTATACAGAAGCCAATTCAGACTTAAACTTTTCAAATTTGCCAATTCGATCATAAACCTTTTAACTTTGCCAATTTAGTTTTAAACATTTTGACAACTTATCAATTTAGTCCTAAACCATTTTACGAATTTGTCAGTTTAGTCATTTCGGCCAATTTTGACCGGAAATCGCTAATGCGGTTGTCTAGCTAGTCAACATCAGTCGTCCTATAAAATTTTTCTTTTTCTTTTTCCTTTTCTTTCTTTTTTCCTTTCCTTCTTCCTCTAGCCAACCGCTGACCTCAAGCAAGGCTCGCCCTCATTAGGGGCAGGGCAAGGTTGAATCACACCAGTGGTGGGTGAGGTTGACCTGACCTAGCGACAGTGTGTGAGGGTCGTCCAGCCATTGACAAGGCTCGACCTCGCCGTCGTTGGGCGAGGTCGACCTCACAACCCTCGTCCCTGGTTTGTCGCTAGCCATCACCAAGGCTCAATGATCAGCTAGAGGAAGAAGGAAAAAAAAAATGGGGCAAAAAAAGAAAAAATTTGGAAATTTTTTCAAAAAAATGTAAAAAAATTTCCACGTCAGCGATTTCTGGCCAAAATTGACCAAAAGAACTAAATTGGAAAATCGTTAAAAGATTTAGAACTAAATTAACAAATCATCAAAATGTTTATGACTAAATTGATACAATTAAAAGGTTTAGAACTAAATTGGTAAGTTTTCAAAAGATTTAGAACTAAATTAAAAAATTTAGGACTAAATTGGTTATTATATAATAGATTTATGAATTTTTGGATAATTTTTCTCTCTTTTTATTATTTCGCTTCGTACAATAACAATCGAATCGTAAATGCGCGTGTAAATAGACGAACATCTGAGGAAAAGAGCGGCTACAAATCCACACGTATTGCCAATAGGGCAGAAGGTACAAGTAGGGCATGATGAGTTTTAGTTCACGTGAAAACATTAGGCTGCTGATCAGATGTGAAACCAAGCAATGCAAATGGAAAAGTTCTCCATGCATATCTGATTTGTCATCTTCTACTATGCTTGAGAAGCAACATTGATAACTCGACAATACAACCATTTCGTCGCTCCCCGAACGACGCCATTGGTCTCGAAGTGGTACCGATTTCCTCTATCTTCGCTGAATAATCATCCGAGGAGTCTGCCGACTCTCCGGCCGAGCTAGATCATTGCAGAAGAAACGGGCATGTCTCGTGCTATCTTATAGCAGTAACATAACATCGATCCTGCAGTACGTGGATTCATAAACTAGGTGACAATGATGGGGAAAGTGGAAGAGGCTGATGCGATGAACTTAAAACCAGGAAGATTATTAGTTGGTATGGCAATGAAATCTCACATGATCAATCAGGCTAGCCAATTTCTTCCGTGAGTATAGTGGCCCCGGGTTCGGCTACTTACGTCGCAATGGCATCCAAGAACAACCAAAAGCGCCATCGCATAGTGGCAGAAATAGAATCGCTCAGCCGAGCCACTTCAAACCTTCAAAGAGGGGAATTTAGTTCTCGAATGCAAAAGCAACAAGAAGAACAGCACTTAATTAGCCACTGTTCAGTTGGGTTGTCAAATGGGTGGATCGGGTGGGGTTTTGGATCGAAAATGGTCAGACCCAAATTGATTCATTTAACTCGTTTTAACCCACTTATATACAATACAAATTTAGTAACCCATATTAGATCCGACCCATTTACTAAAATATTTCCATATTTAATTCGGCTTATGATAATCCGTATCCACCTAGTTAACAACTTTAAGCTCTTCATGTGTACATATCATTTTGGATAAAATCGCCATTTGGACCATAAGATGTTAAAGAACTGGCTTTCGATATTGCACAGAATTTTCAATTTTTGTATTGATTCACAATGAAGAAATAAAAGAAAGTTAATACTTAATAGTGAATTTATAAAATTATAGCACCAAATAACATGGTATCAAAATTTTCATTAAATGGAAAGTAAGATATTGAAGAAGATGATTTATGCGACCATGGATTGCAATGACAAGAACTACTATTAGAATATCACGTAAAAATAACAATGCAAAATACAACCAAGGAAAAATATACTCCGATAACTAATAAAACGAAACTTACAATATTAATAAAAATAAGAAATTATGAGGAAAACAAAGAAGCCTTCTTGATATTATTAATAAGGGTCAAGTCAGACTCTTCTGGTAAGTCCACCAAGACTTTTCTGAATTTGTAACAGCTCGAGAAGTCCATTAATTTCTCATAAAAGGTAAAGAGAGAGTTACAAAAATGGATTGGGTTTGGATAAACTGTGATTTTGCGAACCCATTTAACATCATTATTTTTTGGGCTTTGCGGATATAAACCCATGTATAATCCATTTAACAGCCCATCAAATATGAGCCGATCTTCCCATTTCGACAAGTCTCCCGTTCAGGTGAATCCTGAATTGAACTCCGAAGCAGCGAGCCCGTGGCCGAAAGATTCTCCAAATTCCGTACCTTGGGGGAACCGGGAAATCTGTCTCCAAGTCACCATTCACTTCTCGGATAGTTTGATTTGATGTAAAATTCAGGCTGGGGCAGTCATTGATCACGTGGGAAAGAAAAACTCTTACCAACGGAAAGCAAGTTTTCGATCAAAAAAAAAGAAAAAACCGAAAGCAAGTTGGACTTTAGTCGTACTGGAAATCAGCTCGTGCCTAAACCCCAGCATCCATCTTTTAATAATGTCTCTGGAGAAAACATCCTGGAGAGTATTAATGCACATGTTCAGAACAGGTACGCAACAAGCGAGGATTAGCCACCATCAACACTCCACGGTACTTTTACCCATCATTAATCAGCCTGTATTTCTATCTTAAGCATAAGCATATAAGCTTAAGCATACCACATCTTCATCAAGTTAATTGAACAATCACCAAAAAAATCCGCCACCAAACAATTAATATTCTCCTAAAAACAATGAAACAGACTATCCACTGACAGTCTTTCCCTCGACATCCTCCCAGATAGAATAAGTAATTCAGGAAAAGATGCACTCAAACTAAACTTCTCCTACAACAATCAAATAGGAATCAGTAGCCAGACAATTATTAGCTTCCTTTGCGGTAAATTCATTTCAAGAAAACAAAAAATGAAGAGAAACTATTTTCGTTTTCTGTGAAAAATGAAAACTGAAAGACCTTCGTGAACCTGCCGGCCCTTCACATGCAGGGATAAAATACAATGTGAATGGTCTAACTCTTCATCAAGTTGACAGCAAAACCATTAAATAGCTAAAACCAACCCCAATGCTTCCCCGCTTCAATCCCTACATAACCTTATCTAAGAATCGCCTACAGATAACTTTGATATAATCCGCCATGTTATTTTAAGATATGTGAGGGCGTAAACGAGCTTGAGATAAGTTCTAACGAACGCGAAGAGAGCTCTGGCTACCATGACCTACTCCCTAGCAGCTACTTCCTCATTCAATGCCAATAACACAATGAATGGCTCATTCAATCGCCAGCTCCTTGAATTTGATGTTGCTTGACCTGGCAAGATCAACTTCCGACAGGAAGAGGAATCTCAGAACGGTTTCTTTTCAAAGGAGACCAGCCCGTGGACTCCGCCTTCAATTTGGGCAGCACCCGTTCTTACCTGTAACAAAAGAAGAGCATGAGGAAACTGCGCAATTATACGCCTCATAAGCACCTGTGAGAGGTTACAAACAGACCAAACGATTACTCATTTCACTAAAGCTTCCACTTCAAATAATGGGATTTTATGATCTAATTTCCATCTAGTAAAAGGTTTGGCTTGCAAGTGGTATATCCAGCAAGGTACACCAATGCTAAACAGTGAAGTTCAGCTAATTTATCAGACAGATCCATCGACCTTTCGTAATCTAATATATGTAAGTAAGGACATAAAAAGCCACGTTTCTCCCAGGGTTCACTTATATTTGGAACTGTCTTTGATTGCAATAGCAATCCAACAACAATGTTGAAATTATTCTAACAATCCTTACCAATTAAGAATTCGTCAGGTTTACTTTACTAATCACATTTCTCTTTGTAATGGGAACATTTATAACAAGCGCTCACTTACAAAATAAATGATGAACCGGTACACTAATTGTCAATGTAAAACACCCCAATGATAGTGCCATTTTCCTCAGTTTCATTAATAGGATCCAAGCAACATTATTCGCGAAGAAAAAAAAATCTCAGTTCCCCTTCAACAAGCATTGTTTCAAAGAGAAAGGGAATGCTCTAGAATTTTGGATAAAAGGATCCCATTGAGCACAAATTAAGCATAATATATAATATTTTAAAGCATCATAAACTGTAATATTCCCTTAATTAATTGCTTAACAAGTACCCGGCACCACTCAACAGATTCCAATAAAACTTCAAGCACTAATTAAAATTCAGACAACCTATTGAGACTTTTGAGAAAAGTAAAAACCAAAACAAACCTTTTTAGAAATCATAACACTATAGAATGGCCATACCTCTAGCCTCAGTGATGTTTTTATCATGTCATGAGCATCTCTTAAAGACTGAGCTCCAAGGTCTTGGAAACCTTGCTTAACAGCTTGCATGGTATAAGGGACAAACTTCAAGACTGACCCTTTATCTGCAACTGCGCCAACAACACCCTGTGCAATCTTGAGTTTGGATGTGTCACCCAAGTATCTTGCATCACTCCCTTTAGTCATCGCCTCCAATGAACCCATGCCTCGGTACTTTTTCAATCGACGACCATCCTGAATAAGCCAAAAGATGCTTCACTAATATAGGACAGAAAAAAAATTATCCATAGGAACCAAATGAGTCCATGCAAAGATGATAAATGCAAACTTATCAGTTTAATTTTGAAAATTGTTTCTGCTAAAACAATTCTTAAAAAATACCAAGCCCATAACCAACTTTTCATATGACATGGTTGCGGTCAATGACAGCCAAATCAACACTTAGACTATATCAATTTAATGCATTTGTATCCGTTACGTGATGCGCATGGTAGTTAATAGAAGCTAGATAAAAGTGAGATTAAACCCTGCAACCATCGTGTCACATGATAGGACAACCTGACATGTTCCACAAAAGGATAGTCATATGAGTAGTAGTGTTTCTTTCCTGGCTCAGGGACGGCAAGAGGTAGCTGTAAGTCTGTATAGACAGAACTGAAGAAGTAAGAAGCACAGCCCACCATATTAACCCAATCGTCAAATGACAAATTCACTATTCGTTTAGCAACATTCTTGGACGAAAACTAGTAGGATTCTCAGCTTGCCTTTGAAGTGCTTCTGGGAGATTTCAATCAAATTACTGCTAAAGAAATAACATGTATAGCTCCCCTAGCCAAAAATCTAGTTTAATAAAAATTTACGATCTCAGTTCTTGCATCTATTTCTTCAAGTGTTAGAGGACAGAAGTCAGAACAAGCAAAAGCTTCATTTTGAAACTCCAACATAAAGAATATCTATATTTAGGAAAGTGATCAAAAATATTATTTAGAGAGCACTTGGAAAACAATGCTCAATTGACCAAAAGTGATTCAGAACCAATTGCAAACAACACTTGGGCAGGACTTTCAGAGTTCTTCATCCAACCACAGCATATGTCAACAGCAAAAGAGATATAAAGGAAAGAGAGATCATTTTTCACCAATGAGAAACATGTGGCACCTTATGGAGAGCATAAAAATTACGCATAAACAGTAGTTACTGCAAATTACCCGAACCACATAAGCACCAGGAGCCTCAGTACTTCCGGCTAGGAAGCTTCCCATCATCACAGTGGATGCCCCGAGGGACAAAGCTTTGACAATGTGCCCAGAGTTTGAAATGCCACCATCCGCAATGACTGGCACACCATATTGAGAAGCAAGGGATGAAACCTTGTAGACAGCAGTAGCCTGAAAAGTTTACAAGAATAAGGTAATAAGGAAATCTTAATCAGAAGGAGTGCTTAAGGGAAGCAATTTGAAGGAAGATTAACAGAATTACTTCAAGGACATATACTCGTCCCATCATCTCAGCACATAGTAATTGGACAACAAAGAATTATTCTATAACAAGTTATTGCCCTGAGAGTATGTCGTCCACTCACTGTGTTAAGTCATATCTCACAAAAAAGAAAGATATTAAGCATCTAACCTACTATGCTAAAGCCTTAAAATAAAATATGCTAAGTGGCTTTACCTGCCCACGTCCAACGGCGCAGACCTCCTGGGTGGTACAAATAGAACCAGACCCCATGCCAACCCTCAAACCATCAACCCCAGTCTTGATCAAATTATCTGCCTGGTACGCTGTGACCACGTTGCCACCAATGACATCCAACTCAGGGTAGGTTTTCTTCACGTACTTGATCATGTCAATCTGGTAAAGGGAATTTCCCTGAGAACTGTCAAGCACCACCACATTGACACCAGCCTTGACGAGGTGCTGCAGCCTCTCCTTATCGGCCTCTCTTGTCCCAATCGCTGCTCCCACCATCCACTCTCCATTGGGACCCACTGAACCCCCTCCCACCAATCTGGGGTAGCCTCTCAACCTCTCAACATCCTCTCTCCCCACGACATCTACTATCTCTCCTCCACTCACTATTGGCGTAAATTCCTTCCCTGCCTTCTCCTCAAAGTAGGAGATCATCCTTGCCAAATCAAAATCCCAAGGGGCAAAATCAGAGGACTTGACCATGTAATCAGCCAACCGTGTTTCCTTGTCTGCGAGGTTCATCCAACCAGACTTGGCCACATAGCCCACCAACTTTCCACGGCAATTGCCAGAGTCTGTGATGAGGATACAAGGAGTGTCAGCGAAATCCTCAAGGGAGACGATGGAATCTGAGGGAGATCGAAAGACAAGATTGGAGAGGACCGGGAAGCGGGAGGATTTGGCCGCTTTGACCAAGGAGGCTTGGTCGGAGGGA
The DNA here is from genome assembly GCA_031216235.1 of Syzygium jambos. Lineage (NCBI taxonomy): Eukaryota > Viridiplantae > Streptophyta > Magnoliopsida > Myrtales > Myrtaceae > Syzygium > Syzygium jambos. The sequence goes on from CM062228.1 coordinate 18,579,672, forward strand.
GGGATATTGGCATGAATTATGCCGATGCTGCCGAGAGCTGCCATGGCTCGGGCCATGGAGGATTCTGTGACAGTGTCCATCGGTGAGGAGACACATGGGATGTTGAGGGAGATGTTGCGGGTGAGCTTGGTGGAGAGGTCAACCTGCTCCACTGGGAATCCTATATAGCCCGGGAGGAAAATGACATCATCATATGTGTAGGAATAACCCTGATGGAACAGCTTCTGCACCGAATACCCGTCCTCGAACTGCATTATCCTGCAGTAGTCAAAGCCCACTTTTGAGATTGACTTAACATGATCATAGAATTCTAGAATAGACCTGCCATTTGGCAGCCTTCCTTCAAATTCAAAATCAAATTACAAACTTCCCATTAAATCTACAACGGATTGAGTGGTGAGAATAATGAGCAGACTCTGAACACTATTATACTCATTCTTTTTGTTTTTTTGGAGCAAATATAAAGGATAAAAAATTGTTATCGTTACAAAATTTGAGTGAAAAACAACATTAACAATTTTACTTGTCTTTTACAATTCGCTTTCATAGCAACAAGTTCTGTCCGCTCATAATCTGAACAGATTAAATCACTCTAGAGCCCGCTCTTTACGATCATCCAAAGTTCTCGACCGAAAATATCGGGGTCGGCTACAAACCAAGCGAGACATGAGAGATTGTCTCACTTCCTATGCTACCAGAGATTATCTAGGATCGGGGATTTGATTACGCTAATAGTCTAATTAGCACCCTTTCAGTACCTTTAACTTGGTTGGTATGTTCATCTAATTGATCGAACATTCTTTGTTACCAATTTGAACCCTAAAGGTCGCTATGTGTTCATGCATTGGATTTGTTATGGTCCTAAGGCTTATCCTAAACATTCTAAAAAGGAAAAGAACAAAAAATAATTGAAAGTGCGGGAATTAAGCACCCAAGTATTGAAATGATTAAAGTCAATTACGAGAAAGAAAACCCGATACTTGTTGGGCAAAGAATATACATGGCTTTGTTCTAAGCCCCAGAACAACAACTCCCATAAGCTTAATTCAAATTGAGTCCGATTTCTCATCCAAAAGATCAATCTACCTAAACCTAAGCTATATCAAAGGTAACCACTAAAATCACAAAACAATAACCATACCAACTAATGAAATTAGGCTAAATCAAGTGCTAAAATCATACAACCGAATCGCGACCTATTTCTACGCTATTTTCTGATTTTTTTAATAATTTAAAACTTGTTCGAAATTTTTTAAAAGAAAATTTAATTAAAATCCGAAAAAACAGACTTGGGCTGGGCTTCAAGCACAGACCAAACTTATGTAAACAAAGCTAAGCCCAAATCTACCAAAATAATGACTAGCCCATAAAACTCAACTTAAATCCATCTCCTACCCTAACCGAATTAAGCCCCCATCCTATAGCCTCCTCCACATTTGTCTTCTTTTCCTATTACGTTTTTTATATTTTTCTTAGCTTTTTCTCTCACCATCTTTTACGCTCATTCTTACGGCCTAATTCCAAAAAAAAGCACCAACTTTAGCTTGAGTAGCAATTCCAGCCCGAACTTCTTTTTGTCTCATAATAAATAATCAACTTTCACTTAAATCCCAAACCTAGCTCCATTGACTTGAAATCATTAATTGTCCAACTTGACTATTTCACCTTAGCAATACATCTACATCGCTTGATTGCTGGATTAAAGCACAATTCATTATTTTCTTTTCTAAGCCACAGCTTGAAGAATAACGGTGAAATTGTTCATGGTCTCCATTACTTCACCGACAAGTCATAAAGATCTCCAAATTGAATCTCTTTAGCCAGCCTCCACCGTTTCATTGCAATATGAAGTTGTGGATCACCACCTGTCTCTTGACGGCTATGGACGAGATCTGCCAAGCTCACGACCAGAACTTTTTTTCTGAAACAAGCCCAAGCCCTCCCCTTGAAACTTCGAAGTCTATGTTGAATTGACATTAATCAATTAATCTCATTTAATATATCCGGCGCTAGTGATGGACATTAATAAATGGATTTTGTTGGGAAGTATAGCGAAGGAGATTCTAAAGCTATGCCTTGCCAAAGTGCTTGTAACAATTTACAAGATCTCAGGCTTTGGTTAACGAGGACCAGATTTGAAGCTCGAGTAAAAGATAGTGATTTTTATCAAGACAAAAAAAAGTTCGGGCCAAAATTATCGCTCAAGGTAAAGTTAGTGCTTCTTTTTGGAATTAGCCCTCATTCTTACTCCCCACAATCCTTCAACACTCTACACATTTATTCCAAAACACCAAAGCTTCAACAACAACAAATCCACATCCTATACTAAACAAGAATAACACCATCTCCCATTAGCACAAACGATCACCGATTTACCACCGTCTACCTGCACCGTCAGCCATCAATTGCCACCTCCATCACCAACTGTATAACACCCACACATACACGGCATTATTAATGCAAGCAGATAAAAGAGGCACGATAAGAAAATCGGTGCATACGTGGGTAATGGTCAACACTTGGGCCATGGATTTTGCACCACCACCTCGTCCATGAACGCCGTCGATAACATGGGAACATAGAGTAAACAAGGATTGGATTCAGGGAATTTGCATCAAAACGGCTTCTAACGGCTGATGAAACAAACGCCAGTAGCATATTTCTATGCAGGTCTTACCAAAAAAAGGATCAAGTTATTTCGGTAACTACACTCAACCAACTCTGTATCATGCGAACCATATCAAAAGCGTCACAGTTTTAGCAATTCCAGGAACTATTTTTATACCTTCCTCTCGGAGGCATATCATCGAACGGTTCACGGGCACCGCGAACGTTGGACCTAGCTACGGAACCGAAGAAAAACTTCTCTAACCCAAAACAACGCTAGAACCACAATATCATCATAAACCATCCAGGAAAGACTCACGCTCGAAGCAGGGGAGAGAATGGGGGAAGCGTCACCTGGTCGATAAGCTCAGGCGGAGCCGCGGTGGACGACCGGATCAGTGAGCGAGCGAGACTTCCGTTACCGCTGAGGATCGAAACCGCAAAGCGCCGAACGAGCTCCAAGCAAAACGTCCCGGTTACCCTGAGATTTCCGGACACAAAAAAGGAGCCGTCCCTGTGGTTAAAAAAAAAAAAAAAGAGAACGAACGGGGCGAAACAGGGGACCCTCGGATCTGCTGCTCGGCAAGGGTTGGTTTTCAGGCGAAACCGGGGGGGCTTCCGCGGTCGCCGCCGTCGAGGCACGGGACGAGAAAGGCGAGCCTCTCGGGCGAAGGAGAGCAGCGCGGCGGCGCCAAAAAAAAACAGGGGCCCGCTGGGTTTTTTGGGCTGAAGTGTCGGTGACTGGCGGCGAAGGCGGTCGAGCGAGTGGGAGAGAGAGAGAGGACTCGTGTGTGACGAGGGCACCGCTGTCTTTGTCTTCCGGACCAAGACTTTTAAGTAAGGACTTTTAGGTAGACCTGTCAAATGGGTGGATCGGGTCGGATTTGGATCGGGTCATAAATGGTCCGACCCAAATTGACCCATTAACCCGTTTATGACACATTTATGCGCAATGCAATTTTGTTGACCCATACCCAACCCGACCCATACCCAACCCATACCCGATTAGACCCATATTGCTAAAATACTTCCATATTTAATTAAATATAGGAAAATTCATACCCAAGCTGAAATGAGAGTGCGGAATGAGTGAGTGCAAGATTGAGTGAGGGTGAGAGAAATGCGTTGAGTTTAAATCAGTTGTAAACTCATTTATGACCCATTTGCGACTCATTTATGACCCATTTTCCTTACTTAAAAGTTTTAAGTAAGGAAAATTAATAGGATTTTTCTTTTTTCTTTTTTTGGGGATTTTGTGCGGTCGTGCCAGGTGGCACGATCCTAATACGGCGTCGTGCCTTGAATTGTCCATCGGTTCCAAAGCTTCATAGATTGAAACTTTTTTTAATCGGATCCGGCATTTCTAAATTTCAATGTCGCTGTGGATGTCTAAAAAGAACATTAAAAGCTAATAAAATTTTAATTTTTCAGTTAAAGGTATGAAAATTTGAAACCTAAAAACCTAATATTACGTGCTTATGCTAAATTTTTTAGAGCCATTGAAGTGCGAAACCGACCGATTTTTGGTTCTTTGTCCCCATTTTACTTATTGGGGGTTGTTACTCGGATCAAACAAAATTATGCAAATTTCGAGAAGTTGCTGAAAAAATACATGTGAATAAATCAATATTTACATTGAATAATAGTAAAAGATGTGATTTTTTGCGAAAATGTGAAAGATTAAAAGATAAAAATCATTTATGATAGCAGCTTTCGTTTACTTTCAAGAATGCGGGTGGATTTTACAACTGGATTTTTTGGATTTATCATTAAAATAACACCAATGCGATGGCGTATGCTCCTTTTTACTAACTCACTTTAAATAATAACAAGGCTAATACCCAAAATTTTCAAATGGATACACTTGTGATAAATTTACCCAAAACTAATTTTTTTCACCATAAAAAACCCCAAACCGTCCAAACCGATACATTTATGACAAATTTTTCCCTTCATTAGTTTTCGTTAAATTTTACTGTCGAAATGCTAAGTTGGATAACATGTGACAGTTAACAAATGTACTAATTTAAGGTTTTACCCATATGTTTGCCACGGATTTATTAATTTATAATTTTTCGTGATATTAATCCAATTTAATAAAATGTAAATTTGCCACAACGCACCAGTTTAGGGTTTTTGCCTGTCTAAAAAATTAGTTTTTAGTAAATTTATCACAGGTGTACCGGTTGTCAAAAAATTAGTTTAGGTAATTTGTCATGTGTACCAGTTTGGAGTTCTTCGTGATATTAATCCATAATAATATTACAAAATCGAATGGCAAATTCGCTTTAGCCACTGAAAGCAAGTTGACTTTAGTCGTACTAGAAATCAACTCCTACGTGCCTGAACCCCAGCATGCATCTTTTTGCTAATGTCTCTGGAGAATCATCTTGGAGAGTGCTAATGCATATTCAGAACCGGTACGCAGAAGTGAGGATTAGCCACCATCAACACTCGACGGAACCCTTCACCCATCATTATTCAGCCTATATTTCTATCATACACAGGCATAAGCATAAGCTTGAGCATACCATATCCATGCCCGCCGAGATGATAATCGCCATATTTTTTTATGGATATGGTGATAATGCAACTGATATGGCCATATCAGTTGCATTATATCTCCAGCATCCTAGTGAACATGTGCAGTGTATCCGAAGTTTCACTTTATTTGCCGCCAGACTTTCTTGCTCCAATAAAAAAACGCAGACAGGAAGAAGTAGGTGTACGCAACCTATCCATGCGTTTTTTTCCGAACAAAGAAAAGGAACATCATTTTACCAAAAGACTGTCTAAAACATCATTCATAATGCGTTTCATTTATGCGAGCCTCACACGACGCTATAAGTCACTTAAACTGCAAAGATCACTTCATGTGACTAAGCACTGGACTAGCATAATAGGCCACCATAACATCAATATACATAAGCTCATCGATTTCCAGCTCTCTCAATTTCTAATAATGATTAAAAAGAAAACAGAGATGATATCCGACATCTCCCTGGTCCATTTTTTCTGCTTGAGTGATAATGAGGATATGAAATGAAATATAACTATTACTGTCAGCATCCTTATTGCAGATTCTCAAATTTTGAAGCCAATCTGCATTCATTGAATTCATTGACATGATCACTGGGAGAACCGTTTGGTTTAGATCCCTGGAGATACATCACATTGGACATGAAATAGTATCCAAAAGTTTAGTCCTTGTCATCCACATTGAGGTAGAAGCTTTGGAAACTTTGAAGTGTTTATAACCTTCGAATCATCCTTTCACATATTTTTATATTGATTGTTATTTTGGAGCGAGTGATTTTTAACTTTTACGGCCACTGAATAAACCCATTTTTTGGTAAGATCATCTCCGTTCTCTTTGATTATTAGAAACTCGGAGAGTTGGAAACTGAAGAACTTATTGTAATAGCTTGATAATACATTCAACTCATCCTAGTGCTTGGTCATATTTAATTGTTTGAGTGTGTTCCAAATACAGAACAGAATCTGTACAGAACTATGTTCTAAAGTTATATTTAATTAAACAATTACCAAAAAATTCCGCCACCAACAATTAATACTCTCCTATAAACAAACAGACTATACACTAACAGTCTTTCCCTCGACATCCTCCCAAATAGAATAAATAGTTCATGAAAAGATACACTCAAACTAAACTTCTCCTACAACAATCAAATAGGAACTAGTAGCCAGACCATTATTAGCTTCCTTTGTGGTAAATGCTTGACGAATTCTGCTAAAGTTCTCTACTCATGACTATATGTAGTGCCAAACATAAACTACTCTTTCTTGAGCCCACAGAGATGAAGAGCATTGTTTGATCCATTATTCCCGACATCTCCGAGAAAGCATGGAGGAAAGCATCAATATTCCTGGTATCACGCAAAATCAAGTGCAAACTTCACCAACTATAGCTAAAGCTTTATCATATCCTTCTCATAGAGGGTAGCAAGTAATAAATTACAATAACTTATGGCGATAAGCAGCTGATTCTTGAAGAGAGCAAATCATTCACCAACTACACAATAAGACTATCTGACCTTATACTGATTGTTTCACCAGGCCAAGGTGACACTCCCAATGTAACATATGTACATTTCCTGTATAAATCATTGTTATGTACAAAAAACAACATGGCCAAACATATCCATTCATCGCCAGCAATTCAACCATCTTACACATTGTAAGCCAAAGGAGCACTATCTACATTGCGCCACAGACAATCTCACGCAAACAGTTCGAAATCCTCACTGACCTGCGAATCCCACGTGACCGTTCCCCCGCTGCTTCGGCCTCTACTTCGTTCGTACTCCAAATCATCCGTGGGCAACTCGTATCGACAAATCGGACACGAGTTTCGAATGGCCAACCAAGGCAGGATACAATCTCCATGATAGTAATGAGAACAAGGCAACTTCCTCACCCCATCCCCGACCGATACCTCGTCCTTACAAACCGCACAAACTCCACCGCCCAACTGTACGTCCGATTCATTCAGAATGATCAGAGGCAAATCATCGACAGCTGCTTTCGCAGCCGGTGGACTTCCCCTGATTGCGACTTCGTTTTCCACGAACTGGTCTAACAAAATGTCAAACTCCGCGGCGTAAAAGAAATCATCGGGAGCTGCTGCATGAGGATCGGAGTCCCAAATTACGTTCCTTTGCATGTTGTTCGCCGCGAGGAGAAACTCCCATTCCAGATGACGCGCGACGGAATCGTTACCGTCTTCTCCTCCTCCTTCCAACTCCTCGGTGAAACTTTCCGACGAGACCGTCACCTCTTCGTCGTCCCTATCGTGCGCCTGCTCGCTCACCTCCTCCCACTCGAACTCCTCCGCCAGGTTCCTCTGAGATTCCAGGTCGAACGAGCCCAGATTCTCGGATTCCAGAAACTCCGAACCCGAATCCGAATCCGAATCGATGCTCACCACCCGCAACCCAGCGCTTCGCGGATTCGCCTCCCCAGCCGCGGCGCCTCGGGTGGATTCGGGAGCCGATCCGCGCCGATCCGAATCGATCTCCAGTCCCGATTCCGCACCGCCAGCGCCAGCAGCAGCTCCGACCTCGACGATATCTTCCGCATCGCGAGCCGCCGAGCCGGAACCGTCCGATTCCGATTCCCATCCCGACTCGGAACCGAAGGCCGGCGAGCCGCCGCCGCCGCCGGCGACGTAGAAGGGCGAGGAGAGGGAACGGCTGACGTACCAGTCGAGGAGCACGCCGGATTCTAGGGTTTCGGGATCTTCGGGCGGGCGCGCCATCTGGGGAAATCGCTTCGGGGAATCCCGCTCGAAATCCTCCGGGCGATCACGAGATCGCGAGGGCCGCCATTGACGAATCCTTCTCGTTCATCGGCGATCCCGACGAATTGATTTTCTGGCGTCCGTGCGCAGCTTTCAGGTGCGGAGGCGTTCTCGTGTGGAGGGAGGGGCAGAAACGGTTTTTCGTGTTCCGGGCCGGGCCGGGCCGGGGAGAGGCCCGGGGCATGGAGTTTGGGCCGGGTCGGATCCGCCATTAAGTTTTGTGTATCTATGTCTTATTAGATTATTTGATTTCTTTTCCTATGGCAAGACTTGCCCAAGAGCTCTCTTACAGCATCACCTGGATCTTTCCTAGGAATAGCTTTTTTTCGGCCATTTCATGATTCCAAATGACATGTTATTAGAGATGTCTGAGTAAATATGATGACAAGAATTCAATAAGATGCTCGTACGTTACGAGAAGACCTTTTCATCGATCGGTTAGACGGTTCACGGGCCCCGCTCGAGACCCTGCCCAAGCCTTGTTTTGGAAGAGCAGTTATGGGGCGGGTTTGGATGATGGTATTGAGTTAGAAACTCTGTTGACCTGGAGATTTATACTTACGTTTCTTTTTATGGGCAGGCCTGAGCAACAAGTTAGGCTTGACCTCACTCGAACCCGATCAATGATCACCTCTAATTGCAAGAGCTTTTGTCGACGAGACTTACTTACACCTCGACTCTTTTCTCGTGTTTGTTTTCTTAAATACTAGCGATTTGTGTCAGCAAAGTCTCGGCTTTTCAGGATTACCTAAGCCCATGGTACAGAAATAGTATTTCATGTAATATTTTCTCCGCGTTACATGTAATTTCGAGCTATCCTTCGCAAATGGCAAATGGGTGTTTTGAGCTCATTTTTCCTTCTAAGTTTGAGCTCTGTATCCGACACCCCAAATTTCTAAACTTATAGGAAGTGATCCCTTCTAATTTGCATGGCCATTCTATTTCACTTCGCCAGAAATCTCATCCCCTTTCTCTTCCTCTCCTCCATCGGACTTCCTCTCTTGATCTTCCTCAGCCTTTCGTCTTGCTTCCTCCTCCGCCTTTCGTCTTGCTTCCTCCTCCGCCGCCGCTTCGAGCGCCTCGATCAAGTTCCTCGAGCGGGCCTCCGCCGCGTCCAGGCCATCAGACTTGGGCATCAGGTTCTCGGCGAGGTCGGCAAGAGTCGTGTCGGCCTCCTCGAGCAGTCAGGTAATCGTCGCGAACGGCAGATGGCATTCGACGTCCAAGTAGCTCCGTGAGAGGACCTCGAACGCTCCGAAGCAACAATGGGACATCTCTATGGGCTTGTCCATCCTTCCTCTTCTGATAAGAGCAGGGTCGAGCTTGTCTATGTAGTCGGTGGTGAATGCTGTGATTCTCTCTGCACCACAAGCTGACCAAATCCCATCGATGAAGTTGAGGAGGCCAGACAGAGTGGCCTTGCTGCTTTTCTGCTCCTCTTCGGCCATCTTCTTCATGGGGTCGGCATCCCCGTCGCCGTCGCCGGCGTTGTTGTCCTTCTTCTCGTTTTTGTTACGCTGGCCGGGTGAGGTCGAGCGAGCAGTTGATGTCCCCGATCACGATGACGGACTTGCCCGACGTCTCGATCAGGAGCTTCTTCAACTCAGCGATGTCCTTGACCGTTGTCAGGTCGAGATCGTGCACGTCGTAGTTCAGGAAATTGGCCATCGCAGCGATCATGGTGGACTTGCCGGTGCCCGGCGGGCTTCCAGGCCTTCCCGATCTTGTCGTAGTACTCCTTCCCCCGGCTGAACTTCTTGAGGTCGTTCATGATTCTCCCGCTTCTTGCTCGGCCGCATCGCTAGAGTCTCGAAGCTCGTGGGCTGCTCGAAAACCACGTGGCTCCACTTGTTCTTCTTGTAACTCAACCAATTGTCGCTCGGATTGTTCGTGTAGAGCTTCTGCCGCCGGCTCTTGGCGGCGATCGCCTTTCCCTCCGTCAAAACGTGTTTGATAGAAGATCGAGCGATCAATTCCCGGTGGCGCCGGTGAAACGTGAGCCAGTAGTGCCTCGGCTCATCAACAACGGGATAGAAAGACAAGGACATGCTCTTTGTTTGTAAAACAAACAAATACAGCTTTTTTTCTTGTCCCACGTTGGAAAGAAAGAAAAGTTTTGATCGACTTATAAGTTAAGATATTATCATTAATTGTAAATGGAGAACAATGGGTAAGTGGACTAGATCCTATAATACCCATATGCGGATGCGCGATTTTAACGCTCACTTAGCACTTAATCAAGAATTTATTTTATTTAATTTTTCTCTGATTTATGACTGTTCCATTTTAGGACACGAGAAGGTATGTCCAAAATTGACAGTTTTCATGCTCGAAGAGTTGTGTCCGAATTGCAACTTTTCGAACATGAACGGTTGTGTCCGAATGGCGGTTTTCGGACACGAAGGGTTATATCCGAATTGCAATTTTTCGGACATGAATGGGTGTGTCTATATTGTCAGTTAGACACCAAGAGGTGTGTTCTATTCGCTTATATATATTGGATAATTTTGTTCGATTGATAGAAGAATAGAATTCCCTTCATTTTCGTCTTGCTTAAGAGAAACAAGATAACTATTTTCTCAATTGTTTCGCTGAGAGTTTTAGGAGATTTACTGAAATTGCTATACAGTATTCTTACTGTGACTTTGTTATATCCTGAAGGGAATTTGCAAGTAACATACAACAACTTCGTGGGATAAATTGATCCTAAAAGAGAGTGATTACACGTCTCAAAGTCTGACTACATTCCGATTCCATTTCCACTAACACATTTTTTCCAAACAATTTTTGATAGCTCCTGGAGGCGGCTTTGTCGGAGGACCACCCTCGAATTCGTCAGTGACCTCTTCGTGGTCGTCCATGCTTAGGATGATGGATTGGCTGTCCTGGACCGAGTCGGCCTTGTGCCTCCTGGCTTGGGAAGCGGCGGTGGCGGTGAGGTAGTTTTGGATAGCCGTGTTGGCCTCGCCATACTTGAGCCGCTCGCCCGTGAACTCGGGGAACGCGATCTGGACGTAGGGATCGACCAGGCTCGCCAACTTACTGGTGTACCGTTCCGCATGGTTGCGGAGTTGGGGAGGCATGTACTGCTGGAAAATCGCCCATACGACCACCAACCCGCCGATCGCCGAACCATACTCCGGGAACATCCTATCTCTCCGGCAAATTTTTCCTTTTTTCTCTATTGAATCTATGAAGGGTCAGCGTGAAATGCTCTTAGTGCATTGCCATTCTAGTGCTCTTTATTCATGGAATGAGAAACTGCATAGTATTCTTCTGCATCAGGTAAGCCACGAGACTGACCAGTATTCTTCTCCGGGAGAAAGTGCTCGGCAAGTCTCTTCAGCCACCGTTCTTGACAGGTGTTCAACCACCGATTGCGGTGGCCGCCATCCTCAGGCGATCAACCACCGTGAGTTTTGGGTGTGGCTGCAACAACCGCTAAAGTATAGGATATTAATCTAATCTACAAAAAAAAAATCCATATTCAAATTTATGTATCAAATTTATATATTGTGCAAATTTTAAGTGTTTCAAGTTAAGAAAGTCAAAGTATCCGAGCCACTTCAAATCAAATAAATAGTAAAAAGTAAGATTCAAACCATATAGACCCCAAAAAAGTAGCGAGCTGATTTTGAATTTCGAATAGATGCAATTGAATCATTAGTAACATTATCCCTTTATTTTAGAAGAATGTATTGAGTGAGGCGGATGAATTTTTTGCATTGTATACTTCTAGGTGGAGTGTCCATGTTGGCTAATGTTTATCCACGTTATTCTCGAACGTCATCTACATTGGTCAAATTCCTTCAAGCACCTCCTCGTGTACATCCATCCACGTGATATTTTGGCGTCCTCCGATGGTCACATCAACCAAATTTGGCGTCGGAAAGACTTGATTAGAAACACGCGAAAGTATAAGTACTTAAATCAGACAAATTAAGAACACGGTGACAACGCGAAAGCACCTTGAATGAAGAGCAACATTTTTCATATTTGCAGCGTTGATTCGGTGCGAAAGTCTCCCGGAAAACACTCAGCAAGTCTCCCTACAGCCTCCATCATTGACGATCAACCGATTCGTAAAGTGCCACTTTTGCTAAATTAGGCAATAGTTCATCCATCATGCTGTGAGAAGACTTCTCCGCATCGGACTTTTGATGAGCCACGCCGGGGTGCGGCGCGCAATTGGAGTGCCATCCCGTCTAGGATAGAATTCTTGGCTTAGTTCGCATACCACAAAAGAGCATACAGCAAAGTGAGCCGTCCTTCCGTACTTGCAAGGAAATTGAATTAGTCGCGAATTGCTTCGAGTTATGATTTACGCCCTATAAGGCACACTTCAAGTCATGCGGCCTAAGGCTATAATGATGCAGATTCTTGCGATCTTTACTCGTGACAGAATCCAAAAATACAGAGTATAAGCATAGGTTTGTCACGCCGACAGAAATGACTAGAGAAGATCGATCGACTTGACCGAACGGGTAGAAATAGGTGTCGACTACGCCTCTAGGAGGACGCAAAGATAGATTATTAAGGTCAAAAGGTGCCGTATCTTTACAGCTCGAGCATATTAGTTTCTAGAGTGTACAGCTATGGAGTTGCTCGTTCATTGTCCCTTACCTACAATACCAGACAGGACCTCCTTTACAGACTTGTATACCTCTTCAATCGGCCTCTCAGCATCAATCTAAGCCCCGCCCAGAGGACGACCAGAAGGGAAAAAACCAAGTCAGCCAGTGATTACCGACACTCGTTTCTACAAGCAGACAAACGCAAAAGCAAAGAATCAGCACTTACCTTTCGAACTTTGCCCTTTGAGTTATAGTAATTGATCACAGGAACAGTCGCTTTGGAGTAAACTTTGAGACGATTCCGAATGGTCTCCGCATTGTCATCAGCTCTTCCCTTCATGGTTGCGAATTTAGCACTCAGAGAAACTTATTAACTTCACAATTTGTTCTAAGTAATGAAAAAATAGCAAAGCATTCTCACCTGATTCCTGCTTAGAAGACGCCTCATTGATTCCTGCTCCGAGCAATCGAAGAATAGTATGGCATCAGGCTCAATCTTCATCTGCATGAAAAATTATTATGAAGAAATGACCAAAGCAATAAACAGTCAAGGATGAGAAATCATTGAACAGTGGCGAATGATATAGAACAGAACTAATGGCGCACAATGTTCTCGGCCGCAGCGAGATTTTCTTCGTTACGTGGGAAACCGTCAATGAGGAAGTTCTTGCTTTCGCTTCTGCGCATTGCCTGCTGCAGAAGCTTGACAATTATTTCCGAGGGAACCAGCTTTCCTTCCTTTTTTAAGTCCCGGATCATCTTTCTGTTAAATGAAAAGCAAATGTTACAGCGAAGTCATCCTCGGAGGGTTAACAGAACGCCTTTCCTTAGGACACTGTCAAATTAGAAACTAAGAAGCCGGCTCTACAACATGCACAATTTAGAAAGTTTTTATACTTTTGGGTATTAGAAAGTTAAAAAATATCAAATACCCTTCTTTGGAACCAGATTCGACTTCTTTTTGCAGAAGATCACCAGCGCTCAAGTGGCTAAACCCAAACTCTGAAGAAATCTTGGAACACTGCGTGCTCTTCCCACTTCCAGGACCACCTGCCAGATCACTATTGATGTAATCACTGCAAACTTAATGGAAGATACAGTGAACACTAGAGAATATGCTATATGGATTTAAGTAGTATCGAGCTTTTCCTTGAATTTCAGCCACTCCTGTGAATCGTGCTGTCCACTGATGAACAATTCGTCACCCAAAATGAATTGATGCTGTGTAGCATATAGCCTTCAGACCAACAAGATTTGTTATGCATAAGGTTCATGGTGCTCTATCTTTTATTACAATAGAAGCAAAAGTGATGTGGATTATTCAAAAATCAAGGTCGATTTGCTTTATTAAAAGACAAGTCTCTCTTCTCTTTAATTCTTTGTTCACTTCCTTCTTTTAAGCTTTTGACCAAATTGCAACTAGAGATAAGGAAAACGCAAAACCCAGCTACCGTCAGTCTAGCCGTTTGAACATCCAAATTAAGTCTGAAACCTGATGGTTTGACACACACAACTAGCATCACAGTCCGACCGAGGATTGCTCGATCTGTCTAGAGGCCAAGCTATCAACATAAGAGTCAAACAAAAAATCAAATCAATCCACCCTCATCCTTCTCCCTTGTTCAATTGCCACATCCACCACCAACGCTTCGCGATCGACGAAGCGACGAACCATTTAAACACTCCATCGGGAAGAACCCGCAAAACGACATGTACCGCCATGTGCAGGGAATCATCCTTGGCATGTGCAAGAAGTGCGAAACAGAATATCACGAGAGCAAGCAAGAAAGAAAGTTGCGGAATTTACCTAAAACATACACGACCCTGTACTCATTGGGACGGCCATCCCCTGCATCCTGCCACTCAAAAGCAACCGTTGGCCAATAGAATTCACAGCACCCAAACACATGCCGAAATACCAGCTATCTTTCTACTTCTTGTTTGGGCCAATATACTGTCGCCCATCAACACTGCTACTGAGAGAAATCAACTTGCTAATGCGTCAATTAGGACGAACTGGCGATGCATTATGACTTTACCTGATCAGACTTCGTTTGTATAACCTCCTCCGGCGTGACAGTTGCTCTTCCGGTTGCACCATCTTCTGCCACAGCTTCCATGACCGACCAAGCAAAAAAATTGGAGAAGAAGAAGAAGAATCGAGTGCGGAGAACTCAGGAAGTTGACGAGCTGGTACAGGAGAAGCATCGAAGACGCTACGCGACCATGAAAGCGGTAGCGGGCCAAAGCTCGGGCCTTTGGGCCCGGCCCGGAATTCAACCAATTTTCAAACGCTTGCAAACCAAGGAGAAGAGGCAACGGAACCCGCCAAAGCATGAGCGCCATTGTTGATGGCCCTTCGCTTCTCCTCCTCCTCTCCTCACTTTAATGTCAACGCGCTGTCGCTTCTCACGCTCTTCTCGCAGCCCTCTCGCGGTGCCGTGCAAGTTTTGAGATGCTCGACGGTCGCCGCGGGAGCTCCGAGGTTGTCCTATCTGAGGAGGACGTTCTCGCATCTTTTCCAGGACTGCTCGAGCCAGAGAGCCCTGGTGCCCGGGAAACAGGCTCATGCGCGCATGATTGTAACTGGGTTTTCGCCGACGGTGTTCGTCACGAATTGTTTGATCCAGATGTACGTTAAATGTTCGAGCTTGGACCACGCACTCAAGGTGTTCGACAGAATGCCGCTTCGGGACACCTTCTCTTGGAACGCGGTGATATTTGGGTATGCGGGGAGTGGGAACATGGCAGCCGCGGAGGCACTTTTTCGGTTGATACCTGAAAAGGACGTCGTCTCGTGGAACTCTGTGGTATCCGGTTTTCTACAGAATGGTGATAGTTGGAAAGCGGTTGGTGTTTTTACGGAGATGAGAGGAGCGGGAGTGGCGCTCGATTGCACCACTTTGGCCATTGTTTCGAAAGCATGTTCGTGCTTAGAAGATCTGAACTTGGGAATTCAGATCCATGGACTTGCAGTGAGGATGGGAGTTCATGAAAATGTAGTCGCAGCGAGTGCTTTGATTAACATGTATGCCAAGTGTAAGAAATTAGATAGATCGCTTCAGCTCTTTGCAGAAATGCCAGAGAGGAATTGGGTTTCATGGAGCGCTGTAATTGCCGGTTGTGTCCAAAACAATCAATTGATTGAGGGTTTAGAGGTATACAGGGAAATGCTGAGAGCCGGATGTGGAGTGAGCCAATCCACTTACGCGAGTGTCTTCAGGTCATGTGCAGGGTTGTCAGCATTAGGAATTGGCACTCAGTTACATGGTCATACATTGAAGAGTGACTTTGGAGCTGATATCGTAGTAGCGACAGCCACGTTGGACATGTATGCGAAGTGTGACAACATGGAACATGCTAGAAAGTTGTTTAACTCAATGCCAGATCATAGCTTGCAGTCATATAATGCCATTATTGTTGGCTATGCTCGAAGCGGTCAAGGATTTGAAGCTTTGCATCTATTTAGAAATTTGCAGAAGTCTGGTCAAGGTTTTGATGATATAAGTTTGTCGGGTGCATTAAGTGCATGTGCGATAATTAAAGGGCTTTTTGAGGGGCTTCAAATTCATTCACTAGCAATTAAGAGCACCTTGAATAACAATATATGCGTCGCAAATGCCCTGATGGATATGTATGGAAAATGTAGAGCTTTATCGGAAGCATGCTGTGTTTTTGAGGAAATGACAATTAGAGATGCTGTATCATGGAATGCGATCATTGCAGCACATGAGCAGAACGATAATGTAGAGGAAACGCTCATGCTATTTGCTTCAATGCTTCGATCAAAGATGGAACCTGACGAATTCACGTATGGAAGTGTCTTAAAAGCTTGTGCAGGTAATCAAGCTCTGAGTTGTGGCATGGAGATTCATAATAGAGTAATCAAATCCGGAATGGGGTTGAACTGGTTTGTAGGGAGTGCATTGGTTGACATGTACAGTAAATGCGGGATGATAGAAGTGGCAGAGAAGATCCATTTTAGAACAGAAGAACAGACGATGGTTTCTTGGAACGCAATCATATCTGGGTTCGTAATGCAAAAGCAGAGTGAGGATGCTCAGAGATACTTCTCTTGGATGTTAGAGATTGGTGTAGAGCCCGATAGCTTCACTTATGCAACAGTTCTTGATACTTGTGCTAATCTTGCTACTGTCGGTCTAGGGAAGCAAATCCATGCTCAAATCTTGAAATTAGAGCTGCAAGCAGATGCTTACATTTGCAGCACCCTTGTTGACATGTACTCGAAGTGTGGAAATTTGAAAGATTCCCAGTTGATGTTTGAGAAAGCGCCTAAGAGAGACTTTGTGACATGGAATGCAATGATCTGTGGGTACGCACATCATGGCCTCGGTGAAGATGCCCTTAAAGTTTTTGGGAGGATGCAACTTGAAAACGTGAAGCCGAACCACGCTACTTTCGTGTCAGTTCTTCGAGCTTGTGCACACATGGGACTTGCTGAGGAAGGATTGCAGTATTTTCACTCTATGCAACCTGCATATGGTTTGGATCCCCATTTGGAGCATTACTCGTGTATGGTGGATATTCTAGGGAGGTCAGGCCAAGTTGATGATGCTCTAAAGCTTATTTATGACATGCCTTTTGAAGCGGATGCTGTTATTTGGAGAAGTCTGCTTAGCGCTTGCTGTGACCATGGTAATGTGGAAATAGCAGAAGTGGCAGCAAATTCTCTACTGCAATTGGAGCCGGAAGATTCTTCTGCATATATCCTCCTTTCGAATATATATGCCAATGCAGGATTGTGGAACGAAGTATCGGAGATGAGGAAAGTAATGAAGAGTAACAAGTTAAGGAAGGAGCCGGGATGTAGCTGGATCGAGGTGAAAGATGAGGTACATACATTTCTTGTGGGAGAGAGGGCTCATCCAAAATCAAGAGAAATTTACGGGATGCTTGATCTGCTTATCAATGAAATGAAAGGATCTGGTTATGTGCCTGTTGCCAATTTCCTTCTTGATGAGGAGGCAGAAGAAAACGAATCTGAGGAAGAACTGAGAATGAATGTCTGGTCGTAGTTTGGAAATATTGTTAGATTTCTCTGAACAAGAAGAGGCAAAGTCGTGGATAGGGAAAAGAGAGTGCCATTGGCAAATTGTGCCGCATGTCGATACAGGGAAGCAACTGAAAAGGTGGCATAGCATAACTACGATCTCTTTAGCACAGATACAGTATTTGGTCTCTCCGTGAATGATCTTCATGATAGCAATTACTGCCTACCGGAGAACTCTCGGGATACCCGCTGTTGATGACAGCAAGGTCCGAGATTAATCTCGAAGAGAAGATTTACTTCGAGATTCTCAGGGGAACCTGAAAACTGAATGGGAAGCGCATGCAAAAATGCAGGATTCAGGGTTGTAAGTCACGGAGTATCTTGATTGCAGGAGGACAGAACCTCCATCTTTTCGCTTCTTTGGGCTACATTAATTCTTTCCTGATGAGATACGTGATAATTGTCCTAAAAATCCGGAGTTCGACAAATGATACATTGCAACTTCGGAGTAGCTTTCCACCAGCCGAGTTTCTTTTCTAAAACGCCATGCGCGCGCGCAGACTCTTGGTCGGGGCACGAGCCTTCCCTAGACCGAGAGCAACCGCAACTGAACCCCCAGAGCAATACACCCTCCTCATCAGTTGCGACTTTGCAGCACCTTCTTTTGCTCATTCCCTTTGTCCAGAGGTAAGCGGCAGCTGGCCGCAACGAAAGCGATGCGGCACCCGAGTCATTTTTTTGGCAGCTGTCTACGGATCTGTCACATGTTGGCGAAAAAGTTGAGGACGGTAAAGGTGACATCCTAATGTTTCCCAGTCGCAATCGAATGGACATCTTAACAGAGACCGCTGGCCACAAATGGCTTGTGGACTTCACATCATGCTCCTCCTAGTCATCTTCCACTCTCAATGCGCCACACCATCTTGCCACCACACTTGCGTATCTTTGGAGGGTCGAATTCACACGAGCGCGACGCCGCGTCCCCAACAGTACGGCGGCCCTTTTGTTGGCGAAGCTTGCCAAACGCCGCGGGCCGGCGCGGAGACGGCGTTAACAGTGCCTGCGGGGCCCGCGGGCCCCATCACGATGCCCGGCGTCTCTCGACCCGCGAATCCAATCTCCATAGGACAAGCGACATGTGGCGACGCGACCCGGATTCGACCCACAAAACTTTAATTTTAATTTTAATTTATAAGCACCGTGTTCCGGAGCAATTCTATTTTCCTTTCTATTAATATAAATAAATTCTTAAATTGGCCAATGAGAGACGGAAGGGCCATTTTTTTTTGGTCCAAGGGAACGTGCCAAAAAAATGTTGGGGGCCCAGTAGGCGATCGATTGACATTGCTTGGGTCAGCTAACTACACGTGTCGCAACCACAGCCACGAATTTGATAGTGATACTTATGATTAGTGAGCTTGATTATATTAATTAAATCCGTAATGATGCTCGTTAACGAACGAGGCGTGCGTTGATTGACGAGGAAACACGATGGTAAAGCGTATGGTACCGAGGTACTTTGCGCAGTTTGAACTCAATGGCCCGTGGTCGATTTTGACATTTGCTGAGGTTAGCTTGGAACATAATTTACGAAAATGCACATGAATTTTTGTCCAAGTGTTTGTGGTTGGGACTTGCGATCGATGTGTTGGGTAATCGGACATAGTAGGACTTGGATATATTCCCGACCTTTCGTTTTACGGATGATTTTTATGTGAGAGCTGCGTGATCTAAGAGCTCGGGCAATGAACACAAATTTTGCGAAGAAGTTCTTTATGGCTCCGCTTTGAAAAGTTAAATTATCAGGTGTGTTGATTGCTCCAAAGCACGAGAGATTCACGAGACTATAATCGAAATTCTAGATCTCCAGGTAAAATAAAAGAGAGTGGATTTTTTTAAGTAGTCGTTTGTAAATCTATTGCCATCAAGTAAGGACCGCGCATAACAGAACACTCTCTTCCTTCCTAAATGGCAATTGCACATCTATAGGGAGGAAAAGGTTTAAGACTTAATTATTTACATAAGATAACTGACGTTCACGTCAGTGATTTCCAGCCAAATTTGCCTAGAATAATTCAATTGGTAAATTATTAAAAGGTTTAAAACTAAATTGGCCAAATTAAAAAAATTACGATTGAATTAGCATAAATGCAATAGAAGTTTGATTATGTAAGGCTTTATGGGAAAAAAAAAAGAGGAAAGGCGAAAGGATTTTATATCATATAACATTTGTGGTCTTTTTTCGCACAATTGTATCTATCGGAGTTAACTAATTATCCATATCGATGGTGATGGATATGAGTTACCACATCGATTATCACTCTATTTATTTCGCGAAAAATAAATAATTTGAAAATTACTTTTCATAAAATGATTGTCGGTATCGCTTAAAATAATTAATCAGCGAAAACTTATTTTCATTACCGATAATAACTTATATCTAAATATTTTCATAAATGAAGATAATAATTTTCGTTCATTTATTTTTACAAACAATACGAATAATCGTTTTGCAAACCGTTTATTCTTCCGCGAAATGAACTGAGAGCATGCATTTAAAAATTTATCTCGAAACGAAAACGAGCAATACTTATTTACGCAAAAAATAAATAAATAAAGCGGGCGGCGGGGACCGCGTGGAGATATCTTCTACGTCGGAGTGCGGTAGCGTAGCTGCTGAGATTTCTTTTTATCGGCGGCCCGATCTGGTCGGCTCGGCCCAAATCCGTTGATTTTTTCTCACGATTTGACGTTGACTAAAAGAACAGTAAACAATAAAAGTAGAACAGTCAAATAAATAATAATAATAATTCCGACCAAAAAATAAATAATAATAATAATAATAATAATAATAATGGTTTTTGTTCTTTTGCTAATTAAGACAGGCCCTACACGTCAGCGGGACGCCGTCCGTCCTGAGATTGGTCCCAGATATTCCTAGTCCCCATAATTGAACATTCACGGGTCCTTTCCTATCGGCATTCCACATTATCGTTTTAATATTTGGCATGAGCGGGGAGTGCTATCGTGCCTTTAATTAAACCAAACTAGGGGTGAGCACCGCACCGGCCCGGCCGGTTCCTGGGCAGTTCCCAGTTTCTAAATTTGGAACCGATAATAATCGGTCCAGTTCCCCATTCTGGACGTGAACCGAACCATCCTGACCGGATCAACGGTTTTTCTTTTGTTACTGCCAAAAGGCTGGAGAAGAGGACAAGAGCGGCGTTCATAGACACGCTTGCACTCTGCAAAGTGTTCCATTTCTCCAAGAGTTCAGAAACAACGTTCTTTCCAATCTCTCGCCTAATCCTGGTCTAGAGAATACGAAAGAAAAAAAAATCACGCCGGTTCTTGAATCCATCCGGGAACCAGATCGGTCGGTTTGGTTTCAAGACTAGATGGGCTACTTTTCTGGACTTATTTCCGGTTCCAAAATAGGAACTACCCCGATCTATAATCGGCCACCCACGATTCAAACGCGCATGTCCATGATTTTTTTTTGCAATTTTTTGTTGGAGAGATATATTAAGCAAGCGTAAGAAAAACTTCCAAGAATCAAAATCGAAATATCTTACTAAGTCTTTTCTTAGGTCAGGGACAGTACATATTCGCCTTTTATTACCTTAGAAGTTTTTTTCCTTTTAATTTAGCGGTAAAGAGGTGTTTATATCAACTATCGCGCACCTCAGCTAGTCAGTTTTCATAAACGATCATAAAGGTTCGGTCTTTCATATTGGCCAGCGCATTTAGGATTTACTCGCGCACCGCTGCTTCTAGCAAGACTCGAATCCGAGACCGTAATTGAGACGAACATACCCTCTTGCCATCTAAGCCGACACCTCGTCGGCAAAGCTGAAACTTAGGGAAACACAACACGCGCCCTAGAGTTCCATTTGCCATGTACATTTCCTTTCCTTAGGAGGAGCTATATGTTTGGCAATTTGCAGATGTAACCCCGGACGTGCATTTAATTCAAGCGCTTGCTCAAGTGGATCGATTCTCAAGCCAACTGGCTTCGAGCCTTAACGACAATAATTGCCAGCGAGGACTTTAATGATGCATCAGGGGAAGCGCGCGCAATTTGCATCTCCCCATTATTTAATCATACTCGCACAATATTATTGCATAAGTAAAAAAAAAAATCCATGAATATTGAGCACTCGAATAATGCAAAAAATTCATGGATATTTTTTTTTAGTATATTTTTTCTGAATTAGATGGCGGTCAATTCGCACGAATCCGTCGCCGCCGCCGACCGTCTTCTTCGTCGTCCATTCCGTCCTCATCTCTCTGATTCCTCTATAAATTGCTCGCCGACGACGCTCCGTTATTGCGAAAAAAAAGACGAGAAAGCAACCATCTTTCGCTCCGCACCTCGCCGCGTGATCGGATTCCGGCGAAGTTCGCCGCTTGAATCGTGCGCCGCGACCAGCCGGAGCGGGTCGGTCGCCGGTCGCCGGCCGGATTTCTCTTCTCGGGGTTTTCGATAAGCGCCCCCGTCGCTTCCCGCGGCCGCGGAGCTCGATCGCCGCCGACGTTCCGCTTCGGTTTCCGAGGGTTTTTGAGACCGGGATCGCTTGGAATCCCCGTCGCTCGTCGCTGCTCCGGGGCGCGCCCCCCCGCGAAATCGGGATTCGCCTTGCCCCCGGAGAACACGCCGGAGCTTGATTCCCGCTCGCTTGCAATCCGCGATTGCTTGACCTCGGAGGTGTTCGGTTGCTGCAGGTGAGTTCGTCTTTGCTTCTAAGTTTGAAGTTTGCTGCGAATCCGATGCTGCTGAGCTTTGAAGCTGACTTTTTTTTAGGTTTGCGAACCAGATAAAGGGCGCGGAGAGGCTTTAGTCGGAGTCGGGATACGGGAGAAGATCGCCGGAAGATGACGATCGGGGATATTGCGCCGAAGAAGGAGAGGAAGTCGCGGAGGAGCAAGGCGGTCGTGGACGAGAACGCTCCGCTGTTGCCCAAGAGGCAAGACGAGGAGGCCAGCTTCGATGAGTTCAATGGGGCTTCCTTCACCGGGGCGGTTTTCAACCTGTCCACCACGATCGTCGGTGCCGGAATCATGGCGTTGCCGGCGACCATGAAAGTGCTGGGTCTCGGCCCGGGGATCGCCATGATCGTCTTCATGGCTTTCCTGACCAATGCGTCCATTGATATGTTGCTCCGGTTTAGCAGGGCGGGCAAATCCGTCTCGTACGGTGGTCTCATGGGGGATGCTTTCGGCAAGTACGGGAGGATTCTGTTGCAGATATGCGTCATGGTCAACAACATCGGTGTGCTCATCGTGTACATGATCATTATCGGTACGAGTTCGAACCATTTCAGTATATTTTGGAATGTTGTCAATGGTTTCACTTGGACTTGGGTTATGAAATTGTTGGAGTATCATCCTGTTTTGACGTTTAGACATTATTTGAAGGGGATGTGCTGTCCGGAACATCTTCGAGCGGGGTTCACCATGCTGGTGTTCTTGAAGGGTGGTTTGGAGAACACTGGTGGAATGGCCGTACCTTTGTTCTTCTTGTCACGACACTAGGAATATTTGCTCCTTTGGCATGCTTTAAGCGAATAGGTAAGCCTTGCATCTTCTCTCATTTGGCTGGGGCATCTTGCATGCCTTCGCTCTGGTCTGATCTTAGTGTTTTTTTTTTACTTGTAAATGGAATTGAAACAATCATTTTTGTCCTGTGCGCGTGTATGGTTTAGTCTACTTTAAATTACCTACCAATTGGTTTGGAAGATCTCACCTGTTAGGATATATAGTTTTGCTAGTCATATTTGGAAGTAATTTGATCTTATGGTGTGTCTTTCAGAGTGCTCAAGAATGGATCTTGAATTTACTGCTCTAATGCATTCTATGCTGCATCTCAGATCTCTAGTGAAGCTATCTTCACGGATATAACTTGATGTTGTTCTTGTTATATTTGGCCACGACTCAGTGATGACTGATGTGATTTTCTTTTTCTGGTTGCAGATTCATTGAGATTCACATCTGCCTTGTCTGTTGCACTGGCAGTGGTGTTTCTTGTTATCACTGCGGGAATTTCAATCATTAAATTGATTTCGGGAGGCGTTGCAATGCCCAGAATGCTACCTGATATAACTGATTTGGCATCATTCTGGAAGCTCTTCACTGTAGTTCCTGTTCTCGTCACTGCATATATCTGCCATTACAACGGTATGCTTGTGACTGGGAATTCATGATGTCCTTGTATTATTGCTCCCACTTCCAAATCTACACGTGTTCATGGCAGAGCATCATTTGCGTGATTAGTCATTTAAACTTCGACATCAACTTAAAAGTTAAAATGAATTGGCATTTATTCAAGTTGATGCTTGAGGTTCTTCTTTTATATAAGATCTTGAACGTTCCAAATGTGCTTGCATTGTAAAAGTGCATGCTTAATTTTTTCCTGGTGTTGGCTGATCCTTGTTTTTTTATGTTGTTTTGACGATCTTAGTAGTATTGATTATTATTCTTTCGGAGCTGTTGTTTGTAATTAGTATTTGTGTGAGTTTTAACCCTGCAAGAGAATTGGTCTATTAAATATGAACTTGCAAGAAGTTGAACCTGAGAAGTTTGATTAAATACGGGCAAATCGCATGATTTGTTTTGATATGTGAACCAAAGAGCTAGACCGGTTAATTGACTTTTGATTTTCTTCACAATTTTGCAGTCCACAGCATCGACAATGAACTCGAAGATTCCACACAGATAAAGGCAGTTGTGGGAACATCACTTGCTCTGTGCTCGTCTGTGTATATAATGACTAGCTTCTTTGGGTTCCTCCTCTTTGGTGATGGGACACTTGACGATGTGCTTGCTAATTTTGACACCAACCTTGGCATTCCTTACAGTTCCTTGCTCAATGATGCTGTTCGTGTTAGCTATGCAGCGCATCTTATGCTTGTATTTCCCATCGTCTTCTATCCACTGCGACTGAACATGGACGGTCTTCTCTTTCCTTCTGCAAGGCCACTTGTTTTAGTTAACCTGAGGTTTACATTGCTCACAACCGGTCTTATCACTGTAATATTCATGGGTGCAAATTTTATCCCCAGCATCTGGGATGCTTTTCAATTTACTGGAGCGACAGCTGCTGTTTGCATTGGGTTCATTTTTCCTGCTGCTATTACTCTGAGGTGAGCATTTGCTTTCCCTCAAGTTCTGAACGTATTGAGTTGGCACCTTCAATAGTGTTTCCTTATAAATTGATCTCTCTGGGCCTTTCTGACAAGACAGATGCTGAGCAATGAACTATGTTTGTTCATTATCAGCTCCACACTTAATTGGAAAAGGATATTTGAGGTCCCTGACTTTGGGAGTGTAATGTGCTGGTTTGTGACTTAAGAAATGATGATGCCACCAATGCAACATGCCTTTGCCAGCTAAGAATGGCAGTACTTTTAGGTTTTCAGTTTTGAGAGAGAGAGGGAGGGAGGGAGGGAGGCAGGCAGGCAGGCAGGAGAGTTTATGAAGTTTTTCTCATTTTACTCTAATGGTTTTGCTTTGTTTGCCATGTGACATGATTAAATTCTATGGTAGATAAGTTCTCGATTCTTCTTGCCGCTTTTTTTCTTGCTACCTGTAAATTTCAATCTGATAGTACCTGTTTCTCGTTGGAAGAATCGTTAAAAACTCAACACCAATTCCACTGTGCTAATTGCAGGGATCATCACAGCATAGCAACCAAGAAGGACAGGATCTTAGCCATTTTCATGATTGTTCTTGCCGTCTTCTCAAACCTGGTGGCTATCTACAGCGATGCTTATGCTTTGTTCAAGAAGCATGAATCTCCCCGTGAATGATGGCTACAGCATCTGGACTTGGTCATGTGGAGAACGAGATAGCAATGGATGCTGAGTCAACTTTAATAACAGAGAAGACATGGGAATCCTTACTCTGTAGGATTCAAACCCGGAAACGTGTGTCGCGCCGGTCATTGTACAAATCTGCTAGTTTGAAAAATGTATAGAGCCATGTGAGGACTGGGGTTAGTATTGTTGTCTTCGGCTCGATACTGCTTTACCAACTATAGACTCGAAATAATAGTGTTGTGATTTAGACTTTATCTCCCTATTTCTTGTTCGAGTTTATTTATGGCATGAAGCTACTCGAATCATGGGTCTAGTTCTTACCTGCACTCACTAGCACCATTGGCATCCGTCGGAGCAAAGTAGGAAGGATGCGGTGGGGAAGTTATCCTTTTCTCATTAGTGAAATCAAAATAGGCATCTTTTGACACCAGCACATTGCCTCGAAATCTAATATCTAAGTACTCAGATTATTCTTCTTGTTCCCTTTGCTTGTTCTCTTAAAATACTGGTCATTCGCGAGAGGTCACCCTTATTGTCATCTGAACTGCCTTTCGTTCTTTCCCCCTTTTGCACGGCTATTAAGTTGTTTTCATGAGGAAGTCTAATTTGTGTTGTCCGTATGCCAGTTTTGACTATCAGACCAACCATGAACGCACCTTGTATACAAGCAAAATGATGCCCCCTCCCTAGAAAATAAGCCCGGTTCTGTCGTAAACCAGCGTTTCACAAGAATGGACAACGACGATAAATGATTGGAACATTCGCCAGCAACATGGAAATACTTCAAGCCTCTGAAAGTTTGATTATCAATTTGAGCGTGTACAAACAGAATTATCTTTTAAAGCTCTCACATTCGGACAATAGCTCCAAGGTTTGAAGAATCTTATACCCTAGTTCATATCATTGTACGAGAAAATCCATAATGAACTTGAATTAGCTCATTTATAAAACATCAATTTCCGGTCGTTACGAACTTACAGTTACATACTACTATAAATAGAGTTGAAACAAATGGATTGTAATGGAGACAAGTTCTTCACGAGCTACAAGCCAATTTGTGGTCTTGCACCAATATACTTAGAATGCACGTGATTTAAGAAGAATAAGAAATGATCAACGACAATTCAAATTCCATCACAACATATGCGGGGGAGTTGCAGGAAGTACTAGATCCTCTTTAACTTATTAGAGCGAGCAAAATCAATTGCACTGATACGTAAGTTTTAAAGCTTCTTGTGCAATTACCCCAACACATTACAAGCCTGGACATCTACTCATCGCTTACAATGACCATATACAACACTGTACATGTAACTAACATGATAAATATGTATGGAATGGTGTCTGTCTGAACTGTTAACAGACTGCAAGTCACTACGGATTACCAAAATTAGCAACAAATGGTACAAGTCTTCTATAATCCCTCCTCCGTCCAAGAGCACAGTTATCAAGCACCCGCCCAAGGATCAAGCGTGTATTCCTCAAAGCTACCTCCCTCGGTGGCAAACCTGGTTCAGTCGACCCTCCTTGCGAGGCCATACTCAGACCTGCCCCAAATGCAGACCCCATGGGGAATTGAAGAGGTCCACTCCTCGCCTTGAAGGACATTTGAGGAGCTAAAAGTTTATCATCACTCCCGAGGCCATTCTCGGACAATAACCCTGGATCTTGTGGATGGGAACCTGTCAAGGAGCTACAGCTCTGCAAGAGGGCTTCCAGAACACTCTGCGCCTCCCAACACAATGTGCTCTCCACCAACTGGGACACTATCGCATACATGTGTGGACTCTGGGCAGCGTCCATGGGAGTATGCTGAAGCAATGCCTTAAGCATGAGAAGCAACACACGCTGGTACTCTACTGGCCCCTTCTCTAATAACCGGAGCAAGTGCCCAAAAGCAAGAGCAGAGTGCTTTGGAAACCACTCGTTGCACAGAAGCGGCGACATACAGCCAAGGAGGTTATCGACACTCTTGATCTCACCCTGGGAGTAAGCCATAAATACCATAGCTAAGTCTTCCAACGATTTTGCTTGACACCAGATAGATATGTTGGCTGCAACCGAGCAAGCCTTCTGATACTGCTGCTGGAGCGGAGAAGCAAGACCCGCCACTAGATCATTGCTCAGCTGCAAGCAGAGCCATGGGAGTAAGCACGTGATATGCATCAAGAGTCTTGTCTCTGCATCCCCAAAAATTGAGTCACAGGAATGCACGGTGATCTGTGAGAGGACATCGATAGAGACGCCATGACTAACAGTCGACATGAGTCCTTTTAGCACGAGAGGCTGAACCCCTTCAAAAACTGGCAGGTTCCCACTGGATGGCGGAATTTCAGAGGCACTTCTGGAATCCATCCGCTGATATTCTCCCATGTCACTACCAGAGGCATCAAGCTCATCTCTGGGCATGCTTGAGAGGAGTACATTTTCTGTTGTTCTATCTCGAAACGATAAGCGATCGATTATACGGGAGAAGAGCTCAAGTACCTGACAGTACACATGAACAAAATCTGTGTGCATCATCGCCACACACCCCCAAAAGAGTTGAGGATAAAGTATTAACTTCTCTGGCTCCATGTTCTCCACCATGACTTGCAATGTCAAGAGAATTTCCATAACAAATCCCAGAACTGGAGGCACTGGGTTTCCTAAGCATCTGTGAAGGCAGCGGAGGAGTGATACACATGTATCGCTGGTAACGGTGGGTCGAAGCGCACGGTAAATCTGGTGGGAGCGACATGCAAGGTGTCTTGAGGTGCACTCCATCGCCCATTTAAGTGCCTCGGTCCCCCAAGTTTCACGTAAATCTCCTTGAAAAAAGATTGCATCAACCATGCTCTGAACTAGGGAAGATAGAAGAGCTGCGCTAGGAAGCTCAGTTCTAGTAACTGTGGGATCCTCATTTTCCCACATCATGCTCCCACGCTTTGACTGGACATATTTGATCAGGCTCACGACCTGCTGTTTGTTCTCTCCATCACTATTTTCAACTTCATATAACTCCAAGTGGCGTCCAGCAAGTGAGTACAACAAATTAACAAGCAAGTGTTGGCAGTGCTCAAGCACAATATCTTCTGAACTATCCATCGACACAAACGTGACATGAAATAGCAGAGGAAGGTGCTCACGGAAGTCTTCATCATTTTCATATGCGATTTCTGCAAGCAGAATCAATGCTATATCTGCATGGGTGAGTGAATGTTGCTGATGCCCTTGCAATGCCGATCGCAGTTCTTTTGCATTTACGGGATGCCCTGCAACACCAGAATGAATCCCCTCTTCTCCAGAGTTTGGAGTATCAATCAGGTAGTCCCCACTATCTCGAGAAACATGGCGGCTTCTCATACTTCCAGTTGAACTTCTGACCCCAATTAATGGCCCTGACATGTTCACCAGAACAGGAAGCAGCTGACCTGATCGTCCTGCAGTTACTGGAAGTATGTTCAGATCAGGAGGCATTCCGCTAAGTGGGCCTGATACACTTCTTCCACTCACAGCTGCTGTTCTCCAGCTCAGGCTGCCACTTGTATTCCGAAGTGGACCGTCAAGGGAACCTCGAACAAGCAGCGGTGACATGTGTGGTTGGCTGTCCAGTAAAGCTGAAACCTGGGCTGCTGGAGGACCCTGAGAGAATTCCAATAAAAAGTTTCCACCTGCATCGCCCTTATTTCCACCTGGCAGAACAGGTTCAATACTATCTTCCAGCATCCTCTGAGACAACTGGAAAACTAAGTGATCAATTGTCCGCTGTGGACATATGCGAGCCAAGTATAAACTTACTCGCTTTGCAACAGAGAAATACGTAGCAAATGCACCACTAATTTCTGTAGATGCATTTGAATCGCAATCTTCGATCCCTTTTGTTATCAGGAAATCTAGAACTGGGCTAATGTTCCTAGGCTTGCTAGCAATAGTCCTCCACAGCTTCTCAATCTCATCTGGAAATTGGTCACCGTGTCGCCATGTCACGTAGTAAAGACTTTTCAACAATCTTTCACTCCAACCAGACTCTTTGAGTTTCCAGAAATTGAGGTTCTCAATCCATGGAGCCATGCATGTCAGGACCTGATGCTGTGCTATAATATCAACTGCATCAAGTTGTCTCTGCATAATTTCCTCACACAGATGCTGACTTAGTTCAGGATGATCTTTGGCCAACTTGCATGACAACTTGTACTGAAACTGTTGGTAGGAATCAGGGAGATTTCCAACAACAGCAGCTCGGTAGCTTCCCGAACCATCAATGCCATCCTCTGCCCACTCACGGTCTGAAAGCGTCTCTAGCATCTGAAGCGCTTCATCACGAATTTGCCTAGATGGATCGACCACCTTGTACAGGATAAGGCTCAAGAGTCGCTGGATTTCACATTTTGGTATTTCTTGCCGCATGTAGACCTCAGCCAACACGCTGAAGTATCCATCAGCAATGGTAGGATCTGAATAGTAGCACTGCAGAAAAGATAAACCTATGTGAGTTCCAAGAGGAGATGACTATGCCATGCCAGCTAGAAGCAGTTTTTAAAATAGCCCAGTGAGCCTAGTGTGTTACAGTCTACAGCTGTAAACAGGTCCAGATTGGTGTAGAAGAGTGTGTGAAAGACACTACCTGATCAATGCATGCAAGAAACAGGTCCAAATTGGTGAGAAGCAGGTTCTTTAAGGCCAACTTTGCCAGTGAAGCACGAAGATGACCACCTCTGTTACGAGCAGCAGTTCCCCGCCCACCTTCTCCTGTGTACTTGGAATAAGAGGGAGTTCGTGGATCAGCCGGTGAGTAACCAAAAGGAGCTCTCGCACTTGGTTCCATAAATAAACTATTGATCCAAGAGATCACTCTGCCACTCATTTTTCTTGCATTGTCATCAAAGCAAGGCCCATATAGAAGTGAAGCCATAGCATTCATCGAGGCCCACTGGATTGCCTCCACCTGTTCGCTAACTTCTCTATCAAAAGAAAGTTTATCTACAGAATCCTTTGACCGAGAATGCTGCGAGGACTTGTACCGCTCAACCTCACGACGATGGTCAGTAACACCATCCTGACTCCATGTGCTCACTGCATCATCACACCATGAGAGAAGCAGATCAAATAGTTTCTTCCTGGTTCTAAGATCGAACCTTTCAGACTTCGATTCAACAAATTCAGGGGCAAGCGTTTTTAGAATAGAAGCAAGTGCATAACGGAGAGGTTGAATCTCATGGAAACTTTCAGGAGGTGCTGAAGTTGTGTGCTTCATTGTCTCATCAATGAACTTCAGATAGTGGAGACGGAAGGCAGGTTTACGGACCAGCATGCCAGGCCAGATACTCTCAGCAATTGTCCGATATATATTAGCAATGTGAATGCGGAGTTCCTCTCGCCGAGCTTTTTGAGACTGTTAACCAGAAAAATGAAAAATAACCCACAATTAACTTTCACTTAAAGGTCAGAATATATAGAAAATTACAAAATTGACTTCCTAAATATGGACAAGACTCCTGCGTGCATCACTTGACCTTGTGAGAGATAAAACTGAACGTGATGGCAAGTACGTTCTTGCTATCCAAAAGTCACAGATAAAGATATAATATGCCGGAAATTCAAGTACCTTCCACTTTGGTTTTCCCTCCGTTTCCATTGAAATCTCATCAATAAATGATGAAAGTTCACCAAACATGATTTCACACGCTTCCAGATGTGAGTGACCGAGTGCCATGGTAGCTGCATGCTACACCAAACAGACGGAAGAAAAAACACTTAGCTGAAAGCACAGCAATTAACCCCATGTCAATAGAATATGCCATAGAAGAAAAAGAAATGGCGCAGTTTTATATTCTGATAAAAGGCAATTAAAACTGATCCACAAGTAGCATATCCATCAAACTAGACTAAGACTGTCATCACACATCATCTTCACAAATATCCATCAACTTTTGACACATTTTGTGCATTCCACATTTAAAAACAGCTAGTCCACCCAGGATGTTGACATTATGAGGAACTTCATGTAGAACCCTCATGAAATAATGTAAGGAAATATCTGCATAAATATGCACTAGAATTTTCAAGATTGCAGAGATATCCGTGTACTTACCGTGTAGGCCTCTGATCCAGATTTTAATGAGGAGAAAATCAGATGGTAGAGATCTTTGTTTACAGCCAAGTCACCAGCTTCTCTACCATCTGGCGGACATGAACATAGAAACATTGCGTACATAAGCCATTGATCCAGTTTATTCTCCATATCTTGTGCCTGTGTCGCCTTTCCACCTAACTCAACTGGTGTAATATGAGCAAGGCGTTGCATGACCTCCACCCTACATAAGTAGTTGCCATTAAGGTCTTTTAATCAAAGGCACCCTTTTCCAAGTTGCACAAATCAGAGATCACAGTGAATAAGTAAATCTAAGATTGTAAACATTATAAGGGGCTGTTAAAGTCATAGCTTCTATAAGTTGCAACTTGTACATTAGCTTTCACACTCTGATAGACTATAAAGATTTGCCACAGTAAACTGATGGATGAAGGGGTGCAGGACAGTTCACTCAAAAATATTAGAGATCCTATACTCCTAGGCAAACAAAAGCAGACTGTAGTACAGCTCTGGAAACATGGCTTCTGAGATATTGTACAATGGAGCCATCACCAGTAACATTTGATAACTCGTTACATCTCTCTCCTCCCTGCTAACAGAATGATATCTCAAAAAGAAACTTCTCCATTATCAGATTGGTCACACTCTGCCATGTCTTTGGTCAGTTTTGGTTATAACTTGATTGCCCTTTGTTCTAGACAATTTTGCAGAAAATATGAGGGCTTATGGGACTGGAGAGCACCCCCTCCTTTTGGCTAGACACTGCCTGATTAGGCTCGCAATTGTAATTTAATTTATGTTCCATGCCGCCTCTCAACTTCAGACAGTACAGCATCCCAACCAATGGACCAAGGTTTTCTCACGAGCTAGCATCCTTTATGCTTACATCAAGGCTAACAGACAAATATCGATTATCAAGCAAAGGGAGATGTCAAATAGCATTTGTTCCAGTGGTTAGGAGGATAAAACTAACGTCGGCCGACATGATTAACTTACTTTGCTTCTTGAACAGAGCTAGGACATAGCTCGGCAGCATACTTTATAAGCTCACTCAGACACCGAGCCCACCTATTCTTATCAGGGCTGTCGAATATTATTGACTGAAGTGTCACATCAGGAGGAATGACATCAGATTCTCGTCTCAAATCAAAAGGACACCCAGAATCCCAATAGCAGCTCTGAACAATTTCATCCTGTAAGGACAGCTGAAGTAAGAACATTGCAATTCACACACTAATCCCCATGCAAAAATTTAAGAAAGAGTTGATGAAAGTCATTGCCCACCCCATGTTCTTCGAGGACATCGATTATAAAAATAGGCTGGGCTTCACTAACAAAATAGTCCTCTGAGTGTTCACGTGCTGAAAGGTTTCTTATATCATTCCTCAAGGCACGAACACAACGTAACAACTCCAGTGCGGTGTGTCTAATCTGGCTGTCAACAGAACTGAGAAAGATAAGACCCACAGCATCTATCTCTGAAGCATGAAACTCTATTTTCTCAGCTGAATGATGGAAAGAAGGCTTCTTGAATCCCTCATATGCCCGATCGACACTCTTCACCTCTTCCACATTGGAGTCAACCCTATTTTCAGATAAACAAGCTCGCCAAAAACGCATGAGTTCTAATAGGCGCCCCAATGAAGTCTGAATGAGTAGTGGGAACTCATCAGGAAGTCGCAGAATAAAGTTGGCCATC
Source organism: Syzygium jambos (assembly GCA_031216235.1). Taxonomy (NCBI): domain Eukaryota; kingdom Viridiplantae; phylum Streptophyta; class Magnoliopsida; order Myrtales; family Myrtaceae; genus Syzygium; species Syzygium jambos. Next base: position 18,612,773 of record CM062228.1, read on the forward strand.
CCTCTCATAACTGCGAAACGACGATGGGGAAGATACCTCACAATCCGATTCAGTACTTGTACTGCTTCCTCACGAACACCAGGATCGATACTTATGCCATGTTGAGGTATTATTTCGGTTATTTTGTCACTTCGGCCAACTTCTTCGATCAGATAGGGTATGCACTTCAGCACTGACCTGAAGAGAGATCCTTGAGCCTTGTCTTTGGTCACAGCATCTAGAGTAGCAGAATACGTCAATCGAAGTGTTTCAGCAGAGAAGTAATGAATACTAAGTAAATTTGGATATTGACCCTGGAAATTATTTAATCAATAAGACATCACCACATATGAAAGGTCCCAAGGAAGCTGTTGTACTCTGGAACTTTCAAGTATTTCACACAGCTGCTTTCAAACATTGTTTCAAGCAACCTTACATCAATCACCATTACTGTATTTGCTATCAGAAGGGCCGATTTAAGTTTCCAAGACTACCAGTCTCAGAAAAAACATCAAAAGACGGCTAAAGGCATTTGCTTTGAACAGCTCTTTTTTCTCATGCGGAATGGCTGCCAAGCAGGTCATGAAGGTCAAGCCTATTCTCAGGTAATGTCTTTATATTTAACAAATAAGTTATTTGCACTCCTTATACACACACAACGTGATTCAACCATTTTGTCCAACAGCAATAACAGTTAATACTTTCTTTTGTATACTCCAATCAGATCCACCAGCAAGCAACTCCTTGGTTAAGAAAAGTGGTGTTGACTGCATCTTCAAGTTAAAACAGATCATAAACAGAATCCTCCATGAGAAAAAAAAAATGGATCACTATGTTCATAGGCCGTGATTTATAGATCAGCATGATTGTGTGTGTTTTTTCAGCAAATAAATTCTGAGATGTTTATGAAACTCCATGCAATTTAACAGGCCAGTGCACATTAAATTCTTTCCAATTTTTATAAACAATTTGTAGTGGCTTACAACTGGAACAAAATGCCACTAAGCAATCGAGCGTATGGGAGGAACGGAACTAATTTAAGTCAAACCAGGTGCCACATGCTTACAAGACAAATGTACACAGTTTATTCTATTATATGAGCAACACATAGATAAACCATAAGAAAATGATCACTTTTCTTGTTATTGTTATTAGGAGATCCACTCAACAAACATTCTTAGAGATCCATTCCAGCTATGTTCGTAGCGAAGTTGAAAAATGCTAGCCCTCTTTGAGGTCAAAATTCAAGGAAGCAATCACTGTACTTGTTTTAGACTTTTCGATGGAACTTTTATAGAAATTAATACCAATTGCGGTCCTTGAGGAAGTTAGAAGAGCCTGACTGTAAATCCGATGGCAAGACCTCACTATCAGCTCAATGGCAGCTTTAACTTTTGGAATGTAGTGGCCAATGTCGTGATCTGCTAATGCAACAAATGTCAAACATGTTCAGTTAAATGGTCAAAGTCAACCTCTGGAATGAACAACAGGCTAACTGACAAGCTAGCCGACCTTTGAATATCTCCAGGCCGAAGTGCTGGCTTGAAGGAGTCATCACAATGGAGAGCAGAGCTCTGAGGCCAATCACCTTCGCTTCACTTGGGCTATCTTGCTTAAGCAACTCTAACACCATGTGATTCATGGCAAAATCAATGTTATGCTCTGCCATTGTCACACAGAATTCAACAAGCTTATCATGTTGCACATCCTGATTGAGCAATCCTTTCCTCAGAACTGTCAAAAGTTGAGAGGTCACACTATCTAAGTAGTCCCATCTGCGATTTTGGGCATGGCTAGATGCATAAACACTCAAGTAAAACCTCATTGCTCGATGAAGACAGTCCAGGGCCATGAATCTATGATTTTTGTCCTGCAGTAATGCCAATAAAATATGAGTAAATATGCAATAAAAGGCAAACACTATCTATAATCTACAGCTCGACATCAGAACATCTCATCCATGTTTCTCTCTTGTCAGTTGACTGATAACTGACAGGACTTACTCTGAGAAGCTTGTAGAGTTGTTCCATGTGAGAACTTAAGCCGCTGTTGAAGGTTTGAGGATCTCCAAGGCAGAGAAGAAGAGTTACCAATGGGTAACCAACCTAGTCAAAAGAACATTGTAAGAGTCGATATAATATAAATCATTAAGATTCAGAGAGTCAGAGAGATGCAAGAAGGTATGTGTATTGAGGAGAACTAAAAAAATAAAACTTGTGAAGTAAAATATTCACATGGTAGAAATTTTATAAAAGTCTCCATGGAAAATACATAAATTTCAAGGAACTTGATGAGTTAATCTTCCACTCTGGCATTTCAAAGTCCTTTAGTTGGTGACAAAAGAATCTTGAAAGTTCTGGCATTCATGCTGCACACGTTGGTGTGATAAATTGCGTAAATACATGATGAAGGCATCAATACTTTTGGAGATAGAAATTCCGGAAATAGAAGTTTCTCTCTATGGGTTAACAAATGGCAAAAAATATGAATCTCACTAAAGAGTAAAATTTGATAGAAAGTCACTTACTGCAATGTGTTTGCTTTGCTTGTCCATCCATTGCATAAGCTGCCCTCTTATACGGCCAACAGCTTCATACCACAATGTAAGAGCAGGCTCCACACCTGATGGAGGCCACTGGCTTTTCCCACCATCGGCAAGTGGGGCTAGGATGTTTGAAAGCATATTGCACAGTGCATGATGAAGCTCGCTTTTCCGTTTATGAGGAGCCCGTATGAGAGGGTTGGCCTTTGCCACAAACGATGCCGATGCATTCAATCCTCCCTCAGTTTTAACCTGGCATCCACTCTGTTAAAAAATACCAACACTGATATTCACTGAGAGGAAGAAAAATAAATGGATATGCCACTTACCCCAAGTTTCAAGTAGCGCATGCCATTTATTATGCTAAGAGTTTCACCTCGAGCAACATTGCTATCGATAGAACGAGTCTTGAGTTCATCAAAAAAGCGCTCAGTGATGGAACTGAATCTGTGAAAGCAATGAGAAAGAACTATGTTGTTGGAAGGGTTTGACTATTCAGTTACATAACTGAGCATTCAGCAGTTGACCAGCACACTGTTGTCGTCGTTGCAATACGGGATATACTTAACAGACTGATATAGGCAGACATTCCACCAACAGCTGAAAGTTCTCATTCTTCTTCTCCTTTTTCCGTTTTCTTTCCAAACTATCAGAACCCAGATGCCATTTTCCACACTGGACTACAACAGCATCCAAATAAAGCCAAGGTAGAAAAAGCGAGAAGGACAGAAATCTATAGAGAACCTCCTCAGCAGAAGAACCCCCTTTCTCTTACAGGAACTTTCATAATAATGATTATACTAATGAGAAGAAAAAAAACATGACGATTTTGTTGACGATATAATTGACTTTGTCCGGCAAAAGAGATTGCCAATTAGCACAAACAACATTCATAAATTGTGCACAACCTGGAGATGGACCTGCCAACTCCATAGCAGGTAAAACAAAAGGTACATATCTCATTTACCAGAAGTTTGCACCTAGGACCTTCGAGTGATGACAATATGTAACCATCCTATGAAAACCCATCTTCTTGCCCTCTCATCCAACCAAAGGTAACAAAACCAAACTAAGAAAAAGAAAAGGAAACAACTGCTTTCTCAAGAACCAGCTCATCCACTTCTACCAAGCAAGGGAAGAATAAAGCATTATTTATAACAAATTATACCTGATCCGAGATAAGGCACCTAAAAGCTGAGCTACCAAGTCAAGAAGAAGCCCGCGCAAATCAACTAATGAGGGATACTCAACCTGGCTTACCACCCTGGAATAGCAGTTTAGTCAACTCATAGATAGAAAAGCAACAAGCACTAAATCAAAAGCTGTTCAAAAGACAACATAAAAAATAAATCTGCAATACATAAGTTAATCTGCTTGCTGGATGTCATGGCTATATATGCATGTTGCAGGCATGATGCTGCCTAACCATGCCAATCAAATTAAAGTTGTGGCTATTCAATAGGCAATCAAACAAAACAAATGCTTGAAGATGGGATTGTTAATTAAACAGTTGGCGGCTAACAAGGAAAACTGACACAATTTGTATGCATCAGTTAAGAATGAAAAGCCAAAGTTGAACTGAAGTAAAGACTAAGTGGCCATTGAATTTAGAGTAGTCTCATGGGAAGTCGCTAGAATGGATTTGAAATCACAAAATTTCACCATACCTATTAAATTCACTTCCCCCCTTCTTCTTTTTTCAGGTCAACATTTTTGTGTTTTTTAACCATTTTCCATACATGCACTTTATCACTCCAACTTGCAACAAACAACTAGTATAAATTTACACTGCCAAAGAAACCTAATGGGCGCTCTGACACCTCTCAATTCTCACTTTCACATGCAAACTCCAATCTTGTCTTCCTCAAATCAGAAAACCTTAATTCCATTCATCTTCAACAAACCAGACTAACTACTCAGTCTAACTTGCAAATCATTTTCAACCCCTCTCTCTCTCTCTCTATCTCTCTCAATATAACTTCTTTTGAACAAACCAGACTAACTCCTCAGTCTAACTTGCAAATCATTTCCAACCTCTCTCTCTCTCTCTCTCTCTCTCTCTCTCTCTCTCTCTCTCTCTCTCTCTCTCTCTCAATATAACTTCTTTTGCCTTTCGGCCAAAGAAAGAAACTTCAAAACAAGATTAAAAGGAGAGAAACAAAGGCTCAACCATTAAACAAGTCTAACTGCTACAAGTCAATTGGTTCAACAGTTGATATTTCAGTCGGTTTCTCATTCTGGGTTTGGAACTATCCAAACTAAAACTTTTGGCTCAGTTTGATTTGAAAAGAAAACTGGAAAGACCAAATTTACACTCATAGTAGATCTTGCCTAAAACAACAGATTGAAATCATCACGATTTGTGCTCACATTAATAATACAAACCATATTTTTCACCAGAAAATTGCTGCCTCAATTTGCACATTTTCATGATACAAAGTTTATACAGAAAGTAAGATGTAAAACTAGGTCAAAGGTCCAGAAAGCATCATCTGCACATCAGTAACCGAAGTCTCTAAATTGAGATGGTCTTCTACAAGATGGGGGCGCCTATAATTGCCATAGTTCCTTAATATAAACATTACAGCGAAGCCTCACCTGTCGGCATTAATTAGCCAATCAAAAACAAAGTTTTCAAGCCCCTTCCAAAGCTTTTCTGCCATGAAAATAATTCCACCAAATTAGTTCGTTAGCAAAAGAGCAACAATACAAACAACGATATAGTGACACGTAAGCAATTTGTTACACCATCACAACCAAAATAGAAATTGAAAGAGTGACAAAACCTGTGAGTCCCTCCTGAGGACAGCATTCTACAAACCGAATACATGCCGAGCAAAATATGCATTCCACTGCAAGCTGAAGGAGAAAGTATTATGCAGTCATCACAAAACTCAAGACGGTGGCATTAATACACATAAGTGTTGAAGATAGGGAACACGAACTTGTAGTATTTCAGTATTGTTTTCACGCATTACAAGGTATTGTCCAATGCAAAGGCAGTTTGAAGTTGAGAATCACATTTGTTGAGATAATCCATCAACCAATCAAATTTCAGAAAGAGACATATATTCGTTCTTAAACTGTGATATTTAGAGAAGCCATGAATGTGCAAAGACAAGCAAGTGCACTAGCATGCATGTCCATGAACATGCACAAGCACACATAGAATCACATGCAACAAAATCCTTTTTGTAGGGAAAAACGGTAATTAGTCACAAATGATTTTGAAATGTCAAAAATAGAAGCAATACCTTCCTCTGGAAAGTAGATGCATCATTCGCACCTTTTGGGGACTCACTGAAAAATAAATCCAGAAAGAGTATAATAAGCAATAAGATAACGAAAATGTTTATTTCACCCATATCACAGCATATGAAAAAAGTGACAAGTTCTTAACCTTTCTAAGTTTGCTACCATAACAACTCAAGGAGATTGATAATCTCTTTGAACTATCATTCACGATATAGCTACCCTTACAACTTTCAACGACATATGACACGGAATAAAGATGTACTAGCTTTGACTTGGCTGAACACACAAAAAAAAAATGAAACTTCCAACTAAGCACAACGCAAACTTGGTATGACATGTCTGCAATTCCTCTCGACACAGTGTTTTGAAAGTGTCCTGGTGTTCATACCAGATGGCCAATCAGTATGTGGTTTAACCTATTCAACCAGTTAAACGCAGGGATTTTTTAGCAAGTTCATCAAGAAAAATTCTCACTATACATAATTTAATGCAAAAGTTGACAGAAACTTCGCTCAAAATGAGTCGGCAAAGGCGTGGCATCACTCCTAAGAGGACATGGATGTCGGTCCCACCAACTACAAATGAACACTTTCTTGAAAGGGCACGTGTAAATTACTTTCAGTAAATTATTCGCCACAACGGCAACAAGCATGCGCTCAGATCAGCTGGTCCAGCGTTAATCTGCCTACCCAAATACAAGCCCCACTTGCTGGACTAGGTAAAGGACAAGAATAATCATAAAGATGGCGGCTCAATTATCAAAGAAGCAACAATAGTGGCTTGTAACAAGAAGAGAGAAAAGAAGTTGACTGGAATAATGTTTTTTTACATTTCATTCTTTCTGTTTCAAAATTCAACTATTTTAAGAGAAACAGGTTTCAGATAAAAATACATTGAATCTCTGTGACACCATCTAGACATAAACGAAAAGCAGAAATAGAGAGAGAGGTGCAGCGAAGCCCATAGAAAATGGCTGATTAGTCTATTGGGTGGACTTCAGCTTGCATCAATGAGTGATCTCGTCTTTTGTTCAAAAAGGCTGCACCCAAAGTATATTTGATTGTAACAGGACACGGGTTTGCTCAATAGTTTTCTAGATGGAACAACAAGCACGCACATAATACTAATACTAAAATTTATTCTTCATCTTGGATAGGATGATGTTCATTTTTAAAGATAATTTATATTAAGAGAAACAATTAGAGTCTTTGCATGTGATCAGTCAAAATTCAGTCACCCGATGTCTATGAAGTCATGAAGACACGGACACTAACAATATTCACATGCTAGGTCCCTAAAGACATCTCATAATGCATTTGCAAACGCGGTCAATTATCTTGATGAAGAAATGAGAAGGTACCTTTCTCTCCATCTAAGAAGGGCTTCCAGAAGAGGTATAGGCGTATGCCGTGCAACCATAGCCAATGAATCGAGTACTTGTTCATAGGCTGGATCTGATGGTCGAAGGTACTGCCCATCCTGTGAATACAAATTACGAGAAAACTCAACATACCAACAAACCTAAAGTTCGGCAGCTAATGCCGTTATGCTGTTGGAAGAAAATCCGTCCCCCATGGTCAAAAGAGGATGACAGAGAGAGCCAGTAGTGCTACAGCAGGAAATTCCGTCTATCAGCATGCACCTCGGAGATAATGGTGCCCGCATCAATCCAAACAAATGAACTCAGCTCGCCGTAATCAGCTATAGCTAGACGAACCAGTTTAACACTCTTGCAAATACCAGGCAGCCGTCGCTCGTTTCACCCGCATTTATGCCTAAGGATCCCATCTTATACCGCCTCACCTTGAGGCACACGAACAGCTAGCAGAGAAAAGGGACCTCTATCACGCCACCCAAGAGAGACCGAGACCTAAAACCCACAATTTGCCAAATACTGCACCTTTGTCCCTCATCAATAAGGCCTTCCACAACACCTTTCTCACTCGACAAGTCCCCTTCCTTAACAGTTCAACAGACATTCTCTACGACCTAAACTTCCGACAAAGCCCTACGATTCCGCAACCGGTTCACTTCTCGACACCTAACAGCTTCGGCCGCATCACGCCGGCATTTTGACGAATACTCCAAGCTTCCGTACCCCCCCCCCATCGGTCACGGCGAATACAGCGCCATCTCCGATTCAAATCGGGACCCCATTCAGCCCGAAGAACCGGGCAAACCGAACGCGTCGAGCGAGCGAGGGAGGGAGGGGGCGCAAGAGGAGCAGTGACTGACCTGAGCTTGAGCAGTTTCGATGCGACGGCGAGCGAGCGGGAGGAACCGCTGCAGGAGAGCGTCGACGATCAATTTCGCGGCGCTTCCTGCCTTCATCTTCTCCTGCGATGCTTTCGGGGGTCGCTACGAATCAAATCACTTCCTCCTCCATCTCTTCGACTTTTGCTCGACTCCGCGATTGCTCCGACCTTCCTCCGTCAATCATCCCCTATGCTTTCGTTTCGTTCCCAGTTGTTTCACTTTAGTTTCCATTTAGGAAAAAGCCACCACAAATCCCGAACTTTTTCCCGTGGCACATTTATCCGAATTTTTTTTTTGACACCAAAAACCTCAAATTTTCTTATTTGTGACACATTTACCTCAATATACATTATCCATGAGCATTTTCGTCTTTTCCGATTTTTCTTTTTTTTATTATTTTTTTTTCAGATCCGGCAAGGGGGGCCTCGCCGGCATCGGGCGAGGGCCGCCCGGCACCGGCGAGCCTCGCCCGACGCCGGCGAGGCTCACCCTCGCTCGCCCAGGCGAGGGCGAGCCTCGCCCGACGCCGGCGAGGACCCCCTCGCCGGATCTGAAAAAAAATTAAAAAAAAAGAAAAATCGGAAAAGACGAAAATGCCTATGGACAATGTACATTGGAGTAAATGTGTCACAAATAAGAAAGTTTGGGATTTTTTGTGTCACAAAAAAAAGTTCGAGATAAATGTGTCATAAGAAGAAAAGTTTGGAGTTTTTGGTGACTTTTTCCCTTCCATTTATTACATTTGTTTATGTATTTCGTTTAATTTTACTCAGGTCTTTCGATTTTTGTGTTTTCACATAGTCGCTCCCAAAAATGCTTCTTTAATTACATTCAATTTTTGGCATTCGTGCACATTTTTGTAGATCCTAAACATTTCAAGAAGACCCTTGTTGTATTATCATCACCTCGTGCCCAAAATAATTGCGACTCTCGGGATTCGAGATGCTTTCGTTCAAAGCTGTAAGAGTGTGATGATAAGTTATATTTCAAATCGACCAATTACGTGCGAATTGTTGTGACTCATCCCTGACTCCAAAAAAGAACACTCCTTGCCCATGATATAGATACATGACTTCCTCTTGTGGGAGGAGGAAACGCTGTATTCAAATGACATGGTACTGCGGGGGTAATACTGAACACTTGAGAGAAGGCGCAAAAGTGGAGGAAAGGACAGTGGCGTGGAGCAACGTTAGGATTAGGTATACAAACACAACAAAATTGAGAATAAAAAGCGGGAAAGAAAAATCGAAATACAAAATTTTATCTCGGTCCATCGTTAAATTAGAGTTACGTCAAGAAAATCCTCCTACTTTTTTGTTACAATTCTCAATTACAAAAAAGAGAATATATAAAGATCGCTCGTAAGCTATTTATGAATCTAAATTTAAATTACCAATAAAATATAGGCCAAAATTGCAAAAACCCTCTAACATCGCAAGGCCGTGACCCCCTATGACCCCCACTGGGCAACTTTCGAGCCCCGCTTACTCACCAGAGAGCAAGACCCTTATGCGTTCCCGTCAATAGAGAGTATGAATCACATCTCAACAAAGTGTTAAAAGTCGCGAGAGAGGATAATAATGACATTGTTATAGATAAAAAAAATATTTTTTATTGATTAATTATTTTAAGTGATACGAGTAATTATTTTCAAAAAAATATTTTCTATATTATGTATTTTTCGTCAAACAAAGACACCTAAAAAAGAACAAATATTTCTCACTTCTAGTCCATAGAAACCTCGGACGACATCTTGTCCGAGCACATTTTCATTTTTACGGACGCCGTCGGCCGACGTCGGTCTCCCGTCGCCACAACTAAAAATTCAGACCGCCCTGCTCATATCGCACGGCCACTTTCTCACTCCAATTCTCTCTCTCTCTCTCTAGCCGCAACCGCCATGACGACCGCCATGGGTCCTCCGCCTCCGAGGGCCTCTCAGCTCGAGCCCGACCCGCCCGCCGAAGCGGAAGCTCCCGACACTCTCCCGGAAGAAGAAGAAGAAGAAGAAGAAGAAGAAGCAGCAGCCGCAGCCGCAGCCGCAGCCGCGGCCTCGACGATCTCCTCCGCCGCGGTCATTCCGATGGCTCCGCCTCCTCCGCGAAACCCTATCGCCTCCTCCGCCGCCAGCGACGCCGACGCGCCGGACCCCGACGGCGGCTCCACGCCCGAGAGCCGCGCGGCGAAACGCCCGGGCGCCGCAGTGCCTTACGCGATCCCTCCGTGGAGCGAGCCACCTCGTCACCAGTTTTCCCTAGAAGTGCTCAAGGACGGCGCGATTATCGATCAGCTCGACGTGTGAGTCTCTTTGCGTCGTGCCTTGAGTCGTGGACGCGAGTTCCTACGAGTAGCCTTCAATTTACACCACGCTCTTTTCGCGTCATCTGAATTCAATGTGTTCGTCTTTGGGATTTTAGGCACGAGAAGGGGGCGTACATGTTTGGACGGGTAGATCTGTGCGATTTCGTGCTTGAGCACCCCACCGTATCTCGATTCCATGCTGGTAATGCGACGATTCCTCTTTGTGTTTTCTCTAAAATATTCCTTGTGGACACATCCATGCCGTTCTGCTGAAGAATCTTGAATCTTTTGCTGGCTAAGGGCAATTGGAGAAAGGAATTGCTAAAGACTAACCTTAATTATGGCTTAAGTTTGTAAATGAGCTGTTAAAAGATGTTTGCTCAGGATGTGTTCTTCTGACTGCTTGGTTTCACCTCTTTTGCTAGTTCTGCAATTCAATGGGGAAGGAGATGCGTATATATTTGACATTGGGAGTACTCACGGGACCTTCGTGAACAAGAACCAGGTACTATAGTGGCAAGTACCTCTTTACTTAATTCAGACAATTGATCACGACCAGTACATAAGTTGGATTGCTGCTAGGCACATGGCATGCCTTATGTCTCTGGTTCAAGACCCCCTTCAAGTGCAGTTTTATTGTTTATTCACAAAAGAGACAATTTGCTGCTGTAGAGAGTGCATAATATCTTCTCTTAAGTATGCATTGCATCCCATGGTTTTTATCGATAAAATTTTTTGCTTTGAAATTGCTGAAGGAATTAACCGTAATTTGATTTATAGCGATTTTTGAAAAGAATCGTATGTTTGTGTGATGTACAGTGGGAAGTTTCATCTTAAAACAGCCGAAATATTTTTTTTCTGTTGTATCTAAGAATTTCACCAAAAGTCTGACGTGTCAAGTGATAAGACAGTATGAAATTTTTTAGAGTACATAACTTTCCTTTATTTGATGTAGCTCCGTGGATCCCAAAGTTTCTCAGAGCCACCTGATAAAGACTTTGAATTGTTCATGGGTGTTTCTAGATGCTTCTCTGTTTTATATTCTTGAAAAATCAATTTTCACCATCGGCAGAAACTTAAATTTTCATGCTTCTACTAGGCAATAGGAGCAATTCTTATCAAATTTTGTTTAATAGGTCTTTCTTTTGCCTTTAAACAGGTCAAGAAAAACGTATACGTGGACTTGCATGTTGGTGATGTTATTCGGTTTGGCCAGTGAGTTTCTTGATCTTTTTACTTGTAATATCAATCATTTTCCATCTCTATATGTTCCCCCTAGCCTTCATTGCCTGAACCATTTGTTATAACTAGGCCAGGTGGACCCGTGGATATAATTAGTATAATCAGGAACTGATCTCAAGTCTTGCACGTGTCAATAATTCATTGCTGAATGTACATATCATATAAGATCTACTTTTAAGCTGATTACCTTATGCCAAATCTCCTCAGTTGCATTTGACAAGGTGTATGGATATAACAAAGGGCACGTTTCTTTACAAAAATGGAAATATTGGAGCAGAAAATAGAGGGCACTTGATGCTTAAGGTGTATGTTCGTGTTTGCTTGGCGCAATCATGAGCGTTATTATTCCTTTGCTTGTGCAGATCTTCGCGGCTGTACATATTCCAAGGTCCAAGCGACTTGATGCCACCAGTAAGATTTCCAAATTCTATACTTTTCCTTTGTTGATATGATTAATGACTTTCACTAATTGAGCACTATAGCACATTAACGAAAGCTACTAGGTTTGTTCTCTATTACTTTTGGTGCCATGGTCATACTGATATAGTTTTTACTATTATGGAGCTTTTCTTATTATTAACTTCAGTAAAGCGCTACCCGCCGGAACATTTTGAGATATCAAAATAATATACAGGATTCCAAAAAGACGTAATTTTTTTATCGGTATTACATGTGACTGAAGAATCACTGCGAGAAATACTTTGAACTAATTGAGTAAGTGTACATGTAATGTATATGAATCAATTGGAGGAGACAGATGGGTTCTAACGTCATTAAAATCTGGAACCGTTTGAAGCTTTTCAATTTTTCTTTTAGGGCCAACAAAGAGCTATGCCTCCTATGAAGCTGAACAAAAGTTCAATGTGGCCCAACAGTGTGCTGGAGAAAAGAAGTTATTTCGGATAGTATCCTTGGTGATGCCTGCTAAAATGCTTGAGCCTGATAAAGTCTTAAAGAATTATTATTCAGGAAAAGAAGACTTAATACGTAGCTTGTCCACACTGCCTGATCTGGCTCCAAATGCGGGACTGACCATTTATGTTTATATAAATGCCCGATCAATACAAAGTAGGGACACTTGGTTAATCCATTTGTACCTTCTTCAATGAGTTTTAGCTTTTCTAATTCGCTCGACATTGTCCGTTTTTACCTTCATGACTATTATTGTTTAACCTTACTACACAAAAACAGAGAATAGAGGTTCCTGTTAGTGTGGTGATGCAGTTTAGTTTTTGTGTTATGCCCTTGGGAAGTGTTAATTTTTTTTCCTTGTTTTTACAGGAGGCTGACGTGAAAGTTATTAGAGATGCGAAAATTCGAGAAGAGATGCAAGACAGGGAAGCATCTCTTCGACGGGCAAAGGAGGAAGCGTATCTTGCGGATGGTATCTCCTGGGGCATGGGAGAGGATGCTGTTGAAGAAGAGGAGGTCTGTGAGAAGTTACTTTTTCTTATGATGCTTGCAGCTCTTATTTGCCTTATATATGCAGTTTTAGAAAAATATGGAAGGTTTCATATGCAGTTTTTTGTGCTTCTATTTCATGTGCTGAATCTGTGTTTTATTATGGCATTCTGATGAGTTTTTCAAATGGTTCCCTAAGTTCTCTGAGTTCAGGCTTTGTTGTTAGAAATCTAAAAAAGATCGATTATTGAACTTATAAATGAGCTGGGATTTGGATGACAGGATGATACAGAGGAAGTGACTTGGCAAACTTACAAAGGGCAGCTCACGGAGAAGCAGGAAAAAACCCGTGAAAAAGTGTTGAAACGAACTCAAAAGGTCAGGGTTTTTAGTTCATTATGAATATTGTTATTGTTGGGAATGCTTATATGCCTCTGCTTTTGAAGCATGACATTAAATTTCTTGTATCAGTCAGGTTTTTCAGTCCATTATGAATTTTCTTAGTGTTTAGAATGTTTATATGCCTTTGCTTTCAAAGCATGACATTAAATTTCTAATATCAGTAAGGTTTTTTAGTCCATTATGAATTTTGCATGTATTATATCAATTTAGAGCCTCTAAACACTAATCTCAAGCCACAATAAGAGTGATCAGTTTGAAGTAATAAAGGTCATGCCCAAACTAAAAGTGAACCATAGCCAGAAAGCACAAGTGAGGACGAGCAGGTTATAATGCCCTTTAGAGAGCAAAAATGCTTTGAAAGCATATGGGATCATTTCATGAAAGAGAAGAGGCTATAGAATATGATTAGAGGAGGGATAATTTTATTTTTTTTGGGATTATCAACTACTCTGAGATGAACACAACTTTCAGTCTTAAAGTATACTCTGTTGGAAGAGATCACATGGCTGGTTGTCATTTTTTGGTGGCGTCATTTATTTGTGGTCTGCGTGATGCTTTGTGACGTCCAAAAACTTAAATTTAAGAGTGGGATCCTTCAAGTTGTATTTTGGAAAATGCATTTTTTGGCCAAACTGCGGTAAGGAAAATTTGTTCCATGGTTCTTCTATGACAGGGAAAAAGGTCATTGGGTAGGGGAAGACCGGAAAAGCATTGGGTAGCGGAAAAAAGTAAGAAAGGATCTTGAGTATTTAAATCCGATAGAGGACTCAATACCAAGTAGAGCCTAAGGAGCTAGAGGATTGATGTGGCCTACATCACTTAGAAGGTTGTCTCAAGCTGAATATAGGTCATTCTGTGATCAAATATGTAGAGCAAGCATTGGGTTAATTCGGCTATGGTCGCTAAACTTTAGTTGAATTTTGCGACCAGGTTTCTAAACTTTGATTTTAATTACCTAATATACTAAAGTTTCACTCTCGCAATTGATGCACTTTGACTACAAAATATTTGGGCAAATTGCTTACATGATGGACATGTACTGATTTTCTCAAAGTCCGGTCATTGTCACGAGGCACCACGTTAATATGTCGCTAGAGAATTGGCCGGATTCTGATCAAAGTGCATGAATTGGAAAAAGAAAAGAGAATGAAAGTTTAGTGTATTGAGTTATTGAGATCAAAATCCATTGACCTGATTGCAAAATCGACTGGAGTTCAGTGACCCCTAGTGAAACTTACCCATATGCTTCGTAGTATGTGATTTGGCCATCCTACAATCAAAATGATTCGCCTGCATCCTTGATTATCTTTGATCCTATGCTGTGCAAGTTATATAGTATGGTTACAGTCATCTAATGTCAAAATGATTCGCCTGTCAGTTGCTCATTTTTTTATTCTATCTTGATTTTGATTTACAAGAAAATTACAGAACCTCAATATTCTTAGCTTCAGTGTAGTTTTCTGACTCACTCCTCGCAAATGAAACACGTGTGTAAAATCTCAACTCTTGTTTGGACATTTCATTTTGAGAATTGGTGGTAGTTAGCAGATCAAATATGATCAACAGAAAGATTGTTGTCACTTTTGAAATATTAAGCTATAAAGTTTGGAATGCTTTATATCTTGTGTAATGTGTGAATCTGATTGCTTGCCCCATTTATTTTTCAACTGTAGATTGCTCACATGAAGAAAGAAATAGATGCTATCCGTGCTAAAGACATCTCTCAAGGCGGACTAACGCAAGGTCAACAAACTCAAATTGCTCGTAATGAACAGAGAATTACTCAGGTAATGTAAACATTACTGGTCTGGTTCTTTTCAATTTGATATGATCATTTTTCAGTATTTGTCATTTAGCAAGCAAATAGTTTCCTTCATTTCTTTGCAATTCACATTGCAATTTTCTTTTTCTGTAGATCTTGGAAGAACTTGAAAGCTTAGAAGAGACCCTGAATGATAGCATACGAGAGAGTTTAGGCGCTCGTACAGGAAAGTTATCTCGCAGCACAAACAAAGGTACAACTGAAGATGAAGACGAATATTTGAGGTATCTCATAATTGCCAGCTTCTCTTTCTGACTTGAAGATTTGCCATTTAGCTGGTAAAAAGGGAATTAAAACCCGAACAAGTGATAACTGGGGCTATAATTGGATTTCAAAGGAATAAAAACTGGGACTGCATTATTGAATTTAATGCATATTATTTTTGGTTCTTTTTCAGTGATGACGATGAATACTATGACCGATCAAAGAAAAAAGCAAATGTCCCTAAGACTGGCCAAAGCCAAGCCGTAGAAACTGCAGACACTCTTCTTGACAAGAGGGATACAATCACGAAACAAATAGAAGAGAAGAAAGAGCTGCTTCTGAATGAGAAGAACAAAATAGAATCAGATACTGCAGCAGAAACTGAAGCTGGAGATGCACTTGATGCTTACATGTCTGGGCTTTCATCTCAGCTTAGTAAGTAATTCCACTCAAGGAAGTTTCTTACTGCACTGTTGTTTGATCAACTTGATTAAGACCATCTTGCTTATTTCCTTGTCGCTGATTCTCTGTTTCTATTTCAGTCCTTGACAAAACTACGCATATCGAAAAGGAAATATCCTCACTTCAGTCCGAGTTGGATCGGATAGTCTATCTCTTGAAGTTTGCTGATCCAACAGGAGAAGCTAGTAAAAGAAGAGATTTGAAAGTGGAAGAACCAAAATCTATTGCTTCTGATAATCCTTTGGCCTCTATTGAGAAGCCTATTTTGTCAGAAGCAAAAGAAAAAATAAAGCAGGGGAAGGCAGCTAATGGCTCCAGGTCTGAAGGAACTATTAATCAAAATGCCAAATCAAGCAAAAAGCTGGAAGATGTCAAGCCCCTCGAGGATAAGGCTGAGGAAAAAGCTGTTCCATATACTGTTGTAAAGCCTCAGTGGCTTGGTGCTATAGATGATATTCAAGAAAGAGAAACGCACAAGGAGCCAGAAATTTCAGATATCCCTGATTCTGATCAATTTGTTGGTTACAAAGACAGGAGCAAAATTTTGGCTGCTGATTCTTCACACGCAAGTTCAACTTCAGGGATTGAAGGTGCATGCGGTCTCATTATTAGGAAGCGGAAACCTGAAGGCAGTGAAGACAAACCCAGTGATCATTCTAGCTCTTCTGCTAGAGGATCTGAACTTGCGGTAGAGGATGCTGTGGCATTGTTACTGAAACATCAAAAAGGGCATTATTCATTGGACGGTGAAGGAAATGAAGATATGTCTAGTGGGCAACCGTCCAGCAATGATGTGAAAAAGCCTAAACGAGTTCTTGGTCCCGAGAAGCCGTCTTTTCTCAATGCTAGCTCGGATTATGAATCATGGGTGCCTCCTGATGGTACACTTCTTCACTTACCAGTTCATTATATCAATTCAGAAAAACCTGAATTTCTGGTCATTTGCCAATGCAGGACAATCAGGTGATGGACGGACCTCATTGAATGATCGTTACGGTTACTGAGATATACAGCTTTTGGTTGCCCTCACTGGAACTTATGTTGGAAGCACAGCTTACCTTTATATGCTGGGAGACACATTTACGATTCATAAGGATCTCGCGGTAGCATTGGAGGTTGCAGAGCCTAAATTTCGAATATCATCAACGCTTTACGGTTACTAACTAGAAGGGGTCATAAACTCAACCTGCCGATGGAAAATGAGAATTTTGGTGCTCATTTATGGCTGTAAAACGAATGAAGAGTTGCCCCCTGGCTTTGCATGCTGCTTTTCTACTCCAAGAAATAGCGACGTGTACTGGTGCTAGCAGGTTGCTGGTAAAAAGACATGACAGCTGATAGTAGACATAATTTGGCAAAAATTACGAATTTAGGTGGAGTTAACTGGAATGAACAATTATATAGCAATGCAACTTGAGATGCCTAAGACTCACCAGATTGTTCCGTTGGAATTGGGTTGGACTCAAGACATACAATGGTGACATGGACAGTTCTGTAGCTAGGCCTTTCTATAGACTAAACTGCAGTTTATTTAGGAACAGATAGTGGTGGTAAGAACACTCAAAGTAGGGTTCTAAAGGATTGGAAGTTTATAGTGGCTGGTCAGCGTCTGTTGTACCCCGACTCGTTGACTGAGTGAGAAAACAATACAAGGCGACGTTAATTTCATTAGGGAATGCTGCATGTATCATGCATGTATGTGTGTTTATGAACTGCCACATGCTCGCCAGATTTGGCGGGTGGAAAATGTTCTCAGTTACTTACCATATTTGTTTCAGCTTTGGTATGCTGGACGCTTATCAAATAATGCTCCGGTGAGCTCATTGCTGTGAGCAACCATGTCAAAAGTCAATGCGACGTGACAGGTTATTTCCGGGCATTATGAAATAAATATCAATTATTGAGGTCATGCGGTTGATCTTAAACTTGATCAGATATGTATTTGCAATCTTAAAGTGCAACTAATATGAATGGTTATAGACTTGTAGTATGACTAAAATCATAAAGCCACGAGAGTTGGGCACACTGATTGATATTGCCCTTCAAAATACATGCTTCTCTGCAAGGTATATGTGCGAGAGCATGCACTAGCCAAAAATCGGTCAATTTGGATGAGACTTGCAAATGGTTAATGAGAACTTGGCAATTTATCAGCAGCCATAGATTTTGTTCTCTTGGCCTGGTCATGCTGAATGTTGACTGCATGCACGGCTGACCACTACCCGATCCCCGCAGGCTAAAAAATGGGACTAAAACACTTTTTTCCGGCGACTCTCTCTTTGTTCTCATAATGAATTCCTGCTGTCAAAGTCACACTCCACGCTCTAAGCATTAGCTGGAAATATGGTAACAGCCAGAAAAGATCAACAGAAAATGTTCTCCCAGCAGTTTCACCGAGAGCTGTAGTTTACAATGCCCCACCATCTGATACTTTTGTCAAAGAACATAAGAAAGGGAAAAGGGCCTCCGCAACTCGAAATTGGATTTTCACTCATGCCAACAAAATTTGTTATCCTTTTTACATATGCACAAAACAATGAGTTTCATGATACAACAAATCTCATTCCTCCTTTTTCTACACTTTACATTGAGAGACTGACTGATGGCATATGTCCTGATCACCACAAGAAGTCTTTAAACATATGTACTTGACAATTACAGATAGTAGCGGGACAGTCCCTAAGCACAGGAAAGCAGGACGAGTTCTCTTATCCTCGTAGATCACCTGGCTTCTCTAGTAAAATACCTGGATTTCATCCACAGTGCTGGCCAAAGAAAGAGAGGCTGACATTCCCCACGACGCAAATTCCCGAGTCAAGCCTGACATCCCATGATCGGTACTCTCGTCACTTTGAAAGTTTTGTATGTGTCATGATTTCGGTATCTCCATGCATATAAGGCGGCTGAACTTTCAAGTTTTTGAGATCCAACTCATGCCTGTCTAGATGAGGACAGCAAACTTCTGGTGAAGTCTGATGTAATTCGATACCAAGGCCCAACATATCATAATAACTGGACAGAGATCCGATGGCTCCGGACACATACACGATGTACACGTTGCATGATGCAAGAACTCCTACAGGAGACCTTTTGACAACCCTCAAGTCAAACTATAGTGATATGCGTCATGCAACATGGCTGCTACCATAGGGGCACAGGGCCATGCCAGCTGAGTACAAATTGAAATCCTCATGCTGGATTAGTTGAAGAAATAAGGCGAGTCGAGAACATCTTTTAGATTATAGTCTCCTCGTTCAGGCAAACGAGGAAAAGATAATGAAGGGAAAGACTTCTGAAAGCTCTCCAATAACTGCACCCAAACAAAGAAGGATCAGATGATTGAGGTCATATTTGACGAATGTATAAGAAAAGTGTATATATTTGGATTTCAATGTTTAGAACGACTTCCAATTCAAGAATATGCAAAGGGACAGCTTCTGACTAGTAAAAGAGCTCCACTTTTGCAGGTGACTAACCAACAAACGACTATCCTTATTGTTTCTCCTTTACGGGTTGGAAAACATGTGCATGTAGCTTACCCAGACGTGCATGCGCAAGTGTCCACTTTTGATGCATGCATGCACAACTAAGCAAGTTCGTGCTATGAGTTTCAGTGCTGTGTAGAACTTTGCCGTGCCTACTAAAAAAACCGGGAGATTGTACACAATAAAAGAAACAGCAAAGCAATTAGCAAAAAATTAATCTTGGTTTAGCTCAAAAATACTAATCTGGATTCCACACATAAATTTTACCAGGTATGATGTGAAAAAATCGGGCCGGATTACCAGGGTCAGTTCAGGCTTTCAAGATGCTGTGCCTTTTAAAACAGACCTATAAATGAGATGATAATATTCCAAGGCTTCTAATGTTAATTTAAAAAAGGTCAACTTACTCCGATCAAAACTCTAGAAAAAAGATTTTTTCCCAAGTAGATATTCCATTTTTCGATAAATAAAGAATATCCAACAAGGAAGATACTGTACATTTTCCAAGATCGGAGTTTCATAAAGTTCGACAAATTTCTCCCTCAATATCCTATTCATTTCATCCACGTCACATGCATGTGTCCAGTAGGAATCGTGAACCCCTGCAATCATATGAATTGATAACCAAAACCACATTAGTAGCAAATATGTAATGAGGAAGTCACATATAAGGAAGACTCGGGGAAAACCTGCAAAGTTCAACCCTGCCTTCTTGCAGGCAACTGCTGTCATCATCATATGAGAACCATCAAGAGAGTGCACAAAATTTGGGGGAAAAGCTGTTCTCTGACGCTTGGTCAGGACCTACAAGTAATCACCAGCAGCCAGAAACTAAGGTAGAATCCAAAAAATTCGATCTCAATTTTAATCTCAATATTATCATGGGAAAAGTGAAATCTGTGAAAACCCTGGCTGTAATCAAGAACCAGAAACTCAACATGATTGTCACAGAAATAAGGAGGAAGGCAAAGACAGGGAAAAACCCAGTGCAACGCATAAGATTCAGGTTGTAATCCCAAAACTTGCTCATTCCGAATTTTGCAAAATATCCAAAACTCTTCTCTTCAAGTCATAGAAAAGCTCTATTCAGGAAATATCACAAAGCCACCATCAACTAACCACCAAACCCCAAAAATGATGCCAATAGTAGTCACTTTCAGCCTCTGAACTTACAACTATTTTTAAAAAAAGCGGAGATCCTGAAATGATCTACTTTTAATTACTCTTCATTGAGTACTAACACCTATAATCTTCTTTCATACCAGAATAGACATGGCTTGTGGGACAGTAGATCTATATCCTTCTCCAATCCAAAACCACTTCATCACTAATTGATCAAATTTGACTAGCTGAATGATGATGCCTCACTTTAGCACAATCCTAGGGCATAAGGTATTTCAGATTGTTCCTTTAAAAGGCTCGACCTCTAAACTACCTCAAATATTTAGCTAGACAATAGAATGACAGGACAATATAGAATAGCACAGGTACTAAACAAAAAAAAAATAACATTCTGAGCTTCCTACTATGGCTAGAAATTGATGGCGTGCCTGCATTAATGCTTGCAAAACCAGACTGGAAAGCATGCCTCGCCAATATTGGTACTTGCACAGCAATTCCGCGAGAGACACACTGATGCATCAATGGTTGCTTTCTCATTCAAATGATTAATTGATTATGAAAGCATTGAAAGGCAAGCATGGCTGGAATAGGTCGTGGGACTTTGCCTAACACCCCTCGCATGCGCAGAGAGAGAGAGAGAGAGAGCTTGGTTCATCATATTCTTCACATTAAATGCGCTGTTCATAATAGTAATATGGAACCTCAACTAAGTAACTGTTCAAGCTAATAGTCCAGAAAAGCACAGCCAAAATTGCTATACAATGCATAATTTCATGACTTAGCAATTAAACCAACAATTGTAGAATGAACCCACAGGCTAGCAATCCTTTCAAGAAAATGTAAGACCATCTTACGAGTTCCATTATTTTGCTCACACTAATTGATCTACACGTCCTGCAGAATCTCCGAGATAGTTTCTTCAATTAGATTTGTAAATATAGAAAATATAAAGGGAAAAAGCCACAAAAAACCCCAAACTATGCCCACTATGATACATTTACCCTTAACTTTTTTTTCCGACATCAAAAACTCCAAACTATACGCACTTTGACACATTTACCCTAACTTTTTCTTGTGACACAAAAAACCCTAAACTTGTACTCATGTGATACATTTACCCTCCGTCAAGGTTTCGTAAGATAAGCTTCCAGCCAAAACAATGTTGTTCTTATTTCACTCAAGTCACGCGGGCGCCATATCAACCCACTTGCCTTCCGTTGTCCATGTAGGTAGATTTTTGACAATGTTCATTGATGGTACTTGTGGGATATAGGCAAATGTGTCACAGTGGGCATAGTTTGGGGTTTTTGGTGACTTTTTCCCAAATATCAACCCCGTCTTTCTCTAACAACTTAAGATTTGGAAAGGCCATTCAATAGCAAGATTAATTGTTCATGCAAATGTCAAATATACCTAAACTTTTAGTCAATGACTTAATGCCCCAACAATTCCCTTACACCTCATCAAAATCGTAATACTAGGACTGCTAAACTCCAGTGGAGTATTCTTATTGCTGACAAGTTACTTTATACTCAATATTTAGGATTTCTATGCACTAAAAAGATCCTCGAGCAAACAAGATCGTGGTGAAAATTCTTGTTTAGATGAGTACAAGATGACAGGTAAATGATACATAGATAGTCACAACAAAGGATATCTACATCAATTACAACAAGAAGGGGATGGAATATTGAAAAACAATTACCTTTTCAGTTTCTCGTTGCAATGTCAAAATCTGAAGTGAAGTTTTAACCTGAAAATTTTTAAAAACTCAAACTTCATATTGGGATTTGCATATTTCGAGTTTATTAAAGAAACAAAGACAAAGATACTCACAAGATGTCTTCCTACTCTACGGTAAGGTTGCACCACAGGAAGCCCAAGGGGAGTTGTCCACCGAACTGGTTGATTCTCAGATGCAATAATCTGCCTCAGGAAAAAAAAAATTGAAGTCAGCGACCAACGAAGACTCGTATAAATTGAAAAGGGACAAAAAACACAGTGACCTTAGCACAGTCACCAAGCCAGCTCATAATACTTCTTGCCGCTTCAAACATCTCCCCTAAAGCAGTTAAGGTGGTCTGCACAACCATAAATGTCACAGCATTGTCATTCCAACAACATTGTTTTCTTCAATCCATATCCATGTTAAGCCAACAATCAATCAATTCATTTTACTTTCAGATGGCTTTGCAATAACTACAAATAGCCAACAAGTGTCGCTCCACAAACAACCACAGCAACAAAACTGAACGAAGATAAACAGTACAATCACCCCTACCTTTGCAGCGTAGCAAGAAGCACGGAAAAGTTCTGTATCATCCATAATCGCACTGCGTTCCTTCAACCTCCTCTTTATCTGATCCCGCGCACCAATATAAGTGACACCATATACAGACGTCATAACTGTCTGCTTCACCAACTTTCTATCAACCTGGCATGCCCAATTATGACTGTCAGCTGTCAACTACTAGAGAATATCAGGTTTATGGCAGAAGTACCTGAATAGCACTCCTAGTCCTATCATCTTTCATCTAACTGATAAATGTATTAGAATAATAGCATACAATCATCTTTTATCAGAACAATTAATCGTTAACCAGTTAAACTGGCCAACCAAAAGTTGAGACTGGACCTGATGAATTAAGGTTCTTGCGTGCAATGCATCTCGAAACACAGCCGGATCTTTTTTTGCATCCGTTTGCATTATTTCAAGTACTCTGCACAGGGGAAACATCTGATCATCCCATTTGCAAGTATATTTATCAAGAGAGCACATGGAGGACACGAACAGAACAAATGACAAAACTGAAGCAGAACATTTACCAGCTAATAGTTTTGAACCTTAACTGCACTAGATATTTCAGCAAAATTAATTAAAAAAAACATGGGAAAAAGATGCACATAGAGAAACAGAAATATAAGGCAGAAAAGTAGAAAGCTTCTATTTTATCACACTCATCGTCTCTTCAGATTCATCAATAAGATTATTTTTACCTAATAATTACACTATACACACCTTTTCAACCTATCCTTCAACTCATGGTGACAATTAAGGTACATAAACAGATCCTCTAATGGATCAGAGGATACGAGACAGACCCATCAAGTACTTGGCAGCAGAAAACACTAGTTCAGTTAACTCTTGATACTGACACAGCAATGTAATGAAGGCTATAGAACTTACAGTAAGCTTTGTCCTCTTCTTCCATTTCCTGATTTTCAATTCCACAAATTCTCAAACCTATACTAAAATCATCAGTGGTGAGTCGGTGACTCAACCCAATTGTTCCATATTGGGTGAAGATTTTTAACAAGTAACTAGAACTATTATTTGCATTATGATTTTAATAACTTGATATGCATGGGTCAAGGGAAATGGAAGTTTAGTTAACCATAACTTAAGTAATTAAGTACAGATTGACCTAGAAACCTCTAGATTCAAATAAAATAGGGAAAATTATATTGCACCATTATGGTCTATACAAATACAAGTCCATCTTCTCAGTGAACGAATGCTGCATTGATTTTGAAGGCAGAATTACCTATTTTATTCCGGTAACACAAGCAGCATGGCTTCTGATGCATGTAATTAGCTCATTTGATGATATTCATTCTCGGTATATAGAAAGGGACTGATATACACCTTTCACAGGAGGCGATATTCAGGGTTTAAACAGAGTATGTATTCCACTTTAGTCAAATCACAAATGACACAGTATAACTCACTCTCTGAGATTCATCCAAAATCAACTGTCGCGTCAATGCAACTTGTTAAAAAAGATTGATGAAGGCTCCGTTTGTTTCGCGGACAATGAACATTTGGAAAACATTTTCCTGAAAATGATTATTCTTATTGCTTGAAATAATTAGTCAATTGAAAATTTTTTCATTATCGACTGCAATTTACGTTTAAACAATTTTGTGGACGATGAAAATGTTTTTTGTTCATTTATTTTTAAAAAAGATACGAGTGATCATTTTTAGGAAAATGTTTTCCAAATTGTTCATTTTCCGCAAAACAAACGGAGCCGAAGTGTAATTTCTAGTAGGCAAGATAGAAAATAATGATCCCAGCATAATCTCTAGCATACAAGCTGGGCGGTATGTAAATATGAAAAGCTACTTCTTAAATCTTTTCTAAGAAACAACAATTACAACGAAATTAACAAAAAGTATTTAATTACAGCTTTAGTCAAAGTGGCAGATACTGTCCAGGAACAGGTCAGAATGTGTATTTAACAGAGAAAGTGCAGCTCCCTTAAATATAACACCGGAGTAGAAAAGGCTGGCTGCATGAATATGAAAATGGCTTACCGAGCTGCTATTCCCGAGTAAACATCAGCAGGCTTCTCTCCTGCAACCAAATTGACAGCATCTGCACCCAACTGAATGCAGAATTTTCCTTGATCAATCTCAAAGAGGTTTAGGGTTTATAAAAGCCAGATCACACAATCATATGCATGCAACATAGATGTGATAGCCATCTTGGATTATTGAGCATAAACAAACACAACCAAAAGGAACTATCCTTATTCTCTGATGTCTTGGTCATCTTCGCCATCAAGTATATATGCACTTCTCACAAGGCCAGGCGATGTGATACAATGTGCTAAAAATATTAGGTGCTAATAGAAAACCAAAATGAGAGGTACAAGGTGCAACATGAACACCTGACATCATGGCATATTTTGCTTTAGCAGGAAATGATGCCACACTTGCATGATCAACAGAAGCACAACAAATATGATATCCATCACAAGAGCAGAAAAGTTCTACGGATTCTTCCATAACAAAGCCTTATTTTAACTTTAAACTGATTAAGGTTCTAATCATTGATAATCAAAGTGGACAGAAGAGAGTACAAAGCATAGAAAATAACTGATACAAAAACGCACATAAAGCTTTAATTTGGGAGTCCCATTTGACCCATAACACTGGCAAGGCCTACACTACTTCTTGGTTATAAGAGTTATCCAGAGTTATGTTCTATCTGCAGAGATATACAAGCAGACACCAGAACTTGATACTTAACTTTGAGAAAAAGGAAAGAGCTATTACCTTGTCTCTTCCGAGGGCAGCATAGTGTTGCAAACCATTGCAGGAACCATCCTAGAGAAATAAGAAAACGATAATTTAGACAAGTATATAATCATTAATCTGAGAGGGGGGGGGGTTGTATTTTTTGCGCAGAGAATAACAAGTGTCAGTTTCTAAATCATTCAAAAGAAATGACTAAATTTGGTTCAAGTTATTGTCAATTCACAAAACTGAGCAACAAAGAACATAATGACAATAATTTCACCAAAATAAAAACGACAAAGAATTTTCTCATACACAGTGCAGCAATCTGGGTACTTTCGTTCCCATACACTTCCAGTTACCGCAATTTCCCTTTTTCTCTTTTATATTAAGTACCGTGCTTCCTAAATTCCTCTTAGTATTTTGAACAAACCATTTAAAACTTGCATTCAACTAACTGGTGCTTCTTTGCCCTTCAGAAAATATTCACAAAGTTGTGCATGAAGTGTCACATCTCTTCTGCTTGTGTTCCCATCGCGTTGCAAGGACCAAGAAAATTTCTAAAAGCAGCCGATAAATGGAAGACTACTCACACACCTGGTGGATGGGTATATTTGATCTAAAGGTCTCCGGAGAAGAGCTTCTTAAAGCTTCAGTGAGATTAATGCAAACGGCCAAGCACTGGAATGGATCTTCAGCATTCAACCACCATCGCTTTCCTTCAAGAGGCCGGTCAGCAGAATCAAATATATCATCCAAGTGATTTTCTGTAAATGCTAATCTTCCCTCATGAGACAATTTGTCCACTCCACCAGCATATAAATTGGCTAAATGAATTTTCAGCCAGCGCAAGCCCGACTTCCCAAGGGGGCGACTTTCAGCAAACTCCAAAATGCCACGACATAAATCTGAACCAAGATGATTTAAGTAGGGGTGCATGGGGTAGGCACGACCACGGAAGTCAAGATTATGAGGATAATAAAAACCCTCTTCATCCTTCATTTTTCTTGCAACCTGTAAGGCAAAAGTAACTGCTGGCATCAATTGCAAAAGCCGTGTTTTTTTTCTTTTTCTTTATTCTTTCAATGAGACTGCAACGTGTGTTCTTACTGCAAGTTTAAGTTCTATGTCACAACGCTGTGAATGTCTCTCCCTGTTTTCCTTTCTGGTGGATTTTACTTTCCACTTCCATTTTCTTATCTGTGTTTCATCTTCAGTATCTGGCTTGTCCGGCAAAGCTATCTGTCATGACAAAGTTCACAAGAGTGGGAACTTGTTCTCAACTGACACTTTATTTCGGAAATAGTTTGGTAAGGAAGAAGTTATGTGCAGAATAAATGTTCTAGCAATAAGTTTCATACGACTTACGTCATCACGGTCCACAAGATCCGCAAGGCGGCCCCCACTATTCCATATCCTATCCACAACAGAAAGCAATCTTTTGTTGACACGCCATTTAGTAGCCCCTAATATATCTAAAGCCTGTAAAATTTGTTATAACAACCGATCAACAGAATAGTCATCAAAGGAGCTGTGAAGACATTTCTTCATATATTTAGAAACGTGCAACGGACATGATGACACTAAGATGTTAATAGTATCTGGATCATTCCTCTATATAAGTATCTTAATGAATCAAAATAATATTTGGTCTTTCGCAAACCTCAAATACTGGTTGAAGTTGCTGCAGAGGGGCCCTCTTAACCGCTTCACGTTGTTGTCTAACTCCATGCGTGCGCATGACGGAAGAAGGTAAGAACAAGTACGCCCCTTTATCATAACTGAGAGAAGGCGGGGGGATGAATGCCATTGTCAATAAACCGTCACCTCAGAATGAAAAATGCAATCAAAAGGAACGCAAATTTGATCAGGTCGGATTGAAAACATACCCTGTCCACTTGACAGGTGGTACCAACATCGGCATATATGGAATCACCATATGTCTTGCCTGCTCAAATAGCAAAGATATTATTCATTGAAAATGAAGAAACATAACTCATTTTACATCCTAAAAAGAAGAAGATTGGACTAAAAAGCAACTCACAAGTAAAAACCTACAACTTCCTTTCCCCAAGGAAAAATCTATGAGTAGCATGGAAGCATTATCCTATGGGAGATGAGAAGTGCATTTACTTACTGTTCGTTCCAGGCCTTTGAGAACTAATGGGTCGCACTGGATAAGACCATATCTTCTGCTGGAACTCCTGGGATTAAAAGAAAAATGCCTATTAAGATTGAACTACATTGACAATCACCAAAAAGGAAAGGAAAAACAAACCCTCACTTTTTATCTCTTGTAACAGTCCTGAACGTATGCACAAATGCAGGTCGTAGATCAGGTGGATCTTCGGCCAATTGATTAGCAGGAGGTTGTATGTATGCAGTTTGTATCAACAACTCAATCAGACGGCTTCCCACCTGAGAAATGAACGGAAGTAATACCTCGTTAATACAAAGTTCTTGAAAAAGAAATAGATAACCACTTACTGTCCCCAAGCAACATGTTTTTTCACAAGTACATAAACATACAGCAGCAACTGTAAAGTTCTTAGAAAACCTTAGCTTTCGCCTCCTGGCCCCAGGGCTTCAAATCATCCTGTCCCTTCACTAGCTTCTGCACAGCCGGTAATTTACGTTTTTTTATCAGATCAGTGACTTTGTGCCTTAACTTCTCTTGTAACTTCTCTTGCTCCCGGGATGCTGCATTTGTTCCATCTCTTCTGTCCTCATCATCTTCTTTTACCTTCTTCTTTTTGGTTTTCTCCAAGAAACTTTGTATTCTAACCTGACAAATTGCAGAAGCTATGATGATAAGAAATCAGTCTGGAGGAATAATTATGCCTAAGGCATAACCAAGGAACCATATTTTTATGGTTTAGATGGCGTGGGCTGCATGAAAAAAAAAGATACATGCTATATAGAGATCATGAAAAGTTGACGTTTGATTTCTTCATATGCACCATGGGATTGCATCCTTTTCAATATTCATGTATACAGATGAGTAACATGTATATCAGCAACCCAATCATGCACGCTTCTCTCATTTCCACCACAATGACTTTAAAAATGATAATCAGAACGAAACCGCTCCTAAAAAAAACCCCAATTATTGTGGCCGGGGGGGGGGGGGGGAGTCCAACACACCAACATCCTGTGGGTTGCTTACACCAGATGACAGCCATTTTACCCAAAAAACCCTCACACTTGTTCAGTTCTTCTAAAGTTCTAACGTGGACGTTCCATTTCATGGCACAATCACAAATTGTTAAAAGAAACTTCCATTACTCTTGATGGCATAAAACATAATGAAAATGAGTAAGCAACAACAGCCAAGAGAAGATGGTTGGCTCAGATAGTAAAAACAAAAGGACATCTATATTAGCATCAATTCACGAAGGTGTGTGGCCACAATTTTCTAAAGTAAAATATGGGAAAAGCATTTGAGAAGTTATTAGATTCTGCAATCCCTTGGGCTACAAAACCTAGATATTAACAACAGTCTTGAAGTTGGTCTAAGTAGTTTGCAGTTATTACATATCAACTCGGCACAGCTAGAGGGAAAAAGTATGTCTTACCATATAGATGCAAACCTCCCTTCACAGGAATCATTGAGAACGGTTCTTTATTTGAAAAGGAAAATAAACGAAGAAATTCAGGAGTACCAAATTGTTGCGAAAATCGAAAAAACTAGCGGCATAAAAGTATAGATTAAACAGGGTTACCTCCTGCTCAACGGCGTCGCCTATCGTGCAAGCCGCCTGTATAACTCGGGCGTGACCATGGCCATGTTCACGTCCGGTCATCATCAGCGCCATCAATTTATGCATCGTGATCACTGCCATCATGTCCGCCGGCAACTGATCGAAGAAATGCGCATAAGCAGTCTTCCTCTTGCCCGACCTGTAGGACTCTTGCTCATCGGCAATGGCATTCCGCAGAGGCTCGAACCAGCCTAAAAACAGAGACTTCATATACGGCAGATTCGGAGCCAGCTTGTGCTCGCACATATCATTCAACAGCTCCTTATACTCATTGGCCGCCCGCTGCCACGCCTCGCACTCGGCCTTCACTTGCCTCCTCCTCAGCCTGTGATACTTCGTGCTCCCCATTCCTCTGGCGGCCAAATTCCGCTGCCTATTCCAATACACCTTCTCTTTCCTCTCCACCTTGGTCATCTCCTCCAACAGCTCCTTCACCTCCTCCTCCTCGGCAACCGAGACGTCCTCCTCTACATCCGTCGAAGACACCACCTCGGCCTCGGCCACGCTCGCGTACCCCTTGGGGCAAAACCCATTCAGCCCCAGCCCGAAGCTGGGCCGCCCCGCGAAATCCTCATTCGACGAGACCTCCCCGCCCCGACCACGCGGGAGGACCTCCGGAAAACCCAAGCCCACCGACCGCCCCATCTCGAACTGCTTGAGCCTGAGCTTACCGGAATCGGCAGCCGGCTCCGGAGGGAGGCCGAGGAAGCTGCAGGCGCGGGAGCAACGGCGGGAGCCGGCGGCGGCGGCGGCGGCGGGGGGGACCCGCCTCGGCGCCCCAGAGACGGCGAGCCTGGCGACGGTTCGCCACATGACCGGGGACGGGCGGACGCGGGTGGTCCGGCGAGCGGCGATCGGGAGGAAGGGTACGGAACGGGAGGCGGCGAGGAAGGGAATGGGGGGCTTAGAGATGGACATGAAAGTGGAAGAGAGACGGAGGAGGAGAGAGCGAGGGTGGAGTGGGCGTAGCGGCAGGGAACTTCATAGAGCGTGGCGCGACGAAGAAGAAGAAGAAGAAGTAGTAGTAGTAGGGAGGAGGAGGTAGGAGCAGCCGCGCCGACCTTAAAACCCTGCTTGAACCTTTGGCTGTGTCGCCACACTCATGCCGGTTTCTCCCCTCCTTTCCTGCTGCTTCTCAATGGCCCATGAATTTTCGTTCAATATACAATATGATTCCTGAACTTTCAATTTATTTAATACGATTTCTGAATTTTAACTCAATACTATATATAAAATATTTTCACACGGTATAGAGACTATTATGAATATGTACCAAAAGTTCAAGGATCGCGTTAAACAAATTGAAAGCTTTAAGATTAAATTGTCTATTGAGCTGAAGTTCAGGGACCGTATTGAATAAACTGAAATTTCAGTGACCACATTACACATTGAGTCAAAGTTTGTAAACTATTTGTGTCGTTTTTTGTGTCATTTTCTCTTATTAACAAAGCTTCCTTCTCTTGCGGATTTATGGAAAAGAAATATTGATTCTTTTTTTCTAATGAAGCAATTTATACATGTAGGACACTCGTGTGGCATTTTATAATACTCGAGTAAAAGTTCTCCGAGGTTTAACTTATTTACTCATTGGAAATATGTGTAACGGTTTTTTGGCTGTGAAATTGTTACATTTTTTTTAAGGAATGCAACTATTAGTATTCATACCCCCATGTATTTCACTCGAGTGTCGTAGTATTCACCTATATATTCGCCCATCGGTTAATGAAAACGCATCTCGTGCATGTTCATTTGGTACCATGCTATGTCGTATCTTATCAAAATAATTTCATTTAGGCATGTGCATGCAAGCAGAACCACACTCGATGTGATA
Source organism: Syzygium jambos (assembly GCA_031216235.1). Lineage (NCBI taxonomy): Eukaryota > Viridiplantae > Streptophyta > Magnoliopsida > Myrtales > Myrtaceae > Syzygium > Syzygium jambos. The sequence goes on from CM062228.1 coordinate 18,643,860, forward strand.
TGTCCGACCCTAGCCCTAATGAAAACAGCTCAAACCCGACTCGACTCAAATATATAATGCTCCAAACAAAACTCAAAACTAAACTTCTTTTCTCCAGCCAACTACACTTTTGATTGAATCGGATTCAATTTTCATACACGGCCAACATTTTGAAAAGATCCTCAATGCGCTCAAGATAAATCTGACCTGCGGTGCCCTTGAACATGATCCTCAGCCGACCACAAAAGATTCCTCCCAGTGAGAAATTAATCACCAAGTACAGATTTTGTTAAAAATAACCCTTAAACACTTGTTAAATGGCCCAAATAAAGAGATGGTAAAATTCTCCATGCACTAATTTTTCTCGCGATACATGTACTCAATTTCTAAAATTTATAGCATAATATGCAACGTGATCCCTGAATTTTCAATTAATTATATGAAAATGTTCAATTTAGTCCCTAAACTAATGGAAAAGCAACATCGAACATTTTCATATAGTTGAGGGACTAAGTTAAATATGTACAAAAAATTTAGGGTCCATATTGAACAAATTGAAAATTCAGAGATCACATTGCACATTAGATTAAAGTTCAGGGATCACATTGAACAAATTAAAAATGTAAGGACCACATTTCATATTAAACGAAAGATCAAGGACCATTTATGTGATTATCCTTATCAAAACATACCCAAGATCCGTTTGTGTACATTCTTCCCAGATTTTAAACCGCAGATATAACTAACTAAACAAAAAACACTTCAGAAACATGCAAATCCCAGAAGCACATGAACTAGATTCAAAGACACGCCGAAGACGACCCTACTGTACATAATCTACAGTCTACAACCATAACTCAGACTACAGAAACTTCATCAATCTGAATAACTGCCCGGTTCGACCATGCAAGAGGAGCCTCAATCCACGTACATCGGTTCTCGTTTGAGAACAAGCCATAGGGTAAGAGAAATATCGACCTGAAAGGAGAACGAAAGGGCTTGAAACCTCAGACCGGACATACAAAAGCAAGAAGGAACGGAAGATGAATGAAGCCCTTCAACTTAATTTCTGCAGAAAAATTATCTGCAACTGGGCTTCAGGTCATAGAAACATTAGAGAGAAGCCAGTAATTGGTGAAAAGAGCAGAGGCAGAAGTATTTTTAACAATTAACTATACAATCAATAAGCTCGGGCAGCGCTCAAGGCATACTCAGATTGCTTCAAAAGGTACACAAGCTGAACTCAAAACTTGAACAAATAACATAAAAAGCTTGGCTCACTTGCATATTTAGGCTAAATGGCAAAATCCATATACATTGCACGAACGAAGAGATGCTAGCGATTGCTTGGACTATTTTCCAAGATTGACAACCCCCCAATGCCAAAAGAGGAAAACACACACCCATGCTCCCATGCTCACACAAAGAGAGAGAGAGAGAGAGATCCAATTTTATTCATCTGAATAAGAAGATATTTCTTTTCCTTATACTTGCAAGACAGACAACTATTTGAAATAAATAACTTGCCTATTGAATTCATTTCATACATTAGCCTAATTAATTTTCCTATTCAAAATTACCCGACAACAAATAAATTAAATTGACAAAATGCATAAATACATTCCAAATATCTTGAAATTAAACCTTCCTTCATCATACACCTGTTGCCGGGGGCTTGAAGCAATCTATATTGCGCAACCTTGATCTCACTATGCCTCCAAAACTGCAAAAAAATACAGTGGCATCACCAAAGTCAAGATGACATGCTCCTATTCAAGTGGCCACTTGCAGATGCAGAATAGTTTTCCACAGAATCATAAACAACTCCAAACATATACTTATATAGCTAAAGCTTACCGGTCAATGCTGTTCCTCGCCTTTTCTGGCTGATCAGTGCCATTACTTACTTTCTCAGGGAATTCTACACTCTTTTGTGACTTTTCTCTCTTTTCAACGCTGGCTCTTGATTTTTCCCTTCGATCTGTGCTTAACCTCGGCCTCTCTCTCTGATCGGTGCTAGGCCTTGATTTCTCTCGTTTATCCGTGCTTGATCTGGATTTTTCTCTGAAGTCCGTGCTAGTCCGAGGGTTCTCTGGCTGATCTCCAATTAGAGCAGGTTTATTCCTCAAATGAGGCGCTTTCTCGATGGCTGATATGAACTTTTTAAGATGCTTTATGTATTGCGGGTAAAGTTCCAGGTCACAATGATTCCCCCCTTTGATCCATAGTGGTTCATACTTCTCTTTACAAAGCTCCCACAGCTTCTTTCCGTGGGACCAGTCCACCACATCATCTGTCGTTCCCTACACCCAAAATGCCAAGACTGGATTAGCAAGTTTGCGCTATATTTCCTTTAATGTCTAAATTGTTTTCTGAAAAGAAGTTCAGGGTCCATCCTTCACCAAACAAAAATTCGAGAGCCGCCTAGAAACTGAGAGTTTTCCATTTTGACAAAAGAAACAAGGTTCAAAATTTCAGTAGCCATGTAAAATGTGGGATTTAGGGTGGACTTGATAAGTCTCTTAATTAAAGAAAGTTGAAAATACACATTAATTATGACTTATTCCAAAGACCATTGCATAACATTCCATTCAATTTTCTCTCAACAGGACTAATCATTCCAATGACATGGACAAATAAAGTACTATAAAACTGAGATATGCCATTAGTGACAGCATTAAAAACTGCCAAGTGGAGATAACATTTGTCTCCAAGCAATTTATAGAAGCTCTCAAACACAAAGTAGCCATTTATACCAGGGTTCAGTAGAAGGTGAAAACATGCACACAAAATTCAACTAAAAGAACAAAATGATGCGAGGCTCTCATCTAAAACGTGGCATGTCAAAAATTGCAAAATTACGAGTTGTAATGCAAAAGATACGTTCCATCATTAATCTCTGCAGAAAATATGTGCATCATGATCTACTTTTTCTAGAACACTAATTGAAGCTCATAGCTAGCGGCTGAACGGATTATAATGCCCTTCATGACTACTCGTACAAACAGTAAGCTCTTCTTTTTGCCCCTAAAAAATGTAAAGTAACTCCAATAAAGATACAAAATGGCATTGACTTTTCTACACCACGACATCCCCATGCTTTACACAATCATAGAAGTCACTGAACTTCATGATTTACTGTATAAATTCCCATGTGTTACAGGCAAGGGGATTCTTAATCCACTACTATATAATTCTTTCAAACTTTCAAGCTCAACAATCTTGCTGTAGAGAAAATACAGGAAAGTGAAAAAATCATAAAAAGCATGACCTGTTGCCCCTCAAATGCACAAGGCAATATGGTAAAACTCAATCAAGTGCAAGAAGTAGTTAACCATTAACATAACTATCAATTTACACTAATGAATAAAGATCATCCCATTGCCTAGCTGAGTAAGTCTCTAAGCGAGTAAAACTTAGGTAGCAGTTGTCATTATCCGTAGTGACATCTCTCGCAATATGAAGATCTTATTGCAGTAAGCTTACATCAAAAGCAACTTCGCATAACAAAGCCTCACATCTGAAATTCATAGAAAAACTTACATGGATCACCAGAACAGGACAGGTGACATATGGTATTTTGTCGATATTCTGCACCATACATGGAGAAGGCAATCACTAAACCAAATTAAGGCGAAGAAAAGAAAAATGACAAAGAATCAACTCGCAGAGATAATACAAAACCTTGTAAATGTCAAACCAATATGTTCTCTTCACTGGATACATGACTCTAAGCCCAGATAGAATCGGACTGTGGAGGACCACAGCCCTCAGTCTTGGTAACCGAGTGGCCAAATCAAGAGTTGGTCCACTGCCGACCGATTGCCCGTACAAGATAACATCTTCTTCTTTCACCCCGTACTTCTCTACAAGGCATCTATAAGCCGCTTCGATGTCGTAATACGTGTTCTGCTCACTTGGCTGTCCAGAGCAGAACTAATCAGAAAACTCCCCTCTACAGAAACTCATGGTAAAACTTATCCCAAACAAGACAGATTCGATTTAACAAGAATGCCCACTTTGGTTTTCATCTTTCACTCGCAGCTCGTTCAGCTCAGCAATGGGCTATATGCTATTCTTTGTGAGAACTCCATTAATGGTTAATTAAGGAAGACAGGATCTAACATCCACACTTCCAATGGGCTATATGCTATTCTTCAAGCAGTGTTATAAAATAGGAAACACGTGGTTCACATATTAGTGCGACAGTAACAACCAGAACCTTTTCACCTCTCCACATAAAAACAGACAGAGCATGAAGAAACCAAATCACCTTACCTTTCCGGTGGACCGGCCATATCCAGAGTAGTCATACCTTCCAAAAAACAACCAACACACCATTAACCAAACTAATCTATCAAGTGAACACAAAATCACACAAAAGAAAAAACCCAAGAAACAAACTAACCCCATAAGGTTGACTCGCAGATGCACACTGAGCTCACTAAACAGCTCGTACATCTGACCCAGATCGGCCGCATTACCGTGCGAATACAGCACGGTCAACGCGGCCACCGGGTTCTTTATGTACAGAGCCACGATCTCGTTCCCTCTCTTCGTGGGCAAGCTCAAGACGTCGACGTTCTCCTTCACGCTCACTCCGGTCACCCTCAGCTTCCCCGTGACCTCGTCCCTCGCCACCTCGTACGAAGGCGGCGTCGGTGGGAAGAACGCGAACTTCGCCGCCATCGCCGACGTCATCGCCCCCATCAGAAATTCCGCAACTTCAGCGCAAAACTAATTGGTGGGTCCTCTCGCAAGTACAGTGGAATGGGATCTTCTTTCTAAAAACGGTTAAAAGGACAGATTTTGATTAGGACCCATGAGAGAGAGAGAGAGAGAGAGAGATGCGTCTGAGATTTTAATTCAGATGTGGATCATGAGGTCCACAAAAAGGGCAAGTTTTGAACAGTGATGCCACTCGAGTGGAAGGAGGGGCTTCGAGGGCAGTGCTTGGGAAGCGAGAAAGCGAGCTAGAGAAAGCGGTGGGGGAGATCTTTCTGGGGTTGGGCTTGTTTTGGGGCGGGGGAGCGAGAAAGTGCAGGGTGCGGTGCTGAGGAGGAGGAGGAAGAAGAAAAGGAAAGTGCCTGAGGATTTCCCGGCGTGGAAATGGAACTTGGCACGTGTGACGTGAAATTTTCTTTCCCTCTCTCTTTATCTGCAAGGGAGAGACACCGTGATTTGATTTGATTTGATTTGAGTTGATTATCAAAGTCTGTGGGGGGAGTTGGTTCGGCGACAGCGTGCCATGTCGATGTCGATGTCGATGTCGATGTTGTGAACAGAGAAGCTGTTTCCCACTCGTTTCTGTTCAATTTTTTATTCTCTCACAATGAGGGTGGCTTGGGGTTGACATCATCAAAAGTATTTTGTCTCTTCCTCCCAACACCCAAAAATCTTTAAAAGTGATTCTTTTGCCTACCCGATTCGTTCTTCTCGAACATGATAATTCGTCTCGCATCCGCTCGAGTATCGCTGTATTCGAGATTACTCCGCGGCGATCGCAAGTAAATGCGTGAATGCGGTGATCCGAATGAAAGATGAGTTTACCAATTTGGCAATGGAGGAGATGCACGGGGTGCTGTGGTGTTTCCATTGAAAGCAGCTCCATCTGTTTTCTGATTGTTTTTCGATGTGAAGAATTACTTAGTTATGCTAATCAAATTGTTTCGTTGTTCTTCTCGTGTTTTTGAACCTCGTTTGTTTGGATCCGTGTAACGGCTGGAAGTGGACTGTCTGAAGACATTGGACAGCTCTCTTTCTTCTGTTTCCGACCAAAGAGATATAATAGAGAAATGGGTGGGCAGAAGGGTGGACACCTCCTGCAACTGTCCTGGCTGTGATTCCATTGTTTATGTCGAGTTCTTCATTCTTTTTTCATCTTTTGTATCTAATATCTCTCCCCCTCCATCCATTATCGGCCTAGATCTGCTTGTTTGGATCTTTGCCTGACTAGAAAGAATGGCAAAAAGGAACCGGAAAAGAAAAAGGAAAGACAGTACAAAAGTCCACAATCTCTGCTAGCAATCTAATGGAAAGGATTTAACAACAAAAAAGACACTACTTGACTTCAGCACTGATACTAAAAATCAAATGACCTCGTCATTGTCTCGCGAGATATGGATTCGTCCAACGCATTATTCAAACGATAATGATAACTTAAGTCGGATATTTATTTCATGCTTTCCCAAGAAATGGTATGGACAGAATTCGCCAATGACCGAATTCAATTAGTGGATACATGACGACCAACACATAAGGATGCCTTATCAGGAACAGGGTGCTTGAAAGATACATGCAATCGTCCAAGGAAAAAGCCAAAAACGAAAATGGATCCACACACATTTACTCCGAGAGTCACGCAAGTAGGGAAGATTGGTCATAATGGGAAGGCGACATTGAGTTGGGTCAAAGCAAGATTAAAAATTGAAGAGGCCAATCCATTCATTGCTCCTGATATTTTCTTTGACATTCAGTCCCATCCCTGGAATTTCCGCTCAAGCCAAAAGAATCTGCCCGAGGAGTAGAAGAAGCTAGAATCAAAAGTTTTACACAGGCCCCCTCACATGGGGATGGGCCTTCTATGGCACCTGAAGTGAGCCATTATGACTCACAGCTTAAGTCTGAAAAAGACGGATAATTCATCAATTTTCAATGCTCCGAGCTCAGAGAGAGAGAGAGAGAGAGAGAGAGAGAGAGAGAGAGAGTTTGCTTATCCCCACAAAGCCATCTTCATGAACCATAATAGATTATCTAAGCTAAAGTTGCCATTCGCTGGCTCGTCAGCAGCTAAGAAGAGTAAGAAATGTCGATACAATCTTGTCAGCTAGAATGTGCAAAAGCTTCATCACTTGGTGTGACCCGAATAACAAAAGCCGGAATCTTTTTTCGGTCATTATCATTGCTTTACAGCCATTCTTTCGCAGGAAGTCCAGTAACCAATGACATTTTCATATAACTTAATAGTCAAGCCACGGAATCAATTTAGCTTAAGCATGCACATGCTGCGGATCAGAACATAAGAAATCATACATCATGCACCCAATGTTTGATCAAGCCGATAATGTCAGCATGTGCCTCACCAAGATTATAAAAAAGAAGCCAAATAAAAGTAATTGCTGCATAAGATCTTCACATCCACAATAACATAAAATTTAATTTAGTAGCGTCAGTGAAAATCATGGAGTAACACACATAATAGATACCATCCCCAAAAAGGGAAAAAGAGAGGCAAGAACAGACAAGACTCGTATCTATTATTGCATGAAGAGAAACAAAAGCTAGAGAGATCAAGTCCCAGCATTTCTTCGGCCAACACGAGCGACGAATCCAGCTTTAATTGGAGCAACAGATCGTCCAGAACCACACTGTCCAACAAGTAAGGGGGCTCAAGATGTTAACCAATGCAAGAGATTTTAATATTTTATATTGGCAATACAAGAGAGAGAGAGGGGTGCAGAGCCGAGACAATTATTTGTGCTGCTGTTTCAACTTAACATTCCAACGTTATAAACCAAATTAAATATGCTGTGATTTTCTACTCATTCAAGAATATCCAGTGCAGGTAACCATGCTACAGAACTTTTCCTTCTTTTCCTGTGTCTCAGATAAAATAATTGAAAGAGAAAGGCAGCCACAACAACAGGCGGCCTAACATAAAAACAAGAATAAGTCCTTTACTGCAATTATAGAGAAACAGAGTCCTCTTAAATGGATATTTAACTGCAATACCAAAAATGTATAGCAGTAGTGATATTTTACCTTCTCACATCTGAGAAAGAAAAGCCGATTCTCCTTTGAAAGTATTGTGTCTGGACTCTTGCATCCAAGGCAGATAACATACTCATCTAGTTAAAAAGAGGGGAATGTTGTCAGTGGCGACGATGTCTTAGAACAAGAATGACATATACCAGGATAAATATATATCAAAGACTAGGGTGCAAGATGTGCTTTATAGGAGGAAAACAGAAAGGAGCAAACAAAACTTATCAGGAACAGAAACTAGATAAAGGGTGAAAGTAAAGTGCTGTACAAAACTTATCAGAAAATAATAACCAAATGAAGGGTGAGATAAAGCTTGCTTCAGATATACAATTGCTTTGGAAAGACTGATGCAAACCAAAAGCTAGTTCCGACTAATCCAAAGAGCTAACTGCCATGTTGATTAAAAGAAAACAAAAACAAATCCTTACATAGATAGTAATAATCTATTCTGCATCATCTCCACTTTGCATGCTGATAGTGACTCAGAAGTTCTTAGAATTTTCACAAAGAAAACCCAAAAGGGAAGTAAAAAGTACATCTAAATGCAAGAATTAGTTTTGCCGGCCAGATCATTTCAAAATGTGTGTACTATCTCCAAGAAAGCCAGACAAACAAGGCAGCACAAACCACCATTAAAGGTCATTCATTGCGTACGAAAACATGATATATTGCCTCAGGAAGTCGCTTACTGATGTATCGTCGCAGTATTCCTTCAAAATTCTTTGGGGCAAATCGGCCTTTAACAACTAATCTTTGTTGTCCATCAAGAGATCCACTTGTTCCCAGTTCTGCTAGTAAGAAGGCCATCACATGGTCTGGCTGTCGATGCATCCTATGTAACAATTCCCAAATTAGAAGAGGAAGCTAAGCTCAAAATAGCCGGAAAAGAAAAACCATAATCACTTTCCTGGAAAAGGAAATATGGAGGCTTATGTTGAAATAAGTAAAATGTGAGCACACGCAGAGATCCGCTTAGCTACTGATATAGATATCAAAGCAATAACTAGTTACTAATGCTAATGAATTCCTCATGAATTCTAGCATGCAAAGGGTAAAAGTAATAAAGGTAAACGTACGTCTTGCAAAGATCCATGAAATTCACGAAGACTGTTTTCTTTGTACCCTCACGTAGGACTTGTGGAGGCCTCATAACTGTCCTACGCCTATCTCCCGCAAGCTCCGGATTATTCTCACGAAGAATGTTGAACACCCTACTTAGAAGCTGAAAAAGAAGTTCGTAAAACAAAAGGCCATGTATTTCATTTGGAAAGAAACTGTGGTAGAGATAGATCACACTCAAGTGCTTCGGCCACATGAAATGGAAGTTTCGAGATATAAGAAGGAAGCTCATTTTTTTTTTGGTCGGAAGGGAAGCTCATTGGACACAGCATTAAAAACACAAACAAGGGAGAACCATAGTAAACACGTATATAACCAGCACGACAAACACATGCAAGCATATGCTGACTGAGCTAGGGGCACTGCTACAACAAAATATTAAAGAACACAAACATAAGTAGCCTCAAAGAAGGAAATACAATCTAGACACTGTTGTTCATGGCAATAGAATACCTGGGGACTCGGAGGAAAGGAGAGGGAGGGGGTATGAGGGGGTGGGAAGAACCCACATATGCACATACCTATAACAATCAAAATTAACATCATTATCAGAGATATACCTCCTCATATTCGTAATCCTTATCGCTGCCTTCCCAAGGGTACCTTTCCTGAAGGGGAGCTCCTTCTCCTTCATCATCCTCCCCAGGATGATCTAAAAGTGCCGAGAGGAAATCAGTTCCGATACTTGGAGACACATGTTCTGTATGAGACTTTATCGTGAAGCATTCTTACCATCATGATCTTCCCTTGGCCCCTCATTTTCATCATTCATCGTGCTAGTCTCGACCTACAAGAGTCATAACAAGTGAATACCTCCTACTGCAGTACTGCCATTCACACTAAACTGAAATTGAAATTGAAATATTTAAAAACCTCCAGACTCACTGGTTTCTTTTTCTTCTTCTTCAGACCAGCAAAACTATTATCAAGACCATCAGAAACTGCATAAAGTGATTAAAAGAGGAGATTAGACTGAAAAGCTAAGGAGAATGCACTAAAATATGTCTCATCAATTGTAGAAGAAAATGTGCTTGCAGTAAAATAATGAGCTTCCACTCATCTTACCTGACAGATTCTCCGTTTTTTCAGCCAACTTATCCACCGAATCATCTGCAAGGTCCTGAATCACATTCTTCTTCTTCTTTTTCTTCTTAGTAGGATCGAATGGGGCAAGCTACAATGCAGGGAAAAATCAGTAAACTGCAATCTCAGACAGCCCATTACCTACCAATGGAGATGGCCCACAGTACATCTAGCTATGTAGACATCTATCTAGTACTGAAATAACAAATAACAAAAGCAGCAGAAATTGCCATTACAGTTGACTGTATGCATCTATAAGGTAATCATCATCTACTCAGAGGCAAACTAACCCTTCCACACAATGACATCCTAACCCTATCATTCAGTCTGACAAGTGGCAAGCCTAATCACCAAGGCTCATCCAGAGTATCACCCTCGTGAGTGCGAATCATTCAATCGCTTAAAGCAACAGCTTTTTCATCTACTTGGCTGATAAAAGAATCTAATCTGCTGCTTCAGGCGGCAGAACTTCAATAAACAAAAAAAAAGAAAAGCAAAACTCGCATAAATTGAAATACCATGATTCAGCATATATCTTCCGATAATTAAAGAGAAAAGTAAACTTACTTCCGCCACCTCCCCCTTGACATTGCTGGAATTCTCGTCAGCCATAACTACTGCAGAAAAAAGGCATTGGAGTGAGGGCACCAAAGAGCAATCACAAAGTGGAGAACAAGACATGAGCAATACAAGAGACAAGCGCCATGAAATTCATACACAAGAACTTACCAGCATCAGAGAAAGGCAAGAACCCCTATCTAAACAATTCGATTTATTTCCCGACAAGACAGAAACCTAGTCCGGACAAATTGCGTCCGCCTAGCTTTTCCGAAACCGGTTTCAATTCGCAAAAACAAAGAGAACCCAATAAAGGAATCCAATCCAATTAACAGTTTCAAATCGAAAGAACAGATTTTTCGACAGATTGCGCCGTCGTTCGATTCTTGCAAAAAAAAAAGACAAAGATCAAACCTCATCCAAGCAAAGAAGCTTGTCGACGGCTGTCTTCCGGCGAAAAGCAATAACAAAGCTACAGAAAATTCTCAAGAAAGAACATGGAGTGCAGAAGAGGAAGGCCAAGATCGGCGACGTACCGGAGCTAACGCAGAATAAGGAATCGCAGGTTCGACAAGATGGAGAGCAAGAAGAGCTTGTGCGCAAGCTTAAAGAGACAAAACAGGTCTGAAACTCAAACCCTAGGGAAATATAAATCCATCCTTGAGGCCCATGGGCCTGTTGGTCTGATTGGAGTCCGTCCCACCGTATGAGGTTTTTTTCTTTTTTCCTTGACTGAAATATTTTTTTATAACTCGTGGTGATATGTTAAAACAAAAAAGCTGAACACAAAGTTATTGAAATTTTTGTTAATGAGTTTATAGAAATTGGACAAAATACTTAAATAATACACTTTCCTCCTAGGAACAATTTTGTTGCAAACTTTCGAGTATCCTCGGAGGCGTAAATTTAGTGCGGGACGAACTTTCGACTTTCCAAAAAAGAAAAAGAAGATGAGTATTTGCTTGAACCTGGGTCTACGTGACATGGATGTCGTTATCGTACATCGCATGATCGAGGATTGTAATTCAATTGGGTCCTTGGAGTTCAGTCCAAGCAAGACTTAGTCCAAAGAGGCATGTGCATTAAAACATGGACTAAAGTCAACAATTTTGACCTGTGTTACAATTTCTCCAAAAGCAGTGTACCTTTTTCAAACGTTTGAAAGTTTATGTCAGAATTATCTCGTGGATATAATAAATTTACGCTTCTTTTTAAAAGTTTGTGCTAAAATTATCTCACTGTTGGCCACATCAAAATTAAAATTAACTTTCTCGTTTGTTTTCATATTTTTCAAGAAGTTCATGGTATATTCCATTCGGGGAATCCTCGCAAAGTGGCTAGGGATCACTCTAGCAATCAAGAGATGTTGGCCAAAGACAAAAAAAAAGGGTTTATATTCTAGATATAATGAAACACAATTCTCTTACTTGATTTAACATCCCTTTTCCTTTATATCGAAGCAACAACTCTTCATAAAAGCATGCCCGTCGTGAAGCGCAAGTTTTCGCAAGTAACATGTAAAAAGTAAAGACTAAAATCAAAGACAAACATTCTAGAATCGACCCGGTTACAAGTCCAACAATGCAAATTATATGTATCCAAAATTTTAGGTCCCAATGAAATTATGCAAATCTATCAGTTTAATTAAAGAAATTAATATGGACAAAAATCTTCATGGCGCATCAAATCAATAGTTCATCTCAATATTTTCACAGCTCCAACATCAATCGCTCAATCTACGAGCATGCTCCCTTGAGGAACGAGGGCCAATTCGAGACTTGAGGCATATAGGTTCAACAATAACGAGGCTACGTTTGATAAAGGGAATAAAATTTAGGATATGATAAATTTTACCATATCTTGTGTTTGGTGTCTACTCAAGATAGGATAAAGTCGGATATACAAGGAATATAACCCGGATAAAATTATCCCATGGGGGAGGTGAGATAAAGATGAATATGATTTTTAATATCCATAACATAAATTTTAATTTTCTTGAATAACAAACTTGTTAAATTAATTCAAAATAACAAAAAAATAAAAATAATTTTGTTTTTATCTATTCTTATTTTTATTTATATATTCAAATTTTCTTTATATCTTGTGATATAAATTATATATATAAATCAATACTAATATATATTTATTACATATTTTAGGTATATTAGTATAGTTTACTATTTAATAAAATTTTATTAGAGAATGATGGAAGGGGGAAAAAGAAATAAAAAAATAAAAAAGAGGGAAAAATTTAAAAAAATAAGCAAATAAAAATGAAGTAGGTAAAAGTGTTGTGAGAGATTTTTATCATCTCTGCTTGGGCAATTTTTAGGTTCATTTGCACTGATATGACATTCATAGTAAATAATGGACATGGTAAGATGTGAAAATATTCAGCTTTATTTTCACGATTAACCAAACAGTAGATAGAATATAGCAAATCCCTTGGATTTCATATCCTATCCTATCCTATCTTGGCTATAAATCCATATGACCAAACGTAGACAAGTGATTCAAATAGCAAAAGGAAAAAACAAAAAGGGAAAAAACGAGTTGGTTTGATTTGATTTCCAAAATCTTCAAAAATGAGCGTGATTCAAATGTTCGTTGAAAATTTTCATAGAATTATCAATTATGTAATTAATGAGGCAGACAGATTTAATCATAACATACAAAACGGGCATGATAAAGTGAGACTAAAGATTGATCACCAACAACAATCATTAATCACCAAATAAGCCCTAGAAAAATCGAAACCAAGTTTCCTTAAATTATGGGAGCATGCCATCCCTAAGAGTCGCCATCCCATGCCATTAGGCGAATGAAAGGCTCAGATTGATCGAGGCAAAACATAAGCTTTGGCCTATCTAATCTTATGTTTCTCGATTCTCTTGAAAAACTAATTCTTAAGCTCCATTTGTTTCGCTTATATTTCTTGATTTTCTTGAAAAATTAATCTCCATTCTTAATTACCGAATCATATTCTTCTGCCTCCTAGGGTTTTTCTTTGCGAGGCATGCTCAATTTCAAAATACGTGTTTTGTCTCCATCTTAATTATCATTTGAAAACACGACTTAGCGTTAGGCATTATGAAAAATATACTAACATTAAGTTTGTGTACAATATACAAAAATGTCAACATAGCTGCATGTAAGAAGGGATTGAGATATGAAGACTTGATAAAAGCAAAGCAAATCAAATCGAATTTCACAAATTACGTGCAAATTTCTTTGGATGTGATTTATTTACATAGTCTAGTGGACTAGACATAATCGGTCCATAGAACCTGTGGAGTGTTCTAGAATCTCTAGATAGTCTGGTCCTTTTATGCTCGTGCTACGGACACGATGAACGAACGTCAGATGATCTGTCCTCTTCATTGTTCTAAAATTTCCACCTCTTGATTGACAGATCGGACCTCGGCTCTGCATCCTAGTGTCGCTGCACCACATTCACTAGAATGTCCAAAAGTAAGCTTGATTGTCACTAACATCATTTTCGTGATGCTGTCTCTCTATACATGGGACAAAGTCCCTGTACCGTATGTTACAAACATTTTCCTTGTACATATGGTCCAAACCAAAGGCCTCCCGTACACCTTACAAACAAATTTCTTTTTCCTCGTTTATCTTCGACATTGGGACATGAGAATCCGACAACGCACCACCTCCTTCACGGGGCAAAACAGATGCAAACCTCCCACATGCACCCACATTAGAATCTCTAAGTGCCTCAAAAGCTCCATTTCCGTACCAAAAAAGGGTACCCCACTGCGCCAATAAAGGGAAACTCTCGTGAGCTTATACTTTCTAAGCGACAAACAGCTCCGATTCCCAACATTTGGAACTCGTGAAAAGCCTTTTGCTTTCTCACCCATTGTTTTGCGCAGTACTTCATGAAAGATCTTGAAAAAGTACCACTCCAATATGTACTCAAATGGCGCGTAGGGGAAGACAAAAGCTTTGGTAAAAGGAGCCACGCCCACTGTCCACGTGCCTCTTTCTCTTCGGTGGAGTTCATTCTTCTTCTTTCTTGTTCAAATTGAGAAAACAAACCCTACCATGAAATATCTTCAAGTAGACAACATGGTTTACTTTATCTTAATTAGGTTTTCTTCCTAGAAATTCTCGAGTCAAAGATAATCTCTGGCATTTATGGTGCACTTGCTCATGTAGATTACTAATGTGACACTATAAACAAGATGACTAGATATGTGACGCTGAACTTTAAAGAAGGTGTCATCTCAAGTTTGATTCTTATTTGAAGTAATCTCTTTGAAAATATGTACAGTCTCAAGTTTGAATCTTATTCAAACAACTTTTGTTCTTTCTCTTTAAGGAGAATCCTTGGTTACATGTATATGACCATTTGGGAACATTATCCCGTAAAGATTATTAAATTATATATCAAAATCTAACAAGACGATGCCATCAATTTCATGCAGTGATGGTGTAAGGAGAATCACTCAATGCATTTTAAACGAGGTGTGTATTAAGAGAAACTCCACTTACTTTCTATATTTTTTTTAAATACAAAGAAATGAGTGGTAGAAACAGCTCTAGCACTCCGGCTTCGTCACTCCATTAAAAGTGAAGGAACTGGTCACATAATCGTTCTCTAAAACTTTTTTTTTGCCTCTTTTTTAAGGATGTTAATTCACATAAAGATGTTGCCCGAGAAATTATATTCCTTGATATTAAGTCTTGATGATCTGAGAACTCGGCGACCTCTATCTGTTTACCTTAAGCCCTCTCTTCTTCTGTCTTGGGAAAGACACTGAAACCGACTTATGGGAACTTCACTGTTCTCAAAGAGCCAGCCAAAGTATCAAGTTGAGGGTCACGTTCTCGTGTACCTTCCATTTCATTACTTTAATATAAGCACACGCAGTGTTAAAAGATTGATACCCTTTTTTAGCAATTCAATGCACAAAAAGAAGCAGGCCGCCCACGTTGTTTGAACTCTTAAATTGAGGCTACTGCCGTGTGGGGACTGTTTCCTTTTCTATTGGTTCTGCTAAAAATCGTTGCAATTGGGGTTTTGTGGATTTAATTCTTCCTCAGTGAAAATTAAAATACAGGAGAGTGTATAGCTAAGGGTGCATTTGGTAACTGGCCAAATAATAACTTATTCTATTCTTTTGTTCCCAGAATCAATTTTGGAACAGAAATTCGTTTGGTAAATTTTTTGTTCCCGGGCACAAATTTGCACAAATTTATTCCCAGAATCAGTTTTGGAATAGAATCAAGAAGCAAAAAAAAAATTATTTCTTGATTCCAGGAACAAGAATGAGATAGAAAAGATTTTTTTTTCTTTTTCTTCTTTCATGTTCTTCTTCTTGGCCACGGCTGGGTCACTAACGACTGGAGGCTAGCCATAGGCCAGGGCCGGCGAGGACGTCGCGGCCTTTACCGGCCACAAGCGAGGGCTGGACCCTCGCGGTCTGGGCAAGGGTTGCCCTCGTCGAATCGGGCAAGGGCAGCCCTCATCGACCATTTCTAGCCCTCGCTTGAGCTGGTGAAGGCCACCCTTAAGGTTCGCGGCCTCGGCGAAGGCCACCCTCGCCCAGACCGTGAAGGTCAAGCCCTCGCCCCCGCTGGCCCTGGCTTGGGCGGCGACCACCCTCGCCAGATTTGGTGAGGGCAGTCCTTGCCCAGGTAGCGAGCCTCAAGGGCGGCCCTTGTCGACTCGGGCGAGGGCTGGAAATGGTTCGCAAGGGCCACCGTCGTCGCTTGCAACCTGGGCGAGGGCGACCCTCGCCATCGCTAGCGAGGGCCGTGATACCCTCACCGGCCGGCCATGACCAAGAAGGAGTAGAAGAAAAAAAGAAACAAAAGAGAGAAATATTAAATATTTAAAAATATTATTAATAAAAAAATTTATGTAGTTATCAAATGCATTTATGTTATTTTTCTATTCCAGTAATGGAAATTTTGGACTATTATCAAACGCCTTCAAATGCCTAGAAATTGTTTCCGAGAGCATAATAAAAAAAATCATTTCTGAGCAGAAATTATTTTCGGGAACAGAATGGTTATCAAACGCACCCTAAATACAAATCATTTGTGACGTCCACTAGTGATTGTAGGTCACTGAACCACTAAATACAAATCTCAGGATTTCTTCCTTCCTACTCTTTTTTCTGCGTGAGGTGTCCTTAAACAAAAGAGACGTGCATCAACATGAACATGATAATCAAAGCTGGCGTGGCACCAAATCGATCCTCCCCATCTAGTTCTGCGCAGAATAGCATCAGAAATCAGAAACATAAACTTAGAAAATCAAGCGCGCATATCTTCCGTCGAACCCATGCAAAGCAGAACTCCATTCAAATGCCTTTTTTTTTCCAAGAGTCCGATCAATTTTTCTTTCCTGATTTCGTTATATTTAATCATGTTGCCTTTGAGAAATACGAAGCCCTGTATGTTTCAGAGGTAATATTTTATGCTGACAAGTGTCGGAGAGAAGACCCTCTTGCTTTGCTTTGACTAACTGGGTTTGAACTCTCGCTCTCACTCCCTCTCTCTCTCTATAAAACCAACTCTTGTGTTCTTCAATGTCTCTCCTTTCTTCTGGATGTCCAGAACAAGAATCTTGTACACGAAGTAAAAGCAAGAAAACATACAGCCATGGCGAGAGTAGGGTTTACAAGAAGCTTTGTACTGCTAGGGTTTCTCTTCATGGTCATGCATGGCATGAGAAGCTCCTTAGCACAAGCTCGTCAAGGTACCATACCTCTCGATGTTTTCTATCTTCTGATGGTTCAAAATATGAAAAGCTCAAGTTCACCCAGATGATAGTTTCTTACATATATTTTGTTCTCCTTCTCTCAGGGTTTCGGTTGAACAACAATGATCTTGTTTTGCCCGTGCATAAGGTAGATTGTTATCTCATGTAATCCTTTTTTAGGGGCGTGTCGAGCTATTTATTTGAGTTGAACTTTTTTTCCAAGAAAACGTGTGGCTTTCTTTTTGAAGAATACAGCTCTGTGTCAATAATGTGGAACATATACATATACAGCAGCTTCATGGGAGTAATCTTCCAGCTCCTGGCGAGGGCAAACCGGGAATAGATGGAAGGAAAATGATGATGCATCGTGAAGCCCCAAGGAGTGATGGCGATGAGAAGAAACAAGTGCAAAATGGAGGGACTCATTCAGGGATTTCATCAGGTGCAACCCCAACCGAGAGAAAATGCATATTTCAAGGCCAAAGGGTTTGGGTTTCTAGTAATGTACATCATTACTGTAAACATTATCCTGGAGAGTCTAGCTTTGTGGCTGCCACCTCTGACTACCGTGGCCCCAAGTTTCACCCTCCTAAACATAACTGAAATGCCAATGTGCAGTTATTAGGATGGTGTTTTCCAAGTGGAAACTTGTAAATATCAAAAAGCCTATGCTAATGCAACTTTACTTTGATCACTCTTGAAAGGAGCATTAGTATCTATTTTCATTACCTGTTGCTAATGATCATCATGGCAAGCACCATCAGAGGTTACTTACCCTGCGATATTTGCCAAACATGTGAAAATGTCTCCATCGACTCATTGCAGCTCTAGCTATCGAAATATATGTTCATTGTTTATGGTTCGTTGCTTTTTGTAGGAAACGATGAGCATTCATCCAAGAGGTCTCTCAAAAGAGGAGCGGTCCCATCTAATAATCAGGTCTGTCTCCCCCTCTTTTCGTGTTAAGATATAAAATACCAATCGAGTTATCTAATCCCTTATAAACATAAGCTTTTAGGACAGTCAGTTCTGCACTGATCGAAAGCGTTAGAGAGTAACGCGAAAGCAAATTATATAATTTACATCAGCTCAACATGGTCGATACAAATTTAACTCATTCGGGTTGTTTGGTCTTCATGGAAAACCGGACATTTAATGGCTAGTATTCCTCAATTTGTTCAGATTGCATACATGTTCATATTGACTCCACACACATCTTATTTACCTAAGGATTATTTCTTCTCTCTCTTCCTCTCCCATGATTCATGTCATTATATAAGGAACTTTCTAGCCACAAAAAAAAACAAAAAACGATCATTGAGGAACTTACGGTGATTAATAATTTCCCTTAATTTTCAGAATGGCATGGGAATCTCTAGGAGGGAGGGAGCATTCCACCCTCCAATGACAGACACTTCTGATCAAGCCAGCTCGGATTGTCGTTCCCCAATGTCTGACCAGCGCTTCTCTCGAGGATCATCTCCATCACTTGATCATCATCATCCTCATCCTCATCCTCATCGTCAAACGAATCCCATGGAAGCTGAAGCAAGGAGGCTCGCAGAAGCAACAGAGGATGAGATTGCGAACTTCATGCGCAAAGACTACAGAGGCCCTCCCAAGGCCAAGCGCAAGCCCCCCATCAACAATCACGAGCCATCAAATTGACTCAAATCAAAGCTCCATCTTTACATATCATACTTATATATCGGTCCTTAGGCCATGACCCTCTAAGATTTAGGTACATATTAATATGGGTTTAGGTTCTCACAATTTTGCCCGCCCTCCACCCAATATATAGGAAAGTGAAGTCCCTTGACCTATACGTGAAGAAGAAGATTATAATAAAGTTTTCATTTTCATGTGTTTCACAATGCTGAATTCAGTACAAGATTCCATGTAGTACATAGATTCTTCCCCTTTTTTTATTCTTGGGAAATGATTCTTGAACCTTGACCCATTATGCAATGTGGTCCCTGAACTTTAGCCTAATATTCAATATAGTCCTTGAACTTTAAATTTGTTCAATGTGGTCCCCGGACTTTTGGAACGTGTTCAATGTAATCCCTGAATTATATGAAAATGTTCAATATAATCCTTCCATTAATTTAAGATTAGGGACAACATTGAACATATACATATAATCTATGGACTAAAATGACTATGCAACAAAAGTTCAGAGACTATATTGAATAAATTAAAAATTTAGGGATTACATTGCACATTGGGTTAAAGTTCATGAACCATATTAAACAAATTAAAAGTTCGAGGACCATGTGTGTTATTTTTCCTTTATTTTATCCTTGTGTTGATTTATTGATAGCCAAGACCCCGCTCAATCCAAAGCGAGTTGTCGTGTCAATATCGAAAATGCAATGCAGAGACTTTTCTCGTTTAAAGCGTTGATGATAGGTGAAATTACATAGTATTACAATCTAGTTCATGAGATAAAAAAAAAGGGGTATCTCATGGCTTTGAAATTTATGTTCCTATTTTTTGCTTCGTCATCGTAACATAAATAGCCAAACATTCTTTGACTATGCATCCGTTTGTCTAACTTTACGACGAACTGATCTTTTAATTGTACTGACAAGTAGTTATGCGCTCGTTGCATAGTTAGACGAGACGATTTGTCTGTTTTATTTCTCTAAAACGGACTTTTTAGTAGGTAGTGTCATATAAGATTCAAGACATTGTTAAGTTACATAAACAAAAGTTGAAAAGTTAGTAAAAGAATCGATAATCTGGAAATTATAAAAAAGAGTCGATAAGTTATCAACATATTATCTGCTAAAAAGTCACTGCCCATTTTTTTTCACTAATAGTTTTTTCTCACTTGCAAAGCTCATTGAAATTTACGGGCACGAAAGGAATCTGTATTTTGAGGCAAGGAACAATAAGATTTTGTAGGTAAACAACATGTAAAAAGAAATGATATCTACTTAGAGAAAAATCTGGAAACTTCACTTTGTAAGAAATATGCGAGGAAGTATTCATACGGGGCATATATTTTTTGTATGTTCACAAACTACATACAACAAGTACACTGTCCTTTACAATCCAACAATAAACCCTAGATGCCAAGATCCTATGCACTATGGAATCAATGCCAAGACCCCTAAATTGAAGAAAACAAATGCCAGAGAATCCCTGGTAAATGATGATAACCCAAGATGATAAGCAGCCTTAGATAGGATTAATCAGATGAGACATTCATATCCGCACGAGATCTTGTATGCTGACTGGAGAACAAACTTTTGTGTCGTTGAAACACCGAGAAGCTATGATGGAGGAAGCCACGTCGGTCGGATGGTATCCGTCCCAAAAGAAGTGTTTATCGGCAATAGGGCACGGGGTTCGTAAAGGAACGCACGACAAGGTTTCGTTTCTCCACGTTGTCCAGCAAGGGTTTCTTGAGTCCGTCAATCCTGTTTCAACATGATAAAAATATTTTAGCAGGACTTGGGTCCATGCGCGGATCGGATCTAAAAGCAGCCATTGGATTCACAGTTGGTAAAGAATAACTGAATGTAATTTTAACCATGGTAAGACTTTTTTGATTCATATGAGTTGAGTCCGTACCGTATTTGGATGGATTTATGATTGCATCGTAGCCAAGCGAATTCGCTTGGCCGAGAACGAACATTGATCCTGAGAGACTGGATGTCATGTTCTGTAGCATCGGTTGAAGCATTTGATTGAAGTAGGAAACTAGCAAGTTCGGTCCTCCATCACATACTCCATCGTGGTTCGATTTCTTCGCGATGGTTGGGATGCACCCAATCGGGCCAATCTGGAAGACAACAAACTTCTTTGCTCCCATGTTATATAACCTCTGCAACAATATTGCCCAACATCTGCTAAGACTCATTATCAACCTGAGCCGTACTTGGATGCATGTATGCGTGATATGATAAGCATATATAAATGTTCATGTTCCGATAAGTAACCCTAACGTATTAATATGTTTTCCTGGAAATTTAGTTAAGAAATTGGCATGTTGGTAGGATCACGGGGCACCTCTAGATGCTGAGAAAGCGCAGCAACGAGGAGCTTCGCGAATGGCCGAGGCTCGTAGGTTTTGCTAGTGCTGTAGAGCGTCGGATTGAGGTAGTTGCTGATGTAGTCGTTGCTGCCGATCAAGAAGGCGAAGATCGACTTGTCCAAATAGCCGGAGAACTCATCGGAGCTCTTGAAGAGTCTCGGTAAATCATCGAGGGCGGCACTCTCAAACAACCTCACTTGGTCATCCAAGTTAAGACATTTGCCCTGCAAAAAAACAGTTCCCATATCATGCGTTTCCAAAGTTCAATTCAAGCTGGTTTTGCGACGATATTTCCCTTTCTTTTTTCTTGTTATGTCCATGCAAAATTCCACGCGCATTTCGTACGATCAAATTTCTCAAAGTTAGATATCATTTCACATACGGCATGTATAATTCTTCAATTTTGAGACCGGTTTCTAATCCAAAATTTTCGCTGTTATCTTTCTCAAGGAGCACTTCAAATATCAATTAGCACAAACCTGAAATAGGCATATGTCGAACATAAACTGATTAGAAACAAATTAGCAATTAAAAATGGAGTGGCAGGTAATGAGCTCATACCAAGTAATTTCCTGTCTCAGGGAGAATGCCACATGCCCCGGACGCAAAATTCAGTCCAGTGATCGCTGCTGATGTCCTAAAACTCAGATATGGTGGTGGATAAGGAAGCCCCAGAAATTCAGCTGATAAATAAAGAAGGAATGAAAAGAATGCAAATCCAACCAATTCCTAGCAATCAATATAGTTACGACAATGTTTGATTGGTAAGGAGAAAAAAATATTCGAAGCTGAGAATCGAAGTGTTAGATTTCAATATGTACCGAGGAAGTCGGGGATGGTCCTCCCGTTGGTGAATCGTCCGGTGACACCCCCCGTGAAATTGTTGCCGTAAGGAAGATAATCAGCCTTGGCGAGGGTGGGGAGCAGGTTGTTGTTGCCGCTGTCGACCAGCGAATCCCCAAAAGCATACAATGCCGGTGCGAGCGGGCTTGAAGATGACAAGCACGCCACTCGCATTTGAAGCCGCATCACCGCAAGCAAAAATGCAGAAACCATCGGCGAGTGATTTCTCATGGTCCCCAACCACGCAATCGATCGCGGCATCAGTCGTTTGATCGGACAGAGAGAAAGAGGAAAGTTCGAAAACGAGAAAACTGTTTAGGAGTTGAGGACTTGGTCACATGAAAGCGATGAACACACAACGTGTGCTTTGCTTGTGGGTGTGCTTGTGTAGCTTGTGCGAGAATTCCGCTTCTCCTTAGCATGGCCACGAACTGAGAACTAGGAGCACTGAATCACACCTGAAGCACACATTCCCATTCCTTTGTTGCTTTCGTCCTGGCGAGTTGTCCAATCAGCACGCGATTATCACCTAACCCTAAAGCCTAATCCTAACCCGCATTCCTCGGGCTATGATTGAAGAATGGTAACTTGCGGTGCACACGTATGAATGCCAAGCCCAAAGATTAGGAAATTTCCATGATACGAGCTGAAACATGTTTATGTTTGTGATTATTGTTTGTCGTATGATGCAACACCACACTTTGCAATCGAGAGAAGAAAAAGAGGAAGGGTAACTTCCGCGTCACGGATATCGATTCGAGGGAAACCCGATTAGGTCGGTTCCATGGCTCTTGTCGTTCGGATACTGATATCAAAGTTATATGTTTCTAATCAAGAAAAGAGTTCTTATCTCCTAGAGTGAGCCCTTTAAAAGAAGATTTGATACTGCTATGAAATTCAATGTTACTAAAGAATTGCCAATTTGACTTTCTTGTCGAAATCGACCTGTGTCGACCCAACCTATCAAGTACGACGAGAATGAAGCGATCCTACTTAGCCTCAAAAAATTGATAGATTCTACCGCCGATAGAGACAAATCAACGAATTTCGTTGGGTATAAAGCTTGGATTATTCTTGTTCTCTGTCATTCAAACAGAGAATCAATCGGGCCCAAGAACTTTCTTTAGCAGCTGATCATCACTGGGCCTTTGACTTTCGAAAAACAATTTTCGATTTCCTTTTCCAGAAGATGAGAACGCTCTTTATTTATTCTTCTGTTTTCTTTTTATTATTAAAACTTGCCAATCGCCATGCCGACACGCAAATGCTATCAGGTTTCATTTGACTGCCGTAAATAATGAAGAATACAACGAAAGTGAATCGATACGCGCGTCCAAGAAGTTCGCAAAGGCTTCAAAAGGCCAACAAAACAACCTCATGAGGTTGGCTCGGTGGCTACGAATGGATATGCGCGCATGAATCAGGCGCGCGTCATCTGTTTAATTACCGCTCGGCGGTGCAAACAATCTGATATCTTCTGGCTCTCGCTGCTTTCGTCTCGTCTCTTACCTTATTCATGAAATCGACGAAGTACTTTCTGGATATGAAATTCATCGACGCACGATAAGCTTCATTTGTTAACGAAAAAAGCGATTAAGGTCCAGTCAATTCGAGATTGTCCAACGTTCTTTTTTCTCGTACATACTAAGTACCTTTTCGTTTTACGATGTTTTTGCGGCATCGTAATGTAAATAGCACGCTAACTTAACGACAGATCGATCCCGCAATTGTACTTATAAATATTTATGCCATCATTTCATAGTTAGACAAGACGATTTCGCTGTTTCATTTCGCAATAATGGATTTTTTTAGTTAGATAAATTCATATAAGATTCGGAATGTTATGAAGTTGTGTAAATAAAAGTAGTAAAGTCAATATAGAAATTGGTAACTCGGAAACTATTTAAAAAAAACGTTGATAAGTTACCAAAAAATTATCTGCAAAAAAAAAAATCAATAACCATTATTTTACTTTTCGCACTTACAATAGTAAAAAAGTTTTAACAGCACAAAAAAAAATTCCGTAAATATAACTTTTTCGGCAGACAACATGTAAAAAATTATACTGTCCCCTTAGAAAAGTATCTGAAAATTTCACTTATAAGAAATTTGAGCGGAAGTATTTACTCTATGTTCGCCAACTCCACAGAACAATTGCACTGTCCTTTACATTGTGCCATGATGGCCAGAGATAATAAGCAGCCTTAGACAGGACTAATCAAATGAGATGTTCATATCTTCACGAGATGTTGTATGCTGACCGGAGAACAAACGTCCGCGTCGTTGAAGCACCGCGAAGCAAAGATCGAGCACATCGCATCGGTGAAATGATATCCGTCCCAGAAGAAGCGTTTGTTGGGGTCGGGGCATGGGGTCTGCAACGGAATGCACGTCAAGGTTCCATTTCCCCACGATGGGCAGCAAGGGTTTCTTGAGTCCGTCAAGCCTATTTCAACACGGTAAAAATATTTTAGCAGGACTCGGGTTCAGGCGCCGATCGGATCCAACAGCAGCCATTGGATCCACAGCTGGTGTCATGTGATCCAATGGTTATGATGGATCCGATCCCGAGAACTTAATCCCGATAAGGAATGATTGAATGCAATTTTAGTCCAAGCCTGTGAAAATCACGAATCGATTGATCGAGTAAGCCTTTCTCGATTCATATGAGTTGAGTCCGTACCATATCTGGAGGGATTGATTATCGCGTCATAGCCAATCCCGTTCACTCGGCCGAGAACGAACATTGATCCTGCAAGACTGGATGTCATGTTCTGCAGCATCGGTTGAAGCATCTGATTGAAGTAGGAAACTAGCAGGTTCAATCCTCCATTGCACACTCCGCCGTGGTTTGATTTCTTCGCGAACGATGGGACGCAACCAATAGGGCCCAGCTCGAAGGCGACGAACTTCCTCGCTCCTATGTTATATAACCTCTGCAATAATATTGCCCAACTTCTGCTAAGACTCATTGTCAACCTGAGCTGTACTTAGATGCATGTATGCCTTGTCCTGGAAATTTAGTTATGTAATCAGCATGTTGGAAGGATCAAGGAGTACCTCTAGCTGCTGAGAAAGCGAGGCGACGAGGAGCTCCGCGAACGGCAGAGGCTTGTAGGCTTTGCTCGTGTCGTATAGCGGATTGAGATAGTTGATGAGGTAGTCGTTGTTGCCGATCGAGAAGGCGAAGATCGACTTGGCCAGATAGCCGGAGAACTCATCGGAGCTCTTGAAGAGTCTCCGTAAATCATTTACGGCGGCACTCTCGAACAACCTCACTTGGTCTTCCAAGCTAAGACATGTTCCCTGAAAAAAAGACGGTTCCCACATCATCCGTTTCCAAAGTTCAAATTTAAGCCTCTCACGCAACGACATTTCCTCTTCTTTTTCCTTATTATGTCCAAGCGAAATTTTTTTGGCGCATTTTATATGATCAAAGTTCTCGAAGCTTGATATCATTTCACATTCGACATGCACAATTTTTCAACTTTGAGACGGGTTTCTAATCCGAATTTTTAGCTGTTTACTTTCTCAAGCAGCACTTCAAATATCGATTGGCGCAAACTCGAAATAGATGTTAGAGATAATTAAGATAATTCTCTAGGGAATTTTCTTATATATTAGAGATAATTAGAATATTATTATTGATTATCTATATTTTTCAAGATTGCACTTATATTTCTCTTGAGTGCATATATTGATTGATATATGTTACCTTGGAAAGTTATCACGTAACTCGTAAAGCCTATAAATGGGGAAAAGTGCCAACAAAGTCCTAAACCTTTTGCATTAGTGCCAATTTAGTCATAAACCTTTTTTTGGTGCCAATTCAGTCCTAAACCTTTTGCATTGGTGCCAATTTAGTACTAAACCTTTTAAATTGGTGCCAATTCAATCCTAAACCTTTTGTTTTTGTGCCAATTTAGTCCTTCCGGTCAATTTTGATCGGAATTTGCTGACGTGGACGCCTGCCGGCCGGCGGCCGGTCACCGACGCTGACGTGGACAACTTAAATAATATTTTAATAAATTTTGAATTTTTCTGTTTTTTTCCTTTTTTTCTTTTTTTTTCCACTTTTTTTCTTTGTTTTTTTTTTCTTTCTCTTCCTCTGGCCAGTGGCCGGTCCGGCGACCGGCCAGAGGCCAGTGGCCGGCGAGGTCGAGCTCGCCGGCCACTAGCGAGGGCAGGCTCGCCCTCGCCCGGCGAGGGCGAGCCTCGCCATGGTCGGGCGAGGCCCGACCTCGCCGGATCCGGCGAGGCTCGAACCCTCGCCCTGAGGCCGCGGCGAGGGCGAGCCTCGCCATGGTCGGGCGAGGCCCGACCTCGCCGGATCTGGCGAGGTCGAGCCTCGCCCGACCATGGCGAGGCTCGCCCTCGCCGGATCTGGCGAGGTCGGGCCTCGCCCGACCATGGCGAGGCTCGCCCTCGCCGGGCGAGGCCGCCCTAGCCGGTGGCCGGCGAGGGCGAGCCTGCCCTCGCCAGTGGCCGGCGAGCTCGACCTCGCCGGCCACTGGCCTCTGGCCCGTCGCCGGACCAGCGACCGGCCAGAGGAAGAGAAAGAAAAAAAAACAAAGAAAAAAAGTGGAAAAAAAAGAAAAAAAGGAAAAAAAACAAAAAAATTCAAAATTTATTAAAATATTATTTAAGTTGTCCACGTTAGCGTCGGTGACCGGCCGCCGGCCGGCAGGCGTCCACGTCAGCAAATTCCGGTCAAAATTGACCGGAAGGACTAAATTGGCACAAAAATAAAAGGTTTAGGACTGAATTGGCACCAATTAAAAAGGTTTAGGACTAAATTGGCACCAAAAAAAGGTTTAGGACTAAATTGGCACCAATGCAAAAGGTTTAGGACTGAATTGGCACCAAAAACAGGTTTAGTACTAAATTGGCACTAATGCAAAAGGTTTAGGACTTTTTTGGCACTTTTCCCCCTATAAATGGGCAGATGTAATCTTTATTATAATATATAGAAATACACATCTGTCTATTTGTGTATATAAAAAGAAATGTGGGGAATTGTATATGATTCAATTTATCATAACGAATAATAGTACATCGGCATATTTATAGGTTTTATGAGAGACTATCAAAGGCAACATATATCAATCAAGATATACATTATCAAATGAGATATCGCACAATTTTGAGAGATATAGAAAATCAACATAAATATTCTAATTATCTCTAATATCCTAGAGAATTATCTTAATTATCTCTAACAATAGACACGTGTCAAACATAAACTAATTAGAAGCAAATTAGCAAACTTAAGAATGGAGTGGATGGTAATGAGCTCATACCAGGAAGTTTCCTGTCTCAGGGAGAATGCCACATCCCCCGGACGCGAAATTCAGTCCGGTGATCACTCCTGATTTCCTGAAACTCAGGTATGGTGGCGGATAAGGTAGCCACAGAAATTCAGCTAACAAATCAAGAAAAGTTCATGAGAAAATGTTGGTCAAGATCAAGGGGCAATAAAAGGGCAAATCCAACCAATTCCAAGCGATCAAATGTAGTTACGATTGATGTTCGATTCGTAAGAAAAGAGAGATATTTGCGATGCGTGTCGTATTCCTTGCAAATTGAAGCCGAGAGTCGAAGTGTTGATATGTTACCGAGGAAGTCGGCGACGGTCCTCCCGTTGGTGAATCGTCCGGTGACACCACTTGGGAAATTGTTGCCGTAAGGAAGGAAATTGGCCTTCGTGAGGGTGGGCAAGAGGTTGTTGTTTCCGCTGTCGAACAGCGAATCACCGAATGCGTACAGCGCTGGCGCGAGCGGCCCTGAAGACGATGAGCACACCACCACTTGTGTCTGAAATCGAATCACCGCGAGCAAAAACGCCACGAGCATAGAAACCATTCTTGAGCGATTGCTCATGGTCCCGACCATGAAATGGATTGTAACGTGTGGGAAAGTTCAAAACCAAGAAACTGTTAAGGTTGAGGACTTGGTTGCATGAAAGTGATGAACACATAACGTTTACATTGCTTATATATATACAAAACTTGTGTGAGAATTTTGGTGTCTATTTAATTGGGCCATGAAATGAGAACTAACAGAAATGAATTCACACATTCACATTTGTTTAGTGCTTTGGTCCTGATGAGTCGTACAATTAATACACAGTTATCACCAAACCCTAACCCTAACCCGCATTCCTTGGGCTATGATTGAAGTGTAACTTGGGGTGCACACACATAAGTATACCAGCACGAAGGTTAGGGAATTCCCACGATACAGATAAGATTATGTTTCAATTATTGCTTGTCGTGTCGACGTTTTATCATCGCACGATTCTCTCGGATCAAACTAGTGCAAAAACAGAAAAATTTGATTTTGGAAATCCCGCGAAACTACAAACACAAACAAGAGAATTGCTATTTGATATTATTATAGAATTAACTTGTCGACCCAACCTATCAGAAAATTTTTATACATAGGTTCACGCATATGGAAATATTCCCATGATACAGATAAGATTACGTTTATGTTTTAATTATTGTTTGTCATATGCGGGTACAAACGCAATTTTGTAAGTCCCCAAGACGTGACAAAGACCTTCAAACTGACGATAAGAAAGAAACAAAACTTTCTCAAAAGAAGATTCGATACTTTTGTCACGATGACACGATTCGGGAAAAAATCATTCCTCAAACTCACGTAATGTTTTCGATTTCGAAATTTGAAAAGCGGGACAAAAACCGGTAGTCACCGTGATCGATATTATATTATCATACTATTTTCTCCTATCGAACTAATGCCAAAAAATCAATAATTTTGGAAATGCCACGTAACTACATACGCAAACAAGAGAAGTGCCATTTGACATTATTATCGAATTGACACGTCAACCAAACCTATTAAGTACAATGAGGATAAGGTGAGCCTAGATAGCCTAAGAAAAATTGAGAGATTCCGTTGACAAATTAGAGAAATTCGTTAGGTTTTAAGTTTAGATAATTTTTGCTATCTGACATTATTATCAAATTGACTTGTCGACCCAACATATCAAGTACGATCAGAATGAGGTGAATCTAGATAACCTCAGAAAAATTAAGAGATTTCATTACCGTGTAACTACAAACACAAACAAGAGAATTGCTATTTGACTTTATTATCAAATTGACTTGTCGGCATAACTTATCATGTACGATGAGAATGAGGTGAACCTAGATAATCTCAGAAAAATTGAGAGATTCCGTTGACAAATTAAAGAAATTCGTTCGGAATTAAGATTAAATAATTTTTGCTCTCTGTCATTCAAAAAGAGAATCGATGAGGCCCGAGAACAATCCTAGTTGCTGATCATGATTGGGCCTTTCTTTTTTCTTTTCTTTTTCTTGGATATAACATATTCAGAACAGTTTTGACTTTTAGAAAATAACTCAATATCCGTTTTCAAGAGATGAGGACACTCCTTTTATTATTATTATGATTTATCAAAACTTGCTATTCGCCACGCCAACACGTAAATACTAATGAGTCTTATTTGATCACGAGAAATGATGAAATGCATTAAAAGTGACGCGATGCATACATCCAAGAATTTTACAAAACAATCTCATTAGGTTGACTTAGTAGTTTTTTTTTTGGTTAACATATAATTAGGTGCCCGTCATATGTTTGTTGCTTGGTGTAAACAATCTGATGCTTCCAGGCTCTCACCAGCTTTTGATTCGTGTCTTACTTTATTCATGAATTCAGTGAAGTATTTTATGGATAATGAAGGTTACTTTAGATTGTTTGTTTTCACCGCGGTCACAACTTAACTAGGCGTTGGGAGCCGATGGCTTGTAGCTAGTTTATGCCTTTTGGGAATAAGCTACATCTTGTGGAAAAAGACTTTATGGCTTCTACTATATAGGCCAATTGTGATGAACTCGTCAATATAGAACCTTTGGATTTCAAGAGCGATATTAAGTAGTTATCAACTTAATTGAAATATTTCATAGCGAGTATGAAATCCCTTATGTCGCCTAAAGAGGATAATTGCATTACTTGCCCGAAAGGGGTACTGCTCCACTCACTCTT
Source organism: Syzygium jambos (assembly GCA_031216235.1). Taxonomy (NCBI): domain Eukaryota; kingdom Viridiplantae; phylum Streptophyta; class Magnoliopsida; order Myrtales; family Myrtaceae; genus Syzygium; species Syzygium jambos. The sequence goes on from CM062228.1 coordinate 18,674,015, forward strand.
TCCCACTTTTTTTTTGCCATAAAAGATCTTGGTCACATTCTTAAAGAGGAAAAAAAAAGGAGTATGGAGAATGATTGAGCACTTGGATTAGCCATAGATAGAGCATATCGTGTGTTCAAATCACAACTTTTACCACTCAAAATAACTTTAAAGGTCATGCCCACCATCTCCTGAGCAGAGCCTTTCTCATGTTCATGGATGAAGCGATCTGTGTGTTACATTTGCAAGCATTACTAGAGCTAAAAAGTTGTCAAAATCTATGCAGAACCCCAGGATCAAAGTTGCACAATTTTCTTTGTATTTTCTCCTAAAAATTAGTGCATAGGCTGCTTAGAAAACTACCGGACAACCCTAATATTCTTTCCTCGAACCCATCGGTATTATTGTAACATCCTGAATTTCGACTCATTTTCGGGATCAATAATATTGATATTATTCCTCATTAAATTTTAGTAAGTCTTGCCCGAAATTGAGCTCTCTTGGGATACTAATCGATAGGGAATGACTAAGTAGGAAAATGGTAAGTGGACTAGGGACTTGATCGCGAATCGGGCACCGATTCCGAGAAACGACGAGGAAATATTTTGGGCCAATGTGGGCCGATTCTAGGAGGGTGACGGATTTAGTATGGCCAATGACGTACGATCGGATAGCGGGCGATTCCGCACGATCGAGAGTACGCTTGGCGAATAAATCTCGAACTTAAACCGACCGATCGCGACTCTCAGAACTAGTGATAATTCTTCACGTTCTTCCGGTAATCGAGGCCGTCACGATTCGAGTAACCCTAGGTCGATACGCGTAACCCCTAAATAGCTGCCCGTTAGTGAGAGACCCTAAAATTTTAAATTGAGCAATTTTGATCACGGAATTGGATCCGGACTTAAACGTCGGATTTCGGGGTCGTGTACGACTATTTTTGCGAGAACGATGTCATTTTAGTGTGGCCACATATATTTGGGGCTGGTGTGGTCGAAAATGGGAAATTTGGCCCAAAATCGGAAAATGACAATTTTGCCCCTAGGCTAATTTTGAGCATTCCGAATTTTGAAATAATTTTGGGGATTAATTTAACAATATAGATATCAGCCCAATAATGCATATTCCCTTGGACCAATTTGCCCCCAATTATTTGGATAAGAATTAATGAGGACCAAGTCTTTCAAGGGCAACTTTGAAATTTTGGAAAATTGGTCAAAGCCTGTTAATTGCACTTGTCTCTCTCCCATTACCATTTCTTCACCACTAAGCCAAGTCTCTCTCTCTCTCTCTCTCTCCTTTCCCTCTCCCCCTCCACTGTCGGCCGTTTCTCTCTCCCTCTCCCTCTCCCTCTCGATGTGGGCATTGCCACCTCCGGAGCCGAGCACCGCTGCCGTCGCCGCCGTGCCGCTCGTCAGCCCAAGCCTCACCACCGACCGTCCATTCTCTCTCTCCCTCTAATTCGGCTGAGGACAGCCGGAATCGCCCAAGCCGTGAACCGCCGGCGTGAAGGAGCCGCCGGACCGCTGCTCGCCCATGCCGTCCGCCTGTCTCGCCGTCCACGCCACCCCACCGATCACTCTCTCTCTCTCTCTCTCTCTCTCTCTCTCTCTCTCTCTCTCTCTCTCTCTCTCATCTCTCTCTCTCTCCCTTGCCGGCATGAGGAACCGCTGGCCAACCCTTGGATTGCCGTTCTCCGCCGTACGGGCCGCCGTCCGCCACAGTGCTTGCTGCCGTGGATTAGCGATCAGCCACCGTCCCCGCCTGTCCAACTAGTTTTTGAAGCCTAGACTAAGTGAGTAATTAACCTCTAAACCTTAATTAAGATTATAATGCATTTTTAGATATGATTAAGTGGTTTTAGGGGTTAATTAGGGTGTTTTGGGGTTGATTAGTGACTTGTTAATTGGTGACTGTTATGGTGGTGATTTAGGGAGCTAATTGAGATACTTTGAGGTTGATTTGTGGCCCTTACTGAATTTATTTGTGGTTGTCCAAGGCGGAGCTTATTCGTATCGAGTTGATTAAATTGGAATTGAATGGTATTATTGCCGAATAAGCCTAGATGAGCCAATTAGTGACTGAATTAAGCTTGGTAGTGTCCAATTATGTGGTGCCATGTGCGTGACCTATTATGGCTGAATGGGTGTGGCATGGCAGGTCTCTAGTGCGTGGTTTTGTATTGCACTAATTGTGTGATTTATGTGCCGTGCCGAGTTGAGCTTAATTGAAACATTGGACATGCCTATAACATGTTGATTGGTCGTATTGTGGCATAATTCGAGCATGTTGAGGCCTATTGAACTAGTATACTCGTGATTAGATTGAGTGCCCATTGTGCATAACTTTGCATACTGTGTAATGAATTGGGGCTTGAATCATGAGTTTTAAGGATGCACGTGCTTGTTATAAACATTTGATCGCCTAACCACCCTAATGCGTTTTACGTGGGGTTCAGATAAAAATTGGTTGTTTGCACGTGTGATCATAATGAGTCCTGATGCGTTTTACGCGGGACGGTACCCGATTCTACCGGAAGACAGCTAGCCTGATGCGTTTTACGCGGGTTTTGGTCCGTAAGGAGATCGGTGTTGCGCCTGATGCGTTTTGACGCGGGCTAGAGATATTGGGCCTAATGCGTGTTACGCGGGCCATGGAGTGTTGGTTATTGAGAAATAGACCTGATGCGTTTTACGCGGGTCAAGCTCTAATGGAAAAATGAGTAGTGTGCCAGAGTGCGTTAGTGAGCCAAATTATAAGCATGGCAAATGTGTGCCAATGTGTGTTGGCCATTGTGCGTATCGGTGACTCGTATGTGAGGTAGGCATTAATGAGCATAAGCATGCGCATGGTGTACGTGTGACCCATGTGTACGCGTATGTGCCATGAATATTGTTATGAAATGCCTAACTTGCAGGGTCATTTGTATGTTCAATCTAAGCCCAAAGGCCTAGGTCAATTGGCTGAATATTATTATGCGTTATGTATACTGTTGCCTGTCAGGAGGTACATGTTAGCCTAGTTTTAAGTTTAGGGGTTTTTTTTACTCGCTGAGATTCTTCTCATTGTTGTATAAACCCAAACTTTTCAGACCCCCGGACTTAAGGATGCCAGATGCTCCAGTGCATTTTGGGATTCCGCGCCAACTAGGGCGGACGTCGACCGAGTACCCCTTATGGAATGGGAATGTGTATATTAGGTATCATACTATGATACTGATTGATGTGGGAGAGGGATACCCCCAGCACCACGAATATGTAGCTTGGTGTTTTAGAGATCAATTCGGAGAGCATGGACCTCTTCGTACCTTTGATGTTCCAGTTAATGGGCTAGGTCAGGTAGACCTCCAATGTCCCGATGGAGACGTAGTTAGCCCCGAAGCCTCGTCTGGTGGGAGTTCGAGTGCTGGAGTTGAACCTGTTGTTTGGGAGGTAGATGATCTGGAGCCGATGGAAGCAGAGGAAGAACCAGAACCCATAGAGCAGGACTTGGAGCTGGAAGACGTAGTAGAGCCAATGGACGCGGATGAGGAGGCCGCAAAGGCTGAGTCCGAGTTGGACTTATTAGATTCTGAGGAGGAGCTGCCTGATAGCTCTTTATCTTTTGAGTCTTCTGGCTTTGACCCGGACTGGATCCCCTAGGTTAATCTCAATCTTAGATAGATCGGGCTGTACTTTTTTTACCAGAGCCCCATCTCAGTCTAGTATCCCTGACCCTTGGCCACTGATCCTTTTTTACTTGAGCGGTAGTTGACCAATTTTTGAGTCTGTTGTTTGTACTCCTTGTAAATGGATAATGTACATATTTCAGTATTAATGAAATGTATATGTTTTAATCATACTGATTTTCCATGGTTGTGATATCCTTGGTTTTGATGTTTATTGTACGGGTGTACATATATTTATACACGTTTCTTCCGCTTGTGTATTGATCTCTGAGTGTTGGGCGTTGGGTCGGCGACATGTCTTGGAACGTCGCACCAAATTCGACCTAAGATGAGATGCTCGCACTTCGTGGGGTACAAGGCGTGACAATTATCCTCCGGGGCAAAGAACCGGATCGACTAGAAAACTCAACAGAACAACCCCATTGACTCATCAATCTAAGCATATCTCCTGACAATCAAGAGCAAGACACGAACCAAACTTGCTTACCGGAGAACGTGATTCGAGGAACCAAACAAATCCATAATGTCCCGATGTTTCAGCATCTGTCACATGGTCACCACCTCCTGAGACTCCCTAGCGCCCGAGGCGTGAAACCCTAAACAAATCGAACTACAAAATTGCGGCAATTTAGAAATGATTGGCTTAGGCGTTTGACTTGATCATATGATAATCTTTCAAATTCCCTAGCGGACAACCATTCCTTTGAGTTATGGTTATCAAGTATTATTTAGTCATAATATTACTTAAAAACAAAACCAACTCATAAGGATTTCGAATTCGATTCACCCCTTTTTCCTAATTACAAATATGATAGTCATGATGAATCGAACCACTACTCCCATTTTTCAATTATGCAACTTGGTCGACACATATTGTTGAGTAGATTATTGATTAATAGTTTGGTTACCCAATTTTGATCTCGACCTCATTCCATTCGCTAAACATTAATTCGCTTTAATTTGATTTGTCAACTGCATTAAGTGTATCTAGTGGGTACCTAATGTTTTATTCCTAGTAAGTCTATAGATTTGATTATCAATTTTTTTTTGTGCTGATCACTCGATCGGAAAGAGCTCGCTATGGCTTCTTAAAAAGTGCTTATGACTTTTCCGTTGAAACAAGACACCATCGGAAGTTTGGTTAGGAGCTCTTATTGCACAATAGGTACTTTGATCTTATTCAAAAGACGCATAGTTTTATTGAGCTGTGATTTGCTCTCTCCTGTCGTGTATTCGTACATTACAAGTTCTAAAGGTGCTGACAAGAAGCCGGAAGGCGTGGAGGACTTTTTCTGATATGGAATTTTTGGTGAGATAATTGTCAAAAAAATCCTAAACTTATTATATGACGGCCAATTTAATTGTAAACATTTTAACGATTTGTTAATTAGTCATTCCAGTCAATTTTGACTAGAAATCGCTAACATGAATATCGATCGGCTATCCTACGTGGGGTCCAGATGCCCTTGCTTGTGGGCAAGTGTTCGCCACTAGGGAGGGCCGTGATGTCCTCTCCCAGACCAGGTGAGAGTTGACCGGTGCCAACCCAAAGCTGGAAAAAGAAAAAAAAAAGAAAGAAAAGAAAAGTACAAAATATAAAATATGAAAAAATTTAAAAATTTGTCCACGTTGGTGCAAGCCGGTATCTACGTTAGCAATTTCAGATCAAAATTGACCGGATGAATTACATTGGCAAAGCGTCAAATGGTTAGGACTAAATTGGCATAATCGAAATGTTTAGGGTTGAATTGACCGACGTGCAATAGGTTTATGACTTTTTTTGTGATTTTTCCCAATTTTACATGTTAGCATTTAAATATTTTAATAGGTTTCGAGTTAAATAAAAGTCCAAATATAAGTTTTACCAAATTTACATAAAAAAGTCCAAAAAATAAACAGAATTCACTCCGGACATTTAAGAATATAAGAAAATCGATATCGCAATATATAAATGCAAAGTAACACGAAAATATAACGACGTTTGGTGGACAGATATATAATCCATTACAGATGTTGCCAAAATTAAGGTGATGTTCTTTATTTTAGGCCTCTCGACATCTTTTAAAATGAACAACTGGTGAAAGCCACTTGAACGCGCAACATGGGTAAAACACTAAACACCAGTTTCAATAGACACAAGCTCGGGAATCTCTGAACCATGTTATAAGCCACTCGACATATTAAATGCAAAACTTCGATTTTCCTCAATTTGTGCAGTAAACTCACTTCGGTTCTCTCTTTTCTTCACTTTATTTCGAAATTACTTGATAATACGTGTGTAATGTGTCATAACATAGGAGCCATGGGTATTATTGCACGATCGGCTAGCAACTTAGTAGTCCAAGCTTGGACAAGGAGAGCATGTTGAAATTCATCAATGGAAGTGGCAACACCCCTTCTCACTTGCAATTATGCTCAATCCCTTAGCATTCAAAAAGCGACTTTTAAAAGCAATTGCAAAGTCCTAATCGATGTTATCCAACAAAAAGGCCGTTGCCCTTGGAGTATTAAGCATTTCGTTGCATATTTTCGCTTTTTACTTCAACACAATCCAGGTTGGAGCTTAGTTTGGACCCATAGACCCAATAATGAACCTGCTCATGCGCTTGTAAATAAGCACCATATCCTCTTTTTTTTTTCACAATTTCTCGTTCGGAGTTAATAATATTGTATAAGTAGAGTCTTCTTTTATTTATCGTTATGATGTAGGTACTGCGTCCAATTTGTAATGTTTGGTTTGAAATGAAAAGTCAATTTGTAATGTTTTGTTTGAAATGAAAATTTTATTTTTAGCAAAAATGCGTCCAACCTTGCAGATGACAAAAGCAAAGGAGGGACAAATGGGAAAATCGCCATGAGAGGGTAAACTTCATCCTCAAGGCCCCATTTGCACAGGTCTAGTTGAGTCCTTCCCTAAATTATCGTACCTCTCTCTCGCCATCCAACCAATAAAGGTGAATAGATATTTCCTTACCTAATTACATTCACTCCTTCCTGTCACGTCTTCCTACTCCCACTCAAATCATTTCCAGCTTTAGACTTCTATTCCCACTTTCTCATGAGGCTTGGCTCCATCAAGAACGCTTAAAGGTTATTGCTTGTTGCTTATTGGATCATCTCAAGAACCAAGCACAGAATTAGAAAAAAAAAACAGGGGGATATGCTTGTCTTGGGCTGATCTTGCTGTTATATATATTGACATTTTAATGCAATCACAAGTTGGTAATTGTTCATAAATGAATAGAAACTTTGTTGACGTTTTTACAATCTAAAGGATATATTAAGTATTCTATGTTATGGGGGCAATGGGTCAACTTTTACCTACCCAGTGACTATTATTTATTTAATAGTGATTCCTTTTTTGATGTAGGGTGAACTTCAATTTGGTTGTGGTTGAAATATATACTAGTGTCTAGGGTAAATTTGCGCCGGGCAATTATTTCATTCATATCTTACTTCCATGAAAGTTCGAGAAGTCTTTATTGTGGGCTACATCTTCTTTACATTTGATGGTTTGCTGTATATGCAATGAGAGTGCTACTTGATATAAAATTTCGCTACCTGCGGCATCGCGTGGGTAAGTGACTAGCTATACATGAGAATGGGTCGCCTAGCTGTCTGCATGAGTTGATATTCCCAAATACAAGATTATAAGTTCAACCCGTTTCAAAGATCATGGCTTGTATTTTGCTTTGGGGGATAGGTATTGAACCTCTAGCACCCCTGTGAGGCTATTGTGATGGAACTTACTTACTTAGACTAATGTGTCACGAGTTATGCTAAGCGATAGTATTTCGGTACTCTTCAATTTATACATTTTGTGCTAGTGTGAGTCTCTCACGGGAGATGCTCACGGGAGATGCCTGGAATGAGTAGCGGTGCCAATTGCGCCTCCCCGCCCCTTCTCTCGACAAGCAATCTCGACAGTTATGATGAAATATTTTTTTCTTTGTGTTCTAATGATAAGTGCTAATCTTATGAGAGGTAAATTAATTTAAACCTACCCTCCCTATATATTTTTCTAATCAAGGAATGTAAATGAAACCTAAGTCTCTTTAAAAAAAAGTGCAGTTAGAGACTTTGCTTGCATTTTCGTTAAACAGAGAATTTTACATTATAGATTGACTCAGTTGCACATCTTCTCCAAAAAACGATTCATGACTTTTTAATTTTTAGCCCCTGATTGCATTATGCACAAAGTGTTTAAAGATTTTGATGTAATTTCCTCCTTTGTCCGGCGAGAATTAGTTGCAGCAAAAACACCTTGTTTTTCAAATCTCAAATCAAAACGGGAAAAGTTAATGACTTTCACAACAAATGTAATTGGGATCAGTCTACTCATGCTCAACAAGAGGGAACAAAAATAATCCGAATCGTTTCGCCTTAACAGGAAATACATCAAGTGCTAAGTATATGACGAATCCAGCTCAATGATCAAATCAATAACGATCTAACTAGACTCATTCATTGGCAACAGCATTATTCTGGGCATATCTTGTTCTGCTCCATAGAATGAGTGCATTTGCACATGCTCCCAGAGAGAGAGAGAGAGAGAGAGAGATGGTAAAATAATGGTAAACCCTAGGAATAAAAAGCATTACTGGGTTTCATTAATGTGCCGATTTACAGGTCATTAAATATATCCTTTTGCCAATTCATTTGATCAGCCTTTGAGATTGCAATCTCTACCCTTATTCTGTAACTTAGGCAAAAATAAAAGTGTCCGTTTCATCCGTTTATGTATACCTTTCTTGGCGTTTTGGCCAAGGATCAAAGCGCGTCTTTGATCCCTATCTTTCTTAAGTGATCTCATCTCGAGGCTTTAAAAAAAAATATTTTCTTTTTCTATCATTTACTCCTCCCCAAAAATTCCAAAACAAAAATAGAAGATATTTCTCATACGTCTATTTTTCTACTTCAAAAGATTCCAAAAATTTGGCTTGTGATTGAAATTAAATTTACGAAAAACTTCGAAAAAAAATTCGGGAAACGTGAAAAATAAACGATGAAAATTCGTGAATGGAGGAGACACGCCTCCAAGAACATGCTGGTTGGGAGATCCAATTAGGAGAGATGCGGGAGACGGGCATGTCTGAGCGTTTCCAACTCGAACATCACCGCCTGTGGTGTCCGAAACATTGCATTCCACGTGTCGTCTCACCCTCCCAGTCCTTGACTTTTGACACACTCTCTCGCTTCACTCCTCTATTGTCAGACTCTCTCTCTCCTCTCTCTCTACCCACTTCCATTTTCTTTCTTTCTGCAAATGGAAGCGTTATAGCAGAGAGAGAGAGACAGAGGGAGAGGGAGAGGGCTGGGTTTTTACAGAGAGATATTGAGAAAGCAGGAGGAATTGGGTTGGGTCCATTTTCTTTGTTTCTACAGGTAGAAGTGTTACAGCGGAGAGAGAGAGAGAGAGAGAGGGCGCTGCTGAATTTTACATAGAAAGTTTGGAGTTTGAGGAAGCAGAAGGGAGTGGGGTGGGTTTTTTTTTTTGTGATGAAAGCAGAAGGGAAGACGGTCGTGATGAAATCGAGACTGAAGTGGGTCGGTTTGGTGGGTCTTGTTCTATCGGCTTTCTCTCTCTTCGTCCACTTCTTGCTCGCCAGATTCACTGAGGACGGCTTCTCCGACTATCAGACTTCCATCACCATCTTCTCTTGGAGACCCATCTTTGAGAATGTCGACATCCCCACCTCAGTAAGTAATTCCCCCGAGTCTCACCCTCTTAAAGATCTCATATCTTTTTTTCTGTTGCCTCTCTGTTTTGCGTATTTCACTTCTTTGCTGCATTTTCTTCTTTTGTCAAGGGAATTCTTTCACACTGCCCCGTGAAGCTGCCGGGTGTATTGTTCTTGGTTTTGCGCTACCTGTTGCAGATGCATTTTGTTTGAGATCCGTTCTGTTATTGTGATTTTTGTTCAGCTTGAATTAGTGTAGTGTGCAGTTTTTTTGGTCCTCTGGGCTTTAGTATTGTATGCAATGAAAAAGAAAATTAGTGGGCGTCCGAAAAGATGCTTTTGGTTTGTACTCCTTCTGTTGTCTTGATTTCGTGTTTCATTTCTAGTCTGGATCTGCTTTTCTTGTGGCAGTGAATCCATGGTCCACGGCCAACTCTGCAATGTGTGTGCTTGTGCTCCTATTCTTTTGAATTTTTATTTTCCCCGCCATTACCCCTGATTAATCTTCAATTCATGAAGCAGAGTCCATTGTATAGAAGGCTATGGGGTCCAGTTAGGCATCTTGAATCTTTGCATCCTCATGCCAATCCCAGAGGAGATTATGCAGGTTACAACTTGCATCTAATCTCGTTACACGGTTGTATTTTTTGTTTTTTCGGTTTCCTCTTATTTTTTCACGAGGATAGCTTAGGTACGTGTTCCATATCCAGTATAGAGCCTAGAATATGTTCTGGTATTGAGTTTGATAATGTGAACTCTGCTCTTCAAGTTTGATAATCTCATTAGTTCCCACACTTTTGTTATAGAGGTGGCATATTTTCTTGCCTGAAGCAATTTGTGGAAGGAAAAAAGGATGGTGAGATTGAACGTGCACATTATTTCTATCGGAAAAAACATGGTCAGATTGAACAGGCGCACTAGCTACGGACTTTATCTTTTCGGTCGTTCATGAGCTTCTTGACTTGAGCCATAGGTTCCACTTTTATATTTGTATGTAAAAGAGTGCTTTCTGTTGGGCTGGTCATCTGCTGTAGGTGGGGTAACTCGCCCACTTGTCCAAGCTCTATAATAAAATCTTGTTGGGAATTTGATTTTAGAATTCGCTAACTAGCTTAAGTAAATGGCAGAACCCAGTTTGCAGACAAATGGCTTTATCTTTGTCAGGATACAAGGAGGTTTCCATGAGATTCGAAACTCGGTGGGGATGAGATGCTTAAATTGCTCAATTTTATTAAAACTCTTCCGATAAATCAAAGGCATGAGATCTTCTTAATCTTACAGATATGCGATGTAGTCGTGGTGTCTCGGCTTCTTAATGCGACATTAGTTGTTCCAGAGATCCAATCTACCACGAGCAGTAAAGGCATCAGGTGTGTAGGGGGGTGTATGTGTGTGTTGCCTGTTGCGTGTATCTTTTTTCCTTGCACAGGTTTTGTGATTTCAATCTTTCTTAATCAAAGGCTATGTGTGTTACTTTACACGCAGCTCAGAGTTCAAGAGCTTTTCCTATCTCTTCAATGAGGAGCAGTTCATGACAGCATTGGCAAAGGATGTAAGAGTAGTTAAGACCCTTCCAAAAGATCTAAAAGGGGCAAGGAGGAAGAAGAAGATCCCACTTTTTAGGGTTCCATACCAGGCCTCACCATACTTTTTTCTCCACCATGTTCTCCCGGTACTGAACAAGCATTCAGTTGTTGAATTGGTGGTCTCCGATGGTGGATGCCTACAGGTATGACTTAAAAAATCTTCTATGATTTGAGTATTTACTCACATGTGATTTGAAGAAAATCTTTTCTAGGGATATCGATACTGATTTGTCATTTTCTAATTGGAAAAGGGCCTGCAGATTTTAGAGATGATTGCCAGATGTTTCTGAAGATATTCTTCCTTGTCTACATTGCTGCATGCGTTTGTCTACCACATTATAGGCTACAATCCTTGCCTATTTTTCTTAGTGCTTTCCCCCTGCATTTGTGTGAACTGACTCTGGACAGCAAGATTCCTTCTCTGACATTTCTGGTAGAAATATTACTAGCTGTTGAATCTATTCTTTTATTTGACATGGAGTTTGTACCTGCGTGCTTATTCTTCACCTCAATTTGTAGTATCTGTGGAGTCAGTTCTTCCCATCAATGTATGTGTCGAGGTGTCTAGTGGAACTGTGAAATACCCTAAGACAACCATGTCTCAATTTATAATTTGAAACGTGGGAAGTTTCTATGGGATTCTTCTAAGACAAGGAGCGAATGTCCTAATACAACATGTCACTGTCTTGTCATGATCTCCTCCCAATGTTCGAACTCTCTCTTATGTTGGGCCTTATCCAGGCTATACTTGCGCCCCAGTTTGAAGAGCTTCAGAAGCTGAGATGTAGAGTCTCTTTCCATGCTCTTCGATTTAGACAGGAGGTCCAGGAACTGGCTACTAATATTCTGCATAGGTGATTGATTGCTTGTGATTCCATTTTTTCTCATGTGCTAAGTTTTGTAGCATTTCACTTATCTTTAGTTTAATTTCTAGATTACGATCCCCTGGACGGCCATTTATAGCATATGATCCTGGGATGACAAGAGATGCCTTGGCATATCATGGTTGTGCTGAGTTGTTCCAGGTATGTTGTTTTGTCAAAGTACCTTGTGACAGATTTTTCAGCTCTCTTGCATGGGCATTGAGAAGAGTATGGTTTGGTGAAACTTCTTTAAGGATGTACATACTGAACTCATCCAACATAAAAGAGCTTGGATGCTAAAGCGGGGGATTGTCAAGGGGAGCCTCCCTGTGGATTCTGCAGAAAAGCGCCTCAATGGGTCGTGCCCTCTTATGCCGGAAGAGGTAAGCCTAATCAGGTTATAATGCTTTATGAAGCTTGATTACTTTGCACATATTCGTAGTAGTTTGCTTATTCTGATGTGGAGAGATGGAGGTCAATTTCTATGGTGTTAGTTTGACTGAAAGCTAAAATGAGAAAAGGCCTCTTGCTTGTTTTGCATTTATATGGGGTGAGCCTATTTTTCAGAAGATGGGGCTTGTCCAATTCTGGTTGAACTTCTTTTGTGAACTCGTCTCAACTCCATCCATTGATTAGTCAAAGTTATATTGTGTTAACAGATTGGAATTCTTCTCCGTGCATATGGATACTCATGGGATACCATAATATATGTTTCCGGGGGTGAAGTCTTTGGTGGTCAAAGGACATTAATACCTCTACACTCCATGTTTGAAAATGTCGTTGATAGGACTTCTCTTAGTTCGAGTTGGGAGCTGAACAGAATTTACGGGCGTGAGTCCAACCTAGCTTCAGATTATCCCAAGAGGCTTACTCCAGTCGATGTAGAATTGAAACGCGAGGAATGGAAACAGGCGGGCCCACGCCCTCGTCCACTTCCACCACCTCCGGCCCGGCCCAAATACCCTTATAACATCGAAGGTTGGTGGGGCTGGGTGGCTGAAAGTGATAATGAGCCTGACAGTACAGTAATGGAGCTGAGGATGAATGCCCATAAATTACTTTGGGAAGCAATTGACTATGTAGTTTGTGTTGAAGCGGATGTGTTCATTCCTGGATTCGACCGTGACGGTAAGGGGCATGCAAATTTCGCTACCTTAGTGATGGGCCATAGACTGTACCAGTCAGCGGCCTCCAGAACTTACAGACCTAACAGGTAACTATCTGGTTGAGTTACTGTAGACAGCTTAAAACCGTAAACAGCATAGTGAATCTCTCTTGTTAGGCAATAGTTGGATTTGAAAGACTCTGGTGCTATTTGTTCATAGTAGTTCAACTCCCTTGTTTGTCCTTATGCAAATGTCTTTTCAGGCAGTTACTTAGGCCTTTGGATTCTTGAACTTTATGAGTACATGATAAGTACAACCTTTAAAGTACGCAAATGTCTTTTCAGGCAGTTACTTAGGCCTTTGGATTCTCGAACTTTATGAGTACATGATAAATAGAACCTTTACAAGTACGCAATTCTTGTCTCTTAGTTAGCTGCGATTGTTTCAATTGGAGATTTCTCTCTATTCAATCGCTGCTGGACTAATCTTGCATCCGCACCCTTGGGCATGACATGCATGTTCCAGATGCTTGTTAAGTTGCGCTTTCAACTATGATAAACGAGTTTCCACATTGTATCAGAAAGATTCCATATTCTATTCACTCGATTCTTCTCTCATGAAAGTGTGATTTTTTTCCGTACAAAAAAAATTGAAACTTATGTTTCTGTGAATGCAGGAAACAAGTCATGAAGTTCTTGGAAGAAACACGTGACCACCTATATCAGGCAAATCGCACATGGCTGACGTCGATCCGCAGGCACCTGAGAAACAGTCTGCTCGATGGGCTGACGGAAGCATCTGTAAACTCAAAGTCTCTCTCTTTCCTCTCTCATCCCGTCCCTGAATGTTCTTGCTCGAGCCACAATCCAGCCGAATCTACATCCCACCCTTCTCGGCCATCTCCCTCCCTTCAGACAGCTCTTGGCTCTGTCCACCATTGCCCAGCTTGGATGGACACCGGTGCGACACCCCTTCCAATAGAGAAGGAAAACGACGAAGATCTCGACGAGGACGACACCTCATCGTCCGGGTTGTTTCTCCGGAATAGTGCTCATGAAAACGGAAGTGGCGAGGTAAGTAAAGAGGAGGCCCAGTTGGAGGACCAGGAAGAACTAGAAGGTGGGGAGAGAAGATGACAGGTGCTTAGGCAGAAGTTTCAGATTTGTGTACATGAGTTTGGTAGGGATGATAGTGTGCTTGTGGTTCATAATTTTTGTTTCCTATCAATCTTTGTTTTTTGGTTTGCGCCCTTCATTTTGGTAGTCAAATCTAAGATCTAACGATCATCTTGCAAATTTGTATCAATTTGTGTAGAAAGGGGAACTCATTTCTGGGGTCCAAAAAATAGTGTTAGCAACAGAAACCCCAGCAACAATTTTGTTGTAGGGCTGATGGGGAGTATATACAAATTTCACGCCAGAGGGTCTCTATTCGTATTGAGATTTCGTAGGATCGTTGCCGACTGTTCAAACTTAACCCGTTAGGCGAATGGATCATTTAATATTTAAATATTTTATCACAAATTGTGTTCATGATTTTGCTGACTATGGCGGTAGGGTATTGTTGATTCTTGATATGGATGCATTTACTTAGCTTGAAAAGATAGGCGCCTTTTCGAAGGGCATTCTTGTGATTGCTCGTAACTTTCTGGGTCAAAATGATAAAAAAAAAGGGGAAAATTATTGTTCTTACAAAAATCAGGTCAAATTTTCAATAGTTATGGGTTTTGCGGCATCGATCCAGGCTCGATGTGCTGGGAGGAGATTATTGAGATTATTCAATATCGATCCAGGCTCGATGTGCTGGGAGGAGATTATTGAGATTATTCAATATCGATTGTGAAAAAAGCATAAAGTCAATTTAGGAGGAGATTATTGAGATTATTCAATATCGATTGTGAAAAGAGCATAGAGCCAATTTATAAGTGAGAAAAAATCTCACTTTTTAAGTCAGATTTTGGGATGAGTTAGGGTGAAAGAGGTGTATGACCATCCAACACTGATATAGCCCAATAGACACGGGAGGGTCACGGTTGTTGCGACTCAAATTATCTCACATCGACCGTCAACATCGTTAAGATCGAAAAGTCAAACTGTACTGCATAAAAATATGGTTAGATTTTGACACGTGCAGCTTCCCAAAGTTAAGAAGACATTTTTCGTGGTGGCGGCTTCACCAGCAAAGCAGAGCAGCTGCAGAGAAAACCCCGGGAGACTTCGAAGGTTTGTTCTGCGAAACTGTAGCGAGAAAAATTACGCGCAAGAAGTTGTTCGAGCGCTCTGTTTTTATGCTTGGGCGCTAAGGAAATCTCAGCCCTATAAAGAGGGGCGGATGTCGGGATACATCATATGTTTCAGCTGTGCAGTCTTTGCGCAAGAAAAGCATCTGCGAATTTCACAGTGAGAGGAAAAGATGAGGGGAGAAGAAAGAGCTGGGAGTGAAAAGAAGATGGGTGCGAGCGGTGAAAGCATAAACTGGTTCAAGACCTTCTTTTCTTGCTTCTTCGTGCCTGCCGAGGCCGCGTGTTCGAGACCGGGGGAACCCAACGTGGTGGAGGTGACGATGGTCGAGTCGGGCAAGCATTTCTCGTCGTCGCACAAAGTTCGGTTCGGCTAATGTTCAAGCCAGAAAGAAGAAGAAGACGGCCGTTCATGGGTTGCGACTAAACTGTGTGGCTTTCGCGGGAGCAAATTTCCTTATGCCGAGTCACGGGGTTGCAGGACCAAACAAATCTTTGCAAAATGTCCGATCATGGTTCGATTCTGGTCCGTAGCGCACGAGGGTTCGGTTTAGCATGCGGAATCTAGCATATAGTCCTCGAGATTTTCACGTCGTTTATCCTTGGTGGGAAAAGTTAATTCCGTAATTGGGTACTGATCGATGATAAGCATTCCTTCATGGAGTTTTAGTGCGTTTGGCTCTGTATCATTTCTACATAATTTAGTGTCAAGTGTGTACCGAATCTCAGCAATAACATACAGTGTCACTGTAGTTGTTTGGCTTTGCATCAGTTCACACATCTTCTGTAACATTAAGACAACTTAAAACCAACGAGATCTTCAATGGAATAACTCATCAGATGTGGTATGGCAGGAAGATTGAACTGGGCCTAGTTCATCGAGGTCTCGGTTTGCTTGAGTTTCAATCCTCATCCTTCAATTGTTCCAAGTGAGCTTCTCACTTTCTTGTGGTCACTTGTAAGTGACCTTTTGGCTTAAATCTGGCGTAGAATACATTTGTTATTGTTGAACTAGGACGAGGAAAAGTTTACATGATTCAATCGCTAGTGAGAATTGCATGATTCCTGTTGATAATATATATAAAGCTTAAGGAAAAAAAGAGAGGAAAAACTTCTTTCTTTTGGATCAAGACAAGACCACCACCTTGCTCAGTATCCACAGCACGAGTGAGAACTCGAAGGCAAAGATCGTGTGCAGCATCCCCCTGTCCAGCCCAAACCCGTACAGCGTTATCCCGCCATTGTTCCGTTCCAAGTACGCCACTGCACATATAGTACATCGAGTGAGAGGTGTCATCGATGTGAGGTTCGAGTTCAATGATGGATTTCATGTGTATAAATGGACTGACCTAATGCTTGTCGGATTTGGAATGAGCTAGAATCTGAGGAGGTGGAGACCGGGACAAGGAGATCCGAGTCAGCGTCACTGTGCGAACCGTCTTGTTCCCTGGTTTTGGGTTTTGGCCAGTTCGAACCAGAAGCAGAAGCAGAAGTCACGAGCATGTGCCATCTAGTGGCCAGAGAGGCAATCCCTTGAGCTCTGTGGGTGATTCTTGCTGCCCCCAGCAAGCACAAGAACAGACCACTCAGCTCGACAACCGAACACACCTGCAACAAATGCATCAGGAAAATCAAACGAAGACGACAAGCATATTCCGGGGAACGTAATTGAATTCGCTACATTCACTCACCACAAGATCTCCAGAATTGAAGAAATTCTTCTCGGTCTTTGATGCCAGGACGGTTAGGAGTGCTGCAAACTGGCTCACTGTCATCGTCACGAGGCAACTGATGATGAAGAACCGGTACCGGTGGCTTGTTGCAGACAACTGCTTCCTGATCCTGACGTGCTCGTCGAATATGGCAGTCGGGTCGGATTCGCACCCCTCGAGCATCCCGTGGAGGCCGCCGAGCCTTAGGATCTGGAGCTCGCAGGTCAGCCGGAAGAGGACGCAGACGAGGAGGAAGATGCCGGTTCGGTAAATCCAGGAGGCGAGGACAAGGACAAAGAGGATGGCGTTGGATGGGAAGGGGAAGGGGAGGGAGAAGGACATCGACACGGTTGAGAAGAAGACGACCTTGTGGGCGAGTTCGACGAGGAAGGAAGGAAGGAGGATGTAGGACAGGTAGCGAAATGACTTGTCGAGCTCGCGAGCATAGTTATGACGCACAGGGGCGGAGTCATGTTCGAGTGCATCAAGGAAGAGGAGCTGCCGCAGCCCGTACTTGTTGAAGAACCTGCGTTTCGAGTTGCAACAAAGATGTCGAGAGCGGGAAAGTCAGTCGCAAAGAAAGTCTTATTTCTACTGCAATTTAATGTGATTGATGCTTTTTCTCAAAGCATAATAAAAGAACAGACATTCGGGATTTTCTTCTCAGTTAGCTTAAAACTTTGCATGAACTGCATGTACCAACTTCAGGATTGACACTAGTGATAACAAAGGTTGAAATCTAAATAAAGCTTTGAGTTAAAGCCTCAGTTAAAGTAGGTCCATTTATCTTGGTGAGTTTGTTCTAGGAAAGAGGGAAAAGGGAAGAACAAAAACAAAAAGCTCGCTTATTAGTAAGATCACAGTTCGTTATCTCGAGCTCGATAAACACCATTTAAGAAAGGAAACAACTGACAAAAAACATAAAGAAAACGATGCTACCTGCATAGTGTGAAGAAGCCAATTGCAGCTAAGCCCGACTCCGGGAACTGGACGAGCAGGTTGAAAGATATCGGGTTCTCGACCAGAGCTGTCGATGGTACTTTCACAGCGAGGGAGCCCACTATTGGAATGACGACGGTAAAAAGTATGAACGTGAAAATGGAGATGAACTTCCCAAAACAGGAGGACTGATCGAGCGCGCACCACCTGAGGCTGATTCGGAAGTGGTGTAGATCATCGGAGATGAGTGATTTCGACCTGGCATAGGATGGACGGAGAAGCAACGGGACGGACGCAAGATGGCGCGGCTCATGGAACCATGTTGGGGAGGATTCATGGTCGTGGTCAGGAGCCTCTAAATCAATGAGGGCAGCATCATTGATGGTTGGGGGATGCATTTGTGGTTTGAAGTTGCCGTATGGAGGAAGATCGGGGGGGTGCGTGGGTTATAACCGAGAAGATTGAATAAAGGAGTGAAGCAATCCGTGACACGGGAAGCCTTTCTAGTTGAGAAGAGAGCAACAGCTCACAAAAAGGTAAGAAGGAAAAAAAATTGTACTTTGCTTGAGGATTTGAAGAAACTGCATGATTCGTTTCACAGGAAGAAGCAATGCATCTCATCGCTGAAAAAGCGCGTGAAAATCAGGTCCTCACGGACAGGACTCACAGGTGTTCAGACTCAAAAGTTCAGAGAGAGAGGAGAAGCTCCGCATAGTTCGTAAAAGAACCGTCCAAAAAGCTCATGAAAATAAGACACTCGGAAGGCAAAGTAAAAATGCAGTCTGGTAAAGAGATTGAAAGAGAGGAGAAAAAGAGAATCAAAGAGAGGAGGAATGCACAGAATAAGCTTAAGAAAGACTAAGAAAAGAATAGTCTGGTAAAGAGATGGAAAAGGAATGACAACGGAAATCAGCAGGACCTTAAAAAGACATTCAACAATAAATCGCACTGCAGTAGCAAAGGAAGAGGAAAGGAACTGCGATTAAGCGGCTTGAAACTTGAATAAGAATTAAGAAATGACACCGCCACCGGATGGTCACTATGCAGCTTCTCATTATATACCCACGGAAGCCTGAATCGGGCATAGGAGATCCAAATAAATGAATACATGTAATAAAACTTTTCTATGCATTTCCACTTAACTACGCAAACTGGAGAGCACCCCCATGTACAATTAACCTGAACCTAGCTGTTCTCAGACCATGGTAGACAATTGATGGATCCTACTTCCTGTTTCCATCCCCAACATAACATTGACAAAGAATAATGGGAGGTAGACCATTCTGATTCGCTAACTCTTCTCTGTTCTAAGTCTCTTATGAGCCTGATCAGGTTCTTCACTGTAGACTTCAGAGCCATCGTGCACCCGAGCTTGACTATCTGGAGGGACGTTTTCATGATCCTGTACATATGTGAAGACAGATTTACAGACTAAACACACAAATACATAAAACGCCTTTCCTATATATATAATGTCTAGCTTTGAATTCTACCCTTCCAAAATCTTGTGAATTTTTCAGTGAGAATGTCCAGTTGTTAGCTTTAGCCCATTGCAAAACATATACAGAGATGAAAGCCGTCTACAAATTTTATTAAGCTCAAGACTTCAGAAATGAAATATTCATGGTCAATATTGCTCTTTCAGCCTGATAGGTCGTCCGTCTTAATTGCCAATTCCGTCATTACTATCTAGGCATTTACCAGGAGAAAGAGGCACAAGAAGTTAAATATAGATCCACCGACCATATAACCAATAGTTAACTTGCATGTCATTGGTGGAATGACAATTAGAATAGCATATTGGAAGTAGAATACCAAATACTTCTAGAAGTTGCGTCATTGTAAATAAATGACCGCTCTTAAAATAATTAAAGGGTCATTTACCATACAATAGGCCACCAAAATAGTTTTGAAGGACTCATACATCTACAGCACAAACTTATCCTGCATAGACAGCACTACAGACTAATTCCATTACCATCCAAAGAACATCACAATTTCAACTGCTTATATCAAAGTAAGGACACTAAAATTTCAAAGGCTTATGTCACACTTAGGATGGTCATTGCATTCAGTGCTGCAAGAATTGCATTTGCTGTGATTACTGCTTTTAAACTTTCTAGATAAGCCAGCTGGTGTTAGACCGCTGTCAAATTTCTGCAATCTGAAACACTGAAGAAGTGGACTGAAAAAGGGAAAAATAATCTCAGATGATGGTTCCAGCAGGTCTTGCAGCCTCCCTAACTACAATCAATGATGGAATAGGTATGTAATTATAAAAAAAAATCAGCAATGACTATTGCATGACATGGTAAAAAATGAGTTACAGGTTTTAGACCTGCAAAGTGGATAAGGTCCCGGCTGCTCTATTACTTGCTCGCTTCCCAACATCAATTTGCACAGAGATGCTGGCTTGGGACAAATCCACTCCCGATGATTGTAGTGCTTGGGTCAGAGTGTTTAATACCCTGTAACAAAGACTACTATGATGTCAAACTAGAATATCCAAACATTTCCGAAACAAGATATCATTAGACAAGATGTAATCAAAGAAGATTTCATAGCTTGAAATGATGCAACTCTAGCATGAAAGCAAGTAGGCAGTCCAATTCAAGCTACTGTGGATCCCAAGGGTCAACTATGTCAACTCTAAAAGACATGTGAATATGTCACAGACAGCCCAAAGCATACAAACATCTTGTCTCTTAATGGAAAAATTGGGTGAATCGTCATATATTATTCTGATTGTACTTGCAGTAGTCCTCTCCTTCATTGATGCTGTGAAAAATCAAGATTCCAGAAAATTGGATTATTTGTCAGCAGTAGAATCCTTGATGTTAGGGAACTCCATTTACAAAACTCCAAATAGGAAGTTACTTCATATCCACTATAATGTAGATTAGAGTTACATCTTTCTTGGATGAGGCATAAGAGATGTCGACCAAAAATGTAACTGGATGTAATGTGTCTCGAGGAACAATTACCCTTGAGAATAGGCAGCAGAAAGGCTAACAGATCCACTTTCAATGGCGAATTGCTCCTGATCAATATGTGTATTGTTCGGGATGCTGCAATCTGCTGCAAAAGGCATGGCCTGCCACAACTGCGACTGAGGATGGCCAGACACATTACCGACATTAGATGCAGCTTCAGTCAAGGGTTCACTGGCCATCCCGCCATGCCCAACAGAAGAAAACATGCCTGGTTGTGTTTGCATGTTCATGGAGTCTGCCGCATTTCCCAAATCAGTTTCCAATGAGTTCTGTGCGTTTGCGAGCAGTGGGCTCATAACAACTCTACTCTCATGACCACTTCCGTTTTTCATAATTTGAAGATGATCCATATGACTTTCTACAGTCCCCGTATTGCTTCTCTGTAAAAAAAATGAAGGAAATGTTATAAAGAGCACCATCTATGGTTCTATGTTGGCATTTCATGACAATATAAGCTTCAGCAATTCATTTGATGCCAACCGTTCACTTAACAAGTTCATAGATCTTCAATTCTAAGTACAGAGAATATGAGAAGTCTTCCAAAAGGATTAATAGTTCCTCTGGGAGAAGTCTGTCTTTTCTTATGAGTTGACTTAAGGATGGACATTTAATAAGCACATGCATAAACACATAATAATAGCGATGCACATAAATTAAAAGATAAAATTGATGCGAGTCCAATGAACAACTTTGCGCGTTCAATATAACATTCTAAAGTAAATTCCACGTATTCCTCAATAAAGCATAACAAAATCCTTGGACATCCAGCTATCCAAGGTTCCTGCAAACATTTTGCAGCATTATTATCTGAATTCATGATAGAAGCACTTCGTGAAAGTAGTGATAACACTGATCATGCAGAAGTAATTTCTCAAAGCGACCCCAGATAATTTATGACCAAGATTGAAAATGACACAGGAAAATGTGAGTAAACTGGTTTCTTTCATAAAACAGACTTAATCCTAAATACAGAATTAACAACATATATGGATATGGAACGTGACTCCCAGCAATGAACTCATATTGGCCAATGGCCAGAATGAGTTCATATGATCTATTCTGAGATTGTAGAAAACTGCAAGACAAACCGTACAGTTTGCTGTTTTACAGACGACATTTTACTTCGTCTTCACAAAACAAGTCGATTATTTTCATAACTTTCCATTGCATCGATCTATACTGCCATACAAGGAAGAATAAAACCTTAGTAGTAGGAACCAATTTCTACTTTCAAGTCAAAAGACATGTTACCACATATAGGCAGGTGCTACTACTTTAATAACATGAGTTTGGTGCTGGTTCTTACCCATGGTGTTAATTTACTTGGCTCCTGATTATAACCAGGGTATGAACCCTCATACACCCGTATTTTCTCCTGTAAAAATTGAATGTACTCTATAACCTGAAACAAATATATGGAACTCTGCTCAGCTATCACATTAAAAAATATATGTATTAGCCAATGTAGTGTTCGACAGATGTGCCTGGGCCATTTACCTCTAACAAGAATGAAGCCTTATCTCTTTTTTGATCATTTTGAGGTATGAGATCTCTCAATATTTGAAACCTGCATTACCAAAATGAAACATCAATCACAAAGCGGTTCTTCTGCTATAATTGTAAGGAACGGTTCACATGAAACTCTATCAAGGACATCAACATAAGCAAGACTGGTTTATGTGCCTAGATTGCGGAACAGGATCCGAACAAGGCAAAAAGCTTTCCCAATTTCACAAATTCAAACCGTAGTCGAGTCAACTGTTTGGATTATTCACCCTCCATTGTGTTCACTATCTTTTGCATACTTCAACAACAGAAGAATTGGAATTTTTCTACAATGAACCTTAATGGACTAAAAAGCATTTCTTGCCCAACTTACATTCTTTTTTGCTATAGTAAGTCCCTTTCGGGTTTCTTTTTTCCCCACCATGCATGCATGGGTGATGTGATTAAGTGAATTATCAGCAGCAATCCGGGGCCCTAAAGTACCAAAAATCAAGACAAGTGCCCGGATTCTAAACTGTGGAGGAGGTACAGGGACCATGAAACCAAATGTAGAAGCAAAGACCAGCTTCACATGAACTAAGCAATAGATTCACCGCACCCCATCCAATCATTCACAGATTTACGCTACCTCAGACCCCATCAACAGAACAGAGCACGACAATGGAAAAATTGACAGGACAGCAAACGCTTGCCTCTCGTTGATCTTGCTCCTCCTACGCTGTTCCGTCTCCGAATGCTTCGAACGCGGCGCGTTCCCCTTCTTCCCGTCCGCTTTCCCTACTTCCTCTACACGAACACCCAGGTCATCGATACTCACTTTGCGCATGTTGGGGAGAAAAAAAAAAAGGGAACTTTACACGATAATCCAACCAAAAAAAAAAAAGAACAACCTTTCGGGAAAGTAGAATTGTGGGCAGGAGCGAAGTCGTCGCCGTATTCGGTCTCTTCGTCGTCGTCGTCGTCGTCGCGCTCGTGGTGGTGGTGGTGAGGTGTCTTGGCAGGCCTCACCATCTCTTCCGCCACGCCACGCCACGCACCGAAAAGCTCTTCCAGCAAGCTAAACCACGCCCCGGGGCCGATATACCACCCAAAGAAATTTCCTCAGCAGGAACCGCCACCCCCGAGCCTGCAAACAACCCGGAAATGCGGAATTGAGCTGAAACACACACGCGGAGCAGGAGACACAGCGTCGTCGGCAAGTTCACCGTTCCGACGCCGGAAAAAGCCATGAAAAACTCACAGATAGAGAGAGAGAGAGAGAGAGAGAGAGAGAGAGGACCTGTGATGATCAGGGAGAGGAGGAGGAGAAGGAGGTGGAGGTGGAAGGAATGTGATGTTTGCAGGTGCAGTTGCTGGTTTTGCACTTGCACAGAGAGAGAGAGAGAGAGAGAGAGAGAGAAGCCCTAGGCTGAGTTGAAGAAGGGGGAAAGGAGCCGTTCCTGAAATGGTGCTCTTTCTTTTCATCCCTCTCCTTCGTTTTTTCCCATGTTTTTTTCTTTTTTATCTTTTGGGTTTCCCCCCCTTCTGAGTTAGATTGTCGAGCACACACGAACATGATGAGATATAGCAAGAAAGAAAAAATTTTGATTAACAAAACGACATCGGATATTGTTGTTGTGACCTGACGTATCGCTTGGTACGATGACTAATCTTTTGTGTCTTTGTCGCCGCCCGAGTCGCTGAACCTGTGATCAGATGTCGTTTTGGAATACGAAGGGGGTTTCGTGCTGGCCTCCGTCGTTCGCGGATCGCCTCGACAATATACCGCGCAGTCCGTATTGATACGCACACGCACGAAACAAGCATGTGTGCGCGAAAGATAGCTGATCTTTTGTGATTGGTTGCGACCTCGAAGGTCACGTCCCGTGTACTATGAACGAACCCCTAAACGAGCGGTGTCCACATGTTTGGTCTTTCCATGCACGAGATATCTACCCTCTTCTTTCCGTTTTTTTCTCCTCCTAATTTGCAATGAGATGACGTGTGAGTTAGGATTTGCGCCTCGAGCTGACTCTACCCAGGCGAGCGAGTCGAGAGCGTTTACTTTCTTTTCTCTAGATTCTACGGTGCCTTGGCTCTGATTAGAGAGGGGGATTAGCATGAGTTTAGTAACGACGAAAGCTTTGGGACCAAGCCGGAGTGAAAAGAACAAGTGACGAAGGGAGGGGGGGCCGCCAAATTGTCCGGAATCGGACAGGTCATATGAATGGTGGTGGGTGCTGAATTTGCGGCGGGGGTTGGTGCCGTCAGATGCACAAAAGACTAGCGCGCCATCAATGCTCGAATGAACCCCATCAACACGAAGTCCACTAATTGATGCACATACCCAATTGCCATGGTTAATCAGTTCATCGAATTGTAAAGCGGACTTTTGTCCTAGGACCGGACCGTTGCTCGGCAGTCGTCTTTAAGCACTCATAGGTTCTGTTAACGATAAATTATTTAAATCACTTTTTTTCTGAAAATAATCGTTTACAAGGAGGAAGGAACAGAAGATACACATTCATTGTTCGTGACCGGATATCAATTAATAAAATAGGGAATTGATGAGTGACGCGGTACACCCGAACGTCGCCCACAGAATATTCCATCAACGAAGACGGTGCTCATTTCTTAGTGAGTTAGTTGGAAGAGGACAATCCCAGCAAAGATTTAAAATCATTGTATTGGACAGGAACGCCGACGTGGGCTTAACATACGAGTGGGAAAAATCGAGAGAAATCACAAAAACTTGGGGGCAAAACTTCACGATGCGAAAATCGTGTCGAGATTTGGAGCGCTCTCGTCAAGCCACTTTCCATTGGAGGTATGACTGATAACTGGAGTTGTTCTGTGAAAAGGCAAACATACAACATTACTTGGGAAGCACAACCGCAATATGCTGTACATAAATTACAACGCTGGATGCTCTGGAGTGTCGTCTCAGCTTTTGCCCGCATCGATAGCCGCTTGAACAAAGTCCTCGCACCGTGCGAATCCACCGGACAAGACGTCGGCCAGAACGCCCATCACATCGAACGCCTCCTGCAGGTCGCAGGCGGAGTTGATGTCGTCGAGCCATGAGAGGAGCTCCTTGGAGAACCCCATCATCTCCTTAGCGTTTGAAAGCCTCTCCTTCATCACGCTTTCCCAGCTCTCGGCGCTCTCCTCTCCCAATGAGGAGGACGTCCCTTCGACTCGAGCAGGTGCTGCTTGCGTCGGCGGCCTCTTGACTTTACAGAAGTGTTGCAGCTGTTCGATCAGACCGGTGTAGACGAGCATCGGCCGGACTGTGGAGAACAGCTCGTCGGATCCCCCTGTTCCTGCAGATGCGGTCCCACTGGTACTTCCTGAATCTGCTCCAGCGGCTGCAGCGATTGCATCGGGCGAGGCACGGGACGGTCTCCCGTGACTCCGCTGCATGTAGGCATGATATATTCCGCGTTGCAAGAAGGCACGGCGGTGTTGGGACCAGGTCCCATAGGATTCGGAGAGCAGCGAGGTTACCATCATATATTGGACGGTGTCCTCGGTTCCTCCTGAAGTATGCACTCCGGGAGGAGTGGAGGGTCTGGACTGCGCTGTGGATGATGACAGGTAAGTGGACACTGCCTTTGCCATGGTATGACACTGCGAAGAGCTCCCTTCCTCAAGAAGGTGACGGGCCATCTGGACCATAAAAGGCAAGAACCGGGAGTTGCTTTCCCTTCCGCCACCTCGGCTGTCAGCACTAAAAGAAGCCCCGGTCGCAAATCGAGCTAGCATCTGCAGAGTGGGCAAAGCAGCAGATTCCATAAACAAATAGAATAAGCATGTCATGTTGATTTCCACTAACAAAAAGAGTCTTTCCACATCAACATGCAGAAATTCAGTCCTCGCCCACTCCGATATAATTCATGATAAATGCGACTGTTCCACTAAAAGAGGGCATACAATTGGGACCTTCATGCATTATGAGAAGGAACATGATCAAATAAAAGAAAAACACTTAAATTAGGAATGTTGAAAAGTACCAGAACGATATCATAGGTAACTAGTCGAAGTCGATTCCCATCAGCACGTCCCAGAGAGTTGAGATTGTCCCAGTAATGATCAACATACCGGACATATTGAGCCAACGGAACACACAGACCTCTGAGAGGGAATAAAGAATTGCAGAGAGATTCGTTGTTTCTAAGGGTAGCACCTTCCCACTCTTTCTTAGGATTCTTGAGAGCAGCGTCGGCTCGTTTGGCCTCCTGATGGCATTGGAAATGAATGACATTAAAAGAGCTAACGGTTGTATAAACACAATCCCCACGAGCACTTCCTGAAGAACTGACACCAAGATTCACTCGTTTGCTGTAAGTATAAACACCCAGGATGTCATTCGGCCTCAAACCATATCCTTCCCGGCATACCATGCATGCCAACCCATCCTCCTCCTCCTCTACATCGTCCAAACCTTCAAGAACTGGCCGTGCCACAACAATTCGTTCGCCACCATCAGAAGCAAGCTCTTGTCTCATACCAAGTCCCTACATCGGTAAAAAGTGGGAGAAAAAAGATGTTAGGGCCAAACAAGTGTCGCAAGGAAAACACATACTACAATTACTCGAATTTCTCAATGTGGGTAAAAGAACAGAGTTTTTGCACTTGCACTTCTTTTATTGATCATCATGTTCAGCAAATCCTGTTTTTCGGGCTTTGTAGACAAACTTTTGTGTTCTTATTATCGGTTCTTCCCACGTAAGAGAGAGGGGAAGTGGTGCAACTTCCAAGCACGTTAACCAGCAGCAGCATTAGAGTTTGGGTCATAAGCATTAGGAGAATATCAGCAAAAGCATCTGTCTGCTGCATCAAAGAAATAAAAGTGATACCTGGAGCATTTCCTCTCTCTTCCTCAAAGCTAGACGTCTCCTTTCATCTTCAGTGGCGTGCCGCAGCTTACGCACCTTCTCTTCGAGAAATCCATCTCCACTACCATCTTTGTTAGACAGCGTGTCTAGCAAGTTTTCAGCCCTAGCTCCAATTTCATTTTCTCCCGAGACCCCTTCCAGGGCATGAAGCAAAGGCAAGATCCCTCCTTCATCAATACATCTCTGTGTAGGCAGATGCCCTGTTGACAATCCTGTGAGCATGGACAATATGAGCGGGACAGATGGTAGTTTTAAAGCTGATGCCCATTCCGCACTGGATTTGAAACCAGCTTGTCCAGCAAAGGAAAACGTTTCCCTTAAATGTTCAACGGCAGCACCAATTATGCCCTTCTTGAGGATCATGTCCTTTAGTCTCTCCCCACAGGAACTTGTCTTCAGTGACTCTGATACTCGAACAAAGTTTTCTATGGTGAGCCTCTGTTTAGTGGCTGTCTGAGCAGTCATCTCATCCTTTGGATTGTCTTCATGGAGTTCCTGCAGCCTGTTGAAGTCACACCAATCTTGCAAAAATGGATTGAAATGCTGAACAAGGGCTTCCATAGCAGCAGGTTCACCATATGTCAAATAGGGCAGGATCCTTGCAACCATCTCTGTATTCCTTTGTTGTTTGTTAGATTTTTTGCCCACAGGATGGCACAACCTTTCCAGGAACATAAGAACTATCTTTTTCGCCTGTTCACCAGTGCCAGTTGCTTCACTATTAACAGTAAGAACACTTCCTTCGATGCTAATATCATCACTTTCATTTGCTTCCAATGTCAAGCTCTCAACAATTAGAAGAATGCCTTCGGCTGGCTCCATGGCATCCACAGAAAAGGCTCGCCTTGCTGCTTCAAGAAGGAAACCCAGAGCTCCCAACCTCAATAAAGCCCGTCTGTTCTCTCTTATTTTGCAACAATGCATCAGGAGGTTAAGGACTGCTACTAACTGCTCTTGGTTGGACTTGAAATCATCTCGTAGACGCTGCACGTAGCAATTATAAGCCCAATAATCAACAACAGGAAAACAAGAGGAATTTCCATAAGCTAACAAAAAACTAATATTTCAATGTCCAAAGCCAAGTTCTGGAATATGAAATGAATAGAATAGCCGAATACAAAATCAGAATGCACACTATTATCAGCAGATGTCTAGAGAATCTAAAAAACAGTGTACATATCCACAAAAGGGAAAGTTTTCATTTTGATAAAAAATGCAAATCCATAAGTACATATCTACACTTCACAGATCCCCGCACAAGGACATCTTCGGTAAGCAGGAAATAGAAGATATTACAGTACAGAACTTGCTGTTGCAAAAAAAATTTACCTGGATCATGTCCAAAATAACTTCCAGCCCACCAAACTCACGCACAGCACCAGCTATCGCAAACTCAACTTCTGGATCTTGAGATTCCTCTCTATCTTCTTCCAATTCTTTAATCATAGGCTCTGTTGCTTCACCATCTAATCCCTGTAAAATGGTCAACCAGATTGTTGTACTCAATCAACACAGAGTATAGACTCACCAGGGACAACAGCCCATCCAATTAATTGGGGTATTAGACACAAACCTGAAGGCGATATGTCACATTCATGGGTGGGCAATCTCTGCCGGAAGTCGCAGCACCAGAAGATAACAAACTGGTGGCTGAAATGGTGTTCGAGGACTGACTACTGGACTTTTTCCATACTAGCTCATACACTTGAGCAATGCTCAAATCAAGTGATATTATATTTCCCGCTACTAGCAATTCCATGCTAAAGTCATCATCAAGAAGACTAACAAGATCCAACTCGTGACAAATTTTGTTTTTAACATCACGCATCAGAGGACCTATCTCAGAACTTGAATATGGATTCTTAGTCATCGATCCCCTAATAAACTCCTCTTGCGTATGTGCTTTGTTCAATACCAACAAATACACAGAATCTGGTTTTGACGGGCAGATCAGATTGCACAGTTGCTCCAGGACGAACTGCATGTGTTCAACTCAATGTCAATTCAACAATCAAAGAAGAGCAAATGCACACATGCACTGTCTCCACCCCTCCTCCTCCCAACTTTCTCAGAGAGAGAGAGAGAGAGAGAGGTGGTAATCATTGAATCATATAATGTAAACTGTAGCCTCCAGTGACATGCTATCATTAAGGGCCCTCTATAGGTCCCCCAAGGAACTGATCCCTCATCATACCAAGTCGTACCCAAGTTCATCTTGCCGTGTGTCTAATATAAAGTGTTAAGTAAATCAGCCTTGCTGGCAGGAATGTAAATAACTGCTACCGGTACCACACAAACACTAGGAATTTTGCAATGAATAGTCCATTGGGTGGTACAACAATTTCTGTAAGAGGTACTAGAAAACAAACTAAAGTACGACGAGGAATGACAGAGGATCAGTTCCTTAAGGTACTACAGAAGAACCCCAATCATTATGCTCTAGTTCAGAACTATTGTTGTCTGAAACTAACAGAAAACAAGTACTGGCATTATGAAATACGTAGTTACACCATACCAAATTAGTTTGCCCTTTTCTCTCCTCCCGATGTATTTGCAGGCCACATATACATGCCCGGATAAACTGCCGTTTATTTTCAC
This sequence comes from Syzygium jambos, assembly GCA_031216235.1. Classification (NCBI taxonomy): domain Eukaryota; kingdom Viridiplantae; phylum Streptophyta; class Magnoliopsida; order Myrtales; family Myrtaceae; genus Syzygium; species Syzygium jambos. The sequence continues at coordinate 18,703,761 of CM062228.1, forward strand.
TGCTTTCAAGCAGAAGGCTGTTCAAAAGATCTTTCAGCAGTCGATTGCAGTCACTTATTAACTTCGTCTTCTGCACTATTAAGCGGCGGATGACAATCAAAGCTTCAAGAACCTCTGATAACAGATTGTCCCGCATGAACCTAGCACCAATGCCATAGGTTAGCATGGACCGTGAAGAAAACGGTTACCAGGAAGGAATTTAATAGCAGAAGCCATACCTGGCCCTAATATTAGGAACTTCTAAGAATTTGCCGAGAAGCTCCACAAGCTTATGAACAATAAATCCTTGTGAAATGTCAATATGAAGGCTAGTCTCTAATGATTCAACATTGCCCACTTCCTGTCTAATCAGTGTACAGATTGTAGCTAGACATCCTCGGGCAGTCAAGAAAAGTCGAGCATCTTCCACATCGATCATCTTAAACAGCAACTCGAAATATTCGGCAGCACTTTCACCAGCGGGCAGAGTTGCTGGCATCATACCCATCAGCAAGTTCAACAAACGACAACATCTTGATGAACTCTGAGCAGAGAGAAGACTGATGAGGGTGCACATCTCTGACCTGATAGACTGAGAGCAAGCACTTAAAATAAGTTCTTTGACCCATGATCCAAGCTCAAACGTTGAAAAGTCGCCTTTAGATGTCCTGTAGACACGTCTCTTCCACCTAAGAACATATTTGAGAGCCAGGTAGTCCTGTCTCTGTGTTCGTGATTTCTGACCAGCAATCTTAACTGCCTGAGACACTTTATACTGCCTCCTTACAAAGTCGAGATATGATGCTCCCCTCTCCCACTCTGCATAGCTTACCAACTGAATATCTGGAATTTTGTCTGAAGAATCTGAATTCTTTTCCAAAGTTTCGGTCACCAACTTGCTCCCACTCACGGCCCCAGCTGATGAACCAGACACGCTTGACTTATTCTCATCCCTCAGACAAGTTGATTTTGCCAGAGTTTGCTCCTTATCAGCTGCATTGGATTTTGGAGGAGTGCATGCCTGGGAAACAATCTTCAAACAGGGAAGTATAACATGCTCTGAAATCGAAGGATGCTTTGCTCCCAGCTTAATGGAAGAAAACAAAACCTGAAACACCACGCGTAATCTTGACTCCCAAAATTCATCTGTCAGCGAGCACACTTCAGAAAGCAAGAACAATTCTTCACGAGTGGTAAGTGCAATGTCTATAGAGCGATGGTGTTCTAGGCAGTACATAACTTTCTTCTGCATCAAACTGTTTAGTTCAGAGACTGCATTCATATCACCCTCTGAAAAAGCACAAAGGACAGACCTAGCTTGAATACGAGATGCTTTTGGACCTTGATGAATGTTATTCTCAAACAACTCAGATAAGATGCCGGCAGCAACAAGCTGTTTTTTAGCAGCAGGCTGCTTCGAAAGCACATGCAGAATCTCAAGACACTGAGTCACAAAAGTAGTTGCGCAACCATAACAATTGCCCGGTGACCTGGAGACAACAAATCTGGACGCAGATGTGGAATTATCCGAATGTTTCTGATGCAAGTAATTCATCAAAACTCGACGCAGCCCCTGCAGCGTCTGAACGCTTTTGCTAACAGAATCAAAAGCAGCTTTGCACTTCTCACCATATAGAACACCAAGAAGAGCAATCTTTCGATTTATTTTGCAAGATGGTCCAGGCAAAGACGCCATCATTTGCTGGACAGAATCCTTCTGCTGAGAGTCCATTTCATTCTCACCAATGCTTGATACAATCTTCATCAATGGCTTCTTGAACCCCAAAAGCTGTTGATATCTCCTGTGTGCATTTTCTGATTCAGATTCAATAGCTGCCAACCCTCTCTTCATATCTTCATCATTCTCCATCTCATCAAAAGTAAAACTCGGTTTTGCCAAAAAATTAAATTCAAATCGACCATATTTGCTATACCCACATTCATTGCATAGAAAAGAATCAAGATTTTCATAGTTTATGTTGCGGCACTGCCTGCACTGATAAGCATTTTCATGGCAATTGCTGCAAATCCCGTGCTTATCTGTCACAGGTCGACTGCAACGTGGGCATTGCAATGATTCAAGGGACAAAGCTTGAAGATTTTCATAGAAGGAATCCAGCTCAATCATGAAATTGCATGCAGTTATTGGAACAGGAAATTCTACCTTAAGTTCTATTTGATTGAAAGTAAGATGACAACTTTTTGCACGCTTCCATAAAGACCAATTATTTTTCAACTCTGACAAATCAGCCACAGGTCGGTTGTTGTAATACAGGTTCAAAACTTTCACCGATTTGGATTTACGTGCATCATTAACATTCATGCTAACAGTCTGAATGGTATAGCTCCCAGTGCACTTCACTATGATGCGGTTATCAGTGAACTTGGTTTCAGATTTCAAGGTTTCAAGCTTCATCCTGCTATAAGGTACCTCGGGAGAGCTGCAAGCAACACAAGGTTCACTCTCAAGATAGTAACCCTCGAATTCAACTAGACCACTCAAGGTGTTGTATATGCGTGAATTTGGATGATTAGCCAAAAGTTCATTTTGTGAGTGAAGTGTTTCAAAGATGCATCTGATCACATCAACTGTCAAGCATCGGTCCACAAGTTCCTGAGAGTACTGCTTTGGACTGGCATCGGGGGCCTTTCCCAGCAACATTGTAACAAGTTGCGTATACTCAATGATATTTTGACCATACATAGGAAGGCACTTCACTTTTTGTAACAGAGACATCAACAAGGTTTCTTTTAATGACAGTTTCCCGTGATGCCAGATTCCATGAAGAACACACTTAGCCTCTGAGCGCACAGAACTTGAATTCCACTCTAATAGAAAGCAATCAATAAACTGTGTCAAAACCTCGCCACCCTTGTTAGTGAATATATCTGCAGCTGCCTCCATATCCATGTAGGACTTTTCTGAACCGGGGTCATTTCCATCATCACTCTTCTTCTTCTTTTTAGTTTCCACAAACTGTGTTCCAGATTTGCTTGAACTAATTCCTGTATCTCCTGTCTCAGCTTTTTGTGAGGAGTGATTTGCATCCTTTCCAAAGTAAAACGCCAAATTTATCAGCTTTAGAGTCTGAATGACAGATTCTTCACCAAATTGGAATACTGAATCAATGAGGAAAGGCAAAACATCTGCATGCCTTAAGCAGTATTTTTGCCAATTTCGAGGCCGTGCAGCTGCCACTTCAGACATAGTTGTCAAGCATTTGATCACCTTAACACTCCTCTCATATGAAACAGAGTTCTGAAAGCCACCAGACTTGTCCACATGCTTGTAAAGCTTCTTCAACTCATTTGAGAACTGCCAACCATCCCGAATGCTGTAATACTGAGTTTTGCTTCCACATATATGAAGGAAAAGCCTCCTTGCATATCTCCTCACAAATGCAGTCTGTGGATTGTTGATATAACTGCAGAGAACATCTTGATATCCATCTAGCTTTAAATCCTTGACACTAGATATCACAGAGACTTTCTCTTTATCCCCACCCTTGTCATGCTTTTCTGGTCGAACCAAAGTATACACAAGACGAAAAGCATTCTCTAACAGCAACCTGTGATAGTCCACAAATATATCCCTGTGATGGGACTTCACATATGAATCTGAAAAAAACGGAGAGAAATTTCCTGCAGGCATATCTCTTCTAACAGACAGGAGAGCTCCACAGCCCGAACCAGGGCTCATAGAATGAGAAGCCTCTAAATTAAGGGTTTGAGACTTAAAAACTTGCACCAGCTGCTGTAAAATTTCCATCAGATAATTGACCAATGATTGCTGCCTCAAAGAATTACAAGCTTGGAGCAACTGCGAAGCAAAATCAGTTTTCTCATGATCATCCAAGGAAGACTGAGCAGCAATTGATGTAATTCTCTCATTTGCATCAGCAGCTTCATTCTGGTTGCGAACAGAAGAACTACTGCCAGGCTGGTGCCAATTACGGAGCATCAATGTGAAGAACATGAAGACAAGGACGGTTACTTCCCCAAAAGAAGAACGGGTTCTAGCTTCAAAAGGTCTGTCAAGATTAATTTCATTAAGAAACCAATCGATCAGTTTCTCCAAGTTCAAACTCTCGGGATTTGTGCTGCCTATCAAAGGTCCATTGACAGCAGATGATAATCTATAGAAAAGCTGCATTACAGGTATAGCCCGAACCCCTGATGTTGTCTCCATCCACCCTTTCAATTGTTCAAGAAGCTCTGATATAAGCAATGAATTCATCTCCCTTTTTGATGCAGAGATCGAAACAGAGTCACTGGCCGAAGAAAATTCTTCAGAATCATTGGGTTCCAAGATGTGGATAGAAGGAGCAGAATTCTGTGTGCTGACATTTGTTGTGGCAGGCAACGAGTTGGATTCACCAACATCATCTGCAGAGTATTGCATTTCATTAGCATTCGTTCCTAACGATTCCACTTCAATAGGAATTGCAGTCATGGGATGATCTGTAGAGTGAGGAGGAGGAAGCTGGTCCGCAGCTAATACTTCATGACATGCTTCGCAAAGGTCAAAGTCAGGACAGATAGTACAATGCCACCTACGCCTCAATATTGGAACTATGGAGCAACCGTCACAACAGTACTGCACAGATGATGTAATGGAATCTTCTTCAATTGTCACTTGATTATTTGCAACCGCTGATTCAGGAGGTACAGTACTAGAGGCGGAAGTCTCAATAGCATCGTCAGTAGTAAGCAGAGTTTGTTTTGGAAATGGAACCTGAAGTAATCTTGAAGATATAGCCAAGCTGTGCAAAGAAAAAGAATAAGGAAAGGAGCAACAAGAAGAGACTGTTTCACTAAAACAGTAAACTTAGTACCTGCTGGCTGTTTGAACAGCCTCATTGGAGGAGAATAAGAGTTGCTTCAATAGAACTACAGCAGGTGCAACAGAACATATTCCTGTCTCCTTTCCATGTAAAGTCAGGCATTCAGCATAACAAAAGATAAGTTCAACAGATAAAATCACAATGTTGTTCATTGTTTGTGTATCGGGCTGCTCCAGCTCCAAAATTCCCCACAGAACTTGCATGAGCCCATCTACCACTTCTGAGCCTATGCAAACAAGGGCAAGAAATTAAGGAAATATGCCTGACAAAGCCAGAGAATATATACAAATATAAAATACTAAAAGAAGGTGCCTTTAATAGTTGTTCTCAGAAAACAGATATAAGTACAGACAAAAATTAATCAAGTCAGTAATCACAACAATACCCCCTGCCGCCAAGTTTGAAATGGACAAACCACAATAATCAATCTACCAAGCAGAATAGGAGCATAAATCCACTTATCTGTGACAATGCTATGTGAATGGTTAGATGCATCAGCAGATGATCAGTACGGCCCAATTATTAAGGAAAGGAGAGCAATGTATATAATTAGGTGAAAATACATTCACCGGAGTACGTAAAACTTCATCATCTATCCTTCATATCACAAACCCAAGAACCTGGGCATCATTTGAAATTTCCAAATCAACTCTAAGGTACCCCATCCATCAGACACATGGTAAAACAACTGATTGACTATCTCTTTCGAAAAGGAGAAAGAAATAATAACAGCAGCTGATAACTAATTACATACCATTCATATCCAGAAAAGTAGCCAAATTTGAACGACGCTGCAGTGCAATCTTAGAGACAGCTTGCATGTGAGCTGTAAACTCTTCAATAATCCACCCTCCAGTTGCACCCCCAACACCAAGCCTTGAAGAAAGAGCAGCAACTGATTTGACCACTCCAAGAAGGCGCATAATGTCTTTGACCTGATAAAAACCAATTTACAGGTTAAGTGCTTATTGACAGAACTTCGCAGAGGCAGGGAAAGCAGCTCAAAAAAATTCGAGCCAAATAAAAGAAAATTTTTGCAACAGAGCATTACTTGGTAGTACACTTCCTTTTTCGGGAATAAAGCCCTCAAGACACGGCAAGCTGCAGCCTGCAAAAGAGGCTCTTTGTCACTTTCAAATACTGTTTCCAATAACTGCTTGCATTTGAAGTTGTTAAGCTCCAGTCTCAAGTCTTCAACTTTTGGGCAATCTTGGACCCTATAAATCGAATAGAACCTTGATAGAAGCTTCAGACTATCTGCCAAAACTTGCTCCTCGAGAGAAGCGGACTGCATTGCCCTGTACTTTCTCCCACTCCCACCAAGCAAAGATTTGCTGTCAGGCACTTGAGACTCCATATCCAACAGTTGATCCACTTTCTCCTTCCACCCAAATTCATCTTTAGAACGCCCATAGACCTCAAGGGAGTCAATCCTAGGCAGTGTAGAGCCATTAAAGGTTGGCCCAACAGAGATTACAAATTCCTCATCAGCTAGAAGTGATTCAGCAACTGTAAATGGTACATCGTACCAAGATCTCATGCCCTCATCTAACTTTATCACCCTCTGAAAAATGCTGAGGTTTGTAGGGATATGATTCGGAGATGTGTTACCCACGTGCACACGGAAGCCAACCATGACAATATCCGGGTTTGAATTGGAGACCGATATCTAGATGCATTTAACAAAAGACAATCAATGAAAGATATTAGAGCTACTTCGCGAAATATAAGAAGAAAATTCCATTATGCAAACAAAATCATCCTCGCTAGACAAATAAACCGTGGAGAGGAGCACATGCAAGGGAGGATCATGACAACAAATAAGTTAATTCTTGTTGAGGAACTAAAGTCTATTCTGTTAATATTGCAGCCAGAGACATAAATATTATTACTGTCTACCAGGTCAGACTACTTGTCCTTTATTCCCAAAAAATTAAATAGATCAAGGTTTAAAGGTGAATGGAGCGCCCTTAGGCTGCCTTGCTCTTATCTAGCTAATCTGGTCGTAACTTCCTCATTAGTCATGTAACCACATTTAAACTTACCATTTTGATTGCTTAGCACAATAAAGAGAAAAAGCACACTTGAAATGAGGGCAACTAACAAAACGGGATGTAACTGCATCTATAAATTTACAACTGAATACATAGCTTTTCACTAGTTTAAGATGCGATATTTAGCTCAATGTTTTACGAAGATCGTATTGTCATCTTTAAAAATTCTAGATATGATAAGTTATAATAGCAAAGAAGACCTATGTAGCTCCGACACATTCAGGAGTCCGATGTGTCGTGTCGGACACCGACACGCTCCCACAAGCGGTCAACAGGTGTCGGAATCCGACACGTGGTCAATACACCTAACACGCTACCAACACGCGAGTCTAGAATCTCGACACATGATTCCGACATGGGGTCAATTTTATAAATTTTCAAAAAATTAGGGGTCAAAACGTAAATTTATAAAAAAAATTAAAAAAGAAAAAGAAAAAGAATGAAAAGGGTGAAAGAAAAACCCTAGTCTTCTGTTCTCATCGTCACAGTGCCTTGACCTCACACTCTATAGTCCCTCCACCTCTCAATTTGCGATTTCTCTTCTTAGCTCGAACCCACGACGTCCACCGAGGAGGTGGAATGTGGATTGCTTGTTTTTTCTTCCTCCAACACGCGAGTCTAGAATCTCGACACGTGATTCCGACATGGGGTCAATTTTATAAATTTTCAAAAAATTAGGGGTAAAAACGTAAATTTATAAAAAAAATTAAAAAAGAAAAAGAAAAAGAATGAAAAGGGTGAAAGAAAAACCCTAGTCTTCTGTTCTCATCTTCACAATGCCTTGACTCGCACTTTATAGTCCCTCCACCTCTCAATTTGCGATTTCTCTTCTTAGCTCGAACCCACGACGTCCACCAAGGAGGTGGAATGTGGCTTGCTTGTTCTTTCTTCCTCCAAGTTTTATGGATTATTAGAATGGAATGTAGTTCAATTTGTCAAATTGAAATGGCGGATTATTGATTTTAGTGTAAATTCATTCTAGGCTCTTTTTGTATTATTTATTTATTTGTGGATTTGAATCAAATTAATTTGATTGAAATAATCATAAAAATAATAATTTATCATGTATATATAAAAACATATAGTTAATACACAATGTGTCCCAACATGTTCTATTTTTTTTAGAAATTACGTGTCATGTGTCGTGTCGTGTTACGTGTCGCATGACGGTGTTGGTGCTACATAGAAGAAGACAGATGTGGGGAGAGAGAGAGAGAGAGAGAGCAACCACCAACACATAGAAAGGACAGTTCATAAGCTCTCAAAAAGTACCTTAAATCCTGAAGGGCTTGGGCTCTCCAGAAACCCATCCTCAGATGCCAAGCTCTGCCTGGCTCCATCAGAATCAGTGTTTCGTATAGCATCCCCACCTAGTCTAACATCAGCTGTAATGCAAACTGTTTTCTCAAAAAATTCAAGGGGAAATTCCGGGTTCGTCCCTGCATAAATTCTATTTTTGAGAATGCCATAACCCAGCTTCTTCACTTTCTCCAATGTAGCATTTGCACTGAGATCAGTTCCTCCAGAAGCATAGCAGTATATCTGAAGACTGCCATCATCATGTAATGCAAGACAGTGGATCTTGTCTTTGGACAAAGGCTTGCAAGCAGTAATGCCAACTAAAGGTGCGGATGAACCCAAAGCATGACGAATTGTCTGAGCAGTTAAATCATGCACACCAAAGGTTACAGCGAGTCCACAATTGGATTTCATGCCTGAGATGCATGCAAACAATCCACTCCCTACCAGTAACTCTTTCCAGTGATGCAGCCCAGCAGAGCGGAGCTTCCCATCCTGTTCTTCTTCGTACACAGAAGATACCTCAATTAGTGACTCAGCGTCAGCGCTTAATTGGCAGACCAAAGTGGTCCCATCTTGGTAGGACAAAAAGAGTAACTTGTGAGTGGATGAAAAGTATAAAGATGAGCCCTTAGCATGAATCTCTTTATCCTGTATCTGAATAATTTCTTTCAATGGCTTTGCACCAACATTACCTTCTCCAGACAATTCTAATCTGAATACAAGTCCCTTTTCTGAAAGTACAAGAAGAAACATCCTTCTATGGGAAGTCACAAAAAGTGCCGCATCCATGATTGTGTCATCAGGCAGCATGAAGTAATGAATGGGACTAAAGTTATCCTGGGAAAGATCATATATTTTGACAAATCTGTTGGTAACCACCAGTAGCTGAACTTGCGAGCCTGGAATCCACTCTACTCGCCTAATATAAGAACCTTGAAGAGCAAGTTCTATGGCAAGACGATCAGTGACTTCTCCACGAGAATTCACAGTGAGTACCTGGCAATCTTCATAGCCTGCCACAGCGAGATAGTTCTCAGCTGAAGGGTTAAAAGCAAGCTGAACTATTTCAAAGCGAACGACATTCTTCGATAGATGCTTTACATTGGACTTGTCAGCGGTAACTGGAGCAATAGTGGCTTGTCCAATTAACGGCCCAACGTCATATATAGCAACCTTATCCCCCTCACCAACAGCAAGTCGACCCCGAACACTGACACTCAGCAAAGACTTGACAAGAGAACCACTAGATAGATGGGATTTAAGCTCCTTTGTGTTTGAGTATTCTGCCTTTATCTTTAGATCCAGCGAACCACTTTTATACGCCTTTTTCAAATGCAAGAGCTCAGCCCCATAAGATATCACCTTGTCCTCTCCTAGAATAATTTTCTTTTCTTTTGAAATGTTAGAGTCTCTTTTGCTAACTATACATGGCAGTAATGAAGTGCAAATCTCAAGGACCCTAGCCTCAACATCAAGTTCTTTAAGAACCTGAGGAATCGAATCACGGATGTCTCTTGGAATAGACAAACTGAGTGAATTATCTGCCTCCACACTGAGATCTTCATCAAGGTCCGTATCACTATCTGGCATCTGATTTCCATCTTCTGATAAGGGCAAAAATGATTGCAGATTACTCAAACGGCTAACTGGTCCATTGCTGCTACCAGTGAATTTCCGAGGTTTCAAGCACTGGCAATTGCTACCTATGACTCCACCAGCTCCACAGTCGCAAAAAAAACGACTTAAGCGAGAATATACAACACGATGACCACGGTGACAAACTTTTGCACATACAGAACAACAGCCCTTTTGAACTATCAGATCACAAGTATAGCAGAAGTACCAATGTTGTTCCATGAAATTGCTGCCACTGGATGTGAAAGTACAAACTTTAGAAGCAAGTGCCCTTTCACTGTTACTGTCCTCTTCCTCATCCTTATCCATGCTGCCCACCTCACCGTCAGATGTTCCATCATCCTCATCCTCATCCACAGAGGTTGCATCACATTCAAATGTTGAGGATCCACTTTCTTGGCCACCCAGCAGCAATGCATCAGAATTTCTCCTTGATCCTACCTGCTTAGCAGCTATATTACCCACATTAAGACAAGCTCCAGCAGACTTTCCAGACGACTTATCTAGGGTGGCCTTATAGGTCCCACAATCTTTCAAGACAGTTGCAAGGAAGCCAATAACAAACTTGAGCCCTGAAATCAGATGCCTATCTCGAGGCAGCTTCTCCATCAGCAGTACGGTCTTCTCCAAAAGCAACTTAACTGAAGAATAATCTCTTGCAAATTGAACAACAAATTGATAGTAGGTTCTTGCTACATGAATATCAAATACCAAAAATGCAGCATCAAGTGATGCCAGCAGGGCTTCAAAGAAATGATCGTGCAGGTCCCCACATAATGATTCGCTTGAGAAGGATGTAAGACAGAAGATGAAATTCATGGTTGAATCTCTAAGAGAGGCAGAACTTTCTTTTGCACTATGGACACCATCAGCCAGTTCTGTCATGCAACCCAAAAGCCTTTTCTCCAGCCATTTAGACAAGCAAGGTAAATCCATAAGAAGGAACTTCTGCTGTAGTTTTTGTTTAAAGAGATCAGAACAGAGCTCTCCTGACAAGGCATCAATTACGAAATTCAAAACTTTGACATTTACAGATTCAGAGTAGCAGTAATCCAACGCGTTGATCAAAATCATCAAATCACCATGTTGCAATCCATGAGGTTCAGTCTCTGCCGTAACAACCTCAATACCAAGATAAAGCTTCAAAGTAGAAGATTTCCCAGGGTCTTTCCTCATGCTATCCAAGAGGTCAACAAAACTGTCAATTACCCTTTCAAGGATGCTGCTGTCTCCCACTTCACTCTTACTAATATTACTCAGAAACTCTTCCACTTGCCTCATCAGATATAAGCTTGAATGGTCAAACACGTTCACCTCCACACCCAAGCTGTTGAAAATAGCTTCACATTTCCCATGAAGCCCATCAAAGATCCGGTTGAAGTTAATGATCATAACTGAATCATGAATATAACGAACTGTTTCATTTTCTAGGCGAATATGCCCATGTCCATCTTTTACTTTGAGCAACCCATCCAGAGCAAAGATAATTCCTCTAATGTTCAGGATGCAAGAAAGGAAAACTGTACCAGAGGTAGAAAGAAGGGAAGGAAACCCATGCAACATGAATTCCCAAAGGACCTTTGAACAAATCCCTGGACAGCTTCTATCAACAACTGCATCTATCTTTGTTAACAGCTCAAGTACATAGTCTAGCCTGCTTGAATTAACTCTACTCTTGATGAGGATCTCATCCTGCATTTGCTTATCAAATCCAGAATGTACAAGAAGCAGAAGAGATGAAAATGAGCCATCCCAATCTTGGCCATTACCTAGGGCAGAAATGAAAGCGTTCTTAAGAGTACATATGTATCTGCCTAACAATGAAGACAACATCCTCATCAGCGGCAGCAATTGGCCAGCCTCAGCCATATGGCTAATCAGCACTTCAGCAGCAGTGACAAAACCAGTTCCTTCATAAATGCCATCTGTCAAAAATGGACCCACTCCAGATACTCCGTCAAGTATGCCGTGTCTCAAAAGTCCACCAGTAAGTATAGATAGCATCAGCGACAACCACATTCCACCTCTCAAGAAATTCCAGTCTATCTCAGAACACTTATCCGGGAAGGGTAAAGCAAGCAATTGCTCCAACACACTTGAGATAACATTAGGGAACTTCGTATCCTTAACAACAGCATCACAGCAGCCCAAAAGTAAATGACTGAACTGAAAGAAGATTCCCATATCACATATGTCCAAATATTCTGTGCTACTCCACAAAGGTTGTAGATGGTCCAGCGTAGATTTCCTAGTAGGCAAATCCCAGCAAAGATAGAAGATGTATCTCTCAATGATCACATCTTCAACTGATGCAGCTTTCTTATCCTTCCACAGCCCCAATATCCAAGAGAACAATTCAAAAATTTCACTCCAACTCATCCACAAGCAGTCAACAGACAAATCATCTTTAGAAAAAGAACGAAGCATCACGGTATCAACCATTTGGTTCATCAAGCTGCTAATGGAAGGCTCTTCCTCGACCCCTGAAAACATTACACTCTTCAAAGCAACTGATACCCAAGAATCATTTACATCATCTGATGGACGTAACCCAGCAGTTGGGAAATCCCTCAACTTTGTTTTAAGATCTAACAGCAGTGTTGGGGGACAGGCATGTGGATGGAAGATCATATGACGTACAAGAAGAATCAGCCTAGAAATTACTAAAGCCCAACTTGATAACTGCTTGCTGGAACAACCCGTGGTTGAAGCACCTATCTCTTTAAGTGACGTGATAAGCAATGTGGCGAAAGCTGACTTCTCTTCTTTGGTAGATAAATGGAATGTCATAAGAAGAATCTCAAGATGAAATGTAGAAGGAAGACTTCCAAGGATTTCCCTTAGACCAGGACAATTTGTGTGAATATTCTCTGTCTTCTCGACAATATAAGCAACAAAATCCTTATAGATCTTGTTTCTCAAATGACTACCAGACACACCCACCCTACCGAGAAGTGCATTAGCCAGCAAAGTCAACGTCCAACCATTGTAAGCAAACATACCATTTTCAACCTTCAAAATTTGCTCAACAAGGTAGACTTCTAAGAAATCAGACAAAGCACGACCAATCAGAAGGTTCTGCAGCAGAGTAAAGCAAAGTTCCCCAACTTGTCCTATCTTTCTCTCCTCTTGAGAAACACCAGAGCCTTCAGGAGCCTTATCTTCCGAATTAGAGAAGTGGGAGTTAAGAATGGAGAGGAAGATGTCAATATGTTCACAACTAAGCTTTCTGCAGGCATCCTCGAAAACAAAAAAATGGCACTTAGGAGAAAAAATAGAAACTTTGAGAAAACTTAACAGCTCAAAAGCAGCTTGAACAGGCATATTGCAGATGCTGGAACCACCACTAATGGAAACAGGTAGCTGGTCATATCCTTCTGTTGAACCAATAGAGCGACCACCCTCAGAGAAAAGGTCGCCAAAGAGGGCTTCGTCTTCATGGTTAGTGGCGTTTTCTGCTTCAGAGGTACCACTAGCTTTTGTGCAACTGGAGAACGATCTTTCCATTTTGGGCCCTTGTTTTGCTCCTTCAGAATATAGGAAATAGATAAGATGAATCAAACCATCCAGCCACTGACCAGATGGAGGAAATATTAATTTCATCCGTTCCTCAACAGTGAGCCTCCTGAGCAAAGGTATCTTCCCAGCATGAACACTACACGAAGGGGAATCAGCTGCATGTTCTTCCCTAGGCCACTTGCAACCAAAAGGCTGGTATGTTTCGCCATTGATATCATTGATGAGCTTCAACATGTAAATAACAGTTCGAGGGAAGTAAGCTACAGGAGGCTTTATATTTGTAGCGGATTTGCTGTATTTCCATTCACTGGACGCTAAATCATCCAATACAGAAGCCACTATGGATGCCTGTATGTTTCTAAAAGTACTATCCTCACTAAAGATAATTTGGAGAAGACGAAGGAACTCCTCCAATAGCGACAGGATGAGGTTCTCAAAAGTACCCTCGATGATATTACAACTACTCAAGAAGTCAAACTTCAGCTTAAACAAGCTAGGTAATATATCAGCATACGAAGCACATGCCTCCAACAATGCTGAATCAAAGTCAATATACGGGAGATCCTGTGCCAAATTTCCGAGTAACTTCAAAATCTTCAAACTGAAGGAAATTCTTCTGCGAAAGCTGCTGCCTGCCGTCTTTTCATCATACGGAAGTTCAACCAATTTTATAGAAAGCAAAATAAGCCGTTTGATGCTTTGAACGTGAGCAACAGCCCAATGATGAGAAAGCAATATCAATTTGTTCACACTTCGGGGAAAAGCATGTGAGGTTGATCTTAAGATCTGCCGGTCAGATTGAAGGAATTCAGGAGATATTGACATCAGAAAATGGTCCGCCGATTTCTCTTCTGAGTAGCCACCTTCCCAATCAACAAGCAAAGAACATTGCTTCAGTTGGTAATCTTATTACCACCACATAGATAATATTACAAGTGAAATAATTCTCATTATTATCAAACTCCAGCGCACAAATGTTTTGGCAAAGCATACCTTGACGGCTGCATCCAACATGCTTATCCAGTTCCTTATCAGCCGAATCAGCAACCGCCAACAAGAAGTTGATAGTGTCATCATCCGTAAAAGGTTGAGAAACTTCACATATCTTATCTGTGCTATCAATCAGTGCTATCTCCAACAGCTGTAATGCAATATTCTGGCAAACAAAAAACCATGAGACCACAATATGAAAACTTTTAAAGGTAAGCAAAGCGAGAGGAAATTTTCCCGACTATCTCCCTTACCCACGCTCTTCTAACATGCACCTAGCCAAAGCAGGATGCTCAACTAATTATATGAGAATTTCTCCAAGCCATTGCACAGAAGGAGCGGATAAGAAACTATAATGGAAATAATAAAGACAAGAAATTTCCTGTTTTAGGCTGAATTGCATAACCGTTACCCTACCCATCCTCGAGCCGTCAATCATTCGCGAACTAAAGGAACCTTTTTTTTAAAGGTATCAACAACTAAAGGAACTAATCCACTTACTGGCAACATTGCATCCACCAGCATCTCCAATTCCGCCAACTTTCATTAACTCAATGTATTACAAAATGGAAGAATTTACTAACTATAAATAAATCAGCGGAATAAATTTGATTCATGATATTGAAACAAGAAAGGAAGATATGTCACAAGCCAACCTGATAACGATGTTCCACGAAACAAATTACAAATTTAATCATGAACTAAGTGATCCAAGGATGACTTCGCAGGGATAATCTCCTAGAATAGAATCCCCTCCTATCTAATATACTGTAAAATTTTCAAGCTAGGTATACTCTTTAATTGGTCATAGATGACACCAACCGAATCAATCTGTAAAAGAATGGAAGGATCTGATATCTCATTAACTATAGCGGGTTGACAGATGTCTCAGTTTGAACCAAGAACATCAGTCCCATCATATGGAGCACTGTTTATGATATTCTAACATGCTTCCCACGGAAGAAACTATAACAACACTGTCAACTCTTAAAAGTGTACAAATCCATCAACAAAGAAGAATTCTCTTCCACATTGCTAAACAACATGTAAACTCAAGTAGAACAGAACCTGACTTACCCAACTTCAATTCTTCTGTCGACTTCTCATGTGGTTAATTCAGAAGAAGTGGAATAGTTTCAACTTATGACGAGTTAATTTAACAAATTTACACTAATCAGCTACTCTTTTCTCCGTGGCAACCAACTTAGCCCGCAAACTCATAGACAACATAAGAATAAATGGATGCACACAAAAATATCTGCAGACAAGGCCAATTTCTAAGCTCAAATATCCCAACAAACAACAAACTACTACAATGACAATTCAGTCTGTTCCGAGTTCAACTAAATTGATTCTCATAAAGCATTGCACTCTACCTACCAATTCATTAGCCGGCATTAGCAAAAGGAAAATATAAAGACAGACAGACAGTTACTTAAACTTCATATCTGAATGTATATACAATTTTCATTTTGCATTGACTCGGTATCCTGAAATGTTCCCCAAATAGATAGAGAAGTGAGCTCGACGACAATAAGGAGCAGAGATGAGAATAAGCCACGTACCTGCAAACTAAAATCCTCTTTCTCAATGTCCGAATTCTCCAAATAACAAACGGCAAACTCAAGTGACTGCTGCGCCACTGCAACAACAACTGGCTCCACATGGTCCACTGATCAAGGTAAAACATCAGAACATTCAAACTCTACATCAGCAATCACAATTTCATGGATGCTCTAATTCAACATACTTAAAAGAAGCAACCGCATAAAACATAATCCGACAAAATTCACTCTCTCAAATGAGTACTCCCAGCAAAAGAAGCACTTCATCATTGCTCAGCTCACTAGAACTACTAATCCGCTCCGGAAGCTCCACACCAACAACAAGGCCCTCCCCGTCCCTAATCGCTATCGAAAGAGACGCAGCACGCAGCACCAACACATCAGCGCCCGAAGCCTCCGTCTCAACAAGAACGCAACCTCCACATGCCAACCAATAAGCAAAGGCCAGAGGCCCAAAGTACCTGACAGAGATCGAGAAGCGAAGGCGACGGCGGAGGCGACGGAGAAGACGGCTTGAACCTGCGAGTCGGTCCAGGAACGAAGCCTCGGCCTCCGATCATCTCCAATCGGCTCCACCCCGCGCCTGAGGACCGAACACAGGACCTCGAGCCCCGCCCTGGCCGAGGCGCCGGAGGCGCGGAGCTTGAGCAGGAGATCGGCCCGGCAGCCGTCGTCGGAGAGCGACCCCAGGAACTTCGCCACGTGCTGACGCTTCGGGTGCTGCTGCTGCTGCTGCTGCGGCCGCTGCTGCTCCTGCTCCTGTTCCTGTTCCTGCTGCTGTTGCTGATGCGACGGAGGCTCCGGCTCCATCGCCACCGATCGGCGATCGGGGATCCTCCCCGTCCACCACCAACTTCGCCGGAAGCGACGGCCGATGCGTACGTACGGAGCGGGAGAGGTGCGTCGAGTGGGAGAAGTGTAAAGAGAGTTTGGAAGGGGGGGTTTTTAGAAGGAAAGAAGGAAGGAAGGAAGGAGAAGGGTGGGAAGTTTGGGTGGTGCTCGAGATTTAAGGCGGTGTGGGAAAAATGGACAGAAAATTTTTCTGGTCTTTTTTTTAATTTTGGTTTTCTGGGGCCTTTTGGGTGCTTTTCTTGGCTTGCTTCCCAAGCGAGGGAGACACAGAAGAGATTCTCTGCAACTTTTTCCAAATCCTTCGATGAAAGGGCCAAGGAAAAGAAAAGAATATTAGTATTGATTTACGTATCAGTAGTTGTAGGAGCTAAGCGTGAAAACTAAATTTACCAGAATACCGTCTAATTGATTGTTGTGAAAATGAAAATTCGCGAACACTGCGCAAGAGATATTGTGTATTGTAAATAATAATAATATGACATCTCTGAAATGCATGTAAACGATAAAAGTTCTCGTTTACTGATTGACACGAGAAAAACGTCGAATCGTGTCGTTATATCGAGTCGAAACATATTTCTTAAATACAAATGAGTTATGATCATATAGTAGAATCATGGAAAAGAGGGAAGAAGAACGAGGGGCAATAAATCGGTACGTGTTTTGTCACCTCATGGAGAAAGCACCAAAACCCTTTGTTGCAATGAGGAAAGTCCGATTCTTCCGATCTACGATACTAGGAAGCACACTCAAAGGGGATACTTATAGAATGTGTGTAAAGTTTACAGGGAAATTTTCAAATAAGAGTATGAAGTGCCTTTATTTTCTCAAACAAGGTCTGAAGTGGATCTTGTCCCAAATAAAGGCTTCAAATGCTCATATTTTATTAAATAAAGATCTGAAGTTGATTTTGTTTCAAATAAGAGCATGAAGTGTCGTTATTTTCTCAAAGAAGGGTCTGATCTCCCCAGCTAATTAAGGGCATTTTCGTCCTTTTATTATAGTTTCATTTTTTTTCCTCTTTTCTTTTCTTCTTTTCCATTTTTTTCTCCGTCACTAGCCATTGGGCAACCCTCGCCAACCACTAGGCGAGAGCCCGGCCAGCCGCTGGCAAGGGTTGCCTTGACCAGGCCCTCTCCGGCCACGGGCAAGGCGACCCATGCTCGAATTGGGCGAAGGCCGCCCTCGCCCTCACCAATGACCAGCGGCCTCGTCTAGGTAGGGCAAATTGGCGAGGGCAACCCTTGCTAGACCTGGGTGTGGATTGCCTCACTCGTGACCGGCGAGGGCCACAACCCTTGCCAATGACCAACTGAGCCCTCACCTAGTGGCTGGCGAAGGTCGTCAAAAGAAATGGGAAAGAAGAAAAGAAAATTGGAAAAAATAAAATAAAATGACGAAAATGCCCTTGATTAGTTGTTGAGGTTAGGCCGTTTTTTGAAAAAATAATGGAACCTCATGTTCTTATTTGAGAAAATGAGAGCACTTCATACTTTTATTGAGACAAGATCCACTTCAAGCTTTTATTTAAGAAAATGAAGGCACTTCGGACTTTATTTAGAAATTTCTCAAGTTTCTAACAAGCTCCTTCGACCCTAGTGCCAATTAATTAGAGCTGATGTGACTGTCAGACCGCGTGAGAGCATGACGTGGAGAAGAATTTTGTCTCCGGGAACACGCCACCACCGGAAAATGACAAACAATTTTTGTCTCCGGGGGCAAGCCGCCGTGGGGGCTCGATTTCGATCGTCGCTTCAACTCGAATTAACCAGAATGGATGTCAGAGGGATTTGATAAGAAAATTTATGAACATTCAAGGATCTCATTACACGAATTAAAGATTAAGAATTTGATTAAAAAAGTACAAAGTCAAGGGACAAAAAGTGAAATTATCCTTAATTTTGCAGTTACTAATAATGTGACATCTTTCTACTACTTCTCCATGCAATTACAAAGCTTTCATATATAAAAATAAGAATCGGTGTATCGATATTATACTACATGAATTTTCCGTGGTGCCATGTGATTGTTTGGTATTATAATCATCATACTTATCAATAATCAATGAACTTTATCCAGTTTTCTTAAGAAAAAGTAACTTTTAATTTATCAGTATCCAATAACTACCGCATGTGACCAATAACTCTTCGTTATATACTAGAATCTAGTAACCATAACAAAGAAATGTTTAGATTCATACTTATCAATGACCAGTGAACTTTATCTAATTTTCTTTAAAAAAAAAGTAACTTTTAACTTATCAGTATCAAATAACTAATGCATACGATTAGTAACTTTTTTAACATCGAGCTTTAATTATTAAAGTCAAGTTGAGCTCGAGCTTTGATCCGTGTCGACTCGACTCGATTACATCTCAATCATTCCACAATTAGTAACCTTCACACGCGGGTGGTAACTTTATATAGATTGGGAAGTAGCGAAATATTAGTAACTACGTAAAACTATTTTTCACTATGGTTAATAATTTTCCATATTGAAACTCTCGTTCTTAACCCACCCAGACAATGCTGAATATTTGAAGCTAAACAGAGGAAATCCCTACACCACCCTCACGGGCCTCGTCAACAATAAACATAGTTTACTTTTTTACCAGCAAAGGTAAACTCCGGTCCTCTGAAATACAACACTAATTTTATAGATCGGATAAGACGCAAGCCTAAGCCCGATTGAGCTAGGAGTGAGCATGATCCGGTTCTAGAGCTAGAACTAGGAATCGAACCGGGGAGAATGGTTGCAGAAAACCTAAAGTCTGGAACCGAACAGGTCTATCCTAGAATCGGCTATGGACCGTTCCCAAGTGGAACCCAAACTGTCATTCATCCTTAGATTGAGCGGCCTGTGTATGGAATCATACGAGCTTGTTTGCACTTTGTGATGTGATCGAACCCGTGCCATGCGCTTCGAACTTGCAAAGTCGGATCCTTAAAACTAGCCAGTTTCGTAGGGTTAATCAACATAGTTTTTACCCCCCGTAGAGCAAGCAAAAATCCATGGTGATTGAGCTTTTCCGTCCATCCTTCCATACGGGCGAAATTTTATATTTCCCATTACGCAATATCACGTCTTTCATATGCCATACTAAGTATAGCTCTCTAATCCGATCAAAAGGCGGGCTATATACGATGAGTTCGAGACTTATGGATGTCACGTCAAACACAACATTGTCCTAGTACACATCGGACCAAAGTTACGGTCAGCCTTACGTGATCGCTTAGGATTGTCAATGCATTTTGAAGCGAAACCTCTGTAACCATAGGCCAATTAAATCCTCTGCAACATACATTCAGCATATGGTATTCCACCATCTCATGGACAAATTACAAGAGACGAAGTTCTGTAATGTCCCAAACTCCCACAAACGCAACGGAAGTACAGTTATCGGGAGGAATTTATTTTTGAAAAGAAAAAGGCGATGGAAAGAGGAGGGGGAGAAATGTCAACTATGTGAATGTATAGTTAAAAGTAAGGGGACGGAGTAGGCGGCGGCGGCGTGAATGCCGGGATTGGTGGCACGGGGAATGACCGCATCGGCGGGTGAGGTGGCAATGGGGGGAGGGGGGAAGGGAAAAAAGGTGGCTGTGAAGCAGAAGGTGGTCGTGATGGCGAAGGAATTGGTGGCTGCGGCAATGGAGGGAACGGGAAATAGGCCGATGGTGGCGGTGTAGTAACTTCCGGTGTTGGTGGGAAACGAAATGGTGGCAACGGCGGGAGTGGCAGGCCCGGAGGGAGAGGGAAACGGAATGGAGGTGGCAGTGAAGTGGATGGCCGTAGTGATGGCGAAGGAATTGGTGGCTGCGGCAATGGTGGGAAATGAAATGGTGGTAATGGCGGGAGAGGCGGCAGTGGCGGGAGAGGCGGCAATGGAGTGTGAGGGGAATAGAAATAGGGTGGCAGCGTTGTTGATTCCGGATTTATCGAGCCTTTCTTGGAACCAGATTCAACGAGACCTCTCCAGGTCGGTTTTCGGGCACATGAGCTCGGTTGTTCCCGGGGCGTGAAGGCGAGCGCTCCTACGGAGAGTACTTGAGGTTCTTGCGTATTCAACTTGAGACGAAGCGAAGCTCGTGATGACACCGCATCACAACCTGGATTGCTGCTTTTGATCAGCTTCACCGTGCATCCCTGGATTATCTTGGCATCTTCGCTCGTCGAAGGAGGCAGACGGACCTCAAAGTTCCCGCGCTCATCTGTGGTCACCTCTTTTCGGAAACCCAAGTCTGTGCATTCTAGCAGAACAGATGCACCTGCATATATGCACACAAGTTGAATCTGTTTTCAAGACAAATTGCAACTGATACACAAAACTCAGAGAACCATGAAAGAGTTTGCAATGACTCTCTTCTTTTTGTGCTAGGATGACCAATTTTGGACCTGAAATGAAGTGGCTGATCCTAGAGAAGCCTCGGTTGAAGCATGGGGCGCAGTGGACAGTGCCCACAACCTGTGCAGATGGGAGGCTCTCCCTGCGGGCAGCCCCGGTACCGTGAAATAGCCCGAGACCGAGCAAGAGCAATGTTATCATAGACCAAGGCGTTGGCATTGTGACCTACTCTCAATTCATCTCAGAGCATTCTCTTCTTGGGTCCTATATACAGAGCTCCTGATGACCTTGTGACAGATTTAAAGACAACGAAGAGAGGGTTTTTGCCTGATTGGCTCTTTGTTGCTGTCTGGATGTGACTCGAGGTATCCATCAAGAGCCAAGCTCACATAGGAAGCCGGTTGGTTAATCAGTATGCTCCTTTGAACTCATCGTTTCCTCGACATTGGAAAACATCAGAAAAAGCTCGATCTAGTCCGGACGCAGATGGCCTGCCCTCCTCCGCAGCGGATCTAGCAGGGTGAGAATTTAGTCTAGCACGCGAAAGCTGACCCACGCTATACCATCCGCCCGACACCAGAACGGATAAACAGAAGAGTTAATTCAGGGTGGAAAAGGTAGAATTCAAGATGCGCTTTAGTATATGCTTTGGTTTTATTGTTTTGCTCACAGATTTCATTGATCCTTGAAGTAATCTCCCTCCCAACAATGATGAAAGTTTCGTTTTTGGCGATACACAGCAATACCATTTATATGATGTCCGGTTGCATTTGCGCAGCGCGAGGCTCCAAATTTGGCAAATCCCTCGTCGTGCTTTCTGTACTTAGCAGGCTGTCGCCATCCAAAGCAATGATATATCTCACCAAGGTAGAGAAAACAAACATCTACATATCGATCCAAACGATGAAGTTGTTTCGGCTTCTTAGGTTTGTTCGTTTTGCGGAAAATCCATATTTTGGAAAACAATTTCCCAGCTTAAAATTAGGGGTAAGCATGGTCCGGATGGGCAGTTCCCACCTTGAAATTGGAAACCGCCCACCAAGGATCGGTTCCAAAAAATTGAAACCGGGAACCGCCCGTTGGTTCCATGATCCACCCGGGAATCGGTCGAAATGTCTCCAACAAATTCATGCGTCGCACTGGCAATTTTCAAACTGAAAATCAAGAACTTATTCTCATCTAGGTACTGCATGCATTCAAGTGAAACAACAGAATCATACGTACCACAAGACACAATAGCACCAACCAACTACTGCAGAAAAAAAAAAGATTCATTTTTTAGGAAAAAATGTTCTATTTGACGTGCTAAATTGGGGTAAGAAGGATTTGGAGATGGTCTTGAAGATCTTCAAGTTAACAACCAACCATTAGCACTAGCAGAGAAAAAGAAAAAAAGACAACATTTTCGAAATTTATTTGACTCTGTTAGAAGTTTAGTCCACAACAATTTTTATCTTAATTAATTCAATATATGCTTCATGCAGGGGAAATGCCACCATTGAAAAAGATGCTTCCATAAAACAAGACAGGAAGACGAGACTAAAAATACACCAATATAACTCTTAAGTGAAGACTAGCTAAAAGAATGGCAAAAGCCGGTCCAAGATAATCCTCTTAATAGAAGGATACAAGTAAATTGGGGCATTTCCAATGCCATTTTCACTTGAAGTTAGCTGTTCTTTTCTGTAGCTCTATGGCCTGTCTGTTGGCCTCTGTATAGCCTTGTTTTTCTGGGCTCTTGTCTTGATTAGCCTTTGCCGTAACATCTTTGAACCTGGAGGGACAGTCTCTATCACTTCTGGTTCAAGGTTTTTGTGTTCGGCTGCCTCTTGTATTTTTGCGTTGAAAAGTTAAATACATCTTACCTTTACCAAAAAAAAAAAAGAATGGCAGAAGAAAACCAAGAGACAGAGATAGCGAGAAGGGAACCTATTGACTATGATTAGTAGCGACGTTGTTGGGGTAATAAGCTGCCATTTATCAGCTGCTTCTAGCTCTGCATCAAGTGCTTCCAGCTGAACTTTTTTTAAAAAATATATATGTACTAGTCTGGCCAGGTAGGTAGTTCCACACCTAAAATTAGAAACCAGATCGGTACTCAACGATTCTAGTAAATTGGAACCGAAAAGCGGATCAGTCCACATGGGAACCGCCGATTTTGGGCCAGTTTGATCCACTTCCTGATTCCTTTGCAAACTCCTACCTAAAATGATTAGTTAGTGAAAAATGTTTTTATTCATTTTCGTAGGCAATGAAAATATTTGACAAGTTACGTGCTATAGCTTTGCGCACACATCAAGAGGAAGTGCAATAATTTGGACGAAATGGAACAAGCAGTAGAAAATATTTGTACCTATTTTTTAATATGTATGGGCCTATTTTTATATTTGGGAGCTGGCGGTGATGCCTCATTGTGAAGATCTGCTATTTTCTTTGCTTCCTCTCATGTCCAGTATTTGCTCAATCTATAAGCTCTTCCGCGACAACTCATATCTCTCCCATGTGAGAGTTGAGTCCAGATTCATTAGCAACCTGGGCTTTGATACCAATGTTGAGTAGTATTGAGCCCCTCTCACCCAAAAAGTTAGCTCAAAAAGTGGAGTTTTCCCTCACACTTATAAACCAACCTCAACAGTGTTGTTTTGAGGAATTGGGAAAATATGATTCCACATGTGAAGTTGGGAAGCAAAAGAAGAGAAGAAGAAGAAAAGGGAAAAGAAAGAAACCCCGATACCATAGCCGTTTTTCAATTCGGATTTTCCATGGTTCGGGTCTAAAGAGGCACGAAACCTTCACAGGTATATGTTGATGCCCAAACCATTGACACCCCTACGGAGGGACCGATTCTAGAAAACCTAGAATTGAGAATTGAATATGTTACTCTAGAACAGGCTATGGCTGGTTCCCAGGCTGAATTTTTATTGCCGCTCACCCCTAAAATGAGTGACCGAGTACGAGATTACATGAGCTTGTCACCATTTTATGGTGCGGAATTGATCATGTGTCATGTGTCTTTTAACACGCAAGTCAAAACTTTAAGACTAGCCAATTCCAAAATTAATATCTGTGGTTTTACCTAGGTGAGAAAATGACACAAATGGTTCCTGAAATTTGGCTTAACGTGCAATGTGGCCTCTGAACTTTCAATTTGTTCAATATAGTTCCTAAATTTTAATTCAATGTGTAATGTGATCCTAAACTTTTAATTTATTCAATATGGTCCCTGAACTTTAGTATATGTTCAAACTAGTCTATAGACTATATGAAAATGTTCAATGTTGTCCTTCCATTAATTTAAGTTCAGAGACAACATTGAATATTTTCATATAACCAATGACTAGTTTGAATACGTACCAAAAGTTCATGGATCACATTACACATTGGCATAAAATTTAGGAATCACATTGAACAAATTGAAAGTTTATGGGCCACATTATACATTAGATTAAACTTCAGGGACAATTTATGTCATTATTCCTACCCAGGTGGAGAACCCGTGGTAATTCACCTTTTCCATCTATGTTCATAAGAGGAGAAATTTTTTTTCCGCTTGTTTCGCAATATCACGGTATTCATATGCCATATTCAGTCTAGGTCTCTAATCCAATCAAAAGGCAGGCTTTGTACAATGAGTTCGAGACTTATGAATCACGTCAAACACAACATTGCACCCGTTCCCATCAAACCAGATTTACAGGCGGCACTTCGCAATCGACTACGATTATTCGTACAGTTTGAACAGAAACTGCTCTAACCCCAGGACAGTTATTCCTCTGCAACGTACATACAACAGACGGGATTCTACCATCTGATGAGCAAATTACAAGAAACAAAGCTCTGTAATGGCCCAAACTCCCACAAATCCAATAAAAGTACAGTGATTAGGAGGAATTTATTTTTTGAGAAGAAAAAGGTGATGGAGAAAGTAGAGGGAGAAATTGTTACCTATATGAATGTATAGTTCAATCAAGGGTGTCGCTTTGGAAGATTAGAAACAGGAGGGGCGCTAAGGGGGAGAGGAGGTGGTAGGAATGTAGCCGTTGGAGGGATAGGAGGAGAAGGGAAGGATGGCGGAGTTGCGGCCAGCAGCTGCGGCGGGAGAGGTGGCGATGCGGGGACAGGGAAAGGGAACAAAGGTGGCTGTGGAGTACATCCCGGTAGTGGTGGTGAAGCGATTGGTGGCGGCGGAGTAAATCCCAATGTTGGTGGGAAAGGAATTGGCGGCAGTGGCGGGAGAGGCGGAAGTGGCGGGAGAGGCGGCAGGGGCGGGAGTGGCGGTACTGGAGGTACAAGGAAAGGGAACGAGGGCGATGGTGGCGGTGGCGGCATCATTAACCCCGGGACCGGTGGTGAAGTAGTAGAGGGCGGCGGCAGGGCCATTGCTGACTCTGAAATTGACGACCAAGGAGTGACGGTTGGTGGTGGATATACGAATGTTATTGGAGGGTAAAGATCTGGATGGGATGTAACAGGAGCGCGTCGAGCTGATTTCGGATGTATCGAGCCTTTCTTGGAACCGGATTCCAGGAGACCTCTCCGGGTGGGTTTTCGGGCACATGATGTCGGTTTTTCTTGGGGCATGAAGGCGAAAACTCCTGCGGAGAATACTTGAAGTCCTTGACTTTTCGACTTGAGATGAAGCGAGGATGAAACTCCTGAGGACACCACATCACAACCTGGATTACCGCTTTTGATCGGCTTCACCGTGCATCCCTGGATGTTCTTGGCATCACCGCTCATCGAAGGAGGCAACGGACCTTGACCTTGCCATGCGTATCCGCGGTCACCTCTTTTCGGAAACTGGAGTCCATGCAATCTATCAAAACGGATGCACCGGCGTATGTGCACACAAGTCGAATCTGCTTTACGGCAAATTGCAACTGATACAGAAAAGTCAAAGAGGACCATAAAAAGGTTTGCAATGACCGCCTCTTTTGTTTGTGCTAGGATGACCGGTTTTGGACCTGAAATGAAGGGGCTGGTCCTAGAGAAGCCTCGCTTGAGACATGGGTCACAGACGACAGTGCCGACAACCTGTGCAGACGGAAGGTCTCCTCGTGGGCGGCCCCGGAAGCACGAAATAGCTTGAAACCGAGTAAGAGCATGTCGGCCACGAAAATTGCACACCCAAGAACACTATGAACAGAAACCGAAGCACGTAAATGGAGAAGTTACAAATTCGCGCACTTGGTTTAGAATCTATTGAACTTGACGCGGAATTGGTGACGATTTCCGAACATGAACTCGAGTGCTTCTCCCCTATACCCTTTGCCGGAACACTGGCCTATTGAGATTGTCACTCACGAGAAAAAATAACTCTCTAGATCCGTATGTGAGTCAAATTGTGCATCATCAGCTTAAGGGAGGAACTCGAGTGCTATTTATAGAGTTACGGTCACGGGCTCTCTCATTACAAGCAGGGTCATACTCGGCTCACACTAGCCATCCCCATATTAGACTTATTAAGAATCCATCTATCTTACCTTTATTAGATCAAACTAATATAATAAATCTCAATTAATGAAGCCCACATTAGAAAATTCTTACATAGCAATGTTACTAGAGGCCAAGGCATTGGCAATGTGACTGACTCACAATTCAATCTCAGATCACTCTCTTCTTGTGTCCTACATAGACCGAAGTTTTTGCCTTTTTGGCTCCTTGTTGCTATCTGGATGTGACTTGTGAGGTATACATGAAGAAGAAGCTCACACAGGGCAAAACCAACAAATCCGGTTATTAATTTGCTCGTCCGAACTCGTCTTTTCCTCAACAACATTGATAGAGAAGGTCAGAAAAAGCGGAACGGTCTTGGCTAACCGTTCTTACTCGACGCACTCTGTCGTGGTCAGTCATGTCACAAGGAAGTTTTTTCCCAGGTGCACTAACTAGTCCCGATGCAGATGACCTGGCAGCCCCCTCTGAGCGAATCGGGAGGGGGCGCGGACCTTTAGTCTAGTACAAGAAAGCTGATTCGCCGCACCATCAAACCTACATCAAAACGGACCAAAAAGAAGGGTTGATTGGGGATGGATGAGGTAGAATTCAGGATTGCTCTAGCATAGGCTTTGGTTTCATTATTTTGCTCACACCTGCTTGTCTTTGATCCTTAGTTTACTGTGAAAAGGTCAAATTATGAGCAAGTAGCTGCAGATTTCACTGATTCTTGCAGTAATCTCCATCCCTATAATGAAAAAAAAGTGTCTTCTTGGCATTGTTCAGCTCGCATTTTAAGTGACTAAAGCCTCATGATTGTAGTTTATATATGATCCAATCCAATGTAAAAACAGTCAGTCTCCATCTTTTGTCTCAAAACCTTTTGGATGTTTCCCTTCTAATTGTACTGTAAAACTGGACAAATTTTTCGTCAGTGGGTCGTTGTTCTTGCATAGGGAGTGGCAATCCACTATGACTAAATTGCTTGATTGAAATTTTATGATAGGAGATATATTTTTATTTTACAATCTAATTGACAAATTACACGCTACGGAGTTGCACACACATCCAAAGGAGGTGCAATAATTAGGACAAAACTTAAAAATAACCAAAGGCATGGAAAAGGCAATAGAAAATATTTGTACCTGTTTATTTTGCATGTACGCACTTATCATAGTTTAAGCAGGAAGAAATCTTCTCCGGAAGAGTTGTTGAGCTAGGGGTGAGCATGGTTCAGGTACTCCGGTTCCAAAGCTAGAACTGGGACCAAATTGGAGGGGCCATTTTCAGAAAACCTAGAATCTGGAACTAGACAAGTCTACCCTAAAATCGACTTTTGGCCGGTTCCCAGATTGAACCTTGACCATTGCTCGCCCCTAGATTGAGCATCCCGAATAGGGAATTATACGAGCTTGTTTGCGGTTTGTGTCGTGGAATCAAATCTGTGACATGTGCCTTAAACACACATACAAATCAGATCCTTAACACTGTCCCGTCCCATAAGGTTAACAAATATAGTATCACCTAGATCGAGAAAACAAAAAGTCTATAGTAATGGGCCTTTTCCTTCGATGCTTCCATTCGGGGAGAAATTTTTTTCCTTGTTACGCAATATCACGGCTTTCATACGCCATATTAAGTCTAGCTCTCTAATCCGATCAAAAGGCGGGTTTTAGACGACGAGTTCTAGACTGGCGAATATCACGTCAAACACAACATTGTCCCAGTTCGCATCAAACCAAATTTACAGACAGTGCTTCGCAATTGCTTAGGATTGTTATTACATTATGAACTGAAACCCCTGTAACCATGGGCCAATTATTCCTCTGCAACATACATTCAACAGATGGAATCCTACCATCTCACGGACAGATTACAAGAGACAGAGTTCTGTAACGTCCTGAACTCCCACAAATCCAATGGACGTAGGAGGAATATTTATTTGAAAAGAAAAAGGTGGGGGAAATATTAGAACGAGAAATGTTACCTATGTGAATGTATGATGTATAGTACTATAGTTCGATCAACGGGACATCTTTGGGAGAGTTGAAGCAGGAGGGGCATTTAAGGAGAGAGGAGATGGTGGCAATGGAGCAGTTGGAGGGAGAGGAGGAGAAGGGAAGGATGGTGGAGTCGGAATCAGCGGTGGCATCATAAATTCTGGGGTTGGTGGTGAGGGAAATGGCGACGGCGGCGGGAGAACTTGCGATGGGGGTGCGGGGAAAGAGAACGAAGGAGGTGGAGTAAATCCTGGTAGTGGCGGCGAAGGTATCGATGGTGGTGACAATGGAGGGGCCGGGAAAGGAATCGATGGTGGTGACAACGG
Organism: Syzygium jambos; assembly: GCA_031216235.1. Lineage (NCBI taxonomy): Eukaryota > Viridiplantae > Streptophyta > Magnoliopsida > Myrtales > Myrtaceae > Syzygium > Syzygium jambos. Next base: position 18,732,602 of record CM062228.1, read on the forward strand.
AGGGGCCGGGAAAGGAATCGATGGTGGTGACAACGGTGGGGCCGGGAAAGGAATCGATGGTGGTGACAACGGAGGGGCCGGGAAAGGAATCGATGGTGGCGGTGGAGTAAATCCAGGTGCGGGTGGGAAAGGATTTGGTGGCGGCCTCGGGAAGGGCGGCAGTTGTGGGCATGGAGTGACAGGGGTAGGGAAAAAGGGCGGCCGTGGCGGCGTCATGAACCCCAGGACCGGTGGCGAAGTGCCAGAGGGCACAACCTGTGCAGATGGGAGGTTCTCCTCGTGGGCGGCCCCGGAACCATGATATAGCCCGAAAGCGAGCGAGAGCAATGCTATCAGAGACCTCGAGAGCATTGTCATTGTGACTGATTCTCAGTTCATCTCAGAGCACTCTCTTCTTGTGTCCTATATAGTATTATAGAGCTCCTGATGATCTTGTGATAGGTTTAAAGTCCAACAAAGACAGTTTTTGCCTTTTGGGCTCTTTCTTGCTGCCTGAATGTGACTTGTGAGTTACACATGAAGAAACCAGCGCACGTAGGGCAAAACCTACAAATCCGGTTAATTAATTTATGCAATACGAGGATCCAAGCATCACAGTCACTGTACTTTCAAAGCTATCGCCATTATAAGCGACGGTATATTCTATCACCGCAGAGAAAGCAAACCCTACATGTCATTGATCTTTGTCGTTCGCGTCAATTAATGAAGTTGCTTCGACTTACTCATGTAATGCTGATCCGAAAACCTTCTAACGGTGAGTGAATTGCTGAACTGAAATTGCACAGTAGGAGAGCACACTCTTATTTTACAATATAATTGACAAATTACACGCTACAGATTTGCACACCGCATACCAGAGGAGGTGCAATAATTATCACGACACTATAAAAAAGCATGGAAATAGCAGTAGAAAATATGGAGTACCTATTTTGTGTATGTATGGACTAATTGTAGTTTAATCATGGGGAAATCTTCTCTGGGAGAGTTGAAGCTGGGGGTTTACCAGGGGAATGGGGTGGTGGAGGGAATGGGAATATTGGAGGGAGAGGAGGAAAGGGGAAGGACGGTGGGGGAGGAGGAGGAGGTGGTGGTGGCGAAGGTGGAGTGAATCCGGGTAGTGGTGGGAAAGGAATTGGTGGCAGTGGTGGGAACGGTGGCAACGGAGGAAAAGGGAATGATGGTGGCGGAGGTGGCGGGGGAGTAAATCCCGGTATTGGTGGGAACGACGGCAGTGGAGGGATAGGGAAGGGGAATGACGGCGGTGGCGGCGCGGTCAGCCATGGGATCGGTGGCAAAGGAATGAATGGCGACGGTGGCGGTGTCAACCACGGGATCGGTGGCAGAGGAATCAGTGGTGGTGGCGGCGTCAGCCATGGGATTGGTGGCAAAGGGATTAATGGCGGTGGCGATGGAAATGGCAAAGGAAATGATGGCGGCGTTAGCCCTGGGATTGGTGGGAGAAAATTTTTCGAGGGTATCGAGTTTTTCTTGGAACTGAGCTTGGGAACTCCTGGAGCGGGACCTTCGGTGCACCTGCTCGGTTGTTTCAGGGGCTTGAAAGCGAGAAGCCCTGCCGAGAATATGCGGAGTCCGTGCCTCATCGACTTTAGACGAAGCGAAGATGAAACACCTAAGGACACGGTGCTGCAGCCCGGATCGCCGCTTTTCATCAGCTTCACCGCGCAGCCCTCGACTCTCTGCACATATTTGCCCATCGAAGGCAGTAAATGGACCTTGAATTTTCCACGCTTATTCGTCCTCACTTCTCGTCGGAAGCTCATGCTTGAGCTCGAGTTTCTGCATTCTATCGAAACATATGCACCTGCATACACACGCAAGTTGGTGGAATTCTGTTTTTAGACACAAATTGGAGCTATAACACATGAAGTCTAGGTAACAAAAAAGGCTCAAGCCCGAGTTTCCGCATTCTATCGAAACATATGCACCTGCATACACACGCAAGCTGGTGGAATTCTGTTTTTAGACACAAATTGGAGCTATAACACATGAAGTCTAGACAACAAAAAGAATGAAATCACAGGAAATCACTCTCTTTACGTTTGGTGATGAGTAAATTGGACCTGAAATGAAGCGACTGGTCCTTGAGAACTCTTGCTTGAAGCATGTGTCACAGAAAACAGTGCCCACAACTAGTGCAGATGGAACCTTCTCTTCATGGGCAGCCTCCGAAACATCTAATATTCTCAAACTGAGGAAGACAATAGCTATCAGAAACCTAGGCATTGGCATTCTGATATGCTTCTCTTTGCTCTCATAACATTCTTCTTTGGCTTTTTATATGGACCTCCTGGCAATCTTTAGTTCTGTGTTAGATTGGGTTTACTAAGAGATAAGTTTGCTTCCTATGTCTCTTTCTGTTGTCTGAGTCTGAGGCACACATGAACCAACCTTATCAATGTTCAGTAGCCGGTTTGATGTATTAATGTGAACACAAGCCGTTTCCAATCATTCAAAAAGAAAGTGAAAAAAGGACACAAGCACTTGGGTTCGATTAACCGGACTTAGTAGGTGAAACGAGGCTTGAATTCAGACGAGGTAATTAAAAGAAACAAAAGGAGGGAGAGGTGATTTTGGGATGGAAAAAAGGGTAGATAGAGGAGAACTCTTGCATGCCTGGGGGTCATTGTTGGCTCACGCATGGTGTCCCCTTTTGTTTCTTTGTTGATGTGAAACCGCCAATAAAGAATCTAATCGGGACCCGTTTGAGTCACGAGAAATATAAAGTAGCCACACACAGATTCTCTCTTTTTGTCAGTTCTTGAAGTCATCTTCCAATCCAATAACCAAAGAAAAAGGAGGAGAGAACAGCCCATGTTGGTCTGAGGATGACCATGTGTTGGAACTTAAAGCCTCTCAGAATTGCAGTCCACATACGATGTTGGAGTTTTGTTGTATCCATCCTCCATAGAGAAAGGATTGCTTTGTCATTCCATTTATCGAACTGGCGGAACACATCGATTAAGGCGACCCAATCATAAGGTTAAACGCAGTTATATCGGATAGGTACTTTCTGCGCGTTTGAGATTGACGAGGCTGTTCACTTCATCAATTCGCTAAGCCAGGTTTAAAACTCTTATTCCGCTAAGACTACGTTTCTTTTCCCAATCCTTGTTTTTGAAACACCAAGATTGCCTTTTCTTGACCGGTTCTTCCGAACATCGTTGTCTTCACGGGGTTCCAAGAAATAGAAGTTCAATGCTTCACGGGCAGCTTTAGGGGTCTGAACATGGGTCTCTTCTTCTCAAACTATGTCAGCTAAGAGTTCAAACGTCGCTTTTGGTTGTAAATTATTGGGGTTGATGATGACTGATATTTGTCCGGCACGAAGTAGATTGGGACATGATGGTGGGCAAGCTCTTTATGTACGATCCTATGGACACTTTCTTCAATCAAAACATATATGATAAGCTCTAACTTCTTCTGTACGAATATTGACTCTTGAGTTTAGTAGAGGGTTAAAGCGATCGAGATCAAGAAACCCTGAGATCTCGGGCTAGAAGCCTGATTTTTAATTCTCTGATGCAAAAATCTCGAGGACGAGAAACTATCTTACATAACTACTATGATACGTATGTGGTGCGGTGAGCCATTTCATGTCTTAACCGCGAGATGGGAACATGTTTGTGTGACCAAAGTTCGATCTTTGGGTCTCTTGAAGGACCCGATCGATTTCATCGAACCATAACAGTCTAGTCGGTCTCCCGGCAACAGGATAATTTACTGACACTGTAAGGCTCTCGAAGGTGGTCATGGGGGGATTAAATTCCCTTCGATTGGACTCGGCTCTTGGATTTCATTTCATGATATGCACTTCACTACTGATGCATATACTTCACTCGATAAAGGACTTCTGTACTTCAAGAGTTTTAAAATGTCACAATTCTGGTTGTGACACATGATATATTCGATGCAGAAGATGCTTCATATGTGAGACAAGAGTCTATACACTTTTACATTAGAAAGGCTTTTAGATTATTGAACTTGAGTCGGACACCTTTCGAATTATTCAGTCTTCGGACATCCGCAGTCTACTGTTCTCAGTTCAGATGAAGCTCAACTTGTCATTTCTAGTCCATCAAGCGATGTGATTGCATGAGAGTAGTAAGAAACTAAAAGTATAGCGTTAAGATCTAAACAAATTCTGCACTGCGTTTTAACAGTTTTACATTTTTTTTAGGAAACGATTACACGCTCGACCTCGAGTTGATATCAAAACTAGAAGCCTTTTCGATTCCTCATGCCAGTCTTTTATCTATGTATGGCTGCGACGCCGTTCTTTATATGCATTGAAATTTCAGCAAGCCCTCATCCACGGGTTTTGGTCGCACAGCACACTCGAAGCGTAGGTGACCAAATTGGCTGTTCGCACAAGGGGGATCGTCAAGATTGATTACATTTCGCGTCACGTTCTGATGGCTTTTAAAGCTCGTTAACGGTTGTGCGCACAATTTCAGATTCATATGCGGAATGCCAATCTCGATTCATTGATTCCGAGTGTGTCGTGGCAACTGCCTCTTTGGTTGGCTTTTGACAAAGCGTGCTGATGAATCATGAAGCACGTGTGGAGTTAGGCTATGCAAGACAACTTTGTAATTTCTTGTGGACTAAAAAATAAAAACAACCAAAATTCCTACGATCCAATCGAGGGATGATATAAGTTCACGCATTCTTTTCCCAGTTCTTATATACTCTAAGACAATGCTCTCACCGGAAAGCCAAGCTTGAACTCAACTCTTTTCCTCTCCTTCCCATGTCTGATTGAATGATGCTCCCCAACTAGCAGCACCTATGGCGAGCCATGCCAAACTCTACCCAATTTCGCCAACCTGGACGTGCAAAGCCAAATTTGAATTTGTTTCCCATTAGGTGGTGGCTGCAATTTCACACCTTCACTCACTGGATCGACTATAAATTTCCAGAACTGATGATTCAAATCGCATTTCTAATGCCATGTTGCATATCATATACTAGCTGATAGAGTCGAATCTTCCGATTGTCGCATCGTATATGCAACTCTGAACCCCAAGGACACACTCATCTCGCTATGGCACTGTGCTCGGAGGGGGAAGATGTTTGAGAACCGTGTGCCAATAGAGGTTGCAGTCGACAAGTTCTGCAGCGGGGTGGTTCCATTCGGACCATATCATGAACATGTCTTGAAGTATTGGAAGGAGAGGCTGGCTAGGCTGGGGAATGTTTTCTTCATTACCTATGAAGAGCTGAAAAACGACCCGAAGCGTCATGTGAAGTGGCTCGCGTCATTGCCATTCTTAGGTTGTCCTTTCAACGTTGATGGTGAAAATGAGGTTGTCAAAAGAGATTGTGAGCGGAATGCAGCTTTGAGTGCATAAGCAAAACATGAGGCAAACAAATCCAGCAATTCACCAACAAGGTTTGAATTGCCCTACCACCACCACTCGAAAGATATTACAGCAAAATTGTTGTTTCACCTTCATCCCATTATTTGGTAGACCATAACGAGGAAACAATTATTTTGAGACTCGAACTTTTCAGGAATTTAGAAACCGTGGACATATTCCTCGGACACGGGTGGACAGTGACTTACCAGCACAGTCCACGACTGAAGTATGCTCTCAGGATCCCCACCGATGCATAATGATATAATTGAGACGGCCTGGTTGATATGCTCATGGGTAACGGATTTTGCTCACGAAGACTCCCTGTTGTAAGGCAGTCGGAGATTGATGAATACATCGCATGGTAAACTGAAACTTGCACACCACTATTTCTGCATAAATTACGTTTCCAAGGACAGCTGAACAATCAACCTTCTATGCACTCTTAAAAAATGAAATTCAACCATAATAATAATGCAAATCTCGTTTGGTAACTATCAACACGTCATGTATTCCTCATGTGACACCCTTCTCAAACAATACAAAATTACAATCACGAGTTGCTGCAAGCAACTTGAGACGACTCAAGTGGCATCTGTCTTCATTCTCAGCCAAAGAACAGTGGCAAAGTGAACCACCAGAGTCAAACCTATAATAAACATTTTATACATAAAATGCTTCTAAAGAAGCAACACAATCACACTATACAGAATCCAACAACGTAGGCAGACAATCAGTGCTGATGAATCTCAATCTTTATCAGAGAGATTGTGAAATTTTCTCTCTCAAGTTGTCAAAAGTATCTGGGAGGAGTAAGCAGTAAATACTGCCATAATGCCAACTGCTTCTGGTCCAATGTAATTATCCTGGAACTTCAATGTCATAAGAACCATTAGCAAGTTAAATTTAGGAACTTGTTCCAGAACTAGGCAATTGAAGGTTGTCCTCAGAGGTTCCTTGAGCTGGGCTCACAAGAGTTCCTTATCGTAAAACGCAAGAAGCTGTTTGACATGGTTATGCCAAGTGGCGACATTTTGACCATCAACTGTAACCCAGTCAACAACAGTTGCTGCAGGCTGCTCCCACCATTCATCAAGCTGCCAATGTCAAAACCAAGAGTCAGGCATGACCAAAATAAGTCTGTAGCAGAAATAGAAGACATGTGAATCAGTTCGTTTCATTTACTCTAGCCATAAATTGTATAAGTTACGTTATCGCAACAGGAACGCAGAAGTCAATGCCACTTCTACCAAATCTAAGAAACAAGCAAATATCTCGTTCAGTGAAAAAAAGAAAAGTATAAGCACATATGTACTAGTCAGCAACTATGAAGATACAATCTCCAGCTGACACTTGACATCATGTAGGCATTTCTTAAAAAGTGAACCAAGTGCCTCGTACATTCTGATATAAGCTAAGGCCTACACCCTGTACTCAAACATCATGTGATATTTGATGGGAAAAAATGGGTGATTCCGACAATTTGTTGGTAATTCTTGGTACTCACCAAACCCGCAACATATCTGCAATCTTCAAAGCAATTATGAGCATTTGACACCGCAGCCTTAAGCTCAGGCAACCACTTATCCGTGACAATTTTCTCTTGTTCGGCAGCCAAATTCAAACAGTAGCTAGTAGCCCTGAAATGTGCAATCTTAGCTGTTATACTCAAAACCAGATATTCTGAAACATAAAAATTTTATGAGAACAAGTACAGTATGAAAGGCTAAATTGTGCAAATCTCAAGGTCAAAAGGATGAAAAACATGGAAGGACTTGAAAAGGTTGAAATTTGACTCGGTGGCCTAAAAATACTTCACGACAATGAAGGATGCATTTTTTCTTACTTGCTGCTCAACGGGATGGAGGTTAAATTGAAAAAGAAATGCGCAAATTACATTTTCAAGTTTACAGTCCAACGGTCCAGATATATCATAACTGATGAATATTTTCTCTTCCTGAAAAGTAAATGAAATCTAATAGCCCATTCATATATATGGTCCTTGTCACCTCTTCCTGGCCTCAAAATGGATTCAACTAATTGACTAGAATGCTGAAACAAGTACGCATGGACAGGCTTCCAGCAACATTGGATGAGAAGTAAAAGAAGAAGCAAATAGCCTAAAAGTAGCCTCAAACATAAGAAGATAAGTACACCTTTCATATTCTTGCAGAGCACGGTATGCGTGGTTTAGCAATGTATGACTGCTTTCCACAAGGTCCTGCCGGACATGCACCAAATTGATGGCTTTTGCCAAGTCCTCCAACACACTAGCCTCAGAACCACGTAGTTTTAAACAGAAGTCCAAGGACTCTAGTACTGACGCTAAAGCAGCATCTGACCCCTCCATACCTACATTGATGAACAAATAATTAAGATAAATGAATTATCCACAAAGGCTAGCACTGCGCAATTATTAAGCCCTCATGAAAACTCCAGGAGGACATAGAACAGAGACTGACTCTGTTGTATATTAAAAGCGCAGCTCTAATCTGAGCAGTTGATTAGACATTGGAGTAGAGAACAACTGGATCTCCTCATGTAGTTGATCTATCCCTATCACCATAAAATTCAAATACACCACGTCCTACAATTACAAGTGACCAAAAGCTCTTAAATCCAAGCCAGAGAAGAATCTAGTTTAAAACAGTACAATGGCACGGACATCCTGACACATAAAAGCACAACCATCAAAAGAAATTCAATTTCAACTAGTATCTGGCCCAGTATCATGGCTAAGATGTCGTTTATAGTGCTTTGACTAACAAGAAAATGCATGCCCACCCTCTTCCAGAAACTTTCTTCATAAAGATCCATTTAACTCACCAGCCGGGTACTGGAGAGCAGCAGAAACACGGCATATGGATGGCACAGCTGACGGATCCCTGGCTCCAGCTCTTGCAGTCAATAAAGTAGCATTTTTTTCAGCAGAAGCAACAGCTTCAGGTCCTGTGGATCCACTAGAACCCATAGACTCCAGGAGTGCCTAACATAAATCATGAAGGCAATATTCAAATATGAACTACAATGGAAAGAGAGAGGTGCGTGTTGAGTTATTACAATTACATCACAAGGACTCTAAATCTCTATCTCCTGATCAAGTGTCACAATACAATCATAATGGTGATTGTAATTTGATGCTACCCCACTTGGGAGTTAAAGCATCAAAAGTGCCCGTTTATAAAATGATAAAACAGTGAAGCGTTGAATATGTAGTTAATTTATGCAATGCCATCTAGCCTTTTTGTATAAATATTTATCAAAGAGAAACATAAATAAGAAGGCCCTTCATCATACATAAAATACAAAACCAGTGAGAAAGATCTTGCAGATTAAGTCAATAAGGTAATACCAAGACAAGTTCAAGAACAAAAGTCCTAAGAACTAAGAAGCCTCGTGGAGGAAATCTCACTCAAACTTTCTGTCTTCTAATTTTCTCATGCACTCTTCCCCACTGTCTTGTGAATCATTTCGAAAACATGTTTCCTTCAAATCACACATCACAAAAGATGACAGAGAAATAAAGCTTTGTCACAGAATAGCTCATGGAAAGGGAGAATAAGTTCTTTACGAACAATGCCAACAATAAAATCATGGAGGACCATGCTACCGAACCATTTCTTATGAAAACAGAGCGAAAGGCATGCGCCATTATATTTTGAAAGGAAAGGGCCAAAGTCACTATCGCACAACCATAGCAATTCATGAAGCACTTGCAATATGAGAGTATTATCAATCTCTACACCTAATTTGAACAGACGTGCAGCTTTTTCATTCACAATAGATATTCTTTGAAGCGGCAGGCCAAAAGAGCAAGTACTCTCTACATATCACCAAAACTACCAGACCAACAAATTTTAGGTATTGCACTTCTGACACAGCATATCTGAAATTATCATTTGTTTCAAGTTCTCTGGACTATATCCAATCTGGTTATGAAATAGGATACAAATATTAAGACCGAGAGAAAAACAACTAATTGCCACAACAAAACAGTTGGATTTTGTAAACAGCTATATTTTCCTCAAACTCTGATTAGAGGAAACTTCCTCTAACCACCCTTATGATTGGTGGGTTACAAATTATGAACATCCCCCACATGCAAAATTAACTAACTGGGATGTGAGTGATGCCATGGTTGTAACCCACCAATCGGAATAATAGCTCTTTAAAAATGGTAGCCAGAATACTTAAACGCCAAGTCGCCAACATTACTGACAAGAAAAATTAGCACCTAGCTATAGGTTCAATGATATAAATTTCCTTCATAAATACCTGGGGGGTTGATGGGAGCATGTAGAGGCTGTTATCCGGACTTCTGCAGAAGGCAGAAACTTCTTTATCGAGTAGATCTTTTGCACTGTTTGAGATGTCTATCACAATCGTGCATACCGGGATTATAGTGCTTGCTGCATATTCCCTGGCAACTAATGGCTGCTGATGCCAACAGGCTGCAGCATCCTACAATATTTTCCAAATGAACAAGAAATTTATGGTCCCCTAAAAAAGTAATAGCATCGCACTTATGCAGCCCAGAATGAATTAAATTCAACCAGAGAATGAAACTCCACCAAAGTAACTAAACCAGTCCAGAACCAAGTGATGAAAAAATAGATCGACACTACTGATAGTCCTCAATACTATTCAAAAGTCAATCTTGTTGTCAAAAGTAGGGGAACATTCCAGAGGTCAGAATGTAGTTACCCTGGCAAGGCATTTCATGTAAAGACAAAGATACTCAGATAAATAACCTAGCTTGCCGACACCCCTTCCCCCCCAAAAAAAAATTAATAACTGAATAAATAAAGTTAAGAATAAGCAAATAGGAACCAATAAATAGATAAATTGGCTTTCCTCTAAGCATCTTAACAAGTCCCCGGCTTTTAGCTAAATCCGCTCGACAATCATTCCTTCCGAAATTGAACATGTTCTCAAATGACTAAAAGAAAAAATGGCACTGAGAATTTACCATATTAGCCTTGAGTAGAGCTGTATATATGGTTTCAAGTTCCGATCTGCGGGCATCAAACTCTTCGATCTTTTTCCATTTTTTCTTCAGTGAATCTTCAGCTTCTTTTCGCTCGGCACATAATTTGTTTAGTCGTTGGATTTCAGACGTCAAAGTGTTCAAGCTTGCCCTCAACCCAGCAGCTTCCCTTTCCTTGGCCCAAACTTCCAACTACATGAATGGAAAAAGAAAATGCAATTTAACTAGTGCAGTAATATACAAACCTGAAAACCAAACGCACATAATAAACTTTGATATTTTTATAGACAAGTACGTAAGGAACTGTAAAGGTGAAGGTAGTTCATGAATCATATGGAAATGACTCATTGACAAAAGACGTGAGAGGAGTGATAACCAGGAGCATGAGCTAATTTGACTCTATGTTTGGAAAATATATCATATTCTCTTCGCTACATTCATTTTTCCCATCATCTCTCTTTCCTTAGTCCAAGCCCGCACCCCCCCAAACAAAAAAAAAACAATCATAAAAAAGAGTTCACCTCCAACTGCCGAAGGCTGCCAACATTCTGAGATTTTACCCCAGTACCAACTGTTTTTGCAGAAGCCACATCCCTACTTCCATGCAGAACTTGTATAAGCCTTAGACAGGAATCTCTGGCCTCCGCAGCTTTGTTAAGTGCATCTTCAGTAGCCAAAAACTGCTGAACATGTGCTTTCTGCAGACAACAACAGGCATCATGTCATAATCTCACAAAAACTTGTGAGAACTACAGTCAATTGGAAATGGATTTCACGTAGGCATGCAATTCCTTACTCTTTATGTACCTGAAGTCGCAAACCACAAGAATCACATTAAAAGAAAGCATGACTTTGCAAAGATGCAATATGGAAATATTGATTTTTTCACCACAAGTCCAGAAGAAAATGTTGCTGACAACACAACAATATAATAGTTGCAGAAGATTTTAGGCTTCAAGAGATTTAGCACTAAGAATGGAGTTGTTAAAAGAACGTGCCAACTCAGATGAGATACATACAAAGGAAAATATTAGTTAAGATGCGCTCTTTTACAAGTCAAAGTACAAATAGATGCAACTAAAACAGAAATCTTGAACTGCACATAAATAACTGCAAGTGAGACATGGGCTACCACAAAACCTGCAGCAAAAGCACCATCTTTTTAACTTGGGTGGATAGATACTATATGATACTGATTTGAGGGACTAAGCACTGTTTTTCTTCTCCATAATCTCACAGAAAGAAGTGCAATCTTTATTCCATGTATAGATGTACTTTCACATTGGACAATTGTCCAAGAAAATTTACATTTCAACTCTAATGCTGAAGATATCTGTGTAAATCAAGCAGTCTAACCGGTTAGCCTGCCATGTATCGCTCACAATATAGAGGATGAAAAGGACAGGAGACAGGAGTCATTCATCTGCTTTTTATCACTTTGAATATTATATTTTGAAGGTTCAGCACAAGAACAAATGACTGGCATTATAAGTGTCCGATTTTAGTAAGAAAAAACTGGTTGCATAAAGATAAATTTAAACCATAAGTCTACAAGATTATAAATGAAGTTAATGTTGGGAAGAGAAAATAACCTGTCTTTCAAGAAGCTGATTTTGGGTTCCTCTAGAAGATGCATCAACTCCTATCTTTCCATTACCATAGAATTGATAATTTAACGGTGAATTAGCATCGGGAGAAGAAACATCCATTACTCTGTTGTTCTCGTACTTGTATCTGATTATGAAAAATAAGATGCGTTAATATCTGAAAAATCTGCGAATAGAAGCTCAACTGACAAAAACTGCACGAAAGAAGTAAATGGAGCTTAATGATGAAACAGCAGAAACCAATCACTAATATTTTGCTTGCATTTTAAAGAACTAGTGTGATGGGATGCATCTGTGTGCCATTTGATACAGGTGAAATTGATTGAAGGATTAGCTCGTTTAATGAACAATAGAACACACATCAATGAGTAATTGCCACCCATTTCAAGGTCCTGAGAGGATGCAGCTTTTAAACAAGATCATGAAATTACACTGCATTGAAATCTTAAACCTGAGATGCTCCATGGCTATAACACCACTATTCAAGAAAAGCCTACGCCAAAACAAACACTACATTTTGAGCTCCTCCTCGATACTATTGAATGTTCTATATAATTAGAAAAGCAACTGCTCAGAAACTAAGGAGCTCATGAGCACAGTGAGGCATATACCAGTCGGGTAACTAAGTGGAGAAAATAGGATACCAACATGTGCCTAATTAATCCAGCCACAATTCAAGTAAGAAGATTAAAACGCAAACTAACAAGCAGAGGCAGAAAGAAGCCGGCGGAAAATGTTGGAAAGGAATTATCGTACCTAAGTATTTCCGCATCAGCTCTAACATCAATTTTCTCTATCTCTCTGGAAATCAATGTTTTCAACCGTGATGTGTATGCAGTAATCGCCTGAAGCAGTAAAGGTGGACTCTTGAGGCAATACAAAATTACAGTTGCAACCTCATCCGGTATTTCTCCATCAAAATCAAATCCAAGTTTAGCTGCTTCTAGTTGAGGATTTATATGTATACCTCCTCCTTCATAAGCTGGAAAACAGTTGCGCACTTTCTCGATCATGTGTGCAGCAAGAGACTCACACGCCTTCCGTACATTTTTTTCTCGAGTGGTTTCGATAAGGATAACATCTTCAGCAGATTTTGTACCCTTGACGGTTGAATAAACAGCTTCTTTATCACTGCCTCCGCTGTAACTATTGGCCAGCTCAGAGGAAGGGTGAAGAATGGAACTCTGAGCATCCCTTGCCTGACTGACATAATAATGAAGTCGTCTGTGATATTCTCCAAATATTCTAGCTGCTTCATCACACTGTTGGTCATAAGATTCTAACATCACCTGCTTGTGCCTACAGTAGAAACAATGTGACCATGCAATTAACAATTCAAAAGCTAAAACTCTTAAAAATTGGTGCATTTTTAACTTTTAATCAAAGGAAACTATCGCATTCAGGGGCTTTCTCATATTTTGCTAGGGATTCTAATCTTCAATGAATGTACAAACTTCTTAAAGCAAAACCATTGGGATGCAGGAGTTTGTTAAAATAAAAAGCCGGGGATAAAACATAACAGAAAGAAGGATAGGCGCTTCTTGAACTCCAAAGATAAAACCTAAGAGAAAGGAAATGTTCTTGGATTTGAATGATTGGAATCCTAGTGATCCAGATAGACAGAGACACTTCTATCATGATATGATGACACTACGCGCCATGCCGTGTTCAATTTCCCACGCTTACTTGGTTAGCGGTACCTAACCCCTCATAAGTAGCAGCAGCTACCAGATTTAACGAAATCAAACCAACAAAATTGAATGAACTCAAACCTGTAATTTGCTCGCTCGTCAAGCATCCTCTTTCTCTCAGCCTCCTCCCTCGAAACCTCCAGCATCCTCGCCTTCAAATCCTTCCTCTGCCTCCTCAAAATGTTCCTCAACCTGTCAACCTCCTTCGCAGCCAGTTCCCGCTCCTGCAGCGCAGCCTCTCTGCTGTCCGCGAGGCCGCCGGAACCATCTCCGCCTGCTTTCTCCTTCCTCCTGCCTTTGCCTCTACCCTCCTCCTTCCCCAAACTCGCCGAACCGCCGCCGCCGCCACCACCTCCCCCGCCGTGAACCGTGATGTTCCTCCTTATATTCTCCACCGTCTTCTCGGATTTCACCCGCTTGATCAGAAAGCTCCACACTGGGATCATGTTCCCGCGGCAGATCTTGCGGAGCGAGTCGGCCGACGGCGCCTGCGACTTGCCCGGAGCGGAGTACGGGCCCAACGGCCGGTACCCCATTTCCTTCTGCAGCCACTCCAGTATGGCCTCCGGCTGCGCCATCGACCCCGGCAAGCCCCACCCTCAAATCTATACCCGCCCCCCGCCCACCTCTTCCTCCCCGCCCCCGGCAGAAACCAAGCAGTTCACGAATCTAGAAGCTCTAGACGCAACAAAACCGACACCGGAGCAGCACCCAGAACCCTAATCCGCATGCCCGCAACGACCCTTTAACTATAGAGCTACCAAATGGGCGAGGCGAGGCGACCCAGTTGAGCAAAAAGCGCCCAGGCAGCGCAGACCTGGGCTCGCGAGGCCCTTCTTCGCAAAGGAAGAAGCTCTGCTCGTTTCGGGGTACCCGGGAAGCTGAAAGCTCGGTGCCGAACCGTAACCTAGAGGAATGCAGGGGGGCGGGCGGGGCGATCGAGAAGGGAAACGCAGGAGGAGCGACGCGGTTCAGATCTGAAAGGGAGTGCGGTGGGAACCGGAAGGCGCTTTGGGGAACGGCCGGCGAGAGGAAGAAGACGACGGTGTCTCGTCGCCCACCGTTGTCGTGTCTGTTTTGTCTTTTTTTTTGAAGTGGAAGGCACGTACGAATACGACGCCCCAGCCATTAGAAAAACGAACCAAAGAAAAGATAAAAGGAGAGAGACGAGAAGGCTCACGAAACGCGGGTGCGGCTTGTGCAGCGAGAGGCAGCGCAGGGAGTTCTTTTCAAACCGGAAATCCTCCCGCCATAATTGAGAATCCAATTTTTTTTTTATCCGACGGCACGCGGCGGTGACGTGGCGTCCGGAAGATCGGCTGCGGTGCCCGTCGCATCGCCAATTATGATCGAAAGTGTCGAGGTGTATCTACTGCGAACGGGTGAAAAGCTGGACGTATGAGATGATGTGATTAGGAATAAGTAGTGAGGTACGTGAGGATTACTTAAGTTAAATAATGGCGTTGGAGTTCACTTGGGATTTTGTTAGTATCCACGACTCGGTTTTACTAATTGTGGCACCACCCCAGCTCAACGCACGTTGAGTGTGTACGAAAGAATGCGGCGTAATTGATTTGAACCCAGTTTTCGAGCGAGAAAAACAAGCATATTCATTGCATATGTATAGAGAAACGGTGCAAAACTTACATTGGTCTCGTCGATTGAGGGCAAAAGAAAAATTGTATAACTTAGGATTTGTTCGTTTGAATCACACCTATGCTTGCTTCCTCTCTCGATTCTCTCTCTCAAATTTGATTCTAGATCGCAATCTCTCCGATGATGAAGCCATCTCCGACCAAATTGATCTTCCTCGAGAACATCCTCCTCTTCGGCATCGTTCTCATCCTTCTCCGCTTTGCCTATGTCATCACCAACCCCGGCAAGTCTCGCAACCTCAGCGTTTTTTGCTTCTTCTCCTTTGCTTTAAGAACATCGACCTCGTCATCACTAGAGCCGGCTCCCGCACTTCCGCCTCATCGCCATGGTCAATGAGGTGTCGCTTGAGGTCGGCAAGACGAAGCCCAACAATGGCCGAGGGAAAAAAAGGGGAAAAGAAAAAAAAAGAGTAAAAAGTAAAGAGGAGAAAAGAAAAAAGGAAAAACAAAATAAAATAATAAAAATTTTGAAAAAAATATTAAAATATTGTTAAAAGAAGTGTCTACGTCAATGTCGGCCGGCATTCATGTCAACGATTTTCGGCCAAAATTTTCTGGATAAACTCAATTTGCAAAATGTAAAAGAAAAAATTTGGTACTTAATTTGCACAATCAATAGATTTATGACTAAATTGATAAAAACACAACATATTTATGACTTTTTTGACAATTTTCTCCTTGGAACCTCTACCTCAATAAGCTTGATAAATAAGTGAATAGCAACAAGCCCAAATGGTTGCCGAAAGCTAATCTAGTGACCCAAACAAAATAACTCTTTTTTATAAGGGTTAATACCACAAAAAATCCAAAATTAGTACGCATATAACATATTTACTTAAAATTAATTTTTTAACTATTAAAACCCAAAACTGATACATCTATGATAAATTTGCCATAAACGAAGAGTGTGCAAATTGAATCGCTCAAACCGGGAACCACCTTAATCGGATTGGACCGGCCGATTTGATCTAGTTCCCGAGAGTGTCGATTTGGTTCCCGATTCCAAAAAGTGAAACCGGTGTCCGGGCAATCAAGTTCCAAGGTGAGAACTAGACCGACCAGACCGAACTGATCAATATATAAATGTAAGCGTGAGCTACATTCTTATTTTAGATGTTATGACTTTTGCTATTTAGACATTAAAATGATGTCAGTATACATCTTCATCCTTTTTGAGCATGCTGATATTATGTATGGTTGGGAAATTTTTACATTGATCGATTCTATTGGATCGGATTGGACCGACGGTCCAATCCAGTTCCCGGTCCTAGAAATTGGGAACTAGATCGAGAACCGATCACCCATATCTTAGTCTAATTTTTTAACAAAATCCCAAACTGATATATTTATGACAAATTTACCTTCCGTTAAATTGAATTAATACCACGAAAAATCATAAATTTGTATATATGTGACAAACGGAGGGTAAAGTCCCAAACTAGTATATTCGTCAACTGCCATGTGTCATCAAACTCAAAAATTTGATGATAAAATATAACGGAAACTAACAAAGGATAAAATTATCATAGGTGTATCAATTTTGAGTTTGTAGTGGTCAAAAAATTAGTTTTTGGTAAATTTGTCATAAATATACTAATTTGAGTTTTTTTTCATGATATTAACCCTTTTTATAAAATCCATGGTATTTTTCTATTTTGTTGTTAAAACTCGTGCATATTATAAAGATTAAGTGGCGACCTAAACAACCAATCATAATTTATATGATTAGCCATAATCACCGAACAATTCCACAAATCTCATAATTTTAGTTCGAATTTAAATCCTCCTAATCCCACGACCATTTGAATTATTTTCTTGCGCTAATTTAAAATATTTTCGGTTTCTTTTATACTAACAAAACGTACCAATGTACCATTACCAAGCTATGTGCGCGCAAGCGAGATGATTGGCCCGAAGTAGGGAAAAAAAATGTGATTTGGATTATTTCGAAAAATAGACTTGAATCATTGCCCGATAAGGAAGGTTATCTAAATTTAGAATCTGCAAATATTTATAGGATAACGTGATAATCTTGTTCGCATTCGTCTGTTTGGGATAATGACAAAAATATTTCATAAATTTCAACTCAATGTGAAGTAGATTCCCTAAACTTTTAATCTGTTTAATGTGGTTTTCAGATTTTTTTGTACATGTTAAAGTTAGTCCCTGAATTACATAAAACCGTTTAATGTTATCATTACATTAATTAAAGTTTAGGGATAATATAGAACATTTTCATATACAACAGGAACCAGATTGAACATGTATCAAAAGTTTATAGATCATATTGAACATATCGAAAGTTTAGGAACGGCATTGCACAATGAGCTAAAGTTCGAGGACTACATTACACAGATTAAAAGTTTACGGACCACACTGCACATCGAGCCAAAATTCGGCGACCATCCGTGCCATTTTCCCTTTATCTTTCAGCCGGCACGAGTAATTTTAAATCAACGTAAAGAAAGGAATTTCGCACGACGGGGGTTATCGTGCGAAAGAAATTCAAATCATCGTAACAATGCAAATGTTAATTTCGAACTGATACAGTATCTAAGAGATTCAAGCACGAGATGTTACGAGAATTACGCAGTTGCTTATACAATCAATATCTTATTCATTATTTAATTTATATGTTGCGATCAATCTCGTGCTAGACACGGGATGACGGCAGTACCCCCCCACGATCCCAACCAACGCAAATACAATATTCTGCAATTATATTCCCCAATAAAATAATTTCCCTGTCGTACATTATCACTTTATTCCTTTACCATCGTCATTTACTTACATTAAGGATAAGCACATCGAAATTCCTAAATGTGGTCATGAGAGCATAATCGAGTCCCGAAACTCATCAAGAAAATATAATAATGTCCTAAAACTCGTCAGATTAATCCAATCAAATCTTTCTGTCGATTGAACTTTATGAGAATTTTTAAGATTCGATTACACTTTTCTGATAACTTCACCACTTGATTATATTTTCGCGATAAGTTTCAGTACTTCGGTCCGGTGCGCTTATCCCTGAAATTAATCAACTAATTAATCATGAAGCGTTTCGTGGCTTTTGTCGCCGGGGAAATAAAAACGATAAAGGGGAGAACGCACGCACGGTCGTTTCGAGAGAGCCCAAAAACAAGAACAGAGCAAAACGCGAGGAAACGCAGACAATCTCCGCGGAGGAAGGGTGGGGGGATCATCCCGATTTCCGAAGCGCCGGCCGAAGCCTCGAATCCGAATTCCGATATCGGCCTCGAATTTCGGAGCTTCGATCGTTCCCTTGCCTGTCTCTGTCCCTCCAGGAGGTAAACTTTCTTTGTTTCTTGGTTCTTCCCGTCGCTTTCCTCTTCCGATTCGCCCTTGCATTCTTTCCCTCTTCTTGCTCGTCCGTCTTTTGATGGGCATGGAGTTGCCGACACGATCGAAACGTGCCCGGAAGTTCGCCGGCTCTTCTGGGTCGTGTGCTTTTCAGGTCAATACGTCGTCTTCTGCTTTTCTTTTTCTTTTCTTTTCTTGTTGTCGGGATCATCGGCTGGGATTGTTTCTTGGTCCGACGAGCGTTGGTCGCGCGTCACGCTTGCCTTTGTGTTTGTTTTGGTGGGGATATGCCGCTTTTCTTTTTTTTAATGGGTTTAAGGCGTTCTTGCTGATGAATCTCTTTTCCGATGGCATTTGTCGAAGCGAGGAGGGCGAGCTTGCTTAATGTCCACGAAAGCACGCCAAAAAAGATGGTCCGTTTCGTGACAAGCTCGCGGGTTTTTGTGAAACATGGTTGCCCACGAATTGTCGTGGTGGTCGATCTCGAGAATCCTGTTTGTTTTCGGCAAAGTCTGGAAATTTGCACCTATATTGCCAGAGAAACTGCTCTTGTTCTGTTGGGTCTGTGTCTGATTATTGACTTGTTTGAATAAGGGTGCGAGGATTGATGTCTTTCTTTATATTTTATTTCATGGGTATGTCAAATGTGTTTTGTTTCTGCTCGAGCTCATCTGCCTTTTCTGGAAATCAGGATCCTTTTTGTCACGAACTTGATCATCTGATCCGCTATGACTTATTTTATGCAGGTTCAAGCATATGGTGGATCTGTTCTTCATTCATTTAGCTAAAGCATATAAGAGCCTTTGATTGGTCGAGGGAGGGTACTGCTTCTCAGAGGTGGCTCGACTTCCGTGAGCTCAGTGTCCTCTCTCATTCGCCTTCTGTCAGCTCGTTTGTTCTCCTTCCAAGGCTTCTGTTATCCAGAAAGCACTCGTCATATTTGAATCTCATCAAAAGGATCAAGACTTTCTACAGAAAATCAGTTTTGGATTGAAACTGACACGATGGGATCGGTCTGTTGCTGCTTGCAAGCTCGAGATTTTGAAGATGTTCTCCGGAGCAGTTCTACATATAGGAACTGCATTTGCTTTAATTGCATGGTCGATAATTTTTTGTACGTGGTATGTTGCAGTTCACACTTACTCTTATAATGACTTAACAGTGAGTATATTTTCTTTGGTTGATGAGCTCCACAAAAGTCAGTGATAGAACTGGTTTTCAATTGTTGCTGATTAATTGCCAAGAACAAGCCTGTTATTGAGAACTGAAAATATACATGTTCAGTTAAAATCTGCCTGCATTCATGCCCTTGCTCTTATGTTGCCTTATCGAAGTGCCCCTCTACAATTGTAGATTGACCAGGGGTCAATTTTTTGTTCCAGTGGATTTGGCAGTTCATTATGTTCTGTGGCATTAGTCAGATTGGAAAGCATGGCTCAAATGACAACAAGTGGAGGAAAAGTGATAGTGATAAAGAACTTGGATTCTCTCTTATTGCCCATTGGCATTATATGGCTTTCTAACGTCTACTCAGTCTAATATTCATCATTACTGTACTGGGAATAAGCATGTAGTAACGAGATACTCGAAACTCTCGTGGTATATGGTTAAGAGCGCTTTCTTGCTGCCGGTTACTAGACACGAGAGAGAGAGAGAGAGAGAGAGAGAGAGAGAGAGAGAGCTTTTGGTAGACGGTGTTATTGAGATTTATGTTCAGCTAGGTCTACTTGTCTGATAGAGTTGTGCATACTTGAGCTTCAAACCCACATCTTGTGCTGAGCCTTGATGAGAACATCAATCAATAATAAAAATAATTACCTTGAAGAGGATATTTTAACTGCATTCCGCATTTTGGTCATGTATTTTGACACTCTGTCGTCCTGATGTGTAGTACACAATGCTATTTCGAAGGGAGATTCATGCCATCCCTTCTTCCATTCAGGAAGCATCCACAATGACTTCTACAGCGTCACCTGACAATTATTTTTCTGACATGTACCACTCTCCTCCAAGGCCTTTGCCCTATGATACAGAGCCAAGACGTTTATGCATGCAGAAGGAGGGATTGGTTCCAATGCACGAGAAGGGTTCAAGTCATGCCAATGAGGAATCAGAACCTCTTAGAAGTGACACGGATGGGGAATCGGATAATAATTGCTCAGAAGGCAAATGGACTAACTATGCACATGAAAAAGGTTTTAAAGAACAATCTTATAAGACCTCACTTAGACCTTCCTCAGCAAAAGCAAATGCTGATATTGGGCATATTTATACGACATCAGAAGATGAAGATGTTTGTCCGACATGTCTTGAAGGTAAAACTTTTTGCATCAGAAGATTGGTTGCTTGTCGCTTGCTTATTGAGCCAAACAATTATTAGCGGGCTAAGCTAATACTGAATAACGTGAACTGCTGAGTTAGTTTGAGAAAAAGGATGAGATATAATCTTAGGCGAGTTCAACTTGCTCACTTTCATGCCTCGATGTGGTTGAGTTTCTTGCAGCTTGTAAACTATTTAGAGATCCAATCTACTGGTGAACTTGATATTTTTTCTGAAAGAAATTACCTTACCATTGTATGCTTTTGTGCTTTCCTTTTTTCCTGGGAATGTGCTGGCAAAGACACAAATTCTTTAGAGAAAATTTTGAAAAGGAGAATGACGACAAGCTTTTGTGGGAACTAGATAAGTACTTTCACGAACTTGGAATTTGGGTCTGATGATTACCTCAGACAGTGGCAGCAGAGATATTGCGTGCAAGTTGGCTTCTTCAGTATCTGTATTTGGTTTATAGTTTTGAAACATGTCGCTGCAATGTTGTGATTATTTAAATTGTCGATGTTCTTGATGAATTCTATCAATTTTTGCTGCTTACTACATGCAGAATATACGCCTGAGAATCCAAGAATAATGACAAAATGCTTTCACCATTTCCATCTTGGTTGCATATATGAGTGGAAGGAGAGAAGTGACAGCTGCCCTGTATGTGGCAAGGTAATTCTTTTAGTGGATCTGACAGCAAACTTACATACATGCATCCTTACATGCATGCATGCGCGTGCGTGTTGTGACTTTTGTGCTCCGATGATTGCTTCACCGTGGCACAGACCGGAATTCTTAGTTGTTTTCTGAGCTTATAGACTGGGACCTTTCTCGGGGAATCTCTGTTTTTTGGGGTAGGAATTGGGATTGTTCCTCCCTCTGCTTTATGCGCATTGGGCTGTAATCATTTTAAGGACAGGTTAAGAGCCTTTTACAAAAGAAAATATTCTATTTGGTTTTAAAATACACCTGTTGGTTCATGTACCAGTAGTTAATTGCTGGGATTGATAACTTCTGAATGGTTTATACCCTCCTTCCTAATTCCTGGACAAGTCCTACCAATACACAGGATATGCTGGTATGCTTGCAGCTTATTGCTTTATAATTGGAGGCTTTCCTTTTTATGGGGATATTGCCATACTGGGTAGTCGTCATAAAAAGAAAGATCATCGAACAATTACCAAAAAAAATTGCAGAAAATTTTAGTACATTTCTAGCCTCGTGAGCTTCTATGGTTGAGCATGCTGCAAACATTTCGATAGTCTCTCACCAACTGATATCTGTGGTTTGTTATGATTTTGCCGGTTCACGAGTTATGGGATCACTATATGTCTTCTATATTTATTAAGAGCAGTGCCATTTTGTGTGGCAGTTGAGAAAAATTAAGATGTTCTTCTGGTATTTCAACTGTTTTCTTTGCCTAATCGTGTGCTCAATTGGACCTTTTTTTGTTTGACAGGTGATGGTGTTCGATGAGACTTGATCTTCCGGGAATGCTCATGTTGAGGATACTGTCAGCACCGGGAAGAGAAAAGAACCTGTTAGTATACATGATTGACCGTAAAGAAGTCTCTGTGCATATTCCCAGTTCTCAAACATTCTTTTCAAAGTCCCATTATATATTCCTTATAAATTATCTTCATACTTTGTTTAGACTTGGTTATGCTGCTTGGAACTGCAATTGTAAATATGAGCGAAAGCTCAAGTGCATATTGATATATGGATTTGTCAGGTCATTGCCTTTCGATTTTTGGGTTTAGTTTAGTGATGGATACTACGTATAGAAGAATGTGCGTACTCGCCAACCACGTCTGGCTTTCACGTAATGGCGCCGACAACCACGTCTGGCGTTCGCGTAATGGCGCTGACGCGCTGCGGGTTCTCTTCTCTGAATTTGCTGATGCTGGCACTCTGCCTTAGGTAGAGCAACGTGCAAGACTGCGCATCTTGTTTCTTCGGTGTTTGCTAGGCCGCTTCTCGAGTGAGATTTGAAATGAAATGCTTAACGTCGGTCCCAGCGCATGACTTTGCTTCTGTAGTAAAGTCAAAGTATAGCGAACAGCAGCTTGAATACCTGTGGATTCTCAGGCGAAGTGCCATACTTTTTCGCGGCCAAGTAAAGCTGGCGACACTTTTTGTTCACTCAAAAGAGAGCAAGAGAGCAAAAGATCGGATGTTTATTTTGTCCCAGGTTTTGGGTAATTGAAATGTGAGCAAATCAATCGTCACATATGGGAGACAAGCGATTATGCATATCGATAAAGCACATCCCAAGCGGACGTTTATCTGTTGAACCAAGGTGTTTGGTAGGAGAAAGTATTCAGTAGTTAGGTACTACCACGTCATAGGCTGACGTGGCATATACTTTTGTACTGAAAGCCAATAAAAAATCGACACATTTCCATGACGTGGCAAGTAAATAAAAAAATTCAAAACTAAGCTTCTGTTTTTTCTCTCTCATCTTCCTCCTCCGTCTACGGGCATCTCCTCCACTGTCACCGGCGGATTCGCCGGAGCTGTGTCAAAGTCAATCGGACAAGCCGTCATCGCTCACGGCGTTCCATCAATAGAGCACCGCCCTGTGCTAGCTCCATGTTCTTGCTTGTCAATCCAATTCTAGCCTCGTGGAACTAATCGCCGGGCTCGATCTTCCAAACGAAGAGCTCCATCTCCGGATATGGAGGAACTCGCTGATGGTCCATCTCCAGGACGAACTCCAAATCCGAGCCCATGGCTCTTCGAGAAAACCCAAAAGCTTCATCATACCCACCAAGGAAGCTTCATTCCATACAAAAAAGGAACAACAGAGGAAGGCTAATGGTTCATCTCCGAGAAAACCCAAAAGTTTCATCATACCCACTGAGGAAGCTTCATTCCGAACCAAAAAAGGAAAACAGAGGAAGGCTGATGGTCCATCTCTAGGACAAACTCCTAATTTGAGGCCATGGCTCGTCGAGGAAAAAAAAAAGTTTCATACCCACTGAAGCTTCATTCCGAACAAAATAGGAAAAAACAAGGGAAGTTTCATATGATGGACAGGGCGGTACGCTGTGGATGGAAGGCCGCGAGCGACGATGGCTCGTCGGACGAGTAGTAATGGTCGGCTTTGACGCAGCACCGGCGACTCTGCCGACGACCAAATGAAGGAGATGACAGTAGACGGAGGAGGAAGATGAGAGAGAAAATACAAAAACTTAGTTTTGATTTTTTTTATTTAATTGCCACGCCATGAGCACGTGTCCATTTTTTATTGGATTTCAGTACAAAAGTATATGCCACGTCAGCATATGACGTGACAGTACCTAACCACTGAATACTTTCTCGTTTGGTAGGCATGGTAAAAACAGGGCAAAACCAGGGCCAGCAAGATTTCCATGAACCGGAAGAATTTATTCACTCGTTGTTCCTATATAGTATTTATAGTAAAACAGGTAACACAACCTGTTTTTTATTTATTGAGTAAACACAAGCATGACATTTTCATTTCTGTCTAGTTTCCACTAGCGATAACCTCAAAGGCTCGCAGGAACACCTCGGGGGGCTGGCCGCCGCTCAATCTGTGCTTCCCATTTATCTGTTGAAAATAGTGATCTCAGAAAAGTCATCTCTATGTCATCCAAAAAATTATGGCAAAATATGAGAGAGAGAGAGAGAGAGAGAGAGAGAGAGAGCATCAATTTACCACGAAGTGCGGAACCCCTGAAATGTTTGACGAGTACTGTTCGAGCTCCTCATTTACCTTGATGGAGCAAAAGAAAATTATTAAAAGGTTCGTGAGATTCTTACATTCAGTGGCAAATATCTGGCAGCTGCCAAAACTAAAGAGTTTAACTGCCGCAAACTTCAACATTAGTAAAGGATCATTGAAAAATTCGTAGAAAATGGAGATAATAATTTCCCAAGTCAGCTTAGAGAAATGAATCTTTAATTCTGCAAAGCTCCTTTAAGATATGCTACACAATTAGACACGCATTCTCTCCCGATCTCTATGTTTGAATGTGAAGGAACAATGAGAGAGAGAGAGAGAGAGAGAGAGAGAGAGAGAGAGAGAGAGAGAGAGAGAACCTCTTGCAGTCCATTGTTTGGATTATCTAGAAACTCGGCTGCCTCGTCTACTCCAGCCTTGGCAGCAGCTTCCACAAGGAATTCTCTGAATCCAGGTTATACAAAGGGTTGAGTTCGATTTTGCACTAAAATTTAAAATGAAGACGAGCAAGTATCATCAAAAGAATGATGAAAAAAGCCTCATTTCTAGCTTCATGTTAAGTATCACTTAACCAAATTTCCCCGAGGATAGAATAAAGTCTGGAAAAAGGTCTCTTTATGGTTCAAATGAAAAATCAAGAACACACGATGAATTGGTCAGCCGCTTTTGTTTTCTTTTTATTTGACATTTTCTCAGATTATGAGGATGTTCTGCTAAAGATTAGCGAAGAATGGTCGCTCTCTCCCAGCTTAGCAATTATTATTCAGCATAACCAGCACACCCAGCAATGATTTTCTTGTGTCTAACTCTCACATTCAAACACTATCAAGAACAACATAATGCTTCGGGCAGATCTTATGTATATCTTCCGGACAAATTGGGCAGTAGTATCAGCTAAACCAAACTCTTTTTTTTCTAGGGAAGAGGCTTAAACTATTCAGACAAAGGTGAAGCCAAAGGCCATGATGCATGTTTGACACTATGGCTGTAGAGGACTTTGGATTCAAATATATACTATTCCCAATGGAAATTGTGAATAAAAAATACAGGGGAAAAGAGGATGCATCTTAAGAGGTGATGCAGTGGTAAGGGATTTTCCAAAGCTCAGGAATCCACTTCAATGTGTGCATGGACACATACAACCACACATAGCTCAATGCTAGTACAGGAAGTGAACTTACCTGTCACCAATATATCTTCCCTGGGTGAAGTAGCCAATGAATAGCTCCTCCACAAGTTTATGTTGCTTCTCGAGCCCCTGTGTCCCAGCATAGTATATAAGCCTGTGGCTATCCACAGTATTTCCCCTGTTCATATATTATATATGTTACCAATATTCCCAGCACAACCTCTTGCTTCGGGAATTTAAATATCCAATGTATGCATTATATCATAAGCGTCTTACGTGAGACCAGACATGTTGTATTCCAATCCAATACCTCTAAAAACCTGCACAATGTGCAAGATATAAAATCAATAGTTGCATAAGTAACAAATTTACGATGTTCGAAAAAAGACAGGGAAAACCTCGCGCATACGAGCTTCCATGCTTTCCGATTCAGATCCAAACTTTTTCAGGTAATACTCTTTTTTGTTGACACCTTCTTTTGGAGCAGATGGATTCAGAAAAAATGGATGCCATTTGATCTGCAGGCCCAATGAGACCTAAGTGAGAATGGAAATGCACCGTGGTGAAAAGGCACACGTGCACATGTGCAAATGAGAGAGAGAGAGAGAGAGAACCTCAAAATCAAACTGATTCTTTGCAATGGCTATAGCCTTGTCCAAATTCTTTTTGCCTACGCAGCACCACGGGCAAACAGTATCTGAACTAATGTCAATTCGAATAAGCTTCTTCCCAGCACCGTTATCAGCTGACTCAGCCATAATCTTCACTGATCGGCAGGTATTCTGGATAACATAGATGAGTCAGATTCCTATTTGTCCTGGATAGCATCAGTACTAGACTCTTTATTGTGAGACAACCGCTTCAAAATTATCAAGCAGAGGAAAACACAAATAATTCCTAGGCAAGGAGATTACATCTAATCTTTGATCAGGGTACCACTCAATTTCACTCCAATCACGAAGAAGTTGTTTCTACTCCTGCTCAAATATTGGCAATCATTCCTGATAAATATTCTAGCCATCGCAAGTAAGCATTTGAAGGACAGAGCAAAAGTATTGAGTTCCTTAATTAATTAACTAATTATACTGTCTACAAAATTGATTTGCTATAAGAAATGCGGCAGACTCCTTTAGGCATTTGAATATGACTCGCCAGTTTGAATATCAGGTTGGTCACAGTTTTCCACATCACTCGGCTAACTAATTTCACAAACCATCTTAGCATCCCTGGCATCACTGTTTTCCCTATGCATAGGTTACGTCTATCCAAGAATCAATTACCTGACTGCGAAAAATGAACAACGATTATCTAACCTGGAAAAACGACTTTGGTACTCATTATCTACCCCGATGATCGTAGACTCGAAATGGGGGAGAAAAAAGGGAATTGGCCAAAGGAGAATCCGCATTTCAGAGGTGGACTCCCTTATTTCCAGCAGAAATCAAAGAAGTGACCACCCAACAGTCGCCTTCCCCGAAGATACGGCGGCGGCGCGAATGTTTCTCGGGACCCGCAGGTGAAACATGATAAAAGTCAAGCTGTCCGACTAATTCTACTCATACCAGACCCACGAGTCCAAAGGAAATGAAGGAACCTTTGCAGCTCCTCCTCAACACAACCCACCCAAAATTTCTCCTTCCCCTCTTATATCCGCAATCCAGACCGACACCCATGTTCAACAACCGGAGCTTACAGAGTCCTCGGAGGGCAGATTTCACGTTCGACCACCAAAAAAACGAAGACCCACACAAAAAACTTGACACGACAGCCCGTGCCAACCCGATCAACAGCAGGAAAAAGATCGAACCTTTACCAGGGCAGGCGACCGCAGAAAAGGTCGATCCAGCCAATGAGTTTGCAACAAAACGAAGCGGCGCGAGCAAAAGAGAAGGAGATGAAGAAGAGGGTCGACCTGAAAATGGCGAGAACGATCTTGGAGCTGCTGCTCCGAGGAGGGAAGGGAGACGAACCAACGCGACGGTGGACGTCGACGGTTTGACGTCCTCGTGGGTCGTCGCCTTACCTACCGCCCCGAAATTTCCGAGGCCGAAAAAACGAAAAGAAAAAGAAAGAGGGAAATTATATTAGAAAATTGTTAAAAAAAGGATTTTATCAGATTTATTATTTCTTTAAAATAAGAGTTTCAGGAGTGTGTAATTTATTTTTGGAAAAATATCACCAAAAATCTCAAACAATATCACTTATGACAAATTTACCCTGAATTTTTTTTTGTGACACGAAAAATCCCAACCTATGCCATTTGTGACAAATTTACCAAGAACTTTTTTTTTGTGACACGAAAAATCTCAAATTATGTCACTTGTGACAAATTTACCTTAAATTTTTTTTTGTGACAAACTCCAAATTGTATCACTTGTAACATATTTACGTCACAATACTTTGGCCCAATGACATTTTCGTATTTTTCTTTTTAAAGTTTTTTTTTTACTTTCTTCTCTCTTCCCTTTGCCGGCCATGGCGGAGGGAAGCCGACAAGGGCAGCCCTCGCCAGCGTTGGGGTTGGGCGAGGGTGACCCTCGTCGGCTTCCCTCCGTCATGGCCGACAGAGGGAAGAGAGAAGAAAGGAAAAACGGAAGGAAAAAAAATAGAGAAAAAAGAAAAAAAAGACGAAAATACCCTTAGGCCAAAATATTGTGGGGTAAATGTGTCACAAGCGGCATAATTTTGGATTTTTCACATAAAAAAAGTTCAGGGTTCAAACTGGTCTGGCTTAAGACCTAATCCCAACAAGAGCAATATTTACCTCTCGGGAGGTAACTCTGAGCTTCATAACGGTCTAGTACAATACCTCGGATTTCAACAAGGGTCTTTGCCTTTTCGATACTTGGGTGTGCCTATTATTTCATCTAGGCTGCGTAAGGACGATTGCAAACTCTTGATTGACTCCATCACGACAAGAGCCCGTTCTTGGACCCAAAGATTTCTATCTTTTGCTGGACGTGTACAGCTTATCCAATCGGTATTGCACTCCATTCAAGTGTACTAGGCCACGATTTTCTCCCTTCCCAAATCAGTCTTGAATAGTATTGAGGCTATACTTAGACAATTTCTTTGGAAAGATCCTGGCTTATGATCGGGTGGTGCTAAGGTAGCTTGGAATACAGTTTGTCTCCCAAAAGAAGAAGGCGGCCTAGGGATACGAAGACTAACCGAATATAATAGAGCCATGACTCTAAAGCACATATGGATCCTTTTCTCGGATAAGGAATCTATATGGTGTAAATGGGTACATTCAAACTTTTTAAAGAAGACAAATTTTTGGATTGTATCCAAACCAACCTTTTGCTCTTGGACTTGGAAGAAGATCCTTGATCTGCGAGCCTCAGCCCAGACTCTTTTCCGGTGGAAGATTGGTAATGGCCGGTTGATATCTTTCTGGTTTGATTGGTGGCATTCAAAAGGCCCCCTTTATCTCCTATTCACTAATATGGACATTTATCAGTCTCGGATCCTGCGTGATACTTCCGTCCGGGACTTCTTTCACTCTACATGGCAACCATCAACAACCTTACACACTATTATGGGTTGGATGGAAGTTCTTCCAAGTTTTGAAGATGACACTCCGGATACTTTGATCTGGAGGCCTAATCCGACACAATCTTTTTCGGTGGCTCATGCCTGGAACCATATAAGGAAGAAAGGCCATCCAGCCCCTTGGCACTCCTTTATATGGGATTCTCATTTGGCCCCCCGGCACTCCTTTCTATTATGGATCGTGTCACTTAATCGGCTTCCTACTCAAGTTCTTCTTCTCCAAAATCGTCGGATTGAATCAGGACTTTGTGCTTTTTGCCGCACTACCCCGGACTCTATTAATCACCTTTTCTTCGAATGCTCCGCTATCAGCAGGCTGGCTTCTTTTTGGGCAGCTAATTGTAATCTTCATTGGTGCAATCGTCCGTGGTCGGAGCTTATTTTGTGGACCAGCAAAGTTTGTGGAGGCCCTTCCTTTGCCCATAGAATTGCTCGTTTCTCCTTCGGAGCTCTTTGCCATATCATATGGAGCGAGCGTAACAACTCTCTTTTCAGGAACAAGAGTATCTTCATCCCGGGAATACGCAAGCATGTTTTCAAACTGGTGAAGGATAAAGCTTTATCCTTGGGACGAATTGCAGACACACCTACAAATAGAAAATTATAAAGGAGCTGGGACCTTTCGCCTTCCATCTTTTCTTAATTTGGTAGTGTAGTTCCTTCTCCTGTATAGGCCTTTGCTGGTTTGGTGTTTTTGCTCACCCTTGTAGAGTGGCTCCTTCCCCTCTTGGACTTTTTTGTTCCTTTGGGGCCTAGGGCCGTCTTTTGTGTTTCTTGTACATGGTGATTTTGAAAAGTAATACAAATTCTTACCTTTACCCCAAAAAAAAAGTTCAGGGTAAATTTATCACAAGTGGTATAGTTTGGAGTTTTTCGTGTTATAAAAAAAGTTTAGAGTAAATTTATCACAAGTGGCATAGTTTAAGTTTTTTGTGGTATTTTCCCTTCCATTTTCTCTCTTTCGATAATCGCTTAACATTGCAGATTTGCTCGCATGACCACAAAGCATCGCCACTGACGTCACCCCAAAGTGGCGAGAAAGATTTTTTCATGCATTTGGTCGGTTCCAACGGGACCGGCTTCAGATCCGAAACCTAGAATAAACCCCATTAGGGTTGATTTCCGATAAGAGTGTCAATGGATCGAGTCAAGTTGGGTTTCTAAGCTACCTGACATGACCTGACCCATAAGAAATGTGTGTTCTTGCTGATCCAAACTCTGTTTGAATCTCAAATAATTAGAGTTGAACTTCGGGTTGGGTCCGGTTGATCCGGGTCGGGTTTTCAAGTTTTCATTTTTTTTTTCCGCATATGCGTTTCTAGCCTCTCTACACGGATTTGAAATAAGAAACGGACCCTCAGGCCTGAGAACAAGTTGAGGCATTTTTTTTGGCATTTATTTTTATTTCGCTTCAATATATATACCATACACGCATACAACTTTTACTACTTGAATAATAACATGTCGCGCACATATTCAATTTCAATGAATATTTTTTGTTTTTTAAAAAAAGAGAGTAAAATAATGTATTTAGGATAAAAATGTATATCGATTTGAAATCGGTTCTGTGTCCAATCCAAGATTTCAAAGAGAACGACCATTCGGTATCGAACCGGAAACCGCAACTATGACCGGCTCTCTTTCTTGGAACCGAAAAGCCCGACCGATTTCCTCACGAGCCTCCCTGGAACCGGCCGCCCCGGGTAAGGCGGGTTCGGGACCGGTTCCCGGATCGAACCGGCCGCGGTTGCCCACCCTTCACGCCTCGACGGTCAAAGCCCCCGTCTCTCCCGTTCAGCTTTGGGCCGAGCTCACGGACGATTCCGTGGGCCGCGAAACACTCGGTTTCCGCCCAAACTTCCAACTTCCTCGAACACGGGACACGTCAACGTTGTCCGATCTCCTCCTCAGTTCCTCCATTTCTTCTTCTTCTTCTTCTTCCGATTCTGCTTCCTGATCCAGGTACGCGGCTCTCGCCAATTCCATCTCCTTCGTTTCCGGCGGTTCCGGTGGACGTTAGCCGCGCGCGTTTTTGCGCTTCGAAGAAGCAGCTTCGTCGTTCGTCGGTCCGGTTCGTTTGTTTGCGGTTTTTCCGCCGGAAGAACGAATTGGGTGCCGTCGGTGTGTTCCTCCGGAGCCGCGGCGTCTGTACGCGTCGACTGCGCGGCTGATTTTTCTTTTTTTTTGCGGGTCTGTGCGATCGCGCGGTGTTAGGTTCCTGGGGCGGGGAATCCATGGACGTCGACGGCGTGCTTGGGGATACCCGGGCCGTCAGCTTCTCCACGAAGAGCGCGATCTACGTGTGGGGGTACAACCAGTGCGGGCAGACGGGCAGGAAGGGCAGGGAGCGTCAGCTGAGGATCCCGAAGCAGCTCCCGCCCGAGCTTTTCGGGTGCCCGGCCGGGGGCAACTCGCGGTGGCTGGACATCGCGTGCGGCCGCGAGCACACCGCCGCCGTCGCCTCGGACGGGTCTCTTTTTACTTGGGGTTACTCTCTCCCTTCATTTGATGCATCCCCTCTTTGTGTACCGTCGAATCTGCGTATTAGTTTGATGGGCGGCGACTAAAATTCGAAAGGAACCGGGCAACAGCAGGACAGCAACAAACTAATCCTCGCCCTGGAGTTGGCTATAGTTTGACGATAGATTTACCTATTAAGTTTGAAGGATTGACTCATAAGAAGACATGATTTCATCTTAATTACGATGTATAGCCGTAGATAATTGGTTTGCTTACTTAGATTGTGGTGCATAACTGAATTATAAAACGGTCGAAGTAACCCACATAGATGGAGCCCATTTACGTACATAATTTTGCAATATCTCCGTCTCTCATTTCTGGGCGACATAAACAAGTAAAAAAGGCTTGAATCTTGTATTTTATTTTAAGAATTGTGTGTCGGTCCTCGCGTGATTTCACAATCTCCTTATCATAAGTTCATGTTTGGCAGTGGGTAAAGCTAATAATTATATTATGTTTTTTCCTGGAATGTAACCGGGTACTCTCTCTTTTAAATTCTGAAGCGTGATTTTTGTATTGGTAGATCATGATCGTATGCCAGTGTAGTATTCGCTAATTATTGTATCTATACATCTGCCAACCAAGTGCCTACAGTGTTAACAATACAGCCTTCCATGTGAATATGCTGTCAGGGGCTAATGACTTTGGTCAGCTGGGAGATGGAACAGAGGAAGGGACAAAATTCCCCAAGAAGGTCAAGCAATTAGAGACGGAATTTGTGAAGTCTGTGTCATGTGGAGCACATTGTACTGTTGCTATTGCAGAGCCTCGTGATAATGATGGGAGTGTATCGACAAGCAGACTTTGGATTTGGGGCCAGAATCAGGTCTTTCTTTCGGTCCTTATGAGAAATTTAGGATCCAACTTTAGGACATTCAATGGCTTTAGTAAGTAATCTCTTTTTTGTTCATGCCAGGGATCAGATTTTCCGCGTCTATTTTGGGGAGCTTTTACTCCAAACACGGTATGTACTCGACATTCATCCCAAGTTCAGATTACATGGTGGGACTCAAGACCTCGCTGTGGTTGCCAATATCTTGTTATGGCTTAGTCTTTACTTCAAGTTAGATTTGTCGACTTTTGTACGATGAACTATACTGCATTTCTCTAAGCAGGAAGGGCTTTAAGTTGATGACATAGCACAAAAATTCACTCCTTATTGCATCTTATGTGTGCTTTAGCTTGAAAATGTCACAAGCTCTCCTCAAGACTAAGGGTGGAGAAGCTGTTGAATGAAAGTTGTTTCTTTTGGTCATAGCGGTGGATGAAGTTTATATGTTACGCCATAATGTCTTCTTTGGGTATGTTGATGAGAGGATAGAATCATGCTTAAGTAGTAGTTATGTCTGGTTC
Source organism: Syzygium jambos (assembly GCA_031216235.1). Taxonomy (NCBI): domain Eukaryota; kingdom Viridiplantae; phylum Streptophyta; class Magnoliopsida; order Myrtales; family Myrtaceae; genus Syzygium; species Syzygium jambos. Next base: position 18,765,824 of record CM062228.1, read on the forward strand.
ACAGAACTACATTATGCAGCGATGTTGGTAAAGTTTGCTTTCTCGAGAATCTCCCCATTGATGTCTTTCCATATGCAGCAACTATGTTCCCCAGATTAATCAAGTTTCTGTTGCCTGTTGTATTTGAGCAAACAGGGAAACTCTGTGATTTTTACTTGGAAATTGATTCACATATCATCGTCAAATGTGGTTGTCGGTAGGGCAAGAAAATTTATAGCTTTTGCACGAGAATCGGTCTTGACTTCTTTCAGGAGCAAGTTACTGTGTGATGGTTCTAGTGAGTGATGAAGTGATAGTTTTTGCTCCAAGAGTTTGACTGAAATCTAAAATTTCATGATGTTAGGTATGTAAGAGATCATACTTCCTCAAGTTTCATGATATTGTTTACTCTGCTTAGCCACGTCAATTGTTATTCTGTTAGACCAATTTGCTTGGCAGTTGGGCTTTTCTGGACACAGATCATTTTAATTAGGTTTGATAGGAATACCTTGGAACTTCTCTTGGACCGTTTATTCTTGCTGTTTCTAGCAGCTATTGAAGTAAAAAATACTTGCCAACAAAGTGTTTTTCTGTTATTCCCTTTTCTTGATTAATGGATGTGAATGTCCTTTATCCTTCTTTAAAGTGCTCTGGGAGGTTGATTTTTGTCAAAAATTAGAAGATGGCAGAAGATTTTTTCTGCTTGCTAATTTTTTTGCTTGTCTTGTGCCTTGGTAGTTGGTACTTGCCTGAATTGCTATATAATTTTGTATTTTGAGGCTAAATCATTACATGGGGTTTATTGTAACATCCGCGAATATTCTAGAATTGTCGGTGGATTCTGGAGTTGGAGATATCAGGCTTGACGTAATGCCTTGCCCTGTCTGATTCTCTGCGGTTAGACAATTTTAGACTGTATAAGGCGCTCTATTGGAGGCTTTAAGGGTGATAAAAGGAGCCTTGGTGTGTTGACACTTCCGAGTGATTGTTCCTGTACTTGTTTACCTTTACGGTTATCAACTCAGGTTTTACTGCTTATTTTACAAGCATTAGATTCTATCTTAACGGTGAGCTCCATTTCCCACAGATAATTCGTCAAGTAAGCTGTGGGGCTGTTCATGTGGTGGCTTTATCAGAAGAAGGTCTTCTGCAAGCTTGGGGTAATTATCCTTTTAAGTCTTTTCTTCCTTCAGAAATTGTTGACGTGTAACTTTCAAGTCAAAATCCTGATACAAGTGTTAGTGCGAATGGCTCTTCATTTACATTTCAAACCACTAGCTGAGCGAGGTGGAGAACATGTGAGCTTACTCTGCTTTTTGTGCCTGTGGTAATTAGAATTAATCAATGTTCTTGTAAAATCAGGCTACAATGAGTATGGTCAGCTTGGCAGAGGTATTACTTCTGAGGGACTTCAGGGGGCTCGTGTAATAAATGCTTATGCCAAGTTCCTTGATGAAGCCCCTGAGCTTGTGAAGATTACCCATGTGTCATGTGGAGAGTACCACACGGCAGCTATATCAGATAAAGGCGAGGTGTAAGTGTTCTTAGATGGAGATAGGCTCTTCTTTTAAGCTTGAGATTGTGGTTATCCGCATGGCACAACTTTTCTGAAAGTTGGAGAAAAATCTTCTCATGGGAATCTCACATCTGAGGGAGACAGGATCCCAGAAAGCAGATGCAACTTATGTGCAAGTTTGTTACACTAGCTTCATTATTCCAAAATGAGAACGATTTGATTTTAGTATTTTTTTTTTGAATTTGTCGTTCCATTTTTCCTTATCCTAAGAGTAAGTGCTGATCAGTTTCTTGTTAAGGCTGCATTCTTCTAAAGTCATATATGAACCAATAATATTGGATTCCATTTCTCAGTGGATACACTGTAAATTGGCCATGGATTCCAAAGAGAACTTCATTACTGCTGTTGATATCTGTTCCTTCAGTAGTTTGTTTTGGTAGAAGATTCCTGCTAAGAGTCATGTAGAACTGAAAACAGCAAATGACACGAAAGATCTGTTGTTTGATATTATCTCTGCCGAGTATAATACTCGGTCGATCTATGGCAAATTATAAGTTAGATTTCAGCCACTACTAAAAGAAACTCCCTCTTTGTTTTGACGATAGATTTCATCTGTTAATTTAACAGACATATCCTGTTTTGAGGATTAACACGATTTCGGATGAGCTATTGGAATAACTAGAAAGCACTCCAGTTTTTGCTCTAAAACTGGTTATGTGCTGCGAGTGAAAGAACTTTGTCCTTTTTCACATCTAATCTGTGGGAATCTTGTGTCTGCCCTTATCCACTTGCCTTTTGTCTTACTTTTATGGGTCATTAGACCTATGCTGATAACTTTTGGGACTTTGCAGCTACACTTGGGGCCTGGGAAGCATGGGTCAACTGGGGCATTGCTCCCTTCAGTTTGGGGATAAGGAGTTGTTGCCAAGGAGAGTTGTTGCCCTTGAAGGGATACACATAAAGGATGTTGCATGTGGTGGTGTGCATACATGCGCTTTGACTCTTCAGGGAGCCCTTTATGCTTGGGGAGGTGGTCAAGCGGGGCAACTGGGCCTTGGTCCCCAGACTGGTTTCTTCTCGTGTATTCCTAATGATTCTGAAACATTTTTTCGAAATATCCCTGTTGTAGTTGTTCCAAATGGTGTTCAACTTGTTGCATGTGGACATTCCCACACGCTCATATCGACTAGAGATGGAAGGATACATGGTTGGGGTTATAACAATTATGGTCAAGCTGCTAATGAGAAATCTACCTATGCTCGGTATCCATCTCCAGTTGATTGGTATGAAACAGTTTAGTTAATTGTTAAGTATTAAATGCCAGATCATGCATTCTTCTCTCCTAATGAGATTTGTCTAATACAGGTGTGTGGGGGAAGTGCGTAAACTAGCAGCTGGCGGTGGTCATTCAGCTGTCTTGACCGATGCATGTTCCCTGAAGCAACTCTGTGAGTTTAGGCTTGCAGACACTGTTACATTATTAAATGCTTCTCAAATCGAGGATGTTGCATCGAGAACTGGATCAGATGCTTTAGCACGCCTATGTGAGAGACTGAGGTATTTACTGTTTGTGTTCTTGTTTATCATCCCATCCTTTTCAGTTCCTCAAAGTTACATTATTAGCTCTTTGGTGTTCTACCAGTTAAAACGTACAAAATGAAAACTTGATATTTTTTGCCTGAAAATTGTAGTTTATTGTGTTATCAATGTTTCTAAGGACTATAACCTACACATTGGGGTTAATTCCTTGTTAGTCTGGGAGAGTATCCAGTAGTTTTGTTGGAATTAGCTCAGGTTCAGTAAATTGTAAGAGAGAAAAAGTTCTAACTCCATTTTGACCTGAGCACCTGTCATCTGATTTATAGAACTGGTGCTCAGCAATAGTTTATTCCGACATGAGCCTGGACTTTGGAGCCTCTCTCTCCCGCTCCCTCTCCTTCTCCCTCTCCCCTTTTCTGGAGTAACCATCCATGTCACTCTTTGTTTATACAGGGAGGATTTACTTGATGGTCGGAATCACGGGATTGAAGATGAAGAGCTCGCTGCTGAGAAGAACTGAAATTATTGATAACTCTGACTCTGTTCACTTCACCATTCATAACATGTTTGCCGATTATTATTGCCGCTGGTCAACTAGGCAGGGGTATTACTTGTAATAAAAAAGAAACCATGAAGTCCAATTAGCGTATTTAGGTGATTTATCATTGGTAACTGTTATAATGTCAGTACTAGTTACCTCACTTTCAGCTTGCCGAGTCTGATAAAAGCTGTCAACCAGCCAATAAACATAGATCAGCCAAAGCGTATATGTGATTGCTGACGGTATTCGATAAAGCTTCAACTCTCGACTGTGTGCGCTAACTCAACTCGGGCTTTCATGTCTATGCTGCTTTGTTACTTTTGATTACTTATGGCAGTGGTTGGGAAGGATTATCATGAAAATGTGTGGAGAATTTCGTTCAGCGTCATCAGATACCCGGCCTGTTTTTTTCTTTCTGCGTGAACATATAGCTTTCTCTGGAAATGGTTAACAATGCTTGTCTATAAACAGTCTTCGAGAAGGAATATCGGAGACGATTTAAGTAGGGTTTTAGTATTTCTGGGAAAAAAGTACAGGTTTAGTAGAGAAACGTGAAGCGATTTCGCATGTTGCATTTTAATGGATTTCTCTATTTTGTCGACATCGGGATCGAAAAACAAGCCGTGCTAGTATTATTAAGATATAGAACAGGCAAAGCATGACTCTTACTGTTGTCGCGATCGACTCTGCACTTAATCGAAGATGACTCAGACGTGAAACACTGTATATTTTAAGTTTCTACAGTCACTCTCTTTTATACCTTCCCGCGGAGAAGACTTTCTGAATGGAGTAAAAGAACTTGGGGTCATTGATCTCTTCGTAAAGATTGGTATGAGTCGATGTTGGTTGATGGTGTGAAAACACTTTCTGATGTCGAATTCAAAAAACCAACGAGAGGTTCCCCATTCTTCTTCGATCCGGCTTAGGGCCAAGTGGCAGCCTCGACCCGAGCAGAGGAGCAATGCGTCTCAAGAATCGGGATCGTAAATGGATTCGAGTACCATTTTGATCGCCTCTTTCATGATCTTTTCTATAGGAAAAACTACTGTGAGCAGTCTAAATTTTGACCCTTAGTTCTTTCTACATATTGCAGGATGCATATAAACCATACTTACTAATCTCACCTGTGTCCAAGTTCATCTTCGGCTTATGTGAAACTACTAATCTTCGTGTGAAGAGAACTATCATAATGTAGTATACGTCTCGCTTTATAGGAAACATCAAGAGGATTTGGATACCCAATTACTTTCTTATAATGAAGGAGTGGTTCCGACATCAAGAACTTTACACCGATTATAGAGGGTCATATATAGGAAGCAGCGAGTTAAAACTCGAGCTGTAACATAACCTTGTAGTGAAGTGAAAAAGGCTTTTGGCTGTAATCAAAAGCTGATGTCCAGGAGAATCTCTATTCGTTCGAACGGCGTATCATCCAAGGCGGCATGAGCGTGTTGGCCAGCCGGACTTGAGATCTCTCCTCTTGTTCTGCTCCTCCAAGTACCTGCCTCGTCTGGAACGTGTTGCTGCATCAATATGGTCAATTTACTTGTCAATACTAAATTCAGGGTTTATCATCATCAGTTCAGGTATTCATTTTCATATGGGATGATGATGTTAAGTTGTAAAGTACATTTGTTTTTGCCTATTCACTACCATAGCCATGCCGTTCTTGCCAGTCTAACACTCATGTCCGGACTCCACACAATTATCCCTTGATTTCGCACATCTGGCATGTTTTAGAACTGATTAAGGAGCAGTTATGCACTAAGAGTGGAGAAACTACGTAACCTAGTACTCATCAAGTAACTGCTAATTCGGCTTCCTGTAATCTAGAAGTGTATAGGGGACAAAGGCTGGTCCTAGGGTTCGTAGAGGGGAGACAATCATCGGCCTAATTCCCAAAAAAACCCCAAACTTTACTCTTTGTCCCAATTATATCCCCAACTTTTTTTTGTCTCATAAAAAACCTCAAAGTTTTACTTTTGTCCCAAATCTACCCCGTTTACTATTCATCTAATTTTTTAATATTATTTTATATTATTTCGAATTTTTTTCTTTTTTCTTTTCTTTTCTTTTTTTTGGTTTCACCTTCAACCTCCGGCCGGTCGCCGGACCGGCGACCGGCCAGAGGCGGGGGCCGGCGAGGTCGGCCTCGCCGGCCGCTGGCGAGGCTCGGCCCCGCCGTTGCTGGGCGAGGCCGGCCCCGCCGGCAGCTGGCGAGGTCGGCCTCGCCGTTGCTGGGCGAGGCCGAGCCTCGCCGGCTGCCGGCAGGGCCAAGCCTCGCCAGATCTGGCGAGGCTCGGCCCCGCCGGCAGCTGGCGAGGTCGGCCTCGCCCTGCAACGGCGAGGCCGACCTCGCCAGCTGCCGGCGAGGCTCGACCTCGCCAGCTGCCGGTGAGACTCGGCCTCGCCCAGCAACGGCGAGGCCGACCTCGCCAGCTGCCGGCGAGACTCGGCCTCGCCCAGCAACGGCGAGACTCGGCCTCGCCCAGCAACGGCGAGGCCGACCTCGCCAGATCCGGCGAGGCTCGGCCTCGCCCAGCAACGGCGAGGCCGACCTCGCCAGCTGCCGGCGGGGCCGAGCCTCGCCAGATCTGGCGAGGCTTGGCCCTGCCGGCAGCCGGCGAGGCTCGGCCTCGCCCAGCAACGGCGGGGCCGAGCCTCGCCCAGCAACGGCGAGGCCGACCTCGCCAGCTGCCGGCGGGGCCGAGCCTCGCCAGATCTGGCGAGGCTTGGCCCTGCCGGCAGCCGGCGAGGCTCGGCCTCGCCCAGCAACGGCGGGGCCGAGCCTCGCTAGATCGGGCGAGGCTCGGCCCCGCCGGCAGCAGGCGAGGCTCGGCCTCGCCCTGCAACGGCGAGGCCGACCTCGCCAGCTGCCGGCGGGGCCGAGCCTCGCCAGATCCGGCGAGGCTCGGCCTCGCCCAGCAACGGCGAGGCCGAGCCTCGCCAGCTGCCGGCGGGGCCGGCCTCGCCCAGCAACGGCGGGGCCGAGCCTCGCCAGCGGCCGGCGAGGCCGACCTCGCCGGCCCCCGCCTCGGGCCGGTCGCCGGTCCGGCGACCGGCCGGAGGTTGAAGGTGAAACCAAAAAAAAGAAAAGAAAAGAAAAAAGAAAAAAATTCGAAATAATATAAAATAATATTAAAAAATTAGATGAATAGTAAACGGGGTAGATTTGGGACAAAAGTAAAACTTTGAGGTTTTTTATGAGACAAAAAAAAGTTGGGGATATAATTGGGACAAAGAGCAAAGTTTGGGGTTTTTTTGGGAATTAGGCCGACAATCATCAGTTATCTTGGATGGAATGGGAATAACTCTTACTAAATTAGAAAAACCAAATAAAATGTAAGGTAAAAACTAATGTCCACAAAAGGCATGGACTATTGAAATTTTAGAATTGTCTATCGATTGAGTTCGTGCAAATATAACTTTTCTCAAAACTACGGGATCATCTTAATTTTTAGATTATTAAAGTGCAAACAATCTAATAGTTTACCAAAAAAAAAACAATCTAATAGTTTCCCAAAAAAAAACAATCTAATAGTTTGCCCGAATTCAGATTACTAGTTAGAAGCCATTATAGATTTCCACCTAACATCTCATGGTCTTTTCTTTATTCGTGTATCACTAACACATAGTAAACCAAGCTCATCAAGATACACATTTTTCCTTATAAAATTTTGAGACATGATGAATTGATTTTTACTTTTATCAAATGTTATAACTGTACCTACGCATAAACAATGTGTGTAGAGAGAGAGAGAGAGAGAGAGAGAGAGAGAGAGAGAGAGAGAGAGAGAGAGTCTACCCAATGGTGAGGGAAGGAAGAGGCAAAGTGGGTTGTAGCATGAAGGAGGATGGGGTCGGTGCTAGGGTTTGCTCCTCCCATTGCCCACTCTCTCTCGTTACCTTCTCATTTTCTTTGATCTGCTTTTCTCCCCAGTATCCCAAAAGAAAAAATCAACAAAAAAAAAGAATGTCACCATCTAACAATTTCTTATTGGAAGTATTAGAAAATTATGAGGCCAATTCAATGGAAATTTGTGTGCATAATTACCTTTTTTGAGAGCATGTTGTTCTGCTCCTGTAGGGCTTTCTCCTGTTGCATCATACATACAGCAAGGTAGACAGTTTATATCAACTACAAATTGAACCCAATTCCTCAATTTGTCAGCTCCTACTATGTATTACTGTTGAAACGATGACTAGGACCGACAAACCTATGTATTGACTTTGTTGTGCTCACAATATATATGCCCCACACAATTCAAACTTTACGCGTTACCTATAAAAATGATCACACCTTGGGGTTGAGAAAACCCTATCTGAAAATTGACTTATAAGAATAATATGGCAGTTTATAAGTAAATCTTAATTAAAAGTGAAGAAGAATCTCTTACGCCACTTTGTAAATTGATTTTGTATATCAGCTTTTACGTCTCTTGCATTCTCCATTTTCTAAATTAGAAAGGTCCATGACAAGCATTAGTATGTACGTATAATGGAGTTCTACCGTTCTAGGCTCGAGGCTGAGTAACATGATTATCGTCAAATGCCTGTTGATTACATGAGAAATCTGATGTTCAGTCTTCGGTTGCTACGTTGTTATGTTGAGATGTTCTTTTCAGTTCAATGAAGTTACAAATTTCACCATTTGAAGTAGGCTGGGATAGTAAAAGGTATAATAACCTCCCGCAGTCCAGCAAAATCATTGATCAGCTTGCAATCCAAAATGGAACCAACAGCGACGATATGAAATTGCATTCAGACGCTCATGAAGCTCAAGCTCTTACCTTCTTTTGCAGCAGAGAGATCGACTCGTGCATGAGCTGGTTCTGCACAAGATAAAAGAAAGAAAAAGAGTCAAAAAAGAAAGGTATTTCTCATTTGCATAAAGAACTTCAACTAAAAAGAAAGAAGCAAACTTATAAAGGCCTAACCTTTCTGGTCCTGATGCGCTTCAGAGCTGTATCAAGCTGCTGCTCCAAATACTGCAGCTCTCTCAGACTCAAGGGATCAAGCTCTTCTCCAGACAAGTTTCTGCACTGATCAAAACCATGTTCATGTATATGTTTCAACGTCATCACTATGTGCAGAAGCTATATTGCCATTGACCAGTTATGTCAATCAATATCCTTAAGAGGCATCATGCATAGTCAATCTCTCCATAGAAATGATTACACGGTCATCACAAACTTCGAATTCGAACTTGAGAGATGGTCCATGGAGGTGTTATCTTAATTAGCGATGTAGACTTGTCGTCTCCATCTTATCTTCAAAAGATAGTGCCGCGGAGTCGCTATCAATGCGCTCCAAAGTTGAGATGATCTCGATCTTTGTTACAACAAGCAACTTCACTGATGGGTATAAAGCATTTTGATTTCACATAGAGAAAAAGACTGCACCGGGTGCTTGATGGCACGAGACTCACACAGGACTCACAAATCTAATGGCAATCAAGTGCCTAGCACAACTAGTCAAAGAGTTACTATGTAAGTTTAGTCTAAAAGATTACATCAATCACATATCAAGAAAAAGCGCGACTCACATGAGATTTTGTTCAAAAAATAAATTCCATGTGATTTTTTCATGTATGATAGATATCATGAATAAATCTAGTTTATTCGATATTCTTTTTGACCGGTCCTGACTGCTTCTAGTGGCACCTCTCTTTCTTGAAGGCCGAATTTCCAAATTGTTGCATCATTTTCTTAACCAACTCAAATGATCAATGCTATGCATAAACCGGATGCAAACCTAGTATTCCTCATGATGCTAAAATATATTATTATTTAGGACATGCAAGTTTGCTAGCGACACATAAATAACTTGCGTAGCATATTATATGACTTGCATGAAGCAATAATACTTGTATTAAATTTACGTGGCTGCAGAAGGCGTTACCTTATATTCCTCTGCAAGACTTCGATCCTAGCCACGAGCTTGGGATATTCAAGCGACCAACTTCCCTAAACAGAAAAGAAAAAATTATTTGAGGACGGTGCAATCAGAGTAATGCTAGGAATGCAAATACATTGTGTTATGACAAGAAACCCCACTTTAAGTAGATAAATCTCGAGTTCATAAAATGCTCCACAAACTCATAGATAAGTTAAGAAACGGGCTGCAATGGATTATCCAACCAAACATGAAACTGTTTGCATCGGGTACATGTAGGAGGAAATCGAACTCATATTGTGTCCTTAATCCATACACACTAGCATGTTCTATAATCACTAAAGACCGATATATAAAAATCTATGTCATCATACCATTTATTATTGTCTCCACTTGCAAAATGATATGACTTAAATGTTTACCTAATCTTTTATTTGTCAATTTAATGCAATGAATTGAGACAAGCTTTCTCATGTTGGTGGGGTACTAAAGATTGATGAGCAACAAAAGAAAACCAAAATGCATGAATCCCCCCTTAGGGTGGTCCTGACTCCAGACAAATAATGAAGATATGGAACCCAAAAGTAATGAAATGAATATGAAGAATAACGCCAGGACATGATCTGATTTACAAAATTATTATACAAAGTGGCATGACGGACTTTTTCTGAGTATAGGAATATAATTACTAATTTTTAGTATTCATTACAATTTATCATATTAGTTCGTGCGCGCGAGGTTGAGGTATGTGGCACGCTCATGCGTGCGCATTACCAAGCAATTTGGTTTTGATGGTCATTTTAGTAAATCTCTAATCCTTTTCCATATATTCTTTATGTATATTTAGAATCTATTATAATTCTTATGCAGATATTGTTTATGAATAATGGGTTTTCTTTTGTAAAATCTAAATTTGATTAGATGAAAAATTAATACTTATGCAAAAACAAGGCTGAATTTTTCTAAATATCAGGCTTTCCTACTTTAATAAAAGAAAAAGAAAAATTAAATGATTAGCATGTTATAATGGGTATATTTTAGCGAATATTTAATACATAGATTGCTGTGCAAATGTAAGTGAGCCTCTAATTCTGCATCTCTAATTCTTTTTCATATACTATTTGTGTGTACATCGATTCTATTTTGATATATAATATATATCTATATGTTCATTCTATTAAGATATATCTATGTAAACATAGATGAAAGCTATTAAGGGGGAATTTACATTCTTGTATTATACTTTCATGTTCTTATTGATTCATATTATTTTCCATGCTAGTAATTTAATTATATTGAAATCCAATAAATATTGCAATTTTATGTTTCATGTTTTTACCTTGATCGGAGGATGTACTTACATGATGAGGTTTAGATCCATCTTAAATAATACTCCGTGTAATCTCTAACTGGAAATTTGATCGACGTTAAAATCTATTATGTCATACCCTCTTGCGTACTATTCTTGCACAATTCACGTCGACACCAACATTTAGAATGATATAACAATTATAGCCTTAGACCCGGCATCTTGCTATTATATTATGTAAACCGGACCTAGTATTCTTCGTACCACTTATAAACCATGTACAGATCAATGAATGGATCCAACATTGGGATCTCCAAGAAAAGTATCAAAGACAAAAATCTTTCCATATATATAAATTGGTAATAAAAGCCGTGCACCACTTATACACAAACCAAGATCCAAACGGCGCCGAGTCAAACATTGTTAAACTTTGTAGTGGGAGACCAATCTGTCTTCCCTAACATCCCCACCTGCGACCAGACACGCATGAATCGTTCATAGTTCTCTGTGAAATTGAATTTACTAAAGTTGTGCACCCCTAACGTACACCAACATGCCAAAAAATTCTTTTTCGAGGATTTCACTCGTAGCAACAGTATTTGTCGCTTGCACGCGAGGGGAAAAAAGGGTATTATAAGATTATCACAAACGTATAAATACGAAAAGATATCACAAACCTCAAATGAGAACTCTATATCTTTTTTTAATGGCTGGCTCTGCATCAACTAACACGTGCAGAAGGAGAAGTGCCACTATAGTTAGGAAAAAAATTGAGGTTCTCTCAGTTAATTGACTATTGATCATATAATGAGGTCCTCAATTTATATCCTTTACATGGATGCCACATCAACATACGTGCCATATATAGTTCTAATGGTCATCCACTATCCATATGGTTCAAGTTAATTTATACACTGTTTTTATAGATTTTACTCTAGTTAGGGGTACAAATCAAGAGTCTCTAGTAAACCTTGTTTGGAAAGAGATGCAGCAAGATCGCATAATCACCATGCTTTACCACATTTTTCTGTAAATAGGGTTGTCGCAATAACTCTAGCATTACCTATTTATACAATGTTTGGTCCATTTGGCTCTTCTCACAAAGTGTTTGGCTTTCACTTTCATTGAAATTTTTCTAGATAAGTGTTTGGTTTCCTTTATCAATTTGTGTATGTTTCACGTTTCTTAATTTTCCCTCTTTCTATACATTTTGGTTAAAGTCGATGAGGGCGTCATCATTATTCATTGAATTTCACCTTTTCTTCTCATTTTAATTCGAGAGTACGTAAGTAGCCATGTATGGTTCTCTTAAGTTTCTAATTTTCTTGTTTGAATTTGTGTTTAGAAAAATGGAAACCGAGGGAACATGGCAAGTTCCAAGTGATTGGGGCTTGCATGTCTGCACTTATCAGTTAGTTTTGACATTTACTTATAACATTCTCTCCAATATTTTTGTATACAAAATATTGGCTAAGATGTAATTGACTGTTTATAACATTTTCTCTGATATTTTGACGTATGCATTGACCGTTTGTTAATGTAAAATGCTTGCTTGAAACCTTTACAAATGATTTTATATTAAGATGTAGATTTACATAACATTTTTCATAATATTTTTGGAATTTTAGAAAATATTTTCAATTTTGATGGGAAAGTAGAATAATTATTTTTGACGTTTCAGAGGTACGGGCAAGAAAAAAAAATCAAAAGTTAAAGAATAGAAGTCACTCTGAATAGACAACTTTCCTTGAAAATGAGTGCAAACCAACGGCCCCTTCACTTTTCCTTTTGTTTTTCCAAATTTGGACTGACAACATACGATGATTATTGTGGAGTCAGCCAACAAGGATTTACATAAGAGACATTAAATGTGGTTTTAGCTTTAATTTTCAGTTATATTTAATTAAGAATAAGTTTGAGATTGAACACTTCAATCTTTCTAAAACCATCATAGCCATAGAATTTTTCTTAAACAAATTTAAACAATTGATTTTATTAACTTTAGACAAAGGCAATTTTAAACAATTGAACATATAATTTTTTTAAAACTTCAGGAAAAAGCCTCTCCCTCTCCACAAGTAAAATCGCGTGCACGCACGTGCACATAGAGTAAGTCAGACGGCGGTATATTCTTAATATCAGAATTTAAAGTTGATTAAAATGTGAATTTTACATAATTAATCATCTCAGGATGATTTTCTTGGCTCTATTTCAAAAGCTTAAATTCAGAGAGAGACCATCGGGAAAATATATGTCAAATCTTCCTACCCCTCACTGCGAGAAGACTATTAATGCTAACCCAATATACAATGACAACATGCCAAACGAAAAGAATTCAGTAAGGATAAATTAAATTCCTAATGTAAAAGTCTTGGAAAATATAAATCTGAAACTCTCTGGCCAATTCTTTTGCATGAAAGTTACCTGCACTTGATGGGAATCAGTGGCCACTAGCTGTCGCTCCGCATATGTGTATCTCTCATACCTCTCCAAGAGGCTTTCCATGCTGCAAGATCCGTCAATGGTATTTTGCAAATTGAGAAGCACTGATGATCATGCATGAGCTTAAATGATGCCAATCATATTGTAGGTCTTAACAGAGGCCCAATAAGTTTACGTATCACAGGTAATGTAGGGCAAAACAGGCTGCTAGTTGGCAATATATGATCGCATGTCTTCACGCAAGTGATATATAAGTTTTGAAAATTAGCACCTGTATAGATTTCCATATCTGCAGAATATTTGAGAGCACAGTTTTCCTTATCAAGTATCATGTATACATGTGAACGAAGGATATCAATCTTACATCAGTTGGAAGAAAGAGAAGTGCAGTTACTGCTTTAAGCTACTTTACTATGAAAAAAAAAGAACTTTTAGGTCAATTTATTAAACTAATCTTTTCTCCACGGCGCAGCTAGATCAGGTGAGCCTGGGGGAGTGATTAGAATCTAGGCTGCGCATGCATGCCTAATAAGAGCATCGTCATATGCCAAGTATAAAAAAAATTATCCTGGAGTTAACACATTGCCATTGAATGTGTAGTCTTTATCAAATGATTATTCAATTTTCCAGAAAGAGGACCTGCTAAATTTTTTTTTGAAAAAACTGTTGAGAAATGCCCTTATTTCTGTTTTTTTTTATTTTTTCAAGTAATCTCCTTATTTTTAATCCCTGTTAATGTTCAATCTCAAGCAAGTGTATAGATATGGAAAAAAGAAAAGGAAGAAAAATATGGAGATTATCTTTATTGCCCCCAGAAAATAGCAAGAACAGTGCGTCCATCTTTTGAGGCATTTCGATCAGTCATAGGATCATAGATCTAGAAGAAGATTCTCAATGCATACAGAAACCGTGCAATCTTAATGGTTCTTGGATCTTAAATGCCTAGGGAACTGAACTCGCCGAACGAATGAGGCATAGGTCTTGCTAAAAATAGTACTAGGTGTCATTACTCTAAAAAACAAAAAAATGAGCTCCAACCCATAAAAGAAAAATCGTCGATGAAGTTTTCTTTGAAAAATGAAGTACATTATTAATTGAATCTCATGAAGGAATACATACAAAAAGTACATGCGTATATATGTGTATAGATAGAGAAAAGCTTTTCTGGAAACCTTGAAATAAACTCAGAGCAGTGTATGGACACATTCATAACATGCAATTATTTCGAGAAATCCATTTTGCAAATCCATGAATTTCTTTTTCTAAGGAAATAAGGAAGAGGTTTTGCTTGCAAAGTTAATTTTAATCCAACAGTTTCATTAGCATAATAATAGCATAATCATTTTCAAGCTGGATGTATGCAGTTAAAAGAGTCCTTCCGATTAAATAATTTGAAATGGGTAGACAGAACAAATAATACTGACGTCGAATAAACAAAGGGCCATGAAAATAGCTGACAAACGGATGATTTGTCAGCCAAATAAATTGATTAAGCCTGCAATTATCCACTTAAGATTGTTTTGCAGGGACAAGAAAAAACCGCTCTTCATAGGAAACTGTACTTCGAAGGAGGGGGGATCAAAGAAAAAGCAGCTTGATCAAAGCTTGTGAAGGAAACCTAATGAAAAGAAACGAAAGATGAACAGCAATATTCTTCAAAATTTTGGAATCCTTGAAAACTATGAACGACTGGATTAAATTCCGTCACTATGGGTATGATGGTGTTTTGGCAGACTATGTTCAGCAGAATGCAACGAGCCCAATCAAGTGATGTTTTTCTTTCTCATTTTGTTGCCCCTTTGCGAGTGATGATGGCTTCACGGAAACAAACTACAAATTCTTAAGACAAATCGAATTGCAATGAAGAGGGGCAAAGCAAACGTTCTGATATTAAGCATTGGCGCGACACTACTTCAAAGGAAAAGTGCAGAAAAATCCCACAAGAACAAAAGAACGGATCAAGAACAAACCAAGAGTCAGTGGAAAACTCGAAGAGCTTCCCTTTGGTGGAGAAGACGATGAGAGCGACATCGGCGTCGCACAAGACGGAGATCTCGTGGGCTTTCTTGAGCAACCCAGTCCGTCGCTTCGAGAAAGTCACTTGCCTACTGATCTTGTTCTCGATCCTCTTCAGCTGAACCCTCCCTCTTCCCATCTCTCTCTTTTCTTGCTATGCCCAACAACAAGAACGACGGGGGAGGAAAAAGAAAGAAAGAAAGCTGCAACAAAAAATCACCAGAGGGACAGTGAGAGAGAGCAAGAACTCAAGAAACCCTAAATTCTTTTAGCCCCATGTCATTGAAGAGAATGAGTGAGAGAGAGAAAGAGGGAGAGAGAGTGGAAGCTCATGAGCGAGAGAGGAGGAGATGTACTGATATCGATAGGCTCTTTAATTGGTATCTTTCTATTTATGTCGCAAGTGGAGTTATAATAACAACAAAGGAGGCCCTCTTCTCTTCTTTCCCCTTTCTTTTTCCCCCCCGCTTCACTTGTGCGCGCAGTTCACGTCAGTTTGCAGAAAGAAAATCAGCGAGGCTTCGCGGGGGAGGGAGAGAGGAATCACAGGGAAGAAATAGCGATTAGGGATTTGTAGGGCTGACACAGAGGCACGGCCCTGAGGGGCGCTTTGTCGAGTTGCGATTGGCGGGGGTAGGGACTGAGCAGTCCTTCTGTCTCATTCTGGGCCACAGGTTCTTGGTGAAGTGAGAGATCGACCCGTCCGTACAAGGCGGAGATGCGCTTTGTTAATGTTGCAGTGGAAAGGGAAAGAAAGGGTTTTCGAAAGAACCCTTGTGTGTGGGGTCGGGGGGCTTCCTTCCTTCCCTTCCCTTCTCTTTGCCAAATTGTTCCCCAACATATGTCGTCGCCCCGGTTTTCGGCGACAATGGCTCGTCCTTGATGGAACTCTTCGATTCGTCGCCTTTTTGAGCAATTTAGGAAGATCAGCAAAGGGTGATTTCTCCGGTGATTAAGATCGTTTCTATGGTAAAAGTGATGGCCTTTTTATCACGAACACGCGACCTTCGACTCGTATGGTGATGAGAGTTTTACGTGATGCTGCGTTTTTTTATATGGGAATTGTGATAAATTTTGATCGGAAGAGTCCAAACTCACTAGGAGAGATCGCCAAGAGGACGCTTAAGCCCGAGCCTGTCAACGTATATAAATCGAATGCATATTCACTCAAACGTTTAAGATAATGAGTTATGAATGGACTATGATATCTTTAACTACTTCACTTAATTCAGATCTCCGATGTTGAACTTCTTTCACCTAAAATCCTCACATGTGCATCTCAAAATTCTGTTAACCTACATAATGTTAAACTAGTACAAGTAATTTACATTGTGGGGATATTGATGTGAGATTTTGTGATATTTTTAGAGGAGCACGCGATACTAATGTGGCACCAAGTATGCACCCCCTTAAAGTGTGATAATTTTTTAATAATTTTTTAGAGCATGCAATGCTGAAATTGCATAAGTAGGTGCCTCATCACGAAAAGGCAAAAAATAAATAGAGAAAAAACAATTGCCAATCATCGACGAAGGTGGGGCAACGACGCAACCCAATTCGAGACAAGCCTCTCTTTCTCTTTCTTATCCTCTAATATGGCATCCACTTGGCGACACATTAGCGCCACATGTGCTTGAATATATGAAGAAAATGTCACTTCGTCATCGATTGTACTGATTGGATAAGTTTTAGGACTTGATTGAATTTTATAAAAGTCTGATTGAATTGCAGTTTCACGATAAATTTTAGGACTTCTCATACACTTGCTCTTATCTTTATTACAAGTTACAGACCATAACAAACTCTAATAAGCATTTAATTAAATGATAATTTCTATCTTAAACATTTGTGAGAATCCAATGCCCTGAAAACCTAAAAATTCTTGGAGGTGTTAAACTTTTTACGATCCCAGCGTCCACTCTTTTAGGTCCCAAAATCGGATTTTGTGCTTGTACTGATCATTATAATACATTAATATGTAATAGATTCCTAATAATTCTATAATGCTCGACCAGATGGATATTTTTCCAAACCTTAAATATATATGTATATATATATATATCTCCAAGTTAGGGGCAAAACTTCAAAGCTTATTTTACTTTTGGAAACACTTTTAATATCTCATATGATATACCGAGTTAATGAATGAATTATCCTGGAAAAAATAATTCCACCAAAAAAACAAGTTTAAATCTTCTTCTTTTTTAAAAAAAAATGCAAGTTTAGAAAAATACATTTGGGTGTGGGAGAATGGTGGGTTTAAAAAGAATTCTTCTTAGTAAGTGCTGCTAGTTGGTAAGTAGCGTATTCTCTCTATGTTTTCCTACGTTTGCCATAATTGAGGTGTCGTGCAATTCTGGTTTCGTCTGTACATTTATAACATCAATAAATGCCAACGGCTACCTTAGGATTGAGCGACTATTTTGTTAGTACTAAGATGCGGCGCCAATTAGCGGCCGCTGTTCGCACTTGGTCAATTTAGTGAAATAAAACTGTTCGTCCTTCTTCGGTTTTTTTTTTTAATAATATAGGGGGTTCGAGTGTGGAAACTCGGTGCCTGGAGGTCCACGAGACTCCAAGAACATGTCAAACTCGGGCCTTTTGTCTATGCAGATGGCACTAACCGAGAGTAGTCTGCACCCAGTTAGCGGGATTCGAACGGATGACTCCAGTTTCTATATTGGATATCTTCCGATGCTCCGGCCAATCTTACCAACCCTGGAAGTTAACCGCTTGTCAGTTGTTGTTGTGCCCGTTTAATTACTTTCACGACTTGGACATCGATCTATTCATATTTCGAGTGTTGAGAAGTTTTCGGGTGACTTCCAGACCCTCTGCCCAGGTCAATCGCGCACGTCAAATTTCGTGGTTTTCCTTATCAACCCTTGAGAAGCGATTGATTTGGACGAGTGTGAATGTGATGCTTCGAGAGCACTCAAATTCTCATATTTCACGGGCTTTCTATCTTTAACCTCAGTCCTCCTGCTTCCTTCCCGTATCCCATTATCTAGATAAAATTCCGTTGGCCTTTTGCATAGCCTTGCATCGATTTGAAGCTCAGTGGCCATTTCGCTTCCGGTATATCTCCATAAGGGGATGTGCACGTACATATGTCCAAAAAATAACGAGTTGTTGATTTGCAATGACGCGGGTCTCGCTGTATTTTAGTGTATAGATGATTTTCGTTTGTTAGTTCTTGATGTGTGATTGACGCGATCTAGTAAATCAGTTTACGATACTACTGCTCGTTTATATTAGAGGCACATGGCGCAATTGCTAAGCTTCTCAACTATGTATCGGCCTAACCTAATAGCCCATAACCTAAACAACTAATAAAAGCAAACTAGAGTTATACATTAGTTTGGCTAGGGTTGCGATTTCATCGATTTAGGCTAGGGTTTTTCTCAAATCGATAATTTTGATTAAGGTTGAGAAGTGCCTCGAGGCCTATTTGAAACCCAAATGACCAATAACGAGTTACAAAAGGCATTCTTCACTGGCACCAGATCAATGGATAATTTGATTAGGGGGAAGGGGAAAAGAAAAAGAATTGCCTTGTTTCAGGCTTGTAATTCGTAGCACATCGGCATATTGTTGTTATCTCGCGCTGTCACGAAATTATTCCAGCCCAATTAGTTTTCTCATTAAAAACCGGGTAAAAATGTACCAAAGGGTATTTTGCTCGCGCGGTGTTGAGTTCAACTCTCTCTTGGTAAATTCGTATTACGTTCAAATCGTGTTTATGCTCTCGTATCAAGAACAGCAATCCCTGAGATTGTTAGTGTAAGTAGACCTTGAAACAAACCCTAATCGTCCTTTCTTACTCTAATTAGAAAATTGTAACTCGAAAGCGACAGGTAAACTACTAATTCTGCCGCTCCTGCGTTTCGAAGTGACGAACGGGATTGAGTTGAATTGCTAAATGAAGTTATTTAATTGCGGCAACTAGGGTTTTTTTAATTCGTAAAAATGTTTTCATTTGCAAAGTGCGCAAACCCATGCAAACAAGGCCCTCCTCCACAGGCGGAAAAAAGGGGAAACAAAGTGAGGATTGCATATATTCGACATTGTAAAATATATCGTTGGTCCTACACGAATTCGGGAAATATGCTCATTGTAGGATCGAGCAGATTTTCTATCACAGCGATGATTGTATGTACATTCACTTGAAATGTAGCGAACAACTTCTTTCTATCACGTTTCGCATCGATTTACCAATACGAAAGACACGATTACCATGTTTTAAACAACCTGATCACTCGAGAGATGTGTCCTGGGACGTTTCAGACAAATTCTACAGTTAACATGGCAAAAGTATTGTTAGGAAAAGAAAAACAACACGGCGCAAGTATTCAACATATTAATAAGATTTTCTGCTTTTTAAAACCGAAAAAAGACTTCATCGAAAACTAGCTTTGTTTTTCAGTAATAGCATAGGTCCCAATTATTTTCATAAGTTGATGTTGGCTCACCCCGATATTATTGTCAAGATTACACGATACTTCTCATTTAGATGAATTCCTGGCGTAATTTTCTTAGTAATCGAAGTCCTTTGTGATACATGAGCTAGCAAAATCTGTAACTTCAGCAAATTGAAAGTTTAACGCCTCATTAGTGTGTAATTTACTACTGAAACTAACTAATTTCTCAATCCATGAATCAAAAAAATAGATTTTTAAAATATAATTAACCACAAGAATATATATTTTTATGGGTAAAATAAATTTTAAAAAGTGAAAATATTACTCCAAGAAAGGCACGCTACAAGGCTACTCTATCTCTAACTTGTACCGTAAAGGTTATTCCGGTGCCAAATGGCTATGACTAGAAAAACAAAAATAAACAAACAAATAAACCGTTTAGGCTTGAATTTAGTGACATAATTTTTGATTGATTCGAAGGAAAAGCTGTCGTTTTACTAGGATGTCCAAAATGCCGCTCAAGGTAAAAAAAAAATATTAGGACCAATTTTCCAAATAAATACATATGATACGAACTTATAGAGATTGAGGACTATGATGCAGTGCACATGACGTTCTTGTGGTCCAAATTCTTAGAGGAATGAGAATTTCGATTGTTTATTAATATAATTGTCGTTGGAGAATGGATTTTTGCTGTATGGCTATATTAAAATCTCTCAAGAGATGATATAGTGGTCCCTCTAGTACGTACTTGCGATTTTTTTTCTCTAGTTTATGCGGATATTTTCCCATTCTTTAGTCCCAAAAATATAAAAATTCGGGGGACCATGGTACTCACCTGGCCACAAACATTGCCACTTTAATCTTTTGTAATGGTACTAGAAAGGGACCTCGTTACAGTCTTCACCCTATGCGGCTCGACGGGGGACCATTCTCCCGAACCTAAATATACAGCCAGAAACATGAAAGACAACGAGACATGAGGGAAGGGGGGGATCCGAGCAGGCGGGGGCATATCTCGGAACTTTTATTTTCCTCCCTACTTGGGGAGCGCGCGTTTTGAACGGGATTTCTATCGGTAAAAGTGGACATACACCTCGAAAACGCGACGGCTATTCAGAGCCTCAGAGCCTACTTAGCTTTAAAACTTTATCGCTAGAATTTGGGGATTTTTTTCCACGGAATTGTTTTGACAGGGGAGACAACTTTTGATCACTCGAAGGCCTTGCGAAACCTAAATGAGGCATGCTAACATGAGCTATAATAAGAACAATCCAATCCCTATAAAACCCTAATTTAATCGGTTTTTCCCTTCCCCTTTTAAAATTCATCTTAGCTTTTGGCGAGATACTTCACGAAGCCCATTGGGATATCCTCGAAATTAATCCTTTATATATTTATAACGTCATCAAGTGAAAAAATTTACCAAAATAGAAAGAATGAATTATTCCATTTCTTCGCAAATAATCTGGATTTACTATGTATTTGTCTCATGGGTAATTTATTCACAAATCGGATGTAATTTCCGAGAAATTATCCTAACCTTCGCCTAAATAATATTGTCGATCGCCCTCTTTATTTCTCGAGATCAATTTTTGTCTAATTATTATTTTGTATGTCTTCTTCATTTAAGGAAGATCCTTCGTAATTTACAATCGTTGCACATATACATAATCCAGGTTGAAATAGTCTGATAACGGATGTGCTCGTTTCATCTAATAAAGCACGAGCATGACCTGTGTTAGACGATTTCTAATCACAGACGTGCTCGTTTCATCTAATAAAGAATAATTAAATTGAAACTCTTGGCTCTCGCAATGTATATGGGGACAGAAGAAATTGATGGCAGCAACTTGAAATGAACGTCCAATTACACATCGATCGATTGAGATTTATAAACGGACGATGTCCCTATCGTTAGCTGGTCAACTACATCGTCCTCGATACTTACACTATCATATTTATTCGCCAATGGAAAGCTTAAAATACACTTAATCTTTGTTATTATAAGAAAATCGATGTTAAGACTAAGCATAAACCGGAAGATCTAAAAAATTCATACATGTTCATTTTCGGATTCAAAACTGCAGCACTTGATATTCCGTATTTTAATTTTTTTTTGGTAAGGTAAGATGTATATTGACTTTTCAAAGCGTAACTACATATGATGTAAACGTAACACAAAAATCTCGTACCTAAATGACACACGAGGTGTCCTAACAGGTGCAAAGGTGTAATGGTTCAAGAGCTCGAAAGCACCAAACGCATAATACAACAAGGCCAAATAACGACCAACCGACTACAAAAGAGAACAACAACAACCCAAGAGGATTAATCAAAGATAGTAGGCGAGATGCCCCAATTGGCTTGGATCCTTCGGTTGCGAGGATTATCTTCAACAGGTTTGAAAGATAGACCCCTATCCCTTATGAGCTTAGCAAGATGTTGCCGTAGGGCCGGTACGAAGAGGGGTTGGTTCCTGAATAGGATATTGTTCCTAGTCGTCCAGATAATGTGGCATAATGTAGCAAATGAGAAGCGAGCAATTCGCTGGTGAAAACTGTGGCCACCTATGTAACGGGTGGCCCATTGAAGATTCTCTTGCCACGACTGATTTCTCCTTGATAGATAACATTTATCTGCCCAAAACCGTGCAAGGGAACCCGTGACAAGACACCCAAAGAACAGATGATCAACAGAATCGGGTCTGCATTTACAAAATGCACAAAATCCTTCCGATATTCTGCGATAATTAAGCAAAACAACCTGTGTTGGGAGCCTATTCAGAGATATGAGCCACAACAAAAAGCCATACCTCGGCACAATACTCTGATCCCAAACAAAGGAACACCAAGGGACAATGGGTCTGCTGATTCTGATATGCTCCCATGCCAAGGCCACAGAGAAAATACCCGACAAGTGGCCCTTCCATACTAAACGATCAGGTATCTGTACCTTCAGATTAGGGATAGCTTCCGGCTAGGAGTTGAATGTTTGAAGCATATTCGAGTTATGCCAGGAGCTGGAAAAGAACTCCTTAACAGAGACGTCTCTTGGGATACCGGAACAATAAATGTCCCTATTGGAAAAGAAATCCGATAAAGGACCTTTGGGATGCCAAGAATCAAACCAGAATGATGTGGTTGTACCATCGCCAATTTGCCATTTGAAGAACATATGAAAATCCCGGCGAATGTCGAGGATTTTTTTCCAAGCCTAGGAACAAAAAATCGGCTTAGGCGCTATCCAAAAATTCTTGTTCTTCAGAAAGGTGGAGTGGATCCACTTACACCGTAGGGATTCTTTATAAGTGAAAAGAGTCCATATATGTTTGAGCATAGCTGAAAGATTACAATCAAGGAGTCTACGAATACCCAAACCACCTTCCTCGTTAGGGAGACAAACATAACACTAGGGGACTCTAGCCCCACCAACACCAAGGTCCGGACCCTTCCACATGAATTGTCTAAGGATCAACTCTATTTTAGACAAAATAGATAGTGGGAGCGTAAATACACTTGCCCAAAATACTTGAATAGTATGAAGGATTGACTTAATGAGTTGTAATCGTCCAGCAAAGGACAAGAATCTTTGGGACCAAGAACGAGCTCGTGCAGTAATGGAATTCACTAATGAATTACAGTCCGCCTTACTCAACCTGGTTGAAATAATAGGAACCCCAAAGTATCTAAAGGGAAGCATACCTTCATTGAAGCCAAACACATTCCGGATCTGTCCTCGAATTTCCGCCGTGCCACCAAAGAAAAATATCTCACTTTTGTTGGCATTAGGCTTCAAACCAGACCACTTAGAAAATAGGTCCATGCCTTCCTTCATCAAGGTAGTAGAGTTTATATTCCCCTCAACAAATAAGAGGACATCATCAGCAAAGAACAAAAGGGTTAAACCCACGGGCTTGCACCTCCAGAAAATATTTGAAACCCGGACACCGCGCCTGGGTGTTGAGAATCCCAGAGAGAACTTCCATCACAATTGTAAACAGATAGGGAGACATAGGATCCCCTTGGCGTATACCTCTCTCACTTGCAAAGAATTCATGTAACTCCTCGTTAATGGCGATGGAGAATTTTGGGGAGGTTACACACTCCATGATTAGTTTAACAAACAACTGAGGGAATCCAAATGTTTGCAAAATCGTTTTCAAGAAAGCCCAATCTACTGTGTCATAGGCCTTCTGAAAATCAACCTTAATTGCACACTTTGGCCGATAAGGCTCATGGTGGAACCCCGCAAAGAGCTCCTGAGCAAGAAGAATATTATCTCCTATCCTCCGTCCCTTAACAAAAGCATTTTGGGAATTGCTTATAATAGACGGCAAAACAGAGGCTAGCCGATTAGCCAAGATCTTTGTAATACACTTGTAGACAGTGTTGCAACAAGCAATAGGCCTAAAATCATTCATAGACAAGGCATTAGGAATCTTCGGCACAAGAGTGAGAATCGTAGTGTTAATCTCCTTTAGCAGCGATCCTAATCGAAAGAAATCCTTAATAGCCAGCACAATCAAAGGCCCCACAGTTTCCCAAGAAGATGTAAAGAAATCAACATTAAACCCATCAGGACCTAATGCCTTACCTTTTGCAAGGGAGAACATAGCGTTCCGAATTTCAATGTCAATCACTTCTCTAGAGAGAAAGAGAGTCTGATCAGCACTAAGGGTTCGATCCACCACAGCCCGAATTTCTGCACACGAAGGCCGCACTATTGAAGAGTTCGCCTTAAGTAGCGTCTCAAAAAAGGAGATGATATGGTTGTGAACCATATTCGAGTTAGAGAGAACAGCTCCATTATCATCCGACACCGAAAGGATCCGATTATGAAGTTGTCTCTTGTTAACGAAGAGGTGGAAATATTTGGAGTTCATATTCCCCTCTTTCAACCATCTAATCCTCGATTTCTGTTTAGAGAAACTTTCCTCCTGGAGTCTAAGATTTGAGAATACCTGAAGCTGCTCCTTTTCCAGGTTTGCCAAGTCCACGCTAAAAGGATCCAGTGCTAAGGTGTCTTGAGTAGGCATAAGATCAGCCCTGGCTTGAGAAGTACACGTAGAGATATCCGAGAAAGCATCCCTATCGAGCTGCCTGAGATGCCCTTTGAGCAGTTTAAGTTTTTGGTAGAGGACATACATGGGTGTTCCACCGATGCGAGAATCCCAAACCTGAGAGACAATCATTGGGAACGAAGGATGAGACATCCAATAGTTGAAGAATTTAAAAGGCTTCCTTGAGAAGGTGGCGGGGGCAATTCTAACAATAATGGGAGAATGGTCCGAGACTCCTTGGGCTAAAAAGTTGGCCTCTGAGAAGGAGAACGAGCTGAGCCATTGATCATTAATCAATGCTCTATCAATTTTCCTTTGCTTGCGAGAGACCCCAGAAGATGTCACCCAAGAAAACCGATGGCCTATATATCTTAAGTCGTCAAGGCCAGCTTGATCTAAACAATGGCCAAGTTCATCAAAAGCCAGAATCCAGGTATTAAAGCTACCCAATCTATCTGAGTTGAATCGGATTGTGTTGAAATCGCCTGCCACCAGCCAAGGTTCAGACTCAAAAAGTTCGCTGGACCTAATAAGGTCTGCCCAAAGAGAATGCCTAGCAATAAAGGTATGCTCTCCATACACAGCCGAGAAGAAGCAAGTCTTATTGAGAGCCAAAATACGGACATGGCCGTGGATAACTTGAGAGGACATAAAGATAACTTCCAGGTCTACCTCATGAGGTTTCCACCCAATCCATATTCTACCACGAGGAGAACAATTGTAATTGGCAGTCCACACCCAGTCAGGTAAAAGCCCAGTAGAAATCTTTCCAAAAAGAGACGGATTAATTTTCGTCTTGAGTATACCAATACAAGAGATATTATGAGCTCTAACAAGGGCTCTAATCTCGGCCTGCTTAAGGGGACCACCAAGGCCCCTAATATTCCATATACCAAAAAACATATTGAAATAAGGAGGGACTACCGCCTTTTAGAGTCGCCCCGATTTCTTGGTTTCAATTTGGCCATCTTGGTGGAAGGAGGATTACGGGCTGCACTGGGGTTTGCCACTGGATGAGACATGAGAGCTGCAATACCGCCTTGGATAGGGTTACCACCCCGGGGCACATTGCATTCAGCACTTGGGACGTCCCTGGCCAGAGCAAGAGTGACAGGAGCTTGATGGGGCATTTTCAAACTAGGAGTCGGAACAGGGGATGGAGAGTCCCCCTCCTAATCACTACCACCACCGCTAGCTGAATCCTCTTCATTAGCTTTTGATTTAGAGGAGGCCACAGAAGAATCCCTAGAGGGCAAATCAGGTTCAGGGATAGGGAGCGAGTTAATAGCCTCATTAGCAAGACTTAAAAAGGGCGCATTAGAAACCGGGGGGGGGCACCAGAGCAGAGGATGGATTCGCTGGTCCCCGCTTCGTTTTAACCGTCTCCCAGGCACCATCCACGAGAGAGGGCTTATTAATAGCAGCAACAGGGACTGAATTGACTTTAGGACTCCCAATTGGCGCCTTAGTGGGAGTAGCACACCTATGGCAGAAAGTACCACAGGTCATACAAGAGATTGGGCGTTACTCATACTCCACTTTTATCGACCAAGTCTCACCATTTAGGATCACATCCACAAATCCAGAAGGGGTTGGGACACCTTAATCTCTACACACACTCTAGCGTAGGAAATCATTCTCATTTTTTCCATCTGCATATCAACATGCAGCGGTTTTCCAATTGGACTGGCCACCGCGCTGATGCCCGAAGCCGACCACAAGGCATAAGGAAAATTCCTTAATTTGATCCAGATTGGAAGAGCCTGATGTTGGTTTTTGTTAAGCTTCAATGCCGGGTGCCACTGTTGGAGTATCATAGGCACCCTAAGGATCGTGATCGGGCCACTGTCCAATATTTTCCGACGAAAGGCTTCATCAGGTATACGGAAGAAAAAGAATCCATCTGTATTTGCTAGGACATCTACCACTTGTGTCCCCCACAGACTCTGAACTGCATTCTCAGTCAGTTTAAAGGGCAATTTCTTGCCCACAAAATAGCCAACAATACACTCCAGCCACATCGGGTTAGTATCCTCTAGGATATCCTCTGAGATTCTAACAACCGGTTTTCCATCTTCCATAGATTGAGGAATATAGGACAGGGAATACCCCTTCACCGCTGACTTTGCAACAGCTGCCCATGAACGTTGGGTTTGCTGTATTGGGTCACTGCTAGGTAGCTTGGCCACCATTTCATCTCTGGTATTTATCCCAGCAGCAGTTGAGTCATTTCGGGATAGCTTTTGTAGATTCCTTCCCCGACTCCTGCTTCGCCTATAAGGCTTCTGGCCCTGTAGAGATTGGGCATTAGAAGTACCCGGAACATCTAAGATAGTAGGGGGATTTACTGCCATAACTTCCCCCGCGGCCGAATGGGGCCTGCTTCGTCCATGACTACCGGAACATTGTGCCTGGCGAGCCACAGCATCAGACTTACCAGCTTCCATTGAAGCACCAAAGACATCGACTCTTGCACTTTCCCCAGAAAGGGCGATTTTTGGGATGGCTTTGGAGCTAGTCTTAGCACCAGATTGATGCTTAGGGACCTTAGACATTCCTTTGCCTTGCACAGGTTCTGCCAATATCATAGGAGCCTTCGTTTGAGTGAGAGACTCCTCAATGTACTTATTTCCAGCCATGGCCAATCTTAGAACAGAAATGCCCTGAGCAATTCGGATAACAAGACAGTAGGAAGGCCACCGAGGATCTTGACACACCGAATAAAAGGGATTGCTATGAGTGAGAACCACCGATCGCGAGGCAATACAGCTATTAGCCAAGCCCAACACCAAGATCAAACAAAATCACCAGTCTGAATGACCAGAATCAAAGAGGGACCAAACAGGTGAACAGTAGCTGAAGAACAGCAACGAAACCCAAAAAAACCCAGATCTGTTGACCCAACTACCAGTGGCCTCCTTATGAGAAATCCTTCAGTCAAGAGGCAGTTTAATAACTGGCGAAGCCCAACCCTAAGGATCAACAAGATTCAATTTTCCGAAACACCAGAATTAGCAGAAGGAAACTAGTCGGGTCAACAGGAGCTCAAAACAGAGAAGGAACCGAATCCCAGATCTGCTTACCCGATAAATAAGGGCTACCTCAGGCAAGATCCTCCGGTCCAGAGCTAGAACAGCTGCTGGCGAAGCCAATCACCAAAGAACAACAGGAACCGTCGGTCAAGGAGCCCAGAATCGAAGAACATCCAAGCAGATGAACAGTGCCAGAATCGCCAGAAATGGGAGAGAAACTGCACAGTACCTGGTGAACAGTACCAGACGCAAATGAAAAGTTAATAATTTTCCGTATTTTAATTTTCATTGCTTATTTTTTCAATTTTATCAAAACTAGCCCCCTGAGTTTAATTGCCCTCATAGGCCATCGAACAACGGAATTCGCATGCCATTTTCCATCTGGGAGATGAGGTCTTGCAAATAGTTAATGACAAAACACAAGATCTTGTACAAAGGTTTAGGATTAAATCTGTAAAATTTGAAAGTTTAGGACTGAATTGACATTCATAAATAAAAATTAAGATCGATTGGACAATTTCTCTGTCAGTATCAAATCTCAATTGTCCTTGCCGGCCTTTGGCGATCGGTGCAAATTTTTATGAAATCTACACTATAATGTATCAAAATTTCATATGAAGTTCCTATATCCCATCCCACCCCTCCCAAGCTGGGCATCTTAGTACAAAATTTTCTTTGTCTTGCTACTCAGACAAGGTTTCTACATGCTTCATCTATGATATGAGAAATTACATGTAGCCACTCAAATCATGAGCGCAAGAGAGCTTATGAAGTGATAATTAAGCAAAAAAAAGTAAAAATGACACAAATAGTTCATGAACTTTAGCTCAATATGCAATGTGGTCCCTGAACTTTTAATCTATTTATTTTAGTCTCTGAACTTTAACCCAATGTGTAATGTGGTCCTCAAACTTATAATTTGTTCAATGTCATTCCTGAACTTTTGGTACATATTCAATATAGTCCCTAGACTATATAAATATATTTAATGTAGTACTTCCATTGAATCAAGTTTAGGGACTACATTGAATATTTGTATATAGTCCAAAGACTATAATGAACATGTACCAAAAGTTCAGGGATGACATTGAACAAATTACAAGTTCAGGGACCATATTACACATTGGGTTAAAGTTCAGGGACTACAATGAACAAATTAAAAATTCAGGGTTCACATTGCATATCGAGCTAAAATTCATTGACTGTTTGTGTCATTATCCCTTTACAAATCTATCTTTTCGATACTTTTTTTTAACACCCACCTCACATTTCACCCAATACCACTTGTATACCTTCGAATCAATTATTTTACTGTCCATATTTACAAAAAAGGGCAATTTTTTTTTCTTTCAAAAATGCTCATCTCCACATCCTAAAGTCTCAAACCCACGAAAAACACTCAAAACAAGCCGCAAAACCAGACCAGCCAAACCCTGAGCAAGATTCCAAATTGAGTCCGCGAGCAGGGCATCTTGATCTTTTCACCGTGAGGTTTTCCGTACAGGTATGCGAATGGTATTTGCTAAAACAGAGGTAGGTGAGTGGGTTATTCGGTCAAAAGTGAGGCATCTTTAGATGATTATACTGCCTTTACATCATCGAGCGGATTAAATCCCGAATCCCACTTGTTTTTCCGATACCCAATCGGATTAGAATATGTAACAGCATCATACTGGTGGGAATGGAAGCAGCAGCACATTTAAAAAAAAAAAAGGGTCTCTAAACCCCAGTTCATTAGACTAATAATCACGCATCATACCACCATTGCGCAAAGATAGATTCCACATCAAAGTTGAGGGATAGCAAAAGGTTACATAGAAAAGAGCCTCAATAATGCTCTTCAATGCACACTAAATTAACTTAAAGCAAGATTCTTCGATTCTCTTATCTATAATTGTGGCTGCAATTCAAAAGAAACATATGCCTGGCATGTACGTGCTTCGGCGATGCCATTTCCCACAAAAGGGAGCCGACTTTAAAGATCATGTTACAATCTCGAATGTTGTCAGAAGATTTTTCACGATTTTTTGTGCTGATTTTGCGAGATATAATGTTGGTGTATGTAACCAAGGCCCTTTGATTTGTAGGCAAGGCCTTCGATGTGTAGTGTGTCTTGCGAGCCCAAAGGCCTGTCATGTCCATGCCCTGACTCTCCTTGAAATTGCTTGGTATGCAAAACTAAGCAGACTTCAGAACGATCAGGAGAAGAATCAAAACTTTGGTTCATGACGACCGATCACAGTCGGGTAGGAAGAACCAACACTGCTCGTGCACCGAGCGTGAGTGTGAGCCGGATAGTTTCCAGAACACAGCACGCAAATCACACAAGCATCATCGACGGAAATAACCCGGATAGCGAGACCGCATGCTTTGAATGGGGATAGCGAAGACATAGTATTTCTCGGTTATTTATTTGAAACCATTACATCATAGTTCTTGGCTACGCTATAATTCGGAATCAGAATACAAGACATTGGGGATTTAAGGTCCACAGCACACCGCCTGGTGTTTGAAAGTTAAACAAGTTCTTTAGCTGCTTTATGTTGAACTTGCGTAGTTACATTGATAGAGGCTAAACGGCTTGTTATTATGAACTATTAAGAAGAAAAGGAGCCCACCACTCGAAAGAGTCTTTCACTTGTGTAATTTGGATTGATTGGTGCGGAGGAGTTATTGTTGTTCTGGGATGCTTAGAGCATCCAACCAGGAAGGAACCCATTGGCCTGTTGAGTAGCATTTGGAGTGGCTGCACTAGTGTTCATTTGATCAGATCCCCCAGCATCATACCTTTCCAGAAAGTAGCAGCAATTCATAAGTGTTTCGAGACCCAAACAAGTGCATGTAATAGAACAATGTAGGATCGAAATATATAGCTTTATATGGTCGATCAGAGAAATATTAAGGTGGGTCTAGAATCAGGTGCACTGAGCTCGTGATCACCATTCTGGTAATGGAATTGGTGTTTGTTCCCATCCAATCAGACGATAACCAGGCGCACCTGATTCTGAAAGGATTGGCCATGGATTTTCTATACATAGGGTCTCACATTTAGTACATATGCGAAATGCAGGCATACGCTCCTGCATTAGCATGTACTATTTTCATCGTTTGAGATTAGATTTTCCATGCATGCCGAACCGACGGTTTAGGTACAAGGAAAAAAGTACCGGCGATAATTTCTCAATGAACAAGTGATTAAATGTCGAGATTGAGCTCGCTAACTTACCCGATTTGCAGGGTGGGGTTGCATTCAAGAGGTTGGAAAAATTCCTGAGGTTGTGGGTGCGGCTGACCGTAGGTCATGCTTGGATCGCCACCTACCCATGGCGGTCGAAGATTATTTCTTGCACAAACTTCATCCAGCTAAATTAAAGGGGAAAAGAAAAAGAGGAAATCAAAATTGTAGTTATGGATAGATAAAGCTAATCTTAGAGAAAAAACTCTTAAGTCAGTTTCTTTGTGATCTGTAGCAGGGCCAAGAACCAATTTTAACCTTGAGGGTCAGCGCTCTGTTTGCTTCCATCAAGGATTGTTCCTGCGTTTGCAGAAAAAGGAAAGTTTTACTTACATTGTGACTACTTCAGTTATCGGGCGTTCTCAACTTATCAAAAGTTCGTACCTTGTTCTGGAGATCGGAAAGCTGATCGAGCATACACTGAGTCTGTAAAACATGATGTGCCCAACGTGTTAGACAATTAAATCGAGATGGAAAATCAAGATTTACGAAAACAACGATAGTAAATCTTGAGAATTTCAGTACCCATATAGAAGAATTCATTTTTGATACGAAGTATATAACATAGTTCAATTACATAAAGATCAAACCATCAAAAGGAGAGTCCAGAGTACGTGATTCTAACGGGCAAAAAGATCCTTTAAGGTTTAGTACTTCCGCTGAATTGGTGTATATGATTAGATTTTGACTGTCAACGTAATGGAAAAACACGACATAAAAGATGTTTTACCTTAGTCGACCTAATATGCTTCAATGATGCCTCGAGCTGACGCTCGAGCTGCTCGAGCTCCTTCGAGTTCAAGGGTCCCAAATCTTCCCCCATAAGGTTTCTGAAAAATTGCCAAACGACGCAGGGGCTCCAAAATTAGACCAGATTAATTAGGTAAAACCATGCACGCACATAATGTCTTGTACAAGTGAAAGCTCCTTCACTGTTCATAACTCATCACCTCTGAGTCCGTTGTAGGGCCTCGAATCTCCCTTTCAGCTTCAAGTACTCCCGGTAGGCGTTCTGTTACCTCGTCATCAACAAAATTGAACCCAAAATAGAAAAGGGCGAGAAACTCTGTCGGTGTGCATGCGTCGCGTCCACGTATCCAAAACATGCGAAAGATATAGGGTTGATAGATTAGTACCTCGAGTTCTTTGGAGGGTTTGTTGACTTCAACCGATCCATAGCTGCACTTTTGGTAACGATCAAGCGTTTTGAGCATGCTGAGGGAAACATTATAGGAGAGAGAGTTCCGTCAATAGGTTAATTTGTCTACTCAAAGATTGCTAATCAATTACATTACTTTTCTGTGATCGAAAGGAGTTTCTCCACAGCCTTGGCCTCCTTGAGCAAGTGTCTCTCAAGTCAGCAATTCAAGTTCAACGCACCAAAAACCAGAATTCATATATTACAACGGAAATAGCAAATTTTTCCTTTCAAGCAAGCCAAAGATACTAAATTTCTAATGATTTTACTTGATAAATGTCGTGGTTGTACGCATGTTGTCACCTTATTAGTTCTTTAAAGTAGGTTTTCAGGATAAAGTTGGCTGGTGTATTCATTCACCGACAAGATTATCCCGACTTAAGCAAATTCTTTTCATTTTATAAGCTCTACCATCAATGGTGGCTCTTTCATCGAAAGTTAACATGCATAGTGAACTCTCTTGTGCAATTCTGAATGCGAGAATATCACATAGAATCAATTTGGCATGTCTTTTATTCTTCGCTGGGGAGGTCTCAAGTACAAAGAAAGTTTTGTCATGTTAACAAATTTCCAATATGAAGTTTAAGTTCTCGGATGATCAAGCGTACAGATCTACAAGGTGACCAAGATAAATCCCGCAAGCTAGCGATGTTGCATTTGCTGGGGAAACCCACCAATAGGAGACTAACTTTTAGGTGTTATTGTTTCCTAGCCATAACTAGAGAAACACAAAACGTTACAAAGTAGCCTCATGAAGTTGGTCACGGCCGATCCACATACACATAGGCGTTTTCCTTTGTATTTCGTACTCTTGGTTGCCTATCCAATATTAATTCGATGCTTGCGCTTATTTCTTTAACCTTTTCACTTCTCTAGCAGGACATGCGTAAGAAAGGGTCAATATTAACTTCCAATCCAGGCTCTGAAGAGAGCAAAGAAGAATTCATCGGTTTCATGGGTGCACTGAGATGGTACGTTAACTAGACTCAAAACAAACCAAGGACTACCCCATTGATTTTAGGCGTAGGTGAGTCACAAAGAATTGAGAGCACAAGAGATTTATAGTCCATCAGAGAACATCACAAGCACAGGATCCTACCAATCTAATTCTAACCATTTTTACTATATCTCCCATCATAATCTCCAATATAGAAAGTGTCACTTGCAACTCTAGGACACCTCTCTCTCTCTCTCTCTCTCTCTCTCTCTCTCTCTCTCTCTCTCTCTCTCTCTCTAAAACGGATGAATTAACTGAGGACAGAGAACTCAGTCGTTGGTCTAATGGTCTGCTAGGGTAAGTTGTCACCGGTCTAATCAAACGCCTTGCTTTTCTCTGAAAATGAACTTGGTTGTCTTTCAGTTAATAAATTGGATCTGCATCAGTAAATTAACAGCAGATCAAAGAAAAAAGATTCCAATCTCTTCGCCAGGCATCCGTGTATGAGAGAGAGAGTAGAAAAGTTATACAGTCGTCGAAAGAATCAAGCATGATTTGCAGTGAAATCTAGGTAACTACTGATAAGCACATCAAGAATTCAAGCAGATCATATGGTCAAGCAGAGAACTAGATCTCATCTCACACGAAAAAAAGAAACAAACGAAGAGAGGGGAGAGAGTCAAACCTAGAGCTGCTACAGAATTCATAGAGCTTGCCGCGGTTGGAGAAGATAATAAGGGCGACCTCAGCATCGCATAGCACAGAGAGCTCATAGGCCTTCTTGAGCAGCCCATTCCTCCTCTTGGCGAAGGTCACTTGCCTGTTTATCTTGTTCTCTATCCTCTTCAGCTCCACTCTCCCCCTCCCCATTATAACCAAAATTCCCCAAAAACGAAAAAAAAATTCCCCTTTTCTTGTTGACCTTCAAACACACCTATCTCTCCTCCTAGAACCACCTTCTATACCCTCTTCATGAATTGAACACTGTACGGAACCTCTCCCCCCCCCTCTCTCTCTCTCTCTCTCTCTCTCTCTCTCTCTCTCTCTCTCTCTCTCTCTCTCTCTCCTTAATTATTATGGGTTGTTATTATCGTGGCTTCCCTCTTCTTCTCCTTCCTCTCTTTCCTGGGTCAGACCCCCAAACGAACCCAAATGCGTGAAAACCAAAAGAAACGATACAGTGAACCCCAAGATCAAGATTAACAAGACAAGCCCGAAAGGTGCAGAGAGAGAGAGAGAGAGAGTCCTTTTCCCTTTTCCTTTCTTCTTTCTCTTTCCTTAGGGTTATATCTTCTTGTCGAAACTGGGTCTCTCAGACGAGTGGCCCCCCTTTTCCTAACCAGAGTTTTCCTCCAAACTACAAAGGAAAAGAACTGCTGAAAAT
The DNA here is from genome assembly GCA_031216235.1 of Syzygium jambos. Classification (NCBI taxonomy): domain Eukaryota; kingdom Viridiplantae; phylum Streptophyta; class Magnoliopsida; order Myrtales; family Myrtaceae; genus Syzygium; species Syzygium jambos. Next base: position 18,800,330 of record CM062228.1, read on the forward strand.
GAGGAAATATGGGAATCGAAGTTAAGGTTGGGTGGCTGCCTCTCTCTTTCCCGTTTCGTATAAGCTCTCCCTCTTTGCTTCTTCACTCCTGCAGTGTCCCTGCATGGCAAAAAAATGAGAAAAAAAAAAAAAATCGCTCCGGCCACGCGCAGGAGCGGCGCGTGACGCCTGGGGGTGGGGAAGACCGAATTTGACCGCTGAGGTGGCGACTGCGGGGCCAACGATCTCGCCGGTCGCGCGTGGGGAAGAGGAGGAGCAGCAGCACATGTGTGCTTCGAAATTGTTGGATTCTTGCAGAGGTCTCGTTTCGTGCGCGTATTATGGGAGAAGCATGGGCGAACGTCGCCATTACCTTAAAATGGATGTCCACGTGTCGACAGCTGACTGGGCGGATTCCTTATCACCCGTTGAAGCCTTTTCCAGTTTCGATTGAGCAAGGAGCATCAAAATTGGTTGGGCCAGGATAGAGTGCTGTCCAAATTCAGTGACGAATGGTAGGACGTGTCACGATGAAAGCTTTTCAGAAAAGTGAGTCGAATTTAATATTTAATGAAAGGTTTATTAGTATTTCATACACTAATTAATAGATGAAACTTCGTATATTTAGCTTTGTGCTATTTCTTCTTCTTCTTAACTTTCTTGGTGTAAGTGAATTGCCTAGCAAATGATGCCCCTTCTTTGGTACTTCGTGTGTGGCAATATCTTATGCGTATACATTAAGGAAATACTCGAAGTTACTGTATCAGGAACGCGCGATAAAAACTCGATATTTTCGTCCAGAGATCACTAATGGAGCGGATACATAATAAGTTTTTTCGAAAAGGAAATAAATTATTTTAATCGTCTTCAACTAAGGAAGATGATAAAAGCACTTTTATGCCAAGTATAGAATTATGAGTTTAGGACACAAGTACAGCTAAAAGTCGACGACATTTCCCTGGAAGATGTAGTATCCTCCACCATGGAAATCACAAGAAAACCCCGCACTTGAGGCTTGATTCTGCATGGCCATCTTGTTGCAATTGCCTGGATGATCGAAGGGATCGTGCGCGTCGTCAAAGTTCCAAAGTCCACCCCACAGCACATGATCTCCGACGAAGTCCTCCCAGGACGGGACTTCTTGAGCAGGCGGGAAGTGATCCTCGGCAGCGGCGTGCATGGGTACTGCCTCTTTCGCCGCTCGCGTCTCCTGCATAATTTTCTCCTGATGATCATTTGGCTCTGCATGAAGGGACAAGGGCATGTTTTCGGTCCCGTAGACGGTCTCCGGTTGTGCTTGTGCTTCTTGTTGCTGCCGTTGTGGTTGTTGATGGTGATTCAAGTTTTGCCTTAGACTTTGAGCTCTCCGACTTCGCTTTTCTCCTTTGTGGGAGGACTTGTCCTTCTTCTTGAAGTGAGTTCGCCAGTAGTTCTTGATTTCGTTGTCGGTCCGTCCGGGCAAGTATCGAGCTATGGTCGACCACCTGTTATCCGGTTAAGAGAAATCCAATGCTTAGGATCTAGAAAATTGCACATGAAAATCACTCAAAGACAACTCAAATCAAGAGAATTACATACTTGTTGCCCCAGAGAGCATGGAGCTCGATGATGATGCCCTCCTCTTGAGGCGTGATTTGGCCTCTCTTGAGACCCGGGCGGAGATAGTTCACCCACCTCAGCCTGCAACTCTTGCCACTCCTGTTCAATCCTGCTCAAAAAAACCAGGGGCTCTCAATCAAGCATCAACTTAGTTACAAAAGGGAAAAATCGAAAGATTTCAATACCCATAGAAACATTACTTGAGAATTCGAATGCTTGCGATGACAGGATATTACACATGGGGGTGCATGGCATACGGTCATAAGCAAAGGACTTAGATTGTTTGTCCAACGCCATCATGTCCTAACAATATCTCAGCCGCCGGTACATTCGGTCGTAGAATTTCAAAATAGACCTCATTCGCAAGGAACTACGGTTGAAATTTGTCGACACGCATATCTGGAGACGCCATGCGAGATAGAGGATCCATGTTTACAAGCGAGAAGTAAATGAACGAGACATTTTACCGGCAGAGCGGCCAACGGAGCTCCATCTTCCTTCCCCATGCAATCCCACATACTCACTGAGCAACTTGTCTTCCTCAGGCGTCCATGGCCCTTTCCTCCATCCTTGCTCTTGGCTTCCCCATCCCATCATTCCCACCATTTTCTTCTTCCTTTTTTTCGTCTCTCTCCTCTTTTCTTCTTCTAACTTTTGTTGTTCCTTGGATTTCAAGATTTTCAGTGAAGCTGGAGAGAGATTGTGTGCGTTTTTCCCCAATTTGTCTGACAATGCAAACTAGCGCCATGCCCTTATATATATAACCTTCCTCTTTGGGTCACTCGTCGATTTCTTTATTCATTTGCTGCTTGGGTCGCTGATCTCAGCCAGCACTAGAAATCTTTGAATCGAATTTGTGTCCCTTTTCTTGGACTACGAAATCCATATCCATCTCGTCCTATGATTCTCTTCCAGATGTTAGATCCACGCGGTGCTTACCAGCTCGATTGTTCGTCCAATCAAATTGGAACATGTAGGGCTTGTAATATCATGGCTAACTGAACTCTTGTGCATAGTCATAATAAAGAAACGATTATAGTGCGTGTAATTAGCAATAGTCGTGGCTCAAAAGGACTTAAGATACCCCTTTTTGTCGTATTAGTAATTAGTAAGAGCATCATCATCTTTTTTTCTTCCTATATGTCCGAGTCAGCATCAATGGCATCTCAAAGAAGCAATCCTATCCACAAACTCAATTATCTGTGAATGAGTTTTTCAATTACAGTGGATCGATAAGATATCACGTAGATTTATTTTGATAGACCAATGAGGTCATATTTCAAGATTTGTAAGATCTATTGCGACCCACAAAGGAATTCACGAATCACTCAACACTTATACTTTGCTTAACCATGTGTGAATTGAACTCGGGAAGTACAATCACTCGATATGAATCGGGTGACAGGTTCCCCCGACTACACGTATCTCAGCTACATTGCGCAATCGGGTGAACTAATTAAGCAAATCATATAATCTTGATGCAGCCGGAAAACATTTGCTTGGTGGGTTGTTGATGTTCCCTCGAAAGTGGCTTTGGCTCCGATCGCTCCCCACCATCTGTTGACACACTAATCTTAAATGCCATGCTTTTTTGAGATTGTCATATCATATGCCGATCCCCCTTTTAAAATATTAGGCAGAGGGAAGGTTCTAGCATTCCTTTAAGGGGTAATGGGGTGATATAATATGTTAAAGGTGACGAGTTCGGTGACTCACCAGGTCTACACGTGGCCTCAAGGAGTGAGTGTGATTAGCATTCTTGGAATGTTAGGTAATTTTTTAATTGTGTGGATGCCCATAAATAGGTAAGGACAGGTGATTAAACTATGTTGTTAAACACAAGAGGTCTTCTTCCATGGGGAAAAGATGTTGGGGGGAGACCTCAAGACTTGGTATAAAGTTGGAACATCATTACAAGAAAATGCTTGATTTTGATAGTGCACGAAAAGATAGTTTTTGCTTATTATATGGCAAACCATTATGATGGGTCTTTGCCTTCTGGAGTTTTCGTTCAAAATTAGGCTATTTGAAAGGCGTTTTGGGGTGCCAAGTGTGGCCAAATTATTGCTCACCCGATTGATTTTGGGGGTCCTAAATCACTCCTAAACGATTTAGAGTCGTTGATTTTTTTTGCATAGTTTAATTATTAGAGGAGATCAATCAAAGTGCCACAGAAATGAAGCATTTTTTTATGCGAAACTACTCATTGTTCTATTCACCCATAAACATACGACAAAAGGGATCTAGTTATTACAAGGAATGTGATCCCACTACTTTAAAGGGAATTATGCATCAGTTGAGTTGTAGTGCAATCTGAAAAGCAACCTCAATGAGAAATCTCTAGGGTTGTATCTTGTCTTGTGGCCCTATGAGAGGCTCATTAGTCATGAGATATTGTGAGCACAATGAAATAAGATCTCTATGCTCATTTGTCATGGCATAGTGGTTAACCTATATGTTGTGCTCATTTCATTTTTGAATTGAGTTCGATACATAAGTTGAGAATCACCAAATTCCTTTTCGCTGCACAAAGTTTGGTTTGTCTAGATCAGGAGAATTGGCCAATTAGTCGTAAATCTATTGTGTGGATGTCAATTTGGTTCTTAATTTTTCAATTTTGTCAATTTAATTCTAAACATTTACTTGAAATTCCAATGCAGTCCTTCCAGCTAGTGTTCGTTGGGAGTCAATGACGTGGTGATGTGTCACGTAGGACGGCCGGCAATGAAAATACAAAATCCTCGTCCTCAACCAGCCACTCTCCCTATTTCCCTCCTCGAGTTCTTGTCCATGCATTCCGTGAATGGTCGCGCCGTCTTCTCTTTTGGCCATCACCATCGCCATAGCTTCTGCCCTTACCACACCCTCCATCGGCCAACATCTCTCTCTCTCTCTCTCTCTCTCTCTCTCTCTCTCTCTCTCTCTCTCTCTCTCTCTCTCTCTCTCTCTCTCTCTCTCTCTCTCTCTCTCTCTCTCTCTCTCTCTCTCTCTCTCATTAACTAATAACCAGTTGAGTACCTAGGATAGCGGTATTCTAAGATACAATGAGGAAAAGAAACTTGAAAACATAAATGATGAGTAAAGTTCCTCTCTATTGGATATATTATAAAGGTTCAAGTCTTGCATATATATGCTACTTTTGTGTAACACGGCATACTAAGACGTGTCTGATTAGATGACAATCAGAGTTAAAGGCATGTTTTCGTTGTATATGGCTAAGCCTCGTTTGGTTCATGTTTGTATAGTATTACAAGGAATGAGAATCCTATTAGGAGAATTCTCTTTTTGGCAAGCAGCCAGTCCCTCCTCGATGGGAATGGCTTCAACAACTTCTGCACATTCTGCTTCCACTGTCTTGGTACCTCCAAGAACTGAGCCAGTGCTATCACGAGCTATATTACTCCAATGCCCAGCTTCCATGGTTTATGTAGAAAAAGCCCCCAACAAGGTTTATTTTGACCAATTCAACTACCTGGTTTTTGCCAACCTTGCTTGGAAAATTCTCCGCGTCCTCTCTTACATAAGGTCACAGCACCGGCTAGTGAATTGGTAGACACTGTCCAAATGAAATGTTTAATCTTTGGCACATTGTCAGCAATCCCCAAGATCTTCCAGAACACATCCCCCTGTAATATGAGATGAGGAAGGGCCCTAATTTCTGGCTTTTTCCTGTGTTGTTCAACAGATGGTGAGCAGTCTTGGCAGTAGTAATTCCCCTCCTCTCTGAAGACCAGACCAACTTATCATCACCACCTCAAACAGATAATGGAATCCTTCGTATAGCCTCCAATTCTGCTCATTCCAGTAGCTGGCTTATCTCGCTGAGCTCCCAGGATCTCAAGTCTTTACTGATTAAATTGGCCCCTTCAAGCACTTCATCAGCACCTTCAGTTTCTTTTGGGCGGCAGCTTATAGTCATTAGTCCCAGGCATCTCGACGTCTTGCCACACTTTAGAGCTTTCTCCATGACCTATTCGCCACATAAATCCTTTTTTTTAGACACTCTCTACCTTCTAGTATACTGCTCTACCCCCAAGATCTCCTAGCCGCTCTTCCTGCTCCTATAAAAACACCAGTTGGGAAGTACCCTTGTGATTCAGAAGCACCCTCCAAACTCGTTCAGTCAACAAAGCTTAGGTAGGAAAGATCCAAATCCTTGAAACCCATTCCCCCCCGCAGATTTGGACTTATTAGTCAAAGAATGCCAACTTTTCCAATGTGTTCTACCTTCCTCACCTCTCTGACATCACCAGAATCTTGCCATCAGCCCATATACTACTTCATCGCACCATCTCTTGGGATATTCAAAGCAACACGTTGAATAAGTTGGGACTGCACAAGCTACGGCCAGAGGGCAAGACCGCCTGAGTTACCGGCAGGATCAACATAAGCAGCATCATTCCGCTGCAAATCTCCTCCCAAAAGATTTTTTTTTTTTTGGTCGGTCCAACAGATTTACTAAGAGAAAAAATCTCTTTTCAAATATGAGAACATTGATCCTTGTTTTTGTTTTTTTTTAGTAATCCAATCTTAAATTGGACACCGGATCGATAAGGCCTCCGACGTTTTATTGGGTTGCGCTTTGTTTTCCAACTTAGATAAAAGGCATCTTATGCTCTATTAATTGCCCTCGAGTGTTTGGAATATAACTAATATTCGACATTGAAGTCCTCAAAATACTTAAGTTTATAGGGAAATCGATATTTAATGTCGTAGCGAATTAATTTTACAAGAATTGAAGTAATTTTGTAAGGTTGAAAACTTGGCAGCTAATTAACAACCCATGTTAGGATTAGACGTACAAATACAACGAAATAGAAAGTAAATGTGAAAAAAAGAAATCGAGACATAAGGTTTATCCTAGTTCACCCTTAACCTAGGGCTACATACGGTAAATGATTCCAATATATTTAGCGTTTCCATCTCTTTGTTACAACTCTTAATTACAAGATAAATGATTATATATAAACAATAGTTATTGATGGGTCCAAGCCTAAAGTATCAATAAAATACGGGCTAAAATTATAAAAGCTCTCTGGCGGCTTGGCAGCTCTGCGCCGTGACCCCCGGCCGAGGTGGCCCCCTTGAACCCTTACCCCCTCACCGGTGGATCGGGACCCCCGGTGCCTTCCTATTTATAGGGAGTATGAACAACACCCCCCACCCCCACCCTCAAATACCCTTGAATTCCTCTGCAATGATAAGACTCTTCTTAGTTAACAATAATTAGCCTCACTGATTAAATTTGCAATCAATATGGTCAGCAGATAAATGACATTGACCGCCGCACGTGCATGCGCACTAGGGCACGGTGTTGAAGTACGCACGATTATTCACAATGGGAGATTATCGATCACAAGAGGGAAGCACGAATGGTAGATCAACTAACAAATCTAATCAATTCAGTTTCTCTCCAGAGTCTCATAGCTTTCACGAGTCAATCGAATATACTTATTGTTCATTTTGGTTGCACAGTTTTCCAATTCTATGGATTGGTATTTTTCTTTTTCGGGGAAAAATTACCAAAAACGTACACGACCTTTGACCCCGATCCCAAAAACATTTCTCTTTGTTTTAGAAATGAAACCTTAGTCCAACTAAAAGAAGTGAAATACCCTCTCTCCTTGGTGTACCATGCTTTCCCTTTGCCATGCACCACCTTCGCCATCTCGAACTCCTCCGTTGGCACTACCCATTTCCCTGTCCTAGCCCCCCTTCTCTCATCCTTCAAGCCATCTCTCTTTCGCTCTCTCCTTGTGAGCGCTGGCCTGTCGACGATGGAGCCATTGCGACCTTCGATTGAGGTCGTCACAGCCATCGCCACATGAAATCGAGGCGACACCATAGGCGAACTTGAATGGAGGCCCCCAGGCGTGGCGCCACACCTCCGTGCGAGAGAACGAGAGTGGTCAACGGAGCACATGGATGACTAATCGGTCGGATGGCTTCTTCAGGGCATGGGAGGCGGCGAGGGCAGTGGGGCAAGTAGCTAGAGACCTTGACGGTGAGGCGAGTGGGTGGTCGGAGACCTTGGTGGCATTAGCGGGGGATGTGGCGGTTAAACTAGTGGTTGGGGGGGTTTGTGCTTTGTAAATTAGGATTCGACTGTGAGTTAGTGTGAAAGAATATATACATGTGGTCTCTAATGGTTGTTGTGAGCAGGATTCATGGGCGGGGTAGATAATTGGGACATGTCGTAAAGTGGGACCCGATCCGACCTTTTCCCTTTGAAACTTCCGAACTCCTTTGTCAGTAGTGTTGTCATAGTATGGTATGATTTGAAAATTGGCATTCTCGATTGAGTCATGCTTCTTTTTCTACATTAAGTCCTCTCATTTCAAGTGGTTATTTGGGTTCCGCTGACAATAAACATTTTGATTGCTTGCCATTTAAGTTGGGAAAACATCATACTTTACTATTTGATCTTAGTGAATCCATCTCTTATGCTCCCCTTGATCTAATTCATTTTGATATTCAGCGACCATCTCCTACTTCAACTATGGGAGGATCTCGCTATTTTGTGATTTTTGTTAATGATCATTCTCGTTATATTTGGCTTTATCTTATGAAAAACATATATGAACTTGCTCATAGTTATCGTCATTTTGTTGCTATGATCAAAACACAACTTTCTAACGATATGAATATTTTTTATACTGATAACGCTGTGGAATGTCAAGATACAAAGTTTCTCGGAGTTCTTTTTCAAAATGGTATTATTATTCATCTCTAGGAATTACTCAACAAAATGATCGATTAGAGCTTAAATATAGGCACATCTTTGATATTCCATGCACTCTTCTCATCTCAACCCCGCGTTACAAAGCCTAATCCAAAAGTTTAAGTTTTTAGAATAGTTGGTAGTGGTATCAGAGATTCGAGCTATCAGGTTTGCATGTGTGCCCACCCCCATTAATTAAATTCCACATGTCACTCCTAATTTGGCTTGCATGTGAGAGGGGGTGTTAAATTAAATTATTCCACATCGCTTGACAACTGGTCTTATATGCTTTTTATATACATGTGGTGTCCCTCTACCTAATAGATTTTTATATATATGTGATGTCCCTCCACCTAATAGTTTAAGCTTTTATTACAATCGGATAGTTTTGACAAAAAAGATATTATTTAATTCTGAAACGGGTATGTTCTCAGCATTCTCTCTTTTTCCTTTTCCCTTTGCACTCATACCTCTCACTCGTGCACACCTGCGCATTTTATTTAATTGGTTTCTCTAGGCAATGTGCGACCATCAAGAATGAATACCCATTGGTTTGGCATTAAAAATCATATAACAAGACAAGTTACGTGGGATGTGTTCAACCGCAGCCATGGAATCAGTCCAAACTTTTTTGCTTATCTTTCTGGTTCACGATCGTGGCTTTCCCTGATCTAAACAAGCCAGCACAAACACACTCAACACCCCTTGATCCTAACCTTTTTCGTGATTTTTCTTTTGTCTTTGCGTGGCGTTTGTCCTTGTCTAGTCACGGGGGATAGAGGCAGATGTTTGACGCATTTATCTCGTACTTGATTTAGACTAAGTTATTAATCTTAATATCCCTAACAATTCTCATTTTCATTTGGGAGTACAGCATTGATGACCGCGATGATAAAGATTATTAACGACATAAATGTGATTTGAGGTTGATCCATTGCATACCGTCGATGTTCGTCGGCGTCAGATGGATAAGGTGAGGTAAGAGTAGAGTCAGCAGTCGGACGTGTATCCAATCTTATCACAAAGATGATAGACGAGATTAGAGTAGGAAGACATAACTCTATCAAAATGGGAGATTATTAGGTGTACAACGTAGATCGGCACCCGTCACAAGATCGATACTTGAACTTTTGCGGGTTGCAAGTGTAACTCACGTGACACTATCTTAAAGTATGCAGTGTGTGCATTTTGGATGCATTCATATTTTTTCATCAGAATACAACCTCTTTAGGGCTGTGTTTGGTGGGCTGGATATAATTCTGGATATGATTACTTTTATCCTATCCGATGTTTGGGGTAACACGAAATCCGGATGTGTCCGGATATGAATCGGATAAAAAAAATTTCACCTAGAGGTTGGGATAAAGCCAGATAAAATATGTGCTCCACAGTAAAAACCTAGTGCGACATTCCACCTTCATTCAACGGTGGTGAAATGAGAGAGAAAATGGCCAAGGGCTTGGCAAAGGCCGGTGAGGGCCATTGGGCCTAGGTAAAGGTCGGGAACCCTCGACGGTGCCGGGGAGAGCCGATGCGGCCTGGGCAAGGGCTGGCAACCTTAGTCGGTCGTAGGCAAGGGCGTTTGATGTGGTGCTGGTGAGTTGGATGGTGAGAGCTGGTTGGTTGGGGCTAGCAGGTGAAGGATGATGACTGGCTTTTGTGGGGATGATGAAATGAAGTATGTGCAGGTGAAAAGAGAAAGGAGGAGAGAACGAGCATCATTTGGAATTGGAATTTCGAGAGTTTCAAGGTTATGGGTGTCTTGCTTGTTCTGGTTTCAGAGAAAGAAACCCAGAAATGAAAAAGAAATCACTATCTTTGGGAAAGAATCCCCATGTCCTTCATTTTTGATCCCTCAAATCAACATCCTTCTATTGCGATTAGGGTTCTCTAGTGATCCCAGCATTACAATCACATCAAACAATATAAGCATGCGGTCGGATGATCGATCAAATGAGAGAGACAGAAGACGAAATGGAGGCTCTTGAAGATGAGAGTGGTGAAGGCCATAAATTTCCATCCTATCCCGAGGTGTACCAAACACCTGATAGGATTAGATATGTCCACTTTACTATTCGAAAGATTTTATATCCCACCTTATCTTATCCTATCACAGTTCTTGTCCCGACAATCAAACGCAGTGTTATGATTGGTGATGTCTCTATCTTTTCGGTTTTAGATAGAGCGCGCCATACTTGATCAATAGGCATCCTATTGAGATGAAGATCAGGGCATCACACCCAGAAAACTTTGCTCGTGCACGTCCTTTAACATTTCTCAGGCTTGCTTAGGAGCTTATTAGCAGTTTGGAATCCGCTGGCAAAAGTCCAAGTGAAAGGCCGGGCTTCAGAACGGGCTCTAAGCTCAAAGCAGCCATGGATTAGCCATATAAAGCCATTGACTCGTACTCAACGTAACTATGCATTCACTGTTCTTGTGCCAAACCATGGTACAGAAATTCATAGCCGACGGTCCGATAAGCCAACTTGGGCCGCGACACTAGATTGATCCGCCTAAAATTGAAAACCCATATCACGGGCATTAGATAGACACATGCGTACGTGACATACCTGGGCTCCGGATCACGCGGGTCTCGTTCGTGCTCCATGTACGACGGTGACTTCTTGCTCGCATTCTCCTCTCATTTTTCTAATAGGGCTTTGATTTCGTGCTCCTCCTTTCACGATCTTGGAGCCATTTCATAGTATTCTTTTGCCCCTTTTTTTGGGTCAACAATTACCTAATTCTGTATTCTTTTTGGTTAGTCACGTGGAGTTTGGCTCGATTGGCCAAGGTTTATCTCGCGAGAAGCATCGCCGAGGACAAACGAGTCGAACGCCACCTCAGCGGTTTGAGGCTGACGGGGCTTGCAATGGGGGATGGAACCGACCCGGTCGAACCTACGACATTCACAAAAAAATGAAAACCCTTCGAGACATCAATTGCGTGCGACCATGTGGTGTGACAAAATTTTCCACCGGAATAATACATTACTAAATCAAGGTCTACTATTTTAAATAGAGAGGGGGATGTCGTTACGAACGGTTAATAAGACGATTCGATGATTCGTAGCGAATTCAGATCATATCGCATTTTGTGTAGTCAATTGAGTTGAATCCTGCGTTCTCGACTTCCGGAGATCGAAGGAACGGCTCAATCCGACAACTCGCAATCGAATTAAATTTCTTTCGTTCCACAGACGTGGATTACAGCGCTCGATCATCTAATTAAATTTTTGTTCTCAGTTTGCGGTAACGGGTGACATATGTGACTACTTGATGCAAAGTACGCAATCGTGCGTGCTTAGAAAGCATTCACGTAATTTGCACGTAATTGGGCACATACTATTCAAACCTCACTTCATATTGTTTTGGCCTACAACCATATAATAGAGCCAAAGGACCACATTTAAATGGAAATTTATTTTGTTTGATTCACTTGGAGATACTAGCGAACCTCCAAATGCATCCTCCTTTTGTCTCATGCCCACTTGGCCCTCCTTCACATTTGATTCCTCTATAAGTTTTCAAAGATCCTTAGCACCATCTTAAGTTCCTTCTACGAGCTGTACATTGGCATCTAGACCTAGCTGCTTCACATACAATGCTTAGCCAGACGAGTTCTTCTTCATCCTCAGCGAAGCCTGATGTGACCTTGAGCCTCACCTTGCCATCCCCATCCCACGAGACCTCCAAGGCCGAAGAGAGGGGCTTGCATCTCATCCGGCTCCTCCTATCGTGCGCCAAGAACGCGTCGTCGAGCAACCTCCACCGGGCCGACGCCCACCTCCGGCAGATATCGGACCTCTCCTCCGTGACCGGCGACTCCATGCAGCGCCTCGCCACCCGGTTCGCCTATGCCCTCGCGGTCCGTGTCGTCAAGCGCTGGCCGGGCCTCTACAGAGCGCTGAACCACACCGAACCGGATAGGCTGATATCCCCTCGGGCCCAACCCATCCTCATGCCGGCATTCCCTTGCCTCGCTTTTGCCCACGCCATCATAGCCCGAGCCTTGCTCCGAGTCCTGGCCGGGGAACGAGCGGTTCACGTCGTGGATCTGGGCTCCGGCGACCCTAAATTGTGGGTTCCTTTCCTCAGGAGCCTAAACCAAGGGCCAGATGGGCCTGCACAATTGAGGTTGACTTGTGTGTCCGCTAAAAGAGATGTTTTGGACATTTTGGGTCATGCCCTTGTCAAAGAGGCTGAGACCATGGGCATGCCCTTTCAATTCAACCCTGTGAACGTGTCTTTAAGAGAGCTGACCGAAGAAATGCTCCAACTGAGATCGGGAGAGACATTGGCAATGGTGTCAATGATGGGCCTCCATGCTCTATTAGCCGAAGATGATAGAGTAGATGCACACTTTGGCATGATCAAGAGTGATTCCGTCAAGGATTGCAAGCGGCTCGGCGAGTTCCTAAACATGGTCCGGTCGGTGTCGCCAAGAGTCTTCTTCCTGATCGAGCAAGAAGCCAACCACAACACAACCCGCCTGGTCGACCGGTTCGTCGAGGGCCTACACTATTACAGCGCAGTGTTCGATTCGATAGATGCCGCCTTCGGAGGCAGCTGTTCAGAGGAGCGGCTCGCCTTGGAGGAGATGTTCGGGAGGGAGATTGGGAACATCATCTCGTGTGAGGGCTTGGAGAGGGAGGAGAGGCACGAGAGGCACGAGAGGTGGAAGGTGAGGCTCACCCGAGCTGGGTTCAGGCCGGTCCGGCTGTGGCTGAACGCCATGGAGGATGCCAAGGGCATGGTCGAGCCCCATCTTCGAGATGGCTACAAAGCCGTGACCGAGAGGGCTTGTACCATGATCTGTTGGCATGAGCGACCGCTTCTGGCGGTGTCTGCATGGAGTTGCTAGGTCCATGACCCTATTTCTATAATTCTTTTTGTCCTGTTACTTTTGAAGTTGTGTGTAATTATGAGAATAGCTAAGACAATTTGGGATGGTTTTTAATTGATTTCCTAACGAATTTTCTTTTTAACTTGATCTCAAAATTGGCAGCCCCTAACGCATTCCGTTTGCGATGGAGCTCAATCACATGAAGCCAAGCTAATACAAAAGTCAAGGAATAGGACAACCAAAGTAGGCCAAAGTAGGCCAAAGCAGGCAAGTCTAGAAGCAAACGCCAAATTTATTTTATGCCTCAGAATTTCGAAAAAGATAAGCACAAAAGTCAATTCACGATCCAACTGTTCTTTACTTTTCCCCCCGTGAGAAAGGCCATGATTGAAGACCCTTTTGTCCGTTTGGTAGTTTGCTATCCAATCTTTCATTTGATGCACACCAAAACTCAATAGGCAAAGAGCCAAGAGAATGGCTATTTCCATTCGAAGATTCATTGCTTTATTGTTGTACAACATCCGACAAGTAGAAGGAAAGCCCGGGAAACAAGCCTAATGTATGTGATAGTCTCGGAAATTAAGTTTAAAGTGAGAAAAAGAAGGAACAAAGAACTGTAATGGTAATGGCTCTTCGGAGTGAATTCTCAGATTGGAAAATTTAAGGAGCTAATATATCCCTGGAAGTACGAAACTTCCTCATTTGGCCTTGCCGCTCGGCGCCTTGGCGGCGGCTCCAGCGGGCGGGTTGAGCTCGTCCCAGGCCTCAATCCAAGTGACCATAGCATCTGCGAGCTTGTCGAAGTAAGGATCGACCTTGCTGAGCTTGTCCTTGACTTGCTTGGAGAGCTCGATATAGCATTTCTGGACCGTGGTACAGTCCTTGGGAAGAGCCGCAGACTGGAAGAACGGGATTATCTCTTCCTGCCAGAAGATGCCTTTGTACTCCTTCCTCAGGTTTACAAATGGATTGCTGGCTTTGCTGTGCCATATGTAGGGCAGGCCGGTCTTCACTCCCAGTCCCAGATGATCACAGATGACCTGCGAAATGTACCGTTGCATCATGTTAACTCCGAATCGGTGAGGTCTTCTCCTGGTCCAAATGAGGACCATTACATAAAAAGTGATGACATTGAGCAGATACTTCAGTAATTATCGAAGGATTGACGCCTGTGGCATTGAAAATTCTATGGGAAATCTACAGGGTTGCAGTTAAACAGTAGAGAGCCTCTTAATGAGCATGTTATGAATTTTGACGAAGAAATAACGACATTGAGCAAGTGCAAGTTAGTCAAATCAGCAACCTATTTAATACAGAGCAATAGGGGTTCATATTATGAGATCTGGCTGCGAGTTTGTTATGATAATCCCATGACGAGGTGCTTCATCCCATGGTTTGGCCAAATTGTGCTTAACATCTAGTGCCAATCATAAGCATTGCATTGGGCCATCAAGCCTCAATCATATAACAAGATCAATTCAAATACAAAGGAATCTAAAACTGATGGCACAAAGAAAGGGGAGCTTACCTTGACGCACCAGCCAGCCCACATATCATCATATCGGCCAATTGGCTGGCCATCACCCATCAGTCCAAAGTACATTGCAGGGCCAATAAGGTCACGGTCAAATGCCAAATTCATGCCACACATAGGGAAAAGAGTGCCCTTCGGTATTGTCAAGACCGCATCAACATACCTAGTGGAACATTCTCTTAGTTGTTATTAACAAAGATTCATGAACAAGCCGGCACAACGAGCTGGAGGATACATATATACCTTTGGTTCCTTTCAAGAGGCTTCACGAGCTGTGTAGGCGCATCATAATCCGGGATGTTGAGCCAGAGGCCATGGGAGACCGCAGTCGGCACACCCTCACGCAGACTGAAAGGGTATCCACGGACGAAATCTGCACCTTCCGTGTAAGGGTCATACAGCGTGTTGAAGAAAAAGGGAGTGGATGGACAGAGGAGGTTCTTGATATGCTGCTGGAGGGCATTGATCATTTTGCCTGATGGGTCCTTAGCGACCTGATATAACAAACAAGACCAGGAAAAAAAAATGTCATCTTCACATTGAAAGAGTGACCTCCTGTTCAAACTATAATGTGTACCGACACATAGAGGCTTTCTTACTCAATGTGCAGATAGGTACTTAATCATGAGTGCAAGCACATCACACCACTGAACCGCTCTAGGGTTGACTAGATTGACCACGGGACAAATAAAGCAGATAGGACCAAGCCTTCATAATCAATCTTGACCAAGACAATAATCAGAAGGCATCTTACTTTGATCCTACAGTCACAACTCAGAAGCAACAGGGCTTCGAGCAGGTATAATAAGGGGAAAGATTCTTAAATATTTGTCATCTTGCATCGGAACAGAGAGAAGATATAATGTACGAGTCGCAACGACTTACGGGATATTAAATTCAAATTCCTTGTAAAAAGGCAGACTCCCTAAATCAGTGAATGGTGGCTTCCACAAGTCAACTCCTTAATTTAATTCATCATATGACAAGCAATGGGACTGCATAATCGAGATGCCACGACTAAAGTTTCGTAAGGAAAGTCAAGAGAGACACGGTTCTGCTTTCAAAGGCCTGGGGAACAAGGTTAGGGAACTATGATTCATGTTCTGAAAAGAAAAGGATTCAGATCTCTAGTCTTGCATATACAATTAGAATGCCTAGAGTGTGCAGAGTAATGATAATTCAGATTGATCGAGGGATCCCAGCCATCTGACGACATCGGACCCACTAGTTCCGATTGCTGCAAACCGAGTCTAGGCAAAATTTTTCGCCTAGTGAAGATCAAAATCTAGTCTTAAACAAAAGTCCGCCAACTGATGGACTGCAATGCAGATCAAGTACACGGCTTCATCTCCACACACACATACACACACACACACACACACACAAAGTAACAGGCGAAGCCCAAACAAATCACAAGACCGAGGATCGCAACCATGCAGCCAACACAGTCGAAGGAAAAGGAAACCCAACAGCAACCACACAAAAGGGTAAGGAAATTCAGATTGGAACGGGCAGAGAGAAGAAGCGGGAGGGTCACCCACGAAGCAATCGTCGTCGATGGTGTAGATGTACTTCTTCTTGGAGACCATGTAGCCGAAGCAGCGGCAGGCGGAGTCCTTGAAGGAGATGCAGGAGGCCTTGGGTCCCAGGATCTTGTTGATGTCGTTGCGGTTGTAGAGCTCGTAGTCGAAGCCGTCGGGGACCTTGATGGTCCTGGAGGGGTCGCCGTCCTGGACGATGATGAGGTGGTACGGCTCGAAGAAGGGCCTCCACATCTCCAGGAAGTCCAGGTTCCTGATGGTGGGGATCACGATGTCCAGCTCGTCCCTGAGCAGCGGGGTGGGCCTCGCCGCCGCGGCTGCCGCTGAGCCCGCCATTCGCGTCGGATCTCGGTGCGGAGGATCAGCGGCGGAGGAACAGGGGAACGGAGGCAGGGGAAGAGAGGCAGGGGGCAGAACGTGTGCGCGCGCGCGTCTCTCCGCGAATGAGAGAGAGAGAGAGAGGGGGTGTGCGGGGGGGAATTTAAATGGGGAAGGGCACGTGAGGGAGGGGCGCAGAGATCGGCACGAGTGGTGGCTCTAACTGGCGAACGTGTCTGAAGTTGTATGGGGAAGACGACCCGTTCAACTCAAAAAAAAGTTCGAAAAGCAGCAGCCTCTCCTTCCTTCCCATTGCGCCTTTTTATTTTTCCTGCGCTCACGCGCCATCCGTCCGATCGCGCTCGCTTGTTCGCGGGGCTTTCGTCTAGGGAATAGAGATTGGGTCCCCCATGGAATCGATCGAGCTCTGGCGAGTTTGAAACGTGGCGGTGGGACTCTTCGTGTCGCGCGCCGTGGGCCGACACGTGACGATCCCCGTTACGGGTCGCCGTCGGGTCAGCCTAAGGGCTACCGCGGCGCGGCTCGCCTAATTTCCCCTTTTTTCCCCTCTTCAATTCGGTCTTCAATGTGGCCTGTTTAATGGCTCGTACGCGTTAGGTCATCGGCCTACCTTCTCGATGGTAACTTTCATTAAAATTTTAAATCTCATAACATTCGCTATTAATATTGTCGAAAATTTCTATTCTTAGAATAGAAAAAATTTCTCGATAGTTTGAAGGCGTTTCATAACTGCCAAAAATTTCTATTCTTAGAATAGAAAAAAATAGAAATACATTTGGTAACTACGCAAAATTTCATTTTATTATTAATATTTTAATAATATTTTGAATTTTTTAATATTACTTTCTTTTTTCTTTCTTTCCCTTTTCTTCCTTGGCCAAGGCCGGTCGTCCGCGCCGGCGACTGGCCATAGGCTAGGGCCAGCGAGGGCGTCGCGGCCCTCGCTGCCGCCCTTGCCGTTGCCAACCGAGGCGACGGTGAGGTCGGCCTCACTAGATCTGGGCAAGGTCGAGCCTACCATGGCGACGGCAAGGTCGGCCTTGCCTTGGTTGGGTGAGGCCTCGTCGTCACAGCCTCGCCATCACGACTGTGAGCTACCCTCGCCGGCCCTGGCCTGCGGCCGGTGGCCGGCAGATGGCGGGCGGCAAGCCAAAGAGCAACAACAAACCAAAAAAAAGAAGAAAATGAAAAAGAATCAGCAATGGAAAATTTGTTTTAGAATCAAGAAGTTACTTTTTTTTGCTTCTTGATTCTGTTTCAAAACTGATTCCGGGAATAATTTTTTGCAAAATTGTGTCCCAGCACAAAAAATTTAACAAACGGATTTTTGCTTCCAAACTGATTCTGAAAACAAAAGAACAGATATTTTTACTATTTGGCAAGTTGCCAAACAAGCCCTAAATCAAAAGAGTTCAAACTCTTAGATTTATAATAAATTGGAAAAAGAGAGCTCCCAAATCTAGATTAGGAAAACAAGAAAAGAACAAAAAGACTCAAATAAAATCAACAGGAGAGGATGGTGAGACTAGCTCAAACCCTCCCTTATGGTTGAGACTTGAAGAAAACAATAGCGAGAGAAGAGCGAGGGAGAGAAAAAAACTTTTTGACTCTGTTCAATCGGTACATTTTATTATCTTTTAAGATATTAAATACACTATAAAAATGTCACCGGAATGACGATAAGAAAGCTGTTCATTCAAGGCATGACGAACAGTCCGGGATGGGCATAGCATGAGCATTGCACATTTCATTAGTCCCTTGGTCGGGGTCTGACACCCCACATTACGGGGATGGGCCGACTTGGAAGAGCCCGAATTCCATGATTACCCAAGGGCCTGTTTCTTCTTTCGTATCTCGCCCGGATGATACCATCAATTAATTTTTACATCTCACGTCGAGATCACATTATATTTTCCCAATTCAGAAAAGAATAATGTTCCATGCTCTGAAAATACAATCGAAGAAGACAATATTGCCATGCATACCAACTCCACCTCTATAAAAATTAGGACTATAGGTAATGAAATTAAAAATCCACTCAGATTGAAGAATATTCTTACAAAATCGTGGAGATTGCGTGGGGAAGATGATGCTGTCGGAGGGTTTTTCACGTGCTGGACGAGTTGACTGGCGCTCGAGTTCGAAGTCTGATTACAATTGAATGGAGCAACTTTGGGTCTCGCGTACGACAATTAGCGAACGTACGAATCGAGTAAATGAGAGGGCTTTTGGAGAAGAGTGCGTCTTAATCCTCGCGTTATGCATCGCCGATCCGTTGCGTTCATACATCGGTTCGTGCCTCTCCACACACCCTGCGATCCCCGAGAACGGATGGTCGAAGCTTTTAATTAGGGAGACCCTCGATTGCAATGGCAAATTCTCATTGACTTGATTTGGCTTCCCTTGCAAACTTACAACCTAATAACATCGAGCATCTTGAGTGTTAGCTTGTAAGGACCGGGCCAATCTCGGTTGAGATCCTCGTAACTACTCCAACGAGAAGGAATCCCTTTCTTTCCGGGTAAAGAGCAGATGTAATCGTCGTTCTCCTAGCCCTGTACTCCCTAGTGCGGGTGGCGTGTCTTCAACCGGAATCGGGGGGACATAGAGTTAAGACGACTAGATTAGTTCGCAAGAAGTGGTCATTCTCGTCATGAATTTCCATTGTGATGGTACGATGAACTGGGAATGGTATCGAAAATGGGAACTAATCTTCTTTTCATCCCAATTAAAAAATAACTAATGAATGAAACATTCGAGAGGATTCCACGAATAATCTAAAACTTTGCTTAACTATTAAGATCCGAGAATTTTCATGAGGTCTCTGTTGACTGTTTTAAAGCTTAAAGTACCGAATGAATGCGAGGTTCAATATTTCGGAATTCATATGAAACCCTTTTCATGGTCAACACTCCAAAGGTAGGATCGGGGCATTATGCAATTAGATGACATCCTTCCCAACGTATGATGGCGTGCGGAATGCAAAAGGAGAAAATGCATGCAGGCCATGATGGTTGACCCATGGAAAATGGAGTGTATAAAGTCAAATGTGTTGCCTGATCTTTGCTGCTATTGAGGAGATCGTGCCAAATGATGCATTGGACATTGCACATGCGCTCTCTCTTTATTTTTAGCTCCTTCGCACGTTTCCTGTAGATCCATTCCACCTCTTCCGCGGCAGATTTTCGTTAACACTATGCTTGTTTTCACACCTTTCAGTACAGCTCTTTCAATGAGCCTCGAGCCGCGCGAGCCCTCCAATAGATCTCAACCATGGCCTCTAGATCGAGGTCAATCTAGCCTTGAGCTGGCACGGCGGCCGTCGTCGGACTTAGATCTGAGGTCGGCAGCGGCCTCTGGAAGGAACTATAGATAGGGGTGATCGGTTCCAGGGTGGGTTGGGTCCGGACTTAGAACCTGAAACCAACCCTGTTATAACCGGTTCTCAATTTTTGGAACCTGAAACCAACCATGTTTTTCCTAGACCCTGTTTTGGAACCAACCCTGTTTTTTCGGTTCGGTTTCAGGGTCTACCCGAGAACCTTTTTTTTTTAATCCTTTTTTCGGTTTCATTTTTTTCTAGCAAAATAATATAGGTGGCAATGAAAAAATTTAATATAAAAGATGAATAACAAAAACCACTATCCGCCAAAAGTAACAATCCCCAAAATGAGCTATTGAAATTACAATCCATCAAAATCAACAATCCAAAAGCACTATGTGGCAAGACATAGTCTAATCGCATAAATCTTTAAGAGTCACATTTCCAGGGAATTTATTCAACATGTCTAGCTCTTTATTTTGCGCCATGATGAGATAACTCCCCACTTCTGTTTCCGAATGAAATATCTTGAAAGAAAAATCAAGAGACTTAGCGGCAAGGCATATGCTCTCACTAGAAATATGTCTATATATCTCATCTGAATCACGCAATATTTAGATGACTTTAAAGGCCGTGCTGTTTCACTCATAGTTGTGAAACATATTCCAATATTAAACCGGAAATCGGTTCTAAAACCGGTGAAGTAGGGTAACGTGATATAGGCTTTTTACTTTTTTGTACATTATTTCAAAACTGGTTCTAAAACCGGTTCTAAAACAGGTTTGGGTTGGTTTTTATTTGGAACCGGAAACCAAACCGGTTCTAACCGGTTTCCAAAAAATGGAACCGGTACCCGGACCGGTTCTTGTTAGAACCGATTCCCGAACCTGTTTTTCGGGTGGGTTGGTCCGGTTTTCGGGTAAACCCGGTCCGGTTACACACCCCTAACTATAGAGGCACGGAAACGGCGGAGGAAGAGAGATGTGGTGGTGGCCCTGGTGGGTGCATCGGATCAAGCAAGCCTCTCAAGCTAGTGGAGAGGGTCTGGGTTGGATACTGAAATTTTTTTTTTATGGTGGATAAAACGGCCATCCGATAAATTTCATGGGGACGAGAGATGCAACTTGAAATCTATTGTAAAAAAGTAAGGAGGACATCAAGAAGGCTGAGGAATACTGCAATTTTGTTGCCAATTTTTTTGTCAAAAGAAAATTGTATTTCTTGTTCAAAAAGATATATGAAAAGTACATAAAACTTTCATGGCAAAGAAAATCTAAGCAGAGCAAAACTCTAAATATGCCAAAACGAAGCTAAATCTAGAAAATAGGAAGGATCAACGGAGCATCGATAGAGTTAAGCACACACTCGTACCACTAGAACGGATCTATCTAGCAAAATAATCGGCAGCTGATCATTGGGTCTCATATTCAGTGATGAACACACGCTGGGAATTCCTTTTCCAATAACTACGGCATTGCGAGTTGGTGGTGCACACCTAGATTCAATCTTCAGCCATGGGCACCCTCTCCTTTCTCTCTTGTTGATTTTGTTCGAGTTTTCTTCTTATTTTCTTATTTTTTCTTCTCTCCCGATCTAGATGTGGGAGCTTTTTTTTCTTGGTCTAGTTCTATATCTACTCTTCTGATATAGTTCTAAATCTAGGAATTATTCTCTCCCAATTTAGATTTGAAAGTTTAATAATTGTTTTCGGGGATTCGATAGCTCATGCTCTATTCGTGTACAGGTCTTATGCCGCCATTAAAATCATGGGCTCTAGCATCTTGCTGAAGGATATGTTCCTACAAAAGCTAGATTTGTGTTTATTCAACCTGTTTTGGCCGTCTCCGTGCGGCGATGGTGTAAAGGAAGGTCATGCCAATTTCAATTGATGTAGCATTCACTAATCTCGTAATGTCTTTAGCCCACACGACATAAAATTGTGGATGTTGGCCCACAAAACGTTAGGACCACAAGAACAGCAACGAGGGAAGTGGAGGATGCACAAAGCATCGTACAGATTTGTAGATAGTTGTCTGGTGCGCGTCAGCACAGAGCCTTGCCTCACCCGGCGAGTATTGGTTTGGTGATCAAGAAGCTCGGAACATCCACTCCATGTCAGTAAACTTAACAAATTCGTGGAGAAAGAAATATATGCTGTTCGATCCATCGAGCCTATGTCCGCAATGAGAGATCGATAAACTAGTAAATCTAATTCGACAGCAAATCAAGTGGTAGAATTTGTAAACAGGGCGGATTAAGCCGAATATGGGGCTAAAAATTGCTCTGGGCCTGGTTGGCTCAAGCGTGCCTAGGATGGTCTCTCAAGCTGCCATTCGTATGACCAGAGGTCCGACCCGAACCTACTTAGGATCACCTTGCAACCAGTCTATGGAACAGATTCGGACCTTGACCGGGAAGCTCCAGTTCTTCCTCTGGACTACTCAGCAACTCTTCGCATGACACAGGCCTAGTTAGCAAAGAGCCGACATCGAGGTGTCAAACCTTCGCGTCGATGTGATCTCCATGGGGTCTCACTCAGTTGGATTGGAAAATTGTGGGCTGGTTAATCATTTTGCATTGGTTGTCTCCTCCACCACCTTTGTGTTTCCTTTGCCGTAGTATCTACTGTCTAATCTTTCAATAGAGGCCTTCAACGTGCACTCACATGATGTTAGGTACACAAGTGTTTGTCAATGACCACATTCATATAAAGAAAATGATACTCTGGTTGCAATATTGGGGAGCTGTGGTCCAGCCTACTGATCAAATCAGCAGTTTGTTACACAAAGGATTAGCACTAATAACATCTGGCTCAAACTGCAAAACTTTAATCCGATTCACTTTCCCACTTAAATCTATCAAAATCATTAATATATATCTGTGCTTGTCTTGCTTCTTTGTTTCTCGTCTTTGGTTTCTTCTGTAGGTAAGAATATTGGAGTCAGTCAGCAAAAAGGGGAAACCCTTATGTGCAGCCCATTTGGTGCTTGTACTCTTGGAAATTTCATTAGCTTGTCTCCCCCAATTTCTTCCCATCTGCAAAAGGGCCAAAAAAAGATCCACAAGTTATTAATATCTATGTCTTTCGAGGAGAAAAAAAGGGAATCCATTGCCCATGTCCAATAATGCATGGAAAGGGCCAGACTTTTCTGTAATTGGTACCTGTATCTGGTCACAAGGTAGTGAAGAAATGCAGAGATCTCAGCAATCCCAAGTTCCTTTCCAGGGCATAGCCTTGTGCCCCCACCAAAAATGAGGTTGTAGTTATGACACTCCACGCTTTTGTCC
The DNA here is from genome assembly GCA_031216235.1 of Syzygium jambos. NCBI lineage: Eukaryota > Viridiplantae > Streptophyta > Magnoliopsida > Myrtales > Myrtaceae > Syzygium > Syzygium jambos. Next base: position 18,823,498 of record CM062228.1, read on the forward strand.
TGAAAAATTGGTGAGTTTCAAACGGTTAGAGCGGTATTGTCCGTCTATAGTACAGAACAGAAGCTCTTTGAATGTTTCTAAGTAAGTGCAGTTCTGCTATGAACAGATTTGAAGGGTCACATAATTACCAGCCATCTCCATGGATTGAAAACTAGCGGATCGGGATATAATCGCGAATTGTAATTTATTTCTCTCGTGTAAACGTATATCCTCCATCCTTTCGGGATTAAGAACCCTGAAAACGAAACACGGAGAGGAGGGCATTGAGTTATTCGCTTGACACTCCCCAGAAATGTGGTTGCACGATTAGAGACTTGACCTTGAACATACCGTTGAGCTCCATGTCTTTGGTGGTTTTTCTCAAGACCCCATTGACAACTGTGGCTAATCTGGTAGTCTCAAAGATGACCTGAAGAATGAGGAACGACATTATGCAATCACGAGTTAGTAGAGTTCGGCGGATCTGCGGAAATAAAATTTCGCACGAAAGTTGAATGTAGGTACTCTCACCGCACGAGTGAACTGCATTGCTTTGAGGTCATCCCACTTGATAGGATCCTCCGGCCTTTTCTTCGCTCTAATTCCCAAATGTTCTTTCTGAATAATCCAAGATCAAAGTTAGCAATTCCTATGATAAGATAAAAAATATTTAGCGCTTATATACTTAACACATTGCCTTTCTTTCCCTACATACCCTTAATTCATGAAGAGCATTTGGGTTGTCGTGGAGATACTTGACAGCCATCATGGACGTGGTCGAAACGGTCTCGTACCCGGAATACATGATGGTGATTATTTGGTCAATGATCTCTTCATCATTTAACTTGTATTTGTTATCATCACTCCTCATGAGGCAACCAAGCATGTCATTGTGGGCTACCCGGGAGGCCCTCCTCTCTTCTATCAGTTTCCTCAGCATTCCGACTATATTTTTCCTAGCCTGCAAAAAAAAAATGAGACTCAAATTTAGACGATAACCTTAAAGAATAGATCGAAAACACCGGCAAGCAAGTACACGGATACACTGATTTACCTGGAAACCACGACGGTAGTTCGTGCCAGGGAGGTCTATGGGCAGGGAGATAGTGCCCAGGACCAAGTTGAAGAACTCAGGTACGACTTCTTGATAAATGGAGCTAGAGTCGATTCCGATTTGCCTTAGCGACGAGAGAAGCGCCATCTGTACAGATTGATGAATCAGGATGCACATAAGAAACAGAGGAACTGAATCTTGAGATGCTGTAGGCACACGTCACGAACTATGAGCCATTAAACTGTCAATATCCCAACCAAAGATATCCATGGGAAGACCCTCTGATCAAAGATCATGCCCGAAAAAGAAGTACTTCAGAAAGTGCTCTAAAGATCTGACCTCATGAACAGTTGAAATCTATTTAATTAATGATTCAACTTTTCTTTGTTCACCGACTCTTATTAGATATCCGATATGGGTTTCATTGAAAGGAAAAATCTAAAAGTAGATTGATGAAGCACTCTCCGCTCTTGGCATTCCTTTTAGAGGGTAGTAGCCGCGATTCAACCGTGCCGCGGGGGGCTGCGATGTCATTTCCGCCCGAACCTTTCCAAGACTAAAAAAATTTCCTTTTTATGGTACCTGTTTGGTCTTGTCTTGGAGGTCAATAATGGAGCCATCGTCCCAGTTGGCGAGGTGGGATCGCAGGAACCGATCAATCTTAGGCAGGAGCTGGTGTCTGATCATGGTGGGGCTGATCAGGGAGAGCAGAGCCCCCCTCATGTGCTTGTGGGTCGCGCCGTGAACCGCCGCTATGTTGCACTTGCCCAGTATATCGAGCATGGACTGCGGGTAACCCGGGACGAGCCCCTTGGCCTCGTTCAGCAGGATGTACCGATTCACCTCCGGGTCCATGGACACTATGGTGGGGCACCCCAGGATGTGGGACTTGAAGAAGCTCCCATACCTGCAGTGTTTCGGATCAGCAAGCGAACCGAGCAAAAACGGAACGACGACACCGAACCAACACTTCGCCGGAGAAGAGCCATATCATATTTAATCTTGCCGGACTGAATGACCACTGATGTTTGCCGAGCAAAAATGAGGTAATATCTTATGTTATCAAAGGGCATTTTCCTTTGACAGAAGACTTTTCTGTCGTTCAAAAAAGAAGGCGAAGCCGCACTTATCTGGACTCGACCCATCGTGAACGGGATCAGTCACAGGGTGACAACGATAGATCCCACAAAGGTTACTACTTCTTTACATTATTTTATGTCCATGCAAGCCTTTTTTTAATCCCCATAAAGGTACCTCGAACTAAAAAAGAACATAGACCAATCAACCCCCATTTCAGAAACACATGAGAGCACCACCCACCGGGGCTGCTTCGGGGCAAACTTTGCATAGAGTAAGTTCATCGCGGCCAAAATCAATCGTATTTCAAGAATATGCGGGAATCTCGCTCGGTCCCACTATAAAAACACGTGCTTTTTCTCGGTGCCTCGATTGATTCTGGCCGCCAGGTCACTCTGCGACGAGTCTATACAAAGTCCTCTCGCTCTCAGGGACAGAAAAGCTTAACCCATTTTAGAACTAGATTTCAATCTCCACAAGACCAATGATACGAAGCTCACCCAGTGACCACTCACCAGTGACCCCTCAAAACTAGTAAAATGAAAATCGACTCAGTGGAGGGAAAGAGAGAGAGAGATGACCTTGCACTCTGGTTTTTCATGAAGCTAGGGCCTTGCTTGAGGAACTCAGTGGTCTCACCAAAGACTGGCCAACCCATTGTGCCAGGAGGCAGGCCTTTCTTCATGTACCTCACCTCGTTCCATCTCAACAGGGCAGTGCACACACAGAGCACCAACACCACCCCAAGAGCCAAGAAGACGTAAACCGCCATTGTTGCTGCCCCCCAGAAGCTCAGAAAAGCCCACCACGCTCACTTTCCGACCTCCTTCTCAGAGCTGTAAATGTGATGGGGATTTGTCTGGTTTGATCTACGAGTGCCAGTATATATAGCTCACAGCGCCTCGTGGGGGGGAGAGAGGGGACCACAGCTATAATTGTCAGAGAAAATTAGGATTTCTTCCTATATTAGAGAGATAATTATGATATTTCCAGATAATTAGAACAATTTTATTGGGTTTCCAAATCTGTCGAGATTGCACATTATCTCCTTTAATTGTACATATTTTGATCGATATACGTTACATTCAATAGCCTCCTATAAAACCTAGTCTCTCATAAATCGGATGTACTCTTTATTATGATATATTGAAATATACATAAAATTCACAAACTCTCTCTTCCACATTATTATTTTATTGTTTTAATAGATTACTTATTCTATCCTGAAATAACATGGTAGACCGAATCAATCACCCTTAAACTCGTAGTATCCAAATTTAAGGCTTCTTGTTCTCATCTGAATGTCAATCATTTTGATTTCCAAAATCAAGTTTGAATGAAATCGATCATTGAGCAACCCTTCCAATCACCTCTAAATTCATAATATACAAATTTGGGGCTTCTTGTTCTCATCCGAACGTTAATCATTCTGATTTTCAAAATCAAGTTTGAAATCAATCCCAATGAGCAACCCTTCCCATCACGGTTAATCAACTCTCTAATACCTAAACCACAGGTTAGATCCATTCTCCTAATCATTCAAGAAATTCAAAATGATACCCTTGTTAATAATAATAGTCCAAACACATTCATTCGCTTGTTTCCATGGGTTCTCTCTTTCAAGAGTTCATTATAACCATCTAGGAGAGTCCAAGTGTCTGTACACGCCGAACTTATAATTACTTTAATGATCACTAATTGATGAATTTTAGTAAAAGAATTGTATTATCTGCAATCCTTTTGCGATACATTCGGTTTAGATGGTTACATAAGTACATAAATACAAACGCAATCTCGTGCACTACCATAGGACCTCTTATAATAGGTCCAAGGGCACCCCAAAAAATAATGAAATATAATGCCAAGAAAATGTAACTTTTTGGCAGTTTTTAACCAAGCACACGGTGTGATTGGACAGAGAAGTTATGAGCATGGCTTATTCTAATCAAGAAAGTGAATTGAAAAAGTTAAACGTGCACTCGACTACCAACTGGATTTCTCAAGATCTCGGCCATGAATGTTTGTTCGCACCCTCTCTTTTTAAAATCCTTTTTTTTTGTATGATTGAACATTTAATGAGCAAAGGGAAAAGGTCGGCTGTGAGCAGACGTTGATAGTTATATTGGGGCCCAATCCTGACAAAAAGAAACCATAAACTTTTGGTCGAATTTTAATTTTAGCCACGATTTTTTGTCCCTTAAAAATTCACCGAGTTTCACCACTCGCCCAACTCTAGCCTCAGTCAACTTGCCATCCAATATTGCCGCACTGGCAATCCCACGTGTACGATAAATCCATGTCACCTGCTGACATGGATTGAAAGCATCAGCAACTTTCACTATTCATCGTCTTCTCGACAGATTCGAGGCACAGCTCCACTGTTCATCTTTTTCTTCGCCTTCTTTGCAGATTCAAGGCCCCAACTTTCAGTATTCACCTTCTTCGCATGATCTCACTCGGCTGCAGCTTCACCGGCGCTCACCCATCGCCACTCAGACCTTTGAAACGTCAGGCAACGACCTGCATTTCGCGCACTGCACGTACTCACCGACCACAAACACCTTGGACACGACACAACCGCGATGCACGAAATCCTGAAGCACAATCGGACGGCTGGACACCAAACCCCTCACATTATTGCTCATTCAACAACATCTCACTATCGTAAACCATTATTGGATTGGGGATTCGAAACGACGACCCATTAGAACACTCAATTTCGAGCTCGGAAACAACCCGGGGCATCAAGATTTAGTTGTGGAGCCTGTTAATCGCATCTGGCAAGCCCAAAATTACCGGGTCGAGATTCCTCGAGCTGAACCGCGCAGCTGACGGCTCTAATCCTCGCCACGGAGCTGGTGGGGGACACAATCAAAGGACCCCTCACCGACGAGTGGGCAGCGAAGCTCGACTGCACAGGAAGGAGCTCGACTCGACAGTCACAGAGCTCGCCTGAGATCCGAATAGTCGTGGAACGATGAGGTTGGGGCCGGCCATGATGGCAGCCACGGAATTGCTTCGCTGCCAGATCTGGAGCTCCTCCATCTCGAGCATGACTCGACCTTGAAGGAGCTCCATGGCTACATCTAGAGCTCGAATTGACAATCATGGAGTTCGCTGTTGAGATCTGGATAGGGATAGCCATGGACACGGTGAGGTGGGGATAGCCGTGGAGCTTGATTCGACAGCCATGGAGTTGGTTGGGCGATTGTCGTGGGTGGACTTGGACCAGATCCGTCGAGGTGTTGCATGGCGAGGCTGGGGGCAATGAACAGTTGACTTGGATTCATTGCTGACATGGAATTGTCACCACAAACATCTAACGGTGACTTTGGGTGGTTGGTCAACGGAGGCTAAATTTGGACAAGAAGTGAAAGTTGTTGATTTTTTAAGAGACTAGAAAAAGTTAGGGCCAAAATTGAGACTTGGCTTAAAGTTGGGGCCAAAATCGAGACTTGACTTAAAATTGATGTTTTTTTAAGGAATTAGCCCTTATATTAGGAGATAGCGTGGACTATTTACGGCATAAATTCTTTATTAGGGTTTGGTCGCTTTCAAGATGGTAATGTCCTTTTTTTCTTCTTTCTTTTTTGTCTTTTAAAAATTAGGCTAATACTACAAAAAAAACCCAAACTTGTACACTTATGACAAATTTACCTTCAAACTAACTTTTTGACTACCAAAAATCTCAAATTGGTACACTTGTAACAAATTTATCCCTCATTAAATTAAATTAATATCACGAAAAATCGTAAATTAGTAAACTTGTGACAAATGAAGGGACAAAACCTTAAATTAGTACACTTGTCAACTGCCACATGTCATCCAACTCAACAATTTGACAGTAAAACTTAACGAAAATTAACAAAAGGTAATTCATCATAGGTATACTATATTGGGGTTTTTTGTGATATTAACCCTTCTTTTTGTGAAAAGAGGCAAAATCAGAACATAGGTAAGCGGTGGAAAAATCATCTTCAAGAGGCAGTTTTGAAAATATTGGCATATGTGCTGCAAAGATTAATTTCAGGATATATATCATAAACGTCAACATCTAGACATTTTTTTTGTGGAAATTATGTTGTCTTCTTATTAAATATTGGTGAGATTAAACACGTGTTGTATATATGAAAACCATAATCACACACAATGTTAGGGCACACGTGGAATAAAAGGGATAAGATTTGGCGATAATGACGGATTAAAAGGATGGTTAAGAAATTGAATCAAAAGATTTTTGCTTGTGTTGGTATAACATGACCTTTCTCGAGAGTAGAAACGTCACAGAAGATCAATCTCATATCATGATATATGATGGATGCTAGAGTTAGAAATTATTTTATGTATTATGCTTGCGTAGGGTCTCAACACTTTCATCAAGACAGGTGTATTAGGTTACGGGTATAAATAAAGTGTAATTCGATAGGATTGTGCGAAAATAGATAAATGAACATGCATTTTGTGTTTACTTCACCCAAAAAAAAAAAACATGCATTTTGTGTTTCTTTACCAAAAAAAAAAAACATGCATTTTGTGTTTGTTTGTGAAGTATATGTATAATAAAAGTATCAGAGGAAGGGAGGGGTGCTCCTGGAAAGAGTCAAGAGAGAGGCACATGGACACCACCTCGCTGGACCAGAAAGAAAGAAAAGAAAAAGGGACATTCGTTCATGCATTCACTGCCCGAGTCCTTCGCATGTCTGTCAAGAAGATCCGCTCGTGGAACTACTAAATCCACTACACGACACTGCCTTGGCTGCCGCAACTTTTTTGAATAAGTGAGGAGAGAGAGAGCATTGTATTGTATTGTATTCTTTTAAATATAAAATAGATATATTGAGTAATATGATAGATTATAAGCGAATATTTAGATAGACGTATCATTTTCAAAATCCAATAACAGTTTGCCATCGTTGAGAAAAGCACCGCAAAAATCTATTTCATTCATAATGAAGAGATCTTAGATGGTGCTTGTAATTTGAGCCATTGACACCCTAATCGAACCAACCTTTCACCCAAAAGTTTAAATAACGGAGACATGAGTTAACTAGGATTAGTTCTAAACATCTAACGTGGGAGTTCTTCTCTTTCGTATCACTCACGTGTACGCTCAACATTCTCCTCCTCATAAGTAAGTTGCTACCACATTGGGTCAGCTCCCCCCTCAATCCAAGCCTGATATTTTTATGCACCAACAAATCTCCAATCATTGCCAACCAGTGCAAACGCACCTTTAAGCCATGGTCTCTTTTTGAACCGAACCGCGATGGCAAGTGATTCCCTCTCCACATATCAAAATAAGAGATGGAACGTTGCATGTGTACTTACTTTAAAGGACGAGCAAATAAAAGGGCGATTCTCTTTTCACACGTCACATAATACCCTTATGTCACTTTACTTGTTTTTGCCAAGAAGACGATTCTCTTTCTTGTACATACGCAAGTTACAATGTCACTTGAAAACTCTGCTTTTTCTAATCACTCCAATTCAACACATCAGAAGAACAGTGGGGATTTGATTGGTGTTTTGAGCACTTTTAACACGAAACCGGGGAAAAAGAAACAATGGACTCGACCTACGTTACTTACATGAAGCATTGAACTACAGTATCAAAGGGACAAAAACGTAGGTTTCGACTAATCAAATCGAATTGATCTGTCTGAGAACATTTTACAGTGGGTTGCCCTAGATGCCTGTCCTACCCCTCCATCTCAGTCATATGCATCATGGTAGTTTCTCTTTTTTTTTTCATGTTTGCCCTAACCCTTTTCAATGATTAGATGACAAAAGTTGATGTAGCCAATTTCTCTCGACCTCCAAAAATCGCCAGATGTTAGGCTCTGTGCGCCGAGATTAGCGGGGAAGAAGGTGATTGATTGAAGAGCTTAAGCTTTATGTTCACAACCAAAAGAATAACACCAGCACTTGAATTAACCCAAAATAAAAAAAAACACATGAATTAACAAAATATTGATAAATTAAGGAAAATTCCAAATAAGAAATCTATGATTTCCATCTCAAATATCATTTTTTGCACCATCTATTTAAAAAAAATGCAACTTTGCTCGTTCATTCATTTTTTTTTTTGGAATAAAGCATCAGATTGCATATCGTATCTTATAACCACGTGAATCCATTCAATTTCCTCTATTTTTTTTCTTGATTATTCAAAATTTTTGCTCTTTAACCTTTTCGAAAATTTTCTATAACAAAGTTCGTTGCACAAACGTGACGTTGACAGCCATTTAAGATAGCCGGCTAAAATTAATACAAGATCAAAAGACGAGACGCTTTTTAAATGGGCAAGACGGATTCAACTCGCAATCTAAAGTAAATGTCGAAGTGTTTTCAGGATAGTGAGCCAAATAATAATTACAACCCACTAAAATCCAATACTTTAAGTTATGGAACTCTCCCTATATCCTATTTCAGGATATCAATAGCCTACTCGGTACAATTTCTTCGCAACGGTTCCAATTGCGAAAAAGAAACGTCGTATCTACGCCGGATGCGTACGCACATAGATGCAGCGGGCATGTATTCGAGGGATCGGGGCATCGTTTGGGTGGGGGGGGAGGTGAGGCATCAGAAGAGACACCATGAATTCCAAATCTTCCCAGTGCTCAAGACATTCATCCCAATGGGTTGCAGACTTGCAGTGTCATTGCATCCATCGAGGTTCACATCTTTCTTTCGGGGGGGTGTGGGGGCCGCTCCGTACAGTAGGTGTACATGTAGGGGGTGTGAATCATTCACCAGTCTCGTCCAAGAACTTTGTTCCATGGGATTTACACAATCAGGACAATCTGCTTTGTCGTGTAATTTAGATTTTCCCCCGTCTTGCATTCCATTATTTTCTTCAGTCTGCAACCTTTGCTGCAAAACTATCATTTTGCTTTTGACTTTTGATTTTGCGCTGAAACCGATGGCTTTGTCCGGAGCTCTGGGCATAAAAGATTGGGGGGTTGATGGGGACTTGAAGGTAAGTGTAGATCCAAGAGCAGATCCTTGGAAAGGGACTTGACACAGAATAGATGGAAACCCCATTGCTTTTCTTCACCCTTTTGATGTCGTGTTGCCATTCTTTTAGCCATTCATATTCATGGTTATGCAAGAGCGCATTAAATTGACCCCAGAACAGAGTAGGAAAAAAAAGGGTACGTGCGTATTCTCGCGAAGCAGCTTGCCAGAGTTTTTCGTTAGAGGTCGAAGGCCTCTCTCTTTGTTGAGAGAAAGTTTACCGAGTTGCCCGATTTAGCAGCGTGAAATGAGATGGGTTCGGGAGATTATTCGTTTTAAGTTCCTATTTTCTTGATTAATTCATTTCTCGGTGGATAAACATCGATGACAAAGATATGAGCAGATACGTCAATACCTCCACATGGAGATTGAATATTCTACGCGCGCGCGCACCCACACACCTATCTTGAACCTTGCTTCCGGGCATGGGAATTTCATTGTCTTTGACAGGTGGAGCAAGCAGCACCTTTTGAAGTTTATTGTTTGTTCTATGTATGAGGAAATTTTTCGGGAGGATCATTTAGTTGATTAGGACTTTGCTCTTCGACAGACTTTCTTTTGTTTTCTGGTGGTGGTTGCTCTGCAATTATGATTCGATGGCTGCATTGCCGACACCCAATGGAACAGTCATTGCAGGCGTGCAATGGAATGGAATGAACAAAGAGAATTTTCATCAAGAGATTTTATGGAGAGAGATAGAGGGGAGAGAGAGAGAGAGAGGGAGGGGATTGAATTCTTTCATTAATTGAAGATGGGGTGTGTTCTGTCGAAGATTGGATGTGAACGAAATTGTTGCACAGGGAAAACAATCAATGTTGGGCAGGAAGAGAGAGAGAGAGAGAGAGTGAGTACAAGGAAATAATTGTTGGGGGGAGAGGCCAAATAGTGGCAGAAAAGCATAAGAGGACAAGAAAGAGGCCCTCGTGCAGTTGGCACTTTTCTCTACCGTGCACTCACTCGTTCACTCACTCGCTCATGACACCTCTGTCTCGTTTTGCTTCCCTTATCTTTTCTTTTTTCGAATTCAATTCATCACCAATCAAAAATGGATTCACTAGACATACATGCATACGTGCGTCTCGACATTTCTCTCGTCTCGCTGGGTATTCGGAATATTCGAGGCTCTTCGGATACTCGACTACTGTATCCTCGTAGTAAAGAAGGCTCGGGAGATTTAATCATTTGTTTGGAAAATGTATTGTTCAATTAAGACCCTTAAAAGGAAAACTGATGCCCAGTGGGAACTTTTCTTAAATGTCACATCAGGAATTTACCCACTTGCACCTATGTTTTGCTCTCATCTTTGCTAGATTAAGGTAAGATAAATTAGACATGTTGTAGAAATATAAAAAGGCCAGCATATGAGAGAGCGAAATGTTGTGCCTAGAATTTTACTATTTCGCTTTACTGTTAGCGATGGTGCTCTCATTTACTCACTCCTCCTCGCATTGTTACTTTCAATTTCCTTTTCTCGAATACCCGAAAGTGTCTTTTTCTTATTTTCCTTGCCATGCATGTGAGCACCAGCGATTTCCATTCACCCGATTTGACTCGGGTAGAGATTATTAATAATGGACGGCATGTGATTCGTAAATGATTCGGCGAGCGCACGACGCAAATTTCTCGAGATGCATTTAAAATATAATTCTCGTTTCATCTTCTTATCGGTATCAAGATTTTAGCACGATTTATGGTAAGATAAATATAAAAAAAAGGGAAAGAATTGAACCCAGCTATTCAAATCTGCTGGAGCAAGAACTGATTAAAAAATGTCAGGCCCAATTTTTTTATTATTTTTCTCTTCTGGGTCTTTGCTATATAATTTAATAATTTTTTTATATTTTTGTTGAATCTTATCATTATGAGAAAAAGATAGATAGAGGCACACAACTAGGTGATGATTGATTTCAGCTGCACGTGTGGGGAGGCTATCCACGTTCGTCTGTTCGTATTCAGTGAGATTGATTGATGCATCTGACTTTGTCTGCTTCTTTCTTTTCTGCTCTTTCCCCTGATATTTCTTTATTTCTTCCTTCCCCCAATCGTCGATCCCTGTGTAAGGTCGCCCTCTGGGCTCATGGTGGACCCATTCCAGCTTCCGCCACCGGCCGTGGCTCCACACCTCGTGACGGCAGCTCTCTCCCACAGATTCGAACTCTTGAGAGAAATCCTTACCTGTGAAAGGATTGACAAAAAAAGATGGAAGATGTTCGTTTGATATCGAAGCATTCCTGCCAAAAGCTGGGGTCCGTTGGTTGGATTATGATCCCGATGCGCTTCCACGGTTTAGATCTGTCATCGTTGTGAATCGCAAAATTAGTTAGGATTCCGTTTTGGATGGATGGTGGATTTGCACACGTTCGGGACAAATTGAATCCATCTTATGCTCGTCGTACCCACATTCTTAATCTCATGCTCGCCCGTAATTAATCATCTTTCTAATAAAGGTTTGACAGGTGACATGCGATAACTTTATTGCCTAACTCAAACATCGCAAAATACTTTTTTCATTATGTAATCCATATATTATTTAATTCATCATCGTCAACATAATAAGTTATACTTGTCCGTTGGGGGCGTTTGTTCAATTTGAGAATAAGTAAAAAAATTGTTTCTTTTTTTCTTCTTTTTTTTTTTTGGCTTTTCCAATCTAAACTTCGAACATAAATCAAAATTTAGCAAAATTATGAAAAGTTTCGATTCAGAGAGAAACAGGAGAAACGACGTCATCACTCATCAGGAATCTGCAAATTGCACGGGGAGAGGTTACTGCCTTCAAACATTGCAAAATGTGGCCGGGACGAAGTCACGTGTGGCTGGTCCATACCTTTTTTGCTTGTTGTCTGGGACGTACACTTTCATGACTTCCAGTTAAAGAACTCATTCCCCATCAGACTTGTCAGATTCATTATTTAAACGACTATATACGTACATATATATATATATTTGATTTTACATATTAATTATTTTTAAAATTAAATTACTTCATATCGAACGCCTGGGAGATACTCGTTAACATGACTTTTACAGTATATAAAAACAATTGGAGGACTAAGTTCACTGACATTATGCATTGTTTTGTTAAATTAATTTTTTTATTAGGATTAATGACGCTTCCGTTTCGAGTTTTTGCATGTGAGGGGGTATCAGAGAAGTTTCGCATCGAAAATTTAATGTGATGTGAAGTATGAATAATCTAATAGTATTTTAAGTGAAAGCGATCCAACTTGACGTGCTAATAGTATCAAGCTTAGACTCTCTTTCGTCGACTCCCTAAGCTGACGTGTCAAGCTTATATGCTTGTCAAAATTACCTATACATTTCTCTCCTGCTAACCTCAAGTGCATATGATAGCTTTTGTTCTTTTGGAGAGGTGGGGGGGTTTGATTAGGCTTAAAGAAAACCCTTCGAACTCTACCAAGTGAAAACAATTTAAGCATTTATAGCCGATAGAAAACCCTTCGAGCATTTCCCACTTTCAGTTTAGGAGAATAGTTGGAAGTGATTATTGAGATAGTGTAACCTGCTTAAGCATGACTGGAGGAGTTTCATTCCGTTACCAAATGCTCAGATTGAGCCATAACTTCGGTCTGCCGAAATCTTCGTGGATGAATCCCTGAGGGAACTTCGAGATGGCCAAACTTGTCATTGCAGCACTGTGGATGTGTTAACTGTAGGGATTAAAATGGATTGGTCTGAGGAACTACGATGATTTGGAGCTCAGCATAATATAGACACCCCTAGTTTGGAGGGCATGTGCAACGAGTCTTGGTTTGCTAAAGTTGATTAATTAGGGTTCCTTCATGATGCATTGAGTCCTCTAGTCAGCAACTAAGGTACCATGGCAAGGGGCTGCAATAACTAAGGGTTTTCTCATGGTACGTGGAACTTAACTTCACAAATATAAGTCAAAACTCAAATTTATGCTGATCAACGTGCTGCCAATTCTCTTTCATCTCGTTGCAAATTCTTGTCTGTGCGTGTTGGTCAAATACGGTTCTTACCTTCCAGACGTGCCTAAAACTGTGCGTAAACGAATAATTCACACGTCTCACTTGCTTCTGCACAATCCGACCATACCAGGAAACGAAACCTCATCAAAGACGACATTGTCGATCGACTATCACTTCTAGCGATCCTTACGAACGTTGCGCGAATCCGATAACCATATGTAAACATTAGATTAAGGTGACGGTATCATCATCTCCCCAATAATTGATAGCGGGAAAGCAGAAACAATAATGGAGAGAATGAGGAAAAAAGACAAAAAAAAGATTGAGTTTGCTTCAAAAGATGGAAATTAATAATTATTAAACCACGCCCCAGCACACCATTAAAAATTTACAATTATTTTGCTCCCAATCGTGTGCATATTCCAACCAACATTTCTTTTTCCACCTTTTACTCTTTAAATTGTGGAAAATTTTATGGTTTTTTTTTTTCAAGTTGGGTGGTGTTTGGCTCCCACAGGTACTTGCCAAGCCCACCCCCACCCATGTGTTAAGGTCCCCATTACAGATAGTACCAATGCCCAACATGCCTTTGTCCTTGCCCTTGTTCCTTTCATCATCCCGCCCCCGCAACTTTATACTATTAATAATTCCATTCAATTCCAAGCTATTGTCTCTTTTCTCTCTCATTTTAGCCCTCATTTTAGGAAAACTTCATTGCGCAAAGAAGGCGGGGTGGTACCATAGCCATGTGATTCGGTTGACTGCTTGGCCCTAATGGGGATTGCCCACGAAATTTCGAGAGCAAAGGGCGTAAAGGCGTTTTGAGGCTTAGCCCCCCTCCTCCTTTTGTTGTGTGGTAGGGCGCGACCACCATTTCGTCCTCGAAAGAAACAAGACCCCATTTGCGAAATAGCGTCCAAATCCTTGCATGTTACCCCTCCCCTCGTGGGGGTATATCGCGATCGGCACTTTGGTACGACCCCATCACTTGACAAGTACTGATCTGTTCGCCCGCGGGAGGCCCAACCATGAGTTCGGTACGGCTAAAAGACACGGCTGAAAGAGACACTGGCCAATTTTTTGCACTACTGTTGCGATGAATCCTTCCCCCCCTCGTGGGGGTTCCCTTGCTTTTCCTCGAACTCTCTCGATCGCGCGGGCGATATCCTTGTTCTCTCCTTCGTGTTTGAGATGACACCGCGATGGGATCGAACTGCGTAAGTCCGTGTTTTCATGTGCTGATGTTCGATTTTTGAAAATTGGGTTGGATAAATGTATATGCTATTTTGGAATAGCAAAAAAAGGACAGAGAGCAAACAGATACATGTCCATCTGCTCGCCCATTTCTCGATTCCAAGATCTTAATGCCGGGCTGTTCTGATTGAGGCCTTCAAAGCGGGGACCGAAGATCTGAACAACTCGATCCTTTCTTTTTTTGTCATGTTAAGCCGCTTTATTGTAATGTGTTGCTACAATGAATTTCCACAGACGACTGCTTGTACAAATTGGTAAGGTTGTGCAGACCCTTTTTGGAGTTAGAAGGTTTAATCTTATGTATGATATCGCCGCCGTCCTCGTCCTTGTATCTCCAATTTTTACGCTTTTTCAAAAGAATCTGCTTCAATGTTACATTGATCGTCATGGTATTTAGTGAGATGACTTGTGAAATTGCATGAATCATGTTCGAAGAAGTGTTGGTTTGGTTTCTTAATTTGACAGAGTCCATGAAAGCGTCCCTAGTTAGTTACTCTGAATTGAACAGTTTTCTTCAAATTGACATATCAAATTACACTGCTTGCTATCTTTTGCGTATGATAAGTTAGTCTCGATAGTTCACCGCATTATGGAAAGGGTGTTGTTATCCATTAGCAAAATGAGTAATTTCAAAGTTCCATCGAGGCATGAATAATCAGCCCTACATCACTCGTGCAAGCGCAAGATTTGTACATGATACCTGGCATGCCAATATCAAGCAAATTGATAGAATAATTAAAATATTAAACTACGCCTTCATCTAATAGCTTAAGCTTTTAGAACAGTTGGTAGTTGTTCCACAAAATCTCACATGGTATCAGAGCTGGAGGTCCCGAGTTCAAATCTTTCCAGGCCTTACTTGCCTTCCCAATTAATTATGTCCATGTTTAATACTAGGTAAAAAGACTAGACTAAGCGTGAGGGGGAGTGATAGAATAATTAAAATATTAAATCACGCATTCATCTAACTACTTAAGTTTTTAGAGCAGTTGGTAGTGGTTCCACAAAATCTCACACAAGTTATTGATATTGATACCAACATTTGCGTTTGAACATGTACCACATTTCACATGTTCGAAATGTATACTGCATTGAAACAAGTCACGGATTATAGATAGTATCGTTTCAAATTATCTTTCTATTCCATGCCCTCCAGAAAAATGTTGCTAAATAGAAAGCCAAAATCCTTCGAATTCAACATTATGTTTCATTGCAATGATGTGAGACATACAGTATGTTTAGTGAGATATATAGTATAGTTAGTAGCTAGGCAACTATATATGAACTTCTCATACATGTGTGTGTAGCATCTGCATCAACATCCTCGTCCATTGAAATCTTGCAACCGGAAACCACTGAAAACCCGAAGAGGACAGAGACCAGAAAGCTTCGATTAAGGAAGAAAACCAACAGGTTCAGAAAATGGGGATGAGGGAGGCCGGAGAGGCCGCAGCTACCACCATAAGGATAGAGAGAAGCTCTTTCATAAAGAGAGTTTTTCTGGAATAAATTCAAATTTTGGTTCGAGACGGACCTTTTGCATGTGTGTACGGGTGCAAAAATAAATATGTGAATCTTTTAGGGGATGCACATGTTTCTCGGATTGCTTCTTGTGTGAACGAGGGTTTAAGCTGTACTTTTTCGTTCAGCCAAGTCGTAATCTGTAATAAAGCCTCCAAGGTCTAAATTACTTTCCGCGCTTTAGTACAGTCATTCCTGACCAACAACGCATGCGCCGACATCATCTGCTGTAAGAAGAAGAAACTTCCATGATCCTATTAGTCAAAGTTGTATCCAGACCATCAGCGCTCCAAGCCCGCGGAACATATCTCAGGCACACCAATCAAACCATATGAATAGAATCATATTACCATCTTTCTTTTTCTTTATGGACATTTGTGATGCAGCATGCACCAATAACGTGCGACCCATTTCACACCCGCACGAAACATCATCAAGAATCGGTGGTAGATGATGGAAACTCCAGTTCGAATTCTAATTTATCGTTTCGACCAAAAAAAGAAAAAGAATTCTAATTTATCGCGCCTTTTTAGCCGTAGAGTTTATTGTTTTATGGTTTGGTTGGTGGAAGAATAGATGCAGATTCTGATGTGTTTTGTATGTTATTCTGCTTCGTGCACTAAATCCAATCACGCATGTCATTATTCTTTAATAAAATCATCGTCATCATCCATCTCGAAATAGTTTGCACGTGGTAGATGCCTCCTAATCTACCTGCGCACATGCTGGACAATAATTCCTAATCGGCTTTAGGCGCTGAAACTGGGGATCAATCAAACCGATGTCCAAATTCCAAACCCAAGAAACTCCTAAACCTTGTTGGCCCAATAGATCTAAATGAATCTCTTATCCGAAGGTGATCATTACATGTTAGGGTTAAATCATTAGCTACCTAATCATGTGTATTGCCTCTTAATTTCATAGGCTATAGAACCTAGGACGAAGGTTCGGAAATGAGGTCGCATTGAGAGTGCTCGAGGATTTGTGGCTCAAAACATGCTGTTACCGTCACAGTAGCTCAAAAAAATGTTATGCTAGCAAAGCCCTTAAGTATAGAGAAATGAGATATTTGGTTTGGCATTGATTACGCAAATAATGAGATTGATCGCAATCTCCAATCTCCAATTTTTGTTTTTGGTCAGTTGAAGAGTAGTCTTCAGCCCAATAACATTGCGATTGAGGAATTACGAGGAAGGAGCTGGTTTCAAGAGAAGCCCATGATGGCTAGCCCATGATCTATGCCTCGTTGAACAAGTGCAATAGCCGTTGAATATAACGACCGTTGCTTTCTAACATTACGTTAATGGAGGTTATGTGTCTTCACAATGAGAGAACCGAGTGGCCTCTCTCCTCCTGCGAGAGTCCTCTCCCTCTACTTTGGAGAGCTCGCCACCTCGGTACGATGTCTATTTTCAGCTCTCTGATTTCCTTTCTCCGCCATGTTCGTAGCCCATCTTTCTTCATCTTCGATTGTGCGACTCCACCTTTTACATTGCAAACATGATCCTCTTTACACCATGTTTCCTTTTTTTTCATAGTCGATGTAATTTCGTCATCCATTTCTGTCGCATGATGTTGTCGCTGTTTCTTTTTTCATATCCATCCCGTCACCACTGTAATTTTTGTTGTATGTGTTTCCTTATCTTATTTCATCTTCACATTTCCGTCCTTTAGCCGTTACAACAATAGGTCTCAACCGCTTTTCTCTGAACTCTGTTTTTCTTGTTTTCCTATAAATTGCTTGTGCCCAGTTCGAGTCCTGGAAGCGGGCCCCTGGTCGATCATGGGGAACTGTCTTACGCTGCAGAAGTGGGGGGCTCGTATGAGGATTGAGGATGTACGTTTTGATGAACCGGAAGTTTGGTTGCAGATTTATGGTCTTGCTCATGACCAGGCGACTGAAAATAATGCTGGATAAATAGCCAGATTGGTGGGGAGAGTATTGGTGACTGAACCAGTGAATCTGAAATCTAGGGGTCGATGGGGTTTTCTGAGAGTCAGGATCGCCCTGATCGTGCACCTTGCCCTTGTTGCTGGAACATGGTTTTCAGCACGATCAGTGAGAAGTATTGGGTGGATCTGAAGTAAGAGTGTGTCCCTGATTTCTGTTGTATTTGGGATGTTATTGGGCAAACTGGTAAGAATTATAGGATGGCCAGTAATGAGACCACCTGAGATGGGGAAGGAGAATTTGGTGGTAGATGTGGACGGTCCTCTGTCCAAAGTTCCTAAGCAACCTATCAGACTTTCCAATGTTTTAAACCCTTAAAGCCTCCTGCAAACTCTCATACTAATGTTTTTTTCGATATAAATAACATTCTAAGCTTTCTGAATGCATTCCCAAAACTTGTGTTAAAGATGATTAGGATATTTCCCTCAATACTACATATCCCTCATAACTTTGTATATATGTAGGTGATTCTCCATATCTCTTTGATTGTGCATATTCTTGATTAATCTAGTTACCTTAGATGATCATCTGATAAAGCATATAGATGGACCCGTGTACTCTTCATTAGAAAAAAAAATACAGAAATTACACAATTTTCTATTCAGCATATTTCGCATCTTCATTTATTCCCTCATTTGATGTCCCTTCTCAGTCTCAACCCTCTTGTTTTGACAATGTTACACCGCTGTTCTGCCCTGAACCTGATCCTATATTTTCCAAGTCCTCTAATCTTTGCATGCCCTCATCTGATTCCTGCTTTGAGCCTTCCCCTACTTATTATAACAATATTACACTACATTTCTGCTCCGAACCTGATACCACACCGTCCAAGCTAACTAATCCCTGCGATCCCTCATCTGATTTACCTGTTGAGCTCACTCTACATATCTCAAGACTGATATTTCACAGCTTTCTACTGTATCTAGTCGCTTTCTTCCTAAGGTGACTATTCGATGTACTCTTTTTCAGGATGGTGTTGAGAAGGAGGGTGCAAAGGAGGGTTACAAAGTGGAATTTTCTAAAGAAGGAGAGGGGCGTGTGGCTTCTATGGGTGGAAATGAGAATGACGGTGCTCTAGTTCCACTCCATTTAACTCAGGCAATGATGGAACTGCCTTTGAAGAGGAAGGCCGGTCAGGATGTGGAGGTTGGTATGGCAGTTAAAAAAAGTTAAGGAAAGAGATTATCGAGGTATTGGGTAGGGGAGAGTGAAGAAAATCAAAATGAGAGGCAGGAAGAAAGTTGGAGCTCGAGCTAGGAGAGTGTGAGGGTGAGGGAGGTACAACTTGAATGATAGATGGATGTGTTGAAGAATGTTAAAATAACTGAAGCTGTGGGTCTGGAGGACGTACTGGATGAGCTCACTTCTGTCACTGGCAATGGTGGCTGGCCAGAACTAGCCACCAAGTCATTACGATTCTTTTGACTTCTTAACTGTCAAGGGTGGAAGTCCCCCGTGACAGTTCGAGAGCTGAAAAGCCTCAATTGAATATACAAATCCTGCTTCATGTCCTTAATGGAGGCTGGAAAGTTTTAAGGGACAGTTGCAGATGGATAAAAGTTTTTATGTGGACCCTGTGGGTCTTTCAAGGGGCCTAGCCCTGTGGTGCAAGAGTGATGCAATTGTTCATTCTGATGTTGTTTCAAGCAACTATCTGATGACAACAATAATTCATCTTGAACTTGGAGGGTCCATTTCTGTTTCCTGGAGTTATTCGAGTCCTGGAATTTTCTAATAGACAACAACTCTGGGATATGATCCAGGGGATGGCAGATTTGCAGCACAGCCCCTGGCTCTGTATTGGAGATTTTGATGATATTGATTCAGATATTGAGAAGCCTGGAGGAAGGTCGAAGGCTAGGAGGAACTTGAATGGGTTCAATGGAATGCTCCTTTAGATCGGGCACTGGATCTTGGCTTTGATGGCCAGAGATTCACTTGGCGTATCGATAGAGAGAAGAAGGGCGGAGTTTAGGGAAGAATTGATAGGGCTCCAGCTTCAAATAAGTGGACAATATTGTTTTCAAGAGCACTAGTCTTCCGTGAACGTGCTGTGGGCTCAAATCACTCTCCTTTATTGCTAGATACTTATTTTTGTGACATAAAGAGCACCAGGTTATTGAAATTTGGGTAGATGTGGACTACACATGAGCAATGTAAAGTAGTAATTGAGAAAGCCTGGAATGACTCGAGTGAAGAGGGAGGGCATAGGATGCGCCTGGGAACAAATTCCCAAAGTCCTTAAAGGCCCTTGGGCAAATGTTAAAAGTGTTTGGTATAAACAATTTGGGGAACCCCTTACCAAAAAACAACAATTTGGGGAACCCATCGGGAAAATGAATTCCTTAGATAAAGTCCTCCAAAGGCCTTTTTCTTGAGGCCACTACTCATCAACATTGGGCATTCGGCATTTTCAAAATGCTAGAGCCCATAACTAATGAAATTTTTTATGCCAATTTTGCCCTCGCCAATTTTTGTATTCCTCTTTTACCCTAAAATATTGGCATTGTTCATCTCTCTCCCTCTACTCATTGTCTCTCTCTGAACTAAGGGCACGGTGCAAACCAATTCTAATCATCAAGGGACAGTCACTGAGGGTTGACGATCGATGGTCGGTCAGCCAAATCTAGAAGATCTATGTGAGATTTGAAGAGTCGAGGCTTGTCGACGGTTGCCAATGATGCTCATGCTCACTTTCGAGCCTACTCAATGAAGTCGAGCAAGCCCTAGTTGAGCTCGGCCGAGTTCGAGACTTGAGCCTCATCGTCCTTTTCAGAAGTGACTTGTTTGAGATCGCACAACCTTAGCGTTGCTTTGTCTAGGGTTGCACGGCCTTGGTGACGCTCTAAGGGCCAAATTTGGCAGCCTTAGGTCGTGTGACCTCGGTGATGGCCATGGCCAAACCATCTAGCTTCGCGTAAGTTGGGTCGCTATTGCAAGTTTTGCTTTTTCTCTCTTTTTTAAACCAAAGTCTTTTATGCAAACACCTGTTTACCAAACACTAAATGCATTTCATGAAAACCCTTTAGCTTAAAAGCAATTAGTGTTTACCAAATGCTATCTGCATTACATCAAAATCCTTTGACCTTTGACCTGAAGTCCTTTGCATTTACACAAACGCATCTCCCAAAAACTCTCCCAAACGCATCCGTGGAAGCTGTGATTGAGAAGATTGGGACATGCCCGGTTGCGCTTGCCCGATGGAGCCAAACATCTTTCCCTCGCGATGGTGAATAAGTTGAGAGACTGAAAAGGAGTTTTGACTCCATTGCAGGATGATGTCACAAGGGGGGGGGGGGGCGGCGGGGGGGGGGGGGGGGGAGGATGACAGGGAGCTAGAATTGGAGATCAGAAAACAAACAGCACAAGCTTGGGAGAGGCATGATAACAAACCATTTATCGTCAGAAAAAAAGAGTATAAAAGGGTAAATCATATCAAATACTACTGTACAAATGATCCTGTAGCGAGTCATGTAATCATTCCTCTTTACGTAATGGAAGCTCCACAATTTAGAAGTGATCCTCCATTAATTTCTTATAGAAATTTTCTTTGTTTTCAATCAAATGCCAAATTATTTCTTAAGAGGCTTTCTTCGTCGTGGTTACATTGTTCAAAGTTACATAAGAATTAAAGTAATTGGCTGTTGTCAAGAGATTACAATTCAGTAGATGGATGTAACCAAGAAAAAGATGCAGTTAATTACATAGAGAAAAATCCAGAATTCAACAGTCTCAGTATAATAAAAAGGGAAAAGGAAAAAGAGAATGCATGCATGATCATTATTGAAATTTCTCGTTTTCTGCTTTTCATTCTTCATTTATCTTCGGAGAAGAAGTGGTTGATGGCGGGCATGATCTCCGGCGGGCGAGTGCGGAGGAACTTGCGTAGGCCATGCTCAGAGTATTTCTCTCCTTCTTCGCCGTTGTCTAGCACCCCCGACCTCCGATGAAGCTTGTTGATCCTGCGCATAAAATTCGACAAATTTTCTCATTAGCGTCGGTGAATCGAATTCAATTATTACAGACAAATTTGTCAGCGAAGTATCCGAATGTACAGATCATGACACATACCTAACATCGGGGTTCAGAACAACGTTCCTTGTGAGCTGAAATGCGCACATACCGGTCACAAAGGCCATCGCTGCCATCAACGGATACACCTGACAACGCAAAGGCGGGAGAAAGAAAACTTGTCAACCCAAGATGCAAATCGCCCTCGCCTTCAAAACCAGCTTCATCCGACATGACATAGACATGCACTCGACAGGTGTAAAAGCCCGTATAGGCAAAGACACCTACATGTAAAGAATGAGTAAAACCGACACGGACACGGACACGGACACGGACATGCGTATCAATGTAAAAAGCAACCATGAACTTACTCAAACAACGTATCTTCTAACGTATCTTTTAAGAGCGTGACATGTGGTTTACTCAATCAAGCAAAACAAAATGACCAACATCATCGTACCTCTGGCCTCACCCAACGTGCCATTGCAAAGGCGATCTCCTCTTTGCTCTCTCTCTCTCTCTCTCTCTCTCTCTCTCTGTGCCTCGTATGCCAAAAAGATATGAGACTTTCAAAAGCTGTGTACGTGGGATTAAGGAGGGTTCGAATGTTTATTTATACAGTGTCTCTTGAGAGGGAAGAAAGAACAGAACAGCCAGGAATTGGAAAAGTATCGAATGACTTGGCGAGAGAGGAAGGTTCGATGCTGGGCTCTTCTCGCCATTCCAGTGGGCTCGAAGTCTAACCTTTGACTCCAGCACTAAATACCAGGGGCTGAGCCTCCTGTTTTCTTTTGTTTTTCCTTCTTTCCTTATATGGTTTTCGCGTCTGGCCGTGCTCGTCAAGGTAACGAGTGACCGTAATGAATGTGACACCATTGTTAGGGTTTCAATTTGCTGTCGAAGCTGTGGCTGCATGGAGTCCAACATCCTCCATCACTAAATTTTATATTTTGTCTTCTGCTGACCTTCCATGTGCCGTTATGTAACTTTCGAGTTCCAACATGTCACTTGATAAGAAAAGAAGAAGAAGAACAACCCCTAAATAATATTAGTGCAATATCTATATCTATATTTTATGAGCATTTATCAAGTTGGTTGCTCAGCTCCTTCGAACGAACAGATACTTAGCCATAAAAAAGTATTAGTTGCTTATTAAGATAACCAATAATTACAACAGTAGAAGGGAAAATGTGTGATGGATTGGTCGATGAAAGCTCACTCGAGCAACACATAATAGACGCAATATTACATTCAATTAACAAGGGAAAATTACCAAAAAGTCTAAAGCCTATTGTAATTGTGCTAATTTAGTTATAATTTTTTTTTTGCCAATTCAGCCCATCTGGCCAATTTTACCCGGCTGGCGTTGATGTGGACGTCGGCTGGCCGGCCAACACTGACGTGGATAATTTTTAATAATATTTTTATTTTTTTTCCGATTTTTTATTAATATATTTTTCTTTTCTTTTTTTCTTTTTCCTTTTATTTTTTATTTTCTTCCTTCTAATCTTTTTTTTTTCCACTTGCTGGCCACTGGGCGACGCTTGGGGGCCACAGGTGAGGCCTTGGCCACCTTTGCCTTCAGTCGGCGAGGCCCTGGTGATGTGAGCGAAGGCGGCTAAGGCATCGCCAACTGCAGGCAAGGTTGACTTCACCCCCAACTAGCAAGGGCTTCGAGGCCCTCATCGGAGCCCTAAAAAAAGAAGGAAGAAAAGAAAATTAATAAAAAAATTGAGTAAAATAAAATATTATTAAAAATTGTCCTCGTTAGCGTAAGCTAGCCAACCGGCATCCACGTCAGTGTTGATTGGACAAAATTGACCAAATGGACTGAATTGGCACATATGCCAAATGCTTAGAACTGAATTGGCAAAAAAACAAAGATTTTACGACGAAATTGGCACAGTTGCAATAGGTTCATGACTATTTTGGTAATTTTCCTCAATTAGCACATATGTATCAAGTGTCCATATATATTTTTTTCTATTCATTGACTAATATTAAGGGTCAATATTAACCAGCATATCCAAAATATCTGTAAACCATGCTTAAAGAGAACAACTCGATCTTTAAAATATTAATTGAATATAATACCAAAGAGTTCAACGCATTTCACTTTTTCTCGATAATCTAAAAGGGTTGTGAAACACGTCAAGTATGATAAAGAGAAATCCATACAAAGCATGAACCAAACGGGACGTGAGAAATCGAATTCAATACCAACTTGAAATTGAGTGGGCAGCCGTTTGTGCGTGAATGCATTTCCCATATTTTTATAATTTGCGGGCGTGAGATTCAGCAGGAATTTGCAGCTTGTGTTGGCGACGACAAGCCAAGTGGGCTGCGGGCTTATCCATTAAAGATGATTAGGGTTTCGTGGAGCAAATTCCTGCGTACTGAAACCTGAATGATTCTGCTATGTTTATCCATTTGACGTGATGAGGACGTGGCAGAAAAGATCGCGACAATTGCAAATTAAACCTAAGGAAGAACGCACGAAACATTTCGGCGTATTAGGCAGAGATGCCAGCATAACCGCATAGTTTAAGCTTCTAGTTGGATGGATAAAACATTATATTAACTTTTCATAAGAGAGTGAGGTTGATCGAGATAGTCGTATTTGTTAAGCATATCAAACGGGACGGGTCGGAATTCCAAAATTGTGGTCACATGTATCGTTCAAAAAGTTCTTTAGCGTCTTTGCATTTTCGCTGCTTCTGCATTCTGGCGTGCGCTTTGCTCCGATCTTCGTTTGAGGCTCCACCCGTGAATCCTTACATCAATTCCGCAGTTTTATGGGTCTTGTTGCCGACATCCTGCTTCTCGCCTGTCCGGCCAACCACCGGCGCCGTCGCCACGCCCACCGCCAATTGGGCCGCCGCTTTGAAGGAGGTTCGGCTCGGAGACAAAAAGTCGTGTGGGCCTCGATTCGATTCTTGTCCTCTTCACAAGGGCCTTTGGGCTTAGGTTTGTAAAGGATCGTCCAAAGACCCTTTTCTTTAGAAAAAGAAAGAGAAATTGTTCACCAGATTATGGCCGGTGGGTACGACCCAAATCACTATTTGCTATACGCAGCTGTATCCCAAGGGCATTTCCTCGACGTGTATATAATCTTTCGGGATAATTTCAAAAACATATATACACTTTTTATTCCAATATCAAATTGAGCCCTGAGTTTTGTAAATCTACAATATACTTTTCCAAACGAAATCCTTAAATTCAAAATGACCAATCAACCCTCAAACTCATCCAAATTTTAAACCATTCCCTCTTTTCTCTCTCTCACACGCACACGCTTGGCTCTTTTCATCTCCCTCTTTTCAACCATGGCCGGCTTCAAGCTCCGGTCGAGCTCGAGGGATCTGGATTGAGCTTTGTTGACATCAAGTGGAGCTTGACTTGAGTCGAGCTTGATGTTAGTGGAGCTCGACAAGTTACGGTCCAATTGGGGTGGCGGTTGAAGGTGAACGGCCGTGCAACGGGTTCGGCAACGCGGGGAGGGAGGGGCGACTGTGTTTGGATTTTCGGCAAGTGGGCTTTTATGGTGGTTTTGAAATGGGGAGAGAGGCAAAATTGAAAGGAAAATGGAAAATTCGTAAATAGGATCATATGTTAGATGCAACTTGGAATGTTAATGGTAAGTTTTCAAGACTCAAGATACAAATTGATATAATATCAAAATGTGACGGATCCCTTTTGTTGCTTTTCTTAATTTTTATTTGCTTTACAAAAATATTATACATGTGAAATCCATCAAGTCCGACGGTTTAGATACATGCAAGATGCATCGGATGATTCGGATCCATCTGATGACTTTTCTAAGCAAGACCCCATTAACGAGCGCCCGGAGATGGTCTTCAAGAGGTCGTTGACAGTCGAGCATCTGCTGCAACGGGCAGGGAAACTTCCATTTCTGCTGTGCTGTTGCCAAAACCAAACCTCGGACTGACTGATTATGAAGAGGAGACACTGTACGGTGGATACGGTCTCAATCCAAAAGTTGTCTTGAGAGAAATTCGGGGAAGATATAGAAAAAGTACACAGTCGACACAACAAAATGCTTCTCTTAATTTAAACACTGTGAAAGACTTCGTGAAAATGTTTCCCTGCCTCAAACCCTTTGTAATACACCTGGAAAAATCTATGCATACTACTCCGAGAAAGTCTACAATTTCTGATAAACGTTTGCACCGAAACAACAGTCTTTCCACGACATAATCCCACTTTCTGACTTATTTACACCAAGAAGTTCTTGAGATTCAAGGCCTAAGGGGCTTCTCAAGAACTGCAGAGAAGAAAAACTCATCCTCCGACTTATCACTCTTGGGCACAACCCTCCACAGCAGCTTCCTGTACCTCAGCCTCTCGAACTCGTCCACATACATCTTCACGTCTTCCTTCTTGCAGAAGAACCGGTCCACCCAGAGCAACCCCCTCGGTCTCAGGACCCGGTCCCAATCGAACAGCACAAACTGAAGCAGCTCGGCACCGACCCACCCGTCCAGGAACAGGCTCGAGTGCACGATGTCGAGTGTGTTGTCGAAGAAGGGCAATCTTGAGCCGACCGAGACGTAGAGCGGAAGCAGACCCCTCAGCGCGATCACCTCGTTGAATGGCGCCCCAAGGTTCAGTGTGGCTGGGGCGACCGTCACGTTCTTCTCCCTCATGAGGGCGGCAAAGCTCCCAGTTGTTGGGCCAAAGTCCAGCCCAACCCGGATCTCCCCGGGCTTCAGCGCAAGGACCTGGTCGATGGTGAACTCGGCCAATTCCGACTTGTTGGCTGGCACTTCCCACCTTCGCTTCGAGAGGTCAAAGCAGTCCGAGCACTTGAAGAAGCCCCTTTTGTTCACTGTTTGATTGGAGAGGAGGCATTGATAGTCCTTGCACTTGTAGTTGCTCCACAATATGTTTACATCCCTAGGCTGAGTCCACAGAGAGTTGCTTAAGGGCATTGGCATCGTGTAGTTTGGTGGTGTTCTTGAGAAGCATCTCCTTCTCGGCAATGGGTCACAGCCACTGATGATGAGCCTCTGAGCCAAGTCCCAATCGTCTGGGCACGTCCCGAACAACTTGTAACTCATGAACCGGTCTAAGTTAGAAGCCATGGCCGCGCAGGCCATTCCTATCGATGGATTAACTGCTTCGACGCCGAGAAAAGTCTTTTTGCCCGCGACCCTGTTCGGTTTAGGTGAAGTGTAATTCTTGAGCTCCCCTGCCATGAAGACATGATTGCCGATGAATTCCTCTGATGCATCTGCTTTCGATTCCTCTGGATCGCTTGAATCTTCATCAACATTGCTCATTTCGGTGGCATTAGCTGGCAGATTGCTCACATGATGTGATAGGCGAGTGGCGAGCTTGTCCAAAGCCACGGCGATGCGGATGACTTGATCGGAGAATTTGGCCAGGGATTTCACTTCCTCAGTGTCGGAGTGAATCTGCTCTAGTAACACGCCGACTTGTGTTTGCAAGTCGAAGATTTTGCCGTGGAAGGAAAGAGGTAAGGGAGGTTGTTCCTGGGAGATTTCGGTCGGGGTAGGGAAGACATTCCGCGGGAAGTAGATTGTCGAACCTAGGATGATCAGTGTGAGCAGACTGATGAAGAAGAGAAGGCACAACAGTAGCCTGGGAAGATTGGTTCCTGGAAGCCATTTCAATGGCTTGCCGGAATTTTGTTTCAGCATTTTTTTTGAACCCAAGTTTTTTCCTTAACTGCAACTCAGTAGTGTTCCCATTTCAGATGTTGACTATGTAGATACCATAGGTGAATATTTTATGTTTGGTCTTTCCAAGACGCCTGATTTTCAGCCTAACACATGATTCTTTGGACCATAAATCTAGGCAAAGCTTCTTATTTTGCACGGTGTTACAGCAATAATTAATGTTTTCCAAGGGTTCCTTTACTGGAGCTGTAAGCAAATTTTTGGATTGGAGATCAAAATTGAAGTAGATGAACAAACGGACTGACGCCAACGATACTGATGAAAGCTTTTAACTTGTGTCGAAGTGAAGTCCAGAAAATTCTTCCTTTGCTTCCTCCTCTATTACAACAGCTCGCTAACAGCAATATATAACATTGGAAGGGATGAGACTCCATCGGATCAGTTCGATGTCGAAACATTCACATTGTCCATTGATGGAAACATAACTAAAGAAGAGGAATTGATTTGATTCAACCCTCTGTGTTTTTCTACTTGCCTAGTTGAGCGTCCCATTTGGGATAGCATGGTTGTACACCCCCAGATGTGACCTTTTGCACTGCTAGCCAACCAGTTCCCCCATAAGATGTCCAAGGTAGCAACTGTGACTTGACTTGACTTGATTTCTAAAAAGCGGGGCGAGAAATGTTGCAATCCAACGCCAGTACAGAAAACTTGCAAAATCATATTCCTCAAAAAAGTGAGAGACACATGCATTGTCCCCAGAAAGTGGGCAACAGAAGGCACCTGAAATGGAAGTTTCGGACAAAATCAAGAACCAGTGAACCATTTCAATTCGAGGAAGCACCTCAAGTGATTCGTCTGGTCTGAAAATAGAGAGCGCTAATGTTGTGAAGCATCCTTTTGAGCATAGCACAAGATCAAAAGAGAAGCCCATAAAGGAGTCTACACAGAACTCTTCATCATTTTCATAGTCAATATCTCAGCAGTGCCGCAAAAAAACAACACATTGCTTTTCTTTCGGATGGGCAGGAAAAAAAAAATGTATCTGTCATCTATCCTTGCAAATGACAGAAGGCACACCTGTCTTCCATCTAGATATCTAAATTCATTTGTCTAAAACCCATTCACAACTCTCTCAAAATTGCTCGCATATTTACTGTCAAGGACAGCATAAATAGGTGAGCAGTCAAAACCTTTATATGCTTTACCGACTTATTCCTCGTCATCAGTGTTGTCTTCCTCCGTATTGTCCTTCACTTCCTCCGCACCCTCCGCTTCTTCTTCCTCATTACGACAACCCACTCTGCCTCTTTGGCGTGATCTGGCATAATCCTCAAGTGATGAAGAGGGAAATATATCTCCCACCTTGTTTGCTTTCTCAGTGGCAGATTTCTCTGAATTATCATCTTTCCCTGAACTATTATCTTTTGACTTGTTCATCTGTTAAAGGGATGAAAGAAAACAACACTGAGGATGGTTTTGGCGAAAATAAAAAATACAAATGTAAGTATAAGCAGAGTATAAAGGAACACAATAGAAGGAACAGTACTAGTCTAAACCCGAAGTCACTATTCAGAAATTTGACTGTTTTCGAGACTTACACTCTTAAGTAGGCAATGATGTTGGACTATTCCTAACGCTTGCAAACCAATACAAGAAGCATGCCAGAAGAAATTTCAAGCAATGTCTCCTAAATGCATCGCAAAGCCACAATAATTGCCAAAAGAAATCAGCTAGGGAAACTTACAGCACGAAGTAGACTTCTTCTATCCCTTTCTCGAGCATTCTTAATTGCCTGTACAAAATGGAGGCTATCTCTTTAGAAGTGAAAGTTGATTGGGGAAAAATTAGAAAATGCAAAAAGGTTCTCTCGGGTTTCGAACAAGAAATGAAAAGGGTTTTGTGAACCGACCTCCTCGAGTGCTTTTTGCTCTGCTTCCACTTCGGAAGAGTCTCTGAAGGAACATAGAAAACAAATTCAGTTCCATTTCAAAGAGGGCGAAGCTCGAAAAGCAAAACACAATCCTCAATCGAGTTTCAAAAGACAAACCACCTGCCAACTAAATTGTCGACTCGGCAACGACACTTAGCGCACACATTCTGCTCCTTGGCACATCCTAAATCAGCATCAAACCTCCATGAATGCAAGCAAAACAACACAACCTTTCTACACCGATAAATTCGCTGATCGACAAGTTTTGGCGAACCGATGGCCATTCAAGCTCAAAGAAACTGGCACAAATGCACACAAAGGGAGCCGAAACTAACCAGAGCAAAGATTGTGGTACGCTTGACGAACAGCCCTCCTACAGCACTTCTGACTACAACAACATTCAGGACAAAGGAACGATTTTTACCGCTTCGCAGCGAACCGACACGAGCAAACACGCCAAAGAAACGATTTTTACCACTTCGCAGGTTCGGTGAGGGGCTTGTACTTGCCGTAGCGGCGTTTCCACTCGATCTGCTCCTTGCACCGAGGGCAAACTCCGGTGACCTCGGAGTAGGGCCGGAACCTCCCTCCGACTTCCTGAATCGCAACCGGCAATCAAAGCTAAGCCTCACTCCCCCCTCCCCCCATCCCCCAATCCCTCTCGATTCAAAAAATTAGGGATCCGAACGGCGCGAATTGACCATCGGACGAACGAAGGAGCTAGGGTTTCCGATTTACCGTCTCGTTGATCTTGACGCCGGCGTTGGGCTTCCAGGCGTAGGCGTTCTGGTGCTTCGGTGGGCCACGCCGACTGCTCATCTCCTCTCCTTCTTCTTCTTCTTCTTCTGCGATGAGCTCGTTCTGCAGGGCGGCTCCGGCTATGACTATGAGCGCTCAAGCTGCACAGTGCATGGAGGCTGCTGAAGCATTTTTTTAGGTCAAAAGTACATGTTCTATGCACCTTCATATTCATACAACATTTTTTTTTAAACTTAGGAACTTAGGAACTTTTTAATTTAATGACGTCAATAATGTATAGGTATCTATCGAGTCGGATGGTGTTAACACGATTTACGTATCCAGATTTTCTCAGATTCGGGCTGTATAACTCGAGTCTTGATGCTGTTCTTAATCGATGGGGAAATTCGAGTTTGACTTTATTCGGTATTAATTTATTTGGGTAAAGTAGGCTATTGTGTTTGATTGAGTTTACGGGCGGAATGAATCGAGTACCATCAAATTCGGGCTCGCCTGACCCTAAGATTTGAACAGTGTTCAAATTTGATTTGAACCTGATAAGAATGTACATGAGTTGAGGTTTTGTATATTTGATGAGCTCCATAGCTCATGAGTTGCTCTCCTCGCTTTGTAGATCTAGCGGTACAAATTACCTTCGTAACCATCATTGATGGTATGCCACATTCATTACGTTGTATAAGAGAAAGTCGATGTTCAAATTACAAATTTGGGCATCTTTTCAGTGATTTTATGAAATTCATAAGTTTTTGTTCACTAAATTCGTCCCAATTTATAAGCTAATTTGAAGTTATTGTGCATGCATTCTTGAGTGTAAGTCAATTCATACCGATAGAACGTAGTTATAAGTGCATCATAAGCCAAACTTATATCCGGCAGGCGATTTAGTTTTAAAATTTTCTCATCGTGAAATTAAATTCCAAAACTTACAAACATCGTGTCATCAAGTATTTTCACGGGTCCGTAAATTTTATATGGTCATAGAATCAAGAAATTCGTATCGAGTGCCACGGAAAAATGCTTCCCGTCACTCGAACGTATCGAACCTAGTAAAAACACTCAAGTTACCTGCCGCTCGCAAATTTTAGAACTCGACCGCGTTATCCCAAAAGTTCTAATACAGTTGAGTATTGCAGTCCTAATGCAAATTTGAAGGCTCTTTGATACATTCAGAACTTACGATACACATTCATTAGACAAACGCACGATACATTCGACAGATTTTCTTCGACGACGAAGTGGAATCGCCATTGCTTGATCCCTCCGAACTCGTAACCTCCATGTCTCCGAAGATCGATCTGCACTTAGCTGACCGCCTTTGTAACGAAAAGAGACATCATTGGCGTGCATCGAACCCTTTTGGATCATGGATGGAAGGGTCCAGAGGCGCAGGCAGGAGACCATCAACAAGGACACTTGGTGCGGCAATAATTGTCACAGCGTGCCGGCCGGTTTTTAGGCGGAGGGCAAGGCGTGTACCGTACATTTTGGGAGTTGCGGCCGCACCCGGCGGTGTTCTGGTCCAGAGGAGACCCGCCCCCGGCGGCCGCCAGGCTGGCGCCCAGCATGCCCGGATCCGCCATCCCCTCCAGCTCCGGCCGCAGGTCGGCTATCCGGCAGCCGCCCGCGCCGGCGTCGCACGGCGGCGGTGGCGGGGCGGCAGCGGCGACGACGGAGAGGTTGCGCCCGGGCGGCCACGCCGCGGCGGCGGCTCGACACGGGAAGGAGAGGGCGAGGACCGACAGGAAGGGAAGGAGGAGAGCCTTGTTCAGGTCGAGCGCCATAGGGGGAGAGGATATCGAAACCGGCTGCCGTGGGGTTCAATGGGGGCGGGGAGGCACGCGTGCTGGCAGCGATGGGGGATTATGGACTCTTCAAAAGGGTTCGCGAACAGCCAGTCCGTGTGAAGAACTCACAAACGACTTGTAAAGATTCGTGGCTAGTCTGCTTTTAAGTCCGGAGCAATAATTGCCCCAGCCCCACGCGCATGGCTGAAGCAGACATGATTCATCGATAGGAGAGCCAAGGTCCCGACCACCCCCAGGTGTCGGCCAGCTGGGGGGAGCGCTTTGATTTGAATGCAGAAATTGCGTTCCAGTCCAACGCCACGGGTCCCCCACGCACATGGCTTCGGACTATCTCCACTACCGCTGATGCGCGAGCTTCGCGAGCGAGCACGATTTCGAGCGCTCTCATTTTCAGCTCGCGCGAAGCAACAACTAACTTTCTTTCGCTAATTGGCTGAAGCAGACGCGATTCATCAGCATGAAAGCCAAGTCCCGACCCCCCAAGGTGTTGGTTTCAATGGAGCAGATCGTGTATATCGTGTTCCATATCGCATCGATCCGGAGTGATCTTATGGCTCGGGAATGTCGTCTCGTGGGTGGAGTCTTATCTGGTGTACATGGATGAGATGCTTTGCATGGATCGACGGTGATTAGTTGGATTGGAAATCTGAATGTCTCCTTACGGCAAATGAGCTCCATGCATGTTGGGCTCGATCTCAACGTTGGTCATAACTGAATGAGGCGTAGGAGATGGAGAGAGTAAGAGATAGTTGGAACTGAGAGGGGTGAGGGAGGGAGGGAGGGCGAAACTACAAGAACGAGTCAGCACGTCTTTATCGTCGCCCCCGAGGAGAGTTGGAGGCGTTAGTAGTTCGACGGCTGTGGTGCGAACTTCCAAGCACACTATTTTTCCATTGTCATTATCGCGATCTTCCCGACAGACATGTTGGGAAAAAGACGGGTTTAGAGGTAATGTCGAGTTGAGGACTAACGGTCATCAATCGGCACGGATTTTCCCAAATCCTTACCTCACAAGACGTTAGGGTACTATGGTTGAAATTTATTTTTCTATGAAGTCCAACCTAAATGGGAGTCACCACTAGCCTATTGGGCTGGCTAAAAGCCAAGTGAGGCGTGGCGGATACCTCACTTTCTAGGCAATCAGAAATTTAGGGTCAGTGATTTGATTACAGTAATTGTCTAACTAATATCCTTTTGGTACCCTAAATTGGTTGGTTTGTTACCAAAATGATGCCTTTGACCATTTTATTAATCCGTGCCACTAAACAGTGTCTGTGCATGAGTGCGCAATCAAGGAAAAATAAACAAGCACAATCAGTGCAATAAAAGTAAAGTGTACTTAAGTGAATTCAACAAAGTATCGAATAAAAATATACATGGCCTTGTTATTAAGCCCTAGGACAACAACCCCTATGAATTAAGTTCAAATTGAGTCCAACTTCTTACCTAAAAGATCGCTGTGCTAATGCTAAACTATCATCAAAGGTGCTCCCTAAAATCCCAAAAACTAAAGGCATGCTAAATAAATAAAACTGAGCCGCACCTAGCGTTAAAATAAAACAACCTAATCAAACTTGCTTCTAAACTATTTTGGATTTTTTTTTTTGAGCTTTTAATTAATTTTTGTTATTCCGAAATGGGGACTTGGGCCCGGTCCCTACGTAAAAGGACAAATTGGAGTCCATGGAAGTGGGCCAAGTTTCCGGGCTCAGCCCACATGCAATAGCCAAATTTGGGCTACACGAGGACACGTTTGGGCTTTTATATGAAACCCAATTTCAAAGCAATTCGAGCCCAATCCAAGCATCCATAAACTAAGCCGAGCCCAGGTCTACCGAAATATAATTTTAAACCCATTACCTTAAAAAACCTCCAACTTTCGCCCCAATTTCAATTCCACCCTAAACTTTTTTTACTTGTCTCATAAAAAAAAACCCTCAACTTTAGATAAAATCTCAATTCTATTCTAAACTTTTTTTGTCACATGAAAAACCCCCAACTTTATGTCCGATCCAAATTTTACCCTAAATTATTTTTCTCGTAAAAAATCCCCAGATTTAAGTTTAGTTTCAATTCTATCCTAATTTTTTTTTTGTCTCATAAAAAGTCATCAAGTTTTACTTGAATCCTAAATCTGCCCCCCTCCTAACCCTCAGTCCAAAATCGCCTTTTAGTGAACTCACGTGACATTTCCATGTCATTGTTCTAGTCTTTCTCCAAATTTCAGATCCAAGAAGATTTACAAGCTAATTTGAAATTTCTGCGCGTACATTCTCGCGTTTACTTCAATGCATATCGATAAAATGTGGTATAAGTGCGTCACAGGCCAAAACTTATATCCCGGAGGCGATTTACTTTTAAATTTTTCTCATCATGAAATTAAATCCCAAAACTTACAAACATCATGTAATCAAGTATTTTCGCTGGATCCGTAGATTTTTATATGGTCATAGGATCAAGAAATTCGTATCGAACGCCATCGAAAAATTCTTCCCGTCGCTCAGAAACTAACGAACCTAGTGAAGATACTTAATTAGACGCGGCTCACAAATTTTAGAACTCAACTACATCATCCAAATAGTTCTAATACAGTAAGTAGTGCAGTCCTAATGCAAAATTTGAAGCCTCTTTGACACATAACATTCCAAAAAAATCGTTCTTCCAGAAAGATAGAAAGCCCTTCATTCTCCTATCTAACGTGGATGAAAATAACGGGAATAGTTGTTATAACGCATGTCAAACTGATGCAACATTCATTACACAAACGTACGATATATTCGGCAGATGTTCTTCGACAGCGATGCGGAATCGCAATTGCTTGATCGATGCCTCCGAACTCGGAACATCCCGTGTCTCCGAAGATCGATCTGCAATAGCTGACTGCCTTTGCAACGAGAAAAATAAAAAATCAAAACACACATTATTGCGTGCATCGAATCCTCTGGATCGTGGAGGGTCCAAAGGCGCAGGAGACCATCAACAAGTATTACAACGGGGGCCGCAAAACGGGCTGCAGCGTGGCGGTTTGTTTTTATCTGGACCGCAAGGAATGTACCGTCTATCTCGCGTCTTGCGGCCGCAGGCGAAGCCGGTTGAGTCCAGAGCAGACCCGGTCCCCGCGGATGCCAGGCTAGCGCCCAGCATGCCCGGATCCGCTATCCCCTCCAGTTCCGGCTGCAGGTTGGCTATGCGGCAGCCCGCCTCCCCGACGCCGCATGGTGGCGAGGCGTCGGTGGCGACAGAGAGGTTGTGCCCGTGAGGCCACGTCGCGGCTCGATATGGGAAGGAGAGGGCAACGATGGACAGAAACGAGAGGAGGAGAGCCTTGTTCAGGTCGAGCTCCATAGCGAGAGGATATCGAACCAGTTGCTGTGGATTCAATGTGGGGGAGGCACGCGCGCTAGAAACGATGGGATTATTGGACTCTTAAAAAGGGTTCGCGGGTGGTGCCTACCGGGGCCCCCGGGAGAGCGACCTAAAATAAGATCAAAATCGATAATAATCCATTAGTTAGGACCACCAAGATTGAAAATAGATTCAATTATTCGTACATAAAGTTCGATAGGGTTTAAGGTGGGCTAAGCGGATCGAGATGGGCACGCGAACATCAGTCCATGTGCAGAACTCGTAAAGATTCGTGGCTAGTCTGCTTAAGTCCAAAACAACAATTCCCCCCACGCACATGGCTGAAGCAGACACGATTCGTCGACATGAAAGCCAAGTCCCAACCCCCCAAGGTGTTGGTTTCAATGTAGTACATCGTATACTGCGGTCCAGATCGCATCGATCCAGAGTGATCTTAGGGCTCAAGAATGTCGTCTCGTGGGCGGAGTCTTTAACTGGTTTACATGGATGAGATGCTTTGCGTGGATTGACGGTGATTAGTTGGACTGGAAATTTGAATGTCTCTTTACGACAAATGAGCCGGCTTAATCTCAATGTTGTTCATAACTGAGTGAGGAGCAGAAGATAGAGAGAGTAAGAGACGGGGGGAATTGAGAGGGGCTAGAGAGGGAGGGAGGGAGAGAGGGCGAAACCGCAACAACGAGCCAGCACATCTTTGTCGTCGCCGCCAAGGGGGGTTGGAGGCATTAGTAGTTTGATGATTATGGTGCGAACTTCCAAGCACACTAATTTTCCTTTGTCATTGTTGCAATCTTCTGGACAGGCACATCAGGAAAAAGACGGGTTTAGAGGTAATGTCGAGTTGAGGACTAACGGTCATCAATCGACGTGGGTTTTCCCAAACCATTACCTCGTGCGACGTTAGGGTATTGTGATTGAAATTTATTTATCTATGAAGTCCAACCTAAATGGAGTCACCACTAGCCTTTCAGACCGGAGAGAAGCCAAGTGACGCATGGAAGATATTTCACTTCCAATGCAACCAGAGATTTAGGATCGCTGACTGGATTACATTAATTGTCTAACTAATATCCATTTGGTACCCTAAATTGGTTGGTTTGTTAGCAAAATGATTCAGGCAATCTTCGACCATTTTATTAACCTATGCCATTGAACAACGTTCGTGCATGAGTGCACAATCAAGGAAAAATAAACAAGCACAATCAATGCGATAAAAGTAAAGTGTATGGAAATAAATTCAACGAAGTATTGAATAAAAAATATACACGGCCTTTTTATTAAGCCCTAGGACAACAACTCTTATGAATTAAGTTCAAATTGAGTCCAACTTCTTACCTAAAAGATCGCTATACTAAAGCTAAACTATCATCAAAGGTGCTCCCTAAAATCCCAAAATTAAAGGCATGCTAACTAAATAAAACTGAGCCACACCTAGCCTTAAAACAAAACAACTAATCAAAACTTGCTTCTAAACAATTTTCTAATTTAAAAAATAATAATTTATTTTAGATTTTTTTTGAATTTTTTGATTAATTTCTTTATTCCGAAAATGGGGGACTCGGATTGCACCCTTGGGCCCGGTCCCTACGTAAGGTCAAATTGGACTCCATTGAAGTGGGCCTAGTTTCCGGGCTCAGTCCACATGCAAAAGAGAAATTTGGGCTACACGAGGACACGTTTGGGCTTTTATGAAACCCAATTTCAAATGCAATTCGAGCCCAATCCAAACATCCATAAACTAAGCCAAGCCCAGGTCTACCGAAATATAACTTTAAACCCATTACCTTAAAAAACCTCAGACTTTCGCCTCAATTTCAATTTCACCCTAAACTTTTTTTACTTGTATTATAAAAAAAACTCTCAACTTTAGATGAAATCTCATTTCTATTTTAAATTTTTTTTGTCACATGAAAAACCCCCAACTTTATGTTCTATCCAAATTTTACCCTAAACATTTTTTTCTCATAAAAAATCCCCAGATTTAGGTTTAGTTTCAATTCTATCCTAATTTTTTTTTGTCTCATAAAAAGTCATCAAGTTTTACTTGAATCCTAAATCTACCCCCCACTAACCCTCAGTCCAAAATCTCCTTTTAGTGAACTCACGTGACATTTCCATGTCATTGTTCTAGTCTTCTCCAAATTTGAGATCCAAGAAGATTTACAAGCTAATTTGAAATTTCTGCGCATGCATTCTTGCGTTTACTTCAATGCTTATCGATAAAATGTGGTATAAGTGTGTCACAAGTAAAACTTACATCTGGGAGGCGATTTACTTTTAAATTTTTCTCATCATGAATTAAATCCCAAAACTTACAAACATCATGTAATCAAGTATTTTCGCTGGATCCGTAGATTTTTATATGGTCATAGGATTAAGAAATTCGTATCGAGCGCCGTCGAAAAATTCTTCCCTGTCGCTAAAAAATTAACGAACCTAGCGAAGATACTTAATTAGACGTCACTCACAAATTTTAGAACACAACTGCATTACCCAAATAGTTCTAATACAGTAAGTACTGCAGTCCTAATGCAAAATTTGAAGGCTCTTTGATACATAACATCCCAAAAAATGGTTCTTCCAGAAAGATAGAAAGCCCTTCATTCTCCTATCTAACGTGGATGAAAATAACGGGAATGCTTGTTATAACGCATGTCAAACCGATGCACCATTTATTAGACAAACGTACGATACATTCGACAGATGTTATTCGACAACGATGCAGAATCGCAATTGCTTGATCGATGCCTCCGAAGTCGGAACATCCCATGTCTCCGAAGATCGATCTGCAAAAGCTGACTGCCTTTGCAACGAGAAAAATAAAAAATTAAAACACATTATTGCGTGCATCGAATCCTCTGGATCGTGGAGGGTCCAAAGGCGCTGGAGACCATCAACAAGGACAACTGGGGCGGCAATACGCGCTGCAGCGTGGCGGTGGGTTTCCTTCTGGTGTGCAAGGCGTGTACCGTCCATTTGGCAAGTTGCGGCCGCAGCCGGCGCTGTTCTGGTCCAGAGCAGACCCGGTCCCGGCGGCCGCCAGGCTAGCGCCCAGCATGCCCGGATCCGCTATCCCCACCAGCTCCGGCTGCAGGTCGGCTATGCGGCAGCCGGCCTCGCCGACGACGCACGGCGGCGAGGCGGTGGCGACGACGGAGAGGTTGTGCCGGGGCGGCCACGTCGCGGCTCGACATGGGAAGGAGAGGGCGAGGATGGACAGAAACGAGAGGAGGAGAGCCTTGTTCAGGTCGAGCTCCATAGCGACAGGATGTCGAATCAGTTGCGGTGGGTTTATGATGGGGAAGGGTCGAAACGGAGGTCACCGACAGCGTACAGGACACGATGGGATTAGACTTTAAAAAAGGTGTTCACGGATCGTGCCCACCTGGGTCCTCGAGGAAAGCGACCTGAAGTTAGATTAATCGAAATAATTCATCACGTAGGACCACCATTATTGGAGATGTATTCAATTATTGCATATAAAGTTGATTGAAATCCCGGTGGGCGCTCGGTGTCCAAGAACGTAATTGCTCGCCCGGACTCACTCATTTCGTCCTTCGAGCCCCGAACCCGGACGGGATCGGTATGCCGCCGGGCAAATACCTTCTAATGCGACTGGTAAGATGCTATGAACTACTTTTGTCCTAGTGCTCCCCACATCGGCAAAGTGACCGCTGAAAGCATGATATATGGTAGAAGGAATCCAGTACCTGCAGATATCAAGGCTCATACATGTAGCAATCGGAAGATTAGATGTTAAGGCTTTGTGCTTGATGTAGCTGAACTTTGCGTCTCAGGTGAAGGATTCAAGATGGCCTTCTGGCTTTGTCAGTGATGTGAAGGAGAAGGGTCGTTGCTCAAGTGTTCGGGATATGTGTGAGAAGTGAGAAATCGTGACACTTGAAGATGCTATCGTACGTACACTCTAATCGAATGCGTTAACCTTAGAAGACGTATGCGGGATGCATACATTAAACCGATAAGTCCAATTACAATTGCAGTTTGCGGTTACTAAAATCCTCGACAAATACAGATCTACGTGCAAATTCTTACAGTTGACAGTTTGGGGACCACCAGGCTGGAACAGAAGGAAGCGGACACTAGCAGACGCAATTTGGAACGTTCATCAACAGTGAGGGTAGTTCCTGTTGTGAATGTCACAATGTGGTTTCCTGTTCGGCGGTGGAAGACAATTGTACCGATTATCACGGCCTCCGCCACAGGCGGGAGATTCTTGGACTAGAGTCATGTAGACGTTGTTATCGTTCGAGCCCGCGACGAGCTCCAACTCCGGTTGCTGGTAAGCAATGAGGCACTCGGCTGCACCGCTGATGCCATTGCACGGCGGGGGAGTGGCGGAGGCGTTGAGGTCTCCAGGTGCGGCTTCGCAGGAGAGGCCGGCGACTGTCAACAGATACGAAAGGAAGAGAGCTTTCTTCAAATTGAGTTGCATGGTGGTGACTCTGGCCCGTTGCTTTTCAGTGTTCCCTAAGGACTGGAAGAGCTCTCAAAGATGATGAGCCTCTGTTTGTGCCTGTGTTCGTGTATGTGTGGATATAAATAGAGGACGGTAAGGGAAAATGAGATCAAAGAAAAATGACACAAAATAATTGATAAACTTTGGTCCAATATGCAATATTGTCCTGAACTTTAGTCCAATGTTCATTGGCATCCCTAAACGTTTAATTTGTTCGATGTGATTCCTACACTTTTGGTACATATTCAATTTAGTCTATGGACTATAGGAAAATGTTCGATATTGTTCTTTCATTAATTCAATTTTAGGGACAATATTGAACATGTTCGTATAGTCCAGGGACTAGATTGAACATGTACCAAAAATTCATCATGAATTACATTGAATAAATTAAAAATCCAGGGACGATATTGCACATTAGACTAAATTTCCGTGATCATATTAAATAAATTACAAGTTCATGGACAACATTGTAAATTTGGCCAACGTTTGAGGACCATTTGTGTAATTATTTCTAAGGTCAATAGATGACTACCCCTCGCGCTCCATCACCCTATCGTTCAAGATAAACAAAAAGATAAATGAATTTACATAATAATAAACGCAAGAGTATCTATCGTGACGAAGCCGCAATAATGCGCATTTCCTATGTATTTATTTGGGAAGATTGCGACTTTAAATCCTAAACCTTATGTAAAATATCAATCTAGTCCTAAACCAGTTCAATCAAGTCCCAAACTTGATTAGAAAATACAATCGAGTCCTAAAATTTTCAATTGATTTGATTAAGTCTTAAAACATTGTTAAAAAATGCAATTGAGCCCTAAACCTCGTATCGAAATTGTAATTTAGTATTTCTCATCCAAAAGACTTTGATTGCGCTTTTTAAAAAAGATTCAGGACTTGATTGAATCAATTGAAAGATTTTAAAAAATTGTTCTTTCTATACACAAGATTTAGAATTTGCGATGCACTTTTTCGTAATTATTTCGAAAACAGAAAGTGTCCATCATTCCCATGTGATGGTCTGCTTAAGTCCAAAACTACAGTCCCCCACGCACATGGCTTCAGACCATCTCCTCCGCTAAAGCCTGAGATTCGCAAGCAGACACGATTTTGAGCGCGCCCTCATTTTCAATCCACGCAGAGCAAACAACTTTTCCAATTTGGATGTTTCGTTTGTGCCCGTTCCTACGATTCGTCACCATGAAAGCCAAGTCCCAACCACCCGAGGCGTCCGTCGGCCGAAGCGGCACTTTGATATGAATGCAGTAGATCATATATCGTGTTCTAATCGCACCGACTCGGAGTGATCTTTAGGGGCTCAGGAGTGTTGCGTTGGAAAAAAATTAGATGATATGAAAAATAAGAATCGTTAGAAATATGTTGAAAAAGATGAGAAAATAAGATAAATTATTTGGGGCATGCAAACACTGTTCTTAAGGATAATTTTGTCCCTTGGAGTACGAAAGTTGGTGCTTTCTTTATTCCACATAGAATAGTAGAATGACTAGGAACAACGTTATGTGTATAACCAAGTGAAGAAAGGAAAGATATGTAAAGAGAAAAACGAATATTCTTGTTTTGATATATATCTCACTTTTTAATTACGTTCGGAGTAACAATTTGTAAGTAAAAGAAAGAGAGAGCCGTTTTTCATCAGCAATTCTTGCATTTAAATGCAAAACCTTACAAATCATTGCAAATTGATAACAGTCAAGATTGTTACAAAAACGTTACTAAACCATTATAAAACGTTACGAAACCATTATAAATTAATGGCAGATGACAGTAAAAAATTGTTACAATAACAATACATTTTAATATATACAATAATTCCTCACATATTTCAAAAGGCTTTGAAAAGAAATGAAAGAATAATGTTGGGTTATTGGAATGTAATGCATCGAAATTGGTGCTTGTTTCGCTATAAACCATACCTAGAAAGAATGAAATATAATGAAATCATTGGAGAAGTTTGAAACTTCTATAAATTAAGAATTTCTTTTTATGAATTATAAATTTCACCAATCACATTACACTCCCATAAATTTCGTTGTTCAACGCGATCTTGCGCTAATAGGCCATGTACGTGTTTGTTTTATTTATAAGTGTTCTAGATTATTGCCAATAATTATTATAGGAGCCGCCCCACTTCACACTTGTATGGGGGATTCCATCTAGTGTATTCGACAATTTAATACACCACCAATAATGGCTACCGATTCATTAAGAGCTTAGCTCAACCTCTTTTTCATTACATTCCAGTATTATTTTCACCTTAGGAGGGGCAAAAATTTGAATAATGCATCATTAGATTAACAAGTGACTTGTTATTACCAATATGAATCTAATTCATGGAATCGCCAATCACATAAGTTGGGTTATCATCACTGCTATTTTTCTTCCACTGGCTTAAGTCTCATTCCCCTTGATGTATAGTCAGAGGATCGGCCAAAATCAATCGATAAACATAATTCCATCTTTAAGCAATTATTTTATCACATCACGTTTCAATCAGATGTAACACTTTTTACCATTGAAAGTTTCATTCTTTGCAATGGTATTATAGCTTTGCAATGGCGATTACCACTAGGCAATCACGATGCATTTACATAAAAGGTGTTGGTTTCATTCCCTTTCCCAATAACTTGAGCAGTTTTCAAATTACCAAAAAATAATATATATTTTCTTCTCTATCCCCTATTGGACCGTAGGAGTATCAACATTTTGTTTGTAAGTTCATAATAATGCTGAAGAGAGGAATATAAAATTTTCAATATATTTGATGATGAAAAGATAAGGAGTGCATAAGCCTATTTATAGGCTTTACAGGTCAACTATCTATGGTAACAAAAAATTACACAATCAATTACAATCAATCACAAAGATATCCAGAACATCGTGAAGATGTCACAAGATATATTATAGATATCTAGGATATCATGAATATACCCATAATATTATAGATATCTGTAATATCGTAAATAATTTAAGATAATCTAAATATATCTAACATCCCCCTTTAAACTCCAGTCCCCTCAAACTCAATGTGACATCGAAGAAGTCAATTGGAGTTTGAAGAAAAGATCTCAAAAACGCCCAGGTGGATGTGCTTTTGTGGTTATATCAACAGTTTGATACAAGTCGCACAATACCATGAAGTACGTGAGATCGTATGAAATGACAATCAATTTCAATATGCTTGATGCGCTCATGGAAGCATCATTATAAGCTATTTGAATAGTACTCCGGTTGTCACAATAAATTATTGTTCCACTGTTATGATGGACTCCCATGTCTTCTAATAACCATCGTAACCAAAGTAATTTTGATGTCGTATCTGCAAGAGCACGATATTCCTCTTCGATGCCAGATCGAGCTACAATGGTCTGTTTCTTGCTACGCCATGATATAAGTAAGGTACCAAGAAAGAAGTAGTAGCCTGTAATAGAGCGACGATCAAGAGGATCACCAACCCAATCAATATCAGAATAAGCCTTCAACTCCAAAGTTGAATCAGCAGAAAAATGAAGACCATGAAACAATGTACCCTTCTCCTGGCAAAAAATACGAAGGACAACGGCAAAGTAAATTGTACGTGGTGCAGTCATGAACTGACTGACTACGTGAAC
The DNA here is from genome assembly GCA_031216235.1 of Syzygium jambos. Lineage (NCBI taxonomy): Eukaryota > Viridiplantae > Streptophyta > Magnoliopsida > Myrtales > Myrtaceae > Syzygium > Syzygium jambos. Next base: position 18,866,956 of record CM062228.1, read on the forward strand.
AACATAAGCAATGTCAAGATGAGTAACAATGAGATATACAAGACTACCAACCAACTATAGATAAAGTGTAGGATTTGAAAGAGCAGTTCCATCGTTGGCATTAAATTTGGCATTTGCCTCAATTGGAGTTGTAGCAGTCTTAGGATCAGTGAGTCAAACGCAAGAAAGAAGATTAGTGGCGTATTTTGCTGGAGAAAGATGATAGCTCGAGGAGTTTGAGGTAACCTCTATGCCTAAAAAGTAACTGAGTCGCCCGAGATCTTTCATTTCAAACTCTTGACTGAGATATTGCTGGAGCTTTGTGATACCGATATGATCATCTCCAGTAATAACCATGTCATTTACGTATAATAGCAGTACGATATACCCACGAGATGTTTTATGAACGAATAAAGCATTGTCATGGGGATTGCATCTAAAGCCAAGATATTCCATGGTGGAACTGAACTTAGAATACCATGCACAAGGAGCCTGTTTCAGTCAATATAAAGCTTTATGTAAACAGCATACTTTATTAGAAGCAATAGTGTATCTAGGAGGAAACTCCATATATACTTCCTTAGCAAGATCGCCATTAAGAAAGGCATTTTTAACATCCATATGAAATAGAGACCATTTCTTAATAGCTGCAACAGCAAGAAGACTTCCAACAGAAGTAAGACGTGCAACTGGAGCAAATGTCTTATCATAGTCGATACCATACTCTTGAGTGAAGCCTTTTGCTATTAGTCTAGCTTTGTAGCATTCCACCGTATCATCCGCCATAGTCTTGATCTTCGACACCCATCTATAATCTATAGCTGACTTTCCATGAGGCAAATCAACCAATTCTCAAGTGTGGGAATTGTCCGGCGCATGGGATTTGCTTGCTAGCCGTTACTCCACCTCGAACATTGCTCATCAGTATCAGCTATTAGGCAATTTGCATCGCATGCATCAAGAGACATGTTAGTATATTAACGATTTTTTGTCCTATATGCATGTTGTTTGGGATCAATTGGCTTTATCAGAGCTACAATGGGAAGCTGATGCTGATGCTCGCAAGTTCACTGAATATTGTGAAGATATTACAAGATATCCAAAATATTATAGATATATGTAATATCGTAAATAATCTAAGATAAATAGCTAACTATCCCTCGCGCACCACCATCCTATCATTCAAGAAAAACTAAGACTATTTATTTCGTTGAAAATATAACGTTTCTTGAAAATGTTTTCAATATATTTACGTAATAATAATGCACATTTCCAATGTACATATCTGGGAAAACTATTGCTTAATTCCTAAACCTTATGTAAGACATGCGATCTAGTCCTAAACAAGTTTAATCAAGTTCTAAAACTTCACTGGGAAATGCAATCGAGTCTTAAAATTTTCGGTTGATTCGGTTAGTCCTAGAACTTTATTATTGAGAAATGCAATGAAGCCTTAAAACTCAAATGGAAATAGTAATTTAAGGATTTTATGTAAGCAGTTTTAGGTTGTTGTTCATCGAATGGACTCTGATTGCACTTCATAAAAGAGATTCAGGATGTAACTGGACCAATTAAAAAAAATTTAGGACTTGATTACATTTCGTACACAAAATTTAGGACTTCCATTACACGTCTCCATACTTATTTGGAGAAATCCCAAGAATTTATTAGGCTCCGTTGTTTCGTAAAAAAATAATGATTTGAAAAATATTTTTCTAAAAACGGTCACTTATATCATTTACAAAAATGAACGAATAATAAAAATTTTCACAGTTTACGAAAATATTTAGACATAAATTTTTATTGATAATAAAAATATTTTCCATAGACTAATTATTTTAAGCGTTATAAAATTTTATTTTTAAGAAAATATTTTTTAAATTAATCACTTTTGCGAAATAAATGTTGGTTTAGCTGTGTGCCCAGTCTACTTAAGTCCAAAACAACAGTGCCCCACGCACATGGCTTCAGGCCATCTCCGCTAATGCATGAGATTCCGCAAGCGGATACTGACTTTTGAGTGCTCTCATTGTCAGCTCACGCAAAGTAAAAACAAACTTCTTTGCAAATTGGCTGAAGCAGACACGACTCATCAACAACATGAAAGCCAAAGTCCCAACCGCCCAAGGTGTCGGTAGGCTGGAGCGGCGCTTTGACTTGAATTTAGTAGATCTTATATATCGATTCGGAGCAATCTTAGGGGTCGGGAATATCGTCCTGTGAGTGGAGTCTTATATGATGTACATGAATGAGATGTTTTGCGTGAATCGACACTAATTAGTTAGATTGAAAATAAGAACGTCGTGTTGTGACAAATGAGCCCCAATTATATTGGGCTCGAGCTCAAAGTTGGTCATAGTTGTAGCGAGGTGTAGACCGTAGAGGAGAGTGAGAGCAAGAGATAGTGGAACAGGGGTGGGGGAGGGAGAGGGGGCGGACCTGCAGTGACGACGAGTCGGGGCGTCTTTGTCATTGCCCACGGCGAGGTCGGAGGTATCAGTAATCCAATGGTTGTGATGCGAAAATAAAATATTGAAGAAAAAAAATTCTCTCTCCTTTTGTTCCTAAACAAAAATGAGATTTTATATCGCTTAATCTTTTCCTTTTTTTTACCTCTTTGTTCTATTACTTGCTAAATCTAAAACTGAAAAATAGTTAATATGATTTTCAGCTTACATTTTAAGCATAGAAGTTTTAGTTCTTTTTTTCAAGTCAATGCATGAAAGTACCATTTGCGAATCCATAATATGAAATTCAAATTTATGATGAGAAATTGGAATGTCACGATATTATTGGCAGATGGTACGATGAATCATAATTTTCATGATACATGATTAAATTATGACCAAAATTTTTCGTTTAAAAGAAAGATACTTACGTCGAAATAATTTGTTAACCGAAAAAAAAAAAATTGTTACATCTCACGGCCAATTGAAGTATGATGGTGATGCAATGTCACCCTGTGACCTTTGTCTGTACGTCCTCTCCTCCTATTAATGTGCATGTCCAGTCCATTTGATAAAGAACTACCATAACCAGAGAGCCAATCCTCCATAACTCTTCTTTGAGAGATAGAGAGAGAGAGAGTATATGGAAGTCGATAAGGTCGCGACGGTTCGTTTCTTCCTTGCGTGGTGCCTGCTCGCGACCACGGCGATTGCTCTGGCCGGCTGTCGCGGAGCGGGAGCCTCTCCGGAGGCCAGCAACGCCACCGTCGCTCGGCGGTGCCACAGCGGCGAGTGCCTCATCGCCTACCAGCAACCGGAGGTGGAGCTGATGGCGGTGCTGGACCCGGAGCACACCCTGGGCAGCATACTGGCCACGGGCGAACCCATAGGCATCTTGGAAGCGACCTCTGATCGGTATGACCCCGCCCGTTGTGGCCGCCCCGCACCGGGACGCTACACGTCCTGCTTTGACAAGAAAGGTCCCAACCCTCGCTACAGCCCTTATTACCGTAACAGGGTTAGGTAAGATCATGGATTGTGGAAATGCTTTGTTAATTCTCCTTATCAGTTGGTGGATCTTCTTTTCAAAGTTATTGTCGTCACCGTGATTGCTTTTCGAAAATAGGGTCTAATGCATGTGCAAAAATTAGTTCTATTCTGCGTCCTGAAAATAGAATTATTACGCAACTGGAGGCTTACAGCTTCTTCCATTCGATTGTTATTGTTTGCTCATCGTGTTAGGCGAGATGCTCCCGCTTTTCGCCCCCCGATAATTAGACATTACCGCTCCCAAGTAATGCACACGTCGCGCGCGCTCTCTCTCTCTCTCGACAAAATATATTCAACGAAACCGGCAAATCTAATGGAACTCACGTGGTTGCAACTAGGGACAATCGATTTTTGGACGCTCCAATTTTTCACCCAAGAACTGAAAAACCGAACAGAGGGACCGATTTCCAATTTCTAAAAACGGGAACCGTATTGGTGCCTCCTAAAACCGGACTTGATCGGGCCGACCGGTCCCCGGTGGGCTGATGGAATGGCATATTTAGTTTTTTTATTTATCGTTAATGTTCAAGATGCAATTGAAAATGTTCTTGATGATCAATGCGTATCTACAATCAGTGAGTTACGTGAAACATTATAGGTTTCGCATAGATTTTTTTCAATTTGTGGCAAAATTTGATTGGAATGAGCAATTACTATTGTGTTTTGATTTGTTCTTGTCATCTTACTCATATGCATAAGTAAAGGTAGTCGCACTATCCTTGAATGGCCTTTCTTTGTGCAATAGGAGATAAATTTGGATTTTTTCTTTTATAGATTTTTTAAAAAATTTTAAAAATTAAAAAATAAATAAGTCCGGTCCAGGTGGTCTTGATGAGCAATTCCACACTTGGAACTAAGAACCATACCAAAATTCACCAATTTTAATTTTATAAAACTGAGAACCGGACTGATGCCTCCCGAGAATCACCTAGCACAAGCCGATCTGGTTTGATTCGAGCGGTTTCCCATACGAGCAATTTCTTTTGCTCACCCCTAGTCGCAATACATTATCAAGCTCCATTTACTACAGAGGAAAGTGTCGACAACAGATATGGTTGGCGTGATGGTCGGCATTGACGTTGTTGGCGGTGCCAATGTGCACGATGTCTTGTCGATGGGGAGGTCGGCCCCGATTAGGGGTCTCAAAACTTTGACAAAAGGACCTCTCCATAAAGTTAGATAGTCATCTCACGAGAGTCCCACGATACCAACGCTCAGTATATCGTTTATGTTACTTTCTCGAGAGGGCATCGCTGCGTATACGTATTGAACAAGGTCGCGTTTAACAAAGTTCCATCACATTATTCATAGTAGGTCAATGCGATAATCAAGTATCCTTCTTCTCGGATTGCTTGCAGCGTCATGGATCCACGGATGAGGTCCACCTCGTAGATATGCAAACCATTGCCGACGCTCCCATCCAAACCGTGAGCCATCCACATCGTACTTAAAGTTCACATTGCCAAATTCTCGGTTTCATTTAGGCACCATTTATATCACGGAAAATATTTTCCTCATTTTTTAGTAGTTGATTTGCTTAGAAAAATTATTCAACGGAAAATTTATGTTTAAATTTAGGAAAATAATTTCTTCTTTAAAAAATCGAAAATCATTTTTCAAATATATGATTAATATCAATGCTTGACCCACAACTCTACACTTAGGTATGGAAACCCCAATGCTGGTTTCCGGCATTCGGAACTAGATCTTTGGCACCCGGGACCGGTTTCATGGAATCTAGGCCGTGACCTTGGTGCCAATGCTTGGATCCTCGGCACTTACGCCTGAGTCCATTGAGGTCGAGCCCGAGACCTTAGCGCCCGTACCTAGGGCCCTGGCGCTCGCGCCCAAGTTCATCTAGGCCGGGCCTAAATCCTAAGTGCTCATGCATGATGCATCGACACCGGAGCCCGAGTCCACAAAGGCCGAGTGCTGGATCCCGGTATTCGAGCCCAAATCCCCAACGCTCGAGCGTGGGTCCACAAAGGCAGTACATGGATCCATTGAGGCCGGGTCCGGGACCCCGGTGCTTGAGATTAGGTCCATTGTGCCCCGATACTTGGCGCCTTGGCCGAGGTCCATTGAGGTCAAACCCAGGACTCTAGTGTTCTTACCCGGTTCCCCCACTGCACATGCGCAAGTTACTGGCACTTAAAAAATGCATGTTTGTTTAGAAAAATCAAATCATATTTTCTATATTAAATAACGGAAAATATTTTCTAATACATTTTTAATTTTCAGCCAAATATCGAAAAATATTGTCATTATCTTAGAAAACGATTTCTTGAAAATTTTTTGCGAAATAAACGGAACATTGGTCATCAAAATGTTGCTTTTTCTTTTTCTTTTTTTATCTGTAGTCTTCTAACTCTCCTCTCTCATATTTTTACTCTACTTTTTTGCAGACCACGACCCATTTTTTTTTGTGATTATCATCAGGAAAGTTAGAGATAAATAGGGATTAGGGAATCAATGACTGACCTTGCGTGGAGACAAAAATGAAATTTTATATCGCTTAATCTTTTGCTTTTTTTACCTCTTTGTTCTATTACTTGCTAAATCTAAAACTGAAAAATAGTTAATATGATTTTCAGCTTACATTTTAAGCATAGAAGTTGTAGTTCTTTTTTTCAAATCAATGCATCAAAGTACCATTTGTGAATCCATAATATGAAATTCAAATTTATGATGAGAAATTGGAATGTCACGATATTATTGGCAGATGGTACGATGAATCATAATTTTCATGATACATGATTAAATTATGACTGGAATTTTTCGTTTAAAAGAAAGATACTTACGTCGAAATAATTTGTTAACCGAAAAAAAAAAATTGTTACATCGCAGGGCCAACTAAAGTGATGTCACGCTGTGACCTTTGCCTGTACGTCTCTCCTCCTATTAATATGCGTGTCCCGTCCATTTGATAAAGAACTACCATAACCAGAGAGCCAATCCTCCATAACTCTTCTTTGAGAGATAGAGAGAGAGAGAGAGAGAGTGAGTGCATGGAAGTCGATAAGGTTGTGACGGTTCGTTTCTTCCTTGCGTGGTGCCTGCTCGCGACCACGGCGATTGCTCTGGCCAGCTGCCGCGGAGCGGGAGCCTCTCCAGAAGCCGGCAACGCCACTGTCGCTCGGCGGTGCCACGGCGGCGAGTGCCTCATCGCCTACCGGCAACCGGAGGTGGAGCTGATGGCGGTGCTGGACGCGGAGCATGCCCTGGGCAGCATACTGGCCGCCGACAAACCCGGAGACGTCACGGATGCGGCTCAAATTCAGGACAACGTCGCTTGCAGCCGTGGCACGCGGGACCACCGCTACACGCCTTGCACTCCCCCCGCAAATTCCAAGCCTCACCCCAACCCTTATCCCCGTTAACCGTAAGAACATGGGTCGTGGAAAAGCTTGTTAGTTCTCAATATCGATTTGGTGGATTTTCTATGCAGAGATATTGTCATCATGTGATTACTCTCGGAAAATAAGGGTCTAATGCATGTGCAGAAGCGCTGCCATTAGCGAAAGTAGTTCTGCGTCCTAAAATCTTTGAATTATTCAGCAATTGGAGGCCCGCGACTTGATTGTTTATTGTGTTACGCGAGATATTCTCTATTTTCGCTCTCGAATAATTGACGTTAGCGCTCTGTTTACACTGAAAAATAACCAACTTTTATGATCGACGGACAATAAATTCGGTCGATTGCAGTAATTATTAAGGCGGTTGACTTGAAAATTATCTCGAAAAGCGCCGTCAATTGGTGGATGGAGGTTATCATTTCATTTCAGATTTTTGCCGGAGTGTTGAAGGATGAGGAGAGTGCCGATTTTAGCCGGAACATTTCGAAACAAGACAGATTTTTCATGTCCGTGATCAACACAAAACCCCTTCCAAAAAATAAAAATAAAAATTCAAAGTCTATCTTTTGGTGAAGGATTTTTCACTCTCTAGGCAAAACACACTCGGAAACAAGACAGTAATTCATTGACTCTCTTTCTCTCTCTCTCTCTCGATCGAGCAAAAAATTATCCAGTGAATGCAATATATATTACCAAACTAAATTTGGACCATCGAATCTGATGGAATTTATGCGGGTCTCTTTCTCTTGCTGCCGTCACAGCTCTACGTACGCTGTTAAGCTCCATCTACTAGAGAAGAGGTGTCGAGATAAGGATTGCTGTTGGCGTGACGACTGCCGTCGGTGGTGGTGGTGGTGCCAAGTGTGCATGGCATCCCGTCGGCCGGGAGGTCAGTCGATCTAGGTCTGAAATCCTCGACCAAGGGACCTCTCTGTGAAGTTGGATAGTCATCTCGCGGGAGTCACACGATACTGACCCTTTGTATACAATTCATCTTACTTTCCCAAGAGAGTACGAATGAAGCATTGCTCCTCTTATTGTCCGCAGTATCATGGACTCGCGGATGAGGTGGGCCTTGCAAATACGTGAAACATTGCCGACACTCCCGTCCGAAACGTGAACAATCCACATCGCACTTAAAGTTCACATTGCCCAACCCTCATTTAGTCATGAAAATGCCACTTTTTCTCCCCCTGTTTTTTGTGATTATCATCAGGAAGATTAAGGATAAACAGGGATTAAGGGAATCAACGACCGACTTTATGTGGAGACATGCGGGACCATCGACCCTAAAGAAGCGGAAAAGAAAATTTGTCTGTATCTATCTGCGCATCTTAAAGACACTGGGGAGAGAACTTTATTGTCTCTTTTTCTTTTTGGTGTGTACTGTTCATCCACATGAATTTGCATGTAAAGTGGATGCAGAAGATGGACCTTTTCAAGTCTTGGTCCTGTGCATGTGGAGGAGGACCACCTGCTTATCTGTCGAACAATAATGCAGTTGGGCAACCTGACAAATTATTTGTTGTGCTCCCACGATACATTAAAAGAATAAACAAACAAACAAATTTGTTAGAAATTTTGCAATTTTGAATGTATTGATTGCTCTCGTGTTACGTGGAGTAGCTTAAAAATTGAATCATTTCAAATGAACGGAGATATTATAATATATACTATAGTACTTCGAACCATGTTCTTATATTATGCATGAGGATTCGTAATGAATTGGATTGATTATTTTTCTTCAAACGCAATATGCACGTTGTTATCTTCAATCGTTTCCTAATATGTTGCTAATATGATTTATAGGTGGCCGTTAAGAAAATTCATAGAGATATGAAAGAATTTTTATTAGATTTTGGCCTAAAATCTTCAAGTTTGAATCAGAAGTTAGGGATTTGAGAGGAAAAAGTATTAAATAAAAAAGGAGAGGAGGAGAAAAACAGCTAGTTCCACTCTTTATGTTTGCAAAGAAAGAAAATAATTGCAGGTAAATGCCTAAAGTGTTGATATTTCCTTATTAACCATGTGTATTTTCACGGTAAAATGACCATCTTTTTTTTCCTAAATTAATTGTGGCATTAAAATGTTTGAATATTAAATCAAACCTTGATTATCAATTTATTCTTTTAAAATAATCGGCTTGATCTCACAATTTCACATGACATTAGAAGTGAATATTCCGAATTCAAAACTTTTCAAACTCCTAATTCGCCACTCTTATTAAATATCTTCGTGCTTTAGTTTCGAGTCAATGACCAACTTACGCTTGAGAGAGTTCGTAGGAATGTTCAATTATGAAATCACGCCTTCATTTATGAGCTTAAACTCTTTGAACAGTTAATTGCGATCCCATGAAATTTGACATATGAAAATATCAAAATGAAATTTTCAAACAAGTAATTATATTCACTTTCACTTAAATATATTATTGTCATTGTGGCGAGATCAAGCGTCACATCATTATTCTTACTTTTCATGTTTTTCACTTTCCACTCTCAATTTCACCCCCATCATTTTCTTTCGTTGATGCGTGCTTGAGTGAGTGATTCCGAAATTTTTGGGATCTGACGGGTTAAGTGTATGTATTGGCGTGTAGAGTGATAATGGGACGATGGGTAAATGATGAATGATGTAGAGGGTTCACCCCCAATGCTTAAAGGCACAGGTCACTAGCAAAGGCTAAAGAACCGAGATATACGGTAGCTCACCACCAAGGCGTAAATGATTTCTCCACCGGTCAAGGATAAAGAAGTGTTTGATTCATCACCAATGACATTGGATAAAGAATCGGATAAATAATTCAACTCACGTAGAGGAATTCTCATATATTCATCAAAATCTGCGTTACAAAGGAGAATTCTCCTCTAGTTGTAGAGGGACTTCAACATAGGAAATAAACACACTTAAAAGAGACATGGGTACTCCGTACTCCTCATATATTAAAGACATAGGAACTAGAAAGCAATTGAAATCCTAAGAACTTAGAACTTTGACTCTTGGAACCCACATCACAATAAAGACTCATAAATACTTAGGAACTAAGAAATGTAAAAAATGATATGAAGACTTGAACTCTTGACTCTTCAACCTTGTGGTTCATCTTTCAAAATTCGTCCACCAACCTTGACAAAAAAAATAACCATTTTAGGAGATCAACAAATATCTAAGGCAATTGCTCAAAATAGCCTCCCATCGTTATGTTGTTAATTGGCTTCGAAATCGGCAACTAATACAGTAAATCAGTAACTTAATACTTGAACGGTAAGGGAAGAATCAACAACTCCTTAATCAGCAACCTGGTCGATAGTCTTCTTATCGACAACTTCATCCTCGACCCATCGACGCAAGTTATGACCGAATTTTGCCTTGACTTGAACAAACATCGATTGTGATGAATTCATCAACGGAATTAAGTCGGATGCTCCCGTATCACATAACTTCCCCTTTCGGACACAGGCTCTTTGTTCGAGCCCATAGGAGAACATGACATGTGACTAGTTCCATTTTTCTACGTAAAAACTGACTACAACGATTGATGGACCTAATTACATGCTTTAAGAACACCATTGCATCTTCGTCAGTCTTGATCGAATTGAAACTTTTCAGATATATATTAGTCGATCTATCAATTTTATTTTGATATGGGAAGTGACGGACAAGTGAAAGTGACTTTTCCAATTTGATCTTGATCGAGACTTCTTGACTTTGACTAAATCGGATGCGTCGGGACTCGTATGTATGACATGAAAATACCGTTTCAGATCGAGGACTCGCCCATTTCCATCTCCGACTTTTGACTATATGTGTTTGAATGAAAAATGGCAAATTTTCCTTGTCATTTCACTAGTACCCACATCTACTAGTGACAACAAATAGCCAGGCATAGAACAGTTCGATTTCTACTCCCCCGACGTAATCGAACGTGTGATGAATAAGATAGTTTTCACTCGCACATGTTTCGCCAACTCTCCTATTAGAATACCTTCAAATTAATCAGACGATATTCTGCAATGCACTCGCCCACGCAGCTCCTCCTAGCAAGTGCCGATTTGCTGTATTAACATGTGGATCATGCATTTGCATTTGGCAAATCTAAGGTCCTTCCTGCATAGCTTGCATAAAGATTAAAAAAATTGAAATAGCCAACGTGGATGAATTCCCAAGATATTTAATGTCTTTGAAATGTCACCTAGAACAGCCAAGGTTTTCGTCGCTGATCTAAGTTCGTACGACTTCCGTCCCCATTCCAAGCGATTTGTGATAGGGATATGCTGGTATTTTCGACGTAGATTACATAAATTAATTCGACTTGTTATTTGATTTCCCAAGATGAGGACACATTGCTAGGTGGCGGTCGAGGGTCGAGATGCAACTTGCTATAAATAAAATCCTTCATTATCCTATTCTAGTTCGCAATCTCTGGCACTTGATTTTATTGGAGGGATTAGGAGGAAAGGGAAAAAAGGAATTTTAAAAAAGTATAGACTTGTTCGAATGGGAAGGAAAGAGAAGGAGGCGATGGATTGGTAAAGTCATTTTTACGGGCATTGTTAATCTCCGGAGGGATTTAAAGGGATTTGTATGGCTTGGATCCTTGGTGAGGTTACCAAGGATTTGTACGCACATGCAATAGACCCTAATTTTCCAAGAGTAATCACATGATGCCAATATGAGAACTAGGAATAAGGACAAAAACAATACTTAAACTTTGACCCAATGTACAATTTGATTCTTGAAATTTTAATTTGTTCAATATAATCTTTGAACTTTATACAAATGTTCAATGTGGTCCTTGAACTTTTAATTTATTCAATGTCATTCTTGAACTTTTGGTGCATATTCAATTCAGTCCCCGAACTATATAAAAATATTCAATGCAGTCCCTGAATTTGAATAAATGAAAAGGACTGCATTGAACAATTTCATATAGTTTAGGGACTGAATTGAACATACACCAAAAGTTCAAGAATGACATTGAACAAATTTAAAGTTCAGGAACCACATTAAACATTCTTCTAAAGTTCATGGACTAAATTGAAAAAATTAAAATTTTAGGGACCAAATTACACATTGGATCAAAATTTAGAGACTGTTTGTGTCATTATCCCTAGTTCTCGTATTGGCATCATGTGATTACTCTTGGAAAATTAGGGTCTAATGCGTGTGCATAAGCACTGCCTTTTGCTAATGTAGTTCTGCGTCCTAAAATCTTGAATTATTCAGCAATTGGAGGTCCACGATTTGATCCTTTCCATGTTGGTCGATCGACAGGAGGCGTTTGTTTATTGTGTTACACGAGATATTCCCTCCTTTCGCTCTCTCGAATAATTAGACGTTAGTGCTCTGTTTACACTGAAAAATGACCGACTTTTACGATCGACGGACGATAAATTGGGTCGATTGCAGTAATTATTAAGGCGGTTGACTTGAAAATTATCTTGAGGAGCGTCGTCAATTGGTGGATGGAGGTTATCATTTCATTCAGAATTTTACTGAGCGTTGAAGGATGAGGAGAGTGCAGATTTTAGCCGGAGCATTTCGAAACAAGACAGATTTTTCCTGTCCATGAGCCACACAGAATCCCTTCCCAAAAAATATCAAAGCCTTTCTTTTTGGTGAAAGATTTTTCACTCTCTAGGAAAAACATGCTCAGAAACAAGACATAATTCACTGACTCTCTCTCTCTCGATCAATCAAAAAATTATCTAGTGAACACAATATATATTACCAAATTAAATTTGGACCGTCAAATCTAATGGAATTCATATAGATCTCTTTCTCTCGCCGCTGTCACGGCTCCACATACGCTATTAAGCTCTATCTATTAGAGAAGAGGTGTCGAGATAAGGGTTGTGGTTGGCATGACGATCACCATCGGTGGTGGTGCCAAGTGTGCATGGCGTCCTGTCAGCCGGGAGGTTGGTCAATCAAGGTCTGAAAACGTAGACCAAGCGACCTCTCTGGCTGCGTTTGGGAACTGCTTTACAAAGCTCTTTGGACCTCTAAAGGCCCTTAGGCAAATGCTAATGTGTTTGGCATTTATTTTTGGGAGCCCATTTTCCAAATGCTAGCATTTTCAAAGCCTTTAAAAGGCCTTGAGCCCAAGGCTCCCCCTTACCTGCTTTGGCTTTCTGGCTTTTTCGGCATGCAACAGTGCCGAGGTAAGTGAAAAAATTTCTTCCGAAACTGCCCTCACCTATTTTTTGTTTTTCCGATTTTGGCATGGTCTTTTACTGTTCATCGTCTTCTTCGATGACCTCTGCCGGCGTGACTGTGAGGGGACGGCAACGGGCTGGAGAGGGGCCGGCGTGGTCGCGCAACCCAGCGACCGTCGCCTAGGGTTGCACGACCGCCGGGATGGGTCATGCGACCCAGGCGAGGGCCGGCTGAGGTCGTGCAACGCAGACAACCCTCGAGGGCCGCCGGCGACCTAGATCCGGCGCCGGCGACTTAGATCCGGCGCCGGCGGCCGTCGGCTGAGGCGGAACGGCCTCGGGCAGCCCCCGCCGACCACCGACGAGGGCCGCCTGGGTTCGAGCGACCCCCGACGATGGTCGCAAAACCCAGGCGAGGGCCGCCGGCGACCCAGATCTGACGCCGCGCGGCCCTCGTCTGAGGCCGGACGACGAGGGCAGCCCGAGCGACCACCGACGAGGGCCACGGCTGCCTGGGTTTCGCGCGCAAGCGCGAAACCCAGGCGGTGGCCTTCGTCGGTGGTCGCCGGGGATGCCTGAGGCCGTTCGGCCTCAGACGAGGGCCGCGCGGCGTCAGATCTGGGTCGCCGGCGGCCCTCGCCTGGGTTTTGCGACCATCGTCGGGGGTCGCTCGAACCCAGGCGGCCCTCGTCGGTGGTCGGCGGGGGCTGCCCGAGGCCGTTCCGCCTCAGCCGACGGCCGCCGGCGCCAGATCTAGGTCGCCGGCGGCAGATCGTCCTTCGCCGGTCGGCAAAGTGTTTTAACTTTTTATAATAAAAAATGAAAATTTTACTTTGCAAGTATAATTTTTCCAAACACTATTTTACTAAAAGTTACTTTACAATGGACTTTTAAATTATAACTTACCAAACATAACTTGCATTTTGAAAAACTCCTTTAACTTAAAGTCCTTTGCATTTTCCCAAAGACTTTCCCCCAAAGTGTTTCCAAACGCAGCCTCTGTAAAGTTGGACAGTCATCTCGCGCGAGTCACATGATACTGACCTTTAGTGTACAATTCATCTTACTTTCTCAAGAGAGTACTGATGAAGCAATGCTCCTCTCAATGTCCGCAGCATCACCGGACGGCCTTACAAATATGTGAAACATTGCCGACACTCCAATCTAAATCGGGAGCAATCCACATTGTACTTAAAGTTCACATTGCCCAAACCCTCATTTAGTCATGAAAATGCCACTTTTTCTCCCCCTGTTTTTTGTGATTATCATCAGGAAGATTAAGGATAAACAGGGATTAAGGGAATCAACGACCGACTTTATGTGGAGACATGCGGGACAATCGACCCTAAAGAAGCGGAAAAGAAAATTTATCTGTATCTATCTGCGCATCTGGAAGACACTGAGGAGAGAACTTTATTGTCTCTTTTTCTTTTTGGTGTGTACTGTTCATCTAGTTGAATTTGCACGTAAAGTGGATGCGGAAGATGGACCTTCTCAGGTCTTGGTCCTGTGCATGTGGAGGAGGGCCACCTGCTGATCTGTCGAACAATAATGCAGTTGGGCAACCTGACAAATTATTTATTGTGCTCCCACGATACATTAAAAGAATAAACAAACAAACAAATTTGTTAGAAATTTCGCAATTTTGAATATATTGATTGCTCTCGTGTTACGTGGAGTAGCTTAAAAATTGAATAATTTCAAATGAACGGAGATATTATAATACTATAGTACTTCGAACCATGTTCTTATATTATGCATGAGGATTCATAATGAAATTGGATTGATTATTTTTCTTCAAATGCAATATGCACGTTGTCATCTTCAATCATTTCCTAATAGGTCGCTACTATGATTTATAGGTGGCCGTTAAGAAAATTCATAGCGATATGAAAGAATTTTTATTAGATTTTGGCCTAAAATCTTCAAGTTTGAATCAGAAGTTAGGGATTTGAGAGGAAAAAGTATTAAAGACAAAAGGAGAGGAGGAGAAAAACAGCTAGTTCCACTCTTTGTGTTTGCAAAGAAAGAAAATAATTGGACGTAAATGCCTAAAGTGTTGATATTTCCTTATTAACCATGTGTATTTTCACGGTAAAATGACCATCTTTTTTTTCCTAAATTAATTGTGGTATTAAAATGTTTGAATATTAAATCAAACCTTGATTATCAATTTATTCTTTTAAAATAATCGGCCTGATCTCACAAACTTTCATATGGTATCAGAAATGAATATTTTGAGTTCAAAACTTTCTAGACCCCTAATTTGCCACTCTTATTAAATATCTTCGTGCTTTAGTTTCGAGTCAATGACCAACTTACGCTTGAGAGAGTTAGTAGGAATGTTCAATTATAAAATCACGCCTTCATTTATGAGCTTAAACTCTTTGAATAGTTAATTGCAATCCCATGAGATTTGACATATAAAAATATCAAAATGAAAATTTCAAACAAGTAATTATATTCACTTTCACTTAAATATATTATTGTCATTACAGCGAGATCATGCGTCACATCATTATTCTTACTTTTCATGTTCTTCACTTTCCACTCTCAATTTCACCCCCATCATTTTCTTTCGTTGATGCGTGCTCGAGTAAGTGATTTTGAAATTTGGGATCTGACGGGTCATGTGTATATATTGGTGTGTGGAGTGATAATGGGACGATGGGTAAATGACGATGGGCATAGAGGGTTCACCACCAATGCTTAAAGGCACAAGCCACCAGCGAAGGATAAAGAACCGAGATATATGGCAGCTCAACACCAAGGCATAAATGATTTCTCCACCGGCTAAGGATAAAGAACTGTTTGATTCATCACCAATGATGTTGGATAAAGAATCGGGCAAATAATTCAACGCACGTAGAGGAATTTTCATATATTCATCAAAATCTGCGTTACAATGGAGAATTGTCCTCTAGCTATAGACGGACTTCGACATAGGAAATAGACACACTTAAAAGAGACATGGTACTCCCCGTATATTAAAGACATAGGAACTAGAAAGCAATTAAAGTCCCAAGGACTTAGAACTTTGACTCTTGGAACCCACATCACAATAAAAACTCATAGATACTTAGGAACTAAGAAATGTAAATAATAACATGAAGACTTGAAATCTTGACTCTTCAACCTTATGGTTCATCTTCCAAAATTCGTCCACCAACCTTGACAAAAAAAAACCATCTTAGGAGATCAACAAATATCCAAGGCAATTGCTCAAAATGGCCTCCCATCGTTATGTTGTTAGTTGGCTTTGAAATGGGCAACTAATACAGTAAATCGATAACTTAATACTTGAACGGTAAGGGAAGAATCGACAACTCCTTAATTGGCAACTTGGTCGATAGTCTTCTTATCGACAACTTCATTATCGACCCATCGAAGCAAGTTATGATCAAATTTTGCCTTGACTTGAACAAACATCGATTGTGCTGAATTCATTGATGGAATTAAGTCGGATGCTCCCGTATCACATATCTTCCTCTTTCAGACATAGGCTCTTTGTTCGAGCCCATAGGAGAACATGACATGTGACTAGTTCCATTTTTCTATGTAAAAATTTACTATAACGATTAATAGACCTAATTACATGCTTTAAGAACACAATTGCATCTCCGTCAGTCTTGATCAAATTGAAACTTTTCAGATATATATTAGTCGATCTATCAATTTTATTTTGATATGGGAAGTGACGGACAAGTGAAAGTGATCTTTTCAATTTGATCTCGATCGAGAATTCTTGAATTTGACTGAATCGGACGCGTCGGGACTCGAATGTATAACACCAAAAGACCGTTTGAGATAGAGGACTCACCCATTTCCATCTCCAGCTTTTGACTATACGTTGAACGAAAAATGGTAAATTTTCCTTGTCATTTCACTAGTACCCGCATCTATTAGTGACAACAAATAGCCAGGCATAGAACAGTCCGATTTCTACTCCCTCGACGTAATCGAACGTGCGATGGATAAGATAGTTTTCACTCGCACATGTTTCGCCAACTCTCGTATCAGAAAACCTTCAAATTAATCAGACGATATTCTGCTATGCACTCGCCCATGCAGCTCCTCCTAGCAAGTGCCGATTTGCTGTATTGACATGTGGATCATGCATTTGCATTTGGCAAATCTAAGGTCCTTCCTGCATAGCTTGCATAAAGATTAAAAAAATGAAATAGCCAACGCGGATGAATTCCCAAGATATTTAATGTCTTTGAAATGTCACCTAGAACAGCTAAGGTTTTCGTCGCTGATCCAAGTTCGTGCGACTTCCGTCCCCATTCCAAGCGATTTGTGATAGGGATATGCTATTATTTTCGACTTAGACTACATAAATTAATTCGACTTGTTATTTGGTTTCCCAAGATGAGGACACATTGCTAGGTGGCGGTCTAGGGTCGAGATGCAACTTGCTATAAATAAAATCCTTTATTATCCTATTCTAGTTCGCAATCTCTGGCACTTGATTTTATTGGAGGGATAAGGAGGAAACGGAAAAAAGGACTTTTAAAAAAGTATAGACTTGTTCGAATGGGAAGGAAAGAGGAGGAGGTGATGGATTGGTAAAGTCATTTTTACGGGCATTGTTAATCTCCGGAGGGATTTAAAGGGATTTGTATGACTTGGTGAGGTTACCGAGGATATCTTACTAAAGCAAGAGAAGCCAAAATCTCAGATTGGGGTTGCCTCACCTATCTAGGTGTATACACTTGGCAAAGCTATTAGGACTTCGTTTTTTATTTTAACGTGTCGATACCTGCACACTCAATCCCCTAATTAGAGAGATTTTATTTCTTTCCTCTCTTTAGGAAATACTTCTGAAGTTTAACGTCCTAGAGTTCAGAAATGGATTTAACGTCCTAGTTTAAGGACATACTCAGATTCACCGGCATTGTTAATCTCCAAATGGACTTAAAGGGATTTGTATATTAATAAACAAATTCCTTTATTCTCTCTCACTTGTACCGTCGTTTGATATCTTATATCTAAATACACAAAAGAACATTTACCTCACAACGCATTCTTTTCCTTTCTTTTTCCCTCGTTAACATCTACCCAATAGTATCATAACTCAATCATTTCGAATTCTTTCCTTTTCTTCTTTTTTCTCATAAAAATTCGAATCCCTTTCTTTTCCTTTCTAATCATCCCCACCAAATATAGGTTAGAGATAAATTTAAGCTCCGTTTGCTTCACAGAAAATAATTTTAGAAATTCTTTTTCGGATTTTTCGACATTTGGTTCAAAGAAAATAAACTAGTCAAGGAAAATATTTTTCACCAATTGAAAAAAAAAGACACCTTAAAAAGTGAAGAAAATGATTTCCTTTTTTTGAAAAGGAAAATATTTTCTTTCCTCTTTCTTTCGCCGGGACCAAGTACGTTCTCCTCCATGCATTCCTCCACCTTCCTCTTCTCGCTTGTGCACTCCTCATCGCTCTCCGGCTCCAGAGTTTCTCCTCTGCCTCTCCGCCTCCGGACTTCCTCCTCCATCAACAGAGCCCCGCCTCCGTCCGAATGCCAGGACGTCGCCGGTGATCCGACGGCTCCCCTCCAAGCGAGGATGACTCCCAGCAGGCCCCCTCACTCCCCTGACTGCCCCAACCCCCCAAGTCTCTCTTCCATCGCCTCCTTGCCGCGAGAACTCATCCACTTGGGGGTCGACAATGGCCGTTGATCTCCACATATCCAAATATGGCTACCATATACTCTGCTCGACCTCGAATCAACCGAGATCCGAGGTCTAGCGCTCTCTCGAGTTTAGATCCAACATCTGAGACTCGAGAGCGCCGACCAAGCTCAAGATCGACGACGGCAAGGATGAGGCCCGGGCAGGCTGGTTGAGATCGGAGATGAAGGGCCATCAACCGCAAGTGGAGGCTTTAATGGTGGGGATTTATGGCTGAGGGATTGGGGAAAACACAGATCTCTGCGGCGGTCGAGGGCGGAATGAGGATGATCGGCTGTGGTGGTGGTGGTGGTGGAAGGCGGCGAGGCGGTGATGGACGAACGGCTGCAACGGCGGTGAGGTGGTGGTGGAAGGCGAGTGGCGGGGTGAGTTGATCGCGAGACTGAGTTGACTTCCTGTTGACGGGGGAGTGAAAGTAAGAATGAAGAAAGGAAAAAAAAAAGAACAAAAAGAAAAAGAAGGAAAAATTGGAAAAATCATATATAATTCTGATGTGGAAAAAGAATGTGACGAGCAATTGACACGTCACACATTAATGGCATTGTTAGACAGCATGTTAATATGGGCCAAATTTAAGACTTGAATGAACACCGAATCAAATTTTACATATTATATCGCAGAAAATATTTTTTTATTCCTTTTCAAGTTACCACCAAATACCGAAAAATATTGAAAATGACTTTTTTCTTTTAGAAATATCTCATTTTTCGCGAAAATGACTTTTTTTTTAGATTATTTTTTCCAATAAATTGAGTTACCTTTTGACATGCCCAATGTTTTTTTTCTTTGGTCGTGTCATGCTTAGTGTTACGTTGTTATTTTTTATTGGGACATTTTGTCGGCGGCAGACAACAAAGTAAGGGCTGAGCTAGGCTCTCTGGAAATTATTCTCTCTCGAAATCACTCTACTTGAGAGAGAGAAAGGGGCTTAAGATTAGACTCGAATTCATTGGTAAAACCTTCACATCAATGACGCTAATATTTTTTTTTTACCAGGGTGGATCTACCTATCGTGGCACTGCTGAGCAAGACAACTCGGCGTTGAGAAGATGCTAATTTTCTTGTTGATCAACGCTCGTCCAACTTGTATTTCTAGTAATAATCATTGAATTTTGGACTATGCCTTTCTCTGTCACCACCTTCATATGTTCGCCCGAACGAAACGATACAAAATGGTGAGATAATTGTCATCGTTCCCGAGATACTTGGATGCCTATGTTAGCGATCTATCATATATACATGCCCTCGGTGCTCGGCCAAAATGGCCTTAACCCGTCAAACTCTCGCGCTCTTTTGAACAAACGCACTACGTTGCATGGATTCATCGCCGGGTCTCGATTTGCAGAAGGTGGAGAAACTCGTCGACCCAGAACGCGATCGTCATGGAGTTGCTCTTGATCCTCACATGCGGGATTCAATGCATGTTGGGCGAAATTCGAGGTTGAACAGGAGGATGATCTCGCTGACGTGGCAAGACATGTGGGTGACCGTGGGAGACGATGAGAACGGGTGCGTACCCATCCTCCAAGGGCTCACGGGCTTCTCCCGACTTGGCGAGGTGTTGGCGATCATGGGGCCGTCCGGGTGTGGCAAGTCCACTCTGCTTGATGCATTGGCTGGTAATATATCGTATAGATGCACTACTATCTCTACATGATCGATCCATGAATGAAATGTGCCGATTCATGATTAAGCGTGTAGCATCATCTTCAATTCGGGCTTTTACTTTATGATTTGTGATACGCTAATGTCGTTTGAGTTCATCATGTCTAGCATTATGGACTACATGGTATCAAGAGTTAAAACCACTTTTTACTCTTAAAAAAGAGAAGAAAAGAAAGGAACATCCTTCTTATTATAACTAGCAAATGTGCACTGCGCATTTCGTGTGCACCAAAATTGACATTTGAAAAAGAAAATTAAAACCACTTCATCGCAGAATATTTGAATCATTGAACAATGAAGAAGAAATTCTCGATAAAATGCACAATATGAAGAAATTGTATAAGCACGTAGGGAAAGATAAATATATTCTACTATTTGAATTTCTTCTGAGAGTGTTGTTGTAGAATTAAAAAATTTCAAATTTAATATTGTAACATGTGTCAAGCTAAACACAATTATATAGGAAGCAGTTGCCCATGGATTGAGTATTTGTAAAAGAAGCAGAGGAGGATACTGGGGGAAGGGGGAAAAATGACTGAGGTCTCAAGAAGTTTGAGGTCTTGTTATAGATTATAGTAAAAGCAGACACATATGTGTGCCACAGCTGGCCTCGCCCCTAAAGCGATCAAACCTTGAATTTAAGAACCATGATCGGAAAAATTATCAAAAAAATTCTAAATTTATTACAATCGTGTCAATTCAGTCCTAATTTTTTTTTTTACCAATTGAGTCCTAAACCTTTTGCATTTGTACTAATTGAGTCAATTCGACCAATTTTAGCCGGCCGGCGCTAACGTAAAATTTTTTTAAAAAATTCTTTCTTATTTTTTTCTTTTCTTTTCTTTAATTTTTTCCTCCACTTAAGGCTAACAAGGGTTGCCAGCCATAGGCAAGGGCCGGGATGCCCTCGTCAGATCTAGCAAGGCAAGGGCCACGAGCAAGGGCGTCTTGGCCCCCATAGAGGGAAACAAAACCTAAAGAGAAGAAAAGGAAAAAAAGAAAAAAAGTTGTAAATTATTATTACAAAAATGTCCACGTCAATGTCGTCAGTGCCATGTTAGCGCCAGCCGGCTAAAATTATCCGAATGGACTAAACTAGCACAAATACAAAAAATTTAGAAGTGAATCGACACAATTACAATTGGTTTAGAACTTTTCGATGATCTCAATCAATTTGGCCACAACTCACTCACACTCTCTCTCTCTCTCTCTCTCTCTCTCTCTCATGGACTGAACTAGCATAAATACAAAAAATTCAGGAGTGAATTGACACAATTACAATTGATTTAAGACTTTTCGATGATCTCAATCATTTTGGCCACAACTCACTTACTCTCTCTCTCTCTCTCTCTCTCTCTCTCTCTCTTTGATAGATTGAACTGAATATAAAAGGTTTATGAATGAATTGACAAAATTACAATTGGTTTAGGACGTTTCGATGATCTCAATCATTTTGGCCACAACTCTCTCTCTCTCTCTCTCTCTCTCTCTCTCTCTCTCTCTCTCTCTCTCTCTCTCTCTCTCTCTCTCTCTCTCTCTCTCAATTTAAGGTAGTCAAACTGAGGCCTATGATATTGTTGACCTCATTTCCAATGTCATGACTCATGACCCAGATGTGAGGTCGGCCAAAGAATGGCAATTTGATAAATGAAACCACTCAACATTCAGTGATGGTAGGTGCAATTCAAGTTCTACTCAAGGTGGAACTGGAGGCTCAGAAGATGGGAGACTCAACTTAGAATGGACACCAAAATAAGGATAAAAAACTTCCCAAAAATCCATAAAATGAATCTAAGTTGTGTCAAAAATCTGATGATATTGATGTTTGCCCCTGTAGGATCATTTCTTCTATTGTTCAGTTCTACACTGTTATAACGAGGAGATGATAGTTTTTTATATCTCTAAACGAAAAATGACCTCATTGCAGGGAGGCTGGATTCCAAGAGAAGGCTAGGTGGTCAAATCCTTGTTAATGGCCGGAAAGAGCCCCTGGCTTATGGGACGTCGGTGAGCAAATCGAAGGCCGAAAGTGACGCGTGTCTCTCATCGTTTGTCTCAAATTGTTCTCATCGCCTCTTATCATGTTTTGTGACGAGATTCTTGGGAGAGTTTCGTGGAGATCAAATGATTTTTCCCTAACGCAGGCTTATGCGACACAAGACGACGTGCTAACGTCGACCCTCACCGTGAAAGAGGCCGTCTACTTCTCGGCTCAGCTTCAGCTGCCCGACACGATGCCGCCGCTGGAGAAGAAGCGAAGAGCAGAGGCCACCATCAAGGAGATGGGTCTCCATGACGCGGCGGGCACGAGGATCGGCGGCTGGGGAAGCAAGGGCCTGAGCAACGGCCAGCCGAGGAGGGTCAGCATCTGCATGGAGATCCTGACCCGCCCCAAGCTCCTCTTCCTCGACGAGCCCACGAGTGGCCTTGACAGCGCCGTGTCCTACTACGTCATGCGGCGCATTGTCGGCCTTGCGAAGCAGCACGACATGACCGTCCTCGCGTTGGTCCACCAGCCGAGCAGTGAGGTGTTTGGGCTTTTCCACAACTTGTGCCTCCTCTCTCAGGGACGAACCGTCTATTTCGGTCCCTCTAGTAAAGCACCAGAGGTATTGTTATTAGGAAAAAACCTTGCATAAACCGTAAGACTCTTCATAGTTCTATACTAAGCTAATGGGTGGACTGAAGCTCTTAAATTTGAAAATTTGTAGTTCTTTTCTCTGAACGGTTTCCCATGTCCAAGTATGCAAAATCCGTCGGATCACTACCTCAGAAACATCAACACAGACTTTGACGAGGTATGCGGGAAGTCTTCCATTTTCAATCATCATTACAACAATCTTGCTTAGCCTCAATGACTAGAACTTGTCTTTTATAATGACCAGGACATTGACCCAGGTTTAGGAGGAAAGCCAAGGACACAGGAAGTGATTAAAGTGCTCGTGGAATCTTACAAATCATCCGACTGCTATAGGCATATCCAACAACAGATCGCTGACATTCATGAAATGGTAAGTCATAACTGAACTATACTAAAGCAGTATACTCCGGGACCTGAAAGGAGCAATATCGGCATTAGCGAATGAATGAACATGTTTATTATGATGGCATCATTATCCTAGGTGGACAAGGAAGGGCACGAGAAAGAGAGCCGAGCTCGTTTCTTTACCCAATTCCTTGTACTCACGACAAGGTCATTCATGAACATGTACCGCAACCTGGGATACTATTGGATGCGCCTCATCATGTACGTCTCGCCATAGCTTTGAGTTTGGGAACGGTTTTCTACCAAATCGGCTCTGATTATGATTCTATTCAGGTAAGTTCTGTACACGCCCAATCTGTTCCTTATCTTTTTGAGTCTTTTGATTGCTTTCGCATCAATTTTCCATAGCACTAGAAATGAAACATTGCCATTAATGTACTTAATCCAGGCTAGAGGTTCACTGATAACGTTCGTCGCTTCTTTCTTGACAATAATGGCAATCGGTGGCTTCCCTTCGCTTGTCGAAGATTTGAAGGTGCGGCAATCAGGGTTTTACTCAGTTACTTGGCAAAAGGATTTCTTTGATCCAAATCCGGCTTACTTCACTTTCAATATCATTATTCCATCAGGTATTCAAAAGGGAAAGATTAAACGGACAGTATGGATCGGGCGCATTCGTTCTCGCCAATACGCTCTCTTCCGTGCCCTTCTTGCTTATGATATCCCTAATACCCAGAGCCATCACGTACTATCTTGTGGGCCTCCAGAAAGAACTTGGGCACTTCCTATACTTCGCCACGACTCTTTTTGCCTGTATGATGCTGGTGGAGAGCCTGATGATGATTGTGGCAAGTGTCGTCCCAAGCTTCCTCATGGGGCTAACTGCCGGTTCGGGAATCCAGGGACTAATGATACTTGGGGGCGGTTTCTTTCGCCTGCCAAATGACCTTCCCAAGGTATTCTGGAGATATCCACTCTACTACTTGTCCTTCAAAAAGTACGTGTTTCACGGTTTGTTCAAGAACGAGTTCGAGGGCCTAATGCTTCCCAGGAATCCGGCCTCTTCGGCAGGGAGCGGCTTGATCAGCAGTGAAGATGTGCTGAGGGGTATATGGCAAGAGGAGATGCGTTACACCAAGTGGACCGATCTCGCCATATTGTTTGAGATGGTGGTCGTGTACCGGCTCATTCTCTTCGGTGTCCTGAAGATGACCGAGACTTTGAAGCCAGTCGTCAAAGAGATCATGTCGGCATGGCGGCAAAAGGGCCGAGACTCAGTGAATCCGTTACAGGCGTCGTCAGCAGAGTCGGAGGGCAACAATGCAGTGGCACAAGGCTGGGTGGGGGCTAGGAAATCAAGTACAGGGCATCTGCAATTGAATCTATGCTGATGGGAGTTGGGTTTGATGATTTGTGTGTGCTTTTTGGTGTCTAATTCGTTGCCAGGATTATGATAATCCCATAATCGACTCGACTTTTCGACTCCGTTTAAGATCACAAGTCGTGACATACAACCATCCCGCTTGTGTTTTGTAATATGCGGCGGTGGTAAGTTGAGTTGATTCACCGATTTTAAATCAAGAGCGATTCATATCCATCAAAGAGTGGTGTTGTGCAGAAGTACATTCTAATGAGTTTGGTTTTGGATGAACTGACTTGAGTTCAGCTGGCTTCTTGATGCAAGGGATTGAAGAAGTTTCACTGTTCTGCGTCAGTGAAATCTTGATACTGTGGGTCGATCGAGTTAGCAACATTTTTGCTCTTAATCTCATCTGATCAGTACATGACCATACATGGAGTGCTTGTGAACTGCAATCAGGGCATGGAGTTAGGGAAAATAAATAGTATGAGTAAGTACATAGCATTTGGCAATGGGCTGTAGCATTTCATAGGTTTTGAGCCGCCATTGTCACCATGTGGAGTGGCCCAAATATGAAAGCTGTGTAAGAGAACCCTCTGTGATTTTGATGATTTAAGGAGTAGCGTGGAAATCTAGAAAAGTTGGAGGAGCTTGTGTTTTTATATAGTGTTTCAGAGAGATTAGATTACACTAGATCGGATTAGTTTGGTTCGATTTGATAATTTGAACTATTTTCGACTCGCCCCCTTCCCGATTTACTAAAAATCTATGTGATTCTTGCTCGACTAGTGCTCTAAGGGAGTGTTGGGCAAAACTTTGCAGAGCATGAAAGGCACTTGACACAAATGTGATGTTTAGTGTTATTGCAATTTTTCTTGTTTATCATTGTGTTTTTTTCTTCTTCTTTTAGCTCTCATTTGACCCTGAAAAAGGCCTAAATCATTTCATGAATGATCGGATGGATACCTAACCTAATTGTTAATTTCTGTGTGATTACCAATATATTTATGATCACAAGATGTCAAATTTCATCATCTTTTTTTTTTTTCATGGTTCCCTTCTAACTTGAATGAATATTTATCCTTACACCTAATAACATTTATGAGAGAATCCTAGTACCACACTCAAACAAATTTAGTTGCAGAAGAAAACATGTGGTTTTCATATGATTCCAAGAAACATGTTATGTTCTCATGTGCCACGCACATAAAAAAACAGAAAAAGATAACTCGGGTTACGGCTTTGATATAATTGACAAAAGTTCGAGCACTCACGGTATCGTGATCATGATTATTAGCTCCGTGGCAATTTCAACATTTTTCTGTTAAGATATATCGGTACTCACACGAGTGATTGATTAACAATGAGTTCAGTACAGATCATTCATCACTTTCCTCGGTTTGCGAAGAGTTGCAAAGAGTAGGTATTGTCAGGAAAGAAGAAAATTCTATAATGAAGGCTACATATCATCTGGGGTTTTGGGCTTCATATATATATTTATATATTTTTGCAATTGGGATTATGCCATGTTAAAGAGGAGTGTGACCTACCAAGATTTTGTCTCTCCCTTTGTCTGATTGGTGGGTTATCTTGGACTTATTGAAACCAACAACCTTGGACTATTCCTCATGCTTTAAACCCAAAAAGATGAGTAAGCATGATTAGATAATTGGGCACAAAGGGCTCCACCAATTATTGTTTAATTGTTTTTATTGCACTAGATTATATTCTATACTCATAAAAGAAGATACCAGACTAGAGGATGATCCGGATGCTCGATAATTATAATGATAAGGGTGAATGAATTGATCAAAAGAAATGACGAAGGACAGTTGTATACCCATGGGATAGGTGCAGTCGGTTGCGGGGTAGGTGCAGGGATTTTCAGCTCCATGGAGGTTGCTTGTTCGAATGTACAAGTTGCGTGTAAACTGAGCTGTCACGGAAAAATAATGCTAGACGACAAAATTGTTCGGCCAGAGGTATGTTAAATCACTTTCTCAAGGTGATAATGTCATCTAAATACAAATTAAATTCTCAATCTATTTAATATAAACACGCGAAAATCGGAATAGCTGTTCTGAATGAAGAAACATGATCATATAAGAACAACAAAGTACCGTATCTCGTGAATTGAACAAGAAAGATCATTAGATCGATAGAAGAGTTAACTTTCAACATGCATAAAAGTTTGACATTCATCAAAAAGAAATTTCAAAATCGTTTAATCACGATTTTTCATGGATTTGGAATTTCTGCAATGATGAAAGATTTCATAGAAAACCAAGTGCCCAATATAGATTAAATATAATCAGGCCTATCCAATGCAGTGCACTTGAGGGTCAAACAATATTTAGGGTCGGTTTGTTTCGCGGAAAATATTTTTCTGAAAACAATAACTTATATTTCTTGAAATAATTAATCAATAAAAATATTTTCATTATCATTAACAATTCATATATAAATACTTTCGTGGACGATAAAAATATTTTTCATTCATTTATTTTGGTAAGCGATACAAGTAAGGGTTAATACCATAAAAAATCCTAAATCGGTACATGTGTGATAATTTTACCTCGAACTTTTTTTTTACCAACAAAAATTCCAAACTGGTACACCTGTGACAATTTTACCCCAAACTTTTTTTTTACCACCAAAAACTCCAAACTAGTACACCTTTGACAATTTTACTCCAAACTGGTAAACCCGTAACAAATTTACCATAAACTATTTTTTTGACCACAAAAAATCTTAAACTGATATACCTGTGACAATTTTACTCCGAACTAATAATTTTTTAATATTATTTTTTTATTTTTTCGTTTCTTTTTTTTTCTTCATCTTCAACCTTTGGCTGATCGCCGGACCGACGACCGGCCAGAGGCGAAAGCCGGTGAGGTCGGCCCCACCGGCTGCCAGCAAGGGCCGTCCTCATCCGCGTTGGGCAAGGGCCGCCCTCGCCGGCTTCTGGCGAGGGTGACCCTCACCTGAGTCGGACGAGGACCGCCCTCGCCGGAGTCGGGCGAGGGCGACCCTCGCCGGTGTCGGGTGAGGGCTGCCCTCGCCGGATCTGGCGAGGTCGGCCATTGTCGGCATCGAGCGAGGGCTGTCTTCGCCCGTCCAGGGGAGGTCGGCCCTCGTCGGCGTCGGGCGAGGGTTGTCCTCGCCCGCTCCGGTAAGGTCAGCCCTCGCCAGATCCGGCGAGGGCAGCCCTCGCCCGACTCAGGCGAGGGCCGACCTTGCCGGCGTCGGGCGGTCCTCGCCCAACTCAGGTGAGGGCCGACCTCTCCTGGGTGGGCGAGGACAGCGCTCGCCGGCGTTAGGCGAGGGCCGACCTCGCTTGGGCGGGCGAGGACCACCCTCGCCGGCGTCGGGCGGTCCTCGGCCGACTCGGGCGAGGGTCGCCCCTCCCGATGCCGGTGAGGGCGGCCCTCGCCAGCAGCCGGCGAGGCTGACCTCGCCGGCTTCCGCCTCTGGCCAGTCACTGGTTCGGCGACCAGCCAGAGGTTGAAGATGAAGAAAAAAAAAACAAACAAAAAAATTAATAAAAATTCGAAAAAATAAAAAAAATATTGTTAAAATTTTAGTTCATGGTAAAATTGTCACATGTGTATCAGTTTGGAGTTTTTTGTGATATATTCAGGGTAAAATTGTCACAAGTATACCAGTTTAGAGTTTTTTGGGGTATGTTCAGGGTAAAATTGTCACAAGTATACCAGTTTAGGGTTTTTGATGGTCAAAAAAAAGTTCGGGGTAAAATTGTCACACATGTACCAGTTTAGAATTTTTGGTGGTATTAACCCTACAAGTAATCAATTTTAAAAAAATATTTTCTAAATCATTCATTTTCCACGAAACAAATGTACTCTTACACAACACTCTTAGTTAAGGCATAGACTTAACTGATTCGTGGTATTTACAAGATGTTCCGTAGGCCTCCAGATAAATGCCCTGAATTGTTATAAAAATAACATCCACTTTCTTTTTCTGAAGAAGATTTAGTCCTCCCGCCCTCCCCCCAAATTTTTTTTTAAGGAATGTAGCAATGACATACGTAAATTGCATTCTTGAAGAGGTTTGTTCTTTCGCAAAAGGAAAAAAAAAACTTAATATTTTCCTCACAAAATCAAGATTTCTAAAAGGAATAAGAAGAAGACCTCTCTGGCAAAATCAATCATATTTTGTTATGCAAAAGGATGTAACACGCCAAGGTCACTTTCGAAAGAGCACGAACATGTAAACATTTATCCGTACGAACTTCGGTTAATATTTTAGATAGCCCAATGCGTAAAAAAAAACTCAAAAACTGACACAAGATATCGCCCGACCGCTACAGAAATGATAAAATAAAAAACAAAAAGTTCGCAGCAGCAGTTCCTTTCTCTCCATCTTTAGGGTTAAGAATCTTGAATATCGAAGCGGTCCTTTTCCAGATTATCTTAACTCACTCTTCTACATCAGCAATAGCAGTGGAAAATTGTGGATGCACTTCCTGCATTTTGCTGAAGTTTGTCTGCAGAAAGCTTTGTTGTTTACAATTTGATGACGACGGGGGCAATTTCTAAGAATTGCCTCTCTTGCTTGTTGTTGTCCACAAGATGTTACTTCATTTAATTTGAAAACAATCACGTCTTTTTCTTGCATAGGTCGGCTTTGAGAAAGATAATGTTAGATCGATGTGCTACTGCACAAGCTCGAACCCGGGGGAAACTGTTTTCCATGCATCGTCAACATCCGCGATCCGTGAATATTCGGAACTGACCCTTTTTTTGTCGATGTCAAACACTTCGTATGGAGGTTATCAAGCCAGCTCGTGCCGACTAAGCAAAACATCATATCCCGCCAGGGGTCGACAAGCGGAATAACTATGAGCTGCCCTTAGAACTTACCGGATTGTCACGAGCGATAGTTAGACCAAAGAAACAATTGTCATTTAATATCTAGAATCTTTTCATTTTTCCTATTTAATTTGAACGGTGTCGTTTTTATATATATATATATATATCAAGCTCGGGTTATACCGAATATAAGTTTCCATGACATGCATCGCATTGGAATTAGCTAAAATTGTTCTTTATATTTGGTGTCTACTGAATTCAATCTCTTGATTTGATATGGAATGCATCCCACCACGACATGTTTTATTTTTATTATTATTATTATTATTATTATTATTATTATATTTGGTCTCTACTGAATTCAATCTCTTAACAAAGTACATTCAGAGGATAAATTGTTGGGCAGCGAGTGGCGTTTGATAGCCAGGTAGGCCGGATTCGTTAGCCTCTTTCAGATCCCCAAATTTGATCGTGATATGTCCGGTGCGGGTCTCACCTGGTCTACATAAGCTGAGGCAAATGGAAGAGAAGAACACATTTTTTTTTTGTTTATTTTGGGGTGAGTGCTTTGTGGGGGAGTGAGCTTTACGTCATGCGTGAACAAAAACAATGCGTCCTCGGCTCAGTTAATTAGGGCGTCAGCCGATTTCCGATCTAAAGTTATGTTTCCACACATTTCACTAATCGGGCGCGAATCATTTCGGGCTAGGGTCACATGCACGGCCGAAAAAGTTTTGGAATTACAAGACGTTTCGTCAAATGCTAGGAACGGTCAAAGATGACATGGCAAATGACGTTAGAAGCGCGGAGGACGGTTGGCGCGCGCTGTGGAGGCGTGTTCGGCGGCGGTTGGCGGCAAAAATTCACGGGATGCCTCGGCAAAGGGCAACGAGTCGTGGGTTGGTGTTGGTTTTTCGAAATACGCAGTAAAAGGTATCCAAACCAACACTAAACAGCAGCGGACTCCCCCAGGCCCAAGACGCGCTGCGGCGCGTGTAGCGGCGTCCAGTGTCTGTTGGCTACAAAATTTTAGGATTTGGCTCATCTAAGAGCGGCGAGTCTAATGGTGGTGTGCTGGTTTTCCGAAATGAGCAGCAAAAGTGCAACGAGCAGCAACTGAAGGTTTCGTTCTTAGCGGAGAACCAGGAGCAACGAGGCTGCTGCAGTAGAATCATCATACCGCACTAAGACAAATATAGTTGCCGAAGAAAGCACGTGGTTCGTACGTGCTTCGAAGAAAATACGCCGTGTCCTCGCGTGGAGCGCACATGATTATCTGCAAGTTGAACAAAAAGACATAGTTTTCCAGGGATGCTTTTAAACAAAAAGAAAACCTAGGTCATGGCATCAGCGACATAATTAACAATAAGTTCGCGGACTTATCGAGCATCATAGTTGAATACGTGGCATTTTCAATATTTTTTTTCTTGCTAAAATGTACATTCGTACTCAGATGAGTGATTAATTAAGATAAGCTCGGTACTGATCCCCCCCAGATCATCCTTTCTTTCCTAGGTTTACGGTGTGTACAAAAGAAGAGAATTTCGTATTAAAGGCTACTTATCATCTGGCATTTTGGGCTTCATGTGAAGCTTTGTTTTGATGATACGCAGACAAGAAAAATAAAAATTATTGATGCAAATGGTATCATGCTTTGAAAGAGGGAGCGTGACCTGCCAAGATTCAGAATATATTGCTTCATTGTTTATATTATTGCACTAGATTATATGCTATACTCATAAAAAGAAAATACCATACTGGAGGATGATACGGATGCACAATAAGTATGTTGGTAAGGATGAACGAATTGATCAAAAGCAGTGACAAAAGACAGATTTATACCCACGGTGTCGACGCAATCGGTTGGAGTGCAAGGATTTTCGGCTTCGGAATTGGAGGTCGCTTGTTCAAATATACAAGTTACGTGTAAATTGCTCTGTCATGAAAAATGATGCCGGGCAACAGAATTGTTTGGCTAGAGGCATGTTGAATCGCTTTCTCAAGGCGATAACGTCGTCGGAATACAACTTAAATTCTCAATCTCTCTCGACATAAACATGCAAAAACTGGAGTAGCTGCTCAAAACGAGGGAATATGTTCATATAAGAACAACAAAGTACTCTACGTCGTGAACTTTCAACATATGTAAAAGTGGACATTCATTAAAAACAAATTTCGAATCGTTTAATCACAGTTTTTCATGGATTTGAAATTTCTGTATAAATGAAAGATTTCATAGAAAACCCAGTGCCCGATATAGATTAAATATAATCAGGCCTATCCAATGCACAATGTGCACTTTTTTTTGGTAAGATACAATGTGTATTTATGTCTAAGTTTCATATACGATACAAATAATTTTTGTTTATTTATTTGGTAAGTGATACATTAATGATTTTTAGAAAAATATTTTCAAAATCATTCATTTTCCTTCATTTTCCACGAAACAAATGTATTCTTACGTAACACTCTTAGTTTTTTTTTTATCGGTCTTACTCTATCTCTCACTCACGATACACACTTAAGACTTGTGACTCGCCTCTTGCAGGTCTTTGGCGTCGAAACCCACATCTTAAACTACGCAGCCCCACCCCTACCCCCTGCGAAGGTGGGGATTCGAACTCCCCACCTCTTAACTGATTCGTAGTATTTAGAAGGTGTTTCACGGGCCTCCAGATAAATGCCCTGAATTGTTATAAAAAGAACATACATGTTCTATTTTTCAATGAAGATTTAGTCCTCTCGCCCTCCTCAGCCCCCCCCCCCCACAAGGGAATGTAGCAATGATGAACATAAATTGCATTCTTGAAGAGTTTTTTACGCACATGGAAAAAAATGAATATTTTACTCACGGAATCAAGATTTCTAAAAGGAATAAGAAAGACCCCTATGGCAAAATCAAAATCATTTTTGGGATAATGATATAAAGGGACCCTGAGCTTAGGCCAAATATATAATGTAATCCCTAAACTTTTAAATTGGTCGGTGTGATCTTTAAACTTTAGTCCAATATGTAACATGATTTCAAAACTTTAAGTTGTTCAGTATAGTCCCTGAACTTTTGGTACATGTTCAATTCAATCGCCGAACTATATGAAAATGATCAATGATATCCTTACATTAATTTAAGTTCAGAGACTATATTGTAAATTTCATATAATCCAATAACTAAATTGAATAATACTAAAAAGTCTAGGAACTTTATCGAACAAATTAAAAGTTTAAGGGATCACATTGCGCAATTGACTAAAGTTCAAATACCACATTAAATAAATTAAAAATTTATGGACCACATTGTAAATTTGGCCTAAGCTCCTAGGCCATTTATGTGACTTTTTTGTTATGCAAAAGGATGTAACACACCACGGTCCTTTTCAAAAGAGCACCATCACGTAAACGTTTATCCACAGGAACTCCGATTAATACTTTAGATAGCGTCAAAACCGACACAAGATATAGCTAGACCGCCACAGAAATAATAAAAATAAAAACACGAAAGTTCGCGGCAGTTCCTTTCTCCCCACTTTTCGGTTAGAGAATCTTGAATTTCCAAGGGGCCGGTCCTTTTCCATTCGTCCTCTTCCTTTTTTTTTTTTTGTGTGAAAATCCAAACTTTGCATCGCGGGTGCGTTTTCACTTTTTAATCTCTTTCTCATCCCTATTGGGTGCGAAGCTGATCACTCGAACGTCTTATCGAGAAAGTAAACTCTCCCTTCTACATCGGCAAATGCAGTGGGAGATTGTGGACGCACTCACTCCTGCACTTTGCTGGAGTCTGTCTGCAGAAACATTGTTGTTCGCGATTGATAACGACGGGGGGGAGCAGGGGGTGGAATTTCTACGGATTGCCTCTCTCGTTTGTTGTTGTCCACAAGAAATTTGCTTCCTTCGTTTAAAAAATAAACACGTCTCTTTCTCGCATAGGTCGGTTTTGGAAAAGATAAGGTTAGATCGATTTCCTACTGCACAAGCCCCGAGTTATGTTTTCCATCCATCGTCAACCTACCGCACGAGATCGATTTGAATCTTCGGAACCGTCCCTTTTTCTGTCGATGTCTGCACTTCGTACGGAGGTTATTATGCTGGCTCGTGCAAACTAAGCAAAGCATCGTCTTGCTCGGGGGTCGACATGCTGAATAATTATTAACTGCTCTCAAAACATACTAGGTCATCATATATATTTAGACCAAGGGCACGATTGCCATTTCATATCTAGAATCTTTTTATTTTTACTATATAATTTGAACAATACCGTCATTATATATATATCAAGTTCAGGTTGCGCCAAATATAATTTTTTTTCTATTACAGTCATTACATGCGTGGCATTGAAATTAGCTTAAATTGTCCTTTATATTTGGTGTCTACTGAATTCAATCTCTTGATTTGATATGGAATGCGTCTCACCACGACATGTTTTAAAGAATATTATTATTATTATTATTGTGGTATTATTATTATTAATATTATATCATAATGTTTGTTTCATTGGAAAGTACATGGAGAGGATAAATTGTTGGGTAGCGAGTGGCAGCGAGCGGCGTTTGATAGCCAGGAAGGCGGGGGGTTCGCTAGTCTCTTTCAGATCCCCAAAATTTGGTTGCGATTTGTCCGGTGGAGGTCTCACCTGGTCTATAATCTATATAGTCTGAGGCAGATGGAAGAGAAGAATTTTTTTTTTTTAATTTTCCTTCAGTATTTAATAATAAAAAACTGGGGCGAGTGATTTGTGGGGGAGTGAGCATTATGTCATCCGTGAACAAAAAGAACGCGTGTCGCAGTTGATCAGGGGAGATTTTCGATCTAAAGTTAGGTATTCACGACAAATGATTCCGAGTCCGGTTCACATGCACGGGACAGAAGGATCCAAGCGATCAGACATTCGCGCTTGTGCGTCTGGAATATTAAAGAGGGCCGTGTCTTGTTCCATCCCTTATTAGATCAAAAGAAATTTTCTTCGACCGTACGTCTGATTGAGTTCGTAAGATACACCGTTCGAGTTCGGTCTTAGCTAAAACTAAAATTGGGCGATACTCGTGTTCACAATTCGCCGATCAGAGTAATCGTCGAAAAACATGACCCTATAAAAAGAAAGATCGTAATCTTTTTGGAATACGGTGTAGTATCGCAAGATCATCAGATCGATAATTAATTCGAATCGACGAGGAGGTCGTACGTACCGCCGGATGAGATATAGGGACCCATGTGATCCGACGGTGAACTTGTCAGGCGCGTATGGACCGTGTGCACCCGATACCCGAAAGCAGCACACCATGGTACGGAGTGATGAAGAGGAAAAGTGCACGAGGAACGTGGCCACGTGGCGAGAGCTGACTTCGAGGAGGCGCCACCAGGACATATCGACTGAGCAAAGTTCGGTTGGTTCGCCCATATAATCTTCCAACAGATCTCTCTCTTTCCGTTCATTTCCCGCGAAGGCGCTTCTTTCTTGTCATCTTTTGTCTGATCGTGGAGCGTTGCATCCGATATGGGGAAGAAGCAGCACATGGATTGGACCTCCGGCTCCATCATGAGCGCCGGCAGCGAGAGAGTCTCGCTCCTCAACAAAAACGTACGCCGCGCCAATCTCTCTCTCTCTCTCTCTCTCTCTCTCTCTGTGGTTTCTTGATTTGAGCCCAGTGAATGGTTTCTAGCGGTTTCGGGCCTTTTCAGGGATACCCTTTTGTTTCTTTTTCTTCGCACGTTTGAGGTTTAGGTTCTTGTTGTTTTTCATGGTCACCTCCGCTTGTCTCAGGTTTCTTTTCTTCTGTAGATTCTGCTCGGGCTAGTTAGGAAATTCGAACTGTTGAGCTCCTTGTGTGTATGCTGGTTGTGGAGGAGGAAATTGTGTTGATCTCATACCTGTGTGCCTGTATGTGTTGTGCTCTGTGATTGCTTTCCTTTCTTTCTTTTTTTTTTCTTTTTGCCCTTCTTCTTGTTATGGTTGGAATTGGAACACCTGGCGTGGACCATTGACATGATTACTAGTTACCAAGAGAAAGAAATATGAATTAAATCCAACTCTCGAAATGCGTTAATAGCCGAGAGTGATTGTGTGCCTAATCAGGCATGCATTTGCTTAATCTTTCTTCGAAAACCTTGAAATTGTTGCTTTTTCTGATTCTTGGAGTTGGTTGGGATTTCAAGCCTGTTTGATCTTCTTCGGTCATGGTCAGACTAGTAACCTAGGGATTCATATGTCAAATTTGTCGCGATGCTAATGCAATCTGCGCTTCTAAATTTTGAGGATTGTTCTTCACTTCTAAAGTCTTATTCATGTAGGCTAAAAAGAAGGCAAATGAAGACCAGTCGGCTGAGGGTCCTGTGTCGGACCTTGAGCTCGGGGATGCAGTAGAGGTGAGAAATATTCATGCAATTTCATTTGGCTAACTGTTCTTTCTCTTGAGACACTCTTCCGATAAATCTAATTCTGTTTTGGAAATCTCAGGCAGCTAATGTTGGATTCTTTCGGGTATTTTCACTGGTAAGTGGACTTGTGGTCATTTAAGGTTCCAAAGAAATTTTTCAATTTTGATGCTGTTTGACTCTATCTTTACCTTGCAGGCAAAACCCGAGGCAGGAAAGCTGATTATTGGCACCATTGCCCTACTGATAGCATCAACTTCGAGCGTTCTCATCGTATGTATTCCATTTATATGCGGCTCTACAAGCACATCTTGATCTCACATTCTACACAAATCTTTTTATTGTTCAAGTGCTCTTGCTTTTGGGGGACTAGCTTGTCATCTGGTTCTACATTCAAATATCATCTCTGTATGATTCTGCTACAAAGAGCCTAAAAAAGACGGTGCTTCCTAAGCATCGCTTGACTGTGGATGATTCATCTTCCTTTGTCTGCTCTGCAATCATTCCAGGTCACATGACTTCATAGTGCATCAAACTCTGTCATTGGCAATGGAAAGAGAATGATGCTATAGTGACTAAATTGGTAGTTCTATTGATAAACATGAGACTATAAAACCTGTTACCTTCTAAATGTCAAGGAGGTGGAAAATTTTAAATTTACTCGACATCTTGATCAGGATACATGGCAGATCTCATAGCTTCCTGTCAAAGAGCATTAAATTGTGGCAGTCGAGGCTTATGGCAGAAGTTTTTTAAACTTAAGCAGGATGTTAACGGAGAGGATTAGATTCCTCTCTTCTTTGTGCGCACTAGGCAATGGAGATTCCTTTTGATGCAAAGTTCCATTCTCACATCCAATATTCTGAAAGATAGAATATTGTACATAATTGCAGTGGGACTGTAGCTGCGCAATAAATACTGAAATTGTGGCAGCGCCGTGCTGTGGCCTCCGTTTCATCATATATCCTTCGAAATTTTATGAAAGACATTAATTCCAATGCAGCCCAGATTTGGAGGCATGATAATAGACATTGTATCCAGAGAGATAAAGAGCCCAGAAGATCAAGTTGAGGCCTTAAATGCTGTCAAGAACACTATATTAGAAATAGTGCTCATAGTTGTAATCGGGTAGGTCGAAATTTTAAGTTTATGTACGTGTTTCTTGTTGTGTGTTTGCTTTAGTTTCTGCCTCTTGGCTGCTCTTCTTATTTCTCATGCTGAGTAAAACATTTCTCTTGTTGGTCTTGCTTGGTTTGAGGCATAGGAAGAATCTTCCTGATGCCGTTGCTTTTGCTTCATATAGGCTT
Organism: Syzygium jambos; assembly: GCA_031216235.1. NCBI lineage: Eukaryota > Viridiplantae > Streptophyta > Magnoliopsida > Myrtales > Myrtaceae > Syzygium > Syzygium jambos. Next base: position 18,904,162 of record CM062228.1, read on the forward strand.
CTGAGATGCAAAATATGTGCTCTGCTTTTCCCCTTATGTGTGAGGTCATTTAAGAGGAATTAATCAGCTGATTTTTTGTCAGAGCTCTCTGCACTGCTCTTCGAACGTGGTTGTTCACTTCAGCTAGTGAAAGGGTGGTGGCTCGTTTAAGAAAAGATTTGTTCAGTCACCTTATCAATCAGGTAAGGCATGCTTCTTTCTTTGATGACATACTGAAGTGCTAGTATCCAACACCTGGAGACGTTTCATCTAGCATCTGGAATTATTGGTTAACTAGCATCATACTGCATTTAAATCTTGTTCTGGCATTTTGGTTTTCTCACTAAGTGTGAGACTGAAGCACGCAGGACTGCTGGTTCAGTGGTGTTGGAGACAAATATGGCTTTATGATATTTTATGCCAGATTTTTTTATGAGAATGAATCCTTGAGGACATGTTTTGATCCTTTCTTTGTCAACCCATCAGGAAATAGCCTTTTTTGATGTCACCCGGACGGGAGAACTCTTGAGCAGGCTATCAGAAGATACCCAAGTCATAAAAAATGCTGCAACAAACAATCTTTCAGAGGCACTCAGGAACTTAACAACCGCATTAATTGGTGTTTCCTTCATGTTCACGTCATCATGGAAGTTGGCATGTAAGTACTTCTTGGACTAGTGGTTTGAGTTGCTGAGGCCAAGTAGAGTCATGTACAGGCTCATTGAAGTTTACCATGCTTGTTCAGTGCTGGCACTAGCAGTAGTTCCAGTCATCTCAGTTGCTGTACGTAAATTTGGGCGCTATCTTCGTGAACTTTCACATTCAACTCAAGCTGCCGCTGCAGTTGCTTCATCAATTGCCGAGGTTTCTCTCTATATACTCTTTGCATATTTACTTGTTTCCCTGTCTGGGAAGCTTTTGGGTCATGGATTTGTCTTTCGTTTTTTTCCTGTATGTGATGAACACCCTGAAATGTTTTCTTTTTTTATTTTAAATGAGGGAATTGAGTTCTTTGCCCCTCAAGATGCTTCTTTCCCTATCAACCTTTACTTTATAGTTCACGTCCTAAACTGCCAAATCTTTACATGATCGTGCTTGGAAAAATAAATGAGTAAAATCTGCAGCTCTAGTAGACAAATAATTCAAACATGTTTGCCTATTTTTTTTGAACAAGTTGACCATCAGCATAAGTATAATAGAGAGGCTTTATTGGTCGATTGCGCAGCTTCTACAATTGACAGAGCGCCTTTACCAAATTTTGTCTTCAGGAATCATTTGGGGCCATTCGGACAGTGAGATCCTTTGCTCAAGAAAGTTATGCAACTTCATATTATGCAGAAAAAGTAGATGAAACATTAAAACTTGGGCTCAAACAAGCTGTAAGTCCTCTCTCCCTCCCTCCTTTCCACCGTCTGTGGGTTATAAGACGGCACTATTGCCAATCCTAAGGTAGTTTGTCATCTGTAAAGTTACATTTTTGTCTTTGCAGAGATTAATTGGTCTATTTTTCGGAGGTCTAAATGCAGCGTCAACCTTATCCGTCATCATTGTGGTTGTATATGGAGCATACTTGACAATAACAGGCACTATGACTGCCGGCTCACTTACATCCTTCATCCTTTACAGCTTGACAGGTAAATATCTGTTGCTTCCTGCAAACTACTGGCTAAGTGAAAGCATCAGACTTTTCATTGGCTTCAAATGTTCTTCCATTATGTGAACTGACACTCCTGTTGGAGTGTCTATCAAGTATTTGCTTATTGCTTTGGAAGGTAAAAAAGTATTTACACTTGCTAATCTAAGTTTTCGCTTGTTTAATTTCTTTGCCTGCAGTTGGATCCTCAGTCTCTTCTTTATCGGGACTATACACGACTGCCATGAAAGCTGCAGGTGCAAGTAGGAGAGTCTTTCAGCTCCTGGATCGTGTTTCAACCATGCCAAAATCAGGAGATAAATGCCCTATTGGGTCTCTCTCTCTCTCTCTACACATTTGACGTGCCCATGCTCCTTACCACCACCATCAGGTGGCCTGAACCCTCATCTGAGGGATCAGTGCATAACGTCCTCTCTTGTAAATTTTAATTCTATGTGTTACCTTAAAAATCTTGATATGCTAGTTAACTCTAGCACCAGCAATTAGGGGCAAACATAGGTCGGTTTAAGCTTTCTTATTAAACATTTGATTTTATACATCTGAGTGAGGTTTGGTCTTCTATTTCAGAAATCCAGACGGAGATGTGGAATTAGATGATGTTTGGTTTGCTTATCCGTCTCGTCCAAGTCATATGGTACTCAAGGTAATGCATAATCTCATGGTGCTGGAATTCCCCGAGTTTATTGACGCTTCTTTGCTCGTGTCATCATCACAACTGCTTTGTACTGCAGGGAATAACATTGAAAATGAGACCAGGCTCCAAAGTAGCACTCGTCGGTCCAAGTGGTGGCGGAAAAGTAATTTTTAACATCTATTCCTGTCTAAGTTTGCCTTTGTCCCTTTCTCTTCCTGTTACTATGGATGGTTTTTCTTAAACATAATATGCACTCATTAGTTCATTTGAAATGTGACGGGCTTTGCACTTTTGCAGACTACTATAGCAAACCTGATAGAACGGTTTTATGATCCTCTGAAAGGGAAGGTTATGCTTAATGGGATTCCCCTTGTCGAAATATCACATGAATACCTCCACAGAAAGGTAATCATTTTACGCCCATACCCACTTCCTACTCTTACGCTTTTAAGATGTGCAATTGTCCCTGTGAAGATGGCCTCCATTGTGGACATGAAGAGATTGCTAGCAGTTTCATAGTCCGCCTTGTGTTGGCACGTTGGCGTACCCTGAATGCTTGGGATGTCTGATAATTGTTATTTCAGTTTTCTTGTTTACATCATTGAAGATAACAGTCTGAAATATTGGAACAAAACAACAGGTCAGTATAGTAAGCCAGGAGCCTGTTCTTTTCAATTGTTCGATAGAAGAAAACATCGCCTATGGGTTAAATGGGAGAGCTAGCTTTTCCGACATCGAGAATGCAGCAGTAAGCTCTCTATGGATCCTAGCGGTTTTCCTGTGTATTTGCTTTTTCATCCTCACAAAAAGATGTTCCTCACGCGGAGTTTAATGATGATTGCAGAAAATGGCCAATGCCCATGATTTCATAGAAAGTTTCCCCGACAAGTACAAAACTGTGGTAGGAGAACGCGGACTGAGGTTGTCGGGAGGCCAGAAGCAGAGGGTAGCTATCGCGAGAGCGCTATTGATGGATCCGAGAGTCTTGCTGTTGGACGAAGCCACGAGTGCTCTGGATGCTGAGAGCGAGTTCCTCGTTCAGGTTATAGATCTTTCACCTGTTTTAGAGATGCATTACTCCGAGAGTGTTCTGTACTGCTGTCTTAACTTTCTCCTTTGGTGCCTCATCTTTTGTAAAAAAACTTCAGGATGCCATGGATTCTCTAATGAGGGGAAGGACGGTACTCGTCATAGCTCACAGGCTTTCGACGGTGAAGAGTGCAGATAGTGTGGCAGTGATATCTGATGGGCAGATAGCCGAAAGCGGTACTCATGAAGAGCTTCTTCGCCAGGATGGTATCTATTCCGCCCTCGTAAGACGACAACTACAGGAAGGTCCCAGAACCGAAGTTTAGTATGCTCTTTTTGTGCTATCCATGTAGGAGGTCCTCTTCTTTATGAATCGCCCTCTGTTCTGAGTTCCCTAATGTTACTTGATCCGATGTGATCAACTGTGCTTTCAACCGGGAACCACAGGATCCCAATTCCTGCTGTCAAAACGGCTCTAGGGCAACAAACCACTTGCGTTGAAACTACTTATTGATGTGATTAGAAGGTTCAACAGCTAAGTTTTATCTGGAAATGTATCCGACTTACTGAGAGCACTTCTTTGTTTTTAATCTAGAAAGTTACCCGCTTTCAGGAGGAACAATTTGCTTTTGTAAAGCACGATCAGCGAGTCTTACAAGTACCTTTAGGCATTCTTCTTCTCTTTTCCAATGTTCATTGTCCAAACAGTATTACAATCCCAACCGAGATTAGGGTGCGTTATTGTCCTAAAAATGGAAAGGGATTCTACCCAGAATGCCATTTCCGATCAAAACAGTCCACTATTACACTATTCTATGCTTGTTGTCTATGAAGATGAAAGTTTCTTGTTTTGAGGCAATAGCAGTAGCATCGGAGGCCGTCATGGAGGTGATGGTAATGATGTTGGCAGGAGTGGTGGCAATGGTGGTGTTGGTGGCAAAAATGACCGTGGTGGTGTGTTGACAACAATGGCGGTGATGGTGAAAAGTTCAAATATACTCACCCACCTCCCTCAAACCACTTTTGCGCCTCCGACTCTCTTTTAGACTCACCCACCTTCAGCTCTCATCCTCAGTTCACTCTCGGCCTCTTACTCTCAGTCCGCCCTCCCTTGCGCAGCTACCACCAGTCTCGTTGTCTTGTCGCCGTCCACCACCCTAACTATGACGTGCTCAAGTCTGTTTCTGTTTCTCTTCCAAGGTTTGTGCTCAAGTCTGTTTCTGTTTCTCTTCTAAGGTTTGCCTCGTGCTCATGCTCGATTCCGCTCTCATGCTATGCAGAGCATTTGGATCCCTTTTGGGCGTGGTTTCTTCTATATAACACCCGGCACAACTGGTGGAGTTCGAGTGCCAGGTTCATTACCTTGAAGTACGAGTCACCTGATTACAGGCTTAGCAGCTCATTTGGATCCTTTTGGGGGAGTGGAGTTTGAGCGCCAGGTATCATGAGTTCAACACAACATATCGCAGCAGGTATTATATAAAATAAACCAAAAAACAACTCGAGACCAGCTAATCAGCCCAGGACCGGCCAGTCTGGTCCGGTTCCGGTCCAAGGCCGGTTCCAGGATCAACAAGGTCATTTTTCAGTTCCACAAACTAAGAACCAACCCTATCCAGTTCAGTTCCAGGGTGGGCACCAATCCTCTCGGAACCGATCACCCCTAATTCTAATCTTAACTCCTTGTTTTAAAGAATCAGTAGAGAGCCTGTCTGCTATGCTGATTCAGCTCTGCCAACTACTTTTAAGGAACTGTCTCGTGTGAATGCATCCACCATAAATTCAATCGAAATACCAGAGCAGCTGGAGGGAGGAAACGAAAAATAAAACATTCACTCTCCAATTTGAATTGCTTGGCCAAAAAGTCCAACACATGAGCCAACCATCCCCACCAAAAACCGATCGGTATTACAGTTACTATGATTTATCTCCACATGATGTTACTTGTCTCGACACAAAAGTATTGCTCGAGACCAAAAAGCTAACCCTAGTCCCAAAAATATCTTCAACGGAACATCACCCCTTGCATTGCCTGAGAAGCATCTTCGGTAATTTTGTTTGCTTGAATAGTGGTGATTACATTTGCAATATTTTCCTGGAGAATGACATCACAGAAATATGAACTTCGCCTCAAAAACACTAGTTGCACGGTTGACTAATTGACATTTCTTCATTAAGTAGTAGTCAATAAGCAAAATCAGGTGAATGGTACGAGTTTCCTGCTTCCCAAGAAATAAGTCTGGAGGCTTTGAATTGATAACTCGATGTCTTTCCCAAAAAAATGACATAAATGGGAAATCGTCTACTGTGGTTATATCAACTAAATGTCATGTAAACAATTCTTCTCTAAAATATTTGGGGAGCAAATAGAAGTTGGAAAACCAAAAAGGTTCAATGAGTATGTACCTTCCATGTCGCTAGTTTCCCTCTAAGTGCTACCCACTGTTGCTTTCCAAACACCCTCTCAGTACAACGGCTACATATCAATCAAAACTTGTCAACCCAGGAGTCAATGGTAGCATGGCAATCAAATCATCAAAACAATAGAAAGCAGTACTCACCTCACTACAACAACTTCATTCATCTGGTCCATTTTACAATCCAGTAACTTGGCAGATATTGCCTTGACTACCCATGATTCAACCTCATCGTCATTAATCTGCAAGGGAGACAAAAAGCATAACCAATTGTTCCAAAGGAAAAGATGAACAAACATTACGTAACAGCAAATCTACCTGGAGGGTATCTCTGATAAGAGCATATGGAATCTGTCCAGAATCACTGGAACCAAGGTCCACCAATGACATTAGTCGCATCTTCGTTATGCAGTCTTCATGGACAAGGCCTAGACAGTTTAAGATGTATATTAAATTTAGTATATGTAATTTTAGTTCAAAGTTAACTCGAGAAACAAAAAGGCAAAGCAAATGTTTCACCATAGCTTTTCAGTGATGCAGAGTTTGCAGCGTGAAATTCCAAGTAGGCATCCAGCCTCTGGGTCATAAATATCTTCAGAAGCTGATAAACTAAATCATACTTAGCATCCTTCTCTAGTTGCCCTACAGCAGGCATCTCCAGCAAATCACACTGCAATACAGAAATCACCATTAAAAATATGGCAGAAAAAGAAAGAAAGAAACCAATATGCACATACAAATTAGCAATATGAGAGGTCAAGATATCATATATTCACGCATGGAAAGCACCAGAGCAAAGATTTTCCCAGAGACCTATTACCCAAAGGAAACGGTTCTACAGAACAGCTTAATTAGATGCCACTAAAATGTTCATTAGTAGTGGCTCTCAGTGTCACAACAAAGTAGTTCAACAATATAACCTGTTTCTAAGGTAAGGCAAAACATATGGATCACTACAATCGAGTCAAAGAACAAAGTATTGCCATGGTGACAGTCACCTTCTTACCAAATTAATAACACACAAAACAACCCCTATTTGACCTCAATTGACATTCACTGAGGGTCCACCATCCTGAGCAGTTTAGATCTAGTTTAGAAATTCTCAGAAACAACTCATTCATTGCTAATATAAGACAGAATGAGTATAAAAATAATGAGCTGTAAATAGAGTTATGTTTAAATTCCATAGACAATATGGAAATGATTTTCTCAAGCTCAAGATTTTTATTGATCCACCTGGCACTTTGAAAAGGGTTGGTCAACCATGAGAATTCCCTCTATGAAATGACTAATGGAATAAGTATAGAAAATGACTAGGATTCAGTTGGATGGCACCAATAAAACAATGGCTAATTACCATTTCTCATTCTAGCAATAATATAAATGTGCCGTAAACAAAGCATCAATAGGGGGAAGGGGGAATGTTGGGGTACAAAGTCACCAAGACACATGGAAAAGAAAAAACTAAAAACAGTTGTGCGTCCAACTTAGTGATGATGCAAACTGAAGTAGCAAGCACGGGAAACCAAGTGAAATAAAGGACTCTGAAAGTAAAGCTCACAAGTCACAACCAAATACAACTTGAGATGCCTGGGAGGAGTGCTCACAGACATAATCAAAGACAATTTCCAACAGTGAGCAGAAAATACCTGGAACATGTCGGGTGCCTTCACAAATTCCACAACTGCTCGCACAGCTTCCTCCTTCGCCTCATCCATTTCGTGCGCATCTTCACCATAAAAGGTGGCCAAGTATTTCGTCAGGAACTTGAAAGAATCCTTCGCTGAACTGGATTTTAAAATATGAAAAAACTTAAGCATACTGACTGAAAAGAAGACAAGGCAAATGGATAAAAGAGAGCTACGAGAAGATGACTCATGCCTTTTATTTTCTCTCAACACATTGGAGATGGTAAGAAAGAGTTCTCTCTGATCCTTGATGCCAATACTCCACTCTTTTAAAAAACTATCGATCTTCTTGAAAGAAGGTACAATGTGCTCAGCAACTTTCCCATTAATAGCCAAATTGAGGGATTTCATATATACATGAAATCGGCCATACGGAATGTTCAGGAGGTTGTAGAGATTGAACAGGCTGGAAACAAAAGGCACAAGAATGAGACAGGAATAAAGTTGCAAATAATCTTAACTGACCATCGCATTCAATTACATCTTCAAACGCAGTGCAGGCCTGTCGTTCGGTTGCTGAACAATCTTTGCAGATATAAGTTTTGCCATCTCGAGTATTTCATCTGGATTTTCAGATGTTGTCACAGCATTGCAGATGACGGTAAAGACACACTCAAGATCTAGAATACAAGTAAGCGAGGTCAGCATAAAAATGCCATATATGTATTAGTCACTATCATTTACATAGCATAAGTGCACAACATCAAACACCACCATACGACAATGAAGCCAAGTAGAGGATGATAAAAAAAAGTCAAGTTCAGAGTCTACTATGAATATATAAAAGAAAGTATAATCTATTTCTTTAACCAGATTTCCCACTGTGCAATATCATTGGATTACAATATGCATTTCTGGTTCTTTTAATGTTCCCAACTCTTGGAACCACCTTTGGCAGATTTGCACATGCTGAAAGATATGTGCAATATGCTTGGAAATGAGCGCATCCTATATCATACAGCAAACAAAGGTGTCTCATGTTATTTCTGATTCTTCGAGAAGACCAAGGCCCCAGAATACAGTCTATCAAGTACTGCCGCAATTTTTATCGAAATCATGACCATAACAAGCTGCAATAAGCACAGGTTAAATAGACAAGAGTGATTTCTGGTATCTACCATCCAATTACACTATCCATGGTTGATGGCAAAAAAATTGGCAGCCATTGGAATGGTGCCCACAGGGAAGGACAAAAATGAATAGGAATAATACAAAGGTTGATTAACAAAAAAGTCCACCCCTGAAATTTGATTTCCTAGATGAACTCCATAAATACACTACATTATATGTTGCCCACACTTCTGTCTCCAGTCTTCCAGTTTCAAGTTGTCTATCCAAGACAAGCAGTCTTGTACTAGGTCCTAGCCAAAAGGGTTGAAAAGGGTATTCCGCAAATGAGTTGAGAGGAAGAAACTCAAGGCGTAGGAACTACATACATGTCCAAGGAATTAAACAAGCAAGATGTTGATAAGAATACTGAGAATACTATGCCATATCTTCCGCATGATTAAGGGAAAAGAAAGGGAGACTACAGAAACATGAATAAGTTTTACCCTTATCTGAGACCTTTGAGAATATCAAGTCGGCAGATGTAAGCATCAGCGAGACCAAGTCCAACCATCTGCCCCTCACCATGCATTCCTGTGCTTCCACACACAATCTCTCGACTTGAGGCTCCGCAACCTGAACATACCAAGAAGAACATTCAACACGGGATTAAAACCAATTCCCCATCACCCAATTCAATCAGCCGAAACACAGACCGCATCAAAAGCAGAAGCCATGTACAAATAAATACCGCCATTATAAACCCTCATAGCCCTCCTCTCAGATTTGCTTCCCGATGAACAATTTAAACCTAACGAAAACACCAAACTCGTCCACCTTCATCCTCTCTCTCGCTCGAAAATCAGGCGGCTAATGCAGCACCAATCACCACAACGATTGGAAGCTCCTTCTAGCTCCGTCAATCACTCGATTCACACAGCCTAAGCCTAATCGAGAGACGAACGCTGCCTACTCCTACGGTCACCGAGTGCATTCAGATTCGGCAATCCACGAAGGAGACGCGGAAAGAAATCGAAAACGGAGGAAGGCGGGTCTGCCCGCGCGCGAATCTTGCGCGTCGTACCTCGGGACCGGCGTCGGCCCAAGCGAGCTCGGAGGTGAAGCGGACGACCGAGAGGGAGAGGTCGTCTTCGGAAGTCGGGACCACCGTCGTCATCTTCCCTCGATCGCCGCCGCGAATCTGGAGTCTCCGGGAGCGTTTTCGCGGTCGAGGAGCGTAGCGGTGGGGAAGAGAGAGAGAGCGCGCGCGATAAACCCTAGCGAGGTGATCTGGATGCGAGGGTGGCGGGGGGATCGCCCGTCAAGATACGGCGTGCGTTTTATCGGAAGATGGTGTTTTTTCACCCCAAGGGAAAAAAGAAATAAGAGATCTTTTTTTACCTTCAAAAAAGGCCAAAAATTGAAACTTTTCAAATTATGGTAAAAACGTTTTGACCAAAAATAAAATTATGGTACAAACGCGCCAAAGCCGATCATGCCAGATAAAATGGTTGGCATTCACGTCAATAATTTCTGATCAAAAATTTGCTAGAATGACTACCTTGACAAATCATCAAAATAGTTTAGAGTTAAAATGGTAAAATTGAAAAGTTTAAGATTGAATTGATTAATGTACAATAGATTTATGATTTTTTTGGTAATACTTTCCCAATTTAAGCGTTACAAATGAAATGGCGAGGTTATCGGAAAAGTATCATGGAATTGTTAAGTGTACCTCACATATAATCTAGCACCGAAATCCAATGCTTCAAGGTTTAACGCATATATTCCAGTAGTTTTCACTTCAACCTAAGGGAATTGTCAATTTCCCCTAATGCTTAGCAATAAGTTTCCGATTGACTTGGTAATTAGACCTGTCAAATGGATGATTTGGGTTGGGTCGAAAAAGGCCTAACCTAAATTGACCTATTAACTTCGTTTTAACCCAATTCCATGCGCTATAAATATAGTTATTCATATCCGACCCAGCACGCCTGATCCGATCCATATTACTAAAACATTTCTAGATTTAACCCAAGCCAAGAAAATTCGCACAAAACTAAGGTAAGAGCACACAGTGAGCAAAAGCGTTTGAGATCAAATGAGGGTGAGAAAGGGTGAAGAAAGCACAAGAGTGTGTTGGATGTAAGTTGTGAACTTATTTAACACCGATATTATATTATATTTTACCATTCAAACTTATTTATAACCTATTTAGTGAATATAACTTACACATATAACAGCTCAGTCCATTCGATATGGGTTAAGAAATGCGTTAATGGCCCATTTTTACGGCCATAAAGAAAAAGCCGAACATTTGGTTGAGTATACTTAAACCTTGAATAGGAAATATTCTAGAAACTCGACACGCTACAAATTGTTGTCTAATCTTTGCAAGAGTTCAAGTGCTAGTACGGTCCAGTTTTCTATTATTCTATTCAATTTACTGACTTAAATTTGTGCTAAAAGAATTGATATTTTCAGATTTTTCATCCAAAAAATTAATTGCGATCATTTATTGTGTTGCATGAACATGATTTATTCCGTAAATAAAAACTTATCTGCCAAGAAGCTTGAATTATACACTACTGAATACATGCATGTTGGTCATTCGCTGTGTTTCGATGGCACGTCACGATGAGCCAGGGCAAATAACACAGAGGAAGCTCGGAAATCGGGTCTCTGTGTTGCTCTGTTTCTGTGAAATGCTTCGTGAACTAGGGCACTTCTACAAACCTGAGGATCGGATGCTCGGAGATCGTCAAGAGAACAATTTGTAATCGTTCATTGGAAACATTTTAACACACTTTTAAGTGTCTATTAGGTACGAGTCGTTCGGCATTTTATTTAGGAGGTATGACAAAAGACAAAATGCACGTGATGTACGACGTTTTTACGATGGTAGGTCGGTCCCGTAAACCCCCAGCCACATCCTAAAGGATGCTTTCTGGCTTATTTCATTTCATTCATGGCCCAGTCAATGAGGCAAAACTACGCACATTAAAGTTTACGTTGTAGAAGCAGAGAAGGAGATTAACATGAAATTCTCCAGCCAACTCTCTTCAGGCTCCTTTGAGAAATCACAAAAGTCAGGTTCACTTTCACAGTTTTGTTTCTGCTTCAGTCAGATCATAGATCATTGGTCATAGCCGTGTACGTGTTTTATCGACCGGCAATGTTGCCAGAAAATGGAGCAAACCATACATTTTCTGCTATTCGGACAAAAAAATTCCCATGACCTGTTTCTGTGAACCTTCAGAACTGCAACATTCATATAAACATCTCTTACACCTTGAAAAGCACAGAACTGTGCCATCTGCTGACGCTCAGTTGTAACGGACCGGAGGAGTGTGTTGGCCCCTGACAAGATGCCCAAGCTTTGTTCAGGAGGATTCTGGGAAAAATCCGGAGCGTGTATGTATGTGTGCATGATCTCCTTCTGAATTGGCAAGTTCTGCATTCGGCTCGAGCGGCTACCCCATGTGAGCATTTTAGCAGGGTCTATGTGGACCGGATTAATCTAAGATCTACTCACAAGTCTATCCGAGTTCAGGAAGTTCTCGAAATCTCTACCAAAATCTTGTGCAGGCCTTGAGGCTTCGAGAAGAAAGGCGAGTGATCAGCACCTCTCAGAAGAAATACGCGTTCTGGGGGATCTGCCTTCACCATGCTCTCCTGGAGTTCAAGAGTAATGGCATTATCTTCAGAAGTCTCTACGTAAAACCGCCTCACGATACTATACTTGTTTGAAAGGGAGAGCTTCTCAAGCACTGGCGCAAAGGGAATAGGTCTCATCGAAACAGATGCTAATGCAACATCCTGGAACAAGCAAAAGCAAAAAGGTGATTATCAGAATCAGTGTGGAATCAGACTTAGTACACCGATAGACGCATTAGAAAAATGTCTGCACAAAAACTAACATGATTTTACTACATAGCTTCCAAAACCAAAATCTGTTTACAATTTCTGAAGCAGAACAATGTTAGATGCCAAAGTTTCATGTATTAGGAATGAAGAAAAACCTTGGCAGGGCTCCTGTTATACAGCAAGTCTCTCAACAGTGACTTGTCCAGGTCAATAGCAGTCGGAGGGTTGTCATTCCCATTGGCATACAAAAATACCTGAGTTTGTTGCATTAGATCATTTGTGCCAGCCTGCATGTATTTAAGCATAATTCAGGCTCATTGAACAGAGACTGTCCAAGCTTCTTCAACTTCATATCACAATTAACCATAAAAGATGCAAATTCAAGTCTATATCTATGGCCAAGGTTACTGAAGTCTCTCTGTGCACAGCATTCTCTTCCCAACGGTGGGCAGCCTTATCAAGACCAAAACTTCCCTGTTTTCAAGCCCCTAACATCTCACTCCCCTAACTAACTAGAGAAAAGGAAAGGGAAAACAAATAACATGGCATATGTGTAAACCAAAGTAAAGATCCAATTAAAACCACACCTGCTTTGCAAACATGTCCAAAGTACTTTGACCATTGGTTAACATGGCAGCTGCTACAAAAATGGCTTTTGAAATTTTAGAGGGAAGCAGTTCCATTGCGTATGATATGCATGAACCCCCAAAATCATGTCCCACCAGGATTGCCTGCATGATATTCAAAATAAGAAAGTAAGCATCCACTATTTTTACAGAGTTTAGTCAATTTTGTGGAGCACCTCATAATTTCCAAAGAAGAACGAACAAATACTAAACCCGATTTACGACTTGAATCATCAAGCATTTGAAACGAGGCCTCCACACTGACTCCTATCCTATTTTCAGATACAAGACCACATATATTCATGCATTGCTGTCGCATCTAACTATTCTCCTTCTCCTCTTCTTAACTCTCTCCCTTCCCTTATGCAAATTCAACCCAAATAAAGGGTCCTAAAAAGGTGAACTCCTCAGTCATAAGCGATCATAATTGGTACTTTATTACATCAGTGCAGCAACCATTTCTCTTCTAAAAGTTTAAGCTATTAAGAAACGGGTCTGCTTTTTTATTTCTAACACATTTCTTAACACTCCTCGCGTGTAAGTCAGACCTTGCATGCATCATATAGTTTGAGGATGTGTAAGTAGAAGTGACCAACATAAACAGACAGTGGACATGACAGCATGAAACAAGTCAGAATAACAGTAAGGGGGAGTGTTAAGATTCGAACTGTCGACTTGTTTTCTGATAAAATGTTAAACCATAATGTTTCCTCCAAAAACTTAAGCTGTCTGAACTCAGAGAACTGGCCTACAATGTATCATTGCCATGTTGCTAAAAATATCTTGATATGGTACTCAATATGCAATTCCAAGTAAAACAAGAATTATTTCAGCGCCAGGAGGATAATAGCAGTGAAAACTAGCAGGCATCATCACAATGTCGGCCTGCCTGAGGAAATCATGTGAAATGATGTCCCCACAATCACCCTGCACATCTCAAGAATATGTAACAGGATAGAACAGAATGGCACCATGTAAAAGGATGATAGCATTGAACAGAATTAAGCCACATAAAAGGAAGATAATAGCAGTGAACAGAATGGAACCATGTAAAAGGATGTCCCCACAATCACCCCATACGTCCCAATAATATGTAATGGCAAGTAAGTCATCATTGTCGCGGAAAGCAGAGAATCAGATTAGAGCTAAACCTTCTCCCCATCTGCAAGCTTTTCGAGGAAATCAGTCAATGGCTTCACATACTGCGATAAACTAGTGACACCATTTGTATCGAACGAGTGAATCCCAGAACCGGTTAAGTCTATGGCAGTAACCTTAAAACCCCCTTCCTCTAGGAGTGCTATAGTTTTGTACCAACACCAGGCGCCAAAACCACCTCCATGAACAAGGATGAAATGGTCTGTTTCTAGATCATCAATCTTTATTTCCTGTAAAACAAAGAACTTCTCAGGAATCATTCTCGCAACAATTTATAAATGACTAAAAAAATATCCCCTCTCTCTGATCTGCTTACAGGAAAATTGACAAGATAAATGAAAAATTACTCTATAATGTTCATTAATTCATGCAACAGGACAAAAGCTCGCGAACAGGTACCCAATGAAAATATAACAGAATACTCGAACTTAATATTCAGGACGGCCCTCTCAAGGACTACTGTTGGAATCCCACAGCTGGATGATGTCACAGACAACCTCTCTAAAGCCAGAACACTTGTTATGGCATGACTTGAAACACCAAGCTCAAAAATTTCCATACCTCAACCATCCCAGAATTGATTGATCGTAAATACAACCACATTTCAATATGGACGAGAAAAGTAGTTTTACACCATTACGCTTCCCATAAAAAGCTGTGAAGAGTATCATCTCACTTTTCACCTCCTTTATGTAGCAAGTCAATGGCATCGAGCTCAACAATGACGCAACCAAATCCCCCAATTATAGCAACCATTGATAAGAGGACGCATTAACCAAACTGGGCAGATTCTAATACTTCTTCTTCTTCTTCGAGCCCAAGTAAGAGGACGCATTAACCAAGCTTCATCCAAATCATCAGAAAAAGAGAAATGATGTGGGGAAAAATCTCTACCACCAATCAAAGCATGTAAACTTCATGATGCAACTCACTTAATTACATATAAGACAAGTTCACATCAGGAAGCACACAATCCAGCCGCCCCCGACCAATCTCACCCCCCAAACTGCACATTAGCAAAACCCAGAAAGCAACAACGTCATCGCACCACCAACAACACTCCACGAGGCGCGGCAAGGCATCGGGCCCAAACCTGGCTGACGATCTGGTGAGGCTGCAACAGGGGATCGGTGAGCGACCGCGCGCGGGAGCTCGAGCTCCTGGGCAGGTCCTGCTTCTTGGCGCCCGAGCTCGGGTACCTGAGCGAGGCCGAGCGGTCGAACGGCGCGGGGCCGCCGTTCTGCTGGTGCCGCCGGAGGAGGACGGCGGCGGCGGCGGCGGCCTGCTCCTGCGTCAAGGCCTCCACCCTGTCCCGGCGCGACGATCGGGCGCGGCTCCACCGGCCGGCCGAGCCATGGGGCGGCGGGGGCGGGTAGCCGCGGTGGGGGATGCGCTTCGCCGCCGCCGCCGCCGCCGCGGCGCGCCTCTTCTTCACCGGCTTGCGGGAGAGGCAGGCGCAGAGGTTGCCCATGCTCGTTGCATGTAGGGAGAGAAGAAGAAGAAGAAAGAGGAGGAAAAGGGTGGGGGGTGGGGTGGGTGAGAAAGTGCGAGAAACTGCGGGAACGTGTGGGAAAGCGAGAGAGAAAGTGGCGCGCGGAGGGAAAGTTGAGGAGAGACAGAGAGAAAAAAAGAGAAAGGACGGGACAGGTATTTATAGTTTTCTGCTTCGGGAAAAAAAAAATATGCATCGCATAAAGTCGGCTTTCGATAAAAAATTTTTAATTGGGTTATTATAAATAATTATTGCGTACCTTCTTTTAAATAAGGCGCTTTTAATAAACCGGGCTGAAATCGATCGGTTCGTCCAATCTGAGGAGAGGGATCGAGCAAACTCCGGAGGGCTCGGCCCCATTGAATATGGGAACGGGCCGCTGCGAGTGAGCACGATCCTTTTAACCCCGAGGAGTTCTACCAATAGCTCGCGAGCCATCTAGCCAGATGAAATCTGCCGATTTAATCGGGCCATGTGCTGGGTAGGGGATTTAGGGGTCCCGGGAGATTAGTCGGGCGAAATCCAAATCACCTTGTCTTTGAAATAAAAATAAAAATCAAAGACCGAATCGTCTTCTGAAGCGAGCTTTCGGTTGGTTTTTCTTTTTTCCTCGCTTCGATCGGTTTCATTCGATTTGACCTATCCACCCACATAATTCTTCCAACCAGCACGACACTAGGAGCAACAATGTTTGGTTATAACAATTAATGCGACGAGTGACATAACACTAGACACAATAATATTGGGGGCTTTTATGATTGATTGTGATTATAAGAGATATTGGCAAACTTTAGCATATTCGGTGTTGAATGCAATAGCCCTACAGGCTTTTAATCTGTCATTATTAATTTAAGAAATTTTGTTTTAGCTGTGGAATATATATATATATATATATATATATATAATGTGTATATATATCATATATAATTTGCATTGTTTTATCCCACGTGTTATGAATTGTTACTTTCTGAATTTTTTGTTTTTACGTTTGGGTTTATTTTCAAAACTCTTTCAAGCATCGATGGTATCTGATTTTTTTTGTTCTTACATCAAGAGAGTTTTCTCCAAATTCAACCCAAGACTTGATAATTTTGTGAAATGTTTTCATTCATGCCAATCATCTCCACTTCACTGCTTGAGGACCGGAAATGAAGTGATTGATGCGTCGTGTCTCGAGGGAACCACCGGGTCGCCACGTTTACAATAATTGGCGAGTTACGAAATAAGATGTCGAGACTTGTCATCTGTAAAGTTGAAAATTTTATATTTATAGGAAATGAAATGCTCCGACCCTTTTAAGCGCACGTGAAAATTTGATTGCCCACCAGCGACGGACGTAATAATAACTCCATATGGAAAACCAATCAACAAATCAATTCGTGTATACCCATTAGTTCACAAAAACAGCAAGACCCAAGATATACATATATATATATATATATATATACCGTTTTTTTCTTTTTTTTCTTTTTTTCTGAATTTGAATTAAATTAGTTAGACGATTATAATAATTGACAACAAAAGGAGAAATTGACCGAAAAGCATCACATCGATTCTACGACCTTTAAGACTTTCTCAGATCAGAAGAACTTGGTCCTCACGTTGTAAGAAAATTGGGGACCACGAAGCATAGAGTCCTTCACTTTTCAAGCCACCATCAAGGGGCAAAAAAGAAGGTAATTATTAAATATTCTAATAGGTTAGCTTGCTGCGTAAAATATTGGAGGGAAAAAGATTTGAGCTACTTAAAGCAACTTCAAAAGTGATTAAAATCTTGCTAAAAAACAGGCTAGTTTGGTGGAGAGGAAAAGGAGTTTTCCAGCTAAAAAGCAAGGGCTTGATTGCGAAATCCTTACATAATCCCCGAGTCTAGCTTTCGGTCTGACTCATCTCCTCTTGATCAGGGGCTTCCCTTAGATCATTGGCGTTTGATTAAGACATAATCTCATCAAAGGAAGAGAGGCGAAGCTTCGATAAGGCCTCTGCAGCCTGTTCGTTTGCATGTAGTGATGGCGGGCTTCGCAAATACGTTCCTTTCCCTTACACTCTGCCCTCAATCCCTATATGTATCTCTATCTTCTCCAAGTAAGAGGAAATAGCTTCCGGAAGTTTTATATCCTGAAGATCCCGAGATTCGGACGAGACGCGAGATAAAAGCTTTTTAAGATCTTACTTAGGACCTTACTCATTTCCTCTTTCAAAACAAAGAAATTCATTTCAAATCGCCGTTTCAAAACAAAGGTACCGTACATTTTTCTCTCGGGTTGTTTATAGTGGTCCGGTGGCATCGAGGCTAGCAGGTCCACCTTCTGAGTAACGTTAAAGGCACGTTCCCTCGTATCGATTCGGTGTATTTAGGATTTTACCCCTAAAGCACTCCTAACAAGACGTGAATCCAGGACCACAAGAAGAGCGGCAAACTCCGCTCTAAACCGACACATTATCGACGAGAGTCCCCGGGTCACTTATTAAGCACGCCGAACGAGAAACTGTCCAGTTTCGAACCGGTAACTACTTGACGGCCGGTGTGTGCCCAAAACACGCGAAGGTTCCTCGATCGGTCAGTCACCCAATAAATGCTCTCGGAAGAGTCTGTGGACGGAATGCCATTTACAGTCCGTCTTAGTCAAGGCATCTTTTCTACCAGATAGCCTTCTCGCTTCTCCATCCTCAGGTTCTCGTGACAAGGGACGGATATAAAGGCTAACAAATAAAGAGTGGGGGGGCGGCTTGGGGCTGCTGTATTCTGGGTAAGGGTTGGTCGATGAGTTCCGTAAATTGTGCTGGGTAGTCATGGTCCCTGGCCCGATTCAATCTGGACAGAAGCATCATCGATTCTAGACTTTAGCGTGCTCTTTTAAGGGTGCGTTTGATAATCATTCTGATCCTGAGAATAATTTCTGCTAAAAAATGATTTTTTTTATTCTGTTCCCGAGAATAATTTCTGAACATTTGAAAGCGTTTGGTAATGGCCCAAAATTTATATTTCTGGAATAAAAAAAGAACAGAAAAAGAAATGTCTTTGGTAACTACGCAAAATTTCTTTTTATTAATAATATTTTGAATTTTTTAATATTTCTTTCTTTTTTTCTCCTTTCTTTCCCACGGCTGGATCGCCGGCCACAGGCCAGGGCCAACGAGGGCGAGGGCTAGATCCTCGCGGCCTGGGCAAGGGCTGAAAGAGGCCGGCAAGGGTCGTCCTCGTCGCTCGTGGCTTGGGCCAAGGCTGCCCTCGCCCAAGTTGTGAGGGTCCAGCCCTCGCCCTCGTCGGCCCTGGCTTGTGGCTAGCGGGCTTGTGGCTGGCGACCATGGGCAAGGAAGGAGAAGAAGAACCAGCCAAGAAAGAAAAAAAAATTCTCTTCTATTTTTTATTCTTGTTCCTAGAATCAAGAATCAACTTTTTTTTAATTATTGATTCTGCTCCAAAACTGATCACAAAAAACTTACCTAACGGATTTCTGTTCTTTTTTTGTTCCTAAAAACAAAAAATTAGAATCAGATATTATTTGGCCTGTTTAATCAACTTTTTTTTTACTCTTGATTCTGCTCTAAAATTGATAGCAAAAAATTTACCTAACGGATTTCTATTCTTTTTTTGTTCATGAAAACAAAAAATTAGAATTAGATATTGTTTGGCTGATTACTAAACAGGCCCTAAAAATGTTCTTTCCTGCCGTCTAAATGTCCCCTGGACCTGTTCTCTTCTCTGCATCTTTAAGGGGATCGGCCTGAGGATGGTGGACAGAAAGTAGATATGAGTGTTGCCCAACTTCCACCAAGATTCAGTGGACGAGAACTTGTCCACGCTTTTAAACTGCATAGTGTGTTCCGTACCATCACCACCCTCCCAACCATCCACATCTCTCTCTCCCTCACCCCACCTGCACCACGAGGACAGAGATCAAAGAGAGTGGAAGAGACGGATCGGCCTAACTCTTTAAAAGACCGTCGACTTTTGGGTCCAATCCTGATTATACCCCGGTCTGATCTTGTCTTTGTCTAAAAGAAATCCCCAACTTTCGTTATAGTCCCAAATATGCCCACGCGTCCAAAGATCGCCATTGATTTCTTTAGAATTATCATCATCAGGGCCGATTAGAGATTCATTATCAGAACCCCGTCTTCATCAACACCCTTTAAAGCCTATAAATAGGCTCATGTTGATCATCTTTAAAGAAACCGGTGGCGGTTTTTTTGGACGTGTGGGCGGATCTGGGACTGGAGTGAAAATTTGCGATCTTATTTTAAGACTATAAAATGTTGGGACAAAAATGGGACTGGATTTATAATTGGGGATTCTTCTGGGGAGTTAGCCCGAGATGAATTTCACGTGGAGATGAAACTAAAAGAAGAATCAGAGACGGAGCTGAAGCATGCCCTTGCACGCGCTAGGGTTTCATTGCATTTCACCCTTCCCGAGTAGTTAAGCTAGTACCATTGTTTCTCGACTAATACTACCTACGCATCTCTCCAACTTGTACGTACACCTTTTCAATTCCAAGCGCATATGATTGTGGACATGCGTACCCCGGTACCGCTCCCCTATTTAAATTTCGTTTTAAGGAGGAAAATGATTGAATCGGGCTTTTTGCTAGCGGAGAGAATTGAGCGTGGCATCATCACGTCTGCGTTCTTTGATCCCTTACACACGTGTCCATCTTTGCAAGCATGTGGAGAATACAATGATGGCATGCATGATATGTGCACATGATCCAAAGTTGATTGTCCCCCGGTACCGACACATGGCGGCGGGAACCTCCTTTTGGCACGCTCGCTTCGCGGGCCGAAAAAGATGGGGGGAAGGGGGGGAAGTCACATGCGTGCCAATGGAAAAGAGGGTCGATCCATCCGATTCATTGCCATGATGATTGTAGAGATGATCTCCCCCCTCAATTGTATATATGCTTGTCTAGGGTTTAGTGGGCTTGTGGTCCACCTTCAAATCCTCTAATCAATTAAACCAATTACTAAGTATTTATACCATTAAGCATCGCTATTTAGAACAGCTCGAGTTTGATCTACCGTAAAATACAAACGACCCCTCTTGTCATTCAGGACATGTCGGGCTTGTGTTGCCGCCCTAGATGGAAGTCTCTGATTCGGTTGTTTACATCCAGATTTTGAGTGTTTGCCTGAACACCGGGCGGGACGAAGGTTATCCAGTTCGATATTGTATCCGACCCGCCAAACACGGTCTACAAACGGAGATGAGTGTTGACCCGTCCCCATGAGATCGGATTGGGTTTGTTTACTTGTGAATGATTTTCTTCCGTGCTGGAATGGCAACCTTGGGCCTGTGGGCTGAATTATCGTTGGCCCAAAGGGTGGCGGAATTCAAAGAAGCCCAACAGGCATCTCATGTTAACGGGCCTAACCCACCCATGGCCCATTTAGGCCCATATATTTCCAGTGATGGAGAGGGTCAAACCAATGAACCACTAACAAAATAGAACCAAAACCAAAACCAAATTAATAAACTGATAAATCGAACTTACCAATTTGGTTCGGTTCGCTTTATCGGTTTTTGGTAATTTATAAACATCCCTATAAGAAAACAATGGATTGAGTGTCCAATCTAAAATGAAACATTGCCTTCTATTAAGCAAAATTGATGTTTCAGATCAAAGTATTGGCACGTGGTTCTTCGTATCGAAAACCCTTTGATCTAAGAACGCATATCAACACCCCATAGGTTTTCCAAAGTAGATAGTCATCAAGGTCGCTGCGACCACATCACTTCTTTCCGGCAGCGCTTCAAATTCTCGAATGTTGATAGTCTTGGTGAAATCGCGTGGTCCTAGAAGCAAATCATTATCGAGCTGGATAATACTGCTTTAGTGACGAGGATCTCTCTCCACGAACCTCTGTTATAGTCATATTGGAGCACTCAAGAAGTTCTCTGTGTTGACATGGGAAGACCTCTTAAATGAGCTAAGAAGATGATGAGCAACGTAGCACTCTAGAGTACATCAGAAATCGAATTGCCATGCCTTTTATCTCGTAGGGGAACTAAGCCATTCTTGCACCGTCACTTGATTATAATGTAATATATCATGCTAAAATCGACTATTTGCAGCTTAAAAGCTTTTAATGTAAGTACATTAATCATGTAAATTCCCTATTTAGCTGAATTATTATGTAAATATGAAGGTTATTTATCCTTCTTTCTTCGTGGGTTCATTTTCCCTCCTCGCACATATCATATCCTAAACAATATTCTGAGGATTGTTTATTAAATCTGTGCATTATTTTGTCAGAAGTCCTTTTGTTGAACTTAGTGTGTTTACCTTAGTGTATTGTTATTCATAAAATCTCCAATGTTCCTATGAAAAATGTCATGTGAATCCAACGTACAAGATATTCATTGGTACCGGGAAAATTATCCAAAAAATCCTAAACTTATTGTACTTTTGCTAATTAGATCATAAACATTTCCGTTGTGCCAAGTACTAAATATTTTTACGTTTTGTCAATTGAATCCATCCGGCCAATTTTGGTCGGAAATTGCTAACATGAACATTAGCCCATCTTATGTGGCACAGGTGGTATTGACGTTGATAATTTTTAATAATATATTTATTTTTTTATTTTCTTTTTCTTTTTCTTTTTTTTTCCTTCTTGCTCTAGCCAGTTGCTGGGCCTCGGCGACCGGCTAGAGGCGAGGGCCGATGAGGTCGGCCTTGATAGCTTCTAGCGAAGCTCAACCCCACTGGCCACTGGCAAGGGTGAACCTCGGCTAGTGTTGGTAAGGTCAGCCTTGCCATTACTAGGCGAGGGCTTGCCCTTGCCAGTGCCCAGCGACTGGCTAGAGGAAGAAGGGAAGGAAAAAAAAAGAAAAGAAAAATCGAAAAAAATTTAAAATATTATTAATGATTGTCTATGTTAGTGCTAGCCGTCAACACCGGTCGTGTCACATAGCACAACTGTCATCCACATTGGCAATTTTTGGCCAAAATTGGCCAAGTGGACTTGATTAGCAAAACGTTGAAATGTTTAGGACTCAGTTGACACAATTAAAATATTTAGGAATGAATTGATAAAAGTGTAATAAATTTAGGACGTTTTGGACAGTTTCCTTAAATATATTCATAGTCATAGATGTGAGTTAATTTGACGATGCTATGTAGATACAAAATTAATGCGCAAATAAAGCATGGATGCATACTAAGAGTATACAAAAGGAACCGCTTGGACCGTAATGAATCTGCTGGTTTTGGGCGATTCTCGATTCCAAAAAATTGGAACCGGTGATTTTCGATATGGTTTCCTGTTTCATGTGTGGAACCGCCCACCTAGAACAGATTGATTTTTTTTTAAAATTTCTTACAAATCTGTAAAAAGCCCTAAGTACATATGACTCTTACCCGTTGCTCATCTCCTATCATGAGCCTCATGTTCCTCACTCTTTCACAAACCCTAATCGCATTCTTCATCTTCATGCCTTCTTATGCTCGCTCGATTCTTAGACGCTACCCTCTCACCTAACTCGCTCGCATCCCTCTTGCTCAACGCCTACACTTACTCGACTCTTAGTCACTCTCTTGCACGACTCTCAGACGCCCTCTCGCCTGAGTCGCCTGCGTCCCTCTTGCTCGACACATCTCTCTCATGGTCTCATCTTGAGTCTCAAGTCTTGCCTCCCTCTCTTGCTTTGTTTTCGCCAATCTTGATCGCAATAGCATCTCATCGAGGTAAATATCCAATGCACAATTTTTTTTTGCCGTTCTTCATACACCATTTTCGATGTTGCATCTAGATCTTGTCTTCGAACTGATCACCGTGTGTTCTTTAAAATGTCTAAATGAAATGTGTGTACAAATTTGAGAAGTATTCTTATACTTAGTACCTGAATTGATTGTTACTCAATATAAACCATTCAGTTGTTATCTACATGGATCATAGGAGAAGTAGGATTAATATCTATGATCAAAAAGCTGTACAACGAAAATATCATCGATTCCATTGGCCCACCTGAGCACCAAACCAATCGGTCCGATTCGATTCCAGAATCAAGTGAGGCAATTTCTAGGCGGAAACTAGATCATCTGAGAACCGATTATCTCTAATGCATCCGCTAGTTTATAACAAAGACAATTTCCCTTAATTCACAAATTCCCATGTCTAAGATTGCATCCATCACTTATTGGTTATGCTTCTTCTTTTATATGACTTTGGCAAGACATCGAATTGATAATATACAAGTTATCACCTTCACTTCCATTGGAATGCGACCTTGTGCATATTGGGCATCATCGTCATCGTCTTCTTGGTCCACGCAAACCCCCACTTGATCGATTCCTCCCCCTTTTTCTGAACAAGTTAACGTACGAAATCATAGGATCGTCGACACACGAAAAACCCCAAAAAGGTCTTGCTAGTAATTGAATGCATCTCCCTCGCCACAAGAAAGTCCTATCTACTGTCTGACACGGCCTCTGAGTTCTGACTATGCAAAAAATGGGGTTTTATTCTTTAAAACTCTCTGTAAACTCCCCACTTTGTCAAAGCCCATCATGTGATTTCCTCATCATTTTTCCTTGTTCTGCTCAGAGACGTGTTTCCGACTCTGCAACTCCTTTTCTGGGACCTAGTGCCCATATTCTCATTGTACCGCCACAGAAGAAACCCACGCACCTTTCCCACTATGATCAATCAAGCCCCATGAACACAACAAGGTCCAAAGTGGGCTATCGTGGTATGGTTGTACTCTGCATACATGATTGTGCCCAGATTTCAAAAGGGTTGTCTCAGCAAAGTTGAAATCTTTTCAAAAAGAGTTTGGTGAGATGCTGATGGGTTCTTTTTATCTGGTGCGAGGTATCTCACAGATCCTCAGCACATGATGACCACGAGGATGTGTTTCAAAAATAGTTTGGACCCATCACCCAAATCAAGAACATACCCACTCGCTAGGGTTTGTTCTTGGCCAGCTAGCAGTGAAAACAAAAAGGAGGGCATGTAAAACGAATGGGAAAGCATAAAAAAACTCATTAATGTAGAGAGATTGCATCTCTCTAAAGTTTGTAAATATATGTTTGCCTAATTGTTTAGCCAGGTACAACTCACATAGTGAGTGCACCAAAAACGCCATAACCATTTCCACAGGTCGGCATGTGACGGATGAGTTGAACTGGCAAGCTTGCGTTGCATGGTTTGTTCCCTGAGGATCGTGGAAGTGTCGATCGGGTTGAAGGGAATATTTAGTCCAGCTCATTATAATTAATTAGGGCCACTGTTGTTTTGCTGCCAAAATGCTTCTTGATACACGTGACGGGAGCTATACTTCAGTGACATCCCATTGAATGATTGGAGGCTTTGCGTGTGCAGTTCAACTTCGAGCGAACGATTTCTCTAATGGTTTTTTGGTTGTTTTCTTGAAGGGCTAATTGCTTAGCTGAGGGCACCCCACCAATCAGCAATTACCATGTCCTTACTCGAATTAGCCATAGAAAACACAAAACTAGGGTTTAATTGTTGGCTTACAATGTGCTCGAGGCTTGCGAGATGGATAAGAGGGTGGGAAATGGGAAAGAACATTGAAAACTTCATTTAATGCGTGGTTTTCTTCTACCCCAAGCCGTGATCTGTGAGATCTTGAGGATCTTTTTCCACTAGTAGAAAAAAAGGGGTAGGATGGAATCTTGACTTCTTAACCCTCATTAATATGGGTTTGTGGATCTTGGGGGGTAAGCATCATCCCTTGGTTGATGGTCACACAACCACTTCTTTGTAAAGCTCCAATTGATACAAGCTGTTTACAAGTTATTATAGGGAAAATGACATAAATAAGTCTCCTGAACTTTGATTTAAATATGTAATTTGATTTCTGAACTTTTAATTTATTCAATATAGTCCACGAACTTTAACTCAACATTCAACATGGTCCCCGAACTTTTAATTTGTTTAATGTAATCTCTGAACTTTTGGTACATATTTAATATAGTCCATGAACTTTATAAAAATGTTCAATATAATCCTTCAATTCATTCAAGTTCAGGGACTACATTGTACATTTTCATATAATTTAGGGATTAAACTGAATATGTATTAAAAGTTCAGGAATCACATTGGACAAATTAAAAGTTTAGGGACTACATTGAATAAATTAAAAGTTCAAGGATCAAATTGCACATTGAGCCAAAATTTAGGGACTATTTGTGTCATTATCCCTTATTTATATAATGCTAGCTAGGCTCACTAAATTCATTTATGAAGTCGATAGACTAGGTGATGTGGTAAACCGTGAAAGATCTTTTAAGTAAACCGGTCGTGTTCGACTTCTGATATGAGTCTGCCATAGAGTTTTTGATAAAGCTTTTCTTAAAACTTCAATTTTATTGGTAGAACACTCGTATATTACGTGTAAATTGCATGCATATACATAATGTATTAAACACATGTTATACTTGAGTAAAAAAAATTTCAATGTTCAATTTACTTTGTACAGGCAATCTATCTATATCTTAATTTTTTTCGTGAAATAGTTGCCTCGATTAACATTGCCATAATATGGAGTTTCCACAATATTAAGGTCATTTGCAATAATATCCTCCAATTGCGCTCCTAGCTGGGACTTTTCCATGACTTGGGTGCTTTTTAGTTTGTGTTGGAAAAATATTAGATAACATGAAAATAAGAATTGTTGTAAATTTGTCGAAATGGATGAGAAAATAAGAATGAATATTTGAGGAATTCCGCTTTTGGGAGTACAAAACTCGGTGCGTAAGGCTTTAGTTGCTATTCTCCTATGATATAACAGATGTTCCTCTATATTCAGCACAAAATAAATAGAAGGAATAGGAACAACAACGTCGCATAAGACCTAACTAAGATGAAAAGATAAAAAGAGATTTTCTTATTTTTTGAATGTTTTTAACGTGATGAGAAAATTCGCATTATAGACAAATAAATGAGCATTTAATAAAGAAATAAATCAAATCAACGTTATAGCCGTTACAAATTGATCGCTATCTTGATTTCCATTAAATCCATCATAAACAATTGCTTCAAATATTTCAAAAGCGCCGAAATATCAGACGGTTCTTGCGCTAACTTGCCTCTTTCTTCTTCGTTTGCGCTTCCTACTTCCACAAGAAAATCTTCAAAGGATCTCTTCGTTCTTTATGGCGTACGTTTCACCCTTCTGGTACCATGCAATTCGGTGCCTAAAATTGACCGATAAATGGTTGATGCACCACAAAATCTCTTCCTTGTTGCGATTTCGATGCATTAAAAATTTTCAGAGTCTTCAAATTTGAGTCAACGTTCTTCCTTGTTAGCTGCAGAGTTATCAAGTACCCTTTGTCCCCCTAAGAAATTTCCCATACTCCCCCTTAGATTATAGTTTAATCAAACGTTTGGACTACACGAAAGTATGTCACATCACGCATTGTACGATCGAGTTTGAAATTTCATATTTCTAGAGATTTTAGCGTTCAAACTTTTCCCCTTTCTCCCCTCGTTCCCTCCATCTCTGACCAAGAATTTCTTTTATTATGGGGATGAGATTCAAAATTTTATTTTGGGTGTTATTCAATTCGATCGTATTATCAATCCTCGATGTGGGTTTGACCCACAAACCACCCCCCCCCCCCCAAAGTTATTCTATTGCTCAAATCACATGGCGTATTGAGGTGGGGAGGAGGGAGATGAGGTGGGATATCACGTGCCCAATCCAATCATGGGGACTCATTGGATGAAATGTCACTCGTACATGCTCTTGGAATATAACACCTTTCCAATAAAATGTACATGGATTACATCACAAACTTATTTTATTTAATTTTGGTTTAGCTTAGTGTATTTGACAGAGATAGTTGTGTGGGGGGTGGCTTTGGTCCCTGCCTTGTGAAGCTAAGGCGAACATTTCATGTGATGCTCCTACTTTATCCATGTGGTGTTGTGCCCTTGCCCTTTTATCTTTCCGCGTTCCTTCCATCTTCAACCATCACCATCGCACTCCCTCTTATCATATTGCATGTTCCCCCCTTGAGATTTAGGTTTGTATATATTTTTTTCGTGTACAAATACTTGGGTTGTGCATGAAGATATACCCTTTATGCAAGTTCAAAGAAGGGGTGGATGTTGATGGGACACATCATTTTCAGCGAATCTCTATCTCAATTATGAGTGTATATGTCCTATGTATTGAAGGATGCTTTCGTACATTACGAATTCAAACCATCGAGCGAAGCGGCAATGGGTTTTTTCGTACGAGGAATGTGATAGAATTTGCTCATCGATCTTCCTTTGTTTAAATGAAGTTCTCAGATATCCCTATGTTACCCTAATGCAGCACTTCATTCACCATCTATTGTCTAGGTCTGACTCTAGCCATGCATGCAGACATGAAATCTAGCCTAGCGCAAGTACTGAAATTTTAAGAGGAAGAACAAAAGAAAGAAAAGAATCTAGCACGATGGTTCAACATGCATGAGATCAAGAACATGTAGGCGTAGGCTAAGCTTGAGTTAGCTAGGATACTCTAAACCCTAAGCTGGATTTTTGGAAAAATATTATTGAAGTCGTACTAACTTGCCAATTTATTCTTAGATTTGTCCAATTGCATGCATGTAGTGTTTCATTTCCTTCAAAAATCTGTAGATCCACGTCGTCAAATCATCAAACCGAGGGCGATTTGAGAGAATTCAGACAATAATGGGGTCTACACTAATTGATAAAAGTTACATCCAATAAAATCTAGCAAAAAACATACGTTCGAAATGATTTATAGTATATATACGCAATCGAACTACACCACCCAAAAAATATAAAGAAAATACAAATACGTTATTCTACACGAGTATGACCGTATGAGTACGACTGGACTTGTGGGGCTTTTCCTATTTGAAGATGAGAGACATAAGTCGTGAAAATGATTTTCCTCGTCAAGGAAAAGTGGGGGCTCGCCAACCCTAATCGGCCCGATTATTGGGGATGGTGGGGTCTTCATGGAAATATACGCATCATCGAATGTGACATGACAAGGGGATGAACAAGCCGCTCGAGAGCAAATTCTTGTTTAACCCATTCAATGTTCCATCCTCATCAAGATAGGATGATTGCGTTTTCATCCATTTTCCCTCAAAGCACTTCCTATATATAGCATCTAACTATTGATTCGATTATGATAGCTTTTCATGTGACCAGACTCACCTTGAATTGCATTTATCAGCGATTACATTACATATTAAGTAAAAGCTAAAAGATCATTTGTGTCATTATTCTTATAATATTTCAAGATTTTCATCCTTTATAATCTCGGATTCGATACGATTTCTAGTCTTGGGGTCGATATCTCTTGATGATCCTGAAGACGAGGAGGAGGAGACAGTGGCTTTTGAAGTAAATGTCGTACCAGCTTAGACATAACCTTTTCGGTGAAGATTGTTGCAATTATTCTCTGTAAAGATGAGAGGGCAGCGATGTGACAATTGCACATACAATATTCTTCGGCTGCATCGCTCCGGCAAGGCAGGAAATGGAAGTGATAATCCCATAGGACAAAACAAAATTGCGTATAAATAACAAATAATCATACGGGAATGCAAAGATCCACGGTCCTTCTCAATCAAAATCATTGGCCAATTTCATGATGGAAATTGGGGGAGGGAATAAGAGGTTGGAAACGGTGGATCCACTAGGGTTTTCAGTCCTAAGCCATCCGGATAACCATGTCAACAAAGGAACCAACACTCAATGTGGCTGTAGGGTCACACTTTGTTGCCTACCAATTCCAATTTTTCCGGACCTTCTATAAGTCCAATCAAGGTTCTGGATGTATGCCGTATGTGAACGCAGCTCGATACAAGCATCAAACGACTCATATGAATGTGCCATACGACTATTTCGCCCTTCTTCTTGGTACCAAATAATGCACGTATTTGGAGGGCCTAGAGCCAGTTTATGTCGTGTTTAGTCGCTAGCGGAATCGGGCTTGAAAACCGTAAAGATATGGCGTGGAATTGGCGATGAGAAATTATTGTACCATATCGCTATACATTTCGTGCGTACTTCTTTCGTATCCTCACCTTGTCTTGCATATATATTTTTTGTTTGTGCCAGGCGAGATGGTACAAGATCGATCATCACCCACCACCATCTCCACATTACCTCTGACGCTGAAGGAATTTCCTGGTAATTCTATGATCACCATCGAGGGGCAACTGTAGCGCAAACAAGGCATGATAAAAATATGCATTCAATGCATCTAATTCAGCACGTAATTGTAGGTGGCACTCCAAAGAATTTAGGACCGGACCCAACACCAGATCACTTCGCATTGTTTAGCACAAAAGAATAATTCGAGAGATCATCCATAAACCAGCACACGATTCCAAAAGATAGAAATAAAAATTCTTGGACGGAAAAAAAACAAGAAGAAGAGGGTACAAGAGTAAGTGAGATTCGGTGAGTACTACAAACCGCGCGAAGATAATTTTTCAAGAAAAAAGAACCGATTGCGTCCCAGAAAACTAAAAATCGAAAACATCGTGTGAACATGTGGCCTAGGTTGCATGTACTTAATCACATATGATCTAAAGATAAGTGAGAAGCACGTCGCATTCGCGTTAATTAGGGTACGGGTACAGGCACCATGTGGGATCGCTGTCCAAAGTACTATGTCTCCAGGGCTTTGTTGATGTCCATCGCTGTCCATGTTCATCTTCTTCTTCTTCTTCTTTTGTGCTTTGGTTTCATCAATGCTGCCACCGTTTCTGCCCAAAAGTAACCAAAACCAAGAGGAAAAATTTAGAAATCATTCGTGAATTTTAAAGTATAGGAAGTTTCATCCGCCACGCAGGGAAAAAAAGGGCAAAAATATGAGACGAATTCGAATTTAAGTGGACCGTCGAATTTGGACGTGGCTGTTGCGTGGTCCGTTGGGTGGAAAGTAACATCGACATGGCAATTTAGACATTTAAAGACCACCCAATTGCATCGAGCCCAAGGAAAGATCTCGGCATTTCCACGCAGATAATGGTGAAATTGTCCTGCCCACTGTGTGCAATGTATGTCCTCTAGCCAGCATGAAAATTTATAAACATTTACGTCCTACGAACGCGACCTCCGGGTTTGGCCGGATCGAGGCGGTGGGTGTCGTGATCGAGCGTCTGTGGAAGCTGATTGGAGATATTATTTGACCTCAGTGAAACGAGGATACCGCTGGAGACCCGACTGAGCTGGCGATGCGGTTGAGTCATCGGTAGTTGTTGAGCAAATGGAGCTAGAAAGCATTTAGGACTCGGACCTTAACCTTAATGAGACTTATTGCGTATCCGAGAGCATAGTACACCGCCCAGATATTGAGTAGGTAATTTGATTCTACATGAGTTGGAAATTCACTTTACATGTAGACTTTCAAGCAAGGCCGCGTTATATTTGGTGGACTCCACTCTGTACTTGATAGAGCCATTCCTTCTTACGATAATTCTGGATGAAGTTAATTAATGAACCACCTACCAAATCAACAGCACTAACAAGGGATAATCCATGTTTTAATCAAGATTGCCAGCCTAGATATTAGCACTAATCAGGAAAAAAAGAAGGTGGCATAGACCCTAACCAATCTCAGCAGATTCCACACTAAAATTGGAAACCAAAGAGCAGCACCGTGGCTGCAGTCATAAGTTGCTATACCCAAGTAAAATTCATCCATGTCAAAGTACATTTAACGTCTGTGGGGATCGGATCTCCCTCCACGTGACCCCATCAAAATAACCTTAAAAAGTGGTAGAGAAAAAAGGGAAAGAAAGGTCAAGAAAAGGAAGGAAACTTCAGGGGCAAATTGCAAAGTGACCAGTAGGATCTGATGGAATAAAGAAAAGAATAAATGATACAGATCCTCCCCTCTTCTTTTCCTATCATGTCCCAAGGATAAGGAAAGAGGAGCATGATGCTGCCATTGGAGGGAGACGTGAACGATAGAACAGTTGAAAAATGAGAGGATTCCAGTCGCACAAACCCCGCGTTTTCTTTAAGGAGGAAGAGTAGCTTGAATTCTGGGGTTTGTTTACTTTGGAATTTCTAATTTTTCTCGACACTGGCCTGACACAGACCACATGGCCATGTAGAGAGATGTCCAGCTTCAAAGTTCAGACCCACCCACATTACTCTGTCCACATGAAAGTGGAGGAGGAGGGATTGCATTGGGACCAGGAAAAAATTTTCAGATCTGACCCACACTTTCCCACCTCCAATTCATTACTAGATTGCTGGATAGCTTCTCTTTCTTTTTCCTCCTTTCTTTAATCTCTGTGTGTGTGTGTGTCTCTCTCTCTGTCTGAAATAAGAATAAGAAAAGCCTGTCACCACTTCTCATTCTCTCCAGACTGATGTGAACATTTGCTTACATAACAAACGTTTCACATTACATAACACCTCCCTCCCTCTCTCTCTCTCTCTCTCTCTCTCTCTCGCGAGTATTATAGACTAGCTTCTCAGCAGCCTTTTTTATACTAGAGAGAGCCAAAAAAACAAAAGTGTTACTTTGTTCTGCGAGGAAACCCAGAAAACATCTCTTCTTGAGTCTGCGGAAAGGAACTTCACTGCGCTAAAATGGTCCTCGAGCATGGCTCTGGATTCTAGCTCCTTCAGTTTCTCACTGGCTGATTTGATTCTTTTTTGGGTCCCCTCCCCTTCATACAATCCTACTTCCTGAATTTCACCGAAAACTTATCTGCTTACCTCGTTCTTGGAAGTCCATTGTCCTGTGTTTTGATCCCGTGCTGAATCATAGGATTTGGTCTCTCCTGTTATCTTCATTTTCATCTTCAATTGTCCTTCCATTCTCATCCGTCACGGACTCTCTTAGAGCCCTGAGAATAAGAAAGCAAAGCAGAAGGAAAATGCATCCATGCTGAAATGCATGCATGATTGTGTGCTTTGGAATGCGAAATTCCATGCTATCCTAGTTTACACGGAGTTTCTTCTCCTTCAGTTTCAGAAACACATGCCTGCACATAATTTGTAGGTTTGGTATTGTGAGCGCACAACATGTCCACGAGAATCCTTTATTCACTGACAGATGACAAGGCAGGAATGCAGAAGCAAATTGGGTGTATGAATGGGATCTTTCAACTCTTTGATCGTCAGAATTTTCTCTCGGGCAGACGCTTAAATGGCCACAGCCACAAGAGGCTTCTTGCAGGTAAAAATCTCCTTGGAACCCTGTGGCCTTTTCATCTAAATTTATCTCATGGTTTGTCTATATTCTCCTGAAAAGCAATTCGATCAATATGGCTGCGCAGCAATCGTGCACGACCACCACAATCCACATTGATTCACTTATTGCGGATTTTCAACTTTTAGCTAGCATTGTCATGGTGTAAATTTGCTCACTTGATAGAAGAAAATTGTAAAAACACACCGCAAGCCGTGCTCTGCAGAAGCCAGAGGAAAATGTTGAAACATTTGCAAGGATCAGTAGTTAGAATTCATGCAGATTAACGATGAGCCAAATGTGAATTGGAACTCGTTGGAGAGAAAAGAGTTCTCTTAAAACTTCTTTTCCTTTTCAATGAGAGGCCCCGCTACAAGAAAATGACATGGTGTGGATGAGTTGATAAGGGCTGAATATCATCCTTGTGACTCATGAAAACATTTACACACTGATAATAACTCAGTTAGCTTGCATTCCGATGTATGTAAATCTTCTTCAGCGCTGCAAAAGACATCTAACTTCCGGCATTTCCTCAGGTCAAAATGCCCCTGTTGATGCAGAGGAAGATGTAGTATCGCAGAAATCTGCGGTAAGTCATGCAAAAACCAAAGCATATAATCAGAGCTAAATTTCCACGACATTGATCAGATAAATTACCAATGCAGGTGAAGAACTCCAAAGCAACAAAGTTTGAGAGACACAGATGGTCATCTGATTCCTCAAGAAGCTCTGTCTCCTCTTCATGTAATTCGTCTAGTTTCTCCTCGCTTGAGGAGAATAGACCAGCAAAGTCAGAACCATCTTTGGTCAGGCTAAGCACAACCCAAAATAATCAGCCTCACGACTCACCACTCCGCCATTTAAATGCTGCTGAGCATTTGAGTGGACGATGCCTTGACCTCACTGATATTGGCAAGGGCTCCAATCACAGAGAAGCTCTGGGGGTTTCATTAAGGCCTCCAACCAAAGATAAAGCAGCTACTTTGACATATATAGACTCGCCTAGGCCACTAAAGCCATCAAAATCTGTTAAATCAAAAACTTCTCATGTGTCTGAATCATTCAGAGTTCTTCCTAACCTTCACCAACCTCAGACTTCAGCCGAACAGATGGAAATCGACAGTTTTTGTTCTTTGTCTAAGAAGGATGCTCCTCGTTTCTCTTATGACGGACGAGAATCAAGGGATGCTTTGAAGTCCAACTTAAAGCTGAAAGAGCTACCCAGGCATTCATTGGATAGCAAGAGAGGCTCCATGTCATTTTCCTCTCAAAGTCAGTCGCGTTATTTGCAAGGGAATCATCAAAGTGTGAATCACAGTATGGATCAAACTGTGAATTCACCCCAAGAACTACGGAGCCACATGAGGCAATCAGGTGTGGTAGCGAAGTTGATGGGGCTGGAAGCCCTCCCAGATTCAATGTCGAACTCCAAGCTTCAGGTGGGGCATAGCAGAAGCAACTCAATTGAAGCATTTGATCCCTTCTCCGTTTCATCGAGAACACTTGATGGAAACAAGCCTGCTCTACTATCTGGCTCCCCAAGGAAGAGCCAAAGGTCAGCCATCTCACAACAGGAGGCCGCTGCAGATTCAGTCATGAAGTTCAACCCAAGTTCACAGTTTCCAATACAAGCAACTGCATGGAAGAGACCAGAAGGAAGCCAAAGTCCTGCCCTGCCGGTCCCCGAGTCTACTGCATCACATCCAAAAGAATCAAATTCAACCCTCTCAGTTTATGGAGAAATTGAGAAAAGATTGGCACAGCTTGAGTTCAAGAAATCAGGGAAGGATCTGAGAGCTCTTAAACAGATACTTGAAGCAATGGAAAAATCCAAAGAGACATTGGAAAACAAAAAAGATGTCCAGGCATCAGAGTTTATGCTTCAAGCAAGCAGTTACAGCTCAAGCAGCAGATCAAGAGTAGCTCCCCGTGGAAACATAAAATCTGAAGCCCCAGATTCTCCCAGAATCAAGAGAATCAGTTCCCCAAAGAATTTGCAATCCACAATTGTTACCGTGAAACAAGATAGAAGTAAAGAAAAACTGAACATCCCTGGATCCCCTGTCAATTCCCCATCAGGTCTCGCCAAGCTCCGGATCTCTCCAAGTAGCCGGAGAAAATCAGTTGAGCAGCAACAAAACGAGGATCTTACTCCAAGAAAGGTTTCCAGTAGGCAACCCCATTTCCTGGACAGAAGAATTGGTTCTAGAAACACGTCGACACGAGTAGCAGTAGAGCACCAACATGTTTCTGAAAACACCAGTTCTTGCAGGAATTCAGGAGCTTCAAGCCCACGGCTTACGCTGAAGAAGTCGAGGGCAATAGATGCTCAGAGGACAAGTAATCCAGGGAAGCCAACAAGAGAACCACGCTCTCCAGGGAGAACACCCAAATCCAAAACTAACCACGTGCCTCTTAGTTCTGACCAAGGGAATGAGAACAGCAGCCATTCAAGGGATCTCAGCGACCAAAACAACACCATTTCTCTGCAATCTGCAGCTAGTATGGACTCTCAGGATGACACAGAAGTTTCCAGTGTATATAGCTTTGCTGAAATCCGTGGCACACTCCCTCAAGATGATCAAACCAGAAAAGTAAGTTGCTCTCCTTTAATTAAAGAATGAAACATTATCAATAATACATGCTAAATGTATTTCATTATCTCCCATACAGAAAACAATCCACACAAGAGAACAGGAATTAAGCAGGAAACTTGGAATACCTACAACAGAACAACCAAGTCCAGTCTCCGTCCTTGATGCATCATACTTTGAAGACGAAACACCATCACCAGTGAAAATGACCTCAGAAGCCTTTAAAGGTAAATTGCATTCATAAATCCAAAAATGTTTTCTCTGATCTGTAATTATATTGACTCAGAGAACATGATTCACCTGCTGAAAGTGCTCTAATTTACTAATATAATCATACATGTAAAGATAAACCAGTAGTTCACAGTACAACTGAAATGGCATTGCTCAGCTTTAGTGTCTCACGTATGTGAATGCATTTATATTCTTTGTTCATAGAGGAGAGGAGGAAGAAAAGTCGTATTGATTCTGCAATTCTTTGGAAGAATGCAAGACTGAACCAATTTCTTAAATATCCTTTCTGTAGATGATGAAGTTTCTGGCGAGGTAAAGTGGAATTTGCAAGAGCTAAATAATTCATCTGACAGCAAAAGAAGCGGCTTTGGCTCAGCTATCAACCAGAATAGATTAGTCAATCTTCCGCTGATTCAGAAAGATATAGAAGTATTCTCCACTAACCCAGGATCTGGCACTGCATTCCCAAGTGAGGGCACAAACTCGGATCATGCATACATTTCGGAGATATTGTCAGCATATGGTCTGCTAAGCGATCTTGATTCTGGATTAATGACCATCCGGCTCCACCCATCAGGACACCTGATTTCAGGAAACTTGTTCCACACACTAGAACAAACCAAGGCAAGCAACAACATTTCAAGTGGAGATCAGGCCAGGGAATGCACTGTTCAGACAAAACAAGGCGAAAAAATGCGAAGAAAACTGATATTCGATGTTGTTAGCGAGATCTTAGTGCATAGTGTACTATCAGATTATTCCAGGAACCAGTTCTCACCAAATAAGCTGGCAGGGAGAAAGACAGCACAACAGCAGCTCTTGAAAGGGTTGTGCTCTAAGATAGATCAGCTTCAAACTGACCCCCCAAATTGCAGGTTTGATGAGGAGGACGACGATTTGAGGACTATCTTATCAAAAGATTTGACCCATCAAGAGCTGCACTGGACAGGTTCTAACGACATATCAGGAGTAGTCTTGGACATTGAGAGATCGATCTTTAAAGACTTGATTAGTGAAGTAGTGAGCAATTTGGCAGCCGGTCCACGACCCCAACTGACAGGCCACCGCAGGCAGCTGATTTTCAAGTAGCACCTTTAGTGTGTTTTCCCGATCCTTCCAGTCGTTATGTTTCTGTAAATCTCTTCTTTCCCTTGGTGAAGACAAAGGGATCAAACTTTTCTTTAACATAATAAACAGTACAATACTGACAATGTGATTGTGCTCTTCCTAGCCAGTGAATACCTAATACAAGCTCCACCTAAATGTGAATACTCCTCAAGTCCTCATCATATACCGTTTCAACCCTGCCAAGTTTTTGTCCATTTCTTTCAGGAGTCGCACTAGCTGGGTCCTTCTGCATATTTTCTTTTGCCTATTAGCCCCCTCCTCGCGCGTGTATGCACATGGCGGCAGCACGTGGTGCGCTTTCCTGCGGTCTGCATCGACAACAAATCTGTAGTCTGCGCGCGTCATGAAGGCAAATACAATCATCTCGATCCGCAATGATCATTTGATCCTCAGATACCCAACTAAATTGCATGGAGAGGCCCCTCGTTACTGAACCATCACACCTGAATTCCTTAACCGGAGAGAAGCGCTGCGACGCGAAAGCTAGAACCCAACGAGGCCACTGTCCTCACCCTTCCGCAGACATTAGCGTCCCAGCCGTTCCATTTATAGCTTCCGGCTTCACACAGACGACTCACGATTCCCCGAGAATCACTAGCAGGTTTAGTTTTCAGAGTGCTAGTGCTACGGAACCCGGGTGCCTCGAACATCTCCATATTCAACGCAAGCCACCAAGATTCAGACGAACATAGACACGCATTCTGATTCAATCCCTACATCTTGTCCAGCTCTCGCGAAACACGAAATCCGTTAACTCGATGATGTGACAGCGTGTCGCATCAAACATCTTCTTCTTCTTCCTCCTCCTGTCCTTCATCGTTCGACCTCATAACCTGCTCGTGCAAGACGAAAATCTCGATCGAGACGACAATATCGAGGCCGCGTCGGATCGTGCCTTTGGATCTGCAGAAGCGCCGAGCCACGAGCTGCAATGGCGCCAAAATCCTTGAGGGTCAACCTCTCTCTTTTGAACTCTCTTCTCAAATGTTTATTTTTTTCCGCCATTTACTGTTATGCGATACAAGAATTTCTAACAAGTTTGTTCATTTATTGCACGGAAAATAAATGATTTAGAAAAAAATTTTCTTAAAAATAATCACTTATATTGCTTGAGATAATTAGTTAACGAAAAATGCTTTCATTATCAACAATAATTTATGTATAAATATTTTTATGGATAATGAAAATATTTTTCATTTATT
The DNA here is from genome assembly GCA_031216235.1 of Syzygium jambos. Classification (NCBI taxonomy): domain Eukaryota; kingdom Viridiplantae; phylum Streptophyta; class Magnoliopsida; order Myrtales; family Myrtaceae; genus Syzygium; species Syzygium jambos. Next base: position 18,942,069 of record CM062228.1, read on the forward strand.
CATTTTTGTGAGCGATACCATTTTTAGAAAAATATTTTTTTAGATCATTCATTTTCTGTGAAATAAACGCACTCTAACTTTATATTCCCGATCCAATCGAAGACAAGTCATCCATGTCGGGTTACGAAAATTCATAAGAAATTTAGTTGCTCAAGTCAATGGTTGCAAGAAGACTAGCCCGGCGCAAAAATCCAACATGAAATCCCATGCCTTTTTCGGCGTGAAATCTCGAGTGAGAATGACACCTTGGATACTTGAATTTCCAACTACATAGATTTTTTTTTATAATTCGATCAGTTAGCTTTTCAAATTTAACTCAATGCGAGGCCTCCGTTAAATAAATTGCCATGTCACGTGATTTTGCCTGAGACAGCTCGCTTGCTAGGCAAAAGTTCAGCATGACTGGTGACATGGCTCGCTTCCTCGAGGGAAAAAAATTGCGTCGTCTTCATTCAAGTTGTGGGTGATGAGGAGAGAGGGTGGGCGCGTCCACTCGAACGGTTTCGGTCGTCTAAGACGTCTCTGCCGACGGAGCATCATCCCCGGTGGCCATATTGGACACAAGTGTGGACAATTAGTGACTATTTAGCGGCATCAATGTCCATGTTGGCAATTTCCCTTTGTGATTTTACAGAGGCCTCACGTTGACCCGTACTTAAAAAGCCGATGTGATTGATTAAAAAGTATGTATATATTTATGAAGATTATGATTAACATACCAATGGTTAATATTTGTGCAGACATCCACAATAATATTATTGAGCTAATCCGAGCTAAAAAGTCCCTCCATTGGGCAGCTTAATGCAGTACTAATGTTACTGTCGACGTGCTCAAATCCTAAACCGTTGAAAAAATCGATCAATGTTTTAAAGCTTGTTTTCATCAGAGGAGTTTTTTTTTTATTAGAGATAAAAAGATAAACTAGCAATTAAAGAAAATGGAAACTCAAATGAAAAGTTGTTGAATTTTAGAAAAAAAAAACTCAAATGAGAGTTGGTATCGGTAACTTAGTAGGAGAAAAGTTAAGTGACACGAATAAAAGTTTGTCACTTAACTAAAAATTGATAATTTCACATGATAGTTGGTTAATTTAAGTTATTGATAAGAAAAGGTAAATAAAAGGTTAAAAATGACAAGAGCAGGCTTTTCTTATTAGAGATAGGAGAAACCGATAGTTTAGAAAAATAAACATTGACAACTAAGTCAACTAAGTGTTGGTATTTGACCACAAAAAGAAAAAAATGTTGGTAACCTATTCGGAGAAAAGTTGGTAATCATTTTATTGAAGCCGCTACTTTTCTAAAAAAAAAGTTGAAAAATCTGAAATATACTAAGTATATTAAAAGTGACAACTCAATAATAAAATCGGTAAGTTAAAAAAAAAAAGACAAATATACGTTGGTAAGCAACTAAAAAAAGTTGGTAAAGTGACAACTCAATAAATAAATCGGTAAGTTAAAAACAAAAGACAAATATATGTTGGTAAGCAACTAAAAAAAGTTGGTAAATCAAAATTAGTGGGTAATTTAATGGGAGAAAAGATAGTAAGTCATGCAAATAAGAGATGACGAATTAAAGTATTTCGTAAGAAACACGAATAAAAGTTGATAAAAAGAATCAAATAATTGCTGGTAAATAACTTAAATTATAAAAGTTGGTAACCAAAAATTAATTTGCAATTCAAGAAAAAAAATTGATAAATCACTCAAATAAGATTGGCAAATTCATGTAAGAGTTGGTAAGTCTAAGGTGCTGTGAAGAAATCATTCAAAAAAAGTTGGTTGGTTAAACTTCAATTGTTTTGTAGTTGTTTAGTTTGCTCTAATCAAACAAATTAATCGATACTTATTCGCCTTTCATGAGGCCGAATGTTCGATTCTTACCATTATACCTCTCTCCTTAATACTTCAAAGGGAAGTGAGATGTGCTCAAAGCCACAAACTCGCGGTTACTCGTAAAATTATTGTATCGTCTCGATTTGACTTAAATAATCATATTAGTTTTCACGTGCATTATAATCATTCACATTTAAAATTATCTAATCAGTATGGCAGAAATCAAGTACATGTATGAACACTCCAAGATCACTAATTTCAGGTACTGTCCAAAAATTATTTTTCTTCTCTACAATTAAGGACCACTTAGATTGGCCAGCATCAAGGGAAAAAATAACTAAAAAAAATTATCTAAATACCGTATTGCCAATCACTCGATCAAACAACACATCCGTGCAAAGAGAACCATAATTTAGAGCTTAATTATTACATGAATTACCTTCACCTCCCTCATGGTGGCAAATATATGTGTGTGTGTATATATAAATAATTGCTTCCGCACCAAATGCAATAATTTACCTGGAAATTTGGTCATGGGTCTTGATTTGGCTGGTCACTTCCAAAACTGTTGTGTGAATGAAGACCCTCCTCACTACAACTCCCGTCAAGATGGGAGACTCTCATGAGCCTCGGATGACTAGCAGGGATGAGAAGAGGTGCTGCAAGAGAACTTGGTAGCATGTTGTGTGAATTAACTGAGCTTACAAGTTGAAAATGATGATTGACGGGTCGAGGATCACTATTGGACTCCGTCGAAGTCGCGAAAAGCGAAGGAAAATAAGATGGTGTTGGCGCGGTAGCCGCTCCAGGAGGGCACAGGAATATCTGAGAGCTGCCTGAGTGTAGAGAAAATGGAATGACATTATTGACATTCTGATAATGAGGGTCTCCAATTTGGGAGGTGAACCCATGGATTATAGCTGAATTAGGCAATAGTGACATGTTTGGAGGCTCCAAATGGAAGCTTGAGCTAGTTCTTGACAAGAAATAGTTTTGTGCTGGGACTTTTGAGGCGCCACAGTCATTGGGTTCCTGATCTTCTTCCTGATGTTTATCAGAACATGACCAAGCCCTTGATCTTGCTGACTTGACCAACCCATCTTTGTTTGATGAGCCATCTCCAACAATTTCATGAGATTTTGATAGGACCGATTGATGGATTTGATGACCTAAACTGTGACCTGGTTGGATCAGTGGGAGAGGAGGGAGCTCATCAATCTCGTGCTTAGCAGCATCAAGCAACCAGTCCACAACCTTGCTTGGTTGGCTGAGCCCTAACCTATCTTGAAGATCATAGAGCTGAATTGCAGTGGGGACTGAGAGCCTGACCCTCCTGTCTCTCAACCCTTTGATGGTGCACACTTTGCTATGCCGGTCCTTGCCTCCGAAGGCTCGTGAGACGCGGACGATCCTCGGGTCTCTAGTCCTTAACCAGTGCGCAGCCGAACCGGACGACGGTGAAGCCTTGAGGATCATGTGGTTGATGCTAGCAATCTTTTCCTGTCCTGGAGGTGAATCCGCTTCCTTTGGTTCTATATTCATCATCATTGGTCTTCCATTAGTGCAATATCTATATTAACAACTCAAAAGAAAGGGGTGGGCATTCGTTGGTCCGGTCATTCGTCAATTTCCTTTTCGGTTTTCAAATCTGCTGCAGATGGGCTCTTCTTGAGCTTTCTTGTGACTGTCTCTTCTTGAAATCTGTGAAGCAAAGAAGACAGATTCAGTTTGTGTCAATTTTGAGTTTTTAGCCATCTTCTACATCCTTGAGATAGAAATCAAAGAAAGATCAGTATAAACATCGAAAGACTTTTTTCTTGGCGTTATCGTTTGCATGGAAATAAAGGAGAGTGGAGAAATTATGGATATTCTGGAGAAAATTTTCTCAAATTCGTTTGGATTATAAGATTACACCACCAAAATCTGCTTCTTACATGTCTATGAAACTGAACTGGTAGTCCAATGGACATCAACAAAAAAGTGTAAACACGAGTCAGTGATGCAATTGCAAACTAAGTTATATTCATCAGCTTGAATTAAGCAAAGAGATTCACTTTGCTGATAAACGAAATCCAGATCTAGAATTTATCGATGAAGGAGCAATAAATAAGATGACTTACATGAACTTGGAGATTGCAGTGATAAGTTCCTGATATGTGTAGCACCGATCAGCTCGAAGAGCTTGATTATACTTCTCTGAAGGGAAAATTAATGGCATCCAGCATGTCTTCCTTCTGTGCACTTAATTTCCGTGTGGACACAGCTCTATCAAATCGGAAACAGCCTCGGAAAACGTGGAGAATAAGTTGAGCGCCGAAGTTCTTAGTCATATGGTGAAAAGGAAGATGCCGAATTCAACAATGTACAAGCTCTCTTAAAAGAAAACACGAAAAAGCAATGGGGCATCCTTTGCCACGTGGCGTGTCGCGACATCCTTCAAATGGAACGCGCTAACCAATGACATATCGCATTCTCAGTCGTCCTTATAGAGCAATCATGGTCACAAAAGAAATAAATAAATAATATATATATAGCATGAGGGGCTAATAATCACCATTTTCTAAGTGAGATGTTGTCAAGAACACAAAAAAGATTCCAGCAGAACTTAACTGTCACTTATAAGCAAACAAAGATTGATAATTGCAACTAGGGGACCATTCTACAATATATATGAAAAAAGTGACGCACAAAGCTTTATCGACAACTACAAAAAGATCGTTGGCTGAATTCCTATCTTATGGTTATATGTGAGGCACGCTTAGTACTGAGGATAATATTGGTAGTGATGAAAAGTGAAATGAGAAAATACGGCTTGAAGGTATATCTTCTCTGTTAGCAAACTTAATATGCTTGTGTTTTGTTGAGCACCCACCAAACCCTTTTTAACAATTAGTATCATGCCATAAAAAAATTTGCAGCGAGATCACATGGGCAAGAAGGAATTTTCCAGAAGACAAAAGCAGAAATTCACATAAATAAGTCCATTTCATGGGCTCCAAAAAAGTTGTGGCCTATAGTTACTATGCAATGTCATCTTGATGTGTATGATGGCTACTGTGAGAGAGAGAGAGAGAGAGAGAGAGAGAGAGAGTCCAACCTTAGAGGTGAGGGACCAATCTCACCGATTCTTTAATAAAATCCCCTCAGAAGAAAGAGGACCACACGAGAGACTTTTTCCCTCGAGGGGGGGAGAGAGACAAATCTTGAATTGTGCACAACTTAATGTAAACGAGCCAAACACAGCCAACAGATAGATATAATTATCAAGTAGTTATCTTTTCATAACCTAAAGTCTCTTGAAATAGTCATTAACTTTGAAATGGAAGAGAGAGAGAGAGAGAGATTCGACTTTTTGGACATAACTGGTAGAATCTAGGTAATGCGTTTTTCTCTTTCTTCAATTTGGAGAACAGAGAGGTTGCTGTTGAGCCAAACTTCAAAACCCTAAAGAGTTCTATTCATATAATAAAGCTTAGCTTGTTATTATTGTTCCTGCTAGCCCGCAAAACTAGCAGAAACCCTAATGGTGAGTTGTCAAGTAGTTTAGCTCATCTCTCCAGAGGTAAAATGGCAAGACTTGGAGTAAATGGGGAAACCATTTTACAGCAACATAGCAAATTTTCTTAGGGCTTTCATTTTCCCAGCTGGAGGAGTAAACATATACCCTAGTCATTGAAAATGATGTGCTTCTCTATCTAGCTATTTGGTAAGTGAAAGTAGGGTGGAGTCATCCGAGTTAATGTCTAATTATCTTCAACCCATAAAAACATGGATAATTTTTGTGTCATCTTAAAGATTATTTAGCTTATTATAGTACAAGATTAAGATGTTTGAGAAGAGGATAACTTACTTCTGAAGGTATCTTTCCTAGCGATCATATACTGCATTTGGATGGAGCGTAATCGTAGACACTTCCAACAAAAGTCAAATGACGCCCTTATCATTTTGGCTAAAGTTCGCAAACTTGTTAGAGGGCAAGCTTTGCACAACAAATCTTTTAGACCATCTCGAACAAATGAAACTTTGGCTACTATATGGAGACTCCCCCACTCCATTTTTTTGTAATCTTAGTTCTATTTGTAATGTTGGGGAATGCTTCTAAGTTTCTGTACGTCATCTTATAAATACTACTTACATTTACACAAAAAAAAAAAAGGATAACTTACTTTTTTTAGTTGGAGATTAAAATGCATTGTAATGGAAGGCTTGAATTTACGAAATAAAATCAGTGCATTACCATAGTATAAAGCTCAATTAGTGGATAACCAGCTTCAATTATATAGAAAATGAGTATCTTGATGGAGGTCTGCCAGTTGCTAGGAGTGGAATTAGCTATAGTGAGCTAAGACATTGAACTTATGGAAGGATTGATCTCTCTCGCACACAGACACCCACATTTGTTTAAGCAAAGATTGTTTTTTTTTTTTGTTTTGATAACCCAGGGAACCCCCGCACGGCCGACAGCCGGGAAGTAAACCCTGGGGGCAACACGTGCTAGCCACCACACACGTGCCACCGGTTAAGTCACCCTGCGGCGCCCGGGATTCGAACACTCAACCTTTTGCGAGAGGAAGAGTGCGCGCTCCAGCAACGCCATCCAGGCGGGTGGTTTTTTTTTTGTTTTGTTTTTTTGTTTGTACTATCTCTCAAGTTTAGCAATATATTTTCAGATAATAAGGGAAGATTCAATTCCATTGCTATACACTTGTTAGAAGCAAGAAAAGAGAAGCACTTCAGGGCATCCAACTCCCGATGAAGAACCAGCTGAGCAGCGGGGGAGAGAGAGAGAGAGAGAGAGAGAGAGAGAGAGAGAGAGAGAGAGAGAGAGAGAGAGAGAGAGAGAGAGAGAGAGAGAGAGAGAGAGAGAGAGAGAGAGAGAGAGAGAGAGATACCTTTCACTTTAGAAAGCATTTTATAAACATGATGCCACACATCCAATCGACTGTGTTACGTATTGTGGTTTATAATTAGTAAGTATTTTCAAGCGATGACCTATTTGAATGGATGACCACGCATTAATGTGTTAGTGATGTGAAGTTAATGTACTTTTGTCTTTCAAAGTTTCAACGCGAAAGCTGCATTTTTCTTTGTATATATTTTATTGCACAAGAGACACAAAGTATTCAAAATTCAAGCAAAACCTATTTGCCGGTTGCACATAATATCAGATTTGGTATCCTAATATGTACTTTTAATGCTTATAGAAAGAGCATTATATATGAAACTAATATGTCATGTGACATACTGACGCGATGCTACATATTTAAATAAGTATGTTGCCTATTATCATTTGTAAATATGCTCATTGAAAATGATGAATCAATTGAAGAGATAGTAGCACGCACGTCAACAGGGAAAATTACCAAAAAAATCATTAACCTATTTTACGGATGTCAATTCAGTCCTAAATTTTTAATTTGATCAATTTACTCCTAAACTTTTTGACGATTTGTCAATTTAGTCCCTTCGCTCAATTTTGGATAGCAATTGCTGATGTGGACAATTTTTGCAACTTTTTAAAAAAATTTTGAAATTTTCCTTCTTTTCTTTTATTTTTTCTTTTCCTATTTCCCTCCACCAGTCACCCTCACCCGTGGCCAGTGAGCTTTGCTGGCCTTCACCAAGGCCCAGAGGGAAAAAAGAAAAAAGAACGAAAAGAAAAGGAATCAAGAAAATTTTAGATAAATTGTCAAGATAGTTACCGTTAACGATTTCCAATCAATTTGGTTGGAATAACTATATTGGCAAATCATTAAAAGATTTATGACTAAATTGGACAAATTAAAATGTTTAAAACTGAATTGGCATTTATAATTTTTGTTTGGGCAATTATCCCTACGCAACATATCAAATGATATAGAAGAGCAGATCTCTCTTCTTCTTTTCTCTCTCTTTCACTTGGTTTAGGTTTAGGACTGGGTGCTTACTGTTTGCAGGATGAAGAGGATGTGTGAGAAGAGAAAAAAGGGTCACTTCTTCTTCTCCCTCCTCTTCTAGGGTTTACTGATACTGACAGAAGCGTTGAGCGGGAATCTCGAGAGAAAGAGAGAGCACAGTGGAAGGTTCAGTGGGTAAGTGAAGAGAGTGTGAACTGTGAAGTGCAGTTGCTGCAGATCCACAGCAACAAGAGAGAAGAGATACATCATTATTGTCACTCAATGAATGGTCCCCCTGATCCTAGACACCCCCAGTCTCTCTTTTCATTCTAAAATGATTTATCATTCACGTTTCTCACTTTTTCCCAAGAAAACTCTTGCAGAGAGTTATCACCCAAAACGAAGCCCAAGCTCTGGTCTGCTCTGCTCTCTCTCTCTCTCTCTCTCTAAAAAGAAACCTTCAACGCAGACACCCCACCCACTGATATTTTCTGCTTCCTCCATCGACATGGTCAGCTTTTGCGAGCCGTGTACGATGTTATTTTGTTTCTTTGTTTGGACCCCAGTCTTATCCAGGCAGCGAATCTTGGAAGGCTTCGAAGAGAAAAATCACGTTCTTGTACCGCTAATTGTCTTAATGTCTATCCATTTTGGGGCCTTGCCTTATCTACTTCAAAGCCGTCCATGAATTTTCCAGCACTAAAATTCAGGTTTGTCTTGATTCGGACTCGTTCCTCCACTTGATCAAAGCCAAAGCACAGCACATGCCGATAGATTTATATCAAATCAACCAATGCGATTCGATTTGATATGTTATTTGCCGCACTATTTATCCATGTGGTTTTTGAACTCCAAAACTCGAGTTAGAAACTAAAAAATAAAACAAAAGAAAAAGGGCATTGGAATTAGGTTATCTAAAAATCGTTCGTACTAATATATAATTTAGCTAGCAAAGGTTTTTATGTCCTAAATTTCTCAAGTGGATTAGATAAAGCACTTTCCATCGACCGTTTTATATGGTAATTCGATTATAATGTGCAAAAGAACGTTGTTTAAACTCAATACAATCAATGCTGGGATTACTCTTTCTTTTTTTGCTATCATTAATGAAATAGCATGTAAATCTCAATTTGATCATGGTCACAGATATCATTGGCCAAGGCCAATGCCAATTTAGCTTTCTCATTAGTGGTCAGATTGCTCATGGATAGTGCCACTAATCCATGTTTAATTTGGGCTTTCTTCTTTCAAGGCTCTCCTAATCTGAGTAGTCATCATTGAATATCTGGGTCATTTGATTTAGATCACCGCCTGTTCATGATTCCAATCACACCTTTATGCATTTTGGAAGATTTCAATCCAGCGTCACTCTGTCAGGTCTTCGAGGAAAAGCTAAGCCAAAACCAGATGTGGAGCTTCACAAAGCGTGAAGTGAGATCAATGTGTCGTGCAGTGTGTGTGTGTATATATATCAAGTGAATGTTTCCTTAGTTAATAATCAGTGAGCAATATAATGGCCCATTTAAACTACTTCAGGAGTTTAGTATGCCGAAAAGAAAACTGAAAGAGAAACATCTCGAGGGAAAGTGACGCACAAGTTCTATGGTCATTTGAGAAAAAATTGAAGAGTAACTAAAAAAAGATTCATAGTTTCATATAAGAGTTTGCACTATCAATATTATCTGTTGAGTAATTAGAAAAGTTGGTTATTCGAAAACTACCTAATCAATGTTAAAATGTAGATCAAACTCAAACAAGTTTTGATACCCTAAAATTAGTGGGTAATTTAATTGGAAAAAATTAATAAGTAACTCAAATACAGTGAGTTTTTTAATAGAAGAGTTGGTAATTTCAATAAAAGTAGGCCGACCTAATCATCGGTGTAAATTAAGTGGCTTGAATATGATTAGGTTTAAAGGTCGGCTAATTTCTCACAAAAATTTGTTAATTTGATATAAGGGCCAATTACTTCAATAAAAGTCGATTAGTAATTGTTAGAAAAGGTGGTAATCTGGACTTGATCAGAAAGTATTGGTAAATTATTCAAATAACAGTCGGTAAACCTAAATTAGTCGGTAACTTAATTGAATAAAAGTTGATAATTCAATCAAATCGAGGCAGGTAACCTCGCACAAGAGTTGGTAGCTTTAAACCTTCAAAATGTCTATAAGCTAGATCAACAAAACAAGGAGATAATCTATCGGAAGTATTGGCATGTTACAAAACAATCGAGTCGGTAACTTGATACAAGAGTCGGTAACTTTCCAACAAGATATTGAACAAATGACCGGACGAACACCATACCGATCCCTTATTTTTACCAATATTATTGGAGAAGGTTATCAACGTTCCTAGAAATTTATGAACACGGAAATCTTTTCCAATTTCTTCAAACGGACAAAGGAGGGTTTATGAAAAAAGCTAATAGCAATTTAATCTGGTCCAGTTCCTTTCCTGTGGCAAGACAAATTAAGCCATCTATATTCCATTTCATGAAAAGGGTGCAAATCAAACAAACAAATAAATTAGAGAACTATATATAATAAGCCCGTCTCTCTAGTCTAATCTATCGAACCGATGGATCAACTGAAAAAGTGCAAAGGGGAACGAAGAAGAGGCAACAAAGAGTGCAGAAGAGCATGCGCAGATGAAAAAGGGTTCTGCAGAGGCTCGTTTTTGGGGGGACAAGAGCATACAAATCCCATGCCCGGGATGCCAACATCGAAACGTCTCGTGAGATACTAGAAAAGGTGGCGCATGAAAGAGATGTCGGGATTCATGATTGCCTTTCCTTTGTCCCTTTTTGTCTAGTCTTTGTTCTTGGTTCACCGCATAAGGATCCACTTTGCCTCGTGCATGAATTGTCAAAGTTTGTCGACGTACGGAACTTGGAAAAGGAGTGATTTTTCCAGATCGTCGCTCGTGGTTGTGGAGCGTGCGGAAGGAATGTCGTGATCTTCCCCTCCAAGCAATGTGTGTATGAGCTACGTAGATCATGCGTAACCACACATTCGCAGCAGGATATGTTTGACCTACATGCAAGGTGAGCTAAGCGAACGGGAGTCTCTTGGGAAAGTTTTTGTTTTGCTTCATAGGTTGGGATTTAGGAAGAGGAAAAAGACGCGCGAAGCGAATAGCTAATTTGCCATGAAGGGTTGGATTCCGAAAGGCGATTAAGGGTCGAGAATGGAGATGATTGAGGGCTTCGAAATGACGTGATCGGTCTCCCGGACGCTACTTTTCGTGAGAACGCGGTATTTTCGATTTCGGTATGATGATCGGACGATGCTGCAATTTTTGGGCCACCAGACCCCGAAGGCCCATGTTGACTTCTTGAATTGAGGACTGCATACTGTTCACTGCCGGGCTGTTCAAGCCTTGTCTTGGGATGTCACTAAATATGCTAAACTCACCAAGAAAACCACCATCTTGTTGCAGAGCTCAAAATCACATAAAAATGCAGCAACCAATGAATACGACACTTTTGGTCCTTCACTGTGACACTCCTGGGCTAAGGCAGCACTTGGGAACACTTAGGAGGAAAGACATTGGAAAAATGCAAGGAATTTAAGTTGAAGGAGTTTTTTAAAATGCAAATTGTATTTGGTAAGTTGTAATTTAAAAGTTCATTGCAAAGTAACTTTGGATAAAATAGTATCTGGAAAAATTATTCTTGCAAGACACTTTTTAAATTTGTTAATAAAGCAAAGTTCAAACCCTTTGCCGAAACTGGGGAAGGGTAGGCGGCTGCCGATGACTATCACCTGATGTCGAAGGACCTCAGGCAGCCCCAGCGACCACCGACGAGGGTTGCCTGGGGTTGAGCGACCTCCGATGAGGTCGCAAAACCCAGGCGAGGGCCACCGGCGACCCTTGAGGGTTGTCTGGGTAGCACAACCTCATGCGGCCTCGCTTGAATCACGCAGCGCTTCTCCGAGGTCATGTGAGTTCCCGATGAAGGTCATCTAGGTCGCACGACCTCAAGCGGCCCTCGCCTGGGTCACATGGCCCGTCACGGCGGGTCGTGCGACCCTAGGCGATGGTCGCTGGGTAACGCGACCATGGCGACCCCTCGCTGTCCCTTCACAGCCACACTGCCGAGCTAAATGGAGAAGACGATGAATAGCGATAAATGAGGGCAAAATTGGAAAAAAAAATAGATGAAGGTAGTTTTGAAAGAAATGTTTTTTACTTATTCGGGAGTGTTACATGCCGAGAAGCTAGAAGCCCAACGCAGCCTAGGACCTGTCTTGGGCTTTTAGCCTTCACAAGGCTGACTTTTGCTGAATGGGATTTTTAAAAATTGTTCCCAAACACCTAATATTAGCCCAAGGGGCTTTGGACACCCAAAGTGGCTTAAACGCACCCTAAATGCTGAAGGTCAAAAAGAGGATTGCTCCACTTAAAAAAAAAATGGAAAACGAAATTCCCAGCTCTGCAATCGGTATTTGCAGCAGAAACCAACAAAACCTGATGGAGAACCTAAACCAGAAAGCACCAAAATGCTTTGTTCAGATATCAGATGGTTGCAATGTTGAAAATTGAAGCAGCCATTATAAAGAATGATCATTTTATACAACGGGACAGGAGTCTAATTTCTACAGTTTTATTACAGCAGCTGAACCTAGAAAAACAAAACCTAAAAATACTCGTGTAAGATGCGGAAAAGAATATCTGCACTCTTCTGCAGTTTCATCATAAACCCGACACCGAAGAATTCCCGTGGAGTAAGGGGGCCATCACAACTATGGTACAACATCTATAGTATAGAAATTCTCAACCTAAGGGGCGTCCGACCAACCGAGTGGAAAAACCGACAATTACAGATAAATTACACCGGGGCCTTTGGCTCACGTCCTATAAACCGCTATTTCCCAGAAAACTTCACGAGGGAGCTCTAACAAGAAGGGGGCTGAAGCTGTTTCAGCCGATGTGCTACGTGCTTCATCGTGGGCCTAGTAGAAAGAGAATCGACGGTGCAAACGACCGCCAAGTGTAGAACCTCCACCAGATCATCGTGGGGGCCCACGTCCCACAAGCCTGCGGTGAAGAACTCCTTGGCACGACCCTGTCGCAGAAGCATGCATGCCCATTGGACAATGTTGAAACCATTCCCATATGAAGAGAACGAGGGGTCTAAAGCCTTCTTGTCCGAGAGCAACTCAAGAAGTACTACACCGTAACTGTACACATCGGCCTTATCAGAGACACGGCATGTCATCGCATACTCGGGGGCCACATAACCAAAGGTCCCTGCCACACCGGTAGTGGCATGGGTCTCTGAAGTTCCTAGTAGCCGAGCCAACCCAAAATCAGACAAGCAAGCATTGTAATCATCATCCAGCAAGATGTTGCTAGGCTTGACGTCGCGGTGGAGGATTCGGGGTACACAATGGTTGTGCAGGTAGGAAAGTGCACGAGCTACGTCTAAAGCAATCTTGTGAAGTACCCTCCAATCCACAGGCCTCGTTGACCTCTCTTTTATGAATTTCTCCAGATTACCACCAGGCAAATACTTGTAAATAAGGAACATCTCAGTCTCGCTGGCATGATAACCAATCAAAGTAACCAGATTCCGATGGTGATGCCGTGCCAGGGTTTTAATCTCCGCATGGAACTGTTGGGCCCCCTGAAAACGGCCCACCGCCAGCCTCTTTATTGCCAACAATACCCCTGGCGAAACCTCAGCCTTGTATGTAGCTCCAAAACCACCACTACCGATGCAATTGCTTGCGTTGAAATTCCCTGTGGCAAGCACGACATTTTCAAATGTCAATGGGATCCCAATATCTATGAAAACGGACAGCTCCTTCCTGACAGAGCCACAATTCGATTTTCTTTGTTTCCACTTCCTCGTGTAAATACATAGGCCAATCAAAGCCAGCAGCACGGAAACAATTGCCGAAGCAGAAGCTATAGATGCTATTTCTACTGCATTAAAACTTGATGGTCGAGCTCCTGATGGCGCGGCTGCATCATTTGCCGAACTATCCACCCTCTGCAACGCTGCCGATGGCCTTATTGGGCAAGGCTGGCTAAAATGGTTTCCAATAACATTACTGCACTTCAGCAACTTATCATTTAAGCGAAGAGGCCCAAACAAGTCGTTGAATGACACATTGAATGAAGTGAGTGCCGTCACATTCATCAAACCAGTTGGGAGTTGCCCAGAGAGCCTATTGTTATTGAGCAGAAGAACAGTCAGATTCTTTAATTGCACAATGTCATTGGGTATTTCACCAGAGAGGGAGTTGGATGACAGATCCAGCACTTCTAAGAACTGAAGCTGCCCCAAGCTGGGTGGGATGGAGCCAGTAAGATTATTACCAGCCAAAGAAAGATATTTCAGGCCCCTCACTTGGCCTAGACCGGGTGGGATCTGTCCTTGCAATGAATTCCAGCTGAGATTTAACCCGACAAGAGAAACCAGCTCTCCGAGACTTGGGGGAACAGAACCAGGAATTTGATTCCCAGATGCATCCAAAAGAATGAGCGATCGGCACGACTTGCCCATGCCAGACGGAATCGGCGCAGAGAGTTTGTTGTAACTGATATTGATGGCAATTACGTCCAAGTTTTGACAGTTCTCAAATATACTGTCAGGAAATGGTCCAGAAAGACTGTTCTCTCCAGCAAAAAGGGCATAGATCATTTGAGCATACAGTCTTCTAGGGATAAATGGCATTGAGCTCAATGTTCCAGTGAAGTTATTGCGCCCAAAATTGTGATATACGACAAATCCACCATCTGCTGTAACTGATGGTAAAGGTAGACCGCCTTGAGCTCTATACGCAATGAATGACAAATATCCAGTTGACCAGTTGATGGCATCGGAAGCATATCCATTGGCGGGAGAAATAGAAAGACAGCTGCTATTATGGAATCTGGGTATCGAACCAGACAGGGCATTTCCACTGACATCAAACACAGTCATACACGAAACCTCAATTTCTTCAGAAAGCTGCCCGTTCAACTTGTTTGAGCTCAGGTCAAGGAAGACCAGCTTCTTGCAGTAACTAAATTGTTGCGGTACCCCTCCAGTAAGGTAATTCTGAGCCAAATTGACCATTTCCAAGTTGTCACAAGTGCCCCAGTTGGTGGGAATCTTACCCTCCAGGTTTGTCCTCGGTGCCCACAATATGCTGAGCTTGGGTAGTTTTGTGATTCCCTCAGCAATTTCACCTTGGAAGTAATTATACTCATCGTTCATCGAACGAAATCTTGACAAGACACTCCCTTCTGCAGTATTCTTGTCCTGAAGCGGGCTGAGCAAATTCGAAAGCACGAGCACAGAAAGATTACCGCAGTTTCCCAGCTCAGCAGGTATTTTACCGCTAAGAGTATTCCTCGAAAGATCCAACACTTCGAGCTTCTCAAGCTGCCCAATTTCAGTTGGAATGACCTCCTCCAACATGTTGGAGTATAACAAAAGCGACCTCAACTCTGCACAACTCCCAATGCCACTTGGAATTTCACCGCAAAAGAAATTACCTGACAAATCCAAATGCTCCAGTCTGCCGCAATCGTTCCCAATATCGCTAGGAATAGAGCCAGTGAACTGATTGAATGACAGATACACAGCCCTCGCCCGACTAACAAATCCAGGTATGCTTCCATTCAAAGAATTTCCAGCTAAATTCAAAACCTCCAAATCGGCAAAATTCGATGCCGACAAGGACAGTTCACCCAAAAACTGGTTATACCCGAGATTGAGCACGCGCAGATTCTTCATCCCAACGAACTGAGCTGGCAAAGATCCACTTAATGAGTTCCCCTCCAAATCAAGGACCTCCAACTTCTCCATTCCCCAGATTTCAGCAGGCAGTTCACCGTACAGCCCATTAAAAGGAAGTGCCAAGACCCTGAGCTCGGTAAGCTTAGCAATCAAGGGCGACAGTTTCCCTACCAATTTCCCACCACTTCCCAAACAATTTCTCCTAACTCCACGCGCATAAAGAGGGAACTGAGCGGAATCAGCACAGAGGAACAAGCTCCCCTTACCTGAACCGCCGTTCCCAGTGAGGTTGAGCGACGAAACCCTAGAACCAGCGTCGCAGGAGACGCCGAACCAAGCACAGTGACCGGGCGCGCCGGAGCTCGAATCCCAGCTGGAGAGGAGCCCCGACGGGTCGGAGAGCGAGCTCTTGAGCTGGACGAGGACGGATTCGTCGGAATCGCCCAGGACGGCGACGAAGCAGACGGCCAAGAAGAGGTGCAAAGCGGGTCCGGCGGCGGCGGCGACAGGTGGTAGTAATCGGAAAGAAGGAGGACCCATCTCCAAACACCCAAAAGGGTGCTCAAAGACTTGCAAAAGCTCGAGCCTTTTGTACCCGCGTCGGTTCTGGAAGAGGCCCTCCCACCCTCCTCCTCCTCCTCCTCCTCCTTCTTCAGCGACTGGGGAAGAAGAGAAGAGGAAAGAAGAACCCTAATTTGGGTCGGTCATGGGGGGCCGAGTCCCAACCGCGGTCTTCAAGAAAACGCGTGTGTTTTGAAGCTTTCGATTTGGGTGCTTGCGCGCTTCGGTCTTCTTCTTCTTCTTCTTCTTCTGCTCCTTCGTCCCCGTCTTCACTGTTTCTTTTTCTGTTTTTCTTTCGCCAAAATAGAAAAGCAAAGAGTAGTCAATAATTTCGCGTGTCCTCCCGCTTTGCGTTTTTGATAGATGTCGATGCGTGGGGCCTGTCGTTTTTGGGTGGGGCCCGGTGGAAATACCTTGGTGTGGTGTGGGTCGTTTTCATTCCTTTTTCCCTTTGCCCTTCTTTTTAAGAGATAATTAGCAGAAAAATGTACTAATTGACTCCATTATCATGCCTTAATTTCTTCTGCGTTTCGTAATTTGTTCCCCCCCTCCCCCCAACAAACGGTTTCCGTGCTAGAAACCTGTCTAAAATGCTTCATCTTTCATGAATTGTGCAATTTTTTTTTTTAATTTCGCGTGCTCTTTTTCGCGTCGATAGGTAAATTCACGTGCAATACGTCCCGAAGTTAGATGGCGATGTATTTAGAAACTAGCAGTTATTTGATGCCGGCGAGAAGGGTGATAACCGGAGTAAACCATATCGATTTACGAAATATTGAGCGATTAAGGTAGGAGCAGTCGCAACTGTCCAAAAAAGAGTAAATCAACGAAAAGACATTTTAAATGGTAAAAATGTAAATCGCCGGATGAACTCTCGTGGAAACTATTTCCCCGAGATAAGGTCGTCATGGGGTGCCGTACTTTTTCCGGAAATTTCTTTCTCCGGAACAATGAATTCGAAAAGGATGTGCGACGAGCTGATAGAAATGGCAGCAGCGAACGGCAATGATCATAGCCAGGGATCACGATGATAGGGTCGAGCTTATAATTGAGGGACGACCGATTTCACGAAGAACGATAACGAAGGGCGCGCTTTCCGGCATTCATTTCTAGCGAAATAAATGAGGGCGGGACCGATATAATTTCGATAAAGAAATCCGTCAACTGGCGTCCTTTCAAGGCACTCGGTGAAGAAACGGATCGAGGAAACACGACGGGTCCCCGGTTCATTGGTTGCTTCGACGAAGTGACTTATCGTCATCTTGAACGTGCGTGAGGAAAGGGGGGTTCCGGTTTATTTTCATGTGGGGGGGAGGAAAAACGCAAGTTGATGAATTGTTCCAAAATTTTGGTCTTGGCTCCGAAGCTTCTTTTTGGGGGGCTTTGTTTTTTCTGTGCTGATTTGCGGTTGATCTCGAGGTTAATTACACGTCGATCGCCGGACCAAATCAACACGCCGGGCCCCGTCAAACCAAAAGTTTTGCTCCGTGGTGGTTGGTCGGGAGGCTCCTCCGAAGGGCCCCCCAGCAGTCGAACGCATCGCCCCCGCGAAGGAATCCTAGCTGGCGGTATGATTATCTGTTCATTTATCCGACAATATTTGAAAAAGTCGTGTTTTCGGAGTCGTTCCGTCGCCTGTCGTGCTTTAAAACCGACCCCGTCTTTTTGTCTCGAAATGATGGGTCGGGAGGGATCTTGGATTAGTTGATGCATATCTTTCAAGAAAGATTCCAAATCCACCAAAAGAAATAATACATTCAATGTTCTGATCTCCAAGAAACCAGTGGCAGTCCCTCTTTCCTGTTGCCATCTGGGGGGGGGGATGAAACCTGAGTTTTATATTCTTGATTCGGGTGTGTTCCATTAGGTTAAACCTCCACCACGCGAAAGCTAATCGAGTCTGCTATTACTTAAGTGTTTTCTCGATGGTGCGATCTGGGCGTTACCATGTTGTTCACATGGAATTTGCAAACGAGAACCGGAAGACCATGATCTGGGGAAGCTAGTATCTGGACCCTCTCTAATTGGGAGGAGCAGACAGCGCTACAGATACCTAAACAATAGTTAGTGTTGCAGAAGTTGGTCATATGATTCACGGACTGATGTTCCCCGAGTGATGTAGGGGATCGGTTCAAGCGTAGGTGGTCTCCGAGGTTGGAGTGAGTCGCGCTGATTGCACCGCCAGTTCTGAAGTTCGTCTGCATAACGTGATAATTTGAGCTTTCGCGTTTCTTTCCGTCTGTGAAAACGCTTCGGGGATGATTCTCGCACGGCTCGCCCTTAGGTTGACTGCAGGAAGATGTTTCAGTAACTATATGCCCCTACAATTTAAATCTGCTGGTAGCACAGAGGACAGCAGCGAACGTCTGGTGCATTTTCTTTTGCGTGTCTTATAGAGTAAAGTTACTGTGATCTGTTGCACATAAGCAAAAGCGGAGGTAATTTGAATGGCTTAATTCTGTTCCTATGTCTTTAATGGCATGATCTTAACCGGGTGCTCAAGGAATCTGTCAAAGTCTCTTTCCAATATTCCTATGGATGGCCATTTTTCATGTGATGCAGAAGTTCTTAGTGTGTGTCTCTGTGTATTCATATGCTTCAACTCGACCAAGTTCTCACCAACACTATGCTTAGCACATATCTGCGAGCATTAACTTTGAACACTCTGTGGAAGCATGGGCAGTTAGAATGTCTACAGCTAACTTGCAACGAGTCATCTGAATTAGTCCCGGTAATATTATAATAATCAAGGCCATATCTCTTCGACAAATTGTGGGTGTGTGGGCATGCGTGTAGTCTGTTCTATCCCTCTTGGCAAAAATCAATCTGGCGGTCGAGTTCATCTTGGAGGAGTTTTTGCACCGAGAGCTGCACAGACATCCTTGCTCGTTCTCTAGCCTTTATGAAGTCAACAGGAATTGTGTTAGCGGCGCATCAGATTATGCGACGGCATCATTTTTGTATATGAACTTCCACTGCCTTCTAGCTCATTACGTTGCCTCTGTCGATGACCATTTGTTGAGGATATGAAGTGATATGACCGATTGGAATATCGTGCGCCAGATCTAACCACATTCGATGCTAGGAGAGAACTCGGGAAAATGAGTAGAGAGGGTGTGAGAATCATCTCCTTTTACATATATAATCATCTTCTCTGAAACTCCACAACATTCGTAATCACTACTCCTAATTACCATCTCTCTTGTGCAAGCCAGCCGAAGCTAAGCCCGATGCACGTGCTGAGATATCGTTTGCTAGATCTGCAGTGCTTGATAGTAGCATGTGTATAATGCAGGCCTGTTATTGTATCTAAAGGGAAGAGAGACGCTTAAACTCTCGGTTGGATTGATGAAACGGACAGGCACCAAGAGATGACTGTGCGACGTGTCTGCAATCTCACTTCGACTTCAGAGAGATCGAACAACGGAACGAACAGCAAGAGAAGCAAGAGAACCAGTTGGTCAAAGTAGTCCTTGCTGTCGTTGCTCGCCTTGGCTCAGGCTGCTCTGGCAATGACTCTGGCGAGTGTTCTTTCTTCGATTCCACCTTGATCGAGGACTTATTTCCCTCTGATGTCCCTCCCAGTCTGACACGAACAAAGTTCGATCGTTAAGCTTCGAAGAGCGGTTAAAAACAGTAGTCGGCATGCAAAAGTTGGGATTGTTTAATTCCAAGAGGATTGTTTTTATGCTGAACAAAAACAAACCTATTTGCTCACATGAATTAGACTATGCACCGATACAAAAAGTGAAAAATTGACAAATAATAGAAAGAAAGAAAAGTATGTGCACCTCATGCATAAGATAGGGAATGAAACAGTAAATCCAAGTGCCCTATGGAGAATGAACTACCCGATGCCCTAAACGCTACCGGTTACCGATTGATCTCAAACTCATTCGACTGCGACTAACAGAAAGAAACTAAAACTAAATGGAATTGCAGCTTACATTGGGAATGCAAAAGAAGCGGTGCTCGTGCCGCTCCCATCAGATAGTGTAGACATACTCGTGGAATTTCGGACATCCTCTGTAGGTTGCATCTTTTCCTTGGCATTATCATCTTCACCTTTCTTGATATCTATATTGCTGGTTTTCGGAGACGCTTCATCCAGGAGTAATTCAGTTATTTGGGGTGATGGCTTCACTAAATCAGCAATCTGGGTTGCGGATGATGATCTTGCGCTTTCCTGCTGAGGACCCGCGGCTTCTGCCACAGGGGGCAGGGCGGCCTGGACGCTGAACACCTCATCAAGCTTGGTTAATTCACCCGATTTATACAGCAAAAAAGCCTGATCCCTAGAGAAGCTGTTGTTTCCCATGTGAATGCTAAACAAGGATTCGTTAGAAGCGACGCTCCAATCCGTCGGGTTCGTCGGCTTGCTATTAAAGATGGTCGATGGAATCCTATTCGGGTCATAGCCAGCGGGTCGTCCTGCCATGTAACTCAAGGGAAGCGGAGAGGTGATCTCGGTACGTGTGCTCGAGATCGGAGCTCGAGCATAACTCTCTGATGGGACGAGTCCTTCAAGCTCTTGCGAAGAATGGTTCGATTTCGTCAAGGAATCGCTCTCATCTCGATCAGTAAGGGTTGATTCCGACAAAGAGTCGGACTCAGATGAAGAAGAGGAAGAAGGAGGAGGAGAAGGAGAGGCTCCCTTGCTCGGTAGTGTGTGTGTTTCATTGCAGGTGACGTCGAAATGAACCTTCAAGTGCTTACTGCTATCCCTCTCAGCCTCTGTATCCATGGGATTAATGATCTCAAGATACCAAAGCCCTCGGAGATCCTACACTGAACCATGAAAGGGTTAAGTTAAGCTATGCAGACCGATGAAGTCCGCAGAAATGCGTGTCGCCCTCACCACGCTTAACCATTCCACAATCGATATGGCTCGGATCCACGAGATGTCACAATCTTAATGACCAGGCATTTCTATAATACCCGAGGATCAAGAAAACAAGAACCGAACAGGCAACGTACCGGAAGACGAAGCTCCGGCCGACGAAAACCAAATCGAGGCAGACCCGAGTCCCCGCGCCGAGCCGGGTCATGTGGGGGTTTCGAAGTTGGAGAGAGGGGGATCGGAGAGGAGGGAGGGAGAGGGGGGACAACGAGGGGTTTGCCAGCTTGATGGGGATAAGAAGGGGGGGATGAGAAAAGCGAGGTTAAAAGAGAGAGAAAGGACGGCGGGGAGACGATTTCGGTGGGGGTGGTGGCGGGGGGTGTGTTTCTTTAGTAGTTCACGCGGGAAAGAGAGAGGATTTCTTCCCTAGGCGACAAGGAGGAATCGTAACCGCATTAACCGTTTTTCAAACTGAGCTCGCGTTTTTACAGTTCAGCAGCAAACCTAACACGGGGATTGGGAGGGCTTCCCACTTTGACCTTTTTAAGGTTCGGAAATAAGGCAAAAAGGATGTCTTTTTTCTAGAACGACGACAAACAAAACTGATCTCCACAAAAAAGCGTTTGTTCATGTTAGGGGTAATCGGTTTCCAAATCGATTGGTTTCCCGTTTTTGAAACTAGGAACCGGCCCACCTAGTCTTGGAACCGGACCGGACCGAACCCGAGTGGGCCGATGAAACTGAATAATTCTAGAAAACTGCTGACGGTGGTTGCCTTCGTTATGTAAAATGGTGCGAAACGATGTCATCGTATTGTTTTGACGTCCTTCCATAACCTTCGCTGATGTGAGCCTCGCCTCGCCTCGCCTCGCCTCTTGCTCTCTCCGCCATTGTTTGAAACCCTTAACCCCCAAAATCCCAATTGGGAAAGAGCACGATTCTGCTAGCTGCATCACCTCAACCGAGGATGTCGTCGACGTTGCTGGAGGTGACGTGCGCGGCCTCCAGAACGAGCCGCCGAGCAACAAGGACCGGCTCTTCCAGAGCCACCGCATTCGCCACATGATCAGCACTATCACCACCACCACAGAGAAATTTGTGAGTTCTCTATTGGCCGCGAGAAAGTCACTCGTGTAACCGTGCTATTGCCGAATGTGCTTCTGGTGTGCTAATTCTAGTTTTAATATATATATATATATATATACACACTATTATGTTAACTCAGGAAGTGAGAGTATTTGTAAAGGATTAAGGTTTTTTTTACGGATTTGTAAGAAATATAAAAATAAAAAGATTCGGTCCGGTTTGGTCCGGGTGGGTGATTCTACACATGGAAATGGGAACTCAACCGGTGCTCTTGGGAACCCACCAGAATTGGCTGGTTCCGGTCCAGGCGATTCGTTTTGCTCACCCCTAGTTCATACAACGTTGGATGTGAAAAACAGAAAAGAAAAAAAAAAAAATTCTATGTGTCGGTAAATTTTTAGGTTTTTTTGGATGAGTTTTAAATAACTTGTTAGCACAATTTCAACTTTACTTTGGTTTTTTAAAAATAACCGACAGTATTATTGAATCACCCACTTTGATCAGCTACGCTTTAAGAACGTGCAAAAGGTTTCCAGCTCTTATGCGATAGTATCGACCTCAAATGGTGTGGGCTACCCATTTTCTCAAGTGAAGTTAGTATCTCATCTTTGAGTTACCAACTCTTATTCGAGCTAAGCTATTTAGTAATGTTTATTTCATTGATTTCGATGTTCTAGTTCGTTAATAACTTGCCGACTCTTTAATAAAACTACCTGTCTTATTGGAGGTGTGATAAAGTTTGCTTTGTTAGAATGAGCTAAACAATTTCAAGAACCCTAAACGAGATATAACAGTGAAATTTTGAGGATAGGACACCTACCAATGTAAGGACAAGAAAGGTCCGGTTTCAAAACATTATCCAGCAGAAGAACCCCTCTGCCTGAAACCCAAGCTCTCGGTTTGCAGTTGAAGATTACACACGACATCAATGGAACGAGCCTTACAGATGCAGATACGATGCGCCGCAGCACGGAACCTGGGCAGTGAGCTCCTCTCTTTTTACTTTTTCTTGTCCCCAGTCCCGGGGCTTCGCGAGTCCCGGGCATATCTCCAAACTAGCACCTTTTTCGAATTCCCGGACTCTATATGATTCTGGAGCTGGACTGTGAGAATTGGAAGTTTTCGTTCGTGATAGGATTAGGGTGTCGGACCGAGATGCGGATTGTGTTTTTTTTTCTCGAATATTTACTGAGTGGCAGTCTGAAAATGATGCACGGGTGGTGTTAGCCTTTTCGTGAGAGAGTGCCGAAGACAACTCTTCGATGCTAAATCTCTAGTAGGAATAAGAAGAATGATCGATTTTGATAGAGACTTTCACAAATTAAAGACATGAAGATGCCAATAAGCAAGATTTCTTCTTGTCAACTAAAAGGGTATTGGTTAAAGAATTTAACAACTGTGTGATTTACATAGTATAGACAATGCAACAAGGTAAACATGGGGACTGAGTGAATTACATACCATGTTTTTATGACACTCTATAGACTAAAATGGCATCGCATATGATTGACTGAGAAGGTCGTCTCATTTGGCTATTATGTAATCACTGGTATAGTGATTGTTCTAATTCCTGGGCTTTGCTCTGTTGCAGGCAAAACGACTTTGAGGAATAAGATGAGGACCACCTTTATTGAAGCAAATTCAGGAGGCACCATTCAGTTCTCTCATCCCTCCGAATACCTCAAACTGAACAAGACGGAGAACCATCTGAAAAACGTAGAGAAGGTACATGTACATCTGTGTGTCGCTTTGTCGTTCGGGCAAAGGATCCAGGATCTGCTTGTTGCTGTTTCATTATTACAGGAAAGAGTCTTAGTCGAGTTGCTTAACTATGTTCCTTCTCCATAAAGAATGATCAAACCTCAAGAAGTGTCGTCCAACGTGCTATTGTCTTCATTGTGCTCAGATATGTGCAATCAGGAGGAGGAGGGCGTATCAGCGCACCGAGACTTACGTGCTACTGGAACCGGGACAAGAAGAGAGATTCGTGTCCGAAGAAGAGCTAAAGGCCAAGCTCAAGGATTGGCTGGAGAACTGGCCGGGCAAATCTATCCCTCCTGACCTTGCTCGATATGAAACTCTTGACGATGCCGTCTCCTACCTTGTGAGCTCTGTTTGCGAGCTCGAAATAGATGGTGATGTGGGCTCGATCCAATGGTATGAGGTCCGCCTAGAGTGACCGAAGCAATGGCCAGAACATAAATTAGCGCGCTCCACTGTATTCCTCCGATACATGAAGTCGTACTTGTATCAGTCTCCGGTAAATTACTTTGATACTTCATTGAATGGAAGAACGTCATCGGAGCAACATTAAAGAAGAAGTCATGTGCATTGTTTAACTTCTCTTTGTTGTTCATGAGAGTACATCAGAAGAGTGCACTGAACATAATTAGGCAGCAACAGAACATTAATGTCCACGCGACATTGCATAACGCGACAGAGAATTGTCTTATCAAAAGAATATTACAATCAGATGGTACACCATCAGTCGAAATAAAAAAAACAAGCTGATCTTTCCCACAAAATCCCAGAAGACTTTCCCTGCATCGCCAACAGTGCATGCAAATTCGACCTCATGTTATATCAGATCAGAGGTGCCGAGCCGCATAATCATTCACCGCAGAGTTAATGAAAGAGACCCGCATCTTGAACCCGCAAGTCCGGAACCTGCAATTTGGCAAAATTGGATTCGAACCATCAGAATCCCCAGAAATTACATATGGCGAAAAACAAGACCTAAGCAAGCGAGACCATGTTCGGTAAGCGATGCTATTAAAAAGTTGTGGATATACCTTGAGCTGATCTTTACTGGGAGGCAAGACGACGCCGCCTTTTCTGCTTCGGGCAAGGAGGCCTTTTGTGACGGGAGACACCATCAGATCAGTCGGGCTTCGATACCTTTCGGGGTACTTGAAAGCCTTGGGGACTTTGAGGCGATCGGGCGTGCTGGGTCTGCGCAGCTCGCCAGGGACCGGAGAAACCCGACAGCTCTCCTGCGATTGCGGGGGTTTCGGAGGGGGAGTAGCCGTGGTGCACTCGTGCTCCAAGCTGGTGCTCCTGTCGCAGTTCTCCGATGGGACCGGGCCATCGACCGGGGAATCGAGCACCTGCTGCTGCTGCTGCTGCTCCATCGGGGCACTCTGTGCAAGTCTTTTGCCGCCGCAAGCAGTCGGCTAAACGAGACTTCACGAGCCGCCGGAGAGAGAGTCGAATTGATTAGAGAGAGAGAGGGGGGGGGGGCGTTGAATTGAATGATGTGGGTGTGTGTGTGGTTGGGGGGGTTGTATTTGAGCAGAGAGGAGGGGGAGACAGATGGCGATGGTGGTGGGGTGTTACCGTTTGAGGATGAGGAAGAGGGAGGGGGACTTATTTCTAACGGTCAAATTCGGTGTTCCCCTTTTTGAGCAGAGGATGAAGGAAGAGATGGAGTTGCCCTGTTCTGACTCAAGTTTGTCCCTTGACTATGGGATGGGCCGTGGCTCGCCATCACAGCACACCCGAGGCCCATGGGATTGGGGGCCACATGGGCATGAAGGTTGCTCTTTGGGCTGGCTTGGCTTGGCTTGGACAAATGCTGATTTCAGCCTTGCAAGTTTGGTCCGATCTGATTGGGATTGTAGCGGACCGATTCGGCCCAAACAATTTAGACCACGAGCTCTTGTAAAAATTTACCACGGAAGTCATGAACTTGTTATCCGTATTACGGTTCGGTCGTAAACATTTTAATCTGGCCAATTTACTACTGAACCATTCGACGACTTGTCAATGTGGATCTTTCAGCTAATTTGGTCGGAAAATCGCTGATGCAGACACCGCCAAAAAAAAAATAAAAAGTTCAAAAAAAAATCGTAAATATCATTTTTAACTTTACTCTTATATCAACTGCCATCTTCACGTTCCGAGAGCTATTATCCTCACTTTTTACAATGGGTTATAAGCCGCATGTCTCACCTAGACATAATTTACCACGTTATCGTTTTATTTCCCAAATAACCCCCCCCCCCCAAAAAAAAGAAAAACCCAACACCCGGCCACTCTCTCTGCCCACTCGAGAGCCGAGAGAGCTGGCTTGCTCGGTCCGACACGACTACTGCCATGTCTCTCATTCTCCATCGCACTCGCCGCCATTGCTCCTCCGAAGGTCGTTGCCGACCTCATATCCGAGACCGACGACGGTCCCCTCCCCAGCTTAAGACTCGATCAAAGGTCAAATGATCTCGACATGCCGCCCGTGCCCGAGCCTTGCCATAAACCTTGGCTCGCGTGGCCTTGCCATGGCGAGCTGCGAACGATCTCGCGACGGACAGACAGGGTTGGCTCTCAATCGCCGTTGTGCCGTGTTGCTACGCGCGAGGAGAGAGAAATAGTAAGGGGAAGAGAGTCAAGAGGATTAGACGTGAGTAGGTTTCGAAACGCGAAGAGGCTATTTAACATGAAGACCATACTCGAGGACAGTGGCAAAAAATTGGAGCTCGATAGTCACGCCCGCGAGAAAAAACGTCACAGCCATCCTTTCCTCGGAAGACTCGAAATCAACCTCGGCGCGATGCGATCCATGTCAGAAGCGCAAACGAACTTGCTCTTCGCCACATGTCCCCGCACGGGCACAGAAGTGGCAAAATGCAAGAGGCTGGCAAACTGCTGCCCCCCGCTCCGTGTGGACCGAGAAGTCAAACCCGCCCGTACGATTGCAAGCAAAAGATAAAACACGGAAGGAAAACTCCAGCCCGAAATTTTCAATCATCTCGTGGAGATCAGTCGGGTTCAGGGGCGACGAATCCGCCATGGGAATCGCGGCCTGACCTCTCCAGAGCAAGTAGCTTACAAGAAAGGAGTCTTCCTTTCTCAGTTCCAGTCGCATTTCTTTTCACCTGCCTCGTCCGTACATCGTCTCTGCTGTCATATTTTCCACCCTGCATATCCATATATATATATATATATATATAGTCTTATTCTAATCGGTTCCGTATTTGGTATTCACCAACTGTTTGACTGCTCGCGCTTTACTGCTTTTTGTTTTCAAAGCCTCCTCGAGGATCAGATCTTTCGTTTGGGATAAAGTTCATCCTTGGCTTCTATAATCCTCCATACCCTCCTCTTCTCTTTCCGGTTCTCGCTTGTCGCGGGGCTGGAAAAGGGAAAGGGGGACGCCTTTGAGGTCGCCGAGGTAAGTTCTTGAGCTCTCGTCCGATTCTTTAAACACCCTTTTGTGTGTTCTTCTGATAATCAGAAGAAATCCAGAGGTGTACCATCTTCTTCTGAGTCTTCTTATTATCAATCTTGAATTTCTCGGCTTTGTTTGTTCTGGCTGAGAGGCCGAGTTGTCGAGTGTTTTCTTTGTTTATGTCGTTGGTTTGCTCGAGCCCTGAGGGTGGGAACGTCAGATTCAAGGAGTTCTTAGCATTGGGTTTCTAATTTTATCTGGGATCTTCATAGTCTCCCACTTTCAGGTGATGAAAGATCAGCTATTTTTATTTGGTGAATAGGGGTTTTCTAGGGTTCTTGAGTTTTTTTTGGGGATATGGATGGTGTTGAGAGTGGTGCCTTGGATTCAGAAGGAGAAGGGAACTTGATTGCTGCTGCGCAACAAATTGTGAGGGCTTTGGTGTCGAAAAGAGAGCTGACTGATGAAGAGAGAAAGGCTTTGGTTCAATTGAGGGCTCAGTTATCCACCATCACGATAGATAGTGAGAAAAAGAAAAAGAACATTGAGGAAGGCGCGAGCAGAGAAGAGCATCTCGATGTTATTCACGAGAAGATCATGAGGTGGGAGAATGATCAGTCCATGATATGGGATTTGGGCCAAGACGAAGCATTTCAGTATCTGAATGCCGTGGATGAAACCCTGAAGTTGATTGACCGACTAGAGAATTCCCGTCAAGATTTGTCGGTTGAAAAGGATGAGATGTTGAGGAATGCCCATGATGTTCTTCAGACGGCCATGGTTAGGCTCGAGGAAGAATTTAAGCACATGCTTCTTCAGAATAGACGGTCTGTCGAGCCGGAGCACACATCCTTCCGTTCAAGTGAGGAGGATGCGGCAGAAGAAGGCTCGACGTTTTCTTACTCCTTCGACGACTCACTCCGCAGAGACAGCTTCAACAGAACCTCGGAGGAGTCGATAATTGATCTGGTTCATCCAGAAATACTACCTGACCTCAAATGCATCGCGAATTTGATGTGCAGCTCAGGTTATGAACACGAATGTTCCCAGGCTTATGTCAGTCTTCGCAGGGATGCACTGGATGAGTGTTTCTTCATTGTTGAGATGGACAAGCATTGCATCGAGGATGTTCTTAGGATGGAATGGGCTACTCTTAATTTCAAGATCAAGAAATGGGTTAGAGCTATTAGAGTCTTTGTGCGAGTTTATCTAGCAAGCGAGAGATGGCTTAGTGATCAAATTTTCGGGGAGGTATCACTGAATTTGAGTTGCTTTATTGAGGCGTCAAAGGCTGCAATTTTGCAACTTCTGAATTTTGCAGAGGCTATATCTATAGGCTCGAAAGAACCGGAGAAGTTGTTTTGCTTCCTTGAAATGTATGAAGTGATGTCTAAGCTTTTACCAGATATCGATGAGCTATATCCAGATAATGTCGGTTCCTTTATTAGAATTCAATATCATGAACTCCTGCAGAGGCTAGGCAACTGCATCAGGATGACTTTCCTCGAATTCAAGAAAGCCATCGCTTCGAACGCATCAGCGACTGCATTCCCCGGGGGTGGGGTCCACCATCTGACCCGTTACGTGATGAACTACATGAAGAATCTCGTTGATTATGGCGAGACTCTCGAGTTGCTTCTCAGCGACCATGGCGAAGAGGGTTCCAATTCTTTCGGTCATGAAACTAGTTCACCCGTAGAGGATGGAAAGAGCGGGGTTTCCGGATGCGGATTTCCCAAACTGGCTCCCCATTTTCATGGCATTTCTTCGGTTCTGGTAGCAAACCTCCATGAGAAATCCAATCTATACAAAGATGTGGCTTTGCAGCATATTTTTCTGATGAACAATGTGCATTACATGGCAGAAAAGGTGAAAAATTCTGAGCTTAGACTTGTTTTCGGAGATGATTGGATTCGGAAGCACAATGGTAAGTTCCAACAGCATGCATTGAGCTATGAGAGATCGACATGGAGTTCCATACTCTCCTTCCTTAGAGAGGAGGGGCTTCACAGTTTGGGTTCAAGTTCCATCTCACACACCCTCCTAAAAGAAAGGTTAAGGAACTTCAGTCTTGCTTTCGAGGAGGTATACAAGGCTCAGACGGCCTGGGTGATCCCGGACGTTCAACTTCGGGAAGATTTACGCATCTCAACATCCCTCAAGGTAGTCCAAGCATATCGAACGTTCGTGGGAAGGCATAACGGTCATCTAAGCGACAGGCACATCAAGTATACTGCAGACGACCTGGAGAATTATATCTTGGATCTGTTCGAAGGATCGCCAAAGTCCCTGCCCAATCCCTACAGGAGGTGATAGCATAATTTTATTTAGTTTTGTAACGGAGACGAGCCTTTTATTTCCTCTCTCTACTAATCTGAGTTCAGAGTGTTAGCTCGACCACTCTCTCCTTTGTTTTACCTTGAAGTTGTCCCACAGTTGTCACCCAGCGGCCAAGTAAAGTTCAGGCTTAGGGAAATTGCAAGTTCCAGTGTTGTACTCTGTAGGTAATTGTATCGGCAGGCATAGTCCATATATACTAAGCACCTGTAAACATTACCAAATCGTTAAAATGGAAGAATATTTAATCTGTTTCTCCTAATTGTCATCTAAAGTCCGACATGTAAGGAGGGATGCTGCTTGGTCACTTGTGAACCCCCGTCGTTTTCGTATTATTCGTTCCGTCGATTGCTGTCCCGTGCACTGGTGATGCCTGTCTCGAGCGAGGAAAAGAGGAGAGAAGAAACAGATTGACTCAGACAGAGCAGAGCAATGCAAAGCAAAGCATGATCTGAGACCATTCTGGGTTTGCCTCGTGTAATTTGCTTTGAGGTGGTTTTAGCTTGGCTGGCCAACTTGTGGGTTGTACCGGTAGGTACAGTCCGGAGCCCACTACTTGTAGCTGTGACCTGTGGATGGAGAGGAAGCATGTGTGTCGCGTTTTCATCATCATCATCATGACTATATTGATCAGAACCAGATATGGTTAGTTCAAATGGCATATCAAATGTAGAAACCTGAATGTGCTATCAAATGTGGGAATGCCATGGTATGTTTACTTTAGCATTGATCAAAACCAGACCTATTGAAAATAAATAAAAAATCACGGGGCTGATCACGTGGCTCGCATGAGGGAAATCACGTTTTTCGTCTACGACGCACATTAGACAATCAACCGTTGTAGGTCAAACGTGAAAATTTCTTCTCTCCTAACTAGGATCTATTTGAGTTAAATGATCTCATTCAACTGATCTCTCATGAGTCGTGAATGCTGAATAACTGTTCATACATCATGTGAGAAAAGAAAAGAATGAAATTATGCTACAAGTATAAAGCAAATAGCATGTCAGGAAAAGCAACGGTGTTAATTATATCGAAATTTCTAGCAATATCATACGGTCGATGTATTGATATTGTTAAGGAAAGAGGTTTATAATTTACTTCAAAACGACATAATAAGCAAGTGGTTCGCCAACATATTGGTAACGAGAGTAACTAAAATTTATATAAATCAGTTAACTTATGGTTAACTCTGCCGATAATTTAGTTCGAAATGACATAAATAAGTAAAGGAAGACTAGGGTTTGGGCTATAACATGAGATGATATTCACTGATAATGATCTCTTTAATACGATAGCAATTTTCTAAACAAATTTTTTGAGTAATTTTTTTTTGGTCGAATTTTTGAGTAATTTAGTATTAACAACTTTGTTATCAAAAAAGCGAAGGGCACCGTGCCCATTCTAATCCAACGGCGTAGAATCGCCATACGAATTGATCCAACGGCGGAGCCGAACTGTCTCGTCGGTCCGTCTGTGATATCCATGGCGACGAGCGAGAAAGTCAGAACAGAGCAGGGAGCCCCTGTCAAAACCCCAGTTCTTGCTTCGGCCGGTCGGGTCAGGGTTTTAGGAAGCAACGAAAGATCTCGCGGAAGTAAGTCTCGCGTATCTTCACTTTGCGGCAGCAATTTAGTCGTTTCCCGTTCTCGTTCTTGTTCTCGTTCTTGGTCGTAGTGCGCTGTTTCATCTGCTACTCCGTGGCCGTGGAAGGTTGTTTCGCTGAATGCTCGCGGGGGTCATTCGTGTAGTTTTTGATGGTGAATCTCGCACCCAAGTGGTTCTGTGTCATTTGAAGGAGAGCCGACGATTTCTTTCTTGGTTTTTGGATGGTGGGTCATTTGTCTTTGCGCATGGTGCGGCGAATTGGAAATGGGGAGAGCCCAAAGGGGACATTTTTGTGTGGGTAGACAGAGACCGAGGGAAACCCGTTTGATGTGATGGGAATTCAAGATCCACTTATGGGCACTAGGCTTGCCCACGTTTGTTGGGTACTTAGTGACTGATGTACGTGAGCGTGATCACTTGTGCACGATCTGAATCGGGTCTCGTTTGCTCCCTTAATCGGTGAGGCTGCAAATGTTTTTCTGTCGTGACTTGATTGAACTGTCTGAATGAGAACATTCGTCATCGCTAAGAAAAAGCTTTGTTTGTGTCATCTTCAGCGAGGACATCTTATTAACAAAGAAGTAGCATAGCGAACAGAGTTTTCTTTTTCCTATTAAAAGCTTTTCTCTGTCAATCCCGCTTTGGATGAATGGAGGCCATATGTGGGAGGCCCTGTTTGACATTGTTCGATAACACTGATAATCCTAAAAAAAAAACTGTTGTTATTTGCAGCCAGCAAATTGCCTTTGTGTCCTTGATATAGTGCAGTATTGATTATAGTTTCTCTGACAGTCACGCTTATTTACTTTATATGGATTTGATTATCAAGGGATGGGACCAGGTGTACAATTGTGCTTTGGTGATGTCCAACTATGCTTTCTGTCATGTGCATGATAGAAGTATTTGAGAAATGCATAGAATTGGAATGCAATTCTACGATGTGTATTGGTCAGACGGAAGATCAATTGCACTCGTTGATAATATGACCCAAATATCAGTAGTTAATAATCACTGAAGTTGCTGACGAGGCAAATGCATCTGAACCTGAGAACTGTTACACAGTAAGTTGAATGAATGTATATGTTGTAATTAGTTGAGAATAAACTTAAAGTCATATGTACGGCTTGGAGGGAGATAATTATCTCAATTTGAAAACTTGCTAAAGAGTTGCTGATATATTTGATCTGATTGCAGTCGCAAGTCCTCTGTTTTTTAATGATTTGGTCGAATTCATATGCGTAGCATGCATGATTTACACTTTTCTTTTTGTCATCACAGAAGATCTACTGTTTCGTTGTATCTCTTGGAAAAGTAAAAAGTTACTGCTTTGCATTTATATTTGATCAGGATTGATGGTTTTTTTTAATTAATCTTTTAAACTTAAGGTCTGAGCCATGGCATTCATCAGCAAGGTGGGGAACATTCTAAAGCAGACTGTGAGCAAGCATGCCAACTTTGAGTCATCTGCTCATTGTCCATCTATGTACCAGGCTATAAGGTGCATGTCCTCGAAGCTTTTCATTGGAGGTATGGCAATCCGCTTCTCTTGTAAGTCATAACGCTTTCTGTCACTTTCCAAGTGTGTTATAGCTTCTTTTCTTGCACTGCAGGTCTTTCATATAGCACTGACGATATAAGTCTCAGAGAAGCTTTTGCAGGATATGGGGAGATTATTGAAGGTACTCCTCATGTGTTTGTCTCTTTTATGTTAATAATAGCAAATGTGCTCTATTTGTTGTATATGTCGTATCAAACAGAACATTGGATGCTGCTGACTTATGTGCAAGATGTGCTTAGCCATTGAGCTGATGCTAAGCAATGATTGCAGACAGAGTAGGCTAATCGCATGCATTTACTGCCTCTTTGACAGTACATTGTTCATAGTACTTAGATATGAAATTTGTTTTTTTATTCAATGGCAGCCAGAAAGGCATTTGATCATCTGATCTACCGAAGAGTATCTAAACTTTGGGCACAGCTGGTGTGCTTATGGTCTTTATCAGGAATTGCATGAGATCAATGATATAAGATTGTCGGCAACCTGGTCATTAGTTAACACCAGAACCAATTTACTTTCGAGTAATTGGCAATTTGGCATAGGTTTAGTGAAAGTGGATACGCGAGTTGCTTAAGCGTGCTTTATGTGCGTTTGATACTTGTTCATGGTTTGATACTTGAAAGATGAGGTAGTGAACGCTGGTTATCTTGACATTCTGCAGCTAGAGTAATTATGGACCGTGAAACCGGAAGGTCTAGAGGTTTTGGGTTTGTTACTTTGGCTTCTAGCGATGAGGCCTCCAATGCAATCCAGGGCATGGATGGACAGGTAGGGATCTATGTTTGTTACTTAATCTTTTCTAGCAAATCATTGAGGTGTTCTATGAGTTACAGTTTTGATGCATGACTGTGTACCATCAATTCTGTCTATGCTTGTGACAGGTAAGTTCTCCTATTAATGAGATTGCACTGAATGGCAATAGACTTCTTGTTTACTAAGGAAATTAATCACAAAAGCAGTATTAGTTATAACGTGAATTTTCTTGTGGGCCAATCCAGAATTTGTTTTCACATGGTAAAATATAGTGCACGGGCCTTTTGTTGCAGTGCATTTCTTAGTGGCAGGGGTGAGGCATTTATAGCATGATGTCCGATGAAGGTTTTTTTCACAATCATTCACTTACAACAAAAAGATAAACATTGAAAGAGGCTTGGGTTAGGGATGGGCATGGGGCGTGCCAAAGACAAGGATCACATACCCTTTCCGTGCCCCACCGAGCAAAGATCTGCCCCGCCATTGCCCTGTACCCGTACAGGCCAGGGTGTTGGCGGACATGGAGGGGCAACGATGCCGCGCGGGGCACCATGCTAGACACAAAAGATTCTTAAGAGTCTTTACAAATTAGTCAATGTGGGACAAAGTGAAGACGAAACACATGAAAAACACTTGTGCCACACTGTTTATTGAGGGAGCTTTCCAAGCTTGTATCCTATAAAAAAAAATAAGACTTGCAAGTAAGAATATCTGAAAAGCTCTGTCTCACGCTGGTTGAGTGATGAAATTTATAAGTTAGCCTGACTTTTAAAAGACAAAGCTTCTCCTCTCAATGCCTAACACTTGGGGATGGGCTTCTATGGACTTTGATTTTAATGAAGCCCATTTAAATGTTTTATATAAATAAATCAATGTTATAAAATCAAGTGAATATATTTTAAAGTGCATGTTTTGAATGATCAAAATATATAGAAGAATGTGTTTATATTTTGTAAATATTTCTTGGTGGGGTGGAGTCAATACCAGCCCTGCCTTGCCCCGCGAGGTCCCTACCTTCTGCCCCGTTCCCCTGGGGCAGGGGCTGCGGGGCACCGTGCGCCATGCCTATCGTGCCCCATACCCATCCCTGGTTTGGGCGTCTGCTTTCCAGTTAAGCTAATAAGCTTCAGTAATTTAAGTTAGTGAAGCAGGTCATTTTTCTTTCTGGAGTGCCAGTGAGATTCCATCCTAAGTGTGTGAATTTGTCTGTTATAAGATTAGTTGGGCATGGTTTGACTAGGGCACTAATTTCAATTCCAACCAATGTGTGTGAATCGGTCCGATGTTTTTCTGTTACCCTTTCATTAGGATCTTCATGGCCGAAGGATAAGAGTGAATTATGCCATAGAGAAATCTCGCGGAGGATTCGGCGGTTCTGGTTTTCGACAAGGTGGTGGTGAATTTGGTAATGCAGGTAATTTTGGCGCTGGAGGTTATGGAGGAGGCGGCGGTTATGGTTATGGACAAGGAGGGGACAGCTACAATGCCGGAGCTGGTGGATATGGCGGTCGCAGTAGTTATGGGGGTGGCAGCTACGGTGGTGGCAGCAATTTTGATGGTGGAAACAGTGGTGATTTTGGTGCTGACGGTAGGGGAGACTTCGGTGTTCCTGGTGATGGTGGTGGTGCCAATGGTGGTGACTTCTTTCCCAGTGATAATGCTGGGGCAGAAACATTGGAAGACAATCCTAAGGGCGATGACAATAAACCCGATAATTGTGCCAACACCAGGGTCTGATCAAAAGCCATATCTTGACGGCTAATCTCAATTAAGTAAATAGCTGAGGGACGGAGGATGAGTCGGAGCGTAGAGCTCCAAAGGTGTTCTCTGTTCTCTTGCTCTTGTGTTCTTCCCTTTTCACTTGAAAACAATGATGATTATAATTCTGTCATGGCCTGTCGTTGATGTCTCATCTCATGTCCGTCGAATAATGCTAAAGATTGTTTGCCCGGGGAATTGTACTCTTAGCTGCGAATGTAAAAATCAAGATTTTAGACCCTTCCACCCTTTTGGGGACCTAGTCTCCATGCTTTTAGATACTGGTGGGGAGAGATCATGTTTTTGCTAGGATGATATATAATCGAGCATGGTGATTACAGTGCTCACGTTTTGTTCTGTATGTTGTCATCTTTGCCTCGTTCTTTTTGTTAATTATATTTAGAAAAGTTATCAAGGTAGGAGCCGGGCGGAGATCGACTTTGGTGGATTCTGGTTTCGTGGCCAATTCATTGCTCTTTTCGTTTTTCTCAATACGCTCATCAAGCCTCTGATCGAATGCTTGCCGCGTCACTGTCTTTCATGTGTCCGATTACTCAATTGATTCGATGCGACTGACCTCACCATTTGAATGATGACCATGTGATATGCATCTCAACTAGTATTGCATTGAATTTTACGTGCTCGCTTATGATTGGCTTGGTTGCCCACACGTCGTCATCGTAGACTTACCTATGTAAGGCATCGTGCTCCTTTGCTTGGATATAACCGAAAGATAAGATTCGGCATCATCGATTTCGATCGCTTGTGTATTATTGCTTCGCTTCCTTCAAGAAAAGAACCTTTAAACTCTGGTAATTTCCTATCGTCATGATCTTGTCCCTAATGTGCGTGAGATTTGGTTCTTACTTTGACACGAAAAATCTGGAAGGTAGATCACGAGAAAGTAAGTCATTGCCTCCCCATAATCCGGACTTGGAAAGGTTGCTCTTTGATGAGGTCAATGACAGTGCTAAATGCTGACTTTTATACTAAGAATTTTTTTCAATTATTTTGATTAAGGAAGACATTCGTTAACCATAGCTACTTCATTGACTATACATATTGAGAGAGAGAGAGAGAGAGAGAGTACTGGAAATGACAATCTTTCTTCATTTCGATACGTAGCAAGTGCCTCAAAACGCCTGCTAATAAAATCCTCGGCAAAATTGCGCCAACCACCTATGTTTCGGAACTTTACAACTCGTCGTCAACTTTCTTTTGGGTCAGCCCCTTCGTCAATGGGGCGAATTCGGTATGTGCAAACTACGCAAATGACAACATTCGAAATCAAAATCTCTAATAGGGTTGGCAATTCATGTTCACGTGTCATAATTTTTTTTTATAATTGTCTCATGAAAAAATCCTATATTTTTGCTAATTACGCTACGAAACTTGTTGTGCATAAAATTTCGCATCACGCCACGTCATCGTTGAGTTTGCAAAATAATCGTGTTAAGACTTGTCGATTTGCGTTAGAAATTCGTTCGCCCTCGTCTAGGTCCGGTGTGGAGAATGAATGGTGCGGAAAATATGATTCTCAATTTAATTTGAGGTACTCCATAATAAACAAGCTGGAATAGCTCAGTTGGTTAGAGCGTGTGGCTGTTAACCACAAGGTCGGAGGTTCAAGCCCTCCTTCTAGCGATCGAAGCCCTTTTATGGTTTTTCCTCTTTTTTTTTTTAGCCTTCGTTTTCTTCTCACAATAACCATTTTTAATATTCTCAATTGGTCAATCTCATTTCGACCCAATAAAATAAAATAAAATAAAGAGAGAGATGACATGATTTGATCTGATTTGATCATTAAGGGAGGGTGCGCATGGAATGCATTCCGGGATAAAAATTTCCGGAATGCATTCTGAAGCAATTTTTGTATTCTAGAATAAAAATGCGTTTGTTAAAAATACTTGATTCTAGAATCATTTTTGATTCCAGAATGCAATCTTGATGTCAGAATGAGTTTTTGGCAAGAAAAAGCGAAGCTACTTTTTGTAGCTTTTTGATTCCAGAATGCATTCTCCCTATTTTCTCACAATTTTTTTTTTCAGAAAATGCATAAAAATTGAAAAAATTCTAGAAAAATTCATAAAAATTTCCAGAAAATAAAAAAAGTCAGATTTCCGGAAAATATGAAATTTGGTGAATTTTTTTTTTAAAAAATCAAAAAATTCAAAACTTCACAGAATAGCTTAAAACACATGTGGCCACCCACTTTGAGTGAAATTTAAATTTTTTGAGGTGCCCAAAAAAATCAAAAATTTTAAAACTTCACAAAATGGCTTAAAATACCTATGGCCACCTACTTTGAGTAAAATTTAAATTTTTTGAGGTGCCAAAAAAAATAAAAAAAAAATTTCAAAACTTCACAAAATGGCTTAAAATACATGTGGCCACCCACTTTGAGTGAAATTTAAATTTTTTGAGGTACTCAAAAAAATAAAAAATAATA
The DNA here is from genome assembly GCA_031216235.1 of Syzygium jambos. Classification (NCBI taxonomy): domain Eukaryota; kingdom Viridiplantae; phylum Streptophyta; class Magnoliopsida; order Myrtales; family Myrtaceae; genus Syzygium; species Syzygium jambos. The sequence continues at coordinate 18,979,629 of CM062228.1, forward strand.
ATAAATTTTAAAACTTCACAGAATGATTTAGAATACCTATAGCCATCCACTTTGAGTAAAATTTAAATTTTTTGAGGTGCCCAAAAAAAAAAAATAAAACTTCACAAAATGGCTTAAAATACCTGTTGCCACCCACTTTGAGTGAAATTTAAATTTTTTTAGGTGCCCAAAAAAAATTTCAAAAATCAAAAATTTCAAAACTTTACATAATGGCTTATAATACCTATGGCCACCCACTTTGAGTAAAATTTAAATTTTTTTAGGTGCAAAAAAAAATCAACAAATCAAAACAAATTTCTGTTCCAGAAATCAATTTCTGGAGCAGAATTAGTCATATTTTACCAAACAGATTTATCCTCTAGAAATCAACTTCTGGCGAGATTTTCAGAAATTAATTTCTGTCAAGAATTTGATAATTGGAGCAGAATGATTACCATTCGCACTCTAAGTTATATGTAGATGCTGAGGTCATGGAGGATGTGGAAAAACTAAGGGTTTTGGTGGGTGGATGTGAGTCAAAAAGGGGTCTTTGTCTTTGCTATTGTCTCGTTTAGCAAACATGTCAATTCCTTTTCTTAACTATCAAATCGTGTGGAAGTCTCGGTGCCACATTTTATATGGATCCTTGGATAAAAAGGCGACACGTTGTCCTGTCCGGTCTACTTTGCAAAACCAGCTTCCCGTCATTACTCATCGACTTTACAGGTACGTTGAGTATTCAAAAGTGACCAAACTTACATTTGATTAAGAAAAGTGGCGATGAGTGAAGAAACTTACTGGCTCATAAAGTTATCACGGAAAATGAATGATTTATAAAATTTTTATTTTAAATGATTGTATGTATCATTTACAAAAATAAAAAAATTAAAATTATTATTATTATTCACTAAAATATTTAAACATGAATTGTTGTCAACGGTGAAAATATTTTCCATTAACTAATTATTTCAAGCGATATAAATAATCATTTTTATAATTATTCAATTTTCGTAAAATTAACGGAGCCTAAGTTGCAGAACTTTATTGAGTGTAAACGAATGTTACGGCTAGCTGGATATTTTACTACACAAAAGGATCGAACTATCAACTTAGATAGATTGCAAATTTTGTGGAATCATATGTCCCATAGACCCATAGAACTTACGACCACCAACGGAGAATTACGCCTCCTAAAGAAAAGTCACAAAATCAAAAGTACCGAAATTGAAGACAATCGTGTCCAGTTACATGGTATTGAAATGTAAAGAAAAACAAGAAGTAAAATCAAACAATTGGTGTTTATTAATTGATTGGCAATTCTTTACACAAATTACAATTATAATAGTTATAGCTAATTGAACAACTAGTATTCATTGATTGATTGACAGTTCTTTACACGGATTACATTCTAATATTAAAACTAGTATTATCAGTTAATCAGCAGACTCAGCACATAGACACTAAGGGTGCGTTTTGTAACTATGTTGTTTTCAGGAACAATTTCTGCTCAGAAATGATTTTTTTTTATTTTATTCTCGGAAACAATTTATAAACATTTGAAGGCATTTGGTAACTGTCCAAAATTTATATTGCTGGAATAGAAAAAGAACATAAATACATTTGGTAATTATACAAATTTTCTTTTTATTAATAATATTTTTAAATTTTCTAATATTTATTTCTTCTTATTTTTTCCCTTTTTTTCTTTTCTATTTTTTTCTTCCCCTTCCTTGGCCCATGGCCAGGTCATCAGTGGCGACAATCAGTCACAGACCAGGGTTGGGCGGCTCGTGGCCTGGGCGAGGGTGGCGGCGACGGTGAGGGTCCAGTCCTCGTCCTCGCCAGCAAGGGCCGCAACGCCCTCGTCGACCCTGGCCAGCCACCGACGACTGGGCACAGGCCATGAAAAATGAAGAAAACCAATTAAGAAGAAGAAGAAATTTTTTTTTTTCATTTCTGATTCTTGTTTCCAGAATTAGGAATCAACTATTTTTTTTTATTCCTGATTCCGTTTCAAAAATGATTCTAAGAACAAACTTGTGCCTGGGAGCAAAAAATTTACCAAATGAATTTTTTGTTCTTTTTTTGTTTCGAGAAACAAAAAAATAAAATCGGATACTGTTTGGCAGGTTACCAAACAGCCCCTAACTCTATTACTCAACAGTTTTTCTCTCTCTCCACTCTTTGCACCTAGCATCACCGATTACTTTCGAAGTCTCCTATTCCAAAAATTTATGTTTCTCGGCCTCTATCGTCAGTGGCATCCAAAATATATGGCATTCGCTACCTAACGATTGTGTCAATTTCACTTCTTCAAAGCCCTATTGACGAGCCCCAGCGAATTTGCATCCGAGATTGTCGGCACCGCTACTTAGATTACCACTATCCATTCAACTCATCATAAGTCGTGCTAGTTGTGGCCTTTTGTCAACTAGGTCGAGCTTTACTTACCTACACTCACATGCCGAGACCGACCATACTTTGTCCGCCTACCATACTTGCCGACTCAAAGCCTACAGCACTTGGCAAGTCCTATATCCCTTGCATTTCGCCGCCCGATCTTTCTCAGCCCGAGTCAACAGTAAAAAACTCGAGCAACTTTTCGGTGCCAATGGTACGACAACAACTTTGATTCGGTCAAAAATCAACACTTCGCTTCAGAATGAAGCGGCATTTTCTTACGGCGACGAAGGCATAATTGATGCAGCAAGACAAGGGAAAAAACACATTTCCAGGAAAACACATTAGTCGATTATTCACTTAAGACTCTGTGTATTTCACACAAAATGAATGATTTGAGAAATACATTTCCAAAAAATTATGATTGTTTATATCGTTTAAAATAATTAGTTGATGGAAACCTTTTAAGATTTTTTCTTCGATTCATTTTTTAAGAAATTCAAACAATGTTTAAAACTTTCTTTTCAATGATTTACTTTTCGCGAAAGAAGCAAAAACTAAGGGCGCGAATAATAATCGCTCTGTTTTTCTGTTTTTTTTTTTATGTTTCCAGGAATAGATTTGGAATAGAAATCCATTTGGTAAAACAATTTCATTTTTTTATTTCCGGGAGAAATTTTGGCCCAGAAATAGATTTGGAACAAAAATGAGAAGATAAAATTTTTACTTTTCTATTTCTGGAATAAAAGCATAAATAACAACTCTTTTTTATTGCTCACCCTTGCCGCTCAGCAGCCGACCGTCCGTCGCTACCGGCCACGCCCCGCCGTCGCTTGTCGCCATCACCACTCGCTGGCCGTCCGCCGCCGCCACCTTTCGCCAATTGGCCGGCGCCGCCTTTTGCCGACCGTCCGTTGCCGTCCGCCGCCCCCCATCGCCGCTCATCCATTGCCCGCCGGCCATCCCCCGTCGCCCTTCGCCACCGTTTACCGACCGGCAGGAATAGAAATTTTGCGTCGTTATCAAACAAAATTTTGTATCGTTATCAAACACTACTTTTTACTTAGAAACTCGTTCGGGAAAAAAAATAATTTTTTAAAATTTTTAGCCAGAAATATAGCCGAGGTAAGAAAAATGTCGTCTTTAAGTAGCCATGGATTTCATTTCCTAGGAGGGGGGGACTCCACGCGGGCTTCGAAAAGGAGAAGAGCTCACTCAGTTTGTTTTCACCGGGCCGTACCGGGCCGTACCATCGACGACGACAACGAAAGCAACACCGATGTCCGCATGCATCAGCCGCTTTCACCAACCGGGCCACGACCACCCCACTTCGACTCGAACGACCCCCCTTGCACGCGCACGCACACGCCCGTTCGCGCTCGTCTCTTCTCCTCCTTCTTCTTCTTCTTCTTCTTCTTCTTCGTCGTCGCGCGATTCCTGGGATCCCGGAAGAAGACCCGGCGAGCCGACGCCGCCGTGCCCGAGAACCGAGAGAATGGCCCTCAGGTGGGGTTGCTGCCCGCCGCGGGGGACGGGGCCCGGGACGGCGGCGGGGCGCGGGACGCCGCCGGGGGGCCGCCGTCTCGCCGCCTCCCTCGCGCGGGCGGGCGATGGGTTCCCCTCGTTTCTGCCCAAGGAGGTGGAGAGGATCAAGGACCCTTTCGCCCGTCGCTTGGCTCAGAGGATCGAGAGGGTCCCGGTTCCGGTGCAGGTACCTTCGTCGTGCTCCCCCCTCCTCTACGCATGCGTTTCGTTCCTCGTGGTCGGGGGGCGCCGGTTTTTGTTCTCTGTCGACTTCGTCTAGTTGCCGGAGGTTTGGCTTGCGCTTTGCGTGAAAAATGATAGAAGAGGTTTATTTCGTGCGCTTGTGACGATTGCTGTCGTTGAAAAGTTTAGCGACCATGCTTTTGAAGGTCGGCATTTCTGCTTGTGAATCTGTCCAGTTCTGGGTGTACCGTGCGTGCTGTGCGGGTAATGGCATTGCATTGCAGTGATCAGGTTGGCCCAGTGAAAGGACTCACTGCTCGGAGTGCGTAACGTGGGCGATGGACAAACTTCGCTTCACGACATAGCTTTAGTATGTGGTCCCTGTGGGAAAGCTCCCCTTTATCGACCCCTATTTCGCTACACGTGAAAGAATTGGTTAAATAGGCATAAACTTCGATTGCAGTAAAAACTTTCTTCTTGTCGTGGGATATTGAGCAGATGAGTTTCAGCCTGTCGACACTATATGTGGGCATTTGAACTTGTGCAAGTTTTCTAACTTTTTTCCTTTTAATTTCCTGAAATAGATATCATGTAGATGAAATGTAGACAGAAAATGTTCCTACTGGTGGAGTGTCGAGTGACGGTGGGTCCTTTTGAATCCGACCTTTAGACTTTTCAAAAGCAAGAGGCAACCACCCCAAGGTTCTTTATTTTCCAACACTCTACACTTCTTCGAACTGAATTTAACATGAACAAGAAATAGAATAGATGATAAAGTGAAATTGTCAGCTCAATTTCAATGGTGGGGGCAATATTAATTTTAGTTATGCAGGGTCGCAAAATGTAATTTGGCCAAATATATGGGCGGTCTCTGTGATTCAAACAAATCGATCTCAGAGGTTTGTATTAGAGAACTTTATGGCCAATAGGCTAATCGCATAAACCAGCCACTAGGATGTTTTATGAACTTTTTTCACTTGGGCCCTGTGTTTATTTGACAGGACAAAGTAGTCACTGAAATGCCTGAGGTCAAAAGCTGCTGTATGATAGACTTATCATGTTAATGCTCGTCACACTTGCAGATTGAATCGTGTGATGATTGGGTAATGAGCAGTTGCGTGAAACCATCAATAAGAAGTAAGAACAATCCGGTGGTCCTGCTACACTGCTTCGACAGGTTCAAAGTCAATAGCAATCTTATCATATTAGCAGAACATTTTTACCAATTACTAATATATATCTGCCATGTTTTGTGACTTAAGTTCTTGTTTAGAATGGAGACATGCATATCCTTTACTTGAGGAGGCTGGTTTGGAAGTATGGGCTGTTGATGTCCTCGGATGGGGATTCTCTGACTTAGGTTGATCAATCTGCTTGACTTTGTTCTTAGCCGGTTATTACATCATCCGACTGTACTCTTGATTGGTCCTCAATCATGTAAATTTTTTTCTCATTCATGTGCATGTGTTAGAAAAGCGTCCTCCATGTGGCGTCTCATCCAAGCGACATCACCTCTATCAGGTGACTCCCGGGCTCTCGGTTACATAGATTTGGGAAATTTTCTACTTCTCTTGTTGCTTTAGGATCTGAAGACCATGTTGCACTCAATCTTCTTTCTTGTTCTGATGTTCCGATGTTTCTACAACCAACCTCTTAAAGCTTGCACCAACTAAATTAAGATTCTGTCTTCTGCATTTTTAGTTGTGGAAGTCCCATATAAGAAAGCCAATGGTATTAGTTGGACCAAGTCTGGGAGCTGCTGCTGCAATCGACTTTGCTGTCAATCACTCAGAAGCTGTGAGTAGATTCTTCTATGTTATTCCTGTTATTGAGCTTTGGGCTATGTGGATCCATCTTACCTGGAAAAATATGATACATTAGTCCAACCATCTCTAGGATCTTCAATGCACGCATGAGATTGTTGTTGAGCTCAATGGAGTTTTTCGTCTTTTTCCCTTTTGCGTGCAACTGCATCAAATCATCAATTTAAATCTGCCACTGAAATCCTTCATGGTTTGTCAAGGTTTTTTTTTTTTGGGTAAGGTCATGGTTTGTCAAGGTTGGACAATGGAAAAACTAAAAAGCTTTTCTCGTTCTTCATTGTTTGACCTTTTCAATCGTCATGGATGTCCGCGGATGACATTCAAGCCTGACTTTTTATGTACAGTCCATCCTCTCGTGGTTATTGTCCTCTGGTTTTCATTCTTCTGCACTTTTTTGGCTTGGCAGGTTGAGAAGCTGGTCTTGATCAATGGGTGTGTCTATAAGAAAGGCACAGGTCATCTAGCAAAATTACCCGAGTCAATCGCCTATGCTGGGGTGGGTTCTAAAATTGAATTTTGTGGGATGTACGTGTCAGATGGGATATATAGATTGCATTTTATTGCATTGAGCACCAAATAATTTCCATGAATTAGCACTGTCCCTATTTTCCTTTTGTTTCAAGTAGCTTGCAGTGATTTCATATGGCATACACATTTGGTTTGATCGGTTGCTTCGTGATGGATTGACGTCCAATAATGAACCGATTACCTTACTGAATCTTACTCAGCCAAAAGATAGAGATAAGAAGAGGACGACCTGATGTTCAATTTCTGTCTCCTAAGGATGGAGGGTCTAAATACCATAATCTTAAAAACTTAGAGATCTGATGCAATTATCAAGAAATCGGTGTGCTTTGCATTTCATACGAGGAAGTATTCTAAATACCTAAGAGCCCACTGCATTCTCGTGCTCTTAAAGCAAGATCAGATGATTGCATTCTTCTGATATCATTTTTCCTCTGTGCATATCTGCCTCCACTTTTGTAGACTGAGTCAACTTAATGGTCTTATTTTTCTTACTCTCCAAGCATTGATGGAGCCAATTTTACGAAGGCAGACCCTTCTCTGGAGCAATCCCATTGCTGCTGCAATGCACATAGGCAGTTTGTTTTAACTTTTCACTTTCTATCTAGCTGGTCCCACCTGAACTTACGGTTGTCTGTTACATATCAGGTTTCTTTGCTGAAGAGCATCCCACTTCGGATTTATGCCAATATGTTGTCCTTCAACAGAATCTCATTGGCTACATGTTGCGATTGGACCAATGTAAAGTTCTTTACTCTTACTTGGTTCTCTTTCCTTTGCCCCATAATTAAGTGATCTATGTTTTTAACAATAAATGAATTAGGCCTGTAGTTGGAGCCATCTAAGCTTCTCTATGTCCTTGTGTTGCACTTTAGGTCGGGCGCTTACATTGTCTACTGCCTTGGTGGAAAGATTCAAGTGTTAGTTTTATGAGGAGTGGGGGGTATAATGTCGTTCACCAAATAAAAGAGGTACAGCAATTTCGATTTTTCTGCTTTACGTCTGCCTGATAAGCAGATGTTCTATAACAAGTCTGTTGGTGCATGCCATCGTAAGGGACAAAGATTTGTTTTTTTAGTACGTTGGATTTTTTTCTCTTATGCTAATTCAACTGCAATTATATAGTTTAGATGGTTTGTACGTTTGTAGCATTGATTCGGCACAACCATTGAAATTTTGCATGCTGACCTCTTTTTGTAATTGCACTGGAAGTAATTAATTTAGCTTCCCAATATTTTAGCTCTCTAGGTGACCTCTGTAATGGAGAACCTTCAGATGCTAAATGTTCCTTTGTGATATTTTAGCTGCACCACAGTGGGAACATTTATCAGGGTGTCGTACCATGGAGTGGCAGTCAAGTGTGATAATAAAGGACATCTTGGCCTACAAGCTATAGTATTTGATTGAAGTTTCCAGACAGTGGATGGAAATTTTGCTTTTCCATTAGTTTTTTAACTGACCACGGACTGGCATAAATTGCCAATTTCCTTACCAGACTAATTCAAGGCTGTACCAGACTAGAGTTGCTAACAAATGAATCTATTTTAAGAACTAACATGAGTCTGCCGATAGTGATTGTCTGATTCGTTCCCAACTTTTTGAGGAACTCAATGGTTGATTTTGATATCGCTCCTGTTTTTTTGTAATGCATCCGTTCATGATTAGAGAGGAACTGAGACCATTGAGAGTCTGAGATGGTTGTAAATGTTAAGTCTCATTGGAGTCAGGATTGCGAGAAGAAATCTGAATAACCCATTCTCGTGGGTGCGCCTCTGACTCGATAATATCATACTTCTGCAGGTAAAGCAGAAAGTGCTCATTGTCTATGGCGAGCATGACAGGATAGTCACCAAGCAGCTCCAAGTGGTTAGTTCAGATTGGACTTGTAGTCGCCTATAAAGCCATAATGATTTACTTTAGAATGAGATACTTGCAAAAATGATTTCGAAGCTGGAACTTGTTTTTCTCCTATGGCTTGGGTTTCCATTGATTCATAAACTCTATTTTAAACCAAAACAAGGGCAGTTTTGTTGATTTTGCTCTCTTATTTGATAATTTTGGCTTCCCATTCATTCTTTCTTTTACGTATTCTTGTGTCTGAAAAGGACTTCTAGCTGTTTTTCCTTTCCCAGCGTTACCTTAGCGCAGCTAATCCCTTCGGTTCTGTATTTGACTGCTCCGCTCGTTTTCTGTTTTATTTTTCTTCCCCTCGTTTAGTAGATTTTTTCGTTTTCCCGTACTTTGAATTTCTTACTGCCCTAACGAAAATGCTGGAAATGCAGAGGCTCCACTGTGAACTGCCAAGTGCAATCATACGGCAAGTGCCGGACTGCGGTCATTTACTTCATGTTGAGAAGCCCAGTGCCATCGCGAATTTGATTGCGGATTTCGTCCGAGGCAGTAACTGCTGAAGGGTTCACGTAGTGGCGCTCGCGCTTCCCCTCTTTTCCTTTTTCAATGACTGCTCAAAACCTGTATATGAGCAGGCCTTTACTGTAGACATGGACAAGGTAGATGTTTTCTCTGGCCCCCTTGGGATATCTATTCGGCCATGCTTTCGAGCTCTTTACATCAATGTACATAAGCAAAGGGAAAAAGAAAGAGGATGGATTCTGCCTCTTGTAAGCTCTCGGCGCCTTACGCCGCTTTTGTTGGTCCTCTGACAGCGTTCGTGAGTTTCGGGTTGGGGCTTTTCGCCTGTAATTAGAGTCGTGATTAGAAGAGCGCGGCCTGCGCGCCGAACGTTTGAGTTTGCATAGTTGCTGGAAGCGTCTTCCATCATCCTTTTTGGACCTTGATCCAAAGCTAAAATGACCTGAAGTTACTGGGTTTGGGTGGACACATTGAACCGTCCTCCAGCGCTGCACGGTCATGTTGAGGTAAGCCATGGCCCTTGAGACAGGCAGTTGGGTCGTGCACCGACTGCCGTGGCTGCGGCCGCGGCCGGTCCATGGCATCCAGCTAATGACATGTTAAAGACAACCCGAACCATTCGAAAGGCATGAAGTGCCATCTTTCAGCTAGGTCGGAATGGTTTCGACTTTCCGAGCCTTTGATTCAGACTATCGATCATTTCCCATAAGAAAAAAAATGTCCATATAAATGTAGCTTTACAAATTAATTCTATGCCTTTAAAAAGGGTCACTTGGATTTATAATTTGCAAGGTGTTGATTATTCTTCTTGCAACGAGTACTTTTTCTTGCTCTCTCTACTCATCTTGCTTCCAATCAATATTTTTCTTTCTCCTAAACTTTTGCTTTCAATATCAATGGTTTAAATGAGTTCAATGATCTTGATTAACATAGCAATTTTTATGAGAAACTGTAGTGATTTATTAGAAGATTTTTGTTATTTTTTTCTATTGTTCTTACGAAGTTATTGGGTACTTATAAAATTTCTTTTAATAAAAAGTTTTCGCATTTTAATCCAAATTTTAAGGAATGTAAAAGTTGAGATTTTGTTATTATCTTTCATTGGGTGCTTATAAAATTACTCTTAATCTTTTTGTGAAAGGCTGTCCTAGAAATACCAATAATTCTATAGTAATAATAATAATAATTCATGAGATGCGTGTTCACGAGATGGGTGGATTGGAAATAGGAAATGGCAAATTAGTGGCAAAATCGACATAAATGGTCTATAAACTTTTATCCAATATTCAATATGGTCCTCGAATCTTAGTTCGATGTACAATGTGATCCCTGAACTTGAATTAATGGAGGGACAATATTGAATATTTGTCAAAAGTTGATGGATCGCATTGAACAAGTTAAAAATTCAGGAAATACATTGCATATTGGGCTGAAATTCATGAATCACATTGAATAAATTTAAAATTCGTGAGCCATATTAAACATTGAATCAAAATTTGAGATAATTTGTGTCATTTACCTTCGGTTATTTTTAATGAGAAAAGGTTGAGCGACGAACGACGGGCAACACTGCGCTTTGGCGAAGGAACAAAAACGACGCTTCGCTTTCCAACAAATTAAAAAAAAAAGAAATGCGAAAATGAAAAATCCTCTAAAACCCTAGCCAAGATTTTTCTTCTTCACCACCATTACCGCGTGAAGCTTAAACCCTGAAATTCCGCCGGCCACGATCCGTCACCGCATCCAAACTTCCGGCTCCGGCGGCCTCTCTCTCCCGGAGCTGTGCCCGCGACATGGACGAGGACAACTTCGGCGAGGAGGAGATGTCCCGGCTAGTCCAAGTCCGGTTCGTCACGAAGCTGAAGCCGCCGTTGAAGGTCCCCTCCGCTTCCATCGCAATCCCCGCGAACCTCACCCGATTGGGCCTCTCCACCGTCGTCAACAATCTCATCCAATCCGGTAAACCATATCTCTCGCTCTCGAAGCACGATGGAATGTCACGGATGGATTATGCATTTACCGCGTTGTAATGAAAGTTTGTGCCTTTTTTTTTAAGCTTCGTTCAGATTCTTCATTTTCTTTTTTCAATGTGCGCTTTGTGTGGGTTTCTACGTGCATTGGGCTGAGAATTGATGGATGTTATTATTTATTTGTAGTGCTGAGCTGTTTGATTTTACTCTGACAGGGAGCCCGGATTGGAATGCGGAGCCGTTTGATTTTCTGATTGATGGCGAGCTCATCCGGATGTCGCTCGAACAGTTTCTTCTCGCCAAAGGCATTTCCGCGGTAATAATGTTGTTCCTTCTCGCCGGCACAGTGTTGTGTCCCGTGCTTGAATCCCGCATGGTCGAGCATCTTGAGCAGTGGAGAAAGTAAAGATAGCTAGAATATAATTATATTTGTTCGACATAATTTTGTTACTGAGGTTTATTGGGTCATCGATATCGATGCGATCTGCTGATAGTTTGATGTAGTGGGATAATCCACTTTATGTTATTTCTGTCATCTGAGCTTCGTAATTGTTTAGTCTTCTCTTTCACAATGTGGTCCATAGTTTGTTTAATCGAAGCAACAATGCTTCCTCCAGCTATTTTCTTTTGCTATTAGTTTGATATATAAGTAGGAATTTTTGGTTATTACAGGAGAAGATATTGGAGATAGAGTACATTAGAGCCGTAGCCCCACGAAAAGAGGAAGATGCATCTGGACATGAGGATTGGGTTAGTGCAGTCGATGGGTCTAATCCTAAGTAAGTATATGGACATCGAAAGGGCCTTTTCTTTCCATTTGAACATCACTCTCGAAACGCTTTATGCTTTGTCCAGGGGTTTTGTTTGATTATTCAGAAGGTGATTTGTCACAAAGCTAGACATTTTCCTAATACTGAAGAACCACCTGTAGCTTTGAGGATTCACAATACTCTTGGCATAACTTAATGTATCTTAGCTTGGAAATGGGACTTGTAAACATGTTAGACAGGACATGTTAGACAGGATAACACCATCCGTATGCTGAACTGACTTAACCAAGTACCCTGGATTTCTCTGGTTTTTGTTTTCTTCTTTTAGGCTCTATTTTCTTCTCAGTTTTTTTGTTTCATCATCTGGCAGGTTTATTTTGACAGGATGTTATGATGGTTTAGCAAGGTAATACTTAAAGAAAGCTTGTTCCTCACTTGTATCTTGCACCAGCATTCATTTTATGAAATTCGCTCCGAGGTTTCAATGATTTTCACTGACGATGACTTCGATGTCTTAAATTAAGGGTATGGGATGCTCCAGGATCATGCAGTCATATATTAGGAGGACACGGTGATGCAATTACTTCTGTCAGCGTCATTGATCAGGAAGGTACAAAGTACATGTGAATGCCATTGGCTGAATTGGACATCTAAATGATTGTAATTGTATCATCATTACCATGGTTGTTAAAATCAGGATCCTTCTTCGCTTGATGGGGTTGCTCATTAACTTTTATAGAGGTATATTTGATTACAATATACTCCTACTCTTCTCTGAGATTGTTTTATCCCCAAATTATGGTTTTTGATGAATCTTCAGAGAGGACAGTGTATCTAGCATGGATGCAATTTAAATGATCCAATGTTGATACCACAAATTGCAACATTTATCTGTAGGTTAGCATGACCATATGGGGGCTATATCTTTTTTCAGTGAAACTGTTGAAGGCAATTTTTCCTTTTTGAAACTTTGGTGTAATGAAGAAATTATGCAATGAACGAGGTGACTTTTAGTGTCATGGTCCAGCTTTTCCTCAAGTCACTGTTGTGGTTTTTATGTACTGCAAGCACAGCATACGTGCCCACATTCTGAGGGTGCAGTCCCAAGTGTAGTTTGCATATTGACTATGGACTGCCTGGGGTGTGAATGCAGGAGCTGAGAGTGTTTGCGTGGCAACTGCATCAAAAGACAGGACGCTAAGGTTGTGGAAGGTAATTAAACAACAGTACTGCCTCTTCTTTTACCTTATTTGATCCCTGCATCCACTCAATCATTATTTTTACTCTCTTTTGCATGAAAAGATTCATACCGAGGCATCTCTTAATTCTTCTGTGACGATAAGGGCATTTAAAATTCTGCGGGGGCATAAAGCATCAGTCCAAAGTGTTTCAGCGAGATCTGCTGGAGACATGGTCCTGTCTATACCCTGGTATCATTGTATTGTTAAAAGCATCAGAATTAGACCCCAAAACTGAGCTGGCCTCTTTTTGGTTGCATATATCAGATCTGTTCTGGTTCTTGGGATTGTACTATTAATTTGTGGAACACGAAGGAGTTGGGTGCAGACGATAATCCTGTGACAGTCAAGAAGAGAAAAGTTAATAATCAAGTTGAGGAATCTCAAATGGAGGTATTGCTTCCTTCTTGACTATGTTAAACGTACTTCTGCATGGATTTTTAGACTATGTTAGATGTCATTATTACCTCATTTTGAGTGGTCTAACTTTTATTCTGATACTTCTGATGGTTTCCAAAATTCTCGAGTAGCTCCTGCATGTGGACCCTTTCATTCAATCAGGAAGTCATCCTTCCTTCCGGCAACACAGATTGACTCTGCTTTATTATATAAGTTTTAACGAGTCAGTCACCATCATTTAGTAACAAATACATATTTTCCAGGAAAGTTGTTTGTCTCTTCTGTTTATTACAAATGTTAAAGAGTTGGCCGAGTAGTTATAACAAACTAGCACAAATATCTGGACTAGAAAAACTTTCTTTGGCAGCTTTCTAACATTGATTTTTCATTGCTATCAGGAGGAAGCCGTGTCTACACTTGTCGGCCATACACAATGTGTATCTTCAGTGATTTGGCCGCAACCGGAGACAATTTATTCTACTTCATGGGATCACTCTGTGAGACGGTGGGATGTTGAGACTGGCAAAGATATGTTGAACATAGTATGATGAATAATATCTACCCTCTCCTTCCTTGCTTTATTTGTGTTTGTATTAGGCTTTTGGAGCTTTTACGTCACTAGGGAAATATTTTTCTGCACACATATTAGTACTGATTGCTAGTTTTGAGTAGCATGGGAAATGCTAGAAGATTGACTTTCTTCCCATTAGACAAAGTAAAATACGCAATTCTTGCATGCAGTTCTGTGGGAAAGCCCTCAATTGTCTTGATATTGGTGGTGAAGCCTCTGCTTTGATTGCTGCTGGAGGTTCTGATCCTGTTCTCAGGATATGGGATCCTCGCAAACCGGGTATATTGCAATTGACTTCGTCTTAGTGCACTCTTATAAGATGACTGCAAGTAAAAGCGAGGCACATTAAATAGTTTTACCTTTTATTACTCATCCCCTCGATTTCTCTCTCTGACAAAACTTGCATTTTCTCAGCAAGTTCGGCCCCCATCTTCCAGTTTTCCTCGCACGCTTCTTGGATATCGGCTTGCAAGTGGCACGATAAATCTTGGTTTCATCTACTTTCAGCATCCTATGATGGGAAGATAATGCTGTGGGATTTGAGAACTGCTGTATGTCAACTCTTAACTTTGGACGGATTAACCACAATTATGTCTTTGGAATAGCTCCAGTTTGAGAAATATATTTCTTAATGCAATTTTCTCTTGCAGTGGCCTCTGGCTGTTATTGATTCTCACAAAGATAAGGTATGGCTTGTTTCTTCCATGTCTGATCATCTGGCTTTGTGGTTCTCCTTCATTTGCTGTTCTTTTCTTTTGTGGCTAACATATGACTTTTTATGCGGTGGTGCAGGTATTTTGTGCGGACTGGTGGAGAGGTGATTGCGTGGTTAGTGGCGGGATGGACTCAAAACTGCGGGTTTCTTCAGGGATACCTATCCAATGAGGTTTGACATTCTTCATTTCATCTGTTGAAGTTCTGAGCTCTGGCTTCTTTCTCAGCTACGGGAATTTGCCACTTGATTCCATCTCTTTCTTCTTTATCAGGTCCTCAATATAATCATGAGATCATCTGGTGAAATGCTGCAATCGCGCTTTTGCCAATGTTTTTACTCAATTTATGTGAGAGCTTGATTGGGATTCGGGAATTCTAGTAATCATCCGAAGTCCAAATCTACGAGTTATTTATCAAGAGCTCTTGAAGTTATCCAGCTTTGGTTTGCTAAAACCAAGACTTGCCTTGTGATAGGCACTGCATGGAAATTCTCTGCGGGCAAACACCATCAATCTGTGAGCCTTGACCGATTGAAGACAATCTGTAACCCTTGAAAATGTATTAGTTGAGTGAGATGTTGCAGAAGATAGCTGGATGTATATGCATCCAATTTTGCGTAAGCATGTGCGGGTATGGTCTTTTGCTTTTCCCATGCCATATTGTTGGAGAGAAAAGAGGTTGTATTCAGCAACAATTTGATAATTGCATCCTGGTATCAATTTTAGGGGAATTTTGTTAGGACACATGACACTGTTCTCGGCACATAGTCTTTTCCTCTTGCTGTTCCCCTCTGCAGTCTTAATGATCAAATACCATACGTTGGCCAAATCCTTCGTAAATCACCGGGTTTTGTCATTCCTCAATCCGGCCGTTGAACCGTGCGGCCTCGTCAATCTCCGGTGTAATTCTTCGTGAAACTCTGCTGAAATAATCTTGGATGAGCCCTACTTGGGGTATTCAATTTCGAAACTTAGATCAGTGACACAGCATCACGGTTGCAATTTAAACCATGCACTTAAGTCTTTACTCCCCGTTACTGACATACTTCGGCAGGGCCATCACGCCCCTTAATACGTGCTTCTGCCCTTTTTTTAATCATCCATTTATTCAGGAACTTATCATAGAGACAATGCAAAGTGTAGATTTTTCTTTCAACAAGTGGGCTTTCAAAATCAAGACACTCGTCCATATTCGCGTTCACTAAACACCTGCCCACGTGGACGCATGTCTTGATCTCAAGCCTACTCGTCTATACAAGATCTTACGCTAGTAAAATGCCGTATAAAAAGTCTTTATACAGCGCATGTTATGGAAAGTATGTACAATTTGGTTGTCTTTTCTAATTTGCGCGCGGCTTGCGACATTCAAGTGTAGTCTAATCGGAAATTTCATCCCCTGTTGTGGGTCTGAGCTTTGGTTCCCGATAAACAGAAGAGCTCTTGATTTGCTTATGACAATTGCGTAATCTAAGGCAAGCTATCAAAATCATTATTGTCGAATCACCCATTGTCTAACCGTGCTCATGCAAATTGCTAAAAGCCGCTAGATCGTACGAGTTCCAAGTGGCCCCGAACATATATGCACATAAACCGTGCCGAATTCTTTTCTCAAAAATAAACAAAAAAGAAAGCAAAACTTATAATTACAGTTCTTCTCCAGCCCATAATTTTTATTAGCTTGCGCGCTCGATTTCTCGATCGTTGTTACTTGGAAAAATCGAAGGATCTCGGGACGAATCGCGGCACGTATTAGAGGCATGAAAATATATGATCCTGTAGTGAAAATTAATGCGAAAGTTGTTCTTCGCAGAAACGTCATAGTAAGTGACATTTGCCTGATTGTTAATGTAAGATTGCATTTACTCTGATCTGAAACTGAACGCTAAGATTTCTTTTTGACCCTGATCAACATGTTCCTTCAAAAGAGACAGCTTAAAACTCAAGGCAAAAGACATAATCACATATATACAACTGTTCAACATGTTCGATGTTCGATTCATTAGAGGATGAATGTATCAAAAGAGTTAAATGTAAAAATGCAGAACATAGAAAATGGGGAATTTGTATATATTTCGATGTATTATAATGAAGATTACATCAGCCTATTTATGAGACGACTAAGGTAGCAAATATTAATCAAATATGCACACTCAAAGGAGATATACATGCAATCTTGAGAGAGATAGATAATCAACAAAATATGAAGAATCTCTAATATAATATCGCTAACATTTGTGCCGAACAACATGCATCCTTTATGGTCGACTTTGCTGTTGGGATAATAACTTAACAAACGCAGCCCATACTCCAGGTTGCAATGTGCATAGAGAGAAAACGGGAAATTTGTATATATTTAGATGCACAAGAAGATTACATCAACTTATTATAAATTTTATGAGACGACTATCTAAAGTAACATATATTAATCAGATATGCACAATCAAAGGGAATATACATGCAATTGAGAGACGTTAATATCGCTAGAAAAAAAGCATCAGTGTATTACTTGGTGCTCAAGAAAAGCGGGCCTGTCCCAGTCTATATGTGCTAACTCACAGATTCAAGCTTTTCATCGACACCAAAGATGTTCGTCGGAGAGATGTTTGCGCAGCTCGGATCTGTGGCCGGCGGGGTCGTGCTCCTACGGGCAATGCTCCAGCAATACTTCCCTTCCCAACTCCTCCACCTCTTGGAGCGGCACTTCCGCAAGCTGATGAGCTTCTTCCATCCCTACGTCGAGATCTCGTTCCCCGAGTTCACCGGCAAATATATGAAGGGCAGCGAGGCCTTCACCGCCATTCAAAGCTACCTCGCCGAGAATGCCACCTCCCGGGCCAAGAGGCTCAAAGCCAATTCCGTCAATGGCAAGCGGTCCCTCGTCCTGAGCATGGACGACTACGAGGAGGTCGCCGACGAATACAGCGGCGTGAACGTTACCTGGTTCTCGAACAAGATCGTCCCCCAGAGCACGACGCTGTCATTTTATCCCATCACCGAGAACCCACGGTGCTACGTTCTCACGTTCCACTGGCGCCATAGGAGATTGATCACTCAATCCTACATCAACCACGTACTCACCGAAGGAAAGGCGATCGCGAGCAGAAACCGGCTGCGGAAGCTCTACACGAACGACCCGCAAGACTCCAGGTGGATCCATGCAGTTTTCGAGCACCCTGCTACGTTCGAGACCTTGGCCATGCACCCGGACAAGAAGAGGGAAATAATGAATGACCTCACGAAATTCACCCAGAGGAAAGAGTACTACGCGAAGATCGGCAAGGCCTGGAAGCGCGGGTATCTGCTATACGGTCCGCCTGGGACTGGTAAGTCCACCATGGTTGCTGCGATGGCTAACTTCTTGGACTACGACGTGTACGACCTAGAGCTCACGGCGGTTAAAGATAACACGGAACTGAGGAGGCTTCTGATCGAGACCTCGAGCAAGTCTATCATCGTGATCGAGGACATTGACTGCTCGCTTGACCTTACTGGCCAGAGGAAGAGGGCGGAGGAGGGGGACGATGACGACGGGGACGAGGGGGACGACAAGGACAGCAACCCCGTGAAGAAGATGACAGGAAAAGAGAAGAAGAGCAGCAAGGTCACTTTGTCCGGTCTTCTTAATTTCATTGATGGAATTTGGTCCGCCTGTGGCGGAGAAAGAATCATAGTATTTACGACTAATCAAGTCGATAAGCTCGATCCTGCTCTTATACGGAGAGGAAGGATGGATAAGCACATCGAGATGTCGTATTGTTGCTTCGAAGCTTTCAAGGTCCTCGCGAGAAATTATCTAAATATCGAACACCATCCCCTGTTCGAAACAATCGGCAGGCTGTTCAGCGAGACCAACATGACTACTGCCGATGTCGCGGAAAACTTGATGCCTAAGTCTGACGACGAAGATGTGGAGGCTTGCCTGGGGAACTTGATACAAGCGCTCGAAGCGGCGAAGAAGGAAGCGACAGAGAAAGCCGAGGAAGAAGCACCAGTGAAGGCGAAAAGGGAAGAGCGAGAGAAGAGATTGAAGTGGTTGAGGGAAACTAAAAAGAAGGTGGATCATCTGCTAAAGAAGGGGGATTGAGCTAAAATAGGGAAGTGTTTAGTAGTCCAGATGAATATTTCTCACCCTGTTATTACTTTGAATACAGTTCATTCGATTGCAGATCATCGAATTCTCTGTTTGCTTCGTTTTTCTTATCTGTCGAGAGTTCTGCTAAACAATCGTGAGTCCTTCAATTTCCTAGAACTACATGGTTCTCCGATTAAATTTCGGTTCGATCTCGTGTTCTGAGTCTGTCTGTTCCATCTACATCATCTCTTTATCTTTGTTTCCTGCGAAAATACACCACCCCTTGATGATGATGAACAGCACAACTCTTCTGTTCTCACCCTGTTTCCAAAAGACCAGGAAGAAGTCTTTGAGAAACTATGAAGTTTTTGGTTGATCAACTTTGAGAGATTCATGAATCTTCTTCTCCTCAATCTTTTTTCTTTTTTTCCGAAGATCAAGAAACATTTTTATCCATACGCTCGGTCTGGCTCGTATTTACTCGGTGCCTCTGGAGATGTCTAAGCTCGTTCGCCGTCGACGTGCCGAAAGTTAGAATATTTCTATATGTAAAACAGCAAATGCATAACGTACAAGTTAGAGCTTTGCTCGAAACGCGACTCAAACCTGTGATATCGTGAAAGATGATGATGTGAACCTTTTTTTCTGTATCATGTGACTTTCCTCTTCCGAGTTAATTTTTTTCTTGTACAGCCTGTACACATCTTCTCAATCAATACTAAATATCAGGGCATGGACCTGCTTTATGACATTTGCATGCACTTTCAGCCCGGTAGCCCTGCACATTGGTGGACTGAACGGTGCATAGTCTCAGCCTAACACTAAGGATGCTAATGACAATATTTCTCTTTTTCGACTCTATTTCTGGCTAGAAATTAAAAAATCTATTTCTCTTTTCCATACGAATTTCTGAGCAAAAAGTAGAGTTTGATAATGCCACAAAATTTATGTATTCATTTGATAATGACGTAAAATTTCTATTCCTACCGACCAGCGAGCGACGACAGCGAACAGGCGGCCAGCGAGCGGCGTTGGCAACGGGTGACAGCGGATGGCCAGAGAGTAGCTGGCGAGCGGCGGTGGCGATGGGTGATGGCAGATGATCTGCGAGCAGCGGTGGCGACGAGCGACGGCGGATGGCCGGCGGGCGGTTGGCAAGCGGTAGTGGCGAGCGAGCGGTTAGCGGCGGCGGATGGCCAACCTGCGAAAGGCGGTGGTAGTGGACGGCCGGCGGGGCGGCGGTGGCGATGGGCAACGGCAGATGGCCGACGAGCGGCGGTGGGGGGCCAGCAAGCGGCAGTGGGGGGCGGCAGGTGACGGCAGACTAGCTGCAAGTGACGACAGACGGCCGACGAAAGGCTATGGCAAGAGGCGGCCGGCCGACCAGCGGCAGACGGTCGGCAAGCAGCGGTGGGCAACAAGGGTGAGCAATAAAAGAAGGTTGTTATTTCTGTTTCCATTATAAAAATAGAAAAGTAAAAATTTTAACTTCTCATTTATGTTTTAAATCTATTTCTTGGCCAAAATTTATCTCAAAAATAAAAAAAATGAAATTATTTTACCAAATAGATTTATGTTCCAAACCTATTTTCGAAATAAAAAAAAAAAGAAAAATAGGGAAACAGAATGATTATCATTCGCGTCCTAATTAAGGGTGTCAATGGGTCGGATCGGGTCGGGTCGGGCTTTCTAATACCCGACCCGACCCAAAACGTAAAGGGTCACGCTTGACCCGCCCCGCCCCTACCCAAGACCCTATTCAGCATTTAGCTAAGGAGATGGGTCGGGTAGGGTCGGGTCAATGCCGGTACCAAAACATCCTCCCGCTCAGTCTTTGTCCCGCAAATCGCGCAGGCCAGCAGCAGCTCCCGCTCGTCCCCCTCCATGGCTTCACCACCTCAACTGCTCCACAAACCAAAAAACAAAAAGAATCCAACAAAAACCCACCTCCATCAGAACACCTGAAAAGCGCCATCGCAATCGACAAAGCCCCCCAAAACGAAGTCCCAAAAAATTCCAAACCCCAGCAAAAGCAACCCCAACGCCGGTCACTGCACTCAAAACCAGCCGGTCCTCTTACTTGCTCGAGCGAAGCGGGGAGGAATGCAAGTGCCATGACGGCGACATCCGCCGCGAGCGACCCGGCCCGCGCGCCGAACCGGAGCGGGAGAAAGCACCCCCGGGCTAGGCCGACCCGAATTCCCTAGCCTTTCGCGTGGCCCAGTCCCCGACGTAATCCCCCAGCGTCCTCGCCGCGTGCCTCCTCGGTGCGGCGCCTCCGTTCTGCGGATGCGGGTTCCTCTCCCGCGCCGGCTCGCGGTCGGGGACGACCCCGGCAAGGGCCCTCAGGGCCGATTTGAGGCCCGCCCCCGCGGCGGAAGAGGGACCGGGGGGTAGAGGGGCGGTGGAGGAGGGGGAGCTTGAGGAACGAGCCGCGGGAGGCGGAGAGGCACGGGGAGGCGAGGAGTAGGAGGAGGAGGAGGAGGAGCAGAGAGAGGAGCAGCGAACGAGTCGCCATTGTTGGGGCATCTTCGAGAGAGAGAGAGAGAGACGGACAGACAGGGGGAGCAGAAAAGAAAAGGACGACGACGTTGGACAACTTAGAGAGGGGAGAGAGAATGGGAGTGGGACTGACAGAGGGAGAGTAAATGGGTTGGCCCAGAGTCTCAATGAATGGGCCCGATTATACCCCAATCCTAATGATACCATAAGTTTTAGGGTCAAATTAAGACCCGACCCCAAAATACCCCAAATTTTAGGGCCAAGTCGGGCCGAGGCGATCTGGGCCGGGTCAGCCCGGGTTTTGTTGACACCCCTAGTCCTAATAGTTCCTAAATTTTTGGTTCAGCGTGCAATGTCATTCTTAGGTTTCTTTTTTAATTCGTCCAATATGATCAACAAACTATTGTTAAATGTTCAACGTAATATGATGGAACCGATGTAATATAAGAACATGCGCCTATGTATTCCATTTTCTTATCCATCTTCTCTCACATACGTAGTTATTATTATTGTTATCATCTATCGTTAAAACTTAACAGATCGACGGGCATGTTGGCAAATTCCATTACTAGTAGATTCATTGAAAGATATTGGATCATGTGTGCTATGTCGCCAAGTGGTGCCACACTGCCCCCTATAAAGGGGCACTATCCCGAGATGAAAATCTTCGAGGAAACATAGTGTGACCGGATGTAACAGGCGAGATTTGCAAGTTCTAATAGTAACATAAAAAAGAAGAAGGGAAAATAAATTGGCTTGGTACATGTCGAGGCACACGAGTTCTTATGATATGTGTACACATATGTATGTTTTTTTTTTGGTAAGGAAAGATAACTGATGATTTAGTTGGGCGGGCTGGATCAAACATATGTATGTTTTGATGGCTCTAGTAAGTGAAAAGTGAATAGTGAAAGGTAGAATCAAAAACTTTTCCAAGAGAACATATCCATTAATAAGGCAATGAATGAGGAGGCATACCATTAATAAATTAGCTTGGTCATCCTCCTTTGCTTCAGCAATAAATGGTACAATGAATACAATCTGCAAATTTATCTGCTCCTTGAATGAGCAAGAGATAGAAATGTGACGCGAAATTGACCCACATTCGAAAGGGTAGCTAATCTTTCATAAAATGGTCACAATGATCAGCCGCAACCTTACTACTTTACCATACTTCTTTAATCCTTACTCTTCTTATGGGCGGAAAATCGAGAGGAGCGGGCGAGGCTAGCTCTCATGGATCCGAGGGATGGAGCGGAGAAGCGTGCGAAGCCCAATTGAATTTCGAACGAGAGCAATTGGCTTTCGAAATCCCGACCCGAGATTACATCCAATCCTATCTCCTCCATCCTCCCGCTTTACTGATCCGGCTTCACTCTCTTTCCTCTTCAATCAACGGGTTCCACGTAGCCCGACTAGCACTAGGAGAGCCCAAAAAAGAAGATCTCAAACTAATCAGGCGTGCTCACATTTATCATTGAACAAGGCGGGCCTTACACGGGACCCATCTAACCTAGCGGTGCATTCGACTCGGGCTCATATGCATCAGACACGGGGAAGAGAGTTATGTTAGCTTCTTTTCATGGCATTATGTGCGCGCACACAGTGCGCACACACAAGCAATAAATACTCAAAGAAGAAAAAGAAGGCATGTCAAGGAATGCAGCTGAGCAGCTGAGAGCTGACACACTCACACGACACGCCCCCTCCCCGACAACAACTCATAATAATATCATATCAGGATCAATACCGACGCAAACAAGCGAGCCCTAAAATGTTGGCTTTTGCACGTGGCTTCCCTCCATTCTTGTCCTGTTTCGAGCGACTCATCGCTGCTCGCCCCCACATCTCCTCCCCTCCAGGGGCACTCCTGTCTTCTTCACTCGGATCTCCCCACCCTACCTCAATTTCTCTCCACCTCGAAAAGCAAAGCAAGTCACGTTCTTGAAATCATCCCTCGAAAAATTCACTCCGACCCCAGACATTTTTTAAATGTCCAAAGAGCGACGAAGCTCACATGCTTTCTTTCATGCGGGCCTTCAACGGGTGCTCGAAGGACACTTGCTAGCGACATTCAGGTGGATATCCGTAGGGCGAGCTTAATATCTTCTTGCTACAATGTAATCGCTCGCCTCGATTCATCGGCTTCGAATGCATATCGCCTCTATATAAGATATCTTCTCTGTCTCTCGCCCTAAGAACCGCGAAAGCATAGAAATGGCATTCGGTATCTCTCTCTCTGCCTCTCTCTAAGAAATAACACCGAGACAACGGCTGCCAGCCGGCGCCGATTGCCTCGTCCTGCCCTTCTTAGCTAGCTAAAAAAAAGAAGAAGTTATACGGCTTGGACTAATTTTAATACACTCCATCCCCATTTATGGAATAGCCTAGGAACTGATGGAAGATAGGTTTCATCTGAGCTGTTGCATGCACCATGATATAGGAATAAGAAGAACTTCGTGAAAACTGCAAACTAGAAGCCTAAATAAACAAAAAGGTGGACCCAGACATATGGATGGAGAACAGAAACTATATATAACATATTTTCTTGGAAAATGCGGTCCGGCGAGAAAATAATGGTGGGTGAGAAAGAAGTAGTAACAAGAAAGGAGAAAAAAAAATCAAGAAAATGACCTCCTACAACAATCTGAGCTCAAATAATGTCTCTCTTTCCTTCTAATTTTGTACCAGATATTCCCACATTTTCCCTCTGCGGTTTCTCGCCGGCCAAAGCATTTTCCCATCGGAATTCAATCCGAAGAACCTTCACCTCGTTTTCTTTGCTTGTCCTTCGCTTCCTTGTTTTCCTGGTGTAGACTGAGGACTACAATACGGAGGAAGCGTCGTCGATCTCGCGTTGTTTCTCGGGGAGATTGGCCGATCCGGAGATATGAATCAGCTTCTGGAGGATGACGACCTGGGTCCGCAACCGGAGGATGTAATCCGCCGTTTCTTGAAACAGCTCTTCGGCGGCGACGGCGCCGTCGCCGCCGCCGTCCCTGGCGACTGGGATGAGGTTCTTGAGGGCCTCTAGCTTCTCCGAGACGACGTCGTTGGAGGAGGAGGAGGAGGAGGAGGAGGAGCAGGTGCCTCCGCCCGGCCTCCGCCTCTTGCTCATGCGGGCGTGCGCTAGCTTGTTGGCTCCTTGTCGTCGTCGCCTCCTTGATGCGGCGGTTGAGGAGGCCGTCGCTGTTCTTGATCTTGTTCTTGTCGACGAGCTCTTCTTTTTGTTCATGGGCGTTGAGCTCATGTTAAAGAGAGAGACAGAGATGTTGAATATGTTGGGTTACTCTATAGTTACGGGGTTTATGTAATGGAGATTTGGGAAATGGCCCTTGGGTTTGTGAGTTCTTACGGAATTGCCATTGGTTTGGATCTTTCTTCTCATTTTTCATGTTGCTGTTCTTCTTTTGTTTTTTAAACGAAATGCATTTGTCTTTTGAATTTATTTGTAGTCCGAGTCAATTTTTCCAAGGAAAACGAGAGATGTATATAGAGTATCGTTTGCCAAGTTTGATTTACAAAAAGTGGTGGCGAATATCATATTGATAAAAATTTGAATATTGCTCGCTCATTTAAATAGTATTCACTTGTTGTTGTGTGTATCATTTTGTAAATGAATTGCGTTATCACTTTGGAGCTCGATCTTCTTCTGAGAGTGCTCGAGTAAGTATCGTATACATTAAGGGCGTGAGCTCACGTGTTGAAACTCGCTGAAAACTGCTCGGACCTCTCATAATTAAAGTTTACAGTTAATTACGTTTGTCATGGAATTATTTACCTAAATCATGTAAAGTCCTTCTGTACTCTCAATCTAACTTTACCGACAACCGCATCTTGGGGATCGAATCCAGAAAATTTCGGTATGGTACAAATTGATCCGGAAATGGAGGACAAACCAGAAGCAATTTTTCCATGTGCAAAACGGGGATTTGTTTATATGTTAGACTGAGTCCAAAAAAGCACAAGGAAGATGTTCAAATTCGATATACCAATCACCTAAGTGTACCATCACCAGTTTTGTAGATCAGCTTTAGCTCAGCTACTACAGTTGAAAACATAATTCGCCCGAAAAAGCATTAGGAAAATGGCGAGATCTCTTAAACTTAAATTTTGCCCCATTTTTATCGAAAAGTTTCATAATTTGCCCGATTTTCTTCACGTCCTCCTCCTCTTCCCCAAACAAAACCTAGGGGATCAAACGTAGCATGATCAGTTCTTCCGACATGCTTATGAACCTTTTAGATGAATTTCGACATCAACAACGATTCGTGGGTGTGAAATAATACCACTTTTCTATTTGTAGAAGTGTACAAATTGCGCAAATTGGTAATAGAAGAATTTCCAATTGTTTGCGACCTCGATCAAGTGATTTGATAGAGAGAGAGAGTGTCGACCAAAAAGCACAA
This sequence comes from Syzygium jambos, assembly GCA_031216235.1. Taxonomy (NCBI): domain Eukaryota; kingdom Viridiplantae; phylum Streptophyta; class Magnoliopsida; order Myrtales; family Myrtaceae; genus Syzygium; species Syzygium jambos. Next base: position 19,005,080 of record CM062228.1, read on the forward strand.
TAAGTGAATTGAGGGCCAAGAAAATCATATAATTTCTTTTCGACCTAACTCACAAGATAAAAATTGCACAAGATCGAAGACGGTCAAGAATAGATAACATGGTTTTATGCAACGTTTTACACATGAACGGTTTTCATGGTCCAGTATCTTATGCTCCCACCCATTTGAACCTCTACAAGCAAGATAAGATACTTTTCCATTGCAATAAATGCGGCCAAATGATGGCACACCTATTGGTTGGCCAATCCTAAAAACTTTTAGTTACATCTAATTAATTTGTGTTCATAAGAACAGGAGAGACCGAATTTGTTTCCTGCGCACATTACTTTATGACTAGACACGTGTCATCAATGCCCTCCACACATCTAGGGCACGGAAAAAGATCGAAATATCTCTCCCTCTCTTGCTAAGTAGGAGAAGTAGAGGAACAGCAAATAACTGGAGTTAAGTTATCGAATAATGCATGAATGAGGGGGGTTTGGGCCCCCACACGATTTAATGGTCCAGATCGAATTGAATCGTGACACGATGGTGGGGACTTAGGTAAGAGCCTGATTAATAATGGGTCGGTCTTTATTTTTATTTATTTTTTGTTCCCCCCCCCCGCCTTGTTTTTTTGGTGTGTTTTTCTCTGCTTTCTTTATTTTTCATATATTCTTCTTTTGCGGGGGGGAATGTGAGAGTTGAAAAGGAAGAAGCGGGAATTGAAACACTGGCGCAAGTTGCGAGCTCTCACGCCAACCAGCGATCCATCTTTGTGCTGCAAAAAGCCTGCCTATCTGGAATGGCACATGTGAAGTACGGGGAAGGAAAGGCCATTTCAATGTATATGCACATGTGGTTGCCCAGTTGTATCCCCCCACATGTTTGCAGGATTGATGAACCCCCGTTGCTTATATATCTAACAGCAGTTCAGAGCTTCGATTAACCTCGCAGTATTTGTTCTCCTCTCTGAAGAAATTTAGGGTAATGGCTGAAAGCAGAAATGGTTGAAGAGATGATATGAGAAATGGGTGAATGATGAGGAGGAGATAGTGCCATGACGAGAACGTGAGCTGACACGCAAGATCTTGCAGATGCTAAAAACCTCCGACCCGCAAGATTCATTTTGAAAACCCTGTTCAGGAACATGTTTTTAGGATGATCCAGAAGGATTAAAGGAAAGATGATGCATAATCTATTAGTGGTACGTTTCTGAATCGATTGAACAGGCAGAAGTCTAAAAGGAAGACGAAACGATGATGCGACTAGAACCTGCGGACCCGGTTGATGACATCGGATCGGGCTCAAATTCGATCGTTTGAAGCGAAACAGCAGTCTGAACATAACTCACCGCCTATGGCTGTGACTAACGATGGATTTTAGCGATTCAGGATCGTTTACATAGGTTTTTCTATTATTTTAATATTTTTTATGGGTTTTAATTTTAAGGACGGTTTTGTAATTTTGATATTTTATGCTTTATAGTCCTAGTAGGGTTTGGTTTAGGGATATATAAGCATGTTTTAGGGTTCTTTTTGAAACACAGAACATTATCATAAATATTGAATTTCGAGATTTTTTTCTCTAAGCAAGGTTTTGCTTGAATTACTCGCGGAACGCTGTGTCAAGTGGTATCAAAGCTTATGGCGACTGGCGGTGGCCTTCGTGACAATGATTAGGAGACTGGAGCCCCAATCCTTGGGGACGATGAGCTGCAACGTTTGGAGCAACGTTTAATGAAATGCTTGAATCAACAAATAGATCAAAGTCTTCATCATTTTGAAGAATGATTTGACAAGTTAACAGATCGATTCGAACGTCTCGGCATTGTTGTGAACCAGAATCGGCGAAACGGCAGAAGACCGAGTGCAGATCTTGCTCACGGTGATCTTGTTGATAGGCCTGTTCTTATCCGCAGGCAGAATAACCCTCTATTTTCAGAGAGTTCGAAAGAAGAAAAAAATGATTATTTTGATGAGGAACGTGCTGATTATGGCGGCAGACATCGTCATGAAGAATTTCAAAGAGGATATAATAGGAGAGATGGAAGACGATGTTACAATGATCGTGAAGATAATGACTTTAAATTGAAAGTCGATATTCCTTATTTTAATGGAAGTCTGGGCATAGAAGAATTTCTAGATTGGATTGTTGATGAAAATAGATTTTTCGATTATATAGAGACCCCCGGTGAGAAAAAGGTGTGATTAGTAGCATGTAGATTAAAAGGAGGTGCATTTGCATGGTGGGAGAGATTGCAAAGTAAGAGAGAGAGAGAAGGGAAAGAGAGAGTTCGAACTTGGACTAGGATGAGGAGGCTACTGAAATAAGAGTTCTTTTCACCCGACTATGAACAGATTATATTCCAGTAGTACCAATGTTGCCAGCAAGGCAATCGGACTGTACATAAGTATCCAGCCGAATTTATGAGATTGACGGAGTAGAATAATCTATCGGAGACGGAGAGATAGCAAATGGCCAGATATCTCGTGGTTTGAAACCCTTTATTCGAGATAAAATTGGGGTGCAGTTTCTGCGAAATTTAACTGAAACGAAGAATATGGCGATGAATGCAGAATTGATGCAGCAAGACAAGGAAAAAAGAGCATACGAAAATTATCGAGGTTTCAGTTCGAGCAGTTCGATAGAGAAGAGTGGTTTCAACAACCGCAACAACCTAAGGCGAAATCAAGAAAATAAGACATTAGAAAAACGTCCAATGAACGAGCCGAGGAATAAGGGAACGCAAGCACAAAAAACTACGAACCCTAACTCTTATGCTAAACCAACCACGATAAAGTGTTACAAGTATAATCAACCTAGACACCGATTTAATGAATGCCTTCAGAGAAAAACCATAAACGTGGCAACGAGAGATGAGGAAGAAAAGGGGTATTGCTATAAGCCAGAAGGTGAAGAAGACGATTTTGAAGATGAAGAAGAGGAAGTAAATTGTGTGGTGCGCATGATGATGTTGGCCCCAAAATAGGAAGATGATTCGTAGTACCATCAGTTATTCCGAACTAGATGCACTATTCTGAGAAATATATTTACTGTGGTTATTGATAGTGGAAGCATGAAAAATATCATTAGAAAAGAGACGGTGAAGAAGCTAGGAATACCCATGGAGAAACATCTTAATCCCTATACGTTATGGTAGATTAAATCTGGAGCGAAAAGCATTCAAGTGACTAAGCGATGTAAAATTTCATTCTCTATTGGAAAATATCATAATGAACTGTATTGTGATGTAGTAGACATTGATGTATGTCACGTGTTGTTTGGGTGGCCATGGCAATTTGATGTAGATGTGCAGCATTCAGAAAGGAGCAATCAGTATAACCTCGTGAAAGATGGAGTGAAGTACACATTGTTGCTACTGAAGAATAAACAAAAATAAGCTACTGAAAATAATTTTCTTACCCTTACAAGGAAACTTGAAGCCGAGATTAAGGAGACCCGACAGATTCACGCGTTAATAGTGAAACAGGCATTCGAGCCAAAGGTTGAATTACAAGTGAATGAGCAATTCGAATCAGTTAAGCCTTTATTGAAGGAGTTTAGTGAGCCTATGGAGATCCCAGATGGGTTACTGCCTATGCGCGATATTCAACATCATATAAACTTAATTCCCGATGCTAGTTTGCCTAATTTACCGCACTATAGGATGAGTCCTAAAGAGAGCGAGATTCTAAAAGAGAAGATGGAGGAGTTGTTGCAAAGGGGCATATTCAGAATAGCATGAGCCCATGTGCTGTTCCGGCCTTATTGACTCCTAAGAAAGATGGGAGTTGGCAAATGTGTATAAATAGCGGAGCTATTAATAAAATAACCGTAGGTTACAAGTTTCAAATTCCGAGATTAAATGACTTGCTGGATAGGTTGCACGGTACTCAGTGGTTTTCGAAGCTGGATTTGAAGAATGGGTTTCATCATATTCGGATTCGGCTTAGAGATGAGTGGAAGACAGAATTCAAAACAAAGGAGGGATTGTACAAATGGTTGGTAATGCCTTTCGGACTTTTCAATGCTCCAAGTACTTTCATGAGGCTTATGAATCAGGTTTTGAAATCTTTTATTGGCAAATTCACTATAGTTTATTTTGATGATATCCTGATTTATAGTAAGACTGAGGAGAATCATCTGATGCACTTGAAGGAGGTGTTGACAGCTTTGAAGATTAAAAAGCTGTATGTTAATCTTAAGAAGTGCAATTTTTTAACTAATAAGCTGTTATTCTTTGGATTTATTATTACTGCTAAAGGAATAGAGGTAGATAAGGCGAAGGTAAGAGCAATCAAGGAGTGGCCGACTCCTAAAACAGTTTTTGACGCAAGGAGTTTTCATGGGTTGACTACTTTCTATTGGCGATTTATTAAGAATTTCAGTACTATCGTAACCCCGATTACTGAATGTATGAAGAAAGGAAAATTTCTATAGGGAGAGGAAGCAGAGAATAGTTTTGCTATTCTGAAGGAAAAGTTATGTACTGCACATGTTCTTATCTTACCTGATTTTGATAAACTGTTTAAAGTGGACTGTGATGCCAGTGGAGTGGGTATAAGAGTTGTTTTGTCTCAAGAGTGTAGACCAATTTGCTATTTCAATGAGAAACTTAGCGAGGCGAGGCAAAAGTGGAGCACTTATGACAAAAAATTTTATTCTGTCGTAAGGGCTTTAAAGACCTGTGAGCATTATCTAATTGGGAAAGAATTTGTCCTTTATTCTGATCATGAAACTTTAAAGTATCTAAATAGTCAGAAGAGGATTAGCAAAGATATGCATGCGCCATGATGTCAATTTTTGCAAAAATTTCGTTTCAGATTACAGTACAAGTCAGGTGTGCTTAATGTCGTAGCATATGCATTGAGTAGGAGAGCTGGCTTATTGATTACATTAAGCCAAGACATCTTGGGGCTCGAGCAGCTGAAAGACCTTTATGCAGATTATGATGACTCTGGGCAAATTTAAAAGTCATGTACTGCTGGTCAACCTGTGCAAGGATTTTATGTGCAGGATGGCTATTTGATGCGTAGCAACCAACTTTGCCTTCCTCGAACATCATTACGAGAGAAGGTAATTCGTGATTTACGTGATGGTGGATTAGCTGCATATCTGGATCGTAATAAAATTATTGTTGCAGTTCGGGAGTGATTTTACTGGCCCAGTTGCGTAGAGATGTCAGCAGGTACGTACAAAAGTGTTATATTTGCCAGATTGCTAAGGGAAAATCTGAGAATACATGTTTGTATATGCCATTACCTATTCTTGACAATATATGAGAAGATTTGTCTATGGATTTTGTGCTTGGTTTGCCACGAACACAAAGAAGTGTGGATTCTGTTTTTGTTGTAGTTGATACATTTTCCAAGATTGCGCACTTCATTCCTTGTAGAAAGACTTCTGATGCAGTAAGTGTGGCCAAATTATTCTTTAAGAAGGTAATTCGCTTGCATGGTGTCCCTAAGTCTATTACCTCTAATAGGGACAACAAATTTCTAGGGCAATTTGGGTGGACTTTGTGGAAACTGTTTGATTCATCTTTGAATTTCAGTAGCATAACTCACCCGCAAACTGATGGACAAACAGAGATAGTAAATAGAATTCTAGAAAACTTGATTTGAAGCATTTGTGGAGATAAGTCGAAACAGTGGGATATTGCTTTATCACAGGCAGAGTTTGCTTATAATAATGCAGTTCATAGTTCTATTGGCATGTCGCCTTTTTCTGTTGTTTATACAAAGGCGCCTCAATATACTCTGGATTTAGTATAGTTACCTAAGCAAGCGGATAAGGGTGTAACAACAGATTATATGACTAAACAAATTGTGGAAGTGCATTATGAAGTTTAACAGAAGCTAGAGGAAGCTAATCAAAAGTATAAAGTTGCAACAGCATAGGCGGAAGCAGGTGTTTGCGGTAGGTGATTAGGTTATGATTTTTCTTCGTAAATAGCGATTATCAGTTGGATCTTATAGCAAATTGTAGCAAAAGAAATATGGGCCTTACACTGTCCGCAAGAAGATCAACGATAATGCTGATGTTATAGACCTTCCACATAGTATGGACATATCTAACACTTTCAATGTTGTTGATTTATCACCGTTTCATGAGTCCACAGAGCTGTTATATCCAGATCCTAATTTTAACTCGAGGACGAGTTCTTTTCAAGTAGAAGAGAATGATGCAGAATCTATTAGTAATGCGTTTCTGAACCAGTTAGACAGGCAGAAGTCCAAATGGAAGACGAAACGATGATGCGACTAGAATCAGCAGATCCGATTGACGACATCAGATCGAGCTCAAATTTGATCGTTTGAAGCGAAACGGCAATTTGAACACAACTCACCGCCTACGGTTGTGACTAACGACAGATTTTAGCAATTCGGGATCGTTTACATGGATTTTTCCTATTATTTTAATATTTTATGGGTTTTAATTTTAAGAGCGGTTTTGTAATTTTGATATTTTATACTTTATAGTCCTAGTAGAGTTTGGTTTAGGGATATATAAGCTTGTTTTAGGGTTTTTTTTTAAACACAGAACATTATTATAAATATTGAATTTTGGAATTTTTTTTTCTAAGCAAGATTTTACTTGAATTATTCGCGGAACGCTGTGTCAAAAGACAAAAAGCTTTGTCCCACTCCGAATCGAATATAATATCATGATAAAGCTCTCTCTCCATGCACCCAACACACGCATGGCAATCCAGATATAGGTTGTGATGGAGAAGGGCAGTCGTGTAAATGAAAGAGGGAGAGCTAGGGTTTTAGTGGGAAAGAAATATGAAACTTTTCTTTCTTTTTGGAAGAAGGGGGGGCGTGGCTTCCTCAAAAGGGCCAGCAAAGAGGACCAGTGAGAGAGAGAGAGAACGTGCACATGGGAAGAGCACATGGAGAGAGAGAGAGAGAGAGAGAGAGAGAGAGAGAGAGAGAGAGAGAGAGAGAGAGAGAGAGATGTGGCATGTGAGCATGGGGAGACAGTGCAGCAGCATGAATTGTACAGCATGTTCAGCACATTCCCTGCATGCAACTCCTCCTTGTGGCAGCTCAAATATATATCATTCTTTAAAGAAAAACCTCGCCCCCCCTCCCCCCGCCCTTTTTCCTTTCTTGATCTAAATGCGCGCTTAAAATTTGGATGCGCACATGTCTCTAGGGATATGAACGTCCAAGCAATCTCCTTAATTCCGGCATGTGCGCCAAGCGCCACACAAAAAAAGCATGTGATTCGATGGCGAATGGTATAAACTGTCTTTTATAATAAACTGAGCCGCAGTTTCTGCGGAGACACTTGCTTCATCAAGAACTGCTCATCGGCTTAGTCTCCGCGACGCGTACGCCCAAGAATGGAATAGAGCTGCACGGGTGAAAATGTGTCGACATACAGTCGCCGAAGATGAAGAGGTGAACATGCAGAACAAGGGGAGTGAGCGACAAGATGATGGCCATTCTCACTCATCAGATGTGACGTTTCGAAGTTTTTTTGTTTTTCTTTTACAGCAGCCCCAGAGTCTGATTAGAGAAGGTGCTTGAGAGGGGGGGCTGATGATGATGATGAGTGGAGCGATGATCAAAGGAATTGAACAGTCATGTGAAGCAGCTTCGCGCTTTATTCCTTTTGTTTTCCGGTCGGCAGATACGTCCAGTCGATCAAACAATGTGTGCTGCTGACCCTTGCCGTTGTTGGGGCTGAACCTCCCCCTGGCCCGCCCCTGTTTCGTCTGGCGTGCACCGCTTGAATCTAGCCCTTTGGACGCTTTCGCCATTGATAAGCACATGTCATATGTCTTCTCTCTCCTCTTTTTCTAGCATATACGTATTACGTCGGCCAAAAACACCACCACTAAAGAATTACAATCCCATTTGAAAAGATAAAAAATCTAAGACCCAACCATCTACGAGGGGGCTTGATGCATGTTACTTACGATTGGGACGGAAGCGAGAGACAGCTCGAAACTTACTGCGTCCTAATCAGATACTTGTATCTCGACCATTTCGTTGATTTCTCGAGGGTTCATTTTTCATGCTTTCGTCTTTAAAATTGAAGTCGGCTGGCTTGAGGTAACATTAAAAGGAGAGAACTAGAAAAAGGGAGGAGAGGAAAGTGGCTATGATATGAAGAGTACCCTCTTGATTTCCTTTTATGTGGTACCACACACACTGCCACAGCCCTCGTGGAGTGGTCTTCACCTCCACATGGAAAATGGTCCATCTCATTCCAACCCTCTCCCACCTTTTGGTATCATGGAGGGCAATTATTGACCAAAAACTTAGAGTCCTCTCTATTATTCCCACAATACCAAGAAAAATATTCACTTGAAAAATACATGTATTTTGCCATCTACGAGAGATATTATTTTTCGCGTGAATATGAACCTAATCGAAGCAAAAAAAAGAAAATGTACCAAACGGTTTTTACCCAAAACATCACGGCCAAAGAAGACGGCTTTGATCGACATGAGTTCTTTTGACATAATGCAATACACAAAGACTCCTTTGTAACGGATATTTGGCGAATGCGCTCCGATGTCAGCCCTACCACAGCAAACCATCCATCGCAAGGAGTTGCTGATCCGAGAGGATCTTAGCAAGGCCTCATGTTTCTTAAGATCCAGAACACGAGTCATCGAAAATCAATAATTGGGCTCCGTCAACAAATTGAAATTTTTTTTTCTAAAAATGATTGCTTGAAATAATTAGGCAATGGAAAATGTTTGCATCAACAACAATTTATGTTTAGACATTTTCATGAGCGATAAAGATATTTTTTGTTCATTCATTTTTGTAACCATTACAAGTAATCGTTTTTAGAAAATATTTTTTTTATAAAGAGTTTTCCAATAAGACAGTTTTTTATGATCTCTTCTTGGTGATCCTTCAAAGATATTGCACCCACATAGTCTCCAGTGGGCCGGCCCAACTAAAAGCCCAGTCCATCCAAGACCTCTCAGGCCCGGCCCAAATCCGTTCTCGGCCCACCCTTCGATCTCCATCTTCTTCTTTCGTCGGCAAAACCCTAATCGTATATAAACAGCAGGATCTCTGCAGCTCTTCCGCTGCTGCCGTCGCTGGAAACGGAGGTCTTTTGCTCTCGGCGCACCGATTCGACCATGGCGGCCGCGAGGACCGTGAAGGACGTGTCGCCGCACGAGTTCGTCAATGCCTACGCGGCTCACCTCAAGCGATCCGGCAAGGTAAAAACCCCCCGCGCGAGCTGGAAACTGTGTTTAGCCGCGCGATTCTCTCTTTGGTCGCGGGAGGAATGTTGTTGAGGCTGAATTTGTTCTTCATTGATTGGGATTGCCTTGGTGTGTCGAATGGATTGGAGGATCGGGGAGGTTCTTGTGCTGATGGTCCGGGTTCTTCTTGTTTGCAATAGTTTTCGGAGTTGCACTAGGTTGTGAGGTTTGAATTTTTGCGTATACTTCGGATTGAGTGAATGTCCGTGTGGCATAAATGCCGTCGATCGGTGGCCGAGAAGGGTCCATGGAGTGGCATCGCGTTGCTTTCACAATGCAATAAAAATGGTCACTTTAAAAAGATCGACGGTGTCTCGATTGATGCTTGTGTGTTGTGGGATGGTGTGCTGCTGGGATAGGATTTTATGTCTTAGGTTGAGAGTACTTACGTTTTGGTAGTTTGGATTTGAAGCTCTGCACTTAAGCAGGTTTCGAATACTGGTTATGCTTCTTGGCAGTGGAACTCTGCTATCGATGTTTTTGTCGAGCATCCTGTTTCCTTTTTGAAAATTTAATGTCTAATTTTTTATGTAAAATCAGAGAAGCACCTCGAGTGCTTTGGAGAAGTTAATTTAGCAATGAGATCCGCTTCAGTTAAGCTCTATATATGGTTATGCTCCTTGCGAGAGGGTTTGTTTCTGTCCTAGTACTTAGTAAGATTCTTTGATGTCTCTGAACAGATTGAATTACCTCACTGGACTGACATTGTGAAGACTGCCACGTTCAAAGAGCTTGCTCCCTATGATCCCGACTGGTATTACATCAGAGCTGGTACGAGTAGTTCTCTACTTGTCTTTTATTAAACTTAGTGTTCTTCTTGAAAAATCTGTTCAAACCTAAGTTAGAAAATTATTTGCAGCCTCAATGGCGAGGAAGATATACCTGAGAGGAGGGCTTGGCGTAGGTGCTTTTCGCAGAATTTATGGGGGGAGCAAAAGGAATGGAAGTCGGCCACCCCATTTCGGCAAGAGCAGTGGTTCTGTTGCCCGCCATATTCTTCAACAGTTGCAGAATATGAACATCGTCGATGTTGATCCAAGGGGGTGAGTACCCAGATTTTTAGCTGCTTAGCTCATTTATGGCAAATGGCAAATGATTGGATCAAATGCTGGTATATATCGGTTTTACTGGATTAAACTTTGCTGGGGACGAGCTAGAATGCACATTGCTCATCTCTTGAACCATTAGTGTGGTTTCGTATTCCGCATCTTTCGTGGCATGAATATTTCACGAGGGTGCCATCTTTAACTTCTGCTGATTTTTTTTTGTTTGTGCAGTGGAAGGAGAATTACATCAAGCGGTCAACGTGATCTCGACCAAGTTGCCGGGCAGATCGTGGTGGCACCATGAGCAATCTAGTATTAACTAGCCATGTTTTAGGTAGAATTTAGATAGCTCTTACAATCTTTGATATAGAGATAAACTTGTGACCAGGAAATTCAGGTTCCAGTTTTTCCAGATTTCTTTTTTGTCCAAGACAGTCTTTTTGCAGATGTTGAGAGGCTTGAATTAGTCAAGTTTTATATCCTGAATTCAATTCCTTTGGCTTTATTGCACGCACATGGTGAATCGTAAGTCTTTTTTTTAACTTTAATTTCTGGTAAGCATTTTGTGATGATTGATCTTCAAATATAAGATCTAAGTCTCCTACAATAAGTTTGAGGATGCATTGATGTGCATTGATAGTAGAAAGGTTTAGAACTTAATGTTGGAAATATATGGTTGTAAGTTTATATTACCAGGTGAAATATTTGAAAAACCATATGGAAATTTTATCACTTAGAGATTGAGGTTGGTGTCATCAATAGTATCAATCAAGCAATATAGTGGAGAACAAATGTCAAATATAAGAATTAGAGCAGCGGATTAACATATACAGCGGCAGATACGTTTAACTAAATGCCAATTACACAATAATCTTATTAGTAGATTTGTCAAAATGGGTTGTAAAATCTTTGTTTTTTTGGTCAAAAGTTGTAAATTCATTTGTTAACTCATATTTGATAGGACAAGTTGTTATATGAGTTAGTTATATTCAGTAAATGGGTTATGAGTAGGTTTGGAATGGTAAAATCTAAAATAATATCCTTACTTAAACCCAACTCATCTCCACGACTCTCTCCATTCTTTCTTACCATCACTTAAACTTGCACTCACTCATTTCGTGCTCTCACCACAATCTGGATAAAAGTTTTTTTAAGCTGGAATAAAAATTGAAATGTTTTAGCAACTAGGTCGGGTCGGGTCGGGTCGTGTATAAGTCACTAAATTTATATTTCACAAGAATAGATCAAAACGGGTTAAATGAATCAATTTGGGTATAATCGTAGACACGACCCAAACGGGTTAAATGAATGAATTTGGGTATAATCGTAGACACGACCCGTTTGACCGATCTGCTTATCAGTCTACCCATTGAGGTCAAATATAGGTAAAATTCTGACTAAAAAAAGATATAGGTAAAATCGTATTTTATAAATATCAAACTTTTTAGAACTGAGCATTTCATTTGATTTTTGAAAAAGTAACTTCTCGGTCCGCCCTATGCATGGACATCTCTGAAGTGATCACGATGAAATTCAGCTGCGAGACGATGCAAATTTCGCGGTCGTATTATTTGCACCAAAATATACTTTTGATGTTAATATCCATCGGCAAATTCGTTTTAATTGGAACCGTTCGCAAAAGAGAATACAGCTGCTACACGCTTATAAGCGCATGTCATCACACTGGACGTAGAAATTATTTAATAAGTGTGTATTATATATATAATCTATATTGGTCAAAATCGAAAAACCGTTAAATCCGTTGAATCTTATAAGTTCCCTATCCCTCCTCCACACCCCCTTTCTCATTGCATACTTGCGCTCCTACACGACACCATTGACACGGATACATACCCACTTCGACATCACCGCATTAGGTAATTAGATTAAGACACTAGACATTAAATCAGACAAGAACCATCGTACGCCAATGGCCTTCGCACGATGCAGGCCAACTTCATCTCACTATAAAAAGATGTAAACCCGGCGTGTGCCACGATCGAAATTGCATCAAAGTATCTCGCACTGGGTCGCCCGAGTTGGAGGCGGGCGCTTATATTCATTCAAACATCCGCCAATACCACCGATGCTTTCTGATAATATACCGAAGTGATCAAAAGTAGCCAAGTAAAACATCAGAACAAGCACTCGTTAATGTCTGAGGAACATGAGGAACTATCAACCCCGCGCCACGATCATATTATACCATATCATATCATATAACCTCAAGCACCCGAAATGTTTGGGCATTTATTTGATAGACAAGCAAAAGACACACAACACAGATGTATGTCACGAACTCAAGCAGACGACAGAAGCAACAGACAACACATACATAGCAATACCGGAAGCCTTTTATTTAGTAGCTTAATATAGCATGGGTTCCCACCAAGAGATGACCAAGGATTCAGTCACTCGTCATCGTCATAGTGCTTGTGGTGGTGGTGCTTGGAGCGGTGATGCTTCTTCTCCTCATCCTCATCATCACCAGAGCCATCATCTCCCTGCAATATATGATTAGCTCAGCATATCAACATGTGGTGCAAGAGGGGGTGAAAGTTAAACATAAGTAGCTTACGTTCCTATAGAATATGAACGAGGCAAACATCTGAGTATCTCAAGTTTTACCAACTTGGGTTGAAGTACGGTGTTTTAACAGCGAAAATGCCATTAAAAACTGCATTCGACACAGTCCAAATATACTTCAGTCCGAACAAGAACTTAATCTATACAATGTGGCACAGTCAAGACTATAATATTAATCCAATAAGAATGAGACAGGTCAAACAGTGAAGAAAGAATGAGTAGAAAGAGGAAGAAACATTTCTGTTGAGATTGAAATGAAAACAAAAGGCAAAATAGAGTTAATCTATTGTTAAAGGCATACAATCAAGTTTTAACCTGAAATAGTCACAAGTGATCAAGCAGTGTAGGAACCAAAACAAAGTCACGGTTCCAGCCATGTGAATAAATGCATGCCTCCCTCTTCATTACGTGTGATAATTAAATCCTCAATTCAGTTTACAGCAAGACTGTGACCTAGCAAATAAGCATAATCAAGTTCCGGTAGAGCTGAACGGCTCCATGAACTTAGGGATCCAATTGACTGAGAACAGAAGTTCCAAGGGTTTAATTTTCCCAGTAAAGACAATAGGGGAACGAGTTGCATTTGGTAAAAATTGAGGGTCGAATATTTCTTCTGTACTTTTAGTTATTTTCATCTGCATGTACATTTTCATTAACTAGAAATTACTGAAGCTTGAGACTCAAATATACTCTAAGGAGTTGTTCAGTGAATGCTCCTCTTTCTCTTCCCTTCCACACTGTGATTACAGTCTCAAAGAAAGTCAGTGAAACTAACTTATCGCCTCTCACCTAAGGAACAAGACTCACTAGCCTGGCCTTATCAATTTACAGAAGCTTGAGATTCAAATATATTAAGGAGTGTAACCTAAGGGGTTCAGTGGCCAATGCCTCACCTTTTCCTCCCTCCGCCAATTGGCTGGATAAAATCAATGACAATCCACAAGCCTATATTAGGGCCTCTCCTATAAGGAACATGATTCACTTACCTGACCCTACTGTTCAACGAAAACAAGAGCTTGTATTCCTACTTATGTGGAATGATTAACCACAAAATTGTCTTCACTCTTTATTATAGATAAAGGGAATTTTCCAGCAACACTGATCTCACTGTAAGGTGCCGCTCTCTCGGCAACTTCGGAGGAGAATTCATTGCTCAAACCACAGCTGTCTAGCTGTCGAGCAATTGGTGCAAGAGCATCTTAACATTACTTCAGGTAACCTCAGGGGCCAGGACTACAACTTAGATCAGACCTTCAAAAATAGATGCTGGTGCTGTTAAACGACCAATTCAATCCCTTCTAACTTAGGTTCAACCAATGGTTCAATACACATGCCAAGAAATCACTTAAACTAAAAAGATCAACAACAGCAATGAGCACCAGATCTCAGAGAAGGGTAGCATATGTAACTAACCAGATTATCCATAGCAGACATAGCAATAGTATAATTAATCCATCGCATTGAAACGAAAACAAACAAGGACTACCAAATCTCATAGAACAGTGGCAGGACTATGCCACCAATGATCCTAACAACATCACAAGAGTGTCATCCTGTGTACCAAGAAAAACAGAAACGATGGAACTTACATATTTCTTGCGGCCATAGCCCTCCTCTTCGCCATACCCGTACCTCTTGGGCTTGTCCTCATCCTCATCATCATCGTTCCTCCCATACCTCGGCCTCCCATAACCCTCTTCCTCCTCGGACCGCCCATAGCTCGGCCTCTGGAACCCTTCCCCTTCCTGGGTCTGGTAACTCGGCCTTCTCGGAGGCTCATCATCGCCGCCGTAGCTCGGCCTCTCGAACTCGGTCCCCTGTGGCCTCCCCCCGTACCCAAATTCACCACCTTCCTGCTCACCATAGCCGGGCTTGCGACCATACCCAGATCCGTATTCGGACCCGCCAGATTCATACTCAGTGCTAGGCTTCTCGTACTCAGTCCGGCCACCATACCCAGATCCATATTCCGCGCTCGGCTTCTCGTACTCAGTCCGACCGCCGTATCCGGATCCATACTCCGAGCTTGGCTTCTCGTACTCGGTCCTCCCGCCATATCCAGATCCGTACTCCGAGCTCGGCTTCTCATACTCGGTTCTCCCGCCATATCCAGATCCGTACTCCGCGGTCGGCTTCTCGTACTCGGTCCTCCCGCCATATCCAGATCCGTACTCCGCGGTCGGCTTCTCATACTCGGTCCGGCCGCCATATCCAGATCCGTACTCCGAGCTCGGCTTCTCATACTCGGTCCGGCCGCCATATCCGGATCCGTACTCCGAGCTGGGCTTTTCGTACTCGGTCTGGCCGCCATACCCGGATCCATACTCAGATCCGGGACGTCGCCCCGATCCGTACTCCGGGCTAGGCTTCTCGTACTCGGAGGATCCCCCGTACCCGGAACCGTACTCAGTCTCCGGACGGCGACCGTACTCGGATCCAGGCCTCTCATAATCAGGCTTGCGGCCATACCCGGAGCCGGGCTCCTCCGGCATCCCGCCATACCCAGGTCCGAAATCCGGGCCGGGACCGCCGGGCCCGCCGAATCCGGGGCTGTCCATGCCGGCGGGACCGCCGAAGCCCGGCTGGGGAGGAGGTGGGCCGCCGAAGGGGGGGCCGCCGGGGCGGGGCTTGGGGCGGGCGTAGCTGCTGTACTCGGTCCGGAGGGCGTCCTCGGCGTAGGCGCAGGGCTCCTCGTAGGAGGAGGCGAAGTGGGGGCGGTCGTAGTCGTCGTCGAGGCCGCCGGAGGAGGAGGTGGAGGGGTAGCAGATCTCCTCGGAGGGCTCGAGTGGGCGGCCGTAGGTGAGGGTGATGTCGTAGCCGCCGCCGAAGGGGGTGGGGTCGTACTCGTCGAACTCGAGGTCGTCCTCCTCGCTGCGGTGGTAGTACGGCATGGTCGCCGGCTCCTTTCCTTTTCTTCCTCCTTCTTCTTCTTCAGCAGATCGAGAGAGAGAGATATATGGAGAGAAGGCGTTTGCGAAAATGCGTGGGGATCGAGAAGGCGCGTTTCGAAGGGTATTTATGGTCGGGTGGGCTGACGAAGGAATGGCCGACGCTGTCGATCCGAGGGACGCGCGAGATTTTCTGGGCGGTGGTGGTGAAGCGGGAGCGAATGGTGTCGGCAATGCTTCTTTTGTTGATGGATTTGATTTGACCTTTCGATGATTATACCACGACCGACAACGCGAGATATCCCACGCTTGTCGTTCGGACCATGCCACGTTACCGAGGCCGCGAATCGGTCGTCCGGACACGGGAGTGGGATGGTATAAGGTACAACTGCGTTTGGTTGTCGGAATACGAATTGCCACCGGATAAAACAAAACTGCATTTAGCTGCTCGGACACGGATTGAGAATAAGACGAGACAAAGGTAGGACGTGAAACCCTTCAATAAGACAATGGAAATACTGATCCAATTACATCGTACTGTTTGGCTTTGTTAATTTTCGTTTCTCGATTTCTACGTGCGATCCTGTTTGAGCTCCACGAGCATAGTTGAACAAGTAATCGTCATGTTTTTATTTATAAAATTGCTTATATTTTATTTATGTCAAAGTAAAAAATAAGTACAACGTGCTAATAAAAAATGAGTATGCCCGGTTTTCTCGCTGGTAATGCAGAGTTTCTATGAGGAATATCACAATCTCACTTTTTTTTTTGTCCTGGAAAAAAATACCATAAATTTTAGGTCGAACTCTCAAATCCAGCCCGAATTCTATTTTGTCTAAAAAAGTCACCAACTTTCAATCTATTCTCAAATTTATCACATTGGTCGCGTCCCAACTTAACGCGGCATTTTAATGTCGAGACGATACGGAAAATTATCTCTAAAATGAAACCGTTCTCGAATATGAAAATTAGGGATG
Source organism: Syzygium jambos (assembly GCA_031216235.1). NCBI lineage: Eukaryota > Viridiplantae > Streptophyta > Magnoliopsida > Myrtales > Myrtaceae > Syzygium > Syzygium jambos. The sequence continues at coordinate 19,021,803 of CM062228.1, forward strand.
ACCAACGGTGATTTTTGGACAAAGCGCTAATGGGAGGGGACAGATTTGGAATTAGAATAAAAATTTGTGATTTTTCTCTTAAACAGAAAAAAAAAAAAAGAAATTCGGGGTAAATTTGTAACTGGACCTAAAATTTGAAAATTTTTTTTCTAAACATAGAAAGGTTCGGGATAGATTTGGACTAGATCTAAAACTTTGGGGTTTTTTTTTCAAAAGAAAATAAGGTTAATGAAAGAATTGATATTACATTCAAAGTTTGAATTTTTTTTAGGGAATTGGACCTTACGTAGCGGGCGAGAAATTCGTCTTGTCATTTGCTCTACCGAGAGTACTTAATCGGAGCGTAGCGTCGTAAGGATGCTAGAGTTTTGACGGTATGATCTGTCAATTTCGGGTAGAAGCCGTGCCTACTATTAGTCCGGGCTTAGTTGCGAGCCAAAGCACTATAAACTTTGCACGCATCGTCTCTAATCCCTTTAGTTAATCCGTTTATATTTGATGGAAGCACGGCGCACTTGATATTGTCAGTTTATTCCAGCATCTATCAACACACATCTTACATCTATCAACTGGCTGGAGCGGCAGCCCCGCTGGCTGTGGTCGCGGTGCCTAGTGGCGATGTGAGGAAGTTCAATATTGAAGAGTGCGCGATTTTTGCCTCGGGTGTTTCAAGAAAGGAGAGGAGTGTTGCGTGCTCAAGACACGTGACCATGGGTACCATGAAAGTTGCGTCATGGAATGGGCCTCGAGAGACCGGTGTTGCCCGTTTTGTCGGGGCTCAATCCAAGCAAGGCGAGCAGCTGGGGTCACACCGACTCCTGCCAATTCCTAGTTCGACTTTTCTTAATTTACGGTATGATATGATTAACGACACGCCAATATTTTCCTTTTGCATTTAGTATTGTATCGGGAAAGATACGTCATTCTTTGGGATGTAATTGACACTTACGCACACATATGAATATGTGCCCAAAAGAGGAAAAACTAATAAAGAAAAACAACCTGTGATTTGACTTGTACATCGTAAGTTTACCTTATCGGGGGCTGTTTGGATTATTGATGTTTTGGTCAGGTTTACTTCATCGTAGAGTGTTTCTACCTCCCTGAGTTACAACGTCTTGTTTGACGACCCGCGACCGATCTGTCCAAGGATCCCCTCTTGCTAGGGATACATTTTTCCTACCTTCTTAGTTGGCAGGATCCCCTTGACAGCTTTACAACCCTGAAAATCTAAATGAGAGACAATAAGGGCTTTTAAGGACCTGTTCCAAATAAGACACGCATGGATATGTGGCCAAAAGAGGAAAAACTAATAAAGGAAAACAACCTATGATTTGAAGATTCGACACAAATTCAGTATCTATTAAAAGATTAGTGTAATTTAATGACGCATTGAAATTACAGCCGTATATATTACTTAAATATATTTACGGGGTTATTATTCATAGAGAGAGAGAGAGATTTCATATGCCTATTTTAGCATTTCTTGTAATGGGAATGTTACCGTCCTGTTGCCACCGATTCAGAAATCTTATCACATGTTCATGTACTAATCTTAGTTTCCCAAAAGGACCAAAACAAGGAGTGGAAACCCAACATCCTTCCACCATTCTTAAGCTATAGAATCTCATATTGATTCGGAGCTTAAAAGCGCACACCAGTTATCCTCCAATTCAAAGAAGAAATAAGCACATCATGCCTCCCTCTCCGTCGGCCGCTCGGCCGCCCTCTCCCTCGGTTGCCCCGTCACCTCTGCGTCCCTACCACGCCGCGGGTTCCGTCAACTTTGCACCCTTCGCCTTCTATGCGATGTCGCTGGCATGTGCTGACATCGTTCTCCTCTTTGTCGCGGTGAGCTATGCGTATTGCTTTCGCTGGATCCGCAGTCGAGCGAATCGGGCTAGCTTTGATCACGACATCGAGCGGCCACGACAACAGGTTGAAGTGACAGCCTTGCCTGTGGAGGTCCTGGTGTATCGTGGCGATGCGAAAGAGTTCAATAGCGACGAGTGCGTGATTTGCCTCGGGAATTTCGAGGAAGGAGAGGAGTGTTGGGTCATCAAGACGTGTGACCATGAGTACCATGAAAGTTGCATCAAAGAGTGGCTCTCGAGAAACCAGCAATGCCCACTTTGTCGGGGCTCGGTCCAAGCGAGGCAGGTGACTAGGGTTACACTAGCTCCAACCAGATCCTAGTTCGACTCTTGCAAGCTATGCTGGGGACCAATTAATGGCATATCGAGTTTTTGTTCTTACATTCTGTTGACACTGAAAAATGATCCAGATGTTGGGATTGAATTATCGACAAGATAGTGAAGTGACCAGGTCATAAATCAATGAGTGCCCGGTGTAAAATCGATGCCGGATAGAACGTACAACGACGAATGATCGGTCATGTCTAGAGAAAGTCAAACCGAGAGAAATTTTAAAGATTATAACTATTTGTAATAATGCTTTTTGTAGTCGGGATCTGAATCCAAATAAGATAATAAAATATCATATTTGATGTTTAGCAACGTCTTCCGGATCGGATATACTTTGATAAAATGCTAGATAAAAATATCCCCACTAGGGTAAAAGATAAACTCATATTAGATAAAAAAAACTTAAAATAACTTAACAATTTTCTTCCAATGATGAAGTGACGGTCAATCATTGTCACTTTCGACCATCATGCCATCATCCTTGCCTTCTGACCCCCATTGATCGTCATCGCCGTCTGCTTCGACGATGAGAAGTTATATGTCACATGGCCATCACCATCGAAGAGCTCGAATCCTTTCACAAGTGCGATCTCAGGATCTCAACGTCCACCATAGAGGCGTCTCCACCCTCATTACTTGCTGCTCTAGTGCCCATCCACTTGTGGAGTTCTGTCCACCTCCTCTCTACCCCTCACTACCTGATATCATCGGCTTCAAGTCAAGTGGCACCTGAGTTTCACACACGGCGTCCACCGCCCCGTCGCCACCCTTCATTAGTCATTGCTACCTTTTCAAATCGCTGCGGCCTCTAGCTCCTCGATTGCTTCACGACACCTTCGGCGACCTAAGGCTCGTCTTTGCCGGTGTCCAAATCACCTCTGATACGGTGAAGCTGAGCGAGGATTATAGTATGAAGGTGGAGGTGGCAGTAGATTTGGCAAAACTGGCGGTGAAGGAGCTAGCAAGAACGGATTTGAGATGTTGGTGAAGGAGCTCAAGTGGTGAAATTTAGATATTATGGGTGATTGTGCTGAGTAAATGAGATTTTTTAAGATTTTCATCGTATCTTGGATTGTGTCAAATATTTGATAGAATTTTCTTTAATTTGGAGGATTTTTAATCTGACCTTATCCTATTCTATGCAAATCCAAATTCGGATGACTAAACACAGAGATTGTGAGTGTAGAGCCAAGAATCTCGAAGGCAATTGAAGTTTGTGATTTAGAAGATAACCGCTTGTTGACGGATACACTTTGTACAAGGCTATATAAGGTAGAGTTGAATCAGTTGTAAAGGATCCACAATCAACAAAACTTATCGAATTTTCTGCAATTCAATTCATCGATTTTTTTTCTCATACGTGTGTTACAATTCTTTGCTCCTTGTTCTTTTAATTTAGTTAACATTTGTAGTTTATCACATATCCATTGTTTCCGGTCCAAATCGCCACAGGACGATTTCACTCAAAAAAACCAAAAATCAAAACTTTGGTGAAAGGTATTTCGTCAATGACCATTTTCGTGTCAATACGAGAAATTATACACAACCTATAAATCATGTAAATCACTATTATTTGAACTACTAATTACACGAGTCTTGTAAATAGATATATGCTTATTACATTTTTTTTCTCATTAATATGATCTCAAATTCGCATGTCACCAAAGCCACCAACGATAAAAAGAGTCATAAGCTCAATTTGATTCACGGAAAATGGATGATTTGAAAATATTTTCCTAAAAAAAAATTATTGCATAGATTAAAATAATCAGTTAACGAGAAATATTTTCATTATTTACAACAACATATGTGTCAAATTTTTCGCGGGCGATAAAAATATTTTTTCTTGCATGTAGGCGGCATAAGTGATTATTTTTTTATGAAGAAATATTTTTCGAATCATTTATTTTCCACGAAATAAATGAGCCTCCGGAACTATTTTGTTTTTTTTTCTTCGTTAGCCGGTGCATTATTATTTCGTCAGTTGAAATCTTTATTTATTTTTCGACCACAAAAAAAAAGAAATCCTTATTTATTTCACGGAATCTCGGAATTGTTTTATGCTTCAGTTTTTCTTTTCGGCCAAGAAAAAAAAAATAAAATGTTCGAGAAAAAATTAGGGTTTTCTCTTCTGGATTTTTTCCCCCAAATAGCTTTCGTCGTCGTCGTCCCTCCTCCTCTCGCTCTTCTGCAATTTTCCCCCCGTCTCGCTCCGAAGCTTCGACACCTCGCGCCCGCCGTGCTCCGCCGAGCATCCACCCGTCTCCTCCGCCATGGGCAAGGGTCCCGGTCTCTATTCCGACATCGGCAAGAAGGCCAGAGGTCCGTGTCCGCGCGCGGAGGGGTTTTTCCCCCCTTCGTCCTTTGATGTCGCGAATCGCGCGTCGCCGTGCTGAGTTTCTTTGTCTGACGTGTTTTGGCGGTGTGGTTTCGCGCAGATCTTCTCTACAAGGACTACCAGAGCGACCACAAGTTCACCGTCACCACGTACTCGCCGACCGGAGTGGTGGGTGTCCTCGCTTTTCCCATTTCGGCGTCGCTGCCGGTGCTTTCGCGTTTTCCCGGAAGTGCATTTATCGTTAGATTGGCGGGGTTGTTGGGTTCTTGTTCATTTCATTCGGCATTAGTGTTGGACCGCTCCGAGGTCAATTGAACGAACATTGGGTGGGCGGTTGCTTATTGACTGGCGGAACTTGCTTTGCGCGGACTTGGGTTGTTTGATTTGAATGCCGCCGTTTCTTGTGTGGTGGCGCGCGAAGAAGATGTGCTTGATGATTAGCGTTGGGGAGGAGATTGGTTCCAGGGGGGCCAGGGGGCTACCTTCCATTTGTTTGAATTCTTGGTACATGACATTGGAGTCCGATCTTCGGGGAATCTTGATTTGAGTCCTGAAGTTGTCGTTGTTCGTGTGTCGTTTGCTTTTTTTTGGTCATTATTCCTCGGTGTCGTCTTGCTCTGCTTGATTTGGCTAATTACGCTCGGAGAAACCCAGTGTTAGTTTGGGGTTCACATTGAGAAGAACTTTAGAAGATGACTTTGTTTTCGCTTGGTTTAGTTGAATTTGGTTACGCGTTTTCTTATTTTGGATGACGGATCTTCTTCATAATGTCGCGGTGCTCGTGCCAATGCATGGTTTTGCCGCATTCTTTGAGAACCGTTTGCTTTCTGCTGCAGACTCTAACATCAACAGGAACCAAGAAAGGCGAGCTGTTTCTCGCTGATATTAGTACCCAGCTGAAGAACAAGAATATCACCACTGACATCAAAGTAGACACAAGTTCCAATGTAAGGTTTTCTTTTTCGAGTTTTCTTTTTATCTCTACTTGTGTGAACGAGTGATTGAATGATAGGAGTCTGAGATTTTTTTTTATTTGCTCCTCTCTGGAATAAGCCTTGCCCGCTTCAAAAGTGGACTGTTAAAGGATTTTATGCTTGCGCTGGGTTTGATCATTAGTACTATTGTATCTACAGTTTCTTGTTTCAACTGGAGATTGTATTTTTATCCAAATGGGAAGTGGCGTCTGTTTATGGTAATCGAACCTGGTGGTCCCTGTTGAGTGGGAGTTTATGCATTGTTTTCTCTTGATGAAAAAAGTATGACTTCAGGGAATGTTACTCTTAGATATTTGCATTGTGCACAGAACAGAGTAGCTTCCTAAAGCCATAATCAAATTCGTAATAGAATCCGGCATTCACTCTTCTTCTTCTTCTTCTTCTTCTGATTTTTGTTATCTTCTATACCGTCTGTATTGTTACTATGATAATACAAATCATAAGTTAGGGCAAATGGCAATATTTTCTTAAGTACTTTGAAGTGTCTAGCTCTCAGCACCAAATGAACATGCAAATAGGCAAATCATGCTGTACTTGCTTGTTTTTCTGAACATTTATTATTACTACCAGCTCTTCACAACCGTAACTGTTGATGAGCCTGCCCCTGGACTGAAGACTATCTTTAGCTTCAAAGTTCCTGATCAAAGGTCTGGCAAGGTAAGCTTATCTGTCTTTTCTGTTCCTGAGTGTCGAATCCCTTTATGTGTAGCTTCTCTGCATGTTTGACCTAATGATGTTTACCTTTCTCCATCTCCCAGGTTGAGCTCCAGTATTTGCACGATCATGCTGGGATCAGCTCTAGCATTGGTCTGACTGCAAACCCCATTGTCACCTTCTCTGGAGTTATTGGAACTAGTGCTCTGGCACTTGGTAGTGATGTTTCTTTTGACACCAAGACTGGTGACTTTGCCAAGTGCAATGCTGGTCTGAGTTTTGCCAATGCAGACTTGATTGCTTCACTGACTGTGTAAGTAGCTCTTGATTATTGGTTCTAAGTGTACTTAAATGTGGTAGAAGCAACTTTTTAAGACTCGTCAGCATGAAATGCTTCATTTTATAGTTTTTTATTTTCTCACCATTGTTGCAAATGATACAGGAATGACAAGGGTGACACTCTGGCTGCGTCCTACTACCACCTGGTGAATGGTTTGACCAACACTGCTGTAGGTGCCGAGTTCACCCATTGCTTCTCAAGCAATGAAAATACCATCACTGTCGGTACCCAGCATGCTTTGGATCCTTTGACATCAGTCAAGGCAAGAGTGACCAATGCTGGCAAGGTAAGTGCTCTTATCCAGCATGAGTGGCGACCGAGATCCCTCTTCACCATTTCAGGGGAAGTTGACACCAAGTCCATAGATAAGAGTGCTAAAGTTGGACTTGCTTTGGCTCTCAAGCCATGAGGCAAACCATCCAACTTATGCGAGTGCCCTTGTCTGAGACGAAGGGAAGCAGTAAATTCTGTTCAGACTGACATTCGGATGTCCTCCTTCATGATTCTTCTCTTTGAACAAGAAGGCTGCTGAATGTCACTTTCCATTGTTTAGGTGGTTTTGAGTTGTGACAATAAGATCTGTAAAACACTGTTGGTGTCCCCTCTGAGGTTTCGTTGAGTTTTGACTCTATCCGTGTCTTTGTTTTTTGCAATCCAAGGAAAAAACCATTTGAAGAGGCCGGGCTATAGAATTCTGTGTGATTTATTTTACCTAACGCTTCCTCTTTACGTACGTTTGGGCTTTGCCTGTGCCTGGGGTGTTCAACGCTTGACCCTGTTTGCGTAGATTCAAAGCAAATGGGTACTCAAGAATGCTGATCTCTAAGCAACAGCACATCGAGCCCCTTGATCGCTTTGATCGGATTCGATGTTTCTCTGATAACTTGCTCTACAATATCCTTTGCAAAAATTGAGGTGTGTGATCTACCTAATCAGTTTAGGGATGGTTCGAAGACCAGCCCTTTCCAGCCGAGCTGTACGAATTCTCTGATGCTTGCTCCTAGGTCCCAAGAGGGTTTCATTCATGAGGCGGCGTCTCTTCTTTTTCGGCTCGCTACCTCGGCTATCATGTTATAATAAGCTAAATAATTAGGCTAAGGGGGTTGCCTATAGTTGGTCTGGCTCTTAAAAGAAAATTTGATAGCACAGGAAAGCATGACATGTTATTTACTACGGGGATGTAATAATCAACATTATCAAACCAGTGACGAACTTCTCGCCGGAGTTTCGTAACAATAACTAGGATTTTTTGAAAATCTTGTTATGCACGCATATTAATCTATACCGCCACCACCAAACTGCTTGATGTGCTTCGTCAGTAATCTAGAAGTCCATCTAAGAATTCTGGAAATAGCTCCGACCTCATCTTGCTGTCCCTGGCCAAGATAGCGTCCGTGAAAGAGCCGAAACAAGAGGACGAACCATCTCCGAAATGACTCTCCAATCCTTGCGCTCCCTCGCATGAATCGCCGGGTTTGCCCCATTTGGCTTCATTTTCACAAGCCATTGTGCCAACGGGGGTGTCGGGGAGTGCTTGTTTCGTCATATCGCTTGCACAGTTGATGGACGATGAAGACACTATATCCTGCAAGTCTCCTTTGCGCTTCTGCAAGACATTTCCAGTGGGAAATGGCTGATGCGAAATTGAATCCCCAGTCCAGGCAACAAAGGGAGCAGGAAGTGCTGGACCATCCGACTCTTGCGTGTTTAGTCGCGTTAGAGTAGGAGAGGATGACGAGGAACAAGAAGACGTGACCTCGCTCAATACATATTGATATTGTTGCAGCTGCATAACTTCTTGGTTCGACGCCTGGTACTGAGGCCACGAGAGGCGATTTTCGGCGGTGAAATTCTCATGAACTTGCTCTATCACGGGCTTCATGATCACATCCAAGTGAGAATCGGAGCCTGCAGGGACCTGAGTCAAGCACGATGGCGCGGGCAAGATCTGGTGATGTTGGGCGTTTGGGCGGCTGCTCATGTTCTCAAAGTCCGAGAAGATCTGAGAGAAAGACTTGTGGGTTAATGGATCGATCCCCATCTTTTGGAGCTTCTTCTTGAGCTTGGTGTTCCAGTAGTTCTTGACATCGTTGTCTGTTCTTCCAGGCAAATGTTTTGCAATTAGAGACCATCTGCAACAAAACCATATCATGCAACAAATAAAACCGTGAGAGGAGTACTTATAAATTATAAGAATGTTGCATGCACGGGGATTAAGTCGCACGCATCGAAACCTTTCGTGACAGAAGAATGGGGTGATAAGGAAATTTACCACACCAGCTTTTGAGTTCATTAACGTTTTTTCCAAACTCAAGATCTATGAAGTTAAAACTACAACCCTCTGTCTGCATTAATCCGCTCATCCACAGAAGAGTTTTCTCCGTGAAATTCGGAGGGGGGCTTAGCGGGAAAACGAGCGGCGATTTGAATCATTCAATCTAATGAAAATATGTGATAAACTCCTTTCCTGATGCATTCTATAAGCTTTATACATTCAAAAGAATAACTACATTCGACAGAGAAATGATGAACAAACTAGTGAAACCTGCTCCCAAAGATTTTGTGGAGGTTGATGATGAGATCTTCTTCTTCAGGGGAAAATCCATCATGCTTAAGGTCAGGCCTCAGATAATTAGTCCACCGAAGCCTGCAGCTCTTTCCACATCTGTTTAACCCTGCATGTGCGCGCGCGGGCACACCTAAAGTAAGACTGTGCTCTATCAAAACATGGAAATATGAGCTCAGAAGGACAATGATCTTGTTCATAAAAGATTGGAAAAGGCATAAAGAAGACCAGCTTTCTTAGGAACTATAGTCCAGTTGCCGGTTCCATGCGTCGATACGTATGCGAGCATCTTCGCGTCTTCCTCGGCTGTCCAAAGGCCTCTCTTCACGTTCAACTTGTCGCAGCATGGCGGTCTCTTCATGACGGCTGACACAGAGAGAGAGAGAGAGAGAGAGAGAGAGATCAGAGAAGATGAATATGAGGAATGTGTTGAGAGAAGGGGAGGAGGAGGAACGTTTATGAAATGAGGAGGCAAGGAATGCATGGAATCGGCCTTGCCCAGCTAACCCCATTTGCATGTTTGTGTATGAAGCAAATTCATTTAAAACGACTCGGCGAATGACATCACTTTCTAATGCCTCTCTCTCTCTCTCTCTCTCCGAGATGCAGATACAGAAAGCACACACCAAAACCCTTTTGGCTCTCCAAGAACTGTTTGCTTGAGGATCATTGGTTTTGGGTGACACATTTAAACCAAAGATGGTTCGATTCAAAAATTTGTGTACATCCTAAGTCGTGAAGTCCGCATGATCAGCATGGCGACGCTACAGACTCTAATGTGTGAAGAATATTCTTGCTCGGTCTCTGTCATTCTCAATTCGTCATCTAAGCATGTCAAGAACACTTCAACTCTCATTGGGGACATAGCTTTCGTTCATGCATGCTCCATCTTGTATCTATGTTTTCATTTTGGATTAATTAATGTGATTACTTTCTCCGAAAGTTTATGCTATATATGTATAGCGCGTAGTGTTTTTCATAGCTTAAGAATCACATTTTCTTCTTATAGGCATTGAGAAATGTGATTAGAAGATTCGAAGTAAAGTCTCTAAAATAATTTTAAGGCATCATAGAATTGGGAAAATTATGAGTGAGAGGCGAATGATCAAGTTCTTGATGAAAATTATTGCTCGTGAAAGATTGCAGTCCACAAAATTCAAGAAGGTGTGTTGATTGATTAATTGGAACGTGCAAAAACTGAAGTATTATCAAGGCTTCTACATCCTTTTTCTTTGCACATAGAGCTAGAATTAACCAAACCGGCATCGAGGACATGCTTTAACATGATGAAGACGCTCTCCAAAGTGCTCATGTTCTAGATGAATGATGACCCATCGAGGTTGGGGGCCTCTTTGTGGCCATCCTTGATCGAGGTTGCGAGCCGCAGCGGTGTGGGTCGTCCATGGAGTACATTGCACATAGCAGAGAGAAAGAGAGAGAGAGAGAGAGAGAGAGAGAGGCGTCGGCCACTGAAAGCAGGGCGGTGACCGTAGTCCGACGACGGCTGAAAGCAGGGCGGTGACTGTAGTCCGACGACGGTGGATCATGGTGGATGGAGGAGGCTGCAAGCTATAGGGCATGTGGTGGGTTGAGGATCAGGAAATGGAAGCTAGGATTTGTATGGGGTGAGTCGCGAACGGGGTGGAATTCTTTTCGGGGAGGACAACCGAGTCATTTTGTCGTGAGATTTTATCTCGAGGCTCGAAAGTGGTGTTCTTAAAAGTAGAGGATGGAAAGTGGTATTTAGAATTACGCCAAGTATCGGGATTTGAGCGTTTTCTTTTCGAGACAGTTTAGTTTCTAGCTTTCCAACTTAGATTAAGTATCTGATCAAAAAAAAGGAAAAACTTAGATTTAGTAAAGTAATGTACGGTCTATGCATCACAGCGTCAAACTTTGCATTCACTAGGAATGCTTGGTACTTCGATTCGATACGGTTCGCACCAACAGGGGTTGGGGATCTATAAAGCAAACAAAATATAACCGAAGCATCCACTGCCGTGAGGCTGCACAAAATGGTTACCACGACGACTCGCGTTCACCGACTAACGGGGCGACGTTACCATGGCCGGTCTTCTTTCTCTCGTCCGAAGAGCGCCCGATCGGCATCGCTATCCATTTCCGAGATCGAGAATGCACTTGCGGAAATCCCGGTCGGCCCCCGGTCATTCCGAATTTAGGCCCGGTGGGTCTTTTCCGAAACATCTAAACTGAACCGTCAGCGGTGAGTTCGGCCCTCTCGGGTGCTGGCTGGCTTTCTCTCGTGCTGCTGGGGACGCTTGACCTTAGCGATGCTTGCGGTTCGCACCAAGATGGATAAAATACAGCTAGCTCGAGCCAATAGATTTCAGCCACGTGTGGTTCGGTCCAAAATCCCGCAAACCATCTTTTGGCGACGTGCATTGACCGGCCCACCTGCCACTGTCCCCATCTATCACGGCCACAAATCCCACAAGGACCCAAGAAAAACGCTGGACAAGAAAAGGAAGGAGGAGGAGGAGAAGAGCGGGGCCCACGGATGAGCCGCGCTCAATGAGGAGTCGCCACGCGTGCACCACGTCAACGATAAAGGAGCTTCGGGGTCACGTTCGCTTCATCTCTCCATCGTCAGCTGTCACCTGATCCTGGGGAGCACCTTTCGCCAGGCAGAGATTCCTGGGAGGAGGAGGAGGAAGGAGACATCGGCAATGAGCGAGCTCGGAGGAGCTTGCTTGGCGACGTGTCGGCAGCGGCTGCTCCCTTGCCCGACGGGCGGCGGGAGGGGCGGGTGGGGGCGTCCGAAGCAGCGCCGGTTCTTGCGGTGCCCCGCCGCCAGCCGCCACCCCGGGACGGCGGGGAAGGAGGCCCCCACTTACACGTCCAGGATCGCCACCGACATTCCGCTTTACGAAGCTCCCGGGGTCTGTCTGTCTCTCTCTCTCTCGTTCTCGCTCTCGCTCTCGCTTTCTTCTGGGGGCTATTGGGGGGTCATTGCTTTGTGGGTGACTTCGCGTTGCGCGTGCGTGCAGGCTTCGTTCGATCGGTATCTGGAGGATAAGCCCAGGGTGTTCCAAGCCATCTTCCCTGACAAACGCAGGAGCCAGCAGCTCAACGAGGTTTTGCCCTCTGAATTCTTACCGCTCTGTTCCTTTCGATTCGTTTGCGCACATCCCCGATGGTTGTTTCGAAGTTGATGAAGATGAGGGCTTCCTCTGGAGTAGAAGTGATGGGTAGCCTAGTCACCCTTTGTTTGAGTTTTCACACCGCAATTCCTTATAGACGCGCTACCCGTGTTACGTTGTTGGCGTTCGGTTCGTCTCTGTGATGAGCTGGACTCGCATCTCGCGAAACACGCTTCTGCAGAGTCCCATGTACTGGTTGAGCGATTGCTGGCTGTAGCCACAGAGCAAATCCTTCATGTTCATGGTGATTCTCAAAACTCCACGAGGAAGAAAATGTCGGGCATAGTCTAGAACATCTCGTACCTCGTGTTCGTCGAAGAATCTTGATGTTTGGTCGGTGAAATTTTCTGGCATCGCCTTTAAGGTGACGGCTATATTTCTCATAGTGCTGCTTATTAGGACACAAACAGATTGCAATCATAACATTTTCCAGCAAAACTTGAAACCTCGAACCCGACACTCGACAACTAGTTGTAAATTACTAACAGCGAGTGACAGAAAAGACAAGTCACCGTAGGTTAACTACATGTTGGCTTGGAGCCTCTGTTCTCAGGCTGTGATGCAGTAGTCACACTTGGCAGACAATTGACCTTCTCGTGTTGCCAGGAGATCATTATTCTTTATGGTTTATCTAGAGGCCCGTCTATGTTTCACAAGGATTGACTCTATAGGGCTGCATTAGATGACAACCCAAGTAAGCAAATGATAATGTGACCAGAAAGTCATCCTGAATTTTTTAAAAGGGAGAACCATAAACACTGTAAATACCTTCAGGTAGAGCTCATGATGAGTTCGATAATTTGTTAGCACAGTAACCAGTGAATCTTATTTGAATAAGACGCTTGAGAATTGGCTAATCAATCCAAGTGATTCTAGCAGCAACAGAAAAGGAGGAATGACTTCTTCATCTTTCGTATACTAGAGGTCTATAGCTAGATCTGTAAGACCACGCTATTCCTGAGTTTGCTTGCTTTACAAATCTAGTCAAATCTCAAATGCCATGACTGTTTACCTTGTAAACGGTACTTCTTTTTCTTTTTTCATATTTCTTTGCAGGACTGAATGCTCTTGTCCTGTCCAAAATCTCAAGTTAATTGTTATGCAGGATGAGTGGAGAATTCAGATGCTGCCCATACAATTCCTATTCCTGACCGTCTGGCCTGTAATAGACATGAGATTGAGATGCAAATCAATGGGGAGAGATTATCCGCCACAAATTCCTCAAGATGTTTCTAAAGTTCTTGAACTTGATATTGTAAGGATTAAAGTTCGACAAATTTTGCGGTGATTTATTTCTTTTCCTCACCTTTATGACAACTCCAGAACCATTCTTCTATAGACACGGTGGGAGCTCCAAGGGCTAGACAGCGTTCTTGAGCCATCACATTTTGCGCTTGGTGTAAAAGGAGCACTTTACCCAGATAGACGAGGAACAAGGAGCCGACTCAAAGGTCAGCTAGAGATGAGCATAAGCTTTGTCCTACCTCCAATGCTTGCTCTGGTTCCTGCAGATGTCCGCCAAAGTGTTGCAGAATCAGTGAGAAAATCAAAGCTGCCTAAAGTTCACCATCAATGTGTTTATTTGCACTGTAGTTACTTTCTGCAAGAATTTAAGGTATTTTCAGATCTCCGAGCAACACCTTACGAAGACCCATACTGGTGATCAGGTATTGACGAGGCTGGTAGAGAACATGAAGCACAAAGTTAATGGTAGCTTGCTTGCAGATTTTAGCAAATTCAAACGAGAGCAACCGAGGCAGCTGGTTTAAGCCCATCCATGACAGGGCAGTGAGCATGCCTAAGGTGAAAGTTGAGACCAGTCCCCCCGCACTGGACAGACAGCCTGAAGAATCTTTCTTACGTGCCACGATCATTGCATTTTTCGCTAACTGAACTCCATCAGTCCACTTACACGTTGCCTCAATGCGGATGTAGCAAAATATGGCTGATGTGCAAGAGCACCCCTGAAGCTCTATATGTAGTGGTAGTCAGATGTAGGCATTGCTGTCAGTTTCTCATTCTTGAAGAATTTCTTCACTTTTCACTAATTAGGACATGTCTGAATATACCGGCTTAACTTTCAAAATTGTAAGCCATTTTGTATTGGCATGTTGTCTAATTTGAGATGTGAACAAGATCTGCAAATTCATCAATTATGGTGCAACACCAGAATGCAGGGCTTTTCAATGTTAATGGCAGCCCTACCTTTCTTTGACAGGCCATTGATTTTCGAACCTCTAACCAAGCAGGAATTTGTTTCCTACAATTCAAGAAACCAAATGTAGCATAATATGAGCATTGCTATTTCTGCAGACGACTTATCATTGGAATTGAAGTTGGTCATTAACACGAATCTATGACCGAGGTTCAAGATCTAACAAACTCAGAAAGTTAATAGTTGAAGCAGTCAGCATTCACCAATAGTCAGAACAAGAACAGGAGCCATGCTTGAAATGGTGAAACCGACTTCGGTCTCTTATAACAATCTCCCTTTCGTATATATCTGACACAATCTTTATAGCAGCATGACAATCTTGACATATCCTTAGATTTTTCATTATGTACAAAGGTGTTCGAGCCCTCGTGCTTATAAGCCCAAAGCAAACTGCCAACTTCTCACTGTGTGAGAACAGTGCCTGCTCCTTCTCTTCCTCATTGAACACGTGATGGGAACCAGTTAATAGCTGTAAGCTAGTATTCGGAATGTAACCGGCCAAACGCAATCTCCGTATCATTTCGTCCAGCATAACGTATATTTCTCTTGTTCGTGGATGTGACTTATCTCCAGCAGAGAACTGATGAAACTTGCTATCGGTATGGATAAAGCTTATTCCAGGCACCTTCCTCATGGTCCCCATGCTAAGAACCTGCCTAAGCGAATTGGCTTTCTCCAGCTTTCCTTCCAGAGCATACATATTAGATAGCAATGCATGGTATTCTGTATTTTGAGGATCCAACTGAACCAGCTGCTTCATAATATGTTCGCCAAGCTGGAGTTTGCCATGGACATGACAAGAACCCAAAAGAGATCCTAAAACCACTTCATTTGGAGGGACAAGCATCGTCTTTATAACCATCTCTGCTTCTTCTATCTCACCAGCCCGACCTAGAAGATCCACCATGCATGCATAGTGTTCCACTTTAGGTCTTATGCCATATACAACTTGAAGATCGCGGAAAAAGTGACGGCCCTCATCAAGAAGGCCCGAGTGGCTGCAAGCGTTCAACAGAGACGTAAAGGTCAGGTCATCTGGCTTTGCTTCTTTGAGCATCTGAGGGAACATAGCCACTGCAACTTTACCCAGCCCGTGCATTGCCAATCCACTAAGAATTGCATTCCAAGTGACTGCATTCCTATCAGGCAAGTACTCAAAAACTTTCAGTGCAGTATGAATCCTACCACATTTGGCATACATGTCAAGTAGTGTTGTTCCCACCATGGCATCCATATGCATACCCATTGTCTTCAAAGCATAAACATGAACCCACTTCCCCATCATCACATCTCCCGACTGAGCCGAAGCAGATAGGAGAGAACAAAGCGTGACGCTATTTAATCTCATACACCAACCAAAAACTGCTTCATCTAAAAGGCTAAAAGCTTCCCCGGTATATCCACTTTCCACATAGCCCGCAAGCATGACTGTACTTGCGACCTCATTTCTCTCAGGCATCTGATCAAACACCACCCTCCCACTTGATACACCTTCCCACCTAATCGCGCCATCTAAAACCACAGTCCAAGACACCACAGTCCGTTCCTTCATCGCACAAAATACCTGCCTCGCTTCGCTCATCAACCCGCTCTTCACATACGCGTCCATGAGGGCATTACATGCCTTGGTACTAGACTCAAACCCCATCTTCACCAACCACCCATGCCCCTGCATTCCCACATCCGCATTGACCAACCGAGCACAGGCATTGAACAGGCAAACCATGGTCACGTCATCCGGCCTCGCGCCCGCATTCCCCATCTCCACGAACATCCGGAGCGCCTCGAAGGGCACGCCATAACGGGCGAGGGAGCCCATCAGCACGGTCCAATCGACGGTGTCCTTGTGCGAGTCAGGAATTCCGTCGAACATTTTGCGCGCGCAGGCGAGCTCGCCGCGGGAGGCGTACACGTGCAAAAGGGTATTGAAAAGGAACGAGCTCGGCGATGCTGCGGCGAGCCCGGTGGTGAGCACCAAGGCGTGGAGCTTCTTCCCCGGGCCGAGAGAAGATTGCCGAGCGCACGCTCGCAGAAGGGCGCGGAAATGGCGGCGGAGGGAAGAAGCGGAGGCTTGGGAAAGTGGCCATTTCATAAGAGGGGGGCGAAGGATGCTGGGGATGCGGACCGATGAGATTGATGATTCGCGGAGGTCTCTTCGATCCGCTACGAGGATTAGACAAACGTTTGCAGAAATGAATACGGGGCGACAGGATCGATCTTTTATCTAGCCGTTTGTGCTACGGCTCCGGGAGGGAAGTCGTGTCTTTTGATTAGCCGAACAGAAAATGTCTTTTTATCTTTCTTGGGTAATTGTAGGAATGTAGAAGACTGGCACATAAAATTGATTTAGGGAAGAATGTCATGACTTACAAGTTACAAGCGAGTACTGCAATCGCTAACACCCCCTCAGTGATGTGCTGTGGTACCCACAATAAAGCAATAAGCATTCGGGCCATGTTTATTTCGTAAAACATGAATGGATGAAAATTATTTTCATCTATGAAAATATTTAAAGATAGATTGTTATTGATAATGAGATGTTTTCTGTAATATTTATCTTTTTAAGTAATAGAAATGATTATTTTTAAGAAAATACTTTTCCACTCATTCATTATTCATAAAACAAACAGAGAAAATTTCAAATCAGTACAAAAAATGAGGTCATTTTCTCAAAAAATGGTTTAAAATGGACATATTGCCAAATAATGACATGAAATGCCTAATTAGTTTCAAATAGGGGCCCAAAATGTTCAATTAATCTCAAGTAATGGCCTAAGTTCGCTGGGCGGTCAAATGCTCACCCGCCGACAAGCACATTATTGTTCCGGTAATCGAAATAAGGGCAATTACGTCTTTTACTTTTAAATTTTTTTCCTTTTTTTGTTTTTTTTCTTTTCCTTTTCGTTTTCTTCTTTTATTTTTTTCCTTTTTTCCTTCCGCCAGCTATAGCTGGGGCCGGTGGAGGTTGCTGGTCTCAGGCGAAGGCTGCCCTCGCCGGCGTCAGGCGAAGGCTGCCCTCGCCGGCATCAGGCGAGGGCAACCCAAGGTCGAGCAAGGGTCGCCCTCACTGGCCTCACCAACCCTGGGTTGCCCTCGCCGACATCAGGCGAGGGCAACCCAAGGTCGAGTGAGGGTCGCCCTCACCGGCCTTGTTGACCATAGGTTGCCCTCGCTAGCGTTGGGCGAGAGTTGCCCTCATCGAAACAGTGACTTGTTTCTCAGCCGGTGAGCATTTGACCAGCCAACGAACTTAGACCCTTACTTAAGACTAATTGAACACTTCAGACCCCTATTTAAGACTAATTGAACACTTCATGCCCTTATTTGGCACTATGTTTACTTTGGACCCCTTTTTGAGAAAACGAATCTACTTTGAGTACTGATTTGAAATTTTCCCAAACAAATAGAATCCTTTTCTCTTTCGTGCCTCCTGCACGTCCACGATATGGAAATTCAAGTAGAAAGTGTTATTTTTACCTGGTTTATGGCAAAAGCCTTCCCCCGGTATCATCTCGACTAGGCTACGAAACGACTAGTTCGAAAATAAGATTGAAAATTAGCATAATCGAACCTATCCTTTTGTTGCTTCACAATTCTCAAACCAAATTTTCTATCTGAAGCACCTCAATGTGACCTCCTGCCTAGAGCAAGCTAAAATGGAAGACCCGGCGAAATTGCCAGGATAGATGGCGATTATAATTCAAATCTTGCTTTCACATACAATCAGAACAGTGCACGGTAAGGGAAGCGAGAAGTTTCAGCAGTTCAAGCAAAAACTGGACGCAGAAGATATCGCAGTATAAATTTCTTTGATGTTATCACTCAACAGGCAAAGAAGACCACAAAAATAAACACCCCACACCCCAAACAAAAAGGCAAACCCAGAGGAAACATAACAATGCCTCACTAGACACTACTTGAGTTTGAAGTACAATATCAGTCCGACAGCAATGACAAGAACTGCAATTATTGCACCAATGATCCACTTGTTTTTGTTCATCCTCCGAGACATGGCGGTCAAAATTCTCTTGCTCTTACCAACGTTGTCATCCACTCCGTGAAGCTGTGAGAAGCAAAACATAATAAATATTTGCAAAGTATTACACCTTTTGCACTCCTCACTGGACTGTCCGTTCCTAATAGATGAGAAATTACGAATTTGGTGATGCGAGAGAAGCAACTTCAGCTGAATCTATAGACAAAAGCTAGAAATGGATGCTAATAATTGATAGAACATGAAGTAGCATGATTGTGCTTTGGCCTACCACAGCACCATCGATGATGACATGGCACCACCGATACCAGTCTGAAATGGGAAGGTCCAAAAGCAAATGACTCGTGATAGAAACTCAATAAAAGCGCAATCGGGAAGTACCGTGTTGTTGGCGTGTAAGAGAGACTGTCTCTGTTGATGCAAATCTTGAAGGATTGAAACGCCAAGCTCCTCCGTCTCCAGCATGGTTCTTCTACTTTCCTTAATTCTTTCACCAGAATGATTTAATCTTCCTGTAGATGTCATCAGTCTGGCTCTTTGATCTGCTGTTGCCTGTTTCAAAGTACAGGTGTCGAGAGTAACAAATTGTTCGACAGACTAAAAAGCTGGACATAATGCCTACCCATGATGATAGTTACAAGAGCTTTAAGTTTATCTACAGAGTACATGCTACAAAGCTCAAGAGGAAGCCAATTAACATATAAAAGAAGAAATACTTGCTACTAGGACAGCTAATTCTACAAAGACTTAATACAATTGATGTTGGCACAGAAACAACACGAGTATGAGAGAATAACTAAAGTGTTTCCAAAAAAAAAATCATCTCGAGGAAAATCTATACAGTAATTAATAAGGAACCACAAGAGTGTTTATAAACCCGAAAAAAAACTAAACAGATTGATGCATACCATCAGAGTGTCGGCCATTCCTGATTCCATCAGCTCATCTCGAGCAGCCAAATTACCCAACAACAGTCTTTTAACTTGACTTTTTAGGTTGTTCAGATCGGATTTATATTCCCTTAACTTAGCGAGGAGCACTGCTTTGACATTGGGCTGCAAGCTTCTTGCCTCCAGGTCCATTTTCCGAATCTAATCAAATCAAACAGTGGGGATAATACTCGACAAACAAAGTATATAAGGCCAACCAAGACTAATCTCTCTCAGAAAAAGCAACAAAACAATAATCAATTACCAAAGATTCCGCTTCATCAATTCCAACTTTGATTTCAGAAATCCTTTGCTTCTTCAGCTCTGCAGATGCACAGTGCATTCAAATTAAAGGGTCATCAGCTTCCTGACCAGTTCTTCTTCTTCTCAACAGATGCAGGCTGAACTTTTCAGCTATCAGCAATCCTAGAAGTACAAGCTAAATGCAAGTGCTCGCACAAACAAAGAGCCAAATCACCTGTTCTCAGAAGATCACATCATATTCCTATTCGGGACGCTTATTACCACATTCAATCCGCTTCCTACTAGTTTCCCAGAAAAACCCACATTTCGATCATCAACGAAGAACTTAAATCGATCGATCCGGCCCATCGCCCGCCAAACGCGGCACAGGCTAATCAACCCCCAAAACAAGTTGCTCTACGCTCCTCGCGTAAAATGAAAACGGATGATTACCTCCATCGGCGGCCGAAGCCGAGGTGCACTTCCTCGACAGATTCGCCGACAGCTCGCAGTACTGCCGCTCGTATCCTTCGAACACCTCGCTCATCTTCCCCTGCAAGAAAAAATCAAACCAGAACACGGGGAAGGGGCTCCGGAGTCAGCGACGTTGGCCGCCGGTGAGGGAAATCGAACACCGTCGCCGACCGGAATCTCTCAAAGACGCTAAGATTTCGCGGAACCAACTGCCGCGCGCACCGGATCGATTCCGAACTCGCGTGATCGGCGGCGGAGCAGGCGACCGGAGGCTGCGCCGGAGCACGGTGCGGCGCGGCGTTTCCCAGGGAAGCAGAAGCCGCGAAGGGAGGGGAGGGGGGGAGGAGGGAACGAGCGATGGCCCCAAAACGACGGTGCGCTCGGTGCGTGCTTTGTTGGCTTTGGACGACGCGACCAGAGGTGGTGGTGGTGCGGGTGATGATGGACACGCAGGAGTGATGATAAAGAGACGGGACTGTGGGTGACCCCCGCGAGGGGAGACGTACGCGTGTAGCCGATCCGCGCGAGGATTTAATGGCGGGTTGCCTTTTCGATTTTTGTCTACGTGTCAACCGCTGGGTCGTGGTAGAGTAGAGTTGCCCCCCTTAATCCCCGAAAGAAAGCGGGGCGAATACACCATTTGAATTCCCTAAAAAATCTGAAATTTTAGATTAAGTCTCAAATTTATTTCGAATTTTTTTTATCTCGGAAAAAATTTAAAACTTTAAGTTCAGTCCTAAATCTGCCCCGAATTTTATTTTATGTAAAAAAATCAGCAAATTTCAATTTATTTAAAAATATATATTCTCGTGATTCGGTCCTAACTTGACGTGGTACTTTCATGTCTATAACATATCCTCATCAGCAAAGTAATGGAGCGATAGGTATAGACCAACGTCGTATTTCCACTTCGATAACAAATCAAGCAAAATAAAAATTGTTAAAATTCTTTAAAATAAAATCATTTTAGGATATGAAAGTTAGGGGCGATAATAAATCCATCCCAATAAACTTTTTTTAATTTAAGAAAAACCTAACTTTTAGGCTCAGTCCAAATTTGCCCCGAACATTTTTCGTATAAAAAAACCCATTATTTTATTAATGTGGATTTGTTATGGGCGTGAAAGTGTCACATCAAGTTAGGACTGGATCATTGGGGTATATTTTTTTAAAATAAATTGAATTTTGTTGATTTTTTTTACACAGAACAAAATTCGGGGCAGATTTCGGATTGGATTTAAAGTTTGGGATTTTTTATGAGACAAAAAAAAATTCGAGGCAGATTTGGGACTGAACCTAAAGTTTAAATTTTTTTTTGAGATAAAAAAAAGTTCGGAGCAGATTTGGCGGTTTTTTAGGAAATTAGGACTTAGAACAGAGCAATTTTCAACATTATTTTATCATTACAAATGGTGTTGAAACCGAAAGTATCCAATCTTGATTTTTCTTTATTTAATTAATATTCCTTAACAAAAAAAATCACTGTCAATTTTGATGATTAGCCAACGTATACTTTTGGAAATTATTTAGGATAGATAGTTGTTATTGAGCAAAATCACTTGTGAGGGGATGAATGAAGATTTGGTGGTACATACATACCTCTATCATACCCAATAAATCTTTATTGTTTAATAACATTAGGTTTCGAGGGGCCCATGTCGCCGCCGGCGAATAGGTGGCGGCTGCACCGTTGCAAGGGGGGCGACGACAGCCTCCGCCACCACTCTGCAGTCGGCTCTCTCTATTGCGGTTGGCCTATTGTCTTTTTATTTATGCAAATATGAGGAAAAGACATTTTATTTTGTTCTATATTTTCTGAGGTTTCTTTTTTATTGTCTTATAGATGACACGTGGGTTTTAGCAACTTAGCATGCGCTTTTTCTGTCCATATACTCAAAGGATCAGTTCGAAAAAAAAATATAGATAATTCGAGAATCAAATTATTAAAAAAAAGGTTCAAAGAGTTGGGGACACGTTGGAAAAGCATATCAACGAAGAGTCGTTAGCGGCTCGACGAAAGCAAGTCCTTAAATTAATTCGTCTGAATTATAAGGCGTTAAAATTCGAGGTATTTCCTGAGAAGAGGGAAGAAAAAACTTTCTTCTCAGTTGGGGAGCTTGGGTGTAAGTAATGCAATATTGTCAACTCATTAAGTATAAACACATGGGTGTAAGTAATGCAATATTTCCTGAGAAGAGGGAAGAAAAAACTTTCTTCTCAGTTGGGGAGCTTGGGTGTAAGTAATGCAATATTGTCAAATATTACTCTAATGAGTTGTTATGGAAATATTACTCTAATGAGTTGTGATTAGAATAAATTTACAATAAATTTCCATTGTGATAAGATACCCTCGATAATCAATAACAAGGATTTACAATAAATTCTCGCCCAAGTATACACACATGGATAAATGAGACGGCCCTGATCAAGAGTAATATTCCTACTGTAGTAAGGTACTATCGATAATCAAAACTAAGGATTCACAGTAAGCTCTCGGCTATATATATAGATAATTCAAGAATCAAATTTTGGAAAAGGAAAGGTTGATAGAATTGGGGACAAAGGGGGGGGGGGGGGGGGGGGGGTTAGTGATATGCACGTGGGAAAAGCGTTAACGGTACAACCGGGGGAGTCGCTAGCTAGCGTCTCGACGAAAGAGAAAGGTTGAGATTGAAGGGGACCGAAGAGCAAAAAGCACGGCGGCGGTGGTGCTGGAAGCTTCTCAGTTTCAGCTCTTTCCCTTTTTCTGAAAAGCTCGCGGTCGCAGCGAGAGAGAGAGACTCGCAGTTGCTGCTCATGCTCGTGCTCGTGCTCATGCGACGCCAAGCTTCGCTCGCTTCTCTCACCGTCACTCTCTCTCTGGTCTTACTGGCATAGCCACGTAAGGTACGCTCCGATTTTATACGCGTCGCTTCCGCATCTCCGAGCTGACATCTTCATTCGCGCTTTGCTTTGTTTGTTTGTTATGTTTTGTTTTTTTTTTTTCCATATTTCGGTGTTGTTGTGCATCGGTTAAGGTTTGGTTTATACGGGGAGCAGATGTTCTCGGAATGGAAGAGCGAAGGAAAAGTGGTCGAGCTTCCCTTTGATTTGCTTCTGATTGCTGTAGCGATACTTGGAATTTCCGAGACACGATGACTCTGCCGCCGTTGCTCTGGTTCGTATCGTTTTCTTAGTGGCGTGATTGGCCGGGGCAATGTTTGGGCTCGACTTTCCCGAGTGAGAGCAGGCAGAATCGCCCTGAACGCGAACCGGACTTGAGTAGGCTGTCGGACAGTGGGTACTTTATTTGTAATTCGCCTCGGCTCGCCGTGACCGGATCGAGATGCTCCGGCGGGTAGAAATCACGAGAAAATCAGGTCGATCTTGTGATGTCCTCGTGATGTTCAGCTGACCACTTCTGGTGGTTACTGAGTGCATGTGGTACCGTGTAAGTGAGGCGTTTATCCTCATTGATGCACGGTATGTTTTGTTCGCGGTGAAGATTCTTCCGTGCTGATTCCTCTGGTTCTTAATAGAGCATTAACGTCGAGAGGGTATTCGGTTAACAGGGTTTGCATGAGTTCTGCTGTCGGTTGCTTTGAGATTGCGGTAGAGTTAAGTCTAATTTAACTCCGTGTTTCGTGCAGAATCTTGGATAAAAGCAGTTGCCTGTGGGTGTTGAGTTTTGATCGGCTGATTCGTTGATCTTCTTCTCGAAGGGATGATACTCTCTGCTCTTTTAACTTCTGTCGGGATCAATCTTGGGCTCTGTCTTCTGTTTTTCACTTTATATTCCATCTTGAGGAAGCAGCCTAGTAACATCACTGTCTATGCACCTCGCTTGGTTGCTGAGCATAAGATTGAGCAGAGGAGGCAGTTCAATCTCGAGAGGCTACTTCCTTCTCCTGGGTGGGTGAGACAAGCATGGCAGCCCACCGAAGAAGAACTATTATCACTCTTGGGCCTGGATGCTGTAGTTTTTATGCGTGTCTTTATTTTCAGGTAATTGAATGTTCTACATTCTCTTCTGAATCATTATTTAAATAAGCGGTATGGATTGTTTTTGAAAATTCAAATTTTATTGGTCAAGAAATATTTCGACCTCCTGACATGTTGGTTATGTGTTTTTTAGTGGGATATGATCAGTGATGAGCTGCAACTTGTAGCACTTGTGTATCTGTCTGCTTTTACTGCACCACGATAAATATGCATGGTCTTGCAATTGTGGATTAGGAATGTGTCTTGGCCGCTTTCAATAGAGGTCAACGTACCTTTAATTTTACCTCCTTCAGGGCCCCAGCTTTTCCAGCTGCACGCTTGTCAAACTCCCTAAACTGATAGCATCCCGTGATCAATGCTAGAACTCTTGGCATTGCTTCCACTTGAACAAATATGTCTTCAGGCCTCTGCCATAAGTGTTCTTCCTACATCACAATTACTGCCACAAGCACATTGTCCTCCTACCTCCATGGCTTTGTCTATGAAGCATGACTCCATTCTTTTAAAAGCTTTTCATTTGTCACCTTATGCCACTTTATGCAGCTTATACTACTGTAGCTTAAGTAAATGGACCAAAAGATGATATCTCGAGTCAACAAATGGCTCTCTCTCTCTCTCTCTCATTCTCATCTGCAACACACATTACTAGGCAGCATCGTCATTCTTTCACTGATGCATTAGAGGCACAAGTCTTGTAAATTACAAAATCATACATATTCAATTGCGATTTCGAAAGGGACTGTGATTTTGATGAAGTGATTCCATTTTAGGACCTCTTTCCATTCTTCATATTGAATAAGATCCTCGGATATGGAACAGCAGCTCCAGTCTCCTTTTCGCGCATCGATTGTGCCCCCGTATTTAAGGTTGTAGAAACCTGGAGGATCGAGGTGGAGAAGTTTAGCTGAAGAAACACTTTGTAAAATGTGGAATATGAAGAAAATGTCAGTGTCTTTGGTGATATTTTTAGGCATTTTGTCAAGACAAGTGGAGCATGATTTGATGTATTCAGTCTTCAGCAAATTTAGGAGTGTTTGTGGGTAAGGAGATGATTTATTGAGGAAGAGGAGCTTGTCAGTACAGATATCAGTCCTGGGCTCTCTTGTTATTCTGCTGAATGAGGAGTGTGACAAGAAAGCCTTCCAAGGAGAGGATTTTTTTGAATTTTTTGAGCCTCAACATGTTACATTGTGGTATATTGGAAAATTTTGTATATGGATATGCATTAACTGACATTTTAGCTTTTTTTTTTTGGAACTGAGTTCTTTTTGGTGCTTGAGTTCTTTTTATTCGTGGTCTTGCCTCCCTAGTGGCACTCTGGTAGATACCGCTTTACCTATAAAAGATCGTTTGCATGAATAGCATGTGTCTTTAGCCAGCTGAAGTATGTATTGCTGTAGTACACTACTATAAAAGGGAACATGGAATGTCCCCTGTTCAAAGCATGAGGTTCAGGAATATTTTACTTGCTAAATTTCTTCTTTGAGATGCACTTGGGGACATAAGTAATGGCTTAAACATTATACTGAATGAGCAATGATCATCTCTAATTGAAATGTTGAATATTTTGGGTCTTGAATGTGACCGGATGCGACATTCACATTGGTTATCTGTATACTAAAATGTGGATCTTTTACCTTTATTTTGCTTTTATGCAAGTAGCCTCTATACATTTATCTTCAAATACACCCTTGCTGCATCATCTCCCTTCTAGCATTCACCTTCACAGATTTTCTTTGGTTGACTGAACTGGATTGTCTTGTGCAGTTTGAGAGTATTTAGCTTCGCTACAATTGTTGGGATCGGCATTCTCCTTCCTATTAATTATCTGGGTACTCAGCTAAGTGATGATTCTGAACTGCAAAACAAGTCTCTCGACTCTTTCAGCATTTCGAATGTCAATGACGGTTCAAACTGGTAATTTTTGTGGTCTAGTGGAAGTGGTTAGCCTTGGATCTTACCTGCTGAGCTTGTGCAATGACATTAATGGTTAAATAAATGGCATGAAACTACAGCTATGCATGTGTCCATATTGGAGTTATTATTTGCAAGACCAGGATTTAATATTCGGAGGAATACTTTTCCTATTTGTAAGTATTGGTAATAGATGGCGGGTTCTATGTTGTGTTATCTATTTAGAACATCTTAGTTCCTTATTGGCCACTTATTTCTGTGATATTTTGAGCACATCATACTCTGAATTTTTTTCATTAATTTTTCAGTCCATTTCTTTGTTTTGCTTTATAACAATCTGGAAAGTGGAGAGTGAAGTAACTGCTGGATTCTAGGGTCGTTAAATCTTTTTCCAGTATTAATGAGCAAACTGGAAGACTATTATTGAACCCTGATTATGACATATTTTTCTCAAGGTTGTGGATCCACTTTTCTGCTGCATATATTTTTTCCGGAGTGGTGTGCTACCTTTTATATTATGTAAGTAGTCTCTCTCTCTGAGTTAGTTTGTCAAAGCTTTTCAGTTAAAATCAACATTAACTTTTGATGATTAACTAGATTGTTTGATGTTTTGCAGGAGTTAAGCTATGTATCTGACAAGATAATTAAGTGCTTCTATTCATGCAAACCTTTGCCTCATGACTTTACTGTACTTGTCCGTGGTATCTCCACTTCATTGGGACACACCGTTAGTGAAGATGTAGAGAACTTTTTCACAGAGTACTATCCTTCTACCTATCTTTCCCATTCAGTTGTTCGTCGAACCAGCAAACTTCGAAGTCTCATAGTAAGCATTCTTATTACGAAGAATTGTTGGGTTACGTTCATCATGTGCACTATGGATACTGTTGCTGGTCATTGTAATGCTTAGATGAGATGAATCCTAGAAATGTATGCCATGGGTTTCTGGCAGAATCGCATGGTTTTCGGTGTGTAACGAACCATCCTGGCAGAACAATAACATCCTGCTAGTTTTTCAAAAGTTACATTGTCTTTCATAATTCACAAAACTCAACTTAAATGTCCATGTACAAACGCGGATTTTTGGGGGGGGGAGGAAGACAAGCATGCAATGGATCACGCTTCTCATTAGGGGACTGTGTATTGGCATTTCGTGCAGTGGGAGATGCTAAAGAAAAGAACTAATGCATATAGTGGTTTAGTCTTTTAATGCATCCTAATAGGTATAACTTGTGAAGCAAAACACATTACCTTTCCAAGGCCTACTTGTTTGAACTGTTTGCAATTGTTTCTTGATTTTGCCAAATGAGTTTTGAGGACCATAAATTGCATAAATATTAGTTTTGAAAGGAAATAACCACAGACAAGTTTGTGGGAAATACAAAATAATATATGTCTCCTGTTTGCTTGGTTTTTGACCGTGCTTGAGTAAAGTTAGTGCCTGCAGCCAATTATTGGAAACTTGCTTATACTGATTAGTTGATTTTTCCATCGTGAGTGATACATATAGATCTCACAAAGAAGAAAAAAAAATTGTACAGCAAAGGACGAGGTCTCTAGAGACAAAAGTAGAGAAGGGATGACTGAAACAAGAATAATAAAGTCACCTAAATTAGGAAAGAACTGTTTTTTACTCTCCCTCTCTCTCTCAGTTGCGGGGGTGGAGAGGATCTTGCTGAAACAATGGAATCAGTCAGCATTTTAGCCCCTTTCTTATATGGTCCATGAGTGATTTTTAATTTGCATATGTTATCTTATTTCATTTTGATTTTATGTAAAGCACATCTGGTATTTGATGTTAACTCATTTGAAGAGTCCTTGCAAGTTGAGAAATCCTTCTTTTCTGGTGTTGAACATGATGAATCCCTGCCTGTTTGCTTAGCTGCCTCCAAACCCTATCAGATATTCACATACATCATATTCCTTTTTCAGAGTAATGCAGATAAGCTGTACAGGAAACTGGCTCGCTTAAAATCGAATAAGGATACTCCAAGAAGGTTCAAACGTGATGGTCCATTAGGACTTTTTGGACAACAAGTTGATCTTGCAGACCATGATGAGAAGAAGTTGGAAGATCTAGAGGAGCGAGTGAGGATAGAGCAGTCTTTGTTAGCACGACAGGTAGGTGTTATTTGGCATCTACTAAGAAATTGCTACTTAAGTAAGGTTTTATTTTCGGTGTTATCTTTAAAGAAAGAAAAGCTCGATACTAGAAATTATTTGTAAAGATCATCAAATATGAAACTCCTTCAGATATGTGCTAACATGTGCATCTCATGCACGTGTTATGTTCAAATGCACAACAAGCAAAGCATGCACACACAAACACTCATATCTTGGGGGTTTTCTTTTTTTGGGTTGGTTCCCCTTTCTGACTTGGTCAGACAGACCACCATCTGCCATATAAACATATGTGCTTCTGTATTTTGCTTAGGAAACCAATGCCTCAGCTTGCTTGTAAGGCAGGAAGTGCATGCTAATGACTGTTTGCATGCAATAGAGATCCTACCCAATGGTTGACTTTTGTTGTTGGCATAGTGGTTTAGAGAGCAGATCTCTATGGGTGTTTTAAGCACACAACATGGATTTGATGCCCTTGCGCTATCACGTGCAAACATATCTAGGTTTCACTCACACCTGATCCTTGATGTTAGCAGGGATATTTCTAGTGCCTGAATTTATCCACATTAAGTGGACTGCCTCCTCCTCCTCCTCCTCCTCATCATCATCATGATGTTGCCGACCTCGTGATGAGAGAGAGAGAGAGAGCTTTTAAAGAAGTAACGCATACACATGATTGGAGTTGGACTTTCTATCACAATGCTTGATTATTAAGCTTGATACTTGATTGCACTATGGCTGTGAATTTGTTAGGAAGTTCGAGCTGCCTTTGTCTCATTCAAGACACGCTTTGGTGCTGCCACAGCTCTGCACATCCAACAGAGGATTAACCCTACCAAGTGGGTCACTGAGCAAGCTCCTGAACCTCAGGATATTCACTGGGCTTTCTTTTCTGCATCGTTCTTAAGAAGATGGATCAGCAACCTGGCTGTGGTGGCTGCATGTATTGCCATAACTATTTTATTTCTCATTCCAGTTGTAATAGTGCAGGGTCTTACTAATCTGGATCAGCTGGAGACCTGGTTCCCTTTCCTTGAAGGATTGTTAAAAATGTAAGTGGAAATACAGGTTCTTTGATGCCAATTTAGTATCTGATGTGAACACACATTACATGAATCATCATCAAAAAGATTATTACTCAGAGTAGTAACTTGGTAAGTTTTGAGATACTCTATCTGGACCGTTTTCCTTCATATGCAAGAATGGTTGACCAGACTCCAATTAAAGGTCCAAGAAGGCATTTTGTCTCAACTCAAAGCTAGATGATAGACTATGTAATCATGTAACTCACATTGTTTCATGTCCATGGTCACATTGAGCATATTTCAAAGTCAAGATCTGTTTTCGGGATAAAGGAAACCACCTAATCCACTATCCAAGTATCTTGGTCATAGCACTGTTTTTTGTTGATTGAGTAGAACATCGGAGAACAGCTTTGCTTATCTTTGCCATGCATGTTGTTCAAAAGATCATTGGCTTTCCATTTAGCATTTTAGAAAAGGCAAACCCAAGAGAGTTGTGCTCTGTTGGTTGAGTTAAAGAATTTTACGTTCTTCTTGTTCAATTATTCAATTTTGTACATGGCACCAGCTGAATGGTATTTATTCCGGGGCTGCAGAACATTCATTAGCGAAGTGATAACAGGATATCTTCCCAGTCTGATTCTTCAGCTGTTCCTCTCTCTTATACCCCCTGTTATGGTGGTACTTTCTTCAATGCAAGGATATATAGCCTTTAGCCAAATACAAAAAAGTGCATGCATCAAGGTGTTGTGGTTTACAATCTGGAATATTTTCTTTGCAAATGTACTATCAGGCTCGGCTCTCTACCGAGTTAATGTTTTCCTTGATCTCAAGAATATTCCTACGGTGCTTGCTGAGGCTGTTCCTGCACAGGTATTAAAATATTCCTATCGTGAATCCTTATTGTTTCTTCAAAGAGTCTCTTTTTACTGATTCTAATTGGATTATCCATAGTACATAGTTACTCTTTTTTCCTAGCCATCTCTTATAAAATCAACAAATCGTTGGGAGTATAGTGAGCGGTCCTAAAGCTTTCCAAAGAGTTAACATTCCACTCTCTTCTCCTGTGAGGTCACTACCATATCCAAATGTAGCTCTTAACCTTCAAAAAGAGAGTCATTATACTGTGTTCAATTCTTGAAGGCACGCAGCATTTAATCCTTATGCGTCCATTATGAAGGTGACATCAGCGGTATGGACCTAAAACAAACAACGTTGATCACATGATAGGTTATCTTTCTCATGTCAGATCCATTAGGGAGGTTGGGTTCTGCTGCAATTGTTCTAACCCCTCACTTTGAAAAAGTAGGGAAAAGTGGAGCTAAGACAAATCTTACACACGTCTCATGCATAGGCAAGGATTTGGCATAAAAGTGAAGTCTGATTATTGATTATAAATGGAGCAGCAAAAATGGACATGGAAACAGGGGACCACTTGCGCGAATCCCATGTAAAAGTTGCCAGTCAATTGTCAACTTATGTAAAAGATTAAACATAAAAGTGTGTTGCAACACGTAAATGTTCTATAAATGGGACCAAGCAAATGGAAGATAAGAACTATCAACAGCTTGAAACACTGCCGAGAGAGTGGATGAAGTATGTGTAGATTCTACAATGCCGTTATTTGTGGACAACGGTGTACTTCATCAAAATTGTGGCTTGAATCTTCCAGGGGAAGTGGAAAGTATTCTGCCACTGTTGTTGGATGACCGTTTGAATGAGAAGACTTGCTTTGTCATATGATGATTGAATGGTCAAATTACCAAGTTTAATGCATAGAGTTTATATGTATTTGGGTAATTTTGAGAATATAATGCAGCTTGTTCATTATTCATGTAGGCATCATTCTTCATTGCATATGTTGTAACATCTGGATGGACCAGTGTATCGTCAGAGCTTTTCAGGCTGCTTCCACTCATCTTTCATGTTTTGGCAAAGGTCTTTGCTAGAAAAGATGCCAAGGAATTTGAGGTTCCACAGATTCCTTACCACAGTGAGATACCCAAACTTATCTTCTTTGGGGTTCTTGGTATAACATACTTTTTCCTTGCTCCACTGATTCTGCCATTCCTCCTGATTTATTATTGCATGGGATACATTGTCTACCGCAACCAGGTTAGGATGCCCTATAATCTTATTTCTCTGGTTTACTTTTTCTGTGTGTTAGTTAAAAAGAAGGGGACTGTGTGCTTTATTTTGCTCAGGAAAAACATTGGAAATTCAATATGTATTTGGCGGTTTAAAGGCATAACAATATTTCAATGCAGTTCAAATTTTGTGTTCCTTTTATTGAATACTCTATTATACAACTGTCTTGATGAATATCAAGATTTTCCTTGTGCTGGGATTTGTTTCTTTTCTGAGTTCAGGTTGTTATTCATACATTGGCGATAACTGAGCTGTATCTTACTGGGTTAGTAATTCATAAACAAATGTAAAAAAGAAAATTAAAAAAAAAGGAACAAGATGGCCACTGTTCTACATAGGCCTATAATTGGGTCATATGTCTTACATAAACTTTACTATTTATATTCCTAAAACTTAAATTTGGACCGCCCTTGTAATATCCACCAAAGGAGACGGATGAAAAATAATGTTGATGTGAAGTGCCTTGTCTTCATTTTTCGTCCAGCTCTGAAATGAGCACTTCATTGATAAATGACAATTCTCTGTTTAAACCCTCTGAAGATAAGTATTATCAGAGATTGTTGTATTTTCTGATTCATAAGATGCTAATCAGCATATAATGTTGTTGCTGAGCACACAGTCTTTGTATAACTATATGCTTATTATGTGCATGTGTACGAGGGTGTGTGTGGTTGTGTGCTGAAAATTTGATGTCCTCTCTAAAGGAAAACCATGATCCTTACCAGGGGAATGGCTGTACCTGACTTTTGTTGAGACTGACTATTTGTTTCTCTTTCCGTTTGCAGCTTCTGAATGTTTATATCTGTAAGTATGAGACCAGCGGAAAGTTTTGGCCCATAGTACACAGTTCAACAATTTTTTCCTTGGTCTTGATGCATATTATTGCTATTGGTATCTTTGGACTTAAAAATCTTCCCCTAGCATCAGGTTTAATGGTTCCTCTCCCAGTTCTCACCCTTCTGTTCAATCGGTATTGCCAGAAACGGTTCCTGCCTCTATTTAAAGCTTATCCAGCTGAGGTACGAAATAAAAACTGCATGGATTTGTATGTGCTGTCTTCTAACTTTATTTGTTACGTTTTGAAGTTAGAGCTGATTCTTGACTTGCCACTTAGAGCATGAAGTCTGCTTACTGATGTTCTCCTAAATTAGATTTTCATGGCAGCCATGTTCTGTTTTAGTGTGGATTCATATCTTTTTCTTCACGAATCATGCTCTTGTAGTATTGAACATATATCAGTAGAATGCCAGACGACCACTAGCTTACTCCATTGTTCAAAAGCATATCAATTAGTGTTATGGCAGCACTGCTCTTGCAATCTGCTGGTACAACATTGTCAAACTAATATGCTCTCTTGCTGCGTTTACTGCTTACCCAAATAGATATGTTGGATGCTTCTACCTGAGTTTGCTAAATAGTCGTGATCTTCTGCATGTTACTTACTATGCTTCTTAACCAGAAAAATTTCACTTGGCGGGGTACTATATTACTTTTTCATGTATACCGTTGACCTGACCCTTGGTGGATTCTCTTCAGTTTTTGCTGCATTAGATGCTCTAACCCATCTCTTCTCCAGAGTCAATGAGTAGTTACTGTTACTAAACTGTTTGTCCCAAAAGTTTAAACTGTTACTAAATATACCTAGTAATGTTTGTAAAGCGTATTCCTTAATGGTCTCCGACACTTGTGAAGTGGGCTTATATGTGAATTTGGGAGATAAATGCGACAGAATAATAATTATACAAGGGCATGTAATTCAGACCTTTGACCCATGCTTCAATGCCTTGTTACAAAACCGTCTGTTATAGAAGTTTAGGCTGTTAGGAAACGGATTGACACTGTATATATAGGTTTTATATATATATGTACAAATTATTTACAGCTGTTGTGGAACACACACGTTTGAATTTGAGATTGGAACTTTTTGCTGATTAATAGTGTGAGGCTAAGAAAGATCTTTAGCAATCCAGCAGCTGAAGGAGGGTTTTACACCACAAATTGATCTGCAATAAGGTGTTTTTACTGATGAGGTTCTCCCTGGATATTGTCCAAGGGTCGAAAAAGCTCGATGATATGAGTATACTATAATACTAGTCATTGTTGGATTATAAAATACTTGATTATTAACGATTCCCTTAGAGGATATTTAGCAAAATATACCTAGAGAGAATAGCCCTTTACTCAGGAAGATGATAATTGGGTTCATAGTGAAGAAATTATTTGCTGATCATCTTGGTGGGAATATATTATTACCTCAGAAATGGTTGGTGGAGTCTTCGTATATTGTGACCTTTAAGCCAATTGCTGTCATGAATTATTGCTGGAGCTTCAGTGTCCTATGTCAACTTCGTCAAACTTGAGATGCGGCCTCTGTTTCGTCTTTTTCTTTTTATTGTCATCTTTCCAGTTAAACTGACTGAAACCATTGACCGAATTTTGAATGATTATAGTTTACATTTAATGATCTATGAGGAGGAGCCTGAATGCTGTGTCCTTGCAGTGCTTGATAAAGAAGGATAGAGAGGACCAGAATGATCCCACGATCAGTGAATTCTACAATAAATTGGCCACTGCATATGAAGATCCAGCTATGAAGCCAACACAATATTCACTAAGCACCGATTCGCGCAGCACTCCCCTTCTTCAGGCTGCAGAAGTTGAGAACCTAGCTTGACGAGGAATTTCTTCTTGTATATTACCAGAGTTCCCGAGTTTGTTTTGAGTGATTTGCGTTGGTGACGTGAGAAAAACCTGTCTATCCAATACTAGCGTAAAGTTTGATTCAGAAATTATCCATTGTTTTGGGGCTGTTCTTGAACTTGAAGTATCAAGTGCGTCCATCAGCATTTACCGGTTTGGCCTTTGGCATTGGGGGTTATGGAAGGTGCATCAGTATTGTATGGGTTCTGTTGCTAGATATGTATCCTTGGCCAGCATAAGTATAGAGATGAGCACATGTATCAAAGGGTTTGTAAAGACTGAACTGGGTGATTCTTTGTTCTGATTTCCAAAGGATTGATTCTGAAGGATGAATTACTTTAGAAATATGCAACTCTCTCTCTCTCTCTCTCTAAAATCACAGCCTCAATTCAATACAAGTTCACATTTATGACTGTGTTTTATTGTAAGTATCACAATCACTGTTGGGAAAAAAAAAAACACTTCTACACCAGAAGCTACTACTCTACCAAATGAACTCCAAATGGTTTAACAAGAAATAGCTATCAGAATGTCAGCCATATATGCTCAAACCATCTCATCATCACACTTGTTTATGTTACTGTGTATGTATTTTCTTTCCGGGTTGGTGCGAATAATCACTCTTATTCTTATGACTAAGGAAAGAACTTTTGATTACCTGCCTTGCTTATGTATAACCGAGTCCTTTTGATTTCTAAAAACTGATTACTCATCCTTAACTTTTCGAGGGATCCTTTATCAACGGTCGTGAATAACTGATTTTTTTTCTTTCAATCTTTTCGACCTGAGTTCTATAAAAGCAAGTAAAAAAAGATTGAGAAACAAAGCCATCTGATTCGATTCGTTCTCGGTAGCCATGAGACGATTGATGCCTACAAAAGCCCGTGAGCTTGTTATTCGACATAGATTTCTCGAAATTGAGCTATAACAAGAGGATGATGTTGACTTTGCTAGGGTTGTATGTCTTCTTCCTTTCACAACATTATTCCTTCCCATCACACCAACGGCCTGAGGGTGCAAATGGGCGGGTTCTTCCACTAACTGACTAAATAATGTGGTTCCAATGTATCCTCACCATATATTACCCTTTTTATTAAATTGTTTGTTAACTACAATGCTGCAAACTTACAAAACAACAAACGAAATAAAGGCGTGCTTTGTCACCATCTCCACTTCCCTTATCTTTTCTCCTGTACGCCGTACCGTCCCAACAATATTTGCTCCAGTCTCGCCCCTCCCCCCTGTAAAGTCATCTAATTTTGCCTCCAATATTTCTTGGTATTAGCTCCCCAATTTTCTTAATTTTGCAGTCCCCTAATATTGGAATAAAATATATATATGCATACGATACCATGTGGTCATTCATCTTAATATGTAATGATATGTACACATTTTGTGGACCATAATAAATGCCATTTTGTTTTACGTTCTTAATATCGGGTATAGTTATAATTTGTGATATGTAACGATGGCATCAAACGGGTCATTAGGGTTTTCCATTAGGTGCTCG
Organism: Syzygium jambos; assembly: GCA_031216235.1. Classification (NCBI taxonomy): domain Eukaryota; kingdom Viridiplantae; phylum Streptophyta; class Magnoliopsida; order Myrtales; family Myrtaceae; genus Syzygium; species Syzygium jambos. Next base: position 19,057,312 of record CM062228.1, read on the forward strand.
TTAGCTGTTAAAATAGCACGAAATGACCTGGTCTTCGCAAATGGGTAAAGAATAGGGGTCAACTCAGGAATGTCACTGTCTGGGCTCGATATCATCACACTATCTTAGATTAAATTAAATTAGTAATGAAATGGGGGCATGATCGCATTGTTTGGTTGATAAATCCCTCATGAGATGAGATGAGAGAGAGAGAGAGAGAGAGAGAGAGAGAGAGAGAGAGAGAGAGAGAGAGAGAGAGAGCATATTGTATGCACAAATGGCAGTTTGTGTCACCTTTGTGGTGGGGGGGCTTTGGGAAGACCGTTCTTGTTGGTCTCATTTCGAAACGACAAGAAGAAACGAAGTAAATCCATCTCCACAAGGCTACTTAACCAAAGTCGTTCCTTGGGAATCTTTCCATTTAGCTACACGATGATATGCTGAGCACTTGGTTAACTCAACTAAAGTTTACCCGTGCTCTAGTTAAATTCCGATTAACCGTGGTTAAAAAGTATATAGATGAGCCAACAGGTTAATTAAGTGATTAAGAGCTTAGATTGGATATCCTAGTTTTTCTCGTTCGTAGTATCCTTTAGAGTTTGGGCCATGTTCACATGTCGATGAAGATTAGTTGAGTCAAAAGGTTTAGACGTCTCGTTATTACATTTTGTCGAATGATCAAGGAGAAACAAATAAAAGAGCAATTTTCGTGTTTGGTCTAATGAGATTTATACACTTTTAGTGCACTTGTGTCAAATGGAGATCCATTTTAGAAACTCAAATATTGTTACATTTATCTTACTAAGGAGGTTTGCATGGCTCGTGCTAAAGACTCTGCTCCAAACAATTTCACTTGGGAAATATCATGATTTTTTTTTGGTCGAAAATATCATGAGTTGATCAAGCAACCTTTAAAAGGGCATATTCCAAATTCAGCTATTAATATTTATTTAATTCACTCCAGAAAAGGGTTGGTAGTTCAAAGATCATTATCCACCTCTTGTCCGTTCAACAGTTGCACCAGGTAAGAATTACAGTCTGTGCTCCGGTTTTGGTTGATTTCAACGTGCGAGTTTCATAGCCAGTAACATACAAAGGAATGAGATCCAAAGCAACGGGTCCCCATCACTCCTTTACTTAGATACATTCTATGCAATCCTCGTAGTTAGCCATGAGAAGACAACACTAAATTTGAATCAAACGAGACTCGTGGCGGATCACCTAAACAATGCATGCGATCCGCACATGCTAATGTTCAGATCGCTCGTAATAGTCTTGACTAAATCCTCGATTACCCACGTATCATAGAACAAGTCGCTTTTGAAGATGAGCTCGGCTAATATGTTCTCACCCCCACGACGCGGTAACTTTTGTAACTTATCCGCCTTCGCCGTTCCATTAAGTAAGAAAATTGTCTATTTGTGATGCAAGAACAGGCCCAAAATGTGTGTGGTAGATGAAAAAGAGATGGTTTTGGTGCCCCTAGGATTAGATCGGAGTTAAGCATCCGCTCAAATTGCACCATCTAGTAGATACAAACACGCGTATAGATTTAGTCTATGCCAATTTTATATCTGCTTAGCAAAGGAAGAGCTCCACTTGGGCGACAAAGGAGCCAAATTTGAAAGAGAACAAGGATGTGGAGACGAGAATGACTAATCATTCACTTCTATACTCTCGTTTGACAAAGTCATAACCCAAGTTCATATAAATGTCAGGACGCAAGACCAGAGAGAGAGCAAAGTGAGTCAAACCACACTCATCTTCAAGAAATCACAAAGCTTGATCACCATATTCACTAGTGGACTCAAAAAACATGGCAAGGAAAAGAAAGTCTGTTGAAGCCATGCCAGAGAACCCCAGTGAAGAAACCATGACTTGGGACCAGATGGTGAAGGAGGCCGCTGCGGCCGCCGCGTTGGGTGGCGCCAGGAGGGCCCGGAAGCGGTTCATTGGGGTCCGCCAAAGGCCATCGGGCCGGTGGGTGGCTGAGATCAAGGACACCATACAGAAGATAAGGGTGTGGCTCGGCACGTTCGATACGGCGGAGGAGGCGGCGCGAGCCTATGACGAAGCGGCTTGCCTGCTCCGCGGGGCCAATACCCGGACAAACTTCTGGCCTTGCTCTCCATCGGCATCTTCGTCTCCTGCTCTTCCCTCGAAGATCACGAACCTTCTCCTCCAAAGGCTCAAAGCCAGGAAAACCTCTCTGGCTTTGAACACGGATGCACTAATCTGCCAAGAGCAGAAGCAGCCAAGGGAAGATCTTACACCAGATGCCGCGGATTTTTCCGATATACAGTTCTCTGATTATCTTAACGATCCTGAGGACTACACAACAGAACACAACATCATTAATGATGCGATTACAAGTCATTACGTAACGAATACCGTGTCCTCTTTGAATTTCAAAGAAGACCCGGGGAGGAGAGAAGAGAAAGAAGAGCATTTCGACTACAGCATGAGTGATGTAACACAATCAAACGGTGATGATGGCAATCTTGGTGGAGACGGAGTAGAAGATGCTGATGAAGAAGATACCGATCTCAGGGTATTGGATCTTCAGTTTCTTGACGACTTCAGATCGTCTTTCTATTACTCTCCTTTCGAGATTGCTGAAGAGATCTCCCAGCCAATGGAACAGGAAAATGATGGAGAAGAGCCTTCGATTCTGACAGCTGCCATGAAAAGAATGAAGTACGAGAGAAAGTTTTCGGCTTCTCTCTACGCCTTCAATGGGATTTCCGAGTGCTTGAAACTGAAACTAGGATCGAGAACTGTTATGGCGAGGGCAAATTCCGATGAACTGGCAAAGCTCCAGAATGCATGTGACAAGAAGAAAGAGGAAGAGAAGCCAGTGGGAGATGGCTTCCTGAAACTGATGGCAGAAGGAGGAAACCCAGAAACCCCAACTGATACATTCGCTTCATCGTCTTCTTCTTCTTCTTCCTCGTCTTCAAGCAACGAAGGTGAATCATCGCTTTGGAGCTCCCTTGACCTTCCAACCATTTGCTTTGTCAACTGAATAGTTCAAGCTCTATTTCAAAGTCATACTGATGATCTTTTTTTTTCTTCTAGTAAAGGTACTCAACTTCAGTCATGTTTCCTTATAGGTTTAAACTGACGTAGTTTCCAAGTTTTACGTCAGAGAAAGAAATGTAGAACGGTTATAAGCCTCCTGCTGAGGCGTTAACATCTCAATTTTCTCCATGACAAGTTGGCTGAACTCTATAGGCCAGCATTAACACGCAGCATGCTTTGCTTTTGCGTTTTATTGTAGTGAGCTAATGATCGCTTTGCATCTGGTTGTGCATCATAATAAGAAGAATGGTTCATGAATTTACCTGGAAAGCATTCGTGATTGAAAGTGCCTGTGTGCTTAAGTAGTTAACACTGGTACCTCAGATACAATCTTACTTTTTTTTTTCGGACGAAAGACAATCGTACTTCAGTTAGTTGTTTTATAGCACTCTTGGAACTGATCATACTAAACCATGTGCGGGTAGGATTGCATATGTTATCTGCTGGCAGCAGATCTATCCAAAAAACCATGCAGTGAAAAGCTTTGTTGCGGAATATCATTGCCGAAATAAGATGAGAAATACTCGCGTAGGAGACAAACTAATTAATCCCCAAAGATCGGGTATAATGAATTATCCACAAGAATATACAAGGAAAGCCGATGCAGTCCAGCCAAAAAAAAAAATTCCGCGATACCAAATGGAAAAGGCCAATAAAGTATAAACATATTGAGAGCAGAGATATTTAAGGATGAATCAGGAACTAAAAAGCGAAGCAGAGAGCCTGCAGTACCCGTCTATGGATAATATGCAATCCAACTATCATGAAGTTGTAAACAAACCTAACCCTGCCTTTGACTACTTAGCAAAACATATAGGGCCCGGCCTTCACCTTCAAGTATAGGGTTACTTAGAGGAAAGAATGTCTCAGTACATAATCCATATTCTGAAGTACTTCATACAATCAAGCAAACCTCGTCTTGCCAACACAAATTTACTACAATCAACCATCCCGTGTATCAGCCAAATTGTTCCATGAATGCATGCATTGCAGTGAAAAGGTGCTTCAAAGTTTATTAACACCAAGCACAGAACTTTAAGGGATTCAGAATTGCCACACAACTTGAGAATTCATATGCTGATCAAGGCCTTTGTCTTCTAACCTCCATCATTTAATGCGTCCACCAATAAAATTGGATCTCTCTACAAAGGAGAACCCATCACAATCTCTTCCGCATTCCATGAAGATGCTGCAGGTCTGCTGCCGCCACCACACGCGAGGCTTTGTCATCATAAGCCAATCCATAATGGTATGGTTATGGCCAGAGTACACGCTATTAAGAATGAAAGTTCCACTCCATGCACAAGCTGTACTCTATGGTCCAATGCGTCAAATCAGTATATTAGTTAAAAGAAACTTAGGTGATTAAGCTGTTACGGCTGCTTAACTGGAAAATGCCAATGGTGAATCAAATGAATATGATACATGCATGAAGCATGCTTTCTCCTACATGGAACTGTACATCTTTTAAAAAGTTTTAAATGTCAAGGAGGAATTTATGTACCTCAAGGCATATATATGTACAAGTGCTGTCTAGTTCCTCACGATTCAAATTTGTGCATTGTAATGGGAAGACCAATATAAATTTAACTCTGCTTCCTGTGCTGTGTCGAGTAGTTCATTCTTTATAATTGTAAATATATATCGACTCTGTCAGCTGTTTCGTTACCTCTTCCAATAAACTTCTCTGAAATGATATCAGACAATTTATTCTTCTGAACCAATGTAAATCTGTGTCTTGGGGGCCCAGCAGGGCTGAAATTAGCCAAACTATACTCATGCATGTCGAATAGAATCAAACATAGCATTCACATTACAAATGATCCGTCTAAGTGTACAAGTAAAATTGTCTAGAACCAAATTTTAGCTGTTAACAAAAACAATATCATACAGCTGTGTAAGCACATTGGGAGAACAAGCCTCAGTAATCAGGAATGGAAGCAAAGCGATAACCTTCAGCACCCCTCCATGAATAATATGCGATCCGAGTCTCATAGAAACCTGTAAACACTTTTGGCAGTGTTATCAGAAACAGTCCCTAGTGCAAAATCAAAATCATTTATGAAGAAGCTCTTACTTTATGAACAGATCGCAGACAAAAGCATATGTGGACTATGTAGATGTTGGCATGACATAAATAGCAGTATATGTGAACTATGTATTACCCCAAAAGTGTATGCTATTTTGTCAAAGAAAAGTCCCAACCATCAACCCCTAAAATTATCTGCAATGTAGTTTGATGAGTAAAAGATCCAGTATGAAAAGTCAAACTTTTTCAGGTTTAAAAAATAAGAAATATCTAAGTAGTAGAATCAGAATTGATGAACCATATTTAGGTAACTATATCAATTTATATCTTTGCTTCTTATCATGTCATTCCATCTATTACTTTCAGAACTCTCATAGGTCGTGCCGCACTTATGGGACTTCCAAATTTCCATGTCATGAGAAACATTATATATAAACCTGAACCCTCTCTCTCTCTCTCTCTCTCTCTCTCACACACACACACACACACACACACACACACACACACACACACACACACACACACACACACATGCTTGAGGAGGTAAAATAAGTATTTATCCAGACTAGCTCTTAGAAATGAACAAAAAATCACACCTCCTTGCACAATGGACTCATTGAAATAAATCATAACAAGTAGCAGACATAAATTACCACCAAGAGTTTCAGTTTACCTGGAAGAAAAGTGAGAATTCCAAGGACTAAGAGGCCATATCCCTGGGACTTCTCACCACCCATGTGACCCGTTAAGATGAAGATGGAAAGAAAGAGAAGCAATGACCCTAGAAGGAGCAAGAAAAGTGCAAGGGCGATGGATTTCCACGGCACTCTATCGAAGTTTCTTGGAGTATAGTCAAACCGAGGATCATATTTCCTTCCCATTCTCTCGTCGTAATCCTCATCTTCATCAGCAGGAAGACGACTGTACCCAACATTGCGCCTAGAAGCCATGCCGGCTAAAAATCACCCTTAGTATTATCCCCGAGGACTTTTACCGTCGCACCTACACAATGTGATGAGGTAACAGAGCTTCAAAGTCAGAGAAGGACATCCTCTTTAATCTCTTAAAAACCAAGACTTGTATTGAACTCATCAAGACTTTGCTCAAATTCCGAGCCTATTAAAAACACGGTTGGATCTATCTACATATCAGACCCAAAAGGAGCAAAATGAAGCTGCTCAAATGGCTGCGATACTTCCACCAGCACTGAACAATAGCTAATGCCGGTTTGCTCTTGCAGCTCACAGAAACTGACTGTTTCCCGCTATTAGCAAACAGATGAGCTCATCACATAGCCAAAGAACACGCGCGCGCGCCCCCTATACAAGATAGTATAAACTTAAAAAGCTCATCTTCAAATCGAACAGCAGTTCTTTTTTCAAGCTCATTCGGCGCGCATCAAAGAAGCAACTTTCCGCTTCAGACCGAAAGCACGAAGATGCCCATTTCTCAACATCAATCGAACTCGGCCATTCGCATCCTCTCGCTTCCCCCGTCGCCTAAAACGACTCGACCACGCTCAAATTCCACAGGTTACCCATAAAAAAAAAGAAGCAATAAGTTCACATTTCTGCAACATTTTCCAGCTAAATTCAACTCAAGCTAGCGCCGATCACGCGCACGAAGCTAACACGAATCGGACCCTAGCAAACAACGCAGGCGACACGCGATAACAAATCGCGACAGCGATATCATCTAAGAATACACACGCAGCGAAGCCCCCGAGAGAGCTAGGGCTAGATTCGGGCGCTGCAAAATGGGATAATCAGAGAAGCATTACCGATCGGGCTCGCTTGTTCCGCCGAAACTCTAGAGACGGAGAAGAAGAAGAAGAAGAAGAAGCGGCAGCGGCAGAAGAAGAAGAAGAAACGAGCGAAGGAGAGGAGTCAGGGGCGAAGAATCAACGCGCCAGATCGGGTCCAATCCGCCATGCGAGACGCCAAGACCTTCGGTCGGAAGGAAGGGAAGTTTCTCTCTTCCTCCCGGTAAAATCAAAAACTGAGGTGAAGGGATCGTGTGCGGGCGGACCCACCCTTGCGGACCCGTTCACGGAGGGTCGGGTCGGATCCTCCATCGGGGCCGGATCTTATTACTATTATACAAAATGGGACTAGGAATCGGTTCGACCCGAACTCGAGAATCAGTTCCCATTCGGGCGGTTTTCTTAAATCGATCCGGGTTTTTGAATGTGTTCAAAAAGAAAAAACATCTTTTTAGAAAAAAAAAATATATATATTTCTAACCATCGAGATTTGAACAACTACTCGGCGAAAATATGTTTTAGTAATAAAATGACGTGATTTTATATTTCATTATAAAAATTTGGATTTTCGATTCCATAATAAAACGGAGAATCGGAAATACATGGTCAACGGATCGGTCCTCGAATTGAAATCAGCCGCCCCTAATGTGAAAAATGACAAGACTACAAGTTTACTTGTTAACATTATAGAAAAAGTGACACTAAATTAACCAAAGTAAGCATTATTATAGAAATATGTGGTGGGCTTGAACTCTTTGTTGGCGGGTCTAGCGCCTCGATAAAGCCATTTTAACGAAAGAAAGGTTATTTGTCAATGATGAACATATAATACAACATCGATTTACCCGTACAAGATCCTTTTTTATTTGAAATTGTTAATTTGTCGTGTGATTTTGTAAATTAACTTTAAAGATCGAAATATGCGTATGTACACTCTTAGAACATTTAAATAGAAGAAGAGCTTCTTGGCGAACACTAAAGAGGTAGGGGGTATTGTACCAGCATTACATCGATTTTAAGATCTATCTCGATTGCAATGTGTTTAAACCCGAACAAGATTGGCTGGTTCCATTGGGAATCAAACCACGATTCAGTTTTTACTTGAGAATTGGAATGGTCAAGAATGCATCAAAACTAACACTGACCTAATTCAACAATAAACCTGGTGAACCGATCACCAGTTTGATCGGTCCTTAGATTTAAAGATGACAAATGGTTCAACCGGCTGACCGCCCTAACCGGTTCTTTGATCGGTCTGGGTTTGAAAACGCTAGTTCTCGGCTTGTCGATTGTACAACCAACAAAGGAGGGATGGGAAGCGGCGCACAAACTCCATGCCTTTCGCAATCTAAAGTCACTTCATGCATGGGTAATAATGGAAGCCTAAAGTTATTTCACTTTCCATAATTATTAGGTTACATTTGCCATTCAAGAGATAAAAAGTCAAAATATGATAAAAAAAAATCCTATCTCGTGTTTAGTTTTTGCCCAAGAAAGGATAAAAATAGGATATAATGGGATATAGTCCGAATAAAAATATCCTATAGAAAATGTGAGATAAAGTTGGATAAGATTTCACATATCGATAGTATAGAAGTTATTTTTTTCAAATAACAAACTTCTTAAGTTAATTCTAATAAAATAATAAGTATATATAAAAAAATATTTTGAATTCTAATATAAAAAAATAAAATTCAAAATAACAAAAAATCATTTTTATCTATTCCTATTTTTTATATACTTGAATGTATGTATATTCTGTATAAAATATATAGTATTTATATTTATTACAAAGTTTTGGTATATGAATATATCTTATAATTTAATAATTTTTTTATTAAGGAATGATGGAAGGAATAAAAAAGAAGCAAAAAAAGAAAAGAAATAGAAAAAGAGAGAGAGAAAAATAATAAATGAATAAAAATGAAGTAGAAGAACCTAAATTTTAAATGAACTTGAAAAAAATCTTTCTAATTGTTGAAGCGTGAGGGGCAATGAAATTTCCAAAAAACCTCTTCCTTCTTCCTATCAGTAGCTCGTGTTGAAGCCTCACAACTCCGCCCTAGTTTTTTGGTTCCCTTTAAATCTCCATGAAATGATAAGAGATTCGAAGCTCCTTCTTTTTCGTAACTCTCTAGTTCACTAAGCAGTAAAAAAGTCAAAGCTCGTTCTCCTTTATAAACGAGGGAAAAAGTCACAAAATGCCTCAAACTATACTTATTGTGATACATTTACTATGAACTCTTTTTGATGATATCAAAAATCCCATGTTATGTTCATTATGAGATATTTATCCTAAACTTTTTTATGACATAGAAAAATCTAAAGTTATACCTATGTGACACATTTACTCTCTATCAAGATCTTATTAGATGATTTTTCTACCAAAGCAACATCATTTTTATTTGATTTAAGTCACGTGGGCGTTATGTCAATACCGTTTGCTTTCCGACGTCCATGTAGACAGATTTTTAATGACTTTCATTGACATAATTTTGACGGAAGGTAAATGTGTTACACAGGTACAAGTTTGAGATTTTCAGTGTCACAAAATTTTTTTTTTGGCAAATATATTACACCGGGTATAGTTTAGAATTTGTAGTAGCTCTCGTCCGATTGAATATCACCATTTCCCTTGCGAAATTAAAGGCACGGCGCAAGAAAATTTTATGAAAGCAGCAATGATCATCTTGATCAAGAAAAGCGATCAGCGACCTGCAAAACGTGGAATAACACAGACTGACGGTGATAAAAGCGAGAAGATTTGGAGTTGCATCTAAGCAAGAAATACGGACGGCCTTCTTGTTGTGAGGACAATGAATGCGAGTAGACACACGTCAGGCAGGCGCTGTGGCCCGCAATTTTAAAAGTGGGGGCGGGGGCACTTCGAAACGAGTTTCGGATTCGGACGAAATCTTGCGGCTCTCTCTCGGTGCTTCGTTGCTTGCTCTCGAAGAAGATTTCCGTCACGCCCCTCACTTTTGACTAAAGTAATTGGGCCAAAACGGAAACGCAAGAAGGAGAGCAAATTCGGAAATACTGGGTTTTTACGATGATTGTATCCCGCGATGAAGCTTTATCGTCCTGCAATCTGTCATGCCAATTGATCTCGATCGCGTGGAAACGTCGCGTGAAATGAAGCTTCATTATCGTGCAATCCATGAAGCCAAGCGATCTCAACTACGCGTGTCAATGCATTTGTAAAAATATATTAGTCTTTAGTGATCGTATTGGATCTTGACTATTATCGACATCGCTAGTTTAGATACCTGTTAAATAAACGGATAAGGTATATGAGTTTTTTTCTATTAGGCTCTTGTTATATACATTTGGATCTATCGAAAAAATTCAGTATGGTACATCAAGATATTTGTAATGCCAGATCTGGGACGTGTACTAAATAACGTGTTTCCTCCTCCCATTAAGGTTGCCTTCATCTCGAAGCAGTCCCAAAAAGCATCTTGTTTTTCTCCTTCCGATGCAGCGTAGGCTTCGTTTCCGAGCGTCTTTCCTTCTGTCATGGAATTCAACATGCATGTGGGATATTTCCCCTTGATTCTACTCCTCCTTAGATTGCATTGAAAGGGATTCGATGTTACCAGCTGCTGAAGGTGGACTGCTACGAGATCTATCCCTTGGTAAAAAACAAAAGATGAAAAGTTGCCGCTGCATTTACCACTCTTCTAGCTAATAAGCTTTGCATTGTCCAACTCCTCAAGGGGAAAGCTTGTGAAAGCTGCGGCCTTAACACGAGTATTTAAGATCCTTGCCCATCCCAGCCTCCACCAGTCCGCCTCTCGCAAAGAACCCGACATTTGATCTGATCACCATCGTCTCTTGATGGCCGAAGCATCATCATCCTCATGTAGAGTGGATATCAGATCCGCCTCCCCGGCACCCATCTACACCAGAACCACCTCTTCCAAATCCAACCAACCACCGCGTCCCGCCACCATTCCCTTCTCGATCTACACTGCCAAGCTCTTCGTCTACGTCGTCACTACATGCGTCCTTTTCTTCATCCTCTCCCAAATCTCCCTCCTCCGATCTCAGTCGGCTCCTTCCCCTCGATGGCCTCTCTCTTTCGTCCACCAATGGCAAAGAGTAATCCTCGATGCCACCTACATCGTCGCTCCCGACCCCGCCACCGCCACTGCCACTGCCACTGCCACCGCCACCACAGCTGATAAACTCGAGGCTGCGGCCAAGAGGCTTCGCGAAGGTGTCACATTCCTCCCGCTCAAGGACCTGCGCTTCGCCGACCAACCCACCGAGGGACACACCTGGTTCATGAGCTCCCTCAATGATACCAGCATCGGCGGCGGGCCCCAGCACCTGCGCTTCCCGTCGGACAGCTCAAAGGGCCGGGTGCTATGCCTCAAGGGACGCGACTTCCATGACGGATCGCGGAACTACTACGCCCTCGCGTGGCCCGAGTTCCTCCCACACGATGCCATCTTCATGAGTGGCCTCACTTTCGTGTCCTACAACCACTATGACTATGACAACATATGGCACGGCTTGTCGACGATTTTCCCGTTCGTGGCGTGGCACCAGGGGCAAAGCTGCCGCCGCCTGCCCGAGCGGTGGGTGTTGTACCACTGGGGTGAGCTCCGGCCCAAGATGGCCCCATGGCTGAGCAAGCTGATGGAGGCGACGTTCGGGAAGCCACCGTCGGTAGAAGTGTTTGATAAAATCAAGGAGGACACCTCCGTCTGCTTCGAGGACACTGTGGTGACAAGGCACAGCGAAGGAGGGATGTCTATGGAGAGAAGGATCGAGGCCTACGAATTGTTGAGGTGCAGCGTGAGGAGATATTGCAACTTGAGCTCGGAGGTCGATGGTGATGTTAACAAGGTTAACACAATACGATTGACCTTGTTGATGAGACGAGGAGCGAGGTCATTCAGGAACGAGTCGGCCGTGGTCGGGATTTTCCGGAGGGAGTGCGATAAGGTCGAAGGTTGTCGTCTTACGGTGGCTCACTCCGACGATCTCAGTTTCTGTGATCAGGTCAGTGCGTAAAACCTGAATTAGTCCTTGTTTGGATTAGCACGATTGTTGTTTGACACTCAACTAAAAACTTTGTAGTTTGAAGATCCAAATAGAAAAACCAGGGTCTTTTCCGTTAGATATTTCTTATGTAAATTGTAGTGTATTCCTTCTGACTCTTTAGTGAAAATGAGTCGAGTAACATAGGTAGTGGTCAACTTAAAGGTAGAGGGACATAGTTCCACACCATTAGAACAACACATTCAAGGACTGCATACATATTAGGCGTTGACGGACCATGTTAGATGACAAACCGAAAATCCCATTGTACGGAATGACCAATTACGGTAAAATGAGGTCCAATTCAATGACATATACTAAGCAAATCGCAGAAGTTAATTGACCTTGGCATCCACTTATCTTACAAGTAATTAACCACTAAAGTATGTTGGGTTTGTGGGGTTACTTTTGTTTGAAACGAGCAACATTATGCAGGTGAAGCTGATGAGCACGACAGACGTGTTGGCGTCGCCACACGGGGCACAGCTAACCAATCTGTTCATCATGGACCGGGACAGCAGTGTGATGGAATTCTACCCCAAGGGGTGGCTGCGCTACGCCGGGGTTGGCCAATATGTGTATCAGTGGCTGTCAAGCTGGTCGGGGATGAGGCACCAGGGCGCCTGGCGGGACCCGGTCGGCGAGGGGTGTCCCTACCCGGAGGGCGACATCAGATGCTTCGACACCTACAAGAACGGCAAGATCGGCCACAACCAAACCCATTTTAGCGAGTGGACGAGAAAGGTTCTTGACGAGGTGAAGTTGAGAAAGACGGGAGATACCATTCCGAAGAGGAAGCAGGACCCGACCGGCGCATGTGCTTGCAACTGATGATTCCGGTATACTGTTTTCAAATTTTCCATGATACGCATCTGTTTTTTCCCCCAACTTTTTCCCGCTATTAGCAAACGGATAAGCTCATCACATAGCCTAAGAAAATCCACATAGCCCTCCCATACAAGATAATATAAACTCAATGCTCATCTTCACATTGAACAGTATAGTTCTTGTTTCAAGCTCATTCGGTGCGTATCAAAGAGCCAACTTTATGCTTTAGACCAAAAGCATGAAGATGCACATTTCTCGGCATTAATTGAACTCGGTCCATTCGCATCCGCTTGCTTCCCCTTCGCCTAAAACGACTCAACCACACTCATCGTTCCACCGGTTGTCCAAGAAAAAAAAAAAGCATAAAGTTCACATTTCTGCGAATTGAATGGAAAAATCAGGAATATGAGGTCGCAAGGTCGGTTCTCGAATTGAAAATCGATCGCCCCTAACGTGAATAATGATAACGCACGAAATCTTTGGATAAATAGGCGAGTTTCTTTTAACTGACGGTTATCAAGGGTTCCAAAGATCCTTGACATGGTTCCAAAAATTAGCCTCCACAATTGATGTCCACTTTACAAGTTTACTTTGTATTATTTGTAAAATAGTATACTAAATTAACCAAAGTATACATTCTTATAGAAATATGTGGTGGGCCTCAACTTTTTGTTGGTCTAATGCCCCGATAACATTATTTTTAACGATCTCGGTTTTTATGAAAGAAAGGTTATTTGCCTATAATGAACATATGACTTAAATTTCATTTGAATTGATAAGTGATTGGATATTAGTTTATTTTCTTTACCTTCTACAAAGTTACTCCATATTTTATGATGTGATAAAATAAGAATAATAAATTTACAAAGTTAAATTTTTATATTCGACTTTAGCACTTTTTCAGACCAAAAATAAAATATCTTATTTGAACTATCGATTTACTCGCATGAAATATTTTTTCATTTGAAATTCTTAATCTGCCGTGTCATTTTCCAGATTAATTTTAGAAACCGACATTTGTATCCGCATGCTACTAGAAAGAACATTTAGGCTCCGTTCGTTTGCCAGAAAATATTCTCCTTTTGGAAAATATTTTCTTAGAAGTCATTTTCCTGAAAAATATTTTCCTTGAACATAATTTTCTGGTGTTCGGCTAAAATTTAAAAAAGTTTCGGAAAATATTTTTTGGTATTCAGTGACCGCCGATCTGGCGGCGTCCGGCGACTGGCGGCGGTGATCGGCAATCGGGGGCGGTCGACGGCGGCGGCCGGCGATCGGCGGCGGCGCGCGGTGATCGGCAATCGGCGGCCGGTCGACGGCGGCGGCGGCGGCGGCGGCCGGCGACCAGAAAAGTGACTTTCCTCCCTTGCCAAAGTAGCAATAAACGTCTTGATTAAGAAAAGTGCCTAATATTCAAAATCATTTTATATTTCGCCAAACAGTTGTCGTCTTTCCTCCCTTGCCAAAGTAGCAATAAACGTCTTGATTAAGAAAAGCGATTAGCAACGGGATGTCTTCTTTCCTAAGTAACATTAACACGCGATACACGACACACGACACGGCATGACACGACACTTGACACGTTATTTCTCAAAAATACAGAATTCTGATCTTGTGTCCGAGCATATCGGTCGCGTGTCCGAGCGTGTCGGACACGTGACACGTGTCGGACACCGCTTCCGACGCTCAAATAGCGTGTCGGAGCATCCTAGCTTCTTACACGGCGCAAAACCCTTGTCTTGCGTGGAATACACAAAATAACGATGAAAAGAAGCGAAGAAAAGTAAATTATTATTTTTTGGGGGGGTCGCCCTTTTCGAAGTGCGGGCCACAGCGCATGCCTGACGCGAGCGTGACACGCTGACGTCACGGATGCGCTGTGGATCGCAATTAGAAAAAGGGCCGCCGAAGCAAGTGGGACTTTAATTGCTTGTTCTTGAAGAAGATTTTCCATCACCGATCTCGATTTTGACCAAGTAATAGGGCGAAAGAGGAAACCCCAAAAAAAGGGAGAGCAATTCGGAAACGCTCGCACGCCGCCTTGATGCATACAAGTTTAAGATCAGGACCGTTGATCTCACGACGAATTAGAAACGGTTACCTAATCATTGCTCTAAATTTATGTTATGTATCGAGCATTAAATTCTATGAATCTCATGTAACGTCCGCATGCGGTTGAGATCAACCGGCTCTGTGTACATCGGCTGAGATTACATGACCATAAGGCTTTATTGAGGGGGTCTAACTATACTAAACGGATATATTTTATCGCAAAATGACAATCGATGGTCAATGCGTTTGTAAATACACTAGACTTTAGCGACGGTATCGGATCTTGACTGCCGTCAACATCTCTGGTTTAGATGCCTCATCGAACGGACAAACTTATGAGATATGTCGAGATTTTCCGACGGGCTCTTGTCGTACATGTTTGGATAGATTATAAGCATAAAATTGCCATATCTATTGAACCGATTCAGTTCGATATCACTCCCTGAAATGTTTTAGCATGGAATTGAAGACGGAGACCGAGGGAGGGAGGGACGCGCGACGACGTGTTTCCTCCCATGCAGGTTGATCAATCCCCATCTTCTCTTGATGGCCATCATCCCCGTGCAGAGTGGACATCAGAGCCACCTCCCTCCCACCCATCTACACCCCAACCGGCTTCTCCAAACCCAGCCAGCCGCCACGGCCTGCCGCCGCCGTTCCCTTCTCGATCTACACCGCCAAGCTCCTCGTCTACGTCCTCTCCACGGGCGCCCTCCTCTTCGTCCTCTCCCAGATCTCCCTCCTCCAAATCTCAGTCGACTCCTTCCCCTCAATGGCCTCTCTCTCTCTCTCGTGCACCGATGGCGAAAGGTCATCCTTGACACTGCCTCCGTCGTCGCTCCCGACCCCACCACCGAGAGGCTGCGGGACGCGGTCACCTTCCTCCAGCTGAAGGACCAGCGCTTCGCTGACCGACCCGCCGAGGGCCACACCTGGTTCATGAGCTCGCTCAACGATACCAGCATTGGCGGCTGGCCCCGGCACCTGCGCTTCCCGTCGGACAGCTCGACGTCCATGACGGCTCGCGGAACTACTATGCTCTCGCATGGTCTGACGCCCTCCCACACGACGCCGCCTTCATGAGCGGCCTCACTTTCGTGTCCTACAACCACTACGACTACGGCAACATATGGCACGGCTTGTCGACCGTGTTCCCGTTCGTGGCATGGCACCAGAAGCAAGGCTGGCACCACCTGCCCGAGCGTTGGGTGCTGTACCACTGGGGCGAGCTCCGGCCCGGAATGGCCCCATGGCTGAGCAAGCTGATGGAGGCCACTTTCGGGAAGCCACCCTCTGTAGAAATGTTTGATAAAATCGAGGAGGACGGCTCTGTCTGCTTCGAGGATGCTGTGGTGACGAGGCACAACGAAGGAGGGATGTCTATGGAGAGGACGATCGAGGCCTACGAATTGCTGAGCTAGGTGCAGTGTGAGGAGATACTGCAAATTGAGCTCGGAGGACGACGGTGATGGTAACAAGGGTAACACGATACGTTTGACGTTGTTGATGAGACGGGGAACGAGGTCGTTCAGGAACGAGTCGGCGGTGGTCGGGATTTTCCAGAGGGAGTGCGATAAGGCCGAAGGCTGTCGGCTCACGGTGGCTCGCTCCGACGATCTCAGTTTCTGTGACCAGGTCGGTGCATAAAATTACGGTGAAATGAGATCCAATTCAATGGCACAAAATTACGATGAGGTCCAAATTCGCTCCGACGAATAATCCACACCATTCGAACAAACATCCAATGAGTGCTTGCATGTTAGGCGTTGACACACCGTGTTGGATGACAAACCGAAAATCTCAATGTATGGAATGACCAATTACGGTAGAATTAGGTCCAATTCACTGGCATATGCTTAGCAAATCGCACATGTTGATTGACCTTGGTTTCCACTTATCTTGCAAGTAAGTAATCACTAAAGTATGTTGGGTTCGTGGCCGGGGTTTATTGTGCTTGAAACCAATAAATATTATGCAGGTGAAACTGATGAGTACGACGGACGTGTTGGCGTCGCCGCCGCACGGAGCGCAGCTGACCAATCTGTTCATCATGGACCGGAACAGCAGTGTGATGGAGTTCTACCCCAAAGGGTGGCCGCGCCACGCCGGTGTCGGCCAATACGTGTACCGATGGCTGTCGACCTGGTCGGGGAAGAGGCACCAGGGCGCCTGGTGGGACCCGATCGGCGACAAATGTCCCTACCCGGAGGGCGACATCAGATGCTTCAACATTTACAAGAACGGCCAGACCGGGCACAATCAGACCCATTTTAGCGAGCGGACGAGAAAGGTTCGTTCTCGGTGAGGTGAAGCTAAGAAAGAATGCAGATACCGTTCCGAAGAGGAAGCAGGACGCCATGGGTGGTTGTGCTTGCAGCTGATAATTCTACCCATAACATACACATTTGTTTTCTTCCCCAATTTTTTTTTGTGAAATATTACATCAATGCATTACGATAGAGTTTCGCTTAAATAGCTCTTCGTTTGGGGGTGGGTTTAAGCCGAGAGATAGTTTAGTGGTTTCCTTTGCAAAACCATGAAAAATTGTTTAGGGCAGAGGGGCAAGTGATTAGACCACATGCTTAATGGATTAACAAAGATGATGAAGGTGATGATGACGAGGCTAAAGGATTTATTTACAATCGGTCACTCCGACCGTATTACCTGGTGATTATATATTATGCGTGGTGAGCCTGACAACAATTGAAATTGCGCATGCATATTATCAATATTAAAAATTTAATGCACCTGTATTTTTCAATTATATCTTGAAATTCTGTATAAATCACGTGATGAGAAGTTTCGACCCCATCAAGAAGTAAGTGAGAGCAATTGTATCCAACATATATTACATGCATCTAGTGACGCACGCAGACGTGTCAAATGGATGAATCGAGTCGGATCGAAATTGGTTCGACCCAAATTGATATATTTTCGTGCAATACAAATTTAGTGACACATATCTGACTCGACACATATGCTAAAACAATTATAGACTTAACCGAATCTAAGAAAAGTCATACCCGAATTAAGGTGAGAGCACAGAATGAAGAAGTGCTAGAGAGAGTAAACAGATAGCAATAGAGGTGGGTTGAGTCTAAATATGTTGTGAACCCATTTAATACCCATATTGTTTTGAGTTTTACAATTCTAAATCCATTTATGATCTATTACTAAATAACCAATCCATATAACAACTCAGCCCATCAAATATGGGTTATGAAATGAATCTATTAACTCATTTTGATAGGTCTACATGTGACATGCACATCCACCACATCCTACTTATATGACCTATCATATTTACTTTAATAAGCTCTTGTTGAATGGTTAAATAAGAACGATTTTTTGAAATTCCTAAGCCGTCCTGTCATTTCGTAAATGAACTTAATTTACAGGACTTCATTTTGTGTCTGCACATTACTAGCAAGAACATTTAAATAGAAGAAGAGGAGAAAATGTTGAAGTAGTTTTAAAGCACCACCTCAACGCTGACGTGGCGGCTTACCTTTTTAACCCATATCCAATTAAAACTTGTCACATAGACACTGACCTGGAATTAAAAAGATACAAATATAATTTTTTCTCTCTTCCTCCCTCTCCCTCCATTGCTACAGTTCAGATATGGCCGAAGTCATGGCGACCACAGGGAGATGGAGCCGACCAGATCAAGCTGGTGACAACATTGGTCCACGACTGACAAGGTGAGATTTGGAGCCGTGGTCCATGGCTAACCCACCATCTCAGTTGCGGCGGCTCACGGTCGTTAGCTGTCCATGGCCGAGCCACCCCTTCATGGTTGCTCACGTTTAGGCTCGTCCGTCGCCAAATCTAGAAGTGGCTGTCATCGTCTTTGGCTTTGTCTTTCTCCATGCGTCTATTCATCTCGTCTTCGGCCACCGGCTAGATCTGGTCACTTCGTCTTCCCGCCGTCACCATGGCTCCAGACATGATCTTCAGCTTCACCTTCCTTTGTTCATCTTCAGGTTTTCCTTCCTTTATGCATCCGCTTCGTCTTCTCGCCTCGCCAGTCACTATTCAGGTTTGGTCACCTCCCTCTCGCCATGGCTCTAGATTTGGTCGGCCATAGTAGATCTGTAGCAATGAAGGCGAAGGGCGTAAACTCGCCGCTGGGTGTGATAGCCACAATGATGCGGAGGACACGAGGATGGAAGTTGCAGCAGCTTGAGCGGTGGCGACGGTCGTGCTAGGGTGATGGAGCAGTGGCCGTCATGGTGGAGGAAAAGAGAGGGGAGAATTACCAAAAAAGTCATAAACCTATTATAATTGTGCTGATTCAGCCATAAATCCTTTTTTTTGGCCAATTAAGTTATAAATATTTTGTATTTGTGTCGATTTAGTACATCCAGCTAATTTTGGCCAATCGGCGACGTGGACGCCGGTCGTCTTACGTGACTCGACTGGTGCTAACGTTGACATTTTTAAATAATAGTTTTTAATTTTTTTTAATTTTGTTTTTTTTTCCTCCCTTCCTTCCTCCTCTAGCTGGTCGTCGTACGTCGGTAATTAGCCAGAGGTGAAGGCTGGCGAGGACTTCATCGAGCCATGATTAGGCCAACGTCACCATCTCTGGGCGGCCAGATGTGGCAAGAGCTCACCGAGGGGCAAGCGAGGTTGGCCTTGCCATGGTTGGGTGAGCCCTCGCCACATTTAGCGAGGCTCGACCTCACCCAATGACGGAGAGGCCAGCTCGCTGGTAGCTTCATCGCAAGCATTTGCGATAAAGTAACCACTGAATATTTTCCTGAAGAAGAGTTTCTCACCAAACTAATAAAGGCGTAGGGGTCCTGTACCCAATATTGTCGCCTAACCTGCCTTGATGGACGACACGTGTCCTTCATCGTTTGGTAGCCATTCGATCTTTTCTTTTCTTTTCGTTTCTTTAGAGAATTTCGCTGCAAGAACACGCACATAAGCACTTAAGCCAACTAGGCTGGATGTTTCTATACGTCTGATGGCTTCAATGCTTATTTACCTAACATAATGTTAGTTCTAAACCGGCCAAACTTACCATCGCGGCGATTCGACCAGATGACCGGCGAATCGGAAGCTTGACCGGTGCTGAAATCCGAGGGACGATGACGAAGAAGAATAAGCGTCAGCAGAACAAGAAGAAGCCAGCAAAAGCGAGGAGGTTACAGGCGAATGATCAGAACGCCGGAGATCTGGTCCAATTCGCCATTCGTATGACCATTTCATTGAGAAGAAGAAGGATGGAAATAGTTCTAATTATATCCCCACGCCAAATTTTGTCTTTATATCGTTTTTCCATATAAATGAACATCTCCGTATGCATCATACGCAACATTTTTTTTTTATAATTTTGAGGAAAAATTCCAGAGCTTCAAAAACAGTGTGCTACTACTTGAAAATTGAGGTTCATTCCGTAAAGTCGCCCGTCCCTACTTTCTTTTACCTAATTTCGTCACCTTCTACGAAAAAAAAAATGTTACGGCTTTTCAAAAGCATGTACAAGTGTCTGAAGACTAAAGGTAGAGGCATGCTCGCTTATTAAATGTAGTTGCGAGTTTGAATGCCCTCGAGACAACACCTTAGATCTCAATTGAGTGCGGGGAAGAGGGTCGCCTCACGCTCCCCGTGAGGAGTTTCACCTATCGTTATCGTTGCATACGAGGACGGGACGGATTTCTATTATTAAAAGAACAAAAAAAAGAAGAGGGAAATGCTAATTCAATGCATGTAGCGATGGTGCTGACTCTGACTACTCAAATGGGCCAAAACTCCAATCAATCGCCCCGAAAATGCACGATTTCGACGACACCGTCACATTACAAATCTAGGGCCCGGACAACGACCGATACCTCATCTTCCGGCTGCACGGATTGCCGTTGAGGCAAAATCTGTTAAATTGCCAAGACAAACAATAATCTATTCACGCTCCAAATTCTCGTGCACGCAACGTATGACCCCCACGAAAGAATCAAGACATTGGCCAAAACGTTGGATAAGGAGGCGTTGCGGTAGCTATATCCAGAAAACGGCCGTGACCAAATCAGATCTGTACGCACTGAACTGAACACATGGGGGGCAATCGTCGTGGTCGCTGCTGATACGGCCATGATGACTTCACAGAACGAGTGGTAGAGGAGAAAAAACACGCACCATCCTCGGCAGTTGTGCGTTAGTTCCTGGTTGGTTCAAAGGGCAGGTGGGTAGTGGCAACACACACCACAAAACAGAGAGAGAAATCGAACCTCATCTCCTCTCTCCTTTAACACAAACCTTGAAATCTCAGAAGAAAAACCTCTGCTGTCTCTTGCTATTATGAGACAGAGTTTGCCTCTTTTTCTCTGCTGCGGAAAGAAACAAAGACACCATTTGAGGGTCGGAACTCAGTTTGAATGGTATCGTCAAGAAACAGTCAGTCGGCAGATACGGATCACATCACACTCTTCTCGTGCAACCCAAACCCATCGAAGAGAAAATATCTCTATTTTTGCCTTATTGACTGCCCAATTCTGCCCAATTCTGCCATAGAAGGAATCCAAACGAAGACCCATCAACCGAACTGGGAGATGGAGGGGGCAGCGAGAATCATCAGGCGATCAGTTCACAGTTTCCTCAAGAACATCGACCCCTTCAACGCCCCTGTTCTGCTTCTGCTCCCTTACTCTGCTTCACTGCTCCTCTCTCGCTCCCTCTTCCCGGCGGCGAACACCGCTTCGCTGTCCCTTCGGCAATCCCTCCTTCGCACCATCTTTAGCTTCGTGCTTGCTCTCACCTTCCTCGCCATGGCCAAATCCCGCGTCATACAAGCCCTGACCAATCGCCATGGCACGTCCCTCTCGTCTTCCTTCCGTCTCTACAGACGCCTCGTGAAGCTCCAGTTCCTGCACACGTCGCTGGCGCTCGCGGCCGACGCGATGGCTTCCGTCCCGCACGGGTTCTTCTTGCGCGGCCGGGGGAACCTCCTCGCGTTAACGACCCGGACCGTCTCTCACGCAGTCGCCGCCAACCTGTCCGCCGTGTGCGATGTCGCTCTCGCCGTCGCGGGGATCGAGAATTGCTCCGCTTTCGAGGCGATCCGCAAGGCTTGCTTGCTGAGGCGCAGGGAATCGGCAGCTCTGTTGATCGCTCTGCCTCACTATCTCTGCTTCGCCGCCGTCGAAGCCCTGTTTCGGTTCCGATACCGGTCGGTGATGGAGGGTCGAAGCGGCGAGAGGCCTTACCTGGCCATGGCTTCGGAAGTGGTGGTGATCGCTTGGTTGTATTCGGTCGTCGTAGTCTTGGACACGATCGCTTGTGGCCTGTACGTGAAGAGCCACGGGTCGAGCAGTTCTGGCGCAGACGAAGGAGCTAATCGTGGTCACAGCACAGCGAACGTGAACAATGACCGTGATGACGATGATCGGTGCGGGCATGGGAAGATCGCAGACATGGCATGAGCGAGGTTCGTTTCGTTCCGGGCAGTCTCCATCCTTGTACAGAGTAGCGAAGAAGCCTTTGAACAGATGGAAAGATAGCGAAGACTTCATGCCTAAAGCTGAAGAAGATCATACCATTTTTGGAGTTAAAGGTTTTTGCTTTTCAATTGATACAGAAACACAGATTGCAAACTGTACATGAAGAAAGAAAATTCTCCATCAAATAGTCAACTCTTGCTTCGGATACCCAGAATTGGTTTATCAAAGATTGAATATTTAGCGATGTGCAAGAGTCTAAACGAAGAAGTCATGTTTGATACTGAAAGAGAGTTTGTGCCATGATGTGGTTGATCCATCCTAGTATTATCGGGTCTTATCTGTTGGGTATGAGGACCACCGCGACCACAATGGTCGGCCCGTCGTCCGGCCAACGAACGACGCCGTCGCTCGGCCTCCAGTCTATCCATCGTCTAAGCCCTCACACATCTCTCTCTCTTAGTGCTCACTACCCTCCACTGTGCGCCGCTCCCTCATCCCTCCATCGTCAGCGACTCGGCACACCATATCAGAATTTCCAGCCGCAAGCACAAGCACCAATAGAATCTTGCTTCTTGTTTGGAAGGGTCTCTCCAATCTTTCTCAGCTTCACCTTGCCGAGAACCTTTCTTATCCACTCGCTAAAATGGGTCTCGTTGTGCCCGATCTGGCCATTCTTGTACATGTTGAAACAATTAGCGGCGTCCTCCGGGTAAGGACACTCCTCGCTGACCGGGTCCCACCAAGCGCCCTCGAACCTCATCCCCGACCAGCTCGCCAGCCACCGATACATGTATTGGCCGATCCCGACGTAGCGCAGCCACCCCTTGGGGAGGAACTCCATCACACTGCCGTTCCGGTCCATCATGAACAGGTTGGTCAGCTGCGCCCCGTTCGGCGACGCCAGCACATCCGTCGTACTCATCAGTTTAACCTGCACTATGTTTTCAGTTTCGACTTTCAAGCAAAAGCAAGCCCACAAATCCAGCCTACTTTAGTGATTAATAACCAGCAAGATAAGTGAAGGTCAATTAACATGTGCGATTTAGAAGGTATATGGCATTGAATTGGACCTCATTTTACCCCAAATGGTCATTTCATGCATTAGCTTGTTCAGTTTGTCATCTAGCATGGTGTGTTTAGCGCCTAACATGCGTGCACTCCGTGAACTTTTTGGCCGATTAATGTGATTAGCGGAGTCCAATTTGAAGACTCAACTATGTCCACAGTCACCAGCTAGATTATTCGACCCATCTACACCAAAGGATCAAAAGGTATATACTCTAATTTACTTAGGAAGAATCTGAGAAGAACTTTCACTTTTTTCTCTCTCTTTTCTTTTGTATTTTCAGCGTCTCGAAACTACAAAAGTTAAGTATCAACAAGTATTAATTTAAACGAAGATTAATTCAGGTTTAAAACGCTGACCTGGTCACAGAAACTGAGATCGTCGGAGCGAGCCACCGTGAGCCTACAACCTTCGACCTTATCGCACTCCCTCCGGAAAATCCCGGCCACGGCTGACTCGTTCCTGAATGACCTAGCTCCTCGTCTCATCAACAACGTCAAACGTATCGTGTTAACCTGGTTACCATCGCCATCAGCCTCCGAGCTCAAGTTGCAGAACCTCCTCGCACTGCACCTCATCAAGTCGTAGGCCTCGATCATACTCTCCCTAGACATCCCTCCTTCGCTGTGCCTCATCACCACAGCTTCCTCGAAGCAGACCGGGCTGTCCTCCTTGATTTTATCAAACACTTCTATGGATGTTGGCTTCCCGAACGTCACCTCCATCAGCTTGCTCAGCCACAGGCCCATCTCGGCTCGGAGCTCGCCCCAGTGGTACAGCACCCACCGCTTGGGTGGGCGGCGGCAACCTTCCCCCTGGTACCACGCCATGAACGGGAACACCGTCGACAGGCCGTGCCATATGTTGTGGTAGACATAGTGGTTGTCGGACACGTAAGTCCGGCCGGTCATGAAGGTGGCATTGCGCGGGGAGGGTCTCAGGCCACGCAAGGGCATAGTAGTTCCATGAGCCGTCATGCCCGTCGCGTCCCTTGAGGCATAGCACCCGGCCCTTTGAACTTTCCGACGGGAAGTGCAGGTGCTGGGGCCCGCCGCTGATGCTGGTGTCATAGAGGGAGCTCATGAACCAGGTGTGGCCTTCGGCAGGTCGGTCGGCGAAGCGTAGGTCCTTCAGTGGGAGGAACGTGACCGCATCACGAAGCCTCTCTGCCACAGCCTCGAGCTTTTATTAGCTGTGGCCGCAGTGGTGGCATCAGGACCGATGACGGAGCTGGTGTCGAGGATGATTTTTTTCCATTGGTGCACGAGGGAGAGCGGCCATTGAGAGGAAGGAGTTGATTTAGATTGGAGTAGGAAGATTTGGGAGAGGAAGGAGTTGATTTAGATTGGAGTAGGAAGATTTGGGAGAGGATGAGGAGGAGAAAGCATGCGGTGAGGAC
Organism: Syzygium jambos; assembly: GCA_031216235.1. Taxonomy (NCBI): domain Eukaryota; kingdom Viridiplantae; phylum Streptophyta; class Magnoliopsida; order Myrtales; family Myrtaceae; genus Syzygium; species Syzygium jambos. The sequence goes on from CM062228.1 coordinate 19,082,005, forward strand.
GCACACGAAGAGTTTGGCAGTGTTGACTGAAAAAAGAACGGTGGTGGGACATTGTCGTTGGTTGGATTTGGAGGAGTTGGCTCTTGTGTGGATTGGTGGGAGTGAGGTGGTTCTGATCTCCACTTCATCTGGGCATGAAGCTTTGGCCATCTAAGAGACGATGATGCTTATGAAGGTAAATGAGAGTTCGTGCACGAACGGGGAAGATGGAGCCCGACTCGAGTTTTCTTCGGATTTACCGGCGTCGACAACCTCCACATTTGACGCCGGACGATGCTACCTGGAAGCATCTTGAAAGTTCTTTTTGCTTATTAAATGCCAGGGCTATAGCCTTCTGGTTCTCAGCATGGCTTCTGAGCAACTGTCATTCATTTTCCTTGCTAGCAACGATTTCTTTAAATCGTAAATTATAATCTTATTCCTAATCATCGTAGAAAGTGTTTGCAAACCCTAGAATTGCATTCTTAGGACATGGATTTCAATTCCGAATGAACCAAACGAAGTCGGACCTCATTAGCGGGCGGAATGATATGAGTAATCAATGTCCGTACCTTCTACAAGGTTGAGACCATCTTAAGTTGTGCACACGCCGGATTATTCCAAAATTTATTCGGTGAGGGCGATGTGAAGAAGATATTGTGCACATTCAGTATACGGGTAGTTCATGGGTGAAGTGATGAACAAAATGAATCACGATTTAGAAACTTAACAGCAACTCGGCTTTCCTCCTCTTCTTTTTTTTTTTTCGTTTTCTGGCGAATCTCGGTGTAGGTCCATAAACAGTTCTTGTAATGTGAGCGGCGTAATTCAATAGATTAGGGCATGGAAAACATGGAAAGGAGATGGGAGAAGAAACATGTGAGTAGGTGGGGACTTATAAGATGACAAGATCTATTCGCGGAGGAATTCAAGGAGAGCTGACAACTGGGTAGAATGCATTTAGTGGAGTGATGAGATTGAGATCCACAATGTTATTTGTTAATCATTTACGCCGTATCACAACGATCGAAGTCGCGGGCCACTTCATCAACGCCTTCCTTTCTCACCACTTCAATGGGATTGGAACCCTAGACTTTGACCTGGACGCCCGTTTTCTTTTCTTCCTTCTTCTTTCTCATGAGCTTGACTTCTAGCACCATACCGAGCTTCAAAGATCACGAATGACTTATTCACATGAGTTCGATTCTCGTCCCATGCGATTTCTTGTGACAAAGTTACAAGCAAGCAAATTAGTAACGGATCTCTCATTGCTTATGCAAATATTATGCGCTTGGTCGGGCTAGAGAGCTGAGTATTCCGTGGTGCACGGAAGTTACTTCGAGAACTCGGGAGTTTCGATCAAAGGGTCTACAGTTTCGTTGATCTTCCGATGAACCAAAGAATGAACAAAACAAGAAGATAGCTTGTTCTTGCTTGAATGCTGTAGAAAAGTGAGAAAGAATGAAGAATTCTCTCATTGATCTGTATATTCTTCTACTCTTTAATGTTACAATATAACATGTATATATATACAAAGGAGGACAACCCTAATTGTCCTACAAGTCAGGAGATAAGAATAGGAAGAAACCAAATAGGGAAAACTTCTCCTATTAGGACGCTAATTGATAGCTCATCAACACTCCCCCTCAAGCTGGTGAGAAGATATCTTTGATACCCAGCTTGACAAGAGCGCTGTGAAATGCTTGGCTTGACACGGCTTTAGTAAGCACATCTGCCACTTGATCTTTAGACTTGACGAAAGGAAACTCTACCACCTTAGCATCCAAGTTTTGTTTGACGAAATGTCTATCCACCTCAACATGCTTAGTTCGGTCATGTTGAACTGGATTGTGGGAAATGTCAATTGCCGCCTTGTTATCACAAAACAATCGCATCTCAGACTCTGGTAGAAAACCAAGCTCTGTCAGCAACTTCTTGAGCCACAGTAACTCACACAGCCCCTTAGCTACTCCTTGGAACTCAGCTTCGGCTGGACAGGGCTACAACCTTTTGCTTTTTGCTTCTCCATGTCACTAAGTTACCTCCCACAAATGTAAAGTAGCCTGAAGTAGATCTACTGTCTGAAACGTTGCCTGCCCAATCTGCATCCGTGTAAGCCTTTATTTCCAAATGTCCATTTCTCCCAAAGAACAACCCTTTGCCCGGAGCTGACTTCAAGTAGCGTAAAATTCGAATTACAGCGTTCATATGTTCTTCGCTTGGAGCATGCATAAATTGACTCACAACTCCTACTGCATATGCAATATCTGGACGAGTGTGCGACAAATAAATTAACCTCCCTACTAACCTCTGGTATCGATCTTTATTAGTAGGTACCTGATCAGGAACTTCTCCAAGTCTATGATTTTGGACAATAGGTGTGTCTGCAGGCTTACAATCCAACATTCCAACCTTAGCCAATAAATCTAATACATATTTTCTTTGAGACAAGAAAATATCTTTCTATGACCGAACTACCTCGATTCCCAAAAAATATTTCAAACCTCCCAAGTTTTTCATCTCGAACTCCTTCGCATGTCTTCTCTGAAGTTCAGCAATTTCTTCAACATCATCTCCAGTGATGATCATATCATCCACATATATGATCAGTGCAGTTACTTTTCCCTGTCTTCTTTTTAGGAATAGTGTATGATCAGAATTACTTTGAATATATCCATACCACTTCATTGCTGAGCTAAAGTGACCAAACCATGCCCGGGGTGACTGTTTTAGTCCATACAGGGAGCGCTCAAGCTTGCAAACCACATTAGGCTGATCGACGCATGCATAACCCGGTGGAATCTCCATGTAAATCTCTTCCTCTAAGTCCCCATGAAGAAATGCATTTTTCACATCAAATTGATGCAAAGGCCAATCTCTGTTTGTTGCAATTGACATCAAAACCCGGATAGTGTTCAACTTAGCAACCGGGGAAAAGGTTTCTTGGTAGTCCACACCGTAGGTTTGTGTATACCCCTTCGCTACTAGCTGAGCCTTGTATCTCTCAATTGAACCATCTGCCTTGTATTTGATGGTGAAGACCCACTTACACCCTACTGCTCTCTTTCCTGTTGGTAACTCTACTAGTCTCCAAGTCTCATTCTTCTGCAACGCTTCCATCTCTTCTTTCATCGCCTGTACCCACTTAGGATCATTCAATGCTTCTTGTACTCCACTAGGAATTTTAACTCCAGAGACATTAGATACAAATGCCCTCACTGGTGTTGATAATCTCTCCGTCGATACATAGTTCGTGATTGGATACTTTGATTTTCTTTCCTCCACATCAGGTGAATACCTATTAAGCGCCTTGCCTCGATTATGTCTGTAGGGCAATTTATAACCAACATTCGTATCAGTATCATCAGAAGAATCATGTATAGTTGGAGATCTTACCTCAGGAGAGTGGTCGGGTACTTGAGAGAGAAGAGAGGTTTGTACTTGTGACTCTTGGAGTGAAGCATCCTGCTAATCTTCTGTACTAAGGAGTTGCGGCCTAGGGTTTTATTCACCACCCTGACCCATATCCTGAGTTACTGCCGTAAGCTGGCCTACTGCCTGTCCTTCCAATTCGCCATTCTCTGATACTGAGTCTGCCCCAATTCCTGCCATCAAACCAATATCCCACCAATTTTTCCTTTCATCTTGTTTCTCCCCCTGAAAGGCAGAATTGGTGATAGGGAAGAAGAGTTCTGTCTCAATAAACGTCACATCCATGGTAACAAATGTTTTCTTCGTGCTAGGATTGTAGCAGCGGTAACCTTTTTGGTGAGTGCCGTAGCCCAAGAAAACACATTTAACAGCACACGAATCGAGCTTTGTACGGTGATGCTTATGAATGTGGACATAAGCCACACACCCGAACACCTTCGGAGGTAAAGTCAAGATCGACGGAAGAGGAACATGTTTCGAAAGCTCCTAGAGTGGAGTCTGGAATGCTAAAACTCGAGAGGGCATTCTGTTCATGAGATACACGGCCGTAACAACGGCTGCATCCCAAAAACGACGAGGAACCTGCCCACCCTCTAATAAGGCTCGCGCCGTCTCAAGGATATGACTGTTTTTTCGCTCGGCCACACCATTTTGCTGTGGTGTGTTAGTACATGAGGTCTCATGAATGAGGCCATGCTCCTGGAAATAACCTGATAATTGCTGGTTGATATATTCACCACCATTGTCACTTCGGAGAATGCAAAGTTGAGCTCCGAATTGAGTGGCTATCATGCAATGAAACATACGAAAGACAGAACTGACTTCATCCGTGTGTTTCAATAAATATAACCATGTCATTCTGGTACAGTCATCCATAAACGTGACAAACCAACGAACCCCAGACATAGTAGAAATCGGCGAAGCACCCCACACATCAGAATGGATTAATGAAAACGGTATCATGCTTTTATTGAAACTCAACGGAAAGGAAGCTCGATGGCTTTTTGCCAAAATACAGGTCTCACATTTAAATGCAGAAGCTGAGGAATTACTGAATAAGTCTGGGAATAAGAATTTTAAATAACTAAATGAAGGGTGGCCAAGTCGACGATGCCATAACCAAATATCTTGCACTTTATCAGTGGAAGAACCGCGAGTGTGGTAAACTCTGCTCGTATTGAAGTCCTCCACAAAGTACAACCCCTCTCTCTTAGTACCACGTCCAATAATCTCCTTCGTGAGGATATCCTGAAATAGACAAAAAGAAGGATACATGAGTACGCTGCAATTCAGTTCATCAGTGATTTGTCCAACAGACAGTAACCGATTAGATAAAGATGGAACTAGCAGAGTATTTGTTAATGACAGAGACTAAGAAAGATTAACACTGCCAGCTCCTGTAACAGGAAAGCAACCGCCGTTAGCATTAAAAATATGCTGTCGCCTTGGAGTGATATGGTGAAGGAGGTCCTCAGCATTTGGTGTCATATGATCCGTGGCACCTGAATCTATAATCAATCCATCACAGCCGTTACCTGTAGAAGCACTGACAAGCATAAACCCATCGTTACCTTCAGAGGTTGCAGTCGAGGTAGAGGTAGTGTCTACCGTCGGTACTAAAGATAAGACCGAGGCAACTGGGGCCCTATCCAAGTCACCAGTAGCCAAGGACGCTTGTCCCTTCCCTACCGCAATATCTCCTTTCTTCTTAGCCTGTAATTCCTTCCACCAATCAGGGTAACCATGCAACTTAAAACAGGTTTCCTTTGTGTGCTTAGAATTCCCACAGTGGCTACAGCCCTCTACGTTCTATGGAGATGATCTAGCCCTCAAACCATCACCAGAGTGTCCTCCCCCAGAATCGCCAGGCACCATCTGCAAGGTAGTGTGCGCGGTGCTCCTCTTAGGAATTTTCTGGCCAAGTTTTCCTCCACGTGACACCATAGCAGCAGTGGATGCAGTGTCTGGACGTGTGAGCATAACATTTTGTCGCATATCCTCACATCGAACTCGTGCATAGGCTTGCTCTACCGTAGGAAAAGGTTGCATTTGCGGCATATCAGCCTTGACATTGTCAAGGCGATCATCGAGGTCATCCAAAAATAAGTAGACACGATCTTCTTGTACTAAGGCATTATAGCGCTCAATATCGCGCGGGCATGTCATGGGGTTCGGACGGCGAAATTCAACTTCCCGCCAAAGACCTTGAAGAATATTGTAATATTTCTCAATGGGTCCACCTGCCTGTTTCAATCGACTCAGGCGTTGCTTCAGATCATATATCTAGGAAACATCGGAGCCATCAAAGAATGTTGTAGCTACGGCTTCCCAAACCGCCTTAGCGGTGGGGTATCGAATAAAATTGCCAATCAATTGCGGGACCATGGAATTGATAAGCCAGCCTTTAACTGTAGAGTTGTCAATTTTTCACTTCCAAAAACTAGGATCGGTTGGAAGCGGCGAGGACAGATCTCCATTAATATGCCCCAATTTGTCTTTTCCATAGATGTACATCTCGCCAACTTGGGTCCAAAGGCCATAATTGTGGCCATCTAACTTCACGGTAATGGATGGTGCAGGAGCCTCAACGTGGGACGGTGAGACCTGATGAGTGGTCAAAATTTGGGTCAACTTCGATGTTAAATTCTCAAGGAGGGCATCAGTGGTGGGAGGCCCTCCTGGAGCTTGGAAAGGAACACCGCCATCAGAAGGATGCGCAACAACTCCTGCTGAAGCTGTAGGCGCCAGATCAAATGGGATCTTGTCATTAGCCATGTCTCGAGAAGAGAAGAAACGGTGCGGCAGCCAATCGTGGTCTCGGCGATTTCTGGTTTAGAAGGTCAGAGTGGCGAAGAGATCGCAGTGAGAGAGGGTCGGCGCGATGACGAGCAAAGTCGCGGCGGGTCGTAGTACCTCCGCTATGGTCGGTGGTGAGTCGAGCGATCGACACAGCAGGCGGCAGCGCTGGATCGTGAAGTAGAAGAGAAGACCAAACCCTAGTTTTTGGGTTTGGTTCAATTGGTTGGGTCAACAGGTTCCTAATCGAACCTGCTCTGATACCATGTAGAAAAGTGAGGAAAGAATGAAGAATTCTCTCATTGATTTGTATATTCTTCTACTCTTTAACGTTACAATATAACATGTATATATATACAGAGGAGGACAACCCTAATTGTCCTACAAGTCAGGAGATAAGAATAGGAAGAAACCAAATAGGGAAAACTTCTCCTATTAGGACGCTAATTGACAGCTCATCAACAAATGCATCCCTAATTTAAGCGATTCGCTTATATAGTTTATCGCATTATTTTGTGAGTCAATCTGCAGTCCAATGTCCGATCTCGACACTCTTAGACATAGGTCAAAACCCAATCACTTCACTTTTATTTTTGTCTTCCTTTCTTTTTTTCCTTTTTGTTTGGGGCACCCAGCCCAACTTCTGCAATCTCGATTTCGTCTTTTTCTGTGTCTTTCGTTGCTCAGTTTCTTCTTTCCAAGAAATTTGTAATCTTAGAGCTGGTCGGGATGTGAACACGTCCAAGAGATTAGGGGCGGGTGCATAAATGGGCCTTTCCCATCGAATTAACATGAACCCACATAATTTAGAATGGGCTCGCATAGTTTATTGGGCTTAATTCCCCTAAAAAAACTTTAAATTTTAGTGACAATCCCAATTCTGTCACAAACCTTTGTTTGTCTTAAAAGAAATCATAAACTTCCACTAAAGTCCCAGACCTGCCTCTGTGATTTTCTTCAAAATTATCAATATCGGGGCTAGTTAGAAGTTCATTACCAGAACCTGCGTCTTCGCCAACACTCTCACCTTCGTACGGAGTAACGGCAGCCTCCTGATGTTGATAATTTTGAGCAAACTAGTGGCGATTTTTGGACATGAAGCAGATTTGGAATTAAAGTGAAAGTTTGCAATTATTTTTAGATACTAAAAGGTTGGAGACAGAATAGGAATTTCATCTACAGTTGAGGGTTTCTAGGAGTTAGGCCTAGTTTAGTACCCCCTCCGAGTCTTCCACAGGAGACTACTTTTTTTTAGACTGCAAAATCGCTCAACACGAAACTAGTACTCGAACACCCGCTGCCAATGCCATATCAACGACCAATTGTAAATAAGCCCTTTAGCGCCGTCGCCGCCGCCGCCGCCGCAATGTTGTCGTTTTTTTGAACATGTGGTATAATCATTTTGCGCCTCTACCATCGACAATTAGATTCATGAATCTTGCAGAAGAACCTCTAACCTATTTCTCAGCTTAGAGCAAATCAATTTCCTCGACGGTTCTGATGTCACTTCAAGAGAAAACTGATATCCGAAGAGCTATTTTAAGTGAAGCTTTTTGCTCAGGCATTGATGTCATATATCACAAAAAGTTTGAAAGAAAAAAAAGCAATGGTATATGCTGTGGAAAACTGCAAAGCAATAAATTCGAATTATCAGCCGCAAGCACAAGCGCCAGTAGGATCCTGCTTCTTGTTCGGAACAGTCTCTGCACTCTTTCTCAGCTTCATTTCACCGAGAACCTTCCTCGTCCAGTCGCTGAGATGGGTCTCGTTGTGCCCGATCTGGGCGTTCTTATAGATGTCGAAGCATTTGAGGCCGCCCTCCGGGTAGGGACACTTCTCGCCGACCGGTTCCCACCAGGAGCCCTGGTGCCTCATCCCCGACCAGCTCGACAACCATTGGAACACATACTGGCCGACCCCGGCATACTGTAGCCACCCGTGGGGGAAGAACTCCATCACGCTACTGTTCCGGTCCATCAGGAATAGGTTGGTCAGCTGCGCCCCGTGCGGCGACGCCAACACATCGGTTGTGCTCATCAGTTTCGCCTGCATGGTGTGATTGATTTCAAGCAAAAGTAACCCAACAAACCCAACATACTTTAGTGATCAATTTCTCGTAAGATAAGTGGATACCAAGGTCTGCGATTTACAAAGTATATGGCATTAAATTGGACCTCATTTTACCGCAATTGGCCATTTTATGAATTAGCATGTTCAGTTTTGTCAGCTAACATGGTGGATCTTCGAACTACAGAGTTTTAAGTATTTACGACTGTCTTCAAACAAAGATTATTTCAGGTTTTATGCACTGACCTGGTCACAGAAACTGAGATCATCGGAGTGAGCCACCGTGAGCTGACAACCTCCGACCTTAACGCACTCCCTCCGGAAAATCCCGACCACCCCCGACTCGTTCCTGAATGACCTCGCTCCTCGTCTCATCAACAATGTCAAACGTACTGTGTTAACCTTGTTACCATCACCATCGAGCTCCGAGCTCAAGTTGCAATATCTCCTCACGCTGCATCTCAACAATTCGTAGGCCTCGATCATCCTCTCCGTAGACATCCCTCCTTCGTTGTGCCTCGTCACCACTGCGTCCTCGAAGCAGATGGAGCCGTCCTCCTTGATTTTATCAAACACTTCTATAGACGGTGGCTTCCGAAACGTTGCCTCCATCAGCTTGCTCAGCCACGGGGACATTCCTGACCGGAGCTCGCCCCAGTGGTACAGCACCCACCGCTCGGGCAGGCGGCGGCAAGTGTGCCTCTGGTGCCACGCCACGAACGGGAACAACGTGGACAAGCCGTGCCACATGTTTTGGTAGTCATAGTGGTTGTAGGACACGAAAGTCAGGCCGCTCATGAAGGTGGCGTTGTGCGGGAGGGCCTCGGGCCACGCGAGGGCATAGTAGTTCCACGAGCCATCGTGTAAGTCACGTCCCTTGAGGCATAGGACCCGACCCTTTGAGCTGTCCGACGGGAAGCGCAGGTGCTGGGGCCCGCCGCTGATGCTGGTACCGTTGAGGGAGCTCATGAACCAGGTGTGGCCCTCAGCGGGTCGATTGGCAAAGCGCAGGTCCTTGAGCGGGAGGAAGGTGACTGCGTCGCGGAGCCTCTCGGCCATGGCCTCGAGCTTATTAGCTGTGGTGGGGTCGGGCACGACCATGGAGGTGGCGTCGAGGATGACTTTTTGCCATTGGTGCATGAGAGAGAGAGGCCATTGAGGGAAAGGAGTTGACTGAGATTGGAGGAAGGAGATTTGGGAGAGGATGAAGAGCAGGACACACGTGGAGAGGACGTAGACGAGGAGTTTGGCAGTGTAGATTGAGAAGCGAATGACGGTGGGACGCGCAGGTTGGCTGGATTTGGAGGAGTTGGTTCTTGTGTAGATTGGTGGGAGCGAGCTGGTTCTGATATCTACTTGATCTGGGACTGATGCTTTGGCCATCAAAGAGACGATGGTGACTGAAACAGCATCGGAATTTTTGCAAGAGATGGACCGGTGGAGGTTGGGATTCGGCGGCTGCACCGTGATGATCTTAAATAGTCGTTAAGTCAGCTTCCATAGCCGGTATGATATCAGTGAAAAATCAAAACTTATTTACCCATTAGGAAAGAAGAATGGGTTGAAGGTAAATGAGAGTTTATGGACAAATGACAAGCAAAGGGACTTCTGCAAGCAGTCCCACCCGGCACGCAATGCTTTCTTCTTCATTATTGTTCTTCTTTTTCTGTCGCTTTTCTCGTCAGGAAATAAGCTGCATGATCTGCATCCATCGCTTTACAGTCTCCCAAATCCCTAGATAAATCTAATAAGAGCTCATTCGCTTGAATATAGTTTGAAATTCTACAGAAATTCAAATGCCGAGTACTCATCAGAAATTGCTTTTTTCGTGATTTTAAGTCCTGAATGCTGGAGATTTCATGGTCACTTTGAAAGTAACATCAGTACCTTTCAGTGCAATTAAAGGAGGAGTAGAAAGTGGAACTACATAGTTTAAGTGGGGGAAAGAAGGCAAGACGTTCTAACAAAGTCAAAGCTTTATGAAAAGGAGAAAAAGCTATTTGGACAGCTTCAAGAGAAACGCAAAAAGCAATTGCTTGATTGGCATATAAGCTAAAAGCGTCGAAAGGCCAAGGCCCGATATTGTCACTCTAGACTAGTACAAACTTACAAATGCATTTATCGTTAATTGTTATCCTGCGATGAAATATATTCGCAATTACAGTAGGATGTGCATGTTTACTTAGTTCTTAAGATCATCGACATGATACCAAAGTTTGCCATAAACTGGCCTCTCTCGGTGAAGCTTATTAGTACACGGTCTCGATCGATGCCCACGAAGCCAATCGACGGCGGACACATTCTAAGTTTATAATGCATCAAGAGCAAGCAAGCATTTCCGAATTGCCCTCCTTTTTGTTTGCGTTTTCGCCCTATTGCTGGTCAAATATGAGGTCCGTGATGGAAATCTCCTTCAAGAACAAGCAAATATAAGCACGGGGAGCCACGGATTGATCAGAATCCAAATCTTCTAACGTCATGCCTGACGTCAGCGTATCCATTGTCTTTAAAAAAAAGGTGATGGAATGTCAAAGCAACTCAAAGTTTTAATAGGTTTCATTAACTTTGGTAAACAAGAATTGTGTAGGGCACGCATCTTATATGAAATCTTATACATATCTAACGACGTGGGAGCTTTCGAAATTAGTGTTTGTCGTTAAATTATTTTCTTGCATCTATCTACCTAATATCATTATTGTCATTGCATATATCAATTAGTGCTTGTCGTTCAAAATAAAATATTTTTATTTTTATTTGTATATTTTTTTGTAAAGAATGGTTTTGGCGGTACAACGAACGGACCAACCAGTTGGTTTTTGAATTTACATATACACGATTAATTCTTACTAATTATTTTTTTGAATGAAGGCAACTGTTGCCACTTTGGTGAATGAAGAAAGATGGGAAACCAAATAAATTATGTGTTTTCTTTTCCTACCGTGCCTCTGATTTCTCAAGTGAAATGATGATATTTGATTATTTGAATGAGTTTTGAAAGGTAAAAAGTATCATAATTATTTTGATTCAATGTTTCATTATCATTTTCAGATGATAATTAGTTGAAAAGGGTATTAGTTCTTATACTCAAACCTTGCATATGACTTCATTTATTTTATAGATTTATGGAATGTTTTGAAAGGTGTGTTTTGCTTCCGAGTCAAAATAAAAATTCGAAGGTGAGAGCGCAGGATTTACCAAGAGCCAAAAGCTAAAGATAAAAGTCAACCTAACTGGGTCATTGTACTAAATCAACTTTTAGAGGAGTGATGTTGATCGATAATCGTTGTGCACTCCTTTAGTGATTCATAATCTTGACGAATGTAAAAAAACTCTACCCAAGCTACGAAACATGAGGAATCAAGATTCGTCAAACAATCGTGAAATGCACGCAAAATGCACAAGCAGCTTGCAGACTTATTTGAGACTCAATTGGCAATTTCAATGTCTTATTTAAGATAATATCCACTCTAAAATCTCTTTTAAGAAAACCTTTTATTTGTTCAACTACATGTTGTGCACAACGTCAAGATACTTCTTGCGGCATTCCACCGCTCTCCCGCTCGCATAGAGTTGTCTCAACAGTCGAATATCTTACTTCAGTAACTTGCCTCTTCACCGACGAGGAGCCTAACAACTTAGGAAGCTCCAAGGTGCCCGGTTTGCGCGGCCCTCTTCAATAGCTCCATTCCTAGCTCTACTTTCACGAGACTTACATATTCATACTACAACGCAGATTGATTATAGATGATTAATTTCTAGCTTTAAACGAAATTATAGGGAATAAATTAGATAAATCATGTAATTAAACACGTACCAATCATTTTTTATTCAAAGCCTCTAAATTATCGCATTTAATGCAGCTCCGAATGAAGGCATTGCCTTCTTCGGGGTGCCACCACAATATCCTTGAAATTTTGTCAAGAAAGGGATATTTGTCAATATATGTAATTTTCTTAAGCTAACTTATTAGAGATCTTAGAACTTAGACAGAATATTGACAACAATAAGATTTCATGATTTACCTATGATTAATTTACGCATCTAAATAAAAATTTGAAGATAAGAGCGTAGGATTTACAAAAAGTCAAAAGCTAAAGATAGAAGTAAATTGGAATGAGTCAACCATACCAGTGATACTAAATAAACCAATAGACGAGTGATATTGATTGACTAGTAAGTGATTCGTAATCTTAACGAATGTAAAACATCCTAACCAAGCTACGAAACTTGAGGAATCAAGTTTCATCAAACAATATTTACAAGATGCTCATGAAATGCACAAGAACTGCACAGGGAGCTTGGGGAATTATTTGAGATTAAGTTGACCACTTCAAGGTTTTATTTGAGACAATATCCACCCTAAATTCTCTATTGGCAAAAGCCACTTGTTTGTTCCATCACATTTTGCGCACAATGTCGAGATACTTCTTGCAGCCTCGAGTAGACTTGTCTCAACCACTGTCGAACACTTTCCTTCAGTAACTTGTCACCTTGCCAGCAAGGAGGAGCTCGATGACATAGGTAGCTCCAAGGTGTCCGATTTGCACGGCCCTCAGTAGCTCCATTCCTAACTCTACTTTTAACGAGACTTACATACTCATACTGCAAAGCACATAAATTGTTGATGGTCAATTTCTAGCTTTGAAGGAAATTATAGGGAATAAATTTGATAGATAAATCATGTAATTAAACACGTACCGATCATTGTATATACAAAGCCTTCAAATTATCGCATTTGATGCACTTCTGAATGAAGGCATTGCCGGTTCCACCACAATATCCTTGAAATTTTTTCGAGAGATATTTGTCAATATATGTAGTCTTCTTTAGCTAATTATTAAAGATCTTGCAACTGTAGAGACAAAATATTGACAAGAATGAGATTTCATGACTTGCATACAATTCGTTTCCGAGTCAAAATAAAAATTTGAAGGTAAGAGCGCAATATTTACAAAAAGTCAAAAGCAACCTGAATGGTTCAATCATACCAATGGTACTAAATAAACGATATTGATCGACTATCCTTCCGCACTCCGTAAGTGATTCGTAATCTTAGTTAATGCAAAAAACTCTACCCAAGCTACGAAATGTGAGGAATCAAGATTCGTCACACAATATTTACAAGATGCTCATGAAATGCACGAGAAATGCACGGGGAGCTGGGAGAATTATTTGAGACTAAGTTGGCCACTTCAAGGTATTATTTGAGATAATATCCACTCTGAATCCTCTTTGACAAAACCCTCTTGTTTGCTCCACCACATGTTGTGCACAACGTCGAAATACTTCTTGCAACACCCACTCATCTAGACTTGTCTCAGCCGTCGAACACTTTCCTTTAGTAACTAGCCACCTCGTCGATGAGGAGGAGACATAGAAAGCTCCAATTGTAAACCTATAGAGACTCCTGTGGAAAAGAATGTGGGACTAAGCCTTGATATGGGTCCTAAGACCCCAGAAGAAAGAGAGAAGATGTCGCACTCGGTTCCTTCGTCTTAAGTCAAGTTCAGTTTACTTTTTTGATTCGGAACTCTTAGTCGAGCTGATGGCGAGATCGATTTTTTGTTCGAGGTTAAAGAGGAAAGAGAGGAACCACCGCCCAATGGTGCTTTTACGAAAGTACGGTCACCAGTGGCTAATACCTTCTCGACACTAGGCTTTTTGCTCAATTTCACGCGAAGTCAAATTCTCATCAGTACGCGTCAAGGGAACGGCCCCCTGTCCTTTGATTTCCATATAAAGGACACGACGAGCATAAATACCCTCTTTAACTTCTATTCGGATGGACTGAATATCTTTCCTATGAAATCGTAGGAAGATGCGATGATTTTTTCCAGGAAATCCCCAACGAAAAATACACACTATTCCTTCTTTTCTATCGAATCGATCATAGCCACTACCTACATTCCACGAAATTTTGGCCTGGAGCCGGGTATAGTTTATGGCCTTTTTTTGCCTGGTCTTTTATCTGCCTTGAGGCCAGGTGTAGGATCGATTTAAATAAAGTCTAAGATTGCCGGGTCCTCCCTTGCTTCTGTCTTCCTCTAGCAACTGATTTTTTTCTTCTTAACTGACTGAACCACCATGAGGGTATTCTCAAGCAGTGGACTCGATAGCGTTTGTCCTAACATGGTATTCACCAAGAGCTTTTTCTTTCTAAGAACAGAAATCCCTTCTTGAACAAGCCATTCAAAGAGGGCATTAGATGACATCTAATTTTTTTGCATTTGCTGTGCCCGATTTGCGCGGCCCTCTTTAGTAGCTCCATTCCTAACTCATCTTCACGAGACTTACATACACATATTGCGACGCACAAATTGTTGATGGTCAATTTCTAACATGGAACGATATTATTGGGAATAAATTAGATAGATAAATCATGTAACTAAACATGTACCGATCCTTGCGTATACAAAGCCTCCGAATTATCTCATTTGATGCATCCATCTCTAAATTAAGGCATTGCCTTCTTTGGATATCCACCACAATATCCTTGAGATTTTTTTGGAGAAATATTTGTCGATATATGTAGTCTTCTTCATCTAATTTATTGGTCTCGATCGAAACCCACGTGCCGCAGAAACATGAACGAATGTCAGACAACTTACGAATTTATTTTCCTAGAAATTTTGTTGCGAGATTGATTCCATGGTATGCCACAAAATATTACAATAGGTCAGTTTTTCATCTATAATTTTCGTACATACTTTTAGAAGAATTACCGTTCGTGCTTGCAAAAAATGGAAAAGAAAAGGTCAAAAAAAAGGAGAGAGACTTTAATTCGATTTATTTTCGAAAAATTAAATTTAATTCATTGTGGGATGAATGGTTTATCTATAATTTTATCCATTCTAGTGAGACTTTCTTATTTTATTATTTAACAATTTCCATGTGATCAATTTTTTGTACATAAGATTTTTTCTCATTAAGAGGTCAATAGAGCTAAATTCTAAGAAAAAATTTTAGTGAATTTTATTTTGCATATATATGAAAGATAGGAAACTAAAGAATAAATCCAATTAATTCCAAACGGCATCTATCCTTATGTCTATTAAATAGGAAACGCAAGCCCGAAAGCCCGGTCCAGCCCGTGCTGACTTTCTCGGTCCGGATCGGGCTCTAGGCATGTCATTTTATTTTTTGCATGGGACCGATCTGGGCCTTCATACCTGAAAATTATAATAAAGACCAAAAAAATTTGATCTTTACAAACCATAATAAACACACATAAATAAGTTCAAGCTATATAATTCAGCAACCGTAATGACTAATGAGCGAGAACAATGGGGTGGCGAGGGTCGATTTCGAAAAGATGGTCGGAATATTTTTTTTCTGGTCAGAAGTCGAAAGTATAGTTTTTTTTGGTCGAACGTCGAAAATGCAGTTGAATAAGTGGGTTTTATTTTTGGGAAGAGAGAGCCTCGAGTGCCTTAGCATTTAGCTCCACGGTGTTGGGCTCTGAACGAGCTTTTGCGGATTGCACAAATGAGCCTTGCAACTCTACCTCAATCAGAAGTTATTTTCCGTCGAAAGTCGGTGCACGTGAGATCCATTCATTCGGGTCGATTTTGGATAGTTTAAGGTAGCACGGTGCTCATCGGGTTACAATCGGATGTTTGGATTAGGAATTCAAGGACTTAATAGTTCTAAAATGATCCAATTATCTGCACCCAAAGAGGAAAGACGATACAGACCACGCTACATACACGAGTGATGAATTAGGAACAGGTCCCGGAGACCATGGGCGCGTTCTATTTCAACACCTAAATTTTGGTACTCATTTCTTTTTTCGTTACGGGCATTATTAGAAAGGCGAAAGCGAGACCAAGGGCTTTCCTACTTGATAATAGTAGTATAGGGATCGATGCAGATAGGTAGGTTGATATAATGAGAAGGGCACATTCGTGAAATTTCAAGGGCGCTTAATAATAACAGTATAGGAATAGATATCGATGATAGATAGGTAGGCGGTTTGTTTGCTAATTTTCTAATAAAGGTTATAGATTTTTAAAAATAATTGCACCAGAAATCTTAAAAATTATTGCAAAAATGCAATTAAATTCTAAAGTATTCAAAAGGTTAAATCAAGTCTTAAAACTTATCAAATTGGTGCAATCAACTCCTTCTGTTAATTCTGTTGAACTTAACTAGCAAAAAATGCTAACATGAATTTTTTATTTTTTACTTTCTTATGTGGCGCCCTAAGTGGCATTAAGGTTAACTAAAGCATTAAAATGACATCTTGCCTAATTTCACTAGTTGTTTTCGATTATTAGAAAGATAGAAAAGACTATTATTATAAAATAGCAGTAATTATCCTAATCCTGACATTACGAGCCGATCTATATCAATAATCAATCGTGCCTAAGCGATAATGATAACATCTGCATGTACCCGTGCATGCACGTGAACTTTCGTGGATTTTCATGTGCTGAGTCCCTAGAAAAGTGGCGATTAATGATGTTTTGGTCAGCTAATGATGCCCGAGTTAGAAGTCATCCTGCACTCATGATTACCCCGAATTTCTTTAATGTCGTTTAAAAAAAATTATATGCTGCTGTGCATTGTTTAAACTCGAAATTATGTAAGTTGTACAGGTACAAATTAGGGTGATTAGGGTTTTACCATAAATCGTATTTGTATAAAAATAAAGGCACCTTTCATTGGGTGTTTTGCAAGACATGTGGAGAGATTAATACACGATGCACCAGGGTAATTCGCGCTTCCAGAAAACACGACTCGATCTCGACACTGAATTCATGTCATTGTGACATTATGTTAATTATATTCGTGTAGAAGTCGTGCTCCTACCCCAAATATGATTATTGAAAGAAGTTTGCCTACTTTTGAACAAAAAAAAAAAAATCGATGCTCATTTAGGGTCTTCGATAAAAATTAGTCCATTGGATTGCTCGATCATGAATCTGACGGCTCATGGGATCAAATGTGCTCGAAAATAAATTTGGAAGTGCTTGGACAAAGGCAACTAGTTGGAAAATCTAGATGTCATTGATTATGTACTTTAAGATTGTGTTTGGTCGTTCGGATTTGGATTGAGATATGATAAAACAAGGTGGGATTAGCAATTGTCCGAATCGTAGAAATTCCCATCATATATTTGGTGCAATCTAGGATAGGATCGAAAATCTTCAAAAACCCTCTGGTGTAACTAGCTACTTCGGCCTCTACCCATTACTTCCAACACTCCCCCTATAGTGCCCTAAGTCTGCCGTCCCGTACGAGTAATACGCACCACGACATGCACGTGCTCCGCTTGCCTAAGGAAAATATACAGGCTCGCAAGATATAACAAAGTATAAAATGGGATAAATATATTGAAAGTCTTAAAACTTATCATGAAAGTGCGGTTGAGAAATAAAACTTTCAAAAAGTACAATTAAGTACTAGAACTTGCCACGAAAGTGCAATTGAATTTTAAAACTTTCAAAAAGTACAACTAAAACCTTGTCACGAAAATACAATCGGGTCATGAAAACTTTCAAAAAATACAATCAAGTCTTACAATTTATCAAATTTGATCAAATCAAGTCTTTTGGTTGAGATTCAATTGCACTTTCATAATATATTTTAGGACTCGATTGTACTTTCTCGATAAGTGTTGGAATTTAATTTCACTTTTAAAAAGTTATAAGACTCGATTATATTTTTATGATAAATTTTATAACTTTCGATACGTTTTTCTCATAAAAAAAAATCGAAATCCCCTCCGACAATTTGTACCTAAAAGTCAGGACACACCTTCATTGGGCCACGGTCCCTCGCTCAAAATTCGCTTTCGACATGGACGGACAACGACCGATGTGCGGCCCCAACGCCCCCGGGTACGAACATCGAACATTTAGTGCAGACAAAAGCAAAAGCTGTACACTTTCAAACTTCAATTTTCACTTTTGGTGTTTTTTCTTGGCGATCGCAAAGATCGGATGATACAACTGTAGACACGCACGCACGCACGCACGCACGCCCAATAATGGTACGAAATCGAACTGCGATAAGAACTTGACTGAATATGCACGTAGCTGTCCCCCTCTTATCTCGCCACCACCCCTCCCCCCAATTATTGTCTTCTTGTCGGTTTTCCAACTTTTCTCCACGACATTATTGCCATTATTACTTTCTATTATATTTGTGTCTCCCGCATTTGCTTCCTTGGATCCAAATAATAACAACAATAATAAACAGCAACAATAATAACCACACTGATAAGGGTTAACACAGCGAAAAATCCTAAATCGATATATTTATAATAAATTTATCTTAAATTAATTTTTTTGATCACAAAAAACTCAAAACTAATACATTCATGACAAATTTGCCCTTCATTAATTTCCGTTAAATTTTACCGTCAAATTGTTGAATTGAATGATACGTGACAGTTGACGGGTTGTATCATTTGAGGTTTTATCCCTCCCTTTATCATAGGTTTACCGATTTATGATTTTTTGTGGCATTAATTTAATTTAATAGATGATAAATTTATCACAAATGTATCGGTTTAGGGTTTTTTGTGATTAAAAAGTTAATTTTTGGTAAATTTATCACAAGTGTATCAATTTGAGGTTTTTTGTTATCAAAAAATTAATTGAGATAAATTTATTATAAGTATACCAGTTTAGAATTTTTCATGATATTAATTGTAATAATAATAATAGCAATCATAGGGAGAAAATTAGAAATGAGAGGAAATTGAAGGAAAGGGTGGGGCAGTTGGGTTTAGTTGTGCGAAATTTACACTACATTAAAGCAGTAATTAATGTGTAGTACCTGCCCACCGCTAAATAGCCCCATTTGGTATAACTGTTGCGGTCCTGTAAGCATAGTCCTGTCCTTGGGAAGTGATGATTGGCGATATAATGTTTCGTGCTAAGGGTGTCGTTAGGCAAGTCAAAATATTTTAATACCCGAGCTCGATTCTGCTCGAATGTAATGCTCGATGCTCGACGAGATCGAGATCTGGTCGAGTTGGAGATTTGGAAATTCATTCCATCGAGTTTACCATGAGCTCGGGTTTCACTCGAGGGGAGGGTAACCCCGGTTTTAAGGTCGAGTAAAGCCAGAGCTTGACCTCGAATCCTAAAAGAACACCAAAGTCGATAAAATAATTGCATGGATCGCCACCGTTGCCCCGCAAAGGCATGACCACCCCTTGCGTAGGGCGGTAGCAAGGCAAGTTTCGAATTCACGGGGAGGCGGGAGGGGCCGGGGAACGCGATCCTTGTCCCTATCCCTGCTTCGCCTGCTCCACCCTTGTGTCCATCCCTAATTTTTCTAACGGGAGCTTTCTATAGACTAACAATTGATATGCTAGAGACATGACTTATTTCGCCCTAAAATCTATTGATTCCATATCCTCACTACATACGTCGGACTAAATATTTGACATCAAAGGTCTGCTTCAATTTTCACTAAATTTCATAGAAGTTCTAATCCACTGAAGATTTTGTAGATGCGGACCTCTGACCTTTTCAACCGATAAAGGATCTGACAAACTTACTAAGTAGGCTAGGCTATTGAGCAATTTAAACGTACACAATCCATCTTGTCAAATTATTTATCCGAATGTCACTCCCTCTTCTTATTTATACAAACTATATACTCAAAGCCCGCAGATCGGGTGGATTACCGTTTACTATATGGTTAAAGAAAAGAAATATGCATTCATCGAGCTAAGTTCACGAAATACTCTAATTTAGAAATTTGCAGGGTTCAGCTCGACTTAATTAAGTGGTCGGGATACTTGAATTCAGAAAGATATTGAGCTCGAGTAGCAACGCACGAAAATTGAGTAAACGAACTGCATTTGAGAAAGTTGTTATCGTGCATTGTTCTTTCAAATATTTATCAGAAAAAATTGAAAATTCTCTTTTATTAATTGCAGCTATTAATTTTTTTTTTGGTTCAATCGCAGCTATTAATTGAAAAACACCAAAAACGCTCTGTTCAATGATTTGATGGAAAGGTAAATCGAAAGGCCTAATTCTCTAAAAACACGCTTAAAAAAACACGCTTAAACTTTAGGTTAAATTCCAATTCTTCTCCGAACTTTCACTCTAGTCCATGATTTGCTATTGCGTCAAATCACCACTAGTTTCTTTGAAATTATTGACATCATGGCCAGTTAAAAAGTCATTATTAGAACTCACATCTTCATCAATACTCTCATCTTCGTATAAAATAAGAGTAATCTGGTGATGTTGATAATATTGAAGAATTCAGCAGCAATTTTTTGAAGGTATGACAAAGTTAGGATTAAAGTGAAAATTGATAATTTTTTTTGAATTGGATCTAAATTGAGAATTTTTTAAGAAATTAGGCATAAATCGAAACTTGTTCAAAAATATCAAAATGATCACGTCAAAGTATCAGTAGGAAAGACGTGGCTCCATCGAAATTTTGTTCCACGCGTAAGAGCAAGAAACAGGAAAAACGCCGGAGAGTGACCTAAGGAAAATGCCCAAAGAAGCACAAACTTCTTTTGTTTTATTTGAGTTAATATTATGAAAAATCTCAAACTGATATACTTGACAATCAAAAATTTTAAATCACGATAAATTTACCTTTCGTTAGTTTATGTTAAATTTTACTATTAAATTACTCAATTGGATAACACGTGGAAGTTGACGGATATATCGATTTAAGATTTTATCCCTCTGTTTGTCACATGTTATCAATTTGTGATTTTTCGGGGGATAGGATAAATTTGTCACAAATGTACTGATTTGAAAATTTTGATTGTCAAAAAATTAATTCGGGATAAATTTATTATAAACGTATCAATTTGGAATTTTTGGTAGTCAAAAAGTTAATTCGGACTAAATTTGTTATAAATATATTTATTTGGAGGTTTTTTGAGATATTAAATTTTTTTTATTTCGATTTCGATTTTCGTGGGAGTTGGAGCAAGATGACGTGGAAGCACGACTGGAACACGCACGCACAACGAGGAATATCATGAGGCGGGTAGATGTCCAAGAATTGAGTGCAGATTCGGATCAAGATTACACCTTGACTTCAGCACGAAATGGCATTGACCATAAAAAGAATTTAACAGGGATGATGAACACTGCACGTAATGTAAACGTATAGCCATGAAAATAGCATTCATCTGCGCTTCTCGAGATGGGTTCCTGCTGATTTGTCTTCTCCTCGCCATCTGCCAGCGAAAATACAAAAGCCCGAAAGCCTAAACTCAGAAAACACGAGAGCTAAACTCAAGGGGAGGGAGAGAGAGGGAGGGAGGGAGGAGAGGGATGTCTCTCTGCAAGAACAACTTCAAGAACCGCAAGAAAGGAGAAGGGGAGGCCCTCCCGGATTCGTGCTCTTCGCCTGTGATGGTGAAAGTTGCAGGGTAAAGAGAGAAGGGGGAATTTTAGGGAAGAAGAAAGGAAGGAAGGACGGTGTGTGTGGGAGATAAAGGCTGCTTCGCGTCCGCTCTCGGATCCGACGACATTGTCGGACCCCCCCTCCAACCCTCACCGACCCGCTTCGTTTCTTGTCTCCCGCTTTCATCTGGTGCTCTTTCTCTGGCTTTGTGGGCTGTTGTTGTCGGAAGCGGGGCTTGCTTTTCTTGCTTTTGTTATTGTTGTTGTTGTTGCAGAGGAGGGAGAGAGGGAGGGAGAGAGAGATAGATCCGTACTGCGAAAACAAAGAAAAGACAAGAAAAGGTTAGGAGGCCTTTTGATTTCTTGTTCGCGATCGAGCTCAATGTTTTAATCTTTGTTCGAGCTATCTTTTGGCGATCCTGAAGCAACTATTCGTGCATGCATGCATCTAACATATCCTCTGCTTCACCCATCTCGTTAATGCACGAATCTTTTGCTATTTTTTCCCTTCTTTGATGTCCTTTTGGTCACAGTTCAATGCATGTGGTGAATGAATCCCCTCTATATTTTTTGTGTTTTTTTCCCCCTTTTCGTTGTATTTTGCGTGGAAGTATTCATCTCTCGAAAAGCATAAAGTTTGCTTTTTCAATGCAGCCCGACTCTGATTGACGGTTTTTTTTTAGTATTCGATCGTGAAATGCGACAGAAGTTGCATAATTCTTGTTTTTGTCGGTTACGGCTTCTTGGGCATCATCGTCGACTTGGAAATTTCTGTCGTGCTTCCACTCGAAGCGTTTTCACGTTGCCCAGGTGTTTCGACTTTTTCTGCTCCTCTGCCAACTGATATGGACAAAGCACCATTCTTTATGGGAAACATCGTGGTGCTCGATCTTATTCTTTTTATTCCGTCTCCTTTTTGTTTGCCCCTCGTCTTCTGTGGACCCTTCATCTGTCTCCCTTGTTATGTTCCTTCTCTGAAAAGTGAAATCGAAAGTCCCTTTTGAAAGTGAAGAATGAACCGTTCGTCTCTCTCTCTCTCCCCCTCTGAATCTGCACTTTCTAGAGGTCCATCTCTTGCTCTTTTTGTTTCCCTCTTTTCTAATTTTTGGATCGACATTGATTAGTTTACGTAAAGTGCTATGATTAGGATAGCGGGTTCCTTTTGAATTCTTTAAAATGGTTTATGAAATACTACTTTAAATCACGTGATAGATTTGGGTTTGTCGCTATCCGTTTTCTTTGCTGATGATCGCCATGTGTTTTGCCCTTTTTATGTGTTCAGGTTTTCAAATTTCAATGGAATGCATGATCAGGGAAAAGCTCGTCTAATAATTTGATAGGAGTTTCATCTCTCTTGTGTTGCCCAGCTTTCGCTCTCCTGGAATCTCAGTTTTTCCGAGAAAGGTGAAGTCCTGCTTCATTTTGCTTACAATACATGGTTAACTTTCTGACATCGAGAATGGTAGATGGTTCAATCTTAGACCGGGGATTCTGGGTACTTGACAATCATATTTATGTTCCAAGTTTCATTGTTGATAGGTTTGCGGAGAATTTTCTAGGGAAAAGAATTGACAATCATCGCAAAAGATTAGAACTGTGCTTTGAGTAGTCATAATGGGTGCTTGCATGTCGACTCCCCCTAAAAAGATAAAAGTGCGGAAGAGACATTTCCGCCGAACCTGCAAACGCCAAGGCAAGATATCAAGTTTTGTCCCTACCAAAACCAAGAAAAAGAATAACGGTGCTGGAACTCTCGTAACTGATTATGCCGTCAGTGAATTTGTTCGTATGGATTTCGAGACGGGAGAAACAACCACTTGCAGAAGATCCGAGGTTTCCAATTCTACATTCCATCTGACACAGCTACAGTGGCACCATAGTCAAATTGATGCAAACGGTATGCCGTTTCATTATCCTGAGTTTAGTTTGACTGGCATTTTTTTAGAACTCCATGAGATAACATATGAAAACCAGAATACCCTTTATAAGCATAAGTAGTCCTTGAAGAGAATCTTTCCTCGCCTTCCCTTATGCCAGTCCCGCTTCTGTTCTGATTTTTTAATTTACTACCCTAGTCTGCACAAACTTGATCACTTAATAGGTTGGAAAATAAGCCAGTGACTGTAAGCAACTTTCTCAGTTCTCTCCGTAGCCACTAACATGAAGTTTATTTAAGTTTGCATCCTGGTGGCTGACAGGTTTAAGATGTTAGGCTGTCCTCTTATAATAAGCTTTTGATTGCTTTTGTATGATTCTGAATAGGGCGTTTTGGATTTTTAAAATGGATTTATAATTTGTATTGCTTGGAAAACTTTCTTTTCATAGACGAATGTACTTTTTGGATTTTGCGAAGCCCCATTACTGAAGCTTCGATAGTCAATTTCTGCAGTATTATGCCAAGAGGAGGCATGGTTTGACTCGGTGAGCATCTTGGAGTCTGATTCAGACGATGAATTCATCAGTGTGCATGGAGGTAGGAAAGATCAACTTCCCCAATATAAGTGGTTAACGAACTTTTTCTTGTCATTCTACTTCCTTTTTTAAAGGATATTTCAATCATGAAAATCATCATTGTTTGCCTGTCTGAACTGATTGGACTTTCTGAACACGTTTGTGTAGATGGATTTCCTTTGGCAGTCAATGCGATTGGCAACATTTCTGGCGGTCAAGTGCTTCAGTATGAAACTTCATCTTGCTTTGTGGACAGTGGGAATGCATATGAAGAATTTCATGGAAGTTTTCTCAAAATAGATGGAGGTAAATCAGAAGTTCTAACAGCCAAAGATGAGCACAAGGAATCAAATACATTCACATCTACACAAGGCTATGAGCTGGCTTGCGCTGGAAAAGCTGAGGAAAGTTACAACAGGATGAGGAAAACATTGGAACACTGCCATGGGAGCTTCAAAGGTCTTAAAGAGTATAGACGCGATTCTGAGGAGAAATGCCAAGAGAAAATATTGAAAACTGGCCTATCTCGTTTAGTTCCTTCCGTGAGTTTTAACGACAAGATCTTAAGTACTCAAAATGTGGGCCCACAGGCTCAAAGAAAAAAGTCTGCAGTTTTTAGGCTTTCATTCAAGAGAAGGTCCTGTGATGGAGAAGAAACAATGGAACAATGTAAGTCTTCCAAGGGGCCTTCTTCCATTGATGTTCAAGCTTAATTTATGTTATATGATGTGATTATTGCATACTTGAGTTCCTTGGTTGCCTTATAAATCTATCGATACTAGGGATAGATGCTGATATACATCTATGTCCTTGACAAGTGAATTGATGTTGTTTGTATTACCAATTACGACAATTAAAGCATCTATTGCATGTCTCGGTAAATTCTATCGTGTGAGATGGGTTGGTGTATTTACAGGTGCATCAAAAAGATTCTTATATCGCCCCCGAGCAGGATTGATCATTCCTTGCTGCACTGGTGAAAAACCGACCCATGGATGCTGGTCTGAGCTTCCGCCCTCGAAATTTAAACTTCGGGGCGAAAACTACTTCAAGTACGATGTCAATGCTCTTTTTTGTCACGGACTTTCATGATAACCATGCACAACTAAACAATGATTTTTCAGACGCTATACTTCCACTAGTTTCTTTATTTCACATATCAAACGTCTTAAAAGATTGTTCCTTCAAGGACCCAATTATATTGCCTGTGTTGTGGGTTTTTTTGATTGTGTGGAGCCTAATCACCTGATGGCTGTATGCAGAGATAAGCGGAAGTCCGCTGCTTCAGATAACAGCCCGTACATACCAATCGGTGTTGATCTATTTATGTGCCCTAGAAAAATAAACCATATAGCCCAACACCTCGAGCTACCCAATGTGAAAGCAGATGGAAAAGTGCCTCCTCTTCTTGTTGTAAATATTCAAGTAAGTCCTGCATGAGAATGCTTGTAGGTCCCATCCACTTTCCTCGTTTGCCTTCTTACTTTTGAAGCAAGGACGTTTGCTTTTGTCAGATTATCATCATGTTATGTCTCGTGATCCACTTCTCATGAGCTCTCTCATCATCCCAATTGTGTGCGTTCTGCAGTTGCCCACTTATCCTGCTGCGATGTTCCTTGGTGATAGCGATGGGGAAGGAATGAGTCTTATCTTGTACTTTAAAGTTTCCGAGAGTTTTGAGAAAGACATCTCTTCACAATATCAGGACAGCATCCAGGTGATTTACCCTCCCTTCCAATGTTCCAATTTGCATTCTTTTTTACTGCTAGCTATAACTAAGGAACGTAGTCAAATCAAGTTAGGATGTAAAGGAATGCAAGACTATGACAAAAGGAGTGGCCTGCAATATAGTGCTTGTTCTTATGTTTCGAAGGATCTGTCTCAGCCTTGGGATCATAATTTTCGACTGTAATGACCTAATTAACATCCCTCTGATGGGGGCATTTGTGATCCACTTGAACTGGATCGGTTGTTTGGCCCTCCTAGTGCCAAGTTTTTTTTGGTAAAGATTTAAATTTTTTGGTAAAGACCTAGTGCCAAGTTTTTTTTTTTTTTTGGTAAGGACCTAGTGCCAAGTTCATACGGTCTTAATGCAAAAAACCAAACACGCCAGCAAATTATTGATTGGATTTCCTTGCTAAGTTTAGTCGCTGTAGGTCCGTTTGAAACCTGCATAATTCAAGGAAAATCTCAAGTCCAATCATATACTTCCGATACTTGAATAGTCAACTCGGTTTGGTGATTTAGAATTTCCTTTTTCCTGCGACGATAACTTGTTCCTCATGCAGAAATTGGTCGAGGATGAGATGGAGAAGGTTAAAGGCTTTGCTAAAGAGTCCACCGTTCCTTTTAGAGAGAGGCTGAAGATCATGGCTGGTTTGGTGAATCCTGAGGATCTCCAGTTAAGTTCTACCGAGAGAAAACTAGTGCAAGCATACAATGAAAAGCCGGTTCTTTCACGCCCTCAACATAACTTTTATAAGGTGAGCTGCAATAATAGGTTGTTTTTGACTATCATAATAAGTCAACCCTTTTCCTTGCAAACTGAGTGACTCGCATTCTGAGGTTCTTGTCACTTCGATCCATTAACGCAGGGACCCAATTACTTTGAGATCGATTTGGACATTCACCGATTCAGCTTTATATCTCGAAAGGGGTTGGAAGCTTTCCGGGAACGGTTGAAGAACGGAATACTCGACTTGGGTCTAACTATTCAGGTAACCCTTCTGCCATGCAACTCCTGTTAGACATTGCCCTTCATATCTGACATATCCAATAACTTTTGATGCATCGACAAGGAATTTGAATTTACATCTCACGACCATCTATCTATGATGTTAAAACTGAGTACTTCATCTAATACTGTGTTTCCTGTGAAATACCGAATTCTTTGCATGTTTCATCTAAACTTCTGAAAGCTCTGTTCTTGAAAACCCAACAGGCGCAAAAGCCGGAGGAGCTGCCAGAACAGGTGCTGTGTTGCGTTAGACTGAGCAAGATTGATTTCATCGATCACGGCCAAATACCGACGCTGGTCACGGTGGATGATGATTGAGAACTCCCCTTCTAAGAGAAATCAAATCGATGCTAACTACCAACCATAACAGTGGGCTTCAGAGGGGGAAGTCCATGCCTTCTGTCTCAATCCTGTTGGGAAAGAAAATCTCTATAAATATGCAAATTATTTAAATTGAAACCTTTCATATGTCCCTGGTTCATTAATCACGTGAGACCAAGGTAAACATAAAATCGGTTTCTACTCCGCCATTACTGGATGTTGTAATGTTATATATATATATAATTGTTGCATCCTCTTGGAATGATGCTGTTAAATTCCCTTGTGAGGGACTACTGGTAACATTGTCACTTGCCATGTCGAGTCATTGAGGATGCTTTCAAAGAAAAGAGTAATGTCAAGTTAAAAAAGAAAAATTGATAGTGTTGCCCCGATTTCAGTATTAAAATTTAAAATTTTTTGTCGGATCACTTAAATGGTTCATGCCATAAATTCCGACATAAAGTTAGACATGGCTTTTTCGGTAAAATGTTAAACCAACTAGGCTTTTTTATTAAAAAAAACAAAAAAAACAAGTCCAATGCAGAGGACGAGATGGTCATTTCATACTAAAACGACGCCGCACCTGAATTTCTCTCTGTTGACTTACTCTCTCTTGTTGGCTGTTCACCCTCCCATCACGCGCTCCTGCGGGGTCTTTCATGCGCAGGAAAAATTAGGGCTTGGTGGTTGGAGGAGGGAAAAAATTAGGGCTCGGTGCCAAATCGGGAAGCATTTTGCTTATCCTCACCTTCTTCTTGGCTTTGTCGACAAGAACCTGGAGCCGCTTCTGCTTATTCGCCTCTCCATAATCTTGCTTCAAAATCACCGGCTTGAATTCTTCTTATTCCCACTTTCTTCTTGGCTTTGACGACACGAACTTGAGCCCGCTTCTGCTTATTCTCCTCTTCGTTGCAAGATTGAGATCTTGATTTTGCACCAAAATTGTCGATTTGGAATAAGATTTCAAGAAGAGGTGAATTTCGGGACAAATCGGCTTTAAATATATTACGGTTTGAGGATTCAAGGAGAGATGGATTTTGTAATAAATCAGCAAGCATTCTATCAAGGCTTGAAGAAGAGGAGGAATTTGGGATTTTTCGTGCGAAACGACATCATTTAAGGGTTTTTTCATTGAATTCTGTCACATTTGGATTTCCAGCAGCTACGTTGTTGAGAAAAAATGTTAAAATATTGTCGTGTTATTGGCATTTAAGTAATCATTTAAAAAAAAAAGTGAAATTTACGTGATCTAATGAAAAAATTTTCTACTAAAGTAAACGCTATATAAAAGTTATGTTACTTTTAGTATTTGTTTCCCAATGTCAAGCACATATGGTTTGCAAAAATTGATAAGTTATTAAAAATTTTAAAAATTTTAAAAAGTTATTAAAATATTATTAAAAAATATCTATGTTAGCGACAGTCGTGCTACGTAAGGCGTCCGGTGTTTATGCCAGCAATTTCCAGCCAAAATTGGCAAGATTGACTCTATTAGCACAAATACAAAATGTTTAGAACTAAATTAGTTCAATTGAAAGGTTTTGAACTGAATCGGTACCAATGCGACCGGTTTCGTCCTACATTAAACAAAAAAAAAAAACCGTCCTTTTCGTTGTGGGTCCTCTCCATTTTGCATCACGGCGTTGAATCTTAATTCTGCATTTCGAAATCCGGGGCCTTTTCGATGTTGTTTATTGAATGCAGATCTTATTCTGCGCTTTGGATGATTGTAAGGCAAATAATGAACGATTCACCTTCGGAAGCTGCTCTGCCATTTCAATTTGCCACACTGTTTTAGAGAATCTGATCATATATTATTTCCATGCCAAAACTGCAATTTTTTTCGAGTTGGTGCTGTAAATGACGTTCAAGCCATCGAATTGTTTCGGAAGTTGCCCTTTTCCACGCAAAGACCAGTTGGTCGATACTGGAGTGGACGCTCCTCTATCCAAAAGGTTGCATTAGCAAGAATCGTCCGCAATGTAGAAAGCTTGTCTTTTTAAGCACGGAATCAATTAAGAGGGAGCGAATTGATAAAACAGAGTAAAGACTTATTTGAAATCTCACTTTTTTTGGGAGACTCGGCCTTGGCACTCGATACAACAACAGAGTTACAGATGCTTAGTTACAGGAGGAGATGCATAAAACATAAGCAATAACCTTCCCCTGTGCACTTGGTGTGGTTTTTGTGCATGAAAATACCAGTCCCCAAGTGACAGCAAGACGGTTCACTCATTTACATATTTAACACACTTCTGTTCGATCGTAGATGGCTTGCGCGACTTTGACCAAGATCCACAAAGTCCATGAGCTCTTTTAAGTAGGTGAGGATCGAGTAGCTTAAGGCTCAAGCAGCCACTTGCTCTTCTTTCAGCCGTAGAACTGACGGTCTTTGGACATCGCCAAATTCCGTTGCCTCAATGGTGCGGACTCGCTTTCCAGCAGATGGTGTGGTGTGATTGTGCTTTCCCTCGTAAGTGGTTATGACGGATTTGGGGTCCGACGCAGCCCTTTCGATGTGCTTACGGACATTGCAGCCTGCGTAAGTGCACTTGTAGTAGCTCCTGCGCAGCATAGAGTGATTTTATATTGGACCAGAGTGGTCCTTAACAGAAGAAAATGCTAATTGAAGCGCTCAAATATTGGATTGTACTTTTTGGAAAATCAATCTCTCTCTTCCTGCCAACAGAGAGAGAGAGAGAGAGAGAGAGCATCGTTTATGAAATATTCAACTTCAACATCATGGAAAGCAAAGAAAATCATTAACGCCAGGCAACATATAAAGGCTGTTTTTCACTCCTATGTGCCAAAATTGTGGAAGGAAAAAGACTTGTCGCACCTCAGAAATCTCAGTTGGGTGGGCTCAATTATGATCTAAGATTGGATGATTAAAGTAATGCAAGCAAAACAAGACAGAGTAAAAGGTGTTGTAACAACAATCTGGTATTCCTGACGGGATATCTTTACCACCTATCGAGTATGCAAGAAAAGACAGTCTTAAACAGATGACGCAATAACTAGAATGTTAATAATCCATACTCCTGATGACTTCACCCAATTATCTATGAGATGGCATAAGACGATGATAGGAATATATGTTACTCTTGACACTTCAGAAGAGATCCTTGGAGCATAAAGATGTCCAGCAAAATCTTTTCCCAGGTTTTGTTTTGCATGCACTATGTTTTTGCTGCTGTATGATTTTGCACCGAATTCAACTGAACCAATTTGGGTGACCCTGCATTTTTGAAAGTATTGAGAAACACATTGCTAAAATCTAAGGGGCTTCTTTGAGATCATTGAGTATTTCACCTCATTATTTGAAGCCAAAGACACCCTTCCCCAAGTTTTGACTGCTTTCCTATGCTTTGGCTTGTTCAGGCACAGAGACATGGCAAAAACTATAGGCAACATCCTGCCTCCCCACCCCATTACAGACAGACAAAAGTCGCAAAAAAAGGGCTTCACGTTTGAGCTCAAAATCTACTATATACAACTGACCACCAGAAAAAAATCTACTATACACACTGTATGGATCAACAACACTTGCTCATAAACATCTTTGACATCTGACAAGGCAAGACAACAAAATCTAATTTCAAGGGCTAATGGCATCTGACATCAAGACTGCAATTCCAAGCATGATTAGATCATCAAGCCAACGAACAGCAGGCAAGAATGGGAAGAAATGCCTATGGAATAACCAAAAATCTCTCGTGACAATTTCATCAATAAACACAGAAAATTCAGTACCTTGGGTAGGAACTCCCTTTGACCACTTTCTGCCCGTATTTGCGCCACTTGAAGCCATCATCCAGCAGATCAACTTCACTTCTTGTCTGCAGAACGATCTTGGGTTCCGTGACATATTTGCTTGATTGAATTGGCACAATCCTACAAGCCAAAGCATAATATAAATCTGTGTAAAAAGAGTATACAAGAAGAAAAACAGTAAGCTTATGTAGAACATCATAGTTAAAACTTGCCTCCGCTTGAGATTTGGTTCATCATCACCTGCGTCAGCATCATCATTACCGACATCAGATCCTTCTCCCTTTGATTTAGAATCATCTAACTCCACATAGTTACTTAAGCTGCTGGTATGCAAAGCACTTGCTCGAGAAGACTCCTCATCTCTCCCACTCCCAAGCATTGCAGGAGCAGATTGTCGCCCATTCTGACCCTGAAGCACAGCTTGAGGTTTAGCCAGAGAATTTGTGCTCCTGTTCAAGTTGTTACCATCTTTTGAAGTCTTTTTGGCTTGAGGCATTTCATGCTGGTGTTGCCCTCTGTAAGTAATCTCCGTTATTCGACCATCAAGAGAATGCTCGACCTTTTTCTTGACTGAGCAATTCAGATGGCTACATTTGTAGTAGCTCCTGGGATAACCACAGCCCTTAACCTGCTTCTGGCCATACTTCCTCCAATTAAACCCATCTTCGGTAGGCTTCTCAAGAACCATGGGTAGAGCTTCCCATTTGTGACTGGAACTAGAGATATCACAGGATTCGGCCACGGAAGTGGTAGCATCTGATGGAGACAGCTGATGTGAATCCTCATTTAGCATAAGAGATGGTTCTTCTGGGAGTGGCTCTTTTGATGCTTCCGATGGAGGATCGATTTCTAATTGCAAGTGCTCATGAGACCATGCTAGTGCAGCCTGAGCTTGAGCAGTCACTTGTGCTAAGGCCTGCTGGTGGGACATCCCAAAGGGGCTCTGCTTTGTGCATAGGGACCATTAGAGGAGATTCATATAGAACTTCAGGAAAGCACATTATCTAGGTTTTGTAAACGGTGAGTTTCTATGTGCAACTAAAACAATCCCAGGAGCTACTCTCCAGAGGATTTTGTACTGTTTTGATCTTCTTAAGGTCTCAAAATTACAGGAGCATAAAATTATCTTGGGTCAGAGTCTAAGACGAGACATCTCCGATAACCGAAAATCAACACTCTAGACATGTGACGAGTGAGAGAGCACGGAACTTGCCTAGGTAGTTAATTAAAAAATCTCAGACAATGGAGCCTGCTCAGAAGAAATGCGCGCTAATTGCCGCAACAACTGCAGCAACAATCTGGTTGAGACCTTTGAGACAAGGTTCTTGAAGGATATGACATTTCAAGCTTAAGACCATTTCTCACCTATGGTCCGTTCGCCTTGATCCCATAGCCAGGACTCTGATTTCAGACAATATAAGTGAAGCACTAGAGATACTTGAAAAATTCATCTTTCGAACAAATCATCTCTCTTGGGATGCAAATTTCTGCGGTCGCAAGATTAGCGACTGCAGCTGAACTCCGAAAAGACGCATTCATTCACAAAACAAAAGCAAAGGTGGAATCTCGATATCATGCCGAACACCCACGAAACGAAGTGCAACAAATCACCTTAGGAGAGAAGAAACCCGGCGACAGGAGCAACCCAGAAGGGCTCAAGCCCGGGGGCACCGTGAACAACGGCGACCTGGCAACCGCCAAGCTCCCCTGCCCATCTCGAAACTCCACTTCCCTCGGCGGGTCATCGCGCGGGTAGTCCAAAAGGAACGAGCTTGGCGGCCCCGAGGCGCTGACGGCGAGGGGCGAGTACATGGCCCCGGCGAGCAGCTCCGAGAAGGACCCGCCGTCGGGCTCGGCGAAGAAGCTCGAGACCAGGGACAGCGGGCCGGGGCTCCCGCACGGCCCGAACATGGCGGCCGCCGCCGGGCGCGGCGGCACCGAGATGGTGGGCAGCGGCGGCGGCTGTTGCTTCTTCCCGGCCATTCCCTCGGGCTCTGCGTGTGCGTGTTGTTTTCTCTCCGCCGCGGAAGCTCTCGCATCAAACCAGCGGTGCTTTGGCTTTTCTCACTGGCGTCCGTTGTCTCTCGTTCCGTTTCTTGATTATTATTTTTTTTGGTGTTTCTTCTCCCACCCGATTTTTATAATGCCTTTTAATTTCTCGCACGTGGCGACGACATTTATTGTCGTTGCGAGCCGCAACCACCGGCCCACCGCCACTTGCTGTCCCGGCCTCCTTTTTTTTGGTCTTCGCTATCCACAAGGAGCTCAGCAAAAAAATTTCCACGGTTTTTTTTTTTATTTTTTTAACTTAATCAATGATGCCGAGAAAAAAATTTTAAAAAAAGGATTTTGATAACTAGTGTCTCCTATTAGCTATTTTCTAATAAAAATGTCCAGCACCAAATCATTCATCATGTAAACCACGAAAAATGGATCGTGATGTCTTCCGAATACGAAGAATTTTGCCTGTCAAAGTCTCCCGGTTTCAAAACCGACATATAATCAAAGCTAATTTCGGTGGCTTTTTGAGTCCGCGATAGTCTATTGTTATTAGCAAAATAGAGTGAGCAAAAATCTTAACAAAACAGGAGTTCGGAGCTACACAATTCAAGACAGTTTAAGTAAAATTCTCGTTCCGGATTTGGGTTTGAATCAACACACTTGTATAATCCCTTGATATGATTTTCGGGTCTTCTATTATTATCCGATGATTAGATAGGTAGTCAAAGAATTCCGGGCACCTGCTGGTATTGGAAAAGGAGGTCAAGAAAGATTTTGCTTGGGAGAGAGAGATTACCAGTAGAGCAATTTCTTCTGTCACGCAAGAGACAACGGAATGAATTCCGTGGGAAGATGAGCAAAACTACGAGTGCGAACCACGCCCATGTTGGCAAATTGCCCGCAGATTGGCGGGGGGTACTCATGACAGTCCTTTTTGCCTTCAATTGCACAGGTGGCTTCTGCAGGCCCCATACGACGTCGGAAGCTCGAACCGAATACATCGAATGAACAGAAGAAGTTGGGGTGGACTTGACGTGCACGTGGGGACACACAATAAGCTTGTTGGTACCACAAATTGAAGTCGATGTCCTAGTCCAACAGCAGCAGCATTCAATTGATGCTAAAAAGTTGAGCAGCAGCGTGTAGTCCGGACATCCTCCATGATTGGTCTTCAAGGCGATCCGCCCGCTTTTAGGATCACTCGAATTTGAGATAGGAAGATAAGATATTATCGGAAGGATGGCCATGCTTCGTTCAGGATTCGAAATTTTTTGTAGCAAAGAAACGGGAGCGCGATGAAAATGGGGAAGCTTGTCTAGACTAACATACAGGTTAGGCTCGTTCGGTTGAGCTGATGTCCATTACCCATGAGTTTCGCGCTTTGGCGACGTCAGCATCGATACGGAGACTGAGGGCCTACTCTTGCAACTTGCCTGTCTTGATTGTATGTAACCCCACGTTCCAGTTCACCGGTCGTTTTCCAGCAATACAGAGTTTGCAAGTTGTCACAGAGCAATCAAAGCCAGCAAATTGGTTTCCCACTTGCAACTCGAACAGCAAGACTAATGAACCAAAAAGTCGCTTTGAATGCTTTGAATGACGAATAAGGTGACTCCAAAAGCATGAATTTGTCTTACATCTCATTCGACATTATACGCGCAGCTACGACAAAATTCTTGCTTCCAAGTTCTGCTCGAACAGAATACTCATTTTGCACGACTCAATCGATACAAGTAAGCGTGTCTAGTTTTACAATTGACCGGGATTCAGGAACCTATCCTTTTCTCAACCTCAAGACTTGGTTTCCAGGAAGTATGTCGATGAGACGGCCAAGCCTTCCACATCATATGTGCGAATAAGCCTCTGTCTCCTTCCAGGTGCCTCGAGCCAGCAGAATTCCAAATGGAATGACTTGGATTCGGCCACGCTCCTCGCTACGTTAGACGGGCAGCCCATGTACATGCCTCCAGGCAGCAGCGTCATCTGGTACCCACCGTCAAATGTGACCACATTGTCTGACATTGTACCCGTCCAACGCACGTTGGTGGTGACTTCACCGCTACTGGATGTTGTAGTAATCTCCTGGCATGATGATGAGGAAAGAGCGAACAAACTCGTGAGCCACTAATTGAACATGAAAACACATTTAACTTTTCTAAAGCATAATTTTCAGTTTTTGCGGTTCATTAAAACCAAGTCAGCAAGATTGAGAGAAGGGAGATGGTTGAGGTAATTGGAGAAAGTGGAGCAAGAGGACAACGACCTAAGCAGTAGCCTTAATAATGTCAGCAGCCTTCACATTTATTGCTTTGCACAATTTATTAAGGATAATTTTATGGAATTACATTGTCAGCATTGATAAACCTGACAGCCATTAAATTTTGTTTAATCAAAGTAGAGATTTGTGGAACCACAAACAAACTGTTCGTGTAACTTCTCATTTGGAGTCACCCATTTGTGGACATATCGAAACTCATGCATCTTGGGATAAGCAAGACTCAAACCAGAGCTTTGTAATATACATTTCTGAATCACTTACAGCCAACATTAACAGGTTAATAGCATCTGACAAGTTCGATGTCTGCTTCTCTCAAGTTCTCCATCTTCATAGATGACATTTAACATAACCACTTCCAGCTTATATTAGCTACTGAATTCTACTTACAACAAACCTGAACTAACTGCCCCCTGTCATCCATTTGAAGTAATGCAACTGAACCAGCTTCAGCAATTGTTGCTCCATAAACACCACTACGCTTTGTTACGGAATGCCCCTTCCAGTTGCCGAGAAATGGCATAATCCTATCTATGCTTCCCTGTAATTAAGAGGAAAGACAGCAAATACTTAATCTTTCACTTTCGATAGCCACTTAAAAGATGAGCAATATATCGAAACTTACGTCAGAGTTCCCAAGTGAAGGAGGTACAGACAACCCATTTCCTCTTTCTTCGAGAAATATGAGAAGCATTTCAATGACACCCTTTGGGTCCATGACGTGGAATGCTCTTGCTCGTATATCTGCTTGTTGTGAATAGAGGCAATTCTCACATACAAGCGAAGGTCGGCGAGATGGAAGCTTGAGATTTCTGCGCAGCAAAGCCTTTTCAGCAAAAGAAAGAAGCAAGAATCTGGAGCGCTAAAGAAGAGCAGGATACACTTGATAATCTTGAAGCTCTGAAACCTCATAGACAGAAGCTTTAGCCATAACAACAGAAAAGATCAGACAATGACGATGCTCCACATGAAAAGGCAGATGCAATTGGCTACGATAAAAGAACGGAGGCTCTATTGATTGCATTAAAGTCTCCAGCTAAAGAGTAGACTGTCTAGACAGATCATGTAATAGAACCAACCAAAATAAATGTGAAGAATCAACAACATATCGACAATCCTGGACAATCGGTCTCTGCTATGACGCATCTCCAGAAATGATTACAAAGCAGCTTGTTAATCTGTTGAGGCGCAAATCTGCCTTTTCAATGAATACAACCCTCGTTGGGACAAGCTGTGTAACTCATTTCTCTGGATTCTGTCAAGAGGAGCAGGTTTACTGAGACCTACAAATACTAATCATTATTTGAGACTTATCTCCTTTTCTTTTCCTGGTTGAAAGTAATTTGACAATTCAGACCGCATTCTTTTCAGTTGACCTGCTCTGAGCGTAGCTTTCATCCTTGGAAATATGAATTGAAGCGTAATGTGCCAAACCATCAACACGGTTGTTCATAGCGGAGAAATGATTGTCTGAAACCTAGGCAGCTATCGCTCATTTGTTCTGTCTATTCAATTAATGCAACAGGAAGCCATAGAGGAAAGAAAACGACGCTTTATTTAAAATGCACAAGGATATACGTATTTCATTCAGCGAATTAGTCACCTTCACCTTCTCTCTAGCCTTAGTCACCATGAATGACTGCCAAAGATGGACAGATGACAGAGAAAAGAAAAATTTAAACAAAACAAGCACTCACTTTGGAGATTCTTCGCCGGTGTCATCTTCCCCGAGAACTCCATGCCTTAATACAGTTTCAAGCATGCCTGCCGTCTGATACCTCAGAGCAAACGCCCTCTCATCTGGGAAAAATCCTAACTATGGACTAATTATGTAGGATAACAACAGGAGCCGATGAATGAAGCACAATCCAGTGACACGAACATGTTGATACTTGTCGACGGTGAGGATGACAAAACTCTCTCAAGCATCAGCATATCGGAAATTTACCTGTTGATACTTGTCGACGGTGAACATGTTGGTTTCTTTTATCTTATACTCTGCCCATTCAGGTTCCTCGTCATGTTCCGAAATCGAAGTGCCTGATTGCGGCTGTTTTATGTAAAGCCTACAAGGTGCAGTCCAATTAGACCATAACGGATGGCGTGCCTGCATCAGAACTTCAACAAGAGGAAGCCTGACGGAGTCTTACGTTTGGATAAGACTGATGAGCTCATCTTCTCCATAAGAACGCGCGGCAAGCTTCGTACTTATCTTATGCAACAGATTCCCGCGGGCATCAAATTGCTGCAGACGCGGAACACATACTTCAACATAAAGACATTGCATCGATTATAAAAAACTTCGCATCCAGTTGCCAACGCGAGTCATGGGGCATCGGTAACAGCGAAGCTTCCACACCACCGACCCAGAATCAGCTATTAAACCCAATGTCAAACTTCGAATGACTCGGATGCTTCTAAATGAAGACTCCCTCAACTAGGAAGCATCTGTGCCACCGAACGACCTCTTCTAATCCTAAAAAACTTCAATCCGCCAAGCACCCTCTACGGCCAGTCAAACCCTAACATCATTTCAGGCCTGCTTTTGGGTCAGGCATTAGCGCAGCAACATGAACGGCAGAGGCACGAGGACGACCCTACTGCAAAGATAAGACGAAGAAGAGCGTAAAGGAACTAATTTATCAATCAAGGAAGAAAAATCTGGAGATTTTAAGGATATCAATCAAAATCACGAGATGATTCATGAGTTATCAATCACTTGATTCTAGCATCTCCATGAATCATCTCGTGATTTTGATTGATATCTCCAAAATCTCCAGATTCTTCTTTCCTTGACTGATAAATTAGCTCCTTTAGAGCGGGCCGACCGAACGCGGGACTCACGTGTAGAGAGCCACTCCACTTGCCCGAGTTCAGGTCGACGAAGCGGCGGAGGTTGTCGGCGGTCATCGATCCCTGCCGTGGAACCGAGCTCCGCGCCGCCGCCGCACGGCATCTCGGAGCCGGGATCGAGGAGGCGGTGGAGCGGTTCGGACGCTTCGACCTCGGCGCGGGGTGGAACGACGAGGGGAGCGCTCTGCCGGGGCTCGGCGAGCTCTCGAGCTTCGGGAGGGAAGAGAGGGAGGGGCTGCAGATGGAAGCCATGGAAGAGGGAGCGCCGTCCCGCAGCTTGCGAAGTTGCGATGATGACGACGACGACGACGACGATGATGATGACAAGCGCTCCTCCCCTGCCCCCAGGAAAAAAATCTGCCGATCAGATCCGTCTGACGACGTCGTTTCGGCAGCGGGTAATGCTTTGCGGGAAGAACCGTTGGTAAGTTCGTTTTCAAACTTTATTGGCACCAACAAAGAAAAAGGAAAAACTCTTTTCTAGAAAGTTCGCATCGGGAAAAGCATTTTGTGTGACGATGATGATATGGGATATCACTAAAGTGAATAATTTTTGTAATTTTTTTTTCTTTTCTTTTCCTAGTCTTGGTTAGCGACCCTTACCCATTGACCAATGAGGGCATTGTGACCCCTAACTAGATCTGGGCGAGCACCAACGCTCTCGCCCAAATCAAGTGAAGGTCATCGGCTCTTGCTTATGGTTAGATCTGTCAAAATGGGTCATAAACCCATTTCTTAACCCATATATTAGTAAATGGATCATAAATGGGTTAGTTATATTTAGTAAATTGATCATAAATGGGTAAAAGTTTTATATTGATGTTAAATGGGTAGTAACTGGGTTGTAAATGGGTCATAAATGAGTTTACAGCTGATTTAAACTCAACACATCTCTCTTGCCCTCACTCAATCTTGCACTCACTCACTCCACACTCTCATTTCAGCTTGGGTATGAATTTTCCTATATTTAACTAAATATGGAAGTATTTTAGCAATATGGGTCTGATTGGGTATGGATCGGGTATGGGTCGGGTCAGGTATGTGTCAAGAAAATTGTATTGCGCATAAATGGGTCATAAACGGGTTAATGGGTCAATTTGGATCGGACCATTTATGACCCGATCCATACCCGATCCGACCCACCCATTCAACAGATCTACCTATGGTTGGCAGAAAAAATGAGGAAGAAAAAAAGAAAAGAAAAACTAGTAAAAAAATTCAGAAAATAAGTTAGAGGGTTTGGATGAGAAGAGTCTTTTGACAGGCTTCTAAGATGACGAAGGGTGCATGAATGTATCGAACTATGCACTGAATATGGGAAGAGCGATTTTGAGATATATATATATATATATATATATATATATATATGTATGCGTGTATGTGTGTAAAAACTGGAATTAACTCACTAAGGTGCCTTTTGACATAACGGTAATACTTAGTTTTGGAACTTCAAAATTAAGCGTGCTCACGTGGGAGTATGTCTAGGACGAATGACCTTCTAAGAAGATACCCACCTGTACGTTGAAGGACAAAACCGTAAACTTCAGTGGGAGATGAGCCAAAGTGGACAATACTTCAATGAGTCAATTTACGGATGTCATAATATGGTATTAGAGCGAGATCTCTTCTAGCAGGCACGTGGTTCGAGGACAAACCGGGCGAAAGCTGGTGGGCCTATAACGACACAATTCAACGAAGGTAGAGAGTGATTGTCAAGGCCAGAGGACATACATAATGAGCGCCTCCTGACAGACTTTTAGGATAGTGAAGGGAGCAAGAATGAACTAAACTGTACACCAAATAAAGGGGAGATCAATTCCGAGATATAGGTGAAAATTGAAATTAACTCACGTGGGCGCATTTTGATGTAACGACAATGCTTAGTTTTAGAACTACAAAGTTAAACACGCTCAAGTGGGAGCACTTCTAGGATGGATGACCTCCTTGAAATGTGCCTACCTGTATGCCAAAGGATTATACTGTGACGCTCAGTATAGGACATGCTAAAGTAGACAATACTTCAATGAGTTAATCTCTCTTATCATAAATAAACTGCATGGATATGTCATTATCTTTTTCAAATATTCAAGTAGCCCATTGCTTTACAGAGACTAACTTAGTTGCAGGGTAGCTAGAACCCACCGGAGAAACTCTTTACCTGTTAAATGGGTTTTGTTCTCCTCCCAAGCTCTTTGGGAATTTTATGTACCGAAGTCCATCTTTTGGACTCTATCATGCTTGAATAGTTGAATGAACTACTTCACTTTCTGACTTTAAGCTTCATTTATACATCATCGTAAACTAAACGAGTTTAATTGAGGGAAAGAGCATGAGTCGGCCCCGCAAGCAAATGTAACTTCCAAATCGGCACAACGCTAACTTGTGAGCTCAGCAAGTGAGTCGGGCCTCGGGTTCGCACGACAAGACTCGCATGACATGACCCGAAGGTCGACCCTCGATCACCCATTATACTTTCTTTCTTCATTTCCCCACAAGCAATATAACTTGCAGATCGGCACAATTCTAACTTGTGAGCTCGGCAAGTGAGTCGAGCCTCAGGTTTGCACGACAAGACTCGCAAGGAATGAGCCAAAGGTCAAGCCTCGATTGCCCATTTCACTCTCTTTCTACAGATAGCGCACCCGGGATTGTGCCCAGGGCAACTCCTCAAAAATACCGGGTTCGAGCGGCCCAGCCCCGGCACACCGACGACGGCCTCGCCGACCCGGCTCATTGCCGCCTCTACTCGTGGCTCGCATCATTTTTCTCTCCACTCGCACTGTTTTGGCTAGTCAACTAAAGCTCGGATCTTTCTTAAAAGTTTCAACTTGGTTGCCCGCCCCCATGTCCACTTTTTTTATCAGACCATCCTCAAACTTTCTTTGCTGCCAAATCTTCCTTTTCAGCAGATCTCTCTTCCCTCTGACCCCCGCCATTTAATTGATCAGTAAGGAGCAAAGGTGACTCCCAGGTCAGAATTCATGTGATTTTGCCCCCCAAAAGCTGACTTCAGATTGACAAAGACAACCTCCCACATGGCGAGCCTCCCGTGATAAGTTCATCGTAAACTTTTATGGCGAGAATCGCTGCGGAATCAGCGGCCATGAATGAACCAGTAGTGGTATATTATGACACACCACATGCTGGTCAAGCTTTGAGGGACCAACACGCAACATAAAATTATGACTTCCAATCTTGGAAAAACCATACAGTCCTAGCGGAAACAATACATAACTCTTCTTTTTTTCTTTTTCTGAAGCTTTGGTGTTCAGGTCTTTGAGACCCAACACCTCGGTCACAAGGTTCCAGCACAACTCACGCTATCCCCCTCAATCAAACCAAGCCAAACCAAACCAAACCAAACTCAGGTCAACGACTAACATGAAGAAAGACCCCTCAAACAGCTCTCCTCCTAAATAAAGAACAAGAAGAAAACAACCTGGTTTCTTTTCACTTCAAGGGAATTAAAGGAATTGCGGCTGATGTCGTGGAAAGCAGATTCTCGAGCGGTTTGCAGGCTAGCAGAACCGGAGGAACGCGTCCCACATGGCGCCGACTGCGAAAACGGTCGGTAGGACAATCTGTCCCCCGTAAAAGGAAGCTGGGGATCCGCTCTTCTCTGGGGAGGCCACGGGAGGAGGTGGTGCGTTTTCTACATTGACAGCAAGCTTCGCTCCTCCGTAGCAAAATCCTTTGCCGCTGATGAAATAGTAAGGCCTCGTGACGTTCAGTGGGACGACGTCCCTCCCTGCTCCTCTGGTCCAGTTCACCAACGGGTGATCGGAGTTGCACGACTCATAGTCCGTCTCGTTCACCTCGAGCACGTTCAATTGGTTCCTATCGTACACAAAGACTGGAAGAACGCAAAGAGTCAGCAAACAGCAATAGAATGTTGGCGTCCAAGCGTCGAACATAAATCTCATACAATTTAATGGCCAAGCTAGTAGCTCGGTCATAATTGAATTGCGACCTGCTAATGGTCGCCTAAGATGATAATGTGAAAGCATCAGATCTTAGCAGAAAGATAAAAAGAGCTAACATTTTTAAGCAAATTACGAAAATGGTAAGCCAGAGAAGGTTATTGCCCTCTAGGATCTGCATTTCTCATCGACCACATGTTTTTTTTTTTTGGTAACCCGGGAACCCCTCGCGCGGCCGGCAGCCGGAGAGGTAAACCCGGGGTGACGCTACCACAGGACCCACCACCACGACGTCACGCTTAAGAATCCCTAACGACAGGGTTAGATTCGAACTCCTCCCCTTCGTGGGGGGAAGAGAGCCCAAAGCCAACACAACCGTTGCAGGCGGTGGTCTCATCAACCACATGTTAAAGAGCACATAAAGATAACAACTGACTTCGTTACGCTAAGTAGGTGGTGTTATCACTTCATCAAACCAAAATAGCCATGTATCTCAGGTGCGGCTTGACACCATTTTTTCTCTCATCAAATGCTGTCAAGATTTAGATCCAGGTCCC
This sequence comes from Syzygium jambos, assembly GCA_031216235.1. Classification (NCBI taxonomy): domain Eukaryota; kingdom Viridiplantae; phylum Streptophyta; class Magnoliopsida; order Myrtales; family Myrtaceae; genus Syzygium; species Syzygium jambos. The sequence goes on from CM062228.1 coordinate 19,124,511, forward strand.
AGATACTAAGCCTCATCAACAAGACCGATCTAAATCCTCAGTTGGACAGCATTAGACCCATGACTTCTCTGCTTCCAGTAGCAAGCGTCCGGGAGCACAAAGCGTTTAAGAATACGAGATTTTTACACTTGCATCTTCCATGCATTATTCAATCGAAAGAAGTGATTTCACCAATCCGAACCAAGTGAAAACGATCAATCATACCTCAAATCGACAAGGATCGCCGATGCTATAAAAAAATTAGAAGCAGAACTGACTCCGAGGAACTAATTGCAGGAGGAAGGATTAAGAAGTTAACAGAAAAGATGAGAAATTTTCAACCCAAGAAAGCTGGAGCTCTCCAAAACTGCTACAGAAGAAGAAGCTCCCACAGGGGGAAACGAACTGAGATTGACCGAGAGATGCGGATCTGAATGAGCTTAGCATATGCCCATCTCCGCCAACGTTGAGGATTTCAACTCTCTAAGTAGCTCAAGATTTACTATATCTAGCAAGTTCATTCTTTAACTCATCTTAAAGGTACCCAATAAGCCGCTGAACCCGACATTGTGTCACCTCAAAGAATCAGAGGACTAACATAGCAACAATCTCAAAAGCGGCTTGTCACTTTTCAGAGAAGTAGCGACTCTAAAGCAAAATTCACTCTCTTGAATCAGCATTTGATTAAAGAGAGAAGCCAAAAGGAAAGAGCAGCAGGCGACACTGAGCTCATTACTCAGTAGAATCGCACTGCATTGAGCTCAATTTCATGCACAGCGCAGACCCATCTTCAGATCTGACTCATTTGGATAGAACCGGAACGTTTAACGCGAGCTTAACGAGTCACAGATCTGAAGGGCTAGAGAGAGAGCGCATACAGAGCCAGTCGCCATTGTAGAAGTGTTTGTCTTGAGCCCAAACGGTGTAGTTGACGTTGGTGGCCCACCCGTTGCCCATGCCCGCCCCTACCATGTACCTCACCGCCGCCACCTCGGGCAGCATCACCGCCGCCAGTAACAGCGCCACCGCCACTCCCACAGACATCGCCACTCGCCCCATCTCTCTCTCTCTGCGTCCGCCTCTGTCTCCGGCTCTCGGTAACTAGCTCAGCTCTTTCTAGTTGCTGTGCACACTTCTTTTTATAAAGGGTCGGCTTGCATCGCAATTATAATTTACCCTTTGGAACTTACTAGCTACTCACCCTTCCGGATCCACAGTTCTGTTTGAATTAAACAACGTTAATCCGAGATTTCGACAAAAAGTTGTGAGATGGTGACTTGGACTACGCGTTGCTCACTAAGGTCAAAATAAGATTCTTTATACTTACCACGTTGTCACCGGCCACTGTTTCAACAACTCTAGATATTACAAAATTAAAAACCTATCATTTCTATCTTAATCATATTCGACGAGTGCCCTCGAAACTCAAGATATCATCCTTCCAATAAAAGCATAAATACCGCCCCCCAACGTTTGGAATTGCAAGCACCCGAGTGAGAGAACATTTCGAGTTACCATATGCGGTGTTACGGAAGAGTTCAATTTGATTCTTCTGTGGATGGAGCAAGCTCGTGTTGGGAGAGGCGGTGTTCACACATAACGTGGATCTGGCTGCCTAATTAGAGATGTAGTACCAAGACATTGGACAATCAATTCGTGCAAGACAAGAAAAAACAGGGCAAAGATGAACGTTGCGGAAGCGTCTCGAGTCTGCCAAATGAGGTCATAGCTGCACAAATACAAAAAGAAAATCAGTGGTCCCGGCGACCCACGTCCTCTTTGCGGATCGAACTTCAGGTCTTTGAGACTCAGCACTGCGGTCACAAGGTTCCGGCCCAACTCACGCTATCTCCCTCAAATCAAACCAAACCAAACCAAACTCAGGTCTAACAACTAACATGAAGAAAGACCCTCAAACAGGCAGCTCTCCTTTCTAACTAAAGAACGACAGGTGGAAGAAAACAACTTGAATTCTTTTGACTTCACAGGAATTTTGTAGCTGACGAAAGGACTTGCCGGTTAATCTCGTGGAAAGCCGATTCTCGAGCAGTTTTTGGGGCTAGCAGAACCGGAGGAATGCGTCCCACATGGCGCCGACTGCGAAGACCGCCGGGAGGATGATCCGTCCCCGGTAAAAGGAAGCCGGGGATCCGCTCTTCACCGGGGCAACCACGGGTGGGGGTGGCGGGTTTTCTACGTTGATGGCGAGCTTCGCTCCTCCGTAGCAATATCCGTTGCCGCTAATGAAATAGTAAGGCCTCGTGACGTTCAGTGGGACGACGTCCCTCCCTTTTCCTGTGGTCCAGTTCACCAATGGATGATTGGAGTCGCACGACTCGTAGTCCGTCTCGTTCACCTCGAGCACGTTCAATTGGTTCCTATCGTACACGAAGACTGGAAGAACGCAAAAGAGTCAGCAGACAGCAATAGAATGTCGGCGTCCAAGCGTCGAACATGAATCGCATGCAATTTAATGGCCGAGCTAGTAGCTCGTTCATCATCGAACTGCGACCTGCAAATGGTCGCGCCTCATTTGGAGGCATCAGATCTTAGCAGAAAGTTAAAAAGAGCGAACTCCTTTAAGCAAATTACGAAAATAGTAAACCAGAGAAGGTTATTGCCCTCTAGGACCTGCATATCTCCCCGACCACATGCAAAGCAGCTCCTAAAGATGATAACAGACTTCGTTACTAAGATTTAGCACACGTTTAATTTTTCTAGTAACGGTTACGTTACTTATTCAACCGAAAAGAAGTGATCCCACCAATCCGAACCAAGTGAAAACGACCAGTTATACCTCAAATCGGCGAGGATTGCCGACGCCAAAAAAAAGTTAGAAGCAGAACCGACTCTGAGGAAGTAATTGCTACAGAAGAAGAAGCTCCAATAGGTGAAACAACTGAGATTGACCGAGAGATTCGGATATGAAGGAGCTTAGCATATGACTATCCCAACCAAAGTTGAGGATTTCAACTCTCTGAGCCCCTCAAGATTCACCATATGTAGCAAGTTTACTCTTCAACTCATCTTAACGATATTAATATACACATGTGAATTGTATTAAAAAAATCTCACACTAAAGAATTGACGTGATGTTGAGCAATTAATATATCATAATTGGTTCATAACTTGAAAATGTGGGTCCAACTGAATATATTGACAAGCTCGGACTTAAGTTTTGCGTACTCCCAACAAAAAAAATTGAGGGACTTGTACAGCAACAAACTCAAAAGCGACTTCTCACTTTTCAGAGAGAAAAAAAAAATCAGCATTGGTTTAAGAAGAAGCCAAAAAGACAGCAGCAGGCAACACTCGGCTCATGGTCAGCAGAATCACACTGCAGTGAGCTCATTTTCATGCACAGCGCAGACCAATCTTCAGATCTGACTCATTTGGATAGACCCGGAACTTTTAGAGAGAGAGAGAGAGAGAGAGAGCATACAGAGCCAATCGCCATTGTAGAAGTGTTTGTTTTGAGCCCAAACAGTGTAGTTGACGTTGGTGGTCCATGCGTTGCCTGACTCGCCCATGTCCTTCCCTACTAGGTACCTCACCGCGGCCACCCCCGGCAACATCACCGCCGCCAGCGACAGCGCCACCGCCACTCCCGCCAACGTCGCCACTCGCCCCATCTCTCTCTGCGTCTGTCTCTGTCTGCGGCTCTCTCTAACTAGCTCAGTTCTTTCTAGCGGTTGTGTACACTTCGTTTTTATAAAAGGTCGGGCTACACGGCAATTATTTATCCTTAGGAACTAATTAGCTACTCACTTTCTGGATCTACCCTTCTGTTTGAATTAAACAACGTTAATCCAGATTTCAAAAAAGAATATGAGGTGGTGACTTGGAGTACGCATTGCTTACTAGGGGCGATCAATCCAGGGTGGGTTCATTGTTAAGATTAGGTTTACAAATACAATGAATGAGAGAGTAAATGCAAGAAAGAGAAATCAAGATACAAGATTTTATCCTAATTCACCCTTAAACTAAGATTACATCCGAGGATTCCATCATAATTAGCACATCTCACCTCTCTGTTATAACTTTCAATTTACATATATGCAGTAACTATTCATGAGCCCAAACTCAAACTATCGATAAAATACTGGCCTCCATGTTTTCCTATTGATGAGGAGTATGAACCACCCCCCAACACCAATTACCACCTTATAACCAAGAACTGGATCAGAAGGGTCGGTTCCCAGTTTGCTGAACAGGAAACCGGCTCACTTAGTCTTGAAACTGGTCCTGTCCAATTCCCAAGTGGGTCCAAGAACTGGGGTGATTTCTTTCTTTCTTTTTTTGAAGGAATTTTCTTGCATAATGCGAGTGTGTCTATGAACTTGGTTTTTGTTCTCTTCTCCAGCCTTTTGGTAATAAAAAAGAAGAAGAAAAAATCGGGTGGTCCTAGTGGTTTGATTTGAGGGGTCCGGTCCACACGTGGAATCGAGAATCAAACCAATTATCACCGGTTTCAAATTTTCAAAACCTAGCTGGTTCGGTCCGGTTCCCATGCTCACCTCTATTACTTATTAAGATCAAAAAAAGATTCTTTATGCTTATCACGTTATCATGGACCACTGTTTCAGTTGCTCTCTCAGCATTACTCACCGAGGTCAGTGCGAAGGGAAAATTTTGTGATGGACTTGTCTTTAGAATACCCGTTAAGCTAACTTAAAAAATATGGAAATTGCATTCTAGATATTACAGAATTAAAAAATCAAACCTTTCCATCTTAACCATATTCGACGAGTGCTCTCAAAACTCAAGATATAGCCCTTCCAATAAAAACGTAAGTACCACCCCCTCAATAGGTCTCTCACTTAATGGTTTGGAATCGCAAACGCCCGACTAAGAGAATATTTCGAGTTAGCAGATGCAGTGTCACACAAAGAATTCAATTCTATTCTTCCGTGGATGGAGCAAGCTTGTGTTGGCAAAAAGGTGGTGTTCATACATAATGTGGATCTCGCTGTCTGATTAGATGTAGTGCAAGGAAAGAAAAAGAGGGCGAAGATGAACGTTATGGAAGCGTCTCGAGTTTGCTGCACAAATACAAAAGAGAGAAAATCAGTGGTCCCGTTGACCCACATCCTCTTTGCAGATTCCAACTTTAGTGCGAGTGCGGTCCGTCTCGCCCGGTTCGTAGTTCAGTCCCCAACCCAGATCAATTGCCACTACAATGACATTAACTGGTGAAGAATCTAAGCGCCTTTCTTGGGTAGAGGCGTTGGTTTTTCACTCGTGACCACGACCGTTGACTACAGAATTATGGCTCATTTATTTCGCTAAAAATGAATAATTCGAAAAATGGTATCTTGAAAATGATCGCTAGTCAATGAGAAATGTTTAATTATAGATAACAATTTATGTTTAGATATTTTTGTGGACTATGAAAATGTTTGTCGCTTGTGCATTCTCATAAGCGATACAAATTATTCATTTTACGCGAAACAAATGCATTTTATGTTTCATTTCTTCGAATTTGTCAATGGATATCCACATTTACTTCGATCAACGAAATGGACCGTCCATTTGGAAAGGTGGCTCAAATATTTTTGACAGTCTAACACTAGTAAGTAGCAAATGGATAGGGTTGCACTGTGCCTCAAAAGGCATTCTGGTCACTTTCTGTGCATGTGCTGATAATAATTGCTGTTGTCTTATCTAACAGGGCAAGGTGGCATGATAAGAGAGCATTTTGGAACAAAAGGGAACAATCCTACTCCCCTCGCGTCGCGCGTCTCTTGGACCTTTTTCCGTTGAATAGAAATGCCCAGAATGACAGCAGTTCAGATTTAAATTAATTGAAACGGCTGAAGTTTGTAACAGTTCAATGTAACGGCGGAGAATCATAAAGGTATGGCGTATTTCCATCCTGTCTTTTTCTAGGAAAACATGCAATTCAGTCCCCGGTGGGATACTGTTTTTCAACCGTTTGTGCCCTCAACTAGGCAGATCATCAGCATGTCAACCAAACAATATTAGCATTTCCCCCCTTCCATTATCGAAATCCAATCTCGAGGAGGGAATAACAAACTTTAGTTCGGTTCTAGCATAAAATATAAGAGCAGATGACCGAAGGCGAACAAGGTTTCACATTTCCTTCGACATCGAGGGAGAATAAGCATAGACCGGAAAGCATATACCTCTCTGCTATTCTGAAACACCCAACGGTCTGATATATGTGCGTTTCAGTTCTAAAATGAGCTGCTGTCTTTCTTATATTCCCAAGACATCTTTCTGATATCCTCCTACTTTACATACATAGTTCCGAAACCCAACAATGGTATGCCCGTGTTGACCAAAGTTACTGTTTTATTTTCGATATATAGCTTAGGAAGCTCTTGCTCCGATTAGTCCAATCTCCTCAACAAATACTCCACTTGAACCTCCTTTGTCAACGGCATAATCCAGTCGCCATACAGATCTGCTATTAAGCTTGGTTCGATCTTATATGCTGGGTCAGCTTCATCTCCTTTAACATCCACAATTACCTCCTGCCCGAAGGTTTTAGCCTTCATTTCTACTCGCTTCTTGACTGTCTCTTCAACGGCTGGATATGTCAACATATCCATGAGCCTGTCCCCGTCCTGTATGATCCGAATTGAAAAGTCAAAATCTTAAGATCAATGGAAATAACACGGGACCGAAAACAAAAGGGTGGAAATGGGTTAAGCCGAGCAGGAAAGCATTCAAGGATAGTTACCTGGGCTATAATGGCAGCTCTATAGTCATCAGGGGCGGCTAGGAATTTTGCCTCGGCCACATACTTACCATAGTGTATTCTCTTTGAGAGAGCCTGTAAAAAAGAGATTGCATCAGTAACAACCACAAGGCCCGGTGTCGCCAAGGGACAATCTAGACAGCCAAGTGCAGATGCGGACATGACACACGTACAACGGATCAATGGTATAAAGACTTCAGCCCAAGTTGGGCTACAATCATTCTTCTTCTGGAACATGGACAAAGTCAATTGTTGATTTGAGACAGTCTGCCGGAGAAATATACCAAGTTCACCAATAAAGAGAAATGATCAATGCTTGAGGCTAATGCAGGTTATTGACAAGTGATAGTTGGGACATATTCCCTGAATTCCCTGCAACATTGTTTACTTAACGACTTTATTGAACACGTGTACAAATCAAATTGAATAACTCGTCTTAATTCTTTTATTTAACTCCTTAAAAGGCGAAGGATGGACAAATATATATGCTATATAACGATCTCACATCAATTTTCTACAAGGCAATAGTAATGACTGGCCAAATGCAACTGCCATCCAGTTTCATCCTCACTCTTTTAACTTGTAGATAATAAAATCAGCTAAAACTGCCAGGCTTCCGATGAAGGCCTCAATAAAAAATAAGGTTCCTTTCACAAATCTAAACTGAAGCTCACATAACCTTTAAGCATCTGTTACCATGTCTGGAAACAATGACCCAAAAAACCTATTCCAACAAATCGAGACTTAAAGAGACATCTCTGCATTTGCCAATCAATTCAAGATTAGTTTAATTTATACCTGCAGGCATATCGTGTCACAAACAGCTGATGAACCATAGTTGCCATCATCTCCTTCACTAACCAATCTTGGAAGCAGATCTCTGAAGTACATTTGCCAAACCTTACCATTTATGTTGATTGAATCTGCAAACGCATGTAGTACCTGCAGCCATGATTTAATTCATGTAGAAACATCTAAGTCATCTTAAGTGAAAAAGGACACCAACAATTTTGTCAATAGTCTTCTAAAACAAAAGAACAAGCTTTGTAACAATAATTTGGTTATAAATGACAAAACTTTAAAAGGAGCAGATCTTTGGAGCTAAACATTAATCAATTTGGCAGGAAGGGTGAGCTATATTCAACTATCAAGCATGCTCAAACAAATATAATGCCAAATTCATTGACGTCGGCGCTCATTCAATCTGGCTCATTAAATCTGCACTGGTGCCCAAGAAAGATGGTCGGGTCATGGTTGGACTACCAAGACCTAAATAGGGCCAATCCCGAAGAACAATTTCCCCTTGTGAACTTCTGCTCTCTTAAATATGACATCTACAGCTTGTCTCAAACACCTATGCATGAAGAATACTCGACGTCATCACCAAGCAAGGTATTGATTCTATGTCACAGTCCCTTCAAAAAACAAAGTCCATTTGCCCAATTTCTCTAGTTGCCAAGGGCCAGAACTAGAAAGTGGATTCAATTAAACCTCATCAACATAACTTTCAAAGTATTCACAGTCACCATTTCTTCTTGTTTTTATTTAATGAGAAGTATTCAGGATGGATACAGATTATTGTCCTGCGTAAATAGGTCAATTAACAAATTGGCAATATATCAGCAGAGTATTGAGTTTGGTTATATCATGTCGTCTCACCTGCGGGTACTGCAGCGGTGGCAACACTGGGTTGGGCAAGTCATTTGGGAAGAAAGGATGCTCATCAGGGCTTTTGTATCTACCAACCTAATTTATAATGGATCATGGAAACAAAGAAGTGTGAAATTGTGATTATTAATCTTCCTTGTCACTTCTCCCACCGACAACGTACATCTATGTTTCTTGTTCAAAGCATAACGCACCTGACTGTGAAGCTTTTCAGTTTCCTTCAACATAAACTCAACCAAAGAACCATCAAAACCATCCATTGGGAATGCATGAGGGTTGTATGTTTCAGCATTGTAACAATATTGAGATCTCTCAAGAAGGCCAAATATTATGCTGTCCTCTTGCCGAATTAAAGAATGTCTTATACCCTCCAGCGTCAAGCTCTTGCTCCTGTCTATCCTTTTCTTCAGCGAGAATCTACATACAGAAGAACCGAAATTCAGAGCAAGTTCCATGCCATTATCAACTAGGATATCCCGTTCCTCTCGCAGTATTCGTAGTGAAACTCCGAGAATGAAAGTGAAGCATATCCACAGTAAAATGTGTGAGGATTTGGTGTTCGGAAGTAACAGCACAAACACAGAACTAAGCCTCATGAGTATTCTGGGACAAACACTAACACCAGCATCAATTGTCTGGAGAGAGACTCAAATTACCCAGAATCCAGAGACCTCCACAGTCCCACACAGCAACAACCACTGAAATTTCGCACCTTCTACTTCAAACTTCGCACCTCAGAATTTGGATTGTCTGAGAAGAAGAAGAAGGGAAGGCATTATCCTTTTAGAAGGGCAATTGCCTTTTGATCCTTTTTGCCAAAGCCGCACAAATTATAAACTTTTTTTTTTCTGACCATTTGAGGAACACAACAGAATTAGCAACAACACAGACGATCGTATCACACTACCCCAATCACGTCAACCAAACTCCAAACCGCCCCACCACCAGGACCGGCGGAAACCATAAAAGACGAGAAGCCCCCCGCGTGCCCAAAAATTCGCGATGGGCGGAAAGAACAGAATTCCCAACTTCCTGCACAAGAGGGGAAGCGAAGTCACATACCCGGCAGGAGTGGCGGAGGCGTGGGCGCACCGGATGCCCGCCCCCAGCCGCCGCCGCCGCGAGCCGGGACCGAGCCCCGCGGGGAGGAGGAAGGCGCCGCGCTCGAGCCTCGGGGGCCTGCAGGAGGAGGAGGAGGAGGAGCGAGGAGGGGCCGCAATCGCGGGAGACGCGGCCCGCAGCAGCTTGGCCTCCATCATTGAAGGGCGGGTTCAGCTTCGAGGAGAATGGCAGCGCGAGAGAGAGAGAGAGAGAGAGATGGAGCGAAGGTGGGTACGGCGGTCGCGGTGGTGGGCAGGGTGGTGGGTGGGTGTGGTGTCGAGCATGGGTAGGTGGGGCGGTGGCAAGTGGGACGGTAGCAAGTGGGAATCTCCCGAACGTGACTTCTTCCCTTCCCACCACCTTTTCGGCTTCTTGCTGCCGAGCCGCGCGTGGGACTTTTCTTGGGGCCGGCGCCTGCGCCTGCGCTGGACAAGGGCGCAAGTCGCGGCCGATTGGTTGGCCGGTTTTCGGATTCGAAACTCCCATGGGGAGACGGACGGCGCAAACATTCCCCGCTGATCTTCGTGACGAGGGTTGTCGAGACACGTGCCGAGCAGACCTAATATGGGATTGTCTTTCGTTTTCGATACGTTGGTAACGCGTAAGGCTAGGAAAAAAAGACGACGAATCTGATGAGGTTATCCCGTATCGATCGTGGAAGGGATTGGCGGTCGATTGATAAGTGCGAGAGAAAGCAAAAGCGCGATATTGCCGACCAGTCTGAACCCGATAATCACGCGGGAGAGATACGGGTTGTAAGCGCGAGGGGTTGTAAGCGCGAGGGCATGGAGGCCCGCGACCGGCCAACAAGATTTTCGTTAGTGATGTATTTAACAAGTGAAATGCGGGTACTTTTTTCTTTCCTCAAAAGCAGACCTGTTCTTGACCAAAATTTAATACATCAGATTATTATATGGGTTAGTTATATTCAGTAAATGGATCATAAATGAGCTTAGAATGATAAAACTCAAAATAATATGGTTATTAAATGAGTTCACAACTTATTTAGACTCAACCCATATTTATAATTTCACTCGCTCACTCTGAACTCTTATCTCAGTTTCATTATGAGTTTTCCTAAATTTGGTAAAATATGAAAATGTTTTAGTAATGCGAGACGAATCGGTATGGGATAAGTACGCGGGTCACAAGATCTGTATTGTATAAAAATGAGTCAAAAAGGATTAAATGCATCAATTTAGGTCGGATCATTTTCGAACCCGACCCGATCTTTGACCCGATCCAAATCTGACCCTACTTACCGGTTTGGCGGACCTAAGCCTATCTCGCACGCTATTAGGACGTTCGATTTAAAGGCCCAATGAAGCATCAACTATAAGTTGGGCGGGCCTGCCTAAGTAGCCCCACCAAGCGCAAGTGGAGAATATGTTCGAGTGCATTTGTTAACAAAATCCAATTGATATGTACGACGACACGATTATCAACTATGAGTGACAGAATTAGTTTTTGAAATTCCCACACGTCATTATACTCGAACCTCTAAAAGATTCGTATATGGATTACCACAACTAGAAGTGCTCATCACACATGCTCGGGCTAGACCTGTCAAATGGATGGGTCGGGTTGGGTTTGGGTCGGGTCATAAATGGTCCGACCCAAATTGACCCATTAACCCGTTTATGACCCATTTATGCGCAATGCAATTTTGTTGACCCATACCCGACCCGACCCATACCCAACCCATACTCGATTAGACCCATATTGCTAAAATACTTCCATATTTAATTAAATATAGGAAAATTCATACCCACGCTGAAATGAGAGTGCGGAATGAGTGAGTGCAAGATTGAGTGAGGGTGAGAGAAATGCGTTGAGTTTAAATCAGTTGTAAACTCATTTATGACCCATTTGCGACCCATTTATGACCCATTTAACACTAATATAAGACTTCTACCCATTTATGACCAATTTACTAAATATAACTAACCCATTTATTACCCATTTACTAATAAATGGGTTAAGAAATGGGTTTATGACCATTTTGACAGGTCTAGCTCGGGCTAGAGGTCAGCCCTGATGTATTGCCCGAACCCGCTCATGATATGAAATTTGCAGATAGATCTGCTCAGATATAAAGTTTGGTTGAGTCGAACTTTCTCAAGTAAGGTCGTTTCGAAGCTTGCCCCTTTATCCCTTCTAGGGGAGTAAGATGCACATCTATTAATCGTCCCTGGTAAAGCCATATTTGCGTTAGGAGATTTTCTCAAGGTCAACTTCTTGGTAAGATTGCAGTAATTAGAGGTGTCAGAACCGAACCGGAAAATCGAACCGAAATACTAACCGAACCGAACCGAAAATTTCGTGTATTTCGGTTCGGTTTCAGTTTCGGTTCGGATCATTAAAATTAACCAATTTTTTTTTTCGGTTCGGTTTATTTCAGTTCAGTTCGGATCAGTTCGGATCGAACCGAACTGAAATAAACACTCTTCCTCTCGCCGAGACCATCCTCACGGCCCTCCACACTCTTCCTCTCGCCGCCATCCCTGCTCTTCTTCTTCTTCCTCCCCATCGACTCGCTCGAGTCCCAAGCCTCGACCTTGCCATCGCTGCCCCTGCCCTCGTCCTCGCCGCCGCCGCCACTACTGTTGCCGATGACGACACTCATCTCTCTCGAACCCTAAATGCGAAAAACCCCCCAAATCATCAAACCCCATGAATCAGCATCCATGGCTCTCCAAGAAACTCCCCCCCTCCCCCCGAAGAAACTCCCCGAAAAAAATCTCCCAAAAAAAATGATTAATTACCCCAGGAAAAAAAGGCTCAAGATGGCTGAAGAGGCGGCAGCGGCGATTACTCTGGCGGGGAGGGTTTCCGAATCGATCGGCGGCGGACGGTGGCTCAATCTGCGGATGCGACGGTCGAAGAAGCCGAGAGCGCGTCAGCAAGAAGAAGAAGAAGAATATCGAGAGAGAGAGAGGATTTGGGGATCGAGTTTGGCCTTTCGGAGAGAAGAAGAGAGAGAAAGAGAGGGGTGTGTGTGCGTCTGTGTGCGTCGTGTTCTTTCTCTAATTTTTTTTCTATTTTTTTTTCTCTTTTTGTGAATTTTCTGCGGGTGGAATTCACCGAGAATGAAAAAAATGTCATTTTGTGGTGCGGTTGCATTTTTTTATATTATTCGATTATTATTGTTATTATTACTATTATTATTTTTTAATCTATTTAATTCCTGAAATTTTATTTTTTTTGGGTTAAGCCTTTTTTATCCGGAAATCTTAACAATGTTTCTTTTTTTTTTGTTTTGCCGACGTAGGGATTTTAAAAAAATTATCATAAAAAAATTATCATGAAATTTTTTTCATAAAAACAGAAAATCGAGCCCTGAATAAAAAAAAAAAAAGAAGAAACCGAAAACCAAACCGAACCAAATTGGCTTATCGGTTCGTTTCCTATTTGGTTCGGTTCAAGAATGCACCCTTAACGATTCGGTTCGGTTCGGTTTTTCAAGAAAATCAAACCAAACTGAACCGTTTACAGCCCTAGCGGTAATGAACTTTTTAACCTTAAATATCAAATCTTCATGTCATAAGTGGTGAGGAGTAGTTATGATTCAATTTAATAATTTGGTGGTATATATTCTTATGATGACTCCTATATGGGGTTGCTAACGCAGATTGCCGTCTACCCACCCTTTTCCCATTAAAAACAATATCCTTATATTACCTCATTATTACATTTTTCCGAATTTTGATTGTTGGAAATTGATATTAATAGATTGCGATTGACTTGAATGGACGAAGATGTAGCGCGTTGGTATACCCGAAAATTTCTCTGAGCGCGTGACATGTAAAGGGGCATGTATTCATTTAAGATAAGCTCGATCTTTTGAGGAGTGGCTCAAGGAAGTCGCCTAGATTGAAAGAAGAAAGGAGCGAGTCTTAGCAAGTAATTCCCTTACTTAGCACGACTCGACCACCTCATATTGCCTGACCTATCTAAATTCGATATATTCCATATAATAAAATTTAGAGTTAATATCACGAAAAATCACAAATTGATAAGCATGTGATAAATTTACTTAAAACTAATTTTTTTACTACTAAAAACCCCAGATTTGTACACCTGTAACAAATTTACCCTCTGTTAAATTGAATTAATACCACAAAAAATCATAAATCGATAAATATGTGATAAAAAAAGAAAGGCACACTAACGTGTCATCCAACTCGAGTGTACCAATTTACCCAAATTAGTACACCTATGATAAATTTACCTTCCGTTAAATTGCATTAATACCACGAAAAATCATAAATTGGTAAATATGTGATAAACAGAAAGGTATACTAACGTGCCATCCAACTCAGTAATTTGACGGTAAAATTTAATATGAACTGAAGAAAGGTAAATTTATCACAGATATATTGATTTGGGATTTTTTTTTTGTAGTATTAACCTTAAAATTTAATTGTTATGCAAAAAGATTTTATATCTCGATATTAGGCTCGACCCTCGTATTAATCAAAATCTAATCAAGGACGAAAGCGTCTGCAACGCCAATTCAGGCATCATCATCGTCAGCTCTTATCCGACTCGTAAGAAGCGTGGTCGGATTTAAGAAAAGCTATACTTGTTCGAACTCTTCAATCCATGCGTGGTCTCCCTCCTCTGTTTCATCCTTTCGAGGTTCCGTTGCTTCCCTCCAAATCAACCACCACGTCTCGTCGCCGGAAGCTGCAGTGCAGAGGGGTCGAGCGACCTCCTCATCTTCGGACGCGCCCCTCCGACGGACGCCGACCCAGAAATGTCCGTGCCGGTCCGGACCCCGCGGTGGGTCTCCCCGCGGCGGATCTTCGAGCAGAAGCTGTCGGACCTCCACCGGTGCACCAACTTAAGCCACATCAAGCAAGTCCACGCCCAGGTCCTCAAGGCCAGCCTCCACCGGGACATCGACGTGGCCGCGAAGCTCGTCGCGGCCTTCTCCCTCTGCCGCCACATGGCGCTGGCCGTCAGCGTCTTCGACCAGATTCCGGAGCCCACCGCGCATCTGTACAACATCCTGATACGGGCCTACGCGCAGAACTCGCAGGCCTCCCGGGCCTTCGCGACTTTCTTCCAGATGCAGCGGAATGGGGTTTTCGCGGACAATTTCACGTACCCTTATCTTCTTAGGGCGTGCTGTGGCCAAGCTAGCTTGTCGCTGGTGCAAACGATACACGCCCATGTCGAGAAGTTCGGGTTTTGTGCGGATATCTTCGTGCCGAATTCGCTGATCGATACTTACTGCAAGTGTGGTTCGTTGGGTGTTAGAGCAGCTAGGAAGTTGTTTGATTCGATGGCGGTGCGAGACACGGTATCCTGGAATACTATGATCAATGGGCTGGTGAAGGCGGGGCTACTTCTAGAAGCTCGCCAGCTGTTTGATGAAATGCCGGATAGAGACACGATTAGTTGGAACATTCTTTTGGATGGATATGCGAAGGCTGGAGAAATGAATGCTGCGTTTGAATTGTTCGGGGAAATGCCACGGCGGAACGTCGTGTCATGGTCTACTATGATTTCTGGTTATAGTGAAGCTGGGGAGACGGATATGGCCAGAGTTCTTTTTGACAAGATGCCTGCGAAGAACTTGGTTCCGTGGACTATAATGATATCGGGATATGCCAAGAAGGGGATGGCGAAGGAGGCCAGTCAGTTGTATGATCAAATGGGGAAGTCTGGATTAGTGGCTGATGATGGGACTCTTATTAGCATTTTGGCTGCTTCTGCAGAGTCTGGTCTGCTTAGACTGGGTATGAAAGTTCACGCCTGGGTTGAGAGGACTAAATTCAAGTGTAGTACTCTGGTCACCAATGCACTGATCGATATGTATGCAAAGTGCGGTAGGTTGGATGATGCTCTAAGCATCTTTAATTTGATGACCAAGAAAGATACAGTGTCGTGGAACATTATGATCCAAGGTTTGGCAATGCATGGGAATGGCAAGAAAGCACTCCGCCTTTTCTCTAGAATGGAAGAGGAAGGGTTTGAACCAGATGGAGTTACATTCATTGGTGTGTTGTGTGCGTGTACCCACGCCGGTCTTGTTGATGAAGGCCTAGATTACTTTCATGCAATGGAAAGAGATTTTAGGATCGTTCCTCAAGTTGAGCACTATGGCTGTGTCATTGATCTATTGGGTCGTGGTGGTCGTCTTAAGGAGGCCTTTGCTCTTGTCCAGAGAATGCCGATGGAACCCAATGCCATTATATGGGGTACACTTTTGGGGGCCTGCCATATCCATAACAATACCGACGTGGCCTCAAAGGTGGTTGATCATCTAATTAAATTGGATACTTCTGATTCAGGTAATTTCTCTCTGATGTCAAATATTCACGCTGCAATGGGTGACTGGGAGGGTGTTGCTAATATAAGGCGGCAAATGAAGAACGCGAGGCTTCAGAAACCATCTGGAGAAAGTTCAGTAGAGTTGGGCAATGGGGTCCATGAATTTACAGTATTTGATACATCACACCCTGAATCGGATGGAATTTATCAAATGATAACAACTTTGGGTTTGGAGCTTGAGTAAAAGAAGACTTATCCAAAAGGGTACTAAAATAACTTGGCACAGATGTTCCATTAGTCAATCCCGCTCCTACTCAAGGTGACTGGATGCCTGGATGCGCCAACACTGAGATCTTCACAAAATGAGAAGCATGTTCATCCAAGGGCATGTAGCCATTCTGATCTCGTTGGTGCATCTATCGAGCTTTAGCTATTGCTTACTCTCTTTGGCTCTTTGTGTGCATTGGACGGGCTTATTACCGATGACGCCAATCAATGTTTTCTTCATGAGGTTCGGACCAATCCTTATTGTTCTGAGTCCTGATGGAGTCGAAACAAGATGCATGTCAGCATTGGTTCTCTCATACATCAGAACCCAATACTAAATTGGCTGTACATAAGTTGTAGATAAATGAGATAAATTCAAATACCTGCAGCTTCCTAATTTCTGATTTTACTCTCTCATGCTATATCCTCAACGACTTGTACATGTTAATGAATCTGTCTTTATTTTGAGAAAAAGTCTTTTCTTTATCCCACAGATTTTTTGTTTTATCTTTGTTCTTAGCTAGGATTTGCGAGATAACCCATCATGTTGGCTTTGCATGGAAATATAAGCTCGGGATTTTTTAAGCAAAACTGACCAGAGTGTGACACTAAACTATTGCTCATTTAGATTTTCGTTCAGGCCTGGCACATTTAAATGTCATGTAGATATTTACAATGTAACCGCTGACGCTGCATATGCAAGATGAGGGCATCTTTTGGGAGATTGACGAGGCAAAGCAAAACCAAGCACTCTATGAGTTTTTACTCGATGCATCATCTAGTCCGCATAGCAGCCATTGGATGAGGGAGGTTCTTTCTTTAAGAATTTGCGCTAGCGAATCTTGACTGTTACAAAAGCCTACAAGGCACTTTCCACTGTTAATTTTATGAATTGCCTGGAGGATTGGAGACGTTCCTATCAGGGAGAAGACATACAGCCACTAATTGTTGCTTGTGACTTGGTCCTAGCTGCAATCCGTTGTCCTTCTGATACCATATGCATATTCTCTGTATCTAATTCCTGGTTCATGTGTAAATTGGCAGGACAACCAAAGAGGGACATTTGCATATTCTAATCAGCCTTAGATGGATTGCTCCCCTTGAGATACTTCCGCAGCAATTACTGAAGCAGGAAGATAGGAGACAGTTTTAAAGAAATTTGGAGGGAGATTCATGCTTTACCAAGCTAAGAGGTTAGTCAGTTCATTCATTGTATAGTCTTAGCGTGAGTCATTTACATGACTTTTCTGATCAGATCATCTCTGCTTTGATCAGATCAAGCAGAGATAAAATGGTTTCTTATGTGTTTAGAAAATTACATGTTCGTGTGCTTGGCAGTGCTTTTGTCCCGTCATCAATGTTAAAAGGATAAGAAGTTTTTAACCAATCAAATAAGAAATTCAAAATATATAATACAGACATTGGAGTGAGCAGTTACAAATACAACTATAGTATTACTACACCCGTCAAACAGGTGGGTCGAGTCAGGTTTGGATCGGGTCAAATATGGGTCGACCCATATTCGATCCATTTAACCCGTTTTGACCCACTTTCATGCAATGCAAATATAGTGACCCATACCCGACCCGACCTATACCCGACCGACCCATATTACTAGAACACATCAATATTTTAGGAAAACTCATGCCCATCCATTTAATTCACTTTAACCTCTTCACATGTATATGTTATTAGAATAAAAACTCCACATCAAATTAAAAAATAAATTAAATAATAAAAACTCCATCCTCAAGATGGACAACAGATTGTGAACCAGGAAATGAAGTTGATGTCAATATGGTAAGTCCAAAGAAAAATCTATCAAAAGAGAATGGGAGCACTTTAATATCCATTACATAAACACTCCTGCCAAAACCAAGGTTTTTTGAATGAAACTTGTGCCTCTCATCATGTGAACATGACCGATAACCAGCTTCCTGCACATGGGGGAACTAGAGAAATAGAAGACTCCCATGAGTTTGTTGTGCGGCACAAACATATAGGCATAGAAGATGATCAAATCAGTGATCTTGGGGAAGCATCTACAAATTTAGCATCTGGTTGAGCTCGGACCTATGTGGTATCAGCTTGTTTCCCCTGCTTTTTGACCTGATCATCAATGCATACTACATTCATATCCACCTAGGTTTTGAACACAACCCCCTACGAACACTCCAACCAAAAACTTAGCCGAAAACATGTCCACGAAAGCTTGATTCAGATGCCTCGGTGCGACAAACATATTATCATGGTGAGTGAAACTTTCGAACCTGAGATGAGAAACAAGGAGGAAACCAAGAGAATGAGATAAAAGAAAGTATATACACACATCTTCTAGCCAATCAATTGCATTAAATCACGTGAGCAAACCAAGAGAATGAGATAAAAGAAAGTACCTAATGCAAATAGTCTTGAAAGTTGACAATAAGAGACTCATCAT
Organism: Syzygium jambos; assembly: GCA_031216235.1. Lineage (NCBI taxonomy): Eukaryota > Viridiplantae > Streptophyta > Magnoliopsida > Myrtales > Myrtaceae > Syzygium > Syzygium jambos. The sequence continues at coordinate 19,142,972 of CM062228.1, forward strand.
CAAAATCTTCCTCAAGTGGAATTCCAAATAACCAATCTCTAGTGCACAGCTCGGCCTCTACATTTTCAGGCGAAAGGGAACTACGATATTTATTTAGAATGCGTCCTCTAATGCTAAAGGCCGACTTTGAGGCAATGGTAGTGATAGAAATGCTCAATATATCACGGGCCATGAGAGATAACTCCGGATACCGATGTGAATGAGCTTTCCAATAATCAAGGACATTGAGATCCGGGTATTTTTTTCTATCATGCCTATTATCCTCCAAATACAAATCCAATTGTGACTTAGTAGATTGCGAGCCAAAGTGTTCACTCTCGAATGCATCATATTCATCAGGATTGTCCACAATGTTATCAACGATGACCTCAACTAAAATGTTACCTCGACTAGTTGAAGATGTAAAGCGATCATCTCTCGACGTAGAGGTCACATATTCATCAAAAAGCATATGGAGCCTTTCTCGAATGCTCCGTACATATTCCACATGATCATCCATATCCAACTTCGAATAGCAAAATTCTATCAAGTGTAACTTATAGCGAGGATCTAATATTGCAGCAAAAGATAGGACAACACTATAACACTTCCAATATTTTTCAAACTTCTTTAGCATTGTTGTAACCATAGATCTAATTGCTACATCCTCACTACTCTTCGCCTTTATCAAATGAAACTGGATCTGCCATACTCCATAGAAATACAAATTCGCTGTGGGATATCTAACTCCAGAGAAGAGAGTGGAAATATCATAAAAAGGTTGTAGCAAGAATGCAATTTTCTTGGCTCTAACCCAATCCTGAGGTGATGGACGTGAGAAATTTACAATCAATTAACTTCAAATGGGAAAATGCATGTTCGAAGACCAAAGCACCTTCAAGCATTAGATACGTAGAGTTCCATCTAGCAGCCACATCTTGACGTACCTCTTTACCCGTCTCCAAGCATGATTGTGATATACATTCAGCAAATTTTACTCTTCTCCCTTGTGTAGATCTCACATATTTAACAGAATTTCTAATATTTTGTAATGCTCCATCAATCACCTTTAGACCTTCTTATACAATGAGATTCAAAATATGCGCACCACAACACACATGAAAAAACTGCCCATCACATAACAAAGAGGATCTCATAGAAGGTGTATTTTTCCAAATATCAACCATACTGTCATTATATGATGCATTATCTAACGTAATACTGAAAATCTTCGTTTCAATGTCCCAATCTCCCAACAAAGTCAGAAATTTTTCGAGTAGAATGGCGCCACTATATGGAGGTGACACATAGGAGAAGCACAAAACCTTTGCATGTAATTCCCAATTCTCATCAATGTAATGGGTAGTGACAAGTCATATAATGATTCGTTGTGATAGAAGTCCACAGATCAGAAATCAAACATATTCTGCTCGAAAGTGACACTAAATTTGATTTCAAATTTCTCTTCTTTTTCTCATAAACTTTTACCACATCACTTCTTGTTATATTTCTTGATATGTGCTTCACATTGGGGTTGAGGTAATTAAGCAACTCTCTAGTAGCCTCATGCTCTACAAAAGAGTAGGTGTAATTGTGTTTGATTATCGCTCTGGCGAGCTTACCTCTAAACACAGCTTGATCAAATCGTTCCGTGGAATCATCAACATTGACCTCTCGATTGGGACAAGTACTTAAATGACGCAATAAATTTTTTGTCCCATGGCTAGTCATGTAAGTTAGTTCGCGCCACTTACACTTGGCCTTTTCCTTGCCATCCTCATCTATGAACTTTTCGAATTCAGACTATACCACAGAGTGCGTCTTTTTGATCGTTTAGAGCAAATAGAGTTATTTTCCTCATCCTCATGAACTAAGGATGCAACTCTACGTCTCTTGGATCGTTCTGTAGTTGAATATTCTTCTTGTTCCTCGTTAGATCTCGACATGTCAACTAATTGGACAAAACCTGAATACAATAAAAAGAACATTATTCTCATTAGGTCATCACCCTCAACAAACCAAAAACAAAAGACGAGAAAAAGAATGAAGGGGAAAATGGACACCAAAACGTCCATACGAAAGTATTTCCAAAGAGACGTAAAGTTGAGCCTAAAGGGCATCCGTTGCATAAAACCTTTATTTTTGTAAATGAAAACATGTCAATAAATAACAAAAGCAAGACAACATGCCAAAAGGTATTCACCATCATTGGTTAAGTTGTCCTCTTCGTTCTATTGACATCTGTTAAAAGGTTTGCACTGTCAATTCTACTCTAATCATAGTCCCGATTGCTGCTTTTCTTCCAAAAGTGTGACCTCTGTAGTTTTTGAGCAATTTAAAAATTTGCAATTGTAGTTCGAAATCCACACATTATGTGTAGGAGAATGGGTCAAAAAGGAAGGATCTTTCTATTGCTATGTGACATACAAACATAAATGCTGCGTTTGGTCGTCCGTATTTCTGGTCAGGATAGGATTTGATAGGATAGGATAGGAAATCTAGGGATTTGGCCATATCCTATCCACTGTTTGGTGAAGTACGGATTTAAAGTCGGATATTCTCATATCCTATCCTATCATGCGTTTGGTAGAAACTGTAGGATATATATACCCCTACGTGATGCTCATGAAATATTTTGATCTTATTACTATAAAAATAACATTCTCATACATAAATAAACTTGAAAATATGACATTTTATTAGATTTTCAAATTTTTTTGCAAAAAAAAATAAAATGAAAATAGAAACAAATGAGACAAGAAAATTGTCATCATCGTCTTTGCTTTTCCGCAAACAAATCATTCTTCAGCTTATTCTTAGGCGGAGGCTTCACCGCACCCGTACACTTCTTCTTATTAACAGCCAGGTCACCCATTGATCAAATATCAGGTTTATACATAACAACGTCGGAAGAACATCTTAAATGGGATAACAAAGATGGAACTCGAATATGAAATAAAAAAGCCATCTTTCGACATCAACTGAAGCCGCAAAGAGCGGAGATACAAGCTCCAAGTTATCAAACCTCAACTCCATTGAACCACAGAGCATCGCAAGCACAAAACAAACAATCGAAACAGTGAGATGGTGGGTTCCTTCATCGTTCGCAATCGCGTTGTTTTTCAAAACAGACAAATCGAACAGAACTGAATCAACAATTGCAAGGACGAAGGGCCACCGATTCCTTGCTCCACCGCGAACTAGATACCATTCGATGAACACGACGAACGCCATTGACGACGGTGCGAAACTAGAGAGGACAGTAACAATACCTAAGCTGAGCAGAGCAGAGCAGTCAGCGTGCCTAGAAAAAGAAGAAGAAGAAGAAGCGACGAAGAGGTCCGGAGCTTCTCTGATGTCGCCGACGAGGTGCGAAAAGCGCTTCTTCCTGGCAAGCTTCAACAGTATTTCCGCGGACGACCACCTGATCTCCTCCTCCTGCGGGTCCTTCCAGTTCAGCATCTCGACAAGCCGCGTGGGTGAAGAGTGTGTGAATGAAGGGTAGGGTTTCTAAAAATTTGCTTTTATGTGACGGATAGGAGAAATCCTATCCGACCTTATCCTATCCCCTCCCCTCGGATTTTTTTATCCGGGTTATATCCCATTTATATCCGACATTATACTATCCGAGATACCTATCAAACACGGGATAGGATAAAACATATCCTATCCCGAGTTTTATACGGACGACCAAACGCAACCAAAGAATGAAGAGATTTGGCAGAAGAGCATGCATCGGAGAGTTCGTTCAGCTTCTTTTTGTGACAAAATGTGCACTACTTCTACAGATCAATTTGCAACTATACATACACAATCGAGCAGCCTCGCACAGCCAGTAAGTACATAAGAAAAATTGCTTCAAATTGAAAATCCAGGCCAGTACAACAATTCTGAGTATCCCTTGTGTCGTAATGCACTGGATAGGATGAAACATAGTATGTAGACAAGAAGATACACCAAATAAGCATAGCATCTACTTACACATGAAGTCATAAGCAGATGGGTCAATCAATTGAGCTTTCCTTGAATCTAGCTTAAGTCGCGCAACATGTGTATATCTCATACCATGTCAACGAAAAACCCACAAGATGCAGTACTCAAAAATGCAACCATGAACCTGTTGGTTTTCTACGGAACATGCATAGTTAAAAAATATAAACGCAGCGGAAAGAAATAACCACACATGTATCTCCAAAGGCGTTGTTCGTGCGTTTCAATCAAAAATCGGAAGATCATAAGGGGTTAATCGGATTACCTTTCGTAACGTGCCCAAAACGATTTCGGTTCAGATGTTCTTCAGTTCAAGCCCCACAACCGTCGAACCTCTAGTTCAGACACACCACCAATCGCACGACGAACGGAAGGAAGAATTTGCGGATAATCACCAATAGAATTGTGCTAGCAATCTTGTGGCGACAATTCCCCGCACTATTGATATTTGAGTCACGGCGTCGGAAGAGAGAAAACGTATTTTCTTGACTCTCACGAACACATCTTGCACTCTTACTTGCACTGTTTCTTTTCTGTATATATCTTTTGGAACTGTTGCTAATTACAATTTTTGTTTTTGCGATCAGCAACAGTTGCTGATCGCATGGACACTCACCACACGATCAGCAACCGTCGTTGATCGTGTGTGCATATAGCACACGACCAGCAACGGTTGCTGGTCGTGGATGATGCCCACGGTCAGCAACAATTGCTGACCGTGGGTGATGCACATGTGTACATGATCAGCAACGGTTGCTGATCATGTGCATGCACACGGTCAGCAACAGTTTGTTGACCGTGTGCACCCTTTTTTTTTTAAATAAAATTAAAACGCACACGGACAGCAAGTTGCTGTCCGTATGCATTTTTAAATTATATATATAAATATAAATATATATACAAACATAGAGTGCATGATCAGCATATGTGTATTTTGTGAGCATCATATGCACACACGCCCATGACAAAAAAAATGAATTAAATTAAATCCCATTTAATTTAATTTCAGTCCGACTCAATTCGATTGCAAACATATTTGCAATATTGTCTCTTCCATATAACGTCATTCTAAATTGGTTATGGTGTGTGACATCCCTAGGTTTATCACTGATCTAGTAGTAGGACTTGCACTAACACGTTAGTACTCCCAAGAGAATTGATTGTCCCGATCAACCTCTAGGTCCTACAAGCCATGATTGACATCTAGCAATATGTCATGGCTACCCAGACAGTGTGAATGTTTTAAGAACATAATGAACCTGTCAGCTTTGGCTACAGTGTAATCTAATCCCTCTGCCTTACTATGTCCCGATCGAACAAAGACCATGGAATATTTGTCAAGTCACCAATTCGATCATATGCACAAATCTAATTGATATGCACTTTATATGAGACATGAACAGTTCATTCTCGATTACAACCCCGGCCGAGGATTTTAATGCAATGTCAAGATTAGATTGCATAGGACATCATTATAGTACCTTGCGTATAACAAGGAGACAGATTCCATTTTGCGCACACGTATAACTTCGTATGTGAACGAACCATGGCCATCAAGTACAGAGACGGATCAACGAACCAGCAATATGTGCACATGTGAACCATAGCCATCCAACACACAAGTCAACACTGTGCCTCAGGTCTAAGGATTATTTATACAAGACCAGAGCATGAACGATTAGACATTGACCACGCTAAAAGCTTCCATGTTGCTAATCGATATATGCGTGTCACGTTCAGTGAACTTGTCTGATATAAACACCTGTGTTCTAGCTCGGGTATCATAATACCCAATGACTCGTGACTCGTCATTCCCTTAAATATCCAATACTTAATGATGAAGATAAGAACACACCGGTCTCAACAGGATTATTGATATCCACTCAATGATCCATCGACCGAGAACAATTTAAAGATTCAGTCTAACTGTGAACCTGTCACATATATTCTTAACGTCTCAAGAATAGGTCCAGTCACAGCTGATCTTATGGAATCATTCATATATTTAAATAATTGGACAAATGAATGAATACGTCATTGCCATTAAATAAATAATGAATTTGAAAATACAACTTAAATCCCTAACATGTAACTATTACATGACAACTTTAGGGCATACATCTAACAATCTCCCACTTGCACTAAAGCCAATTTGTTTGGTACCTCAAACCCATCTTGTCAATGTGTCTTTCAAAAGAAGACTGAGGTAAGGCCTTAGTGAAGGGATCTGCCACGTTTTCCGCTGAGGCAATTTTCTGCAAGGCAATATCACCTCTCCCAACAATTTCTCTAATGAGATGGAAGCGTCTCTCAATGTGCTTGGACTTCTGGTGAGACCTTGGTTCCTTCGCTTGAGCTATTGCCCCATTGTTATCACAAAACAATGTTATTGGTTGTTTAATGGAAGGAATGACTCCAAGTTCAGAAATGAACTTCTTCATCCAAGCGGCTTCCTTTGCTGCTTCTGAAGCGGCTACATACTCTGCCTCAGTGGTGGAATCAGCAGTTATGCTCTGTTTGGAACTCTTCCAACTAACTGCACCACCATTAAGTGTAAAGACAAACCCAGATGTAGACTTATAATCATTAGGATCCGATTGAAAATCGGAATCAGTATAAGCTTCAACTTTAAACTCTCCTTCTTCATATATCAAGAATAAATCCTTAGTCCTTCGCAAGTACTTAAGGATATTCTTGACTGCTATACAGTGCTCTTCCCCTGGATCAGACTGATATCTGCTAGTAATGCTTACAGCATGTGCAATATCAGGTCTCGTATATAACATAGCATACATTATGCTTTCAATAGCAGATGCGTAAGGTATCTTTGCCATCCGCTCTCTTTCTTCAAGAGTGTTGGGACACATCTCCTTGGAAAGATGGATTCCATGCCTAAAAGGCAATAATCCTCTTTTGGAACATTGCATGTTAAAACGTGTTAATACTTTGTCTATGTACGTAGACTGTGAGAGACCAATCAATCGTCTCGATCTATCTCTATAGATCTTGATACCTAAAATATAGGTTGCCTCTCCTAAATCTTTCATGGAGAATTTCTGTGACAAGAATAGTTTGATCGATGATATCATTGGTACATCGTTCCCGATCAAAAGTATATCATCGTCGTACAAAACTAGAAATGCAATTGCACTCCCACTGACCTTCTTGTATACACAAGGTTCATCCGGGTTTTTGATGAAACCAAACGATTTGATTACTTCATCAAAACGGATGTTCCAACTTCTGGAGGCTTGTTTGAGTCCATAAATGGATCTCTTAAGCTTACACACCTTCCGACGTTCACCATTGGATTCAAAACCCCGTGGTTGTTCCATATAGATGTCCTCCTCAAGAAAACCATTTAGAAAAGCCGTTTTGACATCCATTTGGAATATCTCATAATCTAGGTGTGCAGCTATAGCCAACATAATCCGAATGGATTTTAGCATGGCTACAGGTGAGAAAGTTTCGTCATAATCGATTCCTTCTTTTTGACGATATTCTTTCGCCACGAGCCGTGCTTTGTAAGTTCCAACTTGACCCTCAGCATTCATCTTCCTCTTGAAGATCCATTTACAGCCAATTGGTACAATACCATCATGCAGGTCAACTAAGGTCCAAACTTCGTTGGAATACATTGAATCCATTTCGGATTTCATGGCTTCTAGCCATTTACCAGAATCGATGTCCAACATCGCCTCCTCATAAGTGTTTGGATCACCAGGTTGATCATCATTATTCACAATGAATAATGGTTCAATATGTTCAACCAAGTGTCTATAATGAGCAGGTGGACGAGATGTTCTCGCACTCCTCCTAAGAGGTTGTGTATCAGAAGCTCCCACTGAATTAGAGATTGGTGTTTGAACTTGGTTATTTGGTACTTCATTGTTCTCTTCTTGTAAGACTATTTTCCGCCCAGCACCACCTTCCTGGACGAACTGATTCTCCAGAAAAGAAGCATGCCTGCTGACCGAAATTCTTAGGTCGGAGTGAAAATAGAAATAGTATCCAAGAGACTCCTTTGGATATCTAATGAAACGACCTTGTTCAGACCTAGCCTCCAATTTTTCCATTTTCAGCTTCTTGACGAAAGCTGGACAACCCCAAATCTTAATATGGTTAAGACTTGGTTTCCTACTATGCTATATCTCATAAGGCGTAGTTGGAACAGATTTGGATGGCACTCTGTTCAGTATATATGCGGCTGTCTCGAGGGCATATCCCCAAAGGGATATAGGCAAATCAGTGTGATTCATCATAGATCGCACCATATCTAATAAAGTGCGATTTCTTCTCTCAGATACACCATTGTGTTCTGGAGTTCCAGGAGGTGTCCACTATGATACAATGTCATTATCCTTAAGATAGTCCAGGAATTCAGTACTAAGATATTCACCTCCTCGATCAGATCGAAGAGCCTTAATACATTTTCCTGTTTGTTTCTCAACTTCAGCCCTGAATTCCTTGAACTTTTCAAAAGATTCGGATTTATACTTCATTAAGAACAAATAACCATACCGTGACTGATTATCGGTGAATGTAATGAAGTAAGAATAGCCACCTCTAGCATTTTCATTTATTGGTCCACATACATCTGTATGTATCAATCCTAGCGCGCATTATGTCCTACAAAGGGCGCTTTGATCATTTTTCCTAGAAGACATGCCTCACAAGCCGAGTATGGCTCAAACATTGATGGATCAATATATCCATCATTACTCAACTTGTTGATTCTATCTTCTCCAATATGACCTAATCGAAGATGCCAAACATACTTTGGGTTTGGACTATCTCTAGAGCGTTTATTAGTTATGGCATTTATATCATTATTTTGTTGCTTATTGGCATTGGTAATCGCATTACCGGACATTGTAATGGTATAAAGATTATTGGTTAATAAGCCAGAACCAACACATTTCCTATTATGATAAATAGAACATACATCATTAGCAAAAGAAAATTCATAATTCTCTTTACTCAAACGAGGTATAAAGATGATGTTCCTAACAGCATTCTCATAATGCAAGCAATTTTTCAATACCAATACATGTTCAGAAGGCAAACATAAACGAAAAGTCCCTATAGCTAACGCAGCAACTCTTGCTCCATTTGCAAATGTTAGGACAATTTCATTTCGCCCCAGCATCCTGCTTATTTCCAGATTCTGCAAAGACATACGAATATGTGAGGTTGCAGCAGAATCTAGAACCCATAAGTTGGATTCAGCACTAACCATAAGATTAGTTTCAATAAGCATAGACACCATACCTTCGCAAGGTTGGTCCTTAGGCTTGACCTTCAAGCTCGCGAGGTACTTCCTGCAGTTCCTTCTCCAGTGCCCTTTGACACCACAGTAGTGGCAATTCCCTTTTTCGACCTTGGGCTTTGATTGCACAGCACGTTTCATAGGCCTCTTCCATTTCTTTTTCTTCAAAACAGTCTTACTCTTTGAAGAAGAAGCCTTAGCCATAGCCACCACATTGGGCCTCGTGTTGTGCATTTCCTTCTCATAAACTACTAGCATGCTATGTAACTCAGCAAGAGTTTTCTCCATCTTATGCATGTGGAAGTTTTGGACAAAGCCAGAGAAGGAATCGGGCAGAGATTGAAGGATCAAATCCACAGTTAACTCATTATCCATAACAAGATTGAGCCTAGCCAACTCTTCGATGTGCCATATCATTTTCAAAGCATGATCATTAACCGATGATCCTTCAGCCATTCTCATACGGTACAATGCTTTAGATATCTCATATCTAGAGGTTCGACCATTCTCATCAAAATATTCTTTTAAGTGCAAGATGATCGACCTAGCATCTTCCATAGTTTCATACTTCTTCTGCAATTCATTGTTCATTGAAGCCAATATGTATGACCTAACTTTTAAGTCATCATCACGCCACTTATCATAAGTAACGCGCTCCTCTTGGGTCCCACCCTCGGGAAAGGAGTTTGGCATCTTTTGATCAAGCACATACCCGATTTTCTCCGAATTGAGAACAATTCTCAAATTCCTCACCCAGTCAGTGAAATTGGGTCCAGTCAAACAATTCTTGTCAAGTATCGAAGCGAGTGGGTTTGTGGTCACCATTTTCAGAGTAATAATATATCTGTGCAGAAAATAAATTGTTAGTCGTCTTTCAAAATAACCATTTCATTTTGGCCTTTAAATGAAATAGTGCCTCCCACTAAATTTTTCGAATCCCATACTCCTTAAAATGGGAAAACGGTAATCTTTATTGGGTAAAGATTACTAGTGGGGATTGGAGTCCCACTAGCCCATAGCCCGCCTCACCTGACAGTTATTGGTGTTATATGAACTTAGTGAGTGAACCAACTTGTTCAACGCATCATATGCGAGTCCCAATCATAACTTCGGCCTCTAGACCACGAAAGTCTCACCTGACAGTTATTGACATCATGATCATAGTTAAGTCTAACCCATCATCTCATGCAAGTATTGAGAACACAAACGATCCCCTCACCTGACAGTTATTGGAAATCGTTCGGCTTCAACCCCAGAACATCATATGCATAATGGAGTGATCCAATATTATAAATGGCAATTGACCCCTATGTATCCATAGCTGGTCAATCAACTACTATAATGTTGAACCAAACCACGACGATGGAAGGCCACGAGTCCGAAACCCGTTTCGACTTAATATAATTAATAAGGAGGTTTGGGTCATTATTAATGGTCTCACTTTGCACATTAACCGGTTTAACATGCATAACAAATGAATAAATAAATAGATGTCATATGCATAAAAATCTATCCTACGTGGTGATCATGGAATTATGGTTCAATGGGTCTCGAGCCAATGAGCCCCATTTAGCCATTTTAATGTTTTAATAATAGAGTCCCGCTTTTCACTTCTTCTTGGATCCTTGAACTCTTCACGGACCGGGCCCATAGAGCTCTCCGGCTTAATGGCTTCTCCTCGTGTAATGTTTACATCAACAATTGATAATACTAAACTATACTAAAAAAAATATTACATGGAAATAAAAAGAAGGACGCAACCTCCATTTAATAATTACAACCCCAAAAATACCTGTAATCATCATACATTCATCCATCCATCAATCATATTGATTAGGGGTTTTTCCATGATCACCACCTTTCCTTACGAGCCATAAATTCTAAATTTAAAGCTTTGGAAGGCACAAATAAAATTCTGCACTGAATCAAATTCATGGTCGAGCAACGTAAGCCGCGTTAAGAAATCAAAACCGGTGAAATAAATTTCACGTGCGTGATTTCAAGTGACGGTAACGTTGTCGCCTCTAGATTCATAGTTGCGAATCATTTTGCAGAAGACAAAAATAAAAGAAAATAAGGTACGGATTTTTGATTCAAAATTGATTTAGTTCCGATTTTTGCTCAGTTGATCAAATTTATCATATAAATTAATCAACTTCTATAGGCCACTTAAGAGCAAGCAATTCTCTCAACAAAGTAAATTGGCCATTGGATCGCAAAAATATATATATGAACCAAAATCAATTAAACGCATGAGAACGCCTAAGGATTGGCTCTGATACCACTGTTGATTTTCTACGGAACATGCATAGTTAAAAAATATAAACGCAGCGGAAAGAAATAACCACACATGTATCTCCAAAGGCGTTGTTCGTGCGTTTCAATCAAAAATCGGAAGACCATAAGGGGTTAATCGGATTACCTTTCGTAACGTGCCCAAAACGATTTCGGTTCAGATGTTCTTCAGTTCAAGCCCCACAACCGTCGGACCTCTAGTTCAGACACACCACCAATCGCACGACGAACGGAAGGAAGAATTTGCGGATAATCACCAATAGAATTGTGCTAGCAATCTTGTGGCGACAATTCCCCGCACTATTGATATTTGAGTCACGGCGTCGGAAGAGAGAAAACGTATTTTCTTGACTCTCACGAACACATCTTGCACTCTTACTTGCACTGTTTCTTTTCTGTATATATCTTTTGGAACTGTTGCTGATCACAATTTTTGTTTTTGCGATCAGCAACAGTTGCTGATCGCATGGACACTCACCACACGATCAGCAACCGTCGCTGATCGTGTGTGCATATAGCACACGACCAGCAACGGTTGCTGGTCGTGGATGATGCCCACGGTCAGCAACAATTGCTGACCGTGGGTGATGCACATGTGCACATGATCAGCAACGGTTGCTGATCATGTGCATGCACACGGTCAGCAACAGTTTGTTGACCGTGTGCACCCTTTTTTTTTTAAATAAAATTAAAACGCACACGGACAGCAACTATTGCTGTCCGTATGCATTTTTAAATTATATATATAAATATAAATATATATACAAACATAGAGTGCATGATCAGCATATGTGTATTTTGTGAGCATCATATGCACACACGCCCATGACAAAAAAATGAATTAAATTAAATCCCATTTAATTTAATTTCAGTCCGACTCAATTCGATTGCAAACATATTTGCAATATTGTCTCTTCCATACAACGTCATTCTAAATTGGTTATGGTGTGTGACATCCCTAGGTTCATCACTGATCTAGTAGTAGGACTTGCACTAACACGTTAGTACTCCCAAGAGAATTGATTGTCCCGATCAACCTCTAGGTCCTACAAGCCATGATTGACATCTAGCAATATGTCATGGCTACCCAGACAGTGTGAATGTTTTAAGAACATAATGAACCTATCAGCTTTGGCTACAGTGTAATCTAATCCCTCTGCCTTACTATGTCCCGATCGAACAAAGACCATGGAATATTTGTCAAGTCATCAATTCGATCATATGCACAAATCTAATTGATATGCACTTTATATGAGACATGAACAGTTCATTCTCGATTACAACCCCGGCCGAGGATTTTAATGCAATGTCAAGATTAGATTGCATAGGACATCATTATAGTACCTTGCGTATAACAAGGAGACAGATTCCATTTTGCGCACACGTATAACTTCGTATGTGAACGAACCATGGCCATCAAGTACAGAGACGGATCAACGAACCAGCAATATGTGCACATGTGAACCATAGCCATCCAACACACAAGTCAACACTGTGCCTCAGGTCTAAGTATTATTTATACAAGACCAGAGCATGAACGATTAGACATTGACCACGCTAAAAGCTTCCATGTTGCTAATCGATATATGCGTGTCACGTTCAGTGAACTTGTCTGATATAAACACCTGTGTTCTAGCTCGGGTATCATAATACCCAATGACTCGTGACTCGTCATTCCCTTAAATATCCAATACTTAATGATGAAGCTAAGAACACACCGGTCTCAACAGGATTATTGATATCCACTCAATGATCCATCGACCGAGAACAATTTAAAGATTCAGTCTAACTGTGAACCTGTCACACATATTCTTAACGTCTCAAGAATAGGTCCAGTCACAGCTGATCTTATGGAATTATTCATATATTTAAATAATTGGACAAATGAATGAATACGTCATTGCCATTAAATAAATAATGAATTTGAAAATACAACTTAAATCCCTAACATGTAACTATTACATGACAACTTTAGGGCATACATCTAACAGAACCACCCTCTATTCTATCACAATCAACCTTCTCGGCTATTTTAGAACACTATCATAGAACTTATGGTGGCAAGGCGACGAGCAGACACAAACACAAAAACCCCCAAGAAAAACCATGAAAATCCGAACGAATACATTACCTTCGTGAGCATGCCGAAACCCTGGCGCTTGAAGTAAGTTCTTCCTCCCTGTGGTGAAGAGAAGGGAAACAGAGACGAAGCGAAGCGCGACGAGCGGCGAAGCACGGCGAGCGGTGAAGCGCGACGAGCGACAAGCGTCGAAGCGCGGCGAGCGACGAGCGTCGAAGCGCGGCGAGTGGCGGCAAAGCGCGGCGAGCGGCCAACGCAGCGAAGGAAGCACGGCGAGCGGCCAACAAGAAGCGTAGGTTGGGAGCAAAGCGTCGTTCGTGGATGGGTGCCTGAGCAGGTAACGTGGGTCATGGGTTTAGAAAATATGGATTAAAATATGGGTCACCAGCTGACCCATATTTTAACCCATTTTTTTTGGGCATTATATATTCTCTAACCCATTTGAGCCCATTTTTTAGAAAAGTAAATTACCCAAATAGATATGGGCTTCCTAAAACTGAGTTATAAAATGGGTACATGACCCATTTTGCCGGCCCTAAGTACTACCAATTACAACTAATTGGAATAGTAATTTTCTAAATTTAGAAAATTTCTGTTAATCAGCGGGAAGTGGAAGTTTGGTAGCCTTTCATCCAGAAAGACCAATAGTAAGCGGCTGGCCTCATGACACGTCACCCAAAAAGCCACATGGAAAAAGTTCACTTCCCTTCATCCTATATCCACAAGGGGCATGTCCCGAAACAAGGCTCCAAGCTTGTGCCACGTGGAGGTTCATACCGAACAGCCCATACTTCGGAGAGCTCACCGTAGCTGCATCCAGCCAGGACCAAGACACCTTGTGGTGCACATTCAACCTCGCTTCCCATATAAAATACTTCCTCAAGTCTCCACTTCTGCACCATCTCTATCATATCTGCATTCTGAGACTCTGAGAGGAGAGGATCGCGTTAACAAGTTCAGTTTAGTTAGGGCATAAGCGACAGCGACCATGGAGGCTTGCTTTCTCACCTCAAATTCCTTCACCAAGTCCATCAAGATCGTCCCTTCGGCCAAGCCCAAGTCGTTCGCCCCTCACCCCAAATCAGATTCTGCTCTTAATCAGCCGAAACCCTCGGGCTGCTCATTGTCCATAAAGTGTAAGTCCTTCAAGTTCGATCGTTTTTATCCCAAAACTCTTCTCCTACTTCTTGGCTTCGAGCATATCTCATCGAGTCTTTGATCGCAGGTTGTAACTTCGAGTCCAACTCACCTTTCGGAGATGTCGCCAGGAGCTTTCCTAATTCGGATTGGCGGTCGTTCAGAGCAAGGCTCGTGGTAGGAGAGAGGGCATCGAGGCCCGAAGTGCCTTCCCCGTCGGTCGACCTCGACGCCCCGGTGGATCGGCCGTCCCCCATCATGATCGGGGACAAGTGGGCCCATATCATCCACGAGCCCGAGAAGGGCTGCCTGCTCGTCGCCACGGAGAAGCTCGACGGGGCCCACATCTTCGAGCGGGCTGTCATCCTGCTCCTATCGACCGGGCCCGTGGGCCCAACGGGCGTTATCCTCAACCGGCCCTCCCTCATGTCCATCAAGGAGTCCAAGTCCACGGGGCTCGACGTGGCGGGCACGTTCTCCGAGCGCCCGCTCTACTTCGGCGGGCCCATCGAGGCGGGCCTGTTCCTGATGAGAGGCGGCGGCGACGACGGCGACGGCGTCGTCAGCAAGAGCGGGGTTTTCGAGGAGGTGATGGAGGGGCTGTACTATGGGCGGAAGGAGAGCGGCGGGTGCGCGGCGGAGATGGTGAAGCGAGGGGTGGTCGGGGTTGGGGACTTCAGGTTCTTTGAAGGTTGTTGCGGGTGGGACAAACGCCAGCTGGGGGACGAGATTCGGGCCGGGTACTGGACCGTCGCGGCGTGTAGCCCGAGTGTCATCGGGCTCGGCGGTGTCGGGAGCGTCGGGCTCTGGGAGGAGGTTCTTGGGCTCATGGGCCCTAAAAAGGTTTGGTGAGATCGTTTGATCACTTGGGTTTGCCATTGAAGGTGGAGGGCGGTCCTCGGGTATCCAAAAGAAGATGATTGGAATCGAGTTTATCTCAAGCTTATGAGAAATTCGAACGCGTGTTGTGAAAGAAAAAATCTCGTCCCAAACTGTGGGATTCCTCTTTCATGTATTATTTGCACGTGTAATTATACAGAGTACTTTCTGCTGCGAGAGTATGTGATGACCATGGAACAAGAAGGGGGAAATAAAATTTGCTTAGGCCAGTCAAAAAAAAAAAGGGAAGAAAAAACATGGGGAAGCACTAGAAATGTTAGCAGGATAACTAAATGTATGGTCCATAAACTTTAGATTAATGTGTAATGATATCCATGAATTTTTTATATGTTTTGGCAAATGATCAATTTAGTTTTTGAACTATATGAATTTTTTCGACGTCATCCTTCAATTGTTTTAAGTTAATATAATTTACTAATTTGGCTTCCATTCCCATAAGTTTGAATGATGGATATAAAGATAACGTTACCTGTGAATTATCCCCCCGAAGATATTCAACTTAGATCATGATATAATAATTCCCATCATCATCAAATAATACGGATGTTTATTTTTCCAGATTGTTTTTTCGCCTTAAAAAAGAGCGACCGCATGGCACCACAAAAGAAAATGAACGAATTAGAGCAGTACTCAAAAACGGCATGTTCTATCTGGTCACCGGATCCATGAAACGACGTAGTTTCGTCGATATCTTCTTCGTCCAAGACCAAGGCAAAAATCGCCTTCCTCGTCGATCAGCAGCTCAGCCACCTCTCTGCTCGGCACCGTCCGCGGCGGCGCGTGCACCGCGGGAACGATGAGCGCCTGCAGAATCCTGGCTCGCTCGTCGCTCTTCTCTCTCGAGTCCGGCCTCCGGAGCAGCCGCCGCGCCTCGTTCTCTCTCCCTCTCTGGTCCCTGCACTCTCTTCCTCCGCCTTCTCGAGGTAAAAAGCTTCTCTTCCTCTGAACACGCCGGCTTCCATTTTGCCTCCGGAAATGGCATTTCCGGCGCATCTCTGTGAGCGAGTGCGCGCGTCGTTGCGATTCGGTGCAGGATCGGGCCTCGTCGGACGCCACGGAGCTGCGGCGAGATGCCTCGGCTCGG
Organism: Syzygium jambos; assembly: GCA_031216235.1. NCBI lineage: Eukaryota > Viridiplantae > Streptophyta > Magnoliopsida > Myrtales > Myrtaceae > Syzygium > Syzygium jambos. The sequence goes on from CM062228.1 coordinate 19,159,706, forward strand.
TTCCGGGAGCCGTCGCTCTGGAACCGGCCGAAGCGTCTGACGAAGACTCGCCGCCCCCCGAGGGCCCGTCGAAGGACGCCGCGGGGCACTTGTTTATGGACCGCGACGACGTGGCGCAGCTGATGAAGATGGAGCGCAGGTCCGCGGTCGGCGGCGGTTCCGGCGAGAGGTGGTTCCCTTATCTGGACAGGTTCGAGTGCGGGGCTTCCTTTCTGAGCAGCGGCGAGGTTTTGGAAGCTCTCGATCCGCTGATCATGGACGTGAGAAAGGAGAGGTTCAGGAACGCGGTGAGGAACCGGAGCTACTCGGTGTGCTTGGTGGTGGAAGGGCTCTGCGACTTTGGGAACGTCTCCGCCGCGTTCCGATCGGCGGACGCCCTGGGGTTCCAGTCCGTTCACGTCGTGTCGTGCGATAGCTCGAAAAGGTGCTGGGTCGTGTCCGAGGTGAAAATGGTTCTCTTTGTTTTAGCTCCTTGTGCATCAATTGCTGTTTAGTTTGGTGCCTTTTCTGCTCGAGTTCAATGACTCTCGAATTTTAGTGCAATAACTAGACTTTTCGAGCTGCCCGGTTTATGCATCGCGTTTTCAATATCTTCAAGCTGTATCTACGCGTGTTTGATGCTCATACATTCTGGATTTCATGTGAAAGACAATGTAATAAAATGATGGCCATATAGGTGAGGGATAATGTCTCAGTTCTTACTGTTAGTTTCATGTTTGAACTTTGAAGTATCTGGCTTCATGGATGCGGTGACTTCAGAAGTTAAGACATGTAAATTTTGTGGTTAGTTTTGTTTTTATAGGTTTTTATGTGATTTCTCGGAGGTAGCAGTAAATAGTCTGGTGTGAAGTGAAAAAAGGATATACTTTTGCTTCCCGAATGAGCAAAGTTTCATCTGTCTTCTTGTTGCTGCTCTTTGATGTTTCTTCTCCTTTTCTTTAAGAGGACAGATCCGTAAAGTTTCTTCTTTTGTTGTTTCTTCTTCTGTGAGGCATACGTATCATTGGATATCTAAGTTGAATAAGCAACTTTGAATATACTTAACAGAATGAGTTTTTATTGTAGGTACAGAGAAAATAGGCATGTCAGCATGGGTGCGGAGAAATGGTTGGACATTGAACTTTGGAACTCAACCCAAGAGTGCTTTAGAGTTCTCAGATCTCGCGGTTATAGAATTGCCACAACTCATTTGGCAACAGATGCGGTATTTGTTGATTCTGCCTCTTCCATGAATTTCTCTTCTCTTACTAGTAAGCGAATACATTTCTTTTGCGACCAGCACTGATGAAGTCTTTGGTTATCATAACCTTGTTATATGAAGCGTAGTTTCTGACAGCAAGAGACTTTATAAAGCGATTGTCGCTGAATGACTCCTGGTAAATTTTTTGCAGGTGTCCATTTATGATATGGATTGGTCTTATCCCACTGCAATTGTAGTTGGCAATGAGAACAGGTAGTTGTAGTTATACGTATCCTTCATTCATCATGGCAGTTTTGTTACATTTAATCTAGATTGTCATGTTGAGCTAAGTGGTTGGTCTATTTACAGTTCAGTGATGTAAAATTGTGTTCCCATTACTTAGTTTAGGCCTTCTCGAAATTGGAAGGTGAAACTTGGAATCACCCGAAGCCCTCGTCTCTGGTGTTATGTTATGTTACTAGCTCTGAACGTGATTGCATATGTATGTCCATACGACAAGCAAGCTTAACAAAAGTTCAATCACAGGGGAATTAGTGACGAGGCCCTGAAGTTGTCGGATCTCCATTGCAGCATCCCAATGAAGGGCATGGTAGACTCCTTCAATGTCTCTGTTGCTGCGGGTATTCTAATGCATCATGCTGTTTGTGACAGAACTTCTCGATTGGTACGGCCTTTTCTATTACCTTCCATACAATGACTATATGAATATTTATTCATTTTATATTGAAACCAGCTCATGGTTGAATTTACAATCTGCCAAATTGTGCCATTTAGTGAAAGTTGTCTAATACTTTGATGTCTTCTATGCAATTCTTTTAGATTCCTTGGTTGTCACTATTTTAATTGATCTGTCTATACATGTTATAAGAAGAGGCTATTATCGAACGCCATATCTCATTGAGTGCTCCTGTTAGCATCTAACGTCGGTTTTTCATTTAGTTTTTATTGTTGGAATACTAAAATCAAACTACCGTGAGATATCAACAGGGGCACCATGGTGATCTGACAATGGAAGAAAGCCAAATCCTACTTGCAGAATTCTGTCTTCGTCACAGCAAGAGTGCCATCAGCATTGCTTATGAATATGCGAGGAGGAGGGATGCAACTCTCATGCCAAAACTTTGATTGATACAATTAAGTCGGGTGTCTTATTGTTGTCGTTTGCCCCATCCGTGGCCTCAAAATCTTGGCAAAATCTTTTCTACCAAAACTCGAGATGGAAAACTAGGAGATAAAGATCTGCCACGACGCAGCATTGAAGTGCCAGGGTGCGGCTATATGAGCTGCTTGGAGCTGGAAGATGCTGTTCTTGCGCCGAAGGAGGCAGAACACTCTGTAACCATTGCTGCGAGAGCTGTGAGTTGGCTCACTTTTGTTGTCGGGGCTCGCGAATTGCCTGCCTCAGTTGAAATCGATAGGGAAGCACTTGCAAGTTTAGCTTTTGGGAAAGGGCAGGTACTCGTCCCATGACATATGGCTTCCACAGGACCCGATTATATCGTTAATGATATTCACGTTCACGTACATGTTTTTTCATTAGAAAGACAATAGGTTACATACCTTTGATGAGTCTGGCATAAGATACTTTAACATACATACTTCGTCGCTGGAATCTCCAAATTTCAATGAACAAAGAACTGCCAATTTCCGTTCCTTCCATGTGGAATTTCGTATACAAGTAACAGAAGCCAGACAGAGCCGGGTCTTTCAGAAATAACGAAAACAATCGTGGATAAACATCTCTGCATGTAACCGCAGGCGTATCATTATAAATACACGATGTAATTATCCCCCTAATGATTATAATTAGACCTGACAGAGAAAATCAAGTACGACGACAGTCCTAATCGATGAGCATCTCCTCGTTAGTGGTTTGAATCAATCCCTTGGGAGAGGGGAAGCTCAGCCCCTCCCCACGCTTCTTTGATTCTTGGGACCTGACAAACTCTTCAATTCTCGCCTTCAACTCGACGTTGGGAATCAGCATGTCCACGGTAAGTTGGGAGCGGTTGAACGGGTCAGTCTGCAATTAAACCTCGATCAGCATACAGTAGGAAACAGTTGATATAGGCGCAATCGAACTGTCGAGAGGATATTTACGGTGTCGCTGAGAAGATGCCTCTGAATCACCGGTCGGTCCACTGTGATCCTTGAAGAAGGTAAAATCACTGGATCCTTCATCAACGTGTACTGAAAAGGTTATAGGTGAGATCAGTTCGGTGAAAACCACTAGTTGGAATGAGAAGATGTATACACAACCCAACAAGCTGGATCTATTTGCCCGATATAACTATAATCATAACAATAAAGACTGAAGGCTAATCCAGTCCTTACTCGTACCGAACTGGATAATTACAAAAGAATTTTACTTTAAACCTCACTGAATGAAATGAATAACATACTTGAATTGGGTCAAGAAATTCTTCAGGTATCTCTCCAAGAGCCTCTTCAGTGTCCATGGCCTCAGTCGCAGCAACTTTAGCTTTTGCACCAAGATCAAGAAACTCCCTTACAACCCTCCCATCTTCACCGATCCTACGAAGAACATCAGCTGCAGCACCAAACAACTGGCATATTCTCCAAACAATTAGAATGTCAGATTTACGAGTAGGCAATATACTAAAATCCATGAAATACTTGAAGGTTTCAATATTTTTCCGTTCATGCAATGCTAAAAGAAAGCATCCTCAAGATAATAACCTGCTCATTGTATGATCGACCATCCTTAGAGATGGCAGCAGGGAAGATATTTTCTGAATCACCGCGTGCCAGATAAACATAGATTTGGACAATCTGCAGCCAAACGATGAGAATTAATTACCAAACTGGTAAAGTTGTTAGTCAACCATACCAACATCCATGTTCATGTTAAATATTAAAGCTTGTAATGATTCAACCATGATCCACATTATAAGAGCTTTCCCTCTCATTATCTCACAAAACAACTTGTGTTAACCTAGAAATGTTAGGCATTTGAAACACAATTCCTGAACTCTCACACTTGTCCTTCGACTAGATTAAGCCGGCTAAATTGTTTGGTTGTTCACTTCCAGCTGACTTTCCATCATCAAACGAGGTAAACAAAATTGACTATGCACCAATGTGTCGGAAGCGAAAAAAAGTTCATGGATTCCAACCTGTTTAAGCAAATCTTTTGGACGAAACTCATACTTTTCAGGATCTTTCAGACTAAGAGATTTTCTTTGTGGACCCACAAGTTGCAATAAGAAGTAATTGAGCATGCTGGCTACTCTTTCAACCTGAAAAGAAAGGAAACATTTACAGATCAAACTTGTAATACGGTTATGCAACAGCTCTTAAGGTAAAACATACTAAAACGGCGCAAAAATCCTGCAGATTAAATTGTGGGATGCGAGGAATAACATGCATGTGCATTAATCTTACCATCTCAGGAAGCAAGAAAGGAGCTGTAATTTGTTCCGAAGTAAATGCCAGCAGGCTCACATCTTCATTTGCCAATTTCATATCAATACGAATTATCTGCCAAGGTCAAACAATGTACATTAAAAAGGCATATCTCAACCACTATTTAGGCGAATACATACATCAAACAGTAAACCCACATTCTCTTGGGAGTGGAATAGGCGTGTTCTTTCCTGCCTCTCTTGAGCTGGTCTACTCTCCCATTCTGCAGTGTTCGACATCTCAGCTTCTAGCGTTTTAAGTTCAAGAATTTTGTTGAGACTTTCATCGAGCAGATAGATGCTATCATTAATCAGGAAGTTCAAGAAATTAAGGTAGACACCCTTTTCCTCTTCTTTGGCAATCTACAATAACAAAAATATGTACAGCATCTCATACAAACGAGGAAAAACACAATATTTATATCGGAGTAAATGCAGAAGCAAGATAATTATTAGTGGATAATATTGATTCAACCTGTCTCCAGATGTTACGGTGACTGGGCACCTGCCACAGGTACTCTAGAAGCTCCGCAATATTATGTCGTATGTTAAACTTGTCATAAAACTGCACGGAAACAAAACCACAATAAACTGACAATATGAGGAATACTACCTTTTAAAATGTGGAGCACAACGGGATATAAATATACAATTATATCTAGATATATCCAAAAGGAGAACAGTGTACAGACTGTAAATGATGAAGTGGGGTATACATTTTGTAGACAATTGTTTCTCACTCTGCATTTTTGTTAACAGTGGGAGGACTACAAAATTGGTGTTATGTGCTGTATTCATATGCTCATCTTGCAACTGAGTTTTCTGCATTCTAGCTCTTCCATATAAGTAAGGAGAGAGAAGGGGGAGGGGAGGGGAGGGGAGGGGAGGGAGTTAGTTTCGCTTATATTCATAATGCCTTTAAAGAGGGAATTACCTGCGTATGAGAACCTGTGAACTCTATATCCACATAAAGCTTTAGAAGATTCCTCACAAGATATTGCAGGGAAAGTTGGTGCCCTTCGAAAAGAGATGCCATAATGGATGAGCCACTGCAGATAATATAATCAAATTGTAAAAGCTATTTATTTAAGATCAACAGAAGAGCGGATTTATAGAGAGAAATTAAAATTACCACCTGCGAGGCATCCAGCAATTTAAAACTTCGACCATCTTTGCTCTGAGATATGGATTTCTAATGAATTGTGGACTTGCCATGAACATGATTATAAAGTTCATAAAATCATCCTGCCAAGCAAGAACAGCATAGGAAATATATTAGATAAAATGAGCACTCTAAACCTTAGAAAGAGACGAGATATACACACCAGCAGGACTCCATCCAAAGCTTTTGGAATCCTCGAGGCAAAAATTAGCAACTCCATTGTATCTTCAATAAAATGCTCAGGCATGCATGCAAATTCCTTTGTGCAGTCTGATGGCAGTGGCATCTTGAACCCACCAACCATATCAACTAACCAAACCACCATTAATCGGTAAAAAGAGAGTGCCCACTGAATGAGGTCTTTGTCCTTCAATTACACAACAGATAACGTGAACTAGTTAAACTAAATTGACGATGGGATGAGACCATCATTTTGTATTAGTATGCATCCAAGAAAAGGCACATCTTCACATGAAGGTAAAATCCTTAGTTTCTCGCAAGGTTTCCATAAAAACCATATTAGAGCATTATTTCACAGAATTAATGAATGAGCCTGAATGAAAGTTAAAAATCATAGAGAAGAAAGCTTGGGATGACTGTTCACCGGGAGATAATCAACTGCTGTAGCTGTACCGGAAAGAGGTCACAATACCAAGTTCATCTTATTGTTAATGGTTATTTATCTAATTGCTGAAGTCAGGTTGCCTAATAAATTAGAGAGCCAACTTACCCTCAGTATCTGAGCTTCATAACAAAGTTTCTCCTGGGAATATAGCTCTATTTCCTTTTCAAGGCGAGCAATCTCATTATCCACTTGTGGAGAAGGCGCTTGGCCTTGCATGTCTTTTAGTGTGGATAAAGTATCTTCGTATCTTGAAATGTCCTGATCAAAATCATCATTCGGGAGTGTTAAGACACAAAAGAAACAGCCTTATATAACTCATAAACAACTTACATGTGAAAAGTTTTATTTTCTAAAGCCAGATGTACGCATATGAAACTAAACAATAGCAACAACCACCTGAACAAGATGCTTGAAGTCAGAAAATGCTTTTAGTAGGCCTAGATTAAGCACCCTCGCAGTCATAAAGAAGCATTCGCATATAAATGGATACTTCTCCCTTTCAGTGCCACTTGATTGTCCACTGCCAGAGCTGGTGGCCTCTTGAGATTGTAACAACCGATTTTGACCCTCACTATGTTCACCTGACTTAATACTCTTCTCGGTATCACCTTTATTAATCCATTCAGCAACTTCTTCGGAGGATGCATGCAGGGCAGTCAAGGGTCTGAAATAGTTGAGAAGCAACAATTAGCAGACTAATTAAAAGCAAAAGGAAATATAATCAGACAATTATACATGTGAAACGGTCATTACCTCCAATCCAAACGGTTGCTATAGAATACATATTTCGGATCAATTTTATCCTTCTTTGACAAATCCCTATCTATAAATGGTTCACAAAGTTGAAGCATAACAGCACTGAGATTTACAAACATGCCTGAACTTGCACAGGACATCGGATCAACCTGATACAGAAAAAATGGCAAAGCGAAAATCAGGATAGCAGGTACAAATAACAGGCCAACTCACGGAACAGGCTAGACATGTTCTCCATGCATGATTGCAGCCATTACCACTCTGTCAAGGTTCATAACAGAAGGGAAGATTTTACCTGTATATGAGCCCTTGAGGCATTTTTGTTGATAACCTCTGCAAGATACTCTAGGACACTATCCCGAGTTTCAGCCTTTCTAAGGAGACAGAGAAGAACTTCCTTCAGACCAGTGTATAAGTTGTTCATGACAGTCTTGATTGTGGTGAAGGAAGATAGTAAATCGGATGGCCGTCTTGTTGATGCCTCTGAAAAGCACTGCTGGCTGGTATTTTAATAGAATCATGCATCACAACAAAATATAATTGAGTCTTGAAAACACATCAAGGGCTAAAGGCAGCAGATGAGTCTTTTTTTTAGGGGGGACATAGTACAATACAAAGAAGCTTTGCATAAAAAGATCAGAACACAATATAATAATGTGCTTGTATGAGCAGAGAATTCTTCAAAGTTGGAGAAGTGCTAGTTGGATGACTACCAAAACCATTTGTTCATCCCAATTGGACTGAGAATTAAGAGCATGTGTCAGAACTGCAAGCACTTTAACCAACATCAATAAAATTGAGTTGATAGAAATTTACATGGATGAAAACTGAAGGGGTTCTTTGGAAAAGCAGGGATATTTACTTCACATCCGATGTTACAACTACAAGATAAACACAATGCCAAGGTATTTATGCACCCTCAAGTATTAATGGATTTTTCAGGGTTTGCAGCTTCAAGATACCGTCTTTTTCCAGTCAATTTATGTTTCTTTCGAACGATCATGGAGCATCAGTTCACTATTTGACTGCAGGATAACCGCAAAGTTCAAACCGCTAAGAGTAACATTGATGAGGTGAATGATGGCCAACAACAAGAACGAGGCTTCTTCCAATGAAAGCAACGGAGAACGAGACTTGAAGTAGTAAATTTCTTTCCCTTCATCCATTATTAAACGGACAACTATAGGACAACATTCACCTCATCAATGTTAACTTTGTGGCCCTTAGTGGTTTGAACTTTGCAATTATCTTGAAGTCGAATAGTGAACCGATGCTCCACGGTCATTCGAGAGAAACGTAAATTGACTGGAAAAAGACGGTATCTTGAAACTGCAAACACTAAAAAATAATTCATTTAGATATCTCTGCACTTTTAGCTGCTGAGAGAGAGAAAGAGAGACAGAGTCAAAACTTCCAAAACTGTTTGATGCTATGCTGCTGAAAAGTGCAGTGCGACAATTAGAGTGAAAATTCAGATGCCATTAAGGATAATATCAAACAGGCTCAAAAACAGATTGAATCATCATTGCAGACAGGCAACCACAGCACAACAGCCCCATTTTCACCTACAAAACAACCAAGAATTTGCTCACCCCACATCAGGCTGGCTCTTGAATATCGTAGGATCGGGCAACGCACTGACGTGAAAAAATGGGCCCAAAATGCTAGTCATCTCAATGACACGCCCGTTCAGGTAAGCTCCCTTCGGTATCCACCAAGGGTGATTAACCAGCGACTTCGCGCCCATCGGGAAGCTCACCAAAAGCATCAATGCCCTCAACGGCTGCTGAAAATTCCCAAGAGCAGACACCTTGAGCACACTGCCCCTCAAATCCTCATACAGCTGCTTCAGTATAGGGTCCAAGCTATCGAAATCCGAGTCATCGAAGAACTCCTCAATAAACCCGGGAGGCGGCTTGACGCCTTCACTGGTGCTGCCAAAGCCCTCCACCGTACTCGCCACCTTCCCGAAAACATAAGGCAGCAGCGGCGAGACATTCGATTTGCTCGCGCCGGCGTCCGAATTCGCGCCGCCGAACATCTCAGGATTCCCTAAGTGGATCCTACAGTACGACACCGCCAGCCTCTTGGCCTGCTTCACCACATCCTCCATCTCCGACTTCACATTCTTGTCCTTCATCGAGCCGATCTTCCTGCCCTCGTCGCACGCGCGACCGTAGCACCCGATCAGGTACTGGAAGGGGGGCTCCGCGTTGGGGAAGCCGCCCGAGAGGCGATCGATGAGGACCCGCTCCATCAAGTCGCGGGCGAGCCTCAGCTCCCTGCCCTCGCTGAGGACCTCCGCGGCGGTGAGCTCCAGGTACACGATCCGAGGGTCGGCCTCGGGGGAGCCGGACAGAGTGACGAGGAAAATCTTGCGCAGGATGACGTCCTCGATCTCCTGGGGCGATCGCTGCGGCCTCGGAGTGGCCATGATCGGAGAAAGGAAGGAGCTTTTACCCCGCTTCCGATTCAGAGGGTTTCGCACGAAAGCGGTAGCTGGGAAAATCAGTGGGGGGGTGAATCGGGAGGTACTCGAATTGGGAATAGAAAACGAAGGAAAAAAGCTTCCTTTTTTATGGGTGGGGCGGGGCGAGCGATGGAGATGGATGAGGTTTCTGGGGGAGAGGAGCTAGCTGGAGCAGCTCATGATTTTCCCATGGATTCTCTCGAGAAAATGGGATGGTAGGAGCGGGGGTAGAGGTCTCGTCTCTGCCGTGCTTTCGTCGCTCGGAAGGAGGAGGAAGAAGAATGCAGACGGCTTGGGATGGACGAAAACCAAAGTCGACGATGACGCGGAAATGGATGATTTGCCCGGCCAGGAAACGGCGCCGTTTCTGCTCGCTTGCGCCCCCGACGGGGCTCGTGGACCTGCGGTCGGGGAGAAAGGGAAGGCTTTGGATATTCTGCAGCCGGAGGAGGGAGAGACCTGATCGTGCGCCTGGCGGCCGAGCTGGTCTGCCCCGGCCCGTGAGGCTCGAGGCGTGAACGAGCGGGTCCGGATAGATTATTTTCGTCTTGGGTCCAGCCCCAAGTGGCTGGCCCCGTCCATGCTTGATCGTCTTTATAAGGAAGTGTTAATTTTTCCTTAATTCCGAGTTGGATAAGAATTTGATAGTCCGTTTGATCCGATTCAACGAGTTTAGTTCCGTCCATTGATCAGGTCTAATTTTTTTTTCTAATCTGTCCTACTCTAATTTTCAGATTTTTGTTCCGCATCGAAACCCACATCTGAAACTAACGTCCTCGCTCCTAATCTCTCTGAGAAAGTAGAGAATCTAACTCCCGAGCTCCCCCTTCTCAAGTAGGAAGGATGGCAAACCGCAATGATTAGGTCTAAATTCGATAGGAGAGAAAGTGCTGACAAGAAAGTTTGAAGGTTGTAAAATACCCGCTGAAAAAATCGAACCGTTATTCCACATTGATCAGCAGTACCTGCGTTCTTGTTTTCAGTTCTCTAGAACGAACTTCTTGAAGGAATTGATTTTCTAGGGAAGGAAATTCATCTAATCATCAACCAATGCTCAAATTAATCAAGAGAAGATATCTTATTCAATCACTGAAAAAATCGTTCGATGCGATCAGCTCCACTAGGGACTGTCAGAGTGCCTCCGATGAACAAGAATTTAGCACGTCCCGATTTGTCTGATGATTAAAGGAATGAAAGAAACCAAGTGATCTCGTTATTCAAGGTGATCGTGTGGCCTCAGCGACATGAATATTGCGGCATACTGCAAGAGGTTGCGCTGCTCACTTCCGCCAACTTCGGACACCGGACTCACCGGACCCTGGGTCCTCATCCTGTGACGGCGCCAAGCGAATTGAATATTCACCGCGGCCCAGGTGCGCCAGTTGGATGAGTAGTACCTTGCTCTCCATCTGAGCCTCTCGTTTAAAAACTTGTAGCGGAAGTGGTCGGTAATGTACAGGAGGTGGTTGGCATCCAGGCTAAATGCTTCTATAGAGTCCATACACAGGAATGTTGCAGATGAGGCTGGAAGTCGGTCTATAAATGGGCGCCGCAGGCACCAGGACAAGAGTTCGTCGCCCAAGAAGCCACCAGGCTCGAGCAAGCTCGTCGCCACCATTCCTTTGCTCAGGCCTTGGATGCGTTTGATGTGTCCGCGCACAAGAAAGACAATCCTCTGCACGGGGTCGCCTTCCCTAATGATCTGGCAGATCAGAAGAGAATCTTTAGTCATCCTGAATTCATTTGGTGGCAAATAATGAAAGGAAACTCTGCAACTGTAGGGAAGTGGTACCTTCTCATCTTTAGAGAAGACGAGGGCCTTCACCCGGTCGCAGATATTGTCTAGAATAAGATCATCTAAGTTGTGAAGAAGCGGCACCTGAATGCATAATCACAAGCTGGAGATGAGTTCATTAGAACGGTCCGGATACAGAGTATTCCCACACAATGTAGGAAGAAGCAATGTAAATAACAACAGTTTGAAGAGCAAAAGGCATATGCAGTTCTTTTGTCTGTAAAAAGCAAAGCCACTGCAGATCGGGTTACCTTCTTGATGAGGTCCAAGCAAAGATGGCGCTTAATGTCCCTCCGTAGCCCCTCGGGCAACTCTTTTATCAGTTCCATCTCGTCTTCCCCTCCCATGGTTGCCCATCTGTGGTGTTCGTAATGGCGCACCCTTTGCCTCAGATGGGAGGGTAACTGCCTCCGCCTCATCCACCATTCCATGTCGCGGCACCTCAGCTGCATTTTTTTCTTCTTTGCCATGACAGCGTGCAGAAACACCTTTCAAGCAATGATTAAGCTCTCATTTTGGATTCTGACTTCGTAATGTGAGGATGGGCTAAGAAGTAATGTCTCTAATTGATCATACCTGGATATTTCCAATTAAAAGGGTGAACAGAAGTAGGCCACTAAGGACGATGCATATACTGAATACCACCTCCATCCAGTGGCTCGTAGGCTCCAGATCATTACCAAAAGTGCTGCAATTACAACAACCGTTTAGACATTCATCTTCAAAATACATCCGCAAACTTTAAGTCTCAATTACCAAAGGAGGAAAGATAAATTGCGAATCTACAAAATAGAAGCATTTGTAAGCAAAGATGCGTGATTTTATTGCAGTATCAGATCAGACAAGCAGAAAGCGCGTTCAAACTAGTAATGCATATCTTCTGCAAGTGCAAACCATATAAAGTTACTTCAACTGAGAATTCACCTGAGGGTCATCAAACCCCAAAATATGGGATAAAGGATCTTCACAACTACGGAGTCACTAGAAATGACAGGAAGAGCCCACTGGTAGATCCCGTAGTGAAATGGCCCGCTCCCATCTAAGCACGGTGGCTTTCTGGCCATAGCTGTCCTGTTTCCGCCGCATGGGTTCCCTATCATGCCAGCAGGTAACAAAAGTTTGTAGCAGACCTCGTCGGCGCAGGACAGAGAGAAATCACAGTGAATGTTTCTCTCACACTGCTGTCGGAGACACGAAGCTACACGTTGTATTGCTAGGACGTACCAGCACCCACCAGCTACCTGCGAGCAGGCTGTTTGTTATATATCTACCTAAAATGGATCCACATTTGGTAAGGAGATGTGTTAATAACCAATCAGAGTAAGTTCTTTGCTTTCTGTTCAGAAACAATTAGAATAGACCATTGAACATACAGGAATAAACAATCATTAGCAAACTAAACTTCATTTCTTGATTCATCTGTTTGCCCTGTCTTCACGAATTAGCTGCTGCGTATACAGCAGGTTGGTCTAGTAATTAGGAGGATGGCCTTTTAGTACCCTATGATGTTAAGACCACCCGGCCTTCCCGGCGTGTGACAATCAACTCTAGACTAGAGCTGCTCCGTAGGTCCTTTCTTATCACGAAAATTAGAGGATTTCTTGAATCTGCTTTAGTACAGGGGCAAATCGAGATTCGTTCGCTGACGCAATTGAATGCTGGAAAGTTTTTCTTAGGACATGGACATGCTAGAAATTAAGGTAGGTAACTGTTGCAGAAGAGCAAAACAAGAATACCACCTGGTTGTTCGATGCAAAAGAATGCAGTTTATTTAGAATTTTTTCTTTTTGATAGAAATACTTTGCGCGATGAGGGGTGCAAAGCATGAGCTCGAAACTAGTATACCTTACACCCGCTTCGCCAGCATTCCGAGCCAAGATGGTGAATGGAACTTACATGAGAAGCGATGAAGTAGGCGATGAGGTTGAGGCCGAAGCCCCACCAGATGGTGCCGAAGATGTAACCCGTGACCTTCTGCATTCTCCTCATCAAGCAGATGCTGTGGTAGACCTTGGGAAGGAACTGGAACAGAAAGATGAGGAGGAGTATGGTCATGATCAGCTTGATCTTCTCTTCTCGGATCAGTTTCGGCACCACTAGCCAGAACACAGCCTGCACAAGGGGCGAAAGAAGCGAAGACGGACGTCAGTAGCGGGGCCAAAACGACGTCGTCGTCCAAGCGGATGGATCTCGGGATGAAAAAAACAGGAGGGGGAAAAGTTGGCTGCGGGCGTGATGAACGTGCGTTAAAAGAGCGAGACGGTTAACGTGTTGGCGGTACTGGACCCGTCGCTCCACCTCAGCGGTCGTCACTCTCGTCAGTCTTTCGTTCGGACCGGACCACACAGACGCAGAGGCTTTCACATCGTGATGTCAAGTTATGCATTTTTATCTTCTTCCTCTGGTTCAGAACGCGACACGCCAACTCATTTGCGCTTTCTTCTTTCCCAATTATTACCTCGGAAAATACGTGGTACGTGTTGAACTCTCTCTCATTATTACGGTGCGGTAACCGGAATTCTACATCAAGGACAACTGCAAAGCTCTCCACAGTCAAGAAGTGACAGCTCAAGGAACAAAGAAGTGGGGGAGTGAGATGGGTTCTCGAGCTCGGGAATTTAGATGGGTAGGAGAGAGGGGGAGAGGATGGACGGACCTGGGGAACTGGGAGAATGACGAAGACGTCGAACCAGAAGCCCCTGAGGGAGCCGAAGTAGTGGGAGGCGACGGCGCGGGCGTCCCACACGAGCTTCCCGCACCCGACCACCAGCGACTCCCTCGACACGTAGGCCAGCCGGAACTGGAGCCACAGGTGGAACAGGTGCACCGCGTCCACGCACGTCCGCAGCACCGTCACGATCGCCGCCAGCCCGCCGTCCATGTAGAGGCAGGGCGACCCGCCCCGCCCGATCGACAGCGCGTAGAAGAAGAGCGGGTCCACGGCCAGCGCCATCCCCCGGGCCATCAGGAACCCCCGGTTCCACCTCTGCACCCGCTTGCTCCGCGGGTCCAGCACCCGCCCGAACGGCCCGTGCTGAGCCCCCCGGCTGCCGGGCCCCTTCTTAGGCCGGGGCCTGGCCTGGATGGGGACGAGGGAGGAGCCGGCGGAGGCCTCCCACTCGGGCTGCTGGTGGACCTGGTCGCAGCTGGTGGAGTGGAACACGGGGACGCCTACCTGCGTGCACGCGTAGCACTCGATGGAGTGGGACACCGGGTTCTCGTCGCTCCTGCCGTCGCCGGGGGAGCCGCCGCAGCCGTCGCTGCTCGGCCTCTGCAGGCCCAGCTGGCGTCCAATCCACCTGCGGCGAACACAAGCACAGGGGAACGTCAAGTTTCAACGCACTGCAAACCCCATCACCATCTTTCAGCCAAACGAAACATTCCAATTATGGACTAGAGACAGAGAGAGAGAGACACCTCGGGAGAGAGAAGAGGAAGATGGGTCGAGGAGGCATGGCGGAGGGAGAGGAACCATGGAATAGAGAGAGAGAGAGAGAGAGAGTAGGAAATGGTCGAAACGGTCGAGCAGGCGGTGGGGGTGAAGAGGAGAGGTGGAGAGGCAGAGAGAGAGAGAGAGAGAGAGGGAGAGAGAGAGAGGGGTGTATTTTGATTTTGGAGGGACAATAATAGAGGCGAGTGTCACGTAGCACATGAAGGAGGAGGGGCCGCGACCGGGCCGAGAGCGGTGGCTCCCACCACCGGCCCCGGCCGGAGCTAAGTAAAGCCACGCCTCGGCCGCACGCGAGTTTTTTAGGACCACATATGGAGAGATGGAAGTTAGCTCCCACTAGGGATCATCTCGCCGGTGCAATGTCGACCCAACTCGCTCCGTCTCGTTCCCGTTTTTTTTCTTTTCTCCCTCCTTCGAGTTCGACTAGTTCGAGTGCTCAGTTCGAATCGGATTGGAGTTGGAAATACGATTGGATTAGAAACCTGACAGAGCTGCTGAACTTCAAAGGAGA
Organism: Syzygium jambos; assembly: GCA_031216235.1. NCBI lineage: Eukaryota > Viridiplantae > Streptophyta > Magnoliopsida > Myrtales > Myrtaceae > Syzygium > Syzygium jambos. Next base: position 19,175,102 of record CM062228.1, read on the forward strand.
CGCGAATTCCTGCGCGCGTAGAGTTGTGCGCATTCGAAAACCAGGTCGTCGAAATGTCGGCAGATCTTCTTTCGGTCTCTAATTGTTAGTCTCCCCGTTTTCATTGATCAAACGATAGATGCGATCGGGTGGGGGCATCTAATCCGGGCTCGAGAATAAGTTTGTCAAAATAAAACTCTAAATTACTTTACTCATTTGGGGAAAATTACCAAAAAAGTCATAAATCCTTATGCAATTGTGTCAATTCAGTCTTAAGTTTTTTTTTTTTGGAACAATTGAATCCTAAACATTTTGTATTTGTGTCAATTCAGTCCATTTGGCCAATTTTGGCTGGCTGATACTGACATGGACGTTAGGCGTCCTACATGATGCGGCCGGTGTTAACATAGACAATATTTTATAATATTTTAATATTTTTTGAATTATTATTTTTCTTTTCTTTTCTTTCTTTTTTCTTTCCTTCTACCAGTGGCCGGCGAGCTCGCCTCTGATTGGTCACTGAGGTCCAGAGATCGGCTAGAGGAAGAAGGAAAAAAAATAAAAAGATTCGAAAAAATATTAAAATATTATTAAAAATTATTTACGTCAACGCCAGCCGCGCCACATAAGACAGTTAGTGTCCAAAATTGGCCAGATGGACTGAATTTGGACAAATGCAAAAGATTTATGACTCAATTGGCAAAAAAAAAAGTTTAAAACTAAATTTGTATAATTAATTCCAATCGTTTTAAGACTTCTTTTGTAATTTTTTTTACTCATTGCTATGGCCAAGGTCCTACTATCACACGTATGTATAGCTTGGCGTATGAGTGTCGAATGCCATTATCATCGGCTAAGCAACATATTCAATCTAAAAGAATCGAACCCACGAGTCATGGGAATTGCACGAGTCGTGAGGTGAAAGGATCTGAGTCGGATTCAACTAGCCGGCGCGTAAATCTCGTTTTTCATTTGATCGATACAAAATCTCAATAAAAAGGATTCCCCTGTTTTCACCTTTGTTTTGCGGTTTGGCCTCATACCCAACAGGATCCTAAAACACAATCCTGTGCATGTGACCCTACAAGCACCTCACTAGTTAGGCATAAAGGCAATGCAAACTATTTGATAAGAACAAACGCGCGCGCCCAAAAGCCACTTTGTTATTCACCTTGTACCTCTATGTCTTGGCAATGAATGCCCCCGAAGTTCAAGTTTCACTGACAGGCAAAAGCCTCCACAGATGTACTTTGACAATGGCGTAGTACTAATCAGCAGACCTCTATCCAAATTCCCCCCCCCCCCCCCCTCCCCGAAAAAGGATCGACAATCGCATGTGCCTTCTTCCTTTCCAATGATTCACGGTAGCTGATATTAGAGATGATCGGTTTTCAAGTGGACAAGTTCCCGACCAAAAGCGTGGCACCTATCCTATCAAAGTCGGTTCTCAATTTATGAAACCGAGAAACCACACCGATTCTTTTAGAAACTAGCCTAAATCTGAACTAACCGGTTCTATGGCTGGCTAGGGTTTCTATCCTAATTGAAATTCTATAACTATTATTATACAAAAACATGCAATGTGAAAAACATGTGCATGACAGTTAAGGCGTTGATGGATTTCCCAACCTTCTCAATTCATCTCCAACGCATCATTTTTTCTTCTAGATAAGTAAGAAAAGCAAAGCAACGCCTTCTCGATATAAAATCGAAAACCATACCTATCAAGGCCAATTCCCCGATATAACATCACTGTACCTCCACATCAACCTACCACTGTACTGCACCGTTCTCAAGTGAATTTTGTTGTAGTTTCTACTTAAATTGTCGTAACTTATAAAAAAAGGGTTAATACCCCGAAAAACCGCAAACGGGTATATCTGTAACAAATTTATTCCTAAATTAATTTTTTAACCACCAAAAACTCTATTGGTACACATGTGACAACTTTACTAAATATTAATTTTTTGACAACTAAAAACCCCAAACAGGTAAACTTGTGACAAATTTACCCTCCATTAAATTGAATTAATATCACGAAAAATCACAAACTGATAAAACCGTGACAAACAGAAGGGTAAAATCCTAAACGGGTATACCCGTCAACTACCATGTGTCTTCCAAATTAATAATTTAACGGTAAAATTTAACATAAACTAACGGAGGCTAAATTTATCACAAGTGTATTAATTCAGGATTTTTGGTGGTCAAAAAATTAATTTATAATAAATTTGCAATAAGCATACCGGCTTGAAATTTTTTTGTTGTGTTAATTCTATAAAAAAAATTGCCTACAGAGTTTTCGATAAACAATCAGAATCTATTTAATCATCCGCGATTCATCAGTCATCAAATCCCTTGAAGAGTTGCTCCCCTCGATAATTGTGGAGAACCTCTGCAATCATTCCCTGGCCGTGAAAAGACTCTGCAGCTTTGCATGGCTCCATGTGCGTTTTCAAGATCCCCATCCCGGGTGCCTCTTCTTCCGTCACGAGTTTCTCGCCACGGTCCCCGTGACCGCCGCTCGTATAAAACAGAACCAAGCAAACAACATCGTGAAAAGGCCAAAAATAAGAAAGTGACGAGAGAAAGAACCAAAGAGAGAAACCGTCGACTCCTTTCCTATTTTCCTTTCTTCCTCGCAACGAGTGATCGAGGAAATTGAGGAAATTGAGGAGAGAGTGCTTGGCCCCAATGAATCCAAGAAAGTGGTTTCTCACCCCCACTTCATTTCCCTTCTTTCTTTTTTTCTTTTTCTTTCGAAATATTGCTTCCCTTTTAAGCGGCAGGACGCGAGCTAGAGCTCGAACCAGAGCGCGAAAGATGAAATCATCTGTACTTAAATTTGTAAAATCGAACCGGTACGGGATCCACAATTCATCTAAACGAGGCGTTTTCCTTGACCCCCGAGCTGATTCGATGGGGATGGTTGATTGTCTGGTGTATCAACCATCTAAGTAACCTCGTCGTACAATATTAAAAAGCGACGACGGGAGGACGCGTGTGAACCTGGGAGCCAACCAGAGGATCTCTTAAATCTAGGCCCCGAAAGCTGAACGTCGCCGATAGGTATGTCCGATCAGACAGCCATAGAGAGAAATTTTCATGTTGGGGTTAGTAGACTATATGGTTTATCGACCATTTTCAATAGCCTTGTCGTACAATATCAAAAAGCGAAGGTGGGAGGACACATGTGAACCGGGAAGCGAATCAAAGTAGGGAATCTCCCAAATCTAGGTCTGGAAGTTAAATGCCGTTATTAGGGTACGTCTGATCAGACAGGCATGGAGAGATATTGGCATGCTTAAGGAAGGTGATTAGGACAATTTGGACGCTGATCCGCTAAAACATTAGCACATCGATGCCAATTACGCTGGACCAGAAGCAAGCAATCCGGCCCGAGACGTGGATTGCTTGGCGACTGTCGTGATGTTCACAAGGACAAGCCGGTGGGGACCCCAAAGAGCCGTACGGAGGAGATGACGACGGGGGTCAATTTTGCTGCAATTTGGGCTCCATTTGTCCTCTTCCGTTTTTAGGTTGGCCAGGGCATTGCGTGATGCACGCCATCTTCTTGTATTCCGAGACGTGGATCGCTTCATAATCCAAGGAAAATACTTTCTTTTTTCTTTTTTCTTCAGGACGGAAACCCTGCCGGAAACGGATAAGTCCCGAGCCCGTAAAAGCGGGACTCTCTGTGATATCTCGTTTTGGGCATCGAAAGGAATTTAGGATCCAAAAAGGCTCGGGATCAAGCCGAGCTAGATGATGAGGAATTTTTAGGGAAAGAGACTCGATCCGGTTGATAACCCGATAATATGTGTATTGTTGCAAGCCCATTTGAGCTTGAAATGAATCGGTGATGCAAAACCAAAAGCGTATATAGCCTTTTTAAAGATCTTTGCCTCAAAAAGAAATCCTTTAATATTCATGTAACAACGAACGGAAAGGAAAAAGAAAATTTGACCCTTTGAGAATCTTGATGTAATATATTATTTGAAATTATTTTTATAGGTAAAGAGCTGGGGAGGGACGACTTGTACTAGTCGATCCGATCTAGATGTTATTATAGATTTCCTTACCGTTACAAGATGTGCAGTTTAAGTCATAACTATTCCACGTCGAGACACCGATATACGATAGTTAAAAAGTCTCTCTACACGAGACATGACATAGCCAAGCAACACAACACTAGCCGTTTAGAGTTTCACTCATGATGTGTATCGGACTTGTGGTCTCGAGGAAGACACGCTCCTTTACCACTAAACGTACCATCTCAGTGGTGAGTGTATTACTCATTCAAAATAGGGAAAATGATAGAAATGGTTATGTGGTGCTTGGATTTTTAATTGTTCAATTTAATTTTTGGACTTTTTGTGCGTGTTCAATATAATCCCCGAACTTTTATATGAAAATGTTTAGTGTTGTTCCCGAACTCAATTTAGTTCGTAAATTATATGAACATATTCAATATTATCCTCGATCTTGAATTAATAAAGTTGAACATTTTTGCGTAATCGATAGACTAAATTGAATATGTACCAAAAGTTCAGAGATCACACTAAATAAATTATAAGTTCATCAATTATATTGTATATTGAATCAAAATTTAAACATCATTAATATCCTTATCCCTTCGAGATAAATACCGGCGTCGTACAAGACGGGGTCGCTTTTTGTACGACTAACAACGTTGATCCATTTCGTAGATTCGTGCGATATTGTCGTAACGATCCCTTGAGTAATCGACACTTCTCCGTTCCGGTACGACGGAAGATGGGCGCGGTACGGAAAAAAGCTGAGAACGACCCCGACTCCGACATGGAAGCTCCCCCACACGAGCATTCCTTGTCTTTGCTCAATTATTTCATGGATTTCAGATCCCACCCAACCCCCCGTCTCTGTCTCTGTCTCTCTCTCTCCCTCTCTTTCTAGCCTCGATAGTCCAAAGGCCAGCGGGACCCAGAGATTTGAAAAACTTTGGTGATTTGACGAGCTTAATGCTCACAATTCTCGCAGATAATCATGGAGATTCTCACTCGTGAACGGTAAGCATCGCAGCTTTTGTATCTTTTGTCAGTAAAGAGCCCAGCAAAGCTTCCTGTTTTGCGGATCGCGACGCGCGATATTTTGCTTGCTCTTGAGTCCTAACTATTTTCAGGATCGATCCGAGGTGCGGCGTGCATACTTTCGATTCGCACTCAAAATGCAACCTGGATTCATTACTCACGTTAGTCGAGTCCACTACGTCGTGCACAGTCGGGCTGTTTTCCGTATCGCCGTGACCCGCTCGAGAGCTTCGCCCGGCGTGATTAACGGATCGTGTCCGATTTAGATAGTTAATTCAAGAAACTTCCTCGGCTCTGGCGGCACTCCTTCTCAGCGAATCTTGGCTCGGTTCGTGGAATAGAGCACTCGACGCCCCTGGACGTGCACGCGTGCCGAGCCGAGGCCGAGCTGGAGAGGGGAAAGGCGGCGATGTGACAAGGGGGCTTGCTCGTTTATGGGCGGGACGATGCAATCAAGCGAGCCGATCATCATGGACCGTTCGACCCGGAATCGCGACGCGAGTTTCCTATCGCTGTCCAACTTGATCCGTAATGACCATCGATCCGAGGATGTTTCCACGAAGAGATTTCACATCAAGGGACATGGGAGCTCGAACTTATGGTCCCGATCCCAATTTGCTTTTCTGTCCCCTTGTCCTCGGCTTCTTAGATCACGAAAGGGCGGTTGGATCGACCCACACCAGGCGAAAACCATATCTCTCGTGGCCCTCTTCATAAGATACGGCTCAAACACTCAAGTCTCTCTGTCACCATACAATCCCAAAACTCTGCATAACATAGACATCACGCATGCTATTCATTTACAGTGATTCTATTTCAACACGAATCGAATATGCACGCCTTCAACTAATGCACACGACACTATAGAGCTGACGAAATTTGTTGGCCTTTTTTTTTTAACGACGGGGGAGTTTGTTTTAGTTAAGTAAATCCCGAGCCGGGCGCAATTCGACAACTGTTCAATCCGGTCTCCGAACACGAGAAAGATAGACAGATCAATAAGGAAATCATGGGCAGTCTTTAGGGGAAAAAGGAGATGATGATTTGCAAGCTTTTTAGATGCGCATGGTATTCAACAAATGCCAATCGATCGGTCAATCATTGACGAGCTTTGGCCACGACAGGACGGCGGAATATCCAATCATACTTTCCTTTAAAGCTACCAGCCGCAGACAGACAGATCGCATTCCGATTTCAGCAAAGTGGCTTTTGCTTTTTCTCCTTTTCTCTTTAGCGTTTCTCTTTGATTGAGAAATTTCCCGACGTACGAACCAAACCGGGAGCCTCGGGATTAACGGCCATACACATGCATGTAATTGGATTATCGAAGGAAAAAAAAATTGATATCACTCTAAAGCGGACCGGATTGGAAAAAGAAGCCACACAGGAAAACATCTCAAGCCTTGAAGCGTTTTCATCGCGTTTCTTTGCTATCTTCTTTCTCTCTCTCTCCGCTCGACTCAGCTTCGATTATCATTGGCGCCACACCTCATCGATGTACCCAGGGCTTGTCCCTTCGCCGTTCATTGCCACTCGGTGATCGATCACTAGACATTTATAAAACATTGCAGTCGGCGAGCCCGTGCAAGCCCAAGTCGGAGACCCTTTATGGGTAGGTTGAGGTAAGAGCATTAAACGAGAGAGCCTGCACGGCCTAACTTGAAATTCACATTTATAAATTTTATGATGAGAGGACTTGAGCAAGTATTTTAGGCTTGTTTGGCCATAACCCGTCGAATGATCAACCTTCGTTGCTCACCGCCACTCACCTGTCGGTCCACATCTCTCTCTCTCTCTCTCTCTCTCTCTCTCTCATGTAGAGGGTAGTCCACGAATGGGAACATCGTGGATTGCCGCCGACAACCATGACATGGTGAGGTTGGCATTGTTGATGGCAGCGGTGCTGTGCCGAGGTGGCGATGCTGCATGGGCGCTGTATGGAGGCGACTAGATGTGTGGAGAGAGAGAGATTTTTACAATAATGTTTTTTTCCAAAGAAAAAAAATGCTTATATGACTATCCTTAATCCATCGTGATATTAACAACCGGTTTCGGAAAAAAAAATTATAAATTGTTGTGGGGTCCACTCTTTTAAGTATTCGTGTCTAGTAACATGGTGTTACTTTCCCAAACGCGGCATCTTGCTTATTGCTCAATTGGATGTAAGGAAAAAGGATTAATGATAAATAACTAAAGCCAGAACTAGGAGCTATCCAATATTTCATTCATAAAAAAATCAATTCATATCCACATTAATCTCTCACCATATAAACTAAAGAAACGCATTTTTACACACAAAACCGTACTCAAATATTCATAACATCGTTGATGAATCAAACCTGCCCCATGGATACGTCGAAAGGTGCAGCAAGAGGGCGAGTGACGTGCATGGGTGGGTTTTAGTGCGGAATCTGTCGACATGTGCCGCCACGGGATCGATACATGCAAATGCAATCAAGGAACCTTCGAGGCACACGCAATGTAAAGGAGGGTTTTTGCTTGGTGCGCTCGATTGCTAACGTGCGTGAGGATCAAACAAGAACGTTTTGGAAGCGTTCGAAAGATTCAAGAATGATGTCACGGCCACGGCCAGTTCCCCAGCCGAGTGTTGCTTCGTCCTCTCCATCACGCGGGTACACTACTACTACTACGTACAAGTTACTCTGTCTTCTAACGACTCCACGAGGTTTCGTTTGTTCCCCATACGCAACTTAACATCTGAGAGAGAGAGAGAGAGAGAGAGAGTCTGCAAAACCTCCTTTACTTGCCATGGGCCAATGCACATATGGATGCGTGAGCATGAAAGACGAAAAATGGGCATGGTCTGCAGATCTTTATGAGAGAGAGAGAGAGAGAGAGAGAGAGAGAGTCTTTAAAACCTCCTTTACTTGCCTTGGCCCAATGCTTATATGGATGGATGCACGAACATGAAAGACGAAGAAGGGGCATGGTCCGCATATCTTTATCCGTGTATATGGATTGAGACTGTACGGACTGCTGATATCACGGGGGTAGCAGCAGCTAGGGGTGTGCATGATCGGGTGGACGGTTCCCACCCCGGAACCGTAGACCACCCGCTACAGGACCGGTTCCAAAAATTGGAATCGAGAACTGCCCGCCGGTTCCAAAAATTGGAATCGAGAATTGCCCGCCGGTTCCATGGACCCACCCAAGAACCGGACCACCGGTTCGGTCCGGTTTTTGGGCGGGTCCATGGAATCGGTCCCGGTCCAATTCTTGGACGGGTCCATAGAACTGGTCTCAACAAGTTTTCCTAGACAAGTAAAAAAAAAATCTGTGGATCAACATCGGATCAACAGAACAAAAGGAAAAGAACATAACTTTTCATACAATTCCTACACTATGATCGATTATATTAACCACATCATCCATAAATCAAGTGGGTGCCTATTAATTATTGGGAAAAATGACCAAGGTATCCCAATTACACAAGAGCTTCAAATATGATAACAAATTTTCTTCTTTTTTTTTAAAATTTTTTTTGGTCAAATTTTTTAATTAAAAATTTTAAAAAATAAAAATATATTATTATTATAGTACCGGTCCGGTCTGGGTGGTCGAGTGGGCGGTTCCACACCGGGAACCGGGAACCGGCCCAAACAGTACCGGTTCTAAAAAATTGGAACCGGACCGGTTCCCTTGGGAACCACCGGTTCCGGTCCGGTTCCGGGCAGTTTCGTGCGGTCCGGGCAGGCTCCAGTTCTTTTGCATACTCCTAGCAGCAGCTCATTCATTGGGCAACTGTGTATGGGGAGGAGGGGGAGATGAAATCTTGGGTTGGAAATTGCATAAAGTTTGTATTTTTCACCATCTCTCTTCTCACAAATGTTGAAACTTCGCTCAAATTTTCACCCCTACTTTTTCATTCTCTGAGTTTTCCATTCTTGAAACTCCAGCCTTTGCTTGTTGCCCAGATGGCCAGACCCAACCATCACAGTTTTCTTCTAGCCAGACCAACCTTTACTCACACCCTACCCTAGCCAGGGCTAAATAACCTCGCCCAAGCGCGCCCAAAAGCGATCTTCAAGCTCATTTGCCGGGGCGGGCCTAGGCCGTGCCGCCAGCTTCCACAGCCGTGATCAAGTTCATCGACAACTAAATGACTCTCTCCTAACTCCCAATGTTAAGCTAGCTAATTAAGTTCCCCAACAACGAGACTAATGAGAACAACGACACGAGCCATTCCATTTCTAATTAAAGTATCCTATGTGTACAAACTTATACAAATATAACCCCCGTTTAATGCATAGAGAGGTTAAATTTTGATTAGCCATGCTATGTTGTATGTCATAACCGAATTTAAATTTTCAAACCTAATTTGTCAATTCGTATTGCGTGTGATTCATGTTCATCATATTTATTGCTCTTCAACTCCATGTGCATTTTCGGTGCTGTCATTTGATTCGCACGCGATAGAGACTTGAGTGTATCTCACATCTCTCATGTCTTGTATAGATGTCTTCCTCGTTCTTAAGTTGATATTTGATCATCAAACTGTTTCGCCTGTTTTATCCCCTCGAAAATCTTTCACCGAACGTTGCGTTTCGGATTTTATTAGAAAAGATCAGGGTCTTCGATCAAGCTCAGACAGAAAATGTCAAATACGTCTATTAAACCCAACTTGTGTCTTACAACTTAATTTGATAATACACACAACTCAACAATACTAACCATAGGATGACGCCAAAATCTAATCAATGACGTGACCTGAGAGAATATAGCTGGAATCCAATCAATGGCTATATTCCAAGCACAACGTTGGAATCTAATCAACGATGTTGAATTGGTGGCACAATATTGGAATTTAATCAACAATGCTTGAACTTGATAAAGACTCGCACCGGAATTGAATCTATGACGTGAAATCTAAAAGCTCTAACTATTACTACTCCTATTGTGCTGAAAGTAAATATAGATAAGAGGTCTGTTGTTTTTATGCCGAGGTCCTTTTTACGTCGGAAATCCTTGAGTATTTATAGAGCAGCCTAATAACTATCGATCGGTTACTTCTCCTTGAAAGTTGTTTTTCACTTCCTTACATTTCACACTTTAACCGTTTCCTGACTTGTCGATGTTGCTTATGCCCCTTGGGCATAACATAATAGCTAATTTTTTTTCCACGTGTATCCTTATTTCCTATTGTTTCCCACATTTCACTATTTAGCTTCCTTGATCTTCACGCCCACGGTCACGTCTTTACCTTTCAATACGTGGAAATGAATTTCTTTACCATGTAACACCACGTGCTTAATTCATCGACATCAAATGGAAAGCTCGTGATCTTGAATTTATTGATGTCAGGTGCAAAACTCGTGATCTTGGACTTGTCAACCTATCGACACTTCTATGACGTGTCCTGTCGATAATTGTTCCAAATCTTTCCAATGCTTCTAGGCTTGACTCATGGCCTTTCTTCGGTTTCATGTTATGTGGGCCATGTTTTTCGTCCTTTGTGACTTATGATTGGCCTGCTCCCACCAGGGGTAATTTGGGTGTCAACACAAACATACCAAAAGAGATAATAAAATCGAAAAGCTGGCTAGGTAATAGCTAAGTATTAACCTCAAACCAAGGGAACAACAAAGGATAAAAGCAATCATTAAGATAGTTGTGCAATTAAAATTTAGATAATTGCGTTCACATTCTTTACTTTCCACTCAAAATCAAGTCTTGCTACTTCACTTTCTAATCATGGTATATTAACAAGCAACTTGTGCCTTGAGCACTAGCATCGGACGTGGTTGGTTGATGACTTGGTGTTGATCCAATTTTGAACAAATTTTTTCCAATTTAACCCGATTCGACTCCTTTAGGAATACGGAATAATCTCCGGTGCATTATGCAAAGTACCAATTATCAAGTGTCCCTTTTTTCATGGGGTCAAGTGATCATAATCGTTTTCTTCGGGGTGCCAAAATGGATTACAAGGTTTTAGATGGACTGGATTTGGAATTTGGAAGCAATCGGGGCGAAAGAAAGTGGTCATTCACAACGGCGCCGCTTGGAAAGTCGGACGATACGGCGCCGTTTACCCCCGCAAGCTACTTCTACCGAGTCAGTTCCATCACACTGTCTCGTCTGTCTTCTCACATTCACCGTCGTCTCAGCTTCGTCGAACGCTTGCGCGGAAGGGCGAATTAGGGTTTGGTTCCGGCGTCGAGAGGAAATGGCCATGGCCGGGCGCATCAGATCGAGCCTCCCTCTCCTCAGCAGGGCGATGGCCGCAGCCTATTCGCTCTCGGGTCAGAGACGCGCTCTCGGCCGCGCTCTGCTGTGCCCTACTTTCGCTAAATCCGAGGTACCTACTGATCGAGAGAAATGAAAATGGGGAAGAAGTGTTGGATTTGGGATCGCAATCTGTATCGTAGTACGGCTTTCGAATTTTGCTGTCTGAATTTGGGCAGGTGTGTTGTAGGGATAGGTATGGCGCACATTGGGATTTGATGATCTCGTTTGTCATGTTTTTTAAGAGAGATCGGTCGGGTTGGTAGCTCTTTGATCGTAATTTGACGCAATTTTATCGACTACGATGAGCTGGTTGTTCAAGGATGCTGTCGTTATAGTTTGTGACAATGAGGAATGAGTTTAGTTCTATTTTGCTTTGCTTGTCGGTTGTCTGGTTGTTGACGTGTTTCTGCGAAAAGCAGGGGAAAATAGGAGGGATTGGCAACTAGGGGAGCTGCATTACATGGAGTTTGTTGACTGAAGTGTGTGAATGTCTATGATCAATTGGTTTCTTCTTGTTTCACTGGCAGCTCCTTTCTTGTGGTAGCAATTGTGGACTATCACACTGATTCTTACTTTTTTGGTTTTGTGAAATTGATTAAGTAAGACATGATCTTCTTGGAGACTTTCTGTAAGATGTCGTAGTTTCTTATTACACCCATTAGCACGGCTTTATCTCCAGCCGTTAGTTGCTTATTTGCATGACATGATGCAGATTATGATGTCCGAACTTTGAAAAGCATATATGTCCATTTCATTTTTCATATGCTGTTTGACATTGGCTTCTTGCAGGTTTCGAGGAATTATTCTACTGATTTGGCAAAGAAGGGCGACAAAGTCAAGGTAACTAAATTGTTCACAATGCTCTTAAGAAAAATCTTTTTTTTTTTTTTAAGGGACAGTCTGTTGTAGGAAACGCTGTTTTCTCTTTCATATGCTTGGAAGGAGACATCCTCCTCTTCTGTAGGAAATTTTCTTACCTGGGATTGGAATGTTCTCATTGAATGCTCCCTCAATCTGCATTCGCTATGTAAATGCTCGATGGCTTTAATATCCTAGTCAAAGCTACCATTCTCATTGAACTCTGCTTTAGTCAATGTAAACTCGAGATATGTTACGGTGCAAACAATTGAGTTTTCACTATGTAGACAACTCTTCCCTGATTATGTAAGGTAAGGAAGCTATTGAGGTCTGTAAAAGATTGGGAAACTGAGAATAGAGTGATTTAACTTGGTCTTCTTCTGCCTGTGTGGCAATGCAGGTGCCTCTTGTCTTGTATGGTGGTTCAGGAAACTATGCTTCTGCTCTATACCTATCTGCAGTGAAGGCTAATGCCTTGGATAAGGTTGAGTCTGAGTTTGTTGACCTGGTGGAGGCCTCAGAAAGGAGTTCTACTTTTTCACAGTTTATGAAGGACTTAACTGTTCCTGCAGACATTAGAGTTAAGGCTGTTAATGCTATCTGTGATGAAGCTAAATTTTCGGAAGTCACAAAGAACTTTTTGGGTATGAGATTCTGCTCTACTTTGTTAGATGTGATTACTAATAACTGTTGTTTTTTTTATTGCCTCTATGATTGAGAACAGTAGTCGGCTTACATTGTATCTCGCTTTGTACACTTCTCTTGGTCCATTTAATAGCGAATTCTGCGTCGTAACAAGAAATATTTCTTGAGCTCATTCTGCATTCATCTGTGTATTTGGAGAAACTGACACTTTGGTTTTGCGTCATTTTTCCTTTCTGTCAGACTAGTAGCATCCCCCCCAAATTGTCAGTAGGAAGTAATTGGTGGAGCTTATGTGTCTCAAATATGTACTTCAATTTGTTTGTTTGTTCTGTTGCTAGTGCTTTTATCCTTTATATATATGTAACCAATTGGTGCTTGGTTATAGCTCTTAGCTTGCAATCGTGTTTTGAAAGTTCCTTGGAGTATTATTCCACTTGTTTGCTAGGGTGGCTCATTGTTGTTATCCGCCTTTTACTTTCTCTTGTTGTAGTTGGTGACAAGTTGCTGCATGAACCACCTCTTGAAAACCTTATAGTTCTACTGTTGTCATTTCATATTCAGTTACACCTCTTACTATTGGTATGTTATATACCAGTGCATGGTCCTTCATATGGCCGATCCATGTTTAGTAGAGCATTCATTTGTTGCAAGATCTTTAGCGGTGTATTGGTTTGTATCCATGACCTCATTTTTCCTTAAAAAGCCTGGTGTGGCTTATGTAGGTTGAAGATGCTGCCTTTCTGAGCTCATTTGCCATCTCCGGTTGTCCCTGGCATTTGTATACTTTATAGGATATTATTCATTTATTAACATCAATCACTTGCCATATACTCCACATGGCTGGACTGTACTGTGTCTTGGTACCCCTTTGGTAGGCTTTTGATTGTAGTTATTGTCTTTGGCTGGCTTAATTTCATTGCTGCTGCGTGTTGTGGTCAACTTGATGTCGTTGTTTTGATGATTTAGGCATTTGCTTGCTAGTCATCTCTGCAATGGATTATAGCGTCCGTGCATTGTTCATGCTCTTCTTATGATGACCCCTTTTCTCTGTTGCTTTTCCTCCATTTCTGCGAAGTTACCTTTGCGAGATTCAATATGGGCTTCTGCCTTAACTACTTGATGGATTCCATATGGGCTTCTGGCTTAATTTCATTACTGCTGCGTGTTATGGTCAACTTGATGTTGTTGTTTTTATGGCTTAGGCATTTTCTTGCTAGTCATCTCTGCAATGGATTATAGTGCTAGGCATTGTTAGTGCTCTTGTTATGATGACCCCCTTTCAATATTGTCCCTGTTGCTTTTCCTCCATTTTGGCAAAGCTACCGTTGTTGCAAGGTTCCATATGGGCTTCTGCCTTAACTATTTGATTGATTGCCTTCATAGTTTGAGCCCCTTGGTAATGGGGTCACTTTCTTCCCCTTCACTGCATCTCTTTGCCATGCCGACTGTAACTATGCTCAATTGTCTTTTCTAGTTTTGCTGGCTGAAAATGGGAGGCTGAGATACCTAGATGACATTATTAAGAAGTTCAGAGAGCTGACCATGGCACACAGAGGAGAAGTGAAGGCCATTGTGACGACTGTCATCGTATGTAATTTAGTTGGATGTACTCTCAGATGCGTGTGAATATGTGGTACTATTTATTTGGGTTCCATAATTTGAAGCAGCGCAAGTCTTCCTTCTTTTGTTTTCTTTTAAGCTTACTGTGAAATGTTGTATGGTATAATCCCTGCTTCAAGTAATGCAACATCGCTGTCACAGATTAGGCAGAACTGTGGAAATGTTTATCTAGACTAGCTTATTCAAAATATCGGCCAAATTCTAATTTTAATTTTACAATTTGAAAATTAATCAATCATATAAGTGTAGTATGGAGACATGCCTTGATTGGTTAAAATGTAGAATAGAGTAAAGTGAGGAAGCGATTGTGGTTGCATGGCAGTCAGCTGTAATGGTAGCTTACATAGAACTTTTTGTGCTGCAATTCATTTTGCCTCAACAACAGCTTCTATCACTTTTGAAGATGAAACAGCCTTTGATTTCATAAGTTTTTGATTTATAATTCCTGTGAGTTCCTTCACTTTCCTTTAGTTCAATTGCCTCCACTTGCAATTTGTAAGGAAAAAGATTCCATGTAGTTGGTAGCATTGACAGTTTTAAGGATTCTCAGATGTAAGAGTTGCGTTTGTCTTTAGATTATATTTGGATATGTGCCCTGTACTTCATCTACTCGTGACTTGGCCTAGCAAACTGCTTTGCATAGTCTAAGTTATGTGGAAGTTGGAGTATTTTGGTGCTTCAAAGCTGTGGACTGCTGTGTAGTTGAAACTGATTTCTATGTTTTTAAGGCATTTTCATTTCCTTCCAGCCGTTGCCCGCTGAAGAGGAGAAAGAGCTGAAGGAGACACTGCAAGATGTAATTGGAAAAGGGAAGAAAGTACAGCTTGAGCAGAAGGTGCGCAGTGAATTTGTATTTTATCGCTTTTTCAGTGTGTTGTGTCCTTTAAAATGGGAATTAATTGGAGTTGCTTGAATCTGGCAGATTGATCCCAGTATTCTTGGTGGGCTTGTGGTGGAATTTGACATGAAGGTCTTTGATATGTCTATAGTGACCAGGGCGAAGCAGATGGAGAGGTTTTTGCGGGAGCCTGTCAACGACCTCTTTTGAGATCTCATGTTTGTTTATGCTTGTGAATCAAGTTCTGTCAGCGCTTGAATGACAAAAAAGGAGCTTTGATGTTTCTTGGTTTGCTATCAGTTGCTGGTGGCCACAGCTTCGTTGTCAAATCCAATTTTTCCAATAAGAGCTACTCATTACCATTTGTTTGGATCTAATTTCCAGTTCCATCAGACCTTTCTACACAGACCATCAGTGCTTTGCTCAGATGGTATAATGTTCGAAATCATTTGCCAAACAGTGCACATATTTCTGTATTGATTAAGCGTCTCATCGGAATTTTGTCTCTGCTTCATGCTCCTTGGTTTCTTGTGGAGATTGGGATCAAGATCTTGCCTTGAATTTCTTGGAGATGTGTTCTTTTCTAATGTTATGTGTGCTTACGGTTGCTTTTTCCCATTCTGTGTTGAGAACCTCCGGCCTTCCAGAAGCCTTCCAGAATAGCAGTGAATCTACACAAACGCGGCCGTGATTGCTACATATTGGATGGACTGCACAAATGCTTGGAGTCAGGGCTGTAGTCTCTCTTTCAATCTGCATTTTGATGGGTGCATTTCAGAACACAGCGGACACTTCCCAGATCTCTGCTTGTACTGGTGTATTCCTGCTCCGAGCCGCTCACTTCGGGATCTCGCTGATGGAATGGATTGTACTTGCAAGTCTACTACACTCGAGGAAAAAAAGAAAAACTTGGAATTACGTGAAATAATCGAAATTTTCTTTTCCACAAGCATGCAGCTCCCTGGTGCTTAATTTTCTATTTTTAGCCAGCCTCCTTTTAACCAACCCCCCAAAAAAAGAAATCTGTACAGAGCAAGAGTCGTGATTTGGTTGAGAATAAAAATTCTCAGGAATTTCTAGGGGTTGTTCCTTTCTCTTGTTTTGACCTTTAAGTAAAATTTTCAAATAAGGATGTGTAGTGATTCCAAAGTGAATTTCATCTTAAATAAAATTTAAAATTAGTAATATGGTCTCAAATAATGCTCGAACTCATTAGCCCGTCAAATATATGCCGCGTGCGACTTGCGTGCTCATTCCGATAGCAATACAAGAGGCAATTCACTTTTTTACCGGCTGGCTTTGCACCGTAAAATATATATATATATATATATATATATATATATGTTTTTAATTTAAGAAACGCCTCAAAAGAATAATTTGGCCATGGGCAATCACTCCTGTCGATAACATTTCGCATCGAGAGGCGCGGGTGCGCTCGTATAAGATGTTGGGAGCGACGTTAATTGACGTGCTGCTTCTTTGCCTGTCCGATCTCATTTGCCTCCTGACATTTTTTGGTGATCTGTCGATTCTGCTTTTCTGGTACCACAGACAGAGTTCTGTTCAATTGCTATATAGAAGATTGTCGGCAGGCGGTGACGTGTCGCTAAGGGAAGGCCCCGAGGAACGGGGACGGCTCCACCACGTCGTATTCCATGCGCCCCCCGGGCAGCCGACGCATCGTGGCCGCACGTTGGGCACTCTGCGCTTGCACCTGCCCCTCGCACCGTCTCCTCTCCCTCCGAGTTCCGGCACGCTCGCTCGGCATCTCGTCACGTGCGTGCGTGCGTCCACGGATACCTCGATCTCCTCTCTCTCCCTCTCTCTCTCTCTCTCTTTCTCTCTCCCACGCCGCCGTCTTGCTCGAGCTGGCTGACGAGGTAACGCCGCTGCCGCGCTCCCATCTCCGTCCTCCCTGCAAATTTCTCTACCTCCCCCGGGGGTTTTCAATTGGGTCTTCTTCAATTTCTCGTTTTTTTTTTCAATATATATATATGTTGGGTTCTCGACGAGGGTCTCTGTCGGTTGAATGTTGGGTTGTCGTCCTTCGCTGCCTTTTTGTTCGTTATTGTATTGTGTTCGTTGAGATACGAAAATTTCTTAGCTGACGGGGACTGAGATTTTGGAGTCGGTAGAGTTACGCTCCTCGGTGCGGAGGAGATTAGAGATATAGAGACGTATTTTGGTGCCTCGCGCCGTCGGTTCGTGCATTTTCAAGAGTGTGCCGTCGAAGCTGTCTTCTGGAGATCTGGGGTCTTCTGGGTTAACCGCTTGCTGTGTTGGGTAGTCCTATTTCTTAGCACCCATTATGAATTTGCTTGTCGAGTGAGCTCGTTCCTTTTCTCTTTGGTTTGTTTGCTCTTGTTTTTCGGGTTAGAGGCTAGGTCTTTTGGTCTGGTTCTCCTTTACAGGAATTGGGAAACCTGGAGTTTTATCGGGCTTGATCGGTATCTCCTTGAGCTCGGGTTACAGAGTTTTCTCTATGCTTGTTCTGGGGGCTAGGTTTCTGTCGGGCGCTGGTTGATTGTGTTTGCTGATTGGGCTCAGTGTGCTATAGATTTGGGGAAAAATATGCGTGCTCGACGATAGTTTCCTCACTTTTTGTGCTCTGTGTTGCAAATGGTTATCTTGGGCACGGTAATTGATGAGTCGAATCGTTCGAGAAGTTCAAGTGATTCGCTAAATCAAGAGATTTTAATTGTTCATCATGAAGAGAACCTCCATGCTATGCTCTCTTGATCACGTGATGTGGTTTTGTTTTATTGTGTTTGTGTCTGCCTTTATCTTTAGATTACTTGTCTTTTTTATGCGCACATAATTCCTTGCATGAATGTCCTGGAGAAAATGAGATAGTTATGAATCGCACGACAGCGTGTTTGTTATTTGTCTCTATGTGCTTGCCGGTTATTTTCCCACTTTTACAGTCTTACGTCGCCTGTTACACATCCTTGTGCTTATTTGGTCTTTGTTTGGCTTGAGCAGTTTCTTTCTAAATGGTTTCTTACTTCTTAGTGGCTTACTTGGGCAAAATGGTACATCCTATTTTCATGTACTTCATACATTTTTATTTATCATATGAGAGAACATGTCGATTATGTAGGCAGTATATATAGGTTATTGTTTCACCAATGCTTGCCAAGCATGTATTTCATCTTTCTTCATCTATTATTTTCAGGTGAGGTGGTCATAGCTAGTTGCTCTGGCGAGCACGATCGACCCAGGCAGGGCTAATTTTCCGTGATGCCTACCTAGTGCATCAGTTTCTTTAACTTCTTCTAATAGTGTCGCTTGTGAAGCCTTTTGGCCTCACAACTTCTGTAGAATGTGGAACTTTGGACCCAACTTTATTGCTGGAAATGTTGGTTCGAAAAGCGAGAATCGAAAATCGACTCAAGCTGCATCAGAATGCTCAGACGATGAGGTCTCTTCCATTACTAGCAGAGAGGAAGGTCTGGAGTGCCCTATATGCTGGGAATCCTTTAATATAGTTGAAAATGTCCCTTATGTCTTGTGGTGCGGCCATACCCTTTGCAAAAATTGTATTTTAGGATTGCAATGGGCCGTTGTGAAGTTTCCTACTCTACCAATTCAGCTTCCGCTCTTCATCTCCTGTCCATGGTGCAATCTCTTGTCCTTCCGTCTAGTTTATAAGGGCAACCTTAAGTTCCCCCGAAAGAACTATTTCTTGCTCTGGATGGTCGAGAGCATGAATGGTGACCGAGGGAAATTGTGCTCCTCCTTGTGTGAAGATCATCAGCCACAGTGGTCATCAAACAGTAATCCATCTTTGGGAAGTCGAGTGAGCAGGGGCAACTTGAGGAGGGTGCAACATGTCCACCGTACTGAGTCAGCTGGATCAAGTCATGATCAAAATCGCGTGAATGTCTCTCTTAATATGGAAACAATACATTCTTCCTTGCGGAAATCTCTGGTTTTCTTTGTTCATCTGACGGCAAAGTTCCCTCTAGTTGTCATATTCCTCCTCATTGTGCTATATGCAATACCGGCCAGTGCAGCCATCTTGGCTTTGTACGTGCTCATCACGGTTCTTTTCGCTCTCCCTTCCTTTCTCATCTTGTATTTTGCATATCCTAGCTTGGACTGGCTTGTGAGAGAGATCATCACTTAAGAGGGCAGTTGCTTTTGCCTATTTCAGTGTGAATATTAGCTTCCATCTGTGAAAAATACCCTCATACATCTATAAATTTGTCGAAATCTCACCTTCCATGGCATTCTCGGCTGCTCATTTTCCTTAAGTCCATGATCTCATTATCTCCCTTATCATCAACTCGGTTCCTGGGTCAGGTGATTAAATTTTGTCATGTCTTTTCTGCAACTCATCAGCAGTGTGATTTGACGACCAGGTTTTTGTGCTGGTTCTTCATCCTCAGAGCTACTCGTAATAAATCTGTGTTAGGACTATCTTATCCAGAGAATGATGGGCAACTGTACCTGTATTGGAACTCCCCAGCAGTTTGCTACCAGAGGTTGCTATGTCTTCTTAATGTGGCGGGGCTCTTATAGAATATGGTAGGAACTCTGTTTAGTGGGGTTTAGTTGATTTGAAAATCTGTGAGTTTGTATGGAGATCAATGTTAAAAGTGAAATCTTTGTTCGATTATACTGGCGGATATGGTTTGTGGCATTGTAAAGGAACATTTCATCTCTGCAATTTCTTTTTAACCAGTGGATTGTCATGAAGTCAAGTCAGGTCTTTCTTTCTGTTTCCAGTGATGATGAGAGATTTCCAACTGTTCATTGTTTTGACTTTGAGATTGATTGCTGTCGATATAAAGATGATCATTTCCAGAAAAACAAAACGGCATCCAGACAGTGAATGTGAATTATGCCTAACAAATGTTGAATTGGGTAGTGATTGGAAGCTTTATGCAGGAAGGTCCCGGATATGCATTTTCAAGTTTGTGTTGAAACTGTACTCAGCTTGAAAGTCTCCGGCAGCGTTCAGAATGTGCTTTTTGAGCGAATAATATTCTCAAGTAAGGAAGATAAGAAGCCATTTAAAGCAACATCCGTGCCGCACCTATCCGGCAGCTTTTACTATTAAGTGAACTTTCATCGTGAGTGTGAGAGGGGCACGTAAAAACTAACTGAAGTCATCCAAGTCGATTTTGAATTTGCCTATTGATGTGGTGAACGATGTTGACTCCTCCGTCTAAAGTTCATGGTCATGGCACGCCTTGAGTCCGAACTAGTGAAAAGACCAGTAAGACCTTCTCTGGGTTGACAAATCTAAAGCCGTTGCCGGAATATCGGATTCGACAGTAAATGCAAGACATGGTTTCGACTCGATCTTTCGAATTCGAGCTGGGTTACTTTCCATTACCTTGGGTCTGTTAGATAGAACCTATGCAACAATGCAACTTGGCCAGTACAACAAGAAGATGGTGTAGTACATTTTTGTGGAAATGTTCCTCGGTTGCATTAATTCCGGATAGTTCTGTTTGCTTCTAAATTCCTTGTGTTCTCTCTTTTTTTTTAATTTTAACGTCCACAATAAACCCTTGGAAGATCCGGGTTAGGATTGGACAAAGCAATTCGGATCCTCCACGTGTCAAAAGCAGAGCCTTGGAAATTTCGTACACCAATCGGGACCTGCGAAAGGATGCACCCCACAATAAAATCTCTTCCTCTGCCCGCTCAATTTTTGGCGCAAGCAAAACTAAAGCCCAACGAACGGTACTATCGCATGAAAATATGGTGGCGACCATGGCTGTTTCTTGTCCAAAATCCACTCCTTTACAGAATTCAAGCTGTCTCAAGGAACAAAGCTCGAGCCTTCTCGGTGGGTCGTTGAAGGGTGCCTCCTTGCAGCTAAAGCCAAGAAAAGACGGCAGGAATGTCCCCAGTTTGGTCGTTGCTTCGGCCAGTGCTGCAGCTGAGGCTGCCTCGACTGGCGGCGGCGGCGGCGGCGGCGGCGGGAGGTTTTATCTGAACATCACAGGGTTTCCTTTCCCTCTTGGCCCTTTCCTCAACAGGCGCACCATTAGGACCGAGGTTGGCTTTTCTGTGATCCTCCATTTAATTTGGGATATTTATTAGCTTGCTACTCATTCTAGTCCCCAATGTTTTCCTCTAGTGAATTCTGGACATTAGATGATATAAAGCCCCTGAGCAGATTGCGCAGTCATTGGGATATTAGTTCTTCAGTTGTTCAAATCATTCTTTCCCTTCCACACTGTCCTTGGAATTAGTTGAAAAATAAAAAGCGGTTAAAAAAAACTGTCTTTGGAGTTAGTTGAAATAAAGAGTCCAAGTGGGCAACATAGTTCTGGTCGGGGAATTCGAAGAAATAAACAGAGGAATGCACAGTAAAGCAAATTATTTGGCATCAGTTTGTCTTCCATTACGGATCGTAGTGTTGAATTATGTATGTTCACAAGGCCAATAATGAAAAGCAAGGGAACAACAGCCTGCGGAAATTCATTCACTTTATAACTAATGAAACAGCTCAACCTCCATGAGATTCATACTGATAGGTGCTGTGTGCCCCATCGCAAAATCCTCCATGATTGCCGTAGTTGCTGGAAATTGTTATCCTTCCCTACGGATGTTAAGGAAGTATATACAGCACCACACGGTTGATGAAGAGTTTTTAATCGCTGCGGAAGGCAACATTGGCTAGTTTGATGGGATCGTTGCTGTGTTCTTGCTGATTCTCATAGACTAATAATCATTTGTGCCCAGGCAGTGAAAGGATGGATATGGCTATTTGAACAAGAGCAAGCATTGGGCTTTAGCAGCGTCTCTACGAATATCCGGATGACGGTTATTAAGCTCAAATCTGGAGGATTATGGGTCCATGCACCCATTGCTCCGACAAAGGAGTGTATTGAGGTTAAATGTTGTTTCCTAGTTATTCATTTACTTGGTTTGTCAAACCATATGTTCAGACTCCTCCCATTTCTGTCTCTCTTTATGGAAACCTCAGACTTTTTAAAAGTGTTCAGCTTCGTAAGAGGGGAAAAAACCTGGATGAGATGTATATTTTCCTGAGGGCATGATAACGAGTGTCACTCTTCCTCTTTCTTCAATCCTGATATTGTTGTTTCTGACAGAAAATGAGTGTCATTGATAAGAAATGTGTCTCTGTTGATCAATCTTAGATGGCATGATGACTGTTAACTAGTGACTTAGGCAGCAATTAAGCCAAATACATATTGAAAGAAACGAAAGGTCAGAAATTTTACACACAACATGTTCTTAAAACATGCGAAAACCCTTTTACATGTCCAAAGAACATTTAATGTAGCATCTAAGTACACTGAGGACATTAAGAACGGAAACTCTTTAAAGATTTCTTCCTTCAATATCTGCATGATGACATCTTCTTTCTGTATTGATTCTCTGAGGAATTTTGAATTATTCTTATGCTTTTGGAATTATGGAAAAATGCAGATTGACCCAAGAAAAATGAATTGTGTAAAGAAAACCGCCACCATCTGTCATCTTTAAATTCATTGAAGTTCATCTTTTTGCAAGGGATCTAGTTGCTGCACCCCCATTCACAAGCTGTTCTAACCTTGATTTCTAGCCTCTATGGCATTCGTGTTTATTTATGATATAAATGCACCTTCTGACAGCATATTTCGTTTTCTGTTGCCAGCTTGTGAAGGAATTAGAGGCGCCAGTTGAGTATATTGTCCTGCCTACATTCGCATACGAGCATAAAATTTTTGTTGGCCCGTTTTCAAGGAAATTCCCAAAGGCCAGAGTATGGGTAGCACCAAGGCAGTGGAGTTGGCCACTCAATTTGCCCCTAGAGTTTTTTGGAATATTTCGTGCTAAAACATTGAAAGACGAGGATTTGTCAACCCCGTGGGCCGACGAGATTGAGCAGAAGGTCTTGAGCTCACCAGAAGTTGGTAATACTCATCACAAATGATATTCCTACCATCACTTTGAAGGGTTGCAGCAGGAACTAATTTTCTTTTTTGTACTGATTACAGGAATTGGGCCGTATGTTGAGGTAGCTTTTTACCACAAGCGCACGAGAACTTTACTTGTAACTGATGCCGTAATATTCGTCCCTAGAAAGCCACCGGATTGTATTAGCAAAGAGTCCTTGTTAGCATCTGCAAAGAACGGATTGGCAGTGAAGATCCTGAGTAAGGGGAAGGAAGTGCCGGAGGAGCCTGTTGTCGACAATAACATGAACCGTCAGAAAGGTTAGATCATTCTGTCTCAATTTATTCGCCTTCATGAAATATCAAGAGATTTCGTAGGTGCAGATTGAGGTTGTTTTACTAGAATCACAAAGAAAATGAGGCAATGCCAAAAAAATCTGCAGGGTGGGAAAGAATGGTCCTCCAAATTTTGTTTCTTGGTCCATCCAATCTTTTGGAACCGAAGGCCAGCTTTTCTCAGATGTCACAGAAGCTGATTGTTTCTCCCATTGTGAAGACACTAGTCTTCAGCAAGGTCCCTGAAAAGGTAAAAATAACCATTGACTATGTAACTTTCCTCTTTGTTAGAATTTGTGCTTTCTCCTTACTGTATGCCAAAGTAAAGTGTACTGATTATGCTGTAGCCGGTCTAGTATAGGACCTATGGATATGTTTGGATAAGGCGTATTGAAAAGTGTAGAAACCGTTTCACAGAACCTTGTGGTGTGATTATGTTAATTAATTTATTTATTTTTCTTAAATTTCAGGTTAGAGATTGGATCGACAGTATTGCACGGGACTGGAGATTCAAGAGAATAATCCCTGCTCATTTTGCTGCGCCGATTAATGCCAGCAGGTCCGATTTCTTGGCAGCATTTGCATTTCTAGATGATCTGTTGGGCGAGCGATACGTGACTCGACCATCACTGTCTCTTCTGTTCACATCACTCTTGGGGAAGGCCGCTAGTTACTTCCCTCCGGATGACATGAAGACCCTGTCATCCCTCGACCAGTTTTTGGTCTCTGTCGGAGTTGTGAAGAAGACCGTCTCAGGGAGGAAACGGCCATTACGAACATAACCTTACATGTGAACTGCTATCGTCAGCAAATGAAGATTTGTTAAAACCCTGGATAATTTGGAGTTGATAGGATATTTTTCATGCCATCTACTCAGAAAATGAAAGAGGAAATGTACTTAGCAGAAACTTCTTGTTTAGCATTCTTATATGATACAAGATCAATGCTATAGTTCCAAAGTTGCTGCTTTTATTCGGCTCTGTGCATATACTCGAAAGTCAGCCTTCTGTCTGAATTTGGACTCAGAAAACGGATAAACACAAAAATATGAGCAGTTCTTCTAACAGGTGTGCGATTATCTTATTCCGGATAAAATACAATTCTGCGCATGCCGGTATTTTGCATACTGTCGACGCATTGGAAAGTTATTGCTTAAAATTTATTCGGCTCTGTGCATATACTCGCCTTCTGTCTGAATTTTGACTCGGAAAACGGATAAACAAAAAAAATATGAGCAGTTCTTCTAAAAAGTGTGAGATTATCTTATTCCGGATAAAATACTATTCTGCGCATGCCGGTCTTTTGCATACTGACGACGCATTCTCTTCGCGAACATTTTCCCTAAGGCTAAGTAATGACTGTTTTTGATATATTTCCCGATAAAGATTACCTTTGGATTACGATTTTTGAGTCCAACTTCATGTTTGAGTTAACAAATCCAGAGAATTAAATGCTGTCCAAGAAGAGAAAATAGATAAACAAGGCAATCTGGCACGGAATCCTTCAACAAATGCACTTGCCCATTACGCACGCCAAAAAGCCCACCTCCACTTATTAAAGCCACAAAAGACTTGCCCGCACGATCTATCGATGGCCAAGAACTCGCATTCCTCTCTCTATCATACATGAAATCTATACACAAAAGGTGGAACTCAGACAATATCCTTTGTGCTTCATATCAACTTTGCTTCGTCGTTAAGCAGTCTTTGCACACGCAAGTTTGAAGGTACGTTTGCTATCACCTTCTTGAATCGAAGATGGGCCTATAATAAGTGGTAGAGGTTGAACTGGATTCTTAAGTGGCAGCGGTGGTTTCAAAACCATGCCAGAGGTTGAACTGGATTCTTAAGTGGTAGCGGTGGCGAGCTGGTTTAACCCGCCAAAACCAGGATCAGCCAGGGTCAGTGCCCCGCTGACGGCTGGTCCGGTTGGGATTTCACAACGCCGATTGTCCTTGTAGTAATTGGGAGCACTACGTATGCAGTAACTTCTCATTGCTATGTTCCTCTATTCTTGATGAAGCTTGGCTGTATCAGCTGATGTTTTGTAGCTTATTCAGCTATTGATGGGTTTTGAGGGCGTGCGAGCTTTGATTTGTTATGTGAAGGTTCTCACTGCTTCTTTCAGAGCATCCCTTAAGTTACCCTTCTCGTGGGTGGAAATCAATGTCCATTACTAATTCATATGAAATGGAGCTTGTTCTGATCAATAGATAGATACACCATGCGTGGAAAGCGGCAAGTTAATTGAATTTCACAGAAGCCGTAGCACATCGTCCCCATAAGAACACCCTGTTTCATGAGAGTCGTAGTCAACTGATTTGACTCACCGTGTTCCGATTGGCATTCGGTATAGTGTGCCTTAAGACAGTTTTTTTTTTTGTTCTGTTCGACCTTGATAGAGGGTCTAAAACCAATACGCTATTATAGATTGGTATGTATTTCTTCCTTTCACATTTCTAAAACTTTTGCATAAAGTGAAACTCCTTTTGCAGTATGAATAAAATGAGGCAATTAAATCATCTCTAATTGTAAACAGCGCGACGAACACGAGATTACATCTCAAAACAGACTTAAAACAAGGCAATTTAAAATGTGTGAGATCGGGAATTTTAAGTTTTTGACACGTCTTTCTTCTGTTGTACTTCAAAACAAACCGTATCTCCAACTGCAATGTCAAATTATAGAATGACTCTGTTGCCTTTTCTCGTATAACGTTTACTAAAATTGCATATCCTGCAGTTATTCTTCAATCGACTCTTGTTTCATCATCTTCTCTCAACTGATGTCTGCTTCTGGAGCTCGTGATTATAGTCTTAGCTCCAATGTTTTGCTTCAACGGTGTCTTGGGAGTTTGTTCAATGACTTAAGCCCCCACTGTTTGCACGGAATTTTAGCTTTTCTCTATTTTTAAAGAAATCTTGTTTCGCAGGGTTCATATACATTTCATATTGCATATTTTCTCCTCATTAAATGGCTGAGGATGACATACAGTCCCCCGCGACCTCGGGGATAATCAAGACAGATGAAGGAAATTCTGCAGGAAAACCGAGGTCTTCGAAAAGTGGAAGAACCCCACACCACCTCAAGGCTCCAGGGGGATCATGCCATGAGTACTGCAAATATGGAGGGACACAGATATTCAAAACAAAGCCAAGAAATCCAAAGCGGGGGAAGACGACCAGGAAGCTGCCCGATGAACTGCTTTTGGCAGAGGATGCAGTTGAGCCAGGTTCGGTGCGAAAACCGACGATTAAGCTCGAAGTTCCATCAGATTTGGAAAGCCAAACTTCTGATATAGCTAATGTGGGCAAACAAGAAGGACCAGCCCCTGACCATGCTGGGGTTAAGTTTATGGAAAAAGGGAAGAAGAAATCAGAGGTTGAGTTGAAATCTTCACGCAGCTCAAAAACCCAATTCTCCGATCTGCGTAAAAAAGTGATACCGGGCAAGGCATCAACTGGAAAAAGACAATTTTCTCTGGGAGCCTCAGCGATGTTCTCATCAGAAACGTACTCAAGGTCGATGAAGACGAAAATGAAACCCTTAGGAGCGAAGCCAGGGTCATTGGCTGACTCATTGGGAGAATCAAGCCACAGAAAAAAGGATAGCATCACGACAAGCCAGGACACTAGAACCTCCAAAGTAGCGGCAAAGAATCTGTCAGTATCCTCAACTACTTCTAATTCCCTAGAATTTTCTTCTCGATCTCCAAGCATGAGACCAAGAAAGGCCATAGCCAGTAAAGTTATGTCTTCTCTGAAGAATCAGAAAAAAAATCAAAATAGTAGCAAGAATGCTGAAGTCGTACAAATCACCAAAGAAGTGGCCGTCCAGGAGAAGACCCTTCATGTCATTAACAAGGAGACTGAGCACACACCTTCAGAATTTACTTCTACCACTACAACTTTTGCTGTGGATGACCAAAATGGAAGCGCTGTTAACATGTCTCCAGATCAATCCTTGTTACAGCCTCAGCATCTGTCACTCCCAAAATGTCCAACTCCAAAATCACATGAAGAAGAATTCCACGAGTCTTCTGATTATACAGACGATAAAGGAGAAGGCTGCTCTGATTCTGGTCATGGTGAATCTGAGAGTTCAGTACGAGCTGGGAATTCAGAGAGGCCAACACAAGATAGGACAAATTCCAGGAAAAATGAAACATGTAAAGCTGTGAATCTTAGCTTGAGGAATGGCAAAGTGGTGGTTGGCACTCAAGCTGAAAACAGTAGTCCGAGGAAGCTAAAGATTAGAGGAGGAAGAGCTTTTGGAGAGAACCAAAATCCAAAGGCTGATGCCAGAAGGAGAACCTTCAAGAGAAGAGAGGAAATTGAGGGTGGCAAGCATAGCAGCACACTGAGTTCCATAAAAATCACCTTGAAACACCAAGATGTCCAAAAGGAGAAAGAAGGCCGGAGACTATTCAACAATATGATTGAAGAAACAGCTAGTCAACTGGTTAAGACCCGGAAGAGTAAGGTGAAGGCTTTGGTTGGTGCTTTTGAAACAGTGATCTCCCTTCAAGAACCAAAAGACTTGGTGAAGTAGGCAATTGAAAGGTATGTGCAGAGATCATTGCAAAGTTTGGCAACGAAGTAAGTCCAATAACAGGGAATCAAAGACATGAGATTTAATTAGATCAACAATGATGCTGCAAATCATACAATAAAGTGCTAGGGTTTTTTTTTTTTTTGGGATGGAAACGTAACTTTTATTTATATCATATAAGTTCTAACCAACGGGACCCGTAGAGGGGAAATCCTTACATAGCAAAGCCCAAAGGGCTTGTGGGGGAAAAGAAATCCAGCCACGAGGAAGACACTGATTCTTATGAGATTTTGCAACCCAATTAGCAACCATAGTAGAACTTCTAGGGCTGAATTTAAGCCGAACAGACGGAAGGCCCGCGAGAAGGGAAGTGCATTCCTTGATAAGCAAACGTGCGTCCTAGGGGAATTGATCTGCGGAGGTAAGAGCACGTATCAAATCTAGTCGGTCTGACTGAATACAAACTCTACGCAAACTCCTCCTCTGTACGAACCGAAGACCTTCGAGCAAAGCTACGATTTCGACTTATGCTGGAGTGGAGGCCTTTACTGATCTGGTTTGACCGGCGACGAGGCTCCCAGTGAAATCTCGACATATGCACGCAACGGCACCACCAGTCGTTCCCTCCCCAAGAGCGCCGTCAACATTAATTTTCAGTTTGCCTTACTCCGGCGCGACCCAAGTAAGAAAAGCTGACGGTTCCTTGTTTTTTCCATCTTTCGAAGCCTGAAAATCCCATTTTTGGGTTGGGTTGAAGTCTTTTTTGTGTTCTTTACTGTGATATTTCTGTGTAATGGAAATGCAGTTAGTTTAACAGCTGGTACCATCAATGGTAACCTTGAGGTGTAAATTCATTTAGTTGCATTCATTTGGCTTAACTCTGGATCTTTGAAGTACTTACTTTAGTTGCACATCATTTCTTCGTCTTTAGTACTCTGCATCTTCTTCTTCCTCCAATGTGCAGATTTATGTTTCCATGCTCTGAGCCTCAGAGTGAGCTTTTAATCTGAAGTTGGTTTTCTACCTTTCCTTTTCTTGTTTAATTCATCCTCATAAGGACATGATGCTGTTACTCAAATAATTTTCCTTTTGGGTTACTTGCAACAATGTAATTCACCCTATACACACTTACACTTAAAAATAGAAATCCAATTACAATTAATGTGTATAGTCCTCCAAGTAACAACCGGGTGAAAGTTAGATCTGCTTGAACTTGATCTGATGATCTGTCTATATTAGCTTTGCCGTTAAATCAAGTACAGGTGCCACTGAACTTGAACTCAATCATTTAAAAGGTCATATAGATTGGAAATCAGCACCTGTTTAAATACTTGTATCCCAATGACTTATGTCTCGCAAACCACCTCCAAGACGGAAACCAGTATAATAAAAGTATTCTTATATCAAATAGCATCGAGCTATATAACAACTAAATTGAACCCGAACAGCTGATAACCAAGCTTTGATAACTCACGTGTGCAAGTATCACACTCTCTCACCAGAATAATCAAGGGAATACTGACTGTAAACATGTAAGGATTGGACAAATTATCTAGATAATCACAAAACATATCATCAGATAAAGCATGCTTTTATCTATGACAAAGGAAGCTTGAAGTTTCAGCAAAAAATATGTGCACCATGAATATC
The DNA here is from genome assembly GCA_031216235.1 of Syzygium jambos. NCBI lineage: Eukaryota > Viridiplantae > Streptophyta > Magnoliopsida > Myrtales > Myrtaceae > Syzygium > Syzygium jambos. Next base: position 19,204,761 of record CM062228.1, read on the forward strand.
ACAGATTCTGCTCCAAGTCTGCTTTGTCTGCATCAAAGTCCAACCCTGCAATCCTCATTCGTCCGATGTTAACTGCAGTACAAATGAAGGATAAATGATTTAGCTTAAGCCGAGAACAATAACCTGCATTTCCGGAAGGTTCCAAGTTTGATATAAGGAGCTATTACCATTGATAACAAGACTGCAGCAAAAAGCTTGATGGAAGAAAACAAGAAGTTTAAAAGTCACAAGAAACATTTCTGTTGCTCATGATATTAAGCTAATATTATAGTAGTTGGCGATCATGATCAATCAGAGCATGGTTAACCCTTAGCGATATGAGGGAAGACACAAGATCGAAGATAATTGATCTAGGAGACACATAAAGAGGGGGGATGTCTCATTTGAAGATGGCACTGCATAAGGAAAAGTTCAAAAATCTAAGGCGCCATTACAACTTATAACGGACAGTCCACTCTTGCGCCCAAACAAAAAGTAGATTGAAGTTAGAGCATGTCTCTCTTATTTTATAGGGATAAAGATAACCAGCATTCAGCTCTAAGCGATAATCCACGGTATTAGTTATTAAATACCAGAGTAAGTTCTTGGGGTATGTCTCTCCAGAATGAGACGAGTCATGCAGCTGGCAAACTAAACGATAGAGAACTAACATTTCCTACACTGTACAGGTGTTGACAATGATAACAGGGAACCACTTAAATAGCTGCAAAAGTATGTAAGCGAGAAAGGTTACCGACAGCATCAAGTCCACTTAATTTTGGCATAAACTTCTTGATATGGTCCTCGGCTGCTTCGTCAGCTTTCAGGGTCTCACACTCAAAAGAGACCACAATCTTGCTCTTTTGATATTTTTGGTCCAGTAGACCTGCCAGGTCCTCATCCCAACTGCTCAACAAGACGTGGAGCTTATCGACAAGGTTGGCATCACAAATAACATCAATAGCAATTAGCAACAACATCCGAACCATATGAGAAGCGAAAAACCGCACTAGAAAAGGCTCCAGCCAAACCAACAAGTTCCCTCCCAGGAAACCGTCCAGTGTTATAGATTCACTGGAGGTAGTGAACGCTTCTCTTAAACTATAAATCAGAGAAGCACCATCCCAGAGCAAGAACCGATGGGAAAGCCAGTACGCGGAGGTTATTATCGAAATGGAACAAAAGTTCCTCTCTGAAGTACCCAAGAAGTCTGGATAAATTTTTTGAGGGACGCTCACCCGTGAGCGTGATCTATGCTATGAAACCGAGCAGCATCATGGCCTTTGCACTCCACCACAACAGTCCCTTCTTGTTTGGTCTGTCAACGTAAAAAAAAAAAAGTACTGAGGCAAGTCTATTCCGGAAAGGGGTCAAAAGCACTCAACGTCTCTGGGACGACACGAACACGAAAAGCAGAGCAATTTTTCTCCTACTTTGAAGTCCGTGATGGAGAGTTTGATCAGGCGGTAATCCTCTCCCCTGCTGCATTCCCTTTCGCACGCCAACTCTGCCCATGAAAGAAAGCTTGGCCAAAGCATTTCTCAACACGTAACGCGGTAACGACAAGGAAACAAGAAAAGGCAGACAGAGAGAGAGAGAGAGAGAGAGAGAGAGAGAGAGAGAGGTTGGGTACCAACCAGTGCCGTGGAGGCCATAGCAGATGGAATGAGGGAGCTGGATGAAGTGGCCCGAGATGGAACCGCATGGGAGAAGGGCTATTGAGGCCACCCCATCTTTCACCTCCCCTTGTTTCGATCCTCCTCCTCCTCCTCCATTTTCGCCAGCTGCGACGACAACAAGATCAGGGCATGAGAGCAAGACAGGTTCTCGATCGACCCAGTTACAGGAAAAGAGGAGAAAAAAATTTCGGATCCTCAACGAAGGGACGAGCAACGATTCACGCTGTCACCGACCCATTTGAACTCCTTCGATGGATGATCAGAAAGACAGCGCCTTGTTCTTTTTCTTTTCTTCTCAGTGCGGTCCTCTGATACTGTAACGCCGACTACGACGACGGAACGACGGCCATCAGTGGAGCCATTTGCTTAGACGCGCACGCGCCAAGAGAGAGAAGGGAACTCCACTTCTGCTGAGCACCCGCTTGGAAACTTTAAACTTAGGAAAAATCGCACAAATGACACCTACGCTCTGACGAATTCGGAGCGTGTGATTCGTGAAGTTTTAATTAATTTAATATGATATATGAACTTCAATTTAACGTATAATATTATTTTTAAATTTTTAATTTATTAAATATAATTCATAAATTGTTGATACATATTCATTTTAGTTCATGGACTTAATGAAAATATTCAATATTGTCCTTTTAAACTTAAATAAATGGAATAATAATATTGAACAATTTCATATAACTCGTATATTAAATTGAATATGTACCAAAGGTTTATGGATTATATTGTACATTGAGGGAGTTTAAAGATCACAATGAATAAATTAAAAGGTCAAGAACAACATTACATATTGTGTCAAAGTTTAAAAGTCATTTATGTGGTTATCCCTTCAATTTAACCAAATGACCAATTTTCTCAAAATGGCTAAGCAGCGTTTAGGCATTCCTGAAATTGATCGACTATGTATGGAAGATACATGGATGGTTCTATGATGACGTTGAAGTGAATGAAGCGAGCAGAAATTTGTCAATTCAGAATCAACCTTTTTAATACCTATATTAATGCTTCGACCAATAAAAAAATACTTATATTAATGCAAGGCCCAACAAGTGAGGTCTCACTTTTTTTTAGCAATTACGTGACATTAGATTACATCACTTTTGTAGTTTTGTTTAATCTATGTAGTGTAGTTTGGATGCTAGGCTACGATGCAAACGATGGTGAGTTCTTATAAAGGTTCGTTTGGTTTGGCTTTTTAAATGCGATTTGGAAAAATGTAAATACCTTTAGGTGAAAGTCACTTGAAAAAATACAAATGGTGTTTGATAAAAAAAAATTTGTGAAGCTACTTTGGCTTAAATAGTGTTTGATAAATTTTTTTTTTGCAAAGGGCTTTGACAATTTTTAATTTTAATATTTCGATTTTGCCCCTAATACTGTTCATCTTCTTCACCGTGAGGGTGCCCGGCGAAGGGCCGGCGAAGGGCTAGCGAAGGACCTGCGAGGTCGCGCGACCTAGGTGACCGCCTAGGAGCCGTCGCCTGGTTCGCGTGACCTCAGGCGACGTTGGCCTAGGTTGCGCGACCTCAAGCGACGGTCGCCTGGGTTGCGCGACCTTAGGCGGTTGTCGCCTGAGGTCATGCGACCCAAGCGACGGTGCCTGGGCGATCGCCCAACCCCAGGCAACCGTCGCCTGGGTCGCACAACCTCATCGGCCCTTCGTCGCCCTCGACGGCCCTTTTCTGGCCACCCTCGCCGGTGAAGAAGATGAACAGATTGAAAAAAAAAATTTTGAGTTAGGACAATTTGGGAAGGGAAAAATAGGCTTTGGCATTTGTGGAATGCTGAAAGCCCAAAACTAGTCCGAACCAGCTTTGGACTTTCAGCATTCCAAACGCTAGCTTTCGACTTTCCATTTCTCAAATGTTGAACCAAACGATTCAGCATTTTGGGAAGGGGCTTTCAAGGCTGAAAGCCCCTTCCCAAAGTAAAACCAAACGGGGCCAAAGTCCATAGCCACAGTGAAATGTGAAGATGCCATCCCAAATTCTCTCTACCTGTTTATTAATCATTCACCAGATAGGTTCTGAAAAGGTTTCAACATCCCTCATTATTCTCATGCATCCTCTTCATATTGTTCTTTACAATGCATCGGCCCTCACTAAGCACTTGGTGCATGCCCAAAGTTCCTGGTGGAAAAACTAGCTCCCAAGCATAAAGGCGAGGCAACGATAGACATGGAATACAAAGAATTTCGCTGGACACGCGACTGCAAAAGAAACCAGGACGTGGCTCCCCAATCGAACCAATCTGAAACCCGAATCTTTAAAGAGTGAATATCATGTGCCTTCTCTATGTGTACTCTTCAATTATTATCTCGCATTATACACCCCGACATGTGGAGCATGTATTGGTTACAAAAGGTTCACTGGCATTACGCCTGGTCCTTCCCGCAGAAAAGAAAAAGGAAAGGTGTGAAACCTATATATGTTGCTGTATAAGAACTAATCCGGAACCTTAAACAGTGGGGAGATAGATTACTTCAAAACAGTCAGACAGGAGGCGAGAAGGCTTCTCGGTCTCCTGTAGCGGTCATATCCAAGTCTCCGTCCTGTTTCCTAAACACCAACTTTTGCTGAGGAAGTTGACCATTGGCAAATGCTGTAACTTCTGTGTCTATTACGACGCTGTCTTCATCCTTGAAGTCCCCCCTCAAGATGCCCTTGGCAAGTTCGTTTTCGACGTGCTGCTGAATCACCCGCTTGACCGGCCTCGCGCCGTAGTTTGGATCATAGCCAAGATTCCCAAGCAGCTGGATAGCTCCATCTGTCACCACTAGTTTTATTTTTCGATCTGCGATTCTCTTCTGTACACGCTCCAACTGTCAACAAAACATGAATAAGCATGAGAATAAGTTATGATTACAATACCATCTGAAGCCAACACGCTGCATCGAGAATGGTATAGGACATTGCATATATGTACTCTGTGAGTTCTTCAGATGTTCATTATTAAATTTGCTGCAAACAATAGATCTTGATACTATTTTTAAAGTTCTTTACGGATGAGTAGCCCCAGAATTTATCTGTAACTCCATCACATCTTATCACGCAAGTCAGAAGACCTTTTCTCTACAGACTAGATATTAGGAAATTGAAAATGAGAGCCAAGACAGCTGAGGACAAAAGCATGGTCCTTGCAAACAACCTAAGCATGTTGTCAGATATCTAATGCGATACAATAGGGACAAACTGCATAACCTTGTAGTGAACCATAGGAACTTGTTTTTTTCTTGAAGAAAATAAAATGGAGAATGCTACAGATATAAACCACGAACTACATACCTGTAATCTCACAATGCTATTAATCTGCTCACGTTCCAGAGGCTGGAAAACAATATATTCATCGACCCGGTTCATAAACTCTGGGCGAAAGATGGACCTTGCAGCATCCATTACCCTCTGTTTGATGGTCTCATAAGCAGTTTCCTTGGGTAAAGTATCATCATCAGTATTTAGAATGTACTGTGAACCCACATTGGAAGTCATAATTATGACCGTGTTAGTGAAGCTCACAGTACGACCCTGTGAATCAGTCACCCTCCCATCATCTAATATCTGAAGAAATACGTTAAACACATCAGAGTGAGCTTTCTCTATCTCATCGAAGAGAATGACAGCATAAGGCCTCCTGCGAACTGTTTCTGTCAATTGACCTCCTTCCTCATACCCTACATAACCTGGTGGAGCACCTATTAATCTTGAAACTGCATGCTTCTCCATATACTCACTCATATCAATTCGTACCAGCGCTTCCTCAGTGTTGAACAAATAAGCAGCAAGGGCCTTTGCCAACTCTGTTTTCCCAACACCTGTAGGACCCATGAACATAAAACTAGCGATAGGTCGGTGAGGATCTGACAATCCTGCTCGAGACCGCTGGATCGCTTCAGCGACTGATCTCACTGCAGGATCTTGACCCACAACACGCTTATGCAATTCTTCTTCAAGATGTAATAACTTCTCCCTCTCTGACTGCTGCAGCTTGGAGACCGGGATACCAGTCCATTTACTAACAATTTCAGCAATATCACTTCCAGTTACTTCTTCTCTGAGCATAGATTTTCCAGATCGCATGTACTCATCTAGCTCTTTTTCTGCACCTTCAAGTTGGCGCTGCAATGAAATTAGGCTCCCATATTTCAATTCAGCAGCACGATTAAGGTCATACTCCCGCTCAGCTTGCTGGATTTCGAGATTTACTCTGTCAATCTGCATGAAAATAAGAAGACAATTCAATTTCCTAGCACGTAAGTTGCAATATCTGACAATATCACATCTTAACGAATAAGATTAGTTTCAATGACAATTTCCCATCTGATGGAAATCCAAACTCAGCATTGAGGATGCAAACTTTGAAATGTAAAAACATAAGAAGAAGATTTATCAAAATCAATCCCCTTAGTGACTCACGGAACAGTCCGAAGAAAATTATTTTCATCAAATCGACAAATTAAGAGGGAAAAAATGCCATACCTCCTCTTTGATGGACTGTATTCGTGTCATGACAGACTTTTCATGCTCCCATTGCTCAGTAAGCTGAGCTTGTCTTTCCTTCAAGAGAGATAACTCTGCCTCAAGGCGGCTGAACCTATCTTTTGAAGCCCTGTCTGTATCATTTGCTAGTGACAACTTCTCCATCTCCAGTTTCAAGACTGATCGATTGATCTCATCGAGAGCAGTTGGTTTTGAAGTAATTTCCATCTTAAGCTTAGCAGCCGCTTCATCCACTAGATCAATAGCTGAAATTGCGAGGACATTATGTTTTCAACCTTCATTCAGAATTCCTTCAAATGACTACGATTCAAAGCCAGCCAATAATAACCTCACATAATACCACTTCAACCAAACATATATTTTACTAAAATAGAACTTTTAATAGATTCTCTCTTTTAGAGCTCAGCCAGACCGTCCTCTACAATGCTTTCGTTCCGCAATGACACTCGTTTTCTGTAAGAATCACCTATTCCAAATTTGTAAAAAACCAAAGAGAGAGAGAGAGAGAGAGAGAGAGAGAGAGAGAGAGAGAGAGAGAGGAAGCAGGGCCAATACAGCCAGCTAGAACTATATGTTGCCGATTATGCGGAAGACATCAGTATGTTGTGTTTTTCATTTGGAGAATGAGCTTTGAGTGTTAAAATTAGCAATCTATATGATATACGGATGCAGCCAGAAAGATAAGATAAAGGAAGCAGGGTCAGTGCAGCCAGCTCGAAGAACTATATGTTGCCCACTTCCCAGTAGGACATATTTGATGGTTCTTCATGGAATAGTACCATCACCTATAAATCTACATGTTGCTTATTCTCAGAGCTCCAATTTAGAATAATGCTCCAATCAGAATATGTAAGATCCTATCAGTTGAGAAAATGCACTTTCTACTATGAAGGGAACTATAGTCCTGGCAGCCTTCTGATGAACCAGACATGTAATCAGCATGAAGCAGATTAATAGTGAAGAAATATATTCATACTTCATTAGACAGTTCGACATGTACCTTTGTCAGGTAAAAATCGGCCACTTATATATCGGTCAGAAAGAATTGCTGCTTCTACCAGTGCACTGTCAGAGATTCGGACTCCGTGATGCAGCTCATATCTTTCGCGCAATCCCCGAAGTATTGCTATTGTGTCCTCGACTGAAGGTTGATCCACATAGACTTGTTGGAAACGGCGCTCCAAAGCTGGATCCTTCTCGATATATTTGCGGTACTCGTCAAGTGTTGTTGCACCAATACAGCGCAATTCCCCTCGTCCAAGCATTGGCTTCAATAAGTTGCCAGCATCCATTGCACCATTTGTAGCGCCTGCAACAAGTTATATAACAATCTTCATAACCTAAATTACGTCAAACAAAAGAGCTTTCTAAGAAAAGAAGAGAACATCTCCCAAAATCCTAAAATGAGCTGGCCATTAGCCGCTGACAGAAATTGAACTAGAAATTTCAAAGAATTCTCTAGGAAATTGGGACTGCTGCTTCAAATTAGAACCACAAGCAGTATCAGTGCAGCAGCATATACTTTAAAACAAGAATTTCAGACATCTGCCTGGCAAGTACACTACCTGCGCCAACTACTGTATGAATCTCATCTATAAAGAGGACAATCTGCCCTTCAGATTCAGTTACTTCCTTCAGTACAGCTTTCAGCCTATCTTCAAATTCCCCTCGATATTTTGCTCCAGCTATCAGAGCACCCATGTCAAGGGATATAAGCTGTGAAATTCAAATTAAGGTCAATGAACATCGTAGCAGCAAGTAGGAATACACACAGCCCATTCAATATCCCCAGAATTATACGACCAATGTGCATAAGCACATGGAGATCATACATCCATCGGGAGTTTTGTCAAAAAAATATCAAGTAGAATACGCACCTTACGATCCATCAAAGCCTGTGGTACATCACCTTGCACAATTCTCTGGGCAAGTCTGTCAAAAGTTTCATGTCAAATTCCAACAATCGTTCAACAAATCATGCCTCCCCAAGGTACAGCACCAACGCAATTCAATGGTGACTGCAAATACTCATGCTTTGTAAAAGTTATATTGCAGTTTCTTTGTTGACAGGTACTAACTTAGACAATTATAAGAGCAGAAACTAGGCAACGCAGTGGAGAATCAACGAGTTAGTTCTGTCAAATAATGAAACCAATTACCTAGCTAAGCCTACTGTAGATCAAAAGTCCCAGCTCGGTGCTACTTCACAAACATCCCACATCTCTATAAGTACTTACCCCTCTGATATTGCAGTCTTCCCAACGCCAGGCTCACCGATTAGCACAGGATTATTCTTTGTTCTCCTAGAAAGAATTTGAATGCACCTACGTATTTCATCATCTCTTCCTATGACAGGATCAAGCTTTCCAGCTCTTGCCATAGCTGTCAAATCCTTCCCATATTTTTCCAGAGCTTCATACTTTCCCTCCGGATCTGCAATAAATAACTCACAGCATGAGATACATACAGAAAGACACAAGATGAATACATACAGAAAATTCCAAAGATGGCTGCATGAGACGAGGTTTTAAAAGTTCCCAAGTTTGTTTACAATTAAACTGAAAGCACACACTCTCCTGCTTGTCCCAAATAAAAAGTACACACATGCCACAAGAACGGAGTAGGCAGTTTCAACTTCCTCTTTACAAGACATGATTTATGTGACGTAAAGGGCCCCAGAATAATAATGATGATGAATATCGAGACAAAAAAAAAAACATGCTGACTTTCTCCACTACCTCCACATACAATGAAGAAGGGAAATCAACACATAAATTGGGTTTCAGAGTCACCTTGATCAATTACAGATTGTCGTCCCCTTATTGCTTCTACCGCAGATTTCAACTTCTGTTCAGTTATTTGAAAATCCCTGAATAGTTGTTTTCCAAATCGGGGATCCTTTGCAAAACCAAGAACCAAGTGCTCAACAGAGACAAACGAATCCCCAAACTCTTTCTTAAATTCCCTAGCCCGATTGATCAAGGCTTCTAAATCACGTCCCAACATTGAACCAGCTGACTCGCCAAGAACCTGCAGCAGTTTAAACAGAAACGGCTATTAATTAAAAACATATCAAACAGGCCAAATAGTCATTATCTGTTTCCATTAATAGCTGAGAACATCAAGTTATGTTAAATCCTCTATTATTCAATTAAGAACTCGCTCTCAAGAGGCAATGCCTATGCCGAAAATGTTTAACTAGTTAATAAAACTGAATAGCAGCATCTTCCTTTAATCACCCGTTGAGCGGAAAAAAGGGTGCTCATAAAGACATTGTCATTCAATAAAGATACCTTTGGTTGCCGTTGGATAAACTTATCAGTAGCCTCCAGAAGACGGGTATTGTCAACTGCAGCCTTGGAGAAGATCCGCCGGGCAAGCCCATTCTTTTGCTCCAACAGAGCCTTCATCAAGTGCTCAGTCTCCACTATCTGATGTTTATTCTCTTTCGCAATATCTGGCGAGGAAACAATCCCTTGCCAGGCCATCTCTGTAAATTCTTGCTGTGTGATCTGTCATTTGATACAACTACAAAATGAATAATTTATCGGGTTCAAGTGCACAAAACTGATCATACATATTTCACACACCACCCAAGAAGCTACATATACACAATCATCCATTAAGTAGCATAACAGACCAAAGACAGGTCAGAAGGTAAGAGAGAGAAATTTCTAATTTCTATTCTAAAATCTCCGACGAAGTAAACCCAGAGAAACTAACTATTGGCACAAGAGAGGTGATGACAGAAACATGTAAAGAAATGAAGAGGAACCCAAGTAAACAAAGCAGCTAACCGAAAACGCATATCTGAGTTTCAAGTCAAAACTGAATCAACAGAATCGCACCAGGACATTCAGCGAATAGCGGGCTCATGGCCACTACACGACAGCGAAAAACGGGATGCGGCAAGTAAATCCCAACGCACTCGAACATAAAATATACCCCTAGCTTCAACCCGAACAAGCGTAAACAAATCCCCGAACAGAGCAACAAAACGAACACACGGGCGCACACACACGAAGCGCCAGGAATCCAAGGGAGGAATCGGCAATCACCCGTCCGCCGGAAGCTTCGCACCGCACGACGAGCGACCTGGACGGCGGCGGGCCCCGCCGCCCGCCGAGCCTGGCGGCGCCGCCGGTCTCCCACTTCAGCCGAATCCTCCCGACCGGTCTCGGGCTGCAGGGGAAGCCGAGAGAGGAGCGCGGGCTCGCGAGCGCGGCGCCCCGATTGGAGGAGCGGCTGGGCGGCCGAGAAGGGCGGAGGCTGATCCCGGAGAAGGAGGTGGTCGAGGCCATTGCGGCAGGAGAGGAGAGGAGACAGGGGAGTAGGACCGAAGCAAAGAGGACAGAGAGAGAGAGAGAGAGAGAGAGAGAGGATTGCTTGAGGAAGGAGGAAAGTGGGAGTGGGGAGAGACTTTTATCTTATGAAATTCATGGGCGAGCTCTTCTCGGGGACTGTGGGAGGGGGGGAGGAGATGCTTCGTGAAAGGTCTCGAGCTTTTCTCATTCCTTTTCCGCTGGAAGATTGCAGAGCCTTCCTTCCTTCCATCCATCCGTCCCCCGTTTGTTTGGATGGATATGGCCGCGAGGAGCAAGAGTGATTTGGAGTTTTTCTCTGATTTTTTTGAGCTTAATTTGCAAAATTTAAACTGAAACTCGACAAAAGAGAAAAACTCGACAAAAAAGAAATAAATGGTACACGAGAGATTTGATTTATTATTCATTTTAAGAGGAATGTGCGATTTTCTTCTTAATTTTTTGTCGATTTTTTCCTGATTGTCTAATCTTGAAATCGATAAGCGTTTAAACACTGAATTCACGTTACCATCACTTGCTTCATGCTTTATCGGGTGTTAAAATATGGGGATAGTAGAGAGTTGTTTCACGTTTTATCATGTGTTAAATTATAAGAGATGGTAGATTTTCGACATTACTTTTTTTTTATTTTCTAACTTTAAGTCTGTTTTTTGACCCCAAAAAAAAAAACTTTAAGCCTGTTTCATAATAAGAGGAAAAATGAAATTTATCGGTTTTAGAAAGTCCTAAACACGCGAAAGTATCGGTTTCAATGAATTTTACCTCAGTGAAACCATACCTTTCACAGGATAATCTGCTTAATCTGTGCTGCTCCCATATACAAAAATCAATTCCCACTCACTTAAAAAACCAAAAATAAAAATGGAAAAAGAGAGGAGAGGTAACTTCTCTCCCTTACTGAGCTGCTCAAAGGACTGGCTCCATTAACAAATGCAACGTTTCCAGAAAAACCCAGAAGGCCTTCCAATCAGTTGTTTTGACTCTCAGCACAGTACCCCACAGGACAATACAACCTCGTCCTGAACAATTCCTATGTATCGACCTGTCTTCTTTCTGGTCAAATCGCTGTCCCCTTTGCTATGGACAATCATATCATCATAATCTTCCGCATCTTAAAGAGGTTGAGAAAGAAATAGACCGCAAGAATTTAAGTTCGAAGCTTCATATCGCATATTTGAGCATACGATCATTGCTTCTAAAAGTTCAAGTTATTAATAATCACATAAAGATCATCTTCTTTACCGATAACCGTCTAAAGTGAGATTTCATGATCCAAATCACTTAAGAAAGAATCATCTTCTTTAACGTGCATCTTTGCCATTGACCATCAGATCGAAAGAAAGGAACAAAGCCTACCCAATACAGATCTGCACAGAGACTCTGCAATGGTGTTGAGGACCCTCAAACCACAACGGCAGCAGCAGCAATGATGGAGGCTCATGACACATTCATCAAATACCTACTATCCGATGTGCGAGTTGCTGAACTTCCGATTTACGACATTTTTCAGTTCAGATTCTGGGTGCAATGATACAGGGATCACGTGAGGGGAAAGAAAACTGAAAACTGTTAAAAAAACATTGTGAACGGGTTATTTAAGAGTTATTCTTTGGTTATGAACAACAAATCTCTTGATACTAACTGATTATCACTGATGAAATTTGTAAGCGAGCTAAGTGCATGTGCAGCGACCTTAGAGAAAATCCTATGTTGGCGCTGGGAGTATGCCTCCTAGATATAAAGGTCCCGACGGTCTGTGGTCGTCATCGTACGTTGCAAGGGGAACCGGGAACCAAGAACAGAAGTCGACATAGAAATTCGACCTGAAGAGATGAGATTATTGCTGAATAGTGAATGCTGGGTTTTTATGAACTACAAAGTGAACAATCGGTGAAAAAACAAAAAAAGAAAAGGTATGCCGAAATGATACAATGGAAGGGCCCAAGGGCAGCATAAAGAAACCAAAGACCTGTGACGAAAATTGACTTGTATAACAATGTGTACTGTGCCGACTCCCTCTCATTGAACACCGATTTCTCAAAACCATTCTCTGTACCAGCTTTGACGCTCTTTTCCTGCATAATATCACGGACAGAATATTTAGCGCAATTTCGGTCGAGAACAAAAGTTGTTGTCACCGAGAATAATTACGTCAACGCACCTGTAATAATGCTGTCTTCACTCGGAATCCACAAGCTATAATATGACACAGCCACACCTATTCTGCTGTGGTTGGTTTAATTCCTTCTTTTCTGTGGAATGTTAACAGCAAATCGAAATTCCATGCGTATAACATAAGGGCACCAATCAAGAAGAGGAAAGAACAGGCCAGAAAAAGAAATTTGCACTGTCATACCGGTATGGTTCATTGTTTAAGTTTTAAATGGGAGAGATTTGGAGAATTTAGGGAAACAATGTTTGTACCTTTTTCCATAGGTGCTTGAACAACAACGTGCATAGTGGTAACTCCACCAGGAGTGTCAACGAGGGGACTCCGGCACTCACCGACTGTTCTGCTATTCTCTAAAATCTTTCCCGCACTAATCAACTTCACATCTTTGATAGTCCTTGGACCATTGCCCTTCTCTAATTAATAAGAAGGAAAGCAGTCAATTCACTTGGAAATTGACCTCTTAGGTAGCAAGATCAAGACATTCATGAAAAACAGGAACTGGCTAGACAAGCAAACGTACAAGGGTGGAGTTGTGACGCACTATGTAAGACGCAGAAAAATCAGACATTTTAGTTGCACAAGAGTCAAAGACATGAATGTTCTCAAAAAGAGCATTGATTATGCAGAACATATTCCCCCTTCTTTTGCAAGAGTCATCATTTCCCAATCCCCAGCGTAAGAATCACAAGGCTTATTAACCCGGTGTTGCTTTTAGATAGTTTCCTGATTCTTTTCCCCAAGAGTAATTAGAAAAAGATTCTTTAACTGAAGAGGAATTCCAATGAACGGTTCATTGTCCCCGAGCAGCATCATTCGACATGCTAAAACCTTCAAAACAGTCCGCCATCAGGAGATGCGTTCTCCAGTTTGTGTCCTTCACCAGGCTCAAGCTTGATTTGAGATGTTTCTTCAAAGAGCCTACTCTTAAAGAAGATCACCATCAACTTTCGAGCAAAAGACAACCAACTGCTTCGGGGATATTCACATCATGTGGGACTATATTGTTTCCGAAATTTGAATTCCAGATTCTCTAAAAGATTGAAGCTTTTTCACTAAAAAGATACGGCACAACAGGCAGTATCGTTTTCCCCTCAGCATCCAACACCAACCATGCATAACCTGGCCTATCTTAATCGAACTGTTCAGTTTCATCCCACGTCGAATATAAAAAATTTGACGGAAAAGAAGAAATTGAACATTGAAGAGGGAGAATAAGGTGAATGATGCAGATATCGATAAATAAATAAGGCACTGCTGAACAATAATTGAGTGCCCGAATCTATAAGATCGTAACCTTTTGGCCATTGAGCAAGAATGCTTTCCTTCAAATTGGCAACACTTGTAGCAGCAGGAAAGCTTTTCGGGCCGATATCCGACCCATCGGTCAATCGAAACTTGATCTCCAACTGATCTTGCACGCCACTCATCTTTCAGCTACCCCACAGGTTTTCAGTACCCAAATGGCCAAGATCTTCACTTTGTGCTCAATCCAGAGCAAATCCCAAAAAAGTTCAGCAACTGTAAAATCAAGGGAAAAGTTTTGGTCCTCACTCCCCCAATACTTTTCCTGCAAAGTAAATCAATCCAATTTCAAGAACATGCACTTGCCAACGGAAGCTGACAGCAGAAAAAACAAATCACACAGACATGATTCATCCCGCACAAAATTGGCAAATTGATTTACAAAGCTTGGTCTTCCCGCAACCACACAAGACAGAAAAATGAAACCGAGGGCAATTTACAGTGACACCCAAAGAAGAGAGGAGCACACACAAAGTGAGCAGAAGTCGAACAAGATCGAATCCTCCAAAATAACCACAGATCAGCGCGTAAATTCTTCTGGGTCCCCTATAAAGACACTCGAGAACGCCGAAAGAAGCTGACAAGTTTCAGGACCAAACAAAAAAAAAAGAATACACTCACTTGCCTGTAAGAGCAGCTGATCTGGGTGGGGGGTGTGGCGGCTCTTCTTGTTCCCCGCACAGCTAATTGACGCGGAAAACAAAGCCGGAATTCGGAAGACACCGGGACGAGCTTTGTCGATGGATGCGGTTGGAGAGAAGCTTATAAAAGTCAATTAAAAAGAAGAGAGGAAAAGATCAAGAGGCAATCTCCTAGGACGAGGCCGTCTCGGAGCTTTCAAGGCCTCGTGAATCTGCGGGTCAACCAATCCATTCCCCTTGCCTCGCCTTCTCCTTCAGCCCTCCTAATACCATGGAAACCGACAGATTCCAGCTCTCATGTCATATATATACATATATGGACAACCCGTTTCAATTATGCATTACCCGCATAGCATCTATATGCTGATCACATCATCGCAAACGTTGAGGTACCGGAGGTGCTTTTGTGTGTAGGTAGGTAGGTGTTCTGCGGGAGCAACAAGTGGGGGCCTCGGTTTGTGGCCACAGCATGAATTCCCGACTTTTCATGGGACTAGAACATCTCGACATATGAAGCGAAACATTCAATGACTCATTGACCCGAATGGGGTAAAAAGGTTGAATTTTCTTTTTGGTGATCTTGATGTCTCAACCATCTCTATGGGTCAGGTTAAAGAATTCGAATTGCAATATTATAAGGGCCTTCTGTGAAAAGGGTCAGAACTGGATATAATCCCACGCGAGAGCAAAATGATCAAATATTAAATTTGATGGGGGAAGTTTGGAGGGCTTTCTTGTTCTTTCTTTAATCTTTCCTCGCCATGCTAATTAAGCCTCATTAATGAGTTCACAAAGAAAGAGGGATAAAGACACGACGCTGCACAGACACCAAGAAAGATGAGATCAGCAAAGGTGGTGGTGGTGGCCTTTGTAGAAACTGGTGGAAGATCATGCACACGTCAAGAACTCTTTTTTTCCTTCTGTTAATGGAGCTTAATGGCTCAGTTTGTGGTGGAATTCGAAAGTGCCAAAGTTCGAGGTGGGTAAGATTGGGATTTGGTGGCTGCGGCCTCCCCTGTTGGCTTCTTTTCGCTTTGGAGAAGTTGATGGATGTGGAAAAAGAAAACTTCGAATTGATATTGCTTTTTCTAATTCGGTTCCTTTGTTTGAGGCTTTGGAAGAATCAAATTGTAAGATGTGATCATGCACTAGATGACACGAGTCCCATATGCTAATCATGCAATTGAGTAATTGACGAGAATCGTATTCATCAAAGCACCACAAGAGAAATCTGGTAGATGGGGGGGAATTCGCCATTAAACTATTGAAATGCAACGAGTGACATTCTAGTGTTGTCATTTAGGAGTTTGCTGAGGCTTTAAAATTAAAAAAATTCTCTTAACCACCTTAGCTTAAAAGGAATCTTAAAATGAAGTAGCCACCAGAATTGTTGATTTATGCTTAAAAAGGCTTAAACCACCTATGATTCCAAGTGGGTTTCTTTTGTCATCACCAGTTTCACCTTCTACACATGCTCGCGCACAAACACAAATGTATATATTTATATGCATATATAGGCGCGCATATTCGGTAAATTGAATTTCCAAATAAGAGAAATTGGCTTTATCGTGCGAAAGTTTAAATCAATTATCATGCAAAAGAATTTTCTGCACAAATAAACCATATCTTCTATAGTACAATATGACAAACAAAAAATTATCTAGAAACAATTTCTTCCTGCCGAACGGTATCGTAGCAGTGTCCGATTCAATTACATCTACAAATAATATTGGGAAAATCGGGAGGAAAAAAATGGTAACAAAAATTGCCGAGTAAATGAAGTGCTGTTTAGAAGTGAGAACCCCTGCATTTGGAAGCCAAAAGGGAGTGGCCCTGCAATTGATCTCATACCCTTTCTGTTGCTGGTGTCGTACAGAGAAAATCGGGTTCGTGACCCAGTTTATCTGGCTTCTTCTCTGCCGAAAGTGCAACGGATGAATCAAATCTGACGAGCAAGGTAGTACACTCCGAGAAATTCCGCTTGCAATATGAATGCATTATGCGAACAAATGCCCTTGGCAATATGGCCCTTCACCATATCATCCGTCCTTCCGTGTATTTTCTAGCTACAAGCTCTCCAAGCTGAGCAACTATGACTCCAGTATCCGACAGCTTCTTACAAAATCGTTGGAGTGGTTCACATATTTGCTCCAAAATGGCCTCAGGTGGTCAAAGCCAATCTGCAGCCAGGGTTTCGACTGACCATTATAATGTATAACTGCAGCCTTCTTGACACTCTCGACGTCGGTCTTAATCTGATACCCCAAGCCAAGCATGTGCCATGACGGGTTGATTGGGTGAAGATGACCTCTGAATGCAATCAAAGCAGGAGGAAGAGTACCCAATTTCCACATTGTCATATTTGACTTCAGATTCTGCGGTAAGATACCCAAAAGAGTGGGATAAGTTGTCTCATAAGCCTCCAGTACACATAAAAGCTAAGACACTTAGGACGCATCGACCATACTGGACTGTTAGGAGATGGGAGGAATTTAGCAATTAAAGGGTAAGATAAATTAGTTAACAAAGAAACAAATTCTTCACAAGCATCAAAATATCTACCCTCAAATAAGATTCAGATGGAATTTAATAGTTAATATAAAACAATGCGGATATATCCAGATTGGATCATTAACTTTACCACTACTTGAAGGACATATTCCTATCTTCTCTAAGCAGACTGCCAGTGAATATATATAATCACAACATTGACCACTGCGCAACCGAATCTAGATTATCGGGGGAACTAAAAAACATCAGATGGTTTAAAGTCAGCAAAATGTACCTCTTTTAGCCAGTACTCATAAGTTTCCCTTATATCAGTCTTTCTCCATGCACGAAGATCAAATATATTCATGCCGTAGGCCCAGGCACATTCATCAGGGTCCAAATGTTTCGCTATTAGTGGATTAGAGAAATTGAAGTAATTTTTAAAGTGCTTGGACATAACCCAGTCATCTTCACCCCTACAAGTTTCGACAGCTCCATTAACCTTTCCACCAAGATCAAGTTCCCAAAGTGGAGATAAATCATGCTGAATCACAACATCATCGTCCAGGAAAACCACCTTCTCGAGGTTTGGAAATAGCTGTCAAATCACTCAATCAGCATACTTATATGAGGCAAATAAACAGAAGAAAGACACTTGACAAACAAAATTTAGAAGGACAAATCCTAATCCCCAAGTCAAGCTATTATGCAGAGAACAGAGTAAAGAGACGTGATATCCATCCCATACTTTTGGAACATGAATGCTAATGCAAATCGGCCTAACTTACACCCCTATGAAATATTACCTCAATCTCCCTCATGGGAGATGAAATAACTGCATAAAATTGGGTACATGTATCAATATCCTAATCTCAATATAATTGATTGCGAAGTGTGAGAAGTCCAAGAAAGGATATATCAAAGGACAATGTACACCAGATGATTAACACACATATAAGATATAGAAGAGGTGGAAAGAATTCTTTAATGAGGTTCTCCTCGAGCAAAACTATCGATTCTCCTTACCCTGATATATTCTCATTCCTAGACCTACAACAATGGATTATTGCTAAAGGATCTGCAGTAGGTAAAGAATGGCTTCATCATCCGATAACCAGTGCAAGAGGGATAAGAATGACAAGAAAAGCAGGGATCCGCCTGCTTTTTCGCCCAAGGATCAGTGAATTATATAGTATGTCAAAACCAAGCAAACTAAGCAATTGTGCCTTGTTTTGCAAACTTAAGAACAACCCTTCACCAGAACCCCTTATTGAAAACTTAATCACTCTGATTACCTCTGGTATATATATTCTCAGATGGTTGAGTAAGGAAATGTATTTTGGACTTTTCCATTGCAATTTCGAAGCAAACATCCTTGGAGTTGTATCATCAAGCTTTGCTCCAGCAATATGATTTCCATGGTAATAAGTCCTTACTCCCTTGTTGTTCTCAACTGCTTCTAGCACAGGAATGTTTTCTTTCATTAACCAGTCAAACTGGTGAATACCTTTTACTTCGATAATAGCTGGGGAGACAGGATTAAGTGCAAACCATGAGTGCATCGCCGAGTAAGTTTTCTTGTCAGTGATGACATGAAAGACTATCTTCTCAGGTTTTAAAGATGACTGCACTGCGGAAGCGACAACAACGGAAGCAGCTAAAACGTTGTCAGTAGATAAAATAAAATGGTGATAGGAGTTGTCTGAGAGCAGAGGAAGGAGCTCTGGAGATGGCAATTGTACTCGTGCATGAACATTAGAGGAATATTCATCCGTTAAACGCAGAGACAGACAGTGGATGCCTTTTGGAATAGATGTGGCAGCAAAATGCTTGTTCATCAGTTCAGCAAATTTGGACTCCCTGATCTCTCTTTCAAATTTCTCCATCTGTAATGAAAAGAAAGGGAATTTAGGCTAAGATTTTCCAATTTACTTTCACTCTTTGACAGGCATTTAAAAAGAAACTGCATTTAAGCATCAAAGTCTTTTGTAAATTTCAAACTAGGTGTGGCGTGATTTTTTTATGCATCATCCAAAACAATTATGTCAGAATTATGACAGCGGAAGGTAAGCCAAACATATCAACAGTCAACAAGAGAATCCAAGAGTATTCACCATAAGACATAAAAATAGGTTGAAAATGAAATGGTGACTGCAAAATATAACTAATGGAACAAGCAGCAGGTCTAATGCAATAATCAAGTGTCATCAAACGAAGAAAAGTTAAGAAGAGTGAAAAGGCTAATTCATTTAATAGCATAATATAATTGTTGATTTTGTTCTTAAAATTTCCAGATGTCAAAATGGTACGTCACATGTTTAGAACTTATCGCACGTAAAGCGGTAATTGCTCAGTGTTTGTACATTGATTCGGTTCAGATTTTACCAAAATGAAGTCGGAAAAAAAATAGTTAAAAGCTATATGACATTGATTAAATAGTATAAGAGGTACCTAAAAGATTCCGTGACTTCCCATGGATGGTATCGTTTCACATACCATATTTGCAAATTTGGGAATTTGAGGACTATCTATAAATTGTAGAATGTGCATTTGAAACTTTTCCCAATGGAAATTCAGAAAATTAAAATAATAAAACAATGGAAAGCAATATGAAGCTTTAAAAAACCAACACAAACCACATGAAACTTTCAAGCAACTACAGTGGTAAATTGTAAAAGGTTAGATAATAGATACCAAGTTGAATTTGTAGATAAACCATGGGTACCAAAATGAGTTCCATTTAGTGAAATTTATTGTCCCAACTGAACTACCTCAAATGCTTGTTAAAAGAGCAAAAACTGCAGCTCAACTTCATGAATTTTACTCATAGAATAATTTGCAGGTGGAATGCTTAGCATGTCCAACCTGCGGCATAAATGAAGCAAACACTCTGCAGAAAACAAAATAGCACACGGAAAAATCAGATAAATAAACAACATGCAATTGTACAGCATAACATACCATTGCTCTTAACATTAAGGCAAAGGTTCTTGCATCATACTGGTTGTTCTTCATTTCAAGAACAAGTTGACTAAATGAATCTGGGAGCTCTAAATCATTTGGGATTGCTGCGGTATTGACATCATTGAGGATCATATACAAGTCTCTCACCAATCTCTGCCACCCCCAACCAAAGAGAAAAAATTAGAAGTCCTCTCTAGTCTAATTCTTAATTTAATGTCAACAAAAGAATCAAACCGGACATGAAGTACATTTACTTACCTCTGAAGCATCAGCCCTACCAAGAAAGCTAGGGCCCCATCTTCTGCCTAAACAGCCTGAAGCATAGAACGACATGAGCACATAAATACACTGATTTTCATGCCTTACACTCAGTAAGAAATAGTTAAGACTTCTAGTCCCACATGAAAATGCAGGGGACCAAGAAAATGCCCAATCAATCAGAATCGACCATGGACTTCTCTTCCAGAAAAATTATCACACGAAACAGATGTTATAAAAATCAAAATAATCAGTGTCCATGTGCCCGAATGATAAAAAGGAAAAAAAAAAGGATAAAAGCATCAATCCAGGTCGTGTATTGAAACAATGTCTTTTATGTAGATCGCATTCACAAATTTTCCTTCGATAGGTGCTTCAGCAAAACATTTATTGCCGCATCAACGTTATTCTGCCAACCCCACATAAGAAAATCTAAGCAAATAACCGATATACATCGATGGTCCCATACGAAGTCTCCACAGTGCAAGTCCAAATAATCGTGCCCATTTGATCATCCATTAAAGTTACAAGCCAGCTATTCAATCACGATCAATTCCACTCATTTAACTCAAAGCAACGAAAAATTTCGTAACCCAGTACGAACGTAATTGATCAAACAGATTGAACCAAAAACACGTCACATTTTAAAAAACAGTAAAATGGCCATATGATGTGGAGTGAGTACCCAAGGAGGAGGAGCAGTTGGGCACACTTTCGAGAGTGACGACAGCGGTGAGAATGAAGACGAAGGGCAACAGGAACGCGAGGATGAGAATGGCGTGGAAGAGCGTCCGGTACGAGAAGTGGCGGGCAGCGATCTTGATCTTCATCAAGTCAGCGAATCCATTGCTACTCGATATGGTCAAACTCCTCATGCTAGGCGAGAAGCTAAGCTGCATCATTCTCTAAGCGCGCTCAATTCCACCACAACGCCGACAGCGACAACAACAACAACAACAGCGGCAGCGGCAGCGGCAGCGGAGGCGGCGGCGGCGGCGGCAGCGGTTCGCGATCGCCCGGCGGCAGCCACCATCGGATCCGGACGCCCGGCGCGATCTGTTGGGAACGGCAATGCGGGGATCGTTGCTGCGTAGGGGCGATGCCCGAGACCGCATTGGTCGGGGCTCCCGGCGGAATGCCGCCGGATCTTGGGGGGAGGGAACCGGATCGGGAATCAGGCGAGCGCCGGAGGAGAGCGGCGGCGCCGCGGCGCCGGATTGAGCTGGGCTCCGCCTTCCGCCATGGAAGAGAGAGAGAGAGAGAGAGAGAGAGAGAATGGGAGGGAGAAGAGAGAGGGGGAAGGAGTGGGGTCGGTAGGGTTTGGAGTTTGTTGTTATGTGGAGCTGTTGCTCTTTCCTTTTTCAGGCTTTGATTGGGGAGCTCGAATGAACAGTCAACCCCGTCTCAATCCTCTCCTTCGCCCCCCCTTCTGCTGCTCCTCCTCCTCCTCCTCCTCCTCCTTTTTTTCCTTCTTTTTTTTTTCTCGCGATTATTTATTGTTCTCGTTGAAAAAAATGAGTTTGACGAAAACCAATAATAATAAAATAAAAACCAACCGCGTGACGTCATAAAACAGGTTCGTCCCAAGGTCCGAGAAACCGTGTTTGCGCACCACGACCAAAGTACTAATCCCTCCCCACCCGACCGATCCCTGCCGTCCACATCCGACAGTTACAGGATTTGCCGACGTCCACGATTTTCAGATAAGGCGAGGGCCGCCGAAGTCCAATGACCGGCTAAACTAATTACAAATTCATACTTTTCATGATCGATATCTCGATTTATACCGACATTTTAAAAATGTAGTCTCGGTTTCTTTATTATTATCCTTTTTTTTTTTGGTGATCTGGAACATTTAAAGTGGGCTGTTCAAGATGACAGGGCAGTGTTGCCGTGCCTAGCATTTACTGCTACGGATCATATATCATTAACTTTCGACTTCGGTGGGTTGTCAGTAGAGGGGAGGCTCAGGATGGGAGAGACAGGAAATCCAAATTCGATCCTGGCCATGCAAAGGAGGAGGACCAAACAGAAAGAAAAGTTAAAACTGTCCTGCTGCATTTTACCTCCGCTGACATGAATTGAATCCAATGTTCCTGCACGAGCAGAGGAAAAAGAATCATTGAAACCAAACACGATGACCTTACCTTTCTCCCCTTTTTGAAATTGAACGTTTGCCGATTCACATCTGAACTGGCACAGGACGTGAATGATGCAGCTTTTTATTCCAAGTTGTAGAACAAAATAAAGGACTAATCGGGCCTATAAAAGTCGCAACATAGCGAAGATGCCCGGACGGATATGTTCTCTTCTCTCTCTCTCTCTTGAACGAATCAAACATTTCACCCGGGCTGCATAAATCGGCGATTCGTGGTAGGGCGCGTCTCGAAAATTAGGGGGTCATTTTCCAAATCATTCACCTGTTCGACTTCGCAATGTCAAGGCTGTCCTTCAATTCAGCAGAAAGGTCACCCCCACATAAAAGATAGTTGGCCAGCTTAGTTTCATGCCTGCACTCAAGATCTAAAGGAAGGGGAAAGGAACTCCCATCCGTGGGCCCTCTGAGAACAAAGCACATGCTCCAATGAGGGAGAGAAAAGAGGTGTGGCACATGTCTTGGAGTCTTGGGATGGAGACAGAAAGACGGCACTTTCTTTTTTCCTTTATATAAAAGCCGAAGAGGGGTCAATTCACGAGTGTCCGGCGATAACTAAAATCGATAATGCTAAACCAATGTACAGAATAACAAGACCAGCTGTAAATTGTTATTTAAATTAGTGGATGAACCTGCCAACATCACTTTACACACCAAGTTAGCTCACTAGCCCTAGTATCTCCTGATTAAACAGGACGGATCCACAAATGAATGCAGCATATTCTTGTCTTGGATAAGCACTAAGACTTGCCCCCTGCGATTAGCTTTTTCTTTGTGACCATATGGGAGAATCCTTTGCGGGCATTTTAAGCCATTGGCTAAAGGAACTCAACTCTTGCCCAACTAAAAAACCAGAGACGTGGTATCCCAGTCAGAATTTCTGTATCGAACTCGATCTTCGAAGAAAATAAGCCGATGTAAAATGGAGTCGGCCCGATTTCCAGGTCAGATAAACCTGCAAGCCACTCAAGTAGCTTTTCATACTCATGTAGTTGTATTCCAATAACTACTGAATCAAGTCCAAGCAGTCAGTAAGCCGAAATTAAGTAGATCCAGGCAACCAGCATGCATAATCGATGGAGAAAATAGGACAGATGTGCAATAACTTCAGACGTCCGATAAAGTGGCTGTACCATAACTACGAAAACGATCACCAATTTGCTGTATGTTGTTCCCGAGTTGAATTCACTTCACCAAAGGGGGACAATCTGTTGTTCCCAAGTTGCCATGTTTATGATCTCTGCCCTCTGTGGCTGTGATGAAAGCACAATCCAACTGATGCAATTCTTTCCATGACAACAAATAGCGCAAACACGAATATTATCACCGACCTGAGAAAGCATCATTGCAGGTGCGAGTAGAAGCAAATGCCCAAACTGTTCGGATATTCTGGAAACCAAATCATCCATTGATAGGTGGCCCCTGCTCAGAGAACAGATAGCACAAAGTCCTCAAGTCATTTCGACCAGCTAATTGCTTTTGATTGGAATTTTTCTTTGCAAATTTCCACTCTTATAATTCCTATACACAGAAGATGGTAAACGATCCAGTTTCCAATGAACAAACCTCTTGCAATTCGCTTGGTAAATCAGCTCCAGCAACAGTTCGCAAATTGCAACTCAGGGGGATTCTATGGCACAGGTAGCGTACAGGCTCTTATACGCAATAACAAGAATTCCAGTATCTACACCTGCAAAGCTTATACTAAACTGTGAGCTGGTGCTTTTCTCAATCCTATTTTCTTCATCATATGTCTAATGTCCTCTGCATCTTTCCACCTTCCCAATGCTGAATAAATTTTTGCCAGCAGTACATAGTTGCCGGTATTCTCAGGCTCAAGCTTAAAGAGCCACTTTGCAGCGATCTCACCCAATTCCATGTTCTCATGGATTACGCAAGCACCGAGCAATGCACCCCAAACAGCATGGTTGGGCTTAAATGGCATTGTTTTAATTAAACCATAAGCCTCTTGCAGCCGACCTGCCCGGCCTAAAAGATCGACCATGCATGTGTAGTGATCAAAATGAGGCCTCACTGGGTTCCCATGGAGCATGAAATTGAACAAATCCAAACCTTCCTCCACCAGACCTGCATGGCCACAAGCATGCAAAACAGAGGTAAAAGTGACTTCATTGGGATTAACTCCCGAGTGAACCATTTCCTTAAAAAGCGAAACAGCAGCTTCACCATGCCCGTGCATTCCGTAACCAGCTATTATCACACTCCACGCCACGATGTCCTTTTCATTCCTAGGGATATCATTAAAAAGTTTATGAGCAGATTCTAGACGTCCACACTTTGCGTAAATATCAAGAAGGCCTGTGACGATTTCTACATTTATTGCCAAGCCAGATCTTGCCACATAGCCATGTATATTCATTGCTTGCTGCAAATCTGCTAGAATGGCATATGCTGGAAGGAGACTGTTCACAGTTGCGATGTTCGGTTCTACTTCTTTTATCAGCATTTGTTTAAAAGCTTGTATGGCTTCTTTAGCCAGGCCATTGTGGACACATCCCGACAGGATTGCATTCCATGGTGCGGTCCTCTTCTGTAAAGCTCTTGCGAGAACATGAAAGCTGACATCCACACGCTTGCATTTTGCATACATGTCAATTAGTGCTGTCTCTATCAGTACATCAGATTCGAGCTTTTGTCTCACCGACCAGCCATGCAAGCACTTTCCAAGCTTGAGCAGAAAGGAGCTACCGCATGCTGAAAGGAGAGAAGATAGAGTCACTGGATTTGGTTTCACCCCATCAAACTGCATTAGCCGACAATTATCCAAAGCTTTTCTGACATCACCATTCAAAACATATCCGTTAATCATGGCACTCCATGTTACAACATCCCTCTTATCCATTTCACGGATAACTGCCTGAGCTTCATCCATTCTACCACACTTTGCATACATATCAAGCAATGCGTTACTCACAGCTATATTCTTGTTCCCTAAACCTTTCTCTTCAACAATATTATGAACACACTTACCCATGTCTAACTCCTTCATATTGCCACAAGCTGGCAATACTGAAACTGCTGTGGCACTATCAGGCTCCACACCAGCATTCACCATCGACTTGAAAAGCATCACCGCCTCCCCCGAATATGAATTTTTGGTGTACCCGCTAATCACAGTATTCCACGAGACCACCGTCCGCTCCCGCATCTCGTCAAAAACCTTTCTTGCAGCCGCCATTTCCCTGCAATTCATGTACAACGCAAGCAAAGCGTTCTGCACGAAGGTGTCCGAATCGAACCCGGCAGCAAACACCTTCCCATGGACAGCAAACCCGACGTCAAGCAGCGACAGGTCGCCGCACGCCTTGCAGACGAACGTGTACGTGAAATTATCCGGCGGGCACCGACCCGAGTCAAGCATCCCGGCGAACACGCGGAGAGCCTCGCGATGCCGGCCGCAGAGGTTGTACATCCTGATGAGGGCATTGCACAGAGGCGGGCTTCTCTCGGGCAATTCGTCGAACAGTGCGGCGGCGTGGGGGACGTGCCCGCACAACGCGTAGGTGAGGGCGAGATCGGAGAGGACCTGCGCGGTGGAGGCCGAGGTGGGGAGCAGCCCCGAGACGACGATCCGGGCGTGGAGCAGCTTGGTGCTCGTCAGGGACCGAGTCGCTTTGAAGCGCTGAAGAAGTGACCGGCACTGGGCTAGCGATGGCCGGAGAAGGTGGCTTCCGGCCATTCATGAGTCCGGCGGCGCCGACTCGGTGTAGGAGGCGGACGGCGGCGGGTGCTCATGCCCGGTTCGGCGATTGCTCGTCTGAGACCTCCCGCGCCGGAAAGTACAAATGGAACCGGGCCTCCACGACCGCACGGTGATGAGAAGCTTATACTCGGTCCGGTGGGAACGGAAATCGACATGAATCCATCGAACCGGATGCTACTCACGTGAAATCCATCGATTTGATTGAAAGAAGGACCTTAATACATTTACTCTAAAAAAATTTTATTACATAAAAAAAAATTTAAATTTATATTTATGTAACACATTTATCCTTATTCAACTAACACATTTACCCTTTATCATGATTCAGTTAGATAATTTTTCAACAAAAATAAGTCTTTTTTATCTCATTGATAAAAATTTGACATATGGTAAATATATCACATAATTATAAATTTAGGATAGTTTAAGGTAAACGTGTTACACTAAGCATATTTCAAGATTTTAATCAGTTTCAGTGTTATAAATTAGCAATCATTGAATATTCTAACAATTTTTTTAACTTTCCTGTTGATATTTCCTCTAAATATTTTTCTATTGTTATTTTTCTCAATATTACAGTAATTCTGCTGATAACATATAAAATCTTCATGTATCATATGATAACAATAATTGGCAGTTCTTTAACTATGGCTGAGTCCCTTCATTTTGCATTAATATATAAATATGAAGTAAAAAGCCCGCTTTTATTTTGTTCAAAAGCAAGGAAGATTTATATGACATATGATCTAACTTGACAGCAACTCTAGTTACTCTAATTGGTCAAAGGTTGATGCAATCTTGACAACGATGGTCTGACTTAGCAGCTTCAGCTTGTTAATCTGTCGATAATCCCCATGGAGGAGGATACCGGACCCTGGATAGGAAAATCATTCTCCTCCTACATTCATGTTGAGCAAGCTTATCTGAAAATTTTGACCACATCTGCATGATTTATATGCGCTTCTTCAAGCTCATCCTCAAGAACATAGCTGAGTTTTCCTAATACATATGCTGCTCATCAGACGCATGATGCTCAGCCGAATGTTAGGTAACTTGTTTGGTGTCGCAGGGCGGAATCAGATGCTTTTCCTTCAAGAGATTTTGGACCACCTCCCCATATCTCAGTCGGCGAAGAATCAGAGACGCGAGGAGGATGCCATAATACATGGGGTTCGCTAGCCACACTAATCAGAACTTGAGAAAATCGGCAGACATGTTACAGCCAGAGGATGTCCACGAAAAGAAAGCAATGTTCTATCTGTCGCAGAATGATCGAAGCAACACCAGCAAACTAGGCAAGAACAGCATACATGTTACAGCCACAGGACGTCAGATGAAGAAAAATGTGATGCTCTGCCCAACCTAAAAAACAAGAAGATTGCCGCAACCACAAATGCACTCGTCTACACCATTTCGCCTGTATCCCAATCACTCTAAAGAAACAATCACTGGAAAAAGTGCCGCAAATCGTACTAAAATGGCCAAGTCAACAGCTGCATAATTGCCGAAACCAGAAGTCTATTGCAAGTCTTCTTGGCTTATGGCTGTGACGTTACAATCTTCACATTCTTTCTGTTCTTCACCAAATTAGCTCTCGATTCCATCTTCTCAGGTACCGGAGCAGAGAATGAGAACTTGCTGTTCTGGCCCTTACATGCCCCGCCATTGTTGACTTTACCTTCACTCCTCACCCTTCCCTGGTGTTTTTCTCCATCACTGCTCTCCAGAGACTCCTCGCTCCCCTTCTCAGCTTCTTCCTCTTCATCATCGTCATCATCATCATCCTCGGCCACATAAGAAGAGCCCTTCATCTCTTCAACCTCATTGTGGGCTCGGAAATCCTGCAAAACCTCTCCACCACCAATACCGCCTCGATCATCCCCACTCGAGCTTGCCTCGTCAGAATTGCCGCTGATGATCCTATACACATGCCCATCCTCCGCGAAGCTCACGACTTTCTTCACTCCACGCCTTTTCCCCGGCACCCTGCTCACCCTCCCACCGTCCACTTCCCCATCCCCGACACCATGGGACCCTTCAAGCTCTCCATCTTCCCCAGCATCATTCTCTAAAGCCCTAGACAACTCGCGGACCCGCTCGACCCTCGTCCTCAGGTTATTAACCACGTCTCTCTGATCCCTCAAGTCCTTCACTTTGCCTCTACCTCCCACAGATTTCACACACTTCTTAGCTTTATAAGGAATCTCATATCTTTTCACAGCAACGCTATCAACGTACTCCAGCAAGCAACCCAAATCCCTGCTAATCTTCCTTTTACTATCTCTAATCACAGTACTATTACCCTGCAAACATCAAGCCGACCTTTTATCAAAGCAAAGCAATACAACACAAAAAGAGACACCAAAACAGAGCGATTCTTTTCAGCTACCTGAATGGAATCGAGCTGAAGCAGCAGGGCAGTGACTTTCCGAGAGACGCGATCGAGATCGAGCTGGGAAGAGGCGTAGACGGAGGACCGGAGAGCGGCGGCGGCGGACTTGATGGAAGCGAGGCGCTCGAGGTCTCGGAGGGCCCTGGATCTGCGGACGAGGAAGGCTCGGAAGTGGCCCTGGATGACGCGAGCGGCCGCGTCCCTGAGAGGACGGAACCAGCGGCGGCGACAGGAAGCAGGAGGAGCAGGAGGAGGAGAGACGGAGAAGGAACGGAGAGAGGACTCGAGAGCTTCGATGCGATCGAGGAGAGAGGAGATGGGATCCGAGTGATGCCAGAGCTGCTGCTGTCGCGGGTGGCGGTGATGGGGTTGACCGAAGCTCGTTTCTTGGTGGGTCCGCGGAAATGGGTTGTGGGGTTCTTGAGGAGGAGGAGGTTGGAGGAGGCGCGAAATGAGGGCTTCGACGAGCGGGTCCAACGGCGGCTGAGGCGGGGGGTGGTGGGCTGCGCCTGAGTGGCAGCAGTAGCTGCTGCAGCAACCGGGGGTCGGGGGTGGCGGCGGGTGGTGGTGGGGGTGAGCCATGGGGGCTAGAAGGCGGTGGATCTGGGGGGCAATCGAAACCGAACTAGGGGGGGGAGGCTTATCACAGTCAGTCCTTGCTGCACCACTACTGACCCCTATTCATCTTTTTCCTACTTTTTGGCTCCGCTTTTGGTTCTTGGGCAATCTTGTTTGGTCATTACCACCCTCGTTTGACGCGGATTTGACTCGGCAGAGACTCGTATCCGTTGGCGATTGCACCGCGCTGCATAAGAGCAGATCGGTGGGAATCGTTTGCTGGGGTTGGGCAGCTATCAGACGATGATTGACGAGTGACGACCCCACCCTGAGCCGTCTTGCCTTTCTGGGTCATGGTAGAACTATACTTTCTTGATTTCGGAAATAATAATGAATGAGAATACGCATCCTACGAGACCTGTATTCCCCGGTTTTAAGGGACTTTCTATGGGAAATTCCGATAACCTTTTGCGATACGAGAACGAGCTCAGATAAATATGAAGGTGAACGCGAATGCGAATGCATTCCATGCACGATCTTCTGTCACGGGATTGTCTAGACCCTCCAGAGCATATCGTTCAATCGTCATTCCCGGTCAGTCCACCGAAAAGAATGACTCCGGACTTGTAATCTCAGAGACAAGGATCTCAAGATGTAGTTGACTGTTGAGCGTAACAGAAGAGGCCAAAAACGAACCTCACCCACCCACCATCTTTCTGTACATAAAACATGGGGGATCGGTAACTCGGAATCACAAAAAAAGAAAAAAAAAAAAGAGGTAGACGCGCTCATGATCCAGCTGCCCGTTTCTTCAGCATGGCGGCGTGCTTCTGCCCGGTTAGGTGGTGCATAAATACCGTGTCGCTGTTGCACACCACGTTACATATGGTGCACGTCCTAACTGCATCTGCTGCCGCCCCACCGTGGACAACCCTCCTCCTCTTTGTCTCCAGGTCCTCCACGGGCTCAGATGCTGCCTTCTTTCTAACATCTTGCTTGGTAACCCCGCTGTGCTGATCGGGGTTCTTGGGTGGCCCGATTAGTGGATTGCATGACCCGTTTGAAGTGATGGGAGTTGCGTTAGTTGCCACCCTCAGCTTCTCAAGATTCTTCATGTGCTTCTTTCCCAATTTGTGCTGATCAAGCATGCCTTTGCTGTTACAGTTGACATTGCAAGTTCCACAGTAAGCAGATTGTACGAGCTTTGTTTTCTTTGGATGCTTCTTCTTCCATCCACCAATGGCGTGGTTGAGATTTATAGCAGCCAATTGTCCTGTCCTATCTGTAGGTACTGCAAGTTGCTTCACGAAAAATTGCAAGTGTTACAAATTTGAAAGATTTTTTATGCACGGAAAAACAAAAGAAGAATGTATGAGTGCTTTACACTCAGCAATCCAGCGTAAGCAAATATCCGAAATGCCAATCATACAAAAATCATCAAAAGGCCGTTTTCAAGAGGATAAAAAGCAAAACATAGACTGGTCTTCATACCCCAACCCAGTGCACACCCTTCTTCTAAAAAAAGCCACCAAGCTGCACCACAAAACACATAAAATAGAGAAAGAAAAAGGCAAAGGCAGCACAACTGGAAAGACTTGTCCTTCGGTCATGGCTAATAGAGATACATAAAATTATTTTTACACCCAACCTTACATAGTACAACCATTTTTATAGTTCAGACAGCGCTGAAATCCTAGCTTCGATAGACATGAAGCTCTAAGTCTCCTTTTCAATTTGATGAACTCATAAAAGAGAAAAAAAACTTACACGAGCACAAAATGAAGGAGATACCACACAAAGGCACAAACCACTGCCTCCAGTTCCTTCAAAAATGCCAAAGAAACTCGAGTGCTTTCTTAGACCAACGAAATGGGGGAACTACTATGTCAAATGATGAATAATCAGCCAAACAACTAGGAATGCAGACAAGAATGAACTAGGTCAGCACCACATTAATACATAAAGCATTTGGGCAAGCGGACTGGAGCTCGAGATCACAGTCTCCCATAGTCATGTCTATTTGTACACCACTAGTGCAAGAATTCATTCCCACAGCCAGTCTAATCCAATGCTGCGCGCAAATTTACAAGAAAGTTACCTTGATTCAAGAAAGCACACAAGTCAATAAATTAGCACCAAGAGCATCAATATTTCCAAAGATTTTACTTACTATACCAGCCGCTATAGCATTATAAACGTCCTTCCACTAAAATGGGTTGAAATTCCTGTCAATGACAACCCTCCACGCATTCGCCTAAATAAGCCGCGGGTCTATTCAGCTCTATGTATTCCTCTATACGTAGAGTAAATTGAATACCAAAGTGCTCATTGGAAAATTTTCTCACTCCTATTGTCTGTTTAAGTTTGTCGAGAGCCAAGAACATGTGTAACATTACCGGAAAAGTGAAACCATTAGCTAAAATCAACCCTTTGTGATCGGTTACGTTATAAATCAAACAAGGCAGCGAAAATGCTTCTCCACCCCAACAGAACAAGTATGTTCCCTACACAAGAAGTTTGATATTCCTGAATCATCAGCATATTCTGAAAAAACATGAGCACCCGATTCAGTTAATTCACTCACAGCCCACCCTTGATAGAATAAGGGATCAGTGAATTTCCCTCTGAAATAAGATTACTTCACTAGCAGATCAATTCCGCTTTTCTGTATCAGTTCACTTCATTGTTCAATCAGCAACACGTTATCAATCACAATGCACGGACTAATTTCAATTACTTTTCCGCATCAATCAACATCGATAGCCCCAGAAACACCAGAAAACCATAAAAAAAAATTCTTGAAAAAAACAACACTCACAACTCCTCCATACGTAGCTGGGTCCACCCCAAATTGTTGAATCCCCGCCGCGGCGGCCAAACTCGCCGCACTCGCCGCCTGATACGCCGCGTAGCCGGTTGCCACGTCAGCATGGTGGGCCGCGCGAGAGCTCAAGGGGGTCAACGGGGCCGCACCGGGCAGTGCGGCGACGGCTCGGGGACCGGCGCCGGCGTAGAAGGGATCGCGCCCCCGAGGTTGGGGGAGGGCGGAGAAGGTGAAACTGGGGCTGGGGTCGAAGAGCCGGGGGATGCGAAGACATGGGTCTGACGATGACGATGAGAGGAGCGCATCGTTTCGGTCCGCGGCTTGTGGGCATGGCGGAGGACGCGAGCTCTGGTGAAAGCGAGCGAAGCTGGCGCCGTGATAGTCCATGGAAGCTTGCTTGGCTACACCGTTTTCAGCTAATCTTTCTGCGAGGAGAAGAGCTCCTTCCACGAAGAAAACTGGAATTAAAAACAGGAATCTTTGGGAAGAAAGTGCAAAAGGGATAATTGCACCATGCCCCCTGGATTATTGGGGTTGTTGCAATTCCACCCCCCCCCCCCCCCCCCTCCTTTATTAATGTCAATTTTCTAAATTGACCGTTGCAAATCCGGTTTCGATTTTACCCCCGAGGTCGGCTCCGGGCTAAATTCTCCCCCGGAAGGTCGGTCCATGCCCTCGTGTGACTAGGTGGTTCTCACGTTGAAGGGAAAAATGTGGGAGTCCAAAGTAAAAAGTAGAATGGTTGGTTAAATGAAAAACCCCGAAATGGTATACCTATAATAGATTTATCGTAAACTAATTTTTTGACTATCAAAAATCTCAAACCAGTATACTTGCAATAAATTTATCATCCATTGATTTCCATTAATTTGAATCAACTAAAAATCATAAACGGTTACACATGTGACAAATGGGAAGGGTAAAACCCCAAATTTGTACACCCATCAATTGCTGCATGTTATTCGATTCAGCAATTTGACTGTAAAATTTAACAGAAACTAATAGAGGGTAAAGCTATTACAGATGTATCAGTTTATGATTTTTCGTGATATTAACTTTTAATTAAACTACGTGTTAAATAAACTACACTAGTGAACTTAAAGAACGCTCAAATTTGAACTTTATAATAAAGGCAGATGTGGTAAGTCTCACATGGACTTTAAGTGTACTAGGCAAAGCGATGTTTTTGCATTTGGTGTGCGTTCACACCTCAAGAAGTCTTGCCGATAAAGTTTTCTACACAATATATTTGAAATTAGCAAGAGACAAGACAAACATTTCACTTTTCTATCAACGAGGTTAATATGTAATCCAGTGTAAGTAGTAGTTGGGGCTTACTCCCATGTGATTTGATGAGAGGACGGTTTTTCATTTCGAGTTAATGAAGGGCCGATTTGATGCAACGTCATTTCGTAAAGTTTGGGGCAGATACTAAGAGTGAAATCAACGGCAGCAATTTCTAAACTCCTAATTTCTCATTCGATGGAGGCTACTCTCTATCACCACTCAGGTGGGTTTTCACCTCCGGTGGATTTGTTACCATGTTCTCCCGTCCTCTGCTTATTTTACTTTCCCATAGCCAAAAGTTTTTGACACTTTCTTTAAAATTGCTCTCCTGATGGGTTCAAGCTTAAGGCTAGTAGGAGAGTCAGTGGCTTAGTAAACCTTTTGATATCGTGTTGGCAAGCAGAAAGGAAAAGGACAAAAGTACAAAAAAGAGCAAGAAGCCAACAGCTGCAAAGGACCCATCTTCCCTTAAAAGAACATCTGTACATGTGAGCATGAATGAAGCGGCAAAAGGAAAAGATAAAAAAAAAAATAAGATTTTTCACCAGATCAAGGGAATGAATCAGAACCAAGGACAAGGCATGAGCAATAGGAAACAAAAAGTTGGCTCACTATGCAGTATCATCGAAACTCATTTACAACCCAAAGATGGCATCTGTACTGTACTGGTATTATCTTCTTCAACTGTTGCTCAGTAGAGCACCCTAAAACAAATTATGCAGAATCGACTTTTATCTACACCACAGCACCCACCAGAGGCCCGTGCTCATGCTCTCTTACTAAACATCTCTTGAGCAAATGATGGGCACCATCTTCTTCTCCTTCTTGAAGCTCAAATGGCACATTGAGATCAATCAGCCTGGTCAAACCAGCTGAAATCTCCAGCTTCTCAGGAAGGTCCTGTTTGGCTTTGGCTGCATAGCCTCCCAGCTCCACTTCCACACGATGAGCACTCTTGTGACCACCCAAGGCCTTTCCTGATGCAAACCCTTCACCACCACTGGTGTCGCGTATCTCCACACCCTTCGGTACTGCAGAGCAGAAGCTTCCTCTCTTGCCGGGGTGCGCACAATGGCCTCCGAGGGCCTGGTGAGATGGGAATGCCCTGTTGCAGTTCTTGCACTTGTACTCCTTCTTTCTTGTGAAATCATCAGATTTCTCAGAACCGGCAGCGAAAGTCATCATCTTGCAGGAGTGTCCTCTCATGTCAGGATGACCTAACTCGACCACCTCTCTTGTTTCGGTTACTATTCCATTGAGCTTGAAACTCAGGGCACCATCAAATCCCTTCTCAAATTCACCATGCACAGAACCGAAAGCATCACCCTTTTCAGCCACCTTCTCGAATTCTACTCCCCCGAGGAACATCTCGATGTGAACTTCATCATCTGCGGACCCAAGATCAGTGCGATCATATATGCACGGCAACTTCGTACCTTCTGAGAAATCAGGAACGATCGCCTCTGTTCTCACCTTCTTGAGCATTGGTCCACCATCCTCGCCGTGTTCTACGTCTTTTCTCTTCATCCGATACGCCACAGCGCCCATAGAGAGAATCAAAAGAGAAGCCGCCGCCTCTTCCTCGTCTGGCCGCCAAATCTCGCTAGCCGCCGTTGCAGTCGAGGATTGTGGCGTATCAGCGTCCATTCCATTAAAGATCCTCGGTTTCTCGGACTGGGACCTCGAATTGGCATACACAGAGCCCAACGGCTCAAAAGCCTCACCACATTCCTGAGGAAGAACCCCAAAAGCATCCTTTCCTCTTTCGCTTCTTGGGTGGAGTCTCATGTGGCCGAACAGAGCGCGACGCGACCGAAACCCTTTCCCGCAGACCCAACACACATTCTCGAGACTCCAAGCAAACTCCGTCCCGTGGCCACGGAGGGGCGACCTCTGGTTCTTGGACGGTTTGGAGGCCGCCGCGGCGCGATGGCTCCTGACGTGGCCTCCCAAGACCCTTCCGCTGGCGAAACTTTTCCCGCAGAGCTTGCACGGGTACCTCCTCTCTTCTTGACCCAGTTCTGTCATCCCGACGCAGATCACGCCAAAAAACGAGCAACCCAAACGGAGGCGGAAAAACAGAAAACGACCCAACAGGTCAAAAGGGTCTGAATCTTTTTCACAGAAAAGCGAGAGGCAGAGAGAGGATCGATCGGTGAAGCAAGCAAAAAGGAGGAATCGACGAAAAGGGGTGGAAAAGCAGAGCAATCGGAAGAAACCCAAAAAGGAAAGGACGCGTCTTGGCTCTAGGAATCAATCAAGAAGGAGAGGCTCTGCATCTGCATTGTTTCTTTCTGGGTATTAAAGGCCAGATACAGCGCTACAGGGGAACGGCAACGGGACAGAGAGCATCGGAAGCACAAAAAGAAGAACCCTACGCGGAACCACCGAGATGGGTTCGTGCGTTCTTTTATCTTCGCTCCGGTTTGGCCACGGGGGGGATCCGCGTGGTATATGTGGAAGTGAACTCTTGGAGAGAGAGAGAGAGAGAGAGAGAGAGATTTTGCAGTTTGGGATTGATAGGGGAACGAGATTAGCACGAGAAGGGATACGGTATGATCACTTTCGCTGCTGGTTCCGTGTGGCGTCGTTGGGCAGGGCAGGGCAGGGGGGGGAAGAGACACCGCACTTGCATGGAAAGCAACTTGGAATTAGGCGTACTCCTCGCAGGGGATGGATATCGCACTTCTCTGCTCCCTTTTGGTACGGACGTCTCCTTCGGCCTATAAGACTCCTCTTTTTTTATTTAAGGTTATTCAAGGGTCGAGACAATAATTGGCAAAATCCACTACATTTGGGGAAAAAATGATCGTTTATTTTCCCATCCCGACACCGAAAATCACATATTGATTCCATAGACCCATCCAAAAACCGGTCGAAATGTCCTCAACAAATTCATGCCATTCATCTGTTCAAAGCGAAGCAGTTCACATTCTTTTGCTGTGATCCATTTGTGTATGTTTTATTTCTATATCTTCCTAGCAAAGGGTGGCTTTAGAGGGAGTCTATACGAAAGGTTGGGTTCTCTAGGTCATCCAAGGCACCTTCTCGATATCATCCAATACTAATCGCTTTCCAACATCAAACTTTTACAAAAATCAAATTCAAATGGGCCAAATGTTGCCAGCAAAAGTTACAAGAAATGTCATTTGTCGTGGCCGATGTTTGGCCCCTACTCCTTCATAAATATTTTCTAATGGAATTGAAGAAGGTGGAGATGATGGACATAGCCTTAGAAACTATGTTGAGGTAGGAGTAATGTCGATATTTTGAGTAATCTATATGGAGACTACAGGATGAGTGAGGCGAGTGACGGAGTGAGACGAAGAGGAAACTAGGGCTTTGATCTGAAAACATAAACATTTACAAAAAAGATTATATATGTACCGGTCTGATCTGAGTAGACGATCCCACACTTGGAATTAGAAACCGAATCAGTACTCACTAGTTCCAAAAAATTGAAATTGAAAACCCGACCGGCCTCTATGGGAATTTCTGGTTTTGGGCCAGTCCGGTCCAGTTCCAGGCGGTTCCTGGTTATTTTGAACACCCTAAACATTACTTAGCTTAAAACCGACATGAATTGACATGTTATCATGCATTTTTCGTCTTAAACTTCTTATAATCAAGTTAAAATATAAAAGGATGGCACAAATATAATAAAACAATCCAAATCTTCACTCTTGATATGGGTAGCATATTTGTTAGGATTTTGTCGTGATCTAAATTTTCGATTTGAAACTATAACCAAATCTAATCTTATCGATTACGCCGAAGTTCTGAAATGCTTAAGAAGTAATTACAAGATCACTTTTGACTTCAAATTTAAAAAGGGAAACGTGAATTTGATAAGATATTAAACATTTCAATTTTTCATTTTCATTTATATCTCGGCATTCCCCAAATAATTTCATAACTTCTTTTATAAGAAAAATATTATTCCATGCTCTAAGAGAGAGAGAGAGAGAGAGAGAGAGAGAGAGAGAGAAATAATGGACACATTTGGGTTTGATCATTTGCTTCCATCACCTCTGCTCTGAATGAAGTTTTAGTGGGAAACTTGCAGTCATTCGCCAATTGTACAATTTGTCAGATTAAATATTTGCTAGCACAGGAAAAGTGTCTTTCTCCACTGTTGGGCATGATTATTGCAACCCCACGTCGAGGAATAAGAAGGAGAATCATGAATACATGATGATTAAAAGAAGCAAGCAATCACCACTGCTCCAAGTACAAATCAAATCTCAGTAAACAAAAACATTCACCTCACTCTTGGCAAAAGTTTGATTAACCTTGCAAACCTTACCCAAAAAACAAAACTTTCTAACCAACCATCTTAGCAACACCACCAGAACCATAATGCCACAAACATAATTACCCATATGTACACAGGGAGTTCATTTCAGAAGTGCCCCCCCACCTGGGCCAATAAGAAAGTACAGTTGTTATTGACAAGTAATGGCTATAACTATGATCCAACATTGCTCAGCAAACCTACATATCTTCAGTTCTGTTTGTCATGTTTCTACAATACCATGATTGTTCATGATCTTCGTCAGCAATTCCATGCGCCTAGCCGAAGGAGCGCCAAAAATTGTCCTTGTCGCTTTTGGATTGCCAGCGAGAAAACCATAAGCATCCAGCAGAAAAATTTGGGTGCAGTCCCATTGGTTCAAGCTCACTATATATCTCATCTTCTCAATAGTGTTGCGGCTGGCCATTTTAAAAAATCGTGAGAAACTTTTCAGCTATCACATTCACCTTTTCTAGGGCGTCTGTGACCCTTTCCATTTCCGTGCTCAGCCTTGTGCACCGACTCTTGAACACATCAGGCACCGTGGCCTTTCGCTTCGAGCCACTAGAAGATGCTCTCTCATGAGAATTATTAGCAGTCAAAAACTCGGGAGTGAAGCCATTCTGATTGCCTCTGGCGAAGTGCATTGCGATCCGCCAATTAAGTCTTTTACTAGGGCCATGCCATTATCCTGCGACCGCGAGTCATGTAAGTCAAGTTGTGGGGAAGCCTCTTCTCTATGAACTCTCTCTCTAGTAGTTTCAGCATGCTCACCAATTGCTCTATCTTGTGAATAAAGTTCATAAAGTTTGTTGTAAGCAACGGCCTCCACCTTCTTGCTTCAGGTCTCTCCTGTAATATATGCAGTTGTTGTATTCTTGCTAGGCGCATTAATACACATGAGAAGTCAAAAGAGAAACTCCAAAGAAGAAATAACGATTGAAATGACCTAGAACAAGAAGTGACTTCTCCTTCATCTGGAGCAT
This sequence comes from Syzygium jambos, assembly GCA_031216235.1. Classification (NCBI taxonomy): domain Eukaryota; kingdom Viridiplantae; phylum Streptophyta; class Magnoliopsida; order Myrtales; family Myrtaceae; genus Syzygium; species Syzygium jambos. Next base: position 19,243,297 of record CM062228.1, read on the forward strand.
CAAACATCTTCGTGATGGCATTCCAAGTAAAGTCACTCCACTCCAACCATGAAATGTAGTACTACATTCGGCAAAATTCTTCTTCATCGTCTTAGTTCTATTCTATGTATTAGATATCTGAATAAATGGACCAAAGGAGTTCCTCAAGGTTTTCGTGGTATTATGGTAAGCCTCACTGCTAAACACGCTATCATGACAGTTGCCTTTTCTTTGTTCCGCTAACAATCCATCTATCAACACATCCTCCATTTCACATGTCCAAACCACATTATCTCTTGTTGTGCCATATCCCTCCTTTTCCAGAGACTTTTTCATACTCATTGGCTTTAAACCCGCGTGATAACAGTCATAACTGGGCATACCAATCTCAAAGTAAATGCTGAGATAGGAATCTGAAGCAGTTGTTCTATTGCAAACAGTCAAACGTGATTTCAAAACAAAATATAAAATGCAAAACGAATTAGAACAAGTATCAAGTCTCATGCCACATTTGTGCAAATATATGCCCTAAATATCTAGACAATTTGTTATGCTCACAATTAACTTCAGCAAATAAAATGCTCGTGAAAGACTACTTGAATATGCAGGAAGCAACAGATCAGAACAACCTCGCTCTTTGTCTGTCACAAATGTTAATTGGAAATCAAATTCTTCACAAATGTCAATCGTATTATGAAGAGCTGTGAAGCAACGAGGATGGCTCAAGCAATTTGAGGAGCCCAAACTGTAACTTATAATAAAAATGCGTGTAAAAGCAAGAAAATCACTGATTGGTAAACTAGTATCATTCACGGTAAAGGTTTTCAAAGACAAAAAAAGCACTAAATCAATATAAAGCATAGACCACTCAGGAGCAAAAACCCTTTTCCTTGATTGAAGTCAACTTACCTGGAAAATTAGTGTGCCTCCCTTAGCATTATTTAGTAATGAACCGTCTATGAACATCAAGAAAAGATTATTAGCTAGCCAATCTTTTGAGCCATGACAGTACATGAATTGGCCTCAACTTTACCCTTATACAATCATGAACAAGTCGAGCCATTTGCATTATCATGCAAATGCCTACGGCGTTATGTAGAGTAAAAATGATCAACAATAAAGAGTAACAAATACTCCTACTATAAACTATAAAAGGATCCGGTATGTAAAATGAAGATTATAGAAAACCTACAAAGAGATACCATTCCCCTTTTGCAATCAGCTATTAGAATATTTAGCTGTATCATCATGCAAACACCACCTATTAAGGAAGTGATGATGTAGTGTTGAGCAAGAAGAAAGAAGACCACATTTACAAGTATTTAGTGCCTTGGAATGAGATAGAACTTATAGGATCTAATTTTCTTTTTATGTTCGATCTATTTACTAAATATTACACAATATTTATGAATGGATGAGAAGCGGGTTCTCAAGGGAATCTCCCGCGCAACAGGTAATTGGCACAGAACATGGTGAAAATGCTGATAAGCAAACACATCAAAGCAACGGACAGATGGTAACATGAATTTTAACTTTTGTCATACGATTTGCTAGAGGACTTGCTTTTCGACAATGGTGTGATCATGGTATTTAAAAAACACGGTGGCTCTAAAGTTTTAAGATACGATAGCCAATGCATGTAGAACCATGCTCTTGAGACTAAGTTCTTTCGCCCTCAATAACTTCAATAATTCACCCTGGTTCTAGCAGAGCTCCGCATTAAAATCCAATATTTCTCATGGGCCTATCCATGAGGTATTCAAGCGTGTGATAGAAATTTTATCGCAGAGTGAATCATTAATAGCATTAATTAAACCTAAAACATTTGCACAAAAAGTCGACCCAATAAAATCTTCATAGCAAGAGACGTAGTTTTCACCAAACCAAATAAAGGGATTATGGTTAATACTAGATTCATCTTAGACATGAGTGATTTATGTGTGATTAAGGCTCATATATGAAAGAGTTATATTTATTAGGTCTCCGTATATCACATGAGTAAAGACTTGATAATCAAAACTAGCTTTTCAAAGGGAAACGGAATATTAACTTGGTTAACTCCGTTCGACCATATCACTGGCCAAGAAGTCTCAAAGAATTTCCAAAGAACTAAACTTTACTTGATTCAGCTTACTGATTCACTTAACACTCACGACTTTTGCTACCGGGACTCATTCTCAGCACACTTATGCCATGTGTTTCGCACAGAAACCAGTTGATCATTCACGACCAGAGATAATTAGCAACTCTACCACTTCAGTAACATCGGGGTTTAGGCGAATTTTACCGCAGAAAACAAACGGGCGACTTTTTTTTTTTTTGGATGGTCAAAACCCAACAGCAGAGCGGCTTCGCTTCACCCAGCTCTCAGCAAAGTTCACTCTTCCGCTCAGCACTTCTTCCTACTCAAAAACTTCTCGAAGGCGTAGACAAACTAAAGCGAGGGGCAAGCATCGCCAGACCCACATTGCCACACCAGTTAGATCCCACAGCTAAATAGACATCGTCAATTTCCGGTCGGGTAAAAGACTAAATAGACATGCATAGTAGCCCGTGTTCAACTGTAGCCGTAAGTCTGTAATGCGATCAAGAAGGGGGCAAAGATAGATGAAGACGAGCGCTTTTGCCTGGAGAAGGAGAAGATGAAGCCAGAAGCGAGATGACGAGCACGAACGATGGTCGGTCCTGAAGACCGGTTGTCGATCGGAATCCGCCGTGGCCGAGCACAGCAATTGGAGGGAGTGCTGGACGGGCTGGACCTGTGGAGCGAGCGGGGGTTATACGTACGCTACGGCGTCATCAATTCGGGTCGGGTCGGGTCGGACTATACCCGCCGCGGTCCGCTGGTTTGGAATTGGACTGAAATCGAAAAAATTTCGATACATTGCTTTTCTATATTCTTTTTTTTTATGTGAAGAATTTTGTTTCTCGCTCCGATTTTATTTCTCTTTTTTTATTTTTTCCAAATCGAGTCTTTGCTACTTTTCATTTTTCTAATCTAGTCACCCTATTAAATCCATTTGAGGTGATTGTAAGCAATGCTCGAGCATGAAAATGAAGGAATGTTGTTCTTTACCCACGATCTCATTTGTTTTTTAACATGAACTCAAGTTTTGGCCTCGAAAGTTATCGTCCATGTCACACTCTGGCATCGCTCGATTGCCATGTTCACTTGATTTGGTTGGACTTGACAGCGGATAGACACGATTGGATAATTTGTGAAAGCAAAACAAATTTCGCTACAAAACCTAAAAGCAAAAGGACCTGATTATAGAAATCATAACCAAAAAATTAGAATTTTGCAATCTTTCAAATTTTTTTTCCACCGCAAACACGTAACCTCTACTACTTTGATCATCTTTACCGGGGATGGCAATTCTCACCTTGTACCCTCTTTTCTCCCTCGAAAATAACAGTCGAATGGTCTAGCGTCATTTCTTTTTTGTCAGTATAAATATGACATTTTCCACAAAAAGAGACGAGTGCTTGTTTATTTCGAGTATAACACAATTCGAATAGTCACACAAATTTTCACTTGTGAGCTGCATTAGAAAATAAATCTTATCATCGCAACACTTAGGCAAACGACTTGAATGAAAGAAATGCGCGAGGGAGCGATATTCCTCGTAATTTTTTTTCTTTTTTGGGCCCAAATCGAAATCTGAAATCGGCTCCCAGAATTCTTTTGGCTAATCATATACGATGGCTCTTTTGTTTTTTTTCTCTGTTTAATTGGGGCCAATTAAGATCCCGATCTCTCTCTCCCCCGCAGATCAACGGCTGGGAACGCCACAGCAGTTGGAACCGATCATCCAACGTCCCGAAAGGGAGCCCCAGCTCCGCTCCGAAAAAAAAAAAAAGGGAGAAAACTAGCCGTTACGAAGAGCGCCCCGCAGGACAGAAACCCTCAACGTTCCATTCCTTTCCTTTTCCCATTCTCTCCTTCTCCTCCTCCTCCTCCTCCTTCCCTCTTCGCTCTTCTCATTAACTCCTCCTCCTTCTCCTGCATCATCAATTCACCCAAATCTCTCTCTCATCTCTCTCTCTCTGCGTAAAATCCCTAAATCCTGAATTCGATTCCTTCGTGCCGATCCTTTCGTTCCTGTTGTGGTCGATGACGATGGATTCAGTCCACAAGAGTTGCTCGTCGGCGACGACGCCGGTGAAGGAACCGAGGGGGGCGGCGTCGTCGTCCAGGTCGAAGCATCAGTCGCAGGAGGCGACGAAGCTGTCCGAGAACGTGAACCCCAACCTCTCGCACGCCAGCCCCGGCCCCAGGGCGGCCGCGGCCGCCAGTTCCCCTGCCGCGGCGGCGGCGGCCAAGTCGGGCAAGTCGCAGAAATCGGCCTCCAAGAACCCGAATCCGGCGAGCAATTGCTGCTCCCCCAACAGGAACAGGATCCGGGATCGGAAGTTCGTCCGGGCGAGGAGGAACGCCAGGAGAGGGGAGGCCGTGGGGCCGAGGGGGGCGGCGGCGGCGTGCAAGTGCAAGGAGAAGGCCGGGAAGAAGTGTCTCTGCGTGGCTTATGAGAGCTTGAGGGCTTCGCAGGAGGAGTTCTTTAAGAGCAAGGATGGTGAGGGCGGTGAGTTGATTGAACTGGGGGAAGAGATGGAGAATCGGTTGATGATACATGACTTGGGGAATGAAGAGGAGGGGTTTCAGGGGAAAACTGAGGGAAATGGGTCGTCTCCGCTGGAGGATCTTGAATTTTGTGAGCTGGGCGAGATTGATGCTGCTTCGGTTCAAGTCGGGGTTTCCACGGTGAAGAGGAGGAGGGACAAGTTGATGGAAGAGGCGAGGAAGAGTGTGCCTGAGAGCGGCTGCGGGAGAGTGATGCATCTGGTTAAAGCATTCGAGAATCTCTTGAGGATACCGAATCCGAAGGAGGCGGATTTGAAGGACGAGATAGAGGTGGCTGAGGAGCAGAGTAGGAAGAAGGTGATGAGCTGGGCGCTGCCGGGATTGCCGCCTCCGAAGGCCCCGGAGACAGAGGTGTCTTCGTCTTCCTTCTCTCCGTCGGAGTTGCACTTGACAGCCGAGAATCTGGGCCTGGATTCGCGGGCTTCTCTTTCGTCTTCGTGGGACAGCAGCCAAGGAAGGTTTGTTAAACACTAGCGCAATTGTACTGAGCTTTATATGTTGAGGATATCTTTCTGGGCCTATTTTGGGATTTATTCTGTAGTTTTGCCTTCTGACTGGGTTGATTTGTCTGTGACTTCTAGCGTTTCGAGCAGAACTTCTAATGGGGGTCGGAGAAGCCGTAGAAACGTATGGAGTTTCCTCTGTTATTAGTTTTTAGTTCGAACGTGGTTGGAAATTCACCTTGATAATTTGGTTTAGGCAACGTATTGATCTTCTGTTCTTGTGTGTGATTTTAGAGCCTCGAATCATATGGGACATTGGGTGGAAGTAGATGGAAGAAGAAACAGCTGAGAGTCACCAGCCAAAAGCCTTTTCAGCTGAGAACTGAGGTAAGCAACTGGAAATTACCTTGATGTGCCAAAACTATATAGAAGGGCCGCCAAACTGACTGACTGCGATTTGCTATTGGTCATAACTGTGTGCAGCAAAGGGGAAGAATGAAAGAGGAGGAGTTCATGAAGAAGATGCGAGAGACTATGGTTGAGGAAGAGAGACTGAGGATACCGGTTGCGCAAGGTCTGCCATGGACAACCGATGAACCCGAGGTGAGGTTCATCTTTCCATAGAAAATCTGCAAAACAGTTTAATTTTTGTCATATGGTACTTTTGTGGGAATAGGGCGCCAAACATGCCTTCTTATACAAAGCATCGAGAGAAGGGAATCGTTAATTGGGGATTTTGTTTGCAACTGGTCTTTTTAAAGCATAATTTTACTGCCTTATACGTAAATCCAGATCCATTTAGAACTTGTTATGCTCTGAGGCTTCAAGTTCTAAGAACATTTCTAGACCACTGTTCTTCATCGGTGTGCTGTTTTTTTTTTCCCTCAGTATCTCATCAAACCTCCCGTAAAGGAGAATACAAGGCCACTCGACCTGAAGCTACACAGTGATATGCGGGCAGCAGAGCGAGCTGAGTTTGACCACCAGGTGCTCCTGCCTTAATGTCGACACACTTTTCATGCCTTAGATATTTGATAATGCAAAACTAACATCAATCATGTTCTGTACTCTCTCTGTGTTCTTCAGATAGCAGAAAAGATGAGCTTGATCGAGCAATACAAGATGGAGAGGGAGAGGCAGCAAAAGGTACATAGTGTATGATAAGAATTAAGCCTTGGTTTCACTTCTTTTCTCATTAACAAAATCAATCTCAGCTCTCTTTTTCTCTCTCATAGTTGGCAGAAGAAGAAGAAATCAGAAGGCTGAGAAGAGAACTCGTGCCCAAGGCTCAACCCATGCCATATTTCGACAGGCCTTTCATCCCAAAGAGGTAAGGTTGTACACTGAAGAAATGATGAAGGTTCTTCATAGGTGTTCCAACTTTTTATAAAAAACTAAACACTAATCAATCTAACAGTGGCGTGCGTTATAAGTTGACTGAATTTAGCTTAGGACTCCTCTTCTGTTTTTCCCTTTTCAGACTCCATTCAGCTCAAGTGGCTATCTTCTTATGATTTCACATCGGTCATCTTTACTGTTGAAAGGTTATGTGAGACAATATTAGATGAATTTGGTGACTTATGTTATGAGATCTTTTGTTTCGAAAGGAAAGAATTTCTGTTAATTCTACTCAGATCAAACGGCTACTTTTCTTTGAAGACACTGTAGATTGGGACAGTGGTTGACGCTGCAATTGAATTTCCTCGCTTGTGCGCAGGTCGTCGAAAAACCCAACTATCCCAAGAGAACCCAAGTTTCACATTCCTCAGCAGAAGAAGATCAAGTGCTGTTTATCATGGAATGACATGAGCCCCTACACATACCATGAATGTGCCCACGAGGATATGCAGAAGTGAACTATAGAATTCTTTGCTCTGTTAGTTACCAATAATATTGTTCAGCATATTCATTCTTTCTCGAAAATATGTAAATCAAGCAACAATAAAGTTGCGAGTTTTGATTGGACTTTCAATCTTTTCTCATCTCTCTGCTTTCGCCGGAGAAATATGGCAACACGGAACTTGTAGAGAACAGCAAATTTCCCTTGCCCAATAGACGGTACCGACACATCATGGAACAGAGGAGCGCGTCTGATGTGCATATCAGCAGGCTCAGTTAATAGTATACTTGTTAAACGGGTGGGTCGGGTCTGGTTTGGATCGGATCATAAATGGTTCGACCAAAATTGACCTATTAACCCGTTTATGATCCATTTATTCATAGTGTAAATATCCCGACCCATACCCGACTCATACCCAATCCATACCCGATCGGACCCATTATGCTAAAACACTTTTATATTTAACATAATCTAGGAATACTTGTTTCTTATGATTTTTTTTAAATTATACTGCTAAAACATTTTATGCAAAACAAAGCTAGTGAAAAATTTTTATAATTTTTTTTAAATTTAGATTCTGTTTGTTTTGCGAAAAATGCGACATTTCTAGAAAATATTTTCCATAAAGTCATTATCCAATAAAATAAAAAAATTTCTGACGTTTGGCTGAAATATAAAAATAAACTAGAAAATATTTTTCGATATTTGGTATATAAAATCTGATTTGATTTTACTTTGTGCATTCATTTTAATAATATTAATATATTTTTATTTTTTAAATCAAATTTTTAATTATTTTTTATTTTTATTTTTTTTGTTTTTCCTTTATTTTTGGCCGATCGCAGGCCACCGTGGCGGCGATCGACCATAGGCGAGGACAAGCTCGCCGGAGTCGACGAAGCTCATTCTCGCCGATCTGACGAGGCTCCAGCTCGCCCGATTCCGGCTAGCCGAGCCTTACCAGCCTTAGGTGAGGCTCCACCTCGCCAAATCCGGCGAGGTCGAGCTTGCCCGAGGCCAGCAAGCTCGAGTCTCGCCAGATCGACGAGGTTGGAGCCTCGCCACAAGTCGGCGAGGCCTCAGCTTCGCCGGAATCGGGCGAGCTCGAGGCTCGCTAGATCGGCGAGGCTCGAGCCTCGCCGGCCTCTGGCGAGGTTGTCCTGCCCCGGTGGCCAGTCGCCGTGGTTGACCACCGGCCGAATTAAAAAAAAAAGAAAAAGAAAGAAGAGAAAAGAAAAAAATAAAAGAAAAAGAGAAAAAATAAAAATAATTAAATTTCAATTTTTTAAAACAATTTTATAAAGAGAGAGAGAGAGTGTGGATGGGTTTAGTGGGTGGGTTGGACATGGGTTCCAAACTCAACTCATTTAGACCCATTTATTTTTAAACTTTAAAATTTAAAACCCATTTAAAGTTGACTCTTTAAAATTAAAGTGACCCATATATGACCCATTTATTTTTTAAATGGGTCATATATGGGTTTAAGATCCATTTTGACACCTCTAGTTAATAGGAAAAGTCACCCTCTTCTGCCACCATTCCATGAATACTTGTCTCTGTGTTTGGGTGTGAAATTGGTTCTTATCTTAGGCTCCATTCGTTTGACAGAAAATATTTTCCTAGAAAATATTTTCCGGATTTTTCGGTGTTTGGGGGCGGAAAACATTTTCCCCTGGAAAACATTTTTCCTTCAATGAGGGAAAACATGATCAAATTGGCGGAAAATGATTTCCGCTTTGTAAAAGCGGAAATCATTTTCCGCCAAACTCCTCCTTCTCCCCTCCGATTGCCATCGCCACCACCGCCGGCCGCGCCGTCGCCGGTCGTCGGCGAAAAATATTTTCCGAAACCTTTTCATATTGGTCGCCGAACACTGGAAAATTATGTTTCGGGAAAACAATTTCCAGGAAAATGACTTCCGGGAAAACATTTTCCAAAAACACAATATTTTCCGCCAAACGAACGGAGCCTTTAGACACCTATTCCATGAAAACTTGAAATAGTTCAATAGTTCAGCCATCAAAACATTGATGGAAAAACCACCCGCTTGGGTGGCGCTGCTGGAGTGCGCACTCTTCCTCTCTCAAAAGGTTGAGTGTTCGAATTCCGGACGCCGCAGGGTGACTTAACCGGTGGCACGTGTGTGGTGGCTAGCACGTGTCGCCCCCAGAGTTTACTCCCCGGCTGTCGGCCGTGCGGGGGTTCCCTGGGTTATCAAAAAAAAAAAAACATTGATGGAAAAAACACTTGTCATCAAACTTGTGAGCATGTTTTTTTTTTTGGTCGGTTTGTGAGCATGTTGACTTGGACTTTCTTAATCTTCAAGTTCTTTATTTGTGTTTGGAGTTTGGTATGTCTTCGGACAGCAAGTATTTCAATCGGGGGTATTTCCAATTAGATGTTTGTTAAATGTGGAGGTAACCCTTGTGATCGAGAAACTGTTTTAAAAATATAAACCATAACGTATGATGAGGATCATCACTAATTATCTTTTGGCATTACTCAAACCATAAGAAATGCACAGTCATGTTGGATGATCCTTTTGAAATATACTACAATCTTTTTTTTTTATTTTGATGATGGGCTCGGCTGTTTATTTAAACATCATTATTTTATTTTATTTTATTTTATTTTTTTGATGATCGAGATGTCCGCGCGGCCGGCGAGCTTGCGCTCAAACCAGCGCTGAAGCCCGACTAGTCCTCGGGGGGCTAGCGCAGCATCCCACCGCCACGACTCTCCACTTAAATCACCGGCACCTACGAGTTTTGAACCCAGGACCTCTCGTGAAAGGAACTGAGCGCAAACCATCGCAGCTACCGATGGGTGAGTAACATCATTATTTTATCATTTTATCATATATGGATAAATTGAAAATTTAAAATAATGAGCCTTTAATTTAGTTTTGCGTGCTTGTTGACTTGTAATTTCAGATATAAATAGTAACAATGATCTCTAATTAAACGCTTAATCATAAAGTCATCACCAATTATGCACTTACAAATATAAAAAATTGCCTAATTAGTTCAAAAATATATTTTTTTCCTTCATTTGCTAAAATTTATTTTTTGAATCTTTAAATGCTCATTTATTTGTAAAATGACGTGTAATTTTTCTAATACTTCTCTAAAATCATTTATTCATCAAATATGGAAAACACGGCACTCATGTATGTATTTATATTACTAATCTCATGAATCAGGTAAAATGCAAGTTTTAATCGTAGTGAATGGTGCAAAAACATGTACTTAGTGATGTTGCGAACCAAACTTGTGTCTAACACTAATCTTCAACACTTAAGGCACGCCAGCGGGCTGCAGTGACATGTTTGTACATCTGTGGATGGACTTGAGTAGTTACGACTCAAACTAATTCTATGACGGTCGTGAAACTGTTATGATAACACCAAAAGGAGCTAGTTACAATGGTTGGTTGCCCTTCCCCACCCTTCAAATTATCAAAAGGGAAAAAAAAACACTACATTCCAACACAGTTTGGGCAAGATAATCCGACTTCGATTGACTACTAGTGAGGACGTTTCTTGCCCGCGACTAAACATGAGCGACTTCTGTAGGGCCACGAAAATGGCACACCCAGGATCACCATAATCAGAAATCGAAACACGATGATGGAGAAATTGTTGATTTGCGTACCTGGTTTGGAATCCATCGAACTTGACGCGGAATTAGCGACGGTTTCCCGAACACGAACTCAAGTTCTTCTCCCCTATCCCTTCGTTAGAACACTGGCCTAATGAGATTGCCACTCACGAGATGAAAGTTCTCTCTAAATCCGTATGTGAGTCAAAATGTGCATCATCAGGTTAGGGGAGGGACTTGAGCGCTATTTATAGAGTCTTCGACCACGGGCCCTCTCATTAAGGGCCGGGCCGTACTCGGCCCACACCAGCCAGCCCCATATTAGACTTATTAAGAACCCATATATCTTACCTTTATTAGACCAAACTAATTCAGTCAATTTCAATTAATGAAGCCCACATTAGGAAATTCTTACATTCTCCCACTTGGGCGATATTAATTGAAAGAGAACTGTGTGCGCACCCTTATATTGGTCTAGAGATTATTCTTAATAGTCAATCCGATCCCATAAAGTCTCGAACACCGAATCATGGCGGTAACTGCATGTACTCACGCAGAGCCTTTCATGGTCACGAGTGCTTTCAACTTTACTGATATGGATTCAATATGGTAGTGTGTCAAATGGACAATACCTCATAATGAGTGATACTTCATGTGTTATCCATTTTGTTAGTCCAAATTCTCTCTCCTTAAGTGTCACAAAACCTAGTGTGTCACCAGAGAATATCCTTTATGGTTCCAACGAACCTTCATATGTCTTAGCTTGATAGTTAACTGTACTTTATGTGTAACAAGACATATTGTTAAGGCTAATACCAAGAATGCCCCATAGCCTGTACTCAAGGTTTACACAACGCCTCGAGATTTTCATCAAATATATGTACTCAACTTGATAAATCTACATTCACAAATACCTCATTGAATGCAAAAGAGTTGATACATATTTAATTATTACAAAAATGTAACAAAATCATATACAAACTTCATAAGAGCAACATAAAACTAAACAGCTCCCACTAATTGACAGTATCCCATGATACTCCTAAGCCCATGTTAATGACATGTCGATCAAATACACAAGGGCGAAGGCCTTTAGTTAGCGGATCTGCAATCATATCATCTGTTGAAATGTGCTCTACTGCAATGTCACCATCCTGAACTTTTTCTTTTATAGTCAGATACTTGACCTCCATATGCTTAGACCTCTTGAGACCTCTGTTGTTGTTAACAAACAACACTGCAGAGTTATTGTCACAATACAACTGTATGGGCCTATCCACAAAATCAAATACGGTCAACTCCTTAATGAGGTTTCGGAGCCAAATTGCCTGAGTAGCGGCCGAAAAGCATGCTACAAACTCCGCTTGCATGGTAGAGGATGTCATTGATTTCTGTTTCTCACTTTTCCATGATACTGCACCTCCTGCTAACTTAAAGATGTAACCTGTTGTCGACTTCTTTTCATCCTGATAGCCAGCAAAGTCTAAATCCGAATACCCAACTAGCTGTAGGTCCTGAACATGTTTGTAAATCAGCATATAGTCTTTTGTCCTCTTTAAGTACCTTAAAACCTTCTTGGCAGCAACCCAATGATCGTGTCCTGGATTTGACTGATATCTGCCTAAAAGTCCTGTTGCAAAAGCAATATCTGGTCTAGTACATACTTGAGCATACATAATACTCCCAAGTGCACTAGCATAAGGTACATTCTTCATTTGGGCTTTTTCAAAATCTGAATGAGGACATTGTGACAGACTCAACTTATCACATTTACAGACAAGAGCAATTCCTGGCTTACATTGCTGCATGTTGAATCTTTCTAAAATACGATCAACATATGCCCTCTGAGATAAACCCAATAGTCGGCGAGAACGATTCCTATGAATCTCAATGCCAAGGACAAAAGACGCCTCACCAAGGTCCTTCATATCAAAGTTCTTTGACAACATCCGCTTTGTCTCATGCAGTAAACCAAGGTCACTGCTCGCAAGTAGGATATCATCTACATAGAGTATAAGGAAAATGAATTTCCTCCCACTGACCTTGCAGTATATACACTGATCTACTTTGTTCTCAACAAAACCAAATGAAGCGACAACACTATAAAACTTCAAGTACCATTATCTAGAAGCTTGTTTGAGACTATAAATAGACTTTTTCAGTCTACATACAAGCGTACCTGAATCATTTGCTGCAAAACCTTCGGGTTGCATCATATAGACTTCTTCATTAAGGTCTCCATTGAGAAAGGCAGTTTTAACATCCATCTGGTGTAACTCCATATCGAAATGAGCTACTAATACCATGATCACTCTGAAAGAATCTTTAGAAGAGACCGGAGAAAAAGTTGCTTCATAGTCTACTCCTTCTCTCTGAGTGAAACCCTTGGCTACCAGTCTGGCTTTAAACTTCTCAATCTTTCCTTTAGGGTCCCTTTTAGTCTTATACACCCATTTGCAGCCAATAGGTCTATGACCTTCGGGCAATTCAACAAGTTCCCAAACTTCATTACGCTTCATAGACTGCATTTCATCTCTCATTGCATCCAACCACAGTTCTGATTGAGGACAAGAAACAGCTTCCGAATAAGTCATTGGATCAGCCACAGAACCGATATCGTAGTCTTGCTCTCCTATATAGACTAAATAGTCCGGTGGTATAGCTGATCGTCTCTCCCTAATGGATCTCCTTACTGGAACAACAACAGCCTCATCCTGGACCTGAGAGCCTTGAGGAACTTCATTAGGAGCTGTCTCGACAACAGGATCCCGAGCCTCAACAGGTTCAGTCTGTGGTGTGGGAGTTTCCATAATTATCTGTATGGGAGGAGATAAAGATACAATATTACCCACCGTACTATTATTCTCAATAGTCTGTGAGCAGCTACTTTCTTCGGCCACATCAAACTCCAAAAACTTGGCTGTCTGTGATTCCACAATTCTTGTGCCTCCATTGGGATTATAGAACCGATATCCCTTCGAATGATCCGGGTAAGATACAAAGTAAAACCGAGTGGTTCTGGAGTCCAACTTACTTAATGTTGGATTATACAACTTCACTTCTGCAGGACATCCCCAAACCTTAAGATGGTTTAAGCTAGGCTTACGTCCGGTCCATAACTCAAAAGGAGTCAATGGAACAGCTTTAGTAGGTACACGATTTAGAATGTACAAAGCTGTTTTCAAAGCTTCACCCCACAGAAAACCAGGTAAATTAGTCCTACTAATCATACTCCTCACCATTTCCATAAGGGTGCGATTGCGCCTTTCGGCCACACCATTTTGCTCAGGACTCCCAGGCATAGTAAACTGAGCCACTATCCCAGAATCCTCTAAGTATTTGGCAAATGGCCCCTTAAGCTGTCCGGCATCGCCATGCTTGCCATAATACTCTCCACCTCGGTCAGATCTAACAACCTTTATGACTTTTCCCAACTGTCTCTCGACTTCAGTCCGAAAAATCTTGAACTTGTCAAGAGACTCGGACTTTTCTTTAATCAAGTACAGATAACCATATCGAGAATAGTCATCAATAAATGTGATGAAATAAAAATTTCTACATAAGGTTGCCGTATAGGGTCCACTTATATCGGTGTGAATGATCTCCAACAAGTTAGAACTTCGGACGGCAGTTTTCTTCCTTATCTTGGTCATTTTACCTCTTCAACAGTCTACGCATGTCTCTAAATCATTTTTAAGAGCAGGCAGGATGTTAGTCTTTATCGGCCTTTCTACTCTATCCTTAGAGATATGGCCAAGCCGTTTATGCCACAATGTATAAGACTGTTCCTTAGGTAATGTTCTCTTAGAAACAACCTTTTCAGCCGTATAAGCGACGTATATGTCATTGGGAGACAAACACAATCTGTACAATCCGTTGGACATATAACAGCACCCAACCTTATTTGAATTAAGAGACAAAGAAATAACATTGTTCTTGATTTCAAAAGAGTAGCCAGACATGTCCAAACACGATACGGAAACTAAGTTCCGTCTAAACGAAGGTACATAGAAAGTGTCTTTCAACATTAATCTAAAACCAGAGTCTAAAATCAAGATTATATCTCCCACAAACACAACATCAGCTTTCTCGTTGTTTCCCACAGTGAGTCTTGATTCATCCTGATTTGGCTTCCTCCGGTTTATGAATCCCTGTATGGTAAACGCAACATGATTAGTTGCACCGCTATCGAGCCACCAAGAACTGGATGGTGCTTCTGATAGGTTGGATTCACAAACAAGTGCCAAAAAATCATTACATGTAGGCTCACGTTTGGACAACCAAGTTTTAAACTTTGCACAATCCTTCTTTATGTGACCTTTCTTCTTACAAAAGAAGCAGTGGTCACCATTCCTTTTGAAGGATGTCTTCTTTGGACCCATATTGTCAGATTGACCGGTAGTGTCATGAGTACCTTTATGAGTACGATTTCTGGACTTCTTATTCTTCCTTTTGTGGGAACTAGAAACATATAAGGCTAGATGCCCTTTTTCCTTCTTAAGTTTTTCTTCCTCTGCCACCACCCTTGCTATCAAGTCATTAACTGACCAAGTCTCATCTTGGGAATTATAATTTGTCTTTATAATCCCAAAATCAGGTGGAAGGGTGTTTAGGGCTTGATGCACAATGCAAGCATCAGGAATGGAAACATTAAGAGCTTGAAGCTTTGTCTTTAGGTCTATCATCCTAAGGACATAATCTCTAACCCCAGCAGTACCATCATACTTCATATTGAAGAGCCTTTGAAAAAGTGTACCAACCTCAGCATTAGATGAAATACGGTTTCTGGCCTCTAAGGCTGCCATCATTTCCTTAGCAGTACAGTCAGCTGGCAAACCACTTTTCAAGTGTTCTTGAATGGATTTCTTCATTGTCAATAAACAAATCCGATTGCTCTTTTCCCAGGCAGCATAGTCCGTTTTCTCAGCTTCAGTACTGGTGGCCATGATATCTGCCGGCTTATCCTTTGTAAGAGCAATGTGAACATCTGCCAGCTCCATTCCAAAAAGAAAATCCTCTTTCCATTTCTTAAAGTTCAACCCAGTAAGGACCTCAATTGAAATGGAATTGCCGTTTACAGAAAAGGTGACTGGAAAACAAATAAACAATACAATCAGCATCATGTGAATACTTATATAGAGAATTACATACATCATCACATAATCACCTTTGGGCAGAAAATATGACATGCAGTTGTACATTCTCCACATGACAGCGGCCATGAGAACATATTCTAATCTTTCGCGAAATCACCACCTTTGGGTGTATGAACCACTAAGATCAGTCATTTCTCAAGCACATGCTATACATGTACCCCTCCATGAACTAATACAAGATCACCTCTTTTGGGAGTATAATCACGTAATAGACCAGGAGACATCCCACCACAATATGAGACTGATATCTCTCAAACCCAGTCAAGTGTGCCACTTTGGCGGTCACAACTTAACTGAATCCTTGAAAATCTCTCATACCAAGGATATAAACTTTATGTATCACATTTACTATATACATGTAATCCTAGACGTAAAGACAGGGGCGTATGTCTCTGAAATTACATGTCATGCTAATTATACTGTTCCATTCATTGATAGACAATGAATAACACTCTACACAGTCCTTATTTGGTGATATACATGTGAGCTACTATATGTATTTCCGAAACCATAGAGAAATACATGAAAATACGCAAAAATACCCCAAAAATACGCGTACATAGGGTTCTATACATATTTTCACATCTTTAAAAGCTTCAAACATGTAAAATAAATACACCACAATGTAGAGCATCTCAATACGAGCGCGTAGATACCAAGATCGTCCAAAACGGACGTCGGACGCGCCCTCACGCGCCGCCGGAAGGCGTGGCGAGTGCGCGCGCGTACAACCGGTCTGACCGGTTCACCGGTCCAACCGGTCAACGGTCAACGGACCGGTTGACCGGTCGGGTCGGGTCGAAAATCCGGGTCGGGTCAACGACCGGGTCGGGTCAGGATCCGGGTCAACGGATCCGCGCCCTCTGACGTCATGCTGACGTCAGCATATGGTTACGGGCGACAAACGCGCCGGTTGGACACGGCCGCGCGTGGCCGTCACGCGCCGCCGCGCCTAGGGCGCGTGCAGGCGCGTGACGGCGCGTCCGGCCTCCTCCGGCGACGTGCCGCCCACCATTTTTCTCGTCTCAACGAGTAGATTCTAAATATGTAATAAAATTTAACTTTCATCGAATAAAAAAATTTCGAAACTGGGCAAAAACCTCTCGGACAAAATGAAAAACGATTCTAACCCGCATGTTTCGGTTCTAATCTATGGCAGGCTCTGATACCAAATGTAGGGCCACGAAAATGGCACATCCAGGATCACCATAATCAGAAATCGAAACACGATGATGGAGAAATTGTTGATTCGCGTACCTGGTCTGGAATCCATCGAACTTGACGCGGAATTAGCGACGGTTTCCCGAACACGAACTCAAGTTCTTCTCCCCTATCCCTTCGTTAGAACACTGGCCTAATGAGATTGCCACTCACGAGAAGAAAGTTCTCTCTAAATCCGTATGTGAGTCAAAATGTGCATCATCAGGTTAGGGGAGGGACTTGAGCGCTATTTATAGAGTCTTCGACCACGGGCCCTCTCATTACGGGCCGGGCCGTACTCGGCCCACACCAGCCAGCCCCATATTAGACTTATTAAGAACCCATATATCTTACCTTTATTAGACCAAACTAATTCAGTCAATTTCAATTAATGAAGCCTACATTAGGAAATTCTTACAACTTCATCCTCCCAACCAACTGTATCCCGGAGTCTTTAAAGCTCCATTGGCCGCCATGGTTTGCTCCATCTCATTCGCTTCATCTGTCCGACCTGCAGCGATGTAAATATCGCGAAGAAGAATATAATAACCTCCTTTACGAGGATTCAATTCCAATAGCTTCTGCACCACCCTCTCACCCATCTCGACGTCGCGATAAGTCCGGCATGCCGCCAGGAGAGACCCCCAAACGACGTCGTTGCTTGGCATAGGCATGCCGATGATCAAGTTATATGCTTCCTCTAACCTTCCGGCCCGGCCTAACATGTCTACCATGCATCCATAGTGCTCGACACCCGCTTCGATGCCGTAATCCCTCTGCATACGCCCAAATAGCCTGTACCCTTCATCGACCAGTCCTTTATGCGCATAAGCAACAAAAAGGGCCAGAAACGTCGCCTTGTCAGGCTGCGTATTGGACTGAATCATACGTTGGAACAAGTCTAGAGCATCTTCTGCATCACCATGGTTTGCACAGGCCAAGATCATGCAGTTCCATGTGATCAAACTTCTCCGCCTCATGCCATTGAACACTTGCCATGCCCGTTCCATGCATCCGCATTGCGCGTACATGTGAATCAACGCGTTGCTCAGCGAAACCATCCACCCGAACCCATTCTCCTCAATGTAACCGTGGATCACTAACCCTGTCTCGCCATCCTTCAAGTTCGAACAAGCGGCGATCACACTCACCATAGTGACCTCATCCGGCCACACTCCTGCTTCCCTCATGTCCAAGAATAATTCCAGGGCCTCCCTCGAATGGCTTGCCTGCGAATATGCTGAAATCAAGGCAGTCCAAGAAACCACGTCTCTCTCAGGCATCACGTCGAACACCTCCCTCGCAAGTTCCAGCTCCCCAGCTCTCACGTGAGCAACCACCAAGCCGGACCAGGAAACAACATCGACCGCCCAGGTCTCGTCGAACACTCTGCGAGCGCCTGCGGGCATACCTCTCGTCGCGTACATGTGGATCAAAGCATTCTTGACGAACAGATGCCCAGAGAATCCAAGCCTCACCACAAGCCCATGGATATCATCGCTCCTCCCTTTCATTCTAGACCGCGCTTTCAGCAGGAATGTGAAGGAATGCCCATCTGGGTCGACCCCGTTACGCCTCATCTGATTGAACAGGTCGACGGAGGCACAAGGCCGCGAGCTACCGGCGTACCCGCGAATGAGGAGGTTGTGGAAGAACGTGTTCGGGTGAGGAATTTGGTCGAACAGGCGGTGCGCATACCGCAAGTCGCCGGACGGGGACACCGCCGCGAAGCGGAAGATCTTCGCGAGGACCATGGGGTGGTCGTGGAGGTGGGAGCGAAGGGCGCGGGCGTGGATCTGCGCGAGGCCCTGCATGGAGAGGCAGGTCTCGGTGAGGGAAGCCAGAGCGGACGCGAGACCAAGTGGTGCTTGGGCTCCGCATTGCTGCTGTACCCGAATCATGGGTCATTTGCATATGCTGAGCTTGAGGCCGAGGGCCGTTCCTTCTTCATGCTAAGCGTCTTCATCGATCCTCTCGATCCTTCTCGGAAGCGCAGCACAGGCAAGACATGATCTTGACAAGAATCGCAGGACAATCGAGGAACGTTGAAATCGCACGAAAAGGACACTCCGACGTGACTAAAGGTTTGTAACTTCTCATCAGAAACGCTTCAGAACTGTAGATTAGTTATTAACAACTCCTGAACCAGTTCACGCAAGTTTGAACTTATGGCTCACTTCTCTCTTATAGTAGAGCAAACATTCATGTATAGTTAGTGACTTGTTTGTCAAATAGTGTCATATTATGCCAATTAAGGAAAAAAGCAATCATCTGAGACGAAGCGCTTGATTAGCAGAGATGCTCAATTGTCTATTTAATGCAAGACCGCCAGTAGTAGGAGAAGGATATTTAGATGCTAGTTGGTTAACTAGCACAATCTGATAGCAAGTCGACATTTGGATGAGCTTTTCAATCTTGCAAATGGTGCAAGTCTCATGGGCATCAAAGAAGCAAACGTGTATAACCCATTCAACGAACAAATATGAATTTATTGCATTATCGAGGGCTAATAACAAGGCCAAATGGCCGCGGAATTTGCTATGGGATAAAGAGTTGTGGCCACAATCAATGGTAGCCATATTTTTACATTATGATAAAGAGGCAAAAATGTCTAAGGCATACGGTTAAATATACAATAAAAAATCTAGACATTGGCTTGCAACATGAGTGTGTTCGATAATTAATTACTAACGGAATTATTTTAGTAATATACGTTAGGACAAATAATAGCTTGGCTAATCTATTTACTAAGGGACTATCGAGAGGTTTAATTAGCATTACAACTAAAGGAATATAATTTAGACCAATTAACAATAGTCAAGCATAGTGGAAACCCAATTGTCAAAGTTTAATGGGTACAACAAGCTATTGTATCTTGACAGTGATTGAGTACTAGGGTACAAGGTTCATACTCAAGGAAAACTAGGAGGACGAGTATAAGAAACTCTTAATGAAGTTTAAGGTTTTGGCAAGGCAAGTAATAATTTAGAAACTTCACCCATATGAGTATAAGAAGTGGTGTCACTTCTAACAAAAGTCAGATGAACTTTTGTTTTTGTAAATGTTCATGAATGCAGGAGGAGCACAAGGCCATAAAAGTGCTACGCTATATGAAATTTCTAACCGAATGTGTATAAATTCATATGTGTGATAATTCAATTGACAAATGGAATCATGGTTCAAAGTTTTATCCACCATTGATTTCGTTCATAGAATTATTTACATTAATTGAAAATTCAAATCTCAATATATACTTCCTTGTAAATATGAATTTATGTAAATTAGTACAAATAACAAACTAAGTGGGGAATTGTTGAAATTGTTTGTTATAGTGAAAATATATGATTCTTGGTTATGAAAAAGAAATGATTGTTGACATAAAAAGTGGTGATGGTTCCTCATGAAAAGTGGTGATGGTGGAAATACGTATCTTATCCCCGGAAGATGTATTGATTGTCTATAAATAGCACCAAATCATACATTATTCATCATAATTGTTCAAAACAATGACTTCTTTTTCATGACAGTCCCTTCTTTCTCTTTTTATATACACAACTTTGATAACACATTTACAGTTAAATTTCAAAAGAAAAATTGAGTAGTTGCTGAACTCATTTTTTGTAGTTTTGGTGTATATCCTAGAGGTATATTTGTTCTAAATCCAACGGCAAGAATAGTAGGGACAAATAATACCTTAAGTGTAATGATCATCATCACGCATTAAAGTATCCAAAATCTGTAACTACCGCTCTATTTTCATCGGGAATCAAATTTCTCCAACACTTCTACCCATAACCACAATGACAAGTTGTGACATCATAAAATCATTGTATGGCATCTTATGACACTTTTCTACTTAACGACGACGATTTGTCACAAGCTTGTGCAATGCACTAGATACACTATAGAAGTGTCTTGGCATGGCGCAACAGCGGGCAGAGAATTTCTCAATGGGGGGTGGCATGATAAGTTCTGACTAGAAAAGATACATAGCTTTTTGTGCAACCGCCGTGGTGGATCCATGACCTCATATGTGGCTAGGTATTCCTATGATCATTAAAATGATACATAAGTTCGGAGCAGAGTCCAAAGACCATTAACTGGAAGAGCCACAAACATAGATTGGAAGCTCTTCCAAGCTTTGCTGTGAAAATTCATCATAGCCCCATTTAAACAGGGAGAAAGAGTCTCCTCCACGTGGAGTTGCCAAAGATAGAAACTCCTAACGGGTGAATATAATTCTTTTAGTATAAGGTCCGAGGAGGTTGTTGGAGCTAGGGAATCGTATGTCTGTATGTGAGCAGTCACTTATGATTAAAGTGTTAGAAATTCTAAAGGGACCGAACATCCTAATTTTGCATGGATGAACAAAACTCATGCACAATTAGGATCGAACATGAAAACGTGAAAATTCTTTACTAACATCTGGCCATTGATGAAGTTTGATTGATAACCTGAATCGTCGAGCGTTGAAGACGAAGGGACCTATCGAGAACCGAAACAGAACAATCACGCAAAAATTAGAAAAAAAAAAAAAGACAACGCATGAATTTACCCAAATTCACCCTCGAATAGGACTACGTCCTATAAAGAGATTTCACTATATTTTCGATTTACAGCCACTCAACTCGTTACAATGATAAAAAAAACGAGCAAAATATATATGTGCCCTAAACGGGCCCAAAACCTAAACCTATACGAAATCTCTTAATCTCGCACCATATAGGCTAGCTTAAATAAAAGCCCAAACCTGTTGAGGTTTCGGGGGCGCTGCCCCCGAGCCCTCGCCCGCTCACCAGCGAGTAGGGTAGCCGTCCACTGACCGGGCAGCGAAACCCCCGTCGGGGGGCCCTGCCCCCGAACCCTCACCCGCTGACCGAGCAGCGGGGCACCCGTGTCGGGGGCGTTGCCCCTGAACCCCCGTATTCCGCACACAGGGATCACATGTCGTCGGATAACACTTCAGTTTCCCTAAGCTTACGTGGGCGTACCCGGTATGAGAAACAAGGGTCCCCAAAGTATTCGCCAACTCCAACATTCTCCTACTTGGTGGATACTTAGCGCAAATGAGAGCCTTTCCAATATCATTCTTCTTCAATCCAATCGCAGTAGAGCACCATTCAAACTTCGCACCTGTGACGGCTTTATTAAGGAAGTCAGAACTATTTTCTACTGTATTGACCTTTACAAGCCGAACCTCTTTCTTCTCTACCTTTTCTCGGATGAAATGATATTGTATATCAATGTGCTTTGTGCGTGAGTGAAATGCAGGATTCTTAACTAAATAAATAGCCCCTTGATTATCACATCTCACCTCTATGGCACCTTGTTCAAAATCGAGCTCCAAGCACAACCGCCGTAATCATACGGCCTCTTTTCCAATATGAGTAAGAGCCATATACTCAGCCTCCATAGAAGAAAGCGCTACCACGCTTTGCCTCCTGCTCATCCAACTCAACGCAGCACCAAACAATGTGAAAACATATCCGCTAGTGGACCGTCTACTATTAATATCTCCACCCCAATCAGCATTTACATGACCTACGATATCAAGCATGTTTCCATTCCCTATACCTTCAAAACATAAAGAAAAATTCAAAGTTTCACGAAGATACCTAAAAACTCTTTTGATCACATTTCATTGTTCTCTACCTGGGTTAGACATGTATTGACTCAAGACTCCCACTGCTTGGGCATTATTCGAATACGTGCACACCATAGCATACATCAAGCTACCCACTACACTCGCGTATGGAACTCGAGCCATCTCTTCAGCTTCTTCATCCGTTTTTGGACATAGTTCCGCAGATAGCTTGTTCCTTAAAGGTATAGGGGTACCAACAGGCTTGCAGTCTATCATATTGAATTTCTTCAATATTTCTTTTTATGTATTTCTCCTGCCCTAGCCACAGCTTCCGTTTCTCACGGTCTCTCCTAATCTGCATGCCCAAAATAAAAATTGCAGGCCCCAAGTCTTTAATTTCGAACTTTTTGGCCAACAAACTCTTCACGGAATTCACCATCTTCACATTATTCCCGATCAATAACATATCATCCACATATAGCATGAGAATGACAAACTGATCGCCCGTTCTCTTCACATAAACGCAATGGTCAGAATTTGAACGCACAAAATTAAGCTGGAGCATGTACGTGTCAAACTTCTGGTACCACATCCTCGATGACTGCTTCAGCCCGTATAAAGACTTCTTCAATTTGCACACCAAATTCTCCTTTCCTCTTACTTCAAAGCCTTCTGGTTGCCTCATATATATCTCCTCCTCTAAGTCCCCATGAAGGAATGCCGTCTTTACATCCATCTGTTCTATCTCAAGATTATATGCAGCTGCTATAGACAAAACAAACCGTATCGAGGTCAATTTCGCCACGGGAGAGAAAATTTCGTCATAGTCAACTCCCTCAATCTGAGAGTACCCCTTGGCTACAAGCCTAGCCTTGTACTTCTCTACAGTCCTATCCGGTTTCAGCTTTCGCTTGAACACCTATTTACACCCAATTGCCTTTCTATCCTTAGGCAATTTACACAAGCTCAATGTTTCATTTTTATCAAGTGACTGCATCTCATCTATCATTGCGAGCTCTCCCTAATTCACATCATCCATAGATCTCGCCTCTTTTACAGAACTAGGATCATCTCCGATAATACTCAAAGCATGAAACGTACTCAAAGCACTAAGTGAGTATCGAAGTGGTACCTTTCTTTCCCGCATCGATCTCCTGAGAGTCGGCATGCTATCTGTATCCGGGTCTTCATCTGAATCTGCATCCTCGACCTTCATTAACCGAGTCCTCTTGGTCCGATTCAAAATCAGACTCTACTAGCGTGTCTTGTGAAATCATCCCCACAGTTTCAGTTTTAGGACTTTCTTCAAGCACTACCACTTTCTTGAGCTCATCACCTTTCTGTGTGCCAACCTGGGGTTGTGATTCACAAAAGGCAACATTCCTGCTGTATACAATGGTCTTTGATTCGGGATTCCATAGCTTATAGACCTTGACCCCTTCCTTGTATCCGATAAATATGTTCTTCTCAGACTTGTTGTCAAGCTTACCCCGCTTCTCCTTGGGTATATGAACATATGCGTCACACCTGAACACCCGAACATGCGACAGATTCGGCTTCTTCCTAAACACTGCCTCATATGATGTACGATCCTTCACTGATGAGGTCGGTGACCGATTCTTCAAATAAGTGGTTGTGGCTATAGCTTCTGCCCAAAATTTTGGCCCCAAACCTGCCCAACTTAGCATGCATCTTGCTTTTTCTATGAGTGACCAATTTAATCTTTCGGCTACCCCATTCTGTTGAGGCGTATATGGAATCGTCTTCTGCCTTGCAATACCATTATCCACACAAAATTACTCGAACTTATCCGAACAGAATTCACCTCTGTTATCTGTACAAAGAACCTTGATTTTCTTGCCCAATTGGTTTTCAACCAAAACCTTAAATTCTCGAAATTTCTCGAATACAACTGATTTACTTTTAATAAAATAAGTCCAACTATATCTCGAAAAATCATCTATCAACGATACATAGTACCTAGATCCTCTAATAGATGGAGTCGGAGTAGGTCTAAAGACATCGCTGTGAATCAGCTTGAGAACCTCAGTTGCTCTTGTACTAGTGTGTTGGAAGCTAACTCGGTTCTGTTTTCCATGGAGACAATGTTCACAGAACCCGAAACCCATAGAGCATTTTGGAACTCTTTCTACCATCTGACTTGAAGCTAAGGTAGGCAGTCCCTTTTCACCGATATGCCCTAACCTTTGATGCCATAACATGGACATATCATGTCCATATTCCTTGGCCTCTTCAGAAACGAACCCGCTACCAACGGTCACTGTTTCCCTGAGCAGCTTGTATAATGTCCCGTAACGGACTCCTCGTGCAATCACAATAGAACCTCAAGTCATCTTGCACGAATCCTTATCAAAGCTAAAAATAACCCCCGAATCAGCCATTGTACCGACTGATAACAAATTTCTACTCATCAAAGGTATGTGCATCACGTCTAGAATAGTCTTCACTGTGCCATTATTCATCCTCAGCTTCACCTTGCCACGCCCGACAATTTGAACTGCAGTATCATCTCCGAGCATGACATCCCCATCATTATATTGCTCATATTCACAATACTAGTGTCTATGAGGCGTCATGTGGTATGAAGCACCGGTATCAATCAACCATATATCCTTGTCTGACTACGCCATACACGCAGTAGCCAAATACATATCTCTTGTATCGACCTCCTTTTTACCCGAGGATGATTCAGCTTCTTTCTTAAAAACTGGCTTGTTTTTACAGTCCCGCTTCACATGGCCCCACTCTTGACATTTCCAGCACGGTACCCTCCTCTCCCTACTCTTCGATCGCCCACGAGATTTGGATCTAGACCCTCTCTGAGTCAGAGTCTTCTCTGTTAGCCTTCCCCTAGCCGCCAATGCCTCTTTACCGGAATCTGCTGATCCCTTTCTTCGTGTCTCCTCCGATAACAAGGCAGAACACACACTTTCATACGATAATTCCTTATCCCCACCACCGATCACTATAATCAGATTATCCCATGAATCCAGCAGTGAATAGAGTAGTGTTATTGCCTTATCATCATCTTGGAACTTAACACTGATTGATACGAGTTGACTAATCAATATGTTAAAGTTATACATATGTGTAGAAAATGAGTCGCCCTCATGCATCCGAAGATTATACAGCTTTTTCCTCAAAAATAGCTTATTAACCAATGACTTACTTTGATACAGCGACTCCAATTTCTGCCACAAATCTCTATCTGTAGGTTCGCTCATCACATTCGTTAGAATTGAGTCCGCGAGACAAAGCCGAATCAACCCTTTTGCTCTCCGATCAATCCGATCCCAGTCTTCAATCTCCTTTGGATCTGCTTGTTTGGAAGTTGAATCCGCTTCCTTCACCGCTTCCCTACCTATCACGACACCAAGTTGCGCAGCAACAGGCCTTTCCGTTTCGATTGTCGACCAAAGATCTTGATCACAGAGAAGATCCTCCATCTTCATCTTCCACAGATCAAACCGCGTTCCATTGAATTTTTGATGATGTGTATATTTGACTTATATTTTGATTATATTTGGTGGTATTTTGGGAAAATATTCGAATAAATAGAATGGAATTTATTTGTTTTTATGCATTGTGATTAGGTGATGGTGAATGATGCAATCGCGAAGATTTTGGACGTTTTTGAGCTGTTGGTTGGGATTCTGCATGTAAAAGATCTATTTTCCAGATATCCGTGCTCACGGCTTAAGATCGCGCGGATCTAAAGCTGGCACAGAATTTGAGGACGTGATTTGGCCATTAATTTCCATATTTTCCAGATTTGATTGTGGAGGATTTTTGTACTTAAATAGGACTCTTAATTAGGGACATTAGGGAGAAGATTTTGCCTTTTTTTCTTTCCATGTTGGATAGAATTTCTTTTTCTAGACTTTCTTTTTTTTTATTTAAGAGGTTGAACGCAAGAGGAGACTGAACTCTAGAAAATTCAGAAACATATTATTTTCTCTTTTGCGCATTTTGTAGCCATGTGTGGCTAACTCCTTTTTAGTCTAGCAAAGGATTATCAAAGTTCAAGTTCATTCAAGTTGTGAGATATAAACTTAATGCTCCTTCTTAATTTCTGCAGTATTTATATATTCTCTGTTTTATTGTTTACCATTGCTTTGTTGGTTATTACAATAAGAGCTCGTTGTGCAATTGACAGGGTGATAGTTTGCCAATTGAAACACCCAAACTCGTAATTGTTTAGGTGTTTTAATAATAATGGCAAATAATATGACTTGATTAAAACCAGATTTTCAAGTTGTATTATGAGAATATATGATCTAGCTTGAATAAGTTACGCGTGTGATTTATTGGCTAGGGTTGGGTTTTTCTCGTTTTTCATGCTATTAGTGAATTGAATCTTTGGCGCGTGTCGGGGTTATTTGTTAATAAGGGATTAATCACAGGCGCGTGTCTGGTTAATCTAATATTAAGGAAAGATTAGGTTGTTATAAGCGTTTCAACAATCATAACCAGCCTATTGTAGTGTTTGAGATTATTCATTTGACTCAATGATCAACTTCCGAACTTGAATGAGATTACCTTTGCTAGATGTTGCATAATCTGATTTTCTTTAATTTCTGTTTGCTTATTTTATTTAAGTCTATTTTGCATAAACCCTTTTTTTTTAAGTTTCGCTTTTATTATTTACTTGGTTTTCAAAGAATTAACAATTTGTCAGTCTCTGTGGATTCGACTTTGCTCACCCTAAGTACAATTTATTTGTGATTTAGAGAGTAGAAATTGTTTTTGGTGAATTCGACCATCACCAATTTTTTTATATCAATTCGTGATCCTCTTGACATCTCGAATAAACTTTAAGTCCTCAAACAACTCCGGCTCTGATACCAATTGAAGGGATGTATCAAGAACCAAAAAAGAACAATCACGCAGAAATCAGAGGAAAAAAAAAAGACGATGCACGAATTTACCCAGGTTCACCCTCGAATAGGGCTACATCCTGCAAAGAGATTTCACCATATTTTCGGTTTATAGCCACTCAACTCGTTACAATAATGAGAAAAACGAGCAAAATATATATGAGCCCCAAACGGGCCCAAAACCTAAATCTATACGAAATCTCTTAATCTCGCATCATGCGGGTCAGCTTAAATAAAAGCCCAAACCTGTTGAGGTTTCGGGGGCGCTGCCCCCGAGCCCCCGCCCGCTCACCGGCGAGTGGGGCAGCCGTCCGATGACTGGTCAATGGAACCCCTGTCGGGGGGCGCTGCCCTCGAACCCCCACCCGCTGACCGGGCAACGGGACACCCAAGTCGAGGGCGTTGCCCCTGAACCCCCGCATTCCGCACGCAGGGATCACATGTCGTCGGATAACACTTCAGTTTTCCTAAGCTCACGTGGGTGTACCTGGTGTGAGAAACAAGGGTCCCCGAAGTATTCGCCAACTTCAACAGAAGATCGGTAAATAGGTATCTCTAGCCAATTATCCTCCCACCATCAATGGTGTTTTTTTTTTTATTAATGAGAGGGTTTTGCTTAAAGGCCCGTTTGTATCCGTTCACACCTCTTCATGAAGAAGTCATGCCTTTCACACCCTTTCATACGACTTCTTTCAAGAAGTCGGCAATCATCATGCAACTTAAACGTTGGTGAAATTAACTAAATGTGGGAGTAATAAATTGATCGTCGGATCACATTCTTGATATTGTAACATAAAGTCACAGCGCAATCCGTGGAATTGAATGTTTCAAAAGACGATTATTGTATTGATTAACATAATATTAGTTTACTCAGTCTTGAGTTTGATATTCTTCAGCTTCTTTTGAGCGTTCATACCCTGCTTAACACCAATGGTTGGCCTATGAGAACGACAATGAATCCATTATTCTGAAGCAATCAGCAGCTTTTGTCAGCGAGATCTTCGTGCGATACTTCATTTGATTATCACTACTTAATACATACTAAATATTTTTTTGGGTTGTTAATGCATGGACGAGAAAGTGACCTTACGTACGTCTTAATCTTTTACCCTTCTCACATATATTTCTCAAGATGGATCAATCAAGAGAGCAAGTTGAGCATTTGTTTATCTACTTATCTCTTTTCAAGACCCAAGTATGTCCTCGAATGGTTATTCTTATTGAAGTTAAGAGCGAGCTTAAGAAAATAGTCAAGCGGCCTATACGGCTAGCTTGGGAAAATAGTTACTGGGCAATGCGGCCTATGCGGCTAGCATCGAAAGAAAAGCCACCTCCATGAAAGGCTCGACTAGGTAATGGGGCTGTTGTGGGTGGCATCAAAACATAACCATGGTGGAATTGACTAGACTAAGCGGCTCTGCAGACTATGCGGTAAAGCATGTTGGCCATAGGACGAGACAAATAACGTTGAAATCAACGTTGACCGGAGAATATTAGGTTCTATTGAAAAAAAAAAAAGACAGGCTCTACTTGATACGAGAATTGCGGAAGAGACTAATGTGGGAAATTTCAATATAATTTGATATATAATGATGAAAACTACATTTGCAAGATATTGAAGATCATCATAATTATTCTAAATATCTCTAAGAAACAGCATTCAACTACACGTTTGTGAGTGTTCATATTGTTATGAACTTCTTTTGATCTGATACTGTAATTGGCCCCGTGATTATAGGGCGGGGACACGCATACAGTAACGTGCGCAATTGACTCCGGACCAACTTCGCTTATAAAAACTCGAATGTCTCTCTCTGTCTGACTGTACATCGTTGAGATAAAATTTACAGTCAAGGCATGAGAGGAAACATCCAAAGAAAGGTCACGTTTCCAATCCCATATTGTTCTTCTGAGAGACTTGTTCTTGCTCTCACACATAACTTTTGTTTCATGTTCTCCATTCTTGAGTCTTCACTGGCCTCTCCATATATATTAAGGGCCAAGAACAATTTCCCTTCATCAATGCTATGCAGTTCACAACTTCCTACAGTTTAATTCATGATCGGCTGAAGAAGCAGTACAGTGTGAAGCTACATTTGAATTCTAAGCATAAGATGAAGTTTGGGAAAGAGCTTGTGTCCCAAATGGTGCCAGAATGGCAAGACGTGTAAATGGATTACAATTTTCTCAAGTCGATCTTGAAAGACGTCTTGCACCGTAGACAGCTGAATTTGCAGCCATCCCCAAGAGCATCAACGACCACCATGCAGGGCCCTTTAAAGAGAAGGGGGTCGCTCTACCGAGCATTCAGTCGGTGCGCCCGGAATTCTCCCAGGAAAAGTAGTGAAGACGAAGAAGTGATACTAGTCAGTGCTGTTCAAGAGGAGGGATCGGATCACGGGAGGTACCAGACCATGTTTCTGAGGTCGTCCAACAAGGAAGGCGAGTATGAGCTCTTGTTCTTCAGGAGGCTGGATGATGAGTTCAACAAAGTCCTTGGCTTTTATAGGAGGAAGGTAGAGGAAGTGGTGGTCGACGCAGACGAACTGAGCAACCAGATGAATGCATTGATCGCTCTTCGCATCAGGGTCGAGAAACCGGTCATGGGATTACCAATACCAGGGACTAACACCAGCATCGCTTCCATCAATATTTCGCCATCCCCAGCCTCAGTTTCTGTTAACAGTACAAGATCAGGTAATGTATAGTGCACATTAAGTTCTTTCTGCTTTTCTTGTCCTGCTATGAAACCCCTTTGTCTGTTCACCTACCAAGTAGAAAACAAATTGTCTTTATCAGGGCACCCTGAACAAATGCCAATCTGGATTTCAGTTTAAGTTTGAAGTTTGCGTCCAGCAAACTGGTGCTGCAAATTCGTCTTCTTCAGAACACAGTCAATATAATCGGAAATTTACCGTGAACCAAAAGAAGGAATATGGGGAATATTTTTGGAAAGCTGCAGTGCAAGTATCATTGAATTGAATCTCTTTGAATCTTTGCCTGCGGCAAAAATCTGGAAAAAAACAATATGGCATCTCGATGACCATATCTCATATTTAGACAGCAGTTTACTCTCTGCAATTATGTGATTTAACTGTAAGACGGTTTGACGTTGCGAACTGTGGGACTTAGCATGAATCTTCCTTTTGAGCTTGTGAAGAAATTCAGCGTCTAACAATTTCATATTTCGTTCTTCTTTTATCTGTCTAGGATGGACGTGAATGGGTGTTATCCAAGAAGTTGAGATGACTAGTGAGGAAAAAAATGAACCAGAAGACAGAGATGATGGCACAGCGAACGCTGCAGATGCGGATCATAAGACCAACAGAAGAAATGCCGATAGCTCTAACTTTAGACCAGCTCCAATTAGTAACAAGGATCACGTGAAGATCACTGTCCAACCTCAAAGTCCAGTATCAAATGCTAATGGAATCCTGATGAGTTCAAACTTGGATACGCCTTTCACCAAGGCAGAGCTGAGGAAAGCAGAGGAATTGATGACTGGAGCTTTCATGGAATTCTACCAAAAGCTTAGACTTCTAAAGAGCTACTGGTAAGACCAATCTTCACCAATCTTAGCATAATTGAGGATCATCTGTATTCCTTTTCTCAGTATAATGACAAGCCAGTTAACCTAACAGCTTCTTGTACCAACTGGCATTCTCCAAAATTATGAAGAAGTACGACAAGGTACATTTTCTTCATCATTTGAGCTATCTGCCTCTAGGTCTTTCGATGCTCAACTATGCTATACTAACAGCAAATATGCAGATCACTCATCGCAATGCTTCAAAGTCTTACTTAAAAATGGTGGATGATTCGTACCTCGGCAGCTCTGATGAGGTTGTAACTAGCGACTAAGATACTAAACTTTTTCCCAATATTGATACCCTTCTCAATAAGAGAAAATTTGGATCATCTTTTGAACCCCAGGTTTCAAGGCTTATGGACAGAGTTGAAGCTGCATTTATTAAGCATTTTGCCAATGGAAACCACCGTAAAGGGATGAGAACCCTAAGACCAACAGCAAAGAGAGAGAAGCATAGAATTACATTCTTTCTACGTAAACATATACAAGAAGAAACATCATTACTTAAAATAATGAACTATTCTATGCTTTCTCTCTCTGTAAGTGCGAGACAAGGCTAATAAGCTCTTTCGATTTGTGAGCCTGCGAATGCCTCTTTCTACCTAGGTTCTTATCAGTTATGTATATCAAGGTACATTTTTCTGTTTGTCTGGTGCTTGTAGGCTGCTTTACTGGATGCTCATTGGCTCTTATAGTGGGCATTATAGTGGCTGTACATGCAAGAGATCTCCTAAAAAGTCCCGGGTGCGACCAGTACATGAATAATATGTTTCCCCTTTATAGGAGAGTTAAAATGTTTCTTTCAGGTTCTTTACCATTTGAACGACGGAAACTTTTGAAACATCTCCTTTATTGGGAGACAATATGATGGCATATTGTGTTAAATGGATCGATGAATCATTTCGGAATACCTTCTTTCTGCAGCTTGTTTGTATTCATTATCTTGCATATGGTGATGTATGCCGCAAACATATACTTTTGGAGGCGCTATCGGACCAATTATCCCTTTATATTTGGATTCAAAAAAGGAACAGAACTGGGTTATCGAGAAGTCCTCCTTAGTTCCGGGCTCTCAGTCTTAATGTTGGCCGGGGTTCTGTCTAATCTTGATATGGATATGAACCCAAATACGAAAAGCTACAAGGCATTGACAGAGTTAGTTCCCCTCGGGTTGGTCGTGGTAAGATTGAATGAAATTGCTCCAGTCATTCATTGTTGATACTTACGCATTTGAAGGTGGAAAGTTCGCTAGTAGGAGAAGGCTTAATTTGGTAATTAATTAGACGAAGGACTCCATTCGACAGGTTTTGATTTGCATAACATTCTGCCCTTTCAACATCATATACCGATCGAGCCGCTTCATCTTGATTCAGTGTGCTTTTCATTGTATTTGTGCTCCATTTGACAAGGTAAGCACACTGACTTAAGACAAACCAGACACAGATACATGAACTTCATGAAGTACGGGGTGATTTCATTTCACTATGTCGATGTTGCAGGTAACACTGCCTGATTTCTTCTTGGCAGATCAACTTACCAGCCAGGTTTGTTCTTGCAGGATTCATAATTCTTGAGACAAACTTCTATAGTACTAGCTGTTACTATATTCCCAAGTGGTTTCGGCTTGTGTTGGTCTAAAGCCTATGACCAGATTTTCTGAATCACCTAACATCATATCAAAGAATAAGCGCATGGTTTGTTTTTGACATGTTTTTCACTGGTCTGATCTTCTTGACCGAACATTTGTAGCAGTACTCTGAAAATTGCTCATTGCCTACTTCAGCAAAATCCTTTCTCGTCATTTATGGGTCATGTTTCTCTTCTAGACAACAAGTGACCCTGTTCTGTTAGATCCTGAGTGAAGGTCATCTGAACAAACAAAAGTATGGTAATTTCTTATGGTAATCTTCGAACCAAGGTATCTTTGCATGTAACTTGTCCCTGTAGCAAATATTATTCAGGTTCAGACCTTCAGAAATTTGGAGTTTTATATCTGTTACTATGGTTGGGGAGATTTCAGAACAAGATCAAACCAGTGTGATGAAAGCAAACTCTACGAAGCATTTTACTTCATCGTTGCAGTTATTCCATATGGGATGCGTTTTCTTCGGGTAAACTCGCATGAAGACATAATTAGTTTCAGATCTTATGAAATTCTCCGTTGACAAAGCCTCTTCAAGAAGAACTGCTCGCAGTCTGTCTCGTTTCCTTTGAGAATTTTCCTCTTTGCTATGTAATATCACAAGTATTTCTTCTGTCATGTTGGTTCTCAACATTCTCGTGACATTCCGATGCTTTTAGTGCCTCCGGCACCTGTGTGACGAGAGAGACATAATGCACGGGCTCAACGGCCTGAAGTACTTTTCAACCATCGTTGCGGTTGTCATGAGAATGGGTCATGATTTGAGAAGGGGGGTCACGTGGAAGATCATTGCAGCAGCCAGCTCTGGGGCTGCAATGGTCGCCAACACGTACTGGGATCTCATCATCGATTGGGGCCTCCTGAGGCGAAACGACAAGAACTCCTGGCTGAGAGATAAACTTGCAATTCCAAACAGAAGCATTTACTTTGTAGCCATGGTTAGCAAATGCGCACATTGTGCCACGCAACTTTCATAATGTCTACGCAGAAGAGTTCAAGGCTGAATGCTAGAAGCTTTTCGACTTTCTTGTTTTGCCGCTAGTGGGCATATCTCATGGACCAACCCTGCTCGAGTTATGTGCAACTGCAGGTACTAAATGTCATTCTGAGAGTTGCATGGATGCAGAACATTTTAGGCTTCAGAGAAGCGCCTTTCCTACATAGAGTGGCCTTGATTGCGATCGTCGCTAGCTTGGAAATCATCCGCCGTGGGATTTGGAATTGTTTTAGGTATGCCAAGTTCTTTTTCCCTGCTCTAACCTTTGCACCATGCAGCAGAAGAATCCACCAACATACCTGATTGAACACTGCCGCTTAATGAGCAGTGAATAACGCATCAGAGTTCATCCTAAAGTGAACATTATTCATACCATTTTTGCAGGCTTCCATTTCAGTCCCCTGCACCTCGAGATTTTAGGAATGCTGCTTTCCTTATATAAGCACTGAAACCGTGATTCCTTTTTCCTCTAAATCGCCCAGGTTGGAAATTGAGCACTTGAATAAGGTCGGCAACTACCGGGCCTTCAAGTCAATACCCCTTCCATTCCACCATGACTAGGATGACAATGACAAGGGTGCTCGAAACAGCTTCGAGATTGAAGAATGGAACAAGGAATGTCTTGTACTCCTGGCACATGACTTGGTTGCAGCACCTCCACCGAATTTTGCCATGTACAAAGCATTTCAGCGACTAGAAGGATAATAAGTCGAGCAAAGCACCCGAGGACATGAATCATGCACATCAACAAAAGTGAGAAAATACCTTCATGGAGTATTTGATTGCTTCAACACAATACTGGGTTGCTTTTGGACTTCGAATCTCATGAAGCATTGGATAAAGTTCGTGTTCATAGAAAACTCATTCTGTTTCCTTGCAACATCTACTAACCCAACAAAACTTGAAGTTCCATTGAAACAGATTATATACACGTATCAGAATTGCTCGTTCAAGTTCAAAAAAGTTCGTAAGTAGCGTGATAGAATGGAAAAATCAATCATTTAGGTCTCTCACCTTTGCACAGTTAACACAATAGAGAAATTCATTCAATTGAATAAAGGAACAAACAATGCATGCGAATGAAGAGAAACATGTCCAGATACTACAAATATACAAGAAAAAACTCATACATCAATGCTTTCAGAATATCACATAATCAGATTCAAATTAAACAATACATGTATAACATAGTTCTCCTTTGGGTGATCCTACGATATACAACCATCCACTAAACCATAATGAGGTTAATAACTTTTATTTGGTAATTATAAATAAACCTCATTAAAATTTATTTGCTATATTTGGATATACAAACAAATCTAACGAGAGATATTAATTATCAACCATTACGTTCATGAATTATAAGAAATTGATTTTACCTTGGGGTAAATCTCTAAGTTCTTATAATAACTTAACTTCAATATACTTATGTAACATATCAACTTCAGTCATAGCATCAATTAATTGAATAAAACACTATACAATTTCAAAATTCAAGGTTCGGTCACTTTGGTGACTAACAAACCATTCATAATTGAATTTTTAAATTGTAATACACATTAATTGTTTCATAATTTGATTATCTCTAAACATTAATATTTAATCACTTTCTTGATAAAATTGTCATAACATTATGAGAATCAAATTATGTATCACGATGCCTTAAGAATATATGTCAATTCATATAAAAATATATGAATACATATAGCAAAACAATTAACGTGCTAGAATATATATACATTAAGAGCACTAAAGCAAAATAAATATTTACGTGCAATTCCATTAAGCAAGTGCTTGAATTAATCAAATCGATGTATATATATCTATAACAAGCATTACTGGGAGAACATTAACGAAACCATATATTTCATTAATCAGAAAAATCATGAGATCTTAAACGATGCTATGATACCAACTATTTGCAATAAAGTAATCGATAATGCGGAAATTCATAAAAGAAGAATCTTAGATCTTTATGATTTATTCATGACAAGAAGATTAACACGTACCTTTATTCATAGCAATAACCTTGAGAAAGTAGTAACCTTGAGAAGGGCAACAACCCTGATCAATTGTTGAAACTCATTTCTCTCCTTTAACCCACTTTTGCTTAATGTATTTTATCTTGTCGGTGTAGGCAGAGAGAGGACCAGACTTCCTTTTATAAGCTATCAATGGATGCCTCCATCAAAGCATATAGAATATTCTTTCTTCATATAAGTGGCAACTTCTCATATTCTTTCTTCATAAAAATTGCAATTGTCATAGCCAATACATTTCTAGCATTTAAATAATTATTAAACCATTAATAATATCATGTGGGCTGCAATTATTCTAACTCCATATAGAAGTGAATGATCGATGTACAAATATAAAAGCTACAAGCAATGTTATAGATCAATGATCATAGTCCGACCGGGTGCATGATCAATGAAAGTTGAATCAATCCGTTCACATCTGCATAAGGCAGATGCAGAATGAAATGATGAGAACTATAAAAGCATAAGACAGTGCTTCAAATGACGGGTTTTCGAGTCTAAAATTAGAGGCCTAAAGGAGCTTCTTCTTCTCAAAGAATGACTTGAGATGCCAGAATTGCAGACCAGCCACAGACAAGCAAATCAGGAGTGAGAGGAAACTGAAGGTGCCCATCTTGGAGTTGGTCGACCTGTTAAGCTTTTGCATCTCTTCCTCCCTGTAAAACACAACCAGAACGCACATTGAGGGATTTTACTTTCATGTACCGATCATCACGGTGCAGCAATAGAGATATAGTCGAATATCGAAGTCTTAAGTAAGTACTGAATGCCATGCCATGAAATGAAGAGTATGTTGAGATTGAACATTGATTTTTTCAATGTGCTCGAGTTTAGCGGATGCAATCAGTGACTTCATCCATTTAGCACAAGAAAGAAGTTAAATGCAGTTTGCTGTGTTTTCATTAAAATATAATGCGAATAAGAGCTTCAACTCTGCAAAGATGGAACCAACAGAATATGTTTTGTCTAATTCTCTAGTATATAGACAACTAGCAGTTACCAATTTGAGCAAGCTCTATTGTGTGAGGCTTCGCATTATGATACCTCTCGCGAAGATAAAACATCTCCTCGTGAATGGATGCGATCTTGTCCAGCAGCTTCTTCAACTCGACTTCCATTGCCTAGTCCAAAGTGGGGAGAGAGTGACAGATTAACCCACCAATATAGCAAATGCCGGTATATTATGAACATACCATTGGGAACCCAATCTTAGTCAGTCAACAAAACAGTAAATAACACTGAACTGAAGTTTGCAGAATGAGTTTTTATCTTTACTTCGATGTTACCCTTCTTAGCAACGCTAGACCAGTCCCTGGCGGCAACGCCGGTCCGCCAGTCAAAATCTATCACCAATGTCCTTGGGGGCCTGAGATCGGGCACATAGAAACATGCCGAGTAGTCGCCCGTTTCAGCTGCTGTGAACGCAAAGTTACCCGAGTCGACATGGTCCGAGTGATGATAGCTGTGTCCCTGAGGTGAGTTCACCTACAAACACAAAACCCCCCCGCTCAACAGTCATCTCATCAGTCGTCTGAACAACGCCTCATTGACAGACAGATAAAAGCCAGGGAGTTGTGCACATCCGTATGGTCCAATTCATTTCCGAAAAACTGTAATTTCTCGAAAATTAAATGAAGGGTATTGTCTCATATACCTTGACAGTGAGCTTGTAATCGTCAGGGATTGGATAGCCTTCGATAGGATTGACGAGGGAGTACTTGCCAACAGTCATGGCATTGATCTTGATGTCCTCTGTTATGCATTTGGAGCGGCCCGATTCGAGGTCAAACCGCATGCAGTTCCCCACCTTCCACATACAAATCACCATCATCACCACTCTTGACACCGCGTTAAACCTCGACATTTCGTGGTTCTGTTCCTCTTCTTTCCTTACTTCCGGTTCCGTGATTGGTGATTTACGTGAAGACGTTTTGGTTGTGTGTGAGCTACGCTCACTCAGATGCGAGATCTACTGTTTTCTTCCCCTTTTCAGAAGGTGGTAAGAGAACTTAGCGGGTTTGTTACTTGTTATTGTTAGTTGTTCTGCGAAATTCGGGAACCAACATACAACGGATGACTGTCACGATTTGATCCATTCGTTCTTTAGGCGTACCATTGCACCATATAACTTATATTAATCGCTTTTGCGATTAATCAAGACGTCGCGTTGTAATGTCAAACAACCATTTTCCGACATGTTAAGAGATTCTTACACTTAACTATGACGATATGTTGTAAGTTTTAAATCTATACGATACTCTGGGTGCACCATAATAGTGTTTGTTTCGGGTCTAGTCATTCTGAAATTTGTGTGAGATTGGTGCACTCTAGGCCAGGCAAATGGATAGGTCAGGTAAAAAATGATCCGAACCAAAGTGGCCTATATAACCCAAATTGACGCATTTCTATGCAATATAATTTTAGCGATCAATACTTGACTTGACCCGATCCCAACTCATACCTAATATTATTCTTATAATTTCTTCTCCTAATATTGTTGTCTCTAAAAAATTGGTAACTCCATAGACTAGCTTGTCGAGTCGATGATGGAGCTTGGGTACTTGGGCCGAGTTGTGGGCTAGGACTTCATGTGGCATTGCAGCAACTTGGAGACATGGGTGAGCGACGGACAAAAAACACCTGCACGGACGGGTTTGGTGGTCGGATTATGGACGAGGCGTGGAGTTGGTGGTGAGGCAAAAGGTGGTGGATCTTGCTCGGGTGACAAGCAATTTCCTCCATGTAAGCTTTTCAAATGGATGGATTGAGTTGAGTTTGAATGGATTGAAATTAGGTCCAATCCAAATTGACCAATTTAACCCATGTTAACATATATTCATATACTACAATTTTAATGACTCGTACCTATATATCTCGACCCGTTCCGGACCCAAAATATACCTGATCAGATCCAAGCTCCAATTCTTAACAAATTTTTCCCTTGAATATGGAAAATAGCATACTGAAGAACAAAAAAAAATTAACATATACCTTTGCAAATAAAAAATTAAGTAACGGACATCATCGCTATGAAATAGGGAAACACACATTTCTCTACATTCAGTTGCTATCTTCAACTTAGTTTCAAATCCGAAAGTATCAGGCTTGATTTTTCATACCCACTGGAACCCCCAGGTTGGTTTTATCAGACCCATTCCAATCCACATTTTAAAGTTATGGCAATGCATATGTCACCTGAGCCATTAAAACCGTTAGTGATATTAGGATATTTACTTCATTTTGCATATCTTTCAGGATTATGCATATATCTCATTTGGTAGTGCATATCCATGATTGATTATATTTAATATCGTGATTTGTCTTAGATAGTCATCGCATAAACGTTATAAACAGACTCGCCATGTAGTATTTTTCATATATTGAAATATACACAAATTCCTTATTTTCTCTCTTCCGCATTCTTACGTTTAACTAAAACGAGTTAAAATACTGAGTCCATGACCATTTTGCCACCTCTAACTTCACTCTTGCGTGGTGCGACGGCAGACAGAGAACTTCGCGTTTGGGGGCTACCACCGGAAGGCGGTGGCCGTGGTGGGTCATGACCTCCGATGTCGCTAGGCACTGCTATGTTCGGTAAGATGGTTGAAAAGTCCGGAGTGGAGCCATGCATCGATCGAGAACCCTTGGGCTTTTCCAATGTTTTTCCATCCAAGCGGAGCCGACAGAAATGGAAACTCCTCGCGGGTGAACAATATTTTAGTA
The DNA here is from genome assembly GCA_031216235.1 of Syzygium jambos. Lineage (NCBI taxonomy): Eukaryota > Viridiplantae > Streptophyta > Magnoliopsida > Myrtales > Myrtaceae > Syzygium > Syzygium jambos. The sequence goes on from CM062228.1 coordinate 19,282,631, forward strand.
TGAGGTCCGAGGAGGTGGCTGGAGCTAGAGAATTGTATGTTTGTATATTTGACCAGTCACTCATGATCAAAGTCATAGCACAAACAGCAGAAATTGAAAGGTTCAGAAGACAGAGATTGGCCACAGACGAAGAAAAGTATTCATGAGTGCGACAACGATTCCATCTTTCCGGTAGCAACCACTGGCTTTCGTCAACGCGATTCTTCCAGCGATGTCGCGGGGGGGGGGGGGGGGGGGGGGGGGTGGGGGGGGGGCGGGGGTGTGGTTGGGGGTTGGCGGGTGTCGTCAATGCATGGGACCAGAAAGTGACATTTGTGTCCATACGCAGGCCATGCTATTTAATAATATCCAATATCATGTTAAGGTACGAACTAGTATCGAAAGCGGGTCGTTTTTTTTGTACGAACTAGTACGAACTAATATCCAATATCTCTCTGTCTCTCTCTCTCTCTCTCTCTCTCTCTGACTATTCACCATATATGTGTTAGTGGAGCCGTTAAATTGAAATGATAGTTGAGGCATGAGAAGAAACATCCAAAGACAGGCGACCTTTTCCAATCCCATATTATTCTTCTGAGGGACTTGTTCTTGTTCTCACGCGTTGATCTTGCCTCATGTTCTCCATTCTAGTCTTGCCTAGCCTCTCCATATATAAGAAGGGGCCAAGAGCAATTTCCCTTCATCAATACTTTGCAGTTCAACAACTTCTTGCAGTTTCATTCATGTTCGGCTGAAGAAGCAGTACACTGGGAAGCAACATTTGTATTATAAGCATAAGATGAAGTTTGGGAAAGAGTTTGTGTCCCAAATGGTGCAAGAATGGCAAGATGCCTACATGGATTACAACTTTCTCAAGTCGATCTTGAAGGATGCCTTGCGCCATCGACAGCTGAATCCCCAGCCATCCCCGGGAGCATCAACGACCACCTCGCAGGGCCCTTTAAAGAGAAGGGGGTCGCTCTACCGAGCATTCAGCGGGCTAACAAGTCGGTACACCCAGTCTCCCAGGAATAGTGAAGACGAAGAAGTGATACTAGTCAGTGCTGTTCAAGAGGTGGGATTGGATCCGGGGAGGTGCCAGACCATGTTTCTGAGGTCATCCGACAACGGAGGCGAATATGAGCTCTTGTTCTTCAGGAGGTTGGATGACCAGTTCAACAAAGTCCTGGGCTTTTATAAGAAGAAGGTAGAGGAAGTGGTGGCCGAGGCAGATGAACTGAGCAAGCAGATGAATAGATTGATCACTCTTCGCATCAGGGTCGAGAATCCGGTCATGGGATTATCAGGGACCAACACTAGCATCACTTCTGTCGGTTTCTCGCCATCCCCTGCCTCCGTTTCTGTTAACGGTGCAAGATCAGGTAAGGTGGTGTGCACATTAAGTTTCTGCTGCTTTTCTTGTCCGGTATGAAACTTCTTTATGTCAGTTCACCTACCAAGTAGAAAACAAGATGTTTTCATCAGGGCATCTAGCACAAATGCCAGTCTGGATTTCTGTATTTCTTTAAGTTTGCCTCCAGAAAACTGGTGCTCCAAATTCGTTTTCATCGGGTGAAAATTTTTGGAAAGCTGCAGTGCAAGTATCAGAGAATTGAATCTGTTTGAATCTTTGCCTGTGGCAAAAATTCGGAAAAAAAATTAATATGGCATCTAGATGACCATATTTCACATTTAGCTTCTGCAATTATGTGATCTTAGTGTAAGAGGTTCAACCTTGCAAATTGGAGGACTTAACATGAATTCCCCTTTCAGGCTTGTGATGAAATTCTCAATCTAACAATTTCATAATTCGTTCTGTTTTTGTCTAGAATGGACACGAATGAGTGTCATCCAAGAAGTTGAGATGACTAGCGAGGAAATCGATAAACCAGAAGATAGAGATGATGGCACTGCGAAAGCAGCAGATACGGATCATACGGCCAATGGCGGAAATGCCAATAGCTCTAACTGCAGACCAGCTCCGATTAGTATCACAGATCATGTGCAAATCACTGTCCAACCTCAAAGTCCAGTATTAGCTGCTAAAGAAATCCTGATGAGTTTAAACTCGGATGTGTCGTCCACCAAGGCAGAGCTGAGGAAAGCAGAGGAATTGATGATGAGAGCTTTTAGGGAATTCTACCAAAAGCTTCAACTTATAAAGAACTATTGGTAAGGCCATTCTTCGCCAATTTAAGCATAATCCAGTATCATCTGTATTCCTTTTCTCAGTATAATGACAAGCCAGTTAACCTAACAGCTTCTTGAATCAACTGGCATTCTCCAAAATAATGAAGAAGTACGAAAAGGTACATTAACTTTATCATTCGAGCTATCTTCTTCAAGGTCTTTCGATGCTCAGCTATGCTATGCTAATATCAAATTATGCAGATCACTCATCACAATGCTTCACGGTCTTACTTAAAGATGGTGGATGATTCGTATCTCGGCAGCTCTGATGAGGTTATAACGAGCGACTGAGATACTAAAGTTTTTGTGGATATCGACACCCTTCTCAGTAATAAATACACTTTGGATCATCTTTTGAACCCCAGGTTTCAAGGCTTATGGAAAGAGTTGAAGCTGCATATATTAAGCATTTTGCTTATGGAAACCGCCGTAAAGGGATGAGAACCCTAAGACCAGCAGCTAAGAGAGAGAAACATAGAATTACATTCTTTCTAGGTAAACAATCTACAAGAAAAAACCTCGTTAGTTCCAAATAATGAACCATCCTATACTTTCTTTCTCAGTACGTGCGAGACAAGGCTAAGAAGCTCTTTCAATTTGTGAGACTTTGACTGCCTCTTTCTACCTAAGTTCTTATCAGTTATGCACCTCTGGGTACATTTTTCTGTTAATCTGATGCTTGTAGGTTGCTTTACTGGATGCACAGTGGCTCTTATAGTGGGCATTATAGTGGCTGTACATGCAAGGGATCTCCTAAAAAGTCCCGGACGCGACCAGTACATGAATACTATGTTTTACCTTTATAGGCAAGTTAAAATGTCTCTTTCGAGTTCAATACCATTTGAACTGGGAAATTTAGAAAGGTGTTATATGGATCGATGAATAATTTCGGAATACCTTCTTTCTGCAGCTTGTTCGGATTCATTATCTTGCATATGGTGATGTACGCCGCAAACATATACTTCTGGAGGCGCTATCGGATCAATTATTCCTTTATATTTGGATTCAAAAAAGGGACAGAACTGAGTTATCGGGAAGTCCTCCTTCTTAGCTCTGGGCTCTCGGTTTTAATGTTGGCCGGCATTCTGTCTAATCTTGATATGGACATGGACCCAAGAACGGAAAGCTTTAAAGCATTGACAGAATTAGTTCCCCTCGGGTTGGTCGGGGTAAGATTGAACGAAATTGCTCCAATCATTCAATGTTGATACTTATGCATTTGAAAGTGGAAAGTTTGTTAGTAGGAGAAGTCTTAATTTGGTAATTAACGAGACTTAAGTACTCCATTTGACAGGTTGTGATTTGCATAACATTCTGCCCTTTCAACATCATATACCGTTCGAGCCGCTTCTTCCTGATTCAGTGTGCCTTTCATTGTATATGTGCTCCATTTTACAAGGTAATCACACTGATTTAAGACAAACCCGACATATAACCATCATGAAGTACGAGGTGATACTCATTTCTCTATATCGATGTTTCAGGAATCACTACCTGATTTCTTCTTGGCAGATCAACTTACCAGCCAGGTTTGCTCTTGCAGTACTCATATTTCTTGTGACAAAGTTCTACATTACTAGCGGTTACTGTATTTCAAAGTGGTTTCAGCTCGCGTTGGTGTAAAGCCTATAACCAAATTTTGTGAACCACCTAACACCATATCAAAGAATAATTGCAAGTTCTGTTTTTGACATGTTTTTCACTGGTCTGATCTTCTTGACATATTAATCAACGTCTATACCAGGATTCTGAAAATTGCTCATTGCCTACTTCAGCAAAATCCTTTCTCATGATTTACGGGTCACGTTTATCTTCTAAAACAACATCTAGTGACCATGTTCTGTTAGATCCTGGGTGAAGGTCATCCGAACAAACAAAACTGAATTAGCTTATTACACCGTCATTCTTATGGTGATCTTTGAACCGAGGTTTTCCTTGCATGTGACTTGTACCTGTTGCACCTACCTTTCAGGTTCAGGCCTTCAGAAATTTGGAGTTTTATATCTGTTACTATTGTTGGGGAAACTTCAAAAGAAGAACATACAAGTTTGAAGAAAGCAAACTTTTTGAAGTGTTTTACTTCATCGTCGCAGTTATTCCATATTGGCTGCGTTGTCTTCAGGTAACTCGCATGGAAACTTGGTTTGTTTCAGGTTCTCATAAAAATTTGTCGATGAAGCCTCTTTGAAGAACTGCTTTAGCATCTTGTCTCATTTCCTTTGAAAATTTTCCACTTTGCGTTTTGATACAGTATTTGTCTCATGACGTTCCTATGTTTTTAGTGCCTTCGGCGCCTGCACGACGATAGAGACACAATGCATGGGCTCAACGGCCTGAAGTACTTTTCAACCATCGTTGCAGTTGTTGCGAGAACCGGTCATGAATTGAGAAGGGGGTTCATGTGGAAGATCATCGCTGGGACCACCTCGGGGGTTGCAATGGTCATCAACACGTACTGGGATCTTGTCATCGACTGGGGCCTCCTGAGGCGAAACGCCAAGAACTCCTGGCTGAGAGATAAACTCGCAATTCAAAACAGAAGCGTTTACTTCGTAGCCATGGTAAGCCAATGCGCATTTTGTGCCGCGCAACTTTTGTAATGTTTATGCAGAAAAGTTGAAGGCGGAATGCTAGAAGCTCTTTGCCTTTCTTGTTTTCCGCTACAGACAACGTGCTTCATGGACCAAGTCTGCTCAACTTATGTGCAACTGCAGGTACTAAATGTCATACTGAGACTTGCATGGATGCAGAACATCTTAGGCTTCAGAGAGGCGCCTCTCCTACATAGAAGAGCCTTGATTGCGATCATCGCTAGCTTAGAAATAATCCGCCGTGGAATTTGGAATTTTTTCAGGTATGCCATATTCTTTTTCCCTACTCTTGCCTTTGTACTTTGAAGCAGAAGAATACAATGACACGCCTGCTCATTGCTTATTGACACTGCCGGTCAATGAGCAGTGAATAACACATCAGTATTCATCTTCGCGTGAATATTGTTCACACCATTTTTGCAGACTTCCATTTTGGCCCCCTGCATGTCGAGATTTTAGGAATTTTGCATTCGTACATAAGTAATGAAACAATGATTCCCTCTTCGTCAAAATCCCCCAGGTTGGAAAATGAGCACTTGAATAATGTCGGCAAGTACCGGGCCTTCAAGTCGGTACCCCTTCCTTTCAACCAAGACTAAGACGACAAGGGCGCTTGAAACGGCGTCGGGATCGAAGAACGAAGCGAGGATGTCCATTACTCCTGGCAAATTGAGAAACCATTACATTGTTGCAGTTCTTTCACCAATTTTTTCCATGTACAAAGCTTGTCAGTGAATGAAGAAGGATAATAGGCCCGAGCAAAGAGCCCGCGGACGCGAATTTCGTAAATCAACAAAAGTGAGAAAACTCATCATAGAGTATTTGATTGCTTCGACCCAACACTTACGTGCGATCCAACACATACTAATGCAACAAAACTTGGAGTTCGATTCAAACAGATTACGCACCCGTATTACAATTGCTCGATCAAATTCACAGAAATTTGAAAGTAGCGTTATAGAATGGAAAAATCAATCATTTAGGTCTCCCGCCTTGCACGATTGACGTAACGTACCAGAATAGACTGAAACCGAGAGGAGAGAGAAGAAAAATGGAAAAAGAGGTGAAAACCAAGAATGCAATTCTTCTCCATGGCACATGAAGGACGTGCAGAACCAAAGCTGGTGACAGAGTTTATCCAACGACATCGACATGTCCGGGCAGCGGAAGGCATTGGCTGCTAACTGGACAGCAGCTAATCCGGGTTCTTTCATATCAAGCACACCCGGTTTCGCTTTCCCCATCTCACATTCCCAGGAAGAGAAAACAAGGATTTCACGAAAAAAAAAAAAACAAGAAAAGGGAACAGAGAACACCGCCAAGAGATGAAAAAGGAGGTGCGAGAAGTCGAGCGGGGAGATGGATACCGCACTCCTAACTTCTCAGCAACTAAACTTCTTGATTTACCTGATGAGCAAAACAAAATTACAAGCTTACCGGTCGACTAATCAAAGGCTCGACACTTCCTATGCTTAAAATTTTCAAGAACACAAGCCACATTTAATGCAAAGCAAACTTCCCATGGCTTATACCAAGAGCAAACCCTCCAGAAAGTGTACTTGAAGAAGCTCAATTACATCAACTGCAGAAGCTGTGCCTATGGGCTGTACAGTGCCTTGTCGTTCGCTCGCATTGATTGCAGTTAGTGTCTTCACGCTGCTCACATTAGCGTGATTATTCAACTCCATTAGTTCTCCGAAATCAAATAAAATTAACTTCACTGGATTAGAGGGACCCATCTGCGTCCTCCCGATCAGTGTCCTCCCCATTCTGCACCGTGCAAGGGGAATTCGTGGCCGAGTCTTCGGAGGTCACAGCACCGTTACTTTCATCATCATGTCTCATATAGAAGGATGACATGGATAGTGGATTGTAGGTAGAGCTCGCCCTCTTGAGGCCTTGTATCGTTCTCATCGCAGCAAGGGTGCTCCGGTAAATGTCCATGGTTTCCTCCCCAAGTGTCAAGGACGGCTCTGTCGGGACATCAGTAGTGTCATTCGCTGGTTGGTTTGATAGGTTGCCAGTGGCTGGGCTTGATTCAATAACTTCCGCTTCCAGAGGGAAGAGGAGATCAAGATTCTCTTCACATTCCCGTACTAGCCTCGTGAGTGATTCCGTTGTAAAAAAGGGTTGATCGAGAGCAAGCTGAGTGTATGGCAGACGCAATACGCCTCCTGTTCTTTTGTCATATTTCTTCAAGATCTTAACAAGGCCTACAAACACAAAGGGAATGATTTTTTGACTTGATAGTACGAAAGATAATGAAAACACAACCGCCCACCGCACAGCATTTGCAAAAGATTTTACAAGCTAGGGGAAGCACCATTTTGTCATTTAAGAAAGTGTCCTTCATTGGCAGGTGAAATTTCAAAAGAGACTTAGAAATGAAAATCCAAAATAAGAAGCCAAGGTACCTGCAAAATTAAGGGAGCTGTAATTTTTAAGAAGCACCATCTCCCCATGGATTGTGACAAAGTCCTTGCGGATTTCCATCATCTGTTCACTAAACTCACTTTTTGATGTAGAGGTGCCAGCTTTGCTACTTTTTTCTTTAACTTGCTCTATCCTTTCCTTCAATTCCTGCAGTAAGGCAACAAAAAGGAAAATAAAATCCCAAAAATGAACAAGTGATCAATGCTTCCTTGAAGAGGCATCAAGTGGCACAATCATATCAATTACAAAGTTTCAACACTGACAACTCATTTTTCCAACAATACCATAACAATTTCAGCATGGCCCGGCACTTGATACCAATGTCCATATAAAAGTCAAAAAGTAAAAATGATCACGCTAACACGAAAGAAGAGAAAAATTATCATACTTCATAGGCCCACCCATCAAAATGTTCATTTGCACTTAAAAAAGCTTTAAACAGATGACCTTGAGAACCAAATTAGATATGCAACACCAGCCAGGAAATAACAAGCAGGAATCAGCGATGACATCCATGATACTTCTCTGTACGATACTAGCACAAGTTAAATTGCATAAAATCAAAAGACAATGCTTAGCTAGCAGAAAGCAGTGATGCAAAGCCAAGGTCAGGAAAAAGCAAGCATGACACAGCATGTAGATTACAATAGGTCCGATGACTACAATTTGACCCTAGTGAACAATCTGTTTCGACATAGTAGGGCCACATTAATCGGAGATAATGAGGGCAAGGAAGGCCACCACTCTCTTGCTCTTTCTACGATGATTTGAATTACTTGATTTAAAAATGTAGATTCTCCAAATTAAGAGCCAAACAAAACTTCCTAAATCAGCTATTTCTACAGTGATGGACGATACCCCTTCAAAAGAAGCTTTTTATTTAAGATGTTTTGTCACTTAAGCCAGTGATCTGCCACGACAAGCAAAAGCAAGTTGTAAAATCTGGTTAAGAATTTGAAACTCTCTTTGGGTTGTAGGCTGCACAGAATATATTCAGTACTCTTGGAGTATGCTCTCTCCAGCTCACATGCCCTGCAACCTCACCATATTGAACTCACCATTATGTAAGAGGAAGAAGTAACAATCCAGGAGCATACATAAGTGTGTGGACACCCCACAATGAAGACAGTAAAATTCGGTTGTTGAGCCAAGGCATTTCGACAACCCTTCACGAAATCAACAAATTCCCACCCTAACTCCTTGTTGCAAGAGTTTGCTATGGACACAAAATCAATCACTTCTCCGGTTCTTACTAAGAACCATACACTGGAATAGTGCCTAAATGTGACTACAGAGCCCAACCCAATCACTCTCCAGGAGTAAACTCTAGGCTCTAAGATGACACTGAACTTTGCGACTCACTCAAAACAATAACAATTTGTTGACTTCCCAATCCCCTTCTTCAATGCAACTTCAAGCATCACACGAACTATTTCCCGAGCAATTCCACCACTAACTTCAAGTCGAATTAAGAAGCTTGAGAATCGACGACCCGACGGCGCATTAATTCACGGTGATCACCGGAAGATTCCACCCCCGAATTGTCCATTCATTGCAGCACCGAGTTCTGCAGGCCAAAATCGCATTCGACCCAATACAAAATAACAGAACCGTATCCACAATTCAACACGCGAACTACGAAACCACAAGTCATGAGCAGAAATTCCCGCAGAAAAATCACAAGCCGCGCGCATGACATCAAAAGGAAAAAGTGGGCGGGGCGGGGCGGGGGGGAGAATAATTGACGTACCTGAAAACGGATGACGAACTCTTCCTCCTTGTCGACGTAGAAATCATTGAACTTGTCGAGCTCTTCGTTCAAGATGCTGACGAACCATTCCCGCAGGTCCACCAGGGCCCCGCCCACGGCGTCGTTGCCGCCGCCCTCGCGCCCGACATCATCGCCCGGATCGGGCCCCCCTCGGTCCGGGTTCGGGTTCGGGTCGGGGGCGAGGTCGAGGTGGGGAGGTAGGGAGTCATCGGCGGCGGCGGCGGCGGCGGCGGAGGAGGGGGGGAAGCGCTTGAGGAGCTTCTTGAGGGGCTTGTAGCAGAGGAACTTGTCCCTCCACTCCGGCAGGGTCTCCTCCAGATGGGTGGTGAACTCCTTCCCAAATTTCATTAGGGAAAAAAGGGGGACGGCCAGCGATGGGTACGGACGATTCTTTTGGGGTATTGGGAAGGACGGAAGATGAGGCTCTCTGGCTTTCGAGAGTTTCCCTGTCTAACGCAAAACAGAATGGAAAGAGGCGGAGTTAAAAAAACGCTTGCGGAGAGACGGAGGGAGAGAGAGAGAGAATGGAATCTACCGAATGTGCTGATAAGAATATGTGGATGGGGATGCAAAGCTCGATATATTCGAAGATAGAAGATAGGGTGGGGTTACGGTCTTTGTCTAATTATTTTGAGTGTCATAACTAATTATTTTTACGAAAATATTTTTTGCGTCATTTATTTTCCGTGAAGCGAACGTATTTTTGTGTATTTCTTTTTGACAGAGTAATGCTAAAATTATAATAACAGATTCGCAAATTCACAGAGCGATGCCAATAAGAAATATTTACGAAAATATTTTTCATATCGTTACGAAAAGAACGTGTATATATATATATATATATATATCCTCCACTCAACACCGGAACCACTGTTCTCGCCTCCACCGTTTGGGGAATCTGGTGTCATCGCGACAAGGGGACACTTTGATCCAATTCGTCAGTCACGGCAGAGTTCCGCGCATCGGGACTCGACGTTCCATCGCCTCATGCTACTTCCATGACTCTTATCAAATGGGTAAAACCGCCGCCAGCCGACCTGTGCCGAGCTAAATACATAAGGCTCGGTCCAGTCCAACCCGTGTGAAACCAGGACCGGGGGTATCATTTGAGAGAGGTCTTTCGGAGAAAGCTTGGATCCGCCTCTATAATGATGGCTGAGCATCGAGCTTCGCAGGGAGGGGCTGCGACTAGCGAGGAACCTCGACACCTTTCTAAAAATTATTGCTCGACTTGATGCAAAGATTTTGGTTGATGCGCTATCCTCTACAAGTCCATAGTCAATGCGTTTACTAGACTTATTCCCAACGAATGCAGGGTCACTAGTTATCTGGGACTCTTGAATCTAGTCTCTCCTCCTTTTTGTGCCTAATGCTACCTAATTCCATTACACAAAGATCCCTGCTTGTCACCACAAAAAAGAGCGCATCGAGGCTTTTGTATGAAAATATCAAGCATGGACGAGAAACATGCGCCGAAAACAAACAGTCACATCTAAAGAATGGCTATAGTTATGCCAAGTTTCATCAAAAGAGAATATTAGCCGAAAGACAGATTTGGTTATCAAAAGCCAATTGAAACACCAAACAGAAACAAAGACACAAAAATAAGAGCACAGTTGCAGGCGGGTGCATGCCCACTATATGGCCTCCAGTGCCTGAAGAACGTCAGCCTTCAAATCTTTGAAGTCTTCGACCCCGAAACTGAACCTCACCAAGTTATCGCTAATCCCGAACTTGACCCTCTCCGCTTGGCTCAGGTCCCTGTTCCAAATCGGATGCAACAGAAAAAGATGAGCTGCAGAATCAAGTACCAGTACGGCGGATGATTGTCTACATGCCACACTTCTTGACGGAATCCTCTATAAGACTTGCGTACCAGTATTTGTATCTCGGTAGTACAATAAGATTCAAGAAGAGGACACAGAAGACAACAGAGGAGAGGAAGCAGTAGGATACCAGTAAGACATAATGGCCGGTTGGTCCACAATGCTCTCACAGCCACCAAATGACGGGGCAATATAAGGGATTTTTAGAGCATCCACAAACTTAATGGTGGTCATTAAGTCTCCATCGATCTGCAAGATTTGAAGAACAAAAATCATAAGGCTGTGCGCAGGAAAGCCAATATGAGATGGCTTGATGACCAGGTACGGAAAATTAAGATGCTAAATCACCTCAAAGCTAACAACACCACCAAAGCCTGTCATTTGTTTCTTGGCTATGTCATGTTCAGGATGACTGGGCAAGCCTGGATAGTAGACACGCTTCACCTGACAATAATATTAAGCTAGTGTTTTAGCATATGAATAATCTAGAACACTAACATTCAGCATTCCATCCTGATGACAAATGTGACCATTAGCATATTGTCTTCTAGAAAGCAAATGCCAACACTAATATACCGATCTCCATGCATGTACAACAGATACACATAGCAAACAAAATATGCTCCAAAAAAAAGCTTGAACAGTGAAGACATGACAGAAGGCTATTCAAAATCCAATCATCTTCACTTCCATAAATCCACATTGAATGAAATCGTGAAAAAAATGCTAGTTAAATCGAAGATAGATGTCCGACCAAAAAAAAAAAAACAAATCGAAGAAGGATATCAACTTGAACTGCAACTCAATCGTACTACGTCCAAAAGATGGAGTGAAGGACAGAGTGGCTATCCCAAAGACAGACTGCACTTCAATGCACATCATTTCCACTCTCCGAATGTAAATACTCAAATTCAAGAAGCCAGGAGATATGCCTAGCGACACCTCATGATCCCAACAGCACTAGCAGAAAAGGATTAACGCAACCATGCCCAGAGCTTCTCTATGTGCTCTCTATAGAATGGAGAAAATTAACAGATAGATGGATAAATCACAATAGGTGTCCTCCCTATACGCCTATTGCCAAGGGCCGTAAAAGATGCTTTGTTACTTTCACAACTATTTAAAAGACACAAGTGCCAAACTAAGCTCTGAGAACTAAATGCAAAATCCAGTATAATCATTGGCATTTTATTTGATTATTGACTATATTACACATATACAAGATCTCATTTGAGCAGATTGGCCGATTTCTACTTGTACTCAATAACTATATTGGGATAGGAGCATCATCAAATTCTTCAAAAATAACTTGGTATGCAAAATCAAAATGTACCAGCTATTTTCCATCTAAGATCAGAATTACAACTGTCTTTTTTGATTGCAAAAGAAAGTAACTTGCAAATGAGAAAGAACACGAAATAAGTAACAGCTACTTTCTAATCCCGTTCTTTTAAATTGATCTTTGAAATGATTAGGCAAACAGGATAACAATAGAATAAAATAATTAAACCAATGCAAAAAGGAAACAGCACGTGATGGAAAAATCAAGAAAGGGAGAAAAGATGAAAAAGAGGAAGAATGAGAGAAGATGCACCACTCAACTCATACTTTTCATTAACTCGGGCATGGAAACTTCAGAAAACATTATAATAGAAGGCTCTTTCACCAGACATAAATTGGGAGACATCAAGAACAGAATGCCAAAAAATACCTTAGGATGTGCCTCTAAAATCTCGGCCATCCTCTGCGCCGTTGAGTTTTGTTGCTGTACACGAAGATGTAGAGTCTTCATGCCACGGATAATCAGGTAAGCAGCATTCTGTACATAAAACAGGAAGGAAAACGACCATGATCAGTACTCCTGCAAATAACAACTATCAATAGGGCACAACAATTATAAATAGGACTATAAGGAGAGGAAAAACAAAAAGGACAGGGGGAAATGCAATGCTGGCGTCGATAACAGACACACTGTAAACTTGTATGCGACAAAACTAATCATTCTCTATTTTTCCCTTGGCTTCTCAATAACCAACATTCTTCTGGTTAACAGTCTTGCCCCATTCATTTTACTCCACACGTTCTCAGTTCTTGTCTAAATTCCAAACATAAGCTAGCTCAAATGCCCAGACTATCAATCATATCTGTGCTCACCCTCACCCCCTCTCTCGCCTCTGACATTAGCAAACCTTCTCAAATGAACATCTAGCATTTCCTGCAGATTTTGGGAACTGTATAGCCTACAAGACAACATTGTGATATAACTCACAGGGTTGAGAGCACCGCCAAGAACATGATGCAAATTACGAATTTCCGTAATCAATTTCAGCGAGCCACTAATGCAACCAGCAAGGACCTGAAAATGAATTTGCAAAAAATCAGTGTCAAATAGAAAACAACAGATTTCTGCGACTACTTTGACTAAGTATGTAGCAACTCTAGCATTACATACATCATTGTGCCCTCCAATGAATTTGGTAGCCGAGTGCAAAACCAAATCTGCTCCAAGGGCCAGAACTTTCTGGTTCAAAGGTGTCGCAAAAGTGCCATCAATGCAGACCAAAGCTCCTTTACTGTGGCAAAGGTCAGAGACCAACTTGATATCTACACATCTGAATAAAGGATTGGTGGGTGACTCTGTGAAGAAAAGAGAGACCTGCAGAAAATGGCAAAATCACAGCTCAATACATTTTCCATCAATATTACCGTCAGAAAAGCTCAATGAGTGACAATAAGCATACTGACTTTATTCTTCTCAAGTGCAGACTTCAGGCCATCTATATCTGCTGGGTCAATAACTGTAGCCTGCACTTTCAACAATACCAATCAGGAAAAGCAAGACAATATTTTGGAAAATGGAACACAAGTCATAAGAAAATGCAAAAAATAGTTAAAAGTCTTCATCAAAGTAAGAAGATTGAAAATGTTGATTTCTAACGAAGAAGTTTCATCTGACACTATGGAAATGGAAGATAATATTTGGCAAATCCCAGCACAAAATTTTCAGAAATGATTGCGAAAGCCCATGAACATGAAGGTACACATTGTGCCAGTGCAATGCATAAATGTGTAGAACCAATTACCGTGATTCCCATTCTGGGAAGAATAGTCTCGATGAATATCCTGGTCTTCCTGTAGCAGTCTGTGGTCGTCACAATGTGTCCTCCAGCTGGAACCAATGCCATTAACAAAACTGTGCTTGCACACATCCCAGAGGCCATAATCAGCGTTGATTCAGCCCCCTCAAGAGCACTGCATCATCGGAAAGGACAGATAACTCTCGATTAGCCCCTTAGGATGGGTGTCAATAGCACCGAAAACAGGAAGTTAGAGGAAAATAAGACAGACCTGATTTTCTCTTCCGCCACAACTGTGGTTGGATTCCCATATCGCCCATACTCAAAACTTGCACGGCGTTTTTCCTATCATTAGAATCAGGGAAATACTAATGGGTTAGATAGATTGCAAGTAGCATCAATACTACTGAAGAGTAAAAGGCCAGCAAGTTTCCCATATAGAGGAAGAGAAACAAAATAAATGCAAAAATTATCACATGATATTAGGCATTAGCCTCTCCATCGATACTTGTGGCAATATCCAAAACTAGCTATTACAAGTACCCCAACGAAGGAAAGGACAAACTGCACATCAAATTGCATTTACCAAAAAAAAAAAAAAACATGAGCAAAAGTGAGGTTGATACACAGCTAGAGATCATCCATCATGATATGTTAGTACCTTGAAATCAATTAGCTCAGCAGTTTTCTTAAAGAAATAAGCAGAAGTGTTGACCACAGGTGTGGTAATTGCATCGGTGACAATGCCGCGTCCTAATCTCTCACCTGCATAATCAATATACCTTATTACTTGCAACAACAACATGAGCTCAGACAAATCTTTCTAAAAGAAAGAACCCCAAGGTGTAATTGGATCAAAGAACTGGTTTTTATTAACAAATTTTCTCCAACTTTGCAAATGCACCAGAGTTCGGTCACTCCTTGTTCACATTCCCATGATTTGACTTAATCAAAAGCTATAAATGACCTGCTGTCGAGAAATATGCCAAAAGGAAGGCGGTTAACAATCAGGAGATCAACAATAGAACCCTAATAACGACACAAGGGCCCCCACAGCCCTAGTAATAACCATTAGAAGATGATGGTGAGCTCCCACAAATGGAACCCACAACTCATCGCACGTTCGTCTTCATTTTCTAATCAAATGACCTTAATCGCCACTAACAAGCAAGAGATCCATACCTGCGTGAACCGCGAGACTCCCATCGGAGCTCAAAAACGAAGACTCCCCGTGCGTGCCCAAATCCTCGGACAGCACGTCCCCGTCCACCGCCAGCGCCTCCCCGCCGGCCACGAAGTCCAGCGCCGGAACAACCGGCGCGGCCGCAGCGCCGGCTATGGCCGCCGCGGGGGATGGAGCGCCTCCGCCCGGAGCGGCGGAGGCAGAGGGGGCGGGGCCGTTGTTGTTCGACCACGACGCGGCCACCACCTGGGCGACGCCGATGTTGCTGCAGTTCCTCCGGGCCTTGGTGCTCAGCTGGCGCACGAAGTTCGGGGGGAAGCGGAAGATCAGAGACGACAGGCCGCCGGACGACAGCACCGCCAGCCTCGCCGAGTCGGGCCGGCAGCTGAACCGGCCGTGGCCGGCGCTCTCCGGCCTGGGCGGGCTCCGGAAGTCCGGATCGGACCGGCACTCGAAGGCGGCGGAGGCGAACTGGAGGTGCAGAGAGCCCGGGACGGCCATGGAGGCGGCGGCGATGCGGCGGCGCGAGGTAGGTCAGGTGGCGGCCCCGGCTCTCTGTCTTCCTCGCAAAAGAGAAGTGGGCCAAAAATGCGTGGCACTGAGAAATGTCGTGGGTGGTTAAATGGATACGAACGCGCAGTTCTTACCTGTCGTTTCGCTGGTATCTACGAGAGGGATTGACCATGGTTAGGGATGTAACTAACTCGGGTTATTTTTCGGAGGGTGGCGATTGGGGGTTGGGGTTTTGCTGACGTGGACCGTAGCAGCGGTAGGTAAGGAATGATCCATTCGTCGCTTTTTTTAGCGGGACAACAAGACCGATGGTCATAGAATTTTAATTAAAGGTGCAATGTGAACTTTTAATTTATTTAATATGATTCTTAAATTTTAGTTTAACGTTCAATGTAATATCTTAAATTTTTAATTTATTTAACGTAATCTATAAATTTTTGATACATATTCAATGTAGTTCCTGCACAATTTAAAATTAGGATTAATACCGCAAAAAACCCTAAACCGGTACACTTGTGACAGATTTACCCCAAATTATTTTTTTGACCATAAAAAATCCAAACTGATACATCAATGACAATTTTAGCCCGAACTATTTTTTTGACCATAAAAAATCTCAAACTGATACACATGTGACAATTTTACCCTGAACTAATTTTTTAATATTATTTTTTTTATTTTTTTCGAATTTTTTTAGTTTTTCTTTTCTTTTCTTTTCTTTTTCCTTTCCTTTTCTTGTTTTTTTCCTTCATCTTCAACCTCTGACCGGTCGCTAATCCGGCGACCGGCCGGAGGCAAGGGCTGGCAAGGCCGACCTTGCCCCACCCCTGGCGAAGGGTCGTCCTCGCGGTCGCTGGCGAGGTTCCACCTCACCGCAACTGGCAAGGTTAGCCTCTCCCAGAAGTAGCGAGGTCGAACCTCGCCAGCGACGGTAAGGACGACCCCTCGCCATTGGCCGGCGGGGTCGACCTCGTCGACCAAAGATTAAAAATGAAGGAAAAAAAAAAAGAAAAGGAAAGGAAAAAGATAAGATAAGAAAAACTAAAAAAAATCGAAAAAAATAAAAAATAATAATATTAAAAAATTAATTCGGGGTAAAATTGTCACAAGTGTACCAATTCAGGATTTTTTGTGGTAAAAAAAATAATTCGGGGTAAAATTGTCATATATGTACCGGTTTGAGGTTTTTTATGGTCAAAAAAATAGTTTGGGGTAAATCCGTCACAAATGTACCAGTTTAGGGTTTTTCGTGGTATTAACCCTTGAAATTATTCAATATAGTCCTTCCATTAATTCAAGATTAGGGATAATATTGAACATTTTTATATAATCCAAGGATTAAATTGAACATATACTAAAAGTTTATAAACTACATTCAACAAATTAAAAGTTGATGAACCATATTGCACATTGAGTTAACGTTCTTAGACTACATTAAATAAATTAAAATTTCATAGACTATATCGTACATTGGGACAAATTTTAAGGACTATTTGTGTCATTTTCCTTTTTTAGCGCAAACACTCTCCGCACATCCTCTTTAGATATTGATCATGGTCAATTAATTAAGATTATTTTTCGGAGGGTAGCGAATGGGGGTTGGAGTTTTGCTTACGTGGACCGTAGCAGCGTTAGGTAAGGAATGATCCATTTGTCGCTCTTTTTTAGTGGGGATAACGAGACAAATGGTCATTGATCTGCAATGTGATTCCCGAACTTTTAATTTATTTAATATGATCCTTGAACTTTAGCTTAACATTCAATGTGGTCTCCGAACTTTTAATTTGTTTAACATGATCCATAAACTTTTGATACGTGTTTAATGTAGTCCCTGAAGTATTTGAAATTATTCAACGTAGTCCTTCCATTAATTCGAGATTATTGACAATATTAAACATTTTCATATAATTTAGGGATTAAATTGAACATATACCAAATATTTATAAACTACATTTAACAAATTAAAAGTTGATGAACCATATTGCATATTAGGCTAAAGTTCTTGGACCATATTAAATAAATTAAAAGTTTATAGACTGCATTATACATTGGGATAAATTTTAAGGACTATTTGTGTCATTTTTCTTTTTTAGCTCAAACGCTCTTCGCACATCCGCTTTATATATTGTTCATGGTCAATTAATTAAGATTATTTGAACAAAAAAATTAATTAAGATTATGAGAAATATAGTACATTAATTTACAAAAAATGAAAATTAAAAAAAATTCAGAACTGAATTTTTTTTATTGTCAATATAATGTAACTAAGAATTAAAAAAATAAGCTCATGACCGTACATTATTAAGTTTCTTTGTGTAAAGTGTCAACGCTGAAGCGAATTAGGATATGTAATAATCATATGTATTTAGATGCGACGTTAGGTGAATTTGCTCCTTATTAAAATGATTATGTACATTTATTGTTGGATTTGATGTCATTCTACCTTAAAATCGAGGCAATTAAAATAGATACTTGTTTATTTTATTATTTCGTTTTGCATATTAAGATGCTTTTTATTCTTTACAGAACGTCTAACTTACTATTAGAGTTGTACATAGCATATCACGGTTATTTTTTAACTTTAGCATTTCGGTTCGGAGTTAATTTTTTGTAAATTTTTAAACAAAACATTGCTCCTTTCTACATATTAGATCTCCAAGCTCGTAATCCCAATTATCTTATCTCCTATTCCTAAAGCATAACTCTATTAACAAAAGCTCTCCACCCAACCAAACTAAGAAGCCAAATTCACATTGTCGTCTAAGCCATTACTAGTTGATTTTTATTATCATCATAATCATTATTGCAGCATTTGTAAAGTCGAAATTTTATATCGATATGAGAAACATATTATTGAGCGAATGTAAATCAAATAATAATCACATTTCATCAGTTTATATTACATAATCCTAATATGTAATCCGTAAGCTAAGTTATTTTCGGGTTATACTTTCAAGCTTTCATAGAATTTTGTTTTTTCCGATTTTTTTTGTTTTTTCCGGAGCATGTATTAAGCTCTTGAGCTATATTATGTTTTAACGTCTCATTTGAGAGAGAGAGAGAGAGAAAAGGAGGTTGATCTTTTCTTATTTACTTGCTACTTTATTGACACGTATCAATTATTGATTGGATTTCAATATAAAAATGCATGTCACGTCAATTTATAATATGATATTACCTAACCACTAAATACTTTCTCTCGAGAGAGGTGTGAGTCCGTGCACAAGTGGGCCCAACCTATCATGACTAATGAGATTAAAAAAAGAGAGAGCATGTGAAATCACAAAAATAGCCCCAACAAAAGACATGCGCCAAGGAACAAAAGAAAACTGGACATGCAAGTGGAAATGTGGAGTGTCGACATTGTGTGACACTTTGCTCTCTTTTAAAAAAAGATAATGACACAAATGATTTATAAACTTTAATCTAATATATAATTTGATATATAAATTTGTAATATTTTTTAATGTGATCTCTGAACTTTTAATTTGTTTAATGTGATTTCTGAACTTTTGATACATATTCAATATAGTCCCCGAACTATATGAAAAATATTCAGTGTGGTCCTTTCATTAATTCAAAATCAGGGATAATATTGGATATTTTCATACAGCACAGACACCAAATTGAACATGTAACAAAATTTTATGGACTATATCGAATAAATTAAAAGTTTATGGACCACATTGCATATTGAACTAAAGTCTGGGGACTACATTGAGCAAATTAAAAGTCCAGGAACACATTGCACATTAGACCAAAATTCGAGAACTATTTATGTCATTTTCTCCTTTTAGAATCTACACAAATTTTTTTTATTTTGTGCTTTCTTGAATCAGAATCACACAAATTCATTTTTGTTCAATCGTGCATACAACCAATTTACAGTGTTACGCTTGTTTGAAAAGTTAAGGTGCTTGATCGAAAACAAAAAAAAAAGTTTGGATATTGAAACGTAAAACAAGTATCGATTTAAGATATTCACGATGTCATCATCCCCTTTAATGAAAATTATACTGAAAATCGGATAGGCCTATCCAAATCTTCACACCAAAATGATAACTTTTAAAAATTAAGGAGGCCCCCAATGTGCACATTAGGGGAGAGAGAGAGATGGTGGGAGTTTGATGGCTAAGCATAAAGATGGTGATGGCGACATACTAATGGTGATGGTGGCAATTGAGGCGGCCCGACGATGGCAACACAGTGGCAAAAGATATGAGCGAGTTAGCATTTGGTGGAAGAAGGGACTAGATTTTGACTCGATCCACATCGATCAATTTTCTAATGGAGGTCTTGGATTGCCTTTTTTTTCCACGATGGAAGAGTTTCAAATTTGATCGTTAATTTTTCACCAAGGAAAGATGCCGAGTCCAGTCCCAACTCGTGCCGGACCGATGCGATCTCGGCACACCACGATCCTCGATTTTCGATCAAATCCCACGTGGGATCCACCTAATTTACCTACCACAATACACGGAACTCGAACAGATTCGATAGACCTAAGGATAGGGACCGAGATGGTAGCCACTTGCAACCCCGGGCCGACAAAGAGTGGTCCAAACTCTTGGAGGCACGCAAGACAACACCAAGTTGAATTTGTTCCCTTGGGCCACTTGCTTGCTTGATTACCCTTTGGATCTGTTCTTTAATCAAGTCGAACTTTGTCGGCTACAGAGGACTGATAGAAGGGTGGGTGGACCTAACGTTGGAAAGGAGATTTCTGTGGTCCGAAAAGTGAAACGGGTCGTCGCGTATTTGGTACTTTTGGCGATCTGGCTCTAGCCACATGCCATTCGACACGTTAGCTCTGGGTTGCACCAAATGATCACATAGTTCGAATTAAAGAAAAAAATGATATATTTATGTAAACTGATATCCTCGCAAAATCGGCCTCGTGTAAAAAAAAGCGTGAAGAACCAGTACATAAATGTTCCGGTCCGGTCAGTCGGAGTGAGTCCGAGTTAGCAAGTCACCGATCCGCTCTGGCTATTTTTTTTTCATAACGATGTGTTGTTCAAATTCTTCATCTCGTTAATCTTATAGACGTGAGCAAATTGTATCAATCACGTGTGGCGGGTATGGATCTACCTGCGAAGACGTTGTAAAAAAGTGTATATATGCCAATAAATTTCGAAGAAATACACAAAATTGACTCAAGAATATGGTGTGGGGTTTTCACTATGTTGGGATGCATATGAGAGATATTTTTCTGCACTCAGGATTTGAAGCAACATCGAGCTTTAGAGGTCATCCTGTCCTTTAGGGTTGTCAAAAAAGCCCAAGCTTCAGAGGTCATCATGTCAATGCTCTTGATGACGATCTTGCGGTTGGTGGCGGCGAAGGAGGCTAATGAGGGCTTCCGGTTGTCGGAGTGCGGCTTCGCCGCCAGGGGCTCGGGCGATTTCTTCTTGGACTCAGCGGTGATGCTCATTTTTCCAAAGCTACTCCCGTGGGCCTTCTTGGGTGGTGATTGGGTGGAGGGAGCAGTGCTCAACTGATAATGCAAATGCAAAGAGAGAGAGAGACAAAGGAGGAGGTACAGAACAAAGCAGCTATCTGTCTCTCAATGATGGTTTGAAGATTGGGCCCTATTTAAAAAAAAAAAAACCCTAAATCTGACCCGACCCTATTCTTGGAGTATATGTTGAACAGGGTCTTGGGTCAGGTCGGTCGGGTCAAGCGCGACCCTATATATTTTGGGTTGAGTTGGATATCATGAAAACCTGTCCCGACCTAACCCATTGACATCCCTAGACATAGTCACCTAGAGCAGTCATTTTTGTTATATTCACATAGTACACACACAGTCTATCGAACATCGTCTTCGAGAATACCCACTTGATTGCTCATAGCATGACGTGATCCCTTAACAAACCCAATTTGCTCCTCGAGCTCCGTAATTGATGCCCCTAGCCATCTAGGAGAGTCACCTCAATCCGTTTCCGATCTTCGGCCATTTGAGTGTTGACCATGATTTTGCGAAATCTTTCGCTACAACTTTGGCTCCAATACCAAATGTCACGGTCCGAGTCGTTGACCCAATTTAAAGGATTGTGCGGCATGCAATATCCTTGGTCACTAGTAGCACATCAGCCATTTTAAGCGCGCAATGCCCCGATGCTAAGGCACACGCACAGTTCGCAGGGAAGTCCGTAAGAAAGCAAAAAGTGCAAATGGCTCGTGAGAGAATGATTCTAGTAGGTCACGTTAATCAACATAACAAATAATGTACATTAAGGAACTCGATTAGTAAAACCACTTAAAGAGCTTTATAGATATCATCTATTTTAGCACCACACCCAGCAAGTTACCCTTTGCTCCTTATAGCTGTAGTTGTTTGGATACTAGTCACGATCTTGGGGACACAACTTCAAATGGGACCTATGGTCGGTGGTAGCATCACCGCAGAAGATACTTTTGGCATGCGGGAACCAGCAAGGCTTGTCCTTTGTGAAAATCCAGGCACATGGCGGCCGCCATCGCATCGCTGTATATTTTAGCACCACACCCAGCAAGTTACCCTTTGCTCCTTATAGCTGTAGTTGTTTGGATACTAGTCACGATCTTGGGGACACAACTTCAAATGGGACCTATGGTCGGCGGTAGCATCACCGCAGAAGATACTTTTGGCATGCGGGAACCAGCAAGGCTTGTCCTTTGTGAAAATCCAGACACATGGCGGCCGCCATCGCATCGCTGAAAATAGCATCTGGGGTCGGCAACGAGACACGCAAAACATGATGCGCTATAGGCATAGGAAGACCTTAAACCTTTTCTTCGTCAAAGCAAAGTCATAATTAACTAAGCCAGTCGAGACATGCAAAACATGATGCGCTACAGCCATAGAAAGACCGGTGGTGGTCGAATTCACCAAAAACAATTTCTACTCTCTAAATCACAAATAAATTATACTTAAGGTGAGCAGAGTCGAATCCACAGAGACTGACAAATCGTTAATTCTTTGAAAACCAAGTAAACAATAAAAGCGAAACTAAAAAAAAAGGGGTCTATGCAGAATAGACTTAAATAAAATAAGCAAACAGAAATTAAAGAAAATCAGATTATGCAACATCTAGCAAAGGTAATCTCATTCAAGTTCGAAAGTTGATCATTGAGTCAAATGAATAATCTCAAACACTACAATAGACTGGTTATGATTGTTGAAACGCTTCTAACAACCTAATCTTTCCTTAATATTAGATTAACCGGACACGCGCCTGTGATTAATCCCTTATTAACGAATAACCCCGACACGCGCCAAAGATTCAATTCGCTAATAGCATGAAAAACGAGAAAAACCCAACCCTAGCCAATAAATCACACGCGTAACTTATTCAAGCTAAATCATATATTCTCATAATACAACTTGAAAATCTGGTTTTAATCAAGTCATATTATTTGCCATTATTATTAAAACACCTAAACAATTACGGGTTCGGGTGTTTCAATTGGCAAACTATCACTCTGTCAATTGCACAACGAGCTCTTATTGTAACAACCAACAAAGCAATGGTAAACAATAAAACAGTGAATATATAAATACTGCAGAAATTAAGAAGGAGGATTAAGTTTAGATCTCACAACTTGAATGAACTTGAACTTTGATAATCCTTTGCTAGACTAAAAAGGAGTTAGCCACACATGGCTATAAAATGCGCAAAAGAGAAAATAATATGTTTCTGAATATTCTAGAGTTCAGTCTCCTCTTGCGTTCAACCTCTTAAATAAAAAAAAAAGAAAGTCTAGAAAAAGAATTCTATCCAACATGGAAAGAAAAAAAGGCAAAATCTTCTCCCTAATGTCCCTAATTAAGAGTCATATTTAAGTACAAAAATCCTTCACAATCAAATCTGGAAAATATGGAAATTAATGGCCAAATCACGTCCTCAAATTCTGCGCCAACTTTACATCGGCGCGATCTTAAGCCGTGAGCACGGATATCTAGAAAATAGATCTTTTACATGCAGAATCCCAACCAACAGCTCAAAAACGTCCAAAATTTTCTCGATTGCATCATTCACCATCACCTAATCACAATGCATAAAAACAAATAAATTTCACTCTATTTATTCGAATATTTTCTCAAAATACTACCAAATATAATCAAAATATAAGTCAAATAGACACATCATTAAAGACCTTAAACCTTTTCTTCGTCAAAGCAAAGTCATAATTAACTAAGCCAGTCGGATGACTTTTGCGACGAACGCCGTGTTTGTTTCTGTAAGTTCATCTGATGAGAGGCCCTCTTTCGGCCTTAAGGTCAAAGATCGAATCGTTTTCGTACGACTCGAGTCGGCGTGGCTCGTCTTATTAAACGTTTGGTTCCAAAGGGTAGGAGTCATTTGTCCCTTTTCTCCTTCGCGTTCATCGGCTGTTGTTTTGTCAATTCCGGGTTTTGCATGTCTCCTCAATCCAATCGTTCCATCTTCCGAGTGAATCCATTGATGGAAATACATGCACTGGCCCGTGAATGTGCTCATGGTACTTGTTATAAGCAGTGGTTCGGTCTCACCTGTACCATAGAAGCATTCAAGCATTTGCTTGGCAAGTATAGAGTAGGTTATAAAATTCAACCCAAAAAAAAACCTTGAACCGGGATTGTGAACCGGTGCGATTTTACACGATCGTGCGTGGGTGACATTGCCGACAACGAATGATGGTTTTATCGACTCTAGCCTCTAGGTGGTGTAAATAGTCGGGGGTTTTTGTTCGGCGGATGAAAGCTAGCTTGAGATATCTTGTCGAGGCGTCATGATTTTATTTTGTCTTGTCCGAA
The DNA here is from genome assembly GCA_031216235.1 of Syzygium jambos. Lineage (NCBI taxonomy): Eukaryota > Viridiplantae > Streptophyta > Magnoliopsida > Myrtales > Myrtaceae > Syzygium > Syzygium jambos. The sequence goes on from CM062228.1 coordinate 19,306,976, forward strand.
TCATGTGGTATCGGAGAATAATTTGGTAACGCTGACACTTTCCCCCTTTTGAACAAGACACAAGGTATCTATTTTGTCCGGATGTATCTTCATGCCATTCAAATTGAGATGTGCCATCATTCTTCCTATGGGATAAGATCGAGAATTCTTTATTCCCACTCTGTTCCGGTAAGATCAAGTTTTCACAGTGCAATTGAAGATCATGGGCGTACTATAATTCCTCAATGCACTGTGCACTTCAATGTACAAAGGCCCGAATAACAATTCAATCGGGCCTAGATAAGCAGATTCACCCTCCGGCTCAGCCCACCCGCTTAGGCCCGTCAAGCCCTCTCAGGCCCAATGATATTTTTGAAGCGTTAGTTTTCATATCATGGGCAGGGCAGGTTACGCTAGGATCTTTAAGCCCGATACTCACGTAGGTCCGGCCGGCTCATCGATCGAATCCAATTTGAGTTTGCCGGACAGTGAACATGCCTTAAATGAATAGGTTTTTTGCGATATTTGGATTTGGTACGTCCTGGCTTTTATTAATTCGTTCTAGCAAATCCATAAGAACACATAGTTGGGATAAAATGAACGAGGGATTGTGTCTACCCAAATCTCATGCACTAATTAGTGAGCCCACCACAAATTATGGATGGTTAGATGGGCTAAGTAAGGTCTGAGTCCATGCCTCACGCCACAGAAAGAAACTCGAGAGCCTCAGCCACATAAGAAATCTAGCTAAACTCGAGTTCTATTCAAAAGCTGCGACCGACGAGTTAATCAATTTTCTGTAATCGGACATTGATCTCATATGCAATGTTGTGGAGCTTTATAACATGTTACGGAAGCCAACGAAATTGCAGTTGTGTATATAATCAGAAAGTAAACTAGTGAAGTTTTAGAGTATTTTAGAGAACATATTTAAACAGTTGTCTTTACCAAAAAAAAAATTATTTAAACAGTTGTAAGATTAAGATTTGTTATATCCATATTAAGAGTTTAAGAGAGATTTAAGCAACAAATTACTTTTCCACTCGATCGCTCTATAACATACCTTTGCCATTCATTTTAATGAACAAAGTATGAACTTTTATGAAAAATTTTGTGCATAAAAATCAGAGGCTGGAAATAATCCTAGGCTTTCACCTTGTATATATATATAGATATAGAAAAAGCAGCAGAAACCAAAAAAGTTACGAAGATGCAGAGACTGTACAGACACAGGCACAAACACAAAACGCCTCTTCAAACAACGACAGCCTCCAGCCTATTCCACCCATGAAGAACAAACCAGAAAGAAGAAGAAAAAGATTCGAATCATCTAAACCACCGTGCTCTCCACCTTCACTTTGATGCCTAACCTTCCATCTCCACCCTCAGTTTCTCCAGAGGCAATCCACATCGCACTGAAAAGATGTCTGGATCGTCTCTCTGCTCGGGCGATTAGCTTGCGAGAAATCTGCGTACTCCGCTCTTGCGTTCGACGCGGAGTTCTCGAGCAGCATCCTCAGGATCGACTGCTCGTGCATGAAGACCGTGTCGGACCAGCCGAACGAAGGTGTGGCATCGAGAGACGGGTCTAGCTCCGATGAAGACGAAGGAGGGAAGAGGTGAGCCTTCTGGTTGTGCGTGCTCATCATGAGGCCGTTCTGAGCGTTGTGATCCTTGGCTCGATCGGAGAAGGAGGTGGTGAATGGAGACGACTCCACCAATGGCGGCAGAGGCAAGAGAGATCGTCTCGGTTCATTGTCAAACGTGCTCAGCCTCTCTAGACCACCAGACGGAGTCACAGGCTGATCAGCTTTCTTCCCATCAGGTCTTTTTTGAAAGATTCTGCATATGACCCAGTCGTTCTGCAAAAGGTAAGAGAAATACAGTCATCAAAAACTGAGCTGCGCAATCAAGTATTTGAGAATTAGGACCCTCGAGGCAATGATCTTGTATTCGAAACTGCTTTGGCGGCTCAATGGCCTTATGGAAAGGGTCTAAAACGCAATGACCTGATTAAAACTCCGCCGCATAGCCTCGGCAAGGCCATACCTTTTGTGGGTTTGAAAGATGGTGTTGATTGCCATCTTCGAGTCTGAATTCATGCATGACCCAGTTGGACTTCTGGCCATTAGGAGCTCTTCCCCTGTAGAAAACCAGAGTTTTCTTCATCCCAACCAACTTCTTCATCCTATGGATCTCCTTGTCTTTACCGGTGGCTTTCCAATAACCGGCTTCGGTTGCTCTATTCGTCCTCAAACCGGTCGGGTACTTCCTGTCTCTCACACAGAAGAAGTACCATTCCTTTTCGCCCATTTTTGCTCTCCCTTCGCAGCCGAACAATATTTAAACAAACTTATTAGCACATCATTATATGACAAATTGGAAAAACGACAAGAAGAATAAGAAGCAGCCCCAAGGATGCAAGGCTTGAGGGGTATATTACCAGGCAAGTCCCACGGTTCGCACTTGTTCAAATCAACCTCCCCCATGGCTCTTGCACAGAAGCCACTGTCGAGAACTTTTGGGGTGAGGTAGTGAGTGATCAGCTCTTCGTCGTTCGGGTGGAATCGAAACCCCGGCAGCAATTCCATCTGTTCACCTTCTTCGAGAAGCACAGTGTCATTCATCATAACACCTTTAAGTCCCGAATAGTTTCAGATGGTCTTTTGAGGTTCTAAATGGCGAATCAATAGAAAAATCTGGAGTTAAACGGAGGGCAAGAGAGGCTTTAAATAGTTTTTTAATCAGGTGATGATATTTGAGAAGGCAAAAGAGGCTGTGGTGCAAAAATCTTCTCAATAACAGAGAAGAAGGTTTGGTTTTGGAGCAACACAACTCTCTAAATACTTGCTCTTTTGGAGGTACAGAAGCGTAGGCTGTAAGGCAACTTGGTGGGCAAGTTCTAAGCTTTCAAATGGTTATATTATTTTATGTTTTCAATCCATATCTAATTTCTCCTAAAGTCAAAACAGGAAAGTTTCAACTATGTTCCCCGCGATATAAACGGGTTCACAACCTGCAGGCATCTTTTACAGCAATCCACAATAAAGATGGTGACTTGAGCTTTATCTGTTCAATCAAGGTCTTCCAGGAACAACTGTAGTTATGAATTTTATCAGCCGATAAACGAGACCAGAACTGAAATTCGTGCTATCCTAACTATACCACGCTTGATTTACGAAGAAGTATGTCAATTGGTTTTTAGGTCGAACTCCCCGTGTTGATGCCGTCCGTTTCGAAACCTTAGTTATGAAGTCATTAGACTCGCATCCCCTGAAATAAGTTCTGCAAAAGAGGCTAAACAATGAGAGAATACCAATATGTTCTGGTCAAGTCAGAAGCCTCCTGGATCTTTGCTACCGTGACCCCATCAAGAATCATCAAGTATAATGAAATTATGTTAAGAAACACCGAGCTGCATCATCAATCGAAGAGGGTTTTGACTATAGTGCACAATATGTACATACCGTTTGTTCATGTACACAACAAGTCATTTCGTCAAACTTTGATCAACTACTTAGAATTTAAGTACTCGAAAGCCTTCGAAGTTCCTATCACAGCATATACCAATGTCTAACTACATATAAGCGATACCGTCGAAAACATATTTTTACAGAGATTCATTTACTTAGCCTCCATAATGGTTTGAATGCTGTCACAAGGTTCCATACATACGGTTCTCATTCAAAAGATTCAATCAAGTTCTCTACTTCTTAAAGTCCTGATCTGCCGAAGTCAAGTTCAAGTTCTGTTTCGCTTTTACTTGAGCCAAAATCGTCAAAGTCGTATGGTGCCGCTTTGACAAAGTGAATCTATCTCAAATCCCAGTTCAAAACCCATACGTTCTTGGTCTTGTTTGATCTTGTCCCCCGTAACGAGTATGGCCTATGTCCCTTTTGCTTACCTTTTCGGGTGAATCAGTTGGTTTGCTTCTTCCAGTTATTGGTGTTGGGGGAACACGTACGGCTCCAATCTCGTGTCTCCTGTGTCCGAGCCATTGTGCTGATAGATAAGTTTCTCGTGATTTCAAATCAGGACGACATGTTTTGAACCCGCGCATCTACAGATGTGTCGAGACTGGTTCGGACGATCTTATGCCGGAGGCAAGCTCGGACATGAAAAGCGAGCTTAACACACACCATTTAGCCACAGGATTAACGACACCAGTCGAAGATCCCCGCATCGCACGGATGTGGAAGGTGGCTTAATTTCACACGACAATATATATATTTATCGGCTAAATAACAAACCAAAGTCACGTTGATTATCACTTTACCACGTAATTCCATCGCAAATCATGCCTTGTTTATTCACCTATCGTTAGCATCATATGTTTAATCAAACATTTACGTGTGGAAGACTTGGCTCATTAAGGACAAAGGGCGGACGTTGAAAGATGGCCATGGAAGCTAGTGCAACCCTTTCTTTAGCCTAAACAATTGCTGAATTATTGGCCGATTGGAGCCCCCTTTATCAGTTGGAAATCCGCCATACAAATTTCAAATCGACAATAATACAAACGATTTGAACATAAAGATCATGCAATGGTCTTTAGATATCACCCAAACATTAACATAAGATTAGCTTAACAATGCAGAAAAGTGGCGCCACACCTTTCGTTTTCAGAGGGAGGAGGGGAGGGGACGGAAGAGGACAAGAATTTTTTCAATCGACCCACCAATTCACATGTCGTGTCAGCATTGGCTACCACGAGGAGAATTCGCATGATTTGGGCAACCTCAGTGGATCCGACGGCCGAGATTCGAGGGTTTGTCAACGTAGTTAATCCGCCACGTCAGAGGGTTATGTGCTTGTTTAAAAAAAAGGACAGAAACGAAAGACCCTAGGAAAGAGACAGTGCCGCCATTTGCCGACGGGGGAGCAACCAAACTGCGAGCCACATGGGGGCCTGCGATTGAACGGCGGCGACAAAAGTAAAGCACCCGGAAATCTCCATGTTTAGATTTAATCGGGTTTTCCTAATCTCGACTAATTACAGCGCACCTACGGTTCCCAAGTTGGCATGCGGGCCCGTGTCCCCCGCCCTTCCAGCTTGACGCCACGACGGGAGACAGCGACGTGGCGGTGTCCCGTTGGTACATGTGATGCCGACAAATGGAGATTTGTTACCACGACTTCTGCTATCTATGCGGTCAGCTCGAAAAGGCCATGCAAATCAAAGATGCGAAAGGTCGTGGAGTTTCGTTCCGCGGGTCTGTTCTTATCTTGTTGTGTTCGAATCAACCCACAAATGATGCGCATGCTTCGATCATAAGTGATTCGGAGAGGACTTGCTTGCGCTTGTATCCAAGGTCCCAATCTACTTGCGTGACCGCTGGATACGCGACGCTCGACACGAACGCACTTAATTGACCTTTATCCTTGATAAGTTCGCCTTGGTTTGTTTGAAATTCAGCCTAGGTCGAGTAATGCGATTCGCTGAGGAGAAAAAAGGAGGAGAGTTGGTATTCCAAATGTAGAGTCGCGTCGCTCATTTCTAGAGCTTGAGTGAACTTATATAGGGAAAATTGTCAAAAAAGTCATAAATCTATTGTATTTTTGCTAATTCAATCATGAACTTTTCAATTTTGCCAATTGATTCATAAACATTTTCACGTTTTGCCAATTGAGTCTATTTGGCCAATTTTAATCGAAAATTATTAACGTGGACATCGGTAGCGTCGCGTAGGACGGCCAGTGTCGACGATGACAGTTTTTATAATTTTTTTAAAGAAATTGAACTTTTTCTTTTTTCTTTTTCTTTCTTTCTTTTCCCTTTTTTTTTTCTATCAAGTCCGAAGAGGGTTGCCGGCTAACCCTCACTAGCCATAGCGAGAGCCAGCCACTATGCGAGGGCTGCAAACCTCGCCTACGGTAGCGAGGGTCAGTCGGCCTTTGCCTGTGCTCGACAAGGTTGACGGCCCCTGATAGACTTGGAAGAAGAAAAAGAAAGAAAGATAAAAAATAAAAAGATAAAAAAAAATTCGAAAAAAATGTTCAAATATTATAAAATTTTGTCCATCCAGCGGTACGGCTAGCGTCTATATCAGTGATTTCCGTCTAAAATTGGCCGGATGAACTCAATTGGCAAAACATGAAAATGTTTAGTACTGAATTGACAAAATCGAAAAGTTTATGACTTAATTGGTAAAAGTGCAATAGGCTTAAGACTTTTTGGATAATTTTCCCTACTATATATCAGCTGCATCATTAAGTTGACAAAAAATTAGCGAGAGTAGAACATTCATTGGCCAAAGAAGCGGCCTGCCTCTTGAAGGAAGGAATCGAGCAAAGGTCTACTCTTTCCAAAAGGTCTACTTTATCTTCTAACTCGACTTTGAAAGAGCGGAAGATGCGAGATTCGAAGCGATGAAATCTAGGTATTTGACAAAACTCGAGAAAAGAATGCCTAGATCTAAGGCAATTAGAGACTTTTTGGCACAGATTATGTTGGAACTATCTTAGCCCAAGATATTAAGGGAGAATTATGTGGCGATGAACCGGTCCACATCGAAAAAGATATTGTGGATTTATATTTTTATTCGTTGCTTTACACACCATAGTCTAAATGAGGAAGTGGGTTAACGTAGCTACCTAGTTGTTTTGATCAGTTGTGGAACTATACTTACCTTTAGCCTCAATCCAATTCACGGGCTCAACCATTAATGTCGTTTTGCCATCATAAGACCATTCAAAACAAGTTGTTCAAGTGTGGTCTTTGGCATCACCCCCAAAAAAGAAAGCCAAAACCAACTTGTCTTCGAAGGGTTTGCATGATCTTAGGGAGAGAGATATTTCCATCTAATTGAGAGATATATCAACCGGTCTTGGATTTTGATTCGTGCTCGATGCCATCACTTGGAGTCGGATCACAAACAATTAATTCATCATTAATCATCTCTTAACTCGGCGAACATGGCGTTAGAGACCAACAATATCATCACAGTCTTTCCGGAACGATCACAACTTCATCATAATGAACATCCGCATTAATCAAGTAGATATTAAGCCAAGGATGATTTTGAAATTATTAAAATGTCATGGGGAGTTTCCCCACAACAACTTCTTCAATGCCACTTTGAGTTTGAGAGGATGTTAGAGATATTTTGGATATTTCACTTGATTTTCCATATCTCTGGTGATGTTGCATGTATTTAGGAGATTTTTCCATATTTCACTTTGGTTGCATTTCATTGACTGATATGTTGCCTTAAATAATCATCTAATAAACTTTTAAATAGGCTCATGTACTTTTCATTATTTCATACAATAATATATAGAGGAATATAGAGAACTTATACAATTCTCTCTTCCACATTATTTCTTATCTCACGGTCCAATCTTTTTTATCGAATTAGAGGGGTGGACCCAGTCAGGCACCAAGAATTAACTTACAAGTTACAATAGAATGTGAAAGGAGCAGGGGATACTTCTTTTCGATTTCATTCCAAACGAATGAGCTCGATGAAGCGGCGCGAAAGACCAGCGGTGCATAATCCCATGAAGAAAAACCATTAGGTGCCGCTGTCGGATGGATAATACGAATCGAGAATATAAGTCGGTAATCAAATCGCCTAATGAGACGCAATACATGGCAAAGGAATTCTGTTGCACTCTTGAGGCATGCGCCCTAACCCATCCCCAGCACTATTGATACTTCCTGTTTATTGTCTTCTCTAATCCTATGGATTTGTCTCTATGCAGAACATTCAGAATCGTTTGGGTCTAGCACGGGTCATAAGAACCAAAACCAATCCGAGGGGTACCAATGTGAGATCATGCACTTTGTTCTCAAGTGCCAAACTGCAAACTTTTTCCCCCCTTTTGCGATCTGAACAGATCATTTGGCACGGAATCGAATTGCTTCCAACCCTTCTTTTCTCGATGGGCTCTCTCGTCCCAATCAACCACGGAATGCATTTCTCTTGGACAGAACGACAGGGTGACATTGGTAACGTCCGTTCTGAGAGATCTGCAATTGTCAACCGTCTCCTTGTCCTTCCCAGTTTATTCTATCATCATTTGGTCAGAGCATTGACAGAGCGAGACAATCCGACTCTGGTTCAAGTCTTATCCAAGGGTCTTACCCGAGCCCAAAGTTCTTGCCCCAAACATGTTGATTGAGCCCATACGCAAGGGTACAGATTTGGGCCTAGCCCACACATTTGTGAGCGGACCTCGGCAGGCCCTTTGAACTGATAGGCCTCGTGTTCGAGTCTAGTGATCAGAAAAACTCATCAAACTTCGTAGCCCCACCCGAGCCCGCCCCGTCCCATGAATATGTGAAACTTCATAGCCTCACTCCGCCAAAGAGATTCAGGTTAACACTGTAGTGCAGGAAGCTATTCCTACTTGATCTATCTTCAAACAAGCTTAACGGGAAATTCCTAGAGTACTGGTGTTTGGGCATCTCTTGGATACCTGGACCTCTCCATGAACCAACTACATGAGCACTTTTTCAAGCGACTCGTTTAGTCAGAATTCGGGCATATGTGAAACTCCACTACCAAAAGTATGCCCTGAGGATGCTCAACCTCCTCCAGTACCATTTTGTTTCATCCAAGAGGATGCTACAAGAGAGCATGAAAGCTGGCTTGAGTGGAAGGCGGTGGGGATAGGTTAGGCATCTAAAATCATATTGGGATCTTCATAGCACGTGTTTCATGTGAAATTGAAAGACGCAAATGGGCTTGCGAGAATTTTGAGAAGGATGGAGAAAAGGGAAGCCAAATGGATGAAGAAGCCAAAGCGAAAGGCCATCGGATTTCACGGATAACAAGATTATTGAGGGGATGTCAATTGAAACTGTGTACCCTGAAAAAAGGTTTCCTCCATATTGATAATCTGGCTCCTATTAATGAACATGGGCATCTATAATTTAAATCGTTTATCGATCTTCGTGCATACTAAGTTAGAAGAGTCACGAGAGGCAGTTTACGTTGGACAGTTCCAGCAAGAATGGAGTGCACGGTCAACGTAATCGGTTTGGTATTACAAGGATCTTTCTCTTTATAAGTCGAAGGCTTGTTAGTCAAAAGAAGAAAAGGCTGGAAAATTGGTCCATGTCCTTTCCCTTACAATGGGTTAGAAATTTTTAGGGCCAAACATCACCAATCAAAGTGTCATAAAGACCTCGACTTCCCATGAACCATTGAACACGTACTGGTCCCAAAATTAACACATATGAAACCCCCAAAGACCTTGAATTCTTGATGGATGCGTACTAGTTCCTTTCATACGCGCATGCTGGTTTACATTCATTTTTTTTTCTTTCGGCCGCTGTAGCTTGTTTAAATTCTAATTGAATCATAAAATCAGGAAATTTAGGGATTTGGATGAGCAAAATATTCTGCTTGCCAAGAAATTAGTGCCATAACTTTTAAAAACCAATCACTCAAGTTACGTGGGCAATTTTTCTTGCTTAAAAATCGTATTATGGCATTGATTTAATATCAAATCATCCAACATGGCTCGCTAGAGTATAGTGCCACGTACGAATTTTCGGCAAGAAAATAACAGATGTAACTTAAGTTATCTTCTTTTGCATATTATGATACTTAAATGATCGCTTGAAAAGTTATAACACCAAAATGAATGCTATACAAAAATTATGACGTATTTAGTGTCCTTATCTTGTCCATTTTTATCTAGTAAGCCATGGTATGAAGCTACAGAATTCAAATGATGTCACAACAACTAACTCGAGATTTTATTTGTAGCCATCGCTGATTTTGTATGGTGTCCTACTTAGCTTGAAATTTAGCTTCTATCAAGCTTGTTAGAGCAGCTTGGGGGATTTAATATCTAATTTTGTTTACATTAAGTAATCAAACAAGTTACTAGCTCATGGGATATAAGGGTAATTAACTTGCTATTACAATCCCGAAAACCTCGACACGTAGTCCAAAATAAGTTATTAGCTTCTTTTTTTTTTGCTGACAAATACAATATCCATACCGTTTAACTCAAACATGCAATTTCTCCGTTTACATGTATCTACTAAAGCTCTATCCGTAAGGTGGCTGGCGAGATTATTATGAATATGAGACGTTATGACGGAATTCATTGTATCTAAATTAAATGTTTAATCACTTAATCAATAATTTGAGGTTTCAAAGCAAAATGATTTGACGAAGATGAAAGTCATGACCAAATTATTTAGATCATAGAGTCCTCCTTTGAACAGTCATTCTCTATATTAGATGTGAAGTCCACTAGGCCCCTCTACGGAGACCGCACTTAAAGATAACGCGGGTTACCCAACGAAATTCAAACGCAGAAAAGTGTGACGTGTGAGACCATGCTGAACAGTCATTCTGGAGCGTACGGTTCATGGAATGCAAAGTCTTAATTGGATCTGCAATAAAACCACGGGGCCCACCGCCTGACGGTGACACGAGGCTTCACTTAGTCAATTGAAGACTTCCAAGTCGTTACATGTTAAATTGCTCTGCACAAAGTCATTTCTTTTGGATAGCCCTTCCTTACTTGTGTATGCCTGCCACTTCCCAGCAAAAAGAAGAGATCCTCTCTCTCTCTATAAAGCATGAAGATATTCCATACGATTCATTTGAATCCTGTAAGCAAACCCGTCGGCTTGCATGTTCACCGGCTGATGACCGCAGCTACATGGATCGTTATTGCGCTGGCTCCCTCCTGCAACTTCCCTGCCCTTGCTGCGGGAACATAGGCGGATGCTCTTCTTCATAGCGGGTGGTGGCCCGACTCCATTGCGAGCAACGCTTCCATATCACATTGCATGTGGCGGGGCATTTCATGCGACGACTCCGGAAGCATCGTCGAAATAAACCTACCTCAAGAAGTCTCCTACCAAGGTAATTTGAGTAGCATGAACTACTCTCTGCTCCCCAATCTTGCCTCTCTTCGGTTGCCTGATAATCACCTCACAAGTATCATTCCCCTTCAAGTATGTGCACTCCCAAAGCTCAAGCACCTCGACTTGTCCGACAATGACCTGATCGATGAGTTACCTCTTTGTCTCAAAAACCTCACCATGCTAGAAGTTCTTGACATTCGTAATAATCTTATCGATAGTCATATCCCCCTCGAATTGGGAAATCTAAAGAGGCTAATCCACCTGGATCTCAGTTTTAACTCGCTCAATGGCACGATCCCTCCGACTCTTGGTCTCTTGTCCAATTAACGTAGCCTTACGCTCGGCAGCAATCTCTTAAGTGGGTTCATCCCGCTTGAGATAAGGAACTGTATAAATTTGTATCTCGTTGACCTAGATAACAACTCCTTCGTCGGTCCCTTTCCTTCATCTCTAGCGAAATTGAGGAACTTGATATATATGAGTATGGGAAGAAACTACTTCGGTGGATCTATTCCTTCGGAAATAGGGAACTTGATAAACTTGACATATCTGAATATGGAAGGAAATCAATTCAGTGGATCTATTTCGTCAGAACTAGGTAATTTGAAGAGGTTGATTGAGTTGAGGCTGCACTCAAACTCCTTCACTTGCCCCTTCCCTCCATCTTTGGCCAATTTTTAAAGAGGCTGATCAACCTAGATTTAGGTAAGAACCAATTTTACGGTGCCATTCCGTCAGAAATTGGATTTCTAAAGAGTCTCACTTATCTAGATTTGAGCTTTAACAAATTCTCTGGAAAAACTCTTCATGAATTTGAGAGTTTGGTCATGTTAAGCTATCCCGATCTGCGGGGCAATTCTCTTCACGGTTCAATTCCCAATTTTAAAAAGCTTTTTAACTTAAGTACTCACATCGACTAGTCAAACAATGATCTCACGGAAAAAATTCCAGATAATCTGACCAATGTTTTAGTTATGCAGCTTTCCAAGGCAATGAGGAATCGGGAGGTACTGATGCTTCTATGACTAAGTTTATAATGACGGTAATTATACCACTGATGACTATTATATCACTGATGGCTATGGCATTCATCTTCGGTTTGGTTCTTGCGCATTGCTTCATACCTCGAGGTAGAACAAAGAGCATAAAATCAGAGACTGTAGAAAAAAATGGAGATTTCTTGTCAATATGGAATTATGACGGGAGAATTGCATATGAAGATGTAATCAATGCAACTGAAGACTTCGACATCAAATATTGCATCGGAACTGGTGGTTATGGTAGTGTCTATAGAGCTCAATTGCCCAATGGGAAAATCGTGGCATTGAAGAAACTTCACCGTCTAGAAGCAGAGGACCCATCTTTTGACCAAAGCTTCCGAAATGAAGTGAAACACTTGACTGAAGTACGGCATAGAAGCATAATTAAGCTCCATGGTTTCTGCTTACACAGACGATGCATGTTCTTGGTTTATGAATATATGGAAAGGGGGAGTCTATTTTGTGCTTTGAGAGATGACATTGAAGCGATGGAGCTAGACTGGTTTAAAAGGCTCAATATTGTTTGGGATGTGGCACATGCCTTGTCTTACCTGCACCACGATTGTGCTCGACCAATTGTTCATCGAGACATATCTAGCAATAATATTTTGCTCAATAACAAAATGCAGGCTTTCTTATCAGATTTCGGCACGGCAAGACTCATAGAGCCTAATTTCTCATCTAATATCACTGCAAATATCGTAGGCACTCAGGGATATATAGCACCGGGTGAGCAACAATCCTCCATGCTTTTCTAGAATGTTGTAACTAGAGACACATAGTTGGATTGATATACTTTACTCGCCATGCGGTAAACAACACCGTTGCACGCTTTATCATACTTTCTAAATTTATCATTTGATAGTGCCCTCGCTAACAGTGAGAACTTGGTTTCGAGCCTCATATAATTCAGCCACTTTTTTTTTTTTTCAGAGCTTGCCTACAATTTGGTCATCAATGAGAAATGCGACGTATTCAGCTTTGGAGTGATAGCAATGGAAACAATAATGGGTGAGCATCCAGGTGATGTTATCTTAATGTTGTGGACACTCTTCAGAGAAGATATTATGCTACATCAAATATTAGATCCGCGCTTGCCAATCCCAAGAGAGAATTCTGTTACGAGAAGTATCATTCTAACAGTTTCTGTGGCACTTGCTTGCTTGAGTAGTGATCCAAAGTCACGACCCACAATGAAACAAGTTTCGAAAGCTTTTCAAGCTCCAAAACTAGCGTTGCCCAAGCCCTTCCATTCAATCTCGCTTGCACAGCTCCAAAAAAATAATCAAGGAGTATGGTGGGAAGGTGGATCAACAGAAACTTCGTCAAGTCTACCAGTCTACCAGAAGACCAAGGACCCTGAACTACTTGTATGAGTCAATTTCTTGGTTTCATCCACTTATATTTTTTTCTGCAGATTTATTCCCCGTTTTACATACGGAAGGTGACGTTGATCGAAGAGTTGTTTCCCTGAACGCATCCGTGGAGTGTCTTGCTTTGCAGACCCTGTTTCTCGGACTAAAGCGAAACAAGAGGTCACCTATGATGAGCATAATATGCAACATGTCCTTACTTATACTGATTACTATAGCTTTCTCCTACTACAATTCAATTGTTGCAGCAACAGCACCTTCTAATAAGTTTAGGCTTTGCTGATTAGGTCAATGTAAATCAAGTCATTAACCAAGTCGACACCGCCAATTCAAGTAAACAGGTCTAACGGGTCAAATTCGTGTTACACATATTGAACTCGATCGAGTACAATATGTTTTTTTAATATTGTCAAACAGGGAAAGAAGATTATGACACAAACACAATTAATATAAACTCCAACTAGCTTATTAGAATGTTTTTTTTTTTTGGTAAGGTACTTGTTAGAATGTTGATTTTGAGTCATGTCAAAAATAACGAACCCTAGATGATAGTGTCCCGTTCTTTTGGAACTTAAAGTCCAAATTTTATTGGTATAATTCACGTTTCTTTCATATGCATTTATATCCTTTTTCCTTAATGTCGCACGACAGTGATTTGCTGGATTGGTTTTCATGTACTAGATCATCTTATCAAGTAGCCATTAATGTTATAAAATGAGATACTTGCGGATGAATAATTTTCTCCAGATGCAACCCATGAGAGGTTTAAGGTAAATACAAATTGAATATAAGCAGCGAAAAGCAAAGTTTCGGCATGTCACCAACTTGCTTTTTCATATTCGAGCATTGGCATTCCATGTGCGAACTTGCCTCGTCTAATTCTAGACCCGCCCATGGTGCCAATCCATTCATATTCTAAGTCCAGCGTAGCATCGTTATCTATTTCCGTCCGTTACATATTAACGGAAACATGATACGGATCAAATTTTCCGGTCTAAGGTAGTTGCCGGTGGTGAATCTCTAGACGGGTAGAGTATTGCAATTGAACACTTCCAAGCTCGAGCGAGTGAGGCGTTCGGCCATGATAAGGTCTACTATATTGTCATTTCATCGAAGGAATGGCATTACTTACCATTTCGCAAGTAGACTTGGATCGATTCGCGAGCTTAGATGTGCAAGCCCACCTACGTTTTGAATGACAGTCGGGTCGAGGCAAGAGCCGAACGGCTGGGATTGGGCTCAAGAACAGCTTAGCTTTGCTAGTCATGCTAATTAAAAAAATTGAGGTTATCAGATTATATGGCATCCGCAATTTAAGCTGTGAGTTAAACTTTGTCCATACTGTGTCATGAGAGGCAACGTATGTGTCCTTTTTGGTGTTTCCAATAAAATTGGAGTTGGTTTGATATTTACACGCGGCGTGTTGGATTTGCAAGGATCTCTTGCTTTATAAGTGGAATGCTCGATAGTCAAATAAAGAAAAGGCTGGAGAATTGCTCCATGACCTTTCCCTTACGAGGAGTTAAGAAATTTTAAGGGCCAAACATCACCAATAGACGTGCATAAAGACACCATGACTTCCCATGGAAACCAGCACACATGGAACCCCTAAATACCGCGGCTTGTTGAGTGGGCACACGTCTATTCTATCGTGCAGTAATGAACTTACGGTCAAAAAATCGACACATAAAACCTCGAGGACCTTGACTTCTTGACGGACGTGTTCAAGTTCCATCCGTACATTCATGCCGGTTTAAATTTTTCTCTTTTGGCTGGTTCGCTGATTTAAATTCTGATTGAATCCTGAAATCGCGGAATATAGAGATGCGCCCGAGCAAAAGATCCGGCTTGCCGGAAAATTAGTGCCCTGACATTTAGAAACCGACCAATTAAAGTTACATCAGCAATTTTATTTACTTGGAAACTCATTGTGGTATTGATTTAGTGTTGAATCGTCCAACATGGTTCGCTAGAAATTAATGCCACGTAGGGATTTTTTGTAAGAAAATCACCGATATAACATAAATGATCTGTTTTTAAAAATCACAATACTTAAATGATTGCTTGAAAAAGTTATGATACCAAAGTGAGTGTTGTACAATAGCTAGAACATTATTAGTGTCCTTATCTTGTGCAGTTTTATCGAGTAAATGATGGTCCGAAACCATAGAATTTGAGAGATGTCGCAACACTCAACTGGAGATTTTATCCGTATGAGTAGCCATGGTACAATGCCAATTTGTGGAATGAACTTTGAAATTTAACTTCTATGAAGCTAGTTAGAGTAGCTTGTGGGATATAAGAACTAATTTGTTTACATCGTGTGGTCAAAAGCATGCCGCGGGTGATGTAATATGATGATACAGAATCGATTTAAGGGTGAAAAGCCCCCTGATTCTGTGTAATACAGATCCAAGGAACCAAAAAAGTCGTCGGCTTGAAATGTCATTCGCAGATTCTATCTTTTTCTGGGTGCATAAAATTTCTCCTTGAATAATAAGATAAAACGACCGAGTGGCTGGTGGCCTATGACAGGAAGAAGACGCCTGCTGACTATTATTTGAGACGTCTTTCGACTCCCGAAATCGAGCTGTGGAGGACCGATCGTTAGTTTCTGTCAGGACAATAAAGTCCGGCTGTTCTTCAGGGCTCGGGTTGGGAAAGCCAGAATTCCCTCTGCAATATCCTCTTCGACACGTTCGTTCACCTGTTCTTCGTGCCAAGTCATTGCGGCTGGATCGATTAGCTCCGCTGCCATGCAAGGCTGGTTCCTGTTAGAAGTGCCCAATCGGTGGGGATGTGTGTGCGGTCCACGAAGACGAGCATGATTGAAGAATGTGTGATTGTCACATTGTTCCCTGTTAGTCCCCTTCCAAGAGAAATTCCGCCTTCGGCACATGTTCATCGGCCGGGCGGGCTCGAGTGGGGTAATGTTTTCTAATCGCTAGACTCGATCATGAAACCTATTACTTCAAAGGGCTCGCCTAAGTCCGCTCACAAATGGGTGGGCTCAGGAAAGGCCCTTGGCTTGATCGAGATCTTCAAGTTCACCCGCCATCTATGATTACAGACTAAAATTCTTCTTGGCAAATATGGCTTTTCAAATTTCGCAGCTCATGCACTTCCGAGGAAAAACCAAACATTTTCATACTGTATAAATAGATTATATGGATTCACACATGGTATTGAGGACGTTTTATCTATCTTTGGATTCATACATGATAATAGTTTTTGCAAATCAATCGGTTATATACTTCTTTTCGATTATAAGACATAAGCTTTTCACATGGACGAGCACTTGAAAAGGAACAAAGAAAACAATCACTCTTTCCCACTTTTAGAATAAAAAATATGCATTCAGACTGGGAAACATGATATATGTAGCACAGCATCATGCAGCTCCGCTCAACGCCGAGACAGCACGATGGCGAACAGCAGGATTAGGAGCACAAACAAGACGACTCCACCGAACAACCCGATTAGAGAGCCCGAGATGCGCTGGCAGAAGAGTTGAATTGCTGGCAGATGGAGAAACAGTTAGCCTTGGTGTTCCGTTCGTGGGCCAAGTACACGATAGCTGCCGAGGCCGAAGCTCCCGCCGTCAACAGCGCCAACATCGCCAGCACCATATGCACATCGTTCAAATTGGATGAGTACAGAAGATTTCATAGAGGCACAGATTAAAGCTCCGAAGAGCAGAAGGACGGGGGTGCGAAGCCCAGTACTTTTGAAGGCTCTTTAGCGATGGGCTCTCGGGGCCCAATCAGCTACGGAGTTCGTTTCTCTTGGACAGAATAATAGGGTGATTTTGGTAGACCCGCCGAGATCTGCAATTATCAACCAAGCCTTGTACTCCCCATTTTACTCGTTCGCCATTGCTCAGAGCATTACCTAGATTTTACACAATCCGACTCCGGTTCAACTCTTTGAGATGGGTGAACTCGATGGTCTCGAGCGGGCCAAGGGTCTTACCCGAGCCCGAAGCTCCGGCCCCATACAAGTTGATGGAGCCCACACGCCAGTGTACAGATTTGGGCCAAGCCCACACATTTTTGAGCGGACCTAGGTGGGCCCTTTGAACTGACGGGCTTCGTGATCGAGTCTAGTGATTAGAAAAAATCGCGAAAGTCCATAAACCCACTCGAGCCAGCCCGGCCCATGAATATGTGCCAGTGGTGGAAGTTTTCGTGGCAGGGGATTAACACGTAGGAAGATATAAGAAGAGGAAACACGCACATGAAGAGTACATTCTTCAGTCATGCTTGTCTTCATGGACCACACACATCCCACCAATTAGGCACTCTCAACTGAGAAAATGCCTTTGAGAGTGAATGCTTTTTCTTCTTTTTTTATGAAAGAGATTCTGACTAAAACTATAGCGCAGGCTCTTTTGACTTGTGCTGTGTCCATTTTTAAAATTCCATATTCTATTTGCAAGGGAATTGAGAAAAATTCGCACCGCTTTTCGCTAGAGTCAAAATTGATTTGAAGGCACATTGCCCCCGTCCAATTGTTTTAAGGGGATTTTGAATATTTCGAAGGGAGCTCACCTTATTTTCTCAAGTTATGCATTAACTTTGTAACGAACCTCAAAGGCATGATTAATAGAGAAACTTGGTGAGACAAATTATTGTATATTGCATTGACGATAAAAGAGCTAGAGATTGAGCCAGTGAAAGATCTTGACCGTCCTCACAACTGTTGACTTATTACGTGATTTTTCTCAAGGATACGTACCTAGAGTCTTTGACCATCTTCACTCTCTCGTAGGGCTCAACCTTTTCGCACAACCACCTTACAAGTTCCATCTCTCCAACTTTAACTGATTTTGAATGGCTTGATCTATCTTCAAACAAGCTTGACGGAGGAATTTCTTAAGTACTAGTGATTTGACATCCCTTGGATACTTGGACCTCTCTAAGAACCAATTCACTTGAGCCCTTTTTCAGGCAAGTGGTTTAGTAGGAATTCTGGCTTACGTGAAACACCACTACCAAAAGTATGCCCTGGGAATGCTCGAGCCCCTCCACTGCCATTGTCTTCACCCAAGAGGATGCTACAAGAGAGCATGGAAACCGCCTTGAGTAGAAGGCAATGGGGATAGGTTATGTTGTAAAAATAAATGGCTTTGAATCAAAAGAGCAATCAAGTCGGACTTTGAGGCGTGATATCACTTTCCTTAAGGATTTATTTGCCCCACAATGTTGCTAATGGTCACCGGCAAAAATCCTCCAGGATACAACAAAGTCTCAAAATTGAGAATACTAGATAGCAATTCTAGTATTTCTCTAGGGTCTCTCTAAGAAACAATTGAAAAATGATGGCTGCAGTTTTTCTTGAAAAATACTTGAAACGATGTCGTTCTTCTTCTTGCCGAAAAACTGACATATATAGAAATCGGTCTTAAAGAACATAGACAACTCTTCACGAAAGGTTGCAAAGTTAACAAAGATATCTCTTCGGAAGAAGTTGCAAACTGAACAAATGCAACCCTTCAGAAAAGATTAAAAAACTGAACAAGTATAATCTTCAAAAGTTGTCTTGAAAAGACACATGTAAAATTCGGAATAAAATAAATAAAATATATAAATAAAATTCCGAATTTTCATAATTTCAAAAATTATTTAATAAAAAAAACAACCTTTCAACTAATAAAGATTAATGAGATAACCTTACGAAATAAAATAAAATAAAAATAAAGGGATTAGTGCTAAGTGCGCCTAATAATCGCGCCAAAATCGCGCAACCCGCACGCAGGTATTGTGTGGACTAGCACACACCCCATTGTCTTCACTCTAAGGAGCAAGAAGATATTCACAGTTATAAAGTTTTCTCAAAACTTTCCTATGTGGGACAAAGGAAAGAGTATTATTTTGTTTGTTTTGCAAATAAACATCCAACAGGTTATGCATCTGAAATCATATTGGGATCTTCATAGGATATGTTTCATGTGAAATTGGAAGACCAAAATGGCTTGCAAGAACCGTGAGAAGGATGGAGAAAACGAAAGGCAAATGGATGAAGAAGCCAAAGCGGAAGGCCATTGGACTTCATGAACGATAAAATTGTTGAGTAATTGTCAATTGAAACTGTGCACCATGAAAAAGGTTTCCTCCATATTGATAATCTGGCTCCTATTAACGAACATGGGCATCTATAGTTTATCTCGAATTTAATATGGACTCTACAATTTAAGTCGTGTATTAAACTTTCTACATACTGTTTTAGAGGAGTCATGAGAGGCAGTTTACATAGGACAGTTCTTGTAAGATGAGAGTACACGGTCAATATAATTGGTTTGACATGTGCACACTGCGTATTGGTATTAGAAGGCTCTTTTGCTTTCTAAGTTGAAGGCTTGCTAGTCAAACAAAGAAAAGGCTAGAAAATAGTTACATGACCTTTCCCTTACGATGGGTTGGAAATTTTTAGGGTCAAACTTCACCAATGAAAGTGTCATAAAGACCATGACTTCCCATGAACCATTGAACACGTACTGACCCAAAAGTCAACACACATGAAACCCCAAAAGACCTTGACTTCTTGATGGGGGTGTACAAGTTCCATCCTTACATGCATGCTCATTTAAATTCTTTTCTATACGCCGGTATGTTGGTTTAAATTCTAATAGAATCATAAAACTGCCAAATTTAGATATTGCATGATTAGAATATTCTGTTTGCCAAAAATTAGTGCCACAACTTTCAAAAATTGATCACTTAAATTACATTGGCAATTTTCCTTACTTGAAAATCTATTATGACATTAATTTAATATTAAACCATTCAACATGGCTCACCGGAAAGTAATGTCATGTAGGAACTTCCACCAAGAAAATTATTGATGTAATCTACTTATAAAAATTATAGCAATTAAATGATCGCTTCAAAAGTTATTGCATCAAAATGAGCCATGTACAAAAGTTACGAGATTGTTAGTATCCATATCCCATCTGATTATATCGAGTAAGTAATGGTCGGAAGCCACAAAATTCGAGTGATGTCACGACAACTAGCTTGTGATTTTTTTTGTAGCCATCATTGATTTTATTTTGTGCAGTGTCGCACTGAACTTGAAATTTAACTTCTATTGAGCTAGTTAGAGCAGCTCTTGGGATATAAGAGTTAATTTTGTTTACATTGAGTTATCAAACAAGTTACTAACTTGTGGGATATAAGGGTAATTGACTAGCTACCACAACCCCGAAAACCATGACACATAGTCCAAAATAAGTTATTAACTTTTTTTTTCTTGTTTTATTGACAACACAAATTTACTGGAACCGTGGATCTAAACAAATGTCACGAATGCACGTAATTTCCATGTTCACATGTATTTAGTAAAGCTCTATCCATAGAGTAGGTGGCGAGATTCTTCGGAATGTAAGAAATTGAGACGGAGTTCATCATATATAAATTAAACTTTAATCATTTAGTCATTAATTCGAGGTTCTAAAGCAAAATGATTCGATTAAGATCAAAGTCATGACCGAATTAAATCAATCACAGAGTCCTCTTGCGAACGAATATTCTTGATAATAGATGTGAAGTCCATCACGCCCCTCTATGGAGACCAAAGTAAAGTAACATGTGTTACACAATGGGATTCAAACCCGGGAGACACGAGGTGAACAATCATTCCTGTGCGTACGATTCAGGCAATGCAAAGTATGAATTGGGTCCGCACCCAAACCGTGGGGGCCAACGCCTAACGGAGACACGAGGCTTCAATTAGTCAATTGAAGACTTCCAAGTCGTTACGTTGAATTGCTCTCCACAAAGTTATTTCCTTTTGGATTGCCCGTACTTGTATATTACAGCAAAACTCTGGCCTTCCACATCGCAAGAAAAAAGAAGAGATCCTCTCTCTCTCTCTCTCTCTCTCTCTCTCTCTCTCTCTAACATGAAGATATTCCATATGATTCATTTGAATCCTGTAAGCAGACCCGTTGGCTTGTATGTTCACCAGCTGATGACCGCAGCTACATGGATCCTTATTGCTCTGGCTCTCTCCCACAACTTCCCTGCCCTTGCTACGGAAACAGAGGCGGATGCTCTTCGTCGCAGTGGGTGGTGGCCTGACTCCATTACGAGCAACACTTCCTTGTCATATTGCATGTGGGATGGCATTTCGTGCGACAATTCTGGAAGCGTCGTCGAAATATACATTACACTAGGAGGTTTCTACAGCTACAGGGGTGGAGGTAATTTGAGCAGCATGAATTTCTCTTTGCTCCCGAATCTTGCATTTCTTGAGTTGCCGGAGAATTTACTCACTGGCATCATTCCACTTCAAATATGTGCACTACCAAAGCTCAAGCACCTCGACTTGTCCGACAATAACCTAACCAGTGAGTTACCTCTTTGTCTCCAAAACCTCACCACGTTAGAAGTTCTTGACATTCATAATAATCAAATCGTTGGTTATATCCCTCCTAAATTGGGAAATCTGAAGAGGCTAATCCACTTGGACCTCAGTTTCAATTTGCTTAGTGGCACGATCCCTACGACTCTAGCAAAATTGAGGAACTTGAGGCAATTTTATTTGCAAAGAAACTCCTTTAGTGGATCTATTCCTCTGGAAATAGGGAACTTGACAGACTTGGCATGTCTAAGAATGGAAGATAATACATTCAGTGGATTTATCCCTTCAGAAATAGGTAATTTGAAGAGCTTGATTGAGTTGAGGCTGAGCTCAAACTTCTTCATTGGCCCCATCCCTTCATCTCTGGCTCGTTTAACAAGCTTGAGGATTCTAGATTTACATGACAACTTCTTTGTCGGTCCCATTCTTTCATATGTGGCAAAATTAAGGAACTTGACGCAATTATATTTGCAAGGAAACTCCTTGAATGGATCTATTCCTCTGGAAATAGGGAACTTGATAAACTTGCAATATCTAAGTATGGAAGAGAACAAATTCAGTGGATGTATGATGTCGGAAATATGTAATTTTCATAGCTTGATTGAATTGAGGCTGAGCTCAAACTCCTTCACTGGCCCCATTCCATCGGAAATAGAAGGTTTGAAGAGTCTCACTCATCTAGATTTGAGCTCTAACAACTTCTCTGGAAAAATCCCTCCTCAACTTGGGAGTTTGGTCATGTTAAGCTATCTTAATCTTCGGGACAATTCTCTTCAAGGTACAGTTACCCAATTAAATAAGCTTTTCAACTTAAATTACATTGACTTGTCGAGCAATCATCTCACGGGAGAAATTCCACATTATCTGGCCTATGTTGATTATAAAGCTTTCTACGGCAATGAACTTTTCTTCGACAATGGAACTTTGGAAAAGATTGACGGTTCCAAAAGAATGTCAAGGGTCATGCATATGAAGATATATATAATTATGATGGCTATAGCGTTCATTTCCTTTTTAGTTCTTGGGTCTTGCATCATATTTCGACATAGAGTGAAAAGCATGAAATCAGAGACGGTAGAAAAAAATGGAGATTTCTTGTCAATATGGAATTATGATGGGAGAATAGCATATGAAGATATAATCAATGCAACTGAAGACTTTGACATCAAATATTGTATCGGGACTGGTGGTTATGGTAGTGTCTATAGAGCTCAATTGCCCAATGGGAAAATCGTGGCACTAAAGAAACTTCACCATCTAGAAGCAGAGGACTCATCTTTTGACCGAAGCTTCCGAAATGAAGTGAAACACTTGACTGAAGTACGACATAGAAGCATAATTAAGCTCCATGGTTTCTGCTTACACAGACGATGCATGTTCTTGGTTTATGAATATATGGAAAGGGGGAGTTTATTTTGTGCTTTGAGAGATGACGTTGAAGCGATGGAGCTAGACTAGTCTAAAAGACTCAATATTGTCTCGGATATGGCACATGCCCTGTCTTACCTGCACCAAGATTGTGCTCGGCCAATTGTTCATCGAGACATATCTAGTAACAACATTTTGCTCGACAATAAAATGCAGGCTTTCCTATCAGATTTTGGCATGGCAAGACTCCTAGAACCTAATTTCTCATCTAATCTCACTGCAAATGTAGTAGGCACTCATGGATATATAGCACCGGGTGAGTAACAATCCTCGATACTTTTCCAAAATGTTATTACTAGAGGCACATAGTTAGATCAATATACTCTACCTGCCATGTCATAAACAACACGGTCGACGCTTTATCATGCTTACAAAATTTATCGCTTGATCGTCCACTAGCTAACATTGAGAACTTGGTTTCGAGCCTCAAATAATCCATCAACCTTTTGTTCTATTTTTCAGAGCTCGCTTACACTTTCGTCATCAATGAGAAATGCGACGTATACAGCTTTGGAGTGGTAGCAATGGAAATAATTATCGGTGAGCATCCAAGTGATATCATCTTAATGCTGATGACATTCTTTAGAGAAGATATTATGCTACATCAAATATTAGACCCACGCTTGCCAATCCCAAGAGAGAATTCTACCGCAAGAAGTATCGTTCTGGTAGTTTCTCTGGCGCTTGCTTGCTTAAGTAATGATCCAAAGTCAAGACCCGCAATGAAACAAGTTTCGGAAGCTTTTCAAGCTCCAAAACTAGCGTTTCCCAAGCCCTTCCGTTCAATCTCGCTTGCGCAGCTCCAAAAAAATAATCAAGGAGTATGGTGGGAAGGTGGATCAAGAGAAACGTCGTCAAGCGTACAAGAAGAGCGAGGCCCGTAAAGTGTTTGCCCCAATACTAACAATAAATTCCAAAGAGGGAAGAATTGATTGATAAAATGAGATGCTGTAAATTATTGAACGTGATTGAGGATATGAAGTATAAGACTTGTGCAATTTAAGTTATGTCAAACTTTGTTTTTTGCTGGCTACATAAAATGGAATTTCACAAACTAGGATGTTTGGATGGTTTCCAAAGAAGGGAAGGAAAGATGAAGAGAGTCACAGTTGAACGTAAGGATCAAGTTAATAAAAGGTTCAATTCCGGGATGTTCTTCTTATGTCGGGAACTCTTCGAATCGGGTTTCCTCCGAACGGCTAAAAGCAAGATCAACTCGAAGAAAAGATTATTCACTTCGAAATGAGTCAATTTCCCGGTTTCGTATTTTTTCCCGCAGATTATTCCCCGTTTCGAACTCGGTGGCTATACCTGGAAAGTGACGTTGATTAAAGAGTCGTGCCCATTGACGCGTCGGTACAGGTGTCTAGCTTTGCAGAAAGCAAAAGAAAAGGCCACCATTGATGAGCATGACATGTAACATGCCCTTAGTTATTCTGATTACTGTAGCTTTCTCCCACTACAACTCAATTGTTGCAGCACAAGCATCTTCTGCTAATGAGTTTAGGGTTAGCTAATAGGGTCAATGTAAATCAAGTCATTAACCAAGTCGCCACAACCCATTTAACTAAACGGGTTGAATGGGTCAAATTCAGGATACGTGGACTGAACTAAAGTAAAATGTGTTTTTTAATAATGTCTTTTCCCTTAACGTCGCACAATAGTGATTTGATGGATTGATTTTCATTTACTAGATAATCTTATCAAGTAGCCATTTATGTTATAAAATTAAATATATGCGGATGAATAATTTTCTCGAGATGCAACCCACAAGAGGTTTTAGGTAAATACAAATTGAATATAAGAACTGAAAAAGATAAAGTTTATTTGAGCATTAGCATTTTCATGTGCAGACTTGTCTTGTCTCAATTCCAGATCTGCCCATGGGGCCAATCCATTCAAATTCAAAGTGCAGCATGACTTCGTTATCCATTTCCATCCATTTTATATTAACAGAAACAGAATAAGGATCCAATTTTCCACCCTAAGGTTGTTGCCGGTGGTGAATCTCTAGACTTTGTCCATACTATGCCATGAGAGACAGCGTATATAGGACGATCATCGTTTTTTTTTTGTGCATGTTTTTCTAATAAGATTGGAGTTGATTGGAAAAATTACCAAAAAAGTCATAAACCTATTGCAATTGTGCCAATTAAGTCCTAAACATTTTTTTAGTCAATTTAATCAATCCGGCCACTTTTGGCTAGACGGTGCTGACGTGGACGCCTGCCGGTGCCAGCTGTCACTGAAGCTGAGGTGGCAATTTTTTATTTTTATTTTTCAATTTTTTTTTACTTTTTTTCTTTCTTTCTTTTTTTTTCCTATCTTCTTCCCCGGTCGCCGGATCGACGAGGGCGAGCCTCACCGTCGTCGGGCGAGGTCGAGCCTCACCATGGACGGGCGAGCTCGACCTCACCCAGCAACAGCGAGGTCTCGCTAGATCTGGGCAGCCTCGTTGTCACTGGGCAAGGGTGGATCTAGGCGGTTTTGCCATCGTCGGGCGAGGTTGAGCTCGCCCAGCGACGACGAGACCTCACCCGGCCATGGTGAGGCTCGACCTCGCTTAGAGACGGCGAGATCGCCTAGATCCACCCTCGTTGTCGGTGGGCAAGATCGAGCTCGCCTGGCAACGACTAGGTCGCACAAATCTGGTAAAGATCTCGCCGTCGCTGGGCGAGGTCTCGCTAGATCCACCCTTGCCCACCGACAGCGAGGCCGCCTAGATTTGATGAGACCTCGCCATCGCTGGGCGAGGTCGAGCCTCGCCATGGCCGGGCGCGCTCGACCTCGCCCACCGATGATGAGGCCGCCTAGATTTGGCGAGACCTCGCCATCGTGGGGTGAGGTCGAGCTCGCCCAGCCATGACAAGGCTCGACCTCGCCCGACGATGGTGAGGCTCGCCCTCGCCGGCCTCAGCCTCTGGATGGTTGCTGGACTGGCGACCAAGAAGAAGATAGGAAAAAAAAAGTGAAAAAATAAAAATATATTTTAAAATTACTACGTCAGTGTCGGCCGGCGTACACTTCAGAACTGGCCGGCTAAAAGTAGCCAAATGGATTGAATTGTCACAATTGCAAAAAGTTTAAGACTGAATTGATCAGAAAAAAAAGTTTGGGACTGAATTGACATAATTACAATAAATTTAAGATTTTTTTGGTAATTTTCCCTTACACACTGCGTATTGGAATTACAAGAATCTTTTTGCTTTGTAAGTTGAAGGCTTGAGAGTCAAATGAAAGAAAAGGCTGGACAATTGCGCCATGACCTTTCCCTCAATGCGAATTAGAAATATCAAGGGCCAAACATCACCAAAAAATGTGCGTAAAGACCGTGACTTCCCACGAACCATTCCAACGCGTACTGATCCAGAACTCAACACACGAGAAACCACAAAAGACCAAGGCTTGTTGAGTAGGCACGTGTCTATTCTACCATGTAGCTGTGATCTTATGGTCGCAAAATCAACACACCAAAACCCGCGGACCTTGACTTCTCGATGGACGTGTTCAAGTTCCATCCATTCATTCATGCCGATGTAAATCCCTTTCTTTTGGCCAGTACGCTGATTTAAATTCTGATTGAATCCTGAAACCGCTGAATATAGAGATTCGCACGAGCAAAATATCCGGCTTGCCGGAAAAGTCGTGCCGGGACTTTTAGAAACCAATTACTTAAAGTTACATCCGCGATTTTATTCGCTTGAGTGTTGAATCATCCTACCTAGTTTGCTGGAAATTAATGCCATGCAAGAATTTCCAGCAAGAAAATCACCGATATAACTTAGATGATCTGTTTTTAAAAATCACGATACTTAAATGATCGCTTGAAAAAGTTACGATATCAAAGTGAACGCTGTACAAAAATTAGGACATTGCTAGTGTCCTTATCCCGTTCAATTTTATCAAATAAATAATGGTCCAAAATCACGAAATTCGAGCGATGTCACGACACTCGATTTGAGATTTTATATGTACGAGGAGTCATCGTTGAATTTGATTTTGCATGGTATCCGATTGATACGATGCCAATTTGCAAAATTAACTTTGAAATTTAACTTCTATTGAGCTAGTTAAAATAGCTTGCGGAGAGCTAATTCGTTTTCATCAAGTAGTCAAACGCACGCGGCCGGAGACGTAACATGATGATAAAGAGTCAATTTAAGGGTGAAAAAGCTCCCGATTCTGTACTGTCGGAATTAACGCAGATCGGTGGAACCAAAAAAGTCGTCGGCTTGACATGTCATTCGCAGATTCCATCTTTTTTTCTGGGTGCATAAATTTCTCCTAGATTAATAAGACAAAACGACCGATGGGCTGGTGGCCATTGATAGGAAGAAGACGAGCTGTAACCCACTTTTCCACCAGGAAGGACCAATCGTCAGTTTTTGTCCATGCCATTAAGTCCTGTTGTTCTTCGTGTGATTGTCACATGTTTCCTGCTAGTCCCCTTCCAAGAAAAATTCCACCTTGGGCACATATTCACGGGCCGGGCGGGCTGGAGTGGGATAATGAACTTTCGCCATTTTTTCTATACCGCTAGACTCGATCATGGAACCTATTAGTTCGAAGGGCCCATCTAATACGCCCGCTCACAAATGGTGGGCTCGGGTTAGGGTCACCCGAGATCTTTCGGGTTCGCCTGTTATTTATGATGACAAACTAAAATTCTTTTCAAAAAATTTGACTTTTCAAATTTTGCACCTCGCACACTTCCATGAATAGATACGTGGATTCACACATACTACAGATGATGTTTTAAGTTTTGATGGAAAATTCCCTAATTTATTTATCCATCTTTGGATTCATAGATGATTACTTTTCTTTTCATAGTTTTTGTAAAATTGTTGGTTATATACTTCTTTTCGATTATTAGACATAACCTTTTCATGTGGACGAGTCTGGACGAGAGAGAGAGAGAGAGACAGAGAGAAATTGCATTACAATCACAGTGACACACAGCACAAGCTCTTGAAAAGGAACAAAGAAAGCAATCACACTCCTTCACACTTTAGAATAAAAAATACGCTTTCAGACTGATAAACATAACATATATACCCTTACCCAAAAAAAAAAATAAAAACATAACATATATAGCAGCATCATGCAGCTTGGCTCAACGGCGAGACAGCGCGATGGCAGACAGTAGGATTAGGAGCACGAACAAGACGACTCCGCCGAATGACCCGATCAGAGAGCCTGAGATGCGCTCGCAGAAAGAGTGGAATTGCTGGCAGATGGAGAACCAGTTAGCCCTGGTGTTCCCTTTATGGGCCAAGTACACAATAGCCGCCGAGGCCGAAGATCCCGCCGTTAACAGCGCCAACATCGCCTGCAACATTTGCACACCGTTCTAATTGGATGAGCTCATTTTGTTTGATCAGTGTGGAGTTGTGCATTTACATGCCTAATTCTTTACGACAATGTATGTTAACAAGAAGGATATACTGCATTTGCATGTCCCTGTATCTTTTTGATGAAATCTTGAATTACAATCAGGAGATATGCTGGTTCAGAGTACCGATACCTATATAGTATAGCTACAAGTGTTCTAAGAAAAATGGTTCCTTCCAATCGACATAATTTACCGTGTCGAAGATGACCAAGACAATTCTGCTATTTTGCGCAGCACTCCTCATGATGTGGAAGATAGAGACTGGGAGTGAGAGGACGAGGTAGGCGCAAACAATGGAATTAGCGATCACGAAAAACCTGTTCCATATCGATTAAGATGAGTGTTGCGATCACTTAATTTGCCAATGCAATCAAAAGGAAAAACAAAAGGAGCGAAAAGCTTACGTGAAAGTTGGGAGGTCGTCATATCTAGCGCGGAATCTGATGAACTGAGTGAAGAAAGGAAGTGTCTCATCCGTCGTCCCCATGGCTATGGCGCTCCCGAGGGCACACACGAATGCGAGTATCCTCAGCATAAAATCGAGAACCGACACTCCTTTGTTGACACCATAACTTGAGACGGAAGCTTTCGCAACCTCTCCGGCTTCGACTCCACCCGACTTCATTTTTCTCCTCTCCTCTTCTTCCAAAGGACGAGCTTATCGATTGGGGTATGTGGTTCTCTAGGGTTTGGGAGAATGCTTAAGAGCTCAAAGCTTGAATGTGCATGGATACAACTAGGGCTCATGACCATCTATATATATGCCATGAAAAGTTTGACAAAAAGGAGTTGTGGTAGGATTTTGGCCAATGATCAATAGCAACTAAGAGTCACCATGTGGTGAAATGTCTGTAACATGACCGTACTGACTAAAGCTGAGTTTAGAGGGCATTTTTTAAGTGCTCACCTGCCCGTACTAGCTCAATTACATTGGAGGTGATGAGGGCATAAAGATTAAGATACACGTTAGTTGCGTCATTGCGTCTTCCAACTCCATTATTTATGGACCTTAAATGGAAAGTGGCTTCTAAACAAAAAAGGGAAGATACGAGAATCCACAACACTAGTGCATATTTAGTATAGTACCATCATTGATGCCTGTGCGGTTCTACATGTTTTCCGCTGAGTGGAGTTTTGGCAAAGATTGGAGCAGTTGGTGGTTTTGATTGACAATATAGCCAGGTTTGATGGGTCGTTGTGTTGTTGTTGTAGGCGGCTTCATCAGTGATATGAACAAATCCACTTGAATGTGTGCCCTCGTGTTGTGCTATGCTTTCTCTTATCGATTCTCCTGCCTTAGTTAAGCCTATTCTTTCACTAACTTCAATGATCCTGACCGATTTGAGGGAATGGAGTTTTACGCGGATGAGGTTAGTTACGAAACTTGTGACTAAAATGCATAAAACAGTTGGAATATGTCGGAGTACCAGTGGTTACACCACGCGATGGAAGAGTTTCTTCGTCCTACTTAACATGACTTCCGTTTGTTGCGCCAACGCTTTCACCAATTACTCGTAGCGACGGGGAGACGAAATTCAGAGTCATTTGTCTTCATACTTCTTTATATTCATAACCTTCTTAGCAAGAAAGCAAGAGAATATCTTCGAGGCTTCGTCCAATAATCGCGTGTATTCTTTTAGATATTCGACATTCTCTTAAAGAATGAAAAGACAATTTCGTCGCTTGCCAAATTCAATGGTTGGAATGGACTCGATCAAGAGTGCATGCATGCATTGAATCTATACACGCACTAAATTTTCTCAAATAGATACAATTTTCTCCCCTACTGTGCTTTTAGATAACGAAAGTTGGCCTCCTCTAAAATTTAAGCTTCGACTCCAATCTCAGAGCAGTCACCCGCACAAAACATTCCTTCGTGCGCAAACCGCAGACTCGATATGTTTATATGAGGAAAATTGTCAAATCAGTCCTAAACCTATTGTACGGCGGCCAATTCAGTCCTAAACCTTTCAAATTTGCCAATTTAGTCCTAAACCTTTTAAATTCTTGCCAATTCAGTCCTTCCGGTCAATTTTGGCCGGCCAGTGCTGACGTGGCCGCCGGTCGGCGCCGGCCGTCCGGTCGGCGCTGACGTGGCAATTTTTAATTATTTTTTTTATTTTTTAATATTTTTTTATTTTTCTGCTTTTTTTTCTCCTTTTTTTTCTGCTTTCTCCCCTCTCTGCCCGGTCCGGCGACCGGCCAGAGGGGAGGGCCGGCGAGGCCTCTGGCGAAGCTCGCCCCGCCGGCCACCGGCGAGGGCGAGCCTCGCCGGCCCCCGGCGAGGCCTCTGGCGAAGCTCGCCCCGCCGGCCACCGGCGAGGGCGAGCCTCGCCGGCCCCCGGCGAGGCCTCTGGCGAAGCTCGCCCCGCCGGCCACCGGCGAGGGCGAGCCTCGCCGGCCCCCGGCGAGGGCGAGGCGAGGTCGGCCTCGCCTCGCCGTCGCGACCCAGGCGACGGCGAGGCTCGACCTCGCCTCGCCGTCGCCTGGCCGTCGCTGGATGGGCGAGGAGAGGTCGGCCTCGCGTCGCCGTCGCGTGGCTCAGGCGACGGCGAGGTCGAGCCTCGCCTCGCCGTCGCCTGGCTCGCGACGGCGACGGCGAGGCTCGACCTCAGCCTCGACGTCGCCTGGGTCGCGACGGCGAGGCGAGGTCGAGCCTCGCCGTCGCCTGGGTCGCGACGGCGAGGTCGAGCCTCGCCGTCGCCTGGGTCGCGACGGCGAGGTCGAGCCTCGCCGTCGCCTGGGTCGCGACGGCAAGGTCGAGCCTCGACCTCGCCTGGCGACGTCGCCTGGCTCGCGACGGCGACGCGAGGCCGACCTCGCCTCGCCGTCGCCTGGGTCGCGACGGCGAGGTCGAGCCTCGCCCAGATCTGGCGAGGCTCGACCTCGCCCGCCTCGCCTCGACGTCGCCTGGCTCGCGACGGCGACGCGAGGCCGACCTCGCCTCGCCGTCGCCTGGCTCGCGACGGCGACGCGAGGCCGACCTCGCCTCGCCGTCGCCTGGCTCGCGACGGCGACGCGAGGCCGACCTCGCCTCGCCGTCGCCTGGCTCGCGACGGCGACGCGAGGTCGACCTCGCCTCGCCCATCGCACGGGCTCGGCGACGGCGAGGCGAGGCCGAGCTCGAGCCTCGCCGTCGCCTGGGTCGCGACGGCGAGGCGAGGCCGACCTCGCCTCGCCCAGCCAGGGGCCGGCGAGGCTCGCCCTCGCCGGTGGCCGGCGGGGCGAGCTTCGCCAGAGGCCTCGCCGGCCCTCCCCTCTGGCCGGTCGCCGGTCGCCGGACCGGGCAGAGAGGGGAGAAAGCAGAAAAAAAAAAGGAGAAAAAAAGCAGAAAAATAAAAAAATATTAAAAAAAAATAATTAAAAATTGCCACGTCAGCGCCGACCGGCGGCCACGTCAGCACCGGCCGGTCAAAATTGGCCGGAAGGACTGAATTGGCAAGAATTTAAAAGGTTTAGGACTAAATTGGCAAATTTGAAAGGTTTAGGACTGAATTGGCCGCCGTACAATAGGTTTAGGACTGATTTGACAATTTTCCCTGTTTATATGTATCACAGAGTCAATATGGAGTGATATCCAGCTTGTTTGTCATTCTCTGGTCCCCCCCAAAACCTAAATAAAATCCAATATTGTAATTGCAATGTTCAAATATCAAGTTGTAATTGCAAGGCCATGTCCAAGTCTGCCAATACTTAATAACTATTCCTAGACTGGTCAAATCTTAGATAGAAGCCGATTCGCAAGTTAGCTTACAGAACCATGTCAACCAAAAGTATGTTAATTGATGCATTCAAGCATTCAATGACAATTGTTACATCTCTTTACAAAACCGAGTATGATACTTCTTGAACAATTGTTGTATTATGTTCCTATTGTTGCCAAACATATAGAATTTGTTGAAACCTAAGTCTAGAGTCTAGATTGACCAAAAAAGAAAGAAGTCTAGAGTCTAGTCAAGAGGTACTTACATCAGAAGCCCTACACAACTGCCACTGTACAGTCTCATGATATGGATCCACCAACTTCATTCAAGAGGCCTGAGAACATGTTTCGAGCTCTCCCTTCACAGGCAAACCAGAACGTCATTCTCATAAAGATAATCACATTGCATGGTTTGCATGCAATACCACAGATTTCTGTCTGGCTAAGTCAAAATTTGTAAACTCATCTGCTTAATAATGTTTCTACATCCTTGCTAGAGGCTAAAAGCAAACCAGGAGACATTCGACGGACATTCCTCCTGGATGTTTCCGAATATATATGTTGAATGAAATCAATGGACCAGAGGGCTATTCAAGAAAGGCACATTTACATCTGGTCACTCGAAAAAGTTCCCTCTGTGTGTGAAGCAAAAGAAGTCTGGGACGGTTTTACATAGCAATTTTTTTTATAATTTTCTTGAAGCGAATCCACTTCCTGAAAGAAGCCGCGATAGGAAACCCCCATTGCTCTTGCCATCAGTGTTGACCTCTGGTTTGTTTAAAGTGCTTATGATAGACCATTGTGCGTCAAAGTCCGGTTCATAACCGATATTTTGCATGGCTCGCACAAGGTCAGATGCCCTTTCGGAATTATTCTCACAGCAGTATCTGTTTATCACAAGTCGATACATCTCCCTGGTCGGGAGTTCACCGACCTGTGTCATTGAAGCCAGCAGCTTCTCTGCTTCTGTGGTTTCTCCAACTTCGCAACATTTTCGTATGAGTGCAGCCCACACCTGCATGCTTGGTCTCAAGTCCCTACTCAACATCTCAGCATGAATATCCAACGCTAGCTTCAATTCATTACGTCTGCAGAGACCACATGCGACAGAATCGTAGCAGGAAGATGTAGGAATGCTTCTGCTCTTCAACATTATGTTCATAAGATGGACTGCCTTCTTCATTTTTCCTTGACGAGACAACTGCTTGACGAGACCATCATAAATGACACCATCAGGAACCAAATTTTTCTCTACCATCCGACCCACGAACTTTTCTGCTTCACCAAGCTTACCATGAGAAAGGAGACCTTTAACAACAGCACTTTGAATGGTTGAATGAGTGATCCAGCCCCTAGATTCCAGTTCTTGACTCAACCATATGCACATTCCAGGATCCGATAATTCACTTGAGCAGATAATGATACTCCTCAAACTGCGCTTACTTGGAGTCAGTTCCTTGGAGATCATGATGGATAGATAATGCAAAGAACTGGAGAAGTCCATAATTTTAGAAAACCCATGTACAAGAAAATTGTAGGTGACTTCATCTGGCTGCAATTTCTTCTCTTGCAGCTCATCCAAAATTTTCCTCACAAGAAAGATCTCTCCAGATGAGAAAGCATAGAAAATTAGTATGTTATAGACGATGAGGCCTTGAGAGTTGATTGGTCCCACCAGAATTTCTTTAAGTTTTAATACCACATGGGCCTGCCCTCCTATGCACATCAAGCGGACAATCATCCTAAAACAGGGAACAGAGAGGCTCAAATTTCTTCTCAGCATATAAGCAAGCAACTCCTCAATTTTCCTTAAGTTGTTTGCTTGACAAATCCCCCACACCATTACAGCACAGGCTTCAGCATGTGGACCCATTCCCTTTGAGGATAGATCCCAAAATAAATTTGACGCTTCTTTTAATTCACCTGCCATAAAATAACCCTTTAGTAAAGCACAGTGAGCAGAAAGTGACAAGGAAGAATTATCTCCTGGCACAGCCTTGTTTACTGCAATTGCGTCAGTAAACCTTTTTGCTTTGCAAAGAAGAGGAATTAACAAAACTGCAGCATCTGGATGAGGGAACAGTCTCTCGGCTTGCATGGTATCAAATATACTTAAGGCTTCTAAGTATTTCTTTTCCCCGCAAAATCCCCTTATAAGGTGAGTATATGCCGTATCCTCTATTGAGCAACCCCTCTGATGCATTTCTTTCACAAGTGTATATGCAATGGTACTTAAACCCGCATCACAGAGTTTCTCAAGGAAGACATCTACAACATTAGAGAGAGGGAAGCCCATAAGAGTGCTTTCAAAAAGCTCTAGTGCTTCACTGATCAATGCATCCTGGATAAGACAACCAACAAGAGCTTCAAGGTCTTTCAGTCCTGGAACCCACTTAGATTCTCTAACCAGATCCAAGCAACCACTAAGTTCTCTCAGAAATCCTTTCTCAGAAAGACTTGTCATAAAGATGTTATAAGTCTCGCTCTCAATCACTAAGCCTCGTTCCTGCATCCCATCCAAAAGAATCCTAGCCTTTTGTCTGCATCCTCTCTTGCTGTAAAATTGGGTGAGCAAGTTGAGAGTTTCTGCATCTAACTGGCTGATAGATCTAGGCATTTTCTCCAGAAGATAATCTATACGTTTGACAGAAGGATAAGATGTACAAATCCCCTTGACTATAGCCAACAGGACGGACAAAGACAATTTTTGCCCCCATTGAACCATTTCATCAACCAACCTCAATGTGTATTTTAGATTTCCATGCCTGCACTCTTTCATAATGAGCGAGTTAAAATCAGGAAGAAGAAAGTCATCGAGGATCCCATTTATTCTTTTGTCAAACTCATCAATATCTGCATCCAAATAAAGTCCATTGCCAAGATTATCATAGAACTCTGTCCTTGAAAATTTGGTATCATTGTCTCTCTTCAATTTCACATCTAGTGGACCGAAACCCAACATTGTGAAAGCCTTTGAAAGTGGATCCTCAGTGGAAGAAAGATGAATTAGATGAAGTTTCATCATTCTGTCAACGACAGTCCTAACTTCATCAAATTTTCTAGCTTTACAATACCCTGCTAAGAAAATTTTGAAAGTTGAAATATTCGGTGTTGCGCATCTCTCCATCATCTCATCAAGAATATGGCATGCATGCTCCCACATACCCTCTTTAAAGACTGCACTAATTATAGCATTATACGAACGTATATCTGGTTTGAAACCTCTTCCCAATACTTCCGACAAATAAACAAGAGCACCTTTCAAATTTCCTTCACGACAGCACCAACCTATTAAGATTCCAAAGGTTATTTCGTCAGGCTTGAAACCTAACTTCTCCAATTTAAGTCTAAACTGGTGCACCCTCTCTGAGCCAAAATTCAAACAGAGAGCATTTATCATCCGATTGCCGGCTTGAACATCCGGCGCAAGGCTCAACTCAACAAAGAAACTCAGCAGATCTTCAAAGTCTTTCTTCTCACAATATGCACAAACAATTTCAAATAGAACTGAGCTACACGGCTCATATCCACAACCAGCAGCCTTCTTGACGAGATTTCTTGCTTCCCGAATTTTGCCTTCTTCGCAAAGTAATGTAATAGCAGCACCAAAGTCTACTTTCTGAGCATCAAAACTAATTCCACTGTCTATCATATGAAGAGAAACCCTAAAAGCCAACTGAGGTTTCTTCCTTCTAACTAAAAGTTCAATAAGCGCGTAATAACAAGAGCGAGCTGGTACCAAACCTCGGCTTGACATTTCATCAAGCAGGTAGAGGCTCCTCTCGAAATCACCAACTCCAGCGTACCTCTCAATCAAGTCACTGAATATTTCATGACCATCCAACGGAATTCCTCGGCTTTCGATATCCCGCAGCAACAACTCAGCTTCTCTGAGTAGCCCAGCCCGCGCGAGCATCGACCCCATGAGTTCGTATGCTCGAGGGAGATGCTCAAACCCCTCACCCCGTTCCATCGGGAACTTGAAAACTTCCCACAAAGACTCCACCTTTTCGACTCCAACCGCAACCCTTTCAACCTCGGACGAAAACCCCGACAGTATTGGGAGCACATCCCGAGGTTTCAGCTCAGAAGCTCTAAGCAGACCACGGGCAGTGTCGGGTATCACGTCGAAAATCTCGAGAAGAAGGTCCTTGAGGGAAGCGTCCCCACGGGTCTTCACCTTCTTCAGGTCCTTCCCCTCTGACGGACGAGAACACCTGGACAGAACCGATTCCGCAATGCCGTGGAAACCTGACGAGGACGACGGAGCGTGCGACGGCGCGGCGGTCTGGTCCCCGGGAGACGGTGGCGACCGAGGGGCGCCGTCATCGGCGAGAGCGTGAACGGCGGCGAAGCGACGGTCGGCGAGAGAGGAGAGAGGAAGAACCTGCTGCTTGATGCGGGAACGGGAGACGGCGGCGAGTCGGAGCATGAAACGCCGTCCACTGGTGGCGCCGGGGATCACTTTCGCAGCGCCAGGGATCAAAGCCGACCCCGTTCGAACTTTTCTTGTTGAAAGTAAAATTAAATTAAATTATTTTATGTATTATTTTTTGGAAAAATTCCAAATAAAGACATAAAATACCTCATTTTCTCAAATAATGATAGACCAGATCGTTTCAAATTAGGACTTTTGGCCAGCGGGTGACTATTCCATCGTCGGAGAATGAGTATTTTAGTAAAAGAATTATAAGTATATTTATTTGATTTTTTTACTTTCCTTTTCTTGCCCTTTTCCTGTTTTCTTCTTCTCTTGGCCATCGTTGCGCCTGGCTAGCGACCTCCGCCGACCTCAGGCGAGGGCCGCCCTCTCTAGCGTCGAGCAAGGGTCGCCTCACTTGGGTTAGGTGGGCTTCGCTTAGCCGGCGCGGCTTGCGAAGGGAAGAGGAGAAAAAAAAAAAAAGAAGGAAAAGAAAAAAGGGAAAAAAGGTAAAAGATGAAAATTCCCTTCGGCCGGCGAATTTAGGTCCTTATTTGAGACTGATGTGATCACTTTAGATCTTTATTTGAAATAATGTCCACTTTCGACCCTTATTTAATAAAATGATAACATTTTATATCTTTATTTGAGACAAAATTCACCTCATATTCTTAATTGAAAAAATAAAGACACTTCAGCTCTTTATTTGGAATTTTCTTTTTTTTTTTTTCGTGCTATCTATCTTAACTAAAATTTAAATTCAAAACATATGTTTTAAAGTTTGATGCGTTTAGCATAAAATGAAAACCTGGTTTTTAAAAGTTAAAGCAAATCCATTGCCCAAATGTCAAGACACCGTTGTACTTTGTACTAACAACGCAATATTCAATCATCTATGCCAGCAATTGAGTCGCGTACTTGAATTTGAACTTACCGGCCTAAGAAAAGGACAAACTATACATGAGTTTCTCGATTTTTTTTCTTTTTTTGTTCGATCTATAATTCTGTGTACTAGCTATGACAGCGAACCGGCACGACCATGAAAGTGCCAGTTGCTTGTGTCCCTAACCAAAAACCGTACCCTCACATTTAGTGGAAGATGTTCCCATGATTTTTTCCTTAATATCAAGAAATCCCATCTAGTGTGTTTTTGATATTTAGCCCGTGAAATACCTAACTGATTTCGACAAATTTTTCATTAATTGAGATTCGATTTAATTGACGTGCGGCATTGTTTATCTTATCGGCAAATCAACAGCTGCTAGTGTCTCTACGCTCCTACCCAGCCAGCGGCGAGGTTCTTGCTGGAGGTAGGCGGACAAAGACGGGCTTGGGAGGAGCTCCGAACCGGCTTTACGAAGATCCCTCAGCACATGCGGCCAAGCAATGTCGAGCCCTCGACCATGGGCTCACCGGTGCCCGCCCGATCCTTTCCACGCATTTCTTTGCAGCACGGAGGCTCGATCCAAGCCGGCCGATGGTGGTACACCCGGCCCTACCCGGCCTAGCCCCACTCGGCCTGGCAGATCGAGATCAGAATCCCCGCAGAGAGAGAGAGAGAGAGCGAGAGAGAAGAGACGTTAATGTTGCGGTTCCAACTGATGCCAGGGGCGAAGCAAAGGGACATCTTGGCAATGTCATATGCCAGGTTCATGCAGGTGTTGGCAGGTGAGCAGACCGATTTGCTGGTGGCGGATCGCCTCCCAGATCTACCTAAGCAACCCAACAGTTATATGGGGTCACATCGTGCAGATCCCCAAGTTCACCTCAGCTTTCCGCATCGATGAAACACACCCTGCTGCACCGCGTCGGGCGCGACTCTCCAGGATTAATTTTACCAGGAAAGAACTTCACCGCCACCGCCTCGGGCACGTCCAAGCGAAAAATCTCGTACGTTCGAGGCGCGCGAGAAAGCTGTCACATGATGATGTTGTTCTGCATCGCTCGCGATCGGAGCCGCGGTCCCCTCCCTCGGCATTCGCGAGCTCGGAGCCGCCTGGCCCGCGGAGGAAAACCCATTTCCGAGTTTCGAAAACAACAGGGTCGCCACCGGACGGTTAAAATGAGCAAGGCAACGGTTAATATCGCTTCGTTAAATCTTTTACTTTTTCTTATTTTATTAGGATGAGTATAGAGAGTTTCGGCTACGTGGGAGCTCGTGAAATTCCCTGCAAAACTTATGAACCAGGCAACCACATGCCTTCGGTCTATCTAGGTGGGCCTTATCTAAATTACCACGCCCGTAGTCGATGGTATCTAAAGGAGCCACCTCCGATTCCTACACTGGAAATCCCCTGAATTTTGTAACCGATTTCGCCAGCCCTAGAATCGCTTTATTAAATTTCGAGCGCGAGAAGAAAATATTTCGGCGAACCATATATGCCCTAGTGTGTGCAAGTGGGCTTCATCTAGAATCAATTGCCCGTGGTCGATGATACCTGAACGAGCGACCTCCGATTCCTAAAGTGGTAATCTATGAATTCTCGAACCGATTCCGCCTAACCCTAGAGTCGCCTTATTAAATTCCGAGCGTGAAAAAGGAGATATTTAAGGGAACCGTATGTGCCCTACGGTTAATAAATGAGAAAGGACCTACACTTGGATTCCATGCTTGTCAAAAGGGACGACCTGCATGTGCCATTAACCCCCGGGATCATGTCGATCATAGAGGTCTCTCATTAAACGAAGGGACCACAAAGACAGGGGAACATGATCATGCTCTTGCAATTTTTAGCAATTGTAATCAACATGTATTTATATTGTTACGACCGAAATCAAACTTGCGGATGTTGTTATTAATCCGGTCGCTAGATGGACATCGTGCCGTTTTTTTTTTTCCCGGATCGAGAATCAGAGATCGAGGATGTGTAGTAACGGTAAGAAAGACAAACCGAGTTCAAATGGGATCCAAAGCCTCGGATGGGAAATAGAATCGATATCGTAATTACTCGGAAATGTCGAGGAGAAATTCAGACTCGGTATGTGAATCATTTTTATACAAACGCCTCCGCATGAGCCGTTCAATCGGGTGGATTCGACATGATTTGATAACTCATGTAAAGTGGACCGACATAAATCGAGAGCATCTAATAATCTTCCCTTTGCTTTTTTCGCCGTGCCCGGATGCATTCCACGCTAAATTTGAAGGCGTAAGCTGAAAATTTTGCATGGGAATTGGAGCCCAAAAAAGGCAAAGAAGCTACGAGCCAATGCATTTCCTTTTCTCGGGTCCACTACCCTTAATTCCAAGCATTTGTGCCACGGATAAGGCCAAGTTCCAAACATATCAGAATTTTCACCCGCGACAACAATATCGTGGCTCTTTCAAACGATCCAAAAAATTTCACCGACTTTCCCCGGGAGATAAAAATACCCGCCGTTAAATTTTCCTCCAATGCAAGTCGATGTGACATATGAAGTGGCTAACAGTGCCGACGTACACCGAAAAAAATAAAAGAAAGAAACCCGCCTGTTGAGCCAAACGACTTGGCAGACACATCAGCAGAAACCGAACAACATGGTCTCTCTAAAACATCACCGCGTTGATTCCTCTTAGTAGGACATAATCTGCTTCGCATTAACATGATTCTTTTGAGACATCACTCTTAGTCACGTCACGCGTCACATAAATTCGCTGAATTGCAAAAATTAAGGATAAACAGTATTGCCGCTCGAGTTAGAATTTGTGGGACATTTTCACGTCATTTGAGAAGTCGAGCTATCTTTGCTTTTTACAAGATAAAAAAGTTTTTTAACGGTTCTCCTGGATTTTGCCAACGAAGTAACAGGTTCGATACGTCCATACGAAGACCGCCAAATTTGACCTGAAGATCCCTCCTCTATCTGGCTCAAGTGCAGTCGTTGCAGAGATATTTTATGCTTTTCTGTGGATTCTAACCATGCACCAGAACCAAAAAAAAAAAATTGAAAAGACACAGCGCCACGGACTAACAATTGCCCATGAGAGGGTGCTCAGCCTTTAAAACGAGTCTCGATTTTTCTTCCCGGAAAAGGAAATTCTCTTCCCGTCCCGTGAGATTTGTGCGGGAAGTCGGTATATTAAAATGTTGTGTGCTCGAAAAATGACTTTGAACTGTCGTGATCGGTGAGATTCGCGTGAGATCCGTGTTTTTAACGGTCTAAGATTCGTGGGAATAACTTGCGCAGCTGATTTGTAAGCTACAGACCTCCCGGTCCCTGCAAATTTCACTTCCAACAGCCCACTCTGGATTCATGTTGGACACAGTCAGTCACCCGCCTGCCCCATCCGGGACTACACTTACCAGGCTTGAATGCGAGCCTGCATCGTTGCCACAGTCACTAACACAGATTATGACACGAATGAGAGAGAGAGTGTGTGTGTGCATGTGAAGTTTTCTACAATTTGACATATGTGCAGTTGAATGGACCCAAGTACTTCATAAGATGTCAAAGAACTTTCTGTCAGTTGTGATGTCGACGAGGCTCTATTTATTCTGCTCCATCTTCCCTCCTCATCTTCCACAAACTCATGCATTTTCTGTGCATCTTCTCTCCTTTCAAAAGGGTTGAGTTATAGTCTCTTTCATACAGAGTCCTGCTCTTGCCGTCTCTCTTCTAACTTTGCTTCCGAGTCTGAGGTATGGACGCAGTAAGAATGAGGTTCAGTTCACTCCGCATCAACAAAGCAAAACGTCTCATGAAAATCGTGTCGGTGCAGGGCAAAGAGAGATGGTTTCTCTAGGATTCCTGGTGGTCGGCTTGCTCTCACAAATTGTGCCGGTTTCCCGTGCATACGGATATTATGGCGGGTGGACGAATGCTCATGCCACCTTCTACGGAGGAAGCGATGCTTCGGGAACAATGGGTAAGCATTTTGTGGACCAAGTTAATTAAAACAATTCAAACGTTTAAGCCACCACGTTAGGAATTTTGACGTATTGAATGTTTAATCTCACTCTTCCTAATACCAAACTACTTTTCTTTTTCTTCTTTATGTTGTTTGTATGAATAGGAGGGGCTTGTGGGTACGGGAACTTGTACAGCCAAGGGTACGGCACAAACACAGCTGCACTAAGCACTGCACTGTTCAACAACGGGTTGAGCTGTGGCGCGTGCTTTGAGCTCCGGTGCGTGAACGACCCGCAATGGTGCCTCCCGGGCACCATTGTGGTCACGGCAACCAACTTCTGCCCTCCGGGAGGGTGGTGTGACCCTCCTCAACTCCACTTCGACCTCTCCCAGCCGGTCTTCCAGCACATCGCACAGTACAGGGCCGGGATCGTCCCCGTGGCCTACCGAAGGTATAGCCTAGACATCAGTTGCTTCCTGTTGAGAGGTTCTCATACATGGGTGCACAAATCATGCTACTTCTTAGGTAGTAAAAATTATAGCCGAATCTAGTGATAAATCACTTAATATAGTTCTTTTTTTACTGAGCGCATATTATGCTGTCATCTAGACAATCAATTCGTTCGGGTTCGAATTTTGTCTTTCCCTCAGCAGAATAAAAAATATTGTGTTCTACATATCCAGTTGTACTACTCGGACCCCCATTTGGAGTCCTACCCTTCATTTGTCAATTGGTGCCATTAATACCAAGAAGTTTAGGCAAATTTTTCACTCAAATAATTGAATGCTGATCCCTCCGCGCTTTCATGGGGCTAATCGTGCTTCCCTCGTGACGGGTACTTTTTTGCAGAGTGAGGTGCAGGAGAAGCGGCGGGATCCGGTTCACCATCAACGGCCACTCTTACTTCAACCTCGTGCTCATAACCAATGTTGGCGGAGCCGGGGACGTGCACTCCGTGTCCATCAAAGGATCAAGGACCCGGTGGCAACCCATGTCAAGAAACTGGGGACAGAACTGGCAGAGCAACTCTTACCTCAATGGACAAACCCTCTCTTTCCTAGTCACCGCCAGTGACGGCCGGAGCGTCGTGTCCTACAATGTCGCCCCTTCTAGTTGGTCCTTCGGCCAGACTTATACTGGACGCCAATTCCGATACTAATTATCAAACCCGTGCACACAACTTTTTAATAGCACAAGTTGTGCACTACATTTTAAGTTTGAAAATCCGACTTGGATTTCTATGGTTTATTTTCCTGCTGTTCGCCGGTGATTGTTTCAAACCGGGCACGAATTCAATCAGCAAGTTGAAGTTGAAAGACTGAAGTCTCTATGGAATTGATGATTGAATCATTGTAGGATCAGTATAAATGTCAGGGAAAGTCCAGGTCAAGTGCTTTTTTTGCTTGCTGAGTTTAGGCTGCTTCTGTAATCCAAAATGTCCTGCTGAATGGATAAACAGCCCTCATGGTTATATTGGGCATGAATATTATCTTGGCTTGTTAGTGTTCCTCTATGGGATCTCAATCAAGAGCATACAAGAAATTTAACAAGGCATCTCATATAAAGTTAAGTTATTTCGAAATCACGAATCGAAGGTTTTTGGCGGTTCAACTACTTTACATGTCGAGACACAAAGAAACTATATTAAGTCCTCGGTAGACCAGGGATGAGTATGACTAAGTCGGGTCTGAAGAATCTTGTGATCATCATGCTATCGACCTCATGACATGGTATCAAGAGCCAGCTTCGGATACCGCCATCGACGTGAGGGAGGATTAGAAACACGGACTGTATATAATTCGCGCTGTTCTCTCAAATACCTTAATGTTCTTTAAAGTAATCAATCGATTGCGCAAACTTGCAGCTATAGTTAAGAGATGAAACAAAGATAGCAACCACACGTATCCTTGGCAAGATATATAGAGAGTTGAGCTTAGTGCAAAGCAAACCCTCAAACTTTGAAAATGAATGCTCGAAAAGTGATGCAATCGACGCTCCCACGAAAGAGAAACCAACGTGCCATGTCTGTAGTGATTTGGACATAACTGAAAACCTATCCTGGACGAAGACATGGTTCAATTAATACAAGTGAAACTGGGCTCAGCGACCCACACCCGACCCAATCATAATGTATTTGCATGGTACTTCCCTTCTTTAATTAATGCATTTTTGCTTTCATGCGGGACCTCCTCCTTAAGTACTGCTTGTATACTTCCATTGCAGTATAGTACACACCGTGATCGACTTTGTTTTTTTGTTAATGGGGAACGAAAGATGTACAGATCTAGAGAGATTGATTATCGGTTTCGTTTCTAGTGAATGAAATTGCTTTTCCTTCATCGGAATAGGAAATGTCCGGTCTAATTTTATGAGTTAGCAGATTAAAATGCGTAGTGAAACAGTTACTTCCATTTCATCTTTTCCACATCTTGCTCGTACAAAAATGTCTGGTTCTTCTTTGTTTCACTTCACTGCCGAGTACACTCTTGGGTAAGTTCAGTTGTCGGCAGATATTTTTACTTAGAATCGCAAAACTTGGCAAAGCCAAGACCCAATCATTCTTGCTTTGCGATGCCGTACCAACGAGCTTGGTGTTGTACAGCTGCTCGTGAACCCAAGGCCCTTATGGGTATCACCGAACGTCGTAGCTCAATAATAATGAAGGGGTAATCCCGTGATAAAAAGGTCGCGTCTGTCTTTTGTGAAGTTAAGGGTCTTGAGCTATGACGTGAGCGAACTTCTTACCTATTTGTGTCTTGCATATTCTCTATCTCGTGTGAAGAGACTTCTTGACTTTTGACACGCCGTGTATGAATAGATTAAGTAGTCACGACTCTAATCGAACATCTCATTGTGAGTGTTGGAGCCTTGTAACGTCTAGAGGAATAGTTAATCTAGTCGCCCCTCCCACAACCTTTTCAAGTAACAAAAGGCTTCCATGTATAGTGTCACCTCCCCTACCAAATAAACACAAATAAGTAAGATAATTCCTGGATTTCGTGGCATCGCATTACTATTTATAATAGGGTATCATGTGTTCCGATATACACGTACAATACTCGGATCATACAAATTGAAATTTCATGGTATCAGCATATTTCTGTCATTTTGAAACTAATATGTGCTTGCATAAGAGAACGATTGATTAGTGGGCTTCTGGTTTAAAGTCTGCAATATCACCGCACTGCAAAACCATATCTTCACCCACTAAACATGAGCATTTTGAACTGAATCTGAATGTTCTCAAGCCCTAAGCTTTCGCCAGATTGTCGATGTCAAAGGGTGTGCATTGAAGAAGCAAACTTCCTTAGTGGCATGTTGGGCAAGTGCAGGTAGATTTTCAGGGATCAAAGATCTTTCGGGTGAGACAAGGGAATTCAATGAACGGATGAGTAGGTCCTCTGAGGGATCTCCACTTAGTAAATGAGATGCGAAGCAGAATCCATGAATGTCCATGCAAA
Organism: Syzygium jambos; assembly: GCA_031216235.1. Lineage (NCBI taxonomy): Eukaryota > Viridiplantae > Streptophyta > Magnoliopsida > Myrtales > Myrtaceae > Syzygium > Syzygium jambos. The sequence continues at coordinate 19,351,804 of CM062228.1, forward strand.
TGTTAAAGTTCTTGACTTGTTCATTGATATAGCTCTGAGGGATCTCCATCGATCGCACGAGATCTTGACAGAGGTCAGAGATCAACCGTGGATGGAGGGAGATGCATGGCTGCATCCTTAATAAGCTAGTAATAGACAGTAAGGAGATCAATGAATTACCCGTTCTTGAACAAAGGGAAAATTGTCAAATCAGTCCTAAACCTATTGTACGGCGGCCAATTCAGTCCTAAACCTTTCAAATTTGCCAATTTAGTCCTAAACCTTTTAAATTCTTGCCAATTCAGTCCTTCCGGTCAATTTTGGCCGGGCGGTGCTGACGTGGCCGCCGGTTGGCGCCGGCCGTCCGGTCGGCGCTGGCGTGGCAATTTTTAATTATTATTTTTTTATTTTTTAATATTTTTTTTATTTTTCTGCTTTTTTTTTCCTCCTTTCTCCCCTCTGCCGGTCCGGCGACCGGCGACCGGCCAGAGGGGAGGGCCGGCGAGGCCTCTGGCGAAGCTCGCCCCGCCGGCCACCGGCGAGGGCGAGCCTCGCCGGCCACCGGCGAGGGCGAGCCTCGCCGGCCACCGGCGAGGGCGAGCCTCGCCGGCCCCTGGCTGGGCGAGGCGAGGTCGGCCTCGCCTCGCCGTCGCGACCCAGGCGACGGCGAGGCTCGACCTCGCCTCGCCTCGCCTCGCCGGCCCCTGGATGGGCGAGGCGAGGTCGGCCTCGCGTCGCCGTCGCGAGCCAGGCGACGGCGAGGCGAGGTCGAGCCTCGCCGTCGCCTGGCTCGCGACGGCGACGCGAGGCGAGGCGAGGTCGAGCCTCACCGTCGCGACCCAGGCGACGGCGAGGCTCGACCTCGCCTCGCCGTCGCCTGGCTCGCGACGGCGACGCGAGGCCGACCTCGCCTCGCCCATCCAGGGGCCGGCGAGGCGAGGCGAGGCGAGGTCGAGCCTCGCCGTCGCCTGGGTCGCGACGGCGAGGCGAGGCCGACCTCGCCTCGCCCAGCCAGGGGCCGGCGAGGCTCGCCCTCGCCGGTGGCCGGCGGGGCGAGCTTCGCTAGAGGCCTCGCCGGCCCTCCCCTCTGGCCGGTCGCCAGTCGCCGGACCGGCAGAGGGGAGAAAGGAGAAAAAAAAAAGCAGAAAAATAAAAAAAATATTAAAAAATAAAAAAATAATAATTAAAAATTGCCACGTCAGCGCCGACCGGACGGCCGGCGCCGACCGGCGGCCACGTCAGCACCGGCCGGCCAAAATTGACCGGAAGGACTGAATTGGCAAGAATTTAAAAGGTTTAGGACTAAATTGGCAAATTTGAAAGGTTTAGGACTGAATTGGCCGCCGTACAATAGGTTTAGGACTGATTTGACAATTTTCCCCTTGAACAAAATATAAAGCCAAGTGAGGAGGGTCATATAAGAATTTACTTTTGCTGCAAATGGTCTGAAAGACATTTTGCAAGTGCAATAAGTTTCGAACTTTTCTCACATAAATGAGGGTTTTTTTTATAATAATATTATTTTGACACCAGTTCACTTTTTAAATTAGGTTTGATGTAGAATAAATATTTTTTATTTTCTTTTTCTTTTTACTTCTTTCCTTATCGTTTTGCCAACTTATTTTTTGTGGACAATCATCCATTTCCTTTTCATTTAAGAAAGTTGGTATAAATTTATGATATTTTGTGGGACAAGGTCCATCTTTGCCATAAAAGGTTGAACAAACTTGGTTATGTAGAAATGTCATGATTACTTTATTTAGTATTCTTTATATTGCTTAATCATATATGTTTTAAGCATGAAGTCAATTGTTTAGCTAAGCTTAAGTTACGTATGTATATACGTACATTATCATATATTGTTCGCTGTGGAAGTCTCATGGAACTGTTACATAGTAAGGAGGAATTGATTCTGACAATCAAAATGTGTAGGAAAAAAAGAGAAGAAAAATATAATGTTAAATTTCGTAGGAATAATCAACTAATAAGTGTTCTTTTCAATAAAAAAATACAATACAATATAGGGTTGTGGTCATTATAACATACTTATCGATATCATTTGAGTACTTAGCTATATCAATACAGTATATATCATATAGATGGATTTGTGTAATGAACTTCTGAAATTTCATGCAGTAGTCTCCCGTACGGCTACTTTTATAGTAGACATGATGCTTATTACGGCTTTCAACGAGTATTCAAATTTTTAAATTAAAAATAGTGTATATTTCTACATTAACAAAAGGATTTCCCATATAAGATTCGAAACCCTTTCAACTAGTGAATAGTTGTCGACTCATTTAATTGCAGTGATGATCTCAAATTGATCAAGCTTCATTCATCATCATCACGCTAATTATTATCACCTTTGAAACAATCTATACACTCCATGAAATTTAAATTACTCAACAAAAATAATTAAATTACTCAACACTAGTCGAAAAGCATGAAATTACATTGAGATCATACTTTATAATTATCACCAAACGTTTTTATTCACATGAAATTTATATTTAGTTGGAGGAAAGATTACAAAAGAGAATTTGATCATCGTGGTATCCATTGTGTTCCAAAGAATGGCAACACTTTTCGGATATAACATCAGAATGTAAAAAGAAAATCTCGATCATAAATTTAGAAGAGTCGAACTAGAAAAAATTGGTGTAACACTAGCCACCCGGCCAGCTGGGACCGAGCCCCGACACAGCGGGCAATGCCGGTTTCTCAAGAGCCATTCCTTGATGCAACTTTCATGGAACCCATGGTTGCATGTCTTGAGCACACAACACTCATCTCCTTCCTCAAAGCTCTCAAGGCAAATCGTGCACCCGTCAATATTGAACTTCTCCACATCAACACGATGCCATTCGAAGACGCGATCAAAGAGAGCCCGAGTCGTGCGGTCGTGGCACCAAAAGAAGAGGCCAACCCCGACGAGGATGGCTATGATGAGGCTGCATGCTAGCAACGCCACGAAGAACAATGAATCGTGGGAAGGAGGAGGAGGCGACAGAGAGGCCGGGGGAGGCATGATGTTGTTTGTTTCTTCTTTCGAGTTTTTTTTGTTTCTTCTTTCGAGTTGGAAGAGAACTGGGGTGCGCCTTTAAGCTTCGATCGAGTACGAGATTCAAATAGCTAAAGAGCGATGGAACGATGTTTTGGTTTCTCGCTACTTGTTTCGGTCTGTTTTCGGAAGTTAAAGATTCGATGTTGTGTCGTTGGACAGTAACAGTCCACTTGCAAAGCAATGCTGAAATAGGCATGTAAATAATCCCAGTAGCCTTGGAATCTCAACTACATTCCTCGATAATTCCGATGATATCCGCAATACATATGTTTCTGTCAGAGGAATAACAACGAATGGATAAGACGGAAATCTTCTGTATATACCAAAAATCTTTTTCACCCCCTCGTTTTCCTTACAATCAACATGCAAAGTCAAATCACACCTGGTTTTCCTTCATTTGTTTTGCCTCTTTTGCGCACACATTTATATGCGTCTTTTACGGAAGCTAAAGCGTGGTGGGGCTATTCCACAACCTCCTAATTCTCAACGGGTTTTGCCATCTCTCTTTCAAAACTTCCTCGCGAGTCTCAATGTAGCTGACTGAGGAAGACAATCAAGCACTTCGTGGGCACTTGATTCTGTTGCCGTGGGTGGTCGTGTCGGTGTATTTAGCACTTCCCGCACATCTCTCGGTTCCCGTACGTGCCCCCGGAGGCACGCACTTGCATCGGTGGCAGCACGTCGTGCACGCCCTCTTCCTGGAGTTGAGCTTGCACCTCTGGTCGCAGAGTGGGATGCAATCTGCAGAGACACCCCACCAAGCAGCGAAAGAGGACATGGAGACATTATTGAGTCATGGCAACGTCAGGAGGGGAAGATGGGCACCTGCTTCGGACTTAAGTGGGGGCAACCGTGCGGATGTGGGAGGCTTCGCTTGGTGGTGGCGTCGCCTTCGATGGAGGAGATGGAGCTGCTGGTTTGGCTGGACTTTAGCCGAAGCAGGAGGTGGCACTGGCAATTTGGCATATGGTGGAGAAGGAGTTGGTCGTTTGGTTGGCACTTTGGCCGGAGCAGGAGGTGGCACTGGGACTTATACGGCGGAGACGGAGCCTGCAACAAAGTTGTGCGTTCGATCTCTACTTTGCTTCAGAGTTCATTAAGTTACATTTAATCAAGCAACATATTAACGTGATTCAACCAGAAATAACAAAAAGAAGGAAATGTGTCTCTCACGTCGAAAGATCTGGAGGCTTGGACTTCTCTGAAAAGTCAATGCAGCGACCTTGATGGTGGTGACTAATCTTGTCTCTTTGTGAACCCTAGACTTTACTGTTGTCTCTTTGTAGAACTTCTCTGAATTAAACCTAGCAACTACTCAAAAGACCCACTTGTAAAGTACCGTATATATTATTGCTTGGTAGTCCAGTAAAAGCAAGCATATGTCTAGAAGGTGGAAACAAACAAATGAAGCCCACTGTTTGATGAATACCCAACTGTGTATACTACTCCTCCAAGGCTCCGAACGTTTGATGCACATAAAATGAGCTTTACAGACATTTTTCACAGAATTCTACACATTACCGTCGTCTTGAGTCCGTCGTCACTGGATGAAACCAGTCGAATGAAGACAATGATTTAGAACACAGAGAAGGCACGCCCAAGCACACATAGGGGAGAGGATGAGAGAGAGAGAGAGGGTGATTACCCAAGTGGTTATCAGGAGCAAAGTGGCCAAAAAGAAGAGCATGGCTTTGAAGGCCATGGGGAATGGCAATAAAAGAGGCTGAAACTTGAAAGAGATGAGATCAAAGAGCTTCTTCTCTTTGGGATGATTACTTGAGGAAGACAGTAACAGTATCACCAGCTTTAAATAGACCTTGAAGCTCACAAAGATGGAGAGACAGAGTGAGTGAGTGATATACTATGGTTTAAATTAGCAATATCTATTCACTCTTTCGAGCTCTGCAAAACTTTTTTTGTCGATATCACTGTACAGTGTACACGAGGTCTATTCCTCGAACTTGCATGTAGTGATTTTCTTTGACAGCTGCCTTTTTTACAAGATAAAAAGTTATCGACCTCCCTCTTTCTCTTCCTTTGTTATACGAGGGAAATGCTGCTTTTCTTGTATCATATTTTACGGAGTCAAAAGTTTGGTAGCGGTAAGTGAAGATGGACGCACTGATATGTAGTATGAATTGGCCATTGGTGTTGGATGCCAGTTGTATTAGCAGGGACTCGTAAGTCCTTTTGACACTCCGCCTCTGTATTATGATTTTTTTCTGAAACATATGAATATTACCGGTGGGAAAGTCTTATGACTTTTTTTTTTCTGAACACCAAGCTTTTACTAAGGGCTCTAACTCCAGATTTATTTGAATAAAGGGACTACTATAATGTTAGTTATTTTTAATCAAGGGTGATCGAAAGAAGCATGTGATGACTCTTGATACCTGAGCATTACCTGTTCTTTTTACAGTAAATTAGATTTTCGTTCTTGACATGTCCATAATCTTCAGTGGGAGGATCTTTCTGGCTTGTATTTTTTGTAGGCTACTCTATCGATATTTATAGTTGCCATAAAAGGGTCGAATAAACTTGGTTACGTAGAGGAAATGTCATGATTATGATACTTAGTATTCTTTATATTGCTTAATCATATATATTTTAAGCAAGAAGTTAATTGTTTAGCTATATACATACGTACATTATCATATATTATTCACTGTGGAAGTCTTGTCAAACTGTGACACAATAAGGAGGAATTGATCTTGACAATCAAAATGTGTAGGAAAAAAGAGAAGAAAATTATAATTTATTAATTTTCTTAGAAAAAAATCAACTAATAAGTGTTCTTTTCAATCATCAAACCGTATAAAAATAAAATACAATATAAGGTTGTGGTCATTTTAACATGGGCCCAATTCCCTAAAAAACCCCCAACTTTAGCCTTTGTCCCAATTATATCCCAAACTTTTTTTGTTTCATAAAAAACCCAAAACTTTTACTTTTGTCCAAAATCTACCAAATTAACTTTTCGTCCAATTTTTTAATATTATTTTTCATTTTTTGAATTTTTTTTATTTTTTATTTTTCCTTTCCTTTTCTTTTTTTTTTGTTTCACCTTCAACCTCCGGCCGGTCGCCGATTCGGCGACCAACCAGAGGCTGGGGCCGGCGAGGTCGGCCCCGCCGGCCGCTGGCGAGGCTCGGCCTCGCCGTTGCTGGGTGAGGCCGACCTCGCTAATCGCTGGCGGGGCCGACCTCGCCAGTAGCCGGCAGGGCCGAGAACAAAAAAAAAGAAAAGGAAAGGAAAAAGAAAATAAAATGAAAAATAAAAAAAATTAGAAAAAATAATATTAAAAAATTGGACGAAAAGTTAACTGGGTAGATTTAGGACAAAAGTAAAAATTTAGGGTTTTTTATGAGACAAAAAAAATTTGAAATATAATTGGGACAAAAGATAAAGTTTGAAGTTTTTTAGGGAATTTGGCCTTGTGAATATCGATAGAGTACTTGGCTATAATTTAATATAGTATATATCGAATAGATGGTTATCATCTTCTGAAATTCCATACAGCTGTCTTCCATATGGCTACTTTTATAGTAGACATGACGCTCATCACATCTTTTGACGAGTAGTCAAAATTTTAAATTAAAAATAGCGTATTTCTACATTAGCAAAAGGATTTCTCACGTGATATTTGAAACTTTTTCAACTACCTAACAGTCATCAGTGACACTCATTTAATTGCACTGATAATCTCACATTGATCAAGCTTCAATCATCATCATCACGCTAGTTATTAGGGGTGAGCAGTTTCTGGTTCGGTCTGGTCCAACCCAAGAACCGCGAACCGGACCGGGAGAATCGGTTCCCAGTTTTTAGGACCGAGGACCGAATCGAATAGTCTTGGGACAGTGGACCGGACCAAACCACTAGTCCGGTTCGGTCCGGTTCCAATGGGACCAATCACCTATTGGTAAAGGCAAGACGGAATTGGGGAAATTAGATTAGGCTTTCTATTTTTTTCAAAAATTTTAAAAAGTAAATAAATATATATGAAAAAATTAAAAATATATATATATTTATCGGTCCGGTTCCCACCCTAGAACCGGGAACCGGACCGCCCGGAAACTGGTTCCACTTTTAGGAATCAGGAGCCGGACTGATATTCTCGAGAACCGGTCGGTCCGGTCGGTCCGGTTCAGTCTGGTCCAGTCTCGGTTTGGGCGATCCATCTTGCTCACCCCTACTAATTATTATCATCTTTGAAACTAACCAAACGCCCCATGAAATTTAGATTACTCGACGAGAATGATAAGACCTAAATGAAAACAAATTAAATTACTCATCACTAGTCGAGAGGCATGAAAGTATATTGAGATCATGCTTTACAATTATCACTAAATGAGTTAAGAATATCATAATGCAGAAGAGAATATTGGGGAATTTCTGCATATTTCGATATACATTGAAAAAGAATACACGAGCCTATTTATAGGCTTTATAAGATGATTATCTAAGATAACATATCAATCAAGATATACGTGCAATCTTGAGAGACACATAGATTCAACAAAATTATCAAATATCTCTAACATAGGAAATTATTCTAGAAAAATCCCCAATTATATCTAACAAAATGTATTACTCACATGAAGAAATTTAAGAGGAAATATAACAAAAGAGAATTTGACAATCGTTGTGTCAATCAAGTCCCAAAAATTGATAAAACTTTTGGGATACAATATCATAATGTAAAAAGAGAATCTCGATATGCCATTAATTGGACCATACCATGAATTTAGAAGAGTCAAACTAGGAACGGGCGGGAGATGGGGTAATCCTAGCCAACCGCCCCGCTTAGACCATGCCCCAGCAAAGTGGGCAATGCGGGGTTTCACAATTCCAGAGCCATTTCTTGATGCAACTTTCGTGGTACCAATGGTTGCACGTCTTGAGCACACAACACTCTTCTCCTTCCTCGAAGATCTCCAGGCAAATCGCACACCCTTCAATATCGAACTTCTCCAAATCGACACGACGCCGCTCGACGATGCGATCAAAGAGATCCCGGACCTGACGGCACTGGTACCAGGTATGGAGCAAGCTGATGCCAAACACGAAGAGGAAGAATGTGAGAATGCCGAATCCAATCGACTTTATGAATGTCGATGAAAAGGGGGAAGGAAAAGGAGGCGACGGAGAGGGCGAGGGAGGCATGAAGTGTTTGTTTCTTCTTTGAGTTAGAAGAGAAATGGTGTGCGCCTTGGAGCTTTGATCCTCGATTTATGTTTATGTCGGAGGACTAACGACGAATTTATACGCGCCTTTCTTACCGTGGAAAGGGACGATAAATCCAGAAGAGCAAACCCTAAAATGTCAAACGTTAACTTTTACGAAATGCTAAAGCGTGGTGGGCTATTCCAAGAATATATATATTTGGAAATGTACTTTTTGCTTGTAATTTCAGCGGATCTTGTAAATATTCTAGAATCTTAAAAAGAGAGGGAGAGTCACTTCACCCTTTATTAGAGGAGGGCATTTATACCCGGACGATATGTATATAAAAAGAAATTAGCTATTTTAGAAAATAACAAAGTATCAAACAATATCCGCAATATCCAATAATATCTTTAATAGGGAAATCTTTAATCTCGGTTAACGTAGCTGACTAAAGAAAACAATCAAGCACTTCGTGGGCACTTGATTCAGTTATCCTGAGAGGTCTGGTGAAGGCCAATCGGTGAATTGCAATTGTATCATCGTTGCCATGGCTGTAAATTCAGGACACTGGTTCGCATGATGGGGCTGCCCATTAACTTTTTTGGATGTAAATTTGAAGATAAAATACTTCTACTCTATTCTGAGATTGTTTTATCCCAAAAATATAATTTATGATGAATCTTCATAGAGGACAGTGAATCAAATATGGAGATGCAATTTAAATGATCCAATGTTGAAACTAAAAAATATAAGCATGATCCTACGGGGGCTATTTCTTTTTTTTCGCCAAAACTGTTTAAGGCAATTTTTCCTTTTGAAACTTTGGTGTAATAAAGAACTTATGATAAGAATGAGGTAACTTTTAGAGTCCGGCTAGCCTAAGGCTAGGACTTTTGTGACGGCAGGAACGGTCCAACATCAGCCGTACATTTTTATGAAGGAATTAGGGAGACTGGTTCCAGCTTTTTCATTTTTTTTTTTTACTTCCCATGGCTTCCTATTTTCTGGACTTAATTTAGGATGAGATTAGAGAATTTGAAAAGGAAAATTATTAGCTATTGATACCGAAATCAAAAGTTCAAAGTATATTAGATAGTCACATTCCTTTTTTTTTTAGAGTTATTTGGGAACGATATCTTCCAAATTTTTTCTTTGGCGGAGAATGATATTTACTCCTTTAAAGGTTGCAATTTAAAATTTTTCAGTCTACTTAAATCTTTTCTTTGATAGAAAAATGTCCACTTACTGGGATTTTTCTATTTGTTATTTCGGTACTGCTAACTAATCATTTCCCTCTTTAAGTTCTCTAATCTAAAGCTAAATTAAGCCAAGAAAATAGGAAGCCATGGGAAGTAAAAAGAAAATCGAAACCAGTAGAACCAGTCTTCCTGTTTCCTCAATAAAAAAGTGTGGCTGACGTTGGACCGTGCATTTTGCAAATTGCCGGTACTGTTAGTTAATCATTTTCCTAACTTTTAGAGTCAAGGTCTAGCTTTTCCTTAAGCCTCCGTGGCGATTTCTATGTACCGCAAGCACAGAATAGGATAGGTGCCCTCATGGACCAACTCCGTCGTGAGTGCAGAAGCTGAGAGCGTTCGCATGGCAACTACATCATAAAACAGGACCCTAAGGTCGTGGAGGGTAATTAGATCTGCAGTCCCAAAACTGAGCGGGTTTCTTCTTGGTTGCATACATCAGATCTGTTCTGGTTCTTGGGATTGTACTATAAATTTATGGTACAAGGAGGAGTTGGGTGCAGACTATTATCTCTTAATGGTCAAGAAGAGAAATGTTAATAATCAAGCTGAGGAATCTCAAATGGAGGTATTGCTACCTTCTTGACTATGTCAAACGTATTTCTGCATTGACTTTTAGACTATGTTAGACGTCATTATTACCACATTTTGCGTTACCGATGTTGCTAAATCGGCGACATGGCGGAAGCGGATCGTAACTTTATAATTAAGTCGGAAGCCGTAGAAATTTAGAAAAATAAAACGAGGAAGAATAAAAGAACACGAGCAATTTACATGATTCGATCTGAATATCGAAACTTACATTTACGGAGAGAATCGATAAATAATTCATTAATAAATCGGAGAATTATAGAATTATAATCGCTTACGCTCTAGTATTTTCTAGCCTTAATATGTACTCAATACCCATAATATTTAATAACTCAACTCAATGGACTCTCTCCACGCACAAGTCCCTCCGAGCTCACGCCTCAGTTCTCTTAAGCTGTCGACGTCTTTGGACTTCTCCTCTCTTAGCTTTTTTTTTCGTCCTCTGCGTTTTCACCTTTTATAGATGAAAGAATGGACAAATGGCGCCCATCTTCAGAAGCCACGCGTCTCCATGCAATTAATGATGGCATGTGCGTATGACCATCATGCACCGCCACAAGAAAAAATGACCATAGCTTCAGTCTTCCCTCCTTCTTCTGTTAATAACAAAAGGACAAAGAATGCCCACAAAAGTTTACCAAAAATAGAGAGAAAGAGGACAGTGGCGCTCACTTCTTCGTCTATGGGCATGCATTCGCATCATATGCATGCATTTATGAAGAAGAAGAAAAATGAACGTGAAGGCATGCACATGAACCCGCGTGCAGAAGATTTGTCCATCTTTCTTTAATGCTCCACGGTTGGCACTGTTCTTGTTGAATGCTAGACGGATGTTCTTCTCCTTTCCCGAGTATTAATAAATGTTGAGCGTGAGGATTGAGTATCGTGTACGAACTCAAACTCGAGACATAATTTAATAATCGAAATCAGACTCTGATATTTCTAATGGTTTCCAAAATTCTCGAGCAAGTGCTGACACGTGGACCATTTCTTCCAATTAGGAAGTAATTCTTCTTTCAAGCGATATAAATTGATCATTTCTTTCAATTATGATAACCTAGTTCTGTCCCTTTTTTGAATCCAAATATAAAAGGATAACAGATTCAATAGCGCCTCCAGAAGTATATGTTCGCAGCTTACATTGCCATATACAAGATATTGAATCCGAACAAGGTGCAGAAAGAAGGTATTCCAAAATGAATCATCCATCCATTTAACTCGATATATCATCATATTATTTCCCAGTACAGAAGACCTTTCAAAATATTGGTAATGGACTCGAAAGAAACATTTCGACTTGCCTATAAAGGGGAAATATATTTTCTTTGTACTGTTGGCGCCCGTCCCTTTTTAAGGAGATCTCTTGCATGTACAGCCACTTTAATCCCGCCATAAGAGTCAATGCGCATCCAGCAAAGCAACCTACAAGCAGCAGATAAACAGAAAAATGTACCCCGATGTACATAACTAATACGAACTTAGGTAGAAAGAGGGAGTCACGGTCTCACAAATCAAAAGAGCTTATTAGCCTTGTCTCGCACGTGTAGGGAAAGAAAGTATAGGACTGCTCATTATTTGGAACTAACGAGGTTCTCTTAGCTGTTGGTCTTAGGGTTCTCATCCGTTTACGGCGGTTTCCATTGGCAAAATGCCTAATAAATGCAGCTTCAACTCTTCCCGTGAGCCTTGAAACCTGGGGCTCAAAATATGATCCAAAGTGTATCTCTTATACAGATGGGTATCGACATTGAGAAAAAGTTTAGTATCTCAGTAGCTAGTAACAACCTCACCAGAGCTGCCGAGGTACGAATTATCCACCATTTTTAAGTAAGACATTGAAGATTTGGGACGAGTGATCTGCATAATTTGATATTAGCATAGCATATTTTAGCACAGAAAGACCTTGAAGAATATAGCTCGATTGATAAAGTTAATGTACCTTGTCCTAATTCTTCATAATTTTGGATAATGCCAGTTGGTTCAAGAAGCCGTTAGGTTAACTGGCTTGTCATTATATTGAGAAAAGGAATACAGATTAGGGGTGTGCAACCGGACCGGGTTTACCCGGAAACCAGATCAACTCATCCAAAAAACAGGTCCGGGAACCGGTTAGAATCGGTCCGATTTCCAGTTCCAAGTAAAAACCAACTCGGACTGGTTTTAGAACCGATTTTGAGATAATGTAAAAAATGTAAAAACCCTAGATCATGTTACTCTACTCAGCTACCCAGTCTGTCTCTCACGGTTTCTCTCTTCTCTCTTCGCGACCTCCTTTGTCTCTCACGGTTTCTCTCTTCGCAAGCGCCTTGTCAGTCGCCGCAAGAACACAACCTAGCTCGTTGCCTGCCTGGGTGTTGAAGAGGCTTGGGTTCGGTCATCTCGGCGTTCGTACCATGCGTGTGTTTTTTCCACCTTTTTAGCTCGCCGATTCGGTAGATCTGTAAGTATGCGACGAAATTCTCCGTGGATTCGCTTGTTTTTCTTTTGGATTGTCCATTTTGATGGATTATAATTTCAATTGCTCATTTTAGGGATTGTTACTTTTGGCGGATAATGGTTTTTATTATTCATCTTTTACTCTGAATCGTTTCATTGCTACCTATATTATTTTGCTGGAAGAAAATGAAATCGGAAAAAGGAACAAAAAAAAAAATAAGTTCTCGAGTAGACCCCGAAACTGGAAAAACAGGGTCGGTTCCAAAACAGGCTCCAGGGAAACAGGATAAGTTTCAGGTTTCAAAAATTGAGAACCGGTTATAATAGAGTTGGTTTCAAGTTTCAGGTCTGGACCCAATCCACTCTAAAACAGATCACCCCTAATACAAATGATCCTCGATTACACTAACATTGGTGGAGATTGGCCTAGCCAGTAGCTTTTTAGAAGTTGAAGATTTTGGTACGATTCCGTAAAAGCTCCAGTCATCAATTCCTCTGATTTCCTCAGCTCTGCCTCGGTGAATGACACATCCGAGTTTGAACTCATCAGGATTTAATTAGCAGCTGATACCGGACTTTGAGGTTGGACAGTGATCTTCACGCGATCCTTGATATTAGTCGGAGCTGGTCTGAAGTCGGAGCTATCGGCTTTGCTTGTGTTGACCTTATGATCCGTATCTGCTACTTTTGCGGGGCCATCATCTCTATCTTCTGATTCATTGTGTTCCTCACTAGTCATCTCAACTTCTTGGATAACACCCATTCGCGTCCATCCTAGACAAATAAAATAACGAATTATGAGATTGTGAAGCTGAGAATTTCTTCACGATCCCGAAAGGGGAATTCGTGCCAGTCCCAAAGCTTGCAAGGTTGAACCGTAACTTGCTGTCTAAATATGAAATATCGCCATCTAGATTCCATAATAATGTTTTCCGAATTTTTGCCACCAGCAAAGATTCAAACAGACTCAATTCAATGATCTGTAGCTTTCCAAGAATTTTCCCCCGTATTCCTTCTTTTGGGTCAAAAGACAGTTTGTTTTAGATAGTTCATGGTAAATTTCGGATTAAATTGACCGTGTTCCAAAGAAGAAAACGAATTTGGAGCACCAGCATGCTGGCGGCAAACCTAAAACAAATACAGAAATCCAGACTGGCATCTGTGCTAGATGCCCTGATTAAGACGTTTTGTTTTCTACTTGGTAGGTGAACGGACAAAAAGAAGTTTCATAGCAGGCCAAGAAAAGCAACGGAAACTTAATGTGCACACCACCTCACCTGACCTTGTACCGTTAACAACAACGGAGACTGGGGATGGCGAGATACCTATGGCAGCGATGCTAGTGTTGGTCCCCGGTAATCCCATGACCAGTTTCTTGACCCTGATGCGAAAGAGTGATCAATGCATTCATCTGCATTGATCGGTTCATCTGCCTCGGCCACCACTTCCTCTACCTTTTTCTTATAAAAGCCGAGGACTTTGTCGAACTCATTATCCAGCCTCCTGAAGAACAAGGAGCTTGCACTCACCTCCCTCGTCCGACGAACTCAGACATGGTCTGGTGCCTCCCATGATCCGATCCCTCCTCTTGAACCGTGCTCACTAGTATCACTTCTTCGTCTTCACTACTTTCTTTGGAAGAATTTCCCAGTGTACCAGCCCGCTGAAGGCTCAGTAGACTGACCCCCATTTCTGTAAAGGCCCTGCGAGGTGGTCGTTGGTGCCCTTAGGGGATGGCCGCGAATACAGCTGCCGGTGGCGCAAGACGTCCTTCAAGATCAACTAGCGAAAGTTGTGATCCATGTAGGTGTCTTGCCATCCCGGCACCATTTGGAACACAAACTCTTTCCCAAACTTCATCTTAAGCTTATAATTAAACTGTAGATTCACATGGTGCTGCTTCTTCAGCTGAACAGGAATGAAACTGCAAGAAGTTGTGAACTGCAAAGTAATGATGAAGGGAAAATGTTCTTGGCCCGTTGATCCATTTAGCACAAGAAAGAAGTTCAAGGCAGTTTGCTGTGTTTTCATTGAGATGCACCCTGAATCTCTGTAGTGTAGGGACACAGGTAATATGCGCAATTTACTCGGGACCAATTTTCGCTTATAACCACTCTCTCACTCTCTCTACCGTTAAAATGAAATTATAGTTAAGGCATGAGAAGAAACATCCAATGAAAGGTGACCTTTCCAATCTCATATCGTTCTTCTGAGAGACTTGTTCTTGTTCTCACCGTTGCTATTGTTTGGTGTTCTCCATTCTTAGAGTCTTGCCTAGAAGATGGCAAGTTCATCAAAGGAGAAGGCATATTGGACGATCTCTCTTGCAGTACCCGCACCGCCTGTTTGACGAAATTCCTCACCCCAAACGCGTTCTTCTCATTCCCGTTATCCATCAACACTCTGTTGACTTCTTGCACCACTGTTTCATTTCTTGGCGGTGTTCTCTGTTTTGTGTTCGTTTTTTCTTTTAAATCCGTGTTTTCTTCCTGCCTGTTTGAGTCTTTAGTTTTGCAAGAACTAAAATTAGCTGCTGTCCACTTAGCAGCCAGTGGCTGCTGCCCGGACATGTTGATGTCCTTGGATGAACTCTGTCACCAGCTTGACCGTGCACGTTCTTTATGTGCCATAGAGAAGTAGCGCATTGTTGGCTTTTACCTATTTTCGATTTTTCCTGTCTCTCCTCTCGGTATTAGTTGATTCTAATTCGTTACATTCATTGTGCGAGGAGAGAGACCTAACTGATTTGTTTTTCCTCTCTTCAAGCTTAATCAAGCAATTGTAATAGGTGTGTATACTCTGCTTTAATGGAGTATCAAGTTTCATTGGGTTAGTAGATGTTGCAAGGAAACAGAATGAGTTCATGCTTCATTAAACTGACGTCGAGAGTCGAGGTCAAAAGCAACCCAGTGTTGGGTCGAAGCAATCAGATACTCCACAAAGTATTGTCTCACTTTTGTCGATATGCAAAATTCATGTCCTCGGGTGCTTTGCTCAACTTATTATCCTTCTATACGCTGAAATGCTTTTTACATGGCAAAAATCCGTGAATCAACTACAACAAAGTTTGGTTTTTCATATGCCGGGAGTAACGGGCATCCTTGTTCCGTTCTTCGCTCTCGATGCTGTTTCGAACGCCCTAGTTGTCTTAGTCATGGTTGAAAGGAAGGGGTACTGACTTGAAGGCCCGGTACTTGCCGACATTATTCAAGTGCTCATTTTCCAACCCGGGCGATTTAGAGGGAAAGGAATCACTGTTTCATTACTATTGTAAGGAAGCGAAAGTCCTAAAATATCAAGGTGCAGGGGACTGAAAGTCGGCAAAAAGGGTAAAAAAAATGCTCACTTTAGGATGAACTCTGATGTGTTTATTCGCTGCTCATTAATCAGCGGTGTTCGATCAGGTATGTCATTGGATTTTTCTGCTTCATGGCACAAAGGTAAGCGTAGGGGAAAAGAACATGGCATACCTGGAAAAAATTCCATATCCCACAGCGGATGATTTCCAAGCTAGCGATGATCGCAATCAAGGCCACTCTGTGTAAGAAAGGCGCTTCTCTGAAGCCTTAAATGTTGTGCATCCATGCCAGTCTCGGTATGACATTTAGCACCTGCTGTTGCACGTAAGTCGAGCAGAGTTGGTCCCTGAGATATGCCCGCTAGCGGCAAAACAAGAAAGTCGATGAGCTTCTAGCATTCACCCTTCAACTCCTCTGGGTAAACATTACGAAAGTTGCGTGGCACAATCTGCCCATTTGCTTACAATGGCCATGAATTAAATGTTTGTGTTTGGAATTGCGAGTTTATCTCTCAGCCAGGATTCTTGGCGTTTCGCCTCAGGTGGCCCCAATCAATGACGAGATCCCAATACTTGTTGACAACCATTGCAACCCGGAGCTGGCCGCTGTGATGATCTTCCACGTGACCCCCCTTCTCAAATCATGACCCGTTCTCATGACAACCGCAAGGATGGATGAAAAGTGCTTCAGGCCGTTATGCATCTCTCATCATACAGGCGCCGGAGGCACTAAAAACATGGAATGTCATGAGATTGTTGAGAACCAACATGATGGAACAAATAATTATGATACTACATAGCAAAGCAGAAAATTCTCCAAGGATATGAGACAAGACGCTAAAAGCAGTTCTTCGAAGAGGCTTCGCCAGCGGAGAATCTCATGAGATCTGAAATTAATTATGTCTTCATGCGAGTTTACCCGAAGAAAACGCATCCCATACGGCATAACTGCGTCGTTGAAGTAAAACACTTCGTAAAGTTTGCTTTCATCACATTTGTTTGATCTTGTTCTGCAATTCCCCCAACCGTAGTAACAGATATAAAACTCCAAATTTCTGAAGGCCTGAACCTGAAAAGCAACTGCAACTGGTATAATTACATGCGAAGACACCTTTGTTCAAAGATTAAAATAAGAAATGACGATGTAATGAGTTGATTCAGTTTTGTTTGTTCAGATGACCTCCACCCAGGATCTGACAGAAATGTTGTTATTTGAAAGAGAAACATGACCCACAAATGCTTTACCCAAAAAAACATGACCCACAAATGACAAGAAATGATTTTGCCGAAGTAGACAATGATCAATTTTCAGAATCCTGCTATAGATGTTGATAAATAAGTCAAGGAGATCAGACCAGTGAAAAACATGTCAAAAACAAAAGATGCACTTATTCTTTGACCTGATGTTCGGTGATTCAGAAAATCTGGTCATAGGCTCTAGACTAACACGAGATGAAACCACTTGGGAATATAGTAACAGCTCGTAATATACAACTTTGTCACAAGAATTATGACAACTGCAAGAGCAAACCTGGCTGGTAAGTTGATCTGAGAAGAAGAAATCAGGTAGTGTTACCTGCAGCATCGGCATAGTGAAATGAAATCAACCCATTCTTCATGAAGGTTTTGTATGTGTGTCTGGTTTGTCCTAAGTCAGTATGCTTATCTTGAAATATGGAACACGTATACAATGAAAAGCACACTGAACCAGGAAGAAGCAGCTCAAATGGTATATGATGTTGAAAGGGCAGAATGTTATGCAAATCACAATCTGTCGAGTAGAGCCCTTAGTCTCGTTAAATACCAAATTAAGCCTCTCCTATAATCTAGCTTTCCACTTTCAAATGCATAAGTATCGAGATTGGGTGATTGGAGAAATTTCTTTCAATCTTACCACGGCCAACCCAAGGGGAACTGATTCTCTCGACGCCGTATAGCCTTTTGTTCTTGGGTCCATATTTATATGAAGATTAGACAGAACGCCGGCCAACATTAAGACTGGGAGCCCGCAACTAAGAAGGACTTCCCGATAACCCAGTTCAAGTCCCTTTTTTGAATCCAAATGTAAAGGGATGATTGACCTGATAGAGCCTCCATATGTGTTTGCGGCGTACATCGCCGTATGCAAGATAATAAATCCAAGCAAGCTGCAGAGATAAGGCATTCCAGAATGATTCATCTGGTTTCTGGACAGTTTTACTTGTAGATTTAGATGGAGCATTTGTAATGCAAATGTTTATGTATGATTCTGTTCGACTCATTCATGAGTATAGTTCGGCTAATTTCACCCGTGCTACCCCAGACGCAGATTTATGCTGGTTCAAAAGAATAAATTGGCTTATATCACTTCAGAGAAGCTTATTAGAAGAGGAACCGAAACAACTGACAGAGCCGATATATATTTGCAATCATGAAGAATGAACTCGACACAGCACGGGAAGCAGAGTCAAATTCGCAATGGTCTTCCCATTACAACGCACAAATTTGAATACCGAGGAACTAGACAACTAGTTTTTGGATAACTCAACTTTTCGAGTATACTCTTGTGGACAACTCATCATACCCGGTTTTCGTGGATCAATTAGTTTGTGTCTTGCACAAGTATTTCTCATCTCATTTCGGCAATGATATTCCGCAACCCAGCTATTCACCGCATGGTTTTAGGATTGATCTGCTCCCAACAGATAACATATACAATCCTACACACACATGGTTTAGTATGATCAGTTCCAAGAGTGCTGTAAAACAACTAAAAGAAGTACTATTGTATCTGAGGTACCAGTACTAACTACTTAGGCACACAGGAGGGTCAAACTTGTTGAGCATCAGAGACACGGCAACAACTTGATTTGATGAAAGAAATTTTTAAAGGTGAAACAATCACAACTCGCGCAAAGAAAAGAAGAGGATAGATAGAATTTTCTAACTCAATATATTTCACTCAGATTTCACTCTTATAAAAAATTACAAGACTCCCCTATTTAAAGAAAAGTTACGTGACCTTTATCTTTCCTAAAATATAACTAGAAAGAATATCTCATAATATCTCTTAATATCTAAACATATCTCTTAATATCTCACCATATATATGAAAAAATAATTATTTCACCTAAAAACACAAAAAATCAAATATGAAAATATGAACAGACTCATAAAGAAAACAAGTACCAACAAATTTGGTTTAATTTCTAACACTCCCCCTTAAACCAAATTATCTTCCATCGATCATTCCAAGCAGGCTCTTGAACTTTCGAAAAGCATCGATCTTGAGAGGTTTAGTAAAAATATTTGCTACTTGATCTCCGGTCTTCACATGCAATACTTCAACTTCATTCTCTTTAACCTATTCTCGGATGAAGTGATATCGAACATCGATATGTTTACTTCGTTCATGAAAAACTCGATTTTTCGCCAAAGCAATAGCAGAAACATTATCAACAAAAATCTCTGTTGCTTTTTTCTGCTTCATAAGAATATCTTTGAGTAGTCTTCTCAACCATATTGCATAACAAACACATGAAGATGCAACTACATATTCAGCTTCACATGTCGATAGAGTAACACTTGATTGCTTCTTTGATGACCACGTGAAAGCAGTGTCGCACAAGAAAAATACAAATCCCGTGGTACTTTTTCGATCGTCGATATCTCCACCATAATCACTATCTGAATAAGCTCTAAGTTTGAAAGATTCAGAGCAATAATAATGTAAGCCATGAGAAATAGTACCTTTGATGTACCGAAGTATTCTCTTTGCAACTTTAAGATGAGATGATTTCAGCTTCTCCATGTATCGACTCACAATTCCAATACTATACATAATATCCAATCTCATGCATGTCAAATATCTCAAACTCCCAATCAAGCTTCTATAATATGTCGAATCAACATCGGCACCGTCATCAAACTTCGAAAGCTTGGTTCCACACTCCATTGGTGTATTAACCGACATACAATTCTTCATGTTGAATTTTTCAAGAATATTTTCTGCATATCCTTTTTGGGAAAAAAAATCCCATCGGCACTTTGCTTCGCTTCGATACCAAGGAAATAATTCATGAGACCATTATCAGTCATCTCAAATTCTTTCACCATTGATACCTTAAAAGCATCAATCATCACCGAATTATTTCCTGTAAAAACAAAATCATCAACATATAAACAGGCGAGCAAAATATCACCTTTTTCTTGCCTCAAATAGAGTGCATGCTCGTATGGACATTGAGAGAATTCATTCGCCTTGAAATATGCATCAATTCTGGAATTCCATGCTCTCGGTGCCTGTTTAAGCCCATATAGAGCTTTCTTCAACCTTAGCATTTTGCTTTCATAACCTTTCACAAGAAACTCCTTGGGTTGTTCGACATAAATTTCTTTCAAGGATGCCATTCAAGAATGCTGATTTGACATCCATTTGATATATCCGCCAATTATTTTGAGCAGCATTGGAAATAATCAATCTAATCGTTTCTATGCAGATGGCAGGTGCAAAAACTTCATCATAATCGATTCCGGCTTTTTGCTTGTACCCCTTCGCGACTAATCTAGCTTTATACCTTGTTACTTCACCTTTCTCATTTTTCTTGGCCTTGTACACCCATTTAACACCAATCGATTTCTTGTCCTTCAGAAGATTAACAAGCTCCCATGTTTGATTTTTCTCAATGGCTTCAATTTCTTCGTTCATGGCTCTTTTCCACTTTTCTTCTTTGGCTGCATCATTATAAGCAAGTGATTCATAATCTGCAAGAAGACATATAAGATGAAGCTCTTCGATAGCTTCGTAAATTTCAAACAATCTTCTCGATCTTGGAACTAGCGGTTCTTGGAACTAGCGGTTCATCGACACTATTTGAAGAGGATGGTGTTGATGAACTTGAAGAAGATGTTGAAGAAGAAGGTGAAGGTTGATGCTTCAACTCTGTTTGATCGGAATCACCACGAACATTCGCTTCTTCTTTTAAATTTTCTTCCCACATCCCATCTTCATCGAACTTGATATCTCTACTTACATACACTTTCAAAGTGTTAGAGTCAAATAATCGATAGGCTTTGGATGATGAGTCATACCTGATAAAGATGAGCATTTTGCTTTTGTCTTCAAGTTTCGATCTTTTTTGGTTTAGGACATGAGCATAGGCAATGCTCTCAAAAATTTCTCAAATGTGAAACACTTGGTGTTCTCCCGGTCCATGCCTCTTGTGGAGTTACGCCTTCAAGTCCATATGTGGGACATTTATTTTGAAGATAGACGGCACACGAAACAGCTTCAGCCTAAAGTTCATTGGACAAATTTGTGCTCTTTAACATGCTTCGAACCATATCAAGAATGGTTCTATTTTTCCGTTCAGCCACACCATTTTGTTAAGGAGAATACGGGGCCGTCAAGAAACGCCGAATATCATGATTTTCACAGAATTTGTTAAGTATGGCTGAGGTGAATTCTCCACCACGATCATTCCTCAAAGCATTAATAAAATAGCCGCTTTCCTTTTCAGCCAGGTTCTTGAATTGTTTGAAAGTATCAAACACTTCTGTCTTTTCTTTCAAAAAATACACCCAAGTTTTTCAAGTAAAATCATCAATAAAAGTAACAAAATATCGATAATTACCATATGAGTGAGGATTGATCGGACCACACAAATTAGAATGAATCAACTCAAGTGGCTTCTTCGCTCGATAAGTCGCCTCCTTCGGAAAGCTAGTCTGGGAATGCTTGCCGATAACACACCCTTCACATAATTGAACGGGATGATCAATATGTGGTAAGCCATAAACCACCTTCTTGCGAGAAAGCAAATTGAGTCGGCCAAAATTGAGATGGCCGAACCTCAAATGCCACAACCATGAAGGATCATCTATGCATGTTTTTAGACATCGAGACATCTTACTCTTTATATTAAGAATAAATATCCTGTTCTTCGACATCTTCATATTTGCAATCAATTTATTATTTCGATCTATCAACATAAAATTAAGATCTCTCATATGAACAGTATAACCTTTCTCCAGAAGTTGTCCCAAACTCAAGATATTGCTTGATATTTTTGGAACAAAATAAACATTGGTAATAAACTGACGTGCACCATTCTTTAAGCGAATCAAAATTGTACATTTTCCCTCAACAAGAATTTTAGAGTTATCACCGAATGAGACAGTCCCTTTAATTGTCTTATCTAACTCGGCAAACATCTCATTTCTCCCGTACATGTGATTACTTGCGCTGGTATCCAAATACCATATATCGCTTTGACCTTTTTTATATTCTTTGAATGCTAATAAGAGAACTTGATTAGCATCATTCACCAAGTTCGCCTTTTCGTCTGCTCTGCTACTTTCTTTGTTCCAGCAGTTAGAAGCATAATGGCTAAGTTTATTGCAATAATAACATCGGATTTTAGATTTATCATACCATTGGCTTGTCAAGTTCTTTTCTCTTCCACGAACACCTCTTTAGTACTGGTATCCTCCATCACTTCGAGCAGGATCTCCTCTGCTTCATCCACAACCTCTTCCTCGAAAGTGACCTCGGCCACGATCTCGATCATGATCTTGATTTGTCCGGCGATTTTGTACGGGATCTCTTCTTTGCTCCTTCTCATCTCGAATGGTCAATTGCGTTTAGAGAATTTCCTCCATCGGTTCAATCTTTTTCTTTCTAAACCTTTCTTCATGGGCTTGTAATGAACCCATAAGTTCATCTACCGTCATGGCATCCAAGTCTTTGGATTCTTCAATTGCAACTGTAATATGATCATACTTCTTGTCTAAGGACCGAAGTATTTTCTCAACAACACGAACATCGAAAACGTCTTCTCCATTTCTTTTCATCTGATTAATAATTGCCAAAATTCTCGTAAAATAATTAGCAATCTATTCAGATTCTTTCGTATGAATTACCTTGAATTCGCCTCTCAAGGTTTGAAGGTGAATCTTCTGAACTTTCTGAACTCCTTGATGTGTGTTTTGAAGAATCTCCCATGCCTCTTTAGCGGTAGTGGCGTTCGAAACTTTTTCGAACATGAAATCATCTAACGCTTGATAGATGATCGATAAGGCATATTGGTCTTTCGTTCGAACCTTCTCCGAGGTATTCCTCTGATTCTGATTCAACGTGGCTTCATCCTCTGGTACATCATAGCCAGTGTTAACAAGTTCCCACACACCGTAGGCGCCGAGTAGAGCTTTCATTCTAACAGCCCAGTTACGATAATTTTTTTTGGTAAGACAAGGGTATTGAAGAGGAAGCTGATTGTTCATTGAGGCCATGATCATGAACCATAGGTTCTGATACCAATTTGTTGATCGTCAGAGACGGGGCAACAACTTGATTTGATGAAAGAAATTTTTAAAGGTGAAACAATCACAACTCGCGCAAAGAAAAGAAGAGGATAGATAGAATTTTCTAACTCAATATATTTCACTCAGATTTCACTCTTATAAAAAATTACAAGACTCCCCTATTTAAAGAAAAGTTATGTGACCCTTATCTTTCCTAAAATATAACTAGAAAGAATATCTCACAATATCTCATCTTATCTCTTAATATCTAAACATATCTCTTAATATCTCACCATATATCTGAAAAAACAATTATTTCACCTAAAAACACAAAAAATCAAAATATGAAAATATGAACAGACTCAAAAAGGAAACAGGTACCAACAAATTTGGTTTAATTTCTAACAAAACTTGGAAACTGCATCACTTTAAACAGATAAGGAAACATGACTTCGTTGTTTGAAGATGAAGAGGAAGAGAATGAATCCCATGAGGTGGGACTGGAGCTACTCAAGGGATGACAATTGCTTGAGGGATGATGGGATTAGCACTGTGCATGTAGTACCAATATATAGAAACCTGCAAGATACCGAGCATCGTCCCAACAGCATTTGAAACCTGTAGGGTTGTTAATTAATTGTTAGACTTGACTTCAAATGAAAAAGAAATGAAATTGAATAAGAATTTTATTACAATTACCATTTAATAGATGTTGTCCTTGATGGCCGAATAGCCCAGCCACACACCGCAATCGAGGACGATGGCCACCGAGAGCCAGAATGACATATTCAATGCTCCCCGTGTTCATTATCCTTCTCTGCATAAGACAAATACAAAGAAAGAGACAAAACAATGAGTGTTAGTAGAAAAACAAATAAAAAGAGGGAAGCGGTACACATACCAAGATCGCCAGCGGAAAGCCATACATGGCAATGTTGAACACCGCAGAGATCACTCCGAAGGCAACTCTTCTACTATTGGGCTGGTGCACAGCAAGCATGAATACTAGTGAATAAGCGGTGAAGAAGGCAACTTCCGCGCAGAGGCAATTGGCGATCTTCTTCTGCAAAAGGAAAATGATGCTGACATAAGTATATATCATGATGTATAGAATGAAATGCATAAGTGGAAAAAGCTTGATTTTTGAAAGTAAATGTCAAAGAACCTAGATAAAAGAATACCTTTGCATTGATGTTGCCATACCAAAAGAAAACGGATACGTACACGATATACGCTACCAAGATAATGATGTTCATGCACACGATGACCGAGTTTGGCTAGACAACGCCATAGATGATCATGAATCCGAAGTTCAGCAGAGCTGCGAGGTGTGGATCCATACTAAATTGCTGTATGGACCGGTTCGTCATGATCATAGCGATGGTCTCATTGCAAAGCAACAACAAACAAAGTGTTAGTCCTCCATGATTGCACAAGCAGTCATCATTTTCTTCCTAAACTTTTCGTAAATAAACAATATTATTAATTCTTTAT
This sequence comes from Syzygium jambos, assembly GCA_031216235.1. Taxonomy (NCBI): domain Eukaryota; kingdom Viridiplantae; phylum Streptophyta; class Magnoliopsida; order Myrtales; family Myrtaceae; genus Syzygium; species Syzygium jambos. Next base: position 19,376,375 of record CM062228.1, read on the forward strand.
ACAACAAACTTATAGGAATAAGATGAGCTTGAGTAATGGAGAAGATAAGCAAAACAAAACTATTTCAGTCTTAGGAATTACTTATTTACTAATTGAATAGGCAGAACTTCTCTGTAAACTCTTAAGAAATCAACTCCTAGAAGGAACAACATGATGCTGCCCTGTATAAGAAACTAGCTACATGTTTTGCCATGCTGATTGATAATGCTAGAATAGAGTAGATTATCTCTGGAAAGAAAATGAACGATATTTTTTAGTGTCTAGCTAAACATTGAAGAAGCAGAAATGAAACTTTGTCCAACAACACAAATAAACTTCGCCAAGCTATCCAAGCATTCGATTTTGCTATATATACAGATGTTGCGGAACAACACCAAGAGATGCACAAATCGAAAAGCTCAAATAGCAAGGATGAAAGTAAAATTGAACCACACGAGACACAAGATATACGTGGAAACCCAAAACGGGAAAAACCATGGGGAGAGAGAGGGTTTCACTATTTGCAACAACAAGTATAATCGAAAAGCTCAAAAATCACTTGGTGAGCCACAAGATCTAATGATCAAACAAGAAGATAGAAATAACAAAGAAGGGAGAGAATGTAGAGGTTAGGGTTAGAGATGCGTTGCGGAAGATATTTCTTTTATAGTACCCCTTCAAAAAACCCCTAAAATAAATGTGCATAGTCTAAAATACCCTTTTATCAATTTGAAAGTCAAAATCCAACAAATCTTCACCTTGACTTCAAATCTCTAGAAAAGCGACATATCAAATGCCACAAGACATTTCTCCCTCACTACCAAAAGTGACCACACAAGGCCACCCCAAAATAGCGGAATTGACGACGTACACCCCTAATCCTACATGAGCGTACTCGGTGTAAGAAACAAGGGATGAAATGCCACTAACTCTACTTAGACAACTCAAATAGTGAAAACGCCAGTCAAGTCCGAGCAATGCTTGAACTTTGTCAAAAGAACTAGTTTGGTCAACATATTTGCCAAGTTATCCGCCGTGGGTACTTTCTTCACCGTAATCGTACCCTTAGCAGCCTTATCACGCACAAAGTGATGCCAGATGTCGACAGGTTTCATTCTCTCATGATACATCGCGTTCTTGATCAATTGGATCGCACTTTGGTTATCGCAAAAGTAATGAAGGCTCCCTCCTACTTCACTCTAAATTCTGTAACCAAATGCTTCAACCAAAGAGCTTCCTTTTCCGCTTCTGTCGCTACCATATACTCTGCTTCAATGGTAGACAAAACAACCGTGTCCTGCAAGGTTGCTCTTCAACTAACCACGGAACCACCAAGCATATAAAAACAACCTGTCAAAGATCTCCTTTTGTCGAGATCGCCTGCATAGCCATAATCAACGAAACCAACAACCGAATATCCTATATCATAACTTCTATCAAAGACCAAACCCACATCCGATGTGCCTCGGAAGTACCGAAGTATCCATTTCACGGCTTGCCAACGAGCCTTATCCAGATGTGCCATATACCTGCTCACAACACTAATAGCTTGGGAAATATCTGGACGAGTGCAAATCATAGCATACATGAGACTATCCACAGCACTAGAATATGAAACTCGAGAAATCTCATCTTCCTCTTCATTGGTTTTAGGGCACAAAGAAGCCAAAAGCCTAAAATGGGATGCCAAAGCAGTATTTACCGGTTTGGCATTCTTCATGCCAAAGCGCTCAAGCACTTTCTCAATATACCTCTTCCGCAAAAGATATAACTTCCCAACCTATCTGTCTCTGCAAATCTCTATACCTGGAATCTTCTTTATAGCTCCAAGATCCTTCATCTCAAACTCCTTGCTCAGTTGCCTCTTCAACCGTTGTATCTCTAACATGTTCTTTGCTGCAATAAGCATGTCATCTACATAGAGCAGTAAATAAATAAAAGAACCGTTGTGTAATCTCTTATCATACACACAACTGTCATGCGCACTGCGTGAGTGGCCATGACTTAACATAAAGCTATCAAACCTCTTGTACCATTGCCGTGGAGATTGCTTGAAACCATACAAAGAGCATTTCAACCAACAAACATGATATTCTTTATGCTCAACAACAAAACCCTCGGGTTGAGACATATACGTTGTCTCCTCAAGCTCGCCATGCAGAAAAGTGGTCTTGACATCAAGTTGCTCAAGTTCTAGATCATAAAGAGCCACCAATGCGAACAACACACGGATGGAACTATGTTTCACAACGGGAGAGAACACTTCTTTGAAGTCGATTCCCTCCTTCTGACTAACATCCTTCGCTACTAAACGTGCCTTAAATCTTTCATCTTCAACCCCTGGAATTTTGTCCTTTCTTTTGAAGATTCACTTACATCCAACAGCTCTTTTGACTTTAGGCAATTTCACAAGATCCCAAGTTTGGTTCTTATGAAGAGACTCAATTTCTTCATTCATCGCAACAAGCCACTTCTTAGATTTAGAACCAATGGTAGCTTCACGGAATGTAGAAGGTTCTTCAATACCAAGCTCTTCAGCAACTGTAAGAGCATAGGCTACCAAATCAGCAAAGTCATATCTTTGGGGAGGCTTAATTTGTCGTTTAGCTCTCCCTGCAGCCAAGGTCTGCGGTTGTTCAACTTCTTCAACATCATCTTTAACCGAATCTGAGTCTTGTTGCTCACTGTCACTTTCCAGCTGAATAGGAACATCTTCAAATGTTCTCTGTGGATGCTCCACGATAAGTTCCACCTCTTTCCCAACATTTTCCTCCTGAATACCTGTAGACTCAATAATAATTTTTCTCTGATCAAACATGAAATTTTCATCAAATGTAACATTCCTATTGATTATAAACTTTGGTAACTGAGGATCATAACACCATAACCTATATCCCTTAACCCCATCTACATAACTAACGAAAATACATTTCTTGGCTCTAGGTTCAAGCTTACCATCTTTTACGTGATAATAAGCGGGACATCCACAAATTAGAATAATCGGAAGGTTTACCTGACCATACTTCATTTGGAGTCTTACATTCAATTACGGTTGAAGGACAACGATTCACCAAATAACACGATATGTTCACAGCTTCGGCCCAGAAATCTTTCCCTAGTCCAGCATTAGAGAGCATACACCTAGCTCTCTTTAAAAGTGTCCTATCCACGCGCTTTACCACCTCATTTTGTTGAGATGTGTGCCTAACTGTTCGGTGTCGAACTATCCCTGAATCTTCACGGTACTTGTTGAAATCATCTCCACAAAACTCAAAACCATTATCTGTTCTGAGACGCTTTATCTTCTTTCCAGTTTGATTTTCAATCAATATCTTCCACTTCTTGAACCAATAAAAAACATCATTCTTACGCTTCAAGAAATAAACCCAGACTTTTCTAGAAAAGTCATCAATAAATGTCAGAAGATAAACTGCACCACCTTTAGATGTAACTTGTGCATGTCCCCACAAATCGGAGTGAATATAGTCAATGGTGCCCTTCGTCGAGTGCACTTCAGTACTGAAACTAACTTTGTGCTACTTCCCGAAAACACAATGTTCTCAAAAGTCAAGTGAGACCATATGATCCCCACAAAGTAAATCACGCTTACTCAAGATACTCATTCCTTATTCGCTCATATGGCCCAGCCGCATATGCCACAACATTGATTTCTCAAATTCTGAAGAGGATGATATATTTGAAGAATCCACAATGGTACTTTCCTGTAGGACATAAAGACTAATTATCTTGTTACCTCTCATCATAATCAAGGAGCCCTTTGAAATTTTCAAAACTCCACCTCCACCTGCGTACATGCATCTAGTCAAATCCAAACCACTCAACGAAATAAGGTCCTTCTTCAAATCTGATATGTGCCTAACGCTTGTCAAAGTTCTTACTATATTGTCATGACATTTGATTCGCACCGTACCAATACCCACAATCCTGCAAATTGCATTGTTGCCCATCAAAACTGAACCGCCACTTACTTTCCCATATGTATAGAACCAACATCTATTTGGAAACATGTGGTATGAATATGTTGAATCTTAAATCCATTCCTCGTCAACACGACAATCTGAAGACAAAATAGTAAGAACATTATCTGCATCAGCTGACTCATTATCTTTCACCAGACTAACCGAATCAGAACTTTCCATCGACTTTTTCCCCTTAGCCTTGAGCAAAGGACACTCATTTTTGTAGTGTCCGAATTTGTGACAATAATAACACTCCACCTTACTCTTGTCTCAGGCTGATCTAGAGTTCGAACGTTCTTTACTACTACTGTGCTTATCACTATGATTCGACCTTCCCTTAACAACTAAGCCTTATGCTTTATCACCACTACCACTCGCATTCAACTTTGTACGCATTTGCGCAGAATTCAACGAGGCCTTCATATCCTTAAGAGTTATAGATTCCCTCCCATACAACATAGAATTCACCAAATTCTCATACGAGTTCGCTAGTGAGTATAACACAATTAAGGCTTGGTCTTCATCATTTAACTTCAAATCTAGATTTTTCATATCCATCACAATCTTATTAAATTTATCTACATGTTTTAGATAGGAGTACCTTCTTGCATCTTTAGTGTGTAAAGACACTACTTGAAGAATAATCTTGTTGTAAGAGATTTCTATTGTAGAGGCTCTCGAGCTTATTCCATAATCTTGAAGCCGTTTCTTCATCGGCGACCTCACGAAGCACCTTGTCGGACAGCGACAACTGGATGGTGCTATGCACTCTCTCTTTCGTCTCCTCAATCTCAACCGTAGTCATGTTGTTGGGATACTTTCCATCCAAGGCTCTAACTGAACCTTCACGACGCAACAATGCCTTCATCTTGATCCTCCATGACCCGAAATTGTTTTGGCCATCGAAGAGTGCCACTTCGAACTTGATAGATGCCATCTTGAACAAAACACTCAAATTCCTTCGCTCCGATACCAATTTGCTGCGGAAAAACATCAAGAGATGCAAAAATCGAAAAGCTCAAATAGCAAGGATAAAAGCAAAATCAAACCACGCAAAACACAAAATATACGCGGAAACCCAAAACGGGAAAAACCACGGGGAGAGAGAGGTATTTCACTATCTTCAACAACGAGTACAATCGAAAAGCTCAAAAATCACTTGGTGAGCCGGAAGGCCTAATGATCAAACAAGAAGATAGAAAGAACAAAGAAAGGAGAAAATGTGGAGGCTAGGGGTAGAGATGCGTTGTGCAAGACATCTCTTTATTGTCCCCCTTTAAAAAACCCCTAAAATAAATGCGTATGGTCCAAAATACCCTTGTCATCAATTTGAAAGTCAAAACCCAACAACAGGTGTTTAGGGAAATGCAAGGAAACACATCTATGAAGCTTACCCAATAGAGAAGGCGCACAAAAACATACAGAACGAAGTTCATTCTTTAGAAAGAACATGGAGCTCTTTTTCTACGTCCAGCCAAACATTTTAAAAATGGGGAATTACAACGAAACTTTGTCCAACAACATAAATTTAGCTAAGCCATCCAAAGGTTCGATTTTGTATAGATGTTTATGCGTCTATGAAGGTTAACCCGAAGAGGGAGAGAGGGCGCACAAAGACATGTAGAACAGAGTATAATCTGAGGAAAGAAAATGAAGCTCTTTTTCCATGTCCGGCCAAACATTTTAAGAATGGGGAACCATGAATGAAACTTTATCCAGCAACATAAGCTTAGCCAAGCCATCGAAATGTTTGATTTTGTACAGATGTTTAGGGAAACGTGAAGGAAATGCGTCTATGAAGCTTAGCCGAGAGAGAGGGCACACAAAAACATACAGAACAGAGTACGTTCTCTAGAAAAGAAAATGAAGATCTTTTTCCACCCAAACATTTTAAAAGTGGGGAACCAAAAGCGAAACTTTGTACAATAACACAAACTTAGCCAAGCCATCCAAGCGTTCGATTTTGTACACATGTCTAGGGAAATGCAAGGGAAATGAGTCTATGAAACTTACCCGGCAGAAAATGAAGAAAGCGATCAAAAACGTACAACCCGTTTAGCGAAAAAAGGACATAATTAGCAACAATGAGAAACAGCCCGAGAGAGACGGATGCAAAACATTTACCACAAAATGCCATGAGCAACTCAACATTCCGCACGTCTATGTTCTTCCTGAGCAAACGAGCAAGCTAAAGAGAGAGAGAGAAAGGAGAAATGTTAGTGTAGACTACTGAGAGCGAGAGCAAGCGAAAGGGAGGGAGGGAGCTTTACCGAGAGAGGAGATTAACAAGTGTTCTGAGCGAAGGAGTGAGGGTGCCTTAACGAGAGGAGTGTTCCAAGAAAATGAGCAGATGTTCTGAGATCGAAAAGTGATCCGAGAGACTAAAAGAGGAGGCCTGGGCGCAGAAGAGAAGCTGAGGATGATGTACCGTGCATACTGGGCACAGAATAGAGTACGAACTATGAGTGAGAGAATAGGGAGGGAGGGAGAGAGTGGACAGAGGGTGTCAAAAATCGAGTACAATCGAAAAGCTCAAAAATCACTTGGTGAGCCGGAAGGCCTAATGATCAAACAAGAAGATAGAAAGAACAAAGAAAGGAGAAAATGTGGAGGCTAGGGGTAGAGATGCGTTGTGCAAGACATCTCTTTATTGTCCCCCTTCAAAAAACCCCTAAAATAAATGCGTATGGTCCAAAATACCCTTGTCATCAATTTGAAAGTGAAAACCCAACAACAGGTGTTTAGGGAAATGCAAGGAAACGCATCTATGAAGCTTACCCAAGAGAGAAAGCGCACAAAAACATACAGAACGAAGTTCATTCTTTAGAAAGAACATGAAGCTCTTTTTCTACGTCCAGCCAAACATTTTAAAAATGGGGAATTACAACGAAACTTTGTCCAACAACATAAATTTAGCTAAGCCATCCAAAGGTTCGATTTTGTATAGATGTTTATGCGTCTATGAAGGTTAACCCGAAGAGGGAGAGAGGGCGCACAAAGACATGTAGAACAGAGTATAATCTGAGGAAAGAAAATGAAGCTCTTTTTCCATGTCCGGCCAAACATTTTAAGAATAGGGAACCAGGAATGAAACTTTATCCAGCAACATAAGCTTAGCCAAGCCATCGAAATGTTTGATTTTGTACAGATGTTTAGGGAAACGTGAAGGAAATGCGTCTATGAAGCTTAGCCGAGAGAGAGGGCACACAAAAACATACAGAACAGAGTACGTTCTCTAGAAAAGAAAATGAAGATCTTTTTCCACCCAAACATTTTAAAAGTGGGGAACCAAAAGCGAAACTTTGTACAATAACACAAACTTAGCCAAGCCATCCAAGCGTTCGATTTTGTACACATGTCTAGGGAAATGCAAGGGAAATGAGTCTATGAAACTTACCCGGCAGAAAATGAAGAAAGCGCTCAAAAACGTACAACCCGTTTAGCGAAAAAAAGACACAATTAGCAACAATGAGAAACAGCCCGAGAGAGACGGATGCAAAACATTTACCACAAAATGCCATGAGCAACTCAACATTCCGCACGTCTATGTTCTTCCTGAGCAAACGAGCAAGCTAAAGAGAGAGAGAGAAAGGAGAAATGTTAGTGTAGACTACTGAGAGCGAGAGCAAGCGAAAGGGAGGGAGGGAGCTTTACCGAGAGAGGAGATTAACAAGTGTTCTGAGCGAAGGAGTGAGGGTGCCTTAACGAGAGGAGTGTTCCAAGAAAATGAGCAGATGTTCTGAGATCGAAAAGTGATCCGAGAGACTAAAAGAGGAGGCCTGGGCGCAGAAGAGAAGCTGAGGATGATGTACCGTGCATACTGGGCACAGAATAGAGTACGAACTATGAGTGAGAGAATAGGGAGGGAGGGAGAGAGTGGACAGAGGGTGTCAAAAATCGAGTACAATCGAAAAGCTCAAAAATCACTTGGTGAGCCGGAAGGCCTAATGATCAAACAAGAAGATAGAAAGAACAAAGAAAGGAGAAAATGTGGAGGCTAGGGGTAGAGATGCGTTGTGCAAGACATCTCTTTATTGTCCCCCTTCAAAAAACCCCTAAAATAAATGCGTATGGTCCAAAATACCCTTGTCATCAATTTGAAAGTGAAAACCCAACAACAGGTGTTTAGGGAAATGCAAGGAAACGCATCTATGAAGCTTACCCAAGAGAGAAAGCGCACAAAAACATACAGAACGAAGTTCATTCTTTAGAAAGAACATGAAGCTCTTTTTCTACGTCCAGCCAAACATTTTAAAAATGGGGAATTACAACGAAACTTTGTCCAACAACATAAATTTAGCTAAGCCATCCAAAGGTTCGATTTTGTATAGATGTTTATGCGTCTATGAAGGTTAACCCGAAGAGGGAGAGAGGGCGCACAAAGACATGTAGAACAGAGTATAATCTGAGGAAAGAAAATGAAGCTCTTTTTCCATGTCCGGCCAAACATTTTAAGAATGGGGAACCATGAATGAAACTTTATCCAGCAACATAAGCTTAGCCAAGCCATCGAAATGTTTGATTTTGTACAGATGTTTAGGGAAACGTGAAGGAAATGCGTCTATGAAGCTTAGCCGAGAGAGAGGGCACACAAAAACATACAGAACAGAGTACGTTCTCTAGAAAAGAAAATGAAGATCTTTTTCCACCCAAACATTTTAAAAGTGGGGAACCAAAAGCGAAACTTTGTACAATAACACAAACTTAGCCGAGCCATCCAAGCGTTCGATTTTGTACACATGTCTAGGGAAATGCAAGGGAAATGAGTCTATGAAACTTACCCGGCAGAAAATGAAGAAAGCGATCAAAAACGTACAACCCGTTTAGCGAAAAAAGGACATAATTAGCAACAATGAGAAACAGCCCGAGAGAGACGGATGCAAAACATTTACCACAAAATGCCATGAGCAACTCAACATTCCGCACGTCTATGTTCTTCCTGAGCAAACGAGCAAGCTAAAGAGAGAGAGAGAAAGGAGAAATGTTAGTGTAGACTACTGAGAGCGAGAGCAAGCGAAAGGGAGGGAGGGAGCTTTACCGAGAGAGGAGATTAACAAGTGTTCTGAGCGAAGGAGTGAGGGTGCCTTAACGAGAGGAGTGTTCCAAGAAAATGAGCAGATGTTCTGAGATCGAAAAGTGATCCGAGAGACTAAAAGAGGAGGCCTGGGCGCAGAAGAGAAGCTGAGGATGATGTACCGTGCATACTGGGCACAGAATAGAGTACGAACTATGAGTGAGAGAATAGGGAGGGAGGGAGAGAGTGGACAAAGGGTGTCAAAAATCGAGTACAATCGAAAAGCTCAAAAATCACTTGGTGAGCCGGAAGGCCTAATGATCAAACAAGAAGATAGAAAGAACAAAGAAAGGAGAAAATGTGGAGGCTAGGGGTAGAGATGCGTTGTGCAAGACATCTCTTTATTGTCCCCCTTCAAAAAACCCCTAAAATAAATGCGTATGGTCCAAAATACCCTTGTCATCAATTTGAAAGTGAAAACCCAACAACAGGTGTTTAGGGAAATGCAAGGAAACGCATCTATGAAGCTTACCCAAGAGAGAAAGCGCACAAAAACATACAGAACGAAGTTCATTCTTTAGAAAGAACATGAAGCTCTTTTTCTACGTCCAGCCAAACATTTTAAAAATGGGGAATTACAACGAAACTTTGTCCAACAACATAAATTTAGCTAAGCCATCCAAAGGTTCGATTTTGTATAGATGTTTATGCGTCTATGAAGGTTAACCCGAAGAGGGAGAGAGGGCGCACAAAGACATGTAGAACAGAGTATAATCTGAGGAAAGAAAATGAAGCTCTTTTTCCATGTCCGTCCAAACATTTTAAGAATGGGGAACTAGGAATGAAACTTTATCCAGCAACATAAGCTTAGCCAAGCCATCGAAATGTTTGATTTTGTACAGATGTTTAGGGAAACGTGAAGGAAATGCGTCTATGAAGCTTAGCCGAGAGAGAGGGCACACAAAAACATACAGAACAGAGTACGTTCTCTAGAAAAGAAAATGAAGATCTTTTTCCACCCAAACATTTTAAAAGTGGGGAACCAAAAGCGAAACTTTGTACAATAACACAAACTTAGCCGAGCCATCCAAGCGTTCGATTTTGTACACATGTCTAGGGAAATGCAAGGGAAATGAGTCTATGAAACTTACCCGGCAGAAAATGAAGAAAGCGATCAAAAACGTACAACCCGTTTAGCGAAAAAAGGACATAATTAGCAACAATGAGAAACAGCCCGAGAGAGACGGATGCAAAACATTTACCACAAAATGCCATGAGCAACTCAACATTCCGCACATCTATGTTCTTCCTGAGCAAACGAGCAAGCTAAAGAGAGAGAGAGAAAGGAGAAATGTTAGTGTAGACTACTGAGAGCGAGAGCAAGCGAAAGGGAGGGAGGGAGCTTTACCGAGAGAAGAGATTAACAAGTGTTCTGAGCGAAGGAGTGAGGGTGCCTTAACGAGAGAGGAGTGTTCCAAGAAAATGAGCAGATGTTCTGAGACCGAAAAGTGATCCGAGAGACTAAAAGAGGAGGCCTGGGCGCAGAAGAGAAGCTGAGGATGATGTACCGTGCATACTGGGCACAGAATAGAGTACGAACTATGAGTGAGAGAATAGGGAGGGAGGGAGAGAGTGGACAGAGGGTGTCAAAAATCGAGTACAATCGAAAAGCTCAAAAATCACTTGGTGAGCCGGAAGGCCTAATGATCAAACAAGAAGATAGAAAGAACAAAGAAATGAGAAAATGTGGAGGCTAGGGGTAGAGATGCGTTGTGCAAAACATCTCTTTATTGTCCCCCTTCAAAAAACCCCTAAAATAAATGCGTATGGTCCAAAATACCCTTGTCATCAATTTGAAAGTGAAAACCCAACAACAGGTGTTTAGGGAAATGCAAGGAAACGCATCTATGAAGCTTACCCAAGAGAGAAAGCGCACAAAAACATACAGAACGAAGTTCATTCTTTAGAAAGAACATGAAGCTCTTTTTCTACGTCCAGCCAAACATTTTAAAAATGGGGAATTACAACGAAACTTTGTCCAACAACATAAATTTAGCTAAGCCATCCAAAGGTTCGATTTTGTATAGATGTTTATGCGTCTATGAAGGTTAACCCGAAGAGGGAGAGAGGGCGCACAAAGACATGTAGAACAGAGTATAATCTGAGGAAAGAAAATGAAGCTCTTTTTCCATGTCCGTCCAAACATTTTAAGAATGGGGAACTAGGAATGAAACTTTATCCAGCAACATAAGCTTAGCCAAGCCATCGAAATGTTTGATTTTGTACAGATGTTTAGGGAAACGTGAAGGAAATGCGTCTATGAAGCTTAGCCGAGAGAGAGGGCACACAAAAACATACAGAACAGAGTACGTTCTCTAGAAAAGAAAATGAAGATCTTTTTCCACCCAAACATTTTAAAAGTGGGGAACCAAAAGCGAAACTTTGTACAATAACACAAACTTAGCCAAGCCATCCAAGCGTTCGATTTTGTACACATGTCTAGGGAAATGCAAGGGAAATGAGTCTATGAAACTTACCCGGCAGAAAATGAAGAAAGCGATAAAAAACGTACAACCCGTTTAGCGAAAAAAAGACATAATTAGCAACAATGAGAAACAGCCCGAGAGAGACGGATGCAAAACATTTACCACAAAATGCCATGAGCAACTCAACATTCCGCACGTCTATGTTCTTCCTGAGCAAACGGCAAGCTAAAGAGAGAGAGAGAAAGGAGAAATGTTAATGTAGACTACTGAGAGCGAGAGCAAGCGAAAGGGAGGGAGGGAGCTTTACCGAGAGAAGAGATTAACAAGTGTTCTGAGCGAAGGAGTGAGGGTGCCTTAACGAGAGAGGAGTGTTCCAAGAAAATGAGCAGATGTTCTGAGACCGAAAAGTGATCCGAGAGACTAAAAGAGGAGGCCTGGGCGCAGAAGAGAAGCTGAGGATGATGTACCGTGCATACTGGGCACAGAATAGAGTACGAACTATGAGTGAGAGAATAGGGAGGGAGGGAGAGAGTGGACAGAGGGTGTCAAAGGAAGAGAGAGCGAGGGAAAATGTTGTAATCAGCTTTGGTCATAATAAGACAGAAAAAGATAATTTTGTTCTAGTCACTTGGTTCTTTTGCTTAAAGGAATATTCCTTTTTCTATAATTCAAAAATTAGAAAAAAAAAAAGTAAACTTGCGTAGCTGAAAACGATACGAATTATCTTCACAATTAAGGCTTGGTCTTCATCATTTAACTTCAAATCTAGATTTTTCATATCCATCACAATCTTATTAAATTTATCTACATGTTCTTTGATAGGAGTACCTTCTTGCATCTTTAGTGTGTAAAGACACTGCTTGAAGAATAATCTTGTTGTAAGAGATTTCTTCATGTAGAGGCTCTCGAGCTTATTCCACAATCTTGAAGCCGTTTCTTCATCGGCGACCTCACGAAGCACCTTGTCGGACAGCGACAACTGGATGGTGCTATGCACTCTCTCTTTCGTCTCCTCAATCTCAACCGTAGTCATGTTGTTGAGGTACTTTCCATCCAAGGCTCTAACTGAACCTTCGCGACGCAACAATGCCTTCATCTTGATCCTCCATGACCCGAAATTGTTTTGGCCATCGAAGAGTGCCACTTCGAACTTGATAGATGCCATCTCGAACAAAACACTCAAATTCCTTCGCTCCGATACCAATTTGCTGCGGAAAAACATCAAGAGATGCACAAATCGAAAAGCTCAAATAGCAAGGATAAAAGCAAAATCAAACCACGCAAAACACAAAATATTTGCGGAAACCCAAAACGGGAAAAACCACGGGGAGAGAGAGGTATTTCACTATCTTCAACAACGAGTACAATCGAAAAGCTCAAAAATCACTTGGTGAGCCGGAAGGCCTAATAATCAAACAAGAAGATAGAAAGAACAAAGAAAGGAGAAAATGTGGAGGCTAAGGGTAGAGATGCGTTGTGCAAGACATCTCTTTATTGTCCCCCTTCAAAAAACCCCTAAAATAAATGCGTATGGTCCAAAATACCCTTGTCATCAATTTGAAAGTCAAAACCCAACAACAGGTGTTTAGGGAAATGCAAGGAAACGCATCTATGAAGCTTACCCAAGAGAGAAGGCGCATGAAAACATACAGAACGAAGTTCATTCTTTAGAAAGAACATGGAGCTCTTTTTCTACGTCCAGCCAAACATTTTAAAAACGGGGAACAACAACGAAACTTTGTCCAACAACATAAATTTAGCTAAGCCATCCAAAGGTTTGATTTTGTACAGATGTTTATGCGTCTATGAAGGTTAACCCGAAGAGGGAGAGAGGGCGCACAAAGACATGTAGAACAGAGTATAATCTGAGGAAAGAAAATGAAGCTCTTTTTCCATGTCCGGCCAAACATTTTAAGAATGGGGAACCAGGAATGAAACTTTATCCAGCAACATAAACTTAGCCAAGCCATCGAAATGTTTGATTTTGTACAGATGTTTAGGGAAACGTGAAGGAAATGCGTCTATGAAGCTTAGCCGAGAGAGAGGGCACACAAAAATATACAGAACAGAGCACGTTCTCTAGAAAAGAAAATGAAGATCTTTTTCCACCCAAACATTTTAAAAGTGGGGAACCAAAAGCGAAACTTTGTACAATAACACAAACTTAGCCAAGCCATCCAAGCGTTCGATTTTGTACACATGTCTAGGGAAATGCAAGGGAAATGAGTCTATGAAACTTACCCGGCAGAAAATGAAGAAAGCGCTCAAAAACGTACAACCCGTTTAGCGAAAAAAAGACACAATTAGCAACAATGAGAAACAGCCCGAGAGAGACGGATGCAAAACATTTACCACAAAATGCCATGAGCATTCCGCACGTCTATGTTCTTCCTGAGCAAACGAGCAAGCTAGAGAGAGAGAGAAAGGAGAAATGTTAGTGTAGACTACTGAGAGCGAGAGCAAGCAAAAGGGAGGGAGGGAGCTTTACCGAGAGAAGAGATTAACAAGTGTTCTGAGCGAAGGAGTGAGGGTGCCTTAACGAGAGGAGTGTTCCAAGAAAATGAGCAGATGTTCTGAGACCGAAAAGTGATCCGAGAGACTAAAAGAGGAGGCCTAGGCGCAAAAGAGAAGCTGAGGATGCTGTACCGTGCATACGGGGCACAGAATAGAGTACGAACTATGAGTGAGAGAATAGGAAGGGAGGGAGAGAGTGGACAAAGGGTGTCAAAGGAAGAGAGAGTGAGGGAAAATGTTGTAATCAGCTTTGGTCATAATAAGACAAAAAAAGATAATTTTTTTCTAGTCACTTGGTTCTTTTGCTTAAAGGAATGTTTTTTTTTTTTTTGATAACCCAGGGAACCCTGCACGGCCGACAGCCGGGGAGTAAACCCTGGGGGCGACACGTGCTAACCACCACACACGTGCCACCGGTTAAGTCACCCTGCGGCGCCCGGGATTCGAACACTCAACCTTTTGCGAGAGTAAGAGTGCGCGCTCCAGCAGCACCACCCAGGCAGGTAGTTTTGCTTAAAGGAATGTTCCTTTTTCTATAATCCAAAAATTAGAAAAAAAAAAAGTAAACTTGCGTAGCTGAAAATAATAGGAATTATCTTCACATATTAATTAGTATAATTAAAATATTAAACATAGTAAGGTACCCTTTCCAATATTTCATAATATAATTTTATCGAATAGTTTAATAAATTTCTTGTGCCGATCGCCACGGATAAATTCCTACTCAAGAGTACAATAGGATGCCCACACCTGCACCGGTGAGTCCGTATTGAGTATGCAATGTTGCATCAAATTTGGGTTAAAATGATGATGACGATCAAGTGGATGTCATAACCACATCACTCCCACCAATGTCTTTATCCTCCTCTCATCTCAACTAAACTCCTTCCCTTCCACGGCCTCTCTCTCTCTCTCACCAATGGCAAAAAGTCGGCATTGACACCTCCTCCCACGTCGCTCCCGACGCCACGGCCACCGTCGTTTGAGCTGATAAGCTCAAGGCCATGGCCAAGTGGCTCTGCGATGCGACCACATACCTCCCACTCAAGGACCAGCACTTCGCCGACCGACCCACCGAGGGTCACACTCGATTCATGAGCTCCCTCAGCGGAACCAGCATCAACGGTGGGCCCCAGCACCTGCACTTCCCGTCCGACGGCTCAAAGGGCTATGCCTCGAGGGACGCGATGTGCATGATGGCTTATGGAACTACTATGACCTCGCATGACCTAAGGCCCTCCCTCGCAATGCCACCTCCATGAGCAGGCTGAGTTTCTTGTCCTACAATCGCTACCGCTGCGGCAACATATGGCACACCCTGTCAATGGTGTCCCCATACATGGCATGGCACCAAGGGGATGATTGCCACCGCCCGCCCGAGCAGTGGGTGTTGTTCCACTAGGGTGAGCTTCGTCCTGAGATGACGCCGTGGCTAAGCAAGCTGATAGAGGCGACGTTCGGAAAGCCACCATCCATATAAATGTTTGATAGGAGAGCCCGATCTGTTTCGATGATGCTGTGGTGATAAGACACAACGAAGGAGGGATGTCTAGGGAGAGAAGGCTCGAGCGGAGGCCTTCGAATTTTTTAGGTGCAATGTGAGGTGGTATTGCAACTTGATTTTTTTTGTTAGATTCTTCTTATATAAGCTAAGGTATATTCCTTCTGATTCTTGAGCATAAATAAGTCGAATAATCTAGGTAGTGGTCAACTTGAAGGTAGAGGGACTCTTCGACTGGACTCCACTAATCCACTCTATTCGAAAAAAACTTCCAAGGACTGCATGCATGTTAGGCATTGACACACCATGTTAAATGACAAACCAAAAATCCTAATGTATGAAACAATCAATTACGGTAATATGAGGTCCAATTCAATGCCATATACTTAGTAAATCGCACATATTAATTGACATTGGTATCGACTTATCTTACTAAGTAATTAGTCACTAAAGTATGTTGGGTTTGTGGGATCATTTTCGCTTGAAACCAATAATATGATGGAGGTGAAACCGATGAGCATGACGAGTGTGTTGGCATTGCCACATGAAGCGTAACTGAGCTACCCATTGACTATTCCTGATGGATCAAAACAATAGCGTGATGGAGCTCCTCCCCAACGAGTGGCCACAATACGCAGGGATCAGCCAATATGTGTTTCAAGGGCTGTCGAGCTGAATGGGGATGAGGCACCGGGGCTCCTGGTGGGACCCGGTTGATGAGAAATGTCCCTAACTTTTTGTGACATATTACACCAATGCACGAGAAAAGAGCTTCACTTAAATAGCTCTTCGTACTTCAGTTTTCTCTCAAAACTCCATCAAAACCATCAGGGAAAATGATTTGCTATGAGCTGAGAAATAGGTTAGAGGTTGTTTTGCAAAATCATGAAAAGAATTGTTGAGGGTAGAGGGGCAAGTGATTAGACTCCAAATTGACTCACAATATAATGTCATAAACTTGTATGAGCGAGTCTTTAATTTAGGAATGCATTCAAGCAAGAACAAATGACAGTCTTGTTTTGTTCATTCTTTGGCTCATCAGAAAATCAACCATAGTTTAAATCCTTTAATCGTAATTTCTAAGTTATTGAAGTGACTTTCAAATTGATGACAAGGGTATTTTGGACCATGCACATTTATTTTAAGGGTTTTTTGAAAGGGGACTATAAAAGAGATGTCTTGCGCAACGCATCGTAAACCCTAGCCTCCACATTCTCTACTTATTTGTTCTTTCTATCTTCTTGTTTGATCATTACATCTTCTGGCTCACCAAGTGATTCTTTAGCTTTTCGATTGTACTCGTTGTTGAAGATAATGAAACCCCTCTCTCTCCCCGTGGTTTTTCCCGTTTTGGGTTTCCGTGTATATTTTGTGTTTTGCGTAGTTTAATTTTGCTTTCATCCTTGCTATTTGAGCTTTTCGATTTGTGCATCGCTTGATGTTGTTCCACAACAAATTGGTATCAAAGCGAAGGAATTTCGATCTTTTGTTTGAGATGGCATCTATCAAGTTCGAAGTGGCGCCCTTCGATGACCAAAACAATTTCAGGTTATAGAGGATCAAGATGAAGGCATTGTTGCATCGCGAATGTTCAATTAGAGCCTTGGATGAAAAGTACCCCGAAGCACCTTGTCATTATTTGACAAGGTGCTTCATGAGGTCGCCGATGAAGGAATGGCTTCAGGATTGTGGAATAAACTCAAGGGCCTCTGTATGAAGAAATCTCTTACAAGAAACGGCTTTAGGATTGTGGAATAAGCTTAAGAGCCTCTACATGAAGAAATCTCTTACAACAAGATTATTCTTGAAGCAGCGGCTTTACACGCTAAAGATGCAAGAAGGTACTCCTTTCTAAGAACATCTAGATAAATTTAATAAGATTGTGATGGATATGAAAAATCTAGATTTGAAGTTAGATGATGAAGACCAAGCCCTAATTATGTTATGCTCACTAGTGAGCTCGCGGCCATTATCTTCTTTTTTTTGTATTAGACAATTGCAAAGAAAGAGGTAGAATAATGAGATTGTTAGTAGAGAAACAAAACAAAAAAAATTGAGGGAAGTAGTGTACCGTGATCGCCAACAGAAAACCATTCACTGCGATGTTGAACACGACAGAGATGACTCCGAAGGCAACTATTCTACTATTGGGTGGTGCACAGAAGTAGAAAACTAATGAATATGCGGCGAAGAAGACGACTTCTGCATATAGCCAATAGGCGACCTTTTTCTGCAAAAGGAAAATGATGCGGGCATTAGTATATATCAGAATGTATCGCATGAACGTATAAAAGTTATTCTTTTGACCTTGAATTTTGAAGTTGAAAGGAATGAAGCATACCTTTGCATTGAAGTGGCATGGTAAAGTAAAATAATAACTTATGCGAGCTCCACTATGAGACCCGCGATGTTGATGAACACGATGAGCAAGTTCGGCTAGACAAAATCATAGATGATCGAGAATCTACAATTCAGCAAACTACAAGTTACGGATCCATCCTAAATTGTTGTACGGACCGGTTCATTATGATCGTAGTGAAGATCGGACTATAAAATAAAAGTAACCGTAATCGGAGTCTTACTTAGAGGATTACATAAACAGACATATCGAACTTTATGTTTTCTTCCCAAACTTTTCATAAATAAATTATTTTATTAGTTCTTTACACAACAAACTTACGAAGATAAGATGAGCTTGAAAATGGAGAAGATAAGTAAAACAAACCATTTAATTTTGAGGGATTACTTATTTACTAATTGAATAGGCAGAACTTCACGGTAAAAAATAATATAGCCCCTAAGAAATCAACTTCCGGGAGAACAATAAGAAGACCAAGATGCTGCCTACTATATAAGAAGTTAGAACTTATAATGATTACTAATTCAACGGAAATATGCTAGAAGGGATACATCCTCTGAAAAAAAAATGAATATTACAATAAACATCTATTTCTATGTCCAGCCGAACATTTTAGAGCTAGGGAACCAAAAATGAAATTTTGTTGAACAACATAAATAAACTTAGTCAAGCCATGCAAGCATTCGATTTTGTTATATATACAAATGTTTAGAGAAATGCACAAGAAAATCGCAAGAAGCAATCTTACCTAAGAGAGAGAAAGACTCTGAATTTGCATAAATGCAAGAGGTTTTATGACAGAATTGATAAAAAAAAAAGTTTAGGACTAAATATGTTATCACAACGTATCATTGTGTTATCATTGTAATTATGATGCCACAACGTGTCATCGTGGTGATGTGTATAGGTGTTATGAAAAAATATTTTGCATGGAAAAACAATTAAGGATAACAACTTATGTTTGGTCAAAGTTAGGTAAAAATAGTATGTAAATATAATTTTCAAAATTTTTATCTCTATTTAACCAACTTTCAAAAACATATTACTATTTGCATTAAATCTACATGCCAAAATAATGGTACGTGGCACCAAGGCTCAACATTCCTAAATGTAGTACAAGTCCCAAACCTTTTTTTTAAATTGAACCGCACATTCGGTACCATGAGGTCATAGGCTTTTCGTAGGTAAAAAAACGAGTTAATAGAAACTACATCAGTTTAAACCCATAAGGAAACATGACTGACGCCGATTACTCTCTAGTAGAAAAAAGAAGATTATCAGTTTGACGTTGAGAGAGAGCTTGAATTATCTAATTGACAAAGCAAATGGTTTGGAAATGGGGCTCCAAACCTACGAATCGCCTTCATTATTTGAAGATGAGGAGGAAGAAAATGAATCCCATCTATGGTGAAGGACGGCCGGAGCTGCTTCAGAGATAATATGGTTATCTCTAGTCATGAGGTAGTAATATATTTGGACTTGCAAGAGACCGATTAACATCCCAACACCATTTGCAACCTGCGGGTTGTTCATTAATCGTTAGACTTGACTTCAAATGAAAAAAAAAATGAAATTAAATCAAAATCATATTCCTAATAACATGTGATAGATGTTGTGCTTGATGACCACATACCCCAACCACACACCACAATTGAGGAAGGTGGCCATCGATAGCCAGAATGATATATATTCAATGCTCCCCGTGGCCATTACCTTTTTTTTTGCATTAAACAAATGCAAAAAAAGAGGTAGAATAATGAGACTGCTACAGAGAAACAAAATAAAACGAGGGAAACAGTGTGCCATGATCACCAACGGAAAATCATTCATTGTGATATTGAAACGACAGTGATGATTCCAAAGGCAACTCTTCTACTATTACGGTGGTGTATAGAAGTAGGAAACTAATGAATATGCGACAAAGAAGACGACTTCTGCACATAGCCAATAGGTCACCTTCTTTTGCAAAAGGAAAATGATGCGAGCATTAGTATATATCAGAACATATCTAGCATGAAATGTATAAAAGCTATATTTTTTACCTTGAATTTTGAAGTTAAAAGGAATGAAGCATACCCTTACATTGAAGTGGCATGGTAAAGTAAAATGGTTACTTATGCGAGCTCTACTATGAGGCCCACGATGCCAATAAACACAACAAGCAAGTTCGGCTGGACAAAGCCATAGATGATCGAGAATCTACAGTTCAACAAAGCTACAAGTTATGGATCCACCCTAAATTATTGTACGGTTCGTTATGATCGTAGTGAAGGTCAGACTATAAAACAAAAGTAACCGTAATCAAAGTCTTACTTGGAGGATTGCATAAATAGTCATATCGGACTTTATGTTTTCTTTCCAAACTTTTCACAAATAAATTATTTTATTAGTTCTTTATACAACAAATTTACAAGGATAAGATGAGCTTAAGAATGGAGAAGATAAGTAAAACAAACCATTTAACTTTGAGGGATTACTTATTTACTAATTGAATAGGCAGAACTTCACGGTAAAAAATAATATAACCCCTAAAAAATCAACTTCTGGAAGAACAATAAGGAGACCAAGATGTACCTACTATATAAGAATTAGAACTTATAATGATTACTAATTCAACGAAAATATGCTAGAACGGATACATTCTCTGGAAACAAAATGAATACTACAACAAATATCTTTTTCTACGTCCAGCCGAACATTTTAGAGGTAGGGAACCAAAAATGAAACTTTGTCGAGCAACATAAATAAACTTAGCCAAGCTATGCAAGCATTTGATTTTGTTATATATACAAATGTTTAGGGAAATGCGCAAGAAAATCGCAAGAAGCAATCTTACCTAGGATAGAGGAAGACTCTGAATTAGCACAAATATAAAAGGTTTTATGGCAGAATTGATAAAAAAAATTGTTTAGAACTAAATTGGCATAATTGCAATAGGTTTAGAATTATTTTGGTAATTTTTCCATTCACCTTTTCACATGCAATTCATTTTCGAGTTTTGAAGCTTTAAACTCTTGGAGAAGGGTCTAAGAGATAACTAGAAGATCTTGGAATCACATTCAATTGTGGATCTTCGTAATCCATCACTTCCATATACAAATCCACTTATTCTCCCGTAGCAGTTTCCTAGGAGACAAAACACACAAACCCATGTTTCTCACTAGTAAAAACGACTGCTGACCAACAAGGAGCTAAGAAAGAATTATAACAAGAGACAAACTTTCAATGGAGCAGCATCATCGTGAGGACCTCCTCCATGATTTTGCAGCAAGTCCTTGAAAATTCAAAATGAGTGTGTGAGTGAGAAATCATGATGTTTGAGCAACATTCCATGCCACCACAAAAAAAAAGTTGCTAGGGCTTTTACTATGAGTTCGAGGGCATTACCGAGAGAGATGCAGAGAAAGAGAAGAGTCAAAACAAGAAGAACCGAGGGCAAACGAGATGGAGATTAGGCCATTGTCTTAGAATCCCAAGATTGTTTTAGGTTTTCGGGAATGGAGGGAGGCAAGGCCATTGTCTTTTTTAGATATTTTTTTTGTCAGACGTTTTTAGGTATTTTTAACGAGTACAAGGCAATGGGACATTTGTAAAGGCTCAGAATACTGATTCATATAGAGTAGTTGCACCTCTTCATGATTGTTTGCAAAAAGAAAGAATATTTTGGGTCCATTTGTTTCCGAAAAATGTAGCATTTTTGGAAAATACTTCCGGTTCCAGGATTAATGACTTCATTTTTTGATATTTGGACGAAACCTTAAAATGACCTAGAAAGTATTTTCAGTCATTTGGGAAGAAAAATCTAATGAGGAAAATTATTTAAAAATTTGTATTTTTTAAAAAAAATGTAAATTATTTTTATTCTTAATTTTTAATTATTTTTTATTTTCTATGTATTTTTTATTTTCCTTTTTTTATTTTCTCTTATTTTATTTTTCTTCTTCCTTAGCTGATTGCTGGCCACATGCGAGCTCCAGCCTCTCCCGATCTAGTGAGGCCCACACTTGCCGACCTCAAGCGAGCTTGAGGCTCACCGCCAGGGGCTGCAAGCTCATCGACTAGTCAAAAAAAAAAGGAAGAAAATAAAAAAAAAGAATAGAAAAATAAAATAAAAAGAAAAAGAAAGAAAAAAATAGAATAAAAGAAAAAATAATAAATAATTCGATTTTTACAAATAGTTAAAAATTCGAATTTTTTTTAAAAAAACCATTTTTATAAAAACAAACGTTTCATTAACTAAGGACCCGCACACGACCATGGACTCGAGCCGGAGGGTCGAGGCTAGAGTTAAAGCATCGGGGACTGGAGCACAGCCTTTATGGACTCGATTCAGATGCCTGAGCATCGAGTATGGGCACTAGGGGTTCGGGCTCAGCCTCGATAGACCCGGGACACCGAGGTCCCAAGCCCGGCTACCAAGAGCTAGTCTTGAATGTCGAGACACGGGAACCAACATTGGGGTTTTCATGCCCAAGCGTAGAGTTTCGGGTCTAAACGCCGATAGAAAATCATATTTCGAAAAACGTTTTCCTGTTCTTTCAAAGAGTAAATCATTTTCCTGAATTAAGCTTTTGTAAGAAAACATTTTCCGTTAACTTATTTTCCTAAGCAAACCAAACGTCGGAAAATAAGAAAAGTGTTTTCTTAGAAAATATTTTTCGCGAAACAAACGGATTATTCATCTTTAGCATGATTTGCCTGACATTATTGTGCGATACTAATTAGGCTCCTTTTCTTAAGCATATAGTGAACATTAATCAATTTAGTACGTAGGATATGTATCTTGAGGCCCAAATTAGATGCTCCACTTGGTGGGTTGGGCCTAGCTCAACTTTGTCACTCACTCATTCATTAACTAAAATGCAATCTAGGCTTCGATGGGCCGGCAGTAGGCCAACTCGAGTCGGACATGAACGTTTTGACCCGGGCAGCCTGCGAGGCCCATGAACTATCATGGGACCGAGGTTGAAGATTTGACACCAGTAAGGATCGGATGGATTTGAAAAACAAATTATGTTTGTAGACATTAGTGTTGGGTAATGTCATGACAATTTCACGAAATTTTGTTTTACGAATGACATGCTCTGTTGATAAGTCGGGACAGGACGGTTCGAGACACGGGCGGGTATATATCGTCATTTTCCTTGAAAGCACATCAATAAAGTTCAGCGTTGTTATAATAAAATCGGAAAATGATGTTATCGTAATATCATATAAACTGTATTATAAACAAAAAATGCTTATATATATTTTAAAATAGGACTTTTTAAAGTACAAGATTATATATATATATATATATATATATATATATATTTGTATCCAATAACTGGATTTTTACTAACTTATGTTATCTAGTGAGAAAGCATAGGAATATTATATTTGTTCGATAGATATGAAACCAAATAATCATAATTTCCGCATATAAATAATTCTTGACACATTCGTTGTTAATTGACAAAATAAAAGACGTAAATTACGTGTAGAATTGAAGTACTTTTCTATATGTGTATCATTTGTTTCACTCCCAAATAATGAGCATTTTTGTTTGTAAGCTCGGCAAACATGCGGAAGACGAAAGTTTTATTTAGAATTACGTAACAATTATGTTTTAGGATTAATACTACGAAAAACCCCAAACTGGTACACATATGAAAAATTTATCCCAAATTATTTTTTTATCACCAAAAACCCCAAACTTGTACACTTGTGACAATTTTACCCCTAACTAATTTTTTTTACAACCAAAAATCTCAAACTGGTATACCTGTGACAAATTTACCTTTCGTTGGTTT
Source organism: Syzygium jambos (assembly GCA_031216235.1). Taxonomy (NCBI): domain Eukaryota; kingdom Viridiplantae; phylum Streptophyta; class Magnoliopsida; order Myrtales; family Myrtaceae; genus Syzygium; species Syzygium jambos. The sequence goes on from CM062228.1 coordinate 19,400,000, forward strand.
TCATTAAATTTGACCACCAAATTATTAAGTTTGATGACACGTGGTAATTGACGGGCGTACCAGTTTGGGGTTTTACCCCTTTATTTGTCACAATTTTACCCATTTGTGATTTTTTGTAATATTAATCCAATTTAATGAACACTAACGGAGGGTAAATTTATCACAAATGTACCAATTTCGGATTTTTAGTGGTCAAAAAATTAGTTGGGGGTAAAATTGTCACAAGTGTACCAGTTTTGGGTTTGTGGTGATCAAAAAAATAATTCATAGTAAAATTGTCACAAATGTACCAATGTGGGATTTTTAGTGGTAAAAAAAATAGTTTGGGATAAATTTGTCACAGGTGTACCAGTTTGGAATTTTTGGTGGTCAAAAAATTAATTCGGGATAAAATTATCACAGATATACCAATTTGAGGTTTTTCGTAGTATTAATCTTATGTTTTATATAAAATTACAGATATTTTACTAACAAAGATGACATGACAAGCCGTCAATGAACATTTACGTGAGCGGATATATTTAACACATCATAAAGTCTATCGTTTCACTTGACTTTATGACGTCACTTGATGAATTGGTCTTAGTATACTTAGTATTACCTTTTTTTTTTCTAAATATCCCTTAATTAATATAGTGGTTAAACTAAAGCAGTACAAAGGCTGATTGTGCTAAGCAAGAGCACTTTCCAGGCGACAAAAGTGCTGTCGCTGTTGGCCAACACGCACCGTGAAAAGGGTCCATCGTCTCGGTGAAGCACAGCCACAAGAGAGCTTCACCGCTCTTAGAATTTTGAAGTTTCACAGGAGCGTCGCATATAAGATATTGCATAAAAGTAGCAAGTTCACATCATGAATGTCTCAGTCACTGAAGAAACCGAGGGGGAGAAGGGCCCATGTAATTTGAGCGGCTGAAATTCTTCTGTAACTACTTTGAGCTGTACTTATCTCAACAGCTACTGGAAGTTCAAGATGATGGTTAAAAGAGCTTTTTGTTAGGTGAAAAGTGGGGTTCAGAAACAAGGACAGATCATCACACCGTGCAACCTTTGGTTGATTGGTCAAAGTGGTTAAACATTTAGTCCAAGTGAAGGCAACTTTCGTTACACCACACCCATCGCTACGAGGGTAGGGCCTTACTCGATACGTGTTACAAGAGCCTTACTCGATGCGTGTTAACAAGAAAGCTCGTGTGCATTCTCGAGAATTTGCGGAGTTAAAGGGATTTATCGAGAAAAAAGGAAGGAAAAGCAATAGGTGGAAAAGCCAAGAAGAAGTTTTGAGTGCATCACGTGCTTTGGTGGCCCATGAACAGCTCATGGTTTGTTGCCTGTCAATACAAAACTGGTGGATCTAAGTTTCCCCTGTCCTTGAGCGACCAAAAATATCTTAAGTTCTCTTATCTGCTGCAATATCTGTCAAGGACAAAACAATGAAACCATCTATTTTATTGATTTTGGTCGATCGATCCTGCATGTTAATCAAATCGAAGACATCAAGTCCCATTTTGATTCGGACGACACACCGCTTGCATCGATTATGTTCTGTGGCCACGAAAATTTGGACCGGTTAATACCAGAGAGATACAGGTGGTTTTTTCTTTTTCTGGGATAGGTAAGTTTCAATATCATTTGCCCAGATTAGCCTTCTAGGTTTCGTTCATGTCCCACTCCCTTTTAGCTTTCTCAAAGGGAAGAAGTTTCCACCTACCCATGAGAAGCAAAGGCAAACTTGACCAGTTTTTAGCAGCCTCAGCTCAGCTTCTAGCTGCTTGAATCTATGAAATACAAAAGCGAGTCAAGTATCTGCAGATTGTAACATACGCTTGGCGCTGATTCCAAAATAAATGTAGTTACAAGAACAGTGGAGAGAGAGAGAGAGAGAGAGAGAGCCTGCAAAAGGCAGCATCTTTAGACTACAACTTTGATGTACATTACAATAAAACTTGAGTACAATACAATTCTCACTTATTTTATAGCTCTCATTATTTCACATCTAGTACGTACATGAACTCACCAAATCACTATGCTGACAAAGAAAAAAGAGGCGCGCCCGCTTTTACTATCGACTAAACAAAAGAAAGGGGGAGGATCATCAGTTTGGAACTTATGCTGAGAAGTCCCTTTCACATCGAGAGATCGAGAGAGAGAGAGAAAGGGACGGGAAAGAATCGCGTTCCTTTTTCCTTCTCAGAATGGCTTCAACATAGATCCTCAGAAATGAGGACGGTGAATCAATAAGATCTTGGGGATCGCACAGCTATTTTTGACAAACCATTCGAGCACAACAGATGCTCACAACGCCAGTTGATGACCAAGCGTCCGAATTACCCGATTATGAGCTCTCTTGGAAGTTGAGTGATCGAGACATTGCAGCTGGATTTGCTTGTAACACAGAAGAAGCTTCGACCAAGTGGTTCTTTTCCTCACTCTTAGACCGGAAGGCCTTGAAGAGTACTCCCCTGCCAGCCGAATCAGAAGCTTCATTTTTTATCCCAAGCGTTGCCCATATTGAGCTCTTTGCGGCTTCTCCGGGATCATCAATCCTTAATGTCTTTGGAATCCACAAGGACCTCTCAGGATTAGCCTCCTTTTGTGGCTCCTCTTCAGTGGAGTCGTTCGGTTTCACGATTTTCTCATCCCTCGAGTGTTTCCCCAGGGTCGGAGAATTAGGCCCGGAGCTCGTGGCACTGTGGTTCGGAGAAGTTGGCTGGGCAACCCAAGGAATGTTCCAAGCACCTGGCACACCGCAACTCCAATAAGCTGGCCCTGGGTAAAACGGCACAGCAAAACCAGGTGGACAGAAAGTCTGCGGGCCAGCTGATATCGGTGGGCTCCAGGGAGCAGAGTTCCATGCATAAGGCCACGGAGCCCCCGGAAAGCATGGTAGCTGAGGAGGAAAACCCTGACAATTCGGCATCACAATTGCTTTGGTTCCATTTTTACTCTCCGCACGATTGGAATTCGCTGCGGTGGCTGAAGATCCATTCATATTCTCAACCCCGCTTCTCGCACTTCCACTAGGGGTTGGAATTATCACTCCTTCGGGTTTATGGAATCCATTTTTCCTGCAGTTATGCATGGCCTTATCAGCCAAATGCAAAACCGAAGCCATGGATTCACATAGAGGTGTATCTGATCCGAAGGTGAGGACAGTGCCATTAGGTTTCACTGGTGGGTGATGGACCCCGTTAGGGAAATCCGACCTTACGCTTTGCAAGGCTTCAGGAACGGCTAGATGACGGTAATGAGAAGCCGAGTTTTTGTTCTTGCGGCGACCAGCACCCACAGGAACATTCCTCATGGTCCCACCAGCTGTCCAGTATCTCTGGCAGTTCTTGCAGAAGTGTCGGGGCTGGTTCACGTTATAGTTGTTGTAGTAACAGAATTTGGTGTCCATGCTATTACATCGAGGGCAAGGAAGTATCTTGTCGGGTTTCTTGAGCACCTTCTCTTGCGAGTTGCTCGTGTCGCTCTGCTCCTCTTCTGATTTCGACGTCTTTGGAGTAGTGCTCTCCTTGTCGACTGACGGCGTCCTAGGGTTCTCATTTGTCACTGATATTGCGTCCTGGTTTGTGCCTTCCTCGAGATTCACGAATTGGGCTCCATATTCCAGCTTGGTTGTAGCTGATTTCTCGTTCCGTGTTTCCTAAATAGAGAGGAAAACATCTGTTTACACACCATAACCAATTTTCTAATGTTCAAACCAAACAACTCCACTGCAACAGGGGAACAGGCCAAGAATGGCATGATAGCATTTATGGACACAACATATTCCAAAAGGAAGTCAACTCAAGGCATAGCCATACAAGCACTATACTTAAATCAGCAAAGGAGCAAACTGTCTGTAAGATAGGCAATTGCTAAATTAAGCAAAAACTAGTGAATTGGATATTCTAGGCAATCTCCAATGGTGCAGATAATGAAATCCAGCCAGGTGGTTTTCAGATTTATAAATGTTCTTATTTTTCTGCAATTCTTTTAGAAGTTGAATATGCAACAAGTAAATGGCAGAATTCATTGAAAGATTGGACTCGATGGGTTCTCATAAGGAATAAATAGATAAACGGAATCGAGGTCTTCGCCATGACAAGCGAATTTTACGAAAAGATCGAGAAAAAGATAGAGCAATGATCCAACATGTAGCAGCATCCAGAACCTAGGTTATTAAGAGCAATCATCACAGACCCTTTTTGGGGTGTTTTAACAGAAGAACCGGCTGTGATTCGTCATGTCAAGGAATAAAAAGAAAAGGAAGAAACCACGAGAGCTTAATCATATCGACTTCAGAACCTCCAAAAGTCTCCAGTTTATTTGTCTGAGAAGCTTAAATTGGCGTTGAAAGAGATGATTGTAATTTTTGAACCATAGAGATCAGAGCCAGCTCACAAACATGAACTCGCACAGAGCATCCCAGCTATATTCAGCTGATCCTTACTCGCACAAAAAGCCAAAGCCCCAAGCGCCAGCAAATCAACCTAAGCTTCTACTCGGTCCCCAAGCATCCACACAAGGAAAGATCCACCTAAGAGAAGGAACCCCCCACATGAACATCCTCCAACTTCCATAATGAATGCTCAGTTTCAACTCCTCATTCGAACAGACAAATCCCAGTTCATTCAGAATCAAGAACCCCCACCCCCCCCCCCCACCCCCCACCCATTTCAAGATTCATCCTTTCCGCAAAGACAAAAGAATCCAGGATCAATGCAAAAGGCATGTCAACCTAAGTCAAACAAGAAGAACGAAGCCCGACCCAATTCAAATTCTGAAAAACCGAGCACTGGGGGGCATCCCCCAAAACCAAAGAAAGACCCCGAAAACAGGGGAAAAGAAAAATCACGGATCAGCCCGTACCTTGTCATCCCGGTCTCCTTCTTCCTCTTCTTCCTCCTCCTCCTCTTCTACTTCATTGTTGCCCCCGCCTATATCCTCGTCAGGCGAGGGAGGAAAAGGTGGATCTGCGCACGGAATCTGACCAGTGTCGACGGCCCCCGCCGCATCCCCAGGAGGAGGGACATCGGGCAAAGAGATCGTCTTCCCGAAGAGCTTGATCGCCGGGTCTTTTGCTTCCCCCGACATTTTTGGTCGCCCGAAAAACTTGTCCTTTTTCGAAGGAAAAAGAGGTAAAAAAAAAAAAGGGAGAACAAACGAGACCCAACAAGAACAAAAAATGGCAACTTTTTAGAGAGAGAGAGAGAGAGGAGGGAGGGAGGAAGGCAAGGGACGGAGGGGAAGAGAGTTGAGTGGACTCGGGGATCGTGGGTCTTTTGATCCGTTTAATGAGGTGGGGGTGCCACGTCACCGACTGGGGAGAATTCTGAGCCACAAGTTCCTTTGTGGCCTCCAAGGATCTCTTTCCCCCTTTTCTTTTTTGATGATTCTCCCTTTCAATCCTACTCAGCACTTTTCCGGGAGAATTTACCGTCCCTTGCCCTCCGACCCCTGTTCTTGTAAACTTTGCCCCCCCGGGACTTTTTTTGAAACGGGATACCGGCATTGAGAGGCCTTGAAATTTGGCATGATATCTAACGTGATCTTTAAATTTTTAATTTATTCAATTGGATCTCTAAATTTTTTGCATATATTCATACTGTTCCCGGATTACTTGAAATTGTCCGATATTATCCTTCCAACATTAAACATCAGAGACCATATTAAACAAATTAAAAGTTCATGAATCATATCGCATATTTGATGAAAGTTTATAGACCATTTATGTCACTTTTCCTTTTTAAATTGACGGCGGGGTGTCACCATTACCATCGACCCCAATTGAATTATTTTTATCGCGAATTTGACCATGTAATCGCACGTAATTCATCTTGGAAGGCAAATCGGTCGTGTATCATCTGTATATGTAGGGGGGAAACCGAGGACTGCTTAAAAGTATGTCTCGGAACTGCATATCAATGTGCCTTTGGTGTTGACGCCAATCAAATTCTTGCCGGAACTTTTAGCTGCATGTTATTGCACGCGGTCTATTTTTTGAATTATTCTTCTACTTTTTTATATGTGTGTGCTTTATGCAATAAATCCTCCGCTTGCTTAATCAATTTGCATGCGGTCGAGTGATTGGAACTTCGAGTAAAAGGGACATATTGCAACCTATTTCTAGAACTTGAGGTTAGGGGTCGGGGGGTGCAACAATCCTAAAAACCTGGGAACAATAAGTAATCGCCCTTTTCTTTTATATACTCCTAGGATATTTCGGTGATCTATCTATATATACGATTCTCTTTTTCAAAATGCTCTAGATTTCCTTTTTACAATCAAGACCCTCGCTTGATCAATTTTTTTAGATAAGATATAACCGCGCTTGATCTATTCTATCGTCCACATACTATCTATTTCTGTTGCCACTATAGAAAGCGGCCTTTTTTTTTTAATTTCAGTTAGATCGAGGATGATCCGACCCGTCAAATACGAGAATTTTAGCATCGTGAGATAAGAAGATTTATGTATTTGTTTTCAGTAGTCGAACTAGTGCGAACTTGATTTTTGCGAATTGTGATTACCATTTTTTCAAGTTTTGTGACTTACCTTTCTTCTTTTCTTTTCATATCCGTCAATTTTCGACCTGTGGAATCTTCGCGAGTACTACTTTTGGGCGGGGAAATCTGGAAAAGAAAAAAGAAAGAAGAAAAAAGGAGGAACCTTTTCCTCATAGTAGAAAGGAAAGGACAAAGGCCCATTGCATTGAATCCACGTCAACGTCCGACGGCCACGTAACCTCGTGGGCCGGGGCCCCACCCCCCCGCCACGTCAGATCCATATTCCACCCGCCCCCCCTAGGTGGGCCCCGCGCTCCCCCCGAACAGCAAAGCGGTGAGGAGAGACGCCCGGCACCAACTCTTATCATCATCGTTTCCGTAACCTCACACGCTTCCTCGTCGATCGCGCGTGTAAAGCATACCAAAAAAAAAAAAAGGCTCTTAAAAGAATAATATAATAAATTAATTAAAAAAGAAAAAAGAAAAAGGAGGAGGAGGAGGAGGAGAAAAGGGGCACAAAAGAATCTGCTTCTAGTGGCTGAGGATTTCCCCTTGTGCGAAGGCGCATAATCTGCCGAGCATCCGACACGTGTCCGTCGCGCGCGGGAGAAGGTGGACCGTACGATTTCCGTTTTGGTCGCGCAGCTTTTGAAATTCTTTTTTTTTTTTTTGGGGGGGTCGAAATGCGGCTTTTGAATTCGACGGAGCAAAAGCTAAACCAAAAGATAATATAAACTATCGTGTCATAAAGTGCCCTAGAAAGCGTGATCAAAACGAGTGCTCTTCTGGAGATGGACCGTATCATTTTTTATTAGTTCTCCCATCGCGCGCCCCCTTCTTTTTCCCCCCCTAGATTTGTTTATAACATGAATCGGGAAAAAAACTTCTTTCCTTATATCCGATCGGCGCGACGCCAGGGGGCACGTGGGCAGGTCCGAGGATCGAAAAGCACGATTCTTAATCGGAAGAAAATAGAACGATTCTTTAATAAAGAGCGCGTACTCATCTTACGCCATCTCGGACTCTTAATAGGATGGTTTATGAACTCGCGTCGAAATGCAGGGACGGAGGGACGGCACGTGACATCGTGTACTCGATCCGAGTTCTGGCAGATCTGCCTTCGAATGTAAGGGCGGACGAGGACAATCCTGGCGGCTTTTGCCACATGCTTGCACGATGCCAGGCCCTGCGGAGGAGCTGTCGTTTGGCTCCGGGCTTATCCGTGCAAACCGTATCAGGTTAAAGATTAGCCCTCATATTTCACCCTGTTGACGGTGCGTGTCGGTTTAAAGAGTGACGAAAACGCTCTCGAAATGAAGTCATATGTCCCGTGGATGGAATCATATTGCCAATATATCTTAAAAGGTCAACATCGTGAAAAACCCTAAACTGGTACACTTGTAATAAATTTACCTAAAATTAGTTTTTTGACCATCAAAATCTCCAAACTGATATATTTATGACAATTTTACCCTCCGTTAGTTTCCATTAAATTTTATCGTCAAATTTCTGAGTTGGATGACACGTGGCAGTTGACGGGTGTACCGGTTTGGGATTTTACCTTCCGTGTTTGTGATTTTTCATGATATTAATCTAATTTAACGGAGGGTAAATTTATTACAGGTGTACCAGTTTGGAGTTTTTGGTGCTCAAAAAATTAGTTTTGGGTAAATTTGTCACAAGTGTACCGATTTGGAGTTTTTCGTGATAGTAACCCTATCTTCAATAAATGACTTGGAAGAATCGAGTTAATCAGCATGGGTACAGGTAAAGTATGAAGGTGCGTAAATCACGTATCTCGTAAAAGATTCCATGTGCGTTCGTTTCGTGGAAAAACAAATGATTAGGAAAATATCTTTCAAAAAATAATCGCTTGAATCACTTACAAAAATAAATTGATGAAAAATATCTTCATCGTTCGCTAAATTATTAAGATATAAATTGTTGTTAATAATGAAAAAATCATTTATTGACTGATTATTTTAAACGATACAAACGATTATATTTTGGAAAATATTTTTCAAATCATTCATTTTTCGCGAAATAAAAAAAAAACCAGCCTTCATTAAGTAGATAATTTAAAGGTTAATATCACGAAAAACCCTAAACTGGTACATCTGTGATAAATTTACCCAAAATTAATTTTTGAGTCATCAAAAACCTCAAACATGATAAATTGACCCCAAACTAATATGGATTTTCACGTTATCATCACGATAAAATTTGACAAAAGCTAATGATTGATAGAGTTGTCATAAATATATTAATTTGAAATTTTTCGTGGCACTAACTCATGATTCAACGGCCTCAAAGCAAAACCCAATCTTGGTTGTGTCGAGCAGACTGACATGATCTTGACATACAAGAAATTAATATAAATCGCAAAGCACGGTTTTGTCTTGGAGTCAAGTTCCTGGCTATGTCGTATCGTTCTATGAGCGTCCGAGTTTCCCCTCGTACGCGCGTTACAAAAGCTTACTCTATGTACATAATGATGCAAACAAAGTAATCGGTTGGGTGTAGTTGGCGACGCAGTACTCTTAGGAGTAGAGAACCTAAAATTTTCTATCTTATACAATTTCGCCTTTTTATCGGCATTTATTGAAGTCTACTTTTTTTTTCCTACTCGAACTCTCAACTCACTATCAGATATTTATCATGCCTCTTGTAAAGCGTGAAAATCGAAACCCACATCTGAAACTATACATCCTCACCCTTAGTCCCGAGAAGATAGAGATTCAAACTCTCCACCTCCCTCTTCCCAAGTAAAAAAAGTGGCCACTGGAACAAACCCCAGTGGAATGCAAAACGATGTCTATTTTTTGACGATAATAGGATAAATAAGCAAAATGCAAGTTTACTAGATTTGTGACGGAAGAAGAATATTTTCTCGCGTTGTATCATGCTGTGTCGAGATTTGTTTCATACGTGGAAAAGAAAGGGATAAGAATGAAAGAAAAACGGGAAAAGAAAAGGAAGTATGAGTGTTACCTTTTGCATTGACAAAATTAAAGTCTTGATAAAACTATCAAAATTTCTTCGATCTAGAAAAAAAGAACGAAACCAGCAACCTTGTATCTGCGTATTCGTGTACAATAGCGACACCACAAAACTAAATAAGTCGACAGCGGCATCCTCCTAATGACTTTTAAATCAATTTATAGCGGCAATCAAAATTTTTTGCACCATGTACGACACGAGAGCGCAATTATCTACGATCTCTATTGCAGTTCAAATTTCGCCTCAAAAACCGAGATTTTTATGGACGAATGATAGCATCGGCGGTCAAGACTAGAGATCTTCGTTGCTCCAATCACTTTAACGTTCTGCGGGAGCGACATTTAAAATAAGCCAGTCATGTGCAAACGTCAACAAAAATCCGTCGAACAATTGGCGTATCAAATGCTTTAAACCAATTTTCATATGCCGAACTTTCTGATTTTCTTGGGTCGGCAAAAAGGAGCACAATGTCAAACATTTAGATATCGTTGACTTTTGAAACAAAGATGTGGCTATCTTCCTAGGGCCGACGTTGCGGCGTTAGACTCTTGAGCTCTTTTGATTAGTGTGGTTGACCAGAACGCCCGCACTTTCCTTCGGAGGACATTGAAGAACTGAACGGCCTAAAGTGCTAAAAACCGCTGTTGTTTCAACGTGGCTTTCGATGGAATCCTTCGTGGGATTAATCATGACATCGGAAATTCCAAGGTTTCGCTCGTTTGACCTAATTCCCGAAGAGGAGCAATCTATGCATTTGAGCGACGTGGCCAACATCCGCAGGTCAAAATTTCCTGTCCGCACGACATAGCCTCCTACTCGTTTTTGCTGAGAAAATTAAGGTTTGTTTCCACCCGTCGTTGGGAAATTTTCCCTGTTGCATCTCGTCCTAATCTCTCCCTCGAATCTAAACCTATTAAAATGGGTCATATACTCAAGGGTGAGCGATTTCAAAGTCGGTTCAGGTTCCACTTTGAACTTACCCAGTGACAGATTTTAAGATCGATTCTAGGATCTATTCAGGTAACACGTGTATTCTTAATTGAATTATTGCAATGAAGCATTAATTCTAATGACCACTATTGGCTGTTACAATCTATTGACCACAACTCATATTTAGACACATGAAAAATATGAAATATTAATAAAGTAAAAGTTTGATGCGTGCGCGGGCGAGTGATTCCGGAAATGAGGTTTTATGGGTTATGTGTATGGGTGGGTGGGTGTTTGAAATAGTTAATGAAAGGTAAAAAGGTAATCGGAGGATAGATTACAATCGTCACCAAGGTATAAAGTATGCCCTACCGACCGAGGATGAAAATTGAGATCGATGAAAGTCACCATCGAGGCTTAAAGGACAAGCCACTCGCCAAGGTTAAAGGATTTCAGGATAAGAGAAGCTCATCACCGAGGCCTAAAAGGTAAATCGCCAGCCAAGGATAAAGTGCTTCTTGGCTCACCACTGAGGAGTAATCTAATCTCTAGGGATAAATAAATCGATATAGGAGTTATCTACTCTCCAAAGAAATTCGCTCACGCAAAGGAAAATCTCGTCTGTTCATTCATCAAAGTCTTCTTCATTACAATGGGGAACAATCCTCTATCTAAAGAGAGACTACGACTTAGGAAATAGACAAACATTAAAAAACTTAGAAACTAGAAAGCAAATAAAATCCTAGGAACTTAGTACTTTGACTCTCGAGACTTACATAACGATTAAGACTCATAAAGGCCTAGGAACTCATAAAAGCATTGATGACGCTTAGGAACTATGAATAGCAACAAATACTTGGAGACTTGTAATATTGACTCTTCAACCATTCGGTTCATCTTCCAAAATTCGTGCTCTAATAAGAGGATAATCACCTCAATAAATCAGCAAATGTCATAGGAAATTGCTTAAAACAACCTCTCATCGATATGTTATCGATCTGCATTGAAATCAGCAACTATTCTTTGTGAAACGATAGCTTTAAATGTCAAGGGAAGAATCGACAACTTAATGATTGGAAACTTGGTTGATAGTCTCCTTGTCGATGATCCAATGAAGCATGTTAAGACCAAAATCTACCTTTTGCTTGAATGAACATCGATGGTGTTGATTTTGTCGATACAATTAAGTCGAATACTCCAGTATCAAAGTCTCAATCATGAATATCGCCGGAAATGAAAGCTTAGATTAGTGGTTCATATTACATACTCATCATCGGATGTCATAGAATATTGCACGATTACACAAAGACATAGAACATGAAAAACACGAAGACTTATTCCAGATTCTATGCTTGTTGGAACCGGTTTCTCAATTTTTGGAACATAAAACTTACCCTACATACTATAGAACCTAGAACCGGATTAGTTCTTCGATCCCTGATTCTACCCACCACTACATATACCATTTCTTAATCCATATTTGATAGGTTGAGTTATTATATAGGTTAGTTGTATTCAGTAAATAAATTATAAATGGATTTAGAATGGTAAAACCTAAATTGATATGAGTGTTAAATGAGTTCACAACTTATTTAGACCCAACTTACTTCTATGACTCTCTCTCGCCCTCAATTGATCTCATGCTTGCTTTCTCCGCACTCTCACATCGGTTTGGGTATAAGTTTTCCTAGATTTGGTTAAATATGAAAGTGTTTTAATAATATGTGTAATGACAATATAGGTCACTAGATTTATATTACATGGAAATTAGTCAATTTGGGTCGAACCATTTACGATCCGACCCACCCCATTTGACGGGTTTACTCAAGTCGTGGATTGAATTATTCCTAAAAATCGCATGTTCATCACGTGGAAATTAATTCACGCGGCTTAGAAAGTTCATATGCATGCTGCGGATATAGTCGGATTCTGACTCCTAACAATTTGTTTTTCCATTTGATAATCACATGTGTTCCAAGCTTTCATTATGTTGGAAATCGGTTGGACGGTCAAAGCATCAAACTCATCCCTTCGAATAATCTCTTTTTTTTTGGCACGGACCCTACGCATTTCAAATTGAATATCGACCAAAAAATGATTGAGTCGATGACGAACGCTGCTGTCGATCTACTAAATTTATTTCATTAGGTAGGGTTTCGATAAATTTCGTGACTTGCTTGCGCACGTAATGATTTCACGGTCTATAACTCATCTGGGGCCACAATAAGACTACGTTGGGAAAGCCATGAAAAGTTCCTAAAACCAAACACCTAATAAGATTTTGTGGGTGAAGGCATAAAGGTGTCCCACGCTTGATCATTAAAATTTAAATGATCCATTGTAAAATTTCGTAATGATTGAGGTAAAGTTGTTTCAAAAAAATCCTAAATTCATTGTGCAACGGTTAATTCAATCTTAAACTTCTTGATTTGGCTTTAGTCATAAACCTTTCAACGATTTTATAATAGATTTAGGATTGAATTGACCAAAATGGAAAGTCACTCAAATGGCCGCCGTATAATAAGTCTAGCACTTTTTTGAACAATTATCTTAATTTTTATATACTGATTATTTTGGTATTATGTATAATTGATATTTTAAAAATTGTGACTATTACATATCCAATATATTTAATAAACGACCAACCCGTGAAATTGCCCACATTGGTCATCATAGATTGAGCAACAATGTGGAATCAATGGAGGAAGTCGTGTCCATGAGGGCTTAGTGCCTTGTTATCTACCTTCTAACTTTTGACTATTTTACTAATTTTGCAAAATTTACACTTTTGACTTCTAATAACGCATGATTTGCTAATCGTATCATCCTACTGGACACGAACACGACCAAAAACTTAATGAGCTAACACGACATGACACATATAAAACAATAAAATGGCAGATTGACGAGCTAACGCATTTGCATAACCAATCATGACACAGAAATCAATCCACCGACACGAACTTGACATGAAATATCCTCGAGTTTGCATAAAATCTACTTACAAATTACAATAACTCCGTCAACAAATTATCATCAAATCAAATTGAAAGATATGTTCAAAGTCAATGAAATATCATCGAATTTAAATCTTAACAATAAATAACATGGAAAAAATAGACTTTAACTAATCATGTTGAAACGGATCACATATAATCGTTAATTTAAACAAAGTATTCGGGTCAATTTTGAGTCTAGTGGGTCGGACACGAACATGATTATTAATATGATATCGCCGGTTGACACGAATCGACTGGAACACGATGACTCTCAACCTAAACTCGCTAACTTCATACCATATTCTAGTCGTATTATTTGCCGAGTTAAATATGGCCACCCTTACGTGGAAATTTTGTTTCCAAGATTCTGAATAGTTTATTTCCTTATCATTTGTTGGTTTTAGCATATATGTCAGCATATTGGAGGATTTGATTCAATCTTTGGTAATATCTTTTAAGATTTTTTAGATTTAGCGGTATAAGATGTTTTATTTCATTAGCTCATCTTTTTCCCAACTTGAATTAAGATTTTTGTCGTGCCTTCTAGATATAAAATAGACATTTTGTTTTCTGGTAAGACAAATTACCTTCTCGAGTCAATGATATAATTATGAGGGTTTTTTTTTCTAATTTTGTGCTCGTGAGCGTGTTTGCGAGTTTTAATCCCGTTGTCACTGTTGCGAATAACAATTCGTGTTATCTTCATTCCCACCGCGATCAGGGTAATATCAGACCAAATTAGTTGTGAGAACGCAAAACGCAACACATTTTCGAATAGTAGATGTTATAACTTTCGAATCACGATATATCTCATGGACTTATGACTAGGAACAACATAGCACACAGCCCCACCCATCACATGAGATTTTGCACCTGATTTACATCCTTAATTCCTTCTCTCTTTTTGTCGGTCGGAATTACATGTTTAATTTCAGCAAGTGCAACAAAATCATCAATGCATATTTTATATATTACATGATGAATAATACACCAATGGTAGAATAATTAATATAATTCCGAAATTAATAAATGAGAAAATTCCAAATAAGGATCCAAAGTGCTCTCATTTTCTCAAATAGGGCCCGAAGTAAACCATGTGTCAAATAAAGACCCGAAGTGCCTTCATTTTCTCAAATAAGGGCGTGAAGTGAATCTCGTTTCAAATAAGGGTTTGAAGTGATCATCTCAGTCTCAAAAAAGGGCCTCACCTCAACGGAGTCAAGGGTATTTTCGCCTTTTAATTTTTTTGATTATTTGATTATTTATTTTTTTTCCTTTTTGGTTTTTTTCCATAAAAAAACAAACTCAAAAATGAAAAAAAAAAGGCTAAAGTTTAAATAAATAAAAAAACAAGGGGGAGGCTAGCCCCGGCTGTGGCTGCCACCACACCTGCAACAGGGCAGTGGCCACAAGTGGGGAGGGCTGGCTACCGGCCCTGCTCCCTGTTTTTCTTTTTTTTTCTTCCAAAAATATCCTTGGTTGGGCGGAAAATTTGGCTGGCCGGTGATGTGAAGCCTCTATTTGAAACTATTATAGCAATTTCATGCCCTTATTTGAGAACATAAGTTCAATTCAAGCCCTCATTTCATACAAAGTCCACCTCATATCTTTATTTGAGGAAATGGGAACACTTCGGATCCTTATTTAAAATTTTCTTTTAATAAATTGATTGAGAGTAGAAATAAATCTTCTTTTTCTTTTTTCTTTTTTTGGGTTTGTAGAACCAAACATCTTCTTTTTTGCTAAAAATCTTCTTAGGAGATAATAATAATGCAAAACGCGATCGCCTCTTCTTGTTGTCCTCTCTCTATAGTTTTCTTTGGTGTTCTCTCTCTCTCTCCGTGCGTGTGTGCGTTGAACCTGTCAAGCCGGCATTTAACCATTTCATACTTCAGCGTGAAAGTTCGCTCCTTTCAGCACCTTTCGTTCCTTTGACGATTGTTCGATACTCTTAACTATTACGTAAGCTCCCCCTTCCTTCCTTCCTTCCTTCCTTCCTTCATCATCTTCCCCT
Organism: Syzygium jambos; assembly: GCA_031216235.1. Taxonomy (NCBI): domain Eukaryota; kingdom Viridiplantae; phylum Streptophyta; class Magnoliopsida; order Myrtales; family Myrtaceae; genus Syzygium; species Syzygium jambos. The sequence goes on from CM062228.1 coordinate 19,415,434, forward strand.
TCTTCTGTGGGATTCGCTCGGCCAAATTCGCTTCGACCCACCGACTGTTTCACGGCCTTCGAGGATCGAGCGACCCGAAAGATGCATCCTTTGCGAGTTTGAGGAGGTGGGTCGATCCGAATTCCGATCCCTTTTCCGTGTTCGATCCAGATTTCGAAGCTTTTTTCGTGTAAATTATCGGATCCTTCGGGTATCGTTGTTGGTTTTCGCTTTTCCGGTTGTGGGTGCAATTTGAGATGGTCCATCTCCGTAGCTCGAACTCAGCTAAGCTCGTTGACCAGTTGGCGCTCATGGCGAGTTCCGCGAACTCGGTCGATTCGTTCCTCAATTCGAGGATGGGCAAAGCCAGCTATCTCTCCCAGAGGAATAGGAGATTGCTCAATTCGGCGGCGAGCCGATCGAATTCGCCGTCGTCTTGCCACCACCATGGATCTCGATCGGCTGCGGTCGATGTCGTCATTCTGATTGCTGTCGTGGGTGCCTGCGGGTTTCTGCTGTTCCCGTATGTGAAGTTCGTAGCCGTCCAGCTGATCGAAAACGTGGGCCCGATCACGAGCGTGATCAAGGAGGAGGTTGCTGAGGCTCCGTTGATTTATGGATCGATAGGACTTAGCGTGTGCTGCGCCGCTTTCGCTATGTTGGCCCTGGTGGCGTGTTTGGATCGGAAATGTGGGAACCCGAATTGCCGGGGACTGAGGAAGGCGGCCGAGTTCGATATTCAGCTGGAGACGGAGGAGTGCGTTAAGAACTCGACCGCCAAGGAAGATTCAGAGAGGATGCTCTTCGAATTGCCGACAAACCAGCAACGAGAACTCGAAGCGGAATTGAAGAAGATGGCGCCGCAGAACGGGAGGGCCGTTCTTGTTTTCAGAGCGAGGTGTGGGTGTTCTGTTGGTAGATTGGAAGTTCCGGGGCCGAAGAAGCCGCGAAAGATCAAGAAATAGAAATGGGTTGGGTTTGGTTTGGCTTGGCTTGGCTTGGGGGAACTATATAGCACAGACAGAGTAATCATAACAGAGAGAAGGGGCTTTTATGATTAGCCTTGTATGAATAATAATTTGCGAATATTTATCTCACTGCAAATACTTGTGAGGATTATATACACCTAATCATTACACTTTCCTCCATCAGCTTATCTGTGAACACAGCCACTTATGGATTGATTTACTTTTTTGTGACCAAAAGTTCCTTTCTTTTTTATGGCCCTCACAGGTAGTGCCTTATCTACAGGCAGCTTATCATTGATGCAGCACCCAGGACTTTAGGTTTTGGTTAATCTTTCAGCATCTCAATTGCTTTATTCTTTAGTGGAGCATCATGTATATAAAACATGACGATAATTACTGAAGTTCTTAGTGCATAGCGAATCGGCATCTCCACCTATCCTCATAGTTATACATCTCAAGAACTTTCCAGCATCTGCTAAAATTAAATGATGGAGCTTTCTGATGCACCATTGGTTCATAGTGAATAGCACTAGCCACATATCAAGGTTAATCAGTTCAGCTGCTGGGGTCAATGAGATTGCTGAAGCTTGTGCATCTTATTGGTGCTGCGGGTCATTATTTGAAAAGCATATGAAAGACTCATGATCAGCATTTGAGCTGTTATGATCATTTTTCTACATGTGCAATGCATCCCTTCCCCACAAGATGCCCTTACACCTACTTGTGCACTATCATGGGTTACATTACTTATAGAACTTGTGAATACTTTGTCTATTGCAGTCTGGCACTGATATGACTGTATTTGTTTGTTACGAAACTAAGCACTACTAGTATTTCTCTGTCAGTGTAATCACATATCGAGATCAAGCGTGCTAATGTTGATTACAATCTTAGAGAACTTGTGATGATCTTGCATGTACTACAATCTACCACTGACATAAAAGCATTTATCCTTGATATTATGAGATTAAGCACTTTCAATAATTTTCTTTCAGTGTAATTGCATATCAAGATCTGATTTTACAGATATCATATTGATGTGAAATGATTTTAATAATGTAAATTTTTTCAGTATAGGAATATGCTAGTTGTCTGCGGGTTATGGCTAGTTTCCCCCTTATGATTCCTATAGATTCTGAGTTTGTACTGCCTTTACTTATAGCATGAGTTATCTTGTTGTGTGCACTTGCAGAGGTATTATGCTAGTGAAATGTTTAGTTTGATTAGAAATTGCATTTGGATGAGTTGATGTTCGTGTCATTACTTCTAGAGGGAGCACTATTCCATTGCGTGCAGTGATAAGTTTTTAATTCTTCATTAAGAATTGGTCGCTGCAGCAGCACCTTTGGTTTTCCTGCTAAAAGATTGATCAATCTCAGTTATATTTAGTCTGGACCAGGGAGCGTCCACTACCGACTTTGTCTGTGATTTTCGAAGTTATTGTTTTTGTTGATGCATTTGCCATGCTGAGGTTATGGGTTCGACTTTATCCATTATGTAGGCAAAGAAAAGAAATGAGGGATGATAACTTGGTGAAGTGGAAAAAAGGAGACATTAAGAGAATAAGTTGATGATAAGCTATGAAGCATTTAATTCCTAGTCAGAGACAAATATTTCTTGATATAGCTTGTCTTTTCAACGGATATGATAAGAGTACAGTAACATACATGAGGGAAGATTGTGGTTTATGCCCAGCAGAAGGTCTTGAAATTCTTAGGTTGATGTCATTGATTAAAATTTGAGAAGATAATAAGTTGTGGATGGATGATCAACTGAAAGACCTTGGTATAGAAATTGTTTCTCAGAAAAGTCTGGGGAATTAGATAAGCAAAGTAGGCTGCGGAATCACAATGACGCGTTGGACATACTACGAAGGGAGTCGGTAAATCCTAGGTCCAATTTCCTTTGTGCGCAAGAAATCGCATTTTCGTAATCGGGGCACTTTCTGCTCAACGAAAAACAATCACAATTTATTCGACACACACAATTTTAACATTTCCATGTATTTTACAAACTTTTCTTAATGTACTAAACTTGAAGCTTCGAAACCCATGTTCTGTCCTCTCCGAATTGGTCTATAAAAATGCTTTGAGCAAACTTAAAAATCTTTAGATACGCCCAATTATCTAGATACAAACTTTGCCTCGAATTCAAAGAAAACTTACATCTTTCTCTTAATTAGCTAACCGGGTCCTTCTTTTTCATAAATTTTCTTGTTTGGTCTTTTAGAGAAATGAAAAGCTCGAAGCCCTCTGTTTGAAGTTTGAGGATTGGTCAGAGGATTGGTTTACTCTTGAAGGATTTTCAGCGTGGCCAAATTTAAGGTTTCTTCATGTTGATAGCCGACCCATTGCTTGTGACGATGTTGACCGTTTTCTCTCCCAAGCTACACTTCTTTGGCGTAACTTGATCATGTTGTCTATGGACTTTAGACTCTGTGCGAACCAACTCCTTCCAATTTTAAGATGGCTCTCTTGGCAGAATTTTTCCCGATGAACACTTGAGAAGATATTTTTCGGTGCGTAGATTAGTCGTTCTTGATTTCTCAAGGTGTAAAATCGCTCACGATTGGGACGGATGGAGACATATCAAGGTACCCTCAACTCTAGAGAAGTTTTCTTATCAGTGTTTACGTTTCCTTCATGTAACAGATTTAATGTAAGTTCCCGACCTTTCCGGGTGTGAGCACTTGACCAAAACTCCTGGTTTCTCCAAATTGTTATAGTTGGAGAGACTGATTCTCCGAAAATGTGAAAGATTAGGTGAAATCGACTCGTCAATTGGTCAGTTTTATTTTTATTTTTTTTGTCATAAAATTGGTCAATTGAAGTACTTCTATAGTGATCTTCGCTATCAGCCACTAGTGTTGGGTGGACTGCCAGTTCTCATAGAACTTCTCCTTTATAAAACTTCCATATGAGAAAATTCCAAATCGGTGGGGTATGGAGAACTTGGAGAATTCTCATGTTCAGATTTCAACATCAGCAAAAGTAGGAGATTCACTCAATTGTCTAACTTCCTTGTCGAAGCTTTCATTGAACTATACAGAAATTACTCACATACCCAACTCCATTAAAGCGCCGACAAACCTTTAAAGCTTATATTTGAATGGATGCTAGGAAATGGGCAGACTTCTACACTCCATCGATGAACTACAATCATCGACTCAGTTGGATCTATTGGAAACGGGAATCACGGAGATTTTTGACTCCATGGAAAGTTTGGAGAATCTGAAAGAATTGAAATTATGGTGGTCCCAAGTGCCTAAACTTCCCATAAGCTTCACTTCTCTTACGATCGCGTATCTGTATCTAAAAACAATTCCTGATCTTTCAAGCCTGATCAATCTGAAACAATTGTTACTATCAATGGGAGTGCATGATATCTCTGGCCCATCCGAGTTGGTGCAACTTCAAGATCCCATGCCTTGGTGGATTGGGAGGCTATCCAAATTGGAAGCCTTGACATTGACGATCCCACACATGACTAGCCTATCTCCTGAATTAGGTGCACTTCCTCACTTGAAGTCTCTTCATCTTTATAGGTGCCATGCTCTGGGATGCATTGCGCATATTCCTTCGAGTGTCTCAAAGCTTCATGTCGTAAATTGTCCGTCACTTTCCACACTTGATCTCTCAAATTTGAAGAACCTATCGAAACTATATGTCCTTGCCACACCTGTGGTGGATCTTTCTGGGCTGCTAGCTTGGAAAATGGAAACTAGTGAGGACTATCGTGAGCCCGAAATGGATGATGATTTGAGGCGACAGTTGTTTGAACAGCATGGATACACAAAACTTTTGCCACTACTCTAGATTTGCCTGTGTCAGGCTGAAAGATTCTGAGTTTAGGATTTCAAGGATACAATTCGAAAATTGTATTAGAAGATATTCTACATACCTGAATTTCTTCATGTACTTGAAAGATTTTCCCTATATACTCTCTTTTGTGAACATCAAGTTAAGCTAGTTGCATGATGAATCAAGTAAAGAGCGCGCTACATTAAGCCACGTTAAACTCTCATGTACAAGAAATAATAGAGCCATCCATACTTTGATGACAAATAAAAATAATTAGACATGTACCTATAAATTTCATTAGATGAATGATCAAACATCTATGGCAGATATAATTCTATCTCATTCTAAAATTTCTTTTCTCTGAATTTAAGCTACGTTACCCAATTGCGCACATTTCAAGATAGATATCTAACATAATTGTTATGAGTGATACGTGCGTTTCAAGTTTATTTTTTAACTAAATTATTTTGTATAACAATCATCCAACAGTGAATGTGTAAATATATTTTAAGCCGGACCTAATAAAAAGTTCAAATTTATAATACTTCGTGAGGGTATAGTTGTAAACATATCTCGAAATTTATTGACAAATCTTATGACCAAAATCCTGAATGTGATCCTTGATTTTTTTTTTTTGGTAAGGAGATCCTTGATTATTTCATAATCGATTAGAACAAAGTTCGCCATTTGGCGTCATTCCTACGACTTTATAGTAGATAAGAACAACGTAAATTTGAATAACATACAGAAACCCATACGACAAAGGATTTTGCCATATTTCACAAATAAACTACTAAAATACCGATAAAATATTACATAACAAGAAAGCTCATATTTGACAAACAAGTAACATAAAAATGATCTAAATTAGATGACAACACATGTTTTACATGCAAATTGACTGATACAGCTCATGTGAATTGGGCCAACTAAGCTAAGAGTTCCCGAAAATAGCTCTGAAAATAGCTCCAAACGAAGGGAAGAGAGGAAAGCTTCGAAAGAGGGTAGAGTTAATAAAGGGCAAGTTTAGTCTAATCATATTTCCAGCAGAGTCAGCTGCCTGATCTATGTCCAAGAAGGTTTACTACAATCTTCAGAAATAGATTACAATGAAACAGTCATTCCAGAAGAACACAAACAGAGTAATAAAAGCCCTAAAGCAGTGACGACTCCCGCAATCATCACTGCATTTCATGTTTCTTTCCTTTCAGACAAAGAAACAACCTAGTCAAGTTTCAGTGTTTAAATCGATGCGGAAGAGTCGCAACAGGTTTGATCCACTGAACTATCATTGATTTAACACAGAACTCTTAAAATTCCACAGAACTCTACAAACATGTTCGGCTGCGTTCATATAGGTAGAGATAAGTATATTCACAACTAGTCAAGTTGCATTTGGGGTGTTCCTAGTAGACAAGTACAAACTTCTGCAGATTGAAAAACCAGCCACGCATGCGCCAACCCACTAAGTAACATCTTCAAGATGGAGAATCTCTTCAAACAGAGAAACAGAGGACCAGAAATCTTTATTTGCACATAGGAAGCTAGGATTTGTCCAGGAACAACTAATCTGCCCCTGAAAAAAAGAGCACTGCATTACCCAATCTTCAGTCACACTGTCACTGCAATCCAAGACGTGCATTTTGTCACTGATTTTGAGTCTGCAAAGTAGCAATGAAAACACAAGTCAATATTTGGCCCGTGGTTGCTCAACATATCAGGATTCCACAACAAGGAGGATTCAAGAGAAAATTGACATCCATTCAGAATTGTATCCATTGCTCGGAAACTGTAAATCTTAAGAACAATATGGAAATCTTATCGATGCGCCCGGTCTGAATATTTTCTTTTTTTAGCACCATAGCTCTCTAAATAATCGCAAGAACTTAACAATCTACCTGAAAGAGACGCGTCACTAATGTCTAAGCCAATCACGCGTGCGTAAAGTATGGTGCCACAAAACATTCTTCATATATATCAACTGCCAATTAACCCACTATTTTCGCAAGAGAATGTAGATGTAGGTAACAGTGGCACCATTGGGCCAATAGCAGATTGTTAAACTATAAGTATATCCATCTGTGCAAATGAAAAGGGAAAATTCCTTTAAGGAGCGGCATACCTTAGGTCACTTTAGGATGACCAGGCAGATCTAACTAACAGAAAAAATGAAAGAGTTCCTCAGTTCTTTATTAGTCTACCTTGCCTTCCACCAATTCACCGACCACAAAATCTTTGAACTTTGTCCTCCAGATAAGTCAAAAATAGAGGGTATACAGACCCCCTTGTACCCTTTACTGGCCATTTTCTCGCAGGGGCAGAAATTGTACGGAAAAACTGAACTTCAAAGGCTCAAAAAGAGTCAAATACCCAAAAAAGTTTGAATTTTCAGCATACCCAAAATGCTACGAATAGAAGTAATGCAATTCAGGACAACCTATTCAAATTTCTGCTGAATCATGAATCATGCTAAGGTAATTTGAGAATGTCAGCATTGTCTGCAAGAGCTAATGCTCGCCAGAAATGGGCACAAACCTGAAGCGGACTCGGCATCGTGACGGGCGAAGAAGGCTCCCTATGGAGCTCCCTGACGACGGCCGCGAGCGCCTCAGGGTTCACGCCCAGGTCGCAGAGGGCGATGAGGACGGAGAGGGTGTGGCGGTCGAGCCCGGTGTCGAGAATGTTGGACATGCGGAACGCGAGATCCAGGGATTCGCGGGCGGTCCGGGCAGCTTCCTGGTCCATCGCCCGTCGATCAATACTGTCGATCTGTCCACACAGAGCGGAATCGAAATAGCCTGCTCGTTACAGGCCAAGCCCCTCAAAGCATTAAGCGACAAAAACCCCAGAAAAAAGCCATAGCCGCAGAGCACAATTTGATCAAGGGTTACCAGAATCGCTCGTTAGCCTGCGATCGCCGGCGATCTGGACGGCCGGATGTGGCGCTCTCCGGCGACTCTCTTGTTGAATGAATGAATGAATGAATGAATGAAGAAGAAGAAAGAGAGCGAAGGAAGAGCGGAAGATGTAGAAGTAGCGCTGATTCAAAAGATTTTAGGGAAAAAAAAATTTCCTATAAATTGACTCTTTTTCCCTTTCATTTTCACTATTCCTGACTCACATATCCCAATGTATATTTCACTTTATTGCGTAAAACACAATAAACAGGGCGTATCGTTAATTCGAAAAGAAATTCTATTGCATAAGTATATGGCGGATTGCTAATATTTTTCAGTCATGTCCGTCGATTATAATTTCTCGATCATAAGTTGTGGTGTGAGAGTAAAATATCCCCAACCTCATATATGGGTAGAATACGATACATTCTCTTTTACCATGGAGAAGTTCATTTCCAACATATAAGTCTCGAATTTATGAAATATCCTAGTAATTATCATAGCATTTTGAGAAAATTGAATCACTTGATGTTAAGCAAACTTAAGAAATTCTTTTGAAAGTGAAAATGTTATTGTGATGATCTTGCATGTACTACAATCTACCGCTGATATAAAAGCACATGTCATTGATGTTATGAGATCAAGCACTTTCCATCATTTTCTTTCAGCGTAATGACATATCAAGATCTGATTTTACAGATATCATATTGATGCGAAATGATTTTAAATGTAAATTTTTCTAGTATAGGAATATGCTAGTTGTCTGTGGGGTTATGACTAGTTTCCCTATGGTTCCTATAGATTCTGAGTTTACATGGTACTTATGGCATGAGTTATCTTGTTATAATGCACTTGCAGAGCTGAATGGTGTTATGCTAGAGAAATGTTTAGCTTGGTTAGAAATTGCATTTGGATGAGTTGATGTTCATGTCATTACTTCTAGAGAGAGCACTATTCCATTGCTTGCAGTGATAAGTTTTTAATTTTTCGTCAAGGATTGGTCGCTGTAGCAGCAACTTTCGTTTTTCTGCTAAAAGATTGATTAATCCTAGTTATACTTGGTTTACGCCAGGGAGCGTCCACTACCAACCTTTTCTATGCTGTTATTTTCGAAGTTATTGTTCTTGTAGATGCATTTGCAATGCTGGAGTTCACATTGCTTATGCCCTAGGTTATTTCGTGGTTTTCCATGATATGTTTGCTTATTTTCTAATCAATTGGCGTACTTAGAGTTTCTTATCTAGGTTATCCTCTCATCATATAATGGACAATTTGCCCTGTTAGGTTTCTAGTTTAAACTTGCTATATACCGTTCAACGTAATTGTTGGGGCTTTTTGACTACGCTATCTTTGTGGAGCAAAAGCAACATGAGAGATGTGTAGCGATGAGGCAATGTCAATTCGCCGTAAAGGCCATGATGAATAAAAGGAGGTAGTATTGTTGCATTTCTTCTGGCAATTGAAATTCTCTGCTACTGGTTCGTTGGGAAATATATAAGAAATGGGATGGAACGGCCTTAAGGCTTTTGAACGGCAAAGCCTCATCAAGGTGCCAGATTCGTACTGCAGCCCAAACTCTTTTTATCTAGGGATGCAAAGCAGTTTTAGAACACCAAGGGAAGAGTTTTTGAGGCAAAGGAGATAGAAAATGTTGGGTTTGGGTTGCTGCTGAATCATCCGGTTTACTGAACTGGCTTTTTCTGAACGTTTAACTCATGAATGCGCATCTTAAGACTATCGTCCTGTTTATCTTTTCGTGATGTCAGCCCTAGTTGATATTTTTCCAGCTGCTGGTTCACTTGAACTGTATCAGTTAGCCACTATTGAGTAGATGTTGTGTAGAGAGGGGAGAGATGGAATGTGCCTCTTGCATGAAGTACAGAGCCGATTAAAATTACTAATCAGCTAATGATTAAAGCTTAGGAAACTAGATGTCCCTTGGCCTAGTCATCCATTCTAAGGTTAGTACTTCTCTTGTTCGTATCATAATTGTATCTGGTTCAAACTTTTTGAGCCTGCTAGGTGCATCAGTGCCTTCCAACGGAATTCATGCTTCTGGGAAGTCTTTTTCTTAGATTTTATTGCTGTTTCTGTTTATATTATCCTAATGTTCAGTTTCTTGCTGAGAAGAACTAAGGAAGCAGTTGTAGTGTTTCACAGTCCTCTATACTGCACCGTGGAACTAAAATTTTCACTCCCTATTTTCTTCTGGGCAATGTCTTTCAGTTTTCCTGCTAATAACGGAACATCCTGATGCTTTCAGATTTGCTCGATTAATCCCTCGTCAATGTGGTTCAATGTGGTAGTGCCCCGTCCCTAAGGCCGTTGTGTAATTATCAAAGCACATGAGTTTGTGCGTCCAAGAAGATAAAACAGGTGGGGTGATACAAACTTGGATCTTGAGTGAAGTTGATGGAGACGCTTCGTCACTTGAACGAACCCTCAAGATCATGTCTTCACTATTAGCCCGTAACTAAGTTATTCTAAATGTATGATGCAATCAATAATAAAGCTTGTGCGAGGTGTCTTGCCCGCTGTTTGTAAACCTGTTATGCACATCATATAGTAGGTGATCACCCGAAACGCCGTGGCGCAGAGATATTCTCCCCAAGCAATCCAAATTACAATGTGTGTATATTTCTCAGAAAGACGATAAGTTACTTAAAACTTGAACCCACGTGGTTAGAGCGAGGGACTTTTCCTAAACTGACAGTGCCTAGGAATGTCGATTGCAATTGCTCAAACCTCATTGGAGGGAGCTCTTCATTTGATAGATGAGTCAAGAGCCGGTTCCAGAAATAGTCGATTCAAGTACTGTTTTCAAGGAGTCAGCCCACATGTTTCTGTCATGTCCTTACAATAGAAGTGAGATGACTGCCCTTATAAACTGGAAGAACTGCAATAACAGATCTTATAGCACCAAAAACGAAACGAAAAAGGAAGGGGATAAGAATATTTTTATTGTGTTGTTGACGGGAAGTTGTTTTCTGGGGCCTTGATCAACTGTTAATTAATCATATAGTTTTTGTTGATCCGCAAGGAGATAATATATTCTGCTTTTAGATTAAAGTATGTTGTTGCAGAGTGATCTTTCAACCACTATGAATAAACCCAAATGACGCGAATCATAATTTAATACAATTCGCATGCTATATGTTACATTGTACAAGTTACAGAATCTTGCCTTCACTGGATGTAGCCAGAACTGCATGTAGTTGTAAAAAGCAAAACATGCATTTATTAATATGCAAACCCTGCATGTGACTCCAAAAGGACATGCATAAAGAAAACAGAAGTTCCCTTTTTCTTGTAAAAAGTGAAAAGGAAGTCCTTAGACTTTCCTTTACCAAAAAAAAAAAAGTTCCTTAGACTTGAAATTTAATTTAAGAGAGGCATCTTGTAGTCAGGAAAATGGGAATAATTGGAATGCGGGTGACCTAATGAGCCTGCCTTCTCTGAATGAGATGCTGTCGAGCTTCGCTTGGCACCATTTGAGCTGAGAAGAGGAGATTGTGGACATGTGAAGGACTTTTGAAGCAAGGCCCAAGTCAACGATCGTGAGCAAAATTTCTTTCCTTTGAGACTCTGCCGGAGGGCCAATCTTTGTTCTCTTCTTCAACCAACACCTCTGCTTCCCTCGCAAATCCTTCAACCCTAGTGTCTTCTGCATGAACAATAAAAAAATCTTTACCAACTTCGTTTTCAAGCTTTCCACTTTGTAGGGCGCGAATAAGGAAAGAGACGAGTTTTATTACAAGTCACGTCTCTTTAAGAAAAGATTGGAAATATAGGCGTGCATGGAGATAACTTGTGCTGACACGAGAATTTTAATCTTGTTATTGGGGTGTGTGTTTGGTACTAAAAATGGTTGAGTTGGAGGGAACAAAATTTGAAATTTAACTTTCACCTCGCGGTGTGTCTGATTCAGATCAGCAAGAAGTTGGAGATCTCTAGGGTCTTCAACAGGTGAATAGCTCCACAAGGAGTTCTTGAGCTTCCACCAAGTCTTATTATTGTCGTGATCAGTCTTGATGAAAATATAGAAGGCCCGTATGCACTTCTCTATGGCCTTGGCAACTTCTTTCAGGTCCATGGCTGCTTCTTTTGTTCCTACCCTTTTTCCTCCTGAAATCACTCGGTAAGGACATATAAGAAAATACCCGAAAGTTTGAAATTTATATGCGTCGAGTGCAATCTTCAATTTTAACAACCGGCATAAAAGATAATATTCTTCACAAGCGGTCTTGACCACCAGAAAATCGTCCATCTTCAATTACTTAGCTGTGTAAAAGGGTCTCTCCGCGATTTGTAGGTTTCTCATGAGAACAGTGATTTTCATCAATCATGTTTGTCATCGAGATCTTATCAAGAAGGTTAGAAAACATAAGAGTCATTTGCAGTTAGAGGAACTATTGGACATATTGCACATCCACATAATAAAACTTGAGGGAGATAGAGAATGCATTCCAATCCGTGGATTTTTTTTTTTCTGGGTGCAAGTAAGATGTTGTAGAATTTCAAAAGGATAAGTATACATGAATGTTTTGGTAAGAAGGTCAAATGAAGACTGAGATATTGTTCTTAAAGAACTTGCTAGATCAGGAGTGAGATAATGAGATGGACCCCCCTCAATTTAGAGATGGAAAATCGGCCTATTAGTTAGAGTGTCGCTTTTACTTCTCCTGAGAACCAGAAAGCAAAGTTCATCTCCATGCAAGATGCTACTTCCCCAAGCAATTCAAGAAAATACACGTCAGTCTTATCATGGATAAACTTTGCCTGAACAATACAATATGTTATAGGTATAGTCATTCAAGATTTAGTGGTTAAATTCGTAATATACCTGTTAATTCAGGGACTTGGAGGAGACTCTTGAGAGAAAACCTTGCTTGGACATATTTCAAGTATCTCTTACCTTCACACCTCTCATCCTCCAAGAATCTTTCCAATAGGACTTGGAATTTTTGGAATTCACCTGCCAGATCGTGGTGAAATACCGAGGCGGAATGGAGAGAAGAGGTAGGAGAGCGAGTGAGGTCTTGGACCTTTTGGTACTGGCGATTGAGAGCCTCCCATGACAAGCATGCTTGAGCCACATAGACCAGCTCAAAGTCGCATTGTAAGCTTCTCAAGAGTCTCTGCTTCGAGAGTTTGGTTAGTGAGAATTGAGGGATGGTGAAATTGGCCGACTCAATGCTGTTCAGAGGTGAACCAGCAGTCCCCAATTCCTTTTGCAGCATCGCACCTACAGAATGGCACCCATTCGAACTCGGTCAATAGTCAATATTGAAAAAAAAATGAAAAAAATTAAGCAACCTTTGTCTTGTTCATCAATGGAAACTATCGTGTTGATCTTGAATGAGCAATATTTCTGACCCAAGTTTTAGCTTGCTTGCTAACGCAGATAAAAAGTCACTTTGTATGCGTCATATTTCGTTCAGTTCGACGTGATATTTTGCAAGACGTGTGAAAGTTGAGAATTTTATCTGTTGTGCATGGTATGCATAACAAAGAAAGATTGCATAGCATGGGGGGTATCTTCTTATGCAATGTGATGATGAGAAAACATACTGATTCCACAGGTCCTTTCGCCATTGAGGGTGTCGAACCATCCCATGCGCTCAATGTAAGTCCTGTAGAAGGGATCGGCCTCAATTGTTCCATCATCATCGGTAACTTCTCTAAGCATTGACAGTGGCGGAACATGAGTCCCACTGATCGAAGTTGAATACTGATTTACATCGGTGTCTTCTTCCAGTGTCTCTATATCAGAGCCTACTGGTTCTGAGGCCAATGGGAGCAAATCCAAGCTACCAAAAACCATACTCGGAAGCGGACACTCGTTCATGGAGAAACCTTCTTCTGTTGCCAAGTTTGACATTGAAAAGGAAGACGCATGCACATTCAAGTTTACCTCAACTTCAGGACTAGACAAAGTGGGCGTGTACTCATTGTCATCAACATTCAAGTCATCTTGACAGGCATCAACAACAATACAAGGTTCAACTTCGAGCTCCTCTGTAGCATCTTCGAAGCGAACTTGCTCTTCTTCGACTTCCTCATATTTCCTAGGGATAAACTCTGCTTCTAGCTCGCATGTCACAGCTGATGCTGCAAATGAGAAGCTATAAGACAGAAATTCCATAACACTTTCATCGGCGGTCCCCAAAACTTCATGATGCTCAACCTCTTGACCATTGTTTTGATAGTCACCGACTCTATTGGACCGAAAACAATAGAAGACGGCACATTTAGCTGAACCATAGAGATGACTCCCCCGAAACAGAACTATCCTGAGCAAGGCCAGGATGAGAGACAAGACCCAATCTAACGGAGTCTTGAGATAGAGAAAAATCTGGCATGCAACGAGAAAGAGAGGGTGGATATAGAAGCTCAAATAAAACCACTTTCGGTACCCATTTGGGAGGAGGGCTAATTCAATCAGGTACCAAGTAGAGCCATACAAAGCCATTTGTCTATCCAATCAACTCATCAGTTATATCTCCCGAGGGAATTCCTCCATTCTTGATCCTGGAAGACCATAGACTTATGGAGGTTCTTAATTCGAATCTCTTTACGCAGGCAGAGGCGGTATTATATACAAGCCGGCCGATGGCTAACCAACGCAATGAAAAATTCCATGAGTTGAACAATACTGTTTTTGCTTCTGGTGAGTCATGGTCATTGGTCATGCAGAATTTGGATAATTTATTCGACACTTACTTCACAAGGAAGACAGAGTCTTGGAGCGGAATATGGACGGTACATGTCTTGACTAGTCCTTTCAGGGGTATATTTAAATGTTCCGCCACTAGTTTGCTTGCTCGGATCTTATCCAGCACGAGTGACAATGATAAGTACATTTCGTCTTCTGATCTTATCCAGCAATTGGGAGTGAACCTGCAAGATCCGCAAATATGTCACGTTTCCAAACTTGGGGACCAATCAGGTTTTGGAGCAGCGGAAAGCAACCGGCTTGGAAAATATCAATTTCGAATTATGGTAGACGTATCCATCGTGACAACGTAATAGGGATCTTACTGAATTTTCATCTTAATCAAATGTTAGAAAAACTTGGCTCCATATTGCGATCGCTGTCATTGCGAAACAAGGTTTAAGCAACCAGTTCTGTGTCGGACTCCCGGCATATGTTAACATAGCTAGCCCGCATACGAATACTAGCTGTACGACCAAATTTATGAGGGTCGTCGACTGTACGAGAAGAAGTAAAAAAGCTCGAGCGTAGAATTTCCAAGATGTCCATTGTGATATACCTTCGCTTGTTCCGGGGGCACGAGGTTTTGCTAACCACTCTTCACTACTTTGAACAGACCGTGATACTCAATAGATTACGAGGTTCGGGTATCATTCGGACAGTTTTTTCTAAGGGCAAAACGACGACTTCCTCCTGATCAAAGTTGCTCGTATGATCGAGGACTGGTCAACTAGTGTTATTTCATCGTTCCTTCTTCGTGTTCACGGCAGAATTTTCTTGTACAGGAGGAAAAGAATAGGGTTAATACCATGAAAAATCTCAAATCGGTATATTTATGATAAATTTGTCCCAAACTATTTTTTTTATCACAAAAAAAATCTTCAACTGGTACACCTGTAATAATTTTACCTCTAACTAATTTTTTGACCATCAAAAACCCCAAACTAGTACACATGTGATAAATTTACCCTTCATTAGTTTCTGCTAAATTTTACTGCCAAATTGCTAAATCTGATGACATGTGGTAATTAATGAGTGTACCAGTTTGGGATTTTACCCCCATGTTTGTCACAAGTTTATCAATTTATGATTTTTCGTGATATTAATCCAATTTAACGGACACTAACAAAGGATAAATTTATCACAAATATACTAGTTTTGGATATTTGGCGGTGAAAAAATTAGTTTTGGATAAAATTATCGTAAGTATATCAGTTTGGGGTTTTTTGTAGTCAAAAAATTAGTTTGGGATAAAATTGTCATAAGTGTACTAACGTGGAGTTTTTGGTGATAAAAAAATAGTTTGAGACAAATTTATTATAGATGTATCAGTTCAAAATTTTTTGTGGTATTAACCTAAAAGAAAATAGAAATGCAAAAGGACGTGCAGGGCCATTCGTCACGAGACTCGGGAGTAGGTCTTGGTCTTGAGTCACGGGCATCGGTAAGTGAACGGTATTTGCATCTGTCTCTGTCTCTGTCTCTGTCTCTGTCTTTCTCCCCCGCCATGCACGCGCAGATGAGGTGACGTCCCTGTTTGGAGGAAACAAGGAAGAAAGCACAAATTAAATGGCCCGCCCCAGTACTGTCCAACACTCTAAATCAAGATGATGCTTTCAAAAAAGGTCATTTAAAAGAGAATGGAATACTCCAGACGTGCAAACGGACGAAACGGTGGTAAGAATTTCAACCGGCAGCGTCCGCTGAAAGAGGAGAGAGATTGGGGGGTAAGTCAAGGTCAATCCCCCGCGTGGTTGGTCCTTATAGCGGCAGGGACACGACAGGGAGGAGAATGGCAACAACCCACAAGTTGTTAATAGAAAAAGAGGCTGATCATCAAATTTTCTTTCTCGTTTTTCGTCATGAAAGACGATGCCGCAGTCAATGCAATAGGAAGTTTCCGGGAAACTGCGCAGGTCGGACTGTGTGTATTCCGAGCGTAGAGAATTGGTGAACTGCCATGATTATACAATTGGCGCATTTCAGGAATGACACGAGAACGAAAGAGAGAAAGAAACAACCTGGCTTGTCATTTGGTTTAGCTAAGTTTAAGGTTTTCTTCTCGACTTCAACTCTTGCATCATTGTATAACAATACATGGGGTGGTCCTAAATCCTTAGGAGTACCCGAGACGGTTTGAGTCCTTTTAGGATAAACAAAATAATCCCCACTTGCATATTCTTATTATAGATATATAGGCAGTGTACCATATGGGTTCGGTCCTTGGATTGCGTTCATACCTATCCATGAGATTCAAAGCCATTTTGCTTACTAATTTGGGATCGCGCACCAACCGGGACCACATATCAGTGAGCTAATAACCTCGGCCAAACCTTAGTTTAAAATCTTGCGAGCCCCCCAATCGTACACTCCCAGTACGCCAACCCTGTCAATTTATCCCGCAATCTAACATCATTAGCTCCGCAAAAATTGGCATTTCAACTTCTGGTTCCTAGCAAAAAAGAATCCCTGGCAGAACCCAAAATAGGAAAAGATCTCTTGAGAGATTGGTGAGCAGGTCAATAGAAGTGTAAGAGAATGGCATCTCCATCATTAATGAGCTGTGATGCGAAGATTTCGTTGGAATTATGATGCAGGAAAACAAAAATCCATGTCAAGAGCAATGGATATTACAGCATGAAGCTACTTAACTACTATGACAATAGGGGAGAGAGAGAGGTTCAGAACCTCAGCTCTTACATTAGGGACAACCATTCTTGTACCATACATATGCAGCAAGCAAATTCATTAAATTATAGGCCACTGAAGATGGCAAGCTGCGCAAGTTAGCAAAAACTTTATTGAAAAAAGCAGTCATGAAAGAGAACATCATGCTTGCTCAAAATATCATAACTGAAGAATCAGTCATCATCTTCACGCACCACAAAACTCCCAGGATTGATTGTAATGCTCTTGGTGCAGTTGTCAGTTTTGTATATTCCCACAAGTCGATCCGCAAGCTCAAACATGTTGTTTCTGAGGCTGCACATTGCATAGAGAAAACATGAATATGGTAAGTTGGGAGAACATTGTCATCTGACATATATTTAGACTATCTCCTACACAAGGTACCTTATAATAATGAATTGGGCGTCTTTTGTACGATCTTTCACATAGTGTCCCACGATAGAAACATTTTTGAAATCTGAGAAATTATAACACATACAACTAAGCTTGGAACCGAGGCAAGATAAACAGCATGCCAAGAAAAGAATGAAACTCTGGAATGGGCACTGAGTACCTAGAGCAGCATCGATTTCGTCCATCACATATAGCGGAGTGGGTTTGTAGTGATGAAGGGCAAAGACTAGAGCTAATGAGCTGAGAGTCTGAAGATTCAGAGGGGCAAATGTCATACCGATACATAAAGCTTCACAAAGTAAGAGGGGCAGAACAGCTATGTACTCCAGTTACCTTTTCCCCACCAGATAAGTTAGCGATATTCTTCCAGCTTTTCTTTGGTGGCCTGACACTGAAGACCACACCTTCAGAGAAGGGATCCAAAGAGTCGACCAATTCAAGTTCGGCATCACCTCCTAGTGTGATCATCTGTTTTCTATAAGATAAGGATCAGAAGGAAAAGTACTACAGGTGCTCAGCACCTGAAACAATTTGGAAGCTAGTTTTTTACAAGTGCACAAAAAACTGAGCCCAGTAATTGAAAAGTCAAGGTAATTGGAAGATGGACTAGACAAGGCAAGAGATGTGGAAGCACTGGCATCATCCAGAATAGTTAGTGCTAAGCATGAATCAAGAAGTTCATTAATATGGAAAGATCAAATCAACTATTAAAGAGAGACAAATAGAGTCAGGCATATTGTCATGAACCTATGCAGACATGTGCAGGTGTACGAGTTGTGTCGATATACAATTACTCAAATAGGGGGGAGAAATAAGCACCTGATACATCTCTTTTAATTTCAGAGATATTGTATTGAATCCTGCCATGAACTCATCCAGCCTAATATGAAAATACCAGTCAGAACCATTTCCATGTCAACATGCAAGATAAAAGACAATTATTCTTACCTCTTCTTTCTCCACTCATCATACTGTTTCTTTATGTCATCTCGTTGCTGAGTGATATGATTAAGATCATCAGCTCGTTCACTATATAATGCAACTTTTTTCCTGTACCTGCACATGCAAAGATAATTCATATAGAAACTGTTCCGGCCCATCTTAAGGTGCAGAGGATATTGAGAGCAAGGAGAAAAAGTTCCTACTCTGAGATTGAATCGAGATTAGGACTCATTTCTTTGAGTTGTGCTTCTAGTAGTGCCACCTTCTCAAGCGCCCTCCTCAAGTCACAGGTCTCCATCAGAGAATTATCAGTCAATGTAGCTTTAAGCTTTGCAGGATCCACTGAATCTTTGTGAATCCTACAAGAGACAAAATAGGATTTGAAAAACCATGCACTGCTCTGCCAACATCGAATTTCTTTTTCTGTAGACCAACATACTGTTCCATATGTTTTGTAAGTGCAACTTGCTGGTCATCAAGTCTTTTCTGGTAACTTATTGCCTTCAACTCCAATTCTTTGTATGCCTTCTTCATGTCTTGTAGGTTATAGGCAGAATCAACCTGCAGTACTAAGAAATCCTAATCATATGGCGCTCCTGTGGATGACAGGAGCATGAAGCGGACAAGGTTTTGCCAAATGGTACCTCTGACGCCCGCAATTCATCCACAGACCTTTTCACTTTCTCATATTCAGATTTTGCTTTCTCCAAGACATCTCTATGCTGATCTATAAGCTAAAAGCAAGCACCCAAAGTTAACGACATATCAACAGCAACCGACAACCATATGGCACATGCACAAAGAGAGAACAGACACAACAATACCTGCTGCGTTTTTTTGTAATTTTCTTGAACTTTAAATGCTTTCTGTTCTATTTCTCGGAAAGCAGACCGTAATTTCTCCTTCTCCTCAGCTAGTCTCTCTTTCTCGTTTTCTGCCTCCTCAAGCCCTTTTGTTAATTCCTTTATTTTTTTCTGACCAGACTCTATCTGGTTTTTGTGGCGATTGATCTCTGTCTGGTGCTGATCAATATCCTGATAGTGGAAAGATAAATTTATATATGTTTGATAACATAATACAATATTCAATGATGCGGGTTCTCACAGATTGAATCTTAGAGACCCTGGACTTTTGCGCTTTCATCTTATCCCCCCCAGCATCTATTTTCTTCTGCAGCTCCGATGCCTGAAAACAAGTTATCACCACAAAAAGTAAGCAGTAAGACAAATCCAGTTAAAAGTACCACGGGCTAGATTCTCTATGCTGCCTATTATGGCATAATAATACACAGATCAAGACAACATGCAACATTTAGTTGCACAATGATAAAAGCAGCAAAAGTTATTAGAAGAACGGTCATTTAAAAACCCACCATCTCCTTCAGTTTTTTGGATCCTGACATGATCCTATCAATCTCCTTTTCTTCGTCGTGCATAATTTTCTTGAGCTCCTCAAGCCTATCAAGCTCATCCTTCCCTGGCTTTGATGCTGCCTTCAAAGAATCAAGTCGTTCTTCAAGGTTGCTATGCACGGAATGCAAACTGTCTATCTGTAAAGCAAGATCTTTGTCCGTAAGTACCAGTTCATACGACAAAAGAAACACGACCAAAACTAATAAGTACCTCCTTCTGGCACTTAGCCAACTCCATCTCCAGATTTGCAAGCGCTGTTTCAGAGGACTGGTGACGCCTCACTGCATCAGCTATTTGTTGTCGCAGATTGCTTAACTTATCAGACAAGGTAGAAAGCTCATTCTCTGCATTTCTAACAGCTTCTGCAGACACACTGGCGCTTCGAATGCATGTACCCATCTTACCACCACGGGGTTTACTTCCCCCTCCACTCATGGTTCCAGATTTTTCAAAAAGTGCTCCATCAAGTGTTACAACACGTCTAAATTCTCTATTTCCACTGTAGGCAATTCGTGTTGCCTGAATGTTGAACATAAAAGTGATTACATGACAGGTCATCAGGACTAAGATATCTTTCTGACAAAAATAAGCCTTGCCAAAAGTTCAATTATTTCCAATCTCGGGCCACTAACTTACAGGACCTTCATAGGTACTAATTAAGCCAAGAGACAGAGCCAAAAAGAAAATATTTGCAGTTGTGCAAAAAAAACCAAATCTAAGATACATGAGATATCACAAATTTATCATTACCTGATCGAGATTCTCTGCTACAACAGTATTTCCAAGTGCGGCATAAAAAGCAAGCTTCATTCTCTCATCTTGGACTTTGATTAGGTCAAATAGACGTGGAACTCCTTCTGGAGTGCTTACCTTCTCCTTCAGTTTGTGGAGAAGACCAACTTGCTTTTCCTTCATTTAGGATAAAAACAAGTTAAACAAAATAAGCAATTTTGTAAGGCATAATAGAAAATTACCTAACTATCAACACTTTCCTTGCCAACTCTGCAGGCCTACCTACCAGCACAATTGAGGCTGAAGAAAAACTATTCAAAGAAGAGTGATGTGTGTGCATTCAAGGTGATGAAAACAGATTGAGAAAGGGAGCAGGGGCTGAATAATCAATCTCAACGGGATCGGGGAACTGCTGTATTGCCAAACTAGCAGCATCAGCTGGTTCAGCCAGCACATAATAAAAACAACAGTTGTCTAAAGCAGCATCTGAGAGAGGAGGGTTAATAAGCAGTTGGTACCAATATCATGAAAGTTGCAACGCCTAGTTTCTCTTTCCGGAGTAACTGAACACATGCTTGTGCTGCACTTGTTGTTTCCACCACTATATAGTCAAGTCCCGGACAAGCCGTTGATATAGCAATATCGTACTTTGCTGTAAGGTGTAAAGTTAGTTCAGCATCTGATCTGTTAAAGATTATTTAGCTTTTGGGGAGCAAACAAAAAACAGCTACAGAATCATTAGATGCATATTCACAATTTCTGGGCCACCCACTTCGATATTCGCTCGTGTCTTTCCTGGTCAGGAGATTAGTAAAATATTTCACGTGCATGGGATTGACTTACCTAAGTTGGGCTTCCTCGACATTAAAAAAGGAACAAAAATCCGAATGCTTGGGACGCTGAAATTCTAAAGTATGAATAGCAAAACAAAAAGGACAATAAACAAGAGTGCAGATTCTGCACTCACTTTCGGTAAACTACAATAAAGCCCCTCAGTCAAATTTCAACAGTAAAGCATAAACGAAGTCAAATATATGTGGAGCAACAAACAACACTAACCGTCAATAGCACCTAAGTCACCCATTCGCCCATATATTCCCTCTATCTGATTCGACCTCTTGGCATGCAAAATCGCCTTCAAAACTGATCCTTCACTCTTCTCAAAATCCATAACAGACTTAAGTTGAGTAACCTTTTCTCTTGCAGATTGTTCAAGAGGGATCAGTGTTTCTTGTTCTCTAATGCATTCCTGCAGGTAACTTAAAAGTTTGAGCAGTATGTGAAAGAACACAAAAGAAATGCAATGGCAATCATAATACAAACTTGCTCCAATCTTCGAGCTTCTGAGACTTCCATCCTTTTCTTCTGGATATCCTCTCTGATATTAGCAATGTTTTCCGTTCTTCTTTCGATCTTTCCCTTGATGTCATCCATCTGCTTTTGAGCATCCTCAAAAGCAGAACGATGAGCTTCATGCTGTGAGAAATAAATATATAACTTAGCCAAAATTTTACATACCCAAACAAAAATTCTTTCTTGACCTCTCCTTTAATTGCTCAAAGCACAATAATCCATAGAACAAGACATCACGGTGAGCAGGGACATTTTTCCCACATCATTTCTAATCCCCCTCCAGTAAGTTAAAATGAAATTTCTCCTCAATGAAAAATGATATCATTTCTTATCTTTTTGACTAACAACTCTTGTATCTCCTAGAGTCATTAGCTGCTGCAGGGGCTTAAGCTTCAACTCAGAGATTGATATTTCCAGCAACAATGCCATCTATTGAATTTGTAAGTGGATAGCACATCACCTTCTCATGAAGAAGCTTGCTCGCAGAACATGCGACGTCAAGTTTTCCCTTATGTTCGATCAGTTGTTTTTCCCAAGGATCTAATTCAGCACGAACTTTTGCAAGCTCAGAACGAAATTTCTCAGTTTCCACTGCTTGCCAAAATCATCAGAAGAAAAAAAAAAGGTTTAGCAAAGCTCATCAGCTTTGAGCATGAAACTCCAAGAGAAATATGATTGCAAGTAGGGGTTATATCTTCATCAAATAAGTACTCCATCTAACCCATTCTATCGCAAAATAAGAAATGCAGCATGTCCACCCAAGCAATGTTGGAGCGGGGGCTTTTGCTACTTAACCAATTAGATCACATTATGAATAAATTGGCCGAAACTAACTTCATCTTCATGATATTCCAGTTTAATTTAGACACTGCTGAGTGTCTCTCTCACATGAATTTGAACCGACAAAATCCTAAGTCATTAAATTTGATACTTAATCTGTCATTAGATCAGAAAGCTCATAAGAAAGAAGCTACAAGCTTTCCCAATTTCAAATGACTACATTATTTCTTAGACTGATTATCGTCCTCGTGTAACTTAACACAGAAAAAGAATTTGTGAATATGCACACAGCTCAGGAGAGCACTAGATATTGCACTAGAAAACTATGCCATATGCAAGGTTCAAGCTAACAAAAAGTGAAAAATTACCCTGAAAGTTCTCTTCGACTTTCTCCAGAACTGCAGCTTCATCAGACAACAGCCTTTCCAATTTTGGAATATTACCCTCGAGTTCTGGAATTGCCTTTGCTGAATCCTCACACGTCTTTTTTAAACCTTCAATTTTCAACGCATCCTAAAGGAAGGAACAGGTGAAATGTCAAATCATGCTTAACGTGTGTAAACTACGTGTTTCCTACCTTTTCAAGTTTCTCCTCAACTTTCTTGATCTTTTGCTTCTTGTGCTTCAAACCTTCCCGATACTGAATATCTTGATTTTCAAACTCCTTGAACTCATCCTTACAGACACGTAGATTATTATCCAACTCCTGATCATCCATAGACAAACCCAATTGCAAATATTCAGAAGAACTGAATGGGAAAAAAATTTCAGCAGTAACCATCATATTGCAATGAGTGTGCACGCTTCCTTCCTCATATAGGCGGAAAAACAAGCTGATATGTGGTGCTTCGAATTGTTAGTCAGGACCCATGCGGAGCATACCTCTTGTCTGTTCAAATACTTCTGGTGCACCGCCTCGAGCTCCTTCAGTGTCTTGTTGCTTTCTCCAATTTTCTCCCTAGAATAAAAATCCCAAGACCCAACACAAAAGTGTGAACTTTGGATACTGACACGGACATAACGAAGCAAGCAGATATACCTTTGTCTACTCAAATTTTCTTCTAGGCTGGAGAGGTTTGTTTGCATTTCAACTATTTTGGCATTGCTATCTTCATAAGCCAATGTTGTGGCTTTCTCTTGCCATTTCATCAGAGACAACTCCCTCAGCATGTAAGATTCCGCTTCATTCTTCACGTCCTATTGCAAAGACAATAATAAAATCCAGTACCATGTCAAGACCACGAAACCTAAGATTTTTTATGCCCAAAATATATTGTGTTACCTCCAGGCTGTCTCTTTCTTTCTCTGCCAGCTTAACCATTTGCACTACCCCAGATCTCTTCTCATTCAGGGACTCCAGCCTGCAATGTTGATCATTGCACGTGTCGTTGTCAGTCAGAACATTACTTAATTGTGCAATGCAATGGAAACAGATGAGTGGCCCAACACATTCAGCGAACAAAGGATAGAGGCACAAGTCAGGTAATGGTGGCACACATCCAATGTATTCCACTGTATAAAAATGGAGCACTGCATCATCCTGACTGTGCAACTTCATAGGCTGTAGGCACTGACTTGCTATTCCTCAGCACAAAGCCACAAATCATAGCCTATATTCTATCATTCAAAATAGTACTTTCCTATTAAACATAACGGGAGATCATTTACACCTATGAAGAAAGGTGCATCAAGAAAAATACTCCATATTGAAACCCATAAAATGTAAGATAATGAGAGTGCGTAGTCATTCAAGTTCCGAGATGAAGTACACACTCTTTGAATGATTCCTCTATTTTCTCGATGTATTTGTTGGTTCCAATAATGTCTTCGAGATACTCAAGAAAACCTTCATCATGGGGTCCTTGGGCCTTCGGCTTCATTAAGGAAATCTGCTCAACTTCACCCTGATGACAGAAACCACGAAGTTAGTTCCAGTTTGCATTAAGCTCAACTGCAATATTTTGTAACAGGATCGACCTGAAGAATCAAGAAACGGTTGTTGTCCAAGTCCACTCCTTTCCCTCTCAATAATTTAGTGACCTCGGTGAAGTTACTCGAGCGGTTATTAATGTAATACTTGGAGGAGTTGTCTCGAAATGCAACCCGGCTTATTTCAAAGTCACTTCCTGGAAGAGCTTCATATCCACCGTCTTCCTGGAGTTTTGAAAAATGATTATATCAGAAACAATTCAACACTGCGACACTGCAACAAACCGAGGCTCTAATTACTTATCTCCAATCGTCAGTGATTGGTGTAAAAAGTATCCGCTTCCTATGTATCCCAATTGCTCGAGTAACAGATAAAACTAACAACCTTATCCTGCAATCTATATTGGATATGAAACATGGCGAGGGCAAATAGCAGTACGAGATGGAAGTCTTTGTTACCAAATCCACAATTTCCTGAAACCAAACGGAAACGCCAGCACTGTCAAGATTCTGGTGATTAGTTGAGTTGTGGATAAGCTCCGAAACCTTGTTGAGCCTCATCTGCAGGGAGAAGCCGCCCAGAATTTCCATAAATGCAAGATCAATTCAACAATACAATTGTTGAAAAGCTTTGTAAAATTCAGCTTCGAAGAGCATGCATCTGCAAATGTACCTGCTTTGCTCTCTTCCCGAACACGAAAAGCATAGCATCTATCACATTGCTCTTCCCGCTCCCATTCGGTCCCACTACGGCTGAAAAGCTCTGAAAAATCCACAACCCAGAACTCAAAGGTCGGGTTCACGAGCCACAGAACTCTTTTGCTCATTGTCAAATGCATAACATGGGTAATTAGATGAAGGGGTGCGATCCTAACATCGCTAGCAATGGGAATCCCTCAGAAACTTCGACTTTTACCGACACACGCGAGGCGAAAACCCCCGCTCCTTCGCAACGGAAAAACCAACAAATTCCAACGGTGGAAAGAGCTTGGAACCCTAACCTTGTGAAAAGGGCCGACGCGCTGCTCGCCGGCGTAGGACTTGAAGTTCCTCATCACCATCTCCTTGATGAACAGCCTCGGCGGGCCGCTCCCCCTCGACGGCGGCGGCGGCGGCTTCCGACCCGCCGAGCCCGGCTCGCGGGCCGTCGCGCCGTCCCCATTTTCCATCCCCATACAAGCTCCGATCCGAGCTCCGCCGCCGCCGCAACCAATTCGAAAGCGCTCCCGGCGTTCGATCGGCCGGCGGGGGGGCGTTGGCAAACCTCGGCCTCCGAGGAAGAGAGAAACCGGCGACCTGCGCGACGATGTCTATACGGTGGCGATTCTCGATCTGTCCGAATCGTATCGAATCTCTCTCTCTCTCTCTCTCTCTCGTAACCCCGACGCAAGCGGGGATTTCGAAGCGGAAAGAAATCGGGGAAAATGGCGGGAAAGCGATCCGCTTTTTTGAATTGGGGGCCGCGATGTGGGCTCGACGGGATGGGGCCCATAGGCCCAAAGTTGAGGCCCAAATTGAATTGGGCTTTCCGTAGCATGTGGGCCGTTTTAGATCGGTCTCTCAGATCACCACGGCTTATTGAAACAGAACGGTCCGAAGAACCATCTCTCTTGAGTTCGAAATCAAGACATCTTATTAGTAAAGAGTTTTTTTTTTCCCTCCCGTCGTCGCGAAACACGCGATGATCAAAATGGAATTTTTCTTCGGCCCGGCCCGCCGTCGCCCGAAGCTGTTTTGGCCTTGATCGTGGGCGTCCTAATATGTTAGAAACCATGCAGGTGATGCCGCGTTCGAACGGCGTGAAAATGTAAAAATTGGAATTCGACAAGGATATACTGCACCAAAATTCGGCACGGAAGAGGCCGGTGTTATTATTGAGGTTACAGAACTCTGCTAAGGTAAAATATAACGAATATTCAGTTACCTGCACGTAAATTGAACGGGTTGGTAAATTTAATGTGCCTCAATAAATGTTGAGTTCATTCGACGATTTATGGACCCACGAGCAACTATTACCCATGTCAATGAGCATCGTGCTTGAGTTACACATAACCCCCCCCCCGACACTACTCCTCTTTCAATGGGATGGCGAGCGAGATCTGTTTATGTATAGTCCCTCTCGATTCACATATATCCACGCGCTCACTAGATATATCACCGATGATATCGGGTACCGTAATAAGAAGCAATGTTCCCTTTACGCCATGTCGGGTCCGCTCCATCGAGTGCACCTAAGCCCGCATTCCCTCAACGGGACGAGAGGGCCGGCTTTCTCGCGCCCTCGACCCAGTTATTATCTCTAGCGCTTAGTTATCCCTCCTAGGCCCTTTTTAATTATGCTACTTGATGCCATGCCAAGGACGCGGAAATCAAATCTCGACCGACCGAATCGGGGAGCGTTATCCAATCCATCCGACTCGCGATCCTCTCAATTCCACAAAACGCGAATGCTGAAAAAAAAAAAAAAAAGAAGAAGGGGGTTAAAAAGGCGAGAGAGTTGTCATCTCAAAATCCACCTCGCAACGTGACATCTCCCACATTGAAATCCCTAGAAATGAGGAAGATGTTGGGTCTTGGGTGGGGGCGTGAGGTGCCATGTCCTTATACTAGCATCTGCTCCTCAACAGTTTCGCTACAGCTCTCGCGCGCCCCCTTTGGGACCGGTCGCTTTGCCCCCACCCCACCACCCGAGAGGTGCGGAAAAAAAAAAACAACCCTAGTTGTTTCTGTCGATGTTATGATTTTGGTAACCCTTTTTTTTTTTGTATCGATTTTTAGCTATTTTCGGTTAACTTCCGGGTGTGATTGGAAAGATATCTTGATCGGCTGAAATCAAGGGTGAGGTGATTTGGCTAATGCAAGATCCTCGAGACGGGGAAATCGTCGCCTTCGTCCAAGATCTATTATTCGAATGCCAATTCATTTCTAAACTTTAAATTTTCGTTAAATTTTACCGTTAAATTGCTGAGTCGAATAACAAGATATACCCATTTAGGGTTTTACAGCTCAGTTCATCGCAAATTTATCAATTCGCGATTTTTCGTGGTATTAATCCAACTTAACGAAGGGTAAAATTGTCACAGGTGTTTTCTGAACTTTAAATTTTAATTAAATTTTACCATTAAATTACTGAGTTGGATGACAAGGTATACCCATTTAGGGTTTTACCGCTCAGTTCATCACAAATTTATCAATTCGTGATTTTTCGTGGTATTAATCCAACTTAACGAAGGGTAAATTTATCGCAAGTGTACGAGTGTGAAATTTTTCGTGATATTAACCCTAAATATATATGAAGGGTCCATGGTAACTTAAAAGAATGGTCCATCTTCATAAAGTGTAAAGAGCAAACATTCTCTAGCAATTACTATATGCCATGTACATGTAGCTTTGCACAGTGAAACCATCGTTTTCTTTTTCACGAGAACTAGTGTTCCTTCATCATTTCACATCCACTATCGAAATGAAAATCGGCCACCCGTGTCTGAGAATCTACAGCGGAGACAATTAAATATGCGCGCGCATATATATATATATATATAGTAGAAAATCTATATGAAGCTTTCTACATTTAGTCCGGTACGAAAATTGTGGTAGAATACCAACTGGGTGCAATTGCAATTATCAAATTTTGCGAGACTCATATGTTTGCGGAACATCTTGTCTATGTGAATTCATGTGATTAGCGTTTGACTGTGTAAAAAGAAAATTATCATTACAGCGCAATGAAAAGGTCACTATCGAAATCTACACCAAGATGGATTAAAAAAAGGTGCAAAAAGAATGACTTTGAATTTATGCCGGAAACATCAAACGTGGTATAACCGGGTCAGTTCTATAGAAAAACATTTACGCATTAATTTACATCGGGGACAAAGTAATGGTAAATCGTTCTTGTTTTGTTTTTTACCTTTTATGGAGAAACCCCTTTACGAACGAGATGGGGTTGCCATGCATGCTTTTTTACCGCACGCCGCAAAAAAGCTACCGTGCATGCCTCACCTTGACTCGGTCCATTCCATCTCTTCCTTTGTTTCTAAAGAATGGTAAATTTGGAGTGATTGGTTTGAGGTTCGCTTCCCAATTTTTTGAACTTGAAATCTTCCGTGTAAGACCGTGAAACCGGCTAATTCCTTTTTTTTTTTTTTATTGTGGGTTTCGTTAATTTTATTCCTTGGCACGACAAGATTTTCTTGTTAGTTTACCAAACGGCGAGAAGTAAAGCGATTCATTCTACAATCGAAACAAATAGCAATCGAGAACAGAAAAGAAGAGCAACAAAACTCCGAGAAGCCAAAAAAACCCGATTCAAAACAAACAGATATAGAAAAGCAATTTGGAGGTGTCCAACTCATCCCTTAGTCAAGCAAAAAATGAGTTACTAAAGCAACGGCTGAAACCCCCGTCCGCCAAGAGCAATAATTCTCAAAAGGATGGACCTGTAAAGCGAAATAAGCAACGGGAATTTCGATATGTAAGAGTAAAAAAGAGAGAATTGAGGTTATCTCGGTCAAGTTCCGCACTTCGGATCGAGAACAAAACCTGAACTTGTTGGGTAAGATGGGTTCGATCCGATTCCGGGATCTACACCGGACCGTTGCTCGCCCTCGTATAATGTCCTCACTAGATGGTATTTAGATTAGAAGTCCACGAATTCGCGAGCCTCGATGCGACGGTCAGAGTTAAAAGAAATACGGTCATCGATGCTGCTGCTGAATGATTGGGGTTTTTCTCGTGTCGCGAAAACCCGGAAGAGCAAAACGAAAGAAAGGAAACCATTCATCTGCTTGCATTTCTATGATTTTTTTACTCCTCTCTATTTTTGGTTCACTCTTTCTAATCATTTTCCTCGCCTTGAAAATACATATGACGAAACAGGCAGGCGCCACCAAGGAAGTCAGTGCAAACTCTCGCCAGACTGGCGCTGGTTGACGCGTATTAATAATTTCAGATCAACAGCTTAAAACTTGCAACCTTCTCCCACCTTTTCATTGAAAGCAGGATAAAAGTCGCAAAAATAAAATCTAAAAATTACATTTACCACGACACATTTTCTTCTAAATATTTTTCCGTGATACCAAAAATTTTGAACTTGCATCTATACATACGGTACTTTACCTTCCGTCAAAATTATATCGATGAAAAATCACTAAAAATCTACTTATACGGACGCCAGAAGGTGCGTAACATTGATATGATACTTATGTGGCTTAAGTGAAACAAAAACGACGCTATTTTGATTGAAAAATTATTCGACGAAGGGCAAATGTTTCACGTCAGCATAAATTTAAGGTTTTTGATGTCGCGGGGAAAAAAGTTTGTAACTAACGCGCCGCGGCGGTTGTAATCGCTAAGTCTTTTTACCACGGTAAATGCGTTGCATAATTAGCGGTTTTTATTTAGCTTTTTTCCCATTTATTATTCTGTTTCAAGTCGGCCGCAATAGAGCGACGGGGGGGGGGGGAGGAACCGCGCTAATCGCGAAGGGGGGCCGCGCGAGCGACCCCCGCCCCGCCCCGCCCCCACGCGGCGGCCCGCGGCTGCCGGGAGGCGCCACGTGGAGGGGGCGGAATTAACACGTGTCCGCGCTAACAGCATGTGTTTTCGCAGCCCCTAATTCGCGTGATTACGTGGGAGGAACCGGGGGGACGGGATGACATGACACCCGTGGGGGCGGGGGCCTTATCATCAGGGGAGGTGGTGGCGGGGTCTGGTGGTAATTCCGGGGGACCAGGGAGGGGCATTTCGGGGAATGCGGCCTCCCTCGCTCGCGAGCTAGCTAGCTGTCGCCCGGGTGGGGGGGCTTTGCTCCTCTCGTTTCGTGTCAGAGCTTTTAATGGGAGGGGGAGTCTCTCGCGCGTCGCGGCGACGAAGCGGCGTCGTTTCGGGGAGAAATCTGCGTCGAAGGGTGTGGGGTGTGGGGGGGGGGTGTTGTGGGCACGACACGGAAGCCTCTCTAGCCGACAAAAATACCTATGTTGGAAAATGCTAGGGAGGTCGAGGATGTAAATGACCTTTAGAACCTCTCTCCGGATTTTGGTGCATTTGACTCTCCATAATGACAATGCCGTCGGTTTTTGTCCTGACGTGACACATGGTTGGTTATGCTGAGCTCCTCTTTTTCCCCGGGTGGTGCTGCTGTTGCTACGTGCAAATTGGTTGAAAAGGTTGGGGGGGGAGGGGAGGAGATTGGGTAAATTAACGGGCAGCTCTCTCTTCGCGGGTAAGGTGTCTCGCGCGCCGCCGATCGATGTTTGCATGAACCGCGACGATGGTCAGTGTTTTCCCCCGGGCATTCCGAGCGGGAGGCCGTCCCGGTCAAAAAGAGAGGGCCGGAGGCTGACGCACTCGCCGCCCGTGAGATGATAATGTGCCGCGAGTTAGAAAGGTTCTTTTTTTTTATTCCTTTCCCTAAACGAGGTAACGAATGTTCGCGGTACGAGGCGCGTATGCTCCTCGCCGTGCACCTTTCCGTGCGCAGCGGTAAGGCGTGACTTTTTAAGCTTTGGTCGTGCTGGACAATGTAAGTAACCCGCGTCGGAATTCCGGTTGATAAGATGGCCGGTGAGTTTGAGCCCATCGATATATCTTCCAACATAAATTTTTACTTGAACAGTAACCATTGAATTAGACGTTGTCTTATATATGAATAGGCATACGGCTTTACTGGCAAATGGATTGGGCAATGATGCCAATGAGTACCAAGTCGGCGGTTCGATTCCTATGAGCACCGCATATACATGTATATAAAAGAGACGAGCGAGACAAAAAAAAAAAAGGGAAGAATTATACGCCGTTTCATATATCATCTCACGTAACATCGATTGGATTATGTGGGGTTATTAGCGTGTCTTCAAACTCGATCAAGGCATATAAAAGCGGCGGCGGAGGCGGCGGCAAGGTGCCGAAGGCTCAAAGCCAATCGGGGAGTTCCTCAAACGCTTTACGGCGGGGCAAAAGGTAAAAAAAAAAAAAAAAGACCCCCACGTCCACAACACGCACGAGGACTATCCGTGTGAGACGGGGGGTCGTTCGCATCGAGACCACGCCCCCGCGTACTTCCCCTACGTGTCTTCTCGAGTCGCGAAATCTCGATCGCTTTTACCTCCGGACAAACGACCAAATCCGAGTTAGTGCCGGTAAAATTAGACGCGCGGGGCACCTTGCGGAGCGGATGATTGGGTCAAAAGGAAGTAAGTAAACCCCACGAGAGTCCTTTTTTTACTTATCATGACGAGTGAAAAAAAGGATATACAGGGGAAAAAGATCAAAAGGGTTTTGGGTCGGGTCGCGGTACGGCGGGAATGCGGTCCCGGCCCGGGCTAGCCCCCCCATATACTGTAAAATTCTCACGCACCACCACGACCTCCGCCCCCGCTTCAAATCGAAAGGTGGGGGGTTACGACAGTCATCGGACAGAATCGCCGGGCCCCGCCGCCTGGCGCTTTTAAAATTTCCTCCCTCTTTTTGAACTCCCACGTTTTTCCACCGCCACCACAACCACAACCTCCACCACCACCACCACCACGGTGGGTCTCTGTCATTTATTCCCCGAGTCAACTCGGGACGCCTCCGACCGAGTCACGTGCACTGACCCGGCATTCATTCCCCGTGTAAAAGCTCGGACGGACCTCCTCCTCCTCCTCCTCCTCCTCCCCTCACGATCGTCGCCCGAGTCGAGCAGAAGAGAGTCCTCGCTGTTGGGTCCATTTCGAGATTGTGGGGAGTGTGGCGATAGCAACGGCGGTAGTGGCGGTAGCAGAAGTCAGAGAGAGAGAGAGAGAGAGAGAGCAAAGCCGAAGGGAGCATATTTATTACAACAACATCTAACCCCAGGTGGGGTCGGGGTGAGGGAGACTTAACCATGGATTAGAAACCTCGGGTTAAAAAAGGGGCCGAGGCGGGTTAAGAAAGCACAACCACAAAACCTATCAGATTTTTTTTTTTTTATTATCAACAGTTCTACACACACAAACACCCTTCTCTCCCTCCTCCTCCTCCTCTTCCATCATCATCATCTCCTCCTCATCATCCACCATCATCTCCTTCTTCTCCTTCTCCTTCTCCTTCTCCTTCTTCCTGGTGTTCTGTTCTTACTAAACCTAAAGACACCAGAGAAGCTAATTATGCTCCTTGATCTCTCTCTGTCTCTCTCTCTCTGCTAAATCCTGAAGCTCTTTAATGGGTGCAGAAATGGGTTCTCTTCAAACCCTGACTTTGACCACCCTCCTTCATCACCATCTTCTTCTCCTTCATTTTCATCTCCCCTAAGCTTGAGCTTGCTTCTGGTTCTTTCGTGTGTCTCTGTTTCATATATATATACTTCTGAAACCCTAGATGTTAGAGCCATGGACATGACCCCGACCAACACTTCCACCAACACCGCCAGCACCAAGTCCCCGGAGCCCGAGACCGAGACCCCGACCCGGATCCAGCCCCCCAAGCCCCTCTCCTTCAGCAACGGCGTCCTCAAGCGCCACTCCCCCCACCACCTCTGCTCCCCCGCCCCCGCCGCCGCCGCCGCCGGCCCCGTCGCCTACAAGAAATGCCTCAAGAACCACGCCGCCAGCCTGGGCGGCTACGCCCTCGACGGCTGCGGCGAGTTCATGCCCTCCCCGACCGCCAACCCCTCCGACCCCACCTCACTCAAGTGCGCGGCCTGCGGGTGCCACCGCAACTTCCACCGCCGCGAGCCCGACGACCCCGCCCCCACCGCCTCCGCCGTCATCGAGTACCAGCCCCACCACCGCCACCACCCGCCCCCGCCGCCCCCGCCCCCGCACCACCACCACCACCCCCACCACCACCACCCGCCGCGCAGCCCCAACTCCTCCTCCCCGCCGCCGATCTCGTCCTCCTACCACCCGTCCGTGCCGCACATGCTCCTCGCACTCTCCACCGGCATCTCCGCCGCGCCCGAGAACGCCGCGGCGCCCCAGGGCCCCCCGCCGTCCTCCGCGGCCGCGATGGTGAGCCCGAGCGGCCACCACCCGGGCACGCGGAAGCGGTTCCGGACGAAATTCACCCAGCACCAGAAGGAGAGGATGTATGAATTCGCCGAGCGAGTCGGGTGGAAGATGCAGAAGCGGGACGAGGAGCTGGTCCAGGAGTTCTGCGCCGACGTCGGCGTCGAGCGGAACGTGTTCAAGGTATGGATGCACAACAACAAGAACACCTTCGGCAAGAGGGACGTCAATGGCGACGGCAACAGCAACGTCAACAGCCTCAGTCTCGGTAACAACACTACCATCCCCACCACTCATCACAACCACAACGGCTTGAGCAACGACAACGACAACACCAACAACAGCCACCACCGCGGCATGAGCAGCAACGACGATGACGACGACAACAACACCGTCGTAATTGGCGGATTCAGCAGCGACAATCACCCGACGTCGTCGGGTCACTACAACCGCCACCATGATAGCGGAGCTCATGTGGGCACTAATGGGTCGTCTTCTTCTTCTTGAATCTTTATCCCCTGAAGCTCATCACATCTCGTCCTGATCCTGATCCTGATCCTTCCTTCCTTCTTTTTAGCAAGATAATAAGTAATGTTTAGAGAGGTAGAGTAAGAACTTGGGGTTATTAATCAGTTGCTTCTTTCGTTTCTTCTTTTTTTGTTTCTTAAATTTTCCGTTCCTCCTTTCTTTTCCATCTTCTTCTGATTAATGGAATCGCCATGCCGAGGATAACCTGGAGAAAAAGGAATTCGAGCCAGAGGGAATTTATTTTTGCTTTCTAATCCAAGACCCCTTTTTCTCGATTCACATTCGCGCTGATCTCTTCTTTTATATTCATCATGTTCGCCCCGCCGAGATTCTTCGGGCAAAATTCAACCTCGGTGCGGGGATGTTTGGGTCGCGGGTGTCATGTAGTACGCTGACGATGGGAGCTCTATATCCCAGTGGAGAAAGACTCGCGACTGAAGAGGATAAATATTAAATTTTCAGGCAGCGGGGAGGGATTTCAATGGCTATGGAGAAGGATAAGAGTGAGAGAGAGAGAGAGAGAGAGAGAGAGATAAAGATGATTTAAGATTTAGATTAGAATAATAGGTTTCTTTTTCCTTCTCGTCTGATCTTGTCCGAAAGATAGGAGCAAAAAGCGTAGGTACGCATGCGCGCACACGCGCGCGTATTCGGCGGTGGGATTTGGTGCCGGCCGCATAATCATATTCTAATCCACTTGAAGCGGCTTTAAGCATCGCTTCCTTCTTTTCCATCTCCTGAAAGAAATGGGTTTAAGCTTACGCCAGCTTCTTCTCATTATTATACGATAAAAGAAAAAACGGTTTCCTCTCCTTTCCTCTTTAGATCTCCATTTCCAGGAACAGAATCTGGTCTGATCTGGGTGGTTGAATGAAGTTGGTGATCTTTAAATTTAATACCCAAAAGGATTAATTTGAATAAAGAAGGGAACCCCACTCGGGAGGGGCGCCTTTCTCTCCCCCGAGTGGAACGAACCCGAATCATTCTTATTTGCTCCTAAAGCAAAGTTTTCTTAAATGTGTTTAGAAGGAAACCCTAGGTTTAGCCCTAGCCTAAAGACTTGAGCAGCAATGCAGGGGGGGTAATCGATATCTTATTCGGACCTAATGGATAGAGAGTTCTGGGGGGTAGTTGAGGCTCTCGAGGGGGTACAGCTTCAACTGTTCTTGCTCTATGATTTCACTTACCTTTTAAGGGAAGGAGCGAAAGATGTGAGAGGAGGGGGAGAGAGAGAGAGAGAGAGAGCCACCTCAACTTAATCATTAATAATTGCATGATGATGATGAGGAACGAAAGTGGGTTTTTAATTAGAATTCAGTGTACCTTCGCTTTGGGTCGTTTGCTCCCCACATGGGCGTGTTGTGTTTCTTGGAGTTTGGTGGGGGGAGATATTTGGAAGGGCTTATGAAGTCGGGAATTCTTGGATTTGAATCCGGGTCTTAAGCAATGACCGGCGAGGAGGCATGGGATGGGGATTTTGGAGGGGTTTGGGGTTATCGCGCCCCATGAAACACTGCGAGCTGAGGAGGTTAGATATGGACATGTGACGTGACCACAGGGGGCCTAATAATTACAGCACTAGCTAGGGATTCTGTGCAGAGTCTCGCAAGATTTACCTACTTTTTTCTTCGTTGTTTGGTCGGATTCTGCGCGCATTATAATAATAACAGCCAAGAAGGGGAAGTCGGGAAGCGTTCCGGGCCGAGCGCCCCCGTGTACTGTAGCGAGAGACTTTCGCGAGGCGAATCGGTTTCTCGCCCGAGCAAAATCACGCGCGAGGAGGCCATCCAGCGTTTCATCTTTTGATGACCGTAAGGGACGGACAAGGCGCTTTTCTTTAGGGGGCTTTGGTAACGAGAGTCTTGCTGGTTTTGGAATTCGGGACTGCACTGGCGTCATAGCACATCGCTTGTGCTCGGAGATGCGGCTTTTGATGGGGATCAAATTTTTGCTACGAGCGGCGAATTTTCATCCGATGGGGAGGGAAGACGAGATGATTAAAAATGGGAGAATGAGGCGGAGTGGTTGTGCTGAAATAAATAGGACAATGGCCCCAACTCTGCCACGCATGTTAAATGTTGCAGGTTACCGTAATGAAAGGCTCTTTAGAGAGAGAGAGAGAGAGAGAGAGAGAGGGTCTGTCATCCGTGTGCGTGTGTGATCAGCTCCCCATCCATGGACGTGTACAACGCTCTGTCCCTCCCGGTCGGCACAACGACTCTCTAAGTTTTCAGGGCAAAATTATTTTTGTCCGAGCAATGCGACATTGTAATCTTTGACAGCAACGAGTCTCGTTTTTGGGTGCTCAGAAATTCTTGAAGATACGTTTGGTAGTTTCGATTTTTACGGTAACATGAGTATCGGCCTTCGTATACGCGCGGACGTGACATTTCCCCCGTATTTTTTTTCTAGGGGGCGAATGTAGGCATCAAAAGGGTCAAGGGGGCTGGCCGGGGGGGCCGTAGTCCCTCCCGGTGATCGATTGGTGTCTCGAGTTAATTTTTGCAAAGCGCGCATTATGATATATGCGACTTCATGCGAAAAATTTTATGTTGGCTACCCTCGAGTTAGAGAATTTGCGAATGTTAAAACTCATTTTTCATTCTAAGTTTTTGTGTATGGGCATGAGAATTTCAAACGATAGTTAGGTGAATTTGCCACCCAAAACTTACGTGCCGAGGGGAGAAAAGAAGAGAAATTCTGAAATGAGGTAGGAAGGGGTATCCCGAAAGCGTACGTGCTCGATGAGCAGCGCCATCAATTCTCTAGCGATTCAAATTTTCAAAATACCCAAATAATCGAAGCGTTTTGTCAAACGATAGTTAGGTGAATTTACCATCCAAAACTTACGTGCCGAGGGGGGAAAAGAAGAGAAATTTTGAAATGAGGTAGGAAGGGGTATCCGGAAAGCGTACGTGCTCAATGAGCAGCGCCATCATTTCTCTAGCGATTCAAATTTTCAAAACACCCAAATAATCGAAGCGTTACGTCAAAATAAATTTATTAGAGCCGACCTAGCTACGCGACGCGTATGACTCGGAATCCAGATAAAAAGGTTACGCCCGCGCATGCTCAGCGATAAGATAGGATTAAGATGGGGGGGCGCACCATCAAATCACAATCACGAGGTGGACGACGCGACGATTAGCAGTCGCGGGTTATTGCTTGAGGAGGTGGTTAAACTCCCCGATAATCTAATCATATCATCAAGAAGCCACAAACTTTCGAACTCTCGCGAACACACTTTGGCTTGGTGTCCCCACACAAACACGGGGCACTGCTCTAAGGGCACCATCTAGGTTTTGAAATTGAAAGTAGTGGGAATCGGATTTTGACGTCCGAGCTTTGTCAATTAGTTGTTTAATTTTGGGTACATTCTATCTAATCTCAATTCATTTTGCTAAGTATGGTTAAAGCTTTTATTGGGCAAGGGTCCACGTGGGTCACGCCAAGCTCCCCGCCCCAAAAGTGAGCAAAGGAACAAAAACTCCAGCTAGACCTGTTTTGGCTAGAGACACACCGAGCCCTATTTGGGGTCTAAGCTAAGGTACTAACTTTCATGCATTATTATTATTATTATTATAATTACCACGAAATTGTCGAAAATCAATAATTCTTTTCGAAACCCTAAAATTATTAATAAATAATTTCGACCCTTTTGTGCGTGCACGGGTGCGACCAATCCCGCTTCGGATCCGTAGCGTTCTCTGCCGCACCACCACAGTGTCACTTCACTGAAGCATCATATGATTTGATATGACACGGCAAGAGCCGAAGAGGGCAATCGAGAAGAAGAGAAAAACACACGAGTTTATTTTTCATTCGGGGGGGTTCAATTAATTATATTGCGAAGGGATAATCTCGGGTCGGTCGGTCTCGATTTTGTGGATTTGGAGCTGTGATTGGTGGGATTTCGGGGTCGCAAGTCATTCCGATAATGATCTCAATCAGGCAGGGTGTCCAAAAAAGTCTTTACGGTTCGGGGGGGAGGGGATAATTAGCCATCCACATCTCTCCCTTCTTCAATCAAAATTTAAGCGACATTTGACTCGGAAAGGAATTCCTTCTTCGGGGGTAGGTCAAATTTTCCTTGGATTGCATGTCAAATCAACTGTTCCATCCGACCCCCCTCCTTTTTCTATAACATTATTAAATCTTATCTAATTGAATTATTTAGGATTAATACGACGAAAAATCTCAAACTGGTACACACGCAACAAATTGATATATCCGTGATAAATTTATCATCCGTTTGAATATATGATTGATACCGCTAAAAATTACAAACTGGTAAATCAGTGACAAACAGAGGAGTAAAATCCTAAACCAGTACACCCGTCAACTGTTACATGTCATCCGGCTCAGCAATTTGACGGTAGAATTTAACGGAAACTAACGGAGGGTAAATTTATCACGGATTTACCGGCTTGGGGTAAATTTATCACAGGTGCACCAGTTTGGAGTTTTTCTTAGTATTAATCCTTATATTATTTATAATGTCCCGGCTGAAGTTAACATCTCGCGAGCCACGCTTCAAAATTCAAAAATCGGAAAGAAAGAAAGGAAGGAAAGAAGGAAGGATTACAAATTGAGATGGTGATGGAACACAGCACATACGCAAATTCATGTACACAGTACGGCGGGGCTGCACATGCGTGAAGGTCGCCCCCGGACAAAGACCAAAATAATCTTCGGACGCATGGCACGAACGGTGCTAATGATCTCCCCCATCTCTTTTTTCCATTTTCTTTACTTTCCTACGTATTTAAGGATAGGGAAAATAATGGTGGGGGGTGGGGCGGTGGGGGAAGATGTGAAAAGTCGCCATTTCGATTTGCGATATTTGGGAAGCCTACGCACATCGCTACTTTGGCTCATAGGATTCCCCCTATTTTTTTCACCAAATTCGCAATCCAGCTAGGGCGTCATTATTGAGAGCCCTGCTTCTTGATGTGTACACTTTGTTCCATAAAAGCCTCCAAATTCACAACCGAACAAAAAATTTTTTTTTTTTCTCTAAGGGTCTTGATACCGCCAAAAAGTTCCAAACCGAGCCAATCCACGACCCGCGAAGGAAAAACCCTGAACCGGCACCCGCGACCCAAATCCGCCTCTCGTCGATAGTACCGCGCAGGGTGTCGGCACACGAGACGGATCTGAATGCGAGGAACGACGGATCCGGCATCGAAAAATCCATGCCCGTCGACGCCGCGCGCATGCTAACGGGGATGACGATGGAGGGAGGGTAGGGTTCGATCGGGGATGCCGGTTTTTGGGATTTTCGACGGCATTAGCCCGGAATTCGAAACTAGCAACAACCAAAACGGAATCGCTAATCGAGCGGCCTAACCCCTAAATGGAACCGTAATTCCCAAAGCGGGGGGCAAAGTACGAAGCCCCTAACATTTCAGGAAAGCTCCAGCACGTGAAGAGCGAAAGCACAGGAGCCAGGCCACCCTCTGCGGGGGGTTCCACAATCGTCTCGGACTCGTCCTGCCCTCGCTCCTTGGCAGTTTCCATTTCCAGCTTCTGAATTATTAGGGTTTATTTAATAATAATAAGGTCGATGTTTGGATTTTCTTCCCCTTTCTTTTTTTTTTTTCCTTGTCGAACAAAGATTAGACCCCTAATCGCATCGCCTTGTCGTCTTCTTAGGGGATGAAAAGAAAGGAAAGGAGCTGCTGACACCAGAGACTGCTGACACTTCGCCCTTTTGAAAGCTGGACATCTCCGAGGGTTGACGGGGACATTAGGCGTAGGCATGTGGTTTATGCAGTTTTTGACCAGATGGTTGATCGTGTGAACTTGACGATAAACGTAGCGCTAATTCGTGCAGCTCCTTTGCCTTTCCCTTTAGCTTTTGCGCCCCCGTGGTCCATACCGTTTTTTTTTTTTTCCTTTTTAGGGCATAATTCTCTTCAAAAGAAATACTCGGGCTTTAAAGTCCAATCTCAATTTTGTTCCGAATTTCCTTTTTGCCTTAAAAAAAAAACCCGTAACTTTCGCTCCAGTCTTAAATCTGCCAACATCGCCGCTGGTTTCTTCGGAATTATCGACATCAAAGGCGATTAGAGGTTCGTTATCGGAACCTGCGTCTTCATCGACACCCTCACATTCGTATGGAATCACGACAGCCTCCCGATGTTGATGATCTCGAAGAAACTAGTGGCGATTTTCTTGGACGCGTGGGTAGATTTAGAGCTAGAGCGAAGGTGTTTATGATTTGACCTGAAGTTCGAAATTTTTGTTTAGGGAATTAAATGACCATATGCCTAATTCGAATGCATAAACGAGCGTGGCTTATCAAGGACTAATTATCTCTAAACCTCATAACTCAACACGATGTTATTCTCGCTTGTGGGACCTTGTTCTCACCGGATCACAAAGAGAGAATAATGACGTCACTCCAATCAATCATCACATCAAAAAGCATATGGTTAAAGAATGTGGGAAGCCAATAAATATCCGCACAAACCCTAAACCAAAGTAGTCCTCCCCCCTCTTCTTGGCAATCGAATTGAATTTGGCAACAAAATTCTCTTCCGTTCCCTCGCTAAAAAGCCAAAAAAAAACAAAACAAAAAAAAAACCACGTAAGTTCGGACGAGGAAAATTCCTATTTGATTAAAGCCGCGGGATGAGGAGGGAGGACCACGCAATTATTCGAGGGGGAATAAAGTTTTTTCGAGCATATGGTAATGTGGTCCAAACTTATATCTTCGCGCATCGATGTTGCGATCTCAATCGATTCACTCTCGTCGTGCGTGCCCATGCGAAAACAAAAAATTGACATTTTTTTTTGTTCGCCGTGATCAAATCGAACGGCGAATTGGAAATGCAATTTGCAGCCAACATGCGTCGTCCCCCCCCACTTGATCCTCTGTTCTCGTTATTCGCGCACCCATGAGCCTGATCTCTTCGATTATGCTCGACCCTCTTCGGTTGCGGCGAATAAACCTTCTTAGATCCCTTTCGTGGCGGGCTTAGTCGGAATTGGATGTTCGGGGCACGTCGATATTTCGGCCCGAAAAGTCCAAGGTATCGACTTTACGGGGGCGGCGAAATTCGAACAATCGAAAAAAGCAGATTAATCGCGGGTTATCGGTCCCCCCCGTTACGCAGATTTTGGTCACGGAGAGGACTATAGTGTCGAGAAGAGACGAACCCTCGATCAATTAGTGCGGTCAGTGGCGAACTTCAATGTGTCACAAGTGGGGCATTAATTGAAACATCGCGAAAGAGCGAAGCTGAGCGGAAGGGTTGGTTCGTGTGAGTCCATTGAATTATATACACATTCAAGTTTTCAATTCACCGTGTTCAGAAAAGAGAAAAAGAAATTAAAAAAAAAATGGAAAACCCATCGCGCGGAGAGACGATTGGTGGGAGCCGAAGAAATTGGCTTAAGCCGATTTTCGGGGAAATTAAGGCGAGCGGCGAGGGCGAGCTCCGAGAAGAATTGTTATTTCCGTGTCCTTCTATTCAAAAGATAGAAAAATATAAAAATTTGTGCTGCTCGTTTTTTTGTTCCAAGCTTAATTCTACGCTGCAAATTTATCCCGAAAACAGAAAAGTAAAATCGCGTTGCCAGACGGATCTCTATTTTAAATCTATTTTCGGTAATAAAAAGATTGAAAAATAGAGAAACGGGATGGTTACGATGCGCAGCCTAAGTGACCCGAATTGTTGGATTTAGTCGCCAAGTCGCGCACGTGGCGGGTCGATTTGGGGGG
This sequence comes from Syzygium jambos, assembly GCA_031216235.1. Lineage (NCBI taxonomy): Eukaryota > Viridiplantae > Streptophyta > Magnoliopsida > Myrtales > Myrtaceae > Syzygium > Syzygium jambos. Next base: position 19,457,245 of record CM062228.1, read on the forward strand.
CGAGTCAACAAACGCGAGCCATGTGGGAGAGCACCCCCCCTCCCCCCCTGGCACGAGCCTCGTGTCGCTGGTCGTGTCCTGTTTCGGGAGGTGATGCTGCTGGACCTAACCTCAAAAAAGTAGCAATAATTTCTTACCTAAAAACTGGTTTTCCCCCCCCTTGGGCCTGTCTGGTCGTATTTGTTTTTGTTACTACCAATGTCTTCAGGAGCTCACATGGGATTCCTGATTCGCGCGAACCCATCTCTGCATGCGCGATCGTGTCCACCAAAAAGCTCGTCAAAACTCTTGTATATATCGGGCGATGTTGGTTATCGAATTGGCGAAAGCTTGTGGCGTTTAAGTGATGATAGGCGACCTACGTTTCGCGCCGGTAAAAAGCTCGGCGCTTTACTCGATCGATTTGATCGGGGTTAATTTTACCCGGCGTTATCCGAACAAAAGGCGAGTCAAAACTTGTGCCCGCGAAAAAGCGAAGAAGGTACAGGAAAAGGATCGACCGGGTCGGACCGCCCGTGTCCTGTGTTCGGACGCTGCGTCCGAAAGGATGGGATCCTGATCCCGATTCCTAGGTCGAGGTTCTTGGTTCCCTTGCAGGATGCCGAGGCCAGGGTCTGGGGGGGACGATGCGAGTCCTTAGGGTTTTGGGGTTGCACGCCGCGGGGACTCGGATCGGGACATCGGGTGGGCCACGAGTCGGGGTTGGGGCCGAGGGTTCGACAACTGTTGAAGTCTAGTATATTTTCTTGAAATCCAGCATGTCTACACCAATAACATAGCTCTGTAATGTCGTCGATCATTCAACTCGAGCTTATTTTCTTCCCTTCGTCGCAGGCCCGGACGCGAATGGCGAACAGGTCCAAGACCAACTTTGCAAAACATTATGGGCTTCGGTCCGTCTACGCTGCAATGGATCTCTTATTTGCACCTCCATTCGATGACTATGATCCCAGCTAAGCTAAACTGCTCGCGAACTAGTAAAATTTAGAGTTTCGATGCGCGATTTGCACCTCCATTCGATGACTATGATCCCAGCTAAGCTAAGCCAGACATTTTGACCGAATGTTTTATTGGTGTTTATAACATGATAGCCGATAAAGAAGTGTATACATTTTAGAATGGAAAAAGCAAACTGGAATCCCCGAGGGCCGACGAGAACAGCACGATCATATAATCCGATGTTTAATAAAAAGAAATTATCGATGTTTATAAGGCGATGCGTAGCATATTTTAGACCGGAAAAAGAAAACTCAAATCCCGAGGACCAATGAGAATAATACAGTTACAAAGTTCGGTCAATCCGATCATGAAAGTAAAGACCAAGGAATTTGATTGGATTTGATTCTACGGAAAAACCAAAGTCAAGTCACTAAACTTTCGCCTCGCATGAGAAAAGTTCGGAGCAATAGAGTGGTACCCGAAAAGGTTTTCAATAGGTATAGCCAAATTTGTAGGGGAACTAATCATCTCTTACCTTAACAAATCAAGGGCAAACACGTTTCAAACTAAAGATGGCTCACTCAAGACCTCTATACTTAAGGTCATCTCGTCAATGCTGCTTTTCCAAGTTCTTCCCAAATTCAACATCCAAGAGACTTCCATAGACGATTTCTGTTTTAGGAAAATGTACCAAAAAAAAGGCCATAAATCTATCTTTACCAAAAAAAAAAAAAGCCATAAATCTATTCAATTTGTACCAATTCAGTTATAAATTTTTCTATCATACTAATTTAGTCATAAACCCTTCAAACCAATTTAGCTATAAAAATTTTCACGTTGTGTTAATTGAGAGCTGATGTGGATACTGGCCGTCTTACGTGGCACAACTGACACTTATGTAGACATTTTTTTAAAATAAATTTTTAAAAAATAATTTCTATTTTTCTTCCCTTTTCTTGTGGCCAAGCTTCGCCAACTGGCTGGCAAGGGCCCCCCCTTGCTAGATCTAGCGAGGTTGACCTTTGCCCAAGCCAGGGTGACTTCACTGGGCGTCGCCTAGGGGAGGATTGGTCTCAGGGCCCTGGCCCAAGTGAGGCCTAACAAAGCCAACCCTCACTTAGGTCAGGGTGGCCAGCCATGGCTTGTGGGCAGTTGCTATTTGGCAGAAAGAGAAGGGAAAGAAAAGGAAAAAAAAAAAGATGTCCATGTCAGAGTTAATATCGGCATCCATGACAATAATTTTTTGTCTAAATTGATCGGCTAGATTCAATTGGCAAAATGTGAGAAAGTTTAAGACTAAATTGATACAGTCGAAAAGTTTAGAATTGAACCGACACAAATGTAATAAGATGAGGACTTTTTTCATACATTTCCCTTCTCTCCCCCCCCCCCCCCCCTCTCTCTCTCTCTCTGTTTGTCCCTGCCTGTCATCTTTTGATTTTAGGGAAAATGAATCAAATTGTCCTTGAACTTTGACTCAATGTGTAATTTGATCCATGAACTTTTAATTTGTTTAATGTAGTCTCTAAACTTTGGCTTAATGTTCAATGTGAATCTTGAACTTTTAATTTATTCAATGTGGTCCATGAACTTTTTATACATGTTCAATTTAGTCCCCAAACTATATGAAAATATTCAATGTAGTCCCTGAACTTGAATTAATTGAAGGGCTACATTGAATATTTTTATATGGTTTAAGGACTAAATTGAATATGTACCAAAAGTTCAAAGACTACATTGAACAAATTAAAAGTTCATGGACCATATTGAACATTAGGTTAAAGTCCAGGGATCATATTAAGTAAATTAAAAATTCAAGTATTAAATTACATACTAAGCCAAAGTTCAAGGACCGTTTGCGTCATTATTCCTTGATTTTATATCCCAAGGACTGCCATCATAGCTGTGTTGGTTGGGCGGCTAAATGAGTGGAAAAAATAGGTCAGCAACTTGTCAAAATCCAAAAGCAATTAAGGGCTCGAATCTAATTTGGTCAAACTTTATGATTCTTATCCTCATAAAGTCATATCTCACCTCTTCAAATCAGCCTCAGCTAAGCATGCATCAAGAATTCATGCTATACCCTCAATAGAAAACATCTCTCCCCACGAAATCACCCGATGAAATTATGCATGTTCCTTTTCTGTTTTCCTATCAAGGTTAGTCTTGTTCATAGCATTTTCCATTTTGGTTTTGGGAATCGACCGAACGAGGCAGCAAAAGAAGAAGTGCCTTGAGCTTTTTAATCACCTTTTCTTAGGAGCGCTAATGAGGAGGTTTCCCATTTTAACCACCCAGCGCATTATTCATCTGGTCCACTGGGCCTTCAAAGCAGTCGGACGTGACCAGTGGTTAATCATTTAAACAAACTTTGAACATTGTAGGTGGCATCGATGCAATCTACCCTCTAGTTAGCCCCGGCTAGTTTCGAGTGCAGTCACTTCAAAGAGGTCGGAATTGCCCACAAACGATCGTACCCTTTACAGAAAATCAACCGACCGTCGTACTAACGAGCCTATTTTTGATGATCAGTGTGAAATATTATATAGGATGATGTGTGTGTATCTATTATACATACATACATATATATATATATATATATATATATATATAAAATCTTTGTATCTCTTTACAAGGTTTGTTCACAAGTATCGTCATTTTATTTATTAGCGCATTTAATTTAATATGATTCCACTTTCTAAGTATTGGTTATATATTGCGAAATCTATATTGCACTTATGAAGCCTCTTTGTGTCTCTCTCTCTCTTGATGTAAGTGGTCTTAGCAACCTGAGCTGCGTCTACATGATGTATCGAATGCTTCTAATCAAAAATAAATCGATGGATGGTGGAGCATTCAGAGTTTTAACCCTATGCCCTTTGCTTTAAATGTATGATGCCATGTTAGATCATATTTATAAAAATAGAGTTGGTAAATTTAATGGGTCGGTAAGTAATGCGAACTAAAGTCGGTAACTTAATAAAAAAGTCGGTAAATTGTTGATAAAAATCAAATAAACAGCAGCAGGTGACTCAAATAAGAGTTGATGAACTAAAATTTATCGGTAACTTAAGGCTTCATTTGTTTTGTAAAAAATAAATGATTTATAAAGTATTTTCTTAAAAATGATAACTTGTATCGTTTGAAATAATTAGTTAATGAAAAATAATTTTATTATCGACAACAATTTATGTCTAGATATTTTTGTCGACAATGACATTTTTTTTATTCATTGACTTTTGATAAGTGATATGAGCGATCGTTTTTAAGAAAATATTTTCCAAATCATTTAATAGAAATTGTTGTTAAAGTCATATAAAGGTAAATATATTCAAGATGCTTGTAAAGAAGACAAAAAAAAGTTGGTAACCTGGTACTAATTGGTAATTCAACTGGAAAAAATTTGGTACATCACTCAAATGTATAATCAATTTATATAAGAGACAAAAAATTTCAAAACCCTAAAGAAAGACAAAGAAAAGTTAGTAAAAGATAAAAATGTTGGTAAGTTGGAAACCCACAAAAAGGGTTGATGATTCACAAAAGTGTCGATAAATACACCAATATGTTATTGACAAATCAAGAGATCGGTAATTTGTTTTACTAATAGTTTTTTTATATTTAGCAAATCTTTCAGAAATCTACAGCCACGGAAAAAAGTACACTTTTCAAGATGTCCATGGTTTTGTATAGTTAATATAGATAAATTAATGGATCAAATCTAAGCGGCACCGACACGTGATGCGTGACACGAAACGATACGATACGACATGCTGACACGTTATTTCTTAAAAAATAGAGAAATCCGACATGTTGGGATACGTTGTATATTTAATGTATATTTTTATATATACATAATAAATTATCATTTTTATGATTATTTCAATCAAATTAATTTGATTCAAATCTATAAATAAATAAATAATAAAAAAAAGAGTGTCATATGAGTGTTGATGTCCAACACGACACGGAAGCCCTTGGAGAGTGTTTGTGCTTCCTAGGATCAAATCTTATAGTAGCAATTGAGGTGACGCAGCTCCTCAAACACACATATTGAACGAAGATAAACATGTTAGGAGTATCGTAAGTTTCAAAGGCGTATAAGGTAATTGTCTTGTCGCAGAATACCGTGTGGCCTCTTTGTTAGAACAACCTGAAATTTGCACATTAACAATTCGTTTACTTCATATTATTTGACGTATTGTTAGGTTCATTACCAGTGTTAAAAGAATCATATACGTTCACCATTTGACGATCGACACATATGTTTGAAGTTAGTCTTGCAATCAAATTTAATCCTTCATAAACTTATCCCTCAAATCCAATCCATATAATTGCTCAATTCGCACAAGGGTGTATATTCGTGCAAAAATTAGGTATTAAAGTCATAAGTTTTGTTGATGTTAAATGTGTATATACATATTTTTATCATGTACACGGTTCTTATAGGATAGATAAGACCTTATATGCATCCTAACACTTCACCTGCACTCCATATACACTAATACCAACCTCGTAACATTCACAACCATACCGATATGCACATGCTAATGTTGATAACAGATGACGAATGTAGAGATTCACCGTCGTACATGTTAAGATGTTAGAACGGACATTCCTTTCCAATTCCACAGTAGATTAACCTATGTTAAGCCTATTGTTTGTACGATACAACTTCTTTCATGAGTCACATTCTGGTGATTGAACCCACACACCTTCAGCAGTAGAAGGACATCATCATCCGTACGAGACGCGTATGGTTGCGGAGGAATGACCTATCATGCGCTACGCAGCGAATTCATGCGTACAACGAAATTCTAACTTCGACATCCATCATTTATATTTGCATTACAATTTCTCTATGCTTGAAAAGATCATCAAGCAGTTTTTTTGTGTTTAACCATTCCATTTCTGTTGTTGTCATACAAACAAAAATTCCAATCAGAAGCCAACACCCCAAAGCAAGCCCGAAATGAAAAGCCAAGAACAGAAAAAAGCATAGTCTCTCATTCATCCACATCCTCTCCAACCCAAGATGATCAATCCCCGTGAGTTTTGATCACAAGAAACGAATTTAAATCTCCATCAAGTGATGATGCACCAAAACCTATTTTCCATCTATCAGTGTCTTCTTATTTGCCCTCACCCTATTTGAACAGGTGAGATGACTCGAGATCTCGATCATCGTCATCGGTCTCTATTGATTCTCAGCCATCACTATCCTTTTGTGGAAGCTCCGGTGGCAGCCGCAGGCCGCGCAAATGAGGGCGGCGCTGGTGCCCTCCTCGCCGCGAGCCATGAACTCCCGGCAACCGTCCACTGCGTGCCCTCCAATCGATTCTGCTTGGTTCTTCTCGCACTCGCCGTACCTTATCGACTCCCCTCTCCTTCTCGAGCTCGCCGATGACCCTTTCACGACAACAACTCGAACCCTCTTCATCTCCTTACCTACCGCGTGTAGAGAGAGAGAAAGAGAGAGAGAGAGAGAGAGAGAGAGAGAGAGAGAGAGAGAGAGAGAGAGAGAGAGAGAGAGAGAGAGAGAGAGAGAGAGAGAGAGGCAGCCCTAGCTTTGACCTGAAAGAGAGATGTACTAGGGGGGTTTTATAGCACACGCACCATGTATGGAGGAGATCACCGACTACCAGATTTTTGCTAGATTTCATGTTTTCTCTTTATTGGGTTAGCCCTAGAAGAATGAAGGTCGTTGAGGAGGGTCTTTGGGTTATCCAAAGTCCGACTGCCTGGTGATTTCATCCACTGTCATAGAAGACAGAATTATTGTTACCCATGTAAAGCAAAACCCTCTCAAGCAAATTAATGATTGATTAGTAGGTCGCAACAATCTGCTTTGCCATTCGAACAGCTTGCGCAAGAAAGATGTATGGAGATCTAATTAGACGTGTCACGTGTATATTATACATAGCTTTAACTTTTGCCTTCAGTTTAATGGACCAGCTCATTTATTAAGCAGGGGGGTGGGGTTTAAGTCTCGATTATGGTGGCCCCGGAACTCCTCCAAAAGAGAGAGCTTTGTGGGGTTCATTGAAACGATGTCATTAGCGATTGTGTCTGCTTAATCTTTGCTTGACGTGAAACCTGGTTTCACGATCTGTTCCATTGCCTATTCTTGGAATTTGCATGCAAGCTGGTCACGACTCAACCGTCATATCACCAAGGTCGTATCTTAAGCTATTCAAGAACCACCTACAAGCCCAGCCCAGAAGCCAGCGTCTAGGTCCTAAGCCTCTTAAGCCCATCGGCAGTGAAGATCCATCGTTCACACCGTCCAAACTCCAAGCCCTGAACCTGACAAACGTGCACTCCTGGGAAAGTCTTGCTCGAAATCTGCATGCGCGGAGGGTTCCTGATAGCAGCCAAGAACGTGCACGTAATAACAACTTAACTGTTCTAAGTATTAGCGATGTAAACATCTGTGGTAACGATCAAATATTCTTGCGATGTAACGTCGCATGTATGTTCTCGTTCATCATGCCTGTCGCAGATGTCAAAGCAAGCGTCGCATTGACCCAAGACCAGTCATCAATGTCTCCACGTACAAGTAAGCTTCTTCTTCTTCTTTAGTCAAAATTGAGCGCTAGCAATGCGGCCATTCACTCCGACCAAAGGAAGATAAATGCGGCCATTCCCCATTTCTCTCTTCAAAGATTTCTAGAAGGACTATTCTCATGTTTGGTTGATGTGATGTGACCAATGTTGATTTCGTGATACATGCATGCTTTTCTTTTTATTTCCACTAGCGAAAAACGTAATCAGTCAGTGAGATCACTATATTGTTTCATGCTAAAAAAGAAAAGAAAAATTGAAGACGAATCTTCTCTTTTTTAAGAGATAAGTGTGCTGAAAGTCCTAAAACTTGTTATGAACGTACAATTGAGTCTTAAAACTTATAAAAGTGCAATTAAGTCCTACAACTTGTCATGAAAGTGCAATTGATTCCTAAAAGTAAAAAAATGTGCAATCAAGTCTTAAAACTTGTCAAGTCTATGCAATCAAGTCTTAAAACTTGTTAGCATTTTCCGTTTGTCAAGTTAGACGGAGTTAATGAAAGGACTTGATTGCACCAACTTGGTTAGTTTTAGAATTTAATTGCACTTTTTTAAATTTTTAGGACTTAATTCTATTTTCGTGATAAGTTTTAAGACTTGATTGTACATTTTGAAAGTTTTAGGACTGATTGCACTTTCTTGACAAGTTTAAGGACTTCCAACACATTTATCCCCGTTTTTAAGATCTAATTTTCTAATAAATCACGATGTGTCCAATATAAAAACAAGGTTGATCTAGATGCAAGTCATAACGGTTTAGTCTCAATCTTAATTGATTCGTAAAGCTTGCAGGGAATTTCACGAGTCTTGAAGTAGTTAGGTCTGTGCGCCCGGTCCCCGGATTATAAAAATGAAAATGAAGTGCCAGTCTTGATTTTATCCTTTTGATACTAAAACGATTGGACCTTCTTAGCATTGTAGTCGAACTTACTTGTCGTCCAAAATTTCCACAGCCCCAAATATTAAAAAAATAACATGATGAATAAATTAAAGGGGAGGCACGCCAGGATTGATATGCGACCGATAGAGGCACGATCGGATCAAGCTCAGGACAAATATTTAACTCCAAAAAGATAAATTCAAGCAATTCATTGGTCCAATACTTTAGACCAGCCCACACGGTTTGAGTGGACGGCTATATCGATCCAAATCCTCTTAAATTCTTTATATACTCGTATTGACAATTCCTATGTTCCAATGTCAACTTCGTCGGACAACGTGAACATTCCTAGGAGATTTCGGTGGTTGATATGATGCTGAAACATGTGAATAAGATATGGAGTTCGTATCACTCTCGATGGAGCTAATGAGATCTTTCGGAGACAGGAACTGGGTAGGAGGAGAGTATGTTTATTCCCGGGAAAATTGTCCAAAAAAGCCCAAAATTGCATTTTGACTAATTCAGTCTTAAACCTTTCAATTTTGCTAATTAAATTTAAAACATTTTCACATTTTGCTAATTGAGTTCATTCGGCCAATTTTGGTAGAAAATCGTTGATGTGGGCGCTGATCGTCCTTCATGGCACATGGTTTATGGCACATGGTACTGTCGTCACTGACGTGGACAATTTTTGTAATTTTTTATTTTTTCTTTCATTGTTTCTGTGCCAGCGAAGGTCATCGACGACCCTCGTTGGCCATGAAGGCCCTGGGTGACGGCCGCCTTGCCAAGGGCCTTCGCAGGGCCGTCGGCAACGGCCTAGGCGGCCCTCCCCAATTTGGGTGAGACCTTTTGGCCGATTGCTGGCACAAAAAAAAAGCAATGGAAAAAATGAAAAGAAAAGTAAAAAATATAAAAAATAAAAAATTATTCATGTTAGCGCTAACGATGCCACGTAGGACAACTAACGTCCATATTAGCGATTTCCGGCCAATTTTGGCCGGATAGACTCAATTTGTAAATTGTCAAAAGATTTATGACTCAATTGACAAAATCGAAATGTTTATGACTGAATTAAACAAAGTGCAATAGGTTTAGGATTTTTTTGGATAATTTTCCCTTTAATTGGTATAATTAGTTTTCATTTCTTTGTTAGGTGTTGTTGATATGAAAAATTAAGGAAAGAAATAAACAAAATCTTTTGCCTTCCTATTATTGCTCTCTTGTGGAGGTGAAATGGAATCCCATTATTTTCCTAATGAGTAAATTTGCTAAATGGGTTGCTTTCGTTTCCAATGAATTTAATTGGAAAAAAAAATGCTAGCGTAATTAATCTAAATTCCCGGTCTACCATCTCTTAAAGACTTTTATCAGGTCTATTGGAAATATGAAGAACTTCTTTTCACACATTCACCGTCAAATGAGTAACATGTGCGCTTCGAGAAAGTTGCGTAGCCGAATTCATCCGCACGTTATTTTGTCCATTTGTGAATACGCGAGAAGTTCTAATACCGACCCGACACCACATATGACCAATCATGTTTCTTCGAAGTGATAATGGTAGTGAATTACGCTCGACACCATTCCGGACGTTCTGCTCATCCTGTGGAGTAAAGTGAGGAGTTATCATTGCCCTTACACTGTGCCTCAACATGGAGATGTTTCAGAGGAAGTGTGGACAGTATTAAAAAGTTGGGACTTTCATTGATGTTTCGGAGTGGAGCGCCAAATCACTCGTGGAGCAAAGCTTTTGGTACAGTAGTTTTTGTCACCAGATCACCAATATGTGCAAAACCCTAATAGTATGTCTGCTTAGTGGCGGTAATAATGTTCACTTTTTTCATTTGGTGTCCACTTTTTGTATCATCAAAATATTTATTGAGATGCACGTATAAGTTGTGTTAAAAATATATGAGATTGAGAAATTGGTATGGTGTGGAGTAATTATTTGAATATCCAAATTGACCTATGACTCATTAGCTTAAGTTTTGAGTGAAGGTGAGTTAAATTGAACATGTTGACCGGTTTGGATCTAGGTTCCATTTTAGTAATCTCCTCGAGTGAAGGTATCGAATTTCTATCGTGCGCTTCTCAATAAACGGATATCAGTGTCAATGTTAGATTGATGGATTGCAATCCAGGCTCAATCTTGTTATGGTATTCGTCGACAACAACGTACTAATAATTTGAAAAAGAAAAAAACATGATCATCTTCTCAACCTCTGTGGTCAAATCCACCCGAAAGTGATGGTCCTTTCCTGGGCTCTTCATCAGCCAAACCTTCCAATTACCACCGGTAGAATGCCGGGCTTTTGATCGACATTTTATTCACTGATTTAATTAATTACGTTTTTCTTTTTTCTGTTCTATTTTTTTTTCTCTCGAAAGAAAGAAAAATAGTTTAATCCACATTCGCACGTGGTACACGACTTCCCTCGCCTGTCTTTTCAATGTTTTCTTTTACTCCTTCACAAACTCACACGCATGCTGAACGCGCCCACACTCTTATTAACTTATTTTTACTTATTAATTTCCAAAACATTGCAATCATCTATGTCTCGATAACATGTAAAAAAACTTTCTTCATTTAGAAATTTTACAAGTGCTTTGACGACGCTTTTCGACAAAATTATTAACATGGAATTACTTTTATATGATATAGGTAGCACATGCACATTCTGCGTTGGATGCATGACATGTTTTATTTTGAATTGGCATTGTCAATTAAGATAACGGGTGCCATTAGTCCTACGTTAGTGTAAACATTTTTTTTTAAATGATACATAGGTCGTATACCGAATAGTTAATCTGTCTTTATCTAACAATCTCCCTCCTAAAGTGTTTCATTCGGATTACATAGAACGACGGGTATGTGTTGTATCCGTTATTATATCGATTCATTACCAGATAATGTAATAGGATATTGGATACGTAGATTGCCTTTATCTAACAATCTCCCTCCTAAATTGTTTTATTCGGATTACACGGAAGGACAGGTATGTGTTGTATCCGTTATCATATTGGTTCATTACCAGATAATGTAATAGGATACTGGAAAAGGTTTTTATTTGGTCCACTTATAGTGTATTGATGTACCCACATTCAAAGTCGTATGATTGGCGCATGAAAGAGTTGAGCTACACTATTATCTTCAAGTACACATGTCAATCATCTAATGACGAGTTCATAAAGATTTTTGTTACCAGGGCGGTTAATCTAACAAGTATTCTACTAGAGACCTCATCCTAATTTTAACCCATCTCGCCCAAAAAATTTATACGAGCAAACTCAGCATAATGGCTTGTCGGGAATGTTTTTTGCTCGTTACCTTTGCTTTTTTGTCAAATCTTGTAGCGCACGCATTTTGGCTTCTTTTTAATATCAAGCAACTAACTTTCAGGAACATATAAATGCAGATACGCAGATTCACATATAATTTTTTCACACACACATATATATTATTATTTAATAATTTTATTGGTGAGAAACAAAAGAGTTGCTTTTTCGTTATTTATAAATTAAAACAAATAGATCGCAGATTATATCGTAATTACTCAGAATAAGGTAAAACAAAAGAGAAGATCGAATCTCCTTGTCAACCAAAAAAATCAAAATCCGTTCCTAGGTAGCTAAAGTCAATGAAGTGCGATTAGGGTTTGATTAAAGTGCTTTTGTTAATTCGCCATTTTCTTCACTTTAACCATTAATTTTAGCCAAGTCCTCAAATGGGGTGCATATCTCCGCAAGGAACCCAAGTGAGGACACCCCCATCAACATCGCTCTATCATCAATCAACAAGAGGACAACGAAAACTTGGACGAATAGGCAAAACTGGGTTTTCTCGTAACGTGCAGATGCATGCATACTTCACCTCATGATGATGTCAAAGCCGAGTGCTGCATTTATCGTTTGTTATAGCTAAGTAGCTCGTAGCCAATGAATGATTAGGTGAATGAAATGAAAGCTCGATATACAACATCATCAGTGTTGGGTAACACGCTTAAATTATGTTAGAGAAGTCTCATATCGAAAAATTGATGTGGTGTAGAGCAATTAATATATCATAGTTGGCTCATAACTCATTGGCTTAAACTTTTGACTAAAGGTGGATCTACTTGGATATATTGATGGGTTTGGATGTGGATTCCCTCTTGGCAATCTCCTCCCGATAAAGGTATTGGACTTCTGCTGCGTACTCCCAACAAATGATATAAGAGCCGATAGTAGATTAGTGGATCCATCCCAACAATTAGTTACTTTAATCTATGAGACATATTGTGCAATACCCACCATCATCATCATAGAATACTCATCCATATCAAAATCATCAGGACTCGAGTCAAACGAGTGCGAACTTATAGTCCCACCTATGAGTCAAGATCCTGACCAGTAGCATACGACAATGATATGCAAGATGATGCATTGATAGGTATAGAATATGAGCTGTGTGCGTGTTCCTTCCTACACACCGTCGGTTTTGGAAGATCTAATTATCCTTCCAAGTGTTTGATAACTCAATCACATGGGTCACCCAGAGGTTCTCAATGGTCTCTATCCTTGATTCCAGCTAGCTGTCTCGCGTCTTATAGGGCCAAGTTGTGCTTAAATGGGAACTTGTATTGTTCCAGTTGATAGACTTGTTCATCTCTTTTGACCATTCTTGGTTATTATAAGTGCTCAATTTGCAGATGGGGCATAGCCTTTGCATAGGAAAATGGAGGTTGGAGGGACGGTTGTGCAGCATGGAGTGATTATTAAGGAATTTGCCGATAAGAAATAAGATTCAAAATTAGGTGAATGCTTCAAAGATGTGGTCTCTACTCTCTCATCTGTACCATATCTCATGTTGTGGCCCTGCATCTGATTGTCCTTTGAACTTTAGGTGGTCAAGGCGCAGCTCGATTATTGTGAGGAAGAATTGTTCCTTTCGACAAAAGAATTGTATCGTACTTGTCTCATACAATCACTTGGGTCTAGATCGGATGAGGAAGATGCGGACAAATACCGCACATGTGGAATGTACGAATCGCTTCAATTGGATAGAGAAAACAAGATTGGATAAGAGAGGGGTCGTCTGACAGCTTCATAGTAAAAACCTCGATGCTCGCGGTCTATATGAAGCGACGAACTCGAGATCCCACCGCCGTCCGTGGGGGGAGGTCTGGAAAGGGCAAAGTGAAAGGAATTCCTTTTCATATGGGAAATCAGACGATAAAAAGTAAGTTAAGGGGGCGCAAAGCCGAATTCGTGCATACATTTTCTTAGGAGCAATTCTTCCCAAAAGTCAATCTCTCCTTTTACTTCCGAGGACGTGGATCCATGTAGGATTCTTGTCATTATTACCCTGTCTAGGGTTTTGCTTTTTCTCCATGTATTAAATGCATCTTTTCCTTTAGGTGAAACCAATGTTATTGTGACGAGAGGAGCTTCCCAATGGGTGGACGCCGCTCCTTTCCAATCTCCACAACGCGCTTGGAAAAATTAGAAAGCAGGTATGACAGTGGAGGTCCTAATCTGCATGAGACTTCGCACGGAAGTTTCGTTTTCTCGTGCCTTTCCTTAGCTGGTCTGAAAACCATGTTATTGTCTCTTCCAAGCTGGTCGGCATTGGTCTGAAAACACAAAAAGTCATGCTCCCTCGTGGCGTTCGCAGCAAAATTCCCTTCTTCTCTTCCTTTCGCTAATGTCATCGGAAGATCCGCCTTTAAATCACTCAACATAAAAGATCAACGAAACACGCTGAGGCCGTGTTTCTCTCCCGTCGGTCTGGCCGGGGCCGGAGGGAACTTCATTTAGCCGTCCGAGCCACGGCTGTGGACGTCAACCGCCTTGACACATGACGATGTCCGTAATATAGCTCTTTAAAGATTAGCATGCAGCTTTGAAATCTAAGTAACGGCTTTGATACGCGATCATTTCGACCGATGTATTAATAATCACGCGATTGCCTTGCGGGTAATGATTCGAGAGAGTATTAGCTTCTTGACTAATAAATCGATATTCCCTTCTCCATCTTACCAGTTGTGCTCAAGCCAAAAAAAGAAGCAAAACAGAGAGGAACGGATGCTCATTACGCTGTGTTTATCTCTTTCCCGATTTGCGGAACGCGGTTCGTAAATTTACTGACCCGGATAATGCTATTTATGCAAAAGACCGATCTGTTCATTTGGTGTGTGTATGTAATGTCTCGGGCTACAAATGGATGAACCATATTCAATATCCCGTCCGGCATCCATATACTAATCTAAATGGAAGTTCTAGATGTCTACCAAGAAACATAAGAAAAAAGAAAATACAGTCAGTTTCCTTGCGCGTGTTCCTATTAAATTGACCGACTAGCCTCCTCTGTATCCCGGTTTGTTGAGGTCACTCGTCGACGCCCTTTGAAATATTCTTGCTGCTCATAATAGCGATCTTGCTCGTCCGGGAATCTCCCCCCACCTCCGTGCTATCAAACCGGATACGAAAAATCAAAGACGTAAACTTTCCATCTTAACCACATCTCTCTCTGTCTCTGTCTCTCTCTAGGCAAAAGCAGAGCTCTCAACCGATAGAAACCTTCCCTCTCTCTGTGCGCAACGAGACAGGACGGTGCTGGAGGATCCCATGGCTCTCTCTAAGCAACCCAACCGAGGATTTGCGCACATCCCAGGAGCCGCTGACACGTTCTTTTCTCCCCTTTCTAATCCTCGCCTCTCACGTGTCTCCCACCCCATCTTGATTAGGTGAGCCCTCAACCTCTGTGAATCGGAAACTGCATGCCAAAGGCGTTGAATTCCTTCCCAGCGGGTTTAGTTCTCTCTCTGTTGTCACCGGTGGGAGGTCCCATTCCGCCTGTGGAGATTTTTCAGCGCCTGTCATCGAGAGTTCCGTTGAACGCGGCTCTCGCGCTCAATCATGCTCTGCTTTTGCTTCGAGCTGAATAAAAAGATCGCGGGCGATGGGTTAAATTGATGGGCTCACCATGGAGGGTTCGTCTCAACAACCCATTTAATTTGGTGAGGATGGGTCATCGAAACGGGGCTGTGTGCCGGAATCTGGTTCTGTTTGCTGGGTCTTTCTGGGTCTCCTTCGCGTCTCTGTTCAGTACTCTGTTCTGCGTTGTCAACAAGTTCCTGAGGTAACAAAGTTGTGTGAGTTTTATGGTTTCCCAATTCTGGGTGGAGTCTGTCTAACTCTGTTTTTGTTTGTTCGTTGTTACTTGTTAGACACGGAGAACATGGGATCCCTCGCAAGAAATTGAACGAAAATCCAGATACCGGAGGATCAATTGCTGCCGCCACTCATGTTCAAGAAGATGATAGCCCATTTTGTTCGGGGCCAGAGGAAGCAGCAGATGACGTTGCCAAATGCGAGGGTTCGTTGTTTGATAAAGTTACCGAAGAAAGCCCACCGAAGTTCTTGTCATTCAAGTTTCGGACTTTTGAAGAATTCGCCAAGGACAGCGCAAGTGGCGATGATTCCACTTTCCGGGAACAGAATTTCCTATCTGAATCGCTTTCCAAAAGGAATTTCAGAGAGGAAACAGAGGATTTGAGTTCCCCTGTGGAGGACTCGAGAATTGATTCCAGAATAGATTCTTTTTCTGACAAATTCAATTGGGCGTTCGAGTTTTCGTCCAGAAAAGGCGCTGTCAAAGAGCTAGAGGAACCAGAATTTGCTCATGAAGAAAAATCTGATCTTGCGCAAGAAAACGTCAACACGGAAAACAGAGCATGGATCAAGGAGGGCCTTTTTTCGCAGGAAGAAGTACTAAAGAAGCTCAAGAGCAATTTGATTGATGATAAAGATGCTTCTGAGAAATTCCAGCTCCTTTTAGAGAGAGACTTGCTCTTTTCGGATACGGACTCGGACTCCATGAGCTCGAGCCATGATTTCTCGATCATGAGCCGCTTATTGGATTCCAACAGCGATGATTTCTTTTCAGAGAGAGATCTCGATGAGTTTCATGAGCATCAAGATGTGAACGTTGCCGATGACGAAGACGATGAGAGCATCATGAAAGAGGTCGAAGAACTCGATCGGTCCGAGAAACAATCACATGACAAGGACCGTGAAAGTCCCAAGGCTGAAGAATTCGAAGGCAAAGAGGGCGCAGAGGATAAGGGCTATGACAAACCCGGTTCAGAGGACAACTCTGAATTGGACGGCGAGGGCTCGAGCTGTGACCTCTTGTGGGAGCATCAAGACTTGATAGAGCAGCTCAGGATGGAGCTGAAGAAGGTGAGAGCCACTGGCCTGCCCACGATCCTCGAAGACTGCGAGTCCCCCAAAATCACGGAGGACTTGAAGCCGTGGAAGATCGACTACAAGTTCCAGCGCGAAGAGAAGATGGGCGAGCTCCACAAGATTTACCGGAGCTACCGCGAGCGCATGCGCAAGCTCGACATCTTAAATTACCAGAAGATGTACGCACTAGGTCAGTCAGCGACTCCTTCGATAGTAACCATCTCGAGATTTCATTTTCCTCTGGGTATAAAGTCTCGTAGTTTCACAAAGTATCATAGCTGGGTTGATTCTGAGAAAGTGTGTGATCATAACAGTGGGGCAAAACCTTGCCACCGATTTAGTCCATTTTCAATCAATTGGCATGAATTACCCTCCCAACCAACGTTCAGAAGTCTAATACAAGCTATAATATTGAGAAGGACCCACTTGATCTGATTAGTTATTAGTTGGGGCACTGGGAAAAGCACGAGACCTTTCGGATCACAAACACTATGATGATAGTCACGTTATGTAGGTTCGATGAAAAGGAATTCATTTTTTTTGCATTTGTTAGAAACCCCTGCACATGCATACCATCAGTATGACAGCACTCATTGGCCCATCAGATCCGATGGTCTTTCTGTCGTATACCGGTCGACCTTCCTGCCCCAAAAGCTAATAATTTTTCGTATGAGCTCGATGCAATAGCTTTACTTTAGAGACCTGTGAGCAACACGCACCATTTCATGTTCAAGGAGTGAGAGCTATTCTCGATCTTTTCTGTTTGTTTTTGCATAAACGAATTGAGGTTAGTTAAAGGTGCACATCAATCTGCTCCATTGCAATTAAACCCACCTGAAAGTTTTCTGCTTTGGACCATTTCATGGGGAGCTGCTTTTTCTATTGTGAAGTGGATTTTTCTCTCCTCTGCTCCTTAAATTAACTTGCACAATTCAAAGGTTTCTAGAAAGTTCCCATGTCGAATGAATGACTTTTACGGCCAGAACCGTTCAAAAGTCCGACTTCTCTTTTCCTAGGACGAGTTTTTTAGTCATCAGCCTATTCCACTGTCTGGTCTTCTTTATTGTTTGACGCGCTCATAGTCGATCAATGTTCAGCTTGTGAACCGACTCGTTTGGCATTCTGCAGGTTTTCTCCGGTCAAAGGACCCGCTTAAGTCGCTCTCGAGCCACAAATCTACGGGCCCAGCGATCACGTCCCTTCTGTCGCTGAGCTTTAAGTTGTGCAGGGAGAAGAAATCCGAAAATGACCCGACTATGAAGTTCATTAGGGAACTGCATAGCGATTTGGAGATAGTGTATGTTGGGCAATTGTGCCTCTCTTGGGAATTTCTTCACTGGCAATATGTGAGGGCTCTAGAGCTATGGGACTCGGACCAGTATAATCTGCGCCGATACAACGAAGTCGCAGGAGAATTTCAACAGTTACAAGTGCTCATGCAGAGATTTCTCGAGAACGAACAATTTGAAGGCCCGAGGGTGCAATATTACGTCAAGACTCGATGCCTTCTGCGCAATCTCCTGCAGGTCCCTGTAATTAGAGGTCAGCAATAGCTACTTTTGTTATTATATATCCATTTTGAAGATAATTTTGTTTGAAATAGTTGGTTTCTCGATAGAGGGGAATAATACTTACTAGAAGCTAATTTTGAAATGCAGAGGACAGTTTGAAAAACAAAAGGATGGCGAGATTAAAAGGGAAAAGTGACTACACCATCAATAGCGACGAGCTGATAGAGATCTTAGAAGAGTCTATAAGAATATTTTGGCGATTTGTCCGAGCAGACAAAGACTCGAGCACTGCGGCTCAAAAGAATCG
Organism: Syzygium jambos; assembly: GCA_031216235.1. Lineage (NCBI taxonomy): Eukaryota > Viridiplantae > Streptophyta > Magnoliopsida > Myrtales > Myrtaceae > Syzygium > Syzygium jambos. Next base: position 19,475,677 of record CM062228.1, read on the forward strand.
AAAGAGAAGCCAACCGGAACTTCAGAATCCTGCGGATTTGGAATTGTTGACACAGGTCCAAGCGATGCTTCAAAAGGTTAGGCATTTACACATTTTTGCAGTATTGTAGATTCTTGTTTTACCCCTCCAATTTCATCCAACAGCAGTATTGTTTTCTAATTTGGAATTTACTGAACTCAGAAAGAGAAGAAACTGAAAGAGCTCTTGAAGGGTGGAAATTGCATATTGCGAAAGTTTAAAAAGCATCAAGAAGAGACCTCGGACCAAGTCCTGTGCTTTTTTTCTCAAGTGGACATGAAGCTGGTGAGGAGAGCGTTGAGCATGTCGAGATTAACGACTGACCAATTGACTTGGTGTAGCAGCAAGTTGAGCAAGATCGTGTTCGTTCACCGGAAACTACACATAGAGCCCTCGTTTTCATTTTTCCCATGTTGATATATAGAAGCATAGCAATCTTACCACTTTTGTAGCTAGATCTCTGATATTAGTTGGGCACAAGTTAGAAGAATGTTCTTGAGCTTTACCAAAAAAAAAAAAAAAAGAAGAATGTTCTTGAGATTTTTTTACCACTATGTACAGCTTCTGTAAAGGGCAATTAGAAAGGAAATTCTTTCTATTGAGAGAAAAATATTTGGTCTAAATCGGCGTGCGTTTGGGACCTTGTCTTCTCAAATTGAGTTTCACCTGTAGGAAGCTTCACTGTCCCCCCCAAAGGAAAAAACACAAAGCTATAATCTTCTTCTGTCCAAAGCAGGTCGTTCAAAGTCAGCCTTTTTCTATTGGAAAGGTGAATTATCTGGTAATTGGATTAGGTCTCGAGTGAAAAATGACTATGCTCTTGAGTTGTTAGACGGAACAGTTTGATCATGATTCTTGCCAAGGCTTTCGGCTTCCAAAAAGAACTGTTGTATATAGGACAATAATCATACATGGTCGAAGTCACTCAGTGTGTATTCAAGCTCGACCAGGAAACCTTTTTCACTTGATTCAAATGTTTCCTTTTTTTTTCTTTGCGCTCGAATTCGAGTTCAAGTAGCTCAAGTAATATCAACAGATTTTATAGGTTGGATTTTATGTTGGAGTATATTAGTCTCCTCTAATGCAGTGTTAAAGTTTAGACCCACAGTCTGTATCCAGCAGTATGCAGCATTGTAACCTTAGCTAGAGAATGGTATTGTCAGTCAATAGCAGCTTCAAATATGGCAGCACAAAGTCCATATTTGATGCTGCATAGCCAAGACACATCGCTTTTCGATTTCCTTGGCCATTTGATCTAACCATGCTCTTCTTCTCCGACAAGGAACTTATTTAGTTCTGGTCAATACTCTCGCCCCTTGTCCGTTGTGCAGCTAAGCAGTCACTTGATGAGTAATGAACTTTTTCTGATAGACTTCAGTTATGCATGTTGCATGTTGCTCGTTCTCATAAATACTCTCGGCATGGCTATTACCGGAACTTCTTTGATGCCTTTCTATTAAATGAATTTTTGCAGGCATGGAACTCAAATGTCATACCATCTGCCTCCAATTTCACTTCCTCTCTTTCCCTAGTAAGTTAGGTAATGCTGATGAAGGACCAAGCTAACGTCAGTGTGCTAAGGTTCTCTTAATTGCTTCTTTTGTTCGATCTGTCCTCTCAACAACACATGTACAAACTTATATATCTATTCATTAATTTTTATATCTGGAATTAGAAAAGTCGATGTCTGTACGTCCGCCCTGAATGCTCAAAAGAGGAGTTCGAATGCGCGATTTTCTGATAGTTTACTTCCCTTAATACTTTGTTTCCGGTTCTTCACGGTTTGCTTCTCTTCTAAAGTTGCTGGTCTTCTGAAACGGAGCGAAGTGTAATAGGAGGAGATAACAAAGAGCAGAAGACTTTAAAACACATTACTTGGAAAATAATGACGCTAACAAGTGTAACAGGAGCCCAAGACACTGTACATAAAACAGCATTGATGGATGATATTCCTGAGATAAGCTCCCAAGCATTAGCCCCAAACACAAAAAAAAGCAGCTATCTCTACGTATAATGCTCCTCCCGATCAATCAATTGTAGCCTTTGTTCGTCGAGAAAGCAGTGGACATCTCACTAGGACACGGAGGCGAGTCCCAGGGCATGTTAGATGGCAAGCTGAAGGGAAAGCCCATCGATTGTGTGGTCACTGGCCACTGGTTATTCACATGGACCATACCAGAATTCTTCTTCAGTCCTGCCGCCTCCTCTTCACCACCAACGTTTCCTTGCATCTCCTGGGGCAGACCTATTGAGAAGCCACTGAATTGATGCGACCCTTCGAAACTTATGCTCTCGGAGGTCTTGTTGACATCTCCGCCCATCAAGGAAGGGCACATGAGCATTGGGGATGTGTCAGCCATGCACTTGTTGGGTCCTGGCGGCACATCAAGGGGTGAGAAGACGAAGGCGCTGGGGAGATCGCCATTTGAGATAGTGAGAGTTGAGGCTTTAGAGACCGGCGGGTATAACATAGGCCTGTAGGATTGAACGTCCATGGAATTGAAGCTAGCAGAAGTTGGATGGTGGATGGCTGATCCAATCTCTGTGGTGCAGGAAATATTCTCTGAGCTGAAGTGAGAGTACTGTGCACCATGGCCGAGCAGATCAGACCCGATAGGTTCAGGTATTTGAGTGACCCAGGAGTGTGATAGAGCTCTCTGTGCCATGGAATTGGTTTTCTTGAATATCCTACAGATAGCCCATGAGTCCTGCAGTTCCAAGATTTGTACTTGTTAATTTTTCAGTTTTAATTAAAAATGAGGATAGTGAAACTGTGATAGGTTTTGGTGTATATACATTTAGAAGGATGTTCTTGTCCAAGGACTTCTTGGGAGGAGCCGAGTCGGCAATGGAAGGGAGGCGGAACTCATGCATCATCCAGTCAGTTTTCATGCCTTTGGCGGCTCGGCCTCTGTAGAACACGAGGGACTTCTTGAGGCCGATGCACTTGGTACCATCGGAGGAGTAGATAGGCCGGTCAGTCCCGGTCGCCTTCCAGAACCCAGATCCAGTGACCCTGTTTGGACGCGCACTGTTCCTGTATTTGCGGTCTCTGGGGCAGTAGAAGTACCACTCTTTCTCACCAGTAGTTGCCAATTCTGCTTCAAGAATGTTGACAAGCCAAGCCAGAAAAACACTGCTTAAGCTTAACTACTACAGGAGAACCAACCTCAGAAAGTGTTAAAATGCATCATAATTATTTGGTATTAACAGATAATTCAGCAAGAATGGTAATCCTGGAATGTGGAAAAAGATATCTGGAAGAATATAAACTTTGGACAAATGATTCGTAGATAAGAATGGCTTAGTAGCGCGAACATATCAATATTGATGTTTACACTCCGTCCATTATGAAAACATGCCAAAAAGAAGCAGCCAAAAAAAGCAAGATTGCTTCTGGTATGTGAACACTGCCATATTGCTCGACATATATGATGTGATAGGGCAATATAATTAACATAGTCACTTCGAGAAAAAGATCGGATAAGCTTCAAACGATTTTGACAGACAATAAAAAAACATTAAACCAAAACCAAAGAGCACGAAGAATATGGTCTTTTTCTTCATCCCATGCATGCACACTCCCCCTACCATTGTGAAAATTATACACACTAAAGAAGCACCAAAAGGAGAGGAGACTTTCAGGCCATGAAGCAATATCATAATGGATCAGACCAATAACTTTTTCTGTTCTTACTTGGAAGATCCCAAGGATCATATTTGTAGATGTCAACTTGCTTGATGAGCTCAATGGGGAGTGACCGCTGCTGAATCTTCCTCCTGAGATAGAACCCAACGAGCTCTTCATCAGTGGGATGAAACCTGAACCCAGGCAGCATCACATCATCAACCTTCTCTGCATCACTCTTGTCCTCCATTTCTCTCTCTCCCTCGAACACTAAAAAAAATCTGTTCTTGCAGCCTCCAAGAAACCAGAAAACCCAGAAGCTGCTTTCAGCCGAAACTAGCTGAACTCCGCTAGTACCAACTGACAGGTCTCTGTCTCTATCACTCGCGTGAAAAGAACTCAAAACGACACCCTTCAGAGCGCTTAAAACATACTGTATGGCTCTTAAACGAAAAGGGTCCTTGCTTCCGGAGCTTGAGGCGATTCTTGAGGCGGAGATTGTCAGTGGGAGACTCTGTAGGAGTGGGGATAACGATGACTTGGTTGGAGGAGCAGAAGCTCAAGCTTTAAGCTCTCAGCACGGTTCAAGAAATAAGGCTCTCTTGAACCCACACCCACCATCTTTCGTGGTGTTTAAATCCAAATTAAGGATCTTGAGTGACTACAAAAATGGGAAGTGTTTGTTCATACTATTGCATTGCCCAAGCCTTTTGCTCTCTCTCAAGGGGGGGATTCAGACCAACTTTATCTTCAAATCAGGGACTAAATGACAACGCCTAATGCCAAGGTAATAGTTTTCCATGCTATATTAAACTATTCATTCTTGAACAGTTTCTTGTTTAGCTATACGTTGGCAGGATCAACTTCCAACACACACCCCCACAGAGAGCCAAAAGATACATAAATAATCAAAGATCAGATTTTCATTAGAATATTCTACCAAAGATTTGATTATTGGGTGTCCGCCTGATCCCAAATTTCTATTCCATTCCTCTTAGACCTTCTATTCCTCATCATATTCTGTAAAATGCCAGATATGAACACGTGACCCGTCGCTGAACGTGGATATTATTTTGGATTTCTTAAACAATTCATTATTTTTTCCATCTAACAGAAAGATAATAATTGATTAAGCTTGATTATCCCTAGTGGGCCAACCTCATGTAATCAAAGTTTTTGACCCTTTGAAAGGACACACCCCCCATGACCTCTTTTTTAGTACATAGCTACTTGGCCTAATTTAACTTGGACCACCTCTCTCTGATCAAGTTGGACTCTTGAGCCTCTGACTAATTTAATTTTTAATTACGCCATTGATTTCATTCGCTCCAGTTCGAAGCAATAGGTTTAATAGAAGGCATTGAAGCTTTACCATGACATGACTTCTCTATTACATGTACTCACTATTTTGGAGAGTTTGAAATTGCGGAGAAATATCGAGATCGAGATATTTCGTATTCCATATCTTGTATTGCCTTTTCATATCGTTTTCTTCATATATTAGGAGGTTTAATCGTTTTCTAAATATAATTCTTAGACCATGAAGCTAGAGCACTCTTGTTTCTCCAATGGCCAAGACAGAAACAGTGTTAGGCAAACAATTTCGCTTAGGGCCGCTCAATGGGTAAAATTGTAGGCTGTTCACCAAACCCTAGCTGGAAAAAAAAAGGAGAGCTTAATTTGGTTGAGCTACTTGCACATTTATTACTTCACCTGCAAACCCTAAATTATATATATGATATTTGTTGCATAAACACCAAAGAATTACACACTTCACATGAATAAAATTGCCTGAAGTTTTTATTTTCGATTTTCCTCCCAAACGCGAATAATGGGAGAAGGATGTATACTGCCACATTGACTGCAATTGCAAAACAAAATTCTGTCGGGGCCTGCTTCGACAATCAAATGAATTGGCTATGTTTTTTTTTTTGGTCAAAATGAGTTGCCTATGTTCACACCAACGACATTTGCATTAAGTTTTGTTTATGTTTGGCCAACAACATTGTTTGTCTTTTGAAGATGAATATTCCCTTGCAATTCCTAGAATACGTACTCTCTTTTTTGTGGATGGTCCATCCTCAAGAGGGGAAAATTGTCCAAAAAAATCGTAAGCCTATTATACGACGGTCAATTTAGTCCCAATCCTTTTAATTATGTCAATTTAGTCGTAAACCTTTTAACAAATTATTGATGTAATCTTCCGACTAACTTTGGCAAGAAATTGTTGACGTGGCGGGCCAATCAAAAGGATTATTACAAAACATTAGTTGATGAGTGCTTTAGAGGCAACAAACCTAGTCCAAGAAGCCTAATGTATATTTTTCTTTTTTGGCTCTACAAGACTTCATTACATACTTATGAGCAAAGCCACTTATTATAACCTAAAAGGATATTTTACGGGCAATTCGTATGGTTAGTGAATTTCGAGTCCAAATTGAGAAAAATCGGGGCTTGCTAACATATGATACCCTAACTTGCATTTTTCTGTAGATTTTGTTGATGAGTGCTTTAAAAACCCTCGTCAAATACTCAAATAAGAAAAAAGCTTTGCAAATTTCAGTGCACCGATCTTCTCGTGACTTGTGTAATTAGTACATCGAAAATCAAAATATTTCTTGATCGAGTATGATTAACAACCATCGTGCTCGCTTATCTTTTGTGCAATTTGATCGTTCCACCAATTGTGATTATATGAACTCACAATGCTGACATGGTCGATATGAAATGGATAAAGTTGTGCTCAAATAGTGTTGTTCCGATGTTTAGGTTATTGAATTATTCTTCCATGCAAACCCTATCAATTACCAGTAGGTTCGATCTTTTTGGCTCATGTAGTCTTTCTTTTGTGCATTTTTGCTCTCCCTCATATTCGTAACTCGGTAACAAGAGTTGGGTTCCCCAAATCATCTAAGTACCCTAACAATCTGATAGATTCATTATGAACGACCCATTACGTCACTCTCCCTTTATAACTTAAACTAATATAATAACATTTTCGGAAGGATATCATTTAAACTCATTTAACAAATGAAGCGATGAAAATTACTCAACGCTTGACAATAAATACGACAGGACATTCTCCGGGAGGCTTAATACAAGTTGCGCTATAACTTGATACTCGATTAGCCGGATCTAGTCTAACAATAAAATGTCAATGTGTTTCTTCCTAAGTTTGCTAAACCATGTCTGCTATCGGGATAACAGATAGATAAGCCATTACAAATAGTTCTCGAGTCAAAATGGCCGACTGGGAGCACCAAATTCAGTGAAATTTCCCCCCAAAAAAAAAATGTTGGGGCAACCTCGTTTAACACAAATTATTTTTCTGTCTGTTATCGCTTCACATCGGACTCTGCAGTGACCACTAACCATCCATGCGTGCAACCCAAGTTGGGAAATGAGTCAATTGCTTCAAATTGAAGCTTTGTGTCCTCTTTCTGAGTGTAAGGTTGACCTCTTCCACAGAGTCATGTCCCCCCAAGAATTTTAGCAAATATGCAGGGCTTCATGCCAAAACTTTCCCATGCACTCGTTGAGAAAAATTCGATTGTGGGTTTGGAAAAATTTTAAAATATTTTTCGATTTTCCCTTCTTATTAATTAGTGGACCTTGAAATTCTGTGTACATTGTCTAGACTAGAGCCCTAAGAACAAAGTTAATAGTATCTCTGCTCTTAGGAGTACTAAAACTGCTACAATTGGCGACTCATGAAGATATGCTAACCGCATCGTTAACATATTTAAATAATTATAATGAAGATTAATATCACGAAAAATTTCAAATTGATACACTCATGACAAATTTGCTCTCCGATTATTTAGATTTTTTTTTTGGTGTAAAATGTAAGTAGTATATAACAGATGATGTACAACAGCTTAGGGGCATTCCCCAGCATTACAACTAGTACTAATAATTCGAGAATATGGAGGTAGGAAGTCTCCATAAAGTAGCTAAAACAGCGTTAGCTTGCGAAGGTTTGATTTTTTGGTATAGCGAAGCTCTACCTCTTACATTTTTCCGATTATTTGGATTAATACAACAAAAAATCATAAATTGATAAACAGGTGACAAGTAAAGGGATAAAACCACAAACTAGTATATTCATCAACTATCACATATCATCCAACTTAGCAATTTAATGGTAAAATTTAACGGAAACTAACGAATAGTAAATTTGTCACAAGTGTACCGGTTTGAAATTTTTGATGATAAAAAAAATTAGTTTGGGATAAATTTATCACAAGTATACCGATTTGAGGCTTTTTGTGATATTAACCTTATAATAATGATCTTAGAGCAGAAAATTACTATTCATAAAACTAAGTTGGCTCATGACTGTATGTACTTTCTCAAATGCTCGTGCCTATTCGAAGCACGAAGACTTAATTTAATGCTTAGTCTTTTAATAAAGCCAGTTTAAACCCTCAAAGCCAAGATCACAAGTTAGAAGAACAATTAGTTAATCCTCACGTAAAACTGAGGGTAAAATCGACTCGTTCGCTAAACTAGTCGCGCGGTCGACCTAACGTCAATGTTCGACAATAATATTGTGGTAAAAACTACTGATCACCTCATAGATTTCTACATCATGCTTTCAATTTACTCAATCACTTCATGGAACGAAAACACACACACACACACACACACTGCGAGACCCCTGAGGTTGATCTCTTTGAAAGCAACCGCATGTTTGGACTTGTTAGGGCTTTAATTGTCCTTATTATTAAAACGCGATTGCTTCCGTAGTAAGTAAGTGATTCACAAATTAATATCTTATTAAGCAATAAGAACCGTTGTAAGGCAACGAAAGAGAGTTCCGTGTATCCATCTTAGAGTGAATATATAGTGTTAATGAGTCAATCGCAGTTGCCTTTCCATGTTGAACTTCACATACCAACAAGAAGTAGTTCGAGGCACTAATCCTAAGCTAAATTGCTTTCCCGTGATGAATAGGTCGATGATGTGTGTTTCATGCCGTACCCCGTGTGGATTATCGAAAGCTAGGGGCAAAACCCTCATCTAGTCGAGACCTATTAATATGATTATCGAGTTATTAAGCGTGCTTGCATCATAGCAAAAGATGTACTCACTTGATCATATGTTGGGGCTTTGTTCTTTTCGGTTGAAAGAACATAGGACAAGAACAATTTCGTGTAATGTTTGCCTTTGCCCATGTGAGATTTTATAGGACCACCGCCAATTATTATACAAACTTAAACTATTAGATGAAGACGCCTTATGCTTAGTTTGATCTTTTTGCTTAAAACTAAGTATGGAAATTTGTAATTGGGAAGGCAAATAGGAGCGTTGAAAGATTTAAATTCATGACTTCCTGCTCTGATATTATGTGAAATTTTGCGGGACTATTGTTAACTGTTTCAAAAGTTTAAACTACTAGATGAATGCACGATTTTAATATTTAATTACTCTATTAGCTCTTGATGTGATCAAGACATCGAAATATAATAACAGGTTTATAATAGAGCTTTCCTAGATCAACGCAAGGCCTTATCCTGCTTCAGAATTGCAACACAAAGTAGGACAACATCGTGTGCCTCGGATACATATCGTTCACATACAAACACACATGTATCTCATATATGAACACCTATATACATGACAAATGGGATGTATACAGACAGAAAAGAGCTGCACGACCAAGTACCTGTCAGATTGATCGAGAAGTTCATGATTCCCGGTCCCGGTATAGAGACCCTAGGAGTGAAAGGAAAAGGACCCCGTACATGCTTATGAACACCTAGAGATTTCTATTGTATAGTGTATAAAAATTCTTGTCCACATGATACCCATTTAAATATTTTTACACCCCTCCAAAAAAGAATTAACTCATTTGATATTAGATGTAGAGTCTTCTTTGGTTGGCCTGGATTGCTGCAGACTTAGCACTGGACATGCTGCCATCATATGATAATCTAACCAATGAAAATGTAACCAAATCGGTGGGCTCTTGGAGGCATTCGTAATGAGATTACCACAGCACCTCCTTCAAACTGTGTTTTCTACACGTAATTAACTGGGACCCCAAAAGAAGAACATAAGAAAGTGCTGTGAAGAGATCCTGTCAGAGCAAATACGCAATTTGGACTAAACGCATGATAATCTTGTCGTTCAATCCTTTTGCTCGAACCACCATACTAATCAACGGAAGGTGATTGAGATATTTCGCCGACCGTAACTCCACTTTTAAATGGATAAAACCGATATGATTGTATAATATGTTCATGCTACACCTTTTTTAGGACACAAGCCGAAACCCATGTAAGCGACGCGAGTCATGAAGTCGTTTGAACTCGATTACAAGAAGAATTGAACTTGTACCAGTAAGCCTAACCATACTACATGTTTATTCTTTAGCCGGGTTAAAAAGATGATTCGATGCCTCTAAACCAATTACATCGATGATGAGGTTTTCCGTAGGAGTGATGGCTAGGGCCGTCAAAAAAGATTGCACGAGTCTCGTGGTATGACTATAGACCTGATTTTTCAAAAGGGGAGAGGAAAAAAAACAGATGCACATATACACAGCTTCTGGCTATCTTCTTGCGTGTCTAACATGTATGACTGCAGTTCAGGTGGTAATTGCCCAGAACATACGCTCATTTCAAACAATTCCTACGTGCAAACAAAACTGAAACAGTAGTCAGCTAAAGAGAAATGAAACCGCATCGAGACAGACAAACGCAAGGATCTCCAGCCGTATGTTCGCATGTTCCCACCCGTTCACACTACGGGTTCCATACAGAGGCACGCGCATGTCTCGAACGTAATGAGTCTTACAATCTCGTTCTCACCAACATGAGGCGCCGAAATGCTCGGAACACGGTTTCACTTTGACATGGACAAGCTGAATGTGATGTTAACATGAAGTTTCCAATTCCAGAAGATCATGTTCATACAGGAAAACAGGTCGCCGGCCACCTATTAACCAATAGTAAACTGCCGTGTCCATGCCTAGACTTAGGTCAACTCGCAGTCCGAGCACAAGTGATTTCATCGCTATTGATCTACAATGGCGCGTCGGCCCCTTTGGACTCAGGTTTCGTTATTTAATCATTCAGGTTTCGGACCCAGGAATAAGATGGGATGCATTTAATTAGTGTAGTGGGGCTTGCTTGATAACAATTATAGTAATGCATGACATGGTAAGATGCAAATCATATGAAAGCGAAAACATGCATGAAATTTGATGACCCAGATTTTCTCCATGAAGGTAAGTCTTCCATATTTGTCTAATCTTCATTTGCATGACGTCCACAAATGAAACGTCTTCGTTCCTTCTTGTTTGTCTCTCATGTCACTGTCGATCCTTTGTGTAAGCACTACTCTTACTTTTAACGAATCACGAATGTCTCTGATTCTAATTCGCAATTCGTTCCAAAAAGGTGAGTCGATTTGCACTCCATAGTTTTCCTCTGCTAATGTCACTACGGGTTTCTGTCTGCGCTTTCAGTCTTGAGTTACGCTATATCAATGAACCAATGAGTCGAGCTTCGGAACTCCAATAGATGCTATCTACTACAGTATGTATCGGCCAATATCATGTAAATCGAAGTCCAAATTGAACGGAGTAGAGGTCTCCACAAGAAGGCGAAATGGCACAGTAGAGAAAGAACGAAAGAACTAACGAGCACTAGACTATACCCATGAAATCAACTTCATTTGCATATAAACTACGACATGGGCACAAGAGAAATTTTCTCGCGACGACCTTTCCTTCCAGATATGCATTTATCAGCGCATGGTTCCCATCACATGCCGGGATAAAACCTCTCCTCCGTCAGTACAAAAAATTATAAAACTAATAAATCTACGACAAACGTAATGAAGGCTAATTTTGTCACTAACTCTTTTCCTCCAAAGGTATAGGCAGCTCCAGATACTCGCTAGCTCTCTGAATCTTTAGTGTTACTTTATCCCCTACATTGTAGTCATCCAACACTTTCTCCAACTCTGCTTTGCTTTTAACCTGAGCAAGAAGTTCTCCTCTTATTACCAAATCATTAAGTTAAATCTAATCACGATTCAGGAGGATTTCTCTGACGAAGACCAATAAAAGAGGTCATAGGACATCTTAATTTCGCCACGTAAAGATAGTGAGAACTCCTGGACAATTAATGCTCATGAATCTACATAGAGAGGAGAAGAGGCTCACAGGTTTGCTGTCAACTGCTACAATGATGTCGCCAAGAACTATATTACCAGCAAAGCCCCTAGTCGTCGGTAGTAACCCAGCTTTTGCAGCGACGCTATTTCCAGGAACCTACAGATCATCAAGTAACATAATCAAATGAATTACCGGGAAAACATCGTGAATATAGAGATGATATGAATCTGGAACTTTCCAGTCAGTATCCCAGAATATAACCTGCAGTATGAGAGCTCCACTACGAACATTCAGTTGATTAGCAACTAGTTCGGGAGCAATATCTACATTTAGTCCAGCTCGGACAGCCTGAAATTGAGGAAACAAATGCGCCAAACAAGTTATAAGCTCTGGCACTACCAGGAGAAGGTCGATGAGAACTTTTCATGCTTTTAAGTCTGGTTTTGCGCCACAACTCGAATTGCCTAAGGCCGTTAGTTTAGATTAAAATAAAAAAGCAACAGCAAGATGTTGATAATAATGGAATTCATAGGCCAAAAGTATCTAAATTTGCTTGCTTTACAATCATAAACCTTACTTTACCAAATTTAATCAACTGCGGCACAATCTTGAGGACAGTAGATGACGGAATGGCAAAACCAACACCTGCCGATGTCCCTGTAATACCAAAAGGAGACCTAAGATCAACATGACCGTTGGTATAGATACAATATTAAGACTGTCAAGGCATCAATGCGCAGCAAACGGCAAGCCAATGAAAAATGAGGAAACCTTTCAACATGATAATAGTCTGACTGAAGAATAATTACCCGTCTGAGTAAATATAGCGGTATTAATCCCTATTAAATTTCCCTTGGCATCCAGAAGAGGACCTCCACTGTGAAAAAAAAGAACTACCAGAATAAGGAAAAGAGAGAAGACAAACTATGATCTATATTTATCTATTGCGTTTTAACACAAAAATAGAGAATTGCTTTCATTAGCTTTTACAGTTCTAAAGGAAGAGGGGAACTTAACATTAGAAACAAGCTTGTAACCCTTGGACAATGAATCTGCTATGAGTAAGGGCCTAGAGTGTAGGACCAAACTCACCTGTTCCCAGGATTAATGGCTGCATCTGTCTGAATTCCCCCACCAATTGTTACTCCAGTTTGACTAAATATGTCTCTGTTAAGTCCACTTATAACACCAACTGTAAGTGTGTGATCAAACCCAAACGGATTTCCTATTGCTAAACATTGCTGCCCCACTTTCAAAGAATTTGATTGCCCAACATTGACTGGCTTCAATAGATCTTTAGAGGCTTCTACCTATGAGGAAACATATAATAACTGGGTGACTCGTATCCCAGTTTAACAAGACATGAAAATTTAACCCAACAAAGTAAACATATGTGAAAGACCAGCTTGCTTTAGCGAACAAAATGGAAGCTCAACTTGGCATTTTCATTGTACTTGTATATGTGGTTGTCTGTGAGATAGAATTGGTGACATCTGATTAGAGGAAATGAAACTACATACTGCAAGAACAAAAACACTTTTGTTTGGACCTATTCCAATAATATGGTCAGTTTCTGTGTTTGTGCTTCGTCACCCTCGTAAAACATAAAAGCAGTAAGAAGTCAGTGAAGCTAAGCTGGATGACATAATACAGAACCCCATCACTTGATCTCAAGACCTTTATTAACTCAACTGCATCTCTATATAGATTGGAAGAACAATAATCAAATATATTCTGTTGTCTCCTCGAATAGCATAGTTACATCGTGAATTGTTCTGATGCCCTATCAATGCAACATTCTACAAGGCTAGAAACCACGTCAGTTTTGTTGTTTACTATTCAATCCAAGAATGCCAGACTCTGTATTCTATTAGACATGCCTATTCAACAAACAATAAGTGAACATCAACCCTTTCATCTCGTCATCAATTCATCAACTTACCTTCAAGACAGCAAGATCTTTAGCACGATCGGCACCAATCAGCTGGCCCTCAAAGTTCTTCTGGACCCTTTCAAAGGATCAGTTGAGAAAATATAATTATATTAAAGAGATGTCCCCGTCTGGAGATGGATTCAAATGCTGGAAATGATTTCACTTGCAAGTTTAAGCAAGAAGGACCAAAAGCTCACCCGTCTGATGCTAGAATATTAACACGTGCTACAACTTGGCCAAGTTTTGCATTTCTTGAAAGTGCACTGCCAATAACTGGCAACATTTGAAGTACGTGTCAATATAATGCCTAAAGAGCCTAAACTGATAGAATCAGATGGTTCTGCAGTAAAAGAGAGAGAGAGAGAGAGAGACAGAGAGACAGAGACAGAGACAGAGACATAGAGAGCAAGTCGTGTCAAACAGCTTCCTTCCAATTAACTTCAGTGGTGCTTATGACATACTGGGGTTAATAAGCAAAGACATTAAAGAGATTTTCTGAACAGGAAGCACTCTAATAGATAGGTTGCAGTCATGATTTTGCAGTCGAATGCATGGTCATTGAATATGGGTGATAAATGTGGTTGCTCAACTTAGGTAAGACAACAGCTTCATAACAATGAAATGTCCAGCATGATCCGCTGGATGGCATCAAGCAAGTGACCTTAAGCCCTTACCATGATAGTTAGTAACAATATGTCCTTGTTCATCCCAGACGACTCCTGAACCATTTCCTTCAGGAATCTGGTAATAAATAAGCCAACAGAAACCTATAAATAAAGCAGAAAATAGGAAGGTAACTAATAGAAGACAAATGCGAATCACAAGAAAGCAGCTGTAATACCTCAACAGCACCAGTTATGTTAAGCTGCGGGCGCAATGTTACATCAAAAATGTTGACGACGGAAAAGGTGTTTTTCTCAAAAAGATTGGCAATTCTTTCCTGTCAATTTGACGACTATCAATCACCTCCCACAAACATCACAAGAAAAGAGCGACTGTCATGAATAACAGCTATAAGTAGGGGGCAAGGGTGGTCACCTCAGCTGGGAAGAGTGACCCGGAAGGAAAAACAGGAGGGGTTACTTCTTCAAGTGTCACTGATGGATCCCCTAAAGCATACGCTACACATGCATTGCATATTTTATGGTCAAAACTCAGAAGCATAATCAAGAGATTTCAGCATACAATTACTAAAAGGATGGCCTTTCTTTATCCAATAGCGCCGCTATTGATCGATCAAATCAAATTGAGGCAAAGTTTATAGATAGAACTAGCAGGATGGTCGCTGGCCAAACTTTTTTTTCTCTATAGGTAACTGGCCAAACTTTTATTACGGTAACTAAACTTCAGCAACTCTCTCTCTCTCTCTCTCTCTCTCTCTCTCTCTCTCTCTCTCATACACAAAAGTAAGAGCAGAATTAATCACACTACCATACTGCTTTTCTCCCAGTTCTTCCAAATATCTGCAAATATGCAACTTCAATGCGTGTCTTGACGGGGGTAACCGGTTAGGTATTCTCTAAACCAAGACCTAGTTTCTTTTTTCAAATCAACTTCGTTTCCGCTCCTTTAAGCGACCTCAATACAGATTCGAGTCGGACGAGCATTTTTTCAACCGATGGCTCGTGTGGTACAATGAATTGGCATAATGGCCAAGCGAGAACTTCAACAGTGCCACAAGCTCCGGACAGTGAATACACTGGCACTCTTCTGGAGCACCACTGCAGGCAATCATTTTCTTTAAACTTCAAATTAAATTTGAACGAAATATCATTGACAATATGGCCACAAAAGGAATGCAGTCCAAGAGACGATTCAGAGAGGGAAAAAAAAAGCAGAGCGGCTCCAACCTGATAAATACCTTGAAGGATGATACCACGAGTACATGAACAAACTCGCGAACAGCATCCGACGCGTAGTGAACGGCAAATTCTTCCGCACCAGCTCACCTAACTCCTCAGTAGGATCTACCGTTCTGCCGAGCATTCAAAACAACATAAAAGGTTAAATCTTTTTCTTCACAGAGAACAGCACGAAGAATGGGAGAGGTGATAGTGGAATGGGTGGCTTCAAATAGATCCCTCCGAGGCTAATTTGCTCGTTCATCCGTTCGGTATGGATTGGTGCGGCGACCCGCGTAGCCTCCACTCGACCAAATGCATTTCTTTTTTGGCCTCCGCCTCGAAGAAGTTCAAAGAGAGAGAGAGAGGGAGTCTTTACCTCTGAGGAGCTGAAGGGCGAGGCGGCGCGCCGTCGTTGGCGGGGTCGTCGCTCCGGGTACGAGGAGACGGAGAACAGGCGGAGGAGATGCCGTCGAAGAAGAGCTGGCGGCGACCCAAGAAGGCCTTGACCGCGGCGGGCGGCAAGAGAGGCGGCGGCCATGAATTCGAAGCTGCTGATACCATCGCGACGTTCTGCATTTCCCCTTCGTTTGCCTCTTCGTTCGAAGAGACCAAAGGAAGGTCCTCTGCTTTCGCTTGGGGCGTCTGGAGGAGGACGAGGGAGATTTTTGCGGCGCGAGTGGGCTGGATACGATGACAACAAGGCCGCAGCTTCTTCCGGTGGACTGGGCTTTTGACTCGGAGTGTCCAGTGGACATCCGCCGTTTCACTTGCGTGAAATCTGCCCTTCGCGTTTTGGCGAAACTACTTGCAAAATCAATCCCCTTCAACTTTTCATATGAAGAAGTCAAATAAATTAGGAGTGAGCACCGGAATCGCACTGAACCGGAAACCGGACCAAACCGGCCGGTTCCGAGCAATTCTCGACATCATAAATTTTAAACCGGTGATTGTCAGTTCGATTCCCGATTTTAGGTGCGGAGCCAAACCATCTGGACCGGACCGATATTTTTTTTATTTATTAGCAAGTAAATGATGCTTGATCATATTTGATCACACCTTTGACGTCTTTTCGTTGAGATTTTCATTGATTAAAGATCCAAAATACTAAAAAAAATGAGAGTTTGGACTATTCAACAACACTTACAGTCTTGCAGGGAATAGGTAAAAAAAGATTCACTACGGGTTCCCGAACCCACTCGAGAATTAGATTGGACCGATCGCAGGACAAGGTGGGCCGATTTCCGATCTCACAAACTGGTTCACGATTTCGGGGTGAAAATTATCTCACCCTAGAATTGATCACTCCTAAAATAAAACCTTTCAAGACTCTTCACAAGATTTTAATTAAATTATTGCCTAGATTTTATTTTTTTTTTCATTTCACTCCATTTCTTGAATCAACAAAAATTTGCCATATTTTTATTACTATTTTACCTTCTTGGTCTTTATAAATCTTATGATAGATCCATTTAAGTATATTTTAGCTTATGATATGTATAATAACGACGGTAGAATCTTGTTTAGAGTTGTATCCTATCGATATTCCTCCTATTTTAATTTCCTTATTCACAAATTTAACTGAATTTGATTACAAAAACACGAAACACAGAGGCTTGAAAAATTGATCTATCTAAAATATAAGGAGCATAATTAAAATTAATATAAGTACAAGAATTGATAGATAAATTAATATCGTTCCATGACATCCTTATGAAAGCACCTTTTATTGGAAAAGAAAATATATATCAATCTGAAATAATTCTAAATGAATTTCTACTTTCACTATTACAGAGATCGTAAGCTTGAATAAATTAAGTGAAACTATCACAATATTTGTAAAGACCAAAAAAAATAACAAAAAGATTGTTTTTCTTTTGTTCATTTAAGAAATGGATTGGAATGAAATGGTATTTTAAAATACGGGTAATAGTGTAATTATGTAAACATGTGAATAATACCGGATGACTGGTTTGATAAGTTGAGGAACTATATTGAACAAATTAAAAGTTTAGGAATAATTCAATGACCACATTGAATGAATTAAAAATCAAAGTATGACATTGTATATTGAGCCAAATTTTAGAGATTATAAATGTCATTTTCCTATTTATACTAGTAACTTGTACTAATAAAAAATTATATGAATCTGGAGAGTATGAGCAAAAATTAAATGGTTAATACTAGGGGTGTGCATGGTCCGGATGGGCGGTTCCCACCCCGGAACCATGGACCGCCTGCTACAAGACCGGTTCCAAAAATTGGAACCGAGAACTGCCCGTCGGTTCCATGGACCCGCCCGAGAACCCGACCGCCGGTCCGGTTCGATTCTCGGGCGGGTCCATGGAACCGTTCTCAACAAGTTTTCCAAGACAAATAAAAAAAAATTTGTGGACTAACATCGGATTAACAGAACAAAAGAAAAAGAACATAACTTTTCGTACAATTCCTACACTGTGATTGATTATATTAACCACATCATCCATAAATCAAGTGGGTACCCATTAATTATTGGGAAAAATGACCAAGGTATCCCAACTACACAAGAGCTTCAAACATGATAACAAATTTTCTTCTTTTTCTTAAAAATTTTTTTGGTCAGATTTTTTTAATTAAAAATTTTAAAAATAAAATATATTATTATTATATTACCGGTCCGGTCTGAGTGGATGGGTGGGCGGTTCCACACCAAGAACCGGGAACCGGTTCAAACAGTATCGGTTCCAAAAAATTGGAACCGGGAACCAGATCGATTCCCTTGGGAGCCACTGGTTTCGGTCCGGTTCAGGGCGGTCCGGGCGGGTCCCGATTATTTTGCACACCCCTAGTTAATACCACAAAAAATTTCAAACTATGCTAAATGTGACACAAATATCCTAAGCTTTTTTTGTGTCAATAAAAACTTCAAACTTTCCCATTGTGACACAAATATTCCAAATTTTTTTTTTGTATCATAAAATAACCCCAAACTTATACCGGCATGATAAATATACATTTGGTGGAACTGAAATATAGTGTATATACGTCACACATGTATAAGTTTGAGTTTTTTTTTGCAACACAAAAGAAAGGTTTTGGGTATTTGTGTCATGGTTGGAAAGTTTTGGATTTTTGGTGACACAATTTTTTTTATGGGTTTTACGTCGCAATGAACAGAGTTTGAGATTTTTTTTATAATATTTGCCAAAAAAAAAAGAGAAACTAGGACGCTAAGCCATGGGCTGGACCGATAGCAACAATGAGACCGAGCATGCAAAAAGCCCATGAAAGAGTCGCCGGCCCACTAAGGTTTTTAGGGTTTCGGCATCCTCTGGTATAAATGAAAACGACGACAGCCTTCACCGTCGTCGTCTCTCTCTCTCTCTGGGCTTAGCAACCGAGAGGCAGCCGACGCGGAGCCATGGTTCACGTCAGCTTCTACCGGAACTGTAAGTTCTCTTCGCCTCCCCTCCCTCCCCTTTCGTTTACCTCCGCTCGTGACCGTATCGTTGCTGCAAATTTCCGGCGTTCTCGCGTCGCGCGAGTCGATCCAGCGGCTTCTGCACGCTTTTCTCGCCCGTTAACGATCGTGCATTTTAGAAACCGTCCTAGTGCAATGGTGGTATTTGCTCGGTATCTATGAACAGCCCCTGCTTGCAAGTAGCTTTTGACTTCGGAACATGGCATTTCTTGACCTGTGTAACGTAGAGAAGGTGATTCCATGTGGCTTTCTTATTATCACCTGGGTTTATGGCCATGATCTTGCAATGGGAAGCTCTATGTTGCGTTGTCGCTTGCGAGTTTTGTCCGTCTTGTGTGTCCTGATCTTGGGTAATTATCATTTTGGAACTGTTTGTTTCCTCCATAGATTTGCTGTAGTCAAATTTTTATTTCCTCTGGCTTGGGTCTGTTTTAGATGGGAAGACCTTCAAGAAGCCGCGACGCCCCTACGAGAAGGAGCGTCTCGATGCAGAGCTGAAGCTTGTGGGAGAGTATGGCCTCCGATGTAAGAGGGAGTTGTGGAGGGTGCAGTACGCATTGAGCCGTATCCGTAACAATGCGAGGATGCTTCTCACTCTCGATGAGAAAAATCCGCGCAGGATTTTCGAGGGCGAGGCGCTTTTGCGCAGGATGAACCGGTACGGGCTCCTGGAGGAGAACCAGAACAAGCTCGATTATGTTCTGGCTCTGACCGTGGAGAACTTCCTTGAACGCCGGCTTCAGACGCTTGTGTTCAAGTCGGGAATGGCAAAGTCGATTCATCATGCTCGCGTGCTTATAAGACAGAGGCATATAAGGTATTTGTTACCTCTTGTTCATTTCAGTCTATAGATAGCTCATTTTTTCCTTGCTTTCCTTTTTCACTTGTTTTGGCATTTTGTAATTGTCAGTTGGACTATGAGTACATTAACATATGCTTTGGGCCTGTTGCCATGTGAAAATTCCCATTTTGATGGCTGAGCAATGGCTATTCGATGAGGTGTTCTATCTGTATCTGGGACATTTGATTTGCCTGTGAATCACATCGTACATTTATTCTGAGCAAGGTGCATGTTGTTACAATCGACTATGGGCTTTATGCTAGTTGCTTCTGGGATTGTCAAAACACAACAGAAAGCCTTTAAGATGTTCAGAAGAATGCTTACTCTAATGTAATCCTGAATTGATTTCAAAGTGTCATTTCTTTTCTCTCAATTCTTATCATGTTTCATCAGCACGATGTATTTCAGAATGCCACAAGTTTTCACTCACCTCTACTGTTGGAATAACCTATTTGAATTGATACTGATGTGGATTTCTTAATGCATGCTGGAGATACAACTTGTAATAAGGTATACCAGTAGTTTATAATGGATCAGACTTGGCATGCCGCTTGCATTATGGAGCTGGCTTATATTAATAGCTTGTGTGGTTTATGTTAGTTGTTAGGAACTTAGAGGGTCTTAATTAATATATACTTGTTTCATTTGGAAGGGTCGGGAGGCAGGTGGTCAACATTCCATCTTTCATGGTGAGGGTCGATTCTCAGAAGCATATCGATTTCTCTCTAACGAGCCCGTTCGGAGGAGGACGCCCAGGAAGAGTGAAGAGAAAGAACACGAAGGCAGCTGCGAAGAAGGCATCCGGTGGAGATGGAGACGAAGAGGATGAAGATTGAACCTTAGGCTAGTTCCTGTTTCTGTAAACTGCAACTATGAGCTCTTTTCTTACCCCACCTTTTTGCGTTCATCAGGAATCTGGCTCTTGCCATGAGGCAGTGGTTTTTCATACTCTGTTCTGGTAGATCTTCCTACATGTTCTGCAGTTTTGTTTCTCGATCAAATTCGGATTAGGGTCTCTTTGGTAATATTCACAATGTTTCATCCTCTGATTTGGCAAAGAATTAAAGTTCTTTTTCTTTGGGGCCTTCAACCTGTTTGTGAAAGTGTTTATTGCTACGCATGTATGGTTTTTGCTGCTCCAACATTTGGTGGGGAAGATATGGTTGGCGGTCGGTTTTAATCCAGTGGATTTAGGCTCTACTTTATTAGTCATGTTGCCTGCTTGTGTATTCGTTAGGCAGACAAGCCTGCCTAACAATTCAGTAACGCAAAGCTATATGTGGTGTGCGGATGCGGGATCGCCGAACCGTTCAGGTGTTCTAGTCCTTGTGCAGTGTCATCGACACCAACCTGTTTTAAAAGAGTGGTGATGAATGGTAATGCTTCGACTGATTGACCCAATATTGTATTACCTGACATGATTGCTTTAGAAGTAGTGGTGAGGGAAAGATAAAGGGCATTTTGTTTAACTTTTGTTAGCTTTACACTGACTCAGGATATTCTAGTAATGCCTGCCTTGTTCCAATTGGATTGTTTGCAAGCATATGATTCGTATGCATCTGGCGCCAAATGTTCGGTGGAAGCTCTTCCTTTTTTTGACTCTGGAAGTCTGCTCAGCTTCAACTAGCTGCTGTGCTTTTTACTATTCGATTGTATTGGAGTTTGAAAGTGCGCGCCCGACTCACGGGAGAGAAGTTTGCGTCGTCGCCGACAAGAGGTGTGAAATGTATATGGATTCACGGAGATGAAATGAGTCCTATCGAGCCGGTGTACACAGCTCGTGATCTTGGGTTCTTTTGCTTGCAAAACGCCTGAGTAACGTCACATGCCTTGAGCTTGAAAATCTGAAACTTTAGCACCGACGGTTTTTCATTTGGGGCGAGGCCGAGCCCCACGTTTGTCTGCTGTCGCGTGATGCTTTTTGGTTTGGTTTGCGCGGCATCATATGCCGGTGCCAAACACTCGGTGCGTTTTGCAAGGAAAAACCAAGAGGGCTTGTAAGATGTTCCGCTTGATCATGATTTATAAGGTTTCGTCTGTTTCGCAAAAAAAAGAATAATTTAAAAAATATTTTCTTATATATGATTGCTTATATTGCTTTCGACAATGAATGAATAAGAAATGTTTTTATCGTACACGAAAATATTTAGATACAAATTATTGTTGATGATAAAAATATTTTTTGTCGGCTAATTATATCAAGCGATACAAATGATATGAAATTTTTTTCTAAATCATTCACTTTTCATTAAACAAAATAGAGCCCCAAATTTAAGTTAAACTTTCTGGTCGGGTATCATATGTTTATTACATCAATGGGTCTTAAGCATGGCAGTGGGATTCCCACTGACGTATAGCTGCCTTCCTCGCTCATAGTTTACATGAGAACTTAGTAATTGCATGCAAGGGGTGACCAAACGGGTGGGTAAAAAATTGGGAAATCTGCCTCGATCGATTTCATTCTTGTCTTCACACTCTGAACGTCATCAGTTCCACACGAGAACTGGTCCTAGCCTAAGAATTCCATCAAAACTTTTGACCAATGTGCCATGGATTGTTCAAAAACATGCTTTTCTCAAATGGTAGTCATATTATTTAGAGTAATGCACGCTTTGTGGAATTGGATTTCCAGATCCAGAGATCGGGAAACCACTCGTGCAAAATAAATTTCTGCTCTTTTGATTTGGAATATACCCATTTCGGAATCGATCATCCCTAATTACATGGGTTCTCGCGAAATGGAAGGGGACTATCATGACGTGAAGACTCGATCTAAGTGTTTGAAGAAGCGCGGGATGTGTATCGGTGAAGAAGCGGTCAGGAGAAAAATTGCAGTGAGATGGACTGTCGCGATGGAGAGCGAGTTGCTCGTGCCAGCAACGTCAAACATCCTCACGAGATCACCGTTATCGGGCCGACCGGTCATCAGTCCCCAAAGCCGTAAACAAAAAGGCTCCCCCGAGGGCTTACGCTCCACCTGGTTCACGAGCGGGGGCCCCGATCTCGCAAAACTCAAACGAACTCCCCACCACCTGCGACGACTCTTCTACACGCACCCCCATCTCGTCATTCCTCGCTAGCAAAACGTTAAAGCCAACGAAAAAGAAAGGCTTCGGGTCTTTGCCACTCGGATCGACAGCACACCGCCTTCGCTTTCACTAGATCCGCCAAGCGGATTGATCGAGGCTGGTCGAAAATGATTCGATTCAAATAAACTGATTTAGCTAATCTTGACCCATTTTTATGCATCGAAAATTCAGTTATTCATACCCAACCCATTACGTATCCGACCCGACCCGATCAAATATCAGGATAACTTATATTCAAACTGATATGAGTGCATCGAGCAAACGAACGACGAGATAGAGATGGGCTTGATTTGAGCAAACTGCTAAATTCATGTAAGAACAATTTCGCTGAACGTAACAGATTCGTATAACAATTCTACCCGTTATAATCCATCTGGACGGGTCTAGCTTTTGCCATGGCCTCACGATTCCCTCGACCACAAGACCGCACGGCACTTATTCCTCTCCCCCGCACCCCAAGGCGCTCCCCGAACGGCCCCACGTTTTTCACATGCGGATCCCGTGCCGCGTGGCCCCCCGAAATGGAACACGTGAAACCAAACCACCCAAAAATCCAATCCCAATCCCAAGCCAAGCCAAAGCCAAATGGCCAGCTCCGACACGCATTTTGAATTTTCAAAATCTGGTAGACCCCCCCCCCCCCCCCCCCCCGGCGTTTGATTAGCGCTTTAATTAAAATATAATTGATCGGGCCACGAACGCAGGAAAAAATCTCGGTCGCCCCTCATCTCAGCTCCATCCGCATCCACGATACGACACGACACGAGGGTGGAAATCATATCAAGGCCGCGGTGACGTGGCGGTACGGGATTCGGGCGACGTGGCGGGATCCCGAGAGATCCTAAACTCTCGTTGCCCGCGAAAACGGAAACAGCTTCCCCTCTCACATGTCTCAGTCAACACGTGTCGAGCCACGTGCTCATAGCCGAGCCGAGCCGTTCCCCCCTACACACCACGTAACTCAAGCTCCCCGCAATAACTACTCGAAAACGCAACCCCCGAAACCAAAAACCGCACCGTTTCGCTCTCTTCCCCGCTCTCCCTGCCACTCGCGCGGGTATATAAGCACCGCTCGAGTCGTCGATTCATCACGACTCCGCACACTTTTTCAGCTCGTAGCGTTTCGGAAAAGTTTCAGGTACCGCTCGTGATCGTTTCGCTTCCGTGCTCCGACGTTGAAGAAACGCCGGCGAGATACATGACGGTGAGAGACAGTCGGAACCCGAGCTCCGACGCCGACAAGAAGAAGAAGATGCTGCCGCAGGGACCGGCGGCGGAGCTCGGCTCCGCCGGAGCTGGGGCTGCGGAGGACCGCGATCAGCCGATCGATCGCCGGAGATCGTTCGGGGCGGCGAAGCCGAAGGTGTCCGCGGCGGAGGAGGCCGCGGAGAGCGGAGGATCGTCGGAGGAGATGGAGTCGCCGCGGTCTCTGGCGGGGAAATGGATGCTGAGGGCGGAGAAGAAGCTGGCGTGCTTGCACAGCCAGGTCCTGAGGATCAGAGAGGAGGATCTGCACCTCGGCGAAGATATCGGCGAATGCCTCAGCGCCAAGGACAAGGTAGTCGGCAGCAGCAGCAGCGCGGCCGTGGCGGCGGCCTCGCGCGCGGACATCGTGGTCCTCTCGCGGCCGATCTTGCCGTGCTCGCCTCTGAGCGGCAAGGTCAACCCGATCCAGTCCGTAGGCTGAAGAGACAACAAGGTCCGTTCGTCGATCGTTTCGTTTTTGCTTCTCCTTTTTCTAATCTTCGGAGAAATCGCGAAAAGCGAAGAGGAGAATTTCACCTTCCTCAAGCTCCGCGACCAAACCGAGCTACTCTAGCTAGAATTTTCGCCGTTTCTGATATTTTCGGCTCTGTCGCTTTCTAATTTGCAGGAGTTCGTGCCGTCACGAGATGAGAGAAGATGGCGATGAGAGCTAAGAACGACGAGGAGGAGCTGGGAGAGTTATGGAGCGTCGTCTTGTTCGCTGACGCTGGAGAGGGAGACTGTTGGGTGATCGTCTTCTGGTCGTCTGCCGTTTGTACAGGTGTGAGAGGTGTTAAGAGTCGAGATGATTTCAAAAAAAAAAGAAAGAAGAGGAGGGAAGAGAGACGACGACGACGATGATGATGATGATGTACGGTGAAGAGGCTATGAGAATTTGTGTACATGATGAACTTTGAGACACGCCTGATGCGCCCCCGATCGGTCTCCAATCTCCAATTGCCTCCGTCGTTCCGTGTAGAAGAGAGAGCAGAGCGCAACGAACCGAACGATTAAAAAGCAGCAAATTTCGATGAACGGAAACCGTATAGAAAACAGAGAGTAAACCTGTCGTGCCAAATTGGACTAAAAAGCTCGAAAAACATGAAAGCATAAACGGACGACGATGGCCCATCGGCACTAGAGATCGCGTGTGGAGGGCCCGCCCCGAACAACTGACCGGCCCTCCCTTTTTGGGCGGAGCCCAAGCTTTGACAGAGAGCCGTCCCAATCGATGGCCGGGCCAATTGGGCTTCCGGGTCCACGATGGTCAGGACTAGTGGGGGGTGTTTCTGCCGCAGGACTCCGACCCCGGGCCCAGCCCATCCTTACCAAAATGGACCTTTTTGAATGCCGTTTCTTGGTCTTGAAAGATGAATGATGAACCCCGTCGGGTTCTCTCCTTTGTTACTTCCCTTCTGTGCCGAAGCGAAGAGCCGGTACTTGCATCTCAGTCCCATGATTATGTCGAGGACTTGACCAAATTCTAGTATTTGATGTTTCCATTTATGTACCAAGAAAGTGTACTTACTCCCTTTTTCACTTATTGATGGGCCGTGTCATCATTATCGGCGAACGACATGTCCATTTTACTTTTTTTTTTCCTCGTGTCCGAACTCTTTCGAGTTACTTATTTGGAGACAGCATAATACGACGTCGCCATTTATATAAGAATGTTTGGTAGAAGCTTAGTTCCGGAATTTGCTCCCCTCATTTTTTTTTTCCTCTTCTTTTGTGTTAAGCATCCGTTTACAATTTTCCTCGGATTGAATAGTTGGACATCCTGTCGTTATGATGCAAGACTTTTTTGTCCTTAATTTTAAGAAAGGGCTCCAAAGTCGTACCATAACATGAGGAATAACTTTCCCGTGAGGTCCGCGTGAAAGAAATATAAGTCTCATACCATTTTTCTTAACTACACGAGGTGGTGAATTGATGCACTACTCACAATCGTTCTCTTTATTGGGTTTGGAGGGGAAGAGGCTTCTTTCAGCCTTTGCTAAAATGGACCATAGCTCTTGGCAAAAGTGGAAGCAAAATGTTCATATGAACTTCCGCTTGCTCTTTGTTATGGATGAGCAAAACTCATTTCGATGTGGCGGAAAGTGAACATTTGAAGAACGATTGTAGGTAAGAGCTTCGAATCTGAAGTGCGCATTCGTCCACATCTCGACACGCCCCGTGAATATTTATCTTCGTTCCGGGATATATGCATTAGACAGTCAAAAGGACGGTTGCTTCAACCTAACTCTTTTTTCTTTGTCCTTCACTTTTTAACCTGAATTCAAACTCGAGAAAAGCTGATCGACAGTGACGGGCCCGTGCGAGCAAGCCAGCACGCAAATCGCTATTAATGTTGCACATGACCCACGATAATCATCACACGACTTCACGTATCGAAAGGAACCATCATGGTACTTTTGGACTCAGACTACAAATTCCACAAACATTGGGAGCGGGAGAGGGCCGCATCTTCAGTTGAAACAGCACTCACGTGAGGTGGAAGATTTTGTTCAGCAATCGATTCGGCGTCCGGCCATAGACTTTTCCTATCGGCAAAAGCACGAGACACATGCGCGAAATACGTAGAGCTCGAGGTTGGGCATCATGACGCATCTGACTTTGAACCTAATTCGTGCCTCGTTATTCGGCATCGAGAGAGCATCTTGTAGCCAAATGAACTTCACGAGTCTTTGACCTTCGCAGCTTAGCCCATGATTAGGACAAAGGCCTGCATGCACTTAAAGCGAAGCCCCTTAAAAAAAGACTATTCGAGCAGAAACATCAGGTAGAGGTCCTTTTTGACCAAAAGAAGCTCAAAATTCTTTTGACCCTTTGTTCATTTTCTCACTTGATTAAGGAGTAGAACGCAAGTTTTAGGCCTTCCCATGATGTTTTGTCTATGGAGTCATCCTTGGGTCTTGGAAGCATGGAGGGATCCTCTTCCTTTCGGATTATTGGCACTCTCGCACATCGTTGGGCTCCTAACAAGTCGGGTTCTATTTGAGCCTATTTTCGGGGCGACCATGACGTTTGATTAGCATGTGGTTATCAAATTCGAGGGTGATTTGAAAAGTTGTTGCTCATAATTTTTTAACTTTTGTGTTGGGGTAAGAAAGAAATTTTGCCGTCCCGGCTTTTAATCGAAGACTAGTAAAAGTGCGCGTGAAATTGCTATAGGATGGACATAGTTCTCGTCCATATCTTCACCCAAAAGTCAAAAGCATAAGCCAAAAAATTAGGGTAGAAGACGCTTCCATATTTGACTTTTAAAAGTTCGGTTTGTCACTAGCTTTTGTAATGCCAGCGGATTTATTTTTTCCCACATTAAAATCTTTTCCCTAACAGGAGAATATATGATCTCCGCATATCGACGCTTTCACTGGAATCACCCACAAAAGTTCAGACTCAGTTTAATTTTGCAAATTATCTGGTGTCGCATGCACAGGCGGCTGCCCCAAGAGTCAATCAGTTCCCAACTGCACCTCGATGCCTCAACTTTATAAGAAAAGAGGAAAATTAAAGGAACTAATGCGATAATGATTGCTCATTAGTCATAACAAAATGCCAAAACGTCAAGCGCATGGAGGAAATGCCTCTTTCTGTAGTCGAATGCTTCTTGATTTTGGCGTAAGTTGTTCTTGGAAAATTAAGTTTCCAAGGGAACATCAATATCTGCGCCACGTGACCCTGCAAGATTCTCTCTTGTGATACATGTGTGAGGTTTGTTAGAAGAAGTCCTGCATTGGAACATTAGTATGGTGTGAAGTAGTTAATATATTTCAGTTGGCTCGTAATTTATAGGCTTAAATTTTTAAGCGAATATGAACCTAACTGGATATATTGATGGGTTCATACTTGAACTCTTCCTTGGTGATCTACCAATATGAACGTATTGGGCTTTTGCTGACGCGGCTTTCGGGCAACTTTCATGGCTCGGTCTGGCGGAAAATACCTAGAGTGAAGGTGGCCTTTGCTATAATGTTAAGATATATGTGTGAGTTGACCCATAATTTATTGGCTTAAGTTTTTGAATAAATGTGGGTCCAGCTAGATATGTTGATAGGTTTGGAATTTGGCTTCCTTTTGACGGTTTCCTCAAAAAAAGGTATCGGATTTTTCTTGCGCACTCTCAACAACATCCATTAATGTAAATACGACCTTTCCCAGTACTTTCCACAATAAGGAAGAGTTGAATCTAAGATTTGGAAGTGTTCGGACCATTGGGTGTTCAAGACTCAATTAATTGTGCTTAGAGATCTTGAGGATCGAGCAGGCTGATCCCAAAAAGGACTATCAAAAGACATGAATGTTGTCACCCACATGTGTTGAACTTAGAAAACGACAGTCAAAAGCAAGCTCACTCGAGGAAACCAATAAATATTACTTGCCCGTGTTTGGAATCATGATTATCCATGCAATTAATGCACGATCAAATTAAGTTGAATAGGGGCAAATGCGTGCTGGTGGAGAACACATCTGGTCCTGCAAAGCATAAATTATAGTTAATGCATGTGATTAGACACCATTAAGTACATGTCGGCAAGCTTAATTAACCACACTCTTAGCATCGCCACTTACAAACAAAGCAAGCATCATTTTGGACTAGTGTGGAGGCAAGACCAGCTTTATTGTTGTGTTTAGACAATGATACCAGCAAGTCAGAGATGGTTGGGTTGTCGGAGGTTCGATCGAAAGCTTTCAGGTCTGTGTCTTGAGCAAGAAACACAGAGAATTTTTGGATTAAGGTGTTTAATTAATGAAGAGAGAATCGAAAGAGTTCCTCGTGGACGGCTCCTAATCGAGCTTATCACATTTGCTTTGTCCTTAGCGCACTCGACTGGGTGTCATCAACACAGACACGGTTCTTTTTTTTACATACCGGTTCGTTGGAAATTTAAGCTACTTAGGACTAGTTACAATTACAGATGTAATCAGGGTCGAGTGCTCGAGCTCAAATCGACTCGCATAATGACTTTGATTGAGAATCGACTTTTCTGCTCAAGTTCGACTTGACTAGAAAAATCAAGATACTTGAACTCAACTCAACTTGATTACAATCAATTTGTAAAAGAACTTGAGCTCGAGCTCTAGTTTAAGTAGCTTGAATATTATTGTAATTTTTTAGGAAATTTTGGTGTTTTTTTTAAAATTTTTAAATATTATTGAGGAAAGAACAGAAACTTGATTAACATCGATTAGACTCACCAGCTTGTCGAGCTGGGTATTGACGAACTTGACCTTGAAATCGATAAGACACTTAAATAGCTCGAGCTCGATTAGCTCGAGCTCGATTATTGTTCGAAATTAGGCGAGCCTGATCTTGAGCAATCATTGAGCCGAACCTGAGCTATTCATGAGTAACTTGACTCTGTTTCTATTGGGAAAACCTCCCTAAGGTATTTTGATAATTCCAAAACTATATTTGTTTTTATATATACTTGATAAATGCAGATGTTCTTCATGATCAATTGATGATGATAATATCAAGAAGACTGATAGTATCAGTAGTCTCCTCTGCTACAGTGGAAAGATGTTCACAAGGATGAGGACCTTGGCAAGATGAGAACAAGTTTGATAGAGTGAAGTGTTCACAAGGACTTGGAGCTACCATAATCAAGTGGACATCTAAGTAAAGTCTTGTGGTATTGTTATGCTCCGGAAAACCGGTGGATAACATATATCACAAGTCATTTTGTAAGGTATACCTTGGACAACACCGATGGATTGTTGATAAAGGCATGCCCTATTATCAAGTGATAAGGAGCAATAAATCGTGCCACTATCAAGTCCTGGAAGGTGCTGGTCAATCGTTCATCTCAAGATGACTTTTAAACGGGAAGACAATAGCCGTTGACAAGGTTTGGAATCCGTGGATAGAAGATTGGAGATGAGTCACAATAGCTCTGCTGGTTGTGGTCAAACAGTTAGAAACAATTAATGTAACAATAGCAGTAGACTTCATTTTGATAAACCTTGCTTTTGCCAATAGGAATAGACTATATGGACGGCTTGAACCTCGGAAACAGCTCCTATCAACTGTCAACGGCTCTTAACTCTTCAGAAGGATCTCCAACGGTTAGATTGTAGAAGGAACATTTATATAAAGAGGATCAAAGAAGCTAGAAGGGGTTGGGCGAAAAATTGAGAAAGCCTACTCTGTTATCATCATCTTCTTCCTATCGCGAGCAAACTGTGCTCGTCTGTTGTGTCGTGGAGCTTTGTTGTATTGTAATTAGCGACAAGAGAAGTACACAAGTGCAATAGCAGTTCTTGTATTATGATGGTGCGTTCTATTATGTGATGGAAGTGGTACTTACTGGATTGTAATATCTCTTGAGATTACTAGTGGATCCTAGCCAGCGGAGAAAATTACCCAATCCAAAATTAACTTGTTGCGTTGATGCCAATTCAATCCTTAACTTTATTATGTCAATTTAGTCCTAAACTTTTTTGCAAAATTCTAATTTAACCCTTTTAGGCAATTTTCTCGTTGACGTGGCAGTCTAGTCATTGCAAGCCATCCTATGTGGCATACTGTCATGCAAGCGATTTTCTGGCAAAAATTTGGCTAGACAGACTATATTGGAATTTTAACCATAGGTTAATGACTAAATTGTTGAAATTGAAAAGTTTATGACTAAATTGGTATTTGTACAATATGTTCGGAATTGATTGGACAATTTCATTCTAGCTTGTGTTAAGGTTGTTAGGGTGTAGAGTAGGCTTGATTATAATCCGTAAGTACTATATATTTGTGCGTGCTATCTTCTATCGGCTCATTATTATCTATATTTGTTTGATAGAAGCTCCCACATGTATGGAATTATCAATTTGTTTATGCAACTGACAAAGTATAACCATTTATTTCCACGAAAGTTTTCCAAAGTTTTCAATCGGCCTATTCACCGCTTGTAGGTTCTATTATTAGCCTCAACAGCTTCACTCCTTAATTACAAAGACGATATAATGTCCCTTGAGTTATCTAGTACAGCGTGGATGAATAGCAAATGAATGAGCATGGGAGATTAGCTTTAAATATCGATCATGCTTCATTTGTTTCGCAGAAAATAAATGATTTAGATAATATTTTCTAAAAATTGATTGTTCATATCTCTTAAAATAATTAGTCAATGAAATTTTTTTTGTTATCCACACTAATTATGTCTAGATATTTTTTGGACGATGAAAATATTTTTAGTTCATATTTTTTTCTAAGCGATATAAGCCATTATTTCTAGGAAAATATAACCATTCATTTTTTGCGAAACAAATAGAGCCTCAAATCAACACCCAGCAACACCAAAAATAATCATATCTTTGTCCATGATCAACTTGTCAAAAAGTGGATCATGTACTTCTCCCATTATGATCGCCTGTGATCTTTCACCTCTGTGATGAATTAAACTGAATACAGATGGAGTGTCTAAAGATAATCTTGGAATTACATGAGTCGGAGGATTATTTCGAAATGACGGGGGTGACTGACTTCAAGTTTTACCTCATTTCTTGGAATAAGTTCCTTTTCGCAAGGAGAACTATGGGTGCTGTGGTTGGGATTTACCATCGCAAAGCAACATGGTTTCCATATACTGGACTCCAATATTATCACCGAACTTTATTAATCAAGAGAGCATAGTGGATAACACTGGACCAACACTACTTAAAAATATTTCTCATGGGCTCTCATTTTGAGTTCAAAATACATCATATTTTTCGGGAAGGCAATTGGCCTGTTGATATACTTGCCAATATTGACCTAGCGAAGCGATTGGATACTACGTTTTACTTGCAACCTCCTAGAGAAGTATCTCATGTTTTTTTTTCGGTCAAATGAAATTTCCATTTTTTACCAAAAGGATACATGAACAGATCCATAGGAAATCTTAAAAGTTACCATAACAAGGCAAGCCTGTAAAACTCCAAAACAAACCCAAAATTAGAAATCAAGTTACATCATGAGAGCATGGTTGGCAAAGATAATTACACACTCGTCTTTCAAGAATAGATCTATGACTAGATCCAAGCGAAATAATGAGCGGGTATTCATTGAATCACACATCAATATCATTGATGAGCACATACTAGGATCTCTATCTATAATTACGGCTTTGCCTTTTAAAGGTGTGCACCTAGGTTTGTCGTCCCCAACACCATCACCGTATATAGATAACATAAACATGTTGGACAAGTTCAGACCTGACACTTGTGAGAGCAAGCCCTTAGCACATGCAAGATGCCAAAGCTTTTAACAAAAACACCTTTAACGAGCACATATTTGACACAAATGCTGCTATGAACACCATTGAAACTGAAGGTGGAGTACTTATTCATTAAAACTCCTAAATCTAGAATAGATCGGAGAAAAAAGATCCCAAATCTAAGATTGGGAGAGCAATTATTTTATGTTTTGTTTAGTGGTAAAGTTGGGATGGTAGACTTTCGACTTTAATTTGTTTAGTTTTGTACTTTATGATTACCAAAAAAAAAAAAGGGGGGTTCCTCTATTGTTGACGTAGTTATTTCTTATGTATTGTTGATTAATTTGGTCTGGCCTATGCTTCCTACACCTGAAACACGAAAGCGAAGGAAAAGAAAGCGAAAAGACTGGCTTTTAAAGGAAGATAGGTGAGCCCTTTTCAATGGGAAGCAGCAGCAGCAGCAACAACAATCACTTAAATTCCGACGACAGCACCAGGAAAAATTTAAATATATGGGCCACACTAAATCAACTTCTGTCCTACGGGGAAAATGCAATCTCTCGTGCCCTTAATTTCTCCAACTGATCTGTTAACATCATTGTCCGATCCTATGTTTTGGCAAGAAAATCAGGGAAAGCGAACACACACTACCTCAATTCAAAGACAGAAGATTCTAATCATCAATAATGGTGCTGATACGTAACAGCACATCATGTAATGTCAATTCCACGTTCACATATGGACATTGGGCGTGTAGATCGATTTGCAGGCTTTGTCCGGTGTTGCTTTCACTTGTGAACTAGTACCATCGTTTGATAAGAAGAAGATCTTGACACCTTAAAAGATGGATCAAGAAAATGGATTTATCAAAGACAAAATTGGATCATTAGCAGGTCATCAAAACCCATCAAACGAAAAACTTGATTGAATCTTTAGTTTCAATACTTAAGAACTATTCGAGTTAGGGGATTACCAATTTTGATGACCAAATGTACGAAACATTCGCACGTAACCCCATGAGTTAGGGTATTACAAATCCTTTTCTTATCATGACCTCTGATTGAATCCTAGTGTCCACGATTGGATTGGCTAATGGCACTTTTGCCAACGGTCCATTGTACACGATCATCGTCGGCAATGATCCCAGCGTCGGTGACTCCTTTTGGACCAAACCGAAAGACCATCGTTGGCTAGCCATCATTAGCCACCGTCGCCGGTTGACCCATTGTTTAGTCGTATTGATTCAACCAATGCGGTAAATCGAGAGAATGCTCCTACCTCCATTGGTTTTTTTCCTTTTTAAAATACACTCCTAGAAGCATCTGAATAATTGAGGAGAGAACATAAAACATCACGTTAGATGCCCGGAATGACCATATCGTGATGGCATTTGCTGGTTGTTGCCCCAACTTAAGGTGGTTGTACTAAAAGCTATTCATACAAATTGGGGGTGGGGGGGTCCTAGAAGAAGGTCCTCCAGTTTTTATATTTTCCACCAACACGTGAATCTGCTTGACCCCCCCAAAAAAATAGGGCATGGAAAATAATTTTTAATAGCTATCTTATACACTATCGAATTAAATGTCTTCCATAAATTAGTGTACTATACTTGATGACATGACACGTGTCTTGTCGTGTGTACCAGGGAAATGGCATGTGACTAGGGCTTTGACATTGTGCAACACTCACGCAGTCATGTCCCAAACATTGAAAGGGAAAGAATTGTATATGATGAGGGAGACTTCCCTACCCAAAAAAAAAGATAGAGAAAAAATAAAAATGGAAAGAGATGGTAAATAAATATTTTTCCTTGATACTTGCTCTCTCAGCAAAAGTTAAAACAGGTCCCTTGTAGATGGAATCTTCGAGTGGAGAAATTATTTTATCCATCTATGTCATATCTTCACATTAAGTAAGATATAGAGTTACTGCACATTGAGTGTGGTAGCTCAATAATAAACGAGTCAAATCATCTTCCATAAGATTACGAGTTTGAGTCATGTCGGGAGCGAATCTTTGGTCAATTTGTGTCTTGGCAATTGATGTCTCATGCAGAGAGAATTTCTAGCTTCCAGCATGTTGGTAGGATTAATGCGTTGATATACCTATGAATAGATTGAATAATAATGGCTCAAATCGAACATTCTATAATGAGTGTGAGATCTTAATGGTAACACTTAGAGGGGTAGCTGTTTCAATCGTTCCTCCCCACTCTTTTCACGAATAAAATAAATATAGTCATTTTATTAGAAAGTGATAGGGGTCTAATTCTCTGCATCATATTTAAAGATACATTTTCCACGGCTTTGCCGAATTACTCAGTGATGTAATGGGATACACATGGAAGAACTATCAAGTGGACGTTCATATGCTCACCATATAGAAACTCACGAATGTGGAAGTATGCGTAGCTTTGTTTTTTCAGGAAACGCGGCTGAGAAAAATATTATATAGATTTGCTTTGAAATTGATGTTGCTAGAGATATTTAGAATTTTCTGTGCATTTCTCTGTATAGATGTGATGGATTGACTCACTCCAGTGCATGAATTCTATGTGAACTTCCATTTGTTTATGAGATCTCTTGTGGATCGAATGCTAACCAGGCTGTTTGCTCGACCTTTATCGTGGCATACTGTATACAAGATAAAATCAAACCTAAGGCAATTGGCCTGCACAAACACACTTTCATATCAATTCGTTGCTATTCACACATATAATTAGTAAATAAATTAGACCAAACTCAACACTATATTGACATTACAGACAAAATCAATCGCAGTAAAAAAACATGAAATTCGATTTAGTTTTCATTGGTCTAGTAAATGCCCCACTTTCATCTTAAATTATACACAGTAGGGTCCAAATCTTGTAAATGGCTGCCACGGCAAAGTTGTTTTTTTAAGGAGTTGGTGGAGTGGCACGAGCTGATTTGCTGAGGAGATTTGCAAGCTCACCAGAGGAATTATACAGAAGATGAGAGCTCCCCCGCCAAAGACGATCACATGGCGTTGTGCATTATGAGGCGAACACATGCAGGCCCACTGTGTTTGCTCAAGAACAAACATCTTTCTCTATTCCCACTTGGGCTCCATCCCCAACTTGGGAACACCTCTTAAAAAGGAGAAGCTTCATTTCTTCTCTCTCTCTCTGTGTCAGAGGAAGTCTAGTCTTGCTCCTCCCTTCAATGCAGTTGTCTTCTTCATAGCAAACATCGCTGTCTGTGTCTATTGTACTCTCTCTCTCGGTCTCTCCCTCTCTCTCTCCGGGCGCCATGGTCCTCGTTCTTTATAACTCTTGGGTCACTTTCTACAAATTTCTATCATGGTACCTTTGTAGTTTGTAGTAGCTAGCAGCTGCATTCCCTCCACCTTCCTCTCTCCTTCCTTCTCTTGAAGCATATCTTCCTCACTTCCTTAAGAGATACCAGTCCCTCTTGGGGATTTATACTAGGTTTGTCCACATTGTCATAAATACATTTGAACGAGGTAGCCAGAATGTCCAGCAGAAGATCAAGGCAGTCTGGGTCTTCGAGGATCAGCGATGATCAGATCATTGATCTGGTGTCCAAGTTGCGCCAACTTCTTCCCGAGATCCGTGATCGTCGACGCTCCGATAAGGTACATAAACGCTCTCTCCTTCTCTAGCGAACGAAGGGACAACGGGAGTACAACTTCCTAGCTGGCTAGCTTGGTCGATGCATATAGTTACAGAACATGGTCCTTAAAAGACCCAGAATACTAGAATAGGTTACATTAGTGCTCATGGTCCTACTCAGTCCCATGCCCCAAAGTTAATAAGCTCTATTAATCTAATTACTCGGTCTAAATTTAGAACTTTGCCCCAAAGTTGAGCTCAGTAGATAAGTGGGCATATATATTCTACTTATTGCGATCATAAATCATATCATTCTATACATGGAAACAACAAGGAAGCTGAAGTTTTTATATTATCATCTTTCTAATCATGTATGTCGTTATCTCTGTTTCGTTGCTTGCATACGCTAAGCTTTTTGGCATTTAAATTTGCACTTTTGATGCTTGACTTCGATTGTATATCCTACTCACAAGTGATTTCCCAACACCGTCGGCACCATCCTATTTGAGCATGTACTTGAGTACTAGAAGCATGAATTTGCGCTCGTCGGTCTGTATAAATGCGTGTTAGATATTGTCTGTCTGGATATTACTAAACAGCTACATAGATCTATTGTATGATAAGTTACTTTTATGCACATAACGTGTTAGCTAATTCATAAAGGATTAGCTCTCTGGTGGGTATAAACATCAAACCTAGAGTTGGAATTACTAATTATCAGAACTCTGGAGCATTTGGAAGGGACACAAGATCAACACCTTTTCATTCCCGTAGCCAAAAGACACAAACACGTATCTACGTTAGTAACTGTACGGAGATACTTGCCAACAGAAGACATACTCATGCTTCCAAATTTCCCTAACTAGTGATCTAGCTAGACAAAGAACTAAATGATCATTCAATCTTACCAGTAATCCCCTCGGGCATTTGGTTGAAATAATTATTGTGCAGCACCGGAATTCAACTTCATGAGGAGGCTAAAGAGTCAGTCTAAAGATTCAAACGCATGACCTCATACCGGGTCAAATATATTATGCGGAAAACATTGTCAATCCATGTGAAAGTTCGATTCAATAGACGCATATGCGCTAACGGCGAGACGCATCCATCATTTCTTTCTTTGCAGGTACCGGCGTCGAAGGTGTTGCAAGAGACCTGCAACTACATAAAGAACTTGCACAAGGAGGTGGACGACCTCAGCGAGCGACTCTCCCAGCTCTTGTCCACCATCGATCCTGATAGTCCTGAGGCTGCCATCATTAGGAGCTTAATATAAACTCTCGTAATTGATGTTATCATGTAGAGCCCTTCGTGTACTGAACCAGCTTGTGTTCTGCTTCCATCTAGCTTCGTTTTCCTTCAATTTTTCTTTTCCCTTTGGGTGATTTTCATATCCCTAGAATCAAAACAAGGGCCAGCACGTAAGTAGATACGTCTCTCCTGTACGGACGTACAGTGCAGTGTAATTAGGCATCGAGTATATAATAAAATGCACTTGCATGCACCCCTCAAGACCCTATATTTTAATATACCTGATGTAGATTGTGGATGCATAAGCCAAACTGCAGGTGGCATTGTTCGTTGAAATGTTGCTTTTCATGGACATTTGCGACTTTGAAAATTTTGTTTAAGTGAACAACATGATACATGGATTTTCCTCGGGACTGTTCCGATTTTGAAATGGAGGACAATGATAAAGAATTCATTTCTCATTGTCGTAGACCGCGGAAAAATGTTAGATCGAATGCAAGACACTTGTCATTCCGAACAGGTGAAGTATTCTTATCCTCTAGAGAACTGAGGAGTCATGCCTGATTGAATCCGTTGCCTGTGCACAAACTAAGATTAAAAATTACAGAGGGACGCTCAATTATTTTGATCACAGAATTCTTTACCAACTGACAAGGTAATATACATTGGAGAAACTTAAGAACGAGGTGAAAACAGACTAATTTTAACCAGAATAACTGGGCTGTTGTCATCGTCGTTGGCGTTTAGAATTGTCAAACTAGATCATAAACCCATTTCTTAATCCATATTTGATAGGTTGAGCTATTATATGGGTTAGTTATTTAGTAAATAGATTATAAATGGTTGTAGAATGGTAAAAGCCAAAATAATATGGGTATTAAATAAGTTCACAACTTACTTAGACTCAACCCACCTCTAAGACTCTTTCTCGCCCTCACTCACTCCGCGCTTTTACCTGAATTTGGGTATGAGTTTTTTTAGATTGGGTTAATTACATAAGTGCTTTAGTAATATGGGTTGAGCCGGGTGGTATGTATCGTTAAATTTGTATTGCATGGAAATGAGTCATTTAAGACCGGATCATTTTCGACCCGACCAAAACCCGACTCGTCCAGACTTATCCATTTGAAGGGTCTATTGTAGTCTCATTTAAAGAAAGGTCTTAAAATATTCAATTTGAGATCAGAGTTAAACATGGATTACTAAAATAAGGTAAGAACGGAAGTAAAAAGTAAAAATTACTCCAAAATACGGATGATGACGAGAGACTGCCATCTAATTCTTACCAAAACTTTGGTAAAATTTGGCATTGCATAGAGCAATGGTCAATATCTATCAATATCCTTGTATTTAAAATACTGAGGTTTTGTCGGTCATAGGGGGTCAGGTGGGTGTTGTAGCGTCAGCCCATGAACCCCATAGTTGTGTAATCATTGGCAACTTGATTTGATGTGCAATAAAAATCATAGATTCTAATCTTATATAAGTAAGGTGTGAGCTCTCTATAATAAGCAAAAGAGATTTAAGCAGGTGTGAGCTCTCTATAAAAAGCAAAAGAGATTTAAGCCAATCTATGCTGTGTCACCCTCGGAACCTGATAAACAGCATCTGAATCTATATCTATATAAGAATGATGCTGGAGATACAAAAGGTGTTTTTATATAATAGATTTACAAAGTGGTAGTCATTGTCACATCAGATACTTAAATGTGACCCATACTTGTATATGTCCATGTTAATTATAGTGCCTCGAGCGCTTTGTTCTAAATCGAATTTGAAAATCGAGTGTATCCAACATGGTAGATCAAGTATTGATTGATCAATTGTCTGACTCGTGTTGCGAATGAAAATTGTTTAAAAAGTACCAAACCTATTCTATGACGGTCAATTCGGTTCTAAACTTTTCAATTGTACTAATTTAGTTGTAAACCTTTTGACAACTTATCAATTTAGTCCTAAACTTTTTAATAATTTGACACTTTAGTTATTCCAGCTAATTTTGACTGACAATCACTGACGTGGAGGTCTAGTTAGCACCGGCTGTCTTACGTGGCATGACTGACGTTGATGTGGGCAAATTTTACAATTTCTTTCTTTTTCTATTTCCCTTATCGGCCATCACAGGGCCTCGTTAATGGCCGGCGGCATGCCAAGGGCCACCCTGGCTAGATCGGGCAAGGGCAGCCCTTGTTGGCCCCTAGCGAGGTTAGCCCTTGTTGGCCCCTAGCGAGGTTCGCCCTTGCCAGATCCAGCAAGGGCAATCCTCCCTCTTGCCTGGGTGAGGGGGAACCGCGCTAGCCCAAGCTTAGGTGTCCCTAACTCGAGGCCGACGATGGTCAGAGGTGGGAAAAAAGGAAAAAGAAAAAAGCAAAAAAAGAAAAGAAAAGGGGAAAAAGAAAAAAATATTAAAAATTATTCATGTTAGCGCTGGCCATCCAACGTAGGATGGCCGACGCTGACTAGACCACCATATCAGCGATTTCCAATCAAAATTGATCGGAATGACTAAATTAACAAATTGTTAAAAGTTTTAAGACTAAATTGGCAAATCATCAAAAATTTTATGGCTAAATTTGTACAATTGAAAAGTTTATGACCAATTTGACTACCGTACAATAGGTTTAGGACCTTTTGGACAATTTTTCCTGTGTTGCGGCGATAGGAACATGAGAATTTTCCTGAGATAAACCAATGCACAATGTGCGCCTGTCCAACGGCACCGAAACCGACATGAGCTTTTTCCTAATGTCGGAATCATGTTTACTGTATCATTAAGGCGTTTGTGATCGAAATGGACCCATGGACTTGTGAAGTTGACTTAGGAGCTTTAGATGGTCTGGCATCTGCTTTTCTCGTGTATTATTGAAACAAGTTGCGCAATCAAGGGCCGGTTTCTATGAAAGGGGTCGGAAAATGGAAGCCATGAATCTCTAGAAATCTGGTATCAGAATCAAAACAGCGAAAAGCAAAGATTGCATCTTTCCCTCTCACCACGGATTATGGGAGGTCCATATTGAGAGAGGTATAGCTGGAAGCTAGGTAGGCCCTTCTTGTCTCTGTGCTTCTAATGGGCTTTCGGCCTCCTAAAGCTTGAGTCCCTTTCACTTCCTATGTTGATTGGCATGTTTCCTTGCTAAATGTGGGGCTTCCTCCACAAAATTGATCTCCTCGTCTCCTCTACTTCAGGAGATAGCTGTACATGGTCCAATTACTTCTTTTTGATTGAGGAAGAAGTAACCTCTCTCTCTCCTCCATGTTGTGTCAGCCTCGGCTTCATCCCGCGCCACCGCCATCGCACATCAATAGTTACCGCCGGGCCCTCTCCCTTTGTGAAGGCCAGGGAGCTTGGCTGCGATAGTGCACGATGACCATTGCACGAAATGGAAGGCCAGCCTCTAGACCTCGAATCTAAGGCCATCAGCTAGGATTCTGAGGTTAGAACACATACACAGACAGAGAGACCGTGCGGGGAGAGGGGGGCAGGATAGCGACGTATTGGAGACAAGATGGCGACAATGGCATGGAAACGCCCGGGGGAGGGGGGGGGAGATATAAAGGAAGAAAAAGGGGACAAAAGAAATAAAAGAAGAAAAGGAAAAGAAGATAAATTTGGATCTTTGAATGACACTCGTGATGAAACCTTAACCTCACAATGGGTAAATTTAAGATGTAAATTTTCCTCTTAACTTAAGATGATTTCAAAATCTAATTGCATAAGTCCATGCCAACTTATAAAACAATAGTAAGTTTCATTCTAGGTTAATGGAATAGTCCACGGATCACACCTCACAAACATCATGTTTATGTTTGACGAGAATAATGAATAATCTCAGTACAAAGAAAAATCTCATGAACAAATTTTAAACTATGACATCTTTCTCCAGGGGATCGATCTAGTCTAAATATGCTGCCAATGTGAGGCTAAAGACGTGTCTGAATTTTGAAAAAAAAGTGATTCTTTTAGGAAGGGAAATTTAAAAAAGCTCTCTAGATGAGAAATAGTATCCGATGCCACTTCTCTAGGTCTTCATGGGTTCATTCGCGCAACATAGGAAAATGCACAGAATAAGTTTCGTACTCTTTGACTTTTCCTAGGCTTTGGAAAGAGTCAACAGACATGATGGTGGGCAGCGAACCACTACCAAATAGAAGTCAGAATTCATTTGAGGCAGTGATCATCGACAGCTCGGTTCAGGATGTCGATGATGAAAAGCAGTTCAGCTGCAGAATTCCATACATCTCTCACCAAAGTTTCTTCTCTGCCATCAACCAAAACCCCAATAAAGATTCCATACGATTCCATGTCTGATTACGAGGGCATGTATCGTTCAACTGCTCGGGTTTTGTCCCCTTGGTTTCCCTCTAAATCCAAGGTGAACATGGAATTCGATCGTTCGGCAAGCGAGAAGAGAAATGTTTCATATTTTGGCAAAGCTTATAGTTGTAATGTTTGGTACGTGTTGGTTAGTGACTTGTGATGCTATATGACTTACGTGGCGTAATTGGCCAATCATACTCTAATGATACATGTCTTAGCCAACATGCTTCCAATGTTAAAAATTCTCGTTCATCATTAACTTGTTTCTTCAATTATTGCTGCTCGGTAATGTATTCGCTACAATGAGTTTTCTTGTATCTTTTCTTCTTTTTCCGTTCCCATTGAGTTCTTGAAACAAAAACTTCAAAATGATGGACATAACATTCTTCACATTTAACTTCTATATCTAGGGCTTGATTTAACAACCAGTTATTGGAAAATACTTTTTCTATTGTTTGCTGTTTGGAATTACTTTAGATAGATGACCGAACATACGATACATAAAAATTCACGTGGAAATTTCTAAAAATGATTTACGTTTTTTAAAAATCACTAACCCGAGTCCTCATCATCCCCATCGCTCGGACTCTGGCACCTTAGAGACCGAGCTTGAGACCCGAGGGCCGACTTGGCCCATCGGACTAGGACCTCTAGGGTAACTAGTTGGCTGTCCTGTTTCTCGAAGAGTCAACTATATTGATTTGGATTGGGGTTGGTCTGCGGCTTTCAATTTCGTACAAGGAACGGTCCATATATCTCTCACCAAATGTTGCATCTAACATTACTTTGATAACATATCCTTGATCTCATTCTTCCTAACTCTGCTTTTTTTTTTCTTTCCTAGGCATGTTGAACTCATAAAGTTTTTTGTCGGGTCCAAGCTTGATGCCACATATGTGCTCCGCACCAACAAAGAATTCCTTAATTTAAATAAACGAATGAAAATGCTCCCACTTGCTGCCCGTCATTCATATTTTACTGAGGTAAAAGAATCTTCTCGTGAAGTGTAAAAAGGAATCGAGTCCAAAAATAACCTCGAATTTACCCTCTGCTGGAAATTAGGGAAGCCAGA
Organism: Syzygium jambos; assembly: GCA_031216235.1. NCBI lineage: Eukaryota > Viridiplantae > Streptophyta > Magnoliopsida > Myrtales > Myrtaceae > Syzygium > Syzygium jambos. The sequence goes on from CM062228.1 coordinate 19,518,294, forward strand.
ATCAATGGAAGCTTCTCTGATGTAGATGGAGGAAAGATAGTATAACAATCTGCTAGGAAAACTGCATAGTTTGTGGCATCTCTTACTGAGGTTAATTTGTTATCTTCAATGGTGTTTACTTCGAATTTAACTTAGATCATGTGAACATTTTACATGTGCTCATCAAGCAAATTTTTTCCCAGTTATTCAATGAAGGAAGATGAAGTGATCTTGCGGTAAAATTGGTGAGCCACTTAAATTTTTTTTTGTAAATTCCTGTTAGAGTTGATAAATTTACGGTATTGGTAAAAAAATTAACAAAAGTTGAAAAATTCAAACATTGATAAGTTACTTAAATGAGAGTTGGCAATAGAAAACCGGTAGGCAATATAATGAGATAAATGGTTGATGAGTTACTCAAATAAATATCGGTAAATTGATAAATTTAAGGCATCAATAAAATTGACAAATAAAAGTTGGTAAAAGATAAGAAAAATTGGTAATTTACAAACTGCCAAAAAAAGTTCATAATTTCATAAAATTATCGGTAGCATAATTAAGTTACCGTGAAATCTGGTGACCAGTAAATTCTTCTTTACTAACAATTCGACATTCACAAATTCTTCCGGAAATTTACTGACATGAAAAAAAAAGATCGTTTTTTATAGCAGAAAAGTTGAATCCTCGGCTTTACTAAGGTTGTTCTCATGCTCTTGTAAATGAAAAAAGGTTGTTCTCATGTCATTCAAGCCAGATAACAACAGACTATACACAAACAACTCACAACGGGATAACTCAGCAAAATGCAGAAACCAATGTAAGCAAAAGACTGATCTTTTGCCACTTGAGATCAATAACAACAAAGCGGACACCGGGTGAGGCCATTCTCATTACAATCCTGGCACTGCCGAAACCCGAAATAATCGCCCTCACCTTCTTCTTTTGTGCTGTAATCATCTTCAACGCGGTCACAGTGTACCTTACAACTCCCGAAGCACGTCTTGCAAGGCACGAACCTTATGTCCCCACAGACCTCACAAATCCCATCACCACCTCCTCTGATGAGACAACGATCATCGACCTTTTCGCAGTTCTCTAAAACTTTCTCGAGCCGTCCTTCCTGGTGCAATCTCCAGATTTCCTCAGCCCCGCCAATGCACTTGCTGCCCACGAACACCCTTGGCAATCCTGCCCCGCCAAACCAACCTCCCAAAAGCTCCTTCAGTTCTTCCTTGAACCCAGAATGCAGTGACAAATCTCGCTCATCCATCCGGACTCCAACTGCTTTGAGTATGATCCGCACATTGCAACAGTCTTCGTAGGTCTTCCTCACACCCCTCAGGCTTGTAAAGTACACGATCACCATCTCTTTCCTATGCGGAAAAGAGTTATTGTCATCCGCCAATGCGCAACTCGCCCTGTCAGCTTCAGTTACATCCAGTGGCTTGCCATTGAAAGATATTGAAGACCCATTTTGATCATTTGATGGAGGTACATGGAATGGACGAGTAGGTGAGAGTTTTTCAAGGTACTTCTTGAAATTGGATATGGCTTCTTCATCAGAGACAACCTCCGAGGCCCTTGATTTAGAGCAACAATCGGCTCCTTCTGAGCAGGTCTCTTCAAATCTCAATGTCGCAGGATGACCACGCGGCACCAATTGATGAATTGGACCGTTGAAAGAGGAACTCTTGAAGTAATTTGGTGACCGAAAAGGACTAACATCTTCGAGGCCCTCCATTAACTCCCATGTGTTGATCGTCTCTGGTTCTCCAGGAGGAGTCCTAACTGGAGTTTTAGGAAGCACCTTCGGTATCTTCTCCTCAATCATATCAGACCAAGTCTTGGCCTCCTCAACTAGTCCCCCCAAAAATTCATCGCCGACTGTTTCAACGTCGCCGTTTTCGCCATGAAGCCTGAAATCACCACCCTTGGCAATGAATTTTTCATTGAAGTCGTTAACGTCTATGCGAGAGAAATCGAGATTGAGACAGCCTAGCGTGGAGGACGTGAGAGCAACGACATGGCGACTGTCTCTTTTGTTTCGCAGTGTGTGGTGGATTTGCATGGAGTAGCTTCGGCTCAGGGTCACTGGCGACGAATACGGCGCCTGGCAGTGATGGCAGCGCTTCGACTTCGAGTTTGCACAGCCCATCAATTCGAATCGATGTTAGAGAGCCAAAGCAAAAAACATAAAGAGACTGATATGAGTTTCCCTTACTCGAGGAGAAAGCAACAAGCGACCGATGGGACTTCAGAATGTTCTCAGAGCCATAAAATCATTGAGAAGAGGCACCGACTTTTTTCGCCCCCCACAATTTCAAACCTAAAGTAGGAGATGGAGCAGAAACAGAGAGAATGTGAATAGCAACTCCCCCAGAAAATGCTATTTGCTGATTACTCTCCATGATTAATGTTCTTACCAAAAGCCAAACTTGTCCACGTTTCTTTCCTCCTTTGTTTCATTCATGGTTATCATATCTATCAACTTCGGTTCGATCACCTTTAAATTAATTGATCCACACCAACCATAGTCGACGTCGTGTTATATGGTATGATATCCATAGATTTGTCAGTGTCAAATTATTCTTAATGCACATTGGGCTTAGGCATGCGCCCATGCGTAATCTACTTATTTAAGAAGGAAAATGTAGCTTGTCATTGACACGGTACCGAGTCTTCTTTTGCCCATGGAATTGTCGTAAGTCGGCAAATATGATCTTGACAGGAAGTACACTCATCGGATTGTCTCTTAAGGGTCCCCCGAAATCCCAGATTTGAATGAACCGATTCAATCGAGTCGAGAGTTTTGCTACCGGAATAAATATGAAAAATGATTCGAGACTTCTACAAAATTAAAGCAAATATTTACTCAATTTACATCTGCGACAGCAAACATTGGCACGGGTCAAGATTAGTACGCTAGGATCGCTGCTTGAGTTGGTGGCTTCTCTAGAATTATGATTTTCTCCTGAGGCTGACGGCTCATGTTCGTGGCCTCCACTAACTCGGGGAAGATGGATCACACGAATATGGGTAGGTGGGCAAGAACTAAGACCTTTCATTGAAGGAACATTCTAAAGATTAATAATTCTACCAAAAAAAGGAAAAAAAAAACAGAGAGTGATGAGAGCTTTGTGCTACTAGCCTATTACTGGGCTTGAGATCCACATGAATCTAGAACCCAACAACACTTCAATACACACACCTTTCAAGATCTTTGGGCTCCTTTGGGCCTGATGGCATGGCTACATATTCAGGTAGGATTCAAACTAGAGTTGATCGCCCCAGTTGCGTGCTCGGATTCGGCCTAACTTGTTACCAAAGCTGATCCATGACCCATCGGGTAAAAAGTATACAGTACATTTTGGATTGGACGGGGTTGGCTAGAACTCAGCAGGACAAGACTTTATACCGAAATGCCATTGTACAGGTCCGTCTAAATTGGCCTTCCATTCCTTTGTGACAGGACTCATGATTATGTCTACATCGAAAAGCTTCACCTCACCGTTTGAAGGTGAGGACAATGACCATCCCGAATTGGTGGTCTGCTACATATTCTAATTCTTGATGTTGACAAAAAGAAAATAATCACAGATCATGACAACAGAAAAGAAAAGATGCATAACCTGCACCACTATAAAATTACTCTGTTTTGCCATCTTCTATCACTCTTTCTTTTTCCTCTTCCCAATTTAACGAACGTGCGCCAAGTCTATCAGCTACCCCTAGGCATTGGCTTGTAGCAGCTACCTCCCTATGACTCTACCTAGATGACCTATTTCAATCATGTGAACCTTGGTAACTATATATGTTGCAGACAGTCCAACACGTCCTTTTTGCTAATCTTTCACGGCGCACGAAAACCTAAATGGAAATCCGACATTTGGACAGGAAAATTCCTTTCTTCACGATATATTCCGAACGCTAGATCTCATGATTGAGATATAAAGTCAAGCATCCTATGGTCCTGTAAAACATCGCTAGTGATGGCCCTAGTTAACATACAAACTAGCTAATTAGTCATTGACATATCGGTGGGAGTAAATAACATTTTCAAATTACTACATTGAGGAGAATTTAATATATCCTTCTTTTGACATACCAGCGGTGTAACAGTTTCTTTATGCAAACATGATTTAAAGAATGATGCGTATACATTTTTTAATTTTAGCACGGTTAATACTTTCATTCCCATACCGCCTATTTAAAAAATAACCTTTACACTGACGATGTACATGTTACAAAGCCTTTGAAAGTAGAGAATGCTTCCATTCCCACAAGAAAGCATCTCATATCCATTTTCCTTGCGAAACAAGATCTCCGAAGATCTCGATTATGGTACCCTATCGATATCAAACTCCGACTTTACGGTTCCTTTCAAACCTAGATGAATCGGAAGTCAAGGAATGATTAATTGCATGTAGTGTGTAACTACTCAACATTCGATTAAGAAAGTCTAATTAATTGGGGAGAAAATCAGATGCAAACCCTTGAGCAAGATCACAACTTGGAGAGAGAGAGAGAGAGAGAGGCACATGGAAGTGCATGTGGAGATTGGAGAAGATTCAGAGACCTCTCAATTAACAATTACAATAATGATAATAATAAGATAATGATGAGCAACGAGGAATATAACATGGATCCAACCTATTTCCAAGGGAGAGAGAGGGAGCCCTAAAGTTATATAAATTTGAAAAAAAGTGCATGTGAGCAGCTTTTGTTGCTAGGCCAGAGGGAAATTTTCAGTAGGGTCCATAAATTCCCTTATGCCTCCTCAGTCCTGTGCAAATATACAAGACATTTCTCCATCAACTCCCTTACATGTACTTGCAATGAAAAAGTGAAAAAAGATGAAAAATAATAAATAAATAAATAAAGCAACTGTGGTCTCTCTCTTTCTCCATCCATCCCATGGACACCCCAAAAGATAACATGTCCTATTCAATGTTTCTGCTGTAGTCCCTGTCTCAAGTTGGGTTAAAACCTCTATAGGGAGAGCCTTTTTGTAGCTAGATATTCAACAAACACAAACATGGCTGTGAACTTTTTCAAGTTCTAATCGAGTAGTTTTCTTTTCATATTTCCGTGATTAAGGAATAGACTTGTGTGTAGATCACTGCATAGGTTCGAATTTTCCATACTAATAAATATAATAAACTCTATATTTAGAACATCCACCTGAGTTTTATGTTATGTCTTATTTGATCCTCAATGTTAATTAGTGGGGTATTTCCTCATTATAGACACGAACAGGAAAATAGGCATGGCATGTATATACGAGTAGATCTACTAGTTCGGGTATGAAATCACTTTTTTTTGGCCGTTGTCGCACCCGACGCATTATATATTACATGAGATAAAGTGCTAATAAGAAAGTTTGAACCTCATGGTGCTCTAATCTATCACATCAGTTGTAGTACATTTGTGTGGGATGACCTGGACACATTGTGCATGGATTCTGCACTAGATTCAGTTCGGAAAACATCAAGTGGAAAAGACCCTAACTGTGTCAGATCGCACAATCGCACCATAATAGCAATCATTAAGCATCAGATTGACCAAGCTTGCCTGCATCCAAGGAAGATACGAGTTAACAAAGACTTCACGAGCGGATGTCACAGAATGAGGTTACAAATCTACCGTCTTTCCTTTTCTTTTTCCTCCCCATTTTCACACTAATGGAATAGTATATGGAAAAACCCTCCTGCGATTTAAATTAATATATACAACAGTACCTTGTGATATATATATTATATATATGATCGAACTGCTCCAGCAATTGCCAGACTCGCACCAATAAAAAAACTCACTGAAAGAATATAAAAGTGCAAGGTCCACGATAGATGAATCTTCATAGAATGGCTAAAAAGACATCCATTGTGATCGTCCATTATCAATGTGGTGGCCTATCCTCGGGTTCTGCGACATTCATGCATGATGTCCAATTTCCTCGTCACACATGGGCTGAGTAGAACTTTAATTGCGCTACATATAAAGAAAAAAAAATGTGTGTGTATTATATAGACGTATATGGTTTATAATGTGTGTGAGATGATGTTTAGAAACTTCTGTGACATCATCATGTGTATTTTGTGCAGGGTTACTGTGGTATGTTTGGCTGGATCGGAAGCAAAAGAACATTTAATTCGAGCAGCTTTGGTCCTCATTGTCTCCTTGAAAGTGTAAATGAGAATTAAGTCAAAATGGGCAGCGCATATGGTCTTCTTACTTTGTTGAATATGAAGATCTACATGTATATATTGAGTGACAATTTTCTTTTCCCCTTTTTCGCTTAGAATGAACAAAAAGTTACCATGTAGTTATATACACATAACTCTTGGGCTATACTTTCAAATTTCAAGAGCATTTGACGTGGAATCGCCGGAGGTGTTCCCCTTGAAGAAATAAAAGATTGTAAAAGAAAATCCTTAATAGACTAGAGTTTAGAGAATGAACTCGAAATTTAAGGAGCAAGAACCTATACCATCTTTACCATTATTGACGTTCGTGACGACATATTTCAAAAAATTCCAGCATGCTTATTTTCAAATTGCGAATTTGGACGGATGGACTGTAGGGATATATAGCAATCGATCTTCCTTTCTACTATTACCTAACAACTGCAATCGATAAAAGGAAGGCTAGAAAAAAGATGGAACTGGTGTCAGCGGATGGGTCCGAGAAGCCCACCAGTAGAATATGAACACAATCCCTCCTTCACTTTGTCATCAACCTAAAAATCGCTGTCACTGGCAGAGTCCTTCCTCTCTCTTGCCCAGACCAACACACCCATCACCTTCACAAACTCCTATCTCTCTCTCTCTCTCTCTCTCTCTCTCGCTCCATGAAAGTGAGTGTCACCCACACACACACACACACACTCATCAATACATAAAATATTTGTTGGAAAATACACACTATATATGTTTCTCTATTGAATCCCCTGAAAGAAACAAGATCCAAAACTCCATTGATTCTCATGACATTTTTCCCAAACCCCACCACCCAAGGAGCGCGCGCACACAGACACACACCAACACATGGCCTTTCCACCACCATCGCCATCTTCAGCAGCTAATTTCATGTTCCAAACCCTCCACCATCACCCCCAAGAAGACCCACTTCCTTCACTCATCCCACCCAGCCACAACAATGGTGATATTATCAACAACGTGCCTTTCTTGATGAAGAGGTCCATGTCCTTCTCAGGGGCTGACCACAACCAGAGATCTTGCGGGGGTGGCGACGACGACGACCTGTCGGATGATGGGTCGCAGCTGCTTCTGGGGGAGAGGAAGAAGAGGTTGAGCTTGGAGCAAGTGAAGGCGCTTGAGAAGAGCTTCGAGATCGGGAACAAGCTCGAGCCTGAGAGGAAGATGCAGCTCGCGAGGGCGCTCGGCCTCCAGCCAAGGCAGATCGCCATCTGGTTCCAGAACCGGCGGGCTCGGTGGAAGACCAAGCAGCTGGAGAGGGACTACGAGGTGTTGAAGAAGCAGTTCGAGCTCCTGAAGGCTGACAATGATGCTCTCCATGCCCAGAATGAGACGCTTCATGCCGAGGTAAAAAGAGAGATGTGATTAATCAATCTCTTTTAGTTTTTATGTGTTGTCTATATCGTCACTTGAGTATGTTAGTTTTGGTTTTTCTTTTTATCAGAAGAGAACCAGAAAAACAATAATCTTTGAGACTAGTACTCACTACATCTCTAGTCTCTATCATTCTGAAATTCAAGAATAATGCAGAGACCTGAACATACTTAAACAAACTTTGCCTATCCATTTAGTCCTCTCAGATAATCTCTTTATAGATCACTCAGTGACACGAGATGATTATTCCATGAATTTTTATTTTAGACAACATTCGTAAGATGAGTTTCTTTTAATGGCAATCAATGTTGTACATAACATGTAAAAATTGCTAATTAATACTATATACAGAAGACTCAGAACCTGTATTAATTTCCCTGTTTGTGATAGAAATCCTACTTTATTATTTGAATGCCAAAGGACATTAGTTCTATCTAAAGATATCCAGTTGAACGCAATTTTCTTACTAGTTAATAACTTTTCAGGGCAACACCAGTTGCTTTACTTTGATTCTAGTGGCATCTGCAAATACAATATACTTCTACCTAACTTTTTAAGACCAAAACCAATTGTGCAGCTATCGGTTCTCAAAGGAAGGGGCACAAATGAAGCACCCAGCAACCTCAAGAAGGAAATTGAGAGGTCTTATTGGAGCAATGGGAGCGAGAATAGTTCCGATATCAACTTAGATATTTCGAGAACATCAGCTATGAACAGCACTGTATCATCTTCGCAGTTCAGCAACAAGCACCACTTCACCTCATCGATGAGGCCCTCTGTCATGGCCCAACCGCTCCACGGCTCGACCAGATCTGATCTGCAATGCTTTAAGATTGACCACCAAAGTGTTCAAGAGGAAAGCTTCTGTAACATGTTCAACAATGGGGTGGAAGACCAGCATGGGTTTTGGCCATGGGCTGAACAGCAACATTTCAATTGAGCAATGCACAATTTAAGCAAAAGGGAAAGAGAAGAAAGAAACAAAACCAGTCCCATTGTGCAGCTATTAGTCTCAATTCAGCTTGAGAAGATCTTTACGAAAATTAATGTATCTGATGTTTCCTGCTGGTTATATGTCATCGTTAAAATTTTTCAATCCAGATTGGGTCCTTTTTTAAGTGTATAGAATTGAATTTACCCTGGTTCAATTTCAGCTGGCGGAAGGAAACAAGATTAATTGTCAAGAGTTGATAATCTCGGAATGATCCACTTGTCTTCCATTTTCCTACAAATTATGATGCATTTGTTGGTTGTACCATGAATAAAAATTGCAAACCCTAATAAAATCACTAAATGTGAACTCTTTGGTTACATACATGTGCCAGTAGTGGGTTCCTGCTCTGGCAAGTAGCATGGGCCATGAAATAAAAAACATGGATCTCTTGTCAGAGCTTTCAGATTTGAAGGGCTGTTTGATACTTTGGAATCATGAATATTTTACTTAAACACCCAAACAGCTCTAGTGGAAATGCTTTGAAGAAGCTTCCCGCGACGAGGATAAAAAAGATTGGCTGTGTTCCAGATCGTGTCAGGAGGATTAACAATGAAAACAATCCGCTTCTCATTTTTAATTAAACATAGTAACGTACAAGGTAAAAAGGTTGGATGGTAGATTCTGGAGCACACATTCCTAAAAACGACAATGCCAAATATTCTGATCTTGATCATTGCTTTCATACTAATGTCATCATATTGACTGAATCATGTGTGAGGTTCATATGAAATATACTACCATCAATTGTTATAGCTAAGTTGATTTATGATGCTTCGGGTCTAGACAAGTTGAAATCCATTAGCATCCGTAATCATGATCAACTCAATCAACGATGGGTTCTAGATAATTGTTTCACTGTTTGAAGCCTTGGAGGAAACATATAGATTTATGTGGACAGAGAAGAAACATATGGTTCTATTGTCCTGATATCCATGCACGTGACCTTCTGTCAAAACTCCAAGAATCCCTATAATCCACCACAAAAATCATGCACATGTCCTTCTTCTTGGAAGAGTTTTTAACTTGTATATATAGCCACAAAAAGTACGGACAACTTGAGCAATAACCTAGCCATTCCAGCCCATCCAAGTAAAAAGAAGAAAAAGGAATAAACAATAAACCTAACCTTTCCTAAGATATCAGGTGAGAAATGCCTTTTTACCTCTTAGAGAAATATATTAGTGACACTGAAGTGAGTTCCGTACAAAAGTTATGATATTTGTGTTATCGTTTTCTCTTTTTCTCCTTATTTGACCCGCATTAGCTCCTTTTCCATCTACAGTGTTTACTGAATTCCCTTGCACACTTTTTCAAATTAGAATTCAACTCATATTCTCATTTTTAGCTGTATTAACTGACAGGATAATATTATTCTTGATCACGGTGTTTAAAGACTTGTCTTCATTGACTATTGATATTGTCAACATGACTGGGGACAGACACAGAAGTACAGTTTCGGGAGGGGTAAAAAATAAAAGACAAGCAACTCAAGACTTAGTTCTAGGTAAGTGTAATTTTAATTTGTGATTATATCCTCGATCAGTTCCATTATTATAAAAAGAAGGCCTTTTCATATTAAATTGGCTTAAAGTAGTGCCGTTTCAACTTTTATACGAACTATTAAGCATATCGGCTGTATAATTTGGGGAGCTATGTAACATGTAACATCATGCAAAAGAATTCAAGAAACGGATTGAGATTTATGACAATGATGATTGACAAATTTGAAACTAAAATAAAATCATTACAAAGTATTAAATCAAATTATCAACATAATGAATGAAGGGAGTTTCAACGTTTTTTCTTTTCCAGTCATCATATGCTATTTGGATGACTAACATCTTGCTTGAAGTAGACAGAGTTCAATGTGTTTTTATCTGAAAGCCATATAAACAAATCGCATATGCCATTGACTGACGTAAGCATATAAACAACTTTCAAAAAGTTAAAAGGGGACTGTCGGCAGAAAACGATTGACAAAGGAATTAAGTTTGCTGTCATAAACCAAAGCTCATTATTAGGTTTACAGCTAGTGTAAAGTATTCTTATACAATTGTCGCTGAATGTGTGACATGTATGTTTGAAGTTTGATTTTATAATTATATTCTTTCATTTGTCAATCATTGAAAGATTAGTGTATTAATTATTTTTTAAAGAAGCAGTGAACCTACTAAAACTCTGAAAAAGAAACTGAATGCAAGTAAATAGTTTCTTCATTTAACATTAGGGTGTAAAAATAGTGAGTGAACTGAGAATAAAACCGAGGTTGGTTCAGTGGCTAAAGGGATGAATATGTAAGTGTGGGTTAGACACATGACATAAGTTTGGTTCCCCAAATCCAAAAAGCGAAAACATTTTCATGTAGATACTGCCTATTCAGATTTTGACTCGCATGTTAGTTGGACTATGGGATTAGTGAGATACTTCATGGATTTGCAGTTTACTTACTTAAAGTGGGGTTTCTTAAATTATTATAAAAAAAATCTATGAACTGACGAGGAGGAGGAGCTGAAATTGAGGCTTTCTTTGGTTGAAATAAGTAAATATACAAATAACAGCTTAGAAGATGGGCTTTGATAGAATGGGCTTTGGTATTGGAGTTTTAACATGGCTTGAAAATGTTTCCCAGTTGGGGCTAGGCTCATTTTCCTTAGTACAAAATTTGAGAAAAATTGGATCTGCAATAGGATGAACCGACTCACAAGCGAAGGATAACACAACGGAGGGAGTCTCGAGCTGAAGTGCTATGCAGAATCTGCACATCATAGCGAAGCTTCGGCCCCTCCATCGAGAGATTATACTGCTCGTTTGAAAATCTGTAAATTTCACAGCAACTTCAATCAGAACTCAAACCAGAACGCATTTGTTGCGTGGAACTTGGACACATTCATCAAGAAGTCAAGGTCTTCTGTGGAGACGATGCAGTTCACGTGTCGAGAGGAGTCGAGGTCTTGGTAGTTTTACGTGTTGATTTTGGGACCATCAGAACTAAGATCGTAATAGACATGCGCCGGTCTTTTGAGGTTTCATATGTTGATTTTCTGGACCACTACGTGTTGCATGGTTCGTGAGAATTCATGGCCTTTATGTTTTTTGGTGATGTTTGGCCTTGAAATTGTGAGCTGCACCCTTCCTTTATAGAACCAATTACATTACAGAAAATGTGTATGGGTACTTAAGTTTTGAATAGGCACTAGTGTGGGTCTCATTATTTTTTTGTGACATCCCTGAATTAACTCACTCGAGGTATTGTCCACTTTGACCCGTCCTATACCGAGTCCCACGGTTTTGTCCTTTGGTGTAAGGGAAACACTTTCTCAGGAGGTCATCCATCCCGGTAGTGTTTTAGCATGGGCTTACTTAACTTTGGAGTTCCAAAACAAAGTTTGCTATTACGTCAAAAGGTGCCTCCATGAGTTAATTCTAATTTTCACACACACACACACACACACACACATCTCATAATCGCTTTCCCCTATTCGATACATAGTTCGGTTCATTCCTATCCCTTTCACCATCCTAAAAGCCTGCCAGGAGCCACTCCTTGTCTAGGCCCTCTAGCCCCGATAATCATTCCCCGCCCTTGTCGGACTAGGTCGTTACATTTTTAATACATTGTAAATTGATCATGCATTTTAATCTTATTGGAAAGACGAAAAATAAAGGGATGTCCTATATAAACTTCTTCTCACTCATATAGCATCGTATGGAGAAAGTTTAACATTTATCAAATATCATTTCTCTAATTTTACCTCCTTGCAGAATCACATTGCTACGGTGGGTACAATTTTACTATTCCGTACTAAAAAAAGATGGATCTTTTTCCGTAGAATTTTGAAAGAGTTGGTAAGTACAAAAAAAAAAAAAACTGATGGCTAGTCAAAATCTGTATCTCCCGTTTCATATAAAATGTTCTATTTTGGACAAAAAATACGAAATTCTTAATTCATATTATCTGTTAATGTGTGACATACATGGATCTGACAATAATTGAAAATTCCTCTGTGTCGTTATATGCATAGGGATCTTTCATTATGTGATCGATAACTATTGTGATATTGAAAGAAAATAAAAAAAATCTTCAAAATAAATATTTAATAGGAAGAATTACATTGCTGATTTTTAACATTAGAACTCATCATGAACAATGGCATTGAATGGGGCGAGCACTAAGGAATTGGAAGAATCCTAGTTGGAAGCAAGATGAGTGAAAAGTGTAAGAAAACTTTTGGTTGCGAGAAAAATGAACATCTTGTTTAATTACAAATCCAAGCGACACTCATTAAGGACAGTACTAGATACTTTGCAATGGCATATTTATGTAGACATAACTTAGTTTCTTGGAAAGGTATACATTGCCGATAATCAGAGAAGCTGAATTTATGCAACATCATTCACTACAAAAAAAACGGATTTTTGCCACGAAAATTTTCCAACGAAAAATTTTCGTCGCAAATTTGCGACAAATTTTCCAACGAATGACAAAATTCGTTGGAAATTTCCAACGAAAAATTTTCGTCGGAAAATTCGTTGGTAATTTCCAACGAAAAATTTTTTGTCGCAAAATTCGTTGGAAATTTCCAACGAATTTTTTTTCGTTGGAAATTTCCAACGAATTTTCCAACGATTTAAAAAATATTGATTTTATTCGGCTTTTTTTATATTCGTTGGAAAATTCGTTGGAAATTTCCAACGAATTTTCCAACGAATTTGAATTTTCCGGCAATTTTTTCATAGTGGACAATTTTCGTTGGAAAATTCGTTGGAAATTTCCAACGAAATATTTTTCGTTGGAAATTTCCAACGAATTTTCCAACGATTTAAAAAATATTGATTTTATTCGGCTTTTTTTATATTCGTTGGAAAATTCGTTGGAAATTTCCAACGAATTTTCCAACGAATTTGAATTTTCCGGCAATTTTTTCATAGTGGACAATTTTCGTTGGAAAATTCGTTGGAAATTTCCAACGAAATATTTTTCGTTGGAAATTTTCAACGAATTTTCCAACGATTTAAAAAATATTAATTTTATTTGGCATTTTTTATATTCATTGGAAAATTCGTTGGAAATTTCTAACGAATTTTTTTTTCGTTGGAAATTTCCAACGAATTTTCCAACGATTTAAAAATATTGATTTTATTTGGCTTTTTTTATATTCGTTGGAAAATTCGTTGGAAATTTCCAACGAATTTTTTTTGTTGGAAATTTCCAACGAATTTTCCAACAATTTAAAAAAAATTCATTTTTATTCCACATTTTTTATATTCGTTGGAAAATTCGTTGGAAATTTCCAACGAATTTTCCAACGAATTTCAATTTTCCGTTAATTTTTTCATAGTGTACAATTTTCGTTGGAAAATTCGTTGGAAATTTCCAACGAAATATTTTTCGTTGGAAATTTCCAACGAATTTTCCAACGATTTAAAAAATATTGATTTTATTCGGCTTTTTTTATATTCGTTGGAAAATTCGTTGGAAATTTCCAACGAATTTTCCAACGAATTTGAATTTTCCGGCAATTTTTTCATAGTGGACAATTTTCGTTGGAAATTTCCAACGAATTTTCCAACGATTTAAAAAATATTGATTTTATTCGGCTTTTTTTATATTCGTTGGAAAATTCGTTGGAAATTTCCAACGAATTTTTTTTCGTTGGAAATTTCCAACGAATTTTCCAACGATTTAAAAAATATTACTTTTATTTGGCATTTTTCGTTGGAAATTTCCAACGAATTTTCCAACGATTTAAAAAATATTAATTTTATTTGGCATTTTTTATATTCGTTGGAAAATTCGTTGGAAATTTCCAACGAATTTTTTTTTTCGTTGGAAATTTCCAACGAATTTTCCAACAATTTAAAAAAATTCATTTTTATTCCACATTTTTTATATTCGTTGGAAAATTCGTTGGAAATTTCCAACGAATTTTCCAACGAATTTCAATTTTCCGTTAATTTTTTCATAGTGTACAATTTTCGTTGGAAAATTCGTTGGAAATTTCCAACGAATTTTCCAACGATTTAAAAAATATTAATTTTATTTGGAATTTTTTATATTCGTTGGAAAATTCGTTGGAAATTTCCAACGAAATTTCCAACGAATTTCAATTTACCGGCAATTTTTTCATAGTGTACAATTTTCGTTGGAAAATTCGTTGGAAATTTCCAACGAAATATTTTTCGTTGGAAATTTCCAACGAATTTTCCAACGATTTAAAAAAATTGATTTTATTCGACATTTTTTTATATTCGTTGGAAATTTCCAACGAATTTTCCAACGAATTTCAATTTTCCGGCAATTTTTTCATAGTGTACAATTTTCGTTAGAAAATTCGTTGGAAATTTCCAACGAATTTTTTTTCGTTGGAAATTTCCAACGATTTAAAAAAATTGATTTTTATTCCACATTTTTTATATTCGTTGGAAAATTCGTTGGAAATTTCCAACGAAAAAAAATTCGTTGGAAATTTCCAACTAATTTTCCAACGAATTTTACTTTTCCGGGAATTTATTTTAGTGTGTACAATTTTCGTTGAAAAATTCGTTGGAAATTTCCAACGAAAAAATTTTCGTTGGAAATTTCCAACGAATTTTCTAACGAATTTCAATTTTCCGGCAATTATTTTAATATGTATAATTTTGCAACGAATTTTGCAACGAAAATTCCTACTATATTTTCGCGCTCACTTAATTTCAAAATTCATTCTCTCTCTCTCTCTCTGTCTCCCCCTGTCTCCCCCTCCGGTGCCCCCTGTCCTTCTCCTTCTCCTTCTCTCCTTCTCTCTCTCTCTGTCTCCCCCTGTTTCCCTCTCTCCTTCTCCCTCTGTCTCCGCCTCCTCTCCCGCCTGTCTCCGCCTCCTCCCCCGCTGCGCCCCCTCCGGCTCCGGCTCCGTCTCCGTGTCCGGCGCCATGGACACCAACACTCCGCCGCCCCCCTCCTCCTCCGCGACGTCAGCTCCCTCCCCAAAGGCGCCGCCGCGGCCATCCGGGGCCGCCCCCGACGCCCCCGACTCCCCCGACGCCCCCGAGGCCACCATGGGCCGCCCCCGACGCCCCCGACGCCCCCGACGCCACCATGGGCCGCCCCCGACGCCACCAAGCCTCGTCGCCGGCGAGGGTCGAGCTTGCCCAGATCTGGGCGAGCTCGAGCTCGTCGCCGGCGCGGGCCGAGCTCGCCCGGATCTGGGCGAGCTCGTCGCCGGCGAGGGCCGAGCTCGCCCAGATCCGGGCGAGCTCGGCCCTCACCGGCGACGAGCTCGAGCTCGCCCAGATCCGGGCGAGCTCGACCCTCGCCGGCGACGAGGCTGGTCCTCGCCGGCCATGGCGAGGGCCGAGCTCGCCATGGCCGGCGAGCTCGAGCTCGCCCAGATCTGGGCGAGCTCGGCGCTCGCCGGCGACGAGGCTGGCCCTCGCCGGCGGCGAGGGCGATTTTCCGAAAAAAAATTTCCGAAAAAAAAAATTCAAAAAAAAATTTTAAAAAAATTCAAAAAAAATTCAAAAAAAAATTCGAAAAAAAAATTTCGTTGGAAAAAAATTTCCACGATTTATCGAAAAAAAAATTTTGTAATTTTTCCAACGAAAAAAATTTCGTTGGAAAAAAAATTTTCACGATTTTTCGACCAAAAATTTTAAAAATTTTTGCAACGAAAAATTTTTCGTTGGAAAAAAAATTTCTACGAATTTTTGACCAAAAAATTTTTTTAAAATTTTTCCAACGAAAAATTTTTCGTTGGAAAAAAACTTTCCACGATTTTTCGACCAAAAAAATTTTTTTAAAAATTTTTCCAACGAAATTTTTCGTTGGAAAAAAAAATTTCTACGATTTTTTGACCAAATTTTTTTTTTAATTTTTCCAACGAAAAATTTTTCATTGGAAAAAAACTTTCCACTATTTTTCGACCAAAAAAAATTTTTAAAAAATTTTTCCAACGAAAAATTTTCGTTGGAAAAAAAATTTCTACGATTTTTTGACCAAATTTTTTTTTTAAAATTTTTTGCAACGAAAATTTTTTCGTTGGAAAAAAAATTTCCACGATTTTTTTACCAAAAAATTTTTTTTTGTAATTTTTCCAACGAATTTAGCCACGAGTTTTCCAACGAATTTTCCAACGAAATAAAATTCGTCGCAAATTTCCAACGAAAATTGAAATTTTTCATTGGAAAAATTTCCAACGACCTATTACCAACGAATTTTTTTTCGTTTGAAAATTCGTTGGAAATTCGTTTTCCAACGAATTTTTCCAAATTTTTCGTTGGAAAATTCGTCGGAAAAAAACAGTTTTTTTGTAGTGATTATTGTTGAGTGTCCGGTAGCCCCTTCGTCGTAAATTTCACAGTCAATTAATGGTGATTTAATTGGAATTTGAACTGGATTATGTATGGAAGTAGGACACGTTCATAAAGTCAAGGTCTTGGTAAGGTCATCGAGTTTCATTGCCATGGACATGGGTCGTCTGCACGCTCAAGAGAAGTCTTGGTCTTTTGTTGTTTATGTGAGGTGTGATCTTCAGCCAATGTGAAGGAAACGCCAATTTCGAAATTTTCCTTCTTCAACTAAAGAGAAATGATCCTGCAAAGACGTAGTGAATGTTCTTTTTTTTTGGTCGAAGTAGTGAATGTCCTTAACAAGCCAAACATTTATGGTGAAACAACACATTATCTCTCATCACACATTCCGATTTTACTAAAAAGACAAAAAAAAACTGTCCGATGAATGCTTCACACTCCTTAGTAATTGCTACCTAGGAAGATTTTAGCCTAGCTAGTAAAAAAAAGTTTGACATGACTTAAAATTGCACAAGCCGCATACTTCATGTCCTCAACCACGTTTGCCAATTTGCAGCATCATTTCATCAACCGACTCTTCACTTGGTGGAACTTATTTGCTTGTTTTGGGACAAGTACTTCATGGTCCTCGCTCTTCTTGTAGGCTTGACGAATTTTCTGTCGATCCACCTTCCCACCATACTCCTCGATTATTTCCTTGGAGCTGCGCAAGTGAGATTGAATGGAAGGGCTTGGCCAATGCTCGTTTTGGAGCTAGAAAAACTTTTGAAACTTGTTTCATTGTGGGTCGTGACTTTGGATTGCTACTTAAGCAAGCAAGCGCTAGGGAAACTACTTGAACAATGCTTGCAACAGAATTCTCTCTTGGGATTTACAAGCGCGGGTCCAATAGTTGATGCAGCATAATATCTTCTTTGAAAACTGTTGATAGCATTAAGATGATCTCACTTGGATGCTGACCCATTATTGTTTCCATTGCTACCACCCCGAAGCTGTAAACGTCGCATTTCTCATTGACGACCAAAGTGTAAGCGAGCTCTTAAAAAAAACAAATGGTCATAAATTAAATGAGGCTCAAAACTAAGTTTTCAATCTTAGCCTCGTGCATTGTCAAATGATAAATATGTAAGCATGATGAAGCGTCGACATGTTATTACCACATGGGGGTTAAGTATATTGATCTAGCAAAGTCCCTCTAGTAATAACATTCCACAACAATATGGACGATTGTTGCTCACCTGGTGCTATATATCCGTGAGTGCCTCCGACATTTGCAGTGAGATTAGATGAGAAATTAGGTTCTAGGAGTCTTGCCGTGCCGAAATCTAATAGGAAAGCCTGCATGTTGTTATTGAGCAAAATGTTGTTGCTAGATATGTCTCAATGAACTATTGGCCGAGCGCAATCATGGTGCAGGTAAGACAATGCATGTGCCATATCCCAGATAATCTCAAGTCTTTTAGACCAGTCTAGTTCCACCGCGTCAACGTCATCTCTCAAAGCACATAATAGACTCCCCCTTTTTTTTTTTTGGTAAGGATAGACTCCCCCTTTTGTTTTTTTTTTGAGACTCCCCCTTTTTTTTTTTTTTTGGTAAAGTGAGACTCCCCCTTTTCATGTACTCATAAACCAAGAACATGCATCGCTTGTGTAAGCAAAAACCATGGAGCTTGATTATGCTTCTATGCCGTACTTCTGTCAAGTGCTTCACTTCTTTTCGGAAGCTCTTGTTGAAAGATGGGTCCTCTGCTTCAAGATGGTGAAGTTTTTTCAATGCCACGATTTTCCCATTGGGCAATCTCGCTCTATAAACACTACCGTATCCACTGGTTCCAATGCAATATTTGATATCAAAGTCTTCTGTTGCATTGATTATGTCTTCATATGCAATTCTCCCATCATAATTCCATATTGACAACAAATCTCCACTTTTTTCCACTGTCTTTGACTGCAGGCTCTTCATTCTACCCCCAAATTTGATCAAAGGCCCCAAAACGAAATAGAAAATGAACGGTGTAGCTGTCATTGGTATAAGTATTGTCATAAGTACAACCCTAGACATTCTTCTGGAACCATCAATCTTTTCCAAACCTTCATTGCCTATGAAAGCTCCATAAGGAACATGGGCCAGATTATTTGGAATTTTTCCCGTGAGATGATTGTACGACAAGTCAATGTAATCTATGTGACCAAGAGTCGGAGGGATCGTCCCCCAAAATGCATTGGAACTCAAATCCAGTTAGATAAGACTCTTTAGATTTCCCAATTTGGGAGGGATAGGACTTCTGAGTCTATTACTATGAATGTCAATTACTTCTAACATGGTGAGGTTTTGGAGGCAAAGAGGGAACTCGCCGGTTAGGTGATTGTGGGACAAGTTGAGGTGCCTGAGCTTCGGGAGTGCACATATTTGAAGGGGAAAGATAGTAGCGAGGTAATCATCATGCAGCCCAAGAAAGGCCAGATTTGAGAGTTGAGAGAAATTCATGCTGTTCAAATCACATGCGACCCCGTAGTTGTATTGGCCTCGTTGGTTTATGTTTATCTTGACAACGCTTCCGGAATTGTCGCATGAAATGCCAGGCCACATGCAATGTGCTAAGGAAACATTGCTTGCAAGGGATCAGGCCACCACCCACTACCATGAAGAGCATTTGCCTCTGTTTCCATGGCAGTATATTCCAAACCTTCATTGCCTTCGAAAGATGTATAACGAACATTGAACAGATTTTGTGGAACTTTTCTTGTGAGATGATTGTACGATAAGTCAATGTGAACCAATTTGGAAAGCTTTCTGAAATTGGGAATTGAATCGTGATGAGTATTGGTCGCAAGATTGAGGTGGCTTAACGTGACCAAACTCTCAAGTTCATAAGGGATTTTTTCAAAGAAGTTGTTAAAGCTCAAATCTAGATGAGTGAGACTCTTCAAATTTCCTATTTCCGATGGAATGGCACAGTTGAATCCATTCTTACCTAAATCTAGAATCGTCAAGCCGGTTAAATATGCTAGAGAAGAAGGGATAGGATCAGTGAAAGAGTTTAAGCGCAGCGTCAACTCGATCAGGCTCTTCATATTACCTATTTCTGGTGGGATAGATCCATTAAATTCGTTTCCTTCCATACTCAAATATGCTAAGTTTGTCAAGTTCCCTATTTCTAGAGGAATAGATCCATAGAATGAGTTTCCTCCCAAATAGAGATGCGTCAAATTAGACGAGACCAAGAGTTAGAGGGATTGTGCCACGAAGCAAATTGAAACCGAGATCTAGCTGGATCAGCCTCTTCAGATTTCCCAATTCAGGAGGGGTATATCCACCTAATACATTGTCTTTCATACTCAGATATGCTAAGTTTGTCAAGTTCCCAAATTGTGGAGGAATAGATCCATTGATGGCGTTTGATTCCAAATTGAGACGAGTCAAGTTCCTCAATTTCGCTAGAGTTGGAGGGATTGTGCCACAAAGCTCATTGAAACCGAGATCTAGGTGGATCAGCCTCTTTAGATTTCCCAATTCGGGAGGGATAGGACTATCGATTTGATTAGTATGAATGTCAATAACTTGTAACATGGTGAGGTTTTGGAGACAAAGAGGTAACTCACCTGTTAGTTTATTGTGGGACAAGTTGAGGTGCCTGAGCTTGGGGAGTGCACATATTTGAACGGGAATGACACCTGCGAGGCCATTATCAGGCAGCCGAAGAGAGGTGAGATTCGGGAGCAGAGAGAAATTCATGTTGCTCCAATGACGTGGGAACCAGTGGAAGTAGTCGTCTTGTTGTGGTATGTTTATTTCGACGACGTATACATAATCGTCGCACGAAATGCTATGCCACATGCAATGTGACAAGGAAGTGTTGCTCGTAATGTAGTCAGGCCACCACCCACTGCGACGAAGAGCATCTGCCTCTGTTTGGGGGGCAAGGGCAGGGCAGTTGTGGTAGAGAGCTAGCGCAATGACTATCCACGTAGTTGCGGTCATGATCTGGAGAACATGCAAGCCGACGGCGAGTTTGCTGACAGGATTCAAATGAATCATATGGAATATCTTCATGCTTTATAGTTTAAAAAGTGAGAGAGAGAGGATCTCTTCTTTTGCTTGGGAAGTGGAAGGCCTGAGTTTGCTGTTATATAGAAGGGCAGAAATAACTTTGTGGAGAGCAATTCGACATAACGACTTGAAGTCTTCGACTGACTAAAATAACCAGCATGCATATATGGATGGAACTTGTACACGTCCATCAAGAATCCATCCATCAAGAAGTCGAGGTTTTTTGGGGTTTTATGCGTGTTGACTTTTGGAGAAGTACGTGTTCATCGGAAGTCATGTACTATATGATGCTTTTATTGGTGATGTTTGGCCCTTCCCATTTTTAACCCATCGTAAGGGAAAGGTCATGGGCCAATTGTTCAGTCTTTTCTTCTCTTGACTGACAAGCCTTCAACTTACATGGAGAAAGATCCTTGTAATTCCAATCACACAGTGTGTAAACACAAAAGCATGTTGCTCATCCCAACGATAGTGACCCTATTGGAATCATTTCTCAAAACACAAACTAGACCCCCCCTTCCATGAGCTCATAAACCAAGAACATACATCGCTTGTGTAAGCGGAAACCGCGAAGCTTAATTATGCTTCCATATCGTACTTCTGTCAATTGTTTCACTTCATTTCGGAAGCTCTTGTCGAAAGATGGGTCCCCTACTTCAAGAGGGTGAAGTTTTTCCAATGCCACGATTTTCTCATTAGGCAATCGCATCCTACATACACTACCATAACCTCCACTCACTATGCAATATTTGATGTCAAAGTCTTTTGTTGCATTGATTATGCCTTCGTATTTGATTCTCCCATCATAATTCCTTATTGGCAAGAAACCTCCATTTTTCTTTGTTGTCTCTGATTGTATGCTCTTTATTATATGTCGAAATATAAGCAAGGCCTAAGAACTAAATGGGAAATGGGTATTATAGATAAGTGAGTTTATTAAAAAAAAACATACGATATAAGCTGTCCAAAGTTCAACAAGAGCTACAAGTTTATGAACAAGATCTAAATTTTTTTGGCGGGCCACATGAAATTATCGAGTCTCATTCAAAGGTTAACTCCCAATTATTGGGAAAAGTGCCAAAAAAGTCATAAACCTTTTGCATTGGTGCCAATTTAGTCCTACACCTTTTTTTTGTGCTAATTCAGTCCTAAACCTTTTGTATTGGTGCCAATTTAGTCTTAAACTTTTTTTTGGTGTCAATTCAGTCCTAAACATTTTGTCTTTGTGCTAATTCAGTCCTTTCGATCAATTTTGGCCGGATTTTGCTAACGTGGACGCCGGTCAACTGGTCACTGGCACTGACGTGGATAACTTTAATAATATTTTAATATTCTTTTGAATTTTTATTTATTTATTTTTCCCCCTTCTCTCCCTCCTTCCTTTAGCTGGTCGCTGGATCGGCGATTAGCCATAGGCCAGAGGCCGGCGCTGGTGAGGATCGCCCTTGCTGGCCACTGGCAAGGTAGTGCTAGCCACCGGTGAGGCCGCCCTTGCTAGTGGTCGGCAAGAGCGCACCTCGCCAGTGGCCAGCAACCGGTTAGAGGAAGGAGGGAGGGGAGGGGAAAAAAAACGAAAAAAAAATAAAAATTCAAAAAAAATTAAAATATTATTAAAGTTATCCACGTTAGTGCCAGTGATTGGCCGCCGGCCAGTTGGCGTCTATGTCAACAAAGTCCGGCCAAAATTGGTCAGAATGACTAAGTTTGCACAAAAACAAAAGGTTTAGGACTGAATTGGTACCATAAAAATGTTTAGGATTGAATTGGCACCAATGCAAAAGGTTTAGGACTGAACTGTCACAAAAAAAAAGTTTAGGACTGAATTGCCACAAAAAAAGTTTAGGACTTTTTTGGCACTTTTCCCCCCAATTATTTTTATAAAAAAGTCCCTTTATGCTTCTGAAATTGATTATTATTACTTCGAGTACACTATGTTGTCCAGTAATTGAACTTTTGCTATTTCTTCTAATCATTCACTAATCCATTCGTAACCCCATTATAATTATTTCGTTTAATGTAACAAATGACTGCCGAGAAATTGCTAGGGACTGCAATAAAAACTACTGTTGAAATTGTATGGTCAGTGGAACAAGAACAGCTGCCTGACATACTTTGCCTAAAGCTCAATCGTGTCGGCCCCAAGACCTATTTACAAATTTACGCCAAACTCAAATTTGAATAGAGCCCATGGGCAGGTCTAGAATATAAACGAGGCAAGTCCCTAACATGGACATGGTTGAACGGTTGTCACTCCTCTTGGAAGATATTCCCACTTCTTCCACTTATAATGTTATCACATTCACATATACCACTTTAGCCATGTTAATTCTTGAAGGGCTTTGCTAGCATAGCGGTTTTAAGGCTACTGTTATTCTAACAACATGTTATGAACCACATATTCTTGTAGGAGTGGACCTCACGATAATTTATAATAATTTATTATTTATTTTTTTGTAGCCTATAACAAGCTGTTATTCTCACAATAAATTTAGGACAGTCAGATAAGCATTTCTCATTCTCGAATACGAAAAAGCAAGTCATTTATTGCTGAAACTTTACTTTTCAATTCATTTATTCGATCTAGAATTACCTAACACCTCTTGGGATTTGCACCCTAACAAAATTATTCATCTGCAAGAATGTTATTTTATAATATAAATGACATCTAATAAGATGATCTAGTACGCGAAAACCAATCGATCATATCACTTTCTAGCAACATTAAGGAAGAAAAATAGAAATGCAAATGAAAGAAGTGTGAAGTATATCAATGAACTTTGGATTTAAGCTCTCGAGAAAGAGGACACTTTCAAATGAGGAATCTCTTGACGAAGTTGTTCGAGCTCAAATCTGGTAGTTTGATATTCCTTATAACTCCCGTTTCCGTTGGCATGGCACAATCGATCTAATTCCCCGTAAATTCAGCACGATCAGCATTCATTGACATTCCCCGCACGACTTTATCTTTCTCTTCACAACATGGAGGAAACCCGATTAGTACATAGTCTTTCCGACAAGAGAGTGAGCTAACGTTGCCTTGGCACATAAACTCTACTTCCCATAGAAACTCTTATTTTAGTTACCGCTTGCATACAATCTCTCCAGATCGGGTCATGAAAAAGTCACTCTTTCGCTGAATTATCCTGATTCAAACATAGATGCGCTACTTGAGCGGTTTCTAGAAAAACAGAGTAACTTCCGCCCTTAAATTTACTCTGTATCATGGCAGTACATCACCTCAGTGCATTTCATTATTTAATGGGAACAGATTAGATCTTATATCCCAAGAGCTGCTCTAACTAGCTTGACTGGAGTTTTGTTTGAAGTTCAATCCAAATTTACGTCACGTCAGTAGGATGCAAGAGGTAATATAGGACAAACTCTCTTCGTTGTCATTTCTGCTCCACATTCTATCCAGTACCTACACACTGGGACCTATCAAAATGGGTCTTAAACCTATATATGATCCATTTTGAAAAAAACAAGCTATACCCATCTTTTATGGAGTGAAAAATAATATTAAGTGGACTTATTCTACGAGGTTATCTGAATAGAATCAATTACTTTATAGAAATTGTGTAGAGGTTTTTATGGTTTATGTTGGAACTGGTGCGTCTCGTTGTTTCTTGATGCATTTTTATTGATCATGCATTTCAATCTTATTGAAAAGAAGAAAAATAAACGGATGTCCAATATAAACTGCTTCTCACTCCTATAGCATAGTATGGAAAAAAGTTTAACACGACTTAATTATTTGCATGCAGAAGCCATACACTTTTATATCCCCAAATCACTTTCACCAAATTGCAGCTTCATTTTATCTATCTCTTTACTGGACAAGCACTTAATGACCCTTGCTCATCGCTCAGTCCTGATGAAGCTTCTGTTGATCCACCTTCCAACCATGATCTGTTGTTATCTCGGAGCTAAGCCAGTGAGATCTCGTGGAAGGGCTTCGCCAAGGGTAACTTTCGAGCAAGAAAAGCTTCCGAGACTTGCTTCATAGTTGGTCGAGACTCTGGATTAGCACTCAAGCAAGCAAGCGCTGGAGAAACTATCAAAACAATACTTCTTGCAACAGAGTTCTCTCTTGGATAAGGCAACCGCAGATCTAAGATTTTATGTAGCATGATATCTTCTCTGAAGGATGTCAACAACACAGATACGACATCTGCTGGATGCTCACCCATCATGGTTTCCATTGCTACCGCTCCAAAGCTATGCACATCGCGTTTCTCATTGACACCCATAGTATACGCGATCTCTGGAAAAAAAAGAATGCGAAAGGCATAAAAAATGGCAAAAGTACACCAGAAGTATCATAACTTGTGTACGTCGATCACTTTGGTGCCATAACTTTTTTTCGGATCACTTTGGTGTCAAGTCGGAGGAAAATAGATTACTTTAATGACTCCAGCCAAAAAGCTGATCTGGCATTTATATTAAAAAAATGATCTGACTTGTACACGTGAAAATTATGTGGCTTTTTTTCGAATTTTTTAATTTTTAGAAAAAAAAAAAGTTGCAGCAGCAACGAGGGAGCCCTCGCCGCTGCTGCCGCAAACCCACCACTGCCAGGAAGGGCCGGCGGTGGTGGGCGCAGTGGCCGGTGAGGGTTGCCAGCCCCTGGTCGGGGCCCCACGACCCTCGCCGAGCCCAGCGAGGGCTGGATCCGGCGAGGCAAGACCTTGTTGTCGCGACCTAGGCGACGGCGAGGTCTCGCCTCGCCTGGGTCATGACGGCGAGGCGTGGCCTCGCCTTCATTAGGCGAGGCGGACCTCGCCGTCGCTTGGGTCGCTACGGCAAGGTGAGACATCGCTAGATCCGGCCCTCGCTGGGCTGGGCGAGGGTCGCCGGGCCCCGACCAGGGGCCGGTGACCCTTGCCGACCACTGCGCCCACCACCGCCGGCCCTTCCCGGCGGTGGTGGGTTGGCGGCAGCAGCGGCGAGGCCCTCGCCGCTGCTACAGACTTATTATTATTATTATTATTATTATTATTATTATTATTATTAAATTTATTTTTTATTTAATATAATTTAATTTTTTTTAAAAAAGTATACGTCAGCGGGTTAAATGGCATCGTTTTTTATTTTTAATGCTGATTGGACCTCTCCGGCGAGCAGTGTCAGCGCCGCATCGGATTTCTGGCGAGCCACGTCAGCATTGGCACTAAAATGATCATTTTTCAAAAAAGTATACACCAAAGTATCGGCCGTGCGGGGGTTCCCTGGGTTATAAAAAAAAAAGTGATCCGAAAAAAAGTTATGGCACTAAAGTAATCGCCGTACACTAGTTATGATACTTCTAGTGTACTTTTGCCCATAAAAATTTTGACAGTCGAGGCTTCATAAAGGATGGTTGCACCCTTACTCCCCGCCCAGTCGCTACCCAGGAGGGGCAACTTTTCCTTCCCCGTCCTCACCCGACATAACTATGTGCGGCACCCCACCCCACTCCATTTGCACCTCCAATTCTTCTTTAAAAACAATTAATTTATTTTCCACAATAAAACACTTAATAGAAATGAATAATTTCGTAATACCGATATAGATGTAATACAACATCGAAGAATCTTGACTATTCCGACAAATATTTACTTATCTGACTTGTGCCTCTACTAGTAACTTTAAGGGTAAAAAAGAAAAACTTATGAAGCATGAAGTATTGCTCACCCGGTGCAATGTATCCATAGGTGCAGCGATATTTGCAGTGAGATTAGACGAGAATCAAGATCAAGAAGTCTTGCGGTGCCAAAATCCGATACAAAAGCATGCATTTTGCTGTTGAGTAAGATATTGTTGCTAGATATGTCTCGATGAACAATTGGCCGAGCGCAATCATGGTGCATGTAAGACAAAGCGTGTGCCGTATCCCGAACGAGATCGACTCTTTTGGACCAATCCAATTCCACGGCTTGAACATCATCTCTCAAAGCACAGAACTGACTCCTCTTTTCCATGTATTCATAAACCAAGAACATGCATCGCCTATGTAAGTAGAAACCATGGTAATGCACCTAGGGGACCGGCGGACTCGTTATGCAACCGGACGAACTGGCGGGCTTGAAGTCAATGATGTTAGCTTGAGCTCAAATTTGGTCGGCTGAAGCGAAACGGCGTGCTAATCAATACTCGTAGCTTAAGCTACAAGTAACGATGGATTTTCCCAATTCGGGATCGTTTAGATAGTTTTTTAAAATTATTTTAGAAATTTTCGAATTAAGGGTATTTTTGTAATTTTTGCGCTTTTTTTTTGTCATTAGGGTTAACACCCTTTACAAACTCGTTTTTAGGGTTTTGAGAGGCAGCAGTTTTTGGATGTTTTGAAAACTTATTGATTGTTAATCGATTGAGAGAATAGTTTGTTCTTCGTTATCGTTTCAATTTTTCTGTTTAGCCTAATTTCTATCGCGCTTCGGTATCAATTGGTATTAGAACACATGTTGCTTGAATTGATGACTGAACAGAATCGCAGTCGCGGACGGCGGGCTCGTGGTGGCTGGGGGTGTGGAGGCGTTCCTGAAGCAGATGACCAACCGCGTCTAAGAGATCTGCGAGACATAGAAATTGAAGAACAAAGAAGACGAATCCAGGAATTGGAGCAACAACTAGCGGAGTTGAGGTTGGGCATTCAATCCGAAGAAGCAGAATCTGAGGATCCATCCGATGATGAAGAGGAGGACGTAAACCCTTTTGGGGTTCTGAACCAGGGGCGGAATCGAGGAGTACGACCTGAAAATCAGCGCTCTTCGCAAATTTTCGGGATGAAGATCGAGATTCCCGAGTTTAATGGTAAGGCTCATCCTGATGAGTTTATTGATTAGTTATATACAGTATAGAGGATCTTTGATATTAAGGATCTGACTGAAGAGTAAAAAGTTAAATTAGTGGTTATTAGGCTATGAAAACATGCCTCGATATTGTGGGAGCATGTGAAAAGGCAGCGTGCTAGAGAGAGGAAATCAAAAGTAAATCACTGGGATAAGATGAAGAAATTGTTGCAAAAGAAATTTTTACTTACTTATTATAGGCAGGAGGCATTTATTGAGTATCACAACATTAAGCAGCGAGATTTAACGATCAATCAGTATACCGAGGAGTTTGATCGTTTGCAAATGCGTTGTGATGTGGCTAAGGAAGACGAGCAAACAATTGCTCGACATTTGGCAGGCTTGCGATGTGAAATTTTTATATTGTCCAATTACAGCAGTATTGGACATATGAGAATGTGTGCAAACTAGCCCTAAAGGTAGAGGGGCAGTTTAAAAGAAAGAGTAATAATTCTAAGTGGTCAGGCAGCAGTTCCAAGTGGTCAGATAAAGAATCCCAAGGAAAAGCGGGAACATCTGCGGCAAATTCGACACCGGTCGCAGTTAAGTATGCGAGTTTTAAACTTGCATCCAAGGAGGGGCAGAGTAGTGCTGGAACTAGCAGGGGAGGAACTGCAGCCAAGCGGTGTTTCAAGTATCAGGAATTCAGGCATTTTACTGCTGATTGTCCGAATCAACAGATTGTGACGCTTATTGATAATCCAGTCTTTGATGAAGGTCTAGTTTATGATGAATCTGAAGGTGAAGAAGAGAATGCAGATGCGGATGCAGAGCAGGAATAGATTATCTATGTTGATTTTGGTGAGTCCCTAGTCGTTAGAAGAATATTAAATGTTGTTATAACGGATGATGAATCATGGCTTAGACATAATATTTTTCATACTAAGTACTCTAGTAGAGGAAAAGTATGCAGTATGATAATAGATGGTGGGAGTTGCAAGAATGTGGTGTTTACGACTATGGTGGAAAAGTTGGGGTTAAAAAATAAAATATCATCCTCGATCATACAAGCTGTTGTGGCTTAAAAAAGGGAACGAGGTGAAGGTAAGCAAAAGGTGTCTTGTACAATTTTCGATTGGAAAAAATTACATCGATGAGGTGTGGTGTGATGTAGTCCCAATGTATGCTTGCCATATTTTATTGGGAAGGTCGTGGCAGTTTGACAGAAAGACATAGCATGATGGTTTTAGAAATACTTATACCTTCAAGAAGGATGGCCGAACCATTACCCTAGGTCCTTCGGATTTGAGAAAGGAAGTGAAGAATAATCTACTATCCAGGTTAGAATTTCAAGAAGAGGCAGTGAACGCGCCTGGGCTTTTTGCCGTTGTAGTGATGGAGCGGAATTCTGACAGTCCCGAAATTCCTACCAAAATTCTGTCCTTGCTTGAGGAGTTTGCTGATGTCGTACCGGAAGAGTTGCCACCTGGGTTGCCGGGTGAGCATAATGTTTCTAGAACTTTTAATGTAGCTGATTTGTCACTTTACTACGCTGAAGAGGAAGAAGATCCTGAGGAGATTGACGACGACAATGAAGGTGAAGCAGATTCGAGGACGAATTTTTCTCTAATAGGGGAGGATGATGCACCTAGGGGACCGGAGTACTCGTTATGCAACTGGACGAACCGGCGGGCTTAAAGTCAACGATGTTGGATTGAGCTCAAATTTGGTTGGCTGAAGCGAAACGGTGTGCTGATCAATACTCGTAACCTTTTGCTATAATTAACGATGGATTTTCGCGATTCGGGGTCGTTTAGATGGTTTTTTTAATTATTTTAGTAATTTTCGAATTAAGGGTATTTTTGTAATTTTTGCATTTTTTTTTGTCATTAGGGTTAACACCCTTTATAAACTCGTTTTTAGAGTTTTGAGAGGTAGTAGTTTTTGGATAGTTTGAAAACTTATCGATTGTTAATCGATTGAAAGAACAGTTTGTTCTTCGTTATCATTTCGATTTTTCTGTTTAGCCTAATTTCTATTGCGCTTCGGCATCACATGGGGCTTGATAATTCTTTTATTCCTGACTTTAGTCAAGTGTTTGACTTCATTCCGAAAGCTATTGTCGAAGGACACTCATTAAATCTCCTATTTCTGTTGGGATGGCACAATCAAGTCTATTTTCGCGTAAATTCAGCATGATCAAGCTCTTCAAATTGCCTATTTCCGACGTAATAGATCCATTGAGTTTGTTTCCTTGCAAATAGAGACGGGTCAATCTCGTCAAATTCCCTATTTCTTGAGGAATAGATCCACCGAGCTTGTTTTCTTGCAAACAGAGATGTATCAAGCTCGTCAAATTCCCTATTTCTTGAGGAATAGATCCACCGAGTTTATTTTCTTTGCAAATAGAGATGGGTCAAGCTCGTCAAATTCCCTATAGAGAACGGAACGGGACCAATGAAGTTGTTGCAACTTAAATCGACATAATTTGTTTTCGTGAGGTTCCCAAGTTCTAGGGGGATAGAGCCACCTCATTCGTTTGAACTAAATATGAGGGATCGTAAATTGTACAAGAGACCAATAGTCGAAGGGACTGCGCCGCTGAGCGCATTCAACCCAAGATCCAAGTTGGCCAATCTCTCCAGATTTCTCAGCTCGGGAGGGATAGAGCCACTGATGTGAGCGTGACTGATATCAAGTACTTAAGGCCTGGTGAGGTTTTGGACACAAGGAGGCAACTCACCGGTGAGAGAATTGTAGGACAAGTCAAGGAGAGTTAGTCTTGACAGAGTACATATTTGAAGGGGGATTTCACCGGTTAGTCCGGTGTAAAAGAGTTGGAGAAAGGTGAGGCTCGGAAGGAGAGAGAAGTTCATGTTGCTGAAATTACCTCCTATTTGGTATTCAGTTGTCAAGTGAATTCTGTTGACGCTCCCAGAGGCGTGCGCACCATACCCCGGGCCACGCGCAATGAGGTAAGGAAGTGTTGCCGGTGACGAAGCGAGGCCACCACCCGCTGTGGAGAAGCGCACTTGCCTCTGACGCATTAGAAGGTGCTGGTGCTGCAACCATTGGATCGCAGTAGGAGAAAGCTACAGTAATCAGCACAGCCAAGGACGTGTTGCATATCGTTAAATATGTCTTGAATTTTATATACTCGGTCCGATTCATCATCCAACCTGACATATTTTTTGTATGACCCAAAAATGAAGAAAAAAATTGAGATTTAGTTAATGATGTGGAGGGTTAAGTCGATAGGCCCAACTCGAAGCAAACGAATAAATGTTTCGGGGGATTCAGGGGCTATGGCCCCGAGAAAATTTTTTGGGGAGCCTTATTTATACTGCGGTTAGGTTTTTTTCATTGATTAAGAGAGATTTTTGTTTTGGAAGAGATTCGTGAGCCGTAAGGTTTATTAAGTCGTTTTTCGACTTTTAAAAACTGTACTTTTTTTTATTACAGTAGATTCTTATTTTGCCTCGTTCGTGGACGTAAATCATCTTGTGATCGAATCACATAAATCCTTATGTTCTGTAATTATTTTTCTACGTTTGTTTCGAACATAGGTTATGATCATCATGGGGTGACCTCTTCCTTCGCTGTAGTCAGAGAAACAGGGCCTTGTTTAGTTACGTGTTATACCGCACTTATAAAGTTAAGAAATAAGGCACTGTACTGACGCGTCAAAGGAAACGCGATCTGTACAATTCACGTGTTATCTTTTTATTGACTCGACACGCTTGCGTTCAACCGAAACTCTCTTGGACTTTTTTCCTTTTTTTTTTCTGGATTAATACCACCAAAAATCATAAATTAATACGCGCGTGGTAATTTTAACCCAAACTTTTTTTTTACCATCAAAAACTCCAAACTGGTATACCTATGATAATTTTACCCTAAACTTCTTTTTTTACGATAAAAAACCTCAAACTAGTACACCTGTGACAATTTTACTCTAAACTGATAAATTCGTGACAAATTTACCCTAAACTAATTTTTTTACCATGAAAAACCCAAAATTGATATACTTGTGATAATTTTACCCAACACTAATAATTTTTTAATATTATTATTTTTTATTTTTTATTTTCTTTTCTTTTTTCCTTCATCTTTAACTTCTAACTGGTTGCCGGATCGACGATCGACCAGAGGCGGAAGCCAACGAGGTCGGCCCCACCGGCCGCTGGCGAGGGCGGCCCTCGCCTGCGTCGGGTGAGAGCTGTCCTCGCTCGACACCGACAAGGGCAGCCCTCGCCCGACGCAAGCGAGGGCCGCCCTCGCCAGTGGTCGGCGGGGCTAACCTCGCCAGCTTCCGCCTCTGGCCGGTCGTCGGTACGGCAGCCGGCCAAAGGTTGAAATGAAGAAAAAAAAAGAAAAAACAAAAAAATTAATAAAATTAGAAAAAATAAAAAAGATAAAAATAAAATTTTAGTTCAGCATAAAATTGTCACATATGTACCGGTTTAGGATTTTTTATGGTATGTTCAGGGTAAAATTGTCACAACTGTATCAGTTTAGGATTTTTTGTAGTATGTTCGGGGTAAAATTATTACAGGTGTACCAGTTTGAGGTTTTTTGTGGTAAAAAAAAGTTCGGGGTAAAATTGTCACACGTGTACCGGTTTGGAGTTTTTGGTGGTATTAATCCTTTTTTTTTTTCAGATGCCCGAGTCGCCATTAACTCGTTGAGCAGTAAAGGGGAAACTAATTGCTAATATTGAATTGGTTTGTGAACCAATCTAAGTGTCAGCACCCACGGAGAGTCACGTTATTTCGGCGGGTACGATTCAAATAACACCTCCCATTTGGGTTACTTGCGACCTTTGTTTGTTTTTTCAGTTTATAGACTTTTATTATCATTTATTGGCTTTTCTTTACCTCTGTGAAAAACGCCTTAAATTTTTCGACACTTATATAAATTACCAACATTTATTTATGTGCAACATTCATTAGGTTGTCAACTAGTTTTGGTTTATCAAGTATTATATGAGTTGCCTGTCAACATTTGTTGAGTTTATTTCTTTAGATTAACCGATTTTTCCATTGAATTACTTACTTATATCTGCCTTGCTTACCAACCCATTAAATTTACCAATTCTTTTTAAATATTAACAATTAGTTCCCTAAAAAAAGTCATTTACCAACAACTTTTTTATACCCACAACACTTACTGAAATTTACTTACTCGGAATAAAAATCGTATTTTTATATGCAGAGCATAGAACTTTTCCCTGCCAAATTGAATTTTATCTTTATTTTACCCCTCCGGCTGTCAGCCGTGCGGGAGTTCCTAAAAAAAAAAAAGAACTATGAAAAAATGAGGTGACGCTTTTTTTTAGTAGACAAAACGCGCAAAATCCCATATTGCAAACCGAGCGCAAATTCCACTCTGCCCCCGTCGCAATCGCACCACTGCTGCTGCTACCGTCAGGCCACCATTGCTCTTAAGCCCACTGAGACACGTCCTCTTTGTCTCCTCATTCATATATCGTCCCCTTCACCATCGAGCCCCTGCCTTCGATCCCCCTAATCTCTATTAAATCCAAGTGTCACTGATTAAGGACGCTAATAGAGAGTTACCTTGTATTGATATATTTATATAGAAATTTATTGCAAAGTCACGGGCAGGCCCTCCATCGTAAATTTCACGGTTAACTAAATGGTGATTCAATTAGAATTTAAACCGGCTTATCGATGGAAGTTGGGCACGTTCAAGAAGTCAAGGTCTTGGTCGAGTACCCAATTCCAAAGTCAAGGTTTTCAGAGTTTCTTTTCATGTTCATGGGTCGTCTTCACGCTATCAAGACAAATTTTTCCATGACTTACTGATGTTTAGCCAAGTGAAGGAAACGTCAATTGCGCAATTTCCAGTCTTCAACAAAAGAGCAACGATCCTGCAAATGCAGAGTGAATGTCCTTAACAAGCTAAATATTCGTGGCGACGAAAACTCATTATTAATCATTGTTCATTCCAATCTTACTAAAAAGACTAAAGATAAATGACGGTCCAACTGACGATAACTTCGTATCCTCAACCACGTTCTCCAATTTGCAGCATCATTTCATCAATCTCCTCTTCACATGTTGGAGTTCATTTGCTAATCACACATCACACAAGTCATTGAAGAAGGTCCTCCTCCGGATGGAACACAGTGGATCCCGCAATTTCTCTTTTGTTTACTGTTCTCTGGCATTTTGTCTTGTTCTTCTCTTGAAGTCTTCTTGCACCGAGAAAGCGTCACGAGTCTCGTGTCACCGTCACCCAAGTCTCCCCGTACGAGTTATTACGTGGCCACGAGGAGTTGGGCCCAGTGACTTTAGTGTGGATACAAGCCGAACTTGCCTAAAACGGATGCACAGGATCCCAGTGAATTTCAACCGTTAGCTGATGTTGGTCTTATACTTCTTGGGTTCAAGTTCGAGCCAACTAGGTCCGAAATGAGCATGAAAACGAAAAGGTCTCCTCACAGGCAGAGCCATAAAATGGATGGTCGGGTCGGGTTTAGGTTGGATAAAAAATGGTCCCATCTAAATTGACTCATTTAATCTGTTTTGATTCATTTGTATGTAATAAAAATTTGGTGACCCATGCCCTACTCGACCTGACACATTTATTAAAACACTTCCATATTTTGGCTCAATTTATTTCATAGAAAATGAATGATTTGGAAAATATTTTTATCGCTTAAAATAATTAATCGATGAAAAATGTTTCATTATAGACAACAATTTATAAAACTCTTCCTCATGCTAGGATTGTTTTCATTGCTACAAAATTGTGATAATAGCACGGATGGTGCCTAAACTATGGTCCATGTGCAATGGTCCAATGTGTAATGTCGTCCTTGAACTTTGATCCAATGTGTATGCTGTCCCTAGACTTTTAATTTGTTCAATGTGGTCTCTGCACTTTTAAATATATTCATATAGTCTAGAGACTATATTAAATATTTACCAACAGTTGATGGACCACATTGAACATTGAGACTATATTGAACATTTACCAATAGTTGATGGACCATATTGAATATTGGACTAAAGTTCATGGGCCATATTAAACAAATTAAAAGTTTAAGGATGACGTTGCACATTGGACTTAAGTTTAAGAACCACATTGAACAAATTTAAAGTTTGTGGACGATATTGCATATTAGATCAAAGTTCAACGATCATTTGTTTCAATTTCCCCACAATTTTTTTTAAAAAATTTGGATCTGCAATAGGATTAACTGATTAACTAGCGAAGGATAACACAAGGGAGTGAGTCTCAAGCTGAAGTGTTCTAAGAATCTGCACATCCTAAAGAAGTTTCGGTCCCTCCATCGAGAGATTATACCGCTCATACCAAAATCTGTAAATTTCAACGATTCAATCAGAATTGAAACGTCGACCAAAAAAAAAACAAAATCAGAATTTAAACCAGAATGCATTTTTTGCATGGAAATTGTACCCATTCATCATGAAGTCAAGGTCTTTTGTGGAGAGTGTGCAATTCAAGCGTCAACAGAAATGAAGGTCTTAGTGGTTTTGTGTGTTGATTTTTGGACCATGAGAACGACAACATGATAAGACATGCGCGGGCGTATAGAAATTTGGGAAAATTATCAAAAAAGTCATAAACTTTTTAATTGTGTAAATTTAGTCATAAACCTTTTGATAATTTACCAATTTAGTTATTTTGACTAATTTTGGCCGAAAATTGTTGTTAGTGCCGGCCGTCCTATGTGGCATGTTCGACACTGACATTAACAATTTTTGTCATTTTCTAATTTTTTTAAAATTATTATGAATTTTTATTCTTTTTTTTTCCTTTTTCCCTTACTCCCTCCATTGACCTCAGGTGATGGCTGCCCTCGCTAGCCCTTGGCAAGGGTCGAGCCTTGTCGGCCATTGGCGAGGTCGAGCCTCGCCTTTGTTCAGCAAGGTCTCGCCTTACCGGATCCGACTAGGTCTTGCCTTTACGATGGCTGGGCGAGGCTCGACCTCACCAGTGGTCGGTGAAGGTCGCCATCGCCTGAGGCAGGTGGAGGGAAGAGGACAAAAGAAAAAGAAAAGAGAAAAGGAAAACAAACTTAAAAATCGAAAAAAAAATTACAAAAATTGTCCATGTTGATGATTTATGTACAAAATTAGCTAGGATGACTAAATTGGAAAATCATCAAAAGATTTATGACTAAATTGACAAACCATCATAAGGTTTAAAACTAAATTGACACAATTAAAAGGGTTATGAGTAAATTGGCAAATTGTGAAAATATTAAGGATTAAATTGGCCAAATTAAAAGATTTGAGATTGAATCGATATAAATATAATAGATTTAAGACTTTCTAAATAATTTCCCCATCAGGGTTTCATATGTTGATTTCTAGAACACAACGTGTTACATGGTCCATGAGAAGTCGTGGTTTTCGTGGAATTTTTGGTGATGTTTGGCCTTAAAAATATGAGCTTTACCCATCTTTTATGGAAAATAAAACAATATTAAATAGACTTATTCTACGAGTAACTTGCATAGAATCAATTACATTATAGAAATTGTATATGAGTACTCGTGTTTTATATTGGTCTATGTTAGAAAGTCCACCCCAAAAGTTTAAGTTATTAGGTGGAGGGAGATCACATAAATATAAAAAGCATTTATAACCCGTTGTCAATTAATGTGGGATAATTCTTCAACAGTCTAGTGTGGGTCACATTATTTCTTAATACATTATTATCGATAATACATGTCAATCTTATTTAAAATACAAAAAATAAACGGATGTCCTATGTAAACTGCTTCTCACTCCTATAGCATAGTACGGTAAGAACTTTAACATGACTCAATGATTTGCAGAAGCCATACACTTCTATGTCCTCAATCACTTTCACCAAATTGCAGCTTCATTTTAGCAATCTATCTCTTTACTGGACAAGCACTTCATGACCCTTCCTCATCGCTCAGTCCTGATGAAGCTTCTGTGGATCCGCCTTCCAACCATGATCTGTTATAATCTCGGAGCTGAGCCAATGTTATCTCATGGAAGGGCTTCGCCAATGGTAACTTTGGAGCTACAAAAGCTTCTGAGACCCGCTTCATAGTTGGTCGAGACTTTGGATTAGCACTCAAGCAAGCAATTGCTAGAGATATTATCAGAACAATACTTCTTGCAACGGAGTTCTCCCTTGGATAAGGCAACCGCGGGTCTAAGATTTTATGTAGCATGATATTCTCTCCGAAGGATGTCAACAACACATATACGACATCTGCTGGATGCTCACCCATCATGGTTTCCATTGCTACCACTCCAAAACTATACACATCGCGTTTCTCATTGACGATCATAGTATACGCGAGCTCTGAAAAAAAAAAACAAAAAGAATACAAACGGCATCATAAATTTTGATGGCAAAGCCTTGGAACGGGCCGGGTGCACCCTTTAACACCTTGCGCGGGGCAACTTTTCCCTCCCCGTCCTGGCCCGCATAACTATGCACGACAACTCATTCCGCCCAGCCTCATTTGCCCCTTCAATTTTTTTTTAAAACAATTAATTTTTCTAACGACAATATTTTCCACAATAAAAGTATAATAGAAATAAATGACTTAGTAATATCAATATAGATGTAATACCAAATATAAGAATCTTGACTATTCCGACAAATATTTACTTAAATTTCACATAAGAATATAGTTTCTAAGACATTTTTTTTAAATAAGTAACCTAGTAATACAAACAATGGGAGAGTAAAAAATAAATATTAATTATCTAAAAATTTCAAAATAATTAAAGTGCATACAACACCACGATTCATTGAAGTGCGTGGATGATGAAACTTCAGCAAGTCGTAAGAACTACCATCTCTGACTTGTGCCTCCAGTAGTAACTTTCAGAAGAAAAAAAAAACTAATGGATTGCTCACCTGGTGCAATATATCCATAGGTGCCAGCCATGTTTGCAGTGAGATTAGACGAGGAATCAAGATCCAGAACTCTTGCGGTGCCAAAATCTGATACAAAAGCCTGCATTTTGCTGTTGAGTAAGATATTATTGCTAGATATGTCTCGATGAACAATTGGCTGAGCGCAGTCATGATGCATGTAAGACAAAGCATGTGCCGTATCTCGGATGAGATCAACTCTTTTGGACCAATCTAATTCCACCGCCGTGACATCATCCCTCAAAGCATGGAATAGACTCCCCCTTTCCATGTACTCATAAATCAAGAACATGCATTGCTTGTGTAAACAGAAACCATGGAGTTTGATGATGTTTCTATGCCGTACTTCTGTCAAATGTTTCACTTCATTCTGAAAGCTCTTGTTGAAGGACGGGTCCTCTGCTTCAAAGTGGTGAAGCTTCTTCAGTGCCACGACGTTCCCATTGGGCAATTGCGCTCTATAGATACTACCATAACCACCGGTCCCGATGCAATATTTGATGTCAAAGTCCTCTGTTGCATTTATTATGTCTTCGTATGCAATCCTCCCGTCATAATTCCATATTGACAAGAAATTTCCATTTTTCTCTGTAGTCTCTGATTGCACGCTCTTTGTGGCATGTCGAAATAGGAAGCACGATCCAAGAACTATACAGGAAATGAATATTGTAGCCAGCGGAACGAACATCCTCGTGTAATGAATAACGCTAGACCTTCTGTGGGCTTCGTTGCCCATAAAAGAGGTGTAAGGGAAAGCAGCCCTGAGATTATCTGGGATTGGGCCTTTGAGATGATTGTATGATAAGTCAAGACGAACTAAGTGAGAATTGTTTTTAAATGTGGGAATTGAGCCGGAAAGAGAATTGTTGCGAAGATCGAGATGGCCTAAGCGGCTCAAATTCTCAAGTTCAATAGGGATTTTCCCGATCAAGTTGTTTGAGCTCAAATCTAGAATCCAGAGATTCCTTAAATCTCCTATTTTCGATGGGATGACACCATCAAATCTATTTTCCCGTAAATTCAGCACACTCAAGCTCTCCAAATTGCCTATTTCCGACGGAATAGATCCATTGAGTTTGTTTTGTTGCAAAAGAAGATTAGTCAAACCCGTCAAATTCCCTATTTCTGGAGGAATAGATCCATCGAAATTGTTTTCTTGCAAAAAAAGATCACTCAAGCTCGTCAAGTTTCCTATTTCCCAAGGAATAGATCCACCAAACTTGTTTTCTTGCAAATAGAGACAAGTCAACCCCATCAATTTCCCGATATTTGACGGAATGGGACCAGTAAAGTTGTTACAACTTAAATCAAGATCCTGCAAATATGTGAGGTTCCCAAGTTCGAGAGGGATTTTCCCAACCAAGTTGTTCAAGCTCAAATTTAGCCGTATGAGATTCTTTAAATCTCCTATTTTTGATGGGATGGCACAATCAAATCTATTTTCCTGTAAGTTCAGCAAGATCAAACTCTCTAAATTGCCTATTTCCAACGGAATAGATCCATTGAGTTTGTTTCCTTGCAGACAGAGATCAGTCAAATTCGCCAAATTCCCGATATCCGAAGGAATAGATCCACCAAGTTTATTTTCTTGCAAATAGAGATGTATCAAGCTCGTCAAATTCCCTATTTCCGGAGGAATAGATCCACCGAGTTTGTTTTTTTGCAAATTAAGATAGGTCAAGCTCCTCAGATTCCCTATAGACGATGGAATGGGACCTGTGAAGTTGTTGCTACTTAAATCAACTGCGTCAGCTTCTGCGAGGTTCCCCAGTTCTAGAGGGATAGAGCCACCTAATTTGTTTGAACTCAATCTGAGGGATTGTAAATTGTGCAAGTAACCAACAGTCGGAGGGACAGCGCCAGTAAGCACATTGAACTCGAGATCCAAATGGGTCAATCTCATCAGGTTTCCCATCTCAAGAGGGACAGAGCCACTGATGTGATTGTGACTGATACAGAGTACTTGAAGACTGGTGAGGTTTTGGACAAAGGGAGGCAACTCACCGGTGAGAAAATTGTAGGACAAGTCAAGGTAACTTAGTCTTGACAGAGTATATATTTGAAGGGGGATTTCGCCGACCAGTCCGGTGCCAAAGATTTGAAGAGAAGTGAGGTTCGGAAGGAGGGAGAAGTTCATGTTGCTGAAATTACCTCCTATTTGGTAGTCAGTTGTCAAGTGAATCCCACTTACGCTCCCAGAGACGTCGCACCGTACCCCGGGCCAGAAGCAATGAGGTAAGGAAGTGTTGCCGATGACAGAGCGAGGCCACCACCTACTGTGGAGAAGCGCACTTGCCTCTGACTCATTAGAGGGTGCTGGTGCTGCAACAATTGAATTGCGGTAGGAGAAAGCCATAGTAATCAGTATAACTAAGGACGTGTTGCAGATTATGCTCATCATGGGTGACCTCTTCTTTCGCTTTAGTCAGAGAAACAGGGTCTTACTTAGTGACGTGTTATACTGCACTTATATAAAGTAAAGCAAGAAGACACTGTACTGACGCGTCAAAGGAAACGCCATTTGTACGGTTCACGCGTTCTTCTTTTTAATGGCTTGACACACTCGAGGCTTTCGTTGGTTGAACGAAGAGTAAGATGGGCCTGCT
The DNA here is from genome assembly GCA_031216235.1 of Syzygium jambos. NCBI lineage: Eukaryota > Viridiplantae > Streptophyta > Magnoliopsida > Myrtales > Myrtaceae > Syzygium > Syzygium jambos. Next base: position 19,558,490 of record CM062228.1, read on the forward strand.
CGTATAGGAGCTTTTGTCGAGTAAGATGCTGTTAGACAGTGGTGGAGGTACGACAAGATCTGGGCCATATCCTGAACGATATCGACTCTTCGGTACCGATCTAGTACCCGCCGCTTCAACATCGTTTCTCAAACACGAAATAGACTCCCACTTTCCATTGTTCTCATAAATCAAGAACAAGCATCCCCGATGCACAAAAAATATTAAAATAAATCACGCCTTCATTTAAAAATTTAAGCTTTTTAAACAGTTGACAATGATCCCATAAAATCTTACAAAAAATTTTGGATCACGTTTCAAGTGGGTCAAACCTGCTAACGATCATTTAGGGAGAATCATAATTTATGATAGCATCATGAAGGTTCTTACATTGGAAGTGTGCTTGAGATATACAGAAAGCGCAGCATACGAGATTTTTTGTTTTTTGGTCATACAGCACACGAGATTCTAAGACGGAAAAAAGAGTGATTTTAAGGTTGCAAGATTTTTTTTTTTTTGGGTCTTTGTGTCGATGGGTTTCCTCGTCTTTGTGTCCTTGTGTTCATCCATTCTGATTAAATTTTTAAAGGCTGCGTTCATTATTACAAAACTTCAAGACATAAATTAATGGGCCAATTAAGAACCCAAAGTGGGTTTCTTTTCTCATAAAAGGATATCAAGTAGACAATGTTTCAATTAAAGACCCAAAATGCCCAAATCAGTCTCAAATAAGGACCCAGCTTGTCGGCCGGTGAGCGTAAGACATTTCCGCTGCCGAAAAGGGGCAATTTTGTCCGTCTTTTTCTTTTTATTTTCCTTTCTTTTTTTCTCTTTTTCCTTTTTCTTTTCTCTCTTCCCTTTTGTGGCCATTGTCAGCAACGTCCGCCAGCCTCAGGCGAGGGCCGCCTTCGCCGGCGTCGAGTGACGGTCGACGTCGGGCGAGGGTCGCCCTCGCTTGGGTAGGCGAGAGCCGCCCTTGGCCTCGCTGGATTGGGTGAGGGCGAGGGTTGCCCTCGCTAGCCCAGGCGAGGGCGACTCTCGCCCGATGCTGGTGAGGCCGAGGGCGGCCCTTGCTGCAACCCTCGCTAACCTAGGGGAGAGCGGCTCTCACTTGCCCAGATCCAGCGATGGCCACCCTTAGCCTTGCCTGCCCAAGCGAAGGTTGCCCTTGCTGGCGTCGAGCAAGGCACCTTGCCTGGCCTGGCGAGGGTTGCGGCCGTTGCTTGACGCCAGCGAAGGTGGCCCTCGCCTGAGGTCAGTGGACGTCACCGGCGATGACCATAAGAGGGAAGAGAGAAAAGAAAAAAGGAAAAAGAGAAAAAAGAAAGGAAAAGAATAGAAAAAGATAAAATTGCCCCTATTCAGGTGTCGGAAATGTCTCACGCTCGTCGGCCGGTGAGCTGGGGTCCTTATTTGAGACTGGTTTGGGCACTTTGCGTCTTTAATTGAGATATTGTCTATTTGAGGTCCGTTTTTAAAAAAAGAGACTCATTTTGAGTCCTTAATTGAAATTTTTCCTAAATTAATTTATACGGTTGACTGTTTCTTTATGTTGGATGGACTCTAATTCCATAACATCGTGATTGCGAGGTGGCAGCCCCTCCATCGTAAACTTCACGATTAACTAATGATGATTCAATTAGAAGTTGAAACAGCTCGACAAATTCCTGAAGTCAAGGTCTTTGTCGAGTACGCACCTCAAAAGTCAACAAGTCAAGGTCTTCGGACATGTATTGATTGTTCGACCAATAAGACACGCTTCGTCTAGAGTAATAAAAAAGAATTCAAAAATTCAAAAAAATAAAATAAAAAACATTTAAAACCACGTCAAATGAAAAATTAATAAAAAAATTCATGTAGGATGGTTTGCCGAAAAGGGCATCGAAGTGATTTTTTTTGCCTGAAATGACACTCAAGTGAGTGAAAAAAAAAAATTATGGTACTCAAGTGAGCGTCGTACAAAGTTTGACACTCCTAGTGTCCTTATCCTCGAAAAGGTTTAGGACTAAATTAATCTAATTGAAAAATTTACGACTAAATTAATACAAATATAATAAATTTAAGACTTTTTTTTGATACTTTTCCCGACTTTCAAGTAAGGAAATTCGCCAACGTAACTTAGGCGATCGGTTTTTTAAAGTCATGATATGAACTTTCGGGCAAGTGGACTATTCTGCTCATGCGAATTCCGCGGTTTCAGGATTCGATCCGAATTTAGACCCGCAAACTGGCCAATAGACAAGACTTGGCATGAATGCATGGATGGAACTTGTACACGTCCATAAAAAAGTCAATGGTCTTCGGGGTCTAGTCTCGTGCGTTGATTTTGTGACCCTAAGATGATAACAACACGATAGAATAGACATGTGCCTACTCAAGAAGTCATGGTCTTTTGGGGTTTCATGTGTGTGGGTTTTTGGATCAGTACGCGTTAGACTGGTTCATGAGAAGTCATGGTCTTTATGCACATTTAATGGTGATGTTTGGCCCTAGAAATTTCTAACTCAGCGTAAGGGAAAGGTCAGGGAGCAATTTTCCAGCCCTTTTCTTTTTCTGACTAACAAACCTTTTCAATTTATAAAGCAAAAGATCCATGTAACACCAACACGCAGTGTGTAAATATCAAACCAGTTATATTGATCATGCACTCCAATCTTACTGGAACTGTCCTATATAAACTACCTCTCATGACTCCTATAACTTTAGTTTGCACAATTTTTTATGCACGACTTAAATTGTAGATGCCATATAAAGCTTATGTCCTCAACCACTTTCACCAAATTGCGGCATCATTTTATCAAACTAATGGTCAAGCTTGTTTAAATTGGCCAAAGATGGAGGGATGGGGCAAGTGAAGGAGTTTAAGCCTAGCCTCATCCCAACAAAACTCTCAAGTTCAACAGGGATTCTTATGGACCAGTTGTTAAAGCTCAAATCTAGATAAGCGAGACACTTTAAATCTCTTGTTTTTGATGGAACAGCCCGATCGAATCCATTCCCATTCAAATCTAGCATGGCCAGTGTTAGATTGGCCAAAGATGGAGGTACGGGGCAAGTGAAAGGAGTTGTGGCTTAATCTCATCTCAATCAAGCTCTTCAGATTTTGTAGCCTAAATTCTAAAGGGTTAATATCACGAAAAATCCCAAACTGATATACCTGTGATAATTTTACCATGAACTAATTTTTTGACCACCAAAAACCTGAAACTGATACATTTATAATAAATTTACCCAAAACTATTTTTTTTACCAATAAAAATTCCATACTAGTATACTTATGACAATTTTACCCCGAACTAATTTTTATCACAAAAAAACCCCAAACTGGTACACTTGTGATAATTTTACCCTGAACTAATTTTTTTTACTACTAAAAACCCCAAACTAGAATATTTGTGATAAATTTACTTTTCGTTAATGTCCGTTAAATTTGATTAATATCACAAAAAACTATAAATTGGTAAACTTGTGACAAACAAAGGAGTAAAACCCCAAACCGGTACAATCGTCAATTACCACTTGTTATCAAACTTAGCAATTTGACAGTAAAATTTAACGGAAACTAACGAAGGGTAAATTTGCCACAGGTGTACCCGTTTGGGGCTTTTGGTGGTCAGAAAATTAGTTTGGAGTAAAATTGTCACAAATGTACCTATTTGAGATTTTTGGTAGTCAAAAAATTAGTTCGGGGTAAAATTGTCACATGTGCACCAGTTTGGGATTTTTTGTGGTAAAAAAATAGTTTGAGGTAAATTTGTTACAGGTGTACCAATTTAGGATTTTTCGTGGTATTAACCCAATTCTAAATAACAAAAAATAAGGAGGTGGGCTGATGGGCGGGCTTGGGCACTTGCCCAGGCGTGCAAGTTCAAGCCTGGGCAGGTTCTCTAAAAGTTTCATGCCCCAGCGGACCAGCCGGAGCCCATCCAAGCCGACCCAATGAGCAGGTCTTTGGTCGAAACCCAACGAGCAGGTCTACTTGGCAGTAATCTCTCGCAAATACAAGTGATCATGACACGAGCAGTCCGATGAGTCGGGCCATCCCTCGGCGAGGCTTGGACAATGCATTCGGACTAGATGGATGGCTCCCGATTGGGCTCAATTAGTTCAATTTTTTTTGGGCTCAATTAGTTCTTTTTAAATCGGGGGGAGTCTTGAGCCGAATACGCCCCTGGCTCTTGCCTCGGCCCTGTATTTCGAATTACAGGTGGCCTTGGAAGGAGTTTTAGCCCACTCCCTAGCCTTTGCCCGCCTATTAGTTTTTTTTTTTTCACCTTTCGCCTAAGCCCATCCGAGCTCCAAGTTGATCCAAGTCTACTTGCAAAATGCAAATAATGCCATTCCTTCAATGAGATGACAATATAGTAGACTTGATCATGGCCAAGCGCCTCCCTCGCTCCAGCCTGGTAAGTGTTCTATTGCAAGACGTTCTATTGCCAAACTCTTCCCATCTAGAGATTCACGACTGGCAACTGCTTTAGGCCGGAAAAGTTGAAATGGATACGATTTTTATTTAATATGAAATGGATGGAATTGGATAACGAAGTTACGGTAGACTCGAATCTGAATAGATCGATCCATGGGCAGGTCTAGAATATAGACGAGGCAAGTCTCCAACATGGTTGGCACGCCTCCTGGAAGATTTTACCACTTCTTCCACTAATAATTTAACCCAGCTCCTGCTATCACATTCACATGTACCACTTTAGACATGCTAATCCTTGAATATGAAAACACAAGTCATAAATTGCTGAAACTTTACTTTTCACCACTTTTATTCTATTTTTATTACCTAAAACCTTTTGGGGGATTATTCATATGTAAGAATCTTATTTTGTAACATAAATGGCAACTAATAAGATGGTCTAGTATATGAAAACCAATCGATCATATCACTTTCTTGCGACATCAATTAAGGAACAAAAATAGAAATGCAAATGAAAGAAACGTGAAGCATATCAATAAACTTTGGATTTAAGTTCTGGAAGAACAGGACACTTTCAAACAGGGATTTTCCCGATGAAGTTGTTCAAGCTCAAATCTAGTAGTTTGATATTTCTTATACCTCTTGTTTCCTATGGGATGGCACAGTCGAATCTAAATTCCCGCAAATTCAACACGATCAAGCTTGTTAAATTTCCCATACGTGAATGAAGCGGGCAAGTGAGGATATTTGAATTTAGGCTCATATCAATCAAGTTCTCCAAATGGCTTAATTCCGAAGGAGTAGAACCATTGAATTAATTGCCTTGCAATTAGAGATAAGTCATGTTCGTCAAGTTCCCTATTTCTGGAAAATAAGTTCCACTGAATTTTGTTTTCTTGCATATAGAGATATTTCAAGCTCGTCAGATTCCCTATAATTGATGGAACGAGACCGATGAAGTTGTTGTGGCTTAAAATCAACATGATTCAATTGCGTGAGGTTCCGTATTTCAAGCGGGTTTGGAGCCGCCTAATTTGTTTGAGGTGAAGCTAAGCTATTGCATATTGTCCAAGCAATCGAGCGTCTAAGGGATTGCTAAGTGCATTGAATATGAGATTTTACGTGGGTCAATCTCTTCAGATCGACTTGATTATGACAAATGTCCAGTACACGAAGCCTGGTGAGGTTCTCTGGAGAGGGAGGCAGCTCACTGGCAGGACTTACGGTAAATATGACGGTTAATTGATGGTGATTTCATTAGAAATTAAACCAGATTATGCAAGGAATTAGGACACGTTCAAGAAGTAAAGGTCTTGGTCGAGTAACCAATTCTAAAGTCTCTAAGGTCATCGAGTTTCATTTTCATGTACATGAGTCGTCTACACGCTCAAGAGAAGTCTTGGTCTTTTGTTGTTTATGTGATGTCTGATCTTTTAGCCAATGTGAAGGAAACGTAAATTTCGAAATTTTCCGTCTTCAACTAAAGAGAAATGATCCTGCATATACGTAGTGAATGTCCTTAACAAGCCAAACATTCATGGTGACAACATCACATTATCACTCATCACGCATTCCGATCTTATTAAAAAGACAGAAAAATAAACGTCTATCCTATAAATGCTTCACTCCTTAGTAACTGCTACCTAGGAAGATTTTAGTCTAGCTAGTATAAAAAAGTGTTTGGCATAATTAAAATTGCATAAGCAGCATACTTCAAGTCCTCAACCACATTCACCAATTTACAGCACCATTATATCAACCGACTCTTCACTTGGTGGAACTTATTTGCTTGTTTTGGGACAAGTACTTCACGGTCCTTGCTCTTCTTGTCGGCTTGACGAATATTCTGTTGATCCGCCTTCCACCCATACTGCTCGATTATTTCCTTGGAGCTGCCCAAGTGAAATCGAATGGAAGGGCTTGGCCAACGCTAGTTTTGGAGCTAGAAAAACTTCCGAAACTTGTTTCATTGTGGGTCGTGACTTTGGATCGCTACTTAAGCAAGCAAGTGCCAAAGATATTACTAGAACGATACTTCTTGCAACAGAATTCTCTCTCGGGATTGGCAAGCGCGGATCCAATATTTGATGTAGCATAATGTCTTCTCTAAAGAGCGTCGACAACATTAAGATGATCTCACTTAGATGCTCACCCATTATTGTTTCTATTGCTACCACCCCGAAGCTGTATACGTCGCATTTCTCATTGACGACCAAAGTGTAAGCGAGCTCTTAAAAAATAAAAAAAAAAGATCATAAATTAGATGAGGCTCGAAACTAAGTTCTCAATCTTAGCTAGTGCATTGTCAAATGATAAATATGCAAGCATGATCAAGCTATGTGCCTCTACTAATAACATTCCGCAAAAATATGGACTATTGTTGCTCACCTGGTGCTATATATCCATGAGTGCCTGCAATATTTGCAGTGAGATTAGATGAGAAATTAGGTTCCATGAGTCTTGCCGTGCCGAAATCTGATAGGAAAGCCTGCATTTTGTTGTCAAGCAAAATGTTGTTGCTAGATATGTCTCGATGAATGATTGGCCGAGCGCAATCATGGTGTAGGTAAGACAAGGCATGTGCTATATCCCAGATAATCTTGAGTCTTTTAGACCAATCTAGTTCCACCGCTTCATAGTCATCTCTCAAAACACAAAATAGACTTCCCCTTTCCATGTACTCATAAACCAAGAACATGCATCGCTCATGTAAGCAAAATCCATAGAGCTTAATTATGCTTCTATGTCGTACTTCCGTCAAGTGCTTCGCTTCATTTCGGAAGCTCTTATCAAAAGATGGGTCCTCTGCTTCAAGGCGGTGAAGTTTCTTTAGTGCCACGATTTTCCCGTTGGGCAATCGCGCTCTATAGACACTACCGTATCCACCAGTTCCAATGTAATATTTGATATCAAAGTCTTCTGTTGCGTTGATTATGTCTTCGTATGCAATTCTCCCATCATAATTCCATATTGATAAGAAATCTCCATTTTTTTCCACTGTCTCTGATTGCACACTCTTCTTTCTACGCCAAAATATGATCGAAAGGCGCAAAACTAAATAGAAAATGAACGCTATAGTCGTCAGTGGTATAAGTATTGTCATAAGTACAACCCTAAAGATTCTTCTGGAACCATCAATCTTTTCCAAACCTACATTGCCTACGAAAGCTCCATCAGGAAGATGGGCCAGATTATTTGGAATTTTTCCCGTGAGATAATTGTACGACAAGTCAATGTAATCTATGTGACCAAGAGTCGGAGGGATTGTCCCCTGAAATATATTGGAACTCAGATCCAGGTAGATAAGACTATTTAGATTTCCCAATTCGGGAGGGATTGAACCATAAATGTAATTACTATGGATGTCAATTACTTCTAACATGGTGAGGGTTTGGAGACAAAGAGGGAACTCACTGGTTAGCCGTTTGTGGGACAAGTTGAGGTGCCTGAGCTTTGGGAATGCACATAATAGAGATGCGGCCCCGTAGTCGTATTGGCCTCGTTGTGTTATGTTTATCTTGACAACGCTTCCAGAATCGTCGCATGAAATGCCAGGCCACATGCAATGTGCTAAGGAAACATTGCTTGCAATGGGGTCAGGCCACCACCCACTCTGACGAAGAGCATTTGCCTCTGTTTCCATGGCAGTATATTCCAAACCTTCATTGCCTTTGAAAGATGCATACCAAACATTGAACAGATTTTGTGGAACATTTCCTGTGAGATGATTGTACGATAAGTCGATGTGACCCAATTTGGAAAGCTTTGTGAAATTGGGAACTGAACCGTGAAGAGAATTGTTTTGAAGATTGAGATAGGTTAACATGACCAAACTCCCAAGTTCTTGGGGGATTTTTCCTGAGAAGTTGTTAAAGCTCAAATCTAGATAAGTGAGACCCGTTAAGAATCCTATTTCTGAAGGGATACATCCACTGAATGTATTCTCTTCCATACTTAGATATGCCAAGTTTGTCAAGTTCCTTATTTCCGGAGGAATAGATCCATTGAAGGCATTTCCTTGCAAAAAGAGATTAGTCAAGTTCCTCAATTTCGCTAGAGTCGGAAGGATAAGGCCATGAAGTGAATTGAAACTGAAATCTAGGTGGATCAGACTCTTTAGATTTCCCAATTCTGGAGGGATACATCCACTAAATGTATTGTTTTCCATACTCAGATATGCCAAGTTTGTCAAGTTCCCTATTTCCGGAGGAATAGATCCATTGAAGGCATTTCCTTGCAAATAGAGATGAGTCAAGTTCCTCAATTTCGCTAGAGTCGGAGGGATAAGGCCATGAAGAGAATTGAAACCGAAATCTAGGTGGATCAGACTCTTTAGATTTCCCAATTCTGGAGGGATAGGACTATCGATTTGATTATTATGAATGTCAATAACTTCTAACGTTGTGAGGTTTTGGAGACAAAGAGGTAACTCACCGGTTAGGTAATTGTCGGACAAGTCGAGGTGCCTGAGCTTTGGGAGTGCACATATTTGAAGGGGGATGATACCGGTAAGGTAATTATCAGGCACCCGAAGAGAGCAGAGATTCGGGAGCAGAGAGAAATTCATGCTGCTCAAATTACTTGGGTAGTGGGTGGATGGCGGTAAGTTTATTTCGACGACCCTTCCAGAATCGTCGCACGAAATGCCAGGCCACGTGCACTGCGACAAGGAAGTGTTGCTCGTAATGTAGTCTGGCCACCACCCACTGCGACGAAGAGCATCTGCCTCTGTTTTGGTGGCAAGGGCAGGGAAGTTGTGGGAGAGAGCCAGCGCAAGAAGGATCCATGTAGCTGCGGTCATCAGCTGGCGAACATGCAAGCCGACGACGGGTTTGCTGACAGGATTCAAATGAATCATATGGAATATCTTCATGCTTTTGAGAGAGTGAGAGAGAGGATCTCTTCTTTTTGCTTGGGATGCGCAAGGCCTGAGTTTTGCTGTAATATATGAAGGGCAATTCAACGGAACGACTTGGAAGTCTTCAATTTCGACTAATTGAAGCCTCGTGTCACCGTCAGGCGTTGGGCCCCCGTGGTTTTGGTGTGAATCCAATTCACACTTTGGGGCTAATTTAAAAAAAATATATCAATTTTACCTTGAGTGACAATTCTGATCCGAATTTTTTTTATCTCAGTTAAAAACACAAACTTTGACTCGAATTCCAAATCTAGCATCTGTGATGTGAAATTTTCAAATTGTTAAAGCCAGATTTTGGATTTAAATGAAAATTTGTGATTTTTTACGAAACAAAAAAAAGTTTGGGTCAGAATCGTCACCCAAAGTAAAATTAGTATTTTTTTAAAAAAATTAGGCCTTCACACTTGCATGAACCGTACGCACAAGCATGATTATTTACCTTGGTCTCACGTGTAACACTTTTCTGTGTTTGAATCTTGTTGCGTAACACGCGTTACTTTAGTTTGATCTCCATAGAGGGTCCTAATGGACTTCACATCTAATTTAGAAAAGAGTACTCCGTAGTCAAAATAATTTGGCCATTACTTTCATCTTAATCATTTTGTTTTAAAATCTCGAATTATTGGCTAAGTGATTAAACACCTAATTTAGATAGGACAAATTCCGTCATAACATTTTATGTTCAGAATAATCTCACAAGCTACCCTGTGAATGGAGCTTTACTAGATGCATGTAAAATGTGAACAGGCGAATTGTGTGTATTAGTGACATTTGTTTGGGTCGAACGGTCCAGATACTTTGTATTGTAAAAAAAAAAGCTAACAACTTATTTTGGACTACATGTCAAGGTTTTCACGGTTGTGATAGCAAGTCAATTACCCTCATATCCCATGAGATAATAAATTGTTTGATTGCTCAATGTAAACAAAATTACCTCTTATATCCCACGACCTGCTCTAACTAGCTTGACAAAAGTTAAATTTCAAATTTAGTGGGGCACCACACAAAATAAAGTCAGCATTGGCTATAGATAAAATCTTGAGTAAGTTGTTGTGACATCGCTTGAATTTCATGGCTTCCGACCATCGATTACTTGATAAAACTGGAAACGATAAGAACACTAACAAAGCTATAATTTTTGTACGGTGCTCACTTTGGTGTGATAACTTTTTAAGCGATTCATAATTTTTAAAAGCATATCACTTAAAGTTACATCAATGATTTTTTTGTCGGAAATTCCTGCGTGACAGTACTTTCCGGCGAGCCACGTTGGATGATTTAATATTAAATTAATGCCACAATGGATTTTCAAGTAAGGAAAATCGCCAATGTAATTCGAGTGATAAATTTTTTAGAGTTCTAGCACAAATGTTCTGACAAACAGAATATTCTATTCACCGCAATCTCTAAATTTGGCAATTTTATGATTAGACTGAATTTTAAACCAGCATACTGGCCTTAAAAAAAAGATTTTAAACCAGCTGGCGTGTATGGACGGAACTTGAACACATCCATCAACAAGTCACGGTCTTTTGGGGTTTCATGTGTGTTGACTTTTGGATCAGGGCGTGTTCAATGGTTCACGGGAAGTCATGGTCTTTATGACACTTTTATTGGTGATGTTTGGCCCTACATATTTCTAACCCATTGTAAGGGGAAGGTCATGGACCAATTTTCCAGCCTTTTTCTTTTTTTTTACTGGCCTGCCTTCAACTTAGAAAGCAAAGGATGCTTGTAATTTCAATTTAATAATACCAAAGCAGTCTTTTTGCTTTATCCAAACTAGAGTGACTCTACTGGACCAATCGAGTTTTGTCTCTTCAGCATCGTTTCTCAATGCACCGCTTAGACTCTCCCTTTCCATCATGTACTCATGAACCAACAACGAGCATCGCTTGTGTAAGTAGAAACCATGAAGCTTAATTATGCTTTCATGTCCTACTTTCGTCGAGTGTTTGACTGTATTTCGGAACTTCTTATCAAAAGATGGGTCCTTTGCTTTAAGATGGCGAAGTTTCTTCGGTGCCACGATATTCCCATTTCGCAATTGTGCTCTATAGACACTACCAGCGTAACAATCACTCCCGATGCTATATCCGATGTCAAAGTCTTCCGTTGCATTGATTATATCTTCATATGCAATTCTTCCATCAAAATTCCTTATCAATAAGAAATCTCCATTTTTCTTAGTTGTCTCTGACTGCGCATGCTCTTCATTATACATTGAAATATGAAGTGAGGTGTAAGACCTAAATAGGAAATGAGTATTATAAATAAGGGAGATTCTTCAAAAATAAATACATTATAAAACATCCAAAGTTCAACAAGAGACACAATTTCGGATCAACATGATCTAAATTTTTTCTGGTGGACCCTATAAAATTCTTCAGTCTCACTCAAAGGTTAACTCCCAGTTATTAAAACAAATTATTCTTTTTATGTTTCTGGAATTGATTGTTATTGCTTCGAGTACATTTTGTTGTTCAGTAATTGAACTTTTGCTATTCCTTCTAATCATCCACTAATCCATTGATAACCCCATTATGAATATTTCGTTTAATGCCACAAATGACTTCTGAGAAATCGTTGGGAACTGCAATATAAAAGACCATCTGTTGAACAGAGAACAAGATGACTTTAAGTTGGAAACAGCTTCCCAAATACTTTGCGCAAGTTCAAGTTAGGCGGCCCCAAAACCTATTTACAAATTTGCCACTCCACCCATATAAGTCTTCTCTAGTTTTATTTCTTCGAGCACCACGTGATACGTTTGGTTCAGTTAATCTTACTAGTAAGCAAAGTACTAGAAGAAAAATATGCCCTTTCAGTCAACCAAAATGAACAGATTAGCACTAAATCAATGAATACAATGGGAAAACTTGCATCAATTACTGAATAAAGAAAAACGATGACAATAATGAAGTTTTTGATAGGAAAATCAGAAAAGATTTAACAAAGCAGATGTGTGACTCGTCTTTTTCTGGTACAGGTGTGCCCTAATACTCTTGCTTAAATGGTCATTTTGAGTCATACCAATCACTTATTAATTAGTTACACTTAGGGTCTTTCGGACCGGAGATGAGTTTCTATTGAAAAAGCCCCGAACTATGAAATTTATCCAAGATACCGATTTCTTTATCTGTATCAAGAATGTACTTAGTCGATTTAACTGTTAAGTAGTCCGCGAAAACATTGATACGCCAATCAGATTTTGTCGGATCTGCGCCAATCAGATTGCATGGAAGGGCTCCATTATTGGTATCGGAGAAAAATTGGATCTGCAATAGGATTAACTGATTCACAAGCGAAGTATAATACAAAGGAGTGAGTCCCTAAGCTGAAGTGTTCTAAGAATCTGCACACCCTAAAGAAGTTTCGGCCCCTCCATCGAGAGATTGTACTGCCCGTTCTAAAATCTATAAATTTCAACGATTCAATCAGAACTTAGACCAGAACGAATTTTCTGCATAGCACTTGTACCCATTCATCACGAAGTCAAGGTCTTCTGTGGAGAGTATGCAATTGGAGTGTCACCAGAAGTCAAGGTCTTTGTGGTTTTATGTGTTGATTTTGGGACCATGAGAACGACAGCATGTAGCCGGTCTTTTGGGGTTTCATATGTTGATTTTCTGGACCACTACGCGTTACATGGTTCGTAAGAAGTGATGGTCTTCATGGACTTCTCGCTGGTGTTTGGCCTTGAAAAAACGAGCTATACTCATCTTTTATGGAACGAAACATAATATTAAGTGGACTTTTTCTATGACTTTATCTTAATAGAATCAAATACGTTGTAGAAATTGTGTATGGGTACTTATGTTTTATATTGGCACTAGTGTGGGTCTCGTTATTTCTTGATACATTGTTTATTGATCATGCATTTCAATCTTACTGAAAAGAAGGAAAAAAATGGATGTCCTATATAAACAGCTTCTCACTCCTATACGTAGTATGGTAAAAAGTTTTACATGACTTAATAATGTGCAGAAGCCATACAGTTCTATATCACTTACACCAAATTGTAGCATCATTTTATCAATCTAACTCTTTACTGGACAAGCACTTAATAACCCTTGCTCATCGCTTAGTCCTGATGAAGCTTCTGTTTATCCACCTTCCAACCATAATCTGTTGTTATCTCGGAGCTGAGCCAATGAGATCTCATGGAAGGGCTTCGCCAACGGTAACTTTCGAGCTAGAAAAGCTTCCGAGACTTGCTTCATAGTTGGTCGGGACTTTGGATCAGCACTCAAGCAAGCAAGCGCAAGAGAAACTATCAGAACAATACTTCTTGCGACAGAGTTCTCTCTTGGATAAGGTAACCGCGGATCTAAGATATTATGTGGCATGATATCTTCTCCACAGGATGTCCACAACGTAGATACAATATCTCCTAGATGCTCGCCCATCATCGTTTCCACTGCTACCACTCCAAAACTATATGTGTCGCATTTCTCATTAACGACCAAAGTATACGCGAGTTCTGGAAAAAAAAGATACAAAAGACATCAAAAATTTTGGCGGTTGAGGCTTCAGACATGATGGTTGCACCTTTACCACCGCCCCGTCGTTGCCCGGGGAGGAGCAACTTTTCCCTCCTCGTCCTCACCCCACATAACTATGTACAGCACCCCACCCCGCTCCATTTGCCCCTCCAATTTTTCTTTAAAAACAATTAATTTAATTTCCACAATAAAACGTTGAATAGAAATGAATGATTTAGTAATACCGATATAGATGTAATACAACATCAAGAAATCTTGACTATTCCAACAAATATTTACTTATCGGACTTGTGCCTCTACTAGTAACTTTCAGGATTAAAGAGAAGAACTTATGAAGCATGAAGTATTGCTCACCCGGTGCAATGTATCCATAGGTGCCAGCGATATTTGCGGTGAAGTTAGACGAGGAATCAGGATCCAGAAGCCTTGCGGTGCCAAAATCTGATACAAAAGCTTGCATTTTGCTGTTCAATAAGATGTTGTTGCTAGATATGTCTCGATGAATAATTGGCCGAGGACAATCGTGGTGCATGTAAGACAAAGCGTGTGCCGTATCCTGGACGAGATCGAGTCTTTTGGACCAATCCAATTCCACCGCTTCGACATCATCTCTCAAAGCACAGAATAGACCTCCCCTTTCCATGTATTCGTAAATCAAGAACATGCATCGCCTATGTAAGCAGAAACCATGGAGCTTGATAATGCTTTTATGCCTGACTTCAGTCAAGTGTTTCACTTCATTCCGAAAGCTCTTGTCGAAGGAGGGGTCCTCCGCTTCAAGACGGTGAAGTTTCTTCAATGCCACGACTTTCCCATTAGGCAATCGCGCTCTGTAGACACTGCCATAGCCACCCGTCCCGATGCAATATTTGAGGTCGAAGTCCTCTGTTGCATTGATTATGTCTTCATAGGCAATCCTCCCATCATAATTCCATATTGACAAGAAATTTCCATTTTTCTCTGTAGGCTCTGGTTGCACCTTTTCTGTTGCACGTCCAAACAGGAAGCAAGATCCAGCGACTATACAGGGATGTCCAAACAGGAAGCAAGATCCAACGACTATACAGGAAATGAATAGTGCAGCCAGTGGAATGAACATCATCTTGTAATGAATTGCGCTAGACCTTTTTCTGTGGGCTTGGATTTCGTCGAACTGGTTCCTGTGGGCTTGGGTTTCGCCGAACTGGTTCAAATCTTCGTTACCGAGAAAAGCACTATCAGGAATATAAGCAAGACTCTGTGGAATTGGGCCGCTGAGATGATTGTATGATAAGTTAAGGTAATTAAAAAATGGTGTTCTTTGAAATTTGGGAATTGAGCCAGAAAGAGAATTGTTGTGAAGATCGAGATGGCTTAAAAACCACAAATGCTCAAGTTCAACAGGGATTTTCCCAACCAAGTTGTTCGAGCTCAAATCTAGATACACGAGATTCCTCACGTCTCCTATTTCCGATGGGATGGCACCATCAAATATATTTTCCCCTAAATTCAGCTCCATCAAGCTCTCTAAATTGCCTATTTCCGACGGAATGGAACCATTGAGTTCGTTTCTTTGCAAATAAAGATAAGTCAAGCTCGTCAAATTCCCTATTTCCAGAGGAATAGATCCAGTGACTTTGTTTTCTTGCAAATGGAGATTGGTCAAGCTCATCAAATTCCCTATTGCCGAAGGAATAGATCCACCGAGTTCGTTTCCTTGCAAATAGAGATAGGTCAAGCTCGTCCAACTCCCTATAGACCACGGAATGGGACCAGTGAAGTTGTTGTAACTTAAATTGACAACATCTGTTTTTGTGAGGTTTCCGAGATCTAGAGGGATAGAGCCACCAAATTCGTTTGAGCCAAATATGAGGGATCGTAAATTATGCAAGCAACCAACAGTCGGAGGGATAGAGCCTTTGATAAAATTATAACCGATATCAAGAAATTGAAGCATGGTGAGGTTTTGGACACAGGGAGGCAACTCGCCAATGAGATAATTGAAGGACAAGTCAAGGTGAGTAAGCCTCGACAGAGTACATATATGAAGGGGGATTTCGCTGATCAGTCCGGTGTCAAAGAGTTCAATAGAAGTGAGGCTCGGAAGGAGAGAGAAGTTCATGTTCTCGAAATTACCTCCTATTTGGTACTCAATTGTCCAGTAAATCCTGTTGACGCTCCCAGAGGCGTCACACGATACCCCGGGCCAGGTGCAATGAGGTAAGGAAGTGTTGCCGGTGATGTAGCGAGGCCACCACCCGCTGCGGAGAAGCGCACTTGTCTCTGACTCATTAGAAGGTGCTCGTGCCGCAACAATTGTACTGTAGTAGGAGAAAGCTGTAGTAATCAGCACTACTAAGGACATATTGCAGATTACGCTCATCATGGATGACCCCCTCCTTTTGCTGTGGTCGGAGAAACGGGGTCCTGTTTGGTCCCGTGTTATCTGCAGAATGTTATGTTTGCCATATACATTGGACTACGGCACTTATAAAGTAAAGCGAGACACTGTACTGACGCGTCAAAGGAAACGCGATTTGTACAATTCACATGTTGTCTTTTTAATGGCTTGACACTTACGTTCAACTGTAACTCTCTTAGTCTTTCCTTCCTTTTTCTTTTGAGATGATGAAGTTGCCATCTACTCGTAGGGCTGTAAAGGGGAAACTAATTACTACAAAGTGAATTAGTTTGTGAAGAAATCCAAGTTTCAGCACCCACGCAGGCCAAAGACTGTGTATCAAAGAAGGGCAATCCAAAGAAATAACTTGTGGCCGACCAGAAAAAGAAAGAAAAAGAAATAACTTGTCCTCCTTCGGATGGATCACAGAGAATCCCAGAATCTCTATTTTGTTTAGTTTTTTCTACGGCATTTCGTCTTGTTCTTCGAGACGACTTGAAGCCTTCCTTGTTGTGAAACACGCGTTACTTTAGTTTGTCTCCATAGAGGGGCCTAATGGACTTCACATCTAATATCAAGAATGATTGTTCGAAAAATGACTCTGTGATCGAAATAATTCGGTCATAACTTTCATCTTAATCGAATCATTTTGTTTTAAAAAATCGAATTATTGGTTAAGTGATTAAACGCCTAATTTATACACGATGAATTCTGTCCTACTGTATTCAGAAAAATCTCACTGGTCACCCTATGGCCAAAGCTTTACAAGATATATATGAACATGTGAATTATGTGCATTTGTGATATTTGTTTAAGTCAAACAGTCCGATTACTTTGTATTGTCATTAAAACAAAAAAAAAAAGCTAATAACATTATTTTGGACTATGTGTCAAGGTTTTCGGGATTGTGATAGCAAGTCAATTACCCATATATCCCATGAGCTAGTAACTTGTTTGATTGCTCAACGTAAATAAAATTAGCTCATATCCATGAGTTGCTCTAACTACCTTAATAGAAGTTAAATTTCAAGTTTAGGTTCCATTCGTTTCCGGAAAAATATTTTTCCGCGTTTTCTGGTGTTAGGGGGCAGAAAATGTTTTCCGTGGAAAAATATTTTTCTTCCCCACCCCCAAATCCTTCATTGTTTTGAGGAAAATGATTTCCTCTTTTCACAAAGAGAAAATCATTTTCCCCCAAAGTGAAGGTAAAATTGCCCATGGGAGGGAAAATATTTTCCGTGAGAGAGGAAGTTGATCGCCGGTGGCCGCCAGCTGCCGGTCGCCGGCGGCCGTCGCCGACCGCCGCCGTCGGATCAACGGTCGCCGAACACCAGAAAATATTTTCCGAAACTTTTTCAAATTTTAGCCGAACACCATAAAATTGTATTCCAGGAAAACATTTTTTAGGAAAATGACTTCCGGAAAAATATTTTTCAAAAGGAGAATATTTTCCACCAAACGAACGGAGCCTTAATAGGACATCATGCAAAATAAAATCAACGAAGGGTACAGATAAAATCTCAAGGCAATTGTCGTGACATCGCTTGAATTTCATGGCTTCCGACCATCGGTTGCTTGATAAAATTGGAGGGGATAAAGATACTAATAATGTTGCAATTTTTGTACAGTACTCACTTTGATGCAATAGCTATTTATGCGAACATTTAACTGTCTTAAGTCTTAAAAGCAAATCACTTAAGTTACATCGATAATTTTTTTGCTGAAAATTCCTGCGTGACTTTACTTTGCGATGAGTCACGTTGGATGCTTTAATATTAAATTAATGCCACAATGGACACAATAGATTTTCAAGTAAGGAAAATCGCCGATGTAATTTAAGTGATTGATTTTCTAGAGTCGTAGCACAAATTTTCTGACAAGTAGTATATTTTATTCTACTCACGCAATCTCTAAATTTGGCAATTTTATGATTCGATTAGAATTTAAATCAGCATACGGTACTAAGAAAAAAGATTTTAAACCAGCAAGCATGCATGGAACCTGTACACATCCATCAAGAAGTCATAGGTCTTCTGGGGTTTCCTGTGCGTTGGTTTTTGGATAAGTCCGTGTTCAATGGTTCATGGGAAGTCATGGTCTTTGTGACCCTTTTATTGGTGATGCTTGGCCCCAAAAATTTGTAACCCATCGTAAGGGAAAGGTCAGGGACCAATTTTCCAGCCTTCCATCAAGCGTTTCGCTTCGTTTCGCATCTTCTTATCAAAAGATGGGTCCTTTGCATCAGGATGGTGAAGTTTCTTCAATGCCACGATATTCCCATTTTACAATCTCGCTCTATAGACACTACCACCGTAATCGCCACTCCTGATGTCATATCTAATGTCAAAGTCTTCTGTTGCATTGATTACGTCTTCAAATGCAGTTCTCCCATCAAAATTCCTTATCAACAAGAAATTTCCATTTTTTTTATTTGTCTCCGATCGTGCATGCTCTTCGTTATATATCGAAATACAAAATAAGGTGCAAGAGTCTTGTTTTATTTCTTTTAGGAGTCTTCTCAAGTTTTAGTTCTTTTAGCCCCATGGGATACGTTTGGTTCAGTTAATCTTACTAGTGAGCACAGAACGAGAAGAAAAATATGCCCGTTCAATCGACCAAAATTTCGACCAAAAAAACAAATCAACCAAAACGAACAAATAATCACTATGTCAATGAATACGATGGGAAAACTTGCATCGATTATTTAATAACGAAAAACGACAAAAGTAATGAAGTTTGTAATAGGAAGATCAGAAAAGATTCGACGAAGTAGAGGTGTGACCGGTTCTTTCCTGATACACGTGGCTTCTGATGATACTCTTCCTTAAATGGTCATTTTGGGTCCTACTAATCTCACTCGTTAATCAATCACACTTGTGTCTCTTTCAGACAGGAGAAGAGCTTATATGAGGATACCCTGAACTAAGAAATTTATCCAAGATACCAATTTCTTTTTCTGCATCAAGAATGTACTTAGTCGATTTAACTGTTAAGTAGGCCGTGAAAACATTGGTGCGCTAATTAGATTTTGCCAGATCTGCGCCAATGAGATTGCATGGAAGGGCTCGATCATTGGTATCTTTCGAGCCAAAAAAGCTTCAGAAGCCTGTTTCATCATCGGACGTGACTTTGTGTCAGCACGAAAGCAAGCAAGCGCGAGAGATCGCTTCAACAATTTTTTCCGCGACAGAACTCTTTCTTGGAATAGGCAAGCGCGGATCTAACATGTCGAGTAACATGATATCTTCTTCTTCTGAGGTTGATAGCACCGAGATGATCTCTGCCAGATGCTTGCCCATTAGTGTTACCATCACCACGACTCCAAAGCTATATACGTCAGATTTCTCGTTAACCACCAAACTGTAAGCAAGCTTTGTGAAAAAGAAAGAAAATCGCAAAGTTGTACATTCATATCTTAGAGTTGGAATCCGGACATCAAAGATGATTTTGAAAATAGTTGTCACTCAACGTGATCTGTTACAAATGAGGGACACCTGGATGTTAATCAAAGCCTTCAATGCGTATCATCATTGAAATCCTGCTCTTAATGATCCATAGCATAGGAACTTGTTTACTAACTTTGTTCAGTGACTGCATGTAATAAACATATCTTTATCGAATCAAAGGTAGGAAATAAGAAAACTCTCTCATATAATTTTGGCCAAAGCAGCCTGTGAAATTGTCACCCTGTTTAGAAATTGTTTGGGCTGTTGGATGAATAAACCAAGGTCTAGGCAGCAGGAATGTCCAGCTCTTTCTGTATTGAAATTTAGCATGAAGGAATGCCATAAAATTGCTGCATATTAGTCTAATAAGGCCAAAACAAGTTCTGGAATGCATGAGGGGGCTTCAACGATGTTGATTACCCTTGTAACACTGTCTTTTCGGTAAAACCAATTGAAGATTGCTCACCTGGTGCTATGTATCCGCAAGTACCAACAATATTTGCAGTGAGATTGGATGAAGAGTCGGGATCCAGGAGTCTCGCTGTGCCAAAATCAGATACGAAAGCTTGCATTTCATCGTTGAGTAATATGTTGTTGCTAGATATGTCTTGATGAACAATCAGCTGAGCATAATCATGGTGAAAGTAAGACAAGGCGTGCGCCACATCCCGGATGACATTCACTATCTCGGGCCAATCTAGTTCCATTGCTTCGACGTCATTTCTCGATGTGGAAAATAGACTCCCCCTCTCCATGTAATCATAAAACAAGAACATGCATAGCTGGTGCAAGCAGAAACCATAGAGCCTAATTATGCTCTGGTGTCGCGCTTCCGTCAAGCGCTTCCGTTTGTTTCTAAAGCTCTTGTTGAAAGACGGATCCTCTACTTCGAAACGATGAAGTTTCTTCAAGGCCACAATCTTCCCGTTGGGCAATTCTGCTCTATAAACTCTACCATAACCACTAGCCCCAATGCAATACTTGATGTCAAAGTCTTCAGTTGCTTAGACTATATCTTCATATGCAATCTTCCCATCGTAATTCCACATGGACATGAAATCTCCATCTTTTCTGTTGTCTCCTTTGTCTCATTCCTCTTCATTCCACGTCTCAAGAGGACGCAAGAACCAAGAACCGTCAAGAACACTAGGAATATAGCCAAAACAAGTACAACCATATTCCGATCACTTCTTGAAGGAGGACCACCCTTCATAATGTATAGGCCTTTGTTGCCAAGAAATGCATTACGTGAATAAGCAGTGAGAAGGCAATCCGAAATCGGGCCTGTGAACAAACTGTACGACAAGTTGATGGATTTTCAGTGCAACTTCCCGATAAAAGATTCAGGGATTGCGGCAGAAAGAGAATTGTTGTGAAGATCGACATAACGCAACGCGGTCAAACGACCAAACTCAACGGGAATTTTTCCACTGAAATTGTTCGAGCTAAAATGCAGATGAGTTACACTCTTTACGTTTCCTATTTCTGACGGAACCAATCCACTCGATAATTTGTTTCCTTGCAAATAGAGGTATGTGAAGTTGCTCAAGTTGCCTATAGACGAAGGGATTGTGCCGTTCAACCAATTGTCTCCGAGAATCAACTGGACCAGCCTCTTTAAAGTCCCGAGCTTCCGGAGGTATCGCACTGAGGATTAGATTACCTTGAAGGCTGAGTATTTCGAGCATTGTGAGGTTCCGGAGAGGGAATTGAAGGAAAAGTCGAGGCGGGCGAGCCTCAAGAGTGCACATATTTCATGCGCGAAGAGACTGGCGAAATCTAACTTTATATTTGGTTCAACCCAAACTCATGCGCGCAAGCTCAACACCCTCTCCTTATTGTTACGTGACTACTGCGAACCAACGATAACGTCAACAAAAGAGAACTATCCAAGTAACATGGGACAGAAGAAACAAAGAGAACAAGCTCTTCGAAATACTATTGCACGACGAAGTCTCCAACCCTCTGCAGCAGCAAACGCAGCAACAGGATCCATGAATTTGACCTCATTTCAGTTGAACAAAGAGCAAAAAAAAATATTGACGGATTAGATGAACTGCACCAGATTCGTTTTGCCGCTATACAAGCACACACCATCCATGTTTGTGCTTTTGCACTCGGTTTCGGCTTACGTCTTTCTTCTGTCTTTGGTATTAGTCGGTTATCATTCAAGTTATGTTGCTGCCGTGCCTTACTAGACGACATCAATGTGAACAAAGTACCACTGGGCAATGCAATATCCATTTGCCCATCTCCACAAGAGACCAGAATTGCAGGCAGTTCGAGCGAGAATTAACTAGTTTTGTTTTATGCCTTCATGATTATTGGAAGTCATCAACATCTCCGGAACTTACAAATTTTCGCAAACTAGCATTTTTTGATCCCCAGAGAAGGATTTTTTTTGTTGTAGAATCTTGTCCCAGCTCATCACCTAGGAGAAAACGGAGAACATCGTTGCATCTCTCATTGATGTTTCATAGTCGGGCCTGGCCAAATCTTCCCTTTCAGCCTTGGCCGGTAGGTGCCTTTTCGCCTCCAACCATGGACGAAATCGCCGCCGCCACAATCGACCGGAAACTCGGGTCCGACGTGAGCACCTTGGTCAGGGTCTCCGTCAGAGACTGTTGAGAATAAATCTGTTGGTCCTTGCCCACGGTGGTGCTGGGATTCATCTGCTCTTGCTGCGGCTGCTTCTCTTGTCCAATTGGCCCAGTTTGGGCCCTAACGTAACTAGGCAACAACATGGGACGGCCACTCGTGTAATCGTAGCCCCATAAAGATGTCGGCCCGACGTTGGACTTGGGCTTGAAGTGGCTCATGGTCGAAGTGGATGGCGCATCATGGGTGAGGTCTAGAGTGATTGTTGGGTTCAAAGCCGAGTAAGGGTTTGGGTGGAATGAGAAGGGCCTGCTTCTTGAATGACTGTCATACGGGCTGAAGCTTAGGCCTGTGTGGAACGTGGAACCAGAGAGGTTGGATTGGTCGGAGGTCGAGGTTGAGGAAGAAGACAGGAGCATGGAAGCAGCGGCCGAGGTGGTGGAAACCATGGCCCTGGCTGAAATGGGAAGTGGGTGGTTGTGAGTGCCCTCGTAGGTCGTGGTCAATATGGACATGTCTTCGGGACATCTTTGGACCTGGAAAATGAAATTGACAAAGAATGATCAGGTAAAATTGAGTTTGCCAGAGCGAAATATCGTTTTCTTTTCTTCTTTTATAAGGGGAATTCTGAATTTTTTAGCTCGACTTATCCTCACGGATGCCAGAAAATCACCATGTCCGTCCCATGTGCATCAATAAAGCTCCACCCACCCTCATATTTGTAATTGGGGACCTTATGACTTGAATGCTAGAATTTAGCATGAGTCCATACCCTGTAAGCCCTTTGCAGATTGAAAGAGTAATCTCTTATGCTCTTAGTTCAATAGTTTAACAAATTCTTGAAATTGAAAACATCAATATAACTCATGGCAAATGCTTTATATGTTAGCCCTCTCTTAGCCAAGCTTGTTGATGGTGCTTCAATGTACGAAATCTGATGGTCACAATCCATCCTAAAGCTATTGATCTTTTTAACGTAAAGTATCGTAAACTACACACTTTATTGCCAAAGAGTGTTTCATAACATTTTGGTCGGTTCACAACATAATTGGACATGTTTAAGATAAACTACGACCTTCAAGAACAATACCCCTCGACAAGGTAGAATTATGGGCAAACCCCCTTTTAGCAAGAGCATTCAAGACGCTATAAGCCACAAGCAATAATGTTGGTTGAACAAGAAATTTTTACTTGTTTTCTAACGGGGCATGCCGGGACAACCGTACAACGGTAATATGCTCGAGGACATGGGTTCCCTTTGGAAATCTTTTGTCCATATTTTCTCCATTGACATCCATCGTTCATCTGCGCAAATATTGTACACAGACACACACCATTAGACTATTAGCCGAAAGTTTGCAGCTGCGACGTACAGTTGCATATGCCTTTGAGTTCAAGAAAAGAGGATGCACATCAAAAAAGGAGTACTAACCGTGGCTGTGTCACATCTGGCCCTCACACAAACCCTAGCTCTCTTCGCTTGCTCTGGCTGCGAAACCTCGTTATCTTCACCATTACAAGTCGTCTTCCGAGTCTTACTTGACAGACAAGTTTCTTTCCCTTCTTCTTCACCAGGATTTTCTAATTCCAACTGGCTCTTGTGATGAGGATCTGGTGCGATCTTTGACGAGAATTCACCCTTGAAGTCCAACCCGAGAGTGAGGCTGGTCTTGATGTCTTGTGTAGGATCGTCGGACTCGCTCGTTTCCTTCTTGTCATTCATACGTCCGAGGCAAAGAGACACGAGCTGAGGTTCTTCGGCCTCTTCATTGGAAGAGTTTGAGGAGGAAATTTCTTGAGCTTCTTGTTGAAGGATATCGAAGAAACGCATTTGAAGGGGATGTGGTGGATCCTTCTCAACAAGCTTCAACATCTCTTTTTTTCTGGTGTTATAGCCTCTCTCTCTCTCTCTCTCTCTCTCTCTCTCTCTCTCTCTCGCCAATGGCGCCTTCTTCTTATAACTCGGGAAAACCCTAGCAAGCTAGCAAGGCAACTTGGTTATAAGTTGACTTTAAACCCCATTTGTCCAGATGAGAAATTGAACTAGCAAATGCTTATCTGTATCACACATCACCTTACGCAGGAAGCACAGAAAATGTCAACAACCCCCTCGCGCTCCTTCGTTTTAATACCATTTTTCACCGCGAGAATTTAGCACAACGCGAAGAAGACAGCCCATGTTTAACTTCAACGCTTCGCCGTTTAAGACAGATGACCTTTAGAGAGAGAGAGAGAGAGAGAGTTGAAAGCAGCTACATGATGCGTGATTATTTTGATAATAAGATTGTCATTCAAGGTTTCAGCTGTATTGAATTGCGTTGCACAGAGGGAGGAGACGTCACATGGAGCAGATGGTCAAACTGGGTTCGAGTAGGTGATCCAGCAGTCCCGGTGGACGGTGGGCATTCGGTTTCAAGAATATTATAAGGTTTGAAAGGAAGCAACCCGGTGCTGCATCGTCAAGTTTCCGGTCAATACGCTCATTGTACGCGAGGGTTGAAACTCGAAACCCATCGCTGTCCTTCTTCATTGACCTGATTTTCGGCTTTGCATCTTGTTCCTTCTTCAAGGAAGACAATTTGTTCAGATCTCATGTGGGCACGCGAAGAACTGTGTCTGTCTGCATTCCATGTTTAGCTTAAATAGCTTTTAAACTAAAAGGTCAGTGATTCTGTGAGATTAGCTAGGAAGGCCATTGGACTTTGTTGACAGAATTACTTCATTTAACACAAGGGTTACTCTTCGAACATGAGAAAGTACTTTCTGTATCGATCATATCGGTGACGTGGAGAAGCAAGACTACGCAATCACCGTTTAGTACGATGATTAGATATTACAAGGAACGACGCGATATGATTCCGAATTTGAGATTCTATCAACTCTTACACATAATACAACCGTTATATGGAATACTTATCAAATGGTTTTAAGAAGTTCATTAACGAGTTTCCGCTGGGGAAAGTAAGTTGTCATTTGAGCTTGTGCTTTCTAGATTTCTAGTTGGTATAAATAATCATCCCATACTCATATTTACACACTTTTTGAGTTTCGTACTGTAAGTATGCGGTAGCAAGGAGAAAGGTGTACATGAAAAAGTTACGTACCTCATAATTCACGATTTATTAATTCATATGCGAAGTAAGCCCATTAAAATCGAGATCCATTTTCAACTTCAAACAAAAAAGTTGGTTCCCTCGACACAAAGTGCTGTAAAATTTGAATGACTTTTAATCAAAAGAGCAATCGAGTCGGACTTTGAGGCGTGATATCACTTTCCTTAAGGATTTACTTGCTCCACAATGTTACTAATGGTCACCGGCAAAAATCCTCCATGATACAACAAAGTCTCAAAATGAGAATACTAGATAGGAATTCTAGGATTTCTCCAGGGTCTCTCTGGGAAAAAATTGAAAATGATGGCTGTAGTTTTTCTTGAAAAATACTTGAAATGATGTCGTTCTTCTTCTTGTCGAAAACTGACATATATAGAAATCGGTTTTAAAGAACATAGGCAACTCTTCACGAAAGGTTGCAAAGTTAACAAAGATATCTCTTCGGAAGAAGTTACAAACTGAACAAATGCAACCCTTCGGGAAAGATTAAAAACTAAACAAGTATAATCTTCAAAAGTTGTCTTGAACAGGCACATGTAAAATTCAAAATAAAATAAAAATATATATAAATAAAATTCCGAATTTTCATAATTTCAAAAATTATTTAATAAACAAAAAACAACCTTTCAACTAATAAAGATTAATGAGATAACCTTACGAAATAAAACAAAATAAATAAATAAAAAATAAAGGGATTAGTGCTAATTAAACTGCGGTAGTGCAAGCGTGCTAAGTGCGCCTAATAATTGCACCAAAATCGCGCAATTATTCGCGCACCCGTACGCGGGTATTGTGTGGACTAACACACACCCCATTGTCTTCGCTCTAAGGAGCAAGAAGATATTCACAGTTATAAAGTGGCCCACTTTCTCAAAACTTTCCTATGTGGAACAAAGGAAAGAGCATTATTTTGTTTGTTTTAGAAATAAACATCCAACACAAAGTAATCGACTTGTCTCATCATACACTAATCACATAAACGAACACGTATTCGTTCCAGCCGATTGAGAGAATTGATATTATTCGGTGTTACTCGTGATATTATCGCATAGCTCCCTTATTTTTCTACAAGAGTCATTGATTAGTAGTACCGTTGAAAACTTGAAACATGAACCCCTATTTTTCGGGACAATGAAGGAGATGAGATCACCTTGAAGAGAGCCAACACGCCCCGCTACCAGGGCTGCTCCTCTTTTATTTGCAAAGGTGTCGACATTGATGTTGACCGAAGCTTCTGAGCAATTCAACCACACATTTTCGAAGACCGGGAGCCAATTTGCTCTTACCAAACTTGGTCATCCTTATTAATATAAAGCTTTTACTAAGCTCACCTCATGGCAGCAACGACGCTGTTCAATGGTTCTCCCCCAGAGGATTTGAAAGCCAAAGCCCTGCTGGAATAATTCTTAATTGACAGCTGAATTAGCATCACAGTCACCACATCGGGTCTCCTAACCCTTTCTTAATCATATAATTAACGAGGCCAGAGTCATGCTGCTAGCATATGACCAATTCGTCAAGGTCGAGCGACAACAGTTTAAAGGTGACGGTCACCGACGATGTCCCATCACTACTAGAATAAAGGGGTTAGGATTTGAAACTTCTTCGTTTGATTGAAGTTTCAATCGGTTTTCTAATTGATTTGGTAAACGAAGGAGCGGTGAAAGAAAAAACAGGTCTTTTTAATTTTAGCGAATATATATTCAGAGGGAATTCTCCCACCATTTAATAAGTTAATGGAAAAAAATTATCAAGTTAAGAAACAATCGACGCTAAATGTCGTCCTCACGTTCATTTAGGAGACATTAATGACTTTTTTAATAAGGATGATTAATCCATGTTGGATATAAAACAAAATCAAGAAGCAATTAATAACATAGCGGCGCGAAATGTTTGATATTTTTAACATGAAAATGGTAGAAGAAGATAGTGGGGGCTGCGTAATCGTAACCATCATACTCGGATATTATCATCGTATATAACGTTTACAGTTGCACAATCACATGGAATAAATTATGGTTGATCAGCTGGATTTTAATCAGCCGAAAAATCATCGAGACTCTACCGATCACAACTTGACAAAAATACGTGCGCTACACTTTCCTCCTGCATTTCATAAGCCGATCTTGTGTAGCATGAAGAACGCATCGAATCCGATTATGCGATGCGAAGGCTTATACAATGCCTAAAAGTTTGCATCTGGATGGTAAAGGGATAAGAGTCATCCCCGTTGAAATCTCTGTATAGAAAAGAAAATGAGTATGATGCGACGACGTGCGCGCCTTCAAAGTCCTTTCAGCGAATACATTTGCTCTCCCGGTTGTTCCGAGGCAAATCCTCCAAGGGAAGAACTCTTGATTTTCAAGGCTGAGAGATTGTAATCCTTGAGAGTTAACCCAGCGTTCGATATCGTATACGCATAGAGAACAAATTTGCAGTCTTGACATTATCTTCTCAAGACAAATTCATGCTTCCTCTCTGCTCTGCAGGAAGGAGGCTACTCCCTTCGGTTCGCTTGTGTTTTTATGTACATAAAAGCTGTGTAATGAGAAGAAAAGGAAACCATAAAGAAGTAAGGAGGAGGAGGAGCACCAAGTGCCTCGTTCATATGCCCCAAAGAAGAGAGAAAGAACTTCATAGAAAAGAAAACCAAAAGTCAGAACTGCTATCTAAAATCGGAAGCATTCACAGTGAATAAGCAGGTGAAGAATGTAATGGGGGCAATCTTTCCAAAGACCATCAATTCTCCACAAACATTGGGCCTTCGTACATTGCTCCCACCACGGCCAATTCCTCGGGTTTTTCCCTCTCCTCAAGCCATGCATACTTATCTCTCTCCTCTTCCGGCACCGAAACCCCGGCAACTGCGATTGCGGAAGGAAAACGTTGAGCACAACAACAAGACACAAAACAAAACGAAAACAGCAGGATGAAGAGCAAACTTCAGTTTTAGAACTTATTATTGACACGGACCTGAGAATCTGGCGAATGGGTAGTCGTGGTAGTAGGTGCAGTGTCGGCCGTCAGGGTCAGAGTATGGCGGACCCAGGACGTCAAGAACTGCGCATGCCGTTACTGCCGTGAAGCAATGCATGTTACCTCCTTCTGATGGGTAGAGTATGGACGTGTCGCAGGGTGCAGTGAAGTTGGAATCCACTTTCACCTTTGCTAGACGTACTCCAGGAGGCACAGCTGCATTTGGAAAGAAACAAAGACCCCGAGACATTTTAAGTTACTTGTTCCAATGCATGCTATACATCATACGGTAAATTGCAATATTCAGTTCTTAAGAAAAGCTTCCTGGTAACCCGAGTTACTAGTAATGGTCAGGACATCTGCAAATTTTGGATGACATCATGTCAAAATATTGGACCAGGATGCCCTAAGCCAGAGATTTAAGCTTTCCGGAGCAACTCATTCAAATCAACTTGGTACTAACATTTGCAGGCATTATATCAGTTAATTAAAAAATACATCAGATTTCATCCATGCGTAGGCCAAAGATTTACTCAAATTTAACATCCAGTAACAGCAACAAAGCTAACAATTTATTATTTGCCAGAAAGTGGGATGTCAAAGAGAATGCAGAAATTCATAGATGAATTAATCAATGTCTACAAGTGAATATTAGCATTTGAAAGAGTTTGGACAAAATCAGCTTGCTCTATAAAACTAGGAAAGAGGCATACTGTGTGATGAATTTGCCGCAGACGTATTTGGGTCATGAACCGCCCAGTCATACGATTTAATGTGCATGGTCCCAAAAACAAGCTTGCTGAAAACCGTCATTCCAGGGTGATCGTGTAGAGAAATGACACCCGAAGGTGGCAAACAAAAGATTCCCATCTGTAAGATCCAAAAGAAACCATGGTTGGTCAGCACAACAGGATTCCCAATCTTTTGTTTCATGAACCATTGATTTGAATGCCCACAAGAAAAACAGAAAAGGAAGGAGTTGTTGGATACCGAAAATTTATCACATTCACAGAGATGCAGGTACGTAATAGTTGGGTGTTGCTGAGTCACAGATGTCCGAAAGTATGGCTTATCAGGAGTCAGACCAAGATCTTCAGGTCCAATACCATCTGCAAAGGTCAGCACATTATTAATAAGTTAAAAGGCTGGTGGCATCAGTATTTTAGAACCAGTGTGCATGTTATTTCAAGCCATACCACCGTATCAAGTGCACTTTCAGCAGAAACATCATTGAAAATATTTGCAAGCAAATATCTATCATGTGTCCAAAAGTGCTACTAAAAAGTGCGTCAACAACAAGCATCCCACAAATTACAAAGGGAAAGAAAATGCCCTATGCCTAACAAGTAAGCTAATCATCCAATCATAAAGACTTCACCTCCTACTCCAGTGCTTCCCACTTTCAAGAAAAATACTTTATGTTTATCTCATGGAAAACAAAAAACAGAATGCATGTAGTTTCCTCTGGCAAAGGAAGGAAATGCACCACCCAGCAGGTTATTCAAGAGCAATTTATGCCAAGATCGAGAACTTCTACTGACTAAATCTCATGGAAAGACAACATGATGGAATGCATTTCCTTTTCTGGACTAGCAAAAAGCAAGTCAAGTTCAGAGGAATAAAAACGAGTTTCTGTATGGCCTCCTCATTTGAGACATCATGGCTTTGCAATCAACCCTCGAAACAGAGGAAAAATCCATAAAAACTCGGGATCATATATACCATGATAAAATTCCACTTTTAGACAATATCCTTTGAGATTTGTAACTGTACTTTCGACCAGACCACCATTTGGTGGTCACTCCTCTATCAACTGTTATTAATTTAATTTTTTTTTGGCCAAACCTCTTGTTTCTGGCTTATCTCACATCCCAGCTAACCTCAAACAAAATATCAAACTTGCCAATAGCTTGACAGCGAATGAGTAAACTGAACCTGATTTGATATGGCCAAAAAAAAACTGAACTTCATTTAAGACTAAGTATTTGATTACTAAAAAACTTGGCTGCTTAAGGCTTCGAACGACAAGCAATGTCGATCATGTTGAGACTACGAAGGGAAACTAAGGAAGCCCTTTTCTTGACCTAAACAGCACAAAAGATGCCATTTATGGATGACCTAAACAGGGCCCTGCTTCCTCAGGCGGAACTCTGGGTTGAGGAGTTACCCCGGATGCTGCGGAGATACCAGTATCTTTGGTTTCATAGTCAGGAGTACAATAAGTTCTTGAACACCAGCTTTGATCCAACACTTGCTTTAGTCTCTATTTGTGGTGACATAATTCCCTCCCAATAACACATTAATTAGGAATTCTCACAACAACAAAGTCCACTCAATAGAAATTCAGACTTAATGAAAGTATTCCGGGACGGCAATGCCAAGCTTTCCGATATAGAAATGCAATTGCTTTATCAAATGATATAAGAGCCAGAACAAATGTAGATATCATCGACAGCACAATCAAGTTTTCCACCAAATCAGCAAGCCAAAAGTAACCCAAACCATTCCAAGAAAACAGTCAGAGATCTCCAGTCTAACACACTTGTAGACAGTAAGTTAACCTACACGCACATCAAATTTCTCATCTCAATCAGAATACACCGCACGATACCAAACTATCTCAATCTTTAAACAACTCGAGGGGACAATCCAATGATCCCCCATCATGACACAGAATTACCACAAAACCTTCATACAATTATATCGGCACAGAGTAAAAATCGCCCATGACACACATAGAAACATACCTAAAACCGCCCTTAGCCTCTCAATATCCTGAGGAGACGGTATGATATTGGTTCCGCTTTCCGCAAAAACTTCCCGGCAAGTATCGTACAGCCGTTGTATCGGCAGCATCTTTTTCTGGCGTCGACGGGCCTTTCTCGGTTTGCTATTCCTCTTCGCGCTACTGTCTCTCGACAATTCGTGACACTCCTTACCTTTTCTATCAGCCGCAGTGGTAGTGGTAATCCCCATCAACAACTCAAAACCTCCCCCCCGACAAATTCCAATGCCGCAACCTCGAATCGCCCCCGCCCCCCTCCACGGAGCAAGAAATCTACCGCACCCGAAAGCGCCCGAGCACCCAGAAATGCGCAAGCAACCGCGCCGGGTTCCGCTCCGCTCACTTCTACCGAACAAACGAGCCAAACAAAGATTCCCCAATCAGACCAGCGCTACGAAAGACCGTACCTTTATCCAAAACGGCAATCTGGGTACCGCGGGAAACGCGAAAAAGACCCCGCCTTTCGACGCGGGCGGACGAACGACGAAAAAGGGCGGGCGAAACGGGGGACGGTCGAGCCGGCGCAGCGCGCAGCCAAATCGGCTAGCCGCGGGAATTCTCACGTACCGAGGACAGGCGCGCGAGCCCTCGCATCTCTTGCCGGGGCGGCGGACAAAGGAGGCCGAGGCCGGGGGGCGGGAAGGGGGATTCGCACGAGGAACAACGATCGTCGTCGTCGTCGTCCCAATATAAAGGGGAGGGGATGGGGATGGGGTTGGGGTTATTAGACGATGATGATGATGATGGGGGAGGAGGGGGGAGGAGGAGGAGGAGGAGGGGGTTGGTTTCGTTGGGATAGTGAAAACCGGGGGCTGCCATTGTTTGGGCATTCCAATGGGCTGCCTCCCCCCCCAACCTAAACAGCGGATTTTTCTTCCAGGTCAAGGTCCTCTCTCTCTCTCTCTCTCTCTTCAGCCAAAGGGGAAGAAAACAGTCTCTCCTCTTTTTCCTTTTCTTTTCATCCCCTTCCTCTTCTTTTTAATTCCCTCTTCCTTTTGGTCTCTCCCCCTCTCTCTCTCTCTCTTTTCATCCTTTCATGTAAGTCCCAAAGTTCTCTCCCGATTTCGCTTGACTTATTCCTTTTGGTCTCTCTCTCTCTCCCCTTTAAGAAGAAAAAAAAAAAAAGAGGGAGAGAGGATGCCGAAACTAAGTACCGAGTCAATCGGGCGGGCGTAGACGGGAGATATTCGATGCGGCACGGCGCGTCGATAATGACCGAATCAATTTTTATCTATGCGGACGAAGAAGATCCCGCGAGGGAAAAAAATGTTCCGGGATTTTATGGGCGAGCTCGATAACAGAAAGCCCGAAAACGGGTTTTTCGAATTAATAAAGAGGAAATATCGGGTCCATGGGAAATTATTATAAGGTTCGAAATTAAACGGGGGTGAGGAGAATACTGAGATTATTGTTATTATATTTGCGGGAGGTCGGCCCCGCCAATGGCGATCCAACCCTGGTTTATGGGAATAATATAATGTGAAGGGCGGGTGCGTTGGACGGTTGGAGACCTCTTCTCGTTCCTAGGGCCGCGAATCCCGTGCACTTTGGCCATTCATTGATCTAAATCTCATCGCTATTTTCCAATTGTGGGGGAGGGGGGCGCATTGAAAAAGGAAAATCCTTATGTATCGAGGCACGGAAAGTTCTAGGGCAGTGATTCATGACGAGCTGTCTTTTCTAAGGTGCCGGCCGGCCCCCTCTGTACAGCAGTCGCGCCCACGGACATAATTTCTCGGATTATCAGGGGCCGAATACGAAATTACTCTGCACCGATTCGAAATATACAAGGAGTTTGCTTTATTCCAACGTCGCAAATCTTTGCCTTAATATCACGAAAAATCCTGAACCGGTATATTAATGACAGATTTACTCTGAATTAATTTTTTTGCCATCAAAAATCCCAAACCGGTATACTCATGACATTTGTGACAAATTTACTCTTCGTTAAATTTGATTAATATCACGAAAGACCACAAAAAGATTAAGAGCGAAACTCTAAATTGGTATGCCCGTCAACTATTACGTGTTATCCAACTCGGAAATTTCACCGTAAAATTTAACAGTTGTCACAGATGTCATAATTTAGAGCTTTTCGTGATCAAAAGATTAATTCGGGGTAGGCGTAATAATTTCGGGTTTTTTCTTGACATTAATCCTAAATCTTTTTAAGTAACGGAAGAGGAAAATAAATGGAAAAAGAAAAAAGACAACTTTAGTTGTGGTACGGCCTTGAGCCTTATCTCCATTTTTTATTTTTTATTTTTTTTACTTTGAATGGCTTTTGAAATGCTCCCATCTTTTTTAACATTCTTCTGACGCCTTCTACATCTTTCCAATTCCCATTTCCTGGCGGCTTCCGATGCCCTTTTCCTGGCGGCATTTTCACCCTTTTTATTCGCAGCACGGATTCTCGTCCTCCTCTTTACGAAATTCCAAAAGCCAGCCGTGCCCTAATTTGGAAACTCCTAGAACGATTAATGATTTCGGGGGAAGCACGAAGCAATACACGAACACACCCGAATGAAGCTAAATAAGGTAAGCTTAAGCGGCAAATTTAGTTCCTTAAACCCTTGTCCTTAATGGACATCGATAGCACCAATCGTGCGTTGCTTTCGATTGCTCCTTTTGCATCTAAAGCGAAGATTGGTGCGGTCGGTGAAGATTGATCCGGTGCTTATATTCTATAGCGAAAGAAAGTTAGCAACCTTTCTTTTTTTTTTTTTTGGTTGCTAAAAGAAAAGTCAGCTAACTTTTTGCTCCGCGATCGATTACCATTCATGAACATACCCTCTCTCTCTCTTTCTAATGGAGGCATCCATACGGGGGAGGATCTACTTTTGACACCTCATTGTCCACGGCACTGAAAATATCGATGGTGACCTGTATACAAAAAGTGTAAAATTGAATTAAGAACGGGAGAACCCACTTTTATTCACAAGTGTTGTATAGTGTTAAGTTTCATACAACATTTCATCAATCGTGTGCAATTTACAAACTTAAATACGGAAAAGAAAAGAAAAGTATTCTCTTTTTTCGAGAATAAGACAATCCAATAACAATGCGTGCGAATGCACGAGCATATAAATAACTTAAAGTTGAGATTCCTAATTTATTAAAAAAAAAAAGATATATTTTAAGCTGGTAACGTATGTTTTTTCTCGCACGAGCGGCAGGTTTTTAAGGGCATATGATGCACCGAGAATTCGTTTGGGTCGGTTTTGGGAGAACAACTCTGTTGCCGCCGCGTTTGCCACCTCCTCGATCCTCTCTCGTTGCATGACTCTCGATGACCCTCGCCGCACTGCCTTCGCGCGAACCTCGTCACATGACCCCAAGCGAGATCCACTGAGCTCGCGCGACGCCAAGCGAACCGGCTACCAATGTCGCGCGATGTCGATTTAGTTCTAAGCTCGTCCTTTAGCCCTCCTATGATAGGAGTCCTATCCGTCGATGCAGATCTGCACAGGAAAAGCAAAATGGTGAAAATGGAATTTAGATAATTCAGTGAGAGGATAGTTGGAAGCCGAAAAAAAAAAAGAGCAAAAATTTCATCAGCTCTTCAATTAGCATTGCGAAATCTCAAAAATGAGCGGGAGTTGATCTGAGCTTTAAACATCTGCAAAACGAAAACTTTGCACCAAAGACTTTTAAGATTGCGTTACCAACTACCAATATTTTGACTCGGGACATTTGTAGCCCGATGTTAGCTCGCAAGAACCGCAGCAAATGCGCCTATGTTTGCATAACTTTCTTAGCAGATCTCGCGTGAAATCCGCGAAATCTAAATACTAGGTTCGCTCCACCTAGTCCCGCTCGGCGCAACCCTCTCTCTCTTTCTACGTGGAGGCGACAGGGATGGATGATGATGTCGTTATGGAGTTGCTCTCGTCGTGCAGACGCAGCAGCAGCAGCAGCAATGAACAGCTGCCCTTTGACTCTCTCTCTCTCTCTCTCTATCTTTTCGTCTTTCGAAGCACGACTGAACATTTTGGGAATACAGAAGATGTAGCCCACGACGTGATGTTCGCTCTTGATTGGGAAATATTTCTAACGAGTCTCCTTCCTCAGGTGGGGGACCTTACCGTTTCGGAAGATAGAGATTGGGAGCTGGGACAACCGTAAGTTTACCGAACCTTCATGGTCATGAAATTTGCCCCTTTTTGTTTTCTTCGCTTTTTACTCGACCCGCCACTCGAGCTTGACTCGTTTATCCCAACATAAAAGCTATCAGCCTTTTGACTCCCGTGTCACATTTGGTCCTTGTGATCTCTCGATTTAAATCCATGGAGCAGGGGAAAAGGAAAAAGGTCATTCAACATCTTCGAGTCACAACTATCGTTCAACAACTGTCGATTCATTTATTTATTGGAATCACAAATCGCTATCACCAAGTTCCTCGGGGTCACGATCAACATCTCCGGATTTCCAGGATCGCGCGAAGGGAAAATATTTTTCATGGGTTGTTGTGTGGTTCGGGGAAAAGCGATTTCCTTATTATAAGAAAGGGAAACCGTTTTCCTCCGATCTAAACTTGTTGTTTTCACCATATGAAAAACGATTTCCATAGATCAATCAATTTTCCGTCATCAAAATATCGGGAAATTAGAATATAATTTTCCGGAAGTAGTTTTCTGGATTGATTGTATTTATATTAATGGAGGGGGCATGGAGAATAATTTTCTAGGCCCAGGATGGGCCCAAAACGGGCCCCTGGGGCACACACGGGCCAGACCGGTCCTTCAAGAGTCCGGCCCTACCCGCTAACAAACGGTCCGGGTCCGGGTCCAACTGTGAAACCAAGCAAAAGGAGAGGGCAATTTCGGAAAAGAACGCTCAACACGCGAGAGAGGTGAATTACCAGAACTGCCCCTCCCGTCTCCCTTCCACATCGCCCTGTCCCTTGCCTCGCGAAATCTCTCTCTCTCTCTCCTCCCTCTTAACGAGATCTGCATCGCCGAGGCCTGTCTGAGGAAGGAGGAGGCCTCTTCTGTCCCGGTTCGCCGTCGATTCGCTCCACGCCGCACCGCCGCCGTCGCCGATCTTGCCCGGACTCGACCGGTTCCGACCCGAATCCGATCGGAGGAAGATGTACGGGTTCGAGGCCCTGACGTTCAACATCCACGGCGGCTACCTGGAGGCGATCGTGCGGGGCCACCGCGCGAGCCTCCTCACCGCCGCCGACTACAACAATCTCTGCCAATGCGAGACGCTGGACGACATCAAGATGCACCTCTCCGCCACCGAGTACGGTCCTTATCTCCAAAACGGTACGTCCTTTCCTTCTCCTCGCCTGTGGATTGGGTCGGAGCTCGGCGTTTATGGAGGATGACGTTGAGAGTGGGCTGGAAGTTATCGAGGCGCCGAATTACGGTCGGTCGCCTGGATCGGGCGCCTGAATCGGGATTCTCCGGCATCGGGGGAGTCTTTAGCATGGTGATCGCCGTTGTTAGTGGATGTTAGCTTGGTACTCTGGTTGAGTTGATGCTTGTTTCTGATCGATTGAGCTCATTTTCCCGTTCTCTGGGTTCATGTGCGCGCTTGTCAGCACGCCGTTGCTTTTATCCTGCACCGTATGCGAGAGTGCATCTAGTCGGCTAAGAGCTAATTGAATCACTCTTTGTGTTGCATTGCAAATGCATGTGGGAACTCTAGCTTTTTCTAGCAGAAGGTGGGATGTGTAGTATTGTGATAGCTGAGGGAGTTGGAGCTCCCTTTTCCGCCGAGGATCTCATGAATCGGTTGTACCGCGTGACACATGTTACCTGTTTAATGAGATTAGATATATACAGGAAACATGCATACGGTTGACAGTTGCGGCGTTTTTTTTTTTAATTTCAGTGGCCAATTATGGATCTGAAGGCTGAGAATTATAAGTTTCGTAGACTATGGGACAGTCTGTTATGAGTATTAGTTCTTGGCAGTCGTCACAACCTTGACTATATTTGGTCCTTCTTCACAACAAGGGGGTTGCAGAACGGCCGCAGGATTATTTTATCCTATTATGTTTCTATTACAAAAAGTAGAATGTGATTGCCCAAGAGGATCTCACTTAGAGGGCCAAGACTTGGGTGTTATTGATGCTGATGTTTTTGTTGTACACGCGCTAATTAAGTCACCAATTTTAGCCTCTCATTACCGTGTCTCTCAGAACCTTCACCATTGCATACGACGACTATTGTGGAAAAGTGCACCCTTAAGCTGGTTGATGAATACAAGCAGATGCTCTGTCAAGCCACAGAACCATTGTCGACTTTCTTGGAGTATATTACGTAAGATATCCCCACTCTTACTGCATGGCAACATAATCCTGTGTCCTGTGGTTCACTTTTCTTGTTATGTCAAGGAATAAGCAAATAGACTGCTTGTGATTTAATTCTTCAGTCTCATTTTGGCTTTCACTTTTCAAGCTTGGCTCAGTTGAAGTTTAGAAGTTTATGATTGACACTTAATTACATGGATGCAAGCTTCATGGCTTCTATTTCTGTGGACCTTTAATTGTCGGACCTTTTTTTCTACACAACAAGCTTTTCCGTTACTTTTGGCATTTTTCAGCGACTTAGTTAAATGTAAACTTGAGATTTAGGCAATGAACACTTGAAAACTATCTTATTCGCAAGTGCGACATGCATTTCAGAGCAATTGGTGTAGTTTTTTCACTTGCAGTGGAAATTTATTAATACCATGGTGGAAAGCTGAAGCATATACCAAGTGGCAGTGCAAGTATGTTGTAATGGTCCTAGTGGTAGCTAATGTTTGCTAGGGAGCTCCTGATGGAAGTGATTTTTATTTCTATTATGTTGCTGTCATAATTGGTCCCCTGTGACTGCGATTGGGTTATGATTATAGCGGCTGAAATTCCGTTTTATCATCTCATATTCCAGAATTATGCCACTTCTAGTGGTACAGAATTTCATTGCTCACATCTACAGTTGGTTATTAATTCATTCGTTGGCATTGGGTTGGTTGAATGATTATCGTGGGAGGATAGACAATATGATTTTTGGAAGTTTAAATAAGGGAAAATAATTAGCACGGCATCTTGGTGCCTTTGTTCCTCTATCTCTTGTAGGTATGGTCACATGATAGACAATGTTGTTTTGATTGTTACTGGAACCTTGCATGAAAGAGACGTTCAGGAGCTGCTGGAGAAATGCCACCCATTGGGTATGTTTGACAGGTAATTTTGTCCCTTCTACAACTTCAGTTTGCTAATCACTCAATTTTTTCCCCTTTTTGATGATGAGGAAACATGCCTTAGGTAAATAAATCCCGTGTCCTGTAAGTAAGTAACCCACTAACCTTGTAGACATGGACTGGGTAATGTGTGAGCCAAATCACAATTACTCTCAAGGTTCAGTAGGCCCTTATTGTACTTTATTTGGCTCCTTTTTACCATTTTTTTGGCTTCTCAGTCTTTGTTGTACTTAATTTGCCTTACCTACTCTGCAGCATTGCAACTCTGGCAGTGGCTCAAAATATGCGAGAACTTTACAGATTGGTTCTTGTTGACACACCTCTGGCTCCATATTTCTCTGAGTGCATCACGTCAGAGGTACCGTTGGTTTGACTTAGCCATTGTTTTCCTTTCCCTTCTTTATTTGCAGCTGACTTTCATTTATTATCTATTTTGTCACTATAACTCAAACAATGCTTTACTGGTAGTGGATCAAAACTTATTTTAATCGTTCTACAAGTACCAATGTAGAAATATGTTTCAGTTGCTCTTAAAGTCTGAGGTTTTATGGGGAAAAAGAAAAGGTTTAAGGCTTTAATTGATTGGAAGTTTCCCACATAAATTCAACATGTAGAGTAGTTACTACTTTCAATTTAATCTCACTTTTTTTTGTTTCACCCAGTCTGTTTTTGACATGTCTCAGTTTTTTCCTCGAGGTTATCACCTTATCATCTTGCATATAAGGGTGCATGTTAGGTATAGTACCTTGGTTGCACCATATTTTAAATCCTTGAACTTTTAAATGGATTGGCAATGATTTTACGCTCCTAGAACTTTAGCTTTTGGTTAGCTTCAACCTGACCAACCTCCCCGTGAAAGGGAAAGTCATGCCTGGGGCTTGGATTGATGCTGGTTACTGTTGGACAGTTGAAGAACTACTAAACAATTAATGACAGCATTTGTCAAAATTGTTTCTGTTTATATTTTATATTGTCCCATATAATACTTTCTCAATCAGCTGCATATCCACCTTTTGATTGGTTAATCTCTGAAGTTGCATGTTTTTTTTTTCTGTAGGACTTGGATGACATGAACATTGAGATCATGAGAAACACTCTTTACAAGGCCTACCTCGAGGACTTTTACAGGTTTTGTCAGGTGCCAAAAGCTGCCTTCTTGGAGGAGATATGTTGTTTTTCCAGTCATATTACAATTAACATGTAATTGTTTTCTTTTTTTAGTTTATGGCTGCTTACATGTGTTATTCCTAAATAGAAACTTGGAGGTGCCACTGCAGAGATTATGTCTGATCTGTTTGCGTTTGAGGCTGATAGAAGGGCTGTAAACATAACAATAAACAGGTGACATGTGGTTAAGGATTGGTCTCAATTTTACCATTTCCTTTACTTACTTCCAATGACTTCAATATTGAGCAACTTCCCGATGGTGTTAATGTAATTCGACTGCAGTATTGGCACTGAGCTCACCAGGGATGATCGGAAGAAGTTGTACTCTAGTTTTGGTTTACTGTAAGATATCTGGAAACAATTTGCTGTTTTGGCTGCATTATTTTTATGCATGTTACAGTGGTAAGTAATTCTTGGTAATTTCTGTCTGGTGATAGGTATCCTTATGGCCATGAAGAGCTTGCTGTTTGCGAGGATATTGATCAGGTAATTTCGGGCTTTCAGACATCCTCAGTATTATATATTTTGGGAGTCCCTTTCCTGTAGATGAGGTATATTACCATTCTACTATAAAATGGGACCGGTAGGATCTGGTGGTAGATAACCATCTTCCCCAGACAGGTGCCCTTGTCTATGTAACCTGATTCCAGCTTTGTTGTCCATCACAAGTAAGTTCCCGCTTAACTAGCTAGTGGTAAGCAAAATAAGAACATGGAAGTGGTTGCTATGTATTACCATCACGGCATCGTATTCTCTGTATGGGGCATGTGTTCGTTGCAATTGAAATTGTCTCGTGTGGTGTAAATTTGCAGGTTCGCGGTGTCATGGAGAAATATCCTCCATATCAGTCCATTTTCTCCAAGTTATCTTATGGAGAGAGCCAGATGCTGGACAAGGCATTTTATGAAGAGGAAGTGAAAAGGCTGTGCCTAGCATTCGAGCAGCAGGTTCGCCTTTCTGCATTGGTTGATTGACTGCTAATTGTAGTTAAAGAGATTATGTTGTTTGGCGTTTTGGCAATGTCGCATTTACTTGTTTTTCCTCTCTTTTTTTTTTCCTTTTATTGCAGTTCCATTATGGTGTGTTCTTCGCATATATGAGGTTGAGGGAGCAGGAGATAAGGAATCTGATGTGGATATCCGAATGTGTGGCTCAGAACCAGAAGTCGAGGGTTCACGACAGTGTTGTGTTCATATTTTAATTTTTTCGGGAAGCAATTCAGAAAGTGTTATTGGTGCTCTAGTGTGTTATTCTGTAAATTTATTTGTGTCACCTCCTATCCATGATTTTGAGCTGCAGAGCTTGGAAGGGTGCAATAACTACTGCTACTCACCTAAAAGATGATGCATTATCTTTGTCATTCTAGAGAATAGAACCTTGTAGATAGATGGACGGGTAATAAGTCTTGAATGCATTGATTAGTTATGCGCTCGTGCTGCTACTAATTGTTTCTTTTTCTCCGAGTTTGCATATCTTCCGTTCAATCATAACTTGTCGTCCTCTTGGAAGGGAAATATATGAAGATATTGTTGGATTCCCGTATCTACAGAAGGGTATGAACGAAATGCGACATTTTGGCGAATGCCAATACTAGTGATACTACTAGCAAATTAAATAGTATTAGCTGGTGAATGTCTTGAGGGACAGATAGCCAATGCTTGAGCTGTGGCTGGCTTTGTTCAATGTCTATTACTATGAAAGAGGATGGAGTGTATTTGTGGGATCCTTTAATCGAAGCTGAATTGAACCGAATCGTTATGGATTTGTACTATGGTGTGACTCATTTCATCCTTACTCCTAGACTCTTGTTCCATGGCTGTAGTTAGAATTGAGTCGGATAACCATTGAACTCTCATGAGCTATGTCGGATGATTAGATGGAGTGATAGAATGAAGATAGGGAAAACGCCAAACATTTCATAATTTTGGCTTAATGTACAATTTGGTATAATTTTGGCTTAATGTACAATTTGGTCATTGAAATTTTAATTTGTTCAATGTAGTTTCTAAACTTTAACCTAAGGTCTAATGTGATTCCTGGATTTTTAATTTGTTCAATGTGGTCTTTGAATTTTTTGTAGATGTGTAATATAGTTTATGAATTATATGAAAATGTTCAATGTAGTCCTTCTATTAATTCAAGTTCAGAGCCTATATTGACTATTTTCGTATAGTTCATGGACTAAATTAAATATGTACCAAAAGTTCAAGATTACATTGAACATTAGGCTAAAGTTCGTGGACTATATTGAATAAATTAAAAATTCAAGGATCAGGATGCATATTGAATAAAAATTTAGGATTTGTTTGTATCATTATCACTGATCACTTGATTCGATAGCACCCATTTTGAGAATGTCAGTGCCATGGTTACGTTACCATGAGGTGGGTTGATAATGCTCGCCGGATCTCTCTTTCCTCATACTTTATCAAGCCAAGCACTAAGTTTACATATCGTAACTTTTGTAGCCTTATCATATGATTTTATTTGATGAGAAAATATTTATTAGATTTTGAGAAACTTATAAAGTAAATCAGATATTATAATCTTTCTGTGAATTTTCCAGCGCTTCAAAACGAAAACCGTCGTTTTTCTCGCTAATGGAAAGCTATAAATAGCAGCTCCCGCAATAAAAACTCGGAAGCTTCGAGAATCGTTTTCACCTGTCGCCGGACCATCGGTCGGAATCGCCGATAACCGCGCGCGCTAGGGTTTCCCGGGGGAGCCAAAGATGGACTCGCATCCGTCGACGAGCCGTAGCTGTTCTCCCGGAACGGCGGCGGCTGCGACGTCGATCACCGACGTGGACGTCGACGCGCTGGCCCGCTGTGCGGATTACTTGACGCTGCGGGAGGTGTCGAACATGGCAATGTCCTGCAAGTTCCTCAAGCGCGTCGCTTACTCCGATTCCGTCTGGCACCGACTGTATAGGTCAGTGGTGACGGTGTCCTTCACGAGGCTAAGATGCGAGTCCGTTTATGTATGATTGTATGTGATGAATCGAGTATGCATGTATTAAAAATGATCAGGAGAGTGAGTACAGTGTACAGTTGAAGGTCGTCACTTGGGACTTCATAGGAGTTGTTTCAGATTTTTGTGATGTGACTTAGTTGCTGGAAAGCTTCGTATGGGGGAATTGTGTCTGTGGAATAGCAAACTTTAAGGGTTGCCACTGTCCCATCAGATACCACTTAGCTTTGAAGCCGAAGAAAATGGAAGGATGGAATAAAATGTCGATGCAATAAGTATTGAATTGGTACAGAGGAATCGTATGTCGTGGTGTCCTTGGAGCTTGTATTTGATGATTGAAGATCTTGAAAACGAGACTTCTTTTCTTAGTATTTCTAGTTGACTAAGTCGTTATGAAAATTGATTTGCTGAGTGATGCTTTAAACCAATTTGGAAGGGAGAAGTGGCCTCGACAAGCGTCTACCAGCTTTACAACAGGGGTTAGAAGAGCATATTTTGACAGACTTTCTGCACTGCAGCAGTTTAAATTTGTTGATCCCTTGGTTATTGACTACTTTACAGAGGCTACATTCAATAATATCTTATTGGAGAAGAACAAGGTGGTTCTTGCTCAGGTATGATACATCTGTTCCTTTTGCTTTTATGTTGATTTCCCAGCTTGCTTCCGTTTGGGTAGAGCCTTCTTCCACACTTGTCTCCTAGTTTTAGCTTCCCTAACATTAGTCATAGTGTCGTCTAGTGTGGCCAACCTACTTGTTATGAAGAAACAGTCTTAAAAGTTTGTGTATTAGTTGTTATAGAAATTAATTTCATGTATCCAGTGTCATTCTTGAGCAAAATAAGCTTGTGACACTTGCTACACATGGTGTTGAATTCAGGGTCCAACCTTACGATTTATGAAGTTCGATAGCTCTCTCGGTCGATGGGAATCCGTTATTGCACTAAACGATCACAATGCAAGAGTTACTTGTATGAGGTGAGACTCGTAGCTTGGATTTACTTTCAGCTGTTGCTAGAATTGATTATGAAACTGGACATTGGTTAGTTGATGATACATGCTATATGCTGCTACATATTTTGTGGTATGATGCCATACTGTCATTTTCAGCTATGATATATTTCTAGATAAAATTACGTTAAAGACAAACGGGAATTAAAATGAGGATGACATAGTGATGTTGACTGTCTATGTGCAGTTACAGTTTTGTACTATAACCTATAAGTTCACATCTCACTGGGTACACCTTGATAATGGCTGCTTTGAATGAACTTTCTCTTGAAGAGCAATTGATTGAGTCTTATTCTGTCTTTTTTTTTAAATGATTTTGGGGGCTAAACACTCAAAAACTTGTGGTTCTATTGGTTCTATGCAACGATAATGCCAACAAACAAGGCTACTCCTCCTCAATAAGGCTGGTTGCATGGATCCTGTTGTGCCATTAACTTGTTCAGCATCAAATCCTCCATGATGAAAGTCTTCCCTCAAAGTGTCTTTCCATGCCTTCCTTACTCCTTTTACCCTATTTCTCCATCTAAAAGCCCAATTCTTACCAGAGCAGATAAAGGCCATTGTCTCACGTGTCCTGATTTACCTCAAGTGAGTTTCTGTGGAGCAATTGGAGCGATACTAACCTTTCCTCTGTAATTGTAGTTCTATCTTTTCTTGAATGTCCGCGCATCTACTAGAGCATTCTCTCTCTACAGCACTCATTTTACTTCCTAAAATTCCGTGTCATGGATCATTGGGCCACTGGCTTAGTTATTGGAACTGGCGCTGCTCTAAAGGGAAAATAAAACTTAAGTCAGGGTCTTGATCTAGTTAACACCTAGAGACACTTCCGTCCTGGACCTGCTATTCTACCTGTCTCAACTTAGTGCATTCTGTTTGTAGAATTTTTTAAATGCAAATTACAAAATGTGGCTTATTATGTATCAGTCAGTTCAATAACTAGTAGGAAATGGGTGCGTCTACTTCTAGCAGTTCTCCACGCTAATCAAATTGAGCTTTTCTTTCTTTCTTTTGGGTATTTCAAGTAGATTTTTGGTTTCTAGATGTCAACAAACGTTTCAATGTCTA
Source organism: Syzygium jambos (assembly GCA_031216235.1). NCBI lineage: Eukaryota > Viridiplantae > Streptophyta > Magnoliopsida > Myrtales > Myrtaceae > Syzygium > Syzygium jambos. The sequence goes on from CM062228.1 coordinate 19,603,027, forward strand.
ATTTCTATGAGAAAATTTATCTCTTTTTATGTTAATTATGAATCCTTTGATTTGCAGACTTTTTCCCCTTAGCGTAATTTCTTCATCCCGAGGTGAGACGGAGAGTCAGGAAAATGCACTGGTGACATCAAGCTGTGATCGTTCCATTCGGCTATGGTGGAAGGTATGGGATTAACTAGCATTTTCCTGAAATCTATTTGAATGAGAAATAAGCCTGTGTAGAAATGCAGTTGTAAATGTTATTTCTGTGAAGGACTTTAAGGTAGTGAGAAGCTTGAGCATTTTGTTCTCTTATTTGGCTTTAAGTTTTAAAGAAGATGATTTGTTGACCTTTAACCATTTTAATTCATTAGTTAGGTTATGACCTGTAGTAACTTAAAATTAGGAATGAAGGCACCAGTAGTCCCAAACTTTTTCAATTTGTTTCATCTGGTCTCTCAACTCTTTTTTGGCCAATTGGGTCCTTGAACTATATACTTTCTGTTCAAATTAGTCCTTCCATTAAAAAAATAAACAGAACCACTGACGTGGCCGTTTAGTTACTGTTTAGTGTCATACTGGCATCCCACGTGGCATCATTAAGAATTTTAGAAAATATGATACAAAAAAAAACTATTTTTCAAGAATTCAAAAGACAAAAAATCTGAAAAGGACTCCTCAGGTATGAGGTTTTTGTGTTTGGCTTCACTCTTGTACTTTGTGCGTTGAAAAGTTATACCACTTACCTTACCAAAAGAAAAAATCTGAAAAGGAAAAAGATACTGGAATAGCCAATATAGAGGAGAAGGAGGGGAAACTTTCACGCGTACACTTTCGCCAGCCGATGGCAGCTGCAGTGCCGCCACTCACAGCGGTGGTCCTAGACAATGGCAAAGGTCACTGGATCTTCGCTGGTGGCTGGGCTGGGCCATCACCACCACCCAGCTAGTGCCTCCATCTTCGTCTCTTCCACTAGGGAGCTCTCTCTCTCTCTCTCTCTCTCTCTCTCGGACTTCTGGTTTCTTTTTCTTTTTTTTTTGTTCTTTGGTCCCTGTCAGCAAATAGTTAGGAGGAGCAAGATGATTTGGTGTTGACATGGATGTATATGGTTGACGTGGGACTGATGTGGTCCACATCAGCATGTCGTCCATTTATTTGACAGAAGTATTAGCTTGAACGAAAAATCACTTAGTTAAAGGATCCAACTGACCCAAAAAAAAAAAAAAAACTCAGGGACTATTGGCTGCTTTATCCCTAAAATTTATGTATAGTCTGTCATTCTAATGCTTCCTTTCTCAGGGTGCATGCCAACGGTGTTTTAGAGGTCACAGTGGCCCAGTTTTCACCCTGTCAGATAAATTAATAGGTGAAGGGAAGGGTAGAGTATTGGCAAGTGGAGGTGAGGATGGCACTGTTCGGCTTTGGTCCCTTTCAAGTGGAAAACGCGGACAACAAGCTTTAAAGACCACCTTTTACGGGCATGAGAAGCCAGTCAAGTTTGTTGCAGTTGCTGGGTGTGTGTCTGTTTCTTGAAGAACTCTACCGTGGCATCTCTTCTATTTTTGGTGCTTTTGAGCAGGTTTAAGGAAAATTTGGTCCTTGGCTTGTACATTCTATTTTCAAATGATCTCTAGGTATAATATAAAAGGCACATTTTTTAATTCGTTGAAGTAGGTAAATTAGTTGCTATTGCTTTTCTCTTCTTTTTCTGTGATTGCCTCATATCAGGACGTAACTTCAAAGTAAAGTTTAGCCCATCATCTTCTTGGTTCCCCATCTGTAAGCTAATTTTGCTTAGGGCATAATAAGAAAAACAAAGCCTTGCTTCAACAAATGTTGGGCACATGCATCCTCTAAGCTGTGCACTATTAATCTTTAGTGGCACATGACAAAATAAGTACTTCAGATATTTCTTAAAGTTCTTATCCACAAATTTTTAGCTTTTTCTCTATCCACAAATCTTTAGCTTTTTGACTGCCCTTTAACCTACATCCGGATTAGAGAGTCACATATTGTCACAGGAGCTTCTAAATTTCATTATTCTCTTGTCCAAACCACATCAAAGTGAGAATCTCTCATCTTATTCAAAATCATAAAATACACTAGTGTAATGTCTGTCAGATCTTTTCCTGAATACTCACCTCCAATGAAGTCTTCCCTTCCACTTTAATCATTCTGTGCACCTGTTAGAAACTTAGAGGCCTCTTATTTCGGAAAATCTAGAATGACATTACTGGTTTGTGGGCTTGACCATTAGGATTCAGTTCATGCTATGGTAATTCTCACAAGATATAGAATTGTAATTTTATGCGTAGTGTTACCTCAGAATTACTATCTGCTCTGTCAATTGTCACTATCGGTTGCATTAGCGACTCACAAGCTCGTTATCAAATTCCTAAGTTTCTCAGTAGTACTGTATTTTCAAGTTGTCATTTGGTTGTGTTTTATTTCTCAATGGTGTGAAGTCCTTGCACCAGGTATACTGATATGACTATGTGTTTGTATTCTCCTTCCAGGCACAGTACTTCTCTTTTGGTGTCTATTTCAAGAGACTCTAAGGTACTTCTGTCTTATCTCTTGAAGAGTCTAGGTGTCTATTCTGTATGTGAACATAAATTCAATAAATTGGTCTATGCATGTCATCGGATGATCATGATGTTAATGAAACTTATATTTTTTAGGAACTTAATCCACTTCATTAAAGTACAGGCAACTTCCATCAAGCACCATCAATGGATAAGTCTTGACGTATAAATTAAGGGAGATAATTCAACTGAGGGACTCTTCTTATTGAGGAGTGTATAGATCAGAAGAAGCAACATAATGCAAATAGGCTTCATAAGCCCTAAGCATGTCTTCTGGTGAAAAGGTGGAACCTTTAGAATAAGCTGACTTTCCTGACGTCAGTATGGATGCTTTTTTCCTTTGAATGGATATATTGTGATCGTCTTGTTTTCCTGGGTCGTTGGTTCTTTTGGTATGTTGTTTTTTCTTAACCTGATAGATGATGTTGATTTTCATGTTAGATAAGAGTTTGGGATGCAAATGCATCATCTGCCGTTCGTTCATCATGCTGCGTTGGAATGGCTTCTGTTTCTGGTGCACCTGTAAACATGAAGTGCCATGAATCGCTGCTCTATGTGGCTGCTGGTTCGGGTGTTGCCATTATAGACCTAAGGACAATGCAAAGAGTTAGTACTGCAGCAACATCCCAAACAAGCTTGTATTCATTTGAAATTATTCCTTCAAAGTCATTAATCTGTACGGGTGAGACTGGCAGGTTAGTTTTTTCTTGTGGTAGTAGATATTTTTTAATGAGCTGCACTTACTTGTATGGTGTAGAATCATCCACACTGAGGAATCATGCTGCAATTTGTCCAGAGCACTTCGCTTTAGCAGTTGTTTCCTTTGATCCAATAATTTCCGAATAATAAGCAATCTTCATATGTTTAATTTTATGATAAGCCGCATATACATTTATGGGATATGGGAAGCTAAGACAACTGGACATCCTCAGACCAATTAGAATGAGCACAGGTGCAATACATTTAGATTGTTGGGTAGACCTTACTTTCATTCCTCTAGGAGTAAACAAAGCATGCAAGACAAAGCCATTGACGTTCACGATGGCCATTAGCTGCAGTGACGGACCTGGCAGTTTATTCCTGAAACTGTCAGTAGTAAACTGGGAATAAATGGTCAAAGACAAATATGGCAAAGGGGATTAAAAAATGCCCCTTATATGGAAAAATTTCTGTTTAAAGTTTGTTTTCAACTCGATAATTCTAGTGCTCTGAAAGCAAGATGTTTGTGATGTTGCAGGGCGATGCTTTGGGATGTCAGAAAGAACCAGGGCCAAAGTAAATTGGTGCCAATAGCTGAGCTGGATGGGCATTCGGGTCCTGTGGTGCATTTGCATATGGATTCATACAAAATAGTTACAGGGAGCCCCGGAGATGATCATGTTAATGTTTGGGAAGCTGAAACTGGAAATTTAGCAAACTCCTTGATTTGTTGTAGCCCGGAAGAAGTGGGTTCCACCTTTGGATGTTCTGCCATTGCTGTAGATGGTTGCCGAATCGTTACTGCTGCTTGTGGCCTTGAACGTGGACTTGTGCGCTTGAGGGACTTCACATCTGCAGACCACCCGGTTTCACAATACGAGGATGAGCGGACATCTAAATTTTGGCAGCCAAATTCCTATTCGGATGATGATGCCTGAAGTGGTGATGTCATAAAAACGTGTGTATGGATACCTATATGTGGAATACTTTCATGGAAATGAAAATATAGTGAACTGTTATGTGTCTTTTCCTGCATTCTTGTGTGCAATCAGTTGCACGTCCTTTTGCTTCATTTATATCTTGACCGCTGAATCCCCAATGGTGATGGATCTTTGGAAGACACACTGGGGATGATATTTTCTTCATAAATAGAGAAAAATGAATTTAAGAAATCGGTGTTTCCCCACCATCTGCCCCTGACAGGTGCCCTTGTCATGTAGGACTGTACATTTGGTAGTTTACTCTGTTTTAGTTTATCCAGGACTTGTCATATAGTTGATCACTCATCCACTTTGCTTTAAAAATGGTTTATTATGGCATTAATCAACATTGTAGAGTCCTATCTTGGCTTGTCTATCCAACCTGATTCCAGCTTTGTTGTCTGTCAGAAGTTCCCGCTTAACTAGCGACTTGCCGAGTTTCTAGTGACCAGCCAGTGGATTTTCTGGCCCTTGCTCTGATGACAGCATGCTAGTGGCAAGCAAAATAAGAACATGGAAATGGTTGCTATGTGGTACCAGCACGGCATCGTATTCTCTGTCTGGGCACGTGTTCACCGCAATTGAAATCGTCTTGTGTGGTGTAAATTTGCAGGTTTGCAGTGTCATGGAGAAATATACTCCATATCAGCCCTTTTTCTCCAAGTTTATCTTATGGAGAAAGCCAGATGCTGGACAAGGCATTTTGTGAAGAGGAAGTGAAAAGGCTGTGCCTTGCCTTTAGCCTTCGAGCAGCAGGTTCGCCTTTCTGCGTTGGTTGATTGACAGCTAGTTGTAGTTAAAGAGATTATGTTGATTGGCGTTTTACCTACGTAGCATTTACCTGTTCTTCCTCTGTTTTTCTTCCTCTTGTTGCAGTTCCGTTATGGCGTGTTCTTTCGCATATGTGAGGCTGAGGGAGCAGGAGATAAGTAACCTGATGATGTGGATATCCGAATGCTGTCTCATCAGGGCTCCAGTGTGTTCTTCTGTAAATTTCTTACTGTGTCACCTCCTATATCCATGATTTTGAGCTGTAGAGCTTGGAAGGGAGCAATAACTCCTGCTACTCTACCTGACAGACGGATGAAGTATCTTTGTCGTCTTAGAGAACCGAACCTTGTAGATAGATGCACCGGTAATAAGCCTCTGAATGCATCGATTAGTTATTCTCTCGTGCTGCTGGTGAACGTTTCCTTTTCTCCGAGTTTAAGGATTATCCCGTTCAATCACTCCCCGTTATTCTCTCGGGGGGAAAACATTTCAAGATACCGTTAGATTCTAGGATCCACAAAAGTCATTAAACAAATAAAATAGTTAATATTACAAAAAACCTTAAATTAGTACATCTGTGATAAATTTGCTCTCAAACAAAATTTTGAATTAGTACATTTGTGACAAATTTATCTTTATTAGTTTCCGGTAAGTTTTATTGTTGAATTGCTGAATTGAATAACGCGTGATAGTTGATGAGTGTACTAATTTGGAGTTTTATTCTCCGTTTGTCATAGCTGTACTGGTTTGGAATTTTTTGTATTATTAATCTAATTTTTAACGAAAATTAACGGAGGGTCAATTTGTACAAACGTATCAGTTTGAGGTTTTTTTATGGTCAAAAATTAATTCGAAATGTATTGATTTGGATTTTTCGTGATATTAATCCTAAATGAAAGTAAAAATTATTTTTCTTGATAATTTTCATTAAAAATAGTTTTCTTTATTATCAAATTTTGAGTGGAACGAGCGCATGTATCGTGGGGAGCATAACCTTTCAACCAAGGGAACCCCTCGTTTTTCGGCTAAAAAGGGCAAAGGTTATGAATAGCAGGGATGGTCGAGGGGAGCTCCAAAAGCGTTGCAGATCATTCTCTCCCGTCGTCGGACCATCATCGCTCGGGGATCACCAGACGAATACCGTGCGCGCGCGCTAGGGTTTTTCGGGCGGAGCTCCGCAAATGGACCAGCCTCCGTCGAAGAGGCGCGGCCGTTCGACCGGGACGCCGGCGCCGGCGGCAGCGACGACGTCGATCACCAACGTGGACGCGGACGTGCTGGTCCGCTGCGCGGGTTACTTGACGCCGCGGGAGGTGTCGAGCATGGCCATGTCCTGCAAGTTCCTCAAGCGCGTCGCTTATTCCGATGCCGTCTGGCACCGCCTTTATAGGTCAGTCAGTGCGAACGGTGTCCGTCGCCGCGAGGCTGAGATGCGATTCCGTTTATGCATGCGATGAATGGACCGTGCGTGAACTGGTAGAATTACGTAAAATTCATAAAAAAAAAAAAAAAAGCGCGGTCGTCAGGGGAGAAAAGTATGGTGTCCAGTCGGAGGTCGTTATCTGGGACTTCATAGGAGTTGTTGCGGATTTTTGTGCTACGACGTAGTTGCTGCAAAGCTTCGTATAGGAGAGTTGTGTCTGTGGAATGACAAACTTTAAGGTTTGCCACTGTCTCGTCAGTTACCACTGGAGCTTTGCAGCCTCAGAAAATGGAAGGATCGAATAAAATGTCGATGCCATATGTATTGAATTGGTATGGAGGAATCGTATATCGTGTTGCTGTTGGGGCTTGTATTTAATGACTGAAGATCTTGAAAAGGTGACTAGTCTTCTTAGTATTGCTAGTTGACTAAGTCGTTACATATGTGTTTGCCGGCCTCTCTCTGATGAAAATTGATTTACTAAAGGATGTTTTTAAACCAATTTTGTAGGGAGAAGTGGCCTTGGCTAGTGCCTGCTGGCTTTACAACAGGGGTTAGGAGAGCATATTTGGATAGACTTTCTGCAGTGCAGGGGTTCAAATTTGTTGATCCCTTGGTTATTCACTTCCATCCAAAGGTTCCATACAATGCCATCTTATTGGATAAGAGCCGCGTGGTTCTTGCTCAGGTATGATAGATCTGTTCTTTTTGCTTTTTATGTTATTTTCCCAGCTTGCTTCCAATTGAGTAGCGCCTTCTTTTAAGCTTGTCTCCTAGTTTTTGCTTCCATGACATCAGTCAAAGCGTCGTCCAGTGTTGCCAACCTATTCATTACGAAGAAACAGTCTTAAAAGTTTATGGATTAGTTGTTATAGGGAATTTCATGTATCCAGTGTCATTCTTGAGCAAAATAAGCTTACTTACTACATATGGTGTTGCATCCAGGGTTCAACCTTACAAATTCTGAAGTTTGATAGCTCTGTTGGTCAACAGAAGTACGCTCGTGAACGATACAAGCACAAAGCAGAAGTTACTTGTATGAGGTGAGACTAGTAGAATGGATTTACTTTCTGCTGTTGTCAAGAGTAGATTATGAAACTAGACATCGGTTAGTTTGTGATGCATGTTACATGCTGCTGCATATTTTGTAGTATGATGCCATACTGTCAATTTCAGGTATTAATTATTTGAACGAATTCACGTTAGTGACAAACAGGATTGAAAATGAGTATAATGTGGTGATGTTGACTGTCTATGTGCAGTCACATTTTTGTACTATACCCTATAAGTTCTCATCTCACTGAGTCACCTTGACAATGTCTCATTTGGTTGGACCTTCTCTTGAAGAACAATTGGTCGAGCCTTATTCTTTTTTTTTATAATAATTTTGGGGTTAAATTCTCAAAAAGTTGTGGTTCACGCCTTAATGCGAAATATTGCTTCTATGCAACGAAATTGCCAATAAACAAGTCTACTCCTCCTCAACGGGTCTGGTTATGTGGATCATGTTGTGCCATTACCTTGTTTAGTATCATATCCTCCATGATGAAATTCTTCTCTCGGAGTGTCTTCCCATGCCTTCCCTATTCCTTTTACCCTATTTCTCCATCTAAAAGGGACACCTTCTTACTAGAGAGCATATAAAGGCCATTGTCTCATGTGTCCTGCTTTACCTCAAAAGAGTCTCTCTGCAGCAATTGAAGCTGTGCTAACATTTCCTCCATGAGTTGTAGTTCTATCTTTTCTAGAGTATTCACCTATTTACTAGAGTATTCTCTCTCTAATGTACTCATCCTATGCACTTGCAGGTAACGTACTGCCTAAAGTTCCTTGTCATATAATCATTGGGCCAGTTGCTTAGTAATTGGATTGGAAATACTCTAAAGGATAAATAAAACTTAAGCCGGGGTTGTCAGTTTCCTCTTGATCAGGTTAACAGCTAGAGACACTTTGGTTATGGACCTGCTATCCTACCTGTCTCAATTTAGTGAATTCTGGTCACTTACAGAATTTTTAGATGCAAATTAAAAAGTGTGGCGTATTTTCTATGAGTCAGCTCAATAGCCACAAGGGAATGGTTGTCTCTGCTGCTTAAAGTTCTCCACACTCATCAAATTGAGCTTTTAGTTTCTCTTTTTTGGGGTAGTTCAAGCACATTTTTGGTTTCTAAATGTCAACAAACGTTCCGATGCCTATTCTTCTGTGAGAAAATTTATATCTTATTCTTTAGAACGTGAATCCTTTGATGTGCAGACTTTTTCCCCTTAGTGAAATTTCTTCATCTGGAGGTGAGACAGAGAGCGAGGAAAGTGCGCTGGTGACATCAAGCTGTGATCGTTCCATTCGGCTATGGTGGGAGGTATGAGATTAGCTAGCACTTCCTGCTGAAATCTGTTTGAATGAGAGATGAGCCTGTGTAGAATGACATCTGGAAATTTTACTTCTGTTAAGGGATTTATGTTAATGAGAAGCTTAAGCAATTTGTTTAAGGGATTTATGTTAATGAGAAGCTTAAGCAATTTGTTCTCTTATTTGGCTTTGAATTTAGAAGAAGATAATTTGTTGACCTTTATCCATTTTGATTCATCATTTAGGTTATGACCTGTGGTAACTTAAGAATTAGGAATGAAGGCACCAGCAGTCCCGAACATTTTCAATTTGTTTTTCTGGTCTCTCAACTCTTGTTTTGGCGAATTGGGTCCTCAAACTATATACTTTTTTGTTCAAATTAGTCCTTCCATTAAAAAAATAAATGGAACTGCTGACGTGACTGTTTAGTTGCTGCTAAGTGTCACACTGACATCCCATGCGGTATCTTATATTTAAATTAAGAATTTAAAAAAAAAAGAAAATGAGAAAAAAATCATTTTTCAAGATTAGACAAAAAATCTGAAAAGGAAAAACTTGCCGGAATAGCCAATATAGAGGAGAAGGATCAGAAGCTTTCGCACACACTCTTGCTGGCCAATGGCAGCTGCGGCGCCACCCCTCACAGCGGCAGTCCTAGACAACGGCAAAGGTCACTGGACCTTCACTGGTGGCTGGGCTGCGCCATTGCCACTGCCTAGCTAGCACCTTCGTCTTTGTCTTCGTCTCTTCCAACGGGAAGCTCTCTCTCTCCCTTCCTCTCTGACTTCTGGTTTCTTTTCTTCTTCTTCTTTTCTTTTTTGGTCCTTCTCAGCAAATGGTTAGGAGGAACAGGATTTGGTGTTGACATGGATGTATATGGTTGACATGGCTCTGATGTGGTCTTCCACGTCAGCATGCCGTCCATTTATTTGACTGAAGTATTAACTTGAACAAAAAAACATATAGTTAACCAGCCCAATTGACCAAAAAAAGAAGTTCAGGGACTACTAACTCCTTTATCCCTAAAAATTATGTACAGTCTGTCATTCGTATGCTTCCTTTTCTCAGGGTGAATGCGAACTGTGTTTTAAAGGTCACATTGGCCCAGTTTGGACCCTGTCAGATAAATTAATAGGTGAAGGCAAGGATAGAGTATTGGCAAGTGGAGGTGATGATGGTGTGGTTCGACTTTGGTCCCTTTCAAGTTGGAAACATGAAGAACAGGCGTTAAAATCCACGTTTTATGGGCATGAGAGTCCAGTCAAGTTTATTTCAGTTGCTGGGTATGTGATTGTTTCTCGAAGAACTCCCCTGTGGCGTCTCTTCTATTTTGATGTTTTTGAGAAGGTTTAAGGAAATTTGGTCCTTGGCTTGTACATTCTGTTTTCAAATAATCTCTAGGTATGGAATAAAAGGCACATTGCACATTTATTAATTTCATTAAAGTTGGTCCTTGTCTTCCTTTTTTGTGATTGCCTTATATCAGAACATAACTTCAAAGTAAAGTTTAGCCCATCATGTTCTTGGTTCCCCATCTATAATCTAATTTTGCTTAGGGCATAGTAGAAAGACTAAGCCATGCTTCACCAAATGTTGGGCACATGCATCCTCTACTGCTGTGCACTATTAATCTTCAGTGACATGTGACTATCTAAGTACTCAAGATATTTTCTAAAGTTCTTATCCACAACTTTTTAGTTTTTCCACTGCCCTTTAACCAGAATCCCCATTAGAGAGTCACATTTTCTCACAGGAGCTTCTAAAATTCATCATTGACTTGTCCAAACCACCTCAAAATGAGAATCTCTCATCTTATTGAAGGGCATCAAATACACTATGTAATGTCTATCACATCTTTTCTTGGATATTCACATCCACTGAAGTCTTACCTTCCACTTTAATCATTCTGTGAACTTGTTAGAAGCCTCTTATTTTGGAAAATATAGAATGATATTGCTGATTTGTAGGCTTGATCATGAGGATTCAGTTTTATGTCAAAGTAATTCTCACAAGATATAGCAAATCACGAGTAGCGTGACCTCAGATTTACTGTCTGCTATGTCAGTTGTCACTATCAGTTCTACATTACCAACTTGCAAGCTACTTATCAAGTTCCTAAGTTTCTCAATTGTACTGTATTTCAAGTTGTCATATGTATTTGATCGTGTTTTATTTCTCAATGATATGAAGTCCTTGCACCGGGTATGCTGATATGAACATATGTTTATATTTTTCTTCCAGGCACTGTACTTCTCTTTTGGTGTCTATTTCAGGAGATTCTGAGGTACTTCTATCTTATTCTCTTGAAGAGTCTATGTATTTATTCTGTATACCAACATAAAATCAATAAATTGGTCTATGCATGTCAACAGATGATCACGACGTTGATAGAACTAATATTTGAGGAACTTACTCCAGTACATTAAAGTATTTGCACTTTCACAGCGTTCTGAACTTTTTCTCATTTTATTCTCACTAATTTTTCACAATTGCTTGCATCCCTGAGTAATTTCCATCAAGCGCCGTCATTGGATAAGCTCTTGAGGTATAAATTAGGAGAGATACTTCCACTGAGGGACTCTTCTTATTAAGGAGCATATAAATCAGAAAAAGCAAGATCATACAAATAGGCTCCACAAGTCCTAAGCATGTCTTCTGCCAGAAAGGAGGAATCTTTAGAATAAGCTGAAGTTATTGACGTCAGTATGGACATTTTTCCTTTGAATGGATTTATTGCGATCGTTTTGTTGTCCTGTAATGTTGGTTCTTAATGGGATATTGTTTTATCTTATCCTGACAGATGATTCTGATTTTCATGTTAGATAAGGGTTTGGGATGCAAATGCATTTCGTTCATCATGCTGCGTTGGAACGGCTTCTGTTTCTGGTGCACCTGTAAACGTGAAGTGCCATGAATCACTGCTCTATGTGGCTGCTGGTTCCCATGTTGCCATTATAGACTTAAGGACAATGCAAAGAGTTAGCACTGCAGCAACTTCCCAAAGAAGTTTGTATTCCTTTGGAATTATTCCTTCGAAGTCATTAATCTGTACGGGTGAGACTGGCAGGTTAGTTCTTTTCTCGTGGTAGAGAGATTTTTTGATGAGTTGCACTTGTTTGGTGTAGAATCATCCACACTGAGGGATCATGCTGCAAGTTGTCCAGAGTGCTTCGCTTTAGCAGTTGTTTCCTTTGATCCAATAATTTCCTTATAATAAGCAATCTACATATGTTTATCTTGATGGTGAGCTGTGGGATATGGGAAGCTAAAACAATTGAACATCCTCAGACCAATTAGAATGAACACAGATGCAATAAATTTAGGTTGTTGGGAAAGACCATACTTTTGTTCCTCTAAGAGTAAACAAAGTATGCAAAGACAAAGCACATTTACGTTCCTGATGCAAATTCTTTCACCCATTGAGTGAACATATGCAGCAATGTCACTTATTTTCCATTGACGTTGTCTTCCAATGAGTTGCGCAGGTACTCTGAGCTTATCTTTTTGTCGGCGAGAAAAACGTGTGATATGTTTAGGAGAGCAGTTGTTCCTTAAGATTTATAGATCGTTACCTACTTTACTGCAATAGGAAACAATGAACAAGAGTTTTCAATAGATAAGTGCATTCTTATGCCATATTTGTATATAATATCTGCAATAGTAGTCGGATCTATTCTGTTGTCCCTCTATTTAACCACCCAGGCTTTTTTTTTTGTGTTTTTGAGGTTGTGTGGGGGTGGGGTTGCTTAGCAGGGGCTGGGGCATTTATACCTGACGGTTTATTCCCAAAAGTGTCGGCAATTAATTGGGAATAAACTGTTAAAGACAAATATGGCAATGGGGATTCACAATCTCTTATATGGAAAATTTTCTGTTGATGGTTTGTTTTTAGTGCTCTGAAAGCAAGATGTTTGTGATGTTGCAGGGCGATGCTTTGGGATGTCAGAAAGAACCAGGGCCAAAGTAAATCGGCGCCAATAGCTGAGCTGGATGGGCATTTAGGTCCTGTGACACATTTGCACATGGATTCATACAAAATAGTTACAGGGGGCCCAGAAGATGAATATGTTAATGTTTGGGAAGCTGACACTGGTAATCGAGTGAACTCGTTAATTTGTGGCTGGGAAGGAGTGAGTTCCACCTCTGGATGTTCGGCCATTGCTGTGGATGGTTGCCGAATCGTTACTGCTGCTTGTGGCCCTGATAGTGGAGTTGTGCGCTTGAGGGACTTCACATTTGCAGACCACCCGATTTCACAATACTTGGATGAGTACACATCATAATTTGGCAACCAAATTCCTATTCGGACGATAATGCCTGAAGTGGTGATGTCGTAATCATATATATAGATACCTGTACGTGGAATGCTCCCATGTGAATGGAAAGTATAGTGAACTGTCATGCATCTTTTCCTGCATTCTTGCGTATTCAGCTGCACGTCCTTTTGCTTCATTTATATCTTGACCGCTGAATCCCCGTTGGTTTTACATGATGGATCTTTGGTAGACAAACTGGGGATGATATTCTCTCCACAAGTAAAGAAAAATTAAAAAGTACGAATTCGGTATTTCCCTGCCGCATCAGATAACGACATGATCTGTCCTTCTATGCCCGTTGTTGTATTTGACACCCGCAGTGGCCAGACAAAATTACCAAGACCTGCAATCCAACCTTGCGTCCTCCGCACGGAGTATTCAACGCCATGTACCAGAAGGATTTGGATTTCCACGTTTTAAAATTCAATTCATATGGATACAACGAATGTTTCTAATCCATCAGATGGGCTATATAGTACGTTCAAGCACCCCGAAGGAAAATCATCACTCTGCTTGGCTCTTCCCTTATGCCTATTAATGCATGATGGATCCTGATTCATCTCCAGAGACCACTAAGCATCCAGAGAAATGGGAAGCTTTTATTCAATATTGACAGGAAATTCTTAACATTCCAATTTGGTGAGAAACTTCTTTACATCACATCCAAGCCAAAAACTAGATTGTATCTGCTAACTTGTTGGCTGACTATTAAAACTCATCTTTTTTTGTGGGTTTCTGAGAGGTTCACAGAATGAACTGTAGCTCTCTTTCATGTAACTGTATACCGTCCCTGTTTGAAGAGCAGATAAAGGGGACGTCCCCTATTCCGTCGCAGAAGATCCCCGTGAATTCATCGTCACTTCCTTGTGGAGGTTGGTCTTTTGCCTCTTCCCCATCTGTGTCATCATCAGAGACGGTTGTATTCTTCTCGACCAATTCTCTAAACACTGAAGACCTGAGGAGTAGGCTAAGTGCTGTCGGCGAAGACGAAGACTTACTGCACGAGCTGACGGGTACTTTACTTTCGAATGTATCTTGCTTTCGAGGGATATTGGTTAAATAGTCATCCGTGAAAGGATTAGCCAGGAAGAATGAGGATTTAGTCTCCTCTACAGGGATGTAGTTGGTTGCTGATGGTGCTATCGAAGAATCTGTGAAGATCTGTTGTTCCGGTAAGATGAGTGATGAACCATTTGTTCCAGGCTTCAACCATCTGATGTAAGTACTCAAGTCAAAATTGGTCACAGCATTGATCCCCCTATATTCGATTGCAGCAATGTCATAGGCACGGGCTGCTTCCTCTTGAGTACCTTCATGATTAATATAATAAACATGAGAGAAAGTTCAAGTCTGTGTTTACACGCTGTCCTTCTCAATAACGGCTTGAAATAGGTTCTATCTGAAGAACGGTCCAACTGAGGAAATTTCTATTTTCTTCCTATGCAAGCAATAAGATTTGTTGAAGTTTAACTTACTGTAAGTGCCGAGGTAGAGGTACTTGTTTCCGAAGACTCTCCCAATCCTTGCTTCCCATCTACCGTTGTGATGGTGTCTGCACATTTTATTTTCACTTATGGCTTTAACAAATCCGTTTCCGTCAGTATTATCTCTTCAAAATGATTTGCTTGTCGTTGTTTAGAATTTACCTGGCAACTCCTCTATACTTGGATACGCCTCTTGAGAAGCCACTGCTCTTTCTGTCGAAAAAGAAAATCAACAGGATGTCAACTAGGCAACGAATGCAACACATTAATGTCCTTCATGTATAATCCAAACATGTGTCGACACTTACCTTCTTAAAGAGGCTAAGTATTCCTCTTTTGTTACAGTTTGCATAATCTCGATCTCCTTCTCATAATCTGATATCTGCCAAAGGTATCTCAATATTAGATCACATGCATCTTCCTGGAAGAAGAATTTAGCATCTAGAGCTGAAATAGAAGAATGTCGTGTACCGGAAAATTGGTGAAGGTCGATGTTCCCCAATACTTGAGTGCAGCCATATCATATGCTCTTGCTGCCGCTTCTTCATCATCATAAGCTCCTGAGACATTGATAAGAGAGGAAAAAGTTCAGTCTCTTTTTGTCACCTGAGAAGAACCGCATTGGAATAGAATAGTTTCTTTTGAGATAGCTTGGACTCACCTAGATAAACTGTTCAACCCCAACAAATTACAGAGGAATCCGACAGCCATGCAAATTCAATAAAACAAGAACACGTTATTGGGTTGAGAAAAGGTAATGATCAAGACGATTAATTCAATACAAGAAAGGAAAAAAAAAGGGAGAGAAAGATTAGACATACCTTGCTTCCCTTTCTTCTTTTGCGTTACATTCCAAGAGAGCTTGTCCCACAGGTGGGCTTCATACCGACCAGTCCATCTGTGCCTGTCATTTGTATTTCCATTTCCACTCAGCCATTTACACAATCTACCCATCAGGAAAAAGAAATCACGAATTCAAACAACTGAATTTATTCAAACCTGCTAACACCGCGAAATCTTGAACTTCTCTTCGGGGATGTCGCTGCAGCAGCAGATACTTGATCACCTAATTGCTGTGGTTGACTTTGGTCAGCAACCCGGCTGAGGTTGACCAAGGATGGGTCTCTGCGACGTCTTTTGATGCACCTAACAACGGGTGGTACGCCATCATCCGAGCACATGTGGCGCCTTCCCGTGTTCTCTTCTTTCTTCACTGTGGTCAACAATTCCATTGTTTCTCTTGTTTCTCTGTGACTCTTACCTTGTTGCAGTTGCTTTTGAACTTTCCTTGGCGGCTTGACCTGAAGGAGCCCATGCGGTCACGGAAGCTTATATAAGCAGTGGTTTTTTCGGTGTTATTACGATTTGTCTGTGGTGTTTCAACTGTTTTTCCAGTAGAAAACAAATCCAAAGATGATCACGAAGTAATGTGAGACAAGATTTAGTGTCCATACCCTGTCTTATAGAACAAAGACCTAAGAACCAAGGTGTCATTGTTTTGTGCCTCGCTTTATGCTGCAGATCGGTTGCCCAAGAAGCATGCAATGTTGACCAAAATTGTTATGCAAAGTCCTTTTAACTCCTGTGTATTTTGTAGATTTTTGTCAGCTTGTGGCTTTTTGTAAGTTCCGGCATGGACTGTCACATGCTTTTATGAAAAATCAGGATTGTATGCACCGGATACATGTTCAACTGTTAGGCCTGGACTCGTATATTAGGTTCGATCATAAATATAATTCTCCATATCCAGTGCAAACACAGTGGATGCACTTGCGGTGCATATTCAACTTCTATTAATTTGACACGGCAAAAGTACACTACAAGTGTCATAACTTGTGTACGGCGCTCACTTTAGTGCCATAACTTTTTTTGGATCACTTTAGTGCTAAAATTTTTGAAAAACGATCACTTAAGTGCCAACTCCGGTGCCGTACACAATTTTTCGCCGGAAATCTGACGTGGCATTTTTTTTATTAATTTCTGAAGCTGACGTGGCTCGTCGGAGTCTCGCCGGAGATTAGCACTTAAGTGATCGTTTTTCAAAAATTTTAGCACTTAAATGATTATTTTTAAAAAAATTTAGCACTTAAGTGATCGTTTTCAAAAATTTTAGCACTAAAGTGATCCAAAAAAAAGTTATGACACTTAAGTGATCGTTTTTCCTCCGACTTGGCACCAAAGTGATCCGAAAAAAAGTTATGGCACCAAAGTGAGCGCCGTACATAAGTTATGGCACTTATAGTGTTCTTTTGCCAATTTGACACAGCATTGTTAAGTGTTCTCGTCTGAAATTGTGTTCTAGCAGTTAAAATTTTGATTGGCAAACCAAACTACTATCGAATCCGCATTCTGCTTTGCCGTTTCGTGGGCCTGCAAGAGCAAGATTTAGGTGCACAAATCAATTAGGTGAGTAAATTAGTATTCTCGTTTTTGCTCATGATAAGGTTTCAAGTTTTAAAGGATATGAACGGGGAAAGAGAGAGGAAGCCTGCAAAGGCAGAGGAACACGGACTTTGGAACAAGAAGTCGAATATTGGAATGTTCAATCGAAAGAGACGGAACCCACCTAAAAAAAAAGTACTTCCTTTGGCGCTTTAGGGATGAGAAGACTCGGCAAAATGTTTTTACCGCTTTTTGTTCTGTTCGACAAGGTCCGGGATGGCTCGAGGCATGTGCCACGAGTCTTCTAAGCAACTTAACTTAACAGTGTGAACTCCTAACAGTTTCCTGGTTCTTTCATAGGACTCATCGTCTGGCGATGATGGATTAGTTTTCACTTCTGTTTGGGTTCGATGTTCGCAAGGTTTCAAAAGATCCTTGTCCTATGTTATCCGAATTGAGGAAAGAGTGTTCTTGTCTCCAGGAAGCTCTAAAATTATAGGCGATGTCTCCTATGTCCCCAGGTCAAGTGACTGATGATTTCACCAAGAATCATCCCGCAATCTTCGCTCTTGTATCCATCGACCCGTATTCGAGAAATGTACTCCTGGTATTTTGCAAAGAAAAGCAATGACAATCTCCAGCACCGAGAGAGAGAGAGACAGAGACAGAGAGATCATTAAGATGACCCCAGCTCCAGGAAAAATCATCTACAGAGACTATGAAAACTATTGGAATGCCCATTAAATAGCAGTATGACGTTGTCAGGAACAGGCCAGTTTAGGAAATGACAACTTTCCTGCGCTGATCGCCGTAATCGGGTTCGATACACCGCATTGCTTTTCTTCTGTTGGTCGAATAAAAACGCCTTGGGCTTTAGTTTGGGCCATCATGGGACACCCCGATGGTCGAGGTTGTTTTTTTCTTTTCATAATTTTGTTGACATCAAAAAAATAACCAATTTTGGTTATAATGGACAAGTAACAAATTTAGTCCATCATAATAGAGTTTGGTGAACAACTCATAGTCGACAACTTGAGAGCATCGACAAGTCTCCAAGAAGATATCAAATGTCAATTATCAATGAGAACCTTCGTTGGGGACGAAGTCATGACATTGATATGCAACTGATAGTTTTGGATATATACTTTATTTTAAATAAGTATTACTAGATAATATTTATTGGGTGGTTATGTTTAGTTGTGTAACTCGATAATTATTGTGTTGCTGTAACTTTTTATAATCTCAAGTAGGATTACGAAGTTATTTTTTTAAGTTCATTAACCGTTTGTAACCGTCAATTCTAGGTTTTAAATAGTCACATCTTATTTTTTGTATACTCCCTCCAATCAATCAAAGAATTCAACGTTCTCTTAAATTTATCTTTATTTTTACTTTTTCTCAATTTAAATGGATAGCTACGATTGCCTCTAGTCCTCTACCTTCAAAAATCTTGTCATTTATTTTCTTGTCCAAAATCAATCATATTATTTGTTGATTCACACGTCGATCCATGCATGTGTATATATATATTATGTGTATCAGAAGGAATTTCATCATTACCTTTTTGGTGAAACATTTTTTTGTCATGCCCATGGGACGCATCTGGTTGATTTGAGGAGACTACGGTGATAAGAACTGGAAATCAACAAGAGTCCAATATGGCTGTTGGCAAAAACAATCCAATGCCACAACTCGGCGACGAAGTTGTTGCACACTCTAAACCTTCAACATTAACCGAGCATAAGAAGGAGGTCAACACGAGGGTTAGATCTTCCCCGACACCTCATTGAAGAGTAGTCGATATAAGTTCCACCAAATCCTCATATATTGGCCACCATGAAAAGGTTATATGAAGAGCAACGAAACAATTAGGCTAGTAAGCCGAACATCATTAATACTATGAATAATGTTCTTTCGACTCTGGGATCATCCAATCAACACTAGTCAATTTAGTCGTTACAAGGTATGTTTCTACTCCCTCCTCATTTATTGATGCTAATAGTATTGGTCAAAACAACCAAATTGGTAATGATAATTTGCAAATTATATTGGTCAACATGCCGGTCAATTGCTAAATGAAGTAAATATAAGGCGAGTGGCTCCATTGATATTATCCAATGTGAATATTCTTATTGGGCCCGACATGCCAATTAACGTGCATAATCCGACAAGATCAGTATCACTGCCTATAGGGAAGAATGGTCAATTAAATCCACAATTGTACCTAGTACAGTTTGTCGAAGAAGTTCGATAACAATTGGGATTAGATGGAGGTGTTACCATATACGTTTATAGAAAACCACATCCAGAATAGGTTGACAATCAGCCTTTTCCAAAAGGCTTCAAAACCCCTGACTTTGTCATTTTTATTGGCGAAGATGAACAATCGATCATCGAATACATTGGTCGATTTATAGCCTTATGTTAGGAAGTAGGGGCAGACGAGTTTTTAAGACTTCGGTTATATGCTGTCTTTGTCGAAAATTGCACTTAACATTATCCTCAGATGCTGTCGTAAATAATATTCAGAATTTAATATTAATTTTGGTTTTTGACGGAAAATATAAAAGTGGCTGTCTAGAAAGGCTTGAAGCCCATTAAAAACAGGTTGCAGCCCAATTGCAACTTTTTAGAGAAGCATAATTCCATCCGCTGACTTGGATTTTATTGAATACGAATCTTGTCGCGCCGTGGAATGAAGTTTAATGAATTGGAAAATTACACAAAATCTCCAAAATTATGAAATAGTGCATGCTTGCTCTCGAACTTCCAACATTTACAAAATACCCCATGAACTTTTATTTATTTACAATTATCAACTATCTGTTTTTTTTTCTGCTAGCGTGTGTAATGTACATGACTTCGTGGGGTAAAAGTTATCTCTCTTTTACCTTTAGAGTGCGTTTGTTTGAGAAAAAGTATTTTTCAGGAATCCGTTTTCCGGATTTTCACCCCGTTTGATTCGCCGAAAATGGTAAGTCAATTGAAAACACTTTTCGATCATGAAAAATATTCATGTATAAAATTAGGAAAGTGAATTCCCTAATCTAAGAAGGTGAAAACACTTTCTGGAATTACTCATCTTGAATTTGTTAATATTTTTTTTTCTATTTCTTTCTAAGAAAGAAAACATTCATGTATTTTCTTTTCTTTCTAAGAATAATTTAAAAATAAAAAATAATTTTAAAAATACAAATTTTTTTTGAAAATTTTCACCATCAGATTTTCCTCACCAAACAACTGAAAGTAATTTTCAAGCCTTTTTCAGGTTTTAGCCAAACACCAAAAAATAAACTCATTTTCTGGAAAATATTTTCCAGAAATGATCCATTTTCCGCAAAACAAACACACCCTTAATTGCTTTGAAAAATGAAAAGATATAGACAATAGGAGAACTAAAGTAACTCAAATACTAATAACAGAAGAAAAAAATGAATACTAGTATTGGATAGTAAAAATTTGTTAAATTTTAATAAACATGGCCACTTGAATAGAACTAAAAAAGATATTTTAATAAAAATACAAAAAATTAAATAAAAGGGAAACGTCTCAACATTAGAATGGTCACGTGACGATAATTGGTTACTCATCACATATATTTAGATTGGCAATTCAGAGATGAAGGAATACTGCAGATGTGTGAAAGGAGTTACAATAAGAATGTGATAGATTACAACTTACAATTTAGGTTTTTAGGGTTACAGTGATTTTCTGGACAAAAATGTCCCTTGAAAAGACTAGGATCGCGCATATGATGAGCATATGATTTTCGGTAGTGATTAGGGAAACTGTGAGAAATATATGCCAAGAAGAATTTTCATAATTTTTCCTAATAATAACCATCGTCGTACTAAACGCTAGGGGTATGCAAAAGGAACCGCCTTGACCGAACGGAACCGAACCGGCTGATTCTGGGTGGTTCCCGAGAGTACCAGTCCGATTTTCAGTCCCATGTGTGGAATTGCCAATTCGGACCGGACCGGACTAGATCGATTTTTTTTTTAAAATTCCTCACAAATTCATAAAATGCCCTAAGCACCCACAACTCTTACCCCTTCCTTTGTCTACGAGCTCATTTTTAAGCGTGGGGATCAATTACTTTGCCCGGAACGGTGTCGTTTCGATAGCCCGCGCGATGGGCCCTACTCATTTTGTGTTAACACATACGGATCCTTCTCGCAAGGATCTTGCAATGAATCATGGACTGTGGACTACATGCTTAAAAAATAAAAAACAAAACACGCCACCGGTTCCAAGTCGAGGCAGTCCGGTTCTCGATTCTTAGATGGAAACCGGACCGCCCCGAACCGAACGCCATTGCTAAAACGCGAGCCCACCCCACCCTCCTCCCTGCCCCCCATTGGCGCCACTACCGTATAAAAGCCCTCCCTCTCTCGCTCTCTCTCGTCTCTCGGTCTCTGTGCCTTGTCGCGCGCTTCCACTTCCGTCCTCCCGCCGGAGCTTCGAATAGAGAGAGCTGCGACGCCATGTCGGACGGTCACCTCTTCAACAACATCTCTCTCGGTGGCCGTGGAGGCTCTGTAAGTTCCCCCTCCCCCCCAATCTCCGTCCACCTCGCTCGACGCCTCTCTCCGGCTCCTTTCTCTTTGTTCGGTTGGGGGAGGGCGGCGATTTCTCGGACTTCGGGGTCGCGGCGCCTCTTTCTTCGGTTCTGATTCGATCTCGCGAAACCCTAGCTTGTTCGAATTGGGAAAGTGTAAGCGTGTCGCGCCGCGGCGTTCGGCGGCCGTCCGTAAACGGGAGGACGATTTTTGCGGCTTCTGGGTATTGCCGCCGCTGTCCATCGCCGCCGTCGAAAGGCTAAATCGATGGCGTTTTTTTTTTTTTGTGGATTTTTTCTCGTTTGGAGATGATGGTCTGGTCGAGTTGAGTTTTTTCGGTTGGCCCTGTTGGTGTTGTTCCGGTGGCTCGGAGGAATTTTGGTAGAAAGTGTCTCGTTTTCGTGCATTGGCTCGAAACCCTAATCTGGCCCCTTGCCCTGCCCTGCCCTGCGGCTGTGTCGAGTTCTGGGCGTAGCCTCGTTTCTGAAGTTGTCCTGAATTCTTTTTGCCTCGTTCTGAGAAGAGTGGGATTAATACTTTGGCGGGGCGAAAGCTGCTTTTTTGGTTCTTACCCAATAGTGTAACCCTAGGTCCCTTATTGAGGTTTCGATCTGCGTTGCAGAACCCTGGGCAGATAAAGATTTTTTCGGGAGGGATTTCGTGGAGGAGACAAGGAGGTGGCAAAGCAGTTGAAGTGGATAAATCTGACATTGTCGGGGTGACCTGGACGAAGGTGCCGAGGTCGAATCAATTAGGTGTTCGAACCAAAGATGGCTTATATTATAAGTTCACTGGATTCCGAGACCAGGTATCATTGCATTTCTTCTCTTTGAAATTGTTCGCGTAGGCTCATAAAGCCTGGAAATGAACCGGCATAATTGAGAACTCCTTTTGGCAGGATGTTGCTAGTTTGACCACTTTTTTCCAAAGTACCTGCGGGATAACTCCGGAGGAGAAACAGCTTTCTGTTAGTGGCCGGAATTGGGGAGAAGTTGATTTGAGTGGTCAGTGATCGCCACTTTTCCTATTTCAAGCAAATGTCTATGATGTTCCCCACTTGACAGAATTGCTATGGCTTCATTGTTTATCTGCATGTCGTTGATTTGTTTTTATTGAAGAAAAATTTTCATTTACCAACGATCAGCATCTCTCTTTTTGTGTAATAGGCTCTAATGTAATTCAAATTGCAATGTTGAGATGTCTCAACGATTAACGTGATTAAGCGAAGTTCCAACTTTGTCAGTTTTTCTTCTCTATGAGGGAATAGACAACATGGCATCCACAATCCTATCGTTGTATCGTTCAGTCTTACCTTCGGATCTCCAAGATTGTCTTCTGTGTGTGTGTGTATAAATTGTTGATAAACATCAATAGTCTTTCCATGATGTCAATTATAAAGAAGAGTGTAGTTTCTTGTTGATATTGTCTTCCAAATAGGCATCATCTAATCTAGATTCCCATTGTCGATAGCAATGTTTTATTTGATAAGGAACTCTGGTTTCCTTTTCTTGCCTTCCTGTCTTTTCACCTTTGCCTTTTTTTTCTAATGAAGGCCGATGCTTTGTAAAGAACTAAGTGATAAAGAGAAATGCAGCCAAATAGTATGTAGATCACAATGTTAAAAATTCTGCTTATTGGCTTTATCATAACATAAAGCAGAACTGCCTTGTAAGTTAATTATGATTTGGTTGATTTTCTAAAAATCCAGCTGTGTCATTTGAGGCCATCTGATATGTCATTCTGTAATCAGTGCACCTTCGAGGTTTCGATGCTACCTTGCGAGAATTTATCATGGGTTTATTTATTTACTGTATCCAAGACAAGAAAATCCATTTTGTTCAATGAATGACCTGTATAACGTCACTTGCCATTAACAGGTAATATGCTGACATTTCTTGTGGGCTCAAGACAAGCATTTGAGGTATCTCTGGCAGATGTCTCACAAACACAGCTTCAAGGAAAGAATGATGTCATTTTGGAGTTTCATGTTGATGATACAACTGGGGCTAATGAGGTCCGCTTACTAATTTTAAGGTTTGAGTTACGCTCCTGCTTGATTTTTATTTTACTGAGACGATGTGTCTTGAAACTACAGAAAGATTCTGTGATGGAAATTACATTTCATGTGCCCAACTCCAACACCCAATTCGTTGGTGATGAAAATCGTCCTCCTGCTCAGGTTAGTTTATTCCTGATTTGTGGAGAGCATATGAAGTTTAATGACCTTCATTGCTATTAAGCAGTTTACTTCCATCATGATTTGCTGCCTTGTTATGTTAGGTTTTTCGCGACAGAATCATGTCGGTGGCAGATGTTGGGGCTGGAGGTGAAGATGCTGTTGTTACATTTGAGGGAATTGCCATTCTTACTCCAAGGTAGACAGCACATGTCATAAACTGCTCTACTTTAAAATCTCTTCTTGAACATGTTACTGATACGGCAACCCAAAAAAAAAAAAAAACATGTTAGTGATACGTGCCATATGCTGGCTTCTTTTTTAAACATCTGGTTAATGGAGATTTTAAAACTTACAGGGGTCGCTACAGTGTAGAACTTCACCTGTCATTCTTGCGACTTCAAGGACAGGCAAATGACTTCAAAATTCAGTACAGCAGCGTTGTTCGCTTATTTTTGCTACCAAAGGTATGTAGAGCATATGTACTGATTTTGCAACAGTTTTTACATGTTCTTGTAATGAATAAATTTTTGATAGCATGGTTGCACAATTATTTATTTTTTTGAAAGCAATATGTTTATGTTTGTTCACCATGTTCTTCTCCAAGAAACAATGGATTGATAAAGGTAATATTAAATAACTGGGAACTAATACAGAATTTTCTTTTTTGGGTTCAGTCTAACCAACCGCATACATTTGTTGTCATCACTCTTGATCCACCAATTCGCAAAGGGCAAACTTTGTATCCACATATTGTGATGCAGGTACTTAACATTTGAATTATCAGCAGCTTTCTTGTTGCTAGTTTTCATGCTAACGACGTGGGTTGTTTGCTGATGTTCACAGTTTGAAACCGACTATGTGGTTCAAAGCACATTGTCTATGAATGATGATTTATTCAACACGAAGTACAAGGACAAGCTGGAACCATCTTATAAGGTATTACTCTGTGGAGATGAGGTTATATGGCATTCTCTTGATAACTTTTGGTATTATCTTTCCAATTCTTTCTCATGTATATGGTCCGTTTCATAGGGACTCATTCATGAAGTGTTCACCACCATCTTGCGTGGTTTATCCGGTGCCAAAGTCACGAAACCAGGAAAGTTCCGTAGTTCTCAAGATGGTTATGCAGTTAAATCATCACTCAAAGCTGAAGATGGAGTCCTGTACCCACTCGAGAAAAGCTTCTTCTTTTTACCCAAGCCTCCTACCTTGATCCTTCACGAGGAGGTGTGCTTTAATGAATTTTGTGCGTTATTTTGATTGAATTCATGGTGCCACAATCAACATCAATGTAAGTATTACTCTTGTGGATGTACTCCCCTTCTGACCTCTTTCAATTTTCTTTCTTCATAGATTGATTATGTGGAATTTGAGAGGCATGCTGCTGGGGGCTCGAATATGCACTATTTTGATCTTTTAGTGAGATTGAAAACTGAACAAGAACATCTCTTTCGGAATATCCAGAGGAATGAATACCATAATCTTTTTAACTTCATCAGGTGTGGATATGGACATCCTTTTCATATTATAAAGCCTTTTCTGGATGAGTTTTTATCTTGATTGTCTTAAACATGCAGTGGGAAGGGGATGAAGATCATGAACTTGGGAGAGCAGGCCACTGATGGAGTAGCACGTGTTCTTCAGGATGACGATGATGATCCAGTTGATTTCCATCTTGAGCGCATTAGGAATGAAGCCGGTGGAGACGAAAGTGATGAAGAGGTGGGTGTTCTTTTTTTGCATGGATTTGACCCTGATTGGGATGTTAATCTCATAGGAGGATATCCGTAGTTTCCTGCATTCCTTCTTGGCTGCATATTCCTGCCTATATTATATTGAGATTCAGTTTAATTCTAAGGAATTGGACTTTTTTTCCATATGCTGATGGATGTGAATCTCCATGTGATTCTGTTGTGTCCAATTTCCTACAAATATTATTTCCATTGGATGTTAAAATTGCTTGATATTGTACGTTCTGCAGGATGAAGATTTTGTCGTTGATAAGGATGATGGAGGATCTCCTACTGATGATTCTGGAGACGAAGAGTCCGATGCCAGTGAAAGTGGAGATGAGAAGGAGGCATGACTTTTTCTCTGTAAGATGTTATAGTCACGGAGATCATGTAGTTGTATCTCTAACAACATATTCTTAATTTCAGAAGTTCGGGAAAAAGGAATCTCGAAAAGAAGTCAAAGCATCATCGAGTAAGAAGAAAGCAAAAGCTGGAGATGAAGATGGGTCAAAGAAGAAGAAACAGAAGAAGAAAGATCCTAATGCACCAAAAAAGGCTATGTCTGGCTATAACTTTTTCTTGCAGATGGAAAGCGAGGTTCGTTTCATGACTTACATTATGTTGTCATTCACTACTTTTGGGACAGTTTGTATGAATCGATTTGGTTATGTCTACGAGGAAGGAATGCTAAGGTGAATGGCTTGCCCTATTTCATCCAAATAAGTAGTGATAATCTGTTTGCAAAATTGGGGCAGTGCAAGGTGGACTAGACAATGCTTCGGTGGCTGTTTCATTTTATTTCCATGTTTTGCTTAGTGATTTGGGAAATGTTTATCCTCCTCTTAGTTTTTTGTTCTCTCTCTCTCTCTCTCTCTCTCTCTCTCTCACACACACACACACACAGAATTTGCGACTAACATAGTTGATGTTGCAGAAAATGAAGAGAAGTAATCCTGGGCTTTCCTTTGGGGATGTATCGAGAGAAATTGCGGATAAGTGGAGGGGCATGTCAGGTATGTGTTATTACTGCTTCTTGAGGTTGCGATTGTTCTGAAAGTGATCTTGATTTGATGACGGTTAATGATTCTATTCTTTTCTTAAAATTGCAGCGGAGGAGAAAGAGCCATTTGTAGCAAAAGCCGCTGCGGATAAAAAACGTTACCAAGAAGAGCTAAGCGGTTATAAGAGTACTTCACAAGCCATGAATGTAGATTCAGACTGATGAGGGAAACTCGAGCACTCTCTTGAGCTCATGACGCTAGTATTTTCTCACATGTAGATGTAGTAGCCCTCGTGCGGTGAACAAGTTGTACCAGCTGTTATGTTGGATGTGTTCCGTCATAGCCTGCTATAGTGAATATCTACTGAAATTGAAATCCATATGTCGTAATGTTTATGCCGCACTGGTAGCCAGTAATTCTGAGGAACGACCATTGGGTGCTCAAGGGTTGCCACATATGGCTTATGCATTAATCTTATTCTTAGGCATGAGCCTTTTTCTACATAGATTGTATATCAATGAAGTGTCCCCTTTTTTTCTTTTGTTTTTACGAACGGGTCTGAGGTCATCTAAGCACCCGACTGTACGTCTTCGAGCTGCGACTATCTACCATTAATTGTGGTAATCTCTAGGTTCCGCCCACGTCAGGCAGGTATCCGACACAAATAGGGTAGTGATAGAAGCAGCACAGGTTCGGGTGAATGAATATTTCTGGCCAAGGAAGAAAACATCTTGTTAGGCTACAGTCTTAACAGAACAAATTCTAGGAAATCATGCCTAGTCTTTGCATCGAATTGTTGACGGTGGATGCATGTATACCCTCGCCAATTGGATCGCTGTCGGACCTTCAAGATCACGAGTGTCTCCTCTGCTTTTAGCACTCGTGCCGCAAACATTAAGTCGAGCATGTGGCGATTCGGACTTTTCATAAGCGGAATGTCGGGATTGATGTACGAAGGGTCCCCTTTTCGTTTTCACGTGAGGACAGGATGCGCCGTGACCGAAAGAGACGTCTCTGCGCAATGGGAAGGAGTCACATTTTTAAAGCAAATTCCTCCGCACACTTATTCCCCTACTTTCGACTAAATTTAGCAAAAATTCTTCCTTACCATGGTTATTGTAGCCCTCGGTACTTCTATTACTTCTCTAGCAATTCACTTCTTTATTCCTCCTCCCTTAGGCACCCAAGAGACTCATCTCGTATCGCTATTCTTTAAGCTCATTTGCTTAGCTCAAAAGAGAAAAAAGGGTCTCATATCTAAAAGGCCTAGCTATAACTATAACGGATTTATTCTGTGCCGACCTGACTATAATCTATTGCCGGTTTGTCGTTCTTGAATAAAATATAGGATTATAAAGATGCTTTAGTCAAAAATGCGCAAATTAAAGATTGATCTGAAATCTATGGAAAGATTAAAGCCTACAGGTCAAGGGTTTAGAGTTGTCTCAGCATAGTGGAAATCTTCATCTAGAGGACAAACGACCTACCTAACCGAATCAAATGTCAGAATTTCACACGTAGTCGTGACAAATAGACTCCCCCTTCATTGGGAAAAAGCTGGTTCCAACAGTACTAAAAGTGCCAAAGTGCAGCATCATAAGCGCTAAAAACGAATTGGGGCCTTACCAAGTCGATTGGTATTTTAAAGTACGGCCATTCTGATTTTTAAGGGGAGGCAGTTTAATAGAAAACTTTAAATTAGGCTACTATAAAGATTTGCCAGCATCAACTTTCAAGATTTGTACAGACCAACCAAGACAGCACATAAGCCTCTCCTGCTTTTCAGCAATTTGTACAGTTCTAAATATCATTTTCGCCAACAAATCCCTTCTTCGGGCGCCGGTTAGGATGATTTCCCTGACCGATGTCTACCATGCCGTGGCAGCTACGGTCCCTTTATACGTCGCGATGATTCTAGCATTTATATCAGTTCGGTTTTGGAAGCTCTTCACGCCAGACCAATGTGCCGGAATAAATAAGTTTGTGGCGAAATTTTCCATACCACTGTTGTCGTTCCAAGT
This sequence comes from Syzygium jambos, assembly GCA_031216235.1. NCBI lineage: Eukaryota > Viridiplantae > Streptophyta > Magnoliopsida > Myrtales > Myrtaceae > Syzygium > Syzygium jambos. Next base: position 19,631,494 of record CM062228.1, read on the forward strand.
GATCTCATCCACCAATCTATACAAGATGAATCTCAGGCTCGTCCTAGCGGATTTCGCACAGAAGATCCTCACGATTTTGATATTGGGAGGGGTGGCGAAGTTCCGCTCCGGGGGTGGGTTGAGGTGGATCATAACCGGTGTCTCTCTGTCCACGCTGCCAAACACCCTAATCCTGGGGATTCCAATGTTGAGGGCTATGTATGGAGATGAGGCAGCTTCACTCGTTGCTCAGATAGTCTTCTTACAAAGCATACTTTGGTACAATCTGTTGCTATTCCTATTCGAGCTCAATGCAACAAATGCAGCCTCAGTTACACCCTCATCAGAAGCCACAGGTGAAGCATTCACAATTCGCTTGTATTCAAGACAATAGATTTTAAAAAAGAATACCATGAGATTGCCAGCTACAGCCAAGTGGGGCCTAACGTAATCAATTCATGTTTCTCTTATTTTATCATGTTATAGCATTCCTTTTTCTTTTTAGAGTGACATACCTTCTTATCAAGTTTGCTACTATTAAGGAGTCTGCTTTTCTGGTTAAAGGGGTTATGGTTACCACAGAGGAGGATGCAACAAAAGATGGAGGAGGTGAGTTGAAGTTGAGAAATGGAAGAAAGTACGAGATTTTGCTCATTTTTCTCAAAGTAGGGAAGAATCTCATGAGAAACCCTAATACGTATGCTACTTTTATGGGCGTGATCTGGGCAAGCATCCATTTCAGGTGAACCTGCATAAGCTTGCTCACAAAAGAATCCCACCAGTTGTTTTCGTTTTCTTTATTTCGTCGGTAATCATTATTAGCACTCACAGTCTTGAGTGTTCCTGCCAGATGGGGTGTTGAATTGCCAGCAATTGTTAATAGCTCGATACAGATACTCTCACAGGGAGGACTCGGAATGGCCATGTTCAGCTTAGGTACTAATTTTAGACCCAATTAGTGCTTCTGCTTGCTAAAAGAAAACATTCTCCTGACTCTTCTTGCATATCGCTTCACTCAATAGGTCTTTTCATGGCATCACAGACTCGAATAGTCGCTTGTGGTGCTCGGTTGGCTGCGGTGGCCATGGCTGCCAAGTTTGTCGCTGGGCCAGGCCTAATGGCCATCTCCTCCTTTGCTGTCGGACTCAGGGAAACCATACTGAAAGTGGCAATTGTGCAGGTAACTTGTCACTGGTATTTGTCACGTTGATCTTTTGGAGAATGTTTCCTCGATTCGAAGGAATTAAAGAGATGGCTAATTGGTGAACGTGTGGTGCAGGCGGCTCTACCCCAAGGAATTGTTCCCTTTGTTTTCGCCAAAGAGTACAATGTATATCCAGAAATCGTGAGCACAGGGTAGCTAATTAGTTTATGTATTCAAGACATTGTTTTGGCTATAACTTTAGAATGATCTGTTTTTTCCTTCTCTTTTGACAGGGTGGTCTTTGGAATGCTCATTGCCATGCCAATATCATTGGTTTACTATCTCTTGCTGTCTCTGTAGAATTTGCCAGAGTATAATTGTTCTGCAACAAGGCAAGCTATGCAGCAAGATTTGCAGATGCAGATAAAGGGAGCCTCATAACTAATTCAAGAGCATTGATGATTCAAGCAGTTTAAAACTCCTGTATAAGACATAACTTAAGAGTAGGATGCACGTAGGAACATAAAAAGAGGGAAAAAAAAAATCAAATTGTGAAGCGAAAGGAAAACTTGTTACATGGACCGAGTTCATGTAAATCCGATTACTGCCGGTTCGAGATTTACCGATTCTTAGAGTACATACTTGTTACACGCACATGAACTCCATACATGTTGTTGTAATATCTCTAGGAGCAACAAGAATTACCAATATATCATCTTAGAATGCAGCAATATTTTTTTTTCTTGGTGTTATTTTGTGGATCAAGATCTAAATTCTTGAACTTAAGTACGTATATATTCTACATGTAAGATAATTGAATGTTTGCTAGATTGCGTTTAGAAAAAAGAGAATACAATCTTACTGAGACATACCTTTGAGGTAATTGAAAAGGGTATAATTTCGCGAAACTCAACTAGCTCATAAGTACGAAGAAATTAAAATGCGTAATGGATTACAAAACGCCTAATATGAACGATGGATTCACATTCCTATTCCAAGTAGATATCATAAGTTAAGTTAGTAAGACGAAAAAACTTAAAATCGTGATTGACTGAGTACTTATTCTATCTACTGCCAATCATGAAAACATTTCTCACGTATATGGCCTGAGTGATCATGGCACATGGAAATAGATTTATCCGCCGGTGATGGATAAACGAAAAATAATAACCTTCACCTATCATCAGATTATATATGTTCATCGAACCGTGATATTATCTCCGATATGACCCCATCCCGCCTTGCGAAACCAAAGTCGAGACGATGCAATGCAAAAGGGACTAAAGATCTTCATCTTCTTCCAAGCAAGAGATGCTGGGGAAGATGTTGCTGTTCCTGCGCCCCCTAACGTTGGAGCAGTATGAGGTTGTCTCTTTTCCTTTCGCTGTCAGATTCAAAGTTATGTCCTTCATCAATATATCTCGGCAGGGATGCCTCTCGCTGCACGCGAACTCCACCGCCACTTTCGCACGGGATATCCCGTTCACTTGAGAATACGTCACATTGCTTATTTCTACCGCTGATGTCTGCAAAACGCAAGATATTTGTTCTTACGCCGCCAATTATGTGGGAGTGCTTATCATTCACGCGTACATTATACTTAGAAAGTGAAAATTAAGAACGAGCGGAGTACGGCGACGACGTGCTCACCTGATTCTTGCAATCCTGGTGGTCGCAATAGAATTGGTCGATGATGATGGGATGGGACGAATTACTAACCGTGATGCGCTCGAATACAATGTCCCTCGCGTAGCCTTTCCCTCCCTGCATAACAATGTCGATCGCAACAGATTCATGAAAATCGGTACTACCTAGCCATTAGAAAGTTTCGATCCCGGGTTATCTACCTTCGCGAACGCATACATTAGAAGATCAAATTACCTGCCATGTCTTTATTCTAACTCCATTAGAAGTTCCCACGAAGTGAACATCCCTAACGCGCACGTCCTCGACGGTCTCGCACGATCCATGCTTTCCTAGACTTCCAATGCTACAACACAAGTAAAAACAAACAAGAACCCACTTCAGAATTCCACAAAAGAAACTAACGACTGAAGACCCATGAATCCAGTTTTTCCTAGTTTCTGTTCTTGATCCTACGTACCTTACTCCATGGCCCGGGCCGCAGGTGATTCGGCTGATGTCGAGATGTGCCGAACCGTTACCGATCGATATACAGTCGTCGCCTGCATCAATTCAAACACAATGAAGATAGAAACGTGAGCAAAGACAACCGAGGATTCAATTGAGAATGAGCATGAATCGCGCGAGATTTTGTGAGACCACTGTCAATCGTTCTGAAAGCTTAAGCCGTTAGACGAAGGCGCGGTTTAATATTTAGTTATTCTAACAAATCGAATGTTTACGTGCCTGTTCCAATGCGACAGTCACGAATCCGGATGTGCCGAGAGCGTTGGACGTGGATACCGTCGGTGTTGGGACTGTGCCACGGGGACGAGATGGTGAGGTTGGCGGCGCGCACACGTGTCGACCTCTCGATGGCGATGTGCATCTGCGGGCTGTCCTTGAACGTCAAGTCGCTCAAGCGTACCTCGCTGCACTTGTCTATTACAAGCCCCTGGAAAAAAAAACAAAAGAAAATACGCGTAAAAAATAAAAGAAATCGAATTTTTTTTTTCCTTTTTTTTGGGTGCATTATTTAGTAATACAACATAAATTCAGGGCTAGAGAAAAGTGTTTGCTCACTGTTGGTTTCTTGCCGCAGCCCTGCAAAGAGGAGAAAAAGAAAACTTAAAAATTGGACTTAGGAGGCCGATATAATAATAATAATAGTAATAATAATAATAATTGATTAAATGAGTTAAGGTCGGAACTTACGACGTGGCGATGGCGACAGAGGGAGTGGTCCCACCACTCGGAGCCGTTACCGTCGATGGCGCCGGATCCAAGGACGGAGAGGCCGTCCACGTCACCGATCATTATCCAATGCCGGCAACTTTTCTTGTCGCACTCCTTCCATGCCGACGGATCGCCGGGCGCCGCCAGCGTACCATCGATCTGGAAAAACAAAAAAGAGCGCACGATTGTTTTGGGCCTGTGTCTGAGAATACTACAGACACTGAACAGCCACGTTCATCGGTAATTCGAAATTTATAGAACAATCGGTTGCCAAGTTCTAAAAATAATCTTTCACGGTATCGGAACAGGAAGTTCTAATCCAAGTCTTTGCAGGCTCGTGCTTTCCCTTCTCTGTTATATGTTGTCACGCTTCAATTCCTAGGCAAAAGTCGAACTTACACGTGACGGAATAAATAAGTATTTAAAACGACGACTTCATGTAATTGTTACGCTCACGAAACTTTACGGGTTGCGAAGAATTTGTTCGGAATAATATGTGCGATCTTATGTAATTTCGATGTAGACAAATAATGTGGATCTTAATGCACATGGAGCAACGGTTCATGTAATCAAATTTTTCGCAGAAGTCATGGACTTGGGTCGGCTGGCCGACGATGACGATATTTTCTTTGAGTACCTGAATAGTGAGATTTTGGGAATTGCAAGGACCCCGCAATACCAAAGGTTGGAGCAAGTACGTCTTGTTCCGAGGAATGTGCATGGTGGGCACGCTCGCCTTAGATTCGCATGCATCGTTCCAAGCCTTCTTGAATGCCTGAGATCGACCAAAACTTATTCGCATCATGCTCTACCTAGTGAGCGAATCCAAATATTGAAGGAAAAACCCATTTAGTACCTTGGCATCGTCGGTCCGACCGTCGCCCACGGCGCCGTACTCGATGACGTCGAAGAATTTCTTGCCGTCGTCGACCGGGAGTGGAGAACCGATCGACGCGCAAACTCGAGCCAAAACGAAGAGGCAAAGCAGAATTCTGGCCATGGCGGCGGGTAATGCTGCTAGTGTTGCCATCGCGTTGCGAGTCGACGAAGAAGGTCGAAACTGCTCGTCTATGGCTCCAACATTTAATTTAAATATATATATTGGTCCTGTTAATCTAAGTTCAATTCGGATTGTGTCCGACTAGAGTCCTTATCGAGCTAGGTATGTCATGTGCATACGCTAATACAGATCGAGGAATGCTGCCCCGAATAAGGACTCGCAATCCCCTAAATTTCGAAGCTATTTTGACCAGCTGTCGTGATAATTATTAGTATTAAGGATTCACCTTCTTTTTTCTTTTTGAATGATAGACTACGAATTATCGCTTGTCATTAGAAATGGCATTCAATTCAATTAATCAATATCAACTTTGGATAAAAGATAAACCCGAAAAGTAGTTTCAATATCAAATTTCTTATTTAAGTTACTCATTTCCATTTGACTTCGAAGACCAACCCCTCATCTTCTAAACCTGAAATTGGAAGTCTAATTTTCTTTTTCTTTTCAGTACTTGTGCACGTACACGTATGTATATCCCTTTATCATCAATAACATCTCTCTCTCTCTCTCTCTCTCTCTCTCTCTCTCTCTCTCTCTCTCTCTCTATATATATATATATATATATATATATATATATATATATATATTTAACAGCTGAAATTAACTTATTTTGCACCCGCCATGATGTGTTTGCAGACGCTATCATAACAACTGTAATTCGAACTCCTACTCACAAATAAGAAGATTGATTTACACCGAAAACAGGTTTATAGCTCGGATAAGTTAAGCTATAAGCGCTACATGACGACTACAAATCCTGAAACTCAGACTATGATGCGAAAAACTTCATCGCTCTCGTCGAGCCCTAAGTCTAGAAGCTGCAACCTTGTACCCATGCTCATGTCTCAAGCCATGTCAAGGTTCCCATTACGAGAAATTTGCCCGGGAGTTCCCCCGGTGATGGGGCAAGGTACGTGATTTTCTTCCTGCAACAGTTAACAAGTCCAAATTAGGAGGGAGGAAAGTACACTTGTAAATGGATGGCTTGGACTTGAAACAATGAGATTCGAACCTCGGTATGTCAACGTCCGTCACGTAGATAAATCCAGCAACATTACTGCATCCACAGATGTCGAAAGCAAGTCAGTCTTACATAGAATCCTCCTCCAAACCCCTCCTCCACCACAAGGAAGATAACATTAGACTCCACAGAATTTACGGCAACGGCATTCTCAAGAAGCTTAACATCATCCACAAGACAACCGATAGTTACCTCGAAACAATCTGATCCGGTTCTGTGGCAAATGAAACAGCAAGAACCACATGGAGTAGATCCCGGTTGATATTCACAGGGGCTAGTCTCAGAGGGTCAGCAACAGGCTTTGCACCAATAGGTAAAGCAGAATGCGGAGCTTGTGGACCACCACCAATTCGATAAATGAACAAATCGCTGAAATTTGCAATGTTTGCGTGTGGAGATAGATCATTTGTCAGGCCATAGAAATACTCCTGGAGGTTATCACCAATTCCATCACCATCATAGAGAAATAATGAAAGAAAATTAGAGAAGGATGATGTACTTCCACTGGACTCATAAAATAAACAACAACATCAAACATGATTTGGTAATTAACCACGATTTGCATTAAAAAGGACCCAATAACTGGCGTATGGAGCGCTTCCTTTGGAGGAAGCTCCTACTATCTACATGCTGAGGCTTGCAATAGTTCACCAGTTTGCCTAGGAGTATTTTTACCTTGATTTCATCAAAATCTAACCAGACAAAAAATGGCACGTCATCTCCAAACCAATTCTAGTGAACAGGCTAGATTTGCATCAAAACATGAGTAATCGAACTTGACACCAGAGAGATTGCTACTTACCCTTGTCCTAAGGCTCCGAAACTTCTGACGATATTTTGGATTCCTGGATACAACGCCGCCCGACCTTTGAAGTTTAACAACGTCCACATTAGGATTGATCTTAAGTACATCTTTCTTAAGCATGCTGAAAAGTTTCTCCTGTAAGGCATCTCAAGAGTTACACTATCGCTTGAAAATGTTGGTTTCAAATTCATAAACACCAAAGGAGACTACAGCACTTGGGGCAAAATTTCTGAAATTCGATGACCTAAGTCATGGAAAAAAAATGTTTCAAGAAAACAAAATACCAAATGAAATGACCTAATCTGGAAAATGCGGATCAAATTATCTATTGGTAACCTTTAGGCAGGTCTCTTACTCATATACTGCTCAATATTATTTCTCCATTCGTAATTTTAGGTCACCAAATCCACCACGCTTATGCAGCCACACCTGCAGCGGGAGCTGACATACCACATGTACTACTAATTGGTGATGTGGGAGGCCACAGTCCACCAACTTGCTGCCATACTCGTACTCCCGAGACATCACTCGTCAATAACTCACTCCATCTGACACATGTTCTCCACAACGCAATTATCCATTCTCTAATGCTGTCTGTTACAATAAAACCAAAACACAAGAACAAGCCCCTAACGAGAGTACTCAAGTGATAGACTTTGAAGCGGGTCTTACTTATTCATTGCTCCACATCCTCTCTCTCTCTCTCTCTCTCTCTCTCTCTCTCTCTCTCTCTCTCGCGGGCACGCGCGCGCGCGTAGTAATGACATTATTATGGTCATGCACACAGCTGGAAGTCGAAAGATACGCAGATAATCCTTGCATAAGCTAAAGCCACTGAGGTTCTTTCGCTAAGTTGGTTTTTTTTTTTGTCAACTTTACAGTGCTTACAAACTGCTGAACAGAATACAACCATAAGTAGATAACAAAGTGAAGCCAGAGTTTTAATCCTAAATTTCCAGCGAAAAGATTATATCAAGATGCCTCTGGTTTGCTTCTCATCTATATGATGTCCATAGAAATTCACAGACGGATGAAAAATAGATCAGGATAGAAGAAAGATAGTTGTCAACCTGACCCAAAACCAGCACTACATTGACTTTGAATCTATCAATTGCATGTTGAATCAACTGCAGAAATGGGAGAAAAAATATCAGCACAAGAATGTGGCTCAGACCAGTACAAACAGCTTTGAGCCAACATAAATCACTTGCCTCATAGCCTACACCTTCTATCCATCCCATTGTATTAATCACCATGCCTGCAGCTCTAGATTCAGCATTACCTGAGATCTGTCTCTCAAGAGTATGAGCAAGCTCCTTCACAAGCACTTTGTACAATTCAACATTGTTGCTGGAATATAAAACATCCATATTAAGTACATATGAAAATATAATTAAATAAAGATAAGATCCACAACATGAACCATGAGTCCGTGACAGTATAGCAAAGGAAGAAAAAGAGAAAATTAAGTAGTCTACAACGACAAAAAAGTGAAAACAAAAAATTCAACCCTGCCTTCTATATATTTCCATTAACAGCAAAAGTCACTGTCATTGTGTTTCCAACATTCAGGAGTTATGACTATGCTGTCCAATCCTCACATTTTAAATCTAAGAATCCCAGTAGCTGTCATGCAATTTTAAAGGCATGCAAGCCTCCAAACAAGCAGACTGGCACACTCAATCAAAGATAAGTCATGGAAAATTCCACTTTATCAGCCATGTACCCAATCTACTATTGCAGCTTCCATTTCAGATAACAACAGGTATGATCCCACAATATTTAATTTGAAAGTCCACGAGAAAGTTGCTTCAGATTACAAAACAATTATAACCAAGTTTACCGTAACATGATATTCTTTTGGAGTGAAGTAACAAGCTCTACTACCTAGGAGTTACGTGCCCAAAGAAGTAAACTAGGGGCATTTCCAGAGGAACCCCTTCAACTGGATCAATGGGCAACTCAATGGGGGTAGCTGAAATGCAACCGGGGATAGTAATAGATCCTTGACCAATATCCAAGTCAACAAAAGTAGGTTTCCAGCCCTGTTTGGCTGCCCAGCTAAGAAGCATCCTTGCTAACGTACTCTTTCCAGAATCTGTTGGTCCCACGACTATGACTCTAGGACCCTGCATCAACCAAAAAAGCATTCTAAACTGGCCTGTTAACAAACTTAAATTCCCATACACAAAGATACCCGTGCTATAAATCAAGACCCCGCCATTTGCAATTGCATAGATCAAAATGACTGAATTAAGGGCCATAGAACTTTTCAATATAGTGTTTAAATATAAATTTATGGCAAGCTTAACATGCATGTGATATATCTTTCAAATTAGCTTATCTATCAAACCAATTGAGATGTCAAAATACAAGGTCCTTTCATATAGAACAACATCCTGAAGATATCCACACATCTGGCTGCAGCATATAATCTCGCCATTCAAAGTTAAAGAAATTTGACCCATAAAATGTTTGGTGTGTGTTCTTTGATACGCAAACTAAAAAGATAAAATCCCAATAGTTTGTGTCAAATTGTATATCATCTACCAAACGTCATAGGAAATTCGAGCGTTTTGACAACTTCTCAGCATTGTCAAAAAATATTGAAGCGGCAAAAAACAAAATGGCCCAGGGATAGTGATCCCGAAAAATTCAACCTTAATTTAACACCACTTTATCCTAAAAGGACACAATAGGAGTCACTTACTCTTCCACTCATATGAATGGAAGATTCTGAATCTAATAAAGTGAAGACAAATATAAAGAGTCGCGCATTTCAATATGCAGAAGGCTTTAAATTTCCAATATTACTTACACATGCAGAGAATTCCTACCAAATAATTAGTTAGTCACCCAATAATGAGGTAGTGTCAACTGTCAACAACAGGAACTTCCTGGATTATGCACATGGGATTATATAATTTTCATGAAAGAGGCAAATGGTATCATGTGTCAAAATGAATCACAGACATAGGTAGCCGGACTTGCACCATGAAGACTGCTAGTAGAGAAAAGGAGAGGAATCACAAACTAACACGGCATCCAAGCTAAAAGTACCAATAATAAATCAATCACCAATTGGCAGCACCAAAATATAAATAACAAACCTGAGAAGATTCAGAATCTGATGCTGAAGCTTTAGCAAGGCTTCTACGCGCATCGAGTATGGCATGCACATTCACATAGCTGACCATCGGTGTCTGCCAGCACGCATTACAAAACCAAGACCGATCACCAAAATTTTCGGCAACTTAAATGAAATCAAAGCCAGCAGCATCATTTCCTTGCCGACAGCATTAGTGAACACATCGAAACTAGGGGGGCGAAAAAGGAAAAAAGACGATGCTGTACAAAGAAGTACCTCATCGGCAGTATAATCGGTTTCGGTATCACCGTCCATATCAATAGTAGCCCCATACCAAGTGAAAACCTGAGGACAGATTAATAGCAGAAATGCCTCAACCAACCTCAGCAAAGAAGCAGCTAGGGTTTCGACGTAACTGAACGCAATAGCTCGATCTAAGTTCCATCGAGAAAATACAAAATTGAGCCATGGCACTTCAAGAGAGAGCTTTTCAAAGACCTAACGACTCCGCCACGTCAAATGAAATGCCTAGAAAAAATCGCAGCGGCGGTATCTCCGAGACGCTGATCACTAGAAGCAATGCTATCGCGAGCGATATGGGAATTAGGAAGCGAGCGATTTCACGAGAAGCGATTAGATTTCAGAGCTTTCGCGGCAACTCACGGCGAACTTGTGTCGAGGAGGGAAAGAGAGCCAGATTTCCGGCGGCATCTCGGTGCCGAATATCTCGGCGGTGCCGGAGACGAGCCGGATGCGGAGCGGCGTCTCGTGGCCGACCTCGATCCTCAGCTCGCTCTCCTTCTCCAGCTTCACCTGCTTTATCGCCGACGCGGAGCCCGCCGCCGCGGGCGCGCCTCCGTACGCCATGTCGACCGGGGGGAGGCTCCGGCGGCTTCTCAAGCCTAAGCGGCGGGAAACGCCGGAGAGAGGGAGGAGCTCGCGGCGGGTCGGGGCGGAGGTGGAAACGACGAGTCACTTCCTGTGTTACTGTGGAGTTACTAGCTCTCGTTTTTGAAGCGGCGGGTCAGGTCGGAAGTGGAAACGACGAGTCGCTTCTTCGCGTGTCAATGTGGAGTTACTCTCTCCTGTTTTAACAAGTCTACTAAAAGTCCTTAAATTTATTATAAAAATATAACTAAATCGTAAAAATTACAAATAATATAATTAAATTTAAAAACTTATAAAATTGATACAATCGAGTATTTTCGATAATTCCGTTTAACTTGATTAATAAAAAATACTTAGGTGATTTTTTTAATATTTTATCTCTTTTATGTAACAAAATGTAGCTAAAACAGGAAATAGCGTGTTAAAACGACAGCGTTTTTTATATATCCGAGTTTTATCTAAATGAAAAAAATGAAGAAAAAAAAAGAAAGATGAGAACCGGGTCGTTGCCCCCACCATCGCCAGGAGGTAGTAGCGAGGGTGAGGGATGCCTGCTTCTCACTTTTTTCTAAATTTAGTTTATTTTTAATTTAATTTAAATAATTTTTTATTAAAAATTATATTTGTGTCAAAATGACGTTATTTTAGACACGTCATCGCCACGTAAGATAAAGAGAATAATAAAAAAATTCATGTCAATATTTTCATTGACCAAGTTGGACAGAATTAATGGAAAAACTCGATTATATCAATTTGAAAAGTTTTATGACTGGAATGCACTTTTTTGTAAATTTTAAGATTTAATTATATTTTTATAATAAGTTTTAGAACTTTTAGTACATTTATCAAATTAATTTAAGTATGCAATATCTCAACACAAAATCAATCTTTTTTTATGTTATTATTGGGGTATGTCGTATTTTCAAATTTACCTTTGTCTTACACTTATAATCTTCCACAATCTTTTTGTGCACAGCAATCTACCCCATTGAATGTAGACTTGATCATGAGCTTTGTAATCTAGACACCCAATGTGACACCTCAGAACGTCACGTGCAATACGTGCCAATTAATATTATTAATAATTTGGCTAGCGGAAGCTAAAGTCCGAATAAGTTTAAACAAAAACACTTTTGCTTCTTATTAATAACCCTTATCAGAATTACAAGTCCAAACAATACATCATATAATCACAAAAACAAACTACTAGGTAGGTCGATGGTTGCCTATCTCCATGCTACAATCCACTCCAAAGGCGGCCCGCACAAAAGTATACTTTACAACGAGTCGTAGGTGTCACCGCCTTCATATCAACCAAAATCCTGCAACGGCCCATCCAAGTCACCATTAAGGTTCATTACTATGCCATAAATCGACGAGGAACCCACTCCGGAAGTCCCACATCAACCCATACAGTGGACATACACCTAGTATAAACTATATTTGCCCTCGGAAAAGCACATCAACATACTGGCAACCATATTGTCTAGGGAAACCAGTAAACATTGGCAGCAGATTGTCCATTCCCATATGTTTGAAAAATAATGGGATGAGTCGAGGCCTAGTAAATAAAATCTCTAGTTTTAAGTTAGGAAAATCAGCTTACCACTTCACCTGGCATAGACAACATGCATGCATAACAAACAGTATGCATAGAACTCGAATACATGTTATACCTTTTTCCGTTCGACATGCCACACAAATCAAATCACTTCATTATTCCTCAATATTTTCATCTAAACGCAAGCATATGATGTAAAATATTTATCTCATGCGTTAAGTTCATTACTTCATCCTCCCGAATACTCCCAGAGCATCCCGACACACGAGGCATCATCACACACCGCTATATGGGCGACAGAATTTATATTATTCTCATGCAAGTCATGGCGATCAAGTGTTTGTGTACATATATTATCCTCATATAAGCCATGATAACCAAGTATTTGCATGCATATATTATCCTTCTTTTTCACATCACATATCCTTTAGAGAAATGAAGTGTATCATTCGAGCCCATAAGTATGAAGCAATACAGATTTAGATTCAAAAGGTTGAAGTCTATTTAAGTCTAGAAAGTACACATATCTAGATTTTGATATAAAACTTTCTTGGTCTAGAAAATACCGATTCTAGATAGGCGAGTCTGAATAGTAGGTAATCAAACTCAGAAAACAAGTTCATACTCAAAACTTAAAAGCAAGTTTAAATTCAGAAGCAAGTTCAGACTTAAAAGCAAATTCAAATTCAAAAATAATTTCAGACTCAGAAACAAGTTCAAACTTAGAAACGAGTTCAGACTCAAAAGCGAGTTCAAACTCAGAAGCTAATTCAGACTTATAATGTAAAGTCTGAACAATTTCAAAAGTAGACAGAACTAGATTTTGATCGTAAAGTCTGAACAGTTTCAAAAGTATACAGAACTAGATTTTTTACAGTAAAGTCTTAGCAGTTTCAAAGGTATATGAATTGAGGCTAAAATCTGCTCATTTCAATAGTAAACAGAATTATTAGTTGGAGTAAAACGATTTTCTACCCTTTTGAACATACATAAAACCAACAAAAAAAATTCAACAATCACCTCAAAGATAACATTCACCCGTTCAAATTTAACCGTTCCACTTGTCGATTTCCACCGCACTTTAAAGAAACAAATCACCTTCACTTGAACATACAAATCCAACCATCACCATATCCTCACTATTATCACACGTCAGAATAGCATTTCTCTAGCAACCAAGTTAAAAGTGTCAATAGATTTACTTAGCTTAAATCTAGAGTCTTCACTTACATCGCCTAAAATCTGAACGCTCAAAACCAGCTTATAGATTTCGGATTGGGCGTTGATAAAGGTCTTTGAAGATAGATAGTGAAAAAGAGTTTCGATCTGGGATGAAAGTTCCTTCGATGTTACTCGGATGAAATGAGACAGAGGAGTATACATTGAGGTGGATAAATTCAATACACTCACATGTGGCACCTCATCTTTCCATCAAGGCTAGGTGTAAGAAATCAAGGGCTTGATCAGAAGGAGCAATTGCCAAGGAAAATGATTGCTTAGACTAGGTGTCAAATAAGAAACTTGGCTTAGGAGGATAGATGCATTCGGTCAAGCTTCTCCTTTATTAGCCACGTGAGAGAAGAAAAGTCCAGAAGGAATATTTTGAGAGAATGTCTCCCTCCCTTACCTTAACGGCAAATTAAAATAAAATGGTTAACACTACTTAACCAAAATTAACTAATAAGAATATCCACTAATTACCAAGATAACAGTAATTTAATTAATACCGCACTATTATTAACATATACATCAACATTTAGAATTTTGAATACGTTGAGCTCGGAACCATTACGTTCCCGAATCCGCGCCCTAGCAAATTACGGTCTAACAACGATTTTTACGCATCTGCACAATTACTAACTTAAATAATACTTAGCTTTATTATTTAAGTATTATTTTCGAACATGGAAAACCTCTAACGTCAATTACTTATTATTATGAAATTTCCAAATGTCACACCCAAGCTGACTATGTTGGCTTGAAAGGCACTATTGAGCAATCTAATATAGGGCCAGCCCGACACACCTCAGCAACCTCCCACGGAGGCTAATTCGAGGTCGGCGACTAGAGATCGACCTCGATTCGTCGTCATTGGAGGTCGGGGATCTTTAGAGCATGTGCCCACTAATTAAGGCCTCATTCCAGAAAACTTCCTCCAGACCGGATTTGAGAAAGACATAATCCATAACAAGGAAATATTCCAAAATTTCTACATATCGATGTGGCTTACGCCGAGTAAGGAGGAAGGACCGGACCCGAGAAGGAAATCATGTATCCAAACCCACACGATCCCACCCTTCGGGCTAGTTCGACCAGCCCGAGAGGTCCGGTAGACTCGTGATCACTTCTAATCGGTCCATAATAATGAGTTGTGTAGGGTGAATGCTCAAGCCCCGTAGGAATACAAGCAAAGCGGGCTTAATGCCCTAGCGCTGGTTCTGCTATCTCTTTCCCCCTTTGATCCATTGAAGACGCACTGGACATTTGCTTGCAGTTTTCCATTGCAGTTCCCTTCTGATTTGTTGACTTCGTATGCTTCAATCTCCCGAGGAGAGTTCTCGTACTTGACTCGGATTCCCTCTTTTGGTTTGGGCGTTCCCTGCAAAATATTGGCCGAAACCAATCGATCCAAAAACGTACAAAAGAGGAGAACACAAAAGCTTGATCACGTCAACCACGTCTTTCGGAAACAACTCGATCATTCTCTCGAACCAACGAAAATAGCTCAAATAGTTTCTCCGCACTTCTTCCATCATAGCAAACGCTATGATCCAAGTACTTTACCTTCTTTTTTTTTTTTTTTTGTCTTGGGATGATATCATGAAAAACTTTAAATCGGTATGGTTGAAATAAATTTATCCCAAATTAATTTTTTGACCACCAAAAGTCTTAAATCGGTACATCTTTGACAAATTTACCATCCATTAAATTGGATTTATATCACGAAAAATTACAAACCGGTACACCTGTGACAAGCGGAGGATAAAACCCCAAACCGATACACCTGTTGTCATCAAATTCAGAAACTTGACAGTAAAATTTAACGAAAATTAATGATGATTAAAATTGTCAAGGGTATACAGATTTGGAGTTTTTGGTGATTAAAAAATTAATTTGAAATAAATTTATCACTGGTATATCAATTTGAGGTTTTTCGTGGTATTAACTATTTTTTTCTTCTAAAAATTAAGAAGGATGAGGAGAGCGGACTACCGCAATTATCTCGTGCGGGTGTTATCCGACGGTCTCACATCGATCACGAAATGTTCGATCCGAGCCATAAACGCCCAGCCCGTCTGCTCCAAACTCGAAGGTTTCGAGGTGGACGAGCCCACCGATCTCGTTCGATCGTGGTATATATGCTAAGGCTGCGTTTGGTCGTCCGGATTTCTAAACAGGATAGGACTGGATAGGATAGGATAAGAAATCCTGAAATTTCTTCATATCCTGTCCACTGTTTGCTGGACTACGGATTTAAAGTCGAATAAGATAATTTTTATTTTTTTTTTGCTATTCATTAGTCCGGAGGAGTCAGTGAAGGAAAAAAAAGTTGAGAAATTTTTTTGGTGAAAGCGCATAAGGTGTGGGGATGAAGATGACGGCGAATGGAGCGTAGGATTTCTGAAAAAATAGGTATTAGAAATTCTATTCGGATCTATCTCACTCCATCCGGATTTTTTTATTTAGGCTATATCCGGTCTATATTCGACCTTATTCTATCCTACACCACCACCAAATACAGGATAGGATAAAATACATCTTATTTTAATTTTTATCCGGTCGACCAAACCCAGCCTCATTGAATCTGGACTATCGGAGATAGGGGTCCTTCCTCACGTGGAGCCACGTGGGTCCCGCTTAGGTAGCTTCCATGGCCTTGCCCTGGAAAAAGAGGCTCAAAAACCGAGTGCGGGGGGCAGCTTCTTGGAGGGTTTCGACTTTCGAGCCCGTCCTTGCCAGGCAAGTTCATGGAAGCCTCGGCTTGACGACTATGGTCGACTTCATACCATCACATCCTGTTCTATTAAAAGGCCAAACGCTCTCGTAACATTGCACGCGCATCGTCACTTCCCCTCGACTGTACTCTTTATCTCATTTCGAATTTCTCAAGAAGAAGATGGCGCACCCAAACGCTCAGAGGCGACAGAAGCTTCCCGTCTCCTCGTCGGACGCCGGGGTCGATAACCGCCGCGGCGGCGACTCCGGCCTCCCCTGCTCGCTCCCGCTCGCTTTCCTCACCATCAACAGCATCAACACCATCTACCGAGCGTCCGTCAACGGGGACGCCCCCATGGTCGTCTTCATCGTCTTCGTGTACCTCGCGTACCTCCTGCTCGACTACTGCCTGACCGAGCTGGAGAGGTCGCCCCCCGCGGAGGGGGGGCCGCGCCGCGAGACGCTCAAGCTCGTGGCCTGGGTCTTCTCCACCGCGATCGGGTTCGGCTTCGCCTACCACTTCTCGCAGCTCGCGAGCGCGTGGATGGCCGTGGTCTTCCACGCCATCGCCGTCGCCAGCAGCGGGGTGGTGTTCTACACGTACTTCTGCTGCGACCGCGGGGATCGCGGCCGCAGGACGTGGTGTAGGGTCGAGAAGATCGACGTCGAGCTTGTGTTCGATGGGGCGAGGAGGGCGAGGGCCGACGCGAAAGGCGCCGGAGATTTGTCGGCTGCTGCAGCAGAAAACGTTTGATCCGTGCCATCGTCAAGATAAGGAGCGTTTTGTCATTTACTTGGAACGCTTATGTTTGTCATGGTCGGAAATATTTTCATGAATTCAACCGAGTCCATTCGTGTACTTCAAAAATAATAATAATAATGATAATAATAATAATAATAATTCGTGTACTTCAGACCAAAAAAAAATTTGTTGACTAGCCGGAAATAATGTTCGTCACTAGAATTCGGTCACGAGCGTAGCATTGAGTCTAGTTATGTAATTTCTCAAGTGGAGTAAAATTTTGCGACAATTTTCATGATAAATTAGATAATTTTTTCTTTGTCCGAACAGAAGAGTACTGAATTTACTTAGGCTTTTTCATCGTGGAGAGTAAAAGATTTACGATTATACTCTTTTTAGGATACATTTTCGTAAAAACAATAGCTTGTATTGCTTATAAAAAAAATAAATGAATAAAAAATATTTTTATCGTTCACGAAAATATTTAAATATAAATTATTATGAATAATGAAAATATTTTCATTGGTTAATTATTTTAAGTCATACAAGTAATTTTTTAGGGAAAATACTTTTTAAATTATTCATTCTTCGTGAAATAAGCGGAGCATTCAAAGAGAAAATTAAAATCGGCTATCAAAAAAAGGATAAAAAGGTAAAAGGAAAAAGTTAATCGCTCGCTTTCCTTTCCTCAAAACCTAACCTGCACGGCCAGCACCTGGTGAAATTTCTTAATTATCGTTGCAATAGCAAAGAAGTTCATCCTTCTTGTCATTTCTTTTTCCGTGTTTGACGTAAAAGATTGTTTTTATTTACTAAAAAAAATAGCAAAAATGATTTTTTGACTTAATTTATTATTTAATTTTGATATGCTAACAGATAAATTTTCATTTTCATTTTCATTTTCAGTACTTAAAAACTTCAGCACTTGACATTCAGAATGTAAATTTTCAACGTTTGTTTTTCCGTTTTATCAAACAAACATCGGTTTGATTTCCTATTAAATGAGAAAAAATTTTAAGAAAATTAAGCCCTTAATAACAAGTAACGCTACTAGCCTGACTGTCCAATTCAGTAGATCTTCAGACTGATGATCCAATACGACCATTAGTCCTCAACTTTCCCCCACTCTATTTCTCTGATTTTCAGAGAGCGTTCGAGCGGAGGTCGATGAAACTCTACGGAGACTAGAGTCGGATAATAATTTTTTGGGTTAATATCATGAAAAACCCAAAATCGATATATTTGTGATAAATTTATTTCAAACTAATTTTTTTATCACCAAAAATCCAAAATTGGTACACATGTGACAATTTTACCTTCCGTTAGTTTCCATGAAATTTTACCATCAAATTTCTAAATTGGATGACACGTGGCAGTTGACGGGTGTACCAGTTTGGGGTTTTACCCTCCGTTTGTCACAAGTGTACCAATTCGCGATTTTTCGTGATATTAATCCAATTTAACGGAGGGTAGATTTGTCACAAATGTACCAGTTTGAGAGTTTTTGTGGTAAAAAAAATTAATTTGAAATAAATTTCTTACGTGTGTATCAGTTTGGGGTTTTTCATGGTATTAATCCTAATATTTTTCCTTTTGGTTTTGACAAAATTTCAAATAAAGGCTTAATATGGAGCCGCCTTCTCAAAAGAGAATGAAGAGTGAATCTTGATTCAAATAAGGACCGAGCTTATTTATTGATCAATCAAAATTTATCGGCGGCCAGCTTGCACGTTCGAGTCATCTAACCCAGTAGTTAGAGTAGGAGCTATTATACCCAAAATGTATTCATTTCACCTTCCACTTCCATTCAATTGAATCCAACAAACCTGAACCAGATGCGAAAACTTTTCAATAATCGGACGCGAATCAAACAGCAAAAACATTGGAAGTGGAAACGAGAATCAAACAATGAGAACCGACAGGCAAAAGTCGTTTTTGTAAAGAACTTTGCTAGTATAACAACCTTTAGGCTATTACGAGAACAACACGTTGTGAGCCACAAATTCTTGAAGGCGTGTACACCGGAAGAGTTGCCGTCGGTGGATGGACGAGCAAAGTTTTCAGCCATTGGCAAGGCTAGATCTAGATGAGCAACTGTGGAGCCAACCGTGAGCGACGATGGAGGTGTAGCTTGGGCCGATTGCAAACGACGGCGGAAGACTTTGTTGTTTGAAGTTGTTGCCGTCGGTGGATGGACGAGCAAGGCTTTCGGCCACGAGTGAGGCCAGATCAGGACGAGCAACAATGGAACCGATCGCGAGCGACCACGGAGGTGTAGCTTGGGCCAGCCACCAGCGACGTCGGAAGGGGGTGAAGATGGTGGTCGGACGGGTGGTGCTCCGTGATGGAGGAGGACCGACCCCAAGTGACGCCGGAAAGGGGCGGAGATGGTGGCCGAAGGGGTGGATGTAGGAGTGTCAATGGGTTGGGTCGGATCGGGTTTTCATAATACCCGACTCGAAATATACAGGGTCACGCACGATCCGACCCGACCCGACCCAATACCCTGTTCAGTATATACTCCAAGAATAGGGTTGGGTCGGTTTGGGTTGGGTTTAGGGTCCCATGGAGTCTAGGACGAATTGGGGGTCAATGAAGAGGATCAACTTATGTGCTTCTTCGCCCCCGAAAACCAAGAACCACGAAGAACACCCCTGCACCGCGAGTCAAGAACCGCGAAGAACACCCCTGCACCGCGAGTCGTCCGAACGCAATGAATCAAGCAAGAAAAAAGGGAGAAGAGAAGCTCGGAGGAGCGGAAGCGGAGAGGGTACCGTGGGTACGGTCGCCGCCGACACGGTAGGAGGCCATGAGGGTGCCGAGGATGATGCCGAGGGTGCCGAGGATGATGCCGAGGGTGCCGACGACGAGGAGGGAGACGGCGAGGGCGATCTCCTTGATGGGGGGGCCTGCTGTTGACGGCGTAAGGGGAGTCCATCATCATGTCCTCGTTCGAGATCGAGAAGGCATGGTCCACGTACGCCATCTCCCCCGACCGAAAGCAAAACGAGAACCCCGCGTTTGGTCTTGAGCTGAACCAAAGGCTGGTTGAGTTCGGACGAAGAAGAAGAAGAAGTACGGGAGAGTTTCTGCAAATTTGCTGGGTTTCGAGGAGAAGAAGAGAAGAAGAAGCGATTGGGGATGACTTTTTCTTCTTTCGAACCAGAGAAGACTTTCTGGACGAATTGGGCGGCGACTCGCGGAGATCGACGGCGAAGGGGGGATCGATCACGCCAGGGGGAAATGGTCGGAATCGAAGAGGGAGGATCGAAGCTTTCCTGATCGGGGGAGCGTGGGAGGCGAGGAAGACCATGGCTGAACTGGAAGGGGGGAGACAGAAGTTCACGGTGGAGAGAGAAGAAGCGAAGGGGAGAGGGGGGGAAGTGGTGCCAGGTCAAAAAAGCCTGGCCTGGCCTGACCCGGCCTGATCTTTATAAATACCCACGTCTAAAATCCATACTCAGAGAAAATAAGACCTGACCCCAAAATATCCTAAAATTTCGGGTCGGGTTGGGCCGGGTTGGCTCGGGGTTTTTTTACACCCCGGGTGGATGCACTGTAACAGGATAGGAACAGCAAGATAAAAATCAAAAATTTCATTATTTTTGTTCCAACTCAGCTAACACGTGTCAACTCATTACTGGACATGAATAAAGGAAAAAAAAAATGCGCGCCACATCAACAATAATTGACACGGCGCTCTTTGCAGATGCCCGAATATTTTTTTCAAAGACTCCGTGGCCAGCCAAACTTCGCTTTGGGTTGTCATCGAATAACTTTTTTTAAGTATGGCCGGCTCAAAATGTCAACAATAATTTTTGGAGCATTGGATCCTTTGATTTGAATCAAAAGATGCTAAACTTGGCTTGGATTGCTCAAATCCCAAAAACACTATATAAGAAGAGCACGAGCGCCACGGTCTCGCAGCTGCACCTTTCAGCTTTGCTCGCGTCCCCCGAAAAGACACGCCATAGCTTTTGACCTTTTGCTCCTCCTTCCTCGAAGGCGCAGAACAGAGGCCAAAAAGAAACCCACCATGGGCTCCTTCCTCTCCAGCCTCCTCGGAGCTCCGGCGGCCGCCGCCGCCGACGGCTCGTCGGAATCCCCGTCGGAGCCCTCTCGCGTCCAGGCGTTCCACTCCGCCCCGCGGTGGCAGCTCCACTTCAACGCCGTCAAGGAGACCTCCCAATTGGTAAGGCTGCTAAGACCCTAAACCCACACCCCCCCCTCCCCCCTCCGATCTCGTTCCTCCGGGAACGTTGGGGCGGTTCTTCGAGACTGACGTGTTTTGGCGGTGGTTGCGTTCTGGTTGGGGGGGCGGAACGGAGATGGTGATCGACTTCGCGGCTTCCTGGTGCGGGCCCTGCAGGATGGTGGAGCCGGCGGTGCAAGCCATGGCGTCCAAGTTCGCCGACGTCGAGTTCGCCAAGATCGACGTCGACGAGCTGTCCGTACGTTGACTCCCCGCTCTCTCTCTCTCTCTCTCTCTGTTTCTTGGGTTTTCAATCGCGATGTTGAATTCGAGCTGATTTTTCTCCTTTGTCTCCTTTTGCGTATGTGGGCGATGGCGAAATCTCTCGCAGGACGTGGCGCGGGAGTTCGGGGTGCAGGCGATGCCGACGTTCGTGCTGGTGAAGAAAGGGAAGGAAGTGGACAGGATTGTCGGGGCGAAGAAGGACGAGCTCGAGAAAAAGATCCAGAAGCACAGGGCTGCTCTCGTGGCTGCCAGTTGAGAGTTCGATTCCTTCTTTGACCCCTTCTTCTTCAAGGGGAAAAACAGAGAGAGAAAGAGAGAGAGAGAGAGAGAGAGAGAGAGAGAGAGAGTTTATCGTACCTTCGATTCGAGAGAGAGAGAGAGAGAGAGAGAGAGAGAGAGAGAGAGAGAGAGAGAGAGAGAGTTTATCGTACCTTCGATTCGACTGTATCTCGTGTTCAAAATGTTTGCTTTTATCTGAATTGCAAAGCATTAGTAATGTTTCGCGTTTGATCTGGTTGGTGGATAGTGTTTGAATGTTCCCTTGTGAATTGACATTTCTTCGGATGCCTTTATGGTTTGATGTTTTGGGGGGGTTCGTGATCTTGTGATCTTGTTTCCCAAATCATTCGAACCGGAAGAAACGTGTCGCGGGATGCTTTGTGTTTCGATGTTTGGGGGGGTTCGTGATCTTTCGATCTGGTTTCCCAAATCATTCGAACCGAAGAATCTTGTCGCGGAACGGACCGGTTGAGGAGCAATTCATGAATTGTTCCAGCTGCATCTAGTTCCAACGCGAGCTCGACGCAACCCTTTTTTCGAGCTTCGAGTATAAGCTTGAATAAACACTCGAGTCGAGCTCAAACTCCAAAATGCCTAAGATGGAGCAATTTACACACATAGCAATTTCGACAAAGAAAGAGCATGAGCTCAGAACTCATAGCAGAAGCTCTCTCCAATCTCAAGCGAAGTCTAGATCGAGCATCTAAAACACTTCATTTGTTGATCCTGGTGCTTCTAAACTAAGCTCCGTCAGGTCGACTCTAGCCGGCTCCAGAAACTGATCAGTAAATGTCAATTTCCCGGATGAACATTCGAACACAGGGACAGTCGCGAATTCTGAGAGAAAGCATTAGGGATTATATGATGCCATAGTTCCTATGTATATAGCATATGCTAGAGATATAGTTACTCCTCACTCCAGCGGAAGCACATCTGTACAAGGGTATGAGCAAATCCAAGACCCCCCCTCTCTAGACAGTGTAGGCTTGTTGGATATTGTCGATGTCAAGGCCCTTCAGCCTTACCACCGACTCGACATGCCCCTTCAGCGTAGTCAGCTCTCGCAGCCTGCGAGAAACAAGGTTGAGATGGTCAGCATCTCCGAATGCAGAAAGCATCTTGCCTCTCGAGGACAAATAGATTCGTAGTATTCTGAATACAGTCTCTCCATGTGCAAAAGTAAAGAATAGTAATTAAGATGCTTCTGGGATGTTGTTATGAATAGTGCATAAGATGCTCCTCCATGGGATCTTGCAATATCAGAAATCGATACCCAGTTCCGATTCTCTTTGTTGCGATTCTTTTCGAGTCACATGGAGGGCATCATCATCGGAACTAACAATGACTTTCCGAAGCATCGAAGATATTATCAGGACAGTTCCCATTTTAACCCAAGTGAGAGAAAACACGAGGTAAAGTTTTTCTGCACAAACAGAATAAGTTTGCTTTATCCTAATCTTCTAGTGCAAGCGTCCGGTCTGCCGACTCGATTGTCCTCTCTTGATTGAAGAAATTATCAGATTAAGATGCAAAATTGTGCTAAGCTAGAGCAGCAGAAAGAAACAATCCTCGGCTTAGAAGAGTTGGAAAAGTGTAGCCGATGATATGCTATACCTGGCAATTTCAGCCCGTCTTTTTGCTTCTTCGGCCATCTGGTTCAGTTCGGTATAGCTGTTGCGTTCGCTGAACATCTTGGTCTCAGGCTGGTGCAGGCCATGGAGCGTCCTCTGCGCATGTGCCCACTTTAGCTCTCGTTCTTCTTTTCCGAAATCCTTTTTCCTCGTGAACGCAATCTGCAGAGAAACAACCATAGTCAGCTTGCTCGCCAAATGCTAGGTTTCCTTATCCAGGAATGAGCGAAAGCCGGCCATACCCTTTGCTCTATGACAAGATCCCAAGCCTTCCCGCTCAATGCATATCGCGTGAAGAATTTGATGAAATCGAGCGGGATATAGGATATAAGGCTGTAAAGCCAGACGACGCCGGCCCAACCCCATCCGATCCCTTCTATTGCCGCAAAGCTCCAGTTTGCATAAACAGCAATCAGGGTAGCAATCTGTTGTCCATAGAAAAGAAAAAAAGGTTACAGAAGAAATCGAATTGGCTCGACAAGCTCCAGTCACCGAAAAGAACCGTTGAAGCATCTCACCAACTGCGCTACAACAAAAGCGGCCACCAGCAGGAGACCAGGACGCTCGACAAATGACCAACTCCTGGCTCGAGTTACAAATATGAGGGCCTGACTGATCGTGCTCACTTGAAGGTATACTGCCGACGCAAGCTTTTTTAAGTCATCTGGATCCTTTTGCTGAAGGCTCGAAACCCCAAAAGTACGCTAAAAACAGGAAATCCATAATCAGAGACTAGAATCAAAGGGAAAGCATCTCTTTCAAACTTCAAAGCCACAAAAAGATTGATTATTCAAGAACTCAGTAAAGACAAAATGTCGCGCACAAGATGCTGCTTAAACAGAAGGAAAAGCGTACTCATGCAAAGAACTCCGTGCTTCTGATGGTTTCAATAATCACAATGAGCAAGCTCTTATGCCCTATCAGACACAAGAGAAGCCTCAACCACAAAGAACGAACAACTACGACCCGAGCATATAATTCAAAAAATGCTGATACAGGTTCTCATGTTTGTGAAGGTGTAATGTATCCATTGTCGAAGAAACAGGGAGAGGCCAAAATCACTCAACTTTTCTCCTCCTTTGTGGGGATCAAGTACTAAATAAAGATCCGAACAATTCTCCGTGGCTGTATACGATATTGTTCACTATAAGAACACAAAATTTACCGGAAAAAAGTCCGTTTTGTGTGCCGCCCAGAAGAAAATGACCGTCATCATCGCTAAGTAACCACCGAGAATGATACCAGTGGCAAAGATCTCTGCCAGTTTCCAACTGTCTGGATGAGGTGATGGTTTCACTCTGTCCTTGGATATCGTCATGATGGTACCTGTCAGAACATACAACACTGAGATAAGAAACAGTGACATACTACAGTACGCTCGACACCATAATGGCATCGAGGAGAGAACTTGATGCTTCAACTCAGTGATGCATATATTCTCCTTCATTTGTGACATAGGAACCCACAGAAATCATAACCAACTCTTTGCCTCATGCAGTCAGTGGGAAATTTGCAATGAAAAGAGGACACACCATCATTGAGGATAGCGATGATCAGCACCATGAAGGGTGGAAAATCGAACTGCCAGATGAGGGCCAGTAACATGAAACCGAGCTATGATAGAGACATCAGATTGTCACATACCAGTTACAAAAAGACAGCATAAGTTTTATTGGTGGTGGTTAAAAACAGGACAAAGCTGCAGAATTATCAGCAATTAACTGGTTCTGAGCAAGCATCATAATACTTACCACAATACGGATTGTGATGGAAACTGCATAGATCTGTACAAGAATTGAAATTGGGTAAGTCTAGTCGAACAAGGAATATATCACAATGAAAAACGATACTATAATTAATTTCCTCATTCCTTTTATTACGACATGATACTGAACGGAAAGAGATATAAACAGAGAAAACACCCAGGCGCACAAAACAATAAGGGCAAAGGACCAAATAGAAAAGGGGAAAAAAGAAAACTGCCTAAACATGATAGCACGTGCTTCAGGTTGCGAGTCAATAATTGCCAGAGCACGACCAAAAGAAAATAATAATAATTGCCAGAGAGTAGCTTGTATCTGTGTACTCATCCTATGGATAAACTATTGAATGCTTAAGTCGAGATAAATTCGAATAAAACCCAGCTTACCGTGTAATTCTTCATTCTTTGGAAAATTGCGCGACTGGTTAGCACTGCACTTATAATAACACTAAGGCCTGGTTCAGTAAGAACAATGTCAGAGGCACTACGAGCTGCATCAGTTGCATCGGCAACAGCTATGCCAATGTCGGCCTTTTTGAGTGCAGGAGCATCGTTAACTCCATCTCCTGTCATTCCACATATATGTTTCCGAGCTTGCAAGCGTTTCACAATCTCATATTTGTGCTCTGTATAGATACAGAATTTTGATTAGTCAAACACATGGGAATTAGCAGCAGGCGATGTCATGCTACTTATGCTGTGCAGATAAAATCTGGTCCTCCGCTGACATCCAGCTGTCTATTAGACTCCGTGGGAGTAATCCTAGTGCAATTTCAAAGCGATGCCCATGCATATACATCTAATGATATATATTATAAGTTGCAAAGAAGAAGACAATAAAATTGGTGGCAGCTGAAAGAAGTAAGACAAATGAAAATAAAGTACCAGGAAAAACACCGGCGAAACCATCAGCCTTTTCAATAAGTTCGTCCACAGGCAAAGCAGCAATCGACTCGTCCTTGTTCTGTCCCAACAGAGCAGATGATGGATACATGTTTGTTCCCATACCCAGACGACGTCCAGTTTCCTTTCCGATTGCGAGTTGATCACCTTTATTACAGGGTCACACAAAATAGGCAAGAATCTATAAGATGGTCGAAAAGGCATGCAGAAAGATTATGGCAAAGATAAAAATGAAGTAGATTATGGATGCGAAAATCAAGAACGAATGACAGTCTGGACAAAATTGCCAGAGGTGAGCTTTCACAAATATAACAATCTAACTATAAGAGAAGTATTAGTGCATCACAACCCATCAAAATCTAACATCGGCTAGTATTTCATTTAAAATAGCCCTATTCTGATGGGAAGCGTCAAAGAGACGGTCAATAAATAGAAAAGTTGCATCACTTCTTCCCCCTACACCTAGCATAAGCAAGGAGTACAGGGATCTTTATTAACACTATCACGAGTGAAGAACTACGCAATACTGCAATCATCACACTGTCAATCAGAAAATTGGCACTATGAACAGTTACATTTACCAGTTATCATTTTGACATTAACCCCCAAATTAAGTGCCCTTCTTATCGTTTCTGCACTATCGTGCCTCGGTGGGTCAAACAATGGCATGAGACCTATAAACTGCCAGGGACCTCCTGGGCTCTCTTTTGTTCCTTCAGGAACTTCCTGCATGGAAGACGTGAAGTAAGAAACGGTAAAGAGGACTGAAATGATCCGAAGAAGTGAGCAATGACGGCATCACTTTCAGACATTTCACCTGGTAAGCTACTGCGAGGGATCGCAATCCTCGTTCAGCAAACTTATCAATCACGGAGTGAACTCTTCGCTCTATCTCTGATCTATTGTGGACAAGGTTCAAAATCTATGACAGTAATCACAAGCAAAAATCAGATCTCTGTGCTTCAAGATCAGTCAAAATGAACACAATCTGCTGATCCTTACCTGCTCTGGCGCCCCTTTACTGACACGATGCATTTTACCTTCGCTATCAATATATGTCAGAGCTGTTCTCTTGTCAGTAGGATTAAAGGGGAGGAAATGAACCTCTCGAATGCCAGCACGTGCCTTTGCAAAAGAAAGGATTTAAGAAAGTCATAAACATTAACAACAATATGCCACACATTACAGATCCCTCCTACTTGAAAGGACCTTCCATCATATGTACAAGAAGCAGTGCATTATCATTCACCATACCTCCTTTGGATCAGCCAACGTTCCAACAATAGCAGCATCTATTGCATCTTGGTTCTCCATTCTCGATGCTCTTGCCGCCATTAGAATGACAGTATCTGCATCCACTCCTTTAGCAAAAACCTGAGAGCATTTGAAAGATGTTACAGGACAACTAGATAAAGGAAATAACAAACAGATCATGAAAACGAGCTACGTAATAACCTCAACAAGGGTCTTGTCAACTGTTAGCTTGTTTAGGGTCAGAGTTCCGGTTTTGTCACTGCAAAGTACATCCATCCCTGCCATTTCTTCTATTGCTGTCATCCTTTTCGTTATAGCTCCCTGGATTTATCGATAATAGGCAATGAGAATATACTGTTATTTCAACAATGATACCACCAAAACATTGCATAGTGTCCATCAAGACCTACCTGCTGAGATAGCCGATGAGACCCAATTGCCATTGTTACAGATAACACTGTTGGCATGGCTATAGGGATTCCCCCAATAAGCAGTACCAGTAGATTGTCAATTCCTGGACGATATTCTCGGTGCTGGATTGGAAACATAACGATGATCTCTACTATCATCCCTACGGCAATGGAACATATACAGAAATTCCCAATGGCAGTTAACACCTGAAAGCGAAGCCATGAACTTAACAAATCTGTATATAGATGTAATGTATCAAAGAGGACAAGTCCGAATTAGGGCCAAAAACCAAACAGCTTATTTCACAAAAGACATAGCTAATCCAACTTCAGGCTTCAGTATCACCAACAAAGTGCAAGTATTAGTTATGTCACAGAAGAAGACAAAAGTATTCTGTAAAATTTGAAGGGGTCGCTTCAAATTTCCAGGGCTATATGCTGAGTGCAATTTTGCAACTAAGTCCCACTTTAGTCAACCAGCCATGAGCTGGTGCTACACATGCTTCATTAAAAGAAGATTGCTTTCCTTGGTGTTCAAGCAGCATCTGTTCTTTCTCTTTTCTCATTCTGTAGTTCATTTTCCATTCCTTCTCCTGATTTTGCTGTGGTCATATGTAACGGGGCATTGTCGTGCACATCTGCTCACCTTTTGGAAGTGTCCTACTTGGTTTGTGGAATCAACGAGATGGGCAGCCTTGCCGAAGAACGTGTGAACACCTGTTGCAATGACCACAGCTTCTATTTCTCCTTGTTTGCAAGTAGAACCAGAGTAAACACTGTCACCAGGACCCTTTGTCACCGGAAGCGATTCCCCTGTAAGCGCAGACTGCAGATTTAAGAGCAAAACCCACGTCAGAGAAGTCAACCACATTTATCATGAAAAATCTCAACACGAGTATCTGAATCGTTCTCAGCACCTGATCGATTTTTAATGGATCGCCTTCAAGGAGGCGAGCATCAGCCGGTATAATGTCCCCCAGCTTCACGCTGATTATATCACCAGGAACAAGAATCGAAGCATCCTCCTCAATCCACTTCCCGTCTCGAAGGACCTGGCCGAAATTTTGGAAAAAACAGAAGAAGGTGATTTTGTGAAATGGGGGGTGGATCAGCCAGATTGCACACGAAGCAATTAAAGCAAGACAACAAGACAGACATATTGGTAAAAAACGAGAAATCAACAATTTGTGGGCATAGTTGCATTGACTGGTCCAATAACTACCTTAGCTTTGGGTGCCAGACGGGCCATAAGGGCTGCAGCAGCGTTGCCAGCATTATTCTCCTCTATGAAGCTGATGGTTGAGTTGATAATGAGCAGAGTAATAATCCCCACAAAATCCTGCCAATCAGGAGGTTTCCCCTGCAATTCACAAAAGTTATTCCCCCATCCGCCCAGAACAGTTCTATATGTTCCGTGCCACCACCGCCAAATCAAGCTCAGGCTTGTACATTCAACGGTGACGAAACAAAAAACATAAAAACCTCCCCACGAAGTTCTCAGTGTGTTGCCATAAGATGCAGTGTTATACAGCTTACTCTTTTTTACCAACTATTTTGTTTCAACAGCTAAGGAAATTACAGAGAGTGAACATGAATTTGGCTTCATTTTCGTTGGAGGGAAAAGGCAGAGGCAAACAAGGAAGAAGCACTTACTCCACCGTTGGCCATGGCAATAGCCATGATAGCAGCAGCTTCCATGACCCATGAAAGTGGATTCCACATGAAACCCAAGAATTTAAGAAATTTACTTTCCTGCATAATTTGTTTTTTGAAAATTAAAAAAAGCTCAAAATCAGAGCTTTAAAAAATCACCACCCTCAAGAAATTAACAGCAGTATGATATGATTACCACTTTCTCTTCGAGCTTATTGTGACCAAAAATGGCCAACCTTTCTTGAGCAGCCTCCGATGTGAGACCATTTGGTTGGCACCTCAATGTCTGAAAAACCTCTGCAATAGGAACATTCTCCTGCACCACCAAAAGAGCTCAAATTCACCAACAACATCAAAAAGGGAATGGAGAAAAAGCAAAATCAAAATATAGACAGAACCAAGAGCTAAAGAAACAATACAAAGCAAAAAAATTCTCAGAAGGCATAAAAGACGAATTCTCAGGGGCTGTTTTGGTACCAAATCAACAGCTTCCTTCAGCACAGCCTCCAAGGTCACATCTTTATCATCCATCTCTCACCCAGCGACTGTGGGGCTCTGCCAAAATTAAAGAACACCATCACTCAGAAACAAAATAACAAAAAGCCATAGAAGTACATCACAAAGTAACCATGATCAGAAGAAAGAACCAACAAAGAACCGAAACCTCCGGAACTAATGATTATGGGGGTATCTGTCTCCTTGTCCCTGGTCTCTCTGTAGTCTCTCTCTCTCTCTCTCTCTCTCTCTCTCTCTCTCTCTGAATATGAAACTGAAAGGTGGCAGAGTTTGCGGAGGGGGACTAGCACTGTCTCTGCACCATGGGAGTGATGATGATGATAACCATCTCAAAGGGAAGATCATGTACTTGGCGGGTACAGTCTGCCCTGCTTCTATTATATTCCTCAGTGTCCTGCTCTCTGTTTTCTCATTTCTATGTTTTTTTCCCCTCGATTTTCAATTTTTATCCATCCAACTTTTTGAGGAATATTAAAAGGCAGGGAATGGGCATACCTAGTCCAAGGTGGCTTCATATTCATTGCTAGGGGCACACCCACCTAACCTAGGACAATTCATTCGCACTTGGACTGAATTGTCCTTCAAGTTGGGGGCAAATCCTCCCCTTTCGCCACCATTTCGATACCCAGCAGCCTCAAAATGAAGGGGGAATGATTTGCGGAATCGACAAAGATATAAAGCCGCCACCTCTTTTACTGTAAAAAAAGAGGGAAATTGAAGAAAGATGAGATTCCAAGAAGTGACTAAATTAAGGTGCCGATCGATATACTTATTGTCGAAAGCGTCGCGTTTTGCGCTGAGTTTTCATCCCAAAAAGTCGCGATCAGACACTTCATTTCAATGTGCTCGAAGTTTGTCCTGTTTCCTCTATAGTCAAATCATTCAAGTGAATGAATTCAAGAGAAGGGGCGATTAGCATGCGAATTCGCATTGAACTGAACCTTCCTATCATGATGATTGATGACCCTATTGATAAGGTAGATGTACTTGGTGATATATGAACTACAAGAATGTGGCCTCCCAACTACCGCAAACAAGAAAAAGCGCGTATATATCCATCTTTCCAAGTGAAAAATGGAAAAGAAAAATGAAATTCAAAGCAAGTAATAAACACGTTTCGGCTCTCTTCTGAGTCCATCTTTTCTTTTTACTTATGTAAATCGTTCGACCGTCGCCTAAAACCACGGCTCAAGAAGCCGAGTATTTTTCACGGCGATTGCTCTTTCTAACAAGACAACTCGTACTTTAATCAAAACATTCTCCTATAAAACGATATAACGATAACCGTAAGAAAATATTTCGTTCATATTACATAGAGGTATGTAATTTGTAAACGCATTATGTGAATGAGTACATTTTGAAACGCTTGTTGGGCGCATTCGATGAAGAAGAAACTTCGATTTTGGAAAATATCGCTTTGCCCGCGAAAAATCCATGCATAGAAAATCGCGAAGTTGATGAGCCTTCGACCGTTTATTCGTTGTGTTGTTTGGTGAATTTCGTGGGAAGCCCCGGCGTTCAAAGCAAAAGAGGAGCGACGAGGTTACAGTGACTCCCAAATTTCGTGGAGCCCACTCACAATTAATGTCTCCCTGTCCGCCAAGTCATGAGAGTCAGTAAGAAGACAGCGAGAATGGTCATCTGTCGTTTTCCATCTCCTCCTCCTTCTTTTGTTTCGTTTCCAAATATAAATTCCTTTATTCTTTTAATCCAGGGATAATATCGCGAAAATCTCAAATTGATGCGTATATGATAAAATTTATTCTAAATTAATTTTTGTCCCGTACGTTTTCAGCTCATTCGACTGTCGAATTCGTATCGCGTGCTGTGTTCCGCCACGCAAGCAGTGCCCGACAGAACGATCTGGTAACACGATCGAGAAAAGTGAAAAGGACCCGATCGCACGGCACAAAATTTTAAAGAGCGCTAAATCGCACGAATCCAAGAAAGACACGATTGGGACAAGACAAAAAGCTAAAGGACCGTGTCGAGCAAGAACACTCCAAACTTTTCGCCCATTACCTTAATCGTTAATTGGGGTGTGCACAGTGATACCCATCGATTCTTTTCTTATTTTTATAATAGTTACTGGGGAAAACCAACCCTTTGATCGTCTCGCCGTCCTTTTTGACCTGTCGATGCCTTTGCTACGTGGAGAGAACGCCGGAAAACCGAGATAGCTCGACGAGCAGACGGCGTCGTGTTCCAGCTGCTGGTGCTGCTGCTGCGACTTCGAATCTCTTTGCGCATCGCTCTTCCCTCTTTTCTCCGCGTGGGGCGGTGCGGGGACTGACGGGTGGTGGTCACGTCGCGAGAGCTCGTGCGATCCACGCAAAAAAATCGCGGCGGAACTAATGGTCAAACTGACGAGTGCCTCTGAGAGAGTACGGTTGACCATTAGTACGTTGTCATCGCCACCGTCGTCGTCGTGGTGGGGGTGGTGTGGTTTTGCTGGGACCGCTCCCAGTTTCGCTCGTGATCAGCCGGAGTTGGTGTTATGCCCAAACTACCCTTCTCTCCCATCGAGCGGTGCTGGGAACCAACAGGGTTCGGCGCCGCCCGGGGCGGAGAGCGTTGGTAAAAAAGAATTTCTCTTTCCGGGGAAAAGGGAAGCCGCGTGTTAATCGTGCACTTGGGTATCTGTGTTAACTGGAAGAGCTGTTCCAACGATCGGCATTTATATTCTGAATCAAAAATAAAATGCCTAATTTATTCTCTCAACAACCAAATATAAAAAATAGAAAGTTGATATTCATAAATCCATTCTCTTTTCAATGGGATGGGTCCATGACCCATTTTTGACATATCGAACTACACAGCAGTTTCTCAAGTGCTTAAACAACACATAAGCCCAAACAACCGCGATTGATGATGACTGACTGTTCGAGATTGTATTACGCTTATAATGGTGGGTCCCCAGCTACTCACGGATCGCGCATTCGCTGGTATTTCCGAACAGACACGCAATATTCTCTTTTTCTTCGTTCGAGCCGTCACGTGCAACTGTGGAGAACCCTCGAGATGAGCATGCATCGTTGGGCAGACCAAACTCGGACTTCTGGAGACGTGAAAGTGGGCACAGCACAGCATGAGGTTGTACGCTGCGCGCTGCTATTTTTAATCGATGCGATCCTGCCTACCTTAGCCGCATCATCTGTTTATTTTCTCATCTTGGTGGGCTGCGTACGAGCGCGAGGTCTCGACCTTGGCATGGAATTGACGGCTCGTGTCGAGACTCGTGAATGGTTTAATCTGAAACTCCAATTCTGTAAGTTTAAATGATATGGTTTCGTCGGCAAATTAAATAAACGCGATGGACAGCGAAAGATGAACGTCGTAGCCTCGAGTCCTCTTAAAATTGTCATCTATCGAATCAAGTAAGCGCCTCCGTGAGCATAGGTTTCGAAATTTGTCTTTTATCTAGGTCCATCTCGTCGGCGTAAAATGAGGCTAGATGATGGAAGAAAGTTTCATTATTGAATGCTTTTGACACATTTGACTTGTACGTGGACCACCACGATACACGAACACGATCTCCCGCACCGGAAAGTAGACCTGTCAAACGGAAGGGTTGGGTCGGGTTTTTATGGGATAAAAAATGGTCCGATTCAAATTGACTTATTTAATCCATTTTGACTAATTTCCATACAATGCAAATCTAGTAATCAATTCCCGACTTAACTCATGCCCTACCCATACACGATCCAATCCATATTACCAAAATATTTTTTTATTTAATCAAATCTAGAAAAACTCATATCAAAACTAAGTTAAAAACATGGAATGGGCAAACGTGAGATCGAGTGAGGGTGAGAGAGAGAGTAAAAAAAGAATAATAAAGGTGGATTAGGTCTAAGTAAATTGTAAATCCATTTAACTCACGGAGTTTGGTTCAAACCCATTTACTGAATATAATTAATCAATATAATTACTCAACTCATTCAAAATGGATTAAAAGATGGATCTATAATTTATTTTGACGAGTTTACTCGAAAGCAACAACCCTGATCGGATGGGTCTTGCGTGGCATTAGATAACGAGGCCAACAGCTTTTCCAAGGCACCCCTCTGGCCTCCTTTTCTAACTGATTCAAAATAGAATGTTAACACGGAGTCATCGCAACTGTCTTGAAGTGGGATGCCTTGCTGGCGACGGCCCTCGATTGCGCGATCCCGCCCGAAAGCGATGGGTGATGTTGACTTCTGGATTTGTGAATTGGCGTGGCGGGATGAGCATCAAGAAAGAGCATTAGGAAATTCTCAGCACGATGAGAATACAGCTGCAAAATCGAAAAGCCTCTTTGACATGCTTCACATGTCTGCACGTTTGCTGTCACAAAGTCAGAACATCACCTACAGCAAAGTTGTTGACAAATCATATCCCACGGGAATTTTACTGATCAAGGATGCAAAGGCATTTAAGAATCAGACAGCTTCAATTCTGCATAAGATCAAAGGGAAGTTGATCCATAGGATCAGGGAGAAATTTTTTCGCCCTTAGTAATCAGGCAGCTCCTACAAGGCTTGTCCTCGCAAATTGAATGGAATCTAACTGAAGGGTTACATGTTGTCTTGTCTCAAAGAAAATGTTTCTACATCTCGTGAAAACTTGGAAGGTATAACCTACGACTTCCGGAGATTTCAAACAATTTTGCAAATATTCTACTTTTTGTCAAGCAATTATGAATTTTCGATTCTATACTCTTCATTAGTCTACTCAGTTGAAAATGACCCGAGGCGCTCACTTAGATACTAAAACTTTTCATTAGATCACTTAAGTGTCTCTTAAAAAAAATCACTTTAAGTGCCAACTCCGACTTTGGACGTGATAATATCCTAACATATCTTTCGATTGATGTGGCTCACTGGCTTGATTAATAGCCCCAAACGACGCCGTTTAACACATGATCACCCCAAATTCAACTTTTCTTCAAACCCTAACCTCACAATAAATGATTTGGGGAAAAATTCAGCCTCATCCTCAAACTCTAGCCTAACAACTGTGGATTTGGAGCAAAATTTGTAATTGAAACTTGCAATAAAGGTCTGCTACTCCATTTGTGTGATTTTGTCTCACTAGAATTGTAATTTTTACAGCGGGATTTTGAGGAAGGAGATGGAGCTAGGAGAGAGGAGAAGGACAATGTCGCCCTTACGGATGCCCATGGCGGAAAGGCGGCAGGCGAGCAAGTCAATGGAGAACCAGAGCTCGCGGAAGAGGACATGGAGGCCAGAGGAGGCGTTGATGAAGGCCATGGAGTTGCGATGGTAATAGGGGGAGATGAATGTTGTGATGTTGAGGTAGGGGTTGGGGGGAGGCGAATGAGTTGCGCTTGATGTAGAAGATGGAGTTGGAGCCATAGAGACCGCTTTTGGGGTCGATTTGGAATGGGTTGGTCTCTATTGAATATGAATCCTTACTTCCTAAGAGCTTGAGCTTCCATCCAAGCGATATCTATTCTTGGACTAGAGAGAGGAGAGTACGAGAGAGAGATAATGAGTATTAAGCCAGATCGTCTCCACATTGGACTCCATTTTTTTTTATTTATAATAAAGCCACATAAACATTAAAATTTCATTTAAAAAGCCACGTAAGACGAATTGCTGGAATTTGTCGCCAAAGGCATTCAAGTAATAGTTTTTTTTTCGCTTTGACACTTAAGTGATTTGGCAAAAAATTTTGACACCAAAGTGAGGCTATAAGAAAATTATGCCACTTTTAATGTCCTTTTTCTTCCAAAAAACAGATAAATTCTCGCTGCCAAATTCATATTTCTGGCATGCCTTCAGTGCAAACACAACTTTGCACGGACACACAAGGTGGGTTGATCAAGAAAGAAGTACGTACTTGTGTCGATAATGGCAGCAACAGTGGTGATTGCAGATCGCTAGAAAGTGCTAAAGCAGATAACCAACGTTCGCAGCTATGCTGTCATCCTAAACATCTTTACACAAAACAAATCAAGACTGACCACTTATTCTCATCACCCGACAAGAAAAGTATACTCTGAGAAATTTAGAACAAGGACATCGCAACAAGTCGCTGCAATATTTTGGGGAAAGAACCAAAAACTATTGTAGCTGGATGATAGTTTATTGTTAGTACTCAAAAACAACCGGCCAATTACCTGTACGTCAAAACTCCCGGAATTGCCACAATACAAGGGTAGACCGACTCATAAATTAAGATGAAGCAACCCCGAAGGATTTTGTCGAGAGTATTTGAATATATTTATTACGTCTTTATCTA
Source organism: Syzygium jambos (assembly GCA_031216235.1). NCBI lineage: Eukaryota > Viridiplantae > Streptophyta > Magnoliopsida > Myrtales > Myrtaceae > Syzygium > Syzygium jambos. Next base: position 19,667,711 of record CM062228.1, read on the forward strand.
TTACCTTAGTTTTTAGAGTAGTTTGCAGTGGTCCGACAAAATTTTTCACATGGTATCAAAGTAAAAAGATCCTGTGTTCTTTTCAGACCCTTAATTGTTGCCTCTATTATTTATTTTCACACTTAAATCTTAACCCTCAGTCCAGTCTATGTGTGATGTCAGGGTTTATATAAGCCATGCTTTCGTCTATTAACTTAAGCTTTTACAATAGATGGTAGTAGTCCCATAGAATTATTCACAGACTTAACCATCGCTAGCTCATATCACCAGTTTTTCAGCTTAACACAACTGTCACAAGCTCATCATCATAATAAGAATTCTAGCTTCCTGCAAAAGAAGTTCAAACTAGTGAAGATGTGTGCAAAATGTGTACCTACGCTCTCATTGTAAACTAATGCTTCGTATTATTATTGGTCGTCCTAGAATTAAATATTTCTACAGAAACTGTTTATCAACAGAGTTCAGAGTTTCATATTTTTGCTTCAAATCCTATTACTACTTTTCAAATCTTATGCTGTTTGACAGACCCTAGGTTTTGTGCACCTGGCCTACAAGGAGGAGGGCAAAATAACTGCTTAATATGCACTAACGGACAGCTTTTCTAACTAAGACTTTGGTAAAAATGACAGCTTATAGTGCTGCCCTGAAAGTAACACCACAACCTCAGCTTTTGAAAATCATTCGCATATTTTTTGCAAGTCACCAAACTTGGAATATTGTTGGCCCTGAGGGCGAGGGCCACTTGTCAAAAAAGCTAATAATTGCTTGGGAAACCGTATACGTTAACAATGTCACAAGCGGTATTTCAGCAGAGAGTTGATAACAGGTGAAGTGACAAGGTAAAAATTAACTCTGATTGCTTTCAGCAAGAGTCAAAGAATGTCAAAATTTGCTGCAAATCTTGCCAGCTTATTCAAGAAACAACAAAAGAATGTGCAAGGAAAAGAAACTGCTCAAAGGAGGAGTTTAAGCTACTTCTTACCTCCATTAACATTTCCTTGCTTAGAGAAAGGCCAAAGATTAACCAGACGCTCAAGAACGGCAGCACTCTTCGAGAAATAGCCTGAGAAACCCTGAGGCGTCGCTGGTGGAGGAAAGTCTTCCGCTGGCATTGCAAATGGGCGAATCATCCTCTCCATCTTCTCCAAAGTCAGATAAGATCCCACTTCTTGCAGCCTCTCTGGGCCCATTATTGGCAGTGTGTGCTCCTGATGCAGTGAAGTAGCTTCACTGTCATTCTTCTGCAAAAGCAAAACCCCTCCATGAGTGGAAGAATGCCAACATAACAGCTGCTACATGCAATTCCAGTACATATGACATATAATGGATACCAATACCAAGTCATATGCATCCATATTCAGTATTAGATTGAATTCATCAGTATGTAGCATACACGTCTTGTTTTCACAACGTCTAAGAGTTTTCAAATGATTCACCAGAAAGGCTAAATAACAGTATATTCAACATGCACGGTTGAAGTAGATAGTTACATAGCAGTGAAAATTTATCAGTATTGGAAAAATAAATCTTTCTTTTCCCAAAAAGTTATATAAGAATCACTGGTGAGGTAGCTCAAAACCCCTTACAAGATACACAGCAATAATAGTTGATCTTAGATGAAACTGATGAAAGATCTTGCACTCCAGAAGGGCCAAGGGACAGAGGCTTGATGCACAATTTAGACTCTTCAAGGAACTATAGACCAGAAACATTGTATCATTATCCGATTTAAATATGTTGCCAAGAAAAGGGATCCTACTGTTCCTCAATCTTCACCCTATGAACATGAGTTGGACAGAAGAATATACTAGGAAACCATTTGCACTTCTCGTTACTCAGTTGCATTACCTCAAGAGGAGATAAATCTGCACCTCGGCTAAATGCCATCTCTATGCGGAACCGTTTTGGATCTTCTAAAGCTACCTGTAGCACAATGGGAGGGCGATATCAAGCTCACTCTAATAACTTACGAATTCAACAACTTGAGTTAACTGATGCAAGACACAGTTACCAGAGAGCAGGATTAAGAAATTGTCATGTCTGAATTAGGAAAAGAATACCGTATGATTGCAGAAATTCTATGGGCAAATTTTAACAATCCTACATTGACTATGAATCAGGGATAAGCAGCAAAGTACTTTAGCTTGTTATTCAAGTTAAAGATTTGGAAGATGTGAACCAATGTTGTAGAGGGAAGCAAAGCATTTGATTGCCCAAAGTTAAACCGTTCTATCCAGAACCCATGCTCTAGCTATGGTTGTGCACACCAGGCTGGGATCAGTCAGAATATATGCTTTGCTGTTCATCAAGATTGCTAACAGAGAAGAGCTACCAAGAGAAGGACAAGTCAGAGAAGAGTCAGTTCATATCAAAGCACAATTAGAACAGCGCAATTTTTTGACCTTTTGCATGGATGAAATCATGAAACAACCGAATGATTCCCTACAAATAGGATTATATGGTTTCGGAGTTTTCACAGTCTCAGTCCCATGAATAGCTTGTACTTGCAATTTTAGGTGGATAATCCTCCTCTTAGACCAAATTCCGGGGAACTTTATTTGCTAATAATTGCTTGACCAGTCCATCAATTAGCAATGATGCTGTCTCAGATAGTTCATGCATTATTAAACTACAATTGCCAAAACACATACTTCCTTCTTGAGTTTCAATGCTCGCTTTCTGTCACATTGAATGACATTAACTTTGTTTTGAGAAACCATTCACTTGATCAGAAATTTCACCACCAATCTTGTGTGGCGAGAGATTTGAAACCTCTTGACATACACTATTTAAAACTAAGGAGTTGGCACTAGTCCAGATAACAAGTTGTTTGTTTAGTTTCCTTTATGCTTAATAACACTGGATCTAACTTTCAGGGGAAACACCATAAGGAGCCCACAGATCAAGAAAGACCAACCTCTGTGTTCTCAAACATTCTCAGAACGATATAACTCATGTAATCAAGCTCTTTAGTCCTGTACAAGCGCTCCAAGCCATTAAGGAAAATTAGGCTATCCTCCCCCTGAAGGGACTCATCCAGGTTACAGTAGCGGAGTACGTTCATGAGAGAATGGATATGTGATTCCTGTTATCCAAGACAAAGTACATTTCAGAAGCATTATAGATATACTGAAATGAAGATGACACTATGAACCAAATTCACAATGCCAAGAAAAGCACCTTGCACAGGGCACCAGCATCCAGTTGTAAAAGAAATGATCAAAAAGTCTAGAAGCATCAGATTATCTTTGGTTGGTATACAATGGGTTCACAAAAGACTCAAGGAAGAAGTTGAGCAATATTAGAATAATGTAACCCTATGATGATATTACTCAGACAAGAAATATTGGTACAATTCATATAAAACATCATTCACATGAAAATAAAATAACCAAGTCAAGATAGAAAGACTAAGGACTGCGATTAGAAATAATTTCACATATAACATAAGTAAAATATGGCATCTACTGCACAAGCAAAGATGCAGACTCCCAAGACTTGTTTAGTAGGAAATGTCTTCCTAGATCAGCACATTTAAGGACTGCCACTTGCACAAAACTTAAAAGAGGCACAAACTGTTCATCAGAAAATTGTCATTGAACTCACTGATGTGAAGTAAAGCCGCGTTCGTACATGACGTTCAGGAGTCTTGACATTTGCGTACCTAAAAGAATTATGCAAGGAAATGTAAGACTGTCTGCTTTAGTATATGATTGCAGTTTAAATGAGCTCACGGAATACTTTGGGTCTAAACGATATTGAGACTCTCTGTCATCCTCATCATCCTGCTCCATTGACTTCTCACTGGCACTAAATCTTCTATATTCTTCACTCCAATATTCCTGATCATCCCATTCAGTCTCGCTTGATTTTGAACATTGTTCTTGATTGCTCTTTAGTCCAGCAATACAAATTGCCTCTTCACGAGTATTTCTGAGATCAATCAAAATCTTTCCCAACAAACGGCGAGCAATCTGAAGTTGAACAAAGAGAGATCTCAGAAGAAGATGCAATCCAGTCTTGTATTAAAATCAAGTTATGACCACAAGTAGAAGACACCTTTGATACAAGGAATTCACGGAAAAAAGTAAGGCAGACATTAAATGACAAATGACTAAGAAGATCCATAAATAATTTGGAGCAGCAAATTTTTACGACGTTGTTCCTACAAATTTCTATTCCAACCTTACCGCTGGGGAAATTGTTCACCATCGAAAGATCATAGTTTGCATGATCTACACCATTCGAAGAAACAAAAAATTTGATCCTTCACTAGCTTGTTACATCAGTACAACAATTTTATGCTAATTCAAACTTGTAAAGTTGTCTGGGTTGAGATGTGATATCTCCACAATCGATGTAAACTATGATTTCTAAACTATTTTCATCTATAAAAGAGAGATGTGAACAGGTTGGATATTACATGACCTATCCAAGAGAGAATATTTTCAGCTTGTGATGAGCTCACAAGAACATCACCTTCTAGTGGTGATTCATAGACATTTCAAAACGTAGAAGTCATATTGTTAGAAAATCCAATCCAAAAGCTTAAGCTAAAAGATAGAGAGAGAGCACATGAATATCAAGAGCATTTAGGATCCATTGTCAAGTGATGTGGGATAATATTTCAACACCCCCTCTCACGTGCAAGCTGGATTACAAGCGGCACGTGAAATTTTTTAATATGCACATTCACGTGGAATTTTGACCACGCACATTCACGAAAGGGATAGCATTGGCTTTGATACCATGTTAGAAAGTCCAACCTAAAGCTTAAGCTGAAAGGTGAAGATGGAGGGGGACCACATGAATATAAAAAGCATTTAGGACCCGTTGTCAAGCGATGTGGGATAATATTTTAACACATCTGAAGCACAATGTTACCTTTGATCCAATCTTTAACTTCTGCCTTGGATTAATACCATACTCATTTGGAATTACACCATCTGCAAGTAACTTAAAGACAAAAAATAGAAAACATGCATTTTAGGCGATAGCTCAACAAGACATTAATAAACAGAGAAATGCTCAAGTTGCGTCACCTCTGGAATCCATTTCCATGCCCCAAAAAGTAAATTCTCATGCCATTAGATGACTAGCTTTTTCTTACAAGAAAAAAGTTATCTTCCCCTTCCTTTCTACTTGTCACAACCATAGGTTGCAGAGAAGAAAATGACGCATGGACAAGCATTTTTAACAGACTACGAAAAACATCATTGTTCATACATTGCAATAAAAATAGGTTCAAAATTAAAAGGGACCAACATCTCTATAAGAACTCTCAACATTTTGAAACTAGCATAAAACTGTTGCTGAAAATTATTGCGTCTATACCTGTGCTACTTTGAAAAGGTCATCCAATCCCTCCAGATTAAGATGTGCATTGTGTAGAAGATCGTATCTAGCAAGTGATGATGAAAATTTATGTAAGACTGAAGAGGGGGAAGAAACACAGAGATATAAAAGGTAAAAATAACAATATTTGATGCAATTCACGTGCACACTAGAATCAAGTTTAATCTGAAGATTTTACTTTTAAATCAAACCAATTAAAAATTGTCAATAGTAGTAAAGATATCGCTAAAATGAAATGGCAAAAAGTAACATGACCTGACAGGACAAATTAGTTACCGTGAGGAATTACCAAATACTTGTTAGATAAACAAGTCCTTTTTAGAGCTATAGATCGAATATAGGGCAAATGCTACTGGAGAAAAGCAGTTTACATAAGGTTATTGAGAAAGCAGAATAGTTTACGTGAAACTACCAAATAAAAGACCGCACAAAACAAGATGTCAAGTACAAGATTTGGAAAAGAAACAATCGCTTGACAATGATCAAGAAACAGATCTCTTTGCACTATACCTAGAATTGCAGTGCACATGTAATCTGTAGAGAGAGAGAGAGAGCGAGAGAGAGAGAGATTCTGCAGAGCGACCACTAAAAAAATTAAGATAACGCATCAGAAAAAGAATGAGACGACTTAGGACTGAAAGACTATAATCTACTGGCACTATGTCGGCTTCATGTACATGGTATATATTGATATTCATGATTAAAAAATTATATTTGCTACGCTAAGGCAACAAAATGACTTACTTGCACGAGTCATAAACATCAGGAATTTGCGTTATGTCAAACCTCCTGCAGATAAATCTATATCGTCAGCAAACGCCCTCCAGTATCCATGACTCTTAATACCAAATTCAAACATTCCAAGGGCTTCCAGAATTTATGATATCATGCTTCGACACCACATCAAACAATAGGGGGAGAAAATGTAGTAATCCTTTGCCAACCTAGATGAGAGGTTAATATGAAACACAAATCTGTCCTTAAGAATTAAGAATTGTATAAGTGAATTACCACCTCACAGCGCAGGAGAATTACCAAATGAGCATCTATATTAACATGATCAATGCCGTAATATCAAGGAGATCAACATGGAAGTAAAAAGATGAAAACTAAAACCAGCATAAACAAGTAGAATTATATTAGGAAATTACTTACTCCTTGCGTTCATTGTACAAATCTCTTTCAAGTTTTCTCCATCGAGCAAACATCAAGAGAAAGCCCTCGCTACCACAGGGCAATCCAGCAGCAATGCGATCGACATCAATATTGGTCTTACCAAGTGCTTTTGCTTGATCATACGGAAGAATCAAATTATATCCACTTGTCTCTATAAGTTCCTCATCTTCATCCTTTGCAAGAAGTTTGACTTGTTCTGTTACCTTCCTCGTCAATTTCACCTATTCACATATAAGTTATAATAGTAAACATATAATTATAACTGATAATTGGGTACTTTTTATAGAATATTTACACTACCAATATAAGAAAATCACAGATTGAAAACAAAACCGAGAAAAAAAATAGCAGCAAAATCAGAGGCTGTATTAGGAATATATCAGCAGCAAATGCAAGCAAAATAAGTACACACCAACAATAGGTTCTGAGATTTATTGCTGTCATTGGGAATAAAATAAGAATTCAAACTATGGTGGTTGTCCTCTGATGGTGATCAATCACTTTTAAGTCTAGATGCAGAACATCAGTACAATTCCTGCTGTCACATTCTCTGTTAAACATTGTGACATAAAGGGGCTTGTGCCATGAACAGATTTCATCCTAGCCACGTGAGGCAAAAGAGAGAGGCTTCATAGCATTAGGGTACATTGTGGGGAGTGGTGTCAAGGTGTTTTTGGTTAAGAATCCAGGGACGTGATGACAATCTTCCTAGGGGATCTCCGATGACGAGGTTGGCCACCCATGAACACACTGATTGGAGTTGGTGTCTCTTTCTTATTGATGGCCATGGTAGGAGAAAACCAATTATTGTGTTGAGAAACCTCTGTATCTTGCTCGAGGGATTGGACACCTAGGCTAGACAAAATGTCATACAGATGATTATTATGGGATCCACTGTACCACTTGGAAATGATCTAGTGAGGCAAGGCTGGCCTAGCTTGCCGAATCATTATGCGACGTCCTCATCCAGAAAAGTCTCATCCCATACAATTGTTATAAGAGTGGGTTTATCCAAATGATATGAGCACACACGCAATGAGAAGATCCGTTGCCATGTTTCCATAAAAAGGAAAAGCCCCCGTTGGTTTGACGAGATCAAGAGTTTCTTAATAGGTGAAAGAAAGTAATGCTGAGGGAGTGTTGTTGGCTTTGGATGCCACATTTGTCAGGGAAAACACAATTGACCAAGGACTGGTGAAAATTTTGATCAGTGGGTTGATCAATGGAGTGAAGACTGATGTCCAATTTGGCAATCTTTGGCCATTCACATGAGTACTAGCGAGTGATGGTGACTGTTAGAATGTTTAATTAATAAATCACGCATTTATCTAACAATTTAAACTTTTAAAACAGTTGACAGTGGTTCCACAAAATCTCACATGGTATTAGAGCTAGAGATCCTAAATTCAAATCTTTCCAGGCCCCATTTGCCTCTCCAATTAAATATGTCCACTCTTAGTACTAGGCAAAAAGACCAGACTAAGCGTGAGGGGGAGTGTTAGAATGTTTAAATAATAAATCACGCCTTCATATAACAGTTTAAGCTTTTAAAATAGTTGGTAGTGGTCTCACAAAATCTCACAGTGATGATACGGTATGAAAGTAACAGCATAGCCCACAATTAAGGCATTATGGAAATTGATGGGATAGAGCAATTATCCACTTCTTCCCTGGCTACGTGAATGAAAGAAGTGGATAATTGCTGCTATCTTGATGATGGCCATGACAGGCCAAAATCAGTTGTGTTGCGATGATTTGCATGTCTCACACAAGGGACTGGAAGACCAAAATAAACGGGAGATACCGTTCGTCATGATGATGTCATACATTATACTACTCTTGTGAACGATCTAATGAGGAAGGTTCGTATGGTGTTCCGACTTAGCAGGCACCCCACAAGCTTGTCCTTTACTAAGAAAGTCTTCACTTTTGATAGTTGAACATCATGGATTATGCCGATCCAAACGGCATAAGCATCTACCAGGCAAGATTATCGATTTAAGGCTTCACATGAGAGAGAGAGAGAGAGAGAGAGAGAGAGAGAGAGAGAGAGAGAAAGAGAGATTTATACAAGATACAGACTAGCATCTAATGACAAATTGAAACTTCAAACATCATTAAAGAGAATTACAGATGACCACTTGACAAAGAATATATCTATATAGAATCCCAATGAAAAAATGACCAGCACGTCGAAGACCAATTTAAAAAATCAGAACATTTACTTTTTATGCCCCTATAAGCTAACCAACTAATTGAGAGAGAAGACACAAATAATGCATAAAAGATTTGGTTTGAATGGAACGAAAAAAGTAGAACCTAAACAACTAAAGCTGGGATGTGCAAAGTATGATTAAATTAAATCTAGCATATTTATCATGCTCCACAACATGTTGCCTATATAGCATGTTTATTATGCTCCATGACAAGTTGCCTATATAGAGCAACAGCAATATTATTTGAAGGAAAAAAATAATCCTTACTAGAATTTATTTTAAAAAAAATGTGAAACAGAAACAAGAGATAGCTGAGACCTTCAGGGGATTCTTCCAATTTCACTTAAGGTCCAAAAAAGTCAACATATTCGAACTAACATATTTGCATTTAAGGATGGATATGGACCATGCACCAGAAATTAATTAATACATCAAAATACTTCTAGTTTCTTTCAGGCAATTTGGGTTTCTAATTGTCCACCCAAGTATATATCTGACATGACATCGTAGTAAATAATTCTTCAATTTCCCAGTTTTCTGATGCTATTTACATGGCACACCCTAAGAACAAGCTTGTTGCACAAAAAATAATGAAAAATGCGCGAAATGAAAATTGAAAATAGTGCAAATGAAAAATAAAGGGTGAATGACAAATGAAAATCTAAAAGACAGTATTACGCCATAAAAATCAGAGTCAACCTCCATTGAGTAGCATGTAGCCCAAATAGTGCAAATAATGCTGCTTACAAAGAATTACTTCCACAACCAAAAAAAAAAAACAAAGAATTACTTCTACCAAAATGTGTGATCATATGATTAAGCTAAAAGAGTAGCTCAATTACCAATTCAGGTAGAAGCTCTGAAGCATTCGAAGGCAGTCCAACCCCATCAGCCATCCAGGGAAGTTCAGAGGAACCATTGCTGCTGCCCTTACTTACACCAGTCGTTATAATTTCATTCAACATTGCCTAAGAAAGCAAAGACACTTAGAACATACAGCGTATGAAACTAGAAATCATGAATGACTTCATAATGTAGCCTCGGTAGCCTTTTACTTCACATGAAATCATTACAAGCATACAAAAATGTACAGTGACAAAAAAAATCCATTATCTAACCTTAGCTTCTTCCATCTCAATACTAGCATTATCAAGTCCATCCAGCATAGAGGAGTCCTTGCTAACGAGTGAAACCTTCAAACAATTACTGGATTAGCACTTAACTATACAATAGCAACAAGTTTCAAAATAATCCTTCAAGAGTGCACAGACCAGGATAGGTGTTAATTGACCTTCCAAATCAAGGAGGCCCTTAGCAAATGCAGCAGCAGACATCTGTTACCAAGCATCTTATAAGTGATGAAACCAGAAAAATCTGAGCATCTCAATATATAGGTAGATTCACTATCAACTCTCAATAGGAAAAAAGCATATGTCAACCAATTCTAGCAAATCAAATAGTCGTAGGGAAGACCATACCTGCACACGGCCCTCATCAGAGCTGTAGATTTTAAGATCATGACGGTATGTACTATGGAGGCGAAGCAAGCCAGTGCCTTCTCCTGAGAAAGCAGATAATCATAAACAAGGACACTACAACATGTCATGGCCCAAAGAAGGCCATCGGTTCATCATATCCTGATTAGCACTTAAACTAAATTATAATAAAAAGCATCAAATATTAAATGATACAAACTTATTGATATTAAGCATCAATAAAAATATATCAAGAAAGCAATAGGCCGAGACAATTGGCCCAATTAACAGATTCTAGTTGGTTGGGGTGACAGACTACCAATCTAAAGCAGCCAGGATTTACAACAACCAGACTTGTCAATGGAATCATGGGGGTTCCCAACTTTTGCTGAAGAAGATGCAATGCAGAAATATTGTTAGACTACAAGTTAGACTACAAGTTAGACTACTTAAAAGTGCAGAACTTATCACAGCGCAGTGGCTATGTCCCAGCAGGGAGGAAAGGATCAATATGTCAATTTTGAAAAACCTTAACAAGCTGCTGATTCACCGATATTAATTAATCATTAGAAGTTCACTAATGTCATAGCAACTATAAGACAATTACTAGATGCAGAAGTACAACAAAATTTTAGTTCCTACTTGGGGAACTTTCTTGCTCAGAAGCTATAAATTAGCAACAACTCCAAGGGAAAAGAATACCTGGATAGATGTTATTCCGGAAGTATCTACCAAGCTCTTCAGCCTGCAAAAAGTAGGAAATTTACTAACTGTTCAAGGCAAACTATAATTGGACAGTGCACATATCAGTGCAAGGTGTAGCTACATACAACTCTTTAGACATTAACAGATAAATGAATTAGAAATGACACAAAAAAGTAAAGGCACGAAAAGTAAGCAGATGAAACCTGCTTTCTTCCAGCATGAGTGAGAACTCCCCCATATTTAAGAACCATGAGAGCTTCAACAGGACGTTCTTGTTCCCCTTCACCATCACTTTTCGTAACTTTAATCCATTTTAGTGGTTTCAGTTGAACCTTCCTGTAGATACCGGAGAAGTGTCCCCCCTGTGAAGAAAAACAGAATAATAAGCACCTCACCTATTAAGTTAAAGGCGATATCTGAAAGAGAATGAAAACATAACTGCTTATTCACAAAACATGGTCCAGGAATTAAATGACAGGGACATGCAACTAGACCAGATCAACCCCATGATCAGCCAATCTCCCACAACGAGCAGAAATTGGCAAGAAAAGCCCACAACCAACCAAAAATTGGCCTGATCAGTTCCAATCCAAGCTGATTGCCAGTTACAAAATTTAAAACTGACTAGGGAATCAGGTTCCACCTCCGATTCTACTGGGAAGGATGTAATCAGCTGGTTCCTGGTTGGACCATGTCTCGCTTAAACAATTCAAATTTTGCACTTGAAGGGAATAAACCCATTGCCCAACAGTTTGAAAAGCCACATAAAAGCCACTCTATCAATAGCGATTCTTGTGTCTTAATGTCCTCAAACTTTAATTAATAAGCTTTAAAAGGCCAATACCAAGGTCTACCTAGGTATGGCCTGTTCACTTCCTGCTTCTAGGTTCCCCAGAACTGACCCCCACAAGTTGGTTCCTGGTTCCAACCTAAAATCTGGCCCCTTTGCACCATGCTTAAAATGTTATTATCGAGGACAAGTATCAGTTGCACCAAAAGAAAGGTTAAATGGTCTACTTATTCACGACACAGGTTGAGTTGATCCATTTATGAGAATAAATTGCGAGACATTCTGAAGAACCACAACATCTCAGGCGATTTTGAACGGCCACCAAAATTAACAATGAAAAAGCTTGTCAAAGATATTGGAATAGTTTAAGGAAATAAACATACTGGACAAAACAGAGAAAACCCTTCTAATAGGATGAACCTACTCTTTTCATTGAGGAGGGATGGACAATCATAAGGAAGGGTCATCAAGCAACAAAGATATATGAAATGACATGCCCATGGGTTTGATTGTATACAGTGTGCTGGATGATGATCAGCAGATGATTACGCGTACTTGAAAGTGGACACATTACCAAGAATTGCTTACTCAGGGAAGTAGAACAATGAAGTTGGAACTTCAGCAAAGAAACAAGAAGATAATTTCATAATCCAGAGGAAGCACAAAGGAAGGAGAGAATTTGCAACCTCCTCCAAAACGGCTTTAACCTGACGAAGCTTCTCAGCATGTTCAATGTCTTCTGCCTCACTATCACTTTCACGACCAGGTCTAGTCAATATAAGTACTCTTGTTACTTGAAAAACTACAAAACCAATGCATTCTCCAATTTTCATCAGGTAGTGTAAAATATCATGAAAAGAGCACTCTGTATAAGTAGCTGGCAGACAAGTTTACAGCTTTCTTTATATCAGTAAAAAGGAAATCTTAGGTAAGTCCATTGCCAGAAAGCTACACTTCCTCAAGAAAAGATGAGCATTCATAAACTTTACAGCTTTCTTTATATCAGTAAAACGGAAATCTTAGGTAAGTCCATTGCCAGAAAGCTACACTTCCTCAAGAAAAGATGAGCGTTCATAAACTTTACAACTTTCTTTATATCAGTACAAAGGAAATCTTAGGTAAGTCTTCTTTACCAAAAAAAAAAAAAATCTTAGGTAAGTCCATCGCCAGAAGGCTACATTTCCTCAAGAAAAGATGAGCATTCATAAACTTTGATTGTAAGCATTTTAATAAATATATTTCTAATCCTAATAAATAGGATTTCCCTCTCATTACATGACAATGATGAAGCAGTAATGGGAGGGAGCTACTGGAACTTCAACTCATACTTTGATCTCGCAGTTGAACACAGCAAAGTGAAAAGCCACCATTCTTTCAATGGTAACAAAGGAGAAGAACTACTTGGAAGTCAATATATGAAAGCTTGAAAGAGTTCATAGAGCTTTGACATTGCATCATGTCAAAGAGGCGTAAATACTGTCATTAACACCTTGCTTGTGACCTTTTTTTTTTTTTGCACATTTTGTCGGCCAAGTGCTTGTCGTTATTTAGACCGATCTTGATTTTCACAAGTCATAAAATATTCTTTTTTTTCCTTTACTGTGTCTGTAACAGGGGAAGGAGATGGAAGAGTTTACAATTACCAATATAAACGGATAATGGTAGAGATACATGAATGAAGCTATAGAATTGAGCTTCCAAAAAGACCCAATAGAATGACAACAGAAAAGCTAGTACCCAAAAAACACAAAAAACAAAGCTGCAATTTTTCTTCCACCGTAATCAGTAAGGACCAGAACAACACCAACAACATTAAAAATGACTGCTATGAACCCGCTCTCGTGCTTGGTCCAGTAAATGTCAGTATGCCATATTTGTGATGCAAGGTCAGTAGATTTCCTCACATATAAATGAGACGAGTCTATAAATTATCCTTCTCCAAAGGAAAAAACAGACAACTTTTACACATAGAATCTTCCAAACATGAAAACCATCCTTAAAAGTAATACCTGGTGCGAGGAACTAGCGTCCTTGTTGCATCTAACAAATCTTGCAATTGGACAGCACTTTTGAGTTTTGTCTACCAGCAAGAGAACCAAAAAGTGTTCCAATGACAAAATATATTAACGACAAACTGTAATTAGAAACATTAAAGAGGAAAAATCACCTCAGATCTAGGCCTTCCTCCATTGTATTTGAGCATCAAGTTTAGAAGTTTTTCCTCAGTAACTTTCAACTTTACTTTCTGTTTGGGAGTTCTATCACCGCTGCACATCTTACAGATGAATATGATAGGAAAAGGGAGCCTAATGCCCCAAATAATTGTAGTAGTGGAGCACAACTTACTGACGAATGACAGCAATCACACAACGCAGCTCCTCAGCCTCCCCAAATGTGCCAATAATCCCACTTCCTTGACGGGTTAGTCCCTCAGAAGGCTGCACAGGTTCATTGACTTTCCATGGTAATATTGGCGGAATTGTTGAGGAAAGATGGGGAGCTTTTGCCTCCAATAACATCTTTCTCAAAACACATGCAGCATCATCATAATATCTTGGCAAAGAAAAAAAAGAGGGGTCAAGATTCTTTTTTGAGCATACTAAAGACGATTGTGTGTGGCAAACTCAGTGTCAGCAACATAGCTATACCAGGGTTAACAGTGTCTAGAGGACCACAAGAGCGAAGGGGAAGTACTGCCAGACAGTATTCTCTAAGTAGACAAGTCCTACAAGGGATCGTAATGTACAACAGCTTTTTCCTGTTATAGTAGGAAAACTAACATGAACCGCAAAATGCAGATTCTGATTATTCTTAAGAGATAAGAAAATGGTAAATTGCGCTTAGTTTGTTATAAAATGGGCATCATTGTGATTAAGTAGAGAAACAAGCCAAATAAAAACAAAGGAAGAGCCCTTACTTATGGGAGTTCTTCACGAAACTCCAACCATTCACATCACAGACATATGACCGTCCCTCACAGCGCAATAGATCAAACCCACAGACCTGGAACAAAAGCAAGTAGTCTGCAGAATGAAATAATTGAGCGAGGAGAAAGTATCAAAGAATAAGGACACATGAGGCAAGAAAAAAGTCTACTGGGCTAAATTATGGCTAACCGGTGAAGATCTACACAGAGCAACAAAATTAATAGAATGAACAGCCTAAAGGATGTCATATGATATTGAAGGACAACATCATCTGCCTTTCAATTCGATCAACATTATTCAATATGGCAGTTCACATGACTTACCATTTGCCGGAATGCAATGCAAACTTCTCTTGCCATTTGCTTCTCAGCAGGAGTCAACAGCACAGGATACCTCACCTGTAGGGATAGCTCAATCATACTTTTACATTCTTCGACAGAGATAGAAAGCCAAACAAGGGGAGAGGGGGACGGAGTCAAACTATTGCATGTAAAGCCACTTTTCTTCATCCCCAGAGGAAAAATATATGACCTACCACTGAGTCACAACATTATACAACCGTGAAATTTTAGTTGTTAATTTGTATTGGAAACAAGAATAAATAGAGGTCCTATGCTCAATACCCCAAACAAACGTTGCTTTGATCAGTCCAAGCCTTATTTTTTAGAGTTCAATTACAACAATTTCTTGGGAAATATATTGCAGCTGGTATTACATACTTCCTTTCCATCAGGATTTCTCATAACAACACCATCCACAACTGGTGACTTCCGCGCCTCAGCATGCGCATATTCAGGACCAACAGTATACACCTACAATCATAAATAGACTGTTCAAGTGACTGGACTCTGCCTGGACTTTAAAAATAGATGAGTACCCAAATGAAGTTCCTAGAGCAGTAATTTTTCAAAGTAATCATGAAAACTTCAAATAATAGCAAAAGAATGTACATCCAGCATATGACATACTAGATATAAGAGAGAATCAGAAATGCATTTGTGCAAAGCCTGTGGAAAATTTAGTTTACACAGACTCAGCACATATGACATGCAAGTTGGAAAAGCCATTTTTAGAAATAAAATCAATGATCTTTAATTGAAATGCATACATGGCAAGCATATCATGTAGCTTGCATAAATTAAACTAAACACGAGATATATAACCTATAAAAATCCAAGAAAAAAAAAATAGACACTTTGACATTTCATTGTTGTGACCAACCATGATGTTTTGTTAAGGACACAGATGTTTAACATGAATCGATGATATTAGGCATTAAACCCTCAACTTCCTCACAATGTTGTTCTTCACCAATTATTACCACATAAATATAGAAAAATAAATAAATCCCATCATTCAAAAACAGAAATAGCATGTTTCAACCGTTACAAGTATAGAGGTAAGAAACTCAGTGCTCTCAGGATTATGAGTATGCTAATTGACTTGCAATTCTCCCAATTGATGTTGCTCCTCCAGATCTAGCCTGTAAGTCTTTTCTGATCTCAAAGAAATGTCTCCCTCAATGTGTGTAACCAACAAGAATCAATATTGCAGTATCCTAATAAAAGACATTCTTGGGACTATTTCCAACCAATTGATTAGGTAGTAAAGAAAAAATCTAAACATAAAGAAAAGTCACTGCACCAAAATATCAACAATGGTTCAGAAAGCCTCTATACAACAACATCGACTTTGCAAAAAGTCATAATCCTAAAAGTATAGAGACAGGACCTTCACATCAGTTCCTCCAGTGGGCATAAATTCCTCATATATGTATGAGCCTTCACGTCTAACTCTTCTTACTTCCGGATGAAACTCGCTTGACCTATTGCCAATCTGAAATAAGAATTGCAAGATTAATGCTTTGGATGGAAAAACAATGTATATCAAAAACTTTCCTAACTTTTGGCAGCTGAACATGAAAAGAAAGTTTAAGTTATCTGCACACAAAACATGTTACATGATAAAAGGCTCATCAATTATGATGGGCAAATGCTACTTTTTCCCTTGTTTAAAACGTATATCCTCGATTGTAATGATATCACTGCATGAACTGTACTTTTATGTTCGCATGACTGGATTGACTAAACTTTTTACTTTTTGCTAAATCTATCTTGCAGTTGACACACTTCGACTAAGCAAAAAGTTGCTTTTTGCTTTTGATTAGGCAGAATTACCCAAAAAAAAAAAACAAGTGCACCCTAAGAAAAGCAACTCGTTTCTAGCTACTTTTTGTATATTTTAGATTATGAGAAGTATATTTTCAGAATCCTATATGAAGAAAAAAAGTTAACCAGACATTTTTGAGAAAACCCACAGCAAGCCCCAACCTCATGACAGCTCTCTGAACTGATGCCTCTCTATGCTAATAGACCAGAGGCAGCCTGCATCCCCAAGGGAGTCACCAGGTCCCGGTAGAACTATAGCACCTAATGACTAAAAGAACACACACAGAAAGGCTTCATTCCAATCTTTTCACCACAGAAAAAGACAACCACCTAGAGAGGCCCAAAGTTCATTATAATGGTGGCATGTACTATGTGCAATCCAACATAAGAGAGCAACAAAAGGTTTCATCTGCATAAGTAACCAATAATAAATGCAGAAAGGCCTCATTTCAACTCGAGCTTCCAAACCTAGTGAATTGAGAAAAAACTGACTTTCACTAAGCAAAAAGTATATGCCCACCATACACCCTCGAACAAATCATGCCCAAACATAAGTTGGAAAATTAAAAATCACCTTCCTAAATAATTCCTTCATCCCCCCACCAGCTGAACTTGGATAGTATATCATGATGCTGTGATTGTCACCTTCAAAACAGAACCCCAGGTCAGTAACGAAAAACTCAGATGACATAATCCACACGATGCGCTGCAACATGGGAAACATGCACTCCTGGATGCTCTTCTTTTCAGTTATAATAATGTAAATCTAGCTAAACATGTATATCCACAACGGGTATCCAGATTCTAAGGAAAAACGCTCGAGTATATCATTTTTAGTTGGGGAAAGTTACAAAAACTGCAAAGACCTCGAGTAGGGGACATACTATTCTCTTCTGATTATCAGAATTTGTCCTCTCAGGTAAAGTAATAACCATATTATAGTTCAAATCAATGTCCCAGCCTTGTCAGTTTCACATGAGGAGAAGCTCAAATCAGAAATTGCATGAAATTTTATATAAGTTAATCTATTTCAGCTTTCTTCCTCAACACTAAAACCATTTCTCCAGGTGGCCACCGCTTCTCCAAATTTAAGGCAAGATACATCCTTATAAGAGGAGAAGATCGGTAACAAGGATATAATTGAGAGTAAGAGCCATGCGCTGAATATCCATAGGAAAAATGCAAGACAAGCTACTCTCCTAGAATATGTAAGAAAGGTAACCCAGTCATCCAAAAAGCGCACTGTTGAGGATTCCGCTTAACAAGTGATTATATCATCCCAAAGTCAGCTTGATGTAAAGTGTTGTTATACGACCAGAATTGAGTGACAAGAACTGTTTGTTTCACGTGATCATCTACTAAAGCACTAGATTTGAAGATTGCACGAAACTTCATTAGTCAGCCCAAACAAGAGGACAACTATGCAGCAGATTTTAAGTTAATCATCTCACCATCAATAGGCTTTTCCACAAAAGGCTTCCAAAAACGGTCTCCGCGAACCTCGACAAAATCTTCTTCCTCAACAAAAAAATCCAACTCTTGGTATAGTACTTCCCTATTCACAAGAGCGTACCTTGGAACAGGAATTCCAAACATTTCGAGACGCTAAGATTCACCAACGTAACTTGTTAGAGAGTACGAGCACATTAGTCACAAAATATGGTACGAGATAATGATAATTTTTGGATACTCTATTACGAATTCTTTGAGAAAAATGAAACTTCATCTCTGCAACTAATACAACACTTACCTCATATACCTTCCTTCGGTCATGAAGAAGGTGCTGTTGTTCCAGTTCATTTACCAAGTAAGGCCTGAATCACATGAAAAAATAAAACAGGATAAACTAATGAATCTGATATCACAAACTACAAAAAGCAGATGAGTAGTTTATAAATCAGGGTAGAGTAAACTAAATTAGCTAGTCGTTAGTTTTATCATCAACCTTTCACTGGCCAGGAAGAAAAAAGAGATTGTAAAACTACAAAAAGTAGATCAGTGGCATCCGAATCCCTACTGCTCCTAGAACAAGACTCTGGTTAGGGAACCACTTCCGTACCATATTGATGTCGAATGCAAAGTGCAATAGAATCACTGAGTGCACAAAGATCTCAAGAACTTTGACATGGAATACAAGGAAACTTTCAAGAATGTAGAGGGACAGAAGAGGACATATCTTAAGGAGTAAAGTCCATAGAAGCACATGGAAACTGAATACATCTAAGATTTTGAGCACATAAACCAGACTCTCCACCCATTGATATCCTCTGTCCATTTCTACTGGGTACTGACTGACAAAATTCATGGGTACAGGTACATTACCCATTTATCTTTACCTCCCATTCTGTTAAAAGGTATGTGTAGAATATAGACTGAACCAAAAAAACCCTGTCTGACTGAACTAAATTGATTGTTCCCATTTAGCAGTCCCATATGGAGGGAAAACAAAACGGTTATTGTATCTCCATCTTGTCATGCACACATGCTCGTTATCAAGCTATGGAAATGGTCATTAGATGGTAAGGAACAGCTTCCACACACTAGAGAAGTACTACATCATCAATCAAGACGATAGACATCCCAAGACTTGTCATTAAAATTTACGCCATCACGATTGTGAAAATTGAATTCGGTAGACGATAATTGGGACAAAGGACTAGCAGACCATATAAATGCCAACAGAAATTGAAATTGTCACTCAATGGAAAAACTCATGTATGCTTGGAATAGATCCATTGCCTAGAATAAAAGAAGACTACTGAGGTGATCATAAACTTAGTGAGCTTGCAAACAACTATGGAACTACCGACCAACTGACTTGTTATGAAGATCTAAACCATGTTCTTCAATAAAAATATTGCAATCAAGCATTCCCTCATTCCATCCAAGATTTGTGATCTTCGTCAGGCTTGGGAAGTTTAATCTACAAAGCTAACAAAAATGCAAGTGTAATGGTTCGATCCACTTCCTATCCCCAAGAGAAGGAAACGTGGACCGCTTCAATAGGACCTGCAATGATGTAAGGCATTTTGAGGTTCCACTTCACAGCTAAGAACCTGAGACAAAATGCGCTTCTGGCAGTTTCCACTCCACTGGTTCTTTCTTTTACTAGTTAAAACTATGATGACATTCAACCAAATAACTACCAGAAATATGTAACATGAAGAAAAGGAAAAGAATCAAAAAGAAGTAAACTTACATCCTTAAAGCAACATATGCCTCTGCCTTGTCGAGGGGATATCCATTCGAATAAAAGGCAATTAAGCAATCACAAATTGGCCAGCTGAAAGATGCAAATGGTGATAACTTAGAGATACGAAGACCACACAGGTTTTCTAACATAGATCACACTGGTAGTAACTGCATCAAAATCAGAAAATGGCAAGTGATAAAAAAAGGATGGATTTTTAACTCAATCCTGCACTACCACGCTATAGAGGACTAGAAGTGGACTCAGCACCAGATCCTACCAATAAGGACCCCCAGAACAATCATTTACATGAATAAATTTAATTGTCCAAAAGCACAACCAACACCCCTAGAACAATCATTTAAAATGATAAAACTATTAATTTGGAAACACCATAAGTTCAACCATTATGAAGTTTCATTTCCAGGTCATACGGAAAGGTTTTCCAGCAAGCATTTACATGCCTTCAGGGTGAGTCAACAGAGCAGAGTAGAGATTAAGTGCGACAAAACAAAAGAAACTAATTAAAAGAATAACTCCATTGCAAATAGGAACAACTCCAAGACATGAAGGAAGGGTTGTGCTTATGTTATACAGTTATCTACTCAAGTAATGGATTACTTCTCAAGAAAGTCACCCCTAGTCACCAGAAAACCTCAAACTGAATCATACACTATCCTCCCTCTGATAATCATTGCTTTTTACTTAACCAGAAAAAAGGTTAGAGTCCAACTAAGTGCACGATCTCATATATGTACTCCTATTCTTTATTTCCCCAGAAACCACGCATGTAAGAAACAGACCTCAGCTATATCATGTTCCTAAACTGCAAGATACGCATATAGATTTTACATGAGCTACAACTCGGTCTTTAGCAATCGCAAACTGCAGCAGCAATTCCAAGGCCTTGCAATGGAAAGAACAAAAGAGCAATGTGACCGTTAAGAATACTAGAGAAGAAGAACGAGACGAATGTCACGACATACGGGACACTTGAAACTGTAGAATGTGAATATATTATCACCAGAGGAGACACAAGGCACCAATTGATCTCGCATGTCATGACATGCAGTACACTCAAACTGCAGAATGTGCACATTATATCACGACGCCGGTACCTCTCAATAGGATCTTCCAGGATGACCTTGTCCCCAAATATAATAATCTAAAGAGACACAAATCAGAGGAGCATTAGTGAAGAGCGTAGATTACATTCAGAGACATTAAAGTACCACGCACTGACCAATTCCACACAAGACAGTCTCATCCACAGCTACAAGAGATGCTTCACGATAATGAACTTCAGAAAAAGGAAATCGATAATGTCTATCACTCGCTGATGCCATAAGGGGAGAGAGAACAAGACATAATCAAACACACAGTAGACAGATCACTCTCCATAAGAGGATTACTGGTTCCAATAGATTATATCTAGCGATCTAGGCCATTGATAAACGAACGTCACGGCTGATGCTCCATTCGAAATCCCCCCGCGCTTCAGCAACCGACATTTGCATGGGACCCTAACCACACGAATCTTACAACAAGTGGACAGTGATGAACACAGATTCCAAAGTGACCACTGATCACAACGCACCTCGAATTCGCCAAACGCTTGCAGCCTGTCCAGGATTTGTCTCATAGGCGACGAGAACACCTACAAAAAACACAACACGCGCACACGCGAACAAAGGCGCGCGCGCGCGCCCGAAATGAGCGAACGCAAAGCCAACTCGTAACGTCCGACAATCTGAGCCGCATTCAGTTTCACCTTTTTCTGCATCACGCATACTCCGACCGTTATCTTCTTCTCCGCCACCGCCGCCGCCATTCCCGAGCTCGCGAACCGCGCTGCACAACCGGCGAGAGAGAGAGAGACAAACACACGCGCGCAACAATCAGAAAGCCGCGGCACCAGAGACGAGAAACAGAGAGCGAGCTCTCAGAGAGAGAGAGAGAGAGAGAGTTGGGCGCGCATGCCTACACATACTCGAGCCAGCCAGCCAGCCAGCCAGTCAGTGCATAGGGGAGAGAGAGGGTGGGGGCCGAAGCCGCCGCGGAGCGCCGCCGGGGGAGGCGGAGCCGCGGGATTGCCGACGCCGTCTCGAGAGGAGGAGGGAGGGAGGAGGAGGAGGAGGAGCGAGGAGCGCTTTGGCGGAGGGAGCTGAAACGGGAGAGCGTGAGATGAATGGCCGGGTTGGATTCTAGAATATGCAAAAAAAATAAAACATTTAAGGAGGGAGTGGGGGTTGGGGGAGGACGTGGAAAGGGCATGTGAGTTCGTGTTTGGATCGTTGCGGTCCCGCTTGCGGGTGTGTGTGGCTTTTGATCTTTTCCTATTCTTTTTGGAAAAAAAACTTGCTGCTGTTTTTAGTCCCTCCGGCTTTGGAATCAAGGCGGCCCCTCTTCTGTTCGTGACGTTAAGGAAGGGCCGCAAAGCTAGAACCAATTTGATTAAGAGCCGGTGTGCCCGAGTACCGCTAGAGTCCCAAAAATGGTGTGAGGATCGCTTCTGCATCCTTTTTTTTTTCTCTTTTTCTTTTTTTGATGAGGTCACGAATTAGATTAGCATTGCGAGCGAATCCGTCCGTGTCGAGTTTCGCAATTGTGGCGGCGTGTTTCAATGTGGAAAGAATTCCGACCTCTGCGTGACGTGAAATGAGGGGTGTAATTATGGCTTAATTCGACCATTCTATACGGAGTGTAGGATCTTTGCGGTAAAGACTATAGTGGACTCGGCGTGTCTTATGTGGAGAGACCTTCGACATTCGTGTTGCGAGTGTTACAAAGTAGTCGCGACTCAATCAGAACATTCTGTAGATAGTGTGGTATCCTCATATATCGTTCGCTTATACCTAACTTTTAAATTTAATCACAAATTTTTGTTGCGTTTACGAATGGCTTTCGCAAAGGCTTATAACGAGTTTTTTGGGGGAAGTGCACTACATTTTCAATGTCCTCTAAAGTCTCTTAGCTCAAGACAGATCCGACCTAGCCTCCGGCTTTAGCATTTACAGAAACTCATGCATTTTTTTTCAAACTTTGCCATCGCTAAATTTTCGAAATGCCGAAAATGCCCTTACCATTTTCCACCTTGGGCGATGTCGCCGGAAGCCCAAATTAGTGAGTCAAATTTGACGTCGGGCAGAGGTTGCGTGGCCTCAGCAAGGACCACCAGTGATCATGCGATCCCAAGCGGCTCTCCCCGAGGTTGCGTTACCCTAGGTGGCCCTCGTCAGATGTTGCCCAAGCGACGACCAGCGGTGCCAAATCTTTTGCCAAATTTTGCTTGCAGGCGATCGCAAATGGATTTTCTTTCATTTATTTATTTAATACACATACCTAATTCCTTTATAAGTTTAGTTCTTTTCCAAGTAGCGTTTAAACCAAAGTCGATCCCCAAACCACTTCTTATCGAATACTATTTACATTCGGAACAAGCCCTTTAACCCAAAAGGATCCAAACGCGGCCTAAGCGAAGTGAACCGAAATGTTTTTCCTCTTGACAGTCTCATACTTTTTTTTTAAATGCCTTTGGTCGAAAAGCGAGCACAGGCGAAGATTTGATTAGCCAAATTGACACTAAACAATGCTCCCGCCATAAACGCTGGTGGATTCACGATGTGTCCGGGAATGTCTGTCCCTACCGAACCAGTAGCCTCTTTGATTCTATCTTCTTCTTTCTTTATTCCTTTTCGTTGCCTTTTTCTAAAGGAGGGCCCGCCATCGGAATCCCGTTTCCCTTATATTAATAAGAACACGCAAGTGGAGTTGGTCGGGTGGGGACGCGATCCAGAGGGGTCGACGATCCGAATCTTGGAGCAAATTAATCTGCTGAATCGCAAACGAGACATTTGACCAATCATGACTTGGTAATGGTAGCGATCGGAATGAGTTTAGATTCCACGTCCGTTGACGCCTTCCTGTTGGACGCACGGCTGAGAAAGAACGAACTGAGATTTCATTGGACTGGGGATTGGACCACCCATGTTGGGACGAGTCGTATGATGGGCGGACTCCTAGCCAATTGTTCTGTGAGGCGAGAGAGGTTTCGAAATCAGTCCCTTTCCATGTTTTTTGTCTTTTGGGCCTGCCCACAGCTTTTTATGGATAAGAGTTCTTTTTTGGTTCCGTACAATCGCTTTTGGAATGTATGGGGGTTACGAGTTACTAGAACGTATTCCCTTAAATGGAACCGGATGAATGTTCCTGCTATTGAGGTTTAGAATTGAATTGGAACCCTTTTGAGGGGTGATTTGCTTGGAACTCGCCTCGGCATATAAGTAATCAAGGGTTCAAAATCAATCTCTTTCTACTTATTAATATTTTTTTTATCTTTTAAATTAGACCTCATCTGTGGACGGGAGAAGCCTTATCTCTCGCTTTCAATTTGACAATGTTCGAAACAAACGCGGAAAAATAAATACAGAACACAAAGATTTACGTGGTTCGATCACAAGGTGATCTACGTCCACGGGCGAGGCAAAACAAGATTCCACTATAATCAAAGAGAGTACAGTTTTCGGAAGTCGAAAAAACGATTTAACAAAACCTCACGGCTCACAAATCTCTCCCAAAACGAAAATCTCTCTTAATCAATGAAAAAAACCTAGCCGCAGTGTAAATAGGGTTACTCAAAAAATTTCCTCGGGGGTGTAGCCCTCGAACCCCTCGAGATATTTGTTCGCTTGCTTCGAGTTGGGCCTATCGGCCCAACCCTTTGCGTCACGAACTAAATCTCAATTTTTTCTTCATTTTTGGGTCGCACAAAGAATATGTCAGGTTGGGTGATGAACCGGACCAAGTACATAAAATTTAAGACATATTTAATAGATAAGTTGTCAAGGAATTGTATTTTACTTGTGGAAAAAAATCACAAAAAGTCTCGAATTTTGTTTTTTTTTTAAATTGTATTCATTACTCAATCATAGCAAAGCAAATTGAAGCAGCGTAAAGCTTAGAATACAACAAAACAAAGCAAAATCCAAAAAACAATGAGGATCTACAAAGCATCAACATAGTTAAGCACACACTAATTCCAAAAGAATAGATCTGTCAAACAAAATAATTGGTAGCCAATCACTGAACCTCGTATCATCATCAGTGATGAGTACACGTTAGAAATTCCTCCTTCAGTAACTATGGCATTGCCAGTCGATAATGCGCACCTAGATTTGGCTTATTCTACATCATTGTTGTATAGAGACAACCAAAGCAAATTGAACACACACAGATATAACATTTGTAAGAGCAAATCTTTATGGTTCAACGAGACACCAGAGTTCCTACAATCATCATTAAAGTTGAAGGTTACACGGACAGAGCACGGGGTATTGAATCCTAAAAACATATTTATTGAACTCCCAAATCTAGATTAGGAGAGGATAGCTCCTAGATTTAGAATTAGACCGAGAGAATTTAAACTCTCAAATTTAGAATTCGACCAGGAGAAGAGAGCTCCGAGATCTAGAGTGGAGAGAAGAAAGACAAAACAAACTAAGAAAACACAAAAAAAAAAATCAGGCTAATTCCAAAAAAAAAAAGCATCAACTTTACCTTGAATGACAACTTTGACCTGAATTTTTTTTATCTCAATAAAAAGCATCAATTTTTACTCTAATCCCAAATCTAGCCCCTGCGATGTGAAATTTTCAAATTGTTCGGGGTCAGATTTGGAATTTAAGCGATAGTTGGTGATTTTTTTATGAGATAAAAAAAAGTTCGGGCCATAATTGTCAAAGTAAAGTTGATGTTTTCTTTTGGAATTTGGCCGCAATATCAACCCTCCCCATGGCTTTATGTTGGAGAAGACATGGAGAGAGAAGAGAGAGAGGGAGAGAAAAGGACTTTTTGGATAGATTATTTTGGTTTCAAACTATATTTATTATGACAAATTTACTCAAAACATTTTTTTACATAAAAATCCTAAAACTATACCCATTGCGACTTTTTTTTTATACAACAAAAATGTCAAATTTGTATTTATGTGACACATTCACTTTCTGTCAAACTCTCATCAGATGATTTTGCAACCAAAACAACGTCGTTTTTATTTTAACTTAAACTGCTTGGGCGTCATGTCAACATCGTTTGCTTTCAATCGTCTATGTAGGCAAATTTTTAACAATGTTTATTGATAGAGAATAAATGTGTCAAGCAGGTACAAATTTGATATTTTTGGTATCGATTTTTTTTTTTGGATCAATTTGTCGTAGTGGATATAATTTGGGATTTGATGGCTTTTTCTTTTCTTCATTTTATGCACATGTTTCGGTGTTCAATCCTTTCCTCTTCTTTAAACTCAGCAACGACGTCAATTTCCCTCGCCATTTTCGGAAAAATACTAGTTAATATGCTTGAATTCTACATATGAGCTTCTTGTATGCATTTCTTTTTCGAATTTATTTGGTATGATGGCCCCATAAAAAATAATCACACAAGTAAAGTTCAGGCGCAAACCCATAATTTGAGTAAATGAATTCATCCGATCAGTAGATGAGCGATCTCCATTTCATGACAGCTCGTGTAAAGAATACTCTACACCGCTAATATATCTTATGCATATATATATTTTTCGTCATGTTGAATGTATTCGTGTTGACACTTTAAAACATCGCATACGTCAATCTTAAAATAATGCTTTAGGAATTAGTTTAGTGCATCATAATGACTTGTCTTCTCCTCATGCCGTGATCCAAGAAGTGCGATCCTGACAAATTTGTTTCAGCGACAGGGATTACTGTCATCCCATGATTACATTAACATCATCCCTAGGTCGTCTTGACTTTTTATGTCCTGATTCAATGCATGTTGCCGTCAGCGAGGTAAAAAAACCCGGGCCTTTTGCCCTAGGTAAGAACGTGCAATATGCTAAGAGCCGAACGTGTGTTGTGTTATTCAATAACTGCTCAGAGATTTATCAGGTAACTGCTCCGAGATCGATATAAACTAATCCTCGAAATTATAAATAATTTACCAATAATGCCTGGATATGATCTGATCATCAGCTTTACTATATTCAAATAAATAGGGTATAATTTCAGGCGAAATAATATCAAAATTGTACAAATTTGTTTAATCTCTACATGCTCAAGAAGAGATAATTCCAAGTTTAAAAAAATCTCCCACTTTAATAGGATTCAAAAGTTTTACCAAGTCTTCACGATAATGCTTTACGATCAGCAGTTTTTGAACCGGCCAAGATCTCTGATAAGCTCCCCCATCTCCAACAGTCTTGAAAATCCTCTCGAGATCCATTTCTCCCTCTCCCTCTCCCTGGTGGAAATGAGCTCGAACGGAACATGACGATCAAAGGAGGGACGAGCCAGGCGTGCGCGGTGTGCAAGTTCCAGCGGCGGAAGTGCCACAAGGAGTGCCCCCTCGCCCCCTACTTCCCCGCCGACCAGCCGAAGATGTTCCAGAACGCGCACCGCCTCTTCGGCGTGAGCAACATCACCAAGATCCTCAAGCAGGCCCCGCCGGATCTCAAGCAGGAGGCGATGCAGTCGGTCGTGTTCGAGTCCAACATGCGAGCACAGTACCCTGTCCACGGTTGCTGCTGGTACATCCGCCGCCTCCTCTGCCAGCTGCACCAGGTGACAGAGGAGCTCCAGCATGTCAACACGCAGATCGCCGTGTGCCGGGACCAAGTCTCGGCCTCCGCCTCGCCTTCTCACTATCCTCCCCCGTCCGAACTGCAGCTAGGGAACGTGGTCCCGACCCGACAATCGTTCCCGGGCATTTTCATGAACGGGGAAACTACGAAACAATCGTTAATATCTCAACACCCTTATAGCAACTATGAGCCCGAGAACACTGGTCACTTGGCAGCGGTTCAGTTGAACCCGGCTACTACATTACCGGAACTTCTAATGAATTATGGCGCGGAAGTGTTCAGCTACGAGGATGTGCCGTTTGATACGATCACGATCGATAAGGAGGAGTCGAGGTAGTGTCGAAACATCGGACTGACGGGCGATTGTATTGTGCTTCTTCTGTTCATGTGTTTGGAGTTCTGATGCGCTTGATCTGTCTCAAATGCAGCACGGAATCGTCGTTCTCGTTCAAAAACATGACGCACTCCATCGCGCAGGCCTCGCGTAATGATCTGAAGAACGCAGCCGCAGGACTCAGCTTAAAGAGTGTCAGATAAGCTCGTTAGCGGCTGAAATTTCATGATTCTTTTCGTTCTTTCCATTCCTGTCTTATTTTTGAAATCTTTTTTCTTTCCGATTTTGCTTTGACGAGGGAAACTCATCAAGAAAAGTTTTCGCTTTCGACACGTTAAAAATAAGAGATGTCGATAGTTGAGAAATAAGGAACGTCGTTATTTCGGTCCGTCTCCCTTGTAAAGGTTATAATACTCTGTACCGTCTCTTTGTTAGCATAATTTCTTGTAAGCACTGGCCAAAGATCCGTGTGTTGTGTGGATTCGAAAATTTAGTTATATAAATTTCATTTAGGTAAATATAATATGGTACAGCAACATAAAATGCTGTACAAATGTTTCGTTAGACTATGATTTCATCTTTTATTTCAACACCATTAATCCAAACAGTACCACTTATCCTAAAGTGTACATCTATGACACATTTAAAAAGATTAATTTTCATCTCATAGAAAATCTCATACTGGTACACCTTACCCAAATTACCCCACTGTTAAAATGCATACACTTCAGATTGGCATTCTCCATATTAAATTCGTCTTGTAGTTGTCTGCCA
This sequence comes from Syzygium jambos, assembly GCA_031216235.1. Classification (NCBI taxonomy): domain Eukaryota; kingdom Viridiplantae; phylum Streptophyta; class Magnoliopsida; order Myrtales; family Myrtaceae; genus Syzygium; species Syzygium jambos. The sequence continues at coordinate 19,696,436 of CM062228.1, forward strand.
TATGTGTTGACATGTATACACATCTTAATGGGACAAAAATTGCCATGTACGGCACCAGCAAAGCATGCAAGGGCTTTCTTAATTACGTCAGGAGTTTTGTTAGGTGTTTTGCCGAAAGGACTGAAACTAACTAACACATGTTTTAAAGAATTCGATTGCACAGATTCAACGATGACATGTCACAAATAAAAAATGTTGAGGAACTTCCTATGCAATTATCTTTTCTCCAAGTGGACCCGCAATTAGAATTGACAACCAAGTCTCAGTTCCAACCTTTACAACCCATTTCATCGTAGTGAGATTCCATAAAAAGCACTCAGAATCTAAAGAGATGAGATGAATAAGTTCATTTATACCTATATTATATGAAAAGTTAATCTGTTTGACGGATGAATTTGTACTTCCATATGTAGTTTTATCAACAATAGGTTGGCTTCATCGCAAAAGCATATCCTTCGAACGAAAGGGGAAAAGTGCCAAAAAAGTCCTAAACCTTTTGCATTAGTGCCAATTTAGTCCTAAACCTTTTTTTGGTGCCAATTCAGTCCTAAACCTTTTCCATTGGTGCCAATTTAGTCCTAAACCTTTTTTTGGTGCCAATTAAGTCCTAAACCTTTTAAATTGGTGTCAATTCAGTCCTAAACCTTTTGTTTTTGTGCCAATTTAATCCTTCCGGTCAATTTTGACCGGAATTTGCTGACGTGGACGCCGGCCGGCCGGCGACCGGTCACCGGCGCCGACGTGGCGCTGACATGGACAATTAAATAATTTTTTTGAATTTTTTTTTGGAATTTTTATTTTGTTTCCTTTTTTTTCTTTTTTTTTGGTCTTCTTCTGGCCGGTCGCCGGTCCGGCGACCGGCGAGGTCGCCCTCGCCGGCCACTGGCGAGGGCGCCCTCGCCGGCCTCTGGCGAGGTCGGGCCTCGCCCGACCATGGCGAGGTCGGGCCTCGCCCGACCATGGCGAGGCTCGAGCCCTCGCCGGCGAGCCTCGCCATGGTCGGGCGAGGCCCGACCTCGCCGGATCTGGCGAGGTCGGGCCTCGCCCAGCCGCCGGGGCGAAGTCGAGCCTCGCCTTGGCCGGGCGAGGCTCGACCTCGCCAGATCCGGCGAGGTCGGGCCTCGCCCGACCATGGCGAGGCTCGACCCCTCGCCGGCGAGCCTCGCCCGGCCGCTGGGGCGAGGTCGGGCCTCGCCTTGGTCGGGCGAGGCTCGACCTCGCCAGATCCGGCGAGGTCGGGCCTCGCCCGACCATGGCGAGGCTCGCCGGCGAGGGGTCGAGCCTCGCCATGGTCGGGCGAGGCCCGACCTCGCCGGATCTGGCGAGGTCGAGCCTCGCCCAGCCGCCGGCGAGGACCGACCTCGCCGGCCTCTGGCCTCTGGCCGGTCGCCGGACCGGCGACCGGCCAGAAGAAGACCAAAAAAAAAGGAAAAAAAAAAGAAAAAAAAGGAAAAAAAAAGAAAAAAAAGGAAAAAAAAGAAAAAAAGGAAACAAAATAAAAATTCAAAAAAAAATTAAAAAAATTATTTAATTGTCCACGTCAGCGCCACGTCGGCGCCGGTGACCGGTCGCCGGCCGGCCGGCGTCCACGTCAGCAAATTCCGGTCAAAATTGACCGGAAGGACTAAATTGGCACAAAAACAAAAGGTTTAGGACTGAATTGGCACCAATTTAAAAGGTTTAGGACTAAATTGGCACCAAAAAAAGGTTTAGGACTAAATTGGCACCAATGCAAAAGGTTTATGACTGAATTGGCACCAAAAAAAGGTTTAAGACTAAATTGGCACTAATGCAAAAGGTTTAGGACTTTTTTGGCACTTTTCCCGAACGAAAGTGATTATGTGATGATTGAAATTTAAAAACCGGGACAAGTGGATTAAACATAAAGACACCACTAATCTTCAAATTGTTGGAAAAATGTTCGATCAGATTTTTAATTCTTTTTGTTCGATTGGATCCTTCAACTCCTAGGCTTTTTTTTCCCCCAATTAAAATATGAATAAATAGATGAATTGGATCAATCAATTTCAATATGAAATCAAAAAGGAAAAAAAAAATGAGAAAGAACAAAGGAGAACAATAGTCTTTCCTACTCTGTACACTGCCCAAAACTTAAAAAGACTAACGAAATGTGGACATCCCATGTACCGTATAAAAGACATACCTTGAACTGTGACTTTGATTAGGTACTCCTTTTCGCCTTGGTTTGCACGTCTGTCATGCATACTTGTACCCACTGGTCTCACCTCAGAGAGGGCGAGTTCCGACGTCGACAGAGGCGATCAATGAACGGGCGGACTTGGGCTTCGGAATATTGCTAGGCCCATTGGTCCAATGGGAGCCCATAATGTTGTCCCAAGTTCATCCATTACATAAAGAAAATGCAAAAAACAAAAGTGCTTAAAACATTGGGTTTGGCCGGGCTTCTTCAAAGAGACTATTCTCAAGCGAAGCAGGCGATAGTCGAGCCAAGTTGAGTTCACCGGACCGAAAATTGTCCGATCCATACCTAAAATGATGAGTGGGTAACTCGGAGCCGCAAATCCATTGGCAAATCTATTGATGTGCGCTAGCTCGGGTTGCATATTGCAAACGGAAGCTCAATGTGGATTATGCCGCATAGAACGTGATGTAAGTACTTGGTAAAGTGGATAGCCATGCGATGCCAATTTGATGATAACATTTGCAATTCGCTATAGACTCGGCACTATTTGCAATTTGATAGTGTAGTTGCTTCCGAACACCACAAGAATGGATCGTTGTTTGCCGCAGCTAGCTAATGATTATCTATGTCACACTCTAGCATTAATTCATACTCTGGATTCTGGAAAAACTGTAGTATGAAATAAGTGCATGTGCATCCAATAAGGATCATCCTTGCAGATTGACTTTACATTGATCTCATGGAGTAGACATGGTCAGATCTTTAATGCCTATATTGTAATAACTCAGTTCGACGAGGGCGGATAGTGGTCACCGGGGCCAGAGGGCTTGGACAAGGAGTGATTCCTGACAGGCTTCTAGGATAATAAAGGGTCAGGAATGAACCGATTGCGTACCGACCAAGGAGAGAGCTTGCCTAGGATATATATGTGAAAATTGAACTTAAATCATGAATGCGTCTTTTAATGTAACAAGAGGCTTTGCTTTGACATTCCAAAGTTAAGTGTGTCCAAGCTAGAGCACTACCGGGATAGATGACCTCCTGGGAAAGTATCTAACTATACACCAAAGGACAAAATTGTGAGATTCGAAATGAGACGAGTTAAAGCAAGCAATATCTCGAGAGAGTTAATCCCTGGCGGCCAGGCTCCTTGTCCAGGTCCTCTGGCACCGGCAAGCACTCTGCGCCCTCATCAAACTTGGCGGTTTATATAAATACTTTTAGGCCAGTGATGGACAAAACAATTACTCATAATCCATGACCACTACCGGAAAATGGTGCTCTATATCAAGCGAGCAGCTTCGACGTGGTGCACCGGGAGAGCATGCATGGAAAGCTGCAACACTAAGAAATCGAAAGCAGGGACGGATGATCAATAAACAGGATGGAAATAGTAAGAAGGAAAGGTCTTACAAAATGGTGTAAAAGAACACAGCGGGAGTGTTTCGACATGCATCATTCTGGGATCGGAGGGCGTCGTGTCACAAGAGGACGGCACTTGCCAAGAGCTCACAAAAGAGAGACGACTGACGCGGCATGTGCCGTCTCTCCTGCGACACGACTCCCTCAACCCCTTCCATTCGATCTCCCTCGTTGCCCCGCTCACTCTCACGCAATCTTTTTGCGTAGCTTACATTCAGTGTCCCGAGAAGACTCCATATTTATGGATCCAACGAAGCATTGAATCGCGTCGGTGGGCGTGATGAGAAAAGCTTGTGGGAAAGGGTTTGGTTAAGAATCAATAAAAGTGCAGTGTAAATTACGCTGAAGGAACTCGGGTACGACCCCTTTGACGGGTTTCAAGTTGGTGAGGAACGAGACTAATCTTTGGCAATCCACATGTTCAACAAGGTTGACACAATCCCATTGGACATGGGCGTTCATACCTTGGAATTCCTTTCTCTTCTAGAGGACGATGTGTCTTTTGGAAGTGGTTTATGGGAGAGCCAGAAGTCCAAGAAGACTGGCTAGCGTTTGGTGCCTGTCGCTTAGTTACCAGCCAGTGTTGTTTTTTTCTTTTTCCTTCTCGTTTTCTTTCAGCAATTTCATTGCAATCAAATCGGTCAAAAAAATAGAACCATAAGACTCAGAAGACTTCGGTAATGGGGGGGACCCTGCCGGCTGGTCCACGGATTTAATGTAGGTGGAGAAATCACTAAAGTTAATCACTAGGTTTAGTATCAATTTCTCCGGCACCTAGACTATATTGTTATTATTACCATCATCATTATTTTTTTGGACTAGGTCAAATCAAGAGAATTAGAGGGCAAAATTGTCCAAAAAGTCTTAAACCTAATGCACTTTTACCAATTCAATCATAAACCTTTTAACTTTGCTAATTGAGTTCTAAACATTTTCATTTCTTACCAATTCAGTCAATCCAGCCAACTTTGGCTCGAAATTGCTAACATGGATATTTTTTATATATAATATTTTAATAATTTCTGAATTATTTTTTAATTTTTTTCCTTTTCTCTATTTTTTTTTTTTGGACTTTGAAGCTAGGGCTGGCGAGGGCCGTGACGCTGTCGTCTAGATCTAGCTAGGCGAGGGCATGGGGCAAGCAAGGCCGCCAAGCGATTTGCCTGGGACTGGTGAGGGCTGCCAAGCCCTTGCCTAGCCAGATCTGGGTGAGGCGTCGCGGCCCTTGCCCGGCGAAGGTCGGCCAGCCACCTTCGCCAGCCCTAACTTCAAAACCCACAAAAAAATAGGGAAAAAAAACATTAAAAAGTTCATAAATTATTATAATATTATATAAAAATATCTACGTCAGCGATTTCCAACCAAAACTAGTTGGATTGACTCAATTGGCAAGAAATGAAAAGATTTAGGACTTAATTGGCAAAGTTAAAAGGTTTAGGACTGAATTGGCAAAAGTACAATAGGTCTAGGGCATTTTGGATAATTCTCCCAAATTAGAGTATGGTTGAGTTTTTCTGGACTTTCAATCGAGTGGGAACTTGACTGGAAGGGGGCTATTTCTCTGACCACTAGATCTTCAAAAGCGATGTCCAGATGGAGACATTCAATGCATCCTTCCAATGAATAACCATGAATTAGAGTTGGTGAACTTTCTTAATTTCTGGTGCTTCTTGTGGTGTGGAATGCGTATTACCTGGATGCAACTTCTGTGCCTCTGCCTCGGAATTTCCTGGCAAAACGTTGGTATGTAACTCGTTTCAACGACATATGGACTTAAAGACACCGTTAAAGTTGCACCTTGACAATCATAGCATAGTTTTTCCTTGTATACTAAGGAAATAAAGTCTCAGAGATCTCTAGGAAGTTTCGTGTCAATTTGGCAGGCAAAATCCCACCACTAAACCATGCCCCCTCTCCTTATCATTGTTCCTTTTGTCATTGGCCACATTCTCATTGGCACTCGAGAAGGGTTTATGTGATGTTACATTCTGCTTGATATAACAATGCTAAGCTTTACATCCACCTACCGGTTGACGCTTTTGGAGACATCGATAGGGGTCTCGCAAAAATATTACATAGCTTAGAAAATGAATCGCCGCATTAAAATCTTTATTGTAACTCTTCTTTGCCTCGTATCATAGTAATTTCAATTCTTAAGACTCAGAAGGCATGGGGGCTTATATGTGAAAGGGCGTGAAAGGGGGAGCTCGATTACTTTGAATCATTTGCGATCACACACTTCGTCTCACTTTCTTCCAATAGATACATTGCGTATTGACATCTTCATTTACCAATATGAGGGTAAGTAAGAATAGGTGACCAATGATCTTTTGAGAACATATATGATCATGGTTATTAAGATGATGACTGCCCCGAAATTTCTCTCTTGGTTTCTTCCTTTTCCATGTCGAGGTGGGTTTGGCATGTTGAACTTGACTTCATCTCCAGAGCTTCATCTTTTTGCACAGCTTGAAATGTGTTAATTAACTGTTCTACAATGCATATTCCCTATATTTTAGTGGGAAAATTGGAGATTACCCCTGCACTTACACCAAATTTCATTTTGCCGTCATAAGTTTGATTTGTATGGAATTTGGATCCTGAAATTTACATCTCAGATTAACCCCTACGTCACTGCCAATCACAATTTGGTTGTGCTTTGGCGATATGATTTCCAGATAAACATGTTGGGGTAATGAATTTCCATAGACAAGCCACCTGTTTGAAGAAAGCACGACGGTTCATTACAGTTCCAATATTCTAAGTTTTGTTGTTCGTGCAATGTGGAATTTCTATCTTATGCACTCTAGAATTCTAACTTTTCTGTTTTTTTTTTTGTAAATACGGAGTATTTGAACCTTATGGCTCGACTAATTTCCATGGACACACACAAACCGCCCCGTCCACATGCATGATATGAGGCCTTTTGTTATCATCTTTCATTATTAAAAAGGTAAGTTGAAGGGCCGTCGCTGATTTCGGATGAAGTTTTGTATGTGGCACAAATATGACACCGCATTTGATGGCGTTAATAATTGTAGATGAAGAAAGGACATGATCGAATAAATAAAAATAAGTTAGATTGCACAAAAGAAAAGTTAGAGGAGTAGGTTGCGCAAATGACAAAACTTAAAGGACTAAATATCTACTTAACTAGAAGAAAGCAATATTAACATAGAAGTACCAATTGGTGTAAAATAAAAGATTCCCATAAATATTTTTTTGAATTGGAATAATCACTTCTCAAGGGAATAAACATATTATTACAAGCAAAAAATGCAAAAAAAAAAAAATTCTTCTTGTAAAATGTCTCTATGCTTTCGACCTCCTAGATCTGCCTATAAGTGGCCGGTGTGGACCCTAACAGCTTAAACTGGGAGGGGACGCCATCATTTGCTGATTACACATCCCAATCAAGCGCTCAATCACTCCATCAACTCCTCGAGCTACACGATCCACCAGGCTTTGAGTCTCCCAAGTCCTTCATCGCTACCTAGCATAAGAAACAAGGAAAGACAAATATTATATGACTCATCAACATAGAGGGAACCGCGAAATGTCACCATCCTCATCGATCTAGTATTCAAGTGGGTTAGAAAAGAGAAGATTTGATAAATGATAATATGAATCAAATGCTTATAAGAACACAAGTGCTAATCGAGAGGGGCACTTGGTAGCCACCACAAGCACAAAATAAGGATGTGATTGTGGAGAGAGAGAGAGAGAGAGAGAGAGAGAGAGAGAGAGAGAGAGAGAGAGAGAGAGAGAGAGAGAGAGAGTTAGTAGGGCGTCTTGTCGCAGGAAAGACAGCACTTGCATGCCATGACTTGTGATACCAAAAAGGCAATGCATGTGCTGTCTCTCCTTGCGACAAGACTCCCCCAACCTCAATGCAAGTTTCGCTCTTCAATGATCTCTCCTTAACCCTTTCTCTTCATCTTTATAGACCACAACTCTCTCTCTCTCTCTCTCTCTCTCTCTCTCTCTCTCTCTCTCTCTCTCTCTCTCTCTCTCTCTCTCTCTCTCTCTTCCGTAAATTACAGTGGAAGTTACGTTAATCTATGGACGGTCTTTGCTGGGGAAGATTGACTAGAGACTTGATCACCGTGTTCGACAAGGGTTTGAATGGGCATTACAGTCGGTGCGAAGTTTCTTAGTCAGATCCATGTCTTGTGTTGAAAGGATCAACTTGCACAACCATCCTAGTAACTAATTGGGTTACAATTAGTAAAAAATAGGTAAAAGTAGAGAAAGATCATCATAGTAAACAAGAGTAATTATGTTGTTGAATCCTTTGCTCGTTATCATTGTATTTTCTTTGGTGTGACATTTCGGGGAAGCGTTGATGCGTTATCCCATTCGTTGCTATGGAGCCAAGTATTCTTCCTTATATCCAACTAAGACAAAGGTATACTACAAAGAGTTCAGAAAATTGATCATAGTATATGTGTTTGGTCGAGATGGCTAATAAAAAAAATTGATTAGGAAGTTCTTTGAAGTTACCTGTCAAAAGATGGGAATTTTTGTAAAAATTCATGATATTGTAATTGTTTAAGTCCACGTACACTTCTAAAGTTTCTAATTAGGACTTGCATTCAAGATGAATATAGATTACAAGTAAGAATGATTTTGGGAAATTAGCAATTATCTTCTCTGGATTCGTGTTATGGATTGAGATTAATGTCTTCATTAACTCTAATAATTAAAGCGTTCATGAACTCATTTAGTATTACCATATAGAAATATACACACTATCTTCCACCTAAAACATCAAATTGGTAATTTCTTGATGCCTTCCTTGCAATTCTATGGCATCCATCACGTAATTGCAACGTAGGTGGATCAAAGACTTTGAAGTTCCTTAAAAAAGTACTTTAAACCAGTCAATCAGAAGGCTGAATGGAATTCATGTTTCTTAGTCGACAAGCAAGAGAAAAGCAAAGAGCAAGCGACCTCGTACTAATTCATTGAGAAAATGTTTGAATGGTATGATATAGCACTCAGTTTCATGAATTTTGTAGAAGTAGCTCAGTTTAACACATATGACAATGAGCCAAAAGCACATCGTTTTGAGTTTGACTTACGGTTTAACGAGGAAAAGTATATTATGACGATGGTAACATTATGTGATCGCTATAACGTTATGTAATTAACCAATTATTACTGTCAGTATATGCTATGAATATGATCATATTCGACATCACGCATTGACGAGGCCAGAATCGAAATGAAAAACGAGAAGAAATTTGATTGTAATTCTAAAACATGCTTGTGCAAGTTATTAACATCACCATTAATTTAACTACCTTAAAAGACATTCTCTGTTAGCCGCTAGTCGCGTAATAAATGACGCAGATCACTTTAGTTTAGTTTGTCTCCCCCGCAAGAAGGGAGAATCTTGCTTAGTCAAACAACAAAGAGAGGGAAAGACAACAATCTGACAACATCTGCAAGTTTAGAAAAAAGGTAAGAAGTCACTCTTAGTCTTAGCCTTAGCACACAAAAGATGGACTTGATGTGTACGGACCATTAAAGACACTACGATTCTGGAATCAATCAACGCATTGTTTCACTAATTATGGGAAAAGGACAAAAAACGTTCCCAGAAAATTAAATCAATTCACGAAATAAAATACTTTCTCAAAAGAAGCTTGCAACCTTTTAATAATTAGTCGATTGAAAAACTGGTAAGAAACTCTCAAATTTGTATCTAGATCTAGGTCACTGAGCTTGATGGACGTGCTTTCATATGGTTCGGCCATTAGCTAGAATAGTTAACCAAAATAAAACCATTTACTTCTGATTGAAAGTCCACCGAGAAAATATTAGGTGGTCACGCCTCTACCACGTCAACATTGACTCCGGTGACATGTGGAGCAATGTTAGCGGTGGGTCCAACCGGAACAGATCTGAAATTACTCTCTAATATCTCAACATTTTGGTCTCCCTCTCGTCAAGAACGAACAAGGCGCTCTCTCTCTATCTTCGTTCTTTTCAAAATTCACTTCTCTCCTGCCTTTGCTCCTAGTCAGCTGCATTCTCCAGCGCGTTGCCGCTACCTTCACCTCCAGGAGCCCTGTTGGCAGCTTCGATTCATCGCCTGTGTTCGTTGAGCTTAGATCCGCTGCATTCTCTGGCACGTCGCCGCTGCGTCCACCTCCAAGAGCCCCGTCGGCAGCTTCAATTCATCATCCGTGTCCGGCGAGCTTAGATCCGTGCATTCTCCGGCACGTCGCCGCTGCCTTCACCTCTGTGGTCGCCTCCAGAAGCCCCATCGGCGGCTGGAATATGGCAGCACCAAGCTTCGCACCAGAACTTGCACTGGTGTGTGTGAGAGAGAGTTCTTGTTCTTGGTGAGATTGTTTAGGGTTTTCTTGTTTTGGAAAATACTTTGAGAAACAATTTCGCAACTTCTCATCTGTTCTCGTGTGATTACTGCTAAACGGGGCTTTGGGTAGTGAGAGCTTCTGCCTGACTCTCACATGTAATTCGTCTTTGACCAGATAATGAAACTGAATGAAACTGAGTCCTTGGCTCGTGGACATAGATAAGCTGTTGAATCGCGTAGATTGGTTTAGTACTTTTATTTGCTTTTCATTATATATGAACTGTCAATTCTTCTAATTCTTTTGTGATCACACCCTTCATCTCACTTTCTACCGACAGATCCATTGCGCATTGATGTCTTCATTTACCAAATGGTATGTTTGTTGAACTTGACTTCATCTCCAGAGGTTCTTCATCCTTTTGACCAACTTAAAATGTGTGAAATGACTATTGAAGAAGATGAAATTGTTCTTACTTTGTTGCTGAACTTTTACATGTATCTATAAAGAATGCCCTAGTGCTCACATTTGGTAAGTCTACAATCAAGGAGAAACAAATATTCTACAGATAAGGAGAACCAGCTAATATACAGTTGATATTGTAACGACTTAGGAGATTTGGAAGATTTGAAATTTATTTGATATCTCCAACACGCCTCCGCAAGATGGACGTACCATTGGAAACGCCAATCTTGAGTCGTAATTGTTGCACCGCGGTCGGGACAATGGTTTCGTGAGAATGTCCGCGAGTTGATCTTTTGTGGAGATGTAGGAGACTCTCATTTTTCCGGCTTTGACAAGTTCTTGGACAAAATGTTAGTTGATTGCATTATGTTTCATCTTTGAGTGGAACAATGGATTTGCACAAACGTATGTCGTTCCAATGTTGTCACAATATATGGCAGGTGGTGTGAGGCTTGTGAGTCTGAGTTCTTGTAATAGTGATTGAACCCAAAGTAGTTCCAACGTAGTAGTCACGATGGCACGGTATTTGGCCTTGGTAGATGACCGAGATACGGAACGTTGCTTTCTAGAGCTCCAACAGATGGGGTTGGCTCCAATGTAAATTATGTAGCCAGATGTTGACGTCCGATCATCAGGATTACCTGCCCAGTCGGCATCGGAATATGCATGGAGAACAAGTGGGGTATTTTCTATTCGAGTGTAGGCCATGAAATAAGGTCCCCTTTAGGTACCGAAGGAGCTGCTTTGCTGCTGACCAGTGAGCAATTGTTGGCTTGTGCATGAACTGTGACAATTTGTTTACCGCAAAGCCAATGTCGGGACGGGTAATAATGAGATACCGTAGTGCCCCGAGTAAGCTTCTAAATTCGGTGGCATTAGCAGCTTCGGACTGATCGTGCTTGGTGAGCTGGACTGCCGTGGGTAGTGGAAGCCCCACATCTTTGGCATCACCCATTTTATGACGTTCTAGAATCTCCCGTATGTATTTGTGTTGTGAGAGGAGTAGGCCAGTCTTAGTCTGAATGACTTCAATTCCTAAGAAATAGTTGAGTTGTCCCAAATCTTTAAGTGAAAACCTTTTGGCCAATGTAGAGATGAAGTTGGAGACAAAAGTGGCATCATTCCCGGTGATTATAAGATCATCGATATCGACATACACCAAGAAGTAGACTTGAATGCCATCGCGGGAGTGAATGAATGGTGAATGATCTGTTTTTGAGTTCACAAAGGAGTTTGCAATGAGGAAGGAGCTTAACTCATTGTACCACGCTCTCGGGGCTTGTTTGAGGCCATAGATGGCTTTACGGAGTTTGCAAACGTGTGTCGGTTTGTTCGGATCAATGAAACTGGGGGGTTGCGACATATAGACTGCATCTTGGAGTGTGCCTTGAAGAAAGGCATTGTTGACGTCCATTTGACGCAGCGACCATCCTCGCATTAATGCCAAAGAGAGGACCACCCGTATTGTTGTCAGTTTGACAAAGGGACTGAAGGAGTCTGTGTAGTCTAATCCCGGACGTTGATAAAAGCCTTTGGCCACAAGTCGGGCCTTGTATCTCTCAATGATCCCATCTACTCGTCTTTTAATCCGATAAATCCACCTGCAACCAACAACATTCATCGAAGGCTCAGAAGGTATTAGTTCCCATGTTCCATTGCGAATAAGGCCGTTAATTTCCTCTGTCATTGCGTCACGCCATTGAGGATTGCACATGGCTTGTGTTATCCCCGTTGGTTTTGTTGGTAGTGGTAGGGGATGTTTGGTTGATGTTGGATGGGCTTGTTTGGGTTTGAAGATATTGTTTTGAGATCTTGTAGTCATAGGGTGGGTCTGGGTGTGCATGTGGTTATTTTGGGTGGAGGCCAGTTGCTGGTTTGGCAGTAGTGGTTGTTCTATTTGTGGGACTTGTGTTTGATGTTGTGGGTTGTGTGGTTCATTTGCGGGTTGGTCATTGAGTTCGTTGTAGGGAGCATCGGTGCTTGTCAGATGGCATAGCGATGGAGCGGGCGCGGATGGCACAGATTCAAAAGGAGTGAGTGGTAGAGTAATGGTTGTGGTAGGTGGGAGACATGGAGAGGACTGATTTGTTGATTGGTTTTGTGATAATTTTTTGTAGGAGAAAACATTTTCGTCAAAGACAACGTGACGAGATAAATATAGTCGATGTGTTGCTGAATCAAAACATTTGTATGCACTTTGGGAGAGGGCATAACCAAGGAAAAGACATGGTGTGGAGCGAGACACAAGTTTTTTTGTGGTATATGGTTTTAACCAAGGATAACATAGACATCCGAAAATACGTAGTTTGTGGTAATTTGGGTGACGGCCGAAAAGGGTTTAATATGGTGATTTTTGGGCTAAAATGGGTGTGGGCATTCGATTAATTAAATATGTGGCGGTTTGGAAGGCATGACTCCAAAAAGTTGGCGGGAGTTGGGCTATTTGTAGGAGAGTAAGGCCCGTTTCAACCATATGTTGATGATGGCGTTCAACAGTACCGTTGTGTTGGGGTGTATATGGAGGTGTGGTGAGGTGGGAGATACCGTGTTTCACAAGGAATGATTTTAGGTTGTGATATTCTCCTCCACCATCCGAATAAAAAGTTCGAATGGAGCGAGGGAATTGTTTTTCCACAACAGGTTTGAATTGTTCAAAAATTGGAGTTACTTCATATATTTTGCGCATTGGGTAAAACCATATGTATTTTGTGTAGTGGTCTACGAAGACAACATAATATCGAAAACCATCAGTGGACACGATTGACGCAAGACCCCAGACATCCGAATAGACAATGTCCAAAGGAAATTGATTCACAAGAGTGGAGACACCAAACGGAAGTTTGTGACTCTTATTGCACCAATATGCATCACAAGATAAACCAGAACCTAGATTTGACTCAGAAAGCGAAAATATTTTAAGGATTTGATGCAAAATACATGAAGATGGATGTCTGAGCCAATTATGCCAATTCATAGCCCTCGTCCGCTGTCCAACAAAAGCCGTAGGAGAGGGTTGCGGTTGCATCTTTGTGGACGGCATTTTATAGACTCCATTGCTAAGTTTTCCTCGAAGTAACGTCGCTCCCGTGTGAAGATCCTTCACCAGGAAATGGTTGGCAAAAAATTCAATGGACGAACAGTTAGTACGACAGAATTGTGATACGGAAATTAGGTTTTGGTGATAGTTGGGGCACACAGGACGTTTGATAAAGTAAATGTGTTTTCGGAATGAGTTAGAGTCGTAGAACCAACGTGACTTATACGCAAACCCGTGCCGTCACCAATGACGATCTCGTCGGGCCCTTCGCATTCAGAATGAAGCGAGAGATTGTTCAAGTCATTGGTTATATAATGGGACGCTCCTGAGTCCACTAACCATCCAGATTCTCGGGTTGAAGCAGCGGCGACGTTGGCACTCGGATCACGTATGGAGTTGCGGAACCAAGAGCAAGCTTTGGTTGAGTGGCCGTATTGGTCACAAAGCTGGCAGATTTGGTGGCTGGCATTGCCATGCCTCTCACGATCATTGTTGCGTTTGCTTGAGTAGTTTCGGTTCTGGTTCAAGCGAGAGTTACTAGACTAAAAATTCCCTTGCTGATAATTGGTGTCCTTGTGCGAATTGCGGCTATTCCAGCGTGAATGACTCCCTGAGCCTCGATTACATGAGCTAAATTGGGCAGTAATTGGTACGGAATCATGGCTTAGCTCTTCTTGTTTGAGATATGTCTCGTATCCAACTAACTTGTCGTGCATTTCTTCGAATGAAATAGGGGTTTCTCGAGCCCTAATTGCTGCAGCGATTTCCTTGAATTCGGATCCAAGGCCATGGAGCGCGTGAATGACCAAATCATCGTCGTTTAGAGGGGTATCAATTATGGCCAGCTCGTCTGCAATTGATTTAAGGTGCTGAAGATAATCCGACACTGAACGTAAGTTGTGTCGCGACCTAAAAAATCGTGATGTCCGATCTTAGGCTAATGGATTACTAGATCAATTAAATTAACTAACTTAGCTCGAGTTCTCCCAAACTCCACCAATTCGCAACTTAGGTCCAATTATGAACATGCAAATATTTTCAATGGGAGCCGCCACTAATCATTTAGGGTACGTTGATTAGAAACCTAAATAAAATAGCGGGAGTACTATTTTATTTCTGCGAACCAGAAATTATGAATTCGGAGACTTGGTTACATTAGATTCCCTAACGCCCTTTCGGTACCGATTTCAGGAAAAATACTCAATTTGACAATTTTGATAAATCTTGACTTAGAGTTCAAAGGTGCAAAAATTTTCTCTTTTTTTTTTACTTATTTAAATGAAAGCTAACCTATATGTAATGACGTGCAAAAATTGACATGCGATTAATGCAACCTAACATGCAAACTATATGTCATGCGACGACGTGACCTATTTCTAATGACGAGCATATTATTTTTTTTTGTATTTTTTAATGAAATTCGGAATTAAAAATACCAATTATCTAAACATGCAATTTTAAACTAAAGAAATTAACCTATTCTAGAGTAATATTTTCGGTATTTTTTTTTATCGAAATTCGAAATTAAAATCAAGTAAAAAAAATATAACTGCTAAATCTTTCGAATTAAGTTTCGATTTGAAGCTTGACAGATCGATCCTAAAATTCGAAATACCCGTTATGGAAATAACTCTATCTAAAGCCTGATAGATAGATTTATTTCCACGTGTGCGGTTGCGGATTAGGAAATTTTCCTAATCGATCACATCTTGAAAAAATTTAGATATCTCAAATATCTTGGATATATTCAAAGGATTTTGAAAATTCTAAATTCTATCCAAATTTGATAAGATCAGATATCCAAGATTTCAAAAAAAGGAAATAAATCCTAATTGAAATATTGCCTATTATCTAAATATGCAAGATTAGATATCAATAAGCACAAATTAGATAATAAAATATTCAAATCAAATTGGGTTAAGATGATTACTTGATTTGCAGATTTCTTTCCTAATTTGAATTTGCAGCGGATCGGGATTGTAACCGGTGGTGCGTCGGGAGCGGAGGCGCGATGTCTGGAGCGGCGACGGCGTCTCACATCTGGCCGTGGGCTTGCTAGTGTTTTGCTAGTGGAGCTTGGTCTCAGTAGCTAGCTCACGATGTGGAATCGGTGAGGGAGCTTGCAGATGTAACCATGGACTGGATCACTCGACTTTGACGTCAAGCTGGTTGGGCATAGTGGGGAAACGATATAAGCAAGTGAGTCTTTTCTACAGGATGTTTGCAGCGACACCAAGGGATGCGGTAGCTTTCCTCAGAGGACACCGAGCTGGAAAACAATTGGACCGATGTTGCTGCGTCGCTCGTGTGTTGACCGGTAACTAGGAACCCGTCGAAATTCGTCGATCAAGGAGTGGTTTGGCGCAGAGACAAGAACCCACGGAGATATCGACTTTGCTGATCTGGGCGTGATTGGGGCGGACGCCAAAATGTGATGGCAAGGACCGGACAGACCGAGCCAAAAATCGCTGCTTCCTGTCTTTATGTATCAAGCTTCCTTGTGTGTGTGCGTTGACCTGCAGAAAAAGATAACAAAAACTATTCTTCGTCTCCTCCTCGTGGAAGCGTGAAAAAATTCCAGAGAAAAAGCCTCTTCTCTATTTTGTATATCTCCTAGTGTGGCTGCCTTTCCAAGAACACTTCTCACGATTTTCTTCTTCTTTTTCTCTCTATATGGTCGTTTTCTCTCTCTCTCTGCCGATTTTCAACGAGCCAACCTCACACCTCGTGATTTTCTCCTCTCTTTTCTCTAGCTTTCTTGTGGCCGTGTATTCAATTGTCGTGAATAATGATTTTTTGTCCCCCAAAGAAGAGCCCCCCTGATTATATTTATAGTGTAAACCTAGGTCAATTAGCCGGGCTTTTTAGTCCTAATGGGCTTAGGTTTAGGCTTTAATTTAATTATAAGTGGGCTGAATTAATTTGGGTTTTTCTTTAATTAAGCATAATGGGCTAATTTAAGCTCAAATTAAGACAACCAAGCCCTTTTGCGTGTGATTTTCGGCCCATGCTTTCCGAGTGAGCCGAGTCTCGTTCGATGCCCGAGCTCGATTTACATGATGAATTTTAAACTCGCTTACCACCGCCGATCCGATGCGAAATGCAGTTAATCTATATGAACCTAAACTTTATGCTATGCGATTTGTAATATTTTTGTTCAGGGGTTAAAATTTAATCCCTAATTTTCTATGCAATTAACCACTAAATGATGCGCCGAAATTTAGGTGTCAACAAGTTGCGATGGACAGCTGAGAGTTGATCCTTGAGATGCATAACTCTTGAGCGGGATTTATTTGCATATAAATTTGTGAGTTTTGTCCAAGCTTCGTAGGACGTTTTACAGGATGCGATGAGTGGTATAATTGATTCGGAGACCGTTGAAAAAATTGCAACGAGAAGGAGCTGATCCTGGCATATCCATAATGCAGCGTCGAGGTTGCTAACTTTCTGATTTCCGGTAGTAATGGTTAAGGACGGACATTGCTTCGATTCGTCAACAAAGCCTTGCAGATCATGACCAATAAGAATTGCCTAGAATTGAGCACGCCACGAGGGATAGTTGGCGGCTGTTAGCTTCAGTGGGAATTGCACAGTGGTAGAGATGGCGATGAGGCCGCTGGATGGAGCTGCTCCATCATTGTTGGATCCAGTTTGGAGACTGATATTGCTCGAGTTAGGGGTTGAATCCATTCTGGAAAAACGCAGAATTGCACAGCTGGAAATGCAGAATTGGATCGAAAATCTGCTCTTAGAAGCCCAAGGGCTCTGATACCATGAAATGACCATTGAAGAAGATGAAATTGTTCTTACTTTGTTGCTGAACTTTTACATGTATCTATATAGAATGCCCTAGTGCTCACATTTGGTAAGTCTACAATCAAGGAGAAACAAATATTCTACAGATAAGGAGAACCAGCTAATATAGAGTTGATATTGTAACGGTTTAGGAGATTTGGAAGATTTGAAATTTATTTGATATCTCCAACAGTAATCAACTATTCTACAATGCATATTGAAGAGAGAATATCTGAGATCACCCCCGCATTTACACCTAATTTCACGTTGCCGTTATAAGTTCGATTTGTATAGAATTTGGCTCCTGAAAGTTCCATCTTAGATTTACCCCAACTTCATCACCAATGAGGATTTGGTAAATGTACTTAACTAGAACAAAGCAATATTAAACACTAGAAGTATCAATTGGGCAAAGCAGGATGTTTGGGTTATGGAGAGGAGACTGGGAAATGTTGTGTCCTCACAAGCCCTACCACTTGATCTAGAGTTCGGTGGAGGAGAACAATCAGGTAGAAACAGCCTTCCAAAGGGCTCGGATTGGATGGGGATATGAAGCTGGAAAACTCTCTGAATCACAAACCCAGGAAAAAGACAACTTCCAACTCTGTGGCCACCAGCCCCTTGAGTGTTTTATCCAATCATGGTACCAGCAAAAAAGAACAAACAGAAGACAGCCACAAGAGTCGATCGAATCGTGAATGGCTCTTGTGCAGTTTTGAAACAAATCGAACCCACAAGAGCAACATTCTCATTTGCACATGAATTTGCAAGCAAAACATAGAAGGTTTTTAGCAATTCGGACCATGTGAATGTTACCAAGAGCGGCACTCTTGAATAAAATGGAGCACGCATCGCTCGTCCCTAGAGTTTCTCGATCGATTTAACATATTATCTTGCAAGTCTTTAAATGGAGACAAATATCCCCGAACTGCAAAAGTTCCTACAATACACTCCAACAAGCTACAAAATTGCTGGCTGTTTTTTTCTTTTCTTCTAAATCATCTGAAACGGCCACAAACAGATAAAGATCATCCTCTCCATAACGATGTGCTGTGAAAAATAATGGTATTTACAAAAAGTCAGTTAACAGAGACATAGAGGGAACCACGAAAAGTCATCGCACGCATTGAATTGGTATTCAAGTGGGTTAAAAACGACAGGATTTAATAGGATTATATGGATCAAATGCTCATGAGAAAGCTAGTGACAATCGAGAGTAGGACTTACGAGCCAACCACAAGCACATGATAAGGATATGATTATGGATAGAGAGAGTGAGGTAGGAGGGCATCTGGTCGCAAGAACAGACGGCCCTTGCACACCATGACTTGACAACAATCAATTGAATACCAAAAGGCAATGCAAGTGCCGTCTCTCCTTGCGACAAGACTCCCCAACCTCAATGTAAGTTTCGCTCTGCAATGGTCTCTCCTCAGCCCTCTCCCTTCATATTTATAGTCAACAGCTCTCTCTCTCTCTCTCTCTCTCTCTCTGCAAGTGTTTGCGTGATGTTGGAGGGTATCCCATACGTTGGTGCAAGTGTTTGCGTGATGTTCGAGTGTATCCCATACGTTGGTGTTTTATGTAAATTACACGGGAAGTTACATCGATCTTTTGGACGGTCTTTGCTGGAGAAGAAGATTCAGGAGAAATTCAATAACCGTGTTCAACAAGGGTTTTGAATGGGCATTATAGTTCTTACGAAGTTTCTTAATCTGATCCCTGTCTTTGTCGAAAGGATCGACTTGCACGACCCGCTTATTAAGCAATTGGGTTACAATCAGTCAAAAAAGAAGAAGGTAAATCATGACAGAGAACAGTAGTACTTATGCTGCTGGATCCTTCACTCGTTTTCGTTGTGTTTGCTTTTGCGTGGCATTCCGGAGGATGTGTTGTATACTACAAGAGCGCAGAAATTTGATCATGGTATATGTGCTTGGTTGAGAGGGCTAATAAAAAAAAACCTGATTAGAGAGTTCCCTGAAGTTAGCTGTCAATAGATGGGAATTTCACAAATGAAATATAATTGTTTCATTCAATGTACAATTCTTAAAGTACTAATTAGGACTTGTATCCAATATTAACCCAGATTTATAAGTGTGAACAATTTTGGGATATTAGCAATTAACTTCTCTAGAACCGTGTTGTGGATTATTTAGCGATTAATTAATCTCTTCATAATCATAAATTCTGATAGTTAAAGGGTTCATGTTGACACTTACTATACACACACACATATACACACTATCTTCCGCCAAGAAGATTAACCTTTCAATTTCTTGATACCTTCCTTGTCATTCTATGGCATCCATCACGCAATTGCGACGTAGGTGGATCAAAGACTCAGAAGTTCTGGAAATATACTTTAAACCTGTCAATCGGAAGGCTAAATGGCATATATGTTACTTGGTTGATGTGTGAGAGAAAACCAAACTGGAGGCAACATTGTGGGGAAAATTATCTGAAAAATCATAAACATATTGTACAGTGACCATTCCAATCCTAACCTTTTTGACGATTACCCCCAACTTCACCGCCAATTAGAATTCGGTTGTAGTCTGATGATGTAATTTGCAGATAGACATGTTTATGCTTCATCTGTATATGTTGGCTGTACATAGTGGGTAATGAATTTCCATAGACAAGCTACATGTTTGAAGAAGCACCGTTCAGTACAGTTATTAATATTCTAAGTTTGTTGTTTGTGCAATGTCGAATTTTTTATCTTGCGCACTCTAGAACTCGAACTGTTGCAATTTGTTTACTTTTTAAATAGGAAGTATTTAAACCTTATAGCTCGATTATTCCCCATGGATATGAGCAAACAGCCTTGTCCCCATCCATGTACATTGGGTAAGACTTTTTATCTTCGTCTCTCATTATTAACAACATCAGTTGAAGTGGCTTCGCTGATTATGATTGAAGTTTTATATGTGGCGCTAATATGACACCGTAATTGAAATAAACAAAAAAAAACAAAAAAGAAGATTATATGTATGTATGTATGAATGTACGTATAGAGACAGAGTAAAAATGAATACTTTCTGGAAATGGAATTATTCAAGTCTCAAGAGAATGAACATAGTATCAAATGAAAAAAAGAAAGGCACAACTAAATTCTTGTTGCAAAATGCTTCTATGCTTTCGACCTCCAGGTCCGCCGATGAGTAGCTGGCCTGGCTCCTAGTGTAGCTTAAACAAAGCAGGGGACGCCGTCATTTGTTGATCTTGCATCCCAAACGAGCAATCAACTCCTTGAACTATAAACAACATGGGATTCACCGAGTTTCAAGTCTCACTAGTCCTTCATCGCCACCTGACATAAGAAGCAAGAAAAGACAATCAGTATAGGACTATAGACACGGAAGGACCGCAAAGATCGGCAACACTCATTGAATTGGTATTCAAGTGACTTAGAAAAGAAGGAAATAATAGGAATATATGAATCAAATTTTCGTAAGAGTACTAGTGATAATCGAGAGTAGGACTTGGGAGCCACCACAAGCACAAATAAGGGTGTGATCATGGAGATAGAAAGGTGGTAGGGCATCTTGTCTCAGGAAAAGACAGCACTTGCACACCATGACTTGTAATATACCAAAAGGCAATGCAAGTGCCGTCTCTCCTTGCGACAAGACTCCCCCGAACCTCAAAGCAAGTTTCGCTCTTCACTGGTCTCCCCTTGACCTTCTCTCTTCATATTTGTAGTCCACAGCCCTCGCTCTCTCTCTCTCTCTCTCTCTCTCTCTCTCTCTCTCTCTCTCTCTCTCTCTCTCTCTCTCTCTCTCTCTGTGCATGTCTTCTTTGTAAATTACAGGATGAATCTTGAGACGGTCTTTGTTGGGGGACTAGAAATTCAATCACCGTGCTCAACAAGGTTTTGAATGGGCATTAGAGTACGTACGGAGTTTCTTAATTCGACCCATGAGACTCTGTCGAAAGGATGGACTCGCACAACTAGCTCATTAATTAATTGGGTCGCAAATTACAATCCAACCAAAGAAAGGTAAACGTAGAACAAGATCATGATAAAGAACAGCAGACATTGACAAGGTGTTATTGCATAGACTTAATCTATGTACATCAGTGTCATCATAGCCATCGAATGTGTGGGCCTCACTGTGGGGTCTATACATTCAATGACTATGATCATGTTGGTCTACATTTGACCAAGTCTATGTAGTGTTTTTCCGTTTATGCATATACCATAGATATTGTGATCCTATAGTTGCATCCGGTTCTTATTGGACTCGTAATTTTCCCGCGAAGAAAAGTAAATCGGTATCTTGTATAGTTTTTATAGTTCAAATTAGTAAAACTTCACCATGATTTGTCTAATTTAGGCGTATCTACTAGGCTATAATTTCTTCTAATTAACTGAAACTTACAAGGGTAAGCTTGTGCAGATGAAGGTCGAATCCTTTACCCATTTTCGTTGTCTTTTGTTTTGTATGGCATTTCAAAGAAGTGTTGAAGTGTTTTCCCGTTCGATTCGATGGAACCAATTGTTCTTCCTTCTATCCAACGTAGACGAAGGTATAACGAGACTTTAGAAAATTGATCGTGGTATATGTGTTAGGCTGAGGGGGTCAATGAAAAAAGTTGATTAGGAAAGTTTCCTGAAGTTACCCGTATGGGAAATTTCGTAGAAATCCATTAAATTATAGTTTTAAAGGAATTCCAATTCGAAACTTAGTTTTTCCAGGTGAAATGCCCCATTTTCATTCCTTTAGTAACTCACAAATAATATGTTATTATCCTACGAGTAGATTTTTATTTGTCTGAATTTGCCTATTCCATGTAACTCGAAGGCAGTTGAGTTGGCACGTTGCTTAGAATTATTCCACGTTACTTTTCATTGGGTTCATGTTGACATTGACTATAACTATATATTAACCGATTAGTTTGTTGATGCCTTCCTTGTAATTCTGTGGCATCCATCACCGCAATTGAAACGAAGCGGGATCAAAGACTTGGAAGTTCTGGAAGAATACTTTAAACCAGTCAATCGGAAGGCTAAGGGTGCATTTGGTAACTTGCCAAATAGTGATTGATTTTATTCTTTTGTTCCCGGGAACAAAAAAGGAACAAAAATCCATTTGGTAAATTTTTTATTCCTGAATACAAATTTGTTCTCATAATCAATTTTGGAACAGAATCAAGAATTAAAAAAAAAAGTTGATTCTTGATTATGGGAACCGCCCGCAGCGGCTGCGTTGACTTGCGCTCTGGTCTCCCCACGAAGGGATCAGAGTTCAAACCCCAGCGTAGGCGTTAGGGATTCTTAAGTGTGACGCCGTGGTGGTGGGTCCTGCGCTAGCGTCACTCGAGGACTAGTCGTGCATCACCGCCGGTTTATAGTTGAGTCATCGCTTGCCGGTCGCGCGGACACCTCGATTATCAAAAAAAAAAAAAGAATCAGAAATATAAGAGAATTTTTTTTTATTTTTCTTCTTTCGTTCCTGGCCGTGGCCGGTTCTTCTTCTTTCCTGGCTTGTGGCCAGCGAGGGCGAGGGCCGGACCCTCGCGGCCCTCACCCAGGCCGCGAATGGCGAGGATGGCCCTCATCCAGTCAGCGAGGGTCTAGCCCTCGCCCTCGCCGGCGAGGACCTCGATGCCCTTGCCAGCCCCGGCCTGTGGCCAATCGCCGACTATGGCCAAGAAGGAGAAGAAGGAAAAAAGAAAAGAAAAAAACGAGAAAGAAATATTAAAAAATTTAAAATTTATTAATAAAAAAAAATTTGTGTAGTTATTAAAAGCATTTTTGCTCTTTTTCTATTCTAGAAATGGAAATTTTGGGCCATAAACAAATACCTTCAAATGCTTCGAAATTATTTTCAGGAACAAAATATAAAAAAATTATTTATGAAAAGAAATTATGTTCAGGAATAGAATGATTATCGAATGCATCATAAGTATTATTATGTATTTCTCAGTTCAATGCATGACAGAAAAGTAAAGCGGAAGCAACCTCGAGTAAATTCGCCGAGAAAATGTGTGCATGGTACGATATTGCACTCGTTTTCATGCATTTTGGTGGAAGCAGCTTAGTCTAACCCATGACAATGACCGAAAGCACACGTGGATGATACCCATCACTTGTAAATTTCAACCTCCAAGAGAAGGAGAAAATATATACGCCCCTTGATCTAAATGTAATTTTATGTATGTGCACATTTTAGGGATAGTGATTGTGTATTTTGCCAAGAAATTAATTAGAATAATAACAAAACAGAAAGAAATTAACTATGGACGCTGTGTTTTACTCCCTTCATGGTAAGAAGAAGTCTCAAACCGATGCGTTATAATACTGCACACCACCTATATTTATCTGCGGCTCAAATTGTACGCGAGTGACGTCTATCTTTATAATCATCTAATTAGAAAAACGGCTTGTTCTAACTAGAAATGGAAGAAAATATGGCCATTGTATCTTAACACCCATCGTACGACTAATTCAACGGATACAGTTAAACAGTGCAAAATGCTATGTGGAAATGTCCATTTCCTTTTATGACGTGGTCCAGTGTGTACACATCAAAGCAATAAATTCTTTCTTTTGAATTTCTCAAAGAGTATCGTAAGATGGCGCGCTTCCCTCCCTCGGTCTTGCATGGGCCAGACACAACCATCTGCGATCGAAAGTGCTGGTGCGAATAGAATAATCAATGAAGTACAAAAGGGCTCATTCGAACATTAAAGAAATATATGTGAATAGGAGGACAAGTGCTCAGCAAATTAATAGGTATATTCTCCTAGGTACATGAAATTTAGGTAGATATATTTTTTAATACTGGGTCTAGATTAGCTGTAAAAGATTTATTTTATAGATTGTTGGATGGGCCTAGCTGGAAAGAGAACCTTTCCACCACGAAATACGAGGAATGATGTCTAATCCCCCTCTTGCGTCACGATAGACACTGACATTATAGTTGACGACTATTAATCAAACATAATAAAGGGGAATACAAATCAATTAATACTATTTCATCGTCAGCTTAATGTGAGTTACAAACTCATCTCTAAGTTGCTAGCGAATAGACTAAAAGTGTTCCTTGATCGTGTTATTTTACCTCAACAATCCGCTTTTGTTTCGGGTAGAAATATTATGTACTTGCACAGGAAATCATAGATGCTATGAGGAAGAAACAAAAGGGCAGGTCTTTTGTGAGAGTCAAGGTTCATATGTCAAAAACCTACTATAGAATAGATTGGAAAATACTTTATGCAATACTCAAGAGCCTGAGATTTTCAGACCATTTTCGTAGGCTCAGAAACAAATGTATTTCGACAATTCATTATGCTTTGCTCATCTATGGTAGACTGGCAGGCAGTTTTAAATCTCAAAAGGGCCTTCGTCAAGGCATACTACAAGAGTACAGAAAATTTGATCATGGTATATGAGATTGGTTGAGAGGGCTAACAAAAAATGTTAATTGAGAAGTTCCCTAAAGTTATCTGTCAACAAATGGGAATTCTCGTAAAAAATCCATGAAATTATAATTCTTTCGTGACATTTACTATCACTATATATACATACACACACTATCTTCCACCTGAAATATTAACCTTCTAATTTCTTGATGCCTTCCTATTAATTCTATGGCATCCATAGCGAAATTGCAATGTAGGAGGATCAAAGACTTAGAAGTTCTGGAAAAATACTTTAAGTCAGTCAATCGGAAGACTAAATGGAAAATATGTCTCTTAGTCTTTGCGCAAGAGAAAAGCAATGGGGAAGCAACCTCGTGCTAATTGACGGAGAAAATGTGTGCATGGTATAATATTGCACTCATTTCACAAATTTTGTAGAAGCAACTTCGTTGAACACACACATTAACCCAAAAGCACATGATTTTGAGTTTGACTTACGATTTGTAGGGGAAAAGTACTTTAAGGAGGCAGTTTTGCCACGTTACGGTGATGACGTGGTGTAATGGATTTGATTACCATTGCCAACAGGTACTACGAATCCCATCCTACCCGACGCCACATAGTGAGGGAGCTAGGATTTTGGTTAAGGGGGACTGAAAATAGTAAGTACTAATTTTGCATCAGAAATTTGATTCTGATATAAATCTAAGTGGCAGACGAGAGGACACCAATGTGGTTCTAGCGTAAATTCCAAACATTCTTTATCCGGGTAGGAAGTTTTTAGCTGCACCACTAATTTAACTACCATAAAAGACATGCTCCATAATATGCTGGTCACATAGTAAAATGATGCAAATCACTTTAGTTTAGTTTGTCTCCCCCACAAGCGGGCCGAATCTTGGTTAATCAAACAAAAAGAGAACGAAAGACAAGAATCTTAAACTCCGTTAATGGGGGCAAAAATCCGTACTAAACCCCTAAAAGGTCAACATGCTGTTTCACTAATTATGTAAAGAAGGGAAAGAAACCATTTCTAGAAAATTAAATTATGATTATGCAACATAAAAATACTTCCTCGAAGGAGGCATGCATGCTTTCATTGATCAGTCTTGTCGATGAACCATTAGGGTTACGAATCAAATGCTCGTACGGGGTACTAGTGATGATTGAAAGTAGGAATTGGGAGCCACCACAAGCACAACTAAGGATGTAACAACTATGGAGAAAGAGCGAGGTAGTAGGGCATCTTGTCGCAGGAAAAGACGGCACTTTTTTTTTTTGAAAAGACGGCACTTGCACGCCATGACTTGTAATACGAAAAGGCAATGCATGTGCCGTCTCTACTTGCGACGAGACTTCCCCAACCTCAGTGTAAGTGTCGCTCTTCAATGGTCTCTCCTTAACCCTCTTTGCTTCATCTTCATAGACCACAACTCTCTCTCTCTCTCTCTCTCTCTCTCTCTCTCTCTCTGCATGTGTTTGTGTGCTGTTCAAGTGCAATACGTTGGTCTTTTATGTAAATTTCAGGGGCAGTTACATTGATGTTTAGACGGTCTTTGCTGGGGTAGATTGACTAGAAACTTAATCCCCCGTGTTCCACAAGGGTTTGAATGGGCATTACAGTTGGTACGAAGTTTCTTAATTAGATCTATGTCTTGTCTTGAAAGGATCAACTTTGCACAGCCATCCTATTAACTAATCGGGTTACAATCAGTCAAAGTTGTACAAGTAGAGAAAGATCATCATAGAGAACAGTAGTAGATTAGTAATTATGTTGCTGAAACCCTTTACTCCTTTTTGTTTTCTTTTCTTTTGCGTGACATTCGGGAGCAGCGTTGACGTATTGTCCCATTCGTTTCTATGGAACTAGATATTCTTCATTATATCCAACAAAGACGAAGGTATACTACAAAGAGTACAGAAAATTGATCATAGTATATGTGTCTGGTCGAGAGAGCTAACAAAAGAAGTTGATTAGGAAGTTCCCTGAAGTAACCTGTTAACAGATGGAAATTTTCATAGAAATTCACGAAATTATAATTGTTTCGGTCTAGATGCACTTCTATAGTTCTTATTAGGACTTGTTTTCAAGTCGAACCTAGATTTACAAGTAAGAACAAGTTTGGGAAATTAGCAATTATCTTCTCCAGATTCGTGTTATGGTTCAAAATTAATGTCTTCATAAACTCTGATAATTAAAGGTTTCATGATCTCATTTAGTATTACCATATAAAAATGTACACACTATCTTCCGCCAAAAGCATTAAATCGGTAATTTCTTGATGCCTTCCTAGTAATTATATGTCATTCATCACACAATTGCAAGGTAGGTGGATCAAAGACTTAGAAGTTTCGGAAAAATACTAAGTCAGTCAATCGGAAGACTCAATTGAATATATGTCTCTTAGTTGATGGGCGCGAGGGAAAAGATAAGGGGAAGCAACCTCCAGCTAATTGATGGAAAAAATGTATGCATGGTATAATATTGCACTCGTTTTGCGCATTTCGTAGAAGTAGCTCAATTTAACGCACGATAATCACCCAAAAAGCACACGTGGATGATATCCATCACTTGTAAATCACCGAAGCATAGTTAGACATCCATGAGATGGAGAAAATATATATAACCCTTAATATGAATGTGTTTTCATATATGTGTATGTTTATAGGGATAGTGATAGTGTTTTTGACGGAGTCTAATGTGTACACATCAAACCAATAATTAACTTGTTCAATCATGCAAACTTAGTCTACCGAAAGAGGGGAAAAAATAGGCTTGATCAATAACTTCTCCTGCTTTTCCATGCCAAAATAATGTTTAGACACCTCAAAAGGTGCCTACCTTTCAAACAATTATATTAAAATCTTACTAAAACAAGGTTTTCGCAACATGCCCCCCACATTGCACACTAGGTTAAACTTTTTGTCACTTCCGGCTCTGAAAGAATATTTGACAACGACTTGAATCCGTCTGTCACGTTCAGTTGAATATTCAAAAAGTTTCTCCAAGAGTAAGATGGCGCTTCGTCCATCTTGCACAAGTCAAAAATAGCCATCTCCGATCGAAAGTCATTTCATACTTCGATTGCTTATCAGACTCACCGGACCCTGCCGAATCAACGAAGATATGAAGATTTTCACATGAAAATTGTAAAAATTACTTTAAAATACACACAGCGAGCGCCCGCTTTTAAACCATCCCCTCCTGGAAATTACATATGACTCTCACAATCTAGTGTTGGATTTTTGTTTTATTTTGTGCAAGATGCTAGTGTGAAAGGAAATTAGAATAATCGTTGAAGAACATAAATGGAACATTAGAATATAAAAGAAATTTGCGTGTAGGAGGAACAAGTGCTTAGTAAATGTTTTTTTATGAGCAAGTGCTTAGTAAATTAATAGATAAATACTCCTAGGCACATGAAATTAGGAAAAGCTATTTTAAATACTGGTGTCTGCATGCATTTGTTTTTGTGCAAAAGTGCAAGTGTCAAAAAAATCATCATTGAAAAACAACATATGGGAACATTAGAACATTAAAAAGAGAAATATGCAAGTGGACACGTGCGGAGTAAATTATTAGGTAAATATTAGGAAAAGCTATTAACATTAGCTGTTGATATGTCTAGTCTACCTACAACCCTATCTACCGGTTTTATGGGAAATCAATACGTCATTGTCAACGCTTAGCTGGACAGAACCTTTGCAGTTTGCACCACAAAAAAGGAGGAATGACGACGTTGTCTCTCTCTTACGTCACGGTAGACACAGACACTATAGTTGACGACATATATATCAAATATTATTGCGTGATAAAAAAGAATAGTAATCAAACAGTACCGTTTCATCGTCGGCACGACGATGACGGGCCAACGAGGGCATCTTCTTCTTCTTCTTCCTCACCTGATTCTCAGGCCTCAAAGTATTCGATCCTTTGAGGCTGTGCTCAGAATTCTGATGGACGCATGCCATAAAACCTAATCCTTTTTTTTGTCGAAGAGAAGCCAAACATCATCATCATCATCCCTTTCGCATTCGAGTTCTTGAACGGCAAAGAACATGGAGAGGAAATCTAGAGACCCACGTCTGGGGCTTTGGTTTTGGTTCTGATGAGATACGATCTTGCGTGCGAGATACAGACAGGGAAGTGAAGAAACAAGGGGAAAAGTGCACTTACGGAGAGACGCTTACATTGTCGCGACACGAAACAGGATGGGGAGAGACCCATGAAGAAAGCGTCTCGTTGAAGGAGACGACGACGACGACCAAACCAGCAGCAGCATCTCAACATGGAGAGGAAAACAGAGACCCACGTCTGGAGCTTTGGTTTTGGTTCTGATGAGATACGATCTTGCGTGCGAAATACAAGACAGGAAACGAAGAAACAAGGGTAAAAGAGCACTTACAGAGAGACGCTTACATTGTCGCTACACGAAACAGGATGGGAAGAGAGCCATGAACAAAGCGACTAGTTGAAGGAGACGACGATGACCACCAAACCAACATCAGCAACTCAACATGGAGAGGAAAACAGAAACCCACGTCTGGTGCTTTGGTTTTGGTTCTGATGAGATACGATCCTGCGTGTGAAATACAGACAGGAAGCGAAGAAACGAAGGGAAAAGAGCACTTACAGACAGACGCTTTCGTTGTTGCTACACGAAACAAGATGAGAAGAGAGCCATGAACAAAGCGACTCATTGAAGGAGACGAAGACGAAGATGATGACGAAACCAACAACAGCAACTCAACATGGAGAGGAAATCAGAGACCCACGTCTGGAGCTTTGGTTTTGGTTCTGATGAGATACGATCTTGCGTGCGAATTACAATATAGGAAGTGAAGAAACAAGGGGAAAAGAGCACTTACAGAGAGATGCTTACGTTGTTGCTACACGAAACAAGATGAGAGGAGAGCGATGAACAAAGCGACTCGTTGAAAGAGACGACGACAACGACCAAACCAACAGCAGCAACTCAAAACTCTTCTGTTGGTATACGCCGATTACTGATTAAATCACAGAAGAAAAACAAAAAATCGGGGTGATGGAAAATTAGAGTGGCGAAAATAGAAAAAAAAAACATGAATGGATGAAGGAGTTGAAGGGGTTCATGCCGCAGAAGGATGGCGCCTGCGTTATGCTTTGCAGGCGCTATCTCTCCTGCGACAGGAGCCCCTCAAATTCCATCTTGTTTCTTCTTCTTCTTCTTCTGCTTCAATCATGCGGAGAACACACATCTCTTGCCACCTGTATTAATAGTTACAGTTAGGGTTTTCTTCTTAAAATTTTTTTGGTCCTCCAACACTGTAATTGGTTCAATGTCTTTTCATCATTGGAAAAAGAAATTCCACTTGAGGAAAGACTCAGTTCGATCAAAAGTCACGTTTTCCAGGTGTACATTGAATAAGGTTATGTCGTTATGAGTCTACTCCCTCCTTCTCTAACAACTTCCATCTCATATTTAAAAGTATTTTCTTTAATTAATGCATGTTCCCTTTATTAAGAGCTAAGATACTGTGCTACAATCAAATTATAGGTTTTCTTTCCATTAATATTTGGATTTTAAGTAGTTCTAGTTAGATTCAATTGGACTAGCCTTGGACACGTTAGTAACTACTTCAACTAGACTTCATTAGTGACTACGTATACTCGACTATAGTAAAGAGGTGTGTTGCTCGTGCAACCCATACTATATATATTTACCGTTACCGGACAAGTATAAGAGTTACATCTTGACTCAATAAATTCTCTTTTATAAAGTTCGGTTAATGTCGTGACTCATAAGCTTACCTCCATCCATATTAACGATATATCACATCGGTCGAGGAAAAATTTGATAACCAATGTGTATAAAAGCCATAAACACCGATGCTATGTAGTTTTCTTAAGAGATCACGTGGATCGATCTTGCTAGCTCACTAATATCTAGGAAAAAGTCTTTCGCAAATCTCTTTTTTTTTAATCGGTTTCGACTTGCGTTTTATGATCAAATTGTTTGTCGTGCAGGGTGTTTTATGCACAAATAAATCTTACCCAGTGAGAGGTGCCCACGTCACAGACGACTTTGCATAATGCCTCCTCTGGATCAGCCTGGTCAACGCTTCCGAACAAAGACAGAAGGATGCTAGCTGGTTGTCAAAACCTTGGACTTTGAACTATGAATTGAATTGGGCAGCCAAGCACTTAAATTAGTATAATGACAGGATATAAGTTATAACTAATACGGCTGACTGACCTTTATCTTTGGGATTTTATTCTGCCCCGGCTGTACGCTTAACCTTAGCTGAGAACATCCGCATAGTTTCTTTTAATAGTTCAAGATTCCTATTCCCCGCAAGATCATGCATTGAATATGTGTAGTGGCGACGAGTCAACGAAGACCATTGGCTCCACCAAATGTGAACAGAAGGCTGTTGTGTGGAAACGGAGACAGAGATGTCTCGTGTCTGAACGAAGAATCCATGCACGGAGGTTGAACAGACGAGGTCAACAACCTTCCAGAACAAAAGACATGCCAACTTACTGGTCCCGGACAGCCTGTTACTCGAGCTGATACTTCCTAGTCGAACGAATTGACAACCCATAGAACCCACCGTGTCATTCGCACGAAGATTCGAGCAGAAGAGTTTGATCAGCAGACTTTTACCTTGGTCTTCAGTCTCAGATGAATCTAGGGATCGGCTTCAATTTTCACGGAGGATACTGTAATCTCCCACACGTCCAGCACCATTGATATGTGAGGTGGAAGCAGCAGATAGGGTTTTTATTCTGATATGGGATACCGATCTAGAAGCTCCACTAGGAGGATGATTGATGTGGTTTTAGGAAACTTTTGGGCATATGACGAGGTCAAGATGGTCCAATCTTACCGCAGCACAAGCTCCGGACATACATAGGTCAAGGCGGGCCAACAGACAAGGGCATGATTTTCTCTGCATGCCTCTGACAAACCCGTGCATGTGAAAGACAATTGTGCTCAAATCGGTTGTTGACCCGACCTTTCTAGTGGATTGTAAGAATGTAAATCAATCACGTCAAATAGGGAAGGAGATTAATGTTGCGTGTTCCATTCCGCGCGTGATATTGTTCGCGGTTTAATTTGTTTGAGCCCAAGGTTAATTCCCAAGACACGCAATTTACCGTCTTCTGTTGAATAAGCCAGGGGAGCAAGCGTGGAGATCCGACTATATAAAGACCCTATAAACCCTATAAATGGTTTAGTCTAAACCTTTAGCTTTTTGCACTCAATTGACGAGATTTGAACAAGCGATCTCTAGTTCAAGGACCGGAAATACCCTTTTGCTTGAACCAGTTATGCCAATCCCGGGATCAAAGTTTTAGTCATTAATTTTTTTAATTAAAATGATTTGTGTTTCAAATCATGATTGGTGAAATTCCTTAAAGATCCACATTATGTCATGGCCTTACCACTTATGCATCCATAACAAACGGGGAACTTACTTTTCTTTTCTTTTTCTTTTCGATTGTGCCTTGTTACAATTGTGGCTAAGTCGCATATTTCTAAGCCAGCTCAGGACCTTTACAATTGTGGCTAAGTCGCATATTTCTAAGCCATCTCAGGCAAAGAAGTCTCATCGTTATCATCATCACTAGCATCATCTATCACAACGAGACTTGAGTTGTATGCTGAAATTTCAGCCACTGTTACATCCAAGTTCTTCTTCGCTATCCTCATAGTGTTTTCATCTTGGGCTCCCAAACTCATCACTTCAAAAGAATTTCGCATTAGTGTGGAAAATCGATTAAATGTAGAAGGACCCGATGACATCTCATGAGATTCATCATTCACACACCCTTGTTTTGCACCCTTACTCCATCTTTTCAATATATAAGAAGATGGAATGACCGAAACCGATATGTTCCTATTCAACGCGTGCAAAGCATGGCGACACAACCACCCATTTGATTCAAATAGTTTGCACGTACAAGAAACAGAAAAGTCAACAGGGTTAAATTTGACAACATGTTCACCTTCAATCCCTTCACGTACGAGAGTGTAGTGCAAAATTACCCTATCAAAAGCTTCACTTGAAACAAGTTCGGAGACACCTTGAAGAAATTCTTCATGAAACCTTTTAAAAATGGTACGAGTATACACCAAACCGGCATGCTTCACTATCCTGTTATCCGCAAGCTGCGATTTGGGCTTCCCACGAGATTTATAATCATCTTGACCTTCAATTTCTCTCATATGTTTTAATTGTTCTTCATAGTGGTGAACAAATTCTACAAGGGTCAATGTCTTCGTCGATATTTTTTGGAAGACATTGTTAGTATTCTCGCTCCTTTGACTTGATCTTATTCCACAAGAAAAAATGTCACGACCAAAAGCCGAACTCCATTTATGTCTAAGGTTGTATAACCTCTGAAGCCAACTGTTATTCTCAGTACCCCACTCCTCTTTCATTTTCCTCCAAGTACATTCAAATTCATCCTTTGATTTGCACTTATATATAAGTTTTGAGAAATATTTATCCTTAAACTCTGACTTGTGATAAAGATGTGGAATGTTTTGATTGGCATTTTTCCCAATGTACCATGTGCATAAACGATGTTGAGTATTCAGAAACACCGTTCGAATGGCTTTTGCCATGGCTTGGTCTTGATCGGTGAAAATGGTTTTTGGAGCCTTATTTTTCATAGAATTCAAAAACATCTCAAATAACCAAATAAATGAATTTGCGGTCTCATCCAACAAAAATGCACAACCAAACAAAGTGTGCTTCCAATGATGATTTATTCCAACAAAAGGTGCACATATCATATTATACTTGTTAGTACGATACGTGGTATCAAAAACCACCACATCACCGAAACAATCATAATCAAATTTGGCCCAACTATCTCTCCAAAATAGATTTGTCAATCTACCATCTTGATCTACTTGTTGTGCATAGAAAAACATTGGATTTTACATTTGCATGCGATGAAAATGATTGAGAAGACTTTGACAATCACCCCCACTTATATGAGTCGATCTTTCACTTTGCAAAAAATTTTGACAATCGTGCAGGATGAAACTCAAGTTTTGGCTTCCTCCTGCTTCATTTGCCAAGAACTTATATGCCATGGTCCCTCCAATACCAGCCTTAGTCATATCAACTAAAACACCCTTGTAAGTATCGGAAATCATTCTTGCACATCTTATCAAGTGCCTTTGATGTTCAGGTATAAATCCGTGATTATGCTCGCGAACATACTCTATAACTTCATAAATACCATTCTCAATCTTAAATCTGATAAATGCAGGACACCCACATCTAACTTCAAGTCTTTCATATTTTCTTTCTTGTTCAGACGAGTTGGCAGAATAACCCTCACAATTACATAGAAAAGTGCGTCAAGTTATTTTTCCTTTGTCGTTTTTTCTAGTCTTAGACTTCCTCATTCCAAATCCTTTACTTATAGCATAGGCTACATATTTATGATATGCTTCAACTTCACTTGTAAAAACCATTCCTACCATAAACTCAAAATCTTTTTCCAAGACACGGGTAACATGTGCAATTTCATGCTGCAAGCAAAGAGCAACAAGTATTTAATGTAGTGCTTTCACAAGCAAAATAACATCCAACAAATATGTTTTCCATAATATGAGTTAAAGATTACCTTCGACTCAGCCATCGGATAACCTTACATTTGCGAATTAACTAACTAATCTCGAGCGAATCCGAGAGAGATGGAACCTAGGGCACTCGATAGTTCCTTGCACAGGGCTGACTTAGCACAACAAGGTATTCCTGAGATATGATAAATCAAAACATAATGACCACATCTGAAGTAACAAATTATCCACAAGAAGAATTATAAGATGAGAATTTTTGGAGACCAATCTATGTTTGCTCAAACCAATAACTAATGATCTAAAAAGAAAGAAATAACAAAGCGGTGCTGCAACTAAGACGAAAAAAAATCTTGCAGAAGCTGGACATATATAAAAAACTCCTGACAGCATGCTCTAAACAAGACATCGCTTCCTCAGCTGAGGTCATCTATCATTATTACTTTTAAATTGGATGTTGATATATAGTAAAAGACAAAATGATAAGTCTCGTGTGAAAGGCATGAGTAGTGTGCTTTTGTCTTTGCCGGAGTCAATTAACAAGGTGTATTTTTTTTAAAAATATAATGGCATAGACAATCTGAGGGGCATACCGGTAACTCACAATCCAATATATATTTCAAAAATCTCTTCACAATGCCAAATTCCAAAGGACAAGCATTGAGCAGCTTTTGTTTCTGCAAGATGAAGACATCCAAGGGGGCAACATTAGGTTAAAGAATAATTAAATGGTAGAACACTACCCTAAAACCGAAGGAGACGTATGGAGCTGATAAAAAAAAGATGATAATGACAAAATTGGACCGGATGTATTAGACATGGCAAAGAAGGCAGCAAAATAAAACAAAATTGCTAAATGTCTATTTTGAAAATATAATTAAAAAAAGAAATTGTTAGATGCCAAATGTTTTAGCATTTTAATTTACCTATTCGGTGAATTACTCTGTAAATCTAGGCACCATAATCTAGTTATTGTTTTTTACAGGGTATATAACAAGATTTTATTGTGTACTCTCGAAACTCAGTCTATGCCTATAAATACAGAACACAAATCCATTGTTGTAAGAAATTGGAGAACTGAATTAGGAGAGTAAGATCTCATGGCACAACATGGTGCCTACTAAGATTACCAAAAGGCAAATGAACAATTTTTAATCTTATAGCCAGCACGGTATGCACTTTGTTGGCTACAAAAAGTAAAAATCAGGTTTTGATGAATATTGTCCCACATATGCAAGAATTTTCTTGTTCTGGGGATGAAAAGAAGAAACAAAAGCCTAGAATTAGGCCGGCTCTAATGTCAGCTTGAAATGTTGTCGTATCTTTTATTTTGATTCAGATGATTTCCTGATCTTCCTGTTGCTGTCCATTGATAGTGCCGTGTTTCAAATGATGTAAAAGCAATTCCTTTGAAGATATGAAACATACGAAGAACAGGGAGGGATGTTTGACCAAGCTATTAACGGAAACTGAAAAGCAGAAACATCTGTCGATTTGATATCAGAATTACCGCAAACCGCTCGGGGGACGGTGGAGGTCGGAGCTCTGGATCAGCGGGCGGACGGCTTGCTCTCGGGCAACGGCGGTCAGAGTTCGGGACCCAGCTGGTCTTGGGCGGAAGGAGGCGATGGCGGAGGTCGGGAGTGATTCAAATATTGAGCGATTGGCCTCTGCAAACAGAACTCACAACAGCGGCGCACTTTGGAAAAAAACTGCATAACATATGGAGACTCGAGTCATGGAACCATACATGGTGAAAACAATTAAACACCTAAACTGCTAAGCAACTGTCCATTTGTGTGCGTACCATCTAAAACTGTTTCCAAAGTAAAGAGGACCTCATTCTGCCTAAGATCAGGACCTCGACTTTATTGGGCGGAGGCGAGAGGCGATGCGGAGCTTGGGAGCTAGGGACGGTGGAACTATATATATATTCGAGCGGAACCATCGGAAGTCCCCAAACAATCTCCAAAGGAAAGCTCGATCAGCCAAGACTATATCAAATCCTAAGAAGAAACAGCCGTCGTTCACCAAGTCCAAAACCACGAACGGTTTCAATCGCAGCTCAAGGAAGTGAACAAGCATGCAAAGGTCTCCCAAAAAAAAAACAGAGGGAAAAGCTCACGGCACCCGTGACCGAGGAGGGAGTGATGGTGAACTTGTGGTCGCTTTGGTAGTCCTTATAGAGGAGATCTGCACCACAAACAACCGCGATGACCCGCGCGCCCACCGAAAAGTTGCGGAGGAGAGGAGATGACACTGGAGCAGGAGCAGGGGACGAAGGAGAAATGATTGTCCAGAAAAAATATTAAGTGGTCCCGGACCGCCTCGTCAGTGTGGTCCCCGACTACTCACGAGGCGGAGGTTGGGACCGACGGACGGGCAGAGGAGACAGCGGTGAGAGGTTCGAGACCTAGCCGCTCTTGGGCGGGCCGAGGCGACGGCGGAGGTTGGGACCGGCAAGCGGAGGTCAGAGGCGACGGCGGTCAGAACTCGGGACACAGCTACGACGACGGTGATCGGGACCGGCGGGCAGAGGCGGAGGCGGAGGCCACAGCGGAGGTCGGTACCAGCGGGCGAGCGAATCGCTCTCGGGCGGGAGCGATTTTTTAAAAAACGGAGAGAGAATTCGTGAGTTTCTCTGAAGAGATGAGGAGATAGAGCAGGAGAGAGAAGGAGAGGCCCCACATTAATGAAGAGAGAGAGAGGGGAGAGACTGATGGGGCGTAGGTTCTTAGCTTGCAGAGGAGGGGACAGGCTAAAAGGGTAAAAGAAATAATATTTTGTGGAAAAAAAGTGGTCCCGGCTCGCCGGCCCCACCAGCACCGCGTGGCGTCTTGTGAGTGGTCGGGGACCACGTTGACGAGGCGGTCCGGAACCACCTAATATTTTCTCGATATAGTTACGTGTCTATTATACAAACCTAGTGACAGGCTTAGGCTATTGCCTCCTTAAATAAACCCCATAAAAAAAAGAAAATTTCAACTAGCCCAAGTAATGACCTCCTTAGCGTCTATGAAAGTTTAGTGAGAAGTAAAATGATGTCCATCCAATTGAGCCCAGAGGCTGCACCAGAGCCCACTCCATATGCATCTTACTCAACTGTGCTGCATGAGCCGGACGTTGACAATGGTTCAGTTTGGTTCGGATTCCTTCTCTTTTTTTTTTTTTATCAAAATCAAAGATTACTCAACTGTTGCTTTGGGCTTGAGGCCTTTTGTACTTGTGCTGGTCTCCTCTAGCCCAGAGGCCGAGTCTTTACTATCCTCTCGTCTCTCTCATGTTTCTTTCCTTTGATAAACTGAGATACCTTCTTTGTCTGGTGGCCAACGGCAGAGAGATAGGGTAAGGTATCTAAAACACATGTATATCTATGGTTCACTTTGCTTGCTGGATCCTGAATGATGTCCCTCGGCCGAAAGTACCCAAATAATGTCGAGCAGAAACAGATGAGATTTTTAGCCGAAGTGGACTGATTGCATAGTCGTGGCCCCTAATCTCTACACTTGATTCGACAGTTCTAAGAATGTAATATACATATACGAGGCAGGGAATTCCGTTGGACATTACAAAAGCCTTTCTGAACAATTGAGTTGGGGCATAGTGCAAGAATAAATTCTCGCTAGCCTCTCAACTAGAACTTAAGGCTCGCAACCTGGCTAAGACTAGCTCTTCTTTTTCATTGGACAAGCAATTGGAACTGGAAGGAAATGCAAAAGAAAATCATATCAATTCTTGCTAAATGAGCTCAGTCCTCTGATTTTGCTCATTCTTTTGTTTCCACCTTCACTTCCTCGATGCTCTCTTCACCCTTCAACTCTGCTTCCTTCGCTCTCGACCCGCCCTCCATCTTCGCCTTCTCGAGCGCCACGATCAGGCTCTCCAAGCAAACTTCGGCATTCTTGGAAGCACTCTTGGGCATCAGGTGCTCCGCCACGTCGGCGGGCGTCAGGTCGACCTCGCTCAATAGCTTCCCAACATGGTCGAACAGGTGGTGGGTATCGATGCCCAGGTAGTTCTTGGCCAGGACCTTGAACGCCTCGGACCTGCAATACGATAGCTCCACGTGCTTGTCCATCCGGCCCGCCCTTATCAGCGCTGGGTCGAGCTTCTCGATGTAGTTCGTCGTGAAGACGAGCAGCCTCTCTCTGCCGCACGACGACCACAGGCCGTCGATGAAGTTCAGGAGCCCCGAGAGAGTGACCCTGCTTGCCTTCTCGCCGTCCAGATCCAGATCCTTCGCTGCCCGCTTCCCCGGGTCTCTGACCTCGTCATCCTTGACCTTCTCCACTTTCTCCTTCTTCTTCCTCTGGCTCGTCAGCTCCAGCGAGCAGTCGATGTCCTCGATCACGATGATCGACTTGCTTGACGTCTCGATCAGGAGCCTCCTCAGCGACGTGTTGTCCTCCACCGCAGTGAGCTCGAGGTCGTAGATGTCGTAATTCAGGAGGTTAGCCATCGCAGCGATCATTGTCGACTTGCCGGTCCCAGGCGGGCCGAACAGCAAGTACCCACGCTTCCAGGCCCTGCCGATTCGCGCATAGAACTCCTCATTCTTGCTGAAGGTGATGAGGTCGTCGATGATATCTTGCTTATCGCCGGGTTCCATAGCGAGGGTGTTGAAAGTCGCTGGGTGCTCGAACACGACATGGGTCCAGTACCAGCCGTTGTTCGTGTAGAGCTTCCGCTGCCGGTTCTGGAACCTGATCTCGTTGCCCTGTTTCAGGACGTGGCTCAGGTATGGCCCGAGCATGAGGTCCCTGTGTGTCCTGTGGAAGGTCAGCTTGTAATACCTTCATGATATAGCCAACCAAATTGTTAGAGGAGAGACCAAACAGAGACGCGATAATGCATACCAAGCAAAATGGAGTGAATGTAACTAGTACCCGCTTTCAGCGACCACAGAGGTGTGGAAAGAGACCGTCTGCGTCTTCGATCCTCTCTTGCCAGAAGCCCACCAGAGCTTAACGCCGTTGTACTCGTCGGAGACCTCCTCATGGTCGTCCATGCTTATCACCAGGGACTGGTTTTTCTTGACCAGGTCGGCCTTGAGCCGCTTGGCCTGCATGGCAGAGCGCGAGCTGAGGTAGTTCTGGATGGCCGAGTAGGCCTCGCTGCGCATGAGCCGCTCGCCCGTGTACTCATCAAAGGAGATCTGGATGTAGGGGGAAATGTAGCAGAAGAAGCGCTGCGAGTACCTCTCGAGGTAGGCCCGGAGATCGTGAGGCAGGAACTGCTTCAGGATCGCCCATGAGAACATCACGCCGGCGATCACCGACCCCAGGTGAGCGAACACGTTGCCCACTCCTCCCGTATTCATCATCATGGTTGGTGTATCGATCCTCATCTTAACTCTCTGTCACTGGGAGCACAAGCACAAAGTAGAGATTATACACGAATCAATAGTTCGTGTTTTTTTACCTTACCAAAAAAAAAATAGTTCGTGTTTTTATAGAAGTAGAAAGAGAAGGGTAAGGGATGTGGATTCGACTCTTGTGGGGCTAGGGGGTTTTGTCCTGAAATTGCGAGGACGACGAGAAAAGTGGGGAGGAAGCAAAATGCTCGACGCTTTCCTGGTTTTTCTCATTAGGTTTGATTTCTCCAAAATGCCCGAAACGTAACTCTTATTGGTAAAGTAAGACAGTCGCCATCATCATGTCGTCTCTTGGTCGTTTCTAATGTCTCAGCATCCACGTCAGGTAAGGATGCTTTCTTCTTAGTGCGATTTTTGGCGAGGCATGTCGTTGAAGTTACTGATGCAAGCCAGAAGGAGGCGGATTCCAAGAAGGCGCTGTCATGTTGACTGTGAGGTGGGAGTCGACCCGTGGTTATGGAGCGCGACGCTGCGATTTGGATGCGAAACTACCTACGACCATGTGTTGCCCGATCTTCGGACTCGATCACTTTGGTTAAATCACTGTTTCGCATTCGTTGGGCCACTCGAACTATTGGTACTTACGGCTTACAACATGAATCGTCTCTGGTATCTCACAGTTCTGATTTAGACGAGCCGACACTCCCAAAAAAGCATGGCAAAATGAAACCTCCCAAAACAGAATGAACTGAGGACCATGAAAACCAATTACCCCACCTCTTTTGACTCGACGTGCATTGTCGTAGATCTTTTTCTGCAGCAGGACAAGCAATCCCACTATGCCTCTCTCGCAAAGGACGAAGACCACACTATCAAGTTAGTGTGCAGAAATCCTGAGCCGTGTCTTAGCCTCATTTTGTATGGTCCATCCAATTAGTAAATAAAATTGCAGATCAGCAAGCAAATCTTGATGCGCAAGAATGTATGACGCCGAAAGGTTGATGTCATACAGCTGACAAAGCCAAGAAGGCGAGCAATAGCATTACGTCTCTTTCTTAAAGGACAACGACCATATGATCAAGTCAGTGCACACCCTTTCACAAGCTTGAACGACTTAGTGCTTGGTGTTCTTTCTTCCTAAACAAACGAGGATAATTAGCTGCGCACTCTTAAGATATAATATAATCGTTACTGCTTTTCCAATATGTCCATACTATTACTTGCGCAATCCACGCCCGGCCTAATCTCCGCATATCCATTCAATAATTTTTAGGTGACGAACCTCGCAAGTTACATGTATATGTTATGTGATTGAAACCCTTATCGGTTCATCAATTGTAAATATATCTCTTACCTTGTAGAATTTCTAGGATTTCTCTTGAATTTTCATTTTGTGCTTTCCTTTTGTAATACATGGTAGTCAATCAAAATACCTTCCTTGGTCTGGATATGATGGAAAGATTGGACTGTCAAGTCATCTCTACTCCCAGGAAAGTGCTTTTCAAGCGACAACAAGGGAGTTGAACGAGACATTGAAGCCGCTCGTTCCTCCCTAATAAACAAGCGGCTTCACCCGAAGTAACTTTGTTGTGTTGGATTTAGACCAAGTTATGGAAATACTTTATAATTCATGTTTCATGTTTTAAAATTATTATGATTGCATAGGTTTTTCTTGAAGAAAAGTATTTTCATAATAAAAATAAAATGAGCTTGGTATTAATAAGATATCCCTTACATTTTATAAGTAGAGGTGATTGATCGATTACCATACAATACCCCTCTTATTTTGCTTTCTCCGACAAAGAAATCTTGGCAAGAGACTATTTCTGAGGGATACGGCTCTTTGAAAAGTCCTCTTGTCCTTATTTCATCATAAGAGACAACACTACAGCTTTGTTTCTTTTCTGTATACTTACTTTGTTCCCTTTCGTTTTATCTTCATCAAGGGTATCGATATGGCTAAAAGGAGGTCACCCATTCGAACTCGCTTGAGAACGCGCATAAAGAACGAGGAACAGAACACTCAATTGGCTAATGTGGAAAACCAACAGAGTCAAATAACTGCTATGCTGGTGGAACTTGCCGAGCAAATTGAGACTCCTGTGGCCGCTCTAACTATTGTGGACCCTACACCCGTTCCATCTGGTTGCTAATGATGTCACTTAATTTCATTTAAAAAGAAAAGCAGAATGAAGCTAACCTCTCGAGTTCCCGGTTCTATTGGACCGGACTGATGGTCCAGTTTGGTTTCCGGTCCTAAGACCAATCGGTCCGGTCCCTAGTTCCCAATTATAGAACTGGTCCTTTCAGTCGGGTTCCAGTTCCACCTTGAAACAGGAACGAACCGGGAACCTATTATCTCTACCATTTCGCCTGCACGCCCTAAACCATCTACTAAGGATCTAGGAGTAAGGAAATCCATTTTGTCACTCCCATGGTGGTTGACCTTGATCCTACGCTAAATGAAGAAACTGTCTCTCGCAAAGATGAAGAAAGTGCCAGGTGTCTGGCAAAGATCGAAGAACAACTTTGTCTGCTGCAAGGATATGAGATGCAAGGAGTAGACGATCTATTTCCTTATTCAAAAGTCAAAATTCCCAAAACCTTTAAGGAACCGGAATTCAACAAGAAATACGATGGAGGTGCCCGAACATACATCTTAAGTACTATCTCATGAAGATGGCTTGATATTCGGACAATGTTCTACTTTTAGTCGAAATCTTTCAAGATAGCTTGATTGGTTCTGCTTTGCTGTGGTTTATTACGTTAGACGTGGGCAAAATACGGAGATGGGAAGATCTTGTTATGCATTCCTTCAGCAATATAAGTTCAATTTGGAGATTGCTCCAGTGAGAGGAGAGTTAGTTCGTGTTGAAAAGAAAAGGTCTGAAACTTTCAGAGTATTTGCACAGAGGTGGCGAGGAATGGCAGCTCAAGCTCAGCCTCTCCTGAATGAAAAGGAAACAATGCAACTATTCTTGAGAGCACTCCCACATGAGTATTTCAATAAAATGCTATACCTCAGGTTGTCAAACATTCCCACACTTAGTAGAAATTGGTGAAGGGTTATTTGGGCTATTCATGATGGGAAGATGACAGAAAGAGGTAGAAAGAGGTTTATGGCAAGGAAGGATAATGAACCATTTGTTGAGGTTGCATATGTTTAGAATTAGTTGACGCCGAGATCTTTTTTGGCACCTCCTCAGAAACCGCCATGCACAATAGAGGGCCAAAGAGCTATGGTCATGACTAGACAACTCCTAGGAAATTCACTCCTATTCCCACAACATTGTCACAATTATTGCCAATGTAGATCGCAAGTCATAGCATTGCTAAAAAGACCCCATGCAAAATTCCTTCTCCTTAT
Source organism: Syzygium jambos (assembly GCA_031216235.1). Lineage (NCBI taxonomy): Eukaryota > Viridiplantae > Streptophyta > Magnoliopsida > Myrtales > Myrtaceae > Syzygium > Syzygium jambos. Next base: position 19,739,284 of record CM062228.1, read on the forward strand.
GCTGGTTTTGACTGGATCGTCAAGAACAAGATCCAAAACCTCATAGACAAGGGTTGCTCTTGTTCAGGAATGCCCAACCGAATGTGCAACAAAACCCTCTCCCTAACCATGCTAGTCAAGCGAAATGTCGTGATGGAGAAAGTCTCCCTCGTGCAGAGAGTTCTTAAGATCGATGCTAATGGAGTGTATGACGTTCTGATTGAGTTGGGATACTACCCACATGGAGAAGAACTATCATTGAGTGAAAAGAGGGAAATAATTGCGAAGATGGCTAATTGGGGTGTAATTCTGAGTGTTAAAAATGAATGAGCTATTGAAGGAATTGCTCAAATGGTTGAGAAGAAACCATGTTCGTGACCAAGTTGAGCCACTTGGAAGCAAATCCACTAACCATTCGGAGCAGGGATTACTATGTCTTGTTTTATGTTTTCATGTTTCCAATCCCTTGCGTGGGAACTACCTTTCCTTTTGTCATGAACTTTGTTAGTAAAGTCTATGTTCTCCTCTCGGATCTCGAGCCATTGGTCCGAAGCGATATATGTTGTAATGCAGCCTTATCTTTCATATTAATGCATATGTTTTGTTTTCAAGGTGTATTAAAAATATCCCAAACTAGTCCTATAATGATCTTTGAGGTCTGGGCTTCTATACGATCTTTTAATAACATGTAGGGGCATCCCAAACTAGATCTATGATAATCTTTGAGGATTGAATCTCTACACGATTTTTCTTCCAAAAAAGGGTGGTCTGGAACATTCTAGTCCAATGATATGAGGACTAAACTTCCAAATGTTTCTTCCCAAAATCGTTCAAAATTGAAGTTTTTGAACAAATTATTCCAATGATATGAAGACTAATTCCTAGGTATCCTTTCACAATTTGATTGCAATGAAAAAGATTATTCGACATGCATCGCATTTGTTATTAATATGTTGCTAACCATTCGCATTACATCACAAACACGACAAGTATGCATATATATATATATATATATATATATATATAAATATATATAAAAGGATTAGTGCGGCTTAGAATTGCAATTCAAATGTCGCAGCGGTGATTAACCATGCACGACATTTAGTCATTTGCATCATGCATCATACGCATATGAGTTCTTTATGCAGATAAATGAGGCAAAGCCACAGTATATTGAAAACCATGGATGGAGCGTTCAACTATTGGGGCAACGCCCTCCTCCCCACTAATAAAGCATGATAAGATGAAATCGTCCGATGTGGCACAGAAAGGTGTACCATTAAGTCAATTAAGTGTGGAAATGACAAGTTCCGTTTCTTACATATAAAGGATTGCGTTTGACCGTACAAACAATACCTCTCACCAACAGAATATGATGGAAATCACTCGCTTTAGTGTAAAAAGGATGTACATCGTTCCTTTCTTAATGAGAATGGAAATAATCATTCTCATCGTTTTACTTGCAAATAATAAATGGGACAAGACGCCCAAAATGCAACGTCCCATATAGAAATGCGTCGCATGATTGCATTGGTATTACAAGAGCCAAAAAGGTGAAGGAAGCATAAAGGTGTAGCTGCAAGAAAGAGGAGAACAGATGAAAGGTAACGTTGTATCGTTCTTGATTTTTCATCTTCAATGACTCAATCACTGACATATCCCTTTTCATCTTTACAAGGTTACCAAATCATCACGCTGCAGGGAAATACTCTTCTCCCTAAAACTAAATGGAAATAAAAATGAAGAATTTTCATCGTAAAGAAAAACCTTTAGCTTTTCTCTCAAAATGAACATAAAAATGAACATGTCAAGAAGAAATAAACATTTTACAAAGATTTTGAATATCTTCTTCTTTTGAAAATTATCTGTCCTCTTGATGGATCATTCATCTTGAATCAAAATTCTCCGTGGAGATGAATTTACTCTATTGATCTCAATAAAATGAAAGGAAAATGTGAATCATGTCAAGCAAGAAATACTTAGAATGAGGATAGACAAATCATTCCTAAACATGTCATCTAAACACTTCTAGAGTTGAGTGAAAAAAGAAAAACCGTGTCGTCTAGGGATGAGGGATTAATTCAAAGTGGTACATGGATCAAGATGACAAATGACATTTCATTCCTCTATCCCAAACGCTACAAGACCATAGTTGGCCCCTTTGATCCTTTTTAATGTGGAAAGTTTTTACAAAATTCCCTTGTTAAGATCCACCCCCATAATGTGGCAAATATTGCGGTTTTGGTTGAAATCATTTGGTGAAAAGATGAGATAATTTCATTGCCTTCACTTGTATCAATCCTTTGGAAGTATTTTCAAGTGAACTCGGATGGAGACTAAAAGCACCTTAAGATGATGAAGAGCATTCATTTCTACCTCAAACACTTTTGTCTTTTGCGTGGCCACTTTGAGCGTAATTTTTTTTTTCTAAACCCAGTTGGTGATTATCGCCTCTATTGGGGCAAGGCAAATGATTTACCAAAGCAATAACTCAACAAGAAGATTTCAAGAGTACAAAGTACTCGAATGTTTTGAAAAAGTCAGGTTGAAAAAGAGTCGAAAGAAAAATCTAGGTGCATAAATAGCATGTGCCAAGCAAAAGCCAAAGGCAAATGCCGAAAAGTGGCAAGCAAGAAAGATCCACTCGTGCATCAGTCAAATGAGCGAAGCTCTTTCATGCTCAAGTAAATATTATGGTCACGTTGAATCATGTCAAAATTTTGGAGACCAGTGATATCGCCAAAGAAATGTTGGAATCAAAGGAAGTTGGTAATTATGTCTAGATAATCACCAACTCTAAAACCTCTAATGATCAATTTTGAGCATGATGTATCCTTCGGTTTTTCAACCCATTAACCGAATTTACGTAAGTCCCGTATAAAATCTCTTTAGATAGGGATGTCAAAGCTAACGTGTGAGCTACACATTGAAAACTCCCCGAGGAAGTGTGGGGAAGGTTATTTTATCTCGTCATTAGGTTGCTTGGCTTGAAATTCCTATGGATGTGATAGATAAAGACTATTTTGTTTTTAAGCCAGTGAGGGTTATCCTTTGCCGAAGGTGTGACAAGCCTTACATTACGGTCCTCGGAAAAAACTACCTAGATTGGTCAATGTATACCTATTACGAATGTTTTCCGAACCTTTGACATTGATGTAATGAGAGAAATTGAGTGTTTATGTCATTCCCCACATTAATGGATGGGAGCAAATGACATTTAATAGAGAGTTTGTGTGGAACTTTTTCAGACTAAAGAGCTCTCATTTGGCATTTTTAATTGATTATTTCTATGAGTTTAAGATCATTTTGGATGATGACTTTCTCTTATGGGAATTTGATGATTGATGATAACTGCCAAGTTGAATGACAATTTCATGAAAGCAAATGTTTTCGAAATAAACAGATTTTGTTTGATTTGTTTGTCGCAATCAATGTAATATTTGGTTTATTAAAAAAAAAGTCAACAAGTCAAAAAGCAGAAAAGAAGCTACAGTGGACACTCGGCCAAATTAAAAGGAGCCGAGACCTCCTTAGCCGAGACAGAAACAGAAAAGAAAGAAAGAGAAGAAAAGAGAAGAAGAAGAAGAAGAAAGAAGAGAAAGAGAGGGTTTGGTACCACGGGGTCTCGCCAAGCCAATTCGAGTTCGTAACGCAACGCTCGGTAAGTACTCGCGCCCCTCGTTCTTCTGATCGGAGGAGTTTTCCGATTTAGGGTTTAAATTCGGAATTTTGAGAAATTCGAGCGGCGAAGTCTGATTTTTGAGTCGTTGAGCTGCGTATTTTTATAGAATTGGTAGTTTACGGTGTTGCGGAGCCTTGGGATTTTACGGAACCTGATTTGGACTTACGGTTTGCCGGGTATGAATTTTTGAAGTTGAGTGCGCGCAGTGAACAGTGCGCGAACAGTGATTTTTAGGCCGATTTTCGTCAATTTTCGGCTCGATTTTGGGACTGCCAAGTTAGGGTTCTTGTAGTGCTCTGAGTGGGCTTTCTATTGACTATAAGCTCGCTTAAAACGGAGTTCGGTGGAGGAATTTATGGTACGATCAAGTTTCGCGTTTAAACTTCGCGTTGCGAACGGTTTAGATAATCGCTTTGGAAAAGCGATTTGTGGGCGCCTTTGAGTTGTCTTGTTAGCGTTTAAGCGTCGTTTAGCCGTTTCGTAGTTTTTTTACTTGGTTTTGATGTCGTTTTCTCATTTAATTGCTAGGATTACGATATCGTCGGTTCGAGTGAGCGTGGTTATTTGATATTTGGGGATTCCAGGTGAGTGGTGCTATCTCTTCTTTGAGTTTGTAAACTCATATTTCGAAAGCTATATGAATCGGATATGTTATGAGTTAAATAGCATTGTTATTGCATAAAAGCTCGGATCGGGCATTTACTACCCGTTGATTATTTGAAATGGCTTATATATCGATTATCGTGAAATAAATTGAGGAAATTCTTTATGAAAAGAATTCTTTTGTTAAGGGTTATACATATCGATTTATGAAGAATTTTGAGAATGATTTGGGAATCGTTTTTGGAAATGTATTATGAAAGGATACATTTGTATATTGCGTTATGAACTAGTTTATGAAATGACTTCGAAAATGATTCAAGAAATGCCAAAATGTATTTTCGGAGGTTGAGCCGTGTTGCGAGAAAGTTATTTGTTTGGTTTGTGAAATGTCTTCTGGATTGGATTTCTGATATTGGACGATGATTGTTTGATGCTCAATATGACTGTGAACCCATTGAGGGGTTTTGGGGTATGCATACCGGGTTTAGGATATCCTTCTGGGCCGAGCCACCGGCTTTGTAGGTGGAGACCTTGCCAAGGGGGGAATCTTGGTAGCCTTGTCACAAGGCTTTGTGTCGTGACCATGGTTAGATATTGAGCAATAGATTGGTCGATGGAATGGACCATCGACGTTTGATGTGATATGAGATTCATCAATGGAATAGACCATTGACGTGTGATTTGAGATTAGTCAATGGAATGGACCATTGACGTGGTTTGTATAAAGATTGATCAATGGACTTGACTATTGATAGTTTGAATTATGATGGTGGATTTAAATGTGTATTTGTGACTTGTACAAAGTTTTGATGAAATGAAATAACTTTTATGTGATTTTATATGTATTTTAAACCTTGGGTTTGGCTTCTAAAGTTCTTGTATTGCTTTGTACGCATGTATAGTGATTGCTCGATCTACTTAGAAGATATGCACTATTCACTGAGCTGTGGTTGCTCATTCCTCTTTTCTCAATCTTTCAGGTTCTTTGTTTAGCAGCTAATAGAACGAGAGCGATGTCTTGGGGACTTTTGGGTGATTTGAGGCTGCATCCTTCAGGTAGAAGGATGGCCGTGTCATCCCCATCCTGATAGATTTCGGGGTGTGACAATCAATATGCATGTTTTGATGTTATTCACCTCGTATACTTTGGCAACCAGTGCACTTTTTATGATGTTTTCCGTTAGGTGTGCAGATGCAACTTCGGAGTTTACTCAAGGATCTTAATCCCTTCATATTTCCTTTTCACGAAGCATTATCGTAGCCTCGAGCATTTTCTTCGCCCGTAGTGTCTCTTTTGATTGGTACATCACCGCAGCTCGGATCGTTCCCGTTTGCCTGGTGCATCATCGCAGCCCGGAGCATTTTTTCGTACTGAACATCAATGCAGCCATAGTTCTTCTCTCAACAGGTGCATCATCGTAGCCCAAATTGTTCTCTTTTACTCAATGCATCATTGCAACCTAGAGTGTCTTCACATGGCGAGCTTTAGTAGCCGGTCAACCCACTTCTGTTTGGTTTGCAAATGTGACCTTAGAATTTTCATAACACAGTGAGCTTTTGCAGCCTGAGCATTTTGACCTAGCAGGCTTTCGTAGCCCGAGGCATTTTCTTTTTTCTTGAAAAAAATAAAAATAAAAATAAAAAATTAATTAAAATGTCAAAAAAAGTATAAAAATAAAAAAAAATCGAAAAACCTCCAAAAGTTGAAAAAAAGAGAGAGAAGAATGGAAGACCAAGAGAGATCAACAACACTTCAAATGGTCTCGAGACTCGAGGTTTGTCGTCAAAATTAAGGTATCATTTGTTATATTTGAAACGAATTACTCGGAGCTCTCTTTCATTTTTTACACCTGAATTTTCATACTGGTATCCGGGGAAATTTTGTTAATTATGAAAGATTGTAAAGACTCGGATCAACTCAGTTAAACCGGGATTGACCCAGCCCGTTAGAACTCGACCTACTCCGGCCCAAAACCGTGCCTCTCTCTTTGGTCTTTGGCCAAAATTCCCATGCCACGTGACCCGTTTCCATTAATCAAAATCCTAATTATTCATAATAGGACACATAGCGCCCAAGGGTTCAATCACTTAGCCCTCTATCTCTTGAGATTGTGACAAGCGATGATCACACAAAAATCCTAAAGACAAACCCCTCACCTTTTTCCTCTCATCTCTTCCGTGGGTTGAAAAACAAAAAGAAAGCAGCAGTAAAAACAAAAATGTGGGTCTTTTAGTTTGAAAGGGGGACGGACGTCCGCGAAAAAAGGCCCTATCTTGGCCGAACTCTCTTAGCCTTGGTGTCGAAGACTAAGAGAGTCCCTCTCCCTCGACCACCTTCACAGCCAGTCGCCGCCACTTCCCAGCCACCGGGACCATCGCCACAGCCCCCAAACGAAGAGGCCCTGTTTTCGGTCGTCTTGTTCTCTGCCATCCAAGAGCTCGCCTTCCCGTTCGAACCTTTGTACATCCAATCATGAAGTTCGGGAAGCTCGTGTCGTGCCACAACAACAACCATAGAGGCCCTGGTTTCACCTAAAACCACCCTTGCCGAGCAAATCGGGGAGTCCATGTTTTTCACGTTTTTCACAGAGACGGCTCTGTTTTGTGTCTGAATTGTTAGAACAATAGGATTTTTCAATCACATGAACATAAGATCAAATTGGTAAATATAACGTACCCGAATCAAAGGAAGCCATTATTGATCCAATGAGAAAAAAGCAAAGAAGCTGTCTCTGTGGGTATGAATCTTCACCACTCTCCTCTATGACGAATGTGATGGGTGTGTATTTTTCTCTCAACAATTTTGCAGAGAATAGCGAAAGCGTGATAATTAAATGCATTCATTCTCCACTAAAAAGAGACCTTATATAGAGAGAGTGATGGGACCAACCTAGTGTTGCCAAATCTCAACTATCCATCAAAGTATGCTTAATTGGATGTCACAAATATATGGCCCATAATATATTTAATTAAATTGGGCTTGTATCAAATGTTAAATAATAGACCTGATAAGTCACATAAATGGGTTGGACCTCATCAAGTCCAACATGAATATCTCAAAGTAACGAGACGTTTGCTCGAAGCATGTTCGGCATTTGTGGATTCAATCCTCAATGGTAACAGAAGTTTCACTCACTGATTCAGTCGTCCATGGCAACTTCGCCTTAGCTTATTGATCAGGTAACACTTCTCCCATTCTCTCCCCTGCTTTGAGGTTGAGCTGCGTTAACACTACTTGGGTAAATAACTGGGAATCTGAGTCTTTACTGGATGATTTGTAATGATATTGTGGTTCTAGCGTTGTTTTGGGTAAAGAAATTTTACTTCGGTTCCATAGCTAGGTGCAACATTTGAGGCGCCCGTGAACCGTTCGATGATATGCCTAGAGGAAGTCATAAAATAGTTCCTGGAATTGCTAGAACTGAGACGCTTTTGATTTCGTTTCAGTAGCCATCAGAAGCAGTTTTGATGCATAATGAAGTCATCTATAAATTCCCTGAATCCGTACGAGGGCGTTGTTTGTTTCTTTTTTTAGTAAACTTGGGATTGTCTTGGTTATTAGATTAGTTTTGGGCTCTACTTGGTGTAATTAGGTTTGGGACACGCCTGGTCCGTTAAGGTTGGCTTTGATTTACTTCTAGAGGAATTAAGCTTAATTCTATGAGTTGAGCCCGATTCGATCTTTAATTAAAACATCCTAATATCATATATGGACCGGGCCCAAGGGCCTAGCCCAAGTCCCTATTTTCGGAATTAAAAATTTTTAATTTTTTTTAAAAAAATCAGAAAATAGCTTTTATATATATATATATATATATATATATATATATATATGTCTTGATTAGGTTGTTAGATATTCAGACTTAATTTTATTTTAGTTTCATTTAATTAGTGCCTTTAGTTTAATGATGTTAGCGAGTACCTTTGATATGAGTTCAATTTTGATGAATTGATCTTTTGGGTAAGAAATTGGACTCAATTTGAACTTAACTTATGGGGTTGCTATCCTAGGACTTAATAACAAGGCCATGTGTATTCTATACTTGGTGCTTCATTGAGTTTACTTTCTTGCACTTTACTTTTATCGCATTAATTGTGATTGTCTACTTTTCTAGGATTGTGCACTCATGCATGGACATCATTTAGTGGCATAGATTAATAAAATGGACAAAGATTGCAGTAATCATTTAGGTAACAAATCAATGAAGTTAGGGTACCGAAATGAAACTTTTTAATAAAGTCCCCAACTCTAAATCCTCTAGTTGCGTAAGAAGTGAGATATGCTCCTCTACCTTACTTGGTTTCTTCCCGACCTTTGATAGGCTATTGGCAGCTCTTGGTTAGTTGAACTTTATAGATAGATCTTTTTCAGTTATAAACTCCAACGTCGGGCGAGCCTAGTGTTTCGAAGAATCTGCGCCGATTGAGGACCGTTAGTCCCTAGCTTGACATTATCTCTAAACCCGTAAGTCCCCGATATGCTCTTCCGGAGGGCAGCAGAAACAGAAGTGATTTATAGCCGATAGTGTCGAGTAAAAACAGATGCGATTCATAGCCGAAGTAGACTGGTCATCGCCCCAAATCTCTACATTTGATTCGACAAATCTAGGAAGGTAATATACATATATGAGGCAGAGAGTTCCGTTCAGACATTCCAAAAGCTTTTCTGGACAATTCAGTTGGGGCATGGTACAAGAATAAATTCTCACTAGCCTCTGAACTTGAGCTTAAGGCTCGCAACCTGGCTAAGACTAGCTCTTCTTTTTCATTGGACAAGAAAGTGGAACTGGAAGGAAATGCAAAGGAAAATTAGATCAATTCTTGCTAAATCAGCTACTTCCTCTGATTTTGCTTATTCGCTCTCGACTCGCCCTCCTTCTTCGCCTTCTCGAGTGCCCCGATCAGGCTCTCCAAGCAAACATCGGCATTCTTAGAAGCGCTCTTGGGCATCAGGTGCTCCGCCACGTCGGCGGGCGTCAGGTCGACCTCGTTCAATAGCTTCCAAATATGGTCGAACAGGTGGTGGTCATCGATGCCCAGGTAGTTCTTGGCCAGGACCTTGAACGCCTTGGACCTGCAATACGACAGCTCCACGTGCTTGTCCATACGGCCCGCCCTTATCAGCGCTGGGTCGAGCTTCTCGATGTGGTTTGTCGTGAAGACAAGCAGCCTCTCTCCGCCGCACGACGACCACAGGCCGTCGATGAAGTTCAGGAGCCCCGAGAGCGTGACCCTGCTCGCATTCTTGCCTTCCTCATCTTTCGCCGCCCGCTTCCCCGGCTGTCTGACCTCGCCTTCCTTGTCCTCCTCCACTTTCTCCTTCTTCTTCCTCTGGCCCGTCAGGTCAAGCGAGCAATCGATGTCCTCGATCACGATGATCGACTTGCTTGATGTCTCAATCAGGAGCCTCCTCAGCGACGTGTTGTCCTTCACCGCAGTGAGCTCGAGGTCGTAGATGTCATAATTCAGGAGGTTAGCCATGGCGGCGATCATTGTTGACTTGCCGGTCCCGGGCGGGCCAAACAGCAAGTACCCACGCTTCCAGGCCCTGCCGATCCGTGCATAGAACTCCTCATTCTTGCTGAAGGTGATGAGGTCGTCGATGATATCTTGCTTATCGCCGGGTTCCATAGCGAGGGTGTTGAAAGTCGCTGGGTGCTCGAACACGACATGGGTCCAGTACCAGCCGTTGTTCGTGTAGAGCTTCCGCTGCCGGTTCTGGAACCTGATCTCCTTGCCCTGTTTCAGGACGTGGCTCAGGTATGGCCCGAGGATGAGGTCCCTCTGCGTCTTGTGGAAGGTCAGCGTGTAATACCTATATGATATAGCCAACCAAATTGTTCGAAGAGAGACCAAACAGAGACGCACACAACAAATGCATACCCAAGCAAAATGGAGTGAATGTAACTAGTACCCGCTTTCAGCGACCACGGAGGTGTGGAAAGAGACCGTCTGCGTCATCGATTCTCTCTTGCCAGAAGCCCACCAGAGCTTAACGCCGTTGTACTCGTCGGAGACCTCCTCGTGGTCGTCCATGCTTATCACCAGGGACTGGTTGTTCTTGACCAGGTCGGCCTTGAGCCGCTTGGCCTGCGTGGCAGAGCGTGAGCTGAGGTAGTTCTCGATGGCCGAGTAGGCCTCGCTGCGCATGAGCCGCTCCCCTGTGTACTCGTTGAAGGTGATCTGGATGTAGGGGGAAACGTAGCGGAAGAAGCGTTGCAAGTACCTGTCGACGTAGGCCCGGAGGTCGTGAGGCAGGAACCGCTTCAGGATCGCCCACGAGAACATCACGCCCGCGATCACCGACCCCAGGTGAGCGAACATGATGCCTGCTCCTCCCAAGTTCATCATCATGGTCAGTGTATCGATCCTCATCTTAACCCTATGTCACTGGGAGCACAAGCACAAAGTAGAGATATTATACACGAATCAATAGTTCGTGTGTTTATAGAAGTAGAAAGAGAAGGGCAAGCCATGTGGATTCAACTATGGTGGGGCTAGGGGGTTATGTCCTGAAATTGCGTGGACGACGAGAAAAGTGGGGAGGAAGCAAAATGCTCGACGCTTTCCTGGTTTTTCTCTTTAGATTTTATTTCTCCAAAATGTCCGAAAAGTAACTCTTATTGCTCAGTAAGCTTCCCTTGAATCTTTGGTGTTCAGTTAAGAGGTAACCTCATCAAAAGAAGGGAGGTTTCGCACCCACGAGAGCCTTCGCGGCTTGTCCATTTGATATAAGAGTAACGTGCTGGTGCCCGCATGCCTCGCACTCCTTATTTTCCTGTATCTTTGTCTTTCTTAGGGAGAGGGAATACTCTATGATAGTTTTATATTCCGAAGATCCCGAGATTCGGACGAGGTCAGAGATGACGCTTTTTAAGGACTTATTTAGGTCCATTATTGGTTAAGTAAGACGGGGCCAAGTTGAATGACTCGGGCTTTGTATTAAGACTAGGCAGTCGCCATCACCATGTTGTCTCTTAGTCGTTTCAAATGTCTCAGCATCCACGTCAGGGGAGGATGCTTTCTTCTTAGTGGAATTTGTGGCGAGGCAAGTCATTGAAAGTTATCGATGCAAAGCCAGAAGGAGACGGGTTCCAAGAAGGCGCTGTTATGTTGACTGCGAGGTGGGAGCCAACCCGTGGTTACGGAGCACGACACTGCGATTTGGATGCGAGACTACATACGACCATTTGTTGCCCGATCTTCGGATTCAATCTCTTTGGTTAAATCACTGATTCGCATTCATCGGGCCACTCGAACTATTGATACTTCCGGCTTACAACTTGAATCGTTTTTGGTATCTCACAGTTCTGATTTGGACGAGCCAACACTCCCAAAAAAGGCATGGCAAACGGAAATCTCCCAAAACAGCATAAACTGAGGTACATCAAAACCAATACCTCAAAACCAATTATTCAAGCTCTTGTGACTCGACGTGCATTGTCGTAGATGCTCTAAATGCAACTTTTTACCATTTATTTTTGTTTTTCTACAGCTGGACAAGCAATCCCACTATGTCCCTCTCGCAAAGGACAGAGACCACAGTATCAAGCCAGAGTACGGAAATCCAGAGCCGTGTCTTAGCCTCATTTTGTATGGTCCGTCCGATTCGTATTTAAAATTGCAGATCAGCAAGCAAATCTTGATGCACAAGCATGTATGACGCCGAAAGGTTGATGTCATACAGCTGACAAAGCCAAGAAGACGAGGAATCGCATTACGTCTCTTTCTTAAAGGACAAAGACCGTATGATCAAGTCAGTACACACCCTTTCACAAGCTCGGACTGCTTGGTGTTCTTTCTTCCTACACAAACGAGGATAATTAGCCCCGCACTCTTTAACATATAATATAATCCTTGCTGCTTCTCCTATATGTCCATACTATTACTTGCATGGTCCACACCCCGCCTATCTCCGCGTATCCATTCAATCATCTTTAGGTGTCAAACCTCGCAAGTTAAATGTGTATGTCTATATGATTGAAACCCCCTTCACTTATCTCTTACGCTGTAGAATTTCTAGGATTTCTCTTGAATTTTCATTCTATGCTTTCCTTTTGTAATACATGGTAATCGATCAAAATACCTTCCTTGGTCTAGATATTGTTGCGGAAGCCAAGCGATCGAACAATAAATTTGATAGAATAAGAAAATAAATCGGACACCAGATTTACGTGGTTCGGTCGTAGTGACCTACGTCCACGGGGAGAGCAGCACGGAATTCCACTATAAATCAAGCGATACAATGGAGATTACAACCACACTCGAGTCACTCAAATACTCTCGGTGTTTCCCAAGCCCCAATTACACCCAATAACTTACGCAGTGTTTAGCCCCACAATTCCTCACGAAATAATCTCTCAATCTCGCAAAAGAATTGTACACAAATCTTATCACAAGATTTACGCTTGAACACTAATTCTTCTTGGATATAATTCACGAACGAGAATCCACGGAAATACCCATCGCCAAGCACTCACGAACGTCTTCACGTCAACCGCGGCTCTTCAAGACTTCTTTATCAACAATAGCTCTCTCTTGTAAACCAACGTATAAGCTATATATATAATATACATCCACCGCCTCGGAAGAAGTCCAGTTCGGTCAACACATATTGATCAGGAAGGAAATCAAAGTTGACTGAATATTGTCCCCACGTTGGACTTTCCAATTTCAGTCCAAGAGACCAACATAATATAGGAAAGAATATTTTCTTCTTTCCTCTTCTCTTGACCGTAACTTCAAGAAATAAGAAAGTGAATCTTTTATATTTCCTTTTTTTTCTTTGCTTGATTTCATATGTTCGCAAAATATTCATTCGGAATATTCAGATTTTCACTTCGGGCTTAAACTCGAGACATATATTCAACAATCTCCACCTTGGCTCGACATTTGAGCCAAGTCACAATCACTTTGATAGAAATCCGAATTTCGCTACCACTCCTCCATAGCCCCCGATGGGCTCAACCGCCACAAATATCTTCCAAGTCCAAGCCTCGCTTGAACTTTGCCATAGCCGTGGACCTCATCAGAATACTAACTCCACATGCACCTTTAACTACTCCACAAGGATTTTCCGACACAATCTCCTCAATCGCAGATAAAGCAAAACCATTGTTGCATCCATATCTATCGGAAGATTGAATACGCACCTTGTCAATATCAGCAGTTACAGCAACTGTTGGCTCAATAGGCTCCACCTCGCTAGAAGTACCATCTGTGTCGATTACTTCGCTAGTATCTGCTACCTCAGGAGTTTCTGGTTGCAACTCCACCTCAAGCTGAACACCGTCCAGATCCGTATAAACACTGCTACTAACATTCCTTGTCAGAAGTACTGGAGACTCGTCAAATGTAACTTCTCTGCTGATAACATGTGAATTTAATTCCGGGCACCACAACTTATAGCCCCGCTCACCTTGTGCATAACCTAGGAACATGCACTTTCTTGTCCTTCCATCGAGCTTACCATTACTAACTCGAACATAACATGGATAACCAAATATTCTGAGAACGGAATAATCAGTAACGTTACCTGACCACTCTTCTTCGGGAGTCCGATATTCAATCGCAGTCGATGGGGATCTATTCTTCAGGTAGCTCGCCGTACTAAGCGCATCTGCTAGAAACCTTCTAGCCATACCAGCACTAGAGAGCATTTTATGGGCCGTCTCTAGTAATATTTTGCTCATCAATTCTGCAACCTGTTGTGGTTCAATGGCACTAGTGCAGTGTCTCACTATGCCTTCCTTTCATGCAGAATTTGTTTAACAGCTTCGAGCAAAACTCCATACTATTGTCAGTCTGCACCTGCTTAATCGATTTACCAGTCTCCTTTTCGATCAAAGCTTTCAACTGTCCGATCCTGACAACAGCATCAAACTTGTGCCTTAGCACAAACACCCACGTCTTCCTCGAGTAGTCATCAACAACTGTTAGCATAAATCTGGCACTCTTCCTCGAAGGAAACCGCGACAACCTGCGAACATCCAAGTGAATTAATTCTGCAATATCCGTGGTTTCTCTGACAATCGTACTAAACTGCACTTTCCGCCGTTGATCTAAATCACAGCACCTGCATATATTCAATTCGTTAGCCACATAACCACATAGTAAATTTCTTTCACTTAGAACCTTCAGGCTTCTCTCGCTAATGTGCCCCAAACGCATATGCCACAATTCAAACTCTCGAACCGATGCATTCGACGTCTCCGCAGCGAATTCCGTCACTGTTTCTCCTTGAAGCTCATACAGGCCATCATGCTTGATTCCTTTCATTATCACCAAGGCACGTCGAACAACTTTCAGAACTCCACATTCTGAAGAATACCGACACCCAGCTGAATCTAGGGTACTCAAGGAAATCAGATTTTTCTTCAACTCTGAAACATGCCTCACTTCAGTCAATATCCACACAATACCATCATGCATTCTGATTTTGACATCACCAACACCAATAACATCGCATTCGGAATTGTTTCCCAACTGCACTTTACTACTATCCGTGCACTGATAAGTAGTAAACCAGTTCCTATTTGGTGTAGCGTGAAAAGAACAACCAGAATCCATAATCCATCCATCAAACGATGAATTATCGGTGACAGAGAAGACATAATCAGCATCATCCGAATTACCATCAGCTATAGCTGCAACATCATCTGCAGGATCAACTCTAATTCCCTTACCTTTGTCGTTCTTCAGCTTAAGGCAATCTCTTCTAAGATGCCCCCTCTTGCCACAGCTCCAACAGATAATACCACCAGTCCTAGACTGACTTCGTCTATTCGAGTTCATACTACTTCTGCTAACACGTGTACCAGTTCTTCCTCTATTTTCACCTACTAAAGCAGTAGATACATGTTCGCCAGATTCTCTTCTACGGATATCTTCACTTAGAATTAAATCTCGAATACCATCAAATGTCAAACTTGTTGACCCAGAGGAATTACTAACAGCAGTAACAGTAGTATTCCAACTATCAGGCAATGAGGATAATAGAATCAAAGCACGTACCTCATCTTCAAAGTCAATCTCAACCGAACTCAATTGACTAACGATCACATTGAATTCATTGATATGATCTGCAACTGACGCACCTTCGCTCATCTTCAAATTAAACAGACGCCGCATCAAATAGACTTTGTTGATCGCAGAGGGCTTCTCGTACATGTCCGACAGGGCTTTCATCAAACCCGCAGTGGTCTTCTCATTCACGATGTTAAACGCAATGTTACGAGCCAACGTCAGCCGAATAACACTCAAAGCTCGTCTATCCAACAATTCCCAATCAGCTTGCTTCATCGTCTCTGGCTTCTCCCCAGATAGGGGCACGTGCAGTTTCATCTGATATAGTTGATCCTCAATATGCATCTTTCAGAAATCAAAATCCTTCCCATCAAATCTGTCGATTCTCACTTTTCCTTCTTCTATCGCCATCGATTCGCTTCAACTCAACCAAACCAAGCTCTGATACCAATTGTTGCGGAAGCCAAGCGATCGAACAATAAATTTGATAGAATAAGAAAATAAATCGGACACCAGATTTACGTGGTTCGGTCGTAGTGACCTACGTCTACGGGGAGAGCAACACGGAATTCCACTATAAATCAAGCGATACAACGGAGATTACAACCACACTCGAGTCACTCAAATACTCTCGGTGTTTCCCAAGCCCCAATTACACCCAATAACTCACGCAGTGTTTAGCCCCACAATTCCTCACGAAATAATCTCTTAATCTCGCAAAAGAATTGTACACAAATCTTATCACAAGATTTACGCTTGAACACTAATTCTTCTTGGATATAATTCACGAACGAGAATCCACGGAAATACCCACCGCCAAGCACTCACGAACGTCTTCACGTCAACCGCGGCGCTTCAAGACTACTTTATCAACAATAGCTCTCTCTTGTAAACCAACGTATAAGCTATATATATAATATACGTCCACCGCCTCGGAAGAAGTCCAGTCCGGTCAACACATATTGATCAGGAAAGAAATCAAAGTTGACTGATTATTGTCCTCACGTTGGACTTTCCAATTTCAGTCCAAGAGACCAACATAATATAGGAAAGAATATTTTCTTCTTTCCTCTTCTCTTGACCGTAACTTCAAGAAATAAGAAAGTGAATCTATTATATTTCCTTTTTTTTTCTTTGCTTGATTTCATATGTTCGCAAAATATTCATTCGGAATATTCAGATTTTCACTTCGGGCTTAAACTCGAGACATATATTCAACAGATATGATGGAAAGATCGGACCTTCAAATCATTTCTACTCCAAAGAAAGTGTTTTTGGAGCGACAAGGAGGGAGTTGAATGAGGCATTGAAGCCGCTCGTTCCTCCCTAATAAATAAGCGGCTTCACCCGAAGTAACTTGGTTATGTTGGATTTAGACCAAGTTATGGGAAAACTCTATAATTCATGTTTTAAATTTATTATGAATGTATAGGTTTTTCTTGAAGAAAAGTATTTTCATAATAAAAATATGGTATTAATGGAATAGCCTTACATTTTATAAGTAGAGGTGATTGACCGATTACCGGCTGTTAAATTATGACTCGAGTTTGAGCAACGGAACGCGACTTGCTTGGATAAATTTCATATTTGACAGTGAAGATATCTTTTCTATTGGAGATAATATTGAAGATTGCTCCCGAAAGGAAATCCTCTTCAGGTACGTATTGTGGACATCTTCGGCAAAAAGGGCATATTGACACTAAAGGACAAAATAGGGGCACCTTTAATAAATATATTAAATGTTTATTTTATGGAGCAAAGAAACAACAAAAGGGAAGTTCTGCTTACGTTATGCGAAGTTTTGCTGATTTGTATCAGAAAGACTTTCTTGTCTTTTTTGGGTTCCGACGAAAAGGGTTTGTTCTGGAGAGGAATAAATGAGCACGCGTCTTCTTCAATGAAAGTGAGCCGCCGTATAGAGAAGTCCTCTACAGAGCCATGAGAACAGAAGAAAACAGAATGCACAAACGTTCTCAAGGCTCGGCCGCACGAAGAGATCCAAATTTGTTCTGAGTTTATTTTGTCCAATTAAGTTATTTATTTATAAATACTTTGGGCTTGGACTTAAATTTAGGTGTGGTAAATACTCGAGCATATGAGCAAATTGTAACTTTGATTCTCCGACTATAGTAGATTATTTATTGCTGACTTTCCCCGTGGATGTAGATATCGATATTCGGACCGAACCATGTAAATCTCCGATGTCCTTTATTGTTCATCGCTCATTTCTCTAGTATTTTCGCATTAACTTAATTTACAAGATCCTGTCGTTTCCGTGTTATATTTCAACACCAGCGAAGGGTTGTAGTGTTTCTTTTCTGTATCCTTACTTTGTTCCCTTTCGTTTTGTTTTCATCAAGGGTATCAATACGGCTAAAAGGAGGTCACCCATTCGAACTCGCTTAAGAACACGCATGGAGAACAAGGAACAGAACACTCGATTGGCTAATGTGGAAAACCAACCGAGTCAAATAATTGCTATGCTAGTGGAACTTGCCGAGCAAATTAAGACTCCTGCGGCCCCTCTAACTCCTCTGGTTGACCTTGATCCTACACTAAATGAAGAAACTGTCTCTCGCAAAGATGAAGAAAGTGCCAGGCAAAGATCGAAGAACGACTTTGTCTGTTGCAAGGATATGAGATGCAAGGAGTAGACGATCTATTTCCTTATTCAAAATTCCCGAAACCTTTAAGGAACTGGAATTCAACAAGAAATACAATGGTATGAGGTGCCCGAAAATACATCTTAAGTACTATGTCATGAAGATGGCTTGATATTCAGACAATGTTCTACTTTTAGTCGAAACCTTTCAAGATAGCTTGATTGGTGCTGCTTTGTTGCGGTTCATTACGTTAGACATGGGCAAAATACGGAGATGGGAAGATATTGTTATGCATTCCTTCATCAATGTAAGTGTTGTAATTTAACAAACACGGAATCCAATCTAGATCTTGCAACTTTACTCAATGCGAAAATTATCAGAAAAATAACGAGAAACATTAAGGACAATCAAGATTTATGTGATTAGGTTCTACGTATCGGTACCTACAATCATGGAAAGAGCCATCAGTAAATAATTCACTAATAATCTAAGAATCCAAGTTTACAATTGCTCACTTACACGCTCGAGTGTTTTATGCACCTAAATTAAACTTATAATCTCAAATGTTTACAAATAAACAACTCAAATGAATAAAATAAAGACATACAACGCAAATCTACTTGTTTAGAGCTTTCTTATCCGCCCACACGAAATGCTCCTCCACGACTTCAGCATTTCCTTTGTGCGGCGTCCAAAGGATGGAGAGCTAATGCGCGGCACAGGCAAGGAAGCCGAAGCACGAAGTAAGGACCCACTGTGTTGTCTCTCGGTTAAAACTCTAAAAGCTCACTGGCGGCCACAGTCACCCCCTACGTGACAACCTAGGGCACACTATGAGGAAGAGGCAACACGCTAGGGCCCAAGTCAATGCCTTTCCTCTATTATTTTGGGCGGCTAAGATAGGTCCTGAAGGGACCCACAAGTCTTTCACTTTTATATTATAAGGGTCAATCCTTTTGACTTGTACAGGGGCCCACAAGCCATTATAAAATAAGAGAACGTATGTGTGCCCTTTCTATTTTGTCATGTAGTGTAAATATCTCTTAATATCTTTCCAATGGGGTCCGATTCCGTAACGGCTTAAACTCGAAACATATTTTAATAATTTTTCATCTTGGCTCGACATTTAAATCCAAGTTATAATGTTCATCATCCATGCTACTCTCCTAACGCTTCGAAGGGCGCTCACTCCCTACAGACGCCAATTGAGCTCAAGCAAAACTTGAGTTTCGTCAAAGGAATAAGTTTCGTCATCATATTCGCCGGATTCTTCGTTGTTGCTATCTTCTTCATAGCAACATTACCCCTCGCCAAAACATCTCAGATGAAGCGGTACCTAATATTGATATGTTTCGTTCGCTCGTAATAAACCAAATTATATGCCAAACGTATGGCACCTTAGTTGTCATAATGTATATCAACACTTTTCTGGTCCAACCCAAAATCCGAGAGCAAACCCCATAGCCATATCGCCTCCTTCGCTATAAAGGTCAATACCATATACTCTGCCTCAGTCGAATACAAGGTAACATGATTATGTAAGGACGCCTTCCAACTATCTGCACCACCTACAAGCGTAAATACATACCTTGCTAAAGACCTGCACTCATCCAAGTCACCGACATGATCTAAATCCACATAACTAGTGGTCTCACTGCCATTACTATCCCCCCGGTACACAATACCAATGTCTGTTGTCCCTTTCAAATATCTAAGGATCCACTTCACACTTTCCAATGAGTTTTACCAGGCCGCTTCATATAACGGCTAACTATGCTTATAGCTTGTGAAATATCAGGCCTAATGCAAACCATAGCATACATAATACTACCCATTGCACTACAATAATGAACACGAGACATATACTCCTACTTATCCTCAGTATGCGATGATAACTTATCAAAAAGTCTAAAGTGTTTCGCTAAAGGTGTACTCGCTAATTTCGTTGACTACTTATTAAAATGTGCCACGATTTTCTCTATATATTTCTTTTGAGATAGACGTAAAAATCTTGTAGTCCTATCATGCAAAATCTCAATACCTAATATTTTTTTTGCAGAACCTAAATTTTTCATCTCAAACTTAGCACTCAATTGCCTCTTTAACACATCAATATCAGACATATTTTTAACTACTATGAACATATTATCAACATGTAACAACATATATATTAAAGATCCATTCTTTAATCTCCTAAAGTAAACACAGCTATCTATATGACTTTTCAAATAGTCCTGACTAGCCATGAAAGTATTAAACCGCTTATACCACTGCTTAGGAGATTGTTTCAGCCCATACAAAGATTCTTTAACAAGCAAGCATGATCTTCTTTACCCAAAATAACAAATCCATCAGGTTGCCTTATGTAAATTCACTCCTCCAACTTACCATGAAGAAACGCCATTTTCACATCTAGCTGCTCTAACTTGAGATTCTATGCAGCAACCAAGGCATGTAATACATAAATAGAAGTATATTTTATCACAGGAGAGAACACCTCATTATAGTCAAATGCCCTCCCGCTGTGTATACCCATTCACTACGAGTCTTTACTTATATCTCATTACCTCGACACCGAGAATGCCCTTTTTCCATTTATAGATCCACTTGCTTCCTACAATCTTCTGGCTTTTGAGTACCTTGACCAACTCCCATGTTTGATTTCGATGGAGTGATTATATCTCTTCACATATAGTCCCTAGCCACTGCGATGACTCACTACTAGTCATCGTCTCAGATTGAGATGACGGCTCATCTGTTCCCACCTCATCACCTAGAGTCAATGCATAAGTAATATCGGTATAACAATAATGTATTGGTGGTTTAATTTGCCTTCTCTGTCTACCTGCGGCTATAGTATGTTGTGGCTGTACTTGTTGTTTAGTATCACTGACTTCAGGAATTGTGGCCTCATCTACAATCTCAACTTGTGTTACATTCGAGATCTCCAGAGTCTCCAACTGAAGCTCCACCTTACTATTGACACCATGATCTGTCTGCTCTGCTGGTAGTGTCTCAGAACTTTTCTGTTGAAGCATTGCAGTCTCGTCGAAGATCACATCTTTGCTTATTTGAAAATCGGGTGATCTGGGATGAGTGCACCATAGCTGGTAGCCTCTCACCCCATGTGCATAACTCAAAAATATGCACTTCTTTGCCGTTGACTCAAGCTTACCATCACTCGCATAAGCATACACAGAACATCCGAATACTCGTAATCCGGAGTAATCAACAGGTTTCCCTAACCATACTTTCTCAGAAGTCTTCCACTTGATAGCAGATGATGGAGATCGATTAATTGGGTAACATGCCATGTTCACTGCTTCAGCCCAAAATTCCTTCCCTAGTCCCGCATGTGAAAGCATGCATTGAGCTCGCTCAAGTAAGGTTCTGTTATTCCGTTTTGTTACGCCATTCCGCTATGGTATCCCAGGTATTGTGCGGTATCGCACAATCCCTTCTCTTTCGCAAAACTCAGTAAAATCTCTACCATAGAACTCTATGCCATTATCGGTTCTCAGGCACTTGATTTATTTATCTGACTACTTCTCAATCAATGTCTTGAATTTCTTGAACCGATCGAACACATCAGATTTGTGCTTGAGAAAATATATCTATACCTTCCTCGAAAGTTGTCAATAAATGTCAACATATATCCAGTACCTTCTTTCGAAGGAACTGGAGACGGCCCCGGACATATGAATGAATATACTTAATTGATCGCTTGGTCAAATGAATAGCTATAATAAATTTAGTTCGACGCTACTTCCCAAAGATGCAATGGTCATATAAGTCTAGCTTCCCTGTCTTCTAACCTTTAAACAACCCCATCTCACTCAACATTGCCATATCAGCCTCACTCATGTGCCCTAACCACATATGTCATAACTGAGTCAAGTCAAAGTTGGACTTACCTTATGAAACTGTAGCAGCTCCTGTCACGGTCTATCTCGGTAGATGATAGAAAATGTTTACTTTCTTCCCTTTCATCACTATCAAGGCACCTAGAGAGATCTTGAGTACTCTACCTTTAGCGGCATACTTACACCCGATATCATTGAGTATCTCTAGAGAAATAAGGTTCTTCTCAAGCTCCGGTACATGTCTCACGTTTGTCAATGTGCACACCACTCCATCATGCATTCGAATTCGAACTATCATTATCCCCATAATGTGACATTCCGAATTTCGACCCATTTTTGAGATTTATAAAACGTGTAATTTGTCAGTGTGCTTATAGTAAAATCTCGCCCGGGAACTGATACTCTCGGTTATTGTTTTTAAAATTGAGATTTTGCTAGAATCGCACTCAATCGAATTTGGCCGTTAGTTAGAGCTCAAACTTTGGTGTCAAATTTCTCGGAGTTCCAGGACGAATTTAATTGGACGGTGTCGATATTACTGTCGCTAGCTTCGATATTTCTTAGGATATGCGAAAAGTGAAATTTTGACCGGGTGCGAATTTGGACTAGTAGACCTCTATCGTAGTGTGTTTTATTTACTTTTTTTAGTCCTTTTTCCTATATTATTAATTAGGAATTTTTGTAGACCGTTATATCAATTTTGGATTTGAACCGTGACCGTTGGATCGCACTCGAGGGCAAATTATGACTTTTGTCCTCTCTCTCTTCCCTTTTTTCCACACCAGTTTCCCCCATGCGTCTGACCTCCACCCACTCTCACTAACCCCATCATTTCCTCCTTTCTTCTTTTTCTTTTTCTTTTTCTTCTTTTCTTCTCTTCTCTTCTTCTTCTTCTTCTTCTTCTTCTTCTTCGCTGGTCTTACTTCGGCTTGGCTTCTGCTTGTTGCTGCCCATCGCTGACCTGCCTTCGTCGGAATAGCTCTACTGAACGCCGCCTTCCTGCCACGAGCCACCGCCATCCTGGCTCCCCTCTAGCTGAGTAGCGCTGCCATCGTCGCCCCGGAACCGCTCGTCGTTGGATCGCTCGAGCTGCACGCGGGTCGTGTCCTCACCGGTTTGCCCGTCCGACTAGCCACCATCGCGTGCCGCTTCGCCCCACTATCGAGCCTCTGCCACCCCAGCTCTTCCCCTAGCTGTGCAACTCCGCCTCAGCTGCCTAAACTGCCCATCGCTGGTCGGATCTCCTGGACACCAGCTTTGACCATCGCCGCTACTGTCCCAGCTGCCAGGACACCACCATTAGCTGCCATTCAGCCCTTGAACCAGCCCGAGCTCCCATCGACTAGCCACCCACAGCCGCTCCTCCGTTATGCTGTTCATCGCTGTCACGCTCGCCGGACGTCCGCCGCCGTCCAAGCCGCCCAGCTGTAGCCACTAGCCGCCATTTCCACCGGGAACAGCCCCCGAGCAGCCCACAGCAGCTGCCTTCCCTTGCCACGCTCATTTGCCACTTGCCGGAGCAATCCGAGGATGCCGCGGACCGCCCTCGCCACCGCCGTCAACCTCGCGGCTTCGCCAATGTTAGCCGAGTAAGTTAACCCCTAATCCCTCGTTTAGGGTGTTAAACTTACTTTGGATAGTTTAGATTATGTTTAAGTTTAGCCGATGGTTAATTAAGTGGGATTTGGTGATAGGTTATTGGTAAATTTGACGATAGGCTATCGGGGATTGATTGATTAGTTATCGGTAATTGTTCGATAAGCTATTGTTAGGTTTGCGATAAGCTATCGCGTATTTGTTGATAAGTCATTAATTATTTTATTATTATTGATTATTTTATTAAATATATTAATTTTCGGAATTAAATATTAATATATTTTTTAAAAAATATATATTAAAATAATATTAAAAATAATTTATTTTCGAAAATTAATTATGAATATTTGAATGATTTTTTTTATAACAAATTGTGATTTTTATGCTTGGACTACGATGCTTATGCTAAGAATTGTCGTGTTAATTAATCAGTATGGCTAAATGATTTTAATAACTATTTTCAAGAAAAGGATTTCAAGTTTTCGAAAATGAATATTTGTCATCGCTATGCCTCCAAAATGAATTTGATGTCTTGAGAAAGAAAGCATGTTTGAAATGAGATTTACAAATTGATTGACTATTTGCATGTGTGATCACTTGATTTGTTATGCGGTATTGTGTAAGCACTATTCATGGACGCATGGGCTAATTGAAAAGATAATAATTGACCGGAATGCTTGTGTGCTCGTGTGGTCGCACGTCGGAGCTGTCTTACTGTAGATCGCTTGACGATGCCTGATTTATCGAGGTCTTGCTGTAGATCGCTTGACAATACTCGATTTATTGGATGTCTGGAGATTATCTGAATTGCCGATACTCCGGATGCCTTGTCGCGGCCTGAGGCCGGACTCGATGCTCCTTACGAGATACCATCTTACTGTAGATCGTTTGATATTGCCGTATTAGAATGCCGTCTTACCGTAGATCGTTTGACGTAGCCGTGCCTGACGGGGTGGAACGGAGCCCGGTTATGCCGGAAGACTGCCATCTTGCTGCAGATCGCTTGATGTATAGTGGCCCCAAGGGGGCGTAATAATTGGAATACGTGTGATGCATAGTGCTTGATTATGTGATATAAAAACTGCTAGGCATGGTATGGGACGTGCCCAGGTGGATTTTGTCTTATAATCGAGACACGCGTGCCTGTGACGCATTGATGCATGGGAAACCTATTTAAATGCTTCGAGTATGTAACATGTTCATTTCATCAACGAGTGTACCAAGGCGATGTAAGGATGCATGTGGTTGTTTTAATAATGTTGCTATTGATGCTGTATTGCCTGGTTAGGGACCCCCAAAGCGAGTTGGCCTTCTAAGTGGGGCTTAGGCCGTTAACTTATTGAGATTTTATCTCATTTATTGTTGTTAAACCTTTTTCAGGACCTTAACTTGTCATTGCTCCCTATGCGGTTTGGAGTACTATAGTTTTTGGTTGGTCCTTGAGGGATAGGCCTGAAAGCTGATCTTTTGGATGGGGTAGATTAAACCTATCCTTTATCTTTTGCTGGCTTTTTGTGAAAACGCCCGAAGTGGGCTTGTAAGTATGTTCCTAGGGGTTAGTCAAGTGAATATTAAAAATGGCTTTTGTTATGACTGGTTTTCCTCAGCTATTCCTGATTTGATTATTGTTTGAGGTTTGTTGTGTTGGTTATCTTTTTCACTTACGTAATTCAAAGATAAAAAGAAAAGGGTCGGCGACAAGTCCTAGGTCATCGCATCATAACGACCATAACGGGATGTTTCGTGTCCGCAGGGTTCGAGGTGTGACACATAAACTTGTAGGCTATATTATTCCCTATCAAAACTCTACCACCATTTGTATTTTGGTAAGTAGTAAACCAGTTCCTATGAGGCGTCATATGATAAGAACACCCCGAATCAAGCACCCATTCATCTCTTGACGAACTAGTAGTCACGCACACGAAACAGCCTCTACATCACTAGTGCTCTCCTTGGCAACATTCACCACACTGCTTGTGGCATTCTACATGTCACCTCAATTTCTCCGCTTCGGACAATCTCTCCTAATGTGCCCCTCCTCGTGACACTCAAAGCATTTCACACATCCCTTGGACTTTCTATGGCGTGACTTCGATTTGCTTTTACTTCTGTTGATACTAGACCCCCGATGTTAATCCCTACCCCGAATCACTAGTCCCCTCGCTACATCCTGCGCTAGACTATCATCTCGCAACTTTCTCTGTCACTCCTTAGGAAACAAAGCGGACTTTACTGCTTTTGAGGTAATCGTAGTATGCCCCTATAGCAGTGAATTAGTAAAGTGCTCCCGTGACTCTAGTAAATAAGCCAAGAACATCATGCCCAGCACTTCATTATCAAGAATCTTACCAACATTCTTTAAATCTATCATGAGTTTTTAAACTTATCTAGGTAGGACTTGATAGATGTACCATTGGTACATCTAAACCGAAATATCCTCTTCAACATGTACCAGGGATTGTTCAAACCCTTCATTACATAGAGTGCCTGAGCTTTGCCCACAACGCCGCAGAATCCTTCTTCTTGACCACCTCTATTAACACATCATCCTATAAATTCAACAGGATTATACTCCTCGCTTTCCTAATTAACATGTCCTTTTCAGCATCTTTCATCATTTCGGGCAACTTATCCTTGCCCCCCAATACTTCGGCCAAATATTGAGTTATTAATAACACCTCCATCTCAACGTTCCATAACTCAAAGTTAATGCTTCATAACCTAAAGTTATTCTTCCTGTTAAACTTCTCAATTTCAACTTTCGCCCCAGACATAATTGCAATAACATAATCTCAAGATAATAATTAGACAAGCAAAAGCTCCAAATCACAATTCAGAAAACCCTATCCTCAAGCTCTGATACCAATTGTTGTAATTTAACAAACGCGGAAGCTAACCCGGATCTTGCAACTTAAGTCAATATGAAAATTACCAGAGAAATAACGAGGAACATTAAGGATAATTAAGATTTACGTAATTCGGTCCGACGTATCGATACCTACATCCACAGAGAGAGCTAACAACAAATAATCTACTAATAATCGGAGAATCCAAGTTTATAATCGCTTACTCACATGCTTGAGTGTTTTTTGCACATAAATTAAGCCATAACCCCAAATGTTTATAAATAAACAACTTAAATGGATAAAATAAAGACTTACAACATAAATCCACGTGTTTAGAGCTTTCTTATCCGCCCACATGAAATGCTCCTCCACGACTTCAGCATTTCCTTTGCGCGGCGTCCAAAGGATGGAGAGCTACCGTGCGGCGCAAGCAAGGAAGCTGAAGCACGAAGTAAGGACCCGCTGTGTTGTCTCTCGGTTAAAACTCCAAAAGCTCACTGGCGGCTACAGTCACCCCCCACGGGACAACACAGGGCACACTGGTAGGAAGAGACAACAGGCTCGGGCCAAGTAAAAGCCTTTCCTCTCCTATTTTGTGCGGCTAAGATAAGTCCTAAAGGGATCCACAAGTCTTTCACTTTTGTCTTATAGGAGTTGATCCTTTTGACTTGGACATGGGCCCACTAGCCATTATAAAATAAGAGAACACATGCGTGCCCCTTCCATTTTGTCAAGTAGTGTAAACATCTCTTAATATTTATCCAAGGGTCCGATTCTGTAACGGTTTAAATTCAAGACATATTTTAACAATAAGTTCAATTTAGAGATTGCTCCTGCGAGAGAAGAGTTAGTTTGTGTTGAAAGAATAGGTTTGAAACTTTCAGAGCATTTGCATAGAGGTGGCGGGAAATGACAGCTCAAGTTCGGCCTCTCCTGAATGAAAAGCAAACAACGCTAACTATTCTTGAGAGCACTCCCAGATGAGTATTTCAATAGGATGCTATACCTTAGGTTGTCAAACATTCCCACACTTAGTAGAAATTGGTGAAAGAGTTATTTGGGCTATTCATGATGGGAAGATGACTGAAAGAGGTAGCAAGAGGTTTATGGCAAGAAAGGATAAGGAACCATCCGTTAAGGTTGCATATGTTTAGAATCAGTCGACGCGTAGATCTTTTTTGGCACCTCCTCAGAAATCGTCACGCAGAATAGAGGGCCAAGGAGTTATGGTCATAACAAGACAATTCCTAGGAGATTCACTCTTATTCCCACAACATTGTCACAATTATTGCCAATGTTGATCGCAAGACATATGATTGATAAAAAGACCCCATGCGAAAATCCTTCTCCTTATGCTGGTTTTGACCCTTTCAAGACTTGTGAACATCACATGGAGAAATGGAACACACTACCAATGATTGCTGGATCCTCAAGAACAAGGTCCAAAACCTCATAGACAAAGGGTTGGTCTCGTTCAGGAATGCCCAACCAAATGTGCAATAAAACCCTCTCCCTAACTGTTTCGCCGAAAATGCTCCTGTGATGAAATATAATTCACCAAAAGTCGTTCTTCAGTTCTTAATGAGAGGACATCAGCTTCTGTGACTAATTTCGGACAGGAGATATTCAGACGTGAACAAAGAGCTTGTTTGTTTTGATCAGCAACACAGGTTTCATATCGTGATGAAATTTGGCTAATAAAACTTCGAATTTTATAGACAGTTGAGACAAATCCATCCAGCTATTGACTGGTGGCGTCCAAACTTTGTCGATGTAACATTACAAAGCCACTGGGCTTAAAACGTAGACAACTACAGCTATGGAAACTAAAAGTGCAATACTGGAAAGTAAATATAATTGAAAGACAACGTTTTGATGTGTATTCGCGGGGAGCTTCTTTCTGGCTATCGGGCATTATTTATACTATGAGTCTGATAACCGCCTTTTGATATCATGTTCAATAACTACCATTGATCTCATTTTCGCCATTCATTTGATGACATCTATCCATCAACTGCCATCGATTTTTTTTCTTTTAGTCTTGACACCTATCCTTCCTGAGGTAATAATCGTCATTGAGCTCTTTTCGTCTTGACACTTGTCCTTTTTGAGGTAATAATTGTCATCAAACTCTTTCCATTTTGACACCTGTCCTTCCCGAGATAATAACCGTCATCGAGCACTTTCCATCTTGACACTTGTCCTCCCTAAGGCAATAACCGTCATCAAGCTCTTTCCATCTTGACACCTATCCTTCTCTAGGCAATAACCGGCATCGAGCTCTTTCCATCTTAACACTCATCCTCCTTGAGGTAATAACTGTCATCGAGCTCTTTCTCTCTTGACTCATGTCCTTCCTCGTTTTCTTGTTGACAGCTTCGATGACTTGGGTTTCATATGGTAATTTTCATCGACAACTTTTGATACGAGAACTCAAGTGGCGCTTGCTTCCTCTACAATTCAAGCTTTTCAATTTCAAATTCTTAAATTTCCCGCCGGGATATTCCAGTGCTTGCCAGCTATTTGCTTACGTGAGCAATCTTCTATGGGCTACGTCATCCCTTGATGTCCTTTGCAAGTTTATTTCTATTTATTTTTGTTATCGACAACTTAATTAATTATAGGTGTCAATACTAACCATGCTAATGAAGCGGATGTTGTGATGGAGAAAGTCTCCTGCGTGAAGAGAGTTCTTAAGATCGATGCTAATGGAGTGTATGATGTGCTGATTGAGTTGGGATACTACCACATGGAGAAGAACTATCATTGAGTGAAAAGAGGGAAATGATTGAGAATATGGCTAAATTGGGTGTAATTCTAAGTGTTAAAAAGGAATGAGCTATAGAAGGTATTGCTCAAATGCTTGAGAAGAAACCATGTTCGTGACCAAGCTGAGCCACTTGGAAGCAAATCCACTAACCTTTCAGAGTAGGGATTACTATGTCTAGTTTTATGTTTTCATGTTTCCAATCCCCTGCGTGGGAACTACCTTTCCTTTTTTCATGAACTTTGTTATTAGTAAAGTCTATGTTCTCCCTTCGGATCTCGAGCCATTGGTATAAGGTGGTATATGTTGTAATGCGGCCTTATCTTTCATGTTAATGCATATGTTTTGTTTTGAAGGTGTATTAGAAGTATCCCAAGCTAGTCCTATGATGATCTTTGAGGACTGGGCTTCTATACGACGTTTTAAAATTTGCGAAAAAGAACATGTAGGGGCATCTCAAACTAGCTCTATGATAGTCTTTGAGGATTGAGCCTCTACGCGATTTTTCTTCAAAAAAAGGGGGGTTTGGATCATCCTAGTCCAATGATATGAGGACTAAACTTCCAAATGTTTCTTCCTAAAATCGTTAAAAAATTAAGTTTTTGAACAAATTATTCCAATGATATGAAGACTAATTCCTAGGTATCCTTTCACAATTTGATTCCAATGAAAAAGATTATTCCACATGCATCGCATTTGTTATTAATATGTTGCTAACCATGCGCATTACATCACAAGCAATAAGGATTAGTGTGGCTCAGAATTGCAATTCAATTGTCCCAGTACTGATTAATCATGCGTGACATTTAGTTATTTGCATCATGCATCATACGCATATGAGTTCTTTATCCAGATAAAATGAGGCAAAGCCACAGTATATTGAAAACCATGGATAGAGCGTTCAACTATAGGGGCAATGCCCTCCTCCCCGCTAATAAAGCATGATCAGATGAAATCATCCGATGTGGCACAGAATGGTGTATCATCCTTAAGTCAGCTCAATTAAGTGTGATAATGACATGTTCCGTTTCTTACAGATAAAGGAGTGCGTTTGACCGTAGAAACAAGGCCTCTCACCAACAGAATATGATGGAATTGAATCATTCGCTTCAGTGTAAAAATGATGTATATCGTTCCTTAATAATTCCTAATGAGAATGGAAATAATCACTTTCATCGTTTTCCTTGCAGATAATAAACGGGACAAGACGCCCAAAAGGCAACGTCCCATATAGATATACGTCGCACGATTGCATTGGTAGCACAAGAGCCAAATAAGTGAAGGAAGCATAATGGTGTAGCTGCACCAAAGAAAAGAGAAAAAATGATGGGTAATGTTATGTCGTTCCAATTTTTCATCTTCAAGGACTCAATTACTGACATATCGTTTTTCATCTTTACAAGGTTGCCGAGTCATCATGCTACAGGTAAGTATTCTTCTCCCTAAAAATAAATGGAAATCAAAATGAAGAATTTTCATCATAAAGAAAAACCTTTAGCTTTTCTCTCAAAATGAACATAAAAATGGACATGTCAAGAAGAGTCAAACTTTTCACAAAAATTTTGAATATCTTCTTCATCTGAAAATTGTCTTACCTCTCTGCAAATCATGCATCTTGAATCAAAATTCTCCGTGGAAATTAGTCTACTCAGTTGATCTCAATAAAATGAAAGGAAAATGTTAATCGTGCCAAATGAGAAACACCTAGAATGAGGAAAGGCAAATCATTCCTCAACATGTCATCTAAACACTTCGAGAGTGGAGTGAAAAAAGAAAAACACGTATTGTTTAAAGACGAGGGGTTCATTCAAAGTGGTGCATGGATCGAGATGATAAGGGGCATTTCTTTCCTCTATTTAAAACACTATCAGACCATAGTTGGCCCCTTTGATGCTTTTTAATGTGGAGAATTTTTACAAAATACTCCTGTCAAGAACTACCCCCATAACGTGGCAAATATAGAGGCTTTGGTTAAAATCATTTGATGAAAAGAAGAGAAAAATTCCATTGCCTTCACTTGTATCAATCATTTTGTGGTATTTTCAAGTGAACTCGGGTGGAGACTCAAAGCACCTTGAGATGATGAAGAGCATTCATTTCCACCTCAAACACTTTTGTCTTTTGCATGGGCACTTTGAGCCTAATATTTTGATTCTAAACCCAGTTGGTGATTATTGCTTGTACTGAGGCAAGGCAAATGATTTACCAAAGCAATAACCGAAGAAGAAGATTTCAAGAGTCCAAAGCACTCAAATGTTTGAAAATCAATGAATTGTAATGTTTGAAAAAGTCAGGTTGAAAAAGAGACGAAAGAAAAGTCTAGGGGCATAAAAAGCATGTGTCAAGTAAAAGCCAAAGGCAAATGCCGAAAAGTGGCAAGCAAGAATGATCCATACGTGTATCAATCAAATGAGCGAAGCTCTTCCATGCTCGAGTAAATATTATGGTCAAGTTGAATCATGTCAAAATGAATTTTTGAGACCAGTGATATCGCCAAAGAAATGAGGAATGAATCAAAGGAAGTTGGTAATGATGTCTAGATAATCATCAACTCCAAAACCTCTAATGATCAATTTCGAGCTTGATGTATTCTTTCATTTTTCAACCCATTAACTGAACCTACGTTAAGTTTAATTTGTATAAAATCTCTTTAGATAGGGATGTCAAAGTTAATGTGTGTGCTTCACATTGAAAACTCCATGAGGAAGTGGAGGGAAGGTTATTTTATTTCGTCATTAGGTTGCTTGGCTTGAAATTCCTATGGATGTGATGGATAAAGACTATTTTGTTTCTAAGCCATGCATTGAGAGTTATCTTTTGCGGAAGGTATGACAAGCCTTACATTATGGTCCTTAGAAAGGACTACTTAGATTGGTCAATGTGTACCTATTACGAATGTTTTCCGAACCTTCGACATTGATATAGTGAAAGAAAATTGAGTGTTTATGTCATTTCCCACATTAATGGATGGGAGCAAACAGCAATTAATAGACAGTTTGTGAGAAATTTTTTCAGGCTAAGGAGCTCTCATTTGACATTTTTAATCGATTATTTCTATGAGTTAAGATCATTTTGATAATGACTTTCTCCTGTGAGAATTTGATGACTGATGATAACTGCTAAGTTGAATGACAATTTCATGAGAGCAAATGTTTTCGAAATAAACAGATTTTGTTTGATTTGCTTGTCGCAATCAATATGCTTGTTATGATGTTATTCACCTCGTATACTTTGGCAGCCAGTGCACTTTTTATGATGTTTTCCGTTAGGTGTGCAGATGCAACATCGCAGTTTACTCAAGGATCTTAATCCCTTCATATTTCCTTTTCGCGAAGCATCATCGTAGCCCCGAGCATTTTCTTCACACAGAGGATAATCGCAACCCGTGGCGTCTCTTTTGATGGTGCATCATCGCAGCTCCGATCGTTCCCGTTTGCCCGGTGCATCATCGCAGCTCGGAGCATTTTTTCGTACTGAACATCATTGCAACCATAGCTCTTCTCCCAACAAGTTCATCATCGCAGCCCAACTTGTTCTCTTTTGCTCAGTGCATCATCGTAACCCGAAGCGTCTTCACACTGTGAGCTTTAGTAGCCGGGAGTGACCCAATTCTGTCTGGTTTGCAAATGCGACCTCGGAATTTTCATTACACAGTGAGCTTTTTCAGCCTGAGCATTTTGACCTGGTAGGCTTTCGTAGCCCGAGACATATTTTTTCTCGAAAAAAATCAAAATAAAAAATTAATTAAAATGTCAAAAAATGTATAAAAATCAAAAAAATCAAAAAAATTGCAAAAATTGAAAAAAAGAGAGAAGAATAGAAGACCGAGAGAGAGACCAGCAACACTTCAAATGGTCTTGAGACTCGAGGTTTGTCGTCAAAATTAAGGTATCATTTGTTGTCTTTGAAACGAATTACCCTAAGCTCCCTTTCAAAAAGGGGTAGTTTTTGACACCCGAATTTTCCGATTGATATCTAAGGAAATTTTGTTAATTATGAAAGATTGCAAATAATTGAATCAACTTAGTTAAACCGGGATTGACCCGGCCAGCCCGTTAGAACTAGACCTAATCCGGCCCAAAACCGCACCTCTCTCTTTGGCCGAAATTCCCATGCGACATGCCATTAATCAAAATCCTTGCTATACTCAATATTCAACCCTCTCTCTCTTGAGATTGTGACAAGCGATGATCACACAAAAATCCTAAAGACAACCCCCTCACTTTTTTCCTATCATCTCTTCCGTAGGTGGAAAAAAAAAGAAGGCAGCGGTAAAAACAAAAAGGTAGCTCTTTTAGTCATGGGGTTGTTTCGCCCGTTTTTTACTCCGTCGAGAATCTTTCATCGAACGCTGCGTTTCGGATTTTATTAAGGAAGACCAGGGTCCTGAGTCAAACTTGGACAGAGAATGTCAAATGCGTTTATTAATCCCAATTTAAATCTTACACCCTGACTCGATATGATACCAAATTCGACAATACTAACAATGAAACGACAACGTGCAAATGTTGAAATTAAGCTATGTCGGAATCTAATCAATGACACAACTTCAAAGTACGCTAGAATTTAATCAATGACGTAACTTGAGAAAATATGGCTGGAATCTAATCAATAGCTATACTCTAAGCACAACGTCGGAATTTAATCAACGACGCTGAACTGGTGGCACGACATTGGAATTTAATCAACAATGCTAAACCTAATAAAGACCTTTGTTGGAATTGAATCATCGACAAAGAATCTGAAGGCTACGATTAAAACTACTCCTAATGCACTTAAGGATAAAGGCTAGATAAAAGATGTGTTGTGTTTTCGAAGAAGTCCATTCTACGTTGAAAATCCATAAGTATTTATAGAACAGCTTGATAACTATTGACCAAACATTTTTCCTTGATAGTCGTTTTTCACTTCCTTACGTTTCGCGCTTTAACCGTTTCATGACTTGTCGACATTGCTCACGCTCCTTAGACATCACGTAATAGCTAATTTTCTTCCATGTGTCTCTTTATTTTTTCCTTGATGTTCAGGCCCACGGTCATGTCTTTATCTTTTGACACGTGTAAATGAATTTTTCGCCACGTATTACCATGATTTCGTACAAAGCTCGTGATCTTGGATTCGTCGACGTCACGTGCAAAACTTGTGATCTTGGATTCGTCAACATCACGTGCAAAGTTTGTGATCTTGGATTCGTCGACGTCACGTGAAAAGCTCGTGATCTTGAACTTGTCGACACGTCTATGACGTGTTCTGTCGATAATTACTTTAGGTTTTCTTAATGCCTCTGGGCCTGACTTGCAGCCTTTTTGAATTTTCACCATGTGGGCCATACTTTATATCTTTTGTAACTTGTAAACGGCCTACTCCCACCAGGGATAATTTTGGGTGTCAACAGGGTTGAGGACTAAGAGAGTCTCTCTCCCTCGACCACCTTCACCGCCAATCGC
Source organism: Syzygium jambos (assembly GCA_031216235.1). Classification (NCBI taxonomy): domain Eukaryota; kingdom Viridiplantae; phylum Streptophyta; class Magnoliopsida; order Myrtales; family Myrtaceae; genus Syzygium; species Syzygium jambos. Next base: position 19,773,695 of record CM062228.1, read on the forward strand.
CGCCACTTCGCGGCCACCGGGACCATCTCCACAGCTCCCAAACAGAGAGGCCCTGTTTTCGATCGTCTTGTTCTCCTCCGTCCAAGAGCTCGGCTTTCTCGTTCGAACAACCATAGAAACCCTAGTTTCACCTAAAACCACCCTTGCCGAGCAGATCCGAGAGTCCCCGTTTCGGCGTTTTTCACAAACAAGACTCTGTTTTATGTCTGAATATCTCAAAGTAACGAGACGTTTGCTTAAAGCTTGTTCGGCGTTTGCGGTTTCAATCCTCAACGATAACAGAAGTGTCACTCACTGATTCAGTCGTCCATGGTGACTTCGCCTTAGCTTATTGACCAGGTAACGCTTCTCCCATTCTCTCCCCTGCTTTGAGGTTGAGCTGTGTTAACACTACTTGGGTAAATAACTAGGAATCTGAGTTTCTCCTGGATGATTTGAAATGATATTGTGATCCTAGCGTTGTTTTGGGTAAAGAAATTTTTCTTCGGTTCCATAGCTAGGTCCAACATTTGAGGTGCCCGTGAACCGTTCGGTGATATGCCTAGAGGAAGTCATAAAATAGTTCCTGGAATTGCTAGAACTGAGACGCTTTTGATATGTTTCATTAGCCATCAGAGGCAGTTTTGATGCATAATGAAGTCATCTATAAATTCCCTGAATCCGTATGAGGGCTTTGTTTGTTTCTTGGTTATTATATTAGTTTTGGGCTCTACTTGGTGTAATTAGGTTTGGGATAAGTCTGGTCCATTAAGGTTGGATTTCATTAACTTCTAGAGGAATTGAGCTTAATTCTTTGAGTTGAGCCCAAATCGATCTTTAATTGAGACATCCTAACATCATATTTGGACCGGGCCCAAGGGCCTAGCCTGAGTCCCTATTTTCGGAATAAAAAATTTTAATTATTTAAAAAAAATCAGAAAATAGCTTTTATATGTCTTCATTAGGTTGTTATATATTCAGTTTTAATTTTATTTTAGTTTCTTTTAGTCAGTGCCTCTAATTTAATGATGTAAGCGAGTACGTTGATATGAGTTCAGTTTGGATGAATTGATCTTCTAGGTAGGAAATTGGACTCAATTTGAACTTAACTTTAAGGGGTTGCTACCCTAAGGCTTAATAACAAGGCCATGTGTATTCTATACTTGGTGCTTTATTGAGTTTACTTTTCTGTACTTTACTTTTATCGCATTGATTGTAATTGTCTACTTTTCATGAATTGCATACTCATGCATGGATATCATTTAGCGGCGTAAGTTAATAAAATGGACAAAGATTGCATGAATCATTTGGGTAACAAATGAATAAAATTAGGGTACCGAGATGATATTAGTTAGACAATTAGTGTAATCAAGTCCCTAACCCTAAATCCTCTAATTGCATAGGAAGTGAGGTATGCTCCTCTACCTTGGTTTCTGGCCAACTTTTGATAGGCTGGTGGCGGCTCCTAGTTACGTTGAACTTCATAGATAGATCTTTTTCAGTTGTAGACTTCAACGTTGCGCGAGGTAAGTGTTTAGGAGAACCTGCACATTGAAGGCCGTTGGTCCCTAGCTCGACATTACCTATAAACCCGTCAATCCCCCGACATGCTCGTCGGGAGGGCCGCGACAATGTCGAGCAGAAACAGATGAGATTCATAGCCAAAAATGTCAAGTAAAAACAGATGCGATTCATAGCCGAAGTAGACTGGTTATATAGTCATGGCCCCTAATCTCTACATTTGATTCGACAGTTTTAGGAATGTAATATACATGTATGAGGCAGGCGTTACGTTCGACATTCCAAAAGCTTTTCTGAACAATTGAGTTGGGGCATAGTACAAGAATAAATTCTCACTAGCCTCTGAACTAGAGCTTAAGGCTCGCAACCTGGCTAAGACTGGCTGGCTCTTCTTATTGGACAAGAAAGTGGAACTGGAAGGAAATGCAAAGAAAAATCAGATCAATTCTTGCTAAATCAGCTGCTTCCTCTGATTTTGCTTATTCGCTCTCCATCGACCCCAAAACACAAACGCTCATTCTTTTGTTTCCACCTTCACTTCCTCTACGCTCTCTTCACCCTTCAACTCCGCTTCCTTCGCTCTCGACTCGCCCTCCTCCTTCGCCTTCTCGAGCGCCCCGATCAGGCTCTCCAAGCAAACCTCGGTATTCCTGGAAGCGCTCTTGGGCATCAGGTGCTCAGCCACGTCGGCGGGCGTCAGGTCGACTTCGTTCATTAGCTTCCCAATATGGTCGAACAGGTGGTGGTCATCGATGCCCAGGTAGTTCTTGGCCAGGACCTTGAACGCCTTGGACCTGCAATACGACAGCTCCACGTGCTTGTCCATCCGGCCCTTCCTTATCAGCGCCGGGTCAAGCTTCTCGATGTGGTTTGTCGTGAAGACAAGCAGCCTCTCTCCGCCGCAAGACGACCACAGGCCGTCGATGAAGTTCAGGAGCCCCGAAAGCGTGACCCTGCTGGCCTTCTCGCCTTCCTCATCTTTCGCCGCCCGCTTCCCTGGGTCTCTGGCCTCGCCTTCCTTGTCCTCCTCCACTTTCTCCTTCTTCTTCCTCTGGCCCGTCAGCTCCAGCGAGCAATCGATGTCCTCAATCACGATGATCGATTTGCTTGACGTCTCAATCAGGAGCCTCCTCAGCGACGTGTTGTCCTTCACCGCAGTGAGCTCGAGGTCGTAGATATCGTAATTCAGGAGGTTAGCCATCGCGGCGATCATTGTCGACTTGCCCGTCCCAGGCGGGCCGAACAGCAAGTACCCACGCTTCCAGGCCCTGCCGATCCGCGCATAGAACTCCTCATTCTTGCTGAAGGAGATGAGGTCGTCGATGATATCTTGCTTCTGGTCGGGGTCCATAGCGAGGGTGTTGAAATTTGCCGGGTGCTCGAACACGACATGGGTCCAGTACCAGCCGTTGTTCGTGTAGAGCTTCCGCTGCCGGTTCTGGAACCTGATCTCCTTGCCCTGTTTCAGGACGTGTCTCAGGTATGGCCCGAGCATGAGGTCCCTGTGCGTCTTGTGGAAGGTCAGCTTGTAATACCTTCATGATATAGCCAACCAAATTGTTAGAGGAGAGACCAAACAGTGACACCCACAACAAATGCATACCCAAGCAAAATGGAGTGAATGTAACTAGCACCCGCTTTCAGCGACCACAGAGGTGTGGAAAGAGACCGCCTGCGTCTTCGATCCTCTCTTGCCAGAAGCCCACCAGAGCTTAACGCCGTTGTACTCGTCGGAGACCTCCTCGTGGTCGTCCATGCTTATCACCAGGGACTGGTTGTTCTTGACCATGTCGGCCTTGAGCCGCTTGGCCTGCGTGGCAGAGCGCGAGCTGAGGTAGTTCTCGATGGCCGAGTAGGCCTCGCTGCGCATGAGCCGCTCCCCCGTGTACTCGTTGAAGGTGATCTGGATATAGGGGTAAACGTAGCGGAAGAAGCGCTGTGAGTACTTCTCGAAGTAGACCCGGAGGTCAGGCGGCAGGAACTGCTGCAGGATTGCCCACGCGAACATCACGCCCGCGATCAATGACCCCAGGTGAGCGAACATGTTGCCCGCTCCTCCCGAGTTCGTCATCGCGGTTGGTTTTTCGCTCTTCATCTTAACTCTCCGTCACTAGGAGCACAAGCACAGAGTAGAGAGATTATCCGCGAATCAATAGCAGGTGCATTTATAGAAGTAGAAAGAGAAGCGTAAGGGAAGGGATGTGGCTTCAACTATTGTGGGACCAGGGCTTTTGCCCTGAAGTTGCGAGGACGACCAGAAATGGGGGGAGGAAGCAAAATGCTCGACGCTTTGCTGGTCCTTTTGATTTAGATTTTTAATTCTCCAATGCCCGAAAGGTAAAAGTCTAATTGGTTGAGTAAAAATACGGACCAAGTTGAATGACAGGTGCTTATACTAAAAGTCTAAAACTCCAATTCTGGGCGGTCCCCATCACCATGTTGTCTCCTAGTCGCTAGTGACATCCCATCATCCATGTCTGGGGAAGGATGCTTCCTGTGGCGTTTCCGGTTGAGCATGTCTGTTGAAAGTCTCGCTGGTGCTTAGCCAAAAGGAGACGGCTTCCACGGAGTCGCGCCCGTGTCTACGGAAAATGACGCTGTGATTTGGACGTGAAATTACTCGCAACCCTTTCAGTGTCTGATCTTGGAACTCGATCTCTTTGGTCGAATCGCTATCTCGCCACGCCACCAGCCTATTGGTAACTAGAAGTCGAGAAAGAAAATTGCTAACAAAGAAAGTAAAGATTCAGAAAGACTATGGCATGATCAGAATTCTGTGGAGCAAACCACCTGTTCAAATTAGAGAAGTATCTTGTAAATCAGTAACAGCGTCCCAATAAAGTCGAATTCGACAAAATAGATTTGACATCGTTAAAAGTGTCCTACTAGCGAGCTGCGTTCGCACAACTGTCAAGTAAACCCAAATCTCCAAAACCCCGTGCGGTTTTTCCGAAATCAATATCGAAACCAATCTAACCCTTGCTGCTATCTACAAATGACAGTTTTGAGCTTTAAGGTTCGGGATTTTTTGGGAAAGTGATGATCCCGGTTCCGCGATTGGCTTAATCCACTCGTGCCCTTCGTACGCTAGAAATAAGTCGAGCGATCCCACAAAACTGGCGTCTGAAATTAAAGAAAACGCATTTACATGTGCGCAAATGGAGCAGCATAGCGTCTCGGTTTTGATCTAGACGAGCCAACACTCCCAAAAAGGCATGGCAAACGGAAATCTCCCAAAACAGAATGAACGGAGGGCCATCAAAACCAATTACGCCACCTGCTGTGACTCGACATGCGTTGTCCTAGGTGCTCTAAAATCAATTGTTTACCAACTTTTTTCGTTCTTTTTCTACAGCGGGAAGGGCAATCCCACCACGCCTCTTTCGCAAAGGACAAAGACCACACACCAAGAAGTCAGCTAGCGGTATTATTCTATTACAGCAATCCAGAGTTGGTGTCTTAGCCTCATTGCTTATGCTCCAACCAATTCGTATTTAAAATTGCAGATCAGCATCGGCAAGCATATCTTGATGCACGAGAATGTATGACGCCGAGAGGTTGATGTCATGCAGCTGACAAGGCCAAGAAGACGAGCAATTTCATTCCGTCTCTTTCTCAAAGGACAAAGACCATAGCATCAAGTCGGTGCGCATGCTTTCAAATGCTTGGACTGCTAAAGTCTTCTTTCTTCCTAAACAAATGAGGACAATTAGCCCTGCACTCTGAACATATAATATAATCGTTAATGTTTTTCCAATATGTCCATACTTGCACGATCCACACCCTGCCTGATCTGCGCATATCCATTTAACCATCTTGATTGTTAATTAATTCCTAATCTTTCCTATGTGCCCAAAATCAGAATCAACTGCTTAATAATCTGTCACCTATTTGTTCGGGACAAAAGAAAGTAAGAAACCAATGGATCATGAACCAAAATCTGGCCTGAGAACTACTTAAGCAAGGGAAAGTCGCAGGACTGAGATTACTTTACTGAGCCTAACTTTCAACAGAAGAAAGAAGCTAACCGGAAATTTTACTACTTGCAAGAGTTTAAAGGCATAATCCAAATTGCAAAGTAACAAGAGGAAAAAGTTCATCTGGACCACTAAACATTCCCCCCATTTAAGCCTATCCTTGAAGTTCTGCTTTTCGTAATCTTAAATTTAAAACTCGAAGACAACAAGAACGTATCTACCACTCCAATTTGTTAGCTGCTTTCAGTTTGATCCCATCCACTCTGCATGGCCAGTCTTTCTGTACTTCAGCATCCACTCGACCAATATGACACCCTTCATCCTTTCTTCTTTAGCAGAGATCCCACCCATTTTTTACTCTCCCTCCACCATTTTGACCTCTTCTCTTGCCTTTCCCTTTCAGCTTTGGCCTGTGCTTCTTCCTCGGCCTTCTTCTTCGCTTTTTCCTTCACTGCTTCGAGTGCGTGTATCAAGTTCCTCAAGCAAACCTCCACATCCTCATCGTCGGACTTGGGCATCAAGTTCTCTGCAACATCCGCAGGAGTCATATTGGTATTGTCGAACAACCCACCAATTGTTTTATACAGAGGATGATCATCGATGTTCAGATAATTTCTTGCAAGAACCTTGAACGCTTCATAGCAGCAATATGACATCTCTATGTGCTTATCCATCCGTCCTCTCCTTATAAGAGCAGGATCGAGCTTGTCCAAATGATTGGTGGTAAATACAATTATTCTTTCACCCCCACAAGCAGACCAAATTCCATCGATGAAGTTAAGAAGACCAGATAAAGTGACCTCACTGCTTTTTTTCTCTTTTTGGGTCAGCTTCTTCGCTGGGCTCTTATCCTCGCCACCATCGTCATTTTCATCGTCCCCCTCCTTCTTCCTCTGGCCGGTGAGATCGAGAGAGCAATCAATATCCTCGATCACGATGATAGACTTGCTTGAAATCTCGATCAGAAGCCTCCTCAACTCCGTGTTATTTTTTACTGCCGTGAGCTCTAAATCATACACATCATATTTCAGGAAATTGGCCATAGCAGCGACCATGGTGGACTTTCCAGTTCCTGGTGGACCATAGAGCAAATAACCGCGCTTCCAGGCCTTGCCAATTTTGGCATAATATTCTTTTCTCTGGGTGAATTTTGTAAGGTCGTTCATGATTTCTCTCTTCTTGTCTGGATCCATAGCCAACGTTTCAAAAGTTGCTGGGTGCTCAAAAACAACATGGTTCCACATGGAGTAGAGTGGATCATTCGTGTATAGTTTCCGCTGTCGGTTTGTAGATGCAATCGCCTTCCCTTCAATCAATACGTGCCTGATGTAAGATTGCATGATTAACTCCCTATTTTTTCGATTGAATGTGAGTGTGTAGTATCTCGGCGGCTCTGTCGCAGCATACAATGAAACTGAGGAACTCTGGGGGGAAACTTTGTTCAAGATCCACCGAACCTTCGCGCCCTTGTATTCATCAGTGACCTCCTCAAAGTCATCCATGCTCAGGACAAGAGATCGGCTGTCTTTGACAGAATCCGCCTTAAGTTTCTTAGCCACAGACGTGACATTCTTTATGAGGTAGTTCTGAATGGCCATGTACGCCTCGCTGCTCTTCATCCTTTGGCCCGTGAACTGAGGGAACGAGATCTGGACGTGGTTGTCGAACAGGCTCATCCATTTGTGGATATATCGGTCCACGAAGTCGCGTAGCTGGGAAGGCAAGTACTGCTGGACCATTGCCCGTAGGACCACCAGCCCGCCGATCGTGGACCCGTAGTGCGCAAACATCTCTGCAGGAAACATCATCTCTCTCTAACTTGAAATTTCAACCTGCGAAGCGAGGGTATGTGCAGTGTTTCAGTTTGAGACAGTCAAAGAACGAACAACTCTGTTTTATTGCATATACAAAGGGACAGAAGATGAATTTACACAGGTGAGTTTTTCTTCACAACGGCTCAGTACAATGGAGAAGGTATTAATTTGCTGAACAACAGCATTCATGGAGAATAGTTTTCATCCCCCGATGTCCTAGCTCCTACAACCACAGCCATGTCTCCTAAAATTTGTCCTCAACACCAAAAGAGACCAGAACATTGGTACACACCAAGACCGCAAACAGAATCAGATACTCACTGACAAAAACAAGGACAAAAAAACGAACTGCGAAACGTACAATAAAACAGATCATCATCATCATCATCATCATTATGTGTCAACGCGACGCGGGTTACCTTCAAACAAAACTTGGGATCGGTCTTTGCTGCAGTCGGACGCGCCACCTGCTCTCAGACTCGCTGCTGACGGCGAGTGGCTCCTTTACGGCGGTGGACGCGGGAGGAGGAGGAGGAGGCGGAGGAGAAATAAAGGACAAAGATGCAGAGGAAAGGTGCATGGAACAGAGACTGTGCGGAACAGAGAGATAGAGAGAGAGAGAGAGACAGAGAGTATGCTTTGGAGGAGAAGAGAAATGCGCATCGCGCCAGAGAATTTATAATGGCTATCGAGTTGGTAATGGGAGCTACTATTGGGTGCACTAAATACTCAGATCAATCCATCATGGAAATCGGAGCCATCAAAATTGAAGGTCATACGAACTCAGTCTGTGCTTCACGACTTTTGTTTCTCGCTTGGGTAGGTAACACAGCCCGTTCTCGCTTGGTGTCATCTGACACAAATGATCCCTCAATTTTGACTTAATATAAAATGTGATCTCTGAACTTTAGTTTTATATATAATGTGATCTCTAAATTTATAATTTATTTAATGTAATTCCTAAACTTTTAGTGCATATTTAAACTAGTTCTCGAACTATACAAAAATATTCAATATTCTCCTTTCATTAAATTAAGTGCATGGACAACATTAAATATTTTTATTTATTCCAAAGACTAGTTTAAATATGTATCAAAAGCGACCATATTGAATAAATTAAAAATTCATGAACCACATTGTATATTAGGCTAAAATTTAGGTACCTCATTGAAAAAATTAGAAGTTCAGAGACCATACTGTCTATTGGGCTAAATTTTATAAATCACGTTAAAAAGTTTGGAACCACGTTACATCATTGGTCAAAACTAAGGACCCTTTTGTGTTATTATTCCACACTTAAACAATAATTTCTGTTTTTTTCTTTCAACGATTAAATGGTGTCAGAACCTGATTTCGCGTACCTCGATTAGTCCCACAAAAAAAAAAGTAGAATCGACAAAAATCTAGAAACTAATTAAAGTCGAAGATGAACGAGAGCTAATTGATATTTCACACAGTAGGGTTCACACCGTAACTACGAACCGTATAGAAAGAGTATTTTTTCCGAGCGTTCTCGGAAAACGAAAAGAAAAGTGCGGGTTCGCAAGGTCGCCATCGCCGGTCCTTTCCGTGGTTGCGTCTTGGAATTCTTTTCTCGTGTGAAAGAACGCCACACGAGCTTGCGAAGGCCGGCCTGAAAAGTTGAGCATATTCTACATTCTGTCTTCTTCCTTAGCGTGCTTTTACGACGACACCTAGTCGATGATGTCACGAGAAGGTGCAAAATCCATGGCTGTGATGCATTCGATGAGGTCTTTTAAGCAATTAGCAGGGTCATTCATTTGGCAACATGACAAGGGAGTCAATTTCTTGTATCTATTTAGACAATGTCGACACTGATGACCCGCTGTATGGTCCAAACTCGCTGGTCCCACTTAGTAGGTAGACTGATGAGGAATCCAAGCCCGTGCTCGGTGACTAGCAGCAGCAAGACAAGAAAATTCGGACCACCTTCAATTTTTCCATGCGCAACTTGCTTCCATCATATAAATCAATAGAAATGACTTGGAATTCATTCTCTTGCTGCACAAGGAAAATGACGCATAAATAGCAACACCAGGAATTGTAGGAGTTCCTCAAAGTAGAGCAGCGCTCTATTTACAATTCATAGAGAAATTAAACATGTTTATTCCTCGAGACATGTTCGCAAGCTTTGGATCCGCGATCGGCGGTCTGGCATTCATGTGGGTTATGTTTCCCCGGTCGCAGCAATATATCCCTCCCCAGATCCGCGACCTCCTGAACCGATGCATTAACAAGTTGGTGAACTTTTTCTATCCATACGTTCTGATCATGTTCCCCAAGTTTGAGGGGGAACGGCTTGTGCGCAGCGAGACCTACATGTTCATCCAGAGCTACCTCAAGGAACATGCCACTTCGCGGGCGAGGAGGCTCAAGGCGGAGACCGTCAAAGGTAGCCAATCTCCAATTCTAAGCATGGGTGATAACGAGGAGGTCACCGAGCTATTCGAGGGGGTTAAGGTCTGGTGGACCTCGAGAAAGCATGTCCCCAGGAACCCGTCCCTTTCGCTCTATCCCATGACCGAGGACCGGAGGTATTACCGGCTCTCATTTCACCAGCGACACCGACAGCTGATCACTCAGTCTTATATCAAGCACGTCTTGACGGAAGGAAAGGAGATTGCACATAGAAACCGGCTGCAAAAGCTCTACACTAACAATCCGAGCAAGAGCTGGAGCCACGTAGCGTTTGAGCACCCTGCCAATTTCGTGACCTTAGCCATGGACCCGAACAAGACGCGGGAGATCGTGAATGATCTCAATAAGTTCAGAGAAGGGAAAGAGTACTACGCCAAAATAGGCAAGCCCTGGAAGCGCGGTTATCTGCTCTATGGCCCGCCAGGAACCGGCAAGTCCACCATGATTGCTGCCATGGCTAATTTCTTGAACTAAGATGTGTATGATCTCGAGTTGACTGCGGTCAAAGATAACACAAAGCTGAAGAAGCTATTAATCGAAACTTCGAGTAAGTCTATTATTGTGATCGAGGACATTGATTGCTTGCTTGATCTGACAGGCAAGAGAAAGAAAAAGGAGAAGGACAACGATGAGGACGACGAGGACAACGATCCGGCGAAGAAGATGGTCAAAGAAGAGAACAAAGGTAGCAAGGTGACTCTATCTGGTCTTCTCAACTTCATTGACGGTATCTGGTCAGCTTGTGGGGGAGAAAGAATAATCATATTCACAACCAACCATGTGGACAAGCTCGACCCTGCTCTTATAAGGAGAGGAAGCATGGACAAGCGCATAGAGATGTCCTATTGCTGCTTTGAGGCATTCAAGGTTCTGGCGAGGAATTATTTGGACATCGAGGATCACCCTCTGTTCGAAACAATCAGCCAACTATTTGCCGAGACCCGTATGACACCTGCTGATGTCGCGGACAACTTGACGCCTAAGTCCGACGACGAAGATGCAGAGACCTGCTTGAGGAACTTGATAGAATCGCTCAAAGCGGTGAAGAAGGAAGCAACGAAGAAAGCCGAAAAAGAATCGCGGGCAAAGGCCAAGGAGGGGCAAGAGAAGAAAGTCAATGGTGAGAAAGAGGAAGCGAAAGAGAGTGGAACATCTGCTAAAGAAGTGAAGGAAATGGTGACATCAGTGGAGGAGCTGCTGCTAAAGAAGTGAGGGAGAGTGGAGTTGCAGTTGCAGATGTTGAAATTTAGCTGAAAACGGGGCAAATGGAGTAATTGGTGTAAATAGGGAAAATTAAGTAGTCAGACATCTGCTGCATCATTTCAAATCAACAAAGAAATAGTGGTTTGACTATCACAATTATGTTCTAACATCTCAACTGGTTCTAGCTGTCCAAGTACATATCAAATGATAAACATCCCCAACTCAATCAAATAAGAGTTGGTACAACAAGAACTAAATGTGACTGAATTTGTGAAGAGTTGGCAAATCTCTCAAATTAACATTGCTAAATTGCTATGAAAGTTAATGTTGCGACCCTCTCGAGGGCTAAAATCTCAAAGGGGGCTTGACGAATTACCAAGCGCAGGATTGATCCCTCTCGTGAGGTGGCACATGCACTTGGTGCAAACTCTCTCAAACCCTACCGATTACAACACTGGTTTTCTCGAGTTATTAAGCAATTTCGATTTTCTTTAGTAACCGCCACTAATCTATTGCAATTTGGTTTTCCTCAATCAATTTTGGATCTATTAGAAGCCAAGTAAAGTGCATGAGTCCGTCTTACTTTCATGAACTAGAGATTCGAGGGTCCGGGAACTTCAAACGCAAATGAAGCGTAAATGAAGAAGAAGACCATTGGCGGACAAAATAAGGAAAAGAAGGAGACGATCGTCCGTGGAGAAGGGTAAAAGGGAAAGAGAGAGGAGAAAGAGAGATATTCATGTGTAGCCCTTTTAGATGTCTTGGCAAGCCGAATTAATTTCGTTTTGCAACACTGGATAAGTATTCAAACCTATTATTCGTATAATCGGAGTAATTTTGAGATTAGGTCATATATTTGGAGTTATGCGAATTTTTGAGCTACAAAGTCTGTAGATTTAAATGGAAAAAATAATTTAGGGCACTATGGAGCCATGAGGTGGACAAAAATCGATTTTGAACTATGTTTTAATCGGAACAAATTTCCGAAGTTTCGTGTATGAGTTACGTGTATCAAACAAAGATGAATGTTCTCTATAAATGAGTTTTTTCGTTAGCGTGTAGGAGTTAATTGGTTGACGATTATGGTAGTTACTTAAGTCGTTCGTTAGGGTAGCGTATTACTCGAATTTTGATATTATGTTTCGATTAATTGATAGGAATAAGAGTGCATGAGCTTGAGTGACTTTCATAAGTTAGTATTTAACTTTCCCAGGTGAGTGGTACTATTTTTTCTTTGAATTTGTAAAATTATATTTCAAAAACTATATGGATTGGATAAATCATGAGTTAAGAAATAGCATTTTTGGCTACATAAAATTGGATCAAGCATGTACTACCATTTTGTCGATTTGAAATGGCAAGCTATTATATGATACGATTTGAGTTGATTGCCTATAAATGGTTTGAAAAATCTTAAATGAAAGAATCACGAACAGTTCATGATTTATATATATATGGTTTATGAAAGGTACTTTGATATGTATCGAATCATGAAAAGTTATATGATTTGTTAGTAAACCTGAGCATTGAAATGGTTTCTCGTTTTGGTCGTGAGTTATTGGAGATTAAGGTTGGTGGATCATACTCATATCGCTATGATTAAGACCCATTGGAGGGGATAAGTATGCATACTATTATCATAATGTCCTTCTAGGCCAAGCCACTAGTTGATATAGGTAGAGACCTAATTAAGAGGGGTAAACTTGGTGGCATTTGTCACTGGCGTTAAGCATGACCATAGTTAGATATTGAGCATTAGATTGATCGATGGAATGGACCATCGATGTTTGATTCGATACAGATTAATCGATGATGGTGATTTTATTATTTGTTGGTTTGATATTGTTTAATGATCCAATATGAAAAGTTTTGTTGAAAAGATGTAACCCATTTTTTATATTTTATGTATATTGTCTATTGGATTTGTAATTGATGAGTTATGATATTGTTTTATAAAGATGCATAGTGAATATTTGATATGCTTAAAAGAGATGCATTAGTCACTACGCTATAGTTGATCATTTCATTCATCTTACTTACTTTTTTGATTCTTTAGCTCGTTGCAAGTAAGATGAGAGCGTTTACATTATAAGAATGACATTTTGATAGTGGAATTTTTGGGCATGACTTGTTTATGTTTGAGATGAAGTTGTGAGTTTAGTTGTCAGACATATATATATTTTTATGAATTATAAAAACTCTAATATTGTAACTTCATGATTTTTTTTATAAAATATATTGGTGTATGTATGTCCATAATAGGCCGATGATGGTTTTGTTTGAGGCTCGTACTTGTAGAGTCTTCAAAGTGTAACACTTCGGATTTATACTGTGTAATATTATTCGCTTTGGGCCCACTAACCCTCATGGTTTTAAAACACATTATACATATATAAAACTCCAAGCCTTATAAGTCAGTCGAGGACTCCCCTCTTAGGCGATGTGGGACAAGAGAGACTCCCTCTCCCTTCTTTGCACACATCCGAGAACCGAGACGCGGACGCACCGCCATCCCTCCTTCCCGCGCACTACTGCCTAAGCCGTTACACTCTCCACCCCTTACGGGCACAACGCCCTCGCTGTGGTCTCACACATGATCAGGAGTCGGCTCTGATATCATCTGTAATACCCCGGGTCTACACTGTGTAATATTGTTTGCTTTAAGCTCACTGACCCTCACGGCATTAAAACGTGTTACACAGATATAAAACTCCAAGTCTTATAAGTCAGTCTAGGACTTCCCGTTAAGTGATGTGGGACAAGAGAGGCTCCCCCTCTCCTCCCTGCGCACATCCGAGGACCAAGGCGCTGATGCACCGCCATCCCTCCTCCCCATGCACCGCCGCCAGGGCCATCACACAAAGATAGCGAATGACTAAACCGGACACGTTGTTTGGATGATTAACTCTGTAGTCTGGTAACTTTGAAGCCGTGATGACTAAGCAAAGTGTGGCGGAGCAGCGAAAGGAGAAGATGAGCTACGGGGAGAACGGCGCTCGTCTTGCCACGAGATGGACAATGACGGGCTCGCGTGGTGAGCTGACTCGTTGGAAATGATGAATGACGCTTATGGCAATTGACTTAGTGATGATCTGTTAAGGCAATACATTGAAAAGGACACAAAACAGAGCAGATGCCAGAGATCAAGAGACAAATATAGAATGGATCAAAATAATACAAGAGTTTAATCGAAGAAGGAATAACTTGGTAGACGTGGCAGTGATAACAGCGGGATTTCGAGGCGGCCCGATGGCGGGGACTGCCTAGGTAGTTTCGGTTCTTGAAGTCGAGTCATCCGTTTGGTCTGAGGCATGAACTCAACTAAGGGATCGTGGCTGGTCTATGACACAGAGATTGCTCGCTCATTGGTGTGGGGTCACAGGCGGCCCAGTCGCAATTTGCCCACGATTTAAGTCACATGATGGATGTGGTGTTCCATGGGTGAACTAAGTCTTCAAGCGTTGTTCATGATTCATTCTGGCAGCACCGCTGTTCAGTACTGATACTAGTGATGGCAGCGATTGTTAGCTCTAATACCAAATGTTGAAATGCCGAAGTGTGACTCTAATATCAATTATTGAGAAAAACACACGAGACTAGCCAAACTCACTCACACACGCTTAGATGGATGCCAAGCTCAAGCTCTACAATTGAGAATGCTTGGGTATTTATAGGTCTAAGGAGGTGGTTATGCCTCCTAAAGTATCTAAATATTTCTAGTAAAATATCTTCCTAGAAGTATCCTAAAAATATCCTAGATATTTCTAAATAATGTCTCCCTAGAAATATCTTGATAACAAATCTCTGCACATATTTCTAGAGAAAATATGCCTATAGATATTTCTATCTTTCTCTAAATAATTATAGAAAAAGTAACTTTCTAGTTATTTGTACACTCTACATTAAATATCTTTCAATAAAATATTTATATATTTAGGTAATCTAGAAAGGACTTGGCTAGCATGATGGCACCGGCACGGGTAAATTGTCACGGTGCAAGCTAAAGACCGCGTGATTTATTTTGCAAAGGATGGACAACCGGATGGGCAACCGAGTGGAGAGAAAATATTAGGCACGTGTGGAATTTACTTGAGCCCACTTATCAATGACCACGTGTACATGACTGGGCCCCACGTCTGATTCCATTTTTCAGTCTGCACTGCTCCGCTCCTGCTACTCTCTCTTCTCTCACTTTGATTTCTTCTGCCTCCTCTCCGTGATCTATCTCCGCTCTCCAGCAAGGCAGCAACATCCTCAATTCCTCCGGCGACTTTGGCAACTGGGCATCCGTCCTCTCCGCCAACGACCCCCTCGAGTGCTCCCCGTCTGCGCCATCCTATTCGTCCCCGCCATCACCAACGCCGCCGTCTCCGCCCCCCAAGGAAACCTGACGCTCCCCATCCTCGAGCCCGACCTCTTCTTCTTCCTGTTGTGAAATTTGGGAAAAAGAAAAGTAATTGTCTTAGGCATGCAAGCACTGTTCATAAAAATAACAAGCTCTTGCGACTATCCTTTCGAGATACATTAGACGTTTTATATTCTACGCTGAATATTAGAAGGAATAAAAACAACGTGATATGTATAACTCGGCAAAAAAGAAAGGATTTTTTATGAAAATGATATTCTCTTTTGAATTTGGTATATCTTTCAAGATCGTCCCTTTTGAAGTTTCTTTTTTTATATTGATTAGAAATAGAGCCCTTAAGAAATTGTTATTAGGAGGGTTTAGGAAGAAATAAAACATACACAAAAAGGTCATTATATTACCGTTGAAAAGCTGTTATATTAAAAAAAATAATGATGACTTTTATTGCAAGCATAATTTCTATCAAATCTATTACTTTAAAATTTTACAAAACTGTTGAAATATCTAACACTTCCAATGCCCTCGCTGTGCACAGCATTGCCCGGATCCTCGATTACTCAGTCTCGGCTTGAGGAAATTACTGGCCAGCGCTATTTTTCTCCATTAATTTTGCTGTTCTTTTTCTGAGTTCTTGTCGAGCTATTCGAAGCTAGGGGAAATACATATGACTTTTCTTTCTCTCTGTAAATTCTGAGATCATACAGGTCTATTAGGATACGATTTTTTGAGTTGGGAGATCAAGAAGGAAAGAAGCTGTGTTTTTTCTTTCTGAGTTTGTTGGCATGATTGAAATAAAGAAAAAAGGGCCAGGGGAGTGTGTTTCTTCTTCTTCTTCTTGGTCAGTAAGAATAGTTTCGTTTGACACTCTGAAGTTGCGACTGACTCGAGATCTCTGTTTTGTGTTTTTCATTCATTTATTTCTTTAATTTCCATAGAGAGAAGAGAAAGAGAGTAGCGGGAATCGAGCAGAGCAGAGCGTCAGACGTGGGGCTCCCAATATCTTTTCACCGAGGGGGGATCCTTCTTAGTTTTCCAAGGAAACCGGACAAGTCCTCAGCAAAATGTGTGGCGCAAACTGCACCGTCACTCTTGAAAGGGTGACGGTCCCGTCAGCTTATCATTTTTCATCCAGAAATATCTATAATTCTCGAGAGAAGAGAGGATGTGCATTCTTCAACACTCCCCATCACCTGTCTACTCTTCTCTCGATGCTGGTCTTGTCACAATGTGACGTTGCTTTTGGAAACTCCTCGGCTGCCCATGGCTGATGGCTTTACCCGCTTTCAGTGCTGGCTACCTTAATTTAACACTGTTTGCTTTAGCTTTTTTTTTTTGGTCGAACTTTGCTCTAGCTTCAACTGGCTTTTTTATTGCTTTTTTCGACCAGGTTTTGTCAAGCTCGGATTTCAACAACACCAGTTTGACTTGTGCTTCAATTACTTTTTCCTTCATTTCACTTAACTCGGCTTTTGTAATTTGCAACTCTTTTCTAAGAGTTTTAATATCGCAGCTCATGTGGCCGTGCCTTTCATTTGCAGCTTTCACTTCATGCTTCAACTGATTTAATTCTATTTGAAGCACTTCACCATAAAGATCTTGGTCTTTGTTCGTATTGGACTTATTCTCCTCAATCTTATTCCACTGATTCTTGCAACTCGGGATGTAATGTGGAAATGGCCTCTTTCTCTGGACAACCTTTCCTTTTCCCTTTCTCATGTTCTCTGTCTTCCTTGAACTTCCGTAGTTTCTTGAGCTCACACTGAAGCTTCTCGTGCTCCCTTTCTTTTATCTTTAGTTCTTTGTCCTTCTACCTCAGCATCTCCTCTATCTTCACCTTCTCGAGTCTCAACTTCATCACCTTCTGCATCTTCTGTAACTCCTTCTCAAGGCTGCATATTAGCACCAACACTTGCTCCTTCGAGTTCCCCCTCGACTTGCTTAACTTTTTCGAGGACATGACAAAGGCTATTGCATCATTTGACTTGGTGATAGAGGAGGATACGATCTCTTCTATTTTTTCTGCTCTACTGCAATTGCCGCATGGAAGTTCCACTCTCTTTCGTTGTCAATTATCTTCGAGATAGAAGTTGCGGCAATTCCTTCGATTTGCGTAAATTGACAAACTCTGGCAAAGTGTCCTACTTTACCACAGATTTAACATTTTCCGCTACGCCTGCTGTAGCTCTTATCTTCATAATCATCCTCGTCGTAGTCTCGATGAGCTCCCCTTGGTTGAGTGCTCCCCCTTTCTGGTTGCTTCTACAAGTCTCCATTACTTTACATTTGTTTTGCCATCTTGAGTGCCAACGTCATTTCTGCTCTGGCTCTTGAACCCTCCTTTATTACTAAGACCTTACACATTTGTTTGTCTAAAGCCTCTTGATTGGTCAATATATTTTCCAACTCAATCAGAGTTGGGTCTTTTGCCCATCCACGAGTGGCTGTACTAAGGCCATTATACTTGGTCGTTACCTGTGATTAATAATGCTCCTCATCCTTGTCTGGCCTTGTGAGGATCTCAACTTTTAAATTTCTTCACGATTGGATTCAACTTTGCAGAAGTATTGACTCACCGTCATATTTTGTTGCAACACCAATAATAGCTCATTCTCCAACCTTTGCAACGTGCTTGTGAATAGTGCCTCCGAGTTGTCTCCGTGCCTCCTTTGGGGTTTTCGCAGTTTTGATGTGCTGTAACAACTAATCTTAAACAGTAATAGAAAATACATGAAGAGCCTTGCGCACTTTGATGTTACATTTTCATAACTCATCATAGTCTATGAGTGGTGCAGTGTTGCCGCCACCAACAATTTCCCACAAATATTGACCTGGTAAGCGATACTGTATGCAACTCCCCAATTATTATAATTGGAGTTGTTGAGCTTCGCGGCACCGCTTGCCAAACTTGAAAAATGGCCATCATGTCTCAGTTATGATGCCTGTCACTAGTAAAGCTAGCTCTAGACCAGCCGCCTTCATAGTCCCTGACTATGCACTAGAAGAACTCCAGCGCGCTAGTGGAACTCTAGCATACTCTGCTCCTTGGCTCGGCAATGCCTGATCGCCTACTCACGTACAATGGTCACGTACCACTGTCTTTGGGTTTCATGACTCCTGCTTGCTGGGTTCACGGTCCCCAATCCCTTGCTCTAATACGGTCCATGACCCTTGAGTTCTGATACCAATTGTTGAACTTTAGAGGCGCTGCTCTAGTACCAAATGTTGAGTTGCGGGAGTGCGACTCTAATATCAATTATTGAGGAAGACCCACAAGGCTAACTCCAAAAAAAAAAAAAAACTCACTCTTATGGGAGCGAAGCTGACTTACACGCTCTTGGCTATAGATGCCAAGCTCAATCTCCACAATTAAGGATGCTTGGGTATTTATAGGTTTAAGGAGGTGGTTATGCCTCTTAAAATATCTAAACATTTCTAGTAAAATATCTTCCTAGAAGTATCCCGGAACTATCCACGATGTTTTGAGATAATGCCTCCCCGGAAATATTTAGATAACATCTCCCTGGATATTCTAGGGAAAATATGTCTATAGATATTTCTAGTTATGTCTACACTCTTCGTTAAATTTCTTTCAACAATGTATCTAGATATTAGGTAATCTGGAAATTTTTAGAATTCTTGCGAGAAGAGAGGAGGAGCATTTCTTCAACAGCAGCAAACGGCAACCCTGCAACGGACACTTTCTGGCGGCCCCTCGCCCATGGATGGCCGGTTCGCCTGGACCGGTGGCTGTGAATTCCTCTGTTTCTTGCGCGATTCTGTCCCCTTTTTTAAACTTTCCACCCGGGAATGGCCCTCTATTTCTAAGCGGTCCGGAAGAAATTTTTGTAGGAAGAAAAGTCACGGTCCATGATTTCCTCCTTTCTTTTTCACACGGCTCCTCCATCGAATGGACTTAGCTCGCAAGTTTCTCTGTTTCTCCTTTTTTTTTTCCCTCACCTTCCTGTAACGTCTCCCACTTACCCAGACCTTGTCTTTTCCCTTTCAAACTCTCGTTCCTGCCCCGTTTCCACTCCCTCTAGCTCACCCTGAAACCTGCAAACTCTCACGCCACAAAAAGAAGCTCTCCCCCACTCTCTTTTTCCTAATTCTCACGGCAGCAGTCCTCCTTTTCCTTCGGCAGATGGCCCAGTTTCTTAGCTGATTTTCCAGCTGATTTCAAGCCTTCATTTTCAAATGGTTTTTTCACTTAATCGCCATCACATGTTAGCTTTCTTTTCCCTTCTTTTTCTCACACTTTCCAGCCCAAAAATCAACTGAAGCCGTCCCCAAGACTCCGTGGTTTCGACCATCTACTCCAGTCGACTCCCACCGTGCTTTGCTTTGTTTTTTTTTTCTTTTTTTTGGTTGCAGCTCATTTTAGTCCACTTAAATCACACCTCACACTTGGCCCTTTTTCCAGCAAATTTCCCACGTTTCCTTCATTGAATTCCAGCTGCTGCTGTCTCCATTTGCCTTCTGTTTCTCGTCTGGTTCAGCAGGTCATTTACCAATGCATTTTAAAAATTAACAGCACAAAACAGTATACCGTATTTCTAGGCACCGAACCGAGAAATCTGCCAACATGCTTTGTTAATAGTGAGGATGGATGGAGTAATCAGTTAAAGGGTATTTGAGAAACAGAGTGAGAACAGAAAAGTCGTTCTGTTCAGTGTTCATCATCATCAAGAGGCGTTGTAACTTCGCGGACCAAGATAAGAGATGATGCAGATGGAACAAATAGAATAAGAACATGAGATCGAAACAAAATTTAGTCCAAAAACCGTGTAGTTCTAGGAAATCAAAGGACTGACGATTGTTTAGCCGAACTTCCGACAGCCAAAGGAAAAAAAAGAAGCAAACATAGAACCCCATGTTCTGCAATAGTTGAAGGAGTGATCTAATTTCAAAGTAATAACAGGGTAAAAAAATTCACGTGGACTACTAAATATTTCCACATTTAATACTACCCTTCCAAATTCTACTTAATGACTTCAATTTGTTAACTGACTTCACTTTGATCCCATCTGAGTTGCATGGCCATTCCATTGTCTCTCACTTCTTCAGTATCCTTTCCTCCTCCCATAGAATCGCTCAATTCCCCTTCTTTAGCAGATGATCCACCTTCTTTTTAGTTTCTCTCCACCACTTTAATCTCTTCTCTCGCTTTTCCCTTTTCGCCTTCAATACTGCTTCTTTCTCGGCTTTCTTCTTCGCTGCTTCGAGAGCTTGTTTCAAGTTCCTCAAGCAAGCCTCCACATCCTCGTTGTCAGTCTTAGGCATCAAGTTTTCTGTTACATCGGCAGGAGCCATATTAGTCTCAATGAAATATTTGAAATTTTTGACCAAGTCAAAAAGAAAATGGTGGGACCCACACAAAGAAAAAGAAAAGGAAAAATAAGAAGCAAAAGTGGTAGCCTTAAGCTTTTAAAGACAGAAGGCCGAGACACACACGGGAGAGAAAAGAAGAGAGAAAAGGGAAAGAAAAGGGGGAAAGAAAGAGGAAAGAAGAGGAAGAATGTCACATCCCGCATCCGAATCTCCTGGGTTCGGGTGCGCAATACGCCTATTGTCATTTAATTGTGACATCCCAGGAGACGTCACCAACCCATCGCGTTAACTAATGAGTAAGCACATGCGGAAGCAAATTCTATTATCACCCAATCAAACAGCACAGCAGAAATAGCACAGGAAACACATTCACCAAAAGCATGCTCCATATATATCTGCATCAAGACGATCGGATGTTAGCAAAATACAAACCCGTAACCACGGGCCTTCATCTTATTCGAACAAAAGTGGTCGGGATTAGACTTACCTTCTCTATCTACGAGGGCCTCCTCAAAAAGACACGACTCCCTCATACTCGGGTATGCTATGGCTCCTCTATGGGGTCGTAGTCCAAGTCCGATTCTGGATCACTGACGAGACCGTTGGGAACATTTGACCCCAAAGAGTCCCACGAAATTGCGCCAGGCACACTCGGCTCTCCATCAACGCCCTAAAGAGGTCCAAAATGCTCCTTCGGAACAACGACGCTTGCAATTCCAGCAAGGATCGACGCTCGCGACTTCCGTGAGGACTTCTGCGACACCCACGACTCGATTCTGGTGTCGATTTGTCCGCTGATTCACCAAATCGATGTCCCATTGTAGTCGCCTGGTGTCACTCAGTCCAAATCGACTAGAACCAATGCTGTTTAATATATTCCAGTGTCGTCCAGCGCTGCACAGTTCAAATTCAGCATTGCCATGCCTTGACGAACTCAAATTTGATGAAGTTCAATCAGTTCTGAAGCAGCAAGTGTTTTGGTAAGTTCCGAGGAACACAATCAAATGAAATTGAGGCTGGGGTTGAGCCATGTTATTTGATAAAGATTCTTGAAAAAGAGGAATTTTGGAGTTTTTGGTCCTATGTATTCAAATGTTGATGTCACGCCGTGTGCTGGTGAAATTTCTAACGCAAGGGTCAGACTTATGTTACTTTAGCAAGTAGAATTGTTGGTTGATTTTACGAAGCTTCGTCAAAGCCGCATGCTGGTGAAAATAGAGGACTTATGTTGAAATTCAACAGCTTCATTTGCGAGAAAATACAACATATATGTGCTGGTGCTGCATATCAATTAGATGATTTTATGAAGTTTCAGTGAACTTTGGTGGTGATCGGATTGAACCCTATTTCTTAGATATTACTGTGTGGTTATTTGGAGATTACTGGATTTAAGTGTTGGATACTGTGACGTTCATATTTTTTGTGGGGGTTCAATCACATTCATTATTCACTTATGGCGAATTCTGGATTGACTTTTGGATCTCTTTTTGGTCATTTTCAATTAACATATGTCAAGTTGGATGAAACTAATTATCCATCGTGGTCTAAAGCGATCGAAGTCTATCTTACTACCACTAAGCAACTTGACTATCTTACATCTATGGCACCGTCAAACAAGAGTAAAGCTGACAATTGGATTGCAGAAGATACAATGATACGAACTCTTTTATGGAATAGCGTGGACCCCAAGGTCAGTCCTCATTTTATTCAGCGTAAATCTGCTAAGGCAATATGGGAGAAATGTCCATTGCTATATTCTAGGCAGAATAATATGACACGGTTATGTGACACATGAGAAGTTTTTTTTGATATTAAACGTGGAGATCACTCATTATCTGATCACTATGCTAAGTTCACGACTCTTTGCCAACGATTGGATACTTACCTTCCTACCTCAAATGATCCAGCTGTTTTGGCCAAATGCCAAGAAGATTTGAGAATGATATTATACCTCAAGTCATTGGGGCATGAGTATTCATCTCTTCGTCAACATATTACATCTCAGAGCTCTCTTCCTACTATGGATGAAATCTTCTCTTAGGCTCTTTGTTCAACAGTCACCGAGAAGATTTCTTCCACCCCGGCTTTAGAGATGAGCGCTATGATTTCCCGTGGCCCTAGTGGACGTGGAGGTCAAGGTTGTGGTTACCAAGGTCGTGGACGCGGTTTTGTTCATAATGTAGGCCGCGGAGGCCGTGATGGAGGAATTGGTACTCGTGATGCTCTTATTTTTGGGAATGGTCGTGGATCACGCTATTGCCATCATTGTCAAAGAGCCGGACATACAAAAGGTTATTGTTATACACTTCATCCAGAGCTCAAACCAACCTTTGCTGCCTATGCAGAAGTTGAGAATTCTCCTCCTTCTTCCTCATCGACTCCACCAGTTCAACAACTGTACAAAATACAAATGATTCAATCATGTTGACACGTGTTGAATATGATATGTTGGTCTATTCTCAATAGGTGACGGGATCTTCAAATCCTACTGCAACTCTAGCACACACCTCCAAAGCTAGTTCATCCTGTCTATTTTCTGCAGTGTCTAACTCCTGGGTTATAGACTCTAGAGCTACCAATCACATGACTGGTAACTCTAATCTATTGTCTTCTTTTCATTCTACATCTCCTGTATTGTCAAACTCGATTACATTAGCAAATGGTTCATAATCTCAGGTTACTGGTATAGGAGTTGCTCATTTGAGTCCCTCTCTTTCTTTGCCATTTGTCCTTCACCTATCCCAATCTCCTTATAATTTAATCTCTGTTAGCTCATTAACCAAAGAATTGAATTGTTCCATAACCTTTTTGTCTTCTCATTGTTTCTTTCAAGATCTAAGGACTGGATAGATGATTGGTGAGGGATATGAATCAAATGGACTGTACTATCTTGACAAGAAGGTGTTAGCCACTGCAGCTGTAAAGCGTACATCATCGATATATATATATATATATATAGGATGCATTGTCGTGCAGGTCACCTGCCACCAAACATACTTTGGCGTTTATTTCTTGAGTCTAAGTCTGTGAGTTCTTTTTAGTATGAAGCTTGTCAGTTTGGTAAACATCATAGAGTCTCATTTCGCTCCCATATTCAGAGTTGTGTGTCTAATCCATTTGAACTAGTTCACTCAGATGTTTGGGGTCCTTGTTGTGTGTCTAATGTTACTAGATTCAGATATTTTGTTACATTCGTGGACGATTTTTCCCGAATGACTTGATTATTTTTAATAAAAGACTGAACGAAGATTTTTCATTGCTTTCGATTGTTCTATTTTGAAGTGTTGAATCAATATCATATCTCTGTCAAATATTTACGGTCAGATAATGGTAGAGAATATCTTGCTGCAACTTTTGGTTTCTAGCCATTTCTTGATTCTCATGGTATTATTCATCAAACTTCCTGCTCATACACTCCACAGCAAAATGGAGTCGCTGAACGTAAAAATCGACATCTTCTTGATGTTGCTCATTGCCTTATGTTTCAAATGCATCTACCCAAACATTTTGGGGGCATGCTGTTCTTACAGCATGTTATTTAATTAATAAGCTTCCAAATTCTGTTCTCCAGGGGGAGACACCATTCTTTACTGTACATCCAAATCGTCCTCCCTTTCTTTACCTCTTCGAGTCTTTGGGTGTGTCTGTTTTGTACATTCTCTTACCCCTAGTCTTGATAAACTGGATCCTCATGCTGAAAAATGTGTCTTTGTGGGATACTCTTGGACTCAGAGGGGATATAAATGTTATAGCCCTACTTGTTGTCGTTTGTTTGTGTTCGCTGATGTGACGTTCTTTGAAGATCAGCCATATTTTACTTCTCCTATGGTTTCCACAGAGTCCGGTGATGGTGATGGTTGTGTCATACTGACGATTCCACCTCCTTCACTTTCTCCAACCACATCTACAGGATTTCAGTTTGCTGACCGCATCTATCATCGGCGCAGTGCAGTCCCTCCTATGACAACACAGTCTTTACCAGCAACCAATTCATCTCTTCCCCCATCGATTACAATACCTGCCTCTTATCTTGATCTTTCCATTGCTTCTCATATAGGTACATGCTCTTGTGTTAATCGTCATGTCGATCGTTATGCCCCTTATTATGGTCTTACTAATTGTATTCGCACACATCATCCTATTTCCAATTTTCTATCCTATAATCGTTTATCTCCTTCTTTCTTTGCCTTTGTCTTGTTGTTGTCCTCTATTTCTGTGCCTAGCAGTGTTGCTGAAGCTCTTGCTCATCCGGGATGGCGTCGTTCAATGGAGGATGAAATGAAGGCACTAATTGACAATCGAACTTGGCAGCTTACTCCATTACCTACTGGTAAGAACTCTGCTGGTTGTCATTGGATATTTATTGTTAAGATTCACTCGGATGGCACTCTTCATTGGTTGAAGGCACAATTAGTTGTGAAGGGATATACTCAGACTTATAATGTTGACTATGATGACATTTTCTCTCCGGTGGCCAAAATTCCATCAGTTCGCGTATTTATCTCATTGGCTGCATGATTTGGCTGGCTATTGCATCAGTTGGATGTGAAAAATGCTCTTTTACATGGTGATCTGGCTGAGGAGGTCTACATGAAGCAACACCTGGGTTTGTTACTCTGGGGGAGAATGTGGTATGTCGTTTATACAAAGCTTTATATGAATTTAAACAATCTCCTCGTGCTTGGTTTGGTAAATTTAGTGATGTAATTATCAAATTTGGATTAAAGCGGTGTAAGGTATATCATTCAGTTTTCAGCTCTATCTCTTCAGCTGGTTGTATCCTTCTAGTTGTATATGTGGATGACATAATCATTACTGTCAGTGATTTAGATGGTATTCAAAAGCTTAAGCAATTTCTTCATACAGAATTCAGTACTAAAGATATGGGACGTCTTCGATATTTTCTTGGTATTGAAGTAGCCTACTCACATGCCGGTATCAATTTATCGCAACGAAAGTATGTACTGGACATTCTTAGTGAGGTTGGATATCTTGGAGCAAAATCAATCGATACCCCTATGGAACCTAATGTAAAACTCGATGTAGAACATGGAGAATGACTGTATGATACAGCGAAATATTGGAGATTATTGGGTAAGTTGAACTATCTTATCGTCATGAGATTTGATATATCATTTGCTATTAGTGTAGTAAGCCAGTTCATGAATTCTCCTCGTACTACTCATTGGGATGCCGTATTTCGAATTGTCAAATATTTGAAGGGAACACCAGGCAAAGGATTACTGTTTAAGAATTATGGTCATCTAAACACTACAAGATTCTCTGATGCTGATTGGATTGGATGTCTTATAGATAGAAGATCTACTTCAGGATACTATGTGTTTCTTGGATGTAATTTAGTTGTGTGAAGAGCAAGAAACATGTAGTTTCCCGATCAAGTGCTTATGCTGAATATCGAGCTATGGCATATGTGACAAGTGAATTAATATGGTTGAGGATGTTATTGTCAGAGATTGGAATGTCACCGTCAAATCCATCGGTATTATATTGTGATAATCAATATGCTATTCATATTGCATATAATCTTGTCTTTCATGAGCGAACGAAGCACATTGAAGTTGATTATCATTTTGTATGAGAAAAAGTTCAAAAAAGAGAGATTATTCTTCAACACACGAGGACGGAGGATCAATTCGCATACATCTTTACTAAATCTCTACAGGGAAATAGAGTGAATTTCTTATGTAACAAATTAGGATTATTCGATATCTACATCCTAACTTGAGGGGAGTGTTGGAAAGTATAAGGGTAGAATAGTAAATTGTTCTAATAGGGTTAAGCATATATATATATATATATATATATATATATATATATATGTAACCCTTTTCTAATTGAACATGCAGAACATTATTATCTCTTCAACAATCGTCATCAAGGAGTGTTCTATTTTCAAGTGAAAAAAGACGATTTGATGCAGATGAAACATATAGACTAAGAACATGAGGCCAAACCAAAATTTGGTCCGAGGACCATGTAGTCTGAGGAAATCGAACGACTCACGGTTGTTTAGCCGAACTTCCGGCAGCAAAAAAATAAATAATAGATAGAAGCAGCAAAGACAGTCTATGATCTGCAATGTTTAAAAGGAATGAACTAATTTTAAAGTAATAACAGGGAAGAAAAAGTCATCTGGACTAAAGAAAATATATAACAACACAACAGCGAGCATGTAATCCAATTTGTTAACTGATTCCAATTTGATCCCATCTGAGTTGGATAGCCATTCCATTGTCTTTCACTGCTTCGGTATCCATTCCGCCTCCGATGAAACCGCTTAATTTTCCTTCTTTAGCAGAAGTTCCACCTTCTTTTTAGTTTCTCTTCACCACTTCAACCTCTTCTCAAGCTTTTCCCTTTTTGCCTTCAGTCGTGCTGCTTCCTCGGCTTTCTTCTTCGCTGCTTCGGGCACTTGTATCAAGTTCCTCAAGCAAGCCTCCACATCTTTGTTGTCGGACTAAGGCATCAAGTTTTCAGCGACATCAGCGGGAGCCATATCGGTCTCACTGAACAACTGGCTAATTGTTTCGAACAATGGATGGTGATCGATATTCAGATAATTTTTCGCAAGGACCTTGAATGCTTCAAGGCAACAATACAACTTCTCAATGTGTTTATCCATCCTTCCTCTCCGTATAAGAGCAGGGTTGAGCTTGTCGACGTGATTAGTTGTAAATACTATGACTCTTTCCCCATCACAAGCAGATCAAATTCCATCAATGAAGTTAAGAAGACCAGACAAAGTGACCTTGCTACTCTTCTTCTCTGTTCTGGTCGTCTTCTTTATAGGATCAACGTCCTCTTCGTTATTCTCCTCCTCTGCCTGCTTCCTCTGGCCCGCGAGATCGAGTGAGCAATCAATGTCCTTGATCAAAATGATAGACTTGCTCGAGGTCTTGATTAGAAGTCTCCTCAATTCTGTGTTATCTTTAACCACCGTGAGCTCTAGATCGTCCACGTTGTAGTTCAAGAAATTAGCCATCGCAGCAATCATGGTAGACTTACCGGTCCCAGGGGGACCATAAAGCAAATACCCGCGCTTCCAAGCCTTGCCAATCTTAGCGTTGTACTCTTTCCTGTCGGTGAATTTCGTGAGTTCATTCATTATATCCGTCTTCTTGTCTGGGTGCATAGCCAAGGACTCAAACATCGCGGGGTGCTTCAAAACTGCATGGATCCACATGGAGTCTTGCGGGTCGTTCGTGTAGAGCTTCAGCTGCTGGTTTCTGCTGGTGATTGCCTTTCCTTCGGTCAGTACGTGGTTGATGTAAGATTGAGTGATCAATTTCCTGTGACGCCAATGGAACTTGAGCGTGTTGTACCTCAGGTTCTGTGTCATGGGATAAAATGACAACGTCGTGCTCGCAGGGATGATTTTGTTCAAGGACCATGTGATCTTAACGCCGTTGTATTTGTTGGTGACCTCCTCGTAGTCATCCACGCTCAGGATGAGGGGCCGGTTGTCTTTGACAGCATCTGCTTTGAGCTTCTTGGCCCGGGAAGTGGCATACTCGGTGAGGTAGTTTTGAATGGCAGTGAAGGCCTCGCTGCGCTTCATATATTTGCCTGTGAACTCGTGGAACGTGATCTCGACATAGGGATGGAAGAAGCTCAACCATTTGTGGAAATGTCGTTCCAAGAGGTCACGGAGTATGGAACGGAAGTATTGCTGGAGCATTGCCTGTAGGAGCACAAGCCCATTGATCGCGGATCCACACTGGGCAAACATTTTGCGTCTATGAAGCTTGAATCTGTGAGTTAGGAGATAGACGGGGACAAGCCCAATTTTCTTTAGTATCAAGTAACAATTAGCAGCACTGAGTAGTTTCTATCTGTTTATGATGCATATGAGATCAATGAATTAGTTGAAACATAGTTGGAGATAGAAAAAGGGAAGCTATCTGGAGATAGCATACATGCAAATCCTCTGCAGACGGAAGGTCACAAAAATTGCCGGCATTAATCATTGCACAGAGAATTTTTCTAAACACATGCTTTGATTCAGTTTGAACAGTACATTTATGTTCATTCTAGCTAACATTAGTCTTCAGGTTCTGACTTCTGAGATGAACTTTGATGTATCCACTATGACAGATTAGAGAGAAACTAGATCGTAATCATATTTTCATACCTCTGATACACACACAAAGCTCTCGCACCGAAATGCACCGCGTTTGTCCTACAGTCCTTCAATTCCAAATACGACAATCAAGAAGTCGGAGTTTGCATGCTTGAAGAAGAGAGGACAACACTGACTGGAAATTGTGTACGGACTCGAAGGACTGAGAGCAATGTTGAGCTAAACTGCGAACTGGTTTGTGTTAGAATGTCGCTTGGTGGGGCATTTATAATGCACACTCCGAACAAAAGCAACAACAGAGAAAATTTTAAGCAGCAACTTGGATGTTTCCTTCCCTGCATTTTTCCAACGAAGAAAGACGAAAGATACTTCTGTTTATACTCTCTTTTGGTATCAATCCTGAAGACTAAGGCGTTGACTATTGCATGGCCAATATAAAACTAATTAAGTAATTCCGTTCTTTTGACCATCAGACTTCGTCCTCGTGCAGAACGATGGTGGCGGCGCAGCTAAATTTGCGTTAACGCGAAACGGCGTGATCAAACTTGTACGGAAAGCCGCCTCCCATAGATTAACCTCAAAATCCATTTGTTACTTTATCCTTTAGCAGAATTATAACAGCGTTATTTATACTCAATCTAGATTTTTTTTTCTTGTCGAAAGAAAATTTTATTAATTGCTCAAAAGAATACATGTGAAGCACATTGATTTTATGGCAAAGAAAATCCAAGCAGAGCAAAGCCTATAATACAACAAAATAAAGCCAAATCCAAAAAATAAAGAAGGTCAACAGAGCGCCGGCAGGTTTAAGCACGTATTCATTCTATAAAAACGGATCTATCAAGCAAAATAATCGACGATCTACATCGGATTTTGTATCATCATCGGTGATGAGCACATGCCGGAAAGTCCTCTAATAACTAAGATATTGCCTATTAGTGATGCACGCCTAGGTTTGGTTTCCTCTACACCATCGCCGTATAAAGACAATCAACACGGCTTCCTCTAGTTTAATCGTAGACTATTTTTCTTTTTTTTCACAAAAGTTTAAGTTTTCTTGAGTAAATCTCACAGTTTTTCATCACTTGAACTCTATTTGCATATCGATTTCTTCCAGAATTATGGTGATTTTCGCCCTGAGAACAGAAGGGTTTACTGGAATCGGAAATAAGCAAAGAACACACAATTGCGAGAAAGAATACTTAAGATTGGAATAACGGCAAATCGCGAGAAGGAATTTACATGCATACACGATGAACGAACGCAACCAATGAAGAGACAACTTTCGGACAAAAGTATACCAATGATTATTGAGAAAAACGAAAATTTGAATTCCCAACAGTCCCTTTAAGGACTATTTGAATGTTTTTAAAAGTTTCTGTACTCCACTTTGAATTAAGGGTTCATATCATGAAAAATTCCAAACTGATACACCTGTGATAAATTTACCTTAAACTAATTTTTTTACCACTAAAAATCCCAAATTGATACACTTTTGATAAATTTACTTTCCATTAAATTGAATTAATATAAAAAAAATCACAAACTTGAACACCTATGACAAACAGATGGTAGAACCTTACATTGGAACATTCGTCAACTGTCAAGTGTCATTTAACTTGGTAATTTGATGGAAAAATTTAACAGAAACTAACGGCGGATAAATTTGGCATATGTCTATCAGTTTGGGGTTTTTAGTAGTCAAAAAATTAATTTTGGATAATTTATTATACGTATACTAATTTGGAATTTTCATGATATTAACTCAAAATTGGAATGGTGGCAACTTAGTAAATAAACAAGAAGACCAAGAATAGAACTCCACCAAGGATGCACTCCTTTGATCGTACAAAACAAGGGCCCCACGTTTCCTACAAAATATGTAATTTATGGGTGCGATAGCTAGGGTTTAGAAAAAAAGTAAAAAAAAAAAAAGAGGTTTATACTTTTGGTTAATATTACAAAAAACTCTAAATTGGTATAACCGTGACAAATTTACTCAAAACTAATTTTTGATTGTAAAAAATCCGAAGTTGGTACACTCGTGATAAATTTATCCTTTATTAGTTTCCATTAAATTATACTATCAAATTACTAAATTAGATGACATGTGGTAGTGACGGAATTCGTTGTGGAGACATCAGAGACATCTGTTCGAGAGTCTAAATTAGGATTCCAAGACAGTGATGACTTTTACAAGATTATAGCAAAGACTATCGAGAACATTAAGAATTCGAATTCCGAACGGTCAATTAGGGTTCCTTTGTTTGAATGAAAGAATTTTTTGCAAATTAGTCTTCTAAACTTTTTTTTTTTGGTAAGGTGTCTTCTAAACTTTTATGCACTTGGTTTTCTTAAAATGATCAGTCAATGAAGAATCATGTACGGTAAAAAAGAAATGTGTATACTTAAAGTTAGGAAAATGAATTTCCTAACCTAAAAAGGGAAAAATATTTTCCTAAAAAATAATTTCACGAAAATTTTAATCTTTTATCATGAAATTTTCAGTGAAATAAATCCACATTTAATAGGAAAAATTACCAAAATAGTCCTAAACCTATAGCAATTGAGCCAATTCAGTCCTAAACCTTTTTTTGTGCCAATTCAATCCTAAACCTTTTATATTTGTGTCAATTCAGTCATAAACCTTTTTTTTTGTGCCAGTTTAGTCTTAAACCTTTTATATTTGTGCCAATTCAGTCTATCCTGCCAATTTTGGACTGCGGGTGCTGATGTGGATTCCGGGCGACGCTGACGTGGCAATTATATATATTTTTATATTTTTTCGAATTATTTTATTTTATTTTCAATTTTTTTTAACATCTTCCTGGTTGGTCGTCGCCTGACTGGCCAGTAGCTAACACCGGCAAGTTCAACCTCGCCAGTCACCGGCGAGGCTTGGCCTCGCCGGCACTAGTGAACCTCGACCTCGCCCACCGATGGCAAGGTGGCTGGCGAGGTTGAGCTCGCTAGCGTCAACCCTTGGCAGGTCCAGCGATGACTGGCCAAGAAGAATATGGAAAAAAAATAAAAATATATATTGAAAAATTGCCACGTCAGCACCGATCGGTCAAAATTGGTTGGATGGATTAAATTAGCACAAACACAAAAGGTTTATAACTGAATTGACACAAAAAAAAAGGTTTATGACTGAATTGGCATAATTATAATAGATTCGGGACTATTTTTGTAATTTTCCCCATTTAATGACTATATGAATGCTTTTAAAACTTTTAGTGCTCTATCTTAAATAAAAGTCAAAATGCTGACTTTCACAGGATCCATCAAAAAGTTAAAGGCCCAAGGCTCCTCAAGATAAACTCATGAAACCCAAAATCGCATTGTGCCAATGCCAATTTTAATAACAGTACTCTTTGGTCGGCTGTAGAGCCCACTCACCTAAGCAAATAGCAGGTGCCGTCACATTTTAGACCCGTCCAATTTCCTTCTTAATTTTCGAGACTTACTTCCCAAGCATGTTACAATTTACAAGCTCCGATAACATGGTCATTCTAATCAAACGTATTGAAAAAGAAAAGGTGCCAACACCATTTGGTTACACATATTGGAAAATGTTATTTAAGTTTAACTCATAATTCAAAAGAAATTACAAATTACAGAAGTTCTTTTTTCTTGGGGAAAATAATCAAAACAGTCCTAAACCTATTACAATTGTGTCAATTCATTCATAAACGTTTTTTTTTCGTGCCAATTCAGTGCTGACCAATTTTGGACGACTAGTGCTGACGTAAACGCTGGTCGCCCGGCCAATGCCAACGTGGCAAAAAAAAATTTCAAATTTTTTTTATCTTTTTTCTTTTCTTTCTTTTTTTTTCTCCTTCATCTTCTTCAACCTCTCGTTGGTCGCTGCCGGTGATCGGCCAAAGGCTGGGACCAGCGAGGTTTTGTGCTTGCCGGTCACTTCGAGCTAGGCCAACCTCGCCAGTTGCCGGCGAAGACGAGCCTAGCCAGATCTGGTGAGGTCTTGTCCTCCCCATTGCTGGCCAAGTTGGGCGAGGCCATCCTCGTTGTCGTTGGTGAGGTCGACCTCACCCATTGTTGGAAGCGACCAGCGAGGACAAGACCTCACCAGATCTGGTGAGGCTTGTCCTCGCTGACCGCTAGCGAGGCTCGTCCTTGCCCAGCAACATCACTGGCAAGGGCTCGTTCTCAACAGCAACTGGCAAGGCTCGTCCTCGCCGGCGACTAGCAGGGCCAACCTCGTCAGCCCAACCTCTAGTCGGTCGCCAGACTGACGACCGGCTTGAGGTTGAAGAAGATGAAGGAGAAAAAAAAAGAAAGAAAAGAAAAACAATAAAAAAATTTTAAAAAATAATGTTTTTGCCACGTCAGCACCGGCTGGCCAAAATTGGTCAAATGGACTAAATAGGCACTAAAGCAAAATGTTTAGGATTGAATTGGTACAAAAAAAAGATTTATGATTGAATTAACACAATTACAATAAATTTATAACTGTTTTGGTAATTTTTCCTTTTTTCCTGATATCGCCTTCGGATTCGAATTCCACTAGCTTCTTTTATTTGCTTCAACTAGAATGCAATTTCATCTTTTGTGTTTTCCATAGTAAAATATCCAATATGACTTATTAATGATGTTATTTTCTTTTGATTAGTACACAGATTCTTCAAATGATTTTAGTTAAATATGAATTTGGACAGCCAGCTTCTATGAAATGTTAAGTACACATAATTGGTAAAAGCAAATTCCTATTTCTTATGCACTAAATTTCAAGCTTACAACGGTGGAGAAACATATCCATCCACTCCTAGAATTTTTACACGTTTTGCCAATCTTTCATATTCTACTTCACTTGAGACGCCACAAATCACACACAAAATCCAAGGCAGGGGAAATCTACATATTGTTGCATTTTTCCAGTCCCAGCTGGCTTCTTCAACGTCTACACTGCGAAGCCATTCTGTTTCACTGCTTTGGCGGCCACTCCTCCATTGATGACCCCGTTTTCCTTCACTGCTTCATCAGATTTTCCACTCTCTTTCACTTCCTCTTTCTCACCATTTTCTTTCTTCTCTTGCTTTTCCTTTTCGGCCTTTGCTCGCGCTTCTTCCTCTTCTTCCAGCTCCTTTGCCGCTTTGAGCGCTTCAATCAACTTCCTCAAGCAAGTCTCCGCATCTTCGTTGTCAGACTTAGGCATCAAGTACTCTGCGACATCAGCAGGGATCATTTTGGTCTTGTCAAACAGTCCGCTAATCGTTGTGAATAGCGGGTGATCCTCAATGTCCAGATAATTCCTGGCAAGAACCTTGAATGCCTCGAAGCAGCAATACGACATCTCAATGTGCTTGTCCATCCTTCCTCTCCTTATGAGAGCAGGGTCGAGCTTGTCCACATGGTTAGTGGTGAATATGATGATTCTCTCTCCCCCACAAGCTGACCAGATACCGTCAATGAAGTTGAGAAGACCAGAGAGAGTCACCTTGCTGCCTTTCTTCTCTTCTTTCTCCATCTTCTTCGCAGGATTGTCATTTTCGTCATTGTCATCATCATCCTCATCCTTCTCCTTTTTCTTTCTTTGGCCCGTCAGATCAAGCGAGCAGTCGATGTCCTCGATCACGATAATAGACTTGCTCAAAGTTTCAATCAATAGCTTCTTCAGCTCAGTGTTGTCTTTGACCGCCGTCAACTCAAGATCGTATACATCATAGTTCAAGAAATTAGCCATGGCAGAGATCATGGTGGACTTACCGGTCCCAGGTGGACCATAGAGCAGGTAACCGCGCTTCCAGGCCTTGCCTATTTTGGTGTAGTACTCTTTCCCTTCGCTGAACTTTTTGAGATCATTCATGATATCCTGCTTCTTGTTCGGCTCCATCGCCAGAGTTTCAAACGTCGCGGGGTGCTCAAAAACCACGTGGCTCCACTTGGTTTGCTTGTAATAATGCCAATTCTGGCTAGGATTGTTTGTATAGAGCTTACGCTGCCGGTCTTTAATGGCAATCGCCTTTCCTTCGGTCAAGATGTGCTTGACATATGATTGTGTGATCAATTCCCGGTTCCTCCGGTGAAAAGTGAGCTGGTAAAACCTCTGGTCCTCCGTCTTCGGATAAAAGGAAAAGGACATGTTCTTGGGGGTGGTTTTGTTCGACGACCACCAGACTTTCACCCCCTTGAACACGTCCGTGACCTCCTCGTGGTCATCCATGCTCAGAATGAGAGACTGGGTACTATCTTTGACAGAGTCCGCCTTGAGCCGCATGGCCCGCGCAGTAGCATTCTCCTTGAGGTAGTTCTGGATGGCCGTGTAGACCTCGCTGCGCCTCAGCTTCTCCCCTGTGAACTCGGGGAACACGATCTGGATGTACGGATTGACCAAGCGCACCAGCTTGTGGGTGTACCGCTCCATATGCTGCCGGATCTGGGGAGGGATGTATTGATGGAACATGGCCCATATGAATACCAGACCGCCGATCGCAGATCCGAAGCCCGTGAGCATCTCTCCAGGAAACATGTTTATTTTTTCCTATGATGAAATTTGTGGGAAGGTCCAGTGTAGTGAATCAGTTTGAGGAAGTAGTCCTGAAACTCCTCCTGTGGCTGCTTTATTTAGGGAGAGAGAAGCTATGTTATTGGATATTCATTCTTCGGCATCAAGAAACATTTCCCAGAATTTTATTATTTGTTTATGGAAAGGGATATGATAAGATCAAAGCTAGTTACACATGACAAATGAAAGTGATTCAGATTTCGTCTTTTGGTGCCACAACTCAATAGGAAAATGCTTACTAGTTCCTTGCAGACCTCATCATTGACCCTCAATCGTGAAGACGAGATCATCCGTGAGAGTCTCTCTAGGTTCAGTGGTGGTCACTTGGAGTAGGTAGAATTGCTAGCCACCATATTAAGACTGAATAAGTCTCTTCTCGAATTGTCCAATATGGAATTGCATGAGCACATGAATGCAGGATCTGCTGACATGAGGCGGGTTAAGCTTCGGAACCGAATTCTGCACTATTTCGCGCTTTAAATGCGCCGAGCAATAAGCAAATAGAATGTTGGGAACTGTGAGATTAGTCAGGTGCTCTAAGAGCGGACTCTAATCTCATACTAGAAAGATGACTACATAAGGAAACAAAAATGGTTTCTGTTCTGACTAAGACTCTGATGTCATAGAGTGTGATGTCATATTTACAACGGGAGGCCCCCAAAACGAGGCTTCTAGGAAGAGGAGGAGCAATTACAATCTTGCAAATCTTTCTAA
The DNA here is from genome assembly GCA_031216235.1 of Syzygium jambos. NCBI lineage: Eukaryota > Viridiplantae > Streptophyta > Magnoliopsida > Myrtales > Myrtaceae > Syzygium > Syzygium jambos. The sequence goes on from CM062228.1 coordinate 19,809,663, forward strand.
CTCTAATTTATGATTAAGTGGCAGATGGTCCACGTTCTTAAGTCGATTATGGGTGCTCTTATCTATGACCAGTCACCAAACCATAGAAGTTTTGGACACTTACAGAGAAAGCACAACATTTTCCTGGAAGTTGAACGCAGAGTGTCCTGACTAGGGATACCTTCCGGTCCAAGTTAGTCGGCATGAAGCTTCTGGTTTGAAGTGGACATTGTCTCCTTATGACTAGTTAGGCGGCTTGATGTTATTAAAAGAGAAAAAATAATATCATTTTACCTGTTTAGCTTCAGCAGCTTAAGTAGCTTTATTTCTTGAAATACAGCAAAAATTTCAACATTGGCAAGATAATTTGGAATCTCCAGAAACAACAAGATCAAGCAATTGAACTAAATTGAGCCATCAAAAGCATGCGGCCCTATTGATATAGGGATTGGGGGGGGGGGGGGGCGTGGAAACTCTAGTTTTATTGATGTGGGGTTTGAATTCCACGCTCTGCAAGAGACAAAGCAAAAGTCAGAGAGAAATGAGAGTTGGAGATAGGACATACAAAAAAAATCTAAATTGAGCCAAACTTTTTTAGACACTTGTTGCCAAAGTAGTTATTCATCAACCTAATTAAAGAACCTAATATATTTAAGGTGGCCGGCTTAATTACCTTCGGATGCTATCTATTTGACTTCATGATTTAAACACTTGGAGGCAAAGAAAGAACAACCTAACTTGTGAGGGGAAAATTATCCAAAAAGTCATAAACTTATTGCATTTTTGCTAATTCAGTCTTAAATTTTTCAACTTTTCCAATTAAGTCCTAAACATTTTCATTCCTTCCCAATTGAGTCTATTCGGCCAATTTTGATCGGAAATCGCTAACGTGTATACCGGACGGCCACATGGCGCTGACGTAGACATTTTTAAATAATATTTTAATAATTAATGAATTTTTTATGCTTTTTTCTCTCTTTTTTTGTTTGTGTTCTGAAATGAAGGGTCGGTGAGGGTGGCCGGCCAACCCTTGCCGACCACGGGCGAGGGCCGCGACGCCCTTGCCGGCCAAAGCGAGGGCGCAAAAGCCCTCACCCAGAGCTGGCGAGGGCCGCGACGCCCTTGCCCAAAGCTGACGAGGGTCGCCTGCCCTAATTTCACAACCTAGAAAAGAAACAAACAAAAGGAAAAAAAAATACAAAAATACAAAAATCATACATTATTAAAATATTATTTTAAAATATCTATGTCAGTGCCATGTGGCCGTCCGGTGTCCAAATTAGCGATTTCCGGTCAAAATTGGCCAGATAGACTCAATTGGTAAGAAATGAAAAGGTTTAAGATTCAATTGGCAAAATTAAAAGATTTATGACTGAATTGGCAAAAGTACAATAGGTTTAGGTTTTTTTGGACAATTTTCCTAACCTGTGAGTCTAGCTGCCTTTAGGGCCACAAAGAAAAACTTGAAAAGGCTATTTCGGAAAGCAATGTCTTGGAAATTTCTGATCTTATTGGTAAACATTTAATTTGTTTAATTTTGTCTTTCAGCGGAGACAGTAAGAATGCATATCACTCAAACAATTTTAAGTTCACAAAAGGCCGCGGGGGCGGCCAAGGTGACCATATGGATTAAAAGCTTCGAGGAGTGTAGGGTTTTCTGGAGTATACTTAAAAAATTCTTAGGGATACTATGAGAATTTCACTTGTATTTTAGAGAAATCTTATAATTGATAGGGGTAGATTGGATCTTAACTGTTAGATCCAGAGGAGACATAGAATTGTAATTTGAGGGGATCGGTATCTGTAAGAGTCATCTCCCTTCTTTGGTAACACCTCATATCCAACACAACAAAACATATTAGAGTTTTCTCTCCTAAAACACTTCTCTCCAAAGCTTCTCTTTACGATCCGGAGTGGGCCAAGTAAGCGAGTGACCAATCGATAAGGGGTAACCCGAGCTTAAGCATCTTTAGCAAGAGGTGAACGAGTCAACAGGGTTTAAGCGTCGCACATTGCTCATGCGAAGTTAAATATATGCAAAAAAAAACAATAAATAGAGAGATACCAAAAAGAAAAAGTGAGTAATTTTTTGATCGGAGGATAACAAGCCAGGGTAGTTATTTTCTGAGTGGAGTAATTTGATTCCAAGATGATTGATAAAATTCAATTGTTTATATTTTATTATAGTCTTATGAAGGATAGTTTCTGAAGAGTAAGACGAAGGCTGCGTTTGGAAACGCTTTTGGGGAAAGTTTTTGGGGAAATGCAAAGGACTTTGAGTTGAAGGAGTTTTTTAAAATGCAAATTGCGTTTGGTAAATTGTAACTTAAAAGTCCCTTACAAAGCAACTTTAGGTAAAATAGCGTTTGGAAAAATTATACTTGCAAAGCTCTTTTTTTATTTTTTATTAAAGAAAAGTTAAAACCCTTCGCCGGAGCCGGCGAAGGGCAGGCGGCCGCCGGCGAAGGGCAGGCGGCCGCCGGCGAACAAGATCCGGTGCCGGTCGACCGTCGTCTGAGGCGGAGCGAGCTCGGGCAGCCCCGGCGACCGCCGGCAAGGGCCGCCTGGGCTCGAGCGAGCCCCCACAAGGGTCGCGAAACCCAGGCGAGGGCCGTCGGCGACCCAGATCTGACTAGGTCCGGCGCCGGGCGGCCGTCGTCTGAGGCCGAGCGAGCTCGGGCAGCCCCAGCGACCGCCGGCGAGGGCCGCCTGGGCTCGAGCGAGCCCCGACGAGGGTCACGAAACCCAGGCGAGGGCCGCCGGCGGCGCCGGACCTAGTCAGATCTGGGTCACCGACGGCCCTCGAAGGTCGTTGAGGTCGCGCGACCTCAGGCGCCCTCGCCTGGGTCGCCGGATTTGGGTCGCGCAGCCCCTCGCGGCGGTCGTGGGAGCCCAGGCGACGGTCGCTGGGTTGCGCGACCGCACCGGCCCCCCTCTGGCGGTCGCCGCCCCTCACAGCCATGCCGTCCAAGGTGCAAGCGAAGAAGACGATGAACAGTAGCAGATGAGGCTAAATCCGGAAAATCAAAAATTAGACGAGGGTAGTTTTGGAAGAAAATTTTTGTCACTTACCGGCACTGTAGCATGCCGAAAATGCTGAAATGACCAAGGCACCTCCTAGGGTGCCTTGGGCTTTTGGCCTTTTGAAGGCCAACTTTGGCTTAATGGGTCTTCAAAAAATAATTACCAAACACTAAAATTTAGCCAAAGGGACTTTGGATGCCCAAAGTCCCTTGGCAAAGTGGTTCCCAAACGGAGCCGAAATGATGCTGCATTTAGATATATAAAATACATACGACAACTACGAGACGAAAAGATGTATATTAATCTATAATATCATCTTGACATGTGTACGACATTAATTATACATTAATTTTTGTCTCAATTCGGATTGCCCTTGTGTAAACTATTTTGGAAGCAAGAGTCCCAATTCGTTTTTGCTTTCTCCTCCAGTTAATCAATTCGTAATAGCAAGAGTCCCAAACTCGTTTTCTTTCCTTCTCTAGTTAATTCTTTTTTGACTTGACCATAAAGAGAGCTTGATTGAGCCTTGCACGTCTTTGATTAACATTTTCAGGTCATGATCAATAGTGATCATATACTTTGTTTCACGAAAAAAGTAAGATATTTTCCAAATTATCCGTAATATCAATTATGAGGGTAACGAAAATTAATTTTCTTTGACAAATGGCCAAAAATTAAGAAAAGATTTTATGATTGCTGATTTTTTATGAACAAGAGGAGGTGAAAAAGGAAAAGAAAAATCATTCAAACATATTTGGGAAAACGCTTCTCTTAAGAGTTTTAAATGTCTCTTCTCATCAATGAAAGTCTCTGAAGTCTGACATGTGCATAATTTCTTATTCGTACTTCATCACTGCAGAAGTGAAATAATCAAGAGCTTATGAAACCATATATAACTAATTTATTATGTTCCTGATTATGAAATCGAAGCAACTTTTCGGGAAATCCTCTGTCGTGGTTGTGAATGAATCTTTTCCACATTGATTCCGCAGGAGTAAGTCAGCCTGCTCATTTGGTATCTAATCCTATAGTATCACTTAGATGTGAAATCGAAAACCCCTCCATTTTAGAGCAATACTAGCGTTAGTTACTATTGAATAGAAATCAAAATGGAGCATGATCAAGTGGTAATACAACGGGTTGTGGTCCCGGGGTTTCAATCCTTTTGTCTCAAGGAATATTAGCTCTCTACAAAACATTCGTTTGTATGAGGGCCGTTTGTTTGCTTGGGTAGTGAAGTATGGACAAGTTCAAAAGTTATCAAAAGAGAAAATAATATCATGTTACCCTATTAGCTTCAACAGCTTAAGTAGCTTTATTTAACAATTAAGGTTTGCCCTAAAGGCCACCTTTCTTATTTGGGAGAGGAAGGTGGAAAGTTCGATTTTCCACATTCTTAAAGGGGCTAAGAGTGTGCATATTTAGTTTCAGATGTGGATTTCGACTCCCACACTTTACAAAAAGGCAGGACAAAAATTTGAGAGTGAGTTCAGAGTTAAAGTAGAATAAACAAAAAAAATTAACTTTATTTCTGGAAACATAGAAAAAATTTCAACAGTGGCAACAATGTTTTATATCATGGTCGCAATGTTGTTAGAACAATACCGCTTTGTTGCTACACATATGGCGTGAAGTCTTGACCTAATCCCAAGTTAGTTTGTTGGTACACAATGTTGCCAAAGTAAATTGCTCAACCTAATTAAAGAACCTAAAATATTTAAGGTGGTTGGATTAATTGATTTCTAACGCCATCTATGTGATGTCATGATACAAGGTTTGGAACCAAAGAAAGAATAGTCTAATTTATAAGACCGGCCTGCTTTGGAAGCTTTGCATCTTTTGTCAGACAAAAATTTGATAAGGCTATCTCGGATAGCGATGTCCTCGGAAATTTCTGGTCATTGTTGCCGAACTTTTTATTTGTTTAAGTGTTTTTATTTTCGGTTGAAACGATAAGCAAGCATGTCACCCAAAAATTTTAATGCCACGTCTTGTCTTGTGCCTTTTTTATCTCACGTCTGTGTCACGACATGCAAGTTTACAAAACAAAAGGCCAAGGAAGTAGCCAAAATGACCAGGCATGACTTAAAGCTTTTAGGGATCTAGGATTTTTTTGGGATACTGTGGAAAATTTTTAGGGGTATTATGAGAATTTCTACTTGTATTCTAGAGCAATCTTGTAATTACTAAGTATAAATTGTATGTGTGGAGATTAAATATTCATCGTTAGATTAATGAGATATATAATTGTAATTTGAGGGGTTTGAGTATATATAAGGGTCACCCTTTTTTTCGTTTGTAACATTTCATATCCAACACAACAACAAACAAGCAGTGTACTCTCTATCCAAACACTCCTTCATATGATTTCTCTTTACAACTCAAAATGGGCCGAGTGAGTGAGCAAGCAATTGACGAGGGGAAGGCTAAGCTTAGATGACCTTCTTAAGAAGTAAACAAGTCGAAAGGAGTCTAAATGTTGAACGATTTTGATCTCAAAAATAATAACCTAAGAAAAGATTATGGTTATCTTTTGACTAAGTGAGGATAGTTATTGATTGAGTAAAGTAATTTGATTCTTGGAGGGTGGATGAAATTTAATTATTTACTTTTTGTGATTATTTTATGGAAGATACTGAAAGATATATGATAATTATCTATATTAGAGATTTTTTATTGATAGTTATGATTATTTTTGTCCCAAGTGTTAGCGATATTATATTAGAGATTTTTCAGATTTTGTTGATTATCTATATCTCTCAAGATTGCACGTATATCTCCATTAATTGTGTATATCTTGATTAATATATATTGCCTTAAAAAGTCGCCTCATAAGGCCTATAGAGACTGATGTAATCTTCATTATAATACATTGAAATAAACACAAATTTCTCAATCCTATTTTCCACTTCATTATTTCTTTAACTTTGTATCAGAACCGTCGTTCATCGGGAAATCCTTAAGTGCATCGGGTGTGATGTGCACCCCATGCACCCATAGCCCAAATAAATCAGTGCACCCCTAGCAATCAAAAGAAGCTCAACAGTGTTCACCCAAGCCTCATTCTGTCTAACCAAGAGCCACGGTGGTTGGGTTACAACATCAGTGACACGTTGCCAAGTCAAGTTTTTTTTTTTTTCACACAATAATTTTCCGACACCGCGAAGGCGCATCTTCGTACGAAAACTTTCGTTATGATATCATGTGAGATTTGGTAAGACCATAGACAACTGTTCTAAAAGTTTAAGCTGTTAGATAAAAACGTTATTTAAATATTCTAACATCGAGAATAGAAACAAAAAGACGGGTTTAATAAAATAGAAATTGAACAAACAATGGGGCCAAAACCAAAACTCTTTGGTCGACTGGAAATAGGTGCCATCACATTTAGACCCCTCCGGTTTCCTTCTTTATTTTCGGGACTTATTGCCCAAGCATATCGCAAACCCCAATACCATCATCATTCTAATCAAGCATGTTGAGTACAAATAGGGGATAATATAATTTGGTTACGCATATTAGAATAAGATATTTAAGTTTAAGCTAGCAAAACAGGTTGTTTTTCAATTTGGAGACTCAAGATATATAAGTACAAAATTTGGAGTTTTCCTTTGACATCACCAACTTCATATGTCCTCTCTTTAAATTCCACAGTCACAATTACTTTTTCTTTTTTTTCTTCAACCAAATGGAATCTTTTGAGTGTGCATAGGAGATTATGCAATAGAGTTAACCCTCCATTTGTACGGGTTTACTAATTTGTAGTTTTTTGTGATATTAATCTAATTTAATAGAGATTAAATTTGTCATAAATGTACCAATTTGGAGTTTGTGATGATTAAAAAATTAGTTTTGGATAAATTTATCATAAGTGTACCAGTTTAGAATTTTTCGTGATATTAACCCTATGCAATACGAATCATTGATGATCTCAAATGGTTTTAATTAGTATTCTTTTTCCTCCAAATGATTAATAGTCAACCATTAATTTGGACCTGACCAAAAAAAAAGCTAATAATCTGGACAGCCGGCTTCCATAAAACGTTAAATGCACATAATCGGTATAAGCAAATTCCTATTTCTTACGAAGTCGCAGTAAATTTCAAGTTTACAACAATGGAGGAAAGAATGCATCAACTCCTAGATTTTTCCCTAGTTCTTCCGATCTTTCTTTCATGTCGCAGATCACTAACAAAATACAAGGCAGAAGAAATCTACATATTATTCCATATTTCCAGTCCCAGTTGGCTTCTACGTCTTCACTGCGAAGCCATTCTCTTTCACTTCTTTGGCAGCCACTCCTCCATTAATGACCCCATTTTCCTTCACTTCTTCAACAGGTGTTCCACCATCTCTCACTTCCTTCTTTCTCACCATTTTCTTTCTTCTCTTGCTCTCCCGTTTTGGCCTTTGCTCGCACTCTTAACTTCCTTCCTCGCTTCCATCTCCTTTGCCACTTTGAGCTCAAGCCAGTCTCCTAATTCCAATCACCACAACTATATCTCCTAAGATATTTCCTATACACCCCAACAGACAAGATAGTAGTACACACCAAGTCCACAAACAGAATCAGAAACTCGCTCACTAAAACCAATACGAACTGCAAAGCATATAACGGAACATATCATCCTTGTCGTCATCAACACATCTGTAGATGCGACCCAGGTTACCTTCGAACAAAATTTAGGATTGGTCTTCGCTGCAGTCGGACACGCCGCCGACTCTTAGGACATGGCAGAAAAAGTCGCTAGTCCTGCTAATGTTGGAGAGAGAGAGAGAGAGAGAGAGAGGAGTCGGTGAGCTATTGCGCTGGATTCGCTGCCTCGTGACCGACGCGTTCACTGCTAACGGCGAGTGGCTCCTTCATGGCGGTGGACGCGGGAGGAGGAGGAGGCGGACAGAGAGCGTGATCAGTAGAGTTCCTGTAATATTTTGGCCCAAAATATTAAATAAACAGCTCAAAGCCCAATTAACTTCTAACAGCTACACCCATTACCTTACCTTACCAAGCCTTAGCCCATGTAATCCCCTCTCAATTCTCCTTCATCAGGTGCACGGGCAACGTAAAAGGGAAAAGAAACTTAAGCGGCGACAATAACAAGAAGGGTAAAGAGAGGAGAGAGAAATTTTCGCGCGAACACAACTCGGACACCCAGCAAACCGAATCAACTTTGAATTGCAATGCTCGATAAGTATTTGAATCCTCTGTTTGTCTAATCGGAGTAACTCTCGGAGTTAATTTATAAATTTGTAGTTATGTGAATATTGAACTGCGAGGTTCGAATGATGAGTTATTAAGCCGTGGACTTACATGGAATGATAGTTTAGGGCGTTATGAAGACGTAGAGTATGACAAAAATAAATTTCGAAGTACAATTGGTCAGAAATTTTTTTTGAAGTCTTGTGTGCGAGTTACACGTAATGGACAATACGCGTAATGGACAAAAATGAGTGCTCGCTATGAATGAGTTTCTTCATCAATGTGTAAGAGTCGATTGATCGATGAATAAGCATAGTCTAGTTGAGTCGTTATTTAAATAGAGTTTTTACTTGGTTTTCATATCGCTTTTCGATTAATTGATAGGAATACTAGTTAGTCAGTTCGAGTAACATTCGTAAGTTCGTTTTTAGCTATCCCAGGTGGGTGTCACTTATCTTTTTTTTTGGTTTTGTAAAACTTATGTCTTGAAGTGATAGAAAGATGAAGTATGAGTTAAAGAGCCATGACATGTTTGATATTTCTTTGAAAAGGAAAAGTGATGTTTATAGCATATTTGATACATAATTTCGGATCGGGCATTTTCTACCTTATTTTTTATTTGAAGTGGTTTAAGTTTATGGAAGGAATTATGAAAGATTATTCATACTAATTTGATAAATGTTTTATGAAATGTATCCGACTTGATAAACTAAACTATAAAAGGTTATTTGATTCGGATTGTGACCTTGACTTATGAGATTGGGTTGTGGATTTGAATTTGTGGGTTATTGGAGAATAATATTAGCATATTATGCTCATGTCTCTATCATTAGAACCCCTTTTTTTTTGTCGAAAGATTAGAATCCATTGAGGTGGTAAGTGTGCAAAATGTCCTTCTCGGTGAACCACATGATAATATAGATGGAGACCTAGCTAAGAGGGGAAACTCGATCACCTTTGTCACTGACGTTAAGTGTGACCATAGTTAGATACCGAGCATTAGAGTAGTCGATGAAATGAACCATTAATGTTTGATTTGATAGAGATTAGTTAATGAAATGGACCATGAATGGTTGATTTGTTATTGTTGATTGATTTGATATATAAAAAGTTCTATTGTGAAAAGATAAAAATCATTTTTTATATTTATACTATATTTAGAATTGATGAGTTATGATATCGGTTTATAAAGATATATAGTGTATGTTTGATTTACTTAGAAGGATGTACTACTCACTACGTGGTGATTACTTATTCCATTCGGTTTACTTGCTTTTCGAGTTCTTTAACTAGCCGCAAGTAAGAAAATAATGTTTATCATATCAACATAACATTTCGTTAGTAAGATTTTTTTTTTTTTGAGTTGTATATGGCTTAAATGAATTTCTGAGTTGGTTGTTAGTCGAACATGTATGCATTCTTTTTTATGAATTATAGAAAATTTGATCCTATAACTACATAACTCTTTTATCAAATATAATAAAATATATATATCGATAACGGATTGATGATGGTTATGTTTAAGGTTACATCCTTTGGGTGGAAGAACAACTATGTTATTGCCCCTGTTCTTGTAGAGTTGGGGGTGTGACAGTCCTGGTGAGAATTGCTTCTAGGTCCTTGAGAGAGGAGGCAGAGGAGAAATGAGGACGAAGGAGAGGAGGAAGGTGTACCAAAGAGAGACAGTCCAGCTGATTGTGACCGAAGCGTTGAGTAAGTCGGACCTTACACCGGATTCAAAGACAATCACATTTTAGACCCGTCCAATTTCCTTCTTGATTTTCGAGACTTAATTTCCCAAGCATATTACAAGCTACTATAACATGGTCATCCTAATCAAACGCATTTAAAAAGAAAAGGTGCCAACATCATTTGGTTACATATATTGGAACATGTTATCTAAGTTTAACTCAAAATTCAAAAGAAATTACAAAATACTTTAGGTCTTTTTTTGTTAATATTGCCGACGGATCATGTTCCCCTTCGAATTCCATTAGCTTCTTTTATTTGCTTCGACTAGAACGAAATTTCATCTTTTGTGTTTTCATAGCAAACTATCCAATATGACTTATTAATTACATTCTTTTGCTGGGTACATATATTCTTCAAATGATTATATAGTTATATATGAATTTGGACAGCCAGCTTCTATGAAATGTTAGGTACACATAAATTGTAAAAGCAAATTTCTATTTCTATGCACTAAATTTCAAAGCTTACAACGGTGGAGAAACATATACATCCACTCCTAGAATTTTCACACGTTTTGCCAATCTTTCATATTCTGCATCTCTTGAGATGCAACAAATCACACACAAAAAACAAGGCAGAAGAAATCTGCATATAATTGCATTTTTCCAGTCCCAGCTGGCTTCTTCAACGTCCACACTGCGAAGCCATTCTGTTTCACTTCTTTGTCAGCCGCTCCTCCATTGATGACCCCATTTTCCTCCACTGCTTTATCAGATTTTCCACTCTCTTTCACGTCCTCTTTCTCACCAATTTCTTTCTTCTCTTGCTCTTCCTTTTTGGCCTTTGCTTGCACTTCTTCCTCGGCTTTGTTCCTCGCTTCCAGCTCCTTTGCCGCTTTGAGCGCTTCTATCAAGCTCCTCAAGCCAGTCTCCACATCCTCGTTGTCGGACTTAGGCATCATGTTCTCTGCAACATCGACGGGGTAATTTTGGTCTCGTCGAACAGTCTGCTAATGGTTGGGAATAGCGGATGATAGTCAATGTCCAAGTAATTCTTTGCAAGAACTTTGAATGCCTCAAAGCAGCAATACGACACTTCAATGTGCTTGTCCATCCTTCCTCTCCTTATGAGAGCAGGGTCGAGCTTGTCCACATGGTTGGTGGTGAATATGATGATTCTCTCTCCCCCACAAGCTGACCAGATACCGTCAATGAAGTTGAGAAGACCAGAGTGTCACCTTGCTGCCTTTCTTCTCTTCTTTCTCCATCTTCTTCACGGGATTGTCATTGTCATCATTGTCGTCATCATCCTCATCCTTCTTCCTTTTCTTTCTTTGGCCCGTCAGATCAAGCGAGCAATCGATGTCCTTGATCACGATAATAGACTTGCTCGAAGTTTCAATCAATAGCTTCTTCAGCTTGGTGTTGTCTTTGACCGCCGTCAAATCAAGATCGTATACATCGTAGTTCAAGAAATTAGCCATGGCAGAGATCATGGTGGACTTACCTGTCCCAGGTGGACCATAGAGCAGTTAACCACGCTTCCAAGCTTTGCCTACTTTAGTGTAATACTCTTTCCCTTCGCTGAACTTTTTGAGATCATTCATGATGTCCTGCTTCTTGTTCGGCTCCATTGCCAGAGTCCCAAACGTAGCCGTGTGCTCAAAAACCACATGGCTCCACTTGGTTCACTTGTATCCTTACCAATTCTGGCTAGGATTGTTTGTATAGAGCTTTCTTTGCCGGTTTTTAATGGCAATCGCCTTTCCTTCAGTCAAGATGTGCTTGACATAAGATTTTGTGATCAATTCCCGGTGCCTCCGGTGAAATGTGAGCCGGTAAAACTCCAGTCCTCGGTTATCGGATAGAAAGGAAGGGACATGTTCTTGGGGGTGGTTTTGTTCGACAACCACCAGACCTTTACCCCCTTGAACATGTCGGCGACCTCCTCGTCATCCATGCTCAGTATGAGAGACTGGCTACTATCTTTGACAGAGTCCGCCTTGAGCCGCTTGGTGCGCACAGTGGCGTACTCCTTGAGGTAGTTCTGGATGGCTGTGTAGGCCTCGCTACACTTCAGCTTCTCCCCTGAAAAATCAGGGAACACGATCTGAATGTACGGACAGACCAAGCTCATCAGCTTGCGGGTGTACCGCTCCACATGCTGCCGGAGCTGGGGAGGGATGTATTGCTGGAACATGGCCCATATGTTTAGCAGACCACCGATTGCAGATCCGAAGCCTGCGAACATCTCTCCAGGAAACATGTCTTCTTTCTCCCTTAATGAAATTTGTGGGAAGGTCCAGTGTGGTGAATTAGTTTGAGGAAGCAGTCCTGAAACAACTCCTGTTGCAGCTTTATACAGGGATAGAGAAGCTATGTAATTAGATATTCATTCTTGGGCATCAAGAAACAATTCCCAAAGATTTCCGTAGATGAAGCACTTCATTTTTGGAAACCAAGATTTGATTATATAGACGACCATATCTACAAGGATTCTAATTTGTTGACTTCAACAGTTACCCAATCTTCTCAACAATTATCAACAGTTAAATTGGAGATTGATCCTCTTGAAAATTGTCCAACAAGAAGTTTGGATGATGAGTATAAAAGAAAACCGAGGCTACAAAGAAAAAGAGAGATCAAGTATTCATAATTCCATATTTCGAGAGAGCTTCACATCTTTTTAATTGTCTTCTGAGAGCTTCAAATTTGTGCTCTTCGAGAGTGTTGGCAGCGTAAAAGTTTGCGTTTAGGTGCGAGATCGTGAGATCTATCGGCTTGGATATAAGCAACATTCACAACTATAATTTCTCAATACTCGACTAGTAAAATCCAGCCAGGCTCTCGACTGAGAAAGTTGACGTAGGCTTATACTAAATCGAATCACTATAAACTCTAAGTGCTTTGTTTCCTATCTCTCTCTACTCATATTCATTGCTCTGCATTGCTTTGATTGATGCAATCTAACTTGCTCATATTAAACCTCTAGTTTACCTTGTCACACTTATCTCACTTGACACTTTTAACTCTACATTTATTTGTCCAAAATCACCTATTCACCCTCTTTAGGTGATACTCCTAGCCACTTCACACTCCAGTCTCGTCAACACTGTCTCATCATCTCATCTCTCTCTGTCTCGCCGACGTTGCCTCGTCTCATCCCTATCTCTCGGTCTTGCTCGCTACCTTGCCTTAGCCACGCATTCTCTTTGCTTTCTCTCTGTCGATTTCATTGTCAATTTCTTCGTGCGTAGCCATGGGCAAAAGGCCAGGCAAAGGAGCGTCAGAGGCGAGCTCGGGCAAAGGGCTCGGCGAGATCTGAGGCAAATTTGTTGAGAGCGTGAGGGAGGAGAGCGAGGAGGGCGTGCAAACAGAGCTTCGCCATGGGAGGCATTGACGAAGCTGAAGATCCCGAGCTTGATGATGAGCAAAGCAGTGGATCTTCGTAGTAGAAACACAATGTGATTACATGGAGAGTTTAGTTTAATATGAGAAACAGAGGATGCAAATTTGAGGAAGTGGGGATGAAAAAAATGAAACAAAAAAAATAAATGGAGGTCAGATTCGGGTTGACCCTTGCACTGGCCCAAATAAGGGATCAACAGGGTTGGATCTTGATTTCAAAAATTCGGAACCAGCCTTGACAGGTCAGTTCCAGGTCACAAGTCTGGAACCTAGTAGACAGAGAAAATAAGTTTTACCATTAAATCAATATAAGATATACGGTTATGATTTGAGGGCTCGTGTATATACAAAGACCACTTACCCACGTATGCAACGTCTCATATTCAATACAACAAATAAGCAATAGTGCATTCTCTTTCAAAATGCTCTTCTTTGGAGATTTTCTTTAGGACCTAGAATAAGCCCAGCGAGCAAGCGAGCGATGGACTGTTCTCAACTTAGGCGACTCTAGTAAAAGGTGAACAAATTGAAAGGAGCTTAAGTACCGTACAATCTCGATCTCAAGAACATGTGGGTAAAGTCGAATGTCCATGTAAAAAACGAAAACAAAAGAAAGATGCCTAAAAAATGATAGATGGCTATGTTTAACCGAAGCAAATATGCGAGTATAGTTATTTATTATATGGAGTAATTTGATTCTTGGAGGGTTGATGGAATTTTAATTATTTTTACTTTTTACTATTAATATTTAAAGCATAGATATGAACGATTGAAAAGTACAAGGAAAGGAAAGGATGTTTTGATTTAACTATATAAAAAATAAAGGAGCTTATTAATCTATAATATCGTGTCGACATAAGTATGACAACGGATATGCATTGATTATTATCTCACTCGGCACTGCTCTTGCAGAACAACCATTCGAGTCTTCGGCTCAGAATTCCCACGCTTATACTCGTCAGGACTGCCAATTGTTTTGCAAAAAAATAAAGATTATGCACGAATAGGTTAGAAGATAAATGACATAATTTTTTTGACTTATTATCCGAATATTAAGACGAGGTTTTCAGATTGCCGATTTTTTACTATGTAAAGAAAAGAAAAATTATTCAAAAAAATTATTTAGGAAGACATATCTGCTCGGAGTTTTGAATCTTTCTTCGACCATTTGTGTTGTCTTCCATATTCATAATTCATTACTGCCGAAGTGAAACAATCAATAGATCACCATTTACCACCCAAAAATGATAATCTTGTCTTCTTTTTATAGAGATTAAAGTCAAAAACACGATAGGATTTTCAGCTCATGTTTTTTTTTAATCGGAATAAGCGTATATTGCCTTCCAAAACAGCGCTTGTAAATCACAGAGCCATTACTGACTCATATCCAACAAATGACAAGAAAAATCAGGACAAGAAAGCAAGAAATTCAGAGAGATCAGGGTATTGGTTAAGGGTAATCAGTCACGGTTTAATCAGAAACACGGACCAAATTGATAGTACTCATCACATCTCTGCTGCTGTGACGAAACAAGAACGAAGAAGAAAACCCAGTAAAAAACGAGAAAGAAGAAAGCAGAGGAAGGTTTAAACATGGAAGATGAGGCAATCATCAGAGACTTAAATACTGGGAATCACGGGGCTGCAGCCCTTCATATTGTTGCAGTTTTCTCGCATCACTTGATCGCAGCAGATTCGACTGGACAACCAAAAAAATGAAAAGCTTCAAAAGACGATGGATTTGAATGCACAAGACGAGATGGTGCCTGCACCACGCGGAGGAAGAGAAGAGGAAGAGGAGGACCCTCTGAGCCCGTTTCTATAGATGGAACAGATGGGGTGCTCGTGCAGGAAATCCTAGATGGTACCGCCGCCGCAACTGGCGTGGTTATGATTGATGGGCCTTTTCTCCTTTGACTATCATCCTAAGGAAAGCCAGTAAAGATGAGTAGTTATGTGTTCTTCAGAAAGAACTTGGCCTTGAGATCGAGAAAATTTGTGGATAAACGACTCATTAGAGAGATCATCAGAGGACAAGCCAGAGAAATATGAGCATTGACCTGTCTCTGGTATGATACAAACATCGATGCCAAAAGGAGGAAGCCCTGTGATTAAAAACATCCAAAAGAGTAAATGTGAAATTTCATCTTTTGTATTTTCATAGTGGATTATGCAATATGAATCATTGATGATCTCAAGTGGTTTTACTTAGCATTTTGTTTTCTCCAAATGATTATTGTTAAATATGAATTTGGAAAGCCAGCTTCTGTGAAATGTTAGAGACACATGATTGGTAAAGACAAATTCCTATTTCTTACTAAAGAATGCACTAAATTTCAAGATTTCAAACCATCAACTCCTAGAATTTCCACACGTTTTGCCAATCTTTCATATTCAACATATTTTGAGAAGTCACACATCACACGGAAAATACGACGCAGAAGTAGTCCAATATTATTCCATTATTCCAGTCTCAGCAGGCTTCAACATCTAAGCTGCGAAGCCATTCTCTTTCACTTCTTTGGCAGCCACTCCTCCACTGATGACCCCATTTTCCTTCACTTCTTTATCAGATATTCCGCTCTCTCACTTCCTCCTTCTCACCATTTAATTTCTTCTCTTGCTCTTCCTTCTCGGCCTTTGCTCGCGCTGCTTCCTCGGCTTCCTTCCTCGCTTCCAGCTCCTTTGCGGCTTTGAGACCTTCAATCAAGTTCCTCAAGCCAGTCTCCGCATCTTCGTTGTCGGACTTAGGCATCAAGTACTCTGCAACATCGGCGGGAGTAATTTTGGTCTCGTCGAACAGTCCGCTAATCATTGGGAATAGAGGGTGATACTCAATATCCAAGTAATTCCTGGCAAGAACCTCGAATGCTTCGAAGCAGCAATATGACAACTTAATGTGCTTGTCCATCCTTCCTCTCCTTATGAGAGCAGGGTCGAGCTTGTCCACATAGTTGGTGGTGAATATGATGATTCTCTCTCCCCCACAAGCTGACCAGATACCATCAATGAAGTTGAGAAGACCAGATAGAGTCACCTTGCTACCTTTCTTCTCCTCTTTCGCAATCTTCTTTGTGGGATTGTCTTTTTCGTCGCCATTGTCATCCCCGTCCTTCTCCTTTTTCTTTCTCTGGCCCGTCAGATCAATCGAGCAATCAATGTCCTCGATCACGATGATAGACTTGCCGGAAGTTTCAATTAATAGCTTCCTCAGCTCGGAATTGTCTTTGACCGCCGTCAACTCAAGATCGTACACGTCGTAGTTCAAGAAATTAGCCATGGCAGCAATCATGGTGGACTTACCAGTCCCAGGTGGACCGTAGAGCAGGTAACCGCGCTTCCAGGCCTTGCCAACTTTGGTGTAGTACTCTTTCCCTTTGCTGAACCTTTTGAGATCATTCATGATTTCCTGCTTCTTGTTTGGCTCCATCGCCAGAGTTTCGAACGTCGCGGGGTGCTCAAAAACCACATGGCTCCACTTGTTTTGCTTGTATCCATACCAATTATCACTAGGATTGTTTGTATATAGCTTACGCTGCCGGTTTTTAATGGCAATCGCCTTCCCTTCGGTCAAGATGTGCTTGACATATGATTGTGTGATCAATTCCCTGTGCCGCTGGTGAACTGTAAGCCGGTAAAACCTATGGTCCTCGGTCTTCGGATAAAAGGAAAAGGACATGTTCTTGGGGGTGGTTTTGTTCGACGACCACCAGACCTTCACCCCCTTGAACATGTCAGTGACCTCCTCATGGTCGTCCATGCTCAGAATGAGAGCCTGGCTACTATCTTTGACAGAGTCCGCCCTGAGCCGCTTGGCCCCTGCAGTGGCGTTCTCCATGAGGTAGTTCTGGATGGCCGTGTAGGCCTCGCTGCTCTTCAGCTTCTCCCCCGCAAACTCGGGGAACACGATCTGAATGTACGGATTGACCAAGCTCACCAACTTGTAGGTGTACTGCTCCAAGTGCTGCCAGAGCTGGGGAGGGATGTATTGCTGGAACATGGCCCATATGACTGCCAGACCGCCGATCACAGATCCAAAGTGCATCAGCATCTCTCCAGGAAACATGTTAGGAAACATGTTTTTTTCCCTCTAATGAAATTTGTGCGGAGGTCCAGTGGAGTGAATTAGTTTAAGTAGTTCAGAAACTCCTCTTGTTTCTGTTTTATACACAGCGAGAGAAGCTATGAATGGGCATCGAGAACAAATTCCCAGAAGTTTCTTATTTATCTATGGGATGATAGCATGATGTGAGTAAAGCACATGCAAAATAAAAGTCATTCAGATTTCTCTTTTTTTGGCGCCACGCCAACTCACTAGGAAAATACTCGGCAGGTCCGTGGAGACTTCATTATTGACCCTCAAAACTTTCTGTTTTTTTTGGTCTTGTTTATAGACGAACTGTCACTGATCATGAAAATGAGATCAACCATGAGAGATCATCAGAGGACGAGCCAGAGAAATATGAGCATTGAGCTGTCTCCAGTATGATACAAACATCGATACCAAAAGGAGGAAGCCCTGTGATTAAAAACATCCAAAAGAGTAAATGTGAAATTTCATCTTTTGCATTTTCAAAGTGGATTATGCAATATGAATCATTGATGATCTCAAGTGGTTTTACTTAGCATTTTGTTTTCTCCAAACGATTATTGTTAAATATGAATTTGGAAAGCCAGCTTCCGTGAAATGTTAGAGACACATAATTGGTAAAGACAAATTCCTATTTCTTACTAAAGAATGCACTAAATTTCAAGATTGCAAACCATCAAATCCTAGAATTTCTTCACGTTTTGCCAATCTTTCATATTCTACATATCTTGAGATCTCACAAATCACACAGAAAATACGACGCAGAAGTAGTCTACATATTATTTCATTATTCCAGTCTCAGCAGGCTTCGACATCTAAGCTGCGAAGCCATTTTCTTTCACTTCTTTGGCAGCCACTCCTCCATTGATGACCCCATTTTCCTTCACTTCTTTGTCAGATATTCCGCTCTCTTTCACGTCCTCCTTCTCACCATTTTCTTTCTCCTCTTGCTCTTCCTTCTCGGCCTTTGCTCGTGCTGCTTCCTCGGCTTCCTTCCTCGCTTCCAGCTCCTTTGCGGCTTTGAGCCCTTCAATCAAGTTCCTCAAGCCAGTCTCCACATCTTCATTGTCGGACTTAGGCATCAAGTTCTCTGCGACATCGGCGGGAGTAATTTTGGTCTCGTCGAACAGTCCGCTAATAGTTGGGAATAGAGGGTGATACTCAATATCCAAGTAATTCCTGGCAAGAACCTTGAATGCTTCGAAGGAGCAATATGACATCTCAATGTGCTTGTCCATCCTTCCTCTCCTTATGAGAGCAGGGTCGAGCTTGTCCACATAGTTGGTGGTGAATATGATGATTCTCTCTCCCCCACAAGCTGACCAGATACCATCAATGAAGTTGAGAAGACCAGATAGAGTCACCTTGCTACCTTTCTTCTCCTCTTTCGTGATCTTCTTTGTGGGATTGTCTTTTTCGTCGCCATTGTCATCCTCGTCCTTCTCCTTTTTCTTTCTCTGGCCCGTTAGATCAATCGAGCAATCAATGTCCTCGATCACAATGATAGACTTGCCCGAAGTTTCAATTAATAGCTTCCTCAGCTCGGAGTTGTCTTTGACCGCCGTCAACTCAAGATCATACACATCGTAGTTCAAGAAATTAGCCATGGCAGCGATCATGGTGGACTTACCAGTCCCAGGTGGACCGTAGAGCAGGTAACCGCGCTTCCAGGCCTTGCCTACTTTGGTGTAGTACTCCTTCCCTTTGCTGAACTTTTTGAGATCATTCATGATTTCCTGCTTCTTGTTTGGCTCCATCGCCAGAGTTTCGAACGTTGCAGGGTGCTCAAAAACCACATGGCTCCACTTGGTTTGCTTGTAATAATACCAATTATCGCTAGGATTGTTTGTATAGAGCTTACGCTGCCGGTTTTTAATGGCAATCGCCTTCCCTTCGGTCAAGATGTGCTTGACATATGATTGTGTGATCAATTCCCTGTGCCGCTGGTGAACTGTAAGCCGGTAAAACCTATGGTCCTCGGTCTTCGGATAAAAGGAAAAGGACATGTTCTTGGGGGTGGTTTTGTTCGACGACCACCAGACCTTCACCCCCTTGAACATGTCAGTGACCTCCTCATGGTCGTCCATGCTCAGAATGAGAGCCTGGCTACTATCTTTGACAGAGTCCGCCCTGAGCCGCTTGGCCCCTGCAGCGGCGTTCTCCATGAGGTAGTTCTGGATGGCCGTGTAGGCCTCGCTGCTCTTCAGCTTCTCCCCCGCAAACTCGGGGAACACGATCTGAATGTACGGATTGACCAAGCTCACCAACTTGTAGGTGTACTGCTCCAAGTGCTGCCAGAGCTGGGGAGGGATGTATTGCTGGAACATGGCCCATATGACTGCCAGACCGCCGATCACAGATCCAAAGTGCATCAGCATCTCTCCAGGAAACATGTTAGGAAACATGTTTTTTTCCCTCTAATGAAATTTGTGCGGAGGTCCAGTGGAGTGAATTAGTTTAAGTAGTTCAGAAACTCCTCTTGTTTCTGTTTTATACACAGCGAGAGAAGCTATGAATGGGCATCGAGAACAAATTCCCAGAAGTTTCTTATTTATCTATGGGATGATAGCATGATGTGAGTAAAGCACATGCAAAATAAAAGTCATTCAGATTTCTCTTTTTTTGGCGCCACGCCAACTCACTAGGAAAATACTCGGCAGGTCCGTGGAGACTTCATTATTGACCCTCAAAACTTTCTGTTTTTTTTGGTCTTGTTTATAGACGAACTGTCACTGATCATGAAAATGAGATCAACCATGAGAGTCTCCCTAGGTTCAGTGGTTAATTGGAGGTGGTAGAAGTGCTAACCACCATTAAAGGACTGAATGAGTCTCTTCTCCACTTTTTTCAATATGGAATTGTATGAGCAATTATATATCAATTCATGATCAGCCGACATGATGCGGGTCAAGCTTTGGAACGGAATGTTGCACTCTTCGAGCTCTAAAAGTGCTGTGCAAAAGTAGAACATCGGGCCGGTGGGAACGGTGGGATTAGTCAGGGGTTGCCGCAGGAGGTTCAAGCACTAATCTATTGATACAGAAACCATGCATGAAAAATGAGAATGGTTTCGGTTCTCTGACTGTGACTCTGATGTCATGACATATGTTATCATCTTACAGCGGGAGGCCCCAAAAGGAAGCTTCAACGAATGCATAGATCTTTGAAAAGGCAAAAGATAGGTATTTTGTTGACCAAGACGCAACCAGAAGAAAACACAAGTGCACTGGCAAATGGTTCCCGTTCTAGATCGAGAATGATTGCCCCTCTTGTCTGCCACCAATCACCCAGCCATAGAACGTTCAATTCGGGGAGAAAAGTCAACATTTTACTGGTAGCTTCTTGATTTGAGGTGTGTACTGACTTGAGATACCCTCGTGTCCAAGTTAACTTGTGTATGAAGATATTCTTTGTTTGAAGCTGACATTGTCTTCAAGAATTCATCGAAGGCAAGCGCGTGCTTGTGGAACTTGGTGCAGTCAAAGGAGAGAATAATCTCATTATCACACCTTTTCTTGGCTGCAGCTGCTTAAGTAGCTTCAGCACAGCTTTGTTGCTAATGCATATGGCACGAAGTCTCGACCTAATCCTGAGTTGTGGGTAGACTCGTTGCCAAAGCAATTGCTCATCACCCTAATTAAAGAACCTAAAAATATTTAAGGTGGTTGGATTAATGAACTCCTAAGGTCTGTCTATGTGATGTCATTGTCATCACGAGAAAAGTGGAAAAAGTGTCAGAAAAGTCCTAAACCTATTGTATTTATGCTAATTTAGTCATAAACCTTTTTTTTGTGTCAATTTAGTCATAAACCTTTTATCTTTGTGCCAATTCAGTCCTTCCGGTTAATTTTGACCGGATTTTGCTGACATAGATGCTCGTCGGCTTACATGGCACCGTCGTTGATGACATGGACAACTTTTAATAATATTTTAATAATTTTCGAAATTTTTTAATTTTTTAAATATTTAGTTTCTTTTTTCCTTTTCTTTTTTTTTATTTTTGTTATTTTCCTTTATTCTTCCTCCAACTGGTCACCGGTCTAGTGATCGGCTGGAGAGGCTAGGGTCGGCCAAGGGCAAGCCCCGTCGACCATTGTCGAGGCTCGCCAACGATAATGACGACAAGCCTTGCCTAACCGCTGGCGAGACTTGCTGGCCTTCGACTTTGTGGCCTCTACTAGCTGCTGGGCGAGGGCTCAAGCCTTCGCCAGTGGTCGCAAGGTCGTAGGCGAACCTCACCAGCGGCTGGGCGAAGCTTGCCATCGCCATTGCTGGCAAGGGTGAGCCTCGCCAGCAGCCCGCGGGGCTCACCGACCCTAGCCTCCAGCTGATCGTCAGACCAGAGGAAGAAGAAAGGAAAAGAAATAAAAAAAGAAAAGAAAAAATTCAAAAAAGATTAAAATTTTCGAAAAATATTAAAATATTATTAAAAGTTGTTCACGTCCACATCAACAAAATACAATCAAAATTAGCTGGAAGGACTAAATTAGGACAAAGACAAAAGGTTTAGGACTGAATTGAGATAAAGACAAAAGGTTTAGGACTAAATTGGCACCAAAAAAAGATTTAGGGCTAAATTGATAATAATACAAAAAAATTTAGGACTTTTCAACACGTTCTCCCCGAGAAAAGTTGAGAAGGATATCTGCGAAAGCCATATCCACGGAAATATGTGGTCATTATTGGTAAGCAAAGAGAAAAGTATGCAGCAAATAGAAAAGTATGCATATCAGCCAAAAAATCGGCTGCCATCGTTTTCTCATGTATACTGTTTAGCACGCGGACATGTCTCGAATAGCACGAGGAAGGCTTTTACAAGGCATGAAAGGCCGAGGAAGTGGCCAAGATGACTAGCTGCTGTTCTAGAGTTCTTTTTTTTATGTATTATAGAATATTGTTAGGGGTATTATGAGTACTTTCACTTGTATTTTAGAGAAACTTTGTAATTAATAAGAGTAGATTATAGATGGGGAGATTGGATCTCCATCCTTAGATCAATGGGAGGCCCATGTATATAGAGGGATTGCCTCCTCATCATTTGTAGGATCTTATATTCAACACAACAAAAGGTAATAGAGTGTTTTGTCCTAAAAACACTTGTCTCTAGAATTTCTCTTTACGAATTAGAGTGGGCTAAGTGAGAGATTTGAGTAACTGACGAGAGAAATGCCGAGCTTAGGAGACTCTAATAAAAGGTGAACAAATCAAAGAAAGTCTAAGTATCACGCGGTGATGATGTCAAGAGTCAACTCGTGACACGTATACAAAGATATACGTATAATATTGAATAGAGATATACCTAAAAAAAACAAATTATATAAGAAATAAGTGAGACTAGTTATTTTCTGAGTGGGGCAATTTGATTCCTGTATGGTGGATAGGATTTAATTGTTTAGTTCTTATAAGTGCCATGAAGGATAGTTTTGGAAATTGAAAAGTAAGACAAAATGAGGTGAATATATAAAAATAGTATATTAATCAATAATATCATGTGGACTTGAGTAATTGAGTATGACATTAGATATGCGTTCTTTTTTTCCTCCCTCATAACTGCTTCTTTATAACAATTTTCGAAGCAAGAGTCCCAACTCGTTTTTTTCTTTTTTCTTATAATAAATCAATCTCCTTTAGTGTCAATATGTCGATAAACGAATTGCCTCCTACTTAGACCTATCAAAATGGGTCATAAACCCATTTCTTAACCCATATATTAGTAAATAGATCATAAATTGGTTGGTTATATTTAATAAATGGGTCATAAATAGGTAGAAGTCTTATATTGATGTTAAATGGGTCGTAAATGGGTTGTAAATAGGTCATAAATGAGTTTATAACTAATTTAAACTCAACACATCTTTCTTGCCCTCACTCAATCTTGCACTCACTCACTCTGCACTCTCATTTCAGCTTAGGTATGAATTTTTCTATATTTAACTAAATATGGAAGTATTTTAACAATATGGGTCTGATCGGGTATGGGTTGGGTATGGATTGGGTCAGGTATGGGTCAAGAAAATTGCATTGCGCATAAATGGGTCATAAACGGGTTAATGGGTCAATTTGGGTCAAACCATTTGTGACCCGACCCATACCCGACCCAACCCACCCATTTGACAGGTCTACTCCCACTCCAATTTTTTCTTTTCTTTTTTGGTTTCAAAACGATTGCTTTCGATCCTTCAACTAGCATTTTTGGAACAACAAAGAAGCGCCTTTGCACAAAGGATAGCCCAAAAGGGTTGAGATGGGCCTTAAGTTCTTTGGGCCATGGCAACCCAATCAGCTGACTGACCTCGCAATAGCAGTGAGCAACTCGGACTTCATGGAAATGGGCCAGACGCGATCAGCAATGAGGGCCCGTAATTCCCACCTAGGTTGATAAATACTCGAGAGAAGGCCTATCGATGATAAGCTATCGGTTTTCCAAGCACACCTGTATGGGGTGAACATGGTTCTTAAGTAGAATCTAAAATTTGAGAACCGGATTAGTGGAACTTGTCAGTTCCGAGTTCCAAAGTCTATAAGATAGGTTCAAAGTTCCAAAAATTGAGGAACTTATACCGACGGCCTAGAATAAGTTTTTTGTGTTTTTCTAGATCTATATTTTCGCACGATTTTGCAATATTCCATTACATTCGATGATGAGTATATAATTTGGAACAATTAGTCTAAGCTTCCATTTTATGACTAAGGCTTTTTCTTTGTTAATGTTTTCATATTTTTTGTATGTCTAAATATAAGTTGTGGTCAGTAGATTGTAACAACAATTGATGATCATTAAATACAATGATTCATTGCAATCGTTCAATTAATAATACAATTGAAATTTGGATAGACCCTGCAACCTATAATAAGGTAGGTTGTAGGTTTCATAGTATGTAAGGTAAGTTTTAAGTTTCAAAAAATGAAGAACATATTCCGATAGGTAGATTTTAGGTTTTAAGTGGAACATATACGAAATCTGAAACTACCCTGCACATGTAGATCAATTTGACTTTGAAGTACTTCTCCAAGTCTCCGGCAAAGCTAGAGCTTCGGTGCGAATGTCAGAGGAAACTCGAACACGACGTGCAAAGCCATCTACCAAGCTTCCCGAAGAATCTTGACGGACCTTCCATTGTCCCTTCAGCAAGCGATTCGTCAAAGTTTATCTTCAGAGACCCTCTCTTCGGTGGACTCCATACAGACGGTAAGTCGCCTCGTTCATCAGCTGAAGTTTTCTTTATTGGATGCCTTTTCTTAAGAATCTAGTTCTGGGCGAGGGTTATCTCACTAGTCATTGCTGGATTTGAGTGCACTAGGCAGGATACAAAATTGTTTCATGCTTTCCATAAATTCCACAGAATAACCGTAATCAATTCCTGGGAAGGAAAGCTCAAATTGGGTCTTTTAGATTGCAACAACCATTCCTCTATTTTGGTGATCTCTCCGATCGAGATATCGATTTGTATTAGGGAGTCTGACCGAACTTCCTCTGTCCAGTGACACTAAAGCAATATGTGCTCCATTGTTTATGGGAATTTTTGGCATAGAGGGCAGATCGATTCAGGTATGACTCTCCGTTTAGTTGGATTTTCTCTCGTAGGCAAGGCACCTTGGCACACACTCCACACAAATACTCTGAGGTATTCAATTTCCAGATTCGCATTCGTAGAGTCCTGGAAGGTCCATAGAATCCTAGAAGGCCGGTTAACATTCCGTTGCTGCTCTGTTTCTCGAATTCGATCATAACCACTCTTCGCTGAGTTGTCTCCTAATTGACTTCTAGTCCAAACCAAGCTATCCTTCTTGCAATCCACACTTAGCGAATTGTAAGTATTTCATCTACCATTTGCTCAACGAATAAGCTTTGTAGAGTTTGCTCTTTCAATATCTTATTCTCCTTATTAATCAAGTCAGCCACTGTCTTACGTATATCACGATTCGCTAGCCCTCCTATAACTAATTCTTTTAGCCATCTATCTGAACTCAAATGCAAATGTGCTCTCCATTACCATGCGGCCACCTTACTTCAAGAGAAATTGCATCCCTGCCTACAATTAGGCTCTATCGTCCCCAAGAAGGACGGAACCCTTTCCCGCACGCGAAAAATTGAAGTGTAGAAATTAAACTCCTCTTGTTACCTGACTCCATATAGTTGAAGGTTCTTTACTAATCTCCAGCTGCCTTTCTCTTATTTTCAGTACTTTCCATACCTGTTTTAGACCCACTGGTTTTCCACCGGAAACCACTCTTTTTCCACGTCCTTACAAATGGAAAATGCGATTTATATTACTGACATTGCATATTGCCGAGTCTGACCAAACTTCCTTTGTCCAGCAACACTGAAAAAATATGTGCTCTGTTGTTTTTAAGAATTTTTGGCACCGAGGGCAGATCGATTCAAGTTTGGCACTTCATTTAATTAGATTTTCTCTCACAGGCAGGCAATATTGGCACACACTCCACATAAATACTCTTGAGGTATTCAATTTCCAGATTCGTGTCCCTAGAGTCCTTGGAGTCGATAGGAAGATGATGCTCGCCTGCTCGGTTGACAATCTGCTGCTGCTTTTTTTCCCGAGTTTGATAATACCCACTCTTCACCGGATAGTCTCCTGATTTACTTCGAGTCCAAACCAAGCTATCCTTTTCGCAATTCATACTAGTGTATTAGTAAGTATTTCATTTATTTGCCCATCGAATAAACTTGGCAGAGTTTGCTCTTTCAATATCTTATTCTCCTTGATAATCAAGTCGGCCACTGTCTGAAGTTCATCACCACGATTCACCGGCCCTCCTATAACAACTTAGTTTTAGCCATCTATCTTCACGAATGCGAGTATCCTCTCTATAAGCAAGTGACCACCTTACTTCCAGAGAAATAGCTTCCCTGCCTACATTTAGGCTCTACCATCCCCAAGGTCGATAACCTTATCCTGCAAGCCAAAAATTGGCATACGGAGAAAATAAATTCCTTTCTAACACCTGAATCCATATAGCTGAAGGGTTTTTGCCAACTTTGTCCAACATTGCTTCATTACAAGAAATTAAAGTCTCTGAACCTAACCCACCCACTGTCTTTTCTTATTTTCAGCACTTTCCATCTTCTTCAATGCACACCTAATTAAGACTTGCTGTTTTTTCCACCAGAAGCCACTCTAAATTGGGATTTATGATATTTACATTGCATATTAGGGCAAGGCTTGCATAATTACTTTAATTCAAATATACTTGCTTGATCACAATTAGTGATACCTCAATAAGATAAAATACAAGGTATATTCTTGTCTTCTCTATCTCTCACACTCTTAATCCACAAAGCCACGTTCGTCTGAGAGACTGTGACAATTCACCAGGTACCATCAGAAAATTTTGACCAAATGAAAAGAGCTAGATCAATCTTTGCACCCTTGATCTATGATTTGACATTTTTAAGTCAATCATTTATTGTTTTGCAAAAAATAAAGAGTAACAGCAACAAAGATCTATGCACAACTAATTTAGAAGATAATGAAAATAATTACTTAAGAGCAAATATTTAAGAAAAGATTTTCTGATCACTGTATGATCAGAGGAGGGCAAAAAAATATGATATTATCTTTTTCATGAAATTGATATTATTTAGGAAGACACTTCTGCTCAGAATGTTGAATGTATCTTCTCATCGATGAAAATCTCTGAAGTCTGACATGTGTATTATTACTTATTCATAATTCATCACTGCAGAAGTGAAAACAATCAAGAATTTGCCATTGAAAAAAATAAATTCACCATTATTTGCCCCATTATTTAACAAAAAATCTCTTTTTCAAAAAGACTGAGAAACACACTGACAAACAAATGGCTCTCATAAGAAACACATTGGATTTTCAGCTCACGATTCTAGTAGTCGGAATAGCGTATATCGCCCACAAGAAAGGGGCATGTAATCACAGAGCCATCGATGACTCAAAAACCCAACAGAAGAAATGCAGAAATCAGAACGAAAAACGAAAAAAAAAATATCAAGAAATTAGTCAAGAAAGAGAGAGAGAGATCAGAGTATTGGTTAAAGGGTAATCAGTCACGGTTTGATCAGAAACACGGACCAAATTGATAGTACTCATCACATCTCCGCTGTCACGAAACAAGAACGACGAAGAAAAACCCAGTAAAAACGAAACGAGAGAGAAAGAAAAGCAGAGGAAGAAGGTTTGAACTCCAACGGAGAAGAAGAAGAAAGAGGCAATCATCAGAGACTTAAATACTAGGAATCCCGGGGCCGCAGCCCTTCATATTGTTGCAGTTTTGCTCTCATCACTTGATCGCCGCAGATCCGACTAGACAACCGCAACAGAACGAAAGAAAAAGCTTCGAAGCGAACCAAAATGGCGGACGCAGTGGAGGAAGTCGGCTCGAGAGCGTTGCCTGCGCTCCGCTACGGAGGAAGAGAAGTTGGTTTCAGAGGGGGACGCTTCGAGCCCCGATTTATAGATCGAACAGATGGGGGGGGAGGTGCGCTCGTGCAGGAAACCCTAGATCGGACGGCCACCGCAGCCGCACGGTCGTGATTGATGGGCCTTGGAGGCCCAAACGAACATTCGGCATTGCAGATTGGGCCCAAATTCGCTCAAACATGAACTGCTCGAGGAGAGGATGGCGAAGATGTTAAGGAG
Organism: Syzygium jambos; assembly: GCA_031216235.1. Taxonomy (NCBI): domain Eukaryota; kingdom Viridiplantae; phylum Streptophyta; class Magnoliopsida; order Myrtales; family Myrtaceae; genus Syzygium; species Syzygium jambos. Next base: position 19,837,692 of record CM062228.1, read on the forward strand.
AAAATTACCAAAAAAGTCTTAAATCTTTTGTAATTGTACCAATTCAATCTTAAAACTTTTTTTTGATCGATTTAGTTTTAAATCTTTTGTAATTATGTCAATTCAGTCCATTCGGTCACTTTTGACCGGCCGGCACTGATGTGGACGCCGGGCGGCTAACGTGGCAAAATTTTAATTTTTTTTTTATTATTTTTCAATATTTTACAAACTGAAAACACAATTCAACTGATATTGTGTTCCATTACAAACTGTATACATATGCCTTTACGCCGAGACACTATGAGTCCTCGCGAGTGCACGAAATCAAATTGAAGTAACTCCTTAGTCCCGATAAATGTTATTGACGTTGCTATCAATTGTCCAATGATTAGTCTCTATGAAGAGGAACGGTTCAATCCTTGCACTTGCTCACCACCCCAAGGGTGGGGACAAAAGGTAATCACGAACTCCTCGGAGGCACAACTCGCCAACGGCGGGGGCGAGTCGTAGGCATAGCTGTAGTAACCCGGACAGGCATCCTTGAACATCTTAGAATACACGCTCGGCTTGCACTTGTCGGGTGTCCCGTACTCGTTCCGGCAGCAGAACTTGTCGGCATTGAAGGCCAAACAGGCGCTCTTGCAAGCCACGACCTCCCCATCCCGGTTCACCACTTGCAACTCCTCGGGGCACATGCCGTTCAAGTCTTTTGAGCACCCCGGGATCCCGCACTTGGGCCCCACGGGCCTCGTCTGGACCGAGATCGGGACGTTGTACCCATCGACCAGGCTGACATCGTAGAAGCTCGGCTTGGCCTTGTCTGCCTGGAGCGAGACCTGGACCAGAGTGGCGGGAGGGGTACCGATGAGCCCGCCACAGGCGAGCTGCCCGTCGCAGTCCCCGGTCTCACAAGCCGGTTGCCAGTTGGACTGGAACCTGCACCCAGTGCGGGCCCAGATCCGCCCGGTCCACGCCGGTGGGGCCGAGATGCGTTTGTTGGATCCCAGCGGGAGGTAAAAGCCTCCGTCTGCGATCACCGGTTGGCCAGTGTTGGAAGCCGTGGCTGGCCATATGGGAAATGGGCATTTGTTGTGGACATAGAAGGTGACTTGTTCTGCCAAGACAGCATTCCCTGCACGATGCCATTACATATTCGTGAAAAATTTCACCAGCAAACCAGAATTACAGTGATGAAATGCGAACACTTGAAAGTAGAGTATAAATCAGCAAATTACTTATGTATGTAGCATCAACATGCTGTTCAATGAGAAACAACTGTACAAGATTATATGTTTAGTCGAACGAATCGTTACCGGGTGACAAAAGGAGACTGGTCAGGAAGAGAGAGAGAGACGACATGAGATATGAGGACTTCATTCTGAACAATAGGATTGAGTGAAGAAAACATCAGGCTCATGACTGCATTTATAATTGGAGAAAACAATGAGATTGCGTACTTCTTCCATTGCACTGCAAGTCTTGATGTGGCAGTCTTGAGACGCAAGAAAAGGGACAGAGCTTTGGACGTGTTAACTTATCCCTCTCTTTAGATGGAAATCTTGGTCGATTGAATTGACCATTAGGAGCAGGGATTTGCAAGGAATCACCTGCTCAATGAACTGTTAGTTGCTTCAAGTATAGGGAAATGACAGACAAAAGCCATCTATGCAGCACAAACATGCATTGTCATTCTCTGTCGGTATTATTAAAACGCAATAGGGTCCATGTTAAAATAAACAAAAATCCTTGAAAATTAGCAGCTGAGAAAAGCTTAACCCACCATTATCCTTTCCAAAATCCAACGTAATTTGACTTTTATTAGACGCGAAACATCTAAAACTTCTCATTGTAACATATACAATTGACTCATTAGATTCTTTATTTCAAATCCAGAGTAATTATCCAGGGAATCTTTTATTGTAGTTGTGAATGAATATTTACAGCCTTTAATATACATATCAAATCAAATACAAATCATTTCATTTCAACAAGACTTTATACAAAGAAGAAATAATCGTTTAAACCACTATCTCAAATCAAACATTAATGATACAGTCCATTGATCAATCTCTATTGAAAACCATATCAATGGTCCATTCCGTTGATCAATCTCAAATCACATCAATAGTTTATTCCATTGATAAATCTCATATCATGGCACATGTTGATGGTCCATTTCATCGATTCATTTATTGTTCAATATCAAACTATGGTCATAACGCAACGCCTTATGACAAGACTACCAAGATTCCTCCATTGACAAGGTCTTCACCTATAAACCCGGTGGCTCGGCTCAAAACAATATTCTAACCGGTATGCATATCCCAAACCCCTCAATGGGTTCATAGTGATATTGAGCACAAAATCCACATCCTCGACTCCAATACCAGGAATCAAACTCACAATCAATATCACCAATTCATTTTACAAAACAAAACACGTAATCTTTCTCAATTTCGTTCATCAAACTAAACACATCTAACAAGACAATTCTCACATCATTTCAAAATTCTTCATAAATCAATATATATAACCTTTTGCAACAATTTTCATAAAACGTTTCTCAAATAATTTAGAACTCATTACGCAAACTAGTTCACAACATAATACATATATATTCGTTCACAATATCTTTCTTAAAACAATTCTCAAATCGTTCTCAAATATTAAAAGGCAGTAATTGCCCGATCCAAACTTTTATTCAACAAACATGATTTAATAATGCGTATGATACTCAAATTTTTATTACTTTCAAGACATGGGTTTATAAATCCATTGAAGAGATAACACCATTCACCTGGTAATGTCTTTGACCAAACGACAAAAATTGCTCGAACCGTAGAACTCGCAATCTTAACAAGTAAATGAAAATCAACATCAAAATCAAGTAAAACACTACAATAACTACAAAATGGCTAAACTACACTTAAGTACTAACAAAAAGACTTCTACACGCTAACAAAACTTTCAACCGAAACAAATATTCAAAGTTATCTGCAACGCGGAACTTGAGCGCGAAAACTCTTTCCACCGAATCCAATTTCAAGCAAACTTATAGTTAGAGAAAGATCTTTCGAAGAACTAGAAGACCCACAACATAGCCATCCCAAATTTTAGTCGAAAATCAACGAAAATCGGCCTAAAAGCCGTTGGTCGTTCACTGTTCATCACTCGCGGCCAATTTCAAAATTTTGTTTTGGGCAAACCATAAATCAAAATCCAAAAAAATCCTATGGCCCCACAACACCATAAACTACCATTTCTATACATATTCATAACTCAACAACTCTTTAATCGAACCTTGTAATTCAAAATACAAAAAACCACAAATTGTGTCATAAACCCTAAATATTACTTCGATTAGACGAACGAGGGGTGCAAGTACTTACGCGTTGCGATATGAAGTAACTCCAGCTTGGTGAGACTCTAGTAGCGAATACACACTCTCCATTTCTTCTTCTTCTTCTTCTTCTTCTTTCTTTTCTCTCTCTTTTCTTTCTTTCTTTTCCGCTTTCCCTTTCTTTTCCGCGAGAGCTCTCGGCCTCTCTCTCTCTCTTTCATTGCTTTTCATTATAAGTAAGCTGAAGTCCATTTTTTCTTCTTTTGTTGACTTTTCAACTCTTTTTTTTTTCTTTGTAAAAATCTAAATATTACAATATTCATTCTGATTTTTGAGGGCCTACGAAAGTTCCTTCGAAAGAACTTGGTTCAAGATATTTACTCACTTTCATTGATGATTTTTCAAGAAAAGTTTGGGCCTATTTTCTAAAACAGAAGAGAGATGTTTTTATTACATTTTAAATAATGAAAAACATTGATTGAGAAACTGATTGGTAAGAAGATCAAGTGGCTAAAAACAAATAATGTGCTAGAATTTTGTGGATGCAAGTTTAATGAGTTCTGCAAAAATGAAAGCATTGTGAGGCATCATACCATCGTGAATACACGACAACATAATGGTATTGCAAAATGCATGAATAAAACCTTATTAGAAAGCACTGAGACAGTCAATACAGCTGCTTGATTGATAAATCGTTCTCCTTGCACATCTATTGAGTGCAAGACACCTGAGGAGGTACAGTCAGGTAAACCTATTGATTATTCTTCTCTTCACGTATTTGGATGTCTATCATATGCACATGTTAGTGAGGGCAAACTAAAGCCTAGAGCAAAGAAATGCATCTTTCTTGGTTATGCTTTTGGTATAAAGGGTTATAGACTTTGGTCTACTGATTCATCTAAAATTTTCATCAACAAAGACCTTATTTTTTATTAGTTTATTATGTTTTTTCCTAGCAAGAAATCATCTATTCCTCATCATGAAAAATCTGGAAAGTGCTACGAAGAAGGTGGAACTTGAAGTAATGTCTTCACACCAGTTCAGTCGTCTACTGATAATACTAAGATTGAAGAACCTAAAAAGGAACAGTATTCTATTGCCAAAGATAGACCAAAAAGGATAGTGAAGCCTCTATAGAAATATGGTTACTAATATTTTGTTACTTATACTCTTTCAGTTATAGAGTCAATAGATATAGTGAGTCTAAACCTATAATGAAGCTATCTCTTGACAAGGATCAAACTCGGGAGCTTGTCAAGCCACCAAAAGAAAAGAAAATTATGGGCTGCAAATGGATTTTCAAAAGAAAAGAGGATATTCCTGGAGTTGAAGACATCAGGTTCAAAACTTATCTAGTTGCTAAAGGCTATCGTCAAATTGAAGGAGTTGATTTTAATGATGTGTTTTCACCTATCATTAAGCACATTTCCATTCTGGTTTTTCTTGCATTAGTTGCTATGCATGATTTAAAGTTGGAACAACTTCATGCGTAAACAGATTTCTTGTTTGTCTTCAAATCTATATGGGTCAACTAGAGGATATTCAGTTTGAAGATAAGGAATATCATGTTTGTCTATTGAAAAAGTCTATATATGGCTCGAAATAATAAGCTAGATAGTAGAATAAAAGGTTGGATTCGTTTATGAAGCAACTTGGTTATTGTAGGAGCAAATATGATAGTTATGTATATCATTGGAAACTTCCAAATAGCTCTTTCATTTATATGTTGTTATATGTTGATGACATGTTGATTGTAGCAAAAGATAAATTTAATATACAAAATTTAAATGCACAGTTGAGCGCCAGATTTGAAATGAAGGATTTTAGTGCAGGGAAAAAAATCATAGGCATGGAAATTTGGCAAGATCAAAAAAGAGTCTCTTCTAGAAAAGCTACATTGAGAATGTGTTGGATCATTTTGGAACGAAACAAGCCACACTAGTGAGTACTCCTCCTACTGCTCATTTTAGATTATCAACTCGTTTGTGTCCACAAACAGATGAAGATATAAAATATATATCACATGTTCTATACTCTAGTGCAATCGGTAGTATTATGTATGATATGATTTGCACTCAACCCAACATTTCACATGATGTTAGCGTGGTATGTAGATATTTATCATGCCTAGGCAAAGTCCATGGGCAAGATATGAAGTGGATTTCGAAATATTTGAGGGGTACTTCTGATTTTGGTTTAGAGTTTTGAAAAACCTACGACACTCTTACAGGACATTTTGATTATGATTATGCTAATGACCTTGATAAGAGGAAGTCTTTGACTGGGTACATTTACTATTGGAGATTGTGCAGTTAGTTGGAAAGCTACTTTATAGCATACGGTTGCTTGGTCTACTACATAGGCACTATATATGGCTATTACAGAGGTAGTTAAAGAGGATATATGGTTAATAGGCTTATTTGGAGAGCTTAGTGTGGTTCATGGGCGATAGTTGTTCATTGCATATAGTCAGAGTGTCATATATCTTACTACAGATCATTTGTATCGTGAGAGGACAAAGTACATTAATGTGCGATATCATTTTATTTGAGACATTCTTGCTGATGGTTATATCGAGGTCTTGAAGATTGGTATAGGAAATAATTCAACCGATATATTGACAAAGCCCTTACCTATTGCCAAATCCAAGCATTCTTGGATTTTGTTAATGTTTATTGTAACTGAGTTTTACTCTAGTGGAAGGAGAGAATTGTTTGTTGCTTATGTAATATTCAAGCCAAGGTGAAGATTTGTTGAGTATGTCTTAAATTCTCTTTGGGCTTGGGCCAATGTAAAGGCTTGGAAGCAATATAAATATTGTTATTCTCAAATATTAGGTCAAGAACACTACAAAAAAACATGTTTTTTCCGATGAAATTTCCAACGAAAAATTTGGAAAAATTCGTTGGAAAACGAATTTCCAACGAATTTTCCAACGAAAAAAATTCGTTGGTAATAAATCGTCGGAAATTTTTCCAACGAAAAATTTCAATTTTCGTTGGAAATTTGCGACGAATTTTATTTCATTGAAAAATTCGTTGGAAAACTCGTGGCTAAATTCGTTGGAAAAATTACAAAATTTTTTTTTTGGTTGAAAAATCGTGGAAATTTTTTTTCCAACGAAAATTTTTTCGTTGGAAAAATTACAAATTTTTTTTTGGTCGAAAAATCGTGGAATTTTTTTTCCAACGAAATTTTTTTTTTTCGAAAAATCGTCCTCGCCGCTGGCGAGGACCAGCCTCGTCGTCGGCGAGGGCCGAGCTCGCCGGCCATGGCGAGCTCGACCCTCGCCATGGCCGGCGAGGCCCAGCCTCGTCGCCGACGAGCCTCGCCCGCGACGAGGCTGGGCCTCGCCGGCCATGGTGAGGGCCGAGCTCGCCATGGCCGGCGAGCTCGGCCCTCACCGGCGACGGCGATGAGGTGGTTGAGGCGGCGGGCGAGGTGGCGGCCCATGGTGGCGTCGGGGGCGCCGACCGCCACGGGGGCCTGGCCTTGGATGGCCGCGGCGGCGCCTTTGGGGAGGGAGCCGACGTCGCTTGAGGGGGGTTGCAGGAGTTGAGGGCCCCGATCTTGGTGTCCATGGCGCCGGAGCCGGAGCCGGAGCCGGAGGAGGAGGGGGGCGGCGGGGGAGGAGGCGGAGGGGGAGGCGGGGGGAGGAGGCGGAGGGGGGGATTGCAAAGGAGAGAGAGAGACTCTGAGAGAGAGAGAGAGAGAGAGAATGGACGCGAAAATGTTGAATAAGAAAGAAGTAGGGTTTTCGTTGCAAAATTCGTGAGAAATTTCCCACGAATTTTGCAACGAAAATTGTACACACTAAAATAATTGTCCGGAAAATTTGAATTCGTTGGAAATCTCGTTGGAAATTTCCAACGAAAAAAAAATTCGTTGAAAATTTCAAACGAATTTTTCAACGAAAATTGTACACACTAAAATATTTGCTCGGAAAATTGAAATTCGTTGAAAAATTCGTTGGAAATTTCCGACGAATTTTCCAACGAATATAAAAAATACCGAACCGCCCGAGTTTTTTTTGAATTCATTGGAAATCTCATTGGAAATTTCCAACGAAAAAAAATTCGTTGGAAATTTCCAACGAATTTTCCAACGAAAATTGTACACACTAAAATATTTTCCCGGAAAATTAAAATTCGTTGGAAAATTCGTTGAAAATTTCCAACGAATTTTCCAATGAATATAAAAAATACCGAACCGTTCCGGGTTTTTTTGAATTCGTTGGAAATCTCGTTGGAAATTTCCAACGAATTTTCCAACGAAAATTGTACACACTAAAATATTTGCCCGGAAAATTGAAATTCGTTGGAAAATTGGTTGAAAATTTTCAACGAATTTTCCAACGAATATAAAAAAATACCAAACCGTTCCGGGTTTTTTTGAATTCGTTGGAAATCTCGTTGGAAATTTCCAACGAATTTTCCAACGAAAATTGAACACACTAAAATATTTGCCCGGAAAATTGAAATTCGTTTGAAAATTCGTTGGAATTTTCCAACGAATATAAAAAATACCGAACCGTTCCGGGTTTTTTTTGAATTCGTTGGAAAATTCGTTGAAAATTTCCAACGAATTTGCCCGGAAAATTAAAATTCGTTGGAAATTTCGTTGGAAATTTCCAACGAATTTTCCAACGAATATAAAAAATGCCGAACACTACTGTGTTTTTTTAATTCGTTGGAAATCTCGTTGGAAATTTCCAACGAATTTTCCAACAAAAATTATACACACTAAAATATTTGCTCGGAAAATTGAAATTCGTTGGAAAATTCGTTGGAAATTTCCAACGAATTTTGCCACGAAAAATTTTTTCATTCGGAATTTCCAACAAATTTTCCAACGAATTTTACTTTTCGTTGGAAAATTTGTCGCAAATTTGCGACGAAAATTTTTTTGTCACAAATTTTCGTGGCAAAAATTCAGTTTTTTTGTAGTGGAAGTTGAAACAGAGATAGTGTTAAGGTTTTTTGAGAATCCTTGACTTTTTATATTATATTTTGCTTCTCCCCGTAGTTTTTCCTGCAAGTGTTTTCCACATAAATTTGCATGTTCTTTTATTATTTTCAGTTTTAATTTCGTTATAATTTCTACATTGGTCATAAGAAAAAATTTTAGACACAAAATGCTTACGATAATTAAAATGTTTTTTCATTGGCTAATTATTTGAAGTGATATAATCGATCATTTTTAGAAAAATATTTTGCCAATCATTTGTTTTCTGCGAAACAAACGGAGTCTAAGATTTTTCTTCAATTTCACAATTTTAATGGGATAGTCATTACATAAGCAAACATCTTCTCCTAGACGAGTTATTCTACAATAATAACTTACTTTTTCCCCCTAATTTCAAGAGTACACATGGATGGTAAGATATCTTCTCTTCAGAATCTAGCATTAAAACTCCAAATCTCACCATTTTCAGTATCTACCTAACACCTCATTGAATGACTTCGCGCATTTTTCTTGGTAATTTAAGGTGTGCTTTTATTCCAGAGGACAGGTCTCGCTACTTCAGATTTTGCAACAAGGAAAAAAGTACGTGGGGGGCATCGGAGTTGATCATTGGAACCGACGAAAACGGTCGTATCGGTGACGGAGTGTTTCGGCTCAGCAATAAAAATCCCAGAACGAGTTTCTCCTGGCGATAGCAGGCTTTTCACTGTAAATGGGTGTTCAGGATTTTCTCCTTCTTTCGCTCTGTTTTCTGCTCTTCTTGCCTTTGCGCGGTTCTGCTCTTCCGGTCCCAAGATGGCTGCTTGGGGAGAAAACGTAACGAAACTCTCTCTCTGCTAAACTCTTGCTCGCTGCTTGAGATGTGTGTCATTGTGGAACTAAGAGATGATGGTGTTCTGTTATTGGAAATTTTGGCAGGCATGAATCGGGTCTTGGAGCTAAGGCTGTTGGATCTTCTGTTGCTTTTGATCCGACCCGAGTCACTCAACTGTCTTGGAACCCCAGGTGCTCAAGCCTTCCTTGTCTGTGTCTGCGTTTTTGGTTTTCTGATATTGTCCTTCGAATTGCCATTGCACTGGATTGTTTAATCAGAGATAGTCTGACTCAATTAGTTAATGTCTTCTAGTGCATGTGTTGTGAATTCCTGAGTTGGAAGGTCATTGGTTAAGATGTCCCAAAATTTGTGTCGTCGCAGGGCTTTTATCTACAAGGGGTTTTTATCTGATGAAGAGTGTGATCATCTCATCAAACTGGTTAGTTTTTTGTGCCTTCTGATTTCGTATTTGCGGGCTTGATGGAGATTAGATAGAAGAAGGATTGACAAGATATGGTTTTTTGGTGGATCAGGCGAGGGACAAGTTGGAGAAGTCCATGGTGGGTGACAACGAAACGGGAAAGAGTAAATTGAGTGAAGCGCGGACGAGCTCTGGAATGTTTCTGCAGAAAGCTCAGGTGGGTGGATTCTTCTTTCGAGTTTGCATGATGTTTCTTTCTTTCCCTAAATGAGGTCTCACCCATAGCTGCTACAGCAATCTATCTGTGCTATTCGCAGCATCCCTTGAGAGATCTAGGATCAGCACATTATGAATCAACTGCTACTTACTCGCATCTAGTGGCATGTTGAATTTGAGTTGCTAACTGACTTTGATTTTGGCAGTCTGCTCAAAAGGTTTTGATGTCTATGTATTAAATGTTGGGAACGTGGCTTTTGCATGCTAGGGTCTTTGAGTTAACAGCACATATTAGTATCTATTGCCGCTGATCGAATCGTAGGAATGTACTTGAGAAACATTCTGCTTCCTAGGGTTCCCGTCCAGAAATGTAGACGTGTATCTTGAATTTGCGTAGAAGCCTTTGACTGGGGCGAGTTTTTCAGCTTGATTAAACTATGAAAGAGTGTAATTATGTATTGTCTTGACTCTACACTTGATTGAAGGATGAAGTTGTTGCTAATATCGAGGCTCGGATTGCTGCATGGACCTTTCTTCCTGTAGGTAAGGTCCTATTGTATTTCATGGATGAGATACTTCTTCCTGTTGTACAACGTAGCGTCTTTCTGTATGCTAATTTGAGCTATATAACCAGAAAATGGAGAGTCAATTCAAGTACTCAGATATCAGCATGGAGAGAAGTATGTGCCTCATTATGATTATTTTATGGACAAGGTCAATCGAGAACGTGGCGGCCACCGAGTGGCTACTGTCTTGATGTACTTGTCTAATGTTGAGAGAGGCGGGGAAACAGTGTTCCCCTATTCAGAGGTAAGCAATTCTCCTAGATGCTTCAGTTTTCTATTTCTCATGTGGTCTTACTGAACCTAAAGTCTTTCTCTTCCTTTCCATTTCGCAGGCCCAAATGTCTCAATCAAAGGAAGATGGCTGGTCTGATTGTGCAAAAGAAGGTTATTCTGGTGTGTGGATCAGATTCACAAGTCTTGCACTTTGTTTTTTCCTACTTTCTGGTTTTGTTGTTCATTTTATAGGCAATTATTTTAGCGTTGCAAGCAACTAATTCAATGTTAACAGCATGACTCGGGCTGTAATACTGCTTGTGCTTACACGAATGCTAGTTCGAGTCCCCAACAATAGACTTCAAAACATAAAAAGACGACGTACTTAACGATTACTCAGAGTAATTTGAGACACAGTGCAGTGCAGTTACTTAAGGCAGCTGGGCAACACTATTTAAGTAAACAGATATTACACAAATCAATTTGGTTGTGAGTCCAAGTGAGCCGGCTTGCACAGTCGATTGAATTCCTTTGATGTCCACATGTGCAGTGTTATTCATAATTCATGTTACTTTTGTTGTCTATTTCGTTTGGATTAGGTGCACTAACACAACGAAAAAGAGAGTGAAAGACGAGAAAGAAAAATCGAGACACGAGATTTATCCTGATTCACTCTTAAACTAGGGTTACATCCAGCGGAAGATTTTAATGTAATTAGTACCTCCCACCTCTCTGTACAACCCTCAATTACAAGAAAAATAGATTATATATGGATCACTTATGGACCCAAACTATAAAGGCCTTCTAGCGGCAACCCCCACCTGCGCACTTAGAAGCCGGATCCCATGTCTTCTTGTTAATGGGGAGTATGAATCACACCCAAACAAATTCGAACCAGACCACTCTTCTATTTCGATTTTGTCCTCATTTCCTTAGAAATCTCCATAACTGTGATTATTTGTGTATCTGCAGTGAAGCCGAAGAAGGGCGACGCTATGTTATTCTTCAGCCTCCATCCCGATGCAACCCCAGACGATACTAGCTTGCACGGGAGCTGCCCCGTCATTGAGGGCGAGAAGTGGTCTGCGACCAAGTGGATCCACGTCAAGTCCTTTGACAAGCCGTTCAGGTCGGTCACCGTCGGGGAATGCAAGGACGAAAACGAGAACTGCCCGTTGTGGGCGAAGGTCGGCAACTGCGAAAAGAACCCTCTCTATATGGTGGGCTCCAAGGACTCATACGGATCCTGTAGGAAGAGCTGCGGGGCCTGCTCATCCTAGAGTTTATTTCTCGTGGGCGTTTTCGCGGAGTTGAGTGAAGAAGTTTCAAAGGACATATATGCACAGCCATTGAAGTTAGAGTAATTTATACAGCATATGCATTAATCTCTAACTCTAATAAATAATTTTTTTAAATGAGATGAGGCCGATATAAATTACCTAAAAATCATATAATATTATCTAGAATTTAATCAAATAATAATTAGAAAAAGCTACCCAAATACTGTAGTTCGGCTAAGTTCGTATACCAGAAATTAAAATCAAACGTTAGGAAAACTAACCTGAAAGTAGTACAACCAAATAAGCAGAATGTTGATCCGAGCCCAACGAATTAACGTCGTGTCCTTAAGACGAATTTGACTCCTCAATCAGTACCCGAGGATATTGGACAATCGTCTCCCAGGATAGAACGGATCTCGTTCCTCCGAAGCAGTTAGTATTCGGAGGACTCCTACGAACGCAATTTTGCAGAATAATCACACAAAATGACAATAATGAAGTGAATATGCGTAGAATGCGCGGGGAAAATGTCTCGCAGGAATGCCGATGTCACGAAGTGTCACTATATCCAAACTAACTGTTCGGTCATATTGAAGTGGCGAAAATAAAGAGTTGTAAATTTTCGTGAACAGTAGCGAAGGTTCACTTGAACCGGTTTGGTTCGTGAATAGTCGCGAAGGGCTTCGGTTTTCATTTGAGCGAACCGAACCTCACGAACAGACATGTTTGTTTGTCCAAAAAAATAAATAAATAAAATTATAAACATCGTGTCTGTTCGGAAAAAATAAAAAATCGATAAAGAGTGGACCCGGACCTGAACCGAGCCGGCCGGACAGGCGGCGGCGGCGACGGGCACGGGGGGAACCTACCTAGCTTGGCGTAGGTTCTCTCCCTTCCATAAAAGTGGGGTACCCCTTGGGGCCTAAACCCATTTATGAGGCTCAACTATTTGAACTCATCTCCCATCTCTCTTCTATTCAATATGGGACACTTTCATCCACACTTTTTATTCAATTTTATGGATTTTGGATTCCAAAATCCCAACAATCCCCCACATGAATGAAAAGTTCTGATATCATGACTCTCCGTGTATGCATGAGATGCAAAGTGCAATTATTCCATGAGAAAACGTTGCATCAGGGTAAGTAGTTTGAGACTTTGAACTTTTCTTAGTGAAACCTATCGGGCTTAATCGGTCAATCAGTAAACTTGATGTCTTTGAACTGTCGATCTTTGGTGTAAGCCTAGACAATAGAAATCACACAACTGTTTCTCAAACAAAATTGGTTCTCACTGTTGTGTTCGTTTTGGCCATGAACACCGCCTGGTCTCATGAGTGTTTTAGAGAATTCGGCCTTTTCAATTCTCACAGAAGCGACCCTCACTTCACACTCACATAGGTGATTTCTAAACATATAGTATATCACATACTCAATTCAGAATCATTAAAAGCTTTTGCTTAACCTTCACTTATTAGTACTGTCTTTATCCGGGAATGAGTCAAAAATTTGACAGTACTTTATACTGTCTTCATAACTTAGTTGTCCCTTTGAACCTAGATCTTGGGATCTCCAGTCAATTAGGTAAGGTTTCCGCTATGATGACTTGTTTATAGGCCTTAAATCCATTTCCCTTGATGTTTTCGCAACCATCTCTCTAGTTAGGCCTTTTGTCAATGGATCCGCAATATTATCTTTTGACTTCACATAGTCTATGGTGATAATTCCACTAGAAAGAAGTTGTCTTACTGTGTCATGTCTTCGACGTATGTGTCGAGACTTACCGTTATATATGACATTCCTTGCCCTTCCTATTGCCGCTTGACTGTCACAATGTATACAAACAGCGGGCACTGGTTTAGGCCAATTAGGAATATCTTCCAAGAAATTTCGAAGCCACTCTGCTTCTTCACCGGCTTTATCTAAAGCAATAAATTCTAATTCCATAGTGGATCTAGCAATATAAATTTGTTTGGATGATTTCCAAGACACTGCCACCCCACCAAGTGTGAATACATATCCACTTGTCGATTTTGTGTCTTTAGTGTCGGTTATCCAATTTGCATCACAATATCCTTCAAGTACCGCTGGATATTCTGTGTAATGCAAAGCATAATCTTGAGTATGCTTTAAGTAGCCCAATAAACGTTTCATAGCTTTCCAATGATTTTCATCTGGACTAACTGTAAATCGACTTAGCTTGCTCACAGCACAAGTTATGTCCGGCCTAGTACAGTTCATGACATACATTAGACTGCCTAGTATACTAACATACTCATTTTGAGCCTTATTTTCACCAGTATTCTTTGAAAGATGTAAATTAACATCTATCAGAGTCTTTACTGGTATAATATCTAGATTCTTGCACTTTCCAAGAATCGTCTCCATATAATGGGATTGTGATAGAGCTAATCCTCCGGATATCTTATGGATTTTAACTCCTAAAATAACATCTGCAACCTCCATATCTTTCATATCAAATTTACTTGTGAGCATGCGTTTGGTCGCATTAACAACCTTACTATCGCTGCCCATTATAAGCATGTCATCTACATATAAGCACAAAATGGCAAAACCATTATGAGTGTTCTTAACATATACACATTTATCACACTCATTAATCTTAAAACCATTCGACAACATGACTTGATCGAATTTAGCATGCTATTGTTTTGGTGCTTGTTTCAATCCATAGAATGACTTGATAAACCGACATACTTTCTTCTCTTGTCCTGGAACAATGAACCCTTCGGGTTGTTCCAAATATATTTCTTCTTCCAAATCCCCGTTTAAGAAGGCCGTTTTAACATCCATTTGATGGATTTCAAGCTTATACACCGCTGCTATAGCAATTAGCATTCTTATAGATGTAATTCTAGTAACAGGTGAATAAGTATCAAAATAATCAAGACCTTCTCGTTGCTTGTATCCTTTTACTACGAGCCTAGCCTTATATTTATCAATAGCACCATCCGCTTTCATTTTCCTCTTGAAAATCCACTTACATTGTAGTGGTTTATTACTAGGAGGAAGGTTAACCAATTCCCATGTATAGTTTGATAAGATGGATTCAACTTCACTATTGATAGCTTCTTTTCAGAACGGGGCTTCTGGCGAAGTCACAGCTTCTTTGAATGTCCGAGACTCATTCTCTAATAGATACGTTAAGAAATCAGGTCCAAAAAACGTGGAAGTCCTTTGTCTTTTACTACGTCTAGGTTCATCCTCCATTAGATCACTTCTAGATATAGTATCTCGAGACCTCTTATTATTATCAATTAGCTCATATACTATGTTACACGGAAATATATTTTCAAAGAACGAAGCGTCCCTTGATTCAATGATCGTATTAACATGTATATCTGGGATCTCTGACTTGTGAACAAGAAACGATATGCATTGATATTCTGAGTATATATCTTAACCTTTTTAGGCTTAGGAACCGCAACCTTAGCCAAACACCCCTACACTTTGAGATAATTCAAGTTAGGCATTCTGCCTTTCTATTTCTCATAGAGAGTTTATTGTGTTTTTCTGTGGGGCACTCTATTTAAAATAAAATTCGCCGTCAAAACAGCTTCCCCCCACAAATTCTATGGTAAACTGTAACTATTCAACAATGTATTCATTGTTTCCTTTAAAGACCAGTTTTTCCTTTCTACCACTCCATTAGATTGTGATGTATAAAGAGCAGTCATTTGGTGAACGATACCAAAATCAATACAAATTTCCTCAAAAGGAAATTATTATTCACCTCCTCTGTCACTCCTTATTATCTTAACTTTCTTATTCAACTGAGTTTCAACTTCGGACTTATAAATTCTAAAAGCATTCACAGCCTCATCTTTGCTACTAAGCAAATAAATATAACATTACCTCGAGCAGTCATTTATAAATGTGATAAAATACTTATTACCACCTCTTGACAGTATTAATTTCATATCGCATATATCTGTGTGTATTAAATCTAAAGGTTTCAAGGCTCTATTGTCTACAGAATGAAAAGGAAGCTTAGAAAATTTAGATTCAACACACACTTGACATTTCTCACTTGACAATCGAATTTTGGCAATAACCCCATGTTCATTAATTTCTTTATCGACTTATAGTTAACGTGTCCTAATCTAGCATGCCATAAATTAGGAGACTCAAGCACATAAGCAGAAACAACTTTATTCATAACATCATTGGGTACAACAGTCATTACATTCAACTTGAAAAGACCATCACTAAGGTAACCCTTTTCCTATATACATCTCATTCTTGGAGAGTACAAACTTATCGGATACAAAAACCAACTTGAAGCCGTTCTTGCTAAGAAGAGATCCGGACACTAAATTCTTGCGTATGTCTGGCACATGTAGCACATTGTTTAGTGTCATAACTTTCCCAGATGTCATCTTTAGAGCAACCGTTCCAACACCTTCAACCTTAGAGGTCGATGAATTACCCATGTAGAGTTTTTCATTACCTTCCATAGGCATGTAAGATGAGAACATTGATTTATTGGCACAAATATTACGAGTTGCTCCGGTATCAATCCACCATTCTTTGGGGTTTCCCACCATGTTGCACTCGGATATGATAACAATAAGATTGATATCATCAACACTATTGGAAATCTGTTCCACCACATTCGCCTGAGTCACCTTCCTTTTCTTGGCTCTACAGTTTTTGTCACGATGTCCAGACTTTCCACAGTTGTAGCATTTGCCAATGAATTTTTTCAAGCCTTGGGTGGATCCCTGTCCATAGTTTTTCCTCTTCTTGTTGGGTTTTGATCCTTCCTCAACAATATTGGCTCTTGAGACCGCCAGATTGCTACCAACTTTCTTCTCGAAATTCCTATTGTCTTCCTCTATCCTCAACCAAACAATCAAGTCTTCAAATGACAACTCCTTTCTTTTGTGTTTGAGATAATTTTTAAAATCTCTCTAGGATGGTGGCAGTTTTTCAATGAAGGCAGCCACTTGAAATGACTCACTTAGAGTCATTCCTTCAGTATGAATATCATGCATAATCACTTGAAGTTCTTGAACTTGACTTAAGACGGTCTTTGAATCAACCATCTTGAAGTCCAGAAATTTACCGACAATGAATTTCTTCAATTCGGCATCTTCGATTTTGTATTTCTTATCCAAACTATCTCATAACTCCTTAGCCGTTTTAAGCGGACTATAGACATTATAGAGAGTATTGTCCAGACCGTTGAAGACATAGTTACGACACAGGAAGTCAGAATGATTCCATGCATCAACAGCAGCAACCTTTTCTTTATTTGTCTCTCCAACGTCCAATTTAGGACCATCCTCATTGAGGAATCTAGCCAAGTTCAAGGTCGTGAGATAGAACAACATCTTTTGTTGTCATCTCTTGAAATCCGTACCATTAAACTTTTCTGGCTTTTCTCCGTGATTCGGAATAGGGTTAACTAGAGTCGAAGCCGAAGCCATTTCTAAAATATAAAAACAGAACATATTCACGAACAGAATCGGAAATATATGACTACGAACAGAATTGAAAATTTTTAATGTGAACAGAAACAAAAAAATTTGTTCATGAATAGAATTGAAAATTTTAATATGAACAGAAACGAAAAATTGTAACAAGTACCTGTATACAGAATGCAACAGAATCGAAGTAGAATACGACTATGACAAGGAACATACGAAGTATACAGAATACTTGTATTAACTGAGAAGCATACGAACAGAATCGAAGCAAATTGAAAATAGAATAACAATTCAACGCAAATTCGTCCTAAGATTGTAGTTCGGCTAAGTTCGTATACTAGAAATTAAAATCAAACATTAGGAAAACTAACATGAAAACAGTACAACCAAATAAGCAGAATGTTGATCCGAGCCCAACGAATTAACGTCGTGTCCTTGAGACGAATTTGGCCCCTCAATCAGTACCCGAGGATATTGGACAATCGTTTTCCAGGATAGAACGAATCTCGTTCCTCCAAAGCAGTACGTGTTCGGAAGACTCCTACGAATGCAATTTTACAGAATAATCACACAAAATGACAATGATGAAGTGAATATGCGTAGAGTGCGCGGGGAAAATGTCTTGCGGGAATGCCGATGTCACGAAGTGTCACTATATCCCAACTAACTGTTCGGTCATATTGAAGTGGCGAAAATGAAGAGTTGCAAATTTTCGTGAATAGTAGCGAAGGTTCACTTGAACCGGTTTGGTTCGTGAACAGTCGCGAAGGGCTTTGGTTTTCGTTCGAGCTAACCGAAGCCCACAAATAGACATGTTTATTTGTCCAAAAAACTAAATAAATAAAATTCTAAACATCGTGTCTGTTCAGAAAAAATAAAAAACCGATAGAGAGTAGACCCGGACCCGAACCGAGCCGACCGGACGGGCGGCGGCGGGAAACCGACCTAGCTTGGCGTAGGTCCTCTCCTTTCCACAAAAGTGGGGTACCCCTTGGGGCCCAAACCCATTTGTGAGGCTCAATTATTTGAACCCATCTCCCATCTCTCTTCTATTCAATGTGGGACACTTTCATCCACACATTTTTCATTCAATTCTATGGGTTTTGGATTCCAAAATCCCAACAAATACTAAGATAATAAACTAAATTTCTAAAATCTAGCATAATAATCAAAGGGATAATGATACAAATGGTCTTTGAATTTTGATCCAATGTGTAGTGTGACCCCCAAACTTTTAATTTGTTCAATGTGGTTCACGAACTTTTGGCACATGTTTATGATAGTCCCTAAATTTGAATAAATGGAAGGATTACATTGAATATTTTCATAAAATTCATGGACTAAATTGAACGTGTACCAAAAGTTTGAAGACCACACTGAACAAATTAAAAGTTCATGAACCACATTGAACATTTAAAAATTCATGGACCGTATTGCACATTAAATCAAAATTTATAGACTATTTGTGTCATTTTTCCTAAATAAAATGTAATCTTGAACCTTTTCGCATCCTTTGACACCTACTGTTACTTGCAATCTCATATTCATCTTCTTCCTCTTCCTTTTTTTTAGGCTCCATTTGTTTTGCGAAAAATAAATGATTAGAAAATTATTTTTCTAAATCTGATCGCTTATATTGTTTACAAAAATAAATAAATGAAAAAATATTTTTATTGTCCACGAAAATATTTAGATATAAATTTTTTTGTTGATAATGAAAACATTTTTCATTAACTATTTATTTCAAGTGATACAAGCAATCATTTTTTGAAAAATGTTTGTTAAATCATTCTTTTTCAGCGAAACAAACGGAGTCTTAATCTTTTTCCTTTTTTTTTTTAGGATCTTGTCTTTGCGAACTTGTTAAAAGATTGAAAATCTTAATTGAAAATTTGTTCTTTTTACGAAAGTTAATCAGATTCGAACTCTCTTTTCCAATGAAAATTAGTTTCTTCGTGATAAATGCAATCTCCATGTGACATTGTAGTTTCCCTTTTTTTTTTTCTAAAACGTTGAGGCCAACTGAGACTGGAAACATGGAATAATATGCAGATTTCTTCTGCTTTGTATTTTGTCCAATGTTGTAAATAGATTGAAATTTAGTGTTTTCTTTAGTAAGAAATAGGAATTTGTTATTACCTATCATGTGTCTCTAATATTTCATAGAAGTTGGCTTTCCAAATTCGTAATTAACTGTACTCATTTGGAGAAAACCAAATGCTAAGAAAAATAAAATGATCAGTGATTCATATTGCATAATCCACTTTGATATTGCAAAAGATGAAATTTCAATCTAGTTAAACTAGTCAAAGTAAAAATATATGTATAATAAAAACTACGTATACGGAATTCAACAGTGAACATATTTTGGCAGTGATATCTATTTTGCTAAAACTGTCAGACGAAATACCTTCTGAAGTATAGAATATTTAAATATTAAACTAGGAGCAACCCTAGTATTAACCAAGACCATTATCAACGACTCTAAAAACTTAAACTGTTAGAGGAATGTGTGATTTAATATTTACATATTCTATCACTTCCACTCACTAGTCTCTTTTTTATTTTTATTTTTTTTGCCTAACACTAAACATGGACATATCGAATTGGACAGGTAAATAGGGCCTTAAAATATTTGAACTCGGGACCTCCTATTATAATATCATGTAAGATTTTATGAGATCGCTGTCAACTGTTCTAAAAACTTGAGATTTTGTGGGACTACTGCCAACAATTCTAAAAGCAAAAGCTACTTTTAAAATAGTTGAAAGTGATCCTACAAAGTCTCACGTGATATCATAGCAAATCCTGAGTTCATATCTTTCCAAGCCCCATTTACCTTCCTAATTAGATATATCAATGCTTAGTATAAACTACTAAACGTTAGGGAAAGCGATAGAATATTTAAATACTAAATCACACCTTCCTCTAATAGTTTAAATATTTAGGACAATTTGCGTTGGTCCCATGAAATTTGACATTGTATTTGAGCGAGAGATCTTGAGTTCATATCTTTCCATATCCCATTTACTTCCCGAATTAAATCTCTTCACGCTTAAGACCAGATTAAGTTTGAGGGAGAGTGATAAGCATGTACATATTTAATTGGATAGGTAAATAGGGTCCGAAAAGATTTAAACTCAGGGTCTTTTGTTCTAATATAATATAAGATTTTGTGAGACCACTACTACTTTTCCTAAAAGCAAAAACTGCTTTTACAGTTAATAGTGATTGTACAAAATCTCAAACTTTTAGAATAGTTGATAGTGATTCTACAAAATCTCACATGATATCACAGTAGGTCCCGAGTTTAAATCTCTCCAAACTCCACTTACTTGCTCAATCAAATATGTCTATGCTTAGTACTAAGGAAAAAAAAAGACTAGACAAAGCGTAAGGGGAATTAGATGATATTTAAAAATTAAATCACACATTTCTCTAACAGTTTAAGATTTTAGAACAGTTAACAGTTATCATCATATTTGAGCGAGAGGTCATAAGTTCGAATCTTTCTAAGCCCATATTTACTTCCCTAATTAAAAACCAGATTAAGCGTGAGGAACAATAATAAGATATTTAAATATTAAACCAATAGAGGTTTAATGTAAATTTTTGGCATGGGCTTTCAAAGAATAGATTCTCGAGAATTACTGCACAATTTCAGTGCCAACCGCGAATCATCGAAATCTTTTTAGTACATAGATTTTTCTTCAATTTCATAATTTTGATGGGATAGTCATTATATGAGCAAAAATCTTCCCCAAGATGAGTTCTTCAACAATAAATAACTTACTTTTACTAGGTGTGAGCATAATTCCAGAGTAGAACCTGGAACCTGACCTCTGGGAACCTGTAGGTTCCAGGTTCCAAGGTATGCAGGGCAAATTCCAGGTTTCAAAAATTGCGGAACCTGTTTCGATGGGTAGGTTCCAAATTCTAGGTAGGTGGAACTTAGAACTTGAAATCTAAACAAGATTTTTTGTGTTTTTTCTTGGTCTAAGTCTTTGCATGATTCTATGGTATTTCATGGCGTTAGATAATGAGTGTATAATATGTAATAACTAGTCTGAATTTTCATTTTATGACTTGGTAATATTTCATATAAGTTGTGGTCAGTGAATTATAGCGGCAAGTGATGGTCATTGAAGATGATGATTCATTATAATTATTCAATTAATAATACAGGTAGAACCTGGGTAAATCCTAGAATCAAGCTGAAACCTGTGATAGGATAGGTTCTAAGTTCTAAAAAATGAGAACCCTATTCTCATAGGTAGGTTTCAGATGGAACTTATACGGAACATGGAACCGCTCACCCGTAGTATCGATTCACACAATGACTTCTTATTTTAATTGTATTTATTTGAACTGTAATAAAAGGAAATTAATCTTTTATATTTTCTTTAGTGAATGATAAGCTTATTCAGTATTGTTGCGTTGATTTTCGTTTTGTAAATGAAATTAAAAAAAAAACAAAGAACCTGTTAGACTCTAAACCTATCTTATAATCTATGATATGGTAAGTTCTAGATTCCGACGAGTAGGTTGGAATCTAGAACCGCTCACCCCTAACTTTTACCACCCAATTTCAAGAATTCACATGGATATCTTACCCTTCTTTTCAGAATCTAGCATTAAAACCCCAAATCTCACCATTTTCAATATCTACCAAACTCCCCATTGAATGACTTTGCGCATTTTTCTTAGTAATTTAAGGTGTGCTTTTATTCCAGAGGACAGATCTCGCCACTTCAGATTTTCCGACAAAGAAAAAAGGTACGTGGGGGCATCGGAGTCGAACGTTGGAACTGACGAAAACGGTTGTGACGGTGACGCGGGGCTTCTCGAGACCCGAGCTTCGAGTCCCCCTGGAAACTGCCGGGACGCAAACGGTGACGACTCGCGACCGAGCCGAAACCGAAGCTTCCGCAGAAAAGAGCAACACAGGAGCGAACGACCCCAAAACCATTGACATTTCGACACCGTCTTTTCCCAGGAATAACTCCGGCGAAACCCCAAGCAGAATCCTGTGGGCGCCCATCAGACTTTGTCTTTTGTGGTAAAGAAAAAGGGAAAAGAAGGAACGCAAGTACAAACCCATTGCCCGAAACTACTCGCTGACCGCTCTCCTCCGAATTCGCGTTTGAATTGATTCTTTTGACACCGAGAGGCCCACTGTTTCTTCCCATTTTTCTTTTCCCTTTGAAGAGGTCGTATCTTTTGAGTTTTTTGGCTCGGCAATAAGAATCCCAGAAAGAGTTTCTCCTGGCGGAAGCAGGCTTTTCATTGTAAATGGGTGTTCAGGATTTTCTCCTTCTTTCGCTCTGTTTTCTGCTCTTCTTGCCTTTGCGCGGTGCTGCTCTTCCGGTCCCAAGATGGCTGCTTGAGGATAAAACGTAACGAAACTCTCTCTCTGCTAAACTCTTGCTCGCTGCTTGAGATGTGTGTCATTGTGGAACTAAGAGATGATGGTGTTCTGTTATTGGAAATTTTGGCAGGCATGAATCGGGTCTTGGAGCTAAGGCTGTTGGATCTTCTGTTGCTTTTGATCCGACCCGAGTCACTCAACTGTCTTGGAACCCCAGGTGCTCAAGCCTTCCTTGTCTGTGTCTGCGTTTTTGGTTTTCTGATATTGTCCTTCGAATTGCCATTGCACTGGATTGTTTAATCAGAGATAGTCCGACTCAATTAGTTAATGTCTTCTAGTGCATGTGTTGTGAATTCCTGAGTTGGAAGGTCATTGGTTAAGATGTCCCCAAAATTTGTGTCGTCACAGGGCTTTTATCTATAAGGGGTTTTTATCTGATGATGACTGTGATCATCTCATCAAACTGGTTAGTTTTTTGTTCCTTCTAGTTTCGTATTTGTGGGCTTGATGGAGATTAGATAGAAATAGGATTGACAAGATTGAATTTTTGGTGGATCAGGCGAGGGACAAGTTGGAGAAGTCCATGGTGGCGGATAACGAATCGGGAAAGAGTATGCTGAGTGAAGTGCGGACGAGCTCCGGAATGTTTCTGCTGAAAGCTCAGGTGAGTGGATTCTTCTTTCAAATTTGCATGATGTTTTTTTTCTTTCCACGAAGGAGGTCCTCACCCATAGCTGCTACCGCAATCTATCCGTGCATTGAAGGATGAAGTTGTTGCTAATATCGAGGCTCGGATTGCTGCGTGGACCTTTCTTCCTGAAGGTAAGGTCCTATTGTATTTCATGGATGAGCCACTTCCTCCTGTTCTGCGACGAAGCTTCTTTCTGTATGCTAATTCGATCCATATAACCAGAAAATGGAGAATCAATTCAAGTGCTCAGATATGAGCATGGAGAGAAGTATGAGCCTCATTATGATTATTTTATTGACAAGGCTAATCAAGAGCTTGGTGGCCACCGAGTGGCTACTGTCTTGATGTACTTGTCTAATGTTGAGAGAGGCGGGGAAACAGTGTTCCCGAATTTAGAGGTAAGCAATTCTTCTCGATGATTCAGTTTTCTGTTTCTCATGTGGTGTTACTGAACCTTAGTCTCCCTCTATCTTTCCATTTCGCAGGCCAAAATGTCTCAATCGAAGGAAGATGGCTGGTCTGATTGTGCAAATAAAGGTTATGCTGGTGAGTGGATCCGATTCACGAGTCTTGCACTTTGTTCTTTTCTACTTTCTGGTTTTGTTGTTCATTTTAGAGGCAATTGTTTTAGCACTACAAGCAACTAATTCAATATCAAGAGCGTGACTCAGGATGTAATACTGCTCGTGCTTACACGAATGCCAGTGCGAGTCCCCAGCGATAGACTTCAAAACATGCAAAGACGACAGTAGTTAACGATTACTCAAGTAATTTGAGACAGTGGACACAGTGTAGTTACGTAGGGCAACAATATTTAAGTACATGGATAGATATACACGAATCAATTTGTCTGTGAGTCCAGGGGAGCCAGCTTGCACAGTCGATATAATTCCTTCAATGTCCACATGTGCAGTGTCGTTCATAATTCTTGCTACTTCTGTTGTCCAGTCGAACCAAGTTACTCTTCTGTTCCGATCCTGTCCTCATTTCATTAGAAACTTCCGTAACTGCTATTTTTTGTGTATCTGCAGTGAAGCCAAGGAAGGGCGACGCTCTGCTGTTCTTCAGTCTTCATCCCGACGCAACCCCAGATGATACTAGCTTGCACGGGAGCTGCCCCGTCATCGAGGGCGAGAAGTGGTCTGCGACCAAGTGGATCCACGTCAGGTCATTTGACAATCCTTTGACGTCTGTCACCGTCGGGGAATGCAGGGACAAAAATGAGAACTGCCCATCATGGGCGAAGGTCGGGGAGTGCGAAAAGAACCCTCTCTATATGGTGGGCTCCAACGACGCCACCGGATTCTGTAGGCAGAGCTGCGGGGCCTGCTCATCCTAGAGTTTCTTTCTCGTCGGTGCTTTCGCGGAGAGGAGCGTAGAAGTTTCAGAGAGATGTATATACACAGAGCCATTGAAGTTGAGAGTAATTTATACAGCATATGCATAAGAGTGAGTACCATATCTTGTGCATTCACAGGGGAGTTACATATACTTTACCAGTTCTCTCTCGGTCCATTGTGGTGCTTTCTGCTTTGACATGAAATTGACCGTTTGCTTCTTCTTCATTTTTATCTCACTCTTCTCTTTTGCGTACATTTTGTGGCGGTGCTCACGGAGATCAAATTTCGAACCTAATACTTTGTGCTCTCACTCCCTAATCCCTTTAGTGCAGGGGCGCATGCCTGTTGACAAATTAGTCGTTTGCTTGAGAAAATCAAAATTGGCCCCCACTTATTATCGGCGATTATTGATTTACTATTCTAACTCAACTAAATAAACTGTTTTACAAATTGAAGAATAGACTATAAATTACCTAAAAATCACAAAGAAAGCCTAAGTCAAACTTAATCTTCAAGCTATTCAAAAAGTGAGAAAAAAAAAACTCTCCTAGCAACTAACAAGTACCAAATTCTAAAGTAATAATCTAAATGGTTAATATCATGAAAAATCCCTAATTGGTACAGCTGTGACAAATTAATTCCAAACTATTTTTTTGGCTACTAAAAATCCCAAACTGATACATTTGTGATAATTTTTCCTTGAATTAATTTTTTGACCACCAAAAACCCCAAACTGATAAGTTTACTCCAAACTAATTTTTTGACTACTAAAAACCCCAAATTGGTACATTTGTGACAAATTTACCCTTTGTTAGTTTCAGTTAAATTGGATTAATATCACAAAAAATCACAAACTGGTAAACTTGTGACAAATAAAGGGGTAAAATCTCAAACCGGTACATCTATCAACTACCACGTGTCATGAAACTTAGCGATTTGACGGTAAAATTTAATGAAAACTAATGGAGGGTAAATGTATTATAGATGTACCAGTTTGAGGTTTTTGGTGATCAAAAAATTAGTTCAGGGTACAATTATCACAGATGTACCGGTTCGAGATTTTTTATGATCAAAAAAATAATTCCGAGTAAAATTGTCACAAGTACACCAGTTTGATATTTTTTGTGGTAAAAAAATAGTTCGGAGTAAATTTATCACAAGTGTATCAGTTTAGGGTTTTTCATGGTATTCACCCTAATCTAAATTTCTAAAATCCTGGATAACAAATCAATTCGTAATCTTGAAACTCATCACATCTTGGGTCTTGCGTCATCTACCGTTGTTATTTTTCTCTTCCTCTTCCCTTTGTAAAATTATTTATTGCAAAATCCATCGAGTGAACGTTGTAAAAATGAAAATTTTCAATTTTTAAATCGTAACAAACGCAATCTCAACCTGACATTATATAAATAAGCTTCCTTTTTCTTGAATTGCGACATGAATTTCTTCCATATATTAATAAGACACAGAAATTGATATCAATAAAAATTATCTCCGATTTCTTTTTTTTTTTTTCCTTCTTGAACATCTAAAACGGGATTATCCGTATGCGAGGGACAAAGATTTCCATCTGAGCTCACCGAGCAGCTTCTGGTCGAGTCGAGTCGAGTCGAGTCGTGTCGCTCGCTGGTTGCTACAAGCAACCCTTCGCGATTCAACACCATTCAAGAAAGCATCGACCCATCATCCCCAAGAACACCAATCGACAGATTCGTCAATGGTCGATGCGTTTCTGAGCGCCAAGCATCGAGGGTCTGCTTCTTCTTCTTCCCTCGAGGCGAAAGAACATGGCGGTCTCGTCATCTCCCATCTGCTCCCCGCTCCACGCTACTGACACCAGCGGCTTCAGCCTGGGCTCGCCGTCGCCTAAGCTTCTCTGGGTCGGCCCCACTTCCAGACCCGCGATCACGCGAACCGGCTTGGTCGTTTTCGCTCGCAGTACGCTCTTATGCTGTAATCTCGGGTGTGTGTTGTCTCTAGAGTGCCTTCGTCGCAAGAATCTCATGGCAACCTTTGGGTTTCGTCCCTTCTGTTTCCTGATGTTGTGTATCAGAATCGGGCGGTGGTTTGGCGAGTGAGGACAAGAAAGAGTTGCTCGAACGTTATGGTCTCAACCCTGATGAATTCTTGTCCGATGCTTCTCCTAACAAGGTGTGTGCGAGAGTGTGTGGGTGTGTGTGGAAATGTCAAATGGTCATTCAGTGCCATTAGTGAATAGTGATATGTAACTATGTGCTGTTTATTTTGTTCTCGCAAATGTCTGAAGACCCCAGCGTGATTCCTTCGTCCTGCATTGGAGAGAGACGATGTCAAGATCTGAATTTGAATCGGTTTGGCTTTGCCTGGTTTTTCTGTGTATGTTGCTCAGGCAAGGAGGAGAAAAGATATGCAAGACACAGGACGAGGCAAAAGAACTGAGCAGGAGGATTCTGCACCCACGCGGACCACTCATAAGCTGCTTCAGGTCAAGTTTCCTCCATTTGATTACGTTGGCTAGGTTTTGGATTTCTTAATTTATTGGGGGGAAGGAGCTATATTGACATAATTGATCTATTCTGTGAGAGGCCACATCATCTGAATAATCTGATGAATGAGACTGAAGAATTTTTGGGTTCTTTCTTACTAGCTTGCCATAGCATTCCCTTCAAAATATCATGAATGTTACTCCTTTTGGAGACTTGGATGAAATTGGGCTTGATTGAATCTGTTCAGAGATGACCTGGCCGCTTCTTGAGGGATCTTAGATTAAATTTTAGGCCTAATTTCTCTGTGTCAAATCTAGTTGTGCCACATAAAAAGGAAAGATATGATTGTTAAATGACAGGTACTTGGAGGGACGGCTCGAAGAAAGAAATTGCTCTCACCAAAGGGAATGGATGTGCGCCCTATGATGGAAGTTGTCAAAGCTGCAGCTTTTTCTATATTACAGGTACCTCTCTCTCTCTCTCTCTCTCTCTCTCTCTCTCTCTCTCTCTCTCTCTCTCTCCAGCTTGATTGTTTAGTGATGAACTCTTGTCACAACTTCTGAAACTTCGTTAGGCGGCTGGTGGCAGTCCTGTATCTTTAAGGCCTGGTTGTTGGTTGGATTTGTACAGTGGTACAGGATCGGTTGGAATTGAGGCCATCAGCCGAGGTTGCTCTCAGGTATGAAGATTGTACTGTAGTTGCTTTGTTAGTAATAAAACTTGCAAAACTATGGTAGGGTTTGATTTTGTTGAAGGTCGAGTATGATTCAGATTGTGAATCTGCAGAAATGTACTTCTGACCAACAGACTACTATTATTGTTGCTGCTGCTGCTGTTATTGTTATTATTTAGCATCTTAGTTATTGGATCTGTTGAGATTTCAGGTACACTTTGTTGAGATGGATCCGTGGGTTGTGTCAGATGTCTTACGACCAAATTTAGAATGGACTGGGTTTCTTGATGCCTCGGTTATTCACATGGTCCGTGTGGAAGATTTTTTAGAACGAGCAGAGCAATTCGTTGGTACTCTCTCTCTCTCTCTCTCTCTCTCTCTCTCTCTCTCTCTCTCTCGCAGGTCTCATTTATGCTTTTCAACATTGCTTTATCACTTTCTTACCATTATAAATTCTGGCTTGCATATAGGTGTTCCATGTATAGATCCTCTGATGAGAACAAGATTAAGGATGTTTATAGCCTGTAGGAACTTGAAGCAACTACTGTCTGCTAGAGGTGGCTGTGGCTTTTGGCTGTGTGATTTGGCTTTTAGTTGTGTCCATTTGTGTGGATCCTTGTTTATATCTCCTCCATAATTGAGGGGAAGTTTACTGTGACCACACCATGTATTAACAATTCTTTCAGACTGTCATGAAAAGGGATTAATAAGCTTGAAGAAAAGCTCATTCTGATAATTATACTAATAAAAAGTTGACTTCATGAAGGATAGAAAAGTTGTGACATTTTTCATTGAAGCAGTTTTCTCACTATCTGGCTGGTGCATTTTTCTGAGTAATTGCCTGAAAGGGGTGGAATCACACTTGTTGTCCATTTATGTCCGGTACATAAAGATTCTGATTGTCTCCAGGTAAAGATGGTTCATTTGACTACATAAGCGTTACACCCCCTTATATGCAAGTTGACTATGGAGTATTGATGAATCAAATCTCTAAATCACCATTAGTGGGAGAAGATTCGTTTGTCGTAAGTTGCTTATTTCCCAATTTGCTTGAGTTAGGGCATAAACTCTATTCTTTGCACCTTCACCTTCGTTCATTTCATCTCATCTATTTACTTTTGTTTTTAGGTGGTGGAATATCCTTTAAGAACAAACATGCTGGATTCTTGTGGATGCCTTGTAAAGGTATGTCCTATCTTCATTGTTATTCTCTTTCGGTTGCATGTGCTCAAAGTAAACACCAAGAATGTTCCAATGCTACGTTGAATATGGAGTTTCATGAAAAATTTTGCCAAGTACTGACAGTTTTTGCTAATATGAAGATCTTTCCTGCGGAAACCAACTCTTTGTACTTTGCCTCTAAGCAAATAGTATCCCAGGAAGAATGCTAGTTTCTTATTCTTATTTCCATTTCACCACGCTTTACATTTAATGAAACACTTACTTAGAGAACTCATATATAAGTTTGTCTTTTTTGTGGCGAGGGATTACTTTTTGGTGTATTTCACTCTTGTAAAGGAGAATACAGGGCACATTGTGTGTTTGATACAGCATAAAACTACTTCACTAGGTCATTCCATCCTTGTTTGTACTTGACATGAGTCATGCTTCTTCAGGATTTATTTAGGAGAAATTGAATTGGTCCTTGAGAGCACTCTATCTCAATAAACTCTTTTAACCCTGTAGCGATATTTGGAACCGTGTGTTCATATGTTTGTGATACTTTGGAACTTTGGCAACCCTGTACTTCACCAACATTCACTGTGCTTTCATCTAATCTGGTAAACGGCTACTTGTAATACCTTTACAATGGATGGATTTTGCTGCACTTCGAGATGGAACAAATGTTCCTCGAGTGTCAGTTAATCGAATGTCCCTGATTCCATCTTAAACAAGATCTTGAAAACTAAAGAACATATTGATGTCAATATACATTAACAAACTAGGTGGTGCATGTTATCTGAGAAATGCTTGGACTGCTATTCAAAGTGAAGAAATTAATGTAGCTTATAAAGGCCGCATATCGAACTTCTCTATCTTCCCCTCCCTCATTCCTGTCCTGGTTGCTGTCACCGTTCAATTTGACATACGGTGAATTTTCAGACTGCTAAAGATTGGAAATGAAAGTTCTTATTCCTGGCTTGCTGCTTTCACCGTTCCAAAATCCGTGATGTCGGTAGTGGAAGCTCATTCCTGTGCTTGATGCCGTCAATTCATGACATGCTATGAAGTCGATAACTACGCTCTCTGTTAAAGATGGAAGTTCGTGGAAACTTATGTTTGTGAGGTGGTATTCTGAATATGCAGATAACTGATCGACGCTTTGGCCGGACGCATTTGGCAATTTATGGGCCTAAGTGGTCCCAAAAAAAGAGGAAGTCGACTTAACTCTGGCTGATATCTGGAAGTGATCCAGTGCTACTTCATTGCAGCAAAATATGTAGTTAAGCCGTTTGCTATTCTAGAGTGTTCAGAATGCCATGACCGGGTGACTGGTATCCTATTACTCTTCCTCTTAATTTTCACCATACCTCATCAGAGGCACGTGTCTGATGCTTACGGTAATTTGCTTTTTCATCCATCTCACGTGTAAATTGATTTACCGTTATGGTCATGTAGGAAGAATTGGGGACATAAATATTAGTTTCATGTGTTGCTGGTAAGAGTCATGGCATTCTTGGCCGGCTTCAGAGTGAGTCTGAGAAGGGAAAGTCAAGACCATGTACCTTGAGCTGATTCTTCAGAGTAGATAGGACTTAGCATTTACATAATCTTTGTATCACAATTCACAGTATTGAGGAGTTTTTTTATCTTTATTTTTGCTCGAACTACAGCACTCGGAGGAGAAAAATTGCTGGGTTTACTTTTCTTGCCTCTAGTTTACAGGCCCATCATATTCATAGGCAATCAGGTCAAATGCAATATGGAGTCTGGATGTGGTGATAGTCGTGAGGTCGTAAGTCAGAATCCATGGTTTTAGCTTCTAGCTTTTGGCCCAGAGACCATACATATGTATGATGTTGCGTTACCTCTCTCTCTCTCTCTCTCTCTCTCTCTCATTGTGTCCTTTTGGGCTAGCGAGGTTTCTTCTTGAAGAAAAGTTTCGTTAAGATCAAGGGAAGGCAAGGTTACCGATTCTTTTGTTATCTAGGATTCATAGGAACTGTGAACAAACAAGTGGGATTAGTGACATTCAAGTTTTGATTGCGTTAGTTGCATATAGATCATACTGTTGCCATTTCTTTTGGAGCAGACATGACAGCTCAGGGATGATATGTCGAGCCTTTATCCTGTTAACCATTTCTTTTGGGTTTCTTCCAAGTTTGGTGTATCGGACAGGGGTGCCAAATTGACTACATTGCCTTTTCACAATGCGGCAAACATTCTGCTCAGAAAGGTCATCATTTAACTTTCGCTTTCGGTAGAAGGCACGAGGACGAGAGCTTTGTTCATGACTTCCACTCCCCTAACGAAGCATGCTCGTCAATGTCTTTTCCGAGTAGGTCCATGGGACCTGGACGTATCTAGACCGCGGCATCCAAAGGACCCAATGCAACACCTGCCCAAATTCGACGCACCCGGCATCAACACCATATAGATAATAAGCAAAACCTGATCTTCGCATATTTGGCTAATTGTCACGAGGCGCGGCATGGGACCTATCAGGCCAAGTGTGCACTAGGGGTTCGCTCCTCGTCGAGACATTGGATTGATAATGGTATCCCCGATTCCTATCACATGGACGCTTTCCTCGCAGCAGATACTTCCCGACGGGAGTACCACAGATGAATATAGCATAACATGAACGAGTTGCATCTAACCTCATCGATCTGATTTTTTTAGGATTTTTGGCACTTAGGTCAATTGCTGCACCTAACCAAATCGTTGAAAGGAAAATAAATAATCCTGAGGCAATACATAACACCACACGCACGGGGGGAGGATCTGAGTGCAACTTGGATGTTGGATGATCAATGGAAACAATTTATATACAACACAGAGATCAATGTAATCCATATCGACGCACACAAAAAGATGATAACATAAAACGCCCTTACCAAGGCGATAAACTTTAATCAACAATTAATATAATATGACTCTAGCTATGTGGTTCTTTTCTTATACTTCTGTTTGTAATGTTTTGATATATGCTACGAGACATTAGTTTCGAATATCACGATCAGTAACTTTTCTCGTGACAAGTGTATCCTATAGTTTATAATTTTCAGAACTTTCCTTACTAGATGTGCACGAAAGGTGTCTCAAGACACTAAATTACACACAACCTCATATCATATATGACATGCATAAACTTTAGCATAAATATCTATATAAATTTCATTTTATTAACGCGAGAACATCCGAATCTTTTGATTTGAGTAATCCCTTTAAACGAGCACTAATAAGCTCTATCCATGTGTATCGAATAAGACTTTATCCGCAAGATAACAGACGTAGTCTAAAGATCAATCGAAACGGTAAACGCTACGGCTTTAATAACGCGATACGGTGCACTCGAATCCAATCCTTTTCTTTGGCAAATTATCAACAGCAGTGGGAATTTCTACCCTTTGTTTTTCCCTCCTTTTGAAAACCTGTGCCTGTAAAAGTAGCAACATGTTGGGCTGTCTCCTCCTGTAGTGGCAGCATCATCAGCCACGCCTGCAAAGGTTAATACCACGCTGGTCCCTCACTCACCTCGACACAATCAAAAGATCGAAGCGCGCGCACCTTTCGCACTCTCGTATATTACAACACCCACCCCCTCGTCTTTTGCACGACCTCAAAAACTCAAACTCAAACTCAAAAATTCATATCTTCGCTTCGCACTCTGCAATATCCATGGAAGAAACAAGGAAGGGACCGTACATGTTCTCCGCCGCGAGATCGACGAGATGCGGCGGCGAGCTCGAAGACGACCCCGTCCCGACGCTGCTCTTCACGGCCGGAACTGCCCTCGCCGCGCTGTGCCTGAAGCGCGCCGTCCTAGCGTTCCTGGGGAAGCAATGCTGGCACGTGTGGTGGGTCTTCGTGCTCCTCAACGTCGTCCTCCTGGCCGTTCTCTTCACTTCCATGCGCTCGCCGCCGGGCCACCGAAAGAATCAAGAATCAGAATCCAAGGACGACGGGGAACGAACATCCAAGAGGCAGAGGAGGAGGAGATCGCGGCGGTGCTCCGGGTCTCCTGCGGTGGCGGCGGCGGTCGAAACAGCACGCGGCGAACTGGTTTACCAAGAAGAAGACGGCCGGAGCGGGACTGAGGAGCAAGATGCTGCACCTGAGGATGATCAAGCAGGAGCCTACGAGGGGCTGTCGGACGAGGAGTTGAACGAGAGAGTCGAAACTTTCATTGCGACGTTCCGGCAGCACCTGGTTTCCGACGCGAGACGGCGGTGACAGTTATGGGTTGGTCTTGTGAAGAAGATTCAACGCAGGGTCAACACAAATTTTTGTTTTTTGTTTTTTCCTCATGATTTTCTGCCATTATATATTTTGATTTTTTTCAATATGGATAATCAAATGGTAGGCTGGTAGCAATAGCAACTGTCACATTGGTCTTGTCACGGTCCGCACGTGTCAAGTCCAAGCAAGCTTTTTACTTGGATTCTTGAACGATGCGACTGTCGTTTCCTCGAATTGGAATTTGTCGCCTGGAAATGATGAGTAAGTTCTTGCTAATATCAATGCTAAGTCTTCGATCCGTGGGATCTCTTCTAATCGTCGTGTTGGTGTCTGAGTTTGTCATTGCATGATGCAAAGACTTAGATGTTAGCAGAAGATGGACTCGATCATTGAAAAGTGATTGTTTTACGAGACGATCCCAACTATCAAAAGATATAGAGTTCGACCCTATTTAATTTTCCTCATATTTGTGGGTTTTATAATCTCACACGGCTTGTGCCGGTGTAACTTTTCCTTAATTTAGGAGCAATTTATGAACTCCGTATTAGTTGTCATTAAGAATGATGGAACCTAACTGAACACGTCTCGGTAAATTGAAAATTTGAAAACCTTGTTATCGAAATTAGGGAAAGTCGTAAATTATAAAAATAATAGAGAACGTTCAGAACTTTTCGTTCGCTCAAATTTCGTTAAAATCGTAGTTCGTTTGCTAGATTAAAATATTTTTCAAAGTGCCGATCAAATCTCGATGCA
Source organism: Syzygium jambos (assembly GCA_031216235.1). Taxonomy (NCBI): domain Eukaryota; kingdom Viridiplantae; phylum Streptophyta; class Magnoliopsida; order Myrtales; family Myrtaceae; genus Syzygium; species Syzygium jambos. The sequence goes on from CM062228.1 coordinate 19,871,631, forward strand.
TTTATGGATATTCAGTTCTGACATTAGGCAGATTTTTTGAGGAAAACGATGATTGAATTTTGAAAAGTCATGAGCTAAGCATCAAACAAGCAAATGAAAGCAATCTGAAACTTCACAAAGACCTGATACATTCTGAAACTGAGCCATTTTAGTCAAGAAGAGTCTCTTTACACATGATTGAAATGGGTACAGATGTCCAGATGTTCAATAGCAGCAAAGCAAACTGGAGAAGCCTTCAGTCTAATCTGAAGAGAAGCTGGCAAAAAGCTTATCACTCTTGCAAAGTGCTAGGGGATGCCTTCTGACTCCTATTTGAAAGGTAGATCCTAACGAACAGTAGTACATGGACGTCTCCGGATTTGTGCAAGGATTTGCCAACCCTATAGGAAAGATTTCGCCACTGAAGAGCTGGTGACCAAACCCGAGAGGACGCCAGCTGTGAGCACTCTATTGTAAGTGCTTGGCTCGCCTTGCATCGAGTTGTTACGAGAGTCTCTATACGTCTCATTCTAGAAGGGCCCGCCGACAAGCGCTCCGACCGCCATGTTCGGGTTGGAAGCGAAGGAGTTGAGCCACTTAAACCCATCTTTGCACCCGGTCGTTGCATTGACAGGGAAAATTGATGCATTTTTTTGGAATTAGTCCCAATTTTTTGGGGTATAAAACGGTAAGGGAAAGACAGAAACTATTCACAACTTCTGGGAAAATATTATGAAGACAATATCTACATCAAGACCTCACAAAAAAGGCCGAGTAGCCCGACTAAGATCCTCAATTCTTGACCCACCCTATGTCGTCCTTAAGCACCTCACACGTACCATTCACCTGTTAATTTAAGGTTTCGAATTTGACAATCTAACATGATATTGAAGTCAAGTTTTGCCCTAAATTTTGTCTTGCGTGCGAAGCTTCCTCGTTCGTCAATTCAACATGCAGTTCTCGATTCGATTTGCACGGAATATGAGATATTAAACTACTCCACATCACTAATTTATGGGGTTTATATGAACCTTATATTATTTTGCCTCTCGTTTCATAGATTTACTCAAATTTTTGAACCGAACAATCTAACATCTTTGATCAAAATCCAAGACGCAGATCGGGGTTCTGGCAGAAATTATGATGGACCAGTACAAATATGGAGCGCCGTTTTGCAAGCACTGAACGATTATGAATGTGGAATTTTGTCCTTAAGCGTCACTAGTGACGCCCCCTGGTGAACACGTGCCAGCTCGGAATTTTGCTTAGCGTGACGATTCGAATTTATTCCACGGGATTTTCAGTTTTTTTTTTGTCTCCCCATGTTTTGCTGCTATGTATATTTCTTCTTCTTTTTTTTTCCATAAGCATAGTCAAGTGGCAGTAACTATCACATGGTCCTCCACTGGCAGGGAAAGGTTAAAAAAAGAAGAGAAAAAAAATATAAAAATTTTGAAAAATATAAAAATATAATTAAAAATTATCCACGTCAGCGCCGGCCCTGTCACGTAGGAAGGCTGGCATCAATGTCAGCGATTTCCGATCAAAATTGACTAGATTGATTGAATTGTCACAAATACAAAAGATTTAAGACTCAATTGATCAAAAAAAAATTTATGACTGAATTTGCACAATTACAATAGGTTTAGGACATTTTTGGTAACTCTCCCCTTACTTTCAAACGTGAAATCAAATCAATTGAATTGATGTAATTGAATCAATCGAGCTTGAGGATACCCAAAATCTCATGCTTTCTGGAATATTACGAAGATAATATTTACATCAGAACCTGAAAAAAGAAGAAGAAAGAATCGAATAAAGCCGATTAAAATCCTCAATCCTTGCCTTCATCGTATGTCATCTATAAAGACATCTCACATCCCTTATTTATGGAGTTTATATGTGCCTCATATTAATCTTGTCTCCCTTCATATATTGACTTAAGTTCTTTGTTTGAACAATCTAATATGGTATTAGAATCGGGAGAATTATCAAAAAAGTCATAAACTATTACAATTGTGTCAATTCAATTTTAAATATATTTTTGTTTTGTCAATCGAGTCATAAACATTCTGCATTTGTGTCAATTCAATCCAACTAGTCAATTTTGATAAAAAATCGCTGACATAGATGCCGGTCGTCCTATGTGATGTGACCGGCGCTAACATTTTAAAATAATATTTTAATAATTTTTCAAACTATTTATTTATTCTTTTTTTTATGTTCTTCCTCTTTTTTTTTCTTCCTTTCTTCCTCTAGCCTTGGCAACCGGCCAAAGGCAAGGGTCAATAAGGTTGACTACGTCGGCTCTCACCTCTGGCTAGTCACCAATGTCTGGCAACCAGTTAGAAGAAGGGAAGAAAAAAAACAAAAGGGAAAAAAAAAGAAAAAAGAAAGAGAAAAACTATTAAAATATCATTTAAAAATGTTTATGCCAGCGCCGACCACACCACATATGACGGTCGAGGTCTCTGTCAGCGATTTTCGGCCAAAACTGACCGAATAGACTAAATTGACACAAATGCAAAATGTTTTAAGATTAAATTGTCATAATTGTAATATATTTAAAACTTTTTGGTAATTTTCCCTATTAGAGTCGAGTTGCATTCTTGAATTTATTTCCCGTCCGAAACTCCTCATCCATCAATTTCAAGTGTCATTATCAATTCAAATGGGTATCGAAGTATCTCCCATTAGTTATTTACGGGATTTATATTGATGTTATACCATATTGTCTTTCTTCATCTATTAACTTAAGTATTTTGAGTTGACAATGTAACATCATTTTATCGAAATCCAGTCGCGCATCATGTCACCACAGAAATTGTTATTGGTTGAAACACTCAATGGTGGATAGGGTATTTTGTCCCTGGGCGTCACTAGTGACGCACCGACCCATAGTGTAACAAAACTGTACTCGTAAGCTGACTTTTTGCACAAGCTTCAATGTTAAAGAAGGAAGGCCACCTATGTCGTCTTTCGACCCTCGACTTCTCCGAAAGTGCTGGGCTTTCTCTTCTTCCTCTACAAATATACATGTAACATACACACTCATCCTCGTCAGTTAGCAAGCATGGGGTACGAGGGAGACGCGACTGGAGTGACCAACGCGAAGAAGATGAGGATTGCTGCGTCTGTAAGCTCCATCTTCAAGCATGCAGACGCTGCGGATAAGTGGTTGATGGCGCTGGGTTTTCTCGGGGCGGTCGGCGACGGCGTCTCCACGCCGTTCGTGCTGTTCCTGTCGAGCCGCCTCATGAACAACATCGGCGACGCGCCGTCCCTGGACGAAGGCCAATTCGCTCATGTCATCAACAAGGTAATGTTTTTGGTCTCGGTACGATGAACGTAGAGATTATCCTTCTGGATTCACTTAGTCATAATGTCATTATCGCAAAATAACGTGGATCTTCCTATTGGCAATGTTCGTGGGTGGGCAGAATGCATTATCCCTGATCTGGGTGGCTTGTGGACTATTTGTTGCTGCTTTTCTAGGTAAGCTTTTCATTTGTGGCAATCTTGACGATTGCGATGTGTTCTCGAAACAAAAGCAACCACTCTCTCTAGTAGTGCACTTATCGATTTCCCGTCGCAATCTACGTCAGGAAGTGCTTATTTTCGAATGCTGACCATTCAATGTGGTAAATATGTGCCACATCATCTCATCTGATCTCATCTCATCTCGATAAGATTTTATGTTCAATGTTTTTGTATCAGAGGGATATTGCTGGACGAGGACGGGAGAGAGGCAAGCCTCGAGGATGAGATCCACGTACCTGAGAGCCGTGTTGAGGCAAGACGTGGGCTATTTCGACTTGAACGTCACGAGCACGTCCGAGGTCATCACGAGCGTCGCCAACGATACGCTCGTGATTCAAGATGCTCTTAGCGCTAAGGTAAAAAGTGACCTAATGTTCAGCCACGCCGTAAAAGTGAAGTTAAAACAAGTGTGTAATCCGGTGTTTTGAGAGCAGAGAAGCTGCTCTAGTGGCGAATGTATAGACTTATATATAAGAGGTGTGAAATGCATAACATCATGTACGCGACATCAAATGTATTGTAGTAAAAATTTACCAAAATTTGACACTAAGAAAAGAAAAGAAAAGGGGTGATCAAGTGATGAAATTTCATTTATTTATAACGACGACATTACTATAGCAATTCTTTTGTGCGAATATTTTCAGGTGCCAAACTTTGTGATGAACATATCCACATTCATTGGGAGCTACATAGCAGCATTCCTGCTCCAGTGGAGACTAGCCCTTGTGGGCTTTCCCTTTGTGGTGCTCTTCATAGTCCCTGGCTTAATCTATGGGAGGACTCTGATGGGACTAGCAAGAAGAGTTGGGGAAGAGTACAACAAGGCGGGCACAATTGCAGAACAAGTCATATCCTCCATCAGAACAGTTTATGCCTTCGTGGGTGAGAGCAAGACCATGAGTGATTTCTCTGGAGCACTTGAAGGGTCGGTCAAATTGGGGTTGAAGCAGGGCTTGGCCAAAGGCCTGGCCATTGGGAGCAATGGGGTTGTGTTTGGAATTTGGGCCTTCATGGCTTACTATGGTAGCAGAATGGTCATGTACCACGGCGCCAAAGGCGGTACCGTTTATGCCGTCGGAGCCGGCTTAGCCGTCGGAGGATTGTGAGTAACGAGTATCTTCACTTTCTGTTTTTCCAAAAACGTTTTAAATCGATGAGAAACAGTCCATCGTTTTCTATCTTCGCGTTATAGTAAGTATGGCATCGTCGGTGTGTGGAGCCTATCTAGTCATGAATAACTTACTAGTGCCCTTTAACGAACAGAGCGTTCGGCACCGGCTTATCAAATTTGAAGTACTTTGCTGAGGCAATCTCCGCAGTGGAACGTATCACGGAGGTGATCAATCGAGTCCCCAAGATTGATACCGACAACTTGGAAGGGAAGATCGTGGAGAAAGTTTCTGGTGAAATTAAATTCAAGCATGTGGTGTTCGCGTACCCGTCGCGGCCCAACAACATCATCTTCGAAGACTTTTGCTTGACGGTACCGGCAGGAAAGTCAGTTGCTCTCGTGGGTGGCAGTGGGTCAGGGAAATCTACGGTCATCTCCTTGTTGCAAAGGTTTTATGATCCTTTCAACGGAGAAATCCTTCTGGATGGAGTTCCCATTGATAAGTTGCAGCTGAAGTGGCTAAGGTCACAGATGGGCTTGGTAAGCCAAGAGCCAACATTATTTGCCACCACCATAAAGGAGAACATCCTCTTTGGTAAGGAAGATGCCACCATGGAAGAGGTAGTTGAAGCAGCCAAAGCTTCCAATGCTCATAATTTCATCTCTCAAATGCCTCAGGGATATGAAACACAGGTGCATTTTTATTTGGGTTTTCTGTCGGTTTTTTCTAAGTTTGTTTGGACGTATTTAATTACACCAATTTTTTATTATGGTGATATTTGAGTTGAGATCATATGCGTAAAATGTATGTTGGTAGGTTGGTGAAAGAGGCATTCAAATGTCTGGAGGACAAAAGCAGAGAATCGCCATTGCAAGAGCTATAATCAAATCCCCTCGAATTCTCCTCCTTGATGAGGCAACTAGCGCTTTGGACTTGGAATCGGAGAGGATCGTTCAGGAAGCCCTTGAAAAAGTCGCTGTTGGGCGAACAACCGTCATCGTTGCTCATCGGCTATCCACCATCCAAAATGCCGACATCATTGCCGTCATCCAAAATGGCCAGGTGATGGAAACCGGCTCACATCAAGAATTGATCCAATGCAAAGAAGGCATATACTCTTCCCTCGTGCATCTTCAACAAATGGAAAGCAAGAAAACTCAAGACGAAGCTCAGGTCACATCCACAACGTCACCGTCCCCTCCTAAGATCGAATCTACAAGGTATCCTACTGCCTCCGTCTTCGGCTCAGCTGATGATGCGGAATCAACTCAAATATCAACAGAGAGAGGGAACACAAGAGAAGGCCAGACATTTCAAACTTTGTTGCTTCGAAGATTATTAGCTTTCAGTCACCCGGAATGGAAACAACTAGCCATGGCATGTGTTAGCGCTGTCTTGGGTGGTGCCATTCAACCAGTGTTCGCGTTCGTGATGGGGTCGATGATATCGGTCTTTTTCCTAACAGACCATGATGAGATTAAGGAGAAGACGAGGACATATACATTGTGCTTCACGGGGTTCTTCGTGTTCTCACTGATGATCAACATGTCTCAACACTACAATTTCGCCTATGTCGGGGAGTATTTGACTAAGAGGATCCGCGAGATGATGTTAGCAAAGATTCTCACTTTCGAGGTTGGTTGGTTCGATCAAGACGAGAACTCGAGTGGTACCATTTGCTCTAGACTTGCCAAAGACGCCAATGTGGTATGTCGCATAATTTGAGCTTTTTTCATTTCGTGGAAAGCTGAATGAGAATTGTTACCATTTAAATATGCTCTGTCTGTCATCAAAAAACATGATTGTTGTAACGAGACTGGTTCTCGATATGTTTTGCAGGTGAGATCCTTAGTAGGTGATCAAATGTCTCTCCTTGTACAAGCCATCTCAGCAGTAACCATAGCCTGCATAATGGGACTAGTGATTGCATGGAGGCTTGCCATTGTCATGATAGCCATCGAGCCACTCATCATTGTCTGCTTTTATGGAAGAAAGTCCCTGCTCAAGGGCATGTCACAGAAGGCCATTGAAGCGCAAAATGAGTGCAGCAAGTTAGCTGCCGAAGCAGTGTCCAATCACAGAATCATCACTGCCTTCTCTTCCCAAGAAAGAATCCTGGAGATGCTGAGGAAGGCCCAAGAAGGCCCGCGGAGAGAGAACGAGAGGCAGTCGTGGTTTGCTGGGGTCGGGCTTGGTGCATCCCAGAGCCTTACCAAATGCACATGGGCTTTTGACTTCTGGTACGGCGGGAAGTTGGTTTCGCAGGGCTACGTCACATACAAAGAGGTTTTCGAGACGTTCCTGATTTTGATCTCCACCGGGAAGGTCATTGCTGATGCTGGAAGCATGACCGCCGACATTGCCAGGGGCTCGGATGCGATGAAGTCTGTCTTCACCATCTTGGACCGTGAAACGAACATCAAACCTGCCGACCCGCGAGGCCTCAAACCTGAAAAGATATCAGGACATGTCGAAGTTCGTGATGTGGATTTTGCTTATCCAGCTAGGCCCGATGCGATGATCCTAAGGGGCTTCTCCATCGATATTGAGGCAGGGAAGTCGACAGCCTTGGTAGGCCAAAGCGGGTCCGGGAAATCGACCATCATTGGCCTGATCGAGAGATTCTACGATCCACTCCGAGGGACGATCATGATCGACGGCCGAGAATTAAGATCATACCATCTCCGATCTCTGAGACAGCATATCGCCCTGGTCAGTCAAGAGCCGGCCCTATTCGCGACCACTGTAAAGGAGAACATCATCTATGGAGTTTCCCGAGCAGTCGATGAGACGGAGATTGTCGAAGCTGCCAGAGCGGCGAACGCCCACGGCTTCATCTCGGGACTAAAGGATGGGTACAGCACCTGGTGCGGCGACAGGGGCGTGCAGCTCTCCGGCGGCCAGAAGCAGCGCATCGCCATAGCCCGGGCCATACTGAAGAACCCGAGCGTGTTGCTGCTGGACGAGGCGACAAGCGCGCTCGACAGGCAATCGGAGAAGATGGTGCAAGATGCATTGGAGGGCTTGATGCTGGGCAGGACCAGTGTGGTGGTGGCTCACAGGTTGAGTACCATCCACAACTGCGATGTGATTGCAGTGTTGGAGAAGGGCAAATTGGTGGAGAAAGGGACTCACTCTTCTTTGTTGGCCAAGGGTCCTGGAGGAGCTTACCACTCTCTAGCCACCTTGCAAATGGCTCCTAACAATGCTGTGTGACAACTTGAATATTAGTCCACAATGTTGACTATATTTTCTTTTTTAATGCAAGAACTTGCTGTAATCATCTGAAGTATAGAGCTTGATACTTTGCATCTTCTTGTTCTCTTAATGTAACTCATCGTTTGGCGTCTGTAGCAGGATTAGTCCTCCTGTTTGTCTTCATTGTCAGTTAAATTCGTTATCTATCGGAATGCATTTTACCGAATCAAGTTAATTTTATAATTATAAATAGTTGGATCTACTCTAGATTCCACAAAAGTAAAATCCATGTTTATTCAGAATTTTCAGTTTTGTTACCAACTCTGTCCGGTTATTCAACAATTCAATGTTTATTCAATTTGCTTTCTTCGAGATGATGTGATCCCATTTCGTGGTAGGGTTTGGAGTGGGGTCAACTTGTACTTGTAGGAATGGGGAGAGTGGACTCCTGTCTGGAGGGTAGATTCAAGTTCGTGATACTAATGAATGATGGCATGCTTGGACCTTTCGATTGTGATAGTCCTATCTGATTCTTTTGTTTCAAGCCTCATATTTGGCGATCATTCCAACCACTGGCACGGGCCATAAGATTAGCTAACTTATGAATCTGTCCGGACATACATTAATAGCAGACTATAAATAATGGTTGCTCTTGGCCAAGAAGAGACGCCACCAACCCCTTTAGCATCGGTTCTGGTCTCATCTTTCACTGTCTTTCTAGGAGGAAGCAACATGCAAAGAAAAATAAAGTCAATCAATTAATCAAAGACGAGTTGAGAATCTTTACGTTGGTTGTTCCTGGAAGAAACTTGGGAAAACAAAAATGGGAAATGAGAGACAGAGCAATGTGGCGGAGGAGGAGAAGAAGAGAGGGTGGTCGTCAATAGGCTCCATATTCACGCACGCAGGTGGAGTGGAAAAGTGCTTGATGGGTCTTGGCTTCTTTGGTGCCGTCGCAGATGGCTTCTCTACGCCCCTCTTGCTCTATGTCACTAGTCGGCTCGCGAACGACATTGGCTCTGCTTCTTCTCTGGATCTCGAAACGTTTCGTCACAAGATCAACAAGGTGCACACAACCATCTCTCTCTGAGCTCGTAACAAGGCCATATCGATCTGTTTTCCTCACTCCGGATTGTGTTTCTGCAGAATGCACTGATTCTCTTGTACATGGCCCGTGGATTGATATTTGCTTGTTTTCTAGGTGGGTCACACTGTTACTCGCGTTCCCTTTTTGGGTTTTTTATTTTATCTTGGCTAGGGTTGGAAATAAAAGATAAGTTGAGATTTTGCCCAACTTTTTCAGACCATGATGGTGATGGTGATTGTATTCAGAAGTGTATTGCTGGACCAGAACTGGTGAGAGGCAAACCCAAAGAATGAGAGCCAGGTACTTGAGAGCTGTGCTTAGGCAAGATGTGATCTACTTCGACATGCATGTGATGAGCACGTCTGAGGTCGTCACCAGTGTATCCAGCGATAGTCTCGTGGTTCAGGACGTCCTAAGTGAGAAGGTCCCTAACTCAGAATCTGAATCTCTCTCTCTGTTATGTCATGTTTATTTATGATAGCTAAATGTTTCTAAACTGAAATTATAGGTCCCTAATTTTCATGTCAACGTGTCGCTGTTTGTGGGAAGCTACATAGTGGCATTCGTGATGTTGTGGAGACTGGCAATAGTTGGGTTCCCCTTTGCTCTGTTCCTCATAATCCCGGGCATGATATATGGGACTTTAATGATAATTGCAAGAAAGATAAGGGAAGAGTATAATAAGGCCGGTACGATAGCAGAACAGGCAGTTTCTTCCATCAGAACAGTATATGCCTTTGTCGGTGAGAGCAAAATGCTTTCTGAGTTTTCTAAAGCTCTTGAAGGATCCGTGAAGTTGGGGCTGAGGCAGGGTTTGGCAAAAGGCTTGGCGATTGGAAGCAACAGTATTGTGTTCGCCATTTGGTCTTTCATGGCATATTATGGTAGCAGGATGGTCATGTACCATGGTTATAAAGGCGGAACAGTTTATGCCGTTGGCACTTCCATCACATTTGGCGGAGGGTAAGTGGTGTGCAGCTTTCTTTCAAACTTTCATTTTTAACTCGTGTTCTAGCTGATAGTACATTCAGAAAAAGTAGTCCTCTGCCTAAGAGGGTTTAAGATTCAGGAAATTGCCGTGTTTTAGGAGCAATTGATCCTGACTTGTTTGGTCTTATCTTGTATGATTTAAGGGCTTTGGGTTCTGCTTTATCCAATCTCAAGTACTTCTCAGAAGCATCTTTGGCAGGTGAGCGTATGGCAGAGGTGCTGAAGAGAGTGCCCATGATTGATCCAGAGAACATGGAGGGGAACACCATACAGAATTTGGAAGGAAACATTGAATTTAGACATGTCGAGTTTGTATATCCATCAAGACCTGAAAACATCATATTCAGAGACTTCTCTCTCGCGATCCCATCAGGAAAGACTCTAGCTTTGGTTGGTGGTAGCGGCTAGGGAAAATCACAGTGATCTAGCTCCTGCAGAGGTTCTACGACCCGCTCAGCGGAGAAATACTCCTTGATGGAATCGCCATTAATAAGCTGCAAATCAAATGGCTTAGATCACAAATGGGACTAGTGAGCCAAGAGCCGACACTCTTTGCAACTAGCATAAAGGAAAATATACTCTTTGGCAAGGAGGATGCTGAGATGAAGGAGGTAATCAAAGCTGCCAAGGCTTCGAATGCTCATAACTTCATCAGCCAGTTGCCTCAGGGGTACGATACGCAGGTCCGTTCCCTCTTCTCTTTCTCTCCCTAGTTGTATATAGTTTTAATGCCTCAAGTGCCTGCTGACTTGAGTCTGATACCAATGACGTACTAAAAGTTTTCGATAGGAAAAATCTTGCATCTATCTATTGTTGTGCATTGTCTGAGCACGTAGGGGAAAGAGGCATCCAATTGTCAGGAGGGCAGAAGCAGAGAATAGCTATAGAGCGAGCAATCATTAAAGCACCCAGGATCCTCCTCCTAGACGAAGCAACGAATGAGTTAGACTCAGAATCGGAGAAAATCATCCGGGAAGCACTTGATCGAGCTTCCATTGGTTGCACAACGATCATCATTGCTCACCAACTATCTACTATATGACATGCCAATACTATTGCCGTCATTCAGAATGGGCAAGTGATAGAGACCGGCAATCATGAAGCACTAATCCAGAATGAAGACGGCCTCTACACCTCGTTGGTCAATCTTCAGAAATCAGAGAAACAGAAACCGACAGATCAAGTTAAGAAACCCGAGAATCAAATCACGTCTTCCATATTAAGCATGGATGGAAATAGTACCAGTAGCCGCCCTAGCCTATCCAAGGTGAGTCGCTCCAGCTCAGCGAGGTCCATGGCAGTCGTCGTTTCGGATGATCAAGATCCCGGTTCCATCTTTTCGAAGATTGATAGCGTTGAACATGCCGGAGTGGATACAAGCGATCATGGGGTGCATCAGCGCAATCTTGTCTGGCACAGTTCAACCGGTGTATTCTTACGCCATGGGCTCAATGGTCTGGGTTCATTTTTTGCAAGACCATGAGGAGATTAAAGCAAAGATAAGGATTTATGCATTCTGCTTTCTGGGTTTGGCCGTGTTCTCGTTCTCAGTCAATGTGAGCCAACATTACAACTTCGCTTTCGTGGGGGAGTCCTTGACTAAGAGGATCCGAGAGAAGATACTCTCTAAAATCCTGGCTTTCGAAGTTGGATCGTTCGATCAAGATCAGAACTCCAGTGGTTCGGTTTGCTCTAGACGATGCCAATGTGGTAACTACAATTCCTTTATCGCACTTCGCTCATTCTAGTCCTCAATATCTTGAATACAGTGTATCGACAGTAATCTGGCGGGATGGCCTCGTATCGATGGCTAATGTGCGACGCGTCTGCGCAGGTGAGATCTTTGGTGGGTGACCAAATGGCTCTTATCGTGCGGACATGCTCAGCTATAATAATTTCCTTCACCATTGGGTCTGATCATCACCTGGAGACTCGCCCTTGTAGTAATAGCTTCGCAACCCCTTACTATAGTCTGCTTCTACATGAGACGAATGTTACTGGAGACAATGTCTGAGAAGGCCATGAAGGCCCAAGACGATAACAGCAAGCTTGCGGCGGATGCAGTCTCTAACCACCGAACTATCACTTCCTTTTCTTCCCAAGAGCGCATCGTCAATATGCTCGAGAAAGCCCAGGAAGCCCTGGAATGAGAGAGCATCCGGCAGTCGTGGTATGCTGGTATTGGACTAGCCGCCTCGCAATTCTTTACAAAGTGCGCATGGGCTTTAGATTTCTGGTATGGAGGCAAGTTGATTTCACAAGGGCAAATCACATTGAAAGAGCTCTTCGAGACGTTCATGGTCATGATCAGCATAGGCCGAGTGATTGCAGATGCCGGAAGCATGACGAGAGACCTTGCCAAGGGCTCAGACACGGACAGGTCCATGTTCACCATATTGGACCGGCAGACCAGAATTGAACCTGAAGACACAGAAAGTTACCAACCGAGACAAATAACAGGCCATGTAGAGTTTTGCAGGGTAGATTTCGCATACCCTGAAAGGCCGGATGTCATCATCTTAAAGGACTTCTCATTCAAAATCGAAGCAGGTAAATCGACCGCATTAGTCGGACAGAGCGGATCCAGAAAGTCGAGCCTCATTGGCTTGATCGAAAGATTCTACGATCCAATCAGAGGCGTGGTAAAAATTGACGGACGAGATGTGAGGTCATACCACCTCAGGGCCTTAAGGAAGCACATTGCATTAGTCAGTCAGGAACTGACTCTGTTTGCCAGCACAATTAGAGAGAACATTGTCTACGGAATATCGCACGAGATGAGTGAAACGGAAGTTGTCGAGGCTGCCTGGGCGGCAGACGCTCACGACTTCATAATGGCATTAAAAGACGGATACGACACGTGGTGCGGAGACAAAGGAGTCCGGCTCTCCGGTGGGCAAAAGCAGAGAGTCGCCATGGCGAGAGCCATACTTCGAAATCCGACACTGTTTTTGCTTGATGAGGCAACTAGCGTGCTTGATAGCCAGTCAGAGAAGGTGGGGCAGAACGCTCTGGAGCGCTTAATGGTCAGACGAACCATGCTAATGGTGGCACATAGGTTGAGTACCATACAAGCGTGCGACGTGATCGCCGTGCTAGACGAAGGGAAGGTGGTGGAGAAGGGGAGCCACTCTTCCTTGATGGCTAAGGGTCCGGCTGGAGCTTACTACTCGCTCGTGAACCTCCAGAGCACGCTGAGCGTCTCAGAAGGTCTCAAGTAATGCGGGATGTGAATCTTCTTAAAACAGGGAAAAAAAGCCATGGGAAATCTAGTTAAGGCACTAAGAGTATGATAATAGCTCTTGATAGCTGTTTGTTAATACACGTTTCTGAATTCTTAGGAGTCGTGTAGGTTTGCCCGTTCTAGTAGCTATCAAGCAAAGTGCCACCGATCAATCAATGAACATAAGTAGTTCTATTTTATATTCATGTTATCTTTATATTTGAGTATTGCCTCGAGTCTTCGTACCTTTAAATTTTTCTCGTGAATCCACATTTCCTGTCCAAGAATCAACAAAGGACCCCTTGCATCATTTGCCAATTTCCGTATTGATCCATATCTTTTTTTTTTTGGTCAAAATATCGATCCATATCTTGAAAGGTGCTTTGTTGACACTTTTCAGCAAAGCACATCACCGGTCTCGAAAACACCAACTCATGCACGGATTAGGTGCAATTAAACTATGTCGTTCTGGCCAGGAAAAAGTCATTACTGATCTTTTTTATTTGATTCAGCCATCGCACTGAGTCGTTCCATCTCCACGGCTTCATCTCAGGACTAAAGGACAGGGTTGACACCTGGTGCGGCAAAAGGGAGGGGGGGGGGGCGCAACTCTCCGGCAGTTAGAAGCAGTGCATCGCCATAGCCCAGACCAGACTGAAGAAGCCAAGCGTGCTGTTGCTGGATGAGGCGATCAGCGCGCTCGACGGGTAATCGGAGAGGAGGGTGCAAGATGCATTGGATGGCCTGATGGTGTAAGCAGGACTGGTTCGGTGGTGGCTGCTCACAGGTTCAGCACCATCCACAACTGTGATGTGAATGTGATTGCAGTGTTGGACAAGGGCAAATTGGAGGAGAAAGGGACTCACACTTCTTTGTTGGCTAAGGGTCCTGGAGGAGCTTACTACTCTCTGGCCACCTTGCAAATGGGTCCTAACAATGCTGTGCAACTTACTCCAATGTTGCTTCGCCGTGTTGATGTTATCCTCTTTATGTAACGCGTCATTTGAGGCCGAGATTCCAAAAAAATAAAATCCATGTTTATTCAGCATTTTCAGTTTCGTTACTGATTCTATCCGGTGATTCATGAGTTTGAGTTTATTAGGATAAGTATACCGAAAGTTTTAAAACTTGTCACAAATGCAATTGAATCCTAAAACTTTCAAAAAATGTAATCAAATCCTATAACTTTCAAAAAATGCAATGAAGTCTTACTTATCATGAAAGTGTAATATAGTCCTAAAAATTTTGAAAATTGCAATCAATGGAAGGACTTGATTGGATTAATTTGATAAGTTGTAGGATTTGATTATACTTTTTGAAAGTTTTAGGACTCAATTATACTTTCGTGACAAGTTTTAGGATGTAATTGCACTTTTTGAAAGTTTTAAAACTAAATTGTACTTTCGTGATAAATTTTAGGATTTCCGATGCACTTGTCCCAAGCTTATTTAAATTTTCTTTTCCTTCGAAAGAATGTGACCCAATTTCCATATTAGGGTTTGGAATGGGGTTAATTAAAAAAAATTTCCCCGGGCTTAAAGTAAATCCCTCTCGTTTTGGCCAAACAAGACGCAACATATAATGGTAGAAATAGGGGAATCTTCTCTGCCGGGTAGATAAAAGTTTGTGATACTAATTAAGTCTTAATTCCCTACGCTAACTTTAACTCGAATTTCAATTCTGTAGCAAATTTTTTTTATTTTATAAAAAAAACACCAATTTTAGTTTGGGATCCGCTTTTTGCCTAAATTTTTTTTTTGTCTCTTAAAAAAGCACAAACGATATCCAAATTTGATCCGGGGGAGTTTGTCCGATGCCATTAAGGATGCGATATATCATTCTACATATACTTGGCAACTCGCAGTTGTATTGACATGGAAAGATCATACACAATCCAAAAGCTTTCCTTGTTTTTGGACGCTGCCGATCGCAAGTCCAGGATTTCGTTTTTCTCAATTTTCGAACATGCTCAGTCCGGCGAATCGCTCGTTCATGCCTCTTGTGCCCAGGTCATATCAATCATGTTGATCTCATCAGTCACGTGATAAATTTGGTTGATAGAAGGAGAACCAAAGAGCTTGGATAACAATTGTTTTTGCAAATTTACCGGACCATCATTACCTTTTTATGATTCCCAAACGTCTGCAAGGAAACAACATTAGTCAAAGCTAGAAGATAGTTTGTTGAAGACGACCTTAGCAAGGGTTGTTTTGCTTATTCTGTGGATTCTAAGAAATCGTACACCATCAGATCCCACATCCAACATTTTGATTATAGCTTCTACACGATCATCAACTCCGATTAAATGTTCAGTCACATTTTCATATGCAACCTTCAGCTTATCTGGCGAAGGCTTCGGCAACGACAACCAATTGGGACCCAAACTCAAACCGTTGGTTTTCCAGGCAATTAGGCCAACGAAAAAAAGTATGGCACACTCGTACTTTTCGATTGTGATAGTCCTAACTAATTAATGATTTGGGATGATCCTTCCAACCACTCGCGTGTTCCATAATGCGTATTATCATAATAATGATACTAGTAACATTCTTTGGACTCTTAAGCATTTTTTCCGATTCCGAAAGAGACCACCCGATATTTTACTCGCGACAGATTGTACCGGAAACCACACATACTTGCATTGAAAACCAGATATTGGAATCTCGAAGATCCTGCATTAGTGCAGGAGTTAAATTAACTACAAGAACCTTGTCCATCTGATGATTCAAAGGCAAGATCAGATGAGCCGCGAGAAATGGTCGATCCACGTGAACTGCGAATACAAAATATAAACATCTGAAGAAACGAAGATGAACATGATGAAAGAGGAGAACATCTGACTCGTGATCCGTGCGTATCGCTGATCCGGTATCAGAAGCTGCTGCTGATGCAGAATCACAGACGTTGAAGTCAACTCTTATCTCCCTTGAACTGTGGCCGTCCCGTCATGTCTGGAAAGATTTGATACCATCATAATGATCGCTGCGTCAACAACGTGTTTCTAATTTGTGGAAACGTGCACTTACTGTTATTCAATTGGGATATAAGTAGTTATTAACAAGTGATATCACGTTGTTATTTCTTAAGATAATTTAACAAAACCGAAACTTATTCGTGATTTTTCCTGCCAATCTACGATTATTTCACTCAATGTCGATCTTTCAAAAGAAAAACTCGAAGAACGATCTCAAGTGTACATTTTGTTTAATATTGAAAATTTCATGATAAAGAAAATATTTTCCATGTTCATTTATTTGATGGTTTAGAGAAAGTGATTTGTTTCTTGCCAGAAGGGGATGTCTTTTTATCCCAATCTAAGCTTGTGGCTTTTACGCCATAGAAAATGTTTTCCATAAGTCGATTAGCTTTCCATCATCCAAATACTGGAAAGAACAATTTTCCTTCAAACAAACGGACCCTAAGGCTCTGCTCGTTTGGCGGAAAATATTCTCCTTTTAAAAAATACTTTTCCGGAAGTCATTTTCCTGGAAAATGTTTTTTCGGAACATAATTTTCCGGTGTTCGGTGATCAATATGAAAAAGTTTCAAAAAATATTTTTTGCCAGCGGCGGTGACCGGCGGCGGCAGCGGCCCGCGTCCGGCG
Source organism: Syzygium jambos (assembly GCA_031216235.1). Taxonomy (NCBI): domain Eukaryota; kingdom Viridiplantae; phylum Streptophyta; class Magnoliopsida; order Myrtales; family Myrtaceae; genus Syzygium; species Syzygium jambos. Next base: position 19,888,364 of record CM062228.1, read on the forward strand.
GCAATGGCGGCCCGCGCCGGCGGAGGCAGCCGACGACAGCTGCCGGCAACCAACAGCGGCCAGCGACCTTAGTGAAGAGGAAGAAGAAGAAGCTCCGGAAAATGATTTCCACTTTTGAAAAAGCGGAAGTCATTTTCCATAGACTTAGGCTATTTTGTGAGAGAGGAAGGAAAATATTTTCCCACGGAAAACGTTTTCCGCCCCCCGAACACCGGAAAACCCGAAAAATATTTTCGGAGCCTAAGACACTCATTAATTTTCCTTAAATGTGCATTGAAGATATAAATTCTTCTATTAGATAAGAAAGAAGAAATTGTTCAAAAAGTCATAAACCTATTGTACGATGACCAATTCAGTCTTAAACCTTTCAATTGTACCAATTTAATTCTAAACTTTTTAATGATTTACCAATTTAATCATAAACCTTTCAATTGTACTAATTTAGTCCTAAAGCTTTTGACGATTTGACAATGTAGTTCTTTTGGCCAATTATCTAATAGGTTTAGGACCAAATTGGTAAATCTTCAAAAGGTTTAGAATTAAATTGACACAATTGAAAGTTTTATGATTAAATTGACAAATCGTCAAAAGGTTTAAGACTAAATTGACACAGTTGAAATGTTCAGGACTAAATTGGCAATTCATCAAAAGGTTTAAGACTAAATTGGCACATTTGAAAGGTTTATGATTGAATTAACTGATGTATAATGGGTTTAGGACTTTTTTGATAATTTTTTTTTGTTATAAATAATGGCTGCTCTTGGCCAAGAAGAAACACCACTAACCCCTTCAGCTTCGGTTCTGATCTCATCTTTCAACGTCATTCCAGAGGAAGTGACAAGCAAAGCAACATTTGAAGTCAATCAACATATTTGAGAGTTGAGTCTTCACGTTGGTTGTTCTCGAAAGGAACTTGGTATAACAAGAGTGGGAAATGAGAGACAGAGCAGTGTGGCGGAGGAAAAAAAGAAGAAGGGATGGTCGTCGATAGGCTCCATATTCATGCACGCAGATGCAGTGGACAAGTGCTTGATGGGTCTTGGCTTCTTCGGAGCCGTCCCTGATGGCTTCTTTACGCCCATCTTGTTCTATGTCATGAGTCGGCTCACAAACGACATTGGCTCTGCTTCTTCTCTAGATCCCGAATTGTTTCGTCACAGCATCAACCAGGTACGCACAACCATCTCTCTCTGAGCTCATAACGAGGCAATGGTGATCTCTTTCCCTCACTCTGGATTGTGTTTCTGCAGAATGCACTGATTCTCTTGTACATGGCCAGTGGATTGATGTTTGTTTGTTTTCTAGGTGAGTCGCACTGTTTCTCTTGTTCCTTTTTGTGTTTTTTGTTTTATCTTGGTAAGAGTTGGAAGTAAAAGAAAAGTTGAGATTTTACCAGTACGATTGCATTCTTTCAATGACATTTATAATGCACCCACCATTTGGTGGTTGTTGGTTTCATACATGTAGAAACTCTTGTGAATGTTCTAGTGTGGAAATGCTTCTACGACTTGCCAACATGTTCCAACTGTGAAGGTGATGATATTTGATTCAGAAGGGTACTATTGGACCAGGACTGGTGAGAGGCAAGCGGCAAGAATGAGAGCCAGGTACTCGAGAGCTGTCCTCAGGCAAGACGTGACCTACTTTGACATGCATGTGACAAGCATGTCCGAGATCGTCACCAGTGTATCCAGCGATAGTCTCGTGATTCAGGACGTCCTAAGCGAGAAGGTCCCCAATTCATAATTTCAATCTCTGTTATATTGTGTTTCATTTATGATTTTCAATTACCAGTGTATTAGCTACGTGATTCTAAATTGCAACTGCAGATCCCTCATTTTCTTGTCAACGTGTCGCTGTTCGTCGGTAGCAACATAGTGGCATTCGCAATGTTGTGGAGACTGGCAATAGTTGGGTTCCCCTTTGCTGTGCTTCTCATAATCCCGGGCGTGATATGTGGGAGAACTCTAATAATAATTGCAAGAAAGACAAGGGAAGAGTATAAGAAGGCCGGTACGATAGCAGACCAGGCGGCTTCTTCCATCAGAACTGTTTATGCCTTTGTCGGTGAGAGTAAAATGCTTTCCGAGTTTTCTAAAGCTCTTGAAGGCTCTGTGAACTTGGGGCTGAGGCAGGGCTTGGCTAAAGGCTTAGCGATTGGAAGCAACAGTACTATCTTCGCCATTTGGTCTTTCATGGCATATTATGGTAGTAGGATGGTCATGTACCATGGATATAAAGGTGGAACGGTTCAAGCCGTTGGCGCGTCCATTACTTTTGGTGGAGTGTAAGTAGGGTTTAGCTTTCTTTGAGAATTTCAAATTTGACTCGTATTCTTGCTGTCAATACATTCAGGAAACATAGTCATGTGCCTATGCTAGTTTAAGATTTAGGAAATTGCCTAGTTCTAGAAGCAATTGATTCTGACTTTTGGTCTTATTTTATATTGATTGTAGGGCATTGGGTTCTGCTTTATCCAACCTCAAGTACTTCTCGGAAGCGTGTTTGGCAGGTGAGCATATAGCGGAGGTGATGAAGAGAGTGCCCTCGATTGATCCAGAGAACATGGATGGGGAGACCATACAGAATGTGGCAGGAAACATTGAATTTAGACACATCGAGTTTGCATATACGTCAAGACCTGGAAACATCATCTTTAGCGACTTCTCTCTCTCGATCCTGTCAAGAAAGACTCTAGCTTTGGTTGGTGGCAGCGGCTCGGGAAAATCGACGATAATATCCCTCCTGCAGAGGTTCTACAACCCGCTCAGCGGAGAAATACTCCTGGATGGGATCACCATTAATAAGCTGCAAATCAAATGGCTTAGGTCGCAAATGGGACTAGTGAGCCAAGAGCCGACACTCTTTGCAACTAGCATAAAGGAGAATATACTCTTTGGCAAGGAGGATGCCGAGATGAAGGAGGTGATCGAAGCTGCCAAGGCTTCCAATGCTCATAACTTCATCAGTCAGTTGCCTCGGGGGTATGACACGCAGGTCCGGTCCTATTGTTTCCTCAGATTGTATATATTTTCAATGTGTTATGTGCCTGCTCACTCGGGTCCGATACCAATGACGTACTAAAGGTTTTCAATTGGGAGAATCTTGCATCTATGTATTGTGTTACATAAACCATGTGAAAGTACATAAGCTTACATTTGTCTCAGCAGGTACGGGAAAGAGGCATCCAATTGTCAGGAGGGCAGAAGCAGAGAATAGCTATCGCGCGAGCTATCATTAAAGCACCCAGAATCCTCCTCCTAGATGAAGCAACGAGCGCTTTAGACTCTGAATCAGAGAAAATCGTCCAGGACGCACTCGATCGAGCTTCCGTCGGTCGCACAATGATCATCATTGCTCACCGGCTATCTACTATACGACATGCCAATAACATTGCTGTCGTTCAGAACGGGCAAGTGATAGAGACTGGCAATCATGAAGAGCTCATCCAGAACGAAGATGGCCTCTGCACCTCGTTGGTCAATCTTCAGAAATCAGAGAAACAGAAACCGACAGATCAAGATGAGAAACTGAAGAACCAAATCACATCTTCCATATTAAGCATGGATGGATATAGTACTAGTAGCCGCCATAGCCTATCTAAGGTGAGTCGCTCCAGCTCAGCGAGGTCGATGGCGGCAGTTGGTTCGGATGATCAAAAGAACCCCATTCCATCTTTCCGAAGATTGACAGCTTTGAACATGCCCGAGTGGAAACAAGCGATCCTGGGGTGCATCAGCGCGATCTTGTTCGGCGCAGTTCAACTGGTGTATTCTTTTGCCATGGGCTCAATGATCTCGGTTTATTTTTTGAAAGACCACGAGGAGATTAAAGCAAAGATAAGGATTTATGCATTCTGCTTTCTGGGTTTGGCTGTGTTCTCGCTCGCGGTCAATGTGATCCAGCATTACAATTTCGCTTTCATGGGGGAGAACTTGACTAAGAGGATCCGAGAGAAGATGCTCGCTAAAATCCTGACTTTCGAAGTCGGATGGTTCGATCAAGATCAGAACTCCAGCAGTTCGGTTTGCTCTAGACTCGCTAATGATGCTAATGTGGTAACTACAATTCCTTCATCGCACTTCGCTCATTCTGGTCCTCAATGTCTTGAATACAGTGTATTAACAGTTACATCTAGCGGGATGGCCTCGTATTGATGGTTAATGCTGCTTCAACACTTCTGTGCAGGTGAGATCTTTGGCGGGTGACCGAATGGCTCTAATTTTGCAGACATGCTCGGCTATAATAATTTCCTTCGCCATTGGGTCTGATCATCGCTTGGAGACTCGCCCTCTTAATAATAGCTTCGCAACCCCTTATTGTAGTCTGCTTCTACATGAGAGGAATGCTACTAAAGACCATGTCTCAGACGGCCATCAAGGCTCAAGAAGAAAGCTGCAAACTCGCAGCGGATGCGGTCTCCAACCACCGAACTATCACGTCCTTTTCTTCCCAAGAGCGCATCCTCAATATGCTCGAGAAAGCCCAGGAAGCCCCGGAACGAGAGAGCATCCGGCAGTCGTGGTATGCTGGTATCGGACTAGCCGCATCACAATTCTTTATGAAGTGCGCTTGGGCTTTAGATTACTGGTACGGGGGCAAGTTGATTTCGCAAGGGCAAATCACATCGAAAGAGTTCTTCAGGACAATCATGGTCTTGATCAGCACAGGCCGAGTGATTGTGAATTCCGGAAGCATGACCACGGACCTTGCCAAGGGCTCGGACACGGTCTGGTCCGTGTTCGCCATATTGGACCGGGAGACCAGAATCGAACCCGAAGACATGGAAGGTTACCAACCAAGAAAAATAACAGGCCATGTAGAGTTTCGTGGCGTACATTTCGCATACCCAGAAAGGCCAGATGTCATCATCTTAAAGGACTTCTCATTCGAAATCGAAGCAGGGAAATCGAACGCATTAGTCGGACAGAGCGGATCTGGAAAATCGACCGTCATCAGCTCGATCGAAAGATTCTACGATCCAATCAGAGGCACGGTAAAAATTGACGGACGAGATCTGAGGTCATACCACCTCAGGGCTTTACGGAAACACATAGCATTAGTCAGTCAGGAACCGACTCTATTCGCCGGCACAATAAGAGAGAACATTGTCTACGGAATATCGCACGAGATGAATGAAATGGAATTCGTCGAGGCTGCACGGGCTGCGAACGCTCGCGACTTCGTTGTGGCGTTAAAGGATGGCTACGACACATGGTGCGGGGAAAAAGGAGTCCAGCTCTCCGGAGGACAAAAGCAGAGAGTAGCCATAGCAAGAGCTATACTGCGAAACCCGATGCTGTTGTTACTGGATGGGGCCACTAGCGCGCTCGACAGCCGGTCGGAGAAGGTGGTGCAGAACGTGCTGGAGCGCTTAATGGTCGGACGAACCACGCTAATGGTGGCGCATAGGTTGAGTACCATACAAGCGTGCGACATGATCGCCGTGCTAGACGAAGGGAAGGTGGTGGAGAAGGGGAGCCACTCTTCCTTGTTGGCTAAGGGTCCGACCGGAGCTTACTACTCGCTCGTGAACCTCCAGAGCGCGCCGACCAGCTCGGAGTGTGTTGAATAACGCACAACGTGAATCTGCCCAAAAGTGGGGAAAAAAAATCATTAACATTCGTTATCTGTCGAAATTCATTCTATTAAATCAAGTCAATTCCAAGTTAATTCCATGTTTATAAATAGTCCGATCCACCCTAGATTCCAGCGCGAACTAATCCAACCATCATGACCGGAACGAACGAACGGGCCACGCACTTTGGAAGAATTCGATCCCCACGTTCACTCGGATTTTCGGTTTCGTTACTGATTCTGTTCAGTGAATTCCTGAATTTATGTTTATTTAATTCTCTAGTTTCTGTAAAATGACGCGACCCTATTTCCGTAGCTAGCGGGGTTAGGTATGGGGTCAATTCGAATTCATTCCGCAGGCTTAACCCCACCATGTTATGGCCAAACCAATGTGACACCATTTGTACTAGCGATGGCGTACGTGTGTCCTATTGTGACGGGCCTAAACTCGTTCTTTTGTTTCGAGCCTCGAGTCGGCGAACATTCCAACCCCTAACGTGTTCCATCGTAATAATAATAACATACTTCGGAACTTAAAAACATTTTCCTTATTCCAAAAGAGACCGCCCCGATATGTCACTCGTGACGGATTTATACATCAACCGACGCATACTTTAATTTAAAATCTTATGTCGGAATTTTGTTTTTGGTGGTCCCGCAATTTTTTAATGTCGGAATTAAACTAACTTTCAAGTGCCTCATTCATCTAATTCTAGGGGAAGGTGACATGGGCTAACCAAAAGAAGTCCATGCAATTACACATATGCGCTGTAAATACAGGATGCGAATATAACATCGATAACCACCAAAGAAAAAATGGTAAAAGAGAGAGAATATTTCAGGGCGCGAATGATAACTACCATCTTTCCTTGCCCAATTTCTTGCTGGAAACGGAAAAATATATTCCTATTCCCTATACGAGTTTCTTAGCAAAAAGCAGTGTTTGATAACGACACAAAGTTTTTATTCTCGAAATAGAAATTCGTTTAATAGGTTATTCTTAGATTTATGTTGCCGGTGGCCAACGGCGAACGGCCGACGAGCGGCAAGGGCAAGCAATAAGAGAGTTATTATTTCTGTTTTTGTTCCAGAAATAGAAAAGTAAAAAAAAAAAACTACTTCTCATTTTTGTTCCAAACCTATTTTTGGGTTATAAATTTATCCCGTAAATAAAATTAAAAAAAATGAAATTCATTGCTAAACATATTTCTGCTATAAACCTGTTCCTGGAAATAAAAAAAATTTAAAGAAAAAGAGAAATCTAATATTTATCATTTGCGCCATTAGAGTCGTGATCCATGCCATAATCAAGAGAATTAAAAAAAATAATGAGCTGGAAAAAGAAGGGCCTCGATTAAGCGTCACTGATGACGCCTAATCACCAGCGTCGAAGTCAACTCTTATCTCCCTTGACCTGAGTGGCTGCCCCCGCCCACCTTGCAACTTTTTCCAATCCATTATGATGATCACCACATCACATTTGGTGGTCTTTATTTTCCGGGTCACGTGCATTATTTTATCGTCCGATCGGGATAATAAATAGTAATTAGCCGGTGATACCATGTTGGCGCATCACGCCATTTTTATGTTCGTTTCTTATGATAAATTAAAAGAACGAAAAAGTTTCCCGTGATTTTTCCTTCTTAATCTCGTCGATTATCGCTCTTAGGAGGCTCATTGATTTTCCTTAAAAATCTTGCTGAGTGTAGCTATATGCACAGTCAAATTTGATGGAACCGTTATATGTGATGGTCCATCTGATGATTATGCTTTTTCTTGCAATGCTTACTTCTTATTTTGATTTTCTGAATATTTCTCTTTTATTGTTTTTGATTACCTAAACTACTCAATACCGTCGCATGACATTTTGTTGGAAAGAATCAATTATTTTGCTGTCCCGAATCTTAAGATCTGTTGACTTTTCGGAGCTGTCAGGATGTCGATCGATGCAGTTAATCAATCCTCCATCTCGCAGGCTATAAATAATGGTTGCTCTTGGCCAAGAGGGGACGCCACCAACCCCTTCAGCTTCGGTCCTGATCTTATGTCTCACTGTCATTCTAGGGGGAAGTGACTAGCAAAGCAGCATTTGTAGCCAGTCAATCAATCAGCAGATGTGAGAGTTGAGAATCTTTACGTTGGCTTGTCCTGATAGAAGCTTGGGAAGACAGAAATGGAAAATGAGAGACGAAGCGATGCGGCGGAGGAGGAGGAGATGACGAAGAAGAATAAGAAGAAGGGGTGGTCGTCGATAGGGTCCATATTCATGCACGCAGATAGGGTGGACAAGTGCTTGATGGGTCTCGGCTTCGTCGGAACCGTTGCCGATGGCTTCTCTACTCCCCTCGTGCTCTTCGTCACTAGTCAGCTCATGAACAACATCGGCGCTGCATCTTCTCTGGATCCCGCAACGTTTCGTCACAGCATGAACAAGGTACACACAACCTCTCTCTCTCTCTCTCTCTCTCTCTCTCTCTCTCTCTCTCTCTCTGAGCTCGTAACTTGGCAATAGTGATCTCTTTCGCTCACTCTGGGTTGTGTTTCTGCAGAATGCACTGGTTCTCTTGTACATCGCCTGTGGATTGTTGTTTGCTTGTTTTCTAGGTGGGTCACACCGTTTCTCTTGTTCCCTTCTGGGTTTTTTTTTATTTATCTTGGCAAGGGTTGGAAATTGGAGTAAAGTAAGAGATTTTGTGAGCACTGGTACATATTTTCAATGACAATTATTATGCACCCACCATTTTGGAGAAGGTTGCTTTCATACATGTAGAAACTCTTGTTAGTGTTCTAGGTTGGAAATGCTTGTGGGACTTGCCTAACATTTTCTGACCATGCTGGTGATGATGATTATATTCAGAAGGGTATTGTTGGACCAGGACCGGTGAGAGGCAAGCGGCAAGAATGAGAGCCAGATACTTGAGAGCTGTGCTCAGGCAAGACGTGACCTACTTTGATATGCATGTGACAAGCACGTCCGATATCGTCACCAGTGTATCCAGTGATAGTCTCGTGATTCAGGACGTCCTAAGCGAGAAGGTCCCCAATTCAGAATCTTAATCTCTCTGTTATGTTATGTTTCATCTCTGATTTTTTATTCCCGGTGGATTAGCTAAGTTTGACCAAACTGAAATTGCAGGTCCCTAATTTTCTTGTCAACGTTTCGCTGTTTGTCGGGAGCTACATAGCGGCATTCATAATGCTGTGGAGACTGGCAATAGTTGGGTTCCCCTTTGTCGTGTTTCTCATCATTCCGGGCATGATATATGGGAGGACTCTAATAGTAATCGCAAGAAAGATAAGGGAAGAGTATAGTAAGGCTGGCATGATCGCAGAACAGGCAGTTTCTTCCATCAGAACAGTATATGCCTTTGTCGGTGAGAGCAAAACGCTTTCCGAGTTTTCTAAAGCTCTTGATGGCTCCGTGAAGTTGGGGCTGAGGCAGGGCTTGGCCAAAGGCTTGGCGATCGGAAGCAACAGCATTGTGTTCGCCATTTGGTCTTTCATGGCATATTATGGTAGTAGGATGGTCATGGACCATCATTATAAAGGTGGAACGGTTTATGTTGTTGGCACGGCCATTACTTTTGGCGGAGTGTAAGTAGCATCCAGCTTTCTCTTAAAGTTTTGATTTTCACTCGCATTCTTGCTGATAATACATTCAGGAAAAGTAGTCCTGTGCCTAAACCGCTTTATAATTTAGGAAATCGCCTTGTTCTAGAGGCAACTGACCCTGACTTGTTTGGTCTTATCTTTTATGATTGTAGGGCATTGGGTGCTGCTTTATCCAACCTCAAGTACTTCTCGGAGGCGTGTTCGGCCGGTGAGCGTATAGAGGAGGTGATAAAGAGAGTGCCCCAGATCGATCCAGAGAACATGGAGGGGGAGACCATACGGAATTTGGAAGGAAACATCGAATTTAGACACATTGAGTTTGCATATCCGTCGAGACCTGCAAATATCATCTTCAGAGACTTCTCTCTAGCGGTCCCATCAGGAAAGACTCTAGCTTTGGTTGGCGGCAGTGGCTCCGGAAAATCCACGGTGATATCTCTCCTGCAGAGGTTCTATGACCCGCTCAGCGGAGAAATACTACTTGATGGGATCGCCATTAATAAGCTGCAAATTAAATGGCTTAGATGGCAAATGGGACTAGTGAGCCAAGAGCCAACACTCTTTGCGACTAGCATAAAGGAGAATATACTCTTTGGCAAGGAGAATGCCGAGATGAACGAGGTGATCGAAGCTGCCAAGGCTTCCAATGCTCATAATTTCATCAGTCAGTTGCCTCAGGGATACGACACACAGGTCCGGTCCTTCTCTTTCCTCAAATTGTATATATTTTCAATGCTAAGTGCCTGCTCACTCGAGTCCGATACCAATGACGTACTAAAGGTTTTCGATTGGGAGAATCTTGTATCTATGTACTGTGTTACATATACCATGTGAAAGAACATAAGCTTACATTTGTTTCAGCAGGTAGGGGAAAGAGGCATCCAGTTGTCAGGAGGGCAGAAGCAGAGAATAGCTATCGCGCGAGCTATCATTAAAGCACCCAGAATCCTCCTCCTAGATGAAGCAACGAGCGCATTAGACTCTGAATCAGAGAAAATCGTCCAGGACGCACTCGATCGAGCTTCTGTCGGTCGCACAACGATCATCATTGCTCACCGGCTATCTACTATACGACATGCCAATAACATTGCTGTCGTTCAGAACGGGCAAGTGATAGAGACTGGTAATCATGAAGAGCTCATCCAGAACGAAGATGGCCTCTACACCTCGTTGGTCAATCTTCAGAAATCAGAGAAACAGAAACCGACAAATCAAGATGAGAAACTGAAGAACCAAATCCCATCTTCCATATTAAGCATGGATGGATATAGTACTAGTAGCCGCCATAGCCTATCTAAGGTGAGTCGCTCCAGCTCAGCGAGGTCGATGGCGGCAGTTGGTTCGGATGATCAAAAGAACCCCATTCCATCTTTCCAAAGATTGATAGCTTTGAACATGCCCGAGTGGAAACAAGCGATCCTGGGGTGCATCAGCGCGATCTTGTTCGGCGCAGTTCAACCGGTGTATGCTTTTGCCATGGGCTCGATGATCTCGGTTTATTTTTTGAAAGACCACGAGGAGATTAAAGCAAAGATAAGGATTTATGCATTCTGCTTTCTGGGTTTGGCTGTGTTCTCCCTCGCAGTCAATGTGATCCAGCATTACAATTTCGCTTTCATGGGGGAGAACTTGACTAAGAGGATCCGAGAGAAGATGCTCGCTAAAATCCTGACTTTCGAAGTCGGATGGTTCGATCAAGATCAGAACTCCAGCGGTTCGGTTTGCTCTAGACTCGCCAACGATGCCAATGTGGTAAATACTATTCCTTACCGCACTTCGCTCGTTCTAGTCCTCTATATCTCTAACATGCTGCGTTGACAATTACATCTAGGGGAATGGCCTCGTATTGATTGATGGCTAATGCTGCTTCGATGCTTCTGTGTAGGTGAGATCTTTGGTGGGTGACCGAATGGCCCTTATCGTGCAGACATGCTCGGCTATAATAATCGCTTTCACCATGGGTCTGATCATCGCCTGGAGACTCGCCCTCGTAGTAATAGCCGTGCAGCCCCTTGTTATAATCTCCTTCTACATGAGACGAATGCTAATGAAGACCATGTCTCAGAAGGCCATCAAGGCTCAAGACGAAAGTAGCAAGCTCGCGGCGGACGCGGTCTCCAACCACCGAACCATCACTTCATTCTCTTCCCAAGAGCGCATCCTCAAAATGCTCGAGAAAGCCCAGGAAGCCCCCAAACGAGAGAGCATCCGGCAGTCGTGGTATGCTGGTATCGGACTAGCCGCCTCACAATTCTTTACAAAGTGCGCTTGGGCTTTAGATTTCTGGTATGGAGGCAAATTGATTTCTCATGGGCAAATCACATCAAAAGCGCTCTTCGAGACGTTCATGATCTTGATCAGCACAGGCAAAGTGATTGCGGACGCCGGAAGCATGACCACAGACCTTGCCAAGGGCTCGGACACAGTTGGGTCCGTGTTCGCCATATTGGACCGGCAGACCAGAATAGAACCCGAAGACATGGAAGGCTACCAACCAAGAAAAATAACAGGCCATGTAGAGTTTTGCAGGGTAGATTTTGCATACCCGGAAAGGCCGGATGTCATCATCTTGAAGGACTTCTCATTCAAAATCGAAGCAGGGAAGTCAACCGCATTAGTCGGACAGAGCGGATCCGGAAAATCAACCCTCATTGGCTTGATCGAAAGATTCTACGATCCAATCAAAGGCACGGTAAAAATCGACGGACGAGATACGAGGTCATACCACCTCAGGGCCTTAAGGAAGCACATTGCATTGGTTAGTCAGGAACCAACTCTATTCGCCGGCTCAATAAGAGAGAACATTGTGTACGGGATATCGCACGAGACGAATGAAACGGAAATCATCGAGGCTGCACGGGCTGCAAACGCTCACGACTTCATTGTGGCGTTAAAGGATGGATACGACACATGGTGCGGGGAAAAAGGAGTCCAGCTCTCCGGTGGACAAAAGCAGAGAGTAGCCATAGCAAGAGCTATACTGCGAAACCCGACGCTGTTGTTACTGGATGAGGCCACTAGCGCGCTCGACAGCCAGTCGGAGAAGGTGGTGCAGAACGCACTGGAGCGCCTAATGGTCGGACGGACCACATTAGTGGTTGCGCATAGGTTGAGTACCATACAAGGGTGCGATGTGATCGCCGTGCTAGACAAAGGGAAGGTGGTGGAGAAGGGGAGCCACTCTTCCTTGTTGGCTAAGGGTCCGACCGGAGCTTACTACTCGCTGGTGAACCTCCAGAGCACGCCGGATGCCTCAGAGCGCATCGAATAATGTGCAGTTTAAATCTGTTTAGAACTGGGCGAAAAAAACCATTGGAAATGTTGTCAAGGCACTAAGATCATGACAATAGCTCTTTTCTTCTTTTCAAAGTAGAGAGCAGGACAGGTTTATGCTTGTTTACTGTAATTACATGATTAGCATGCTTCATTATGGTACAGTGTTTTTCACTTGCTCTACATGTTCAGTATTGAAGATTAGGTGGGAATAACTTTATTTTCACTTTTTGTCCATAAAGTTGTAAAAGACAGATTAAGAAAAGAATCCACTAATCCAACAGTAACAGTAACTGAAAACAACACTCAATGAGATACATTATTAAGGATGAATAACCCAAGCAATGCGCAGTAACGAGTCATAACCAGAAAGAAAATGCCTGCTAAATTAACGATTCGCAATTCGCTGGACAATTATGTTCTTTTTCTGAAAAACGAAAAAGGCTTTTTTCCATACTAGTGTATTGTTGAAATGTTCGTGAGTGTTGCAAAATTTTTGGTAAGTGATTCGCGTGAGAGTTTGTAACTAAAAACTAGTGGATAGTTTCATTGAAAAAAAGTCGTCGAATCACTCTAATTGAGGTTGGTAATATCTAAAAAAAACTGGTGATTTAAGTCGTCATAAAAAATTGCAAATGAAAGTTTGTAAACAATAGAACTGTCGGCAAATTAAGAGTTACGAATAACCAAGTAACTCAAAAGAGAGTTGGTAACCTAATACTACATGGTAGTTTCATGGAGAAAAGTTGGTGAGTCGTACTAATTTAACTTGGTAAATATCTAAAAAGAGTTAATAAATGAAAAATGTTTCCAATCAAGGTAAATAAAAGTTAGTAACTCGATGAAAAACTTGGTAAATTTTTAAAAAATGAAACGTTTATAATTAACTCATTATTCAAAGCTAATTTATACTTTAATTTAACAAAGCTTCATAAGTCGCTCCAATTTAGGTTGATAATTTCATATAAAAGTTAGTAAATTCCAAGCGCTAGTCAATTGTGCAAATGAAAGTTGATAAGCTAATTAAAAAAATTGATAATTTGCTATTACCAGAAAAGAATTGGTATTTTCATGAAACTGTTGGTTAGTTACCAGGTTAAAAATCATGGGTTATTTTTTCCTACCAGCAGCTTTTTGACACTTACCAACACTTATTGAAATTGATCAAAAAATGAGAAATAAGAGCTCCATAACATCAGGGCGCCCACGTACGCCATACATGTCTGCAAAATAAGAGATACATTCTTCCTTTTAGTACTACACTACAATCTCAATCCCGCCTTTCATCTGATTTTGAATTTCTTGAGCTGACCGGATTCGTTGTAGTCCCTCCCGTAATACTCTAGCCATCCTATGAATTGCTTATTCCTAAACGTGTCATGAAGAGTATAACGAACATATCTTGTCTCCACAATGGATCAAGAACTGGATCATCGAAAGGTAAAGCTATTGGTTAATCCCCAAGGATCTTCGAACATTAAGAAGTTCCTTCAAGCCTCCAAGTTATGAAGAAACCTTGGCTTCAGTTGTGAAGGTCGGAACTCTAAGACTAGCATTAGCTATTGCAAATTACTATGGTTGGAAGCTTCATCAACTAGATGTCAAAAATGCATTTTTGCATGGAGACCCGAAAGAAATACCATTCAGGTAATATTTCCAAAGGAGTTACACCTACTACTAACAAAATGAAAAGCAGCGAGCTCCACATCATAAGCGAAGCGATCTGCGCAAGCAGCGTACATCCGTTTTTCAGCTAGTTTCCGAAAAAAAAACTTGACAAATAGGGGGAAGGGTTCCAAACCTAACCTAGGTTGGGAAGCGGAATTGCATGGACAAACTTGATAAGTGAGAACAGTTTCTTCTAGTACATGGTCTATATGAAGAAACATAGGTTGCTCATGAGTTTTAGGAACATTACAAACTGTCTAAATACCTGCACATAGCGGTGAGCTAAAGGTCCGGTTCAAGGTCGGTTCTAAAGAAAGCCGATCCAGTTTTTGGTTCAGTTCTCAATCCCATGGCTGAAATTGCCAGTTCTACCCGGGAACCAAATCGGTGGAAGTAGAACCGGCTTGGAACTGGTCTCTTGAAAAAAAGCACACTTTTCACATATGAAGTATCAAGCCATGGTCTTGAACATAAACAAACAATAATATAGCTACTTGACAAATATATGTTTTTGTAGTGAAATGGTACACCATTATAAAAAATTGATTTTTTTGGGGACAAATTCTCGGGCACAACCGGGAGTCACAAGGTCCCGACAACCAATCGCCCCTACCCGAACATCAGCATTCTCTAAAAGCCTTACTACATCAGCTAGGTTTTTCTTTTTTTCTTTTTTTTGGTCGGGAGATCGGCTAGTTCAACCGGGTAAGATTTGGCTTTTGATAAAGGTTGTCTGACAGGTCATGTCGGTTTAACCATGCCACACGCTAATCCATTTAGCAGAACCTTTACATCTGGTAAAGAATGCTTGCTGCTCGGTATTGGATGAATGCCTCAATTCGGGAAATATGGATAGGCATCTACGATCATACTTGACTTTCATTTTGTTGACCCCGATACTTGCAAAAGGAATTCGTCTAGTTATTAAGGTCAAGTCATCAGATAGATCGGCACAAGTCAAATATCGCATATTAAAAGTCAATAATTTAAAAGCGAAAGTCGATTCGTGATGGGATTTTCACTAAATCTAGACCATTAGCATACTCGATTGCAGTCTAATCACCAGATGATACTAGATGCATCTAACTTTTTTCGGAATTTAACATATGATTTATACGGGGAAAATTACCAAGGAAGTCCGAAACTTATTGCGATTATATCAATTCAGTCTTAAACCTTTTGATTTTTGCCAATTGAGTCATAAATATTTTGCTTTTATGACAATTCAGTCCATCCGGCTAACTTTAATCGGAAATCATTAGCATGGACGCTGATCATCCTATGCGGTATTGCCGATACTGGCGTGGACAAATTTTTATAATATTTTGATTGAATTATTATATTTCTTTTCTTTTTCCTTTTTTATTCTATCCCTTCTTCCTTTTCCTCTACTCGATTTTGGTGACTGACCAAAGGCGAGGTTGACCTCATCGGCCTTGAAAAAGCGTCGCCATGGCTGGGCGAGGCTCGATCCTCGCCAACCTAAGGGGTAGCCCAGGGGAGGTCGACCTCGCAACCTTTGGCAAGGTTGAGCCACGCCGTCTCTAGTAAGGACAAGCCTCACCTCTGATCGGTTGCCATTACCTCGGCGACTGGCTTAAGGAAGAAAAAGAGTGAAAGAAAAAAAAAAGAAAGAGAAAGAAAAGAAAAATCAAAAAATCAAAAAATATTTAAAAATTATTTAAATTTGTCTATATCACCACTGAAGGTGTCACGTAGGACAGTCGATGTTTATGTCATCGATTTCCGGTCATAGTTGGCCGGATTTAATGAATTGACACAAAAGAAAAAAGGTTTATGACTCAATTGATTAAAAATGAAGTTTGTGATTAAATTGATGTAATTGTAATAAGTTTGTAACTTTTTTGATAATTTTTCCGGAGGGCATCAACTGGACGGTAATATTTCTCCGGAACTAGAAAGTTAACACCCGGTATTCTGGAGAGAACACCGAATCGCCAGATGGTTAACGTCAATCCTAATCCAACATGGTCAAGATCAAACGATTTGATTTAAATAAATATTAGGGCAAAAAGCAAAACCCCAAAGAAGAGGAAAAAAAAACACCAAATAAAATAACGTTGTCGAGAGGAGTGATCGACGCGGGCTCCATGTCCGAAGCCCACAGGAAGCAAACCGTACAAGAACAACATCTCTAGAACTTTAAATTGAAAAACACGAAAACGAAAAGGAAAAGAAAATTTAAAAAAAAAAACGTTTTTCATTTCATTTTTTTTTGGGGGTTTTTTAACACCACCTTATACCACGAAGCTCTAAGGCATGACTTCGTTTCGTGTTCCACTGTTCGCTCGCAGCATATTTTTCCTCGAAACATTTTCTCGCAGCCTAACGAGGATTTCTTCTCCCACGTCCCGATTCCCACTCGTTTCTCGCCAATACCCTCCATATATAAGCCTGCGCTCCCCCTATAAAAATTCGTCCTCTCTTAACTTCCTCCCTCTCTGGGTGTCGCCCAATTCTTCCCTCTCTCGTGTGCGTAAGTAAATTGTGCGTGAGCTTTGAAAAGGGTAGAGCGAGGGGGTCGGGAGACGTATTGGGTCACTGTTGTTTTCCTCTTGTTCCTTCGTGAAGCGATCAAAGCCTAGTGCTTTTGTGTGTTTCTCTCCCTTCCTTTCTCCTATGCCTGAGATCTGCTAATTCCTCGGTGCTGTATATATTGCAATAAGTAACTGGGGAGCTACAGAGTAAGTTTTTCAGGAGATTTTGTCTTCTGGGTCTTGCCGCTTTTTGTGGTTTATGCTGTTGTGTATTTGGTGTGAAGAGCAGGTTTGTTTTTTTCTCGTGTGGTTTTTGTTTTCTTTTATTAGGAATGAAGAGAATAAGGGATGATGTGTACCCCGACTCTCAATTCAAACGGCCCTTTGGTTCTTCAAAGGGGGAATTGTAAGTTTCTAATCTTGCGCTCTCTTGATCTCGCTGGTTATGTTGCCTTTCTGTGTTTGCGGGAGATTTTGGCTGTTGGTTGGTTTGATTGACGAAAACGAGTTAACTTGATCATGGTACTCGGGGATGGTCTGTTGTTTGTAGTTTTTTTTTTTGTCACTGTTGATGTTTAAGGTTGATCTTGGGATATTGGAAACGTAAGTTTTAGAAATTCTTTTTTTTTTTTCTTGTTTCTGTTTCTGGGTGAAATTTTATCGAACCTAGTTTGGTATGTGGGAGGGATCAAGTATTGACATATAATTTGGGTGGGACTTGCTGAAGTTTTCTGGAGAAAGGGGCTCTGACGATGGCTTCTGCTTATACAAAAGGGATTTCTGCGTACCAGAATCTAGATCAGCATGCACTTGGGCGCAGAACTTAGGAAAGACCGAAAACAAGTGAAATGGTGTCACGAGTCAAGGAGAAAAATAATCATGCCATGATGGTCACTTAAAATCAGATTTTCTTCACTTTGCCTTCATCTCTATTAATATATCCAAGGAGTATGCTTTTGCAGTGGATCTGATTGATGCTTGTACTATGCTCTAGTCGTCTTGTGCAAAATAATCGCAGTCTATTGTATTGGGCAAGTTTATTTTCTTGTAAACTATTCAGATCTATAAACATAACGAATTCTATTTTATTTTGCTTGTTCAAGCTGTATAACTTTTGGAAATTATGCGGATTGATATCAGAGTATGTTTAGACTTAACATTGAGTAAGGCACCAAACTTAGTTTCCTTTTGTATTTATTTATGCTGATGTAGAGTATATATTCTGGGTACCTTTTGAGTGTGAAGGTATGGGCAATCCCAAGTTCCTGCAGTCGGAGTGGGAGGAGAAAGAGGAGGAGGGGTCAGTGCCTCTCAGAAATTGACAACAGATGACGCCTTAACATATCTCAAGGAAGTCAAGGACATGTTTCAAGATCAAAGGGAGAAGTATGACATGTTCTTGGAGGTCATGAAAGATTTCAAGGCTCAAAGGTAGTGTCAACAGCCCTAGCAGATTTTTGAGCGCCGAGAACTAATGAGCAACATTTTGATGCGTTTCTTCACGTTTGCAGAACTGATACTGTAGGTGTCATAGCTAGAGTAAAGGAACTGTTCAAGGGGCATAACAATTTAATTTTGGGCTTCAATACATTCTTACCAAAAGGGTATGAGATAACTTTGGATGAGGATGAAGCTCCTACTAAGAGGACAGTTGAGTTTGAGGAAGCTATTAGTTTTGTAAACAAGATAAAGGTAATTTATTTGCTTATTTCTTGTTTAATTCAGCGCCTGCATCGGATCCTAATTTGTTTTTGTTAAACTGCAGAAACGTTTCCAAAAAGATGAGCATGTTTATAAATCATTTCTAGAGATTTTGAATATGTACCGGAAGGAGCACAAGGATATAAATGAGGTCTACAGCGAGGTAAGCTTGTTACATGTGGAATTTTTTATATTTGTGGCTATTGATTTTTGGAGTTTTCTTTTCATCTAACTTTCCCTATCTTGTTTTTCTTTTTTTTTGGCTTGTCTCTGTCATCTGCTTTAGGTAGCTTCTCTTTTCGAGGACCATCCAGACTTGCTGGAGGAATTCACAAGATTTTTACCCGATAATTCTGCGACATCTTTGGCACATAGTATCCCTTATAGTCAGAATTCACTGCAGCATTATACTGAGCGGAATATGGCCACACCTGCAATGCGGCAAATGCATAGTGACAAGGTAGTTGCTTGATCTTATTGACAATTCTTATGTTATCTTTCTGGGGAATTTGAGGACAAGGGTTTTATTCCTATCTTTTTGTCAGCAAAACCATCGTCGAGATAGGATTATTGCTTCAGATGCTGATCGTGATCTTAGTGTTGATCGTCCTGACGTGGAAGATGAGAAATCTATGATAAAGTTACAGAGGGACCAGAAAAAGCGTCTTGAGAGGGATAACCGAGATAGGATAAATCGTGAACAGGATGATAGAGAGTCTGGACATGATAATAAGGATCTCCACTTGCAGAGGTCTTCCGACAAAAGGAAATCTGCCAGGAAAGTTGAAGGGTTTGGAATGAATGCAAATGTCCCATTTGCTGATGATAAAAATGCCTTGAAGAGTGAGTCAATCATGAAACTAGACGGTATACTGGATGTCCACTATGAGTATCTGCATTTTTTCTTGTCTTATTCCATACATGGCATTTTGGGTGGATCTTATGTTTGTGTATGCATGCACAAAACATTTGCACATACATGCAGATAGTTTTTTGTCTTCATTTCTGAATGCTTGACTGTAAAGATTTAATTCGACTAATAAAAAATCCTCGATCGGTTTTGCAATTATCGGTTCCTGATCTGCTTCTGTTGTGCTCTCTTCTTGCCTGTTTTCTGTCATTGTATTTCACCATTAGCTGTTGGTTTGCCATGGTGGCACTACATATAGTAGTATGATATAGTATTGTAGCTAGGCATATCATCGTTTATGCTTGTGTATACTTCAATATGCTAGTCATATTTGGGAAATAGATAATTTGGGCTGTACCTAATAATAGGCTTTCCCGTATCTTTATTGGTATAATTAATGATTTTTCCTTTTTTTATTTTTTTCAGCAATTGAAGAATAATGAAAATCCCCATTTTACATATGTAATGGAATATATGCCTTTGATTAAAGTGAATATATTCAACTATTGTTTTAGTTTTGTATTGCTTGCTATAGCAGTTGTTCATCTTGATGATGAGAAATTATTTGCTGCTTGTCTTTCATCCTTCATTTACATATGCAGTTCTCAAATATTGTGCAGGCATGTACAGCGAAGGGTTTATTTTCTGTGAAAAGGTTAAGGAGCGATTGGACAGCTCAGAGGATTACCAGGCATTTCTGAAGTGTCTCCACATGTACAGCAATGGAATAATTAAAAGAACTGACTTGCAATGTTTGGTAGGCTGTCTATGCATCTCCTGTACTCTTTAATTGTATGATCACTGGTTTTATTAAAAATATCAATATGTTTGATGGATCAAGCCATCACTCTGTTTAAGGATGTCAAGTGATCCTACTTATGAACCAATCCATCTTTTAGTGTCTTTTTCTTTATCTTTTGAAATAGACGATTCTTCCTCATAATCCATGCAGACTGTTTTTGTCGTAATCTTTCTGAAGCTATTAGCTTCTTGATGGATCTGTTGAACTGTTTATGGCCTTTTGCTAGTTCACTTCCTAGATGGACTTCATACTTTGGCCCTGCTAGTTTTTGTTGTAACTAAACCATTTGGTTTTTTATAGTGAATTTGGGGAAAATGAATGTTTCTCAAGATATCTTTTTGAAGACTCAGAAGTAATTACAATTTTTAATTTGGCGGGAAAAATCCTTACGGAGGAAACTTTTACTTCATAAATAGAGCCCAATGAGAGTCACTATTGTCTTCATCACTTTCGTTTGACTGAAATGTAATCATATTTCATCTTTTGTGTTTTGGTACAAATTTTTCCAGGTGACAGATTTGCTGGGAAAGTTTCCAGATCTCATGGATGAATTCAATGATTTTCTGGAACGCTGTGAAAACATTGGTATTGACTGAGATATTGTTCATAAGTTGGGTGGTTTATTCTTTTCTCACTTCACATTAATTGTCTTAATGACTGATGTCCTTGCAGATGGCTTTCTGGCTGGTGTCATGAGTAAGAGTAAGTAAAACTGCCCTTTCATATCTTTTGCCTGAAAGTCAGCCTTCAAAATACTTCTTTGTCCTTTCTGAGTGATTTCCCTTTAACTTTTCTACATATATTGGTGTGAGGTGGTCCAATGACCATTATCAATTGCTATATGTTGGAATCATGTGAAATATTTTTCCTTATGGAAAATAATCTAATATAGCTATTTTACCACTTGTAGAGTCGCTCTCCGATGGTCGTGTACCCAGATCAGTGAAGGCGGAGGATAAAGATAAAGAACAGAAGCGTGAACCTGAAGGAACAAAGGACAAGGAAAGACAAAAGGAGAAGTACATGTGGAAATCCATTCAAGAACTTGACCTCTCTGACTGTCAACGTTGTACTCCGAGCTACCGTCTTCTGCCAGACGATGTAAGTTTTTTGTTAGTTTGCATTTGGTTGCATTGTTGGTGAGGGTTGCTTGTTCATTATTTATATGGCTCTTATTTTCAGCAATGACCTTTTGTCTTTTTTAATCGATATGGAGATCCTTATATTTATATATAATGTTGTTTCTCATTCCGCTTCTACAGTTTTTCCTGATACATTGATAACTCTTTGGAAATCTCTATTTTTGGATTTTGAGAGGTTTGTAGTTTGTTGCTTGCTTTGCTTATTCCATGTCTTCTGGGCTTTCAGCCTTTGAGTAAGGAGTATAATTCGTAGCAAGACCTTAGGAAGTATTAGTGTGAAAATGGATTTCATTTTGGAATGGTGCGTCAAGATTAGTTCTCATCTAACTTGTTATATATAATTTTCCTCGACATGTAACACAACAACCTCATGCTTTTTTTTTTTATGGTTTCTGGTAGTCATGTGCTTTTGTGCTTGCATCATGTTGTGTTTTTCTCATGTTCTCGGAGAGGTTGTAAAGAGAGATTAATTTCCTAGCAAATAATTTTCTCAATAAAAAATCTTTCCATGTAGATCTTCTTTTTACTACCGATAAGAGAGTAATGTTATCTATGGGATACTTGATCCTTGCTGTACTGCTTTGCAGTATCCAATACCTTCTGCAAGCCAGCGATCGAAGCTTGGTGCGCAAGTACTGAATGATCACTGGGTGTCAGTCACGTCAGGTAGCGAGGATTACTCTTTCAAACATATGCGAAGGAATCAATATGAAGAGAGCTTGTTCAGATGTGAAGATGATAGGTAGAGCATTTCTTGTCGTGGTTAAGCGTATTTTTTCTCTTTATTTTTCTATGTTGTACTAGTCAAGGATATTTCAATTTGGCATGTACATCAGCACGCGTCTTTTTTCCCCTTTTCTTTGTAGATTATAGTATGGCTACTTCATTTCACTGTGCATGTATCATGTTTAAATTGGTTAATATTTAATTAAAGGTTGTGGCTTCTGAACGACTCTTTGCAACTTACTGTAGATTTGAACTGGACATGCTACTGGAATCTGTGAGCTCAACTTCTAAGCGTGCAGAGGAGCTTCTGAATAACATCAGCGAGAACATACACACTATGGAGACTCCTTTCCATGTTGAGAATTATTTTACTGGTCTGTATTTAGGTGTAAACTGTTCATTAAATATTTGAATTTAGTGCCTCCTAACCGAGGTTTGTGTACAACTGAATCACATAAGTCTCATATGTTGCATTTTTTCAGCTCTTAACTTAAGATGCATTGAACGTCTATATGGTGACCACGGCCTGGATGTACTGGAGATTCTTCGGAAAAACCCAACTCTTGCATTGCCTGTCATACTGATTCGCCTTAAACAGAAGCAGGAGGAGTGGACAAAGTGTCGTTCAGATTTTAACAAGGTTTGGGCTGATATATATGCCAAAAACCACTACAAATCACTTGATCACCGCAGCTTCTACTTTAAGCAGCAGGATTCCAAGAACTTGAGCACAAAATGTAAGCTTAATTGATTCTGTAGAAATTCTCATGGGGACTTTAGACGTAATTCGCATCAAAATAGATGCGTCTCTTTGATTTCTTGTTCTTACCCCTTTTTCACACCATCAGCGGGCTTGCTATTGGTAACATTCATCCCTTTCTTTGAAAACTATTTAGGGTGTGTGGGTCTTCTTGTGTTTAACGTCTCTTTATTCATGCTTATTCTCTTGCCTTAATAATGTATACAACTTTGATGTGCAGCTCTGGTTGCTGAGATCAGAGAAATGAAAGAGAAGAGGCAAAAAGAGGATGATAGTATCCTCGCCATTGCGGCTGCAAATAGGCAGCCTATTGTTCCCCATTTTGAATACTTATTCTCTGATGGTAGCATTCATGAAGACTTGCACAAACTTGTTAAGTACTCATGTGAAGAGGTTTGCTCCGCCAAAGAACAGTTAAATAAAGTTATGCGGCTATGGACTACATTTCTGGAGCCAATGCTGAGTATTCCTTGTAGGTCCCACAAGAAAGGGGGTGCTGAAGTTGTTGGCAAACCCATTTCTGGTGCTAGAATTGTCACTCCATCAAAGGGAGTTGAAATTAATGGAAGTCCAGAAGCTAATGGTACTAAAGCAGATCTAAAGCATCTAAAGCCTGTGGACAATAGGACAGAGAATATTTTGTCCGGATTGGCAAGTACTTCCGGGACAAACTTGCCAAATGGAAACATGTCAACCAAAGAGAATAGTTGCCTAGATCCAGAGCATGCCCGTGGGGATTATTCTAGACGCTACTGTTATTTTACAGTGAGTAATGCAGTGACTGAGGAAATGTCTAGGTTGAAGATAGAAGCTGTGTCTGGCGAACCAGCCACTGACAGCGCGAAGCTTGCTACTTCAGAAAATTGTTTTGGACGAGTTAAAATGCAAGCGATGTCAGGTCTGAGAGATGGATTAATGAGATGTATGATATTGCATGACCTAACCGTTAACTGATAGTGATGCCTCAATAATGACTTTTTTTTGTTATTTTAGGGGGTGATGTGCCACCATGTAATCTCAGCAACGGTGCCATTGAGGACCGAAAGGCTGATGTTCTTCCCTTACTGGAGGTATGAGCTTCTGCCCTTTCAGGCATTTCATAGTGTAATTACCAGTGTTAGAGTTGAATGCATTGACTCTGTGGACTACGTGCCTTGATGAATGATTCTCCTTTTTATTTTTATTTTAAATGGCTATTTATAGCTAATTTGGTGCTTCAGGCTGGTACTGTTGCAAAAGTTGCTGGGAGTGGATTGCTTGAGGAAGGCACAAAAGCCAACAGATACAATGGAGATTCTTTTGGGTCCTCTAAAATTGAAAAAGAAGAAGGTGAATTATCTCCAGTTGCTGACTACGAGGAAGACAACTCTGTTGCCGATAGAGATGGTGGAGCGAAGGTTCTGCCTAAGGCGAATTGCCATGCAGATGACGGAGAGAACCACTCTGTTGGTGGGGAACAGGCATGTAACCAGGATGGTGGGAGAGGAAATCATGCAGACGAGGAAGACAGTGATGATGTTTCTGAAACTGGTGATGTATCAGGTAGCAATTCTGCTGGTGATGAGTGCTCTCATGAAGAGAATGAAGAGGAAGAAGATGTGGATCATGACGATGATGGTAAGGCTGAGAGTGAGGATGAGGCAGAGGGTACATCTGATGCACCTCGCAATGGAGACTCTGCTTTGTTGCCACTGTCAGAACGTTTCCTTTCTTCAGTGAAGCCCCTTTCAAAGCGTGTGCAGGCTGTTCTACCTGCAGAGAGGAAGTGTTCCCAGATATTCTATGGAAATGATGATTTCTATGTGCTTTTTAGGCTTCATCAAGTAAGGCTGTTTGAACTTTGGTTCTGCAGTTTGTTTATTCTTCTATGCAGCTACTGAATCCATTGAACATCCTTGGAAAATCAGATTCTCTACGAAAGAATTTTATCAGCAAAGACGAACTCAATAAACACCGATAGACGCAGAATTTTGGAGGATATTGGTTCTACAGATCCATATGCCAGGTCTAGTAGTAATTACCTCTTGAATTATTGTCAGAATAGATAGATTCTCCTTCCATCATAGTTATTGCATTTCGCAGGTTTATGAGTGTCCTGTACAACCTGCTTGATGGGACCATTGATAATGCGAAATTTGAAGACGAATGCAGAGATATAATTGGAAATCAGTCTTATGTGCTCTTTACATTGGACAAGTTGATATATAAGCTCGTGAAGCAGGTCAGCTGTCTCGTAGATACATACGGACATCTTTCTTTTTCAACATTGAGTTCACTCTTCAGAGTTTTTAGAAGTATTTTGAATGGCAATTTTTCTTGCAGCTTCAATTAGTTGCTTCTGATGATATGGACAATAAGCTTCTTCAATTGTACGATTACGAGAAATCACGGAAAAGTGCGAGGTTTGTTGATCCGGTGTATTATGAGAATGCACGTATCTTCCTCCATGACGAGAATATATACAGAATGGAATTTGTAAGTTCACTTATGTGGATGACATTGTTTTCAACAACTTGTCTGGTGAACTTTCTGTTTCTCTTGTCCCCTTCTTGGTATCCATTACTTTTGCTGTTCCTTTTGCAGTCATTTGCTGCCCCTTCTTTGTCCATTCAGCTGATGGACAATCCGAATGAAAAACCGGAAGTGTTTGCAGTTTGCATAGACCCTAATTTTGGTGCTTATCTGCACAGTGAATATCTGATAGCCTCTCCTATCAGAAAGGAGCCACACGACATTTTTCTTTCAAGGTGGGTATAACTCTTAAAACTTGCAAATGTAGAACTCCCGAGAAGAAATAGAATTCTTTAAATTTCAGCATCATCAAGAGGTTTTTTCTAAATCAGTTAGGCGACCCATTACTCTGGTTTCGAACGCTGTTTGTGGACTTTTAGTTTGATGTACCATTTAGGCACAGCAAATGCAGAGAAGTATTTGATTAAGAACGTGATTATGGGATAGGTGGAGACTTGCGGGACAGTTCTTTGTGTTTCTGTACTCCTTTCCGTAAGGAGCATGGAAGCTTTTGAAATAAATACTTATGGAGTTTGATTTTTTACCCACGTTTGTTTTCTCGACATGCAACATATTTTCTCGATTTTTCAAGCACATCCCATCAGCACATCATGCCCACTTGTCGCATGTGAACTAGTATCTAGTGATCTATGCCTTCTAGCATGTAACTCGCTGTTGATATACACAGGAACAAACGTAAATATGCTGGGCTGGATGAAAATTCTGCATTCTGTATGGCGTTGGAGGGTGTACGAGTGGTTAATGGTCTGGAATGCAAAGTGGCTTGCATCTCATCAAAGGTTCTGATTACTTTATCTCTCTAGAGGATGTAATATGTTGCTGTCTTTGGTTGATATTTATCTAGACCAGAGAAAGGTTTTCTTATATGAAGCACTTGTAGTTGAAATTTCTGATGTGTTAAAGGGACAAGACCTGCCTGGTATTTGTTTTGTCTACTTGGATTTATTCATGTGTAAACTGCTCGATCTTCTTATAGATAGATATGGACGGTCATATCTTCTGCTGTTCCATTTCTGGGCTCACTTCTGCTTTAGTCAGGTTAACAATCGAGAAAGATCATGATGATACAGAGTTCTTCTCGATTGTGTGCCTTTTTAAGAATATTATCTCGTTTAGAAAATAATGATGAGAAAAGTGCAGGTTCTACTTTTAACAAGCTTAAATATCTCTTTCGTCCCTTGTTCTGATCATTTTCTGATATTCAAAGTGTTTAATGACAGACCTCTTATGTCCTGGACACTGAAGATTTCCTTTTCCGGTGGAGAAGGAGGAGGAAAAGCTTGCCCGCGGTTCGATCTTCGTCTCGTTCCCAAGAAAAGGTACAAAGGTTCCACAGAATTTTATCGGCAAAGTAGAAGCACAAATGTCACAGCAGAAGCTAAGTAAAGATGGCGAAAGATTAGTATGTCAGAAACTTTGGTTCACTCTGTGCATGGCATCGTCTCTTCTTTCTATCAACAAAGTCATCCGAGGAAAGCCTCGGTAATCGACTTCGTCTTGGGTAGAAGAGAACACTAACTTGGCGACGGCTACGGTGGTTTCCTTTGGGCAATACAATCTAGCTGACATACTTGGGGTGTTCGTCGCTTGACCCGTCTGACGAACCGTGAGCTGGAAATGGCCAACTCTGTCTCTTGTCTGGCGTCCCTCGGCAAGCTGTGTATATAGTGTTGTATGTCACAAGGTCGAGATGTAGCATCATAAAACTATGTCCGAGTCGGAGCTGCTCTTGCTCTTGGCTGATAAACTCGTGTCACGAAAGATGACTGACTATTGGGTAAATGTTGGCAACTTTCTGTAATCACATACTAAACTCTGGATTGACAATGGTAATAAAATTTTTTTTAGTTTTTCTTCTCCCCTTGGCATAACTGTTGGCCTTCAATATCTTACCCGATTTTTGTTTTGTTTGCACTATTGTAGAATGTTACATAAAACTTTGCATACCTTGTAATCATAACTTACCTTGTTACAGGTTTCAAATTTGGTTGTTATATAGGTTTCAAAATTAGTTTTAGGGTTTATTCAGGTTATACCTATATTATTAATTTAAAGATTGCATTGAATCATCACATTTAATGACCATAATTTGCTACTACAATCCATTGCCAACAACTTACATTTAGACATAAAGATGATGAAACATTAATAAAGCGAAAATCCTTAGTCACAAAATGGAAGTTCAGATTAGTGGTTCCAGATTATATATTCATTATCGGACGCTATGAAATACCACATAATCACACGAAGACATAGATCAAGAAAAACACGAAAACTTATTTCGGATTTCAAATTTCATCTATCTAGTATCCGGAACTACCTTGCATGCCTTGGAACCAGTTCGATTTTTAGGTTTCGGATTCTACCCTAAAATCATGCCCATCCTCAATTTAAACCACTTACTCTGCCACGGCACATTGAGGCCGGGCCCGGGTCGGGCTGAGCCAGTTTAGTTCGGGTCACAGAAACTGAAAAACGCAAACGCGTAGATTCGGCTGCGCATCAGAAACCCACATATAAAAACCGTTAACGACATCATCGGAAACCCTAACGATTGGTTTGCACATTCCCCGGGCGATTTCTCCGCTTGTCCGGACCGCTCGTTCTTCATTTCACAAATCGCGTGCCCCGGTCCAGCCGGAGAGATTCGAACGCGGCCTCGGTCCGGAGGGCGCACGCTCTGACCTTTGTTCGTTCCGTGATTTGTGAAGGAAGAACGAACAAGCTGAACAACCGAAGAGGTCCCCCGGCGAAATGTGCTCGACGAGAAGTTGCCTGCTGACGGTGACGATGCTTCCGAGACACAGGCGATGCATCGGGTAGTATTCTGCGGGTGCGACGTGTGTGTACGAAGGGAAGATCTGGATCGCTGTGATAAGGGTAAGGCTGAGA
Source organism: Syzygium jambos (assembly GCA_031216235.1). Lineage (NCBI taxonomy): Eukaryota > Viridiplantae > Streptophyta > Magnoliopsida > Myrtales > Myrtaceae > Syzygium > Syzygium jambos. The sequence continues at coordinate 19,916,457 of CM062228.1, forward strand.
CTGAAGATGAGACAGAGAGCACGTCTGATGTCGCCACTGTCGGAACGCTCTCTCTCTTCAGTGAAGCCCCCCCTTTCGAAAGCGTGTGCAGGCTGTTCGATACCTCCGTGGAGGAAATATTCGCGTGTTGAATCCTGCGTGCTTCGTAGGCTTCATCAAGTAAGGCTGAACTATGGCTCTGCGGTTTGCTTATCATTCTGTGCGGCTACTGAATCCGTTCGACAACCAGATTCCCTACGGAAGCAGTTCATCAGCGACGACGACGAACTCGATAGGGGCTGCAGATGCAGAATTTCGGAGGATGTCGGTTTTACAGGTACACATGCCAGGTTGTCAAAGTAGATGGATTCTCCTCATGTTATGTTTATTGCACTCTGCAGGTTTATCAGTGTCCTGTACTATGGCCTGCTCGATGGGACCATTGGCAATGCGAAATCTTAGGATGAATGCAGAGAAGAACCTGAAGTGTTTGCGGGTTTCCGCGGATCTTAATTTTGCTGCTCATCTGCGCAATGATTATCCGATAGCCTCTCCCATCAGAAAAGAGCCACATGGCATATTTGTTGCAAGGTGGTTATGTCTCCTGAAACTCACAAATGTAGAACTGCTGAGAAGAGAGTGGAAATATAATACCCCTTATAACTTTTGAGCATGATCGAGAAGTTTATTAAATCGATTGGGGACCCAGTACTCTGGCCCTCCTATTGTGTCTCTAGATTGTCATTTGATGTACCATTTAGGCATAGCAAATGCAGGGAAGTATTTGATTGGGAATGCGATACGGGATGGGAAGAGAGTGCACTTACGCGGCAATGTTGCGTGTTTCTTGATTCCTTTCCTTGAAGGAGGAAGGGTGCTTTTGAAATGAATACTATGTATTTTTTGTTCCTCAAACATGGTTCCTCAATTTTACTAGCACATTATGCCCCCTCGTCGCTTGCAAACAAGGAGCTATAACTTAGCATGTAGCTCACTGCTGATATCCCGCAAGAACGAGCGTAAATATGCTGGCGTGCATGAAAAATTCTGTGTTGTGTATGGCCTTGGGGGGCATTCAAGTGGTTAATGGCCTGGAATGCAAAATAGCTTGTAACTCATCAAAGGTGCTGATTGCTTTATGATACAGCGTCTGCTTTGGTCGTGTGCTTTGTCGAGTATATTATCCTGTCTAGATAAGAAGAGTGCACATTCTATTTCAAATGAGCTTAAAGGCTGTTTCTTTTTTCCATCCCTTGTTTGATCACCTTCTTCTATTACAAGAATTTAACTTCAGACCTGATATGTCCTGCTCAATGAAGATTTCGTGTTCCAGCGGAGAAGTAGAAGAGAACACTCGTCAGGGTTTTGATCTTCACGTCGTTATCAAGAAAAGGTACAAAGGTTCTGCGGTTTTATCCCCAAAGTAGCAGCCATGCATCACGGCAGGAGCTTGTAAGATGACACAACATTATTATGTTGAATACCTTGGTAAATTCAGTTCACGTTATCGTCTCTTCTTTCTATCAACAAATTCATCCAGGAAAACCGGGGTGGTCAACTTTGTTGTGGGTAGAAGAGGATACCGACAGGTGAGATGTATGTTATTTTCCTCGACGACACTTTCGTGCTGCAAAAGCTCTTTTCGGTAAACATCCGTTCGGCGGCCTCATCATTTCACTGCCCCATCTAATGAATTGCGAGCTGGAATTGCCCCGGTTTCCCATCTCACGTCGCTCAGTGTTAATCTGCTACGGCCGTGTATATAATGTCGTACTTGTATGTTTCATGGTCAAGATGTAGTGTCTCATACTCATAAACTTTGTCTGAGTAGGAGCTGCACTTGACCCTTCATTTTTACAGTCAAGAAAGAAATGACTGTTGGATGAAAATGGGGAAACTTTCTTTGATTGTACGCGAGCCGTTGAAATTTCTAATGGTAATAAGATTTCTTTTGAACTGTTTGCCTTCGATATCGCCCTCAATTTTCAATTTATTGCACTGGTGTGCAAAATATTCTTGCTCCCATTTCGAAGTTGTTGATGAGAGACGTGTTATTGTTTGATTCCTAAAGAAACAGATCTGAAAGGCAAAGCCTCCGTTTGGTTAGTATAAAGCGACCAAACGAAAGGCTGTTATACACACAGATTTTGGACATTGATGAGATCATTCTCTTTCCAGGTTCGTTGTAATTAGAGGTTGTCGATAAAATCGCGCATGCTTGCATTAGCACCGGCAAAATTGTGAAAATCGCAGAAACATATCGTGGTTGATTATTCAAAGTTGCCATTTGGACAATAGCAGGCAAGAAATTCGACAAAATTATTCGATCCGGCGGTTCGTTTTCTCCTTGAAGAAGTTATTAGTTTGAAAAGGTCGATGTTTTTTTGACTTTTGCTTCGGACAATCTTGTGCGTAAGGGATACGGAAATGCCCATTGTGCAAAACAGGTAAGAAACAGAGGGGGAGTTCCAGATTGCATCGGTCGTTCGTTTGGGAATGATCAACGGACAACAAAGAAGAAATGTCAAATGGCTGGTGGGGACGGTCTCAGGACTTTCACCACGAACAGTCAGCCTCAGAACGTTGACTTTTAGCAGCCGTTTGCACAACAAAGATACTTCTGCCTTTCTTCCAGTAACATGACGAAACAAAAATAAAAAATAAAAACAAGGAAAAAGAATTTGATGTTGTACATGGGACAACGACAACACGTATGATCCTTGAACTTTGATCCAATATGTAACATGGTCATGACCTTTTAATTTGTTCAATGTGATCATTGGACTTTCAGTACATATTCAATTTAGTCCATGAATTATATGAAAATATTCAATATTATCTTTCCATTAATTCAAGTTTAAAAACATCATTGAATATTCTCGTTTAGTATATGGATTAAATTGAGCATGTATCGAAAGTCTAAGGATCATATTGAACAAATTAAAAATTTACGGACCACATCGCACGTTGGACTACAACTCAAGAATTACGTTGCACGTTAGGCCAAAATTCAGGAACCATTTGTGTTATTTTCGCATTGTCAGATGCATCTACGACTTCCACAAACATAAAATAAAATAAAATAAAATAAAATAGAAAATGGCAAATGGCTGGAAGCGTGTGCATAGCACGCGGTAACGTGACCAGGACGCATCAGGACAACGAGCGGGGGGGTGGTGGTGGCGGCCAGCAAGACGAAAGATCGGTACACCGCACGTGGTCGGGTCCGAATCACCTGCGCGACCTCGGTCGGAACCTCGGAACACGTACGTAGACCGAGAATCGTTCCAAGAGGGGGAGCGCGCGTCCGACGACGACCAGAAGAGGAAGACTCCCGGAAGGTCGCACGCGGTGCGTGTGCTCAAATTCAACGTGCGGAATCGCGAACCCAATAAAGAAATGAAACATTAAATGATTCCCGAGAAAAAGTTAGAACGTTGAAACTCTCGATGTGGCTGCGCTGAAACGGAATGCCGCGTTTCCTTACGAGCCGTCACGCGTTTGCCAGCCTTCCCTTGTCCGCGTCCCCCTCCCTTCCTCACCATGTTCTTATACGCATCGCAGAGATGCAGAGAACGAGAATGTCTGCCTCCTTCTTGATATTGTAATTGCAGCAGAACTCACCGTCGACGACACCAACACCATCTCTAGGAGAGCTTCTCTCTTTCGGGTTTCGGGTTTCAGGGTTCTGAGCCTCATGAGGCCCATCTTAGCCGCGGCCGTCTGCTTCGTCTTGCTCCGGTCATGCACGTACGCCATCCGATCGCTCCCCGGCGAGCTGGGTCGAGCGGGCTCGGGACGTGACGAGGTGCGCACCGAGTTCTTGGAGGCGCCGGAGTATCGTAACGGGCCGGGGTGTCGGAAGTCGGATGGGGATGCGGGCGGCTCGGTTTGCGACCCGTCGCTCGTCCGGGTAGCGATGACCCTCGATCTCGAGTACCTGAGGGGCACGGTGGCGGCGGTGCACTCCGTCCTGAAGCACGCTTCCTGCCCTGAGAACATCTTCTTCCACTTCATTGCTTCGGCTTCGGCGAATCAGGAGAGCTTGGCGGGAATCCTCCGGTCGGCGTTTCCTTCACTCAGGTTCAAGATTTACGGCTTCGACGAGGGTTTGGTTCGTCACATGATATCCTCCTCGGTTCGGCAAGCCCTGGAGAACCCGCTGAACTACGCGAGGTCCTACTTGGCGGACCTACTCGAGCCGTGTGTCGAGCGGGTGATATACTTAGATTCGGACGTCATTCTAGTCGATGACATCCTGAAACTGTGGAGCATCCCGTTAACCGGGTCGAGAGTGATTGGAGCGCCCCAGTATTGCCAAGCCAACTTCACCAAGTACTTCTCGGAGGAGTTCTGGTCGGACACCGAGCTTCCCAAGGTCTTTGCTGGGAAAAGGCCGTGCTATTTCAATACGGGAGTGATGGTGATGGATTTGGTGAGGTGGAGAGAGGGTAATTACAGAAGGCGGATTGAGGGATGGATGGAGATTCAGAGGGAGAGACGGATTTACCAGCTGGGCTCGCTGCCGCCATTCTTGCTCGTGTTCGGCGGGGACATCGAGGCGATTGATAAAAGGTGGAATCAACACGGACTGGGTGGAGACAATGTGGTGAACAGTTGCAGGAAACTCCATCCCGGCCCTGTGAGCGTATTGCATTGGAGTGGTAAAGGGAAGCCCTGGACAAGGCTTGATTTGAAGATGCCTTGTCCTGTGGACTACTTGTGGATGTCTTATGATTTGCACAGTTCGAAGGACAGTTCTACCGCGGCGCAACAATTATAATGAGCATAGACTCTTGTGTTTGCTATGTTCAGCTCGAGAATTGATTGATGAGATTCTTTCATTTTTATGTATATACAGGGATGCTGTAAAACTCAAAGTTGAAATATACACAGAAGAGGTCGTCCCCCATTACAGCTGGGGATCAACATTTTTGCTATTGCAAGATCTGGTCGTCCATCTTCTCTTTTTCTCTATCCCTTTACATTTTTATGATCCTTTCGTTTTTCTAGAATGTCCCATGGACCAGAAATGTCTTTATTTTTTATTCATTGATAGCCATATTTCGGATGGGCTAGTTCGTGATTTTGACGGTCCTGCTTGATTGGCTGCTTGTTTGCATTCACAGGGCAATAACCCTCCACAAAAATTTTGGCATCTGTAATTGCAGATGGAGGCGACGAAACTTCCGTTCTGAATTTGAAGCCTGAAATCTTGCGCAGTGGGCATCCGGGACAAAATTTACCATCTAGCATCAGTAATAAACATCCCCAAGCTCTGGAGGAAAAATGTTTACTGCTGATCAGGGTTATGACTTCTGTCCAGCAATAACATCATTTAGGCACTAATCAAAATCGAGAACAGCTGTTGTGAATTCAGTAAGCCCTGGTGAAAAATGATAAATAAGTTTGAATCAAGAACAAAGTACAGCATTAAAATTGATCAATTCATTCAGCAACTGCACACTCGCATTAGTTCATTCAATTGTCGGGACAATTATCCAGTCATGGATCTGGACGACGCATCAGCATCCTGCCGCTAATCTGGATGTTACAGAAATACATCCAGACTTAGATTTAAATGGGTTAGAAACAGCGAAATTATGACTATACAGTTGGAACATCGAGAGCGTGATCCAACAAGAAGCCATATCCGTCATCCTCTTCTAAGGGAACTGTATCAAAGAGCCGGAACTAAAAACAAATCCTCGGACAAATGGTTAAACATCTGTATTCTTCTGTACTTGATCATCTTGTAAGGAACCGAGTGATCAGGACACTTGTGGTATCTCTGTGTTCCCAGCAACTTCAGTGTACCATAACTTCCATGCCTCCATGTAATGTGAAAAGAGATCCCTCAAAGCTGCAACAGCATCAATAAGAGCCATCAGGCATGTTGTGCAGTTTTTTTTTTTTTTGGTAAGGTAAGGATTGGTATATCTTTTCAACGCAATATACAAAGAGTGGTCGAACACAAAAACCCCGCACATGAAGGGACACAGAAGGGTGTCCCGACTGGTGCAAGGGTGTATCGACTAGTCAACGTAAATCAGCAACACAAGCGCTGCAAGAGAAGGCCAACCAATGGCCAACAGAAAAACAAAAGGAGCAGAAAACTAGACCACCGCAAAGGGGTTACATAAAGATAGAAGGCGAGATCCCCCAATTTGATTGGATCCTTCTGTTAGCTTATGTATAAATAAAAAACTACTATCGGATTGGCCGCCCTCTGAAGGACGAACCAGACCCTCATTTTGTGAGAATTCAGTTGGCCTATTTGACGGAAAGGATCAAGGTAATGAAATAATGGCTTGATAAAGCAGAAATTGACATATTAAGACTGCATCTTCCGTCCAAAAAGAAAAAAGAAGACTGCATCTATGCAAGAAAATTCCTAAACATGAAAATCCAGAAACTTGAGGTGAAACAGTCAAGATACCTTGATTATGATATTGAGGACGATGAGTAGATGCAAGTGTCTCCCAGTCATAATCCTGCTTCACAGACTTTGGTGCAAAATTTACTGCTTTGGGCAAACACAAAGGAGCAAATGGGCCATATACATAACCCCTCGAGCCATTGTCTGAATGGCACTCTTGTTCACACCTTTCTTGCTTGTTTTCTGAATCTTGTTTGACGAGAACCACCTTTTTTACTGGGTCACATGATTTTGTATTGATCGAAGAATCCACCTTACTTCTCTTTAGAGTTTGATTTGTAATCTCAGTGCCAAAGAGTCTCTTCCTATATTGATTCAGCTCTGAAAAATTAGCATCAGTATTCCCACATTTTTCACTCCATCCTAGCCATCTGAATGCTGGTTTCCTAGTTTCAGGGTGAGGTGTCTGCAAGTTAACCATTAACCAAGCAAACGATAAGTCAGAGAATACAGAAAAAGCATTGACTTGCATTTCATCTCACAGAGGCTCTCCAATATTTACCTTCTCAATCAGATTCATGGATGAAAAAACATTGGCGATGTCATACAGTCGTCTGATCTTTGCTGCAAAATAGTGTTGAAAGTGTCAGTTACAAGCTCATTTTTCCTTCCTTGTTTCAATTAACAAGTCAAGAATGGGATTTTAATTACTTCTCATAGCTGTTGAATTGTTGTTGTCACCTAGCAATGCCGCAGCAGCAGTATCAAGAGAGATCAAATCCACCTAGCATCAAGGAATAATGCACAATGAATAAAACATGAATGATAGAAGAAAGAAATAGGAGCACCAAAAGGTCTACTCACATTGGAACAAAGAAAAAGCTTCACGAAGTTCTGAGTAAGAAGGGCCAACGACTTTTCTCTCCTGTTATCTGCAGAAAGAGGAGCTGGAGATCTCTCTTTCCTATTGTCTGCACAAGCAACCATTCATTCTTTCGTGATTAACAAAAACAATTCATATAAAATCCACCTAATTCAATGTAAGCATAGTCGTGGTCTTTAACAACAGGGTGTCTAAACTGATTTGAGTCTCGAGATGACCAAATAGAAAGAGAATAACAAAAAAATAGAGAACTAAATTACCAGATTTGGACGATGCTGAAGAGTTATCTTGCATCTCAAATTTGAGATTTAAACACCCTTCATTTTCGGTGTCGTTAAAAACCTAACCATTCAAAATATTTAGCATGAGTCATTTGAACGATGCCATAGCTTTCAAATTAGCTCTGAGGAGCAAGACTGAACATAGTCTGAGGCGCATGCATAACGTCACATGTTCAATTCACAAACTATCAAAAGGTAAAATGAGACATTAGCACTGATAATAGTTTTCTTTTATATTTGGAAAGAATCGACCGGACAAAACCTAAATTAAGACATCTGTACGCACGAGCAAGAACGAATCTTAGTTCAGGCTACTCGAAGAACATGGCGAAATCGAAAAAACGGAATGAACTCCAACCGGGCAGTACCTTTGCCGAGTCCCCACAATTTGAGCTGTTGAAGTTCTCTCTGAAACCTTCTTCCTGGCCACAGTAACCACATTCAAACCATCAATCTGACTTCTCAAAGGGTTAAAACTACTATAGCAATATGTATTCGGGAGCTAAATTCACACCTTGAGCACCTCCAAGGCCTTGGGGATCGCTCTGAAACCCTTCCATGAGTACTGGTTCTTCGCTTTCCTCGCCACGACCTACACAAATCGGAAACTCAAATCAACCTCGGCAACGCGACATAAGCTGGAGCGGAATGTCTCTTCAAATCCAATCTAAATCAGTCGTAAGGTTTGAAATCTCACGCCGACACTTTCCAGTATGTTCACCACATCATAGATTCGCCTCCGCTCCACTCCTGCTCATTCAGAAGCAAACTTTCTTAGCCCATCTTAGCTTCGCAAAAAAGCAAGAAAAAAAATCAGGGTCTATCGGAAACCCGGCCCGTCTCGCGAGACCGAAGCGAGCAAAGAGAGGGGAAGGAAGGAAGCAAGCACGCACCTAGCTTGAGCGCAGCATCGTCGAGACCGATCGCCTCGACGCCGTCCCTATTGTACAGCCTCAGGAAACTGGCAATCCAAAACAAAACAAACCCAGACCGCAAAAGGGGAATAAGGGAAAAACTTTGGACCAAGGCCCAGATCAAGTCACGGGGAAGGAGGGAGGGATCGGATAGGAAATGAAGAGGCTTTCGGTGGGGGGAGGGGGGAGGAGGAAGGTGGGGGAAACTTACTTGGAGCAGAGGACGCCGAGCGACTTGTCCTTGCGGCAATACAGATGCTGCCTGGAATCGAGCAGCTCCCCGGATCCCGCCGCCGACGGGCCGTCGCGGCAAGCCGGGCCGTCCACGTTGGCCACCAGCTCCATCGTGACGGCTTCTCTTCTCGCGAGCGAACACGCGCACGTTGTCTCTCTGTCTCGCTTCGCTCTCTTCCGGGCTCCCGGGCGCCCGGCGCTTCGGCTGTGCGTCTGCGGAGTTCGATGGTTGGTCAGAGACCGCGGCGAGAGAGAGAGAGAGGGAGAGAGGGTATAAAGAGGAGGAAGGAGGACGGAGGAGGACGGAGGGGAAGGGAGGGAGAGCTCTTTTTTTTTTTGGGGGTGTGGCGATGGCGTGGCGGGTTTGAATTTTCGAAAGCTTTTGGATCTGAGGGGGGGACGAGCGCAGGCGAGGATTCATGTTTTTCGTTTGCATGGCGCGGGGAGTTTGAATTGTGTAGGGAGGGCGGCTTCGAAGGAGCGGTTGCGCGCGCTTTTACTCATCTGCCCTCGCGCGCTTGCGGCATATCCCCCCAGGGCTGACGGGCGAGTTGGTAATTTCGTACCCCCCCCTCCCCCCCGCGCCAGAGAATCGTGGTTTCTTTTAATTGTGGCTGGCTTTTTTGAAGGGGCGCCCGCCTGCTGCAGGGTAAAGGGGGGGCCTCTGGCAAACCCGGCCGCTCGGCAATAATTAAATTAATCAATCGAGATTCTCTTCCTAATTAACTAGTGATTTATTTGGAGTAATCTTCGCATTTGCTCTTTCCGACTACGCGGAGCGCGCCCCGAAACCATTTGGATCGACTTGCGAGCGATCTCGTTGCCATTTTCGTCCCCTCCCTCTCTTTCCCTCCTTTTTTTTAGTTGCCGAAAAATGGCTAACTTTCGACTCGCTCTTGTGATGGTTGTAGCCTGCCTTCTCTTCTTCCTCCTCCATGGCGGTGGGCATCGGTTTTGGGTAGGCCTTGGAATTGGACCGAGCCGACCATGCTCGGCCGATTATGGTCTGGTTCTGTCTTTTCTCTCTTGCATTGCATCTTATTGCATCTTGTTGCCGCCTCCAGTTCCTTGCTTGTCATGCTGAGGAGTTCCGCAGCTACTTCATCGTACGTGGACACGACAAAGTTACAAATCTCTTTGGCTAAATAGAGAAAGTTGCGATGGCATACAAAATGGGGAGTTGCTAAAAAAAAGAAAGAATCTGCCAAAAGTACGTTTTTTTGAGAGACATGAAGTTGATGGGTGCCGCTCATACATTTTCTGATCTGTTTAGTAGATAATAGTGTTTATTAATGATGGAGTATTGAAGCATTGAGATCGTGTCGGCCGGTTCCTGAATAGACCTTAGAACCAAACCAAATTCCAAATTTTACAGGGTAAGTCTTAAACTCTAAAAAATTGGAGACCGGTCCTAACAAGGTTTGCTTGTTGGAATTGGCCAAGCTCCTTGTGAATATTCTCAAGAATAGGAGCAGTGACCCAGTTCAGAGGCTCCTTGTGCTTTCTTTATAGACCCAAGCTTTCTCCTTTGCCAATGAAACAGTATTCCACACGGCAAGAGCTTCCGATGCATCAATGGGTTCTGCGGGTATCCTCTCTCCTTTGTCTCCAAATAGCATGCCATTAGAGTCCCTCTCATTGACAAAGGCCCCCATCACTGTTCAGTTTAACCCCTTCAGGGGGTTTCTGCCACTTATGTTCATCATGGACAGACGAATCACTCTTCACTTCAACAGGGACAACAGTAGAGATCCCAACAGATTCATCAAAGGGGCAATCAGCATTCTCAAAACAACATTCTCATGGGTTTGGAATTTTTCCATTAAACACCATCTCATTCCTTCGTTTCCAGATATGCCAGCAGCGAAAAAGCAACCTTTGTCAGCAATTTCTGTTTATCTGAAGCGGATTGTTCTGCCACAACCTCCACCTGCACACCCTTAGATTTTTTTTATTTTTTTTGCTCCATTTTCAGCTCCATTTACAGGATACTCCTTTCTTTTCAGAGAGAGATTCCATCAATGCCTGAGCCAATTGTACAGGCAACACAGCTCCAGCATTCACCTCACCCTCCTGATCAACATCAGCTCCTCTCTGCACACCAGGAAATTCAACAAAGTACCTATTCTCGGCAACCTCCTTCTCACTATCTTCCTTCATCACGGTAATAGGGTTGAGATCAGGACAATTAATTGGTTCGACAAGCAGGAGGATTAGAGGATTTGGATGAGTGAGAGGCAGTGAGGCCCAGTAGATGATAAGGGATTGAGGAAGTATTAGAAGTGGGGGAAGTAGGGGTAACCTCATTAAAAAGCTCCTCTTCAGTAAGTACTTTCTCAAGATGAGGCTTAGAATTGGGTTTTGGTTGGATATTTGGGTGGGCATTATGTGGGGAGAGATTGGTGATAGCTTGTAAAATATTGGCTCTAGTATCAAGAGGTGATTGTAAAAGTTTTAGAATATGATCAAAGGCTTTGGCAATATGTAATGGGATGCGATTGTGGTTTAGATGAGGAAACATTCTCCTTCTCCAGATGATCTACTACCTTTTGAATCTCCAAATAAACAACCCATCTCTCGAGCATTAGATGGAAAAAAAAAAATTTATTGAAGCCAAGCTTTTTACATCTTCAAAAAAACAGGTGGACTTTCACAAAATAGAACATTCATTCATAAAAAAGGGGCAATGCATCCCTCCCTCCCTCTCTCTCGCGGAACAAAAGCAAAATCTTCCAAATAGTGCACCTTGGAGGGCTTTGAACTTCAAACATCTCCAAATCTTCACAAGATGATCTCATCCTGCACACTCACGTTGAGAGTCTTATTCGGCAGAACGATGCTGTTCACGACAACGACTTCTTGTTCTACCACCACATATTCCCCTGCATTGTGAGCATAATCCGCGGATTAAAATGCAACGTGCACAGAATATTGGTCAAGTAATTTGCACTCTTCAAAAAAAAGTACCGAGAATTGTGATTCCCAACTTTGAGTTGTAGTCTCCATCAGCCTAGAAAAGCGGAAAGAGGTTGATCATTGACAGTTGATAGCAATCAAAAAAGGCCGAAATTGATATGGTAAGAATTTTAAGTGAACTAATTTTTACAAACTTTCACAGCCATAAGCTCCGAGCACTCAAGTCCTCAACTAATGTCACAATTTTTGCTTGTGGAAGTACACGAGAATGAACAGGGAAACCGCAAACAAACTTGCCTGGACTCTTGACCATCTCCCGAGAGATGATTTCCATCCGACAATGGAATTTATGACGACTGCATTTTCCTGCCAAAGCAATCTCCGTTAATATTCTCATCTTCCTAGGATGATGGTACTCGTATTTGACTGTCTTCCATACCTCTAATTCGACATCATCCAAAATAATACAACTTATCAGCCTCACACCAGGTCCTACACGAACATTTGCTGAAATAGAGACATTGGGACCAACCTGTCCGGACAAGTAATGTCAAATCAAAAGATACACAGGGAGGACAAAGCTAATGTAGATGGCAAAAGCAGCAATCATAAGTCAGGCCCTGAAAGTATTCTAAGCATTCCAGATTCACCCTTCTAAAGTAAACTACACTTGAATCACTTGATGATGCTACTTCTTTCAAGAACTTGACTCATCTAGGCGTCTGACTGTCTTTACTCTTCTTTAAATTGAAGGCATACTCTCCAAAAGGTGATCTTTCCATACTTATCTTATGGAAAAGCCCAGAAAGGAAGAAAATCAATTAACTGAACAACTGTTGTTAACTCACCGGAACATTATGGATTCACGGTCACTGTGCAAACGTGTCTAGGATGTATGCAAATTAATACTGTGTATTTTGAGCTCCATCTTTGATTTATATGGGAAAGAAGGCCTAGATTGACAGCAAATTCTAAATTGAGTAGAATAGCAATTGATGAATTTGATTGGTCCATAAGCAGAGTGTTTAACTTAAAAGTTTTCTAGGAAGAAAAGATGGACCAATATGAAGGAATTAAATGGAAGTAAATGGAACAACCTTTGCAGTTGGATGTACTTTAGCTGATGGGTGAACATAAACATCACCGACAACTGTGGCACTTCTTGTACCATCTCCACTAGCAAGAAGATGAGGAGAGGTGAGTCTGAACTGGGCCAGATACAAACCAGAGCATTTCAAAGATATCCTGGACAGGAAGAGACATTGCAAGGGTATATAGATGAGGGCAAGTTGTAAATGGACACTAATAGTTAGAAAAAGGGAAGCTAAAGCATCACGTCAAGTCACTTTACCCCGGTGTCTTGATCTGTTCCCAATAATCCATGGTCTCATATGTATAAAGCTGCTTCTTTCCTGCGAGAGGCGACAAAATATCCTGGTCCAATCTAACAAAATCTGTAGGAATGTTGGTTCTGTTGAGAAAACTAAGAACAAGGAAAGAATCGCGTCATCAGCTTCGAAACAGGGATCAGAATATCCAAAATAACAAAAAAACAGTGCAACATATAACCTAAAGAAATGAATACGTGAGCACCGCTGTGATGATATGTGCATAGTAACTTCCTCATTTTCCAAATATTTTAACAAGAAAACCCAGGTGCAGCAACAAACTTATACTTGAAAGAAGGATCTTTTCTTTACTTAATAAATCTTGAGTTAACATAGAGAAACTTCCTCGCGCCTCAGCAAAATGCAAGCAAATTAATGAAGGGGGGCAAGAACACAGATGCATGCGCAAGATCCAGTTATCATATTTTCATTGTCTTTGGCCCATATCCTTTCTTCTGTACATCCTCAATTTGATCTGAAACCAGTTTGCTAATTCCACGAGAAGTTAAACATTTGTTAACAAACACCGCATCCCGCAGAGATTAAAACTAGAAAAAGATTATGACCTTAGAGTTTGTTAGATTCCATGCAAATAGGCAATCCCCAAGGTTTATTTTTCATCTGTAACCAAGAACTGCATAGGTGTCTACTGCATTGGTTATAATTGCTTGGCAATTCCAATAAGAAATTACGCAGTTTTGCTCATCAAAAGGGAAAAGAGGAGTGGTTATGTTCTAAATCTTTTTAGTGACATTGGCAACTACTTGTTTGAGTTTAACAACAGCAGCAGCAACAAAAGACTCAACCTTAGCCTATTAAGTGGGGTTGGCTATATGAATCTTTTTATACCATTTTTTGCTCAACTTATTTTTTAATCAAAATCTTCTCAACTAATTGGTCAAGTACTACAAATAATCACCCAGAACTGCTGCATGCAATTGATGATACATAAAATTCTCGAAAAAATATTTCTGAGGATGAAAATCAGTAAGTGACCTTGTAGATGTGGATATATCAAGGCTGGATAATCTCCGCAGATTAGCTGTAACTTAGGACAAAAAATATCAGCATGAAAGTGAGATAGCCCAAATGTTAATGCAATTCACAAGAAACCCAAATCACTTGAAGCATCTTGTGCACATTGACCAACCTCTGTCTGCCCGGTCATTAGATCCATCCTCAATTGCAAAAAAAATATCTGGAGTAAAGATATATACACCACAATTTATTAAATCACTGACCTGCATTCAAAGAGAAAAAGTAGGTTAATGAAATCCTCAAATACATTATTCAGTTAACCTAGCAACAGTCCGAGAAAGTGAAGAGCCTGTAAACGTACAAAAGTTTCAGGTTTCTCTGTGTAATGCAACAGCTCATTCGTGACTGGATCAGAAACTAGTGTACCAAACTGGTTAGCTGATTCAGCAGAAACCTGTCAGTGAAGAAAAACGAAGGTACGTGTCAGCAACTAGGAAGGCCTGAGGAATTATCAGCTTGATAGAGCACAGAGAGAAACTTTGCCACGAGGAACTCACTTTAACTACTAGCAATGTTCCCATCCCACCATATCTTTTATGGGCTTCTGCATGTGCAAACATTGCATTGGGATAATCACGTGCTCTACATAATCGCATCATCCTAAAGAGCTAACTAAATTTCAAGTAGAGAACACCATTACGGCGCATAGGGAAAAGATTGAACCTACCAAGCATATCTGTAAGTGGAAAATTGCAGCAGACATCACAGTTCAGTAGAAAGATATGAGACTGTAAAACAACAGGGAGATTTGAAATTAGAATATGCTTCATGTGATTGGCATATATCAGGAAATACAAGCTCATAATTCTCCCATACGACACAACATCAAAGACCAAGTGAAGAACTATACCGGGCCGTCTTCCATAATCAAATTCCTGAAATGATAAAGGCCACCAGCTGAACCATGCGGTATTTCCTCTTTCAAGTATCTGAAGAAGAATTGATTATTGAAACACGCGCGCACACACATAAATGCAGGCCTTTATAGCTTATTTCTATATGCAAGACAGAATAATGCATCAAACCCAGCGCCAACGTAGGGGTCACCTCACTGGGACTTTCAGCTCATTCGATATGGAAGAGACGTATAACGCGAACTCCTTCTCGTCATAAAACCCAATCAGGAAAATTTGAGCCAAGTTGGGGATCTGCACAGCAAGAATCCAATTGTATATCACAACAACTCCACATTGATCAATCCTCCATTCCTCCAAAATCTCATTACTAACACACTTAGGTCCAATCACACGGAAACATTAGCACTCCCACTAAAAAAGTTCGAATTTTGAGACATGCCCTTTTGCAAGCAGAGATGGGATGGTGAACCATGGGTTGCCCAGCCAAAGGGAAGAGCGGCTTCGGTATGTTGAATGATAGAGGCCTAAATCTAGTGCCTGCAAATTGAGAAGTCGGACCTCATGATCGAGCAAACAAGAACCGAGCACGGACCACTCTTTTCTCAAAATTAGAAAACGAGGAAAAGTTGACATATACACCTTTGGTGGGTCCACCGACCATGATCACGGCGACCGCCTTCTCCATCTCCCCCGAGTTCTCCATCTTCAAGAACCCTAAACCCAGTTGATCGCAGAGCTCAAAACTTCAAATTCCTGGTAAAGATCGGATTTGCACCTCGATCGAATTCAAGAATTTCTTTTACCTAAGCTCCTGTTGCTGGCAAGAGGACGAGACTCGCGACCTAAAAAAAGGACTGGACTAGACCTTGAAAAGGACAGGGAATCCTTTTAGCATTTTGGCGGAATCTGAAGTCAAATTCCTTTCGGAGGAAACAAAAGAAACAGAAGAACCATTGCGGTTTGGCACCACCCTTCCTACTTGCAAAGGTCGACTCCTCACCTTCTCAAAAGTTTAGGAGCGGAGATGTTTAGTTTTAAGACATGCTCATTCCTCATATTCAGAAACTTTTAAGGTGTTTTTAGAATATCAAAATGTTACATAATTTTAGGAAATGCAACTCATGTGCTGATTGGTTAATAAATTGGGTATTTCATTCTAGTGATGCAAATGATACCTTAGTGCTAGATAGGCCACCGAGAGGATTGATTCCTCTATTGTTAAGTGATCAAGTTGGTTCAAGTTTCGTTAGACGAGTTATGTTGTAATTTCTGGATTTTGCCCCTTTCAATACCAAAAAAAAAAGTGTGGATTTTGACTCCCATACTCTACAAAAAGGTAAGATAAAAGCCTGAAAGTGAGTTGAAAATTAGAATATGTAGACCCAAAAAAAAAGAAAAGAATAACATGCTTGGACGTGGCTTTAGGAAAAATTCCAAATAAAGACATAAAGTATCCTCATTTACTCAGATAACAGTCTGAAGTGACCATGTTGATCTCAAAAAAGTGTTTGACCTCGTAGGCAGATTAAGAGCATTTTCATCTTTTACTTTTTTGGTTTTTTTTCTTTTCCTTTCTTTTTTCCTTTTTTTGTTTTTTTTTTCATTTTCTTTGGTGGCTGGTCTCAGGTGATGACTGCCCACCGGCCATACCGGGAGAGGGTCGAGCAAGACCGCCCTCAAAAGCCACATGCGAGGACCTAGGAGGACTTGATTTCGTATTAAGATTATTTTTAAAATTTTATCTCTTCCATGTAGCGTTAAGGTTAATTAAAGCATTAAAATAATGCCGTCTTGACCCAAATCCTAATTTTTACACAAAATCTTAATTAAATTAGGTTAAAAAATTCAAAAAAATTTCCATAAGAAAGATAAACTAAAAAAAGATAAAAGGCTAAAACTTAAAAAAAAAAAAAAAACACACACACACACACAAAGAAAAGAAAAAAATCAAAGCCCTCCCTCCGTCCGTATTTTTTCAAAAATGTTTTGATTTTTTTAATTTTTAATCTAATTTAACTAAAATTTAAGTTAAAATTATCTTTGGACGGAAATGCCCCCTTACTAGCCGCGCAACTCAGGTTCTTATTTGAAACTGCTACAACCATTTCAGGCCATTATTTAAAACAGCCATAACTATTTCAAATCTTTATTTGAAATAAGTCCCACTTCAAGTCATTATTTGAGAAAATAAAGGCATGAAGTGCTCTTATTAGAAATTTTCTCAAAGCTTTATTTTCATGTCAGGGTCCTTGGCCTTCTTTTTTGGGACAGTAAAAAAAAGTGTTATATTCCAAGGTCACCCTCTTTCCCGGCTCCTCACAATCGGACTGAGGGAACGCATAAACATCCTCTCACCAGTCTCTCTTGTTTGCACATTCCTTTCATCGATTTTAGGCCATCGTAGCCAAGTTGGGGATCTGCACAGCAAGAATCCAATTGTATATCACAACAACTCCACATTGATCAATCCTCCATTCCTCCAAAATCTCATTACTAACACACTTAGGTCCAATCACACGGAAACATTAGCACTCCCACTAAAAAAGTTCGAATTTTGAGACATGCCCTTTTGCAAGCAGAGATGGGATGGTGAACCATGGGTTGCCCAGCCAAAGGGAAGAGCGGCTTCGGTATGTTGAATGATAGAGGCCTAAATCTAGTGCCTGCAAATTGAGAAGTCGGACCTCATGATCGAGCAAACAAGAACCGAGCACGGACCATCTCTTTTCTCAAAATTAGAAAACGAGGAAAAGTTGACAAATATACCTTTGGTGGGTCCACCGACCATGATCACGGCGACCGCCTTCTCCATCTCCCCCGAGTTCTCCATCTTCAAGAACCCTAAACCCCAGTTGATCGCAGAGCTCAAAACTTCAAATTCCTGGTAAAGATCGGATTTGCACCTCGATCGAATTCAAGAATTTCTTTTACCTAGCTCCTGTTGCTGGCAAGAGGACGGGACTCGCGACCTAAAGAAAGGGCTGGACTAGACCTTGAAAAGGACAGGGAATCCTCTTAGCATTTTGGCGGAATCTGAAGTCAAATTCCTTTCGGGGGAAACAAAAGAAAACAGAAGAACCATTGCGGTTTGGCACCACCCTTCCTACTTGCGAAGGTCGACTCCTCACCTTCTCAAAAGATTAGTAGTGGAGATAGTTAGTTTTAAAGTATGAATTTTGACTCGCATCTACAAAATGATAAGGTAAAAGTCTGAAAGTGAGTTGAGAATTAGAACATGCAGAAAAAAAAAAAAAAAGGAATAACATGCTTCGACGTGGTTTTAGGAAAAATTCCAAATAAAAACATAAAATATCCTCATTTACTCAAATAACAGTCTGAAGTGACCATGTCGGTCTCAAAAAAGTGCTTGACCTTGCAGGCAGGTTAAGGGTATTTTCATCTTTTACTTTTTGATTTTTTTTCCTTTTTTTCTTTTCCTTTCTTTTTTCCTTTTTTTGTTTTTTTTTTCATTTTTGTTGGTGGCCGGTCTCAGGTGATGACTGGCTACCGGCCATACCAGGAGAGGGTCGGGCAAGACCGCCCTCAAAAGCCACATGCGAGGACCTAGGAGGACTTGATTTCGTGTTAAGATTATTTTTAAAATTTTATCTCTCCCATGTAGCGTTAAGGTTAATTAAAGCATTAAAATAATGTCGTCTTGACCCAAATCCTAATTTTTACACAAAATCTTAATTAAATTAGGTTAAAAAATTCAAAAAAATTTCCATAAGAAAGATAAACTAAAAAAAAGATAAAAGGCTAAAACTTTAAAAAAAAAACACACACACACACACAAAGAAAAGAAAAAAATCAAGGCCCTCCCTCCGTCCGTATTTTTTTAAAAAAATTTTAGATGTTTTAATTTTTAATCTAATTTAACTAAAATTTAAATTAAATTTATCTTTGGACGGAAATGCCCCTTACCAGCCGGCGACTCGGGTTCTTATTTGAAACTGCTATTACCATTTCAGGTCCTTATTTAAAACTGCCATAACTATTTCAAATCTTTATTTGAAATAAATCCCACTTCAAGTCATTATTTGAGAAAATAAAGGCATGAAGTGCTCTTATTAGAAATTTTCTCAAAGCTTTATTTTCATGTCAGGGTCCTTGGCCTTCTTTTTTGGGACAGTAAAAAAAAGGTGTTATATTCCAAGGTCACCCTCTTTCCCGGCTCCTCACAATCGGACTGAGGGAACGCATAAACATCCTCTCACCAGTCTCTCTTGTTTGCACATTCCTTTCATCGATTTTAGGCCATCGTAGCCACCTCCGACCACTGTCATTCACCGATCCATAGTCTCGCAGAAACTAATCCGTCCTACTCTATATTTTGCTCAAAGTGTGCGAAGAGCTCTACTCCGGCTCGAATCCTTTTCATTGGCTTCGATTCCAGCCGATTGACACTCTTTGATGTTCCTATCACCGATTAAGTTGGTGTTAGTGGCCTTCAATTGCATTTCCAAGGTAAACATTTGGGCTTTGTCTCTACTCTTTTGCACGCAAAATGGAGATTGAGAGTTATGATGGTGTTTACGTGAAAATCAATTACGTCTACAACGGCTGCTAGTTGTTATGTTTAGAAATGTTTAGTTGTTGTACATTTACATAAAAAATCTATGGCCGAGTCACCCGTTAAATGTTTGATGATATTCCTGAATGACATTCAAACGCATGTTTTTTAAAAGAATAGAGTTCAATAATGATTCATTTTAGTGTATGTTCTTGTATTATTTACACACAGGAAATTAATTTGTTTAACACGTTTGAAGAATAGGAATTATTGTGAATCCACAAGTTCAAGGCCAGGTGGTCGAGTTCCCAATTTTAGAAATGGGGAATTGGTCTTCCTGGTTTGGTTTCCGGTTTCCAGGTGGGACCGGACCGAACTAGGAACCGATCACTCTTAGCTTCAACACGTCCCTACATCGACTAATTATTCAGCTACCAAATTGGTGTTATATTGTAGAGGGAGGTAAATTTTCTATTCTGTCCACCATACTAGTAAAAAGAGAATTCTTAAAAGTGATGGTAAGAATAATTAAGATATTTTCTTGCGCATAGGTGAAAGCTAAATCATATATACCGAATAAAAAAATCTTGTATGTATGTTCGAACGACAGTTTGTTAACCCTACTTGCGTGGAAAATTGGTATAGGCCACTTTCAGTTGATCTCTATTCTTTTATTAAATGCTAATCTTGGAAATATTCTGTCAAAGTTCTCAAGTGGCATAAGAAGAAGCTATAGATTTTAGGTATTTTTTTTTTCTCTTTTTCATATGTTTGTGCCTTGAGAAGATTAGAATCATCCAATATAAGAATATATGTCCGAATTATGTGTATCATAATAATGAATACGTGAGATACTTACGGATTTTAGATGATGACTATTCGAGTTAACAAGATATTTCGATATCAATTATGACTTACTATGATCAATCAAGGATATGCATAATCATTAGGAAATATGGACAAACCCTTAATTATCTCTAACAATCCATGTATAATTTTAGGCTTCGTTTGCTTCACAGAAAATGAAGGATTTCGTAAATATTTTTCTGGAAAAAATAGCTTGTATCGCTTATAAAAATGAAACAACAAAAAATATTCTCATCCTTCACGAAAAAATTTATTTCCAAAGTACCTGAGGTGGAGTCTATCTTACATGTCTAGCAACATCCCCTGTTGGCTATTCACCAAGTAAAAACACTAATTAATCAAAACATACACTGATTGGCAATCACTTCTATTATGCCAAGACTATACTATATACCTCACCAAAAAAAATTTTGTGAAGTGGGCATGTTTAATAACTGCTGCTTTCATTGTTGTAATCACTTATTGCACAGTGAAAATGGGCTGACATCGCCAATAGAATGGCCTAGGATTGCTCAGGGTACAAGGCATGTATTCCATCGATGTCATCTTGTTGAAGAACCCTTTTGACAGCACCGGCCGCAATTCCGGCATACATGACTGCGTTCGGATCCTCGGTGTGGGCAAGACCTAGGAAGTGTCCTATTTCATGCAAGGCCACCGATTCCAAGTCCGTTTGGGTTGAGTTGGGGTTAAGGCTCCATGCCTCGGTCGCATCGTAGTGGGAAATACCGGAGGTCGGGTAAGACGAATGGGCAAGAACATTGCCAGGCCCATCAAAAGGTCGGCTGTCGCCATGATAGCCATCGTAGAAGCCTATGACGAGATCGGGCGACTCACCAGATGAAACTTCATTGAAAGTGAAGGCGGTAACACCGCCCCAGGACTGGAAAACCCTCCAGAAGACTGCTCTCAACTGCTCCAGGGAGATGTCCTTGTGGATGGCGTCGAAAGCGTAGGTGAAATGGGTTTTTGAAGGCGGCCACTTACTCATGCCGCGATTGAACCTATAGCGCGATACCATACGGAACTCGTTAGGCTTAGTGGCATTCCTGCTCGCGTGCCTAGGGTAGACGAAATCGGGCACCCCACATCTTGGGACGCTCATTACCTTCACGGTGTCGACGTCAAACTTTCCGGTGACTTCAAGACGGTAGAATTTCTGGTAAGATTTGAGTGCCGACTCTAAAGTCTCGTCGAACTTGTCGTCCATGAGGGCGACGTCGTTGACATCTTCGTAGTCCAAGTATCCGAAAGCTTTGAGGTAACGCTTGACGTCTTTGATGCCTTGCTTGGTCTGGCCTTTGAGAGTCCCCTCCAAACTCTGGAAGGAAGTGAGGCTTGGATCGTCAGATTTCGGGCTTCTCGAGTGAGCGGCGAAGGGTTGATGAATCGCAAGAAAGACAACGAGAACGGACACAAAGGAACAGAACATTTTAGGAGCCATTCTGTGCGCGAGTGCAGTGTTTTTTAGGAAGGTGTTCTCATTCAAGTATGAGTGGATTTCTGTAGCTTCCGTGGCTATATATGTAGACAAAGCTACTACCTGAAGACCCAAAAATGGTTTCCTAGATAAAACCTTGTGATAACGCTAAATTTGGAAACAAATCCGACGAAATCTTTACTCTTGGTAATGGCCACACAGAAACTTGACAAGGAATTCATTGCGATGGATAAGAGTGCACTCCCCTGCCAACGGAACGAATCTTTTTTTCAAAGAAAAGGGGCAAAGCCCCGATTATTATATTAACACTTGCCTGACAAAGGTTAAACCAAACTGATCTCCTAGCAATAGGGGAATTAAACCTATTGATGGCCTCTCTAATGCCGGAGTGGCATTACATCCGCAGGATTGGATGACCAATTTGCCAACAAATCTGCACATGAATTTCCTTTCCTAAAATTATGAATAATTACAACTTGATGCAAGTACTTCAACAAATTCTGAATTTGAAAGCTGAGGATGTCACCAAAACTTTGAGGGATTGTTGGTTTATGAAGTAGTGCAATTGTTGCGACCAAAAATAAATAAAAGAAGTAGTGCAATTACAGCTTGCGAGTCTACATCCACAATAATTTTGGGAATGCCCATAGAGATTACCAGTTTGAGGCCCAAAAGAATACCCTAAGGTTAAGCTTTTAATAAAGAGCGCACTCCTATGTGTTGGGTGAAACCTGCAAGCCAGTTGCCTGACTCGTTGCGGAGAAGTCCACCTACTGAAGCTGGATCGAGTTGCCTTTAGGGGCCCGTCAGGGTTGAGCTTGATCCTACCATAGGGAGGGGTTGTCCAACCTCTTTTCCTTTACAAACCCGCGAAAATTCAATTAGTTGTAACAGTATCTTTTTTGCCATTCAAGCCAAACGGATGTCTTTGACATAATTTTTATTCAAAACGGTGTTATGATCAACAAGTAATATCATAACTCAGCCAAGCAAATCAGATACTATTATAACTAATTGAATTTTAATGGGTTTGTAAACGAAAAGCATTAGGCATAGCTATACGAAAGATATATACGAAATCTTAAATTTTTTTGCCTCTCCAAAACTCTAAAACGATTTATAGTCTGAATTCTGGAATTCGACAGTAGAAAATCAAGGTGACTCCTGGAGTCTCCCTTTCGTAGCCATCAATGTGATTAAAAGTACATGGGAATTTCCGAAATATTGGCTACTAAACGTTGATCTATCAAATTGGTTTTATATTCAAGAGGGAGGTGAATTTTCTGTTCGGTCCACCATATTAGCAAAAACATAATTTTCAAATGCAATGGTGAGAATAGTTAAGATCTTTTCTAGTGTGCAAGTGAAAGCTAAATCATATATACCCAATAAAAGAAGGAAGACTGCATCTATGTAACGAGGGTTTCTTAGCATTACTTGCTTGGAAAATTGATATAGGCCACTTGCGATTAATCACTTCTTATATTAAACGCTAATCTCGGAGATATCACTTCAAAGTTCTTGCATGGAATGATGTGATAGATGTTAGGTTCGTACATAAGGTATCTATAGATTTTATAAGATAATTATATATAAGGTAAACTAGATATTATATCAATTGAGAATATGCATAATCGACAAAGCTATACGCGCAATCAAGAGAAATATGGAGAATCTAGGGAGATTCGAAGAATCCCCTATTATCTCCAACATTCTGGGTATATGTTTAGTCACGAGAGGCTTTGACTGGTAGATTTTAGTAGTTTATGTGGCTATGTGCAGATGAAGCTGCAACATAAGAACTGAGAATAATCAAAGCATAGTGGAGAAATCAACATGTTTGCTTCTCTTGCGAGTCGCAACGGAGTAATCCTAGAGTTCAACTTAGTAAATCACCGCAGTCAAACACTACACTTTAGATGAACATGCAATACATAAAGTAACTTAGAAATAGCATGGAGAATGAAAAGTGAAGAAGATGATATTGTTGTGTGTGAATGTCAAGGATCATACTACAAAAACAATCAAGTTTTATTGACATTCTCGTCTGTTAATACCTTGACGAATAGACTTAATTTGAACTCCTCCATACTAGGCCTATACCATAATCATTACATAAAAAATACGTGATGCTGATTTTGCTAATAGAATCATATCTTTTAATTGTGTTGGGGAGAATCGGGCAACAATTCACCAAGAACCAAACTCAATCCAGGATGAATATCTCCCCCAAAACTAAACCGACCGAAATCCGACTTAACCCCGGCAACAATCAACAATATTTTCAATAACACAACCTCACAATTAGTAAGGAGATAATAAATGCAACAAACAAACCAAGATTTAACGTGGAAATCTAAAGGGGGGAAAATCACGGATCGCTAAAAAACTTCCACTAATTACCAAAATAGTATGATACATAAAGTATTCTTCTCTAGTCAAATAGACTCAACATCAATAATGCAATCGTATTTCCTCACCACAAAGGTAAATTAATATAAACGAAGCAAGAAAACCCTAATCACTATTGCAGTTCTCGACGAACGAAATCGAAGTAATATACTAAAATTTAAGTTAATTCTGTTAACGTTTGGCTTTCGAATTAGGGCGCGCATGATAACCATTCTGTTCCGAAATGAGTTCCTGAACCAGAAATAGATTTTTCTATTTCTGGTTCCTGGATGAGTTTCTGAGAAAAAAAACCTGTTTGATAATGACAAAAAATTTCTATTTCTAGAACAGAAACCCGTTTGATAACAACACAAAATTTCTATTTCCTGAAATAAAAACCCGTTTGATAAACAACAGAAAATTCTATTTCCAGGAACAAAAATCCATTTTTTTAGAAATGGAATAAAAATAATAAAAAAAATCCGAAAAATTCATAAAAATCTTTAAAAAAATTCAGAAAATCCCAAAAAATTGAAAAATTCCAGAAAAAAATCATCAAAATGTGGAGAAAATAAAAAAAAATTTAGATTTCGGGAAAATAGGAAATTGTTGAATTTTTTCAAAAAAAAATCAAGAAATCAAAAATTTCAAAACTTCACGGAATTGGAAAGAATACTTGTGGCCACCCACTTTTAGTGAAATTTAAATTTTTTTAGGTGCCCAAAAAAAATCAAAAATTTCAAAACTTCACAGAATGACTTACAATACCTCTAGCCACCCACTTTGAGTAAAATTTAATTTTTTTTAGATGCCTATTTTTGATTTTTTTTAATTTTTTTTGGTTCCTAAAGAAAATTAAATTTCACTCAAAGTGGATGACCATATGTATTCTAAGCCACTCTGTGAAGTTTTGAAAATTTTTCTTTTTTGCTTATTTTTATTTTTTTTCGACACCTAAAAAAATTAAATTTCACTCAAAGTGGGTGGCCACAGGTATTCTAAGCAATTATGTGAAGTTTTTTATTTTTTATTTTTTTATTTTTTTCGGCACATAAAAAAATTTATATTTCGCTTAAAGTGGATGGCCACAGGTATTCTAAGCCATTTTGTGAAGTTTTGAAATTTTTTATTTTTTATTTTTTTCGGCACCTAAAAAAATAAAATTTCACTCAAAGTGGGTGGCCACATGTATTTTAAGCCATTCTGTAAAGTTTTGAAATTTTTACTTTTTTATTTATTTTATTTTTTTGGGCATATAAAAAAATTTAAATTTCACTCAAAGTGGGTGGCCACAGGTATTTTACGTTATTCTGTGAAGTTTTGCAATTTTTTATTTTTTTATTTTTTTCAGCACCTAAAAAAATTTAAATTTCACTCAAAGTGGATGGCCACAAGTATTCTAAGCCATTCTGTGAAGTTTTGAAATTTTTGATTTTTTACTTTTTTTATTTTTTTTGCACCTAAAAAAATAAAATTTCGCTCAAATTGGGTGGCCACAGGTATTCTAAGATATTTTGTGAAGTTTTTAAATTTTAGAATTTATTATTATTTTTTTATTTTTTTTTCAACTAAAAAAATTAAATTTTGCTCAAAGTGGGTGGCCATAGGTTGTTTTCTAAGCTATTTTGTGAAATTTTGAAATTTTTTATTTTTATATTTATTTATTTTTTTTTGGTATCTAAAAAAATTTAAATTTAAATTTAAACCATTCTGTTAAGTTTTGAAATTTTTGATTTTTTGTTTTTTTTTCTCACCTTAAAAATCGTGACTTCCAAATGAATATGTGTGTTGAAGAAAATGAATTCCTCGGAAATGGTTCTCACTTTTGTTCCAGAAATGAAAAACCAACTTTTTTTTGGTTCTCATTTCTGGTTTCAGAATCAGTTTTGGAAGCAAACTTGTCCCGGAAATAGAAAAATGAAATTACGTTACCAAACGGGTTTCTGGTCCAAAACTGATTCCGGGAACAAAAAACCATTTCTGGACTGAACCAGAATGGTTATCATGCATGCCCTTAGGAACCACAAAATGGCCGCCCTCTTTCCTTTCTCCACGTTCTCACTCTCGGTCACTGTCAGTGAGCTCTCATGCCTTGTCTCTCTCCTCTCTCTTTTTGGGCACACTTGCACGGAGTACTCTCTTTCTTTCTTTTGTTTTGCTTTTGACTCTTTTTTTTCTTGTGCTAATACCACGAAAAATTTTAAATTTATATATTTATGATAAATTTATCCAAAACTAATTTTTTGACCATCAAAAATTCTAAACTGGTATACATGTGATAAATTTACTATAAACTAATTTTTTAACAACAAAAAACCCCAAACTGATATATTTATGACAAATTTACCCTCCATTAATTTGAATTAATACCACGAAAAATCACAAAATGGTATACATGTGACAAACGGAGGGTAAAACCCCAAATTGTTATACCCGTCAACTGTCATGTGCCATCCAACTCAGAAATTTGACTGTAAAATTTAACGATAAAATTTAACGGAAATTAATGGAAGGTAAAATTATCACAGGTATACCAATTTGGGGTTTTTTGTATGTCAAAAAATTAGTTTGTAATAAATTTAACATAAATGTATCAATTTGAGGTTTTTCATAATATTAACCCTTTTTATTTTATTTTAAAGTCAGTTGGGCCCCACTAATGAGGCGGCCCTAGCCAACAAATTGAAGACATTGCAAATAGAATTATGAAAACCATAGGCCAAGGCCTTTTCCATTGCCCAGCGTACAAAGCATGTATGCCATCGATGTCGTCTTGTCGAAGATCCCTTTTGAGAGCACCAGGATTTATCATGGCATACATAACAGCGTTCTGATCGGGGGTGTGGGCAAGCCCCAGGAGGTGTCCTATTTCATGCAAGGCCACCGATTCCAAGTCAAATTGGGTCGACCTAGGGTTAGTGCTCCACTGCTCATCCGCGTCATAGTGGAACCTACCATCGGTCGGGGAAAATGAACGGGCAAGAACAATGCTGGGCCCGTCGAAAGGAATACCATCACCGTGATCGCCGCTATAGAAGCCTATGACGATGTCGGTCGACTCACCCGTTGAAGTTTCTGAGAAAGTGAACACGGTAACATCAGCCCACCTCCGGAAAGCTCTCGAGCAGACTCCTCTCAACTCCTCCAGTGGGATGGCCCCGGGGATCGGGCCGAAAGCGTAACTGAGATGCGTTTGGTTAGGCGGCCACTTAGGCATGTTGGGAAAGAAGTTATAGCGCGCTACCATGTGGAACTTGCTAGGCTTAGTGGCATTCCTTCCTGCGTGCCGACGATGGACCAAGTCGGGCACCCCGCATCTCGGGGCGCTCATCTGCTTCACGGTGTCCACATCAAGCTTTCCGGTGACCTTAAGATGGTAGAATTTCTGGTAAGATTTGAGCGCTGACTCCAAAGTCTCGTCAAACCTGTCGTCCACGAGGGCGACGTCGTTCCCATCCTCTCCAGTGGTCCAAGTATCCGAAAGCTTTGAGGTAACGCTTGACGTCTTCGATGCCTTGCTTGGTCTGGCCCATGAGAGCCCCCTCCAAACTCTGGAAGGAAGTGAGGCTTGGATCGGTAGATTTCGGGCTTCTCGAGTGAGCGGTAAAGGGTCGTTGATGAATCGCTAGAAAGACAACGAGAAGGGACACAAAAGAACAGAACATTTTAGGAGCCATTTTGTGCATGCGTTCGTGCGTGCAGTGTTTTTCAGGAAGGTTTTCTCATTCAGGTATGAGTGAATTTTAGTAGCTCCCGTGGCTATATATGTAGACAAAGCTACTACCTGAAGAGCCAAAAATGGTGTCCTAGATAGAACCTTATAATAACGCTAAATTTGGAAACATATCTGACGAAATCTTTGCACTTGGTAATGGCCACACATAAACTTGACGAGGAATTCACTGCGATGGATAAGAGTGCGCTACCTGCCAATGGAACGATTCTCTTTTTCTAAGAAAAGAGGCAAAGCCCGATTATTATATTAACACTTGCCTAACAAAGGTTAAACCAGACTGATCTCCTAAACAATAGGGGAATTAAACCTATTGGTGGCCTTTCTAATGCCGGAGTGGCATTTACATCTGCAGGATTGAATGACCAATTTGCACACGAATTTCCTTCATTAAAAGTATGAATAATTCTGACTTGTTGGAAGTCCTTGAACAAATTCTGAATTCGAAAGATAAGGATGTCACCAAAACTTTAAGGGATTGTTGGTTTCTGAACTAGTGCAATTGTTGCGACCAAAAAAAAAAATAAAAGTAGTGCAATTACTGCTTGTGAGTCCACATCCACAACTATATTGGGAATGCCCATAGAGATTGCCAGTTTGAGGTGCAAAAGAATACCCCAAAGTTGAGCTTTTAACAAAGAGTGCACCCTTATGTGTTTGGCGAAACCTGCAAGCCAATTGCCTAACTCATCGCAGAGAAGCCATCTGTTGAAGCTGGAATCAAATTGCCTTTAGGGGCCCATCGGCGGTGAGCTTGATCCAACCATGGGGAGGAGCTATCCAACCGACATACGTCTCTCTTTTATCCCTCGGGAGACATATCTTTTCTGCCATTCAAGCCGAAAGGATGTCCTTGACATAATTTTTTTTTCAAAACGGTATTACGATCAACAAGTAATATCATAACTTAGGCAAGCAAATCAGATACTGTTACAACTAATTGAATTTTCGCGGGTTTGTAAACGAAAAGCGTTAGGTATAGCTTTAGGAAAGATACATACGAAATCTTAAATTTTTTTGCCTCTCCAAAACTCGAGCAATTTATTGTCTAAATTCTAGAATTCGATGCTAGAAAATCAAGGTGACTCCTGGAGTCTCCCTTTCGTAGCAATCAATGTGACTAAAAGAACGCGGGAATTTCCGAAATATTAGCTACTAAACATTGATCTATCAACCACCGCCCGCAACGGCTGCGTTGGCTTGCGCTCTGGTCCCCCCACGAAGGGACCAGAGTTCAAACCCCAGCGTAGTCGTTAGGGATTCTTAAGTGTGACGCCGTGGTGGTGGGTCCTGCGCTAGCGTCACTCGAGGACTAGTCGTGCATCACCGCCGGTTTATAGCTGAGTCATCGCTTGCCGGTCGCGCGGACACCTCGATTATCAAAAAAAAAAAAACCATCGATCTATCAAATTGGTTTTATATTCAAGAGGGAGGTGAATTTTCTGTTCTGTCCACCGTAATGGTAAAAACATAATCTTCAAATGCAATGGTAAGAATAGTCAAGATCTTTTCTCACGTGCAAGTGAAAGCTAAATCATATATACCCGATAAAAGAATCAAGACTACAAACATGTAACGACGATTTCTTAGCATTACTTGCTTAGAAAATTAATATGGGCCACCTGCGATTAATCACTTCTTCTATTTAATGCTAATCTTGGAGAAATCTCTTGAAAGTTCTTGCATGGAATGATGTGATAGATGTTAGGTTCGTACATAAGGTGTTTATAGATTCTATAAGATAATTATATAAGGTAAACTAGATATTATATCAATCGAGAATATGCATAATCGAGAAAGATATACGCACAATCAAGAGAAACATAGAGAATCTAGCAAGATTTGAAGAATCCCCTAATTATCTCCAACATTCCGGGTATATGTTTAATCACGAGAGGCTTTGATTGGTAGATTTTAGTAGTTTATGTGGCCATGTGCAGATGGAGCTGCAACCTAATACCCAAGTATAGTCAAAGCATGGTGGAGAAATCAACATGTTTGGTTCTCTTGCGAGTCGCAACGGAGTAATCCTAGAGTTCAACTTAGTAAATCACCGCAGTCAAACACTCCACTTTAGATGAACATGCAATACATGAAGTAACTTAGAAATAGCATGGAGAATGAAAAGTGAAGAAGATGATATTGTTGTGTGTGAATGTCAAGGATCATACTACAAAAACAATCAGGTTTTATTGACATTCTCGTCTGTTAATACCTTGACGAATAGACTTAATTTGAACTTCTCCATACTAGGCCTATACCATAATCATTACATAAAAAATACGTGATGCTGATTTTGCTAATAGAATCATATCTTTTAATTGTGTTGGGGAAAATCGGGCAACAATTCACCAAGAACCAAACTCAATCCAGGATGAATATCTCCCCCAAAACTAAACCGACCGAAATCCGACTTAACCCCGGCAACAATCAACAATATTTTCAATAACACAACCTCACAATTAGTAAGGAGATAATAAATGCAACAAACAAACCAAGATTTAACGTGGAAATCTAAAGGGGGGAAAATCACGGATCGCTAAAAAACTTCCACTAATTACCAAAATAGTATGATACATAAAGTATTCTTCTCTAGTCAAATAGACTCAACATCAATAATGCAATCGTATTTCCTCACCACAAAGGTAAATTAATATAAACGAAGCAAGAAAACCCTAATCACTATTGCAGTTCTCGACGAACGAAATCGAAGTAATATACTAAAATTTAAGTTAATTCTGTTAACGTTTGGCTTTCGAATTAGGAACCACAAAATGGCCGCCCTCTTTCCTTTCTCCACGTTCTCACTCTCGGTCACTGTCAGTGAGCTCTCATGCCTTGTCTCTCTCCTCTCTCTTTTTGGGCACACTTGCACGGAGTACTCTCTTTCTTTCTTTTGTTTTGCTTTTGACTCTTTTTTTTCTTGTGCTAATACCACGAAAAATTTTAAATTTGTATATTTATGATAAATTTATCCAAAACTAATTTTTTGACCATCAAAAATCCTAAACTGGTATACATGTGATAAATTTACTATAAACTAATTTTTTAACAACAAAAAACCCCAAACTGATATATTTATGACAAATTTACCCTCCATTAATTTGAATTAATACCACGAAAAATCACAAAATGGTATACATGTGACAAACGGAGGGTAAAACCCCAAATTGTTATACCCGTCAACTATCATGTGCCATCCAACTCAGAAATTTGACTGTAAAATTTAACGATAAAATTTAACGGAAATTAATGGAAGGTAAAATTATCACAGGTATACCAATTTGGGGTTTTTTGTATGTCAAAAAATTAGTTTGTAATAAATTTAACATAAATGTATCAATTTGAGGTTTTTCATAATATTAACCCTTTTTATTTTATTTTAAAGTCAGTTGGGCCCCACTAATGAGGCGGCCCTAGCCAACAAATTGAAGACATTGCAAATAGAATTATGAAAACCATAGGCCAAGGCCTTTTCCATTGCCCAGCGTACAAAGCATGTATGCCATCGATGTCGTCTTGTCGAAGATCCCTTTTGAGAGCACCAGGATTTATCATGGCATACATAACAGCGTTCTGATCGGGGGTGTGGGCAAGCCCCAGGAGGTGTCCTATTTCATGCAAGGCCACCGATTCCAAGTCAAATTGGGTCGACCTAGGGTTAGTGCTCCACTGCTCATCCGCGTCATAGTGGAACCTACCATCGGTCGGGGAAAATGAACGGGCAAGAACAATGCTGGGCCCGTCGAAAGGAATACCATCACCGTGATCGCCGCTCTATAGAAGCCTATGACGATGTCGGTCGACTCACCCGTCGAAGTTTCTGAGAAAGTGAACACGGTAACATTAGCCCCCCTCTGGAAAGCTCTCGAGCAGACTCCTCTCAACTCCTCCAGTGGGATGGCCCCGGGGATCGGGCCGAAAGCGTAATTGAGATGCGTTTGGGAAGGCGGCCACTTAGGCATGTTGGGAAAGAAGTTATAGCGCGCTACCATGCGGAACTTGCTAGGCTTAGTGGCATTCCTTCCTGCGTGCCGAGGATGGACCAAGTCGGGCACCCCGCATCTCGGGGCGCTCATCTGCTTCACGGTGTCGACATCAAGCTTTCCGGTGACCTTAAGATGGTAGAATTTCTGGTAAGATTTGAGCGCTGACTCCAAAGTCTCGTCAAACCTGTCGTCCACGAGGGCGACGTCGTTCCCATCCTCTCCAGTGGTCCAAGTATCCGAAAGCTTTGAGGTAACGCTTGACGTCTTTGATGCCTTGCTTGGTCTGGCCCATGAGAGCCCCCTCCAAACTCTGGAAGGAAGTGAGGCTTGGATCGGTAGATTTCGATCGGGCTTCTCGAGTGAGCGGTAAAGGGTTGATGAATCGCTAGAAAGACAACGAGGAGGGACACAAAAGAACAGAACATTTTAGGAGCCATTTTGTGCATGCGTTCGTGCGTGCAGTGTTTTTTAGGAAGGTTTTCTCATTCAGGTATGAGTGAATTTTAGTAGCTCCCGTGGCTATATATGTAGACAAAGCTACTACCTGAAGAGCCAAAAATGGTGTCCTAGATAGAACCTTATAATAACGCCAAATTTGGAAACAAATCTGACAAACAACTCCAACAGAAAATACCATTAGTCCTAAACTGACTTCATCTATTTATATTTATACTACTTCTGCTAACACGAGTATCAGTTCTTCCTCTTCTTTCACCTACTAAAGTAGCAGATACATGTTTGCCGGATTCTCTGCTACGGATGTCTTCACTCAAAATTAAATCTCAAACACCATCAAATATCAAACTTGTTGACCCAGAGGAATTACTAATAATAATAACAGTAGTTTCCAAACTTGTTGACCCAAAAGAATTACTAACAGTAGTAACAGTAATATTCCAACTATCAGACAATAAGGATAATAGAATTAAAGCACGTATCTCATCTTCAAGGTCAATCTCAACTGAAATAATCGACTAACGATCATATTGAATTCATTGATATGATCAGCAACTAACGCACATTCACTCATCTTCAAGTTAAATAGACGTCGCATCAAATAGATTTTGTTGATCGTAAAGGGCTTCTCATACATGTCCGATAGGGCCTTCATCAAACCCGCAGTGGTTTTCTCATTCACGATGTTAAACGCGGCATTATGAGCCAACGTCAGTCGAATAACACCCAAAGCTCTAATTCCCAATCAGATTGCTTCATTGTCTCAGGCTTTTCACTTTTCTTTTCCTTCTTCTATTGTCATCGATTCACTTCAACTCAGCCAAACCAGGCTCTGATACTATTTGTTAGGAATGCACAACAGAAGCCCGATACCTTCACTTGGAGAGATCGCCAAGAGGGAGCCCAAGTCCGAGCTCATCAACATATCCAGTTGGACCGACCTTCACTTAAAAGCTTAAGCTAATGAGTTATGGGCCAATTATGATATATTAACTGCTCAACACCAAATCAATTATCCGATGTGGGATTTATATAACACAACTCACGCGTGTATTTCAACAAAAAAAAATAGACTTAATTTGATTTGATTTAACTAATTTTTTACAATTACATGCCACTTCCGTTAAGATTTTGCTGTTTGCTAATATAGCATCGTCCACTGCCGAGCAAGTGTTTTTAATGATTTCATGGTTATTGAAGAAATTGTTTTATCTTGAAATTTGAGGATTATAGGCTTCAAGTAGCTAAGGTGGACTCAGCTTACATATCTTTCCTCTACATATGTTTCATAGATAAATAGAAGAAATGGTTAATACCACGAAAAACTCCAAACTAATACACGTGTGATAATTTTACCCAAAATTATTTTTTTTACCACAAAAAATCCTAACCTGGTATACTTGTGATAAATTTACCCAAAACTAATATTTTGACCACTAAAAATCCCAAATTGATACATTTGTAACAAATTTACCCTCCGTTAGTTTCCGTTAAATTGAATTAATACTACAAAAAATCACAAACTAGTATACATGTGACAAATGAAAGGTAAAACATAAAACCGGTACATCAGTTAACTGTTACATGCCATTTAACAAAGCAATTTGACAAAAAATTTAACGAAAACAAACTAAGGGTAAATTTGTCACAAGTGTACCAATTTGAAATTTTGGGTGGTCAAAAAATTAGTTTTTGATAAAATTGTCACAGATATACCAGTTTGGAATTTTTCGTGGTATTAACCATATAAGAAAAAAAGATAGATAAAATTATAAGATATCACTGCACCAACCCCTTTTTGCTATATCACCAAATAAAAACACCAATTGATCAAAACACGCTGTAATTGGCAATCCCTTTTTTCATGAAATGGAACGCGCATCTTGAACTCCTCCACACCATGACTATACTATATTCAATCACATCGAAAATCTATGAAGCGTGCATCTTTAATAACTGCAGCTTCCATAGCTGCAATCATTTTTTCACCGGTGAAAATGTGCTGATATTGCAAATACAATCATGAAACCGGTAGGGCAGGGCCTTATCTTTGCTCAGGGTACAAAGCACGTATGCCATTAATGTCATCTTGACTAAGATTCCTGTGGATACTACCCGGTGGAATACCGGGATACATAACGGCATTCGGATCCGAACTGTGGGCGAGCCCTAGGAGGTGTCCTATTTCATGCACGGCCACCGTTTCCAGGTCCGTTTCGGTCAGGCCGGGGTTAAAACTCCACTGCTCTTCGGCGTCGTAGTGGAACCTACCGATGGTCGGGTAAAATGCATGGGCAAGAACATTGCCGGGCCCGTCGAAAGGATTACCGTCACCATGATTGCCGTGGTAGAAGCCTATAACGATATCGGCCGATCCGCTCGTAGCTTCTTCGAAAGTGAATGCAGTAACTTCAGCCCAACTCTGGAAAGCTCTCGAGCAGACTCCTCTAAACTCCTCCAGTGGAATGGCCTTGGGGACCGGGCCGATAGCATATCTGAGACGGGTTTGGGAAGGCGGCCACTTAGGATTGTTGGGAAAGAACTTATAGCGCGCTACCATGCGGAACTTGCTCGGCTTAGTGGCATTCGTTCCTGCGTGCCGAGGGTGGACCAAGTCGGGCACCCCACATCGCGGGGCGCTCATCTGCTTCACGGTGTCGGCATCAAGCTTTCCGGTGACTTTAAGATGGTAGAATTTCTGGTAAGATCTGAGCGCCGACTCCAAAGTCTCGTCGAACTTGTCATCCATGAGGGCGACATCGTCGTTCTCGCCCTCTCCGTAGTCCAAGTATCCAAAAGCTTTGAGGTAACGCTTGACCTCTCTGGTGCCATGCCTGGTCTGGCCCTTGATAGCACCCTCCAAACTCTGGAAGGAAGTGAGGCTTGGATCGGTAGATTTCAGGCTTCTCGAGTGAACGGTGAAGGGTTGATGAATCGCAAGGACGAGGACCAGGATGGACACGACAGAACAGGAAATCCTAGTAGCCATTTTGTCTATGTCAAGCAATTCAATCGTGTGGATTTCAGTAGTTCATGTGGCTACTTATAGATGAGCTACTACTTAAGACGCAAGAATGTGGGTCCCAAATAAAACCCTTAATTATGCTTAAAATGTAAGAATATCCCCTGGCTTTTTCTGTTAGTTGTCAAAGAAAAAGCATTAGGCATGATTTTAGGAAAAACACATAGGAAATCTTAAATTTTTGGCCACTCCAATCTCTAAAACAATTTATTGTCTGAACCCTAGAAAAAAAAAAGGCAGTACAAAATTTGAATTGTAAGACGACCCCGCATTTATTGAAGAGTATATGAGGTATTTGTAGATTTATAAGATGACTATTTAAATTAACAAGATGTTACAATATCAAGAATAAGCAAGTACGATCAATCAAGGGAGATATTTACCCGATCAAGAAAGACAGAGAATTTCTTATTTATTTCTAACAATCGACGTATATTATCTCCATTAAATATATAGATGTCTGAAAGGGCTTTTCCATATTGGTTCGATATACGAAATTATTACTAAATCCGATATTCGAAACTCTTACCATCTATTATTAGTAATCGCATCAAGTAACAAAAAGTGAAAATGCATTAAATAAGAGACCAGGGTAGGAGTGAAAAATGAAAAAACTAATTTTAGTTATTAAGAGTGACTCGAAAACTAAAGAGGTGACAAAGTATCCTGCTCCAATCTACACAATGTTGGTTCTGTTGAGGAAAACGCTTCTTGGTACCAGGAAAGCGTAGCACCATCAACTTTGAAAACGGGATCAGAATGATAAAAAATCTGATACAAAGTGAAGAAAACGTGAAAGTTATAACTAAAGGCTAGGTTAGGTTATTTGGATTCGGATTATGATAGGATAGGATAAAGGCCTCCCCATCAAATGTTTGGTGCAACTAAGATAGGGTTTAAAATATTTGAAAATATGCAATCTAAGATAAAATTGAAAATCTTTTAAAATCCTTCTTGTTGAAAATCTTTCAGGGCACACGAGTAATGACTCAAACCCTCTCAACCATTGTGTCAACAAGTAGTCACTGGGAAATCGACCTCAAGAACTTGATGACTATCGACAAATATGACCTCTTCCATTAAGCAAAAGTTTGAACTGAATGCGAGGAGGATTTCTCTCTGGCGTTTCATCAAATACTTGATGAACGCTTAGTTTAGAATCGACCAAGAGAGAGATCGTGGGACAATGGATGTCGAGAATGAATAATCAAAGGTGAAGTAGAGAGAGGAACTGAGAGATGATTCGATGATGGTGAAAAAATTGGAAAATTGACTGAGAAAGAAAAGGAGCCACCGATGAAGTGGTGAGCCCTGACCTTCCAAGTGAACCGCAAGTAAGGGCATCGGCAATTATACTCAAGGATGCCGGAGTGAGAAACCATCACGGTGGATGGTCATCAAAGTGGTGGTAGGGTGCCGCCTGTGAGAAACACTAAGGACGGTACCTCTTGCTTGAGGTGAGATTTTTTTGGTGTGTGGAAATTGTTAAGTTAATTTTTAAAATTTTATATTCAATCCGAGTCTATCCCACCCCCTATTTTACATTTTTTAAATTTTATGATCTGGCAATGACCCGGCGAAGCCGCCCTTGCTCAGGCAGCGAGGGCGGCTTCGTTGGATCAGGCAAGGGCTGCCCTCACCGGATCGGGCAAGGGCGGCTGCTTGGGCAAGGGTCGCCCTCATCAGATCTGGCAAGAGCGGCCCTCACCCAGGCCGCAAGCCACCCTCGCCGGATCCAGCGAGGGTCCGGCGGGACAGCCCTTGCCCAGGCCATGAGGGTCCAGCCCTCTCCCTCGCCGATGAGGGTGACCTTTGCTTGTGGCCGGCAAGGGCTACGACCAGCCATGGGCCAAGGAAGGAGAAGAA
This sequence comes from Syzygium jambos, assembly GCA_031216235.1. NCBI lineage: Eukaryota > Viridiplantae > Streptophyta > Magnoliopsida > Myrtales > Myrtaceae > Syzygium > Syzygium jambos. The sequence goes on from CM062228.1 coordinate 19,953,604, forward strand.
GAAAAAAAGGAAAGGAAAAAAAAGGAAAAGTAAAAGAATTATTTTCCACTTCTGATTCTTGTTTTCAGAATCAAGAATCAACTTTTTTTTATTCTTGATTATATTTCAAAACTGATTCTGGAAACAAATTTGTGCTCAGGAACAAAAAATTTACCAAACGGATTTCTGTTCTTTTTTGTTCTCAGAAACAAAAGAATAGAATCAAACACTATTTGGTCGGTTATCAAATAGGCCCTAGTAGAATCACGAAAACTATAGGCCAAGGCCTTTTCTTTGCTCATGGTACAAAAAATGTTTGCCATCGATGTCATCTTGTCGAAGAGCCCTTTTGGCAGCGCCCTGCGGAATAGTGGGATACATATCAGCGTTTGGATTCCCGCTATGGCCGCGCCCTAGGACGTGTCATATTTCATGCACGACCACCGTTTCCGAGTCAAAATTGGGTCGAGCTGGGGTTAAAGTTCCACTGCTCATCCGCATCGTCAGGCCAAACGCATGGGCAAGAAGTTTGTTGGGCCCATCAAAAGGATGACCTTTCATCGCCTAGTAAGATCTGAGCACAAACTCTAACGTCTCGTCAACCCTGTCATCCATGAGGATGACATTGTTCTCATCCTCGTAGTCTAAGGCTGCGCATGGTAATTATTCTGTGCCCGAAAACAGATTCTGTATAGAAATAATTTTTTTTTATTCTGTGCCTGTAAACAATTTCTAAGCATTTGAAGACATTTGGTAATTGTCCAAAATTTCTATTCTTAGAATAGAAAAAGAACAGAAATGCATTTGGTAACTACACAAAATTTCATTTTATTAATAATATTTTGAATTTTTGACCGGCCACAGGCGAGGGCAGCAGCGAGGGGGCATCGCGGCCCTCGCTGATAGTGACAACGAGATTTGCCTCACCAGATCTGGGCAAGGTTGGCCTCGCCGTTGCCACCCAAGTCCGTCGCCTGGGTGGTGGCGATGGCTAGGTTGACCTCGCCTTGGCTAGGCGAGGCCGCGAGCCGCCCTCGCCGGCCTTGGCCTACGGCCGGTGGCCGGTCACCGGCGGGTGGCGAGCAGCAAGCCGAAGAACAACAACAAACCAAAAAAAAGAAGAAAATGAAGAAGAATCAGAAATGGAAAGATTGTTTCAAAATCAAAAAGTTACTTTCTTTTGCTTTTTGATTATGTTCCCAAACTGATTCTAAAAACAATTTTTTTCAAAATTGTGCCCAGACACAAAAAATTTAACAAACGGATTTTTGCTCCCAAACTGATTTTAGGAACAAAAACAGAAATTTTTATTATTTGGTAAGTTGCCAATCAGACCCTAAGTATCCAAAAGCCTCAAGGTAATGATTGACCCTTTGATGCCTTGCTTGGTTTGGCCCTTGATAGATCCCTCCAGCTGTTGGAACGAAGAGAGGCTTAAAATTGGTAAATTTCAGGCTTCTGGAGTGAATGGTGAAGGGTTCAATCGCGAGAAAGAGAACGAGGATAGGCGCAAAAATAGATGGAGCTACAACCCAAGACGCGATAATGAGGCTCCGGATTACAATATGTTTGAATGAGTCTTTCATAAACGACCTCCACGAAACGTTCAATTACGCTAATTTTTAGGAAATTTCACTGAGTGTTTGTGCTGAACAATGGTCACAGACTTCACACACCCAGGGATAAATCATGAATGACCAAATTATGCTACCTTACCGATAGAACGAATATGATATGTTGGAACTGATATTCTGATCAAGAGTAGTATCATAACCTAATCCAAGCCAACGATGATTTTTACTAGTTCAGTTGGTGTTCAAGAGAGAATTAGGGAACCATCATCGAAACTCTTGCTCACTCTGTCTCAAAGGCTCAAAGCATGGTGAAGACATCAATATTTTTGTTTCTTTTGCCAGTCAGCATGGAGAACGAAAAATGAAGAAGATCATATTGTTCCGTGTGAAGGTCAGGGATCGCAATACAGAAGCAATTGAACCCTATGGAATCGCGAGTTGCTGATATCGCCAAAAGAATCACGAAAACTATGGGGCGAGGCCTAATCTATTGCGAAGGGTACAGCACATGTATGCCATCGATGCCATCTTGCTGAAGATCCCTTTTGACCGAACCGGCCAAAGTTACGGCACACATAACGGCCTTCTCATCGTTGCTGTGGGCAAGCCCTAAGACGTGTCCCATTTCATGCAAGGCCACCGATTCCAAGTCGATTTGGGTCGAGGACAGGCTGGTGGTCCAGTGCTCATCTGCGTCGAAGTGGAACCTACCGTCAGTCGGGCTAAACGCATGAGCAAGAATATTATGAGCCCCGTCGAAGGGTGAACCATCACCGTGATCGCGTCTGTAGAAGCCTGTGACAATATCAGGCGAGTCTTCCAATGGAACTTCTCCGAAAGTGAATTGTGAAACAGATGACCAGCTTTGGAAAGCTCTCCGGCAGACTTCTCTAACCTCACCTGGCGAGACTTCACCGATGATAGGGCCGAATGCGTAATTAAGATGAAATTTGGACCACGTAGGCATGCTGGGAAAGAAGTTAAAGTGCGCTACCACGCGCAACTTGCTATGCTTAGTGGCATTCCTTTCTGCGTGCCGAGGGTGGACCAAATCGGGCACCCCGCATCGCGGGGCGCTCATCTGCTTCGCCGTGTTGACATTGAGCTTTCCGGTGACTTTAAGATCGTAGAATTCCTGGTAAGATTTGAGCGCTGACTCCAAAGTCTCGTCGAACTTGCCGTCCATGAGGGTGACATCTAGGGGTGTCAAAGAAAAAGCATTAGGCATGATTTTAGGAAAAACATATAGGAAATCTTAAATTTTTGGCCACTCCAATCTCTAAAACAATTTATTGTCCGAATCCTAGAAAAAAAAGGCAGTACCAAATTTGAATTTTAAGATGACCCTGCATTTATTGAAGAGTATATGGGGTATTTATAGATTTATAAGATGACTATTTAAGTTAACAAGATGTTTCAATATCAAGAATGAGCAAGTACGATCAATCAAGGGAGATATTTACCCGATCAAGAAAGACATCAGGAATTTCTTATTTATTTCTAACAATTGACATATATTATCCCCACTAAATATATAGATGTTTGAAAGGGCTTTTCCATATTGGTTTGATATACAAAACTATTACGAAATCCAATACTCGAAACTCTTACGATCTATTATTAGTAACCGCATCAAGTAACAAAAAGTGAAAATGCATTGAATAAGAGAACAGGGTAGGAGTGAAAAATGAAAAAAAAAACTAGTTTTAAGTATTAAGAGAGACTCAAAAACTAAAGAGGTGACAAAGTATCCTGCTCCAATCTACACAATGTTGGTTCTGTTGAGGAAAACATTGCTCAGTACTAGGAAAGCGTAGCGCCATCAGCTTCGAAAACAGGAATGAGAATGATAAGAAATCCAATACAAAGTGAAGAAAATGTGAAAGATATAACTTAGAGCTGCGTTTGATTGTTCGGCTTCGGATTACGATAGGATAGGATAAAGGGAGATTTGAAATCCTCCCCACCAAATGTTTGGTGCAACTAAGATAGGATTTAAAATATTTGAAAATATGCAATCTAAGATAAAATTGAAAATCTCTTAAAATCCTTCTTGTTGAAAATCTTTCAGGGCACACGAGTAATGACTCAAATCCTCTCAACTATTGTGTCAACAAGTAGTCTTTGGGAAATCGACCTCGGGAGCTTGATGAGTATCGACAAATATGGCCTCTTCCATTAAGCAAAATTTCGAACTGAATGCAAGGAGGATCTCTCTCTGGCATTTCATCAAATACTTGATGAATGCTTAGTTCAAATTCAACCAAGAGAGAGATTGTGAGACAATGGATGTCAAACTCCCCGGCTGTCGGCCGTGCGGGGGTTCCTGGGTTATCAAAAAAAAAAAAAGAATGAGTAATCAAAGGTGAAGTAGAGAGAGGAATCGAGAGATGATCCGATGACGGTCGAAAAGCTGGAAAACTAACTAAGAAAGAAATGGAGCCATCGATGAAGTGGTCAGCCCTAACCTTCCAAGTGAACCGCAAGTAAGGGCATTGGCATTTATACTCAAGGACGTCGGAGTGAGGGACCATCACGGTGGATGGCCGTCGGAGTAGTGGTGGGGTGCTGCCAATGAGAAATGCTAAGGACGGTGCCTCTCGCTTGAGGTGAGCTTTTTTTGGTGCATGGAAATTGTTAAGTTAATTGCCCAAAATTTTATATCCAATCCGGGTATATTTTACCTTTCCAATATCTTTGGCCTCATCCTTTCTTCAGCACATCTTCTATTTTATATGAAACCCAGCTTGCTAATTCCATCTAAAATTAAACATTTGTCGACAGAAATATTGTTCTGTGCGAATGTCACGCATCATACTACAGTAACAATTGAACTTTATTAAAATCGCGAGTGTTTTTCCTTCTTTTCTAGTCATTGAACTTGCCCTTAAATAACGACACCTTGACGAGTGACTTGATTTTTTTTAATTTAATTTAGATTTAATTAAATTCTCGCAATTGCAAACCACTTTCGATTAAGATTTTGCTAATGATGGCAGCTTACATGGTATCGTCCATGCACGAGACCGTGTCTTGAATAATTATAAATGCTTGCTCAAGAGATTGTTTTACCTTTAAAGGTTTTGTTTGTTTCACGAAAAATGTTACATTTTTTTAAAAAAAATAATGATATTTTTTGTTATTTTATTGGAAATTAAAAAAAGAATCGCAAAGTATTTTCCATCATTTAGAATGAATTCTTAAATACACGTACACTATTCGGAAGCATGGGCACTAAGATCGCTGGTCTAGCCTCAGTGGATCCTGATTTGGGCACCGAGGACTCGAGCAAGGCCACTTGGGTCCCGAGCAAGAGAGCAAGTACCAATCTCGCGTCCATAGAAGTCGGAACCTAGAACCCAGTGATCGTCCACATCTCTTGCCGCCCCAGCCTAGTCCACAAAGGCCGAGCCTGAGCCCCTGGTGCTCGTGCTAGGATTTCCGACACCAGAGTCCTAGTCCACAAAGCCTGAGCATGGGAACCCGATGACCCTAGTCCACGGCACTCGAGCTCAGGTCCTCGACACTCGAGCCCTGGTGCACCAAGTCTGTCCCGGGGACGCCGATGCCCATGCTTGAGTTCCCAACAACCCGACTCGAGCCCTCGGCGATTGGGCTCAATTGGGGACCCAAGCACTGGCATCGAGGTCTTGGGCCCAGCCTCGATCGAAGGCTGGCGACCCGGGCACGGGTACCAGGGTCTCGTGCTTGGCCTCAATGGACTCGGGCCGGGGCGTCGGAGGCCCGGGCCTCGGCCTTGATGGGCCACCGTGCCATCACGCGAGCGAAGAGTCTCCCAATTGATAAAATCACTGCATTATCTGCTTCGCTTCGTCACTCCCTCCATGAAAGCAATGCTAGTTCCCCAGTGTCGCCACCTCCACCGCGCGCCATTCCCGTTCCCGCCACAAACCCTAGCTCCTCCCCGTCCGCCATTCCCCGCACCTCCACTCTTCGGGAACCCTCGAGCTCCCGCCAGCCTCCTCCCTCGACTCGCCGCCTCCCGGAGCGAGGCCGTCCCTCAATCCGCCATCCAGCGCATCGCCGAGAAGCTCCGCAGCCTCGGCTTCAAGGAAGATGACGACTGTGGAGGCGATGATGGGTCGGTGCCGAAACCCCCGCCCGTCTCTGCCGGCGAGATCTTCGTCCCCTTGCCGAGGCGGCTGCCCAAGTACCGCGTCGGCCACACCATCGACACGAGCTGGAGCACGCCCGAGAACCCCGTACCCGAGCCCGGCTCGGGCGGCTTCGTGGAGAGGTACGGCGAGCTGAGGCGGAAGGTGAGGAAGGAGAGGGAGCTGGAGAGGGAGAAGAGGAGGAGGGAAGAGAAGGCGGCCGCGGCGCCCACGCTGGCGGAGCTGAGGCTGTCGGAGGAGGAGCTGAGGAGGTTGAGCGGGACTGGGGTGAAGTTGAAGAAGAGGTTGAAGATTGGGAAGGCGGGGATCACGGAGGGGATTGTGAATGGGATTCACGAGAGGTGGAGGAGGGAGGAGGTGGTTAAGATCACGTGCGAGGACTTGTGTAGGATGAACATGAAGAGGACGCATGATCTTTTGGAGGTATGATTAGTTTTGGGCGTTCTTCTTTGTCGGAATTGTTGATTGGAATTGTTCTTGTGGCATAGTTGGGTAACCTGTTTGAGGTAATGAGCTTAGCTACATGGGTATTTAGTGTTGGAAGAGTAAGTCTCTTGATCAAATATAATTTCCTAATGAAATGGAAAAGATTTGGGTGGCTATCTGCAGAGTAGAAATCGTGTTGTTTATCAATTGGGGTAGAGGGTCATCTTTGACAAGAGAATCGAACCAATCCAATAAACCGCTTGCCATTATGCCCTTCGTAAGCTTGCGAAACAGATGTTGGATTGTGCTTCTTTTAGAATGCGTTGGACATTTTGATCCAATCACAATATAAATTTCCACTTTAGTGCTGCATTTCTTCCTCCAGATTCAGCAGTCTGATATTTTTTTACAACCTTGACATCTTCAGAGGAAAACTGGGGGTCTGGTAGTTTGGAGATCTGGCGGTAACATAGTTTTGTATAGAGGGGCTGATTACAAGTATCCTTACTTCCTGGCTGATGATAGCCTAGCAAGTGGCCCCAGCACGCCGATAGACGATGGACAAGAGAGCTGCCCACCTGGCAATGATGGGGTAGAAGCTGCTCGACTAAGTCCTGTGAATGAAGCTGGTCATCCGATGTTGATACATGGTGTGGGTTCTCCTGATAAAGTACGTTTCCAGTTGCCAGGTGAGCTAGAACTTGCTGAAGAAGCTGAGCAATTGTTAGATGGACTGGGTCCACGATTTGCTGATTGGTGGGGATATGAACCTCTACCTGTGGATGCGGATCTTCTGCCTGCTGTTGTTCCTGGCTACAGAAGGCCCTTCCGCCTCCTTCCTTATGGAGTCAACCCTAAACTGACAAATGATGAAATGACCATATTAAGGAGACTCAGTAGACCATTGCCATGCCAGTTTGCATTGGGTAAGCTCTTGATTTTGATCCAACAGCTGACGTGACTGTCTAGTATTCACCGGCTTGTTGTGCATTTGACAGGTAGAAATAGGAATCTCCAAGGATTAGCTACTTCCATCATTAAGTTGTGGGAAAAATGTGAGATTGCAAAGATTGCTGTGAAGAGAGGAGTACAAAACACAAATAGCGAGATGATGGCAGAAGAATTGAGGGTCAGACCTCCATAAACATATCTTACGGGTTTTCACTTTTTTTTCCCTTCTAAGTGAAAGAATTAGGGTGCAGAGATCTCTTTTAACTTGATGAAGGAATATGAAGATACTTATTAGAGCAAATTTTATGCGCTTCTTTTTCCCCAATTAACTGATTTCATTTAGACTATCTCTAAGCTGTTGTTGGACTCATTCAATAGAAAGTATTCTTTCACTTGTCAAGTCCAAAAAGTAGTTGATATCTTATTAGTGCTCCATGTTAGCAGCTCTGGGGATTTCCCCTTGAAAATTTTTTGTTTGTTGCATCTGTTCCATGACCAGAGCAGGCATCTATTAACTCAAGATCTCTTATTCCAGCGGCTAACTGGAGGGATGCTGCTTTCCCGGGATAGGGAATTTATTGTCTTGTACAGAGGGAAGGATTACTTGCCTCCTGCTGTTTCATCTGCAATACAAGAGCGAAGGAAAGGTGGAATAGGAATGGAGAAAGGAGCTGAATTTCAACATGGATTGACCTTGTCTGCGGCTGGAGATGAAAATGCTGACATTGATAAGCAAAGAAGGATTCCTCCCTCTGAAGAAAAGAAGCATGTTTCAGTTGAGGGAGTTATTAGGACGACTGGCATGAAGTTGTCCCTGGTATTTCTTTTTTAACTTCTGTGTGTGAGTCTGCATTGACTTCAGTATCTGTCTGCCTAGATGCTTATCATTTTCAATGATAGGCTTTAGAGAAGAAAGCCAAGGCGGAGAAACTTCTAGCTGAGCTTGAGGATGCTGAGATCCCTGAACAACCTGATGTGGATAAAGAGGGCATAACACGAGAAGAAAGGTACATGCTAAGGAAGGTTGGCTTGAGAATGAAGCCTTTCTTACTTTTGGGTGCGTTCTACAACTTGCCTCGTCTTGTCTTGTCTCTCTAGCATGTGGTTTTGCTCTCTCATGAGAATTAAAATTGTTCATCTTTTCTTTAATCTACACTTTCAATGGAATGTATTTCACATGCCATGACTTTTTTTGTGTCCAGGTAGACGGGGCGTTTATGCCGGGACAGTTGAAAACATGCATCTTCACTGGAAATATAGGGAACTTATTAAAATAATTTGCAAAGAGAAAACGATTGAATCTGTTCATCAAATAGCCCGGACATTAGAGGCAGAAAGTGGTGGGATATTGGTAGCAGTAGAGAGAGTGAGTAAAGGATACGCCATCATTGTATATCGTGGAAAAAATTATGAACGACCAGCTTGTATAAGGCCACACACACTTCTAAATAAAAAAGCAGCCATGAAACGTTCCTTAGAGGCTCAACGCCGCAAGGTAAAGCTAACATCTCTCTCTTTGCATTCATGTAAATGCCTGAAGTTGCAAAATATTATCCAGAGCCTCTTTATCTCCTTGGCTTGTTCTTCCTTTTTTTTAATTTCTTTTGAAATCATGTTATATATGAAAATCTTACTTATTTACTATTCTTGTTATGCAGTCTTTGAAACTTCATGTGTTGAAGCTTTCTGAAAATATAGATCGGCTGAAACATCAGTTGGTGGGTGATACTATTTCCCTTCTCTCAATCAGGTTAACAATATTGAGTTATAAGATAAGATGTTTTGTTTGCCAGGATAGAGACATGGAAAGGAGTGACGAGCATTCATTGGACGGATTGATTTCTCCATTGGTAAGCACATCAGTTTCTTTTTCCATGTCATGTTGATAGTATATCGTTTGTCATACCACATTCATTTCTGTTGTATTCAGGTCACAGGGGAAATAACCCCTATGAAATCACTAGATTCTTCGAGCTCAGATGGTGCACTTGACCTAGCATGCAACTCTCTTCCTGGAGTTTCTGTTTCTCACGAGGAGCATGTTGAGGTACTTTTTGCACCCATAAATTGCTTGAAAGTGTCTGCTTCTTTTTTATGTCATGCAATGTTACTATGTTACCTTCTGAGATTAGAGTTGAAATGTGTAACGAATGAAAGTAAACCCTCTGATTAGATTCTGCTGTTCTAGTGTTGCTGGTATTACTGGTCTGGGGTCATAGGACCTAGAATTGAATCTTGGAACTCCATCCATCTAATGTATGGATTCCTGATAACTGAAGAAACCATTTAAAATGCAAGGATACTTATGCTTTGTTTGCAAGATTTTTTTTCTTGGGGCGACAAAGGTGGGGGTTACACAATGTCGAGGAGAATTTGAAATTTCTCTCACAAAAATTGTAAAATTTGGTCCCGACTTTTTACCTTGCCTCTGATTTTCTCCCCTTCCCCATCTTCGAAACAAAGTTTAAAAGCCAAATAACGCAGACTTCTGTTTTGAAATTTACATTCTTAAAAGTTGTGTCAGGCTGTTATTCACCATAATTATGGTGTTTTTGGATGTTCCTCTGAACTGTCAGAAAATGAATAGTGATCTGCATCAGAAAATAGAAAAGCAGCATGTTTAACTTCTTTGCCCTTTCAGTTTGATAGTCTATTTTCTTTCTTAATGTGCCACGTTAATATCAAGCTTCAAGTCTGATAGAAGCAATTGTGCGATGAAAATCTGGTGAACTTGTAGGAAATAATATGGGTCAAGATGGATTCGGGATGTGTTTTGCACAATGAAGGCCTGTATCGGCCTCCTTTTTTGTTGAGGAAATTGCAATCAACCTTTGTGTCATTATAATCTTGTAACAAAACACAACGAGAAGTTTGTTTGTTAACTTTAGTGGATCTCATTGTTGAGGGGATACTTATAGAGATGCCATGTGAAAATTTTGTGTCAGGCTAGAGATAATCAAGGAAATGATTCAACTTCCGTGAGCACTAGCAATGGGGCGGATGCTTCATTGCTCGAAATACCATCTAGACAGGAGGATGAGCTGACTGGATTCTCAGTAAACAATGGATTTGGGTATTCTGGGAATTTCAAACCTGAGATGTTGGATAGATCAGCAAATGGAGATTCTCTGCGGAGTGTTTCTATGCAAAGATACAATGAAGGTGACTCAGGGACCAGCGAAAAGTTAATGGTTAACTTTTGCAATGTTTGTCTATTCTTACCTCATCTGTTTACTTGCTGATCTGATATTAGGCCGTGGATCTCAGTCAAAGCAAAGAATACCTATCCATGTTGATTCTGAGCATCATGTCTCCGATACTAAGATAGTGGAATTATCCAAGACATCTGTTCAAATGGGTGATAATATACCAGAAACATCAGTTGAGATGCCTACGAGTCAGATAAATCTTTCCAAAAAGGAGAGGCTTCTTCTACGTAAGCAAGCCCTCAGGATGAGAAAACGTCCAGTGCTGGCAGTAGGTATAATACTTGGCATTCTTGTAGAAATTTAACTAAATGGTTTTCATGTCGGGTATGTTTCTATTGCAGTTGTTATCATTTTACATCTTGATAATCAAGTTAAGAAAGTGTGTTACTTCTGCTTTTAAGTATTTTACTACTTGTCCTTCTAGCTTCCCAACTGTTTGGAAGCGTGGTTCTTTCTGATGGTTATATGCACAGCACACGGTGTGTCACATGCATGTAATATAAAAACAAACAATTAAGGAGTTTTTGTATTTTAGGATGTATAGTTGTAATTTCTTTCAAATTAGGCAACAGCTGATAGTATTTAGCTCCATGTTGTCAAATCTGATGGAGTGTCTTCTTTTTTCTGTTTCCCGAATTTGTTTAGTATCTAACATTGCTGTCATTTTTTAGGGAGAAGCAACATTGTGAGCGGCGTAGCCAAAACAATTAAGACACATTTTCAGAAGTACCCTCTTGCTATAGTTAATGTAAAGGGCAGAGCTAAAGGGACATCAATCCAGGAGCTGGTTTTCAAGCTGGAGGTCTGCAGAGCAAATACTTTTTTTTTTTGGCAATCTGCAGAGCAAGCCCCTTGATCTCCCTTTTTGTCTGATCTTAGACTTAGCTTATAATCAAGTCACTCACTCCCTATTGCTTTCATGTGTTATTACAGCAAGCAACAGGCGCCGTTCTCGTCTCTCAGGAGCCAAATAAGGTCATACTTTATCGTGGTTGGGGGGCAGATGTGGAATCAAGCTTTTCTCACGACAAAGGGAGGGAGGCAAGTAAATTTTCGGAGAAGTCAGGACAAGCTCACCCTCTTGTGTCCCCTGAGCTTATGGCAGCCATTCAACTTGAATGTGGATTGCCGTCCAACCACGAGGAAAGGGCAACTCTGTAGAGTGAAACTTATGTTGAAGGTATTTCCATTGTCTATTATGTCCGATCAATGGCATTTTACAGCGAATTAGCCGAGAGTTTGCTCATCCTCCATCAGGTAGCAGAGCTGAAATTTTGGGGAATCGGATGGATCTTCAAGAAAATCTTATTTGGTGATTCAATCTGTGGGAATTTACCAACTAGGTATATCGTGCAAATTGATGATCCCTAGGTGCAGTCACATTGCTAATGCATGTTTGCTGACCTTAACCATGCGCGATTTATCGCACCATTCTACACTTCCCTCTGATAGTAAGGTTGACCGAGTGAGTGCCCAAATGCCAGAATCACACAAGTTACTGAGGTTTTCTTGGTCTTCCATCTACATGTGATTGCTCCAAATTTCCAAGCCAAGCTAAGAGAAGCAAATGATCCAACTGTCTGTTTCGCTGCTTACGTTGGTGATGGCAAGTATGAAGCAGGGTCAAGCTGGTTCTGGTTTTGCTTCGCATTTGAACGGAAGCAGGGCGATTTAGTTGCTAATGTAGTTTATTTTTACTATTTGCATACCATTTGGTAGCTACTAGGTCGTTCCTCTCTACCCTTTTACTTGTAAATGAAAAAAAGCATTGTTCGTAATATCACTAGTCAATCGCCATCGAGTTTGCGACTCTCTCTCTCTCTCTCTCTCTCTCTCTCTCTCTCTCTCTCTCTCTCTCTAACAAAATAGGATCGTTCATGATGTCTTAAATGCTTACTCAATTACATTCCATTATTCTTTACATTACTTCTCCATCCTTATGAAATCTGTCTTTATGGAGAATCAAAATACGTTCGAGTTTGGGAGCGCTGCCTGCAACCATAATATTCAAGGTGGTCAATACCACATAAAACTCTAAATTGATACAATTGTAACAAATTTATCCTAAATTGATTTTTTTATCACAAAGCACTCCAAACTGCTATACCTGTGATAAATTTATTTAAAATTAATTTTCTTACCACAAAAAATCACAAATAGGTACAATTGTTATAAATTTACCTTTCGTTATTTTTCGTTAAATTGGATTAATACCACGAAAAATCACAAAATGATACACCTTTGGCAAATAGAGGTAAAATCCCAAACTAGTATATCCATCAATTGTCACATGTCATTCAACTCAGTAATCTGACGGTAAAATTTAACGGGGATTAACATAGGGTAAATTAGTCACGGGTATACTGGTTTGACTTTTTTGTGGTTGAAAAATTAGTTTGGGGTAAATTTGTTACATATGTACCAATTTGAGATTTTGCGTAATATTAGCCATAATATTAATTTGAGCACTTTGATGTATAAAGACGTAAAATATTTTTCGAGATAATACACGCAGTTTACATTAGAATTTTAGGCTGCGAATGATAACCATTCTGTTTTTTATATTTCTATTTTTCTGTTCTTGGGAACAGATTTTAAACAGAAATCTGTTTGGTAACGTAATTTCACTATTTTTAGAACAAATTTTAATTTCAAAAATAGGTTTGGAACATGGATGAAAAGTAAAATTTTTTAACTTTTCTATTTCTAAAACAAAAATGAGAAATAAAAATTTTTTTCGCTGCTTTTTCTTGTTACTAGTCGGTCGCCCACTCTCTTGCCGCCGCTCACCTGCCGTCCGCCGACCGCCATGGGCCACCTCCTACCACTGGTTGCCGACTCCCGTTGCTACCCTCCTCTCATCGCCACCTCCCTCCCGTCGCCGCCCACCTAACGTTCGCCACCTCCTGCCATCTGTCAGCTGTCATCCCTCATTGTCAATTGCCGTGGGCCGTCAATGCTAGCCGCCTACCGCTGCTGCCCACCTGCTATTCGTTGCCTCCGACCATCTACCAACTGCTATGGGCAACCGCCCACCTCCCACCGCCGCCCCATGCTATTCGTTGCCTCCCGCCATCTGCTTGCCATTGTCTCCTGCCGCCGACCACCATGGGCCATCGCCTGCCTCCCGCCGCCTCCCTCTGTCGCCCCTTGCCGTTCGCTGCCTCCTACCATCCGTTGGCCATTTTCCCCCGCCACCGATAGCCGTGGGCCGCCGTCGCCCTTCTCTTGCCACTGCCAGCCTCCCGTCGCTGCTCGCCTGTCATTCGCCGCCTCCAGCCATCCGTCGGCCGTCATCCCCCGCTACCAACCGCTCACCCCCCTCCCACTACCAGCCACCACCTCCTACCGCCGCCCTCCTCTCGCCACCGCCCACCTCCCGCTACCGACCGTCGCTTGCCTCTCGTCGTTGTCGACGCTGACCACCGCTTGCCACCGTCCTCCGCATTGGCCATGCCATCGTTCGCCGCCGCTTCCCGTCATTCACACGCCCACCAGCTAGTTGCCCAAGAGAGAAATTTTATGCCGTTATCAAATAGATTTTTGTTTTGGGAACAAAAATTTTGTATCGTTATTAAATGCATATTTTTGCTTAGAAACTCATCTATGGAATAGAAATTGAAAATTCTATTTTTGGCAAGAAATTGATTTATGAAACAGAATGGTTGTCATTCGCCTCCTTAATGTCCAAAACCAGAACATGCGATTTATCCTAACTCCTACAAAGAATTTATTAAAGATAATATAATCTTCCTAATCTTGGTATATATTGATTATAGTTATGCAATTTTTGTATCTGGAAACCCATCCTTCCATTTCTTGGAAACTCTCCAAACGCTGCAAAGTTTTGTTTCATGGTGATAGGAAAATCCTGTGCCTTTTTCGATCGGATAAATATGTTTTTTTTTTCATCACGCAACGCGTTTTTTTTAGCATTGAATATTGGAAATGCGAACAACCAAAATAATATTATAATCAGGTACAACAATAGCTCAACAAATATAAACAGTTATGTGATGACTTAAATGAGTTTTTAATAGAGAATGCGATAGGTATAAGACTTTTTTTCTTTTTTTTTTTGTCGAAGCATAATGACTTTGTACAGTTACGTGATGACTTAAATGAGTTTTTAATGACTTTGTACAGTGCGCTTGAAGCATGGTTTGACATCTTGGTTTGACAGAAGAGTTATCATATGTTACAAAAGCTACGAATTAATCTAAAATGCAAAGCTTTATCAGTCAAACAACGCTGCGAGCTTGAAATCTCGATGGAAACTTGCGTCGCGACAGAACGAACTTCTAGATTATAACCCTAGTTGAATATAAATTCACAGACATGCTTAAGCAACACCAAAAGATAACGAACCCAAAACATGTCAAAATTGCGAAATATTCATATGGTATCGGATGTTCTGTTTGAGCTTATTTATGTGGCATGATTGGTTCGTATTTTCATGCACGAAAATACGATATTATGTCAAGGATAATTATGTTAGAAATGTAGAACAAAAGACTGAAACCTGTTCATCCTTGCAAGAAGTTTGTATGACCACAAATGAGAAATTTCATAACCTTGAGGAAATTATCTAGTCCTGCTTGTGACACCGCAGGAAAGCCATGAATTTGAGCAAATGAGATTAGTCTGTAAAAGTCAAAAAATGAGGGAGGAAAAGGGCGGAGGAAGCAAAAACCAAAACGAAAAGGAGCAAAAATATCTTATCACACGCATGCTGATCCAGCCGCTTTTGCTTCTTTTGTCACACGTTCGCAACCTGCAAGAACACTCTCACTGATCTGAACTCTCTCTCTCTCTCTCTCTCTCCCTCTCCCCAGGGAGAGAGAGAGAGAGAGGAGGCACAAAGAACGAAGCGTGAATGTTTGCATCATCCTCACTTTCAACGCCCCGGAAAGGGAGAAAGAAACAGAGAAACTCGAAAAGAGGAGCAATCATCATCATGATGCCCACGAGCACGACCTGCATAACTTTCTCCGTCGCCATGATTGCTCCCGCCCTTCCTTTATTCTCTTCAACCATTGCCCACTGCCCCCATCACCATCATCATTGCCTTCCAACGAAACACAGCTCCAACCAGCCACAAGAACGAGTGTAGGGATCATGAGCTGAAGACAAAAGCATCCTCCTCGATCAAGCCTCTCGCGTGATATATGAGTGAATCTCTCTCTCTCTCTCTCTCTCTCTCTCTCTCTCTCTCTGAAGCTTTCTGATCTTCTTGTTCTTGGGTTTGTTTTTCTACTTCTTCTTCTCTTTGGGGAATCAAGCATCTTGGTCCGATGATTTACTAGATCCAGAAAAATTCTGCTCAGCGTTTGTTGTGCTGTGGATTTTATTCATTATCAGCTCTATGTGTGCTTTTACTTTGTTTTCCTGTGTGAGTGAGCTATTCACTGTCTTTATTACCAGGTTACAAGCACAGACATGCATCTGTACCTCTGTCTAGTACTACATATCTTGATTAGGGTTTCTGATTTGTGGGGTTTGCTTATAGATCTGTAAGAATGCTTCTCTAGTAAAAACAACTACATCTTGTTTCTCCTTTCTTTCATAGATACATTCCTATGTTGTCAGATCTTGTGAAACACTGTTTTTCTTTTACTTGATGAGCAGTTCTTTCTATCATCTGTGTCCTTCTGATAATGAACAAACCTGGGTTTTTGCCAAATTATCTAGTGATAATGATTGATGATGATTCATTTCTCAGTCAGAAAAATAAGGAAAAAAAACCCTAATTACACTATCTGGAACGGAGGAGGGTTCGGATTCATGTCGCGGTGGCTGTCGGTCTTTTTTCTTGGTGCTGCTCTTTCATCATTGCTTTCACACATGACCTGCTTTTCTGCTTTTACTGAATCTGCTGTTATCATTTCTTCTGCAAAAGTATGGTTTAGATATAATATATTGTTCACCTATATAGCCTGGGTAGAAGGATGATGAAGCAGAACCTACTTCTCCCACTTCTAACTGATATGGCAAAGATTATTGACTCCAATCAAGTATTGCAAGACAGTTCCTGAGACTAACAGAACAAGAGTTTCAAAATGGCTTTCCATAAGGGTAAATTCAAAAAAGTCAAGACCCAAAACTTCATGATTAGTTTTTTACTTGTTTGATGATTGAGGAAAAAGTGTCTTCCTGCCTACCAGAAAGATAAGTCATTTTCTTCTTATTTAAATTTGTATATTTTCAATTCATGTGGAAATATTTTTCGTAGATTGATTAGTTTCAAAACACTGAAAAGTCGAAAAATTAGAAACATTTTCCTTTCAAACAAACGAACCCTAGAATGATTTCTTCCCTTTATTATTTGCCATATGAATTGTCCAATCTTTTGCATTTTACAAGACCTAATTGATGATTTACTAATATATCATGTTAATAGGTCACCTCTATCTTGTTAGTCGTCCTCCACCTTCAATTGTTTTCAATGAACCCCATCATCTCATGCTAGAGGAATCGCGTGTCTTTTACACGATTTATGAAAGTTCTTTGTCAATTTCGGGTCTTTTCATGATATGTGTAACGTATCAGCACAATCTTGTGGCCTTTTGGAAGGAAAAAAAAATTGATTGGGTTAAAGCCCAAAAAGTCTTGAGACAGCGAGCCCCACCATTCCGCCTCCCATCACGGCGGATTTGGATTTGGATTTGACAAGTTAATCGCAATTACATGCACAAAACAACGACGTTGCATTGTTTAGTTAGGACCGTTCTCGAAAAAGTAATTTGCAATCGAAAGCTCAGTCTGTTTTGTCTTAATCGGACTTGCAGAATCTTTCTTGAGAATTCCGCGCATCTGTGTGCGTTTCGAATTTGAATCATGATTATGCAAATATCATACAAATAATAACCGACACGAAATAACACGGGTACGACGACGCGACATGAATTGCCGGAGCGCATCGGGCTCGGCTCGGGCCTCGAATGAGGACGAACATACACGGAGATTTTGTACAGGGCCGGCGAGAGGACCGTCGATGTCGGGCCGAAAAGCCCAGATCGATGTGAACCGCGAAATCTCGAAGCTTGATGCAAAAAAAAAAAATTGAAGAAAAAGAAGAAGAAAATTTAGAAAAATTCGATCAGCAGGCTTTGATGGTCGGAGTGCTCGGCGGCGACGATGATCCCCGCTCCTTCTTCCCGCACTCCGTCGCGCCCCCGCCCCCGCCCCCGCCCCTCGAGGCCAGCGCCGCCATGAACTTCTCGTTCCACCGCCCTCCCCCCGCCGCCGCCGCCCCCGCCCCGCAGGCGTGGTCGGCGGGGAACCGGTGCCTGAGGCACACCCTGAGCCCGCACGCCCTGCACGTGCTGGCGTTGGAGAACGTCAGCACCTCCCTGCACCGGCGGACGGGGCACCCGGGCTTCTTCTCCTCCTTCCTCCCCGGGTCGCAGCCCCCGGACTTCGCGTGCCGCTCCAGGACCGCCCCCTCGTCCTCCCCGGTGGCCTCGATCGACGCCGAGCAGGCCTCGCAGACGACGACGCGGCGGCTCCGGCGGTCCGATTCCGGGCACTCGTGGGACCTGGACGACCTGTGCTCCGCGCAAAACACCTGCCAAATCCCCGCGTCAATCCCAATTCAACATCGACAAGAAAAGGAAAAAGGGGCCGGAATCTTTTCGTGATCGGGAGAAGGCGGGGGGACGGGGAATGTGACCTTGCGGCAGCCATCGCAGGTGAAGGGGAGGAAATCGAGGAGGCGGCAATCCGGGTTCTGGCAATGCATCCCCAGATCGGGAAAAGCCTCCGTCCCTCCTCCCATCTCTCTTGCTCCCGGACAAATTGGGTCGGGCCTGATCGGAAACTGCTGGATTTCGAAGGGTTGGGTTCGGATTCGGATTCGGATTCGGAGTCGGAGATGGAGAGGATTGCTCCGGGATTGGGTCGAGTATTTGAAGGGAAGGGAGGTGGTGGTGGTGGTCGGTCGGGGCTGGCTTGGGGCGGAAGGCAAAGAAGGAAGCGAAGACGCTCTTGACTTGCGCCGCGGGAAATCCCCTCCGCTTCTCTTCCTCCGGATGTTTCCAGAACCCTGCGCGCGGAGGAGCTTCGCGAAACGTCGCGCTTGATCTCGCACCGCCCAATCGATCTGCCACGTCAGCCGTCGTTGGTCTCGCCTGACCAAAAACTTTTTTTAAAAAAAATCCAGCCGTTTGTCCCGATTACCTATGCGATTTCGTTAGACGTCCTTTTTTTTTAAAATCAAAATATGGTCGCTTTTATTTCACTGAACTTACTTATGCCCTGTGTCAACACCGTTCGCTCTCGAGCATTTATATAGGCGGATCTTACCGACAAAATTTTGACAAAAATGAACTTATTACATATATATAATTTTGAGATTGTTGGTACTATGATAAAAAAATTTAGAGTAAATATGTTGCATAAAAATTAATATTTGATTTAATCACGTGGGTACAACTTTATGATATCATTCGAGCTGAAATCCCCTGACAAAAGAAAGGGGGGAAAAAGAAGAGGCAAAAGGACAAAAGGCGGAGGAAAAGAGGGGCTTTCATCATGTTGGGGCCAATCCGGAGTCCATTGCTCCGCTCCGCTCCGCTCCGCTGTTCAGGAATGAAAAAGGAGCCTCACTTGCGAAAATACGTAGGTCTACGGACGATGTACGATCTCGTATACGTGAATGATTTGGCTTCTTACAATAGGTATAGTTCATACATATCTCGTCTAGTTGAAGAATAAATATTATTTGCCTCGATCCAACGATAAATCGACAATTCTTATATTTGAATGATCGTGATGCATAACTAAGATAGCAATCATTGTTTATATATTACCAACTAGTAGAGAACGCATCTGATGTTCCGTGTACTGCAAAAAAGATATCCAGTTTCGTGTTGGGAACTCTGGCAAACGGTATTGGCAAGTTTTCAAATAACGTCGGTGTTTACACCAAAAAATGGCCAACTTGTCGACACGGTTCAATCATTGTCAAAGATCATTAAGGGACACATGGCAGAGACTTGAGGCAACGTGAAAGCAAATATCATCAAATTGCCAACATAAATGACACGTATGCAGTGTATATGTTTACACCCGAAAATGACAAATTTTTGGGTATTATTGACAAGACTGGTCACGACTTCATCAAGGAAATTTCAGTTCTGTGCTAGCTCGGGAAAATAGTCATAACTTCTTCGAGACAGATCGGATTGACCTGATTCCAAAGCCAAAAGAACGAAAACTTCTAGATCTACAACTTTTATTTTTGAGTTTACTCAGAAAATCACTGTAGAGTTTTCGACATTAAGAAGAAATCGACAGTCGTGACTTCATCTTGTCGATACTTCGACAAAATTGCAGTTCTGTGCTAGTTCGGGAAAATGGTCATAACTTCTTCGAGATAGATTGGATTGACCTGATTCCAAAGCCAAAAGAACGAAGAATCTTGGATCTACAATTTTTATGTTTTAAGTTTTATCAGAAAATCACTGTAGAAGCCATCGAGGTTAAAGGAAGTCGATAGTCGTGACTTCATCTTGTCAATACTTCGACGAAATTGCAGTTCTGCGCTAGTTCAGGAAAATAGTCATAACTTCTTCGAGACAAATCGGATTGACCTGATTCTAAAGCCAAAAGAACAAAGACTCCTGGATCTACAACTTTTATTTTTGAGTTTACTCAGAAAATCACTGTAGAAGCCATCGAGGTTAAAGGAAGTCGACGGTCGTGACTTCATCTTATTGATACTTCGACGAAATTGTAGTTCTACGCTAGTTCAGAAAAATGGTCATAACTTCTTCGAGACATATCGGATTGACCTGACTCCAAAGCCAAAAGAACGAAGACTCCTGGATCTACAACTTTCATGTTTTGAGTTTACTCAGAAAATCACTGTAGAGTTTTCGACATTAAGAGGAAGTCGACGGTTATGACTAGTTAGAGATGCAGAAAGAAGAATGGAGTCAAGGCAACCGCCAACGTAATGGAGTAAAAAGAAAACCGTCAAGGTAGTAGATTCAACATAAATATTGGAAACCACTAAGGAGCATACATGTATATTTTGAAAGAACAGTTACTTGGAACCATGATTATAAAGAAGTTATCACTTGTGGACAAGATCGTGAGACAGTTATCTTGAAAGTAGAATCATGGCATCACATGGACATGAAGACAAGATTTTCGAAATGGAAAAACATGGGCACAACTGTTAAAAACTGCTAAGGAGCACTTACCACACGACCATTATAAATATCATCGGCCATCTACTGGGGAGGGAACCCTGACAAAAATCAAACGACATGTTATCTTTCAATTATCTTTATTTTCATGTACTGCACTTTATCTTTCCTTAGCTGTAACTTTCCAATTTGCGTCGTCGATTAAATTTCGGCGTGTATCTCCATCCTGAGTGTTGCGTTGTCGATTAAATTCCAACGTTACATCTTTGTGTACGTGTGCGGCTGTATTTTCAAGCTTTGTCATTGATTAAATTCCGACACGGATTGTACATATAGTCCGGTTCGAAGTTCGGAGTAAAAGTTCACCGTTTTTCCTTGCCTCCCTGGATATTTCTTGTCCGGAGTCGCCACAAAACCCGGTCTCCTCACATTAAGAACCGAAGAAATGGCTTTTGGTGAATTATATTTCGCCGCGGGAGCATTTTCTGGTGAAACAGTCGGTAATAAAAGAGAGAGCAGCAATTTGCTAAACCCGTCATTCATTAGTAACTTACCTACAAGCTTCGCGATGGACCAACATTTATTCATACTTCAAAATTACCAACTATTTTAATAAATGTACCGACATTTTATTTTTATTACTTACCGAGTCGTGAGAGTTATTTATTTTTGTTAGAAACTAGCAATCTTAATTTGATCGGTGTAGTAGCATTCATCACGTTTTGATACCAACTAGTTTCAGTCACTTACCAACATCTTATCTTGCTTGGTTTTGAAAGTACCGACGTTTGTTTGTACTCCCAAAATTATCAACTATTTTAATAATGTGGCAACATTTATGCATTCAGCTTACTAATGCTTTTGAAGTTATTAAATTTTATTCGAAATTACCGACTATAATTTGACTGGTGTACCGATATTCCTCATGTTAAGTATCTGTACTTACAAAAATCCGTTCACAAGGATCAAAAAGTTGCCGATCCCCTCTTTGTTACCAACCCACAATTTGACTCTTACCAACAAACTCCTCGATGTTTCTCCATGGAATTGAGCTCCGAAATTTTTCATACAGATTTCTAATGACGCGTTTCTACAAATGATCACAGCTATCCCTTTTCAACATGAAACTTGGATGGGTGGAGCTCACAAAGCGTGTGTACGATTGGACTCGATCCAAGTAGTGCTTGAGCCTCGAAGCTTAATTTGGTCAAATCCCTAAGAAAAAAAAAGCTTCGTTTCAAATCATAATCTATCTATCTATTCTACCGAGTTTCGGGACGCCCACCATGATGGGTGGGAAAGTGGAAAAGCCAAACAGTTCATTGCACAAAAAGTCAGTGCCACAAAGCGTATGATGGGAAACAAAAAGCGAGAACATGCCCATTTGTAAAGCTGCGGAGCAATAAAAGATGGCCATGCAAATAAACAAGCAATTAGATTAAAAATAATAATAATAATTAAATGAAAAATATATAATAAAGCCAAGATTTCTAGGAGGTAAAAATATATATTCCAAATTATTGAATGCCACAAAAAAATCAAGACCTTTCCCGGAATATGCTAGTGCCTTTTCAACTTCAAATTAGGAAAAAAAAAACAGTGGTATGTGGCCTAAAGCTAAAGGGTCCTGATTCTCAACATGGGTCTAATTGATTTGGAAAGTCTTTGATAATAACGTGCGACCCATCATGCAAGATTTCTCTTTTCTCTTAAGGCCTTTTTGACTCTTAGTTCATAAATGGTTTTGTTTATTAATTAGGATTAGTAATTTCAAAGGGAATCATCCGAATAAGTCAAGACATCTAGAGACCATAAGCACCACGAGCCTACCAAAAGCGAAGAAAAAAAATCTTAGTTGAAGCTAAATTAATCACCAAGTAAGTATAGTAGTAAAATTTTAATTATAAGGACCATGGCCATATCACGGCGATAACCCGTTTTTCTTTTTTTTCAAACGACTGGCGGAGATACTAATTACGTTCCACGGTGTAAATACGATGGAAATACTCATTTCCGCGCCCTGGGAATAAGTAAAAGAGAAATTTGTCCATTCAAATACTTAGGTCTCACCCCCAAAAAATGGAGGAATTCTTGGGATCAAATTGTACGTGCCTGTGCTTTGATTGGTGAAAGAACAAGCGACCTTTTTCCTGAATTCAAGATATGGAAAAAGGGTCAATTCTCAGTTTCGACCAACCCCCAAATCTCCCAAAAGAAATATAAAAAAAAATAATATTCAGGGTTCGCCAGTAAAAGACATTACGCGAGAGGGAATCACTTTTTGGGAAAATGGGGAAAAAGAAAAGAAAAGGAAGAAATTGTCCAGCCTAGAACACCCAAAAGGCCAATATGAACACCAAAGGGTGCTTCAATTCAAACCCTTAGCAATTACGTAAGCCATTGGGCAAAAATAATGGAACTTTTAAGTGGTATTCTTAACAACTTAGCTGTCTCCCTCCATCTAAAGTAGCTACACCCATTACACAATCCATTAAAAAAACATTAATGTCAAAGTGAAGAAAAGAAGCAAAATCAACTTTTACTCCTCTTTTTTCTTTCAACCCTTTTGGCTCTAGCAATCAGCATGGGCCTGAGAATGGCAAACTACTGAAGTTCCTTTCATGTAGACCATGCAACAATAGGCGACCCACAAGAGTAAAATTTGGCCATTTTTCTCTTGATTTGAAAAGGGATTTCTCTTCTCATTTGGACACTTCCCTTCTTCTTGTATCTTGCTTGTAAATTAGGCACGCTTTTCTTGGATGTGAACACTTGATACAAAGGCGCGACTTAAAAAACACTCGATGCAAAGGTGAGGACAACCTATGTAGGTAGTAGTATCTGTTGGGATTTTGGCACCAAAATCCCATAGAATTGAATGAGAAGTGTGTGGGTGAAAGTGTCCCGCATAGGGTAGAAGAGAGATGGGAGATGGGAGATGGGTTTAAATAGTTGAGCCTCACAAATGGATTTGGGCGTCAAGGGGTACCTCACTTTTGTGGAAGAGAGAGGACCTACGTCAAGCTAGGTCGGTCCACTCGCCGCCGCCCGTCCAGCCGGCTCGGTTCGGTTCCGGGTCCACTTTCTATCATTTTTTTTAAAATTTTTTCCGAACGGACACGTTGTTTAAAATTTATTTATTTATTGGATAAACAAACATGTCTATTCGTTAGGTTCGGTTCTCCCGAACGGAAAACCGAAGCCCTTCGTGACTGTTCACGAATCGAACCGGTTCAAGTGAACCTTCGCTACTGTTCACGAACCCTCGTAACTCTT
Source organism: Syzygium jambos (assembly GCA_031216235.1). NCBI lineage: Eukaryota > Viridiplantae > Streptophyta > Magnoliopsida > Myrtales > Myrtaceae > Syzygium > Syzygium jambos. Next base: position 19,977,309 of record CM062228.1, read on the forward strand.
CATTATTTTCGCCACTTCAATATGACCGAACAGTTAGTTCGGAATAGTGACACTTCGTGACATTGGCATTCTCACAAAATATTTTCCCGACGCACTTACGCATATTCACTTCATCATTGCCATTTTGTGCGATTGTTCTGCAAAAATTTTGTTCGTAGGAATCCTCCAAATACGTACCGCTTCGGAGGAACGAGATCCGTTTTATCCTGGGAGACGATTGTCCAATATCCTCGGGTACTGATTGAGGGGCCAAATTCGTCTTAAGGACACGATGTTATTTCGTTGGGCTCGGATCAACATTCTGCTTATTTGTTTGTACTGCTGTTTTCAGGTTTGTTTTCTTGACTTTTAATTTCAGTTTCTAGCATACGAACATAACCGACTACAGTATCTTGATTCCATGCACAACATCTAATTCCTTGTTATGGAGTACCGATTGAAGTAGGACCAATGCATTTTCACAGCTAGCATTTTCTTTAGCAGATTAACAAAATACCAATATCGTCTCTTGGCACTTGCGCTCGAGCGACGCTGCAATTCGGAGCTCGCTCGCTCGCTCTGAATTCTTGCAATCACGTTTAGAGGAGGGAAATTGAGTAAACCAATCTTGATATCTCGAGAAAATGAACGGGCCCCTTTCTCGCACTTCCGATCCACCGGCAAACATAGCAGAAGTCTTTACCGAAGCGAAATTCGCACGGGACGCGTCAAATTATCAAAGCCGCCGCGGTCGCGAGCCCGAGGAAAAGCCAAATTTCAATGATTAGTAATTTCGAAACATCTCATCAAACTAATTAATTATGTTCGGGTGCATAAGCCTTCTTTTGAGCTGACTCCACGTCGAAAACGACCACGCGAAGAACGGCTGACTGAGAGAGAGACCCGGTCAGTCAGTCAGTCAGTCAGTCAGTAGCTAAAATCTGCAGAGCCTTCTTTGCACAAGATGCATTGCAGTTCCTTCTTTTCTTGAGCGAGATTTAGATCAATTCGACATCACCATCATCATTATCATCCTCTGCAAAAGATCTCTGTCTCTGTCTCTCCAGTCTGGGTAGTTGGTTCCATTTTTCCGCAAGCGATGGAATAAAGATCTCACCTTGTCCCACATCAGCAGATCGCCTCCTCTCTCTCTCTCTCTCTCTCTCTCCAATCTGAGACTCGGTCTTCTCCTCTGTTTCAGTGTGCTTCAGTAACATTGCCGCAACGATCTCTTGCCCCCCCTACTGAATCTCGGCACCAAACCCAACCGATTCCCCCATATATCTGCCAGCCCGGATCATCCGGATTCGAATCGTGACGCAGATTCTTCACCGATGCTCCTTCGATTCCACCGTCAGGATTCGTATGCGTTGGTGAAGCTGAAGAGTGCCGTCGCTCCTCGGTGACGAGAAACAGAGCCTCCGGAAAATGGAGTTCCAAGAAGCCGTCATGAAGCTGACCACCCGCAAGCCCAAGGAACGAAACGGCGGCGGCTTCCCCAAGCTCAACAGGTGGGCCATCGTCTCGTTTCGCAGGTCGCCCAAACCCAGCAAGCCGGCGAAGTCCGACCCTCGTCGTCCAGAGGCCGTGCCCGACGAGTTCCTGTGCCCTGTTTCGGGGTCTCTCATGGCCGACCCGGTCATCGTCCCTTCCGGTCATTCCTTCGAGCGAGCCTCCGTCGAGGCCTGCAAGTCCCTCGGCTTCGTCCCGCCGGCTCTGGCAGGCCACGTCGCCGCGCCGGATTTCTCCACGTTGATCCCCAACCACGCCCTCAAGTCCACCATTCTCGGCTTCTGCAGGAACCGCTCCCTGCCGCCTCCGGAGCCTCTCGATTTGGCCTCCGCTTGTAAGCTCGTCGCGGGTTTGATGTCCACGCGAAGCCACGAAAGGGAGACGAAGCACGCCCACGATGCGGTTGACGAACGACGGGACTCGGTTCGCGAAGAAAGAGAAACGCGAGGTGCGAAAACAGAGTCTTCTCGGAGCCATCATCAGGACCCGCCAACGGCGGCTCATTCCTATTCGAGCTCCGACGACTCGGCGGCGACAACCCCCGCCTTCGAGTCGACCCCGCCGCTCCAGCTCACGGCCCGCCCGAGCTGCTGCTGCTCGTCGTCGTGCTCCTCCTCCGAGTTCGAGCCCACGAACCCGGAGGAGGAACAGCTCCTCGCGAAGCTCAAGAGCCCGCTGGTCTTCGACGTCGAAGAGGCGGTCATGGCGCTCCGGGACGTGACGCGGACGAGCGAAGAGAGCCGAGTCTCGCTGTGCACGGCTCGCTTGCTCTCCTCCGTCAGGCCGCTCGTCGTCTCCAAGTACTGTGCCATCCAGGTCAACTCGGTGGCCTCTCTGGTCAACCTGTCCCTCGCGGCGGTCAACAAGGTGAAGATCGTGCGGTCCGGGATCGTCCCCAACCTGATCGACGTGCTCAAGGGGGGTTTCCCGGAGGCGGCGGAGCACGCCGCCGGCGCGCTCTTCAGCCTAGCTCTGGACGACGGCAACAAGACGGCGATCGGCGCGCTCGGCGCTCTGCCGCCGCTCGTCCACGCCCTCCGCTCGGGGAACGAGCGGGCCCGGGGCGACTCGGCCTCGGCCCTGTACCACCTCTCGCTCGTGCAGAGCAACCGGGTCAAGCTGGTGCGGCTCGGGTCGGTCCCGGTCCTCCTGGGCATGGTCAGGTCGGGCCGCCTCGCGGGCCGGGCCCTGCTCGTGCTGGTCAACTTGGGCTCGTGCGCCGACGGCCGGGCGGCGATGATGGACGCGGGCGCGGTGGAGTGTCTGGTCGGGTTCCTGTCGAGGGCGGCCGACTCGGCTCGGGACAACTGCGTGACCGCGCTGTACGTGCTGAGCCAGGGCGGGCTGCGGTTCAAGGGGTTGGCGAGGGCGGCGGGGGCGGCGGAGGCGCTGGAGAAGGTGGAGAGCGGGAGCTGGAGGGCGAGGGAGATGGCGAGGAGGATGGTGGAGATGATGGCCGAGAGGACGGAGGAGATGGAAGGGGAGGATGTGGATTGGGAGAAGCTGCTGGAGGCCGGGACGCTGAGTCGGTGACTCGGCGGCGCCGGCTTGGTGAGCTAGCTCGGTATGGACTCGGTCGAGTTGTTGAGTTTTCTTTTTGTCGACTTTTGGAATTTTGTTTATTGTGGGGTCCCTTCTTTTCTGGTCCCTTTTGAAGTGTAATTATCTGGGCAACGATATGCGGTGCGATTATGCAACTTTTTTGTTTTCATTTTTCCCGATTTGGTCTTTATTTGCGTCATTTCTATACTTTTTGTTTTCTGAAAAAGAGAGAAATGTCAAGGTGTACATGGAGGCCTTTCTAGGGAAATTGATTCTAGAAGAGAAAAAGTTGGTACCCTCTTTTTCGTCTCGATTCGCACCATTAAAAGCTCTAAATTATATTGATTAGGACGTTAATACCCGAGACTTTCTATTTCGGTACTGAAAATCTGAAACTATGATTGCTATCATCCTAATATGCTAAGTTCGCATTCTCCTTTTTATAAAAAAATTATAAATGATGCCTATTGTGATATTAATACCTGAGATTTTTAATCTCGTTACCAAAATAATCCTAAATTAAGTTTATTGTGACACGAAATATCCCAATTTTTTTTCGTGTCACTAATACCCAAACTGGTATCAGTATGACAAAAAAATTCCCAGCAAAGTTTAGGGTTTTTTTTTGTGATAGACATTAGACATAAAGTATTTTTATTACGTTGGTATAAGTTTGGAGTTTTGGTGGTTCGGAGTATTAGTATCATAATGGGCATAATTTATGGTTTCTTACGGTAAGAAAAATATCCGGACATCGTGCGGGACCACAAAAGTTAAGTTAGTTGATTTATATCTAAATTCAATTCGCGACACCTGATGCAACACGTACAGATGAATATGATATAGCCCCTCAACTTTTAACCGGCGTACAATTATTTCACCAAAGTACGTCCTCCATCGCCAGAGCCCGCAACGGATGCGGCTCCGGCGTCGCCTTCTCCGACGGATCCAGCAGTTTCACCGATGACGGCCGTGCCGATAGAATATTTAAACATCCTCACGCGCGCAATGTGTTCCGGTCGAATCATTTTAAGTCCATCCGTTAGCGGACTTTGGGCCAGGATTTGGCGCGGTCGGTCTGGACATGTGTTTGTGGTCACCATACGGGGCGATGTACGAAAGCTTCAACCGTTTCAATGGACATATTATCACGCTCGACTGTTGCACCGCTCGGGGTCATTTTCGAATGGGTTTGACGAGAGTAGCACGCAAGCCAGCGACATGGTCAAAGGCTGTCGATTCTTCGTTCCGGTGGGCACACATCGCCACAGAAAGGAGGAACTGCCAAAATTGACCTGATGCAGAAGCCAAACCCACCGATTTTGCAAGGGGGCAAGTAATAATTGCGTCGAGGAAATGAAGAGAAGCTGCCAAGACTCGGCTCGATTTACATCGCGCGAACGGTGGAAGAAGACCCGGAATTGAACGAGCCGAATGATGATCATGGGCGACCGGCCTCCTCCGCCTCTGTTCGTTCGTGAACTGCCCCCCGTGTTTTTTTTGATGGATGAGAGGGGCTCGAGCTCGATCTTTCTGACTCGAAATCGATCTTTCTTGATCTGCAGGTTCAGCCGCGGGCTCGATCTGGCGAACTTGGCCGTGTCGTCCGGTCTTCTTGGACGTTCGTGGGACGCGGTTTCTCAGCTTCAGGGGCACGTCGATGCCGAGAAGCCACGCTTGTCCCCGTCGTCGTCGTCGTCGTCATGGTCCTCATCGGTGGCGTTCCAAGCGTTTCAGCACCCGGAGTACACGGTCGTCGCTTTCGATGCCTCGAAGGTCGGCGCGAGCCGTCTTCGAGAACGGAGCGATTTGGTTCCCTCGTCGGAGATCCCTCGATTCCGTTTCCTCTGCTCCGAGAACCTCCCGTCGTTCTCCGTGAACGGAGCGGCGATTTCCCTGTTCGACTCTCTCTGCGACCAGCACGAACTCTCTGCCATGGGAGCTCAGGTGAACTCTTCCGTTCGTCTTCTTAGTCGTTCGTTCCGCGATTGATTGAATAATTCGTCTGTCTGGTGTGGTTCCCGCGTTGACTGAATCAATTTGCCTGATTGTTCATGCGATCGTCATTTGATCATTGTTTAAACAACAAACTACGGACAGCTTCTTTCATTAGCCTTCCCCCCAAGTATGAATACATCAGAAATGATCCCATGTAATTCGGTTGCGAATAATCTCATTGTCGGCGCTATCCATACTGTAGTAGTAGCGGCAGCCTTACCGTCTCGCATCATTCGATAAGGACGAGATCACGCACGATCGCAAATCCACACACCTCTCGATTAATCGATTTCGTACTTCCGAACAAGAAAAAGTGACTTCCGATGGGATGGATGTTAGTGTTGAAGCTGTGAATTGTTCTTAGTGCAGCAGTTTGGCGTTGATGCTTTAAACATTGCTCCTGAAAATCTGCGGTTTTGCTTGTTTTACTTCTACCGCAGATTGCAGAATGTGCAAAGTCTACCCCAGTTATTATTACCGGACACGGCCTAGCTGGATGCGTGGCCTCGCTGTTCACGTTATGGCTTCTAGACGCGCTCGATGCCTCAACCACTATACGGCCGCTCTGCATTACTTTTGGCTCGCCTCTCCTCGGCGACAATGGCTTCCAACAAGCCATATCGCAGTTCTCGGCATGGAACTCTTGCTTCTTGCACGTGGTCCATAAGGATGATTGTTTCCCTAGACTGTGGCTTCAACCTGATGGCGAGCCAAGCCTCTACGTGCCTTTCGGTGCATTCCTCCTGTGTTCCGAGTCGCGCGGTGCGTGTTTTGGAGCTCCTGAATCCGTGATGGAGCTGCTTGCAAACAGGAGCAGCACAGAGAATGGTCGAAATCAAGAGTTGCTAGGTTTTCATTATGGTGCCGTCATCGAACGTCTCGAAGGGAGGTCCATATGCAAGGACCAAAATTTGTTGGCTTGGGACGAACCGGATTCATTTAGGGCTGGGATAATAGCTCAAGTGACGGCAATCGGCCTCGCACAAGTTCAGGTAGCTCGAATTGCTTTCGGATGTTACCTTCATAGAATTGTTGATATTTCGCAAACGGAAAAGAACACATCACATTGGTCAGGTTATCTGAATTATAGTTTGAGCTATAGCCTGCAATTGCTTGGTTTAGTCCTGCTTTAAACCTACCGAGTACTTCTATAATTTGTCAATAAAATAACTCTTCTTGTGACCATCCCTTTGTTCACTGTTCCTCGTAGCTTTCACATAGGCCATGGCAGCAGAACGCTAATGCTTGGATAGAGAGAGTCTTAAGATCAGAAGAAGAATCTGCGACCCGAATCCGAGCGGCAGCAAGAAGCGGGACCTCCAGCAAAGCAAGTGACATGGAAATGAAAAGATACATGATCAACCTCGAATGGTATAAGAAAATGACGGCGTCCGATGGTTTCGGGTATTACGACAGCTACAAGAGCAAGCCGAAGAGGCGCGATCACCTTGTCGTCACGGATAAGGAGACCCTCAAGGAATACTGGCAGCGCGTTGTCAAGGAGTCGGAGAAGAAGCCTCAGAAGGAGGGGGCATGGCTGCGGCGTGGCTGGCTTTATGGTGGAAACACTTACCGGAGGATGGTCGAGCCGCTGGACATAGCGGAGTACTATGCGAAGGGCAAAAGAGATTACCTAACTCAAGGAAGGTCCAGGCACTACATTCTATTGGAGAAGTGGCTAAAAGAGTACCCGCAGAGGCCTGCCTCGCCTAACCCAGTCAATTTGAGACGGGAAAAAGTCTCGTCCAACATGCTAACCGAGGATTCTTGCTTCTGGGCGCGCGTCGAGGAGGCAATCATCTCGGTCAGGTCGTTGAAGAGCGGAGGACCGAACGCGGACATGGAGAGAGAGAATTTGATCAAGTTCGAGCAGGACGTGATGAGTCTCCTCGAGAGGTACGCGGTATCATCCGAGATTTTCCTGGAGAAGAGCAGCTACATGAAATGGTGGAGAGAGTATGATGAGGAGATTCTAGGGAAGCAGATGATGGGAGTTTCCTATGACTCGCAGCTTGCTCAGTTCATGAGGAATGAGGACTATCACCATTATGCTTCAGGGTCTTTCACATTCAATAACTCACGGTGATTGACCCCGTGCCCTTTCACTTGGATGGATTTTTTTATCTTCCCTCCCTCATTTTGACCTTTTCTTTTCGGTTGCTTGAAAAATTCAGAAATTATTTAATGGACTTAAGGGCCTGCCGCCCTTTTGCCCTCACTAAGCATTACCAAGAACTTCTCACATCAGTTACGAAAGCTATTAAAAAATAATCATTAGATTGATAGTAAATCAAGACCTTCTAAATGTGGAATCCATACGAGATTACTAGTTATCAAGAGACGAGATAAAATATCTCAAAATAATAATCTTGAAAATGATGATAAGATTGTCGTCTCAGGTAGTATAAATGTTTCGCTTATATCAACAGTTACCGGTTATATCTAACATTTCAGTTATACGATGATATCAGACTTTAGACAGGCTTTTGCTTATATTCAGACTTCGCAGTACTGTGTTGATATTCAGCTTACGCAAACATTTGCTTATATCAGACTCTTGGTATATCTGGCTTTCCGGTTATATCCAAGTTCTCTCGTTATATTCAATTGTTGATACTTCAACCATGATAGTGATGTAGATCCTGTAAACTTAATACCTTGGTCTTTCCAAGTCTACATGAACTCTTTATTCTTCTAGACTTGTTCATGTAGGTTTTCCCACTCATTTAAAATCTTTCCACTGATCATATCAAAGATCCTTTTAGAGCGGATATTACCCGTAACACAAACAACTCTTGCATTTATCAAGATCGATATAAAACAATGTAGTTTTGTCAACTTTAAAATGTATTAGGAGGTTTTCTCAACAATAATAAAGCAAAATAAAAGCTCAATAAGGTAGCAGCAATCTTTTTTTAATTGTTTGGTTGGTTGAAATTGCTCAATGTCAATATAGTTTTGTGAGAGCTTCTTTTAACCGAATAAGAATTATCACTAAAAGGAACAAACAAATCACAAATTCAGGAAGAAACAAAAAGGCCGAGGAAACATATACTCTTCCCTTCCGCATCAAATTTCTGAACTTTGCGACGACCAATAGTCCAATGAGCATCCGAATTACTTCAAGCAAAGCAAAATCAACTCAACTAGCGAAACCGGCACAGTATTGCTCTTATGATACACTATAATTTACATTCAAATTACCAGTTTATTCATCTGTCATGCGAATACTTGGGTGCCTGATTTATAGAGGTGATAGTCTCCGTCCTTCATGAAATGAGTGAGTTCCGAGTTGTGAGAAGCTCCCATCATTTGCTTCCCCAAGATGTCCTCATACTCCCTCCACCATTGCATGTAGCTGCTGCTTTCCAAGAAAATATCGGGAGAAACAGCGTAGTTCTTGAGCAAACCCATGACATACTTCTCGAACTTGACCAAGTTTTCTATTTCTGCGCTGTTCGATCCTCCGCTGTTCAACAACCTGCACGATATCCGTGCCTCCTCCACATGGGCCCAGAAGCATGAATCCTCTGTCATACTGAACGTGATCTTCACTTTCGAATTGTTAGGAACACTATTCTTGGGCTGTTTCTGATGTTCGTCCAGCCACTGTTCCAATAGCTTGAAGTGCTTGGATCTCCCTTGAGATATGTAACTTCTTTTGCCCTGTTTATAGTACTCGGCTATGTGGAGTGGCTCGACCATCCTCCGGTAATTTGTCCCTGCGAAGAGCCAGAGGATCTGCATCGGTGCTCCCTCGAACTGAGGCCTCTTCTCTGCCTCTTCCACCACAGATTGCCAGTAAATCTCGAGCTCTGTTTTGAACCTAACGACTTTATGGTCACGCTTGGCCATTTTGGTCCTGAAGCTGTCATAGTAACCAGAAACCTGGCCATCATTTACGCATTTCTTCTTGTACCATTCCAAATTAGCCATGCACACTTTCATGTCGTTCAAACTCTTTGCAGGATCAAATACTTGATTCTTTTGCTCTAGGACATCTTTTTCTGACTGTACTATTTCCCTCAACAGAGCATCAATATCCATATTCTGTGGCTGCCATGCCAATGAGAGTTGGTAAATGAACTTCCAAAGGGTAAAAGGAAAGCATTCATAGCAAGGGACTATTTAAGTGGAGCAAATTTTCCTGGTTACGTTACGTATGTGAAGCTAAAAGCAGGGATACAGTTCATTTTTGTTTATGCGGCAAAGCACAATCATCCTTCTGGTTTCGACTAGAACAATTGTGAAATCACCTCCTGACATGTATTCAGAACACACGCAAAAGAAGGTACAATAGATAGTTACCTGATTTTGCATAAGGCCAATTGCTGCAACTTGCACAGTTATCCCAGCTTTAAATGAATCGGTATCAGACACACTAAATGCAGAATGGTTCTTGCAAATCGATTTCCGTTCAAGACAGTTAATGATGCTCTTATAATGGAAAGCTTGGGCACTTTCGGAGCTCCTGGGGGCAAGCAACTTAATTATGGATTTAGGGTCTTTGAAACATGCACCACCCGATTCAGAACACAAAAGAAATGTACCAAAAGGCTTGTATAGACTCTGCTCCATGGTCAACGGGTGAAAGAGTTTCGGGAAAGAGTCATCCTTATGAGCCACATGCAAGAAGCAAGTACTCCGGGTTGAATATTGTGATATGACTTGTTGGAAGCCACCGTCCCCGATGAGGGGCGAACCGAATGTGATGCAAAGTGGACACTTTGTGGTTGCTAAATCGAGCGTGCGCAGGAGCCATAACGTGAAAAGACAGGCAATGGATCCACCCAAACAATCTCCTGTTATAATGTGTGGAATAGACTTGGAGGAAGTTGCTACCTGCATCAAAGCAGGATAAGCATCGACAAACACTAGTCTATGGGGGCCATTCAGATTTTCTTACTTGCACATGCGTCCCGAAGTTAGTTTTGCAAACATAATCACACTATTTCCCTTTTGATATTATTGGGAAAAACAAGCCATTGAACAATAAAATAAACGCAATCGGGCACCGAAATTACAACCACACTCGAGTCACTTGAACATTCTCACTGTTTCCCAACTGCCAATTACACTCAATAATTCACACAGAATTTAGACCTCACAATTCCTCATGATACAATATATCAATCTCATAAAGGAATTCACAAATTTTACCACAAGATTTATTGGTTTCAAAACGCTTGTAATTTCTTCATGACTTAATTTACGAGCACGCCGCACAATTAATTTTTATAGAAAAAAGCTCGAGCAAAAAACCAAAACCCCATCTTTTATATATGTATATATAATACTTGGATCCAAAATAGGAAACCCCTTTTAGCATACTCAAATTAGGAGATCTAGGCAGACAAAATATAACTTTAACACAGATTTACCGTTATTTGGTCAACCAAAAGTCCTCTCAGGACTTTCCTAATTTACATCAAAAGTCCAATTTAGAATTTCTACTTGGATCGGGTCGTTCAAATTATAAGTACTCTCAACAGATATTGTGGTCAGGTTAGACAAAATGTCGAACCAACTTTTACACACCACACTCAAGTTCACCTCCACAGTCAGTCAAAGGAAGGACATTGACAATTGACACTAGGATTAGGGAATTCATGGCGACTCACTTCCTTATTCTCTAGTGGTATGCTTAAGATTAACTGGAAACGTTGGAAAAGGCAATAGGCCATCAATACTAGAGGAACTGTTCAGACAATTAACTGATTGCTCTTCATCAGCCATTTTGCCATATGATGCAATTCACACTGAAAGAAGCAAATGATCCACTTTTCAATCAAGCAAAGCTAATGTTATGTGAAGAAACAGCTCAAGATGATCATCAGTGAAGCAATTATTAGAGCATATGTATGTATACATAGCAGGAACACACTTCAATAACACCTAATTCCTAGATCTGACACCAACTTGTTATGATCTCAAGCAGTGACTAACCGAAGCTCATTGACATTCAAAATTAGTAACTTGGGCTCATAAATCACTCGTAAAGAAAACGAAAAATAAAAGGGTATTACCTGAGCTTTCAGGGAAGAGAGCTTCTTTTGGAGAGAGTTGAACAGAGAAATCGCAGCTTTGTTTATGGCAAAAGACGGGTTCCCCTCGGAGCAGAGAAACTTAAACTCAGACGCCTCAGATGAAGAAGAAGGGACCAAACCGCTCTCTCTTTGGAGATAACTGGTAGCAACTGGTGGGGTCACCAAAGCAATGATTTTGTATTCCGGGTGTTCAAATTCTTGAATCTTCACGGCGTCAGAAGACGGTGGGCTCTGGTGATTGCGGTCAAATTGGGACTGGAGTTCAGAGATTGCAGCCCATGAATTGGAAAGAATATCGGAGGACACGGCCAAGTTCGCCAAATCGAATCCGTTGCTGAATCTGCAAAAGAGCAAAAAAATCAAGAACAAGTGACCCACTGTGAGGAACAAGAAACAAGAACGCGCCCTTGGGGACGCGAAGCGGGTCAACTGATCGCCAAAAGGCGCACTTTCTTCGCGGATTTCGAAGTTGGGTCTCGTTCGATTTCGATTTCAGAACAAAACTACGTAGTCGAGGAAGATTAAAAAGCAGCCCTTTCTTCTGCTCCAGCACGTACAGAGGTTTAGCGGCTTGAGCATGGTCCATTGCCGGAGCTTCGATATTGGGCTGTCGTTCTTCCGGAACCGGCGAGTCGATGCCGGTTGAGTTGCGCCTTTTCGGATTTGAAGAGTTGAAACAGTTAGAAGCAAATGGCCGTTTGCTCGATAAATTCCCCATCGACAACCCAAACCGGACGACTTAACCTCGAGACGGGGACTCTGAATCTCGCTTTGTTTGGACTTTTCTTTTTCGATTCACGGCGTACCGAATTCTTTCATAAATGCCAAAAGCCGTTCTTTGCTTCTTCTTCGTGGCTACCCAGTCAACCAATGAAAATAACCGCGGGTATAAACTACAGTACAATTCGAGCCAGGTAGCGAAGGCTCTCGCCAGATCTGGCGAGGCTGCCTTGCATGCGGCAGTGGAGGCTCTCGCTAGATCTGGCGAGGCCGCCTCACTCGCAGCTAGCGAGACGGCCTTTACGGCCTCACATAGGGCCTTTGCGGTCGAGGGCAAGGCGGCCCTCGCCCAATCTAGGTGAGGCCTTTACAACCGGCAAGGGTAGCCAGTGAGCGCATTAAAAGTTTTTTACAAAAATAAAAAAATTAATAATAAAAAATTCAAAAAATATTAAAATACTATCCACGTCAGTTCCGGCAAAGCCACGTCAGTTCCGGCAAAGCCACATCGGATTTTCCGATTGCCAAATGACATTTAGCACTCAAGTGATCACTTTTTCAAATTTTTAGCACTCGAATGAGCGAAAAAAGTGTTATAGCACTCAAGTAAGCGCAGTACAAAAGTTGTGGCACTCCTAATGTGCTTATCGCGAAAAAGAAAGAGAAAAAAAAAAGGAAAGAAGAAGAAGAAGAAAGAAGAGGAGGGTTTCACGTGGGCTCGTCACGGGGGCTTGCCCAGCCGATTCCATTTTGCGTCGCAACGCTCGGTAAGTGTTCACGCCTTTCGTTAGTCCAATCGGAGTATTTTTCGGGATTAGAGTACAATTTTGAACTTTTGTGAAAATCAAGCCGCGAAGTCTGATGTTTAAGTCGTTGAGTTGCGTATATATATAGAATTGATAGTTTAAGATGTCATGGAGCCGTGGGATTTTACGAAACTCAATTTGGACTTATCGTTTGCCCAAAACGAATTTTTGAAGTTGAGTGCACGTGGTGAACAGTGCGCGACCAGTGGCTTTTAGGCTGATTTTCGTCGGTTTTCGGCTCAATTTTGAGATGGCCAAATAGTGGGTCTTCTAGTACTTCGAAAGATCTTCATTTTAACTGTAAGCTTGCTTAAAATAAGGTTCAGTGGAAAAAGTTATGGGACAACCAAGTTTCGCGTTCAAACTTCACGTTGTGGATAACTTTGAATATTCGTTTCGATTAAGAGTTTTGTTAGTGCGTAAGAGTTGTTTTGTTTGCGGTTGAGTTTGGTTTAGCCGATTCGTAGTTGAGGTAGTGTGTTGCTCGATTTTGATGTTGTTTCTCGCTCATTTGATAGGATCGCGAGTTGGATGGTTAAAGTAACGTTTGTTGTTTAGTTTTGAGTATTCCCAGGCGAGTGGTTCTATCTTTTTTTTTGAGTTGTAAACTCATATTTTGAAAATGAGAAGTATGAGACATATTACGTGCAAAGTGTGATTTGGCTAAAAGGCAAAATTGATGATCATAGCATATTCGATGCATTATTTTAGATTGGGCATTCACTACGTTTTAGCTATCTGTGAATGGTTTAGGAAACATTTTATGAAATACAGTTTCGAAATATTATTGGTTTATAAAATGAATTCTAAAATGGCGTGAGAAATGTCTTGTGATATTAAATTATGTCTGATGAAAAGAGTTGGGAAAGATGATATATTTTGGGTTTGCAAGACCTTTTTGTAAAAGAATTACATTGACTTTGAGTATGGTTTATGAAAGGTGATTTGATTCGGTTTGCGAAACCGATTGTGATATGGACCGTTAAAGGACTAACTGCTACACAATAACATAAATTTGTGAGAGCCACCTCTAGAGTCTTGTTGTCAAGGACTAAGTGCTACACGGCGACTCGAGTCATGTGGGAGCCACCTCTAGGGCCTTGTACTATTAATATGTGTAGTAAATAACTAAGTGCTACATGATAACCTAAATTCGTGGGAGCCATCTCTAGGGTCTTGTATTATTAATATACATTGGTTAAGAACTAAGTGCTACACGATAACGTAAATTCGTAGGAGCCACATCTAGAGTCTTGAGTTGAATATTGGGCATGTAATAGACTATTGACACGTGATTTGACGAGTTTGATTATTGGTCAAAGACTAAGTGCTACACGATAACGCAAATTTGTAGGAGCCACCTCTAAAGTCTTGAGTTGAATATTGGGTATTAGGCTGCGTTTGGTTGACCGGATAAAAGCTAGGATATGATATGTTTTATACTATTCTGTATTTGGTGGTAGTTCAGGATAGGATAAGGTCGGATATAGACCGGATAAAAAAATCCGGGGGGGTGGGATAGACTCGGATAGGATTTATAATGCCTATTTTTCCAGAAACCCTACGCTCCACTCGCTATCATCTTCATCTCCACAGTTTGTGCGCTTTCACCAAAAAAAATTTCTTGGCTTTTTTTCTTTCACTGACTCCTCCGGACCCGTGAATAGCAAAAAAAAATAATAAAAATTATTCTATTCGACTTTAAATCCGTAGTCCACCAAACAGTGGACAGGATACGAAGAAATCTCAAGATTTCTTATCCTATCTTATCCATTTCTATCCTGTTTAGAAATCCGGACGATCAAACACAGTCTTAGAGCATATGTATGTATAGCAGGAACCCACTTCAATAACACCTAATTCCTAGATCTGACACCAACTTGTTATGATCTCAAGCGGGGACTAAGCGAAGCTCATTGACCTTCAAAATTAGTAACTTGGGCTCATAAATCACTCGTAAAGAAACGAAAGATAAAAGGCTGTGTTTGGTCGTCTGGATTTCTAAACAGGATAGGTCTGAATAGGATAGGATAGGAAATTTCAGGATTTCTTCATATCATGTCCATTGTTTGGTGGACTACGGATTTAAAGTCGGATAGGATAATTTTTATTTTATTTTTTGCTATTCATTGGGTCCGGAGGAATCGGTGAAGAAAAAAAGCCGAGAAATTTTTTTGGTGAAAGCGCACAAGGTGGGGGAATGAAGATGACGGCGAGTGGAGCGTAGAGTTTTTGGAAAAATAGACATTAGAAATCCTATTCGGATCTATCCCACCCCCGGATTTTTTTATCCGAGCTATATCCGGTTTATAAACGACCTTATCTTATCCTGGATCACCATTAAACACAGGATAAAATAAAATATATCATATCTTGACTTTTATACAGTCGGCCAAACGCAGCAAAAGGGTATTACTTGAGCTTTCAGGGAAGAGAGCTTCTTTTGGATAGAGTTGAACAGAGAACTCGCAGCTTTGTTTATGGAAAAAGGCGGGTTGTCCTTGGAGCAGAGAAACTTAAATTCAGACGCCTCAGATGAAGAAGAAGGGACCAAACCGCTCTCTTCTTGGAGATAACCGGTAGCAACTGGTGGGGTCACAAAAGCAATAATTTTGTACTCCGGGTGTTGCGGGATTGGATCTCTTATTCTAGGAAAAGAGATATTGTCAATATTGTATTTTTTATCTTACTACCTATTTAGGAGTGTTTTCCTATTTCAGGTTGCTTGTTACCTTTGTTGTAGCAACATAATTCTGTATAAAAAGAAAGAATAATGGCAAAGCAAAACTCACGACAAAAAGGAGAGAAACACCGTGAGAGATTTGTCCGAGGACGTAAGCTTATTGCTGAACCTCGTTAATTCTTGTGTGTTATTTTTTTTGTGATTGTCTAAAATTCAACATGGTATCAGAGCGAGTTACATCCTACTGATTTTCTAGTGGCTTGCCCGTGTTATTGCTGCACACTGCTTCAACACGGATTGTTGCAATTTCCCGTTGGCTGTTGTTTTTTTTTTATTTGCTTTGAGTCATGGGTGATAAAGAGCAAGCTATTGCGGAGTCATCAAAGACCGTTGTGCAGGAGGTACATAGTCAGCTACTCACGTCCTTGTTGCTGAATGGGAGGAACTTTCTACCGTGGTCCCGAGCCGTCATGATTGCCCTTGGTGGACGATCTCGATTGGGTCACATCACTGGTCGAACAAAAATTCCTCGAGAGTCTGATCCCTCTTATGAGGAATGGCAAGCCAATGATCACAAAGTCATGACATGGCTTTTCAATTCTATGGAATCTCAAATATATGAGATCTTTGCCTATTCTGATACTGCTCAAGCTCTGTGAGAATCTCTCGATGAAATGTATGGCCAAGCTAATAATTCTTCTCGAATTTTTGAATTGCAGCAAGGTTTGGCTTATTCCAAGCAAGGTGCGAATCAATCCTTTACTGAACATCTGGGTCACATGAAAAAACAATGGGATGAACTCCGCCAATATCGACCTGCCACCCAAACAATTGCTGATTATATCAAAAGAGAAGAGCAAGACAAAATTTTTCAGTTATTGGCAAGTCTTAAGCCTGAGTTTGAAGATACCAGGAAACAAATTTTATCAAGTCCTGTGTTTCCCTCCTTCAATTCGGTGTGCTCTACTGTACAAAATGAGGAGACCCGCAAGCGGGTCATGAATTTGGCTCCACCTCCACTCACGGCCATGGGGGAAAACTTGGCCCACAATGCTACAATCACCACTAGTGCAGCACCAAAAAATCAGCAAGGTGAGTCTAGTGCTTTGGTGTCCAGTGTGCGTTTTACCAAGGGAAAATCCAAGAAATCAGTTCGCTTTCATTGCGATCACTGTAATCGTGATGGGCACTCTAAAGACCGTTGTTGGGTTCTTTATCCACACCTTCGTCCCACCAAAGACAGAGGTCCGAATGCTCAGATTGCAATGCATAATAATGGGATAGAATTTCAGACCCAGTTGGAATCTCTTGCACTTCAAGTCCAGCAATTACTTCAGACCCATGGTCAGGGAGAAGCTTCTTTTACCACCTCGAACACTGCAAATCTTGCTAAGGCTTCGGGTAATGTGTATGCTAATTCTGCTCTTTCTCACACTCAGTTTATAGTTGATTCTGGGGCCACAGACCACATGTGTCATTCTCCCTATGTATTATCTAATATTACTTCAAGTAGCTTACATCCTCCTATTACTATTGCTAATGGTGGGCAAGTTCCTACTACGGGGAGTGGACAACTCCAATTTTTTTCAAAACAGTCTGAGGCTTTATTGGTCCCTACATTATCATCTAATTTGATGTCAGTCAGTAAGTGTGCTAAACAGTGGAATTGCAATGTTATTTTTACTCCGCAAAAGGTGCTCTTCCAGGATCGCACTACCAAGAGGATGATTGGTGAAGGCACACTGAAGAATGGGTTGTACATGTTGGAGTCTCACCCTGCAGTTTCGATGGCAAGTAAGGCTGTTGCCGACACGTCTCGCTTATGGCATTGGCGCATGGGTCATCCCTCCGATCGCGTACTCCGTATTCTTGACTTGTCCCTCAGTCATGATTCTAGCACTTGTGATCCCTGTCACTTTGCTAAGCAGCATAGACTGCCTTTTTCTCTTAGCACAAATAAATGTACTGAATTATTTGGTTTAGTACATTCTGATGTTTGGAGTTCTCCTATTATTTCTAAGGAAGGTTTTCACTATTTTGTCACTTTTATTGATGATAAATCTCGAGCTACTTGGCTTTATATTCTTAAGTCAAAGACTGAAGTTCTTCGTGTCTTTCAAGAATTTTGCAGCATGGTAAAAAATCAATTTAATACTGCTGTGAAAGTTCTCCGTACAGACAATGGCACTGAATATACTAATCAACAGTTTCAAAATTTTTTACACAATTTGGGCATCCTTCATCAGACCTCCTGTGTTGGTACTCCTCAACAGAATGGCATTGCTGAACGAAAAAATCGCCATATTCTTGAAGTAACTCGGGCTTTATTGTTCTCCGGTCACTTGCCAAAAACCTATTGGGCTAATGCTATTCTCACGGCTTGTTACTTAATTAACCGACTCCCTAGTCGGGTTTTGGGCTACACGACCCCTATGGCAGTGTTACATGGTCGGAAATTCAACCTTTCTCATTTGAGGATATTTGGGTGCATCTGCTATGTTCATTCTCAAACCGGTGGTAAACTTGATCCTCGTGCTAGGAAATGTGTGTTTGTTGGGTATTCCTCCGTCAAGAAAGGCTATTGGTGTTACGACCCGAGTACCCACTGGGTATATATCTCTCGTGATGTGTTTTTTGATGAAGCTCACATGTTCTTCTCTGACAAGAACCAAACTCAGGGGGAGTACACTGATGACTATAGAGAATTCTCTCTTGATTTTGTTCCTGTCCCAATACCGCCCGAGGAGATGCCATATGTCAGGAGTCCTGCAGGTTCTGCAAGCTCATGCCCAGAAGTGGTTCATGACCACTCACGTGATTCTGATATCACCGCTAATAGTGATGCCTTCCCATCTACTAATCCAGAAGTTGTTCCTAAGGGTATAATGAATGAAAATGCAGCAGAAGAGGTGCCAACAGCTATTTCACTTCGAAGGTCATCACGTGTTACTCGACCTTCAACACGTCTTCGGGATTTCTCCACTTATTACACTGTTCATCATCCTATCCAGAAATTTATTGCGTATGACAAAATTTCTCATAACCACTTCAGTTTTTTATCTGCTATTGAGGAGCAACAGGAACCTACTAGCTACTTGGAAGCAAAGGATAAAGGTGTACGGATTGATGCCATGAAAGATGAACTTCAAGCCTTGGATCGTAATCACACTTGGGAGTTGGTACAATTGCCAAAGGAGAAAAACACTATTGGATGTCGATGGATTTATAGAATCAAGTATAATAGTGATGGTTCTATTGAGAGATATAAAGCTCGCCTTGTTGCCAAAGGATACACTCAGACATATGGGATAGACTACAAAGAGACCTTCGCACCAGTGGTAAAAATGAACACGGTAAGAGTATTGTTGTCTGTAGCTGTTAATTGTGGATGGTCTTTGTTTCAGATGGATGTAAAAAATGCCTTCCTTCATGGAGATTTAGAAGAAGAAGTGTATATGGATCTTCCTCCAGGACATCCCTTGCAAAATAAGGATGGAGTTGTGTGTAGATTAAAGAAAGCATTATATGGACTTAAACAGTCGCCTAGAGCCTGGTACGGTAAGCTTAGTTCGGCACTCATCAAGTTCGGCTTCAAAAGAAGTGCTGCAGACTCGTCGATGTTTACTAAAGCCGACAATCAAGGTATTGTTGTCATTCTGGTTTATGTCGATGATATTGTTATTACTGGTAGTAACTCATCTGGAATTGAAATGCTCAAACTTCATTTGAGCAAGGAATTTGATATTAAAGATCTTGGCAAATTGAAGTATTTCTTGGGTATTGAAGTGGCAAGTTCTCACAGAGGAATATTCTTATCGCAACGAAAATATGTTCTTGACTTGCTAAAGGAAACTGGCAAGCTTGGAGTCAAACCGGCCAATATACCTATGGATTATAGTAGTAAGTTTGTTTCTAATAATACACCATTACAGGATATTGGGCAATTTCAGCGACTAGTAGGACGGCTAATTTACTTAACCATTACTAGGCCTGATATTGCTTATTCTGTCAGTTATGTGAGTCAGTTTATGCAGAATCCAACACAGGGGCATATGGAATTGATAAACCACCTGCTTCGGTACTTAAAAGCTTCACCAGGAAGAGGAATATTGATGAAGAATAATGGTCACACAGAGATTGTTGGGTATACTGATGCAGATTGGGCTGGAAATCCTGTGGATAGGAAATCTACTACAGGTTTTTGCACATTTGTGGGTGGAAATATTGTTACTTGGAAAAGCAAAAAGCAAAATGTTGTTGCTCGTTCTAGTGCAGAGGCCGAGTACAGGGCCATGGCTACCACAACATCCGAAATTGTATGGCTGCGATTATTGCTTCAGGAATTGGGATGTGAGACTACGACTAAAGCTACAAAGTTGTTTTGTGACAACCAAGCAGCAACACACATTGCCTCTAATCCTGTTTTTCATGAGAGGACTAAACACATAGAGGTGGATTGTCACTTCGTGAGGGAGAAGGTTCAAGATAAGACAATTGAGACTCCTTACATTCGTAGTGAAGATCAGCTTGCGGATATTTTCACCAAAGCTCTTCCCAAAGGAGTATTCCAAGATATGGTGAACAAGTTGACATTTGACAATGTCTTCGCTCCAACTTGAGGGGGAGTGTTGCGGGATTGGATCTCTTATTCTAGGAAAAGAGATATTGTCAATATTGTATTTTTTATCTTACTACCTATTTAGGAATGTTTTCCTATTTCAGGTTGCTTGTTACCTTTGTTGTAGCAACATAATTCTGTATAAAAAGAAAGAATAATGGCAAAGCAAAACTCACGACAAAAAGGAGAGAAACACCGTGAGAGATTTGTCCGAGGACGTAAGCTTATTGCTGAACCTCGTTAATTCTTGTGTGTTATTTCTTTTGTGATTGTCTAAAATTCAACACCGGGTGTTCAAATTCTTGAATCATCACGGTGTCAGAAGACGGTGGGCTTTGGTGATTGCGGTCAAACTGGGACTGGAGTTCAGAGACTGCAGCCCATGAATTGGAAAGAATATCGGAGGACACGGCCAAGTTCACCAAATGGAATCCGTTGCTGAATCTGCAAAAGAGCAAAAAAATCAAGAACAAGAGACAAGAAACAAGAACGCGCCCATCAGGAATTGAAACGGGTCAAATGATCGCGTAAGGTGGACTTCGTTCGCAGATTTCGAGTCGGGTCTCTTTCGCTTTCGGAACAAACTATAAAGTTAACGAACGATAGAAGAAGCTTTTTCTTTTGCTTTAACACGTACAGAGGTTTAGCAGCTTGAACAGAGTCCATTGTCCGAGCCTCGTTATTGGGCTGCTGTTCTTGCGGAACAGGCGAGTCGATAACGGTTGCTGTTCTTGCGGAACAGGTGAGTCGATAACGGTTGAGCTGTGCTCTTTCGGATTTGGAGAGTGGAAACAGTCGGAATCAAGTGGCAGTTTGCTCCATGAAATTCCCCGATTGACAGACTCAAACCAGACAATTTAAACCTCGAGATGGGGACTCTCAACCCCAAGTCAACGGCTGGTTCTTTGTTTTAGTCTTTTCCTTTTAAATTAACGTTATATTGATGTGAACTTCTCGGAATCAGCGTGCGTCCACATTTGATGTCCGGGAACAAATTCTTTTCCTCAATGCCAATAGCTGTTCTTTACTCTGCTGCTGTTTCTTCGCGGCCCACCAAACAACCAATGAAAAACCGGATGGGGTGTAAAGTATGAAGGACTTACGCGGGAAAATGACGTTTTATTCTCAACCAGGTGGAGAAGATACCGATGTATCCTTCGCGCACCAGTAGACTTTCTTGTCTGTAATAGATCGTTTTTCCTAGGATGCTGCTGTAAAAGAGTTCGTCCCTTTTCTTTCTCCCACTACCACTCTGTCGTCTGAGTCTTGAGGAAGGTGCTACCGAAGTTGTTGGCAAGTAATGACTTCCTCCGGTCAATACGCCTCTGTACTTGTGATATTTGGGTCTTGTTTTGACCAAGTCAAAAAGATTGTGGTGGGACCCACAAGAAAAAGAAAAAGAAGAGGCTGCGGAGAGATAAAAGGGGAGGAAGGGGAAAGTGCAATCGTCCACGTGAACAGGGAGAACCGAGAGAGTAAAAGAGAAAAAAGAAAAGAAGGGATGAGGACACTCGGCACTC
This sequence comes from Syzygium jambos, assembly GCA_031216235.1. Taxonomy (NCBI): domain Eukaryota; kingdom Viridiplantae; phylum Streptophyta; class Magnoliopsida; order Myrtales; family Myrtaceae; genus Syzygium; species Syzygium jambos. Next base: position 19,998,734 of record CM062228.1, read on the forward strand.
TCATAATTTTCGTACTCTGTTCACTTGAGTGCGATAACTTTTTTTTCGTATATTTGAACGTCACATTAAAGTAAATTAGATCATTTGAGTGTAAGTGAAAATAGATCACTTGAGTACCATTTCTGATAAATGAGCTGACGTGAATTTTTAATTAATTTTTCATCATACGTAAATTTTTTAATGTTATTTTATTTTATTTTATTGATTTTTAAAATTTTTCTTTTTTATTATTATTTTTTTCAAGGTTGGCGAGGTCGCCGGTGACCCTCGCCGGAGGCCTCGCCCTTGGCCAAACTAGGCGAGGGCCACCTCGCCATCGGCCGGTATGGCCACTAAGGCTCTTGGCAAGGCCATTGCAGCCTTGTCGCTCTGAGTGAGGCGGCAAAGGCTCTTGCCAGATCCGGCAAGGCTGTCTTGCCCGCGGCCGCGAACGCCCTTGGCGAGGCATTGCAGCCTCCTCCGCCACTGTTCGTTCATGAGCTCCCCCACGTTTTTTTCGAAGGATGAGACGGGCTCGAACTAGATCTTTCTGACTCGAATCGATCTTTCTTGATCTGCAGATTCAGCTGCGGGCTCGATTTGGCGAACTTGGCGGTGTCGTCCGGTCTTCTTGGACATTCGTGGGACGCGGTTTCTCAGCTTCAGGGGCAAGTCGATGCCGAGAAGCCACGCTTGTCCCCGTCGTCGTCGTCGTCGTCGTCGTCGTCATGGTCCTCATCGGTGGCGTTCCAAGCGTTTCAGCACCCGGAGTACACGGTCGTTGCTTTCGATGCCTCGAAGGTCGGCGCGAGCCGTCTTCCAGAACAGAGCGATTTGGTTCCCTCGTCGGAGATCCCTCGATTCCGTTTCCTCTGCTCCGAGAACCTCCTGTTGTTCTCCGTGAACAGAGCGGCGATTTCCCTGTTCGACTCTCTCTGCGACCAGCACGAACTCTCTGCCATGGGAGCTCAGGTGAACTCTCCGTTCGTCTTCTTAGTCGTTCGTTCCGCGATTGATTGAATAATTCGTCTGTCTGGTGTGGTTCCTGCGTTGACTGAATCAATTTGCCTGATTGTTCATGCGATCGTCATTTGATCATTGTTTAAACAACAAACTACAGACAGCTTCTTTCATTAGCCTTCCCCCAACTATGAATACATCAGAAATGATCCCATGTAATTCGGTTGCGAATAATCTCATTGTCGGCGCTGTCCATACTGTAGTAGTAGTGGCAGCCTTACCGTCTCGCATCATTCGATAAGGACGAGATCATGCACGATCGCAAATCCACACACCTCTCGATTAATCGATTTCGTACTTCCGAACAAGAAAAAGTGACTTCCGAGGGGATGGATGTTAGTGTTGAAGCTGTGAATTGTTCTTAGTGCAGCAGTTTGGCACTGATGCTTTAAACATTGCTCCTGAAAAATCTGCGGTTTTGCTTGTTTTACTTCTACCGCAGATTGCAGAATCTGCAAAGTCTACCCCGATTATTATTACCGGACACGGCCTAGCTGGATGCGTGGCCTCACTGTTCACGTTATGGCTTCTAGACGCGCTCGATGCCTCAACCACTATACGGCCGCTCTGCATTACTTTTGGCTCGCCTCTCCTCGGCGACAATGGCTTCCAACAAGCCATATCGCAGTTCTCGGCATGGAACTCTTGCTTCTTGCACGTGGTCCATCAGGATGATTGTTTCCCTAGACTGTGGCTTCAACCTGATGGCGAGCCAAGCCTCTACGTGCCTTTCGGTGCATTCCTCCTGTGGTCCGAGTCGCGCGGTGCGTGTTTTGGAGCTCCCGAATCCGTGACGGAGCTGCTTGCAAACAGGAGCAGCACAGAGAATGGTCGAAATCAAGAGTTGCCAGGTTTTCATTATGGTGCCGTCATCGAACGTCTCGAAGGCAGTTCCATATGCAAGGACCAAAATTTGTTGGCTTGGGACGAACCGGATTCATTTAGGGCTGGGATAATAGCTCAAGTGACGGCAATCGGCCTCGCACAAGTTCAGGTAGCTCGAATTGCTTTCGGATGTTACCTTCATAGAATTGTTGATATTTCGCAAACGGAAAAGAACACATCACATTGGTCAGGTTATCTGAATTATAGTTTAAGCTATAGCCTGCAATTGCTTGGTTTAGTCCTGCTTTAAACCTACCAAGTACTTCTATAATTTGTCAATAAAATAACTCTTCTTGTGACCATCTCTTTGTTCACTGCTCCTCGTAGCTTTCACATAGGCCATGGCAGCAGAACGCTAATGCTTGGATAGAGAGAGTCTTAAGATCAGAAGAAGAACCTGCGACCCGAATCCGAGCGGCAGCAAGAAGCGGGACCTCCAGCAAAGCAAGTGACATGGAAAGGAAAAGATACATGATCAACCTCGAATGGTATAAGAAAATGACGGCGTCCGATGGTTTCGGGTATTACGACAGCTACAAGAGCAAGCCGAAGAGGCGCGATCACCTTGTCGTCACGGATAAGGAGACCCTCAAGGAATACTGGCAGCGCGTTGTCAAGGAGTCGGAGAAGAAGCCTCAGAAGGAGGGGGCATGGCTGCGGCGTGGCTGGCTCTTTGGTGGAAACACTTACCGGAGGATGGTTGAGCCGCTCGACATAGCGGAGTACTATGCGAAGGGCCAAAGAGATTACCTAACCCAAGGAAGGTCCAGGCACTACATTCTATTGGAGAGGTGGCTAAAAGAGTACCCGCAGAGGCCTGCCTCGCCTAACCCAGTCAATTCGAGACGGGAAAAAGTCTCGTCCAACATGCTAACCGAGGATTCTTGCTTCTGGGCGCATGTCGAGGAGGCAATCATCTCGGTCAGGTCGTTGAAGAGCGGAGGACCGAACGCGGACATGGAGAGAGAGAAGTTGATCAAGTTCGAGCGGGACGTGATGAGTCTCCTCGAGAGGTACGCGGTATCATCCGAGATTTTCCTGGAGAAGAGCAGCTACATGAAATGGTGGAGAGAGTATGATGAGGAGATTCTAGGGAAGCAGATGATGGGAGTTTCCTATGACTCGCAGCTTGCTCAGTTCATGAGGAATGAGGACTATCACCATTATGCTTCAGGGTCTTACACATTCAATAACTCATGGTGATTGACCCCGTGTCCTTTCACTTGGATGGATTTTTTTATCTTCCCTCCCTCATTTTGACCTTGTCTTTTCGGTTGCTTGAAAAATTCAGAAATTATTTAATGGACTTAAGGGCCTGATTCCCTTTTGCCCTCGGTGAGCATTACCAAGAACTTCTCACATCAGTTGCGAAAGCTATTAAAAAATAATCATTAGATTGATAGTAAATCGATACCTCCTAAACGTGGAATCCATACGAGATTACTGGTTGTCAAGGGACGAGATAAAATGTCTTAAAATAAGAATCTCGAAAATGATGATAAGATTGTCGTCTCAGGTAGTATAAATGTTCCGCTTATATCAAAAGTCGCTTATATCCAGCATTCCAGTTATATGATGATATCGGACTTCAAACGGACTTTTACTTATATTGAGACTTCGCAATACTGTGTTGATATTCAGCTTACGTAAGCATCAATATCAGACTCTTAGTATATCTAGCTTTCCGGTTATATCCAAGTTCTCTCGTTATATTCAATTGTTCTTCTCAGGATACTTCAACCATGATAGCAATGTAGATCCTGTAAACTTAATACCTTGGTATTTCCAAGTATATATGAACTCTTTATTCTTCTAGACTTGTTCATGTAGGTTTTCCCACTCATTTAAAATCTTTCCACTGGTCATATCAAAGATCCTTTTAGAGCGGATATTACCCGTAACACAAACAACTCTTGCATTTATCAAAATCGACATAAAACAATGTAGTTTTGTCAACTTTAAAATATATTAGGAGGTTTTCTCAATAATAATAAAGCAAAATAAAAGCTCAATAAGGTAGCAGCAATCTTTTTTTAATTGTTTGTCTGGTTGAAATTGCTCAATGTCAATATAGTTTTGTGAGAGCTTCTTTTAACCCAATAAGAATTATCACTAAAAGGAACAAACAAATCACAAATTCAGGAAGAAACAGAAAGGCCGAGGAAACATATAATTTTCCCGTCCGCATCAAATTTCTGAACTTTGCGACGACCAATAGTCCAATGAGCCTTACCAAACAAAATAGTCCAATGAGCATCCGAATTAATTCAAGCAAAGCAAAATCAACACAACTAGCGAAACTGGCACGGTATTGCTCTTATGATACACTATAATTTACATTCAAATTACCAGTTTATTCATCTGTCATGCGAATACTCGGGTGCCTGATTTATAGAGGTGATAGTCTCCGTCCTTCATGAAACGAGCGAGTTCTGAGTTGTGAGAAGCTCCCATCATTGGCTTCCCCAAGATGTCCTCATACTCCCTCCACCATTGCATGTAGCTGCTGCTTTCCAAGAAAATATCGGGTGAAACAGCGTAGTTCTTGAGCAAACCCATGACATACTTCTCGAACTTGACCAAGTTTTCTATTTCTGCGCTGTTCGATCCTCCGCTGTTCAACAACCTGCACGATATCCGTGCCTCCTCCACGTGGGCCCAGAAGCATGAATCCTCTGTCATACTGAACGTGATCTTCTTCATTTTCGAATTGTTAGGAACACTACTCTTGGGCTGTTTCTGATGTTCGTCCAGCCACTGTTCCAATAGCTTGAAGTGCTTGGATCTCCCTTGAGATATGTAACTTCTTTTGCCCCATTTATAGTACTCGGCTATGTGGAGTGGCTCGACCATCCTCCGGTAATTTGTCCCGGCGAAGAGCCAGCGGAACCGCATCGGTGCTCCCTCGAACTGAGGCCTCTTCTCTGCCTCTTCCACCACGGATTGCCAGTAAATCTCGAGCTCTGTTTTGAACCTAACGACTTCATGGTCACGCTTGGCCATTTTGGTCTTGAAGCTGTCATAGTAACCAGGACCCCGGTCGTCGTCTTCGCACTTGTTCTTATACCATTCAAAATAAGCTAGGTACACTTTCATTTTGTTCAACGCCTTGGCAGGATCAATTGTCGGATTCTTTCGTTTCAGGATGTCTTGTTCAGGCATCACTATCTTCCTCCACAGAGCATCGATATCCATATTCTGCGGCTGCCATGACAATGCGAGTGCAGTAAATGAAGTTCCAACGGGTAAACCGAATGCATTCATAACAAGGGACAATTCAGGTGGCTAAATTTTTCCTGGTTAAGTATGTGAAGCTAAAAGCGGGGATACAGTTCATTTTGCTTTAAATGGCAAAGCACAATTCTCTTTCTGGTTTTGACTAAAGCAAGTGTGAATCCCCTTTTGAGACGTACTCACTACATGTACACTAAAGAAGGTACAACAAACAGTTACCTGAATTTGCACAAGGCCAATTGCTGCAACTTGCGCAGTTATCCCAGCTTTAAATGAATCAGCGTCAGGCACACTAAATGCAGGTTGGTTCTTGCAAGTCAATCGCCCTTCGAGACATTCAATGACGCTCTTATAATTGAAAATTTGGGAATCTGCAATGCTACCATTCCTTTCCAGGCTCATCCGGGTGAGCAACTCAATTATGGATTCAGGGGCTTCGAAACATGCAGCACCCGATTCAGAACACAAAAGAAATGTACCAAAAGGCTCGTATAGACTCTGCTCCGTGGTCGACAGGAGAAAGAGTCTGGGGATACAGTCATCCATATGAGCCACGTGCAAGAAGCAAGAACTCCATGTTGGATATCGTGATATGGCTTGTTGGAACCCACCGTCCCCAATGAGGGGCGAACCGAATGTGATGCAAAGCGGACGGTTTTTGGTGGCTGAATCAAGTGTGCGTAGGAGACATAGCGTGAAAAGAGAGGCAATGGATCCACCCAAACAATCTCCTGTTATAATGTGTGGAATAGACTTGGAGGAAGTTGCTACCTGCATCAAAATCGACAAACACAGTCTATGAGGGCCGATCGGATTTTCTATCCCTAGTCAGTTTTGCTAACATAAACATACTCTTTCCCTTTTGATATAGTTACAAAAAACAGACAATTTAACGATAAAATAAACAAAACAAAGAAATAAATTGGACATCTGATCTACGTGGTTTGGTCGACATACCCTACGGGGAGAGTGGCACAGGATTCCAATGCAAATCAAACGATATAATAGAAATAAGAACTGCACTTGAGTCTTCTAGCGGCCAATCACACTCAAGAACTCACAATTTCTTGCGAAACAATCCACATGATTCACAAATCTTACACAAGATTTATTAGCTTCAAAACACTTATAATTGCTTCAGGATGCAATTCATGAGCATGCTGCACAAATGAGTGTTACGGCCTAAAACTCCTTTATAATGGGTAAAAACCTAAAACCCACCTATTATGTATAATACTTGGATGCAAAATAGAAAACTTTTTTAGCAGATTCAAATTAGGTATCCAACTTCAATAAGGATTTGTTGTTACTCCATACATTTCTATCAACCGAAAGTCCGATCAAGACTTTTCTAATTTAAATCACAAGTATTATTGGGATTCGGAATTTCTACTTACATCGGGGACATGTTCTCAAAAATATTGTGATTTTGGTCAAACAAAATCTCCGACCAGCTTTTGCTCCCCAGACTCTAGTTACGGGAGGTCAAAGGAAGGTAGTTGCCAGCTGACACTAGGGTTAGGGAATTCACGACGAATCACTTCCTTATGATCTAGCTAGCTCCAATGAGCAGCTTTGAGCAAGATTCAGACCCTAGGCTTCTTGAAAGCCTAATTACTATACCAACTCAGCCACACTCCTTTGGTTTACGCACGTTGAATAACTCAACAATATTTCTAAGGGCCGGATGGGAATCATCCAAACACAGAATTTGAATTGCAGTCACATCTTGATTCACTCAGAGCTGCATTGGTATGCTTAAGTTTAACTCAAAACAATTTATTCCTTTTTCTCTTCTCGGCTAGGAATAGGATTAAGGTTAACTCAACTGAAAAGAATGGGAAAGGCAATGGGCCATCAATGCGAGAGTCTCTGTTCAGACAATCGACAGACTGCTCATCATCAACCATTTTGCCAAAAGATGCAATTCACGCTCTGAAAGAAGCAAAGAGGGGGCGATCCACTTTTTCATCAAACAAAGCTAATGATGTGGGAAGAAACAACTTAAAATGGTGATCTATGAAACAACTATCAGAGCAGACACAAGCATTCCAGGACCCACTTCGATAATACCTGATCCCTAGATCTGAGACCAACTCGTGCCATCTCTCATAGCGACTAACAAAAGCTCATTGATCTTCAAAATTAGTAACTAAACCTCATAAATAACTTGAACAGAAACGAAAGATAAAGGGTATTACCTGAGTTTTCAGGGGGGAGAGCCTATCTTGGAGAGAGTTGAACAGAGAAATCGCGGCTTTGTTTATGGAAAAATGCGGGTTGTCCTTGGAGCCCAGAAACTTAAACAGAGCCGCCTCTGATGAAGAAGAAGGGACCAAATCGTCCCCTTCTTGGAGATAACTTGTAGGAGCTGGTGGAGTCACAAAAGCAATGATTTTGTATCCCGGGTGTTCAAACTCTTGAATTTTCACGGTTTCAGAAGACGGTGGGCTTTGGCGATTGCGGTCAATCTGGGACTGGAGTTCAGAGATTGCAGCCCATGAATTGGAAAGAATATCGGAGGACACGGCCAAGTTCACCAAATCGAATCCGTTGCTGAATCTGCAAAATAACAAAAAAAAAAGGTCAAGAACAAGAGACAATAAACAAGAACGCGTCCATCAGGAATCGAAACGGGTCAAATGATCGCGTAAGGTGCACTTCGTTCGCAGATTTCGAGTCGGGTCTCTTTCGCTTTCGGAACAAACTATAAAGTTAACGAAAGATAGAAGAAGCTTTTTCTTTTGCTTTAACACGTACAGAGGTTTAGCAGCTTGAACAGAGTCCATTGTCGGAGCTTCGTTATTGGGCTGCTGTTCTTGCGGAACCGGCGAGTCGATAACGGTTGAGCTGCGCTCTTCGGACTCGGAGAGTTGAAACAGTCGGAATCAAGTGGCAGTTTGCTCCATGAAATTCCCCGATTGACAGACTCAAACCAGACAATTTAAACCTCGAGATGGGGACTCTCAACCCCAAGTCAACGGCTGGTTCTTTGTTTTAGTCTTTTCCTTTTAAATTAATGTTATATTGATGTGGTGAACTTCTCGGAATCAGCGTGCGTCCACATTTGATGTCCCGGAACAAATTCTTTTCCTAAATGCCAATAGCTGTTCTTTACTCTGCTGCTGTTTCTTCGCGGCCCACCAAACAACCAATGAAAAACCGGAAGGGGGGTAAAGTATGAAGGACTTACGCGGGAAAATGACGTTTTATTCTCAACCAGGTGGAGAAGATACCGATGTATCCTTCGCGCACCGGTAGACTTTCTTGTCTGTAATAGATCCTTTTTTCTAGGATGCTGCTGTAAAAGTGTTCGTCCCTTTTCTTTCTCGAACTACCACTCTGTCGTCTGAGTCTTGAGGAAGGTGCTACCGAAGTTGTTGGCAAGTAAGACACGTCTCTGTACTTGTGATATGTGGGTCTCGTTTTGACCAAGTCAAAAAGATTGTGGTGGGACCCACAAGAAAAAGAAAAGGAAGGCTGCCGAGGGATAAAAGGGAAGGAAGGGGAAAAGTGCAATCGTCCAAGTGAACAGGGAGGACCGAGAGAGGAAAAGAGAAAAAAGAAAAGAAGGGATGAGGACGCTAAAAGTATCAGAATTTTTCTACGGCTATCATTTGAATGTTATAATTTTTTTTTGCTCATTTAAGTATTACATCGAAGTAAAATAAATTTTTTGAATACCACTTTCGACGAAAATAGATCACTTGAGTGCCATTTTCGACAAATGAGCTAACGTAGATTTTTTAATGAACTTTCATCTGACTTGGATTTTTTTAACGTTATTTTATTTTATTTTATTGATTTTTTAAAAATTTTCTTTTTCTTTATCTTTTTATTTTTATTTTTCTCTTTTATTTCTTATTTTTTCTTTTTTTTTTCAAGGTTGATGAGAGTCGTCGGTGACCCTTGCCGGAGGCCTTGCCCTTGGCCAAACTGGGTGAGGGCCACCTCACCATCGGCTGGTACGGCCACGAAAGCCCTTGGCAAGGCCATTGCGGCCTTGCCGCTGCGAGCGAGGTTGCAAAGGCTCTCACTAGATCTAGTGAGGCCGCCTCGCCCATGGCCACGAATGCCCTTGGTGAGGCCATCACGACCTCACCAGCCGCGGGCTCAGTGATGAAGGCTCTCACCAGATCCGGCAAGGTCGCCTTGTCCACGGTCGCGAAAGCCCTTGGCGAGGCCATTGCGGCCTCGCCAGCGCGGGCGAGGTGGCAAAGGCTTTCTCCAAATCTGGCGAGGCTACCTCGCCCGCCGCGATGAAGGCTCTCGTTAGATCTGGCGAGGCCGCCTCGCCCGCGACCGGCCGCGACCGGTAAGATGGCCATTGCGGCCTCGCCTAGGGCCTTTGGGGCCAAGGGCAAGGTAGCCCTTGCCCAATCTGGGTGAGGCCTTCACAGTCAGCAAGGGTTGCCGGTGACCCTCGCTAGCATTAAATTTTTTTTTGCAAAAATAAAAAATTTAATAATAAAAAATTTAAAAATATTAAAATATTATTCACGTCAACTCTGGCAAAGCCACGTCAGCTCCGGCGAAGCCACGTCAGCTCCGGCAAAGCCACGTCGGATTTTCCGATTGCCAAATGGCATTTGACACTCAAGTGGTCATTTTTTCAAATTTTTGGTACTCAAGTAAGTGAAAAAAAAGTTATGACACTCAAGTAAGTGCAATACGAAAGTTATGGCACTCCTAATGTGCTTATCTCGAAAAAAAAAGGAGAAAAAAAAGGAAAGAAGAAGAAGAAGAAGAAAGAAGAGGAGGGTTTCACGTGGGCTCGTCGTAGGGGCTTGCCCAGTCGATTCCATTTCGCGTCACAACGCCTGGTAAGTGTTCTCGCTTTCGTTCGTCTACTCGGAGTATTTTTCAGGATTAGAGCACAATTTCGAACTTTTTGTGAAAATCAAGCCGCGAAGTATGATGTTTGAGTCATTGAGTTGCGTATATATATAGAATTGGTAGTTTATGGAGTCGTGGAGCTGTGGAATTTTACGAAATTTGATTTGGACTTACCGTTTGCCCAAAACGAATTTTTAAAGTTGAGTGCGTGTGGTGAACAATACACGACCAGCAGCTTTTAGGCTGCTTTTCATCGGTTTTTGGCTCAATTTTGAGATGGCCAAATAGCGGGTCTTCTAGTAGTTTGAAAGATCTTCATTTTAATTGTAAGCTTGCTTAAAACAGGGTTCGGTGAAAAGAGTTATGGGACGACTAAGTTTCGCGTTCAAGCTCCACGTTATGGATAACTTTGAATATCCGTTTCGGTTAAGAGTTTTGTTAGCGCATAAGAGTTGTTTTGTTTGCGGTTGAGTTTGGTTTAGCCGATTCGTAGTTGAGGTAGCGTGTTGCTCGATTTTGACGTTGTTTCTCGCTCATTTGATAGGATCGCGAGTCGGACGGTTAAAGTAACTTTTGTTGTTTAGTTTTTAGTATTCCCAAGTGAGTGGTGCTATCTTTTTTTTTTAGTTATAAACTCATATTTTGAAAATGAGAAGTATAAGACATATTACGTGCAAAGTGTGATTTGGCTAAAAGGCAAAATTAATGTTCATAGCATATTCGATGCATTATTTCAGATCGGGCATTCACTACTTTTTAGTTATTTGTGAATGGTTTAGGAAACATTTTATGAAAGACAGTTTCGAAATATTATTGGTTTATGAAATGAATTCTAAAATGGCGTGAGAAATATCTTGTGATATTAAATCGTGTCTGATGAACAGAGTTGGGAAAGATGATATATTTTGGGTTTGCGAGACCTTTTTGTAAAAGAGTTACATTGACTTTGAGTATGGTTTATGAAAGGTGATTTGATTCGGTTTGTGAAACCGATTGTGATATGGACCGTTAAAGAACTAACTGCTACACGATAACATAAATTTATGGGAGCCACCTCTAGAATCTTGTTGTCAAGGACTAAGTGCTACACGGCGACTCAGGTCACGTGAGAGCCACCTCTAGGGCCTTGTACTATTAATACGTGCAATAAATAACTAAGTACGACATGATAACATAAATTTGTGGGAGCCATCTCTAGAGTCTTGTATTATTAATATACGTTGGTCAAGGACTAAGTGCTACACGATAACGTAAATTCGTAGGAGCCACCTCTGGAGTCTTGAATTGAATATTGGGCATGTAATGGATCATTGACACGTGATTTGACGAATTTGATTATTAAACTGGACCAGTAATACGGATTGTGATATTATGGATGAATGGGTATTCATGCTATGAATATATTTATGTCTTTGAGTTTAAATGTGTATTGTGGAGGCTCAACTTGCTTAGAAGATACGTACTATTCACCAAGTTATGATTGCTAACTCCTCTTTTTCCCCAATCTTTTCAGGTTTCTCGACTAGCGGCCATTAGTACGAGAGCGCTATCATGAGGACTTTTGGGAGTTAGATTTTGGGTTGCGTCCTTCGGATGAAAAGACGGCCGTGTCATCCCTCGTTTTGTTAGGTTTCGGGGTGTGACAGTACTTGAGTCTGGCCTTTTCGACTTGGATGCTGCTCGAACTTGATTTGAGCTCGATTGAGTTTCTGGAGCAGCTTGGCGTCCATGGAGTGAAGACCGCAAGGTGAGGCAAGATCCAATGCCAGTGTGATGCAGTTAGCTGATAAACTAAAACATCCTTCTTTTGAGGTTGATGAAGGAAGAAAATTGTATTGTCTGTTGCGGATTAATGTTTGGTCGATAACCGATGCACTTATTGAAAAGCATAGAGTCGTAAATAAGGGGAAAGGTACTAAAAAAGTCCTAAACCTATTACATTGGCACCCATTCAGTTCTAAACTTTTCAATTTAACCAATTTAGTCCTAAACATTTTCACATTAGTACTAGTTCAATCCATTCAGCCAATATAAGTTAGAAATTGTAGGATGGCTAGTGGATGACCGACATTGACGTAGACATTTTTAATAATTTTTTCAATTTTTTATTAATTTTTCAAAAAAAATTTCGTTTTCCTTTTTTTCTTTCTTTTTTTTAATCCTTCTCTTTCCTTTGGCCTATGGTTGGTACTTAGTTATGGCCAACAACTAGCCACATACAAGGGTTGGCAAAGGCATTGCAGCCCTCGCTAGATTTGGTAATGCTCGACCTTTACGTTGTAGGTAAGGGCCAACCTTGTCGAATCTGGCAAGGGCCACCCTCGCAGCTTTTAGTGAGGACTACACCCTCGCCTGTGGCCTGCCATGGCCGAGTACCGCCTACCACAGGCCAAAGAAGAGATAAGGAAAAAAAGAAAAAAGAAAAAAGAAAAAGAAAAAAGGGAACTTTTTCTTAAAAAATAAAAAAATTATTAAAAAATTATTAAAAATGTCCACATCAGCGCCAGCCATGCCATGTAGGACTGGCGACCTTATTAGCGATTTTCGGTCTCAATTGGCCGGATAGACTAAACTGATACTAATGAGAAAAAGTCTAAAACTAAATCGGTATTAATGCAATAGATTTAGTACTTTTTTTATATTTTTTCCCATAAATAAGTGTGGCTGTTAAACATCTCAATTCAGGAAGTTTATTATTTACAATGAGCCGTCTTTTCGTATTATATATAGCCAGTGCATCATATGTAATCACATTATTTTTATTAGATATGATTAACAAATATTTGGGGGCACTTATTAACAAGCGCCAATTATAGGAATTTGACAAAGAAAACGGTCGGAATCCTCTAAACATAACAAGTAAATATAGCAAGATTGTAAAAATTTCCTTTTCATAGAAAAATCATATTTTTTTTTAAGTAAGGTCTTTGAGAGGTCTGTAAAATCGAATCATCCCATCTAGTTATACTAAGATTTTACAAATTGTTAAGAATAAGTTATGTCTTCACTCTGCATAAATGATAAACAAAAGAGAATAACTCGACAGGGAGGAGACAGCTATTAGACACACTTACACTAAGCGGTATTGCCAATGAGAAAACATGATATAAACGCAATATTACTACATTATAATTTTACAATCCGTACCTCCGAAGAAAATATTAGCATAATAAAAACTGTCTAAATATGAGAGAGACATAGGATTATCGGAATTTAATCATGTTAAACCCTTGACTTTGAATTTAGGGAACAAAAAGCATTTATATAAAAAATTTAAAAAAAGTTGCACTTTAAACCCCGCCCTCCTACCCCCTAAAAAAGGTACATGTCCTGTATCTGCTAACGGAAGAAGTAATGGTGTTAATAGGTGAAACAAAATGCAAATTCAAAGAAGCACTATGACACATTTAAAATTTAGGGATTTATCGTCCGTCAATCTCAAAATTTAGGTGGGTATGAAAAAAAAAAGTCCAGACTACTACTTGCTAGGAATGAACATGGTTTCTAGGTAAAACCTAGAATCTGAGAACCGGATCGGTAAGAACCCGTCGGTTCCAGATTCTAGAATATGTAGGGTAGGTTCTAGGTTTCACCTTCCGGTTCTAGGTAGGTAGAACCCGAAACCTGAAACAAGTCTTTGTGTTTTTCTTAGTTTATGTCTTCACACGATCTTGCGATATTCCATAACGTCCGATGATGAGTGTAAAATATGGAACCACTGGTCTGAGCTTCCATTTTATGACTAAAACTTTTACTTTATTAATATTTCATATTTTTCGTGAGTCTAAATATAAGTTGTGGTCAGTGGATTATAGTAGTAAGTGATGGCCATTAAATGTGATAATTCATTACAATTATTTAATTAATAATATAGGTAGAACCTAAGTAGACCCTAGAACTTGTGACAGGGTAGGTTTCATATTCCAAGCTATACATGGTAGGTTCTAGGTTCCAAAAAATGATAAACATGTTCTCACGGGTAGGTTCTAGGTTTCAAGCTGAATCTGTACAAAACCTGAAACCACTCACCCCTCCTAATTGCACCATGGGATTGTTTTCCTTCTTTAGCAGTGGAACAGTTCAAGAAGTGTCTAATCTGAAGCCACTAGTTTGAACTTTCATTTTATGATTAAAACTTTTACTTTATTAATGTTTCATATTCTTCATGTGCCTAAATATAAGTTGTGATCAATAGATTGTAGTAGCAAGTGATGATCATCAAATGTGATAATTTATTATAATTGTTCAATTAATAATATATGTGGAACTTGAGTAGACCCTAAAACCAGTGACATGGAAGGTTCCATATTTCAAATTATACAGGGTAGGTTTCAAGTTTCAAAAAATTATAAATATGTTCTCGCTGGTAGGTTCTAAGTTTCAAGTTGAACTTGTACGGAATTTGGAACTGCTCACCCCTATTAATTGCACCATAGGATTGTTTTCCTTCTTTAGCTAAGTAACCGTTCAAGAAACGTATAATATGAAACCATTGGTCTGAGCTTTCATTTTATGACTAAGACTTTTACTTTATTAATGTTTCATATTCTTCATGTGTCTAAATATAAGTTGTGGTCAGTGGATTGTAGTAGCAAGTGATGGTTATTAAAGATGATGATTCATTACAATTGGTCAATTAATAATATAAGTGGAACCTGAGTAGATCCTAGAACTTATGATAGGGTTGGTTTCAAATTCCAAGCTATACAAGGTAGGTTTCAGGTTCTGAAAAATGAGAAACATATTCTCACGAGTAGGTTCTAGGTTTCAAGCTAAATCTTAATGGAATCTGGAACTGCTCACCTCTACTAATTGCACCGTGGGATTGTTTTCCTTCTTTAGCTGAGTAACCATTGAAGAAGTCTCTTTTCGATGGATATTATGAGCAAATAATTGACATTGCAAGCATGCAACTTATTGACATAAGATGAATATACTTTGTTTCATTAGACGGAAAACGACATGCTTATCATTAAACCGCATAAGGAGGAATGTTAATATGGAAAGCCGAAAATTTACCAATCAAAGAGGGAGTGATGAATTATTTTGGCCTGTGAAGTCCTATAAATGGCCACATTTTTCACTGTTCCACCATATTGCATTGATTTTCCAGCGTGCGCCACAAAGGGCAAAGCAACTCGAGCGAGAATGACGAAGGGGAGTGCCAATGCTCGACAAGCTACCTTCTCGAAACCTCGACCGGGGCTATTCAAGAAGGCAAGTGAAGTATATGCTCGTTGCGCCATTGAGATGGCCATTATCGTTCTCTCTCCTAGAGGCAAGCCTTTCTATTTTGGTCACCCTTCTGTGGATGCAGTCCTAGATAGGTTCGAGCATCCAAAGATGGCTTGTATTGATGCTACTCAACAGGCTCAAACTGATAGAGCCCAAGTCCTAGAGAAAATGAACAAACAATATGCCGATGTGCTTGAGCAACTGAAAGTTGGAATGAAAGGAGCTAAAGAGCTGAATGATATTAAGCCCCTGCGATTCGAAAACTTTAGCTTCAACGATTTTATGGTATTCAAGAAATGGCTGGAAGATCTCGAGAAAGCGGTGGAAAAGAGGAGGATGGAGCTCTTGGCCTTAGAGGCTATCAATGCCCCTATCAGGAGCAAAAACGATGATAAATGCTGTGATCCTCGTAAAGCAGAAGTTGGAAATGAGTAGTCAATTCCAGCGGACTTACGGAGAGATTGTTGACTCATCTTAAATTGTATTTGGCATTATTCAGTCAATCCCTCCGTTTCAACAAGAGAGGCCTCTTGATAATAAAGCAGTAAAAATGCTCAATAAAGTAGCAGCTATCTTCTTTTTTCTATATTGTTTCGGTTGAAATTGCTCGTTTTAATTATATTCTTGTGATGGATGTTTTTCAATCGAATAGGAACCTGCACTACAGGAACAAACATATGAGTAATTCCTGAAAATGAAAAAACAGAAAGGCAGAGCAAACATAAACCCCTGCCTTCCTCGTGAGATGTAACACCAGTATCCCTAAGGGTGTGCAAAACGGATCACTCGGATCCAACCGAACCGGCCAATTTTATCTTGTTCCCGGAGTGTCGGTCCAATTCCCAGTTCCTAAAAGTGGAACCGGTGTCCGAACGGTCCGATTTTCAATTTCAAAAGGAACTGGACTGAACCGAACTGAACCAACCCAACCAAACTGATTAAATATACTTTATTTATTTATTTATTTATTATTTATATAGCTCACTTGGCTAACTCAAGGTGCTAGGGGTAGTTAAAAGTCAAAATGGTGCGGAAAAAGCACAGGCCTTTGATAATAAAATAAACAGAAAAGGAAATAAATCGGATATTGAATTTATGTGATCCGGTCGGTGTGACCTACCCATGGGGAGAGTAGTACAGGATTCTAATGTAGACCAAGCATACAAAGGAAATTACAATCGCAGTCGAGTTACTCAAACAACTTTCAGATACCAATTACACTCAATAACTTACAACATTTAGCCTTACAATTTCTTTCAAAACTAGAATCACAAATCTTGCACAAGATTTATTAGCATCAAAACACTCATAATTTCTTCAAGATGTAATTCACAAGCATGCCATACAAATAATTGTTACGGTCTGCTCCCTAAATGGCAAAAACCAAAACCCACCTCTTATACATAAAATAGTAGGATGCAACATAGGAAACCCTTTAGCAGACTCAAATTAGGAATCCAACTTATTGTTACTTCATATATTCAGTCAACTTAAAGTCCAATCAAGACTTTCCTAATTTAGGTGGCAAGTCCTATTGAGATTTGGAATTTCTACTTGGATTGGGTTTCTTTATGACTTCAAATTAGAGACATGTTCTCAACACATATTGTGATCAAGTCAGACAAAATCGGAAAACCAGCTTTTGTTCACTAGACTCTAGTTACCTCCGCGGTCATTCAAAGGAAGGACATTGTCGGTTGACACTAATTCACGGCGAATCACTTCCTTATTATCTAGCTAGCGAGTAACGATGAAAAGGATTCGGACCTAAGACCCACACTTCTTGAGACACAAAGCCTAATTACTTTACCAACTCAGCCAAACTCCTTCGGTTCACACACATTGAATAAATCAACAATATTTCTAAGGGCCAGATGGGAATTTATCAAAATGCGAAATTTAATTTGCAGTCATATCTTAATTCATTCAGAGCTGCATCGGTATGCTTAAGTTTAACTCAAAACAATTTGGTCCATTTTCTCTTTTCGGCTGGGAATAGGATTAAGATTAACTCAACTGAAAATAATGGAAAAGGCAATGGGCCATCAATGCGAATGGGTCTTTCTTTATGAAGCGTTAGAAAAGTCGTTGAATGCAGTTGTCCATTCTGACGAATCTGTGGATCCTTCTATTGGGGGACAAAGTAAATTGCTGAGAACTGGCCCAAGTTTTCCTTCTTCTCTTTTCAAGTGGGCATTCACACAAGGCTTAGAGAAAATTGTCATATAAATGTGAAAACCATCACTTCCATACAAAAGGTTCCCAAAAGCATCAACACAAAAGAAACAAATTCACAATAGAATTTGAATGCAAGAATGAAGCAGGTCACAATCCCATGAGATATAGTTAAAAAAAAATTGAAAGCTCTATTTCATATGTGTAAAAAATTTTCAAAACCGTCATGAATCTAAGCTATATTCTAGTCGAACACATTTGAAAAATGTGCCTTGTATTGGGAGAATATCTGGATTGACTTGGTCTGTGTAGGCCAACATGATCATCACCATTAAATATGTAAGCCGTACAAGGGGACTTACATGATCAATTGCTATGATGATTTTGGTATTTCCAACTCACTCTTTGATGCCCTTGATGAATCAACAAGCGCGCATCATAGATGCGCATTCTAACAGCTATAAAAAGTACGAAGAATGAAGAAGTGCTGAGTCGATAGAATTCAAGTATAGTTTTGATCATTCAATTTGGTCAACTTCTACTTCATTTGTAAATGCAAGAACAATTTGAGTGTGTTTGTTTTAATAAAAGAGCTTTTTGCAAATTAACTTTCTAGACTTTTACGTGTTTGGTTCTTTAAAAATAGTAATCAATAAACACGATTACGGCAAAAAAAACACCAATACTTTAAATTAGGAAAATAAATTTTTATTTTTTAATAGAGAAATATTTTCCAAAGTATAACAATCATAGCAAAATAAAGCTTACACTTAAGATAAAAATCATTTTCCCACTAATGACGAGCATTGCCAGCCCCAGATAGTTTTTAAAATTAAATTAAGGGTTAATATCACCAAAAATCCCAAATCAGTATGCCTGTGATAAATTATCCTAAATTAATTTTTTGATAACTAAAAACCCTAAACTGGTATATCTGTAATAAATTTACCCTCCATCGGTTTCCGTTAAATTTTACCATCAAATTACTGAGTTAAATAGCACGTGGCGGTTCACGAGTGCATCAGTTTGGGATTTTACTCTCCATTTATTACAGGTGTACCAGTTTATTATTTTTCATGATATTGATCCAATTTAACAAAGGATAAATTTGTCACAAATGTATTGGTTTAGAATTTTTTATGGTCAAAAAATTAGTTTGGATCAAATTTGTCACAAGTGTACCAGTTTGAGATTTTTAATGGTCAAAAAATTAGTTTGGGATAAATTTTTACAAATGTACCTATTTGGGGTTTTCGTGGTATTAACCCTTAAGTTAAATAATCTGATAAACAAAAATATATATATTAAGTATTCTTATTTTCTATTAGTAAAAGTGATACAACACCTATTTTAGAAAAACTAATGAGTAACACCCATTTAATTAAACACAAAGGACCTACAAGTACATCTTCACATAATGTGAACAAAAATTACAAGTAGAAGCACCCTAATAACAATTATACACATATTACACCACAATAATGTTTAATAAATTCGGTGTCTTCGACGCCATGTTCCTCACCATGATTTAGATGATGAATTGTAGTTGTTGTCCTCTTGTTCACGTTGGGCACGGTCCGCTGTAGTCAATTTTTGCAATGACCAATTATGTCCGTAGACAACCATTTTGTACATTTTGTGTAGTCAAGCTGCACGTATTGCCGTCCATGATTTATTGACTAGCACTGAACTTTGACCCTGACGGTACCGTAGGAGGATAGTAAGTCACGAGCCATGTTAAAAAGATTCAGAAAACTTCGTTGTAAGAAAGTCGATTTCATAGTTGCCCAACTCTATCGATGTCTTTGAAGTAGCTTGTTGTCATGTATTTACTCATTGATAGATGAATACAACTCGCTCAGTCCCAGAACTTATGTTGGATTTTGGTATTTTTGAGGTTTTGGTGGGATGTTTTGCAACGGATAATATAGTGTAAGAGCGAGGAAATGGCACAACCAATTCCATCAGCACCTCTCTTCCTCCTCGTCTCCTCCTCCCTCTTCTCCAAATCCAAACTTTCCCTTGAACGCTACTCGAAATACTGCCCGCAATCTGTTCGCATTGTCTAGCGGACTGTCGCCGACCACCAAGCTGCCGAGCCCAACACCGCCTCCGTCACGCTCCGCCTCTTCTTTCACGCTGCCTCATCGCTGGCTGCTACGCCTCCATCCTCCTCTCTTCCACCAACCCCTCCGAGCCCGCTGAGTGCAATGCTGACAAGAACCTCTCCCTCTGTGAGGAGGCCTTCAGCGTCGTTGCCTCCGCAAAAGCTGCCCTTCTGCTGACGAGGTTTAACTTGTACTAACCTCAAAGTTGAGGAGGGTAAAATTAAATTTTTGCAGACTTCTAATTGCACCGTTGAGGAAGTCTGTTCTGGATTCTTATCCATGTATATAATTAACTAGGAATTGACAATACAAGAATGCCAACTTATTGACAAGCTAAGATGACTATACTTTAACCACCCATCCTTTCTACTTGGGAAGGTAAAGGTGGGAAGTTCGATTTCCCACCTTCTCAAAGGGGCTAGAGGTGAGGATGTGTAATTTCATGTGTGGGTTTCAACTCACATGCCCTGCAAGAGGCAGGACAAAAGTTTGAGAGTGAGTTGAAAGTTAGAGTAAGACAGAAAAAAAAAAAAAAAAGATGATTATACTTTGGTTCATTAAATGGAAAACAACCCGGTTATCATTAAACCTCTTAAAATACATGTTAATATATGGAAAGTCAAACAAGAATTATCAATCAAGACGCAATGATGCATTATTTTGGCATGTGAAATCTTATAAATGGTCACATTTATTCACTGTTCCATTATACCATAATTTACAGGGAAAATTTCAATCAGTATCCAAAGTGAGGTCATTTTCTCAAAATGGGTCCAAAGTGAACATAATATCAAATAAGTACCTGAAGTGCCCAATCAGTTTCAAATAGAGTTCGAAGTGCCCAATTAGTCTCAGGTAAGGGCCTAGGTTCACTGGCTAGTCAAATGTTCATCTGCAGGCGAGCACGTTACTGTTCCGACGACCGGAACAAGAGCAGTTTCGTCTTTTTTTTTTGTTTTTTTGTTTTTTTCTTTTCCTTTTCCTTTTATGTTTTTTTATCCTCTCTTCCCTACGCCGGCCATAGCCGGGGCTGGCGGAGGTCGCTTGTCTCAGGTGGAGGCTACAAGGGCCGCCCTCACCGGTGTCGAGCGAGGGCCGTCCTCACCTGGGTTGGCAAGGGCCGCCCTCACCCGCCGGATCGGGCAAGGACAACCCTCGCCGGCGTCGGGCGAGGGTGACCCTCGCTAGATCCGGCGAGGGCGACCCTCGACTGGGCTGAGCGGGTGAGGGCACTGACAAGGGTAGCCTTCGCTTGAGGCCGGCGACCTCCGTAGGACCCAGCTTTGGCCAGCGGAGGAAAGAGAGGAAAAAAATAGAAAAGGAAAAGAAGAAAGAAAAAGACGAAACTGTCCTTGTTCCAATCGTCAGAACAGTAACGTGCTCGCCAGCCGGTGAGCGTTTGACTGACCGGCGAACCAGGCCCTTATTTAAAACTAATTGGGCACTTCAGATCCTTATTTGAGACTGATTGAACATTTCAAGCCCTTATTTGACACTATATTTACTCGGGGTCCTTTTTTGAGAAAAAGACCTTACTTGTGATCCTTAATTGAAAATTTCCCTAATTTGTATTGATTTTCCGGCATGCGGGCAGAACAACTTGAGCAAGAACGATAGTGGGGGGTGCCACCGCTCCACAAGTTACCTTCTCGAAACATCGACTAGGACTATTCAAAAAGGCAAGTGATGTTTGTGCTCTTTGAGCTGTGGAGATGGGAATTATCGTTCTCTCCTAGCGGAAAAGCCGTTCTATTTTGGTCCCTCTTCCGTGGATGCAATCCTAGATAGGTTTGAGCATCCTAAGAGGGCTTGTAGTGATGCTACTCAACAGGCTCAAACTGATGGAAACCAACTCCGAGATGAAGTGAACAAATAATATGCAGATCTGCTCAAGCAACTGAAAGTTAGAAAGAAACGAGCTAAAGAGCTTAATGACATGAAGCCCCTGCAATTCGAAAACCTCAGCTTCAACGAGTTTATGGTACTGAAGAAATGGCTGGGAGATCTCAAGAAAGCGGTAAAGAAGAGAAGGATGGAGCTCTTGGCCTTAGAGGCTTCAAGTTCAACTCCATGCCCGAGAGCTGTTGATGCCACTATCATTAGTCAAGCCTATGATAAATGCTGTGATCCCCGTAAAGCAGAAGTTGGGAAATGAGTAATCAATTCCAGCGGAATTAGGGGAGAGATTGTTGAGTCATCTTAAATTGTAATTGGCATGACTCAGTCAATCTCTCCGCTTCAACATGAGAGGCGTCCTCATAATAAAGCTATGAAAAAGCTCAAACAGAAATCTTCTTTTTTCCTATGTCGTTTTGGTTGAAATTTCCTGTTTTCATTATAGTCTTAGTGACAGATCTTTTTTCGACCGCTTAAGAACCAGCACCAGAGGAACCAACAAATGAGTAATTCCTCAAGAGGAAAATACAGAAAGGCAGAGCAAACATAAACTTTTGCCTTCGGAATCAAATTTTTTAACTCATGATGACCAATGGTCCTATGAGAATCCAAATCGATTGAAGCAAAGCAAAATCAACACAATGAGCAAAACCAGCACATTATTGCTCTTATGATCACCATAATTTACATTCAAATTACCCAGTTTGTTCATTTATCATGCGAATACTAGGGTACCTGATTTATACCGGTGATACTCTCCGTCCTTCATGAAACGAGCAAGGTCTGAGTTGTGAGAAGCTCCCATCATTTGCTTCCCCAACATGTCCTCGTACTCCCTCCACCATTGCATGTAGCTGCTGCTATCCAAGAAAATATCAGGAGAAACAGCATAGTTCTTGAGCAAACCCATGACATACTCCTCGAACCTGACCAAGTTTCCTATTTCTGCGCTGTTCAATCCTCCGCTGTTCAAAAACCTGCACGATATTCGTGCCTCCTCCACGTGTGCCCAGAAGCATGAATCGTCCGTGATGCTCACCATATTCTTCTTCATTTTTGAATTGCTATTCGCAGACTGTTTCTGATGTTCATCCAGCCACTGTTCCAATAGCCTAAAGTGCTTGGATCTCCCTTGAGATATGTACCCTCTTTTGCCCCATTTATAGTAGTCGGCTATGCGGAGTGGCTCGACCATCCTGCGGTAATTTGTCCCTCCGAAGAGCCAGCGGGTCCGCAATGGTGCTCCCTCTCTCTGAGGCCTCTCCTCCGCATCTTTTACCACGCGTTCCCAGTAAGTCATGAGCGATTTTACGAACTTAACGGCTGTATGGTCACGCCTATTCATTTTGTATTTGAAGCAGTCATAGTAACCAGAACCCTGGCCATCGTTTTCACATTTCTTCTTGTACCATTCCAAATTAGCCAGGCACACTTTCATTTCATTCAAACTCTTTGCAGGATCAAATACTTGATTCTTTTGCTCTAGGACATCTTTTTCCAACTGGACTATCTCCCTCAACAGAGCATCAATATCCATATTCTGCGGTTGCCATGCCAATGAGAGTTGGTAAATGAACTTCCAAAGGGTAAAAGGAAAGCATTCATAGCAAGGGACTATTTAAGTGGAGCAAATTTTCCGGGTTAAGTATGTGAAGCTAAAAGCAGGGATACGGTTCTTTTTGGTTTATGCGGCAAAGCACAATCATCCTTCTGGTTTCAACTAGAGCAATTGTGAAATCCCCTCCTGACATGTATTCAGAACACGCGCAAAAGAAGGTACAATAGATAGTTACCTGATTTTGCATAAGGCCAATTGCTGCAACTTGCACAGTTATCCCAACTTTAAATGAATCGGTATCAGACACACTAAATGCAGAATGGTTCTTGCAAATCGATTGCCATTCAAGACAGTTAATGATGCCCTTATAATGGAAAGCTTGGGCACTTTCGGAGCTCCTGGGGGCAAGCAACTTAATTATGGATTTAGGGTCTTCGAAACATGCACCACCCGATTCAGAACACAAAAGAAATGTACCAAAAGGCTTGTATGGACTCTGCTCCATGGTCAACGGGTGAAAGAGTTTCGGGAAAGAGTCATCCTTATGAGCCACATGCAAGAAGCAAGTACTCCCGGTTGAATATTGTGATATGGCTTGTTGGAAGCCTCCGTCCCCAATGAGGGGCGAACCGAATGTGATGCAAAGTGGACACTTTGTGGTTGCTAAATCGAGCGTGCGTAGGAGCCATAACGTGAAAAGAGAGGCAATGGATCCACCCAAACAATCTCCTGTTATAATGTGTGGAATAGACTTGGAGGAAGTTGCTACCTGCATCAAAGCAGGATGAGCATCGACAAACACTAGTCTATGGGGGCCAATCAGATTTTCTTACTTGCACATGCGTCCCGAAGTCAGTTTTGCAAACATAATCACACTATTTCCATTTTGATATTATTGGGAAAAACAAGTCATTGAACAATAAAATAAATGGAATCGGACACAGAAATTAGTCAGTTTTGCAAAAAAAAAAAAAAAAAAATCACACTATTTCCATTTTGATATTATTGGGAAAAACAAGTCATTGAACAATAAAATAAATGGAATCGGACACAGAAATTACAACCACTCTTGAGTTACTCAAACACTCTCACTGTTTCCCAATTGCCGATTACACTCAATAATTCATACAGAATTTAGACCTCACAATTCCTCATGATACAATATATCAATCTCATAAAGGAATTCACAAATTTAACCACAAGATTTATTGGTTTCAAAACACTCGTAATTTCTTCATGACTTAATTTACGAGCATGCCGCACAATTAATTGTTACAGCTAAAAGCTCAAGCAAAAAAACAAAACCCCATCTTTTATATATGTATATATAATACTTGGATCCAAAATAGGAAACCCCTTTTAGCATACTCAAATTAGGAGATCTAGTCAGACAAAATATAACTTTAACACAGATTTACCGTTATTCGGTCAACCAAAAGTCCTCTCAGGACTTTCCTAATTTACATCAAAAGTCCAATTTAGAATTTCTACTTGGATCGGGTCGTTCAAATTATAAGTACTCTCAACAGATATTGTGGTCAGGTTAGACAAAATGTCGAACCAACTTTTACACACCACACTCAAGTTCACCTCCACAGTCAGTCAAAGGAAGGACATTGACAATTGACACTAGGATTAGGGAATTCATGGCGACTCACTTCCTTATTCTCTAGTGGTATGCTTAAGATTAACTGGAAACGTTGGAAAAGGCAATGGGCCATCAATACTAGAGGAACTGTTCAGACAATTAACTGATTGCTCTTCATCAGCCATTTTGCCATATGATGCAATTCACACTGAAAGAAGCAAATGATCCACTTTTCAATCAAACAAAGCTAATGTTATGTGAAGAAACAGCTCAAGATGATCATCAGTGAAGCAATTATTAGAGCATATGTATGTATGCATAGCAGGAACCCACTTCAATAACACCTAATTCCTAGATCTGACACCAACTTGTTATGATCTCAAGCAGTGACTAAGCGAAGCTCATTGACATTCAAAATTAGTAACTTGGGCTCATAAATCACTCGTAAAGAAAACGAAAAATAAAAGGGTATTACCTGAGCTTTCAGGGAAGAGAGCTTCTTTTGGAGAGAGTTGAACAGAGAAATCGCAGCTTTGTTTATGGCAAAAGACGGGTTCCCCTCGGAGCAGAGAAACTTAAACTCAGACGCCTCAGATGAAGAAGAAGGGACCAAACCGCTCTCTCTTTGGAGATAACTGGTAGCAACTGGTGGGGTCACCAAAGCAATGATTTTGTATTCCGGGTGTTCAAATTCTTGAATCTTCACGGCGTCAGAAGACGGTGGGCTCTGGTGATTGCGGTCAAACTGGGACTGGAGCTCAGAGATTGCAGCCCATGAATTGGAAAGAATACCGGAGGACACGGCCAAGTTCGCCAAATCGAGTCCGTTGCTGAATCTGCAAAAGAGCAAAAAAAATCAAGAACAAGAGACCCACTGTGAGGAGCAAGGAAAAACAACGCGCCCTTTGGGAAGCGAAGCGGGTCAACTGATCGCCAAAAGGCGCACTTTCTTCGCGGATTTCGAAGCTGGGTCTCGTTCGATTTCGATTTTCAGAACAAAACTATGTAGTCGAGGAAGATTAAAAAGCAGCCCTTTCTTCTGCTCCAGCACGTACAGAGGTTTAGCGGCTTGAGCAGGGTCCATTGCCGGAGCTTCGATACTGGGCTGTCGTTCTTCCGGAACCGGCGAGTGGATGCCGGTTGAGTTGCGCCTTTTCGGGTTTGGAGAGTTGAAACAGTCGGAAGCAGATGGCCGTTTGCTCGATAAATTCCCCATCGACAACCCCAACCGGACGACTTATTGATCTCGAGACGGGGGCTCTGAATCTCGCTTTGTTTGGACTTTTCTTTTTCGATTCACGGCGTACCGAATTCTTTCGTAAATGCCAAAAGCTGTTCTTTGCTTCTTTCTTCGGGGCCACCCAGTCAACCGATGGAAATAACCGCGGGTATAAACTCCAGTACATTAACGCGGGAATTTAAAGTTTTTTTATTTGAACCGGGTGGGCCAGGGGACAGGTCTATGCTTTGCGTACCTTGATCTCTTCTTGCTTCGTAACAAGTTGCGTTTTCTAGGATGCTGCTATAAAAGTTTCACGTGCCTTTCTTTGTCCGGCCGCCACCTTGTCGTCCGAGAGGAAGTTGCTTTGAAAAGTCGTTGGCAAGTAACGACTTCCTCGGTTCAAGTCTGTACGGCGAAGGTTGCCTTTATTCCCTTTTGCCAGGACTTCTCGATTAAGGAATTGAGTTAGGCCGAACTCGAGTCTGACTGAGTCGGACACGGCTTCAGAACTCGAGTCGAGCCCGGCTGTTTGGATTCAGATGCTGCTCGATATTCGATTCGAGCTCGACCGAGTCCGTGACTTCGGTCTCGGCTCGATTCCGTGAAGTGTTCTTCTGAGCTTGAGCCGATCACTCGTCGATAACAACAGTAAGCTTTCCTTCAAGTCAAAGTTCAAACTCGAGACGCGACATTACAATAAAAAACAAATATCATGCCGAAACAAATGTTTGAATTATGCTATCCAATCAGCCTCACGAGTCAATCGGGCGGAGTCGTTTTCACGTTCGAGCTCGATCCCATCCAATATCCGTGCGAAAAGAGAAGGTGTTTCTCTAACTGGTCGTGCACTACCTTGTGGACCATAGATGGAATGGAAACGTCACGGTCAGTTGCGTCACGCTGTCCAAGTCATAATATAATCGGATCTTTCTTCATGAAGCGTTAATAACGCATTGACAATTCCATAATGTACGAACGGGCCTTTCTTTATGACGCGTTAGGAAAAGTCGTTGAGTCGCACTCCGTCCATCTGTGGATCCTTCTATCGCGGGGACAAAGAAAACTGTTGAGAACTAGCCCAAGGCTTCTTTATTCTCAAGTAGGCAATGTAGACACAAGGACTTGGAGAGAACTGTCGCATAGATGTGAAAAGCATCTCTTCCATATAAAAAGTGTCCCGCAGCAGCATAAACAGAAAATAAACTAATTCATGATGGAAGTTGAACACAAGAACAAAGCAGATCATGCTCCCACGAGGTCTGAGTTAGAAAGTAGGCTCTATGTTGCCGGGTGAAAAATTGTCAAAACTGTCGTGTATAGGTCAATCGATACGATGAAAGCAAGTGCAGCGAGGCGTTCACATATGGTAGCCTCCGTGATTGGACTTCGCCATTTGGCTCCATATTACCTGCCACGTGATCTTGGCCTCGAAGCAAAGAACCAAAAAGAATTGAAGCATGTCCCTGAGATCCTACCGTCATATAAAACTGGCAACTGATCTCGAGGCTCCGGTCCAACTTCAAGGGATCACCGTACTTTACGAGATGATGGACGATCTGATCTAGTTCTGATGTCCTTTGTGTATATATCGGTGAGAGCGAAAAGTAACAGTACAAACACGACTTGAGCGCTCACGATCCCAAAATGACTGATGCTGTTACCAATTTCCATCCAGCTTCCAGTATTGCGGACCTGATATTAAATACAAGCGACAGCAAGTTAGGTTGGCAGAATAAAAACTACAGTTAGAAACTAGTTCTGCGAGCAAGCTAGACAATGGAAGCCGATAAAGTTATAGGGAGGAGAAGTACAGCAAGAATATGGTTACCAGAAAGAAAAAGTGGATGGTCATCACATCTGAAAATAATATAACAAGGAAATAACATCCTGATCGTGGAACTCGAATCAGTTTGGCTATTGCACTAAAAGTACATCTGCATTTACAAAAGACAGATTATCATCAGATAAGTAGATAGGCGGTTACAACCTATATCACATCAAAAGCTACCAAGTTTCAACCTATTAAGAGAATAGTTCTATTAGCATAAAGGTAAATGGCACACAATCAACCAATGAGAAAAGATCATCTCACTAGGGAGAAGTAAAGAAGACCCTTGCTCAGTGACCTTCAACAGGCATATGTTCGAACAATCATTTTAACTTACCAATGATTCACGTGTAAAAAAAGTTGTGCAGCATATGGCATCTAGGCCAAAGGTTGACCACGAGAACTAAAGTTGCAACTAGACATGTGGTGCAGCTCGCTGCTTTTGCTGTATAGCATTCTTAGGAGATCCCAGAATTCAGAATACCAACTTGTATTAATTAATAATCCATATCACCCTGATAAAACCAGAAATGTAAGCACTCACAAATCTCTGGTTTACGATAGTCCATAAAGTGAGACTTCAATATCCTTTAATTTTAAGCCTTTCCAGACTATCGATATGTATTAAATTTGTGGAGACGTGGCAGCTCTGCTAGATCTTGGTCCACATATACAGATTGCACAAGAAAGATACTAACGGTGGTTTTAGTTGTAACACATATAAAGATGTCCACAGTAGTTAACCTCCCCAAGAATAGTATGAACAAGACAGAAGGCTCGTCCCTTAAAGATTGATTTAAAGATAACAGGGTCTTCTCATAAACATATTTCACTAAAAGCTTTGAACAAATAAGATGAGCTACATTCTCTATGGGCTACAAGCTGTTAAAAGAAGGAAAGAAAGAAAATCTCTCACAGAGAAAACAAAAAAAATAACTATTAGATAATTAACCAAAAATCATATCCCAAAAAGAAAACAAAAAATCGGGTGATCGAGGAACAACCGTTCATTGTAACCAGTAGCAATCGACATTTTTTTTTAATTTTCAATGGACAGCCATCTTTTGATCTGCCAATATACTTGCTATCATGGGAGAAAGTAAGAACTTACATGACAAGCATGAATGGTATGAACAACTTGAAGATAAGTAGGGCTGCCATTAGAAAAGGCTGCAATAACAGTAACACACATCAACTTAGCGGAAGCTTTGTTTTTAAATGGAAAGAAGTTGTCACTGATAGGGGTTACTTACACTGAAAACAGTTATAAATCGGTACACAGACGAAATTTCAAAGCTTGCAATGCTCGCAAAATTCCCTGTCCCGAAAAAGGCAACATTGAAGAGTACCATCTGAAAAACACAGACATTACTCCTATTATTTGATTAGAGAAAGGAATTTGAGGAGATATGAAATGACATAGGAAAGCACCCAATTCTACAAGTTTTTGCACTCTAAAAACATTTAACATCAGCATCATTTACATGAGGACCATATTGATAAGAAAAAACAGATAGTGAGCCCATATGATGACTTTATGTTCACATTTTCCCCAAGCATGTTTATTAAATCTATTTAATGCTCTCACTTAGCTGAAGAAATTCTCTGTTGAAAAAGTCTAACAATTAATCAATTAGGATACGACTGTGTCAATCATAAACAACACATGCATAAGCCATCTTTTCTCCATATGATATGCATATTTTTTCTTAAAAAGATAAAGAGAGATTAAGTGACTCAAATTATTTCAAGGGCAAGATGGAGAGAGGAGAATGAACTTACAAAAGTTAGAGGAATTCTAACGTCAGAGAGCCGCAAGTATCTATCATCAGTTTCAAGAACCGCATTTTCCACCGTGCTCATATTGGAGACAGTAATCTTCTCAGTTTTACTTAAATAGAGCAGTGTGTTTTCAAAAAGTAACCACGCCATAAGTGCAAGAGCAAGTGCTCCATAGAAGACAGCTTCGTATCTACCATGTTCCATATAAAGGGAAAAGAGGAAAATACATGAAGCATTGTTCTAACAGGATGAATGTCTTGAAAGTTAGAAAAGCATAGGCAGATGAAAGGTATACAAAAGAGGTTTACCCAATAGATAGAAGAAGGAAAGGGGGAGCAAAACCAAGAAATATAGAAGTCAACCGAGATAAGAGGGCATTTTCTGAAAACAGAGGAAGAATCATAGAAGAACCTACAATAGAGAGAACACCACATGATTAGAGATAAAGAGAGTTAAAATGCACAAAATAATAGCAGTAGAGCATAGATTAATTTGCACAAATAATAGACTAGGAACCTAAATATAAATCTAGTAAAAATAACGCAAAATCATGCGGCAAATGAAACATAATAATTTGAGTTCCGTTAATAAGTTGGCTATGCTATGTCGCAACACATCTAATTTCAGGGAACACTAGTTGCAATCCAATGTATTGATCATGGACCCAATTTAAACACATGTTAATCCTCCTCAAAGGCCTCTTCTATCTATAAAAGGATCCTCAAGCACCAGCCAATGCAATGAGTCAGTATGTCTAGTTCACTTCTGACTTTGGCACATCTGTAGCACCAGTACCCAGTTGACCAGGTTATGATTTGTAAACAAGTGACTCTCCCTCAGATGGAGATTATAATCAGAGAAAAATGACATTCCAAAAATAGATAAATAGGTATACCAGTAAAGATAATGAAAATGGAAATCTCTTTAATCTTCAAAATTAGCTGCACGACGGAGAAAAAAGTTTGAGTAAATGGCAAGAAGGGGCCACAGCATACCAGCAATGAGCCAATTCAGGAGCTGGTGAAATATATGTAGTTCTTGGTTCCGCATTCTGTGAGATGTCGAGAGTGATACCATCATTGAGGACAACCCCACCAATAGTACCTATCGGATGAGGCAAAAGAGCTGATCTTAGTGAAAGAATGGTAAGAAAATCATCCCGTGAAAACTGATGAAATTTCCCAAGAGAAGGTAGATATAACAACATGCACCTGCAAGAGGAAGAGCATGGAGAACTTTGACTTTTTCATGTCACCACTACAGATACTTGACCAATACTTACTGCCTTCAGCATGCTTGTCTAGCCACCTTGCAGTTACTCCTATTACAGTGATCACAGCTCCACTAGATATCCTATACAAAATAGTCATAATGCCCAGCATAGGAACAAAATCAGCTGAAGCTAATGCAAAAGAAAGTTAAGGTCAACCGAGGATGACAAGTATATACAGGTGGAGGACTCTTTTTTCACTCTTTCCATGGAGAAATTTGGGTTCTTCATGTCAATGGTTTTTACAACTTAATATCAGCAACTAGTCATCAGCATAAAGTAGAACAACTACACCAAAGATGACAGAACTTCCATTTTCTTAATTGACAGTGACATGAGTAAGACTTTTTCATGGTAGTTTCAGCATGCAAAAGGAGCCTGATGCTCCAAATACAATATGTGGCCTAAAGAAAGAGTGCTATATTAACATATGCAGTTCTTGATAGTGGTCAGTATCTCAAAGCAGGACCTTCAAGTTAGGGATATCGAAGAAAAAAAGTAGATAGAGAGAATACAAACCCCACCCCCTCCAAAAGAAAAGTAATTGAAAAACAAACTTATAAGCGTGTGAAAGAACAAGTGCAGACTTGCCACTCTTAACTCTCTGAAAAATAAGTCATAGTTTAGTAAAGTGACATACACCAATGGATTATTATCTGGAATTTCAGCTGGCATCAATGTGAATCCAGAAAGGAACCAACAGGCCAAGCAAACGAAAGCTGGTATCTGAGATCTCCATGGAATCAAATAGAACAGATAACAAAAGGCAGTAACCCCCGCAAAAAGGAAACACCATGTATAGAGCTTCCTCTCGGTGAAGCTGTTAACCTGATGGATGAATAAAAAGAAATATTCAGAATTCAAAATTATCTTTTCACCTGGGCCAATGCCAGGAGTTTGCCAGGTTTATCAAATTTACTTTTGCGTCCATACCAGGAATTCGGATATCATGACAGAGACAGCAAGGGTAGCTAGAAGTTTAAGGACATAATTTAACTTCTCTCCGCGTAAGTATCTCCAAAGTGCTTTTAAAAACTGATGCTCGCCAATTATTCGTGTCCAAAGAAACATGGTCATTGCAACATATGCATGATAAAGAGGGGGAGACTGCTCCCAGAATAAAATCATAGACATAAGTCCCATTGCAGCAACTCCACATACAAGTATCTGCCATGACAGGAATTGAATGTCAATAAGAAGAACTTGGGAAATAATTGCAAGAAGCAGAGTTTGTCCCTAAAATGGGAAAATAGATCCATCAGAAGGCCCATCCAAAAAAGAAAGAACTGTTTATCAGATAAAAGGCAACCATATTATATCCAAGAAACATCCAGCTAGAAAGCAAAATGACAAAAACAAATTGACCGGAGTTTATGCCATAGGACTTATCAGCAAAAGAGAAACTTTCCTTACTAGTGAGCACGATAAGAGTTTCTCAAACAACAATGCTCCTATGATAAACCAAGAAAAGGTCAACAGTATATGGTAGAAGCTGCAGGACCATCTGATCACTTAAATCCCTTTTCACTGGTTCTAATGACAACACTTCCACCATGAAGGTTGCCTTGCACAACACCAACCGCAAGCTAAATTACTGGATGTTTCAGTCAGCTTGCAGTTTGCAATGCATAGCTGGGAAAGGATTGTGATTCAGGAACTTAGCTTCTTGACATTTGTTTATGATGCCATGCCAAAATGTGTGCACATCTCATGTCTAGCTCTATAGTCTTCTTTTGTCCCCCTGGTGGATAAGTAACATGGGAGTAGGAAGATAAAAATTGAACTTCAGGCCTTTGGAATCTTGATAAGGGTGGACAACTGCTAGGTAAACCCTTCTTCCTCATGTCTGTATTCTTATTCAATATTAAAATCACAAACAAGGCTTACACATTACTTTTCTGGTGTCTTTTTTCTGCCGCGCTGCTTGCTCCTTTCGGAATAGAACACCCAGCAATGACGTATAAGATTGCAGCACGTGGAGAACAAGATAGACCATCCAACCAATATATCCCAAAGTAATTACAGCCATCAGCATCAGCCAATCATAAGTTTGAAAATAATGAAGGCCTTCAAGAGCCAAACTCCTTAAATCTTCACTTCGCTTCAATGCAGCTTTGTAATCGCTGATGGAGATCAGTTCCTCAATGTGGTCCACAACTGACATGTAGTGCTCTAGTGGTTTGAATGGTTTGAAGAATATTGTATTTGACTGTTTTATATCTGAACTTGTCAAGCCAATAGTCAAAAGAAACTTTGTTGTCTCCTTCTAATCCATGCACACAAATCCGAAACTCAATATGAAAAAAAAAAATCATGACAAGAAAGTTTGCAACATACGGCAGGTCATCTAATGGAAATTTATGTCAAGAGGATCCGCTTAAAATTGTTAAACAATATAGGACATAGACATTATTTACAAGACTTTATCTGACATGCTATACTATTGCCTAAGTGTCGAACGAAAATTATGTGAACAGCAAAACTGGGATTACACGTAAGAAATAGGGTAATTTTTTAAATGAAGACTGCAGTGATTTGAAATTCCAAGTAAGCTTCCTCAAAATTCATATTATCAAGACTAAACCTGACATGAGACTAGGATACGTGATTTTTGGAGGAACTGGTTTAGTATTTGTTTTGCATTGGACAGCACAGCTTCAACTTCCTCTGCCTGCAAACGAATGAAAAGATTTCTTCTTGTTGCATCAGGAGATATCAACATAATTTGCCACACTAAGGAATGAAGATTCCACGTTATCTTTAGATAAGACAAATCATTTAATAAATAAAGTTAATCATACTTGTAACAGAATTCAACATCTATAGATGTTATACTACTTAGAACTCACCGCATTCATATCAATGTATCCAAGAGGCAAATTTCCCACTGAGTTCATAGGACATGGCAAACCAAGAAGAGTTGACTGCCATAAAACAAACAAATAAAATTTATGAAGAATCCACATAGGCTAATAAATTGATTAAATAAAACCAATCTGTTATACCATAAGAGGTGAAATATCAGCTTGGTTGACATCCACTCTTTCAATGCCACTAAGGCCCCACGCTGTAGGTGTTGGCATGTCATGCATATGCTCATCAACAAACTGGCCATGATCAGAGTGGTCACTGACAAAACCTGATTTGGGATATTTAACCCCAGCTCCCCAAACAACAAGGGGTGTGTCAGTGTTGGAGGGATGCCCATCTCCATGACTTCCTATCAGTTACACTCTAATCATATTAGCTTCAGCATCTAAAAGGTACTGGAGAAAAAGAACTAATGAACAAATACTTATGAGTGCCTGGCAGACTCCAAAAGAAAAAGAGCATGATGAGAGTCCTCATTGCCGAACAGCAAAAACATTCTCTCTTATAGAATTGTTTTCTTTCTAGCCTATGAAAGGACTAAAGGTTGGCCAAGGGAGCACCTTATTAATGCTGGGCCACCCAGCAATAAAGCAAAAGGATGGATAGGCTCAAATGAGGCAGCAAGCACCAAACCATTGCTATCCAGTAAGTGATTGAGGTTAAATTCAGTTCAAGTACAATATCAAATCGAAGGTGGCTATAGGGAAAAACTCGGCAGTCTAAAGTTAAATAGCCAAAACTAATGAATACACAATCAATTTAACCAGACTACAACTCTAGCTTTCCATCCAAATCAAGTTTCATATTTTGATTGGACGTTGATAAAGAAATTCTTTGGCCCAATACAAAATTCAATACATATATTAACATGTGAAACTAGAGAAATCCTTGCCATATGTGACCACTTCTACATCCCATTAGATGAACCATAAGATAAATTTGCTGTTTGGCACACATGACTATAAGGGGAAAAGCTGAACATGGATTCTTTGGTAGTGGACACAGATTTGCCAATTGCAACCATCCAAAAAACCCTAGTGATAACTTGCTGTACATCATCTAATGGAGGCAAGTTTGATCATCAGGAAATGCAAGGACAAAAGCCAGGAATTGACTCGAGATAACTGGGCCGCAGAAATGCACACCCTAATTCTAGGAAAAGGATTGCCACGAGAATAAATTTTCCGAACAACTTTGCATGTTTATTACGCAATTCACCTCAGTAACTTTTTCCAGAAATGAAAAAAAGAAAAACGTGTCATATCAAACCTTTGTCGCTCATTCCGTGATCAGCTGTAAAAACATATGCAGTGCGATTATCCTTGTAATAACCTTCAACGATATCAAAAACACGTTTGGCAATGTGATCAACGACCTTAACATTGTTGAGATAGATGGACGAGAAGGGTCGATGAGCATGTCCATTTGAGTCACAGCCTAGTAGATGGAGAAAGACAACCAGATTATCCTGTTGAAGTGCTTCTCTCAAGTCCTCGTCAGTAAAAGACCTGTTCAAGAGGCTTTGAAATTGGTCAAAAGACCACTCATCCAAAAAGGATGCATCTGCAACAGCAAAAGCAAATCATAAAGATATGAGGTAAAGAAAAAAAACACAAATACACCCTGACAGGAAATGGAGAGGAGTGATAAACAAAATAATTGAGTCTATATCAACACTGACGAGCCATTTAGGTGTGAATTAAAGCAATATTAACGCCTGAGGTGGCCGTGTGTAGAAATTGTAATGAGCACTAGTTTCAGAATTAGAGGAATTCCCAGAACAACAAGCACAAGTAATTTTAGATAAGGCACGCAAGGCTCACTGAATCAACTGATAAAACATCCAGATGCATTTAAGTAAATAAAATAAAATCTAAGTTACAGACAAAGTAAAGAGTAAAAACATGCCATAAGAATACTTTCTGAGATTACTCTTCTATGCATGTCTTACGTTTGATCGAGAGAGAGAGAGAGAGAGAGAGAGAGAGAGAGAGAGGTACTCAGGTAATCACTCATAGGCTGTAGGCTTGTACCAGACGAAAAATTACCATGGGAAGAACTAACTATGAAACATGAGTAGACAATGAGCAAAATTTAATTTTTGAGGTATCACAAGAGATGGCAGTTTTTCTTAATCTCTATGCAAATTACCAAATTCACATCAAACAGATTTTGAGTTCAACAGGGTGAGCATATACCAGTTGCGAAGTCTTCAAACTCATGCGGGTAGCTGTTCCAAGTGCTATGTGGCAAGGCACCACAGAATATAGGAACTATGTCTGGGCTACCAAAGGCATAGGTATGTTTGCTTCTATTAAAAACCGAGTCAAATTCAACAGGATTAGCTTTCCATCCTGCAAAAGGGATGTCACCCATTAGTGAAGAGTCACACCACATCAAGCACTCGTTAGCCGATAGGAGTCTAAGTTGGAGATGTTACAATGCAACCGAAAAGTGTGATAAAATAGACAAATAGCTGACCTTTTGTCACAGCACTGGGATCCTCATAAAACCCAGCTATAATAGCAACATGTCCAGGCCTCGATTCTGTAGGAGGACGAGCGTGTGACACTCCCCAGCGACCTCTTTCCTTAATTATACTTCTCAAGAAAGGTGCTCTAAAGTTTCCTTCCGAATCCGGCTCATAAAATTTATCCGCACGCAATCCATCCGCTGCAAATTTAAATTTTCACCTGTGTCACAGAGTAACTTCTTGCTAGAAGTAACGGGCTCAGAGAAAGCTTAATAACCAACTTTGAAGCAATCACAAAATGTTCAAGACAAAGTGTCCTCCACGACAATCACATAGACAGACAAACTAATAAAGATATCCCAAACTTTAACTTCAACACAGTGAAAAGTTAAAAACCTACAAGGGAAGCAACAAACCTGCCCGCTTTCAAGTTTACAATCCTCAGCCCAATTCTTTCACTTGAAACCAAACAAACGCAGCACAGGCAACGCAGTTTCCGTAGCTAGAGTTACATTGAGCTAAGAAACAGCAAGACCTCACACCCAGAAGCCAAAAATGCAAACTTGAGGTCGAATTTAAAAGCAAAAACCCCAGACAGGTGGTGGGCGCGACGACATACCGACGAGGAGAACGAGGCGCTTGGCGGGTGCGGGGAAGCGAGGAGCCACGGGATCCATGCCGTGGACAATGGGAGTCTTGAAGTAGATGTCGAATATGCTGAGCATGTACACGGCGTGAAGGGCCACGCCCAGGACCACGAGCCATCCCTCTCGCCTCTTCAGCCACCTCCGCCTCCTGCTGACGCCTTCCCTGGCCCGGGCGTCGCCCACCCCCAAGATCCCATCCTCGACCCCCATTGATCCTGTGCTTTCTTCGCGCGATCTGCAACTAGGATTCGTGGCTTCGGATTGCTGCTATCGTTCGGGCTGGATCGGAAGCAGAGCTCAAAGGTAAGCGCTTGGGCTCTGTCCGGTTCAAGCACTCGTACGGAACGTATACACGAGCCGCGACAGGGTGGTCACCGGGAGAAAAGGGCTGGTCGAAACAAGGAAGTTGGTACCTTGGAAAGGGAAGGCATTTTGTTGAGCTGCTGAGGAAAATATAATTATCAGCTGGGGATGTTTGGTTTGGCATGAGCTAATCAGAAAATCTTTTTTCGAATTTGTTGTAAAAAGAAAAAAAAAAGTTTCACATCTTATTAGTTATCTTTTGAAAACTTCAATGCACTAAAAAAAAATCATATCGTCCGATCTAGACAGCCGGTTTGAGTTTAACCCTGCAAAATCTACCAATTTATCTAGAACAAGGAATAATATTTCGAGAGCCATAGTCCATATCCCTTTTCTTGATTTCGAGGGGAGCTCCTTATGATCTAATAAAAAGGAATGTAATTGATCGATTTGTAAAGCAAAATTGACATGTCGCAGATATTTTTGCTCAAATCTACATCCCCGCTTTCCTCCTTTTCTAATTACATAGCGAATATGTTCCTATCATATATTTCATATTTGGAACAGCAGTCAGATGTTTGAATTTAAGATAACCTAAGCTCATGTTGGTAAAAACTCTTTTTATTTCAAAGTGAATAGAGTTTAAAATATATCCTCAAAACAATCAAACAAACAAACAAAAATTTACAATTTTCAATGCTATTTCAAGAAATTGGGCTTCTGTTGCATTTACTTTTACTCGTACAGCTTAGTGCAAGTTTGAAATGGCATTTCAAGTACTTCTCAAAACGTAACAGACAGGACATTCTTTCAGTTGCCATTATCATGGGCAGGAAACGATTTGTTCATGCAATCCAAACATAAGCATTGTATCCACGAACTGTTTCGAAACGATACCTTGTTCAGCAATGACCTCGAAACAGAGATCATAAAATCGTTGCCTATCTTGGATTAGTAACAAAGATGAGCTGACGATAAGCTAAACAGTTTTCTTACTTAGCAGTTAGCAGCAGGCAGCAAGCTGATTCATTCAAGCGCTCAACGATCATTTTCCAGTTCATTTGTCTTCACAAGCACATGAACCACAACAAAGTCATACAGAACCCAAACATAGACCAGGCAAATATATGGATACTATTACTAATCATTCCCGGACCCTCATATCTCCTCTGGACATTGTACACGATATGTAGTTACAATGGAGAACCAGCAATTTTCCACCCTCTTCCAAACTTATTTAGCTTCTGCATTGCTCCATTGTAGGACATCGGTGAGATTGATATGCTGGAGATCATGAGATTTGCGGTCGCCTTCACGGGCACTTGATACGGTTTCCGTGAGTGGTCATGCTGGTGTAGCACTTGCCACACCGCTCTCGGTTTCCGTAAGTCCCCGGCGGCACACACTTGCATCGGTCGCAGCACGTCGTGCAAGCCCTCATGCACACTCTCTTCCTCGAGTGCAGCTTGCATCTCTGCTCGCACAGAGGGATGCAATCTGCAGCAACCAAAAAAGGTTCACCCAACTTAGTGTAATCAGATCCATAATATTTGTGAAAACCAGACGCACAGAGGTAAAGTTGCCAGGCTCCATAAGATTGTGTTGCAGTGTTGGGGAATTTGTGCAATGAATTATTCAGCAATCTTCACAATGTGGAAATGCTTTCGATTATTTTCCCCCACCACATGATGATACTCCTGTATAGTAAGACAAGTTGGACTATGCCATCATGGCCGTCCTACCAATCCCGTCATCACCATCCTCTGAGAGGACCTGAATATGTTGTGACAATACATGGCATGATAGACTAGAGGTAAAAGGATGCATTGTACAGTTACCTGCTTTTGACCTGACCGGTGGCAGTGGCGGAGCTGCAGGGGGCGTGACTGGTGGCAGAGTAGGCGGCGGCTTAGTGACTGGTGGCAGCGGCTTAGTGACCGGAGGCACAGTAGGAGGAGGCTTAGCGACAGGAGGCAGTGGAGGCGGCAGCGGCTTAGTGACCGGTGGCAGAGGAGGTGGCAGCGGCTTAGTGACCGGAGGCAGAGTAGGTGGAGGCTTAGCAACAGGAGGCAGTGGAGGCGGCAGCGGCTTAGTGACCGGTGGCAGAGGAGGTGGCAGAGGCTTAGTGACCGGAGGCAGAGTAGGAGGAGGCTTAGCGACAGGAGGCAGTGGAGGCGGCAGCGGCTTAGTGACCGGTGACAGAGGAGGAGGGTTCTTGATGACCGGAGCAGGGGTAGGCGGTGCCTTCACAGGAACTGTAGCCGGAGCTGGCGCCTTCACCGGAGCTGGTGTTGGGAACTTGGTATATGGGGCCTATACATATTACCACAGTGACAAATCAAAGCGAAACGAGCAGTTATGCTCATTTATTGCAGATCTAAACTTCAGCAAGAATGGTCATCTTGCACTTAGGTCCAGTTCGTTACTCCTAAATGACTATAGAACATAAAATATGGCATCACCATTAGAAAATCTCTCGTATATCTATCAACTGTACCAATTGATATACCGACAAGATCACAAACCTATTTAAGTGATCTAGTTCCAACAAGGACGAACAAACAATTCATCTATGTCAGCACATCAGCACGGCAAGTGTGTCATATAGAAGATTTTCCCCTTATTGGGAGGAGTATTTAGTCTCTGTGTTTGTCTCAGATACTTTTGGGGGGATCATGTGTTTTTGACTTAAAATAGTTCCCATATCCCACTCTTCCCCACTCTCCTAAACCTATGACTAAACTTCCAATATTGTGCCAACCATCAACAAAAAGAGCACATAATGCAGACTAAAGCATATTATTCAAAAACCGAGTATTTTAGCAGCATTATTGAGGCTGAGGCTTTCATTTTCTTTCTTTCCCCCAAAAAAAAGACAAGGAAAAAGAATAAAGGGCCGAAGCTGATGTAGCCATAGCCCAAGAACCATGGCTAAAGGATACACTTACTCGTCCTTCATCTTCTAAAGCAAAGGAAAACAAGCTTTATTAACAGATTATCTTGATCACACACATTACCTTCAAAATGAGTTTCTCCTCGTTATCAGCAGATGAAACCTACCGAAACAAAGTTAACACCAGATTAGATGTGCCCTAACTAGCATTAAGCTCATTACACACCAAACACACACACTCTAAAAGGCATACCTGTGTAGTGAGCAGAAGCAGAACACCCGACAGAAGGAGCGCGGTTTGTGAAGCCATTCTTTAGGGGGAACTCGCAGAAAGCTGAGTGAAAGAGCTGGAGTGATGAGCTTGCCCACTTGAGTGCTCACCGAACCAGCATTATGCAACCCCTGCAGCTTTAAATGGAGGTTCAGGGTACGGCCAGAGAGAGACAGAGTATGGCGCAAAATATATTCTTTAGTTATATAATCAGTATGATTTGTCAGTCCTCTCTCTGTTTAAATAGGAACATTCTGTACCATAACACATTTGTCTAATATGATGAAACCAAATAAGAGCGTAGCAAAAGTTGGTGCGGATGCCTAACACGTGTACATGCATTCGATCTTGTCGATTATACGTGTAATTTTTGTAAAAACAAATGTTTTTTAATCGCTAGGCCGACCTCACGGGATTAAAACTCTCTTCTTATTTAACTTAGGACTAAGATATAAGCATCGAAAAGAAAAACTCAACATTAACATATTCTGAGTATATAAAAGAATTGGAATTCTGGAGACATATTTACAAGCTGTCATGGGACAACAACAGTGAGAATGGGGTGCTTGACAGGGACAGCGTCCCCAGATCACCAAGACATTTGAGTAAATTGGCTCGCTGTACTAAACTCGACTTACGTGTATTATATTCAATCCTCAAACGCGAGAAAATTATAGTGTCCCACCCGCCAGCAAGAATTCCATTAACCTCAAGGGCGAACTATATTCGATCCGGACCATCATATTCGCCGAAACCAACGCGACATTCACGTGAAATTTACCATCTTCAACGATTTGAATTCAATTTAATACACATATCACATTCGTCGCGTTAGTAATTCCTGTTGGCCGACATGACATGCTCCATACATCAGGAAGTGACATCTACCCTTTTCCCTTTTTCACCTAAAGAGCGTTTGTGGTCGCATGATCATTAACCCGCACACGAGGAGGCATGTCTTTTGAAACTTGGGATGAGCTAACACTGAGTTAGAAAATCTTTGGTCGCTCTGGTCCCAAAGCCAGAGCAAATCGATTACAATGAAAAGAAAACAAAGATGGTATCAGACGATGGGAATTCCGACTTAGGAACCTAATTTATTTTTCCTCGAGTTGTGCTTAATTCGATATGAATTATTTACGAGCGCTTTCAATTAAGGTGTCGGAAAACTGGTCACTTGTGCAATGCAACTACGTTTATGACGTGGAGTGACCAAACCTCTTAAAACACTTGATGAATTTCACTATGTCACGAGAGTTCTCCGATTGTATCGCGGCTTGGCTAATTACAGAAAGATCCTTTTGAGAGTGGCTCCCAAAAAAAATTTTACCTCCGTTCTTGTTAGGAGTCCAGAGGCCCTTCCAGAAAAATTCTCATACCCAATTTTTTGTGCCCCCGGACCGTGAAATTTTTATTAATTTAATCACTACGATGAAAACGGGCCTACCAAAAAAAAATCCCATGTGACATCACATGCAATGCTAGAAAAACTGGTCAACACAAGTAAGATCATTTGCATTGTGAAGTGTGATGAGAAAGCAATGCAGTTAACGAATTTTTCCACGTGTTATCATCAACTCCGTCATTCTTTTGGAAATCAATTATATTTGAGTGAGTCTCTCATATGCCGAAAAAATCCGATGAATGTGACCCAAAATGAAATTCTTGACTATAGAAATCACACGAGACCCGTCACTTTCAAATGGTCAAATTCTAACTCATTGCATGAGTTAAGCTCGTGTAATAATCGTCACCGACATGCGGCTGTATACGGATGCACGGAAGAAAACAAAACCAAGCTAAAATGAGGAAGAATACAACCCTCACCAAGGATAAGACGAGAGTTGCGAGGCAATGTGGCGAAAATAGTTGCACTTTTGGATCGCAAATTGACAGTGCCAGTCTGGTGGGAGGATCAGATGGGATGAGAATCCAATGAAAACTGGTCAGCACTCGTTGCAGATCTCGTTTTTTAAGGAGAAAAGCGAAAAGGAAGATGAGCAGGAGATGTGATTGATGGAGATATTTTTTTGGACAGAACATAAAGTTTCTTGCACCCATGAAAAGTTCATTCCGCGTGCAGCTAACGTTCAACATTCGTCTCATCTTTTATCATAACATAGAAACGGCGGATCAAACAATTCAGTCGATGAATCATAGACATTCCG
This sequence comes from Syzygium jambos, assembly GCA_031216235.1. Lineage (NCBI taxonomy): Eukaryota > Viridiplantae > Streptophyta > Magnoliopsida > Myrtales > Myrtaceae > Syzygium > Syzygium jambos. The sequence goes on from CM062228.1 coordinate 20,040,976, forward strand.
AACGAGAGAAATACATATCCGAAAAGAAGAAAAAGTGGGGGGTTTCTACAAGGAAAGCAGCCATTGTCCTATCCCAGGACTTATTACAGTAATATCACAAGAAGCAAAAGAACATCTTTCCGTATCCCAATTCAACGAAAACACAAGCAAAAAAGAAAGTAACATGGGAACATATGAGAGGGGCATATTATTTAGCAACCATGTGATGATGGGCGTGTGGAGCTAAGCTTCTATGGGCACTTGATCTTCTTGCCATGGACGGTGGCGTAGTCCCAGGGCATGCACTTGGATTTGGGAGAGGGGACACACTTGGCCTTGTCACAGCAAGCTGTGCAGCCCTTCATGCACTCCCTCTCGGGGCGGTGACTCTTGCAGTGCTCAACGCACATTTCCTCACACCCTGCAATTGCAAATGTGTCCATGATCATGAGAGGTCATTCCATTCGTGGAGTCCTTTTTTCTTGTTCATGGAAGACAATTTTTCTTAGGTACGAATTCGTTTGTAACAGGCCTAGAGAGGGGGAAAAGAAACCGATCGCACGTCAAATATCAATGGCGTTTATAGATTTCTGAAAAATGATATAAATCTGACAGCAACGCACTTTCACGCAGCATATTGCTGATTGGGTCTATACCATGTTATTTGCATAATGTGCAACTGCTGTTGCATCTTATAATTTGTTTTTCTGGAGATGATTCTTTGTTTTTGACATGTTTTTCTGGAGATGATTGCTTACCGTGTTTTGGTGGAGACACTGGTGGCTCTGAGTGGTGGTGAGGAGGAGGGGCGTGCACGTAATGTTGGGGAGGAGGAGCATGGGGAGGAGGGCCGACGACCAACTTCACGGTAGTGTGGTGGGGAGGAGGAGCGGGAGCCTTCTTCGGAGCGTGGTGGCGGTGGTGGTGGTGGGGAGGAGGGGCGTGGTGGGGAGGAGGAGCGTGCACGTAATGGTGGGGAGGAGGGGCGTGGTGGGGAGGAGGAGCATGCACGTAATGGTGGGGTGGAGGGGCGTGGTGGGGAGGAGGGGCGTGGGGAGGAGAAGCGTGCACGTATTGGTGGGGAGGAGGGGCGACGACCATCTTCACCGTACTGTGGTGGTGAGGAGCGGGAGCTTTCTTTGGAGCGTGGTGGTGGTGATGGTGGAAGAAGTGGTGGTGGCGGTGGTGCTTCTCCTCACCTGGTGGAGGAGCCTTGTCTTTTTTGGACTGCGATATCAAAGCATACCACATTCATTATTTTATCCAATTCAAAGAAGGGACGAAAATTTGATAAAGTTCAGCAATGGATTGGTATTCTAAAGTATTAATGATTGGAGTTGCAAAGTGAAAACAGTTAAGCTTTTATAAGTCAAAAGAATGGCAAATCAAAGGACACAACAATAAGCATGGTGATAATGGTGGTATAGTTTATAGTTGGGGAGAAATGGGATTAGGAAAGCATATCTAGCTTCACCTTCACCTTCACCTTCACCTGCATGGGGTGATTTTCACAAGTTTCCTTTAGTGTGGAGCTACACTCACTTAAAAGTACTGCACGCATGTGACATCTTCACACCATGGGAGAGGGGGGTACACAATAGCACATACAAAGGAGCATCTAATACACTACTGTAGGAAAACAACATCTCGAGATCGAGAGAGAGAGAGAGAGAGAGAGAGAGAGAGTTTTGTTTGTCACCTCTGTAGAGACAACTTCGCCAGCGACCATAGCCTACAAGGAGAAAAGAAGCGAAGCCCTCAGTCAGCCAAAGAAAAAGGGAAAGAAAATGCAATTGTATACCAAGTGATCAGTAGGCTAAAAAATTTGCTTCATACCATGGCATTGACTAGGAGCAGAGCTGCAACTAGGAAGAGACCATACTTCAAAGCCATTGTTGCAAGGCAGGAAAGAGTAGGAGAAGAAACCAGAAGTTTATTTGTTGAGTGATGAACTTTGAGCTTAACCTCTTGTATTTATATACTCATGTAGTGACACTCAAAAGGTCTTCAATATCTTGATGTTTTTGCTGGGCAACTATGTAAGGTGACATTTGGGGCAATGGAATTTGCAGTTTCAGCTTCCCCCAGATGAATGCATTTCTCTTTTGTCAGTCAAGTACTAGGAGAGAGCACCTATACCCATGTCTCTGATCCTGAACCATACAACGCTTGGCTCGATAAATTTGTCCAGTTGAAAACTGTTTGATTCTGGTGTACAGCTCAGACTTGTTTCGTCATCAGGAACCTTCCAACGCCCATGTAAACCAAGGCTGGCTTTGGTAAGGTTTTTGGAAAAAGTCTACGGGAAAGTACAAACGACTTCAGGTGAAAAAGGTCTTTTATAAATGTAAATAGTGCTTGACAAATTATAATTTAAAAGTGTATTGGGAAGTAACTTTGATATAAATGCTATTTGAAAAAAACTACAATTAAAAAGGACATTTGTTATTTTTTCTTAAAAAAAGAAAAAACTCAAACCTTCACTAGTGAGTCAGATTTGGCGCTGACCAACCTCACCTAAGGTTGTCAGCTGCCAGATCTGGCTTGTCGACGGTCAATATGGCCTTGCCGCTGACGTCGTGTGATGTGGCCATTTTCAGAATTTCGAAAGTTTAACGAGGGTAAAGTTGACAAAAAACCATACCGAGAATTGCTAAAACCCAAAGTCTACGGATTTGGTTTGGGCAGAGGGACTTCAGAAAACTTTAAAAATGCAATGCATTTCTCAAAAGAATTACCAAACGGCTTAACTTTTGCCTAAGGTCGTTCGGTGGCCGTCTGTTTCCCTGTTTTCAGAGTCAACTGAGGAGGAGCTTAAGATATAGTTTTAATGAGCACTATCTGACATTTGCATTCTGTGAAGCAGATGAGAATAAAAATAATCCCGATGAACCTTCCTCACCCTGAAATTTGAGAACTGTGCCCATGTGTATAGAATCTGGCAAGAGTTGACTCAATGAGCAACGCCATTCAACGTTGTTAGCATATCCCAGTCTGAAGATAACAGAAGATACTTCCCTTATCAACTTGCTCGTCACAAAACACTGCAAACATAATACAGATTAAGGAAAACTGTTGCCTCGGATCGTAATGCCACCAAATAGGCCCTTATACAGATGACAGTCAGCTGGCTATGGGCTAAACTCTCTCTCTCTCTCTCTCTCTCTCTCTCTCTCTCTCTCTCTCTCTCTCTCTCTCTCTCTCTTCAGTAAGCCACTAGCATGGCATCATGTTGGCAATCCTGTGAGACCACACCGTTTAAGACACTCATGGTGGGAACATGCAAGGATGTAATAAAGAATCGAACCGTTTAAGACACTCATGATGGGAACATGCAAGGACCTAATAAACAATGACGCCGACAAGGTACCCATTATGAAAAACCTTTTTTGAGGTACCACGCATGAGAACCGGTTAGCTACGTCCCCAGATAGTTATGTCTACCTAGACAATCATACATATGATCGCGATCTTCCACAGAAAGATCAGCCTTGTGACATGTCTTACGTACAGGATCTCGTAAGTAGGTGGGAAATTATTATTGAGGGCCAGATCAAATTTGGTGGATCGACAAGCTTGCATTGCTAGAGGGATCTGGATGGACGGTGGCAAGATCAGCCCTAGAAGCTGAAGCACAAGCCTTGCCTATCAACCATGGGATTCACAAAGAGAAGGCCAGTGCATCGCAGGCAATAGGTCTAGTCCTAAACAAGAGTGATGCACGACTGCTCACGGCACTTAGCAGAGGTAATGTCCAGCAAGATGGCAAATCGACCTAGTCAACAGCATACCAGCAATTAATCAAGCACAGCACAATTGGTCTTTAGGATGCACCAAGCACGAAGACAAAGTTTCTCATGCACTAACACAACAACTCCGTATAATTGTCAATCTTAACTGATGTAGAGCTGCTTGATACCACACAAGACAGATGCTTTCACTATGTAACTAGTCCTACAGCATCCAGATTGTTACCTACAAGTCATATGATTTAAGTGTTACTCTTACATAGTTGGTCCAGCGCCTAGATTAACCACTACGTCATATAGAACACAATCATAAGAACCAATCAGAGCTGATGCCTCTGAGCTTGCACAAGATACAATCCACCTCGACTTGACCACCTACAAGAGAAAAAGGAAATTTTTCTTTAAATGTCTAATGAAGTAAAAGCTATGTGAATTTGAGTAAGACAGGCACCCACCCCTTAGATCTATGGCCAGATTAGCTAGGGCCTCAGCTTCAGAATTGAGTTCCTGGGAAAAGAAAATGTCATTAGAGACAAGAAGACTGCCCAGTCATGAACAAATGGTTGATAATATGACATAACTGCATTAAGTCAACTAAATTACAAAGCTCAAAAAAAATGCTCCCGTTGTTCTAGCAATAAGCAGAGTTTAATTGCTGAGGAAACAGTTCAGGAAAATTGTTTTCAAAATCCCATCTCTGAAAACACTGCCCCACACCCCCCACCCCCCCCCCCGACCAATGAAATGTCATCAAAAGGCCATGCAACAAGACAAGCTAATTGCTGTAAAACCTAGCTATCCTTAAACCAGAATTGAGTGCTTGTCTGGCAAAATGGGGAGTTCAAATGCCAAATTAAACATTAGCCCATTAAGTTCACATCCACCACAGGAGGCCATTCTCCAAAAACTTACACTAAAATACCAAAGAACATTAAAATTGCATCTTTTAAGCACATTCGATAAAGGTCATGGGTAAAAAAAAAGACTCCTAACCGCAACCCTGAAACTGAAATTTAATAATTTTTCAGTAGTCTAGATATCACATAGAGCTTCTGAAAGGGAAAACCATAATCTGTCTGTACCCTGACGGTATGACTGATCTCAAACGATGAAAATTGATCCATGAGTTCCTTAGCCGCCTTACACAAGTCTGCCATATTCTGATTTTTTGTCTTCCATAGACCCTGAATCTGTTTGATCAAACATCAAAGGTGAATACAGCAATGATGTGCTCAAATGAAGATTAAGCACTCGGATATATAGCAGCACAAGAAGGACCAAAATTAGGGTGTTGTTACATGATGCAGAAATAGAGACCAATCATGCGAGAATAAATTGGGAAAAAAAACCATTTGCCAGTTGACAGATACACTTCAAAGGTATGCAGTGAAATTATGTTCAAAACGAAGAAATCGCCCATCATGTACAGATTGTTCCTCCAGGTAATAAATTTAAAAACGAATGCTCTAATAGCTCTCTTGGCCTTTCTGCAGAAGTCAGCTAATAAACTATAGAGCAAAGCTGCCACATTTTTCCAGGTTCATTGCAGCAGGATAATTAGAAAACCAAATTAGAGGTCATGAAATCTACAAATGGTATCTCACTATACAAGTCTCCAATGGGTGCACAAATTCCACTGGACCTTCTTAGTCAAAATCTATCCAAGGTATATCCAACATCGCTTTAATACGTGGTTGTAGTGGGCCTTACACTTCTTGTCCCCCTCTTTTGGATTGGAGTTCTGGATCCTCCATGAACCAATTAATCAATAATCTCTCGTGTGAATTCACAAATTCTCATTCCCTGTTCTGCTAATCCACATGCGAGACAATTGTCCTCCATCCAACTTGCACGAGAGGGTGTATTAAACTACGTTCCAGGTTGCTGAAACTGAAGTTTTGCTGGATTTTATATAATGCAATCTCCCTTCACTTAATGGTTTATGCTAACATTGTGAATATGTCTAATTCTTAGCTTATGATTTCATTCAAGCATTTCAACATACTGATATGTAAACATCACCAGATCTATTTAGACACATTTAAAAAAGTTTGAGCCACAAGCAATCAGTCAAAGCCAAAAACAAATACATAGATACACTAGATACTGCCAATACCAGCCACTGCAGTATGCCAACACACTGTTATTACCAGAAAAAAAAAATGTCAGGCAAGAGGTCAATATTTAAACACAGTAAGCAAAGTAAAATAGCAATAGAGAACCCCTGACCAATGATCCAGCACACTATTGTTAAAATTTTGCACAAAAGATGAAACTTTACAGTGGATGGTGGAGGAGTGCTTCACATATAAAGCAAATCTCCCACTTCGCATGACAAACGTGTCCATGCCCGTGGATGCAAGCAAGAGGACATCAAATACAGAAAGCTTTGGATGTGAGTAACCTGCTTACAGACAAGTTGCGAGTTTCCCCGAACTCGAACATGGTTAAAACCTTTCTGCAGAGCATATCTCAACCCCAAAATTACAGCTTGATATTCAGCAACATTGTTTGTGGCAATGCCTACACCTTCACATAACCAACAAACCTACTGAGATGCAGGTTCAGAAACAGAAGTACGTCATTAAAAGCACACAGTAACCTAAAAACATTGATTTGAATCATTCTATCTGGTGATTGCATACCACACTTCCATCTTCAGCACGCAGAACAGCTCCTGCACCGGCTTGTCCAGGATTTCCTTTTGAAGCACCATCATATTCGATCATAGATGACAACTGCATATATAATAGAAAAAGAAGATGATTAGCTAGAATTAACAGCAGAATTGTCTTGTACAGGCCAGAAAGAGAGTCTTAGTTTTGCAATTCTCAAACCCATATGAACAAAAGAAGAAGTGCCAATGGGTTTAAGGCTAGCCATTCTCAAAGTCACATACAAAAACTAATCCAAAAAGTATAGGACAGTTACTATGAATAATGCTCATATCACTAAGTCTAGGACACTTGCATTTAACACACTTGACTACAGAGACTAACACTGTGAAAAATTCAGTTGACCATGAAAACATACTGCAATAAGCTTGGGCCACTTTTTCAACTCTGATGAAAACAAAAAACAGTATGTCCTAAGTGGCCTTTAGCTTTTCAAATGCAAACTGATCCCTCCATTTTTGCGGGGGCATGCTATTCAGTTTCAACATCACTTTCAGAACAAATTCACTGAAAACCTTGTTTCAGGACGGCGGTATCCGGTATGCAGTATAGGACTGCATATAATGAGAAGAAAAAGAACCCAGATGCACATTTACTAGAACTATCAAAAATGTCATACATGACTGGAGGATATGGCTGGACTAGCAATTACATTCTCTAAGCTTAAGTTCTTTCTCAAGGCACTATGGGAAATTGTGGATGACCCAACTGCCTGCACAAAGAAGAATGATGCAGACCTCATAAGCAAGCCAACTTGTCCATTCGCGTTGTAGAATCAAAAAGCATCATGGTTAATGCTTGTATGCAGCCTTTCTAGCATATGATAGAATCAATTAATGAGAAGACATAAATTTGGTACAAGTTGAAAAAGCTGATATAACGTGCAAAAACAGGCTTAGGCTTCATTTTAGTGCACTAGAATGGAAAAAGATCCTAAGTAAATGTAAAATCTTCTGGCAAAGAAAAAGCAAAAAATTCTCGATTTCAGTGTGCCAAGCAGCTTTCAAGCATTCCAGCGAGCCTCTGTCCTTTCTTTCTTTGAGCTATCTCACTGAGCATTTTCTTTTTTTAGAAAACGACCATTTTTGTACAAATTTTCCAGGGTGAGAGAAGCAACTTTTAGTCTACTAAAGAATGTACTTCGATAATTCATGCAAACTGCCTGTTGCTATTTGATGCATAGACCTGGTAAAGCCATAATTTTCACCACTGTTGAAGCTGTTCCATTACAATGTTTATACAAAAGAAAAAAATCAGATGACAAAGTGTATGTTGAGCAAAAACCGGCTCACATTTAAACCTGATTTGAGCAATCTCTGCGGACTCTGTAATGGATACTCCTTGTTGACAGTAGACCCTCTAGATGAAGCCGGTTGCTAAGAATGAGAATGCATGGCTTGTAATATTTATGCAACAAATATTCCATATCAAAATATTTCAGGTCATAAAATTTTCAGTTTATGTCATAGAATGCTGGGCCGGCAGAGCACAGAAGAATGATGCAGTACCCACCTACTTAAATTGTGCTTAGACAACTCCAGTATTTCCTGGTAGCACCAACATGTGTAGAGTAACAACAAAACTCTGCAGCCCAATGCAAAGTTTTTTCAATGTGCTCTAAAGAAACAATTTTTAAATGCAAGCTGACAGGGTTTACCATGTAATTGATACCTATGCTGAGCATTAAAAGCACGTGCACGACATGCTACCCCCACAGTCTCACACATGCCACTAGTGCACAGCTCTATCAAACCTCCATATGCACATACACATGGATGCATGTGGACACAAGCACATGCATCTCTTAATAGATAAATGCGAAGGCAATCACACGTGGCCTTTTGATGGTACAAAGGAACCTCAACCAATAGTATGACATCAACTGTTTCACAGAAACAGAACATGACCCAGGTCATCGAACCAGAACAGGGCAATGCATAAGATGACCAAAAATATCATTCTTCAAATCTGCAGCATCAACAGCGTAAAAAGCATTTTTAAGACCACGGGACATCAGGAACTCCTCAGTCTCCTTTGGCAAACAATACCCTTTGTACACACTGACCGGTGCATCATATACCTGAAATGATTGAGCAAATAGAAGTACTCTTTCCTTCCAATTAAGTGGATAATCAGGTATAATTAACCAATACAATATAGAACCGCCACCATACAGTCATTGCAACGGCACCAGGCAAGAGTTACCCTATCTTAACAAAAGCTACATCACTCCATAAAATTAGGAACAAAACGGAAGTTATCGGTCTGAAGTCTGCTAACAGGGCCACATTTTCAATCAGGAATAAGACAAACATCTTCCTTCACATCAAGGACGCCCCCCACCTTCGACATGACCCGGTAAGCCCAAATACATACCCAAATTTCATCTGTAACTGTCCTTTTCTGAAGTTTCATCTCAACAGGTTCGAACCTTTACCAGATAAAAAAAAAACCCATGAAACATCACATTTCAGGCAATAACACCACCAAAATATACCACGCATGAGAACAACGAAAAAGCTCAACCTTTTTAAGCCCTCCTTCTTTAATCAGAAAAGAACTTACGGATGATCCAACTTGAGCTTGGCAGTCGGATGAACTCGTGTAAACGCCAACAACATCCCCTTTGCGCACAACATAAAAAGCATTCTTTTCCTCCTCCATCGATGATCCGGAGAGAAAAACTCGACCTTTCCAGAGCAGAACACTTCTCAAAGCAAAAGGGTCTTCCACCGGCAAAATTCACATTAGACATGGCAACCCCATAAGAGCTTGAACTTTGCTCTCATGCAACCGTCGAATTACCAGGCTCGGCTCGGCAACAGAAGAAGGGAAAGAATCCAAATGGCCTGCCAGCAACCCAAGTGAAATTGTGAACCGTGTGAGAGTGTGGGGCGTTTGAAAGCATACTCTACCGTATAAACAGCATAGCAAAGGCGCCAATGATAACCGTTTTTCAATTTTTCTTATTTACAGGAATAGGTTTGGAATAAAAATCTATTGAACAACGAAATTTTTTTTTTAAATTGTCGGAATGAATTTTTAATTCAGAAATAGATTTAAAACAAAAATGAGAAATAGATTTTTTTTACTTTTCTATTCTTAAAATAGAAATAGAAATAACAGCTCTTTTATTACTCACCTTTGCTGCCTGCCGTCTTCCCCACCACGCCGGTTGCCTCCAGCTGACCATCTTTTGCCCCTCGCCGGCTCGCCGCCACCGCCCGCCGCTGCTGTCGACCGTCGACGGCAGCCACGAATAGAAATTTAAGAATAATTTTATCAAATGAATTTCTATTATGGAAATAAAAATTTTATGCCGTTATTATACGTTACTTTTTGCTTAGAAACTCATCTAGAGAATATAAATAGGGTCAAGAAATAAAATGGTTATCATTCGCATCCTAATTGGCCAAATTTATTTAGTAGCCCGTGACCATCGGTTTGACAAGAAAGATAGGGTAATGATCAGAAGAAACAAATGCCCAAAAATGGAAACGAATCAGAACTGGAAAAATGGGCTGTTGCGGGAAAAAGGAGGAGGTGAATGTGGTCGGCATAGGCCGTCTCTGAAAACCTTTTTCCTGTCTTTGGGCTCCTCTTCCTCTGGTGGACTACGTGACCAGGGCTCGTGAAAAAGCCCATCAATCAGATGTCGGAATTTTTCAAATTCGAAAATAAAGTAATTAATCGATCAAACATATCACTTTAAGTCACGCAACATATGCACAAAATAATTTCTCATGCTCCAAACTATCTCAAAACAACTTGCATGTTAATTTTCTGTAGTTGTGCCTTAGGTTGACAGGATCCGTATGGAAAAGGAAGCCAGGAAGATGGGGAAGCGGCTCGGTGCTTGTTTGGTATTCTTGCCTTACGTTTAAGGGGAACCGTCTGGCTTTGATAATGTCGTAGATGTACATAGCAATGTGTGGAGATTTACTCTTGGTTTAGGGGAAAGCTACTCCATTGATAGATCATATAGGCTGGACAGTTGATTACAATTTAAACAACACCAAGAACCTTCTGAGTACTAATGCAGTATTACAGTACGAAAAGAAAAAGCACCCAAAAAGCGGTAGAATAGTAGGTTTCTACACACTTTTCGCGAGTAAATGGCTCGAACAATCCTCAAACAAGTTCACAGGATTTGTGGTTCCTCGTGAACATAAAAAATGCAAAGCATGAGGCTCATTATTCGGAAAGACTGGGAGATAGTCGGCCATTCTCGTGATAGCTCGCGAAGCCTAGTCTTACCGAAACATTTTCATGAGCCACTGCTATACCAGACACAGAGCTGCCCGAACTTTGATGACATCTTGACAACGGTACAGATGTCAATGCCATGGACTGACACATGGACGAGATGGAGGGGGAAACTGAAGTGCCAGCACAAAGATTTTGTCTAAGATAGAAAAGCTAGGAGTAATTTAGTCCCAGCCAACTAGGAAAGTACTGCAGAATTTGAATTCCTACTTGCATTTTCCAGGATGATACTGACAGCTTATGGAGTGTTTTCCCAGCTATCACAATCAGCATATGTGGCAACCTTTTTTTAAGGTAGATGCCACTTTTTACTTTCTGGTAAACTGTACAACAGATGATGGCTTTTTGTGCTCATTCTTCGGATCTTTGCACTGCCACCTTTAATTTGGTTTCGTTCCCCCTTTTCCCGATCTGGGTCGATCCTTGACAGTTCTTATTTGCTGAAAGCCATGAAACACTTCGTGGAAGCTCGAGAAAGGTGCTGCTCGAAAATTTGTTGCCATCACTTTGTAGAGCAAATTAAATGACCTTCACTTCAAACAAATTTCTTGTGATATCAATGATTTCTCTTTATTGCAAATATTAATAGCACGATTATTCTAAAATGAATCCGACTATAAGCTGTTATACCTCGCTATTAACAACAAATGCACTTGTTTCTACTAGCACCTGATCGTCCCAGTCCATCCAAATTTATGATGGAGCTGGACATTCGACCTTCTCTTTATCCGGATATCGTTTGCTCAAACTACAACAAAGCTGCTGGTGATATTAACCTCAATGCATGAAGTTACACACTCCCGCATTAGCTCATTTGCTCCCCGATCAAATCCAAGCCGACGACAAGGAAAGACAGCCCTTGGAACAGCAAGAAATAGAAATGCACTCCATGAGCTGATAAGAAGCTTCGAGCCGATGCTGTCAGGAGTAAAAAAGCAAGCACCAGCTCCTTCCTGTATATCCTATTCTTCTTCCTCGCTGGAAATGCGCCCTTTTCCTTCAATTTGCTCAACATCTCCAAACCCGAATCCGAATGCCTCCTCTGGATCTTCTCCTCGTTCAAAGACTTCTCCTCCCTTTCCACGAATGCCAATAGATCGGATTCGGAGGACCGACCAGTCTTCTTGGTCACAATCCATTCGTAAGCACTTCCAAGCTGAAACAACCCCGAGATCATCGCGTTGAACTTGGTCACCGACATGGTGTTCTCGAAGAGCAGGTAAGGGACCAGGAAAGGGAAGGACTTTGGCACAGGGAGGATGTTGAGTAGTGACATGAAAATTGGTACGTAACAGATCACCCAGAGAGGGAGCTCGGCCTCGGGTATGAACATGGTCAATGGAAGGATGATGCAGAATAATGTGAATGAGTAAAAGGGAAGTATGAGCTTCCTCAGCAAGAAGAAGAGGAATATCAGATTGGCTTTCTTCCACACTGTTATCTGTAAGAACATGTACAAGCACATAATCAGCATGACGAGTTACGTTTGTCCAGAAATCATAGATTAGTCATGTTGCCGATGCCGACATACGTAGAAATGGAACTATCACACTTCTAATTTACTATATTCATCTCACCTTTGAAGTTACTATGGCAGGAAGACACAATCGGAACAGCTGCATCGGGCCTGAGTGCCACCGGTGCTGTTGCTTCTTGTAAGCTTCATAAGACTCGGGAAGTTCGCAAAGCACTCTCACATCATTAAGAAAAATGAACTTCCATCCATTCAAGTGTGCTCGGACTGCGATATCCATGTCCTCAACAGTTGTTCTCTCAAGCCATCCTCCTGAGTCCTCCAATGCCTTTATTCTCCACACGCCAGCAGTCCCGTTGAATCCAAAGAAATTGAGGAAAACGCCATTCACTTGCTGCTCCACCTCAAAATGGAAGCACAGGTTGATGTTCTGAAGTCTTGTGAGTAGGTTCTCGTCCTTGTTCACAAACGACCAGCGAGCTTGGACCAAACCCAAGTCAGGATTGCCCTGCAAATAGTTTACATAATCTGTCACATTCTTCACAAGAAGAAAAACACTAAGTGGAAATTTCTGTGCGACTGTAATCTCTGTATGTACCTTGAAATGAGGGACCGTAAGCTTTAAAAAATTGGGATTAGGCTGGAAGTCCGCATCGAAAATTGTCACGAATTCATAGTCTTTCACATAATCACAGGACATGGCCGATTTGAGATTCCCGGCTTTATAACCTGTTCGGATTAGTCGATGCCTGTATATGATGTTCACCCCCTTTTCACGCCACGAGGATACTTCATCCTTAATAAGAAGCTGTACATTTCCATCATCCGAATCATCCAGAACTTGAATTAAAATCCGGTCTTTGGGCCAATCCAACTGACAAGCCGCCCCAATCGACTGTGCATACACCTATGTAAAGTTCCATACTTTAGCCTCATTGTGAAAAATGGATTGATTATGACATGCTGCAATCACCTAACTGGGTGGTAGGTTGGAAAGACATGGCCAGAGTGAAATTCACAAGAATACAGTTCAAATAGACGCAGTTATTTGAACAGTCATTCGTCAGAATCAATTCCTAGACTCTACAGCAATCCATTCATTGCATCCGAGAGTAATTTTTTCAAAAGCTATTAAACTGAGCCACTGATGAAGCACATGTATGTTTGGTTACATACCTCTCTCTCGTTGCACATAGGGATCTGAACAAGAACCATGGGAAAATTCGAAGAATCCTCAATGTCACATGCTGCTTCATCTACCACGGGCTTCAACTTCCTGTACTTGATCCAGAAGCACCCAAGGCACAGCACCATCCTATCAAGAGATTGAATCATGAACAGCATGATACAGAATTGAGAGAGCCTGATCACCAATGGTGCAATGTAATCCGCTCGGAAGGCCAAGCAAGCCATGTATGACCAGTGCACAAGGCCCTGAACCTCCGAGGGATGAATCGCTGGCAGATAGTTCCATTTCTTGAAATGGGCAATTACTTCCATCGCAAAGGCAAAGATTGAGATGAAGAGAAAGGCTTTCATGAATCTGTACAGTCTAATTCCTCTGCCCTGTGGCTCTTCTTCGGTTGTGTCGGCAGAGGAATTTATTCGTTTCTTGACAGAGGCAAAGGTTTTGTTCAATGACATGGCCAACCAAGAAACGCATGCCAGAGCTCTGTGTGCTTTCAGGAGAAGCAGCCATGTGAATTGCTTGGGACTAGCAGCTTTTTGCTTCTGCTCCAGAAGCATGGATGTATCAGGACCACCGATCTCAACCAACGAGAAGTTGTTGTTTGGCTTCTCAATGGTCAGCACAACTGTGTTTGGAGCCATGTATTCCAGAAACAAAAAGGAAAAGGAAAAACAGAGAGAATTCGAAAACCCCAGATCAAGATTTTGGAGCTGAAGCAAATTGCTGTAGTGGGCTCGGAGCAAAGAAACTGCACCGCATTATAGAGAGTGAAATGGGAGTGACCGTGAAAATGGGTGCTTGTTTCTGCAATTCTCTTTCCCTCAAATCTGGATCTTTAGATTCTGGGTTTGAATAGAACCAGAAAATCTAGACTTGAGCTGATGAAATGGCTTGGAAAAACCAAATCTTCGAGGTCAAAAGCCTGATGCCGATGGCAGAGTTAGAGAGAGAGAGAGAGACAGAGGGACTATGAGGAACGCCAACGTACCAGTTCTAATTTGCTCAATGAACTCCTAGGCATTAATAAAGGACCGTGGTCTCTCGCGCTCTGTTCTCTCTAGTAAAAAATGTAAAGATCTATCCTAGTTTTTAATTTGTGTACTTTGAACTGACTTGTCATCACATGCATACAAGCGTAAGATGATGTCAAAATGCCCCGTTGGTTCAATAATTTGCGGGTCAACATTATCAGCAATTATATGCTAGACCAACCCATGAACCAGTGCAGTAGGGTGCTGTTATCGGTTAAAGTGCTATACTTCGGTTGATTATTATCATAGCATTCACATATATAGTTGTAAATAGGATAGTCTTCCCCTCATTTTCACATTTCGGGATCAACTTTTACGGGCACGCAATGAAAGAGTCGTAACTTCTGAGACAAACCCGAAACTTGAATCATTTTGTAACTTCGAACACGAAATTATCCATTTTAGTATAATGACGCATTTTCCACATCACCACTAGCTAAACTAAGTATGAATCAATAGAGGGTTCAAAGTGATCAGGTTTTTGCAGATTGATTTTGAGCTAAGCTATTGCTAATCAAGAACCTCCTCCAGGTCCAGCCAAAATGCAGATCACTGCACACAGAACTGCTCTTGTTTGGTCATATGGGCAATGCCAGTTTGTCATTCTTTTTTTCTTTTTTGGGTTGGGCAATGCCAGTTAAATGCAAGCAAATGAGTGGCTGTCTTGTTATTCACTAAAAGTTGTGCCCTAAAATTCCGTTTTCATTCTGTCCTGACAAAGAAAATGGCAGACCCACTATTTTGTGGCTACAGCATCATACTTCCCACTTATTAAACCAAGCTAATCGAAATGCAAAATGTACTTAATTGTATCTATTTCTGTGATCTTGTTCAGAGTGTGGTTCGATTGCTTGTTCGAATGAATTTAGAAAAACCGTAGATAATTAGTTGCGTTAGCAAAACCATTTAAACTTTGAGCATGGATATACTGCCTTAGATTGCTATGAAAAGGTGGATAGAGTCCGATACACAAGATTGATTTGTGGTATCACTGAAACACAAAATAAGAAGAGAAAATCCAGGCAATATACACTATTAACACCTCAACTTATAATTAGATTATTCCATAAGCCGTCTTAATTATAATGTCAGTAGCAGTCACCAGGGAAGTTCCAACTTGGCTATTTACTTTAGTAGTTTCTTAATTCCTTCATTAGCTTGCCATAATCTCTCATTACTAGGGAAAAACAATAAGCTCGTCACTACCTCTCTTGCTTTGCCCAATTAGGAGCAAAGCCACATAGAATTGGTTTCTTTTACATTACTGTCTTGGAAAAAGTTTGACAGCTTCAAGTTTTGTTATTTCGTGAAAAATGAATGATTTGAAAAATAATTTTCTAAAAATGATCGCTTGTATCGCTTGAAATGATTAGTCAATGAAAAATATTTTCATTATAGACAACAATTTATCTCTAAACATTTAGTAAACAATGAAAATATTTTACGCTCATTCATTTTTGTAAACGATATAAGCAATAATTTTTAAAGAAAGTATTTTCCAAATCATTCATTTCGCGAAACAAATATACTCTCAATTTTACATTTTCAGGATAAACATACCATCGTCAGGATATTCCAATCTGTCAGGTAAAATATCAATTCTAAAGTTTTAGGTGGCTTAATTTGTTAGCGTATAGTTTTATTTATTTATTTATTTATTTATTTATTACTTTATCAAGATGGAAGCATCTTTAATGGCCATTGCAAGTACAGAACATAGATTCTAGCAAAAAAAAATACAGAACATAGAATTTGAGAATTTGCAGAGTTGAAGGAAGAGTGTCAGATTCCAAGAATGAAATGTGCAACGTCAGAGGAAGCTCATGTCAGTCCCATTTTTCTTTCTGTTGAAACCAGAGGATGATGAAAACCCCAGATGAAGAGACAAGCCTAGAGCTTATTAATGTTTGACAGTAGGCCTTTTGTTCTTTATTTCCTTTTGACTTTTGGATAGCTCCTAATGTTAAGGTTCTAACCGGCTTGGCAAAGGACCATGTTGCGCTCTCACTCCTTTTTTGTGTTGTGTAAGTCAACATCAATAGAGTATATTAGTAACACGCAACTTTCCGTCCGAATCACCGCCTTACTCCATTCAGTCGTTCTTGCCGAATGAATTTGGAAGACACTTTCTACGTGCAACCAGAGATTGTCATCGATCATCTAGGGTTAGCCTTAGTAAAATTCAATCATTCGCTAGTATTAAATACTACTTATGCATCTTAATCGCAATATATAAAGATCACTTGGGTATCTCTCTCTTTTTTGGTTTTGGCAATACGCTGATATTAATCGACTTTCAATCTCACAGAAATTGACCATTCATATTGAAAAAGTCGAGAACTCACAAGAAGTTGTGGTTTGGTGGCCCGATTCTTTTATGCCGTGTTGAACACATATACGTTACTGAATAAAAAAAAAGAAAGAAAAGAAAGATGATTAGTACCTCAAATCATGACTGGTATGAACTTTGTCATAGGATTGACATTGACCACATGTACCATTCTAAAATTCGAGGGAGAATTATTTAAAAAATCATAAACCTATTATACTTGTTGTTAATTCAGTCATAAATCTTTGAAGTTTGCTAATTTAATTTTAAATTTTTTCACTTCTTGTCAATTGCGTCCATCCGGCTAATTTTAGCCGGCCGGTGCTGACGTGACCATCGGCCAACGCTAACGTGGTAATTTTTTACTAGTTTTTTTAATTCTTTTAATACTTTTTTTCTTTTCTTTCTTTTTTTTTCTGCCCTTCTTCCCTCTGGCCAATCCAGCGACCAACAACTGACAATCGGCTAGAGGCGCGGGCTAGCGAGGTCTATCTCGCCGGCCTACGCCTCTGGCCGGTCACCGGTCGCCGGACCGGCCAAAGGGAAAAAGAGTAGAAAAAAAAGAAAAAAATATTAAAAAATTTGAATAAAACATTAAAAATTTGCCACGTCAGCGTTGGCCGAACAGCCGGATGGACTCAATTGCAAAAAGTGAAAATGTTTACGACTGAATTGGCAAACTTAAAGGGTTTAGAACTGAATTGACAAAAGTGCAATAGATTTAAAATTTTTTAGACAATTTTTCCAAAATTCGAATACAGACACAGTTTGCGTTCAATGATCTCTTCTATGTGTTCAGTCTTCCCCACGTTCTGCCAAACTGCAAGTTGAACTCAACACCCAATACACATGCAAGGCAAAAACCTGTTCAAGAAGACAGCTAAGATGAAGTGGGCAATCCTTTCGTTGCTTTCTGATGAATTTCGAGACCCTACCCAAACACAAGATGGCGATATGCGAGACAAACGTCATCGTTCCCAATCACAAACTTTCGCCCAGTGTTTCAGCTGTCATATATTATTACATTGTGCATCACATAATATCATATATTAACATAAAATAGTCATCTGGTGTGGATCTGACACATAAACCCATGCAAATGCTACCCATGTAGACCTTGCCCTTTATTTACGTAGACATCATAATTGCCTCCACCAAGCTATGCCTCTCGCATTTATTAAGTTATGCATATTTAGATGTGGACACTATATATAACTTTAGTGTCACTCTTTAAAGAAACAGCATATTCACAATAATTTATCTAAAAGAGATGTTAAAGTAACCCATGTATCTATAGATTCGCTTTATATCCATCTTTTCAGTCTTAATATTCAAAGATGTGCGACATGAAATGATTCTCGCTAATTATTACAATACGTTGCGGGTAGTGCATGCATAACCTAGTACATAAATAGTTTAGCCAAAAAAAAACCTAGTACATAGATAGATATATTGAATTTCGTAAAGTGCATTGTCTTCAAAAATGATTTTTAGCAAATCATAGGACATATCATATTAAAAATATGTGTATGGACTGAAAATTCGATTTAAAAGTTTGTATGAGATGTAAGCAAATCGGTGGTTCCCAATACTATACTGAAATATATCTTCTGGTGTCACACATGAAAACCTAATGTTTAATGTAATTTGCTCAATTTCTGGAATCTGTTATGGTCTTGGAACACGAGCCGCAGGCCACAGATAGAATACAGAATATGTAGAAGTTCGAAAATGGCCATTTCTCCAAGATTTGACCTTCTAAATACTAATTCGCTCAAGAGAACATGGTTTGTGCTTGTTTATGCCCCTCTTTTATTAATTTATCTGAGCTATTAACTCATGCCAACCTCAGGAGTTTCAGGCAATAAGCAGCTCCAAAAGATCCAATCGTGTACACTTACTTTAGATCCCGCAATATGTGCATGCTCCATGGTTTCCGATCCATCTGATGATTAGAAAAATCATAATATAGTAACTGTAAAACGTAAATCAGATGGAAATGCATCCGATAAAGAAACTCTACATCGTGGCTGACATGTAATCCTTCAAAGTCGAAATCCCTCACGCATGTTGAGATAGGGAATCATCGACATGAAATTTAGGGTCGACCGTGTCTTTGAAAAGACCATATAGTCGCTAATTCCGAAACATTCATCCCTGCACATGCAAACTAAGACTAAATGACGGCCATTGATGGGGACATATACTAACGATCCCTTCACATGCTAACCAGTGTGAATTTGAACGACCCTTTAGATCCAGCAATAAGAAAGCGGAGGCAGAAGGGTGTGCAATTGGAGGGATATGTGTCCCAGCATCCAAACATTGGCAACCAGGGAAGAAGATATGGGAAGGGCCACGGAAAGATCTCTGCATCGCTTGTCCTAATCTTCCTCTTTGTCTCGTGGTTGTTATTTAACGTAGCAGCATCACATGTATGAGAAAACGGTCCTAGAATTATGATCCCCCCATGTGATCAGCTACACTCAGCTCGCGAAACCAGTGTACACTTTCACTCATCTGGCCAGCTGATAGTGATTGTCTGCGTGAGGATACTGACGGTATATATATATATCTTCCTTGCAGTACCCTTCAGATCAATTAAATTATCCAGGAATTTGATGGAGTTTGAAGGATCATGTTGTTATCATTATGTACTTTTGTCTATCTGTTCCTTTAGCAATCGAAGGAAAATATATACAATTGATGTATATGGTGATTTGAAAATACGCTTAGTTTGTTATGCAAAAAACATTTGCCTCATTTTTCGACGTTTGGAGTTAATAAAAATATTTTCTTAATCAACGAAAAATCTATGCTTACATTTAGGAAAATAATTTCCTCTTTAAAAATTCCAAATCCATTTTTCAAAATATGACTAGATATTAGCACTTGAACAAAAAATTTTATGCTTTGGCACGGGAACCCTAAAGGTCATTCCCGGATCCCTGGCATCTAGGACCAGGTCTTCGGCACCTAAGCCTGGGTCCATCAAGGCCTACATCATGCCAGGGACCCCGGTGCCCATACCCTGGTCCTTGCGCCCCAGACCAGGTCTTGAGCGCCCGCGCTCAGTTCCATCGAGGTCGAGCCCGGGATCCTGATGCCCCCGACACTTAAGCCTGGGTCCCTTGTGCCAAGGCTTGAATCCATCCAGGTTGGCTTGTGCCCAATGCCTTGACACCCGAGCTTAGGTCCACAAAGGTCGAGTGCCGAACCCTAGTACCCGAGCCCGGGTCCCCAGTGCTCTGGCTCGGGTCCCCGATGCTCGAGCTCAAGTCCTCAGTGCCTATGCTCAGATCCCACGAGCTCGGGCCCAAATCCATCGAGGCCGAGGCCTGGGTCCATTGAGGCCAGGCCTGGGACCTTGATGCCCATGCTAGGTTCCCCGGCACCCAAGCTAGGTCCATCGAGGCCGAGCCAGGGTCCATAGAGGTCAGACCCGAGTCCATCAAGGTTGGCCCTAGGACCCTAGTCCTTGTGCTCCGATCCCCTGCGCGAAAGGCTAGGTCCATTGAGGCCAAGGCTCAGGACCCCGACACCGGGATCGGGTCCATCGAGGGAAAGGTCCAGGACCTCGATGCCCATGCTCTAGTCCCCTGCACCTGCGCTCAGTTCCATCGAGGCCAGACTCGGGACCTCGATACTTGTGTTCAGTCTCTAGCGCCCGAGCTCGATACCTTAGTGCATGTGCTCATATTTCCCATGCTCGAGCCTCGATGGACCCCGCACGAGTACTGGGGTCCTGAGCTCGGCTTCTGTGGATCCGAGCTTGGGTGTGGGGGACACGAAAAGAGCATCGGGGTCTCAGACCCGGCCTCGATGGACCCGGGCACTAGCACCAGGGTCTAAGCCTTAGCCTCGATGGACCCAGGCTTAGGCACGGGAGATCTAAGCACAATACCAAGGTCTTGAGCTTGGGCGCTGGGGACCCCAACATGGGCACAGAGGTCCCAAGCCCCAATGCCAAGGACCTGGGCCTGGTCGTTGGGGACTTGGGCAAGGGCAAGGACACTAAGGTACCAACCCAGCCTCTATGGATCAGGGCTCGAGTGTTGAGGACCCAAGCCCGAGCGTCAAGGTCCCCAGCCCGAGCACCGAGGTCCCGCACTTAAACTTTATAGACCGGCGCCTAGGTACAGGGATCCAAGGATGGGCATCGAGGCCTTAGGTTTGGCCTTTATAGACTTGAGCCGGGGCACCAGGAGGCCATGCACGATCACCAGGTTCTCGGTTCCAGCTTCTGTGGACCAAGAACCGGTGTCTGTTTTTTTGCTCAAGATCCAAGTGCCCATGCTCGGCTCGAGGTCCATAAAGGCTAGACCAAAAATCTTAGTGCTCGTGCGTGATTTCTGGTTACCCATGCACAAATCACTAGTGCATGAATAATGTATATGTATTTAGGAGATTTTCCTTTCCAAATGGCGGAAACTATTTTTTGGTTTTTTTTTCAGATTTAACCAAACACCAAAAAATATTGCAATTTTCTTGAAAAATAATTTCGTGGAAAACATTTTTCAGAAATATAACATTTTCCGTGAAACAAACGAAGTCTTAGAGAAAATTATTGTGAGAGTCTTGATCTTTTTGGTGTACAATTTGTGAATTGCAATTGAGTCAAAAACTTTTCGACCATTGCAATCAATTTTTGACATTTTTAAAAAAAAATTATAATCGAGCTCTTTCTTTTTTGTTAATGGTGTTGAAGTTGTCGCCCTTGGCACTTTGAAATTTGCCCACATGAAATTCTCAAATTGAATTTCCAATATATGATAAGGATTTGATTGCAATTTAGAACAACAATTTATGTTTTCATTGTAACGATTGAAAAATTCGAAGCTCTACCGTAATTTTCATTGTAGTTTTTTAGCATTTGATTGCACTCTCTATGTAAGGTCATGTCAATCAGGTAGAACTTCCGGTACAATTTCTTGTGTTAATCCAACTCGATTCTGATGCTAAATCAAAGCTGGTTTGTGGCGATTGCAACATCCTCCATAAGAATCAGAGTAGCAAAGTGCTCATGCTAAGAATTTCATTGCATCAGACATCGAGGGGGAGGAATTAATCCGATCTAGTTGGGAATGATGAATCTGGTTTTACTAAAAATGGGTCGTCAAAATACGGACAGTATTCATGTTTGTAGGAGTGAGCATGATTTCAGAGTAGAATCGAGAACTAGACCGATAAAAAACGGTCTGGTTCCATATTCTAAAGTATGCATGGTAGGTTTTCCAAGTTCCAAAAATTAACGAACCAGTTCCGACAGATAGGTTGTAGTGGAACCCGGAACACGTCTATGTTTTTCTTGTTATATGTTTTCGCACAATCCTATGGTATTCCATGGCGTCTGATGATAATTGTGTAATTTAGAACCACTTATCCAAACTTCCATTTACGACGATATCCATGACTGAAACTTTTACTTTGTTAATGTTTCATATTTTTTCTGCATCTAAAAATTAGTTATAGTCAGTGAATTATAGTAGTAAGTGGTAATAATTAGAGGTGATGATTTATTACAATCATTTAATTAAGAATACAGATGGAACCCGGATAGATCCAGAACCGATCATGGAACTTATGACAGGATAGGTTCCATGTTCCAGAATATGCATAGTAGGTTATAGGCTCCAAAAATTTGTGAACCAATTTTAACGTGTAAGTTTTAGACTCCAGTTGGAACCTAGATCAAGTCTGAAACTGCTCACTCTTACTTGGGAGTATCAAATTCATGTGGTACTGATGACTTCTATCGAGTGGGATTCACATCTGCGACAGTAATTTGTCATGTCAAGAAGTGTCACCTCTCGATCTACACCGGGTTGGGCAACAACCCATGAGAAAAAAACACACAGCAAACAAACCAAAGTTATCATCAGTAAACCCGATCAGCTCCGGACAACTCTCTCTCTCTCTCTCTCTCTCTCTCTCTCTCTCTCTCTCTCTCTCTCTCTCTCAGAAAAGCCAGTGTGAGGGAGAAAGAGAGAGAAAGAACAAGAACCAACCCGAAAACGCAGGACCCATCTCACATCAATGCGACAGCAACGTACTCAACGCACAGTGCCGATTCATGCAGACACATGGGTGGGGGGGAGGGGGGGAGTAGCACAAATGCGCATTACTCGCGTGTCCATTTCTTGCCGACACATCGTGAAATGAGGCTAACGTTCCCCGTCGTCTACTCGCCAAAGTACCCAACAGACAGCGGCGATGCGACTGCTCCCTACCCGCAGGACACCATCCCCCCGCCACTGTGCTATCTGGTCCATCGTCCCTCTCGACCGTTGAAAGATCGATGGAAGCACCGGAGCTTCGAGCTTCGGTTGACTTGACGAAAATGGCGGAGAAGGTCAATAGAAGAAGCCCACGAGGGCATGAGTGGATCACGAACGCGAGCCCGTTTAAGAATCGGGTCCTGAACTGGGCTGGATCATCCTCGCGACAGCGCCTGTCGCGATCAAGACGGCTTCAGCTCAAGCAATGCCTATTGGCCTTGCATCTGCTGAGGAAAAGAGAGAGAGAACATTCTGTTGGCCCAATAATGAAAATGCCATTGGGATCTTACCCATCCGCCTAAATCCGGGCTAATGCTTGCAACAAGAAACCCGAGGTCGCAGGCTCGATCCTCGCTCGTCGCAGCCGATCGGAGTCGGTTCCTGAGGAAGCCGATTTTCGAGAAGAATGCTGTAACCTCCTCGTGGGATGAGCTGTACCTTTAATCGAATCGAGAAGATGAACTAAATCTAACTGGAAATGGTATGATTATATCGTAAAAGTTTCATGTCGATATCGAGACGATAACTATTGGTCTCTTTGTCTCTTTCTTGTGCCATATTTTTCAGGAATTTTCTTGGACAAGTTCATTAGAAGACATTTCACCAGGTGACCCCCTTGAATAACTTGTATCGAAATATAAACTCCATTGTGAATATTAACAATAATTATTATTATTTTGGACAAGTTAATTAGAATTTAAAAGACATTTTTACCCCCTCTTCGGCTTGATAGACAGCTTTTATATTCAATTGGCCAAAATAACTCTTTATGTTAGCAAACAAGATCAATCACCCATTCACCCTACTTCTATCTTTGCCATGCTATTCTTCACCTTCTATTTCTATTGCTAATGACTAAAATATCTTCGGCTTTGAAAAATGATTAATCATTAGTTAAGCATAGCTTTTCTCTCTCATTTTTAATTTCCCACTATCAGCACTCCTTCCATCTTATTTCTAAATTATGACTGATTAAATTTTGTTATATTTTTAAGTTTGCAATTTTGGTTTTTTTTTTCAAAAAGTTTGCAATTTTGGTTGAGAAGACACTATTTTGGTCGGACTGTTAATTCTTTGATGTAACTTTTTTGTTTATTTTCATAGCAAATGAGACGGCACGACCCCCGACATCAAATGGGGCAAATTTTCTCCTTAAAGAATGCCCTGCAAATAGGGGTGAGCGATTTTGGAGTCCGACCAAGTTCCACCTAAAACTTGGAATTCACCCTTCATGCCCTGGAATCTACCTATTAATCGGCTCTAGGGTCTAGCCAGGAATTGGCCAAATTTTTTTTTGTTTCATTTTTTTCTTCCTTTTTTGTTTCATTCTTAGTTAAGCAAAATGAAAGCGACGGCAACAATAAAAATCCCCACTTGTCAATAACAACAATCCATAAAAAATGAACGTGAAAAATAAAGACAAAAGGCTAAAAACATGTAACATAAAAATGAAACAAACCAGTACAACCAAGAAAGGAACTCTTTGGCAGCATGCTCACAGTGATTGGACGAGTGCTACAACTCATGGTGCGATGGTCATCCTACCGAGTGAAGGGTTGAGCTTCCCTTTCCCCGAGCCAGATGATGAAGGAAGACATTGTCGTGCTCAGTATGTACTACATAAATTTATATCTGTTAAAAAATATACTAACTATGGTCTCCATATTATTCTCTAACGACCTAACTTTTTTCGAACAATTTGTACCCTACACACCAACTTCAAAAGCATTCCACTAGAGATTGGGATCGTCACTACAAATAGAGAAGGCAGTAGGTGAACAAAACCAGGAGAAACTAGACGTAGAGAAAAAGAAAACAATATAAAATGTTGAGTTAGTGGGTACTAGTTTGTTATTAGGATTAACACCACAAAAAATTCCAAACTAGTAGACATATCCCAATTTTATCCCGAACTATTTTTTGACCGCAAAAATCCTAAACTTGTATATTCATGACAATTTTACCCTGAACAATTTTTTTTTACCACCAAGAATCCTAAACTGGTACGCTTGTGATAATTTTATCTCGAACTAATTTTTTGACCACTAAAAACCCCAAACTAGTACATTTGTGACAAATTTACCCTCCGTTAGTGTCCGTTAAATTAAATTAATATAACAGAAAATCACAAATTGGTAAACTTGTGATAAACATAGGGGTAAAACCCAAAACCAATACACCTATCAATTACCACGAGTCATTAAACTTAGAAATTTGACAGTAAAATTTAACAGAAACTAACGGAGGGTAAATTTGTCACGGGTATACCAGTTTGGGATTTTTGGTAGTAAAAAAAAAAATTAGTTCGTGGTAAAATCGTCACAGGTATACCAGTGCGAGGTTTTTTGTGGTCAAAAAAATAGTTCGGGATAAAATTATCACAGGTATACTAGTTTTGGGTTTTTTGTGGTCAAAAAAATAATTTGGGGTAAATTTATCACGGGTGTACAAGTTTGGGATTTTTCGTGATATTAACCCTTGTTATTAATATGTGGCAGCACCAGAAAACGAGAAGCGAGCGAGACTTGAAAGGCAACGCCTCTTATTGTTAGCAAGGGTAAAAAGAGAATTTAAGGTTAACTCAGGTCCAGTTCATCGGTTCCCGGTCTGGTTCTTCAATTCTCAGTTTAGTTCTTACCTAGGCACTGGAAACCAAACTGCACAGTACCGGTTTCACTTTTTTTGGAATCGGGAACCTACTCGTTAACCTCGAGAACTTTGAACCGAAATTCCCGATTTTACCCTGAATTCATGCTCATCCCTACCCGCAGGCATCTGATGAGGCAACAGATGAAGCAAGACGAGGCACATAAAAGCAAAGTAAGATTTTATGGGCTAAAGTTACAAACTTAGAAACGTCGCAAAATCGGTCGTAATTTAGAAAGTAGGCGGGAGGAGCAGTGGCGGCGGCGGCAGGAAACAAAACACGAGAGAGAGAAAAAAGTATGCCTAATTAATGATTAATTGTTTTTCAAGCATGAATGGATGTTTTAATCGGCGATCGATTAACATAGGAGGTGAAGAAAAGAGATGGGAGATAAAAAAAATTAAGGTGATTGGGGGCGATCGATCTTGTTGCCTGACACAAAATGTTCTTTCGATTGATTGATAACAAAGAGCGTGCATTAAGCTAAAGAGGGGGAGGAAATAGACCCAATATTAATAATAATAATAATAATAATAATAATAATCTTAAAGCTAGAAAGAGGACGTCCCTTCCGTGTCTACTAAAGGAATAACCAAGCAACTCTGATCGCAATGAGTTTGTCTCGGTCCCGCACGTGGACGGTCCAGAACCGCCCGCGCCTCAACCCCCGCCCCCCCACGATGGAAAATGACCCGCGAATTTAGCGGTTCGCGCGTATTCACATCGCAACGTCACTTCCCTTTTGCTTTCCCCGCGAGAATGTCGGTAAGTGACGCCCGCGCTTTTATATTTTCTTGGAGTTGGTTCCATAAAAAAATTTCAAATCGGTACACTCATGATAAATTTATCTTAAATTAATTTTTTATCATCGAAAATTCCAAATTGATATACCTATAACAAATTAACCCTCCGTTAATTTCCGTTAAACTTTACTGAGTTTGATTATACGCGACAGTTGACGGATGTACAAGTTACATGTTTATCAATTCGTGATTTTTCATGCTATTAATCCGAGTAAACGAAGGGTAAATTTATCACGACTGTACCAGATTATCAGTTTAAGGTTTTTGATGGAAATTTATTACGGGTGTACTGATTTGGAATTTTTCGTGTTTCAAAAATTAGTTTGGGATAAATTTGTTACAGATGTATCGGTTTATTTATTATAACAATAGCCCTTTGAAACCCCAATGGTCCGAGACTAATGCTATCAACAATAATTGCTTGTTTTACGCACGTCGGGTAATTATTAGGGCGCCTAAAAAGACATATTATACCTCCGATGGCTTGTGCGAAGATCCGCTCTTTCAATTTTCGTTTCGAGAATGATTGCAAATAGTGATTCCACTACATTCTGAATTTCTCCGGAGATCTCGATCGATCTCGACATTGACTATGCTTTTTCCCCACAACCCCAAAAGTCTCCTATCGCAGCTCCGTCAAACTTTTTTCGTTCCTTTCGCTGGTCATTAGTGGCGAAAGGTGCAATTGACTCGTTCAATACAACGGAATTGCACTTCTAAATCCCCAAGCGGTCGTTTGGGTGGGAAAGGAGAATTCGCACCGAAGAATTGGTCTCGTGACAAACATTACGCGCTCCGATATCTAGTGCATAAGGCCCCGTTTCGACATTTAGGTTTTATTTATTAGAAACATCAAATCATCGAGAGAGCGATTTAAACATCGACATGAATTAGTCGTACCAAAGAACAGCAACAGGGCGTGCGGCACGCTCGGTCACGGAGCACACGCACGTACCGACGCTAGAGATTACACCCGAGAGACTTAGGGGTGACTCCGTCAATGCGCACCTCATCAGATTTTACCGGCTCGGTCATCATGGCTGATTGCGAATTCGGCTCTTTCCGTCACTACAGATCCCGGAAAACAGTGCAAAGCCCTTTTATTGGAAAGCAAAAGCATAGCGTGCGAGAGGGGGGCAAGAGATGCCCATCATTGCTCCGAAGCGATCACTCATTGGTGCATCGAACGAGACATATCCTATCAAATGTGCACAGACAAGTGCACTCCCCCTTCTTTTTTAACTTTGCACGAAGGGTTACTATACGGGTGTCTCTTTCGGGGCGCGTTAAATGGGAAGAGAAAAAAGAGAAAACTATAACGGGCCCACCCCCGGAATTCACAAAAAAAAAAACGAAAACAATAATAAAATGAATGAATAAAATTCAAGGTTAGGAAGATGGAGGAATGCATGATTTATAAAAAAAAGTTTTTTTTTTTTGTGTTTTTCAAAAGCTGGAGGAGGTGAACAGATCACGCCGTGAAACGAGGGGTGATGGCGAAGGACGCTCCTCCCCCAGATGGAGTCGTCGAGCCGAGTCGAGCCAAGGCCCAAGGAGATCTTCTCACCTTCTGTTTGACAAGTGCGCCGCCGCCGCCGCGTGCTCATCATCCCACGGTCCGCGTTGCACACCTTTGCACGCCGAGCGCACTTTTCCGGTTCCAACGCGCCTTTGACCCTCCCTCTCCTCTCTCTCTCTCTCTCCTCTCTCTCTCTCTCTGATTGCAACGCTATTCACGAAATTTCAGTACGTGCAATTTGATTCCTGAATTTAGATATAACGTGCAATATCATTCCCGAACTTATAATTCATCCAGTGCGGTCCATAAACTATTAGACCTTACGAAAATATTTAAAAGTTCACGGATGATATTGAGCATCGGATCAAAATTTTATGGACCACATTGAACAAATTTAAAGTTCAGAGACAGTATTGAACATTTGACTAAAGTTTAGTGACAATCCGTGTCCATTTTTTCTTGAATTTAAATCGCGATGCGTAATTTGTCATCCTCGATCATTAAGCCTAGTCCCCCTTTTATGTGTACTGGAGCTTGCATGCATCCGGCTTATCTAATAAAAGCACGTCGCGAGAGACTATAAGTCTTTCTCGTTCTTGCCGCACGTCCGAAAATCGGTTTAGACACGCGGAGTTAAGAAATTGACTTGTGCGTGGTAGACAGTTCTACACGAAATAACCCCGTAAGTTTCCGGGATCTAACTGCATGGATATAAGTTAGCAATTTTACTCGGCCTCTATGACAAAAAAAAAAAATCCTCGGACTCGATAATTGATATTCAATTCTTACAAATTGATAAAAAAAAATATGAAATATGTAAGATCTCGATGGAGATCGAAATACGAACCCTGCCGGCATCGATTTCGATCTGTATAAGTATCTTCTTTTTTATTTTCCGGTCAAGATATCCGAAAACTCGAGAAACAAGTTGGCATTACAATGAGAGACCATGGAAAATTATATGTAGTATTTGTACCTTTTCTTTTTGTCTAATTCTATCCTATTTCTATTTCTATTTCGCAAGCCACCGTATGTACCATGTTCTGCACCGCGCAGGTCTCGAAACCCTACTCCCTCACTCACGGCGTGTCCCCACCCTGAGCCTTCCCTAAGTCCCCACCTCCCCCTCCCCGCCGTGGCCACTGGGGCAACCCCCGGGGCGGTTGTATTCGTACCCTTTTGCTCGGTCGTGCTTTTATGCAGCGCTATACTAAATTGAAAGTCTCATGCCAAACTCGAGAACCCAAAAAGAAAAATACCAGTACGAGGAGCTATTGTTATGGCCCCACCCCCCAACTCATTTAGTAGATTCCAATTACGTGATTTGTTAGGCAAGTATAATGAGGCAGTGCACAGCTAATGCGACCTTCCAAAATCAATCTTTCCTTTTTCTTTGCCTGTTTCTTCACTTTTCCTGCAGACGAGTAAATTAGAGCGTGTCCAAACTCTCGCTTGGAATCAAACATCTTCCCCGACATCTCTCTGTGCCTCTCTCTCTCTCTCTCTCTCTCTCTCTCTCTGTCTCTGATCCTAGAAAGAATCATGAAACCTTCATGTCCTGTCCAAGACAGAGCCCACAAAAAGGACAACAGGTGCCACAATTATGGTGGCGCCTCTGCTGCCGCTGCCGCTGCCGCGACCGCCGCGCTGCCTCCCTTCCTCTTCTTCGCCCTACTCCTCGCCACCCTCTTCACCATCTTCATGGTCTTCTCCCCATCCCCTCTCACGGTCAAGCGCGACCTCCACCAAAACACCTCCTCCTTCATCAGACCTCAACAGGGTAATGAGACCCAGCAGGAGAAAGATCATGTTTTTTTCCTCGTCCGCGACTGTTCTTGTTCATGATCATGCTGCGTTTCCGTTTGCGTTTCCAGATTGTGACTTGTACAGAGGACACTGGGTTCCGGATTTCAGAGGGTCATCTTCTTCGTACACGAATTCGAGCTGCGCCACGATTCCGGACTCCAAGAACTGCTTCCGGCACGGGAGGAAGGACACGGACTTCCTGAATTGGAGATGGAAGCCCGACGGGTGCGAGCTCCCGAGGTTCGACCCTCGGGCGTTCCTGGGCATGGTGCGGGGGAAGACCCTCGCCTTTGTCGGGGACTCCGTCGCCAGGAACCACATGGAGTCGCTGCTCTGCCTCCTGTCTCAGGTCAGTCCAATCAAAGCACGCTGGTTCACATGTTCTTAATTTTTCTCCGTGTCCTTTCCTTCGAAAAGTTTTCTGCTTTTGCGGGTGCGAAGCAAACGAGCAGAAATGCGTGCAACTCGCGCTTGCGTCCTGGTCTCGTGGCGACGCACGGCCAATTCGAGATCCGCCAGTGCGGCGTCTGCGAAGAGCTGTTCTTCGAAGACGAAGAGTCTCCTTCGCCAATCGCTATTGCACCCAAAAGGGGTGCATGATGAACCTTGGCGTGAACCCATTTTGATTCCATTGCATCTCTGGTAATTAATGAATATAATTAGCAAAGATAAGGGAGATAAAGTGCGATGTTTAGGATCATCATCGACGACAGAAGCCGGCGTTTTCATCGCATTTGGAAGAAGAATCGGTATCATCCCGACCCATAAGTAAAACTTTAGTTGGAAACAAGCGATTTTAACTCCATCTCATGTCTAAATTTGGTGACAAGATCCGTAATTAGGGAATGTTCTGACCGTGCATGTCGCTTTCCTTTGCTCAGCGTTTCATATGTTGCTATCGACTATGTGCATTAACTTCTTCCCCCGAGGGGGCATGGAAAGTTCATGAAAATTTCGCTAAGCAAGATTAACTAGAGAGGAAAAATTTAGGTGCCAAACGGGCGGTCCAAAAATTTTTGCGAGTGAGTGGGAGGTGTCACTGTCATCTTAGAGAAAGCATGACACTAATAAAGAATTTCTGCCCCGCGTACCAAATATACGAAGATTTCCCCCCAACCCATCTTCAACCGAAATGCATGTGAGCTGTGCACCTGAAGAGTTTGATGAATTGATGGAGCGATGATTTAGGGGTTGGAGTGCATGACCCTAATGATACAATGTTGAATAGATTACTCATCGTTAAAGTTTGGATTGTGCAAGTGATTTTTGACGAGAGGGACAAGGATTCTCGGGGCCATTGCGACTTGTGCCTTTCGGGCCAATGCGTACGAGGCCGAGGCCTACGAATTGAATGATTGTGTGATGCCAAATTAGCAGTGGCCCACCCTTTCTTTTGTACCTGAGCTGAGCTGCACATGGCCAGTCAACGGCTGTTTGCTGCTGCTCGCAATTTCCTTGCTGGGTCGTCTTCTTCTTCGATCTGCCCTCAGGGCACCGATACAATGTGAAAGAGATTTTCGAGTGAGATAATCAGATGACCCTCGATTAGTAGGTATGATTATCTCTAAGGAATTAGGGTGATCAGTGTTAATGAGAAGCGCCTAATCACTTGTTGACTTTTCTGTGTTGAAGATGTGGTCTGCAACGTGGTTCCTGAATTTTCAACTTGTTCAATGTGGTCTCTCGACTTTTGGTACCTGTCCATTTTAGTTCTTGAACTATATGAAAATGTTTGATGTTATTCCTGAACGTGAATTAATGGAATGATGATTTTGAGCATTTTCATGTAGATTAGGAACTAAGTTGAATATATACCAAAAGTTTAGAGATCATATTTAACAAATTAAAAGTTTAGGGACCATATTGGAATAAAGTTCAGAGACCATTTGTGTCATTATCCCAATCTAGGAACACATCATCCTCTTTGACGGTAAAATCACAAATTGTGAAGCTTTTATCTGCTCGGATTGGAAACGTCTTGTTTTGAGTACCTTCATTTCTTGCACATTCATTGGAACAGTTTCGAATGATGCCATTTCTTTGACGAACGTTAGTTTGAAACATTGAGGGACCGGAGACTGTTCGAACTTCTTGCAGGCGGAAACCCCGGTCGACATCTTCAAGGACTCGGATGACCGGTTCCGGACGTGGTACTTCCGCGGGCACGACTTCACGCTGAAGATCCTGTGGTCCAAGTTCCTCGTGACGGGCAAGGAGGAAGTGATCAACGGCTCATCCACGGGAACTTTCTCCCTGTACCTCGACGAGGTGGACGGTGAATGGGCACGCGAGATCTCCACCGCGGACATCGCCGTGGTCTCCGCGGCACACTGGTTCTTCCGGAAGATCTACCTCTACGAACAGAACCGCCTCGTGGGCTGCGTCTACTGCAACGAGCCGAACGTCACCTCCTACGGGCCCGAGCACGCGGTGCGCATGTCGTTCCGCACCGCGCTCGGCCACATCAACCGGTGCGAGAAGAAGCACGGCCGCGGGGGGATCGCCACGACGTTCCTGAGGACGTTCTCGCCGGCGCACTTCGAGAACGGGACGTGGGACACGGGCGGGGCGTGCACCCGGACGAGCCCCGACGGGGAGGGCGAGGTCGACCTGGGGGGCTACGAGTTGGGGTTCAGGAACGTGCAGATGGAGGAGTTGGAGAGGGCGAGAGGGATGGGGAGGGGGGGGAGGAGGAGGAAGGGAGGGAAGAGGTTCGGGGCGCTGGACGTGACGAGGGCGATGCTGATGAGGCCGGACGGTCATCCCGGCGAGCACTGGGGGAACAAGTGGATGAAGGGCTACAATGACTGCGTGCACTGGTGCTTGCCTGGCCCCATCGATGTCTGGAATGACTTCCTGATGGCCGCTTTGAGGCAGGAAGGTGGGACGGATTATTGATTTGTACTTGAGGGGATATGGATAACTATAGGGCCAGATTAAAGAGGGACGGTACCTGTGCATCGTTTTACTTTACATTGGTAATATATAGTTAGATGTGTACTCAATTCTTTGCATGGGCTTTGTGGCCCAAGTGATTAGTAATAAGCTTGTATAGTTGAGGACTCAATATATGTGTAATTTTTGTTGTTGCTGCTGCTGCTGCTATTGTTTATGGTCCTGTGAAGAGGAAGAGATGGTTGTGGGTTTTTTTATTTGTTGGTGGATGAAGATACAAACCGACGTCAGGGTTATTAACGAGCGGCCCCGACGGGGAAATGTTTGATTTGATTTTCAAAATGTTGATTATGCACGTCGCGGGGGCTGTCGTGTTTGGAGAAACTGTAGTATTTTCTTGTCTGGTTGCATAAGAAGTATCGTGGCGGCACTTTTCTGGCAATGTTGTCATTAGAATGCAAAGGTCTTATGCCGATAGCCGGTCTGCGTTTTCTTATGCGGTTGCTGAATGTGATTATAACCTATTATTAACTAAAATTTGGTGAAATCTTGCTTGATTCATATCAAATTGAAGTTGGACGTGCTCCATCGATTGGTTTGGCAATATCTTAGGGAAGTTTGCTCACTTTTAGAATCACATTTTTGCACATGTCAGTATTTATCGGTCCTCTCGATGCTATTGTTTTTTGTGAAAGAAAATTTCACATAACTTTCTATTTGCGCCGAATACCATTATATTGTATGGCCCTATATGTTCGTATCCTGACCACAAGTGAGTCAAGCTACTCGAGAACTACTCGAGTTCAGCTTGCAAATTACTTGAACTCGGCTCCATTCGTTTCGAGTTCGAGCACTTAATTGAGTCGAGCTCAAACCTGAAGATACTTGGCTCGAGTAAAGTTTATTGACCGACATCGTCGAGTCAAGTCGAGCTCGAGTTGAGCATCCAGCCTCGAATGTTTTAGTCAATGTCGAGCCCGAGCTTACTAAATACTTATTAGAGCACAGTTTCGAGCCTCGAATATTGGAGCCGAGCCGAGCCGAGCCGAGTATCGAGCCATGCAGACCCGACCCGAATAAAGCTCGAGCTCTAATCCGGTTGCTTGGAATGCAAGCAAGGGAACACGTCCCTCGGCCCGAAGAATCGGCCCAACTCGTCGGCCCACGTAGCCCTTCACCTCTGAACCGCCCTCGCTTGCCATTTCCGAGCCACCAGCGTCGTCGCCATCGTCAATCGCTAGAGATTTGCCGAGATTGCTCCGACCATAAACCCTTGAAACCCCATTTCCGTCGCCGTCTCGGTCACCGTACCTGGCCGCCGGATCCCTCCCGTCGCCGGAAAATCATGGCCGACAACAAGCGGAAGCGCGGCCGCCCGTCCAAGCCTCCGCCCAATGAATCCGCGGAAGCCGCCGACCACCAGCATCACAGCGCCAACGCCGCCGCTGCCGCGGCGACGGCTGCGTTGAACGACGGCGCCTCGGCGGCCGCGGCGGAGAAGACGATGAACGCCGACCCCCCCTCGTCCCGCCGCGGCCGCGGGAGGCCCCGGAGGAAGGCGGAGCACCGGTCGCCCGAGCGCCGGAGCTCCCGCTTCGCCGAGCAGAACGGCGACTGCTCCTTGGCTGTCGCGGTCGGCGGCGGCGGCGATGGCGACGAAAGGGGATTGGAGATCGATGGGGCGGAGCCGTCGCCCATGCCGATGCCGAAGTGGGAGAACGTCGCGAGGGTTGTCCCTGCGATGGACGCGGTGGTGAAGGTGTTCTGCGTGCATACGGAGCCGAATTTCTCGCTCCCGTGGCAGCGTAAGAGGCAGTACAGCAGCAGCAGCAGCGGATTCATTATTGGATGTAGGAGAGTGCTGACCAATGCCCATTCCGTGGAGCACCACACTCAGGTGAAGGTGAAGAAGCGTGGCTCCGATACCAAGTATCTGGCCACTGTGCTTGCTATTGGGACCGAGTGTGATATCGGTAAGTGATATAGGATGGTCCAATGAGGTTTGAGTTGATTGAGTGTTTTATATGTAAGGTAGCGTAGCGCGTGTAAATTCGTTCATGTGGTGTGATGGAGAGGGTTTCTATGTGGCCATGCTTGCGTGCCTGTAGTCTTGATCTCGTTTGCCATTGTAGTTGGTATGATTTTGGTAAGACTCTGTAGGAACTGGTAATTGAGGAGATGATAGGAGTGACTGGTTCTTGTGGTTATCATCTGTGAATCTTTGATGTCTAATGGGAACAGTATGCAAAGGTGTCCAGATTTAGATCATTTGTAACACCCAAAGGGAAAAGAAAAAAGAGCATAAGCTATTTGGTTTGGTAATTTATCATCCATCCTTTTATCAGTTTGAATTAGTAGGTTTAGATAAGTGAGAATATAGTTGCTGTTTTGTTTTATCTGACCACCAGAAAATATTACTTTGCAGTTTGACTGCCCTTTCGTACATGTGATTACTTTTTAGACATTAGTAAAGCTATTTCCTTTTCAGATCCTTGAGTTGAAAGGACCTTTGTATCTTGCCATTGTTTCAGCATTGCTTACAGTCAACAATGATGAGTTCTGGGAAGGGATTGCGCCTGTGGAGTTCGGAGACCTACCTGCACTTCAAGATGCTGTCACTGTGGTGGGTTATCCTATCGGTGGAGATACAATATCCGTGACAAGTGGTGTCGTGTCACGTATGGAGATGCTCTCCTATGCCCATGGGTCAACTGAGCTCCTGGGAGTGCAGGTTATTCAATAAAGTCATAACTGTTTTAAACTTGCTTGCGATGGCTGGGATCCTCATGTTTGTGTGGGATTCTCCTGCAGATAGACGCAGCTATAAATTCAGGAAATTCTGGTGGCCCTGCATTTAATGACCAGGGAAAATGTGTGGGCATTGCATTTCAGTCGCTTAAACATGAAGATGTGGAGAATATTGGTTATATTATCCCAACACCAGTCATCAGGCACTTCATTCATGATTATGAGAAGAATGGGTTGTACACAGGTGCTTCTGTTTTCTATCTTTGAATGTACTTTGCTTCTAAACTGGTCATGCCATCAGCTGGAATTTTTATAAATGATTGTGAAAGAAATTTGTTCATTTAGCCTTTTAGGGTGCATATGGTAACATTTCTGTTCCTGGGAACAATTTCTGTTTAGAAATAGTTTTTTTTTTTAATTTCTAGTCCTTGGACGAGTTTTGGAGCAAAAGAACGCGTATGGTAACTGCAAAAAAAATTTATTTCCAGAATAGAAAAAGAACGGAAATATATTTAGTACGGCCCTAAAAATTTTTGTTCCCAATTTTTTTTCATTTAATTATAAAAATGTCAATGATGACTTAACCATTCATGTTTGGATAAAATTGAACTTTCATAAGCACTTAACTTATCAATAAATTCTAAGACGGCCTCAGAAAATCCAACATAATAGTTAGTCAAAGATGGTGGGCTGGAAATGATAGCAGAGAGTTCCATTTGTTTATAACTCACAATATGAGGAGATTGATAGTAAATTTGTGGGCATTACAATAGACAAGTGCACAAACCTTTTGAGCTTTAGGGTGTAGGGTGTTTGGCTTAGGGCTTAGTCAAGGGCATAGGGCTTAGGGTGTGGGGTGTGGGTTTACGATTTAGGGTTTAGATTATACTGAGCTTGGTTCTCTAAAATGACCTTGTATCTCTTTTTGTTCCTGGGAACAAAAAAGTAGATTTTTTTTACTTCTTGTTTATGTTCCAAGTCTATTCCCTAGCTACGGATTTATTTTGGAGAATAGGAAAATTAACTGAGTACACAAACAAATTTCTGATCTTTTTTTGTTTGGGGGAACAAAAGAACAGAAAAACAGAGAGACAGTAATGTTACCAAACAAGCCCTTAACATATTTTTCTAGTTCGCTTTAGGGGGAAAAAACATTTTTCCAGCATCCTTTTTGCGATTTTCCTTTGGAATTGTTAAAATGCATGGATGCACTTGATGCTAGTGGCCCTTGAAATGATCTTGTCATGATGTCCTATTTCATGGTTGATCATTTCATGTCAGGGTTCCCCATTCTTGGAGTTGAGTGGCAGAAGATGGAAAATCCTGATCTACGCATGGCTATGGGAATGAAACTGGATAAGAAAGGTGTCCGAATTAGGAGAATTGAACCTACAGCTCCAGAGTCACATGTCCTTAGGCCATCTGATGTTATCCTCAGCTTTGATCGGATCAATATTGCTAATGATGGGACAGGTAAATACACCCTCTGCTCTCACTCTCTTACTTTAGCAATGCATCTGTTGCTTTGTTGGCATTTGTATAGCAGGATTTGGAATGCTGATTGTTGTTGCTATTGTTCGTGTATCCCTAAACCTTGAGAAACCATAGGACTTACTAGACCTATTATATGAAAAAACTTCCAATGCAATCAGCATCTTATATCATGTGAAATCTAGGGCATATGCCTAGCAGGATGTCAGCAGGGTTTCCTCTGGTAATTTGAGCATCTTGGCTTTGGATTTTGATTTAACTATAGCAGGTTTCTGATACTTAGTACCTGGGGCATTGTAAATCTCTCAAACTCTGATTTCTTCCAGAATTGATCCACCTGACTCTGTCGCTGACGCAAATGAAGAATTAAGTTTACAATCGCAAGATGCATGGGCTAGCATGCATGTCTTTGTGCAATTCAATAAGAAGATGACCTTAAGTGTGGTAGTTGATTACTCTACTTACTCTCTGCTTGCCAGCTTGGTTTAAGATTTAAAGATGTCTTTACTATTGATCCTTGTGCTTTTGCGTTGATGTGCATCTTTATTCCTTGATGCTATATATTGACATATCTTTGGCTCCTCCTCAGTTCCATTCAGGCATGGAGAGCGCATAGGTTTCAGTTATCTTGTTTCCCAAAAATACACCGGGGATAAAGCTCATGTGAAAGTTCTCCGAAATTCGAAGATTCTTGAATTCGACATAAAACTTGCTACTCACAGACGGCTCATCCCTGCACATATTAGTGGGAAACCACCTTCTTATTACATAATCGCTGGATTTGTTTTTACCGCTGTCTCCGTTCCATATCTCCGTTCAGAGGTGAATATTTTGTTCTCTCTCTCTCTCTCTCTCTCTCTCTCTCTCTCTCTCTCTCTCGATACAAGATACACTGTGCATGGTCGTGCGGCTTGTGTGCAATGCATATGTGGCTGACAGGCTCTGTGTGTCTGTGTATGTTTGATGGTTTCAGTGGCGGTTTTCTATATCTATCTGATTTAGTGATGTTGGTATTTTGGTTCCACACTGCATTTGGAGATATTTATGATTTCTTTTTAATCTAATTGTTGTTGCATTTGCCTGTTTGCCTGGTCTTGCACGTATTGTGTTCTTTGTTGATTCCTGTTTTGTTTGTCAATGGCAGTAGATAATTTAGTCAGTTAGTTCTCTACTGTTCACTGGTATTGGTTTGCAAAGCACTATTTTCAAACTGGCTACTCACAGATGCACATAATAGTGAGATAACCCTACTTTTGGCCTTTGGTTTCCCACAACACCTGAATGAGTCTTTATTTTATGCCAGTTTTTGGGATACAAATGTTGTCATAGTTGTTCTGTGCTAGTGATTTCCTGATTTCGTGCGGATGATGTTCAAGAATAATTTATGAGTTCTAAATGCCAGTCAGAGTAAGTTCTTGGGTAGCCGTTTTGTTGCTCACCTGGGCGAATCTTTTGCTATAGGGTTCTGTCAATCAAGTATGAGGGCTTCAGTACTGGCTGCCTCCCCGGCATAAAGCTTTAGATATATGATATCGTCAATTCTTAGGTTTGGCATAACGGACTATCTGCTCAGGGCCTCAGGCTTCACTAGATTAGGTTTTTCTACCTTAACACATCTATTTCTTTGCATGCCATTCAATGCCTTTCCTTACTTAATGGAGATGTGATGGTTGAATTTGAAAATTGAACACAACATTAAACATGCCCAGCTACAAAAGATATGCATCATTGTGGATTTTGTGAATTAGTAGCGGCAAAAAGTTTATGGTGCTTATGTGCTTTATAAGTAGTAGAGTCCATAGCTGGTTGAGTGGATGAGGACAAACTTTAATTGTTGATGTTTTGTTTTATTAATTGCTCCAGTATGGGAAGGACTATGAATTTGATGCTCCAGTCAAACTGTTGGACAAGCTTCTTCATTCAATGGCAGAATCCGTAAATGAACAGCTTGTTGTTGTATCTCAGGTTCTTTTCTCCCTCCAGCCTTACTCTGATAACTCGCCATATTGAGTAACTTGTCGTAACATATACTTGATGCACTTGCTTTCATTCCCTATTTCACGTTATCGTTTATTGTGATAGGTCCTTGTTGCAGACATAAATATTGGATATGAAGACATTGTCAATACTCAGGTTGTGGATGGTTTCTTACAAATTGGTTGGACATACGGTTATTGGTGCTTTCAAATGTCTCACAGTGACTTATGAGTTGTTATGTGGATTCAGGTCCTTGCTTTCAACGGCGAGCCTGTAAAGAATCTGAAGAGTTTGGCCAACATGGTGGAGAGCTGTGAGGATGAATATTTACGTTTTGACCTAGAATATCAGCAGGTACAGTTCTCTTTCTTGCCTCATCTCTCCCATGTCTTTAAGAAATTCCGACCTATCTTCCTCTCTGTCCTCTGTTGACAGGTAGTTGTGCTAAAGACCAAAACTGCCAAGGTGGCGACCTCAGATATACTAACTACCCATTGCATACCTTCTGCCATGTCCGATGACCTCAAAGCCTAGTTCATGATGATATGGTGCGTGAAGTTACTGTCATGGATATTACTGCAAGTCTGTGATTTAGCCAATGAAGCTGTCCTCTTTATGTGTCAGACGACGTAGTAGGGGCTGTGAAATCGACTTGCATTAGAGTAGTAAGCTAAACAGATGAACTTTGGAAGTTCTCTCTGAGCCATGCGCTACTGATGGTATTAATCCTCGGATTTTAATGTGTCATCAGCCAAGGGGTGGGAGCTATTTAGCTGTGCACTCCCTTGTATGTGTACTCAATTTTTGGTCGATCGGAAGGGAGCGGATGTGAAAAGGGGAGGGCTTATGCCTATGCTTGTGTTCTGTTGGTCTAGTAGACCAGGAACTTGACTTGAAACAGATACACTTAATGTTATTACCGGCACAATTACCACAGAGCAAAGCATTTTCAAGTGGGGCGAACCATTGTGTTCACAACTTCCAACGCAGGTGCATAAGCTTACCATACTATAAACATCATCGCTCTGTAGTCATTGCATTGGATTTAGCTCATTTGACCGCAACAGCTGCAATCTTTTCGGCCTCGTGTCAGCGGATGACTTCTGAGGTGTAGGCAAGGAACCGAGGAGACGAAAAAAAGCAAACCCTCCCTGGTTTGAAATCTCTGCCTTTGTGGAGAAGCCAACGCCTGTATCGACATGCGATAGATGAAGTGCGCTCCATACATCGAGAGTGAAGTTTAGACCTCTTCCGTGAAGATTGAGCAATCTATTTTTGAAGAATTGCATCCTCCATTTTTAGTTTTGTACAGCTTCAACAAAAGTAAAAGGAGGACAAGTACATATAAACTTGGTTGCGCTGACGCCTGTATTTTTGTTGGGTCCATTCGATAATTGAATTGTCAAGGTGAGGAAAAATCTTGTTGGCGGACGAAGATGTGAAGGTGACTTATTTTGGTTCCCCTTCAAGAGATAGCTGCAATGATTCAAATCGAAAGCAACCTTTACACATAAATCCAGACGTAAACACATCAAGATGGATTCCGCGACAGAGACTTATGAGGATCCGTCGCCCCTCCATTTCGTCCACATCACATGCCAATTTTGTACGTGGATCGAGGCCCTTGATCTACCTCTCGGTGGTCCTCCGTTTCGTTCACATCGCATGCCAATTTTACACTTGGATTGAGACCTTTCGTCTACGTTTCTCAGTTTAAATGCATCGTGGCACCGTCGCTTTCGACTAAAAAACTTTGATACGTATACATCCCTTTTCCTACATATATTTATACCTGAGTAATCCTTTGCCACAAGTCTCTGAGCAGTGTCTGTTGCTTCGTTCTATCTGCAGAAGTTCGATCTACACTTCATCCGCCTTATAATTTTGCAGTAGAGGGACCTTCTCAGAGGGTAGTGAGACCGGCCGGCTCTCTCCAGCCTCCTCCATAGTCTGCTCTTTTGCCTTTCCCCACATTACGGTATAGAACCCGAACGATATAATTGTCACCCCGATGAGACTGCAAAGTTGCAGCACATGAAACAAGCGTTATTTCAGAAGCCGCAGGTAAGAATATAAATCGAACTTTGCCATAAAGAGCTCGTATCTAAAACTGTCAGAGCCTACTCAATCATCCCAGTGATAATGCATACAAAGAGCAGAATGATTGGTGAAATCTCAGTACATCTTTATACTAAAGAAGTGAAATGACAACGGTTTTTACTGCATTGCATTGCAGCATTTCTCTATCTGTTAGAATTCCATTAAAGGAAGCACATTATTATCTTCCGCTGCACAGCAATTAAGTGTAGATCCTGATTTCAGCAATTTTACATTTAATTTACTTTTAGCAATTCTCAGTATCTTACCTTCCGAGGTGAAGAGTGTCACCAAGAAAGAAGACACCCATGGCGACTGCAATGGCTATTGACAATGGCTTGAAAAGTGCAGCATAGAAAGGACCTTTTAAGCGGATTGCCCAAGCGTGTACAGAGTTGTTTAAGCATGACCCAAAAATTCCCTAAACGCAAAGCAAGGGTTAAAACACCTTCTTAATCAAATGGAGCAGTATCTACTCAGGATTTTTCCTCTTACCGAGCATATTACGGATACCAGTCCTATGTCCCTTACTCTCCAAGCATTCATATCCCGTTCTGTAATTAAAGCGACAGTTGCAGCTACGAAGCTCACGATTAGGTTATAGAAGAAAATCACGGTCAGTTCATCTGGATACACCTTCATTATCTGCGCCTGTAAGATTATGTCTTGAGGCCTCACTCATGTTGAGTCTAATTATAAACTGAAAGAAAGGCAGAGTTGTATTGTATACCTGAACAATGTACCACATGGTAACTAGAATATATTCAGCTGTGAGAAGAGACCCTCCAATGATCCAGTCCATGTTCGACGAGTGCAAATTCCAATGAAGCGAGAGAGAAGGTTTTGTACCAATAATAATTGGAGGACCCATATATAGAGTGACAACAAATGCACCAGATATTGATACTATGGTTCCAATGACCTTAGCCTGACTGCTTCTTCTCTTCAATGATATGAACTCCATTCTTGTCAGGGGAAAAACGCAAAATAAATCAGGTTTGAGGAAGCATAAATATTAACTCTATATTTATAGCATTGCTTCTGCACTTAGATACTATTGAGTTGAGTAATTTAGGTGATACAAAAGCATAATGAAACTCCACGCTCTTATTCCTTTCTGAAAAATGCTAGAATTATGAAGACTGGTCTACTACATTGGTATACTAAGCGACGAGATAGATTGCAATCAGGCCTTTAAACAAGCGGGTCATATATAATATCCATAAAACGTCTGTCGCGTCACTTGATATGCCAATTTGGTAGACCGGTCTCATTACACCTAGCATTGTTTATTCCTTCTTGGCCATTATTGCAGAATATTTCAGAGACATCGAGTTGCAAGATTTTTCAGACTGAGCCGGGCTGAGCCTGGGAAAATATTACCATTAGGCAGGCACAAGCTCATGCTAAGTTGAGACCACCATTGGCTCAAGAGAGAATGAGGCACCAAAAGCACCGAAAGCAACTTATTACATAAACAGAAAAAAGCAAGGGAGAAAAAAACAGTTGAGTGCTCTTGATGAGACAGGGCACTCTGCTGAAAAGAACAAGGCAACTGCCAATTGAACTTTTTCAAAGCAGAAAGAACCTAAGACCCTTTGATTTGCATCGGAGAATATGGTAGTGGATGATTCTTTGATTGGAGCCATCTGCTTTCTTTTTCGTTCATCTGGGGAAGGTTATCTCATCAAGTTGATAAGAGGGGAAGAAGAACCTGAAAAGGATGGCAAGTATGAAAGTGAAAGCCGGGGTGAGGTTGCTGATGGCTGAAGCAAGCGTTGGAGAGCTGAAATTGATCCCTGTGTATCCCAGGATCTGTGATGAACTCCTGTTTCCACCAGAAAAAACAAAAAGAAAATCAGAGACGACAAAGAGAGGCAATCGGTCTGATCAAATTTTCAAGAGCTTTAAACCCATCCCTTGGTTTCATCTTTCCCCTGAGAAATTTGCATAAAGAATCTTAAACTTTCTCAGGAAACCACTCTTCATTGAATTGAACATGAATGGGTGGAGTAAACTGTTGTACCCAATGAGCCCAAGAAGACCAATTTTGGCAAGTACAGGCCTGCTGAGAGGGGGAAGCGTTCTTGATCTGCAAAAAAGCATCAACAAGAAATGGTCAGCTTTTGTTGGTTATCATACAAGAAATGGTCAGCTAACAGCTCGCCCCAGAAATCTTCTCTGTTTTTTTATTTTGAGAGAGAGAGAGTGCGTGTACTTGCGGGAGATGAAGGCAGCAGGAAGAAGAGCAAGAGCAGCAATTGCATAGGCGTAGACAACAAAGACATGGTAGCTCATCCCTCTCAAGGTGGCCGCTTTGTAGAGTGTGTTCAACCCCACGTTCATGCACTCCATGGACACCATGGCTGAGAATGGAAGCACATCCCTGTAACAGTACCTCCCTTTCATCTCTCTCTCTCTCTCTCTCTCTCTCTCTCTCTCTCTCTCAATCGACTCTGGCACAGACACGAACAAACTAAAATCGTTGCTCAAGCTCCAATTTCCTTTTCCTCAACGCCCCAAAGGTTTCATCCGGCAGTGCTTATATGATGGTGGACAGGCCATTGTTGGTGAGTTGGATTCTTGAACAATAATTGGCCTCTCAAGTTCTTGTTGAGCGTCAATAGAGGCTCTTTCTTAATTTATGGGGGGATAGTGTCCAAATGGGGTGCCAGAATGGGTCCCTTGTGCATTGTATATTCATTCTCATTTTCCGTTTTCGTTTGTCCATCTTTATTACTGAGGAGAGGAGTTAAAGATCTTGTGGATGGATTAGCTGGTCATGCAAGCAATGAAAGAAAAAAAAACAGAGCAAATGGGAGATGGGTGCTAAAGTCTGACAAGCATCTTCCATTTTCATCAAAATAATGTCTGACGTTGCGTTCAAGGGAAAAGTCGAAACTTCAGGACATGTCTATTAAACCCTACGAGGGAGCCCTTGGCGTGTGTCCTACCCACTCAACCTCTTTGACTTGGGAAGTTGGTTTATATAAATGAATGAAAATGTCATAAATTTCAAGATAATGCATATAGGCAACTAACCCAAAGTCGGCCAACGGATCAAGATTTCGACTCGCGTCTTACTCAATTTATAAAAAGAAGAGCATCGTCTAGCAGCGCTGCGCAGCCGTTCATTATAAAAATTTCGTAAGCCGGGCGAGTTCGACTCTCGCACGCTCGTAAAAATGCTTGCTTGCTTGCTTTCTTTCTTGAAATAGATTTTTAGATTTAAGGCCAATTGGCGACGACTTGTCCTTCGCTTGGTTAGGATTCGACCTGGCCCAGTTGCGCACCGGCTTGCCAATTCAATACAATATTAAATTGTTCGGACAAATAAAAAAAAATTATGCAAAAGAGTATTTTTCCCAAAAAAAAAAATGAAAGAAAAAGAAGAGGCGTGCAACAGCACGCAGCATGACAGAAAAGGGCGCTTGGTCATCGAT
Source organism: Syzygium jambos (assembly GCA_031216235.1). Taxonomy (NCBI): domain Eukaryota; kingdom Viridiplantae; phylum Streptophyta; class Magnoliopsida; order Myrtales; family Myrtaceae; genus Syzygium; species Syzygium jambos. Next base: position 20,085,372 of record CM062228.1, read on the forward strand.
CATTGTAGCTGACAAAATCCGATGGTTAATGTCGGGGATGGTCCTACCTTAATGTTAGTGGACCTTTTTTGTTTTTATTAGGCAGGCTCGTCTTCTGTTTTCTTTTGGTCCCGAGCAAGACTTTAAAAGGCTCAAACAGAGACAGGGGGAAGAGCTCGGACCGTTCCGTGGAAGAAAAACACCGTGACGAGGGATACGGAGTATGCTGGTAGATCAGCCGCCGGGTCACAAAATAAGGCGTTGTGTCCAGCAAAAGTGGCAACACCCAGATTCATCTTATGTTTTCTCAGCCGAGAGAAAAACAAAAATACTGGAATTCAGGTCATGTCGCAAGCAACGTGGCCGCTTAATTCAATTGCAGTGGGAGCCCATTTGAAAAGGGTCGATGTATTTTTTTTTTATCTTTCATTCTAACTCGAAAATCATGAAAAATAAATAAATTATATGTTGATTTCATGTGTTAACAGCACGATGTACGGTGTGATCTCTTACGTATTGAATTGTATAAAAATATTCAATATTGTCCTTCCGTCAATTAAAGTTCAAGGACGATATATGGTTCATGGATTAAATTGAACACGTACAAAAAATTCAAGGATCACTTTGTACATTGAACTAAAGTTCAAGGATTACATCGAATAAATTAAAAATTCGAAGATCACGTTATATATCAAGTTAAAATTTAGGAATTATTTGCATCGTCTACTTTTCATGACAAGTGTAAGAAAAGAAAGGGAGCGTGGGCGTCGCACTTCACCGAGGACCATAATCTGAGGGAACGTGGGTCGCACACTCCCTCGCAGGCGCGATAAGGTTAGAGAGGAGGTTAGCACAAACCTCTTTTTCTTTTTCTAGTTTAGATACTTCGTCTTCTGGTGTGCCCATGGGCCCCCTCCCCCAGAACCCCCCACAGGGTCAAAAGCCTGCTTCTGCTTTCGAATCTCCCACGGCACTATAGCTCCACTTTTCTGTCGTCGTTGCTGTTGTGATGTTTCTCTGCTTTCTGAGAGCGTGTTTCTCTCATGGCATTCAACTTGATGAGCCGTCCTTTAGCAAAAACGTTCGCGAGGATCTTCACGAACCATCAGAGGAGACCGACCTGGAATTCCGCCCTCGGCGTCCGACGTTCTAGCTGTCGATACGAAATCCGGTTAACATTTCCCCTCTATGGGATTGGTCTGTTTTTAAGCATTCGGCATACGCGAAATGGTCCATGGGATTTACCCCCCACCACCTGATTCGCTTCTTGGTGGAAGGCTTCCATTGTTTCGTGTTCGGATCATGGCCCGGCTCAAAAGGAACTGAACAGCTTGGTATGAAATTAATTTACTTTCGCCGATCGAACGGTATTTTGGAGCATATGGCTTTCCACACGCAAATGCACCCGGAGTTACATCTCCCCCAGAAACACCTGATCACGGGAACTATAGGCGCCCTATGCTCTTCCATACAACCATGATAAGTCAAAAAGTTACAAGGAACAAAAATTACAAGGAATCCATCCGTTACGTACTGCAACACATAACTCTAATTAAGTACATAAAATATCTTCACATTTTACAGGTTCAGCTTCTTCTCCGTTTTCTTCTCAAGGAAGGCATGGCACTTAGAGATCCATAAGAAGCGATTCCTGAATCATGTGCTGCATTATCCTCCTCTTGGAGATCGCCAGGAGCACAGCCATCATTTGTGGCTTTTACCCTGTCGGCACCGTCGTCCTGCATAGAAGCCACATCTTTGGCACCCATGTCTTGAGGTACACCTGAAGTCATTTTGCGCAAAAGGATTGATTCAGTCACGGAACTCTCGAGCTCAGCTTCATCTGCAGGCTCGATATATCCAAAGGAATCTTCATTTCCCTCCCCCAAAGGCTCGGTAGCTATTTCATGAGCACTTCCAGGATCCTTGCTCGTCTTCCTTTCGTCCGTACAAAAGCCACCGCCCATTGTGAGATGATCTTCAGAAATATCCTCTGGAGGGGAGTCAGGTCTCTGTTGTGGTTCACCAGTATCTGCGTCATCCTCACAAAACCCACCTCCCATGTGAAGGTAATCCATTTCTTTACTCCCCTCAAGACACATATTTCCAGGTGCAAGTTCACTCTCAAGTTCTGAAATAGCGGCGTCACCACGTGCAGTCTGAGCACAGGGAGAGTCATATTCCGAAACCTCTTTCTCAGAGTCTTTGTCAGAACAGTGCGCTGATGCATTGTCCTCCAAATTCTCCAGACTGTAATTCACCTGCTTCCGACTGCGTGCTGACTGCCGCCAAAACCAAGGAAATAAAAAGTGCTTAAAAATGGCTCGGTAACTTAAACAAAGGAAGAGAAGCTCTAGGTGATAGAAATACATATATTTCAAGCTGTCTTAAACGTACTAAACCCCATATCTCAAGGTCACTCCAAAACTAATTGGTTAAGGAGAAAAGAGCTCCTCCCTGGACCTAAAAAGCACAGAAATCTTAATTCTTTCATGCAAGTATAATACCTGACAACCAAGTTCATTAAAATATAGGAATGCAAAGTAGTGGACAGCTCAAATCCGGATAACATATTCCATGCAGGACAGTGCACTGACTCTACATGGAATACTACTACTACGTTTTAACACTTGATTAGTTACATTCTCTAAATTGCTTGATATTTATGCTAGCATACTCTTGCTCATTGCTCAGTAGCATTCTGGCATCCCACGAGTATTCAACAGACCAACCTTTCCCCAACAGATGAATTCATTAGTACTTCAAGGAATGTGTGGAAAAAACCTGATGTCAGACTTGACTCAACATTATCAAGGAGAAAATGTAGGTTCACAAGAAAGTAGGACAGTTTAACACTTCTACCTAAGTAACGCTTTGGCTATGACAACAAACTGTTTCCAGCTTATTTTTGGTGTTGAGATTCCTAGAGTTGGTCAAGTTCAGGAAATTAAGAAGCCCTAGTGAATACACCTTTGGAAGGCTACCATCCTGTTCCAACAAAGTTTCTTCACTCTAACTGGGACAATACGAGCAACGCCTGAGAGCCCATTCGAAGTAGCAGGATAGCATTCATATTCTGATCACATGAGTTCAGACCATAGATTGCACCCCAAAAAAATAACAAAGCTAGTGCAATTCAGTACCATAATTAAACAAATCGAGATTAGGTAAATGTTCTACTCACTCTACGCACTGCTTGCTGCCCTTTGCACTCTTCTAACTGGACCTTGTGCCCCACATCACCACTATCCCCATCACTAGAGCTACCTTCTGATTTATCAGGAGTGGCCTTTCTACCTCTCCTCATTTCTCCTCGGCCTCGGCCTCTTGCTCTTGCTCTTCCTCTACCTCTTCCAGTCTGAAGAGGCTGTTTATTGGCACCTCCGCTGCTTTCCACCAGTTTTGAGACATCTAAGTTCTCTTCAGAAGGAATAGGCTTTCCACGGATCCTTCTTTTCTTTGACTGCAGGGACTTTGATTTTGTCGAGCAGTAGCCGGGATTTCCAGTTGGTTTTTCATCAGAGACATCACCAGAGCACCCTCTTTTTTTCTTTCCACTCCCATTAATAACTTGGGCATCATCACCCATCAAGTCCAAAGATTCGCTGGCAGTGATTTCTTTGACAGCTTTCTTAATTCTCTTACTACGGATTTTAGCAAATCTCTCGTTAAAAGAATAAAATGCTTCCAATCGCAGCTGGGTCTGCATCGAATAAGTAAAAAAGAAAAAGTTCAGCAATTCTGATTGTAATGGTTAGATGGGTAAAACGGTCGAGCTAACAAATGGTCCACCAAAATACAAGGTAGTCTCATCTATTCTTTGTATGGGGAAAAGATTGTGGCAGGGATGAGACGCAAGTATGTAGTTTGCAGCCGAGAGGCGCACGTGCACATGCTTGTGTGTGTGTGTGTGTGTGTGCGTGTGAGAGAGAGAGAGAGAGAAAGAGAGGGCCACGGTAGGAGATGCCAACCTCATGCTTGTTGTATTCCTTTAAGACCGGCACTAACAATTCATCCGCCTTTTGAGTAGCCCACGCAAACTTTTCCCAACATAATCTGCCACAGATTAAGGACATTGCACGAATGAATCCCATATCAATAGTCAAGATGGTGGCAAATTTGGAATCAGCTAAAGATATAACTCCGTAAAACAAGATGAAGAGCGCAAAGAAACATGATCTTTCATTTATACTTCACTTTGCTCTTAAATGTCATGAAGCTATCTCATTCTAAATTCAACCACATATCAAAAGACTCACTTGCGAAGAAGAAAATGATCTGGTTTGCCCCATGAGAAAGGCTCAGTTGACTTGTCCACTTGGGGAGCAGAATAAGCAGATATTACGGCTTCACTTGGAAAAGTAGGAGGTATATGCCAGTTTTTGCTAACTTTTCTCTACATAAGACAACATATGGTTTATTTGACAATCATAGGAATCATGGAAAAATAACATTTTAAAACCAATATAAAGTGAAATATCAATAAAAACAAGGGATAAAAAAGGATGTTACATGCTTCTCCATGAATTGCTGCTTCATCTCTTGGATTTTATCAATAGAATTTCTTTGCTCATAAGATGGGGACATATTCTGCTCCGATGAAGGTGGTCCACTTTGAGCACCTTCTGGACCATTGATGCCGTTATCGCTAGTTTTTGACCCTCTCCTCCCCACAGTGGATCCTTCAGGAACGTCAACCTTCCCAAGAATGGTTGGATCTGGTGATTCAACCCACTCACGGAATTTTTGAAGACCATCTGCCTCTGGAAATGCATTTACAACTTCAATGGCATTAACAATGCCAATTCCACTGCAGTAAAAAACATCCAAACAGAGTCAAACTGACAAAAAGCACTCACCAAGTAATATAAAGATTCAGAAACTCAGTTGGACCCAAGAACAGAACATAAGCATACACGATGATTTTTTTTGGATCAGAACATACACGATGATTTAAAAAGCAGAAAAACAATTCTCAATATCTTACTTACTAGTACGAAATACAATAACAGCAAACCTAAACACAAGAAGTGCCAAACTCTTAAAATGATGTGCGAACAGAACCCAAAGGATTAAGAATGAAAATCTTGCATGGAATTACCTAACACCTTCAGTATAATCACTTCCAAGGAGCAGTGCCATACATATCAATTTATCTCTGGAAAGACCAAGCTCCTTCTCTATGTCCTAGAAAAAAGAACAATAATGTAAGAAAGCTACGGAGCAACCAAACAATCTGTTGAGAAAATCGAACAACATCTAGACAAGGATAAACTGGCTACATCCCAAACTAATCTTTCTATGAGAATCCATAGTTTGATAGGAATAGAACTACAAGAAGATAGCAAATATCTCAATAGAACTACAAGAAGATAGCAAATATCTCAATGCTTCTCTAAGGCTGAATGTGTACAGTAAGAGAACTGTTTGGCAACTATGCCAGATCCAAACCTTCATGAAGTACGTCTCCACATACTTGCGATCATCAAATATATTCTTATAGACACTTCGTGCGCCAAACAAGAACACATCAGAATCATCAGTAACTACACCATCAACTATGTTTGCCAGTTCCATGTAAGCACATTGAGCTTCTGCCTCCATATGTGCAATGATGTATGGCAATCCAAACATTTGCAACAGCTCCTGCATAGAAAAACATCTGCCCTGCATTAGACGACATAGTCTTTTCCAGTGATAGAATATTTAAATGATAAACCAAGCTTTCATCTAGTAGCTTAAGATTTTAGAACAGTTGGTAGTGTTCTCACAAAATCTCACACGGTATCAAAGCAGGAGATCTTGAATTCAAATCTTTCTAGGCCCCATTTGTCTCCCAATTAAATATATCCATGCTTAATACTAGGCCAAAAAACCAGACTAAGCATGAGGAGGAATGATAGAATATTTAAATAATAAATCACGCTTTCATCTAACAACTTAAGCTTTTAAATCAATTGGGGGTGATCCCACAAAATCTCACATCCAGTAATTGCTATCTACTTATCCCAAAAAAGGAGGGTTCACGTACATATAAGAAAAAAAGTTCCTTAAGAAAAAAGATAGAGAAAAGCACTGTAGCAACTCCATGACATTCACTTATTGTCCAATTAACATGCAAAACTTGCTACAAGAAAGGGCAGCCCATTCTTACCTACACTCAACGACAGATCTAGTACATAGTTTATGGAGGGGACAAAATGTTAATGAAGTTTCTACATCATCAATGATAGAAAGTTATTCTAAGAGTGATAAAGAGTAAATTTTAACTAAACTATTGAACAACATTAGATATCTTACTGAGTATATTAGCAAAAAGCAATCACATAAAGTAATTGACGTCATGGACAATGTTACAAATTAGCTAAATCATTAATAATTACATCTATGTGCTAAAATATTCAAGATACCATAATCATCTCAAATTTCCTATCCAATTTCCGAGTCCATTTTGGCTTCAAGATACCAAACTTATGTGTTCCTGCGATTTACATTATGAAGATTGATGATTGCAAAACACTAAAATCACAACCACCACAGGGGCAGCCCTGAGAGAGAGAGAGAGGCATTGGAAATGTGAGAATGAGAATGGAGGCACACCGGTTGCAGCTATTACTGACAAATTGAAGACTTTAATGAGGATACTTTAAAAGAAGCATTCGGTGATCTTTTACAAGTGAAGTACGACACCTGTAAACATATCATTGGACCACACTGGTCATTGTAGGATGGGAAGCTAAACTTGACATTACATCAACATATATTCATATTAGTAAGAGTGCTACTGATGGTACAAGGGGTCGAACTTTCCATTCGGTCATCATGAAAATCATTTCAATACACACAAAATATATTTACATATACATGGCCCTCATAGTGCCCTATAAGCTCAAGTTTCTCAAAGGACAGTTTGCTCCCGATACCATTACCTAGGGGTCATGCAGGGTATAAGTAACCACTACATCATTAAGTGAAAGAGCCATAATTGTCCAACATTCTGTCAATTGCAACTATGACCAGATGCAAAATTCAAAAGCAATACCCAAAGCTTGGTGCATACCTGACACTCTGCAAACATTTCGCTACTAACAGACTCGGCATTGCGTTCTAGCTTTTTCTGCATGTCCCCTAGCTTCATACTTTCTTGACCCAGTTTCTGCATTTCCTCCTCCAAATCTGCCTTGGCAAATTCTAACTGCACATTTTTGTTATTCTCAAATGCAAATCTCTCAACATTTGGCATCTGTCCTGAGGATTTATCGTCATGATTGCTATGCACCTCAACAACATCACATGTTGATTCTCTTCTCAATGAGAGCAACGCATCAGATGAAAGCTTAGTTTCCTCAGCACAGAGGGATGCTTCTACAGCCTCAGTATTTATCTTCTCAGCTTTAATTATACCATCACCAGACATTTCAGCACATATTTCATCATCCACGCATAGTTCCCTTGAATGCCCGTCCTTGGGAGCAGATAAGACACAACTTGGACCAGAAATATCCAATGGCTCACCTTCACTCAGATTCCTCCCTATTTCTAGAGAAGTCAACTCGCCCTGAGGCTTTTCTTGCCCCAATGGTGCAACCCTAGAACCTTGAAATGTTTCATCAACTCCTTTGATTGGCATCCCCCATTTATCCAAATTACCTGAATTTGAAAATTCTCCTTTTTCTAATGAATCAACCATCTGCAAACTGCAAGCCGCATCAGGGCTACCAGGATTTTTGGAACCATCCACTGATGTTTTCTCTCTTTCTGATTCTTTAAAAGCATATCCAGTTGAGAAAGTTTGCTTTACTGTACGGTTCTCTAAATCACAGAGCATAGTATCTTCATGACTCTTTTCTCCATCAGTTTCACTCTCATGATCCATTTGCGGTGCCTCATTTGATCTCTGATCCACAAGACTTCTCCTAATTGCCTCCTGCAGATCAGCATCTTCCTCAAGAGAACCTCTTGAAACAGGGTTTCTGGACTCGACAGGGCAAGTGGCGGCATCCTTTGAAATGTCAGAAAATCCTTCCTCCCATTCCACCTCGCTCTCATCACTAATTTTCCCCTTTTCAAGAGGCTCCATTTCAACTCGATCATCACAGGAAAAGCTCTCACCTTTCTGCCTACGACACTCAAAATCTGAAGAGGCATCAGAAGACTGTGTCCTTGATGTGATCTTTTCAGGAGAAGATAAGGTTGCTGAATCTCCCGCTACTAACCGAATAAATAATTGATCATCGCCATCCAAGGTCTTGCTTTCCCCATCATCTTCGAAGGATATTTGCATTGAACTACCATCCACAAACATAGACTGCTCACTACTCTCATTCAAATCAGCAGTTCTAATAACATCATTTCTTGAAGTGTCAGCCAAAAGATCACTTCTCGCAATACCAACATTACTTGCCTCTCCAGACTCGGTGTTCAGTGTATTACTTGAACGGGTATTGATATGTGTCTGGTCCTGCTCAATTTCTCTCATCATATCCAAGTTCCTCTGCAAGTCACGGGTCATACGGATTCCCATAGCCCTTACTCGACTGACTCTAATGCGCCCCCTTTCATCAAAAAAAGTTTCAACACCATCTTTGAAGCTAATTCTGGATTTGTTAGGAACCGAGTCTTTCACAGCATTGGACTTATTATTAGATGAGACTCTACTATCAGAAACAGAGGAAGGATTATCCATCCTGGTCTGGTATTCTCGACTTTTATTTCCCTGTGCTTCAGCAGTTGTAAGCATTCTGACAGATTCAAAAATGACAATAGACAAACATTAAGAAATATCACAGGTGAGTCGCAATAAACAGTGAGTGTTACCAAAGCTGAATATTTACTCTTTATTCCCAGTGAAAGATGAAGAGAATATGAATTCTCTATTGGCTTCTGAGGCGATCCTTGAAGTTTGTACTCCACCAACTCCATTGCCAACAGCAGCTTTTTGCACTTGTTTAATCTCCCGGCGAAGAGCAACAGCTTTTAGATAGGACTGTATTTGTAGCTCAGAAAACTTTTCAGGAGCCTGCACTAAAAAGTATCAGCACACTTACAATTCTACTAAAATGACACCTTCAACAACAAATAAATATAGGAGCACATTTAATAAGTCCCATTCCCAAAATATTTTTCCATACTCAGACAGGCAAATCCTATCAAGTTTTGATTGCGTAGCAGAAAAACCAGGGTCGCAAATATCTATTTATCTATGAAGGTAGAGGCAGCTGGCATATGCTATTTTGATATGTAATATATTCAAAAGAGAGACATGGAGAGAACTACAACATTACACAAGGACCAATTTTAAGTCAAAGATACATAAACAACCATATTTCGTGAGTAACCATCTTCATCTGAAATAACTGCAGTCACTATAATATTCATTTGACAACGGCAGATTTCTGACTCAACGCTATCTCTTCAAGGATGTTCAAAAAGAATGTCACACCATAACCCCAACCAATTACTGGTCTAAAATGCACGATACTGTTTCTTGAGCAAATACTTCGCATCATGAAGCAAATTTATAAACACCAGATAGATCATTCATAAGTTCATTCAACTCATCAAAAGTCATCATACCGGCAACATGATGCGCATGAAATTCAAAATATAAGTATCATTCATTCTGCTAGATGTCAAGCCTTGATGGATCATAGATTAGGACCCACCGCAATCAGTATTTTAGAAACAGATGGCCGCCCATATACTATAGGCTTCGCATGTTCTAGGGCTGTCTGTCGTACACAGCATTATTACTGAGTGACGTCTTAGGTCATGAGAGAGGAAGCATCATGTAATGTTAAGTTTGCCCTCAACTAATCATCAAAAGATAAGCGTAACTTCTTAGAAAAATTCATATGTATCATTTCCAAAATATACACATATGGAAACAAATGTAGAAGACACCAGATGGACCATTCATGCAGCATCAAGCAAAACAGTCATAGCAGCAGAAATTGGTGATGTTTACTTCCTTTAGTATCCATCCTCTAAGGAAGACAAAAACCAACCTTTTTCACTTTCTGATACTTCTGTCGGTTTTCTGCCATTTGTCGCTCCTTCATCTGTTACATAAACAGCCAAAGATCTTAAGAATCTAAGGACGGGAACACAAAGCTGAAAATCCCTACCAAGACTGAAGAAGATCCGTGAGAAATGAAATTTCTAACCTGAGCCAAAAGATCGAGCCTCACTGATAGAGGCAAAGAATTTAATACATCACGATCAACATTCCCGTGCACTTCCGGCTAGAAGATAAATCAATTAGCTAATGAGAATGCTTCTACCTTACATAAACAACAACAGCAGCAACAACAACAACAGCAGCAGCAACAGCAACAGCGGTAACAGCAAAACTTTTGAAAATAGTGAGGTTGTCTACGTGAAACCTATTAGACTATTGCATCTTGCATAAGACAGTAAAGATTGCAGATATTTGTCAACAAATTTCTCTTCTTTCCTTCTTCCTGAGAAAGGTACATAGTCACAAACACAAGCAAGCATTTGGACGTGTGCTGCATTTCATAACAAGAGTGTCACACAACAAAGGCAGATAGAAGTTCTCAATGTCCATATACCATTCTGAAGAGCCATTCCGTTTACAAAGTGACATCTATTTTACCTACTTTCACGACAATGTTCAGCTGATATCAGACATAAATATATATATGTAACCTCCAACATTGCTGCATCCACACTCACCACAATCATCTCTTCATCTGTATCGTTATCTTCCTCCTCAGAAAATATCTGAGGGGCAGAGGTTGACGCAGTATATGCTATCTCACCTTCTTCTGCCATAATGGACGCTGCCAGCCTAAATCAAGACAACATTTAGGGAAAACTCAACAAAAAATACAACATACTAAATAGAATGGGCAAGCATACTACATTTCATCAAGCTTCCCCTGATCAAGGCGAGTTGAATTTAGATGATTTTGATCCCTTTTGACACTGTCATTTTGACCTGATAACTCCTCCTGAACAGTAATCCAATAGGAGTTAAAATTAGCAGACCAGTGTATCAGCAAACTTCCAGTATTCCATAATAACAGATGAAATGCATCAAAATAGCAAACTTTTTCAGCTTCTAATTGGTGTTGACTATCAGCACCTTCCATCCTCTCTCCCATCTGCACATTAATAAATGATAAGTTAACAACCAGCATGAGCAGTAACTTAGGGTAGTAATAATGCTAAAAGACTGAGGGATAGAGAACAGTATATTTGCAAAGAAGTCACCTGGACTCGTATCTCAGGTGGCAACACCTCCAGTACAGCTGGATCAATTTTTTCAATCATGTCAGGCTACAAAATGATCAAGAGAGCATATCAATCTTACATCTTCAAATAAGATGAAGTAGCAGCAACAGGAACTAAGGCTAGAGAGGGGGAAGTCCATATTATGCACCAATAATCCTGTGCAAAACAGAAGTATCGAAACTAAATTCCAAAGCTAGAAACCCCATAGCAGCTTTAAACCTAGGTTAGCCAACAGTGGGTGGCATCTCAGTGGAAACATGAGAAGCAGAAAATTCCCAGCAAATAAAGCTTACCAAAATCATCTCTTCATCTTCATTATCTTCATCAGAAGAAATCATAGTTTGGGATGTTGATGCAATTTTAGCAAATCTCCGCTCTTCCTCTGCCGCAATAGATGCTGCCAACCTAAATAAAGTCATTACAACAATCAACCAAGTGAACCAATCGACAAAGAAAGAGAAGATGATCGTAAAATGCTTAGAGCAAACCCCACATTTCATCTAGCTTTTCCTGGTCATGACCCCTTCCAACCTCACAATCAACATGGTGAGCATTTCCCATTGTACCAGTTTGGTCAGATAAAACCCTCTTACCCTTGGCATCACTCATTTGTTTTTGCCTCTCTATATCTTCTGCCAATTCTTTTAGCCTCAGAGTCTTAAGCTGCAACAGCAAAAGGGGAACAAAAGTCACGTAACAACAATTACATGGCATGAGATCCCTGAATAGCGCCGTGCAGCACAGCAGAGAGAAACTGAGGGCACTTAACAATCAAGGCCTCAAAGAAAAGACGCCATGTACAGCAATTCAGATCACATTCACACATAACTAATTCGAGATGGATGAATGCTATATATGGTTTGGATTGAGCGTGAGTAAACTAAACTCTCAAGGTAATTGGAAAGTATCATAATTATAAAAACCCCTGAAGACCCTAGATACAGAAATGATGCGACATTACTACCAAACCATCTAAAAGCACGATACATGCGTTTATTACGTCAATACTCTCCCTCAAGGAAAAGTTGATTCTTTGGCTTCCAAGCTCCATCGGTGGTTATATAGGAAAATAAGTGTATGGAAATTCTAACACAGCAATATCAAATAGAGATGTCATTTAATCACTTTCTACCATCTAAAAGCTAATCTCACTAATTTATCAGTTCATACAACGGAACATCTCAACTCGGTAGACGCCGTCTCACTAACTCCATTGCTTGACATTCCACTCCACCGCATAGCGCTTATAGTTAGCAAGAATCAAAGTGGGACCACTCCGCGGGCGCTAAATCGACTCACGTGATTGAGAAGCAACTTCTCGGCGGTCTTCCGGATCTTGGCCTGCGCGTTCTCGCGCTGCCTCCGGCGGGCGACGACGGTGCGCCTCTTGAGCGCGGGCGTGCCGCCGTCGAAGACGAACACGGGCTTGGTCCTGAGGAACAGGAGCTTGCAGATGCGGCGGAAGAAGCCGAGCAGGTGCGCGTTGCGGACCATCTCCCCTCTCTCGTCCCGCATCGCCTTCATGAACTGCACCATCCAGATACTAGCATCTGCAAGCAGCAGCGCAAAAGAAAAATTAGGCCGCGAACTCCCCGGCGGGCGAAAAGCGATCCCGGCGAGCGGGGGATGGGGAGAGGGGAGGACGCACCGATGGCGAGCCTTTTGCCGGCGAGGGTCTCGACGGAGACGCGGCGACCGACGGGAGCGAGGAGTTCCCAGAGACCGTGGACCCCCATTTCGGTCCTTTGCCTCCGGTTTTTCGATTTGTTCAGCTTTTATACGGAGGTTGACGATGAAGAAGACGACGGAGAGGAAGATGGCCGGTCGGTCGGTCCCAGCGGGCCGCGCGGGCCTTTGGCGGGCTTCGAGCGGGCCCATCGGTGAAGGTCGGGCGGGCCCGGTGCTGCCTCCGGACCTGCCCGCCTAAACCGAGAAACGAAATCGGGCCCAGCCTGTTCGAATAACTAGCGTTTGCCAATTCAGTCCCGAACTTTTTAACTATGCCAATTGAGTCATAAACCTTTTTCACGTTTCGGTAATCGAGTCCATTTGGCCAATTTTGAAAGGTGCGTAATTATGACATAAAAGAAATTTGTGTGGATGTTTGGGTGAGACGGGCATGACTTGATTTCATTCGAAAAAATAAACTCCAATTGGTAGTGTTTACCGGTTTGAGATTTTCTATGACAAGAAATTAGTTTAAGGTAAATATGATACGCATGTACCGATTTAAGATTTTTTATGATAGAAAAATTAGTTTTTGTTGATGTGGCACGTGAAAATCGGTTTAGGACATTTTATGGTATTAACCATTCTTTCTCCTAAAGTGCTATCTCATAACATAAGGGAAAACTTACATTGGCAGATCATAAACCAAAGGGTTATTATTGGTAGATATCATAAACGGATATCCCCATGAAACATTTATCCTAAATTGAATTTCGTTTTACAAAAAAGCTCAAATCGGTACACTCACGACATATTTACTCAAAATTAGTTTTCATCTCACAAAAAATTGCCCCAAACTAATTTCCTCTCACAAAAGAAAATCCAAACCGGTACATTTGAACTAAATATATCTACTAAAGTGCAAACGTGTTAAGACATATGGCATATGACTACAAGACAAATCTTAAGTGGAAGATCCACATTTGTTGATACTATGTGTTTTAATGGAGGATAGATTTGGATCGAGGGTATTGGTTTGAGAATTTTTATTAATTTGGGATAAATCTGTCCTAGGGTACCTATTTGAGGTTTTTGAGATTTTTTGTAAGTTGAAAATTGATTTGGTGTAATTGTGTCATGGGGTACCTATTTAACATTTTTCATTTGACGAAAATTAGTTTTGGATTAATGTATCACGAATACCAATTTTTCGCACCAAAGCATAACTTTTATTGGTTTCCGAAACCATATAGATAACAGTGTGCTAAATATATTTGAGCATTTCTTATTTGCACTTGAAATTTCCGATGAAATGTTACTCGATTCCAAGGCCATAAACCAAACATAACCCTACCGGGCCACATCCGTTTGCCTTCTCACGAACTTATCATAACCATTTATCTGGCATTTATCACGATTTATCGATATGCCGCGAAGGATGTTGGGGATGACCCCAGGTAGGTAGCAGCATCAGGGTCGAATCATCGCGATTTGAGAACCATAGACGAGATATGGAAAAAGCAAAAGAAAAACAAGTATTGTTTATACAGGAGAGAAGGATTAGATGTCGTGCAATTGATGAACGAACAACCGTACCATTGAAGAATTCCTTTGAACGTATAAAGCAGTAGAGAGTAGCAGTTTATTCTATACAACCTCGTATTGTGACACGCCCACCCAAATCTATCGAACCCCAACACACGTCGAATCGATCATCGATGAACGAAAGAATGTCAACCCACGTACGACACCGTTTGGCTTTGCCCCCCCCCCGCTGGAGGAGAAAGCCACGACACGTCAAACATGGCTCCACATCTCTCCTCCGGCGACGGCAATCCCACCTCCGCCGCGAAGATCGGCCCCCGCGAACGCGGCCTTCGGTCGGCGGAGGTAACGGTTTTTCTCTGTCTCTCTCTCTGTCCGTCTGTGTGTATCCAGGAGCGCTGCATGCGGCGGGGCGTCACGTGAACAGGGGGCCGCTGTGGTTCCCGAGGTCCATGGAGGACTTGCACGACGCCGGGATCGAGGCGTACCTCGACGAGAAGTCGCGGCGGACGACGTCCTCCCGGAACAGTGGGTGGCCGTTCTGCCCGGGTCCCTCGTCGAAGTTCAGCGCGTAGCTCAGCGGGTCGTACCGGAACTGCGGGTTCCGGCCGAACCGGTTCCTGTTGAACCGCCGTATGAACGTCTTCCACCTCGGCCCCGCCACCAGCTCCGACCACTCCCGCACCCTGTGCCACCCACGCGCCCACCACGGGTCGTCGGGCGTGTCCCCGACCCGCTCCCACCAGTTCGTCCCCGCGGCGGGGGCACCCGCCGCGGCCACGCTCGTCGGCGGCCGGTCCTCGTCGTCGTCGGAGGATGAGGAGGAGCCGAGGAACGGCACCCAGAAGCAGCAGCCCCGCTTCGCGAAGGCGGCGTCCGCGGCGTCCGCGCTGGGCTCGCGGTACCGCCGAGGGGAGACCTCGAGGGAATGCGAGGCGGACATGAGATCCGGGGATCGCCGGGGTCGAGGGGGAACGGATCGGGGCTCCTCGGCCGGAGGGATCTGCAGAGCGGCGGCGGACGGCGGAGAGACTTCCGATCCTCCTCCTTCCCCTTCCTTCGCCCTCCTCTGTTTTTCGGTGGGTTTTTGGCTTTCGATATTAATGGTGGGAGGAAGGGTGGTGGGGGGCGATGTGCGGTAACGGAAAGATCGGTTACGGGCTACCGGGAATTCCGGTCGCCAGTTGTCCGTGACGAGGTTCATTTTTTTTTTCCGTTTTCGAGAATTGTTTAATAATGTCCCACCGCTGGCGCTGTCCTTGCGCAGAGATCTTGGGGGGGATTATTTCATTTATAAAATTGATTATTATGATTTAAACGAGAAATCCACCGACCAAATTAGAAATGAATCACGGAGGGCTGGGATTAAAAGGATACGCACCGACTATTAACCTAGATCTAGATATATTTATATTCGTGTTCTATTTGATAGAAAATTCGTCTGTCTCGACAAAGATGCGATAACTGCTCTGCATGGTAAGCGAACTTGTAATGACTAATTATAAGGGCATTTGATGTGGTACATAATCTATGTAGTTCGTTTTTCACACGATCCATTTCCACGATTGTTGATTGACAATTGTCGTTAGAAAAGTCGGCTAGCATCTTAAATCAGTGGTTGATGGAAGTGGATTGTATAAGAAAAAGTTGTACACCGCACATATAGTTTTTTCACCGTATAATAAACCCTTTCACCTTCATTTTTAAATTTTTATATTGAAGAACTACCTAATACCAAAAAAAAATTATCTAAAAAATCACAAACTTTCATTTAAATATCAAATTTAATCTAAATAATTTGAAAATTTTACATTACGAGGTCGGATTTGAAATTAAAATAAAAGTTGATGCTTTTTTTAGATAAAAAAAAAAGATCGAGTCAGAATTATTACTAAAAGTAAAGTTGATATTTTTTTTTTTGGAATTGGCGCGGGAAGAATTATGTGAGTACTAGTAATTAGCAATTTTTGTAAGACTTGCTTTGCTGTCGTACAGCGCAGCATAGTTGACTTGCCTTGCACAAGTCCAGAGTCAGTCTCCCGTCTCACCATCCCAAATTCCCCTAGGAAGCCACCTCCCATCCTTGTTCCTGCATCCGATCAAGAAAATTCAAGAACCGAACATGGACACCAGCCGCGTCATGGCGAAGGACAGGCTCGGGTTCGTCAGAGTTCTCGGGGAAGCGGCTGAGAGTTTCCACCGCCGGCCCCAGGTTCTTGATCCTCGCCTTCCTCGCATCCTTCCCGCTGTTCTGCTCCTTGCTGCTGAACGAACGAGTTTCTCCTCCAGCAGACGTCCCTCAACACTGCCCACATTGCGTTTGATGGAATGTCCAAGTGTGTAGCACTTCTAGCAGCGATAGTCGGGGGTTCAAGATGATGCTATGTCTTGGGGCCCATGAGCGTCCACAATAGATGGGTCGAAGAGGCCTCTCAAGGGTTGGTCTTGATGAGCGCCCTCTACTTGGTCATCGTCACCATAATGGTTGTTCACAATGCATCTGCGATATATGGAGGAGAGAATATGCCGAATCCGAGGGAATTCTTCCTCCGACCCTTAAAAAGGATTGGCTTCAGGGGACCTTTAGTCACTTTCTTGTACGCGCTCGTGCTCTCTTGCCTCACTTTGATTGGACTTCTTTCCTTGGTATCGAACCTCTATGGGTTGTCATCATATACTTCGGGCCTGTCGGGTTCTCCAGGGTACTCTCTGGCGTGCTCTTCGCGGCCTCATTCGCGAAGTACATGGAGTGGAGTGCTATATGGAACATGGGGATCGTGATCTCAATACTGGAAGAGAAGCATGGTGACATTGCATTAGGAGTGGCTGCATATCTGAGCAGAGGGAGCAGAAGAAAGGGACTTGCCCTCATGCTTGTGTCCTTCATTTGGACGCTCGCCCTGAGATTGTCTTGCCGCTGTTTCGTGTGGTACAATAAAGGAAGTGGATTTGTTGCGACGATTGTGCAAGTCTATCTAGTGTGTTTGGGGAACGTGATGAAGTGGTCGGTGTTCATGGTGTATTACTGTGACCGCAAGAAATGGTCTCTGGAGAAAAAAGATCGATGCGGAAGAGGCAAAGCTGCTCAACTTGTGAAAAGCTAGAGACTAGGTTTTGGTGAAAATGTAATGTTCTGTATGCATTTTTGTCCGTATGTAATGAAGTTGGGTATTTTATATCGAGAAATTAGTAAATTACCGAGAAAGTCATAAATCTATTGTATTTATACCAATTCGGTCATAAATATTTCAATTTCATCAATTTAATTTTAATTATGTACCTTTTAACAACTTGGCAATTCACTTCAAAATTTTTCGACTGTGCCAATTTAGTCTTAAATTTTTTGACAATTTTCCAATTTAGTTATTTCTGTCAATTTTGGGCCAGGAAAATGCATGGTGGTGCTAACATGGACAAATTTTTTGCATTTTTTTATAACTTTCTTTGAAATTTTTGCCTTTTTTTCTTTCCTTTTTTCCTTCCAACTCTTGGCCAGCCAACACAAGCAAGTTGAGAATAATTGACAATTCATCTATTGCAAGAGCAACAAAAATTGTGGGTTTGTCGTTGATTTTGTCAAATGTTTTACTCCATCCCTTCATCGTTGTAACATAATACAGTTTGTTAAGTTATTTTTAAATTTTTTTTATCCAATCTAGGTCTATTTCACCATCTATTTCGAATTTCTTATTTGGCATTTTATCCAGTCCGGAGCACATCTACGAACACTGGCTAGAATAACAAATTATCCTAACCGGAGTCAAATGCAGACTACCAAATACAACCCTAGGGATTAATTAAATTATGGCTTTGTGTGTGGTGTTCGGGAAAAATGAAGAAAATCCACCAACCAAATTAGTCACTTATAAGCCTGGGATTGTTCAATAGATATTTGAACTAAACAATTTGCAGCAGTTCCTATTTTTCTTAGGGATAGATATATCTGTCATTATGGTTTATTGGGCGTGAATGATAACCATTTTGCTTCAAAAATCAATTTCTAGCCAAATTTCTGTTTCTATTCCATAAACGAATTTCTGAGCTAAAATACGCGTTTGATAATGATACAAAATTTATGTTCTTGAAATAAAAATTCGTTTGATAACAATACAAAATTTCTCCTTACCAAGTAGTCGACGGTGGGAGGCTACTAATGTTGGGCGGCAGCGAAGGATGGCAGGAGGCATGTGGAGGGCAGGCGGGCAACAGAGGATGGCGGGAGGTTGTCGGTGGTAGAGGACAGTGGCGAGAGGCGAGCGGGGGGAGACATTGGCCAGAGGATGGCGGAGGGGGACAAGAGGCGACAGACGGTAGGCTGCCAGTGGTGGGCGGCGGGTGGGCAGTCAGCTAATAGCGAGAGTGAGTGATGAGAAGAATTTTTATTTCTCATTTCTGTTTCAAATCTATTTCTGAAATCAACATTTATTTTAAAAATAAAAAAATGAAATTGCGTTACCAAATAGATTACTGTTCTAAACTTGTTCCTAGAAACAAAAAAATAGAAAAATAAAGAAACCTAATAGTTATCATTCGCAGTTTTAACAAAAAAAAATTGTCTCAATATTGTTGTTAGAAACTTCTGCTCATATGGCAAATGATTTTTCATATAAAAGAAGTTGCGAATTAATTATAAAGGACTTTTATATGGCACATAATCTGAGTAATTCTTTTCCACACAAACCACCTCCGTGATCATTGATTGGCAGTTGCAATTAGGAAAATGACCAACATATCCAAATTAGTGGTTGATGGACATGCGCTCCATAAAAAACAAAAGAGTAAGTTGTATTTGAAAATTTTCCACCATAAAAGAAAAAGGCTTTCACCTTCATTTCTAAATTTTTATATTGAAAAAATTATATACGGAGTAGTAATTGGCAATTTAAAAATGTGATAAATAGTTTTAAATTAATGTGTAACGTTGTCCTTACATTTTTTATTGGTAAATATTCTTTATATATTATATGAAGATGTCCAATGTTATCATTTCATTTATTCATGAACGACACTTAATATATTCATATGGTACTGAAACTAAATTATATATATATATATTAAAATTTTAGAGATCACGTTAAATAAATTAAAAATTCAACAACAAAATTTCATATCGGGATTAAGTTGAATGATAGTTTGGGTGTATTCGTTTCCTTCGGACTGTTACGGGCACCCAATGTTCCATCTTCTGATCAGCTTGATGCATCCATCGATGACCTCGAGACTTGCTTTGCGGTCGAACAGAGTACGGCACACGTTCAACATAGCGAAGAGTCAAAGTCTCCGTCCCATTATCCTAAATTCCCCGTGAAATCGCCTCTCCTCCGCTGGTCTTGCATCCGATCAAGAGAACTCAAGAACCCAACTTGGGCACCAGCTGCATCATGGCGAAGGGCAGGCTCGGGTTCGTCGGGATTCTCAGGGAAGCGCTGAGAATATCCACCACCAGCCCCAGGTTCTTGACCCTCGCGTTCCTCACATCCTTCCCGCTCTTCTGCTCCCTGCTACTGAACGAGCTTCTCCTCCAGCAGACGTTCCTCAGCACCGCCCACCTTGCGTTTCGTGGATTGTCTGAGTTCAGTACTAGCAGCGACACTGGTGGGTTCCGCACATACTCTGTCTTGGGGTCCATATGCGTCCTCCAGAGATGGGTGGGAGAGGCCTCTCGAGGGTTGGTCTTGATGAGTGCCCTGTACTTGGCCATCGTCAACCCGCTAGACCTCCTCAACTCTATGATGGTCGTTCGCAACGCATCTGCGATTTACGCAGGAGAGAATTTGCCGAATCTGAGGGAATTCTTCGTCCGACCCTTGAAAAAGATTGGCTTCGGGGGGCCTCTGGTCACTTCCATGTATTCGCTTGTGCTCTCTTGCCTCACTTTGCTTGTAATTGTGTCCTTCGCGTCTAACCTCTGTGGGTTGTCTTCACCTTTCGGGCTGGGTGGGCTCGCCATCGTGCTGGTCTTCGTGGCCTCGTTCGCGAAGTATATGGAGTGGAGTGTGATATGGAACACGGGGATCGTGATCTCGATATTGGAAGAGAAGCATGGTGACATTGCATTAGCAGTGGCTGCTTATGTGAGCAGAGGGAGCAGAAGAAAGGGGCTTGCCCTTATGCTTGTGTTCTTCATTTGCAGGTTTGCCCTGAGATTGTCTTGCGTCTATTTCGCCTGGCACGGTAAAGAATGTATACTTGTTGCGACCGTTGCGCAAGTCTGCGTAGTGTGTTTGGGGAATGTGGTGAAGTGGTCGGTGTTCATGGTGTATTACTGTGACTGCAAGAAAGGGCTTCTCGAGAAAAAGATCGATGTGGAAGAAGGCAGAGCTGCTCAACTTGTGAAAAGATAGAGATTGGGTTTTGGGAAAGATGTTAGTGTTCAGTATGCATTGTTTTCGGTTTGTAATGAGGTGTGTGTATCTTCCATCCCGTATCATTTTAATTAAGACATAAAGGATCCGGTTCGGTATAAGGATATCGCATTCAGAACGGGGTTTGGCTCTCCTGGCAATGAGTTGATCCGACGACTCGAGCCCTTGATTTAATTTGGTTGGAGACAAGGTATCTATGCCTTTCCACAGACGCGTATAGGGTTTATGAGTTGATTATTTTCAACAAAATTTTGATAATCCAGCATTGGTAACACCCACTCTACCTTTTTTTTTGGTCAAAAAAATACTTGCTTTATTCATCTCTTTGAGTGATATCACTATTACATGAAAAAAGAGCCTCAGAACACATTAGATCTCATAGAATTTTCGGGGAATTAGAGGTCCAATTACTAGAAAGCTCGTTTCGTCTGTGGGCCTTGGAGACCCAATCCGCTATTTGATTTGTTTCTTTTGAACAGTGGGTCAATTGTAAGCTTTTGAAGTGGCTCATTAGAGCTTTGCACGCAGAGATCAGCCACTCTATCTTAAAGCGTGCATTGATATGCATCAGTAGAAACTCTTGCTAAAGTGAGTATCGATGTGCACTCGTTCTTAAAACGTAACACACGGTGCCCAAAAAAATTTGGGAGAGAGAAAAAGGGGTAACTGTCAGTGCAATCAGAAAGCTCAATGTGAGCCAATTTGAAGTTCTCCGCAATGCTTCCTACAGTCTTTTGAGCATCTAGATCGCGGCAAGGTTTCAACTTCGTTTCGGTAGGAATTTGGACCTTAGCTTTTTCTAATGCACAATTTTATTTACGCCAGCGGACAATCTACAATGGGGCCGATTGTGGCAGAAAAAATCCAATTTTTCGTCCATGTTTTGGACAAGTATCTCGGTTTGTTCTTGTACCCTATCTACTACATTCACAATCCAACAGTAACTAACCGGAATCACATATGCGTCAGAATCGAAGTCTTTCGAAGCACAATAGACTGAGGAGGTGATCAACATGTCTGAGCATGCCTTAGAGACTTATAAGGGTCTTGGGTTTTCATGCCTTGATGCTGCAAACCCTAACCCCTAATTCCTATCTACTTCTTCTCTTCTGTCTTTTTTGGTGATTTTGCTTTTGATATTAATGGACAAGGAATTGGGTATTGCAAGGGAAGGGTTTGTCAAACTACCGTGAGTTCCGATTGTTAAGGGCGCGAATGATAACGATTGATGGAGCATATCAATCGACCGACGACCTCAAAGACTTGCTTTGCTAATCCCACAGTGCAGTAAAGTTGACTCGGCTGAAGTCCAGAGTCAAAGTCTCCGCTCACCGTCCCCGGATTCCCCTATGAAACCACATCTCATCCTTTGTGTTCTTGCATCCGATTAAGGAATTTCAAGAACCGAACATGGACGCCAGCTGCATCATGGCGAAGGACAGGCTCGGGTTCGTCGGGATCCTCGGGGAAGCGCTGAGAGTTTCCATCGCCGGCAGCCCCAGGTTCTTGATCCTCGCCTGCCTCGCATCCTTCCCGCTGTTCTGCTCCTTGCTGCTGAACGAGTTTCTCCTCCAGCAGACGTTCCTCGGCACCGCCCACTTCGCCTTCGATGCGACGTCCGACTGCAGCATTAGTAGTGATTTCACCGTGTGCATCATAGTGGAGCCCATAGACGTCCTCAAGAAATGGATCGGCGAGGCCTCTCGAGGGTTGGTCTTGATGGGTGTCCTGTACTTGGTCGTTGTCAGCCCCCTAGACCTCCTCAACACTATAGTGGTTGTTCGCAATGCATCTGCGATTTATGGAGGAGAGAATTTGCCGAATCTGAGGGAATTCTTCCTGCGACCCTTTAAAGAGATTGGTTTCAGGGGGCCTTTGGTCACTTTCATGTATGCGCTTGTGCTTTCTTGCGTCACTTCGCTTGGACTTGTTTCCTTGGCATCAAATATCTATGGGTTGTCTTCGTCTTTTGGGCCAGTTGAGTTCTCCAGGGTTTTCTCCGGCGTGCTCTTTGTGGCCTTGTTTGCGAAGTATATGGAGTGGAGTGCCATATGGAACATGGGGATGGTGATCTCAATATTGGAAGAGAAGCATGGTGACATTGCATTGGGAGTGGCTGCATATATCAGCAGAGGAAGCAGAAGAAAGGGGCTCGCCCTTATGCTTGTGTTCTTCATTTGGAGGCTTGCCCTGAGATTGCCTTGCCTCTATTTCGCGTGGCACAGTAAAGCAACTGGATTTGTTGCGTTGGTTTTGCAAGTCTATCTAGTTTGTTTGGGGAATGTGGTGAAGTGGTCGGTGTCCATGGTGTATTACTGTGACTGCAAGAAACGGCTTCTGGAGAAAAAGTTCGATGCTGAAGAAGGCAATGCTGCTCCGCTTGTGAAAAGCTAGAGACTGGGTTTTGGGCAAAATGTAATGTTCTGTATGCATTGTTGTCTGTTTATAATGTAGTGTATGTACTATCTATCCTGGATCAGTTCGAATAAGGCATAATGGGTCCCTTTCAATGTAAGGATGTGTGTGTAGAAGCAGATTCGGCCCTCCGGGCAATGGATTGACCCGACTCGACCTCTTGTTTTAATTTAAATGAAGTCAAGGGTATCTATACCTATCCATAAATGTGAGAAATGTTTTCTAATTCATGACGATACGGAATAGGCTGGCAACACCCCTCTACCGTGGAGCGTGCAGCGATATGCACCAGTAGAAACTATTGATAAGCAGACTACTAATGTGCACTCGTTTGGAACAGGTGACATACTCTGCCCAAAAAATCATCAGGAGAGAGAAAAGGGGTCGCTGTAAGTGCAATCAAAATGCAGATTGTGAGCCAATTCGGAGTTCTTCACAAATGCTCACTAGAGTCTTGTGAGCATCTAGATCGCAGCAAAGGGTGTGTTCATAACGTGGACGAGCCAGTGATCCGACTAAGGCAATCAAGGTTGTAGCTCTGTTTTGGTAGGAATTTGGACCTTGGTACCCAGTACAATCAGCAGAGTTTCGGAGTTGAATGAAACCCGCATTGCATATGTGTCACGGATCGGAGTTTTCTAAGATGCATTGTGCCGAGGAGGCGGCCGAGATCACCTAACACACCTTCAAACTTCGAGGGCTATGTCCGGCCATCTCGATTTTTACCCAGGACAAGATCGGATAAGATATGATATGAAATCAAAATATTTTGGCAACATCCTATTCACTGTTCGGTGAATTGCAATAATAAAGCCAACTGTTTTCATATTCTGTCATCTTCGTTATTCGGTAGAAAATCCACATCAATGCAAATGACAGATAAAAACCCTATGCACCGCCCACGAAAAAAGTACCGTTATAGTCATTATAAATTCCCAAATCCAATAGGACTCGCCGAAGACAGTAGTAATCCTGGAAGATCTTGCATAAGATCCCAATTCACCTAAACAGACTAGCACTGAGATCATGGCGTCTGAAAAATGCCCAGAAGTGTGAATCTATCATTCCATTCCACTCGAATGGAACCCCACCCAATCTTAACATAATTCTGCATTAGAGAGGACCAGGAAGAAGATCTTGAAGTCCGGTGCTACTTTTGGATATCCTCTGCTGTTCTTCGAGGAACACATCTCAAACTCGTGTTGCTGCTGCTAAGGGCACGTCATATCTGAGGGTGCAAGCACTGTCCTTGAGAATAATTCCAGCCCCTTGGAGTATTAAACTTAGTGTGTAAGGCTTTGGCGGCTATCCTCCCAAAATACAACACATATTCTTCTATGCTCCGCCCCGAAGAAATGGAACCGTTATGTGTATAAAGAGAAAGCCATTTGGAAAAACTGTTATAAATCAATTGGTAATTAAAGAAGAATATGACCGTTATATAACCACTATAAAATAATGAAGAGTTAATGAAGAAACAAATCAAACCTTACAAAACCATCATAAATCCATTATAAAGCCGTTAGAAAATCATTAGAAAGCCGTTACAAAATGATGACTCTTATGACGGTCATAACTATTATGAAAGCCATTACTTTGTAATATTTCAAAACTACTGAAGTATCCAACAAATAATACAAAAAAAGAAAAGAAAAGATATTCATCGCAAGAATTGGAAGTGGCAGAAGAACCCACCCCACCTCTAGAAAGTTTAGACATTGAAAGAATGCCTTGGCGTGTTCAGAGGAAACCAAAACAGATGAGACTGTGCAACACTGATGAAATAAGACAGGAAGCTACCGCTATACTCAATTCTCTCCGGATTCACTCTAAATAACCCGGAAATGCAAAAACGGAGACCACCTCCAATAATCGATCGATGATTATTGCCGACTTGTTCTCATTTCAGCATATAACAGACCCACGGAATCCAGCAATACAAAAAAAATCGCGAATGGCTTATAGCGACACTGACCATGTTAAGGTATCTGAATCTCTTACTTATAGGATTTATATACTTTTCATACACACCCGTTACTTAAGTTTTTGGTTTGACTTTTTAACATGGCATCGGAGTCGAGTTCTAGCCTTAAGTGTTGGACATCTTATCCGTGGATCCTATGGGAGCAATTAGAGGGAATTTTTTTCCTAAAGAAATCCAATCTACTTATCATGTTACCCTGCATGGGAAATTTCCAATTTTGATCATATCCTTATTTTGTCCGGTCTTATCTCATTTTGGACAGCAGTTTAGAGCTCGCCTCGTCCTCTTTTAGCAGTCAACGAATTGGATTTGCCATTCTAACCTGCTGGATGGATACCATGGCGCATTTGAGCACGAGCTACGCAAATGCATAAAGGTAATTGCAGGGATTTTCTTGTAGGCAAGAAATTCTATCCACCTCGATCTTATCCTCTTCTTTTTTCGGTACTCGAGGAGGAGACTGGATCTCCACCGTCGGATCAATGGAAAATCCACAGTTGTAAATAGAGCAGCTCGCGTATAAATATATATTCCGCTCCTCTCCTCGTACCTACATCTCATCCTCAACGTCAAGCCACTCTACATCGAGGGAAAGGACTCTTTTACGTGTCTGCGATCTCAAGTTGTAAGCCCCATGCATCTACGTATGAATGATTTTTTTTTTGTTTTTTGCTGTAGAGATTTTTTTTTCAGTGCTTATCAGTTTGGACGTTGCACTGCATGATGCGATCAACAAGTCAACCCACTTTGCGAGTTGAGAGTAAGGAAAGTGAGCGAGAATGGTTCCTATATCAATGCACGAACAGAATAGACTGGACTGGATCAACGTGAACCTGCAAGATCCCATTATTCTCTGAACAGTCTTTTACCTTCCGATCTTGGCAGGAGACGGTAGATATACCAGAAGCAAGAGGGACAGAGTTGGCTCTGCGCAAATGGCCGCCAGGAAGCTTCTTTCACTCTCCCAAAATTCGTCTGCTTGTCTGCGTTCAATCGGTAGCATCTCGCTCTCGCTTGATCTCTCTTTCTTCTCCCTATTTTTTGCGTTCGCGAATTGTTTTGCCCAAATGATTATCTGTTCGAAAGGAGTTCTCGCAAATGGCCACTGAAGTGCATCGCCAATGCGAGCTATGACATGAGCAGGTGTTTGCTTGTGCAATTTTCAGGCCGAAGTCGTGGCTGGGCAAGAGGCATTTGTTGTTCTAATTCACCTCACGTAACCGGTACATACGTTGCACGAAATGATAAGCAAAACAAGTGCAGCAAAATTAAGAGGAGATCACAAATTTACGTGGTTCGACAGATAAGTCTGTCTACATCCACGGGGAAAGCACACGGAACTCACTTGTATAACAGGAGAAATTACAGCGCACATCCCTCAACCCGACAAACACCAAACAGTGGGTCGCACTCTCAACCGTGAATCTTTTATCAGTACAACTCTCACAATCACAGAGATACTGCACACCCAAGATTCCCTTACAAGAGATAACCCAGACCCCCAAGTTCTATTTCACCCAGAATGTAGAGAAAAAATAGAGGAATAACCCAAAGCATATTAACTCTTAACTGTTCCCTCTCTGTCTCTCTCTCCTTCACATGTTCCCAAAGAAGTAGAGGAGTGGTTGTACGCACTAAAGTAGTGGAGGAGTGGCATCGACAGTTACTCCCTATTTTTAGGTGTCACATTCTCCCACTTGAAGACTATTCTCGAATAGGCTTCACAGCTCCGATTTGCCCAACCATCACCAATCAAGTGATAACTACAAGCCCAAGAGAAGTTCTGCACCATAAAAACTTCTCTCTCGCAATAGGCTTCGTCAGCACATCTGATACGTTGTTGTTGGTGTGAATTTTCTGCAAAGAGATAACTCTATCTTCCACTACATCACGAATAAAATGGTACCTGACATCAATGTGTTTCGTACGAGAGTGAAACATTGGATTAACGGCCAAATGTAATGCACTCTGACTATCACAATGAATAGTGATGACTTTCTGTTTGATTCTTAGCTCATCAAGCAATCTCTTCAACCAAATGCCTTCTTTATAAGCATCTGTTGCCGCAATATATTCAGACTCTGTAGTTGATAATGCCACCACAGATTGTAACTTAGACATCCAACTAATTGCTCCACCAGCTAAAGAGAAACAATACCCAGTGGTAGATCTTCGTCTATCACAATCTCCTGCAAAATTTGCATCCACAAATCCAACCAACTGTAAATTTTGGCTACTATAATGAATAGCCATATCAGAGGTACCCTTCAAGTACCGAAGGATCCATTTCACCATAGTCCAATGATCTCGACCCGGGTTTGCCATGTACTTGCTGACTGCTCCCACTGCTTGTGCAATGTCTGGTCTAGTGCAGACCATGGCAAACATAAGACTCCCTACTGCAGACGAATACGGTACTCGAGCCATCTCTGTCTTCTCTGCTTCTGTGCTATGACTTTGTTCAGAAGACAGTTTACAACCAATAAGAAGTGGGGTATTAACTGGTTTTGCGTTCTGCATATTGAAGCGCCGCAGAACCTTTTCAACATAACTCTTTTGAGTTATCCAGATCTTCCTATTTTCACGATCTCTGAGTACGGTCATCCCAAGAATTCGGTTTACGGCTCCCAGATCTTTCATATCGAATTCCCTAGCCAAACGAGCTTTGAGGTATGCAATACCTTCTTTCGAAGTACCCGCAACTATCATGTCGTCAACATACAACAACAAGAATATAAAGCCACCATTATCATGATTGCGAACATAGGCACAATGGTCTGCTTCACATCTTTTGAACCCCAAACTCACAATGAAAGAATCAAATCGCTTGTACCAGCATCTTGGCGCCTGCTTCAAGCCATAAAGCGATTTGTTCAGTCGACAAACCAAACTCTTCTTGTTCTCTTTAATAAAGCCTTCAGGTCGAGTCATAAAAATTTCTTCATCAAGATTTCCATGCAAAAAGGCTGTTTTTACATCCAACTGCTCAAGCTCTAAGTCAAGCATAGCTGCCACACTTAACACAGTACGAATAGTAGTTAGACGAACAACTGGAGAAAAAATTTCATTAAAATCGATACCTGATTTCTGAGCATAACCTTTTACCACTAAACGAGATTTATAACGTTCAATATTTCCGTTAGTGTCTCTTTTCAACTTGTAGACCCACTTGGAACCGATAGCCTTTCGTCCTTCAGGTAACTGGACAAGATCCCAGGTTTTGTTTTTGTGCAAAGCCTCCATTTCCTCCTCCATAGATGCCCTCCATTGAGGAGCATTATTGGACTCACAAGTTTCCTGATATGTACAAGGCTCACCCTCTTCAGTTATGCAAGCGAAAATTGTCACATAATCATTTAGCCAAACTGGAGGTCTAGTAGTCCTCCTATGAGGTCCTTGGTCACCCTGAGTTTCACCACCAGTTCTGTCTATATGCTCTCTATCAGCTTCATCTCCACTAGCTTCATCAGTATCAGTGAAATGTTCTTCAAATTGATTTTGAACTTCTTTTGATGATTCAAGTTCAAATATCTGCGACAAATCAGCATTTGGTGTTTCTTTGTCTTTTTGCAACGAATCTTCATTGAAGACGACATCTCAGCTAATAACAACTTTGTGGGTAGTAGGATCCCACAATTTGTACCCCTTTACACCTTCTGCATAGCCAAGAAAAATACACTTTCTGGACCTCGCTTCAAGCTTTGTCCTTTGCTCTTTAGGAACCCACATATAAGTATCACAACCAAAAGTACGGAGGAAAGAATAGTCAACAGTTTTTCCAGACCATACCTCTTCTGGAATCTGTCCATTAAGAGCAGTTGTTGGGGAACGATTCACTATGTAACATGCTGTACATACAGCTTCAGCCCAAAAACTTTGCTTCATACTAGCACAGCTCAACATACTTCGAACACGATCCATTAGCGTACGATTCATACGCTCGGCCACTCCATTTTGTTGTGGAGTTCTGGGGATCGTGAAATGCCTTTGAATGCCATGCTCACTACAAAAATCTAAGAACTCTTGCAGCATATATTCTCCTCCATTATCGGTTCTGAAACACCTTATTTTTGTTCCTTTCTGATTTTCTACCAACGCTTTAAATTTCTTAAAAGAAGCAAAAGCATCACTTTTCCTTTTAAGGATGTAAACCCAAACTTTTCTGGAAAAATGATCGATAAATGAAATAAAGTACTTGGCACCACCCAAAGACTCATCAGGAGACTCCCAAATGTCAGAATGTATCAAGTCTAAAATATTCTGACTTCTTGCTGTGGAACGACGAAAGGGAGTTTTATGAAACTTTCCAAACTAGCAATCTTCGCAAAATTCTAAATTAATAGTCTTTAAACCAGGAAGAAGACCACGATCAAGAAGTACCTTTAGTCCTTGCATGCTCATGTGTCCCAAACGCCTGTGCCAGAGAGTTGCCGATTCTGTCACAGCATTGGCAACTATGGCTTCACTGACTATGGTCTCTTCAATTAGCTTGTATAAACCGCCTATTAATTCTCCTTTCGCCACGATAAGTGCTCCTTTGACGATCTTAGCTCGTCCCTTTTCCAGAATAATTTTATAGCCATTTTCATCAAACTTTCCCAGCGACAGTAGACTTTTCCGCATATCTGGTACATGCCGTGCACCCGATATTGTACGCGTGATGCCATCAAGCATGGTAACACGAACATCTCCAATCCCTACGATTTGACATGAGTTATCATTGCCCATCACATAACTGATACGTATGGAACCAATCTCTATGTGGTGTCATATGGAAAGAAGCGCCCGAATCCAAAATCCATTGATGTTGCACGCTCTTTATTGGAACTGCAGTCATCACCTCGCCATCTTCAGGTAAGTCTACATTTTCAACGATGTTTCCTTGGGAATTTGTTGATGTTGATGCATTTTGGGAATCAGATTTGCGATTTTGTTGATTCTCCTTGGATTTACAATCTTTACGCATGTGACCCTTTTGTCCACATTTCCAACAAGGGCCCAAAGTTCGCCTCTTTGACATGGACCTTGACTTCTTTCTCCCACTGGAACCTTTGTCCATGGATCTTCCTCTGGCCATCATAGCATTACCAGAAGTGCTCTCGAGAGTTTTTCTACGAGACTCTTCTGTCAGCAACGTAGCTATAGTTGAATCCATGTCAAGATCCGCTCCAGTACTGAGACTCATGATTAAGGAATCCCATGTATCAGGCATAGAACATAGAAGAAGTGTTACCTTCTCGTCGTCCTCGATTTTGACGCCGATGGAAATCAATTTGCTCAACAGGGTGTTGAACCTATTCAGGTGCTCTTGGAAAGAGGAGCCTTCCTTCATCTTTAAACTGTATAATTGCCGACGGAGAAAAATTTTATTTGACATTGTTTTCCCTTCGTAGAGATTCTTCAATTTCTCCCATAAGCCTTTGGCAGTGGTTTCTTCAGAGACATTGAAGAGGACAGAATCATCTAACGCCAGAAGTAGATCCGCCATTGCCATTTGATCTTTCTGTGCAAAATCCTCATCTTTCATCTCTGTCGGCTTTTCGTCTTTACCGGCAAGAGCAACTGCACAACCATCTTTCACCAGCACCGCTTGCATTTTCAGCTTCCACAATGGATAGTTGGATCCGTTGAATTTTGGCACCTCGAACTTTGTAGAAGTTGATGCAACCATCGCACAAAGCTGAAACACGTACGTTGACGTCGATCACGTGCAGCACAGGCTTCTCAAACCGTCGGCTCTGATACCAATTGTTGTTCTAATTCACCTCACGTAACCGGTACATACACCTCACGTAACCGGTACATACGTTGCACGATGTGATAAGCAAAACAAGTGCAGCAAAATTAAGAGGAGATCACAAATTTACGTGGTTCGACAGATAAGTCTGTCTACATCCACGGGGCAAGCACACGGAACTCACTTGTATAACAACAGAAATTACAACGCACACCCCTCAACCCAACAAACACCAAACAGTGGGTCGCACTCTCAACCGTGAATCTTTTATCAGTACAACTCTCACAATCACAGAGATACTGCACACCCAAGATTCCCTTACAAGAGATAACCCAGACTCTCAAGTTCTATTTCACCCAGAACGTAGAGAAAAAACAGAGGAATAACCCAAAGCATATTAACTCTTAACTGTTCCCTCTCTGTCTCTCTCTCCTTCACATGTTCCCAAAGAAGTAAAGGGGTGGTTGTACGCACTAAAGTAGTGGAGGAGTGGCATCGACAGTTACTCCCTATTTTTAGGTGTCACAGCATTGGCACGTATAGTAGCTCTTCCGTGGTTGACGAACCGATCACTCCGCCTGTTAAGATAACCGACACTCAGCTTCTCAAAAATGGGAAGTTTGTAGATGCTGCATCAGGTTAGTCTGGCCTTCTCCATCATTATATAAATGCAGTACCGCTGTCTCTTGTGATGCCTCTTGATGTTAAAGACAGATGCGGAAAAACAAAAGACAGAACACAGGAATTTTACGTGGTTCAATCACAAGGTGATCTACGTCCACGGGCGAGGCAAGACAAGATTCCACTATAATCAAAGAGAGTACAAATTTCAGAAGTCGAAACAACGACAAAAACCTCACGGCTCACGAAAACTCTCTGAAAACAAAATTCTCTCAACATGAATGAGAAAACCTAGCCGCAGTATAAAAAGGTGCTCCCAAAATTTTTCTCGGGGACGTAGCCCCCGAAACATTGGTTCGCTTGCTCCAGCTTGAGCGGTCCGCTACGAAGATTTGTTCGCTTGCTACGGGTTGGGCCTATCGGCCCAACCCTCCGCATCGCGAACCAAATCTCAATTTTCTCTCCACTTTCGGATCGCACAAAAATATATGTCGGGTTGGGTCATGAACCGGACCGAGTACATAAAATTCAAGACATATTTAACACTTGATTGCATCAGTTCGCGTGGAATTGTTCTCATTCGTTGCCAAAATTGCACCCAGGAAAGACTTTCCCCACCCTCGATCCTAGGACAGGAGATGTGATCACCCATGTTGCAGAAGGCGGCGCGGAGGATGTTGACCGTGCTGTTGCTGCTGCTCGTAAGGCATTTGATGAGGGACCATGGCCAAGGATGACGGCCTATGTAAATATATCTCTTTCTCTCTAGACGGAGTGACGGCTTTTTTAGTCTCTACACTAAATGTAATTAAGCATGTTCTATATGGGTTACAATTAGAACATTTCAGGTTACGTTGCTGATGCTGTGTGATTTAATGTTTGAAAATGCAATGACTTGGAACTCCACCCCTGCATTATGACTCAGGAAAGGTCGTGCATACTTCTTCGATTTGCGGATCTACTCGAGAAGCATAAGGATGATCTTGCAGCTATCGAGACTTGGGATAATGGAAAGCCCTACAAACAGGCTGCAGAAGTCGAAGTTCCCAGCATCATAAGATTGATGCGCTATTATGCTGGTAAGTTAAACGAAATCAGTCCTATTTGTTTCCCATCAGGACTCATCTTTGAGCCCGCAGCCAACTTACATTAATATATACCGTAAGTTTTGTAGGTTGGGCAGATAAAATCCACGGTCTCACAGTCCCAGCAGACGGAGAGTATCCATGTCCAAACCCTGCATGAACCTATCGGCGTGGCAGGCCAGATCATCCCATGGAACTTTCCGCTGCTAATGCTCGCTTGGAAGATCGGGCCTGCATTGGCATGTGGCAACACAGTGGTACTAAAGACTGCTGAGCTGACACCGCTCTCTGCTCTGTATGCGGCAAGGTTACTCCATGAGGTTAGTGTTTCGGTCGATTTCGAATTACTCGCACCCTTGTCTGACAGTCAAGGAAGGGGTTAGGTTAGGCCGGAAAGTCATATTAAGATACTTCATATTGGATTCAGCATACCTGTATAAGGAAAATATTCGTCCGTTTTAGGTTTTACCCTTATGCAACAGTAAGCTAACGGAGGATCCTTCCTGCGTTTGACAATCATCTTGTTCTCGGAAACTAATTATGCTTAGAAATTATTCTTTTTTATTCCGTGCCTGGGAACAATTTCTAAGCATTTGAAAGTATTTGAAAACAGCCCAAAATTTCTATTCTTGGAATAGAAAAAGAACATAAATGCATTTGGTAATTACACAAATTTTTTTATTAATAATATTTTAATAATATATTGAATTTTTAAATATTTTTTTTTCTTCCCCTTCCCTTTCCTTGGCCATGGCCAGGTCACCGTCGCCGATGCCGGCAATCGGCCACAGGCCAGGGCCGATGAGAGCGTCTCGGCCTCGGTGAGAGCGTCTCGGCCTAGGCGAGGGCGGCCCTCACCTAGGCCGTGAGCCACCCTCGCCCTCGCCGGCCGTAGCCTGTGGCTAGTTGTCGACAACCGACCATAGGCCAAGAAGAAGAAAAGGAAGAAAACCAAGAAGAAGAAGAAAAAAAATTTCCTTTTCATTTTAAATTTTTGTTCCCAAAATCAAGAAGTTACGTTTTTTTGCTTCTTGATTCTGTTTCAAAACTGATTCTGAGAATAAATTTTTGCAAATTTGTGCCCGGGAATAAAATATTTACCAAACGGATTTCTGTTCCAAAAACATTTCTAGAAACAAAAAAACAGAAATAATTTCTATTTGGCAACTTGCCAAACGCGCCATCAGCAGACACTCTTTGAAAATCGTTTCCTACTTCCTAGTACCCACTAGGACTATCTTGTGAAGTTTCTCGACGTGACTGAAGAAAGAAAATAAGTCGATGCACCTTTTCATTAACCGATGCAATGAAAATTGGTTCCTACACCCACTACGACTATCTTGTGAAGTTTCTCATTGTGACTGAATAAAGAAATAAGTTGATGCACCATTTCAGTAACCGATGCAATGATTTTCCGTGTCCGATAACAATGTCCAACAGGCTGAACTTCCTCCGGGTGTCTTGAACATAGTCTCCGGTCTCGGTCCCACTGCAGGGCGTGCTCTTTGTAGTCATATGGATGTGAACAAGGTACTTTTTGTCTTCTCATATTCTAGTTACGATATAAATTTGCTGCTTAGCATGTGTTCACCTTTATACATGTAAATTATTTCCTGTAGTCTTACTAGGGAGGTTGATTTTGAATGAGAGATTGTACTATCCTGTGTGCATATGTCAAAGTTAAAAAGGACCTCCAAATGCATTCTGTTGGCATTCCGTTTTTTTCATGTG
The DNA here is from genome assembly GCA_031216235.1 of Syzygium jambos. Classification (NCBI taxonomy): domain Eukaryota; kingdom Viridiplantae; phylum Streptophyta; class Magnoliopsida; order Myrtales; family Myrtaceae; genus Syzygium; species Syzygium jambos. The sequence goes on from CM062228.1 coordinate 20,119,761, forward strand.
CGACCTTTCTCAGACTGTTGATGGAGATATATAAGCTTAAGTCCCGAAGCTAAAACCATCGATGTGCTACACTTGCAGCTTGCATTCACCGGATCGGCAGAAACTGGTAAAGTGGTACTTGATCTGGCTGCAAAAAGCAATCTAAAACCAGTGACTTTAGAACTGGGAGGAAAATCCCCTTTCATCGTCTGCAAGGAGGCTGATATTGATCAGGCTGTGGAATTGGCACATCTTGCCCTCTTCTTCAACCAGGTTCGTTATGCTCTGATCACTTGCGTTCCTTAAATATATTCAAGTAAGTTGGCTGTCTTTCTATGGTATCATGTTCCATGCAAAATCAATGCAACTTCTGTCTGCAGGGTCAATGCTGTGTCGCCGGTTCTCGCACTTTTGTGCACGAGAGCGTGTACGATGAATTTGTGGAGAAGGCTAAGGCACGGGCTATGAAACGTGTTGTTGGAGATCCTTTCAAGCCAGGAGTGGAGCAGGGTCCTCAGGTGGTTTTTCTTCTTACAGCACCCTCTACTTTTTTTAATCTCCACTCCGCAATGGATTGACACACACACCGTGTTTTCAATATCATACCGTTACTCAGTGGCCATTACGGATAGCTGTTAAAACTCTGACCGGTTTGTGTTACTTTCCGCTTCCGTACTTTTTGTGGACTAGCATTAATGCACTTTACTTATTATAGAAGAAAACTGGTACTTATTTCAGTAAAGATGAAATGATTGGATTCTCAGATTGACACCAAGCAATTCGAGAAGATTCGCAACTACATCAAGTTTGGCATTGAAAGTGGAGCCACTCTTGAATGTGGAGGTGAACGATATGGCTCCAAAGGATTTTTCATTCAACCCACAGTTTTTTCGGATGTGCAGGTAATATTGCTGTTGCTCCTTAAATAGCACAGTCAAGCTCAAATGTCAATCTCTTTGCGGAAACTTGTGTCATACTGTCAGTCAAACCATATAAATTTCTGTCTCATCTTTCTGAAATCAGGATGACATGCTGATAGCAAAGGATGAAATCTTTGGCCCAGTGCAGACCATCTCGAAATTCAAGTATGCTCTACACCACACTTACTTCATCACATATTTATGATTTTCGAGGCTTGGAGGCTAACTTTTCCTTGCTTAAAAGGGATCTTGATGAGGTGATCAGAAGGGCGAATAAATCTCATTATGGACTTGCTGCAGGAGTTTTCACTCAGAATCTCGACACTGCCAATACTTTAGCTCGTGCATTGCGGGCTGGTTCAGTGTGGATTAACTGCTACCATGTTTTTGATGCTGCAATTCCTTTCGGGGGTTACAAGATGAGTGGATTTGGGAGAGAAAAGGGAATATATAGCCTCAGTAACTACTTGCAAGTTAAGGCTGTTGTAAATCCATTGAAGAACCCAGCGTGGTTATAAATAGCTGTTTAACAAAATTAAGGGGGAAGCCTCAGAGAGAGAGAGAGAGAGAGAGAGAGAACTTCTTCTGCACCGTTGATCAAGCACGGCAGTAGACAAAAATCTTGATAAGGCTTTTGGGCATGTTTTATGGAAGAAATCTCTTTAATTGAGTATTGTCGAAGCATGTGATTTCTCATATTGGTACACCAGATCATAAGTTTTCCATTTTCGTCTTATTCGAATGATTCACCTAGACATATATGTCTGTTCCTTGCGACAATGGGGCTTGACTAAGCCAGGTTTCTTGCCATCAGTTACCTGATCAAATCATCAGCTTGCGTATCTGGCCCCAGTACGGGGATAACATGTTGCATGGCTGGTAGATACATAGCTGATGAGTACAGAAAATCCCTGAAACATCAACGATTCCCGCAGGCATTCATGAGTATTTGACTAGATATGGTCACAATATAGTGAAGCACATGAGGAGCACAAATTAAATGAGCAAGAAAATAAGCATTGTATAAAAGACGGCAAATTTGTCAAATACAATTTTTCGTAAGTGAAGGAAAAAGGAACGAAGGTAGGATTCTTGCAGACACTAGTTTCAGTGAGAGTGACTAAGACTCTTGAGAAAAAAAAGTTTGGTAACATGTACCCTGATTATAAAAATCTATACAAGGATGTATATATGTCAGTCAAACGGATGAAGGGTATCCCTTATTGGAATTAGTTAACAAAAACGTTATCTGCTGATCCTTCGGAAAACAGTCAAAACATGCAAGGACTTCTCCGTCATTCTGTTGAACTTGAAAGCCATTCAGGGGTCAGTTCAGGAGAAGAAGCTTTTGCTTTGGTTGATATTTCTAGGGCTTCCACCAACTTTACGGCAACTTGCTCCATGGATGGCCTTTGTTGCTTCAGTCCAGTGCATGAGAGTGCCAGCTGAAGTGTAATATTAAATGCTTCTGCAGAGTATTTGCCCTCGAACTTGGGGTCCACAAAGTCTGTGATGCTGCCGCCTCTAATAAGGGCTTTTGCCTGGAGAGCAAAAGAATCAAACAATTACTTATCAGGAAACTTGCTGAACTAAATTCATTGTGTAACGAAGGCACAAAGGCAGTGAGCCACCATTTTATCCAACGGCATTGGTATTTTCTGATTCAAATTGATAACTTTCTTCCCCGAGAGGATTTGCAGCAACACTATCCCGAAGCTGTAAACGTCACCGGATGAATTCACCTGGCGGTTGTTTTGGTACTCGGGATCAAGGTAGCCAAAGGTCCCCCTCACCTCTGAGCTGACATAAGCTTCGCCTAGATCGATGACCTTAGATAGTCCGAAATCTGAAAGTTTGGCTTCAAAATTCGGTCCTAGGAGAATGTTCGTCGGCTGCAAGAGAGATGATTGAGCTCCGGTGATTGAAGCAAGATGCCCTGAATTTTAATGTTGGATGCACATATCTTTAAACAAACTTGTACTGCTAGTCGTATCATTTTCTAAGATTTCCATTCAGGCCTATCAGACTGGCAGGGTGAGACTTCAATGCGCATAAGAAGAGCAATAGGATGTATATAAGAAGAAAAAGTGTGAGGTATAACTCTGATTGGGCTAGATGATTCGAAACTCTGCTAATGTTTCAGCTTAAGATGTTGGAAAATATTAGAGGAGTCTACATGTCCTCGTAGATTTTATAGGTAAGAGAAGTAAATTTTGCCGCTGACCTTGATATCTCGGTGGACAATGCATCCTTCTGGATATGTGTGGAGAAAGATAAGACCTCTTGCGCAATCAATGGCAATTTCAAGCCTCTGGATCCAAGAGAGAACCCTGTCCTTTCCTGTTGTGCATTCACTTGGTGATCAGCTTTTTACAGTTTTGAGGATATAATGGAAAATGGATCAGAATTTAGCATCAAAGTGGTGGCACATTTACCAAAAAGCCACCGGGAAAGGTTCCCATTTGGACAGAGCTCATAGACAAGAAAACACTCATCTTCATTTACACAGCAGCCCAGCAGCGAAACGAGATTCGGATGCCAAACATGCGATAAGCTTGTGACCTCTCTCACAACAGTTTCCACATTCACATCGCTGATGATATGCTTTATAGCAACATGCTGGTTGTTTGGCATTATGCCCTTGTACACCCTCCCTTACAGTTTTCATATCACAACCAGTATCATGAGATTATACATGAGACAAAGGAATCATAACATGCAACTGTCCATCTGAAAATGACATAGAGGAAGCATGCTATATTGTTATAGCAAAAAATATTAGTCTAGTCTCTGCAGTTACCTATTCTCTAGCACAGTAATTTTGAGTGCCAAGTACTGCTGTTGTATTAAAACGCTCACCAGCAATTCCTTGACCTATGAAATTGGACTCCTGTAGGTTGTTTGTGGCTGTATATACTACTTTAATTGGAACCTTCGGACAACTAGGTCCCTTGAGAAGCACATCCTTGAATGCTGTCGACAAAAAGAAGGCCGTGAGTAACAAACTAAAGAAAGCTTTAACTATGAGTCTAATGTAGGATCTGGAAACATCCTCATGTACCAGCTCTTTTTGGCTCTGAATTTGGTTTACGGCGTCGTTTTGACAGAATGATGATGGAAATGATAAAAGCGACCACAGCCACGATAAGGACACTGATTAAAACCCACATACCTGCTTAACGCGCAACTCTTGAGGAACAATATATTCAGATAGAACTATTCCGACATGCATCTATGAAAATTGAACTGCCATGTCAGACACGGAAAGTTACCTATTTTAATAAGTTTAGGCTTCCAATTTTGCCGCTCTTTATTTTCAATTTCTGCTCAAGACAAAGACAATTTAGGATATGATTTTTCTGCCTCAAGGCAAAAATAACTATCTAATCAATCAAAGCTATTCTGTTCACCAATTGCATAAGCAATATTACATACTGCTGCTGCTGCTAGTTTGCTCCCCGAGGCACCTGTAAATTTTTTGGACATAACTGGAGTCTTCAATTCTCGTGCTCGTTAACGATACAAGAATGGCAAACCTGCAAATGTCCGTATTGTTTGCCACAGATTCACTTTCGGTGGCTGCAGGGTGCATCGATCTCATCTCTTCCCAGGTCTCCGTGCAGGAATGACATGTTCGGTCCTGTTCTCCATCAGAACTCCCAAAATTACAGTTTTCACTGAACCTTTTCAAGTTCTCTCCCACCTTACTGTTGACATCAGTAACATTAAAGTCAGAACAGCTGCCGCCCCCACTCGTCAGCTTCTCAATCCCACACCCAAAAACATCTCCCTTGAATCTGTCCATTGAAGTCAAGCAATCATTTTGCTCGCCAGAATTTAAGTATATCTGTCTGGTCTGGTTAGCTCGGAGCCCCAGTGCATAAAGATACCTATCAAATGCGGCTCCACAGCAGTTCTTTTCCAAGAAGCCTCCCCAGTTCCCCAGTTCACAGCTTGAATAATTTGAGGGGGTCGGACTAGAAGTGAGATCGAGAACACATTGCGCCCCTGGAGACTGAGAAGCTACAAATTCTGCAGTACTTATCAAGATGAAGAAAGCAATCATATAGAGTGGATTCCGAGACTCAGCCCCATGCCTTAATATAAAGCATGCGACCAGATCATCCATAACTTCAACAAAAAAGACACTGAACAAAAAGACCGATCAACATAAACATTAAACCATAGTTAAGTTGCAACACTTGAGAGGGATTAGGAATTGTTGGAGAGTAGACTTGATCTGGAGAAAAATCTCCGACATTCAAGTGGAGAGCAATTGCTCAATATAAATATGGACTTCAAATCTTTAGAATAGCAAAGCAATGAATTACTCAGAGGAGATTGAAAATCTGGTACAATTGGATTCAGCGCAGAGGGTGTTGAGTTTGGAAAATTTTATATATCAAAATTTTGCCATGAGAGATATAGCAGTTCAAACAATAATTCATGCAAGGGTACAGATATAGACAGAGAGACTAAAATATTGTTGCATTGGAAATTCCCGCTAAACATTAAACAGTTGGAGGATTTTTCTAGTACGATTTTCCCAGTACATGTTTTCTGCAGAAACAGAAGCCTGCGTTCTCTGTCATTTATTGCTCAGTTTTAGTTCTCGGCCTACACAAAGCGGGTGAGTTTGGAAGGATCGTCCGTCTTTATGCATGAATAATGCCAAAATGCAGGGCATTCATCTTGGATGGAAGAAACGAAGCGCTTGCCGGCCGACGCTAGAAAAATAGGTAATAATGTCGATCACTCTCTGTTATTTTCTCCCTGAAAATGAAAGATCGTGATGTCTCTAATTAGCAAAATTTGTCCCATGGTTTTTCTCGCACACCTAGAAATTCTCCAAAAGCATATGCCAAGTTCACAGATCTGGCCATACCACAAGGGTAAATAGAAAAGGGGGTGATTAAGCAATGTGCCAACTGCTAAGAATTGATTGTCAGCCAATTAGGACCTGCCATCTGTAACATTAAGCATGTAATCTCATATGACCTTTAACGAAAAACTTGACTTGTCCATGTAATTACTCTGTCTTGGACAACTTCTATTCCTAGTTTCTACCTTAATAAACTGTCTTTCAGCCGCATTGTCACTTTGAGTTTACCCCTCAATAGTATTTTACTCAGAAAATGACTTCTAACCTTTTTGGCAACAACAAACCTCAGCATATCCAAGCTAAAGACAGTAAATGCCAATGATCCAGCTAAGGCTATCGAAGTGAAAATTTTACCTTTTCCAAAATTACTGTCATCTGTTAAAATTCCCTTCTGCAGCAACCTTTCGGTTTGTTCTAAGCATTTTCACTTTCAATTGCAGGATCAGCTTCCATCATCTAGTGTTGGCAACAAGCCAGAAGTCTGACCTCGAAAGGAAGACTTCAAGGAAAAATAACTACGATTAGGATAAGTTGTTTTAAGCATTGCAAACGAGAGAACTTTTTAGACGCACAGAGAATCATGACACTCCTCACACTATAGATTCCCATGTAGGATTGGAACATCGAACTTTAAAGCCAGCATGACTCTCAACAGAAAATGAACTGTCACCGATCTTCTAACTCAAAAAAGCTTACAAGCAGACAATGCCTTTACCCGGCACAGAACTTTTCTCTTCAAGATCCGTGATTCGCGGTAAAGAAATTTATCGACATTTATATGACCCCTAGGTCGCATTGAAAACCAATGAAAGCAAACATCTTGTGCCGAACATGGCGTGCCACCGGGAGAGTAGAACATCGATTTATGGTCGACAATTACCAGAAGATACGGCAAGGAATGAGCAACAATGTTCATTGTAGGCAGTTATTTGAAGGGTTCTATATGTTGCTTCCTCTTGAAACTTTGTCTTTTCCTGGTGGCATTCAGGTTCGGTATCGCCTCCTGCTTTCCGGGAAATTGGCGAGGGCACACGCGAAAGGGGCAGAACATCGACGTGGGATATTTCAACAGCGATAATTACCTTGGTATAAAGCCTAGACAATAGCGAGACGGCTACTAATAATAGGATTTATTCGTAGTTAATTGGTCACTTTTCATTATGGAAGAATTCCTAATCTTGTGTGACTGAAGATATAAATTATAGTTTCTTATTTTATTTTTTAGTTTTGGAAGCATATTTAGTCACATGGCCGAGTTACCAATAGAACATAAATTCTAACTGTTATGCCTGTAAAGTTACCCACGTTACTTACCATCCATTGGAGAAATTACTAATCACTGATAATTCAGAAGAATATCTAATTATTATTTTTTTGTCTAAAAAAATATAATTATTGAAAATTACCTAATCTAATATAGCATTCATCAAATCGTGGTAAGTAATGGTATTTATAATTATTAATTATCCCAAATCATTGTAATTTTCTAAGAATCTTTCCAAAGGACCAAGTTAGCAACCACCCCTTACATGTAGGAACTTATATCGACCGTACATGTAGCTAGGGGTGTGCAACCGGACCGGGTTTACCCAAGAACCGGACCGGCCCACCCGAAAAACAGGTCCGGGAACCGGTTCTTGTTTGAACCGGTTCGGGAACCGGTTCTATTTTTTCTGAACCGGTTGGAACCGGTCCGGTTCCTGGATCTAAGTGAAAACCAACCCGAACCGGTTTTAGAATCGGTTTTAAGTACTGTAAAAAAACCCTAGCACCTAACAACCGAGTCCCCTTTCTCATTTTGCTCAGTCGCTCTCTCCTCTTCGCGAGTCCCCTTCCTTCCAGTTTCCTCGTTGCCGCGACTGCTCGCCGCCGCTCATCGCCGCGGCTACTCGTCGCCGCTCGTCGCCGCGGCTGCTCGTCGTCGTGGCTGCTCGCCGCAACCCAGCTCGTAGCATCTCGTTGCCGCGGCTGCTTGCTGCAACCCAACTCGTCGCCACGGCCCATAGCTGCTCGCTGCCTGAGTCGCCGTAATGCCGCTCGTTGCCGCTCGTCGCCGGAACCCAGCTGGTCGCCCCTCGTCTTCGCCACAACCCAACTCGTCGCCGCTCGTCGTTGCGGCTGCTCGCCACCTCAGTCGCCGCAACCCAGCTCTTCCAACCTACGCCGCCGCGAAGGTCAGCTCACGATTCCCCCCTGATCCCGCTCCCCTTGCCTAAGTCCGAGTTTCAGTGACCCCAGACCTTGGATTATTTGCCGCCGCTTGAAATCTTGTGCTCTGGTTTTGTTCTCGAAGTGAATCGGCAATAGTGGCTGATGTTCCCATCTTCCCCTTTGCCAAAAAAGTAATTGAGATAACCCTAGATCAAGCCCCTTCTTTGATGATTTGCTTTTTGCTGTTGAAATTGCTTCTGTTTTGCCGTGTGCCTCTTTGCGGGCAGTCTGTTTTACGGTGCTCGTGTGGTTGTTTTGTTTGAGACGACAGATCGCGTAACTTTCTGGTTGGGCTGTTGTGACCTTGCTTCTGTTCACTGTTACAGGTAGAAAGAGTTGTGGGTTCCCCTTTTTTAAGCCAAATATTGTGATGGAATGTTCTGGCTGATATATTGTGATGTGTGTCATGTTGGTCACCAAAACATAGTAAAACTGGATGATCATCTGTATGTGTCTCTCCCATCTCTTATTGAGGCATGAGCCCTTGTATTTAGCTCTACAGTTTTAATTAAACAGAATGCAAAACTTGAGTTACTAATTCTAGGCCTCAAGTCTAAATGGAAAATGATTAGTGTTTTTAAAGAACTGGAAAGCCATCGAATTATTTGATCTCATATATGCTCTGATGTTTTGTCCGTAGGATCAAAGACAAAGATTCCGAGGATGAGGAAGACCCGACTCAATCTGGTGCTAATAATGACTCTTGTTATTGTCTTCTCCTAGGATCAGTGGTGCTTTTCATCGATTTCATTTTACTAAAGCACTGACGTTTCAATTGTGGAAGTAAAGAGTTATTGGAGGGTTTTAGCATGGTTAGTTCTTTTGTGTGTTATCCATCGCTGTGGGTGAATATTTTGTGAACTTTCTTTGCTTGAAACAAATGGACAGGATTATGCATTAGCTAATATAGTTTCATCGTTTTCATTTTTATTACTTCGAGAAGTATAGAGCACTTGTGAACATGTCAAGGGGAGTATGTCAATTGCTGGACATGGTGCTTGTGAATTGTTTATTTTGCTCGAAATTTCTGAAACCAGAAAAAAAAAAAACAGGTTATCGGGTAGACCCTGGAACCGGACCGGAAAAACAGGGTAGGTTCCAAAACATGGTCTAAGGAAAACAGGGTAGGTTCCAGGTTTCAAAAATTGAGAACCGGTTGTAACAGGGTAGGTTCCAGGTTCCAGGTCTGGGCCCTACCCACCCTGGAACCGATCACCCCTACATGTAGCATACAACGCTAGTGTACAAAAATTGCTTTATTCACGGTTGATTTGAGAGATTGAACAGTCATAATTCTCAAATCAAGTGAGGATGAAACTGCGGGAAAATTATCTAAAAAGTCATAAATCTATTGTACTTTTGCCAATTCAGTCCTAAATCTTTTAATTGTGCCAATTGATTCCTAGGTCATTTCACATTTTGTCAATTGAGTATATTCGGTCAATTTTGGTCGGAAAGCGCTGGCGTACGTAAATAATTTTTAATAATATTTTTTTTCGAATTTATTTTTTTCTTTTCTTCCCTTCTTTCTCTAGCCGATCGTGAGCTTAGGCGACTGGCCAAAGACGAGGGCCGACGAGGTTGACCTCACCTCCCTTTAGTGAAGCTCGCCCTCACCAGCCACTAGCGAGGCTCACCATCGCCCAACAATGGTGAGGTCAAGCCTCGCCCGCCTCTTACCTTGCCAACGGCCGACGGGGGCAAGTTTCGCCAAAGGCCGACGAGGTCCAACTCGCTAGCCCTAGCCTTTGGCCAGTCAGAAGAAAGGAAGGAAAAAAAGAAAGAGAAAGAAAAGAAAAAAAGTAAGTCAAAAAAATAATGAAATATTATTAAAATTTGTTCATATTAGCATTAGCTATGCCACATAGGAGGGCTGGTGTCTACGTTAGATCGCATCTACGTTAGCGATTTTCGGCCAAAATTGGTCAGACAGACTCAATTGACAAAACGTAAAAAGTTTATGACTCAATTGACAAAACGTAAAAAGGCTTAGGACTCAATTAACACAATTAAAATGTTTAGGACTAAATTGACAAAAATATAATAGGTTTATGACTTTTTGGATAATTTTCCCATAAAATTACTTGAGTAAAATTTTCTTTACACTAACATATATTCTCTATTTTTCCTTTTATCAAGGTCACGTAATTTTGAATATCTTAACGTTCGTAACTTTACATAAGAAATTGTACACAACTTAAACTTTATCATAACTTTTATAATCTTATTAACTCACCTCAGTGATCGAAAATTTTAAGGACCCTATTAGAGATTAATTATCCTTATATGATGTTCCTTGATCAAGGGTAATATTGACTATTTTATTGTCAATAAAATCCTTAAATGATCATACATTGCAACGTATTTGAACTGGACTAGTCCAGTATTTTCAATAAGGTTAATATTACCAAAAACCCAAATCGGTACATTTGTGATAATTTACCTTTCGTTATTTTCCATTAAATTGGATTAATACCACAAAAAATCACAAACTGGTATACCCATGACAAATTAATGGTAAAACTCCAAACTGATACATCTATCAACTGTCGCATATCATTCAACTCAGCAATTTGACAATAAAATTTAACGCAAACTAATAAAAGCTAAATTTATCACAAGTGTACCAATATGGGTTTTTTGTGATGAAAAAATTAGTTTGGGATAAATTTATCACAGGTATACTGATTTAAGAATTTTCGTGATATTAACCCCTTTTCAATATTGGACAAAGTTTCCTGCATTCATAGTTAGAAACAAAAAAGAAACGCCTAAATAAGCTTTACGTAAGATACACAGTTAGTGCAAAATATTTTTTACAAGCATTTATGAAATGAAAACTCTCATTTACTAACATGCATACAAGTGATTGATGATCCAATGGCTGATTTTTGATAATGAACTCGTCTTGTCTATCTCAAAAGCAAAAGTGACAGATGATAATTGACCGTCTCTCGAATATATCAGACGGTTTTTTGTTGTCCTGATCTTCGTCAGCTCAGCCTGTGTGGTCCTTCCTCTTCCTGGAAATCTCCTCCACCAGGGCCTCCAACGCCGTCCACGACGAGCCGCCCTCCTCCGCCGCCTTCGTCGCCATCTCCGCCACCTCCTTCGCCTTCTTCCTCGCTGCCTCTCCCCTTTCCCCCTCCATCAACTCCCTCACGGCCTTCGCCAACCCTTCCCCCCTAACGAACCCCCTCGCCGTCCCGTCCTCCGCCTCCACCCTCAGCCCCACTCCTATCTCCTCCGCGACCATCCTCGCGTTCAGCGGCTGCTCCGCCATCATCGGCCATGCCAGGATCGGCACCCCAGCCCACACGCTCTCCAGCACCGAGTTCCACCCGCAGTGGCTCAGGAACCCGTGGACGCTCTCGTGCATGAGGATGTCTCGCTGGTCGACCCACTCTCTCACAACCATCCCTCTCCCACTAACCCTGTCTTCGAACCCGCCATCGACGTCGGCGATGATCTCCGACTCTCTCTTCTTGACCACCCACAAGAAGCTCGCGCCGGAGCTCTCCAATCCGATTGCGATCTCTCGCAGCTGTGCCGCTGGAATCTCTGCCTGCGACCCGAACGCTGCGTACAGGACGCGTTCGCCCCCAGCTCGCTTCCTGTCCAGCCACTCCGCCCACGTGGTCCGCAGTTGAGGGTCACACACCACCGGCCGCTCGAGCGGGAGCAGAGGCCCGACGCACCAAGCCCTCGGCGCACACTCGCGGTTCCAGTACTCGAGGAAGGCCGGCTCGAGATCTTGGAAGCTGTTGACGACTAGGCCATTGCTCTTCCCCATCGCTACCACAACCTTCATGATGAACTCCAAATGGGGGTTCTCCTCCGTCATCGGCTGGGAGAAGTGACGCTCGAAGTCGTTCTTGGTGAGCTTGATCCACGGGAAAGCGTTCACGGTGAAGGGCTCGTCCTCTGCCATGGGCCCACGGAGGTGGTTCTCAACGGCAGAGGCGTGGGAGACTGCCATGGCGTAGTTGCTCATGCCATAGAACACCAGGCGAGGGATGCCGAACTTGGAGGCCGACTCGAGGGCCCACCACAGGAACCCGTCCGAGACCATGAAGGTAGGCCGCGGGTGCAGCCTCTGGAGCTCAGCCTCAAGGCTCGGCTGCATGAGCGCTGCGGCGTTGGCAAAGGCGGGAAAGAGGGACATGGAAGGGAGCGCGTCGGTGCTCTCGACGCCGGAGGGGAGGCCAGGGATATCGCCTGGGAAGGGGAGGGCGACGGCGGAGGCAGGGGTGCCAGCGAGGTGGCAGGAGACGAAGGGAAGGTTGGAGGGGGTGGTGAAGACGGTGATGATGGCAGCGAGGCGGCGGAGGAGGAGGTGTCGGGCAAGGTGGAGGATGGGGATGGTGTGTCCTTTGGACATGAAGGGGAAGAGGACGACGTGTATGGGAGCATCGGAAGATAGCGAACCCATTTTTGGTGCTTGTGTGGAATATAGAGGTGCATCTGCAAGTTCTTTATATAGAGTATAGAGCTTCCTTAATTGAATTGTGAAGTTAGGTGGGTCAATACAAATAATACAGTACTTCCTTTTTTTTCTTTCTGTAATTTGGTTGCGGATCTTTTTGCCAAATAGATAAATCAAGACTAATGTATGTGCACTCTCGATTCATACCCGTCCATTTAAATGTTTAATAGACCTCCAATTAGGTGGGTTCGATGCAAGATCGGTACGAATCTCCATCCATTTGAGTGATGCATGAATTGCAATTGTCTTACCCTTTTGCTTACCTTTAAGGTAACTTATATAATCAACAAGAATCCGATGATGGAAATAGGAAACAAACAAAAAATAAAATGGAATGTTAACTAATCCATAGCCTAATCGTGTTTGATAATTTATTGCGAATGAAATTTGATGTTTTATAACTATGGGTATGAATTATTTGACAGATGCAGTAGTACACTAGTCATATAGACTCCTACAATGCTGTTTCCACATCAAACTTTGTTCTTACAAAGAGTTGCCAAGTCTAGTCTTGCCTTCCGTCACAAAGTCACTTCTCCTAGCTTGCTAATCATACTCATTCCTTCCCTTTTATATTCCTATCCTTTCTCATAGATGGAAACCTCTATTCATAGGGCACCTTTCGTTCCGAGCTTAAATATATCGATCAAGGATGTCCATGCAACATGCAATTACAAGATCAAGACAAGCCCTGGAGGAAGTTTTGCCACATGGAGTTATCTCTGTCTTGGCTGCCACTACTTAATATGCGGCTTAAAACCATTTGGAAACGCAGTACCTGTCGCGTTCCCCAATTTGATACTCACAGCCAAAACTCTCTACACCCGAAAAGCAGAGGGCGCCATCTTCCATCCTTTTCTGCGAAGCGAGTTTGTCTCTCTGCGCGGGAAACTCAAGACCTCACGGATCGCATGCGGACTTCAGCCCTTTCCTAGTGAACTCTTGTCGTCGTTTGGATCATTAAAATCTAGGACGGCGATAAAAAAACAAAAAACAAGAAAAGAAAGGCACACAGCACATGCAGTGCGTACACATGGGTCATGATGTTAGACGGTGCGTTACGTTTCATGGGACTCCCGAAAGTTGGTGAGGAAGAGGAGGTCATTAGGGTTTGGTAAACTGATATATCGAGAAGTTTGGTTCATCATGATGCTAATAGAACAGACGAGTCAGTGCAAATATCAGATGTAGTGTATACGTAAAAACTCCCCCATCGAGTACATTCCGTAGCTCTGAGGCGCAACACGAGTTGTGGGATTCGAACTCACGCCACGTGGTTGGGATCGAAATAGCACTCCGCCCGGTGGCGCGATCAGTTGGCAAAGACACTTGGGGCATCTTTTGGCTAGTTTTGGAAAACAAGAACATGATGCGGGTGACTGTGACCTGTGATCACACAATTTAGGGGAAGGGACAGCCACGCGGCCAACTGTACTACGTTGGCGGGGGCAACGGGTTTGTGAAGATACTTGGTATTGTATCCATCGCCCGGATACATAATGCAAAATGATACCCCACACCATACGCCATGCATGCCGACGGAGGAACTCCTCCCATCAGTTCGTCTTGGTGTAACTTCTCGTACTTTAATTCACTCGATATTCAATTTCGAAACGTTATCTGCAAGCGATAGCCGAGTGCATCGAAACATAACACGGCAGATGCTGTAATCATCTTGGAACAGAATGTCACTGTTGCACGACATTGTTGAAGAAAAATCATAGATTTTGGAGGAGGTGTTTGTTGAGCCGAACGGGCCCTAACATTCTTTGACCTTATCTTTACCAAAAAAAAAAACATTCTTTGACCTTATTTAACATTACTATGAGTAAATAGACTATGATTTCTTGATACGAGAAGAAAGAATAAAGATGGAAAGATGTTTTGAGTATGAATTCAATTACTAAACCTCACCAGTCCGCTTCATTTGTAAAGCATTATTGCAACGAAGACCATCGCCATTGAAAGGAAAAAAGAAAAATCCCACAAGAGCTCGCCTCGTGATGTAATAGATGCACATAAAACGTGACATCCAGTCATAAAATAGGGCATGACCTTTCATCTTATAGATGCATTTATGTATGATCGGGACTAGTAGAATATTTAAATAATAAATTATGCCTATTTAACATAATGGTTGTAAATTTGTTGGACATCTAAAAAAGTTATCAGCCATAGTGCTGGACAGAAAAAGAGTACAAAGTTTAGCAAACTTTTATGGGACCAATCAAGTCCGATAACATATCGTCCTCTGCACAAATCCAAAAAACCACCGCAAAAATAGATCCACTAATAGCAGAACACGTGCTATAGGAACCACCAAGAGAGATCGGCCGGAAGAATAAGATTGCAGGAACAATTCACAATGGACTGAGGACATTACGATCTATCGAAATTGAATTTTTTGCTCAAGATGTAAACGATAACATCTGTTGGGGTAAAAGGCCAAAATCACGAAGAATCGGTTTCTTATGAGCAGTGAGAAAAGCCTCAAATCGGTTCTATCATCATGTGCAGCTCTATGATTTACCTGAAATGAAAACTTTCACACATTAGGCTGGGGTATTGTTTGGAGATCTTCAATCTCCACTCTCACATCACCAATTTGATCTCCTCTCTCTCTTGATTCACTCCTGCTAACATCACTCGAGTCCATCTGACTCCCTGCGATTCCCGTGCTAACATCGTCGTTGAAATGACTACTGCCACCAGGCCCGCACCCGCTACCGCTTCCCTCACCTAGCGATCGGCTAGAATTGGCACGGCTCCGGCAAATCGGGCAACTGGCCATCTTCAAGAGCCAAGCATCTACGCACTCTGCGTGGAAGCTGTGCCTGCAGATCGGCAATAGCCGGCACTTGTCGCCGACCTTGAACTCCTCCAAACAGACCACACAGCTCACAGGACTAGCAGCAATGGTCATGGTGATGGTCCCCTCGCGGTCTTGATCATAATGTTTGGCCTCGAAGTCAAAGCAGGGAAGCTTCTCTACATCGTCGACGGACATGCTCGTGTTCCCCACCCCGGCTCGATCAGCAAGAGCATCGTTGGCAGCTTGACCGGCACGGTGGAGTCCGCTCGCTCTGAAGCCCCACTCGATTATGCACACATGGAACAAGACCAGGATCACAATACCCGCGAACAGGAGGATTATTAGTACGAGGACCGTCATTTCGGGGGCAATCTCGTTCCTGGAATCCGCAAGAATTGGGCAATGAGTTATGATGAAAAGAGAGGATGAGAGACTTGGAGCATGTTTCCTCAAGAGTGGTTCTTCGTTGTATTAGAGACAAAACCGAACGACGAGGAGCTAGCCAACCTAATGTTTGACATATTGAGGAATGGGATGAATTTAATAATGGTTTATGGTGTAGTGGAGTTGGTAACGAAAAACAAAATCTCTATGCAGGAAAAAGAATGATAGAGTAAATTAATTATTTTGAGAAATTATTACATGATTACATGATATATATAGTAAATCGAATCTGTACCACTGAAAATGGTGGTTACCACGCGAGTCCTAGTAGATTTAACGGTTCGGATTCGTTTTGGAACGTGTACTAAGCTCACTGAATAAATTTTGGTTTTTCGGTGCTTTTTTTTTTCCTTTTTCTTTAAAGGCAAAAGAGAGAGATTAAAAGGAATACGACACGAGGAGTGAGAAAAATATTGGAGTTGTAGGCTCCGTTCGTTTTGTAGAAAAGATTACGTTTCTGGAAAATGTTTTTCTTCCTAATTAAACTGGAAAATCACACAATTTTCCGATATTCGGCTGAAATCTGAAAAAGTTTTCAGAAAATATTTTCTATTATTCGGTATGAAAAAGATTCTCCTCCTTGCAATACTTTTAATAATTTTTAATTTTATTTTTTAAAAAAAATTAAATTTCTTTTTTTCTTCTTTTTCCTTCTTATTCTTTCTTCTTCTTCTCCAGTAGGTCATCGGCGGCGACTAGCGACTGGCTTGTGGCGAGGCTCCGGCGAGGCCGAGCTCGCCCGAGGCCGATCAGGCTAGCTTGGGCCTCGCCGAAATCTGGCGAGCTCGAGCCTCACCGGCCTGTGGCAAGGCTCAAGCTCGCTTGAGGCCGATCCCCAGCCGCCGCCGTGGTCGACGACCGGCTGAGGGAGAAGAAGAAAAAGGACAAAAAAAATATTGAAAATAAATGATGAAATAAGAAGAAGGAAAATGTTTTCCTCTTTTGAGAAAGAGGAAGCCATTTTCCTTGAAAGTGAAGGTATTTTGTCCATAGGAAGGAAAATGTTTTCTGTGGGAAGTTATTTTCCGTGAAACGAACACCGGAAATTTCGGAAAACGTTTTCTCGAAAATTATTTTATGTGAAACGAACGTAGCCACAGTTTTAGCGCACCCAACATGTGTTGGCCTTTTGGTCTTTGAGATCATGTGCATCTCGTGTAGGGTACGTTTGATCCAACAGCCGAGAAAATCGGGTGCGTTTTTGTACCCCAGAAATAAAATCTCTTTGGATATGATAGTAGTAAGGGAAAAAAGAATCCAAGAAATTAATGAACGTCAGGGGTAAGATCACACAATTAATAGCTTAAATGTTGAATAACCATGCAAGCCTAGGATTGAGTTGTAACATAGACCTTGACCTTATTAATGGTAACATGAAAGGGGGGAAAGCAAATAATCGCCCTACTCTAAAATATAAAAGTGGGTGATTCTAATTCTAAGCCCTAGGTTCTTTGGCGAAGTCTAATCAGAAGCCTCTCGTTCGGTATGATTGACTTGATTTATTAGGACCGTTGTAACTTGTAAGCGGGCACATTTAGTGGGCCGAGGCGTGGAGAAATAGAAGACGCCGGCGAGCCAACAATCACAATTCGCGAGCTATGTATTAATAACCCAATCCACTTATTGTGCACCTCCTCAATCTATTAATAACCTCCTTAATTACATGATATTAAATCGCAAACCGTGTCGACTTGAAATAAACAGTTGGGTCGTCTACAACTAACACCGGTAAAAATGAGGAAGACCCACCATTTACACCCGTCTAGCATGCCAAATAAAATATAGATATAAGATCGAAAATATTTGTATTTTTTTGTTAGACAAACCGTTCTTCTCAAATTATATTTAAGATTTAAATAGTTTTGGGGCTCTTTGATGGAGTTGGAGCCCGTGATCTCACGTAATTCTATCGAATATGTTCTCTTCAAAGAAAAACTCCATAGTGAAATTAATGGGCATAATTACAAAACATAAAATGTTTGTAAAGGAATGACTATATTGGTAAATCGTAAAGAGATTTAAAAATGTTTTAAACTAAATTGGTAAAATTGAAAGGTTTAGAATTGAATTAGCATTCATAAAATAGGTTGAGGACTTTTTTAGTGATTATCTAGAAATTAATGTCACTTGTTTGGCAAATCTAAAGTATATTTTAGTCAACAAGGAATAATCTTCTCTCTTTAAAAGCACGGTGATATACTTAATAGCTATTGCAACGATCTTGTTAACGAATGCTTTCAAAATACTTGTTGACCGTACTAAGACTCCATTTGGTTTTGCAAAAAATTTAACATTTTTGGAAATGTTTTTCAAGAAATCATAAAATGACAATATTTCCAATATTTGGTTGAAATCTAAAGAATAAATTGGAAAACTATTTTCTGTTGTTTGAAAAAATAATAATTTCGAACGATGGTAATTTGAGCATGGGCAGCCGAAGAACCAGGCGCAAACATTGGGATCCCAAGCTCTACCATTATGGATATGGGCTTGGCTCAATGGACTTAGGCCCGAGCGCTAGGGACCCAAGCTCGAGACCTTAGTGCCCTTGTCCGACTCCCAAGTGCTCAAGACCCCGCTACCCTAGTGCTCAAGCTCGAGTCCACGTCCATCGAGGAAGGGCTAGGTCCATGGAGCCCCTACTAGACATGCCCAAGCGTTGGGGATTTGGGCACCAAGGTTCCGAGTCCGGCCTCGATGGACCTAAGGCATGGCACTGGGGTTCTCGGCTTGGCCTCCATGGATCTATGCCCTGCCTCAATGGACCTAATCCTAGGAGTCGAGGACTTAGGTACAAACATTGAGGTCCCAAGCCTAGGCATCGAGGATTCAGACACGGACATCGATGTCTTGGGCCCAAATTGGGGATATGAGCACAAGCACTAGAATCCTAGGCCCCAACTTAGGCGTCAGGAACCCAAGCACGAGCACTAGCGTCCCAAGCCCAGGCTCATTGGACTCATGCTTGGGTGCCGGGGAGCTGGGACACAGGCATCGGAGTCTCGAGCTCGGCCTCTATGGACCATGGTGGACTCGAGCTCGAGATTCGGGGTCTCGGGCACGAGGATTGGGGTGTTGGGCCCAACCTTGATGGACTTTGGGCCCGAGCATTGGAGAACCAAGCACAGGCACATAGATCCTGAGCCTGGCCTTGATGAACTTGGGCCTGCTGCCAAGTACCTGAGAAGGGGCGTTGCGGTTCCTATACTCAAATATAGAGTTTCCAGTCCAAGTAACGATGTCCAACCACATTTTGAAAAACGAATTTTGATTTTCAAAAGAGGAAATCATTTTATAGACTTTCCGTTGATTTATTTTCCCAAGCTAATCAAACGCCGGAAAATCAGAAAAGCGTCTTTCGCCGAAACAAACGGAGTGCGTATGTATGCATACACGGGATATTTCTCGACACTCTTCCCCGCGTATAAAGCCCCCGCTCTTAATTGGGTTCACGAGACACTCGCGTTATACAGCGTTCGTACCTCGACGATCGAGATGCCGATCTCGAGAATTAATCACCGGGGCCAAATTAAACAAGGCACTTCCCTGCATGGTCGCCAAGTGCTGCCCGCTCGCCAGGCGCTGCCCGCTTTGACCGTGCGACGCCCAACAGGAGTTACTCGACGCGGGAGGGGGCAATTCCGTCAAATCGGGCCGCTGCTCCCCCCTATCCACGATTTTGCCACGAGCGGGAAACGGACCCGAAAAGGAACAGGCAGATAACGAGAAAAGAAAAGGAGATAAAAAAGAAAAGTAAAAATCGCGCGTGAGAAGAGCCGCCACGCGCCTCGAACGGGCGTGCGAGCCCTACTCGCGGCGGCCGCTCGACACGTGTTCAAGTGTCGTCGACGTCGGGCAGTTTGACCGAGAGCACCCTCGAACGATGCACCCGGTCGTACCAGATCATTTCACCCGCAACAAAAGATGTGGTCTTTGTAATTATTCACACTTTTTTACATGCGAGACGCAAAAATGCCATTTTGCTTGGGTTAATATTACAAATAACTCCAAATTAATATATTTATAATAAATTTATCTCAAATTAATTTTTTTATCATAAAAAATCCCAAATCGGTACATCCATAATAAATTTACCCTCGATTAATTTTCGTTAAATTTTACTGTTAAATTACTTTATTATATGACAAGCGACGGTTGACAGATGTATCAGTTTTGAGTTTTATCCTCTGTTTGTCATCGGTGTACCAGTTTTGAGATTTTTTGTACTGTTAATCCAATTTAACGGAAAACTAACGAAGGGTAAATTTATCATAGATGTACCGGTTTGAGATTTTTTATGGTCAAAAAATTAATTTTGGATAAATTTATCACAAATATATTAATTTCGAGTTGTTCGTGGAATTAACCCTTTTTTTCTTGTGAATAAGGGAAAATATATTTTTTCCATTGCCCTCCTTCTTTACTTTCAATTTTCCATGCCTCTATTTACTTCACCTCCTTGATCTTTCTTACAAACAATGTATAAAGAATCATTGTCGCGCATTCTTTGTAACGATAGAATCTCGAGGTTCCCACCTAGAGTTAGGGCATGATTGAGTCGCCTTGACACGGTTCGGTATTTGAGCTCTCCTCAATTTAAATATTCAAGACTAGATACTCATTCGAAACTTGATTGCACTCTATTTTTCTAACTAAAATTTCAATTCAAATCAATTTTTTATAAGCTTGAGTTTGAGTTGACCGTCTCAATTAGTTGATGGGTTTAATTTTAAACTTGAATTCGAGTTGGAAGACATGTAATTAGGATATATAAAATGCAATTATTCAACTTAAATCGCGAGCTATTGTAGTAAAGTATTCAAGCTCGAGCTCAACTTGATCAAGTACTCGAGATACTCAGATTCGAATTGAACTTAATGGAATAGAGTCCAGTTCGAGACATTCACGAGTCAAACTCGAGTAGTTTAATTTATTTACCTCGGCTCGGAGTAAAAATCTAAGGAACATCCCTCTTTTATTTTACTTTTAACAGCGAGGTTCGTCATAAGCCAAAAAAGAAAAGAGACAATAACCAAACACGGAATGATGTTGTTATCTGTTGTTATGGGCACAGATCCCTGAAAATTGCGCGTTAGTCACCACGACTCGGGGGAACGTTATCGCCATGATCCATGAAAAAATGGCGTGTTAGACACTCGGCCCGGGATAATGTGTTACGAAAATATGATTATCGGCTTTTCATTGGACGGTTTCATTTCCATGAAAATTGACGCATTATTCGAAATTTTGGCAAATTCGTCGGTTCGAATCATCGGCTCTGCCAAAGAGGGATGAATTCTTGTCTTCACATACAAAACCGGACATGCGGGCGAGCATCGCCGGTAGACTTGTCAAATGGGTGGGTCGGGTTGGGTTTGGGTCAGGTCATAAATGGTCCGATCCAAATTGACCTATTAACCCGTTTATGACCCATTTATGCGCAATGCAATTTTGTTGACCCATACCCGACCCGACCCATAGCCGATCCATACCCGATTAGATCCATATTGCTAAAATACTTCCATATTTAATTAAATATAGAAAAATTCATACCCAAGCTGAAATGAGAGTGCAGAATGAGTGAGTGCAAGATTGAGTGAGGGTGAGAGAAATGCGTTGAGTTTAAATCAGTTGTAAACTCATTTATGACCCATTTGCGACCTATTTATGATCCATTTAACACTAATATAAGACTTCTACCCATTTATGACCCATTTACTAAATATAACTAATCAATTTATGACCCATTTACTAATAAATGGGTTAAGAAATGGGTTTATGACCCATTTTGATAGGTCTAATCGCCGGCAACCATGACCGAGCCTGAGCCCTCGTCCGCGGAGGCTATAAACAGCACCGTATGCTCCGCGACAAAACGGGTCGAGCGGCCACGTTGCTTACATGGCAACCCCAAAAAAAAAAAACTGCTCCAAGAGTCTCCGCACCTTGGCCGGCTCTCATGTCCCAAAGGCTTCGCCCCCGGCCCCCGCGCCCCGGCCCCCACGTGTCGCCTCGCGAGCGCGAGTACCAAGCGGGAGCGCACGCCCGCGAGTACGAAAGCCCAAGTCCACCCCCCCCGACTCCTGGCCTCAGCTCCCTGTTCCATAAGAAAGTCGGGTCCTTTGGATACGTCTCTCTCTCTCCCTCCTCGCTTCGCTCGCTCGGTCTCGTTTTCTCTCTCTTCTGCGTTTCAGCCCAAAAAAAAGGCGTGAGCGCAAAATCCAAGAGAAACCCAGAATACCCATCAAGGGCACTTGCTCGAAAAGGGGGAAAAGGCCCCATCTTTCCCAATCTCGGAACCCGCACCGCAATGTCATTCCTCACGCAACAGCAGCGCAGCAGCAGCAGCAGCAGGGGCGAGGAGGCGATAAGGCGGAGGAGGCGGTGAAAATGGAGCCCGGCGACGTCGGCCGACAGCCCCAGGTGAGCGAGCCCGGTCCCGGCGGCGGCGGAGGCGGAGGCGGAGGCGGAGGCGAGGCGGCGGCGGCGGCGGCGGCCCGCCCGTCCCACCTCGAGATCGATCTCAACGAGATCCCGTCCCCGTCCCCCGATTCCGACCCCTTCGACGTGGTGCGCAGCTTCCAGGACGCCCCCGAGCCCCCCGCGGAGCCCGCGGCCGAGCCCGTGGTGGCCCGCGGGGGGCCCGCCGCGGCCTGCGTGGCCTGCGGGGAGCCCGAGGGGGGCGGCGGGCACGTGGTGGTGTGCGACGGCTGCGAGCGGGGGTTCCACGTGGCCTGCGCGGGGTTGGCGCGGCAGGGGATGGACGCGGAGGAGTGGGTGTGCAGGGAGTGTGTGGACAGGGGGGTGAAGAGCCGGCGGTGGCCGTTAGGGTTCAAGTCGAACAGGAGGCGGTTCCTGGATATGAATGCTTCGCCCCCCAGCGACGGTGATTGTGATGGAGAAGGAAGCGAGGACGTGATCGAGCTGAGGTAACCGGCGATTTTCATGCGCATTTGGATGATATGGCTCGTTTAAGAGTCTCTTTATGCATTTCGTGGTGTTGTCTAGGCTCATTTAAGTCGACAAAGGCTGTTTGATAGGTTCCTATTGACTCACTGAGTTTAGCTGTTGGATACGGTTGCGGGTACTTTGCTTTCCTCCATGGCGGATCTCTGTCGGAGTAATTTTTAGCTCACTTAAATGGGAATACAGAGTGGAGGCGTTATGGGGAGTCCTGTGATAATTTTGATCAGATATGTTTTGCTGCTTTAACTGAAACTCGGTATAGCATATGGATGTATAAGATTGGCATTGCACGCTAAAGGCAGACGAGAAAGACTTCTTGATTGTATTACTAGCTATTAGACGTTTGAAGAAGGGTATCAGGTTTTTGGCCTTTTGGATATGCTCACTTGATAGGACCCTTCTATGGTTCACCGAAGAACTGTTTCCCAGTTGTAACCTGTCGCAACAGCGGGCATTTTGATGTATTTCCTATACATGATGTTGTACAAACAAAAGCTTAAAAATTTAACGATCAATGAGTGAGATTTACTCTGGTTTGATTTAAGCCCACCACCTCCTGGAGTTAGATCCTCGGGGAGTCGTAGAAACTTCCACTTTGCTATTAGTTGTTTGTTGGAGGTTGAGCTGGTGGTTGCTTTCCAGGATATGCTTGTATATATGATTATAGGGAACATAATAACAACTAGGTCATCCTCGGACTTCGTCTTCAATTTTCTTTTTTTGAGCCTTTGGCCTAATTCTGGCTTGGGATCTTGTTATCTGTGTGTAGCATGTGACGTTGCTACGATGCATTTTCGTAGACCATTTAACGGTAAATGCTTGATACTCACTACTACCAGTGTGTGTTTTAACTGGTTTACCCTTTGATGCTCCAACGCTAGATTTTTGTTGCTTGTGTGATGGATGCCTGTGGTTTTGCTGTTTGAGCTTGATAATTCATGAATGGAGGACATTGCTGGGATCAAATGCAAATTTGATTAAGTTGTTATTAGCTTCTTCTCACGCCACAGAGCATAACTTTTAATATGTCTGCCACTCATTCTACATGGCATTAATGGTTTGCGATCTAATTTCCTTGTCATACCATGTAACAGTCTCATAATTCTGTTTACACACACTGGGGCTAGTTAGGTTTTTCTCAGTGCCCCTTAACCAATGTACAATTGCTATCTAACCAATTATCTCCGATAGTTTCTCGAGTTGAGGAGTGCTCATGGGTCTCTATACTAGGAGGTTAAGACATCACGATTATTCAATTGTCACCACTCTTGATAGCCAAGACTAATTATAAAGCATAACTGTTGGAAGAATGCCATTCTTAACTACCTATTCTACTCGCACATTTTGGGTGCACTAATATAGCAGCCCAGGCTTTTCTCCTCGGACAATCTTGCCTTGTTGCACCGCATGCCCCGGTCTTGCCATTTTTTTTCCCTTGAGCCATATGCCTTCTCAGTCCCAACATCTCGCGGCCATGGTTTCATTTTGGAGTTGTATTTGTGACGAGGGACATGGACTTAAGCGTTCCTCTTCTGGCTTGACTTACATATTATCCAAGGTACCAAAATCTGGAATATCGCACCTTGTCTGATCCTGTTCTTCTTTTATTATAACCGCGAGGAAATCTTTATTTGCCTTGTCAAGCTGAATTTTCCATGGCATATAACGGAGTTAATAACGGCTTTCTTCTCACTAAAGCAGACTCATCACACAGTTCCATCATATGTGAAGCTAGTAAATAAACTGTAGTAAGTGTAATAACGTCTACTTCTTATTCACCTCTTGGATCTCACTGGATTCATCTTAGGTTGTACAAGAGACTATTAGTATGGGCAATGTCGTAAAAATTGCTGTCTTTGAAAGAAACTGGCGATGGTCCACCATTATGAGTAATTACCTTGTTTAATTAATGGCTTCAAAACTCCATGTGGTTACCTCAAGTGTTGCACACTTCAGCAATGTCAAAATCATACCACTCTTATCACTTCATCCTGTCAGTAGGGGATGACTAATAGGTCTGTAAAGCAGTGCCTACTTTATGGCAGTGTTACTTGGAAACTTGGTTTGATTGTCCAATCTGTACCAATTTGCTGCTGCAGAATTGCTGCGTCGGCATGCAGCAAGCATTAGGGTCAGAAATTGAGTGGAAGTGTTTTTGGTGAGGAGGGTGAAAGCGGGCTATATGGCAAATAGCAAATCAGGTTCAGTGGTTATATTTTATGATTCTAGCTGTTTGAACTGATGTGGAAGTGAGGTTAATGCAGCTAGTGAGGGATTTGCACTTCACTGCAGGAGGTGTTCTTATCTTCAAGCACTTGCATAATTTGGCATATCTCTCTCTGCATGTTAATCTTAAGAAATAGAGCCAGAAAGTGGAGAGGAGTTAAGCAGTATATTTGACCTTTTCCTTTTGGGGTACTACAATGATAATTAAAGCATTTTCATCTCTGAAGAACACATTGTATTGCCAAAAGTGATCTTCATATTTGTTTGCAATGAACATTGCTATAGTCAAGAGAGAGAGAGAGAGAGAAATAATTAGTAAATGAAGAGAGAAAAGTAGAGGATAAAAGCAGACATAACAGACTGCATAATATAGAAAGACAGCATTTTAAACACATGATAAAAGGATTTTAAATTTTTCGAAAAGAGTAAAGTGAGAAAAAGAAGTTGGGTCGAAGGACTAACGTGTGTCCACCTACGACCGAACTTTATGTATATAAGATTAATGTAGTCATTCACTATGTTCCTTAAGGTGAACTAGACTGGGTAGCTGTTGCAAGCATTGACTCATCGAATGACTGCTCAGCTTGAGGGATTGGAATTGATATTTTGAAGCGCTGACTATACTGTCATGTGGGTGTTGCCAATTTTCTTCTTCGTTCTTTTTTAATTTCAGCCTTCAGCTCTGTGCATAATTTGTGACAAGTATGTTCTGGGCATACTTGTTAGCTATCTTTGTAATGCTTGCGGTGTTTCTGGCCCCTCCTTTTGTTCTTGTCAACAGAATACACTGTTGTAATGATCTTGAGAACCTACTTTTATGAGTAGCTGATGTTCAATTGATTTCATTTAGAAAGCGCACCTCGGATGATAATTCCTCCGGTGGGAATCCGTTTGGTTCTCCAGTTAGATGTTCAAGTTATTTACACACTGGAAATGGATGTCACTTTGAAAATGCTGCTGGTGTTGTGACTGAGACTTTGGGAGCTGGTGTTAGAGATATTCAGCATCATCCACTGATGCAGTGTGGAAACTTTGAAGTCGATTTGGGTTTTCCAGTCATACATTTAAAGACCAATAATAATCCAGTGATAAGACTATCATCTGGGAATCCTAAGGAGTTCCTTTTGCAGGCTCTTAGGGATTATATTTCTCAGTGGCATGGTGTACTTGATGAAGGTTGGTATGTGGAGTTCAAAGAATCCTATAATGGCTGTGGAACATATGTCTGGTACTGTGCTCCAGGTGGGCTAAAATTTGATACAATGTCTGGAGTTGCTTCTTATCTTGGTTTGACATCAAACCACAAGCTTGTAGAGCCCAAATTAAGTAGCGAGGGATCTACTGTGCTGGAGAGACTTCATCTACCTCGGAAAAGGAAGTCCTCTAGGCCTGTAACTAATGGTTTTGCTGAAAGTAGGGGATACCTTACACATGCTCATCCTAAGGAATTTAAATCTGACAGTCAAACTATGGAACTGGTATCTAGTAATGGGAATACACTTAAAGCCACAGAAGCTGGATCTGAGGAAAATTATGGATCTGAATATCAGCAATACAAAGTAAGTGCCTGTTTCCTCTCCCTTTTATCCTCGCACTTGCTAATTGTTTTTATGCTAAACTACTTCCTCTAGCTTTTGCCAAAAAAGAAAAAAAGAAAAATCCTTTGGCAAATGATAAAATTCATCAGAAGGGCTCTTGTGTGCTTGTTTCCATAGTTGCTGGTTAAGTTTGCTCCCAACTGATATTTGCTATTCCTTGCATTTTCAGGATGGGCTACCTGTGCAATTTGAAGATTTCTTTGTTCTCCATTTGGGGTTAGTTGACTTGAGACCTTCATATCATGAGCTGGACAGAATCTTGCCTGTAGGTTACAGGTCCTGTTGGCACGATAAGATTACTGGTTCGATTATGTTTTGTGAGGTGTTGGATGGTGGCGACTCTGGACCTCTATTCAAGATCAGAAGATGTTCTTGCTCTGCAGTACCTATTCCAAATGGATCAACTATCCTCTTTAGGCGAGTGCTTCCACGATATGCTGGGCCAGGTACCAAAGCAACTGATGATGTTATATACTCTAGTATGGACTGTGATGACGATGGTATCATTCAGGCAATCCTCACCAACCCTGTGCCTCCTGTAGAAAATGAACTTTCGGCTTGCCTTTGTAGTGGCAGAAATGAAGTTTCTGGTGTGACAGAAAGCTCTATGCAGACTGATCCAAGTACTGCTCTTGTCCATTATGCAACTGCCAATTATGAGGACTGTCTTGGAGATGAAATTGGTGAAATTGTGGTTGAAGAGCGTTCATCATCCTTAGCTTGGAAAAAATTGTCTCAAAAATTTGTTGATGCCTTCTCTGACATCCGTAGCAGGAAAAGCTCTTACAAGCTGTCTTGCAAACATGTAAAAAATGAGCCAATCTCATCTTACTGGGATATGATGGATGAAAAGTGTGTTTCTGCTCCAATTGCTTTGCAGAAATTTTCCAGTTCACCAGTTTTTGCAGGCTTCCCGTTGTACAATAGTGATTCTGATATTTCAAATGATGCCTTGCTAAAATGGTTGGGCCGGGATAGATTTGGATTGGATGCAGAATTTGTGCAAGAAACTTTAGAAAAGCTTCCAGGCATTGAAGGGTGTTCTAGGTATGTACTTTTGAGTGATAGAAAGAACTATTCAAGGTCGCTGACTATTGGAAATGGAAACTTTATTGTTAAAAGAAAAGAAGGAGTAGAGATCAAAGAAGGAGCATTAGATGGTCTCTTTGGCAAATTGAGAAAAAGTATGGTGGATGTAGATGATCGGTGTAGCCCTCCTTCTGGGACAGAGCCCTGCTCCAGGCTATCACCTGCAATCGCTGGAGATTGTTACCAGGTATAAATGAGTACATTATTTTATGGTTATGACATTAAATATGAAAATACCAATTAGAATTTCAGTCTGGTCAAAACATGACGTCATTATTCCTAATTAATGCAGGTATGGGAAGTATTGTGGCGTTTCCATGATATTCTGGGTTTAAAAGAGCCTCTCACTCTGAAGAAGCTCGAAGATGAACTTATGAACCCATGGGTATATGCTAGCAAGCTTGCAGTGAATTTTGGTCAGGGATTGCAAGGATGCCAAGTCTTGGATTTACATTCAAGTGATCAAGGGGGTGATGAAACACCCTCAGGAATTGCACCTGGTTCACAAACAGGGGCAAAGAAGGAATCAACTTATGCTAAAAGCCCATGTATTGCATTCAGTACCTGTTGTGGTATAGCTTTGACAAAGGTGCATAGCTTGCTGCTTGGAGTTCTAATCGGTGAGCTGCAGTTGAAGGTTGCTGCACTTGTGGATCCAAATTTTGAGACTGGTGAATTAAAATCCAAAAGGGGAAGGAAAAAAGATACGGAAAGCTCTCTTCCTGCAAAAAGAGCTAAACTCAGTATGCTACCTATCAATGAACTGACTTGGCCTGAACTAGCACGGAGGTATATTTTGGCTATCATAACCATGGATGGTAATTCTGACTCTGCTGATGTTACTAGTCGTGAAAGCGGGAAAGTTTTTCGCTGCTTGCAAGGGGATGGCGGTGTGCTTTGCGGCTCATTGACCGGTGTTGCTGGGATGGAAGCAGATGCTTTTGTAAGATCAAGCATAAGTTTTCACGCCCCTTATTTTTCCTTATTATCCAGAGTTAAATTATGTGAGCTCTTCAACTTTATTGTGAAGCAAATACCTATGAGACTATCATGTCCCCTCTCGAAGAGTCTAATCTGCTAAAACCTACTAACTGTGTACATTGGCTGTATTAAGGTGGTAGATTGCAATAGATTTCTTCCGAGCCTACTGATTTAAATATTCATCAGAGAGGTTGCACTGGATGCTTGGCTGATTTATACGGTTTTAATTGAAACTTGATCTTTAATTTTTTGAGGATTCTTTGCCTTTTCTTTTCATGTAAATTTTTCATCAGTGGTGGGAGAGTTACATATCTGCAGCTTAAATAGCCCTACTTAATAAGTTAACATCCACGCTTAAAAGGAATATATTAAATGGGCATTTTTTTCCGGTGTGATGGTGTTGTTAGGAATTGGTAGGTTAGATGCTGCCAATTAACTAGACATGCAGCTGTGTTTATAGTTCTATGTCAGTTATGAAGCAAGTTTAGAATAAATTTTAGCGCCTGTTGTTTTATTGTTCTTGATATGTAATGAGGGGGAATATTAAAAGGAAAGGTTCGACTTATGTAGATTAGTGAAACTTTTTGCTGGATAGCACAAAGCTCATTTTCCTCAGGTCACATAGGAAGAACAAAACAACCTACTTTGAAATCTCTTCAGAAAGTATCATCCTGCCCGGTGTTGCCTTTTTTTCTTTGGAGGAGTGACAGAAAGGATTAACTTTAGAAATCTTGTTAAAGAAATGAGAGTTGCTAATCTATGGATGCTCACTTTGCGACAAAAAAGGAGGTCAGCTAAGGACCAGTGATTTAGCAGTAACATCAAATTTTGCAGATAAGGAAATCACATCCTGGGATGATTTTGTTTCTTAAAGGATAAGATAATGCTGCCAATGGTTCTTTATGTGCTCATCTGGATTATGTTAGGGAAAAACTCTTAGCATTTTTAGGGTGTGGGCCTACCCTTTCATTTCGGGAAGACCAGATGGTTACACTCAATGTTACACTTCAAGTTTTGGTTTGTTAGGTTGATTAGTTATCTATGTGTAACTTTTATCCCTTATTATAAATAAATCTGTCGTGTGTAGTGTTGGGTGCTATTCAAGTTTCTTTTTTTATACCTCTAATTTATGACTGCTGTTATGAAAAGGTGTTTTCATAACATCTTGAATGGTTTGATATCTAGTTGCTTGCAGAGGCTTCAAAGCAAATTCTTGGTTCTATGAGCAAAGAAAATGAGTTTGTCACCCTGGAAGTGGAAGAATCAGCTGGACCTGATGCTGTTGAAAAGAATTTCACTGGTGATGATAATCTTCCAGACTGGGCCCTGGCCCTGGTGCCTGTGAAAAAGTTACCAACAAATGTTGGCACCAGAATTAGGAAGTGTGTGCACGATGCTTTGGCTAAAGATCCACCAGACTGGGCAAAGAAAATATTGGAACATTCAATTAGCAAGGAAGTCTATAAGGGCAATGCATCAGGACCAACGAAGGTGCTGTCCTTGACTTCTCATCTTTACGATGTATTATGTTTCTCCTGTTATGCATTGATGCACCATATTGCTTTCTTAACTCATTGAACTTATCTGGTCCTTGTGCATTGTTCTGCCTTTTTGTATGTTTTGCATGCTGAAGCTTTCTCTAGGGAGAAATGAACCTGGGATATTTTTCTCGAAAAAGCAATCCTACAGCATTTACTTGAATTAGGTTCAAATGGTTCACTTATATGCGCAAACCTCTATTTTTCCTCTTTGTCATCTGTTAAATTTGGGGGAGTTATTAGAGTTTGTTTGCTTATGTACATGCGATATTTTTAACTTCTTGACATGAAAATTGTTGGACTCCATGTGTTACAATTTATTTTCTTGTTTTCCTGTTACCGAATTTGAATTTGTTGTCTATGCTTATGGTCATCATTCATGTCATTGTAATCATGCTGAACTCTATCCTTTTGATGATTGAACACAGAAAGCTGTTCTTTCTGTGCTAGCAGACGTATCTGGTGAAGCATCACAACCAAAACCTGAAAAGAAAAGTAAGAGGAGGACTGTTGTTTCTGTTTCTGATGTAATCATGAAGAAATGTCGTGTTGTCTTACGTCAAGCCGCCGCTGCCGATGATGCGAGAGTTTTCTGCAATTTGCTGGGAAGAAAGATAATGAATAATAGCGACAAAGATGAGGAGGGACTTCTTGGATCTCCAGCTATGGTGTCTCGACCACTGGATTTTAGGACCATTGATTTGAGATTGGCAGTTGGTGCTTATGGTGGTTCACAGGAAGCATTTCTCGAGGATGTTCGAGAGGTATGTGTTTCATGTAAATTGGGACTTATTTTATGATACTTGTACGATCTTGATTTTGTTTGCTACTGTTAATATAGAGTTTCTATGGCGAACCAATTTTTTGTCCTTCTTGTATTCCATGCATTTTTTCCTCTTTGTACATCAGATAGGTAGGCACAGGTTGTGTTTGCTTCGATTGACTGGAATAATGGGAATGTGGTGGAACTCGGGGAAATGGAACATGATGAGAATTCAAGTTTCTTTGGTCTTTAAGCAATGCTCAGAAATGGAAAATCTAATAATTATGAGCATTTTGTTTGTGAGTACTCTGTTTACTTAGCAAGAAAATAAGGAAATTTTGCAATTTTCAGTGCATTGACTTTTCTCGAGATATGCATAATCAATGGTCTCATCATAAAATGTCAAAGTTGTCATAATAAAGTATGTGAAGGAGAAGGTAAGGGTACAATGGGAAATGTCTGGACAAACTAGTAAAGGACCCGTGCTGATGCACGAAGTTTACAAATTTCTTTTATAATTTACTTTCAAGATACTAAAAATGTAACTACCAGTTTTGTGACTATACTGATTACCTTTATCTATCATTTATTATTAAGGGACTGATAACCTTTTGGTGTCTCTCCCCTTAAATCATTATCTATATTTTTATTTAATTTTTTTATTAAAAAAGCTTCCTCTAATCTGCTGCATTGGTAACGGTAGCCACTGCCCACTATTGCCCAAGAAAATGGACAGGTGGAAGTTATTACCTATGTAGTGACTATTACTGTGTCATGAAGACACGAGCAATGCGAGATGGTGCTAATTTTGATAATATAGAGTTTTTAGATTAACTGGGGTCAACCTAGATACTTTTGATGCATTCTTTTTTACATACAATACGTGTAGAGTGATCTTTGTCAATGGCCAGGAAAGTTCTTTATTAGAAACTTATCTTCTTTGTCGAGATTAAAGTTCTAATTGCAGTGGTATCTTGGAGGGATGAAACTATTTAGGAATTTTATTGCTTATAACTCTTATTTGTTATGTGTAGATGCTGATTGTCAAGCTGGGTTCCCATTTTGTAATTATTCAGTTTCTTCGTAAAATACTATCAAGTATATTATGTAAAATTTGAGACAAGTATATATGAATAATAAAGTTTATATACACGCGCACTTTATTAGTTACATCAATTGCCCTTTCCTTTTTATTACTCTTCTCCACTCACAAATTTTTATCTTTCCTTCCACGAGTTTTCATTATCTCATTTTAATTTAAAACCAAATATTCTTTCATTACAGTGTTTTAAACAATTTAATCCTACAAATAAGTGCAAGCATATGCACAAAACATGGTATACAAATTAAGCAAATGGAATTAATATTATAGAATATTCTCTATCCCATGGAAAACATGTAAAATTAACTTTTGTCATCGTACATAATACTTTTGAGTGGTTATAATCTGTTGGAATCTCAAATATACAGAATTCAAAATATCGTGAATCTCAATGAGTTAAGAACACTTTTGGTCCCCTAACTCTTCTCAAATGTGCAATTGGGTCCCTGAACCTTTTTTTTGCCTTAAGTCCTGTAATTTGTATGAATTGTGTTATCTCATTTTCTATCTTTTTCTTGATAGTATGTAAAATCTTATGATTTTTTACCATCCAATCTTAATTTAACTCATTAATTTTCATAGTTTATATCCTTTTTAGCTGTTTAAGTTGTCAACTCCGCCATAATTTCCTTCACACATGCATCTTCCTTCATCTTTTCCTTTTTCAGTTGGGAACTCTTTCTATATTTTCTGAGTTTTTCATGTGACAGGTCTACAGGGAAATGAAGTATCCTCTTTCCTGTAAACGCATTAATGATTGATAGCAGAAATTGCTATGTTGTGTATGTTAATGGACTTCCTTTCCTGTATGTCAATTCTTTGTGCAGTTGTGGAATAATGTGAGGACTGCCTTTGGGGATCAGACCGATGTGGTTGAGCTAGCTGACAAATTATCACAAAATTTTGAGTCATTATATGAAGAGGAGGTATGAAAATCTGTTTTTCTTTATTTGTGAATAGGTTGCCGATAGCTTCACCATCCAAATAAAAGCTTCATATCGTCCAAGAGATTAGCAGATGAACAAGTGTGTGTAGGTGTAGGATGTGGATTCGTTTTACCTTATTTTGGACTTAGAATAAAAATTTGCCCCTAATGTCCTCTTCCTTTGGTTAACGACATTTTCTCGGAATCTAACTGAGCAACAAGATAGATTTCTTTTAAGTACACCCGAGTCTTAATGCTCACAAATCTGGTGCACAAAAACTTTTTAAAGTAATGGTCATGCAGTAAGTAACACTTCCTACTTGTACAAGCATTTGCATGATTTGAATAAGCCATCTTGTGTAGTTAAGTTACTCATGACTCTTGGTCTTATGTGTTCCTGTTGGGAGGTTACATTAGGTCCGTTCCTTCCATGCAGGTTGTCACTCTTGTCGATAAACTTCGGGTGTATGCAAAATCAGAATCCTTGAGTGCAGATATAAAGAAGGAAGTGGATGATGTTCTTGCCTCTCTAAGTGAGCTTCCTAAAGCCCCATGGGAGGAAGGAGTCTGCAAAGTTTGCGGTGTTGATAAAGATGATGACAGTGTTTTGCTATGTGACACATGTGATGCTGAGTACCACACCTATTGCTTGAATCCTCCACTTGCAAGAATTCCCGAAGGAAACTGGTATTGCCCTTCTTGTGTTGTTGGTATACGCTTAGTTCAAGATGTGTCCACGCAAAATTATGTCATCCGTAAGCGCCGAGGTAAAAGATTTCAAGAAGTTACCCGTGACTACTTGGAGGCACTCTCTGATTTAGTATGTAGAATGGAAGAAAAGGAGTACTGGGATTATACTGTTGATGAGGTACATTCGATTCACTTTTATATACTCTCTAATGCGAGCTGTTAATTGCTCTTTGGAACGTGCATATATTTTATTTGCAGTTGTCTATGGAATTTTTAGATATTACTGGATATTTATGTCTACCCCTTTCAGTTAATTCAATAAATTTGTCAATAAATTCATTCAAAGTCATTTTCTTACATAAATCTGTGAGACAGTTCTTGCATTTTTTTCTTTGGTAGGTAGGTCTTGGACTTTTACTTAGGAAAAGAAAGGAGATTTTGGTTGGCACATTTGCTATCTTTTAGTTTGGCCATGCTTCAGAAATTGATGATGAGATGGGCCACAAGTGTCGATTTTTCCTCCCTTAAGTGAAAACCTGGAAAGCCTCTTTGAAGTACACTAGAAAACATTTTTCTGTTTTTGGAATCTAGAACTTGTAAATAGACTGTTCACGAGGTCTTTTCTTCTTTAACATCCAAGTGACCTGTGCCAAAAAGAAAAAATCGAAGAAGTGTTGCGTTTAGTTCTGAAAGTTTGAGAAACCTCTATATAACATTTCTGTAGGATGTACTTTTGACTTTATATTACAAGTTACAAAATCCAAAATTTTATATCTATATGTCTACATCTACTTATAATGTACAACTGCTATCCTACTATTAATAAGGTTCATTTATACATTACTTTATTATATATTTTACTATTAATGGAGGTCATTTTTATCGTTATACCTATTGATTTTTAACGTCTATGATTTATCATTCTTTAGAGGTGTCTCTCTAAATGGACTAGCAAAAGGAAAGCAGAAAAAACCTAAAGCAACCATTTGTTTTGAAAAGTATTTTCCTTTAAATATGCAAAAAGCTAAATAGAAAGTACCCCGTGCAAAGCATTGGCTTTAAGACTGTTAGTGTGATAATTCTTGACTCCTGACTTTCGCGTTGATTTCTCTGCCCAATAACAACGACAATTATTTTATACCTACTAAAGAGCTCAAAAAAATTTCGAGATACTTCGGATGGACCACTTAAGTCTTTTCTCATGGTACATCTACTTGTAAATCTAATGGACTTGTGTTTAACACTAGTTCATCAATTATGCAAAAGGGTTGCCATTATGTATATGACTCTCGAGGAGCCATCCCCTAAGAAACTTAACCCTGGTCAAATAATGTTGGAAGGCTTTGTTGATTTAATGTTTGCAGCATTCTTTTATATGTTTTGAGGGGCCTGTTTTCATACTTATGACATGATAATAGTGTGAATTGTAGACTGGTGGAACATATGGCCTAAAGCCATAGCATAAGAATTGCTGTTCTTGAGCCTCCAAGTCCAAAATAATTTGCTTGTGGCTGTTAGTGTTTATAACATGATGCTCAATGCTGATTTTGCTTGTCGAATGATTGGGTTTCATCATACGATTGATTAATTTTGTCGATAAGCTCCAGGAAAGTAATGTTCATTCCAACATGAGAAAATTATCGTTCTTAATTATAACAAGTGCTAATTGCGTCATTTCTTGTTCCAGTTACATTAATGCTTTGTTTGTTTCGTGGAAAATGAATGATCTGAAAAATATTTTCCTAAAAACGAACGCTTGTATTGCTTGAAATAATTAGTCAATGAATTTTTTTTAATTATCAATAACAATTTATGTCTAAATATTTTTGTGGACGTAGAAAATATTTTTTGTGCATTCATTTTTGTAAGCAACATAAGTGATCATATTTAGGAAAATGTTTTCTTATTCATTCATTTTTCCCGAAACAAACACACCCTAAGGATGCTTCACACTTATGATATCCAATGTCTGCGATTTCTTTTTGCATCTGCAGTAATTTGCCACTGCTTGCTGTCTAAACTAACAAATTGAAAGGTTCAACCTGGTGCTTCATGGTATGAGCTCATCCCTTCTGTAGGAGGATGCAGTGATTATCACTATAAGGAACCTGTGAGGAGAAAAATTCAGGATATTTAAGTAAAAGGCAGTTTTGAAGTGTGCTGACTGCCTAAAGAATCACTTCAGCAGATAAGTTTGGCTGAGGAATGCATTTATTTACAAGACAAAAAAGACTTTCCAAAAATCCTGGCATGCCCACTTATAGCACGAAGAAGCTGCCTCCGCTTGCCCCTCACTTAGTTGTCCCTACTCGATTGGTGGGTCTTGCAGTCAAGCTCCCTTTTGCATTTGCATTCGAGGGCCAATATTTGTCCGGCCCGAGGAAACCTTCGCACGTCTCTGTTACCTTTTGGGAGGCCTACACCCCATAGAAACTGTCTACTTGAGACTGTCCATTGGCCGGTAGATCCTGACATAAGGTTAGAATTCTAGCTCTTCCAAAGTGGTATCAGTTGGAGTGGATTTCAACAAGCCATGGGAACTTTGGGGAACACCCACTAAAGTGGCTTTTGAAGGAGACTACTACCGGCTTAGGGGCAGTTGCTACTTAAATGGGTCGGTCGCAAGACCAAAAGTCAAAGGAATTGACGGGGGCAGCTGGGTTGGTTTTGCTCTCTACCTTCTCACGGGGGGATGGAAAGAAGAGAGGTCAACTGGAGCGGAAGCCCCCCCCCTCCCTTTTCTTTTATCAAAGGACAAAGCTTTCTTTGGATTTTTAGTCATTATATCTATTCATTGAATAAGTGATTATCCAATGTTTCTTACTCAGGGAATCTTTGGACTTAGTTTGAAGTTTTACTGAATCATCGTGGTAAAGTGTTATTAACTGAGTGAAAAATCTTGTGCCGAGACACTCGGAGTGAAAATTGTTTGTTGAATTCATATATCAAAAAATATCCTCAATGTTCAGTGGCCACTCATAATAAAATATATACAGCTTGAAACTGATCAAAGAAAGACGTGAAGCTTGAAGCCCATTCAAATTGCTAAAGCGCTCTTAATTTGAAGTGAAATTGTTTTCCTCTTTACTTGTTACTGCGATGAGGATGGTTCAGTCGTAAGTTGGTGGGAGACTACCAGAATTATAACAGCTTTCATTTGTCAGGTTGTGTTATTTATTTGGTGGTAGTTTCCACTTATGAAATCTTTTTGCCATGGTGCAGAGGACCTTCCTGCTTAAATTCTTATGTGATGAGTTGCTTAACTCATCTCTTGTTCGACAACACCTCGAGCAGTGTGCAGAAATATCTGCTGAGCTGCAGCAGAAGCTGCGAATGCTTGTTGCGGAGTGGAAGAACCTGAAGTTAAAGGAAGACTACCTGGTGGCAAGAGCTGCAAAGGCTGATGGTGCCACTAACACATGTGGAGAGGTTATGGGGAAGCATGGTTTGGACCCTGCACAATCAAACAACACTAGACGTATTGTCAATCAGCTAAGTGACAGATCCAAGAATCCTAATATCCTCCCTGAGCTGCAATTTGTAGAGGCTGGTCGTGAAAAATGTGGGCTTAATGGTTTTGACCACTCATCTATCACTGTGGCAGAGAAGAATGGTCTCTGCAAGGATAAGGCAAGTAATCCTACTAGCGATGATTGTGAACTGGAAGACAATGGTGTTGCCAATGGCGACAGAAAACTTCTTGGCAACACTCTATCCTTGAGGGCTTCTCCAACCGATGATAGTACCGTGAAATCACGTGACTCGCCTGCATTGGATACTTTTCCAGAAGAAGTCAATGACCCTGAAAGAAAAATCTTTGAGCAAGAGTGCTGCCTGTGTTCTGATTCAAGAAGCTTCCCTCGTACTCAGCACTTTGATGATCTGAATGAGTCAACCCACCAGGTCGAACTTACTTCTGTGAAAAATGAGCTTTCGGCTCTGCAGGATTCTATTAGCAACTTAGAGTCACAGCTTCTCAAGCTATCTTTGCGCAGGGAGTTTCTGGGTAGTGATTCTGCTGGGCGATTGTACTGGGCTGCAGCAATGCCTGGCAGTCGGCCGCGGATTGTTGTTGATGGTACTCTAGCATCTGTGAAAAGAAGGAAAATTTTAAATTCTATGTTCCCAGAGAGGAACGGTTCTCAGGTTTCTGCTCCCACTGCAGAATCATCTCTAGAGGGGTCAAAAGCTTGCTGTCCCTTCATGCACAAATCAAATGGAGTGGCTGCTGCGAATCAATCATGGGTTTTTTATCAAACTGATGATGAAATCGAACAGCTCATTGGATGGTTTAAGGGTAGTGACTCTGGAGAAAAGGCTCTAAAAAATGCCATTTTGCACTGGTGGAAGTTTAAATTGCAGGATTGTCAGTACCCTGTTGGCCATATTTCTGATGCAAGTGAAACAACTTCTGAAGGGTGCTCAAATGGGGAAAACTTGGTCACTTCTGTTTGCGTTGCTACAAAGGCTTCCTCTTTTTTGGAAAGAAAGTATGGTCCTTGTATGGAATTGGAAAGTACAGGTACTTTGAAAAAGCGAGTAAAAAAGGAAAGAGTACCCGGTGAAGAAAAAATGTACCGGTGTGAATGTTTAGAGCTTATTTGGTCATCTCGATGTCATTGTCTCTTCTGCCACAAGACTTTTCTCACTGATGATGAACTGGAGGTGCACAATGATGGCAGGTGCCGTTCAGGATTTTCAGGGCATGAGAAGGGTAAAGAAATTGCAGACTCATCCAAAAAGAAAGGAAGTCTCAAGTCTGATTCTGCTCGGATAGAAAGAACAGGTGAAAAGAATGTGTATGATAAAAGTCGACAACTCGATTTATGCTCAAATTTGATCACATATCAGAATGAAAGTTTCGCGTGTCCATATGATATTGATGAGATAAGTTCTAAGTTTGTCACAAAAGATTCGAACAAGGATTTGGTACAGCAAATTGGTCTTATCGGATCTAATGGGACTCCATTACTTGTGCCATCTAGGCATCCTTACGTTGATGACTCCGATCCAATTCTATTATCCAGTGGTGATGCCAGTGTCACAACTGAGGAGGGCAAGGAAGTAGGAGTGACTGCTCTTTGGGAAGATAGAAGTATATGCAACACCAACACATCTGAGTGTTATAATATCAGACCTGGAGGTGAGAATATTGGCACACAAAGGGACGCTAAATCAAGCTTGGCCTGTTCAGAAGGGAAGGAGAGAAAATATCCCCTACATAAGCGCGCTATGGCAACAGGGCTTGGTCAGCGCTGTGTGGTGCCACAGTCGTCCTTGAGACCCTTACCTGGCAGGGTCTCTCCAATTTTGAGACAGTTGAAGATTAATTTACTTGACATGGATGCTGCTCTAGAAGGAGAATATTTGAAACCGTCAAAAGCACATCTGGAAGGGAGGTGGGCCTGGCGTTCATTTGTTAAATCTGCACAGACCATCTATGAGGTTAGTGTCGTTCTCACTTTCCTCTCTGTTCAAGACTTTGAAATCTCACAATCATAAATTAGGTTATTTCTTTCTTGCTATCTACATTTAATACTCTTTTGAGAAATACACACGCTGTCTTTCCAGATGGTTCAGGCGACAATTGTATTGGAGGACATGATTCAGACAAAGTATCTAAGAAAGGAATGGTGGTATTGGTCATCCCTCTCTGCTGCTGCCAAAACCTCCACCTTGTCTTCCCTTGCCCTGCGTATTTACTCCTTAGACTCTGCAATTTTATATGAGAATATATTGCCCGACTTGGACTCAACTGAAATTGCGGTAGACAAGACAATACCGCCCACTTTGGATCCGACCGAGAAACCAAAGCCCAGCAGAAAGTCAAGCAGGAAAAGGAAGGAGCCCGAGGGTTGATGGAGCACACATTTATGTGTAGATTTTTTCAGACAAACCTGACCCCAGCATTGAGCTTATACATTAAGTAATTCAAGAGCTTACTTTGAGAAGGGAAGAGAAGCCCCGAGTAAGGCAGTTTATTGCATACATTTTGGCTTCTTGATGGGCAATTCATGCTGACCGCAACTATGTAGGCTAGGAAAAGTTGGCTGCCGCTTCTGATTGGTATATGTGTATATAAGCGCCAGCTCTGATTGGCATTTGTGTATATAGGTATAAGGCTGACATCTTTGGCTGTTGGGACCGAGGTAAAAAGGAGCCCGGCGGTTTATTAGCTTGGCGCACTAATGCTATCGAGAGATCAGTGGGTTAACCAAGGGTTGTACACATTTGTTTTTTGGACCGGATTTTGCTGCAGCTTTTGTGCTTGCTCGGGATGTTGGAATCAAATCGAGGAATTTTTCTTGCGGGGCACACCTTCCAGATTTCGTTAGTGGGAAGATTACTGTAAAAAGGTGAACATGTCAAAAAGGAAAAAAAAAAGAGCATTTTGATAACGATGACGCTTAGTGATAGA
The DNA here is from genome assembly GCA_031216235.1 of Syzygium jambos. Classification (NCBI taxonomy): domain Eukaryota; kingdom Viridiplantae; phylum Streptophyta; class Magnoliopsida; order Myrtales; family Myrtaceae; genus Syzygium; species Syzygium jambos. The sequence continues at coordinate 20,159,791 of CM062228.1, forward strand.
CAATTTTCATTCTTTATGTGGGTCTCTCTCTCTCTCTCTCTCTCTCTCTCTCTCTCTCTCTCTCTCTCTCTCTCTCTGTTATATGCTGTGGGTACGTTATTCCAGGGCGGTAAGAAGATACAGAAAGCTTCCTCATGTGAGGTATTTCTGCCATAAGCAGGTAAGTGTAGAAATAAATCGGAAAGTGTATTTGCCCAATCTGATCTCATATCTCCCCTGCCTCTTAAGTCTAACAGCCATTTTCTTTTGAATTCTGGCAAGTTACAAGTAACAACATTGTCTAATGTCAAGATAAGATTACGAATTTAGGGAAGATATAAGAGGGAAAACTGAGTCTTATTTTTCGCACCAAGGTGAGAAGTACAAAACATCGGACGTAGTGGACAATGCACGGGTCCTGTAATCTTATTCATTAGACGGCCGTTCGGACCGCAACACCATGTTCAGTATCCCTACTACAATTTATTTGATATCATATGCGAAAGGAGGAAAATAGGTAAACTTTCTTATGACAAGACACACACATGAACCAAGGAGAGATCGACCATTCCTAGTACCAATCTCAAGACCACACCCACCAGCCCATTGGTTCCTCCTCTTCTTCGTGATGTGGCTGCTCAGTTGCAGTAGCAAACACGCCCGAGAAGTAACTCCGGCCGTCGTCGCTCTGGTCATCCTCCAACTGGGCTACACATCCAGGGTAATTTTTGCACAAGAAGTACGAGTCGCCACTGTCCACAAGCTGTGGACCTTCCTCATCACTCACTGCACTTCCCCCGCTCCTCGAACTCAGCCTATCCTCCACCTTCGCACCGAATTGGACGTCCCGTACATCGGCCTCGTGCACCAGAGCTGGCTCGCAGGGGCCTGTCATCAGTGCTCCTCCGACTTCCTTGCCCTTAAGTTTTTCTGTCAGGGAATGGACCTGCCAATATAGAAAGGTAAATAATATGCACGGAGATGATAGATTAATCCTAGTCCCCTTTTGGAATCGTCAATTATATTATTGGAGGAGAATGGTTCGTAGTCATGAGAATCTAAATTAAGAAGGAAAAATCGTTATTTAACTTTATAAGGCAGGAAGGGTAGGAAGGGTAGCAGATGCTGATGTGAGAGCACAAATATGTACATGATCGATGATAGCTGTATAATAGAAAATGGAGGTCAGAGACATGGCCATCTACTCTTAAAATGTGAGGCTAAATGTCTGCCACTATCTTCATCTCAACTTTCGTTGACCAACGGACTGAAATCTTTAGTTAAATCACGGGGTTATGTTGGGCACAGGCTTTCTGTGTATGTAAGCATCTCACCATAGAATACTTGAAAAAGCGCATTAGAACCCAGGTCAACTCTGAATAGTTTCATCTGGCCAAAATAAAAAGAAAACTATGAAAAGTCTCCACCCAAGTTCAATGAATAAAGCCTACATTTACTGGTAAGTCCACTTCATTTCATTTGTTCTTGTACATGACCAGGTTATGACCATAGAATAGACAAGGCATGATAAGGCATACCTCCAATTTGAGCTTCTCATTTTCCTTCAAAATGGAATCATAGTCTGAAAGAAGGGAATCATACGAAGATTTGAGGTAATCATAATCCCTTTCCAGTTGCTTCGTCTTCCACCGAGCCCGGCGATTCTGGAACCACACAGCCACCTGCCTCGGCTGCAACCCCAGCTTCTTAGCCAGCTGGGTCTTCCGCTCCGGTTCCAGTTTGTTCTCTTCCTCGAAGCTCTTCTCCAGCAGAAGCACCTTTAATTTTGCCCAAAAATATTTCATAAGTTCTCAGCCTATTTAGCATTAGGTGCCATCCTAAGGTTGTTCCCCTTTTTCCTTAAAAAGACAATAATTTGGTCTTTGATATGATAGCCGAGAAGAGATGGAAATCTAGGTGAAGATGGGCACTTTCCAAATGATGCATATTCTTTCTCCATAATATGGTCCCTTCGTATTTACTACCTAATTTGAGTTAAGATTGATTCGTCTGTTTGGTTATCGAACCATGATGAAAGGTCAGTCATCGTTATCTTATCGGATCACAATTTGGAAAACTCAAGAAAGGAATATGATTCTCTATTTAGATCAGGACTAAAAGAGTGCAGTATCTGAATATGCCATAGGATGAGGGGAATACAAAGGGAATGGAACAACTAGATACGCATCCGATCAAAGCATATTGTGTTTGATCTTGAATTCCTGATCTGTCACGTACCTGCTCAGGAGTTAGGCGACGTTTCTTTTCCGGCATCTGGTCATCATAATATTCCACGTCGAAAAGTTCATCCGGCGAGCAGAAAAACCGACGTCTCTTTGGGGATTCCTCCATGCCCATCATGGATCTTGATCCTGAAACACCACAAACAGTGAAGAGAAACGAAATTTCTACTCATCAGCACCCAAACCCAGATCTTCGAGCAACCGTTTGCAATTTGAAGCTTTCCCTCAATTAATTCTCACTTGTAGAGTTCCCATATCTTGTAATTTGGAATAGATGCTTTGAAGGTCAACTAAAGAACACAATTTTCCCAAGCTCAGAGCTTTCAAAATCGAACCATCTCAAGCCAGGAGAGGCTAAAAGAGTTCCAAAATTCTTCAATTGAGCTAAAACAATCAAATTCAAAAACAAACCCGCATGAAAATTCATCATTTCGTCTCATACAACGCGAAAAACGCCTCCTTATTTATGCCAAACGACGAGATCAAGCATTAGGAAAAGCAACAAAACAAACAAAAATTCATCATAGTCAAGACCCACAAGAACAGACAGCAAAATCACGAGAGAGAGAGAGAGAGAGAGAGAGAGAGAGAGAGAGAGAGAGAGAGAGAGATCACCTTTGTCAAGGAACATGATGTTCCCCTGCAGCGCGGAGGAATCAAACAGAAAACGCCCCGCCTCCATACCCTTCTCGGCCCCGAGTGGATCTCCTCCGGCGATCTCTAACCGCCGGCGGCCCGACCGGAACTCCGGCGAGGCACTGAAAGAACACTTAGTACCAACGTAGATATACGCAGAACGAACTTATACGAATGTATGCACGGGGAGTTTGTGAATTAGAAGAGCATGAGCTTGTGGCGGAAGAAGCTGGTCGTCCACAGCAACCTCGCCGGCGTCTCCAACAGACACATGCAAAACCCCATCACGCGACTCCCCCCCAGGACGCTACCCAGCTCCTTCTCTCTGCGCTTCCCTCCCCTCTTCTCCTCTCGCTCCTTCTTCTTGGGTCGGAAGCTCAAGGCGGAAGATTCAGCAGGCCCCCATGGAAGCGGCCTCTCCCCTCAGCGCTTCGCTTCTTGAAGAAGCGGCGAGATCCGAGGCGCCGGCGACCGGAGTTTCGGACGACGGCGAGAGGGAAAAAGGAATCTTTTTGTTGCGTTCGGGGAGCGTTGCTGGGAGTCGTTGGGCGAATGTAGCTAAAAGTTGAAACTTGGAAGGGGTGATGCGAGTGGGCTTTATAGCAAGAATAAAAAAAAAAAAAGCGGGAAATCGAACTTTTAGTCCACGTCCAACGTGATCTTGAACTTTTAATTCATTTAATGTGATATCTAAACTTTATTTTAATGTGTAATATTATTACCGAACTCTTAATTTATTTAATGTGATTCTTGAACTTTTGATATATATCAAAACTAATTTTTCGGACTATATAAGAAAATATTTGATATTGTCCTCGAGCTTAAATTAACGAAAGGAATATTCTAGAGACTATTTGAAGATTTATCAAAAGTTTAGAGATCACATTGAATAAAGTAAAAGTTTGGAGACGACCTTGTATCCTCGGTTAAAGTTCAAGGATCACATTGAATAAATTAAAAATTTATGAATTACATTGCATAATGAGTCAAAGTTCGGAATTATTTGTATCATTATTCTTAAAAAAAATAGTCATTCTCTCTCTTTTTATTGGGTCTCATCAATGGTGGAAAGCCCGGAAATGCCCTTCTTCTTTTTTACTTTCTTAATTCATTATTTTTTGTGAGGTGACGTGGAATTACGTCGTTTTTTATGTTTATTTAATGACGACTTTCTCCGTTTGGTGTTTAGTTAATATGTTTATTCAGTTTGGTGTCGTGCACTTGAAGCTGTACTTTCTACTTATAGTTTTACCACTTTTAATTTAATTATCTTTTTAGTGATTCAAGAGCCATCACATGCAAGGAACACGCAACATCCTATTGATTAAAACCTACATTACATAGTGACTTATTCGAAAAATGTTTGATTTTTTCGAAAAAGAAATTCAAACCTTCGAGATGTGCATATATCTATGTATGATCGCATGCTCTCGAATTTTTTATTTTCTTTTCTCACTTTCTTAACGAATTCCATACCTCAATAAAAACAATTGTCACTTGGCCATCGGTGTATTAGGTGGCGAAATAGCGAGATACACCCACCGGCACACAAACTTGTATGATTTGGCTAATGCAATTCACGTTTAAGAAGAGAAGTCAACTAAAATTACAACATTCAATATATCGAACCCGATCGTGTGGACAAGCGGAGTCTATTCCTACTCGATCCCTTCGCCACGCTTCCGCAGGTTCGACCTTATGGCCCCGCTTCTTTCCTCGAATTAGTTTACTGGATCGAGTTCCCGTAATATCAATATGCAAAACTCAATTTATGAATCTCGAATAAATCAGTTTCTACATTTTGTTTTTGTTATCTGAACTTCGGTACACGAATATAGAACTTGTTGGGAAAAGACAATCATTCAATATATGCACCGAGGAAAGAAAGAAAGAAAGGAAGAATTTGGCAAAAGATGCTTATGTTTGCCACATGAAACTCCACTTTGAAAAGTTCTAATTTTGTTGTTGGTGGTGGTGGTGGGTGCTATTAATGAAATTCAAATACCCCTAGAAGGTAGAGGTACACATTGCGACAATACTCACACGGTGGGGGGCCTTAATCTGCTGACCAAAGCAATAGTGCAAAATGGCATGGCTTTGTTTTTTTTTTTTTTTCGGTCCAAAGCATGGCTCTGTTTGAAAGTGTCCACAATAGTTAAAAGAAGGTAAAGAGACTCGGGCTACGAATGTTAACCATTCTCTTTCTTTATTTCTATTTAAGAAATACGTTTGGAACATGAATTCTTTTGATAATACAATTTTATTTTCTATTTTTGGAACAAATTTTTATTCAAGAAATAGATTTAGAACAGAAATGAGAAGTTAAAATTCTTTTCATCTCTCGCTCTCGCTACTAGCCGGTCGCCCATCGTCGCCCACTTGTCGCCTGCCACCTCTCGCCATTCATCGTCTCCCGTCGCCGTGGGCCGTCGTTCGCTGGCAACCATCTCCCACAATCAGTCGCCCTCCTCCCACTGCAGCCCGTCTTCCACCCCCAGCCACTGTCTCCAGCCGCCCTCCTCTTGTCGCCCTCCTCCTACTGTCACTCATGTCCCAGTGTCAATCGCTGCCCGCCTTCCACTGGCCACCATCTCTCACCGTCAGCCGCCCTCCTCCCATCGTTGCCCGCCTCCTGCCATTCGTCATCTCCCATCACTGGCCACTGCACACCGTCCACCGGGCGCCGTCTTCCACCGCCGGCTGCCCTTCTCCTGCCGTCGACCGCCGTCCATCAGTCACTGTTTTGGCCGCCCTCCTCTCGCCGTTGCCTACCGTCGATCGCCACTCACTGCTCGCCGTCCATCGGCCACCACTCTTGCCGCCGGCTGCCCTCCTCTCTACGCCTCTCGCCACTGTCCATCAACTGTCGTCTCTCGTTGCCGGCTGCCCTCCTCTTGTCGCCGCTTGCCGTCCATCGGCCACCACTCTTGCCGCCAGTCACCCTCCTCCCTCCGCTACCCGCCTCCCGCCACCATCCACTGACCACCGTCTCCCATTGTCGGCCACCCTCTTCCCTCCGCTGCCCTTCTCCCATTGCTAGCCATCTCTAGCCATCATCCTCCGCACTAGTTACATTGCTATCCATCGCCACCTCCCCCAGCTGTCTACCGCTTGCCGTTCATTGCCACCATCCGCCACCCGCCATTTTCCCATCATCTACTCGCCGGCCACTCACAAGGTTGAAATTTTGTGCTATTATCAAATAAATTTTTGTTTCGTGAACATAAATTTTGTATCGTTATTAAACGTATTTTTTTGCTCAGAAATTCGTCTAGAAACAGAAATAGAAAAATCAATTTCTGGCCATAAATTAATTTATGAAACTGAATGGTTATCATTTGTAGCCTCAACCACTCATTCTATTTTACATGATGCAATATCCCAACAACAAAGCCACTTGAGCAATTGAAGCTGTGGAGTCAACTACCAAGAAGCAATGCTTCCAAAATAGATTTGAGGCTTTGCTTTGGTACTCACTTTGGTAACCATTGTCTTCCCCCTTTAAGGTCACACTTGGGCATGATTATGCCTAGGAAGAGCTGTTCGATAGTCGACGGCGGGCAAGATCACAATAATATTTGAATAGTGGATGCGATTTGTCGAATTTTGTGGGTCCCACACAAGGTCCATGTTTTGAGCTCTTATGATCTGGTTGCGGCCAATAAGGGCGCGCATGGTAACATTTATATTTCTTTGTTTTTCTATTTTTCTATTTCTGGAAACAGGTTTGAAACAGAAATCCGTTTGGTAACGTAATTTCATTTTTCTATTTCTGGAATAAATTTCTATTCCAGAAATAGGCTTGGAACAGAAGTCAGAAGTAAAAAAAATTTACTTTTCTATTTCTAGAACAAAAATGAGAAATAAAAACTCTTTTTATCACTTGCTCTCGCCGTTAGTCGGCCACCCCCTTACCACTCGCTATTTCGATCGGCCGCCTCCCGCAACAACCATCGGCCACCTCTGGCCGTCGGCCGCCTCTCGCCGTCGGCTACCTACCGCCGGCATCCTTCGCCAACTGCCTCCTCCCACCGCCATCTTCCGCTATTCACCATCACCCAACGCCGGTCGCAACCCGCCTACCGCCGTCTCCTGCGTCCTTTGCCGCCAGTTGTCGGGCGGCTCCCACTTGCCGCCCACTGCTAGCCGCCTCTTGCCGTCGACCACCATCCTCTGCCGCCTGATGTCGGCCGCCACCGGCCGTCGTCCTCCGCCGCCAGTTGCCGTGCTCTACCGCTCGGAGCTGGCCGCCTCCCGCCGCTCCTTAGGGGGCCGGCGGCCACCCACCACCGACTGCCGTCCTCCGCCGGCAACCGTTCGTCTCTAGCCGCCACCACTGTTATCCGTCGCCGGCCGCCGCGCTCCACCACTTGACGCTAGCCGCCGCCTGGCGCCGATCACCTCCCGTCGCCCGCCGAGCACCTTTCGCTGCCGGCCATCGTCCTCCGGCACTCGCCACTCTCTATCGGCCGCCCGAAAGGGGAAATTTTGTGTTGTTATCAAACGAATTTCTATTTCAGAAATGGAAATTTTATGTTATTATCAAACACGCATTTTTGCTCAGAAACTCGTCCACGGAATAGAGATAGAAAAATCAATTTTCTAGCCAGAAATTGATTTTTGAAACAGAAATATTACCATGCGCGCTCTAATTTTCATGCAAGAATAGGACTATCTCGGGGGAGAGGGGGAGGTGAGAAATTAAGCGAAAACTGAATCTAGATTAGCGCGTAATTAATTTTCTGATTTTCATAAAATAAATTAGAGACTAAGAAATTTGGTTTTGAGACATTGAATTTTTCTTTCCCTTTTTTTTTTTATATCCGATTGTGTCTCTGTCTATTGGAGGAGACTTGAATTAAAGAACTAACATAAAAAAAGAGGCTATCCAAAATAATATTTAATTTATTGGATAATGTAAATTGGCCAATGCTTTCAAGTCTTCTGATGTTTTTTCATTCACGGTCGTGCATCAATCGATCTGGAGGGAAATTTTTGAAGAGAGCGAAATCATCTGTTTTCATGGTTCCATAGGTAATGAACTTTTACCAATTACAGATTACATTTATAAAAGTTAGTAAATTGCGAATTTCTAAGTACCATCCTATTTATAAATCATAGTGTTGGCGATGCAATCACTCACGCACGCACCGAAACACATCTTTTTTTCACAGCACATTTTACTTATCGTGCCGTTTGAATTTTCAATGAACACGTTGAGATATGCATCTATATTTTTTGAAGACACACCTGGCTCGTTGGCGTGCCTTGCGCTGATTCATTCACGTCCGTATTTCTAGAGACACGATTGATTCGTGGACGTGCCTTGCGCTGGTCTGATAGACGAATCTCTCGTATGGAAACTAAATAATTGTTTTTTTAACGCCGAACTCATACAAATTGCGAGAGATTATCATAATAATAAAGCTTTTAAGCCAGGAAGTCAAACGTTTGCAAAACCTACTAATTGATTTTTTTCTTCTTTTAAATGCGAAATCAACATGTCCGAAAATTATTCATTTATCCCAAAAATCCCAAACGAGATATCATCTTATCCATAGCGAGAGGATTCCTCCGTTTCTCTCTCTCTGTCTCTCACGGCATCTCGGCTTTCGAATATCTTCTTCCTCCCCAGAACCGTCCCAGAAGCGCCTTATCTTCATCGGCTTCTTCTACTCATCTCCTGTAGTAATTCCGTCTCTCCCGTTTCCTTCTGCAACACACCCATTTTTCCATGTCTTGGTAGCACCTCGAAAGCTCCTTCCTTTTTGCCCCGTCTCCCATGGCAGCCATCGTGTCCTGCCACTGCTACCACTCTTGCTCCTCCCTCATCGCCTCGAGGCGGGTCGGCGCAAGAATACCCACGAACTGTTTCGGCCGTTTGAGTGCGCGGGGCAGCAATGTCGCGCCGGTCTGGCAGTTTGTTGTGCCCCGGTGTTCTTCAGGTCCGAGCGAGCGTGGCCAGTGGCAGCCTCATCAGAGCAGAGAGGTGGGTTCGATGAAAGATTGTATCTTTTGGAAGTTTTGAATTTCAAAGAGTAGTCTTTGTTAGGACGGGCGTTCGACGTTTACCACCAGGTAAGTGTGGCATTTTGACCTCCAATCTGTTAGCTGGCACCGGTTGGGTTGTGGTACAATGTCGGTACTTAGATTGGGTCGTGTTCATGTTATTGGGAGAAGCACTGTTCGGAAAGGAATAATTGCCGGCTATAATCTAGTTGCTTCAGAGGAAGGTCTCATATTCGTTTAATTTCTGCAACTCCCTTTGAGAATCTAATGTCTTGTGTTGGCGTCACTAAAGAAAAGTTTTGAATTTTTGGAGCAGGAAGGGAGATCATTTTCCTTGAGAGAATGTGTGATATCTATTGCTTTGGCGGTTGGATTGGTGACGGGAGTGCCTTCGTTGGATATGTCTACGGGCGATGCTTATGCAGCTAGTCCTGCTTTGCCTGATCTTTCTGTCCTAATATCTGGCCCACCGATTAAAGACCCCGAGGCTTTGCTGAGATATGCTCTTCCCATTAATAATAAGGCCATAAGGGAAGTTCAGAAGCCGCTCGAGGACATCACAGATAGTCTCAAGGTTGCGGGACTCAAGGCACTCGACTCCGTGGAGAGAGTAAGAAACCAAAGCAAGACTTCATTTTGATTTTACTTGGCAGTTTGCAAAGATTCTTTTGTGTTGTTCCGTTCTTAGTAGTAGGAGACCTTGAAACGAAGATAATGGATTCCGTATCTTGCTATGAAAAATATAGAATCTGAGGCAAGCATCTCGAGCGCTCAAGCAAGGTAGAAATTTGATTGTTTCTGGCTTGGCGGAGTCTAAGAAGGACAACGGAGTGGAGTTGCTTGACAAGCTGGAAGCTGGAATGGATGAGCTCCAACAAATTGTGGAGGATAGAAATAGAGATGCTGTAGCAGGAAAACAGAGGGAACTGCTTAGCTATGTTGGAGGGTGAGTTTAAACAATACACCATCCTTCACGCCATCACGTTTTTTTCTTTTTGGGCAAAATTGAGTATTAGTTGATGAGATGCTGCAGAAGATCGATCTACTTCAGTAGTCCGCCCTACAAGAAGAAATTCTTAGACTTTGCACAGCTTGTGTGCACAGTTAGTTCACCAGATAAAAATTTCAATCTTGCTAATCTGAAAGGATGATGAACCTGCTAATGATTTTTAATGGCGGCGTACTTCATGCATAGTTGTCGAGTCTCTGCCTTTTCTTCTATTCTATTTTTGAATAGGCACTCATGGGCCTTAGTATATCTAGTATTTACCCAATAAAGCAAAAGAATGTCAATATTGCTATGTTAGCTTGAAAGGTGTAAGGATAATGTAAAATTAATCCACTCAAGAGGTAAATCCTTCTCATAGATACCCTTGTCATTGACTGCAGCTGAGATCTTCCTGGGGCATTGGGTTTCTGCAGTGTTGAAGAGGATATGGTGGATGGCTTCCCTTATGAAGTTCCTGAAGAGTACAAGAATATGCCTCTCTTGAAAGGTAGGGCTGCTGTGGATATGAAGGTCAAGGTCAAGGACAATCCCAACCTGGAGGAGTGTGTGTTTCGAATAGTCTTAGATGGTTACAATGCACCTGTGACTGCTGGGAATTTCGTGGATTTGGTAGAAAGGCATTTCTATGACGGCATGGAAATCCAGAGAGGTAAACTATAGCCTTCCAATCTTCTATCTAATCTTTCATTCAAAAAAGGGGTAAAACAAAGCCTTTTGGAACTACTGTTGAACACACTGGTTTCTTATTCAACTTAGATGGATATGGTTACAAGAAAAAATATATTATTCTCATTGTTGCTTAAATCCCAATTAACTTCATGTTTTAAATATTGGACGACACAATATGTTCAGGAGAACTGCGCTACCCTTGAGTTTAGCTTAAGATCTAGCAGCAGCAAATATCTTAGTTAGGATAATTAACAATCTGTAGCTAGGAGACACATCAATTTCGCTTGGATTATCTGTTCTTATAGAGGCTGATGGAAGGCTTTTCTTTTCCTCCAGCCGATGGATTTGTTGTTCAAACAGGTGATCCTGAAGGTCCTGCTGAGGGTTTTATTGATCCTAGCACAGAGAAACCCCGGACGATACCTTTGGAGATCATGGTGGATGGGGAGAAAGCGCCAGTATATGGAGCAACTCTTGAAGTGAGTCTCTCTCTCTCTGCGAAAAATTCATAGCAAAAGGAATGAGAGTAGGGGCTTGGATTTTTTTCCCCATGTGAATCTTATTGATTAATCGGCAGTAGAAATATTGATTCTCTTGAGAATAAAGGAATGTAAAACTTGTTGTAGTGAGCAAAAGAATGACCTCACATTCCTTTTGCATGATGAAACCTCCGTTGCAGTACAGTGTAATGTAAACAGTGAATGGTTGTCCCACTGCATATTACTCAGTGAACTGTCGCTCAATTTGAAGTAATCGATGAGATGAAGTTTGTCTAGTTGTACAACTGTTGTAACTCGATGCTTTTCATCTTACAGGAGCTTGGCCTCTACAAGGCTCAAACAAAGCTTCCTTTTAATGCATTTGGGACAATGGCCATGGCCAGAGATGTAAGATTTACTAGCTCTACATGTCTTCGCTCTACCTTTATGTTATACGCTCATTCTGATAAGTCCGATGGGTTTCAGAAAATTTATTCTGTGTTTTCTCGTTTGACAGGAGTTTGAGAACAATTCCGCATCAAGTCAGATATTTTGGCTGCTAAAGGAAAGTGAGCTGACCCCTAGTAACGCGAATATATTGGATGGGCGGTACGCGGTTTTTGGTTATGTGACAGAAAATCAGGATTTCTTAGCAGATCTTAAGGTTGGTGATGTCATAGAATCTGTGCAAGTCGTTTCAGGCCTGGATAATCTGGCAAATCCCAGCTACAAGATTGCTGGCTAAGATTCTTCCTTTTCTCTTCTTTTTCCCATATCGTCCGTTCGGACACTTCACATGTGAGCTTGTATGACTCCAACTTGTAGTTGTTTAAGGCTAATGTTCTTTTTCTGATTCTTGTCATTTATGAGAGATAATGTGTTGTCCACATTGAGAATGTATTATTTTTTGGGATTGCATCAATACCAAATTCAGATCTATTAGTGAAAGATGACATGGGTCACGATCTTAGTGGAAGACGGAATGTAGAAATTGCTGGATGAAATTGGCAAGCTTTTCTTCTTCCCACTGCTGAATAGGATTGGCTCATAGAACTCCGGTTGCAGCACGGTTGCAATGAAATTCCTCGTATTCTGACATACTCCGGACAGACTTATTCTTCTTTAGAAGTCTCACAAAATTCTTCTTTTGAAATCTTGTGAGATTGTCGAGATTGACTTGATCTAATAAAATAAGTCGTGACATGTTCAGCTTTTCATTCCCCATCTCTTTTCGGTATTTCCATGGTCGGGCTTCTTTCTCTGTACTAAACCTGACTCAAGAGTCTCGGACCTTTGGTTGTGGACATGATATGATGTTCAACAGCAAGTTGCGTCGCATCTTGAACCCATAAGCCACAAGTTGAAGTTGGCATATCCTAGTAAATATCAGAATACATGACACCCAAAGGTTGTTGGGTCAATAAATGTTTTCTTTATTGCCCATAACAATATTTACTGTCAGTTTCCTCCTCCAATGGAAAGTGACGGTGAGGAAGAGCGGATCAAGCTTTACAGGATCCATCACAAAGAAAAACATAGGACTCTTGACTTAAACAAAATTAACCAAAGAAGAAAAGGAAAGAGAAACATAAGAACTTGATCTCTAAGCCTCCAACCAAATGCCCTCAGCCCATGCACTCCACCGTCTTTAATTGTATTACATACAGATCAAATTCCAGATGTTCTTCTCAGATCCTCCACTGTCCCTTAACTTGACATGGCTGCACCCACCATTCAAGGACCTCGGTATCTGCGGAAACAGAAGCAACCCTGCGGCTGATCGAGAGGGATCATACCTCCTCCTTTCGAGGTGTCGATAGCCTCCAACATGGCAACCACCTCATCCATTTTGGGTCTCCTGTCAGGATTCGCATCCCAGCAGCGTTTCATGACATTCGCAAGCGAGCTCGGACAACATCGGGGGATCTCCGGCCTCAAATTCTGTTGATCCATGAAAAAGCTTAAGAGTTCTCATCTTGGGATCTAATGCTACATTTGTCCAAATCAGCAGAAGAAAATCGGGTAGATCAAATTTCTTACAAGAGTTGGTGTCTCAAGAAAGTGCAGGCGAAATATTTTAGTGGGTCCAGAAGTTAGGGGTTTCTGTCCAAATTTTCCAATCTTAAAACCATGGCTATTCAATCCCTCTCTTCTTATTCGTAATAGCAGTGTCAATTTCTCTGTATCACTAAGTGCAAGCTTATAGCAAGCACAAAAGGCAGGTATCTGTACCTGTCTAATCTATCAAGTAAAATTGCATAGCACTGACCTGACGGACAACAGCTGATGTCACTTCGGAGAAGCTGAGATCAGGGTATGGCATATCACAACAGTATATTTCCCACAAGCAAATACCAAAGCTATATACATCACACTTTCGGTTATAAGGGTTACCATTGAGGACCTGCGAAGTAAAAGTCACAAATTATGGATTAGGCATGAATGCTTTATAAGAGTTGGACAAAGCAAACAAGACACAGACTGCTAGCTATGGCTAACATTAGTTGACTAATAATTAGACGCTTAATGCGCATCTGTCAACTATAGTAGCACTAGGCTTGTAGCGGTAGTTCGTATCCCAAGTTTAGTTCTTTCTTTTTCCCTCCCACCAGAAAAGTAGACGACAGATATTTGCCGCAATAGTGTGCTGGCTTGAAAATCTAACCAGAAGATCCAGGATTATGGAAACTCGACCAGAAAAAGTGCAACCGGAGAAACAGAAGAAAAGAAGGAAGAAACCGCTGAGGATTCTGATGTGGTTAGCTATGATTCCATTTGTACAAGTGAACCACCATCCCAAGAACTGGTCAAATCAAGGTATGGAGACGAGAGTCTTCAGGTCTGAACTAATGCATATACTACCAATTAAAAGTTCCTTCCAAAGCATTCAAACACAAGTAATCATTCTGAGAGAGAGAGATACCTCTGGAGCCATGTAACCAAGAGTTCCCGTCTCACCAGTCATGTCATGAGGATTGGAAGCCTCAACCCGAGCAACTCCAAAATCCGCTATTTTAACAGTGCGCGTCTTGTCCAAGAGCATGTTTTCAGTCTTAACGTCTCTGTGCACAATTTTCTTGGAGTGCAGATAGCTCAACCTATAAAAGCAATTGAATGAAGCCAAAAGAGTTTAATAATATACAAAACTTCATACAAATTGGATTCACTTAAAAAGTTGAACTTCAAAGATCTGATCCAAAAGATAAAAGAGCACAAGATCTCAACCCTCGTGCAAGATCAAGGGCCAGTTGGATGACTACTTTGAAAGCCAGTTTCCTCCTTCGGTTCTTGATGAGATAAGATTTTAGAGCACCGCCAGGGCAATACTCCACAACCACACAACAAATGTTACTTGGCATGCCAATATGACCATTCTCAGTTTGTATATGCAAATCTGATGTGCCCATGGTCGCCCCTATGAACTGCCAAAGGGAAATGAATGAGAAAAAACAACGTTGAGTACATGTTTTGTTGGACATCTTTCAAAGCATTCAAATATTGACATATTTCCTTTATTATGTAGGTCTCAGCAACTATTCATCAACATATGCTGTCCACCACATAAACTTAAGCAAGATTTGACGAATGTCATTTTGGAAGAGCAAAATTCTTCAAGAGGTGAAATCAAGAAGAGGGATGTAAAACTTAAGCAAGATTTGATGAATCTCATTTTGGAAGAGCAAAATTCTTCGAGAGTTAAAATAATGAAGAGGAGGGATGTCGTAACATGATCACAGTTCATGTGGGTTGCATCCCTAATAGCACTCAAGTATGGTTGACTGACTGGGTCTCAACTCAGCTCATGTGGGATGTTCTCACAACATAACCATGAGCACCCAACACAACATATCAGCTATACCAAAGTGATGAATGCTAAATAGGAGCTTGAAGACCTATATTGCTACCATGTATGCTACCACTGTCATCAAGACCCCAAATTGAGGCAAACAATGTGAGTTTATTATGGGTTCGCACAATTATCCTGTGAGAGATATAAATCTAAACCTAACACTAGCTTGTCCCAACCCATCTTGAAAGCACATGGACCGTACTTCAAAAGGGATATTAACATGTAGTATATCAGGGGCAGGTCACTACTAACCAGTATCTGCGTTACACTTCTGAGAAAAGAAAAAAGAAACCGGGGCATACATCCATCAGTAATTCATGAAGGATTCAATTATCGAGAAGAGTCGCAGCATGTTTTATCTTTACAATTTGTACTCCACTATCATTAGATTTGTGGTTCCTCTCAACCCAGAAATAAGGGAAAAGAACAGATCCAAAGCACCGCCTCGTGTACAAAAATAGTGACAGTTGTCCTAGAGCCGGTTATCCAGGGAAGGGGATAGAAAGAATGACCCAAATACTACCTTAGTCACATTTGGATGCTCCAGCTTGTGCCAAACAGCAACTTCTTGTGTAAATGCCGCTCTAAGGGAAGCTATTTCAGCCTCTGATCTGTGTCCCTCTTCCCCCACGTCAAGAAGTTTGACTAGGCATAAAGAAAAAGAATAAAGGTCACTCACGTATTGCGAAGTCAGCATAATTGCAGAGCAAGTTATTTAATCGGACATGCATCATCTGAATTATAGGCGCAGTGCAGAAAGAAGCTCAGTATCCAGAGTTAAGCAACAACATTGATATTATGGTTCTTGTTTATAGTGGCTTTGGAATAATCCCAGATCTTGATACAACTTATAAGCTAGTCCATAGTTTCTGAGTGACGATTAATTGATAAGCAGATATCATTAGCCGTGCAAAAAAATCTAAATTTTATAGAACACCCATACTCCTATTATGTATTCAAGCTCGAGATTAAGTGTAATCGCTCGCATCAGTTTCACTGATGTGAAAGGAGCGATGGTGTTGTGAGGTTTGTTAAGGGCAGTCAAATTTGCATTTGGGAGCAAAACGCGGTAACAATTTCAGTTATGTCACCTTAACTTTTTAGATCGTTTTTTCTATCCAAGGAGTGAAGCGATGAGACATCAGTGACAATCTGAACACGTTAATGTAGGGGAAAAGAAGTGGAAAAATAACGCAGTTAATGCACCCAACTGCCTAACTCAAGAAATCACGTGAGTCACGGATAATAAAGTTAACCGATACAAACCACTCGTATATAATTTTGCAACAAAATGCGGGAGAAAAAGTAAAGATCCTTTCCCTGCGATTTTTCTCAATGAACTGCAGAAAAATGAAGCTTGGAGCTGCTAGATTAAGCACATGAAAGTCTGGAAACCTAAAGGATGATTGAAATCTCTCGGTCACAGCACAGTCCAAGGTCTCAAAAACCATCTCATCTCATCACTCCTAAGAGAATGTTCACTTCTTGAAGTTTAAAATAATGAGCTAAAACTTGCGCTCTGAGCACTAATCAGAGAGTCAACGAAAATGAACAACCCCATATCATCTTAGCTGGGAGAAAAATCTTAAATCTCCATAATGGGAAGTAAACAGTAATGGGTGTTCTGTTTTCAAAGAAAGGAACCATTTTTCCGAAAGAGAAGCTCAAAACCAGCCAAAGAGCCCCATATACAAAGAAAGGAAGGAAGTTTTGTATACCAGCGACGTCTTGGCCTTCGTAAATGCCACGATGAACAGTGCCGAAAGTGCCGCGAGCGATGACGCTCTTGATTACGAGCTTGGACGGGTCAATCTCCCACTCCTGTCTGGTCGCGGCGCGACTACCGCCGCTGCCGTTCGCGGGCCTCGTCGCCAACGCATCGTTTTCTTGCTTGCCGTCGCTGTTGGCGCTGTTGGTATCGGCGTTCTTGTTCTTCTCCATTGTCCATGCTCTGCTCAGATGCCTCTGGAGTTGCTCGTCCAGGCTCTTCAGATCTATCTGATCTGCTCTCACGTACCCTCCTCCGCTCTCTCCCTTCTCCTTCATCTTCGCCCCTCCGCAACCCTTCTCTCTCCCTCTCTGGTAATGTCGAAGAGGAGAGACAGAGCAGAGTTTTAATGCAGATGGGCGTGTGGGGAGTGTGACGCTTGCGCGTGCCTCTCTCGCTGTGTTGGTGTGTGTGCAATTGTTTTGCGTACTGCTGATACTGCAACAGATGGTTGATGATGACGACGACGGTTATTACTATAATTATGAGGATGAAGATTGGGTTTTCCAAGTACTCCCTCTCTTTTACTCCTGCTGCTGCAGCTACATCTGCAACACAGGCGCGCGCGCACACGCTCTTTCTCTTATTATCTCTCTCTATCTTCTCCATCTCTATCATCCATGTGGGCACATGGATTTTGCCTGAACAAGACGTGTGTTTCTGACCCACCTCTCTCTCTCTCTCTCTCTCTCGTGCTTCTTGTTAGCTTCCGAGAGGATCACGGTCAATGTACCTTTTCATATTTTTTCTCGAACTGTTCATATATTTTGTTCTGTAGGAGAAGCCAATCCCTTTCAGACATGGGGGTGTGTCCTTTCCTGCCGTCGATGGCACCGGCAACCGTTGAAAGCAGGGGGGGTTGCGAAAGGTCGTTGGATTTATTACGCCTTTTTCATAAAGCGAAAATGTTAAACAAAAGTTAATATAGAAAGTTTCGCATATTTGCTAAATGTACTATTCGAGCTATATTAGTCTTAAACATGACCTCAAAAGGTTTTATCTCGGTGATCGTCCGGATCTTGAGATAATCAGAATGTAAAACAACTAGATAATATTCACTCTCTCGGGAAAAGATAAATATATGGAGAGAATTAGAGATGCGAGTCATATAAGTACCAACACATTAAAATAAAGAGCGCATCAGTAAATTCTGTCTCACATGATAAGGACAGGTTATGGAATCGCCGTAGCTAATAAGTTACAGACTAAGGTTGTCCCACCCTCGGAAGTAAGTATCGTGACTACCGCTGATATTGAATATTTTTTTACTTCATTTACCAAGATCAGTATACACCAAATCAGTACACTGAATGATGTGGTTTACTGCGAATGGATACGTAATCTAGATTTAGTAGACATATCATATATCTTTAAATTGTTGGAGATAGGTTTAGTGGCTTCACGCAATGCTCGGTGGCAATTTTTCAAGTGATATTCTGTACTAGTTACTGTTTTTTTTTTCTGGGAAATAGTTACCAGTAAGTTGAAACTCTCACTAGACAAGTGAGAGAGCTACTACTTTTTCTTTATAAGTAAACCCCTTTTTTTTTCTCATTTTGAAAAGATACTTATGGCGTCAAAAAAGATTTTTAGATTGAAAAATTACGGCCTAATTCCAAAAAAAAGCACAAACTTTAAGTTAAGGGACAATTCTGGCCCAAACTTTTTTTGTCCCGTAAAAAAGCACCAATTTTAGGTTGAGTGACAATTCTGGCCCAAACTCTTTTTCATCTCGTAAAACAGTACCAACTTTCACTTAAATTTCAAATCTGGCCCCCATTAACTTAGAACTATTGATTATCTAACTTGACTAGTTCACCTTAACAATAAATTCACGTGGCTAGTTAACTGGATTTAAAGCACTATGCATTGTTTTATTCTCCGAGCCACAACTTGAAGAATAATGGTGAAACTGTTTGTCTCATTTACTTCTCCGATAAATCTAAAATATTTCCAGATTGAATCTCTCCGAAGAAACTGTAGACCATCGATTGTGCCATGGACGAGATCCACCAAGCTCACCACCATAACTTTTTTTCTCAAACAAGGGTGACTTCAAATAGAAAGTCAATGAGGGGGCAGATTTGGGATTAGGATGAAAATTGGTGATTTTTTATGAGACAAAAAAAATTAGGGCTATAATTGTCACTTGATCTAAAGTTAGTGCTTTTTTTATGAGATAAAAAAAGTTCGGATCAAAATTGTCACGGGACATAAAATTTGTGCTTTTTTTTTATAAATTAACCCGAGAAATTACTGTGGTGTAAACAATTACATACCTTCCTAACATGAAAAGTAACATTCATCATGACTAATATATGGAATGCGAAGTATCAGAAGTGAGTGGAGTCTTCACGCCTCACAGTAAATTTCATTGGAAACAGATCCAACTCATGTAATTCCTGAAAGATGGTCTCATCACGTCACCGATCCAGGCTCCATGTGATCATTCATATCAAGCAAGACATGCTACTATTTAGGTGGGTCTATGCTGGCCCTTCTCTTTCTCTCTGTCCCTCTCTCTCTCTCTCTCTCTCTCTCTCTCTCTCTCTCTCTCTCTCACAGTGATCACAAAATCTTGGAAAAGCTACGTAGGGTTTGGATCTTGTCCAGTAATGTCTTCGAGAGCAAATGAGGAGGATGAGCACAACATGTGAACTGCACTATCTTCGGCAGTTTGTGCAGCTCAGTATGAAAAACCCCCGTTATATTGGACTCGTTTCTTTCGAGACTTTCAACGGTACTGTTACGAAGTATCGTGCAACTCAGTATGAAATGCCATCATATAGGAAATATATTTTGTCTCACGACTTGACGTGGTAACCAAGTTTGAAGCGTTCGTAAAACCACAGAATTACACGATACGGTTTTTTACTACAGAAAATCTTGTTATGCCGACGTTGGCTTTGGTGGGACTGAAAGCAAAAGGAGAATATCATGAGTTTGGAAACCCTAAATTTAGCAAGTGAGCTCAACTGGGGAAGAGCCAACTCCTGGACACGAACTTTTGTTTATGCGATGGCTAATGATTTTCCAACCATTTTTCAATGCATGAAACCCGACCGAATCATGCTTGCCACAACTAATGGCCGGGCCATCATCAGAAGCTTCAACCTCATAATTCAATTTCAAAAAGAGAAATTGGAGTGAATAATAGAACCGGGGGTATTCTATAGGACATAGTATTCGACTAATATAAGTTCTGCGTGCATGATATGTTTTCCTGGTGATATTGCTCTAGTTTGTCTTCAATCTTATGGTGAATACATTCACAGTCCAAACGAAAATACCACCTTAGAGAACCAGTCCAATTTGCAAAAGTCGACATGCCATTTCACATGTAACTGGCGTTGCTTCCATAAACAATCAAAACAAGTAGTGTACATGTAATAGTTATTTCGCCAACCCTAGAGACAATAGAAAATCCGGGTTTTTAATTTAGTATGAATTCTTGCGAGCCAAACTTGTGAAAAGCAATTTCATGGCATCCTAATCAGCCGCACTGCCATCCATCCGTTGCTCTAGTTTTTGTGTGTGTTGAGGGATCAAATAATACCAAAAAGGGCTCATCTCATCTTCTGGATTCGACCCCACAATAGACAGATGATTTTATTTCTTTTCAATGAGGCGATGGCAAAGAGTCTCAAATGCTTGGCTTTGCTAATTTGGGGATGTTCCTTGATTCGATTGCATTGGTAATTGCACAAGTACAATACGAAAGGAACGTGCAAGAACTCTAGCAACAAGAAAGGAGAAAAAGAGATGGTATCATTTGGGGAAGGTTGGAGCTGGGAAAATCAAAGAAACAATAGGGATAAATCGACCTTTCAATACGGGCAATGAATGTGGAAGCTTTATTCCCTCTCTATATCTTAATGGGTAGTGCTTGATTTAATTTATGATCCGCACTAAATTTGAGGGCAAGAAAGGTGAAGAGCCAAATGCAATGACCAAAATGGAGCAAGTTGGATGGTGTCAAGAGCACCCTTTTGCTCAAAATTTAAGAAACAACCAGAACAGATGCTCCAACAAATGGTGTTCTTTCCTTAGAAGATGGGGGTGCTATCTTCATCAGTATGCAATGTGTAGATTTGGCCTTAATCCACACAAGACACAGATGACCAACTAGGGTTGCTGCTCAAAACCGGTGCCGATGCATGTGAAGGAAAAGCCTGCACTTTTTGACTTGAAATGAGGCATCAAAAGAAGAGGGGGTCACGGGACAGTGAATCTCCCCGTAAGCCTAGTGTTCTAGTGTGTGGTCGTATCGCCATGGCATTACATGGAAAGAGACCCCACGAGCTATCCATGTGAACTGATCCGATTAAGCTGGGAGGACCAAAGATACGTGCAAGACCGGAGAAAAGAAGACGGCATTGTGAAACAAAGCTCACGGGAAGGTAGATCATTCCAGTTTGAAATTGTTGCAACTTGCTTGCATGAAGCTGGAACCACTAGTAATTGCCGGTCGACCATGCGGTAGTGATCTCGTTCGTGAGCCTTTTATTGTACACCGCCGTCCGTCACATTATGGGAGCTGGCCGTACGTCTGGTCTACAATTATTGCAAAATAATAGTTCCTCCGCATATTAATCATGATATGAGATTGCAAGCTTACACCAAAGAAAATTTGAATCCCCACCTCATTAGCAATTGAATGACTGGAGAGCTAACATTTATCAAGAACAAGTGGAGGATTAAGGACCCATTTGGTTCGACTTTAGGAGAATGCCTTTTGCAAAATACAAAGGCCTTTGGGCTAAAGGGATTTTTCGAAATGCAAGTAGTGTTTGGTAAGTATATTTTAAAATTACATTTGAAAGCAACTTTAATTTAAATACCGTTTGGTAAAAACTATATTTTGTAAAGAGCTTTTGCTAATATTTAAAAAAAAAAAAAGCTTGAGGTGGAGCTCAACCAACATCGCCAGCCATCCGCCGATTGCCAAATTTGGTTGCCAGCTAGCCTCACCTAACCTCAGGCGGCGTCACCTGGGTCGCGCAACCTTAGCAATTGTCGCCTGAGGTCGAGCAACCCAGGCGACAATCGTTGGGGTCGCGTGACCCCTAGGCAACGGTCGCCGTGGTTGCACTAGCCCTTAGGCGGCAGTTGCTAGCCGCCAAACCTATTGCTTGGAAAAGATGAGTAGTGCCATGAATAGAGTGCCATGAAGAGTATACTTGCATTCCAAAAATGTAACTTGTCAAAGTACTTCCGAACCTGTCTTGGGTTAATGGCCTTTAAAGTCCTTTGGAAATGCAATTGCATTTTCTTAAAGTGCTCCAAAAAAATTGCTAAACGCATTTGCATTTGGCCAAATGACTTTAGAACCCCAATGTTTATTTCAAATGCTGAACCAAACGGGATCTAAGTCATTGAGCCCCCCGTAAGCAAAACACGAATGTGTGAATCTTTGGAAGGGGCTGGTCTTGGCTTAGGTCCAATCGAACTGGGCTAGAAATTTAAAGCAAAAAGCCCTTATTCAGCCTATCCAAAACAGTGTATAAGCCCATTTGTTTTGGGCAGGCCCATGGGCCGGTCTGGCATCAAATATATCCTAAAAAACAAATAGACCGTGAGACAACTTACGGGTACTTCGTACATTGCATAGACTAGGGAAGGCGACCGGCGGTAGCGATCCCTCTAATCTTACAAATTGCTTTTTTGGACGACTAACCGATATTTTATAAGCCCGCATTCTACTTCTTGGGATAAATTGACGTCATGAGTTGGGTAGCTATATGGTCCACGTAATACTGGGCTCACCCAAATGCATTAAGAAAAGGGCTAATGTAGGCAAGTGCTCTTTTTGTTTTTTATTTAGAAAATGACATAAAGGGTCAATGATTGACCCAAATGTATAATGTCGTCCATGAACTTTTAATTTATTCAATGCGGTCCCTTTACTTGCTCAAATAACAAATCAGACGTTATTTGATGACATAGATTATTACATGCCGAGTTGGATTTTTAAAAATGATGAACCAAGATGTCCATCTTTTATCCATCTACTTTCGAAAAGGGAAAAAAATATCAGGGTGTTAACATATCCATAATTATTTGATAACGTGAATTATTATATCTTGACTTGAGATTTATATCTTATCTAGATAATCCGCATCTGGAATTTTCTCGATCAGGTTCTATCTGCGGGACAATGTTCTTTCTCCCTTTTCATCACCTAATTTTCCTGCCCAAAGTTGGTTATCACTGACTTGGGGCCGGTTGGATTGAATCTCTGATGCCAGCTGGAATCAGAGTTTAAAACGTGCTTATTTAGCCATTTAAACTTGATGAATTAGAAGCAACATCGGTAGATTTTGTTAACTTGAATTAATGGAAGGAGGATTTTGAACATTTTCTTATATATGGCCCTGTTTGGTTCAGCTTTCTGGATGGGTTTTCAACCTCCAAAGCCCCTTGGGATAATGTTAGGGCGTTTGGCAAACTATCCCAAAGGGTTTTCAAGTGAAAACTAGCATTGGGAAGGTTGAAAGTCCAAAGCTGATAAGGACTAACTTTAGGCTTTTAGCATTTGAGCAAATGCTACTAATTTTTTTCTTCCAAAACTATCATCGCTAATTCTTTAATTTTCGGTTTTGCCCCTCATTGTTACTATTCATCTTCTTTGCGCGAGGACGGCTGGTTAAAACCGACAAGACCAGATCGAGACGGCGAGAGGCTGGTGGGGGGTTGACTAGGTCACATGACCCCCGCGATGGCGATCGGGCTGCCATCGTCTAAAGTCACGCAACCCTAGCCGGGGGTCGTACGACCTTAGGCGATGCCCACCGGTGCCGGATTTGGCTCGTCGGTGGCTATAGCCCTTTCCCGGCTTCGGCGAAGGGTTTGCTTTTTTAAAATATAAAAAAAAAACTCAAAAGCCCCTTGCAAAAAAAAATGTGCCAAACGCTATATGTAGTTTTTACAAAGGATTTTTTACCAAATGCAATTTGCATTTCCCCAATGAGCTTTAAGTTAAAGGTATTTGCATTTTTCTAAGGCCCACTTGCAAAACCGAATCAAACGCACCCATATTCTAGGGACTAGATTAAACATTTAATAATAGTTCAATGATCGGATTGAACCAATTAAAAATTCAGGGGCAGACATTACACATTGGGTCAAATTTCAATGACTTTTCCCTTTTTCTTTCGTCATTTACACAGTCTAGCCCGCCCAGTTCATACGGGCCCGACCCGAAGGCCCGGGCCGACCCGCTTCTTGATCCACCGATATCCTGCGCATTAATCCCACCGGCACGCTACATAAACGAGAGGCCAGTATCACACCACTCAACGAGATTTTAACTTCCGCTGCGCTCGGCAATGGTGGTCGTGTCATCCACGGCCGCTCTCTCCCATCACAACGCACTCCTCTGCAAACCCATCTCGCCATCCCTCCTCTTCCTCCGCCGTATCCGCGCGAGCCCGCGATGCCCGAGCGGGGCCAGAGCGGTTGGCCCACATGGGTCCCCGCCGATCAAGTCCTACATGGAGGACCAGAGCTCCCTCGCCGGCTTCGCCAACAAGGTCATCGGTTCTTTGCCCGTCGTCGGGCTCGTGGCGAGGATCTTCAGCGACGAAGGCGGGGTCGGCGGGGACATCATCGATTTCGCGGAGTTCAGGAGGCGGGTCGGGAAGAAGTCCGCCGTTAGCGATTCCCGTGCTTTCTACGAGTTTCAAGATCGTCGCGGCCGGGTAAGCTGGATTGTGTTCCTCTTGGAGTTTGGTGGCTTATTCTTTAAGCTCGCAGTGTTGTTGTTTTTCCGGGGTAGGATGTAGCGGGTAACCGTTTGAATTGATGATGATTCGGCTGTGTATGTAATGTGTATGGATTGAGATATTATGTGCTGAGTGCAATGTTTCGAAATGAAAGCTAACTAGGTTTTCGTTGAACACGCGCATATGTTGTTCGGAGTCTTTTACTGGTAATAGAATGTCATGCTGGTTTTGTAGATGTGCTGTTGAGATACCATCAGGCTACAACACGTACATGCAGCTCATTATATGGAAATTTCAGTTGTTGGACTAACTCTTTGAACAATTGTTGTATCTTAACACGCTCATGAACGGGTGAAGGCTATCATGTGAAAGTTGGTAGAGTGATGGAAGTCTGAAACATTAAAGTTGCGAACTCGATTCAGGTGGGTGATGGAAAGTGTGAATAGTCTTACCTGTGAACAAGGTAGAAAGCAAAGGGAATGTGACTAACGAGTAACTGATTACATTACTTCCCCATGCTGACACGGTCTTAAAGTTGTGCTCATATTTGGACTTTTGGTGTTCTTTCTGTTTGTGTCATGGTATTTCATAATAAGTTGGGTATGATGGTATTGAGCCTAAGCTGGGGCTTGTTGGGTAGGCAGGGGATCCCTTGTATGTTCTGCTTTGCTGTTGGTTAGCAGCTGTTGGAGCTGGTCTTCTCAAATCTGAGGATATTTTAGGAGGTGTAGCCAGGCTGCGGCTTTCAAATGATATCGAATTTGAAGAACAGAACTTCATCGCCTTGATGAATGAGGCGAGGGAGGTGGGTTTTCTCAATTAGATCATTTCTTTATGAGACTGCTGTCAGCTGTTGGATTATGGTTCTACATCCTAAAAGGGCAGATGCACTGATAAAGAAAAAGCACACCTTGTTTAATTTGGTGGGAAATAAAATTTACTTCTTTTGACTGTTGGCACAGATTGGAGATATGGTAAAGATTTCATTCTTGGCATGATTACTGCCATTGTTGTGGTTCTAGTAAATCATACCATGTACTTGAAACTGTGCTAACCGATCACTATAGCTATTGCTCCATTGAATCACATTCTAGTTCTCTTCTCTGTTAACTTTCTGCAGCCAAGACAGTATTGAGTGAGCTGAAATTGTTTGAATCTTTCCATTCGTTCAGAGTCTTTTGCTGGAATTTATAGTGAAGGATTTCTGTTTGTCTGACCACTTTTTTTTGGTCGTGTTTGTCTGACCACTTGATGTACTACATGTGCTTTGGTGCTCCAACCGTCTTATTGTTTGTTCTTTCTGTTGACATATTTGATACGAGGAGGCTTGGTGTTTCACCTTTCTCTGGGCTTCTTTTGTTTTGATTATGCACGTC
Source organism: Syzygium jambos (assembly GCA_031216235.1). NCBI lineage: Eukaryota > Viridiplantae > Streptophyta > Magnoliopsida > Myrtales > Myrtaceae > Syzygium > Syzygium jambos. The sequence continues at coordinate 20,185,533 of CM062228.1, forward strand.
ATTGCTTATAAGTTTATTCATTCTGCAGAGAAGAGCAAAGTTAAACGCGTCAACCCCAAGCATTCCCATGGAGGTTCGCGTGGAGAAGGCGCTGGAGGCGATTTATGTCTGTTGCTTCGGTAAGGATCCTATTGAGGAGGAAGATGAGCAACTCCTGCAAACCATGCTCGCTGTCGTTTTCCCATTGGTCAAGCAGTCTCAGATACAGACGATGATCAGTGACTTGGCTAAAAAGGTAGCCGAAGGAGGCAATGAAGTTACATTTCTGGAGGCAAAGCCCTTACCTAAAGAGGCCGCAGAGCTCCAAATGAAGGACCTCCAGTTTCTCAGACAAAACAGCGACACTTGAGAATGCAATGTGCTGCTGAGCAGATATTGAGAGGATTGTGATTTGGAGTCTTTGATGCGTTGCAATTAGCGACTACGTGCTGTCACAGGAAGAAACCGGCGATGTCTATCTGTTCGATGTTCACTCATCAATCGAGGCAAACTAAAGTGTGCATAGGAGAGCGAAATCTTGATTAGAGTTTGTTCCTTATCGCCTTTTCTTCTCCTTGTCACTCTGAGTGCTTGTAGATTAAAGTTAAAGGAAAACTAGGGGCGAGGCAACCTTCATGTTACTGATTAACCATAACATCCTCATACGGTAGCTGTTGCGACACCTCTAGTCAACGTGTCTTGTTGCGCGTGTACATGTATGCTCCCGCACTGATCGGTCGTGGATTGGCAAATGACAATGGTCGAGCCTCGAGCACTATGGAAATCGTCAAGCTTTATCTCCGAGAGCAACGCTATGGTGCTTACAAGGAGAGGAAGATATATCACTGTATATTAGGGAGAGCATTTTCAAGTAAAAAACGGATTCCACTTGAAATTTGGAACCTACCAGTCACCTGTAGGAACTAGTTTTACATTTTTAAAACTTGCAACTTACGATGCGTACCCTGGGTAGGTTTTAGGGTCTAATTGAAATAACAAAAATGAAAATCTCTCAATTGTTAATAGAAACAATCCATAAAAAATGAATCTGTAAAATAAAATAAACAAAAAAAACTTTAAAACACGTAATATAAAACCTCAATTATAGAACTTCAGTCCCTAATCATCTACAGCCCTTGCATGTAATTGGAGTCATCTCCTCACATCTCTCCACCTCCTTTGATGTGTTATTTTGATACATTAAATTCACACATACATAAAAATAACTAAATATAATTAGAAGGCATTCATAAAATTAAAGCAAGTGAGAGACTAAAATCTAGATTATCGCCTACATATTAACAAGTGACAACATAAGCTTCACCAATCTCCAGTGAAGATCAAGCACAAGCTCCCTAGATTCCAATATGTTTTAATGGGCATAAAATTTTCCTTGAGTATATTGAATGCAATGTGGAATTTTGTGATAGTATGGTACTTGTCATTATATGTTTTGACCAATAACTTATTGTAAGGTGATTTATCTCAGTTTACAACGATATAGAATGATATGAATTACAACAAGACACCAATGTTATATGTTTGTTTTCAGGAAATGAAACTAGAATAGATCTAATGGTCTCGGAAAGTTAATGAGATATCCCATTTTGTTGCTGCTCTGTGTAGCCACCGATATATGAAAACCTTTTATATTAAATCTTGAGAAAAGTGTTGAAAATATCTTAAACTTTTTGCATTTGTGCCTATTTAATACTAAACCTTTTTTTGGTGCCAATTGAGTCATAAATCTTTTGTTTTTGTACCAATTCACTCCTTTCGACTCATTTTGGTTGGATTTTGTTGACGTGGACGCCGGCCAGTCACTAGTGTTGACGTGGATAAACTTTAATAATATTTTAATATTTTTTTGATTTTTGATTTCTTTTTTCCTTTTCTTTTTTTTTCCTCCTCCCTCTTCCTCCAGCCGGTTATCGGATTGACGACCGGCCAGAGGCTAGAGGACAGCGAGGTCTGGCGAGCCGCGTGGCGGCCTCTGGTGAGGTCGAGCCTTGCTCGGCCCTCGTGGCCTTTGGTGAGGGTCGGGTGAGCCTCATCTAGCCACCGGCAAGGCTCGACCTTGCAAGATTTGGCGAGGCCCGACCTCATCGGATTTGGTGAGGTTGAGTCTCGCCCAGCCATGGCGAGGGCCGCCAAGCATCACCAGCCTAGCGTGAGGCAGCCTTCACGGCCATCCAGTGAGGAGGTTGGTGACTAGCTGGACGAAGAGGGAGGAGGAAAAAATAAAGATAAAGAAAAAAACTAAGTATAAATTCAAAAAATATTAAAATATTATTAAAAGTTGTCCATGTCAGCGCTGACGATCAATGTCCATGTCAGCAAAATTCCGCCAAAATTAGCTGAAATGATTGAATTGACACAAAAACAAAAGGATTATGACTCAATTGATACGAAAAAAAAGATTTAGGACTCAGTTGGCACTAATGTAAAAAGTTTAGGACTTTTTTGATACTTTTCCCATTAAATCTTAGTCTAACCCCTCTGATAGAACTTTATAAGCGACTATTAATAGAGAATTAGATGTCTCCCTAAGAGCAACCCCCATTTCAAATTACATACGACTTCACGCACATTGATCCTTATTGATTGTAGGAAAGATTAGTATAAATCCATCTATGGATAAGCATGTCTAAGTTCTTACGAGTAAAAAGCAAAAGGCTTCCTTTTAGGGATTTCTCAATTCTCCCCGAGTCGGTTTGCTCGAAACTAAGAACCAAATCGAAAATCGTCGGCTCCTAAAAAATGGAATGGAGAACTGAAACGGGGTGCATTGGGTTCGTGGTTCTATCGCGAAACCATGCCCATCCCTACTCTTCATGCATTAGATTGAATTGGGCAAAGGCGGGGGGCTTAAGATGAGTTGGCCCTTGTACATGCCCTTAAATTTTGTTGCCCCATCTAATCCGTGATCATATCAAATTCTTGGTTTACTTTGAAGTTAAAAAGACGGAGAGCGACTACAGTGCACAGCAACTATAAAAGCCAAACGAAGCTCAGTAAAGAGTACGCCTTTATCAAAAGCTAAATCGGCCAAAGCCCTCGACTTTGGAGATCGGAATCGTAGGAGGAGCATGTCGTCGTCGACGACGGTCACGCAGCGTGATCAGGGGATGGTGGAGCGGGAAGTCGGCAGGATCTACTCTCTCTTCGCTGAACTCCCTCCCGCTGCTCAGTCCTTCTCGTCCGTACCACCTCTCTCTCTGTCTCTGCGCGCGTGTCTGAGCTGCTGAGGGCTCGATTCGATTTCTGCAGTTTTGTTTTTGTTTCCTTTCTCCTCATCTCTTTGCCGTTGTGGCTGACCGCTTCTGCGATTTCGAAGGCTGGAGATTCACCGGGATAGCCACGTCGAGTACCTGACCCAGGGCCTCCGTCGACTCGCGCCCTCCTTCGGCGCCTTGGATGCCAGGTAACCCCCGCCGGTCCCGCTTTGCCTGCCGTGTCGAGGGACCGGAGTCGTCGGAGCTTGTGCCTGGTAGTTTGATTGGGAGGGTCGGCCCTTAATGTTTTGAATTTCGGCATTTGGCTGTCATGATTGCTGTCTCCTGGTTGGAGTGGCTCCTTCTTGCTTCGGCTTGCCGGACGTCGTGGAAGGAAGGAGCCCTTTCTTGTTGAGTTGGATATGCTTGTGTTTAGTTCTTGTTGGGTTATAATTTCGATGCCAATTGCTAGCTCTGAACTGATGTTTTGATTTCTTATTAATGGAATGCTTTGCAGTCGCCCGTGGCTCTGTTACTGGATCATACATTCTCTTGCTTTGCTGGGAGAACCTCTTGATGCGGAACTCGAAGATAGTGTCATCGACTTCCTTAGTCGCTGTCAGGTACCGATGGCCTTGATATTATCGGAGCATTGCTTCATGCCGGTCATTTCTATGGTCGTATTTCCGGTAGAATTGACTGCAGTGTGTCTTCCCTGCCGATTCGAAGGGCTAACCTCCTCGGGACCCTTATGAGCGAATCTGAAGTTGGATGACTACTTTTGGATTACATTTTGCTCATTTCCTCTGTTATCCATGCTCAATTATTTCTTCTCTTGGTAATGCCTTGACTTTATCTTATCGTCGCATTGATGGTTTTGCCCTTTTTTGGCCTGTAGGACCCAAGTGGTGGATATGGGGGTGGACCTGGGCAGGTACTTATTACTCTCCTAATGTTTAAGGATGGAATGTTGCGAGATATTTTGAATGCTAAAAAAATTTCTGTCTTGATTTCTACTGCTTTGACCATATTTGGTTTACACAAGTAAAACTTGTTCTTCTCCTGATTGGCTCGTTCTCTTGACTCACCTTCAATGGACGAACCTTGTGGAGGAACACTTAGGTTTTGGGGCATTGGGTTCTCACCAATGTTTGATAGAGAAATCGTAAGGTTCTTTGGTGGATATTTCAATGAAAATTCTCCATCTTTTCTTGTACTCATCGGGAAAGATATGGAGGTCACCTACGTGACATTCATGCAGATGAATGGTGTTAGGTTGGGCCATAATATATGTTGTCAATTAATCATTATGACAGGGCATAAAAAGATTCTAATATCATGTTGTTCTTCTTTCTTTTAATATGTACTTGGTTAGCCCCTTTTGCAGTTTTAGAGGTACAAGATGTATTATACTTTTGCCTAAAAATGTCTTCCTATTCTTTTAGAATATTTAGAGGTTAGCTAGCTCAGATCTGAATGTAGTTCAGCTGTGCAGAAGTTTGGTGTTTTCCTTTCTTTGGTTTATCTGTCAAGTTGCCTGGTCTCTTGCTGGTGGTTTTCAGCCTATAAACATTTTTTTCTCAGCTGCCTCACCTTGCAACAACCTATGCTGCGGTCAATTCACTTATTACCTTGGGTGGATCCAGATCTTTGTCTTCAATTAATAGGTGGTCAATTAAACTTATGAACAGTTTGAAGTTCCATGCTCTTTTTCCTATATGGGTTTAATATGGTATAAGAATTCTTTCTCAGAGATAAAGTGTACAATTTTTTGAGGCAAATGAAACAATCAAGTGGAGGCTTCAGGTATGAAATCAATCCAGATGTTTAATTTACAATTGAAGTCATGTCCATCCAAATGAACTGCATCATCTAAATGTTTAAGCAATACTTGGTCAGTCTCTTCATTTTCTCCAAAATGTTGACAAATCTTTGACATTTAACGGCAAGTCCTGCGGGAGCATGCACGAGAGTGAGAGAGAGAGAGTAGGAGGAGGAGGAGGAGGAAGGGCGGGGGGAGGTGTGAAGGGGGTGGGGAGGGAGGGAGTGATGATGAGCAATCGGCAATATCTGCCAGTTGTGTGTTCGACCACTAATTTTTTGAGCAATTACACTTTGATCCACTTCATTTAAGTGCTGGACAAGTAAGTCCTTCATGTGTCCTCTTTTTAGTGGCATAACCATGGAGCTTTAACTGTGGTGTCATGGTAACCTTTCCGGCACAGTAAAGAATTATTTTGCTTACCTTGATAAATTACCATTCAACTATCTGTTTTGTTCCCTTTTTGTAGAATGCAGTGTAAGATTCCAAAACTTTTACTAATTTGGTTTAATTGGACTTGTTGTTTCCAAGGATGCATGATGGAGGAGAAATTGATGTTCGGGCTTGCTACACTGCTATCTCTGTTAGTTTATGCCCCTCCCTCCCTCCTTCCCTCCCTCTCACTCACACACACCCGCACACGCACACGCGCGCACACACACACACACAATCACACATGAATGATTCACAGGACAGACATATGATTCGCATAGTTGATTTTGTTAACATAATATAACTTCATTTCGAATTATTTAGTGGCTCAATCATGACTTCAATCTACTTATATTAGCACTCAATTTCTGGAAACTGTCGCATGACCTGCTGTGAGGTTGGAGATACCTTAGCTATGTGGTTCTGATGCTTTGTGAGTCAACTAACATATCATCTTATAAGCATTTGTACTACGTAGTAATCATTGTTAGGCCTACGTTTCTTGCTTATTGCGATAATTTATCTGTCCATATAGATTTTTTTGGATGAAAATATACTCCACTCAAAATAAATGGTTGTCTGCTTTCAACCATCCCTGGATTCTCTTTTGCAGGAATGCTGGCTCTAGGACCGGCTATGCTTTAATATCTATATCTCTCGTAATCCTTGTGCCCTTCGGCCTTAAACAAATGAGATAAATGCTCTGCTACAAAAGATTTTGGCTTTGTCCTGGTATCTGTACTGTGTAGCGCTGGATCTGTAGAAATGAGGAACCTTCTAGTATCTTTTGTGATATCAAATCACATTATGAGCTTATCTGCATTCCTGAGATGTCTTACTCATGTGTAATGCTTTTTACTGAAGAGGGTACTTGATTTAAGGAATCTTGTCTTCCTTATGTTCTCACCTTTTGGCTACTGGTTAGAGCTCAAGTTAGAATTCCTTCAATCCCTTAGAAAGTGATTGATCTATGTAACTATTTGCCACTCAAAAGAATATTCTTATCCCGGGATGATTACTTCATTGTTTTCATGTTGTCAGATTAATCTCTGAATGACGCTGAAATTCCTGCTTGGCTAGGTTGCAAGCAGCCTAAACATTTTGGATGATGGGCTGGCTGAAAATGTTGGAGATTTCATATTGAGGTCTGTTAAAATTGGTTTGACACAGAATCAATAGTGCCTTTTGAATTGCATTATCAGTGCTCTGGTCTCTTTCTTGACAGTCTGTCTCCTTTGATGGCCTATTGACTCAAAAGTTGATACACGTCAATTTCATGTATTACCATTATGCTTTGTGCCGTGTTTTTTTAATGTGACGCTTTGTGAGATCCGTTACATGGTGTTAATATGTTTACTGTTTACAATAAGCATACATGATACTAGAAGTGGAAATGACGTCATAGTCTTTGAAGCAAAAGGATTAGAAAAACGAAGAAGAAAAGATCAAATTTTTGGCCCTATGGCTACTATGGCTTTGTGCAATACCCATTTGCTGTTTATTGGAGACACATTTGGGGCACAGTTTTATTAATATGCTGAGGTTCTTTCATAGGTGGATCTGTTTTCTTTCTCGAAATTGTGTTGTTTGTCAATGACTTTTGGGCAGGTCAAGTTGTGACTTCAACCTTAAGATGCTAATTACTGGTGGGTCGCCGATCTAGATGCAGTAAATAGACCTTTTTATGATCAAAATGTATTATACCTATCGCTATCCAGCCTGGCACAAAATCCAGTTATAAAATGTTAGGTTCATACTTTGATGCACCTGAACCAGCTGACTTTTCTTACTGGGCAATGGCAATGTAGAAAATCTTACCTTATGTGGCTTAGGGAAGTTAGACTATGATACTGCCTTAGGAAGCATCTTATTCATTATTGATTATTTTATTTGCTGAAAGCTCTACTCTTGGGCTCTATACAGTTGTCAGACTTATGAGGGTGGCATCGCGGGAGAACCTGGTTCTGAAGCTCATGGTGGGTATGTTTCATCAAAGTGCTTAGAAGTGGTGTGTGTTGCCTAATGTCAGGAATAAGCCATTTGGATGGCCATGAAGTTGTTTTCCGTTCTTTGTTCTTCCTCCATATTATCATGGCTATGTCTTTGTCTTATCATGAAATTTTCTTAGTATTTCTGTTTTGGGTTTGACAGAACTACATTTTGTGGGTTGGCTACGATGATTTTAATCAATGAGGCTGATCGGTTGGACTTATCTAGATTAATTGTAAGTCACAACGCTATCCGTACTTGCCTCTCTTTCGACTGTTGTGTCTGCCATTTGTATCTGGCTAATTGCTACTTCTATATACATTAAGAACTTGTTGTGTCTATCATCTTGATAGTTTTATGAGAGTCTACAATCAGCATTTCTTTGTCTGCTCTGCTTCTTTTCAGTTGTCTGTTGTTTTATTTGAAGTGCATTTCAGCTGTACTTTGTTCTGTCAGGATTGGGTGGTGTATCGCCAAGGAGTAGAATGTGGCTTTCAAGGGAGAGCCAATAAATTGGTTGATGGTTGCTATTCCTTTTGGCAGGTAATTTCTGTTTTGACAGTTTTGGTTCCAGATGGTTGATTGCAGTATTAACAAGAGGAACTTTTAGGGTGGTGCTTGTGCATTGCTCCAAAAATTGTGTCCATTTGGTCTATCAGAAGGAGGAGGAGATGAATCGACAGATTCGATAGATTCTTCTCTATCTGCTGCATCCAATCTGTCTGAACAGGAAATCAATCTGGAGAGTGCTTCTCCTCAAGTTGATGGGACCTGCCAGTTTGAACAGGGAGGTATGTCTTATAAAGAAAATGTAGTCCTCTGTTTCTGCTTCCCTTTGCATTGCAAAAATGAACTTTCTTGCGTGCTTATAGATCCCTATATGTTTGTGATAAAAAATATCCGCTCTCTGCATTCATTATGGATATCACTCATGTCGTGTGGGATTTGAACCTAAATTAATTTGTGAAATTGTCATGTCTTTTTCATTATTACATGTGAAGTTGCTTCTTTACAGGACCTCAGAGTGCTTCCTGTTTCGTAAACCTTGGCAATGCCAGTTATAATTTTGTCGAAAGACGTGCAGAGGCGGGATCTCTCTTCAACAGCTTAGCCTTGCAGCAATACGTTCTTCTATGCTCTCAGGTAATTGTGCATAGTTTGTAAAAGAAGTTTTGTGAATTTATAATTGAAGGTCATCGACAACTCCTGTGTGCGAAATCCAATATTCAGTAGAAATGAATTCCCATGCATCTACCACCTGTTTGCATTTAGTAGAGTTTAAGTTGCTGTGTGGTGATTTATAATGTTAGTAGGGTTTCGTGATTTCAAATGTTAAGCAGAGTATCATCTGTATATAACGAGAGATTAGTTTCGAAGATACCAATTGACCTTTAAGACACTAAATTTTTGTGTCCTTAACGGTTTACTCATTGATCTCATCCTGATGTGCTGCTACCAATTGTGAGGATACGCAGTGTTGTGACCTTTCATGCTTTGGTGCAGTTGCCGGAGGGTGGATTCAGGGACAAACCCGGAAAGTCTCGAGACTTCTACCACACATGTTATTGTCTTAGTGGCCTCACGGTGTGTCAGTATAGCTGGTCAAAGAGTGCGGATTCAGCACCTTTGCCCTGGGCTGTTGTAGGTCCATACTCCAACCTTTTGGAGCCCATCCATCCTCTCCACAATGTCGTGTTGAGCAAGTATCACGAAGCAAATGAGTTTTTTGCAAGGTAGCAAGTGGATTTGTATACTTACAAAATCCGTAGTCGGAAACATATTCAGGTACTCTAGTAACTTATTAGTGGAGAAAATAAAAATTCTTGGTGATTCATGAGATAATGTAAGCTTTTAAGTTTACATTTTCAAGGCTTCTTGTTCTTGGCTTTCCTGTTTTTCTTCATGGTCATTGTCATCGTGGCAAGGATTGTGATGAATAAAGTTGCAAACAACAACGAACCAACAAGTTAAGTGGGAACCTCAGGGAGTAACCTTGATGTATTACATTCTATCCATACATTCTCATCTCCAGCCTCGGGATTTCGTTCAGCCAATCGTGACATGCGGGACAGGTTCGGGCGGACAGGTTCGGGCTATACCTTTGATCTCTTGTGAGTTGTGCCTGCAAGTCGAAGCCCAGTGATGTACTTCAGACGAAGAAAGTCGAACTGAATTGGAGACATCCTGTTCGATCGGAAGTTTGAAATGGTCTGATGAGAGTGTAATGATGGAAGAGCGCATGAGGATTCTCTATTGCATCTAAGCCCCAAGCGCTGGTAAATAAAATTGTTTTCGGTGGCTCCATCTAGTGTGGTGCGTCGGGAACCTGTAGGCTTTGCAAAGTTTAATTCTCTTTTTGGTGGAAAAAAATCGTTGGGCATAAGGATACTAAAAGTGTTAAAAGTTTCGTACGGTGCTCATTTTGATGCAAAAAGCTTTCGTCATATCATTTAGGTGTCACTTAAAAAAATAATCACTTAGCACTTCATTATATATTTTATTATGTCAATTTCAATTTGGGTTGTCGAAATTTTGACGTGGTAATATTTTATTAATTTTTCCGATTGACGTGGCTTGTTGGCGTGCCAAGTTAGCATATCTACTAATAAATGATGTCGTCTACATGTTTTGCTCCAAGCATAAATCCTAAATTGGACAATCAATTATTTTCTCAAATTCCTCAAATATAAACCCTAATTCTCAAAAGCAGTCTATTAGTAGAGAAATTATACCCATAGACACGAGAACTTGTAAATTCCTCGTTGAAAGGTCTAGCGGAGTAAATTGTCCATTTACAATAAATGTTGCAGTAACTCTAGCTCTCTTTCACCGCCATAGCTAAAATAGGGCACGATAGAACGTACACATGGATCTCACGAAGGAATTCTCTCTCGATGACTTTTGAAGTTTGAGGTGAAAATTTTTTGCACTAAAATAAGCACAGTACGAAACTTTTGATATTTATAATATTTTTATGCCAGCCAAACAAGTGCAATCAAGCCGGATCTTGAGTAACAAAAGGAAAGAGAGAATAAGCAAAAGCAAGAAGTTACTATACTTGGTCCCAAGAATCCTATCAAATCAATCACGACACATTGGTCGGTCCGAAAGAATAATTTCTAAACAGGATACATTATTGCCTAATTAGTCTCGTTAGGCGCTCGTTAATCAAACTCCATAAAAATTCGTGCGCTAAGACGTCGTATCCTGTCGTTCGCAGTCCGCACGTTGTTTGATTCCGGCGTCTACCATTCGGACGGTTTTTCTGGCTGTTACAGTTCATCAGACTGGTCGATTTTAGGATATGAACAGTCGTAACAAAGAGGCAACTCTCGCAAAAATTTTCTTTGATCGGCAACGCGATAGCTGTTGTCGTTTAGCTTTTGGAACCGCGGAGTAAAAGTACGTCTCCTCGTCCAGTCAATCCAAGAAACTGCCGAGAACTTCAAAATCAGTCTCCTCTGTCCCTCTGTCTCTGTCTCTGACTCTGTCTGGTGTCTCGTCATCGAACTCATCAATGATGAGACACGATCATCGTTGCTGAACTCGAACTCGAACTCAGTCGCAGAGAATGGAAGCGAGACCTCAACACCCACCACGAGCTGAGGACGACCCTCAACGCGCAGACCAAGAAATGGAAGAACAAGAAGAAGAAAAGCATCAAGTTTCTGCTGGGCCTCCGCCTTCTTCATCCCGCTCTGATCCCAGACCCACAACGCCGCCGGGCCCCGGAGGTGGCGAGCCGCCGTCTCCGATGCAGTCGCCGCTCCACCCGATCGATTCGGCCTCCGACTCGTCCCTCTCCTCGGACCTGAGCTCCATCAGCCGGTTATCCTCCCCGCGGGAAGACGGCCGCGGCAAGTCGCCCCCACCCGCCACTGCGGACCCGGATTCCCCGCCCCCGCCGCAGCCGCAGCCGCAGCCGCTTCCGGTGGTGGCGGCGGTTTCCGTGAGGCGGTCGGTGAGGGATGGCCCGGGTCCGCTGACCGTGGTGGATCTGGGTGCCGAGAGCGAGCAGGTCAAGCAAGAAAGCGGCGCCGAAGCCGAAGCCGGAGCCGGAGCCGGAGCCGGAGCCGGAGCCGGCGACGCCCCCGCTGGCGGCGGCGGAGGAGGAGGCGGGGGCGGTCGTGGGAGGGTAAGGCCGAACCTGTCGATACTGAGGAGGGCCAGGAGAGAGCGCACGGTGAGGAGGGCGCTGTTGGTGCTGAGGGTGTGTGGGTTTGTGTTGTGCTTGGTGTCTTTCTCTGTTATGGTGGCTGATAAGAACCAGGGTTGGGCTATTGATTCCTTCTACCGATACAGGGAGTTCAGGTTCGATCTCATTCCATCTAATAACTCTTCAAATTTTAAGTGCTCCATTTTCTCATTCTGTCAGTCTTCTTAGATTGAGGTTTCTGTGAATTTGCAACTCCCAGCTGAAAGCTGATGATCCTATGTGATTTGCTGATTCAGAAAGTAATTTCAGGTTTCTGATGGCATTCGTATGTGCTTTTATTCCTTCATTTGTTGTTCGGCTTTTAGGCTTGGTGAGATAAATTTTGGGTATTTGGAAAGATCACAAATGGTGATATCTTCTGGTAAATTCCTACATTATGCAGGTACATAGCAGCAGTGAATGGGATAGGATTTTTGTATTCAGGGCTGCAAGCTTGTGATGTTTCTTATTTCTCAGCCACCGGAAAGAGTGTCGCTCGGTTCCGTCTCCGGCATTACCTGGACTTTTTCCTGGATCAGGTGAACCTTCTATTCTTTCACCATCTTATTTTCCTGGAAAGTGCGTTTCTCGGTGGCCCATATTTTGTCATACATGATTTGGACGTGTGATTGATCATCATAGATGGGGTCTCCGATAAATTTTAGTTGGTAGAGATAAGAGTTGTGCTTGGGGGTTAAAATTTTCGTGTATCATTTGCTTTGGGTCCCCATTTGATCCAGTTCAACTAGGACTATTCTTTCTGACTTTTCCCACCTTTTTTGCTCGTTGGATGCTGCCTTTTGCTGGCCATTCTTTGTTCTCTCTTCTGTGTATATTGCACCTTGAGAAAGTTGATCTTTTCTAAAGTAAAACGAATAAGACTTTTGGCAGCGCGTGATCCGATGCCCATTTGCAAAGTGAATGGGGCGAAGTCAGCAGGTCATTGGACGAGTATGATTTTCTCTGGTTGGTGTAATCTGTCTTAGTTAAGAAGGAAAAAGTTAGATCCTGCCATTAGTGGTCCCAAGAAGAAAAGTAGTGCTTTGTTAGGAAAAGTGAAGTTCACTCTATACCTATTGTAGTTGAGAAAACCACAAACATATGCAGTAAACTCGTTGGTTTTCATCACACTCCTTTTTAAAATGGTTCAGTATAGATTTCATCGTTTCATAGACCTTGATTAAATTTGGTCCGTGAGATTGAATTTGCAAAAAAGGAAAAAAAGAAAATATTCTCCTATTTTGATAGGTGATGTTCTGTGCTGTGAATAAGGAAAAAGTTAGATCCTGCCATAGTGGTCCCAAGATGAAAAGCAGTGCCTTGTTGGGAAAAGTAGAGTTCACTCTATACCTGTTGTAGTTGAAGAAAACCACAAACATATGCAGCAAACTTGTGGGTTTTCATCACGCTCCTCTCTAATGGTTCAGTATGAATTTCATCGTTTCATAGACCTTCATTAAATTTGGTTCATGAGATTAAATTTGTAAAAGGGAAAAGAAGAACATATTCTCCTGTTTCTGTGCTGTGAATCTTGTAAAAGCACTTTCTGCTTTGTGTGGAATTTTTTTTTTTTGGTCGGAATGGTGGAATATTTTACGGCTCATCAAAGAACGCTGGTAGAATGAACTTTCCAGCGAATGAAAACAATGTTGGCATCTCTGTCATATCTTATCTCATTTTGAGACTTTGGCAGAATCCCGGTTTTCAACTCTTTCCTCTCAAGGGCTCTCGCATGTCTTGCCTTGAGGATGTAGGCATCAAACAAATTCAATGTACTATCTTCAGATTTTTATTGGGAAACCTGGCTTTGCAAAAAGATTTATGAACATATAATCTTGGACTATGAATATTTATCTACTAAACTGAATACAGTCACCAAAAATAAACCATATATGCAATTATCTTACGCTATACATGGGATAACTTTTCACTCCGTGTGTGTACTAAGCAAAATTCCTTTATACTATTCAGTCACTTAGAGATATTAGTTCCATTGACTAACAAATTGGTGCTGTGTTCAAACGAGTTAAAAATGAAAGCCTACAGGATAGTTTGGCCATTGGCTATCAACTCTGGTCAAGTGTGATTTATCATTCAAAAACACTTGATTCAACATAGTGTGAAAACAATGGCACTGAGGTGACACAAAGCCAAATGGATCGAAAAGGGAGCAGAATTCCCCTCAACAGTACAGATTGATACTAGAAAAGCATATGAAACTGTCCATGTTCTCATGATTGGAATATTTCGTGTCATCTTCAATTTAAGCTCTGACTGCTGTGTATGGGAACTGCAGGTAATGAGTTATCTGCTGTTATCGGCATCATCATCAGCCGCAACGAGAGTCGATGACTGGGAATCGAACTGGGGAGAGGACAAGTTCCCACAGATGGCAACTGCATCCGTGGCTCTCTCCATCCTAGCTTTCATGGCCTTTGCTCTCTGCTCCATCATCTCCGGTTACACGCTTTGTACCCTCCGTTCCTTGTAATCGATCAGAACAGATGAATGACCTGCCTACTTTTATTTTTCTTATGTTGTTCAATTTCCTGTGTATGTATGTATTAAATCTACTCAAAGCAGTTTTGATGCAATACATGAATAGTGTAGATCAGCACGACGGAGGATTTCAGTGTCTGATCGAAGCGATTGCGAGAGGAAAAGAGTGAATGTGATTAGTCACTGAAATTATTGCCCAATGAAGGTGAGCTTTGTGATTATAAAGTTATCCTTGGATGATCAATTTCAAAAAATTTGAGGCTGTCATAACAATCCCATCATTTGGTACCATTATGGGATGGTTGGCTGACTGCATCTGGTGACTCTGGCTGAGAAGATCAATGTAGAGGGAGTCTTGGCTGGAATTTGTCACCATGAAGCTAAGGTTTATCCAGGACCAGCATGCTTTTAACATCGGCGTACAGCACAACTTTAAATTCAGGTTGATTACGACATTAGTTTATTCAACCATTGGAGACTCTAAGGTAAATGTAGTAAGGATTTATAGGAAAATAAGAATTAATGAGGACAATTAGTAATCATAACTGCCATCCTTTACAACATTTTGAGATATATTACTGTGCTATTGGTTCATTGCTAAGTGTTGGCATATTCACTTTGGGAACTTTGTGGACAAATTATTGTTGATCAAGGTAAATTACTAATTATTGGTGTAAACGAGTTACAATCATTACAAGTGAGTTAAAACCCATATCAATGCAATCGATCTTACGATAGTTTTAGGTTAATGAAAACAAATTTGGAAATTTATGGGATCTTAGAAGGACCTAAGAAAGTATATGGAACTTGATTTACTGAATAAATGTTGAATTATCATTGTTAGAAAAATTCTACTATTATCCCTGCTTTGAGTTCATTTTTCTAATATACACTAAAGTAGGGACATTGTTTGGGGGATAATTTTCCAAAAAGCCCTAAAGCTATTGTACGGCGGTCAATAGAGTCTTAAAATTTTTTTATTTGGTTAATTTAGTCATAAACCTTTGATAATTTGCCAATGACGGCCAACATCTACGTCAGTGATAACGAAAATCTTTACTGAAAGAATTATATTGGAAAATCGTAAAAAGGTTTAGGATTAAATTGGCCAAATTAAAAAATTTAAGACTGAATTGGTGGTTGCACAATAGGTTTAGGGGGAAAATTACCAAAAAAGTCATAAACCTATTACATTGTGTCAATTTAGTCATAAACCTTTCAATTTGGTCAATTTAATTCTAAATCTTTTGATGATTTGCCATTTAAGTCATTTCATTCAATTTGACTAGAAATCGTTGACGTGGATGTTAGTAGTGCTACATATGAAGGTTGGTGTCGACGTGGAAATTTTTTATAATGTTTTAAAATTTTATGATTTTTTTTATTTTTTCTTTTTCTTTCTTTCTTTTCCTTTTTTTTCTTAGAGCAAAAGCCACCAAAAACCTTAAGGTATGCCACCATGAAATATTTTTCCTAAACTTTTTTCTGTGATACTAAAAATCCCAAACATTTACCTGTGTGGTGGATTTAGTTTCCGTCGAAGTTCTGTCAATGAGAACCATTGAAATCTGGCTACATGTACGTCAGAAAAGAAACAATATTGACATAGTGTTCACGTGGCTTAAATGAAATTAAAACAATGCTGTTTTGGCTGAAAAATCATCTAATGATGCTTGACAGGGGGTAAATATATCACATAAATACAAGTTTGGGGTTTTTAATGTCACAAAAAAAAGTTCAGGTAAATGCATTATAATAAGCATAGTTTGGGTTTTTTTTTTATGGCTTTTTCCCTTTTTTTCTACGAAGTCCGGTGAGGGCCAGTTGACCGCAGGCAAGGATCGCAAAGTCCTTGTTGATCGCGGGCGAGGGGTTGCTGGCTAGCGATCCTCGCTAGGCTTAGAAGAAAAAAAGGAAAAGAAAGAAGGAAAAAGAAAAAAAGAAAAAGAAAAAGAGAGGAAAAAAATATAAAAATTATCCACATTAGCGATGGCTATGCCACGGAGGATGGCCAGTGTCCACATTAGAGATTTGCCGTCAAAATTGGCTTGAAGGACGGAATTGGTAAATCGTCAAATTGGCCAAACTGAAAGATTTGCTATTGAATTTGCACGAATGCAATAAGTTAAAATTTTTTCTGATAATTTCCCCTAGGTTTTGGACTTATCAGACAACATTCCCTATTGTTTAGTAATTCAGACTTCATATGGCAGTGGTATATCTAAATTGCTCTAATCTGAAACCCTAAAAGCAGCCCATATAGAAAATAAAATAATCTACGAATGAGATTTATATCATGAATTGAGCTCATTTTAGCCCGCTTGACGTAAATAAAGTTCATCTTCATCCTGCAAACCTTTTGGCCGAATGCAGTTTTGAGAGATCGATGTCATATGTTTCTCTGCCTTTGTTGGCACGACATTTTGAACTTGTCAACGGTTTTCGGTTGGCGTCATCAATGACAAAGCTTCTCCGTTATGAAGTCATCGTATATGTCATTAGCCGCTTTTGGAGCTTATAATTATGGCACTTTATAAAAGCAAATGAGGTCCTCATACTCTCTTGTCTGCTTTGAGCTTGAGATAGATCGACCGAGAGATCCTAGAGAAAGAAAAAGCTCCTTCGTCCTAATTGATCCATTCTTCTCCATGACCACGAATTTCGTCATTCCGACTGAAATGAAGGCTTGGGTGTATGGCGAGCACGGAGACGTCGCCAATGTGTTGAGATTGGACCCGGAATTCAAGGTCCCTGAAGTGCAAGAAGGCCAGGTGCTGGTTAAAGTCCTTGCCGTGGCGCTCAATCCGATTGACACCATGAGAGTGAATGGGGTTTACCAGCTCCCGGGCTTCTCTTTACCGGTAATTTGGTTGATATTTAAGATGGACTGCATGGTCACTTTTTGTCCTTATAACATGTATTATTGACGTTCTGCCCCACCCTTTTGCATTAGGCTGTCCCGGGCTACGATCTCGCCGGCATTGTCGTGAAGGTGGGTCACCAAGTGAAGGAGCTGAAGGTTGGGGACGAGGTATATGGATCTCCGCAGCACGCCTATAAATATGGGACGCTGGCCGAGTATACGGCCGTGGAAGAGTCATACTTGGCTTTGAAGCCCAAGAAGCTGAGTTTCGAGGAGGCTGCTTCTTTGCCGGTGGTCATTCAGACTGCCTATGGAGGCCTTGAAAGAGCTGGCCTCTCTCACGGCAAGTCCCTCCTCGTCTTGGGTGGTGCTGGTGGCGTCGGCACACTCGCAATACAGGTACTGTTTTGTTTTCCTTTTCTGTTTTCTCGCGAATCATGTCTCACGAATCGCATCGGCTTCACGCGGGGCTCACTCGAAATGAGGACTCTACTTCTACTACTTCTACCGCTTTTTATCGCGGTGTTTCTCATATTTTTATTTTTTGGTTGGTCCAATTGCGCAGCTAGGTAAGGAAGTTTTTGGCGCATCAAGAGTAGCAGCTACATCTAGCACTGGGAAGCTAGATTTGTTGAAGAGTTTGGGTGCTGATCTGGCCATCGACTACACCAAGGTCAACTTTGAAGACCTCCCAGAAAAGTTTGATGTTGTCTATGATGCAGTTGGTAAGTAAAGGAACATAAATCAAAAGTCAGCTTTTTTTGCGTCCCATATTACGTAGTTGTGTATGCATGACATTGCCATCTAGATACTATGCAAGTTTCTTCGTTCCCGACAGTCGATTTGGTAAAAATGTCCATTTTCATTGATAAGGTTTTCCATGTAACTAGTAACTTTTCTCGCTGAGGAACCGTTCGGTGCCAGGCTAAACGATTAATATTCCTAATGTGCAGGGCAAAGTGAGCGGGCAGTGAAGGCTGTGAAGCCAGGAGGGAGCGTGGTGACCATAGTAGAACATCAGAAGATATTACCACCGCCGGCTTTCTCTTTCGTAGGAACATCGGACCGTTCGACCTTGGAGAAGGTGAGGCCCTTCTTGGAGAGTGGGAAGGTGAAGGCAGTGATCGATCCCAAGAGCCCGTTCCCATTTTCGCAGGCCATCGAGGCCTTCTCGTATCTTCAAACCGGCCGGGCAACCGGAAAAGTCGTGATCCACCCGGTCCCATGAAGCACACACGAGAAAGAAACAGAGCGTCCGCATTGATCTGTCTTAATCACGAGTCCTTGATTAGGAGTCGATGGTGCCTTCTCTTGTCTGTCTATTTTCAGCTTCTCTTTGTATAAAAGTTGCTATATAGGGCGGTTAGAGATAGTGTGATGGAAGGTCTCCACTTTACATAGTCTCCAAAGTGCGCCCTTGTTGTCAAAAATAAATTTTGATGGTGATATATATGAATATCCTTTCAATTATGATGGCCAATTGGAAAAGAAAAATGATGATGATGATTATGATTCCCATCAGATTCAGAACTGCGGCTAGCTATTGGCCACATTGAATTTATTTACCGGGCTTAAAGAAGTTACGATCATTTCAATTGAGTTAAGAGCCATAGAGTTTTTGACCCAAAAAAAAAGGTACCATATAGTTAAATTACCACCTATGAGCACCCGATCTCGCGACAGTTTTAGGTAACTGGCGGCAAATTTGGAAATATATGGGACCCTAGAAGGACTTAAGAAAGTATATGGAACTTGATTTACCAAATAAATGCTGGGTATTCATTGTCAGAACAATTATACTATTATCCCTGCTTAGAGTTCATTTCTCTAATAACCACTCAAGTGGAGAGGGGATAATTGTCCAAAAAGTCCTAGATTTATCGTACGACGGTCAATTCAATCCTAAACTTTTCAATTTGATCAATTTAATCATAAACCTTTTTATGACTTGCCAATAACGGCTAGCGTCCATGTCAGTGATTACGGTTAAATTTGGCTGGAAGGATTACATTTAAGGCTAAATTGGCTAAAATAAAAAGTTTCGAACTGAATTGACAATCATACAATATGTTTATGACTTATTAAACAATATTCCCCATTGTTTAGTAATTCAAATTTCATATGTCAACGGTATGTCTAAATTACTCTAATCTAAAACTGTAAAACCAGCCCATACGAAAAATAAAATAATCTTTGGATGAGATTTATATCATAAACTGAGATCATTTACCACGCTCGACCTAAGTAAAATTGATCCAGCCAACCTTTTGGCCAAAAAGTACATTACATATAAAATATTAGAGCCAAAAAATTTGAATAAGTGATCTTTTTTGAGTGATTAAATGGATTGACTTCTTACTAGCCATTTGGTCTCCGACATTTGCGTCGAACCATCTGAGGTTCACGCTGTTGATCACTTTCTGCACAAATACGGTTTTGAGAGATTACTGCATATTTCACCGGGAGACCAAAAGTCATGTGTTTCTCTTTGTCTTTGTCTGGCACGACATTTTCGACTTGTCGACCCTTTTCGGTTGGCGTCATCACTGACAAAGCTTCTCCGCTATGAAGTCATCGTATATGTCATTAGCCTCCCTTTGGAGCTTATAACTATCGCACTTTATAAAAGCAAATGAAGTCGCCATGCTCTCTTGTATGCTTTGAGCTTGAGATAGAACAACCGAGAGATCCTAGAGAAAGAAAAGACTTCTTCGTCCTAATTGATCCATTCTTCTCCATGGCTACGAATTTCGTCATTCCGAATAAAATGATGGCTTGGGTGTATTGCGAGCACGGAGACGTCGCCAATGTGTTGAGATTGGACCCAGAATTCGAGGTCCCTGAAGTGCAAGATGGCCAGGTGCTGGTTAAAGTCCTCACCGCGGCGCTCAATTCGGTTGCCACCACGAGTAACACTCTGAAAACAATTAGAAAGGGCAATGACATGGCCGTCCTTCCACACGATGAACGAAGTCTTAAAAGTAACCAACAACCTGTTATCAACATATATATATTTTAAATCACAGATATATCATATGAACCAATAGGTTGATTATAACATCAGAATTTCTATAATCCACCAAAAGAACATGTACATCAATAACTCAACCAACCAGACGAACTATCAACAATCTTACATACAACTCCCAAAAACCATACCCAAAATCTAACTCTTAAAAGTCCCCGTGATAGCGCTCTTGTACTAACGGCCGCTAGCCAAGGAACCTAAAAAGATTGAGAAAAAAAGAAGTGAACAACCATAGCTCATTGTGTAGTACACATCTTGTAAACATATCGAGCCTCCACAATACACAAGGGCATAATTCATTTATACCAATCAGAATATAACAACTTACAAGAGTAAAATGAGTTATATACCACTTCAATATAACTATATTCATAACATGAATACCCATTCATCCATAATATTAAAACTAGTATTGCTGGTCCAATTCAATAATCAAACTCATCAAATCTTGTGTCAATAGTCCATTCCATGCTCAATATTCAACTCAAGGCTCTAGAGGTGGCTCCCACAAATTTACGTTATCGTGTAGCACCTAGTCCTTGACCAACGTATATTAATAATACAAGGTTCGAGAGGTGACCCTCATGAATTTACATCGTCGTGTAGCACTTAGTCATTTATTACACATATTAATAGTACAAGGTCCTAGAGGAGGCTTCCACGTGACCCAAGTTACCGTGCAGTACTTAATCCTTGACAACAAGACTCTAGAGATGGCTCTCACAAATTTACGTTATCGTGTAGCACTTAGCTCTTTTACCAATCTATATCACAAATGATTTCACAAACCAAAATATATAACCCCTCAAGAGTTATCTCATAAATCTAATGCACAAAATAGTATTCATAACCTTTCAGGAAAGGTTTATCGAACAATCCCACCATAATCCAAAAGTAGTAAACATTCGATCCAGCTTTATGCAGCAAATATGTCCTTACTATATATATATATACCTCAGTACATCACCACTTGGAAATATCGGAAACGAATAACACGTAGCTAAACAAGCCGACGATCTCATAATCCTAACAATTAAACAAGAATCGATGATCAAAACCAAGTTAAATACTACGACAATTACAAAATGGATATAGCAAGCTTAAACGCTAACAAAACGGCTTCTATGCCCTAATAAAACTCTCAACCGAAGCGAATATTCGAAATTATCCGCAATGCGGAGCTTGAATGCAGAACTCGATCACGCTATAACCCTTTCTACCAAACCCCATTTCAAGCGAGCTTATAGTTAAAAGGAAGATCTTTTGAAGTACCACAAGTCGCACAACTTGGCCTTCCCAAAATCGAGTCGAAAACCGACGAAAATTGTCCTAAAAGCCACTAGTCGCGCATTGTTTACTATGAGCGTGTAACTTCAAAAATTTGTATCAGGCAAACCGCATGTCCAAATCGAGATCCGCAATATCCCACGGCCCTAAAACACCCGAAACTACCATTCCTATATATATTCGTAGCTTAATGACTCAAAAATCGGATTTTGTGGCTCGATTTTTACAAAAATTCCGAATACAAGCCCTAATTCCGAAAAAAACTCCGATTGGACGAATGACGGAGGCGAATACTTACCAAGCATTATGACACGAAGCCGAATCGGCTTGATAACGTCCCGCAGCGAGCCCACGTGAAAATCCTCGTCTTCTTTTTTCTTCTTCTCCTTTCCCCTCTCCTTTCTTTTTCTTTCTCCCTTTCTCGGCCGAGGGAGCTCTCGGTCTTAAAACGCAGTCCATTGTGCTGCTTTATTGACCGAGTCTTCTTATTCTTCTTTCTCCTTTTTTTTTTCCCTTGTGGGCCCCACCACTAACTCTCTCTTCATCTGTTTAAAAGATGCAAATATTACACCGTGAGAGTGATTGGGGTTTACTAGCTCCCGGGCTTTTCTTTGCCGGTAATTTGGTTCATATTTTAGATGGACAGCATGGTCACTATTTTTCCGTCCAGCATGTATTATTAACGTTCTGCCCCACCCTTTTGCATTAGGCTGTACCGGGGTGTGATCTCGCCGGCATTGTCGTGAAAGTGGGCCGGGAAGTGAAGGAGCTGAAGGTTGGGGACGAGGTATATGGATTTACGCGGCACGCCAAGAAACACGAGACACTGGCTGAATACACGGCTGTGGAAGAGTCATTCTTGGCTTTGAAGCCCAAGAAGCTGAGTTTCGAGGAGGCCGCTTCTTTGCCGTTGGTCATTCAGACTGCCTATGGAGGCCTTGAAAGAAAGTGGCCTCTCTCACGGCAAGTCCCTCCTTATCTTAGGTGGTGCTGGTGATGTCGGCACACTCGCAATACAGGTACTGTTTTGTTTCATTCTTTGTTTTCTCGCGAATCACGTCTCAAGAATCGCATCGGCATCATGTGGGACCCACTCGATATGAGGACTCTTCTTCTACCACTTTTTTTTTTTTGGTGGTGTTTCACATTTTTTTTGGTTGGTCCAATTGCACAGCTAGCTGAGGAAGTTCTTGGTGCATCAAGAGTAGCAGCTACGTCTAGCACTGGGAAGCTAGATTTGTTGCAGAGTTTGGGTGCTGATCTGGCCATTGACTACACCAAGGTCAATTTTGAAGACCTCCCAGAAAAGTTTGATGTTGTCTATGTTCCAGTTTATAAGAAAAAGAACATAATGAAACCTTGATGTCGCGTGACATTACCATCTGGACGTTATGCATGTTTCTTTGCTCACTGACGATCGATTCGCCAAAATGTCTTTTTTTATGAAAAAGATCTCACATGTGATTAGTAACTTTCTCGATGAGGAACCGTTCGGCGCCAGGGTAAACAATTGATATTCCTAATGTGCAGGGCAAAGTGAACGGGCAGTGAAGGCTGTGAAGCAAGGAGGGAGCGCGGTGACGATTGCAGAAAATGGGAAGACATTAACATTACCACCGCCAGCTTTCTTCTTTGAAATAACATCGGACCGTTCGACCTTGTAGAAGGTGAAGCCCTTCTTGGAAAGCGGGAAGGTGAAGCCGGTGATCGATCCTATGGGCCCGTTCCCATTTTCACAGGCCATTGAGGCCTTATCGTATCTTCAAACAGGCCGAGCAACCGGAAAAGTCGTGATCCACCCCGTCCCGTGAACCACACACGAGAAAGAAATATAGCGTCCACATGGATCTGTGTTAATCGCAAGTCCTTGATTAGATGCTGACGGTACTTGTTTTTGTCTGTCTGTATATTCAGCTTCTCTTTGTATACTAGTTTCTACATAGTGCGGTTAGAGTTAGCGTGACGGAAGGTTTCAACTTTCCTAGTCTCCATGTAGTGCCTTGGTTGTCAGAAGTAAATTTTGATTGTGATATATCAGACTATCCTTACAATTATGTTGGCCAATTGGCAAAGAAAAATGATGACGACGACGACGATTCCAATCAGATTCAGAACAACTATAATGGTGTAGCTAACTATTGGCTGATATTGAGCATACTTTTTAGGACTTCAATTATCACACTCTGCATTTATAAAAAGCATCCTTCGGATAATTGATACCGGGGTCCTAACTTATTTTCTCTTACATATTTGTTGTGACTCCCCTTTTTTGAGCCTTATATCTAGACTGTGCCTTGGTACAAAGTTGCTGGCATTGTGGCATAAGTTGGCGATCGAGTGAAGAAGTTGAAAGACGGGGATGAGGTATGTGGATATGGGAGCCAACTAAGGCAATATGGACGTACGCATCAGTGAAAGAGAGTGTTGACCCCGTAGCCCAAGGAGCTGAGCTATGGTGAAGCAGCTTCTTTGCCTGCAGCTGTTGAAACTGCTCATGGAGGCCTTCAAAGTGCAGGCCTCTCCAGACAAGTCCCTCCTTGTTCTGGGTGGTGCAGATGGTGTTGGAAACAATATGGTTATTCAGGGAATGAACTAGGTTATATTTTGGCTTTTATTATTGTTTATCCCTGACTGATGACAAGGGAATGGTTTACAATGTTCCTGATTTAAAGAAAGATGACATACGTAGATAGCGAAAACGTTGAACAAATTCTCCTCAAGTGAAGATTGAAGTCGTGTATCGATGGCAATGCGTCCATAATTCTTGCTGAAAAGCAGGAATTTCCACCCTAATTACCGCTTTTATAAGGAGACGAGAACTCTTGTTCACTTTACGAAGTGTTAAGAATTTAGTTGGTTCAATGACACAGCTAGCTGAGTAATGGTGCGTCAAGAGTGGCAGCTACATCTAGCACTGGGAAGATGGATCTGCTCAGGAATTTGGGCGCTGATCTGGCCATTGATTACACCAAGGACAATTTCGATGGCCTCCCAGAAAAGTTAGACATTGGTAAGTATAAAAATAATCCGCAGCATCCCTTCATGCTCCTGACGTTTAACAGGCTATGCAAAATTCTGCATTATCTTACCAAGGGTCTGGATGAACTGTTGTGTAGATTGTTTTGTATCATTCAAGTGAATAAACTTGTTCATCCTCTGAACAAAGAAGAAGGTGTTAATATCCGACAAAAGTACTGAAAAAGTTACAAACTTATTGCACTTGTGCTAATTCAGTCCTAAATCTTTTCACATTTTGCCAAATAAGTCAATCCAGCCAATAGTCCAGAAATTGCTAATGTAGATGCCAGCCGTTCCACATGGCATGGTTGGCGCTGAAGTGGAAACTTGAATGAGCTTTTCAAATTCCATGACCTCCTCTGATTTGAGCTCTAGTTTCTTTTGCCTTCTGATGCCGAAATATGATAGAAAATTTGACTAAACAAGAAAGTTTGACAGAAGAACAATTCGTCCTCCAAATATGATTATTAAATCAAAAATATCCAAAGTCTGCTCAAAGGAAACCCTAAAACAAGCTTATATATCCCCAAATCTAATCCTACTAGGATTAGTAAACATCAGAACGTAAAATTACGAAACTGCCCTTTATTAAATGAACCCAAAAAAATACTAAAAAAATAGAAAAATCCATCTAAACAATCTCGAATCGCGAAAATCCATCGTTAATCACGGCCAAAGGCCGTGTGTATTGATCAGCATGCCGTTTCGCTTCAGCCGACTAAATTTAAGCTCAATCTGATATCGTTGACTTCAAACCCGCCGATTCGTCCAGTCGCATAACGGGTCCGCCGGTCCCCCTAGGTGCATCACCTTCTCGTCGCCAACTTGGTCATCATCCTTCTCAACTCTCATTGCTGATGCCTTGAAAATCATTGGCAAACTCGCTTGAGCCACGTCTATTTTTGTAGGAGGCAATGCCCCCAAGGCAACCTCTTCTCTTTCATTAGAGGTGGTTTCTTTTTTAGTTTGCTAACCCTCCACTTTTCTCCTCCCAAGCAGGGTTCCTAGATTTTCCAGGTTGAACTTCCTATAGTTGTTTTAGCATCTGCTTCTTTCTTTGCATTCTTCTCTTGCGAGTTCTGGTCAACATGCCTCCTGGTGCATCGCCAACATAGATCCGCTGTTGCACGGATAGATCGGATGATATCCTCCGAGTTTGCCATGAAGAAGGTCCAGGCATGTCTCTAATTGGGGAGCACTCGCTTTAGCTGCTCTTCGCGTCTTGTATACTACACATGATAGTCGACTTTTCCCTTAGGTTGGCTTTGTGTTCCAACAGTAGGGTCGCCTTCTTCGTGGGGATTGCTTCAAGGATTTCTTTGGTGTCGCTTCTTCTTCGGGTAGGTAACCCGGTCAAAGACACTTGGTCGATCCTCTTTTCATATATCATCGCGGATGCAAGTCACTTTCCTGCCACGACCTGGCTGGACATTTACTTTCATTTTTCCTTTAGCAATATCATGATCCTCTACCTCGATATCTTATCGGCAACGTTGGCATAAACTCTTTTGAGGTTGACTTCTTTTGAAGTTGCGTCCATCTCCATTTTACAGTTTCCTTTGTCGATGGTAAATTTGATTTTCCATTGTCAAATTGCCTCTCGGATGAATCCATGAATGGTGCCATTTACAGTATCTTTTGTTATCCAATTCTTCCTTACTTGGAATAACCTGGCCTTCGGTTAATTTTATGAGGCCTTCTTTCAGGAGCGAATAAATTTTTTTGTCAAATTTGTTGATATCGAACGAATAAATCTAAGTGTCCCTGGCCCTAGCTGTAGTTGTTTTTCTTTTACTCTGATAGGCCTTACGCTACGCAAACATAAGGTTTTTCAAGCACCATATTTTTGCCACAGCTACTTGGACATTCTCATCTAAGTCAAATTTCAGTTGCCGATTGATATTTGTCGACTAGAGCCGTGTTTTGTTTAAACTCCCTATGGTTTTTCTTATCCTTTTCTTTGAGAAATTGCTCATATTTGGACATTCTTGTTGCAAACTGAAATAAGTCGGCAATTCTTGGCCTTCGAACTGTTCTGTAATGTTTAACTTTAAACCATTAAAGGCCAAATTCGTGAATTCTCTCTGAGAGCAATGTAACCACATGGGTTTCTAGCCCTTTTACACTTGGCAACAAATAAAAATCCGATCAAAAAAAAAACTTGGCAATAAATTAGTCGACCGACTCATTATTGTACCGTAATGATACAATCTAGGTAAGTCGAATTGGCACTTCAATTACTGTTCCGTAAAATTGAGAATGGAACTGTCTTTTCATTTCTGCCCAAATATAATGGATTGTTTTGTAACGAGCCCGTGAACGCTGTTAATTACTTTCTGCACCGGTACAATTTTGAGAAATCTCTTCATAGTTCACCGCGAGACCGACACCGAGTCGTGTCTCTCTCTTTCCCTATGTCTGTCTGGCACGACAATTTGGACTTGTCAACTCTTTTTGGCTTGCGTCATCTATGACAGAGTTTCGCTGTTATGAAGTCATTGTATATGTAATTAGGCTCCTTTGGAGCTTATAAAAGCAAACGAAGTCCTCACACTCTTGTATGCTTTGAGCTTTAGATAGATCGACCCAGAGATCCCACAGAAAAAAAATTGCTAAAGTGATCCATTCTTTTCCACGGCCATGAATTTCGAAATTCCAACCAAAGTGAAGGCTTGGGTGTATCGCGAGCACGGAGATGTTGCCAATGTGTTGAGATTGGACCCGGAATATGAGGTCCCCGAAGTGCAAGAAGGCCAGGTGCTGGTTAAAGTCGTTGCTGCGTCGATCAATCCAATCGACACCATGAGAGTGAATGGGGTTTTCGAGCTCCCAGGCTTTGCTTTGCCGGTAAATTGGTTGATATTTCACATGGATGATATAGTCAGTGTTTCTTTTTGTTCCTTATAACATGTATTATTAACGTTCTGCCCCACCCTTTTGCATGATTAGGCCGTGCCGGGATACGATCTCGCCGGCATTGTGGTGAAGTTGGGCCGGGAAGTGAAGGAGCTGAAGGTTGGGGACGAGGTATATGGATATACGTGGCACGCCAAGAAACACGGGACGCTGGTTGAGTACACGGCCGTGGAAGAGTCATTCTTGGCTTTGAAGCCCAAGAAGCTGAGTTTCGAGGAGGCTGCTTCTTTGCCGGCAGTCATTCAGACTGCCTTTGGAGGCCTTGAAAGAGCTGGCCTCTCTCACGGCAAGTCCCTCCTTGTCTTGGGTGGTGCTGGTGGTGTCGGCACACTCGCAATACAGGTACTGTTTTGTTTCCTTCTCTGTTTTCTCGCGAATCATATCCCACAAATCGAATCGGTTTCATGTGGGATCCATTCGATCAGATGACTGTTGGGTTAATACTCTACTTCTGCCACTTTGTTTTTGGTGGTGTTTTGCATTTTTTTTTGGTGGATCCAATTGCACAGCTAGCTAAGGAAGTTTTTGGTGCATCAAGAGTAGCAGCTACGTCGAGCACTGGGAAGCTAGACCTGTTGAAAAGTTTGGGTGCTGATCTGCCCATTGACTACACCAAGGTCAACTTTGAAGACCTCCCAGAAAAGTTTGATGTTGTCTATGATGCAGTTGGTAAGTAAAGGAACATAAATGAAACCTCGATGTTTTTGACGTTTCATGTTAGTTAGCTGTGTATGCATGATGTATTCAATTTTATGCTATGCAAGTTTCTTTGTACACCGTAACACCAGCAATCGATTTGCTAAAAAATGCCCACTTTCGCCGATAAGATATTCCATGCGACCAGTAACTTTCTGGACGAGGAACTATTCGGCACCGCACTAAACAGGTGATGTTCCTAATGCGCAGGGCAAAGTGAGCGTGCAGTGAAGGCTGTGAAGCCAGGAGGGAGCGTGGTGTCGATTGTAGAATATGGGAAGGAATTACCACCGCCAGCTTTCTTTTTCCCAGCGACATCGGACCGTTCGACCTTGGAGAAGTTGAAGCCCTTCTTGGAGAACAAGAAGGTGAAGCCGGTGATCGATCCCAAGAGCCCGTTCCCATTTTCGCAGGCCATTGAGGCCTTGTCGTATCTTCAAACCGGCCGGGCAACCGGAAAAGTTGTGATCCACCCCGTCCCATGAAACACAAACGCCAAAGAAATAGAGCGTCCACATGGATATGTCTTTACTCATAAGTTCTCGATTAGTAGTCGATGGTGCTTGTTTTTGTCTCCGTGTATTCAGCTTCTCTTTGTACAATAGCTCCTATATAGTGCTGTTAGAGTTAGCGTGATGGAAGGCTTCTACTTTACGTAGTCTCCATTATGTGCCCTGCCCTCGTTGTCAAAAATAGATTTTGATGGTGATATATATGACCATCCTTTCAATTATGTTGACCAACTGGAAAACAAAAATGATGATGATGATTCCCATTAGATTCAGACTGACAGCAACCCACCAATGACGAACATTATGTTTCAAAATCTATTTATATTCCGTGGATGAGTTTCTGATAAAAAAATACGTATTTAATAACGATATAAAATTTCTCTTTCTCGGGTGGTCGGCGAGTGGACGGTGACCAATGCGGAGTATAGCTATAGGAGGCGGCCAGTGTCGGGTAGCAGTGGGAGGCGGGTGACAGCCGACAGATGGCGAGCAGTGGCAAACGGCAGGTGGGCGGCGACAGGAGACGGGCGGTGGCCCACGGTGGCTGGTAGATGGCAGGAGGCGGCGGATCGTAGGTGGGCGACGGCAAGTGGACAACTGACTAGTAGTGAGAGCGAGTGATGAGAAAAATTTTTATTTCTCATTTTTTTTTCAGAAATAGAAAAGTAGAAAAATTTTACTTCTCATTTCTATTCCAAATCTATTTCTGAAATCAAAATTTGTTCTAGAAATAGAAAAATAAAGTTGCGTTACCAAACGGATTTCTGTTCTAAATCTATTCCTAAGAACAAAAAAATAGAATAGTTATCATTCGCAGTTCTATTGGCCATATTGAATGTAATGTTTAAGGACTTCCATTATCACACTCTGTATTATATCAAGCACCCTTCATATACTCGATACCATGGTGTTGACTTATTTTCTCTTACATAGTTAGTGTGACTCCCCTCAATTGAGCCTTACGTATAGACTCTGTCGGGGTGCAAAGTGGCAGGCATCGTGGCGTAGGTCAGCGATTGAGTGAAATATAGTTAAATGCCATGTAAAATAGAGAAATTGATTTAAATATACCACGTCAGCATTTTCCATTAGAAAAATTAACGGTGTCAATTTTAGGACTCAATTGAATCAAGTTGACAAGTTTTAGGACTTAATTTCACTTTTTGCAAGTTTTAGGACTCAATTGTACTTTGATGACAAGTTTTAGGACTTTTAGTGCACATGTTTCTATTAAATATTAGAGCCAAAAAATTTGAATAAGCGATCTTTTATGAGTAATTAAATGGAATGACTTCTTATGAGCCATTTGGTCTCCGACATTCGTGTCGAACCATTGATGTTCACACTGTTGATCACTTTCTGCACAAATACGGTTTTGAGAGATTACTGCATATTTCACCGGGAGACCAAAAGTCATGTGTTTCTCTTTGTCTTTGTCTGGCGCGACATTTTCGACTTGTTGACCCTTTTCGGTTGGCGTCATCAATGACAAAGCTTCTCCGCTATGAAGTCATCGTATATGTCATTAGCCTCCCTTTGGAGCTTATAATTATCGCACTTTATAAAAGCAAATGAAGTCGTCATGCTCTCTTGTCTGCTTTGAGATTGAGATAGATCGACCGAGAGATCCTAGAGAAAGAAAAGACTTCTCCGTCGTAATTGATCCATTCTTCTCCATGGCCACGAATTTCGTCATTCCGAATAAAATGATGGCTTGGGTGTATGGTGAGCACGGAGACATTGCCAATGTGTTGAGATTGGACCCAGAATTCAAGGTCCCTGAAGTGCAAGAGGGCCAGCTTCTGGTTAAAGTCCTCGCCGCCGCGCTCAATCCGGTTGGCACCATGTGTCACACCCCGAAAACAAGTAGAAAGGGGAATGACACGGCCGTCCTTCCACATGAAGGACGAAACCTTAAAAATAACCAATAACCTGTTATCAACGTATATATATATCTCAAATTACATATATATAAGATAAATCAACGGGTTGATTACAACATCAGAGTTTTTATAATCCACCAAAGAACATATACATCAAGAACTCAATCAACCCGACGAACTATCAACAACCTTACATACAACTCCAAAAAATCATACCCAAAATCTAACTCCCAAAAGTACTCATAATAGTGCTCTTGTACTAATGCTCGCAAGCCGATAAACCTGAAAAGATTGGGAAAAAGAGGGGTGAGCAACCACAGCTCAGTAAGTAGTACATATCTTATAAACATATCGAGCCTCCACGATACACAATGACATAATTCATTTATACCAATCAGAATATAACAACTTACAAGAGTAAAATGAGTTATATATCACTTCAATATAACCATATTCATAACATGAATACCCATTCATCCATAATATCAAAACCAGTATTGCTGGTCCAATTCAATAATCAAACTCGTCAAATCACGTGTCAATAGTCCATTCCATACTCAATAATCAACTCAAGACTCTAGAAGTGGCTCCCACGAATTTACGTTATCGTGTAGCACGTAGTCCTTTACTACATATATTAATAGTACAAGACCCTAGAGGTGGCTCTCATGTTACTTGAGTCTCCATGTAGCACTTAGTCTTTGACAACAAAGCTCTAGAGGTGCCTACACAATTTACGTTATCGTGTAGCACTTAGTCATTTTACCAATCCATATCACAAATGGTTTCACAAACCAAAATATATAAACCCTCAAGAGTTATCTCATAAATCTAATGCATAAAATAGTACGCATTTCAGGAAAGGTTTATCGAACGATCCTACCATAATCCAAAATTAGTAAACATTCGATTAAGCTTTATGCAGAAAATGTGTCCTTCTTACTATATATATATATATATATATATATATATATATATCTCAGTACACGGGTTTTACAAAACCAAAGAAGATATCAACACCACTTAATTAGGAATATCGGAAACCAATAACACGTAGCTAAATAAGCCGACGATCTCATAATCCTAACAATTAAACGAGAATCAACGTCAAAGCCAAGTTAAATACTACGAAAATTACAAAATGGATATAGCAAGTTTAAACGCTAACAAAACGGCTCCTACGTGCTAACAAAACTCTTAACCGAAGCAAATATTTGAAATTATCCGCAACGCGGAGCTTGAACGCGAAACTCAATCACGCTGTAACTTTCTCTACCACACCATGTTTCAAGCGAGCTTATAGTTAAAATGAAGATCTTTTGAAGCACTATAAGACGCACACTGTCCCAAAATCGAGCAGAAAACCGACGAAAATTGATTTAAAAAACACTGGTCATGCACTGTTCACCACGAGCGTGTAACTTCAAAAATTTATATTTGGCAAACCGTAAGTCCAAATTGAAATCCATAATATCCTACGGCTCCAAAATACCCTAAACTACCACTCCTACATATATATATTCGTAGCTTAACGACTTAAAAATCAGACTTCACAGCTTGATTTTCACAAAATTTCGAATACAAACTTTAATTCCGAAAAATATTCTGATTGAATGAATGAGGGACACGAACACTTACCAAATGTTGCGACACGAAGTTGAATAAGCTTGGTAAGGTCCCGCAGCAAGCCCGCGGGAAAACCTCCTCTTATTTCTTCTTCTTCTTTCCTCTTCTTTCCTTTTCTTTCTCTCTTTCTCGGCTGAGGGAGCTCTGTGTCTTAAAATGCAGTCCATTGTGCTGCTTTATTGACCGAGTCTTCTTATTCTTCTCTCCTTTTTTTTTTCTTGTGGGCCCCACCACTGACGCTCTCTTCTTCTGTTTAAAAGATACAAATATTACACCATGAGAGTGAACGGGGTTTACCAGCTCCCGGGCTTCTCTCGACCGGTAATTTGGTTGATATTTAAGATGGACTGCATGGTCACTTTTGGTCCTTTTAACATGTATTATTAACGTTCTGGCCCACCCTTTTGCATTAGGCTGTCCCGGGCTACGATCTCGCCGGCATTGTTGTGAAGGTGGGTCACCAAGTGAAGGAGCTGAAGGTTGGGGACGAGGTATATGGATTTACGCGGCACGCCAAGAAACATGAGACACTGGCTGAATACACGGCCATGGAAGAGTCATTCTTGGCTTTGAAGCCCAAGAAGCTGAGTTTCGAGGAGGCTGCTTCTTTGCCGTTGGTCATCCAGACTGCCTATGGAGGCCTTGAAAGAGCTGGCCTCTCTCACGGCAAGTCCCTCCTTGTCTTGGGTGGTGCTGGTGGCGTCGGCACACTCGCAATACAGATACTGTTTTGTTTCCTTCTCTGTTTTCTTGCAAATCATATCTCAAGAATCGCATCGGCTTCACGTGGGACCCACTCGATATGAGGACACTACTTCTACCACTTTATTTTTTGGTTGGTCCAATTGCACAGCTAGCTAAGGAAGTTTTTGGTGCATCAAGAGTAGCAGCCACATCTAGCACTGGGAAGCTAGATTTGTTGCAGAGTTTGGGTGCTGATCTGGCCATTGACTACACCAAGGTCAATTTTGAAGACCTCTCAGAAAAGTTTGATGTTGTCTATGTTGCAGTTGGTAAGAAAAATAACATAATGAAACCTTGATGTTGCGTGACATTACCATCTGGACGCTATGCATTTTTCTTTGCTCACCGACAATCGATTAGCTCAAATGTTCATTTTTACGGAAAGATCTCACATGTGATTAGTAACTTTCTCGATGAGGAACCGTTCGGCGCCAGGGTAAACAATTGATATTCCTAATGTGCAGGGCAAAGTGAGCGGGCAGTGAAGGCTGTGAAGCAAGGAGGGAGCGTGGTGACGATTGCAGAAAATGGGAAGACATTACCACCGCCAGCTTTCTTCTTTGAAATAACATCGGACTGTTTGACCTTGGAGAAGGTGAAGCCCTTCTTGGAGAGTGGGAAGGAGAAGCCGGTGATCGATCCTAAGGGCCCATTCCCATTTTCACAGGCCATTGAGGCCTTATCATATGTTCAAACCGGCCGAGCAACCGGGCCCGTGCCGTGAACCACACACGAGAAATAAAAATAGCGTACACATGGATCTGCGTTAATCGCAAGTCCTTGATTAGATGCTGACGGTACTTGTTTTTGTCTGTCTGTATATTCAGCTTCTCTTTGTATACTAGTTTCTACATAGTGCGGTTAGAGTTAGTGTGACGGAAGGTTTCAACTTTCGTAGTCTCCATGTAGTGCCTTCGTTGTCAGAAGTAAATTTTGATCGTGATATATCAGACTGTCCTTACAATTATGTTGGCCAATTGGCAAAGAAAAATGACGACGACGATGACGATTCCAATCAGATTCATAACAACTATAATGGTGTAGCTAGGTATTGGCTGATATTGAGTGTACTGTTTTAGGACTTCAATTATCACACTCTGCATTTATAACAAGCACCCTTCGGATAATCGATACCAGGGTCCGAACTTATTTTCTCTTACATATTTATTGTGACTCCCCTTTTTTGAGCCTTGTAGCTAGACTGAGCCTTGGTACAAAGTTGCTGGCATTGTGGCATAAGTCGGCGATCGAGTGAAGAAGTTGAATGGTGGGGATGAGGTATGTGGATTTGGGAGCCAACTAAGGCAATATGGACGTACACATCTGTGAAAGAGAGTGTTGGCCCCGTAGCCCAAGGAGCTGAGCTTTGGTGAAGCAGCTTCTTTGCCTGCAGCTGTTGAAACTGCTCATGGAGGCCTTCAAAGTGCAGGCCTCTCCAGACAAGTCCCTCCTTCTTCTGGATGGTGCAGATGGTGTTGGAAACAATGGTTATTCAGGGAATGAACTAGGTTATATTTTGGCTTTTATTATTGTTTATCCCTGACTGATGACAAGGGAATGGTTTACAATGTTCCTGATTTAAAGAAAGACGACGTGCGAAGATAGTGAAAACGTTGAACAAATTCTCCTCAAGTGAAGATTGAAGTCGTGTATTGATGGCAATGCGTCCATAATTCTTGCTGAAAAGCAGGAATTTCCACCCTAATCACCGCTTGTATAAGGAGACCAGAACACTTGTTCACTTTAAGAAGTGTAAGAATTTATTTGGTTCAATGACACAGCTAGCTGAGTAATGGTGCGTCAAGAGTGGCAGCTACATCTAGCACTGGGAAGATGGATCTGCTCAGGAGTTTGGGTGCTGATCTGGCCATTGATTACACCAAGGACAATTTCGATGACCGCCCAGAAAAGTTCGACATTGGTAAGTATAAAAATAATCCGCAGCATCCCTTCATGCTCCTGACGTTTAACAGGCTATTCAAAATTCTGCATTATCTTACCAAGGGTCTGGATGAACTGTCGTGTAGATTGTGTTGTATCATTCAAGTGAATAAACTTGTTCATCCTCTGAACAAAGAAGAAGGTGTTAATATCCGACAAAAGTACTAAAAAAGTTAAAAACCTATTACACTTGTGCCAATTCAGTCCTAAATCTTTTCATATTTTGCCAAATGAGTCAATCCAGCCAATAGGC
Source organism: Syzygium jambos (assembly GCA_031216235.1). Lineage (NCBI taxonomy): Eukaryota > Viridiplantae > Streptophyta > Magnoliopsida > Myrtales > Myrtaceae > Syzygium > Syzygium jambos. Next base: position 20,220,431 of record CM062228.1, read on the forward strand.
CAGAAATTGCTAATGTAGGTGCCGGCCGTCCTACGCGGCAAGGTTGGCGTTGAAGTGGAAACTTGAATGAGCTTTTCAAATTCCATGACTTCCACTGATTTGAGCTCTAGTTTCTTTTGCCTTCTCGTCGACAACTTGGTCATCATCCTTCTCGACTCTCATTGCTGATGCCTTGATAATCATCGGCAAACTCGCTTGAGCCATGTCTATTTTTGCAGGAGGCAATGCCCCCAAGGCAACCTCTTCTTTTTCATTAGAGGTGGTTTCTTTTTCAGTTTGCTAACCCTCCACTTTTCTCCTCCCAAACCAGGTTCCTAGATTTTCCAGGTTTTCGAGGCTCAGAGTATTGCGTTTGAGGTTGAACTTCTTACAGTTGTTTTAGCATCTGCCTCTTTCTTTGCATTCTTCTCTTATGAGTTCTGGTCAAGATGCCTCCTGGTGTATCGCCAACATAGATCCGCTGTTCCTCGGATAGATCGGATGATATCCTCCGAGTTTGCCATCAAGAAGGTCCAGGCATGTCTCCATTTGGGGAGCTCTCGCTTGAACTGCTCTTCGCGTCTTGTATACTGCACATGATAGTCGACTTTTCCATTAGGTTGGCTTTGTGTTCCAACAGTAGGGTCGCCTTCTTCGTGGGGATTGCTTCAAGGATTTCTTTGGTGTCGCGTCTTTGACCGGGTTACCTTCGGGTAGGTAACCCGGTCAAAGACGCTTGGTCGATCCTCTAGCTTTTCATATACCATCACGGATGTAAGTCACTTTCCTGCCGCTACCTGGCTGGACATTTACTTTCATTTTTCCTTTAGCAATATCATGATCCTCGACCTCGATATCTTATCGGCAACGTTGGCATAAACTCTTTTGAGGTTAGACTTCTTTTGAAGTTGCGTCTATCTCCATTTTACCGTTTCCTTGTCAACGATAAATTTGATTTTTCATTGCCGAATTGTCTCCTCCATGGCTCCATGAATGGTGCCATTTACGGTATCTTTTGTTATCCAATTCTTCTTTACTTGGAATAACCTCGCCTTCGGTTAATTTTATGAGGCCTTCTTTCAGGAGCGAATAAATTTTTTTGTCAAATTTGTTGATATCGAACGAATAAATCTGAGTGTCCCTGGCCCTAGCTGTAGTTGTTTTTCTTTTACTCTGATAGGCCTTATGCTACGCAAACATAAGGTTTTTCAAGCACCATTTTTGCCACAGCTACTTGGACATTCTCATCTGAGTCAAGATTCAGTTGCCGATTCATATTTGTCGACTAGAGCCATGTTTTGTTTGAACTCCCCATGGTTTGTCTTATCCTTTTCTTTGAGAAATTGCTCATATTTGGCAATTCTTGTTGCAAACTGAAATAAGTCGGCAATTCTTGGCCTTCGAACCGTTCTGTAATGTTTAACTTCAAACCATTAAAGGCCAAATTCGTGAAATCTCTCTGAGAGCAGTGTAACCACATGGGTTTCTAGCCCTTTTACACTTGGCAACAAATAAAAATCTGATAAAAAAAAAAAACTTGGCAATAAATTAGTCGACCGGCTCATTATTGTACTGTAATGATATAACCTAGGTAGGTCGAATTGACACTTCAATTACTATTTTGTAAAATTGAGAATGGAACTGTCTTCTCATTTCTGGCCAAATATAATGGATTGATTTCTAACGAGCCATTGGGTTGACGTGCACGCTGTTAATTACTTTCTGCACTAGTACAATTTTGAGAAATCTCTTCATATTTCACCACGAGGCCAAGTCGCGCCTTTCTCGAACAATTTGGACTTGTCAACTTTTTTTGGCTTGCGTCATTTATAACAAATTTTCGCAGTTACGAAGTCATTGAATACGTAAATAGGCTCTTTGGAGCTTATAAAAGCAGACGAAGTCCTCACACTCTCTTGTATGCATTGAGCTTCAGATAGATCGACCAAGAGATCCCACAGAAAAAAATTGCTAAAGTGATCCATTCTTTTCCACGGCCATGAATTTCGAAATTCCAACCAAAGTGAAGGCTTGGGTGTATCGCGAGCACGGACATGTCGCCAATGTGTTGAGATTGGACCCAGAATATGAGGTCCCCGAAGTGCAAGAAGGCCAGGTGCTGGTTAAAGTCGTTGCTGCGTCGATCAATCCAATCGACACCATGAGAGTGAATGGGGTTTTCGAGCTCCCAGGCTTTGCTTTTCCGGTAAATTGGTTGATATTTCACATGGATGATATAGTCAGTGTTTCTTTTCGTTCCTTATAACATGTATTATTAACGTTCTGCCCCACCCTTTTGCCTGATTAGGCCGTGCCGGGATACGATCTCGCCGGCATTGTGGTGAAGGTGGGCCGGGAAGTGAAGGAGCTGAATGTTGGGGACGAGGTATATGGATTTACGTGGCACGCCAAGAAACACGGGACGCTGGTTGAGTACACGGCCGTGGAAGAGTCATTCTTGGCTTTGAAGCCCAAGAAGCTGAGTTTCGAGGAGGCTGCTTCTTTGCCGGTGGTCATTCAGACTGCCTATGGAGGCCTTGAAAGAGCTGGCCTCTCTCACGGCAAGTCCCTCCTTGTCTTGGGTGGTGCTGGTGGTGTCGGCACACTCGCAATACAGGTACTGTTTTGTTTCATTCTCTGTTTTCTCGCGAATCATATCCCACAAATCGAATCGGTTTCATGTGGGATTCACTCTATCGGATAACTGTTGGGTTAATACTTTACTTCTGCCACTTTGTTTTTGGTGGTGTTTCTCATTTTTTTTTTGGTGGATCCAATTGCACAGCTAGCTAAGGAAGTTTTTGGTGCATCAAGAGTAGCAGCGACATCTAGCACTGGGAAGCTAGATCTGTTGAAGAGTTTGGGTGCTGATCTGGCCATTGACTACACCAAGGTCAACTTTGAAGACCTCCCAGAAAAGTTTGATGTTGTCTATGATGCAGTTGGTAAGTAAAGGAACATAAACTCGATGTTTTTGACGTTTCATATTAGTTAGTTGTGTATGCATGACGATTCATTTTTATGCTATGCAACTTTCTTTGTACACCGTAACACCAGCAATCGATTTGCTAAAAAATGCCCATTTTCGCCGTTAAGATTTTCCATGCGACTAGTAACTTTCTGGACGAGGAACTATTCGGCACCGCACTAAACAGGTGATGTTCCTAATGCGCAGGGCAAAGTGAGCGGGCAGTGAAGGCTGTGAAGCCAGGAGGGAGCGTGGTGTCTATTGTAGGATATGTGAAGGAATTACCACCGCCCGCTTTCTTTTTCGAAGCGACATCGGACCGTTCGACCTTGGAGAAGTTGAAGCCCTTCCTGGAGAACAAGAAAGTGAAGCCGGTGATCGATCCCAAGAGCCCGTTCCCATTTTCGCAGGCCATTGAGGCCTTGTCGTATCTTCAAACCGGCCGGGCAACCGGAAAAGTTGTGATCCACCCCGTCCCATGAAACACAAACGCAAAAGAAATAGAGCGTCCACGTGGATATGTCTTACTCATAAGTTCTCGATTAGTAGTCGATGCTGCTTGTTTTTGTCTCCGTATATTCAACTTCTCTTTGTATAATAGCTCCTATATAGTGCTGTTAGAGTTAGCGTGAGGGAAAATTCCAATTAAGGACCCCAAGTAGGTCAAATTCTCAAAAAAGGATCCAAAGTGAACATTGTGTCAAATAAAGATCTGAAGTGCTCAATCAGTCTCAAATAAAAACCTGAAGTGCCCAAAAAGTTTCAAATAAGGACCTGGGTCCCCGGTCGGCCAAAATACCTGCCGGCCGGTGAGAAAGTTACTGTTTCGGCACCAGAACAGTAATTTTTTCATTTTTTTTAATTTTATTTCTGTTTTTCCTTTTTTATTTTTTTCTTTTCCTTTTCCTTTTTTTTTTCTTCTCTTCCTCCGCTGGCCATAGCCGTCGCCGGCGGAGGTTGCCGGCCTCAGGCGAGGCCGCCCTTGCCGGTGTCGGGCGAGGGCCGCCCTCGCCTGGGTTGGGCGAGGCCGCCCTCGCCGGCGTCGGGCGAGGCCCGGCCACGCTTGGGCTGGCCTTGCTTGGGTTGGGCGAGGACGCCCTTGCCGGCCTCAGGCGAGGTCGCCCTTGCCGGCCTCAGGCGAGGGCCGACCTCGCCGGCGTCGGGCGAGGTCGACCTCTCCAGTTGCAAGCGAGGTTGAGCCTCGCCAGATTTGGCGAGGGCTCGGCCCCGCCGGCCGTTGGCGAGGCTCGACCTTGCCTGGGTGAGGGCGGCCCTCGCCCGATGCCGGCGAGGGCGGCCTCGCCCGAGGCCGGCGACCTCCGCCGGCCACGGCTATGGCCGGCAGAGGAAGAGAAGCAAGAAAAAAGAAAAGGAAAAGGAAAAGGAAAAACAGAAAGAAAATAATAAAAAAAATTAAAAAGTTATTGTTCCGGTGCCGGAACAGCAACTTTCTCGCCGACCGGCAGATATTTTGGCCAGCCAGGAACCAATGTCCTTATTTGAGACTTTTTGGAACTTCGGGTCCTTATTTGAGACTGATTGAGCACTTCAAGCACTTATTTGACACAATATTCACTTTAGACCCTTTTTTGAGAATTTGACCCCACTTGGGATCCTTAATTGGAATTTTCCCTTAGCGTGATGGAAGGCTTCTACTTTACATAGTCTCCATTGTGTGCCCTGCCCTTGTTGTCAAAAATAGATTTTGATGGTGATATATATGACCATCCTTTCAATTATGTTGACCAATTGGAAAACAAAAATGATGATGATGATTCCCATTAGATTCATAATGATAGCTAGCCACGAATGACAATCATTATATTTCAAAATCTATTTATATTCCATGTATGAGTTTCTGATAAAAAATACGTGTTTAATAATGACATAAAATTTCTCTTTCTTGGGTGATCGGTGAGTGGACGGCAGCCAATGCGGAGTATAGTGAGAGGAGGCGACCGGTGTCGAGTAACGGCGGGAGGCGGGTGACAGCCGACAGATGGCGGGCGGTGGCGAACGGTAGGTGGGCGGCGATGGGAGACGGGCAGTGGCCCACGATGGCTAGCAGAAGGTAGGAGGCGACGGATGGTAGGTGGGCGACGGCAAGTGGACAACTGGCTAGTAATGAGAGTGAGCGAGCGATGAGAAAAATTTTTATTTCTCATTTTTTTTTCAGAAATAGAACAGTAGAAAAATTTTACTTATCATTTCTGTTTCAAACCTATTTCTGAAATCAAAATTTGTTCCAGAAATAGAAAAATAAAATTGCGTTACCAAATAGATTTCTATTCTAAATCTGTTTCCAGAAACAGAAAAATAGGATGGTTATCATTCACAGTTATATTGGCCAAATTGAATGTAATGTTTAAGGACTTCGATTAGCACACTCTGTATTATATCAAGCACCCTTCATATACTCGATACCAGGGTGTTGACTTATTTTCTCTTACATAGTGTGACTCCCCTCAATTGAGCCTAACGTATAGACTGTGCCGGGGTGCAAAGTGGCGGGCATCGTGCCGTAGGTCGGCGATTGAGTGAAATATAGTTGAAAGGTGGAGATGAGGTGTATGGACTGGGGAGCCGAGGAAAGCAATATGGGACATTGAATGAGTACACATTTATGGAAGAGAGTGTTGGCCCCGAAGCCCAAGGGGCTGAGCTTTGATAAAGCAGCTTCTTTGCCTGCAGCTGTTGAAACTGCTCGCGGAGGCCTTCAAAGTGCAGGCCTGTCCGGACAAGTCCCTCCTTTTTCTGGGTGGTGCAGGTGGTGTTGGCACAATGGTTATTCAGGTAATGAACTAGGTTAGAACACCACAATGGGTTATTCAGGGAATGAACTAGGTTGTATTTTGGATTTTATTATTGTTTATCCCTGACTGATCACAAGGGAATGGTTTACAATGTTCCTGATATAAAGAAAGACGACTTGTGAAGATAGCAAAAACGTCGAATATTTTCTCCTCAAGTGAAGATTTAAGTTGTCTATCGATGGCAATCCGGCCATAATTCTTGCTGAAAAGCAGGAATTTCCACTCTAATTACCGCTTGTATAAGGAGAGTAAACACTTGTTCACTTACAAAGTGTTTAGAATTCAGTTTGTTCAATGACATTACTCTAGCTAAGGTGTGTCAAGAGTGGCAGCTACATCTAGCATTGGGAAGCTGAATCTGCTCAAGAGTGTGGGCGCTGATCTGGCCATTGATTACACCAAGGACAACCTCGAAGACCTTCCAGAAAAGTTCAGTATTGTAAAAAATATGACAATAAACCGCAGCATCCCTTGATGTTCCTAATTTTTAACAGGCTATGCGGATAAACTGCTTGTTCATTCGGTGAACAAAAGCGAAGAAGAAGGTGTTAATATTCCATTGGCTAACGTTTTGATTTTCCTGATATACAGAGCAAACCGAGAGAAGTTGAAGCCCCTGCATTCTTGGAGAGAGAGGGGAAGTGAAGCCAGTGGTTGATCCCAACGCCCCATTCCCGTTGTCACAGGCCCTTGAGGCCTTCTCAGACCTTCAAACCGGCAGAGCAAATGGGAAAGTTGTGATCTACCCTGTATCATCAGACATGGAGTTTAGCTATATATTTTCTTAAGCATGTTCAGACGAATGTCACGGGCCGATAGTTTGGGAACGACCCGTGCGGCGACTTAGGCTTCCTTGGATCGTTGGAAAGCCTAGGCCAAGCCTTTTTGCCGATCACTCACTCGCTCGGACACCCGGATCGTAGAGAGAGAATCTAGAGAGAGAAGCTCTGGAAGAGAATGGAAGAGAAAGCAACTGCTTCTTTGTTGTTTGGATGTTTCAAATGAGGAGGAGGACACCCCTTTATATAGTAGAGGGCCTCGGATTACAACCATTGATCGCTTTCTAGACGAGTGGCCGAGATCGTATCGTTCTCGTCGACCACCTACCGACATTTATTCCGAGAGCTATCTATCAACTACCGGCATTTATGCCGAGAACTCTCTAGAACCCCGGCACAATTACCGTCTCGCCCGTCCTTGGAAAATTCCGGAAGCTTTGAACGGGTCTTGATTGATGTGTCACGGTTCTTGGTGTTGAAAACCTCTTGACCGTGACATTCTCCCCCACTCATTCGAGCGACGTCCTCGGCGCTCTTGGCTTGGGGCTTTTTGGAGCGCCTTCGACTCTTCCGAGGCTTCTTCCTTGGTGGAGCTTTGTCCTTCACGGAGTTGATTGAGTTGAAAACCTTCACGGTCCCAAGTCGCAACTCGCGTTTCTCCTTTTCTTGCTTCGGCTCTTCATCCTCTTCTACGGCAAGGATGGCATTGATCCTACTCTTCTTTGGGCACTTTTGTGTCCAATGAGGACCGTTGCAAATGAAACACGGAGACGGCGGTGGAGTATCAAACCTGTTCTTGTAGTCTCCTTGAGGTTGTTTCCATTTGGGATCGCTTGACTTGGACGTTCCTTCTCCCCATGTCTTCCCACGTTCACCATGATCTCTTCGGCCACGGTTGGGACTTTTGCTCGAGTCTTTTCGACCACGAGTAGCTTGGTTTTCTTCATCGTGGTGGCGATCCGATCTCCACCCGCTCCCTCTTGTTTTTGGGACTTCCTTGGTGAAGTCGGCGAGAGACTCGGCCGCGACTAGTGCTCGCGAAAGACTTTTGACGTCCCTTCGTTTGAGCTCGAGTAGTGCCCACGGCTTCAATCCATCCATGAACGCCCCGAGAGCCTCCTCCTCCCCAAGATTGGGAATTTGGAGTTTAAGCTCGGTGAATTCCTTCACGTACTCTCGGACTGTGCCACGTTGCTCAAGGCGATGGAGCTTGCTACGGGCTTCATGTTGAGCATACTCGGGGAAGAAATAATCCCGAAACTCCTCGACAAATCCATCCCAAGTAGTGATGGGGTCGGCGCCTTGTTTAGTCTCTTCACATCTATTTCGCCACCAAAGCATGGCATTATCAACTAGGAACATAGAAGCGGTTCGTACCTTGGCCAAATCTTCTTGGATTCCAATGGCGTCGAAGTATTGTCCCATGCTCCATAGGAAGTTGTCCACCTCTTTGGCGGACCGGTTGCCTTTGAACTCTTTCGGCTTCGGCACATCTAGCTTGTGTGCCGCTTGGATGGGCAATGCACCGTTCGCGATGCTTGCTTTACATAGGATGAGCTCGGTCTTGAGCTCTTGCACCTCCATCTTCAAGGCTTCGACTTCGGTCTTGGTGGAGTTGCCTTCTTTGATCTCCACGACCTCAAGCTTTAGCGCCTCGATGGATGCTTCAAGGAAATCATCCCTATCGAACAAGGGGGCCGTCGTACGATTGACGACGTTTGTGAATTCCTGGCGGAGAGTTTCTTCACCCTCGTCGATCCGACTTTTAATTTCGTCGAGTTCTTCGATGAACTCCAACATCGTTGTTCTCATTCTCGTGAGCTTCTCATCGATCGCGGCTATGGCGTTCGACGAAGCATCCCTTTTCTTGGATTTTCCACGAGTCTTTGGTTGGGCAGCCGGCTCATTGGGAACCGGTTCTTGAGGAGCCCTTTCATCCACAACAACCGAAGCGAGTTGTTCGTTGTTCGACATTCTCTCGACCAGTTGGTGTGCTCCTCGATCTCCTTGGATGGACTCTCTACTTGCTCTGATACCACTTGTCACGGGCCGATAGTTTGGGAACGACCCGTGCGGCGACTTAGGCTTCCTTGGATCGTTGGAAAGCCTAGGCCAAGCCTTTTTGCCGATCACTCACTCGCTCGGACACTCGGATCGTAGAGAGAGAATCTAGAGAGAGAAGCTCTGGAAGAGAATGGAAGAGAAAGCAACTGCTTCTTTGTTGTTTGGATGTTTCAAATGAGGAGGAGGACACCCCTTTATATAGTAGAGGGCCTCGGATTACAACCATTGATCGCTTTCTAGACGAGTGGCCGAGATCGTATCGTTCTCGTCGACCACCTACCGACATTTATTCCGAGAGCTATCTATCAACTACCGGCATTTATGCCGAGAACTCTCTAGAACCCCGGCACAATTACCGTCTCGCCCGTCCTTGGAAAATTCCGGAAGCTTTGAACGGGTCTTGATTGATGTGTCACGGTTCTTGGTGTTGAAAACCTCTTGACCGTGACACGAAGCTCTTATCTTTTTCTTAAGTATGTAACTCCTTTTCGTTTTCTGTGAGGTCATGTTTTGGGATTCGATGATGCAGCTGTCCAACAAAATCCACGGGCAAAGTAACCCATAATTCCGAAAATTCTACAAATTACGGGAAAAATCATTTTGGAAGTACAAAAACGTCCATCCATCAACTTAGAGTAATTTCACATAAGTCAAATTTATCTGTCCATCAAATATGCCATCATGCTATTATTTCCTGATAAACCCTACGACGCAACAGATGATTGCGATAAATAATCCATTACTAATCATCGAAACCAAACACCGTTTCTGAATCAAGACGATTCGGCATGAGAGTGCCCTGCAATTCGGTGGTGAATAATAACATAAACTGCACTCTAGAACTATTGCTCACTGTCTAAACTTATTATAAGGACGTCAATTCAATCCTAAAATTTTTCAATTTTATCAATTTAGTTCTAAACCTTTGTCCGAAATTCCAATGTAGGCTTTTCGGCTAACTGCTATTGGAAATTACTACCGCGACGTCCAATTATCGCCGGTCGTACTTAGGTCCTCCGTGACACGTTAATCTGGACAACTTTTAAATTGCCATGCCAGCGATTTTCGATGGTAATTGATTAGAAGGACAACGTTGAAATTTTACGTAAAGATTTACGGCTACATTAGCAAAATTGGGAAGTTCAAGGTTGAATTGGTATATGTGCGATAGATTTGAGACTGAATTGGTCAATTTTCCCCCTTTTGTTGGATCCTCCTCATCTATTTATTAGTCGAGCATGAGTCTTGCATTAATATGCTCACGAATCACAAGATGACATGAAATCAAAATAACAGTCTCTAGACGATAGGAACGCATAGACGGAGGTTACTATTCTACCAAGAATTTCACGCTATCATCATGAAACAATGAAGTTCACTCGAACATTGCATCTAGACACAATGAACTTGGACCGCATTGATGTCTCTGTACATTGACAAACCCAGGATGCTGAAAGCAGAGTTCACCAAACCATGATAATCATCCTCATCCACCCTCTATCTTAAATATAGATTGACAAGGTGAGTTCAATTCAAGTACCAAGGATCAACAAAACTCTATTCTCTTCTATAATCCCACCAATCCACACACAGTTGCTTAGCTTGGCTTTTACTTATTCAATGGCTTCCTACTCAAATTTCACCATCCCCTCTCAGATCAAGGCTTGGGTCTATGCCGAACGTGGGAACCCCATCAATGTCTTGAAGCTAGATTCAGATGTTAGTGTTCCTGAGATTAAGGAAGACCAGGTCCTTGTTAAGGTTGTTGCTGCTTCTTTAAATCCTGTTGATGCCAAGAGAGCTCTTGGCTTCTTTAAGGACATCGACTCTTCGCCACCCGTAAGACATCATATTATATACATTTTATTTTAATTTCATCCATTACTGTTGTCTACAAATGCGTGATCAATGCAGATCTATTATGATCTTGAGTTTCTTGTTTTGTGTTTCATCAGATATGATAACATTACTTCTGAAAAGTAATTTTTGACCGATGGTGGATGATATAAAAACTTGATTATCAGAAGAATTTTCCAAGAATTATGGTTACGAGTTGGGGAAAAATTGTCTAGAAAGTCCTAAGCCTATTACACTTTTGCCAATTCAGTCCTATATCTTTTAAGTTTGCCAATTCAATTCTAAACTTTTTTACTTCTTGCCAATTGAGTCTATCCGGCCAAAGGCGTGGGCCGGCGAGGTTGAGCCTCACCTTGGTTGGGCGAGGCTGGCCTAGCAATGGCAGGTTAAGGCTCGCCCTTGCCAATGGCCGAGGGGTGCGATCTTTGCCAGAGACCAGCGAGGTCGACGTTGTCGGCCCGCGACTCTGGCCAGTTGTCGGACTGGCCAGAGGGAAGAAGGGTAGAAAAAAATAAAGAAAAGAAAAAATATATATATTTAAAAATTCGAAAAAAAAATATTTAAAAATTGCCACGTCAGCGTTGGCCGGACAGCCGGCGGCAACGTCAGTGCTAGCCGGTCAAAATTGGCCGGATAAACTCAATTGGCAAGAAGTGAAAATGTTTATGACTGAATTAGCAAACTTAAAAGGTTTAGGACTAAATTGGCAAAAATGCAATAAATTTAAGGCTTTTTAGACAATTTTCAGTAGGTTATCAGCTTCCAATTACTTTTTTCCATTGGAATGTCTTTCCTTTTTTTTTTTTTTGACGTCTCTCTTTTCTTCTTGCTCATTAAGATTGTGCCGGGCTACGATGTGGCCGGTGTGGTAGTGAAAATCGGGGATCAAGTGAAGAAGTTCAAAGTTGGGGACGAAGTGTACGGTGACATCAATGAGAAAGCTCTGGACCACCCAAAGCAACATGGCACTCTGGCTGAGTACACTGCCGTGGAAGAGAGGCTGCTAGCTCTTAAACCCAAGAACTTGAGCTTTGCCGAAGCCGCTTCACTTCCCTTGGCCATTGAAACCGCTTACGAAGGCCTCGAGAGGGCTCACTTCTCGCCTGGCAAATCCATCCTCGTTTTGGGTGGCGCTGGTGGTGTCGGTAGCCTTGTGATTCAGGTATATCATTTTAAGTTGCTAAGCTCCATTGATGCCTGGAAAAGAAAGGCTCCTCACAGAAACAATGATGTCAACTGTTATTGGGTTGGGATCTGCTGCAGCATTCGTTCAATTCAGACCTTGAGAATACGATGCATATGATATAACCATCTTATCGTTTCGACCTATGGATATATATGATCTTTTGTTGGTCCTAAAACACAGCTAGCCAAGGAAGTATTTGGTGCATCAAGAGTGGCAGCTACATCTAGCACCGGAAAGCTGGACTTCCTGAAGAGTTTGGGAGCTGATTTGGCCATTGATTACACCAAAGAGAACTTCGAAGACCTCCCGGAGAAATTCGATGTTGTGTATGATGCAGTTGGTATGTGGTCTTCGAAAGATGCACTATTTTTCCATTTACAAGTTTGGAGTTCGTACAACTTCCAAGTCCTGTCTTAATAATTTTGTGCTTTGATAAATTCCTCTATCTACACACACGGCGATGGATATCTTCCCAAATGGAATTAAAACTATTTATGTGTCCACTTCTAGCTAGTATTTGCTGAAGTTTAAGGTGCACTCAACTTATCTTTTTTGTAGGCTTTTTTGAAGAGTTTGATGATACTAAATAAAATGCACGCAGGTCAAAGCGAGAGGGCAATAAAGGCAGTGAAGGAAGGAGGAGATGTGGTGACCATAGCAGGGGCGCCAACTCCCCCTGCTGTCCTGTTCATTTTGACATCGACGGGCTCAGTCTTGGAGAAACTCAATCCCTTCCTCGAGAGCCAGAAAATAAAGCCAGTGATTGATCCCAAAGGCACATTCCCATTTTCTCAGGCTCTCGAAGCGTTCTCGTATCTTGAGACCGGCCGAGTCAGCGGAAAGATCGTCATCCACCCGATCCCATGAAGAGAGAGAGAGAGAGAGAGAGAGAGAGAGAGAGAGAGAGAGAGAGAGAGAGAGAGAGAGAGAGAGAGAGAGAGAGAGATTGTGGTGTTCTCTCTAAATATCGGACCGGGAGCACATCCACACCCATGTCCATATTGTTCCTAGTGATATGTTAAATAAGCTTACTGTTCGACAAGAGGGAGGATGTTGTTTGTGATTACGTACATAAATTATGGCAATAAGGATCAGTTAAACTCAGAAGTTATCTTCTTCTTGATGCGAATTACTAGCGATTATTCTATTAATGTTTTCACTGATATTGCGAAAATTATGGCAACTAGGATCTCTCTCTGCCTCCTATAACGAGAGTGTTATGATGATACCAATGCGCCAAGTATATTGCCATTTCTCTAAAAGCTGAGATTGGAACTTGATATGTTACGTGTGACCAAACCTCGTGCGAAAGCATCCTGTCAGCCCAAATCATGGGGTCTGGCACTGGGAAGCTAGACTTGCTGAAAAGTTTGGGTGCTGATCGGGCCATTGACTAGACCAAGGTCCAAGGTCCAAGTGCCCGTTCCCATTTCGCAGGCCATTGAGGCCTTCTTCTATCTTTAAACCGGCCAGCAGCCGGAAAAGTCGGTGATCCACCCTGACCCGCAAAACACACACGAGAACGAAATATAGCGTTCCTTGATTAGTAGTCGACGGTGCTTGTTTTTGTATGTATGTATATTTGGCTCCTCTTTGTATACTAGTTTCTACATAGTGCGGTTAGAGTTAAGAGTGATGGACGTTTTCAACTTTCCTAGTCTCCATATTGGGCGTTCGTTGTCAAAAGTAAATTTTGATGGTGATATATCCGACTATCCTTACAATTTTGTCTGCCAACTGGAAAAGTAAAATGATGATTTTGTTGAAGGTCGGAAAAAGTAAAATGATGACGATGATGATGATTCCAATCAGATTCAGTGTGAAATTTTGTAAGATTACTGTCAACTGTTCAAAAAATTTAAGCTATTAGATGAAAACATGATTTAATATTTAATTATTTTAATACTCCTCACGCTTAGTTTGGTTTTAGACATTTTAATTAGAGGGGCAAATGGGGCCTGAAAAGATTTGAACTCAGGGCCTTCAGTTCTGATACCATGTGAAATTTTGTGGGACCATAGCCAATTGTTATAAAAGCTTAAACTATGAGAAGAAGGCGTTATATTTTTTTTTTTTTTGGTAAAGAAATTATTTAATACTTAATTATTCTAACATTCAGAATAATTATAATGGCTGTAGCTAGCTATTGGCTATTATTGAGTTGACTAATCTTACGGTGTCATTACTTCCCAGAACAAGTGAATCAAGCCTAAAAATGTCCACCTATACACTATTAACATACTATTCGAAACCATTAAATTTATCAATATTAACAATGAATAGGTAATTTATTATGTTATATTTTGGCCTTTATTATTGTTCATTCCTGACTGATCATAAGGGAATGGTTTTCGATGTTCCAGATGTCAAGAAAGACGACGTAGGATGATAGCAAAAACATTGAATTTCATTTGGGAGACCTCCGAAGTGAAGATTTAAGTCGCCTATCGACGGCAATGTGTCCATAATTTTCGCTGAAAAGCAGGGATTTCAACTCTAATTACCACTTATATGCGGAGACTAAACCCATGTTCACATAGAAAGCCGCAGCTTAGCTAAGGACGTTTTTGGCGCGTCAAGAGTGGCAGGCTACGTCTAGCACTTGAAAGCTGGATCCGCTCGAGAGTTTGGGTTCTGATTCGGCCATCGATTACACTAAGACCTCCCAGAAAAGTTCGATGTCGGTAAGTATGAACATCAACCACTCCCTTGATGTTCGTAACTTTCAACCACTCCCTTGATGTTCGTAACTTTCAACAGGCTATGGAAGAATTCTGCATTGCATGAAGGTCAAGATGAATTGTTGTATAGGTTGTGAAATCCTACATTATGATCTTTTAACAGGCTATGCAAAATGAAAAAGGAATGAAGAAGTTCGTGGTCGGGGACGAAGTCTACTAAAAACATCAATGAGAAAGCAGTGGACCATCCAAGGAAGATATGGGTCTTCGGCCTAGTACATAGCTGTGGAAGAGAAGCTGTTGGCTCTTAAACCTGCGAACCTGAGTTTTACTGAAGCGGCCTCTCTCCCACTGGCAACTGAAACTGCATATGAAGGCCTAGAGAGGACTAGTTTCTCTGTTGACAAGTCCCTTCTAGATATGGAAGGTGCTAGTGAGCCCGCACGCTTGTGATTCAGGTGAAGCTTTTTCCTGTAATGTCTGTTCAGTAGGTGCTGGAGAGGCATTTCGTTTGGAAATGATCGACGTAGGTTTGGCCATTCGGTGTTTGCTAATGGGTGACCAGCTGTTGGTTTTGGTCCCTTTGCAGTCAGCTAAGGAGGGGTTTGGTGCAAAAAGAGTAGTGGCGACCTCCGGCGCTGGAAAATTGGAGAAGCTAAAGAGCTTGGGAGTTGATTTCGCCATCAATTACACCAAGCACAGCTTCGAAGATCTCTCGGAAAAAAAAAGACGAAGTCATGTTGCATGCTATTGGTACGTCTCTGTTCGAACTAAGCATCGAGAAGTTCATTTATGCCCAACTGTAACTTTTAGATACTTTAGCATAAAATTGTTGACAAATTGTAAATGTTGTGGAAGATCATTCCATCGCCCAACTTCACTATCCATGTATAAAAAATTGCAGGGCAAAAGTATGTGTCGTACACGGAAATGTGGCAAGCGATCGAATAATAAAATAGACAGAATAAAGAAAATGAATCGGACACCGGGTTTACGTAATTCAGTCGATATAACTTACGTCCATTGGTAGAGCAGCACAGAATTTCACAGTAGATCAAACGATAAAATGGTAAATACAACCACACTTAAGTAACTCAATACTCACAGTATATCAACCAAAAAAAAAAAAACTCTTGATATGGCCTAACCCTACTTATACCCAATAACCCACACAAAGTTCAGCTCTCATAATTTCTCAGGAATAATCTTCCAATCTTACAAAGGAGTACACAAATTCTTACCACAAGAATTTAATTGACTAAATTACTCGTGTGTAATCACGAGGAGAAAACCTTCTACTTGAGAGCTCCTGCGCTAGGCTTCAGGAGAGCTCTGTTTATACAGATGCTGCCATCCTGGGTCATCGTTGCACTTCTTCTCAAACAAGAAAGAACAACGGAATAAGAAACTGAACACAAAAGCCTTTCTTTATCCATCCTTCGGCCGCCCACGAGCACTCTCTTCTGAATTGATGGCCATCATGACCATCGTGGAGTTTACGAAACAGAAGAAATAACGCTCACATTTGTCTATACATCCACCATTCACAAAAGGCTTCCCAATATATTTAATTTCATTAGTGGCCGATCATCATGCAATGAATTATGTACTTTTGGCCAAATAGTACCATATGCGAATGTGGCACCTGAGGAATAAGAAAATGGAGAGGAATAAGAAAATGGAACTCTGTTTTCGTCCGAACTCAGACTCGAGACATATTCTGACGGTTAGGTAAGCGTTCATTTTCATTGTAAAGAATAAAGTAGAAAAAGAGAATTTCTGTATATTTCTATGTGTCTAATACTGATGATACATGAACCTATTTATAGGCTATTCAAGATAACTATCTAAAGCAACAAAATATTACAATATCAGAATAACATCAAATAGAATCAATCAAGGAGGATTGATATCTCTAATATTATCAATCAGAAAAGATCGATATCTCTAATATATATCTCTAACATCCCTCCTCAAACTCAAGGTGACATAGAAGAGGTCAACTGGAGTTTGAAAAAGAGATCTTGAAAACGCCTGGGTGGATGTGCCTTAGTGAAAACGTCTGCCGTCTGATCAACCGATGCAATGAGAACAAGATGAACAAGACCACGATGCACGTGAGAGCGTATGAAATGACAATCTATTTCAATATGCTTGGTACGCTCATGGAAAACATCATTATGTGCTATTTGGATAGCACTCCGGTTATCACAATAAATGGTCATTCCACTATTTTGACGAATTCCCATGTCTTCCAATAACCACCACAACCATAGTAATTGTGGAATAACAGTGAAAATCATGAAGTCGAACATAAGGTTGACTTACACGGGTGGAACGACGAACACGAGAAGAAGAATCCGCGGATGGCACAGACATGTCAGGATCTGCTGAAGTGGGATTTCCAGAAATACCTGCATCAAGATTAGGAGAGGGCAAGTCCAAAGAGGAAGAATCGATTGTGTCATCTTCTGGAAAAAGATCTATAGAAGGATTGGTGAAGAAACGGATAGTTGGAACAGTAGGGGAGGATTCAAATGGACGGAGAGACGAAAACATCTTATGTTCCCAAAATGTAACATGACAAGACACACGAAGACGATTAGAGATAGGATCCCAACATCTATACCCTTTATGCTCAATGCCATATCCAAGGAAGCAACATAGACGAGCACGAGGTTCTAACTTCGTGCGTTCATTAGGGAGAAGATGTACAAAACATGCACTACCAAAAACTCAAAGTAGACTGTAATTGGGAACACTATCATACAAACGCTCGTAAGGAGTAATGTTACCTATAATAGGTGACGGAATACGATTGATAGTATATACAGCAGTATAACAGGCCTCTCCCCAAAATGGTTCTGGACAAGATGCTGAGATTAAAAGAGTTTATATGATATCTAAGATATGCCTGTGTTTACGCTCTGCTTGACCATTTTGTTGAGAAGTTCCTGGACAAGAACGGTGAATGACAGCACCATTCTGAGAAAGAATTCTAAGGAACTCTCTGTCCCTATATTCCATGGCATTATCAGTACGAAAAACTTTGATATCTCGAGAAAATTGTGTTTTGATCATGGCAGCAAAGTTACCATAGATATGAGTAAGTTCATATCAATTCTTCATAAGATATAGCCATGTAAAACGAGAATAATCATCCACAAAAATCACAAAGTAACGAGATCCACCCATAGTGGGAGTAGGAGATGGCCCCCAAATATCTAAATGAATGAGATCAAATGGAGCATAAGAGACAGAGTCACTAATATCAAATGGTAAAGCATGATGTTTTCCCAATTTACAAGATAAGCAATCAAAAGTTTTATTGTCAACGGAACCTAAATGACCACTTAAAATCAAGGGACTTAATCTAGAATAAGAAGGATGACCCAAACGAGAATGCCAAGTTTCAGATGAAACTGTGGCAACACAACTAATGAAGGAATTGGGAAGCTTTAACGAAACAAGTTCAAACAAGTGACCCACTTTATGGCCTGTCCCAACTGTCTGTCCCGTCCGTGGATCCTGCACATGACAACCATTCAAACAAAAATTAATTTCAAAACCAAGTTCACATAGCTATCCCACAGATATCAAGTTTAATGAGAGTTTGGGAACCATAAATGTAACGAGCAAGGATAATGTGGACGTCAAAATGTTCCCTGTATGACTCACTAGCATCTTAGAGTTATCAGCGGTATGAATAATAGGTACTTGTGAAGCGTATGATTTTGACTTGAATAAATGGGAGTTGGAGGTCATGTGATTACAGCAGGCAGAATCAAAGAACCACGAATCAGAAGTACCTGAATTAACTGACAGAGTAGAGGAGTTAGGTACAGAGGAGCTAGAAGTGCCAAATTCTTGAATAATGGAACGAACTGTGGATCAAAGATCATCTAAAGATAGAGTAACTGATGAACGGTTGGAAGAATCCTCAATGGTAGCAGCAGTAGTGGATGAGCGCACATGCGGACCTCTGAACCGAGATCGGTTGTTTGTTCCCATAGGTTGCTTAGGTTGTAGCTGATAACAATTGGATGCACGATGACCAGATCGACGGCAATGCGTACAGTAAGGCTTTCACCAAGAAGAACCAGAAGTGGCAAATACTGCATCTGTAGGAGTGAAGACTGATAGAGTAGCACGTTGTGCTTTTAAAGTAGCTAGTCGAGTTTCTTCGGTCAACAGTTCTGAGACAACTACCTCAAGACGAGGTAAAGGATCTCGATGCAAAAGTGAAGCTCGCACAAGTTCAAACTCATCATTAAGTGCCATCAGAAATTGCATTACGCGCATTTGATCGCGATATTCAATAAACTTGCGAGCATCAGTAGTTGACTTCCATTTAGGCTCAGATAAGGCTAGCTGATCCCATATAGCATGCATCGAAGATAAAAATTCATTAATAGACTGACCTGTCTCCTGATGCATGCGATGTAAATTCCCTAATAGTTGATATTGATGAGCAATATCTGACGTGGAATAACGATCGGCAAGAAGATCCCAAGCTTCCTTTGCTGTATCTAGTCGACCAAATTGAAGTTTGATAGATGAAATTGAAGTGTTTCGAATCCACGTGAGTATTTGATGATTCCTACTATCCCATTCCTCTAATCGTTCAGCAAATTTATCATCAGCCTCACCAGTAGCCTGAATAGGCTCGCGAATACCTCCAGTGACGTAACGCCAAAGTTTACGCCCTTTTAAAAAACTTGACATTTCTTGAGCCCATAAATATAGTTTTGACCCATTCAGGATGGTCTAAATGGGTACTGAGACTTCTAACTTTTCCATGATATTAGAATATACCCAATATAATGAATTCTAAGAAAACCAATATTTCCAAGGCTAATATTGACAAAATAAGGCCAAAAATGGATTCAGGACGTCGAAATACCTTAGGAACCAGTCTGAAAATGCCAAGAATCGGTCCAAAAGAGATCGAACCAGTCAGAAAATAGATAAACCATTCTGGTCAATGACCGGTCAATGACGGTCAACGGTCGGTCAACGCCGGTCAACGGTCACTGTGCTATGATGACGTGGTAGATGACTCAGCATGGATATCACACGTGGTAGATGACTTGGCAGTGACGTGTCGCTGACGTCACAGGACGACATCACTGTTCGGAACGGCGGATCGCGTGAGTCTCACGCGGCGTGTGGATCTCACGCGCAGAGGACCTCGGAGGCGCGTGAGGGCGCGTGGAGAGCTTTTCGGCGACGTGCGTTGCTGTTCTGGACTCGTCGGAGGATGGAGAACCTGTATGTGGTGTTTGTTTTGGATTATATCCAACTATAGACGTCGGAAAAGAGACTTAAAGTCGATGGCGTCGGAGGGCCCGTGACGTGGTGGCGCGTGCGGAAGTTTCCCGAGTCTGTTTGTGACAAAAATTGAAGGGTCTGACTCATTTTGTGGCAGCGATCAAGACGACGGTTCGGCGTCCGTCCGGCAGAGAATGGATATCCCGCGCGGCTATGGCTATTGGCTTAAAAACACCGTGGCCCCATCCTCAAAAAAAAATATTAGCTCTGATACCATGTAAAGAATAAAGTAGAAAAGAGAATTTCTGTATATTTCTATGTGTCTAGTACTAATGATACATGAGCCTATTTATAGGCTATTCAAGATAACTATCTAAAGTAACAAAATATTACAATATCAGAATAATATCAAACAGAATCAATCAAGGAGGATTGATATCTTTAATATTATCAATCAGGAAAAATTGATATCTCTAATATATATCTCTAACATTCACGGTGACTCGAAAGGGACCTGTTTTGGTGATATGGGGTGCTTTCGTACAGAGTTTGCAAAAAGAAATCTATAAAAGCAAGAGCATGTGGATAAAGAGACAAATACGTGAAGTAGAAAATAACCTCTTAAAGATGTTTGGTTACTAGGATGTCAGGATGTTCACGCCTACTCCTCGACAAAAATAGGGAAAAATGAGAAAAAAAAAATTGAAGATATGCTGATAGAGGAAGAAGATATTGAAACAACAAATTGAGATATGAGAAGTGGTAACACTGAAGAGAGAGAAAGATTGTCGCAATAGGAATGTTACTTTGAAAAGGCGAACTAATTATTTCGACCAAAAAAAATAAGAGTTAATATCACGAAAAATCTCAAACTGGTGCACCTGTAACAAATTTACCCCAAACTATTTTTTTAACCACAAAAAACCCTAAGCTGGTACACCTGTGACAATTTTACCCTGAACTATTTTTTGACCATCAAAAACCCCACACTGGTATATCTGTGATAATTTTACCCCCGAACTAATTTTTTAGCCACCAAAAACCCTAAACTGGTACACCTGTGACAAATTTACCCTCCGTTAGTTTCAATTTACTGTCAAATTGCTAAGTTTAATGACACGTGATAATTGACATTGTACCGATTTTGGATTTTACCCCTCTGTTTGTCACAAGTTTACCAATTTGTGATTTTTTGTAATATTAATATAATTTAACGAACACTAACAGAGGATAAATTTGTCACAAATGTACCGGTTTGGAGTTTTTAGTGGTCAAAAAATTAGTTCAGAAGTAAAATTGTCACAAGTGTACTAGTATGGGGTTTTTGGTGGTCAAAAAAATAGTTCGGGGTAAAATTGTCACAAGTGTACCAGTTTGAGGTTTTTGGTAATCAAAAATATAGTTCGAGGTAAATTTGTCAAATGTGTACCAGTTTGGGATTTTTTGTGGTCAAAAAAATAGTTCGGAGCAAAATTGTCACGGTGTACTAGTTTAGAGTTTTTCGTGGTATTAACCCAAAAAATAAAAACGAACTAATTATGACTTTAATGGAGATTAATATAAGAGGCAATATTATGACTTTAGGAAAAAATTAGTGATGAATAAACGGTCAATATTCGTGAAGTCCACGAATATTGTAATATGAATGTAACAACAAACTTGAAATGGAAAATGCTTGCATAACCGTGCTGGTAGTTTGCAAAGTGGACGGTCCAACCTCGGTCACAAATTTTGAAGATGGAAAGGGAGACTCACTTGGCAGGGTATAATTGTTCAAAAAATCTTAAACCTATTGTACGGTGGCTAATTCGGTCTAAATTTTTTAATTTTATCAATTGAGTCCTAAATTTTTTTTACAATTTGTCAATTTAGTCCTAAACCTTTTGACTTTTTGCTAATATAGTTATTCCGGTCAATTTTGACTAGAAATCGCTGACGTGGGCGTCGTGCCGTATAGGACAGCCAACGTCCACATTAGCGATTTTCAGTCAAAATTGACCGAAATGACTATATTGATAAATCGTCAAAAGATTTATAATTAAATTGGCAAAATTGAAAAATTCATGATAAAATTTGCCACTGGACAAATGATCTAGGAATTTTTGACAAATTACTACACTTTGTAGGTATAAAAAAGCCACAATATAGAATGATTTTCTTTTTTTTTTAAAGAAACAAATCAATATACGAAGGATTCAACTACAACTTTTAAAGTAGTTGATATTATTCTCCATCCGGAGAAAAGATTAGGTGAATATTATTCCCACATAAAAAAATTATAACTAAAAAAAAATAGGAATGTGAATATCTAGTATACTGGGAAGTTCCGATTATTTTAGGATTTCGGAATAGAGATCAACACTTAATTATGGAGAAAGGTTTGTCGGTATCTGCTTCTTTGATTGCAATAAAGTAAGAGGTATTCATCGTGTCTTGCCTACAATAGGGGAAAGAACAGCGTGCCCTCCTTTGATTTGATCTCTAAATTTAAGCTTGAAAAAGGAAACATAAAAAAAGGGAAAAAGGAAATATAAAAGTCACAACATTGACACCGGTTCGAGAAGTCTTCGGTTCCTTAAAAAAGATTACTATTCTTCCAGAAACCTCCAACTATTATCATGACACGATGAAATTGACCCGAAATTGCATTTAGACAAATAGAACCTGAAGTACATCCATGTCTCTATACATTGACAAATCCAAAATGCTTACACCAATGTCAAGCTTCAACAATCCATAATGATAAGCCTCATCCACTCTCTACCTTAACACCATATATAGATTGACCAGGTGGGTTCAATTCAAATAACCAGAAACCCAAAAAAAGATCTATTCACTTCTATACTCTGACAAGATCCACACACAGTTGCTTAGCTTGGCTTTTTGCCTATTGAATGGCTTCCTGTTCAGATTTCACCATCCCCTCCAAGATCAAGGCTTGGGTCTATGCCGAACTTGGGAACCCCAACGATGTCTTCAAGCTAGCTTCAGATGTGGAGGTTCCTGAGATTAAGGAAGACCAGGTCCTTGTTAAGGTTGTTGCTGCTGCCCTTAATATTATTGATGCCAAGAGAGCTCGCGGCTTCTTAAAGGACAACGACTCTCCACCGCCCGTAAGACAGCGTATTACGCAAAATCCTTTTTCGTTTTGTCCATCAGCCGTGACTACAGATTTGTGCTGAATGAGAATCTATAATGATCTCGAACTTTTCGATTTGTATTCCATCAATTGTGATAGCACCTCTTGTGGAAAGCGAATTTTTTACCGGCACAAAAACTTGATTACCAGAAGACTTTCTCGAGAATTATTATTTTGAGTATGTTATTAGCTTCTAATTACTTCTTTCATTGGAATGGTTATTTACGTCTTTCTTTCTTCTTCATGTCCATTAAGATTGTGCCGGGCTACGACGTGGCCGGTGTGGTGGTGAAAGTCGGGGATCAAGTGAAGAAGTTCAAAGTTGGGGACGAAGTGTACGGGGACATCAATGAGGTATCTTTGATCCGCCCAAAGCAACATGGCACTTTGGCTGAGTACACTGCTGTGGAGGAGAGGCTGCTGGCTCTCAAGCCCAAGAACTTGAGCTTTGCCGAAGCCGCTTCACTTCCCATGGTCATTGAAACCGCTTATGAAGGCCTCGAGAGGACTCACTTCTCGCCTGGCAAATCCATCCTCGTTTTGGGTGGCACCGGTGGTATCGGTAGCCTCGTGATTCAGGTATATCATTGCAATTTGCTAAGCTCTGTTAATGCTTGGAAAAAAAAAATGAAAAGCTCATAACGGAAACAATGATGTCAATGGTTATTGGTTCGGGATCTGCTCAAGTATTCGTTCAATTTAGACCTTGAGATTACCACAAATGAGATATAATCATCTTCTCGTTTCAATCTATGTATATGTGGAAGTTTCGGTCTTTAGGATCCAACGTTGGATGATATTTTTACATATAAAAATATGATTTTTTTTATCTGTCCAAAACCACAGCTAGCCAAGCAAGTCTTTGGGGCATCAAGAGTGGCAGCTACATTTAGCACCGGAAAGCTGGACTTGCTGAAGAGTTTGGGAGCTGATTTGGCCATTGATTACACCAAAGAGAACTTCGAAGACCTCCCAGAGAAATTCGATGTTGTATATGATGCAGTTGGTACGTGGGGTTCGAAATATTCACTAATCTTCCCATTTACAAGTTCGGAGTTCGTACAACTTCTAAGTCTCGTCTTGATAACTCTGTGCTTAGATAAATTCTTCTATCTATACACACACATACATGGGGATGCATAAATTTCCAAATGGAATAATAACTGTTTCTACATCATCTTCTAGCAGTAGCTTTGTTGAAGAGTTCAACGATACTAAATGAAATGCTAGCAGGTCAAAGTGAGAGGGCGATAAGGGGAGTGAAGGAAGGAGGAAGTGTGGTGACCGTCGGGGGGCCTGTAACTCCACCCGCTTTCAAGTTCCATGTGACATCTAAGGGCTCAATCCTGGAGAAACTGAATCCCCTCCTGGAGAGCCAGATAATAAAGCCAGTGCTTGATCCCAAAGGCACGTACCCGTTTTCTCGGGTTCTCGAAGCGATCTCGCATCTGGAGACTGGCCGACCCACCGGAAAGATCGTCATCTACCCGATCCCATGAAATTTTATATAGAGAGAGAGAGATTGTAGTGTGTTCTCTTTGAATATTGGACTGGGGACACGTCAACCATGTCCATAGTGATCCTGGTGATATATAAAATAAGATCGCTTGTTCGACAAGATGGAGGATGTGGTTGTTTTCACTGATATTGCGAAAATAAAGACAATCAACCCCTCCATCCCCGTCCCCCCCTCAAACCAAAATCAGAGTATTATAATGATATGATCAAATTGTTGGGATAATTATCATAAAATTCCTGAACCTATCGAACATATGCCAATTCAGTCACAAATTTTTCAATTTGGCCAATTTGATTCTAAACCGTTTGACGATTTATCAATGTGGTTATTTAGGCCAATTTTGGTTGACAATCGCTGACATGGACAATTTTGCATTCTTTCATAAATTTTCTGAAATTTTTTGTTTTTTTTTTGTTTGTTTCCCTTTTTCCCTAGCTACTTCCTTCTGCCTATCGTCGAGCCTCAGTGATAGCTAGTGGAGGAAAATAGAAAAAAAATAAATAAGAAAAGGGAAAGGAAAAAGAAAAGAAAGCAATTTTAGAATTTTTTTTAAATTGCAAAAATCGTCCATGTTAGCAGCGGCTATGCCGCGAAGGACGGTCGGCATCAACGTCAACAATATCCAACCAAAATTGATCAGAAGAACTATATTGATAAATCATTAAAAAGTTTAGACTGAATTGGCCAAATTAAAAAGTTTAGGACTGAAATGATATCCGTACAATAGATTTATGATTTATATGGTAATTTTGCATGAGATTGTTTGCGGAGAACGGACCAAAATTATCGCGGTTTCTGCTGATAGCAAAGGATGGAACTTAATATATGTTACATGTGCCCATACCTCGCGCAAATCTTCATGTCAACCCAAACCATAGTGTATAAGTTTATTGCTCTGAAGAAAAATATTTAGCTCTTGTTTAAGGGTTCATTGAGCTGCCTTTCATATTATGAAGTCAAGTACTTGTAGACAAAACTACTAATAAGGATCACAGACAAGTGACAAGTAAATTTAGAGAAGAATCACTTGTGTTCTGTTAATTAAGTCAGCAAACTCGCAAAGTTACTCGAAGATCGATTGACCGAATATGTGATGGATGAATTATTTTTTTTGGTAAGGAGTGATGGATGAATTAGATTTCGCAAAGAACCAAGAACCAGCACATGTGAATGGAGACTATTCATACATCCTCATTCTTGTTTCTATTTATGAGATATATCAATGCATATCACTCCTAGTTTAGCTTACACAATTTCGCTTCTCTGGCATGAAGTAATAATCCTCGACCAAATAAATTGAGCTTCCAATCACGAACGATGACACAAGGGTTATTGATCAAAGAGTCTACACACCAACAACGGTAATATGATCTCTAGATGTCCGACGGTTCTTTAGGGCTCATCCTCTCGAGTGCAGTTTCATTCATCCAACAACTTAAATTTTTAGAACAGTTAATTGTAATTTTACAGAATCCCACATGTATCACAGCAGAAAATCCTGAGTTCAAGTCTTTCCAGACCCCTATTTGCCTTCTGAATCTCACACTACCACATTTTAGGCTTAGGCTAAAGTTCAGCCTATGTGTGAGCGACGATGGAGTTGAGAAGTCTGATAGAAAAATTGTTAAAGTAGAGGGAGGAAAATACTGCTATTAAGGATATACATAAAATATCTACTACAATTTTGTATGACCTAAACTCCTACTATATATTGGGGCAATTTCTCATGTAATTGTAAATTGAAACTCTGAACGGATACTGATATTGAAGAGGTTATCTATTATTGAAATATACATCCATATATTTGATAAAAGAGTCATCTGGTTACAGTATCAAAGTTTCTATGATCCATCAAAAGAATATGTACATCTCCATCTAACAATTAAACTTAGAAGTTCATCTTACATATAAACAACTCATCGAAATATCTCACTATCAAACTGTTATCTGAGAACGTAAATGCTCTTATCTTATTTGCAGCTAGCTGAAGAACTTGAAAAGCAAGTAAAATGAATGGGATGAGCAATCACAGCTCAGTGAGCAGCACATCACTTTTAAGCTGATCGAACATTCGCTAGCACCTTTATAAAACGATTTCATAACCCATCAATTCCAATCCAGTATAAGATATTCGTAAAATATCAAAAGTGAATGATATCTTCCCAACAAAACTTTTTACATATATGATCAATCAACAATATCAACTTAACAATAACAAAGCAACCATCAA
Organism: Syzygium jambos; assembly: GCA_031216235.1. NCBI lineage: Eukaryota > Viridiplantae > Streptophyta > Magnoliopsida > Myrtales > Myrtaceae > Syzygium > Syzygium jambos. The sequence goes on from CM062228.1 coordinate 20,246,917, forward strand.
TGATCCATTCCATTGATTAATCTTAATCAAATCAAACGTCAATAGTTCATTCCATTGACCAATCTAATGCTCAATATCTAAATATGATCACGCATAACGCCAGTGACAAAGGCAATCAAGTTTCCCCCTACTTAGGTCTCCACCTATACCAAGTGATGATTCAGCCCAGAAACACGTCCTGATAACAATATGCATAATTACCCCTCAATGAGTTCTAGTCAGAGACATGAGTACAATCCACTAGCAACATTTCTCCAATAACCCACAATCAAATCCTTTACCATTTCAAAACTCAAGCTTAATAACCAAATCATATCGGTTTTCACAATTCAATCGTCAAGCATAAAACCTTTCATAAACCATATTCAAAGTCAAGAACATTTCGTAATTCTTTCATAAAATGTTTCGCAAATCATTTACATGCAATCAACTCAAACTGTAATCAAAAGATATCTTGTCATTTCAAACGGACAAAAAGGTAGTTAATGCTTTATCTACTTTTATGCAACCAAAAAGGCAATTTATAACTCATAATATAACTAATGCATATCGCTTTCAAAATATGAGTTTACAACATCGAAGAAGAGACAACATCACACACTTGGGAAAGCTAAAAACTAACCTACAAAGGATACTCGAACCGACGAATTCGTGTTTCCATTAATCAATCGAGAAACGATATCAAAATCAAAGTAATATACTATTCTAATGAATGCCTCAACTAAATTTCTATCACTACACCGTATTTGTCAACGAATCAACTCCTTCACACTAACAAAAAAACTTGTTTATAGCGAACATTCGTCTTTATCTGTTACGCGTATTATCCGTAACACATAACAAGCACGTGAAATTTCGGAAATTCATTCCAATCAAACCGTACTTCAGAATTTATTTTCGTCAAACCCTACAGCTCTACAATGCCCTAAACTAATATTCCTATATAAATCCACAGTTTGACAACTCTTCAATAGAACCTCATAATTTCAAAATTGACATAACTTCGAATTTATGGCCTAATTTCGAAAATTACACTGAATAGATGAATAATGGGCTCGGACACTTACCAAGTGTTGCAATTTAGAGTTGATTCGGGTTGTCGGGGTGTCTAGATCGTGTATGTGCGAAAATTTCTCCCTCTCTTTTCCCCTCTCCTGATTCGCGGACGAGCTCCTTTTCTTTGTTTTTGTCGCCCGTGCTTTCTTTCCCTTGTACGCTGACAAGCTCACCTATTGAAGGATAGTGAAGGCGGGCTGAATGTTTGGGCTTGGGCTTGGACTTGAGCCGGACCATCATTACAGAAACAACAGGAATAAGGCCAGAGTACTTGAAGAAGGAGGCCATGCCATTAAAGCAAGTCCCAAAGATAATTCAAGAAATCCTCTGTAATGGCGAACCGATGGGGAAGATTCGTCCCAGAGGCGGTAAAGCCAGGATTCTTGTGGGTCACTCCTTAGATCATGATCTTGTCCGTCTGCAACTGGCATATCCATCCATAATTATCAGGTAAAATAGTGAAAAAAGAAAAAAAAAGAGAAAAAGAGTTGTTCCATAGAAAGCTCTTGAACTTTTTGTTCTTTGTTGTATCATTTTCAGAGATGAAACTATTCATTAACACTAATAATGTCATGGCTGGGTGCGGAGATACTGCACAATATCCTCCACCGCTGAAAACAAGCAAGCTGAGCAACTCTCTCAAGTGCTCGACACAAGCCTACCCTAGGCAATTAAGCACTCAATTCACCTATCATTCATTTTCTGTTTTGCGTTATCGCAAACATGACTTAGATGAACCTTGGTGAGACACCGTTACTATTCATAGCACGTAGCAGAAGTCTGGTACCTTTACCAGAGAAATTGCCGAGAGGGAGCTCACGTCCGAGCACATCAACACATTCAGTTGGATTCATTTCATTCAAAAGCTTAAGCTTAATTATAAGTTATAGGCCACTTAGAATAGATTAACTACTCCATACCATATCAATTCTCCAACGTTAGACTTTTTTTAACACAGCGCACACGTGCATCTTAACAAAATGTTGTCACAAAAGAGGACCAAATTATTAAGTTAATAAAGATTAACATGGTCGGCAATAATAGGCCATTAAATTGTTAAAGAATTGATGAAGTAAATTACCACATATTATCGACCAAAAAAAATTACCACGGACTAAAAGGAAACAATTAATTAGGAATAAACGCGACGGTCAATATTCATGAAGTCCATGAACATTGTAATATGAATATAACAACAAACTTGAGTTTAAGAAAAAAGATTTAAAAAATGCTGAGTTGGCAATAGATTAGAGCTTGTTGAAATTGCTTAGAATGGTAAGAATACCTTAAAAAGTTTCCTTTTTCGGATAGGATTACCAAGAATGTGCAACTATTATCATAAGCAATGAAATTCACCCGACCATTGCATTTAGACACAATGAACTTGGATTACATCCATGTCTCTGTACATTGACAAATCCCAAATTCTTAAACCAATGTCAAGCTTCACCAATCCACGATGGCCAACCTCACCGACTCTCTACCTTAACAGTACAAATAGATGGCCAAGGTGAGTTCACATCAACTTATTAAAGAACAAAGAACCTCTCTTCTCTTCTATATTCCCACCGATCCACACACAATTACTTAGCTTGCCTTTTGCTTATTCAATGGCTTCCTACTCAAATGTCACCATCCCCTCTAAGATCAAGGCTTGGCTCTACGCGGAACATGGAAATCCTGTCGATGTCTTGAAGCTAGATTCAGATCTTAGGGTTCCTGAGATTAAGGAAGACCAGGTCCTTGTTAAGGTTGTTGCTGCTGCCCTGAATCCTGTTGATGCCAAGAGAGCTCTTGGCTTCTTCAAGGACACTGACTCTTCGCCACCTGTAAGATATCATATTATGGATATTTTTTTTTTAAATTTCGTCCATTGCTGATGACAACAAAAGCGTGCTAAATGCTTTTATATTATGATCTTGAATTTCTCCTATTGTATTCCGTCAATTGTGTTTGTCTCACTTGTGAAAAGCGATTCTTGACAGACAGTAAATGATATAAAGACTTAATTGCTAGAGGACATTTTTTAGTATTATCACTGTGAGTAGGTTATTAGCATCTAATTACTTTTTTTTATTGAAATTTTTTTCTGTCTTTCTATTTTTCTTCGTGCTCATTAAGATTGTGCCGGGTTACGACATGGCTGGTGTGGTGGTGAAAGTCGGGGATCAAGTGAAGAAGTTCAAAATTGGGGACGAAGTGTACGGAGACGTCAATGAGAAATCCTTGGACCTGGACGAAGTGTACGGAGACATCAATGAGAAATCATTGGACCACCCAAAGCAACATGGCACTTTGGCTGAGTACACTGCTGTGGAAGAGACGCTGCTGGCTGTCAAGCCCAAGAACTTGAGCTTTGTCGAAGCTGCTGCACTTCCCGCAGCCATTGAAACCGCTTATGAAGGCCTCGAGAGGACCCGCCTCTCGACTGGCAAGTCCATCCTCGTTTTGGGTGGCGCCGGTGGTGTGGGGAGCCTCGTGATTCAGGTATCTCATTTCGAATTGCTAAGATCCGTTGATGCTTGCAAAAGAAAAAAGAAAAGCTCGTAACGGATACAATGATGTCAACTGTTATTGGGGTGGGATCTGCTCAAGTATTCGTTCAATTTAGACCTTGAGATCATGATACTTATGACACAATCATCTTATCGTTCCAATCTACGTATATTTGGAACTTTCAGTTCTTGGGATTCAATGTTGGGTGATGTATGTGTCTGAATTTTTTTTCTTGGTCCTAAAACACACAGCTAGCCAAGGAAGTCTTTGGTGCATCAAGAGTGGCAGCTACATCTGGCACCAGAAAGCTGGACTTCCTGAAGAGTTTGGGAGCTGATTTGGCCATTGATTACACCAAAGAGAACTTTGAAGACCTCCTGGAGAAATTCGATGTTGTGTATGATACAATAGGTATGCGGGGTTCGAAATATTCACTAATCTTTTCCATTTACGAGTTTGGAGTTCGTACAACTTCTTAGTCTTGTCTTGATAAATTCCTCTATGTGCATAGGAACGAGCGCGCACGCACACACGGGGATGCATATATTTCCAAATGGAATTACGACTGTTTCTATATCATCTTCTAGCTACTATTATTACTAAAGTTTAAGGGTCACTTAAACGAATACTCTTTTTGAAGATTTTAATGATACTAGACAAACTGCATGCAGGTCAAAGGGAGAGGGCGATAAGGGCAGTGAAGGAAGGAGGAAGTGTGGTGACAATAGTGGGGGGCGTAACTCCACCTACTTTCAAGTTCGTCCGGACATCTAAGGGCTCAATCTTAGAGAAACTCAATCCCTTCATAGAGAGGCAGAAAATAAAGTCAGTGATTGATCCCAAAGGCACATTCCCATTTTCTCGAGTTCTCCAAGCATTCGCGTATCTCGGGACCGGCCGAGTCACTGGAGAGATTGTCATCCACTCGATCCCATGAAGAGAGAGAGAGAGAGAGAGAGAGTTCATAGTGATATATTGAGTAGGCTTATTGTTCGACAAGAGGGCGGATGTACTTTGTCATTGTGTACATTACTTAATTGGCAATTAGTGTGAATAAAACTCACAAGTTATGTATTCTTGATGCGAATAGTAGATGTTGTTCCATTAATGTTTTCATTGATATTGCAACAATTACGACGGATAGCATCTCTCTCTCTCTCTCTCATGAGAGTATTACGATGATATGATGAAATTTGGACCAAATTATAGCCATTTCTCCTATAGCAAAGCACGGTACTTAATAATTGTTACATGTGCCCGAACCTCGTGCAAAAAGCATCCTGTCTGTTAGCTTTTGTGGAAGCGTGTGTGCAAGCTTGTGTTTGTGTGTGTGAAATATAGCGAGGGAGCAGAGAAATGCCGAAGGATCCACGAAGGAACAAGGGACAAAGGCTCCTTCTATGATTAGTTGGTATTACAGAAGAAAGAGGAGAGGTTCGTTAGTTGGTCTGCTAAGTGTGTTTGCTTTTGGACGACCCCAAGCCTTTTTTTAGGCTTGCATCACTGACTTAGACATGAAAAAATCTCCGCTCAAAGTCAGATTTTTTCGGTTGCACTTGTCCTTAGCCAGCTCTACTATACAGCTTTGGGAACCGACTTTTAACGAACCGACTTTTAAGGCAACTATCTCTGCCATGTTGCGGAGATAACTTTTAGGGATTTTTCTGCACAAACTCTAGTGGACTCCAACATACCCTTCGCCGCCAATGTACCAGATCTCCTGTAGGATTTATCTAGACTTCTCCAGCAAATGCCCATCCTAGAAGACTCTAGAAATTGGATCAGCATTTTAGTACTGTCAGCCCGTATCAGAGTGTCTAAGTTTATTGACCTGAAGAAAATATTTAGCTCATGTCCTCTGTGAAGGGAGAAAATTTGAAGGCGAAAATATTTTCAACTCAAGACACACAAGGAAGAGGAGATCAATAAACTTCTACTTTAATTTCTTTCACCTTATCTCCTATTGTCAATGTAATTACTAGGGATGTCAAAAAAGCCCGAGCCTTACCCGGACCGACCCGACCCAGCCTGACCCGGACCAACCCGACCCGACCCGAAATTTTAGGGTATTTTAGGGTCAGGTCTTATTTTCTCTAGGTATGGATTTTAGATGTGGGTATTTATTAGGATCAGGGCCGGGTTGGGCTGGGTCGGGGGTTTTTTGACTTAGCACCGAATATAACCCTTCTTCCCTCCCCCCTTGCTTTCGTCTCTCTCTGGTGGCCATGAATCTCTTCTCTCTCCCCCCCTTCGCTCGCTTTGTTACTATATCTTTGTTATTTGCCACGAAGCCGCCGCTCCGAATCCCGTCCTCCTCCGAAGCCGAAGATGGGAGATCCGTACTCAGGCAGTGTCTCCGGTCGCCGGGACCGTTCCCATGGTGAGAACGGCCGCCACACCCCAGAATCGGACCGCTCCGTCGAGCGCCACCGCAGCCCCTCCTACGCCTCCTACGATCGTCGCGAGCTCGATCGTCGCGGCTGCAGCCCCAGCCTCTCGTACGATCGCTACGACGACCACCACGACAGCTCGAGCCAATGGCCTCGGCGGCGGGTCTCGCCCCGCGACCCGGACTCCAGGAGGAGCCCTAGGGCAGACAGCAGATCAGGAGGAGGAGGACCTGAAGATGGCGCTGCGCCTCAGCATGCAGCACTCACTGCCGGAGCCCAAGCGAAGCAAGCCCAGGGACGCCGCCGTCGCCGGGGGCTCGTCGCCAAAGGACGGCCGCCGGATGCAGAGGGAGCTCATGGTCGCCGCAGCTGAGAAGAGGATGCTGGCCGCGAGGAGTGCTGGAGCGGCGTCGCCTCTGTCGCCTGCTCCGTCTCCGTCACAGTCCCCATCGCCAGTGTCGACGACGCCGAATAACGAGAAGTCTAAGCCTGTCCCGAGGAGAGACGGGGGATTCGGTGTGGATGATGGGCGAACTGGGAGGGGACTGTCGAGCGAAGAAGCGCATCAGTTGTGACCCTAGACCTAACCCAGACCGACCCGACCCTATTCTTGGAGTATATGCTGAACAGGGTCTTGGGTCGGGTCAAGCGTGACCCTGTATATTTCCGGTCAGGTGGGGTATCATAAAATCCCGATCCGACCCGACCCATTGACACCCCTAGTAATTACAACACATACCTTTATATAGACTAGTTACATGACTATTAAACAGACTCTTAAATGACTCAAAAATAAAACCAACATTCCAATGAGATAGACGCTTGGAAAGCAATAATATAATAAAGACTCGTGCACCGAACAATCATCGACATTATCGACATCGAGGTAATCGCTCGACAACTTCAACCTCGACTCGACAACTCATTAATAGTCTCGACATTCATGAATTTGGTTTAATTTCTAACACTTCCCCTTAAACCAAATTCTCTTCCATCGATCATTTCAAGTAGGCTCTTCAACTTTCGAAATGCATCGACCTTGAGAGGTTTCGTAAACATATCGGCTACTCGGTCTCTAGTCTTCACATGAGAAATTTCGATCTCTTTCTCTTTTACTTGCTCTTGGATGAAGTGATATCAAACATCGATATGTTTGCTTCGTTCAAAAAAAACTAGATTTTTCGCCAAAGCAATCGTAGAAACATTATTGACAAAAATCTCTGTTAATTTCACTTGCTCCATATGAATCTCTTTGAGTAACCTTCTCAATCATATCGCATGACAAACACATGAGGACGCTACTACATATTCAGCTTCACACGTTGATAGAGTAATACTGGGTTGCTTCTTTGATGATCACGTAAAAGTAGTGTCACACAGGAAAAATACAAAGTCTGTGGTGCTTTTTTTATCATCGATGTCTCCACCATAATCACTGTCTGAATAAGCTCTAAACTGAAATGATTTAGACTGAGTGTAGTGTAAGCCATGATCGATAGTACCTTTGATGTAGCGAAGTATCCTCTTTGTAGCTTTAAGATGAGTCGACTTTGGTTTCTTCATGTATCGACTCACGATTCCTACACTATTCATGATATTTGGTCTTGTACAAGTCAAGTATCTCAAGCTTCCAATCAAGCTTCTATAATATGTTGGATCCACATCTACACCTTCATCAAACTTTGAAAGCTTGATTCCACACTCCATCGGTATATTGATCGGCGTACAATTTTTCATGTTGAATTTTTCAAGGATATTTTCTGCATATCCTTTGTGGGAAATAAAAATCCCTCCTGCACTTTGCTTCACTTCGATGCCAAGAAAATAATTCATGAGACCATTATCCGTCATCTCAAATTCCTTCACCATCGATTCCTTAAATACATCGATCATCGATGGATTAATTCCTATAAAAACAAGATCATCGACATATAAAACATGCCAATAAAATATCACCTTTTTCAAGCTTCAAATAAAGTGCATGTTCATATGGACATTGAGAGAAATCATTTGTCTTGAAATAGGCATCGATTCTGGAATTTCACGCTCTCGGTGCTTGTTTAAACCCATATAGAGCTTTCTTCAATCTTAGCACTTTGTCTTCATTATATTTCATAATAAACCCCTCGTGTTGCTCAACATAAATTTCTTCATCAAGGATGCCATTTAAAAATGCCGATTTGACATTCATTTGATAGATTTGCCAATGATTTTGAGCTGCAATAGAAATTATTAACCTAATCGTTTCCATGCGAATAACAAGGGCAAAAACTTCATCATAGTCGATTCCGGCCTTTTGCTTGTATCCTTTCGCAACTAACCTGGCCTTATACCTTGTCACTTCTCCTTTCTCGGTTTTCTTGGCTTTATACACCCATTTCACACCGATTGATTTCTTATCCATGGAAGAACCACAAATTCCCATGTTTGATTCTTCTCGATGGCTTCAATTTCTTCAGTCATGGCTTTTCTCCATTTTTCTTCTTTGGTAGCATCATCATAGACAAGCGGTGCAAAATCTACAAGAAGGCATACAGGGTGAAGCTCCTCGGTAGGTTCATAAATTTCAGACAATCTCTTTGATCTTGGCAGTAGTGGTTTATCGACACCATTTGAAGAGGTTGGTGGTGATGAACTTGAAGAAGATATCAAAGCAAAAAGTGAAGAGAGATCCTTCAACTCCATTTGTCTTGAATTATCACGAGCATTTGCTTCATCTTCAGGATTGTCTTACCATATGCATTCTTCATCGAACTTAACATCTCTGCTTATATATACTTTCAAAGTGTTAGGATCAAATAATCAATAAGCTTTGGATGAGGTATCATACTCGATGAAAATGAGCTTTTTGCTCTTGTCTTCCAACTTCGATTTTTTTTTGTTCGAGATATGAGCATAGGCAATGCTCCCGAAAATTTTCAAGTGAGAAACACTTGGTGTTCTCCTGCTCCATGCCTCTTATAGAGTTACGCCTTCAAATCCATTTGTGGGACATCTATTTTGAAGATAGACGGCACCCATAACAGCTTCACTCCAAATCTCTTTGGGCAAATTCTTGCTTTTCAACATGCTTCGAACCATGTCAAGAATGGTTCTATTTTTCCGTTCAGCCACGCCATTTTGTTGGGAAAAAATGGAGCCGTCAAGAAACGTCGAATTCGATGATCTTCACAGAATTTGTTGAATGTGGCGGAAATGAATTCTCCTCCGCGATCGGTTCTCATGGCTTTGATGAAATAGCCACTCTCTTTTTCAACTAATCTCTTGAATTGTTTGAACATATGAAACACTTTCGATTTCTCCTTCAAGAAATACACCCAAGTTTTTCGAGTAAAATCATCAATAAATGTAACAAAGTATCGGCGATTATCATGTGTTTGAGGAGTGATTGGGCCACACACATTAGAGTGAATCAACTTGCTTAATAAGTTGCTTCCCTTGGAAAGCTTGTTTTGGAATGCTTGCCAATTACGCACCCTTCACATAATTGATCGGGATGATCAATATGTGATAAGCTATAAACCATATTTCTTCGAGAAAGCAAATTAAGTCCACCAAAATTGATATGGCCGAACCTCAAATGCCACAGCCATGAAGGATCATCCACGCATGCCTTTAAACATCAAGCCATTTCATTTTTTATAGGGATAAGTGCACTACAAGTCCTAAAACTTGTCACAAAAGTGCATTTGAGTCCTAAAACTTGCAAAAAGTTTATTTGAGTCCTAAAACTTGTCAAAATGATTTATTTGAGTCCTAAAACTTGTCAAAATGATTCATTTGAGTCATAAAGTTAACACCGTTAGATTTACTAATGGAAAACGCTGACGTGGCACTGACGTGTCATTTTTAATTATTTTTCTTGAGACACGTGGCGCCACGTCAGCAAAAATAAAAATAAAAAAACAAAAAGCTGTAAAAAAACAAAAAAAAAACCAAAAAAAGGAAGAAAAAAAACAGAACCGGCAGTGGCCAAGCCCGGTGGCCGCCGCCACAGCCACCGAGAAGGACCGGCGGAGGTCGCCTAGGCCTTCCCGAAGCCCGACGACCCTCGCCGGCCCCGGGCGAGTCCCCGGCGAGGGCCGGTGACCCTCGCTCAGATCTGGGGCGAGGGTCGCGCCCTCCCCCAGATCGAGGGTCGCCGACCCTCGCTGGGGACTCGCCCGGGGCCGGCGAGGGTCGCCAAGCTTTGGGACAGCCCAAGCGACCTCCGCCGCCCCCAGGCGAGTCCCCGGCGAGGGCCGGCGACCCTCGATCTGGGGGAGGGCACGACCCTCGCCCCAGATCTAAGCGAGGGTCGCCGGCCCTCGCCGGGGACTCGCTCGGGGCCGGCGAGGGTCGCCGGGCTTCGGGACGGCCCAGGTGACCTCCACCGGCCCCGGGCAAGTCCCCAACGAGGGCCGGCGACCCTCGATCTGGGGGAGGGCGTGACCCTCTTCCTAAATCTGAGCGAGGGTCGCCGGGGGCCGGCGAGGGTCGTCGGGCTTCAGGAAGGCCCAAGTGACCTCCGCCGGTCCTTCCCGGTGGCCGCCGGGCTTGGCCATCGCCTGTTCTGTTTTTTTTTTTTGGCCTTTTTTTGGTTTTTTTTTGTTTTTTTACAGCTTTTTCTATTTTATTTTTTATTTTTGCTGACGTGGTGCCACGTGTCTCAAGAAAAATAATTAAAAATGACACGTTAGCGCCACGTCAGCATTTTTCGTTAGTAAATCTAGCGGTGTTAACTTTAGGACTCAAATAAACCATTTTGACAAGTTTTAGGACTCAAATGAACTTTTTGTAAGTTTTAGAAGTCAAACGCACTTTTGTGATAAGTTTTAGGACTTGTGGTGCACTTGTCCCTTTTTTATATTAAGAAGAAATATCCGATTCTTTGACATCTTCACATTTGCAATCAGTTTATTATTTTGGTCTCTTAGCATGAGGCTAAGATCTTTCATGTGGATAGTATAATCTTTCTCAAGAAGCTATTCCAAATCAAAATATTGCTTGGCATTTTTGGAACATAATAAACATTAGAAATAAACTAATGTGCACCATTCTTCAGACAAATCAAAATTGTACATTTGCCTTCAACAAGAATTTTAGAATCATCACTGAACGAGACTTTCCCTTTGATTGTCTCATCCAATTCAGCTAACATCTCCTTTCTTCCACACATGTGATTGCTTGCACCGGTATCCAAGTACCACGTATCATTTTGTCTTTCTTCATCTTCTTTAAATGCCAATAAAAGAACTTGATTGGCATCATTTACCAAGCTCGCATTTTTGTCTGCTCCGCTACTCTCTTTGTTCCAACAGTTAGAAGCATAATGGCCAAATTTATTGCAATGATAACATCAAATTTTAGATGTATCATGTCATTGCCCTCTCGAGTTTTGTCCTCTCCCACGAGCACCTCTTTGATTTTGGTATCTTCCGTCATGTCGAGCAATATCTCCATGCTTTGTCCACGACCTCTTCCTTGAAAGCGATCTCGCCCTCGACCTCAATCTTGATGAGTCCCACAAGTTTCCACAGGTTCTCTACTTTGCTCCTTATCATCTCGAATGGTCAACCGAGTTTGGCGTACTTCCTCCACTGGCTCATTCTTGTTTCTTTTAAATCTTTCTTCATGGGATTGCAATGAACTCATGATCTCATCGATCATCATGGCACCAAGGTCTTTGGACTCTTCAATCACAATGCCAATATAGTCATACTTTTTGTCTTAAGATCGAAGAATGTCCTCAACAACACGAACATCTTCAACATCTTCTCCATTTCTTTTCATTTGGTTGACAATTGCCAATACTCTTGTGAAATAATCGGCAATCGATTCAGATTCTTTCATACGGATTGCCTCGAATTCACCTCTCAAAGTTTGCAGGCGAATCTTCTAAACTTTTTCAACTCCTTGGTGTGTGTTGCAAAGAATCTCCCATGCTTCCTTAGAACCCTTCGACACCTTCTCGAACATCGAATCATCTAAAGCTTGATAGATGATTGACAGGGCATATTGATCTTTTGCTCAAACTTTCTCTAAGGCAATCCTCTGGTTTTGATTCAATGTGGCGTCGTCCTCTGGCTCATCATAACCAGCATCGACAACTTCCCACACACTATAGGCACCGAGTAAGGCTTTCATTCTAGCAGCCCAATTACCATAATTTTTCTTAGTAAGACAAAGGTATTACAGAGGAAGCTAATTATTTGTTGAGGCTATGATCACAAACTGTCAACTTTGATACCAATTTGATGAGAGATAATTTGAAGGTGAAGATATTCTCAACTCAACAAACACAAGGAAGAGGAGATCAATAGACTTCTACTTTGATTTATTTCACCTTATCCCCCATTGTCAACGTAATTACAACACATACCTTTATATAGACTAGTTACATGACTATTGAACAAACTCTTAAATGACTCATAAATAAGACCAACATATCAATGAGATAGACTCCTGGGAACTCTCAAAACATTAACTAGATATCGAGATGCGAAGAGACGCTTGGAAAGCAACAATATAATAAAGACTCATGCACCGAACAATCATCGACATTATCGACATCGAGGTAATCACTCGACAACTCATCGATAGTCTTGACATTCATGAATTTGGTTTAATTTCTAACACCCTGCTCATTGAGCTATGTTTCATAATTATGAAAGCCAAGTACATGTAAACAAAAATATTACTAAGGATCACAGGTAAGTGATAAGTGACTTTGTGGAAAACTCACATGTATTCTGTTAATTAGGTCAGCAAACTCGCGAAGTTACTCGGGGGTCAATTAACCGCATATGTGATGGATGAATGAGATTTCAGAAAGCACCAAGAACCAGTACATGTAAATGGAGACTATTCATACATTCACTTTCTTATTTTTGTTTATGATATGCATATCACTACTGGCTTAGCTTACAGAATTTCCCTTCTTTAGCATGAAGAAATATTCCTCGACCGAATAAATTGAGCTTCAAATCGCCAACCGTTACTGATCTAAGAGTCTAGACACCAACAGTAGTAATCAGACCTCGAGATGTTAAAAAGTTCTTCAGGGCTCATCCTCTCGAGCTCACTTTGCCTATACAGCATGAAATTGTCCGCCAGCGGATTGTCCTCTTTGACATGAGCTTGAGATCTCATTCTCATGTAAAGCCTCATCGTGGCAACGCAATCGTCATAAGGGTCTTGTATACCGATCTGAATGTCATAACTGTGCCCGCCAAAGTTTCATCTACTGTCATGTTCGTAATATCGCGAGATAGAAAATGAATAATAGATATAATCGAGTGCTTAATTACCCAAGGTAGGCTTGTGTCAAGTATTTGAGAGAGTTGCTCAGCTTGCTTGTTTTCATCAGTGGAGGATATTGTGCGGTATCTCTGCACTCAACCATGACAATATTAGTGTCAATGAATAATTTCATCTCTGAAAATGAAGAACAAAGAACTAAAATTTTAGGAGCTTTCTAGGAACTATTTTTTTTCCTCCTTTTTCTTTTCACTATTTTACCTGATCATTATTGGTGGATAATCTAGTTGCAGACGGCCAAGATCATGGTCTAAGCCGTGACCCACAAGAATCCTGGCTTTACTGCCTTTGGGACGAATCTTCCATATCGGTTCACCATTACAGAGAAATTCTTGAATTCTTTTTTGGACTTGCTTCAATGGCATTGCCTCCTTCAAGTGCTCTGGCCTTATTCCGGTTGTTTCATACCTGAAAGTCAGGCACTTCTTCAGGGTTCTCATCAATGGAAAGCACATACAAACTGCGGGATCAGATGGATCTCACATGGACTATATCATATCCGAGAGTTTGGCTCTGGATAAAGTAGCGTTTAGCTCAGTTCATACAATAATGTTCAATAATCAACAAGCTTAAGCTTTTGGTAAATTCAGCTGGCGATCCTACTCTTTAACACAGCAAAATACCTTAATTAGAAGTCTCAAAGAGTTTGCACAATTGAAAATGTACCTGAAGTTGGTGACCAGAATGGGAGGCTTGACATAGGTGTGGAAGATGATGTTTTCATATTCGTCGATGATGCAGACCCTAGCGCACAGGTCTAGGGACCCATCACTGCCACCTCCAACCATCTTGCAAGCCAGTGCAACCACCTGTGGCCCTCTGGTTCGACCGTTGTCAATTGTCAGTTTGTCGTGAATCCCCAAGTTAGCCAAGCGAGCCAGTAGTCCCTAAAACGCATGAGGCAATGAATAAACATAAGAAAACATATGAACATTTCTCCAGAGTTATTTTCCTTCTAGATGACGAGGTTTTTTGGTTGAAGGTTATTACAGCATTAATGCCGGAGAATTGGCATCTTCCTTCATGCGCTCGACGAGAATTAGGGTTGTCAAGTATGGTCAGGCAGAATCTGCACCCGAGGATGCTGAAGATGTTCTTGCATTCTTGTTTTGGCAATGGCCCTATAAATCAGAGGAGTACAAAATCATCAGGTGTATATAATTGATTTTTAATTTGTTCTTACACATACATAGAAGCTAGCGGATTTTATTAGCCGATATGGTGTTACTACATACAATCTAGGATGATAGAGGCATATGCCAACACACACACACACAAATTTATATAACATGAAGGAAAAGCTTGATTCGTTTTGAGGATATGGGAATTATACCAATAAGATGCTCCCTGAGAGACTCGAAAGATCTGCAGTGCTTCTTGCAGATCCCGCACATCGGCTCGTGGCCAGAGTGATGCGAAATTTTCATGTGCTCCACCAGGTGATCCATCCTGTTGAACTGTCTGAAGCATGCTGCACATTTGTTTCTGCTCAAAGAAAATATAATCAGAGAGAAATATGGACACGAAAGCAAAACCTTATGTCTAAGCCTTACATGAATACATATGTTGTAGAAACCGTATTCTTAACTCTAGTGAGATTCTTGTACTTCATCTATGTTAGACAATCAAATTCCTAGATAGACATATCATCTATACACAGTAGACAAGCCTATAAGGTTTCCATGCGGAGATGTGCATTTCATCTAAATTTGCGTGCGCAAAAATGTGCACGCATGCGCACATGTGAGAGAGACGGAACAGAAAACCTTAAAGTTTCCGTAGAGTCGCTTCGATAGTCCATGTGTTTGCTCTCGACTAGTCGTGTGGCCGCGAGGCGGAGATGAGAGAGAGAGATGCTACTTAATTATGATGAAGAAGACCCGTGGGGAAGAAGAAGGGGAGTGTGGAGGGTATTTATAGTGGGAGAACATGGAAACCGAAAAAGATTGCTTCCAAGTTGGTCTTAAAAGAGATGATTCCTTAAGGCCATCTAGTTTTGTCTGAACTCTGTGTGTGCGCGTGCGTTGGCGGTGGGTCGGTTGAGGTGGTGATGCAAAAGATTTGGACTGGAAGGGCGAGGTGAATATGGATATGGTTAGAGTGCCAGTTACTTTCAACGCTTGGACCGATATGAGAGAATAATTAGAGCATTATTAATGTACCCATATTGCTAACTTGGGCATGCAGGAATCACAATGACAATCTGTCGGTGTCATGCATTATACACAAGTGTGTAAAAAATATGGTGGGTATCATATTTGGGGTGTTGAGAATGTGCGAGATGCCGAAATTTCTTATTAGCCATGTCTAGTAAGTGTATGACAAATTTACTTGGGTATAGAGAAACAAGTGCCTCCACTTATGCATTTAGTGATACAGCTTTTTCGAATGCCCAATGAAATTTCCCACGTCAGTTTATAGATTTGTTTTGATGAAAGTACTTCTAACATGGCTCATTTTGTTCTCAAATCCCGAAGAATTCCATTCTCTGTCAAAGATACCTATTGAAAATTCTTAGCCAACGGAGAGGAAAAGAAATACAGCCCAGTGAAAAAAAAAAGGTTTTGACCTCGCCACTTTACCAAATATAGGATAAACCAGATAGTTTCTTTCCTATAGAAGGCAAGATATATTGGCTTTTTGAAATGTGGGATGACAACTTGAGATCAACTTTAAGAGATGAAAGCAGGTACCGCACATATTCATCGTGCCACGTCAACTGACAAGACATAAGGGTCGGCTAATTCATGCCGGCAAAAACTTGAGATAAGATCTAACAAAAGTTTACACAAAGCCAACATACAGCAGATAAGGTTATCTCTTCTAAGCCCTTGCAGTGTACAGTAGCTTAGGATATGTTTATTAACATTTTTATTTTTGTTCCTAGAAACAATTTTTGTTCAAAAATAATTTTTTCTATTTCTATTCCCTACGAGAGTTTTTGAGCAAAAAAAACGGGTATATTAACTATATAAAATTTCTATTTCTGAAATAGAAAAAGAACATAAATGCGTTTGGTAGGACATTAAAAATTTCTACTCTCAATTTTTTCATTTAATTATAAAATTGTCGGTTGAGACTTAACAATTCATGTTTTGATAAAATTGGACTAAAAGTAGAATAGGAATATTATGATATAGAATTGGATGACCTTAATACAATCATAAAGAAAATTACTCTTTATAGACAAAGCAAATACCGAGTGGTAGTCGAAGAAATTGCAGTTTAGGAGACTTAACAATTCATGCTTGGACAAAGGACTAGAAATAGAATAATAATATATTATGATATAGAATTGGATGACCTTAACACAATCATAAAGAAAATTACTACTTATAGACAAATTAAATATCGGGTGGTGGTTGAGGAAATTGCAGTTTATGGTATAGGATTTTAGGATTTGGGGTTAGGGGTTAGGGTTTTAAGATTTCAGTTTTGAGGTTTAGGGTTTCGGGTTCTGGGTTTTAGATATTGGATTTTATGATTTAGGGTTTGGGGTTTAGATTTTAGAGTTTCAGGTTTGGGGTTTTAGGTTTAGCGTTTCAAGTTTTGGTTTTTAGGGTTTTAGGATTTGGGGTTTAGTGGTTTAGGGTTTAGGGTTTTATAGATTCGGGTTTTAGGTATTGGGATTTGGGATTTAAGATATAGGGTTTAGGGTTTACAGTTTAGGGTTTGGGATTAATGGTTTCAGGTTTGGGGTTTTGTGGTTTAACGTTTTAGGATTTAGGGTTTTGAATTACGATTTTAGGGTTTCGGGTTTGAAGTTTTGGGGTTTAGGGTTTAGTGTTTCGGGTTTAGGTTTGGGTTTAGGGTTTTGGGGTTTGGGGTTTTCGAGTTTAGGGTATTGGGTTTTTCATTTTAGTGTTATGGGTTTTAGGTTTGGGTATTGAGGTTTAAGGTTTAAGTTTTTTGGGTTTAGGGTTTGAGGGTTAAGGTTGAGGATTTTTGGGTTTAGGGTTTTAGGGTTAAGGTTTAGGGTTTTAGAATTTAGGATTTGGGGTTTTAGGATTTAGTATAAGAATATCTTCTTGAAGAGGAAGCACTGATCTTGTTTCTCTATTGTTTTTTTTTTTATTCCAGAAACGGAAAAGTAAATTTTTTTACTTCTTATTTCTGTTCCAAATATATTCCCTGACCACTTTTCTGTTCCGGGGAACAAAAGAACTAACTGATATTTACCAAATGGATTTTTGTTCTTTTTCTGTTTCGGGAAATAAATGAACAGAAAAATAAATAAATAGAAACGTTACTAAACAGGTCCTTATCTTTTCTCTATCGCATTGTTTAGCAATTTCTAGTTTTAGATTCTTTGCTCGCATCTCCAAAGACAAAATCTCATATGAACTCATCCAATGGCAATGTGTTACAGAATTTACTGCAATAGGAAAATATATAGTATGAAATAAATACGATCTTTTTAATGAACTTACCGTGACTATACTATAGTTTCTCATAACGTAACCTGTTTCGTAAAATGAGTTTAGATAATAATTGCATGACGTTCGTGGCAAAGGAGTTTGACTTTTGAAACATGGGCATGTCAGCAAAGACTTCTTTTTGACTGGGGTGGGTCCCGCTGGAATCTCTCGCTTTGAAGATACCCGCAAAGGAAAAGTTATGCGAAGGAGTAGGACACGTCCAAAGAAAAGGATTAAATTTTAAGAATCAAATCTTTTTTTCCCAAGCTATTCTGGTCCACAGCTCACAGCTCCGCATGGCGCCATAGCCATCACGCCCACAAAGTTCTTCTTTTCTGGTCATTTTTCAGTTTCAAAATGTCAAACCTCCCCCAAGGTAAATGGATAGCCCTTTTCCTTTTCTTTGTTTACTTTCTTCCTTTTGCTTTTGTTGTAAAGGACAACTCCACCAACAGCTGTGGCATTGTAAAAGTTCCTTCTCTACAACATCAATGATCATAAACTGGTACGAGTATATATATGAACAGTAGTGGGTAAAAACCCTTTTATGATGAGTGTGAAGATATGGTCCCTATTCACTCTTTTCTTGAGTATATCCTTTTGCATCTACACTAGTCAGCAAAAATATGCACCGGGCGAGATAATAGCTGACCTAGCTTGTGTCACAGAGCTTTGCTTTACGTGGTATGCATGACTTCGAACAATTTAGTGCGATTTGATGTATACGATCAAGATCCTGCATAACAATTGCACAAGAGTTTTGAGTATACTTCGAAACTTAGATATTTGTTTTTCCATGATGAATCTCGCATGTATAATACATTGACGATCTAAAGCCATGTGGCATGAGACAAGTCAATTGCGGAAGGAACCAGCAAGGGTAATGCTCCAAGTCATACCACGGAAACGGTGACCTAACTGGTTTGGTAAATTGAAGCCATTTGACAAAACCGAGGAGAGAAGGAGAGAGTATCGGGTTTAAAACAATTCCGAAGCGATCTCCTGATTAATATCACGTTATGAGCAAGTATATGTCTTTCAAGCGATCAAGAAAACTCGCCAATATGTAAGAACATGTGGAGAGGTTGTTTGGTGCGCTCAGCTGAGAGATATATACGTCTCTAACATGGTCTTGTCTCTGATTACTCTAGAGTATAAGTGAGAGAGCTTGGAAAGTGGCTGACTATATGCACCTTATCACAATTGGCGACATTGCGCATATACTTTTAGCCCATGAATGTGTGGTTCCGGTCCATACCCTCTACTACTCTTCAAGGAGCTGCGTCTTTTCCATCACATTCTCCTTCTTCTTCATGCAGATGAGAGACAGAGACAGAGACAGAGAGATTCTCACGCATATTGTGCATTGTCTGGTTCTCTTCTTCGTACCCTTGAGGGGTCATTGAGATATGATGAGGCCATCATTTTTGGTCCATGCAAAAAAGCAATACATGTTTGTTAAAACCACACGAGAAGTCAAAGGGGAAAGTGAGACCGAACCTTTGAAAGATAAAAAAAAAAATAGATGCGTCTGGAACTCTCTTTGGCAATATTCATGCAATAAAATCAATTATTTTTATGATGCTTTTCCTATGTTTTTCCTTTCTCCGAATTGACACATTGACATTATTTGAGCATCCACGATGCATGATGAATCAAAGTAAATGCGTCCCGATGAAAATATGAAAGCCTTCTTCCCCTTACTCGATCTAATCGTTGTTGTTTTAACGTTATAGGAAGTGTTTCAAACTCTGAGACCCCCAATTGATATGATTTAATAGAGCGAGACTAGACGACAATTTTAATTTATCGGGAGATCACTCTCAGGACACGAAAATGAATTTCATAGCTTTTTGGTGTTGGGAGCACGCAGTAGAAGCCCGCTACTTTCACATGAGAAAATCGTCAAGAAGGAACTCAAGTTCGAGCCCATCAACATACCCAATAGAATCCATCTTCACTCAAAAGCTTAAACAAATGAGTTATAGGTCAACTAGGATACTTAACTGTTCAACATCACACTAATTCTCTGATGTTAGAATTTCTAACACAACTCACACATGAATCTCAACAATAGTCGAGCGCTGAAGATTCAAGTTAAGATAAGTTGATGCGGAAGGATAATACAATGGAGGAGCAGACTTAACACTGAACTCACACGTTAGAGGGAGTCCGTTGAAATCCATGTGTAAGTTGTGTTAGAAAGTCCTACATCGAAGAATTGGTGTGGTGTCCAGCAGTTTATATATCTTAGTTGGTCCATAACTCATTGGCTTAAGTTTTTGAGTGAAAGAAGGTCCCATTGAATATGTTAACAAATTTGGATTTGGGCTCTCCCTTGCGATCTCCCCAAGTGAAGGTATCGGATTTATGTTACATGCTCCCAACATATGGTATAAGAGCCAATGGTAGATTGGTGGGGCCCTAATATATTCCGTTGTCTGATGAATATTTCAAGGAAAGAATCTAGTGACCAACGTAGTTTCCGGGCAAATGCGCATTGTGGTGTAGCAACGTAGTCTCATGGTAGCTTTCATGGTTCGATCTGGAGAAAGAAACGAAGAATGAAGATTCACGTTGGAGATTCAAGTTGAGATAAATTGATACACAAATATACCAGAATTGATGAGAAGCATATCTAACACTGAGCTCACACGTGAGAGTGAGATTTTTGAAATGTACGTGGAAGTTGTGTTAGAAAGCCTCACATCAGAAAATTAGCAGTTAATATATCTTAATTGATCCATAACCCAATAGTTTAAAATTTTAAGTGAACATAGATTCAACTGGATATGTTAACGAACTTGGACTTAGGCTCTCTTTTGAGATAAAGGTATTGGGTTTGTGCTGCGCACTCCCAACACTTAGCAATATCGAATTCAAATTGACTCTATCACAACACGGTTCACGATCGAGCTCCCAAGTTATAAGTTAACTCTTCTTGAGAAAATCGCAATTGCTTGTACTGCTCATCATACAGTTCAAATATTTATATAATGTATTGTTTAACAGATTAGGAAAAGAAAAGATCTACTAAATATTTCTAACTAAAAAATATACCAAATACTATGCTAACTAAAAAATAAAAGGTAAGTCCTAACTAATGATAAGAAATACACCATCTATTAGAAAAATATGATGTAATCTTCAACAAATTATCTGTAATACTCCCCCTCAAGTTGGTGCATGGAAATCATGGATGCCCAACTTGCTGACGAGAGATGTAAATCAATCTTGGACCAGTGCATTGGTAAAGATGTCTACCGGTTGAAGCCTAGTAAGTACATGCTTGGTTCTAATGGCGCCCAACTATAAATTTTCGCAAATAAAATGGTTGTCGACCTTGATGTGCTTTGTTTGTTCGTGAAATACCTGGTTTGCTACAATGTATAAGGTAGCTTGGTTGTCATAATAAAGACTCATCAGTTTATCGTGCAATACCCTTAGGGATGCCAATAAAGTGTGCAACCAAATCAGATCACTAATGGTAATTGCCATGACGCGATATTCAACTTCAGTAGTGGGACAAGAAACTATGGTCAACTTCTTGGTTCTCCAAGACACGAGAAAACCCTCGAGCATGACAAAGTAACTGGTGATTGATTGCCAAGTGATTGGGCAACTTGCCCAATTGGAGTCACAATAGGCAGTCAAGTGAAGTGAAGTCAAGACCGATAACTAAATCCCTTGTCCAGGGGCTTTTGTTGCGATATCAAAGAACTCATATAGTGGCTTCCCACTAATAGTCCTTTGTTTTTAGCATGAAGTCGAAAAGTTTATAGACTAAATAAAATAATTCAGGCCGAGTGAGAGTGAGATAAAGTAGACGTCCCACTAATTGACGTTAGAGATTTGGGTCTGTCATGGCAGGTCGAGTTGTTGTAGCTAACCAGTGTTGTTGCTCCATCGAAGAAGTCCCTGGTTTAACCACTAGCATGTCGCATTACGATAGGATGTCAAGTATATAATTTCTCTAGCACATAAATAACCTCAAAGTCTCCCGGGTCACTTCAATTCCCAAAAAGTACTTTAATTGGCCAATATCCTTGATATAAAAATGCTCATCAATATATTGTTTCAATGCTGCACATTATTATGAATTATTGCTTGCCAAGATGAGATCATCAACATATACCAACACAGCTAAAAAAGTACTGCCACGGGAATATGTGAATAATGAGTAATCTGCTAATGATTGATCAAAATCATACTCGCTTAATGCATTAGAGAATTTTGAAAACCAGTTTTGAGATACCTGTAGAAGACCATATAAGGACTTTTATAGTCGACATACACAATTCGAGCCCATTGTTGAGAAACCTTATGGAAGCTTCATATTAACTTCATCATCCAAGTCGCCATGTAAAAATACATTATTGACGTCCATCTGATGCAACTCCTAATTAGGAACCAATGCAACTGCAAGAAGACATTATACAATGACCAAATTAGTCACTGGTGCGAAGGTTTCATGGAAGTCCCCATCCTTTATCTAGGTGAATCCCTTGGTGACAAGACAACTTTTATATCGCTCAATGCTACCATCAGCTCGACAATTGATTTTGTATACGCACTTGTATCCTATGGGTTTAACATCATCTAGCAAAGATGCCAGAGTCCAAGTCATATTATCTTCGAGTGCCTTCATTTCTGTCACCAGCTCTTCTTTCTACAAAGGATTTTTAATAGCCTCGGTGTAATTTCTAGAGTCGATATCAGAATTAACAGTAGCTAAAAAAGTGATGTGAGGCTCAATAAATCATTCATAAGAAATAAACTTCTCAATTGGATGGACCATACCTAAAAGTATCAACGGAGTGGGACGTGGAGTTGGGATATTCGGTTGGACCATATGGCACACATAATTTTGAAGATGGTCGGTTGTCTTTTCTGTCGTGCAGAGCAAGTTGGGACAGAAATTTGGTCATCAGGCTATTCGCTCTCTTTTACTTGGACCGCATTGTCACAATCATGCATCGCATTTTCTTCATGAACTTGGGTTGGCAACCTTTCTTCCTCCCGATGAGGTTGATTCTGCTCACTATCAAAAAAATCTAGTTCACGAGCTGGTGTCAAGAGAGGAAGAGAGGCTTGATTCTCGTTAGGGGTGTAAAAAAAACCCGAGCCGACCCGGCCTGGCATGACCCGACCTGAAATTTTAGGGTATTTTGGGGTCAAGTCTTATTTTCTATGGGTATGGATTTTAGATGTGGGTATTTATTAGGATAGGGCCGAGCTGGGCTTTTTTGACCCGATACCAAATATAACCCTAGCCCCTCCCACTCTCTCCCATTCACTCTCTTCCCTCTCTGCCCCCCCCCCTCTCTCCCCTTCGCTCTCTTCTCTCTCTGCGCCGAGACCCATCTCCCCGTCGATCCTTTCTGCCAGAGCAGCGGCCGCCTCCCGCTCCACCTCCTCCGCCGCAGCCAAGCCACCCGGGTGGCCATCTCGTGCCCGCGGGATGGTCACCACGCGAGACCTCTCCCTCCCCTCCGGCGGCGACGCCCTCTCGACCCCAAAGCTGTACTCTCAAGACGACAAGGTCCTAGCCCTCCCTCGCCAGAGGAAGACGGAGGAAACCTGGGCTACGTACGCTCAGTCTGACCATCTCCCCAACCCCACTTGCCTCAGCCGCCTGGTGTTGCAGATGTCCTACCAAAAGACCCCCGAGGGTCTTGCGCGTGCCTAGTCCATCCTCACGTGCCTCCGCGATGAGCGCCAGCTCCGCCGCCTCGATGCTAACTCCCTCGACCTCCTCACCGTGGTCGCTGTGAAGGCTGGCCAAACCCTCTACGCCTCCTCCGTGTTCAAGTCCATGCTCCGCTCCGGGTACGTCCTCCACGTCAAGGCCTGGAGCGCCGTCGTGAGCCGCCTCGCCGCGTCGGATTGATCTATGTTCATTGTGATTTTGGGGGGGAGATCTTGCAGTTTTGGATACGTAAATGCAAAGAGAGAGAGAGAGAGACGGAGGAGGAGGAGAAGGCACAGAACAAGGTGCAGAGAACAAACCCTAAACCTGACCCGGACCGACCTGACCCGACCCATTCTTGGAGTATATGCTTAACAGGGTCTTGGGTCGGGTCGGGTCAAGCGAGACTCTATATATTTCGGGTCGGGTCGGGTATCATGAAAGCTCAACCCGACCCGACCCATTGACACCCCTAATTCTCGTGTGCAAGTTGCTGAGCAAACGAAAAATTATCTTCATAGAAAACATCACAAAATATCAACAATTCTTCAATTTCCAAATCAAAAACTTTCCAACCCTTCGTGTCATATGGATAACCAAAAATACACACTTGCATGCCCTTTCTTAAAATTTATCTTTGCCCTTTGATGGTTTGTGAGCATAGGACAATGCACCGAAAACTCGCAAATCACTATAATTCGAGGTTTTCCCAAATAGAAGCTCGAAAGGTGTTTTCCAAATAATAACGAAGTCGGATTATAATTGATTAAATAAGCTACAGTTAATATGCATTCTCCCCAAAACCAAATTGGTAAATTCACTTGGAAACGAAGTGCCCTCGCTACATTGAGAATGTGCTGATGTTTTCTTTCAATCCACCCATTTTGCTGTGACATGTAGGTGCATGATGTCCAATACATAACTTTACTTTTTTTAAAAATCCTTCGTCATGAAACTAGAAAGAAATTCACAGCCGTTATCACTCCAAATAATTTTAACTACTCGACCAAATTGGGATTTTATCATATAATAAAAATTCATGAAGAATTTGTACGTCTATGATATTTTTCTTCATCGAATAGACCCAAATTACCTGACTATAATCATCAACAATAGTTAAACAATGGGAAAATTACCAAAAAATTCATAATCCTATTACAATTGTACCAATTCAGTTTTAAACCTTTTTTTTTTGTCAAATGAGTACCAAACCTTTTGCATTTGCATCAATTCAGTCCATCCAGTCAATTTTGGCCAGAAATTACTGACATGGACGTCAATCATCCTACATGGCACTGACATGGAATATTTTAAATTTTTTTGAATTTTTATTTCTCTTTATTTTATTTTTCCTTTTTTTTTCTTTGTCTTTTTTTTCTTCCTTCTTCCTATAACTAGTCGCCGAAGAGAGCGTCATCTACCCCTGGGGAGGTTCGACCTCACTAGGGGCGGCGAGGCTCACCCTCGTTGGCCAAAAGAAGAAGGAAGAAAAAAAAAGAAGGAGAAAGAAAATAAAAAAATTCAAAAATATATTGTTAAAAATTGTTCATATCGGCACCGACCACATCATGTAGAACGGTTGATGTTCATGTCAACAATTTCTAACCAAAATTGGCTTGATGGACTGAATTGATAAAAAAAAAAAATAATGTGTAGCCAAGGGGGACCCTATCTTATATAGCCCCCAAACATCACAATGCAACAAATAAAAAATTTCACTAACTTTATTGTTACTTAAAGGAAGTGAAGAGCCGGTTTGTTTTGCACAACAATATATATACATCACAAAATCAATACTTTCTTTATTTATCTCTGTATTGATGATCAAATTCAAAACTTGTCGTGATGGGTGCCCCAATCATTGATGCCAAATGTCAATATTTAGTCCCTTGACTACTGAAAATGCTTAATAAGTGCACATTTGTCCAAGATAATAAACCTTTTC
The DNA here is from genome assembly GCA_031216235.1 of Syzygium jambos. NCBI lineage: Eukaryota > Viridiplantae > Streptophyta > Magnoliopsida > Myrtales > Myrtaceae > Syzygium > Syzygium jambos. The sequence continues at coordinate 20,272,210 of CM062228.1, forward strand.
TCGAAGATACCCATTCCAATTGATCTCTTCGAGGCTAGATCGAGAGGAGAATAACATTAGCGAGCATTGCAAACTCGAACTCAACTTTCCGACATAAATAAAATTGCGCTTAAAGTTTGGGACATATAGCATATCGTGCAAAATAAAATCAAGACTTAAATAAACATCTCCTATTTTGGTGGCATGAGTCACTTTTCCACCGGGAGTTCTTATGGGATATGCCCCCTTGACATTCCTCGATTGGTTTAAAAGAAAAACCTGCCCTGTCATATGTTTAAGGGCTCCACTATGGATAATCGAGTTCATGGAAAGATCATTATTAGGCCAATAGAGCTTAGCTGAGAGTTGTTCATTAGAAGTGGCAGTTTCATTGCTGTGAGCAAACTGACCGAATGCCGATATTGATTACTATTTATTGTTGTTGTTGTCTCGATACCCTTTGGACCTCCTTGAGTGCTATTTACAGTAGTGCTGAAACATCTGTCGCTACTTGTTTGTGCAAAGTGTATGGCTGCTATGGCAGTATTCCCTATGTGTGCCTTTCCACCTCGCCATGGCTCCCAATTTTGAGGATATCCAATCAACTCCAAGCAATGACTCTTCTCGTACTCGACTTTCCCACTATGGTCACATTTAGGTTTCTTGAATAGTATTGTCCTAGTGCCTCCTCTTCCAACCGAGAAAGCAAACACCCTCAATCTTTTCTTCCCTCCTCAGACAATTGATCGTTGACGCTTCTCCTGTGCAATTGTAAAATAAACCTTATTGAGAGACATAAGTGGTTCGAGGTTGAGAATTTGAAAACAAACATTCCCATAGGTTTCAGCATTGAGGACCACAAGAAACTGGTGGATTTTCTCCACCTCCTTCTTCTTTGCGTACTTTGCAACTGCTACACAAGTACATTCTAAGACATTATCATGGTCATAGAGTTCATCCCGTGAGACCTTTAATTTGGTGTAATATTCCACCACCAAGAGTCCTCCTTGCTGTAGCAGCCCAATCTCGGTTTTGATCTCGTAGATGCGAGGTCCGTTACCAAGGCCAATCTCTCCTTCACCTTGTTTCACATTACCTTTGCTTCCTCTACATATGCCATGCTTCCCTATAGACTCTTGTCGAGGGACTTGAAAATCTATGAAACTACCATGGAATTACAAATGTCCCAGTCATTAGATTCAAGTGATGTCAGATCTGGCTTCTCTAACGATATGTCGATAAACCCAAGTTTGTTTTTCACCCACAATGTGCATCTCATTGTCTTCAACCATGTTGCCTAATTATCCTGGGCCAACACGCGTGAAATGAGTACGCTTCCGAGATTGTCGAAGGTGTTGAGATAATACGGTTAGAAAGAGCCAATCACCTTCTTTGGAAATGATGCTTCCTTGGCCATATCACAAACAATGCGGGTCGAATTGTGTTTAAAACTCTACTCCGATACCATGAGAAAATCGCAATTGCTTGTATTGATTATCGTACAGTACAAATATTTATAAAAGGTATTGCTCAACGGAGATTTACTAAATATCTCTAACTAATTATGTAAGATATACCAGATATTATGCTAACTATAAATAGAAAATTCTAATTAATGATGAGAGATACACCAAATAGTTGAAAAACAGAATGTAAATCTTTAGCAAATCTTCCGCAATATTCCTTGATCACGCTTGCCTCTTACTTGATCTGATAAGATGGCCGTATCTACCTTTTAGCATTGACTAACAACAGATAGGCTACTTCATTGGCTTGTCTTGAGCTAAGCTCCATTTCACAGTGGCCACACAAGCCGGAGATTTCTAATACAATTTGCTTCGCCTTCCGCCTACTACTCGGTCTTCCTGGCAAGGGAAAAAACCACTTCATAATTAGTCTCCGTTGTTAATGTTTGAATATTTAAATCATAAATCACTACAAAATCTCACATTATATCTCAATTAAATATATCTGGCCACCCCACAACATTACCAAACTCATTTCGTGCTATATAGCCAATCCTTGCTATATTCCCAGCTTTTTTATTATCGAATATATTCCCAGCTTCATCAAGTGCACAATCACAATTGATTTAGACATAACCACTTTCGGTTTCTGCCAGTACCCCGGAACCATGCCACGAGCCAAGGCAGGGGGCTTTCTCTTCTTATCGCTCTCATGTTTAACCTGAAAGAACTCATACAGCCTTCCACAATACACTGCATAACGATCAAGTACCCTACGTTGAAAAACAGCTTCGCATCTCCCCTTTCAGATGTACCAACAAGTCAGCAACACCCTGGTCATAAACTCCCACTTCGTCTCTACACTCCTAAAATTCAAATACAGCCTGTCAACAAATGGAGTAACATGACCTTTATTCAACACACAAGCCAAACTTCCAAGCCATACGCTATTAGTCCAATCCCAAAAAAAAGCAGGGCATATCCAATAGACTCTTCATGAGAACAAAAGAGACACTTAGTTGTTCTGCTAATCCTCCTTCTAAACAAATAACCAAGAGCTGCTATTGCATTAGTACATTTTATCCTGCAAACATGTTCAATCTCATAGGTCAATCAGTTTTTTCAAATGAGTTGCCAAAACTGCTTATCATCTACATGGGATGAGGATGGCTGATCTGTAATGCATCTATCTTTCCTCCTCTGGATAAACCAGTACCCAGTCTTTACAGAAAAGCCCAGTTTTTGTACGGGACCATATAAGTTTATCATCACCTGCTCTTGGACAAATAGGCATAGCTCTAATATTCAAGGCTTCTTCCTCCTTCAGCAAACGAACCACATCTGACAGTATTAGTAAGTTACTAGCGATTAATATGACAATCAAGTTACCAGACATACTTTTTTTTTACCAACGATATCAGAAGTTTACCAAGAACTACAGAAATCTACCAACTACGAAATTCTTTTTTTCCCAGATTTTCCCTTCAATGGATCCTAGACTCGCCCGTGATCAATACTAGTCAGTTCGGTCACGTATATAGGTCCATCAATGTAATGAAAACTGGTGGATTCCTAAACGACACATCAAGAATAGTTGCCCAAAATACATATTCAAACGAAACGTGAGGCCCAGCACGAGCCCAATAGAAGTTGAATTGCAACATTTCATCTTCTCAGTTCACTAGAGCTCGACCAGCTATGATTTGCCTATGTATAGACAGAACCATGTGGATATTGACTCCCAAAATAGGGAGTCGAGAGACAGCTAATGCAAACAAAATGAATTGACTCTTCATCACCTATCAGTGGAGTAGCTGACGTTGATGTTTAACTAAATTATATTTGTCTTGACATGTATCAACCACCACATACAAATGTTTTTCTTCCTTCAATAAATCAGAATGTTCACGTAAAGAAAAACAGAAAGTCATAAGTTGCGGCATCGCTTTCTTTGATTGGGCTTCGACGTCAGATATGCAATTGCTTCGTCTGAATTTTCTTTGGGAAACAGCAACCAAATCCATGTTGAATAGCTCAGTTTACCAAAAAAAAATCTTTTTTAAGGACAATTTGACCTTCTGATAAAGAATTAGTAATTGCCAATGGCCATTTAGTAGTTCTTCGTGGTTGCTAAGTATACCCTGTGATTGTATGTCACCTTGCCTCGTCACGAAAGCATTTGATTCTTGTCCTGGAGTTGTTCCTATATGAGACAAATTACATGATTGATTCCTCCTCTACTTTGGTAGCAATATATAGAACTTAAGGTAGATGGAATGACCAACCAAATGATTGATTTGGTGGAGCTAGGCCTAGCTATTGTATATGTCTTGCCAGATATAATGAGGACAAGGGTATGTGTACACACTTTAAAGATGATAATAATAATACCCATCACCAACTTTTACCAAAAGTGGTGTTTTAATGATCAGCACTAAGTTATTGTTTACCAGATTAATGTGTTGAGGATCCCTTGATGATGATGCAGTAAAGTAATACTATATATTAACTGCATTTTTTCTCATTAGCCATGTCTAATTGATTAATGAAAGATAAAAGCCCTAGTCCAGATGGATAAGCCCTGGTCCAGGTGGACACTCATCTCATTTCTTTAAGAATGCTTAGCATATTGTCAAGTATGATCTTGTTCGAGCTATCATGAACTTTTTTTCAGGAGTCGAAGCTGTCAAAAGCGTCGACCTCTACTGCTATTGCATTGGTGCCTACAGTTCGAAATGCCTCCAGAATGACTGAGACTATAGGCCCATTTCCTGTTGCAATGTTGTAGTGCATAACCAAGAAGAGCCTTCCCAATAGATCAAAGGAAGTACACTCTGTATCTATCATTGGTGAACAGCACAAGGCCATTTCTGGTGGCAAGGGGTTACATCAAGAAGACTATTTCTCCTCATATCCATGAGATGGTTATTGAAGTTCCTTCGAAGTTGCTTAATCAAGCTGCTGAGATAAGTGTCGCTGAATCTTCATGCTCCTTGTTTGCCTCACACGCTAAGGCCGAGCTAACTAACTTGCTGATGTACATTCAAGAGAGCATACCGGTAATCCGACAAATACGTAAATTAGTACATTGCTCTTATGCAGTGCATGTGAACACATCAAGATGTAAGTCAAATATTATGTGGATTAAATGGCATTTTCGGCTCCTGGATGCTTTATCGACAGAGAATATAGGATTGGTGCTGGCCAGGCCAACCAAGGCCAACTTTGATTCTCCAATCCAACATTTAGAAAATGATATTCCACACCAGATCATGCACCACTTGTGGGGATGAGATAGATCAATACCCCTTAATGACCCACACGTTCATGGTTTTTCTCTGATTTTAATATGGATTTGGACTTGATTAAAGGTCCTTTTTGGGCAGCTAATTTAGGGGTTAGGGAAGGTGCACCGTCAGAATATGCTGTGGTTGTGATGGTGCTCAATGACCCACTATCCTTAATCAACCAAACTCCTACTTCATGTCATCACAAGCATCAACTCCTAATCATTCGAGCTTTGTCCTCATCCTGTCCCATGAGTATCCTTAGATTCTCCCCCAGGCTCTTCATTATTCCATTACAGACTAAAAGATTGCCTCGAATTATGTCTTGACACGATTATTCGAGAGAGCACAAAAGGTAGAAATGATTTGGTTAGCCATGGGGTTCTGCTTTATCCAACGTTAGGTGGTGTCCTGACAGGGCGCGACTTAGTCTGGTGGTCCTGGGGAAGATTGACTTTTCCTATCTTCTGCTAGGGCAATGAGTTTGACTTGTTTCATTATTTGTCGATGGAGACTTCTAGAGTTCTCAAATAATCATATAACCTAAATTATAGTTCCAACAGAATATCTCTCGCTTCTCGAGACATAAGTCAACATGGACGATTTAGATACTCTTTAGAATATTCAAATTACTCTTGAAATTCGGTGTGTTATCCACCACTCACCTCCGTCCCATGAATATGTTACTAATCGAATAACATAAACAATCAATTCCGTGCATTTAGTGATCATGTATTTGTATATGAATGATCTATCGCGATTATAAGTAGTTTCAAAAGATAGAAAATATTACTTATTTAGACAAAACTCTAAACTAGCATAAGGTTTCTTAATCAATAGGGTTCCAACCGATCTCTTAAATCTTTTCCAAAGCACTCTCGCCACACGTTTATCAATGCACAAATCCAGAGCACTAAAGCTCATAATGATACCGCTCCTTTGAGAATAATTGTGGCCCACTAGTATAGCCTTTCCTCTATCTTTAACTCCCTTTTTTCAAAGGCAATTCACGGGTGTGTATTTTGGCCCACTCGCTCTACCTACTTTCTGGCCTACAATAGATTTGACAGATTAATATCAAGTGACATGATAGAATTTAAACAAATGTTTAAACAATAAATGGATCGGATTCAACATCTAATAACAGGCCGCCATATTATTTTCTACACCAATTTTGCAAGCCAGACTTGCTATTATTCTAAAGGAATAAGTTATCACCAATAACATAAAAGAATTGACTCAGATGTCATCATCTTGTAAAGATACCATCACCGTTATAACCTCCGCAACATTTGTCAAGAAGTCACATCTATGTTGTAAGCGACAACGCATTGCGTATCTTTTTTCACTGCTTAATCTTATACTACTGTTCTATACTGTTCTAAACCATACTTTAATACACTACTGTGCTGTACATTGCAGTAGCTCAAAAGTGTGATGTTGAGTTTCTTTTAAAAAAAAATGGATGTTCCTTTGATCTTGTACCTGGTTCAGTTTTTCAGCAATTTACCAAGACAAGCAATGTTCGTTTGGCCATCTCAACCGATCCCCTCTTTTTCCTAACTTTTGGAAAAGGTCAACTGTCAATTCTCTGAAGAGCCGTTAATTGCGCCAACTTTGATATAGTTCATAGCGAAGACAGAATTACTTACTTGTTACCAGCTCCACAGAGACAGACAGACAGACAGACAGACAGAGAGAAAGAGAGAGGGTAGGAGAGGAGTCACCTTCCTTATGGCTTCAACCTCAGACATTCCAACGCGCTGCAACCCCACCTACACATTGAATTACCTGTATTGACATATCCCCCATTATTCTGCTTCCCATTTTCCCAATCTGCCCTTACCGTTATCAGAAAGCCAGAGGGTTTCTTTCCTCTTCTTCTCATTGTCCTGTCTGTGAGCTGAAGAGGCTATCTATATATATCTAAGCAAGCAAACAGAGACCTATCAAGTATCAAAGTCCTCACCTCCGTCTCTACTTCCATCTGTTCGCCTGGTACCGAAGGTTCCTGAACTGGGTCTCTCTTTGCTGGTCATGCCACTTCAAGGTATGACTCCTCTGTGACCTGCATTATCTGATCCTGTGCATAGATTGTCCACTAATCTAACACTTCGCGAATAGGATTGAAATCGCATCCATGCAGTTGTGTCAATCGCTTCTGTTATGTTGTTTTGTTGTTCTTCTTGGTTTGATCGTGGAGTCCCAACGTCCTATTGCGATGTGTCTTCTGTCATTCTTATCATGTTTCGGAACTATGAGTTCTGCTGATTCGCAATCTTGGAAAAACACCAAAACAACATCATCTCTCAATACTTCTTCACATAGCATTGAACAACGCATCGGATGGATGACGCCATTATAAGTAGGTTTTTTTTTTGGGTGCCCTCTTCTAGTTTAGAAGGTCTTATTATTGCCTATAAATTTGTCCTTCTGGATAGTGAACTGCTCTTGAGCGATTAGTCCCAGCATTTAGTTTGTTTGCAGTGTATGCATGATCATGTTTTCATGTTGCTTTAGACATTTCGATAAATAAGAAAAATGGATTTGACATTTTTCCAGTGAAATGCCGGGACTAGTTATGTATGATTCAATGGGAGATTACAGAATCGATGATTCTGGTGGAAATCAGTCATTCTACAAGAACTCCACCCAACAATTTTCTCCAAGAAGTCCACTGAGTCCACACACCCCTAGTCCTCACAGTGATTCCGATGATCTGGCCCTGGATGGTAAGGTGGACACCTCAATCGAGCAACTTTATTACAATGTATGTGAGATGCAGAGTTCCGATCAGTCCCCCTCAGGACCCAGTTTTCTGTCATACGGAGAGGAGTCTCGGATTGATTCAGAGCTCTGCCATCTTGTTGGTGATTTCGGAGCATTAGAAATTATGAAAGAGGTTGTGATCGAGAAGAAAGAAGAGGGTGACCGAAGCGATTCTAGTGGCAGTGACTCCACTCCAATCAATGGTAGTGAGTTCACCAAAAACCCGAAAGCAACGCCGAAGCAGAAAACACTGAAATGCACGATGAAGAGAACTGCTTCCAAGGGGAAACCTCCAAGAGGCAAGATAAGTCAGAAAAGTACTAGAAAACCAAATCCCACTTCCTCCGCGAAGAAGCAACGAGATCCTACTATAATTGCAGCCAGATCCCAACAAGGAGTCAGTGACTCTGCTGATACAGGACTAGAGAACCTGGACCTTGGACCTTTCTTGCTGAAACAAGCAAAAGACATGATGTGTGCAGGAGAAAATCCACAGAGAGCCCTGGAAGTGGCTCTTCGAGCTATGAAGGTTTATGAAAAATGTTCAAATGGCAAACCGAATCTAGATTTTGTCATGTGCTTGCATGTTTTGGCAGGAATACACTGCAACTTAAGTCAGTTTAGTGAAGCAATTCCCATTCTTGAACGCTCAATTGAAATACCGGTATTGGAGGAAGGCGAAATACATGCACTTGCAAAATTCGCCGGGTGTATGCAGTTGGGTGACACTTATGTAATGCTTGGACAGATCGAGAACTCAATCTTGTGTTACACTGCAGGTTTGGAGATACAGAAGCAAGTTTTAGGTGAAATGGACCCACGAGTGGGCGAGACATGTAGGTACCTGGCTGAGGCTCATGTTCAGGCATTACAGTTTGATGAGGCTGAGAAACTTTGCCAAATGGCTCTTGATCTCCACAAGGAAAACGGGTCATCTGCTGCTTCTCTTGAGGAAGCAGCCGACCGGAAACTCATGGGACTAATTTGTGATTCAAAAGGAGATTATGAATCTGCCCTTGAGCACTATGTACTAGCAAGCATGGCCATGGCTTCCAAGGGCCAGGAAATAGACGTGGCTCTGATAGATTGTGGCATAGGAGACGCATATTTATCTTTGGCTCGGTATGATGAGGCGATATTTGCATATCAGAAGGCACTTACGGTGTTCAAGTCGACCAAGGGGGAGAATCATCCATCAGTGGCTTCAGTCTTCGTCCGATTAGCTGACTTGTACAACAAGATAGGGAAGTTTAGGGAGTCCAAATCTTATTGCGAGAATGCACTGAAAATTTACGGGAAACCCAATCCTGGGACACCCTTGGAGGAGATAGCTAATGGGTTGATTGATGTGTCTGCCATCTATCAATCCATGAATGAATTGGAGCGGGCGCTGAAGTTACTTAAGAAGGCTTTGAGAATATTTGGGAATGCCCCAGGAAAGCAGAGTACAGTTGCAGGAACAGAGGCCCAGATGGGAGTCATGTACTACATGATGGGGAACTATTCTGATTCCTACAACACTCTGAAGACAGCCATTTCAAAGTTCCGTGCCAGTGGTGATAAAAAATCTGCTCTGTTTGGCATTTCTGTGAACCAACTTGGCCTTGCCTGCGTCCAGCGTTATGCCATAAATGAGGCTGCGGAATTGTTCGAAGAAGCAAGAGATATTATGGAGAAGGAATACGGGCCTTATCACCCAGATACCTTAGGTGTCTACAGCAATTTAGCCGGCACATATGACGCGATGGGCAGGTACAAATTATTTACGTTTCCTACTGTTAATTCTTAGCAGAGTAAGGTCACTTTTCCATATTTTTGCATCATATATGTCATCTTATTCTCTCTATTATGGTTGGTCCATGTTATTTTGAGTTCTTCCTTCTTTAGTTGATAATTTTTCCCCTTATAAAGTGGAAGCTCGGAATTCAATATTTTGGCATGACAGCTTTAATAGGATTTCATAGCCAGAGCTGACAGTAACACCAAGCTTCAAAGCAGTTTTCAATTATGAAAGGAAGCAACTAAATACTATATAATTGTAGCTTACTAGTTCCAGTGATTCTTTAACATATAGCAAAGAGTGTTTATTTTGTTCTCCATTGCATCTGGGTCCTGTTGTTTTGATGAAGTTGGCGTGGGATGTGATCATATTCTCAAGAGCATCCGGCATTGTTTTCTAACGTAAACTTTACACAAGCTCTTTGTTCCCTCTAGCTTTAATATCATATCATTCACTTTCCTTTTGACACATATAAGGTCGGACGATGCAATCGAGATTTTGGAGTATGTTGTCGGAATGAGGGAGGAGAAACTTGGAACGGCAAACCCTGATGTGGAAGATGAAAGGCAGAGGTTATCTGAGCTTCTGAAAGAAGCAGGCAAGGTCAGGAACAGAAAATCAAGGCGATTAGAAACCTTACTTGACACCAATACCGACACCATAAAAGATGAAGGAATCAGAGTACTATAGCAATCGAATGTACCTATATAACCGTGGTGTAATATATAGTTTATGGAGGATTAGGTGGACGGTTCCTTTGTTAGGTCCCTGCTGCCGAAATTGGACGAATAACGGCACAGCACCAAACCGTCCCGGTTTTACTAGTGGATGTTGGATTTTAGTGTGCTTTAAACATTTCATTCATGCACTTGGATGTTTGGGGAGCTGAATAACGTTCTTGTCATTGACTCATTTCTATTTGTATATGTGAAGTTTGGATTGAAAAGTGGTAATGCATCATTTTCTCTTCTTGGTACACCAAACTGATAGCAGCAACTTCCGTAAGTTTCTACTCTAAGAAAACAACTGTCAAGTGGCTCTACACTATATCTGTTTTTCCTGGCCTATGTTCCTAAAGATTACGATTTCATTCATAGCTAGATGCAGTTAGAGAAGTAAAGAGGTTTCTGTAATAGTCTTCCATGTAGTTATTTTACACCACCCTGTGAACTGAGCAGAGTAAATCTCTGTAACTGGAGGATTATGTTTAACCATCATTCTGCTTAGAGGGCAATTACCTGAGCTTTTAGACCTTAAAGCTGAGGAACATCAGTTCCACTCAAAGACTTCAATCAGCAATGCTGATATGTAGTAATTGACTTGACTAGTACTACAATTCAAAGCTTGAAACATAGTGCCCCGCCTCTTTCAATATATAGGGTGGTCTTGGGCCTTTCTTACTCCAAAAGCCAGCTAAGAAGGTGAGGCTTTCTCTCACACTTATAAACCGATCACCAACTCTTTCCATAATTGATGTACGATAGAGGTTTCCAAAATGTTCCTACTAGAATTATGAAGACATCGGGTAATATGGAAACCTCAGTTGGCTTTGAAAACTCTTAGAAAGACATGTTTGAATTTAGTGACACGCTCAAGACATCAACCGATTTTTCCACACATCATGTGGTAGCATCAAGAATTAAGATAACATTACTCATTTGTTTATTTTCTTTTTCGCATGTAAGTGCTGTGATATAGTATGTCTTTGCACATTCAATTCCCGTCAGAGTGCTCTCAAATCTATTCGGAAAATCTGTTCTGTGAAGGAATGAGGAGGACCGACGTTACTGGCCACCGACTAAGAACTGGTGGATAAGATCCAAAAGTAATATCCAACTCTGGCATGTAATATCCAAAAGTAAAATACTGCCGGGATTTATTGTATATGGTAACTCTCAAGAAATTAACACTAGTTCTCGACCCACTTGTGGTCATGGATTCTTTGAGGCATGACAAGACTTCTTAATTGAAACTGCAGGGTAAGAGAAAGAGCCACTGAGGATTCGGCTCGCGACCCATTTGTTGGCCGCCTCTGAGTAGTGTATGCCATCCCAACTTATGTGTTTCGATGGATCCTCACATGGATTGCCATATACGGTTCCATTTACTATAGCTTTCTTGCCACAATCAATATGGTAGCCATAGTAACTGCCACAGCAAAAACTAGATGGATCAACGAAACCTGCACCACAGTGCCACAATCATTAAACTAACGCCAGGACAGACTCCAAAACCCTCCTATGATGGGCAAGAAAAAAGGAAATGCAAATACCTTGATCCTTTGCTTCACTAATCAAAGAATATTTGGCTGAATACACATCAACATATGTGAACACAGCCGCCGAAAGCTGTGCCCTTAGCTGTAGGATCCTGTCCTTAAGCTGCTTGTTGAAGTCTTGAGCCACCTCATTTTGAGGCCTTACACATCCATTATGATCCAGATTACCGGGTTTAGACGGGTCATATATGATAGAGTATGGCAAGCACCCGATGGGCCCCGTGTTATGTACCCAGAACACTCTGGCCCCTTCCTCATAGAGTTGCTGAGACATAAAGCTGAGTGAGTGTCGGAATTTTGAGAACTTGCGGTAATTATTGAGCGAGTCTGATGCTTACATGCACCGCCTGAGAGAACTGGCTCAAAATATCGGGAATGGAGGCTATGACTTGTTCCATCGTCGTATGTTGAAAGCCATATGCAAGATCATTCTGTCCGATGTCAAAAGTGTAAAGAGCCTTCGAGAAGTCTTGAGGCCTGGGCAATCTGTAACTGAATGCCGAGGTCTGTCCTGCTGTCCAAATTTGCCAATTCAAAACCAAACGACATGTGGTCTCGTATAAGCAAAACTCTATGCAGAGAGGTCTACGAAGGAAACTCACTGGACTGGTTGAGCCGATTATAAAGGTCAGTGACACGAGACTTGAACCGCACAAACTGTGATAGTTGGATGCCAAGATGGAACGGACTGTAGCCACCAGGCCGAATGGACGATCCACCAGTCGCAAAGTTTGCACCATGTCCGAAATTTGTTTCGATCGAGTCTAGATATGCACTCAAATATGGCAATTTAAGATCTTCAGCTGCACAAAACAGTATTATCGGACATAAGAGTTCAAATGTAGAAGGTAAGAAAGCTTTTCGATAGGAGTAATTATGAATTATCAACTACAAGATCAAAAGGTCAAATTGCCGCTTTCGACTGTACTGCTCCATCGCATACTAAAGAAGCGGTAGCTGAATCTAGGGCAGGGCCGACATGGCTGAGGCTTGTCACGTTAGTATTTCAACAACCGGCACCGGTAACCATCAACAGTTGCACCTGAGAGCAATTCAAAAGCCCATAGAATACTCACAAAACACTCTGTATAAGCCAAGCTTTTCGCACGATAGAGGTGATCATTCATTTCAAAGATTTAAATGGCGAAAACATCTGCGCCACCAAATCTCTACAGGATGCTAGTCTTTCTGCAGCACGCGATATGCTGAAAGTAAATCACACACAGAAGCCGCGGCCGAGACAAACCGAACGCCATCCTTCCACGTTACTACTCTGCTACGCTCACTCCATAACATGACTGACAGAATTTTATACCTTACTCGGCCTTTGGGCTAAAAGATCAAATGACTAACAAATTACTATCAATCACTGGACTGCCAAGAGTCTGGTCTGGTAAGAGACTAACAATTAAGAAAAGGACACTAAATATCCTGGATGCGGCGCCATAGATGAACAACACTAACCGGTCTACATCCACTACTTTTGCTAGTAAATTGCTAGCCGAGCCGACTCACCAATGAAATCGACGATGAGACGACCATCGCAGAACCTGCCAGAAGGATGTCCGAAGAAGGTCTCGCCGTTGGGCGGGGCGACCTCGGAGAGCGCCGCGGATATCGCTCCGGTGTCCGAATTCGAGTCGCCGAAGTTGAAAACCGCCGAGAACTCGCATCCCGTCGGGCCGCCGCCGCCGCCGAGAGCTCCGAGCAGCTGGATCAGCACCAAGCAGAGGAAAGGCAGCCTGACCGAGGAACACATGGCGGACGGCTAATCACAAAGCTCTCAAAAGCAAGAAGCTTAGCAAAAGGGCATTCGCTTGCTTCAACAGAAAGAGAGAGAGAGAGAGAGAGAGAGAGAGAGAATGGTGAGTGCACCGACATGGAGGAAATGGTTGAAGATAGATATGGAGAGGAACGAAGATGGCGACGATGGTGTTCGACAGTTCGACCGCGTTCCGCACCAGACGCAGTGATTGAGGACGAATGTGGAGTCCCACCACCACGCCGCGTGATGAAATCTTGGCTTCACGTACAGCAGCTCACGAGGCTTGCCGCATGCAGTCCCACGCAGCTAAAAACGCCATTAATAAATATATAAAACTGAGGGATAACGTAGCACGTCCGCCCTTTCATCACAACCTCAAACGTCGTAATCATAACTTCCTTTGACTAGTCAAAGCTTCGCCCTTTTTCTTCCCACACTTTGACCCAATCAAAGTCCACATTTTACTATTTATCACCGACAATTCCAAATAGATATGTCCCGACGAATTTACTCCAAATAAATTTTCGTATCACGAAAAAATTTTAAAATTGGTATAATCGTTGTTAGCTTCTCTCCAATACCCCCTTTGAATTACTAACACGGACAGGCTCTTATATGGATTCGACGTAAGAATTCAGCATAAATGACTTTTAGGAAAAACATCATCTCGAAATTCAAGCTCACTCGATGGATCTAGTTTACGAGGAAGAGAACGTCTTCAAGAGTGTAAAGAGCCAAGGTCTCTTCTGCTGTCCAAATTTGCCAATTCAAACTCGTTAATTTTGAATTGGCAATTTAACGACTTTGAATTGCCAATTCAAAGTCGTTAACAATTCGACCAAAAAAAAAAAAAGTCGGTAACAACAATATTACATAACCAAGTGACTTGTGGTCTCGCACAAGCGAAACCATGTGCAGAGACAGGGAGGTCTACAAAGGAATCTCACCGGACTGTTTGAGCCGATTACAAAGGTCAGTGACGCGGGATTTGAACCTCACCAGCTGTGATGTCTGAAAGCCAAGATGGAACGGGCTGTAGGTACCAGACTGAGGGCGCACTGACATGGAGGAAATGTCTGAAGATATAGTGGAGACGAATGAAGATGACGATCATGATGTTTGACTTGTCAACAGTGGCCCGTACGTTACCAGACGCAGTGAGGGAGTGAGCGAGTGAGCGAGGACGAGTGCAATGCAGTCCCGCGGAGCCAAAACACAATAAACAAGTAAATAAAAACCAAAAAACGACAATGGAAGTTCGGAAATTTTCGAATTCAAAATCGGGAAGAGATCATCGATCGGGACGAGTTGGAGTTGGCGAAGGGTCGTCGTAAATCACACCAAAGTGTCAGATTCAGAATCCGCTTGCCAGAGAGCAGGCAACGGTGCTATGGAGTTTCTCTGTCTAGCACATCTCATGGAACACGAAAATGCATTAAAATGCAATCACAAGTCAACTAATAGTGAGTAAGGCATGAATTGGATTGACCTATTTTTCATGTCAAAGAGAATTTCAATCGTCCTCATGAGCCAAAACAGTTTGGAGTTTCAATGAACTAACCCACCCTCGCACTTGATTTAGCCAACTCAAGAGTCAAATTTAGCTATTTACAGTTTGATCTGCGCCTTCGTGCAAAATCTCTAGGCCCGACAAAGTTCGGGAGAATATTGTATTATCTTAACTCAAAGATTAGGGACGGACCCTGAACTCGGCTCAAGCAGTCGCGACCCGAAATAGCGACGCTGACATGAACGGTTCGAAGCACGTAAAAGAAGAGCGCACAACGTCAATTGCATAAAAACAAGGAGCACATGTGGAAAATTAACAGTTCAAAGAAAGAAAAAAAGGTCCTCGAAACTTTCAGGAAAGCACACACATACATCATGATGCATGTACAACAGAGCACGGTTCACCATGAGACTTTTCTTTGAGGATAATCTAATACTCTTTTTTCTGCCGCAATCAAATCGATAGTTTTGACAGTGAAAAAACCAAGAAAGATGACCTTGCTGTGATTCATATCTTCTATGAGACTTGAATACAAATTCCAGCTTGAATAAATGGCAGCCCCTAACCAATGATTCTAGGGACTAAAAGTGCAAAAAAAAATAATAGCATCGAAGAAAATTAAAGCTGCACCAGTTATTAAACCGGCAGCTTGTGCAGTTGCCGCGAACTCCACGTAGTATTGACAGTCGAACACGGGAGAATAATTGTCGGGAGCCTCATACTTTCCTCCACATGAGGGAAATCGATTGTGTAATGTAGGCCACGACTCTCGTGCCTGGCCAGGGCACTGCTCACCACCAGCTTCGCGCAACAAAAGAGATTCCTCATTTCACAGGCCTCAAGCGCAACCATGGTCGGTTCCCATCCTCGCTGAAACAAGAACTTCTCCCATCGAGTCTCCAACTCATGGATCTTTTCCTCCGCGCTCTCTAATCTTGTGGTGGACCTA
This sequence comes from Syzygium jambos, assembly GCA_031216235.1. Classification (NCBI taxonomy): domain Eukaryota; kingdom Viridiplantae; phylum Streptophyta; class Magnoliopsida; order Myrtales; family Myrtaceae; genus Syzygium; species Syzygium jambos. Next base: position 20,287,993 of record CM062228.1, read on the forward strand.
ACGATTCCTACATACTCCCACATGACAGACTGCAGGTCCTTCCTCACTTGCTTTGTAACATTCAAGATGTCGTCCATGACGCTGCTCTGGAGGGAAGAGGGCATGACAGGCCGTGCCCACCGGCCCGATTGGCCAACGTAAAAGCCTGACTGACTCATGTGATCAATCGAGGGCTGCACAGCTCTTCGAGCAAACACCAGTGCCTCGAGCAAAGAATTGCTTGCCAGTCTGTTCGCTCCATGCAGTCCAGTGCAAGCAACCTCGCCGGCCACATAAAGGCCTCTCACATTGGTCTCCCCTCGGAGTCCAGCCCGGACCCCACCGCACATGTAGTGAGCAGCGGGAACTACAGGGATTGGCTGGCTGGTTATGTCTAGACCGTACTTGAGGCACTCGACAGCTATGTTGGGAAAATGTGCTAGAATTTGCTCTCTGGGTTTGTGACTTATGTCAAGAAGCACGTACTTCTCGTTCCATTTTTTAAGCTGATCATCAATACTTCTTGCAACCACATCCCTCGGGGCAAGCTCTTCTCTCTCATCATATAAAGGCATGAACCTTTCCTTGGCCAGATTGTAAAGGATTCCACCATCGCCTCTGACAGCTTCGGTGATGAGAAAAGCATTTTCCCGGCTCTTTTCTGGGTTAATGGGCAACCCTTCGTCTGCTAAGGCAGTAGGATGGAACTGCACAAACCTGTAAAAGTACATAAATACTGCCCTAAGCACAAGTACAGAGCATTGGTTCAAAAGCCAATGGAAAGCCAACCGATAAAAGCCAGAATAATAGGCTTTTATCTTGTGCTCGTGGTTCTTGAGTTTAAGTATATATGAAAAAGTCAAAATTACAGTCGAAAGTTTGTAGTGCATAACAACAAATTTGGGGCTAGACTTTCCTGACATTAAGAACACACCATACAAAATTCATAATTTACAAAGTCAGAACCATCAAATACTATACAAACAACTTTACCAAAAAAAAAATACTATATAAACAGTAGCAGGTCACAATTAAAAGTCAAAAAGCCAAATGCCCCCAGTATTTTTCTATCAGAATCCCAGAAAGATACACTTTTGATTCCAAATATATGTCCTAGGAATTAAACTGTTGGTAAGCGATGCATGAAGATTTTGTTCTCGATCTTCAATCATGTGGAAATTGTTACATTTATGACCGGTACGATATTCATAAAAATCCACAGCTGAAAGACAAATGACAAGACACACTTAGGTACTCTAAATATATATATCAATAGCAGCAGTTAGCAATATATACTCACTCCATATTAGAAATCACAGCCTCTGCCCGATGAGCCATGGCTATCCCATCTCCAGTAGCCACCTGTAAAATAAAGATAATTAATGAACTTAATCTCGCTCACCCCAAATCTAAGTATAAAAGGTTGTATTGTATTCAATTGATACATAATTTCTTTCTCCAGAAATTCAATTTTGAGCTACCAACTGTACTTGTGATGACATCAAAAAGAGAGAATGCAAACTCACAGCACTGTTGGTGAATTTACTACAACTGAAATGATAGTACATCTAAGCAAATCAATCAAACTGGGGAAGAGTTGAAGAATCCTAATTCTACTACTCTTCAACTACCAAGAAACAGAAAAATTCATGTAGTTATGTTTTACAAAGCAACATTTTCCCATCCTTACCAAAAAAAAAAAAACAGAACATTTTCCCACAAAATCTCTACATATACTATCAGGAGACTTTCGAGCAGAACAAAGCTTAGAAGCAGATTAGTGCACACTTTTAAGTGTGCTCCTGCACTTGCATCCACGACCCTTAAATTCTAGCTTGACAAGCTATAGCCAGTATGCGAGAGAATCAAGATTCCTGAATAATTATCAGAAAGGCTTATTGGATAAGTCCTCATGAGTCGACTTGCTATACATTTGGAATAAGTAGCATCTCAGACCACCAAAAACTCAAGTTCAAAGTTTATTTTGGTTCCGCATCCACTTTTTAGAATTTCATGTAGGTATGATAGCTGGCACCAAATCCACAGCTTGCTGAGGTCAAGAACACTTAAAAGAGAAAGAGATGAGGCACAAGAATAGCTTGGCAGAAAACATATACCGGAGGATTTGTAGTTGTTGGATATATATGTCCAGCCCCACCTGATGCAAGCAAAGTCACCTTCGAAATGAACCGAACTACCTGAAAGATTAGAAAAGGAATTCTTCAAGTTATAATGCGAAACCTTCCAGTAATTCTGCACGGATAGTGACAATTCACTTCATCACAACCTCCAGAGTTTCAGTGTTCAAAGTGTCAACGCCATGACAAACCGTCTCAGAACCATCCTGCAATGGCAAAACTTTTACACATTAGTGGTAGTATTCATTAGGGTAATACTCCAAAATTCCTCCTGGTATGAGCATTACGATCATATGGTTCAAGACAGAAACCATCCAGGAAATGGAAAGGCGTGAAGCAGACCTGAGAGGTGAGCAAATCTATTGCAAAATGATGTTGAAACACGGAAATGTTGGGATCATTTACAACCGCTTCAAGCAAAGCCCGCTCAATCTCTCTCCCAGTCATATCAGCAGCATGAACAATTCTGTGATGCGAGTGGCCCCCCTCCCTTGCTAGATGCAGGTTCCCATCCTCCCCATGATCAAATGATGCTCCCATGGCAATCAATTCTCGAATTCTGTCAGGTCCCTCTGTGCAAACAACCTGGGAGGAGAAGAAAACAATGTTGGCATTTCTCAGTCATTTTGGCTGTCAATGGCTATTCATTCCCAGGCTATGGATCTGGCAATTATCCTGAATTGAACAGAGATGATCATCAAGCGAGTACAAAACCCGATATTTGCCTCAGTTAATCAGCATAAGTGTATCAATTGCCATATGACCAACCAGTGCCGCAATGTTTTCAAGAGAAGAGGTTGTGGTACTTAATTGCATTTTATAAGTTTGTACTGTAAGAGCAGCTCCAAAACACATTTGGTATCTGACAGTTTACTCCCTAAACTTAAACGCACCTAAACAGACCATGTAAAGAAATGCAAAGGAAGACCATTGAAACTTATCTCTCTAAACTCTCAAATCCAGGAAATTGGAATTCATAATGAAACAAGAGGATGGTCAGTTATCCATCTTGGCACTTACCCTAACAGTCTCCTCATCACATAGATAAGCACCTGCAACAATTGTGTCCCGCATGTGGCTCTCTACAGAATCTGAAGGACAGAGCACAGCACTAACACCACCCTGAGCATAATTTGTGTTGCTCTCATGAGGCTCAGCCTTAGTAATTACGGCAACAGATCCATGTTTTGCCACTTCAAGAGCATAGCGCAGGCCAGCCACCCCACTTCCAATGACCACAAAATCAAAAAATTTTGTAGAACCATCTTCTAAGCGCGACTTAACAGCTGTTCTACTCGGCTTCCAGCTTTCATAGAATGGGAAACGAGAAAAGTTATATCTCTGGGTCTTTAAGGATTTTGATACCCCATGTGACCTGCAAATTGAAGAAGAAATACCTTTGGATTGAGAAAAACCAATTTATTGAGCTCAAAGATGGAATACTCCAATGCTTTAAATAATTATGCAGCGAAAAGTTTCCCGCAATTCGATGATGAGATGCAACATGCCAAGAAAATCCGATCATTCAAAATCTCTCTTTTCCGGTTTCTTTTCTGCCACTCACTGATCCAGCTCCAAACAGGTGAGCCACCCAGACACCACTCAATGGTTTATATTTACAGAAGTATTGACACTGTCCGAACCAGTTTGAGCATTCTTATAGTCCATTGGAGTATTTCCAAACAGAAAGTGAACTAACAGTTAAATGCACTCTGAGATCAGAACATGCGCGTATCGAGTTCTTGCCAATTACCATGAAAGATCTTTCTGCATGCATCTTTTAAATGCTGCGACTGAAACCCAAGAATTTTGACGAAAATGTTGCCCCTTGTAGATTGTCACGCTGTAGTGCAAAGTGCCGGTTCCAGCCGGAAGAACAGTTGTCATTGCGGTTCTGCTACATAAGAAAGAACAGAATCTAAGTAAAACACAAAATATATTGGGAAAAAAGCCCCCGAATTCATAAACACATTAGGGTATTATGTTCTTTTCACTCGAGGACATCCATTGTCAGCTTTGAGAACCCACCACAGAAAGAAATGGAATAATTGTAGAAGGGTACTATTACGTTTATAGAATTTGCATATATGAAATCATCCCCCACCCCAGCCCTGCAAACAAAAACGAAAAGAATGACACCAAGGGAAATTTTGAGACAATATTCCTCGTCATCATGCTGTTTCTCCAGGAGAAAAAGATCGTTCTTCTTCAATTGACTCGTTACCTCACAATACAAATGAACCCCCCCAGACCGAGCATATGCAAACTAAAATTTGCAATTTTGTAACCAAACATGATCGATTTTCACATGAAAGAGACCAAAAACGAAGAAGAGGAAGGCGCAATGAGCAACCGAAAAAGCCGAGACCGCAGAAACAAAAAACCAAGCAGAAGAGCAAGAAGAAAGACAAAACGGGCAAGCAGGAAAATCCCTCAACCAGGAACCCGCTAACCAGCGACAAATTCAAACCAAGGACGAACATTCCCAAATTCCAAGATCGCGAGAAGAAGAAGGAACTACTCACCAAAGGGTTATCTTCTTTCTTCTTCTTTTACTCAGCCTTCGACGTGGAGAGAAAAACTCTTGCAAGAACCCGACCAAGACCAACGACCACCGAAGTCCAACGAGAGAAAGTGTGTGACGAGGAAGGATCCGAGAACATTACGATCCCCGCACTTTTGATTTCTTTATGCGAAGAAATCGAAGCAAAAGACCGCCAGAGGACTCAGAGGGAAGAGAAACGAGGGGTGAAGAGAGAAAGGTCTCCTACAATTCCGAGACGCCACGCCCTCTCCCATTTTTTGAAGAATAGAACCGGACCACCCTCGGACACTTCTTGAAGTTCGCGCCTCGTGCGCCGCCATTTTTTTTTTTTTGTTCTTTTCTTGTCCTCTCTCTGTTCAAAACTGTTCCGATCCCCTTGGGCAAATTTGTCCTGTATTACGCAAGGAACGAGGAATTAGAATGGAGGATTGCATGTAAAATTCGGCTGCCCATTTCACCAAGGAGATGCGAGATTTGCAATCTCCTCTTTCGTAGGGGTTAGCACCGCGATCCCGATCCAATTCAAGAACCGGACCGAACCGGATTGGTATGCCTGGTTTTTCTTCTTTTTTTTTTATTTCTTTCTCTCTTATGGAACTAAAGCTGCAACGCATATTTTGAAATTTCTGCTCAGATCCAAAGCGAAATTCCAAAATCACAATCGTAACTCAAAAAAAAACTAAATCTTTGTTTTTTTTTTCACGACTAGATCAGGAACCCGTGCTAAGTTTTCACATGAAGTTGGAAATCTATTTATAGTTGGCAGAAAGATAAGCGTTAGATTGTCAAATTACAACATAAGAAATTTGAGTATCTACGAATGGAATTAATGTACTCTAATTAAGAAAGAATTATAGCTTCTGAAAAAAGAAAAAAGAAGAAGACACCGACGGTTTCTGGATGGACAAGGACGGTTCGCAATTTCACAAATTAGGAATCGACCATGTCCAATCTAATTTCCGATTGCAGGGTCCTGAAATCGATCGCGCCTTACTGCTTGGCTTACGCTTTTTGCTGCGACGATAAGGTCGGAAATGCAAATTTCGACAACTAAGAAAGTGTTTTCGCGTTCCAATATTCGAAGTCTATGAAGCCACGAATTTCTAAGGCCACAAGCTCCGCTTAAGAAGTGCTTTTAGAGGGTGGTCCCCCGTACAATGGTCAAACGGGGTTTGCTGATTTATGGGCCATGAACGTTGGTTCATTCCCTCCCCACTCTTTTGTTCGTTTTAGCCACAGGACCATGATCTCTGCCAAGAGAATCTCACCCACCCAATTTGGAAAGAGAGCGTCAAGATTCGAAAGGAAATTGACGGGTTGGGCTGGCGGGGTGAGCAATCCTCACTTTATTTTTTTTTTGCCCTCTTTCATGAAAACAATACCTAATTTAAATTAAGTCGTGAACGATGAATAGCGCGGGTCGATGATATTATTTTATGTACTTTTTTAATTAAGGAAAGGGGCGGAATCCGAAAATTGTTACGCGTCGAAATTGAAGGGAGAGGACAAGGACAGGAACCGCGATGGTGGCCCTGACATCACGTTGCTTAGCAAAGAGGAGAGGAAGGCAAAGTTGGATTTGGCTTTAGTCATTCGGCCGGTGCCGAGATGGCCCAATCAGAAATGAGAGAGGCGGCTAAACAAAAAGTAATGCTTTTCTTCCCCTTTGGTTGGAAGACGAACGCTGACAGTTCGAGATCCCTTTTGGTACGTATTCTAAAGACGAATTCATCATTAGGTAGAGACGTGTCTGATTTAGGCCCACGGCCATGAATTCCGGCTCTCCGCATCACCGAATTGGGAATGATTTCGTGTTCGGATTACCGCTTAGAGATCGATCCGCATCTTATTCGATTCATGAAGTTGGTGTGAGCATTCTCCTTTTCTCTTTTTTTCTCCCAAATTCTCCGATCGAACGGACATGAATCACGGGAGTCGAGTTGACTCCCCGTGAACTTGAAGTGAGTAAAAGTTAGGATTGGAGACTCTCCATCCATCCAAATCGGTGGGGGTAACGGGAAATTGATGTGAAGAGTTTCCATCGCCATGTGATTTGAGGGACCATTTCCCGAGGAAATGAGGTTGTCGCAGCAACGTGAGTGACTTGATCATGGAAAAGGAAAATAAAATTCAAAATCGTATTGTTCGAGGATGCAAGTTGCAACGACAATCCAAAATGAACCACCCGCCTGGGTGGCGCTGCTGGAGCGCGCACTCTTTCTCTCGCAAAAGGTTGAGTGTTCAAATCCCGGGCGCTGCAGGGTGACTTAACCGGTGGCACGTGTGTGGTGGCTAGCACGTGTCGCCCCCAGAGTTTATTCCCCGGCTGTCGGCCGTGCGAGGGTTCTCTGGATTATAAAAAAAACAAAAAAAAAACGACAATCCAAAATGCATAATAATGTTAAATGTAAGCTGTCTTATGCTTTTGGAGGGAAGGAAGAAGCGGTGAAGTTTCCGATGCTATTCCCTCAAAGTTTCCGGCGTTGACATCTTTTCCTTTAGCTATCTGTTTGTCAACTTGTGCGGAGCTTGCGTCGGGAGGAGCGTTTAGACTTTTCTTGATTACCCTTAAATTAAACACCCACTTTCTCGACTTCGCAACATAACTATCCAGCACCTAATTGCGCGCGACTCGATACTTAGTTTCTTCTTTATGCCTCTACTACTTCCACGCTGAACGATGTTATGGCCCATAAAACGTATGGTCTCTTGCACATACATATGCTGACTTGGAAAAGACCGACGAATGGTCGAACAACCCAATCTGTCGAGGGTGGAGAGTGATCGCTGAGGACAGAAGGTTCGGATAAGGAACAGCTCGCTGCACGCTCCATAGGCTCCTAAGATGGCGAAAGAGGCAGGATTGGACCAAACTACACACACATCATGATGTGAGCGTTCCTAGAATATGCATGTAAAACTAGAATTAACTCACAAAAAACGCCTTTGAAGTAACGGCTACGCTTAGCATTACAACTCCAATTTCAAGCGTTCTCAGTTGAGAGCGCTACTAGGATGAGTAACTTCTTAGGGAATGAATCAAAGTTGATAATACCTTGAACGAGTCAATTTAGGGACGTCACGAATTGTTTCAAATTGTCCAATTAGTTGCCTGAACTCTTTTTTGGTGCAAATGGCTCCCTAAAGCGCGTGTTCTTCCCGGGAACAGATCCAGTGGAGATGGGGTGGGACCTGTAGCTCAAAGGATTAGAGCACGTGGCTACAAACCACCATGCCGGGGGTTCGAATCCCTCCTTGTCCACAACTGCCCCCAAAAAAGGAATAGCCTTTCCCTATGGAGGTAGAAAAATCGTGATCAAGATAGCAAACCCAAGGCTATGGAACTTGTGCGTGGGTCTTTTGTTGAAATTAATTGACCTTATCTAAATTGGCCCTTCCATCTAAATTATGAAAGACAGCGTTAACATGGCTTTCAAATCATCGTTAACATTGGAGTAGCGTCCTACGTGGTTATTTAAAATTAAAGAATTTAGAAAAAAAATAACTTCGAAAATAATAATAACAAGGAAATCTGCACTGAATAGGGCGACCCAAGGCTCTAGTTGAGGTTGCGCAATGTGAAATTGAAAGTCATCCAACTGCGGCAATCGACAATTGGTGTTGCTCGTCCTTGGTGACAACCAACATGGGCTCGACAACCCTCGTCGGCCCATGAGCGATGCCACTGCCGCCCCCAGCAGCGTCACCGTTCTTCTCTCGCTTGCTCTATTTCAGGATTTGGTATTTTCAAAATTTTTGCAAAATTGTTTTCTGTTCGACCGCGAATATTGCATGTAAGCATCAATTTGTCTAGTCAACGTTGATGTTATGCTAATGCATCGTTTTAGATAAGCAATCCATTTCTATTGTAACTGAAGTACCAATTCGAACAAAAATACATATACTTTAAGAACCTAAATTGCACAAAAAAAATTTTAGATGCCTTATTAACCAATTTGAAAAGGTTCAAAGACATGTGGCGGTGCTTTTATCTCATCTTCCAAAGGGGCAGAAATAAATTCCTGCGGACCATGGGCTTTTTGCAAGGCCCAACTCAAGTTTGACAATGGAAAAGCTCGAGCCCAATAAGTAAATAGGCCCATCTTCTCCCATGAATGCTCAAACCATTTTTCTTTTTCTTTTTTTCTTTTTGCATTATTGCATCTTTCTTTATAGAATTTACCAGGCCTCATCACCATGGACAAAGTTTTTCTTATCTAGCGACACATGATATAACTGTGACGTAAAAATACACGAACAATTTCATTCTCCTAGGATGTCTGTACATACTCCTAAAAGATGCACAAAAAAAGATGCGACACATTTGATTACTAAAAATGTTGCCTTTAATTTTGAAATCTCCTAACTCAATCTGATGAATATTCATGATCAAAATAGAGAAGGTATGATGAATATGAAATGAATTTGATTGAGATTATATGACTATTTTACCCAAAAAGTATAGTTTGGGGATTATATTGAATATTTACAAAAAAAATTCAAGGATTACATTAAACAAATTCAATGTTCAAGGATGACATTGAGTTAAAATTCATGGATCATATTGAATAAATTAAAATTCAAGGACAATATTGTACATTAAGCCAAAATTTAAAAACCATTTATGTAATTATCCCTCTAATCATTAGCTATGCATAAATTTTTATCTAGTAAGCAAGCTACATTTGTATAAAATGTTAATACGACATTTCATTTTTACGGAAGAATCACGCTTATCCGCATTTTAAAAATTTAAGCATTTTATTTTAGAAGAAAGATGAATACTAAAGGGAAAATGACACAAATTGTCTCCAAAACTTTGTCTAATGTGCAGTGTTGTCTCTAAACTTTTAATTTGTTCAATGTAGTCCATGAACTTTAACTTATTGTGCAATGCCCTCCTTGAACTTTTAATTTGTTAAATGCGGTCATGTTCAATTTTCTCTCAAATAATACTAGAAATTTTTATATAGTTTAAGGACTAAATTAAATATTTATTAAAATTTTATGAATCATATTGAACAAATTAAAAGTTCAGGGACAACATCGTACATTAAATACTATTTGTCCACTTATCCTGATACTAAAATTAAGGGAGGCCTCGTCACCCGCGAAGAAGTCTTGATGGGAAGTGCCACGTCACCGGCATCTGTTGCCGCCGTTGTAGTCCCCTTCGGAACCGTTTCTGTTCAACCTGAGAAAGCAGAGAGATGCGCGGGGGCATCGAACTTCTTCTTCTTCTTCTTCGCACTTCCTCTGTGCTCTGCATTTCGCAACCGAAAGGAAAAACCTAACGCCGGCGATCGGGGCAAAGCTAGGGCAGCGCGGGAGTGAGCGGGAAAATGGGGAATTGGTTCTTCAAGGAACAGCCGCCGCCGCCGCCGGTGGTGCTCGTGCCGCCGCTCTTCGACTTCCCCCCTCTCGCCGCCCGCACCAGGTCACCGCGCTGATCATTTCCTCCGCTCGCGCCTCGTTGTGAAAAATCTGCGGTTTTTCCCGCGGCAACTTCCCCGAATTTCTTTCTGTTGTTGGTTGGCGCATTGGCGAATCGCGTGGGGCTTGCTCCGTCTTGGTGATTGTTCTTAGTTTTTTTCTATAGAGCTAACGGCTGCGAATCGGAAGCCGGCCCTCGTTTTTTCGCGCTGGTCAGTGTGATTTCTATGTTTTGGTTTAGCTGAAATGTTTGTGCTCATTGAGAATCGTCAAAGAATTCACTGGGGAGCTCTGATTGCGACCGTTGATCGGTAGCGAGCCACGCAGTTTTTCCGGTATACGTTTGAATTTATTTGTAATAGCTTACGAAGTCCTACATTTCGGTTGCTCTTGTCCTCGGCAATTTTGTTTCTCCTCTTATCACTCGGCTTGGATTCTAGAAGAGCAAGGTCTATTGATTTTAATTATGCTTTCGATTTAAATGTTGCCGGGCAAAAGATTATTTTGTACTCGGCCTACTTTATGCAGTGGATTTTTTCCAGCTTTTTGGATGTTCGCTGCTCTTTTATATATGAAATTGCTGTCTGCTAGTGTAGTTTGTTTTACTTCAATTTGAGGACACATTCAGCGATTCGTGAGAATGAAGAATGTTTTGGGTATTGCAGAATGTTGGAGTCTTCATACAATTTGTTATTCGGGAAGCTTGCTCTTAAATGTTTGTTCGAGGACTATTTTGAGGATGCGAGACATTTCAGCACGAGAGTAATGTTAAAGCCAATCGATGATCCTCATGTGGATTTGGTGGCGACGGTATCCTTCCTTATTATCGCTATTTGCTGGATGTTACACGCATAATGCGCAAGATTCTGTGGACTTCTCTTGCTGTTACAGTCTCTTTTTCCTTGACTTTTATAGGTTTCTGGTTCATTAGATCATAAACCAGAAGAGCAAATTGTAGGAAATGCAATATTTCGATGGCAAAGGTGATTAGTTTTCTTCTGTGAATATGCTTATGAGATATGTTTTAAAGTTACTAATAATTCATAATCTTTTTTTATGGTCTCTGTAAGAGCAGTGATGTGGATGATCCTCATACCTTCATGGATCTCTTCGTATCAAACTCTGATCCGTAAGAAAAATTATCTGAAGATAAATTAACTATCGCCAGTTTGTGTTTACGTTCCCTGATTACAATATGAGGCTTAGTTTTGCTGTGGTTGCTGCGCCTTAGGATCTTGCAGGTGAGATCATGTGCTTACTATCCTAGATTTGGGTTTGGCGCTTTTGGCGTTTTCCCTTTGCTATCTGCAAAGAGGTAAATTCTGACACAACTCATCTCAGTTAATTACTTTGGCCTTGCATGCTATATGGATTCATTTTTATTTATTATTCTTAAACCGCTTAAGTTTATTTTTATTGACACTGCTTTCTACTCCAGCAGAGCATCGTCAGAAGATTATGGTGTCGTGGGCTTGAGATATGGCTCAGGAAATTTGTCCATGGGTGCCACTTTAATGCCTTTCTCTGGTAAGTCACCTCATTTTGCACTTATCTAAATTTTTCTAACCATATGCCACAGTCGACATTTATAGCTTTATTTTCTGCTGTCATTTTTGTTATTGCATTTGATTAGTAGCCACTGGTTAGCTACTTCTTTCTTGTGTCATGGTGAGGCTGTGGAACAACATTTGACTCTGTCATTGTTAAGTTACCAAACGTTTTACTCCTATCCTTGGTTGTATCTTCCCAATACGGTGAAGGAGAGGGATCGGAGTGAAGTCTGGGGTCTAGAAAAACTGATAACTGGACAACCAAGATGAGATAATATGCTAGTACCTTGAAAGAGTAACGTGTTGATCTTCTTTCTTGTCAGTGCTAACTAACTCCCCTCTTCTTCATCGGAGAGGAGATTCTAAGGTTTGAAGCTGTTAATTGTGTGGTCTTGCCTTGTTTGCATTGAGAAGGGTCCCTGGAGCTTGTCTAATTACTTCTGTGCAGCTTACTGAAATGAAATTAGGGTCCTTACGTTTTAGTATCTGATACAGTGAAGGATGAGTTGCCGAGGACCGCATGGCTGGTGAGCAAAATGGGAAGACTAACTGCTGGACTGCAGTACGAGCCACTATGTAAGGCTTCTTCATGTTGTAAGGAGAGTTTAAGTCAAATTATTGCATGAAGAACGTTTGACTTAGGAAGAAGATTTTACAAATTAGGAAGATACTTACATGTTACTGCACGTATCCTTGTGAAAAGATTGGCTTACCTTATACCGTGGTAAAGTATGCCGGGACCGGCAATATCATGCAGTTTAAACGGGTCTTCTGAATGCATTAGATCCATTGTCCTACAGTCCTGTATCTTATCTTCTGGGAGCATTTGATAGAACTTTCTTTCTGAAAATAATATCTAGTGGGTGTGAAGGAGATAGAGCATGTATGTTGTGTAATTGCAGCTGAACAGATGGCAGATACGCATTATATAGTTAGGTATATCAGACACATGGCAGATTTTGATGGTCAGTCTCAACAACCTTTTGAAACATGCATGTGCATAATATCTATGCGATGTGGATGAGACTATGCAAAATGCCTCTGAAAGTTTAAGATGCTTGGATGTCTTTTGCCCTTTTTTATTTTTATCAATTGCTACTTGTACCAGATGGGAAAGAAGATATTGCAAAATATAAGAACTTGCAGAACTGGAGTTGTGCAATTGGTTATGGAGGAGGATCTGGCAGTCCCTTGAGCCCTTCCTTCAATTTTAATCTTGAACTTGCAAAGAGTTCCCAGGTATCTCTATGCCCTAGTTTATCTAGCCCTATGGAGTGGTTAAGAACTCTGATGTAGTCTTCATCTTTTTCCAATGGTTCAATAGGTTAGAATGTGGACTTTTAGATAAATGTTTGAGGTTGTTTGGAAGCATTCATCACAAGCATATAATCTTGTTCAAACTTAAGGCAGTTCTTTATTCAGAGTTTAAATGCAAGGTTGCCCTTCTCAATGTTCGGTGTGAATCTTTTTTACCTTTATACAATGCTTAACATAGATTTGTTGATTATAGTTTGGTATGATTGTCTCACTTTTCTTGGACTGCAGTTCATTGCCTCATTTTACCAACATGTGGTGGTCCAGAGAAGGGTATGCCACTTTTCCCTTTCCAGGCTTTTTGAGTCGTGTTGTTTCATCCTTATGTGTAGGTAATCTCATGTTCATCGAGTTTACTTTTAGCCATTTATGTTGTACTTGTTGCGTTCATACAAATGGAATTTACAATTAGATACTAATGGTACTATACTTTAGCTGCCTCAGGTTACATATTTTACAATGATAAGATTTCTAGTGGTTCAAGATAAAAACAATGCTAAGGACAGATACTTCCTTATCATGTTGAATTCCACAATTTATTGAAGAACCCCATACTGTATCTGACTGCAATTGAGGCTATGTACGACAATGTTTAGAAATGAAGAAGGGAAAGGAGGAGGAGTAAAGAAATTTCATGGATTTGGCAGCTACAGACATGTGGTAAATCTGGTTGAACATTTAGTATTGTGCTGTTTTGGTTCCTTTTCAGCAGATACTGGTGATTAGCTTGCTTTTCTGTGGAAATTTCTGAGCTAGTGTTAAAATCTCATGTTGTCGTTGTTCCTAGTAAACTTGCTAGTGATAAGGTACTTGAGATCACAACATGCTGGTTGCAATTGTTACTTTCCTGATATGTTTCCTGCTATGTACATTATGACAGCTATTGTCGCATGGCATTGTTTATAAAGCTCTGAAGTGCGTTATCCAAACAGGTGAAGAACCCCCTTGAAGAAAATGAAGTCGTTGGAATCACAAATTATATTGACTTTGGTTTTGAATTACAAACAAGGTACTTTAAATGCTAGAATTTGTTATTTTGTTGCAGAAGAATATCTTAATAGATTAATTCCTTACTACAGGGTTGACGAAGCCCAAATGTCAAAAAACAATTCAGAGTCCACATTTCAAGTTGCTGCCTCATGGCAGGCCAACAAGAATTTCTTGTTGAAGGTAAGAGATCATCAGAAAATTTGTGCTCGTTAGCATGTACTGTAGCGTTAAGTAGTTAATATCTTTTTTTCCAGGGTAAGATTGGTCCTTTAAGTTCATCAATAGCATTAGCATTCAAGTCATGGTGGAAACCTTCCTTTACTTTCAGCATTTCAGGTATCTTTTGCTTACATAATTTTATGCATTTGGTTCAAACCGGCTTTGTTCCTTGTACGGATTGGAACTACAAAGTACTGCTATGATATAATTATAATAATGCTAAGATCTTGAAGAGAGAGGGAGAGAGAAAAGATTCAAAAGCCACATTATTATCATTAGCTTCATAAACAAATACATTAGATGGCTCTTATTATAGAGCATGAGAGATGCCCAAAATCTGTTAACTTTAATTAGACCCCGCCTATGAGCCACTGATTAATGCTATTAAATATACTTCATCAGGGTGGAATACTACTTGTGAATCATATATTCACCAGATTTGTTCTTTCGGTTTGTTCCCCCCTCCCTTACCAGTCCTTTAGATCTTGATTTGGTGTTGGTCTTAGGCGATAAGGATCGTGCTAGTGATCGGTGGAAGCAAAAAATTATTCCGCTCAAGAATGGCTTTAAAGTCAAGAGACCTTGAAAATAGATATGTTGGACTAGGATTTCCAACCTTGATAATGGAATGTTGCCTTCCAAAAGATCTTGCATAGATTGTTGAAGTTGGATAGCTGCTCGAAATCTTGTATTCAATTGGACATGAAACGACCTCTATTTCTGGATTATTACATTATTCATCGTTCTATGGTTGTGACTGAATCTTCTCATCATCCTGCAGCTACTCGAGATCGTTTGACTGGATCGAACTCCTGTGGGTTTGGCATTCGTGTTGAGCATCTAAGAGAAGCCAGGTTTTTGTTATTCTCGTGGACATGTCTGTTGCCTTTGTACGAGACTCTGTTTCAAAATTTCCACAACTTTGCACGAGTATTCGTAGGGTGCCTGCAGCTTTCCCTTGAAGTTCTTCTCATCAAATGAGCGTGACATTATACATATCGGTATTAAAGACGAAAACCAACCCTGCTCATTCTTTTTTCGATGCCCAAACTTTTGCAGCTACCAGAGAGCCGATCCAAATTTCGTGATGCTGACTCCAAACAAGGAGCACCTAGCGGAGGGCATGGCGTGGAAGACGGGGAAAAGACCGATGCTGCAGTCCGATGTCAAGGCTGGAAATTTCGAGGGCCTACCAAAGGAATTGAGACCCTTTGAGAAGATTTTATAGTTTATGCTTTTTCTCGTTTCTATTCCCTGATCGAGCCACCTTTTTCTTCACTATTCGGTTAATATTAGATCGAGGGATTCTCTCGAGGCTGTGTAGTGGCAAAATGTTCCAGACGTTTCAAGACTGGATAAACCATCGTTTCCATCTGATGCTGTTACCCTCGCATCGCACGCATTTGATCAGATATATAATCTTTGTAGTGGATGAGCAAAAGGAAGGGAAAAAGGAAAGAGCACTACGTAACGTAATTCAATGGCCACATTCTTGTGGCTGACATGTGATTTTGAGGGGTGGGGACGCTCTGAATGCGTCGTGCACCGTTTGGATGCAATTCCATAAGCCAAATGGTGGAACTCTCTAGGACTTCTGTCTACCCCGACGCACCATGTTACTTGACATTACACAACAAAATAGAGGAGGGGGGAATAAGAAAGAAAAAAGAGTAAACCCGATTTTTTTGTTTTTTGTTTTATATTGGCCCAAAGAGAAATGATGAAATTCTCATTGGTCGATTTTCTGGTGTGGATCGAGCAAGTTTAGGTTCCTTTATTTATTTTTCTTATGAATAGTTATAGGGGATATTCTCGAGGAAGCTCGGGCTCCATCACAAATTTACAAACAAAAAAAAAAAACAGAGAGAGGCTTAAAAGCCGAGAGAGAGAGAGTGTCAAATCCTTTCCCGGCGGCTGTCCCGGAGAAGTTTGTAAACCGAAACATGGCAGCTGCAGCGGCTGCTGCCCCTTCCCATTCACTGATCTGCACCTCCTCTTCCTTCTCTCGCTCCCGCCTCGCCAAGCCCTCCAACAAATCCGCCCTCTCCTTCCGCCGGACCCCCGTCGCCGTCGTCGTCTCCTTCCTCCGCGCCGCTCCTCCTCCTCCTCCTCCTCCTCGATTGCGGAGCTCCGATTCCGGCGGGAGCAATCTCCTCCTCCTCATCCTCGCGACCGGGAACCACCACCGCCACCCACTCGCCTCGGCTCTGGACTCCGTCCTGGTCTTCTGCACCTCGATCGCCCTCTCCGTCTCCCTCCTCGTCGCCGACGTGGACCCGGCCTCCGCCTTCGTCGCCACCTCCCCTAGGAAGCTCCAGACCGACGAGCTCGCCACCGTCCGCCTCTTCCAGGAGAACACTCCCTCCGTCGTCTACATCACCAACCTCGCCGTCAAGTCAGTGCCCCATTTTACCCTCCCCTTCTCTCCCTCTCGATTGGGGTTTTCCGTCTTTATTTAAGAGTTCCTGCACGCCGCTAGTTGCCGCCGCTCGTGCCTGCCTTTTTTGCCTTCTTTTTTTTTTTTTAAAAAAATTTTCTCTTTTGATTTGGCGCATGGCTTGGTGGGATTTTTTGTGGTTCAGGCAGGACGCCTTCACCTTGGACGTGTTGGAAGTGCCGCAAGGGTCGGGGTCTGGGTTCGTGTGGGACAAGGAGGGCCACATTGTCACCAATTATCACGTCATTCGCGGCGCTTCTGATCTCAAGTTAGTCACCTCCTTCTCTCTGGTTTTGCTTCCTCATCTTCGAATCTCGCCGCCAGTTGCCGCAACTCCTGCTACACACGCCTGTTGGTCGGGCAGTGTAGATGAGTTAGTATTGTTTGCCTCTCATCTATGTTAAGTTAACTGGATATGTAAGGTACTTGCCGGAGACAATTAATCAGTTGTACCAGTTGAGGTAGATTGCAACCTGCTTTCATGTTTTTGTGGCTAGGTCTGCTTACTGGTGAGATGTTAGGATTTCGATTGAAATTTGGTTATGATTACATTGCCATTTCATCGGTACGCCGTGAATTGCTTCTCCTATAGAATAGAACCCTCCTGTCATGCTTCATCTGGAATATGTCTGTCGACTAGAACTCTAGAGGCCAGGTCGCTGGATCCATTTCCTGATGCTAATGGATCAATCTGAAAGCTCCCGTCGTCTTCTTCGGTGTAATTTGGCTTTAGTTGCCCGCAGGGTCACACTTGCGGACCAGTCCACGTACGATGCGAACGTTGTTGGATTTGACCAAGACAAGGATGTTGCGGTGCTGCGCGTCGATGCACCAAGGGACAAGCTTAGACCAATCCCAATTGGTATCTCCGCAGACTTGCTTGTCGGTCAGAAAGTCTATGCAATTGGCAACCCTGTAAGCACGGACATTCGCTTTACCAGTCGAACGGTGTTTTCGCTGTTCCTGTCCATGATTTGTGGTCCAGGTCCTACCTATAAAGTCTTGTGAAGTATGATTTCCGTTTTCCTTTCCCGGTGAAATATGTACATTTCAAGAGCTTTTACCTAGTATAATTACTTCGCAACCCATGTATGCGTGATACATCTGAATAATGTGCATTGTTTCTTTCAACTAGCATTTCAGCAAATTTCAGATGCTTATTTTGGACATAAAACCTTCATATTACCTCTATTTGATAACTTCTAAATTTTTCAGGTGAAGAATATGGTACAGTCACTTTTGAATGTCTTAAGATATGCGTCTATTTTTTTATTCTTTTGTAATTTTAGAGGCTGAGTGAGTCATGTAGTTTAGTTATTGCTCGGCATGAACGTGGTGAGCAGGAGTGGCAAAGTATAGGTCTTAGCTCTAGTATTTAAGAGACTGCATGGAATTCAATTTGGTTGAAATCCAAACTTGTATTTTGTGGCAAAGTACATGTGTTTTGTGGATATAATCATTTGATGTGATGCTTGTTTTCTTGCAGTTTGGACTAGACCATACCCTCACCACTGGTGTTATAAGGTATGATACTGTGAGAAAGGAGCCCTGCAATGTTAAAGAAGAGCATCTTCGGTTTTTTCATGCTGCCTTTTATTTCCATTTGTATTTTTTGGAGATGTCTTGCATTTACATACACAAAGTTTTCGCAGTTAGGAATCTGCACGCTTAATCCGATTTAGTGGTACTGAAAAGAAAAGGCAGAGTGGTAATCAGTTTTGAGGGCACATTATTGGAGGGGTAATTAGACTAAAAAAATTAATTGATCCTTGGGGGCGAAAATAAACAAGGAGCTTTTAATCATTGAGACTCTCCCTATAGCTTGACTGGATTAACGGCAGTTTTAATGTTCCATATTTTTCCCAATTACTGTTGGGTCTAGCTTCAAATAGCGATCCTAAAGTTCTTACAAGTTGAAAAGGAAACGATCTCTTAAACTGGAGAATATGCTTGAAGAATCAGCTGTTTCCAGTTTATCCATCCTGCACTAAGTCTGGAACTAAAGAAGAAACCGGGCAGATAACGTGAAAGACAAATGCATGCTTCTGATTTTCTTTTCTGGCCAAGCTTGCTTGATTGACTTACAAGTTATAAGTAGAGAATTTTGTATATTTGAAGTGGATGTCCCTCTCATTTTATCCCCTTCCTCTTGCAGTGGCCTTCGCAGAGAAATCAGTTCTGCTGCCACTGGGCGCCCAATACAAGATGTCATACAGACAGATGCTGCAATCAATCCTGGTAATAGTGGGGGGCCGCTACTAGACAGTTCAGGAAGTCTGATTGGAATTAACACAGCAATATACTCTCCATCCGGTGCTTCCTCAGGTGTTGGATTTTCAATTCCTGTTGACACTGTGAGTATTTGTCGGACTTTTTTTATGTCCTTCAAGGCCTGTGCAGTATGCATTCTATTGTTGAAGTCAATACTGGCATAATTCAATTCTCATCTGCTTTATGAGTAAGTCATCGATACAAATTTATTGATCCAGGTTGGTGGAATTGTTAATCAGCTGGTAAAGTTTGGCAAAGTCACTAGACCAATTCTGGGTATTAAGTTTGCACCTGATCAATCTGTGGAGCAGTTAGGAGTAAGTGGAGTGCTTGTGCTAGATGCCCCTGCTAATGGACCAGCTGGCAAAGCAGTATGCTCGACCTTCTTCTGGCATCATATCTACTATGTCTCTTCACAAGTTTAGTTCTGTTGAGACGAGGGCTCTGCTTCAATGCAGATAATGCTTAATTGTTTTTAATCTGGCAGGGCCTACTACCAACCAAACGTGATTCCTATGGTAGGCTTATTTTGGGTGACATCATAACATCAGTCAATGAAAAAAAAGTCAGTAATGGCAGTGATTTGTACAGAATTCTTGATCAGTGTAAAGTGGGTGAAACGGTATGTGCTTTATGAGCTGCTCGATTTTATTATTGGTGGTGCATGCTAAATGAATGATAGCTATCTTACGTGATATGAGTCAGAAATCAAAGCTATAGCTGTATGAATTAAAACTGCGTCAAACTTTAAGCAGGCTGTCATATTAATCGAGTCTTCGATGTTCTTATGCAGGTGACTGTGGAAGTTTTGCGTGGTGATCACAAAGAAAAGATACCTGTTGTCCTTGAACCAAAACCAGACGAGTCATGATTAGCCAAATGGTTCGAGATTGCAGTTTTGTGCAGTACACGTAAAGAGTTAATACCATTATTTTTGTGCATCTGCCCTTTTCTCTGGTCAAGTCATGTTGTACATATTCTTTGTTTGTTCTGAATGCCCGCCTAAATTGTAAAAACAAGCATAATACCAAAATGCGATTATGATATTTTATACAGCTGTTGCTATGTTTCTTCCTCATATATCACGATACCTGGGTTAGACAAGAAGCGCAGCCCACTCGACAATCGCCATTACCAGTGTAATGGGAAATGCTGAACTGGAAATAATGCAGAAGTCGACAACAAACCAAGTAAGCCTGGTCAGAGATTTGATGTGCAAAGGGACAAGCATTTATTCCGATTTCAGATCTTGTTCTTGCGAGTGGACGATTTCTGTCCCTCCACTGGTAATGCCTAATGGACAGCATGGGCACAGTCAGACCGAACTGTCATAAGAAGCCATGGATAGATAAGTAGGAAGCTTTTATGCTTGAAACTTAAGATCGGTGCTCATTATTTACAGTGAAATGGACAGTCGCTTTTGAAATGAGGAGCCTAAATTATGAGGCCTGGGCAAGGAAGCGTATATATCAAGATACAAATCCGGCAAAACTTTGTGCATTTTTCAAGCGGGCAGTCAGTGATTGTTGTCAAAAACTTCATGTGGCCATTCCTCTTTTTTATTTTTATACATCCTTATTGGGGCAAATGAAAAATTGATCACCACTCGAAAAGTTGGTATTGAGAAGTCGAGCATAGGCAATGCCTGCAAATTGCAATGCACGATCGACAGCGGAAACTGTTACCTTTTGGTGGCTCCACCTGAATCAAGAAGGTGAAGTGGGAATCACATGTGAGGCCAAGTACACGGCGAGGGGTTATAATGCCAGTACACTTTGCTCAAACAGGTATTCACCTCGATCACCATCCCTGGTTTTTCAAGCACCTACTATCATTTTCCCATACATTCGGGTGTGCATCTTTTGATTTCTTGAAGTCGATGTTAAAAGGAAAGATGCAGATGCAATCTTCCAAATTATTCTCAACATCTCAATACACGAGTTAGGCAATTTCACACGGCTTGTGTATTGTTAAGTTGAGCGAAGCTCACGAAACCTATTAGGCCGATAATCTCAACGGAATCTTCTTATTACAGTCTGATAACTGTCCTCATCGAGTCTATCACTGTTTTCTCTGATTACTCGGGATTTCGGGAGCTTGAGAACCACATTAGAGAAGATCATATCGATAATTCCCGACTGCTAATCGCGACTCGTCACCCTGGTTAGGTCGAGATCAGGAGATTTGATAACTAAATGTGGTACTGAGTCGTGCACAATCAATAGTTTTACCAAACTACGTCGATGGAATCAGATAAATGGTCCTCCCTCTGCTGGTCTGACTTTCCATGGACCATGTGTGTCTCTTGTCCTTGGATTTTATGACCACTCCGACCTACTTCGACTGTCCAGGATCATTATACGTATAAATGAATGGTTTAACTTTTTATAATTTAAGCAACATTGACACTGTCCTTTCACAAATCTGTGCCCTAGACTCTCGGGTTACTACCGAAACTTCATTCAGAAATTTCTAGTATTTACCCATATCTTGTCTAGCTATCTGCCCCCTTTTACTCTTTTCCATCTTGCTCCAAGTCATGTAATAGTTGAAGCATTCCAGCTCCGCAGTGAAATGAATCCAAAGCTTTGGATGAAAGCCTGCAATTATCTTGAGAAATCAAGGCACAACAAGGCCATCTAAAAGGAAAGAGGAGGCAAATTATCAACTAACACGCGATTTAGCATATATATATATATATATATAATACTCAGACAACATCTATTCTGTTATTTAATTTTCCGCTCTCTCAGCTCTGAGAAGTAAAAAATACATTCAAAGAGGGGGCAAACAAAAAAAGAAATCAAAAGTTATGTACAAGTTTATTCATTATCATCATGTTAGCCAAGTTTTCTTTCCTCTGTTTTTTCACTTTTTTTTTTTACTGCAACAACACAGAGATACCCTCTTTCAGCTTATAAAAGGGTGTGACATACTGAAGCATAGTTGCTAGTGCGATCAACCCTTTTTTCTTCCTGGTTCTTAAGCCAAAAAAGAAAGAAGAAGAAGAGATGACAAAGATGGAGGGAGGACTGGGAGGGAGTCAACTCAAGAAAGGCTTGTGGACTGTGGAAGAGGACAAGCTCCTCATGGACTATGTAACAGAAAATGGGAAAGGAAAGTGGAATTCCATAGCTAAGAGGACAGGTTGTAGAGACAAAATTGTCCTCTTCTTTAATATGTTCTCACTTGTTTTACTTTGTCTTTTCGAGATGAACTCATGGTCAAACCACAATGGCTTTGTGATGTATAGGATTGAGAAGATGTGGAAAGAGTTGCAGGTTGAGGTGGATGAATTACCTGAGCCCAAATGTCAAGCAAGGTTGC
Organism: Syzygium jambos; assembly: GCA_031216235.1. NCBI lineage: Eukaryota > Viridiplantae > Streptophyta > Magnoliopsida > Myrtales > Myrtaceae > Syzygium > Syzygium jambos. The sequence continues at coordinate 20,310,196 of CM062228.1, forward strand.
TTTACTGAGGAAGAAGATGACCGCATTATTAGACTCCATAATTTGTTGGGCAACAGGTTACTTGCTTTCTTCTCTCTTTAAATATTCCTAGGGTCTATTTTTCAGCTATGAGAACCTCAGGCAAACTTGAACGGTAAAAGAAGCTATTTAGAGGGAAGATTCTCGTCATGATTATTCTTTGTTTCACTAGATCTGTTATTCAGCAAAATTCTTGGTTGGACTCATTGTTGTCTGGTCCCTCTGATATGATGATGCACCTGATAAATTGTATGTACACAAGAAACATTTCTATCATAGGATTAGGAAATTCCAACATGGAAAATATGGAGGTAAAATTTTACAGTACAAGCAAATGTTAATTCCATTCTCTTCCTACTTTTTACTCTAGGTAAATTTTTCCATCCTCAGTACAATTTGAGTTGCGCACATTTTTTATACTTATCGGTGTCAAAATCGATGCAAATGTATGGTAGTAAACTGGGATCTCAACTCTAATTGAGCAAATTATGTCCCCCCACTAGGTGGTCTTTGATTGCGAAAAGGGTGCCCGGTCGAACGGATAATCAAGTGAAGAACTACTGGAACACTTGTTTGAGCAAACAGCTGGGCATCAAAAAGCAAATTTGTCAAGTTGGGAGGACAAAATCTAGGATCTTGCATATTTCTGGGAGTTCAACACATCCGAATTCTATATCATCTTGTGCTGGCAACGGCAGGTCTTCGGAATTGAATGTGGACAACAAAAGTCTGAAATCCCAAGAGACATTGGACCTGCCGGAGTTGACGAGCAAAGAAGAGTATTCCAACACCTCTTTCTGGGATTTTGAATCCGATTTAGAGATGAATCTAAGCATGATGGAGTTTTCTGGATGGACATTCTCTTCCTTGTAATGAGCATCATCCAAGGGTATTTTCTTACTAGTCTATCTGTTGAATTAGTAGCAGCGAGCTGGTGCAATAACCATAACAGATGCTTGTTCTCCTGGCAAAATGCTGAAGCTTGCATCGAAGACTGAAATCATCATGTCTAAGTGCATATTATTTCTAATCTTGGTTTCTTTATCATTGGGTGATAGTCTTTACGACAGTTTTAATAAATAAGCAATCATAATCCTGTATCAGTCCACAGGAAGAGAAGTATAGAATGTCAAGCTGGCTTAATTGAAGAGAGAGACCCCTTGGATTTTTCATGCGCTAAAATTAGACATGGCAACCAATTTACAATTCATCGAGGCATCTGTTTGTGCCTCCATGAAAGCACACTCTAGTTCTGTATTCTTGCACATGTATGTTTTGAATCTATTTGGCCTCGAGTTCTTTTTTTTTTTTTTTTGGTCAGGCCTCGAGTTTAATGAATAACTTCTGAACACCGACTTTAATATCCAGTCCCCTTATTATTTTATCATTTGTGCTTTTAAACCAAAGATGCGAATCATTTAGTTGATCAAATATTCTTGTTTTCTGCCAATTCATTTGCTATGTGGACTTCGGGTGAGGCCTAAATGCACCAAGAGTAAGAGAAACAGCTAATGAACTTGGCTCCAACAATGATTCAGATTCTAAACCACCAACTCTCTTGTAAAGGAGGTTTATCTACATAGCCCAGTTCATGTCGTTTCATGAAAAAACACAAAAAGAGCCTCCTCTCTGCAGGGAACAAGTGACTTCTAAGCGTGTCTCTAGTACTCCCTAAAGCTTCCAATGCAGTATGGTGGCGACATCTTTCATCTGACAAACAAAAGAAAGAAAAGGCAAAATTGCCATATGAATCAAACTAAGTTGCCGACTTTATTAAGTCATCAAATTCTCAAGAGACAAAGGAAACTACAACCAGCAATCACACAAAAAAGGGATAAGCGGGCGATCAACGTCCATATTTATTGGAAAGAAGATTGCATAGGGTACATTTTTAGGGGAAAATTAGCTTAGGAATTAAAGACGGGGGTCGCTACTTAATGTGGTCGATGATGATGTTCATACAGAGAGTGGTGGAGAGAGGCCAAAGTCAAGCCCCCAGAGCTCAAATGCCCCATTAACAAAGTCATAGTAGCCTCCCTTCAGTGATAGGGTCTTGTTCACCAGCCCATCTCTCACAAATGGATAAGTCAGCAAGTTCCCAAGTGACACATTCACCGCCTCCTGCAGAAATCCAACCCGAGACAAAAAAAAAAAAATGAAACGCGCATGAGAACTATAAAATAAGTTGCCGTTCTCCATCAAAGAATCGAACTATTTCTTTGCCTTGTACCGAAAGCAACATTATCGACTGGAAAAATAGCTTAGCTAACTGGATGTTCGACAAAGTGGCTTTCTCAATGAGCTACTACTATAATCCTTTGACTTATAAAGTAGCTTTCTTAAGTGAAAATTTGGCTTTCTCTATCGAAATGTAGGTTTTTTTGACAACTCTAGCTCAGCTTTTTTTGCTAAGGACAGGTTTCATCCAGCGCAGTAGGCTCGATCTACCGTGTGGACCAGCACATGTCCTAAGAATAGCAAGTTTTGAGAAAGGGGTGATAGAATACCTTCTCACAGTGTCCGCATAGTTCGGGGAGGGGAGCCCCGCCGTGTTTCGAGTTCACTTTGGCTTTGGCGGGCATACAGATCTTGACCCAATCTTCTATGAAGTCACTGGATTTCATTTGTCAAAATTCAATCAGGAACCAAGTATAAGTATCCCTCCTGAATGGTTTAGGTGACTCTTTGTAGCAACAGCAATGCGAAGGGGAGGTCTAATTGCTTACGTGGAGGTGGTTCCGTTATATGGGAAAGTCATCAGACCCTTGATTCCACCGCAGGCGCTGTGTCCAATGACCACAATCTCTTGAACCTGCGCAATGAAAATGGAAGCAGGGGAAAAAGAGCGCACATTAGTCGGCTATATGCTAGGGAATTCCTCAATCCTTGGTACACACTACCTTGAACTTTGATAGCATTCCCCTCATACAGTTATCCAAAAATAAGGGAAAGTCGATAGTCAATTACGTTATCCTTATTGCCACGGAATATATACACACACACACTCTCTAGGTTGTGCACTGTTTCTTGATATCTCAAACTTCAGGGGACGAAAATACTCGTCCAACAGTTTTGTTTTTTCTGTTAGAGGACACTCAAATGGTACACAAGTTGATGCGAGCGCGCAAAATTTGAATGGAGTCTTACCTTGAGGTGCAAAACTGCATACTCGATGGCAGCTCCAGCTCCAGCATACTTGGTCTGTTTGAAGCCAATACGAATTAACAAAGACAGCGTGATGATCATGTTGCGTGGAAATGAATCGGGAATCACAGAACAAGATTAATGATTAAGTTTTGTTTCTTTTTATTTCCAAGGGAGAAGTGATGCCTGATCATATGGAGGGACCATGTTGGCGACGTTGCGGACCACGAATGCCTCTCCTGGTTGGAAATCCAGCACGTGAGATGGGCACACCCTCGAGTCCGAGCAAGCAAACACCATGAACTGCGACATAAAGATACACCGTCAATCTTTATGAGAAATATTATAGTTACTCTAGCAGTGCATCAATGTATTCTAAGTAGGAGACGGTCCATTTTCTGGTGCGTTATATGCTTGTGCGAACACGTGAAATAATGAAGTTTCTGTAAATTTACCTTTGGACTCTGTCCTTTGGCCAGTTCACCATATAAAGCCGGGTTTTTGCTGAAACACATTGAAGGGAAAAGAATAAATGAAAGCGCAATGGTTGCAGGTGCTTATATCACACCAAAAGAGAAACTAATATTGATCTAGACTAGCACATGGATATCAAACTGTAAATGCGAACAAGTAAACATTTGGATCATACTCAAGTAGTGATGAGCTTTCGCCACATGTTTTACAAAACTGATTTTTACTCGCATCTTTTAGTATCTTGCATCACTCTGTTTTTCCTTATAAACTTCAGAAAATGGATAATTACAGTATAAAAAGCGTAGAGACAGAGAGAGGGAGGGAAAAGCAGACTCGTATTTCTCCTTCTTGAAGAAGGTGAAGCCAGTTTTGATTCTGTCGACGGAGCTGGATAGCTTGGTGTCGGGGGAAGCAGTTTGCAACTCCGCCGTTATTTGCTCCACTTTTGCGGCTGCTGTGGCTTTCAGGTCCCCCTTCTCGCTGTACAATCATGACTCATCCGTTCATATATTCAAGTGAAAAGAGCATCAAATAGTACTCTCGGAACACTCGTGTAAGACTTTGTTACACATGTCCGATGAAGATGTACAAATTGGTATGTGATGAGGTTGGTTTCTCTCGAAATGCATATTTCCTCAACTTCCGAAACGTCTGAATAAGCATTTTACTGCTTTGAGTGAGATTAACTAGTGACTTAAGAGCATACCAACCGCAGACCCTATTAACACATATTCAACTGACCAAATCCATGTCGGTATTATAGTCGATTTCCGATTAACAGGTGTATTAACATGTAAGCTGTCTCTATTAGTGCACACTTCACAAGCTTAATAACTGACGAAGCCTTGAAGGGTTCAGTTCAGACATGACAAGAAAAACAGAGGTAGAAGGAAGCAAAATAGAAAACAGTTGAGCAAAACAAACCTGAGGAGTTTCTTGAGAGCCTCGATGGCCTCGTCATAGTCCTTGCCCATGTCTTCTCTCTGCAGATTATCACGCCCCACATAAGAGCCAAGTCAAGAACCAGAAAGAAAAGCTCTCACTGGATATCGAAACTACACGTCGAATTGCTCAAGACGATTACTGAATGACCCTGATCAGATGCACACGGATTGATGCCGGCTTGTTGGATCGAACTCTAAAACATGTACGAGTTCAGGTCTATCTTCTCGTTCTCCTATGCTCCAAATGGAACTGAGGTCAACTGAGGATATGAAAGGAACTTTATATACGTGAGTGAATAGTGATTACGTGCGTGTGGGGTGCCGTGGAAACTGGCTTTAAATGGACTGTTTCTATACATAACTCCTCGTTTCCCTGTTTGGTTATACATGTGGCCTGAAATTCGCGGGCAAAATCCGTATCTTCTTTGACTTGGCCATACGTTTCACTCTTCCCTGTTCTAACTCCTGGTAGTCAGGAGACTGCATGGTGGCGGTTGATGGGATGTCTCTCGCATCATTTTGAGCCGTGCGTTTGTCGCTATCGGCGCACACATGTCAGTGAAAATGGAACCAAAAAAAAAAAAAAGAACAAGAACAAGAGAGAAAAATCGGCATGCATAGTATACTAGGACACTTATATACCCGTCCGTATCGCAAATAGGGCGTGATGTCGGTGTCGTCCATTGCATTTTCTTAGTCTCGTCCAAACTAAAAAATGTCCTCGTTCATGCGACGAAGCCTAGACAAGTCGGACGCAGCTACTCTAAATTCGAATGAACACATGTTCAAGCGTCGAGTACAAGAAATGCACTTGCTGCTCACTTAATCCACGTGAAGTTTTCTACGTACCAAAAGGCAAAGGCTTGTTATGTCCAGTTTTCTACGTACAAGGAATTATTTTATTATAAGAGCAGTGTCAAATGCACGGTTGCTAAGCGGAATAACAGATGCATATCTAGAGAGTGCGAGTGCGTGCGCACGATTGAGAGAGAGAGAGAGAGAGAGGTAGGTACCCAAGCGGGGTTGATGACGGGGGTGGGGGCGGTGAAAACGGGCTCGTTACGGATGAGGGTCGGAGGAGAGACGGAGGAGGAGGAGGAGGAGGAGGAAGAGATGAGGCGGGCGGAGAGAGAGGGGCGCGGTCCGGCGGCGGCTCTCTTGAGAGAGGACGGCTGGCCGGGGGAGAAGGAGGTGGCGCACCAGCTGCTCACCGGAGCGGTCGACATTGTGGCAAGGGGCCCTCGCGCGTGGTGAATTTATAGCACGCGAACCACCGCAATAAATTACGATCACGAGAGCGAAGGGTGGTCGAAGCAGAAGAAGAGGAGGCGGAGGAAGAGGGAAGATAAGAGCGAAAGCGACGGACCGGTGAACGAGAGCTTCTAACACCTTGTGGTGAAGATGAGGTTTGGATGATGTCCTGGGCAGAAGTAACAACAGCCCCATCATCTCCTTCATCGCCTTCCCGATGCCTATTGCCACTTCCGAGCTCGAGGGTCAGGGGGGTGGACCATGCATGCAATCAGCGCTCGCCACGTAATCCTATCCTATTCGCCTCTCGTTCCTTAGTCCTGAGTTTTGTCCACCCGACTTCGGTGGTTAATCCGTCACACTTCAATAGATAAATAATCTTAGGACGTGCCAAGATATAATCTATCAAAATCGACGTACGTATCCGAATGCTCATCTGTGAGTTCATTACATCATAGAACATTGTGCTGATTTTGTACATTCTGCTAGAGATATTACGAGAAGCCGGGACGCCATTCTCTTAGCGGCGGCGATACGGTCTATGGGTATTTTGAGTTAAAGCGAAATCCATAAAAATGATAGTTGGAGACGACGTTTTAGCAGCAGGATGCAGTATGATATGCATCATGGAGTTTTTGCACATAAGGCGTAGGCGATGGGAAGATGGGGATAAGGCCCTTATCCCCAACATAAGGTTCTCCGCCGCTCCACATCGGGGAAGATTGAAAATGTGGTGCCGGTTGTAATATCTGGTATACGTCGCTGGCAATGGCTTGATTCAATGGGCCGCGGGATCGTGCGGTGCGCAGTCACGCTCTTTCATAAGGATTGATTTTGATTTGGTACCTCTTAATGGTTTTGACTATCCGCTACTAATGTTCGGTCGTGAAGCCCTCAGGAGAGCATGAACGCGGACATCGGTCGTGATGGACGTGGACGGACACGCGGGAGAAATGAAAGCCCAAGGGAGGGAGAGATGTTGAAGTCTGATTTTACTGATCGATGATGTTACGTAACGAGGCCGATCGGATGCTGAATACGGTCCACTGATTTGATTATCTGGAAAAATTATCCAAAAATTCCTAAACCGTTCAAATTTTGCCAATTAAGTACTGTTCACGTTTTTCTATCCGACCTAATTTAGCTAATAATTAATAGCGTAGAAGCCAACCGTTCAACGTGGTACCATTACCATTAATATTAACGTGAATAATTTTTCATATTTTTTTTATTTTCTTCTCTTTTCCTTTTTTTATTTTTTCCCCTATTCTCTTCTTCTTCTTTTTTCTTTTACCCTTTATCCCTCCGCTGGCCACCATCTCTGTCAGCCTCAAGTGAGGGACACTCTCGCTGAACTCGGGTGAGGGATGCCTGGGCCTAGGCTAGAGAGGGCAGACCTTCACCAAATCGGGCAATGGCCAAGCGAGGGCAGCCCACGCTCAACCAGGTGAAGATGGCTCTCGCCAACCCAGGCACAAGCAACCGCCGCCCAAGGCCAGCTAAGGCAGCCCTCATTGATTGCCTGCGAAGGTAAAAAGGAAAAAAGAAAGAAGAAAAAAAAAAGAAAATAAGAGAAGAACAAAATAATAAAGGAAAAGAGAAAAGGGAAAAATATTCAAAAAAATAAAAATAATATTATTTAAATTTGTCTACATCAAGACAGGCCGTGCCACGTAAAACGACCAGTATCCACGTCAACGATTTCCGGCAAATTTGGTCTAACGAACTCGATTGTCAAAACGTAAAAAAATTTAGGACTCAATTAACAAAAGTGCAATAAGTTTATAACTTATTAGATAATTTTTCCTTGGATACACACTTACAAGCCTTTACATACCAGTATACTAATCTCCCAAATCAGTTATAGCGTATCTAATAATGCTCAAATCGAAACGAAGTTGCAACGTCTTGCTCCCCTGCTTTTTTTTATGGGAGCTTTTGAAAAAAGCATTGGCCATTCCATTTACATGAGGAAGGAAGAAAGTTGCTGGCATTTCGACATTAAAAAAGTGTTATTTCTCGATACCCTTTCTAAGGGTATTATTAAAAATGCAAACAACATTTGATACCAATGGCTCTAAAGTTTACACAGCCCGAGGCGGTTAAGCCAAATCAGGCAGGTGAGAAAGGGAGGGAGCAAAAACGTAGCTCATTTAAGCTCATACACGACAGGAAGTATCTCTCGATTTGTGCAATTTCAGGTTCTGCCTCGGCCAGTCGAGTTCTGTCGCTCGAAATAACGACCCTCCTCATAGACTGAACCAAACTTGGATGTTCAGGGCATGAATGCTTACAAAAGGCAGTTCCAGCTTCCTGGTTAAGAAAGGGAAAGGGCAATGCGGGAGTCTGATCTTGTGATATGAGAAACATCAATTTGGGAACTTGTCTGATCAACTCGAAAAGCCTTCTTGACATTGATCTTGCGTACGTTGCATCACTTAGGAGCCAATCTTATTGGGCAGACGGAGAAAGCAAAACAACGAGCTGCTTTTGCCAGCATAAACCGTTCACTCTCTGTCAATGGCCTCTCGATTACTTTCACAATGTTGGCATCCTGAAAAATGTTGAGCAAATAGTGGAATAAATAGATCCGACCGTGCCATTATTCTAACCAACAGAAATAGTGAATTGGTGCAAATATTGTTTATTCTTTTTTCCTCGAATGTTTTCGAGAGAGAAATACACTGCAGTCCATCAGTAGAATTACACTGCCCATACGTCCGGAACTTGTAAGTGCAAATCCAAACAAAAACCTTTTTTTATTTTTACTCCGTCATTTAGGATGACGTATGAGAAAAATCTTATATCTGACTTCTGACGCTGCAGAACCCGCAGCTCACCAATATAATGACATCACACCATAACCAAGCAAGCCAAGCAAGGATGTTGAGAATACAAGCCTTCAAAATTTCAAAGTCACCAGTCAAACATGATGAAGTTCTATGTAGCATAATGAAGCATGTATAATGGAAATCAGAATACAACTCCACATTTTAATCACCATCAAGATGGTAAATTTGGTTCCAATTGTGTGACGGAAAATAATGCTAGTACCTTCTTTTGTTGTTGAACTGAAGGCCTTATGCTGGCAGTGTCACCAACCACGATCACATTATTAACATTACCCCTGTCATCTCTCTCAGCTGGTGAATTTGTAGAATGACGCCATTGTCCATTAACAATATACTTGTAGTAGTATCTGAGACCAGTAGGTGTGGAAATATACTTCAAGTCATTTTCAAACACAATTAGAAATTGTTGACACCTATTTTTATTTGCCCAGAAGGGTGGTCGCGACAGGAATGAACAGAAAAAGTGAGTTCCAAAGGCACAGTTATTCTTGACCACAACACATGATAACAAATTTATAAAAGCATCAGCACTATAGAGGATGGAAGTTCTGATGCCACCATGATATATCATACCAACACCCTTTGTTCTGAATAATTCTTGGGACACTGATTAGAAGCATCAAGATCATTGCGAAAATCGTTGTCTTTTAGAATTCGTAATGTCATTAGCAACATATGACAAAGTGTTTGGACTTACTTCCCCTGTGAAAGTCTCACTTCAGCTTCATATCTAGATCCACCTTTATGGGTCGCCTTTACTGGTTCCTTCCAATTGCCAGTGAAATCACCCACCAAGTTTACGTCCTCTCCCTGAATTTCACCAAGTAAGAGAACTTAAAATACCAAATGAAAAAATTGCATATTACTTGGCCTACTAGGAGTTGAGTCGGACAGAGGGTCTACGTATAGCAAGTAGTCCAGGGGGGAAAAATATGAAATAGCACCCTACTATAATGTAAAAGTTACTGATGTATTTATACATCTCCACGTATCAGGTAAGAAGTTGATGCTATTTGCTGAGAAGATATGGATTCTGGTCATCAATTACCTCATGTCCATTCCAGACAAAAGTCACAGCATGGGTTGCTGGTCCATCATGTCCACCAGTCTCCACCACAGCTATAAGATCCCATGTTGCCCAAGCAATCGCAGGTCTGCAATAAACATCTGGTAACAACTTTACCGAAGAAGTAACGTTGACAGAAAGTTCCACTACCACCGATGCTTTTAAACATCAGATGGCAAATAGTTTGAGGTCTCCTAGAAGCATAAAATAACCAAGGGCTGCCATGGCATATCTGGTGATGGAATCTAGTAGGCAAAATGGGTTTATCAGGTACTAGCAAGAGAAAGACAGTTGAAACTCCACTCCTTAAGATGTTTGTGAAATACTGCGAACTACTAATTTGATTATAGCATTTCCTTCACAAAGCAAAGAACTTCTATAGTTCTAATTCTATTGGATGCCTCTGGAGACTGGAGTACGATGCAAATATTTTTCCACCAAGAGGCATCATCCAGAAAGTTCATCAGGCATAATAGTCCAGTAAGCACTTTTAGCAGATTTAGAGCAACAACCTGGAAGACTGTTACTTTGATGTAGGAAACCGGCTGGTCAAATTAAAAAATGTCAAGTAAGCAATATACATCCTCTTTAATAAATACGTATATGAAAGGAACATGAATGAAGATCTCCAACCCAATAGCCTAAAGAAGAATTAATGGTGAGAACCTGTCAGGACTGCAAGAGTGTAGCCCAGTTACAAAATCGTAAGCTGCATGGAGGGAAGTATCAGTAATCCAGTGGAGATATGCTATCACACATGCAGGTGACCGATCCAGACCAGTAGTACATGTGATGTAAACACGCTGGTTCTTCTTCAACAAACGTAACAGAAGCCCCACACAGAAAGGCAGTTTCTTCCTCATATCAAAGGAATCTGAGTCCCTAAAATGACCAACAAAACCGAGCAATGTCACCGTGTGTATTACTAGAGAGTAATGCGGCACACTGGCATCAAATCGCTACTAAATAATAGTTGCACCACCCGAGCATGTAACAACAATTGAGTGCAGTAAATTGTTGTCACGAGACAAATATAACCTTGAGGAATGAAGCAAATAATAGCAGCAATCATGCTCAACTCCGTATTTGATAGGTATGAAAACACATCTTACTACCAGTAGAACATAGTCCAAAATTACGAAATTTGAAGTTGCCATGATGCATACTTGGAAAGTTTACTTCTTCGGCATAATTTGACTTAGCTCTCCTGTCAAAGAAGTTGGAATGTAAAATTCTCGTTACCTTATGGGATAATTTATCATCAGAACACCACGTCGCTGGCATGACTCATTAATTGCATTTGGATTGATTCCCCAATTTTGTGATTCAACTCCTCCTTGAAAATTCAATATAGCAGTGACACCCTGACATAGAGATTTGCTTGCTGTCACAAGTGATGTGACAAGAGAAGCTACAGAATGAAGGCAGACAAAGACGGGATGATAACAAAAGTTAAGTGAATAGAAGTCAGGGCATACATGTAGAGATAGACAATAAATGCCTATCCTCTGCCGATATGAGCAAAATGGAGAGAAAAATACAAAGAGGATGCATAAGGTGTTCCGAATTAATTTATTTCCTTGCTTTTTGTTTGCTTCTATACAAACAGACTGGAGAAAATTATAGATGAGTTCATTTGTGCCTTGCGCAAGATGAGAAGAAATTCTAGCAATTCCATTTTTGACAAAACTCTCATCTTAAATTTTCTAACTCTTGGAGATCAGGACAGAAGACGGCACATCTTCTAGGTTCCACCCGCAATGATAAGAGTATACTACAACTTCATTGCCGAGAAGCAGAAGATGATGATCGATCAGCATAGAACTATTATCGGATAATTAAAAAAGGTACACAAACTCCATCTGCCTTCACTTTGTTTATCCAAAATATTGATTGCATCACATGATTTTGGTGCCAAAACATACATAAACACTCTCCAATTTCAATTGACTGCTCATACCTGTTGTGTATTGACACAGCTTGCTTGACTGTCGGGATTATATGGTTTGCAAACTGTTAAAATTATGTCAATTAATACCACAGTCAGCTGGACACTCACCACAACACTTGAGAGAGTATCTACATCAGCATCTGTCTGTATGCATGATCCAACGTATATTTGCTCCGTAATCTATAAAAGGCAACCAGAAATTTGATTGAAAAGGATAAAAAAATGAATAAATTGACTAATATGCAAGACCAACAGAATTATCACAATATACACGTGGCACATAATGATGAAATCACACCTTACTATAGCGCATACCAAGGGAATGGTCATAATAAAGCTCGCCTTCAGATCGTTCGAGTGCCTTTATGTACTCTTTGAGAGGGAAGCTTCCATGAGCCCAGTCTCCATCTCCAGAACCATCTTCAGAGAAAATACAAACAACAGGACTCATGATTGGAGTGGAACTGTTTTTCTGCAGAACTTGGGGATTGGTTTGTCCATTTTGATTGCTCAACAACCTCCGTCCATCCAAGGACAAAAACTTTGAAGAAAATGACACAAATCCACAATTTCCACTTCCCTCAGAAGATCTCAAATTTGATGACAGTAAAGCCTTATTCCAAGTAACAACAGGAAGGTGACCTTTATTGTATAGTATATCAAGCTCACTCAAACGCTGCAGTTGGTGAATGGGAAACGGAGAGGATGGTCGTTCCAGAACCAGGCTAAAAGACCCCATTTTCTCTTTCACCATCATCCTAACGAAAGGGGAAACCAAAAAGTACAGTTAAGACAAAAGAGAGAGTGAGAGTGAGAGATGGACAACACATATCTTCTGACGCACTAAACTTCCTCCGGGCTGCCTAACTGGCTTTCTTTCAGCTGTGCTACACAAGTTTCGGCAAATCAATAAGCCCAGCATATCTTAGTATTAGGTAAATCTCACATTATTCGTGATATATAACACCACCCGCAAAACTTCTTAAATTAGATTATATTAGGGATGGAGGCTTAATTTCTCGTTTCATCAGCTCATATAGCCAAGTCTGCATAAGAATGACCATGAAAGACATGATATGATGCACTGCTGATCGTAAAAACCAAGCAGCACCGATGTCACCACTCCAGACTGACGATGACCAATGACTTCACTGTTACCACAGACTTAAAACAAGACTTGATATCCCACATCCAAAATTACTTAAACCACCTCATACAATCCAAAGTTCACCGGCTTATCACATCTGCTGTGTAATAGGCATTGAACCAAAAGTAACTCCTAAAACACCAAAGGACGAAGTCTCTTACTCTGCATCACCAAAGTCCCTAATCTCAACAAGCTTGCCACCAGACGGATCGCTCGACTTTTTCAAAGTGTCGCCCACCATTATAATCCTGGACTTCTCCGCATTACCCTGCAATCATTTGCAGCAAAAACCAACGTGACCAACACATTCCGAGAGCCGCACTTCACTGCACTCACAGTGCGATTCGAATTGAGCCATGTCAACTATAAATAGACATACTCGACAATCAAAAGACAACCGCAAGCACGACGAGCACTAGCAATACAGTCTCATCAGCTGAACGAACTGAATTCACGCTCACGACGAATCGGCAAACCCAAAAAGGCAAGATAGTCCAGCACCGGCACAGGGCCCGTGCATTCACGTACCCCTCGCTTGAGAGCGTGAACGAAGATTTTGCCGTCGGCGGAGAGCGCGAACCGGATGCCGAGGGGCTTCTCGAGCGTGACCATGTACTCGTTGAGGTTCATCTTCAGCGATGCGGGATCGCCCGACATCGCGAGGGCTCCGCAGGCTCCCCCGCGGGCCCCGGCCTTCCCCCGGCGGCCGATCCCCCCGCCGCCGCGCCGCGGCGCTCCGCCCCAGAGCGAGGCGGCGGGGGAGAGGCGGTCGAGGGCTCCGCGGCCGGCGAGCTGCAGGGCGGCCATGGCGGCGGCGGATGATCTGGCGGGAGCAGCGGGAGACGACGGAGCGCGATGACGAGGGGTTCATCTTCTAGTATCGCTTTGCGCGCGTGTATATATAGAGAGAGAAACGGAGAGAGGTCGATGGAGCGTGAGGAGAGAGAGAGAGAGAGAGAGTGCGTGAGCGTGTGTTCATGGAGTGGGGACTCGGAGCTTCTTCCTTCGTCGGATGACGACGATCTGAAGAAGAAAAAGGCCGGGGCGGCGGGGGTCCTTTTCGCGCCACGAGTTGCCACGTGGTGATATCGCGCTTTCTGGAGGAAAAAAATCTCGCGAGGGCAGAGCAGCGTTGCTAGAGGAACGGCCCATTGCTCGAGGGCTAGATGACTGACCAATCAGCGCACAATATCGACGTCAGAGTTTTAGCTAAGCCTAGATCTGTCAAATGGGTGGGTCTGATTGGGTTTAGGTCGGGTCATAAATGGTCCGATCCAAATTGACCCATTAATTCGTTTATGACCCATTTATGCACAATGTAATTTTGTTGACCCATACCCGACCCGATCCATACCCCACCCATACCCGATTAAACTCATATTGCTAAAATACTTCCATATTTAATTAAATATAGGAAAGTTCATAGCCAAGCTGAAATGAGAGTGCGGAATGAGTGAGTGCAAGATTGAGTGAGGGTGAGAGAAATGCGTTGAGTTTAAATCAGTTGTAAACTCATTTATGACCCATTTACGACCCATTTATGACCCATTTAACACTAATATAAGACTTCTACCCATTTATGACTTATTTACTAAATATAACTAACCAATTTATTACCCATTTACCAATATATGGATTAAGAAATGGATTTATGACCTATTTTGACAGGTCTAGCTAGGCCCCATCCAACGGGTCGGGTTGGGTAAAAAAAAATGGTCCGACCCAATTTGGCGTATTTCAATCACTTTCATATTTAACTCAATCGAAGAAAACTCATAACTAAGCTGAGGTAAAATCACAAAGTAAGCGAACACGAGATTAAATAAAGGAGAACGAAGAGAGAGTCATAGAAAGTGAGTTTAATCTCAATAAATTGTGAATCTATTTAACACTCGTATGGATTTTACCATTTTAAATGTATGACCTACATACCGAATATAACTAATCCATATAAACTAAGCCCATCAAATACGGGTTAGGAAATGAATTTATAATCCATTTTGACAGGTCTAGTTTTAACGGCTCTGACTATCGATCAAGTCAAGCTCGAGCAAGAACATATTTTCCGAACCCGGGTAGCTCGAGAGGTTAATCCCCGATAATTTATTTAATTATGTATCTCGATTGTATGTTCGCACACTAACATTGTTAATTAGACTTTAAAAATTACTCTTATTAAATACATGATTTGCTAATTTTAGTCTCCTTCTATTTTAAGAAGCAGGATCCTCGTTACTCGGATCCCCGTCGTGATCCAATCGAAAATTAAATTTCTCGATCCCCTTTCTAGTTGTCGCTCCTGTTTCTTCAAGCAACGCATAACATCACGCATGTGCAGTGTACTTTCTCTACACACGTTGAAAGGACGAACAATCAATTGAATCTCTCGATCCCCAGCGCATCCGTACTCTGCCAAAATTTTCTATGGACAGACTCACGTGCTGCGTCCGGCATCTCTGGCCCTTAATCGAGAAGAGCTAACCATCGTGAAGTGAAGCATCGAGAGCGATTCACATGTAAGGAACAGGATTAATTTCACGCAAAATCTCAAATAAATATATTTATAATAAATTTATTATAAAATATTTTTTTAATTATAAAAAATTTAAAATTGATACACCTGTAACAATTTTATCCCGAACTAATTTTTTGACTACTAAAAACCCTAAACTGATACACATGTGATAAATTTACCCCAAACTAATTTTTTGATCAGTGAAAATCTCAAATTGGTACACATGTGACAAATTTACTCTCCATTAGTTTACATTAAATTTTACTGTCAAATTGCTGAGTTTGATAACACGTAGTAGTTGACGAGTGTATCAGTTTGGGATTTTAGCCCTCTATTTGTCACAAGTTTACCAATTTGTGATTTTTCGTGATATTAATCAAATTTAACGAAGGTTAAATTTGTCACAAATGTACCAATTTGAGGTTTTTATGGTCAAAAAATTAGTTTTTTGAAATTTGTCACAGGTGTACCAGTTTGGGGTTTATTGTGATCAAAAAATTAATTCGGGACAAAATTATCATAAGTGTACCAGTTTGGGATTTTTGGTAGTCAAAAAAATAATTCAGAATAAATTTGTCAACAGTTTGAGATTTTTAATAGTCAAAAAATTAGTTCGGGGTAAAATTGTCGCAAATGTACCAGTTTGGAATTTTTCGTGATATGAACCCTAATGAAAATACGGAGAAATGATATAATTAGTCCCTAAATTTTGACTAAATTTTGCTAAAGGGGGTTGAGTGCCGCCAAGACGCTTTCAAGTGGAAGAAACTAGAGGCAAAGTGGGCCGCGAGAAAGACGAGCCCGATCAGTCAGCGACCATCCAACGATTCGAGCAAAATCCCGGAGGCATCGCAGCATCAGAATTTGACTATCGAATGCGCCATCGGGACCGATGCAACTTTAACTCCTGGGCGAATCTTATCGCCTTTCGAATCATTGGGAATCTTGTTTTGGTCGGGGGAAGCTGAGAGAGGGTTTGGGTTTTGTTGGAAAGAAGTTCGAACGAGGGGAGTACGATCTCAGGGCCCCTCGCCACCCAACCCAATTTGCACCTCCATTTGTTTTATTTTGCTCCAATCGAAACACGAACCTCGTACCCGCTCTGTTCGACGGGCCATTTTGACTTTCAAGCCGGGTGCATGTCTAATTTAATGCTGATGCATGACAACTGACAAGGATATGTGAATGATCATCGGAAAAGGTAATGTGGATTTCTCTGTGTTTGCTTTCTTGTTTTTTATCCGTGACTTGCAACTACGGAAGGGGGGGCAGAGCGAACGGTCCTCAGTCCGTGAGGCAGATCGGGTTTTCGTTTGACTCCGAGAGGAGGCGAGAACTGAACTCCGGGCTATTCTTGACGGTTCGGCGAGGGTAACGGCCTCGATTATTGGATTCGCCGTCAGTGCGTAGCACAGAATGAATCCACAAATTGGTCTTGCAAAACTGGTGGCAGTGCCGCATGCTCTACAACGTGTGTATGTAGGTGCCGGTTGGGTTGCCAATTATGCTCTCATTGTTAATATAGCAAGATTAGGCCCTGCTTGGCTTCTCCAGTGATTTTAACTCTACCCACATCTACACAAAAAGGGAAAAAAAAAACAGCAAAGAAAACAAGTTTTTTTTTTATCTATCCTATCTCTAACTCTTTGACTTTTGCTCTGCCCCTTACAGAGTGCGAGAGTCAAACCCCGCAACTGTGATACCATCGTCCCCACCCTCGATCCTTTTAACGGTAAAGCCACGTGCCTATTGATAAAAAAGAAAATGAGTTTGATCAAGTCGTTTTTGCCTTGGCACATGATTATAACTTTATCCATCTCAACTTTAGATACAGTTTCAATTTTGTCTCAAATTATTTTTATTTTAAAAAATCTCAAACTTTAGGTCCAATCTCAAATCTACTCAAACTTTTTTTATCTAAAAATAAATTACTAACTTTAGGTTCAATCCAAAATCTGGCCTGAAATTGTTTTTGTAAAAAAACAATCACTAACTTTATTCCTGGTCCCAAATCCACCACAAACTTTTTCTGTCTAAAAAGAGATTATCAATTTTCAATCTAGTCTGGAATCTAACTCCATTTTCCCTCCGTCTTGTTTGACCTAACATTTCCATGTCGATAACAAATCCAAACAAGCAAAGTGACGCGGAAATTTTTTTGCAAAACAAGACCTCTCTTTGATATGGAAATAGGGAATTGGGGACAACTGGCGGTGATTTTTCAAGCAAAGGGCTAACGGGGACACGTGATTAGAGTTAAAGTTGGAGGTTCATTTGAGACAAACTCTAATTTGAGGATTTTTTTTTTTTTTTGCTTTAGACAAAAAGGAGTTTGGGTAAATTTGGACTGCGCTCGCGACGGAATTGAAGCTGAATTAAAAATTTGTCATGTTTTCGGGGGATTAGGCTAAGGTGCGAGTGGGGATAGCCCACACCTAGAATCGTGAAAACGAATTTGTCCCCCCCAACCCCCCTCGAGAACGATCGGCTGATGTGAGAGTCGCGAACAGAATTTATACAGTGGACCAAACCCAACTCCCCCCCTTCCGTCCCCAGCTCGGTCGGCATCCCCGCATTCGGACCGATCCGTGTGGAAATGCGTGCTCCCTTCGCAGTCGTTATCCGGATCTGTCTCGCTCGCGTGTTGCCGCGGGACCCACCCACCACCAACCCATAAAAATCACCGTCAGATTAGGTGCGCTGTGCGCATCTCCCCCCCCCCCCGCCCCCGGGGCCCCTGCCTTGTCTCGAGCGTATTCAAGGCCGACAAATTTCGCTCTCATTAACATCGTCTCAGATTGATCTGTCCCTCCCGCCTTGCGATCTATTTCGGTACCCATTTGCTTTGTTTTACAAGTTTGTCTCGCTATTAAAAAAATAATAATTTGATGAAAACATATCTATTTTAGGTTTAAAACAGAATCTTAGCCCCTAATTCTCGCAGCGATCGGACAAAAGAAAAATCATATATAGATATATTCCAACTCTTTATTCATACATTCCCAACAGTCTAAAACAGACAAAACTTTAAGTTATGTACATAAGGTCCTAACTGAAACGGCCTCATTTGGTGAACCAAATCCATTTTTAATTTAATAAATAAATCGAAAGGGGGGAAAAAGGAAAAGAAATAAAAGAGCGAAATTGCGCCGGAAGGCTCAGAACGGAGGAAACGTCCTCCCCAATCCGTTCACGTTGGCGAAGAATCCGACCAGGTCTCGCCGGTACGGCAGATACGATCTCCGCTTGCCGCCTTCCTTCAGCGCTCTGTTCCGCACGTAGAACACCTCGTGCGCCGACGCCGTCGCCGCCGCCGACGCGGACGACGCCTTCGCCTTGCTCCTTCTCTCCGCGACCGCGACGGCTTGGTCGGTCGGCGGGCTCGCCTTCTCCTTCGCTTCGCCCCCTCCGGCCTTGGCGTCGCTGCTTCTCGACGACATGGAGCTCGACCTCGAGCTCGGCGTCAAGAACACGAACGAATCCTTCCCGTCGCTGTTGCTGCGGCGGAGCAGGTCGCGGAACCTCCACCTCTTCGAGCACGACCCCGTCGAGCTGCTCTTATTGCACCGGCTCGGCGACAGCGGCGACCCCGCCGGCGGCTTCGGAGTCCACACGCAGTAGCTGCCCTCCGGTATCCCTTCCAGCTCGTCCGCCTCCGACGACGACGACGACGACGGAGGGTCGCGATCTCCGTCGAACAGGTCCTTCAGCGGAATCCTTATCGATGACACCGCGCGATCGCGGTCGCGGTCGCGATCTCCGGCGGACAAGTCCTCCAACGGAATCTCCCGGTCCTCCTTCGCTTCGCCATCCGAAGTCCGATCGCCGCGCACGTACAGAAGATCTCGGTTGAACACCGGGAAGACGGGACCGATGTGGCCGCCGTTGATCAGGACCTCGTCGTGCTCCCTGACGAGCGGAACGAACTCGAAATCGTCGACCCCGGCCTCGTCATAATCGCCGCCCCCCGAGCGGCCGCTCCGATGACTACCCGAAGAAGCGGGCTCCGACCCGAAGCCGTAGCCGCCGTGGCCTCCGTCCTCGAGAGCGACCGCGAGGGCGACGTCGGCGAGCTGATTGGCGGAGTAGCTGTTGAAGCTGGGGCACAACGCCAGCTGCTCGGGGCTTTCCGGTTCGTTCGACGTCATCTTCCGCCGGCGCGTCCAAAGCGCTGCGTTCCGATCCAAGATGCTCCGACTTCCGCGACGTTACGTTTGCGACCGCAAGTGCTGAGGAACTTGGGAGAGACGATGATAGTAAGGATAGAGAAGGCGGCGACGGAGATACTTATAAGAGAGAGAGAGAGAGAGAGGGAGAGAGATGGGGAGGAGGTTTTCTTCAATGAGGGGTGAGCGCAGGCGGACACGCGCGGGGGTGAGCGCGTGAGGTTTCTAGAAGGACGGAGCTGGCTGTCGATGGTCGAGTGAAAGGTGGAAAAGGTCATTAGTGATGTCAAATTCAATGTTCACGCGCCAAGTTGTGCCTCGCGAGTGCACCTCTCTCGGGGAGTGGGGGTGGGCGCCAAGGTAAAAATGCCCGGGCCCTACCTTTTCTCTTAAAAAAAAATGATTCTTTTTAATTCACTTATCTATCTTCGTTTTGGTTTTTTGGTCAACAGCTTATCTGTCCATAATCCCTAGTTTTAACTTTTATGTAGTAATTAACTTTTTTTTTAAAATCTATCTCTTTCCCTGCGAGGAATTTAATCGCGTTCTCACGGGACTTAGATATCTCGTGGCAGGGCATGAGCCAGTAAGAATCGTGGAATCGAGACGACGAATTTTCGAGAGAAAGAGGGTAACCGCTAGAAGTAAGAGTCTCCCGATTATCTCTAATAATAATGCCAAAACTTTCGAGTAAAGGGCGTGCAATTTAGATTTCGACTTGTCGTTCCAAAGGACGTCGAGGGGCTGTACGAATTCATATGTACATCGGGCTAACAATAATGATGCTTTCTTCGATGGTTAGGGAGTTTTGCAGTTCCGATGTATTCGGAGTACTCGCCATTTTGTCTCCACCTTCGGCCCTCGAACCACCGACAAGACGACTTGGCCGCACGTGATTTTCCGAGAGCTCGGGGACGCCGAGGCGCAGCACAGCTGATCGAACATTTCACGTCAATTGGGCTCGCATGGATCCGTAGCCAGCCGAGAGATAGATATTAATTTTCGGAGTGTTCCCGTTAAGGAACGAGAGAGGGATACGCACGCGCGGTCATTTGAGCGTTGATGGAATTATGGATGTCACGAAAAGAGGAGGAGGGAAAGTAGAGAGCACGACATATTCTAGAATGAATGTTGCAGGGAGAGAGAGAGAGAGAGAGAGAGAAGAGGACAAACGAATCTCGACGCATCTCCTTGTAGAGTTGAAGTGACTGTGATGTCATGTGCAGCATCGGAGCTTGATCCGCACGTTACGTGCGCTCGCAGCGTACGAGCACGTGTGTTCACGCGCCGTGCTGTGACAATGCTAGGGTCGGTCTTTTTCTTTCGATTCGCCATGTAGCTGGGGGAGGCCACATTCACGTTCCCCGCTCCTCATTTTGCGGTCTGCTTTTCGCCAGGGGTTTTGGATTTTATCCAAACATTAAGGATTGGCTCGTCGTTCAATCGGTGTAAGCGGATGCAGGCGTCAGTCACCCGAATAGATCCGGCCTTGTCGATCGGTTCCGGGCCGGTTCCCGCGGGGACCGGATAGGCTCTGGATAAAAGACCGATGATCCGATCTTTAACCGGTATGGTTCCCGATTTTGTACCCTGAAGGACGATTATAAAGCCGGTTCTTGAGTAGGACCATTAATCGTTTTTAGCTTGTTTAAAAAAAAACGATACGTCGGAGATAGGATATGAACCTGGAAATATTGAAAAATCCATCAATGCCTTAACCGCCAGAAATGTCACTTGCGAGCCGGCCGACAAGCCGAGGTCCCTACTTGGTATTGATCTAATCATTTCGGGTCCTTATTTGAATTAATGTCAACTTCGAATTTTTATTTGAGAAAATAGCTCAACTTTCGGTCCTTATTTGGAATTTTCCCTCCTCTTTTTTTTTTTCCATTTATTCACGGCCGTCGGCGTTATAGGTAAGGATGATCGGTTCCTGGATCGAGAGGACCAGTTCCAAATTTTGAGAACTAGGGATCGGACCGGTCCAATGTAACCGGTCGCTTTTTTATTTTTTCCCACCAGAACGAGAAAGAGTGACAAATCTCAACACGTTGATAGAAACGATGATGAGCGAAGAGTTATTATGGCGCGACAGAAAGGGAAAAGCATCGTACGTGGATTTAGTTCGCATTTTGTTAATTTTTCTGAAAAAATAAAATAATATATAGAGTCGATCTGGTCCGGTTCTCTATAGAATCGGGAACCGAACTGTCCAGACACCGGCTCCATTTTTAGGAACCGGAAACTAGACCGACACTCTCGAGAACCGGACCAAACCAGCCTATCCGGGCAATTCATTTTGCACACTCCTCGTTATAGCGTGATCCATGACGAGCCAATTATCGATTTATGGGTTCGAAAGGCGATATCTCCCGCATCGCTCGTGCGCGGGCCGACGCTTATCTAGAACAGAGCCGATTCGAGGCCCGGGCACCGCCACTTGTCGGTTCACAAAATTTGACAATCCCACGGACTATTCGGGGCGAGAGGGCGAATTTTTCCATCAAATCATTTGGCAGCCACCGTGGAAAAGAAAACCGGGGAAAGAAAGTTAACGAGGAAGACAGAAAGAGAGAGAGGCTTCCACATTATTGGCACGAGCGTCACGAAGGAGACTGACTCCCCCTTTTTCAAAGGAAAGACCTTCTAGGAGGAGGCCTAATCAAAAGGCCGATGGAGAACGAGGACGAGGGAGGGGATTCTTTCCGTTTCTGTTTTTCCTAGGAAAAGTCCAACGCGAACGGGACGGAGTTTTCTCGGGCGTCCAAACGCGTGGAAACCTGTCTCTCTAGAACGTACAGCCCAGTTGGCGGACCTTTCGTTTTCCAGATGGAAAGTCCCAGGAAACGAGAAAACGGAGTTATAAAAATGTTTGCCTTCTTTTCAGTGAGCGCGCGCCCATGACGTTCCTCGTTTTTGTTTGGCGAGCAAGCAATTCGGCCAGGAAAGTCGGGGATTCGATGCCGCGAACACGCTGACGTCGTTCGGTGGTGTCTTATCCAGGCTTCTTTCTTTCTTTCCTTTTTTTTTTATATTAGATCGAGAATATATTTTAAAATATTACGTTAATATCACGAGAAATCTCAAATTCGTGCGATAGATTTGATTGGATTAATACCATGAAAAATCACAAATCGATAAGCCCCTGATAAACGGAGGGATAAAACCCGGAGCTAGTACAACCGTCAATCGTTACGTGTCATTCAACTCAGCAATTTGACGGTAAAATTTAACGGAAACCGACGACGGAGGGTAAATTTGTCACATGTGTATCGATTTGGGATTTTTCGTGGTTAAAAAATTAGTACGGGGTAGATTTGTCACAAATGTACCGGTTTGGGATTTTTCGTGATATTGACCCTAAAATATTTAAATATTAAATCGGGCTTTCATCAAATAGTTTAAAGGGAGCGAGTGGTATTACAAAATCTCACGTGCTGTCAGAATAATCTTTTCAAGCCTCACCTATACAAAAAATAAATGAGATACCAAACAACGTTGAGGTGCCTTGCGCCGACGGCAACGACATAGTATTAGTAAAAATAGAATATTTAAATATTAAATCGCACATTTATAAGCTTTTTAGGCAGTTTGGCAACAGTTCTTTCACAAAATTTGACGGTTGAAAAGAAAAATAAATGAGATACCAACCAACGTTGAGGTGCCTTGCGCCGACGACAACGACATAGTAATTTGAATTAAATGCCTACCTAATTGCTCACCTATACAAACAATCTAGCCTTTTGATCCATGCCTCGACGGCGACATATCGTTGATTTGATCTACATCGGGTGAAATTAAGTAAGGTCGTGCGGTTCTATTTAGTGACCATCTCGGCCTACTCGCATCAACATGGCAGGATTAGGAATTCAACGGGTATTTTCTCCTGAGGAAACCGCACGGCAGTGCCAACAGCGATGGAATCGGTGTGTCGTCTCGCTGTCGATAACGACTAGAGCTACTTCTCGCCCGTCGGTTTCTTTCCTTTTCCCGGTAGTAAGCACAATTTTCGCACGTAAACAATGTCCGGTCCGTGTGAGATTATCTCGCCAACTTTGGCCAGATTTTCGGGGTTTAGGAATCTCCATGCTCGCTCGTCCGGTATCCTAGAGATCTAAAGCTTATGGCACCAGATGATCCCCAAGATGTCTGTCCTCTGAGAAAGTCAATAGGAATTGGTTGGCGCACTTCAATGAATAAGACGATTCCCGTCACCAAACTCAGCCAAAAAAACAGACAGAAGGGAAGGAAAAGCGAAGGCAGACGCGTTGCTGGGTGTGAACCAAGCCTCAGTTTTGCGGTACTTGCTTCGCTTTTCGGCCAATATTTACGGTGGCTTAATGTGACTTCTTTCAATGTGAATCTGAATCCCAAGTTCAAAGATAAGCTTTGCGGGGGGAAAAAAGGAATCCGAAAAGCAGGCATTGTCCGTTGACTTCTTTCAGATAGGCCGAACTTCAAAGATTTTCAAAGCCCAGATGGGCAATCTTCGAGTGGTTTGCGTGATATGAACTGACATTGACGTTGAGAGGGTGGTGATAGAAACTTGAAAAAATCACGGGGTTGGTGGGTCGCGAGTCAAAGTCGCCAGTTCGTAAAGCACTAGCAGCCCAGCCTCCTCTTCATTTGCTAAACTGGCTCCTAACCCCACCATCGCAGACTTTCCATTCTTGCATGATACGTGGAATCGGAAGATCGCGGTGCATTGGGCTAAATGAGTCTGAATTCGAGCAAACTTAGGTCCGCAAACGTATGATGCAAAAAGGGAACGTGAAGCGGGGTGCGAGGAGTCGAGAACAGGATTAACGCGTTCTTGGCGACAGAAAAAGAGTGCGCGGTTACAGAAGCGTATGAGCTGTTAGAAGGACTCGAGTAAAAACTTCAATAATATCATCTTGTCTTGACAGATTTGCGTAAATTATTCGGGAGGAGCTCTGAAAACACAGCAGCCTCCAAAGACTAGGATACACCGCAAAGTGAACTACACACCGATGTTCATGATGGTCATCTGTTCACTGGATCAATCTTATCAATCGAGCTAAGAACTCAGACTGGGTAGCCAAATGGGTACCGAATGTTCTTAACATACATTTCACAACCGGTGAAAGTACACCAGATGCCTAAAAACAGTAACCTCCAGGAGTCTTCACTGGCTGAGATCGAGAGTTATACAGATTTTCTTTCTATACATGACTGTATTGGCCTTATATAGCAAATCTACAAACAGACCTAGACTAGGAACAAGCTCGTTTTCAGCTCCTTTCCACTTAACTTAGCTGCTATACTTTCTTGGAATTAACATAGAGCATTTTTGCCACGCCTATGCAGACAACTATTCTGTATCAAGTACAATTGAAATTACTCTTTTCAGGACTTACTATGCTTCGTGTGTTCCTTTAGATGCTTCAGTTCGTCCTTGGTCCGGATTAGACAACTTGCCAGAAGTCTTAATCTCCGAACATTCTCGTTGCATTCTCTGTAGAAGGTCATGGGGCATGGGTTGAAGTCGTGTTTGGAAAGCTCTGTATGAGAAGTAAGGCAGCAGAGTAGAAACAACCACCAGAAGAGTGGAGAGCCAATAGAGAAGACTTGGAGTAGTAGCCTCGAGAAAAACCATGTATGCGGTTGTGGAAATTGTCGGTGAAAGGTAACCATAAATCAACATGAATATGTACCAGAAGGCAATGCTGCCCCAAATGAAGAAATGCTGGATCCAAGTGAAGTAGTTAATGGATATAGCCATTTGACAGTTGACAGCCCATACAACACAAGTATACATGGTGACTCCGAGGACCTCAAAATCAGATACTCTGCCATCTCTCCTGAACGCCTGTTCAACCATCACATTGGTGGTGCAGAAGAAGATTATAATAGAACTGCCTACTCCGTTGGCCATCCAGCCAAGTATACGGGACCAACTGAAGAGGATATTCTGTGTTCCTTCTTGATATAACGGAGGATACTGCATGTGAGAAAGCAGTAGTTTAGTAAAGTTACGGCCTTGTCCTACTCTACTTAAAACTTCATTGCACACAAAAAGAAAAGAACAGGTGGCATTCCATGAAAAAAAGGATAGCGTGTGCCTCAGCTTCATAGTTTAGGGTGGTTCTTACTGTTGTGGTCCAGTTCAGTTCCAAGATGTACTTTTTTTCAAATTTTATTGCTATATCACTGGCCTAAACCAGCCATTTGATCAATCAAGTGTACTATGTACCTTAGGATATCGTCCAAGGTATAAATACGAAAAGCAGATTCTTATAAGAATGCTGGAGATAATGCTTGGAGCAGACTTGGAACGCCTAATTCGAAAAAGTGGTAATGAATGAAAGCAAGTTGAAATGATTGCTTAAACAAAAGCATCAGCCTATGCCCTAAGCAATGTCTAAAGCATTTCGTGTCATCTCTAGGTAATCATCTCTGCAAAAATTTGCACCGAGGTATTTTTTTTTCTGAAGAATCAAAGTTCTTCCTAGCTTGGGAAATGGTACGTGACCAGACTGTACTAACTATCGATTCCTAACAATTGAAATTATATGGTGCCGCTCATAAATAGATTTGCATACCTCAAGGCAAAGGCATGCAGAAACATCCTGATCAAAAACCCCAAGGGCTATGACAGGAAGTGATGTAAAGAATACATTGTAGAATGACATATCCCAATCATTGTAAGCAGGCTGGCCAGAGAATGAAGCATAGGCCTCAAACCAGAACAGGGTAAATCCAAACGCAATGTTCTTGTAGAAGAAGTAGCAAATCTGCAATATTAAGAAGGAATGTAAACTACATATAGACCACAGACGTGAGCAATCTGACCCTCCACTCCTCCGGCCCCGAGATACAACAAGGCATTGCATATTGAAGCGGACAAATGGAGCATGTCATTTTACTCAAAGCATGATGGAAGTGGTACAAGACCTATCTCCCTTGCCTTAGACTATATCTTAAACTTATATGCTGGTTATACAATCAGCATATGTCTATGTGAACATAATGTCCAAAAAAATGCGCACATGGATAAACACAGATCCAGAATCTGTTGCATACAATTTTTCCATTGTTTCTTGTACCTTAGAGAATAAACTTAAGCAAGGATTTTACCATCATTGCTATTCTCCTGTAACACCAATGGCCATGCACCAATAAGAGACGTTCCAGAAAGCGGAATTGGGCTATTGCAAAATCACTTGCCATTACAGCCTGCAATCAGCAAAAAACTTGGCTACTGCGAAATCACTTCGTAAACAATCTGATTCAAAAGATAAAATCCTCAAAAACGAATGAGAAGAAATCTAAAGGCGACATAAATTAGGCAAGAGCACTGAAGTCTACATGCACTAAAGCAAACAAGACAGAGGCACCGCATGTAAATTATCTCAGGACTTAATCTAGCTTTAGATTAATCAGCCAACATATCAGCACTTGTATCAAGATAGAGTTGTATTCTCAGGAACAGGCAGATGTCTACATTCAACTACACCACAATGGCACTTAAGAGGCCTCAGGAAGAAACATGAGAAAGGAAAAGGTGATAACGAGCTTAGGACTCATAGAAATTACAATTTATTATTCCAAAGGTCAGACAAACTTTCCATCATCTCCTGCCATATTCTGGATAGTTCTAATGAATAGGCCAGAATGCTGCTGTTGGATCTGTAGATAAATTGGCCTTTGTCTGCCACGGCCATTTAGTAATCCAAATTATACAACAAGAAAAAGGAAAAAGAGGAAAAAATAGAAAAAAGAAAATGAACTCATCTTCCATATAATGAATTCCTTAAGATCCGAAACAGAGATCACGATTAAATGGTCGTATACCTCCCACTAGATGCAAAGAGTACATCCTTAGCAAACCACCATGATAGAAGGAAAAAATTTGCAGTGACTATGGTGGGAAATTTCACACATAGATAGTATAGATGATAGGCATACCTGCATCCCTTCCAGACCGCTAATGCCAACTCCAATGTCAGCCTCTTGAAGCATGCTAACATCATTTGCACCATCGCCAACTGATAAAGTTGTTTTACCAAGTTTCACCTTTACCAATCTAGTAACCTGCATTCTTCTAATATATGTCTGAGAGATTATTCTTATACAATTAAGCCAAATGGTATGAAGCTTGCAATAACAGCATGGCCAGATACTTACAAGAGCTTTCTGCTTGGGTGAGGACCGACAACATATAACAGAAGCACAATTGATTGCAAGATCCAGAAACGAGTCCTCCAAATTCTTCGTAAGAGCAAAGTTCAAGGACTTTCCATCGATTATCAACCCAAACTCCATAGCATCTTCTCTTGCAGAAGAAAGTTGAGATTTTCCTTTCCTGATTTGCTTTGTAATACTCTCCAGAGATGCCTAAAATGATTGACATTTGAAAAGGAAAAAAGAACAATGAACATATATTACATCACGAAGATCATATTTCCTCTACCTTTACGAGGGCTTCCTTGTCTCTTTGTTTCTCCAGCACTTTAATATCATGTGAATCAAGAGTTATCACAATTTCTTTCATTCCTTGTCTCAGTAATCCACATGCATACCTGCAGAAAACGGAAAGTAAGTAGTTATCCACTTCCAGAAAGCAAACAAAACTCTATAATTAAGCCAATCCTTTACCCAATATTAACTGCCGTTTCCAACTTGTCACCCGTCAGCACCCATACCCTAATCTGAGCCTGGGCAAGTTTTTCAATACATTTGGCCACCTGGCAGAAATAGGCAGTAATGTATCAATATGAAATCACATCGCAAAGGGCAGTAGTTTAGGCAATATTGTTAGATAGCGAAAGCACTTTCGACGGAATCAAAGGGACATAAGATGAATCTTAACTCCCTCTTGAAGCTTGTCCTCAACAGCTGTAGCTCCAAGAAGGATTAATTCCCTCTCAATCTTGTCAGCAGCTGTATCTAACAAGGCATCTCTGTCAGCAGAAACAGAAGCTTTCGCCTTAAGGAACTCCTCTTCCCATATTTCATATTCTTCTTCTCCAAGCTCTCGGTATGCAATGACCATGATCCGAAGACCTACTCGAGAATATTTGTCGATGTGATCCCTCGTCTCAGACTCAAAAAGGCGGCCATCTTTTGAAAGCCTTTCAAACATAACACTGTTATAGAAAAAAGATAGAAAAGTGATCATCAGAAAGGGAAAAAACCAACTTTACAAGTCCGATTTTACAGAAAAGCAAGTCCTACCTATCTGCACCCTTGCACAAAAGCAGTAGATTTCCCTCACTCCTTACAATCACTGACATTCTTTTGCGAGAACTACTGAACTCCAAGACATGAAGAAGATCATAGTTTCTGCAAAATGAAACCTAAACTGTCTAAAATGACGGCCCCAAGTTATATTATATCAAAGAGCAAGACAAATATGTTAACTAAATAAAACTATACCACATCTCCACAAAAATTCGTAGAGGGACCACTACACTCAGCTTAAAGAAGTTTTTAAAGCATCACCCTGGCACTTCAATCAAATTTTTTTCTGCCCATGTGATGGTCATAGTGGACAATTTTGTTTAGAGGAAGGACTGGACGCGATGGAAAACAAAGCTTCCTTACTAGAACAATAAAGAAGAGTGATTTGGTGACTAAAATACTTCGTAATGATTTAGAGATCTTCTGCAGCTTTTTCCAGATATAAAGAATGTCTCCCTTGATTTATTAACCACTGATCAGTTTGTGCATAAACTTGGCCTTTGTGTCTACCCTGATATTCATCTTTGGCAGAAAATGAGTCTAAGCAGAACACCTTTCTCTTTAATCATCAGCCACCATAGTTACATGACATTAGCAAGAGCAAGTCAAAACTACAGAACAAATATTGCTTCATGTGCTAAGAAACTAAGTGCATGCAAGTGCACCCGTGTGATGCGTGCGGGAGCACTTGAACTGTCCAACAAAACAGAAAGTAAAAATGCACCAGTCATCTTCAAAGATACCGATCATAGATGTAAGAAAAATGAACGAGTAGCGGAACAGGCAAATGAAGGTAGCATAAAAAGTATCCCAAAGAAGAACTTACCTGTCAATCTTCCCACCTCTCTCATAATCTAATTCACGCAACAATATGCTCGTTTCTTTCCTTTTAAAGAATTCAAACCCAAGCTCTCTAGCAGCTATGACAAAAGCTGCCTCATCTCGTGACTCAGCTTCATAATATATATCTCCAGTACCTCTGTTCACATCTGGAATGACAGTGTGACAGATTGCGAGCACCTCAAAAAATTTCCGTATCAGATCAGGGTAAGGCTTATCTACCCACCTTCCATTCATGATGCGCTCATCTCTGAAGTTAAAACCCTTGACTGAGTGTCCTTTATGCATTCCAGAGTTAACGGCATCACCATGACTATCAATCCTCTCAATTGAAATTTCATTGGCTTCAAAAGGCCGATCCATTCTTGCCAGTGCCCTCTCCACTTCTGTCTCGCCCTGTCCATATGATATACCAGCTATCGAGCATTTAACAAACTCCATGGAGTTACAAGTCAAAGTCCCTGTCTTATCAGAAAATATGGTATGGACCTGACCAAGTTCCTCATTCAAATTTGACGTCCGTGCTCGCGCTGGTTTATCTGCTGCCTCGTAGTACATATTAAGATCTCGATTAATGAAGACACTCTGAAGAACCTTCACAACCTCAATAGATACATACAGGGATATGGGAATCAGATAACCATACAACATAAGGCCAGTCAGAAAATGGAAAAATGCAGAAAGAGATGCTCTTGTCGCATCATAGAACACAGTAGTATCATCTGGGCGAAGATACCACCTTCTGTACTTTTGATCTACAAGATCTCTTCTCGTTTCAATTCCGAAAAAGAAAGATCCAACAATTGATATCAAAATTAGAGTGCTGAAGAGGATATAGATTATCTTATCCATTCTCTTCTCGATCTTACTCCTTTTGGAACGAGGATGTGTGGCATTCTGCATCACTTTTGTGTCATGGCCAGTGAAGATGACCACCCCATAGACGTAATCAGTGTTCTTAAGCTTGGAATCTCGTAGCAGAATTTGTTGTGGATAAAGAGGATATTCTTTACCACTGTAGTGTAAATTCCCAACGAACGAATAAAGATTGTCATTCGGATCTTCACATTTGATTACAGCTGTAAATATTTGGAAACATCTGTCATCACGAAGTGATGATGTTACATCAAGAGATTGCTTCAACTTCAAGTTAGTTTCTCCATCTAGATTCATGGTATCAACATAACAAATTCCATCTTCATAGCTTGATGAAAGCAACAGCAGATCAGCAGGGAAGTACTCATCCTTATACACCTTGACAACACTGCCAACTCGGAGATTCTTCCATTTATTTCTATGGAATGTACCATTCCCACTATAAACCGAAACTTTCCTGTTGTTTGCTTCTACATCCTGCGAGCATTTTAAAGCTTTGTTATGAGGCAATCATTTCAGAGGCAACAATCTGTGCAGAGAATGACAAAAGTTGACAGTTCCAGAACCTAGCATAGATGGCAAAGGCGACCTTGTCTTATGCCTGAAGCAAAAGGTCTAAGTTCAGAATTCCACAATGGTGTCAGCACCATTGCACTCATGCGCAGAGCCAGAAAATGGCTCAGTAATTGCCTAGTTTGTGTGGGAGAGGGTGACAGCATGGACTAGTCCAGGGTCCTAGTGAACCCGTATCCCCATTTACCATAAATAAACCAAAGCCGAGATCACACAAGGAAGGGCATTGAATGCACTTAAGTCTAGGATTCACGAAAGTGCATCTCACTTGAGAGATGGCACTGCTGAAAGAGTTTTCCAGGTGAATTACATGCATGAAATTGCAATGAGCTTCCATCGGACCTTGGATATTGGACCCAAAGTTTAGCATTTATGAAATCTCTACCTTTACAACTTCTCCAAAACCATGTTGTACTGGAAGATGGTACAGTACAAAATTCAATAAGTCAAGCTCAACCACATCTCCTAATAACTCGTAGCACAACCACTAGAGACTTCCCAGTCACACCGAGAACTATATTTAGTCAGTTGTCTAAGAAGTTTAAATAAGGAAGCAGACAGGGCATTATCCTGAAACAAGAGAGTGCATTCCAAACTGTGATTGCTCTAGTAGTGTCAATTTTCAACAACATGCTTTCTTAACACGTTTCCTATAATGACTAAGAACCTGAAGACACCATTTTTTTTATTGCAGTGATGTATTAATTTTCTATACAGTTACTGAAATTGAACCAAAGCGCAAAACATGATTAAAAAGTTAAAATTAGAATATCATCCACATGTAAAACCAGTGTGGTAAGAGAGGTGTGCATACCTGCTTTCTTCGTCTCCAATCTTCCAAAGCTTCTTTGGCCACGGTACCTCCAATCACGAGCACCAGAGGACCAACAAAACTAAGCGCTGTAAAGGGGGCCAACGGACTAAAGGAAAGACAAGCGACGACCAAAAAATATATATTGGCAACTCTCCTGAACTGCTCGAACAAAGACTTGGGAACAAAATTAGCTGCGGTGTACTTTGTCGTGGACACATAGTTACCCATGTAATTCAACCGGACTGCTGCTGGATTGTTGGGGTCATTGCAGTACACTATCCTCGAGTATCCTCTCTGGCCAATTTGGGCATGTTTATCATCTCCATGGAGACGAATGCACGAGAACGAGTAGAGCTTGCTCAAACGTAACTTTCTCCTCTGCCCTCTCGTCATTCCGAAACCCCCACTCAGATGGGCATCTGCTTCCACAAAGCAGATCGATCAAGAATCGATTTTTTGCAGCTAGCCACGCACATTGGCTCCCCACTTTCTCAAAAAGTCGCGTAGCAGTCAACGATCGAGCAAGTCGTCCCCGGCTACTACGTCTTCCTAAAAGCCTCCGCAACACGCTAGTGCACCACCCCAGACAACTACCACACGCACGCAAAACTCACCGCCGAAATTACAGCACACAGCATTTCAGTTCCAGTTGAACCGACGCCGTCAAATCGACAGTGTCAACACGAAAAGACGAGGAAAAGCCACGGACGGAGCTAAAACACACAGTTTCGCGGCCTCACTGAACTGCTAACGCTCAAACAGCCATGCTCACGACCCGTAGCGACGAAAACGAAAAGGGGAGCGAGCGAGACGCCAAGAAAGATCAACCTTACATTCACCTCCGAATCCCGGCACGCGGAAAGCCCACAAAACGGACAAAGATTAAAAGGCACAGAAAACTTCCCGCTAACAGCGGCCACCCAGAATTCCTTACTTCCGTCTCAAGTCGCGGAGGTCTCTTACTTGTTGGTCTCGGCTCGAAATGCTAGCCAGCGAGAGAGAGAGAGAGAGAGAGAGAGAGAGAGAGAGAGGTGAGCTTCGCGAAGTGTGCGCAAGCGCTCTTCTTCCTTCCTTTTTCTTTTCCCCTTTGCCGCTAAAAGAAGCAAGGAAGGGGACGGAAAAGCGACACGGAATGCGAAGAAGCGGGTGATGATTGCCGTTGACGCCCGTGGAGGACGTCGCCGCCGGCGAAGAAGGAAGACCCGGGGAAGCCGACGCCGACGCCGACGCCGACGCGAGTCGTCTGCTTCGTCAACCCAAAAGGACAGGCCTCGGTCTCTCGGCCTCGCCGACAGCGACGGCCATGCCGAGGCTGTCGCTCTCGCCTCGCTACTCCCGTGGCCTTTGCTAACTTGCGCCGCCCCCATGCCGGCGCAGGCTGAAAATGGGCGATATTTGAATTTTGTTGTTTTTACCTCCCTCACAGCTACATAGAAAGTACGGTTAAATATTAAAACTTTCTATTTGTGAAATTAAAAATAATCGAGCTTTTTGCATTACTCAATCAAGACATTCCGCTAAAAGTTTGATTAACTCTTTTATACATGGAGGATTTTCGCCGGCTTTTTAATTAAAAATGATAAATAAAGGCGGCCCCGTTAAAAATTTCCTAAAAGCTTTGGGACTTCATAGCGTTCGGGCACGTTTCGTAAATCTGGGCTTAGGCCAAGTCCGAATTACGTGTAGCTCGATGGATGATCGATCATACGGAGTCAACTTGAAATAAAATGAACTTATAAGAAAAGAGACTTCATCGGATGAAAAAGGCTATTTTTCAACTTAGCTGGACTCGATCGTAGCTATTTCTAAATCGAGTACCGATGTGGGATGAACGTGCATAGAATCCGCACCATTCGGACTAAAGCAATACACCATTTAGCCAATCCAATCGTCTAAAACTGTGTTTGATAACCGGGATAAAAGTCGAGATGTGATTAAATATATCTTATCCCATGTTTGATTTATGTTCGAAAAACAGGAGAAAAGTCATACATAAGAGGGATATAGCCCGGATAAAAATATCTTATATCGGGTTGGGATGAAGGTGGATATGACTTCTTATGTCCATGGTATAAAACTTATTTTTCTTAAGTAAAAAAATAATTTTTTTATTTATTCGTATTTTTATATATATTTGAATTTATTTTTATTCTGTAATATATATTCTATATACGCGTAATTAAGTTTTATACTTATTACATATTTTATGCATGTTAGTATTTTAGGTATATTATTTTTTTATTAAATAAATTTTTAATCGAGAGACGATGGAAGGGAATTAAAAAGGAAATGAAATATAAAAAAAAGAGATAGAAAATAATAAAAAATGAGCAAATCAAATGAAGTAAAATAACCCACATCTCAAATGAACAAATTCAACTTTAAAAAGGATCTTTTCAATTTTCCAAAAACAAAGAGCAAAGAGATTTCCAAGAAAATGCTAGCCTCTCTCTCTCCTTTTCCTTATGTAGTTGCTGTTCTCGTTCAAACTTTACGACACTTTCGCAATTTTCTGGTTCATGCCGAGGCTCCATAAAAAAGCGACAAAGCTAAAGCTCCTTCTCCTTCGTTGCTCTCTAGTTCACGTTGAACTTCGCGAAAGCGAAGAGAGGGTCGAAACACTATACTTTTCAGGAACCGCGGAGATAAATGATCATGCTCGATTTCTCTTATTGGATTTGATATTCGCTGCCTTATCCATTCAGTCGATGTCGCCGTAACCCGTTTACAATTCTCATCGCGATCGAACACGTGGCTTATGAATACCGTAGAAGAGATAAGTTGCTAAGGAAGGTTGTCTCCATCCGTGCATTCGCGGTTTCCTTAGCAGTGGATTGTGAGAAATTCTTATCATCTCCGTTTATGCATTCCCGAGTCTAGTGGCACAGCATGCAGTTCCTACCAAACAACGAACGCGATAAAATACGAACGTATCTAACTTTATAGACAGAATATAACGAAATTCCCGAATTCCACGCGTTATCGTCTACAGTCTCGTCCCGACCAAAACATCTCAGACGACCAAACCAAACGTAACTAGAGGTGTCCCGGGACGGATCGGGGTGGGTGGGGAGTCTATTCAGGATGATTCTGGGGGATCCGCTAAAAGTCGTGGCGTGGATTATGGACCGGGGCAAGCTCCCCCCTTTTTCACTTCTTTTCTTTCGCCCCGCCTTCCACGAAACCAAACCGACACGGGCGATGCGGACCCGTGCATGCGGGACACGAAGGTCGTCGTCGTCGTCTCCCACGTTGCCCTCATCCTAGTCCCCCGCCAAACTCGCAACCAACGACTCCCCGCCGTGGGGCCGCGGGGGAGATTCACTTGGGACCGCGCGAGATTCTCCCCACCCCTTCCCGAAATTTCTTCGCGCTTCCGAAATTACTTGGGCCGAAATTTCTGTTAATAAAAGACGAACGTATCTAACTTTATAGACAGAATATAACGAAATTCCCGAATTCCACGTGTATCTCCAAACACGGGGTAACGACCAAAGCGCGCCGCAAGGACTCGTTTTCGTGAATCCTTCGCTCGACATTAGCATGTATGAGCCTGTCCGAAGGAGTTTCCGCCTACTTTTATTCTTGTCTACGTATCCTCCTTCGCTCGTTTTCCCGGGGTTTTAAGAGGTCCTAAATATATGCGGTTTTCTCTCGTATGATAATTTTAAATTTTTCGATTGAAGATCAAAAATTCTTCTTACGCTAGATCCAATCTCCCGGCCCGACGTTCTAACACGGTATCGGACCCATATTTCGTCCTCCGTTTATTTCGCGCCCGAGGTTCGCTTGTTAATTTCACGCGATGCTCTGAGTTTGGTTTGCATGTGAGAGAATGAGTGTTGAGAGATATTGCGCATTTCTTGTTTGCAGTGTTTCGACCGGTTTTATATTCATATTCTCTCATTCTACCAAACGATTTAAAATTCGGGTTAGACATTCTAAAGTTAGTCGTGTTAAAAATTATCTTTTTAACAACTATATATTAAAGTGAAAAGTGGAATTCGTCTCATTTTTAACTTTTCAAACTGTATCCTTTAATTCAACAATAAAAAAGGGCATAGTTAACTTTTCTCCGTTAATTTCCCACATCATCAACTTCCTAACATACACACACCCGCTAGTTAAGATGCATTTCAGGATTACTTGGTAAGTTATCGCGATACAAGGAAGCCAGCGAGCTGAGTATTAATTAAGAAATCTCGACCCATCAAATAAGTTAAATATATCGAAGTTACCGCAATACAAAAAAGCTGGCTAGTTAGATATGTGTCGAGAAATTTCGACCCGTCAAATAAATTAAATCCGTTCGAGTTCGCAGACTATCGCAGAGCTTACCAGATAAACATATCGAATAAGATCAATTCATTGAGATGGCTCCGATACGAATGAATAACATATTAGTATCTCTATCTCTATACATTGTACCAGATTTCGTAACATCAAAGCAGTGATTGACATGACCACGGACCCCTTCTCCAACAAGTGTTGAGTCGCCACTTTTCGGCCGCTCCTTTGTGCCCTCCGCCACCAGCCCCTCGTCCTGCGACCATCGGTACGGTTAGAATGGGATCCGACGCGATGTTCACGAAGACGTTTGTCTTTTACTCGAATGCGTGTCTCCAAACATCGGATAACGACTCATGAAGACGTTGTCCTTTACTCGACGTCGGCATATATTAGCTTGTCCAGAGGAGTTTCGGTCTACTTTATTCTTGTCAAAGGATCCTTCTTTACTCGTTTTTCTAGGGGGGTTTCAATAGGTCGGAAATATATGTGCTTTTCTTTCACCTAATAAATTTAAGTTTTTCGATTAAAGACCAAGAATTCTTATTATGGCTAGATCTAATCTCCCGGTCCAACATTCTAACTTGGTATCGAACCCATATTTTGTCCTCCATTTATTTCGTGCATGCGAAATATTGCACATTGTTTGTTTGTAGTGTTTCAATTGGTCTTATATTCGTATTCTCTCTTTCTGCCAGACAATTTAAAATTTAGGCTGGACATTCTAAAGTGTAAAGTGGAATTTGTCTCATTTTTAACAATCCAAACTCTATATTTTAATTCTATAATAAAAAGGCAATAAAAAATGACACAGTTAACTTTTTCTCACTCCATCAACTTTCTAATATACACCCGGCAGTTAAGATGCATTTCAGAATTACTTGGTAAGTTACCGCTATACAAACAAGCTCGCGAGCTGAATATTACCGAATAAATCTTGACCCGTCCGATAAATTAAATCCGTTCAAGTTTGAAGACTATCACGGAGCTTATCAAACATTTGCATCGAATTTCGTAACATTAATGCAGTGATTGACAAGATTACGTACCCCTTCTATAACAAGCGTAGAACCGCTACCTTTTGGCCGCCCCTTCGTGCCCTCCGCCGTCCAGCGCTCGCCCCGTGCCTTCGCCGCCGCTCCCTTGACCACCCCCTTGCGGCCAAGAGCCGGTACCGGTTAGAATCGGATCCAACGCGATGCTCACTCTTCAAGGCCAACCCGGCTAGATATTTGGCAAAACATCCTTGCGGGCCGACGCTTGGGGCCTCTAAAGGTATAAGAAAAGATCCCGCGGCTTTTACACAAGCGGAGATTTCCAGCCCGGCACCGGTCCGGTGGAAAACGGGCCGCCGCAACCGGTCCGGTGGAAACGGGCCGCCGCCGGCCCGCTGCCCACCTCCGGCACGGCAGCCTCTGCTCGCGTGTAAAGGCTGGAGGAAGGAGAGAGGACGTCGGCTTTTCTTTTTTTAATGCTCCGAGGTTGTTCTTGTTCTTACAGCCGACGGAGGAAAAACGATTCAGCTCGTTGACCCCAGAAACCGACGGTTAAAATAGTTAAAAAAACGCCAATCCCCACGTTCCACCTTCGTCTCTTCTTTTGTTGCTGTCAAGCCTGTCATCGGGTGTGCGAGAGAGAGAGAGAGAGATCCGTAGGGAGGTATGTACACACACGTACGTGCGTGTGTGTCTTTGTGTGTGTGTGTCTGATCGTTTCTGGGGACGAAACCAGCTCACTGACTGGATCAGCTAAGACGGGAAAGGAGTTGAACAGTAGCTGGCCAGTCGACGTCGCCCTCGCCGTCTCCAAGTTTTTCTCTGCATCCTCAGGAAGCTCGATTCGGTCCCGGGCGAGGGTACCCTTTTGCTTCCTTCGCCGAAAGGTTGGAACTTTGCCCCGGTACTTCCAATCCCTAGGTCCGTGCTCCGCGCTCTCCTCTCTCGATTTTACGAGTTTCTCGTCATTGGGTGACGCGAGCGATTCTGTTTTCCCCGATTGGGTTGAGTTCTTGTCATTGGTTCGGTTTGGTTTGCTTGGCTTGTGTTGGATTTGTGTCCCGCTTCGTGTCTTGTGCCGACTGAGATTTCTCTGGGAGAAGTTTCGGTTTCCTTCGGGCTCGATTCGTTGCTTGGTTCGGCACGGTCTGAGTGCAATGTCGAGCCATGTATTAAGGAGGAGATTATTGTAACAGCTCGAGCATAGGGCTCCTATTCTTCCTAATTATATTTGGGCTGAAGCTAATTGCGTTTCCCTGTAGTGAGCATGCTCAATTGGAGCCAGTTCAAACTAGTGAAATTTTTTTCTTGATGTACTTGAGACTCTGCATTGTGTACTCATACCAAGTAATTGTCAAGTCTCGTCTTTTCAAGAACACTGACTTTCGAATGAATTTGGGTGTGATATCCAAGACCCCTGTGGCCTGTGAAAGATATTGTGTGTGATGTACAAGTCAAGAGTTGGGAGCCTACTCCAATGCTCAATGCGAAACACTTCTTTTAAGGGGCGATTTGCATAGTGTGTCGGGCTTGGTGTCACGATAGATATCAAATTTGTGTACCCCCTCAGTGTGGAGGCCATTTAGATCCTGCATTCTTTGTCACCATGGGTCAATGGTGCTTGAGATATTGGTGGGCTAATCTGGTGTGTCAACATCCATCGCTTTCAGAATTGCACATTGAACAGATCGATATGTGTGAGGCACTGACTAGTGTGCCAAGAATATCATAGCAACACGATTAGTTTGTGAGTGAGGTCCAAGCCTTACGAGGCAGGAAGAAGTTGAGGGGGTAAAGGCAGTGCAAGTGCGAGGGTGAGAATTTCCTTAGGCAATGCAAGTGAACTCAGATATTGGTAAGGTGGACCTGAAAAGGATTAGACTTGTTGGAAGATATCAGATAACATGACATTTAGGTGAGAAAAGGCTATTGTACAAATAGTTGGTCTATCTAAGAATTTTTTAAAGGATTTCCTTAATGATTGCCCCAAGTGCACTTGTTGAGAAACTATTTATGGAAAATTCGTAACTTTCAATGCATTGGCTGTCTCGCAGCATGAGTATTGTTTTGGAAAGTGAATTGTTCCTTATTTAGTATGCTTAACAAGTGCGCGGGATACTCATTAACAAGATGGTTTTGTGAATTTTGATATTCTTTGAGGAGGCATATTGAGAAGTTCAAGTCCAAGATCCACTATTGTGTGCGCTTTTATGATGTAGAATGAAGGTTGGACAGAGAAGGGAGATGATGAACGGCCTTCCAGATATTTAGCCTATTGATGATATGTCCATTTACCCAGATTCAAATTATATTCTGAAAGGGGACCATGTCTGCTCAATGGATTTGGCAGACCATGGTAGGTAGTTTGCTTGGGCCAATTAAACTGTAGTTTGTGATAAATCAGAACCGAACTTAAAACTTATGTCATGGCCAATGATTTGAAACTGCAGCACTGGTTCATATAAGCTTTTCAGAGTTGCTGTTTCAGCAATTTTCTTGCTAGTTATATAATATTTTGACCTAGCAACTTCATTCAGTGATGTAGCTTCAGATAGTGATGTTGTCCCTTTTGTGTTTATTGTCTAGTATCCTAAACTTAGGTATAATTTTCTTCACCTATGAGAATTTCTACCAATTCTTCTTTTATTCATCAAGCTCATCCTAGTCCCATCGAGATTACAGCCTTAGCCTTGTCCTATCATCTCCATAACGGGTTTTGTCTTTTATTGACTCTTCTCTTCTGTTCATTTGAAACCTTGTACATGTTCATGTGTTATTATGTCTTTCCAATTGATTATACCTACAATCTTGCTTCTTGCATTTATGTATGATTTTCCTAACAATTCTTGCCTGGACTGGGGTTTCCATCTCTTTCCATCACGTGCTTGATTTGATTTGCAGATTTCACCAGGAATTGGACTTTGGTGGACTGCAGTGCTGCAGAAGACATTGGTCCCATCTAGATGATAGACTTCTTTATTCAGAGAGGAGCGTCAATGGTGATCGGCTGGACACTGTTATAAGTAGAAGTGATTGTTGCCTTGCCTGGGCTGAAACTCCCATGGCATTAAGCCTTTCTTCCAGAGTCATTATTTTTAGTTGCTTTATTGCACTTTCTAAAAATGCTTGAACATGTACAGTCTCTTCCCCTTCTCAAAGTAAGAGAAATCCTAAGCACTCTTTACACCGTGTCTGTAATTCCTGAGATAAGCCAGTGATTTTAGGATCGGATGGTTGTGCATGCCATACAAATTGCTCAATCTATAATTGTTTTAATGGAGTCACCATAAGCTTTTGTTTCTCTGTGCTGAACAAAGGAGCCATGCTTTGGAATTGGAAGAAACACCACAATTTGACATTTTGCTATTGAGTGTACATATTGTGCATCTTCTTCAAAAAGTAGGGTTATGGTCCAAAAGAAACCATGGAGCATACACCAGATAAAAAGTTCCCCCTCAATGCAAAGGACTATAAGCTCTTTGAGGAAGTTGGTGAAGGTGTCAGTGCCACTGTTTACAGGGCGCTCTGCATTCCACTCAATGAGAGAGTTGCTATCAAGGTGCTTGATCTTGAGAAGTGTAATAATGATCTGGTATGTGCTCTGCTTTCTCCGTGGTCTGTTGAGATTTTCTTTTTGTTATTCTCATTCCAAGTGGCTTTGGTAACTTTTTAATTGTAATTATATTGTACTTATCATGTGATATAACAGGATGGTATACTTTGCAGCATGATTTCAGCTTGCTTCACTTATTTTTAGAAACTCATTTTGCATGCATAGATATCATGCTAATAAGTACTTTTTTTTTTTGGACAGAATGTGTAATGAGTTCTTGCTTGTCTACGTTTGCTGCTAATCTCTGTCTAGACTGATTATTTTTGGTAGCTATCAAGGTTCTGCATGGGATTGGCTTTTACCTTTAAGTTTTGGCTTTTGCTTTTGCTTTTAGTGTTTGAGACTCCAATTTATATAATGCTAAGCACCTCTCATCTTTAAAATACCTGCATATAGACATCTAAGGGCATTTAGAATCATCTGAAATTTTTGGTTTATAAACGCGTTATTATTATTTTTTAAACTGGGGAGAAAGTCAATTGAGCTCTGCTTCAAAAAAACCAACACATACTGGCCGTAATTGGGTGGCTAAACTAGAAAAAGAAGAAGGTTTTGTTGCATCATCTTCTTGTACCTCTTATGACTAGCCAAACTATAAAGAAGTGTACACCTTGTGTCGGTCATTAATGACATGTAAGCGCATATTCATGTACTGGTGTAATAAAAAAATTAGAATGAGCATAAGATAAGATTAGGCTCATATGAGTAGATTACATTATTAGGTGAAGCTAAAAAGTACACGAGCATCTGATGCCAAGATAGACTGTTAATGATGTAGCAAGGGTCTAATTCAGTAGGTGTTTGAACTGAAGTATATATGACATATGTCAAAAGATGGAGATATGAGTTGCATAAAAGTTACAAATGGAACTATTTTTCGGTATATCTTTTACTGTAGTTTAGATTATCTACTTTTACATGTTCAGTAGCTTTTTTGATCATGTATACCATTCACTATAATTTTTATTTCGCAAAGGCAGAATATGTCCAATTGAAAGACATACAGGTGTGTGCAAGTGAGGCTTGGAGACATAAAAACCATGTTGAAATCTTGGTGGGGCCGGGGCGGGGTATTGAATGTGATCATGTGAGAGAGCTGAGTCCTCTTGAATAACAGCTGCTAACCTCTAAGACATTTTCATTTGGACTGACTTTGATCATGTGGATTAGGGTTTTTTTTCCCTTCATTACTTCATTACCTCTGAGCAGATACTCAAGAGCTTATGATGGAAATGACATTTGGATCAATCTATTTTTTGCTATGTGAAGACATGTTTGAGCTCTGAAGATGTTATGAGTTAAGTTTGAAAATATTGAAAACAAGTTTCCTCATGTACTTAAACAGTTTTCTCTATTAATAAGATTTGTCTTACGAAAAACAATGAAGACAAATGATGACTGTAATTTCAATTGCAAAATCTAGTTTAAGATGCAAATTTTCTATATTTTCCTTCAACATTGAAAATTTCTAATGATGATCTTTTTTCCTAATTCCGTGCATCTTTCTAATGACTTTGCACAGGATGGTATCCGGCGAGAGGTACAGACAATGAGTTTGATTAATCATCCAAATCTATTGCGTGCGCACTGCTCCTTTACTGCTGGCCACAGCCTTTGGGTTGTCATGCCATACATGGCTGGAGGATCCTGTCTTCACATTATGAAATCTGCTTACCCAGAAGGTCTTGAAGAGCCAGCTATTGCCACTTTGTTGCATGAGGTTCTCAAGGCACTTGTGTATCTCCATGCACATGGACATATTCATAGGGATGTGAAGGTGCTTTGCTTGCTATCCGCACTGTCTTTTCTGGTCCAATTCATATGGTTTTTTTCTATATTAACGTACCATTCTTATATTATCAATATTCACCAACATGAATGCAGGCAGGGAATATATTAATCAATGACAATGGTGCAGTCAGGTTAGCAGATTTTGGAGTGTCAGCATGCATGTTCGATACAGGAGATAGACAACGGTCCAGAAATACCTTTGTTGGGACTCCATGCTGGTAAATTTGCCTCTAAATTGTTGTAATGCAATGTGGCAGTCCGATATATGATCATATTTTGTAAGGCAAATGCATTTTCAATAGTATGATTTATTCATATACTTAACTGCACTTTATCCTCTCAGGATGGCTCCTGAGGTCATGCAGCAATTACACGGATATGACTTTAAGTGAGTGCCCTGCTTATGTCTTGAACCCCCTCTTTCAAGTTCCCTTTGTTTCTAATGCATAAAGTTAATTTTTTTTATTATTAAGTTATTTTTTATTTTTTAACAGAGCAGACATCTGGTCATTTGGAATAACAGCACTTGAACTTGCGCATGGGCATGCCCCATTTTCCAAGTATCCACCAATGAAAGTAAACCTTTTTTTGCTTTTGAGACTGGTGGACATGACTAGATGTTGTCTTTAGCTTTTCTTAAACCTTTAGCTCTTTCTGTAGGTTCTGCTGATGACCTTACAAAATGCACCTCCGGGCCTGGACTACGAAAGAGATAAGAGATTTTCAAAGGTGTGTGTATCTAGAAGAAATGATTGTTGTATACCAAATCGTTGTGGTTACATCACTGTGATCATGTATGGTTCTAATGGTGCCTTACTATGTTAGTCTTTCAAAGAGATGGTAGCCACTTGCTTAGTGAAGGACCCCAAGAAACGTCCTACTTCAGAGAAGCTTCTGAAGCACAGTTTTTTTAAACATGCACGCCCTACCGAATATCTAGCTCGAACCATTCTCAAGGGCCTTGCTCCACTGGGTGAGCGCTTTAAAAAGCTGAAGGTCTCTTGCTCCTAACTCTGGCAGTCTATAGTCTGTTGTGTCATGAGGCCTTTCCCATGCTAGTGTGCATCTGCTCTGACATTTTTCGGATATTCAGGCACAAGAAGCTGCTCTTCTTGTTCAGAATAAGGCTCTCTATGAAGACAAAGAGCAATTATCTCAGGTAAGGACTATGGCTTCCTTATATTATAAGCAAAAGGTGGGATAGCATGCAACATGTTCTGGCCAGAATGTGAAACAATTCAGCACATTGCTTTTTGGGTTGTTTGTCCGGACTCATCAAAAGTCAAAAGTACTTTTTCACTTCCTTGTCTAGCTTTACAATAATAATCCAACCTTTGGAAATTGTGGAAAAACTACTATGTGTCAATATTAATATGCTATGAAAGTTTCAAGTGCTTATTATAAAAAAAGAAGTCAAAGTGCGTGCACCACAAGATTTACAGTAAGTAAAAAGTCCAAAGCAAATGTCATTCCAAAAAAATATGCAATAAATTTCCAAAGATTTGCTTGGAACTGAATATGATGAAATGGTGCTTAAGTGGTTCTTGAAATGGCTTTTTCGCTTTCGTGCTTAAGGAGATTTTTATGCTCTTTGGACAAGTATCTGGTTTAAAGAAAAGAAGCATACATTACTTAAAAAAGATAAATTGAACTGCGGCTGGGCTTAATTCTATTTCCTATTCTATAAGTAAGTAAATCATAAATGAGCTATTGCTTTAAACTGATGTAATTTCCCCACTCAAAACTCAATTTTGCACCCTGCTGCATCTGAGAATCTTGGAGGTTAATTGAGTTGTTCTAAATGTTCGAGGACCATTTGAGAACTCATCTAAAATTTTAGAGGCTGTTTGTACATTCATGACTTGTGAGAAATGAGGAGTCAATGACCTGCATACAAAATTTTCACTACTACAAATGAGAGGGCTAAAGGATAGCTTATTGCAACCTACAGGGACTAAATGGCTTAAGTGTTGCTTATGCGCATTTTTCTTTCCTTTTCTTTTAATTCCCCACTTTAGTGATGCTTTGAAAAGTGGTCTTGTATTTCAACTTTAGTAAGTTGCTGAAGAAGGATTTGCTAA
Source organism: Syzygium jambos (assembly GCA_031216235.1). Classification (NCBI taxonomy): domain Eukaryota; kingdom Viridiplantae; phylum Streptophyta; class Magnoliopsida; order Myrtales; family Myrtaceae; genus Syzygium; species Syzygium jambos. The sequence continues at coordinate 20,354,798 of CM062228.1, forward strand.
TTCATCTATGCTGCTATGCATGCAGTACTGCAGAATCCTTGTTTAATAGTTTCCCTGGCTTAGATGCTTGCTCTTTTGTTGCAATGGTTTACTACAAATTACTTGTTTGCTGCAGCAAGAATACATAAGAGGAATTAGTGCATGGAATTTCAACCTTGAAGATCTGAAAAGTCAGGCTGCCCTTGTGAGTATTTTATTTCTTGTCAACTAAGGTTTTTAATTGCTAAAAGACTTATTTCTTGATATTTGTTATTGTCAGATTCAGGAAAATGATGTGCCAAATATTGAAGACTCTCGTGCGTCCATAAAGCAGAAGGAGAGACATGATGGTTCTGGGAGATTCACAGAGAGAATGTCACCTGAGTTGGTTAACCATTCAAACACTGCGTCTGGTCAGGAGGTATCACTTATTGTGCTGTGTAAACGTGTTATCATGGTGTTTCGAACTCTTTATTGTAAAATGGTCTTCTTTTGAACATTATCAGGAGCTCCATTAACTATTTTCTCCTGATAAATATCATTAACCTTTTGTTCCAGGATGCTTTAAATGATTTTCATGATTTGAAGAGCTCACTTGCTTCATTTCCTATCAAACCACTTCAAGCACTCAAGTATGATTGCTTTATCTTTATTCTTTTTCACTCTCCTTCATGTTCATTTTCCTTCCTCTGTCAAACTTCATGCAGCTCCTTGTTTTTTGGAGTATCCATATGCCTCTTCTCTCCCAAGAAATTAAGTGCCATTGTTTCTTAGCCTGATGAAATTATCTTGCTTTGCGCTTATTGTTTTCCATGCATTCCTTTTGGTCATAAAAAACCATAGAAGATCCGATGAGAAATGATCCGCCTTTCTGTTTTCAGTCTTTTTCACCTTCTTTTACTGGAGCCATAACTTTTGATGTAGAGAGTGTTTTGATGTTGGTGAGGAAGATGTAAATACGAGTCCTAGCTGGGACGACACTCGATCGGATTCTGATGAACAGCTTCCCACAAAATCCTCACCGAGAGCTGTCCATCAGGATACTGGTAGAAACGACAACGACGACAATGGCAATTTTGCAAGGAGTAGATCTTTACCACGTCAGGAGATTCCAAATCATAAGAAATTCTTAAGTGGTTCATTAATACACGATACTGTGGCCTCTGCTAAGAAGATTATGGACAACGGGGACAGGTAACTTTCTATGTTGAACCTATTTCTTTCGTTTTTCTTTTGATAAAATCCTAATTTTTCAATATAAGTGAGTAATCACATAAAATATATGTCAGCTTATGGGAAATAATAGTAAGGAGCACATCGAGGCATTTGTATGAGCTGTTCCTATTGCATGTGTCGGTTTTTGGGGAATAGTATAAGGAAATGCATTGATGCAGTCGTATGAGATGTTTCTATTCTTCTGAGAAAAGAAAATATTACATTGCCTTTCTCAGGCTTAGATTTCCTTGAAAAATAAAAATAAAAAAGCCTGGTGCTCACGTGCTGGAGCCTTTATGTGTGGTGATTTTGTAATGGATTGGTGAGGTAGTTCCGACATTATTCCACATCTTAATGAAGTCATGTATGTGAGGGGGTTCCTTAGGGACAACACAGTGTGATGCTAATCGAGGATATGACGACACATACTGGTTTAAGGGGATTTGGAGAGTTAAACGACGACCTTAGGATCATACAGAAGATATCAGTGTTAAGAAAAGTAAGGTATAAGTTATGGAGGAGGACACTTCTAGATGCTGTGCAGGGTATGCAATATGCAGGACTTGAAACTGGGCATCGTCTCGGTTTTGCTAGCTGTGATGCCTCATACTACTCCTAGGACTTGAAAGTAAACTGCACCTAATAATCTCCACCCCTTACTTATTTGGGTGAACTATTGAGAGAACATCTTTATGGCTACAGCATGGTGTGAGAAAGATGATTTTCATAATGTCTGCTTGTAGAGCATGAAATTTATCAAGTTCGGTTCTTTAAATGCGATCTCAGGGATCATTTGCAACCAAAATATCAATCTGAGCGAAACTATAGTGGGACTCTGTTGTATCGCCAGAGGAAAGACACTAATTGTTTGTCACCTGGTAAGTTATGGTGGTTTCGAGCTCTTCTTATGATTATTGATAGTTTTTCCAGGTAGGTGAAGAGAATCAGTTTTATTAGTTGTAATCACTAATGCACAGCAGAGGATACGTCAGAAGGAGCAGTTATCCAATGTAAGGGCCGTTTTAAGGTCACTTCAGCAGATGCTAGTCCTAAGGTAATTGGTTGTCATCTCTGGTCCCGACTGGGCCTTTAATTTTTTTAAATGTAAGAAAGAGTTACTTTTTCTTAATCCACTCAAAACTTGAGTTGGTCTTGTCACTTTATCTGCCTATTCTTTATATGTTATAAGTCCCAGCTTTGAGGTATCTGAATTCTGCAGTGCAATTGTTTACTCATCTCAACTTGAAGTTTCAAATTAAACACTCACCTCCCTGAAATTCCCGTTCCCATCTTGCAAAGTTTGTGAAATTCGCAACATCCAAATTTATGTGGTTCCATGATACTCAGAGCAGAACTCCTTAAGACTAAATCTTTATGGCTCAATAACAACTTTCTCGCTTGTGTCCCATTCAGGGTATGATGAACTGCTCCTCTGGCTTAGCATGTGGTGGTTCATCCAGTCCAGTGACCCCAAGCCTGGCAGCTGTCCTTCTCCCTTCATTGCAGTGCATTTTGCAGCAGAACATCATGCAGAGGGTATACGTCTACTTGTGCTATGCTCTGATTTGTGTTCTATAATTTGATTTTTTGCTAAAAGAATGAAGTGCGTGACAGGAAGAAATCACTAAGCTTATCAAATACGCGGAGCAAATTTCTGGTACAGACCTCATTGGTGAATATTTTGTATTTTTACCCCATAGATATCTGTTCCTCATTTAATGTGAAACAGGTAATCAAGGGGACTTCGCCGAGGTGGGCACCAGCAATTCTTTGCAGGCACAGGTCATCTCCTTGTCTTATGCATGCAAGAATCACAGTTCCTAAATAGCTTCTACACTGTAATTTAAGGGCAAATCTCAGTTTTAAGAACTTGGAAGCTACAATTTTTGGTGTTAAAGACTGCCAACAGCCTGCAATGTACAAAGCAGGTCATCTGATATGCACTTGAAATATCATTTGATACTCAATAGGGTTATGCTTATCACCTGAAAAGGCACTGGAATTGCTAGAGAGAGGGAGTGTTACCTCTCATTGGAAGAATATGGGATTGCTCTGTAGTGAAATTCGGCACAACTTTTCATGGCGAACTAAACGGCTTGCACTGAAAAAGCCTTTTACCTTTCATTTTGTCAATTTCCAAGTTGGACTTTGAATTGACTAGGCCACCATTTTTGTCATCCATTACTTCGTTTACCTTTTCGTTTTGCTTTCACATTTTGAATGTCGTAGAACATGTGCAAGCATATATAAGATGCCATTTAGTTTGATACTTCAATAAATCTCTGACTCGTAGGTGTCTTGTGCTTCTACAAGAGAAAAAGAATTGCAATCCCAGTTTACCAATCTGCAGCAATGGTATGTTTGTATTTCATTTATCTATGTCACAAATTTTCTTGTAGCTGCTTATAGGTATTGTACTTGCTCAAATGTTTCTCTGAAAAATCATTTTGTGGATAACAGTGTTACAAGCCTTGTTGAGGAGTTGCAGAACCTGAAACTGAAAAATGCCCAGGTGAGAACCTTAGTTGAATACAGTGGACCTCTATAACAACAGAACCCTCGCATAGTAACGTCTCTTGTACCAAGACTTTTTCCTTTTTCGAAATCAAAGCACTGCATGGTGCTCTATTCTTGTCATTGTTTGTGATTGACTTATGACCATTAGGATGTTCCAAAACGCCCGCTAGCTGAAATGTACTCTTCTGGTTTCACTATATAATGTATTGTTTTCACTGAGTTACAAGCTGGCTTTACAGTTGGAGAAGCAGCTGAATGCTTTGACAAACCGAGACAAGACGAAAAAAGGGATGACCAAAGCATGATGCTGTTCACATCTTCAACTTATTCTTTTATGGCAACTATTTTGGTTGATCAGCAAGCGACCACGCATTTTTCCCCGATTAAACGTGTACTCTTCCGACCCGCGTGAAGTTTTGAAGGGCTGACCCCGCGAAGTCTTGAGATGTCTTTACTCGAGTTGCAGCTTGTGCATGTAATTTATGAAAGATGTGGCAGATACACCATCTCTCTGTCTCTCTGTCTCTCCATAATTAAGTGTGTTTTTGCTCCCTGCTCGCATTCTGGGCTTCCCGCTATCGTAGACCGCTCCCAGTAGGTCAATAATGCAATTAAATTAATTCCCTTATAGTTTGTGTCCACGTCACCCTTTTACGTTTTATCTCTGATTATTGTCGAGAAGAGTTATCTTTCTATTGAAACTCAGGCCTGGTCTGAGTAATAGGCATTACATAATTGGGATCTGCTGCCTTTTTAATTGAGAGGTGATCGTGCCTTGAAATTCAGTCGAGAACTGGCGCATGATGTGCCCAGCCTCATATTAGGCAGTCGTGGTTGATGATAAGCACTGTGTGTCAAGCTCAAATTCTAACATTGTGGCGGATCTATCGCCGCCGTACATATTATTCGCAGATTCTCGACCATGAACGTAACATGTGACGATCTGTTACTGTTGCTTCGTGATTATATAGGCTGCCCACTAGTTGAAGCTTTTGCCTCAGGATGTCTGTCCTGCTTCCTTCTCTGGCTTTCGGAATCTGCATAATGCTGAACAGAGTAGGCGAAGAGCTGCCATGAACTTCTGACTTGGTGTAAATCTTGATGATCAGTTATCACATAAAGAGCAAAAGAAAAAAAAACCAAAGAGACCTTTCCAGGGCGGAATTGGAATTCCGACCATCATGGATCTTGAAACACATCGCATGGCCAAGACCCGAGTTATAAGAGCCCTACACACAACTAAAATCGGAGCGGATGTCACTGATGCCATGATCAGCAAATTGTGGAAACCTGCGGATCAACTCTGTAAAAGCACTTCATCATCAATTTAAAACCACAAGCAGCCCACTCACTTATAGATAAGGGCACCACTACTTATCTCCCGATAACTTGGTCAGACAATCTCAGGCATAACTTCCCAGAGGCACAAGCTCCAGAAAGCTGTTTCCTCTGAACCAACTACTGCCTAAATGAGTCTATCCCACGCTACAAAATGGACAAGCCACCATGGCCTCTGTACACTGGTGCGCATTTGATTAATGACAACTACCTTCTTAGACACCTTTACGAAGATCAAGATTTCTTGTGGAAAGCGTTCCTTTGATGGCGACGTACTAAAATGATGACACACAAGAGAATAACCATTAAAAAAGGTGATCTTAAGGATAAATTCTCGATATTGCTCGTTACTCAGCTCTCCAGAATCCAAATGGATGAAAAACATAAATGCAATTCGAACTATGATACAGCTGAATAAAATCCAGAACCACACAGACCTCTTCAAAGTTGCGGTCATATTTCAGCATATGCAAGAAAAAATGCCTGCCAAGTGCTGCAATTAAATGGTTTCTTGCTAGAGTTTAACTGCGGCAAGTGCTGCTGAGAAGGAAATGGGGATGCTCAGTTCAAACAAGCAATTACCATAGGCGATTCTCAATTACAGTAGAAACAACTCCTTTCAGTGTCTCCTGCAAAATCAAATGATTTAGAGGAGGCGAACATGCATTTTGATCAAATTCAAATGTATGCTATACACGTGTGGACAGTACCAACGAATGATCCTTGAGACCTAGAGAAAGCACCAATTGCCTAGAGGCCCTGGAATTACTGAATACGCAAACATGTAAAAATGTCAGTCAAAAGAGTAATTCTACAAAAAAAATGTGAAGCTACTGCTGTCACTGGCATGAGATCACATAATGTACTTTAATCTACGCAGTGCTAGAACAGTTGTTGAAGTCATGACAAGCACATTCACAGGCACGTGTATAGATACTTGCAGAAATAAAAATCAATATACCTAGCCGGCCTCTATCTGTGTGAGGCTATGTGGGGATATACCAATTACCTTATATGTTCAATCAGCTGACGAGCACACGCCACCATCATTGGCTGCAAAAAGATTTTCCCCGCGTCAGTTCCAACCAAAAGCAAGGAAAAAAAAAAACACGCTGCCGTTATACTAACTCACCTCATCTCGCTTACCAAATACAACAGAGACGTTAAAAGTAGGATCAATTGAGACACCTTCCTCCTTCCTAAGATTGAAGAATTTAGTACAGTTAGAGGACAAGAACTTTAGACAATTCTTTGGCTAAACAGCACTGGGAAGTTTTATGAACTGAATATTATCCAGAAAGCCAATGCAATATACGTTCCATAGGATCAGTTTTCGTCTTATATCTATCTTCTCCCAAGCCTGATTCTCATTCAGATCAAACATTTCAACGTTTATAATGTCCTACACCATTCCACATATAAAGAACACTATGCTGAAAATGAGCTTTCAGGAAATCCAGAATTTCAGATGTTCTACTGGAGCATGAAGCTGAGGTACAACCGAGAGCCAAAATTCAAAACTTTACAATAGACAAAAAGACAATTGCGTTGATAAACAAACATACTCAATTCGCTTTGACTTTAGTTGAGCATTAGAATATACTGTCATAACTTCTCATAGTTTCTCTACAACTATACCCGGATACTAAAATGAAATACGGAGAAATGCCCGCACCAAAACATAGCAAAATTCACCAAATTCGAAACCACAGCACAACGTACAAAACTGAAACGTGCTAATCATGGGGTACAAAGTAAAATAAACAGACCTGGCATGCAGTATTGTCCCCATCGCTCCTATTTGAGTGACGATCACCTAAAAGAATCATTTCCATTAGAATCACCTGCGAACAAAATGAAAAATAAAAAAAGGGCTGCACATGCAGTTGCAATCAGGACACATGGGAATTGGGGAGTCTCTAACTTACCATGAAATGGTCATCGTAACTGCAAATCACAAAATCCGTCTTGTTCCCCTGCCACGAAACACGAACCAGCTAAATGAGCAACGCCAACAGTTGATAACCCACCAAATTACAACGACAATCACCACATCGACACAGCATCAAACGAACAGAAGCGATTAAGGCAACAAAGACCCGATTCATTCCCAAAACAACGAACCCGATACAAACCCATCTAGAGCACCTTGGAAAGAAAAACAACTTGGCGACCCAAAACCAGACAGGATCCATCCAAACCCCCAACAAGAAAACGGAAACGAGGAACAACAGCTTCTTGCTCCCCGAAGAAGAAACGTTAAACAATCGGAGGAAAGTGGGCCGACCTTAATATCAAGCGCGAGCGTCTTCTGGGGCACGGGAAATTCAGCCACCGAACTATCCATACGCTCTGTACTTGCGCGACCGCTACGCTTTCTTCGAAAAGAACAAGCGATTCAGTTCGTGAAGCAATCCTTCTTCTCGTTTCCGCTTCTTTAGATTCTTGAACACAGAGCGAGAGGGAGAGAGAGAGAGAGAGAGAGAGAGAGATAGAGAGAACTAATGGGCTTCGATTCTTATGGGCCTATAAATTCCTTTGTCGCGATTCGAATGTTCCAACGTTGTACAAGTCGAAAACTGTTCGACGCACGCCCATGAATCTTGTTCGATCAGCAGGACTAACTCCAAAAGAAATTATCAATTTTACCTTGAGTGTTAATTTTAACACGAATTTCCTTTTATCTTAATAAAAAAGACTAACATTTACTTGAGTCTCAGATATAATCCTATGAGGTGAAATTTTCAAATTGTTCGATTTAGATTTGTAATTTAAGCGAAAGTCGGCGATTTTTTTATGGGACAAAAAAAAGTTCGGGTCATAATCGTCACTCAAAGTAAAACTGATCTTTTTTTTTTTTGGAATTAGGCCTTGATCAGCATCAGCCATCAACTTTCGTTGCCTCTTGCATGCTTTAATAAAGCTCGAGCATCACAGGCTCGTACACAGTTCAAGACCAAGCATACTAAAAGCATCGTCATCTTGAAAATGAGCGATGAACCGTAACCATATAGACGATGGATGGCGAGTCAAATGGACGACGAATGATTGTGGTGGGCGCCGTCCAAAGATGTCGAACCTCATAAATTGGAATGACTTGGTGAGACTAGATAATTTGATTTGCAACGCGCATCGATTCCTTCGTCTCGTGACATTACCTAAATCTCATACATACGATTCTTACAAATTCCAAACTCGTACCAGACACTGAATCGCAGGCCACTTCGGAGCATTGGAATACATTGCGAATCGAGATCAATTTGGAGGAATCTACTTTTATAATTAAGGCTAAAATTCAACCTGCTATAAGATGGTTTCCTTAGTCACGCCTATGGGGTGTTTGATTGGGATGAAATGGGTTATAAATTTATTATAATTGTGCCAATTCAGTTCTAAACTTTTTTTTGTTTGCTAATGAAGTCACAAACTTTTTGTATTTGCGTGAATTTAGTCTATCCGGCCAACTTTGGCCAGCCGGCATTGACGTAGACGCAGGCCGTCCTACGTGGTGGCACCATCGGCGCTGATGTGGATAAATTTTAATATTTTTTTTGAGTTTTTTAAATTTTTTAAATTTTCCTTTTCTTCTTTTCTTTTTTTTTTCTTCCCTTCTTCTTGTTCTTCTTCCTTTAGCCGATCATCGGACCTCGGCGATCGACCAGAGGCGAGGGCCGGTGAGACCTCACTAGATACTATGAGGCCGTGCCTCACCCAGCCTAGCGCTTGAGGTCGACTTCGCTAGCCCTCGCCTCTAGCCGCCGCGAGATTTAGATCAATCGAACAGCAAATGGTAAAAAGCCATTCAAGTACGCCCTAAAATCGAACGATATAAATATGGTCAATTATCTATTTTAGATTATATGCTTAAAATGGAAATGTTCGATTTTTCAAAGTGCCGACCGTACATGTCTCGAAGAATCCACTGGGTTAAAAATTGTGCCATTTCCTTTACCGATTGCTTGATGGGCTCCTAACGAATTAACGTAAGATAGGACGTTTGTCCCGTGGCGACATTCTACACAAGCGTGACTCATTTCATATGGAAAAAGATATTTTGGAACGCTCTACTACACATTATAGAGACAGGTGGCATTCTTCATAACCACATGAATTGCTTGATAAATTAAACTTTTTCAACATCGGATGTCGCTTCGTGTATATGATAAGCGCCAATGATACAACAGCATAACTGGTGGGTTTAAGTCAAAAGCCACTCGATGTGGTAAGCAAGAACGGCTTACCTGATTGGTTAACCAATAAGTTACGGAGCGAAAATTTCGTTACTACCGATGCGGTCCGAACATTTCGATGATGCTTCATCAGTCCATGTTTGATAAGAAACCAATGTGAAGTTCACCATTCGATCGTCACGACTTTTCGCGCTTTGAGTTTCATCGGACGCGCCCGCGAACTGGACTTTCCGGTACCCTCAAAAAGGAGAAACGCGAAGGGCGGGGTGGGGGCGGCCATGACCCGGCCCGTCCTCCCCAACCGATCACGGGGCGCCAAGGCACCGCCGGAACGTTCACGCAGCTTCGGGTCGCTTTCCTAAGGCTTGTTTACACGGCTCGGGAATCACGGGAGGTGGGGGGCTCCAGTCAATGGGCGATGCTTAGTACGAGAAAGGAAGGAGGAGGAGGAGGAGGAGGAGGAGTGTGGATCGAGAGGGCCCTACGTGGTCGCATGTGGAGGGCGAATTTGGTAGGTTCGTTGCTCGGACATCGATCGAGCCACGTCTCGCTGCTCGTCACGGCCCCGTCCGGACTCCACAGATCTGACCGCATTGCATTCATTGCGATCAGCTCCGGAGAATGTTTTGCTCGTGCTGCTCTCGCGGGCCCTCCGCGGATAGGGACGGATGCTGTTCGTGCCGATCAGCTGCTTTCGAGTCAATTAGGGATGTCGTTGGATCGTGACCATTAGCCCAACGCTAATCGCGACATGGTTTGGACAACAGAAGACGGCACGCGCAGATCGCGAGGCGGCGACGGACCGATTGCTGCTATAGAAATCTGAAATTCACGAGACGATCCACAGCATTTCGAAGTTTGCGGATTGATTGATGCGCGACGGGCGAAAATGGTGTCCAAAAAGTCCTGAATCTATTGTACGGCGGCCAACTCAGTCATGGATCTTTCGATTGTGCCAATTTAGTCATGATCCTTTCGACGACTTGCTGATTTAATTATTTCGATCAATTTTTTGCCGGGAAATCACTGATAAAGGACGCCGGCTCGCTCGGCCAGACGAGAGGTTGCAGCACTCACCCAGTGCCCGGTGGGGGTCGTCGAACCTCGGCTAGTGGCCAGCGAGCGGGCCCCTAACAATAAAAAGAAAAGAAAATTAATATAAAAAATTTATCTACGTTAGCCTGGCCGGTCGACGTTCACGGAGGCGATTTCTAGTCGATCATTATCAAAACGTTTATGACTAAATTGGCATAATTACAAAGTTGATGATCGAATTGGACGCCGTACAACATATTTTAAATATTTTGGGATAGTTTTTCCAGCACAACGATGGCGAAATTCGACAATTTAGCGAAGGAATTTTTGATAGGCCCATTGGCTAGATAGAGAGAGAGGGAGAAGGAGAGATTGGTAGGTTTGTTCCGAGACCTAAAACCGCGGCCAAGTATACTCATGACCATCCACTAGTCAGACTCAGACATCTACCACTGTTCCTTGTTGGACTATCCAACAATATACATGCTGCGTTCATGGCCCAAAAAAAAACTATATACTATACGATCTAATGTATAAGAATGAAAACAAGACCCCAGCATGTTCTAATGCTCGATCATGTGCGCGCTTACTTGTCACTGGGTCGGAGTTTTATTGCCCACCGAATTCTCTTCCATTTGACGAATAACAACCGGTGTCCCGTTGTTTCATTCCAATTATTCGAAAACACCGAAGCAAATTAGATACGGTGCAATTTATGGACGGCCTCGAGATTATATATTAATATATATGTATGTATCTAGGCATGATGATTTCACGAGGGAACTAAGTAATTGTTCACATGGTCAAGGTGGGGTTTTGTATTCTAGTGTTTCGCGACTTAAGTAGCTAAAACATCTAATCATCGATCTAGAAGGATTATTGAGCATGGCTCTGTTCGAAATTTTTTGGAGAGTTGCGCCTTATCGTGGAATCTTTCAAGTTACAGTTGAAGTTTATCTTTTTCAGATGGGATTGTTTTTTTACGACAATATATATATTATTGCTTGAAAAGATTCCTAATAACTACGATGATTTCAGTGTGATTACCTCCGAACTCGATCACATGGACGACGCTTGTCACTAAATTCACAACATGTCTCGAAGCAAATTAGACACAATGCAATTTATGGACTGTCTCGAGATTTGATATATATATGTATATATGTGTGTGTACAGACATGATTTTTATGAGGAAGCTAAATAATTGCTCAAATAGTCAAGGCAGGGTTTCGTACCCTGGTGTTCGCGACTTCAGTAGCTAAAGCATCTAATCTAATCATTCATTTAGAAGGATTATTGAGCATGGGCTCGGTTCGAAATCTCCGGGGGACTCGCATGTTCTTGTGGTGGAATCTTTCATTTTCAGATGGGATTATTTTTTTCACGACAACAAATATCATTATCGCATGAAAAGATTCCCGATAGCCGCAATCATTTTTTGGCGCGATTACCATCCGAGCTCGATCACGTGGACGACGCTCGTAACTAAATTCGCCACACGTCTCGGGAGGTAATCCCGCGGGTCTCTTACTAGGTAATCTCGGGAGGGCCGATTTCATCTCTCGTCAAGGAAAGATCGCCACGGGTCTCTTTTGCTAGGCGATGAAATGAAATCGGCCTCTTTTGCCCTTGCCGACGGCGACGATTAGACAGGGATCAACGTTTCTGATAGTCCCGTGAACTAAGGGCGTTCCCACCGTCGATGATGCGGAGGCTCGAATGAATGTCGCCCCGATCCGACGGCCGAGATCACCCGACACGCACACAGCCCTGTCGCGTTAGCGCAGCCTCTCAACTAACTGACCCAGTCCGGAGCCGGTGGCGCGCGAGTAGTAGTAGCTCGGCCCCCCCTCCCTCACCCCACGTGCGTACTGGCCCTTCAACACGTGAGCGACGAGCCCGCCCCAGCACCACTCAACGGCTCCGAGCCGAGCCGAGCCAAGCCGTAGCTTAAGACAGCCCTAGCCGCCGCCCATCCGTGCGAGCCGAGCCGAGCCGCGACAACGCCAGTATTATTGGAAACGAAGAGCGACAACGAAAACGCAGGTATTAGAGTGGGGGAAGGGCGTCGTTTTTGCACGACAGCGACTCCTGCTCACATATATCTCCAAGTTCGGAGCCCCCTTCGTTTCCGTCACATACGTTATCAACCGCCCTGCGCAGAGCGACCCCCGCTCCGAAGGAAGGAAGAAGAAGGAGAAGCAGGAGACCACACCTCCTCCTCCTCTGGCCGTCGCCACCGCCGGTGTTCGCGTCTCCCGGGTACCCCGAAGGTCGAGTTTCTTGCGGCGGCGGCGGCGGCATGGGGTTCGTGCGGTCGGAGGAGAGGCAGCGGGCGGAGATTGAGGAGCTCCGGCGCGTGCTGCTGGCGTGCGCCGCCGTCCACCGGAGGAAGGACGACGGCGGGATCGGGGCCCCTCCCAGCGCCGCGCCGAGGGGGGGCGACGAGGAGGATGACGAGGGCGACGGGGCGGGCGGCGGGGGGAGGGCGGTGTGCGTCACCAGCGGGGTGTCGTTCTTGGGCCGGGCCCTCGTGAGCCGGCTCCTGCTCCGCGGGTACTCCGTTCGGATCCTCGTCGACAACGAAGGTACGCTACGCGATCTACGCACACGACATACCTGCGCCGGACGCCATTTCCTTCTTGTTTTTGTTCCTGTCCCGCTTTGGTTCTTGGCTTTTGGATGAACTCGTCGTGACGTTAGCAGCAGCAGCAGCAGCAGCAGCGAGGATCGAAACCGATACGTGGAAGTAGACGAGTCCACGGCGTAATCGATGGCGAACGAAAACGACCCCGTATCGCACCATCACCCAGCCAACTCCGTTCTCCCCAATTTTTTTCGCAAAGCGTCGCGAAGATGCCACGTAAATATTTTCGTCATTTGACTTCAAGCGCTTATGCGAGGCAAAGGATAGAAATATAAAAGTGGTTAGCAAAGAAAGTTTTCCGACCATTTATTTAGAAATATAAACGGCAACGATGATGCTTCAAATGTGGCCCATATGTTGGTTTTTTCCCCGATCTTTGGTCGATAAATTTTCATATTATACCTCTTGACGCAAAGGTTGTTTTTACCGATGCGAACCGCATCTAATCTGTAGGATCGTTCATATTGAACGGACTAATCAAGGAAAAATCCTTTTGTTTGATCTAACATTGGGCCAAGATAAGATGGGCTCGTAATCCCTTTTGTTTTCCTTTCTTTTGAATGGCTAGTCAAGATGGGTTTGATCTTAGGAAGAGTAGAAAACCACGTGGAGCTCGGATTTTGGTTTGGTGCACTTCAATGTAATCCTCGAAGATGGCCTAGGTAACAAAGATTGTTATATCCCTCGAAGTTCAAAGCCCAATAATTCGAATTAAATAAGGAATTGAGAATCAATTGACGAAGTCCACCGGCGGCCATGATGGGGATCCATCTGTGCCGTAATCCACCCCTAGAATACTCGGATCGACGTCATGGTGCGGCGTTTTCTTAATTTCCGAGACTAAAGTTTTGTCTTTGAATGCGATCTCTCCGGTTCGGACCGTTCGTACGTCGCGGGTCATAGGCTGGCAAGCTGTCAGGATGAATGATTTTCCGTTGAGCTATGTTCGTCACTGTTGTTATCATTGCTATTACTTTTAAGGGAATGCTGATTGTGATTGGGGGGCCTGTGGCGTGGGTTGACTTTTTTTTTTCCCAGAGGACATGGAGAAGCTGAGGGAGATGGAGACCTCGGGGGAGATGGGGAGCGCCCGGAGCAATTTCAGCGCGGTGGTGGCGAAGCTGGGCGACGTGCAGAGCCTGTGCGAGGCGTTCGAAGGGTGCGCCGGGGTTTTCCACACCTCGGCGTTTGCTGATCCGGCCGGGATCTCTGGCTACACCGTGAGTGTTCCTGCTAACCTTTTCTCCACGTCGCCTCCGTCTCTGCTGGTCTGAACTTTATCGCATTATAAACGGTCCTATCGCATTGCTCAATTGGTGCTAGAAAGTAGGCAGTACATTCGACGCACATCACGGCCCGGTAAGTTTCGTGAAGCTTCCCCTTTGTGGCAAAACGGTTTCATGCTGATGCAGTTGCAGAACGTGCAGCTTCCCCATGTACACAAACCGTTTCACATGGTTCACTCCACATTTGTGGCAAAACACACCCACCAGCCCATTAAGTTGGGTTTGGCTGGCGTTAAATGAGAGCCTCTTCGGTCCTCTGTAATCCCATTACCCGAATCAATCAATGTCACATTAAAGGCGGTTCTGCTACTTATAGCTATAGAAGACTCTGTCTCTGCCTGCCCTTTGAAGACGCGAAGAAGATCCCATAGTGTTAGGCTCGTCCCGCGGGTGGTGCGAGGAAGAGGATCGATCATGGCATGTTTTGGTTTGATCGGCACGTGGTAGCTTTTGAAATATGTTCCTGATTTGGTATTAATAATGCGGCCTTCCCTAACATCAGAAGATGGGAAGGAGAAAAGGTGGGTTAGGTAGATTGATCTCGCGGTCCAGACATTAGAGGGTAGTGTCTCGCCGCGACCACTTAGATATCCAGTCAATTTTCTTGAGTAAGTGTCTGCGCGCATCGAGTCATTTTTGTGCATGTACATGCTGATAATTTCGTGGTAATTGACTGACTTAGATGTGGACTTATCTCCTTTCCATTTGAGCAAAGATCATAGTCTCCTGCTTCTTAGTCCAATCTCAACTACCTCCATGGCTAACAGGTCCCCTGCTGAACCGCTGTTCTTGTTGTCATTGTAGAAAGCGATGGCGCAGATAGAAGTGAAGGCGAGTGAGAGCGTCATGGAGGCGTGCACGAGGACACCGTCGGTGAGAAAGTGCGTCCTCACATCGTCGCTCCTGGCCTGTGTATGGCAAGACACCGCGCGGAACCACCTCTCCAACGTAATCAGCCACGATTGCTGGAGTGATGAATCCTTGTGCGTGAACAAGAAGGTATTTGCTAGAGACACAACACATTTTTTGCTGAAAGCTATTCTACCGGAAGAGGAAACGTCAATTAACTTCTTTTACTTCTTGATTTGCAGCTATGGTATGCCCTGGGCAAGCTCAAGGCTGAGAAAGTTGCTTGGAAAATAGCAGAAGAAAAGGGACTTAAGCTGGCCACGATCTGCCCTGCTCTCATCACTGGTCCTCAGTTCATCAACAGGAATCCAACAGCTACAATTGCGTATCTTAAGGGTACATCACATGCCCTCCAATTTTCATAGTCCATCTAACGTTCACATTGACGCCCATCTAAAGGGTTTTTTGGTTTTTGGGTTGAGTTCAGGTGCCAAGGAAATGTACTCGGATGGTGTATTAGCAACGGTGGACGTGACGAGACTGGCAGATGCTCACGTGCGTGTGTTCGAGGCGATGATCAAGACCGCATCAGGGAGGTACATCTGCTTCGATCGGGTGATTGACGGCGAGGATGACGCAGCGAGGCTGGCAGGGGAAATGGGGATGCCGGTCGATAAGATCCGGGGGGAAGGAGAGGGCGAATCGTCCAGAGAACCACGGCCGAGGTTCGAATTGTCAAACCGGAAGCTTTCTTGCCTCATGTCGAGATCGCTACGTCCATGTTACGATGAGTCGAGAACAGTCTGATTTTGTTCCTTTTGCAATGTCCGCTTTGTTTACCACGTCCTGTCCATGTAAAGGCCGAGAACGATGCAGATGAATATAAATTTTGCAGTTAGATTTTCAGAAATTTCAGGAGAAAAAAGACCATGACCAAGAGTATCTGCACTGAATCTGGAATGCCAAAGAAAAGACGACCCACTATCCATTTCCACCGTCTTACGAGTTTTGAAAGAGTGTCGAGTGAGAGAAACGCACGCAAAACAGTCGAAAGATCAAATGGGCATCGAACCAAGATCGAGTCCCGGATGTTATTACACAACTGCAAATCATTAAGTTCACCGAAGTCCCTCAAGGTAAAGAACTTTTCGGTCCATTGAGATCACAGCTGTTCTTGTTCTTATTCTTGTCATAGCTCATTGATTCAGTGAAATGTCAAGGAAATGTAAAGAAAGCATCGCGACTCCACAGGAAAAGAAAAGGAGCAGAACGATGAAGCCCAAAAAAGAATTTGAAATGGAGATGTCAAACCGAGCTGTTGGTGAAATATTTCCGAAGCAAAACGAAAGAAAAAATAAAGAGAAATGATCGAGATATGAAGCGATTCTGGTCGGGGCTCAGAGAGTTGCTGTATCTGCTCAACGAAGAACTCCATTTTCGGAGCTCTTCTCATACAAGAGGTGTCAGAATATGGAAGCACTCTTCATCTTCGCCCCTCGCGACACGACCCAAAAAAACAAAAATTACAAGAACCGCCCACGAAGGAGCAAAAACCTTTGAAAAGACCGACACTTTGCGACGCGAAACAACAACAATCTTCGAAAGAAAGAACAGAAACTATGCAGGAATGAGAAGAAACGGGAGAGGCGGAGAGAAGGAGACGGCGGGTCGGCGTCAAATGCCAATGCCAATGCCTAGGGCTTCTTGTTGCGACTTGTGACCGTATGAGACGATGGAATCGACAATTTATAGACGAAACTTGGGGGCCTCTTTTGGGTCAGAACACAGGCCCATCGTCGCCTAAATTTGTTCAATGGATGGGCCGGCATGGAGTCGAGCGAGGACTCTGCCCACAACCCTAACGCTCTGTCCTTTCTCACCCACTCATTAACTTTTCAATAGCGAAAAGCAAAGTACAGTTATACCCGTTCAAGGAGCAATCAAATAGAAAACAAATTGGCAGTGCCAGTTACTGCCATGAGCAGAGCAGAGCAGCGGCGCTTTCGGCAACCGCCCGAGAACCTTGTTTTCAAGAGCGACGCGAAGCGAAGAGAGAAAACCGGTGGCGCGTGCTTACTCGGCCTGTCGCGTGCGAGGCCGATGAGGTGGTGGGAGAAGGAGGAGCTCCCGTCGAAGGAGGAGGAGGAGGAGAAAACATATCTCCTATATTCGCTGTCATCGGGACTCACCAGGTAAGAGAAAAATAATGCTGAGATCACCCCTCTGACTCTCATGATTTTCCATTATTATATTCAAATGAATATCATTGTTCCCAGATGAAAGATGCTCCCCTGACATCATTTGCGTGAGTTTTTCCCTTTTTGGTCTCGGTTTTCGAATCGTAGTTTATTCAGTCACAGAGAGACAGAGAGACAGAGAAGGGGAGGGAGGAGGAGTGCTACGAGAAATAGCGTCGTTTCGCTTTGCTCTGATCAGATCGACACTAGCATCGTCTTCGTCATCTGCGAACAGAGATCTCTCTGTCTGTTTCTCTCCCTCTCTCTCGCTCCCCCCCGCATCATATCAACCTGAGCGCACACTGTACGGTTCACTGTAAAGACCGGAGATTTCTTTTGCCCCGGCAATCGCCGAAGCACCACTCGGATTCGCAGCGCCTTCTTTTGCTCGGGAGACCAGACCCTTGCAGCCATCGCTCGCCTCCACGGTCTCTCTGTCACTCTCCGAGGTACGTCTGATTTCATTCCCTCGCTCGCAAGCTCCATTTATTTCTCTGCACTGGGGTCTCTTTGCACCCTGTAAAAAGAGTCAAAACCAAACGCATTTCGATACATCCATCGCCCGTTTTCTTCGGAACCTGCGATCGACATATGGGCTATCTATCTGTATCTGCATGTCGAATTGGTTCAAGCATCTGGGTCTCTTTCCACCTGTTCGATTGAGCTCTGCTGCACACGACCCCCACGGGATGTAAAATCACCCGTCCATTCCACTTTAGGCGTCCACTACTGTAGCAACATCTGGGCCCATTCAACCGAGGAATCACTTCACGTATTGAAGCGATCTTTCGCTAGAGTTCAAAAAGTGGTCTCTCGCTGGAAGCGCCACGTCAAACACTCCTCGCTCGTAAATCCCTCTGTCATCACCTCTCCCTCGCGAGGCAAGAGCGCGGTTATTTGCTTCTGAGCTGCTCCCGCTTTGCCTCGTGTGATTGCATAGGATCCTTGTTTCCCCTTCCTTGACAAGGGAAGCTGTCTCGGGGCCATCCCGGCGTCTGATTAATCCTCGCCAGGCAGTGGCATGACAGTCGCACGGTTCTCGTTCACTATCAAGAACGATTTCCATAGGGATAATTACACAAATGGTCTCTAAATTTTGACCATATTTGTAATATGATCATTGAACTTTTGATTTATTTAATATGGCCCCTAAACTTTATCTTGAAGTGCGATGTGATCTCTAAACTTTTAATTTGTTTAGTATGGTCCCTGAACTTTCAATAAATATATGTTCAATCTAGTTCCTAAATTATATGAAAATATCAAATGTTATCTTTCCATCGATTCATGTTTATGGACTACAATGAATATTTTCATATAATTTATAAATTACACTAAACATTACCAAAGGTTCAAGAATCTTATTGAATAAAATTAAAAGTTTAGATACAACATTGTATATTAGGCTAAAAGTTCAGGAACCACACTAAACAAATTAAAAGTCCATTGTTGAAATTGCCCATCATGCCGAAGCTCAAGAACCATTGATGAAAGTGTTTGTGGGGGGGGGGGGGGAGCTTAAGCAACTCGAAAAGATTATCCAAGTTTGGTGAGGGATCGATTCGAGATAGGTTAATGAATTCTCTAACCCGATAGTGGTTTTTCATAGCGGGCCAATCTCCATGCCCCCTACTTCTTCTAATGGGCCCTATGGCCTAGATAATATATGTTATGGTTTATGCTTGGGCATTAAAATTCCCGATTAAACTAAGCTCCTGGTCCACGGAATAGCTTTGAAGAATAATATAGGATATGGTAGTTTATTTTGTTAGATAGAATAATGCGGGGTTAGGGTCGTATGGACAATTTTAATTAACGCTGGGGGGGACATAAGCCCCGATCTTAGCTGGGCCATCAGTACTCGCTAGTTGTACCATCTGATCCCATGTGAACACATCATCTTTTCTCCACCCCTCTTGTCCGGTCAAGGGACATGGCCATAGGCCAATTCAGCATATATATATATACACACCCATTTGACTAAGTCTACGTATGTATTGCCCATTTCATCTGGTCTTCTTCGCCTCATGTGCAAGACCACTTCCAACATATCTATCTTCCTATTGATGGAAAAAAAAAAACCCCGATTCAACATTTTCAAAGTCGAGTGTTTTATGGGTGTACAACTTATTGAACTTAACTCGTCTCTTTCACTCTTACTTACTTTCGTGCTCGCTCACTCACTCCGCACTCTCGTCTCAGTTTGGGTATGAATTTTCTAGATTGAGTTAAATATGAAAGTATTTTAGTAATATGGATCGGGTCGAGTATATGTTGGGTATGAATTAGGTCGAGTATGGATATGTGTCATTAAATTTGTATTAAATTAAAATGGGTCGAAACAAGTTAAATGGGTCTATTTGGGCTGGATCAATTTCGGCCTGACCCGAACCCGATCGGTTTGGATTCGATGTACATGCAGGTACAAATTACGTAGAGAATGAACCGAAAAGGACATCACACGTGTCACCGTACTAAATTACCGGCTTAGCTTATATGTGGGCCGGGTGGGGGGGTGGCGGAATCGTGAAAGAAAGAATTTGAGAGGGCCATTCTGTGAAAATTCAATTTCGATGCCGAGACAATACGGGGGGAATGTGGCAGGGGAGGGGACATGAAAAGTGAAAGATTCGAAAGCTCAGGTGAAAAACATTAAAGTCAAGCGTGGGAGACATCAACTCAGGTTTTACTGACTCTCTCCTCTGTCCTTTTCTCGGTCGCATTTCATCTCGCCTTCCAAACGTAGGCCCCTCTCTCTCTCTCTCTCGTGCGCTTCCCCTCTGACCTCCCCCCTAAAAAGGCTCGCTCATTTTTTAGGAATTGCCCGAAATTCACATTGAGGAAAAAGTTACGATACACTGGCGACGCTGTAACATGGTGGGACGGCGTATTGAAAATCACGAACTTTCTTTGCGGCTTTAAGGCACCGTCATTCTCGTATCATGCGTAATCGGCGCATTATAAAGCTGTGTAACCGATTTGGTTTTACAAGGGAAATGGATTGAACCCGCCATAAAAACGGATTCGATTCTTGGTTCCAAAGGAAATAAGTCCAATTCCCAATGCCAAAAATTTAGAACTGGTGTTGTGCGGGTAGATTCAAAGTTCTAATCTTGAATCCACCTGGTTGAAATCGACAGTTAGAACCTATTTTATGGGATTGGAAGAAAATGAATGAACTTACTTAACTTTCTTATTTCTTTATATTTCCGTTTGTTTTTTCTATTGATATTTTACTCTGTGCCGTTTTTTCGACCATACTGTTTTGTTATAAATGTTATCTATATCGGTTTTCATATAAAAAAAATGAATGAAAAGAATGAAAAAAGAATCGATATTGGTAAAAAAAACCTACGTATAATATCGACCGTGTTCCTAGAAAGACGCTTTTAGTCACGAAGGAAATTAATTAACACTTCTAGGCTCCGTGAAAAAGTTAATTATTTTAAAAAAATATTTTATCGTTCATGATAATATTTAGTTATTAGTAACAAAGGGAATTGCTTGGGTAACTGGGCTCACGTGCGGCTTTGATTGGCAAATTACTGGGGTGAGAAAATCGGTTCCGCCACGCTCACGTCACCCTCTAGGTCCACGCGCCCGGCAGCACCCCCCACTCGTGCGTGTTCCACACGTGCCCGGCACAGCGCGTGGCCGCGGGGGTTTCTCGCCATTTAATGCATCGCCCGCTTCAGCCATTTCGTATTAGGCCAAAATATATAAAAATAAGAAAATAGAAATAAAAATAAGGAATAATAAAAAAATAAAAAATAAAAAAACTCCATTTTCCCATGCTGCCTGCATTGCCTCCCAGATACAGTTACGCATACGCTTCACGCTTCCCCCGTCTCTCTCTCTCATACGATTCGCATCGCAGGAGTTTACGACATTGAAGAGAGAGAGAGCGAGAGGATCGGGTCGACGGAATGGAGGATCGACGGCGACGAAGCACTCCCGGCAACCATGTCGGGGCGGCCGCGGCGGCGAGGCGGAGGAGCGGCGGCGGCTGCAGCGGCAGGAGGAGCAGGTTCGCCGACGACGAGGGCGGCGGCGGCGGCGGCGGATCAGTGGGGGGAGACGGGATCGAGTGCTCCGGGGAGCGGTGCAGGTCGTGCACGGCCGGGGTGGTGGCGGACTGCGCGGCGGTGTGCTGCTGCTGCCCCTGCGCGGTGGTGAACCTGCTGGCGCTCGCGCTCGTCCGGGTGCCGTACATGGTCGGGCGGAGGTGCCTGGCGAGGAGGAAGAAGAGCGCCGCCGCGGCCGCCGCCACGACGAAGAAGAAGAGGAAGTGCGGGAGGGCGGGAGGAGGGTCGAGCGAGAGGGAGAGGATAGTGGAGGAAGGGATGAGGGAGTCGGTGTACGGGTTCGGGTTCGAGGAGGGCCTCGGCGGCGGCGTGCCGGAGGAGGTCGAAGAGAGATCGGCGTGGCTGGACCTGGACTTGTACGAGGTGGGTCATCTGAGCTTCGGCAGAGTTTCCTTCACCGGGGTTCAGTTCCAGAGGAAGGGCGGTTGCAGTTGAAAGGAATTCGACCAATTCATCCATGGATCTTCTTCCTTGTATTTTCTTGGTTTCTCTCTTTCTTTTTTTTTTCGGGCTGGGAGTATGTGAAGTTCAGCAATGCGTTCGATACCCGGTATCACTGCAAACAGCGTGTGGTCTCTGATTTTTCACGCCAAGAATCCATGCGGTCTTGGTGTTTGGGGATTTTCTGGTGCATGCATTAAACCGCGGAAAGAAGAAGAAGAAGAAGACGACGACGAAGAAGATGGGGTTCGAAAGGTATTCCAGTCGACGGTCGACGAACCATCTTTTTCCGAAGGTTTGTACATGGATTGGTCGATGTGCTCGTAATCGGTATGCGATCCTTTTGGGATCATCTGCTCATTGGGACTCTTCCGCTCTTACGTTGTTGTACGCTGAAACGATGAAATGTTCTAACGATTTTTCGGCTGTCGCCGTTTCTCTCTTTTGGTCACAGTGCTTTTAGTTAGAGATTTCACAGTAACTTGGCTTTTGGTCCTTTCTCTTTGACTGTCCTCTGCTGTGCTGCCCCCACGTTCAAGAGGAGGAGAGAACACCGCGCATCTATCCTCGTGTGTTATTGAAGTTTTCTTTTCTCTTTTTTCTCGCGAGTATCGCTCTTGTACTCACTTGAAAGAAACGAGCTTGATATATACTAACGAAGGATTTATGTATTTTAGAAATCACGAGTTATTATCTTATCTTTTCCTTGTTTAAAATGAGGATGCAAATGAACTCATGGCATCGATGATCCTCCTTCAGAGTCTTCGATCCGAAAAAAAAAAAAAGGTCCCAACTCAAATTGATCGATGACGATTTTGTTCATATCATTTTCGTCGAGAGTTTTATTAATGAGTACCTTTGAGATACACTTAGCATTCGAAGCACCGATCTTTTTAAGGCATATAACGCACGGCACGAGTTCAATCGGTAAGCTAAAAGCCGCTGAATAAGTTTAGCAAATCGTAGTCAATTGGTACGAAAAATCCTTTCGTTCAAGCGAGCTTCACGAGTCCGGAGCAGTGAAAAGTTTTTACCGAGATTGAGACGAGGTAAGACCGTAAGAGAGCCTCGAGGCCTTGTTTTTTGTCCTGTAGTGGCTGTTGGACAGAATTGATAGGTGAGGACAAACGAGTTGAATTACGAAATTTTCCCCCCCTAAATGTCGCGGCTCTTTGTTTGACCGGCGCTGTCCTATTTCACTCTGTAAATCTAAATCTAAAGGTCTGGGGACTTCCGATTTCACTTAATAAATCAGTTTCTTTTTGCGACAAGTAAATAATTTAATTAATATTTTTCCTAAAAATAATTACTTATATCGTTTACAAGAATGTATGAACGAACGAAAGATATTTTTCATCATTCGTGAAAACGTTTAGATATAAATTGCCGTCGATCATGAGAACATTACAAGTAATCATTTTCAAGAAATTTCAAATCATTCATTTTTATGAAATAAATAGAGCCTTAATTTCGAAAAATTAAGGATAGTAATATTTAGGGACAATATGATTCATGTGTAGCTTGCATAATGAAGACCGAAAGTCGATTTCTATGTTTATTGTTGGGAGCACACGGCAAATCTCCCCCGGTATTAAATTTGCTGTACTTTAATTCAGATATCCTTCTCCATCAATATATTTCAACTTGAATCTCCAACGCCCGACTTCATCCCGTCTCTTTCTTCAAACCAAACTATGGAGTCTGCCATTAAGCCTGCGAAAACAGCGTTGGTCACCAGATTCTTTCCTTGAGATATTCGACAAACATCGATACGTATTGGGAGTGGTCCACCAATCAACCATTAACTTTGATACCATTTGTTGGGAATGTGCAGTAGAAGTTTGATATATTTACCTGAGAGATCCCCGACAAGAAGCCAAATTCCGACCCCATTAACATATCCAGTTGAATCCACATTTCCTCAAAAGCTTAAGTTAATGTGTTATGGGTCAACTATGATAAATTAACCGCTCAACACCATGCTAATTTTTCAATGTAGGACTTTTCTAATACAACTCACACGTTTATCCTAACACTTATGACACAGATCTCCCTTATTCGTTAGTAATTTGATCATTTAAGTTGGTTCGAGAGTCGACCTTAGTTGAATCTCATGGTAACTAAATCCAACAACTTAAATTAAGAACCCGACTATTCAACTTCAATCAAGCATCGAAACACAAAACTTAACCGAACTGGAGCCTAATTCACCGAACAACCGGTCGAGCTTTCAAGCTAAGTCGAGTTCAAGCATAACCTCGGCACAGGCTCGAGACTCATCTCTATTCCACGCCATCGTTTCGCATCGAACGAATTCGAGCATACGTTGAAAACCGCTTTCGAATCTCAATTCCACCAGACACATAACCATTGCGTTATGATTTCTCATAAGCATCGATGCTCGAAACAAGACGGACTTGGACACGGGCAATGCCTTCGCAGAATTTCACAGATGGTGCAGCTTCCATGAACATGCAT
Source organism: Syzygium jambos (assembly GCA_031216235.1). Classification (NCBI taxonomy): domain Eukaryota; kingdom Viridiplantae; phylum Streptophyta; class Magnoliopsida; order Myrtales; family Myrtaceae; genus Syzygium; species Syzygium jambos. The sequence continues at coordinate 20,379,095 of CM062228.1, forward strand.
GACTACAAAGAACTTTGAAAATTTAGTGAAGACCTCTTTACTCGCTCCTGATAACAAATATAACTATCCAGAGACACCATCAACTACAGTAAAAAAAAAACCCAAGAAAACCTGATAAACAAGTAATAAAACAAGAAACAGAACCAGCGATGCTTTTAAGGAAGAAAGAAGATCAAATGATGGCAATCTTGGCTCCAGCTTCTTCGAGCTGCTTCCTGGCCTCCTCGGCCTCGTCCTTGGACACCCCTTCCTTGAACTTCTTGGGCAACCCTTCGATCAGCTCCTTGGCCTCCTTCAGCGCCAAGCTCGTCAGCGCCCTCACCGCCTTGATCACCACGATCCTCGAGCTGCTCGGCACCTCCTCGATCACCACGTCGAACTCCGTCTTCTCCTCCACCGTGGTGGCGGCGGCCTCGGCGGCGGCCCCGGGGGGGGCGGCCGCGGCTGCGGCCGGGGCGAACGCTGCGGCGGAGACGCCGAGCCGGTCCTGGAGGAGGTCGACGAGGGCGCGGGCCTCGGCGAGGGTGAGGCCGGAGATCTCGTCGCCGAGGCGGGCGACCTTCTCCGGGGCGGAGGCGGCGGCGGCGACGGGGCGGAGGCGGCGGGCGGGGAGTGGGGACGCGGGGGAGGGGAGGCGGAGGGGGTGCGCGGGGCGAAGGGAGGAGAGAGGCGCAGAAGGATGGGGGGCGGAGGAGCGGACGGTGAGCGTGGAGAGAGCGTGCGTCGCCATTGTTACGGTGAGTTGAAGCAGAGAGAGAGAGAGAGAGAGAGAGAGAGAGAGAGAGAGAGAGAGAGAAGAAGAAGAAGAAGAAGATAGGATAGGAGGGGGAGTGTCGTTGGCGGAAGGAGGACGAACGCGAAGATAGCGTTCCGTAAATGGACGAAAATGCCTATGTTGGAAGTCGGATTGGATAGGCGACTGGTGAGGGGTAGAAAGGGAATTTCAAGGGGCGTGATGAATGTCAAAAAAAGTGAAAATAAGAGCGGGGGGCATTCCGAGAATCGAACTCGGGACCTCTCGCACCCAAAGCGAGAATCATACCACTAGACCAAATGCCCAACCCTTGCGTCGTTATAAAAGTTGAAACCTAGACTACAAATTTTGACCTGCCTCCACATGAAAAGCTTTTGCATTCCGCAGCTTCACTAAGAACCCACTCCACCTGAGCAAATCCTTGTAAGACTCCGTCTCCTAAGATTTCTCGTTTAGGTCTTAAGGGATGTAAATGCCAAAGGGGATTCTCCCTCCTCCCCGGGAGAATAGACGATGGGGGGATCGGGGGGCTCTGGGTTGTCCGGCCGCCGGGACTTTAAACAAGGCGGCGTATACCTCCGGTTATGCTTAATAGGTTTGGTCGAAAGCGCCCCGGAGTAGCAATGAATCTTGGAAATAAGGATAACCAACGCAACCGCAATCCAATAAAACGCCGGGGGGCCCTTTTCGGCTCGTGGGTCTAATCACCCCACCCAACCCAATCCAAACCCAAACCCACAAGTTTTCAACGCGGGGCTGCTCTTGTGAAGAAGGGTCGTCCACTTTGGGCCCAAGAATCCGGCAACGACCCCTTTGGCACTCGGTCATTTCCATCGTCCATGCCATCTCCACTACAAAAAAACACGAAATTTGCGACGAAATTTTTTCCGTCGCAAATTTGAGACGGAAAATATAATCCGTCGCAAATTTCGTCGCAAATTTGCGACGGAAAATAATACCGTCGCAAATTTGCGACGGTAAAGAAAGTCCGTCGCAAATTTGCGACGAAAACTCGCGTCCGTCGCAAATTCGTAGTTTATAATCCGTGACCTGCAATCACTATCTCTCTCTCGCTGTCTCTCGCTATCTCTCGCTGTCTCTCGCTTTTCTCCCTCTTTCATATGTCTGAAATCAACAAAATCCGCGCACGCACGTATTAATCTCGGTGAAGCTTTTGTACCGGTAAGTGCAAAATTGCTAGCTTCATGACTATTCGTCGTTGCATTGTAATTTTTTTTTAATATATGTTTATGTTTGTTTTTTTTCGTACCTGCATCACCGGTTTAATGACCGGCGACCGGTGACACCTCGCCGGCCTTCGGATGAGCCGAACGGCCACGCCGTTTTGCGACGGAATGAGGTATCCGTCGCATATTTGCGATGAAATTTTTTTTCCGTCGCAAATTTGCGACGAATAAGTGAAAATTCCGTTGCAAATTTGCGACGGAAGCTAGTATCCGTTGCAAATTTGCGACGGAAACATGTCCGTCGCAAGTGTCTGCCGCAAATTTTGCGACGGAAATAGTACTCCGTCGCAAATTTTCGACGGAATTTTCATTTATTCATCGCAAATTTGCGAGGGATGAATTCCGTTTCCATCGTACATTAAAAATTATTAAAAAATATTGATTCTTATGTGATTATTCTTTTTGGGGTTTGTGCCTAATTGAAGGTCTCGTAATCCAAGTGGACTTTGCAATTCTCATCAAATTGGGAAACTTTATCCTACCAATATTTCAGTCAAATATTTAGGTAAGTCTTCTTTTCATTGTAATTTTTTCTATTTTTGCAATTTCGTATTAATTGTTGCGTGAATAACAAAAATTATAATTTCCAAAATTTTATAGTTTTAATTAAGAACAATAGATATGATATTTTAAATATTTTACAAGAATTTTTTATTTTAATACAGACACAATGTAAAGAGAAAGGGCTTGGATGTATAATAAGAACTTACCTGGACGTCAAGGATTGACAGATGAGTTTCGTACTGGGTTGGAACTATTTTTAGACTTTGCTAGTAGTAAATATGAGTTTATGGATGGAAATAAGTTAAGGTGTCCGTGCAAAAAGTGCGGTAATGGTAAATTTCTTGTGTGTGATCAAGTTAGAGAACACCTTACTAGATTTGGGTTTACTCCGAACTATTATAATTGGACTTCCCATGGTGAACCATTTATATCTGATGAAGGATATGGAAGAAGTGACCAATTTTCAGTTAGGGAAGAATGTGGCTATTATGAGCAATTGAACCCATACGAGAGGATGGTGATTGATGCAGCTAGTTATAATTTTGTCACAGAATCAAATCATGCAAGTACTAGTTTTACTCCTACACGTGAACAAGTGGGTACTAGTCATGCTTCACAATTGGAAGATATAGGAGTAACGGGTTTTGAGGAGAATGTGTATAATGAAACTTTTCAATCTAATCAGTTCTGGAATGTGTTGAAAGCAGCAGATGAACCTCTATGGGCAGGTTGTGAGGACCACACTAAGTTATCGGTAACAGCCCGACTATTAAATATCAAGGCAGAGCATAATGTGTCTGCGGATTGTTTCAACTCTTTTGTTGAAGTAATGCGGGAATCATTGCCTCGTGATAACAACATGCCAAGTGATTTTTATGATATGAAAAAGCTAGTGGATAACTTAGGTCTTCCGGTTGTAAGAATTGATATATGTAGTAGGGGTTGTATGATATATTGGAGAGATGATGAAAATGCAGAATCGTGCAAATTTTGTAGCCAACCTAGGTACAAGATTAACAGGAGGCCGGGTCGTAATCAGAAGCGTAGACCACGCAAGCAAATGTTTTATCTGCCCTTAATCCCCATATTACAAAGGCTTTATGCGTCTAAAGCCATTGCTGAACACATGACTTGGCATGCAAATCATGAAATAGAAGAGGGTCTAATGTGTCATCCTTCAGATGCGGAGGCATGGCAACATTTTGATAGAACATACCCTGAGTTTGCAATGGAGCCTCGGAACATCAAGTTAGGTCTATGTACCGATGGATTTGCTCCATTTGGGAAAACAGGAAAACGTTATTCATGCTGGCCAGTTATCTTAACGCCGTACAATCTTCCACCTGGTATGTGCATGAAGACACCTTATATGTTTTTGACATTGATCGTGACAGGGCCACAAAATCCGAAAAAGTTTATAGATGTTTATATGCAACCATTGATTGAGGAGTTACAACGGCTATGGGTTGAAGGTGTCCCTACGTATGACGTTTCAACCGATCAAACATTTGTAATGAAGGCTATCCTTCTTTGGACGATAAATGACTTTCCAGCTTACGGAATGTTATCTGGATGGAGTACAGCTGGGATCTTAGGATGTCCGATATATTTGGAGAGGTTAAAGTCATTTAGATTAAAACATGGAAAGAAGCCTAGCTATTTTGACTGTCACAGACAATTTTGACCGCCAAGTCATCCTTTCAGAAGGAATAAGAAAAAATTCATCAAGAATAGGATTGAAAGAACGCGTCCACCACTGAGGTTGACCGGCGATCAAATTTGGGAGCGTGTGAAGGACTTTCTAACTGTTGTTGAGAACCCGCACGGTACGACTTTTGCGTACGGAAGTACGCATAAGTGGACAAAATGCAGTATATTTTGGGATCTACCATATTGGAAGGCCCATCTTATTCATCATAATCTTGACGTCATGCACATAGAAAAGAATGTTTTCGACAATGTCATAAATACTGTGATGGATGTCGCCGGAAAAATAAAAGACAACTTGAACGCAAGAAAAGATATGAGAGATATTTGCGATCGGCCAATACTAGCTGTGGATGCAAGCAGCAGGGGACCAAAACCGAAAGCAGTTTATACATTGGATAAGGAGCAAAGGCGAGTTGTTTGTCAATGGTTGAAATCTGTGCGGTTTCCTGATGGATATGCTTCGAACCTCGGGAGATGTGTTGATTTGAATGAATGCAAGTTGACAGGTTTGAAGAGTCATGATTGTCACATCCTGATGGAAAGACTAATTCCAATAGCTTTGAAGGAAGTTCTACCGAACTTTGTATGGGGCGCCATTGCAGAATTAAGCAATTTCTTCCATGATATTTGCTCGACAGTGTTAAAAGTATCGTACATGGAAAAACTAGAGAGAGATATTCCAGTTATTCTTTGCAACTTAGAAAGGATATTTCCTCCAGCGTTTTTTGATTCGATGGAGCATCTCTTAGTTCACTTGCCTTATGAGGCCAAAGTTGCAGGTCCCGTCCAATTTCGATGGATGTATCCATTTGAGAGGTAATGTTTTTTTTTATAATACAGTTCAAATTAGTTTATCATATAATATGTTCCGATAAGCTTCTTTCTAGTTCAACTAGATTCTTATATCATTTGAAGAAAAAAGTGAAGAATAAGGCACGTGTTGAAGCTTCAATTTGTAATGCATATATTGTGGAAGAAGTGACAATATTTGCATCATACTATTTTGAGCCGCACGTTCAGTGCAAGAGCCGGAGAGCAGGCAAAAATGATGAGGGCCCCATTGATCCCAATTGCACGGCATTCTCTATTTTCAATTATCTGGGTCAACCAAGCGGCGCATGTCAGTTTCGTTACTTATCAGGCGAAGAATTTTATGCAGCCCATACTTATATTTTACTGAACTGCCCAGAAGTCGAGCTATACTTCAAGTGAGTGTAAATTTGCAAATATATGTTTTGCGTGTCAAATATTTGCTAATAATGATATGATTTTTAATATTAGGATTTTCCAAACTGAAATGTTTGGACTACAACCAAATGAGTTTGACCGTTTGTGCGATGAACAATTTGCAGCATGGTTCAAGACATATGTAAGTTGCCTATGGATCAAAACCATGTTATTCAAATTATATACATCATTTAGTAAAATATATATTATTGACTTTGCATGTGTAACTTTAGGTTCACAGTCATTATGATGAATTTGGAGGGCAAGGATTGCTATATTATCTGTCATGGGGTCCACAGTTAAAAGTTCGAAGTTTGCCAGCATATTTCATAAATGGATATAATTTTCATACTCAAGAATATGGTATGGGAAAATCCACAATGAATAGTGGTGTGTCTGTTCGGTCATCCAATGGTGACAGTTAGAAAGATGATTTTTATGGCTTGTTGGATGAAATCATAGAGATAGAGTACCCTGGACCATTAATGATGCGGGTTGTGTTATTTAAGTGCACGTGGTTCGACCCCGTCAAAGGAATGAAGGTGCATACGAAGTTCAATTTTGTTGAAATAAATCACAAGAAAAGGTATATGAAGTATGAACCATTTGTCTTGACACAACAAGCAATTCAAGTATGTTATGCATCATATCCTAGTTTGAAACGTGACAAAGTTGATTGGTGGGCTGTATGTAAAATCAAAGCACGGAGGAAAATCGAGGAACACTGGAAGGATAGAGCCTACCAACAAGAGGAAGTGTGTAACACGGTTGAAATTGAGGAATATAACATATCAACTTTACGAGATCCGTGTGGAGCAATGATAGATGTGGATCCAACTGAAATTTGCGAATTAAATGTGCACGAATGTTCTGAATCTGATATTCAGACAGATGACGAAGACGAGGACGAAAACGAGGACGAGGACGAAGACGAGGACGAGGACAAGGACGAAGACGAAGACGAGGACGAGGACGAAGACGAAGACGAAGACGAAGATTAAAATTTTTGTCACAAAACACTACAGATGTGTAATTATTAATGCTACAAGTGCTATTTTGGTTGTTGTCATTATTATTCTTGTTATTATTGTTATTGCGCTTTTTTATTATTGTTATTGTCGATTATTCTTTCTATTTTAATTTATCGTCCGAAATTTTGTCCCTAAATGCCGACAAGTCAAATATTTTTAACGTGCCGTAACATTTCCGATATTCTAATTTCCATTGCAAAATTTGAGATGCCAAAATTTAACGGACATAGTGTCCGTTGCAAAATCTGTCCGTCGCAAAATTTGCGACGGACAGGCTGTATCTGTCGCAAAATTGCGACGGACAGGCTGTATCCATCGCAAAATTTGCGACGGATACTATGTCCGTCGCAAATTTGCGAGATAATTTGGATAGTTCGAAATTTGCGACCGACTAAAATTTACTCCATCGCAAAATTGTTAGTATAGAAAATTTGCGACGGACCCCGAATGTTCGTCGAAAATTTGCGACGAACGTCGAATGTCCGTCGCAAATTTGCGACGGAAGAGCTGGTCCGTCGCAAATTTTCATCGATAAAAATTTGCGACGGACCTCGAATGTCCGTTGCAAATTTCGAGCGGGAAGAATTTCCCGCTCGAAATTTGCGACGGCTTTTTTATTTCCCTCGCAAAATTTTTGTATAGATACTTTGCGACGGACATTCGAGGTCCGTCGCAAATATTTGTCGGTGAAATATTTGCGACGGACGAGCACGTCCGTCGCAAAATTTGCGAGATTTGTACCCCATTTTCCTCTTCCCCCTTCCCCGACTCAGATCTGTGAAAAATTGTGCTCGTCCGTCGCCGTCGCAGCCGTCGCTGTCGCTGCCCAGCTGTCGTCCGTCGCCGCCCAGCCGTCCCCCGTCGCCGCCGCCGTCGCAACTCCCCCGCCCGTCGCCGCCCAGCCCGGCAGGCCCCCCCGCCCGTCGCCGGTCGTGCCCCCGAGGCCCCCGCCCGTCGCCTGCCCTCGCCCCCGCGCCGCCCCCCGCCCGTCGCCAGTCGCCCTCGCCCCTGCCCGTCGCCGGTCGCCCTCACCCTCGCCCCGCCCACCGCCGGTCGCGCCCTCGCCCCCGCCCCGCCCGTCGCCCGTCGCCCTCGGCCCCGCCCGCCGCCGCCCCGCCCATCGCGCCCGCCCCCGCCGTCGCCCGCCGCCGCCGCCGCCGTCGCCACCGTCGCCGCCGCCGCCCTCGCCGTCGCCCACGCCCGTGCCGGGACCGCCACTGTCCATTCCGCCGGTTTTTGTTGTCCTTGAACCAAGTAAGCCAACTCTCTAACCCCTAGTTAATATAATTAGGTAATTAGTCGGACTTGTTTAGGGATTATTTAGGATTACTTTTCATTGGCTAAATTACGGGTTGATTTCAGGATTGTATGTGGCTTTGATCGATGGTCGACTGGTTAATTTGTTTATTATGTAGATGATTAAGCGTTAAATGACGATAGGATGATTGATTAAGCGTTTTCACAGAAAATGCTTGAAAATTAAACAATTCTATAAAAAATCATGAAAAATAATGGAAAATTAAAAAAATTGTATATGTTGACAACAAAAATGAAATTTGACAGTAAAAGTTTGTTAAAATTTTTAACAAACTAAAATTTCATAATATGGATCAAAATTGCAAAAATTAATAGTGCCCACCCATTTTCAGTGAAATTAAGATTTTTTAACGTTCCGGGGAAAAAATTATTAAAAAATTTAAAATTTCCATAAATTGGTAAAATGGCTTAACATAAATGTGGTCACCCATTGTGAGGGAAATTTTTTTTTGGTGAAGAAAAATTACAAAAATATAAAATTTCAAAAATGCACATAATTGCCTAGAAAACATGTGGCCATCTACTTGCAGTGAAATTTAAATTTCTTTAGATGGCAAAAAAATTTAGAATTTAAAAATTTTCAAAACTTCACGTAATGGCTTATAATACCTGTGGCCACCCACTTTTAGTTATATTTAATTTTTTTAACGTGCCCTAAAAATTATTAAAATAAAGAAGGACTAAAATTTGGGAAACTTTACCTAATAGCTTAGACTACCTGTGGCTACCCAATTTTAGTATGGAATTTTTTTTTCACGGAAAAAATTTTAAATTAAAAATAATAATTTTAAAATTCTTAAAATTTAAAAATTTCAGAACTTTACAAAATGTCTTAGCATATCGGTTGCCACCAACTTTTAGTAAAATTTTTTTATGTCCCAAAAAAAATTTAACAATAATAATAATTTATTTCTTACAAAACTTTACAGAATTACTTAGAATATTTGTGGCCACCCACTTTCAGTGAAATTTAAATTTTTGTACGTGGTAAAAAAAATTTAATCAAAATGCATGCGATTCATATAGTGATGTTTGATACCTGTGGCCACCCATATCGTGCTCATACATTGATGTTTCATATCAAAATGAATGAGATTCATAGTATATTTGTTTGTAGGAAATTGCACATCATAAACACTCGACATTGGCTCATTTCAAGGAAACATTTTCTCAGTCTTTCTATCAAAATGGTAAGCTTCATCATGTACATCATTATGTGTTCGTAATACATGTCAATAGTTCTTTACATATTCGCATAACCTTCCTACTTGTCAGTTTAAACGTGGAGGTCACATGCCTAGAAGACAAGGCTCTTCCTCGTCTTCGTCCCCGTCCCTTTCCTCTTCTCCTGTCCCGGCATCTAACCCTCAACCACAATATGGTCCGTCACAATATGGGCACGTTGGCCCTTCCTCCCACCCTCAATAATATGTTACGGGACTTGACCACATGCGAACTAAACGTTCTCCAGTTCAATCTCCTTTAGCTCCCTCTCCTTCCGTTCCACCCCATTATTCGGCGGAACAATCGAATATTGACGGAAATAGAGGTCAAGAAGATAACCGATTCTCCTTTACCAAAAAAAAAAAAAGAAGATAACCGATTCTTCATATGCCCATTTGGAGATTCGTAAGTCCTTCATTTTTATTTTAGTATATGTCATATTTAGGGCTTTAGATATTGATGTCAACTGAATTATCCATGTTGCACAATATTCGTATGAATGCAGATTCACGGATGCTACGACTGTTGTGAGGGAATTGAACAAAATAGTAAGAAAATTTTGGATGGGAGAGTATATGAATTACAGAAGTGTTTCACAAGAAGTGAAAGAAATGTGATGGAATGAGTTCAAGGTAAGTTTTACATATTTTATTTTCTCACTAATTAAGTTTGGTGTAGTATATTGATGGTCAAGAATGATGTAAAGGGACCAGAACAACTCTGTAGTTTTCGATACCTAAAGGACCAGATATTTTCCCCGACATGAACTTTACAAAATCTGTCTATATGTGTCTGGTGCATGGTTATGGATATGTGATCATCATAATAATTTTCAATTTGTGTTTTTATTCATTGCAGCAGAAGTTCAAGTGGGAGGAAGCGGAAAACAATGAAGTGAGAAGAATTTTCGATAAGAAAATAAGTGATTTTATGCGAAATGTCATGAATAGAGCGAAGAGCAAGCAAGCGAAGCCGTCTTTCTTTACGGCTGACAATGAACACATTTTGGCCATCTGAACAGAGTCGGCAACTCTGTGAGCAGAATAAGAAGAATCGCTCTTCTAGTTCTAGTGAAGGGTCAGCCACATATGCTGGGGGCTCTATCAACATTGCCGAGTATCGCAAACGACTGGTAAGTCTGTTAAATGAGTTATAAGTTAATTTAATTCAATTCAATTACTCAAGTTTACATTTTGTAGGCACATGAATTGGGGACGGAACCGACATTTGCAGCTACATTTGAACGCACATTTCAAAAGAAAGATAAGACATGGACAGGCGATCGAGCAAAAGCTGTTAAGGTATATAAGGTTATACTTTGGCTTATATGTAAACTATAATGAAAACCGTGAATGCTTTCAATATTTATGGTATATATATATATATATATATATATAGTGATTTTATTTTCATCTACATTGTTAATGTAGGAAAAATATGATGATCTTTTACTGAGCAGTGCTAGTGGTAGCGATGATTGTCCTGAGTCCCGCCCACCAGTTGATAATATGGCATTGTGGATGGAGGCAGCGGGTGGGGCGAAAAAAGGGAAAATATTTGGGCTGGGATCGTTGTCAAGGATGTTCATGCCGAATAGTCCTGGAAGTTCATCATCCGCTGGGACTGGTCGAAGGAAGTCACGCACAGAGGAGCATTTGACCCAAGAAGTGGATCGTCTGAATAATTTACTTGTTAAGAAGGATGAACGAATACTTAACTTGGAAGATCAAATGAGAATCGTTATGCAACACCTTAACCTCCAGCGCAATGACGGGCCTCCTGTACCTCCAGCCAATCCAATGGGTCATGGGCACAATGATGACCAACACATTGATGCCGAGAATGCTGATGCTGATGATGATGATGATGATGATGATGATTTTCTCCAGTCTCCCTAGTAGCAATTCTGGGTAAGCTTGCTTCATAATCTTGGTTTTTCATTATTTCACTCATATTCATATGTAAGAACATTTATGTTCGTCCTGAAACGTATTTTTGTTATTTTATACCTAGTTCCACATCCATGCTTAAACGCTGTTTTTATATTCTGGACTGATTTATGTATCGACATTTTCTCAGGTTTCGATAAAGGTGACTACTTTTGGTGTCCTGCCATCGTACCAAAGCCGCGTCTTCTTCTGTATGGTTTTTTTGCGTCTTCTATGGTTATCCCGTCTCTTAGTTCATGTTTTGAATGTATTGTAAGATTGGATATCAAATAGCATTATGTCAGACTCTATAACTTTCCTTCTGTTATTTGTTTCAATTATATGTCATTGTGGCTGGTTTGTCAGAATTTATGGTTTGTTCGTTTTTCTGTTTCAATTATATGTCATTGTCTCCTTTGATTGATATGGACAATAATTTATGGCCGAAATGATGTAAAAATAACGACAAATATTTTAAGCCAAGTTTGCGATGAAATTTTCGACGAATTTGCGACGGATTTTTGCGACGAATTTTGCGACGGATTGAGTTCGTCGCAAATTTGCGACGGATCTGGTCCGTCGCAAATTTGCGACGAATTTTGCGACGGATTGAGTTTGTCGCAAATTTGCGACGAATTTTGCGACGAATTTGCGTCGAATTTTGCGACGAATTTTGCGACGAAATTTGCGACGGATTTGCGACGAATTTTGCGACGGATTGAGTTCGTCGCAAATTTGCGACGAATTTTGCGACGGATTTAGTTCGTCGCAAATTTGCGACGGATTATTTGCAACGAATTTTGCGACGGATCTGGTCCGTCGCAAATTTGCGACGAATTTTTTTCCGTCGCAAATTTGCGACAATTTTTTGAATTTTCCGTCGCAAAAATTTGCGACATGCTAGTAGCGACGGAATTTTTTCTGTCGCAAATTCGATTTGAGACGGATTTTTCCGAAATTTCCGTCGCAAATTTCGTCGCAAAAAACAAGTTTTTTTGTAGTGCTCCCATTTAACTAGTACGTCGCCCTAGAACATAGTCACCCGCTTGGTGTGTCAAGATCGCATTCACATCGAGCATTTGGACTACCCGGACACAGGAATGCGTGACAGTCTTGTCACATCGTTTTTTCTGCACGTGTTTTGTTAAGAGAACTCGGTACCCTCTCTCACGGCTTCTGTAGTTCGAGGATCCGCGACCTTCCCTGTGATTATGTTTATTTCGTAGCAATTAGTCCTAAAGTACGTATTCGTTCTGAAATCGGTATAGCTAATAAAGCGAGATATGGACTGAATTGGACCGACCCCAAAGATACTGCTTTGAAGATATGCTGACCGCTAGGTTTGGAGCCACCGAGGTGGGATAATGCGATAGGCAAAAATAGCTAAAGAGCAAAGTCGTTCGCAAGCACAGAATTCACGTTTTAAATGCCTCCGCGGCCGGCCGCCGTCACGTGTTCTTTCCTTATCCGCACAGGATGATGCTTCGTACCTCGAATTTCATCACATTTGAAATGTGCGACCGAAGTGAAACGGCCAAGGTATGACAGAACACTCGAGCGGGTCAAATTGGGTTGGCACGTTCTTTTCCTCTTCTTTGGGTTTTCCTCCACATGCTTCGATGCAAGACAGCCCCTTCGGATGTTCACGAATGAAAGAGGAAATGGTGGCAATCCGCGGGGAGGATCATGACAGGTTCGACCGCAGAGTCATTTTAGCTTTCTTAGGGAAGCCAACAACTTCGAAGTCGATCCCGCGTGTGTTCCTGGAAACCATCGATGCGGTGGGATTCACAGAGACCCCAAAAACATCCAAATGGTCTCCAAATGTGTAGAGTGACCTGGTCTTTGGTACTGCTAAATGTCACACGCTTGTTGCAGTGGTTACAGTAAGGAAACGATTGGGTATGCTTTGTAGTTTTATAAATTGTCTACCAACTGGGATGGTCGGTTTCAGGGCGGGTCGGTTCCTCGCCTAGTATCGAGGAATGGCGCTGTGATGCTTGGTTCCAAAAGATTGGAATCGGAAATCGAACTGTTTGGTTCTGGAATTGCCGGTTCATGAACCGGCCGGTTTCGATTCGTTTCTCAATTTTAATGGAGAACCCAATCATTCAACATTTGGGATAAGATAATAGATTCTTATAATCAAATATAAGAGTTGCACATTTTCACTACAAAAGCATTTGTTGGTCAAGTATTTATGTTGAAAACTATGGTTCAATGCTTGATAGGTGCTTTTATATAAATTTTCTTAAAGAGGCTTCAAATTGGTCTCTGCCTGGTTCAAGGTTCACGGAATTGGGGATCAGACCGGTTTTCCTAGAACCAAATCTTGGACCAGTCAGTCCGGACCGGTTTGATCCGGCTTCCGGGTCGAACTGGACCCGGTGCTCGCCCTTAGAAACAACGCGCACGAAGTAGACCGCGTGTGTTCGCGAGTTTCAACCGAGTTCAACGTTTGGTATCTAGTTGTACAGAAAACATCTCTAAGTTCTTATTCCAATGGATTTGTTGCCGCCGCTACAACCTAGTTAAAATACCTTGCACAAGCCGCAATTGATTGTAAAAAACATATCACGTATGAAATAATAATATGCTGTGGCTTTTTCTCTATAACTACAAGACCTACCTAGCAAGCTACAACGTAGAGACCCAATATCAGAGCCCTTCTTTTCTTTGCTGATCATGTCACGGTTTCCAGTTTAATTAAAGCTAGACGGGATAATATGTTGGGCATCATGGCCAATACCACCAATTAGTGACTGCATGGGCCAGAGATCCTCCACGCCCCAGCAAACGCCGTCGTTCGGGTTTGGCAATTGGGAAGTCGAAGGGGGCGCGACCGAGATTTCGCCAAGGTCGCCTCGATCCGACGGCGCCGGCGAATAGGCGATTGCCGTCGTATCTGCGGCTGAGGCCCCGCAATGATTAGTGCTCGCGCTCGCAGACGATGGAGGATTAATAAGATCATTAATCCCAGTTTCTGATTGCTTTATCATTTGTTTCTGGATCTTGGTCCTCCAGTAGTTCTTTATTTCGTTGTCGGTCCTCCCCGGCAAGTGCTTCGCAATTTCGGACCACCTGAAAATGGTAAAGACGGCCGTTTTTTCATACAGTAGAAACTCTCAGGATGACGATAATCGAATGAGTTCATTTACGAAAATAGAAGGGGAAAAAAAAAAGAAACCGCACACGTGTCGTCGCCCGGCGAAAGCCTAATAGAAATTCTTTTGGGCACACGCCTTTAAACCCTTTACATCCTCCAAGGTCCATGACCCTAAGTTCTGGCGATAACTTTGCATTAAGACTTTTAGAACTATAGAGAGGGGAAAATTTGTAAACTAGTAAAGTATGATGCGAAATATGTTATTATACCTTAACAACCCCCCCGTGCTTTTGGCGATGGGTTGTTGAAATTCGATCCACGGCATCGCAAAGAAAGAGACCCCGCGCAAACGAGTAAGAGGAGGATGCGAGATGAACCGAACTCGAGACATCTCTGGTTATACAACATCAGCGCGCGAAGTGGAGCGCGCACAATCGTTTTGCTCCGAAGGTTTTAAGTTATCAGAGCACGGCGTAAGCCATAGCTTACATATCTCGATGGGAACATTGGAATGTGTATAGTATGGGGCTTTTTGGTTGGTCACGAGAACAAAAGTAGCGGCCGCGGCTACAAATAAGCTCCACAGTTACTCCCATGCGTTGGAATTGAAACGCATGAGCCCCACCAGGCAGATCTCCTACGATTCTCTTCCTCCGAATGGTCGTGCCTTTTACGAGGTCTCAACGATAGAATCCAAACGTAGGGTACCCAAAAACACAGTAGGAAACAAGGGGAGAAAGGGATTTTTGCTATTTAGAGTCCAGCATGCCAGATAGGCATGTCCATTGATAGATGATTTGCTTTTATTCTCAGCTTTTTCACGGGGTAATTTCGAACGTTCATCGCATGCACCGTCGTTGGAAAATCAAGTGATCTGATAGTTATGAGAGACTTTTGCAGTTGGTTTAGATGTACAGAGTTATGAGAAATTTGTCGATTATCTAATGGTATACGAATACGCCTTAAATACTTTCGTTTCGCGCCGATAGGAATGTAAGCAGAAAATAAAGAAACATTTACAGAATAGGATGCGAAAATCACCTGTTTCCCCACATGGACTGCAGGTGTATGATCAGGAGCTGTTCTTCGGGAGTGATGTTACCCCTCCGGATGTCGGGGCGGAGGTAATTCAACCATCGAAGCCGGCAGCTCTTTCCGGTGCGCTGTAGACCTGCCATAATCGATATAGGAGATCATCTTCAAAGAACAAGGACAAAAGAAGGGTATGAACAAGAGAAACATTGCCAACGGTAATAAGAAACAAATTCAAGACTATTTTACCAGCAGCTTTAGCAAGAGAGTTCCATACGCCTTCGCCATGATTGGTTATGTAGTCTATCAGAATCAGATCCTCTTCGATGGTCCATGGTCCTTTTCTCACTTTAGGATCCTGTGTGCAGTAGCATGGTTTCCCGTCCATCTTGAGAGAGAGAGAGAGAGAGAGAGAGAGAGAGAGAAGCACTGTCGAGCAAACCGAGCAAGCTACGGTTTATATAGAGGACGTTTGAACTGTCGAAACAACTTACGGCCTGCTCAGGATGTTTAATAATCTCGCGTGAGAGCAGATAGCTTTCTACCTAACCACCTTTATAAGCGACAGAATAGTCACCCTTTGCTTTTAATTTGGCTTCGAGGATAATTTGACCGTGATAGTCAAGAGTTATAGTACACACGAGTCCAATATCGATTTGAAGTCCACACATTAGTTGCTGCATATATCATCAAACTTCTGAGTAGCTACAGAAAATTTAGCTGATTAAAAAGGAAAATCAATGCGGTAAGAGAAAATTAACGAGCCAAAAAGATATCCACCTAAGTGAGGCATTAGGCAGTCAATCAGTAATTGAGACGAATGATCTCAGCACGGCGCATCTCTCGCTCGATAGACATATGCGATCGTATCTGCATGAATCATATGACGTTGAGATGGCCTCTAATAAATTATCGTCATTAGGCAACACCTTATTACCTTATCATTAGGCTGCGCAGGCGAGAAACGAAGTACACTCCGGTCCTAACGAAGAAGTCATCTCAAGTCCCTAACAATGGATCTAGCCGGAAGATTAACGATCAGCAAAAACAGTGATACATTTCCAGCAAACACAAAAAGAGAACTTCCACCGGTCATGAAAACTCGAGCGCCATTCTGTCTTGTAAGGGTGATGAAGGCAGTAGCCGCATCAAATATAAAATATTGAGCTTATACATGCTGCGGGCTTTGGATGATTTCAAATAGATAAACAAGAAAACAGATCATTCGAGGTCGCAAGGATAGACATCCACTTGAACTTCTGCAAAATCCTAATACAGCTCAGTTAACCCCATGTCAACCTTGCCAGGAAATCCAAAAGGTCTCGCAAGTCACTTTTACCGCTTAAAAGTGTTGGCCAAAACAGCAGTAATGCAATCCCATGTCGCATGACATATAAAGTTGAAGCAACCAATTGAGCTGTTACAATAGTATACCGACAACAAAACAAAAACTAATCCCTTACGGACCACGTGCTTCTGGTGCCATGCTGAGAAGCCCATGAAAATCCCCAAATGCCTCAAGCCTGAAAAACAGAATAAAGGATTGTTCTCCCAATCAGAATATAAATAGCCAAAACCGAAGCAAATGTCTATAAAAAGCAGAACAGGTCAAACGCAGTCTGGGGTGCGAGGTGGTGGCCTGGCCAATTTACCCCAGGAAATCTTTCATTTCATTGCGGTAGCAAAACTATTATGGGTATAAACAGAACAAAAGAACTCTTGGCTAACATGGTCTACATCATGCTCAGGAACCATGGCCCCAAAGCGCGAGCACCACATGCCACCAAATCCGCACTAGAACCATCTTCATTTACAAAAGCAGTGTACTAACTGGAACCTAAGTCGTCATTATTACTAAATGCTGCCACACAATGCAGCAGAGTGGTTAATGTTCTCTACTCATTGCAGCTCATAACATTGAGCTTTAAGCATGCAGGTTGCACGTTTCCTTTTATTGTGATTGTGCAAGACTGAAGCTACTTGGACAGAAGTTGACCTGTTCAATGTGGTTTTGTACAGTTTATGGCTCGAAGGTGTCAACTTAATGGAGTGACCCACCCAGTTCCAACTTTTAGTTGATTGGACAGATTGATCCAGGCCAGTTTTCTTAAGCATGATTTGGGCACCACGATAAATAAGCAATGGCTACGAATCCACCCATTCTACTCCAACTGATCATCCAATCTTGGCAGATATAATGGCTGCATCAACGCATGGGCTATTGCTTACCTTGTTGGCAATATTGTTGGAAAGCCAGTCCAGACCCTCATAAAGGCCCTCTCCGGAGGTTGCACAGGTGCTCTGGATGTACCTGAGAAAAACCATTACATTCCTTATCAGAGGGAAAATCCATGACGCAAACTTTCTGCATCAAATGAAACCATTTCACCAGAAAGACCAAGATCCAGACGAACATAGTTCTTAATTCAACATCACTAACTAAAAAGAGCTATGCACTTCCACCCAGAGATAAGCTCTTACCAGTGGCGTTGACGGAGAGAATTAAGACCAAGCTTGTCAGTTATTTCCGCTGCATTCATTGCATTAGGGAGATCTTGTTTGTTGGCAAAAACGAGCAACACAGCATCTCTCAGTTCATCCTGAAAAGTGAAATGTTAATAAAACCAGCAATTTGGAAGACTTTCTTTTTCCACAAACGTCAAAGACACCTGCAGTCCAGCAACGTGCGCATCCAATCTCGTAAAGACTTTCGCAATCTATTTAATACATCAGTAAACAAACAGCTGCAAAGCATGCACCATGTTCCCGTTTGAATTTTCAAATTATAATAAAGTTTTTTTTTAATGAAAAACAACTAGAAATGCTATCTGTGACAAGGAAAGTACCGAAGGAAAGGTTGACAAAGCCAAAGAACGACAATAGATCATCATTAACAGCTACACGCTCGGAAGGTACGACAGAAAACTCTCTGCTTGTAAATATTCCTCAATAAAATATCAGGATCCAGAAGCAAAAGACATTGATGTCGAGTAAACCAATAAAGGCAACTATAATATTTCGATGTCAAGTGTGTCAATAATAGTCACTACTCATGTAAGAATAAGCCTTTTGCCACTCGCCACAAGCAATCCTATTCAGTAGATGAAGAGAACTGTAGAAGCACTAAATTAGCCCAAAATGAAACGCAGTGCTACCTCATTCAGCATCCTATGCAACTCATCTCTTGCCTCAACAACTCGATCCCTATCATTGCTATCCACAACAAAAATTAAACCCTGCGTGTTTTGGAAGTAGTGCCTCCACAATGGACGGATCTGCATTTGGAGCAAAGTAGAAGCTGCATCAGTCCACATGATTCAAAGCTTGGTTTGGATGTGCTAAAAAAACAGATAGGGACAACACTTAAAAAATTTCAGTGATCTCACACAAAAATGTGAGGTATGAGCATATGCTTGATGTAGATATCCGACATCAATAAAGGCCATTTATGCCTAGGTCTGAGTGGTCAATCAAAGTCAGCAGTACTAAACAGAAGAGAATGGGGGAACCCTAGTTACATAACATTTACAGCATGTAGGGTGAATGTGGAGGTTAATCAGAAGAACGCTGAGCTGAACATTATCTCCCCCTTAGGAGACAGGGTTTTGAAATCTACAGATTTTGTTGCTTCTGTACTTGCTCGCTCTTACATGTAAGTGGTGAACCAAAGCACATGAAAAGTTACAGAAATAAAAATCAAGAGGGCAAATTGAGCAACCTTGTCCTGGCCACCGACATCCCAAACTGTGAAGCTGATGTTCTTGTATTCAACAGTCTCTACGTTAAAACCTACAAAAATAAAAGGCTCTGTTAATCACTATGAACATGAAAAAGTAAACATGGGCAAGGCTCACCAAATGACAAGGGATACAACAGCAGATTAGACGTATAGGCAAGAATAAGAAAATGACCCAAAAGCTATCCTATACAGTTAGAAAAATAAACAAAATAGTCCCCAAATTGTTCTGATTAACCACCATCAAGAATTTATTGGGCCACAAGAAGCATGCATTCCAATAGCCACCTAATAATCTCACATAAAAAATGAAGATTATTGTCTAGAACAATAACAATTCTAGAGCCTTCGTACTCAACTTGCTTATCTCATGAATTTCCACGGACAGGCATCTGTCCAAGCGTCAGTTCACCCTATTTTTCAGAAGATCTCTATTCCGCAGATAATACTCTCGTTCCAGTAAGACTGGGAAAAACATGTTTACTTTGCATGAAAAGGAAGAGTGCACAAAAGCTTGACTGCCGAGACTGCCTCACTGAACAATCAGTACGATTACTAGTGAATGATGACATTCATAGTTCCAGTACTAGCAACACGAAAGTCCTATCTACTCATCATTCGGTTCAAGTCCATCAAATGTCAGACCGTATCTTTATCTCATCTGCCCGTCAGAGAATTCAAATTCGTTCAAATAATTGCTCTTCTACAGCGCTTCCCTAAATGACTTCCGTGCTCATTGCAGGACGACAAATGCAGCCGCGCCGATCAAATGAATGCGAATCCAAATTGAAGATTCAAACTTGAACCGCTCGATATAAGCTAACAGCAGCTCATTCCGATGCATTTAGGAGATTCATGTTCCTCTTGAGACTTAATACTGGATGCACAATAAACCAGACGCAAGATCTCCTTTCACCAATATATAAACCAATGATTCACTTATGAACAAGGAGGCGATTTCAAGAACTCACCAATAGTGGGGATGGTGGTGACGATTTCTCCGAGCTTGAGCTTGTACAAGATGGTGGTCTTACCAGCGGCGTCAAGACCCACCATCAAAATCCTCATCTCTTTCTTGGCAAAGAGCCGGCTAAACAGCTTCGTGAACGTAAGCCCCATGGTCCCAACCGCTCTAGCTCAGCCCAGAAAGAATCACTTCGCCGCCGCCGCCGCGCCGACAGAAGGAGGCAACAAACACAGAATCAGTCTCCGAAAATAACGCGAGCGAAAATTTCAAAACAGCAATCGCTCAACAGTCGGTATCAGATCTAAATCGAAATGCATCCACATAAGAAAAGGTCAGATCCGATCACCGGACGACACGACAACGGATTCGAGGTATTGCTAAGCAATTCGATAGATCCGATGAGGGCATGCAGATCAAGGTGCGCCAGACGGCGATGGCGAGTGGATCTGCGCAAGAAACCAACGCCGGAGCGACAACGACGCGCCGCCGACAAGGCATTGGATCGAAACGAGGAGAAGGAGGAGGAGGAGGAAAGGAGCTACCTCGGACTCTCTGTCTGTCCGTCCGCGTGTCTGCAGGAGGCGACGCGGTGTTGGAACGAACGTCGGGGGCACTCGCAGTTGCCTTAACAACGTCCGTCGGTGTGAAATAGGGGAAGGGAAGGGAAGAGGTGACGAGATTTGAACGGCGACCCGAACCTCAACGACGTCGTTGTGGAAGCAGCTCTTCGATAAATATCGGAGTTTTTTTTTTTTGTTTTCTACTTCCACCGCCCCCCAAAAAAAAAAATTGATTTGCATCCCCGTCCCTTTGAGGTAAAAAAAGCTTTCTTTGGACTCAGGTGCCCTTTTTCAAATGAAGAAAATACCATGCGAATTTTCCAATTTTACTCCACTAATTCGCGCCATTCGTCCACAATATTAGAGCTACCCATAATTTTACAGTCACATTGCTACCAACCTCTGACTCATGATGTCCTTTTCCTGTTAACTTCTATCTTTATTTTACCGTGTGGAAAAGTTTCGCGATTCGCACAACGCTCAATTTGATTTTTCTTTCACAATCAAATACAGATTTTTTCAGACGCGGATATCGTTCGCATGTCTTAAAGAGCGCGGAAGCAACCATGCGCTCGTAATTTGGATTGTGATAGTAAAAATAATGTCTACTTAGATATTTGGAGTAGATTTTTTTTTTTTTTTTAAGATGATACAAAATTTGATGACACCTAAGTGCGTCCAGGCTTAATTTCCAAATAGCCCCTCAAAGGGGACAAGTAGTCCTAAAATGTCTCCTCTGCTCCATTGAGTTTATAACAATGAAACGTGCCCATCCCTTGCTCCATCATCAAATCAGATGACCTGGTGGCGAACGTTCTAGCCTCTAGAAGGGCAAAAATTACTGTTAACATTACATTTTGAGTCAAGAGAATCTGCTGGGACTTTATGCAGGTATCATTCATAATACAGATTGATTTAATCTCCATACAAACCTTGATGGGGAAATTTAAAAAGGTCTTACAGAGCCATTTGTACTGCTTAAAAAGTGTTCAGCCAAAAACAGCAGTTATGCAATCCCATGTCACATTACACATAAAGCTCTAGCAAACCATTCGAGCTTTCACAACAGTATATCAACAGCAAAACAAAGACTAAATCCTTTCAGACCAAACATAATTCTGGTGCCCCGTCGTGAAGCCAGTCAAAATCCTCAAGAGATCTCAAGCCTGAAAAAAAAGGGAAGAAAATGGTTGTCCCAATCAGAAAATGAGAAGTGATGAACTGCCCAAATCAAGTGGATGTCTATAACAGAGGACCAGAGAGAACAGGGGAAAGGGGTGAAAGGCTCGACCAATTAAACCAGGAATATAAACATAGCAGAAACAAATCTTGGCCACCATAGCCCCACCAAATAAGTCGCACATACCACCATCTCTTTTACAAAAAATTGCACAAAAACTAAAGCACAAGTCATCACCATTACAAAGAGCTGCTTCAGCAGTAAAGCAGAATGGTTATAATGTTCCCTGTACTGATTACAGGTCACAATTCTGAGCCTTTTGGCCTTGCAAGCTTCCTTTCATAATTAATAATACCCAATAGTACTGGACCGAAAATATGCAGTAATTCCCTTTTGACTGTTGGCAATGATCGATCCAGTCCAGTTTCTTAAGATAAGACTCAGGCTCCACACTAACTTAGCAATGGCCCCAAATCCACCCGTGCTACCCCTACCAATGACCAAGTTTCAGCAATAATCAAAAGCTACATCAGGAAGTCAATGCACGGGCCATTAATTACCTTGCTGGCAATATTGTTGGAAAGCCAATCCAGACCCTCGTAAAGGCCTTCTCCAGATGTTGCACAGGTGCTCTGGATGTACCTGAGATAAACCATCACATCCGAAAAACTTTCAGAAGAAAAAAACGATAGTAAACGCAATAATTTTACAGGAGAGGCCAGGATCCAAATGAAAAATCAGTTCATGCAGTTCTCATATTCAGCCTCACTAATTAAGATAAACCTAGGCACTGTCCATACTTATGAGCTTCCACCAAAATTGCAAAAGCAAAAATGTTCATTTCACTCAACGAATTCTTAAGCATCATAGGCTGGATGTAACGTAACAACATTTAAAAGCAATATTTCTGAAGAAAAGATTAATTAAGAGTGAACAAGGGATAATCTCTTGCCAGTGGCGTTGTCGGAGCGAGTGAAGACCAAGCTTGTCAGTTATTTCAGCTGCATTCATTGCATTAGGAAGATCTTGTTTGTTTGCAAACACAAGCAAAACAGCATCTCTCAGCTCATCCTGACAAAACAAGATTCAAACATTAATCGCACTGTTTTTCCTTGTCCACAAGCATAATGTAGAACTGCAGTACAGCAAAACTCATCTACACCATGTATAAAGAAATGCGAAAGATCATATCCATAGATCCACAAAAAAAATAAAAAATTGAAAAAAAAACAAGTTGGTTGGGCAACAATTAGGGAAAAGGTCATCCTCTACAAATTCAAGCTAAAACAGTGTACAATAGACATCACTGTATTGCTCATATCTATTTATACGTCGCTGTTCATGAGAAAAGGACTTCAATATAGAGTAAATCCAAAAAAGGCAAAAAGATCAATGTCATCGCTTATGCAAGCCTTTGCCTCTCACCACAAGCTACTCTGCTCAATAGATATTAGACATATGACATACAGTAAAATTGTCCAAAACAGAAATGCAGCAATACCTCATTCAGCATTCTATGCAACTCATCTCTCGCCTCAACAACTCGATCTCTATCATTGCTATCCACAACAAAAATTAAACCTTGTGTGTTCTGGAAGTAGTGCCTCCACAATGGACGGATCTGCATTTGAAGTCAAGTAGAAGTTTAGTCCATTTGCATAACAATTAACAATGCTTTGAGATGCCACAAAAGAGAGGGCTATGATTCATAATTTAGTCATCTTGTAACACAAAGTATGAGATGCAAGCATGTGCTTGATAATTACCATATTATTGCACCATGCACCAACTAACGCAAGATATGCCTATGGTGGAGTGGTCAATAAAAAAAATCTGCACTACAGAATTACAGGTATAGCCATAAAAATTTTGAACCATGTGGGGTGTATGTGTCAGTGAGTCAGTAGAAAACTGAGCTGAAATACACGTGCCTTTCAGAAGAAGTTTAGTCCATTTGCATAACAATTAACAATGCTTTGAGATGCCACAAAAGAGAGGGCTATGATTCATAATTTAGTCATCTTGTAACACAAAGTATGAGATGCAAGCATGTGCTTGATAATTACCATACTATTGCACCATGCACCAACTAACGCAAGATATGCCTATGTTGGAGTGGTCAATAAAAAAAAATCTGCACTACAGAATTACAGGTATAGCCATAAAAATTTTGAACCATGTGGGGTGGATGTGTCAGTGAGTCAGTAGAAAACCGAGCTGAAGTACACGTGCCTTTCAGAAGATGGGATTTTAATAACTGTTGGGTCATCCTGCCTCTATTTTAGTTTCTGATGACATGCAATCAGGAAACAAAAGCATGTGGAAAGCTATAAAGGAGCAAGCATCAAGAGGCACATAGAGCAACCTTGTCCTGGCCCCCAACATCCCAAACTGTGAAGCTGATGTTCTTGTATTCAACTGTCTCAACGTTAAATCCTACAGAAAAAAGAAGGAAGCCATATCAATCACAGTGGAAAAAAAAAGTCAAAACATGTTACATGTTTACCTTGGGTTAACGTGAAGAGGCCACAAAACAAGATTTAAGAGTTGAGACCACAAGTCAAGTACTCAATGGACAGGAGCGGATACCCAACCAACCCAAACATCCTATCCACTCACATAACTAGATTTAGTTTCAAGGACAACAAATCGCAGCCGGTACCTCTTTCCTCACCTACCAGTTAGAAAATCTAAATCAATTCAAATGATTGCTCTTCTACTGTGCTGTCCCTACAATTTACTCATTGCAACCAATCGATCACAACAGATCATATCGATGCAAACAAACTCTGATTGAATATTCATAGTCAAATAATTACGGCACGTGTAGGCTGGTAGCTCATTCCAATGCGCACCTACGAGGTGCAAATTCTTCTCGGTGCTCAATTCTAGACCATTAAAAAACAACGAGCAACGACAACAGTATATCCTCCCGCATCACGACCTATTACTAAATCAGACACGAGATCTCACAGCGCTGCAGATACAAAAAAACAAGGCAACTGTATTCGATTGGAAACCATGCCGGGCATTGGAGGACTCACCGATAGTGGGGATGGTGGTGACGATTTCTCCGAGCTTAAGCTTGTACAAGATGGTGGTCTTACCAGCAGCGTCAAGACCCACCATCAGAATCCTCATCTCCTTCTTGGCGAAGAGCCGGCTGAACAGCTTCGTGAACGTGAGCCCCATCGTCCCAAACGCTCCAAGCTCAGCCCAGAAAGAATCACTTCGCACCAGCAACGCCACCAACAACAAGAAGAAAAAACCGCAACGATTCAAACGCAAATCGATCTCGCCAAACAAAACCAACCGAATCCCAACAGCGAACATTCCATCAGAAATGCAGATCTAAACCAAAAATAAACCCCCGGAGAGCCGCGAATCCGACGATCGGCGCGACAGGCCAACGCAAAGCCCGACGAAACGACCGCGAATCCGAAATCTAGCCGGCTACTTCGGCAGATCCGACCAGTCCGGGGCAGATCGTCGCCGGAAAAGCGGCGATTGCGTGATCGGGCGCGTTCACGGCGGCGGCGAGCGGATGCGTGCGAGGAATCGACGCGGATCGGAGGCGAATCTCGACGACGGATGGAGATCGAAAACGAGGAGGAGGAGGAGGAGAAGTACCTCTTTTGTTTCTCTCTCTAGGGGAGCCGCAGCTTTCGAACGAAGGGGAATCTGGTCTTCGCTCGGGAGAGGGGGGGGGGTTGGTTTGCTTAATAATGACCTCTCGATGCGAAAAGGATGGAATTTCAAAGTCCCCCGAGAGAGAACAAAAAATGAAAAAAACAAAAACCACCGCCCGAAGAAGCACACGGAATGTGCGCGTACCGACGGCGCCGTTTAGCTTGTTGAATTTTTTTTTTAAAGGGTTTATGACGCAGGCGATCCCTGAACTTTAGACTATTGTGAAATTTGATCCCTACACTTTAAATTTGTTCAATTTGATTCTTGAACTTTAGCTCAATGTGCAATATCGTTCCCGAAATATTAATTTATTTGGCACGGTCCATAAACTCTTTATATATATTCAATTTAATCCTTAAATTATGTGAAAATATTTAATGTTGTCCCTGAACTTGAATTAATGAGATGACATTGAGCCATTTTATATAGTCCATGGACTAAATTGAATATGTACTAAAATTTTATGGACCACATCGAACAAATTTAAAGTTCACGGATCACGTTGCATATTGAGCCAAAGTTCATTGACTATTTGAGTGATTATCTTTTTTTTAAACTTAATAATATGACGCGATTCTAAATTTTAAAGGAAAAAAATCATCAAATACGAGGAAAATTTCAGATGAGGGCCTAAAATGTCATCATTTTCTCAATTAGGGCCCTGAAGTGGACTTTGTTTCCAAATAAGGTCATGAAGTGCTTTCATTCTCTAAAATAAGGGTATGAAATGGATTTTATTTCAAAGAAAAGCTTGAAGTGACCATGTCCGTTTCAAACAAGAGCCTTACAAGGGCATTTCGTGCTTTATGTTTTTTTAAAAAAATTTTATCGTAATTTTTTCATTTTTCCGGTTTTCTTTTCTGATCACCAGTGACGCCTAGAGAAGGGTTGCCGAGGGTTGCCCTTACTTGATCTAGCAAGGGACAACATTGCTAGCTATAAGTGAGGTTAGCCCTCGAAAGCCATAGGCGAGACCCTCGCCGACGAAGAGGGTCACCTTGCTTGGGCAAGGCTGTTCCTCGCCAGTAGCTAGCAAAACGACTCTCACCCATGTGGCAAGGGACGACCTCGTCAGCCGTCGAGGGTGGCCCTCACTAGATCGGGCAAAGGTGACCCTTGGCTAGCCCTCTTCGGTCACCGGCGAAGAAGAAAAGAAAAACCATAAAAAGAAAAAAACAATTGGATGAAAAACGCCCTTGATTGCCGGAATATTTAGTCGGTTGGTAACAAGTAAGATTAGATCCTTATTTGAAATCGAAATGGTCACTTCATTATTCAACACAATGTCCATTTTTCAGGGCCTTGATTGGGAATACAAGGGTATTTCATGGCTTTATTTGGAATTTTGCCACAAATGAAAGCAAAATATGTCATCCTCTAATTTTCGTGCTGCAAAAAATGATTCAACAAATTAAAAAGAAAAAGACAAAATGAAATTAGAACGCGAAAGGCTTGACGATTTTCCGGACACGGTGCGAATGGTAACCATTCTGCTCCAGAAATTAAATTCTTGCCAGAAATTGATTTTTGGAATTCATGCCAGAAATTGATTTCTAGAGGAGAAATCTGTTTGGTAAAACATGACCAATTCTGCTCCAGAAATTGATTTCTGGAACAGAAATCTAATTTTATTTTTTTATTTTTTTGGGCACCTCAAAAAAAATAAATTTCACTCAAAGTGGGTGCCCAAAGGTATTCTAAGCTATTTTATGAAGTTTTGAAATTTTGGACTTTTTGATTTTTTTGGGCACCTCAAAAAAATTAAATTTCACTCAAAGTAAGTGCCTAAAGGTATCCTAAGCCATTTTGTCAAGTTTTGAAATTTTTTATTTTTTTGGATATCTCAAAAAAAATTAAATTTCACTCAAAGTGGGTGCCTAAAGGTATTCTAAGCCATTTCGTGAAGTTTTGAAATTTTTGATTTTTTTGGGCACCTCAAAAAAATTAAATTTCACTCAAAGTGGATGCCCAAAGGTATTCTAAGCCATTTTGTGAAGTTTTGAAATTTTTGATTTTTTTATTTTTTTGGGCACCTAAAAAAAATTAAATTTCACTCAAAGTGGATGCCCAAAGGTATTCTAAACCATTTTGTAAAATTTTGAAATTTTTAATTTTTTTTGGCACCTCAAAAAAATTAATTTCATTCAAAGTGGGTGGCCAAAGGTATTCTAAGCCATTTTGTGAAGTTTTGAAAATTTTTTGATTTTTTTTATTTTTTTGAGCACCTCAAAAAATTAAATTTCACTCAAAGTGGGTGCCCAAAGGTATTCTAAATCATTTTGTGAAGTTTTGAAATTTTTTATTTTTTTATTTTTTTAAGCACCTCAAAAAAAATAAATTTTACTCAAAGTGGGTGCCCAAAGGTATTCTAAATTATTTTGTGAAGTTTTGAAATTTTTGATTTTTTTTTATTTTTTTGGGCACCTAAAAAAAATTAAATTTCACTCAAAGTAGGTACCCAAAGATATTCTAAGCCATTCTGTGAAATTTTGAAATTTTTGATTTTTTTATATTTAAAAAAAAATTTACCAAATTTCTTATTTTCTCAAAATTTTGACTTTTTTTTTATTTTCTGAAAATTTTTATGAATTTTTTTAAAATTTTTTAATTTTTATATATTTTTTGAAAAAAAAATTAGTGAGAAAAAGAGAGAAAATAGGGAGAATGCATTTTGGAAGAGAGAAGCTATAAAAAGTAGCTTCTCTTTTAACTCCCCGTCGCCGTCGCGCTTGCCGCTCCTGCTGCTCAACACCGACGGCCATGGCTTCTTCCGTTCGCCTCCACTTATCTTCCCTCATCATCTCCCAATCTCTCCTACCTCGTCTCAGCCTCCGTCTCCGCCCTCCTCTTCCTCCGTCCACCTCCGGTCGCCTCCGTCGCCTCCCTTCGACACGTCCGTCCACTTCCCTCGCCGTCCGGCCCGCGCCGCCGTCGCTGCCCGTTCGCGCGCAGGCCAAGCGAGGCTTCTCATCCAAGGACGACGATCTCGCTTCGGGTAAGCAGCTATTTCATTTCGTACAAATTCTCCGTTTACAGATACTTTGGTTCGGGTTGAGAGTTGGAGTTTCGAGTACGTGAGACGCTCATTTTTCTTGGTTTGTTTTTTAGTTGATGATCTTCGATTCGCGGCTCCGCTTAAGATAGTGGAGTATCCGGACCCTGTGCTGAGGGCGAAGAACAAGCGGATTGGGACGTTTGACGACAATTTGAAGAAGTTAGCGGACGAGATGTTCGATGTGATGTACAAGTAAGCTCTTCATTTGCTTCAATGCGGGTGGTGGTGTCGGTTTGCTATGTTTTGGCGTCGATGCTCCGTAGTCAGTGTTTGCAGACACATGTTTAATGATCACTTGGCCGTTGTAACCGGAGTTTGTCTCTGTTCTTGTCATGTGCCTCCTAGTCATTGTTGGATACGCGGTTACAGGAGTTGAATGCTATGGCTTCCTTTTCTGCAGTACTGATGGTATTGGACTCTCGGCGCCCCAAGTAGGGATTAATGTCCAACTCATGGTGTTCAATCCCGTTGGTGAACGCGGGGAGGGAGAGGACATTGTTCTTGTGAATCCGAGAGTTATTAAATATTCCAAAAAGGCGGTGCCCTTTAATGAAGGTTGCCTTTCGTTCCCTGGTATTTATGCTGACGTGCAGGTATATTTCTCGCTTCTAGCTGCAGCGTGGGTGTTGGACTTCCTTGAGTTGAAATGCTACTTGTAGGAGAGAATGGATTTTTTGGATGACATGGCTTGGTTCTTGAGAGTAATGGCTGAAATAGTTGGATCTTACTTTGGCAAGTCTTAAGGCAGAGGCCAGGAAGAAATTAGGAGAGGGAAGGCAATATTTTACTATAGGTCCAACATAGAAATTTGTACTTAATTCACTAATTTTCTCTTCAACATACTTGTTTTCCCTTTGTTTATGTATGTGATCTGGAGGATGCTGATTTGTGTGATATGTGAGCTGGTATAAAGGTTGTTGTCATCTCCACGCACAATGTCTTACAGTAGAAGCATCTTTTTTGAGCGAAGATATAGCTGTGGACCTGTGGCAGCTTGAGTCCTTCCAGTTAAGGGCTTGCAGTGAGAAGTTGCTCGTTTTTTGCATTGATATTTTTTCTTAGCGAATCTATGAAATTTTATTTGCTTGTTGGAGTAAATCTGTCTTGTGTTATATGCAGAGACCAGAAGCTGTGAAGATTGATGCTCTGGATATCAGTGGTGCAAGGTTTACTGTCAGCTTATCTGGTCTTCCTGCAAGAGTTTTCCAGCATGAATTCGACCATTTGCAAGTATGGCTTTTTTTAACATCATGTCGTGTACTTTAAAAAACGTTCATATTTACTTTCAAAAATACTTCAGGTACTCCAGACATTTGTGTATGTGTGGTACTGATTTCTTTATAATAAATTCACAATACTATTGCTCTACTATGTTCTTGCTATATATAGAGTACAAGAGAGCGAAAATGTATTGGACAGCATGAAAAAGATATTTAGCTGTAGTCAAGTGTTACTTGGACTTCAATGCTAGTATCTTCTGCATTATTTAATGACCAAAATTAATGAAATTGTAGTTGACAACAAAGGTTCTAAAGCTGGATGCAACCGTCAGCCCAGTTGCTTGTTTGCGAGAAGAGACTATTTGCTTTTTGGAAGAAGGATGATCACATAACTGTTACTCCTTGCAGTTGTTATCAGACATTTTTAGAAGAAATTCTTAGAGCATTGTTGAAGCAACAAGGCTACCATGCATGACTAGTTTTGAATTGCATACCCAAAACTTAGACAGTGGATCATTGGGCGGCCTAAACTGGTTATGCATGAATTCACCTACTCTTAGTTTTAGCAAAATCTTTTACGCTAGTTTGGCCCTCCCATGTGTTACACTGGCATGGGCAAGCTTTCAGTGAAAAAAATCAGTTTGGCCATTGATTCTCAGCATACACGATATTTCTAAGTCTAAGCGTATCTTGGGTTGAATGCGTGAAGAGATGATCCTCTGTTTCTTGCCTTATAAGTGAACTTTATCTTGCCTATGAGATCATGTCCCAGAGAAGGGCTTGCTTTTTCATGTCAAGGCATTCTACACATTCATGGCTATCATCAATCTATTCTTATATAAAATAATGTGTTGCAGGGGACTGTCTTCTCTGATAGAATGACTGAACAAGTACTTGACACGATACGTGCAGAGCTGGAGGTGAGTTGATACACACTTAGTGCCGCTTATTTCTGGTTTGTACATTTATCAAAATATCTGCCATGATTAATGTTTAAGAACTTTGAAGTTATCCCCATGAAATGCTCTATGGATGTGAAGTATCAACTCGATTTTGATTTTCCTTTAAGAAAAAACATACCATTTTGGAAATCCCTCATGTGGAGCAGTCATCTTTACTTGAATGAGGCAACATATAAGCCTGATGATTGCTTTGAGGAACACTGAAATGTTTTCTACTTTGGATGTTATCGAATTTCAGTTTATTTAGTTTTCTAGCCTTCTCTATTTGCAATCTCTTTTAGAAAATCCTTTCAGATTATTTATCCAAGAGACAAGTCTCCTTTACTTATTCAGAGTAGCCCTGTCTCTTATTGAATTCAAAAAAAGATGACTAATTGCTTTTTGCTTATAGGCCATTATAAGGTCTAGTGTTTCTTAGACATGGAATTTTTAGCAGGATCAGGGCATTTGACATCTTGCATTAATAGAAGAATTTTGGGGTGGAAGGACTGGTTTGCTTGTGTATCTCTCATCTCTTTCTATGCATCTTCATTTTCTTCATATATTTTCGTCATTAAATTTTGATGCTTGTCCAGGCCTTGGAGAAGAAGTATGAGCAGAGGACAGGATTGCCTAGTCCTGAACGGATAGAGACACGTAGAAGGAGGGTAGCTGTTGGTTTTGGCAAGTCATTATTGTATTAGGGGCGTTGATACTCGGGTGAGTACAGCAAAGCTGGTAGCTTATTTTTTTGGGTCAAAGGACTGTATGTATTGCGGAATTATGAGGGTGAAGTAAATGGCTTTCTATAAGCAGCAAAGCTCACCCTATATGCAAACCTAGTCAGAATAAGCCAGTAGCTGATTATAAAAGTTTTAACATTTGCTAGTGATTCATGCTATAAATGACCTAATTATGTGCCACTTTTATTCTTGAGTGCATATAAAATTTGGAGACAATAATAAGGTTTTACACATTACATCTGTTTCTGAGGCAAGACGACATATACTTGATAATCTTCTGACATAAATATTGCAGATCTCATTTGCTATCTTTATGTCTAACTGAGTTTATGGAGTTGACAGAAGAAAGCAAAGAAGCAGTTTAGTTCCTGTATTTGCAAAAAAACAATATTAAAAGAGGTATAGATGTTCACAACTGTAGGATAAACTAGTGTGAGCTGTTCTTCACTAAAGTGCTGAGATAATTACTGTTTTCCTCAGTTTTGCGGCACCAAGTTACTTTTGTTGGAATGACAACTGATTGTGAAACTCGCGACAATGTTTTTGGGGCTATTGCAGAATGAAAGCTCAAAGGGATAACTCTTGGGAGTTATGTCCTGGAGGCGACTGATTTAGATATTCCTTTTCATTTGGAAGAGTGGGGAGATGCACAGTGCAGATAGCGGAGGAGCAGAAGTCAACAAGTTAGCAGGCAACATGAAATGATGTCTTGGTTGTAGATTTTCTTCATGATTGAGAGCAACATGCATGAGTTGTAAGTGATTGAGATTGCAAAGATTTGTGTCCAGACTGGATCTTTGGTTCTCATCTTTTGAATGTGCTTATATAATCCTGAGAGGGAAGTGCTGGGTTGTCTCTCCAACTGAGTATTTGGCTGGAATATTCATCATGGTTGGGAATGAGACGCATGAGTTGTAAAGGCTACACTTGTTTATCACAGAACATTTATGAGATTAATTATCTTCACTTCCTGATTTTTTCACCATAGAATCACCTTATACATGTAGCTGTACACCTATAAACAGGCAATGTCAGACTGAACAAATTAGTTTGGAATTACCACTTGTTCTTTTGTTTGTCTACCATGGCCATGGAATAGGTCCATCTGGTTTTCTCGAAGAATACTATGTTTCAGCTTGGTGGTTTGTCTATCTATTATTATTATTATTAAAGACTATGTTTCTCATCTTTGAATGTGCTTGTGCAATACTGGGAGAAAAGTGCTTGGTGGTCTCTGACAAATGGAATATTTTGCTGGAATCCTTTGTTAAAATGGAAAAAATATCTGTATATTCCTGTATATTGTTGTGTAGAAATTCAATTCTATCACTAGAAAATGATGATTCCACTACACACGTGTAAATTTCCATATAGTTCCTCCCTATGTAGTCAACCAAATATGGCTGAAGAGATTGCATAAAGCCTAAGGTACGTATATCTAGCAGGATTCTTTGCGTAAACTCAGCATGAAACAAGCTTAGACGGTAAGTTTGATGGCTTTCCTTTCTGTAAGCAGCTGATTGGAGGTTCTGTGGTGGTTTTCAACTCACCATATGTCTCCCAGCAAAAGGGATCATACAAGTGGCTGCCTTGAACTGATTTCAACTCTATGGTTGTAAGAGACACACCGATGCAAGGCAAGCTGTCACTGCAGGCAAAACGTACAGCTTGCACTGTGTAAGTTCCTTTTATGTTCATGTAGTTTATGCCCGAAACTGCTACAGCTGCTGTTTCATTCTTGCATGTTCCTTTGTCACAGTAGAACTGGTTAATCACAATAGGAGTTTGAACCTCAGATACTTGGATGTTGGAGAACATGATATCTTGTACAGATCCTGAACCTCCCTGTAGTTATGAAAAAGGTAGGTTGTTGGTTATTCAATTATCAATTTTGCCTTGCTGCAATTTGAAGTTGAGTTGTTACTGTTTTGTTAATGAATTGGATAATCGAAAAAGATTGTGGAGGTTATTATCAGCTTAGGATCTTTTTACCTGCCATGTCTTTATCCTGACCCCAGTTAATGTTCCAGTAAATGTTGTGTCTCGGACAGTGACGTTTGAGACACAAGCTTTAGTGTTGTCCTTTCCTAGTCCTCCAATACTGATACCATGTCCTGGTCCACAATTTACATTGTGTATGTACACATTGGAGCATCCAGTCTGTATCGATACACAGTCATCTCCTGCAAAAGAAAAATTGGTACTCAATTATTGGTCCTAGTTTTATCGATCATTTGGACAAATATGAGGAGACCTTCAAAGGTCTGTGAATAGTAGAGCGACTTTTGGGTGGACTAATTCTGAGAAGGCTTTTGTTAATGAGTACCCTGGGGCATTTGTGAAGCACTCAATAAAGGAAACTCGATAGTTTTCAAAGCATCGACTGTCCTCGTGTTATGCGAAATGCTTTAAAATTGAATCATTCCAAACTAAGAATGCTTAACAAGTGACCAGGGGATACTTGTTAATATTAGGTGCTTGTGGCGCCCCAAAAGGAAGGATACACTGCTTTGGTGTTAGGAAAATGGAGGATTACCGGACGCAATATCTGTGCTGTAAATCAGCATATTCTGGGAATTCTGTAGATGGATTCCATCAGTGTTGGGGCTGTCTCCTGGGGAAGATATAGTAACACCAAAAACCTGGACATCTGTGCAAGAGTCGAACTTCAGGTGGGTCTGAGGGCTGTTCTGGATGGTTATCCCATTGACTGTTACATCAGTGCTTCCATAGAACCTAAGTGCCTGCATGGCAAGATCACAATGTTTTAGGAATTTATCTCTGGTCTATGGGATTTTGAGGTGGAAAGACTGGAAATTACCGTGGGCTTGGTGCTTGGCATATTACTTAGGTTAGTACTTATCTGCAGTCATGATTGAAAAAAGTTGATAAGTTTCGAGAACTGTGGTTAGGCTTTTAACTGGAACTATGCATGCTAGTGTACAATATATGACCTATAGGAAAAAGTGCATGTGTAATATGCACTGAATTACCGTTTCGTTGGAGCTATTTGTTGAATTTAGGGCTGTGGAGGAGACCGAATCCAACTCCTCTGTTGGATTAACAGTGGGTGAATCGTTCCACCACACAGAGCCTTGTCCATCGATGATGCCCTGTCCCTTAATTTTGATCTTTGTAAGCTTTGTGAATTCAATCCATTGGAGGAGACCTGATCCCCAAGCCTGAGAGCTAGTTGGAGCAATTATCTTGCCATCTAACTGTATAAAAGACGAGTCAACAAAAGTGTGGCTATCCCGTGGAATCCTATACTAGATGGTAGTACACAGAATATGTCTATCAAAATTTTCTTCTACAAGGTTTTGAACCCGATTAACGCCTCACCCAGCAGTGGCCTGATGCCAAGTGGTGATGTCTACCAAAGTTAGCTAGCAGGAATGGGATGTTAAAGTTACCTGAAACACAATGTCCGGTTTGCAATTAGGCCCTGGAAAAGAGATTGGTTTGACCATAAACACGGAGCCAGATGGGACCACCATTGTTGATGCCGCCACTTGACATGCTGCTGCCCAAGCTGCTGCAAATGCCTGTCCGTTTGACTTAATTAATTTATATTTTTAAAACCATATAAACTCTTAAATCACATCCCTGCTTATTATGCTGCAGCGCAAGCTGCTTCAAATGCTGTTTCAAGGTTTTCAATTATTTATTGATTGTTGTTTCGAGGTTTTTAATTATGCTGCTGTACAAGCTGCTTCAAGTGCCTGTCAGTTTGACTTAATTAGTTTTTATCCTAGAACCACGTAAACTCTTAAATCACATCCCTGCTTTATTTTTAGGTTTTCAATTATTTACTGATTGTTTTTGCGAGGTTTATTTCCCGTGCCCCAGAAGCATCTCCTGGCCTAACCATCGGCCTCCTTCATTTCTCCTAGGGCTGCCTTGTTGGGCACCACTACAGATTGTGTGGCACCCATTAGAAATCATAGCGACTACCACTTTCTTTCTGAATAAACTGTGATTACTAACACTGCTTGGTTTGAGTTTTAGCATTTGAATTTGTAAACAGTTGCAGTTCTATGCATATGAAGTGCCTGGTGAAAGATCATTTAGCGCCTTCAACTGAAAAAAAAAAATCATTAGCACCAGCGTACACTAATGATCCAGTAGGCAAAGCCGTTCTATAATACTGTCATTTTCTTGTGAAGTTCTCTAGTCAGCTTTTCAAGCTGCACCTGCTCGAGAACAAGGTGGAAGAACACGTCTGATTTGCTTAAAGAAAATATACAGTAGAAGGCTTTCAGGATTAATAATCACCTTCGTATCATCAGCCCGTCCATCACCTTTAGCACCGTAGTCCAGCACATTAAAAGTGGTAGTACTCCCTGAACTTCCTGCTAAACTGGTCATAGTCTCTTGAGGAACAGTGTAACCATCTCCCATCACCTTCGGCGAAAGGCGGTGGTGTCGGTGTCCACCTCGATGACCTTGTCCCTTTTGCAGTGGGTGAGCCTCGCTGGGCCTCCAATGCTTGCCTTCTCTGCCATAGCAGGTCCCCAAACTTGCAATCAAAATGAAAATGGCAATGAGAAGGAGGGAGGCGTTGTTCTTCAGATTGATTTTAGTCATCCTCATGGATCTGGCTAATACAACAGAGGGAGGGAGGAGGGGAGGCAGATGTTTGAATGAGTATATTAAACTAAGGGTGGCTAATGATGGGTATGTTGGTCTCTTTATTTATAAGCAGGAAGCATTGCTGAGTAGAAAGAACTCAGGACTCGTAGCACTGTGCAACCATGTGCCCCACAGTTTAGCAAGAGTATGGAGCGAACCTTTTGCTTTCTGTTATTTTCGTGACTCTTCGGTAGACCTGTCAAATGGGTGGGTCGGGTTGGGTTTGGGTCGGGTCATAAATGGTCCGACCCAAATTGACCCATTAACCCGTTTATGACCCATTTATACGCAATGCAATTTTGTTGACCCATACCCGACCCGACCTATACCCGATTAGACCCATATTGCTAAAATACTTTCATATTTAATTAAATATAGGAAAATTCATACCCAAGCTGAAATGAGAGTGCAGAATGAGTAAGTGCAAGATTGAGTGAGGGTGAGAGAAATGCGTTGAGTTTAAATCAGTTGTAAACTCATTTATGACCCATTTGCGACCCATTTACGACCCATTTAACACTAATATAAGACTTCTACCCATTTATGACCCATTTACTAAATATAACTAACCTATTTATGACCCATTTACTAATAAATAGGTTAAGAAATAAGTTTATGACCCATTTTGACAGGTCTACTCTTCGGCTTGTGACCTTTCGATTCGTTAAACAAATGGAATGTGCATTGTCAATACCGTTAAATAGGACAAGAGTGGTGGGAATTCTAAACTAGGGTTAGAACAATGCCCTGTTGTGTCTGTTAGGACGTTGCTCTCGTTCTTCTATTTGATTGCCATAACCTGTGGCTCATGTCGAGATTTCTTGCATCCGAATCAGTTTTGATTCTGTCCAGGTTTTTTTTAAGTTAACCTTGGCGTGCGATGCCGGTGGTTCTGCGCCCCAAGGATTTTCAGGACATCGGCGTTTTTATTGTGATGTGTGTAGTCAATGCTTTAAACTTTGATACGTTCTTGATTAAGAATGCTTAATATGCAGTTTTGAGGTACTCGTGAACAAGAGCTTGGAGACGAAGCGTTGGGAATGGGATTGGATTTCATGATGGTCTCTCTGTCGAATGCATACGCCATTAGGTCTTCTTTTTCTTTACCCAACCGAATTTGTCTCTGCCGTTAACAATGAGCTGGTGACCGTCTGTATTTGTCATACATAAAACCACGTGATGTAGCCCCACCATTCGCATTCGCATGATGTCATTGAGGAGACAGACAAATTAACAACAATCGTGTGGAGATTGAACATGCGTCTTGTTTACGACAGGCAGCAATAAATTAGACCTACAACCGGAAATAATTTGACATGGCCCTGATACCATGATACCATGTTGATGTACGATAAAACCTGAAAGTCCGAGATATTGAATTGAAAAAATAAATCCGACGCTCCTAAGACCGTTTCAGTCACATCAACAAGCAATACAAAACAGTCACTTGCATCAAACACCAGAAGAGTAAGAAGAGTCTCGTGAACGAGTCGCACAGGTGATTCCAAGGATCAAAGACGCCATGGCTACATTCTATTCAACCATGAGATGACAAGCATGTTCAAGTATTTTGTTTAACCTTGAAACGATGAGAACACGACAAACCTGCGTGATCAATAGTTAACAAATAAGTATCAATCAATTGAACGCAACAGCCGTTAGTTTACCAACACTTGGCAAAGTTTCAATTAATCCGAGTTAGCTTGCCGCATCAAACGTACGACGCCATTCATGAAGATACACCTCGGTAAAATCCAATCGATGTGAAAATGACCTCAGACAAAGATAATGCGAATACTATATAGAGCGGCGCTCTAATCGAACGCGTGATACCATTTCTATCAGGAAAAGTACCCAGAAAAGTTCTAAATTTACCAATTTAGTCATAAACTTTTCAACTAGATCAATTTAGTCTTAAACATTTTCACATCTGTACAAATTCAGTTCATCCGATCAATTTAAGCTGAAAACCATTGACGTGGACATTGGCCTTCCTACGTTGCATGGCTAGTGCTGGCATAGATATTTTTTAAATAATATTTTCAACACTTTTTATAATTTTTTTGTTTTTCGTATCTTACCGTATCTTTTATTATCATTTTTTTTCCTTTTTTCTTTCTTGTTTTTTACTTCATTTTGGCCAATGAGGGCCAGCAAGTCCTTGCCGACCGTGGTCAATGTGGCCCTCGCCCTTTGTAGGCGATGTGGCCCTTGCCCGTTGTTGGCGAGGCCACGTTGGCCTTGCCCGGGTCATCGTGGCCTCGCTCGTGGCCACCGAGGCCTCGAAGGCCATGGGTGAGGGCCTTCGAGGCCTTGCCACCTCTAGGCGGAAATGAAGGAAAAAAAAAAGAAATAAAAAAGAAAATAATAATAAAGAAAAGAACAAAAAATTATTAAAATATTATTTTAGGATGTTTATGTGAGCGCCGATCATGTCATGTAGAACGGCCGGCGTCTATGTTAGCAATTTCTAACCTAAATTGACCGGATGGACTGAATTGATATCAATGTGAAAATATTTAAGACTAAAATGGTCCAATTGAAAAGCTTAGCACCGAATTGATATAATGCAAGAGGTTTAAGACTTTTTGGGACACTTTTCCCCATTTCTATCGTCAAGGGGAATTCGATCGATAAAAGCTTAGATACGAAACATCGATTTTCTATCGGGTGATATCATCTAAATCTTACCCACGTGGTAGGTCCGAGTCACCACCAGCTCTTGCCATGTTGGGGAGGTATATAATTAGGCAATAACCCAAGTTATATATAACACAAAAAAAAAGATTGAATTATTGAAGATGGTTACGGGAATGCGGCCGCCAAAAGCGGCAAGGGACGAGGCAAAATCTTCGAGATTTGCGTGTTGAGGTAACTTACAAAAGATGAAGAGATGCTTCGTTTGGACTAGAATGGGTAGCTAGGTTGTCCTACCCGACAACGACGGTTCCACTGGTGAATGTTCTCGGTGTACACGGCTGAACAAAAGAATGTCAGACCGTTAAAAACAGTTGTAATAAAATATGTAATGGATGACTCGCTTTGATTGACACCAAAAATTGGAGAAATCTTTTGGGCACTCGTGCAAATTTCATGCCCGTTTACTCAACTAATCACGAGCGCTTTAAGTATTCTTCATGGGTCTTTTTTTTTTTTTGCCTCAGAAAAAACTTCGAATGGGATCGGGACCTACTCAATCACCAGCGGAATGGAAGGTTTGATGCGGGAAGAAGCACCGATCGTCTACCGGCGAGCCTGTCACAGCAACATCACTAGGTGTGTGTGGGGAAACCGAGGATCGGCGATACCGCTAAGCTTAGGCCCGTCCTTCAATGCTAGATTGAAGAATCAAACTCGGGGAAAATTGTCCAGAAAGTCTATACCTATTGCACTTTTGCCAATTAGTCCTAAACTTTTCGATTTGCCAATTGAGTCCCAAATTTTTTTATGTTTTGCTAATTAAATCAATCCTGTCAATTTGTGCAGGAAATCACCGACGTGAACGCTGGTAGTGCCACGTGGGATGGCCAGCGCAGACGTGGACAATATTTATTAATATTTTAATATTTTCTCGAATTTTAATTATTTTTTATTAATTTATTTTCTTTCTTTCTTTTCCTTTTTTTCTATCAAGTCTAGCGAGGGTTGTTGGCTGACAATAGGCGAGGTTGGCTGGCCCTTGTTTGTACCCGGCGATGATCGGCCGGTGACCCTCCCCGGACTTGGAAGAAGAAAAAGGAAAAGAAAGAAAGAAAGAAAGAAAGAAAAGAAAAGAAAAGAAAATTAATAAAAAATATTCAAAAAAGTATTAAAATATTATTTAAAATTGTTCATGTGAGCGCCGATTGGCCGAGCCACGTAGAACGGCCGACGTCCACGTCAGCGATTCCTAACTAAAATCAGCCGAATGGACTCAATTGACAAAACATGAAAATATTTACGACTCGATTGGCAAAAATAACGAAAGGTTTAAAATCAAATTGGCAAAACCGTAATAGATTCGTGACTTTTTAGATAATTTTTCCATTGAATCCGTGACTCTTTGGCTTGCAAGCCGAGTCTTGGACTTCTCGACCAGTTGGCCGTGGCCCCACGAAAAGAATCGAGAAAAAACACGAGCCCTTAAATTTTTTGTTCTTCCACAAACTACGATCGAATCACGTGGTTCCGTCTCCTGAACACGTTACTGAAAACTCGGACGTCGCAATGTTTGACAACCGACGCTGTCGTGAGTTGCATCCTCTGATTTTCCAGGTCCAGAAAACGACTCGAGCACGAGACTTTGGCTTCGTGCGAGTCTAGATACGCCGCACTTGGAGCTGGAGGATCGTCGGGTCGTGCTCATGCACGCGCACGGATCATCCCAAGACCTCCGGTTCAATTCTTCCTGTTATGCCCGTGAAACTTTGACATCCTGCAGTCGCGTCGTCTGTCGTTTCCGATTGAACGGACGGCATAATTGACTGTCGCATTGGCGAGGCCGTGTGAACGTCTCGCGAAAACGACCGGCGTTTCGAACGTCCCCGCGAGATTTTACGGGGCGAATACTCTTTGCGTATCCCGACCTCGACTTCGT
Source organism: Syzygium jambos (assembly GCA_031216235.1). Classification (NCBI taxonomy): domain Eukaryota; kingdom Viridiplantae; phylum Streptophyta; class Magnoliopsida; order Myrtales; family Myrtaceae; genus Syzygium; species Syzygium jambos. Next base: position 20,419,475 of record CM062228.1, read on the forward strand.
TTCGCCCGAAAGAACGAAGACGAAAAGGGAAAAAAATCCCCGTTCAAAGGCAAAGGGTACTGAGCGTTCTCGGCGTTCATGCTCCGAATAGTAGCGATCGATTTTTACGGAAAATTTAGATGCATCTATTGAACGTTTCCATAACGTGACCGACCGACCGCTCCAAAGGACCCAAATTATCAGGCGGCGGAGGGGATCATACGACAAGTACTTTTCGAAATTGGTAGCGTGGTCTCTTGTACGACTTAATTTTGATAAGAGCACATGTGGATGGTTGACTTTGCCGGGTCCTGGGACTCTCAAGAAGATCTGCAAGCTTGTCTCGTTCCTCCAATTTTTCAAAATGATTGTGCTAGAAATTGAGCACACCATCGGTTGGTTGGTTCTCGTGCTCGTGATTTTCTCTTTGAATTGGTTGCTTTTGGGCATGCCGATGATCGAAATCCTGTATGACTCGTACTTCTTTCCTTATTTTTTTGGAAAATTGTCCAAAAAACTCGTCATATTAGTCGATTTAGTCACGAATTTTCACTTCCGGCCAATTTTAATCGGAGATCACTGACGTGACATTCTAGTCGGTGCCGACCGTCCTACGTGGCATGACCGGCGCTAACGTGGATGACTATTGCAAACTTTAAAAATTTTCCCGAATTTTTTTCTTTCCTTTCCTTCCCCTTTCTTTTTCTTTATTCCTTATATCCATCTAGCGGTTGCCAGGGCCTCCGCGATGGCCGGCAACTGCCGGCCCCAGATCTTGGCGACTGGCGAGGGCGCGCGAGTCACGAGAGCGCCCGATCTGGATCTTCTAGATTACGTAACGGCTCTGTCATTGACTTGCAAAATTCACCTCGTCCCACCGTCGAGAAAGAAAGGGGCTCGATGAATCAGCCTTGCCGAACCGCTTGTCGTGCTTGGGATTTCTTAATTTTAGTAAAGCAGGGTCTTTCTCGCATCTTCTTCGTTCTCGTGGAAAATCCAAGAACGATCGAGCATAGGAGCGACGTCGCGAGCACGACCGTCTCGACTTGGACACGCGCATCGCAGAGTCAAGCGGTGGAAATTGAAAAAGCACGAACGACCCTAATCTTCCTTCCATGGATCTCACTGTCGGACAGCCAATTAAGGTTGGACTTTCGTTCTGTCGCCGGAGACGGGGCAATGTCGCACGGGGAATCCGCGGAGTCCGGGCCCGGACGGGGGCCAAAATTTCCCCCTTGGAAATCGGCTTTTTTGGTGGAGGGCACGGGACGGCGATACGTAATTCCTGTGAAAACTCAAAACGATTCTATATTTTTTTGCTATAATTGTCGAATGCTATCCAAGCCCCAGCCCTTCTCGTACGCAAACCCATCGATCGCAGGAATCGTCAACTCCAAAGACTCCTCGAACGTGCTAGTCAGGCGCACGTTACCACCCGTTCACTATTGATATGCATTCCCATTAATCGATTAGGCGTTCGCTTCTCTTTCGAATAATTTCGATTTTCCTCTCTCTTCCTCGCACGGTGCGTCGTGAATGCGAGATTTATGTTTGCGTCGGAATAGGAATCGCATTCCAGAGACAATTTCTTAGCATTTCTTAGCCGAGAAGACGGCGGAACACGGCTTCGATTTTCCCGGGAGACTTTATTGGGCGACGGGCTATTTTTACCTCGTTTTGGTAATTTTGGTCCTCGACTGACTAATTGCTTGAACTGACCGAAAGATGTACAAGATCATTAGACCCTAAAGTCGTCTGATTTAGGAAGAGTCAAATTTTCGTTGCTCATTGCCTGCTCAATTTGAGTAGTGCATTAGCGCTTGGGTTTGAAAATTCGAATCCTAGCTGCAGGGCCACGCTTCTGTTTTCGGGTATTTGGAGGATCCGCTGGTCAATTTTAAGCCCGGTCCACGTTTGAGTTAAAGGCATTTCGGGTCGAACCGTGATGAGGCCCAACGAGAGCGAGTTTTTCTCATGCCCGTTTTTAGATTTCTTAGATCAAAGCCCAAAATTAATCGCACCATTAAACCCATCCTTGTTTAGTCCTAGGGCTCGTGCGGAGATTTGCTGACCTATTTAGCACGTGCCCAGTACTCGGTACCACGGCGCGTAACGCACGCTTGGCGGTTCCGGAACCATCAACGATGGAAGAACCCGCCCATCCGTTTACGACTCCTTGGAAATGGTATCTCTTTCCCGTGTTTTAAGTACTTTATAGAATACCCAATAACGTATTGGGTGTTTCTTTAATGGCTTCAGTACCTATAGGATTATTACCAATACCCGCCGGACCTAACTTTTTATGGATACGGATCCATCTAGTTTTTTTTTTTTTTTTCATTCTTGCTCGAGCCGGACAATGGAGAACAGTCATGCCTGGTTCCTTCGAGGATAGATCTATGGGAATTCACCTACCCAATAACTAGCAACCAATGATGCCGACATAGGACTTTTCTCCATCTGCAATATTCCTAAAATAACACTCTCTTCCTTCTTCTTTTTTAAAATTTTAGGTAATAATGCGTGGAAGTTGAACTGCAAGCGAAAAAACCACCTCGCCAAAAGTTTTAGAGTTTGCTACCTCAATCTTTAGCATACATGTAAGGGAACTGTTAGACCAGAATTGCGGCCATAAAAGTTCCTCTTTCTTTCTTTTTTTTTTTTTCCAATTCGATAGTCATGTTAAGATATCTACGCTCGATCTCGACTTCAAACACGAACCGAGCCTTCTCTATTGTTGTTTTTAGCGCATCTACCGCATATCGCGTAACTGGGCAAGGTTTTTCATCGCATCACCGCATTGGAGCAGCCGGATTCAAATTTTAGCTTGTGCATGCTCTTAAATTAACTGTCTCGGACACGTGAGTTGCTAGGAAGCTATTGAATTAGCTATACATTGGCTTTGTCTTGACTTCTCACCTACCGTGAGACTTTTTAACCATGCGTTGACTTTACAATGCTCAACAAAACAGAGGAGACCTCACAACACTGTTTTGAGGAGCCTTGACAATCACAATCTCCACTTTTCTAAGAACTGCCTAAGTTTTTACTTTTCTTTTGTGTCCTTTCTGAATAAGCGATCGAGTAATGTTCAGATTTGGTTTTTCCCACCTCGACCGATCTGCTTCCTCAGACAATCTCATGACTCGCGCAAGTGGACATATGATATTAATGAGTCGCCAGCCTCATTAATAATCATAAGACTTTTTCGAGATTGGCTTTTCATCGTCACGATTAAAAATCTATTGAGCTCCCACTCTCGACTGCCATATCGTCCCGATTCTCACGCTTGATCACCTTAAAATGCTCGGTTCAAGCTAATTTCGCAAATTTTAGATTCGGGTCACAAGAACATACGATTTGGATCTTCTAGATTACGTGGCAACTCTGTCATTCACTTGCGGATCAGAGTTCACCTCGTCCCGCCTTCGAGAAAGAAGGGCTCGCTCTGAATGATGATGAACCAGCTTGCTGAATTGCTCACCGTGCTTGGAATTTCTAAATTTAGCAGCAGGGTCTTTCTTGCATCTTTTTCGTTCTTGCAGGAAATCGAAGAACGATCGAGCATCGAAACGATGTGCGAACACAATTGTCTTGACTTTGACACGCATTGCAGAGTCAAATGGTGGAAATTGAAAACATGAAGGACCAAATCTTCCTTCGATGAATCTCATTGTCGGAGAGTCAATGGGATTCACATTTTAGCTTGTGCATGTTCTTGAATAACTACTATCTTGTACCCATGAGTTGCTAAGGCTGCGAATAAAAACCATTCTGTTTCTCTATTTCTGTTCCAGAAATAGGTTTGGAATAGAAATCTGTTTGGTAACGAAATTCCAATTTCTATTTCTGGAACAAATTATTGTTCCAAGAATAGTTTGGAATAGAAATCAGAAATTAAAATTTTTTGCTTCTTCATTTCTGGAACAAAAATGAGAAACAAATTTTTTTTTGTTTTTGTCACCACTTTCCCTTGTTATTAGCCGGTCGCTCACCCACTGCTCATCGTCGGCCGCCGGCCGGCGGCACCACCCGCTGACCGCCGCCACTCGCCGCCACCGGCCACCGTCTCCTGCCGTCGTTGTCGGCCGCCGCCGCCGCTTGTCGCCGCCTACCCTTCTCCCCCTACTGGCGGCCTACAGCCGCCACCAACCACCAACCACCGTCTCCCGCCGACACCCGCCTCCCACCCTCGGGCCTCCCTCCTCCCGCCACCGTCGCCCACCTCCCACTACTAGCCGTCGTCTATTGGCCACCATCTCCTATCACCGGCCGCCCTCCTCCCACCGCCACCTGCCTCCCATCGCCAGCTGTCGTCCACCGGCCGCCGGACGCCGTCCACCAGCCACGATCTCTTGCCGACCACCGTCCACTGGTCATCGTTTCTTGCCACCGGTCGCCCTCTTTTGGCCGCCACCTACCTCCCACCGCTGGCCACCGTAGGCCGCCGCTCGCGTCTATCGGCCACCATCTCCCATCGTCGGCCACCGTCCTCTCGTCGCCGCCCACCTCCCACCGCTGGCCATAGTCTCTGTCACATCCCTATTTTTTGGCTTAGGAAGCCGCAGGTAAATGATAATATCCTCAATTTCAGTCCCTGGAAAATGGCTATGGTTTAAGTTTGGTGATTTTCCAATCGGAACTAAATATTTTACTCTTGTTTTTGGAAAACCCAATTTCGGATCCTTTGTACCCCTTTATTTTGTTATTTTTGGGAGACTTTTGTGATTCGAATTTCTAAACATTTTCTTCTTGAAAGTTGTTCCAAACATCTTGACGTTTTACATACTTTAATTTCAGAATTTTTGGAGTTGATATGAGTAGTACGATGGCCTAATTTTCGGACCGTGTGAAACTGCTCAGAATGGGTATTTCGGTGATGTTCACACCGTCTTTATTTTCTACAAGCTTTTCTGGGCTGATTTTGGAAAAGATTCCTTCACGAAAGTTGTGGAGAACTTCCTTTTCTATAACGTGTATAAATTTGGGAATTTTCCAAGATGATTTGGATTCTGGACAGAGCTTATTTTGAGAAACAAAAATGCTGTTTCAGTAAACTGTTTTTAGTCTATCTTTGAGCTACTAAAAATAGTGTTTATCGAGAGAATTAGATTTCGTGTTCTTCATGAAAAATGTTTGTTAAGGCCTTGTTTATGACATATCCGAATTTGAGAATTTTCGGAGTTCATTTACTATGATTTCAAGTCCAATTTTGTGAACAGTGCAAAACTGCCCGGTTTTATCAGATTTCAAAGATTCAGCATTTTCTACATGAAAAACGTTAGAATCTCGACTTGATGTCTTTTAGTGATATTTGAGGACATATCCACGCCAAATCTCGGGTTGGATGGAATTATTATGCATTTTTATCTCGGAAAATCTTCAAAAAATCTTGTGATTAAGTATGGCATGGGTTGTGATTTTTGTGCCAATTGGTATATTTCGTATGACCCGATTGGCCCGAGTCATTTGCATAAGAATTCAGTAAATCCAGAAGGTTCTAGGGAGTCCACGGTTCGGGAAATTTGTAGAGGAATCTAGAGGATAAGGCATTGACCGAGTCAAAGCTTATCCTCCAAGCTTTATTAATTGGCCATTATTATTCTTGACTTTGGAGGCCACCCTCATAATGGCTTGTATTGATTGCTTGGACTTTAGGGCCCCTCTATGATGACATGCATTAATGAACGAAGACTTTAGAGACACCACCATCATGACTTTTTGGATGACACGTGCGCTTACCTCACACTCCCACGTGACACGTGCGCTTACCTCATCCAAACTTTGGCCCCAAGTTTTGCCTCTCTATAAATAGAAACAAGGCCATTCGGCCAAAGGGAAAGAGAAGCCGAGAAAGAGAGAGAGAGAGACAGAGAGAGAGAGAGGGAGAGCCTCATGTGAAATCCCCCCCTTCTCCTCTCTCACGCCAACATCCTCTTCTTCCTTCTGTTTCTAGTTTTACTTCACGTTTTGACTTGGAAAGGGAGAAAAAGAAAAAGAGAAAAAGCTCATCGGCTAGCTCGTGTCTCTCTTGTGATTTGATCGAGTGAGGAATCCACGTCCAAGGCCATGTGTTCGTGTTTAAGCCCAAGAACCGTCAAGAATCGCCCGAGAGTCGCCGAGACTCGCGTGTCCTTCACACGCTTCGTTTTCTCTAGTTCTTGTTTAATTGTTGTGTCCATAGGATGGTCGAACGGACAACGGCGACAGGGGGAGTTTGAGCCATGTTGGAGTTCGGGAAAAGTTAGGAGCTGTGAATTCGAAGTAATGGGCTTAGGACACTCAAGCCATTTGATATTGTTGTGTAAATGGCTAAAATCGGCTAAGTTGGCTTGTAAATATGTTTGCGTGTCCTATAAATATAAGGTTTGCTCATGATGCTATTTGTCTTAATCCCGCTATTGTTTTTAATGTGATTTGTCCCGAAATTATGCTTCCGCTTGTGTGTAAAGAAAGATAACAATGAACGGGACGTCACGTGAATGACCTCGAGGTGCGGGTGTCACAGTCTCCTACCGCCACCTGCCCTCCTCCCGCCACCATCCACCGCTCGCCGATCACTCGAGAAGAAGAAATTTTGTGCCATTATCGAATAAATTTTTGTTTCTAGAACAGAAATTTTGTGTCGTTATCAAATGTGTTTTTTTGCTAAGAAACTCCTCCAGAAACAAAAATAAGAAAATCAATTTCTTGCTAGAAATTGATTTCTAAAATAAAATTATTACCATTCGCAGCCTAAGAAGCTAATTTGAATTCGTTATACATTGACTTTGTATTGACTTCTCACCAACCACGAAACTTTTTAGCTATGCATCGACTTCTCGATAATAAACATACAAAGGAGACCTCAACAATGCTTGGAGGAGTCTTGACAATCACAATCTCCACTTACCTAAGAAAGGCCTAAATTTTTACTTTTTTTTTCAAAATAAATATATTAGAAGTTCTAAACTTATTATGAAAATATAATTAAATCCTAAAATATTTAAAAGTTACAATTAAGTTCTAAAACTTTTAAAAAGTCCAATTCAGTTCTAAAACTAATCACATTGGTTTAATTATTTAATTGCATATTTTGAAAATTTTAGAACTAATTTTTACTTTTGTAATAAATTTTAGAATTTCCAATGTATTTATTCTTTTTTTTCCTTCTGAATATAGCAATCAAGTAGTGTTCGGATCAGGTGTTTTTCGCCTCGATTGGTCTGCTTCCTCCTATGCACATGAATTGACGATGTTAACGACACACAAGCCTCATTATTAATCATACCGACTTTTCGAAATTTGCTTTTCGCCGCCGTCTCAAATAAAACCCATCGAGCTCTCGCTCTCGATTGCCGCATCGCCCCGATTCTCAGGTCCGATCAACTGAAAATGGCTCGGCTCAAGCCAATTTGGCCGGAGTCGCCGCCGGAGTTCATGCCGCCCAAAACGACACCGGCGCGTTGCAATCCCCCCCAACCTTTCACGGTTGAATTCTAGAAAAATCTGTTCGCGAGAGGAGCAAAAGCGCTTCCGCTTTGGACCACCGGAGACGAGGTTCGAACCACGGTTAGAGTCACGCCTAACTAGGGTTTGTCCGTGTTCCTTCATTCCCAATCGCTCCGCGTCCGCCGTCCATCCGTTATAAATATCAAAGCCTCCCTGCCCTCCTCCGTCCTCCTCTCTCTCTCTCTCTCTCTCTCCACCCACCATTGTTGATTCTCTCTCTGCGCTTCTCGTCCGTAGGAAGCGGAGGGTTCGTATTGGCCCGGGGGGGCTCCCGCACGCAGAGGGAGGAGAGAGACGGCACGACCTCGCGTATCACCACATCGCATCTCTCTTTCTCTCTCTGTTTGTCTGTCTATCTCTCTGCGCATCCGGGTATTCGTGCGCCGCCGCCAGGTGCTTTTCTTTGCCCTCTTATTTTTGTGGGTTTGTTTCATGCGTCATTGGGGTCGTCGAGGGATTTCTCGGGTCGGTGCTAAGTTTCGATTTTGCCTGTGCTAGCTGCCGCGGGGAGTATCTGGGTGGGATTGGCTTTTTTGGATCTGGGGTTTTTTCGGAGTGCTCCCGTTGTTTTGGGGCTGCGATTGCCGTTGTGGTTGATGGGTTTGCCTTGGCTTTTTTGGTTCTGAGTTTCTTTCGGAGAACTCGCGTTGTTTTGGGGCTGCGATTGTCGTTGTGGTTGATGGGTTTGCGTTGGCTTTTTTGGTTCTGGGGTTCTTTCGGAGAACTCGCGTTGTTTTGCGGCTGCGATTGTCGTTGTGGCTGATGGGTTTGCCTTGGCTTTTTTGGTTCTGGTGTTCTTTCGGAGAACTCGCGTTGTTTTGGGGCTGCAATTGTCGTTGTGATTGGTGGGTTTGCCTTGGTTTGTGATGGCTGATTCGGTGGCATTAACGCGTCTATGGTTGATGCGCAGCTATTGTGAAGCTTGAGCATTGCATCTGAGGGTTTATGATTGGTTCTTTTCCCCCCTTTCAAATGATTATATGTTACGCACTAATGGTCTAATCCTTTAGAAACAAGCGGTGTTGAATACACCACTCGTTTCTTTTTGATTTTGTTCTTCTCTGGCTTTTCTGCAGCTTAATCTGCTTTGTTTTTGTGGGTATGTGCGTGATTTGTTGTACGAGCCTTCTGTATATGCTCAACGCGTGCGATTCACTATGAAGTCAAAAGATCACTTTCTCATATTGTGCTGTGTTCATGTGGAACTATCTGGCAGCAGTCTGTATTGAAATGGCTGCAACTGCAACCATGACGTCATCTGGTCCTCGCTATGCTCCGGAAGATCCTACTCTTCCCAAGCCCTGGAGAGGGCTTGTTGATGGTAAAACGGGTTATCTTTACTTTTGGAATCCGGAGACTAACGTTACTCAGTATGAGAGGCCTACGGGCACATCGTCTTCGGCTCATATCAGTTCCTCTGTTCAAGTTCGACAGCCATCGCCTGGTCAGCAGCGAGGTTATAATCCTGATAAGGAAGATGATAGATATGGCAGAGGAAACAATGGTGGGTCAAGGGGCATTCAGGTACATATTCCTTTTATGCTTGCTAATTTATCTGGTGCATTGTTTTACTGCTCATTTTTAACAAGAGGCTTAGTTTGCTTTTGGATGATGGTTCTGCTACTACTCGAAAGCCTAATGATCACTCATGCTTGAAATTATGTATACACTGTCTTTTTGGCATGCCAATTAGTAACTTCCCTTGCCTTTTGATTCGCCGTTTATGTAATGTGGATATAGGAATGTTGAACTAGTTTTATTTTGGGTGACAAATAGATCACTCTTGCTGCTATATAGAATGGCCGCTAATGTCTGCACTTTATAAAGATTTTGGTAAGCCATTCTGGTAATTTTTGTGATATGGGCAATAATTCGATTTGGCTTCCATTTAACCGTTGTCCTGCACTGCTTTTAACAAGTAAGTTGGTTGGGAATGAGTTGCTGTAGGTTTTTCTCCGGTAATTTTATCGTTTGATTGCGGCCTTAAATTCAGTTTGAGATCTATTTTGCACAATGATTTGGAATCACTGGCTGATACTTGTCAAATGAAATGTTCATCAGAGTGCAGTTGGTGGGACAGTTAGTTCACAAAATGGTCCAAAGGGGACAGTTGGTCTTGGGCATGCAGCACCTTCTGTGAAAGAACAGGGTCATTTAAGCACTGGAAGTAGTTTATCTGCTGATGCATATCGGCGTCATCACGAAATCACTGTTTCTGTGAGTACTTTGAACTGTGTTTGAACCACACTCATAATCTTTCTTCCAGTGTGCTTGGTCAATTTCTCTTGTCTCTTGTCTGTGCTTTTAATCGTAACGGCTTGACTATCTTTTAGCGTGCTTTCATTATTAATTTCTCTTTATAGTTGCGGTATTAATGATTCTATTACTAATTGGTTTTGTAATGTCATTAGGGAGCTGACGTGCCTCCGCCGTTGGTATCATTTGAAGCTACAGGATTCCCTTCAGAGATTCTCAGGGAAGTAAGTAAATCTCATTTGTGTTCATTTTCTTTGTTCTTTTATTATTGCAAAAATTCTGCCGATTTTAGCGGTTTTATATGGAGATAGTGGATGTGTTGGGAGCATTGTAAACCTAGTTTATCGGGTCGTCAAACTGGTGGAGTCAAAACGTCAAGTTTCAGACTCACGTTAATTCTTCTGCCGTCTCTACTCTTGTCTCAGGTGCGATATTTGCTCCTGGGAGGAGCTAATGTCGTACGCTATGCCGTCCTCTTTTGGGGGCTGGCATTTATTTGGGGCACCTTTAGACGATGGATCAATTATTTGGAAGGGCTTTCCAAGTCACTCATGTTCGTGGCTGGGACTGCCGATGGTGATTATTCAGTCTGCTACTTGGTCCAAACAGAAGAAGTGGTCTCCTCCTGTTCCAGCTTGCATCAGCAAGCACTGGTGGCCGCGTGCAGGGGATGATGCTTCTTCTGGCTTTAGCCAAAATTCTGTTTGGTCCAGAAAGGAAATCACAAAGAAATACTGAAGGCAGTGCCTGTGCTTATGGGGCTGCTGGGTTTTGCCTTTTTCCAGGTACACAGTGCTGGGTTTTCTTCTCCGACACCAATTCAGGCACAGTCATGGCCTATTGCACTCCAAAGTCGAGATATCGTGGCCATTGCTAAAACTGGTTCCGGGAAGACATTGGGATACCTAATACCAGGCTTTATCCATATCAAGCGCTGCCGTAATAATTCTCGTATGGGTCCAACTGTGCTGGTACTGTCACCCACGAGGGAGTTGGCGACGCAGATACAAGACGAAGCTGTCAAGTTTGGTAAATCATCAAGAATTTCCTGTGTGGTGCGTCACATGTCCATCTAACTTATCATTTTTGCTTTATCATCTCATCCTGTGTTTTTGATGACATCATATTATTGGGACTACAAATTAATACGTACGTTACTGAAGTCAGTACTTGTTTACTGATTTTCTCTGTAACCGTGTCAGTAGCTTTGCTTGTTCAGTCAATCTTTTGAGGCGTTGCCACAGGATAATCCATGCATCATGATTTTTCACGCATGCAGTTGCTACTTAGAAGATGAATTTTGAGCAGACTGTGTTACCAGTGTCTTTGAGATGGTTCTTGTATTGGATGTTTGCAGACTGCGTTCCCTGATGTCTGTGCATAATCAGTGTCATATGTATCTTATTTTGGGTGAAAATTGCACATTTGTCATTGTTGATTAAACAATAATGTTATTTGTGATAACTTCCTTTTCATGTTATTTTATGTAGCGGTTGAGTTCAAGATTAACTTAATTTTGTCTGTCAAAATGAGTATATCTAATGTACACTCAAATATTTGTAGAGTTGAATTTTAGTTGCTTATTGATACATTTCCTTTGTTTGCTCCAGTGTCTCTACGGAGGAGCACCAAAAGGTCCCCAGTTGCGGGATATAGACAGAGGAGCTGACATCGTGGTTGCCACTCCTGGACGTTTGAATGATATCCTTGAGATGAAGAGAGTCAGCCTCAGTCAAGTTTCTTACCTTGTGCTGGACGAGGCAGATCGCATGCTGGACATGGGTTTTGAACCTCAAATAAGAAAGATTGTGAGGGAAGTGCCTGCTCGCCGCCAGACTCTCATGTATACTGCTACGTGGCCAAAAGAGGTTCGTAAAATTGCAGCCGATCTACTGGTTAATCCCGTGCAGGTTAACATTGGTAATGTGGATGAGCTTGTTGCAAACAAGTCTATCACACAGGTTAGTATTGTTCTCCTCCTCCTTCCATGACTTGTACTTACATGTTTGAAATGGTTCTTCCCTGGTGGTCGCAGTTGCACTATTTACTAAAATCATTTTCATCAAGATGAAATACATGCTATTTATCATTTGTTATGATTTTGACATACAGCATGTGGAAGTCTTGGCTCCCATGGAGAAGCACAGACGATTGGAGCAGATACTTCGCTCTCAAGAGCCAGGGTCAAAAATAATTATCTTCTGTTCCACTAAGAAAATGTGTGATCAGCTTTCCCGTAACCTCAACCGCCAGTTCGGAGCTGCTGCAATACATGGAGACAAGTCTCAGAGTGAGAGGGATTTCGTGCTGAGTCAGTTTCGGACTGGAAAATCTCCAATCTTGGTAGCAACTGATGTGGCAGCCCGAGGATTAGATATCAAAGATATCAGGTATTTTTTTTTTTGGGTCGGTAAAGAAATCAGGTATATGAAAAGCTACTTTTATGATGTAAGGAAGATTAAAAAATCCAGTTTTGTGATACTTGGCATATTGGAAGCTGTCTGAGTAGAGATGATTGGGAGAATCTGGGTGTATTTAGGGGGTCTTTTCCCTTCAGGAACGTGCTTTGCTGTCTTTCTGTCATTTTATTTGAACATGGCTGTTTGGATTTTTGATCTGTTGACCAATTATACATTCTATCATAATGTGTTTGGACCTGTATCATTTTGGGAGAATCTGGGTGTATTTGGACCCCCTTATTTTATGAATTTTTGCAGTTAAAAGAACCTGTATCATTTTCAGGGTGGTTATCAATTATGACTTCCCTACTGGTGTGGAGGATTATGTTCATCGGATTGGAAGAACTGGAAGGGCAGGAGCTAGTGGATTAGCATATACGTTTTTTGGTGACCAGGATTCGAAATACGCAGCAGAACTCATCAAAGTTCTTGAGGGGGCAAACCAGCGAGTCCCACCGGAAATTCGTAGTATGGCTTCTCGTGGTGGTGGAGGAATGGGAAGGTTTAGACGTTGGGGCTCTGATTCTGGTGGTAGAGATGGAGGCCGAGGTGGACGTGGTGATTCTGGTTATGGTGGAAGAGATGTTGGAAGGGGAGGTTGGTCATTTTCTGCTTCTGCTTCCAGCAGGCCAGACAAGGGTGGCGATCGTGGCTATGGTTCCGAGTCACGTGATAGGTAATGTTGGCAGCAACTTTGTTTGTTGGAAGTTTTTATCTATTTGATAAACTGCATTTGGAAGATCATGATGCTTAAAGAGGTCTTCTCCTATATTGATACAGGTTTGGCAGTGGCCATGATGGATATGAGAGAGCTAGAAGTCGGAGTCCCAAGGGATCGGGTGGCTGGGTTGATCGTGCTAGTAACTGGAGTCGTGACCGCAGCCGTAGCCCTGATAGGTCTGAACACGACAGGGCTCGTTCCCCAGTTCGCAGCTTCCACCAAGCAATGATGGATAGAAGCCAATCTCATCGCCCAAGTGCATCTTCCTTCCACAGTGAGAAAACAAGAGAGAGCTCACGGAGTCCGCGACGTGCAAGGTCTCCTTCGCCCCGTGGGAAGGATAATGAGAGAGGGAATTTTGGGGGATCGCATGGTGATGCTCCATCGAAATGGGATGGAGGTTATGGTGGTGGGTCCCGCTCTTCTTACCTCGGGGAAGAAGAGGAAGGCATGATTCCTGTTTGATGGGGGCAGATAAGTGGGTGCAGCTGAAGATCTCCTCATTCTTTCTGAGGTCGGGCCAGTCCTTTGTTTGCCCTTATTTTTTGTTTGTTTAGTAAGTAATGGAACTAGAAATAGGGGAAGCTCTAAAGAGAAACTTGGTTTCGCTAGAATTACGGGATCTAAGATGCTTGACCCTTGATCTCCTAGAACTGGTTTTCTTTGCCTCTTTGTCTGCAGCGGACGGAATGATTTTTTGTGAATGCTATATTAAAGTACCTTTAGGCGGGATTCTAACGGCAAAGGCTTAACTGGATTATGGCGAATGAAGTACTTCACTGGACATTTTACTAGATGCGATGTTCTGTTAATGCGGTTCTGGAACTGCTGTGGCTTGAGCTGAGGGTCTCTATCAGATGATTGGGTGGGGATATTAAAATGTTTGTGATTGCCGTTTGCTACTTTTTGCTTGAAATCAAAGACTCTAATTCTCAGTGCCATGTTGTATCCGTTATCGAAATTTATTGATGGTTTTGGCTGATGTTCGGTTCAATGGCTGCCGATTGGGTGGAGATGTGAATCTCGATCACCGTCAGTCTGTCACCGTGATAAATGTGGATGTTAAGAGTGTTGAAACGATCGAGGCTGTTTTTAGGAGAAGGGGTACTCTGTCTACGTTGCGGTCTTTTATCTGGTGCTGCATTCATCCCGACCACCAATCCTTATTGAGATACAATGGAGTTACCGAGCGGGTTAGAGGGTCTCTTCATCAGCTTTTCAATCTGTGGCTTATGATAACTACAGCCTCGGGAGAGTTTTCTGGTCCGCGTCCTTTTGAGTCATGACCTTGTGATTTTAGCTGGTGTGGCCCTAGCTGATCTATAAAAAAAAAAAAGCATTGGGAATCCATTTTTTATCTTTTCCGTCTGATTGATCTTTGCTGAGTATTCACATGATTTTTGAACTCGAAATGTTTAATCCGTTACTAAATCTCAAGTGTTTTGGTGTTAGCTTAAATGTCATGGCATCAGGCTTTGCTCCTCACTTTTTTCAACGTGATCTGCAAAGGGATAGGAACTCCTTGCTGAGAAGTTTATTCCGATTTTGGCTCTCTCGAGCACCAAATACGGTACGGTGCATGAGTTTCGATGTTGTACATAAAGTTTTTAGGTGTCGAAACTTTAGAAGGGTACTTGTGCTAATTTAATTTTATACCTTTCAATTACACTAATTGAGTTCTAAAATTTTTGACAATTTATTAATATAGTCAATCCAGCTAATTTTGACAGAAAATCGCTAACATAAACTGTGGTCGTCCTACGTGGCATGACCAGTATTGACGTCAAAGTTTACAATTTTTAAATATTTTTCTCTAAAATTTTAAATGTTTTTTCTTTTTTTATTCATTGTGACCGGCGAGGGCAACCCTCACCCGGGTTGGGCTCTCCTCACCCGGGTTGGGTTCAACCCTCTCGATTTGGCAAGGGTGAGTAGCCGAAGAGGGCTTGTAGGCCCTTGCCTAGTGGCCGGCGAGGTGATTTTCACCTCTCGCAATTAAACAAGAAAAGAACAAAATAAAAAAAAATTCATAAAAAAATATCAAAAAATTTAAAAATTTGTCTAAGTTAGCGCCGATCGTGCCATGTAGTACGGACGACGTCCATGTGAGCACTTTTTGATCAAAATTGGCCGGATAGGCTTCATTGGCAAAATATATAGGACTTAATTGGTATAATTTAAAGATTTAAGATTGAATTGATACAAATGCAATAGGATCATGACTTTTTGCTTTTGGTTCTTTTCCCAACTTTGGAAGAATCATGTGAAACTTCTTTGCAATATCACATTCACATCGTTTGGCCAAGAAAACTTCTGTTTTTCGTTTGACACCGATGCTGGTCTTGAGTCAAAGTAAGCCCTTCGTATTTGTAGACCATTCTTAGCTGAATTTATATCCAGTAATAACATTTGGTCATATATAAAATGATATTAGTAGCCCATAAATTTTGGTCCAAATGTGCTATGGCCCCGTTTGGTTCAGCATTCCAAATGAGCATTTGGCCTCTAAAGTCCCTTGGCCAAATGCAAATGGCGTTTGCCAATTTTTTTTACTTACTTTGGGAAGATGCAATTGCATTTCCAATGTTCCTCAAGGGACCTTTGGCTAATGCTCCTCCGGAGATGCTTTGCGAAGTTGCATTTTCGGAATGCAACTTGCACTGTTCATGAACAGTAGACCGAGGCTCCGGCGACCGGCGACCGCCGCCTGAGGGCTCGCCCGACCCCGGCGACCACCGCCTGGGGTCGCGTGACCCCGGCGACCGCCACCTGGGGTCGCCGGACCTCGGGCGTCGCGCGACCCAGGCCAAGCGTTGCCTGGGTCGCGCGACCCCGGCGATCGCTGCCTGGGGTTGCCGGACCCCGGGGGTCGCCGGCGTCGCGCGACCCAGGCCAAGCGTTGCCTGGGTCGCGCGACCCAGGCGACGCCCGGGGTCCGGCGACCCTAGGCAGCGGTTGCCGGGGTCGCGCGACCCCAGGCGGTGGTCGCCCGAGGGTCGCGCGACCCCGGCGACCGTCGCCTGGGGTCGCCGGACCCCGGGCGTCGCCTGGATCGCGCGACCCAGGCGACACCCGGGGTCTGGCGACCCCAGGCGGCGGTCGCCGGGGTCGCGCGACCCCAGGCGATGGTTGCCGGCGATCAGATCTGGCCGTCGGCGGTTGGCCGGCGACCAGATCTGGCCGGCGACGGTGGCTGGCGCTGTAGCTTCGGTGGAGCTATTTTTTTTTGAAAAAAAAAATTAGCAAAAGTCCTTTTAACTCAAGTTGATTTTAAAAAATACTTACCAAACACCACTTGCATTTCGGAAAACTCCTTTGGTCCAAAGGTATTTGCATTCTCCCAAATGCATTCCCCCAAAGTTGAACCAAACGGAGCCTATGTCCTCCTTGAACATTTAACTTATTCAATGTGGTACTCGAACAATAAAATTAAACGTTCAATGTCGTTTGATCAAACAAATGAGGGGGGAATCATCCGACGTGTCTATTTTATCTTGATCTTTGCGAAAAAGAGTTAAAACATCGATGATACATTAAATTTTGAAGAGGTCCTTCATTTCGGAAAGAAATCCAACATTCAATCCTCTTCTTTGGCTCTTTTCATATTGCAATATTTATTTTCTTCCTCAATGCTAATTAGTCTTAATCACTTTCCCGTTCTGTCATACCTATCCAATAATCCTCCACTTTTTCATTTAGACTTTATTTGCTTCGCTGAAAATGAATAATTTGAAAAATATTTTTTTAAAGTCGATCATTTATATTGCTTACAAAAATGAATGAGGAAAACAAATTGCAATATTTATGTACTTCCTCAATGCTAATTAGTCTTAAACACTTTCTCGTCTTGTCAAACGTATCCAATTACCTCCACTTTCTCATTTAGACTCCATTCGTTTTGCGGAAAATTAATAATTTCAAAAATATTTTCTTAAAATTGATAATTTATATTACTTACAAAAATAAATGAATGAAATAAATTCCAATAATTATCTACTTCCTCAATGCTAATTAGTCTTAATCACTTTCTCGTTCTGTCAAACCTATCCAGTAACCCTTTACTTTCTCATTTAGGCTCATTTTGTTTCGTGAAAAATGAATGATTTGAAATTTTTTTTTCTAAATTTTTTTTATATTATTTACAAAAATGAATGAATGAAATCATCCATGAAAATTCTTACATAATAAATTGTTGTCGATAATAAAAATAATTTTATTTAAAAAAATATTTTCCGAATCATCCATTTTTTGCGAATAAATGGAGCCTTAAATGAAACCGTCAATCCTGTCCTCCATTCTCTATGATCGAGACTTCTTTCAAAATAGACGTTCCACTTTAATATTAATGATCTGACAATGCAACTAAGATCGTGTCTTTTTGTCCCGATCCATCAGTCTGTTTTTGAAATGAACTTGATTAATATGCATTTAAAAGTTGCAAAAAACATAAAAAAATGCACCATTAGCACTTTGCATTAGCACTTTATCCTCTCACTCTCATCCCATTAGCACTTTCTTAGGTATTACACATTTATTCTATAAGGAATTTCGATAATATTCCAAACTGATTTTAGTTAATTTTTTGGACCAACCACTTTGCATATTGATTTTCTTCTTGAACCGCGGCCATTTATGTAGTATGTAATGAAAGCAATTGCTAATGGAGTGATCTTAGAGTTTTGCTACTTTTTTTCTTCTGTTTTGTTTAGTGGGAAATTTTAGAGCTCTTTTGTCTCCCTCCATAAACTACCTATATATTACTCATCTCCCTCCTCTCTCATCACCATTTTTTCGTTTAAGTCGAACTCATTTACATTTTAAAAGTTATCTTTTATCCTCACTTTAATATACATAAAAATTTACATAAAATATTGGCGACGACATCATATTTATTAAATTAATTTGTTTAACTTGCTCCAAATTTTAAAATAAGTTCTCGTCATAACTTTTTAAGCAACATTATATGTTAATATCAAGTCGTCTATGTATTGAAATGCCACCTCCGACGAAACCATCGCCGGCTACCACGTCAAGGGACCACACTGTTCTCCACTTTCCTCTCTCCCAGTTCTAGCTTGGGCCTCTCTCTCTCTCTCTCATTTTGAACGGGGTGGCATCTTTTTATAGGAAACGATATGGTGCAAAGATCCAATTGGTCTAATGGCATTCAATGGTATAAACCAATAAAACTACTCTTAGCTATTGGATCTCGCCTTGCACATCTCGATTCTTTTTAGGTTCGAACACGTCGAGTATTGAATCGAGCCGAGCTTGAGATTTGAATACGCAACTTGAGTTGCTCATGATCAAACAGTTGATTTTAAATTGCAGTGCATTTTTATATTATGAGTCCGAGTTTAGTTCAAATTTCATGCAAATTTTATTGACAAGTTTGGTCAAATTCGACCTAGTTGAAAAGTTATTTAAGTCGAGCTCGAATTTGGAAAATCCTACTCCCAATGGAGCTTAATGGTAGCGACAGGTGTTGAATATTTAAATCGAGCAGAGTCGAGTCGAATCGAGTTGTGAGTATTAAAATGTGTTGACTAAACTTTGTTTTAATTGCACCCATGAATCATAATGCACAAACTATAAGGCTGCGTTTGATCGTCCGGATTTCTAAACAGGATAGGACTAGATAGGATATGATAAGAAATCCTGGGATTTCTTCATATCCTGTCCATTATTTGGTGAACAACGGATTTAAAGCCGGATAGGATAATTTTTATTTTTTGCTATTCACGGGTCTGGAGGAGTTAGTGAAGGAAAAAAAGCCGAGAAATTTTTGAAGTGAAAGCGCACAAGGCGTGAGGATGAAGATGATGGCGAGTGGAGCATAGGGTTTCTGGAAAAATAGGCATTAGAAATCCTATCCGAATCTATCCCACGCCCGGATTCTTTTATCCGGTCTATATTCGGTTCATATCCAACCTTATCCTATCCTGAACTACCACCAAATACAGGATAGTATAAACACATATCCTATCATGAATTTTATTCGGTAGACCAAACGCAACTTAAAAGAACCTGCGCTTTTCTTGCGAGACTCGACGGGGCACTGTTTTTATTTTTTGGTTAAGGAACTCGACGGGGGCACTGTTTCTTGACATAAGATTCAAGAATGGGGAAATTATTAGATACTCCCGTCTCACCACGTCAGAGTTTTACAAGGTCACTCAGTGACCGACACGCGGTGCCGCGTCGGCAGATGGGTCCCACCGGACATATCCGAAATCCAAGATGGCCCGAGGTCTAGGATGGAGCCAAAAATCCAACGTGGAACCTTGTGAATCATGGGAAATCAACGTGGAACCCTACGGTACTTTCTCCGCCCCGCCGCCCCTGGCAACCCCCTACCCTTTTTTCCCTTATTAAAAGGCCCCAACTCACACGCAGAATTCACTACCCCCAGCCCCTTGGCCGCCTCCCCTCCCCAAATTTTATCACCCGTCCCGCAACGTTCCCCGAAGGGTTCGACCTCTGCGCGGCGCCACCGCCGCCGACCCCTCCTCCTCCTCCGTCCATGTAAACCTTGCCGGACAACAGCGACGGTGTAGCGGCGCATTGCCAGGTCGAGTTTAATAGCCTCTTCGACTATGGTCCGGTCGATCAACATCGCCATCACGATCTGGTGACGGTGGACCGCCATATCATGCCTTTGCTCCACTTGAATGACCTTGGAACGCTGAACGAGAGGCTCGGTGAGGAGTTCTCTTGGGGTGGCGTGAGCTCGGACCGCCAATGGGGTCATGAGCGGGACGGTGGTGGTGATGATCGGAGCAAGAGAGAGGTGGTGATAGGTCTGCCGCTGCAGCAGGAGCAAAAGTAGACAACGGGGAAGAAGAACAAAGAGAGCGAGGATGGCAAGGTTGACAAGGAACCTTGATAGTCAAAGGCCAGTAGACTTTAAGGAAGGCAGGTTAAGACTTGATAAACATTCCCCTCTTATTCTTCATATGTTTTTTTCCTTCTTTTTCTTGTTTTGAATGTTTCTCTTTTGTTATATGTCGTTAGGGGGTTTTGGTGTTTTTTTTTTCAAAATTTGGGGTAACATGTGACGAAGGAATTGTTTATTTTTTTCTTTTGATTTTTGTGCAGGCTCTTGGCGATATTCGTTGAGATTCAAGTAACGAAAAAATGATCTCTGATTGCTCAAAAAAGCTAAAGGAAGAGTTAGAAAACAATGTAGAGAGAGACGACAACTCGAGTCGAATCGAGTTGTGAGTATTAAAATGCGTTGACTAAACTTTGTTTTAATTGCACCCATGAATCATAATGCACAAACTATAAGGCTGCGTTTGGTCGTCCGGATTTCTAAACAGGATAGGACTAGATAGGATATGATAAGAAATCCTGGGATTTCTTCATATCCTGTCCATTATTTGGTGGACAACGGATTTAAAGCCGGATAGGATAATTTTTATTTTTTGCTATTCACGGGTCTGGAGGAGTTAGTGAAGGAAAAAAAGCCGAGAAATTTTTGAAGTGAAAGCGCACAAGGCGTGAGGATGAAGATGATGGCGAGTGGAGCATAGGGTTTCTGGAAAAATAGGCATTAGAAATCCTATCCGAATCTATCCCACGCCCGGATTCTTTTATCCGGTCTATATTCGGTCCATATCCAACCTTATCCTATCCTGAACTACCACCAAATACAGGATAGTATAAAACATATCCTATCATGAATTTTATTCGGTAGACCAAACGCAACTTAAAAGAACTTGCGCTTTTCTTGCGAGACTCGACGGGGCACTGTTTTTATTTTTTGGTTAAGGAACTCGACGGGGGCACTGTTTCTAGACATAAGATTCAAGAATGGGGAAATTATTAGATACTCCCGTATCACCACGTCAGAGTTTTACAAGGTCACTCAGTGATCGACACGCGGTGCCGCGTCGGCAGATGGGTCCCACCGGACAAATCCGAAATCCAAGATGGCCCGAGGTTTAGGATGGAGCCCAAAATCCAATCTATAGCTCTCGATCCTGACCGTCGGTTCCTTGTGAATCATGGGAAATCAACGTGGAACCCTACGGTACTTTCTCTGCCCCGCCGCCCCCGGCAACACCCCCACCCTTTTTTCCTTTATTAAAAGGCCCCAACTCACACGCAGAATTCACTACCCCAATCCCCTTGGCTGTCTCCTCTTGGCCGCCTCCCCTCCCCAAATTTTATCACACGTCCCGCAACGTTCCGCGAAGGGTTCAACCTCTGCGCGACGCCACCGCTGCCGACCCCTCCTCCTCCTCCGTCCATGTAAACCTTGCCGGACAACAGCGACGGTGTAGCGGCGCATTGCCAGGTTGAGTTCAATAGCCTCTTCGACTATGGTCCGGTCGATCAACATCGCCATCACGATCTGGTGACGGTGGACCGCCATATCATGCCCTTGCTCCACTTGAATGACCTTGGAACGCTGAACGAGAGGCTCGGTGAGGAGTTCTCGTGGGGTGGCGTGAGCTCGGACCGCCAATGGGGTCATGAGCGGGACGGTGGTGGTGATGATTGGAGCAAGAGAGAGGTGGTGATAGGTCTGCCGCTGCAGCAGGAGCAGAAGTAGACAACGGGGAAGAAGAACAAAGAGAGCGAGGATGGCAAGGTTGACAAGGAACCTTGATAGTCAAAGGTCGGTAGACTTTAAGGAAGGCAGGTTAAGACTTGATAAACATTCCCCTCTTATTCTTCATATGTTTTTTTCCTTCTTTTTCTTGTTTTGAATGTTTCTCTTTTGTTATCTGTCGTTAGGGGGTTTTGGTGTTTTTTTTTTCAAAATTTGGGGTAACATGTGACGAAGGAATTGTTTATTTTTTTCTTTTGATTTTTGTGCAAGCTCTTGGCGATATTCGTTGAGATTGAAGTAATGAAAAAATGATCTCTGATTGCTCAAAAAAGCTAAAGGAAGAGTTAGAAAACAATGTAGAGAGAGATGACAACTTGAGTCGAATCGAGTTGTGAGTATTAAAATGCGTTGACTAAACTTTGTTTTAATTGCACCCATGAATCATAATGCACAAACTATGAGGCTGCGTTTGATCGTCCGGATTTCTAAACATGATAGAACTGGATAGGATATGATAAGAAATCCTGGGATTTCTTCATATCCTGTCCATTGTTTGGTGGACGACGTATTTAAAGCCGGATAGGATAATTTTTATTTTTTTCTATTCACGGGTCTGGAGGAGTTAGTGAAGGGAAAAAAGCCGAGAAATTTTTGTAGTGAAAGCGCACAAGGTGTGAGGATGAAGATGACGGCGAGTGGAGCATAGGGTTTCTGGAAAAATAGGCATTAGAAATCCTATCCGAATCTATCCCACGCTCGGATTCTTTTATCCGGTCTATATTCGGTCCATATCCAACCTTATCCTATCCTGAACTACCACCAAATACAGGATAGTATAAAACATATCCTATCATGAATTTTGTCTGGTAGACCAAACGCAACTTAAAAGAACCTGCGCTTTTCTTGCGAGACTCGACGGGGCACTGTTTTTATTTTTTGGTTAAGGAACTCGACGGGGGCACTGTTTCTTGACATAAGATTCAAGAATGGGGAAATTATTAGATACTCCCGTCTCACCACGTTAGAGTTTTACAAGGTCACTCAGTGATCGACGCGCGGTGCCGCGTCGGCAGATGGGTCCCACCGGACAGATCCCAAATCCAAGATGGCCCGAGATCTAGGATGGAGCCCAAAATCCAATCTATAGCTCTCGATGCGGACCGTCGGTTCCTTGTGAATCATGGGAAATCAACGTGGAACCCTACGGTACTTTCTCCGCCCCGCCGCCCCCGGCAACCGCCCCACCCTTTTTTCCCTTATTAAAAGGCCCCAACTCACATGCAGAATTCACTACCCCCAGCTCCTTGGCCGCCTCCCCCTCCCAAATTTTATCACCCGTCCCGCAACGTTCCCCGAAGGGTTCGACCTCTGCGCGGCGCCACCGCCGCCGACCCCTCCTCCTCCTCCGTCCATGTAAACCTTGCCGGACAACAGCGACAGTGTAGCGGCGCATTGCCAGGTCGAGTTCAATAGCCTCTTCGACTATGGTCCGGTCGATCAACATCGCCATCACGATCTGGTGACGGTGGACCGCCAGATCATGCCTTTGCTCCACTTGAATGACCTTGGATCGCTGAACGAGAGGCTCGGTGAGGAGTTCTCTTGGGGTGGCGTGAGCTTGGACCGCCAATGGGGTCATGAGCGGGACGGTGGTGGTGATGATCAGAGCAAGAGAGAGGTGCTGATAGGTTTGCCGCTGCAGCAGGAGTAGAAGTAGACAACGGGGAAGAAGAACAAAGATAGCGAGGATGGCAAGGTTGACAAGGAACCTTGATAGTCAAAGGCCCGTGGACTTTAAGGAAGGCAGGTTAAGACTTGATAAACATTCCCCTCTTCTTCTTCATCTGTTTTTTTTGTTCTTTTTCTTGTTTTGAATGTTTCTCTTTTGTTATCTGTCGTTAGGGGGTTTTGGTGTTTTTTTTTTCAAAATTTGGGGTAACATGTGACGAAGGAATTGTTAATTTTTTTCTTTTGATTTTTGTGCAAGCTCTTGGCAATATTCGTTGAGATTCAAGTAATGAAAAAATGATCTCTGATTGCTCAAAAAAGCTAAAGGAAGAGTTAGAAAACAATGTAGAGAGAGATGACAACTCGAGTCGAATCGAGTTGTGAGTATTAAAATGCGTTGACTAAACTTTGTTTTAATTGCACCCATGAATCATAATGCACAAACTATAAGGCTGCGTTTGGTCGTTCGGATTTCTAAACAGGATAGGACTGGATAGGACATGATAAGAAATTCTGAGATTTCTTCATATCCTGTCCATTATTTGGTGGACGACGGATTTAAAGCCGGATAGGATAATTTTTATTTTTTGCTATTCACGGGTCTGGAGGAGTTAGTGAAGGAAAAAAAGCCGAGAAATTTTTGTAGTGAAAGCGCACAAGGCGTGAGGATGAAGATGACGGCGAGTGGAGCATAGGGTTTCCGTAAAAATATGCATTCGAAATCCTATCCGGATCTATTCCGCCTCCGGATTTTTTTATCCGGTCTATATTCGGTCTATATCCAACCTTATCCTATCCTAACCTACCACCAAATATAGGATAGTATAAAACATATCCTATCATGAATTTTATCCGGTAGACCAAACGCAACTTAAAAGAACCTGCGCTTTTCTTGCGAGACTCGACGGGGCACTGTTTTTATTTTTTGGTTAAGGAACTCGACGGGGGCACTGTTTCTTGACATAAGATTCAAGAATGGGGAAATTATTAGATACTCCCGTCTCACCACGTTAGAGTTTTACAAGGTCACTCAGTGATCGACACGCGATGTCGCGTTGGCAGATGGGTCCAACCGGACAAATCCGAAATCCAAGATGGCCCGAGGTCTAGGATTGAGCCCAAAATCCAATCTATAGCTCTCGATCCCGACCGTCGGTTCCTTGTGAATCATGGGAAATCAACGTGGAACCCTACGGTACTTTCTCCGCCCCGCCGCCCCCGGCAACCGCCCCACCCTTTTTTCCCTTATTAAAAGGCCCCAACTCACACGCAGAATTCACTACCCCCAGCCCCTTGGCCGCCTCCCCCTCCCAAATTTTATCACTCGTCCCGCAACGTTCCCCGAAGGGTTCGACCTCTGCGCGGCGCCACCGCCGCCGACCCCTCCTCCTCCTCCGTCCATGTAAACCTTGCCGGACAACAGCGACGGTGTAGCGGCGCATTGCCAGGTCGAGTTTAATAGCCTCTTCGACTATGGTCCGGTCGATCAACATCGCCATCACGATCTGGTGACGGTGGACCGCCAGATCATGCCTTTGCTCCACTTGAATGACCTTGGATCGCTGAACGAGAGGCTCGGTGAGGAGTTCTCTTGGGGTGGCGTGAGCTCGGACCGCCAATGGGGTCATGAGCGGGACGGTGGTGGTGATGATCGGAGCAAGAGAGAGGTGGTGATAGGTCTGCCGCTGCAGCAGGAGCAAAAGTAGACAACGGGGAAGAAGATCAAAGAGAGCGAGGATGGCAAGGTTGACAAGGAACCTTGATAGTCAAAGGCCAGTAGACTTTAAGGAAGGCAGGTTAAGACTTGATAAACATTCCCCTCTTCTTCTTCATCTGTTTTTTTCGTTCTTTTTCTTGTTTTGAATGTTTCTCTTTTGTTATCTGTCGTTAGGGGGTTTTGGTGTTTTTTTTTTCAAAATTTGGGGTAACATGTGACGAAGAAATTGTTTATTTTTTTCTTTTGATTTTTGTGCAAGCTCTTGGCGATATTCGTTGAGATTCATGTAATGAAAAAATAATCTCTGATTGCTCAAAAAAGCTAAAGGAAGAGTTAGAAAACAATGTAGAGAGAGATGACAACTCGAGTCGAATCGAGTTGTGAGTATTAAAATGCGTTGACTAAACTTTGTTTTAATTGCACCCATGAATCATAATGCACAAACTATAAGGCTACGTTTGGTCGTCCGTATTTCTAAACAGGATATGACTGGATAGGATATGATAAGAAATCCTGGGATTTCTTCATATCCTGTCCATTATTTGGTGGACGACGGATTTAAAGCCGGATAGGATAATTTTTATTTTTTGCTATTCACGGCTCTGGAGGAGTTAGTGAAGGAAAAAAAGCCGGGAAATTTTTGTAGTGAAAGCGCACAAGGCGTGAGGATGAAGATGATGGCGAGTGGAGCATAGGGTTTCTGGAAAAATAGGCATTAGAAATCCTATCCGAATCTATCCCACGCTCGGATTCTTTTATCCGGTCTATATTCGGTCCATATCCAACCTTATCCTATCCTGAACTACCACCAAATACAGGATAGTATAAAACATATCCTATCATGAATTTTATTCGGTAGACCAAACGCAACTTAAAAGAACCTGCGCTTTTCTTGCGAGACTCGACGGGGCACTGTTTTTATTTTTTGGTTAAGGAACTCGACGGGGGCACTGTTTCTTGACATAAGATTCAAGAATGGGGAAATTATTAGATACTCCCGTATCACTGCGTCAGAGTTTTACAAGGTCACTCAGTGATCGACACGCGGTGCCTCGTCGGCAGATGGGTCCCACCGGACAGATCCGAAATCCAAGATGGCCCGAGATCTAGGATGGAGCCCAAAATCCAATCTATAGCTCTCGATGCTGACCGTCGGTTCCTTGTGAATCATGGGAAATCAACGTGGAACCTTACGGTACTTTCTCCGCCCCGCCGACCCCGGCAACCCCCCACCCTTTTTTCCCTTATTAAAAGGCCCCAACTCACATGCAGAATTCACTACCCCCAGCTCCTTGGCCGCCTCTGTAGGGTTCATCAACGAAAAACAACGCAGCGGAATATAGAACCCTAGACAGGATCCATGTGTATATTGAAATCGAGAGGGAATTTCGAAACGTACCTTTTGCAGATCGAGGATAAATCGATAATTGATTGTGTTTGGATTAGCGCCCCAGGTGTTGCTCCTCTACCGGTATCCACACACACGAACGAGATTCTCCAAAGATCCACGTGCTAGCGAAAGATCTTGAAATTTCTTTCTTGAACGCCTTTTGATTTTCGATACTCTTTCGAAAGAAAACCCTAGACAGAGAACGATTCTCTATCTATTTATATATCCTCATTATCCAGCGGAATTAAAAGAAGTGGGCCGGGCGATTTGGGCCCACGTTTAATCGTTATCTCATAACGCGCACGACCGCATAGATAATTTAAATAAGAGAATCAATTAAAATCTACTTCTTAAGTAGATCAAGGCGCATAGAAAATATTAAATCCGTTCGCTATTGTGTGCGACCCTGTAGGTTCACTAAACATTAGCAGTGTGCTCAAAACCCTTTTGGCCCACAAGTCATAAGCGGTCTCTAGCAAGACATTATGACTACCTAAGTATAGTGAAGGTCGATTTTTCCGACACAACCTAATCCACAACTAATATTAGAGTATCAACATTGATTGATTCCTAGGGCAGACCACTAACAGCCTCCCCCTCCCAAATTTTATCACCCGTCCCGCAACGTTCCCCGAAGGGTTCGACCTCTGCGCGGCGCCACGCCGCCGACCCCTCCTCCTCCTCCGTCCATGTAAACCTTGCCGGACAACAACGACGGTGTAGCGGCGCATTGCCAGGTCGAGTTTAATAGCCTCTTCGACTATGGTCCGGTCGATCAACATCGCCATCACGATCTGGTGACGGTGGACCGCCAGATCATGCCTTTGCTCCACTTGAATGACCTTGGATCGCTGAACGAGAGGCTCGGTGAGGAGTTCTCTTGGGGTGGCGTGAGCTTGGACCGCCAATGGGGTCATGAGCGGGACGGTGGTGGTGATGATCGGAGCAAGAGAGAGGTGCTGATAGGTTTGCCGCTGCAGCAGGAGTAGAAGTAGACAACGGGGAAGAAGAACAAAGATAGCGAGGATGGCAAGGTTGACAAGGAACCTTGATAGTCAAAGGCCCGTGGCCTTTAAGGAAGGCAGGTTAAGACTTGATAAATATTCCCCTCTTCTTCTTCATCTGTTTTTTTTCGTTCTTTTTCTTGTTTTGAATGTTTCTCTTTTGTTATCTGTCGTTAGGGGTTTTGGTGTTTTTTTTTTCAAAATTTGGGGTAACATGTGACGAAGGAATTGTTTATTTTTTTCTTTTGATTTTTGTGCAAGCTCTTGGCAATATTCGTTGAGATTCATGTAATGAAAAAATAATCTCTGATTGCTCAAAAAAGCTAAAGGAAGAGTTAGAAAATAATGTTGAGAGAGATGACATAATCATTTGAGGCCTGATATCAAAAAGCAAAGCGAAAAAAACCTTAATAGCAGGCTTCTTATGCCACCTCTCCCTGCATGGTTTTCCAACTCTTCCCTCTAGCATTTGAGCATTCTGAGACCACTTTTTCATTCCATGAGTCTCAACCAATATCGTATTCTGAGACCACTTTTTCATTCCATGAGTCTCAACCAATATCGTCAAGAGCCTGCACAAAAATCAAAAGAAAAAAATATACAAATCGTTGGTCGCATATTACCAAAAATTTCAGAAAAAAATAATTCCCAAAATCCTAACTAGGAAATAAAAAGAAAAACATTTAAAACTAGAAGAAAAAAAATACATGAAGAAGGAGAACCAAGAAGAAAGGGAATATTTTTCGAGTCTTAACCTGTCTCCACTGGCCCTTGACGACCAAGGGTTCCTTGTCAATCTTGCCATCCTCTCTCTCTCTCCTTCTTTCCCGTTGTTTTAAGCAGTTTTGAGACTGCTGTGGCTTTTGAGCTGTGGTCTCGATGATTGGATTGGGATATTGAAATGTCTGTGCTTGCCGTTTGCTACTTTTTGTATGAAACCGAAGGCTCTAATTCTCAGTGCTGATGAAACTACATATATCCGTTATTGAAATTTTATTGATGGTTTTGGTTGATGTTCAGTTCAAGGGGTAGAGATGTGAGTCACCATCACTGTCATCGTGATAAATGTGAATGTTAGAGTAGTGCTGTAACGGTTGAGACTGTTTTTAGGGGAAGGGTCATCTACCGCCATTGTGATATCCCAATCATCAATCCTTATTGAGATACAATGGACGCACAGAGCGGGTTAGAGGGTCTTTCTCCATTTTCAAATCTATGGCTTACTATAACTAAAGCCTCAGGAGGGTTATCGTTCGTGGCCTTTTGATGTAGTGAAGCCAGTGGCCCTAGTTGATCTAGGAAAAATGCATTGGGAGTCCTTTATCTTTTCTTTTCCGTCTGAATCGATCTTTGCTGAGTGTCTACATGATTTCTAAACGAGAACATTTAATTCGTTACGAAATATTTAGTGCTTTGGCGTTAACTATGATGTCATGGCATCGGATTATGCTTCTTATTTTTTGCAACATGAACCGCAAAAGGACAGAAACTCTGTTGAGAAGTTTATCCCGATTTTAGCCCTTTGTTGAGCGCCAAATATGCATGGCACTTTGCATGAGTTTCATTGTTGCGGCGTAGAAAGTTTTTGGCTATTGAAACTTAGAAGAATCATGTCAAACTTCTTTGTAGTATTAGAAGTCGCATTGTACGACCAAGAAAAGAACATTTGGTTATATATAAAATGATATTGGTAGCCCATAAATTTCAGTCACAATGTGTCATTCTTAAACTTTTGATTTATTCAATTTGGTGTATGAATTATTATTTGATGTTCCATTTATTCCTTCAATTTGATCAAACGTAAGAGGGAAAGTCATCCCATGTGTCTGTTTTCTCTCTATTTTGCGTAAAAGAGTTAAACATTAACGACACATTTAGCTTTAGAAGAGGTCCCTAATTTCGGAAAGAAATCCAGCATTCAATCCACCTCTTTGGTTCTTTTCGTATTGCAATATTAATGTACTTCCTCAATGCTAATTAGTCTTAAACACTTTCCCTTTCAGTCAAACCTATCCAGTATTCCTCCACTTTCTCATTTAGCCATCATTTGTTTTGTAAAAAATGAATAATTTAGAAACTATTTTCCCAAAATTGATCATTTATATTGCTTACAAAAATGAATGAATGAAACAAATTGCAATATTTAAGTACTTCATCAATGCTAATTAGTCTTAAACACTATCCCGTTCTATTACTTTCTCATTTAGGTTTCGTTTGTCTGGCGGAAAATAAACAATTTGGAAAATAGTTTCCTAAAATTGATAATTTATATTGCTTACAAAAATGAATGAATGAAAAAATTTCATCACCCACGAAAATGCTTAGAGATAAATTGTTGTCGATAATGAAAATAATTTCATTGGCTAATTATTTCAAGTGATACAAATGATCATTTTTTGAAAAATATATTCCTTATAATTCATTTTCTATAAAATAAACGGAGCATTAAACGAAACTCTCAAGCCTCTCCTTTGTTCTCTATGATAAAAGCTTCTTGTAAAATATCCTTTTTGAAATCAATGATCAGACAATGCAAAACTAAGACCATGTCTTTTTATCTTGGTCCATCGGTTTGTCTTTGGAATGAACTTGATTGATATGCATTTGAAAGCTGTAAAAAATGTGAAAAATGCATGAACTATAAAAAATCTCTCCATCTTGCGCTCATCTCATTAGCACTTCTTAGGCATTATATAATGATTCTGTAAGGATTTTTGATTAATTTTTTTGGACTGACTACTTCGCATATTGATTTTTCTGTTGTTTTGCTTAGTTGGAAATTGTAGAGCCCTGTCATCTCCCTCCATAAACCACATATTACTCATCTTCCTTCGGCCACCCCCCCCCAAATCTCCCTTCACCATTTCTTCGTTCGTAACTCATTTATGTGTCAAAAGTTTTCTTTTATCTTCACTTTAACATTTATATAAAATTACATAAAATATTGGCGATGCCATTATGTTTATTTAATTAATCCATTTATGTTGTTCTAAATTCTTAATAGTAAGTCCTCGTCATAACTCTTTATTCAAATAATATATTAATATCAAGTTGTATTTATATTGAAATGTGTTAGTATATTGAAATGCCACCTCCAATGAAACCATCGCCGGCCACTGCGATAAGAGACCAATGTTGCTGCTCTCCACTTTCCTCTCCCCCAGTCCTCGCTTGTGCCTCTCTCTCTCTCTCTCTCTCTCTCTCTCTCTCTCTCTCTCTCTCTCTCTCTCTCTCTCTCTCTCTCTCTCTCTCTCTCTCTCTCTCTCATTTTGGACGGGGTGGCATCTTCTTATGAGAAATGATGTGGTGCATAGATCCAATTGATCTAATCACATTCGAGGGTGTAAACAATCAAACTGCTTGTGAGCTATTCGATCTCGCCTCACACATCTCAATTTTATTCGAGTTCGAATATGTCAGAGTATTGAATTGAGCCGAGCTTGAACTTTGAAAACGCAACTTGAGTAACTCACGAGACCAATTTAATAGTTGCTTTTCAATTGCAATGCTTTTTAGACTGAGTCCGAGTTTAATTCAAATTTCATGCAAATTTAATTGACAAGTTCGGTTAAATTTGACCTTGTGGAAAAGTTATACAAGTTGAGCTCTAGTTTGGAAAATCCTACTCTTGATAAAACTTGATAGTAGCATTAGATTTTGAATATTTTAATCGAGCAGAGTTGAGTCGAGTTGTGATTACTGACGTGCAAATATTAAGTTGTGTCAACTGAACTCTGTTTCCATTGCGCCCATGAATCAAAGCGCACAAACCATATATTAGGGGTGTCAATGGGTCGGGTTAGGTTTTCATGATACCCGACCCTACCCGACCCAAATATTGGACATATGTGTTTGACCAGACCCGAGACAAGATCCGAACAAGATAAAGCTACACGATCGGGCCGAGTCATGTCGGGTTGGGGCGGGGAGGGTTTTGTGTTTCAAACAATGAATTCATAGATAGAGATAGAGAGAGAGACACCATTGTTGCGGATCCCAAATTCATCATCTTCCCAGCAGCAACCCGTGCATCACCGACTTGGCCTCAGCGATTCAACCGCTGCCGTGGCATCGCTGCCTTCTGCGCCCACCATCCTAGCATCGTTGCTGCCGCAGCAAGAGGACTCCGCGTCGTCGACGAGCCCGCCGCATTCCACCTCTCTCTCTCTCTGTCTCTCTTTCTGTTCCAAAGTTGCATCTGCGCTTTGCGCTTTGCACTTTGCACTTTTCTTGCATTTGATTTGATATGATTTGATGGGTGTTCCATCAAATTGAAAACTCAAGTTCGGCGCACTCTCCACTTGGAGCTCGCTCGCTTGCTCGGAGTCCGAGCTCTGCCTCTCTCGAGCTGTCGCTCTTGGAGCTACTACACGCACTTGACTTCTCGGGGGGATCATTGCGGACCCTTTGAAGCGCATCGAAGTCCCGGGCTTACGCCCCTCACGCCAGGTTTCGGATCCTTCGAGGGAGCCATTCTCTTCTCTCTGCATGTTTTTAGCCCAACGGAAGAGTGCGTACCGGTGCAGGAACTCATCCTCTCTGATTACTAGGTAATTTTTGTTTACTTTTCACTTGCAGTTGAAACTTGGAGCGGCATTCCTGTGGAATTCAAGTGCATTAGATTGGTGTTGCATGCGTCGTTAGAATCCATCGGCCATATTTCTGTCCAAAGCCTCTGAAAGCCTTCTTCTTGCCGATGATGTTGCGTTGTGCTGATCAAATGGTCATCGGTTCAGTCTGGGTTTTACCACGTCTCGTTGGTGAGCTTGAGGACGCCACGGCCGTCGATCTCGGCGATGCCGTTGAGGGTGATGTTGCCGGCGGCGGCGGCATGGCGGAACCCGGGGAAGAAGAAGTCGGTGGCAAGGTCCTGGGAGGACGAGGGATCTTAAGGGTTTTGGTTATTGTTTGGGTAGGCTTATTGTTCTTGGGTACCCAAGTCCAATAGATCCAAACAATAACCAATTCTTTTTATTGTTATCTAAACAAATTGAGATCTAACCCGACCCAATAAGAAAATTTCGTGTTCTCGTCAGGTCGGTTTGTATTTCGGTTCGGGTATTGTGTTTGATTTTGACACCCCTACCATATATGAGCGTGCGTTTTTCTCGCAAGACCTTGATGCCGAAACGCGATAGAAAATTTGACTGAACAAGAAAGTTCGAAAGAAGAACAATTCGTCCTCCAAATATGATTATCAAATAAAAAATATTCAAAGTCTGTTTAAAGGAAACTCTAAAACAAGCTTATATAGACCCAAATATAACCCTATTAGGAAACGTAATCATCAAAATGTAAAATTACAAAACTGCCATTTATTAAATTAACTCAAAAAAATACTAAAAAAAAAAATAGAAAAATCCATCTAAACAATCTCGAATCGCAAAAATCCATCGTTAGTCACGGCCAAAGGCCGTGGGTATTGATCAGCACGCCGTTTCTCTTCAGCACACCAAATTTGAGCTCAATCCGACATCGTTGACTTCAAGCTCGCAGGTTCGTCTAGTCGCATAACGGGTCCGCCGGTCCCTTAGGTGCATCATCCTCCCCTGCTAGAGAAAGATTCGTCCTCGAATCTGCTTCGTCTTCATTGTCATCAATTTCTTCATGGTCTTCTTCCTCTTCAGTGTAGTAAAGTGACAAATCTGCTACATTAAAAGTTCTAGAAATATTGTGCTCACCCGGCAACTCAGGTGGTAACTCTTCCGGTACGACATCAGTAAACTCCTCAAGCAAGGGCAAAACTTGGGTAGGAATTTCGGGACTGTCAGAATTCCGTTCCATCACCACAATAGCAAAAAGCTCAGGCGCGTTTACTGCCCCTTCTAGAAATTCTGACTTGGACAGCAGATTATTCTTCACTTCTTTTCTCAAATCTGAAGGACCTAGGGTAATGGGTCGACCATCCTTCTTGAAGGTATAAGTATTTCTGAAACTATCATGCTGTGTCTTTCTATCAAACTGCCACGACCTTCCTAATAAAATATGGCAAGCATCCATTGGGACTACATCACACCACACCTCATCGATGTAATTTTTTCCAATCGAAAATTGCACAAGACACCTTTTGCTCACCTTCACCTCGTTCTCTTTTTTAAACCACGACAACTTATATGGTTGATGATAATCTTCTGTTTTCAACCCCAACTTTTCCACCATAGTCGTGGACACCACATTCTCGCAACTCCCACCATCTATTATCACGCTACATACTTTTCCTCTACTAGTGCACTTAGTATGAAAAATGTTATGTTTAAGCCATGATTCATCATCTGCTACAGCAACATTTAATATTCTTCTAACTACTAGAGACTCACCAGAATCAGCGTAGATAATCCCTTCCTGTTCCACATCCGCATCCTCTTCTTCACCTTCAGATTCATCATAAACTGGACCTTCATCAAAGACTGGATTATCAACAAGCGTCACAATTTGTCGGTTCGGACAATCAGCAGCAAAATGCCCGAATCCCTGACACTTGAAACACCGCTTGGCTGTAGTTCCTCCCCTGCTAGTTCTAGCACTACTCTGCCCCTCGTTGGATGCAGGTTTAGAACTCACATCCTTAACTGTAACCGGTGTTGAATTTACTGCTGATGTTCCCACTTTTTCTTGGGATTCTTTATCTAACCACTTGGAATTGCTGCCTGACCATTTAGAATTACTACTCTTTCTTTTAAACTGCCCCTCCACCTTTAGCGCTAGTCTGCACACATCCTCATATGTCCAATACTGCTGCAATTGGACAACATCAGAGACCTCATATCGCAGCCCTGCTAGATATCGTGCAATCGTCTGCTCGTCTTCCTCCGCCACATCACAAGGCATCCGCAAACGATCAAATTCTTCAGTAAATTCTTCAACTGTTTTATCACCTTGCTTGACGTTATGATACTCAATAAACGCCTCTTGCCTATAATGGGTAGGCAAAAATTTAATCTACTATAACTTTTTCATCTTCTCCCAGCGATCCACCTTCGGCTTCCCCTTTCTAGCGCGTTGCTTTTTCACGTGTTCCCACCAAATCGAAGCATGTTTTCGCAGCCTAATGGCCACTAACTTCACTTTTTGCCCCTCAGTTAGATCTTTAAGATCAAAAATCCGTTCTACCGTATGCAACCAATCAATAAACTCATCAGGATGAGCCTTACCATTAAACTCGGGAATCTCGATCTTCATTCCGAAATTTTGAAAAGAACGCTGATTTCCAGGTTGTACTCCTCGATTCCGCCCCTGGTTCAGAACCCCAAAAGGGTTTACATCTTCTTCTTCATCATCGGATGAATCCTCAGATTCCTCTCCTTCTTCGGATTGAACGCCCAACCTCGCCTCCGCAAGTTGTCGCTCCAAATCCTGGATTCTTTTTCTCTGTTCTTCAATTTCTACGTCTCGCAGATCTCTTAGACGCGGTTGATCGTCTGCTTCAGGAACGCCTCCACGCCCCCGGCCACCACGAGCCCGCCGTCCACGACCGCGATTCTGTTCAGCCATTGATTCAAGCAACCTGTGCTCTGATACCAATTGATGCCGAAACGCGATAGAAAATTTGACTGAACAAGAAAGTTCGAAAGAAGAACAATTCGTCCTCCAAATATGATTATCAAATAAAAAATATTCAAAGTCTGCTTAAAGGAAACCCTAAAACAAGCTTATATAGACCCAAATCTAACCCTATTAGGAAACGTAATCATCAAAACGTAAAATTACAAAACTGCCATTTATTAAATTAACTCAAAAAAATACTTAAAAAAAATAGAAAAATCCATCTAAACAATCTCGAATCGCAAAAATCCATCGTTAGTCACGGCCAAAGGCCGTGAGTATTGATCAGCACGCCGTTTCGCTTCAGCACACCAAATTTGAGCTCAATCCGACATCGTTGACTTCAAGCCCGCAGGTTCGTCTAGTCGCATAACGGGTCCGCCGGTCCCTTAGGTGCATCATGTGACATTCCGGATTTTGGCCCTTTTTGGGGTTTATAAAACGTGTAATTCGTCAGTGTGCTTATAGTAAAATCTCGCCCGGGAACTGATCACTCCCGGTTATTATTTTAAATTAGAGATTTCGTTAGAATCGCATTCGATCGAATTTTGCCGTTATTTAGACCCCAAACTTGGCAGTCGATTTTCGGGAGTTTCAGGACGAAATAAATTGGACGGTGTCAATATTATCGTAGCCAGCATTGAGATTGTCAGAAATAGTGGAAAAGTGGATTTTTGAACTGGGTGCGAATTTGGACTGGTAGACCTCCCTCGTAGTGTGGTTTGGGTTATTTTATTTTGGTCGTCTGCCCTAGAATATTGTTGGGATTTATTGTGGATTATTAGGCCTTTTTCCGATTTTAAATCGGGATCGTTAAATTAATTTTTTTTAGTTTGGATCGTGTCCGTTGGTTCGCGCTTAAAGTTTGAATTTGTACTTTTTCCTCTCTCTTTCTCTCTCTCTCCTCTCACCTTCGTGCGCACGCTTTCCCCTCTCTGACCGCACACATCTCCCCCCATCTGACACACTCTCTCTCCTCTCTCCTCCCTTTTTCCTCTTTGCCTTCGTTTCTTCTTCTTCTTCTTTGGCTTCTCTGGTTCTGCTTCGCCCCGCCCCCGCTCGCCCAACCGACGCCGCGCCACCGCCTTCCGCCTGACTGCCGAGCTCCGCCGGTCGCCCCGACCGCCCCGTCGCCGGCCTGCCCGCGAGGCGCGCACAGCGCGGCAGCGAGCTCGTCGTCGCTGCTCGTCGCGCTCGGAGCCGGCCCAGCCCGCCGGCGCGTCGTCCGGCCGCCGCCTCAACCCCGTCGCCGTTGCCGCCGCCCCTTGCAGCTCCGACCAGCCACCCACCCCCTGCCTCTCCCTTCCTCGGCCTTTCCCCCCTGTCCAGCTGCACCCGAGCCCGAGCCCGAGCCAGCCCCGTCGCCGTCGCTGCTCGCCGGCTCGTCCCGCCGGTCCCGCGCCGTGCTGCTCCGCCGGCCAGCTCGCCGGCCCGTTCGCCGGCCCGTCCACCGCCCCTCAGCCCCCAGCCCCGCCCTCTCCTTCCCCTCTCCCCCTCACCCCCTCGGCCAACCCCTCCCCGTGCCCTGTTCAGCCGCCGGCCGTCGTCGCCGCCGGTCGCCGCCGACCAGCCTCCGCCGGCCAGACCAGCCGCCCAGCCCAGCCCAGCCGGCCAGCTCAGCCGGCCAACCGGCCAGCCAAGCCGTGGCCCGCGTGCGCAAGCCGCGCGCCCGTCGCCGTGCCCGTTGCCCGTCGCCGTGCCCGTGCCCGCGCCCGTAGCCCAGGCGCGTTGCCCATCCGCGCGCCCGATCGCCCCGGGGCACGCCGCGCGTCCGTCGCGCCCGCGCACCAGGCACGCCGACCGGCCATTGCGCCCGCTTTGGCCTGCCAGCGGGCCCGTGTGGCCCACGCCCGTGCCTAGTCTGGACTTCTCACCCGGGCCATTTTGGGCCCGAGCCGACTTTTCCCGGGCCAAAATTTGGTAAGCGACTTCCTAGACCCTACTTAGTCTTTTGGGTATTTCATTGACTAGTCTCGGGTTAGAACGGCTAGGGCGTGCATTAATTTAGTGATATTGTGATTTAATTATGTAATTTGAATTTGATTGGATAGTATGCTTGATTTGGGGAAAATCGTGTGTGACCGACTTGAACGTCGGGTTTGTGGTTGAAGTGGCGATTTGTGGATTGGACCGAATTTGAGCTGTTTGATGCAATTTGGCGTGAATGTGATTGAATTGAATGGCGTGTGCATGCCTGTCGATTTTAAGCCCGGATCGATCAGAGGGCTACGGACTTGGGACGTGTTGACGGCGGTCCGTGTGAAGGCATGAATGGCCGATGTGCCAATTGGATGCGGGCTTGAGACGTGTTGACGGTGGCCCGTTAAAGGTGTGATTGGATCGGAACGTGTTTACGTCGGTCGTTGGAAATTGTTCGAATATCGTGGCTTGGGACGTGTTGACGGCGGCCACTGGAATGGATTGAATGATATGGCTTGGGACGTGTTGACGGCGGCCATGGGAATTGATCGAATTGTGTGGCTTGTGTGCCAGTGAAAATGAACTTGAGGCGCAGTGGCGCGAGTCGTGGGTTAGATATTCGATCACGCATGTGATTTGACTGTGATTGAAATGACTGGTTGAGTGTGACTGAATTGGCTGGTTGAGCGCGTGACTGGATTGGTTGGTTGAGCGTGTGATTGAATTGGCTGGTTGAGCGTGTGGATGTTGATCGAATTGACTGATGGTGCGTGTGGATGATTGGTTGGATGGGTTGGGTGCTTGGTTGGATTGATTGATTTCGAGTGGAAGTGTGTGTGCTGGTGATTGTGATGTGGCGGTGATTTATTCTTGCATTATCATGCTTGAACTAATATGCAGGATTGGCACGTGGTTCGAGGCGAGGTAAGCCTTTCATGTGAAATTGATTGCATTGTCTGGTAGTTCGCATGTTAGACTGGTCTGGGTACGCATTGGCCTAGGTTAGGTTTAGGTTGTTGCTTATTGAGACTTGTTCTCACGGTTATTACATAACCACTTTCAGATCCACGATCGTGATCGATCTGGAGAGGCCGCCAGAGTACCACAGGGATTGAACGATAGATCAAATTACCCTGTATTTTGAGTACCTTTTTGTAGAGAAGATAGGCCTATTAACCACCGCCCTCTTTTGAAAATCGTGGTTGATTTTGGAAGCCGGGCTACCATTTTGTAATATCGAATGCTTTATATGTTGGGTGTTTATTGAATTTCAATGTTCTATCCCTGGGTCATGTTTTTATTGTCTGGGTTGTTTTACATGCTTCCGCTTGCGTAATTCGTTTGGGTCGGCGAAGCGTCCTGGGACGTCACGTTCGAATGATCGACCATGAACGGGATGTCGCGAGCTCGGTGGGGTCCAGGGCGTGACACATCAGACCTGATGAGGGTCTCACTATTCTTTGAAATAAGATTCAAGAATTTAGAAAATTAGGAAGTCCCACCCCACCATTTCAGTGTAGTCTCGGCTCACTTAGTGATCGATACGTGGTGGTGCCACCTCAATGGATGGGTACTAGTGGACATATCCGAAATCCAAAATTGGCCCAGGCTCCATTTTCTCATTTAGGCTTTGTTTGTTTTGTGGAATGAATAATATGGAAAATATTTTTCTAAATTTGACCATTAATATTGCTTACAAAAATGAATGAATAAAAAAATTTTATTAACCAAAAAAATGCTTAGACATAAATTACTGTTGATTATAAAAATAATTTCATTAGTTAATTATTTCAAACGATACAAACGATTTTTTTTAGGAAAATATTTTTCGAATAATTTATTTTCTACAAAACAAATGGAGCATTAAACAGAATTCTCGATCATCTCCATTGTTCTATATGATCAAAACTTCTTGCGAAGTATCCTTTCTGATATCAATGATCGGACAATGCAACTCAGACCATGACTTTTTGTCTTGGTCCATCAGTCTGTCTTTGAAATGAACTTCATTGATATGCATTTGAAAGCTGCAAAAAACATGAAAAATGTATGAATTATCAAAAATCTCTCTCGCGCTCATCTCATTAGCACTTTCTTAGGCTTTATACATTGATTCTATACGGCATTATAAGCGAATCCAGATTTTTGCTGTGGAAGAGATGGTGATAGAGATGGAGGCTGAGGTGGACGTGGCGATTCTAATTATGGGGGAAGAGATGGTGGAAGGGGAGGTTGGAAGCAGGCCAGACAAAGGTGGTGGTCGTGGCTACGGTTCCTAGTCAGGTGAAGGTAATGTTGGCAGCAACTTTGATTGTTGGAAGTTCTTTTCTATTTGATAAACTGCATTTGGAAGATCATGATGCTTAAGAGGCTTTCTCCTATATTGAAACAGGTTTGGCAATGGACATGATGGATATGAGAGAGCTAGAAGTCGCAGTCCCAAGGGATCGGGAGGCTGGTTTGATCATGCTAGTAACCAGAGTCGTGACCGCAGCCATAGCCTGATACATCTGAACATGACAGGGCTCATTCCCCAGTTCACAGCTTACACCAAGCAATGATGAAGAGAAGCCAGTCTCATTGCCCAGGTGCATCTTCCTTCCACAGCGAGCAAACAAGAGAGTTCACGTAGTCTGCAACGTGCAAGGTCTCGTTCGCCCCGTGGGAAGGATAACGAGCGAGGGAATTTTGGGGAATCGACCGGGATGCTCTATCAAAATGGGATGGAGAATATGGTGGTGGTCCCGCTCTTCTTACCTCGGGGAAGAAGAGGAAGGCATGATTCCTGTTTTACGGAGGCAGTTAAGTGGGTGCAGCTGAAGATCCCCTCATTCTTTCTGAGGTCGGGCCAGAGAGGGGAAGCTGTAAAGAGAAACTAGGTTTCTCTAGAATTACATGGTCTAAGATGCTTGACCCATTTCCTAGAACTGGTTTTCTTTGCATCTTTGTCCGCAGTGGACGGAACGATTTTTGTCAATGCTGCATTGACGTACCTGCAGGGGCATTCTAATGCAAAATGCTTAACCGAATTATGGCAAATGAAGTACTTCACCAGAAATTATACTAGGTGCGATGTTCTTTTTAAGCGGTTTTGGAACTGCTGTGGCTTGAGCTGAAGGTCTCCATTCGGTGATTGGGTGGGGGAATATTATATTGTTTGTGATTGCCGTTTGCTATTTTTTTGTATGAAACCGAAAACTCTAATTCTCAGTGCTGCTGAAACCTCCATGCTGTATCGGTTATGAATTTTTATCGCAAGGGATCCTTTGCCTCTCCATTGCTGTCTTTTATCTAGTGCTACATTCATCCCAAACATCAATCCTTACTGAGATAAAATGGAGGCACCAAGTGGGCTAAAGGGTCTTTCTCCGCTTTTCAATCTATGGCTTATGATAACTATAAAAGCGTCTGAAGAGTTATCTCGTTCGCGACCTTTTAATTTAGCGAACATGGCAGCCCTAGCTGATTTAGAATAAAAAAGTATTGAGGGTCCTTCAATTTTTCTTTTCCATATGAATTGATATTTGCCGATTATCCATGCGATATTTGAACCATAACGTTTTATCAGATACGATATATTTAGTGCTTTGGCGTTAGCTATGATGTCATGGCGTCAGGCTTTGCTCCTTTTTTTTTGCAACATGAACCGCAAAAGGACAGGAGCTCTGTTGAGGAGTTTGTTCGGATTTTAGCCCTTTTATCGAACACCAAATATGCCATGGCACTTTGCATGAGTTTCATCGATGCAATGTAAAAAGATTTTGGCCGTTGAAACTTTGAAGAATCATGGTAAACTTCTTTGCAGTATTGGAAGTCGCATCTTACGATCAAAAAAAGAACATTTGTCATTTATAAAATGATATTGGTAGCCCATAAATTTCGGTCCAAATGTGCAATGTCATTCGTACCATTTTGATTTGTTCAATTTGAAATTTGAACTATTTTTCGATATTCAATGTATTCTTTTTATTTGATCAAACATAGGAGGGGCAAGTCATCCCATGTGTTTCTTTTCTCTCGCTTTTTGCATAAAAGAGTCAAACATTAATGACACATTAGCTTTTGAAGAGGTCCCTAATTTCGGAAAGAAATCCAGCATTCAATCCTCCTCTTTGGTTCTTTTCATATTGCAATATTTATGTACTTCTGGAATGCTAATTAGTCTTAAACATTTCCCCATTCTGTCAAACCTATCCAGTAATCCTTCACTTTCTTATTTAGGTTCCGTTTGTTTTACAGAAAATAAATAATGGAAAATATTTTCCTAAAATTGATCATTTATATTGCTTACAAAAATGAATTAATGAAAAATATTTTACCATCCACGAAAATGCTTAGACATAAAATGTTGTCGATAATAAAAATAATTTCATTAGCTAATTATTTCAAGTAATACAAATGACTATTTTTAGGAAAATATTTTCCGAATAATTTATTTGTGCAAAACAAACAAAGCCTTAAACGCAACTCTCCACCCTCTCCATTGTTCTCTATGATCAAAACTTCATGCAAAATATCATTTTTGAAATCAATGATCGGACAATGCAACTAAGATCATGTCTTTTTGTCCTGGTCCATCGGTTTGTCTTTGAAATGAATTTGATTAATATGCATTTGAAAGCTGCAAAAAACGTGAAAAATGTATGAACTATCAAAAATGTACTTTCTTAGGCATTATACATTGATTCTATAAGGAATTTCGATTAATTTTTTTGGACCGACTACTTTGCATATTGATTTTTCTTTGTGAACTGCCACCATTTATGTAGTACGTAAGAAAGCAATCGCTAATTGAGTGATTTTAGAGTTTTGCTGCTCTTTTTTTGTTGCTTTGCTTAGTTGGAAATCGCAGAGTTGTTTAGTCTACCTCCATAAACTACCTATATATTACTCATCTCCCCCCGCCATCTCCCTTCACCATTTCCTCCCTTAACTTGTAACTCATTTGCGTTTCAAAAGTTATCGTTCATCCTCACTTTAACAAGTATATAAAAAAAAAATTCTTAATAGTAAGTCCTCGTCATAACTCTTTAATCA
Organism: Syzygium jambos; assembly: GCA_031216235.1. NCBI lineage: Eukaryota > Viridiplantae > Streptophyta > Magnoliopsida > Myrtales > Myrtaceae > Syzygium > Syzygium jambos. The sequence goes on from CM062228.1 coordinate 20,461,279, forward strand.
AAATAATATGTTAATATCAAGTTGTCTGTATATTGAAATGTGTCAATATATTGAAATGCCACCTCCAATGAAACCATCGCCGGCCACAACGCTAAAAGACCACTGTCGCTGCTCTCCACTTTCCTCTCCCTCAATCCTGGCTTGTGCCTCTCTCTCTCATTTTAGAGGGGGTGGCATCTTTTTATGAGAAATGATGTGGTGCATACATCCAATTGGTCTAATCACATTCGTCCGTAAAAAACCAATCAAACTGCTCGTGAGCTAGTCGATCTTCCCTCGCACATCAAGTTCGAACATGTCATAGTATTGAATCAAGCCAAGCGTGGACTTTGAATATGCAACTTGAGTTGGTCAGGAGACCAATCAAATAGTTTATTTTCAAGTGCAGTGCATTTTTGGACCATGAGTCTGAGTTTAGTTAAAATATCATTCAAATATTATTAACAAGTCCGGTTAGTTTTGACCTTGTCGAAAAGTTATTTAAGTCGAGCTCGAGTTTGGAAAATTCAACTCTCAATAGAGCTTGATAGTGGTATTGGGTTTTGAATATTTAAATCAAGTTGAGATGTGAGTACTATGGTGCGTGAACTAAACTTTTTTTTAATTACGCCCATAAATCAAAACGCAAAAACCATACAGGAACTTGCGCTTTTCTTGCAAGACCCGACATGGGTATGAGATTCAAGAATCGAGAAAATATTAGAGCATCTCGTCTCACCACTTTAGCGTAATCTCAAGCCACTTAGTGATCAACAAGTGGTGCCACGTCAACGTTTGGGTCCCACCGGACATATCTGAAATCCAAGATTGGCCCAGGCCCAATATCCAATCTATAGCTATCGATCCTGACCGTCAGTTCCTAGCGCATCATGGGAAATCAACGTGGACACCATCGCACCTTCTTAGCCCCACCATCTTTTCCCTTATTAAAAAGCCCCAACTCACACACAGAATTCACTCACTCCCAAAGCCAAAACCAGCATTCAGCCACTCCTTCCCCTCTACCCCTGCATGGAGCTCAACCTTTTCTCCTCCACCCCCTCCTCCTCCACTTTCCGAGATGATTTCCCTTTCCGTCCGGCCATTTTCCAAGAAAATTCCCCCCTGAAAGCCCGGGACGGCTTCTCTCTTGACCTCGAGACTCCTCCTCCACCTCCTCTTAAAGAGAATGGCTTCTTCTACAATCTCCTCCACAGCCGTAGCCCCGACATTCTCGACCATGACCATGGCTTCACCATCGAAGGCTCCTCCTCGAACCCTTTCTCTTCGGTGGTCTCGACCCCACAGCTTGACCTGCCATTTTATCACCGATCCCCAGATCCTCAACCGGCTGCAACGTTCCCCAGAGGGTTTGACCTTTGTGCCCCGCCGCTGCTGCCGACCCCTCCTCCTCCTCCGTCCATGGACACCTCACTGAAGAGCAGCGATGACAGTGACAGCGCAGCAGTGCATGGCCAGCTCGAGTTCAAGAGCCTCTTTGACTATTGTCTGGTTGATCACTGTCGTTATCACAATCCGATCACAGTGGACCGCCAGATCATGCCTTTGCTCGACTTGAATGACCTTGGATCGCTGAACGAAAAACTCGGTGAGGAGTTCTCTTCAGGTGGCGTGAGCTCGGACTGCCAATGGGGTCATGAGCAGGACGATGGTGGTGATGATCGGAGCAAGAGAGAGGTGGTGATAGGTCTGCCGCACCAGCAGCCGAAGCATACAATGGGAAAAAAGAAGAGAGAGAATGAGAACGAGGAGGCTGACATGAAGCCCTTGGTCGTCAAAGGCCAGTGGACTCTTGAAGAAGACAGGTTAAGACATGAAAAACACCCTTTATTGGCTTGCTTTTTCTCCTTCATCTATTTTTTTTTTTCTGGTTTTGAATGTTTGTCTTTTGATATACGAGGTTTTAGCTTATTTTCCTCGTTAGGGTTTCTGGGCTTGTTTTTTTCCAAAATTTTTGGGGATGATACGTGACGAGGAAAATTATTCATTGTCTGCATATCTTTTGTGCAGACACTTGATGATGTTGGTTGAGACCCACGGAACGAAAAGGTGGTCTCAAATTGCGAAGATGCTTGATGGAAGAATTGGAAAACAATGCAGGGAGAGATGGCATAACCATCTGAGATCTAACATCAAGGTTTTTTTCTCCTTTTTTCCTTTAAATATTTGTTTTTTCTTGCCAATAATTTGTTCTTGCTTTAGACTCTACCACCGTTATACCTTCCATTACATGAATTTACATTGACCATCCTACTCATTTAGTCTTGTATTCATAAAAAGAATCACAGTTAGATTTGATAAGTGAATCGCATACATGGGAAGTATATCTAGAGACAGATATATGATATGCATATAGATCAAAGGACATGAGCATTCAACACTCATTGTGATTTTCCATCATGCTGTATCATAAATTTATGCTATAATCGCACCATTCATACACACCATTATTGAGTATATGTATTTCTTTTATTACCTTTCCACGGAAATATGACTTTATTTCCTTATCTTTAACGACGCGTGTCGTCTAGTGTGTGGAACTCGTGACTCTATTCCTTTCTTTTGTCGTTATTAAATTTTTGGTTGACTTACTTCTTAAAGTTTGCCAATACTCTACTTATCCTACGTCGTTTAGTCCATATGCAACAACTCACGAGCATGCATGGCGACAAGTGCCCATGCGGACCGGATTTTTCGGAAACCATGCCTTATAAGCAGGACCGTAAAAATCTCAAAGGATGCTTTGATTCTTGTTAAACGTGAATGTTTTTTTTTGTTCTAACTTCTTGTGATAAGCAAATTGCATGAACCCTTCGTGCACTTCCATGCCCTAGCTCAGCAGCCAATTAAGAACACAACAAAAGGTTAAATCCATTTTATGAACTCCAAATTCTTCCATTTAACACACGGCATATACCTATTAAATCACACAATTAAGCCTTACTTGAATAAGATCCATAATTATATTGGAAGGGTGTAAATGTATTCATTATGAATTTTCCTCGTTTTTTCCCTCAAAGAAACTTCACCATTATATATCATAAAAACATTTTACACCTGCATGTAAATACACATACTTTGTAATCTATTTGATCAATTAAAACTGAAAAGTCTAATTACTATTGATTGTATTAATGAAGTGTAATCAAGGACTTCGCCAAAAACCCAAACTCACAAAACCCTAGAATGAGTTTTTCTATCTCTTCTCCTCCTTTTTTTCTTCTATTTCTTCTTCGTTGGGCTCTCATCATTTTCTTAGCAGAAGGACTCCTGGAGCATCGAAGAAGACAAGATCCTGATTCAGGCACACAAGCAGATTGGGAACAAATGGGCTGAGATAGCCAAGAGATTGCCTGGAAGAACTGACAACACAATTAAGAACCACTGGAATGCTGCCAAGCGCAGGCAATTCTCTAAGCGCGAGTCACTTCCCTACAACAACAACTCCAACCTCTTGCAAAATTATATTAGGAGTGTCACCACTCCATCTCGTCCAAAACAGTCAGCACCGGCTCTTGTTCGCGACCACCACCACTACCAGACGAAGAAGTTATCATTGTCTTTGTCGGCGGCAGCCATTTCCCATGGCTCGGACATGCAGCCTGAAGCGACCAACCACCCCCAGCAGGCTCCGAATTACCACCACCAACACCAACCGCCGCTGCCACCTGCTCAGAGGCCAGATGACAGTTACATTGGTTTTCCGATGGTTGATGGGAATGGGAATCTTGGGCTTTATCAGGTGAATGACCATGATTATCATCAGGTGCTGAGTGAAGACGGTGGTAATGGGAGTGAAGAGAGATTTGCTGATGAACGTGAATTGGACCTGGAGATGAGCTTGGAGATGGATGGTGATCGCCATCACCATCGTTGCCATCAGCACCATAATGACCATCAACGTCAGGAGATTAAGGAGCTGGACTTTCTCGAGATGATGGCTCACCAAAGTGGCTAATTCTGAATTCATAAATACCCTGGTAGGTAATAAAAGACCCTTGCATTGTAGTTGCTTCTCAAATTGTTATCTTTGTGTTTTCCCAGTTTGCTTATCTGAGACCTAATGTTGATTTTCTAGTAATCGTATGTGACATAGAAACTTTTGTTTTATTCCCATTTAACTATTTGAAGAGGTGTGTATGACTATGTCGGGGTATATGTGATTGACCTGGGAGAGGTCTAATGTTATTACATATGCATGTGTTTAGCTTAGTTATTCTATGTTTACCTCAACATCTTCGGTGACGGATCAAAACTTCTGTCACTATCTCTCGACAATTAACTGATTCGCTAGGTGAAAACAAGAAAAGGAAAAGGTAAGGGAATTGCAGATTTATTTGAGCCAAACATATGCATGTAATTTCTGCAAGGGGATCGATTAAGAACTATTCATAATGTCACCAAAAACCTTTCACAAAGTAAGAGTGAGAGTTCTTATTATTATTTCTCTTTTCGGTTAAAGATCAAGCCCTATCTACTTTGGTCAAGGTGAAATGCTAATGAGTGATTATAGGATTTTGGAAGTTGGCAATTCTCTACAAAAGGAACTATTGTTCGACCCTTTTAACCTCGTGGATGCACACGGGAGTAAAAGACATTGTAACTTTAGCAAATATGATATGATATTACTGCAGTATGAACTTTTAAATCTTTAGCTATAGATGCTCAATTAGCTTATACATGTTCGAAGCTCGAAATGCATCCAACTGGGAAAATTTGTCAAGGATAAAACAATTTGCATGGAAATATAGGGACATTCTCACTTTTAGGGCTTTTGATCGCCCCATCAGAGCTGAACTTTAATCATGGTACTATTGGGTCATGAAGCCCATTGAACCCACTGTTCGGAAGGGTTTTGCTAGGCAATGTATTTGTATGATTAGATCTAATCAATCTAATTAAGCTTACTCTAGATCTCGACTCTCAAATTGTTAAGATGATCGCTTGCCGAAGTTGCAAATTCGAATTCATAATTACCCTAGTTGGTAATAAAAGACCCTTATATGATAGCTATGTATTTACATCATATCCGAACCGAAGCATTTAATCTGTTACGAAATAGTAAGTGCTTTTGTATTATCTATGCCATCATGGCATCGGGCTTTGCTCCTAATTTGTTTCAACATGTACCGCAAATGGACAAAAACTCTATTGAGAAGTTTATCCTAATTTTAGCTCTCTCGAGCACCAAATGTAGTACAGCGCTTTACATGAGTTTCGTTGTTGTAGTGTAGAAAATTTTTAGCCGTCAAAACTTTGGAAGAAGCATGTCAAAACTTCTTTGCAATATCACGGTCACATCGTACAACCAAGAAAACTTCTTTTTTGTTTAGTTGTGACATTGATATCGTCCTTGAGTCAAAGTGAGCCGTTCTTATTAACCATTCTAAGCTTAATTTATCTCCAAAAAGAGTTGAGCACTAATGCCACATATTGGCTTCTGAAGGGGTACTTAATTTCGGAAAGAAATCCAACATTCACTCTTCATTCTTTGGTTCTTTCTATTGCAATATTTATGGACTTCCCCAAAGCTAATTAGTCTTAAACAATTTCCCGATCTTTTAAACCTATCCAATAACCTTCCACTTTCTAATTTAGGCTCCATTTTTTTAATGAAAAATAAATGATTTGGAAAATATTTTCATAGAAATAAATATTTTTACCTCTTATAAAAATGAATGAATGATTTTTTTTATTATTCACGAAAATATTTCGACATAAATTGTTGTCAATAATATTATTTTAGAAAAATATTTTTCAAATAATTTATATTTTGTGAAACAAATAGAGCTCATAACGAAACTCTAATACTCTCCTCTGTTATCTATGATAAAAAAATTTCTTGCAAAATAGGCATTCCTTTTTGAAATCAATGATTTGACGGTGCAATTAAGGTAGTGTGTTTGTCGTGGTCCATCAGTCTATCTTTAAAATGAACTTGATTAATATGCATTTGAAAGCTACCAAAAAAATTTAAAAATGTACAAACTATAAAAATTCTCTCCATCTCACTCTCATCTCATTAGCCCTTCCTTAAGCATTATACATTGATTCTATAAAGAATTTCGATTATATTTCAAAATGATTTCGATTAATTTTTTTTGGACTGAATACTTAATTTTTGCATAAAAGAGCTAACCATTAATACCATACTAGCTTCTGAAGAGGTACTCTTAATTTAGGGAAAGAAATCCAGCATTCACTCCTCCCCCGCCTCGTGATGATTTTTCTTTCCTTTCGGGCATGGAGCTCAACCTTTCTTCCTCCACTTTCCAATATGATTTCCTTTTCCTTCCCGAAATTTTCCAATAAATCTTCCCCCGAAACCCTGGGGCGGCATCTCTCTTGACCTCGAGACTCCCCCTCCGCCTCGTGAATGGCTTCTTCTACAAGCTCCTACAGAGCTGTAACCCAAACATTCTCGATTATGACCACGGCTTCACAATCGAAGGCTCCTCGCAGAACCCTTTCTCTCTGGTGGTCTCGACCCCACAGCTTGACCCGCCATTTCATTACCCATCCCCTGATCCTCAACTGGCCGCAACGTTCCCCAGAGGGTTCGACCTCTGCGTGAAGCCGCCACCGCTGACCTCTCCTCCTCCTCCTCCTGTCTCCATGGAAACCTCGCTGGAGAGCAGCAACAACAGCGACTGTGTAGCGGCGGGTGGCCAGGTCGAGCTCAAGAGCCTCTTCGACAATGGTCCGGTTGATCACCATCGTCATCACGATCCGGTAACGGTGGCCCACCAGATCATGCCTTTGCTCCACTTGAATGACCTTGGATCACTGAATGAGAGGCTCGGTGAGGAGTTCTCTTCGGGTGGTGTGAGCTGGGACTGCCAATGGGGTCATGAGCGGGACGGTGGTGGTGGTGATGATCGGAGTAAGAGCGGTGGTGATAGGTCTGCTGCTGCAGCAGCAGAAGCAGACAACGGGAAAGAAGAAGAGAGAGAGCGAGGATGGCAAGGTTGACGAGGAACCCTTGGTAGTCAAAGGCCGGTGGACTTTAAGGAAGGCAGGTTAAGACTTGATAAACATTCCACTCTTCTTCTTCATCTATTTTTTCTTCTTCTTGTTTTGAATGTTTCTCTTTTCGTTATCTGCGAGCTTAATTTCTTCGTTAGGATTTTTGTGGTTTTTTTTTACCCGAAATTGGGGCAATATGTGACGAAGGATCTCTATTTTTTTCTCTTATGATTTTTGTGCAAGCTCTTGACTATATTTGTTGAGATTTATGGATTGAAAAAGTGGTCTCTGATTGCTCAAATGCCGGAGGGATAGAAAAAACAATACCGGAAGAGATGATATAACCATTTGAAGCTTGATATCGGAAAACAAATGGAAAAAAACCTTAATATTGGGCTTCTTATGCCATCTCTCCCTGCATGTTTTTCAACTCTCCCCTCTAGCATCTGGGCAATCTGAGACCACTTTTTCGTTCCATGCATCTCAACAAACATCCTTAATAACTTGCACGAAAATTAGAAGAAAAGATATGCAGATTCTTCGTCACATATCACCTCCCAAATTTCGAAAAAAAAGAAGCTCAGAAACCCTAACGAGCAGATTAAGCTCACAGAGAACAATAGAAAAACATTCAAAACCAGAAGAAAAAAAATAGATAAAGAAGAAGAAGGAAGAAAAAACAGAGGAATTTTTTGCGAGTTTTAACCTGTCTCCACTGGCCTTTGACGACCAAGGGTTCCTTGTCAACCTTGACATCCTCTCTTCCCCCTTCTTCTTCCCCGTTGTTTTAAGCAGTTTTGGAATTGCTGTGGCTATTGAGCTGAGGGTCTCCATTCGATGATTGGGTTGGGATACTAAAATGTCTGTGCTTGCCGTTTGCTACGTTTTGTATGAAACCGAACACTCTAATTCTCAGTGCTGATGAAACTACATGTATCCGGTATTGAAATTTTATTGATAGTTTCGGCTCATGTTCAGTTCAATGGGTAGAGATGTGAGTCACCATCACTGTCATCGTGATAAATGTGAATGTTAGAGTGCTGTAACTGTTGAGACTGATTTTAGGGGAAGGGTGGTCTGCCTCCATTGTGGTCTTTATCCGGTGCTGCATTCATCGCAACCATCAATCCTTATTGAGATACAATGGAGGCACAGAGCGGGTTAAAGGGTCTTTCTCCGTTTTCAAATCTATGGCTTACTATAAGTAAAGCCTCGGGAGGGTTATCGTTCGTGGCCTTTTGATGTGGTGAACCTAGTTGCCCGAGTTGACCTAGGAAAAATGCATTGGGAGTCCTTCATTTTTTCTTTTCCATCTGAATCGATCTTTGCTGAGTATCTACATGATTTCTAAACAAAAACGTTTAATTCGTTACGAAATATTTAGTGCTTTGGCGTGAACTATGATGTTATGGCATTAGGCTTTGCTCCTTATTTTTTGCAACAAGAACCGCAAAAGGGCAGAAACTCTGTTGAGAAGTTTATCCCGATTTTAGCCCTTTGTCGAGTGCCAAATATGCCATGGCACTTGAGTTTCATTGTTGTTGCGGCGTAGAAAGTTTTTGGCCGTTCAAACTTAGAAGAATCATGTTAAACTTCTTTGTAGTATTAGAAGTTGCATCGTACCACCAAGAAAAGAACATTTGGTTATATATAAAATGATATTGGTAGCCCATAAATTTTAGTCCCAATGTGCAATGTCATTTTTAAACTTTTGACTTACTTAATTTGGTTCGTGAATTATTCTTTGATGTTCCATGTATCCCTTCAATTTGATCAAACGTAAGAGGGAGGGAAAGTCATCCCAAGTGTCTGTTTTCTCTCTATTTTTGTATAAAAGAGTTAACATTAATGAAACATTAGCTTTTGAAGAGGTCCCTAATTTCGGAAAGAAATCCAGAATTCAATCCTCCTCTTTGGTTCTTTCCATATTGCAATATTTATGTACTTCCTCAATGCTAATTACTCTTAAACACATTCCTGTTCTGTCAAACCTATCCAATAACCCTCCACTTTCTCATTTAGGCCCCCGATTGTTTTGTAGAAAATGAATAATTTGGAAACTATTTTCCTAAAATTAATCATTTATATTGCTTACAAAAATGAACAAACGAAACAAATTGCAATATTTATGTACTTCCTCAATGCTAATTAGTCCTAAACACTTTCCCCTTCATTCAAACCTATCCACTAACCCTCTACTTTCTCATTTAGGCTCCGTTTATTTTGTGGAATGAATAATGGAAAATATTTTCCTAAATTATATTTTTTATATTGCTTACAAAAATGAATGAATAAAAAAAATTTCATCAATCACCAAAATGCTTAGGCATAAATTGTTGTGGATAGCAAAAACAATTTCATTGGCTAAATATTCAAGTGATACAAATGATTATTTTTAGGAAAATATTTTCCGAATAATTTATTTTCTACAAAACAAACGGAGCCCTGAACAAAACCCTCAATCCTCTCCTTTGTTCTTTATGATCAAAACTTCTTGCGAAGTATCCGTTTTTAATTCAATGATTGGACAATGCAACTAAGACCATGTCTATTTGTCCTGGTCCATCTCTTTGTCTTTGAAATGAACTTGATTGATATGCATTTGAAAGCTACAAAAAAAGTGAAAAATGTATGAATTATCAAAAATCTCTCTCGTGCTCATCTCATTAGCACTTTCTTAGGCATTATACATTGATTCTATTTGGCATTATAAGCGGATCAAGATTTTTGCTGTGTAAGAGATGGTGGTAGAGATGGAGGCCGAGGTGGACGTGGCGATTCTAATCATGGGGGAAGAGATGGTGGAAGGAGAGGTTGGAAGCAGGCCAGCCAAAGTTAGGGTTTGTTTAGTAACGTTTCTGTTTCTTTGTTTTTCTATTATTTTGTTCCCTGGAACAGAAAAAGAACAGAAATCCGTTTAGTAAAAAAAATCTATTTTTTTTTGTTTCTGGAACAAAAAAGTGTTCCTGAAATAGATTTGGAATAGAAACAATAAGCAAAAAAAATCTGCTTCTTGTTTTTGGAACAAGAAACAATACATCGGCCGCAACCCACCCGCCGCCGCCTCTTGCCGTCCTTTGCCGCCACCTATCGCCCGCCTTCGGCCGTCGCCCGCCGGCCAATGCTCGTCGGCCGCCTCTCACCCGCCAGCCAACACTCGCCAATCGCCTCCCACATCCCGCCCGCTGGCTGCCTCTTGTCGTGGACCACTGTCCTCCACCGCTCGACGCTTGTCGCCACCTGCCACTGGCCGTCGTCCTCTACCGCTGGCCGTCGTGCTCCATCACCCGACGTCGGCAATCACCTGGCGCTAGTCACCTCCCCCCACCAAATACCCGACGCCGGCGATCACGCACCACCGGTCGTCGTCCTCCGCCGCTAGCGGCCACCCACTACCGGCCGCCATCCTTCGCCGCCGGCCACCACCCGGCGCTGGCTGTCCTTGGCCACCAGCCACCTCCTGCCCCTGGCCACTCGACGTCGGCGGTCACCAACCATCGGCCGCCATCCTTCGCCACCGGCCGCCGTGCTCCATCAACCGACGATGACCACCGTTGGTCGCCAACCACCTCTCACCGCCGTCCCCCGCTGCCGTCATCGCCGCTCGACGCCACCGTGCTCCACTGCTGACCGTCGTGCTCCACTGCCTCCCGCCGCCGACCACCGTCCTCTGCCGGTAGCCTAGAAGGGAGAAACTCATCCATGGAATAGAAATGGATCATTTGCGCCCTAAATGCGTTTCTATTCTTTTTCTATTCTAAGAATAGAAATTTTGTGCAGTTACTAAATATTATTTTTTGCTCAGAAACTATTCCAAGAAATAGAAATAGAAAAAACTATTTCTGATCAGAAATTGTTTCTAGAAATAGAAACATTACTATGCAGACCTTTAGTGGTCATGGCTATGGTTCCGAGTCACGCGAAGGTAATGTTGGCAGCAACTTTGATTGTTGGAAGTTCTTTTCTATTTGAGACACTGCATTTGTAAGATTATGATGCTTAAGAGGTCTTCTCCTATATTGAAACAGGTTTGGCAGTGGCCATGATGGATATGAGAGAGCTCAGAAGTCGCAATCCCAAGGGATGGGGTGGCTGGGTTGATCGTGCTAGTAACTAGAGTCATGACTGCAGCCGTAGCCTGATACGTCGGAACATGACAGGGTTCGTTCCCCAATCCGCAGCTTACACCAAGCAATAATGAAGAGAAGCCAACCTCATCGCCTAGGTGCATCTTCCTTCCACAGTGATAAAACAAGAGGGTTCACGGGGAAGAAAAATACTAGAAGTGCCAAAACTTGTGTAAGATGCTCACTTTAGTGTCAAAAGTTTTCGCTGGCCACTTAAGTGTCAAATCGGAGGAAAAACGATTACTTAAGTGTCAACGGCGAGAAATTTCAACCAAATTAATATGTGGCTTTTATAATTAAAATTTTAATCTTAGTTGGATTTTTTTTAAAAAAATAAGTCTACGTGGCATTTCCATATGTACATTTAGATTTTTTAAATATTTTTTCTGATTTTTGTTTATTCTTTTCTTCTTCTTCTTCCTCCGGTCACCGTCGGTGACCGGAGGCCGGCCACGGCTAGCAGCATGGCCTCACCCACCACAGGTGAGGCTCGGCCATGGCCAGCAGCATGGCCTCGCCTACCACAGGCGAGGCCCGACCGACCCTCACATTGGTGAGGACGGGCGAGCCCCGGCGAGGGTCGACCTCGCCTCGCTTGGGCGAGGGCGAGACCCGGCGAGGCAAGGCTGACCCTTGCCAGATCTAGCAAGGTCGGCCATCGCTATGGCCACGGTGGCCTCACGGGGCGTCGCCTTCCCCGGGCAACGACTGGCCTTGCCGGATCTAACAAGGGTTGGCCTTGCCTCGCCGGGTCTCGCCCTCATTAAGGTAAGGCGAGGCAAGGCCGACCCTCACCAAATCCGGCAAGGTCGGCCGTCGCCCGGGGGAAGGCGACACCCTGTGAGGCCACCGTGGCCACGGTGTCATCGGCCTCGTCGGATCTGGCGAGGGTTGGCCTCGCCTCGCCTCGCCTAGGCAAGGGCTTCCCTTGCCAGATCCGGCAAGGCCGACCGCTGCCCAGACCACGACGACCTCGCCGAGCGTCGCCTAGGGGAAGGCGACGCTCGGCGAGGCCGTCGTGGTCTGGGCAACAGTTGACCTCACTGGATCTGGCGAGGGGAGACCTCGCCGGGGCTCGCCCATGCCCCGGCGAGGCGAGGCCACCCCTCGCAGGGGTTTGCCCGTCATCGCCCAGGCGAGGGTCAGTCGGGCCTCGCCTGGCCGGCGACGGTGGCCTTGTCCGAGTGAGGCTAAGCGGCTGGCCATGGCCGATGGTTGGCCTTCGGTCATTGGCGGTGACCGGACGTAGAAGAAGAAGAAAGAGAAGAAAAAAAGAAAAGAAGGAAAAAAATCAGAAAAAATATTTAAAAAATTCAAGTGTACATGCTAAACTACGTCGTTTTGATGTGTACATACTGACGATACATGCTGAATAAACCTCTGGCGAGCCACATCAGCTTCAGAAATTAATAAAAAAATGCCACGTTGGATTTCCGGCTAAACTGATCGGAATTGGCACTTAAATGATCGTTTTTCAAAAAATTTGGTACTGAAGTGATCCAAAAAAAAATTTTGGACTAAAGCGAGCACCGTACACAAGTTTTGACACTTCTGTTATTCTTCTCTCAGGTTCACAAAGTCCGCTATGTGAAGGGTCTCATTCGCTTGTGGGAAGGATAGCGAACGAGGGAATTTTGGGGATCACCTGGCGATGCTCTATCAAAATGGGATGGAGGATATGGTGGTGGTCCTGTGACATCCTGAAAAATTAGTCCATTTGAGATTTATGAAATACTAGATTTTATGAATGTACTCGTAGACAGTTCTCGCCCGGAACTGATCATTCCTGGGAATGCTAACCATTAGGGAAAGGCTAATAAGGGAATTAAATTCGCGCGACTAAAGAAAATTCGACCGTGAATGGATTTTGACTATTAAATCGCGAAAGTGATATTTTGAGCCACTGTTGGTTGATCCAAGGATAGTTAGGGGTCAGTTCGCCACTGTCCTAATAGTGGATCGCGGGTGATTCCGTTGGACCACGAAACGACTTGACGAATAATTCCGAAATTATACCGAACGATCGTACCCCTCTGATCAAGTGATTGATCTTCACGATTTTAATGACAACCGAGGTCGTCACGCACCGAACGGACTTGCACGTGACTCGATTCAGTATCAGTCATGAGTCGATTTTGCGAATTTCCCCAGCAAGCCGCCCGTTAGCTCGAGAAACGCTCAAGTTGCGTTTAATAGAATTTAATTATGAAATTTTTGCCCAAATTGGACACCGAAAAATTAGGAAGTCACGACGGAACATTAGGACAACGTTGCACGTGACACGTGTCAATTTTTGGTGCGCTTAAATCCTTTGGAAAAATTCGATTTGGACAAGAAACGGAGAAAGTGATCAAAATACTCCTAGGATTTATTAAAGGATAAGCTTTAAGGGTAAAGGGCATTTTGGTAATTTTTCCCTCAAATTTTGATTGGACAATTTTACCCTTGGATATTTTGGAAATTACAAGTATACCCTTGGATATTTTTGTGCAAGAATCGATCTCGGCCGTCGGATCAAGATAAGATCGAATCGGGACCGTCGGATTAAAAATATGAGAAAAGGGCGTTTTGGTCATTTCCGCATTTGGTCTAAGTTTACTATTTAGGTCAAGAAGACCCATTTCTCTCTCTCATTTCTCTCCCCCCTTTTTGGTCGTGAAACCCCCCTTTTGCCGTGAAACTCCACCCCCCATCGTGACTCTCTCTCTCTCTCTCTCACGCCCAAGCCACGCCATCGCCGCCCAAGCCGATTGCCACCACCCGAGAGCTGTACACCGTCACCGCCGTTCCCGATTAAGTGCCGCCGCTCTCCGTTCTAGCCGCGATAGTCTAGAAAGCGGATAAGTCGCAATCTAAACTCAACTTAGGACTTCGGGTATCGACGGGCGATTTTAAGTGAAACTGGGAATAGATTAGGTGCGGAATGGCATGATTTAGAGGTGGGATTAGGTGGCAGGCCTTAGAATTGAAACCAGAAAATTTTTATTGGAAAATTCAGAATAATAGGGGCCTGCGAATTACTGTTCACGAGCTGTGAACTACTATTCATAGGGCTGTGACGGGCCGATCGGGTCACAAGTTGGATTTTTAGAACCAAGAATTTATGGAGAGAAAGTCTCGTGAAGGACCCGAATCGATTTGAGACCATTTGGTTAGAGAAAAATAGCAATTTCCGTGTTTTCGTGTGTTGAAATTATAATTGAGTTGGGATGATGAAATTTACAATATGCGGGCGCGAAATATTGGGGTTTATGAGTGGAAATGTTTGGCGGGCCTTAAGGATTATTTTTGAAATTTTTGGAGGATAATTTGAGGTGAATTATAAGCTGCGAGTTACTGTTCATAAGCTGCGAATTACTGTTCACGGGGGCTATGATGATTTGTTCGGGACACAAGTTGGATTTTTAGAACTATTATTTAATGGCGAGAAAGTGTCGTCAAGGATCGGAATTAATTCGACGTCATTTGGTTGGAGAAAATTGGCAATTTACGTGTTTTGGGCATGTTGAATTATTCTGGATGGGGTTGATTTAATTGAGTGTTTATTTGTGTGTTATATGAGGTAACTTGAGGATGAAATGAGGATGTTTCGAGGCTGGAGTGAGATTGAATAGAGTGCTGGATGTTGTGGGATGGAATTGGCGAGCTTAGGGCTGGATTTAAGGACAAATGGTGTCGGTTTGGTGTGTGGTAGTATGGCTGGATTGTGGTGTTTAATATGCTCAGAAATGTCGAAATTATGCCTATGAACGTGACTGTGTTTGTGGGTCCATGAGTGGCCTTGTGTGTTTATTGAACTGTGATTGATGGATTGAAATGTGTTTGATTATGTGCACGTGTGGGCCAGATTAAATTTATTGTTGAAATTGGCTATGTCGAATGCTGAGTGAGCATGTTTTACGTGTTAATTGATGCGTGCATAGGCCGCGTGTGATGGGCCAGTTAAGTGTGGTAAATGCTTGATGAACATGTGCATGAGTAAGGAAGAAAAGTAGTGTGGCATGTGATTGTGGAAGTTATGTGAAGGTGTGTAAGTGCGAGAATGGGATCGGGCCGAGTATCATAAGTTCGGGCAGCGATCACATAAGTCTGTTGCATTTGGCACAGGCTGAGGCTTGAAAAAGCAAGAATGAGAATTGGTCCGAGGCACGATCAGCTCAGGTGAGACCGGAATTGGACCGAGGCATCCTAAGCTCGGGTTCCAATCATGTAGGCCTGTCGCATTTGGCACGGGCTGAGTTGGGATCGAGCCTGGGGCGTGTGATGCTCAGGTCGCGATTGGGGCCTGAGGTGTGAACGGGTATGCGAGCCGGATGTGGTGAATGATCGCAGTGTGCCTGAGGCGTGTACGTTTACGCGTGTCACTGGCGAGGAATATGAAAGAGGAATGAGGATGGATGGAACAGTGGGATGAGAATGGTACATGCGCGTGTTTGCATCTGATGTAATTGTGATTGAGTGCGGGTGTGCGCATGATTGAGCCTGACCACATTAATTGATGTGCCTGCTTTGTGACTACTTGATGTACGTGAATGTATGTGATTGCGTAATTGTCTGGAGGTACGTGATAGCCTAGGTAGGGTTTAGGTTGCAATTTATTGAGAAGTGTCTCATGGTTGTATAAACCAAACCATTTCAGATAATCCGCCTGAACAAGGAATCAGTCGCCACCGCCGCCGCCAGAATGTTTGGTACAGTCATGCACACCGAGGATAATTTCGTGGAATACACTCTAAATGAACGCCGTGTCGAGGACGCAAGGACTAGTGAGGAGGCAATGAGTTAATGTTCATGTAGTACCGTTTTTTTGGTAAATAGGGCGTCTACCTTTTTGGTATATGATTTTTAAGGTAATCGTAGTGGGTGTACATATAGATTTTATGGACTCAAGGAATGGCGGACGGGTATAGGTGTACTTGCACATGGGTGTTGTAAATTTATGTGGTAATGTAAGGTTTGTAATTGTTGGCGGTTGGGCGTGCTAGTTAATTCTGGTGTTCTCCAATTTATTTGTCTAAGTTTAATTATTTGTTTCCGCTACAATTGACTCTGATGTGAGACCGTTGAGTCGGCGACGTACTCCTGGGATGTTTCATCGTTCAACTCATGGAAGTGAGGTGCGGAAAGCATTGGATTTGAGTCGGGGCGTGACAGGTCCCGCTCTTCTTACCTCGGGGAAGAAGAGGAAGGCGTGATTCCTGTTTTACGGAGGCAGATAAGTGGGTGCAGCTGAAGATCCCCTCATTCTTTCTGAGGTCGGGCCGGATAGGGGAAGCCGTAAAGAGAAACTTTGTTGCCCTAGAATTACAGGATCTAAGATGCTTGACACATGATCTCCTAGAAAGTCCGCAGTGGACGGAACGATTTTTGTGAATGCTGCATTGAAGTACCTGCAGGGGGATTCTAATGCAAAATGCTTAACTGAATTATGGCAAATAGAAATTATACTAGATGCGATGTTCTTTTTAAGCGGTTTTGCGGTTTTGGAACTGCTGTGGCCTGAGCTGAAGGTCTCCATTCGGTGATTGGGTGGGGGAATATTATATTGTTTGTGCTTGCCGTTTGCTACTTTTTGTATGAAACCGAAAACTCTAATTCTCATTTAGGCTCCATTTATTTCACAAAAAATGAATAATGAAAAATATTTTCCTAAAATTGATAATTTCTATTGCTTACGAAAATGAATTAATGAAAAATATTTCATCATCCACGAAAATACCTAGACATAAATTGTTGTCGATAATGAAAATAATTTGATTGGCTAATTATTTCAAGTGAGATAAATGACTATTTTTAAGAAAATATTTTCTAAATAATTTATTTTGTGCAAAACAAACGAAGCCTTAATCGTAACTCTCCATCCTCTCCTTTGTTCTCTATGATCAAAACTTCATGCAAAATATCCTTTTTGAAATCAATGATCGGACAATGCAACTAAGACCATGTCTTTTTGTCTTGGTCCATCGGTTTGTCTTTGAAATGAATTTGATTAATATGCATTTGAAAGCTGCAAAAAATGTGAAAAATGTTTGAACTATAAAAAATCTCTCTATCTCACACTCGTCTCATTAGCACTTTCTTAGGCATTATATATTGATTCTATAAGGAATTTCGATTAATTTTTTTGGACTGACTACTTCGCATATTGATTTTTCTTTGTAAACTGCCACCATTTATGTAGTATGTAAGAAAGCAATTTCTAATCAAGTGATTTTAGAGTTTTGCTGCTCTTTTTCTGTTGTTTTGCTTAGTTGGAAATCGCAGAGTTTTTTAGTCTACCTCCATAAACTACGTATATATTACTCATCTCCCCCCGCCATCTCCCTTCACTGTTTCCTCATTTAACTCGTAACTTATTTACGTTTTAAAAGTTATCGTTCATCCTCACTTTAACATGTATATAAAAATTGCATAAAATATTGGCAATGGCATCATGTTTATTTAATTAATTCATTTAAGTTATTCTAAATTCTTAATAGTAAGTCCTCGTCATGACTCTTTAATCAAAATAATATGTTAATATCAAGTTGTCTGTATATTGAAATGTGTCAGTATATTGAAATGCCACCTCCAATGAAACCATCTCTGACCACAACGCTAAAAGACCACTGTCCCTGCTCTTCACTTTCCTCTCCCTCAATTCTGGCTTGTGCCTCTCTCTCATTTTAGATGGGGTGGCATCTTTTTATGAGAAATGATGTGGTGCATACATCCAATTGGTCTAATCACATTCGTGGGTATAAACCAATTAAACTGCTCGTGAGCTAGTCGATCTCGCCTCGCACGTCGAGTTCGAACATGTCAGAGTATTGAATCAAGCCAAGCTTGAACTTTGAATATGCAACTTAAGTTGGTCAGGAGACCAATCAAATAGTTTATTTTCAATTGTAGTGCATTTTTGGACCATGAGACCGAGTTTAGTTAAAATATCATGCAAATATTATTAACAAGTCCGGTTAGCTTTGACCTTGTTGAAAAGTTATTTAAGTCGAGTTCGAGTTTGGAAAATCCAACTCTCAATAGAGCTTGATAGTAGTATCGGGTTTTGAATATTTAAATCGAGTCGAGTTGCGAGTACTGAGATGTGAGTACTATGGTGCGTCAACTAAACTTTGTTTCAATAGCGCCCATGAATCAAAACGCAAAAATCGTACAGGAATCTGCGCTTTTCTTGCAAGACCCGACATGGATATAACATTCAAGAATTGAGAAAATATTAGGGAGACCAGCCCCACCACCTCAGCGTAGTCGCCGGCCACTTAGTGATCGACACGTGGTGCCACATCAATGGATGGGTCCCACCGTACATATCCGAAATCGAAGATTGGTCCAGGCCCAATATCCAATCTATAGCTCTCGAACCTGACCGTCGGTTCCTAGTGCATCATGGAAAATCAACATGGACACCATCGCACCATCTTGGCCCCGCCATCTTTTCCCTTATTAAAAAGCCCCAACTCACACACAGAATTCACTCACTCCCAAGGCCGAAACCAGCATTCAACCTCTCCTTCCCCACTCCCTCTCCCTCTGCATGGAGCTCAACCTTTCCTCCTCCACCCCCTCCTCCTCCACTTTCCGAGATGATTTCCCTTTTTTTTTTTTTTTGGTAACCCACCATTTTCCAAGAAAATTCCCCCCCTCCTCGAAAGCCCGGGACGGCTTCTCTCTTGACCTCGAGACTCCTCCTCCACCTCCTCTTAACAAGAATGGATTCTTCTACAAGCTCCTCCACAGCCGTAGCCCCGACATTCTCGACCATGACCATGGCTTCACCATCGAAGGCTCCTCCTCGAACCCTTTCCCTTTGGTGGTCTCGACCCCACAGCTCGACCCACCATTTCATCACCGAACCCCAGATCCTCAACTGGCCGTGACGTTCCCCAGAGGGTTCGACCTTTGTGCCCCACCACTGCTGACCCCTCCTCCTCCTTCGTCCGTGGACACCTCGCTGAAGAGTGGCGACGACAGTGATGGCGTAGCAGCGCATGGCCAGCTCGAGTTCAAGAGCCTCTTTGACTACGGTGTTGTTGATCACTGTCGTTATCATGATCCAGTGACAGTGGACCGCCAGATCATACCTTTGCTCTACTTGAATGACCTTGGATCGCTGAATGAAAAACTCGGTGAGGAGTTCTCTTCGGGTGGCATGAGCTCGGACCGCCAATGGGTTCATGAGCGGGACGACGGTAATGATGTTGGAGCAAGAGAAAGGTGGTGATAGGTCTGCCGCACCAGCAGCCGAAGCCGACAAGCGGAAAAAAGAAGAGAGAGAATGAGAATGACGAGGCGGACAAGGAGACCTTGGTCGTCAAAGGCCAGTGGACTCCTGAAGAAGACAGGTTAAGACATGCCAAACGCCCTTTTTTGGCTTGCTTCTTCTCCTTCATCTATTTTTTTTTTTTCTGGTTTCGTCTTTTGATATCTGAGTTTTAGCTTATTTTCCCGTTAGGGTTTCTGGGCTTGTTTTTTTCCGAAATTTTGGGGGTGATGTGTGACGAAGAAAATTATTCATTATCTGTATATCTTTTCTGAAGTCGCTTGACAATGTTGGTTGGGATGCATGGAACCAACAGGTGGTGTCAGATTGCCTAGATGCTAGATGGGAGAGTGCAAAAACAATGTTGGGAGAGATGGCATAACCATTTGAGGCTTGATATCAAGGTTTTTTTCTCCATTTTTCCTTTAAAAATATGTTTTTTCTTGCCCATAATTTGTTCTTGCTTTAGACTCCACCACCATTATACCTTCCATTATATGAATTTACATTGACCATCTTACTCATTTAGTCTTGTATTCATAAAAAGAATCACGGTTAAATTTGATAAGTGAATCGCATATATGGGAAGTATATCTAGAGACAGAGATATGATATGCATGTAGATTAAAGGATATGAGCATTCAACACTCATTGTGATTTTCCATCGTGATTTATCATAAATTCATGCCATAATCGCACCATTCATACACACCATTATTGAGTATATGTATTTCTTTTATTACCCTTCCACGGAAATATGGCTTTATTTCCTTATCTTTACTGATGTGTGTCGTCTAGTGTGTGGAACTCGTGACTCTATCCCTTTTTTTTGTCGTTATTAAGTTTTTGGCTGACTTACTTCTTAAAGTTTGCCAATACGCTACTTGTCCTGCGTCGTTTAGTCCATATGCAACAACTCACAAGCACGCATGGCGACAAGTGCCCATGCGGACCGAATTTTTGGGAAACCATGCCTTATAAGTAAGGCTGTAAAAATCTAAAAAGAGGCTTTGATTCTTATGAATCATAAATGTTTTTTTTTCTAACTTCTAGTGGTGACCAAATTGCATAAACCCTTCATGCACTTCCATGCCCTAGCTCAGCAGCTCATTAAGAACAAAACAAAAGGTTAAATCCATTTTATGAACTCCAAATTCTTCCATTTAACACACGACATATACCGATTAAATCACCCCAAAAAAATTAGGAATATATCACAATTAAGCCTTACATGAATAAGATCCATAATTATATTAAAAGGGTGTAAATGCATTCATTAGGAATTTTCCTCGTTTTTTCCCTCAAAGAAACTTCACCTTTATATATAAAAACAAACATTTTACACTTGCATTTAAATACACATATTTTGTAATCTATTTGATCAATTAAAATTGAAAAATCAAATTACTATTGATTGTATTAATGAAATGTAATCATGAACCACTATAAAATTAAGGACTTCGCCAAAGACCCAAACTCACAAAACCCTAGAATAAGTTTTTCTATCTATTCTCCTCCTTTTTTTCTTCTTCGTTGGGCTCTCATCATTTTCTTAGCGGAAGTACTTGTGGAGCATCGAAGAAGACAAGATCCTGATTCAGGCACACAAGCAGATTGGGAACAAATGGACCGAGATAGCCAAGAGATTGCCTGGAAGGACTGAAAACACAATTAAGAACCATTGGAATGCTACCTAGCGCAGTCAATTCTCTAAGCGCGAATTACTTCCCTACAACAACTCCAACCTCTTGCAAAATTATATCAGGAGTGTCACCACTCCATCTCCTCCGAAACGGTCCGCACCAGCTCGTGGTTGCGACTACCACCCCCACTAGACCAAGAAGTTGTCGTTGTCTTTGTCGGCGGCGGCCATTTCCCGTGGCTCGGACATGCAGCCTAAAGCGACCAACCACCCCCAACAGACGCCGGATCACCACCACCACCACCAGCCGCTGCTGCCACTTGCTCAGAGGCTAGACAACAATTACTTTGGTTTTCCATTGGTTGATGGGAATGGAAATGGGAATCTTGGGCTTTATCAGGTGAATGACCTTCATTATCATCAGGTGCTGAGTGAAGGCGGTGGTAATGGGACTGAAGAGAGATTTGATCGTGAGTTGGAGATGGAGATGAGCTTGGAGATGGATGGTGATGCCACCACCGTCGCCATCAACACCATAATGACCATCAACGTCAGTATATTAATGAGCTGGACTTTCTCGAGATGATGGCTCGACGAAGTGGCTAATTCTGAATTTATAAATACCCTGGTAGGCAATAAAAGACCCTTGCATTGTAGTTGCTTCTCAAAATGTTATCTTTGTGTTTTCCCAGTTTGCTTATCTAAGACCTAATGTTGTTGTTCTAGTAATCGTATGTGAGATAGAGACTTTTGTTTTATTACCATATAACCATTTGAAGGGGTGTGTGTGACTATGTAAGGGTTTATGTGATTGACCTGGGAGAGGTCTAATATTATTACATATGCATGTGTTTAGCTTAGTTATTCTATCACTACAAAAAAACTGATTTTTTCCGACGAATTTTCCAACGAAAAATTTTGGCTTGGGAGCGAAAAATAATATTATATTATTCCCGGAACTTCGCAGTCGATTTTCGAGGGCTTAGAAAGTGAATTTCGCGAATCCGACGCCATATTATGTTGGCTACGCACGTATGGAACGCGTATGTGCGAAAATTGGAATTTCACCCCGGGACCGGAAAAATGACGATTTTGCCCCTGGGCCGATATCAATTCCGAATTTTTTTGGGAAAATTTTAGGATAATTACCAGAGGTTATCAGCTGCATTATTGGCCCTATTGACCATTTTACCCCTCGCTTTTTGGATAAGATCAAGTTAGAACCGTTAGATTAGGGGTATTTTCGTCAAAATCGCCGGATTTGCGACACGTGTCGCCGTAGGCTGCCCCTTTTTGACCAAGTCTGATCTCTCTCTCTCTCTTCTCACTTCTCCCCCATGTTCAGACCAGCCCAGAACAGCAGCTCTTCAGTTTTTCTCCCTTTTCTCTCATTTTCTTCCTCTTGGCCGAGCCTCGCCGGAGCTCGTCGTCGGCCACCGGAGCGCCGTTGCCAGCCACCGTGCCTCGCCGTCGACCACCTTAGTCCCCAGCCTCAGCCCCGCCTCTGTCCGACCTCTCTCTCTCTCTCTCTCCTTTTCCCTCCCTTTCCCTCTCTTTTTCTCTCTTTTTCTCTCTCGGGTTTACGCCGCCGCCGCCGCCGCCGCTTCAAAGCCTCGCCGGAGCTTCGCCGAAGCTCCAATCGTCGTTCCGTCGACACCCGGCTGACCAGCACGTCAATACGTATCCATATGTCACCGTCCATACGGTGTCCGTACGGATGGTAATGTAGCTGTCCGTACGGTTCGTACACCGCGCAGTACGCCGTCGCCGGAAACGTGCCGTCGGTTCTACTGTTCACCAGTAATTGGCCGCCGTTCCTCGTCGTCGTGGTCCAAGATTAAGTGAGTAAAATTTCTAAATTCGGATTAGGACTGATAGTGCATTTTTCTGGACTGGTTTAGGAATGCTAGTACTGGCAGCGAAAATATTGTGCACCGATTGATAGGAATTATTATCGGGAAAATGGTAGTGACTCATGGAGAATTTATTGGGGAGAGTAATTAGACTGATTGATCAATTTAGGAGCCCAATGAAAATTACCGGGTATGTCTGGGTTGACGGGTTGTACGTAATTTGTACTCAATTGTGATTGATTTCGCACTGCCATGTCGCATGTCGTATGGCTGAATTATGTGGAGTGCGATTGGCCTATGATTGGTTTGAAATTGATTATTGACTTGAGAATCGCACGTTAGGCCACACGGTATTAATTGGGCCAATTGAGCACGTATTGTGATATTGAGTGCTTGAATTATGTTGGTGCTCGTAGTGCATTGCATTGCATAATATGGACACGCATTGTGTATGCCAAGAGTGAGGCATGTGATGAAATTGTGCGAGAATGCGTGTCTGCCATGAGCATGTGATCACCTAAAATACCCTGAAGCGTTTTACGCTGAGTTCAGATAATAATGAGTTGTGTGATCACCTAAGGACCTTCGGGTCGTGACCTTCGGGTCGATACCGTCCTCATGCACTTTGAAGCATGACGATGCCCGGTACATCCGGAAGACGACCATCCTTATGCACTTTGAAGCAGGCTCTGGTTCGTAAGGAGATCAGTGTTGCGCCTTATGCACTTTGAAGCAGGCTAGAGACACTGGGCCAGATCGGTTGCTGCGCCTCATGCACTTTGAAGCAGGCTAGACATACCGGGCCGTGAATGTTGTTGACTCGAGTCGTAATAAATAATAAATTGGGCAAGTACTAGTGTGCCAGTGTGGGCCAGTGGGCTGGGAATACTGCGCGTGACTTGTCAATGACATTTGCATGCATGAACATGCATGGACTGGCATGCGAATGTGTGAGATTCGGTGTATGAACATGTGATTATGCGTGCCACGTATGGGCCGTGACTATTTATATGTTGATCCGTCTAACCTGCAGGGTCAGAAAATAGTTTGATTATTATTGTATTATGATTTAAATATTCGTTTCCGGTCAGGAGATTGCATGTTAGTCTAGCCTAGGTTTAGGGGTTGAACTCACTAAGATTTATCTCACGGTTGTGTAAACCGAAACATTTTCAGACCCCCAGTCGTAAAGATGCCGAAACCGCCGTTTTTTGGAATACCTACACAGATACAGCAGTATACTACCTCATTCCCCGCAGGAAATGGAGGGTTATATGTGAGATTTAGATCAGTGGTTTTCGTGGATGTGGGAGAGTATTTCCATCAAATTCAGGAGTATGTAGCTTGGTGCCTGAGGGACGCTGATGGAATCTTAGGGCTACCCCTTGGAACTTTTGATGTGCCAATTGGTCAAGATGGGTTGATGGAACCCATACTTGCGGGTGGCGAGGTCGTGAATCCCCAGGTTGTAGACGAGCCGGTCGAAGTGAATCCTATACCCGAGATGTGGTATGAAGATCCTGAGCCGATGGAAGAGGAGCAGGAGCCGGAGCCAGAGCCGATGGATCAGGATTCAAGCGAGGATGAAGAAGTCGCTGAGGATATGGATTCCGAACCGTCCGAGCCTTCAGAGGATCCTTCAGAGGAGTCGTCGGACGACACTACGGAGTCTTCCGACCCCTAGTGGGAACCCTAGGCTATCCTGAACCATAGTTAGTAGTGGAGGCGGGTAACTTTTTGACTGTAGCCTTCCTTTGAGTAGTTGGACCTCCCTAACCACTTCCCTTTTGACCCTGCGGCTGCTAACCGTTTGTATCTTTTGCTGTGTTTGTAAATATTGTACAAAAGGGTTTTTAATAGTAATATAAATGTGTAATTATTTTCTATGATGGTGTTTGATGTATGGCTATCCTTGGCTCATATTGTAGTTGTCTGGGTTTGTTTATTTTATGCTTCCGCTTGTGCTTGATCTCTGTATGGGTGTGGGTCGGCGACGCTTCCTGGGACGTCGCAATCAGAACCAACCGATGGCGGGATGTTGCGCTTCGTGGGGTACGGGGCGTGACAAAAATTCTCTCCATCTCACTTTCATCTCATTAGCCCTTTCTTAAGCATTATACATTGATTCTATTAAGAATTCCGATTATATTTCAAAATGATTTCGATTAATTTTTTTTGGACTGACTACTTAATTTTTGCATAAAAGTGCTAACCATTAATGCCACACTAGCTTCTGAAGAGGTACTTTTAATTTAGGGAAAGAAATCCAGCTTTTACTCCTCCGCCCTGTGATGATTTTTCTTTCCTTTCGGGCATGGAGCTCAAGTTTTCCTCCTCCACTTTCCAAGACGATTTCCCTTTCCTTCCAGGCTTTTTTTAATAAATTTTCCACCGAAACCCTGGGGCGGCATCTCTCTTGACCTCGAGACTCCTTCTCCGCCTCGTGAATGGCTTCTTCCACAAGCTCCTCCAGAGCTGTAACCCTGACATTCTCGATTATGACCAGTGACCACGGCTTCACAATCGAAGGCTCCTCGTAGAACCCTTTCTCTCGGGTGGTCTCGACCCCACAGCTCGACCCGCCATTTCATTACCCATCCCCTGATCCTCAACTGGCCGCAACATTCCCCAGAGGGTTCGACCTCTGCGTGATGCCGCCACTGCTGACCTCTCCTCCTCCTCCTGTGTCCATGGAAACCTCGCTTGAGAGCAGCGACAACAGTGACTGCGTAGTGGTGCATGACCAGGTCGAGCTCAAGAGCCTCTTCAACAATGGTCTGGTTGATCACCATCGTCAACACGATCCGGTGACGATGGCCTGCCAGATCATTCCTTTGCTCGACTTGAATGACCTTGGATCGTTGAACGAGAGGCTCGGTGAGGAGTTCTCTTCGGGTGGCGTGAGCTCGAACCGCCAATGGTCGTGAGCGGGACGGTGGTGGTGATGATCGGAGCAAGAGAGAGGTGGTGATAGGTCTGCCGCTGCAGCAGCAGCAGAAGCAAACAACGGGGAAAAAGAAGAGAGAGAGCGAGGATGGCAAGGTTGACAAGGAACCTTGGTAGTCAAAGGCCGGTGGACATTAAGGAAGGCAGGTTAAGACTTGATAAACATTCCCCTCTTCTTCTTCATCTATTTTTTCTTCTTCTTCTTGTTTTGAATGTTTCTTTTTTGTTATCTGTCGCCAGGGTTTTTGTGTTTTTTTTTTCCGAAATTTGGGGTAATAAGTGACGAAGGACTTGTATATTTTTTTCTTTTGATTTTTGTGTAAGGTTTCGACGATATTCATTGAGATTCATGGAATAAAAAAATGGTCTCGATAGCTTAAAAAAGCTAGAGAAAGAGTTAGAAAACAATGCAGGGAGAGATGACATAACCATTTGAGGCTTGATATTAGAAAGCAAAGGGATAAAAAACCTTAATATCAGGCTTCTTATGCCACCTCTCCCTACACGGTTTTCCAACTCTCCCCTCTAGCATTTGAGCAATTTGAGACCACTTTTTCGTTCCATGAGTCTCAACTAATATCATCAAGAGCTTGTACAAAAATCAGAAGAAAAAAACATACAGATCCTTGGTCACATATTACCCAAAATTTTGGAAAAAAATAATTCCAAGAAATCCTAACTAGGAAATCAAAAGAAAAACATTTAAAACTAGAAGAAAAAAATAGATGAAGAAGGAGAACCAAGAGGAAAGGGAGCATTTTTCAAGTCTTAACCTGTCTCCACTGGCCTTTGACGACCAAGGGTTCCTTGTCAATCTTGCCATCCACTTTCTCTCTTCTTCTTCCCCGTTGTTTTAGGCAGTTTTGGAACTGCTGTGGCTTTTGAGCTGTGGTCTCGATGATTGGATTGGGATATTGAAATGTCTGTGCTTATCGTTTGCTACTTTTTTAATGAAACCGAAGACTCTAATTCTCAGTGCTGATGAAACTACATGTATCCGTTACTGAAATTTTATTGATGGTTTTGGTTGATGTTCAGTTCAATGGGTAGAGATGTGAGTCACCATCACTGTCATCGTGATAAATGTGAATGTTAGAGTGTTGTAACGGTTGAGATTGTTTTTGGGGGAAGGGTCCTCTGCCTCCATTGTGATATCCCAATCATCAATCCTTATTGAGATAAAATGGACGCACAGAGCGGGTTAGAGGGTCTTTCTCTGTTTTCAAACCTATGGCTTACTATAACTAAAGCCTCGGGAGGGTTATCGTTTGCGGCCTTTTGATGTAGTGAACCCAATGGCCCTAGTTGATCTAGGAAAAATGCATTGGGAGTCCTTCATCTTTTCTTTTCCGTCTAAATCGATCTTTGCTGAGTATCTACATGATTTCTAAACGAGAACGTTTAATTCATTACGAAATATTTAGTTCTTTGACGTTAACAATGATGTCATGGCATCGGGTTATGCTTCTTATTTTTTGCAACATGAACCGCAAAAGGACATAAACTCTGTTAAAAAGCTTATCTCGATTTTAGCCCTTTGTCGAGCGCCAAATATGCCATGGCACTTTGCATGAGTTTCATTGTTGTGGTGTAGAAAGTTTTTGGCCATTGAAACTTAGAAGAATCATATCAAACTTCTTTGTAGTATTAGAAGCCGCATTGTACGATCAAGAAAAGAACATTTGGTTATATATAAAATGATATCGGTAGCCCATAAATTTCAGTCACGATGTGCAATGTCATTCTTAAAGTTTTGACTTATTCAATTTGGTGTATGAATTATTCTTTGATGTTCCATTTATCCCTTCAATTTGATCAAACGTAAGAGGGAAAGTCATCCCATGTGTCTGTTTTCTCTCTATTTTTGCGTAAAAGAGTTAAACATTAACGACACATTTAGCTTTAGAAGAGGTCCCTCATTTTGGAAAGAAATCCAGCATTCAATCCTCCTCCTTGGTTCTTTTCATATTGCAATATTTATGTACTTCCTCAATGCTAATTAGTCTTAAACACTTCTCCTTCGGTCAAACCTATCCAGTATTCTTCCACTTTCTCATTTAGGCCCTTGTTTGTTTTGCAAAAAATGAATAATTTAGAAACTATTTTCCTAAAATTGATCATTTATATTGCTTACAAAAATGAATGAATGAAACAAATTGCAATATTTATGTACTTCTTCAATGCTAATTAGTCTTAAACACTTTCCCGTTCTGTCACTTTCTCATTTAGGTTTCGTTTGTTTCGAGAAAAATAAACAATTTGGAAAATATTTTCCTAAAATTGATTATTTATATTACTTACAAAAATGAATGAATGAAAAATTTCATCATCCACGAAAATGCTTAGAGATAAATTATTGTCGATAATGAAAATAATTTCATTGGCTAATTATTTTAAGCGATACAAACGATCTTTTTTGGAAAATATATTCCGAACAATTCATTTTCTATGAAACAAACGGAGCCTTAAACAAAACTCTCAATCCTCTCCTTTTTGAAATCAATGATCAGACAATGCAACTAAGACCGTGTCTTTTTGTCCTGGTCCATCGATTTGTCTTTGGAATGAACTTGATTTATATGCATTTGAAAGCTGCAAAAAATGTAAAAAAAATGTATGAACTATAAAAAATCTCTCCATCTCGCGCTCATCTCATTAGCACTTCTTAGGCATTATACAATGATTCCGTAAGGATTTTTGATTAATTTTTTTGGACTGACCACTTCGCATATTGATTTTTCTTCTTAAACTGTGGCCATTTATGTAGTATGTAATGAAAGCAATTGTTAATGGAGTGGTCTTAGAGTTTTGCTACTATTTTTCTGTTGTTTTGCTTAGTTGGAAATCGTAAAGCTCTGTCATCTCCCTCCATAAACTACCTATATATTACTCATCGTCTCCCCTTCCCCCCCCCCCCCCCCGGCCATCTACCTTCACCATTTTTTCATTTGTAACTCATTTACATGTCAAAAGTTTTCTTTTATCTTCGCTTAAACATTTATATAAAATTACATAAAATATAGGTGAAGGCATCATGTTTATTTAATTAATCCGTTTATGTTGTTCTAAATTCTTAATAGTAAGTCCTTATCATAACTCTTTAGTCAAAATAATATATTAATATCAAGTTGTATGTATATTGAAATGTGTTAATGAAACCATCGCCGGCCACCGCGTTAAGAGACCAATGTTGCTGCTCTCCACTTTCCTCTTCCCCAGTCCTCGCTTGTGCATCATTTCTCATTTTGGACGGGGTCGCATCTTCTTATGAGAAATGATGTGGTGCATAGATCCAATTGATCTAATCACATTCGAGGGTGTAAACAATCAAACTGTTCGTGAGCTATTCGATCTTGCCTCACACATCTCAATTTTTTCCGAGTTCGAATATGTCAGAGTATTGAATTGAGCCGAGCTTGAACTTTGAATACACAACTTGAGTTACTCACAAGACCAATTTAATAGTTGCTTTTCAATTGCAATGCTTTTTAGATTGAGTCCGAGTTTAATTCAAATTTCATGCAAATTTAATTGACAAGTTCGGTTCAATTTGACCTTGTGGAAAAGTTATACAAGTTGAGCTCGAGTTTGGAAAATCCTACTCTCGATAGAACTTGATAATAGCATCAGATTTTGAATATTTTAATCGAGCAGAGTTGAGTCGAGTTGTGAGTACTAACGTGCAAATATTAAGTTGTGTCAACTAAACTCTGTTTCCATTGCGCACATGAATCAAAGCGCACAAATCATATATGAACGTGCGCTTTTCTCGCAAGCCCCGACGAGGGTCTCACTGTTCTTTGAAATAAGATTCAAGAATTTAGAAAATTAGGAACTCCCGCCCCACCATTTCAGTGTAGTCTCGGCTCACTTAGTGATCGATACGTGGTGCCACCTCAACGGATGGGTCTCAGTGGACATATCCGAAATCCGAAATTGGCCCAAGCTCCGTTTTCTCATTTAGACTCCATTTGTTTCGTGGAATGAATAATATGGAAAATATTTTCCTAAATTTGATTATTGATATTGCTTACAAAAATGAATGAATGAAAAAAATTTCATTAACCACAAAAATGCTTAGACATAAATTGTTGTCGATTATAAAAATAATATCATTAGCTAATTATTTCAATCGATACAAATGGTTATTTTTAGGAAAATATTTTCCGAATAATTCATTTTCTACAAAACGAATGGTGCCTGAAACGGGACTCTCGATCATCTCCTTTGTTCTCTATGATCAAAACTTCTTGCGAAGTATCCTTTCTGAAATCAATGATCGGACAACGCAACTAAGACCATGACTTTTTGTCCGGGTCCATCAGTGAATCTTTGAAATGAACTTCATTGATATGCATTTGAAAGCTGCAAAAAACGTGAAAAATGTATGAATTATCAAAAATCTCTCTCGCGCTCAGCTCATTAGCACTTTCTTAGGCTTTATACATTGATTATACACGGCATTACAAGCGAATCAAGATTTTTGCTGTGGAAGAGATGGTGGTAGAGATGGAGGCTGAGGTGGACGTGGCGATTCTAATTATGGGGGAAGAGATAGTGGAAGGGGAGGTTGGAAGCAGGCCAGACAAAGGTGGTGGTCGTGGCTACGGTTCCGAGTCACGTGAAGGTAATGTTGGCAGCAACTTTGATTGTTGGAAGTTCTTTTCTATTTGATAAACTGCATTTGGAAGATCATGATGCTTAAGAGGTCGTCTCCTATATTGAAACAGGTTTGGCAATGGCCATGATGGATATGAGAGAGCTAGAAGTCGCAGTCCCAAGGGTTGATCGTGCTAGTAACCGGAGTCGTGACCGCAGCCATAGCCTGATACATCTGAACATGACAGGGCTCATTCCCCAGTTCGCAGCTTACACCAAGCAATGATGAAGAGAAGCCAATCTCATCGCTCAGGTGCATCTTCCTTCCACAGTGAGAAAACAAGAGAGAGTTCACGGAGTCTGCAACGTGCAAGGTCTCATTTGCCCCGTGGGAAGGATAACGAGCGAGGGAATTTTGGGGGATCACACGGCAATGCTCCATCAAAATGGGATGGAGGATATGGTGGTGGTCCCGCTCTTCTTACCTCGGGGAAGAAGAGGAAGGCATGATTCCTTTACGGAGGCAGATAAGTGGGTGCAGCAGAAGATCCCCTCATTCTTTCTGAGGTCGGGCCAGAGAGGGGAAGCTGTAAAGAGAAACTAGGTTTCCCTAGAATTACATGGTCTAAGATGCTTGACCCATGATCTCCCAGAACTGGTTTTCTTTGCATCTTTGTCCGCAGTGGACGGAACGGTTTTTGTGAATGCTGCATTGGCGTACCTCAGGGGCATTCTAATGCAAAATGCTTAACCGAATTATGGCAAATGAAGTACTTCACTAGAAATTATACTAGATGCGATTTTCTTTTTAAGCGGTTTTGGAACTGCTGTGGCTTGAGCTCAAGGTCTCCATTCGGTGATTGGGTGGGGGAATATTACATTGTTTGTGATTGCCGTTTGCTACTTTTTGTATGAAACCGAAAACTCTAATTCTCAGTGCTGCTGAAACCTACATGCTGTATCGGTTATGAATTTGTATTGTAAGGGATCCTCTGCCTCTCCATTGCTGTCTTTTATCTAGTTCTACATTCATCCCAAACATCAATCCTTATGGAGATAAAATGGAGGCACCAAGTGGGCTAAAGGGTCTTTCTCCGCTTTTCTATCTATGGCTTAAGATAACTAAAGCGTCTGAAGAGTTATCTCGTTCGCGACCTTTTAATTTAGCAAACATGGCAGCCCTAGCTGATTTAGAAGAAAAAAGTATTGAGGGTCCTTCAATTTTTCTTTTCCATATGAATTGATATTTGCCGATTATCCATGTGATTTCTAAACCATAACATTTAACCAGTTATGAAATATTTAGTGCTTTGGCGTTTGCTATGACGTAATGGCATCAAGCTTTGCTCCTTATTTTTGCAACATGAACCGCAAAAGGACAGGAACTCTGTTGAGGAGTTTATCCTAATTTTAGCCCTTTGTCGAACACCAAATATGCCATGGCATTTTGCATGAGTTTCATTCATGCAGTGAAAAAAATTTTTGCCCGTTGAAACTTGGAAGAATCATGGCAAACTTCTTTGCAGCATTAGAAGTCGCATCGTACGACCAAGAAAAGAACATTTGTCATATATAAAATGATATTGGTAGCCCATAGATTTCGGTCCAAATGTGTAATGTCATTCTTACCGTTTTGACTTGTTCAATTTGGTACTTGAATTATTCTTCGATGTTCAATGCATTCCTTTTATTTGATCAAACATAAGATGGGGAAGTCATCCCATACGTCTCTTTTCTCTCGCTTTATGCATAAAAGAGTCAAACATTAATGACACATTAGCTTTTGAAGAGGTCCCTAATTTCGGAAAGAAATCCAGCATTCAATCCTCCTCTTTGGTTCTTTTCATATTGCAATATTTATGTACTTCCTCAATGCTAATTAGTCTTAAACATTTTCCCGTTCCATCACTTTCTCATTTAGGTTTACTTTATTTCACAAAAAATAAATAATAAAAAATATTTTCTGAAAATCGATAATTCATATTGCTTACAAAAATGAATTAACGAAAAATATTTCACCATCCACGAAAATGTTTAGATATAAATTATTGTCAATAATGAAAATAATTTAATTGGCTAATTATTTCAAATGATACAAGTGACTAATTTTAGGAAAATATTTTCCAAATAATTTATTTTGTGCAAAACAAACGAAGCCAAACGCAACTCTCCATCCTCTCCTTTGTTCTCTATGATCAAAACTTCATGCAAAATATCCTTTTTGAAATCAATGATCGGACAATGCAACCAAGACCAAGTCTTTTTGTCCTGGTCCATCGCTTGTCTTTGAAATGAATTTGATTAATATGCATTTGAAGCTGCAAAAAACGTGAAAAATGTATGAACTATAAAAAAATCTCTCCATCTCACACTTATCTCATTAAACACTTTCTTAGGCATTATACATTGATTCTATAAGGAATTTTGATTAATTTTTTTGGACTGACTACTTTGCATATTGATTTTTCTTTGTGACCTACTACCATTTATGTAGTATGTAAAAAAGCAATTGCTAATCGAGTGATTTTAGAGTTTTGTTGCTCCTTTTCTGTTGTTTTGCTTAGTTGGAAATCGCAGAGTTGTTCGGTCTACCTCCATAAACTACCTATATATTACTCATCACCCCCCGCCATCTCCCTTCACCATTTCCTCACTTAACTCGTAACTCATTTACGTTTCCAAAGTTATCATTCATCATCACTTTAACATGTATATAAAAATTACATAAAATATTGGCAACGGCATCATGTTTATTTAATTGATTCATTTAAGTTATTCTAAATTCTTAATAGTAAGTCCTCATCATAACTCTTTAATCAAAATAATATGTTAATATCAAGTTGTCTGTATGTTGAAATGTGTCGGTATATTGAAATGCCACCTCCAATGAAACCATCGCCGGCCACAGCGCTAAAGGACTGTTGTTGCTGCTCTCCACCTCCCTCTCCCTCAATCCTGGCTGGTACCTCTCTTTCTCATTTTAGATGGGGTGATGTCTTTTTATGAGAAATGATGTGGTGCACAGATCCAATTGGTCTAATCACATTCGGGGG
This sequence comes from Syzygium jambos, assembly GCA_031216235.1. Lineage (NCBI taxonomy): Eukaryota > Viridiplantae > Streptophyta > Magnoliopsida > Myrtales > Myrtaceae > Syzygium > Syzygium jambos. The sequence goes on from CM062228.1 coordinate 20,494,725, forward strand.
TATAATCTAATCAAACTGCTCATGAGCTAGTCAATCTCGCCTCGCACATCGAGTTCGAACATGTTAGAGTATTGAATTAAGCCAAGCTTGAACTTTGAAAATGCAACTTGAGTTGGTCAAGAGACCAATCAAATAGTTTATTTTCAATTGCAGTGAATTTTTGGACCATGAGTCTGAGTTTAGTTCAAATATCATGTAAATATTATTAACAAGTCCGGTTAGCTTTGACCTTGTTGAAAAATTATTTAAGTCGAGCTCGAGTTTGGAAAACCCTACTCTCAATAGAGCTTGATAATAATATCGGATTTTGAATATTTAAATCGAGTCGAGTTGAGAGTCCTGAGATGCGAGTGCATCAACTAAACTTTGTTTCAATAATGCCCATGGATCAAAACGCAAAAACCATACAGGAACTTGCGCTTTTCTTGCAAGACCCAACATGGGTAAAAGATTCAAGAATCGAGAAAATATTAGGGAATCTCGCCTCACCACTTCAGCATTGTCTCAAGCCACTTAGTGATCAACAAGTGGTGCCACATCAACGGATGGGTCCCACCGGACATACGCGAAATCCAAGATTGGCCCAAGCCCAATATCCATTCTATAGCTCTCGATCCTGACCGTTGGTTCCTAGCGCATCGTGGGAAATCAACGTGGACACCATCGCACCATCTTGGCCCCACCATCTTTTCCCTTATTAAAAAGCCCCAACTCCACGCAGAATTCACTCACTCCCAAAGCCGAAACCAGCATTCAACCTCTCCTTTCCCTCTCCCTCTCCCTCTCCCGCTCCCTCTACATGGAACTCAACCCTTCCTCCTCCACCCCCTCCTCCGCTTTCCGAGATGATTTCCCTTTCCTTCTGGGCATTTTCGAAGAAAATTCCCTCCCCAAACCACAGGGCGGCTTCTCTCTTGACCTCGAGACTCCTCCTCCACCTCCTCTTAACGTGAATGGCTTCTTCCACAAGCTCCTCCACAGCCGTAGGCCCGACATTCTCAATCATGACCATGGCTTCACCATTGAAGGCTCCTCCTCGAACCCTTTCTCTTCGGTGATCTCGACCCCACAGCTTGACCCGCCATTTCATCACCGATCCCCAGATCCTCAACCGGCCATGATGTTCCCCAGAGGGTTTGACCTTTGTGCCTTGCCTCCGCTACCGACCCCTCCTCCTCCTCCGTCCGTTGACACCTCCCTGAAGAGTGGGGACAACAGCAACGGCGTAGCGGCGCATGGCCAGCTCAAGTTCAAGAGCCTCTTTGACTACGGTGCAGTTGAACACCGTCGTTATCACGATCCGGTGACAGTGGACCGCCAGATCATGCCTTTGCTCAACTTGAATGACCTTGGATCGCTGAATGAAAAACTCGGTGAGGAGTTCTCTTTGTGAAAGACATAATGGGTGGACCGCCCAAAACGGGCCAAACCCGGCCCATGAGCCACAAGGGCCCACGAGGTAGTTATTTGCCTATTTATAATAGAAGGCACCGCTTAGAAAACAGACGTGATTTTTTCATATGTAAACACACTCCTTCGAATACGTCGTCTTCTCTGTTTTCTTTTGGAACGCACACGAGTACGAAAGACGATCGAAGAACTCTCAAGTGCAAAGCGACACTTAATCTGTGACAATACCGGATATGTTCGTTGTGTGATATGCCTGTACGATCGATGATATAAGTTGATAGTCATCGGGCATGTTTTCCGCATTGATCGAATTCATTCCGAACATGTTTCAAACATGACGATCGGGGATTGAGTTTTCCCCACATTGGTATCAGAGCCAGGTTACTTGTTTCCCAATCATGCATATGTATCGTTTGAAGTGTATACTGCTCGTTTTTTCGTTTTGGCCTCGTTTTTGTTCATTTTCTTCGCATCGCCGAACTGTTCATGCATGTTTCGATTTTTGTTTTTCGTCAAAACTTGAATTTTATTACATAAACAAAAAGTGCTCGTCGAGACGAGCAAAATGATGGGCAGCGCGTCGCCGAAAGATGCATTACGCGCCCTCACACGTCAACAAGAGCCATGCGCACGACGGCGCGTGAGGCCCACGTGCGGCTATGCGAAATGTCGAGTCGATCGCCGACTAACCGCCGACGATGACATCAGCATGACGTCATCAGGAGAGCTGACCCGGTTGACTATTGACCTGACCTGTTGACTGTTGACCAACCCGGTTAACTATTGACCCGACCCGTTGACCTAACCCGGTTGACTGTTGACCCGACCCGTTGACCGAACCGTTGACTGTTGACCGGTCAACGGTCGAACCGGTCAAACAGGATCGGTTCAAACCGGGCAAAATGACCCCGTTATTTCTTTCGGCCCGTTCGAGCTCATTTGAACTCCGATTTGGGCGTTCTTGGTATCGACGTGCTCGTATCGGAATGCTCTACATTATGGTGTATTCATATTACATTTTTTCTGTACTTATGAATGTGAAAATGCACGATAAACTCTATGTACACGTACTTAGGGGTATATTCTTTGGCATTTTCTTAAGTATTTTTATATAGTTTTTTGAAATACAAATGCTAGATTATATGTGTATGAATAAGCATTCTTTATCTTAATGTATCATGGATTATAAGTAATCCTTCGCTCTGCATTCGTTGCAGGAACAATGGTACATTTGAGACGCACTCCGATAATCCCAAGAACGGCAGCTCAAAAGGAGAAGCTTGAGAACCTAAAAGTCAAGCTAGCTCTTTATTGATGGGACGCTAGAGATGATATGATGACACACATCATCAAAGTCAACAAAATGATACAGGATATCATTTGGAACGGTTTTGTAATGCCGGAATATGTAATGGTCGGAGCCCTAAAATGCACTATTCCTGAGGAGTTGGGAAGAATGCTTGATAAGGTTAGAGAAATCTTAAAGAGTCCAAGTTATAAGATGCTTTTGGAGAATTTTTTGCAACAATACATAAGGGTCGGGGCAAGGAGAACATCAACCCTTGCATTGAATGGGTCTCGGTGCAAATCATGGCCCAGATCTAGGGGTTTTCCGGGAGCCTTTGTTTATGTTCCGAAAAAAATAAAACTTTCTAAAGAATTTTATGAGTCCTTTTCTGTCTATGTGTTGGATTGGTACACTTGATGTTGTTCTTTTAGGATTTGGAATCAATTCTGTATATGTTTGAAGTTGATATTACATATTTTTAAATATTTGTGAATGTGTTATAATATATATATGGCTATGAATATTTTTTTGTGATTTCTCATTTTATATTGCCATATTATGTGTTATGTTTTATGTTTTATGTGGGAAGTTCTTCAAAGTTTGTATAACTTTTGAAGAACCAATTTCATTACATAAATGATTATGTTAATGGTAATTTCAAATTAGGTTTTTTTGGACGATAATTGGGAACATAGTGAACTTTCGACTCTAAGACCTTTTGTGAAACTATTCATTAATATGATTAGTTTATGTAATCATGATGCTGATGAAGCATTTAGATAGGCTTTAATAACTCATGCGTATGTGTCTGAAATGTTTAGATACGATGGCTTCAGCAACTAAGAACATAGTGGCTGAACTAAATAAGGGAGAAAAATTGAATGGCGATAATTATGAGATTTGGAGTCTCAAGATTCAATATGTGTTGGAAGAGCAAGAGGCACTCGAAGCTCTTAACCAGATTATGGAAGAACCTGAGGATGGGACAACTGCCCAACACAAGAGCGACAAAGATGCCTTTGCTGTTCGGAAAAGAAAGAACTCTCTTGCTCGCATTATGTTGCTAAGCAGCATGGACAATGACATTATGCGAAAGTTCGGACGTTTCCAGAGTGCCAAAGACATGTGGGCTGCACTGGCATCAAGATTTGATCGAACTTCTGTGACCAAACTGAGACAACTCACTATCCGTTTCGACTCATACAAGATGTCTCATGAAAAGACTATGAAACAACATTTGAGGCAGATATCAAATATGATTAATGAGCTAAAGGATGTCGGGCACATACTCACTGATGAACAGCAGGTGCAGGCAGTAATTCGCTCCTTGCCTCAAAGCTGGGAACACATGAAGATCCATTTGACCCACAATGAGGGTATCAAGACCTTTGAGGATGCTATACGGCATCTTGAACTGGAAGAGGATCGTCTCATGGCGGCTAAGCCAGAAACTGATATTTACTTTGCTGGCTCTAGCTCGCATGGAGTTTTGAGCTCCGAGAGGAAACATCCTACTAGGTCAAAGAAGTGGAAAGGCAAGGAAGCAAGTCCTTCAAGGAAGAAGCCGAGGCTCAACCAACAGGAGAAAGGAAAGCGTCCTTTCAAGAAGAATATTTCAAGAGTGAATGTTTTAACTGTGGCAAGAAAGGTCACTTTGCTCGCGACTGTGGCGAGCCAAAGAAGGTAGAAACCCTTAGCATTCATGAAAATGCTACTTATGTGTCTAGTTCAATGTTTCTAACCGAATCTATGTAGCGAAGGACAGAGAAGCTTTCGTGGAGTTCCGACGAGTTTCACAAGGAACGAAGTGGATATATGTGGGGGACAATTCAAGAGTGGAAGTCAGAGGCATTGGCACCTGTCAACTACTTATACGCGGTGGACGCACATTGTTCCTACATGATGTGTTATTTGCACCAGAGATTCGTCGGAACTTAGTTTCGGTGTTGATTTTAGTTAGACTTGGTTTTAATGTAAACTTCCATAACAATAGTGTAGACTTATCTTTAGGTACAAGTTATTATGGTTTCGAATATTTCTTAGATGGTTTCATTGTATTAGATGTTAACTATTGTGAAGTTAATGCTAGTTATTCCTTATTTACATCATCTAATTTTTATGAGAATAATGTGAACGTGTGGCATGCTAGACTTGGTCATATTGGCCAATAAAGAATGAATAGATTGGTTAAAGATGGATTATTGGGCAATATTAAAAAGGTTGATTTGCCCAAATGTGAGCGTTGCCTAGAAGAAAAACAATACGAAAACCATTTGGAAAAGGAACAAGAGTTGAATTTCCTTTGCAATTAATCTATACTGACATCTGAGGTCCAATGAATATAAAAGAAAGGCACGGGTCTGTTTATTTCATCACATTCATTGATGATTATACTTAATTCAGATATGTCGATTTGATTTCTCATAAGTCCGAGGCCTTAAATTGCTTTAAAAGATTTATGAGCTTAATGGAAAATCAATTAGACAAGAAAATAAAAGCATTAAGATCTGATCGAGGTCGAGAATATCTGTCTGATCAGTTCAGAAATTTATGTGATGAAAAGGGAATAGAAAGACAACTGACTATTCCATATACTCCTCAACAAAATGGTGTTGCGAAAAGAAGAAACAGAACCTTAATGGAAATGATTAAATCAATGATGGCACAAGCTAACTTGCCTATCACCTTTTGGGGTGATGCTTTGTTGACTGCTGCCTACACAATTAACCGTGTTCCTTCTAAATCAATTGCTTCTACTCCATATGAGTTATGGACAGGCAGAAAGCCTGATTTAAGCTTTCTAAAACCTTGGGATTATGCTGCCTATACTTGTGAGTCTTCTCACAAGTATGGAAAATTATGCCCAAGAGGCAAAAAGAGTATTTTTATAAGATACTCAGAGCACTCAAAAGGATATGTATTTATAGGTGAGCAAGAAAGCGGAAGTACAACTGAATTTGAATCACGGGATGTCACATTCTTAGAGAATGAATTTCCTAAAAAGGGCGAAGTAGGTGGTGATTATTCGTTATACGAATCTGTGGATCGTGATAGTGAAGTTAGTGGAAGCATTATGACAAATGGAGAGTTGAATGCAACCCAGTCTCAATTGCAACCACTTAAAGAGACGAAACCACCATTATCTCATTCGAGTGGGAGCGCAATAAAACGTGGTGAATCATCAGGAGTACAACATTCCATACGACAGTCAAGTCGTAATAGGATTCCTCGTCGACATTTTGACATTGAAGGAGAAGCTTTCATGATCGCCCCACAAGATGAAGATGAGCCGAAGAATGTGAACGATGCTCTTAAGTGCCCTGATAAGGAAGAATGGATACATGCAATGGAAGAGGAAATGGAGTCATTAAGATCAAATCAAGTTTGGGAATTGGTTGACCTTCCAAAAGGACGCAAAGCCATTGGGAACAAGTGGGTTCTCAAAATAAAGCGTAAGGCTGATGGCTCAATAGAGAGGTATAAGACTCGCCTTGTGGCGAAAGGATATAATCAATAGGAAGGAGTTGACTTTGAACAAACTTTTTCTCCTGTAGTTAGATTTACCTCTATTCGCCTTATTCTAGCAATAGTAGTTAGTATGGATCTGGAATTACATCAAATAGATGTAAAGACTGCATTCCTCAATGGAGAATTAGAAGAAGAAATTTATATAGAACAACCCGTTCGTTTCATTACAAAAGGCCAGGAGCACAAAGTGTGTCGACTATTGAGGTCGATATATAGCCTTAAGCAGTCTTCGAGACAATGGTATATACGGTTTCACAATGTAATAATAGCATATGATTTTGTAATGATTAGTGAAGACAATTGTGTATATATCAAAAGATCCAAATATCAATTTGTGATCTTATCATTATATGTTGATGATATACTAATTGCCGGAAGCAATATGGAGTTGGTTAATACAGTCAAGAATTGGTTATCTTCCAATTTTGAGATGAAAGATATGGGTGAAGCTGCATACATTCTTGGAGTTAAGATTTCAAGAGATCACTCAAAGAAATCCCTATCCCTTTCACAAGAGACGTATGTGAATAAAATCCTTGAGCGATTTCGTAGTTAAGATGAAAGATATTGGTGAAGCTGCATACATTCTTGGAGTTAAGATTTTAAGAGATCGCTCAAAAAAATCCCTATCCCTTTCACAAGAGACGTATGTGAATAAAATTCTTGAGCGATTTCGTATGCAAGACTGTAAACCAATAGATACTCCTATTACAAAGGGCAAAGCATTAAGCGACAGAATGTGTCCTAAGACTTCACAAAAAAGGAGCAAATGGAATGAGTTCCATATGCTAGTGCTGTCGGAAGCTTGATGTACGTTATGATGTGTACAAGACCTGATATTTGTTATGCAATTGGAATGGTAAGTAGATACCAATCCAATCCAGGTCAAGCACATTGGATCGCCGTCAAAAGAATCATGAGATATCTAAAGGGAAGTGCCGACTATGCGCTGACTTATCAAGGAAGTGATCTACACCTTGAAGGCTATACTGATGCTGACTGGGGAGGAGATTTAAAAGAAAGGAAATCTACTTCTAGATACCTGTTCTTACTGAATAATGGCGTCATATCTTGAAGCAGTAAGAAACAATAGTATGTAGCCTTATCTACAATGGAAGCCAAGTTCGTGGCTCTATCAACAGCGGCACAAGAAGCTGTTTGGCTTAGAAGATTTTTGGATCACTTAGGTGTAACTGAGAACGCTGCAAACCCAGTATTGGTCTATTGTGATAGCCAAGCAGCAATAGTATACACTAAGGATCCCAAGTACCATGAAAAGACCAAACATATAGATATCAAGTATAACTATGTCAAGGACATAGTTGCACGAAAGGAAGTGAACATGAAGTACATATCTACACAAAAGATGATAGCAGATCCTACGACGAAGCCGATTCCTAGAGAAGTTTTCCATGGTCATGTGAGATCTCCAGGACTGTATAGAATATGATATACTGAATAATGTAATTTTCTCAAAATGTTCACTATTAATAAAGTTTGTTATTATCAATGCCTATAAGTTTGTATGACGTTTGTAAGTGTCGATGCTGAGTGCATTATATTGAAAAGGTATGTCGGACAGATAAGAGATTAGCCCACTCACACGGGTAATCGTCTCTACTCACTGTGTGATGAATAGAGATGAGACAGTTTTAAGTTTGTTATCTAGGTGATAATTGAGAGCTCAAGCTTGAAGCATGGACGTCGCCTTAACAGAATATTAAGATGAGGACATATAGATTATTATGTCCGAAAGTGAAATGACCCACATATTTCACTTTACCTGTCTTTAATGTCAGATGTGAGTTCTGATAGATGCTTATGAATAGAGTAGATTTGTGAATTCAAGTTAGACATTGAGTATGTCTAAACTATCATCTGTACGGTATTGAGAGAAAGACATACGCTCTATGGGAAAAGGAGAGAATACCGTAATACGTATTTCATATTACGTATGCATGGGACGACCGATAAGAGTTGGCAAAAAAAATTTATGATCTCAATTTTTAAGTCGTGTGAGACTCTTGAGAAAAATAGTTCTTCTCAATTAAAGTGCCCTCACGACTCTTACTTATTCTCAAAATTTCTATTCGATATTTGCTATCTTAGGATATTGCCGATGATCATGATAATTTGGTCTAACGGGGCATTTCTAGAAAAGTGAGTTGGACTAAAATGGAGAGGTTTAAGGAAAAAAGAAAATCAATTTAATTTATGATGTCACATTCTATATTTGTATTCACAGATCGATCAATTATGATTTTGAGTAAATCATAGTTGTGAATACAATATATGAGATACTAAAAGAGATCAAGAGAGATAAAAAAATGTAACTAATTGATCTAGGGAACTGCATGCTAATTCTACTCTGGATAATGCTCAAATTTGAGCTGTTATATATTCCAAACAGATGTATAACAACGAGCTCTCGTAGTATGTTGGTCGCATGGATTATTTGTCAATATGAACTTTGCAAGGAAGAGAGTTGTGTTTAGCCCATCGTAGGCGAGTGGGAGATGAAAGACATAATGGGTGGACTGCCCAAGACGGGCCAAATCCCGCCTGTTAACACCTAAATTTTGCCCAACTTATTTAGGATTTTATCGCATAAAAATTAGGGTTTAATTTTTAGCCCTTAAACCAAAAATATTTTCATTAAAACTGCATGGCATATAGTTATTAGGTGCATTTGCATTAATAGGGCCTATTAGAACATATTTTCCATGTTCATTTTCAAAAATTGAATTAAAAAAAATTAGTTATTAAAAAATAAAAAAAAAGGGGGAGAAGAAGCCAGCGTTGAATTAGTCAACGCTGGCCCACCTCCTCTCCTAGCCCTGCGCTGACCTGGGGAAGGGGAGAATGCAGCGAAGGAGTCAAAAAAGGGGCAGAGGGGCAGAAGCAGGCGGTGAGAGAGTTCCGAGGGAGAAGAGAGAGGTCCGAGGGAGAGAGTGAGAAACACCGGGGGACCGCGCAGACGATGCTAGAAAAGAGGGGGCCATCGGAACACACAAGGGGGTTTTTTTTTGGGGAGAAACAGGCGAGAACAGAAAGAGAGAACAGAAAGAGAGGGCGAGGGAGATAGAGAGCGTTCGAGAGAGAGAGCGGAGGCTGAGCGGGTCCCCGTCGAGGATCTTCACGCCTCCACCGCGGCCGGCGAAGCTCCGACGATTTTCGCGATAGGTCCCGGCCCCGAGCTTCGTCGGGTTTTCTTGTTTCGCTTGATCCGGAGTCGATTTCCCGAGGATCTCGGCTCGGCAACGTGCGAGGTGACCGGATATAGTCCGATCCGAGGTCGCCGCCGTTCGCCGTCTCCGAGCCGTGGTAGGGAACGCCGCGACAGTACCCCCTCCCCTGTTTCTTTTTATTCTTTCCCTTTGTGCTCTGTTTCTGGTGCTCTGTTCGCCGGGGCTCACTGGCCGGAGCTCGTGGCCGTCCGGTTCGCGCGAGCTCCGGCCTGGGATACCTCGAGCTGAGTCTTGCTTGTTCATGTATTACTGTGTGTTAATCTCGAACATGTTTGAGCCTCGATCGAGTCCGAAATTTCGCGTTTTCATCGTGCACTCTAGCTGTTTGATGTTTTGCCTGACTGAGATCTGTGCGTTGTTCTTCCCCCACACGCGCGATGCAGTCTCGAACTAGGATAGAAGTTCAGTCCCCCCACTTTGCAGTTGATCGAGCCGGCTCACCGTCGGCGAGCAAGGAAGGTCCGCAAAAAGGGGGGAGTGATGCACGAGCAGGAAGCTCGTTCCGGCCGGTCCCTCGTCGGGGCTCGGTCAGTTCATGGCCGGCCATCCCCTCATCGAGGCTCGATCGATTCGGTTCCAGTCACCAGTCGTCGTGGCGGCGACGCGGAGGGGGCGGCGGCTCGTGGTGACGGCCCGAACAGCCATCACGGGCAGAGGATGCTCGCCACTCCTCGTCGGGGTGGCAATGCACCTGGGCGACGGCCGAAAGGGGCCTGACCGTGAGGCCGGACGTGCGCTCCACGTCGGAGCGGTGGCCGGCGTTCAAGCGAGCCTTGAGGCGCGGTGAAGCGGCCGCGAGTCGGGTCGCGGTCCAGGTCGAGCGTGCGCGATCCGGGTAGGGCGACGCACGTCCGGGTCGGGTCGCGGGTTGTGACCGGATAGGGTTTGCGAGTCGGGCCGATTTTAACTTTTAGGGGTTTTGGGCCTTTCGCGTTTGGGCCAGAATTGATAGAATGGGCTGAAAGTTTTATTTGGTTTTTTTTGTTCCTAGTGGGCTTTGGGCCTTCGCTTTTTTTTAAAAAAAAATTTGGGCTGGGCCCTTTTTCTTTTTCTTTTTTTAATTTGTCCGAGCGGGCTCAACAAATGAGTCCGATCCGGCCTTGGACCCGGGCCGGCGCGCCCGGTTCAGTCTCTGTCCGAGTCAGATGTGGAGATCCGACCCGGATCCGTTTTTTTAATATTGTATTATTTTAATATTTTAAATTTTTAAAAAAAAAAATTTCAAAAGGGCTCGGATTTTATTTTATTTTATTTTATTTTATCTTTTTTTTTAAAAAAATCCAAAAAAATTTTCAAAAAATTTTCAAAAAATTCAAAAAATTTTCAAAAAATTCAAAAAGAAATTTTCAAAAAAATTCCGAGAAATTTTCAGAAATTCCAAAAAAATTAATTAAAAATTTTTCAAAAAAAAAAATTTTTTTTAAAAGAAAATAAAAAAAATCAGAAGTTTTTATTTAGACTTTGAAATTAGTTTTCTCACCCTTTTCGCATGTTTAGTGTTATATTTAATCTCACGTCGCTCGGTTCACACACCTTGGGTTGCACATTTAATTTAACCTCGCATACGGTTAATTAGGTGTGTCTAGGCTTAGATATTAATTGTCGCTTCCCTTAGCTTAGTTAGGGGGAGAATTTTGAGACTTCCGATTAGCGAAAGCACGTTAGGTGGTGAATTGAACAAGATTAGGTACCGAAAGGGCATTAATTAATAGATTAGTGTAATCAAGTCCCCGTACCCGTTGAATCTCTGGTTCGTGGAAGTGAAGCTTTTCTCCCGTGCTTTACTTAGGTGTCTAATCGACCTATCGAAAACTGATTAGTGGCGACTCCAAGATGAAATTGATTTGCATGTTAACAACTTAAACTTAAGTCGCGAATTGGTATGGGCTTGGGAGGGCTCGAGCTAGATTTAACTTAGTAATCCATTAGCCTAACCCCTTAGGCGGCGGGGCCAGTTCGGGGAGGTCGCGACAGCTTGGCGACTCCGCTGGGGACTTGATAAAATTCTTAGTGGACTTAGGCCATTTATCTTGTTCAATTATGTCCTTAATGTGAATGTTCTTGCAGTTGGAAGTTATAGGGTGATGAATGATTGTTAACCCCTTGTTTTGCAGGTTTGGAGTTTTGGAATGAATGTTTATTTTGCATTTTTGAAGTGGTGATTACATATGAATTGTTGTGTATGTCTTTGTTGCGTTAGCACTACACTGTTGCATACACAATCATGCTGCCGGACCTGGGCTGCACTAGGAATGTTTAGGATGGTATTGAGTTGGATACGACCTCGACCGCGAGGCCGCGTAGTAGAGGTTGCCCAACTCAATCCCGAAAGCTTCTTTCTTGGTGTCAAAAATGCTTACCTTTGCCCGCGAGGCCGCGTTGCATCGAGGTATCATTCTTGACCGAGCCGGAGTTACGAGGACTTGGCTTAGTGCGCGAGGCCGTGCCTAGTCATCCCGCCCTCGTAACTCCAATTTGTTAAGCCATCTAGAGTAGAAGTCCAACCGCACATTACATTCGCATGTTTGTGTGATTAAAAGTTTGTCATCCACTGTAAGTATGATTTCTCTCTTTACCTGTTCGCTTTTAGTTGAAGCTTTCATTTTTGAAATTCGTGAAAATAAATTGAATGCCCTAGGTGATCTAAGCTTATAATTGAAAATTTCAGGCAATCACTTTTGACAGTGAACTTTGAGCATAAATCTCAAACATTTTGATTTGGCCCTACCAAAATAGATCGTTTTGTCTAAACTTGCAGTTATAAGAATTCTTCCAAGTCAAAATAATTTCTTGGGGCATAAAATTGAAATCACATTTTCAATAAAATTCTTTTTGTTCACATTTCGAAATCAAAATTCAAATCACTCTTTCTGTATTAATTTTAAAAAAAAAATAGGAATCACCTCGTTTTTGCAAAAGTAAAATCATAAATCAGTCTTTCAAAATTGATGCCGCATTTTGCGATGTAACTTTTGGAATAAAAAGGGCGCTCGATTGATAGCCGCGATTTGATCTTTTAATGATGTCTCCACTTACGATGAAAACTTGGCGAAATACTAAATGCCCACAAATAGGAATCATGGGAGCATGTATTGTTGCCTCGCTTTCGTCATAAGAGGCGGCATCGGTGAAAGACCACTTTTTCATTCACATACTAACATTGTCTTCCTTTCGCAGGTTATGCGTAACAGTCATCCCTTGGAATTCTCTTGCTTATTCATACAAGGAAGTGTACTTTAGAGTCAGAACGGGAACTATTTGTTTGCACTCCTCTATTCAGGAGTTTTTCAAACGTTATCCTTGGGAACCAATGTTTTCCGATTTGGGTTTTAATTGTGAACCCAATCGATATTTTTGTAAATCACGCAACTCACGTCTTTGAGTAACGAGGTTCTAATTTAGATCATTGTCCTTTGAAAGTAATTGCAATATTTCCAATTGAGTCATCGAGTTAGGCTTTTACGCCTTACCTTCAAAATGTTTTGAAATTGAGTTTCAAGAATAACTTGCATAAAATTGTATCTCTTCACTTGGCCAATTTTGCAGGTTGATTTGCAAAAGGACATCGTGAGATGGTAACTCTGTAATCGTTCCAATAAGAACTCTTTGTGCAACAACTGACTCGTTCATCCATTTTTGTCAAAACAGATAATTGCAAAGTGGGTAATACCGAAGCGTGAGATGACAATTGAAGGACTCTAATGGCGCAGCTGACTTTCAAGAAGGCGTATCACTCCAGTAGAACAGAAACGACAGACAATCGCCCAACCATAAAAGAGTAATGAAAAATGAGCGGAGTTCTGCAAGCAAACATGATAAGTCACTGCAATGCCAATTTACCCCCACAAAAAAAAGAGAGCACTTAATAGGGAGATAATGTGGCCAAAACAGAGATGAGATTGGAGGGGCACAATATTTCAAGAAATTCCTAAACAAAGCACGATGGAACGACAATGGAGATGGATTGAGGACCGGATGCCAAACTTCATCTAACTCGATGTGAAGCACTTGACCGAAGGGCAAAGTCTTTCCTTTCCCCCCCGCCAAGCAAGCATGATGGGGCAGTATATATAGAACAAGGCCTCTCACCAAGAAGTCATGATAAGACATCCAATTTAGCACAAAAGGATGCATCGTTCCTAAATTAAGTTCAATCGAGAATGGAAATAACATGTTCAATTTCCTTTTTCAGGGTGATAAACATGGCAGGTCACTTAAAGGGCAATAATCCTCACCCATGATGCGTGATAAAGAGGAGTCATTCGATTCAACACAAAAAGGGCGTATCGTTCCTAAATTAGTCCAATTCAATTTTGGGATTGAACTAACATGTCTCCTCTCTTATAGACAAAGGCACACATTGACCGTGGAGGCGACACCTCCTACCAAGGAAACATGTAATAGATGGGGGAAAGCATCCAAGGGACAATGCCATCAAATATCGAAACAGTGCCGAAAGGTCAAGATAAAGAGAGCGGATGAAGGGAGTTGCCAAACACCCAAGAAGGCAAATTCAAATGAACGGAAGCATCAAAGACTTGAAGGATAAATGCAAACGATGGGTAATGTTGTATCGTTCCCAATTTTTCAATCCTTAAAGGGTCTTTAACTACCACGTTCTTTTTTATTCTTTATAGGTTTACCAAGTCGCCATGACGCAGGTAAGTACCCTTCTCCCAAAATTCAAATGGAAATCAAATGGATAATTTTCATCACAAAGAAAAAGTCTTTGATGGTTTTTAAAAAAAAAAAAAACACTAAAGTGGAGACTAAAAAAGCAAGCTCTTCACAAAAATTTTGAATGTTATCCTTATTAAAAAATTGTCTTTGTGCTTGACGGATCATTCATTTGGAATCAAAATTCCCTGTGGAGATTAATCAATTCGTGATGATCTCAACAAAATGAAAGGGAGATGTTAATAATGCCAAGTGAGAAACACTTAGGATGAGGAAAGGCAAGCCATTTCCAAACACGTCCCGTAAATACTTTGAGAGTTGAGCGAAAAAGAAAACCTGTGTCGTTCAAGGACAAGAGATTCATTCGCGAGTAGTATGCAGACCAAAATGAAAAGAGGCATTTCTTTCATATATCCTACACACTGCAGGTGACCATAGTCAAGCCCCTTTGAGCCTTTACATGTGAAGAATTTCTACAAAATACCCCTGTCAAGAACCATCCCACAACGGGACAAATTTGGAGGTTTTGATTGACATTCTTTGGAGGAAAAGATGAGAAAGACTTCATTGCCCTTACTTGTATTAATCTTTTTGTGATAACTTCAAGTGAGTCCCTATGGAAGTTTGAAACATCCCAAAATGAAGAAGAGTATTCATTTCTCTACCCAAACACTCATACCACTTGCTTAGCCAAGTTGAGCCTGAACATTCATTTCTAAAACCCGAGTGGTGATTGTCTCCCTACACTGGGGCAAGGCACATGATTTACCAAAGCAACTGGTGCTTGTGGGGCAGCGTGCGGAAAAATCTTGAAAGCCCTAGGAGCCCAAAATAGTTAAAAGAGAAAAAGTCAAGTGAAAACTAGGGGGCATGAAAAAGCAGTGTGCCTGGTAAAAGCAAGGCCAATGCCCATTATAAAAAAAAGAGCAAAAAAAAAAGTTGCATTAAGAGAAAGATCCTCACGGAAAAAAAGGGGGGATGTCGAAAGCAAAATGCTTGCAAAAAAAAAAATCATTGCAAAAGCAAAAGTCATTAGAGAAATGAGCAAAGCTCTTACATTAAAACGATTAGTCAATGGACTTTCGAGACGAGTTGAATTTCAGAAGTCGAGTGCCTTCAAAAGATTGGATGATATGGTAATGATGCTATGATAATCACCAACTCCTAAACCCCTTTTGAAAATTTCTGAGCCTTTCGAGCTTTTACCCAAATCAATGTTACAACCTTCTCCAAAGTCTCTTCAGATTAGGATGGTCTAAGCAGAAATTTGGATTCCCAAACAAGTTATCGCTTGAAGAAGTTGGGGCAAAGTTGTCTTATCTTATCTTAAGGTTTCTTGACTTGTAAACCTGATGGAGATGCTGATTGAAAATTAGTTCATTCCTTAGCCGATAATGCTTATCCGTTGTTGAAACCGTGACCAAACCCACATTACAGTCATTTAAAAGACCTCTTGGATCGGTCAATGCGTACTTATTGCGAATGATTCTCGAAGCCTTCTCGAAGCCTTCGACACTGATAGTGTGAGGTACAGAGAGATCATGTTTACTTTCCACATCAATGGATGGGATCAAGCAGCCTTTTTGAGAGTACGTGAGAAGTCCTTTCAAACTAAGGAATTCTTGTTTGGCATGCTTAATAGGCTCTCTTCGGAAGTTAACATCACTTTGATAAAAGACTTTCTCCTAAGGGAATTTGATGATTAATGACGTCCTCCATGCATTAAGGCAATTTTGCAATATTGAAGCATATTGAATGCTTCCCAAACAATTGAGTTTATCCTAAATTACCCATGCAATCAATGCTTTTTCATTGATGATACCATTTTGATATGGCCTATTGTGATGTTATCTTGCCTGGTACGCACTCGCTACTAGAGCACTTGTTATAACATGTACATGTTATTACTAATCCTGTAAGACAGGTGACGTTTCCTCAAACACCAAATGCTGATCTCGGAAAATGCTAAGATGCATCCAAGCATTCATGAATTCCCAAGACTCTGCTGGCAAGGACACAATAGGCGATCTATCAAATCCTCGAACAATGACCCCTAAGTGTCTGAGTCTTTTCAAGCCTCGCTGACAGAGGGCTTTTAAGCAATCCAATCTGACCTACAGGTATGTACACCTCGCCACTGATTTCAAAAGGTTGCGGATCATCCTTAAACCCTGATTTCAAAAGGTTGCGAGTTATCCTTAAACCCCGATTTCAAAGGGTTCCGGGTCTATCCTTAAATCCTGATTTCAAAAGGTTGCGGGTCATCCTTAAACCCTGATTTCAAAAGGTTGCGGGTCATCCTTAAACCCTGATTTCAAAAGGTTCCGATTTCAAAAGGTTGCGGGTCTATCCTTAAACCCTGATTTCAAAAGGTTGCGGGTCTATCCTTAAACCCTGATTTCAAAAGGTCCCGGGTCTATCCTTAAACCCCGATTTCAAAGGGTTCCGGGTCTTTCTTTAAACCCCGATTTTAAAAAGTTCAGGGTCTTTTTCAAAACCCTGATTTCAAAAGGTTCACAGAGCTTTAGTTCCTAAGATAAATCTTCGTCGTTCATAGGGTTTTAGTCCCTAGGCGTACTTACTGGGTTTTAGTCCCTTCGTCGTTCATAGGGTTTTAGTCCCTAGGCGTACTTACTGGGTTTTAGTCCCTTCGTCGTTCATAGGGTTTTAGTCCCTAGGCGTATTTACTGGGTTTTAGTCCCTTCGTCGTTCACAGGGTTTTAGTCCCTAGGCGTACTTATTGGGTTTTAGTCCCTAAACAGAATCTTTGACGTTTTTAGGGCTTTAGTCCCTAGGCGTTCATTCTGGGTTTTATTCCCTCTTCTGTTCAATAGGGTTTTAGCCCCTAGGCGGAATCTTAGACGTTCGTAGGGTTTTAGTCCCTAGGCGTTCCTTCAAGCCGTTGTTCTTATTACTATTCGTAGGGTTTTAGTCCCTAGGCGGGATCTTAGTTGCTTATAGGGTTTTACTCCCTAAGTGAAATTTCTGATGTTTACAGGATTTTAGTCCCTAAATGTCACCAGAGTCCTTTCCTTGCCCGACGAGCTTTTGTAGCCCGGAGCACCTTATCGACCTGGCGAGCTTTCGCAGCCCAGAGTCCTCTTTCTTTCCTTTCCCGGCGAGCTTTCGCAGCCCGGAGCACCTTATCAACCTGGTGAGCTTTTGCAGCCCAGAGTCTTCCTCTTTTCTTGCCCGGCGAGCTTTCGCAGCCCGGAGCACCCTATCAACCTGGCGAGCTTTCGTAGCCCAGAGTCTTTCTCTTTCCCTGCCCGGTGAGCTTTCGCAGCCCGGAGCACCACATCGAGCTTTCACAGCCCAGAGTCTTTCTCTTTTCCTGCCCGGTGAGCTTTCGCAGCCCGGAGCACCACATCGAGCTCTCGCAGCCTAGAGTCTTTCTCTTTCCTTGCCCGGTAAGCTTTTTGACCTCGCGAGCGTTCGCAGCTCAAAGTTTCCTTCTTTACATTGTAAGATTTCGTGTAGCTGAAAGCCCGTTCTTACACGGTATGGCTCCCTCTTCATTCAGTCACAGGCCCGTTCATCATCTCTCATGCATCTGCTCATGCCCTCCATGGACAAAATTTAAGTGTCTCTTATCTTTGAATGGAACCTCTCCGAGCTCCCCTTCAAAGAGGGGCAGCTGTTAACACCTAAATTTTGCCCAACTTATTTAGGGTTTTATCGCATAAAAATTAGGGTTTAATTTTTAGCCCCTAAACCAAAAATATTTTCATTAAAACTACATGGCATATAGTTATTAGGTGCATTTGCATTAATAGGGCCTATTAGAACATATTTTCCATGTTCATTTTCAAAAATTGAATTAAAAAAAATTAGTTATTAAAAAATAAAAAATAAAAAGGGGGAGAAGAAGCCAGCGTTGAATTAGTCAACGCTGGCCCACCTCCTCTCCTAGCCCTGCGCTGACCTGGGGAAGGGGAGAATGCAGCGAAGGAGTCAAAAAAGGGGCAGAGGGGCAGAAGCACGCGGGGAGAGAGTTCCGAGGGAGAGAGTGAGAAACACCGGGGGACTGCGCAGACGATGCTAGAAAAGAGGGGGCCATCGGAACACACAAGGGGGTTTTTTTTTGGGGAGAAACAGGCGAGAACAGAAAGAGAGAACAGAAAGAGAGGGCGAGGGAGACAGAGAGCGTTCGAGAGAGAGAGCGGAGGCTGAGCGGGTCCCCGTCGAGGATCGTCACGCCTCGACCGCGGCCGGCGAAGCTCCGACGATTTCCGCGGTAGGTCCCGGCCCCGAGCTTCGTCGGGTTTTCTTGTTTCGCTTGATCCGGAGTCGATTTCTCGAGGATCTCGGCTCGGCAACGTGCGAGGTGACCAGATATAGTCCGATCCGAGGTCGCCGCTGTTCGCCGTCTCCGAGCCGTGGTAGGGAACGCCGCGACAGTACCCCCTCCCCTGTTTCTTTTTATTCTTTCCCTTTGTGCTCTGTTTCTGGTGCCCTGTGTGCCGGGGCTCACTGGCCGGAGCTCGTGGCCGTCTGGTTCACGCGAGCTCCGGCCCGGGATACCTCGAGCTGAGTCTTGCTTGTTCATGTATTACTGTGTGTTAATCTCGGACATGTTTGAACCTCGATCGAGTCCGAAATTTCGCGTTTTCATCGTGCACTCTAGCTGTTTGATGTTTTGCCTGACTGAGATCTGTGCGTTGTTCTTCCCCCACACGCGCGATGCATTCTCGAACTAGGATAGAAGTTCAGTCCCCCCACTTTGCAGTTGATCGAGCCGGCTCACCGTCGGCGAGCAAGGAAGGTCCGCAAAAAGGGGGGAGTGATGCATGAGCAGGAAGCTCGTTCCGGCCGGTCCCTCGTCGGGGCTCGGTCGGTTCGGTTGCAGTCACCAGTCGCCGTGGCGGCGACGCGGAGGGGGCGGCGGCTCGTGGCGACGACCCGAACAGCCATCACGGGCAGAGGATGCTCGCCACTCCTCGTCGGGGTGGCGATGCACCTGGGCGACGGCCGAAAGGGGCCTGACCGTGAGGCCGGACGTGCGCTCCACGTCGGAGTGGTGGCCGGCGTTCGAGCGAGCCTCGAGGCGCGGTGAAGCGGCCGCGAGTCGGGTCGCGGTCCAGGTCGAGCGTGCGCGATCCGGGTAGGGCGACGCACGTCCGGGTCGGGTCGCGGGTTGTGACCGGATAGGGTTTGCGAGTCGGGCTGGTTTTAACTTTTAGGGGTTTTGGGCCTTTCGCGTTTGGGCCAGAATTGATAGAATGGGCTGAAAGTTTTATTTGGTTTTTTTTGTTCCTAGTGGGCTTTGGGCCTTCGCTTTTTTTTAAAAAAAAATTTGGGCTGGGCCCTTTTTCTTTTTCTTTTTTTAATTTGTCCGAGCGGGCTCAACAAATGAGTCCGATCCGGCCTTGGACCCGGGCCGGCGCGCCCGGGTCAGTCTCGGTCCGGGTCGAATGTGGAGATCCGACCCGGATCCTTTTTTTTAATATTGTATTATTTTAATATTTTAATTTTTTAAAAAAAAAATTCAAAAGGGCTCGGATTTTATTTTATTTTATTTTATTTTATTTTATCTTTTTTAAAAAAAATCCAAAAAAATTTTCAAAAAATTTTCAAAAAATTCAAAAAATTTTCAAAAAATTCAAAAAGAAATTTTCAAAAAAATTCCGAGAAATTTTCAGAAATTTCAAAAAAATTAATTAAAAATTTTTCAAAAAAAAAAAAATTTTTTTAAAAGAAAATAAAAAAAATCAGAAGTTTTTATTTAGACTTTGAAATTAGTTTTCTCACCCTTTTCGCATGTTTAGTACTATATTTAATCCCACGTCGCTCGGTTCACACACCTTGGGTTGCACATTTAATTTAACCTCGCATACGGTTAATTAGGTGTGTCTAGGCTTAGATATTAATTGTCGCTTCCCTTAGCTTAGTTAGGGGGAGAATTTTGAGACTTCCGATTAGCGAAAGCACGTTAGGTGGTGAATTGAACAAGATTAGGTACCGAAAGGGCATTAATTAATCGATTAGTGTAATCAAGTCCCCGTACCCGTTGAATCTCTGGTTCGTAGAAGTGAAGCTTTTCTCCCGTACTTTACTTAGGTGTCTAATCGACCTATCGGAAACTGATTAGTGGCGACTCCAAGATGAAATTGATTTGCATGTTAACAACTTAAACTTAAGTCGCGAATTGGTATGGACTTGGGAGGGCTCGAGCTAGATTTAACTTAGTAATCCATTAGCCTAACCCCTTAGGCGGCGGGGCCGGTTCGGGGAGGTCGCGACACCGCCCGTGAGCCACAAGGGCCCATGAGGTAGTTATTTTCCTATATATAATAGAAGGCACCGCTTGGAAAACAGACGTGATTTTTTCATATGTAAACACACTCCTTCGAATACGTCGTCTTCTCTGTTTTCTTTTAGAACGCACACGAGTACGAAAGACGAAAGAAGAACTCTCAAGCGCAAAGCGGTACTTAATCTGTGACAATACCGGGTATGTTCGTTGCATAATATGCTTGTACGATCGGTGATACAAGTTGATGGTCCCGAGCACGTTTTCCGCATTGATCGAGTTCGTTCCGAACATGTTTCGAACGTGACGATCGGGGATTGAGTTTTCCCCACACTTTGGGTGGCATGAGCTCGGACCGCCAATGGGTTCATGAGCGGGACGACAGTAGTGATGATCGGAGCAAGAGAGACGTGGTGATGGGTCTGCCGCACCAGCAGCCGAAGCCGATAACCGGAAAAAAGAAGAGAGAGAATGAGAATGACGAGGCTGACAAGGAGACCTTGGTCGTCAAAGGCCAGTGGACTCCTGAAGAAGACAGGTTAAGACATGACAAACACCCTTTTTTGGCTTGCTTCTTCTCCTTCATCTATTTTTTTTTTCTGGTTTTTTCTTTTGATATATGAGTTTTTAGCTTATTTTCCTCGTTAGGGTTTCTGGGCTTGTTTTTTTCCGAAATTTTAGGGGTGATATGTGACGAAGAAAATTATTCATTGTCTGTATATCTTTTCTGTAGTCGTTTGATGATGTTGGTTGGGATGCATGGAACCAAAAGGTGGTCCCAGATTGCCCAGATGCTAGATGGGAGAGTGGGAAAACAATGTAGAGAGAGACAGCATAACCATCTGAGGCCTGATATCAAGGTTTTTTTCCTCATTTTTTCCTTTAAAAATATGTTTTTTCTTGCCCATAATTTGTTCTTGCTTTAGACTCCACCACCATTATACCTTCCATTGTATGAATTTACATTGACCATCCTTCTCATTTAGTCTTGTATTCATAAAAAGAATCACAGTTAGATTTGGCATACATGGGAAGTATATCTAGAGACAGATATACGATATGCATATAGATTAAAGGATATGAGCATTCAACAGTTCTTGTGATTTTCCATCATGATTTATCATTAATTCATTCCATAATCGCACCATTCATACACACCATTATTGAGTTTATGTATTTCTTTTATTACCTTTCCAACGAAATATGACTTTATTTCCTTAACTTTACCGACACGTGTCGTCCAGTGTATGGAACTCATGACTCTATCCCTTTTTTTTTGTCGTTATTAAGTTTTTAGCTGACTTACTTCTTAAAGTTTGCCAATACGCTACCTATCCTGCGTCGTTTAGTCCATATGCAACAACTCACAAGCATGCATGGCGACAAGTACCCATGCGGACCGGATTTTTGGGAAACCATGCCTTATAAGCAGGGCTGTAAAAATTCTCAAAAGATGCTTTGATTCTTATTAATCATAAATGTTTTTTTTCTAACTTCTAGTGGTGACCAAATTGCATGAATCCTTCATGCACTTCCATGCCCTAGCTCAGCAGCTAATTAAGAACAAAACAAAAATTTAAATCCATTTGAATTTTCCATGTTTTTTCCTTCAAAGAAACTTCACCATTATATATAAAAAAAAACATTTTACATTTGCATGTAAATACACATATTTTGTAATCTATTTGATCAATTAAAATTAAAAAATCAAATTACTATTGATTGTATTAATGAAATGTAATCATGATCCACTATAAAATTAAGGACTTCGCCAAATACCCAAACTCACAAAACCCTATAATAAGTTCTTCTATCTGTACTCCTCCTTTTTTTCTCCTATTTCTTCTTCATTGGGCTCTCATCATTTTCTTAGCAGAAGGACTCGTGGAGCATCGAAGACAAGATCCTGATTCAAGTACACAAGCAGATTGGTAACAAATGGGCTGAGATAGCCAAGAGATTGCCCGGAAGGATTGAAAACACAATTAAGAACCACTGGAATGCTACCAAGCGCAGGCAATTCTCAAAGCGCGAGTTACTTCCCTACAACAACTCCAACCTCTTGCAAAATTATATCAGGAGCGTCACCACTCCATCTCCTTCGAAACAGTCCGCACCGGCTCGTGGTCGCAACCACCGGCCCCGCCGAACCAAGAAGCTATCGTTGTCTTTGTCGGTGGCAGCCATTTCCTATGGCTCAGACATGCAACCTGAAGCGACCAACCGCCCCCAGCAGGCGCCGGATCACCACCACCACAACCAGCTGCCGCCGCCACTTGCTCAGAGGCCAGACAGCAATTACTTTGGTTTTCCGATGGTTGATGGGAATGGGAATCTTGGGCTTTGTCAGGTGAATGACCTTCATTATCATCAGGTGCTGAGTGAAGGCGGTGGTAATGGGAGTGAAGAGAGATTTGATAATGATCGTGAGTTGGACCTGGAGATGAGCTTGGAGATGGATGGTGATCGCCACCACCACCGTCGCCATCAGCACCATGATGACCATCAACGTCAGGAGATTAAGGAGCTGGACTTTCTCGAGATGATGGCCCGCCAAAGTGGCTAATTCCAATTTCATAAATACCCCGGTAGGTAACAGAAGACCCTTGAATTGTAGCTACTTCTCAAAATGTTGTCTTTGTGTTTTTCCAGTTTGCTTATCTGAGACCTAATGTTGTTGTTCTAGTAATCGTATGTAGACTTTTGTTTTATTCCCATATAACCGTTTGTAAGGGTGTATGACTATGTCAGGGTTTATGTGATTGACCTGGGAGAGGCCTAATATTATTACATATGCATGTGTTTAGCTTAGTTATTCTATGTTTACCTCGACATCTTCGATGACGGATCAAAACTTCTATCACTATCTCTCGACAATTAACTAATTCGCTAGGTGAAAACAAGAAAAGGAAAAGGTAAGGGAATTGAAGATTTATTTGTGGAAAACATATGCATGTAATTTCTGCAAGGGGACCGATTAAGAACTATTCACAATGTCACCAAAAACCTTTAACATAGTAAGTGCGAGAGTTCTTATTATTACTTCTCTTTTCGTTTAAAGATCAAACCCTATCTACTTTGATCAAGGTGAAATGCTAGTGAGTGATTATAGCGAATGATTATAAGATTTTGGAAGTTGGCAATTCTCTACAAAGAAACTATTGTTCGACCCTTTTAACCTCGTGGATGCACACAGGAGTTAAAGACATTGTAACTTTAGCAAAGTTGATATGATATTACTGCAGTTTGAACTTTTAAATCTTTCGCTATAGATGGTCAACTAGCTTATACATGTTTGAAGCTCGAAATGCATCCAACTGGGAAATTTTGTCAAGGACAAGACAATTTGCATGGAAACATGGGGACATTCCCACTTTTAGGGCTTTTTGATCGTCCCATCAGAGCTGAACCTTAATCAAGGTACTATTGGATCATGAAGCCAATTTAACCCATTGTTCGGAAGGGCTTTGCTAGGCAATGTATTTGTATGATTACACCTAACAAATCTAATCAAGCTCAATGTAGATCACGACTCTCAAATTGTTAAGATGGTCGCTTGCCGAAGTGGCTAATTGGAATTCATAATTACCCTAGTTGGTAATAAAAGGCCCTTACATGATAGCTATGTATCCTCATTATATCCGAACTGGAGCGTTTAAAATGTTACAAAATATTAAGTGCTTTGGTATTAACTATGCCATCATGGCATCAGGCTTTGCTCCATATTTTTTTCAACACGAACTGCAAAAGGATAGAAATTCCGTTGAGAAGTTTATCCTTATTTTAGCTCTCTCTCGAGCACCAAATACGGCACAGCGCTTTGCATGAGTTTCATTGTTGTAGTGTAGAAAATTTTTAGCCGTCAAAACTTTGGAAGAAGCATGTCAAAACTTCTTTGCAATATCACGGTCACATCGTACAACCAAGAAAACTTCTTTTTTGTTTGTTTGTGACATAGTTATTGTCCTTGAGTCAAAGTGAACCGTTCTTATTAACCATTCTTAGCTGAATTTATCTCCAAAAAGTGTTGAGCATTAATGCCACATTGGCTTCTGAAGGGGTACTTAATTTCGGGAAAGAAATCCAGCATTCACTCCTCTTCTTTGGTTCTTTCTATTGCAATATTTATGTTCTTCCTCAATGCTAATTAGTCTTAAACACTTTTCCATTCTTTTGAACCTGTCCAATAACCTTCCACTTTCTCATTTTAGGCTCCATTTGTGTCATTGAAAATTAATGATTTGGAAAATATTTTTTTAGAAATAAATATTTTTATCTCTTATAAAAAATGAATGGATAAATTTTTTTATCATCTACGAATATATTTCAATATAAATTATTGTCAATAATAACGTTTTAGGAAATCATTTTTCAAATAATTTATTTTTTTGCAAAACAAATTGAGCTTTAACCGAAACTCTAATCCTCTCCTCTATTCACTATGATAAAAAAATCTTGCAAAAGAGGCGTTCCTTTTTGAAATCAATGATATGACAGTGCAATTAAGATAGTTTGTGTTTGTCCTGGTCCATCGGTCCGTCTTTAAAATAAACTTGATTAATATGCATTTGAAAGCTACCAAAAAACATGTAAAATGTACAAATTCTAAAAATTCTCTCCATCTCACTCTCATCTCATTAGCCCTTTCTTAAGCATTATTCATTGATTCTATAAAGAATTCCGATTATATTTCAAAATGATTTCGATTAATTTTTTTTGGACTGACTACTTAATTTTTGCATAAAAGAGCTAACCATTAATGCCATACTAGCTTCTGAAGAGGTACTTTTAATTTAGGGAAAGAAATCCAGCATTCACTCCTCCTCCACCTCGTGATGATTTTTCTTTCCTTTCGGGCATGGAGCTCAACCTTTCCTCCTCCACTTTCCAAGATGATTTCCCTTTCCTTCCGGGCTTTTTCTAATAAATTTTCCCTCGAAACCCTGGGGCGGCATCTCTCTTGACCTCAAGACTCCTCCTCCGCCTCGTGAATGGCTTCTTCTACAAGCTCTTCCAGAGCTGTAACCCAGACATTCTCGATTATGACCACGGCTTCACAATCGAAGGCTCCTCGTAGAACCCTTTCTCTCGGGTGGTCTCGACCCCACGGCTCAACCCGCCATTTCATTATCCATCCCCTCATCCTCAACTGGCCGCAACGTTCCCCAAAGGGTTCGACCTCTGCGTGATGCCGTCACCTCTAACCTCTCCTCCTCGTCTAATGTCCATGGAAACCTCGCTGGAGAGCAGGGACAACAGTGACGGTGTAGCTGCGCATGGCCAGGCAGAGCTCAAGAGCCTCTTCGACAACGGTCTGGTTGATCACCATCGCCATCACAATCCGGTGACGGTGGCCTGCCAGATCATGCCTTTGCTCCCCTTGAATGACATTGGATTGCTGAATGAGAGGCTCGGTGAGGAGTTCTCTTTGGGTGAGCTGGGACCGCCAAAGGGGTCATGAGCGGGACGGTGGTGGTGATGATCGGAGCAAGGGAGAGGTGGTGATAGGTCCGCTGCTGCAGCAGCAGAAGCAGACAACATGGAAGAAGAAGAGAGAGAGCAAGGATGGCAAGGTTGACAAGGAACCTTGGTAGTCAAAGGCCGAAAAAGCAATCTCAGATTGTTCAGATGCTAGAGGGAATAGTCGGAAAACAATGCAAGATCAAGGTTCTTTTTCCCTTTTTTTCCTTTAAAAAAAATTGTTTTTCCTTGCCCATAATTTGCTCATGCTTTAGAATCTACCACCATTATACCTTCCATCATGTGAATTTACATTGACCATCATACGCATTTAGTCAAGTATTCGTAAAGACAATCGCAGTTATATTTGATAAATGAATTACGTACATATCAAGTATAGCTTAAGACAGATATATGATTAGCATATGGATCACCGGATACGAGCATTCAACACTCATTGTGCTTTGCCATAGTGATTTATCATAAATTCATACCACAATCACACCATTTTATACATAACATAATTGAGGATATGTGTTTCTTCAGGGGAAAGTACCAAAAAAGTCCCAAACCTTCAAGTCTGTACCAATTTAGTCCGAAATCTTTCAATTGGATCAATTTAGTCCTAAAAATTTTGCATTTGTACCAATTGAGGACATTCGGCCAACTTCGATAGAAAATCACTAACTTAAACGTCGGCTGTCCTATGTGGCATAGCTGACAATGATGGGGATAAATTTTAATATATTTTTTATTTTCTTTCTTTTTTTCCTTTCATTTTGGTTGGTGAGGGTCGCCTCTCTTGCGACTGGCGGGGCTGCGAAGGCCCTGGGGGAGGGCCATTGCGGCCTTGCCAGTCATGAAGGCCCTCACTAATGGCCGGTAAGGGCTTTCTAACCCTCGCCTGCCAAAATGAAGGAAAAAAGAAGCAAAAGAAATAAAAATGATTAAAAATATAAAAATATATAATATAATATTAAAATAATATTACAATATATCCACATTAGCATCGACCACGACGTCTACGCATCGATTTCCTACCAGAATTGACTGGATGGACTCAATTCGAACAAATGCAAAAGGTTTATGATTAAATCAGTTCAGTAAAAAATTTTAAGATTGAATTGGTACCAATGCAATAACCTTAGGACTTTTTTAGTACTTTCCCCAAAGAAACACACATCCTTAATTATGGTGGGTATGGATGGTGTGATTATGGCAAGAATTTATGATAAATCACTATGGCAAATCACAATAGTGTGGAATGCTCAAGTCCATTAATCTATATGCATGTCATGTATCTATATCTTTAGATATACTTCTTATGTATGTGATTCATTTATCAAATATTACTATGATTCTTTTTATGAATACTTGACTGAATGAGTATGATGGTCAATGTAAATTCAAATAATTGCACGTATAATGGTGGTAGAGTCTAATGCAGAAGCAAATTATGGGAAATAAAAACATATTTTTAAAGGGGAAAAGGGGGGGAAATATCTTGATATCATGCTTCAAATGGATATATCATCTCTCTCTGCGTGGTTTTCCAACTCTTCCGTCTAGCATTTGAGCAAATGAAGTACTTCACTAGAAATTTTACTAGATGCGCGATGTTCTTTTTAGGCGGTTTTGGAACTGCTATGGCTTTTGAGCTCTGTTTGGGATATTAAAATGTTTTTTTTTTTGATAACTCAGGGAACCCCCGCACGGCCGATAGCCGGGAAGTAAACCGAAGACTCTAATTCTCGCTGCTGTTGAAACTACATGTTGTATCCGTTATTGAAATTTTATTGATGGTTTTGGCTGATGTTCAGTTCAATAGCCGCCGATTGGGTAGAGATGTGAATCACCATCACTGTCACCGTGATAAATGTGGATGTTAGAGTGTTGGAACGGTTGAGACTGTTTTTAGGGGAAGGGTCCTCTGCCTCCATTGTGGTCTTTATCCGGTGCTATATTCATCCCAACCATCGATCCTTATTGAGATACAACGGAGGCACTGAGCGGGTTGGAGGGTCTTTCTCCGTTTTCAAATCCATGGCTTACTATAACTAAAGCCTTGGGAGGGTTATCTTTCGCGGCCTTTCGATGTGGTGAACCTGGTGGCCAGAGTTGTACTTCGTGCTCTTTCAGGCAATTATCTGTGTTGATTTGCGATAAGCGAATCGAGATCTTTGCTGTGGAAGAGATGGTGGTAGAGATGGAGGCCGAGGTGGATGTGGCGATTCTGGTTATGGTGGAAGAGATGGTGGAAGGGGAGGTTGGTCGTTTTCTGCTTCTGCTTCCAGCAGGCCAGACAAAGGTGGTGGTCGTGGCTATGGTTTCGAGTCACGTTATAGGTAATGTTGGCAGCAACTCTGTATGTTGGAAGTTTTTTTCTACTTGATAAACTGCATTTGGAAGATGATGATGCTTAAGAGGTCTTCTCCTATATTGATACAGGTATGGCAGTGGCCAAGATGGATATATGAGAGAGCCAGAAGTCGCAGTCCCAAGGGATCGGTGCCCGGACTGGAGTCGTGACCGCAGCCGTAGCCCTCATAAATCTGAACATGACAGGACTCGTTCCCCAGTTCGCAGCTTCCACCAAGCAATGATGGAGAGAAGCCAATCTCATCGCCCAGGTGCATCTTCCTTCCACAGTGTGAGAAAACAAGAGAGAGTTCAGGGAGTCCGCCGCGACGTGCAAGGTCTCCTTCGCCCCGTGGGAAGGATAACGACGGAGGAATTTTGGGGGATCGCGTGGTGGTGCTATATCCAAATGGGATGGAGGATGTGGTGGTGGGTCCCGCTCTTCTTACCTCGGGGAAGAAGAGGAAGGCTTGATTCCTGTTTGACGGAGGCTGATAAGTGGATGATGGCAAACGAAGTACTTACGCTAGAAATTGTACCAGATGCGATTTTCTTTTTAAGCGGTTTTGAGGTTTTGGAACGGCTGTGGCTTGAGCTTAGGTCTCCATTCGATCATTGGGTGGGAATATTAAAATGTTTGTGATTGCCGTTTGCTACTTTTTGTACGAAACCGATGACTCTAATTCTCAGTGTTGCAGAAACTACATGTGGCGTCAGTTATTGAAATTTTATTGAAGGGATTTTTTGCCTCTCCATTGCGGTCTTTTATTTGGTGCTACGTTCATCCCAAATATCAATTCTTGTTGAGATAAAATGGAGGCACCAAGCGAGGTAGAGGGTCTTTCTCCGATTTTCAATCTGTGAATTACGTACGATAACTAAAGCCTCCGAAGAGTTATCTCATTCTCGACCTCTTTATTTAGCAAACTTGGTAGCCCTATCTGATTTAGAAAAAAAAAGTGTTGAGGGTCCTTCAATTTTTCTTTTCCATATGAATTAATATTTGCCAAGTATTCACATGATTTCTGTACCATAACGTTTAATCAGTTACGAAATATTTAGTGCTTTGTCATTTGCTATGATGTCATGGCATCGGGTTTTGCTCCTTATTTTTTGCAACATGAACCGCAAAAGGATAGGAACTCTGTTGAGGAGTTTATCCCGATTTTAGCCCTTTGTTGAACGCCAAATATGCCATGGCACTTTGCATGAGTCTCATTATTGCGGTGCAAAAAGTTTTTGGCCATTGAAACTGGGAAGAATAGTTTTAATGGCAAACTTCTTTGCGGTATTAAAAGTTGCATCGTGCGACCAAGAAAAGAAAAGAACATTTGTCATAGATAAAATGATATTGGTAGCCCATAAATTTCGGTCAAAATGTGTAATGTCATTCTTACAATTTTGACTTGTTTAATTTGGTAGTCGAACTATTCTTATGTATTCCTTGAATTTGATCAAACATAAGAGGGGGAAGTCATCCCATGTGTCTCTTTTCTCTCGATTTTTGCATAAAAGAGTTAGACATTAATGGCACGTTAGCTTTTGAAGAGGCCCCTAATTTCGGAAAGAAATCCGGAGTTCAATCCTCCTATTTGGTCCTTTTCATATTGCAATATTTATGTACTTCCTAGATGTTAATTAGTCTTATACACTTTCCCGTTCTATCAAACCTATCCAGTAATCATTCACTTTCTCGTTTAAGCTTTGTTTGTTTTACAAAAAATGAATAATGGAAAGTATTTTTCAAAAATTGATCATTTATATTGCTTATAAAAATGAATAAATGAAAAAAATTTCACCATTTATGAAAATGCTTAGAAATAAATTGCTTTCGATAATAAAAACAATTTCAATGACTAATTATTTCAAGCGACAAAAACAATTTCTTTCAAGAAAATATTTTCCGAATCATTCATTTTCTACGAAACAAACGGAGCCTTAAACAAAATTGTCGACCCTCTCTTTTGTTCTCTATGATCAAAACTTCATGCAAAATATACTTTTTGAAATCAATGATTTGACAATGCAACTAAGACCATGTCTTTTTGTCCTGATCCATTGATTTGTATTTGAAATGAACTTGAATAATATGTATTTGAAAGCTGCAAAAAACACGAAAAATGTATGAGCTACAAAAATTTCTCCATCTCACATCCATCTCATTAGCACTTTCTTAGGCATTATACATTGATTCTATAAGGAATTTCGATTAATTTTTTTGAACCAACTACTTCGCAAATTGATTTTTCTTGGTGAACTGCGGCCATTTATGTAGTATGTAAGAAAGCAATTGCCAAAGGAGTGATCTTAGAGTTTTGTTGCTCTTTTTCTGTTGTTTTGCTTAGTTGGAAATCGCAGAGCTCTTTCGTCACCCTCCATAAACTTCGTACATATTACTCATCTCCCCCCGTCATCTCTCTTCACCATTTCTTCGTTTAAGTCATAACTCATTTACATTTCAAAAGTTATCTTTCATCCTCACTTTAATGTGTATATAAAAATTACATAAAATACTGGTGACGGCATCCTATTTATTTAATTAATTCATTTAAGTTGTTCTAAATTCTTATTAGTAAGTCCTCGTCATAACTCTCTAATCAAAATAATATGTTAATATCAAGTTGTTGTCTGTATATTGAAATGTATTGATATATTGAAAAGCCACCTCCAACGAAATTATCACCGGCCACCGTGCTAAGAGACTGCTCTCGCTGCTCTCCACTTTCCTCTCCCCCAATCCTAGCTTGTGCCTCTCATTTTGGACGGGGTGGCACCTTTTTATGAGAAATGATATGGTGCATAGATCCATTGGTCTAATCTTTGAGGGTATAAACCCATCAAACTGCTCTTGAGCTAGTCGATCTCGCCTTGCACGTCTCGATATTTTTCGAGTTCGAATATGTCCGAGTATTGAATCGAGCCAAGCTCAAACTTTGAATACACAACTTGAGTTGGTCACGAGACCAATCAAACAGTTGGTTTTCAATTGCAGTGCATTTTCAGACTATGAGATTGAGTTTAGTTCAAATTTCATGCAAATTTAATTGACAAGTCCAGTCAGCTTCGACTTTGTTGAAAAGTTATCTAAGTTGAGCTCGAGTTTGGAAAATCTTACTCTCAATGGAGCTTAATAGTAGCATCAGGTTTTGAATGTTTTAATCTAATCGAGTTTTGAGTACTGAGGTGCGAGTACTGAGGTGCGTCAACTGAACTATGTTTTAATTACGCCCATGAATCAAAGTGTACAAACCATACAAGAACCGGCGCTTTTCTAGCAAAATCCGATCTTTGACATAAGTTAGGGAAACCAGGCCCACCACCTCAGGGTAGTCGCGGGCCACTTAGTGATCGACATGCAGTACCACTTCAACGGATGGGTCCCACCGGACATATCCGAAATCCAAGATTGGCTGAGGCCCAATATCCAATCTTTGGCTCTCGATCCTGACCGTCGGTTCCTTGTGCACCATGGGAAATCAACGTGGACACCATCGCACCTTCTTGGCCCCACCATTTTTTCCCATATTAAAAAGCCCCAACTCACACACAGAATTCACTCACTCCCAAAGCCGAAACCAGCATTCAACCACTCTCTCCGCCTGTCCCTCTCCCTCTGCATGGAGCTCAACCCTTCCTCCTCCGCCCCCGCCTTCACTTTCCAAGATGATTTCCCTTTCCTTCTGGGCATTTTCCAAGAAAATTCCCTCCCCAAACCACAGGGCGGCTTCTCTCTTGACCTCGAGACTCCTCCACCTCCTCTTAACGTGAATGGCTTCTCCTACAAGCTCCTCCACAGCCGTAGCCCCGACATTCTCGACCATGACCATGGCTTCACCATCAAAGGCTCCTCATCGAACCCTTTCTCTTCGGTGGTCTTGACCCCACAGCTCGACCCGCCATTTCATCACCGATCCCTAGATCCTCAACCGGTCACGACGTTCCCTAGAGGGCTCAACCTTTGTGCCCTGCTGCCACCACCAACCCCTCCTCCTCCTCCGTCCGTCAACACCTCGCTGAAGAGTTGCGATGACAGCGATGGCGTAGCGATGCATGGCCAGCTCGAGCTCAAGAGCCTCTCTGACTATGGTGCGGTTGATCACCGTTGTTATCATGATCTGGTGACGGTGGACCGCCAGATCATGCCTTTGCTCGACTTGAATGACCTTGGATCGCTCAATGAAAAACTCGGTGAGGAGTTCTCTTCAGGTGGCATGAGCTCGGACCGCCAATGGGGTCATGAACCGGACGACGGTGGTGATGATCGGAGCAGGAGAGAGGTGGTGATAGGTCTGCCGCACCAGCAGCCGAAGCCGACAACTGGAAAAAAGAAGAGAGAGAATGAGAATGACGAGGTTGACAAGGAGCCATTGGTCGTCAAAGGCCAGTGGACTCTTGAAGAAGACAGGTTAAGACATGACAAACACCCTTTTTTGGCTTGTTTCTTCTCCTTCATCTATTTTTTTTTTTCTGGTTTTGAATGTTTGTCTTTTGATATCTGAGTTTTTAGCTTATTTTACTCGTTAGGGTTCCTGGGCTTGTTTTTTTTCGAAATTTTGGGGGTATTACATGATGAAAAAAATTATTCACTGTTTGTATATCTTTTTTGCAGTCGCTTGACGATGTTGATTAGGATGCATGGAACTAAAAGGTGGGTTCAAATTGCCCAGATGTTTGACGGGAGAGTGGGAAAATAATGTAGGGAGAAATGACATAACCATCTGAGGCCAGATATCAAGGTTTTTTTTCCCATTTTTCCTTTAAAAATATGTTTTTCCTTGCCCATAATTTGTTCTTGCTTTAGACTCTACCACCATTATACCTTCCATTATATTAATTTACATTGACTGTCCTACTCATTTAGTATTGTATTCAGAAAAAGAATCACGGTTAGATTTGATAAGTGAATCGCATACATAGGAAGTATGGTTAGATTTGATAAGTGAATCGCATACATAGGAAGTATATCTAGAGATAGATATACGATATGCATATAGATTAAAGGGTACGAGCAGTCAACACTCATTGTGATTTTCCATCGTGATTTATCACGAATTCATGCCATAATCGCACCATTCATACACAACATTATTGGGTATATGCCTTTCTTTTATTACCTTTCCACGGAAATATGACTTTATTTCCTTATCTTTACCGACGCGTGTCGTCTAGTGTGTGGAACTCGTGACTCTATCCCTTCTTTTTGTCATTATTAAGTTTTTGGCTGACTTACTTCTTGAAGTTTGCCAATATGCTACTTATCCTGCGTCGTTTAGTCCATATGCAACAACTCACGAGCATGCATGGCGACAAGTACCCATGCGGACCGGATTTTTGGGAAACCATGCCTTATAAGCAGGGCTATAAAAATCTCAAAAGATGCGTTGATTCTTACTAATCATAAATGTCTTTTTTCTAACTTCTAGTGGTGACCAAATTGTATGAACCCTTCATGCACTTCCATGCCCTAGCTCAGCAGCTAATTAAGAACAAAACAAAAGGTTAAATCCGTTTTATGAACTCCAAATGCTTCCATTTAACACACGACATATACCTATTAAATCACCCCAAAAAATTAGGAATATATCACAATTAAGCCTTACATGAATAAGATCCATAATTATATTAAAAAGGGTGTAAATGCATTCATTATGAATTTTCCTCATTTTTTTCCCTCAAAGAAACTTCACCTTTATATATAAAAAAAACATTTTACACTTGCATGTAAATACACATATTTTGTAATCTATTTGATCAATTAAAATTAAAAATCAAATTACTATCGATTGTATTAATGAAGTGTAATCATGATCCACTATAAAATTAAGGACTTCGCCAAAGACCCAAACTCACAAAACCCTAGAATAAGTTTTTCTATCTCTTCTCCTCCTTTTTTTCTTCTATTTCTTCTTCGTTGGGCTCTCATCATTTTCTTAGCAGAAGGACTCGTGGAGCATCGAAGAAGACAAAATCCTGATTCAAGCACACAAGCAAATTGGGAACAAATGGGCCGAGATAGCCAAGAGAATGCCTGGAAGGACTGAAAACACAATTAAGAACCACTGGAATGCTACCAAGCGCAAGCAACTCTCTAAGCGCGAGTTACTTCCCTACAACAACAACTCCAACCTATTGCAAAATTATATCAAGAGTGTCACCACTCCATCTCCTCCAAAACGGTCCGCACCGGCTCATGGTCGTGACCACCGTCCCCACCAAACCAAGAAGCTGTCGTTGTCTTTGCTGGCGGCAGCCATTTCTCGTGGCTCGGACATGTAGCTTGAAGCAACCAACCGCCCCCAGCAGGCGCCGGATCACCATCACCGCCACCAGCTGCCATTGCCACCTATTGAGAGGCCAAACGGCAGTTACTTTGGTTTTCCAATGGTTAATGGGAAAGAAAATCTTGGGTTTTATCAGGTGAATGACCATCATTATCATCAGGTGCTGAGTGAAGGCGGTGGTAATGGGAGTTAAGAGAGATTTGATAATGAACGTGAGTTGGACCTGGAGATGAGCTTGGAGATGGATGGTGATTGCCGCCGCCACCGTCGCCAATAGCACCATAATGACCATCAACATCAAGAGATTAAGGAGCTGGACTTTCTCGAGATGATGGCTCGCCGGAGTGGCTAATTCTAAATCCATAAATACCCTGGTAGGTAATAAAAGGCCCTTACATTGTAGTTTCTTCTCAAAATGTTATCTTTGTGTTTTCCCAGTTTGCTTATCTGAGACCTAATGTTGTTGTTCTAGTAATCGTACATGAGATAGAGACTTTTGTTTTATTCCCATATAACCATTTGAAGGGGTGTGTGTGACTATGTAAGGATTTATGTGATTGACCTGGGAGAGGTCTAATATTAGTACATATGCATGTGTTTAGCTTAGTTATTCTATGTTTACCTCGACATCTTCGGTGACGAATCAAAACTTCTGTCACTATCTCTCGACAATTAACTAATTCGCTAGGTGAAAACAAGAAAAGGAAAAGGTAAGGGAATTGAAGATTTATTTGAGCAAAACATATGCATGTAATTTCTGCAAGGGGACCGATTAAGAACTATTCACATTGTCACCAAAAACCTTTCACAAAGTAAGTGCGAGAGTTCTTACTATTACTTCTCTTTTCGTTTAAAGATCAAACCCTATCTACTTTGGTCAAGGTGAAATGCTAGCGAGTGATTATAGGATTTTGGAAGTTGGCAATTCTCTGCAAAGGAACTATTGTTCGACGCTTTTGACCTCGTGGATGCACACGGGAGTAAAAGACATTGTAACTTTAGCAAAGATGATATGATATTACTGTGAACTTTTAAATCTTTAGCTATAGATGGTCAACTAGCTTATACATGCTTGAAGCTCGAAATGCATCCAACTGGGAAAATTTGTCGAGGATAAGACAATTTGCATGGAAACATGGGCACATTCACACTTTTAGGGCTTTTTGATCGTCCCATCAGAGCTGAACCTTAATCAGGGTACTATTGGGTCATGAAGCCCATTTAACCCAATGTTCGGAAGGGCTTTGCTAGGTAATGTATTTGTATGATTAGACCTAACCAATCTAATCAAGCTCACTGTAGATCACGACTCTCAAATTGTTAAGATGATCGATTGCCGAAGCGGCTAATTCGAATTCATAATTACCCTGGTTGGTAATAAAAGGCCTGAAATGATAGCTATGTATCCACATCATATCCGAATCGAAACGTTTAATCTGTTACAAAATATTAAGTGCTTTGGTATTAACTATGCCATCAGGCTTTGCTCCTTATTTTTGTCAACATGAACCGCAAAAGGATAAAAACTCCATTGAGAAGTTCGTCCTTATTTTAGCTCCCTCTCGAGCACCAAATATGGCACAGCGCTTTGCATGAGTTTCGCTGTTGTAGTGTAGAAAATTTTTAGCCGTCAAAACTTCGGAAGAAGCATGTCAAAACTTCTTTGCAATATCACGGTCACATCGTACAACCAAGAAAACTTCTTTTTTGTTTGTTTGTGACATTGATATTGCCCTTGAGTCAAAGTGAGCCGTTCTTATTAACCATTCTTAGCTGAATTTATCTCCAAAAAGAGTTGAGCATTGCAGTTCACGAACAAAAATCATTATGTGAAGTAGTTAGTCCAAAATAATTAATCGAAATTCCTTATAGAATCAATGTATAATGCCTGAGAAAGTGATAATGAGATGAACACGAGATGGAGAGATTTTTTATTGTTCATACAATTTTACGTTTTTTGCCTCTTTCAAATGCATATTAATCAAGTTCATTTGAAAGACAGACCGATGGACCAAGACAAAAAGACATGATCTTAGTTGCATTGGCAGATCATTGATTTAAAAAAGGACAGTCTATTTTGCAAGAAGTTTTGATACTAGAGAACAGAGGAGAGGATTGAGAGTTTCGTTTAAGGCTCCCTTTATTTCGTAGAAAATAAATAAGTTTGAAAACATTTTCCTAAAAATAATAGTTTA
Organism: Syzygium jambos; assembly: GCA_031216235.1. NCBI lineage: Eukaryota > Viridiplantae > Streptophyta > Magnoliopsida > Myrtales > Myrtaceae > Syzygium > Syzygium jambos. The sequence continues at coordinate 20,531,423 of CM062228.1, forward strand.
CATGGCTTGAAATAATTAACCTTTGAAATTGTTTTCAATATCGATAACAATTTATGTTTAAACATTTTTGTGAATGATGAAAATTTGTTTCATTCATTCATTTTTTAAGCAAAATAAATAATAAATTTTAGGTAAAATTTTCTAATTATTCATTTTCACGAAACAAATAATGCCTAAATGAGAAAGTGGAGGGTTACTGGATAGGTTTGACAGAACGGGAAAGTGTTTAAAACTAATTAGCATTGAGGAAGTACATAGATATTGCAATATGAAAAGAACCAACGAGGAGGATTGAATGCTGGATATCTTTCCTAAATTAGGGACCTCTTCAAAAGCTGACGTGTCATTAATGTTTAACTCTTTTGAGCAAAAAATAAAGAGAAAAGAGACACATGGGATGACTTCCACCTCCTATGTTAAATTAAATAAAAGGAATATATTGAACATTAAGGAATAGTTCAATTACCAAATTTAACAAATCAAAAATTTAAGCATGATATTGCACATCGAGACCGAAATTTATGGGCTACCAATATCATTTTATATATGACAAATGTTGTTTTCTTGGTCATACGATGTTACTTCTAATACCGCAAAGAAGTTTGATATGATTCTTTCAAGTTTTAACGGCTAAAAACTTTATGTACCGCAACAATGAAACTCATGCAAAGTGCCTAGGCATCTTTGGCTCTTGGCAGAGGGCTAAAATCGGGAAAAACTTCTCAATAGAGTTTTTGTCCTTTTGCGATTCATGTTGCAAAAAAAAAGGAGCAAAGCTTGATGCCATGACATCATAGCTGACGCCAAAGTTCTAAATATTTCGTAACGAATTAGATGTTCTCAATCATAAATCCTGTAGATACCAGCAAAGATCGGTTCAGACGGAAAATAAACAATGAAGACTCCCAATGCATTTTTACTAGATCAACTCGTGCCACCAGGACTACATTGAAAGGCCGCGAACAATAGCCCTCCTGAGGCTTTAGTTATAGTAAGACGTAGATTTGAAAACGGAGGAAGACCCTCCAACCCCCTTGGTGCCTCCATTGCATCTCGATAAGAATTGATGGTTGGGATGACTATAGCACCGGATAAAGACCACAATGGAGGCAGAGGACCCTTCCCCTAAAAACAGTCTCAACCGTTACAACATTCTAACAGCCACATTTACCACGGTGACAGTAATGGTGATTCACATCTCTACCCAATCGGCGGCCACTGAACTGAACATCAGCCAAAACCATCAATAAAATTTCATTAACAGATACATCATGTAGTTTCAACAGCAGCGAGAAATAGAGTCTTCGGTTACATACAAAATGTAGCAAGCGAAAAGCACAAACATTTTAATATCCCAACCTAATCATCGAATGGAGACCCTCAGAGCTCAAAAGCCATAGCAGTTCCAAAACCGCTTAAAAAGAACATCGCGCATCTTGTCAAATTTCTAGTGAAGTACTTCATTTGCTCAAATGCTAGACAGAAGAGTTGGAAAGCCACGCAGAGAGAGATGATATATCCATTTGAAGCATGATATCAAGATATTTCCCCCCCTTTTCCCCTTTAAAAATATGTTTTTATTTCCCATAATTTGTTCCTGCATTAGACTCGACCACCATTATACCTGCAATTATTTGAATTTACATTGACCATCATACTCATTCAGTGAAGTATTCATAAAAAGAATCATAGTAATATTTGATAAATGAATCACATACATAAGAAGTATATCTAAAGACAGATACATGACATGCGTATATATTAATGGACATGAGCATTCCACACTATTGTGATTTGCCATAGTGATTTATCATAAATTCTTGCCATAATTACACCATCCATACCCACCATAATTAAGGATGTGTGTTTCTTTGGGGAAAGTATCAAAAAAGTTCTAAAGTTATTGTATTGGTACCAATTCAATCTTAATTTTTTTTTATAGAACTGATTTAGTCTTAAACCTTTTGCATTTGTTCGAATTGAGTCCATTCAGCCAGTTTTGACAAGAAATTGATGCGTAGACATTGCAGTCAATGCTGATGTGGATATATTGTAATATTTTTTTAATATTACATTATATATTTTTCTTTTTTTCATATTTATTTTTTTTTCCTTCATTTTGGTAGGTGAGGGCCAAGAAGCCCTTGCCGGCCACTGGTGAGGGCCTCGTGACCGGCATGGCCGCAATGGCCTTCCCCCTGGGCCTTTGCGACCCCACTAGTCGTAGGAGAGGCAACCCTCGCCAACCAAAATGAAAGGAAAAAAAGAAAGAAAATAAAAAATATATTAAAATTTATCCCCGTCAGCATCAGCTATGCGACATAGGATAGCCGATGTCCACATCAGCGACTTTCTATCAAAGTTGGCAAGATGTCCTCAATTGGAACAAATGCAAAATTTTTAGGATTAAATTGATCCAATTGAAAGTTTCGGACTGAGTTGGTACAAACTCAGAAGGTTTAGAAATTTTTTGGTACTTTCCTTGAAGAAACAAATATCCTCAATTATGTTGTGTATAAAATGGTGTGATTGTGGCATGAATTTATGATAAATCACTATGGCAAAGCACAATGAGTGTCAAATGCTTGTATCCATTAATCTATATGCTAATCATATATCTGTCTCAAGATGTACTTGATAGGTATGCGATTCATTTATCAAATATAACTGTGATTGTCTTTATGAATACTTGACTAAACGCGTATGATGATCACTGCAAATTCACATAATGGAAGGTATAATGGTGGTAGATTCTAAAGCAGGAGCAAATTATGGGCAAGGAAAAACATATTTTTAAAGGAAAAAAGGGAAAAAGAACCCTGATCTTGCATTGTTTTCCGACTATTCCCTCTAGCATCTGAGAATCTGCGATTGCTTTTTCGTTCCATGCATTTTAATCAACATTGTCAAGAGCCTACACAAAAATGAGAAGGAAAAGATATACAAATTCTTCGTCACATATTACCCTAAAAATTTCGAAAAAAACAATGACCAAAAATCCTATCGAGGAAATTAAGCTCGCAGATATCAAAAGAAAAACATTCAAAATTCAGAAGAAAAAAAAATAGATGAAGAAGAAGAGCCAAGGAAAAAAGGAGATTGTTTTCCAAGTCTTAACCTGTGTTCGCTAAGAGTCCACTGGCCTTTGACGACCAAGGGTTCCTGTCAACCTTGCCATCCTCACTGTCTCTCTTCTTCTTCCCCGTTGTCTGATTCTGCTGCTGCAGCGGCAGACCTATCACCACCTCTCTTTAGCTCCGATCATCACCACCACCGTCCCACTCATGATCCCTTTGGCGTTCCCAGCTCACGCCACCCGAAGAGAACTTCTCATGGAGCCTCTCATTCAGCGATCCAAGGTCATTCAAGTGGAGCAAAGGCATGATCTGGCGGGCCACCGTCAACGGATCATGATGATGATGGTGATCAACCAGACCATTGTCGAAGAGGCTCTTGAGCTCAACCTGGCCATGCATCGCTACGCTGTCGCTGTTGTCTCTGCTCTTAGAGATGTTTCCACGGACACAGGAGGAGGAGGAGGGGTTGGCGGTGGTGGCGTCACGCAAAGGTCGAACCCTCTGGGGAACATTGCGGCCAGTTGAGGATCAGGGGATGGGCAATGAAATGGCGGGTCGAGCTGGGGGGTCCAGACCACCCGAGAGAAAGGGTTCTACGAGGAGCCTTCGATTGTGAAGCCGTGGTCACTGGTCATAATCGAGAATGTCAGGGTTACAGCTCGGGAGGAGCTTGTAGAAGAAGCCATTCACGAGGCAGAGAAGGAGTCTCGAGGTCAAGAGAGATGTCGCCCCAGGGTTTCGGGGGAAAATTTATCAGAAAATACCAGGAAGGAAAGGGAAATCGTCTCAGAAAGTGGAGGAGGAAAGGTTGTGTCACGCCCCGAACCCTTCGAAGCGCAAGCATCCCACGTACCGGTCTAATTTGCTGCGACGTCCCAGGACGCATCGCTGACCCAACTCCCAACACAGAGCATAAGGCACATGCGGAAGCAATAATTAAATCACCTGTACAAAACAATACGTGACTAAGGGTAGCAAGAATGTCGAACAATTAAAGCCTAATAATCAAGACTTGCATTGAGCTTCAATCATATACAATGTTCACAATACACCAATACAAATTATCAAACAAAAGCGGATCGACGGCCACTACTAACAAAATCCCTAAGTGGCCAAGGGGGCAGTCTAAGGTGGGGCTACAATCAAAAGGCTACTGGCCCGACCTAAGGGAGGCTAAGGCTGATCTTAGGAAACTGAATTGAGATCAGATCCCGATGACTCGAACTCAACCTTGATTATCACATCCTCCGAATCCATCTGTTCGACCTCGCCATCTTGATCAGGATCCTGCTTTCTAGGCTCCGGATCCTTATATTGATCGAGTACACCAGGTATCCTCTAACAGGGGTCTGAAAAACAGGGTTTTAACAACTATGAGACGAATCTCAGTGAATAGGTCTCCTAAACCAAAACTAGGCTAACATGCACCTCCCGACAAGCAAATAAATACCACAACCGACAAATAATGTCAATCCAATGACCTAGGCCCTTGAGCCCGGATCGCTTACCTTACTGACCCTGCAGGTTAGGCACTTTATATAAATCACGGCACATACGCGACACACCGGTCACACGTACGTCATACACATGTTCATGCTCAATAGTGCCTATCTCACACACAAATCACCAGTGCGCACATTAGTCACATACTCCGGCACACAATTGACATGCTCATGATTTAGTTCAAACGATGCACTCTGGCACACGGCTCATTTTGCAATTTATAAACCGACCCGAAGACCCTACCCAAAGACCACAGTAATAAACCGACCCGAAGGCCCGACCCGAAGGCCACAGTAATAAACCGACCCGAAGGCCACGACCCAAAGGCCAAAATAATAAACCGACCCGAAGGCCACAGTAATAAACCGACCCGAAGACCACGACCCGAAGGCCACAATAATAAACCGACCCGAAGGCCACGACCCGAAGGCCAACAATCTCCACACTCAGGCAATAATGTTGTGCACAATGAATGCCAAATTTTTCACAAGCACATGATCATCAAATGGCCAATTAGATGTGCATTTCAACATGCCCAATCAATTCAACAATTCAATTTAGCCACGGCATGTAATTCACACACCGCTTTCAGTGAATCACACGAATATGCGGCATGGCAACGCCTCAATTGGGCCTCAACAAGCAACAATCAGCGATAATCCATCAACCCGGGCACACCCGGCAATCACCCAGTCTAGTTTTCAACTTGCCGATTTCTAATCCACCGAAGTCCCAAAGCGGACAGCCACTATTCATCCCAACCTTGGCTTCCGATTCAGCTCTAATCGGCACAATAAATCACTAATCAGCTCGAGAGAGAAAAATCGAAAATATACAAAATCGGGTCCAAACTGGGCAGTTGCACAGTGACCGAAATCTATTTGAAATAAATAGTAAATCAATTCCAAAAATTCTAAAATTTGGATATGTTGTACAAAACATCTCAATGAACATTTTTCGTGAAAGAACTTGAAACCCAGTTCTAACCGTAAACACCTCGTTTTGACACTCAAAGTCGGACAAAATCTGGTTCGCCTCAGGCCATCAAAATACAACTCATTCAGTACCTAAATCATTTTGGAAAGCTCTAAAATTTTTATACGTCATAGCCACAAATGTTCCCAACAATTTTTGTGAAGGAAGTATTTTGAAAATAGGCCTGAAAAAATTTATAAAAATTAGAACAGACCTGAAGGTCGAGTGAACAGTAAATCGGGCAGTTTTATTTCGGTCCAAAGAGGGACTTCCGAATGGCCTCAAATGATTTCCAAAAATTCCAAAATTAAATCATGTTATACTTAAAGATGTTGGGAACAATTTTCATGAAGAACACTTTCTCAGATTCGGCACACAATGATTACAAAAAAAATAACAAAGCATAGAGGTATAGTAAAATCAGTAATCCGAGAATCATTAACTTGTACCATTAAGCAAATCCAGCTCATACAACCTCTAAACCAAGTCTCCACAGCCTTAAAATCATCCCTAAATCAGCACATTAGGACCTTAAAATCACCACCATATCAGCCAAAATCAGCCCCCACTAATTAACCCATAAAACTTGTCCAAAGTGCACATAATCCTAATTAAGGGTTAGGATTTCCACTCACAGTTTTGAAGCTTCAAATGTGGGCTGAGCAATGAGAAAAACGGGCCGAACAGTAGCTGGGTCAAGTCGGTTCAGCAGCGATGAACGGCGGGCTGGTCTACACACGGCCAAGGTGGCTAGTTCTAGCGGAAAATGGGCTGGCATGGTGCTGGAATGGAGAGGTTGCAGCAGAAATAGAAGCAAAAAATGAAGAAGAAGAAGCAGTAGCTCAGCAAAAGCAGCAGCAGCGGTAACGTGAGGGAGGAGGAGAAGAGAGAGAGAGAGAGTCAAAGTAGTCTTCAATGGGTCAAAAAGTGAGTGCCACATGTCATCATCCTAGCTACTTAACAATTTTGCCCTTGATCCAATGATCTAAATGCATCCCAATCCAATAATTGAAGGGCATTTTGGTAAATCAGTAATTCTGGATTTTTGACTCATAATTATCCATAATTTAATCCCATTTTTTTGTCCAAAATTCGGAACCTCAAAAATAGGCCATAAGGGCAAAACGGTAATTTTCCGATCCCGGGTCGAAATTTCATTTTTCGACCGTACCAACCCCAAATGTGTGTGGTCAACATAATATAACGTCGGATTCGCAAAAATAACCTTTTAAGCCCTCAAAAATTGACTGCAAAGTTAGAGGGCAAAATAGTCAATTTCTCGCTTCCGGGCCGAAATTTCATTTTTCGCCCGAAACTACTCCAAACATGCGTGGCCACCCTAAAATGGCATCGGCCTCGAAAAATAATCTCATACGACCTCGGAAATGGACATCGGAATCTAAAGGGGCAAAATCGTAATTTTTCCAATTTCGGCCGAAATTCCAATTTTCGGCTGGACTAGCCCCAAATGTATGTGGCCACATCAAAACGATGTTGGCCTTGCAAAACAGTCGTAAAAGTCCATGAAATTTCGACATCGAAGTTCGGGTCCAATTTCGCGATCAAATTTGCTCAATTTAAAATTTTAGGGCCTCTTACTGACGGGCGGCTGTTTAGGAGTTACGCGTATCGACCTAGGGTTATCCAAGTCATGATGGCCTCGATTTTTGGGAGAACGCGAGGAATTATCACTAGTGCCATAAGTCACGATCGTTCGGATTAAATTCGGGATTCGTTCGTCACGCGTACTCTCGGTCGTGCGGAATTACCCGCGATCCGATCGTACATCATTGGCTAAATCAAATCCGTCACCTTCCTAAGATCTGCCCATATTGGCCCAAAATATTCCCTCGGCGTTTCTCGAAATCGGTACCAAACTCGCGATCGGTCCCCGATCCACGTACCGTTTTCCTAATTAGCCTTTCTTATTGGTCAATATCCCACGAGGGGCTAGCTCTGGGTGAGACGTACTAAAATTAAATGAGAAATAATATCCACTTCGTCGGATCCCGAAAATAGGTCGAAATTCAAGATGTTACAGGTTGAGCTCCATCCCCAAAAGGAAAGAAAAATGATCACGAGGCGGAGGAGGAGTGAATGCTGGATTTCTTTCCTAAATTAAAAGTACCTCTTCAGATGCTAGTGTGGCATTAATGGTTAGCTCATTTATGCAAAAATTAAGTAGTCAGTCCAAAAAAAAATCGAAATCATTTTGAAATCTAATCGAAATTCTTTATAGAATCAATGTATAATGCTTAAGAAAGGGCTAATGAAATGAGAGTGAGATGGAGAGCATTTTTAGAATTTGTACATTTTTCATGTTTTCTGGTAGCTTTCAAATGCATATTAATCAAGTTCATTTTAAAGACAAACCGGCGAACCAGGACAAATACACACTATCTTAATTGAATTGTCAGATAATTGATTTCAAAAAGGAATGCCTATTTTGCAAAAAAAAATTTATCATAGTGAATAGAGGAGAGGATTAGAGTTTTGTTTAAAGCTCAATTTTTTTCGCAAAAAAAATAAATTATTTGAAAAATAATTTCCTAAAAACATTATTATTAACAACAATTTATGTCGAAACATTTTCGTGGATGATAAAAAAATTTATTCATTCAGTTTTATAAGAGATAAAAATATTAATTTCTAAAAAAATATTTTCCAAATCATTTATCTTCAATGAAACAAATGGAGCCTCAAAATGAGAAAGTGGAAGGTTATTGGATAGGTTCAAAAACATGCTGCCCAGTGGCTGGCAGGGATTGCCGAGCCTTGCCCTGCCAACAGCCCCTTGTTGGCCCTTAACAAAAAAAAAAGATGTAAAGAAGGAAAATGAAAAAGAAAAGAAAGGAAAAAATAAAATAAAATAAAATTCAAAAAAATATTTAAAAATATTATTGAAAATTATCTACGTTAGCGCCGGCCGTACCAAGTAGGATGACAGCGCTCGTTCCATAGTTCGCAGCTTCCACCAAGCAATGATGGAGAGAAGCCATCCTCATCGCCCAGGTGCATCTTCCTTCCACAGTGAGAAAACAAGGGAGAGTTCACGGAGTCCGCGACGTGCAAGGTCTCCCTCGCCCCGTGGGAAGGATAACGAGAGAGGGAATTTTGGGGGATGCATGGCGATGGCCCATCGAAATGGAATTGGAATTGGATGGAGGATGTGGTGGTGGGCCCCGCTCTTCTTGCCTCTGTGAGAAAGATGCAGGCATGATTCCTGCTTGACGGAGGCATTGGATTATGGCAAATGAAGTACTTACGCTAGAAATTAATTATACTAGATGCGATGTTCCTTTTAAGCGGTTTTGCGGCTTTGGAACGGCTGTGGCTTGAGCTGAGGTCTCCATTCGATCATTGGGTGGGAATATAAAAATGTTTGTGATTGCCGTTTGCCACTTTTTGTACGAAACCGATGACTCTAATTCTCAGTGCCGCTGAAACTACACGCTGCATACGTTGTTGAAATATTATTGAAGGGATTATTTGCCTCTCCATTGCCGTCTTTTATCTGGTGCAACGTTCATGCCAAATATCACTCCTTATTGAGATAAAACGGATGCACCGATCGGCGTAGAGGGTCTTTCTCCGTTTTTCAATCTATGGATTATGATAACTAAAGCCTCTGAGGAATTATCTCGTTCTCGACCTTTTAATTTAGTGAACCCAGCGGCCCCTAGCTGAATTAGAAAAGAAAAAAGTATTGACGGTCCTTCAAATTTTCTTTTCCAATTGAATTGATATTTGCTGAGTATTTACGTCATTTCTGAACCATAACGCTTAATCAGTTACGAAATATTTAGTGCCTTGACCTTAGCTATGATGTCATGGCATTTATTTTTTGAAACATGAATTGCAAAAGGACAGGAACTCTATTGAGGAGCTTATTATCTCGATTTTACCCTCTATTGAATGCCAAATATGCCATGGCACTTTGCATGACTTTCGTCGTTGCGGTGCAAAAAGTTTTTAGCCGTTGAAACTTGGAAGAATCATGGCAAACTTCTTTGCAGTATTAGAAGTCACATTGTATGACCAAGAAAAGACCATTTGTCATATATAAAATGATATTGGAAGCCCATAATTTTTGGTCCAAATGTGCAATGTGACTCTTATAGTTTTGACTTATTCAATTTAGTACTTGAACTATTATTTGATATTCAATGTATTCCTTCAATTTGATCAAACATAAGAGGGGGAGGTCATCCCATGTGTCTCTTTTCTCTCTATTTGTGCATAAAGGAGTTAAACATTAATAACACATTAGCCTCTTTTGTTTTTTTGGGTCAAAACACATTGGCTTTTGAAGAGGTCCCTAATTTAGGAAAGAAATCCAGCGTTCAATCCTCCTCTTTGGTTCTTTTCATATTGCAATATTTATGTACTTCCTCAATGTTAATTAATCTTAAATGCTTTCCCATTCTGTCAAACCTATCCAATAATCATTCATTTTCTCATTTAGGCTCCATTTTTTTCACAAAAAATGAATAATGGAAAATATGTTCTTAAAACTAATCATTTATACTGCTTACAAAAATGAATGAATGAAAAATATTTCATAATCCACGAAAATACTTAGACATAAATTGTTATCGATAATGAAAATAATTTGATAGGCTAATTATTTCAAGCAATACAAACGATTATGTTTAAGAAAATATTTGCCGAATCATTCATTTTGTGCTAAACAAACGGAGCCTTAAGCGAAACTATTGATCCTCTCCATTGTTCGCTATGATCAAAACTTTATGCAAAATATCCTTTTTGAAATCAATGATCGGACAATGCAACTAAGACCATGTCTTTTTGTCCTGGTCCATCGGTTTGTCTTTGAAATGACCTTGAATAATATGCATTTGAAAGCTGCAAAAAACGTGAAAAATATATGAACTGTCAAAAAATCTCTGCATCTCCCCACTCATCTCATGAGCACTTTCTTAGGCATTATACATTGGTTCTATAAGGAATTTCAATGAATTTTTTTGGATTGACTACTTCGCATATTGATTTTTCTTGGTGAATTGCGGCCATTTAAGTAGTATATAAGAAAGCAATTGCTAATGGAGTGATCTTAGAGTTTTGCTACTCCTTTTTTGTTGTTTTGCTTAGTTGGAAATTGCAGAGCTCTTTTGTCTCCCTCCATAAACTACATATATATTACTCATCTCGCCTCCCACCATCTCCATTCACCATTTCTTCATTTAAGTCGTAACTCATTTACATTTCAAAAGTTATCTTTCATCCTCACTTTAACATGTATATAAAGTTACGTAAAATATTGGCGACGACATCCTATTTATTTAATTAATTCTTTTAAGTTGTTATAAAGTCTTAATAGTAAGTCCTCGTCATAACTCTTTAATCAAAATAATATGTTAATATAAAGTTGTATGTATATTGAAATGTGTCGATATATTGAAATGTCACCTCCAACGAAACCATCGCCGGCCACCACGCTAAGAGACCATTGTCGCTGCTCTCCGCTTTCCTCTCCCTCAATCTAGGCTTGTGTGTCTCTCATTTTGGACAGGGTGGCATCTTTTTATGAGAAATGATGTGGTGCATAGATCCAATTGGTATAATGACATTTGAGGGTATAAACCAATCAAACCGCTCGTGAGCTAGTCGATGTCGCCTCTCACATCTCAATATTTTTCGAGTTCGAATATGTCAGAGTACTGAATCAAGCCAAGCTCGAACTTTGAATACGCAACTTGACTCAGTCACGAGACCAATCAAACAGTTGATTTTCAATTGTAGTGCATTTTTAGAGCATGAGTCCAAGTTTAGTTCAAATCTCATGAAAATTTTATTGACAAATCCAATCGGCTTCAACCTTGTTGAAAAGTTATTTAAGTTGAGCTTGAGTTTAAAAAATATTGCTCTCAATTGAGCTTAATAGTAGCATCAAATTTTGAATATTTTAATCTAGTCAAGTTGTGAAAACTGAGGTGCGACTACTAAGGTGTGTCAACTGAACTTTGTTTCAATTACACCCATGAATCAAAGCATACAAACTATACAGGAATTTGTGCTTGTCAGGCAAGAACCGATCTTTGACATAAGATTCAAAAATTGAGAAAATATTAGGGAGACCAGCCCCACCACCTCATCGTAGTCGCGGGCCACTTAATGATCGACACGTGGTGCCATGTCAACGGATGGGTCCCACCGGACTAGTCCGAAATCCAACATTGGCCCAGGCCCAATAGCCAATCTATAGCTCTCGATCCTGACCGTCGGCTCCTAGTGCATCATGGGAAAACAACGTGGATATCATCGCACCATCTTGGCCCCACCATCTTTTCCCTTATTAAAAAGCCCCAACTCTCACACAGATTTCACTCACTTCCAAAGCCGAAACTAGCATTCAACCGCTGCTTCCCCTCTCCCTCTCCCTCTCCCTCTCTCTTTCCCTCTGCATGGAGCTCAACCTTTCCTCCTCCACCCCCTCCTCCACTTTCCGAGATGATTTCCCTTTCCCTCCGGCCAGTTTCCAAGAAAATTCCCTCCCGAAACCCCGGGACGGCTTCTCTCTTGACCTCGAGACTCCTCCTCCGCCTCCTGTAAATGTGAATGGCTTCTTCTACAAGCTCCTCCACAGCCGTAACCCCGACATTCTCAACAATGACCATGGCTTCACCATCGAAGGCTCCTCATCGAACCCTTTCTCTCGGGTGGACTCGACCCCACAGCTCGACCTGCCATTTCATCACCAATCCCCAGATCCTCAACCGGCCACAACATTCCCCAGAGGGTTCGACCTTTGTGCCCCCCCGCCGCTGCCGACCCCTCCTTCTCCTCCATCCGTGGACACCTCGTTGAAGAGCAGCGACGACAGCGACAGCATAGCAGTGCATGGCCAGCTTGAGGTCAAGAGCCTCTTTGACTACGGTCCAGTCGATCACCGTCATTATCACGATCCGGTGACGGTGGACCGCCAGATCATGCCTTTGCTAGACTTGAATGACCTTGGATCGCTGAATGAAAAACTCGGTGAGGAGTTCTCTTCAGGTGGCATGAGCTCGGACCACCAATGGGTTCATGAGTGGGACGACAATGGTGATGATCGGAGCAAGAGAGACGTGGTGATGGGTCTGCCGCACCAGCAGCCGAAACCGACAACCGGAAAAAAGAAGAGAGAGAATGAGAATGACGAGGCTGACAAGGAGACCTTGGTCGTCAAAGGCCAGTGGACTCCTGAAGAAGACAGGTTAAGACATGACAAACACCCTTTTTTGGCTTGCTTCTTCTCCTTCATCTATTTTTTTTCTGGTTTTGTCTTTTGATATATGAGTTTATAGCTCATTTTCCTCGTTAGGGTTTCTGGGCTTGTTTTTTTTCCGAAATTTTGGGGGTACTATTTGACGAAAAAAATTATTCATTGTCTGTATATCTTTTCTGTAGTGACTTGACAATGTTGGTTGAGATGCATGGAACAAAAAGCTGGGCTCAAATTGCCCAGATGCTCGACGGAAGAGTTGGAAAACAATGTAGAGAGAGATGGCATAATCATCTGAGACCTGATATCAAGGTATTTTTTCCCCTTTTTTCCTTTAAAAATATGTTTTTTCTTGCCCATAATTTGTTCTTGCTTTAGACTCTACCACCATTATACCTTCCATTATATGAATTTACATTGACCATCCTACTCATTTAGTCTTGTATTCAGAAAAAGAATCACAGTTAGATTTGATAAATTAATCGCATACATGGGAAGTATATCTAGAGACAGATATGTGATAGGCATATAGATTAAAGGATATGAGCATTCAACACTCATTGTGATTTTCCATCGTGATTTATCATAAATTCATGCCATAATCGCACCATTCATACACACCATTATTGACTATATATATTTCTTTTATTACCTTTCCACGGAAATATGACTTTATTTCCTTTTCTTTACCAACGTGTGTCGTCTAGTGGGTGGAACTCGTGACCCTATCCCTTTTTTTCGTCGTTATTAAGTTTTTGGCTGACTTACTTCTTAAAGTTTGTCAATACGTTAACTATCCTGCGTCGTTTAGTCCATATGCAACAACTCACAAGCATGCATGGCGACAAGTGCCCATGCGGATCGGATTTTTCGGAAACCATTCCTTATAAGCAGGGCTGTAAAAATCTCAAAAGATGCTTTGATTCTTATTAATCATGAATGTTTTTTTTCTAACTTCTAGTGGTGACCAAATTGCATGAACCCACCACCCGCCTGGGTGGCGCTGCTGGAGCGCGCACTCTTCCTCTCGCAAAAGGTTGAGTGTTCGAATCCCGGGCGCCGCAGGGTGATTTAACCGGTGGCACGTGTGTGGTGGCTAGCACGTGTCGCCCCCAGGGTTTACTCCCCAGCTGTCGGCCGTGCGGGAGTTCCCTGGGTTATCAAAAAAAAAAATTTGCATGAACCCTTCATGCACTTCCATGCCCTAGCTCAACAGCTAATTAAGAACCAAACAAAAGCTTAAATCCATTTTATGAACTCCAAATTCTTCCATTTAACACACGACATATACCTATTAAATCACCCCCAAAAAATTAGGAATATATCACAATTAAGCCTTATATGAATAAGATCCATAATTATATTAAAAGGGTGTAAATGCATTCATTATGAATTCTCCTCGTTTTTTCCCTCAAAGAAACTTCACCTTTATATATATATATAAACATTTTAGACCTGCATGTAAATACACATACTTTGTAATCTATTTGATCAATTAAAACTGAAAATCAAATTACGATTGATTGTATTAATGAAGTGTAATCAAGATCCACTATAAAATTAAAGACTTCGCCAAAGACCAAAACTCACAGAACCCTAGAATAAGTTTTTCTATCTCTTCTCCTCCTCTTTTTCTTCTTCTTCTTCTTCGTTGGGCTCTCATCATTTTCTTAGCAGAAGGACTCGTGGAGCATCGAAGAAGACAAGATCCTAATTCAGGCACACAAGCAGATTGGGAGCAAATGGGCTGAGATAGCCAAGAGATTACCTGGAAGGACTGAAAACACAATCAAGAACCATTGGAATGCTACCAAGCGCAAGCAATTCTCTAAGCGCAAGTTACTTCCCTATAACAACAATTCCAATCTCTTGCAAAATTATATTAGGAGTGTCACCACTCCATCTCCTCCAAAACGGTCAGCACCGGCTCATGATCGCAACCATTGCCGCCACCAGACCAAGAAGCTATCGTTGTCTTTGTCGGCGGCAGTCATTTCCCATGGCTCGAACATGCAGCCTGAAGAGACTAACCGCCCCCAGCAAGCGTCGGATCGTCACCACCACCACCAGCTGCCGCTGCTGCCAGCTCAGAGGCCAGCCAGCAGTTACTTTGGTTTTCCTATGGTTTATGGGAATGGGAATCTTGGGCTTTATCAGGTGAAGGACCTTCATTATCATCAAGTGCTGAGTGAATGCAGTGGTAATGGGAGTGAAGAGAGATTTGATAATGAACGTGAGTTGGACCTGAAGATGAGCTTGGAAACGGATGGTGATCGCCACCACCACCGTCACCATCAGCACTGTAATGACCATCAACGTCAGGAGATTAAGGAGCTGGACTTCCTCGAGATGATGGCCCGCCGAAGTGGCTAATTCTGAATTCATAAATACCCTGGTAGGTAATAGAAGACCCTTGCATTGTAGTTGCTTCTCAAAATGTTATCTTTGTGTTTTCCCAGTTTGCTTATCTGAGACCTGATGGTGTTGTTCTAATAATCGTATGTGAGATAGAGACTTTTGTTTTATTCCCATATAACCGTTTGTAAGGGTGTCTATGACTATGTCAGGGTTTATGTTATTGGCCTGGGAGAGGTCTAATATTATTACATATGCATGTGTTTAGCTTAGCTATTTTGTGTTTGCCTCGACATCTTCGGTGACAGATCAAGGCTTCTTCACTATCTCTCGACAATTAACTAATTCGCTAGGTGAAAACAAGAAAAGGAAAAGGTAAGGGAATTGAAGATTTATTTGAGCAAAACGTATGCACGTAGTTTCTGCAAGGGGGCCGATCAAGAACTATTCACAATGTCACCAAAAACCTTTCACAAAGTAAGTGCGAGAGTTCTTATTATTACCTCTCTTTTCCGTTAAAGATCAAACCCTGTCTACTTTGGTCAAGGTGAAATGCTAGTGAGTGATTATAGGATTTTGCAAGTTGGCAATTCTCTACAAAGGAACTATTGTTCGACCCTTTTAACCTCGTGGATGCACACTTGAGTAAAAGACGTTGTAACTTTAGCAAAGATGATACGATGTTACTGCAGTTTGAACTTTCAAAGCTTTAGCTAAGGATGGTCAACTAGCTTATACAAGTCTGAAGCTCGAAATGCATTTCCAACTGGGAAAATTTGTCAAGGATAAGACAATTTGCATGGAAACATGGGGACATGTCCCACTTTTAGAGCTTTCGAGTGTCCCATCAAAGCCGACCCTTAATCAGGGTACTATTGGGTCATGAGGCCCATTGAACCCATTGTTCGGAAGAACTTTGCTAGATTCTGTCTTTGTATGATTGGACCTAACCAATCTAATCAAGCTCACTATAGATCAAGACTCTCAAATTGTTGAAACCTATGCGGCATTCTTTGGAACTGGCCTGATTTCTCATTACGTTTCCTTTGATAAATTTGTTTCTTCGAATCCCATGGACTGTAAGCTAACGAATTGCTCTCGATCTCCAATCCCTTGATTATTTGCTCCTGTCTGTGAGGATCGATCCCAAGGGCCAAGGAAACTGCAACGATATCACATTCGAACTTCTTTGTGAGGAAAACTCCAGCACACCTTATGCGCATAGTGTACCAGTTGCAGGATCAAGTGAGCCACCTTTGACCCGATGCGTTCAGTGCACCTAATATCTCTTTTGGTTGATCAATTGGTACAATCGGCCGAAAGGCAAAGCAAAGGCTTGGGAAGTTGTCTTCCGTCTCGAAGGAACTATGGATATGCATGGATCTCGGCCCACCATGAAAGGCTCGGGAAGATGCTATGCGTATATCCATTACCGGCCCACCATGAAACTATAAAAGTCACCCTTATTTTCTTCTCGATTCTTTGTGAATCTACAGAGAAAAATCTGTTTGGGCACCTCTTCGATTCTGTTCCTTTTCTTTTGGCAGTGGAAACACTAGATATTCCCGTAGCTCGATGCATAAACATAAGCCAAACATTAAAATGATCAATCCGCGTGTATGTAATACCCATGACCTTGATATAATGCCTGACTAGCATTGGGGGAAAAGCCACAACATTGGAAATCAAAATTTTCCATCATAAACCTAGCGCGTCCTAGAAGGTAAAGCATAGACTTGGGAAGTTGTCTTCCTTCTCGAAGGATATATGGACTTGTATCGATCTCGATCACGTTAAGGGTATAGGTATAAGCCTTCACAAAGCGCACGCCCTTGAGACAAAATTTCATGTCAAACTTGTCATTGGCATCACATGTCCAGGTGTTAACAGACATTAGATCGCTAGACCAGTTAACGTTAGATATCAGAACGAGGACGAAAGAGACCTTCTAAGAATCACGGTTTCTTTTCATCAACCGTGAAGTCCCCCAACTTCGGCTTTTTGAAACCATAGATATCGCACATGAGAACTCGAAATGAAAGTAGTCCACAGATGAGGATTGGCATAAAGGAGAAAACTCTTTGGGGCAAAAGTTCACTGATTTGAGATGCAACTCCTGAGCTTCTTCATAGAGCACCTTCGAACAAGCTTCTATGAGCAAATATCGCGACACCTATCATTCAGGCGGTAGCAATTCTAGGTTGCCTGAGTCAAGAACAGACAAGGCCAACAACCAACCGCAACAGTTCCAAAAATGAAACTCGCATGTAGAATTGATCACTCTTCAAAGTATCATCCGACTTGCTGCAGCTTTTATGCAGAACATTTGAGTCTTGCAAATGTCAAATACCCGGTATGGCCTCTGGCTTCAGCAGAAGGCCTTGCCATGATAGTTGAACTGATGCTCTCCTGCTTGTTGCTTCCTTCACTAGTCTGTCTTCTTTTGCATGGAGGCTGCTGACTAGGGCTGCCTCCTTGACCCCGCATACTATCGTTCTTAACCTCCCGGACTTCATATGTGCGAAGAAGCACCTCAAAGGTCCGTATGTCTAGACACATGAAACGGATGCATGGCCATCAATGTTAGAGTAAAAACAATTACAGCAAGAATATCTACCAAAATGAATTACCTATAGACAAGGGAAATCCTGTACAGTCATCTTAATACATAAAAAAACATCAAAACATGGAAGGGTTGGTAGAAATGAGAGCATTTACCAGTAAAGTTTGTCCTGAGTGCTTCGCATGAGCGCTGCACTTGTTCAATGCAGGGTGAGAAAGAACATAAAGCGGCGTCTGGTTTCAGCATTTTCGCAGCCGAGGCTATGACCAGCCAAGGTTGCGGTAGGTCCAAGAACACAGCATCAGCCACGCCACAAAGTTCATCGGGAAATCCCTTTCCCTGGATGTCCCTAACCCCAACAGTGACCACGCTGTTCACTCCTGTTCTCTCAAAGTCCTCCCTATCAGAAGGAAAAAGTCAAGCCAGCATGTTTAGAGATTATAAAGCAATTAAACAAGAAACCCTCTCTAGCAAATTGTTGATGCTTTGAAATCAGAAAAACTGTCAAATTCAGGTCCAATCACACAGCTATGACTTCACCGACGGCTAGTTCAGCTCTACTTGAACACATAGTTTGAACTTTGAAGGAGGGAAAAGAAAGGAAGAGAAATGATTCTAGAACTACAATTGTGTTTGGATGGAGGGAAAAAGAAAACAGAAAAGGAATAGGAGGGATCGGTAAAGACATTTTTATGTACATTGTTTCTTTATATCCTCCAAATATGGAGGGATTAGGGGGGATTTGTATATCAATAAACAAAATTTTTTCTTCTTTCTCACTTATATCCTTGTTTTATATTCATTTCTAAATACATAAAAGGATAATTATGTCATAATGCATTTTTTTTCATTTTTTTTCCCTCATCAGTCATTTGCATCCAAACAATATTGTAACTCAGATCCTTCCAAACCCTTTTTCTTCTTTTCTCCAGTAATTATTCAAATGCTTTCTTGTCCTTTCTAATACCGGAAAAGTTTCTATGAAGGCAAATGGAAGACATTAAGAAAACAGTGAACAATTGCACCTGCACAGGATCACAGGGAGTAACTTAAGAAAGCCAAAAGAACTCAATTTCATAACATGGAATCACCAAAACCTTCTTGACAAATGTAGCCACAGAATCTAAGAACCAAAAGATCATCCCAAACAGCCATATACAACAGCAAGGCACACCCATTTCCAACATGTAAGGTACACCATCATAGCAAGGATTCATGAATATCACCTAGCAGATGCAGCCCTTTGTTCATGAAAATCAAATGTGTACACATGACCAGTAGGAGCCACGGCCCTCGCGAGCGACGAGGTCAACGACCCGCTTCCCGTCCCCGATTCGAGAACCAGACAACCCGGGACTATCTCCAAGTACATGATCGCGAAGCTGATGTCCGCGATGTAAAGTATCTGAGTCCTGTGGCTCAACACCAGAGTCCACAGCTCCGGAGACGGGGCCAGCAAGTAGACATACCCGCTCTTGTTGCTATGCGCCTTGGACCCGAAGGGCTTCCCGATCCAATCGGAATGCTTGAACACGCCGAAACGGTTCTGGAAGACCGACCCCTCGCGCACGTTAACGGCCTTCATCGTATCGTGTCTCTCGTACACGATCACCAAATCTCCATCGGCAATGAGCTTATTGAAGGATAGTTTCTTCGAGGCGTCAAGAGCCAACATTCTTTTTTTTTTTTTCTCAAATCAACACGGATAATTACCTGAAAGAGCACGAAGTACGAGGATTAGCTAATTCGCATAACGTTGCACATAGCGCGTATGTGAGAACATTACTTCTTCCTGTGATTGGGACGGTGAGGAGCTCTTCCAAGCGTCGAGCTCCGTCGACGGCGGGGTGCTCGACGCCTTCGAGCTCCGTCGCGTGGGTTAAAAAGCGGCTGAATTCGCCGCCGCCGCCGATGAGATGCTGCTCGTCGACGGAGACTGGACGGAACGCGCGCGACATCGAGCTCCGTCCAGCGATTGTCGGAGTCGCGAGACAGAGGGAGCAAGAGACACGGATGGACGAGGAGAGAGAGAGAGAGAGAGACAGAGAGACGCACCCAGAGGTGGCGGATGCGGAGGCCGGCGACGGCAATGGTCGTGGTGGCGGCGGCGGCGGCGGCGGCGGCCGAATTAGGTTCAGATTGAGAGGAGGGAAGATTTGGGGTTTCAGATGGGTTTTTGTGTTTTTTTTTTCCTTAAATTTTAGTAGGAATATTTTGGGTTCTGCGCGGGCTAAACTTAAGCTTAGGCGAGTAAATAATGGGAATACAATAACCCATCAATTATCATTTGTAAAAACCTCACAATAATATAAAAAATAATTATCTCGAATCTACATCAAAATATCTCAAATCCTAAAATATCTCTAACCCCTAAGGTGACGAGGGTACTTGAAGTATATCCTCAAATCAAATTTTATTTTATTATATAATTAAGTGTTATGCACTTTTTCAATAAATTCATAATTTATTAAATTCGTTGTTGTCACATTGATTATGAAATTTCAATGTCACATGCACTATAGCTCTATGATCACAATCCCAATGGATGGAAAACACGTTGAATCTACTCAGTTACATGGGTCCTTCTTTTTTATACATGTTGCGATTATATCTATCGGACTTCAATCTTCTCATCAATTTTTGCGTTGGAAGATAAATCTCGGGTCTAAATTTTCATAGTAAAAGGACACATTGCTCGATTACATAGATGGAGTTCATTTTTAGAACGAATCATCTATCCAATCGACAGTTTTAGCCCAAAAAAAATCTATCCAATCGACAGATGGGGTCAAGTTCAACCCCACTTGGCGGCAGCCCAAGCGGGAAAAGACGATAGATTCTGAGGGGATGAGCTGGTCATTTTGGATGAAGAGGACAACTTGCGAAGAGATGGAAAGGTCGTAGTCAAATTAGTCACCCAGTTAACACAATTCTCAAGACACCAGGAAGAGCAACTCCAGGTATGAGAAGAGATAAGAGGGCGTGAGAAAGTGGAGTGAGATTGCTGGTGCTGTTTCGGCCCTTCACTTGGATCTCCATTGGATAAAATTCACCGTCTCCTCTCCTCTCTTCTGCCCTTCTTCCTTCACGCACGCACCCAGACAATATATATATGTATATATATAGACACGCACATGCATATGTATCTGCACCAAAATATCCTCCACCAAAATATCTCCAAACCTCGCAATTTTTCACTCTCTCTCTCTCTCTCTCGTATCTGACTTCTGCTTGAGGAGGGAAAAACATGGTGTACCGTGACCGCCACCGCCACCGCCACCACCCCCACCAACCCTGTTTGCACTGCCACCCTCAAAGCTACATAAGAATGGTACGTGGGTGCATTCATGTACGTTAAGCTTAGTTCAGCTTGTCAAAGAAATTTGATGGGTTTTGTCCAACTTGGTCCACAGTCTTTCTCTCTGTTTTCTTGTCTTCTTTCAAGCTCAATCTTTTCGACGATATATTTGCAGGTGCAAAATTTGATTGAGAGATGCCTTCTCTTCCATATGACCAGAGATGACTGCATCCAAGCTTTAGCCAAACACGCCAGCATCCAGCCCGTCGTCACCCTTACCGGTTCTCTCTCTCTCTCTCTCTCTCTCTCTCTCTCTCTCTCTCTCTGATTCCCATAACAAGTACTTGACTGTTTGTGCTTTTGGCAGTGTGGAAAGAGCTGCTGAAGGAGAATAAAAGCTTCTTTCAAGCGTATGACCGAGTTGTTCCCCAAAGCCATCCGGAATGTAAGCCATTGACATACGGATTGTACTTGTTCTTCAATTATCATATTGATGGGTTTTCTTCATTTTTTTGTTTTGAAAAATATGTTCATTTGACCTCGTACATATGGTTGCTAATAATTTGTCAGATAAGCCATCGGAGGAGAGGATCTCGAAAGGGACGAGCAGAAAGCAACGGAGGTGAAGAATTGAGAAAAGTGACACGTCAAGTAGATAGGGTAGAAATGGTAGTATGTGCACAGATAGATTGCTTAGGCTTACTCATGTTATGGCTGAGATTCGGCGTCGGTTTTGCCCATGGGCCGGGTCCGTATTGGTTTAGACAGAAACCAGACGATTCGGAGAATACGCGCTTCGTCCGTTTTATTATACACTATTTTTCACGGCCGTGATTATCATTTATCCATTCAGTAGCAACCTCGACGCAACGAAGCTCCACCTCTTGTAAGCAATAGGAGTTCCACCCTATTTTTGACCTACATAAAAGCCTTCCGAATGTTTCTTGATTGTAACACTTTGCTCGATTGCTCATTGGCTTCCTCCTTTGGGCATCAAGTCTTTGCTGAGGCCTTTCTTGGCCTGTTTAAAAGCTAGCTCTTGCTCCAAGATCTTTTTTATTTAGCACTAGAGGAGCCCCCCAATCTTAAAAACCAATGGAACAACACAAGATAAAGGTCACTGAAAAGAAAACTTTAACAGCAGGTGTCTAACAACTCCAGCACACGATTGGAATTGGCCGCTCCGTCAAACAGAACAAGACCAAGTCGATGAGCATAAAACTGAGCCAAAAGACAACACTCAACCACCACATGCAAATAGTTTGCAATTATTGACTACTAGATAGATCGACCAAGTAGCTAATAATTTTCTTAAGCTTTAGCAAGAGCTCCTGCCTGAGTCAGCAGAGGCACGAGCTTTCCCTGCTTGTGCATTGCAGTCGTATCTGCGAGACAATAGAAAACTGCGTCAGAATGAACCAACACGAAGAGGGATACCATGAAAAATTAAAGCTCGGCATCTGCAATTTCGACTGGGAATGAGAGACTTACCATCACAGCCACCAATATGGTTCCCCCCAATGAACACATTTGGCACAGTCTTTTGTCCGGTCCACTCAGCCAGTGCAGACTGAACCTCACTCCCATCAGCTATAGAACACCAAATTAGACGTTTTGAGCAGTTTTATCGCATAAGAATGAATAACTAACGACATATATGATACATCATTGCTGTCGACCAGTTTAAGGGGAAAATATGCATAAGCCATACGTAACAGAACGAAATCACTAACATTTCCATGTCCAACAGAATCAGACAATCGGGTCTTGGTTCTTCACTGAACCTATATTTTCATGGATTTCTAGAGGCAAACATTCAGCAAATCTTCAGCTAACCAATCTTTTGCTGCCGAGATCTAATAGCCCAATAGACACTTCCCTGATTTCAATATCCAGAGTCTCTAAATAACAAGATCTAAATCATCATACGGAAACCAGCATCAAGCAGAAATTCCTATTTTCATGGAATCTTCACTGTGTTTTTCACAGCCCGTATATCGCGAATCGACCTCTAGGCTAAAGAAAAGATATAACAACTGGGGCTTAGAGCATAAGTTGCAGAAAAAAACAGTATGAACGACCAGAAGCTGTAGTTCGAGGTCATCACGATGCTATCGCCGCGAAACGAATTTCAAGCAAAACCGATACTCAGCAGCTAATCAAAACAGAAAACAATTTCCCGCATCAACATCCGTGGAGACAGGGAGTCGCGACACACCGAATCAAACCGCCGATGTGATCCTCCCAAGGGCCACAACGATTCAACGTCTCTCTAATTCGCGCAAAAAGAGATCAGATCAGACCAAGGTCGAAATCCTCGCCAAGCAACTCTACTCATAAACATTTAATTCCACATCAAACACACAAGCAAGACTAGACAGCATTCGTAACGCATGGGAGCACAAACACGGCGACGACTCCAAACGAAAACCAAATCCAGCAACAATCTTCCAGGCAGAACAGAAACTGTAGGCAACATCTAGAAATAGAGAGAGGGAGACTCACTCTCCTGATCCAGTTCGATGGCCTTAAAATTGACTCCCAATTGAGACAGCAGCTTCTTCACGTCGACGCAGTAGGGACAGAACGATTTGCTGCACCACAAACACACACCCCTCTCGCCGTCAAGAACGCGGGGCCGCAACAACAACGACAAATCGACGGCCGCGCGGTTCGGCCCGGGGCCGCGCGGTTCGGCCTGGCGCCGCGCCGCGCGGTTCGGCCTGGCGCCGCGCCGCGCGAAAGGGAGAGGAGGGGGAGTAGGAAGCCAGAACGAAAGAGAGGCGGCGGTCGGTAATACCTGAAGACGACGACGGGGTTGGAGGACACGAGCTCCTTCGCCTTCGGCATCGCCATTTCCGATCTCACTCTCTCGCGAACCTTCACCGGAAGAAGAAGATCTCCGAGCCCTAAGATCGAAGGGAGTTTCGCAAATGCGATTCGCAGAGCCGCAACAACACGCAGAGGAGCGAATTTTACCGGGTCTCTCGTGGGGCGATAATTATACGTAGTGTTGTCGTCGTGCGAGAGAGGGAGATTGGGAGAACCATACAAATTGTTGCTCAAACTTTTAAGTTTTTTCGAAATGAACCGTAAAATTTTTTGTATATATTTAATTTAATCCTTAAATTATATGAAAATACTCGATATCATAAAATTTAGAGACCATATTGAATAAGTAAAAAAATGTAGGAGTCATATTACATGTTAGGCTACAATTCAGAAATTATTTGTGTCTTCGAAAAAAGATCGAGGGACAGCAATATGATGTGTTGGATAACCCGTTTTGCTGCCTTTTTAATAATTTATTTGGAAATACGATGCTTGGAAAAGGTGTGGAAGAGAAGCTTAGGGCCTGTTTGGCAACTTACCAAATAATGAAAATTTCTGTTTTTTTGTTCCCATAATCAGTTTGGGAACAAAAATCCATTTGTTAATTTTTTTGTGCCCGAGCACAAATTTACAAAAAATTGTTCCCAAAATCAGTTTTGAAACAGAATCAAGAAACAAAAAAAAGTAATTTCTTGATTCTGAAATAATTTTTCTATTTCTGATTATTCTTGATTTTCTTTTTTTTTCTTGATTTGTTGTTCTTCTTCTTCTTGGCCTACCACAGCCTGTGGGCGGTGAGGGTGGCTCGCAGCTGCGACAGCGAGGTTGAGCCTCGCCCAACCAAGGCGAGGCTGACCTCGCCATCGCGACCGGCAAGGGTTGTGGCGAGGGCCGCGACACCCTCGCAGCCTTGGCCTGGGGCTGGTCACCGGCATTGGCGACTAGCCATGGCCAAAGAAGGAAAGAAAAAAAGAAAGAAATATTAAAATATTCAAAATATTATTAATAAAAAAAAATTTGTGTAGTTAACAAGCGCATCTCACTTCTTTTTCAATTATAAAAATAGAAATTTTGGGCAGTTATCAAACACTTTCAAATGTTTAGAAATTGTTTTCGAGCACGGAAATAAAAAAAATTAATTTTTAGTAAAATCTATTTTCGGGCAAAGAATCGTTACCATGCGCAGACTTGAATTACTTGCCCAACTCCGAAAATCAGAATTATTTTTTTGTCTTTATGTGGGAAATCTGATGGGCCCACGGAGGCTCCGGGGGCGTGACGTGGTGGATTACCTGCCGCTGGATTTTTCTTCCTCCGGTAGAAAATCTGGTGGGCCCCAGGAGACATGGGGCCACTGATCATGTGCGAGTCAAAGTCGTCCACGTTAAATTTATTTTATTTCATTTTTTTTCTCTCTATTTTCTTTAATTTTTTGGGCGGCACTATTGCCGCTGCTTAGATGACTCAAGGCTAGGGGTGAGCAACTTGAACCGCTCAAATCGGGACCGGATCAGACCAACTGGTTTGGTCCTGTTTTCGAAATTATCGATCCGATTCCCGGTTCCTAAAAGCGGAACCGATTTCCAAGCAGTCCAGTTCCCGGTTCTAAGGAGGAACTGGACCGGACCGGGCCGCACCAACTATTTAATATATATTTCTGTTTTTTTCTTTAAAAAATTAATAAAATGTGAACTAAACTCTAAGTGAACTTCATTATCATAAATTCATTGATAAAAATTAGTAAAATGTGAATTAAACCCAAAGTGAACTTCATTAACATAAATTCATTGACAAAGATTAGTAAAATGTGAATCAAACCTTAAGTGTTTAACAAAAAAAAAACTAAACTCTAAGCGACCAGTTCTATTGGATCGGACCGAACCGACGTTCTAGTCCGGTTCTCGATCCTAGAACCAACCAGTCCGGTCCGCGGTTCCCAAAATTGGGAACCGGTTCTCTCTGTCCGGTTTCCGGTTCCACCTTGAAACCGGACCATATCGGGAACCGATCACCCCTACTCAGGCCACCGCCCTTTCAAATACTTTGACTAAAATGCCCTTTTGCCAAGCGGATTAAAGTGTTGAGAAGGCTGTTTCACGGCAGAAGAGCAATGAAGGGACAAGGAAAGGAAAATTTTGCGAGGTGGTTCTTGTATTTAAAAGAGTGGGTGAGCTTTATAAGGAGAATAGCTTTTTCGATTTATCTATGGAGCATTATAACCAGCTTTGATGGCAAATATCTCTGCCAGATAATATTAATTTTAGATTCTTTTACATAAAAATACACGTTGACTAGCTTTTAATACTTCCAGATTTTTGTAGAAAGGTTGGGATTGATCTAGAGATCTCTAGATAAGCTAGTGAAGTTCTAGAGAGTGGATCGCGAATCTCGACGGAAGTTTTCTCAATATGGTAAACCTTTAAGTAATCGTTCCACTCAAAATTGTTCAACATGGCTAATTGGGTCACCTTCATTCAGCGAGTCTAGTCTATGCCAAACCTTGCCTCTAATGCCGGACTCTTGGGAGGACAAAATCTCGATAAAGGATCCATCGTGTCTCCTTATCTCATAGACCGGCAAAATGCGATGGAGTCCTCGAGAAAAGATTTCTCCATCTTGTGCTTACGATGGTCTTGCCGGAGAGAGTATTGTCGGTTTGGTTTTGGAGGTCAATCCATACACAAGCAGATTCTCCCGTCTTCCATCTCAAAGGAAGTCATCATGGAAATGTCCCCCCTACGAAGGACTTTTGTGGTCTACAGACATTCTCTCAATCGTATGCATTTTTGAGAGACAGAAGGGGGAAGATGTTAAACACGGTGGGTTCCAGAACGAGGTTAATTTGGTCACCACGTTTAGAAGGTTGTGGCTACGGCAATCTTCGTTGTGGCAATAGCACCGGCCTCATTTTTTTGATTTTTTTTAGAGGTTGGGTGTTAATGGGGGATCGAGAAGGACACACACACACAATTTTTTGTCAAAGAAGAATCTTGGCGGTTGGGAGATTTAAGAAGGGATTTGTTAGGTTTAGGAGAACAACAACAAAAGAACAAAAACCCCTTAATTAATCCATGTGAGAGAACGACAACGACCTAATTTGAAAAAAAAACATCAATGAGAGTAAGCAGGCAATTTGGTTCGCCTTGTAGTATTCAGTTAGTTCACTGGTTACAATCAACTCCGAGTCTTATCTCGAATTGATACGAATTCAATAAAGTATTTGTTAGTCGATAGGAAAATTGGAATATGAACCGAGATATAAATTACGACGTAGTTTCATAAAAAGGTCTTCGAACCGAGTTCAGATGGCTAGATCGACTCGGATAGATTGCTTGTACCGAAAATGAAATTGATCATCAAACAAAGGTCGAGCTAGAATTTTATAGTTTCAGTGATGGTATGCTTTGGTAATTGGCCAACATATGTAAATGGAAAAAGGAAACATCTATAAACGGTGCAAAAACGTGCAACTTTGATCTCTCTCTCATTTTTGTCAACGATATTTAGATGAGGAGATTCTGGGAGAGACAATGCCCAACATCATTATGTACAAATTTGCACGCCATTGTGTCATGTCATTGTTTTATGGTTGATGAGCCATTTCATACTCAACCGTATGAATATATATATATGGATCAAGTCATCTGAAATCATATCGATTCAAGCTAATTTTGTTACTATCATAATAGCTTCGAGTACTAAACTTAATCTTTTTCATTTTAGTATCATCACAATTTATTCTCATGTCATGCCAAAAATTACCAAATTCTATTGAAAAAATTATTCTCATATCACCACAACATAGAAATTTTGTGGAGTGTCACTTCATGCTATGTCGCATAAATTTTAAATAGGAACATTAAGAGGATTCATTTTCTCAAAAGATGGCTCAATGTGAACTTTATTTCAGATAGAAACCTAAAGTGGTCACTTAAATAAAAGTGAGCTCACTGGCCAACTAAATTTTCGCCAGCCGATGTGCTTTTTCCGGCAGCATGACCAGGAGCCTTTTCGTAAAGACATTTTCTTTTTCTTTCTCTTCTTCCCTGTTCATCTTCGTCTTTGTCCAAGCGTTCTCTGCACCTCCGAAAACAGTGCCTGCACCAGCAGCCCTCACACCCACCGCTTAACATAATGTTAACATCATGAATCCAAAGAGAAAAATTGCTTAACATAATGTTGTGCCTGTACACTACACTTTGCAAGATTACTTTTTCCCTAATTGAATACATGGCCAAGGACAAGAGCTTAAATTTTCTCTCCACCGCAAACAATCTTAAAATCATACAATCCATCAAGTGAAATCACGGTTTTTCGATCGATGATTTCTCAATTGGGTTGTGATGTCATAAACACAAATTTCATGGCTACATGAATAACTCTCCAAACGTGTAAATAAATTCGGTATTTGTAGAACCATCTCAGACAGTCACTGGCTTTTAGAAAGAATGAACATCATTCGGGCCCCAGAAAGGAACTAAAACTAAGTGAAAACCAATGGAAAGATTAATCAGGAAAATGTCTCGACCGTGTTCGACTGCCCGCAATTTAGCTTCCTGAGTTTAATTCATTTACCCCACTAGACTAATAATAAGATTTCAATTCGCGGTAGACTATGCAGCGTTTATCCTGACGGAACTCGCCGACACTAAAGCAATCCTCTGAGTATGCCACATCACAAACCAACACCACTTGAAGGCAATTCTAAAAGTAATTATGGAAAGGAAACTTTCTGCTCCGTCTTCTGCAAAAGTAGTCAAAGGAATCGGCCCATTAATTCAAAATACTATAGAAGAGAACGTCCGCTGGATGAACTGCAAAACCTATGGACGAAATTCGCGACTAGGAACTCCGAACGGAATGTGCATTTAAGGATACCGATGTTATTACCATATCTCTATGTTTAGTCAGCCGTTCTTCTGATCTCTATTTCTCATGGTTAAAGAAGCTTCCTCCCAAAGAAATGATTTCAAAGGCCACCAACCACCGAGAATTCCGACCAAAATGTATTTCTGACCAGTCGATTCAATCTTTGCAAGGCAGAAGAACTTATAGTCCTCGACTTCAACCTTCTTGGCACGTAATGACTACAAAGTAGGTGACCGGCAGATATATCAGTTAAAAGTTAAGAAGAGACAATGGTAGAGAACATGCTCTGGGTAACTCAGAAATAATCTCGATGTGAATGTAGTTAAGACAAATGCATGTGAATGCCTGTGAAGCTGTCAGTCATGCTCAATCGCTAGAGAAAGAAGAAAGGGGCAAAAAATTGAAGGATGCAAACATCAATCTAGATATGAACTGTTTCACCCATAAAAAGATGAATCCTTTCATTGATTAACCAATGCTTGTTTTTCTAAATTGTCTCAAGTCTTGAATATGCAATCAGGGGTTTCAAAAAGAACAACCTTTTGCCTCTACGAACTGAGCTGATCAGAAAAAGGGAGAAACAAAAAATAGCTACTGCACTGGACACGCAAGGGTACTTCACAACATTTCCTAATAAAAAAACCAATTCGTAGATTAGAGACATATATGAGATGATTACTTTTTAACTTTACTCAGAGCACATCTAGAAGAGAGCCAAAATGACAGTTTTTGCTGAAACATCAATCCACAGATTTCACTTCCATAACAAGTGTAAAGATATTCAGATTACTGTGCAAATCATGATCAACAAAAAGGATCAATAATACATGTGTGGTCACAGGATAGTTATGAAATTGTTCTCAGATTCATTGAGAAATAATATGCACACAAAGATCCCAGACTAATATCTGTAAGCAAAAGGGAGAGAGCTTTCGATGAAGATTTCAAAAAGATATCTATTGGCACATTCAAAACATCTTCCATGATCCACCTCCTCACTCATGGCTAAAGTGGAAGATCAGAAAAGCTTATGGCGCAGCAGTGAACATACCTTTAGTCTGTATAGGTCAGAATCTTGATGCATAGATTGATTACGCAGCTAGAACATAAAAGATTTGAGGTCAACCGGTTGCCAAGCAACAGCAATAGATTACAATAAATCGACAATCACAAAAGTCTATTTCCTTTCAAATATCTAAAGAGAAACAAGACATAGCCATATGAACATTAAGCATCAGATGTTTCCACATCTCCAATTTAATAATTATTGGGAATGGAACTTCAAAGGATCATTAAAATTGAGCCAACTTTCCTTTTTAAGTTATACTTTGTGAGAAAGAGCTCTAACTAACAGGGCATATCAGATCAATTCAGTAACTGTCAACAGTAAATGAAACAGATCAACACATCTCTCTGAACAGTGAAATTATGAAACAAGAACAATTATCACCCTCATAATCAGGTTAAGTAAGCACAGATGCACTCACATGATATTGAGGAGAAGGATGGAAAAGAAAAAAAGCTTTGTTAATAAATAATATTTTTCGAAATTTGAATTCTTGATGCTTAGAGGAGCCCATGTGAAGTTGCCCTTGAACTCGACATAGTACAGACCAAACAACGAACTTATAACTGTCCATTTCTACAGATCTCTGTTTATTTTCTCCTTTTAATAGATATGGGAGCGGAAGATGGGAATCGACCTGAGACCTCATGGATCTTGGTAAGCGTGTAACCTGGACCACCACTAGGCCATGCCCTTGTCCATATTGTGTTCTTGAGTCCTAGACTAGCTCTCCGATCAAGCACAAGTATAGACACCAATAAAACACAAATGAGTAAACCACCTACCTTTTCTATAGGAAGATAAACTGACAAAGGACTGGGCTTTGTGCTGAGAAGGAATAGAATACTTCTCATTGCAAGTTCAATAGGATGGTCCCAGTTCAACAAGACAGTAACAAGGAAAAAGATGGGGAGCCAGAGTTTCCTAGCAAGGGTCCAAAAGGCCTTGGGACTATCTTCCAGACTGGAATCATCCAGCATCTTCGCTTGTTCATCATTTTTCACAGTGTCTTCGCCTACATGTTCAAGAAGATTTCAGATTCAATGGTGAACTGAGAAACTTATAGCACAATCCAATGACTCGTTGCTCCACTCACCATCCAGGGAAAATGCAAAGTGTGGCCAACGATGAACTGATCCAAAAATAACTGAAGTGCTGATAAATGTTCCCACTTTACTTCCTGAAAGAGGTCAGTACCAACATCAGAGGCTGGCAAATTGGCATAGCTCACATGTTAATTTCAGTGTGAAGAGGAACAGCAGTGACATTGGGTGCCAAATGCATAGTCAACCAAAGGGATTAAACATCGGTACCGCCCATATAACTTGGACTCAATCAAGATGATAACCCACATCAGGTATACAGAGCATGTACTGAACAGGGCCAAATGTTGCAATTAGAACTGCTATAGAAGGCTATTAGCAGCAGGAACGACACAGGACAGCCAAAGGAAAACGCGCTTCACTTGCCTGCTCTACCAAAGATCCTGGCACACAGCGCCCGAATGCTGAATCCACAGCTGAATTGGGGAACCCGATGATCGCGTATCGCAGGCCGAATCCCCTCGAACCACGCCCTCGCAATCCCGAACTCGGCACGACGAACTGGAAAAACGAAGTCCAGAGACGAAACTCACATCGAAACCGATGATCGCTGCATGCCTTGACTGGAAATGAAAACGCGGAAATTCGCTTGCCTGGGGATTTGGAGCGAGACAGAACCGTGGGAGAAGAGCTCGAAGCAGCTAGAGATGCCCTAATCGGGCGGAGAAGCCTCGCCACGAGCGCCATGCCGTCGACACAGTCATCTCCGGCGGCTATTGGAGTGCGAGCTGGAGATTCGAATCGATCGAAGCTCGTCGGAATCTACTTATTCCGACATGCTCCGGCTATCTTGTTTCGGCCGAAACGACGTGCATTGGAACGGAGGCAGTTCGGTTCTTTTTGTCGTTACGCGCATTTTGCAATAAATGGCAACGACCGGTCGTCCCGGACGTTACAGGTTTTAATAGACATGGCCACGGGCCGGTTTTGGCCCGGAACCGGCCCGGAACCGGCCCGGTCAAATCCGGACCCGGCCCGTTGACCGGGCCGGCGGTTCGGAACCGGAACCGGCCCGTGCCCTACGGGCCCGGTTCCAGTTCCCGAAATTTATGAACCGGTTCCAAAAAAAAAAAAAAAACAGCCTGCGCATCCGGTCGGCGAGGGCTCGACCTCGCCGGCGTCAACGGTCCCAACTCCCAACGGGCAAAAGCCCCAACGGGCAAAAAAGTAAAAAAAAAAAAAGGAATTGCAACAGTTATCTCCTTTTTTTTAAAAAAAAAATTTTTCTCAATTTTTTCCTATAAATTCTCCCAAATTCTCTCAATACTCTCAAATTCTCTCAAATTCTCTTCTCTCAAGTCTCAAATTTTCTGAACACTCGAAATTCTCTTAAATTCTCTCAATTTTCTCAATTCACACAATTCTTTCTTAATTCTCCCAATTAGTCCGCTCAATTCTCTCAATCCACTCGAAAAATGGCAAGTGGAAGTAGAGTGCCATCTGGTAAAGGTAAGAATATCGTGACGGAATCCCATCATTCTTTTGATCCTCGTGAATATGCAGATTTTCAAGATGATGAAATCAACATTTTTCCCGATATGGAGCGCGTCCCGACTCAAGAAAGTTTTCATCCTCCTGGCGAAATATCTACAACAAAGGAAGCGGAACGAGAATGTACATATGACATTTGGAATCACTTCACGAAAATGGAAAGGTTTGATATTGGTGAAAAAATGTATGATATAATTTGCAAATATTGTGGGAAAATATATAAATATACAGGTGGACAAGGATATGGAACATTTAAACGACATCTTAGGAGCAAACATCCAACCGAAACGGGAATCGATATCGGGCAACAACAAATTTCCGGGTACGTCAATCCTAACACTTCCCCTTTATTTCGTTTTAATGACAAAACTTATAAGGAAGAATTAGGCAAATTTATTTGCGTTGAGCATTTAGCATTTAATTTTGGAGAAAGATTTGGTTTTAATGAATTTGTACAAAAAGCATGTGCTCCACAAGCAAAACGTGTTCCTAGAAATTCAACTAAACGAGTAATTAAAGATCTTTACAGAAAAGGAAAAAAAGATTTACAAAAAAATTTTATGCAATTTAATGGATGCGTGCATATAGGTAGTGATATTTGGAGTGATCCTTGGCAAAATCATTCTTACATGGGCATAACATGTCATTGGATAGATGACGAGTGGAGTATTCAAAAAAGAGTTATTGCATTTAGAGTTTTCGATGATAATCATACGGCAAATAATATTTATAGAATAATTAGGCAAATTTTAGAAGAATATTATTTGCTTAACAAAATTTTTTCAATTGGTTTTGATAATGCTGCAGCAAATACCGCTTCAATTGCCGAGTTAGAAAATATTTGTAAACCCGTTTTTTGCGAAAAAAATTTTCACGTTAGATGTGCTTGTCATGTTTTAAATTTATGTGTACAAGATGGTTTGAAAACTCTCGATATTTTTCTTCAACCAATAAAAACGGCGATTCAATTTTTATGGAAACATCCCCAAAAAATGAAAGAATGGGGTAGATTTTGTAGAGAAAATGGCAAAAAGCCAAAAAGATTTCCAAAAGATGTTCCAACTCGTTGGAATTCTACTTTCCACTTGCTTGCTGAATCTTTAGCATATAAAGATTTATTATGTGCATTCATTTCTAATAATGTACCTCAGATTAATTTATACCCACAAGAGTGGGATATTTGCCAAAAAATTTTAGATGTTTTAAAGGTTTTTAATGATGCAACTTATACTTTGTCCGGTGTTTATTATCCTACTACACATTTATTTTTAGTAGAGTGTACTAATATTGTCGGAATTTTTGATGAATGTGCAAATGATGTTGAATTACAACATACTATACTTGCAATGAAAATGAAGTGGCTACATTATTATATGGAAATTCCCATTATTTATTTAGTTGCTTGTGTTTTTTATCCGCGTTGTAAATTGGATGGCTTAAATGACTTTTTGCGTGTGTATTATCAATGTTTACATTGTGATGAGATAAATGTTACAACTATAGTACGTAATGTTAAAAACGTAGTAATAGAATTATATAATGAATTTTATACTAAATATAATTTAGGTAATATTGGATCTTCTCAATCTATGGAGATACAAAATGACAGTACAGGTAAAATTAGTAGAGGGTACCAACTTTTATTACATAGACAAAAAAAAACAAAAGGGAGTAATAGGAAATATTTCTAAATTAGAGAGTTATCTATGCGTTTCATTTGAGTTTACTAAATCCGAAGGTGGTACAGATTTTTTAATTTTGGATTGGTGGAAGAGGCACGCAAGCCGATACCCAATCCTTTCTCTTATTGCAAAACAGATTTTTTCAACCTCTTATTCCACAGTTGCGGTCGAACAAGCATTTAGTGCCGGAGGTAATATTTTGGATGAACATCGTTCAAGATTAGATCCAGAATCAGTGGAGATGCAAGCTTGTGTTGCTGATTGGACGAAGGCTCAATACCGGCAATAAGAGATAGATCGCAATACTGAATCCGAATTCTTTAACGATGGAGATACTACCGCTACCGGTACTGGAACGGGTAGTGACGATTGAGGGTAAAAGAACTATTGGAGTTGGCAAATATTTTGGGAACCCTTGTTTCTCATATCGGGTACGCCCACATGAGCTTAGGGAAACCCAAGTATAATCCGACGACATGTGACCTCTGATCCCCTGTGCACGGAATGTTTAGGTTTTGGGATCATTTTAGAGTATATATATTGTGCTCCTTTTTTTTTGTAGATCGTTGTAACGAATTGTAATGTGCTTAATGATAATTTATTAAGTTCAAGCCTTGTCTTGTCTTCTTGTCCTCAAATTTAATTACAATTTACATTTTAATTACAATTTACATTGAATAATGTTTCGTCACCGGAACAATAATTTTTTAATTTTTTTTATTTTCTTTTCTGTTTTTTCTTTTCTGTTTTTTTTTTGTCTTCCTCTGCCGGCCCTAGCCGGGGCCGGCGGAGGTCGCCGGCCTCAGGCGAGGCCGCCCTCGCCTGGATCTGGCGAGGGCGAGCCTCGCCGGCGTCCGGCGAGGCTCGCCATCGCTGGCCCAGGCGAGGGCGAGCCTCGCCCGACGCCAGCGAGGCTCGCCTGAGGCCGGCGACCTCCGCCCGCAGCTCCGCCGGGCGGCCCTGAGAAGTGAGAAGAGAACCGAAGAAAAAAAAAATGTTCCGGTTCCGGTTCATTCTTGGCCACGAACCGGAACCGCCGGTTCCGAACCGTGGCCATCTCTACGTTTTAAGAACACCTGATCTGCTTTGAGCGATCGACCTAGGAGCTTTCTATTCTTTTGTCCGAACTCCCGACATCTTCGATGTCACCTCGAGTCTAATGGAATGTTAGAAACAATTAGAATATTTCCTCGATTATCTCCCTCGATTGTATATAAAGCCGATTGATTATAGTTGATATCATAATACATTATCTTAAATAATCGTTGTATACAACTCTCATGCACTCTTCATCATGATACACAAAATTGTACAAAAATTACACATCGATAGCCTAGCCTTAGTTCAGCCTGAAGTGCAAATAGACGGGCTCGAAAACAATAGTCTACATAGAAACCTGTGTCCCGATCCCTATCATTAGGTACTCTTTTGTTGGCAATACTTGTTCGATTTACAAGACCAATATATATGATGCCTATTATAAAACGTGATCTAAAGGGGCAAAGTACCAAAAAGAAATTCTAAAACTTTCTATTAGGTTAATTTAGTTCTAAACTTTTTCATATTAATACAAATTGAGTCTATCTGACCAATATAGGCCTGAAATTATTGACGTGAATACCAATCGTCCTATGTGGCACGAGCAGCCCTAACGTAGACATTTTTAAATAATTTTTTTGAATATTTTTCTTTCCATTTCCTTGACGCAGGCCATGGCCGAGTGAGAGTCAACACAAGTGAGGCAACCCTTGTCCAGGCGACGCCCGGTGAGGCCACCCTCGCTTGTGGTGGCGAGGGCGACTCTCGCTTAGGCGAGGCTATGGCTAAGCACAAGCCATGGAAGAAAAAAAGGAAAAAAAAGTCTAGGTTAGTATTAGCCGTGTCACGTAGAACAGTCGGCGTCTTAGTTAACAACTTCCAACTTAAATTGGCTGAATAGACTCGATTGGTATCAATGTAAAAAGATTTAAGATTAAATTGATCCAATTGAAGGATTTATAACTGAATTTGTATCAATGCAATGTGTCCAAAACTTTTTTGGTACTTTTCCCAATCTAACGGTTAAGATCATCTTTTTATTAGCATCTAAGAGTCCGGAGGGTCGGGCCAACCTTCGACCAACCATAGAGGACAATCCCCAAAGTTTTAAGCGCCGGTCGAATTTTCGCTAGAGCGAAAGGAGCTTGTATCAAATTCACGACATAAAAAGCATACCCCCAAGTTTCCCTAGCCAGGCCATAGACATCGGCCCACGATTTCGGCGAGACCAACACGTATGGCGCACGAGCGGATTAGGATTCCTTAACGTCTCGAGGCTGACGATAAATGCATCGCAAAAAGTCAAACACGAGGGCGAATAGCACCGGGCCAGCAACATCGTCGAGCGCAATGCAATAATGTGAATCTTCTCGTCGTTTGCTCTTTGCTTTTGAATCCATACAAAACCAGCCCCTTCGAGCAAAGGGCGAGCCAACCACTAGCTCCGACGTTGACGCATCATCGGCGCATCATTATGATTCCCCAAATCGATGATTAAGAGAAGCAACTTGCTTTGTTAGGTGCATTTTGCTTTGACTTGAAACCTCCATTTCAAAAGAACAACAGAAGTGTGCCCACTAAAATGAACTTTGTCTGCCGAGACTTCATTATTACATCCTAACGACTTATGTAGTTGGCCAGTCCAATTCCGCTTC
Source organism: Syzygium jambos (assembly GCA_031216235.1). Lineage (NCBI taxonomy): Eukaryota > Viridiplantae > Streptophyta > Magnoliopsida > Myrtales > Myrtaceae > Syzygium > Syzygium jambos. The sequence goes on from CM062228.1 coordinate 20,568,155, forward strand.
TGATTTTTCAAATTAATTTCGAGGGTGATTGGCATCACTGGTCCTTAAACTTTCACTCGATATTCGATGCAGATCTTGAATTTTTTTTTTTTTGGATGTGTCTCGTGAATTTTGAAATTTATTGTGCTGTAATCATTCCGCCAAGTGTAGCCCAAGACAAATAGAAGTGGATAGACGAGCAATGACAGGAAGCATGGACCATGATGAAGAACTATGGATAAGTATAATTTCAAACAATTACAGTAAGATCTATGGAAACACCGTATGTGTTTGAGTAAATGATCTCTCGAATATTGGCCAGTTATTGTTACACCAGGTAAAATACTTTATGAAATGGGTGAAGTAGCAAAAATATATGACCCGAAAGGCTATTTCAATAGTGAAGTTCAAAATGCCAATACGACCTCAATTTGTTATCTCGAGATAGGAACGTAGAACCAAAATAGAATAGTCCAGGAAGACCAATCACTTACAAAAAGGATCCTTACCTCGTATTACTCCTATTTCTTTTTATTTTATTTATCTTCACTTCATTCAAAAATCATTATATAATTTTTCTTATTTTCAGTTTTTGTTTAATATTTAAATTGAATAATCATTATCCCTTTCGATCGCCCGATCAAGCTCCTCCGATTGCCTGAGCATTGTTCATGGCGGAAAGGGCTATTCTGCACAAGTATCCGACAAGTCGGACGTATGAGCTTGATCGCATGGTGTGTGTCATCTTCGGAAGTGTAGCAACCGATGCCCCGCATTTGAAGCAAACACATATATATCATATCGTGAGTAGAGGTGTTTTTTGAATCATCAAAATCAAATCGAGGCTAATACCATCAATTATGTGCTATACTGCTTTGCAAAGTCGACATCACAGTTATCGTAAAATAAAAATTATGATGATCCATCTTTCGGGAATCATAGAACTGCCCCCAACAAAAGGCAATGCCCCATCAAAGGCAATTCTAAGAAATCTAGCAACGGTTTTTCTGACATTTGAAATAAACACAAATATATTTTAGGTGATTTTAGAATCATCAAAATCACATTGAGGCCAATATCATCAATTATGTGCGACCTGTTCTGCAGAGCCACTTGCACAGCTATCGTAGAATAAAAATCACGACGATCCATTTTTCAAGAATCGTAAAGCCGTTTTACGAGAGAAACTAAAATAAATAGTTCTTGAAGTTTGGTCAAATGTGAAATATCATCCTTAAACTTTTAATTTATTTAATATGACCATGAAGTTTGATCCAATGTGTAATGCTGATCTTGAACTTTTAATTTGTTCAATGCGATCCCTAAACATTAGCCAAATATTCGATATAATCCATGAACTTTTAAATATTTTCATAAAGTCTGGGAATAACAATACCGAGTCAAATTTCAAGGATCGCATTATACAGATTAAAAATTCAGATACATGTTACGTATTATATTAAAATTCAGGGACTGATTGTGCAATTGTCCATTCAGAGAAATTGTAAATTCAGTTCATTTTTTATGTTTTATCGCGAGTCTTGAAGCGCAATGAACTCGCGAACAGCATTTCGCTCTGGCGTAAATGCGGAATGATCAAGGGTGGGGGGAGAGAGGTGGGGATCTGATCTCCCGCACCGCACGCAACCCATAAAAGCTCGCACCTTTACGACACCATCGTCATCCCCATCACCGTCACCATCACCCCCCCGGTAACTAAAAAGGAAAGAAGCAGCGGCAGCTCTCTGCAACGCCAAAACATCTCTCTCTCTCTCTCTTAGTCTCCTCTTCAGTCCGCTCCTGAAGAACGCTCTCTTAATGCGGCGGTTGCTCGCCCCGCGTGCCCCTCCTCCGCTTCCCGAATCGGCGCGCCATCGGGAGCTCGCCGCGCTTCTCCCCGCGATTCCTTCCTTCGAATTCCCGTCGCCGACTTCCTCCCCTCCCCAAGCCTCTCCGCGCGTGATGTCCTAGCCGGTCCTCGCGTTCCGGCGGATCTGGTCGGATCTCTCGCGGCGCAATTCGAGCGCCGAGGGGCGGGGGTTTTTTTTTGAGGCGAAGAAGTTTCGGCCGGAGGGAGGAGCAGGGGGGGGGGGCGGCGGCTTGCTTTGCGGGAGCGGCGCGAAGAACTCGAGGAGCCTGGAGCTTCTTCGCGTAATGCGCGCGCGCGTGCGGGCGCGCCTGTGGTTGTGGGGATTGGAGCGGCGGCGGAGGGCGATGGAGAGAGGATCCGAGTAGAGGGTGGCGGGCGGTCCTAAATGAAGCGCAAGGGGAATCAGCAGCAGAAGTCTCAGCACAGATGGAAGAGGAAGCTGTTCGCGACGGTCTTGCTAGGGCTGTGCTTCGCGAGCTTGGCGCTGATGCAGAGTCAGTACAGCCGCGTCGTGAAGTTGGCGTCGCTGCGTTACCGCTCTGCCCCGAAGCCCAAGATCGCCTTCCTGTTTATAGCCCGGAATCGGCTTCCGCTGGACATAGTTTGGCACGCGTTTCTCCGGGTGCGTCGGTCCGATGATGCTGTTCGCTGTTGAATTTGATGGCTTCGCGTTCCGTTCCAATGTCTCCTTTTGTCAATATGCGGGCGATCATTTTAAAATTCTGGACTTTTTCGTTAGGACATGATAGGGAGGCATTTTAGTCAGCCGATACACGACATGCGTATCCGAAACATTGTATCCCAGTAAGAAAGTTCATGGCGTCTATATACTCAATAGTGGCTCACGTTGTGGATTGAGATGTCATGTGTGAAGATCATCGCTAGCACGTTTCAGTATCTAGAGTTCCATTTAAGTTTGGTGCTGTTCGATGTCTGTTTATTTCAATCTCAGATCCCCCCGAGAGAGAGAGAGAGAGAGAGAGAGAGAGAGAACTTGAAAAATTCTTAAGGGGGTAAAAAACGGATAGGCTGTGAATCTTATGGAAGTAGTGAAGCATTGATGAAAGAAACACATCTTCTGTCGTGTGAGTATTTTATTAGTCCAGACAAATATTGCACAGTATGCCCTTCCTGCTGGAGTCTGATGTTGTTACTAGAATTCAAAATCGGCTTCTAGTTATGTGGCCTTAGTTCGTCTCTGCAGGCAGGTTGGCTTTGAACAACTTAAGTTTTCATGGCTCTGCAGACATGGCAGATCTTGGATGTCCCTTGTATTTTCACGGCTCAGTTAATTCATTTTTTTAGGTGCTTTTTGAAGTTCAGTACAGATTTCTCGGGATGTTTTGCAGGGTGAGGAGGACAGATTTTCAATTTTAGTCCATTCAAGGCCTGGGTTTGTGTTAAACAAGGCAACTACAAGATCGGTCTATTTTTTAAATCGGCAAGTTAATGACAGTGTACAGGTATTAATACTCACCTCACCGGGTCATTCTCCTTTATGTTTTACTCTCTTTTGATTCTTGGTGCAGATATATATGCATGTTCCTGTTTTGTGCCGGAGGTTTTAACTGCACATACACTTTCTGTGGCTTCCGACAGTACTGGTGTAATATCTGGTCCAAAAATTTTAAAAAGAGGCTAATATTTATTACTTATTAGAATTTTCTGGGAACAAGCGGTTGTATGCGAATACAAGGACATTTACCTCCATTAGGTGCATCTTCGATTCAAAAGTACTGATGGGTCGTGCAAACTGAAACCTATGTGCATGTTGACTGGTTTAAATGCTGTTATGTAGTGAAAGGTTTAAATTTCTTTCATTTGCGCAAGAGTTCTCAGTTCGGTTGATTTCACCAGGTGGATTGGGGAGAAGCAAGCATGATAGAAGCGGAGCGTATTCTTCTTAGACATGCACTGGAAGAGCCTTTTAATGAACGCTTTGTTTTTCTGTCGGACAGGTAAGGAATCATCCTAACATTGGTTGCTTCGGCAACAGTCAGTTCATGTCGGAATTTTGTCTGATTATCTTCATTGCAAATTTCTTAGAGGAAATCCTTTGGTTATTTTCATTATCACTTTTGAAAGGGCTTGTTCTTAAAGCAAGAGGCCCTTATTTAACTTCCTTTGACAGAACTCTAACAAAGATTTTGTGTTCTTGCATTTTCTCAGCTGCTTACCTCTATATAACTTCAGCTACACATACGACTATATAATGTCAACAGCAACTAGTTTTGTGGACAGGTGAGTGGAGCTGGCAGATTTTGTTTGTGAGCTTATGTTGAATGGTGTTTTGATTTTCTACTGATAGATATCCTCTTTAAACTCACCTCCTTAATTTAAAATTCAGTTTTTTCGGTGTAAAGTCGATTTGGAGGAGGTCACTGTTTTAAAAGGGGATAAACTTACGAAATTGGTTCAGACATTATCTAATTCACCTTGATCATTCTGTTGGCATACAACATATGTGATCTTCTCTGCATGTTCTATAGTCATGCGGACATTCTGGTTATTACATGAAGTGTAGCCTAAATTCTTCCATTATTTTCTCGCACTACATTTTGTTGGTTTTTTTGGCTGGTGAGAGCCATGTTAGCTATGGGTCATCATGCTAAAGAAAAGGTCACATGATTGTAAAGGTAGGATTAACACATGCAGAACTCGTAAGTGAAACTAAACGCAAAGTACCCATGGGAGGTGAAATTGGTAGAAAGTGCAAAGATGCTTGCTTTTAGAGTTTTAAGCATGCATTCTTCTTTATGTAGCTTTTGTTGCCTCATATTAGTTGGCTGAAATTTTTGGCTTTACCTGAATGCATTTCATTACTCTGTTATAATGACTATTGGCTCCAAAGAAGGATCTATTATTGATAAAGTATTTGGCCAAACCAGCTTTGCAGATACAAAAGAGGGCCGTTATAATCCAAAAATGGGTCCAATTATACCTGTTCATAACTGGAGGAAAGGATCTCAGGTAACAGATTGGCATCTTAATTCCTTTCTAGTATAGCCGAAATACTATATCTGCTAATCTTTTATCTGTTGATTTTTTCTGACAAGGATGGAATAACATGTTGCTTTTATCTCTCGGTTTTGCTAATGTGTTGCTTTTCTCTTGTTTTTAGTGGGTTGTTCTGTCGAGAAAACACGCTGAAGTGGTGGTAAAGGATAATACAGTCTTTCCAATGTTCCAGTTGCACTGCAAGGTTTATTAAGATGGCCTTACCTCACTATTTTTAGTAGATAGTTCAGAAACCTTTCGGCATGCGATGTTCCTCTGTTTAAGCATGACTGAGATGTTTTGACTCTGGATTATGATCATTGTGCAGAGGAAATCACTGCCTGAGTTTTGGAGGGATCGGCCCCTTGTGAGTTCCCTACTTGATTTCCCTCGTTATCTCCAACTTTGAGGACCAAAATGTCCGTTTCCTTCAGTAGTGGGTGGACCTTATATTGTTTTGACGCTCTCTAGATTGAATGTGTATATCTGGATGGTCTAATTCTGAACCATGAAATTCTCTTTGCTCCTTCACCAATGAAGCGGTTGCTAATGATCTTGTATGCAGCCAGTTGATGTATCAAAGGAGCACAATTGTATACCCGATGAACATTACGTGCAGACCCTACTTGCTGTAAGATTTCAATTTTGAGTTCACCTTTATACGTCAACTGAGAGGAATACGAGCGATGTCAGAATGGGGTCACTAGTGTGATAGAAACATTTTTTTTGATTTGGAGAGAGCATAATGCACTAGCTTCCTACTATTAAAAAGAGATTTTTCAAACTATTTTCGAAGTTTTTCCCAAACTCACTATGTCCCTCCTCCCAAAGTTGAAGGACTAATGGAGATATATTTGCTGTAAAGTACAATGGTTGAACTCATAAACATGTGTATAGAACATATGGAATAGGACATATGAGCCATTTCTCATTCATTTGATCGTTAATAGGAAATAACCCTACTGTGGTTGTAATGGCTATGCCTTCAAGAGATATTTTTTTCCTTTCTGTGTGATGCCGATAGGATTGTTTTTAAAATTTTCTAATATGTGAAATGGAAGTTCACAATAAATTCTGATTATGTGAAGTGTTACTTCGACCTTCTGAAGTCTGTGTTTCTCGAAATTTAGCAGGAAGGCCTTGAAGAAGAAATTACACGAAGATCACTGACACATTCTTCATGGGATCTTTCATCCTCTAAAGACCGTGAGCGTCGTGGATGGCATCCTGTGACTTACAAGTTTTCTGATGCTACTCCAATGCTAATTCAATCCATAAAGGTATGATCATTTCATTTCTTAAATACATGTAATTTTGTCTGGTTGGTGTCAGATATTGCAATGTCCTTCTGCAGATGGTATTGCAGAGAAAATGAAGCATTTAATTAGAAACTTTCTTCCCCTTTTCAGTGCTTTGTCTACTGTGCAGAGAACTAAATGCCTAGTCAAACCATTATAGTCTCCCCAAAGTTAACTCGGATATTTGATGAAGACCTGTAATACATATACGTATAAAACTTCTGAATGTGTGAATGGTGATGGTTTGTTTTGGTTAATGAGCTTTAATTAATAATGTCCTGGTTATAAAAAGGGATGCTACTACCATGGTATTACGCAAGTCCTTTGGACGAAGGAAGTTTAAGAAGATTATACTACTTGGCCTTGGGATTGGGTCTTAAACTCGGCAGCTTTCACCAACACTTCATGTTGCTCTTATGCAGATAATCCCACTACACCAAATCTTCCTTTACATGTTTCCTAGGTGTTGCCAACTTTACATTCCTCTGCAGTATCACCCCTGGATTTCCTCCAGTTTAAGTGACTGGTGACCACGTATCTGGAGTTCAGTATAAATTTCATTTACACATTATTAAACTCTGATGCCATCACGGGATATGGTTTGATGGTGTTGCGGTGAGAAATTGACCCTCACAATCATTAGATGTAGACCTCAGCTAGTCGCCCAGCATGCGGATACTGATAGTCCATGTACTCTTAAGGTTTTCTTGATCTGCAAATCTGTGCAGGTTTTAGTTTCCACCTAGTTACGGTAAAAAAGGAATAATATAGGTCATGATTTGGTGCTCTGCAGGCCCTAGTAATCGTGGTGAAACAAAACTAACAAGATCTTCTTGTACTGATCGATACTTTTTTTTTTAATTACGGCTACATGCGTATATTGTGTATAATATGTAATGTTTAGAAACATCTTGGACTTGTAAATGGATCTGTTCAATTTATTACAGGATATTGATAACATCCACTATGCGACAGAAAACCGAAGAGAATGGTGCAGCAGCAAAGGGAAGCCATCGCGATGCTTCCTGTTTGCAAGAAAATTCACCCGGCCCGCTGCACTCCGGCTTCTAAATAACGTAAGTGTCTTGCAACTAAAGTAGATGGTATTTCATGGAGAAACCATATGGTCGGTATCTCATTTGGGCTAATAGTTCTTTTCCTAATTGTCCGTCCTGTCTTTTCGGCAGTCGGCGCTGGGAGCTTCCAGAGATAATTTGTAAATCCTGACCGCAATGAAGTATAAATAGTAATCTTTATGTGTTAGAGTAGCTTCAATTAGATCCAGCTCACGCAAAGAATGTCGTGTAATATGTTTGTAGAATAAAGGGGAGAGCTGTAGATTGAAGGAAATATAGGGATATACGATTATACGGTGTATGAGCTGATGTAATTGATTGGAACTTCAAGCAATAAAAGAGAGGATGATTTCCCCCTTTATTGTAGTATTCATCTGTACGCTGTTGGGGTAATACGTGATGCTTGAATTGGAAAGGTAATGATACCATTGGCATTTGATTTACTTAAAAACTACGAGTCATTGAAGTAATTGATATGAAGTCCAGTGGTTTGAACAGCTTCTATTCAAACTGTTCGCATCTCAAGGGGTGACCTCACCGTCGGCCTTACCGTGCATAACACAACCTAGCCTAGTATTAGAAGCCGCGTGCATGGCCATGGACACGCGGCCCTAACGGACCGACTCCTATGATTTGTCTCTGTCCTCCTCACATCTAAAACCTCTTCTTCAATATCAACCCCGTCCTGGTCCTGGCGACACGCAATTCCTATACATCTATCAACACCCCGAGACATGTCACGCCATGGTCTTTATCCAGGAGGCATTCAATTCAAATGTATCGCGCTGCGCCGTCGATGTAGTGTGATCGACCAATCATATCACTTTGTATAACAAGCATTCTCAATTTTATTTTCTGTCTAAAGTTTTCGAAGCTCTTCACCTGCATTTAGTTGGTTTTGTCGCCGGTCACGTGATGGTATGCATGAAGCGGGTAATTGTCTTTATTCTCGCCGATCAAGGCAGAAACTCATCGAGATAATTCGAAAAATAAAGGAAAGTAGATATATGAGAACGGGAAAAAAAGAAGAGCATTGTCAAGAGAAGTACCTCTACTCGAGGAATTATGAAATATTCTTCTAAACGGGGCTTTTGTTCCTCGAAACACCGATTAAGAATACTTTTTGTGAGGAAATTCCGATATCTTGTTACACCGAACATAAAACTTTACTTTAAACAGTTTACGAATTGGAATTTGTAATGCCCGCAGGGCACCAAAAGGCCGAAAAACAGGGACGAATGACCAAGGTAAGTGCCTCCCTTTAGTCCGACCCGAACGGCACATGGTCCTAGGGGTGTGCAGGGTCCGGATGGGCGGTTCTCACCCCGGAACCGTGGACCACCCACTACAGGACCGGTTCCAAAAATTGTAATCGAGAACCGCCCGTAGGTTTCATGGACCCGTCCGAGAACCAGACCGCCGGTCCGGTCCGATTCTTGGGTGGGTCCATGGAACCGATCTCAACAAGTTTTCTTAGACAAATAAAAAAAAATTTGTGGACCAACATCGAATCAACAGAACAAAAGGAAAAGAACATAACTTTTCATACAATTCCTACACTATGATCGATTATATTAACCTCACCATCCATAAATCAAGTGGGTACCTATTAATTATTGGGAAAAATGATCAAGGTAACCCAATTACACAAGAGCTTCAAATATGGTAACAAATTTTTTTCTTTTTTTTTTTTTAAATTTTTTTGGTCAAACTTTTTAATTAAAAATTAAAAAATAAAATATATTATTATTATATTACCGGTCCAGTCCAGGTGGGCGGGTGGGCGGTTTCACACCGGGAACCAGGAACTGGCCCAAACAGTACCGGTTCAAAAAAATTGGAATCGGAAACCGGACTGATTCCCTTGGGAACCACCGGTTCCTGTCCGGTTCCGGGCGATCCGGGCAGATCCCGGTTCTTTTGTACACCCCTACATGATGGTCCCTCGGGTTTTCTGACCGCCCCCATAAAACGGCGTCGCAGGGGAGCGCCGCCACCGTCCATTTTATCCAAAATCCCCGAACCCTCGGGGACATCACTTTACGCTCCGCTGAACATGGTCGAGTCCTTTTGGTCGGTCGCGTCAAAATTAATAAATTGCGCCCTCTGCGGTGTCCTCCTTGACCTACCACCATTGATTGCCCAACGCGCTTTGAACCCCGATTACCCCTTTCCATGCTTTAATTTTTCCAAGTGTGGTGCTTTGCATTAGGCCACATAGCACACCAATTTCTCCTCTCTTTTTATTTATTTTTTTGGGGAGGTGTTGAAACAAAATTCAATGGAGTAGGTTAATTGATATATTCTCAATTAATTAAGTACCCTTTCTGCCGGGTCCGCATTTTGTTGGAAATTCCAAATTCGAAAAATCAATTCGCAGCAATGTAAAGTGCCGTGATTCCGTTTACGCGTGCGACATAGCTATCATTGCCGGTCAAGTTGTGTTATCACACATTCATGGAGCACTATTTATCGCGTGCGATACGAGGACGTTCGAAATATTACAATTTGAAAGTTTCTCCGATTTTGCTCTTTAACGGGTGATCCTCATGCGCGTGCCTTGGCATTTTGAAGGATCGAATCACGGTAGGCAAATTCAAAATAGCGTCGCCCTTTCTGTTACATGCAAAATGGCTAGGATACGGATTCCACTTTGCTATCAGGCACGAGGGTAAGTCTAGCATGGACTCAGAATGATACATCCAGGTGCGTTGTGATTGTTGACTACGTTACATAGACTTACAGGAACGGCTGTGATTGACGGATTTAATCACGGCCAAAGTTCACGTCCAAGTTATCGCCCCGAGTGCGGCTGTCGCCTCATCGCCGTGTCCCCAAGTTCAAGTGTCGAATTCCGAGGCCCGCACGTGTCTCCCTCGGACGCTGACACCTGACGGTTAGGAGCCTCGGTAGTTCCTAGATTTCCCGCGGCACGACGCTCGTTGCGGCAAACATCGACCCTCTCGACATCTCTGCCCACAACACGTGGCGCATCCAGGAACGCGCCGCATGGGCGCTCAATTCGATTTCCCTTTTTTTTTTTCTCCTTATTAATTGGAAAAAAGAAATGCCGCAGCAGGTGTCGGTGGGCCGCCGCGAGGGGCGCTTTTACACGTGAATTGTCGGCACGCCATCACCGACAATTGGCAGCTAGTGGATTAACCGATGGTTTTAAAAACTAAAAAAAGAAACCTTAAATTTGGTTAAAAAAATCAAAAATTACAAAATTAAAATCAAAGAGCGAAAGGCGTCGTGTCGTGGTGCTATTGGCTACGATTTTACCGGGGGCCCAGCATATTTTAGGTTTTTGACCAGCGATTGGGCCCACGCCCACGCGCTTTCGATCCGAATGATCTTTTTCGTTTTGTTTTTTTTTTCCCCGAGGTCTCGTGGTGCTGTGCATGAGGCGGCATTCAAGAAAGCAGGTTAATTAGTAAATTTTTAATTAATTTGCAATACGAGAACATTCAAAATATGTAAAATCCGCAAGTGTCTCTGATTCGCTATTGAGTCGGCGCTCCCGACACGCGCTCGTTCACAAAACAGTTGGACGGTGAAAATTCTCTTTTCTTTTACTAAAAAGCAAAAGTAATGGCTTCTGACATAAGGAAACAATCCCCTTCTTTTTCATTTTGTTTTTTTTTAAAATGACTTCAATTTGGAATAGTTGCCTTTTTGTCGTGAATTTCACTTTTGAATTCGAATTCTCGACCTCTTCTCCGCCAAAGGACGAATACTAAACCGAAGTAAATTCTTTAAAAGAAAAACAATGCATATTCTATTTTTGTGCGGCATTGCTTATATATATAGCTCATTCTTCTATAGGCTACGCAAAATTTTGATCCATGGCAAAATGATGGAGCCATTTGAGAAAAAGAATCCAAAAAAAAAGGGCCGGTTTATTTCCGATTTATCTATAAGAATAAAGAATATATGACGTTTTTTTTTTTGGGCAATTTGCTGGGGAATGTTGAAAGCACAAGCCATAAAATCGCCCAAAGAACAAGCTCCGAATATTCCCGAGTGCACTATAGCGACTGCTTGATGCCCCGTCTACGTGGATTCTATGCAATAAGCTTGATGTCACCAATTTTAAATAAAATGTAACTTGAGCGACTCGAAAAGGAGAACCCAAAAAAAAGAAAAAAAAAACTTCACGGGGAAGCAAAATGACAAGTTGGGTCGATTTGCTTTCTTTCATGCTCTTGACATTCTAGATTTGATTCCTAGCAATCCAAGATTGCATCGGTGAATCAAACAACATACGGTCAATCAAATGGAATATGGGAAGCAAAATGACAAGTTGAGTCGATTTGCTTCCTTTCATGCTCTTGACATTCTAGATTTGATTCCTAGCAATCCAACATTGCATTGGTGAATCGAACATACGGTCAATCAAATAGAATATGGAACCTCGAACCTTTGTTCCATGTCTCCCCGATAGGCTTTATTTCTAACACTTAGCGGCTCCTAGCAACGGAAAATTCGCGACCAACAGAGGCAAAGACCAAAAGAAAAGAAAAGTATAGTAACGCCCGTATACTAGAAAAAGTATGAAAAATCGAAAAATAAAAATCCCCCAAAATGGGTTCAAATTCTATGGAATTTACTAGGAAGTTGTTCGTTTCAGACAGCTTTCACCTTTACATATCTCAATTGGTCAATGCCGCGAAAAAGGGTCTCTTCTAGAATACGTTTGTCCCCGCTTTATCTTCCGACGTCTCTCTCTTTGCGAGGACTACGAAATGAAAGTGAAATCCCAGCTTATGTGACCCCGCTGGATGACCTTTTAGCAGATTTTGAGCTCTTTTTCATGTTTCGCTCGAATGACCCACCAACAAAAAACAATAAAAAAGAATTGAATTTTTCATATTTATTTTATTTAGTCTAGAAGAAGAAGACAAATCAAACCAACTTCCACAAACGGGGAAGCCAACCACCTCGCCGTCCAAGATTTCCCCCATCCATCCATGGCTTCCCCTATAAATGAGGTCGCTTGCCTCCTGCTTCCGAGCATCGCAGAACATCAAACTCAAAGCCAGTTCCCATCCAGAACGCAAATCTTTTTCCCCCAAATCGCTCCGAAAGATTCTTACTTCCCTCACACTCCCTTTGTATTCACCGACGTTTCGTTTCTGTGTAAAAACAAAGCCGTTGTTCTGTCGTGGTTCTTTGGCGGCTGCCTGCAAATCTTCCCGTTTCTGTCTTCATCTTTCGCTCTCTCGGCTGCGAGCTTTCGGTTTTGTTCGTTTCGAGAATCAAAATGGCTCCAAGCTTGAGCAAAGTCGGCTCTGATGTGACCCCCCTTGTCAATGGTCGCGCCGACACCGTGATCGCTCTGGAGGATTCGAACTTCCTGGCGAATGGCCACGTCGTTCTCTCCGAGGTCCCCCCGAACGTCACGGCCAAGGCGCTCGCTGCGGCCCCGGGCTGCTTTGTCGGGTTCGATGCCGCCGAACCCGGAAGCCGCCATGTCGCCTCCATTGGCAAGCTCCGGGGCATCCGGTTCATGAGCATATTCCGGTTCAAGGTCTGGTGGACCACCCACTGGGTCGGCACCAACGGCCGCGACCTGGAGCACGAGACCCAGATGGTCATCCTCGACAGGTCCGACGACGACGAGGGGTTCGAGCCCGGACCGGCCCGCCCGTACGTACTCCTGCTGCCCCTCCTGGAGGGGCCCTTCCGGGCGTCCATCCAGCCCGGTCCGGACGACTTCGTGGACCTGTGCGTGGAGAGCGGGTCCACGAAGGTCACGGCCGCCGGGTTCAGGGCGGCGCTCTACATGCATGCTGGGGACGACCCTTTTGCCCTCGTCAAGGACGCAATCAAAGTGGCGAGGGACCACTTGGGCACGTTCAAGCTCCTCGAAGAGAAGACCCCGCCCGGGATAGTGGACAAGTTCGGGTGGTGCACGTGGGATGCGTTTTACCTCACGGTGAACCCGGAGGGGATATGGGACGGGGTCAAGGGCCTGGTGGAGGGCGGGTGCCCGCCCGGGCTCATCCTGATCGACGACGGCTGGCAGTCCATCAGCCACGACGAGGACCCGGTCACGAAGGAGGGCATGAACCACGCGGTGGCCGGCGAGCAGATGCCATGCCGGCTCCTCAAGTTCCAGGAGAATCACAAGTTCAGGGACTACGTGAGCCCGAGGGGTAACGGCATGGGGATGGGGGCCTTCGTCCAGGACCTGAAGGAGGAGTTCGGGAGCGTGGACTCCGTGTACGTGTGGCACGCGCTGTGCGGGTACTGGGGCGGCCTCAGGCCCGGCGCGCCGGGCCTGCCCGAGTCTAGTGTGGTGAAGCCCGAACTGTCGCCGGGGCTTGAGACGACGATGGAAGATCTCGCCGTCGACAAGATCGTGAACAACGGGGTGGGGTTGGTCCCGCCGGAGCTGGTCGAACAGATGTACGAGGGCCTTCACTCGCACCTGAAGTCGGTTGGGATCGACGGCGTGAAGGTGGACGTCATTCATGTAAGTGGCCCTTCCAACCTTTTCTTAATTTATCTGTCTTAATATGATTTACGTGTTGTTGATGTTGATACACGTGGAAGAACGCAGAAACGAACTGCAGATCTGGGTCGTTTTCTTTCCACGTCTTGGCTTTATCTTTAAAGTAGGACAGAACAGACTCCACCGTTTAGGTGGTTGTTTCGGTTACTTTGACTTTTTGGCTCTGTCAAGTTGACTTGACTAACTCGGTTTGGTCTGGTCGGCAACGTTATCTCAATATCTCGTTCTCATCCATTGGAGTTTTCTACAAGTTTATCCGGTTTCCGAAACTTTCTAGGATGTTTCCCGTACGACGACACTTGTCCTGTCGTTTGATCTTGTATAGCAGACCTCCATTTCCTGTTTGTTTTTTTCTTTCTTTCTTTCTTTTTTGTCTGATCGATGTGCTTGAACAGTTGCTGGAGATGCTGTGTGAGGACTATGGCGGAAGGGTGGAGCTCGCGAAGGCGTACTACAAGGCCCTGACGGCTTCGGTGAGGAAGCATTTCAATGGCAACGGGGTGATCGCCAGCATGGAGCACTGCAACGACTTCATGTTCCTCGGGACGGAGGCGATCTCGCTCGGCCGTGTCGGTGAGTCTCCCTCGACACGCGGCGAATTTTTCGTGTGACGAGGCACTTGTGTGACGGCTCTCTCTAACGGTGTTGTGCGATGCATCTTTTTTTTTTTCCCCGGCAGGCGACGATTTCTGGTGCACCGACCCGTCCGGCGACCCGAACGGCACGTTCTGGCTCCAAGGGTGCCATATGGTGCACTGCGCCTACAACAGCCTGTGGATGGGCAACTTCATCCACCCGGACTGGGACATGTTCCAGTCCACGCACCCTTGCGCTCTGTTCCATGCCGCTTCTCGCGCGATCTCGGGCGGCCCGATTTACATAAGCGACTCGGTCGGGAAGCACGACTTCGAGCTGCTCAGGCAGCTGGTGTTGCCGGATGGCTCGATCCTGCGGTGCGAGCAGTACGCCCTCCCGACCCGAGACTGCCTCTTCGTAGACCCTCTCCATGATGGCAAGACCATGCTCAAGATTTGGAACTTGAACAAAGTGAGCATTACTTGACTCTTCGCCATGAATTTGTCATGCAAGTAATAGTGCAGTTCTTCTTATTTTTACTATTGTATGCTCAAAAAATTGAACCTTTTGCGACAGTACACGGGAGTTATCGGAGTCTTCAACTGCCAAGGCGGCGGTTGGTGCCGCGAGTCCCGCCGCAACAAGTGCGCCTCCCAATTCTCCCACGCCGTCGCCTGCACTACCAACCCCACCGACATCGAGTGGAGCGCTGGCGAGTCCCCAGTCTCCGTCGATGGGGTCCGCGTCTTCGCCCTCTACCTGTCCCAGTCCAAGAGGCTCGTCCTGTCGAAGCCCTCCGAGAGCCTCGACATCTCGCTCGAGCCGTTCCAGTTCGAGCTCATCACCGTCTCTCCGATCAAGGAGCTGAGGCGGTCGGCGGCCGGGCGCGCGAGGGCCGTGCAGTTTGCGCCGATCGGGCTGGTGAACATGCTGAACGCCGGCGGGGCGATCCGCGGCGCGGAGTACGGGGAGGGACGGGCGGAGGTCGAGGTGAGAGGAGGAGGGGAGTTCAGGGCGTTCGCGTCGGAGAGGCCGAGGGAGTGCCGGGTCGATGGGACGCGCGTGGGGTTCGAGTACGAAGGGCAGATGGTGGTGACCCAAGTGCCGTTCCCGGGTTCTTCGAGCTTGTCGAGTGTGGTGGAGTACTTGTTTTAGACAATGACTCCATTGACATTATATTTACCTAAACTTCATTTTCGTGGGATTTATCCCCAGTAATAGTTTTTTTGCCAAATAAAGGGGCATTGATTGTAAGGAGCATGTACATAGGATGAAGCAAAGTATGGTTAATTTGAGTAATGAAGTATTTCAATTCAAGTTACTACAATCTCTCCCCGTCTCAAAAGTGCAATCTTCTGTTCCATCTTACTCGGGAGCTTGGATGCCAAATTGAAAAAGAAAGAAAAGAGAAAGGGGGTCTTTGAAGAGTTCATACACAGCGTCGGCCGTCTAACGACACAAGCAGCGAAAACTTTTCACTGTGATCTCCATTTTTCTTTATTCGACCAAAAAAAAATAAAAATCTCCATTTTTCTTTATCCACAAAAGGTATGTCTTACAACAAGGCGATGCAGCACAAATCATACAGGGATTTTGGTCATGACGTGAATCGAAAGGCGACGCTTTGTATTGTTACTCATTTACCATTAGATCAGTCACTTTAATAAAAGTATTCAATCATATAGATATATTATTCGGGAAGAATTGCATTTTCCCTCAAAATTTTGGGATTGTGGCACGTTGTAAAAATTGGCGAATTTCCCCAAAAACGCTATTTGGTATCCTTTTAAACCCTCGGAAGTCCTCCGACCGCCGGCGGGAACAGTCTTTCCGACGTTGTCGGACATACTTTCTCTCTCGCTCTCTCTCTCTCTCTCTCTCTCCGACTACTGATGAATCGAACTCGCCTTGATTCGATCAACAAGGTTCTCAGAAGCTCAACCCGTTTAGCATCTCATGGCCATCTCAGAACGCCCCCTCCTCTTGCATCGTTCTTCTGCACATCCCTTTTCGTATCGCCGTCGTCGCCATCGTCGTCTTCTTCTTCATTCCTCCAGGCTCTGCAGAATTCTCCCAAAAAACCAGTCTTGAGCCCACTCTACAACTTGCTTTCCGAGACCCAGAACCCCGGCAAACTGGTCGACCTCATCTGCTCGTCTCTCAAGAACCCGAATCCCCGCCTCGCGCTCCTGCGCAACGACCTAAGATCGCTCCTTTCTCATCTGGGTAGCGACGAAATGTCGCGGGTTCTGCTGAGATGCCAATCTGATCACGCCTCGGCTCTCGCTTTCTTCAATTGGGTCAAGGATGATCTGGGTCTCAGGCTCTGCGCTCGCAACTATTGCCTCGCGATCCACATCGTGGCTTGGTCCAGACAGTTTCCTCAGGCAATGAAGTTGCTGACCGAGTTGGTTGAGGTGGCTGAGGATGTCGTGGCTCCCGACGGGGATGTTTTCGGAGCTTTGCTCTTGTCTAGCGAGGGCTGTAATTGGGACCCGGTTGTTTTCGACATGCTCATCAAGGCTTACTTGAAAATGGGGATGGTCGAGGGAGGTCTCAGGGCGTTTAGGAAGGCGACAGAGGCAGGTTTCGTCCCTAGTGTGATTTCTTGCAATTTCCTTCTGCATAAATTGTTGAGGTTGAATTGCATTAAGGGGTGTTGGCAAGTTTATGGAGTGATGGGGAGAGTCGGGATACACCCGAATTCGCACACCTTCAATATTTTGACCAATGTCTTGTGCAAGGAAGGAGATATCGGTATGGTGTATGAGTTCTTGGAGAAGATGGAAGACGAAGGATTCGAGCCGGATATTGTGACCTATAATACCTTGATATATAGTTACTGCAAGAAAGAGAGGTTAGAGGATGCATTTTACTTGTATAGGATTATGTTTCTCAGAGGGTTTGTGCCGGATTTGATCACGCACACGGCCTTAATCAACGGGCTTTGTAGGATAGGGAAGGTCAGGGAGGCTCATAAGCTCTTTCATCAGATGGTGAATAGGGGGCTGACTCCGGATATTAAGACTTATAACACTCTCATACTTGGTTATTGCAAGGAATCGAAGATGCAGGAGTCGAGGCTGTTGTTGCATGAGATGATTGGAAGAGGGATCTGCCCTGATGATTTCACTTGCCGTGTTCTTGTTGAAGGATATGAGAACAAGGGAAGTTTGGTTTCTGCGCTGAATTTGGTTGTGGAGCTTAGCAGATTTGGGTGTACCATTTCCTATGAAATCTATGGTCATCTAATAGATTCCCTTTGCCGAGAGAATCGACCCTTTGCAGCTAAGAATTTTCTTGATGGTATATCAAAGGATGGCTATATCCCCACTTTGCATATGTATAAAAAGCTTATAGAGTCTTTCTGCGAGTGTGATAGTGCCAATGAGGCATTACTTCTGAAAGATGAAATGGTCTGCAAGAACATGAAACCTGATCTTGAAGTATACAGAGCTCTTATCTGCTGCTTATGCAGAACAGGAAGAAGTGAGGAGAGTGAAGCATTGATGGAAGAAATGGATAAAGGTAGAGTTTCACCTGATCTGGATATATGCAGGGCATTAATATGTGGGTATTGTAAGGAAAAAAATGTCGATAAAGCCGAATCTTTGTTAGGTCTCTTTTCTGCGAAATTTCACATTCAAGACTCTGAGAGTTACAATGCTCTAATCATGACTGTTGGTGAGGAAAGGGATGCGGCTAAGCTGATGGCTCTACAGGACAGAATCCTGAAGATGGGCTTTGTGCCAAACGGCCAGTCATGCAAGCATATAATTGATGGGATACGAAATGCGGTTATGGCTTGTAAGCAACCTTCCTGAGGACTGTGCAAGGAGTTGGTATGGATGAAGCAGCCAAACAGCCTTCCCAGAGTTTTGAAATTTCAGGTTCAAGACCCTGACTCACAATATTCTAATCGGTAGTGTTGGTGCTGAAGGGGATGTGGCTAAGCTGACGGCTCTAAAGGACAGAATTCTAAAGAAAGGCTTTGTGCCAAATTGCCAATCATGCAAGCATATAATCGTGGTATACGCAAGGCTGCTGTGGCTCATTAAGCAGCCTTCCTGGGGACAGACTTTGTGAGAAGTTGGTGTGAATGGAGCAGCCGAACAGGTGGGTCAGTGCTTAGTGGGATCAGATTGGTGGTTAGTGAAGCTGCAAACTTCTTGAGTGCAGGTAATATCACTAAGATTTTTCATTAAAACTGAATGAAGCAGAACCTCCTCTGGAGAAATGAAAGTTTGTTCCTGAGGTGATGCATGAGGCAGTACTTCAAAGATTGCCGAAATGGGTATGTTTTCTTCCAGTTTTAAGTCTTTGGCCGCATATCCGGGAACTGTAGTACATGAATTGTTTTTGAAGATATCCAAGTGGGCAGTACATCGGTGACAGCAACGCTTTAACTCAACTGATGCCTCGAATAGACTTCTCAAGGAAATAGAACATCGGTGGTCAAGGTAAATTATATGTTACCCACTAAGCTTGCCGGGGGCTACATGTGGAGTTCGAGCTTAAACAAATCCGTGTTCTCATTACAATTTCCTTTTCTCCTATTTGCATAGAATGGTACTCAATGATCAAAGGGTTCTGGCAATAGTTTGGAGAGTTGGTAATTTGGAATGAGCAATTCTTTAGCTGAGGATTTCAATGCTTGTTATGTCGGGGTGGTGATGGCATTGCGGGTTCATTTTTGTCAACCTGAAGAAGGGTTCGATCACGTCTCGTTAAGATCACCTGATCATACATGCTGTGTTTGGTTTGGTGTTTTTTTGGTCCTTGTATTGTCGCCATTGGTCCTATTGCCTCCCCCAGCAACGATGTTTCCTAGGAGGCTCGAACGCAGCAGCTTCATATGAAAAAGAAAAATTCTAGTCCGCGTACAAAAGGCTTCTTACTTTTTGACTTTCGATAATGTAAGCTACATCGCATCAAAAGTCGGTCTCAACATGCAGAACTTGAAAACAAAATTTAGAAGGAGACTGCTCAAGCTGCTCCCTCCAGCTTCTGGCTTGCGATGTTAATTTGCTTTCCAAGATATGGAAGATAAAAAATAACATAGCACCTGAGTATATAGGTACGCTATCTATCAGGAAATCGCAAGTTAAAAAAGTCAGCGCACGCAGCTATATCAGATCGGTTCGAACTCAGTGAGGGACGATGACGGGAAAGCACAAGACCAATTCTCATGACGCCAATTTCTTAATTTCTTCATGACATCCAAACCCACCCTTGCATCATACGAAAGAGACCAAGCATCACCATGACGTATCAGAACGAGACTGGCCGCAAAATGGAGTAGAACAGGTCGTCGATAAATTTCCTGCAGAGGTTTTGGGTCTTCCAAGTCGTAGCTTTTCGGTGAAAGAACGAAGTTCTATTATGTACTCAAGGGGAAGGAAGAAACACCCTCTGAGAAGCGCTACTTCAGTTCTGATATTGGATCTAAACATATGGCCCAAACAACCTAAATCGCACCACCAATGATTTTCTTCAGGCAAAGATAAACAGATGATTGTTGAACAGAAAGGTAGATCATTATCTCCAGGAGTTCCTCAATGGATTAAAAATTCCCGAGCCACACAGACGGAATTCATTGTCGCTCCTATGGACCTAGCATTTACCCATAAAACCAATGAAGAGCTTTACTTTCAGTAACCGAAGAAAGAATTGCTTGGCAAGACAAAAATTTAAGGAACAGCTTCATTCAAAGATCACTGGCATCGAGGGCAACTCAAGAGAACTCTCAACTTCGCCGCCTTCTGTGATCAGGGCAACATACAATGAGGGATTGTAATCTTTTGGCCAAGCTTTCGAGGTTTTACACTAACAAGTGCAGCACGCCAGAGAACCCAAATATGAAGCGAGGGGATGATAATTGTTCCAAAAGTACTTTTTTTTTTCCACTTTGTATTGCTAATTTCAAAAGAGATTTCTCTCTCCGGTCCTTGATCTTTAAAGTTTAGAGATAAAACAACATTTGTTAAACTAACGAGGTATCCAAAATTCCCTTGTTACAATCCAATGGATGAAATGAGAAACTATTGGAAAATCCCATTTTAGCCATTCGCCTAAGCAGCATATCCAATATATCGCTCAATATCTTAAAATTTTACCTTACTGTACATGGAAACAAGAGAACCCAACTCACTTTTGATCACCTCTCGGGCGATTCATGTGACCCTTCCTCAGCAGATCCCAATGATGGATTAGGCCGAGAAACTTCAGCTGCGTCAATATTTTCATCATCTCCCTGTCTTTCTGAACATTCAGAATCCCCATTTCCAGGTTCCTGCAACGAAATGTGCAACTCTTTACCTGCAGAATGAATGGTTGATGGCTCAGTAAGAGCAGATGCTCTTTGATCACGCATATCATTGCTGGACACTGTTGACGACCACGCAAACTGCAAATTATGGCCTTGCCAGCACTTTCCATTTGCAAATGCCTTCTCTGCTGAATGGCGAGTTACGAAACCAATATGAGCAGAGACAGTTTTCAATGTCTCCGATCCATTAATATCATCCTGACCTTCCACATGTTCTAGCTCCACAATAGCAAGATCACCAAAAGACGAAAAGTGTTCCTCCAAAGCAGAGACCTGATGTGTGTAATCAAATATAGTTCACTTAGAAATTACTCTGCGCATGAAATTACCTAATTAAAGCACACAGAACGAATAGAATATCCCAAAGGACTGTCCTGGAACTGCAAACTCAAACAAAGCACTCCCTGTGCTACCATTCCATTATTTTCTCCCCAACAGAAAGAAATAAAAGAGAGAAATTTATTAAAAGTGAAGTCGTTAAGGAAGCGAGCAAATTTCCTTCTCTTTACAACACCCCTTACAAGTGAAATTATGGCCACAATTCTACCATTGGACGCTTTCTCAAGTCATACTAATAATTCTCTATTGCTAACTCGTCAACATGAACTCGCCCACCTAGTTGAGCGGGGAGGTGGGTGGGTGGGTGGGTGGGTGCGTGCGTGCGTGCGTGCGTGCGTGCGTGAGAGAGAGAGAGAGAGAGAGAGAGAGACTCACACTTGCAAAACCAGTCGGAAATGGTGGTAGAACTTTAAATGTTGTCGGACGGTTGTCAAGTTTGTATCTATGTATAAAAGAAAAGCCAGCAGGGGTCACTGGCAAATTCCGCTGCTTCATGCTACTAGAACCTTCTGTTGATGTTAATGAGGTTATATCACGACTATCCTGTGTAGCACCCTCCACTAACTTGTTCTCATTGTCCATGACTTCATCATTTGATGATGCCATTGCATCAGCTGTAGTGGAGGACCTCTCAGTCACAGCAGCAACATCAGAAGATCTGGGGGTCACAGCCCCTGCAGCATCATCCCCCAATCCCAACCTCTGTCGCTTAGCAGCTTGCTCAGCAATTACCTCACCCTTGACTCCGGAAGCCTGCAAAGGGTACACAAGATAGGATGAAGGAACCAAAGTATTTCAAAATCCCAAGTTCCCAACTCTGACTGGGAAGTGACATGCGCTCAACAGAGGGATGAGCCAACACAAGTTATCTGGTAAGTTCGACTGAGACTATTCAACTTCTTAAGAGCATCAAATTTCATCTAAGATATCCGCAAATCTCCAACACAATCTATTTCTTTAAACAGAGTCCAGTGAGAACAAAGACCACAAGGGCATTCGGTTTACTGAAGTAAGCAGAAGATTGCACGTGCACCTTATTCGTTCTGCTTCATATGTGTAGAAGTGTACATTATGCATGCCAAAAACACTTTGCTATAATTGCTCACAACCTTGTAAAAGAATTCTGGAAAAAACTAAAACGCCAAAGAAGAGACTTGTTTTTTTTTTTTTATTGGTCAGCTAAAAAGAGACTCGTTAGGTACACAGGGATTTTTACAAAGTTTGAACCCGTCTATGTGACATGGCAGACTCATTTACTCTACCATTGCTCCTTTAACTCTCAACTGCTTTAGGCTCACACAAGCTTGCTCTATTCTCCTGAAAAATGTTGCCTTAGCCATTTTCTTTGGGGTGCTTTTTCACGTCATAGTTTCATAATTTCCAAAACTGCTCAAGGAAGTCATACTCCTATTCTCATTTTGCCTCTCGATAACATAGTTCCCCTTACTAGAAACCCCAGTAGTGGACCAGAGCCGAAGGTGGCCCTCATCGTACAAGGTCTTAACCTGTTGCCATTTTCACTTTTATTTTCATTACAAGGAGGCCGTGTTGAGATCCAATCTGTGACGTCTACATAGTAAGAGACGTCAATGAAATGTAAATCATTACATACAAACAGAGAATACACAAACTCTCTTTAATACCACCTCTTGGCCCATACAAGAACACCCCTTAGTCTTCATATAAGCTATCCAACATAATGATTACACTAAGCATAAAGTTAGTGACTAGGATCCAAAACCTGAATTCAGAATCACCAAGTAGAAAACAAATTACCCACAAAAACGCAATATCTAAAAGTAAATATTAGACACAAAAGCATGATGAAATATGTCAACTTGATTGGAGAATGAAAGACAGTATAAAGTAAAACAGAAAGAAGCGCACTTGTTTCTGAAGTTTGTCCAATTGACGTTTAAAGTCGTTGCGCTTCCGGTCTAGCATTTCTTGCTTCTTGCGAAGTTCTTCCTTCAACTGTTCTAAACTCTCCAATTTCTTTTGCAAAGGAGGTGTACCCTTGGAGCCATTTGGAGTAAGAGGCTTAGATTGATCAGAGGATGGAAGGGCGGATTCTGCTACAGGAATGTCAATAGCTTTCAAGGGAGCTGATTGTATGTTATCTTTTGTTCTATTGGCAATGGACAGACCAGCGGGAACTGAACCGGCTGTCCCACCATGGGGAGTCAAAGATGCACTACTCACACTACTTATGCCATCATCAGGAATGCTATCGCGATTAGCCCACCACAGCTTAATGAAGCGATTGCCCATTACAGCATCAGGTGCCTTTAGAGCAGCCTCTGCCTCTTCCCTTTTCGAAAATTGAACAAAAGCCCTCTCACTATTTATCGGTATGTAGATATCAATGATCTCCCCAAACTTTTGGAAATGAGAAAGAAGAGCCTCCCTTTTGTTGCTTCTCTGAGGAATGCCATTAACAAATAGAGTACGTGTTGCCTTCTGAGTTGGTTTCCGCACAAAACGCATTACGTCAGACTGTGTTTTTTGAGATGAATCTATAGCTTTAGAGCTCTTATCCTCCCCAGCGATCTGCTTTCCATGATGGGAGCTAGCTATAAGACTGGCTGATGCTTCCTGCTTTTCCTTCATTTCATCTCCCACCAAATCAGAAGTACTAGATCTAGCATCAGTTTCACCTTTCGAATTCATTTTAACTTTTGAGCTTCTAATTCTACCCCAAACAGATGAAGTTGGATTCTGTGAAGCAACAGAAAGCCCAGCACCCCTATTTTGGTGGTCAATATCAGCAGCTTTCTTGACACGACGATAAGAGAAATCATGATTAAATGAGGATTCAGTTTCATCAGCCTGGGATGAATGTAGAGCTAACGGTGAAGATCCTTCGGGACCATTATTACTCCAAAGTGGCTGATCAGGATCGTATAGATCGGCTCCAACAACATTAGCAGCAGCAGAGTATGCAGAATTTAATACCAAACTATCATCAGACATTCCATGTTTACCACTTTTGCCTTGTGGTCCTTTGTTATTCATCAACGAGGTTGAAGAAGCACTGCCAGAAGGTATGGGTCCGGGTAAAGCAGGTGGTCCAAGCAAGTGCGCACTTGGAAGTGAAACAGGGAGGTTAAACTGGGAGAGACTCTGTAAAATGAAAAGAAAATACTTCACCAACTTCCATATAAAATGAAAATGATACCTGCAAAGCATCAAACCTAACTCTAGCACCTTTAAGGAAAAGCAAAAGTATCTCCACTTCCATTTGATGACATGAAATAGCTAAGGACATTCCACCGTGCGCTGGGCAACCTAGACGACTAGTAACTTGACCTTAAACCAACGGACAGCATGATCAGAAAGAGAAACATCTACTTGCAAAAAGTTCTTTTCAGTTGGCCTCCAGGCAGACCTCCTCAAGTACCATCATCAATCATTAGCCGACTTATTGAAAGATCAGAAAGCAGCTTAATCATCATGAATGCCCCTTGAAACCAGATTCAAGAGTCAATGCACAAACTGTAAAAGATCAACAGAATAAACTGAGTATGCCAGTCACCTTTCTTTTCTTCTTAATTCCTTTGTGAATCTACAAGAATAAAACTTGTTTGAGCACCTCTTCGATTCTGTTCTTTTTTCTTTGGCAGCGGAAACATTATACATATTTACTTAGCTTGAGGCATAAACACAACAAAGGTGTGCACATCATTTAGGCCAAAAATAAGAATGATCAACTAGTGTGTATGGATGGCCCATGACCTTGATATAATGCTGGGCTAGCATAGAGGGAAAAGCCACAATATTGAAAATAAAATATTCCATCATAAATCTAGTGCATCCTAGAAGCAACTTCGTGGATAGCAACCAAAGATGGACCAGATTTCAGATTTAATCAGTAAGTTTTCAGATTTAAGCCTTATCAACGGTTCAATTATGTTTAAATGCTTTACCAGACCACTATGCAGGTCTTGATAAGAGGAGATACCTGTACATCTTCCACAACAATACGGTTGACACCATGCTCCATAGGGCACATGTCTCCTCTCAGACAAAATCCACGTTCCTCAAAGTCTCTACATCTCTGCCGAGGAATAGCTATACCCAATGAAGTACTTATAGAGGGCCTAAACGCACCTTGCAGGCCAACAGAATTGAGTGCATCTAGACCACCACTTGGTACACCAGGGATCAATCCATACGCACCCCAGGATGCATTTTGTGCATTTGAAGCACCTGGCAAACCCCTTCCAGGAAATAGGCTCGGTCGAATGGACCCCCTCTGCATTACCTGACTAGCAATATCAACGGAGTTAAACCTAGCATCCCGATGGTTCCATGCACCAGAGTCCCTTCCTCTTCCTCTACCAGGACCAGAATTACCAGAGAAGGTTTGGTTTGCCCTAACTCTCGGATTCAAGTCCAAAGGACCTCGGGGTAGTGAAACAGAACCGGGGTGACGTTTTTCAAACTTAGTAGAAAAATCTCTCTCTGAAGAAACTGCATTATAGTTTTTCCAGGACTGACTATCTTGTGTTTCGTTTTCTCTAAACATGTGTCCATTATCAAAAGGTTTGTTGTGCTTTCTGTACGACCTTGCTATATTGTGCTCCAGAGCATCTTTGTCAGAAGACTGAGAACGTGTTTCCCGTCGTCGATGCTTATGGTTGCGATCATCATCATCATCATCACTAAATTCCTTGTCTTCAGGATCACTTGCATAATCAGAAGGAGAAAGATCCCCAGACATTTGAGAAGCAACTTTCAAAACCATTGGATTTCTAGCAATAGATGAAATACTAAACCTTTAGAATCTTTCGACATCCAGCAATGTAGTGAAACCTAAAATCAGGAAAATCATGTCAAAATGAACACTGTGTAGTCAGGAAGTATAACTGTAAAACAATTAGTGTCGCCCAAGTGTCTATCTCTTGAAACAGGATTCGAAGAAGTGTTAAAGCATATACTAAGTTGATGCAATTTTCAGGGGAAAAAGAAACATTGTATGGGTAGAGCCATAGATCTAAGCAATTTATTTTTGGATGATTTCAAAAGGATAACGCATCAAAACAAACCAACCTACTGGGTCGATAGAAAGATTAAATAATGGCACAGCTCAGTTGAACAAAAATTAACAGATGATAACAGAAATATAACAGTTATTGATAAAATCTGATGGCACAGTTTATCGACTTATTCTTCTTAAAAATCCTAGAATCAGCGAAAAAGAATTCTAAATTTCTAGTAACTAAATCAACGTCCTCAAACCACGATTCTGGCTTCTTTCACTATCAATAAGAAACTTCTTTGGCAAATGCCATGATCACAAAGAGACCCCAGACAAACTACTCAGCAAGTTCATGTTACTTATGAATACTCTAAACCCTCCTAGGAAGAAATGGGAGCGCAGCAATAAAAAACAATTACTCTTTCAACAAGGAATATTCCATAAGTGATTACATCATTCTGGTCAGGGTGAATTTCTGCATAGCAACACCTGCTTTCGAATAGTGAGCTTCCCTGCACCTTTTGGTACCCCTTAATATTATTTGCGACACTGAATTGCTTCTACAACCCTTAAAGAAATGACACCTTTATCTAGCAAATTTGAGTTAGACCCACTATAGAGGTTTCAAGTTGCTTCTACATATGGACACATCATTTTTTTACTGAAAAATTCTTTGTATAGGTTCGAGCAGTAATTTCTCCAATTTTGAAGATCTTTCTTATTTTCCACTAAAGAACTTGTTTTTGTTTTCACATTTCCCCAGGGTTCTAAAAGATCTCTGCTCCCTTCCCTTTTCCTTAAAGTCATACTGTTGTCCACCTCATCAATGTTGCTCTATTATTTACCTTTACAATTCGAATAGACTTCTCAATATTATCTACAATCAAACACCTTTTGTGATGGAATTTTGAGATTGCCAGGCTAAAAAGTTCTCTCGAAGCAGTTTGCACTTCATTATTTGAGAGATTTAAATTACCAATGGGTACTCAGGGATGATACATTTAATGCCATTGCCAAATCAAAAGTTCAATGCCCTCCAAAACTTGAAACCAGAAATTATTTCTTTTGATCAGTAAGGTCTAATCAGCGAAGAAGTTAATAGCTAAACATTGACCTCCATTTTCCTTTCTATGAATTTCAGTTCATTAATGCTCTAAGGCATAAAACTGTGTGAGTCCACCTCCAGAACCCCTTTAATTGGTGGACTGCTCTGAGGGTTGGGGTCCATTTGTTTCTCTCTCCATTCTCGTCCTTGCAAATGCTCTATAGGGACACTAGCTAAAAGGAAAATGTTCAACATATCACACATGCACATGCACGAGCAGAGAGAGAGAGAGAGAGAGAGAGAGAGAGAGAGAGAGAGAGGTAAACATTATGAGAAAAGATAAAAAAAACGATTTATATATTATCATACAGCTAAACTATTTCCTTTGCAACAAATTCTTTTCTTCTCCCTGTTTAAGCCTAAGATTTTTTTTAATATGCAAAAGCCAACAATAAAAGCTCATTCGCATTCTAGTTATAAAATGGGTAAATAACCAAACAGCAGCTCTCAATATGAAGCGGACAATTTAGGCATGAATTTCTAATATAGCATGCCTCTAGAAAACAGTTCTCCCACTTGGGCCTCATAAAACAGATAAGGGAAAGGAGCTTCTTCTTTACGATTGCCACACAACTTGATGATAAAGAATTGCTTTACCCACATAGCCAACGAAGTATATGCCTTAGCCAAAAGGGGCAATTGTCTATAATGTTTGCGATATTCTCTCATTCCCTATTTGCAGTGATATTTGTACTAGAAATTATATCTGCTAAAGAATACCACTAATTGCTCGTGTAGCATTGACATTCCAAAAGCTAACATCTCTAGAGTCAAATTGGCATACTTCGCAAAGACCAACCTATCCTAGATACTACACCTGGGATCGAGCCTCATCACAGCTTATCCACCTTACATAGAGTCATATGAAAGTCAGCAACTGTAGCGATAAGCTAATGACCGGCATAAGTGGAGAATGCTCCAACCTAATCCACAATCATAGCATTGGAGAGACAAGGATTTATATAGAGAAAAAACTATGTCTTTAGATAATGGAAACACTTAAAATACAATGGTATTAGCATTTAAATCCTAAGGGATATTAAAGAATTCTCTTCTAGACAATTTTAGAATAGGTGACACAAATTAGCATAGTAACAATTTACATGGACATAAAACTAGCTGTGGCTAGACGATTCTACTCCCTAAGCATGTCTTGACTCTTTCCACTGCCATCCATACTGGCAAAAGCTGCAAAGAGACAAATGCAACTAATGGAATCTCAGTTTCCAGAACCGTTTCTTTTTGGCGGATGCTTTCCCATCACATGCCTTGGCAAAGATAATGAAGACAGAACCAATACGGACCTCGTATACATATCTCACATGTTAATGCATATTCAATACGGACCTCGAGTATGGTCCGGATAGCAAAATAGGGCAACAATTACCGTATAGCATGTAATGACCATACCTCGAATGACTTCATTATTTTCCACATTAAGCATGACTAACCGATTACCGCGAGGACCAATACAATGACGTAAAAAATCTACCACAAGCGCGAATGCCACAAGAATAAGGACATAACTTCCAAATGCTGAGATAACGACAGTTAACAAGACACATCCAACAGCAATAGCAGCATATCTTAGACAGGCATCGATACGAAAAACTAGTATATCGTGCACATGGGCAGAGCTCTTCCACAACATAAAGGAAAAACTAAACGCTGCCCAAAGCAAGATACACCCTTACATCACTCAATAGAGTAGATTAAACAAGTAACACGTCCACAGAATCGAATTGAGAAGCTAAAACCTATAACGAACCGAAAACAAGCGACCGAACTCCGTTCCTAACCAAAAGACGGGCACAATGGCGAACGAAAGAAGCAATAATCTAGGTCAAACGGCGGAGGCGAAGCGCCGACACGAGAGCGACACGAGCAAAGGAGCCTTACAGAAACTTCTAGAAGCGAGGGACCAGCATCGCCGAACGACGGCCCGGTCCGATTGAGCCTCCGATTCCCAATCGCCCGGCGATTCGCAATGGAGCAAGCGGCGATCGACGGGGGGCGGCGGGCATTACCGGCGGAGGAACCGAAAACCCGCCCCGGGCGGAAGAAGGGGGGGGGGTTGGTTGGCCGGCAGGCGGCGGCGGCGGCGGGGGCGGGGAGCGGCCGGAGGGGGTGGGGGGAGTGCGCGCGCGGAGTGAAGGATTTCGCCGGCGAGCGAGAGAGAGAGAGAGTTTTTGCGTGGGAGAGAGGTGAGTACTCGCAGTTGGTGGGCTTGAAGCTGCGGAGAGAGACGAAAATCAGAATTTCAGAGAGAGAGAGAGAGAGAGAGAGAGAGAGAGAGTTTATGCGCACCGAAAATGGAAGAAGAGAAAATAAAGCTGGGGGGGGGGGGTGGTGTGGGGAAACGACGAAGGTTTTATTACTTGCGTGAGCTCTCGCTCGCGCTCTCGTCACTTGCTCAAGGGTCAAATTTTACCGTCCTCCTTTTATCTTTTAACCCAGCTCGTTTACGTCATGAGTGGCTCGCCCGCTGCCGCCGCCATAACCGTGGCCTGAAATCCTCCGTCCCTCCTTCTTCCACGCCCCCTCGAGAGAGAGCGACCCAAGTAAAGAGCTCGAGCGAAGCGGTGGTTAAAAGATGGGATAAGGAATCGCTGTGCTCCGATTGACTTGTCACGTCACATGTTACTCGGTCGGGCGTGAATTACTTGCGCTAATTTTCTTTTTTGCTTATGGGCTGGCTCTGCTTGTGGTCTCTAAAGACTATACCATCTTAAGAGAATTTGGGAACATCTGTTCATTCGCCGGATTTCCCACAAGGAGCTTGGCAAAGGCTAGGAATCCCTTTCAGTTATGCTTCTCAATACTTTTCAGAAAGCTGCTTTTTTTTACGTAAAAGGGTCTGACGAGGGCTCGGGCTCCTGCGCAGCTCGTGCACCACATTTGCCATTTTGAGCTCTTAGAGTTTTGCTCTAGATTCATATACGAACGCAGATTAATTTGCAATTGGCAGCTTCGGATAAATTATATATTACCCAGAAGTTAACCTACCCAGTCTCCTGATTCGACTCATATAACTCTTAGGATAACTCGAGATACTCATGCAATTATGTTGGGACGGGACACTAAAAAGACAACATAGAAAGCGAAATTTTGTAAAATGTGAAAGCGCAAAACCAGGATGCGAGTTAACAAGCCAATTTATGAGAAGAGTGAGGATTCAAGAAAAACTTTGTCTTGCTGATGTCCTGCAAGTAAATTCCCATCTCAACTGGAACCCTTGCATTGACTTTTGAAACAACTCTAGGAATCAGTATACTATATGTACATCTCAATGATAAAACAAACACTAATTTACACATAATCTACATATCGATGGATTGCCATGTTGGTAAGTGCGATCTGCTTCTCTAGAGGCAAGTAGTTTCTCAACAATGTACAAGCATCATGCATCACTTGTAGTAGGGAAGGAGCTAAGCGGTTCTCGCTTTTATCAATACCTTGCAAAGTAAGCGTACCCTCACCACCAGAGGGCTGTGTAACCCAATGGTATATGCGCTCGGTTGATGCCAAAAGAGTCGCGGTGAAATGTTCCGCAATGACTGTCCAAGAGGGGTCGTTCAAAAGAGAAGAGAGAGTAACTGGTAGATCACTCAATACACTGAAGCGATCCAGGATCAACAAAGGCATGTATTTGCAGCAACTGCCTGAGAGCAGGCCAATAAATTGCATTGGCTGCAAGAGATTACGAATGTTACATAGAAGCATGATGAACAAAAAAGTAATTTTACGGCAGCAACACAGATAAACAGATAAGAGAATCCCATTTGCTCCGTCTTGCCGCATTGGTCAGAAACCCATTTTCTCACCAGGCAATAGAGCCGGAGTAAAAAATGGAAACTTAACATCTTAGAACACGACAGAGGCAAACCTGTCCTGAGAAGTAAGAACGAAGAGCTAGTGGTGTGTTAGCTAAAAACTTTAGCATCACTATTGAGCCCGATGCAGTAGAACATCCCAAGTACAAGAAAGCATCTCTTTCAGTTCACATTACTAAAGTGCCTTGAGTCGATAATTAGAATGGGACTTAGAGAGTTAAGGGGAACAAAAGGGCAGGACCGAATTCTTTTGCTGTTTGAATCTAACTTAAAAGTCAACACATAAAATACTTTGGAAATCATTTTTGATTCATCATTGTAAATTGCAAATCACTATAACATGCTGGGTATTGACAGGCCTGATGCAGAAGAATGAGTTCAAGCAAACTGAGACAGGTACAACTTGTGAAAAGAAGCAATCGTTAATTCTCTATCCACTTCGTTTAGTATTGCTTCAAAAAGTTTGGGGAATAGTTGCATACCGTAGAGGGAAAATTAGAGACACAGCTAATCTCCACCACATCAACAAGCCACTGTCTTTTAATGCTTCCTTCAGCATGTTGTAAAGTTGCTACAACTTCAACGAGCACATTCCATGTGTCTGCATGTCAAATGATTAAAAAAATCCATCAAACAAATCTAGTCACTTCTATTTTCTTACAGTTTTAAAATTGGTGGTTGACATTTAAAATGACTTCACCGACCATTTGAGCTGCAGTTAAAGAGAAAGGCCTTCAGTCTTCCCAGCTCAGCCAATGGGATGGAACTGCTCCTGACTAACCTCGCTTTCACCTCAATTTTCTTTAGGACATCAAAGAACCGGCCATTTTCTTTATCCAAATCCACCTGTCAAAGGAGTAGAGACACAAAAGCTTAGAGATGTCAACACTGAAGCAGCAGGAAACATGAAAACAAGCTACATGCAACCAAACTTCATTTTCATACCAGTGACCTTATCAGAAGTTCTGGACAAAAACACCTATAGAAGATGTGTAATATGGTTGTCCTAAAAAGTTCCCCAATAACCCAAAGGTTTTGAGAAGGAAAAGCTGTGTGGGAGCAAGAGGCTACTTCTCCAAGAGATAGGGTTCTGGTAGTTCTTGAATCAGGCAGATGAATGCAAGTTGAGAAGAGTATTTTTTTATTGTGCCATGTGCCTCATTGGCGCAGCAAGAGGATCCTATCTATAGGAAAAGGAGTAGATGTAGCTTGTTCAATCTGTAGTCTTACTACATAACTCTTACAGAAGCCAAACACCTGTGGCAAACAAAAATAGAAGCCACAAGGGTTGACATCTTTTACTAGAAATGCAGCCTTGTAGAATGCTTTTATGAAGGAAAACCCCCAAAGAGGGAAATGGCATTAATCCAGTGTGTTTGCAATTACAGAGGACAGTCATGGTATTAAACCAAAATGTTAGCCAGAGGCAAACCACGAGCATGATTAGGTACTCAGGGATGATTCCATACTAAGGTGAGCATGCCTTGCCTATTATTCTCTCGTCTATTTCCACCAATGTGGAGTCAAGGGAATAGAAGAATTTTGATGAGGTTAAATTTCATACAGCAATCTATTAAGATAGATAGTGTAGAACCTTTCACTTATGACAGAGAGAATACTTTATTTAGGGGTACATATATCAGAAGGTAAGATATGGATCTTTACACTTTAATTCAGCTCTTTATTCGTATTCATAGATTCTTCCATAGATATTTGGCGACCCTCTTCATAAGAATCAACATAACGGAGTGACTCAGAAAGTTCACTCACCTGTAGAAAATTCAAAAGCCAATCCCTTGGTGCCTTCTCAAAGCATCTAACTGCCTCGGACCATTCTTCAATGGAATTCACATGCTCTGCCTCAGTGATACTTGAAGGATGATATGAAGGCAATAAAGAGAAGAGCACCACCATGCACCTTTCGATACCTAAAAGATACTCTTCAGAATCAAGTAAAGCTTCGTCTAAACATTGACGGAGGCCCTTCCAGCAAGAAATACGTAACAAAATTATCTGATCAAGGTTGCAAACTTGGTTCGAGGCAAGTGAAAGCAAGAAATCAGCTATATCAGAGAGTAATTTCTCACGCCTGGATGAAGAGAAAACTTTTACAAGATCGGCCAGACGAAAGAGCAGGCAACACTGTAGATTTGGTTCAAGTGTCCTGAACCTCGAGAGGTCGGAAAGCTCATCAAGAAATTCCAGCAATTGATCAAAACGGGATGCGTGAGCTAACGAAAAATTTAAGCATTCCTCCCTCAAGATGCCTTTCTGAGGAGCCAAATCAGATGGCAAGGAGTTGCCAATTTCCACCTCGTATCTCATAAGACGCCTAAGAATTGCTTTCCAGTCAAAATTCGGCAATCTCTGAGCTCGTGAAAGGCACTTCAGCACAGTTCTAATTGTTCTCACGTCTGGTGTGTTCCCTGTCTGAAGTAGAGAAAGTGAGATAGTAAATTTGCTAACATGTGGAACCATAACAAAAGACACATAAATGATGAAATAATTCACCCTAAGTAATGAAATCAAGATTTAATTGGAAGAGAAATAAAGGCAAGGTACTTAAAAGGATCACCCCATGAAATTCTCAGTACATTGTTTTGTTATTGATAATTCAATCGTGGAGACGCTGTAATCCAAAGATAATCCTGGATGCTCACAAACTAAGAACTTGACCTACCATGCAAACACGTCACAGCAAATCATCTGTTCCAAAGAACGAGACAGAGGACACACGAACAGCCTGTGCATCAAGTGACATGCAGCTTCTTTCTTATTCAATGAGTAACATAGCGCAGGCAACTATACATTTCTCAGAATTGTGATAAGGAGCAAATTTATTACAATTACCGCTCCGTTTGCTTCACGAAAAATGAATGATTTGGAAAATATCTTCCTACAAATGATCGCTTGTATTGCTTGAAATAATTAGTCAATGGAAAATGTTATCATTATCGACAGAAATTTATATTTAAACATTTTCAAGGACAATAAAAATATTTTCATTTACTTATTTTTGTAAGCGTTTGAAGCGATCATTTTTTGGAAAATATTTTTCAAATCATTCATTTTCCGCGAAATAAATACACCCTACAAGTAAAATACAAATTCATAAGGAAATGACCTAACCCTTGGTGCAATTTTTAGATGCTCACCACTGCATTCACAAGGTTGTAGATCATCTCGAACCATATCATGGACATGTCTTCATTTAATTCTATTCAATAATTTAGAGTCTCGGCAACAGAAGTGCACCAAAAAGAGAAAATCAAACACTTCAGAAAGCAAAATCTAAGTTGCTGTCACGAGTCCATGACAACCACTTCTAACTAAAGCTCTAGAGTGAGTCCTTCATCAGATATATAGTGACAGAAACATTAGACTTGAAGAATTCGGAAAAAAGAACAATATATGGAGCTCATCACCTCAGTAGTTGGCTTATTCATCTTTGAAGAGTTCACATTCGTTAACCACGAGCAGAGTTTCATGACTACACTGTCATTGGAGAAACTTTGAGCAACAACTTCTGGGACAGTGGTATCAATCTGAGCATGATCATCCAACTTTACTTCCTTGGACCACAGACTATGTCGAAGAAAAGAAAGTGCCCAGGCAGAGTATTGTTGCAGCTGATTATCATCAGAATGTTGAGCAGCAAGAAACATCTCTTGCATTGATGATGTTAACAAAGGCTCACAGACAGGACTTGAAAGAAGTGTGCGGATTACATGAGAAGATTCCTGCCAAGAGCGCATTTCACCATGAGAAACAAAGACCAAGGAAAATGGTTAAAAGGCTAGTTGAGGGAAAATCCTCAATCACCTTCAGCCTGTAACGACTGTCATTGGAGGATAAAGGATGAATGAGAACCAACCCGGCTTCTGCACCCAAAGAATTAACAATTCCAAGCATCCCTCCCAGACAAGTGGATGGAGGCTGAGGATTGGAATAACATCTCTTCAACAAATCCAGCAACTCTTTCAGACATCCAACTTCGATAGAGTCTATACCTTCCTTCAGAACACAGGCAAGGAGACTCCCTGCTCCAGCACATGATGCCATCAACAAGCTCTGGTGGAATGCACCTGACTTTTTAACCAACAATAATTCAGATATAAGATCTCTATAGCCAATTATCAGATGATTCAGTTCACCAACATCCATCAATTCTACTCTCTGGCAGAAAGCCACAACCAGGGGAAGTGCAAGACAAGATCCAACAGATAAAAGCATCTCAGATCCTTCATCACAGGAGTCAGGGCTCCAAACAAATGGCTTCGCGTGTGGAATCCATGAAATTATCAAGTCTTTTATCTTTAGTGTCGCATCAATTTCCCCAGTTCGGTAAATTGCAGTAATAGAGCTTCCCAAACCAAGAACAAGTCCAGCAAGACCCCAGGTGTCTTTCTCCACGAGATCACTGTCCTCATTCAAGAGATCAGGATTCTTACATCTGCCATTCTCATGCATGTCATTGGAGAAATGTTCACAGAGACTTCGAAGAATCTGGGATGATGATTTTGTAAGTTCCAATATCGTGAGAGATAAAGACTTGATAATGTTCCCTATTAATTCAACTTCACCCATCTTGTAGGAATCTCTGTCAGGATTATCAGCAGCTTCAGTCCTAGTTAAAAGATCCTGGCATGAAAAACCCAAGCCAATTCCACAGGCTCCTTTCACAAAGGTGCTTTTGCTGCTAGACAAAACCTATAGGCACACACGATCAGTAAGAAAACACGATTATCAGCAAGAAAACCTAAACTTGTCCCATTATTATTCTTCAATCGGCACTAAGAAAACACAATCATCATGGGCAACATGGGGACAGACCTCAAATTTATAGAAAGCACCCACTATGCAAAGTGGGAACTCATGTGCAAACCAAAGAAACTATACCACCGATCATAGCAGGTACATTACAAAATGTTTCCCACTCTAGGATTTGAAAGAATTGAACCATCGGCATTTTAAAAAATAAAAATGAAGTTTTCTCCCTATCAAAATTATTACTCCCCTCTGACCATGTCGCACAACAAAAAGAGTCGTTTTGTGCCATTGAAAAATTCAAACATATGATTGACTGGTTGGCTTTGCTAGAGATCCATTTAATAGCTGATGAGCTAAATGATGACAGTTTTGATCAGATCTACAAAAATATGGTGCTCGTTACAGTTTTACTACTTTAATCCACACTAGTTCTTTCGAAAGTCACAGCTAGATAATAGCAATTGTCCGCCTCTGCATAGTCATTTCTTCTGGAACTGACAAAATATGAAAATGCTCGTCCAGTTGTTGAAGATGCTCTACAGTAGCCACAGGTCTTAAGATCAAAAGCTTATGGAGCATGAAATATTCTTTTTCACTTTGAACTGTATAAATTGACAATAATATATAATATAGTTTTGATTGTGAATAAAAAAAATGTTTAGCCTATTGGGAAGTCTTTTCTAGGCAAGAGAAGTTCCAGGAACAATGTTTCATTCATGAATTATACTACAGTTTCATAGAACTAAGTTTGAACTGGATCACACCCTTTCAGTCCGGGTTTTTATCAGTACAAACTGCACCAGGCCATGAACTAGTAACTGGCCAACCAGTTGAACCAGCCACCGCAATTAGGTTTTTAACACCAGTCTATACATAAATTTACGTGCCTAAATAAATGGTCTTCCTCTCTTATTGATTTATGAAAAGAACACTAGTACCAAACAGGAAGCCTGCGAACCTCAATAAGTCCTGAGATGTTCTGAAATTTTTGTTTATGATCTGTGACGTGTAGGCAGCTTGAGATCACTCCAAGAGAAATTGCAGCAGACCACTGCCGATGTTCATGTTCGAACTGGAACAACCAATTGAAAAGAAACTTCGACGCAGCCGATATAACCGTATGAGCAGACTGAGGCAACACCTAACCATTTCCAGAACAGAAAATAGTGAGAACAGTCAAGAGTTCAATAGCAAGAATAAAACTGTGCTGAATATAAGCCATATGAAATAATAGATATCAACTCCAATACAATAGGCTAGTTAAAGTAGACTTATTTGCTTAAGTAGACTTATCTTGCCCTTACATTATACAGTTCCGCAATTATTTGACTTCATCATTATTGTCAAATGGCACTTCTATGCATACAAAACTTCTTTGTTTTCAATGACAGATTTGTCCAAATATGAATAATTTGGATTTGCAAAAACCATGAACTTCATGAAGTTTTAGTTTTTCAAACGGATAAATTATGTGAAAACTAAGTTGTTATCAGGGGAAAGAGTAGTTTTCCAATAAACAAATATAGGTTGCAAACAAATTTTTGGATATGACATTTTATCTTGAAAAATAAAATCAGATAAAATAATTATACTGCAAAAATAAGTTTGTTGATGGCAGGAGGTAGCGCATGAGACCTAGCAAACAATAACTATACCGGAGCAAGATTAATTAAAGCTAAATGAATAAGTATGACAAAGTAGCAACAGAAGCTTCATTTTTCTTTAACAATCTTTTGTTCTCTCCACCAAAGAAAACTCCAAATGATCAAAACTCTATATGGAGATTGGGTTCCAATTAACAGATCCAATCATCTGACAACTTTCATTTATTGGCACTAAGAGAATACCCATTCTCACTAACCAACAATTCAAAGACCCACACTCTTGAACTATCTTGGACTACCCCTCCCAAAAAATAAATAAACAAGTAAGATAAACATCCTGGATTAGCATGTCCAAGACAATTTCAGAAAAACAAAAGTTCTTACTGCACAGAGTGCACCGAGGGCCAGTGCAATATTCTCGGCAGATCTAGGAATGGACTCCTCACCGATTCTCATCATGCTCTGCATGTCAAGAAAGACAGAATATGATGTTTACCAAAGTCATACAAATCTATGGGTCAATTGCAAAAGAATAATCCACCATGCAGCGAATAAACAACTAAGAGCACCTTCAAGATATCACGAGCAGCTTTAGATGGTTTATGTAGAGCTACGGACGATACTTTCGCATCAAGAGACAACATATTAGCCCTAATCCACCGTCGCATGAAGGATTTCCATGATTGCAACGAAAGAAGCGCAAGGAAAGTATTTCTTGAGAGTTGAAGAGAAGCGGCGATCTCCACCAACATGTTCTCATGCAGAGCATGTGCATCCTAAGTTCCATCAAAGTTAAGCAAGTATATGAGATGCACCATCTATGCTCGATATCAGAATCTTAATGATGGTCCTTATCTTACAGTGTAAGCTCCTTGACTCTTTGAATCTTTTGGAGTAAATGAAAGGCATAGCAGCGCTGCACCAGGGCATTCTCTGGCACTTCTTTTTCCTGAAAATGAAATTTTATACAAGTATCGCTTATGTGCAGATTACACAGAGACCAATTAAAAGAGTTAAATCAAATCAACCAGCAACAAAAGTAACAGCACCAGAGGACTGATAACTAATATTGTTGGTTTAAACCAACAAATTACGGCAATCTGATATAGAAAAAGACCTAGAATTATTTTCTAATGAATTAAATGCTCCCAACCAATGATACCTGAAGAGAATATAACCTGAGGCAGTACATCAAGCAGCTTTTCAATCTTATTTGTGACAACCTTTCTCTCCTTTACGAATCTCCGACGATTCCTACATTATGTAAATAAGATTAATTAACGAAGTGACATTGCCACTTACCAACAAATAAATAAGGAAACAAACTGTAAATTATTTTTCATACATGTGTTCGGATGTGATCATCTTGACTTGAAACCGTTCCATAGAACCAAGTATTTCGTCATTTGTTTCTGAAAAGAGCAAAGATGTGCTTCTTTCCCTTAACTCTGGAATGGTTTTTTCAATATCTGGTACCTGGAGAACAATGAAGAGTTTCAGAAGAGATGTAACCAGAAATAGCATCTCGACTTACCAAATAAATGATATATTAAAATTAAAAAGATCCTCCGCAGTTCCTCAGTTGAAGGAAAAACCAACCTCATACTGGCTTAAGGCAGCAAAAGCTGAGGCCCTAGCCTTTGACCACTTAAATCCATTACCACGTGTTGAGGTGGCTATGTCCCACAAAATTTGCAAGACATGCTCTGACGCTTCAGGGTAAGCTTGTGTGTCCATTGCACCCCATCTTAGGAGAAGGCATATGCTACAAATTCACAGCACATTATGGTATAGATTAGAAATGATTGTCCATAGAACTGTTTTATGAAACTCAATCACACAAATGGTTGTTTGATTAAGCAACTAATGGAATTTTATAAAGCCAATATGATGCGTAAGCAACTATCTTGTCCAATAAGAAGATAACAGGAGCACAATGAAGAACGTTACACAAATTGTTCTATAGTACACGGTCACAAATGTCTTTTTTCAGGGGGAAAAAGTCCATGCAATCCTTTCCAAACTGAGGAAAAAATGCAGCAATTATGTTAATCTTAGGAAAAATATTTCCTGCCCTAGCTTGTCTAAGGTACTTCTCCATTCCATCCTCACAAAGTTGCAGATCATGTATATATACCAACATCAAGAGCTCAAGGCACTTTTACCTGTGCGCTAGATTTGGGTCTTTGGAGTAATCTAGCATGTGCTTTCCAATGACATCCCATGCCGTGTAGAAATCTGGAAAGATTGGGCATAAGAAATTGGATGTACTTCAGATAGTCTTGCCAAGGAACGTAAACTTTCCAGGCGCGATTCAAAGTATTATCACATATGAAGGTACTGATAAAAAAAAAACCTTGACTTCCAATCTGGTTGCCTTAAAGACATTCAACCTAGTTTTCAGTAGATATGAACTTCTGTCTAATCCCATGTCTGTCATCTCAATTATCAACTAAATTCAGTGTAGCAACCCAATAAAGCAAGACACGCAAGTAAGATTGAGTAAATATGTGCATTCTTGCAAACCCTCAACTATTTGCGTACAATGGGCATATCTTAAACATATATGAGTTCACATCACGACATTTAGCAGATGTACTCAAGGATATTACTCCATGGATGCACATTTCGTTGCTAAGCTCATTTAGAAAAATCTGGAGGGATAGTAGCAGACAGAAATATAATTTGATATAGAAATTGATTATACCAACTACATCAGCTTCACAAAGGTGGGCAAGACTTTGAAAACCAAGCGCCTGAATGAGAGGATCTTGCATTTCAATGCACAACTGTTGATCAGTCAACACAGAATAATTAGAGAAAAGAGTTAAGATTAGGAAGAAAGAAAGGGGTAAAAAGCAACAAATAATAGCTTCATATAACCATACCGAAACAGACAGAATAAGGTCCACGCCCCTATCAGGATTTTTTCTGCAAACGTCTCGAATGGAAGTAGCCATACTTAAACAGACAACTTTTTCATGTCCGAACTCGGCAAAGTTTTTCGGAAGAAGTATCCCCTAGGGCAGTGAAAAGAACATAGAAGTGAAAAGAACAAAGAAAAATTATCAAAAGATAACAACAGATCAAAAGAGTCCTAATCTGTGCAAATAACATCTTATACCAGAGGCTAACATTCTGACAAATGCAACTACTTTCAAAAGAGGATTAAATATTCCTCAGACGACTTCCAGCCAAATTACGAGAAATTTGACAGGGAGATCAAATTACAAATAATGAGTTTAGGAGAGGGAGGGACCAAATCCACATTTATTTCTTTTGAGAAGGATTGCAAAGGTTACATGGCTACATGTTCCACTACATGAAAATTGTTCTGCTCATTTTTTTATTACCTTTGCTTACATTTTAACAGGAAATATACCGAGATTGAAAAGAACAATTCAATGAAATGTGAAGAATAACCAAAACAGAGAGGAAATATTCTTACTTGCAGACTTCCAAAAGCACGGTCATTAGTTGCCCAGGTCTGGCAAAGCAAACGGGTTGCTGCCGAATACAAAACCCTGAATGTAGTTAAAAGGGGAACAGCTTATCATGCAAGCAGGATGAAACACGTGTTAATATATAAACCTTGCAAATTGGAGATTATACTCTTGCATATGACTAGAGCGCCAATCAAATTCACGAACATGTCAATCAAATGCACATGTAGAAAGGTCCCGCACAAATACTGGAAAAGATCAGGACAAACTACTCATTTAAGTTTAAAGCACTTGGAACCAGTTGGTCCTATTGGGGGAGAGAGAAAGAGAGAGTTTATTATAAACCAAAAGAATATAATGAGGCAGCAGTACCAAGGAGTGAAATACTATAGTGTCTACATCAGGAAAGCTAACACCTGCACAGTTTCCTGACCAAAGTCACCGAATTCCAATATAAAGCATGAACGTGCACAAGTCTCCCATTAAAAATGACAAAATAGACTGCAATCTTCATTGTATTTTCATGTATGTACTAGTAATGGAGACTATAACCGTTTTTGCATGGTCACATTTTTTACGTAATGGAGATTTTATATGGAAACGTGACTACAAAGATGGAGTGCTCCATGTAGTTCGCTTAATCATGCACCTTTGTACAGTTATAAACATATGGGAGTATTTAATCTCCCGCAGGGTACGCAGCATGGAAACACTACCTTTTTCTATTTTGTTACAACCCAAAGGAATATGATTGTACAAAAAGAGTACCAGGAAGGGATATTCACTACATACGGATTTGTGTCATTGTGAAGCAAGGGCAAGATAGTCTGAACGACGAGAGGAATCATCGAGGAATTTGAAGCCAGTGATGGAAGCATCCCCAAAACTTTCAACTGCAAAAAAGATAGAAAACAAGAGCATAAATGATAGCTAACTTGTGCACATTGTAGTGGCCGCTGTAGTTAATCACAAGTAGTCCCCAAACTCACTAGCATATCACCGCGTCCAACATCTTTTCTGGCAAATATATTAGTGAAGAAAAGAACACCTAGCAACAACGGAACTCCAAGTTTAGGGACCACGAGACCCATAGCTGTCAAAACATCAACTGCAGCAGGCCCTAGCAACTGATGTGTCACCAAAACACTGGCCAACGTGCAGATTGTCATTGGCATTTCTATTGAACAAATCAAAAAAGCATGAATGAGAAAATATATGATAAAGTTCTTTAATTATGCAAAACAAACAAGTCCACATGATGGATATAAGAAACTCTACGGATCATGGAAAATTATAAAGAAGTAACCAAGTACCAGTCATGAATACTTCTTGAGCTTGTGTCACAGGTAGAGAACGTTTTTTACGCTCAGCGATCATTACAGAGAGTTCTATCAATTTAGATGCCCAAGGTCTTCTAACATGAGGTGCTCTTTCAGATTCAATTGTCCCAGAGGAAGCAAAAGTCTCAATAAAGAATTTTGATGATGAGGATGGATCCTGAAAT
This sequence comes from Syzygium jambos, assembly GCA_031216235.1. Taxonomy (NCBI): domain Eukaryota; kingdom Viridiplantae; phylum Streptophyta; class Magnoliopsida; order Myrtales; family Myrtaceae; genus Syzygium; species Syzygium jambos. Next base: position 20,610,375 of record CM062228.1, read on the forward strand.
GAGAAAGGAGAACAATATATGGCACTTGTCAACTGTAGGAACGAAAATTGTCTTCCTATGTGCTAACAAACTATCCACCTATTCCTTATCATGCATGAGAAATCGCAAGCACAGAAAAAGATGCATTAACCCAATGATACAAAATTTTAAGGGAATGATGAACCTTCACTCTGGCATGAACGGTGAATCTATTTAGCCTCGTGACTCCAGCTAAACCATCACATAAAATACCAGCATCTAAAATTCTTTCTTTGAATTTTCTATTGTTTAACATAGAAAGGTTGAAAAGATATGTTATGAGTTTAAACATAAACAAAAGAAAAAGAACCATGGGTTCGAGAAGAAAAGAGGAAACCTGTGACCATAGTTGCTGCAAGAGCCTAAACATTATTTTTCCGGGTATGCTGACTGATTGAAATTGCTCTTTAATGGGAACGTCATTCTTCAGTACTATCAGTGGTTTCTCTATCGTTTTCTGCAATATGACAATCAATTCACCTGCTGCTTCTTTGATGGATTTAGAAGGTGATGACATGAGACTGACAGCTGGAAATATGAATAAGAGCTCCTCATTGGCAGCACATCCAGAGTTACCATCCACATATCCTTTAACACAAATAGATAGCAAAGTAAGAAAGACATGATGGAGCTACCTACATGCATGATTAAGTTATTTATTCAAATGTAACAACCAAAGTTGGCCAAAAACAAGAGAGAAGAAATTTGAGGTCTCTAACACAAAAAGTAATTCATAAACAGGAAAAAAAATCCAGAAAGTGAATAATCACCATTTCTTTCGCTTAAGTCTAAGAACAGTAAATAACATCCACCTTTTACTGTTTAGCACTTCCCATGTATTCCTCTTCTGAAGCATAGAATGAGTTCGCAAACCCAATAGATATATTCAACAGAGAGTGAAAATTGATATCCAGTGTATATCGTCAATATATCAAGCACAATAGAACACGGAATTCTGAAAAATATCAGCTGTTCAGTCTCAGTTTTTAACTCAACATTTTCAAAACATTATTGATTGCTATCCTAGCTCCTTTTTCTGACAATCCCAACCCCAAAATGACCACTACTTGAAAGAGGATTTTTCTCAAGCCAATATAAGTACCCAAAAATGCCGGCCTAGAGAATTGACGACCGTCGTCCTAAAGTTAATTTCAAGTCATCCGAGGTAAAGGGCACGAATCTGATAAATACAGTAAATAACATGACATTTTCAGTAGTCAATGCTAATGTATAGACCACCCAAGCACAATCCTGAAATCCTTCTATCAAGGATAACATACGATTGTAGACATGATAAAGCTTGCTACCTGAATCAGTTTTCCACTTCAAAAGACGGAGGATGACTTTCAGTACTGAAATTTGTTCGTGTTCAAGTTCTGATTGAACTAGAACAGTGAACAAGGACAAACTGATTGACGTTAGTTCAAGCGTGTATCTCAGACCAAGATCTTTCTGGACAAGCAATAAGCGCTTTGTCAATTCAACAGCGGGCTCACTCCATCTAGAGTGCTTGAGAGGATGGATGCTTAACTGAAGAACAGTCTCCAAAAGCTGCACTCCACAAAGTTGAATTTCGGAAACCAGCTGTTGAGCAAAAGAAAGTACAGAATTAGCAATGAGTAGGCGAGTTTCACGGAGACAACCCAATTAAGTTTTACTGAATGATACCCCATGTTTCAAATATCAACTTAAGCGCTAAAAAGCTTTGAAATCATCCACAATCATGCTCGCAAAGTTACTAAACAATCCAAATTTTGTTAACGCAAGACAGGACACAGGAGTATTTTTGTGTTTGTCTTGATTAAGGAAGAGAACAAATGATTAGCAAGTGAACAATTCGGAATGGCTAGTCTATATATTCGACACAGGGAGGTCTCAATGGTAAAATGAAAGTTGCCATCATACTATCGCCAAAAATATAAGACGATGCGAAATCAAAGGAGAAGAGGTATATTAACCTGGGATTTGCCTCATATTAACATTTACTGATTAAGGAACTATACAGCTCAATGAGAGAGGATTGGAAAATCAAGGTTAACTGAGGCCCTGACATACCATTTGCGCCGCAACAAAATGCCTCAAAACAACTATCAATGCATCCACCATGTGCCCAGCAAAATCCATTAAGCTCCCGAAATCCTGAAGATATTCTGCTAGTTAATAAACTAATTGTCTGCATTCGGGCAAATTGTGCGTGTGTGAGAGAGAGATAGAGCGAAGGGGGGTTCAACAGTATAATGGATGCAAATGAATCAAAATAAGTCCACTTTCTCCCGAATATAAACACTCACATCACCACTCTTGTGTGGGAAATACTTCATACATCGAATCAAAAGCTTGAGTATAGGAATTGCATCATCAGGCAATGAGCAACAAAGCGATGCCATCGATGTCAACAGATGCCTCGCGAACAAAGCCGATGAGGAGTCCGAAAACGGTACTCTCAAAATCGAATAGCACAAAAGCGGCCTCAAGAATTCACACACTTTCTCCATGCCAATTTGCTTGCTCTGCACCGCAAACGACAACACCTGCCGCACGAGTTCATCTCGGGCCTCAGCTCGGTACAAAAGAACCTGTCATCGTGATTCGCGTTGCATCAAGACGCAAAATATTCCTCAGTAAAATGAGAATACGGACCAACGGTAAAGTCACTCTCGGACCACATAACTCCAGTCCAAAATAAAAGCTGACTCGTTTCGCGCACCTTGACGAAAGGATGAGCCTCCGTCGAGGCGAACCGCCACGAGCCGCCGCTCCTCCGAAATCCTAATCGTACCAGGAGCCCGATCCCTCTCACGAAGAGACCGACGAACCTCGGCTCCGATCCTTCGAGGGCGGACTGGAGCTCCAGCAGCCCGCGGGGGAGGTCCATTCTCGAGTCGGCGACGAGCCGGCACAGCTCGCGCACGGATTGGTCGACGACCGCGGAGGAAGCCGAGCAGAGGCATTGCGCGACGGCCTCGCGCCCGGGCCCGGAGTCGGAGTCGAGGCGGCTCGGGGCGGATCGGAGCTTCGAGAAGACGGAGATGACGGCGAGCCTCTGGAGAGAAGGCTGCGGGAGCCGGAGCTTCTCCAGAAGCGGAGCGTACGACTCCATCGCCGCGAGCGCAGTGTGGACTGTAGAGGGATGGTGGCGTTCGAGCGTTATGAACAGAGAGCCATCATCGGTGGTCGCCGGACGGCGGAGCGCGGCGAAATGACGGAGCGCGGGTCAGTTTTGAGTTGATAAACCGGCCCGATAAACCGGTTCGACCGGGTTCCGCGCCGCTATTGAACGGGCTACGCGTCCAGAGCTCGGCCCGCCCAGAACGTAGCGGGCCTGGTCCTGGGCCTGGGCCCGGATCCATTAGAGATCGGCCCGGAAAGAACCGAATCGGTTCGGTCTAGGCCTGGCCTTTTCTCCCCAGGATGAAATGGAATAAAACTTGATTATTTCGCATTCCCATTTTGATCGAGATGAAGCATATTAAGAGCTCATTAAGCTCAATAACAAATATTAGTAACTATGTTATGACCAAATATTTAACAAAAAAAAAGCAAATTAGAGTATACCGAAGACGAAAGGAGTAGGAAAAATATAGGGGAATACGAGAGGGAAACGAGTATGTCCCGCCTCCATTTTCCAAATTCGGTTTCGAGAAGTAGCTGCGGTAATAACAAAAAAAAAATGCCAATAATGATTCGATCCCGACCAGTTTCGTTCTCTCTCGCCACAAAACCATGCATGCTCCTCAATTCGATAACCGGACTTATCCTTTGACGCGTGACAGATTCAGACAAGATATCCGGATCGTTTCTTTCCGGAAAAAAGAGTGAAGGACGTCGCTCTTTTTAAAAACGTATCGAGCTGTCGAAACAGACTTTTCTTCGATTTGTTAATCGTACCTCCAAAAAACCAAATCAAATTGGGCTCCCCGACAAACGACTCGATTAAATTTTACGAGACAGCCGTTGTCCCATGCCGAAATTTCCATGTTCCTCGTTCGAAAAACAGAATCTAGACGCAATTGCCGGTCTTGTCTAGGTTGCCAGGTAGCTGTCTTAGCTTCTCCTATGTTGGAAAGAAAAGCTGGCTTTAATTTCAGAGGGCATCGCTAAAGCACTGCTTTGATACTATATCAAGCTAAGCGACGTCCATTTCTTGGGAAAAAGACTTGGCGCACAAATTTCTTGATCGCGATCATAATGCACCTTTGATGCTTTGATAGGACGCAAGGCACGCGCTCAAAAAACCATTAAAGTTACCGTCCAAAGTCTATCTCCGGTCAATACTGTCCTGTCACATGATCGCCTCATCGGTGGCATGCTGGCTTTGATGGTTCATGTCCGACCATTTAGAGCATTCGAACTCCTTCGGCGCTAATTGCTCATCGACACTCCCCCCCGCTCATCCGATGTATGATTTGATCGCAGAGTTGCCTCCCTGATTGCATAAGCCCGTCACAAACCACCGCTCGTTTGAGTCTTCCCCTTCAGCCGACACTTCCCCCTCCTCTCCCTATTGACTGAGGCTATATTTGGTCATCTGGATTTTTAGCCAGAATAGGATAAGATAGCATAGGATTGGAAATTCGGGGATTTTACCATACCCGATCAACTGTTTGGTAAATTGCGATGATAAAGTCAGATATTTTCATATCCTATCATGTGAATTTCATGTTTGGTACGAACAGCATATCGATGTGAATGAACCTACAGATGAACAAATGAGATGCTAAAAATCTCTCGCGATCCATTGCTAAAGAAACCGCGAATGCACAAATGGAAATAACCTCCATAAACACGGCTATCGTACGATCTAATCTTAAACAGCAAAGAAGTTTATTACGGCATTTTTAGAGCAAGAGGTTTAACTATGATAAGAAATGTAAACGGGTTAGAGCACTATCGATGAGGTAGATTAGCCGACGAATGCCAACTCTAGCGAGAGAGAAGGCATGATCATTCACTTCCACAATTCCAAAAATATGCAATAAAATTTAATTCATCTTATGATTACTTATTTTTTTATTATTTTCCCTTGTTTTATTTCTTATTTATTATCTTCCATCATTCCTTAATAAAATTTTATTAAATAATAAACTATACTAATGTACCTAATATACTAAAATACCTAAAATATGCAATAAATATAAATACCAAATATATATTAAATATAGAATATAGGTTAGAAAGAAATTCATTTTTATAAATAAAAACAAAAAATATCTAACTTTGGGTGCGTTTGGAAATATTTGGGGGAATAGCTTTTGGGAAAATGCAAAGAACTTTAGGTGAAAGAGTTTTTCCAAAATGCAAATAGTATTTGGTAAAGTATATTTTAAAAACATGTCGGGAAGCAACTTTGACTAAAATACCATTTGGAAAAAACTACGTTCTAAATGACTTTTGCCATTTTTTTTTAAATTCTCAAAGAACTCAACCATCGAAGAGCCAAGTTGTTTTCTAGCCAACCGAGCCTAAGGTCACGCAACCTTAGGCAACCATCACCTGGGATGCGTGACCTCAAGCGAGGCTGCCCGGCGCTAAATATTGGCATCGCTGGTGGCCCACTGGCAGCCTAAACCCTCGCCGGTGACATTGCATGAGTAGGGAGATTTTCTGGAATTATGAAAGTTGAGCAAAGGTAAAGTTGAAAGAAAAAAAATGTATTTGCATTCAGGAAATTCTCAAAGCACTTTCGAACCCGCCTTAGGTCAAAGGCTTTTAAGAAATGCAATTGAATCTTTTCATAACTTTCCAAAAAATTCGTCAAACGATATTTGTATTTGCCCAAGGGACTTTAGAGCCCAAAGTACCCTGGCAAAACAGTTTCCAAACGCGCCCTTTGTCCTGTCTTGAGCGTGAACCAAATATTGGATATCATATCCCGAATTTTATCATGCCTATCAAAAGTAGCCTAAAGACCTAATCTATGCAATGATCACACAACCACCAAGGGCGTGGATTTTTTTTCCATACGCGGTTTGTAACTACCAAACCCATTTCAAACGACAAAACCTGCGAAAGAAAGCATTCTAGCAGCGACTATGGAGGTCGGTTTTGACTTTTGAGCACCCGTGTACAGCTCTTACACAATCCCTTTCCATCCAACTCAGCGATGAAGGTATCCCACAAGATATATTAACGAGATATATCGACGCAGAAAGATACCTAATTAAGAATAGCCTAACACGCAAGGCTCATGCGCCAGAGGGAGGCACGCTAACACGCATGTGCAAGCGCCGTAGCGTCGGGGAATCGAGCATCGGGTAATTAATTAACAAGGGATGGACCGGCTAATATACAGCGGCGCGTGATTCACCGGCTTTTCGATCGATGTACGACCAACTAAATGTACCGAAAGTGCGCAAATTAGGACTCAGACTGGCTCATGGGGGTCTTCTCGGAACGGGAAATCAGACATCAGCTGCGCATTCCCTACGTTGGACGATTAATTATCCTACCAGCCTATATGTCTAAGCACGAGCCCCCCTGACTTGTCTTTCCCAACCGCGAAACCGCAGCGGAGATCGCCCCACAGTTATCGAGTCGATCACATGGGAAAGACTTCTCAGAGTATAGTCAATGCTGGTCCTTTTCCACGTAAGGGGCGAACTCTCCGCAAGTTCCCGTGTTCTCTGTATCCGACGCCATGGTGGGATGGACGGACGGACGGATGGAGGAAAGTCCACAAAGAACAATTCCCACGTTGCTTTCTTGACAATGCATGTCGCCCACAAGCCAAGCTCTCTCGACCTCTTTCGTACGCTTTTCCACCATATTTAACTGATAACTAACAGGGAAAATTTCCGCGCCCCCGTTTACACGGCACCCTGCTTTCCGCGCCACGCGACAGCGACGCGCGAAGAAGCAAGTCAGCGACATGCAAGAGCTTTCGGGATCGAGAAATGACTAAGTGATACTGCTTAATCTACCGTGAGATTAACAGCATGTTCCGAATCACAAAAAGGATAAATAACAAATAATTATGCACCGTTGTGGTCCATTCCCTTGAGTTGTTACTCTAACGGTGGCTAGAAAATTGTTATGTTAGCAGAAGCCCTGGGGATTCGAATGCTAAAATTGACCGAGGCGGGTGTCATATCGCGGCAAACGAGGCGATCGGTCGGTGAGTTCGCGTCATGTCGGGGCCGCCCAACCGCGGGAACGGAATATAACTTTCTCTCCGTTTCTCCCGTTTGGCATTGATTGGGGCCTTGATCATCAAACGTCCGCTCAATCAGTCATGTTCAAAAAGATTGAAAAAGTGCAGAGCTTTTAGACCGAAGCTGTCTCGGGCTACATATCGGGCGGGGCCGCTCGATCCCTTGGGCGGTTCGTGGTGGCCCGCGGAAGTGGATAACGGGGGGAGGGGGACCGGCGGGGCTCGGCAGCGACTCGTGGGGGGGAGAGTTTCCTTTTGCCTTTTTCACTATGTTCGGGATGGCGACGCTTCGTGCGGACTGTTCACGCCCTTCGGTGATCATCCGTTCTTGGGGTTGGGGCTTTTGCGCTTTGTTGCACGACAAAGACAGAGGGACAAACAGAATCTGGTGATGTCATGGGAATTGAAATCTCCCTAACTTGGCATCGCTCTTCGTTTCAGAAAAGGGGAAAGGAGAGGGTAGGAAGAGGAGGAGGAGGATGAAGGAAGGAAGGAAGGAAGGGGGGGGGGGGGGGGGGCAGAGAAGAGGGAAAAGTGCCAACACCTTTTGCCCCTTCACTCGGTTAATCTTTTCGTTTCGATCCATGGCTCTCGCGATCGGTTTGCCATTCGACCCTCGCTGACGGGGTCCCGTTTGCATTTGACTCCCTCGAGAGCACGAGGAGCAAGGTTACCTCGAAACTTTTTTAAGCCCCTAGAAAGTCGATTGAGCGGCGAGTCGTCTGGTTTGGGTGCGCTAATCGAATTCTTGCATGCGAATATCTCAATGTCTCCCGCTCAAAGTTATTTCAGGGATCACGTCACTTCACGACCAAGCTTTACGGGATGCACGTGAAAGGAGGGGTGAGCAAAATGGACCGACCGAACCTGGAACCAATCGGTTTTAGGCGCAGTTCCTGGGGCAGCGGTCCGGTTTCTGGTTCTAATTTTGAAATCGTTGATTTTCGGTCCAGTTTCCGGTTCCATGCGTGGAAACCGCCCATCCGGACTGGACCAACTATTGTAAAAACTAAATAAATAAAAAACCCTCAAGCCTCAAATACTCTCTCGCACATAGCTTGAGTCGCTCATTTTCTCAAATCTAAACAAAACCCTAATCTGTGTCGCTCACCTCACCTCACCTCCCTTTAGCTCGATTGTCACAACTTGCCTCCGTCTCGCGGTCTCACTCTCTCACTCGACTCTCGCCACTTCTTTCTCGCGGTCTCACTCTTATGCTCGACTCTCGCCTCCCTCTCTTGCTCTGCTTTTAGTAGCTCGACTCTCACTCTCTGTCTTGCGTCTCATCGATGTAAATGCTCTATTTTCTTTGCCATTCTTTGTACACCATTTTCGATTTTTTTTTATCTCGTCTTCAAATTTTTTTGTTGTTCTCAGTCTCGCAACTCATCAACTCTCACTCTCACTCTTTTTTTTGCGGTTTTGTTGAGTGCTTGCCTCAATAGTTTTCGTGCGTCTCATTCATGCCTCGTTGTCCAATTCGTCTTCTAGATGGAAAGATTGAAGGGTCCATCATGAATCACTTGACCATTTCCTTAGAGATTCGCCCGTCTATTTTCATTTTCTTCCCTTCTTTTCCTTGTTCAAAAAAAAAAAAAACGAATTTCATTGGCCCACCCGGGAACCGACCGGGCTGGTTCCAAGGGGTACCGATCCGGTTCCCGGTCCTAGAAATTGGGGACCGGACCTCTCAGGAGCCAATCACCCCCTATGTGGAAGGGACTCTTTGCAAATGCCCGTGAAGATTAATGCAGCCAAAAGATGGATACCACGTGTTATTAAGAGAAATTGGTGGAGAATTTGTATATGGATTTCTTTTTGTATGTGGACTAAGGTAAGTTTGTCCAAAGTGTAGAGAGCCTAGAACCGAACTTATTGTTTCCCAAAAAAGGAGCTTATCTTTCTATTCCTTTCCGCAAACAATATGTGGCGCATGTCTACTTATATACATTTATACATAATGGGGTGGGGCAAGGCGAGGGTCACATTTCTCCCTATTCATGGTCTCAAGTCTCGTGCAGAATTAGGTCTGTATATATCCTCATCTGCGAGAGAAAGAAAAGGCCAATATATAATATATGTCGCCCGCCTTGGTCGGATTAAAGTAGAGTTGAAACATACCCGAACAGTAGTTTAGTTCAGTTTGCAAACCATCTGTTGATGTCGGTTCGGTTGGGTTCAGTTTAGTGCGTCGGTTCAAACCGTTTTTCTGCTCGCCTTTGAAGGCGACGATGGCAAAAAAACTAATTATTTTACAAATCCACGGTCCTCGGCAATCAAATGTACAGCTCAACTGTGTGTGTTTTCAGAAGATATGACAGAATTGCCATGCATGCTGCGGATCTGCATCACGGCATGAAACAAAAACTGCCCCGGTAAACAAATTTTCAACCGACAGAGAAGTGAAGTTTCCACATACGGGATCACTTTTTAACCCCCCGAGCGCTTTACAATGCCTCGAAACCGAAGACAAAAAAGAAAGAGAGAGGCTCCAACAACGAGGAAACTTCGCTTCGTTTCACACCACAAGGGAAGCTGTTTGACATAATAGTGGAAAAGGCCAGCAGACGACCATGATCACGCACACGCGAGAGAGGACCTGCGGGAAAAGAGAGGACCCGATTGGACATTTGAGATTTTGATCCGGATTTAATGACCATTGATTGGAGTTAGCTTCCAAAGGAGGGCCCCCAGATTCCAGTCTACCACAGAGAGATTAGTGCAGCAGATTTTAGGCTTTTGACAATTCGTCTTGATGGTTTGAATTGAAAATGAAACCCTTTTTGACGACCAAAAAGAGGAAACAGTTCATAAGATGATTCAGTCAATTGACTTGATGTCGTCTAGGCCCCGTTCTACTAGCTAAGGGCGGTTTAAAGCCGATTACGAGTTGAGAAAGTATGGTGTTCATAATGGGATCTCACGTAATTCATAAGGGCAATCTCGCGATCGAGATTGAGCCTCTCGACGTGCTCATCTCGTCGATAAGGTTTGCACATTTTCTTAGTCCATCGGGGCTTTATGTTTACAGGCTTTTAAGTACAATTAAACGATACCAAATATCTCACATACTTATTAACAAGTTTAAAAAGTTATTAAGATGATGCTGAAAGTTAACAATGCCAAAGTCGATGCATTTGATAATTTACTACCACCTATTGAAGACTGCCATAGATGAACACATTTCTTTATGATTTGAATGATAGTCATCCATGATTTGGGTGGCATTGCATAAAGTTAACTTGGAAGTGATATGTGTGTTCACGAGATCTCGTTAATATACTCTTGACCATACTTGTGCTTCACCTATGTTCGAACCCCATAAAAATCACGCTTTTAAAAGGAGTACTCGAACTAAAGTGTCTGCATTTCGGTTCGGGCCTAAGATTTGAATTTCCAAATTTCAAATTCTTTACCATTCCATGCCATGAATGTTTGATTCGAGGCGTGGCAATTAAGTTTAGTCAAACCCCATCAAAGTCGTGCACATCTTTTTATTTTTGTGAGCCCGAAAATGGAAGGAGAAAACATCTTCGAATTATGGAAATCCCTGGTTCTGGTTCATTCCCTTTCTCCTAACTATTTCTTTTGCTGTCGGCATATGATGTCCTTAGAAAAAAAAATGCATGATTGGCTTACAATCTCATTCAAGAAAGCAAACTCTCTAAAAATATTATATATATGCAAAGCAACTTTATGTGTTATTGATTGCACATTTTGTTCATATAGCTTCGGAGAAAATCATGCTTTGATTGTTCTCATTCCAAGAAGGATGCATTGCTTTTGATTAAGATATGGTCGTCAAACCTACAATTTGAAAAAGTTCACGCAGGTTGGTAGATTAGGCAAAACAATCTACAAGTCCGCCTAATTAATTTAACCGGACATCAATTAAAGTTCTATTCTAATGTTCCGGGATTACGGTCATTCGGGTGATTCTTGATTACGGCGAGCTCTGTGTTGTGTGATCTGCCTACTCTTGCTATGTTCCGCGGATAACACGGGCTCAACCCTAGTATATTGTATGTGTTGGATGAGAAGTGTGATGGTCCGAAAGAAACGGCCCGTGTCGGGTCGTTCTCGGTCCTTACTTCAAATCTTGTCCCCATGTTCACCGCGGACTGTAGTTTAGCTAAGATTGTTCTCAAATATCTATTTGTTATTGGAAACAAATGATCCTTTCGGGATTGATTTGTATATAGAGGTACGTGTATTTACTCTTCAAACGATCAAGTTCTTGAAAAGGGGAAGTATTCAATTAATCTTGAAAGTAATAAAGTAAATGATATGTTATGAAGGATTTAGTGTTATACGCATATCTCATTACGTTGCTAACAAATATCAGTTAATGAATGTCATCCAAATTTTTTTAGGGCTTACTAAAAACCCAAGAGAAAATGACAAAGCTAAACCCATTCTCTTGAAATGATTGTGCAATCCCTCTAAAGAACTCTCTTTATGCCCTAGAAGTGATTTCGGCAATCAATCAGTCATTTTCTCTTAAAATGCCTACTCTATGAATTGGGCAGTGTAGCAAGAGATGTCAAAAAGTAGTGAAGTGGAAAAGTCACGTAAAATCGTGAATTATAGGCCACAAGTCTTTCACAGTATTCCGTGATAATAATTGTCTTAATATAATTGTAATTTCAATATGCATCATAGTATGGTAGTATGAATAATTTTTATCATCGAGGCAGTAGCGTTTCAAACAGATACTATAATGCCCACCACCAAAACACCATGTCAAAACCCATTCGAGTAAGATGGATAAAATTAAGCTCCCTCTAAGGTGGTCAAGAAATGGCAAACCGTCGCCAAACTTTTGATCTGTATTCATCTATGGCTTTCTTTAATGTGGGTCGAGGCATGGACTTTGGATTAAATGAAAACACGGTTGGCATTAGATGAACCCTAATCTATTTAACGAAGCGGGATGATCAAGATGCCAAACAATTGGAAGGATCAGATGGGAAAGAAGCAACACAACCTAACCACATGGGATATGTATGTAAACTCAGACATGAAATGAAACTCAAACAGCACAGAACTGCCCAATGCCAATTCAATAGCCACAACTATATAGCAATCAATCATCCATCACAATATACAACAGCAGAAGAACAGTCGCGAACAGATCGATACAGACGCACCAGGAGTATCATGTCCCATTATATACACACCACATATGTATGCATGGGAGCTTGACCATATCTACCCACAAGTACTTATACTCCAGAAACCCTAAAACCACACACATATCCCAGTCCTGACTCCAAACTGCACACACAATAATCTTAGACAGCACTTCCTCCCCCCTGATCATGATCTCCACTAGGGCCACCGGACCAGGGATTATAATTGGAAGGGTAATAGTACCCGGGATTGTTCTCGTTGAATTTAGACGACCCTCTCGGTGATCCAGAATAATTGTGGCCAGGATTAGTCCCCTGGAACGCGCTATTATTTGCCATCTCATTGCACGCATGGCGCATCAGGTCGGCATTGGTTGCATCCAGCTCCTTCTGGAGCCTGATGACCTGTCGCTGGAGCACCGAGATTGCCCCCACACAGCCGTACACGGGGTCCTTCATACGTGCCTCAGCCTCATAGGCAAGAGAGTTGACGGCATCCTCCCTCTGGTGGGGAAGGACGTCGTTGAGGAGCTTGCTCACATTGCTCGCACCGAAGATCTTGTGGACGTTGGCAAACTTCTGGGGCTCCTCGGGCGGGAAGTAGGGGGCGAACACGCAGTCGGGCAGGCATTTCCGCCTGAGGAACTTGCAGGCTGCACATGGTGGATTGGAATAGCTCGAAGAAGCCATCTAAACTGTGTGCAAACAAAATGGAGTCAAAGGATATGATTAACGTCATCAATTGAACAAATCATCGGTAAAATACATAAGCATTAAAAAGTGGAAAAACAGAATATCACAGCATGTGATTTTTTTATTGAAACTTTTCCCCGGGAAAACAATAGTCCGAGACTCCGAGAGATAGAAAGTTAGCTGGTTCAGTCAGTGCTCGACAAGTACTAATCTATTGTGAAACTAATCATAGTGACATGATATAAAAATACAATAGGGCTTTCGCTGCAGCATGAAGTTAATTATAGTTTGTTGCTGCTAAAGAGCATATATATCCTCCCCTAGTTCAGATTCGTGTCTCAACATATTTCTCTCCAAGATCGCTTTCTTGAACTCAATCCTAGCTAGGGTTAGACCCTTTTAGTCTTGCAGGCCAAGAGCTCTCTTTAATCAAAGTTTACGAAGAACGCGATACTACATGAAACATGCGCATAAACTTGAACACAAAGCGCTCTCTCTCTCTCTCTCTCTCTCTCTCTCTCTCTCTCTCTAGATGATGAGCCTATATTCCCTATGGCAAGACCCTGCATCAGACCCTATGGCCATGCACTGTTATGAAACAAAAAGAACAAGCCAAAGATCCACACGAATTTGGGATATCAGAGAGGTTTTTCTTTCCAAACATACTTCACAGACACTCGCCTTCCTTCTCGTGAACACACGTGAACAAATAGTACTATATTTACCTTTTCTTCTTTTCTTCCTCCAGACACTCTCTCTGAATTCTCTTTAACTCTTTCAAGACATGACTGTTTGTAGCCCAAGGTCGAATGATCAGTCACACCCACACGGCCATATTCTCAACCATGGAAATTCCCTGGTTCTGTCACTTGGGTGTGGGATGTGAGAGTTCAACGAGGAATATATCTCCAAAAACCCTAGCTATATAGTAGAGTGTCTGCGAGAGAGAGAGGGTGAGACCCTGCAAAACAGTGATATAAAGATGAGTGAGAAAATGATGAGAGAGAGGAGAGAGACAAAGGGTATTGTTTGTTTTGTTTTTCTCAGTGAAAGGATGGGTGAAAAAGGAGAAGAGACACAACACATTGGGCAATAAATGGAGGAGGGTTTGATACATGAAAGCGATGACTATGACCCTGCACTAAAAATAATAATAACAATAACAATAATAACGGTATTTGTTATTTAGCACGCTCGAAACACTTATTAAATATGCTGAAAATCTCAATTTTCAAACCCTAATTACACGTTTCACTACACGGTTCATGCATCGAAAGCTCTGATGTTTCTTGAATTTAGTCCCTTGACAAGCGACTCACAAGTACTCCTTCGTAATAATTCAGTGCACTGTTCACACCCATGGAGAATCAACCAAGGGAGAATTTTCTTTCCCTCAATAGTTTCCTTGTCTTTGTGTCTGCAGAAACCGGTTCCAGCTGCTACTATTTGGGAATGTGATGCTTCAACGTACCATCTACATACTGTAGTGCATGATTTAAAATGTGAAACTGGTCTCGTTTCATTTTAATTGCTGTGGGCAAGAGATCCTTTTTTTTTTTATTCTCCTTTCTTCTTTGAAATCTTATGCGCCGCGGTAGTGGAAAAACCGATTATCGATCGCCCCAATTCGACCGACAGAAATGTTAGTGTTAAATAAAACTATGTTGCTTATTTCTGCATATGCACACTCGCTGTATATTCGTTTTCGCATAATTGGCTGGTCTCTTAATCCATAATTTCTCTTAAGCAAATAACGGTGAAGGCACTTAACGATCCTACGCTTATAGTAATTTCATTGACCTAACCAGATACTTGGAGCGGCGTCTTGATGAGCCTATCTCTTTGATCTCGGTGCCTTCCAAGAACCCTAATCCTTCTAGCTTAGCTTATTGAAAAGTCCAGTATTGGCACACCAAGAAGAGAAAGCGATATAGGTGGAAACATCACCAATGCCTTTCCTCGATGCTATAATTGAGAACGTTAAAAAGGAATCTCTGGAAATAGTATCATTTTGCGCAGAGATCGTCTCACAGAGACTTTGAGTGAAACAGCAACTTATAGCCTTATAGGACTCCATAGCAACAGCAGTGGGCCTCCAGTCTTCAGTCTCTGCACTGCTCCTTTCCCTTTCGCTGTTTGATCCCCGGTTAATAGTTTTGCCGCCTTCACCGAATAATTTGTAGGACCAAGAAAAATCCACAGCATCTAGCCTTAGCACAACCCGTCGTCTCGATAAATATCCCAGCTAAAATCGCGTCCCAATCCAACTCCGTTTTGAAGTTTCGAGTTGAATCAGAACGGCTGATCATGGCGTCTGGTCTGGTCAAATTCATACCGAATTTGATTTACTCTTTCTTTTCGTCCGCGATCAATATGCTCTCGATGTACTTGTCCTGTTTAAGATGCGCACGGTTCGTCGCCTCACAGCAAATTTAGACTACTAATTAGTATCTTATCTCTCCAAGATCATCAATGATGTTTACAAGTACATGTGATATAATTCGACACTGTGAAAAATCTTCAAGGAATAAAATTATGGGAGACCCACCCGCCATGTGATGTGCATGGTCTGTACTTTGAAGTTTGTCCGAAACCTGCGAGATATGATTGAACTTGTGACGCTCGGCCCGGTAACGGCCCAAACTGCATCGGTCGGCCCACTTAGCGCTTGAGGTTTGAGGTGGATGATATGACGCCGATTATACTCCTAGAATCCGTCCAATCAAATTCGGGAAGGGAAAATGACGTAAATGATCCATGAATTTTAGTTTAATGTGCAATGTGGTCTCTGAACTTTTAATTTCTTTAATATGATTATGAAACTACAGCCCGATCTGCAATACAGTCCATGAACTTTTTATCTGTTCAATATGTTTCATAGATTTTTTAGTACGTGTTCAATTTAGCCCTCGATCCATATGAAAATATTTAATATTATCCCTAAACTTAAATTAATGAAAGGAAAAGATCAAACATTTTCATATAATTCAGGGATTAAGTTTGATTTGTACAAAAAGTTTGAGGACCACATTAAACAAATTAGAAGTTTAGCGATCATATTGCATATTGGGTTAAATTTGAGGGTTATCACGTTGAACAAATTAAATATTTATGGATTATATTACACAATGAGTTAAAGTTCATGAATCATTCGTGTTATTACCGCACTGGAAAAAAACGAACCGAGCCAAGTAGATTCTTGTCCCCCACGTTTTCCCGGGGCTAGTCGCTATCCGGTCTGAACCGTTAGTTGGGGAAAGGCCGCGGTCGGGTCTCAAGAACTCCGGTCTGGTCGGTCCAACGTTCAAGATTCATTCCTCGCCTTTCCACGCGTGAGAGAACTGCAGACGGAAGACGATCGATTTCAGGTGGTCCCGACGCTCCGCCGAGATCGTCCGTCGGAAAAGCTGGAGACGCACGGTCAACCGAAGCACCAATTGCGCGGGAATTGAAAGAGGGCCAGATCGAACCGGTGAGACTTTCACTTCCCATTCGCTCGCTTCTCCTCCTCCTCCTCCTCCTTCGTCTGGTACTTGGTGCGTGTTTCTCCGATTTGGATGTGTCCGATGGCGTGCGATTTGTCCGAGGTAATATCTTCTGCTCCTTCGTGTTCTGTTCGTTCTTAATGCGCGAGTCTTTTGTTTCGTGCGTACTTGCATTCCTGTCTTCGCGTTCGAATTCTGCTTCGCTTCGGGTTCTCGAAAAAGACGATACTGGAAGTCAGCAGCTCTAGCGTGATTGATTAGTGTGTACTCGGTTTTTGGGCTTTGTTTCCTTTTTAGGCAGCTTTTTTTTCCCCGTTTGCTGATCATGGATGCGCCGTATATTGCTAAATTGGTACGAGGTTCGTGCTTTCCTTAGTTAGATAGCAGTGGAATCAACCGTAGTTCTGTTCGTACTGCGAGATTACGACGTAGTTTACTGAAAGATTTCGTGGGATAATTTCCCAATCATAAGCCTATTGTACGGGAAAAGAATGGTGTTCGAAACCTTAGTCATGCGGTCAAGTTTCGCCTTATTTATCTTACGTGGCAGTCCAATCATTGCCGGCCATTCTCCGTGCGGGGCGTGATGTGGACTTGATCGAGCAACTAAAGCCCAAATCAGCCCCCAAATCCCCAAATCAATCTCTCCCGTTTGAACCCTGGCTCCCCTGAGAAACCCCAATTCCAGTAATGGCGATTCCACATTCGACAGGAGGAGTGACGGGCCGCTAATGACCAATTCTGCCATCTGCGCTATACCGAATCTGCAGGAACACAGAAACCGAAGCACGGAAATTAGCTCTTTCAATGTCATTTCGGTGGGCACTGAGTTTATGAGAGATTGAAAAAGCGAATTCAGAAGGAAGATCAAGTGATTTCACCAGACAATCAATCAACGGCGATGATGAGTGCGAAGACGAAGATGTTTTCGGGCGAACAAGAAGAGATTTTTAGCTGAAACTTTGAACATTTCGGAAGCAGAAATTGGTGCAATATGAATGGCTCAGGGGTTCAAGTGAATGGAAGTCAAATTACCTGAGTCTGCTACCGTGAGAAGTGATTGTAATTCCACTGTTCGATTTAGACTTTTGAAGTTTCATCGTCGCAGAGTCTTCTGCTTTTTGGAATAGGTGCGATTTGATTCTCAGTGGAATTAGGGTTTGAATCAGTGGGATTAATTTGGGGATTTGGGGCTTTACTTGCTCGACCAAGAGACGATGCTGTTTATCAAAGCAAAAACGACATCGTTTCGTTGAAAATAATCCGTCGCCGTGACACGCAGGGCGGCCGACGATAGCTTCGTCACGTCAGATAAATTAGGCGAGACTTGGCTGAGAGTACTCGATTGCACTTTCCCTCGAAGGTTTAGGATTATATTGGTTCAATTAAGAGGTTTAGAACTTGATTGGTTCCATACAATAGGTTTAGGACTGATTTTGCAATTATCCCCAATTTCGTGGATTGGTTTTGAATGAATATGGCTAATGGCGATCATGTGCTTTTGGTTTTTTTTTTCTTGGTGAGAGATGTACAGATAAAGTGAGGAAGGGCTTAAGTTAGGCAGCAATAATTATGGCCGAGTTGGAGAAATTAAAGAAAAAGCTCACGCCATTGTTTGATGCGGAGAAGGGATTCTCGACCGCGTCGAGCTTGGACTCTTCCGATTCTTACATGGTATTCTCTTAGTTCTTTTTTTGTAATAATTGTGCAATATTGTCCTGCGTCACCCCTTATGCATCTCATATGTTCATGAAGCTGTCAGATGGCGGAGCTGTTAATTTACTTAGCAGATCGTATGGCGTCTACAACATCAATGAGCTTGGATTGCAGAAGTGCACATCGTGGTCCGTAGATGAAACGGATCGCAGTGAGAAAACCTATCAATGTGCTTCCCATGAGATGAGGATTTTTGGGTCAATAGGCAGTGGGGCAAGCAGTGTAGTCCAGAGAGCTATCCACATACCCACCCACAGAATTATCGCTTTGAAAAAGATCAATATATTTGAAAAGGTATGTAAGTCTCAGCTTGTTTCCGGCAGTTAGCTTCATACTGTTTATAGATTGATGGACAAAACAACCGAGCTTCTTCTTACCTTGGAGGATAGGTTTCTCTTTGTCTTGTGTACCTGTCCTTCTGCTCTCTCTCTCTTTTTATTTGGGGGAGCTGAACTGTGTTTCATGTTTGATATTAGGAGAAAAGACAGCAGCTCCTCACTGAAATACGGACATTGTGTGAGGCACCTTGTGATCAAGGTCTTGTGGAATTTCATGGGGCTTACTATATACCGGACTCTGGGCAAATTAGCATAGCTCTTGAGTATATGGATGGAGGATCATTAGCAGATATTGTACGAGTGCAGAAACGTATTCCAGAACCTGTCCTTTCAGTTATGTTTCAAAAGCTCCTGCATGTAAGGATAATTCTGGAGTTTAGCAATTTCTTTATTTGACATGGTGCCTCGTTTTTGGCCAAGCTTATATATCTGGGTTTCATTTCCTTTTTCCCCTTTCACTGCAGGGCCTAAGCTACTTGCATGGAGTTAGACACTTGGTTCATAGGGACATTAAGCCTGCAAATATGCTTGTAAATCTCAAGGGGGAGGCAAAAATCACAGATTTTGGTATCAGTGCTGGCTTGGAGAATTCCATGGCAATGGTAAGCAGTAGAGGTTGAAGTTAACTAACATACTGTTTATTCTCTTGCAATATGTTCCTTTAGAAGTCAAAACAGATGTCCACTGCTTTCTACCAGTTTAACTTTCTATACCTCTAAGGATATGCCATACTCTGCTGATATGTCTCCGGTTTGTGATTAACCAGTGTGCTACTTTTGTTGGGACTGTGACATACATGTCACCTGAGCGTATTCGCAATGAGAGCTATTCTTATCCAGCTGATATATGGAGCCTCGGTCTTGCTCTGTTTGAGTGTGGTACTGGAGAGTTCCCATATACAGCTACTGATGGACCAGTCAATCTGATGCTGCAGGTGACATGTCAATTTAAAGAAGTGGACTCATACTTTATGCTGTTTGCATTTGATGTATAATTGCATTCAAGAGACACCAGATCATTCTAGGATTGACAGAGGTCTTCTGAAGGATTGGAGTTTTCGAATGTGAAATGGAATAATAGAAATTCCCGCCAATAAAAAAATTGACCAAAAAAGTAATGTAGATAACATCCAATTGGATGGACAATGGATATGATTCGTGCAACATCAAAAAGAGAAACGAAATTCTAAAATCTTAGGTCATCTGTAGAAGTCAAAATTCATATGTTCTGCATTTATATAATCCAAAATGTCCTGCATTAATATGTAAACATATATTGAGTTTAAGTTTACATGGGGTTTATTCAATGGGCAATGTAGATAGAATCCTACAAATTGAAGATTTAATTGATTAGAAATAAAAAATTTATCCTGGCCAATTAAAATCCATATTAACATTTTATTGGTATTTTAACAACCGTGTATGAGTATACTTTCACAAAACCATCTTTGTGGATCAATACAATTGATGGATTTCCCAACTAGTGGGATAAGGGTAGTTGTTGTCAAATATCAATGATGAATATGCACGGTCATGTTAATATTCGAAAGTTGCTAAGGTTTGCACATGCCCTTCGATTTATGTTGTGGGGGCTCCATGCAATGTCATACATGATTTTTTTCTTTTCATGTTTATGGCAGATTCTGGATGACCCATCGCCATCGCCATCGCCTTTGGAGTGCAATTTTTCACCAGAATTCTGCTCTTTCATTGATGCATGTCTGCAGAAGGATGCGGATGCTCGGCCAACTGCTGAGCAGGTGAGATTGTGGTAAATTTGGCATCAAAGTTACTATTTTAAAAGATAGCTTGAGCTTTGTGAGGCATTTACACCTCCCGTGGAACTTCTTTGGTCTTTGAGTAGGTTTTGTAATGAGTATATATTCTTTGAGGTCCTTGAGGAAATATTTATCGAAGAATGCCGTTAGTATCATGCTACATTGCATAAGTTCCACCTCATGGCAATGTCTTGCATCTTGTAGGATAGAGGCATTTACTGATGACACTCCTTTCTTATCCTTTAATCTGAATTGTGTGATGAATTTTCTGCAGCTGCTTATGCACCCATTTATCACAAAATACGAGCATACCAATGTTGATTTAGCAACATTTGTTAGAAGCATCTTTGATCCAACAGAAAGGATGAAAGATCTAGCAGATGTAAGTTCTCTTCTACATATGGCTGCACAATCTCAGTGAACCGGTAAATGCATGAAAGAATGGTTTAGAGTTTGTGGACAATTTGTCTTGTCAGACACAGGAATATTCAAGAGCTCTAGATGCATTTGTGGAGGGTCGAGCTTATTTTGTCGGATCTTTTCACTGAATCTTGGAAATGATGAACACAGTGACTACATTGTATCTTGTGTTGTGCCTGCTGGGTGCTGACGTGATATAGCTGGTCATACAAAAGCTATTTTCTTGTAAAAAGTTTAGTGACACCTGTTGGTGACCCTGTCAATGAAGTTTTGACGTGGCACCTTTTCACGCGGTGATTTTGATGGAGGGGAAGTTGGTATTACAATTTTCCCACATTCTTGTGGCTACTCTTGGACTGGTTCAACCAGACTGCCTGAGATATAGGAAAAAAAGTGCATTTCATTTCTCAGTGAATATGCACTGTCTTACGAGGACTTGCATTTTAGATGGTAGAGTACATTGGTTCAAAAGGACCTGAAGTTTAGGTCTAGTTGGTTTTTTCTCCTCTATTGTGTCAAATTTTGTCTCCTATCGACTTTTGCAAATATTTCAACCACTGACAGAGTTAAAGCCATGCTTGAATTAATCTGTTTGGTTATTTGTCAAGTAACTCCTAAGTTGAATGAGGACTGTAACATTTGTCTGTACATTTTGAGAATTATTTCACTCAGTACTTGAGACATGCTGTTATAGTCATGTTAAATGGATTTTAATATAAATTCGATCTTCTAACCAGATGTTGTCGATACACTATTACCTACTATTCGATGGACCTGATGAACTTTGGCATCATACGAAGACCTTCTACAATGAAGGATCAACTTTCAAGTAAGAGATTCTTCTTTCTAATTTTGTTGTCAAAATTTTTTTCTTTGCGTTTTAGGATTTGAGTGTTTTGATAGAGATGTTATTTTGAAGTTGCGTTAGAGTTTCTATCCGTAATCAGAGAATTTGCTGATACTATTGGCGCTTGTGTTTCTCATCCTGGTGTGCTGATATTATTACAATTTTCCTCTTTTAGTTTCTCAGACAAGCAATTTGTTGGTCCGGATGATATTTTTGGAAGCTTGTCGAATATCCGGAAAACGTTAGTCGGTGATTGGCCTCCCGAAAGACTTGTACATGTCGTCGAAAAACTGCAGTGCCGTAATCATGGTCAGGATGGGATTGCAATCCGCGTATCAGGCTCCTTCATTATAGGGAATCAATTCCTCATCTGCGGCGATGGAGTCCAAGTTGAAGGCATGCCACATTTCAAAGATCTATCCATTGATCTTTCTGCTAAACGAATGGGAAGATTCCAGGAGGAATTTATAATTGAACCAGGCAATCAAATTGGATGCTACGTTATAGTGAAACAAGTGCTTCATATAATGAGCTAGAGAAATGAAAGCAGATGGTCATCCGACTCATCCCCAAGGTTAGCAATCTCATACATACTGGTTTGTTGCTTTCAAATTTATGTGTCGTTGCCAAATCCCAATAGTATTGGTGTTGTGCTACCGAATTTTAAGTTCTTTAAAGTGAGAACAAACCTTTTTGGTCATAAGTTAAGGTTGATTATTTTGATATTTCCTACCGCCTAGCAATACAGTTTTGTGCAAGAGTATCATATGATGTCTCAATCCCAGTGAATTGGATCTGACGACATCTTTGCTACACAGACCGACATTGGCTTAAGGCGGATTCTGTGGACATTCATTCAGGAAGGTTTCGGTTTTGAGCTTTGAGAGGAGTGGGATCGATCCGTCTTCCACTTGCAAAGGAACTTCAGCACCGAACCTTCGGGAGATTCAGAAGTGACAATCAATACTCCGAATCTGTTGCGCGGTGCCGGTGGGACTGTCATGTACCACAGTTTGACAGTCGAT
The DNA here is from genome assembly GCA_031216235.1 of Syzygium jambos. Classification (NCBI taxonomy): domain Eukaryota; kingdom Viridiplantae; phylum Streptophyta; class Magnoliopsida; order Myrtales; family Myrtaceae; genus Syzygium; species Syzygium jambos. The sequence goes on from CM062228.1 coordinate 20,632,976, forward strand.
GGAGTTTAAGGATGTACTGCTTTGTTTTTCCTGCTGCTCAGCATACTTTTGATGCAGTTGCAGTAAAGTGGTTTGTTCTATTTTTCTGTTCTTCTCGGGGCACAACTGGTTATATCGGGAAACCACTACTTCCGCTGCTAAGTAATGACGTGTCTACCACTATGGACTGCGCCATATAGGCAGATCCGGGCTTCAAGAGCAGCAGCTCAGTCCTCGTTACAATCAGAGAAGGAGTTGCACGGACGCCATAGGATACTCCAAACTTACTCTATTGAAATGTATAGTTATTGTAATTTACATACTTGAGAGAATGCGATGATCCTTTTCTATAGCTGCTTGTCCTCTCCTCATATTATGATTGCCCCAATTCGTCAGAATTTGCCTTCTCTGTACTCGTTGTGGGGCATTAATTGACTTCTATCAATAGGGTTTGGTGTTGATGATGGTACAGGACAAAATCATAATTCGTGTTTCTTATGTTGTGCTTATTATTATTATTATGGCCTGAATGATCTGCTTGTTGGATTTTGTGGTGAACTGGAAATGTAGTTCCCTCCTACCATGCTTTTCCTGAAATCTCATAAGATATTTCGAATTTCTATAAGAATCTAAGTCGGATGTCCACTTATTCGGAGGCGTAATCATTGAATGCTATGCCAGATTATCATAAATATATAAAAAGAAGAACCAAGTTTTATAATCTGAAAATAATAGATAAACTCCTCAATAACAGGAATATAAGATTGATATTCAAGAGTAATATAAAGGAAGGTTTGATGTTAAATTAATGAAAGGATAATACTGAATATTTTCATTTTGTTCGGGGACTATATTGAACATATATCAAAAGTTTATGGATTATATTAAGCAAATTATAAGTTTAGAGACCATATTGCACACATTAAACAATCTAAAAGTTTAGGGACTATATTGCACATCGAACAAAATTTAAAGACCATTTATATCATCAGAATTATGCTCGTATGCATCTTCATCTCTGATCAACATTGTAAGATAAAATTGACAATATTGCTCTTTCAAGTCTCTATAGTACATCTCTAAATGCCTGAATCGACTTGAACCAAAAAAAAATAAAGATTTTACTTGTCCTACACTTCCCACTAATGGAATACACATAATACATTGCACATCTAAGTGGTGACTACTTTTATGAAAAAAGCACCAAAATCTGATCTTGCAACGAGGAGAGACACATTCTAGTAATTTACAACTCGGGTGGCAAGTTAAAAAAAAATCCATATTAATAAATTTACATAAATAAGGTGTATAAAAATTGTTCCTTGTTTATCCATGCTTTCTTCGACCTCATCTAGGTGCAATCAGTTTTTTATTTTTTTAATTAATGATATAAATGATTCATGAACTTTAATTCAATATTTAATATAATATTTGGTTATAGTTCAGGAACTACATCGCGCATTAGATTAAAGTTTAAGGACTATTTATGTTATTTTTTTTTCCTTCTCAATAGGAGTTAAAACGAAAAAGAAATTATTTCCACGAAAATAAAGGGGAAAAAAGAAAAAGAAAAAGTTCGCGGGAGCCCACCATTTTTAACGGTCGTCCCTAACCTCCATAAACCCTAGCGTTCGCCTCGCTCTGGAGCAGCCGCTTCCGTTCCCCACCTCTTAGCTCGCTCCTCCTCCTCCTCCTCCTGCGCCGGCGTCTTTCGCGACCATGCCGAAGCACTACAGACCTGCGGTGAGTCCATTCTCTCTCTCTCCGCGCGGCTTCTCGAAAATCCCTTTAGCAGCACGGCGGATTCGCGCCGCCGAGCGGATTGAGTTGTTCGTGCGAATTCACCCTTGCGAATGTTCTCCGCGTTTTTCAGGGGAAGAAGAAGGAAGGCAACGCCGCGAAGTACGTCACCAGGTCCCAAGCCGTCAAGCTCCTCCAAGTCAGTCTCGTCACTTTCAGGTCCCCTCTCTCTCTCTCTCTCTCTCTCTCTCTCTCTCTCTCTCTCGCGGTGCTTTAGGTTTTTTTGCCTAGACAGGGGGAAGTGAAATGACGGCAGCTTGTTTTTCGTTGTGCTAATGATAGTTTCACGACACGAAATGCTCAAAACTGTTAGCTTGGTTTAATTTGTTTCCTTTGCTTTTAAAGCATCCGTCTTGCAGGTATGAATCGATCTTACATGCTCGAAATCTCGATGTTTAGGTTGTTTTTCTCCGATAGGGAGTTGCCCTAACGGTGTTCTTTGATATTTTTTCTGTGGACTTCTCCTCTAGCATGTCGCCGAAGCTTATTGGTGGATGTGGTCTGCGGTTATTTGGTGCATGTGCAGGGCTATGTTTGCTGCTTGTCTTCGCCGTTTTATCCATTTTTCTTTGTCTTTTCTCTTTTGGGAAGTAAATGTGACGGTTATAGTCCTTTATACAACTTGGCCAATGAAAGCATGGTGATTTTTGTTACGTTAGTTTCGCACACTGAAGCAGACATACCCATGCTTGTCTCCCTGGTCGAACTTTCGAGCTAAGTTTGAGGTTTTTGGATTTTCTCATGGATATTAATCTATGGCTGTCTTACAATGTGGTGGAGACGAGACTATAATTCTTAATATCAACAACCTTGCAGAGGCTGTGCTTGTACTGTTAAATCTTTTATGTGGAAGTCAAACTCATAACGTTGATTCAGAAAACAGGAGAGACTCTGGAGATGTTTTGCTGTATCATGTTGCAGTTTTCTGTCTTTTTTTTTTTTTTGGTAAGGTAAGATGTATATAAACTTTTTAACGCACCAATTACAAAGATGAGAATGTTGCAGTTTTCTGTTGATATCAAGAAAAAACAATTCGCTTTGATACACGTCCTTTGCTTATGTATTGGGCGTTTACTCTCTTTTTCTTCTTATTGGAAATTATAGGAGACTATGCATCCTGAAAGGTGTATTTCCCCGGGAACCTAAGAAGAAAGTCAAGGGGAACCACCACACTTATTATCACTTGAAGGATATCTTGTTTGTTAAACATGATCCATTGCTCGAGAAGTTTAGGGAGATGCGAACTTACGAAAAGAAACTTAAGAAAGCTGAGGCGAAGAAAAATAAGGATCTTTATGAGCGTCTTCGCACTCGAAAGCCTACTTACACGCTTGACAGACTCATATTGGAGAGGTTTGTTGAATATGCTTTTCTGTTATCTACCAATTGCAGCTTTCATATTTCATCTGACATTTCCTGGCTGCTTACGCTTTTAATGTAGGTATCCTAAGTTTGTTGATGCTCTTAGAGACTTGGATGACTGCCTGTCCATGGTGCACCTTTTTGCGGCATTACCAGCTTTGGAGCGGGAAAATATTGAAGTGAAGCGCATTCACAATTGTCGAAAGTTAGTTTCCTACTTTCATTAGGGAAAACAATTACCTTGTTACTAGCCCACTGGTACGCACTTTCCATGTGCATGATAGGGTTTCAGAATTTGGAAAAAGTGAAGGAACCACTTCGCTCCTCCTAGAAGCGCAAATTTATAAATTCTCCAATGCCAAAATCTCCAATGTGGTTGGTCAGGGCAGCCTGATCATTTATATAAAGCTGGGACTCATAATGCAGATAGAACATTTAGGGCTCAAAGGAAAATTTCTAGCCACAAAGGTTAATTGAAGGCAGATTGCAAATTGAAATTGAGGGCAAGTTTGTGAGATAAGACATGTTTACTTTGTAGAACAATGATGATTTGGGTAATTGGGTGAGAAATAAAACGTGTGGAAGGACAGAATAATATGCTGGTACAGCTTTTCTACATTTAAGCTTCCTTAGACTATGGAACGTCACCCAATTACAATAGTCAGAGACTACTTAAGTTAAGCAAACATCTAAATAAACATAAATGTAGTCTTCCTGTCGTTCAATCCCAATAAATGTCTAGGCAAGGATTGCCATAAAAATATTAGTCAGCTGAAATCTCACTTTGCCTGTTAAAACAGTAGAGGTTCACATATTGGGATGTATTATCAGTCTAGGTTAATGTAATTCTTTAAATGATTAATGTTCACTTTTGGTTTGATCAGATCTGCTTTCGTTCTTCACTGTTAGGTTGAGTCATGAATGGCAAGCTTATATTGCTCGAACTCATAAGCTCAGAAAAGTCTTCATATCTGTGAAAGGCATATATTACCAGGTACTACAAGTTACTTATTGATCAACCGTATTACTTCTTATGTTGCATATAATTCTTACTGAGCAAGATACGTCTGCAATAATTTCATTTGCACAGGCTGAAGTTGAGGGTCAGAAGATCACATGGCTAACACCTCATGCCTTGCAGCAAGTTCTGCCCGAAGATGTGGACTATAATGTCATGCTAACTTTTCTGGAATTTTATGAGGTCATATTTTGAGCTTCCGTTTTTGCCTCCTATTCTAGTTTAGCTGATGAAATGAAGTGGTGTTATTCCCTTTTGTTTTATGATAATACGACCTGTGAAGCTTCATCAATTAGGAGTCTTGTATAAGAATCCCGTATGTGTCTTTTAGTTTGAATTTAGTAGTGTTACAAACTTATTCAAGTAGAGTGGATCTGGATGTACATAGATTGAATTGCCTCTTTCTAGGTTGATGAAATGTCGGTACCTCTGTGCTGAGTAGAACGTCAATAGAAGATATGGCTATTTTAAGGTAGAGGGTCATGATAGTCAGGTGGTTATAGCCCTTCATTGTTTGTTTTGTAATTCTGGTCGCAACATATCTACATTTAGTCTGCTCTCTGTCTCTTTTTGACCTTGTCATTCAATTACTGCAGACTCTTCTTGCTTTTTCGAATTTCAAGCTTTATCATTCAATCAATGTGAATTATCCACCAATCCTTGATCCCCAACTGGAGGCTTTAGCTGAAGGTATTCTTTTCTTTCGAAAGTTTAACTAAATAGGACTATTGGCTATCATTAGGGAATAGTGAAACTTCTATCCATGATAATCTTTTTGCGTACTTTGGCCATAGTTTTCCAAGTCATCTGTTGTTATTGCACTTTTCACGGTTGAGATAATAATTAGCTCAAAAATTTGTGCAGAGCTTTATGCTTTGTCAAGATATCTTGAAGCAAATACTAGATCCTCCCGTGCCTCTGGATCTGACCAAGTGGAAGGTCAACAAAATGAAAAGCAGCATGATGAATCTGATTTAAGGCTTGCACAACTTCAACATCAGCTTCCTCATAATGAGCCCGGGGCTCTAATGCACCTTGTTGAAGATGCTGCCTGTGAGGAGGAAGAGGATGAAGATACGAAGGAGTGCAAGAATTTCTTTAAGGATATGAAGTTCTTCTTGGGTCGTGAGGTGAGATTAATTTTGCATTGGCATGTAGATATTTCTTGTTGGCAGTCCATACGCTTATCCTATCTATAAACCTTGTTGTCTCTGCAAATTCGATATTTTGCAGAATTGCGGGATTTGCTTGCTAGGAATTGAAAGTGTTTCTCCTCCCTCTTCCCTTTCTTAATAGATAGGGAGGAAGAAGTACTGACACGATGTTTTAATCTTTCAATGTGTAAAGGAAGTGGGTCATGGGAGCTTGAGAAAAGAAGTGAATGTAGTGTCTGCTTTCCTAATTCATGGAAATAAAACAAATGTAAGAAAATCAAGCTGTGCCAAGGAAATGAGTTGTGCCTGCACAGTAAAATGTCGGAAAAATTCTTTTTGCTGAGTTTTTACATTTGGATTCTTCTTTTGCATGGTTCATTTGTGCTATTGGAAACCGAATAACGAGGTTCAAGTGGTGACTGCATTTTTCACCAATCGCGTCATCATGCCCGGTTGAATGTGATGCAGCATATATTAACAAATTGTATCTATGTTACCTTGCATATCCATCCTTTTGAATGATACAAGAAGCATGCTTCCCTCACTTACATGACTATCTTTCTATTATCAGGATATTAGCCTCTATTTGAGTTAAAACTTCCAGCTTGTACTGGTTTTACATGCTGATAGTGTGGTATTTTGTAATGTTGTGGACACTGAAATATTTTCCAGCGGATGTGAGAGCAAAAATTGAGTAAAAATTTCATGTAAACCAATGTGCATGGTAGATCTTAGATATTAATTTTTTTAAAGTTGGCAGTTTGCACAGTGATGAAGGAAAGTACATATTGTTGACATGCATCCACATGTCTGCTTCACAATGGATCAGTCTTCATCTTAGGTGCATCTTTCATGCTGACCTTTTGTCATTCTGGACCCGCTTCTATTAATTATTCATGTGATATTCAGGTTCCTAGAGAGTCGTTGCTTTTCGTTATTCCTGCTTTTGGAGGTATTGTTTCTTGGGAGGGAGATGGGGCTCCGTTTAGGGAGGCTGATCAGAGCATTACCCATCAGGTGTCGTCTTTATGCTCCCAATTGTTCTGTTTTCTCCTTATGTTCTTATCATTTCTTTTGGTATTACCAATGCTTGATGATTGCATTTTGCTGTGCAGATTGTTGATAGACCAACTCAAGGTCATAAATTTCTCTCTAGAGAGTATGTCCAGCCTCAATGGATTTACGACTGTGTGAATGCAAGAATTATCTTGCCAACTGAGGGTTACCTGGTGGGAAGGTAAAGTGGACATGTCTTCGAAATTTATCTATGCATTGTTTTTATTCCCAAGTGGTGATGTTCTGACAAGGTTATTTGTTCTCTTTTTCCGTTTCTAATAGAAGTAGGAATTGGTGCTTAAATAATATGTCCCTCTCTTTCTCCCATATTATCTGTCGAGTATTCGGTACTCACCATGATTGCAAAAAACTGCATGACGTGCCAATGCAGTGCTGGAGATATTAGCATGCTTGGTTGGAGTTACGCTTCAGAATATATCCACAGGGTCTGGGACTCACTATAAATGTAAATGGATAAGATGGGAACCGGTCTGGAAAACTTTCCAGTTGTGAAAGATTATGAGGTGTGGCCTGCAATGGAACCAGCCATTAGCTTAAATTGATTCATCCAAGATCAGTGAAAGATTTACTCCAACCAATAGTATAAACGCACTTGACTTAAGGCTAAATGGTGATTGTTGTAACGTGGTATGTGCAAAGAAAGTAAGAGTAAGCTTCTCAGGAAAAAAAAACAGAAATAAAGGGGGCTTGTTGCTATATATATAGACCCAATCATTGAAAATAAGGAAGATTACATTTGATCAATAATTTCTATCCATTATTTGGACTAGCTATAGGATTTTGTGATAGGTCTACTGCAGACTCAGGAGGGTACTAACAGAAACAACTTTTGTTGGTCTAATATTGAATTTATGAAAATAGCCTTATCTGTTTTGTTTAATCACCTCTCAGGCTAATTCTTGTTATTAAAATATAAATTTAATATAATCAGTTTACTTCATTGCCTTCAATTTACACAATAACTACAGAAACTCCTGATAAAATTGTCCCGGGCATTGCACAGTCCAATCTAGTGCTCTACATTAGTTGGATGGACATTTAGGAATTGATGAATTTCTGCTATTTTTTCCGTAGGTTCTTTGCATCCTTATTGCTTTGTTCACTAGGATTGACGTCATTTTTTGCAAGCAGGGTTCCTCCACCACACTTGTCGCCTTTTGTCAATAATGAAGCAGAGGGTTATGTGCCAGACTATGCAGAGACCATTAAGCGCTTGCAGGCTGCTGCCAGAAATGAGGTTCTTCCAATGCCAGGCACCGTAAAAGAAGACCTGGAAGATCCTCAGCGTCTCTTGGTTGAAGGGATCATTGACCGTGCTGAGGCAAATGAAGCCGCTGAGAAGAAGCGGAAGGTATTCGATCTCTTGATGGCTGATCATGATTTTCTAGTGTAGCATTTTTACTGTTTGTTTTGGAGTTCACACTGTAGATTTTGTTGCAAGTTGTCATGACTAAGAAATTCTTGTCAATCCAGATGGCAACTCTCGAAAAACAGTATCATGACGAGTTAAAAATGGAACTAGAGGGAGCCCAGTTTTCTTCATCTATGGTTAATCAAAACATAGAGAGCAATGCAGCGAGTGGAGAAGCTAGGGAGGAATCCGTTCCTGATCTGCAACAAATTGCTGACGATAGTGCAAATATGTCGAAGATTGTGATGTCTCGGAAGAAGAGGAGGCTTTTAGAAGCCATGGAGGTAACTTTTAATGTTTACTGTGTTTTCTCCTTAAATTTGTTGGCTTATCTGTGGTTTTTCTTGTGCAATGACACTTGGCCCTTGCTCTATGCAGATCGGGAAGAAACGTAAACAGGCTAATGTCGATCTTCTTAAAGAACGGAAGAAGAAAAATGAAGCAGGTCAGACGTCAAAGAAGAAATAATTCTGCCCGGAATATTGAGCTTTTTTCCGAGTATTTGATGTTTATGTATTCTGCTTGATTCTGTTGGAAGGATAGCGTACTGCCAATCAAAGGTATTGGCTGAAATTTTGCAGAAATATGGATGATGAAAATGTGTAAATTGTATTCTTCTCAAAGCTTATTAAGAGGGAGGTCGTTCAACTTACCACCGGGAATGGACATAGTTCTAGCTAAGATTTAATTCGTTTCATTTTTATAAGCAATAAAAGCGATTATTTTTAAAAAATATTTTTTAAATTATCTATTTTTTGCAAAACAAACGAAGTCCGAGAATATTCCTCTTGACACTTTGCTATCCACATATGATTCTTGAGCAAATGTAGATGCAAGTTAATCTTGGTAATTTTTTTGAAAACGTACCGGCTACTTTCTTGGAATGCACACAACCCACCAGTAGAGTTACGAGAGTACTACTGTTATTTGGATCTCTTTTATTACCCATCACATCGGAAATTCACTGAATTTTATTTTGGTTGAACACCAACGTGTTAAAATCATTAAGTTTTATACAAAATTATAAAACTTAATTTGAAAAACTTATTGATGTTTATTTGATTTTTTAATAATTTCGACTGTTTAGGTAAATTATCGACATTTATTTAACTCGGTTGCAGACCTATTAAACTTACTAAATTTGAGTTGGTAATTTGTATAGGAGTTGTGACGTGATATTTTTTGTTTGGTATTAAAAGAGCAAATGACATAATACATGAGTTCTACTTATTTCAATACCCCATTGATACTTCCAACGTATTTTAGCACATATTCCTTTCTAACAAAAAAATATTTTTCTTCCTTTTCTTGTTTCATTGGTTATGGATTAGCAATAATTTGATTGCTATCGTTGCAACTAGGATCTTAGATAGAAATAACACGGGATACCATGCGACCTAAAGTAACTTGAATATAAATAAGAACGTGGGATTCAAACAACGATCTGGAATCAAGTCACGTGGGATTTCTCTAAAAAATTTAGTGTCCTTATATCAGCTAGGTGGTTATCTAGGTTAGTTTCGCACATTTAGACTTGTCCATACCTTTCGCAGCAATCTTACGGGCACGCTTGTCTCAAAGAGTGAATTGTTGATTTATGAACCTATCACATTATCGATGTTGATATATTCCTAACAAGATTTATCTATATATACTGGTTATAACTCAATGATAATGGGGAGTTTTTATAAATTCATAGCCAAAAAGTGGATAAAATAGCAACCTGATATTTTTTATACGAAAAACAAATGATATTCAAATCATAATTTTCTATGCAGAAATTTAAGAGTCAAAATATTACGCTAATATGCTGGAAAATATTGGGGGAGGGGTGAATTAGTAACATGGGCATCAAGCCTTTTTGTCCATTTATATATATAATACATTCGACAATTCCGTTGCAAAACTTTCCCTCGAGTATGAATAATACTTAACCAACATTGATTGAGTGAGAATTTTTATTTATTTTTCAATGATTTAGCAAAATAAAAAAGTTTATAAATTTTGGCTCCGGCTAAAAAGCAACTAACATTATCGTGGAAAATGGTGAGAAAGTCATTGAAATCAGCATGAAATTTGATTTTAGAGTTGAAATTTCGTGGCATGCAATCTTATTTGCACGTTTTTTCAGTCAGATACGCTCTCCTCGCCGCCGCACTCCGCCGCCTCCCTCCTCCACGCGCCGCAGCGGGCGGGCGTCCCTGGCGCCGCCCTCAGCACGAGGGAGCTCGTGCTCTCCTTCGCGGAGTGGTTCCGGTCCGGCAACAACTCCCTGTTCGACCGAATCTTCGAGATCCTGGGCTCGAGCCCCGACGATGGCCGCGGGCTGGCGGACTTGGCGCTCTCGCGACTGGGCCTCCGCCTGACGGAGCGCCTCGTGCTGGACGTCCTCGATTACGGGACGAGGAGGCGCGGCGGCGTGCTTCCTTGCCTCAAGTTCTTCGACTGGGCGGGCCGTCAGTGCGGGTTCTACAACAGGCGCGCGACCTTCCATGCGATTTTTAAGATCCTGTCCACCGCGAAGCTCATGTCGCTGATGATCGACTTCCTCGAGAGCTGTCAGGTGCAGAATTATTTCCACAGGATCAGGTTTCATGATACATTGGTGATGGGGTACGCGGTCGCTGGGAAGCCCGAGTTTGCACTCCAGCTGTTTGGTAAAATGCGCTTCCGGGGTTTTGGACTTTGGATACGTTCGCCTATCACGTGTTCCTGAATGCGTTGGTGGAGGAGTGCTGTTTCGACACTGTCAAGATGGTCGCGGAGCAGATTTCGCTGAGGGGGTTCGAGAGTGAGATCACGCACTTGATCATGATGAAGTGCTTTTGCAAGAGGAAGCAGATGGATGAGGCGGAGGAGTATATGTGCAGGTTGGCTAGCGAAGGGAAGCATTTGAGCGAGCACTTGTTGTGCACGTTTGTCGATGCTCTTTGCCGGAATGAGAAGTTTGATCGGGCACGTGCTTTGATGGAGGAGTTTGCGGAGGTAGGTGTTGTGCCAATGGACTGTGTTTATGGTGTGTGGTTGGGAGACCTTGTCCGAGCTGGGAAAATAGACAGAGCCTTGGAGTTTTTTCAGTCCAAGAAGTATTTGGAAGGATATATTCCTGATATGTATCGCTATAATATGTTGATATGCAAGCTTTTGAGGCAAAATCGTCTCGTGGAGGTGTTTGACATGCTGATGGAGATGAAGGAAGCTCACGTTCTACCTGATAAGGTCACCCTAAATGCTGCTCTATGCTTCTTTTGTAAAGCTGGAATGGTGCAAATTGCCCTCCAATTGTTTGATTTGAGGGCCAAATTCGGGCTCTCAATCAACAGGATGGCTTACAACTATTTGATCAATACATTGTGCGGCAATGGGAGCACGGGCGAAGCATATTGTGTCTTGAAGAACTCGATGGTGCAAGGTCATTTCCCTGGTAAAAAAAACCTTCGACGTCCTGGCAGATGCTTTGTGCAGTGAGGGAAAGCTTGATAAGATGACAGAGTTGGTGGGCATGGCGCTGGATCGGAACTTTATGCCAAGTTTTCCCGCATATGAAAAGTTCATATTGGCCCTGTGTAGGGCTAGGAGGGTAGAGGAAGCTTATTTAATACATGGGGAGATCAATAAGGTTGCTCCTTTCACCAGGAAAATGGCTAACTTGAACTTGATTCGTGGCTTTAACAGGTCAGGTAGGGGGGATATTGCAGCCAGGCTTCTTATTGAGATGCAAGATGCGTGTTGTGGGTAGGCCATTGTTCAGGGCGGTAATCTGCTGCTTTTTTTCTATGGAAAATCCAGAAAACCGATTCCTAAGATTCCTGGAAATGCAGCTGTCTTGCAGTGAACCAAGCATTCAGTTGTATAAGAATTTCATTGATGGAGCTGGGCGTGCCAAGAGACCCGAACTGGTTAGAGAAGTATATGAGATGATGAGGAGAAACAACATTCAACCCGATGTGCAGGCTGACTTTCTCATGTTACAGAGTTATCTAAAGAGCGAGAAAGTTTCGGACGCTCTCAATTTTTTCAGTGATATATGTCAAAGGAGAGAGGTTGGCACAAAACTTTACAATACCCTTGTTGGCGGTCTCTGCACGATTAGAAAGGCAGACTTTGCATGGGAGTACATGACCCAGATGAAGGAAAAAGGGTTGGTTCCAGGTGCTGAATGTTATGAGCTTCTCGTGCAGCTCCTGTGCTCACAAGGGCAGTATGATGCTGCATTTGATGCTATTGCTGACTTGAAGAAGGTTGGACGCCCCATCACGTCCTTTATCGGCAATGTGCTTTTGTTGCGTTCTTTGAAAGGCCCAAGGCTATACATGGCATGGGCACGTTCAAGCAAAGAGTATGATCAGATGTCTGAGATTTCAGAGCTTGGCAAACTCCTTAGAGCATTTACTGGTGGAATTATAACCGGTGAAGATGTCATGGACATAGAAGAATTGATCAAACATTGCTTCCGGCCCAATCTTCACACTTATAATATGTTGCTGAGAAAACTGAGCATGACTGATGTGGACGGTGCTATCGAGTTCTCCAAAAGGTTATGCAAAAAAGGGTTCGAACCTGACCTGCGGACTCATGACATTTTAGTGCATTCTCTTATCATACATGGAAGAGCAACCGAGGCTAAGAGATGGGTGAAGGAGATTAGTCGTACGTACCAGTCTCGCCGCGCTTTTAGATATTTATCAGGCCGGCAGTCATCGCTGGCTGCAAATTACTTCTAGTCATTCAGAATAGGACCTCAATTGTGGTGAGAAATGATATGCTTGGCATTTTGGTCTGACGGTTGTGTCAAAGGTCAAAATGACATCGACCAGTGTAGATTACAATTTTTTCGTGAGGTGTGCTCTAGTCGAAGAAGAGAATCAATTGTAAGTTTGCTCTTTACCATATTGAATAATCTAATAAGCAGTTGCTTTGATTCTTGGTGGTGCTGTGTGCATGGTCTACTGCATCATATGAGACTTCCATGTTCACGTCATTACTAACCACTAGCTAGTTACTTCTACACATCTTCCCTCCTTCACAGATAAATTCTTTCTTGCCTTTTGTGCTTCATTCTGATTTCTGAGCTAATGCATGACGCTGATGAGCCTGATATCAAAGTCAACACCAACATCTTGTTTGTAACATGGTACGTGCAAAGAAAGAAATAGTAAGCTTCTCAGGAAAAAGCAACAATAATAAGGGGGCTTGTTGCTATATTAGAATATAGACCCAATTATTGAAACTAAGGAAGATTACATTTGACTAATAGTATCTATCCATTGTTTGGACTAGCTATAAGATTTTGTGATAGGTCTCCTCCATACTCAGAAGGGTACTCACAGAAACAACTTTTGTTGGTCTAATCTCAGGCTAATTCTTGTTATTAAAATATAATTTTGTTTTCTTTCATTGCCTTCATTACACTAGCTATTTTACACAATAACTACTCGTACTCCTGATAAGATTGTCCGTGCATTGCACAGTCCAGCCTAGTGCTCTACATTAGTTGGATGGACATCTTGGAATTGATGAATTTCAGCTATTTTTTCCATAGGCTCTTTGCATCTTTATTGCATTGCTCTCTAGCATGTGACATCATTTTTTGCGAGCAGGGTTCCTCCACCACACTTGTCACCTTTGATCGATAATGAAGCAGAGGGTTATGTGCCAGACTATGTTGAGTCCATTAAGCGCTTGCAGGCTGCTGCCAGAAATGAGGTTCTTCTAATGCCAGGCACCGTAAAAGAAGACTTGGAAGATCCTCAGCGTCTCTTGGTTGAAGGGATCATCGACCGTGCTGAGGCAAATGAAGCTGATGAGAAGAAGCTGAAGGTTTATAATCTCTTGATGGCTGATAGTGATTTTCTAGTGTAGCATTTTTATTGTTTGTTTTGTCGAGTTTACGCCGTAGATTTTGTCACAAGTTGTCAAAACTCAGAAATTCTTGTCAATCCAGATGGCAACTCTTGAAAAACAGTATCATGATGAGTTAAAAATGGAACTAGAGGGAGCCCAGTATTCTTCATCTTTGATAAATAAAAACAGAGAGCGGTGCAGCGGGTGGAGAAGCTAGGGAGGAATCGGTTCCTGATCTGCAACAAATTGCCGACCATGGTGCAAATATGTCGGAGATCATGATGTCACGGAAAAAGAGGAGGCTTTTAGAAGTCATGGAGGTAGCTTATAATGTATACCATGTTTCCTTGTTAAATTTGTTGCTTATCTGCAGATTTTATCATGCAATGACAATTGGCCCTTGCTCTATCCAGATAGGGAAGAAATGTAAACAGGCTAGTGTCGATCTTCTTGAAGAATGGAAGAAGAAAAATGAAGCAGGACAGATGTCGAAGGCGAAATAATTCAGCCTGGAATTTTGAGCTTTATTTGGAGTATTCGATTTCTTTATATTGTGCTTTATTCTGTTGGAAGAATAGTGTATTGCCAATTAGAGGAATTGGCTGAAATTTTTGCAGAAATATAAATGATAGGAATGTGTAAATTGTATACTTCTCAAAACTTCAAGAGCGAGGTCGTTCAACTTGCCTGTGGGAATGGACTTTAGTTCTAGCTGAGAATATGTTTGTTCACCCTCTCGACACTTTGCTTTCCACAGATGATTCTGAGCAGATGTAGTTGTATTTCTTCCTGGTAATCTTTTTGAAAATTGACGCAGCGTTCCGCGAATAATTTAAGCAAAACCTTGCTTAGAGAGAAAAATCTCGAAATTCAATATTGATGATAATAATATTCTGTCTTCAAAACAAACCATAAACACCCTTTTATAGGGGATAAACCTAATTACAATAGGAAACCTAATCAAATAGGAAAGTTACCTAATCTGAATTGGAAATCTAATCAAATAGGAAAGTTACCTAATCTAAATTGGAAACCTAATCAAATAGGAAAGTTATCTAATCTAAATTGGAAAGCATAAAACATCAAAATTAGGAAACTGCCTATTTAAATTAACTCATGAAAAATATCCGATGTTGTCGACCGAGTCCACCGAGTCTAGTCACATCACTATTTCGCCCTCCGTTTGGACTTCTGCCTATCCAATTGGTCCAAAAATACACCACTAATAAATTCTGCATCATTCTCCTCCACTTGAAAAGAACTCGTCCTCGAGTTAAAATCAGGATCTGGATATAACGGCTCAGTGGACTCATGAAACGGTGACAAATCAGCAACATTAAAAGTGTTGGATATGCCCATGCTATGTGGAAGGTTTATAACATAAGTATTATCGTTGATCTTCTTGCTGACAGCGTAAGGTCCATACTTCTTTGGCTGTAATTTACTGTAAGATCCAGCTGGAAATCGCTCTTTACGAAGAAAAACCATGACTTGATCACCTACCGCAAACACCTGCTTCTGCCTGTGCTTATCTGCTGCAGCTTTATACTTCTGATTAGCTTCCTCTAGCTTCTGTTTGACTTCATGATGTACTTCCACAATCTGTTTAGCCATATGATCCGCTGCTACACTTTTATCCGTTTGCTTAGGCAATTGTATCAAATTTAGAGTATGCTGAGGCGCCTTTGTATAAACAACAGAAAAAGGCGACCTGCCAATAGAACTATGAACTGCATTATTATAAGCAAACTCTGCTTGTGATAAAGCAACATCCCATTGTTTCGGCTTATCTCCACAAATACTTCGAATCAAGTTTCCCAGAGTTCTATTAACCACCTCTGTTTGTCCATCAGTTTGCGGGTGAGCAGTACTACTGAAATTCAAAGATGAATCAAACAACTTCCACAAAGTCCGCCAAAAATGCCCCAGAAATTTACTATCCCTATCTGAGGTAATAGATTTGGGCACACCATGCAAACGAATCACTTCCTTAAAGAATAATCTGGCCACACTTACTGCATCAGAAGTCTTCTTACAAGGAATGAAGTGCGCCATCTTGGAAAATCTGTCAACCACAACAAAAACAGAATCCACGCCTCTTTGTGTTCGTGGTAAACCAAGCACAAAATCCATGGACAGATCTTCCCATATATTGTTAGGAACAGGTAATGGCATATATAAACCCGTATTATTAGATTTCCCCTTAGCAGTCTGGCAAACTTGACACTTTTGTACGTACCTACTGACATCTCTACGCAACTGGGGCCAGTAAAATCGCTCTCGGACTGCAGCAATAGTTTTATCACGACCCAGATGTGCAGCTAATCCACCATCATGTAAATCGCGAATTACCTTCTCTCGTAATGATGTCCGAGGAAGGCAAAGCTGATTGCCCCGCATCAGATAACCATCCTGCACATAAAATTCTTGTACAAGTTGACCAGCAGCACATGACTCCCAAATTTTTCCAAAGTCATCATCATCTGCATAACAGTCTTTCAACTGCTCAAACCCCAAGATGTCTTGGCTTAATGTAATCAACAAGCCAGCTCTCCTACTCAATGCATCTGCTACGACATTATGCACACCTGACTTGTGCTGTAACCTGAAAGGAAATTTTTGCAAAAATTGACACCATCGCGCATGCATATCCTTGTTAATCATCTTCTGACTATTCAGATACTTCAAAGCTTCATGATCAGAATAAAGGATGAATTCTTTCCCAATCAGATAATGCTCCTAAGTCTTTAAAGCCCTTACGACAGAATAAAATTCTTTATCATAAGTGCTCCACTTCTGCCTTGCGTCACTGAGCTTCTCACTAAAATAGCAAACTGGTCTGTGTTCTTGAGATAAAACAGCTCCTATACCTACTCCACTAGCATCACAGTCCACTTCAAACAGTTTATCAAAATTAGGTAAAGCAAGAACAGGTGCAGTACATAACTTCTCCTTCAAAATAGCAAAACTATTCTCAGCTTCCTCTCCCCATAGAAACTTGCCTTTCTTCATACATTCAGTAATTGGGGCTGCGATAGTACTAAAATTCTTAATAAATCGCCGATAAAAAGTAGCCAACCCATGAAAACTCCTAACGTCAGAAACTGTTTTAGGAGTCGGCCATTCTCTGATTGCTCTTATCTTCGCCTCATCTACCTCTATTCCTTCAGCAGTAATAATAAATCCCAAGAATAACAGTTTATTAATTAAAAAACTGCACTTCTTAAGATTAATATACAGCTTATTAATCTGTAAGGCTGTCAACACCTCCCTTAAGTGCAATAGATGATCCTCTTTGGTTTTACTATAAATTAGGATATCATCAAAATAAACTACAACAAATTTGCCAATAAAAGATTTCAGAACCTGATTCATAAGCCTCATGAAAGTGCTTGGAGCATTGAAAAGTCCGAAAGGCATCACCAACCATTCGTACAACCCCTCCTTTGTTTTAAAAGCTGTCTTCCACTCATCTCCAGGGCGAATCCGAATCTGATGGTACCCATTCTTCAAATCCAGCTTTGAGAACCACTTAGCACCGTGCAACCTATCCAACATGTCATCCAATCTCGGAATTGGAAACTTGTAACCCACGGTTATCTTATTAATGGCCCTGCTATCTACACACATTCGTCAACTCCCATCTTTCTTAGGAGTCAATAAGGCCGGAACAGCACATGGGCTCATGCTATTCTGAATGTGTCCTTTTTGCAACAACTCCTCCACTTTCTCTTTTAGAATCTCGCTCTCTTTTGGACTCATCCTATAGTGCGGTAAATTTGGCAGACTAGCACCAGGAATTAAGTCTATATGATGCTGAATATCACGCATAGGCGGCAACCCATCTGGAATCTCTTCAGGCATCAATTCGCTAAATTCCTTCAATAAAGGCTTGACCGTTTCAGGCTGCTCCTCCACTTGTAATACAGCCTTAGTCTCAATTGTTTGTTTCACGACCAACACGTGAATCTGTTGGGTCTCCTTAACCTCAGCTCCAAATTTCCTCGTATGGGTAAGGAAATTATTTTCAAAAGATTGTTTTCCTTTGTTCTTTAGTGGCAGCAACGTATACTTCACTCCATTCTTCACGAGGTTATACTGATTGCTTCTTCCCGAATGTTGAGCATCTACATCAAATTGCCACGGTCTCTCAAATAACACATGACATACATCCATGTCCACTACATCACAATATAGCTCATCATGATATTTTCCAATGGAGAATGGAATTTTGCATCGTTCAGTCACCTGAATGCTTTCTGCTCCAGATTTAATCCATCCTAACGTATAGGGATTAGGATGCTTCTCTACGGGTATTCTCAGCTTCTTCACTGCCTCCTTCCCAATGATATTCTCCATACTTCCACTATCAATAACCACAGCAAAGATCTTTCCCAAAATGGTGCACCTGGTTCGGAATAACTGATGGCGCTGCGAATCATCTTCCTGTTTTGGGGCTAACATCATCCGACGCACCACACAGTTTACTTGCTCTTCTTCTTCATCTTCAAAATCATCGTCCTCACTATCTGGCGCACATCAATATCCATCTTCCTCCTCTTCTCTCGCTGCTACGTTTACGGACTTTCTCTGAGGGCATTCATTAGAACGGTGCCCAGGTTGATTACACCCGTAACACTTTATCGCGGCTGATTTAGTATAAGGATTAGGGTTCACAATTTTCTGTGCTTGCGTTCCCTTTTCCCTCGGCTCATTCATAGGGCGCTTTTCTACCGTCTTATCTTCCTGATTTCGCCCTGCGTTAAAGCGATTATTGAAACTGTTCTTCTCTACTGAACTGCTCGAACTGCTACCTCGATAATTTTCGTATCCTCTTCTTCCCTTACCTTGCTGCATCAATTCTGCCTTCATCGCCATATTCTTGGCTTCAGTTAAATTTTGTAGAAACTGCACTCCAATTTTATCTCGAATGAAGGGTTTCAAGCCATCGAGATATCTGGCCACTTGCTGTCCCTCCGTCTCTGATAAATTATTCCGCTCTGCCAATCTCATAAATTCGACCGTATACTCGTGCACAGTTCGATTGCCCTGCTGGCAATGTTGATACTGTTGGAACATAATTTGTTCATAATCGGGTGGAAGGAATTCTTGCTTCAATAGTCTTCTCATTCTAGTCCAAGTTCGAACTCTCTCTTTCCCTTCTCGTTCTCTTTTATTCTGCAATCTCTCCCACCATGCAGACGCACCCCCCTTTAATCTACATGCTACTAATCGCACCCTTTTCTCACCAGGGGTCTCCACATAGTCGAAAAATCTATCTATATCAGCAAGCCAATCCAGAAAGTCTTCTATGCCCAGACTTCCACTAAAATAAGGAATATCGACTTTCAATTTAAAGTCGTTACCTTCACGATCGTCGTAACGTCGTCTCCCATCTCTTCAATCATATCCTCTTTGAAATCCTCCATGACGACGTTTGCTGCCATAATCAGCACGTTCCTCATCAAAAATTTCAGTTTCTTCTTCTTCCGAACTCTCTGAAAACAGAGGGTTATTCTGCCTGCGGACAAGAACAGGTCTATCAACAGGATCATCGCGAGCAAGATCTGCACCCGGCCTTCTGTCGTTCCGCCGATTCCGGTTCACATCAACGCCGAGACCTTCGAATCGTTCTATTAACTCGTCAAATCGTTCTTCGAAACGACGAAGACTTTGATCGAATCGTTGATCCAAGCGTTCCATTAAACGCTGCTCCAAACGTTGCAGCGTGTCGTCCCCAAGGGTTGGGGCTCTAGTCTCTTGAGCATCGTCACGAAGACCACCGCCAGTCGCCATAGGCTCTGATACCACCCGACGCAGCGTTCCGCGAATAATTTAAGCAAAACCTTGCTTAGAGAGAAAAATCTCGAAATTCAATATTGATGATAATAATATTCTGTCTTCAAAACAAACCATAAACACCATTTTATAGGGGTTAAACCTAATTACAATAGGAAACCTAATCAAATAGGAAAGTTACCTAATCTGAATTGGAAACCTAATCAAATAGGAAAGTTACCTAATCTAAATTGGAAACCTAATCAAATAGGAAAGTTACCTAATCTAAATTGGAAAGCATAAAACATCAAAATTAGGAAACTGCCTTTTTAAATTAACTCATGAAAAATATTCGATGTTGTCGACCGAGTCCACCGGGTCTAGTCATATCACTATTTCGCCCTCCGTTTGGACTTCTGCCTATCCAATTGGTCCAAAAATGCACCACTAATAAATTCCGCATCAAAAACGTACTGGCCACTTTCTTGGTACGGCACGCATGAGTACCCCACCCACACTGTTATATAAGTACTGCTGCTGTTTTGAATCTTTTATATTACCTATCATTTCAGGAATTCACCAACGTTTATATGGGTTGAATACCGATATGTTAAATCATTAAGTTTTACGCGAAATTATCAAACTTAATTTGAAAGACTTACTGATGTTTATCTGATTTTTTTTAAGATTTTCGATTGTTCCAGTAATTTATTGAAAGTTTGTTTTAGTTGATTACGAACGTGTTAAACTTACCAAGTAAGAGTTGGTAATTTGTGTAATTGTTAGTGGCTTCATCAGGTTGCTAAGTTTGCACAATTAAATGTTGGTGGACTGTAGCAACCAATAGTAATTTCAGAACAATAAGATGAACATTTGTAATTTTGAGTTAAACGGGGTACGGTTGAGCTTCAATAATAAGTGTTATTATATAGTTTGAACGATTGTTACTTCTGAGTCAATCAAATACATGGTGGTAAGAGATTCAAATATAGGATTAGTAACTTGAAAATCTCGACAAGCTCCAGAAATAAAAAAAGGGAACTTATTGAAATAAAAAAGATAGGGATAACTAATTAAATAAGAGTTCGTATGATTAAATTTAACTGGTAAATCAATGGGAGATAAATTGGTATATCACTCAAACTCAAGTTGGTAATTATGTATACGAATCAATAACTTTCACATGTAGGGTAAACTCAAAAATAAATATCAATAAACCCTTATGACAGTTGACAATATCAAAATAATTAAATAAAAATTATAAAGTAACTAAAATAATATTTTTTAGATCCTAAATAGTTTGGTAGCTTATTGGAGATTATAAATTATTAGAATAATTGGTAATTATAGAAGTACAAACAAATATCGTTATTATTAAAAAAAAAACTGATTTCCTAACGCCAAACAAGTTACCGTTTAGAATTTTGTTATCAACGCCCTGCGAAAATTGGCAACGTTTTTCTGAAGATTTACGAAAAGATCCGCGGTCTCTTTCCCGCGCCATTACCTTCTCCTTCATCTTCTAAACCCTGAAGTCCTTGCTCGATCGCTGCTCGATTTCTTCGTTCTCTTTAGAGTCGAATCCGCATGGATGTTAGCTTCAGGGAGAGCTCTAGTTCACTTACTCACGAGCACAAATGGATGTAAGGCAAGCGAAAACAGAGAACATGGTAACACTACGACCTGCAATCTCATAGCTGTTTGCGTGATCACTCGCTAACTCTGATTGTAAACACACTCGGGCCTGCGTAGAAGCAGACCATGTTTGCGTGGACACGCACGGCTATACACACTAATACAAAAACCCCCAATCGGAGCTCCCACAATCTCGGAGCTGTATGCGTGATCACTCACTAATCCTGATTGTAAACACACTCGGGCTGCGATGACGCAGACCATGTTTATGCTACAGGTATGACCTTAGAGACAGAAATGTACAATGCCCATTTGCTCACGCAGAGCATTCTTTCTTCTGGTTCTTTTCCACCGCTGGGACTCATTATACTCACTTTGGTGATTGAGTCTTCGAATGAGAAGATTTGCCGGTTATAGCTTTCTTCACTTTCGATATCGAGTGCTTGACCTTCGAGCCAACCCCTGATAGTATGCCATGGGATTTCTTATGCGTCGCCTTGACATTGATGTCTTTGGAAGCTTCCACCATGACAAGAGCATCATGTCCCAGTTCCGTCCTTTCATGCTCGTCTTCTTCATGCTCATCTCTTTCTTCATCTCTTTTCACTTCTTCAGGTGGCACAGTGTCCGATTCGTCTGTTGGTCTTGTCTCTTTAGACGAAGGCTCGGTGGTTGGCAAATTGCCTTCTGGGATCTTGTTTAAGAGGTCAGACAATGAGGCGACAGACGTGTCTTTCGACATAACCTCCTCACTTGTCTTTTCATCAGAACTGCACATAGTCTTATGCGGCGCCTTGACATCGATGTCTTTGGAAGCTTCCACCATGACAAGAGCATCATGTCCCAGTTCCGTCCTTTCATGCTCGTCTCCTTCATGCTCATCTCTTTCTTCATCTCTTTTCACTTCTTCAGGTGGCACAGTGTTCGATTCGTCTGTTGGTCTCGTCTCTTTAGACGAAGGCTCGGTGGTTGGCAAATTGCCTTCTGGGATCTTGTTTAAGAGGTCAGACAATGAGACGACAGATGTGTCTTTCGACATATCCTCCTCACTTGTCTTTTCATCAGAACTGCACATTGTCTTATGCGGCGCCTTGACATCAATGTCTTTGGAAGCTTCCACCATGACAAGAGCATCGTGTCCCAGTTCTGTCCTTTCATGCTCGTCTCCTTCATGCTCATCTCTTTCTTCATCTCTTTTCACTTCTTCAGGTGGCACAGTGTCCGATTCGTCCGTTGGTCTTGTCTCTTTAGACGAAGGCTCGGTGGTTGGCAAATTGCCTTCTGGGATCTTGTTTAAGAGGTCAGACAATGAGACGACAGACGTGTCTTTCGACATATCCTCCTCACTTTTCTTTTCATCAGAACTGCACATTCTCTCTCCTCCATATTCAATTCCTTTCAGTTCTAGATCAGCTTTCGAAGGATCCCCAAGTTCCATATTGCTTGCTTTGGAGTTTTGAATGGTTTCAACAATTCTTCCCTTCACTGTAGGTGATCTGTCTTCATTGCCTTCTGTTAGTATAGCATCTGGAGCCGTACTCAGACAAGCTTCCCCTGAAACTGGCATTTCAGGCATGGCAATTGAGGCATAATCTTTCTGTTCTAGAACAGGATTGGTTTCCTTTGCTTCTTCAAGACCCAAGTCATCTCCTTTTCGAGTCTTCTCCACACTTGATTCCTAGACATGAGATGTAACAGAATGTGAATTACCCTTTTATATTTTCCACACTTCATAGATTTAACTTTCTTATTACTGTGTTTTCTTCAGATTTGATGGTCATGTCATTTTCTTTCCTATGAAGGAGTAAATTCTATTTCTAAGGAATTGGCAGGCAAAGAAACAAGGTGATCTCAGGAGCAAGGTCTCATGCCTTGTTGGTTGGTACAGCGTATTATGTTATCCAATGGGAGTGAGTCGAGGTTTCATTGGTTCTTACTTTGTTACATATTGTCATGGCGTCTGTCGTGCTGCTTCCAGAGTTTGTTTTACTGTTCTGGTCCTCTGATTCAGTTGCTCCTTCTGACGTGATGTTTCCCTCAGCTTCATCGATAGAGTTTTTATCTGCTATCTCCATTTCAACATGCACCTTGTCAACTTCTTCCGGAGCAATATCTTCGTAAACTGCACTGTGTTTGCTTTTGTCCTGCAAAGGAAAAACATTATACAGATTAAGGCTGAAGCTTGATACACACAGAATTTTGCACAGGACAGAAATACAGTCTGGTTCAGTTGCTGACCTCCTGGTATTGAAGTTCATTAGCCTTGCCGTGGAATGTGTCATGTATCTCCCCTTCAATAATTTTTTCATGATGCAGTTCATCTTCTTCACTACTCCCTTTAGTTATTTCTTGATTAATTGGGCGGCTGTCAATATCTTCAAGCTGTTCGACAATCTGATATATTTTCATCCTTAGTTAATAATTAGCATAATAACGTATAACTTGACATATAACTAATCAACATATGCATAATGGTATTTGTTGGTTCCACTGTCTATCATACCTGCCCTTCGGCGTTTTCACCCTGCGAGGTTTCATTTGCTTTTGATGTTTCCTCTCCTTTCTCTTCAGCTCTTAAATCCGGTGCCAATGCGTGGACTTGGTTTTCCTCAACTCCAGTATCCTCTGGTTCATTAAAGTCTTCCTGATTGTTAACCTGTGATGCAGATTTGACCAAGTCGTCACTATCTCCTTGCTCATGACTCTCAGCTGCACTCGTTAGACCTGCAACTATCTCACTCTCTGATGGAAAATCAGTGCAATGAGTCTCATTTTGAGTCTCAGGTTCCAAACCTCCCTCCTGTGTACTGCAACATTCATTGTACTTTTCAGCTAGGTCGTCCTGTATGGTTTCACTGCCTCTAGAATGGATTTTTGGAGGTTCGAACTCTCTATTTTCCTTCTGCCAGACTCCTTCCTTTGCCTCTGCTGCTGAGGATAATAGTACAGTTTCAGTTTCTTGCACATTCTGTGTGTCTCGTTTCCCTTCTATTGCCCCAGTGGTAGATATAAATTCATCCCTATGTTCCTCTTGAGGCAATGCAGAGACTGGGGTCTGAATTTGCACCTCCAGTTCTTTTGCTGATGTATTCTGGTCAGATGTTGCATCTGCTTCATGAACTAATTCTGGGCAACGAGATCTGCTTTCGCTCACATCCAGCTCTTCTGCAGTTGTTTCCTGCATTGCATCAACAATGTCCGTACCTGGAGCTTTGGAATCTAGCACTGCTTCAGAAGCTATCGTTCTTCTCCCCAATCCATCTGCCTTCGGATTTTCAGCAGTCACATTCTCTCTCTCCACATTCTCATCGTCTGTAGTTAAATGCTTCTCTTCAAGCTGTGCCTCAAATTTTTCTTGCAGCAGACTAGTCTCAATCTCTACTTCTTTGGGCAATTCCTCGTCAAAACCAGTACCAGAGTCATCTACAGGATTTTCTTCTTTAGGAGCCATGCAGGAGCTGGGAGTTGATGTTAATGAGGTCTTTGGTGTAGTGTCAACCTTATCATAGCAAGTATCCAGATCCTTTGTTAATATCTCGCTATCTTTGGTTGCATGCTCAGTTGGTGCAACAGAGCCACGATTTTCTTCTTCCTGTGTCTTTTCCTGATGCAATAATTCCTGGATTTGTGCATCGCATTTACTGTCCAATAATTCCTCAACGTCCAAATTTCCTTCTTTGGTCTTTTCAGTTGAATATGATGCTTCTATATGTTCCTTTGATACTGCATTGGAGTCTACCTCCTGTGTACAGACAATTCCTTGCGTCATAACATTGGGGGGGGTGTTTGTGGGGGTGGGGAGAAGAGGTTGGTTTATAGCAGGAGTATGATTTTTTTTTTCTTGTCAAATAACATATCTAAAGATATTATCAATTATGCCAAATCTGACCTCGCAGATTGCATGGTTCGCAGGTGACAAGGCAACTGTTTCATTTGGGCTATAGTTCTCCTCGACCTGATGGTCTTTCATCGAGTTTTTGCATTCATCTGCATCTCTTGGACCAATGAACACCTGTTTGACAGACAAGAGAACAAAATGGAGACGCAGCTATAAGAAAATATGGACTATTGGATATGGGGAAATGCATCCTGAAGTTTCTGTCAGGTTTCCTTTTGTACCTCTTCATGAAGAATTTCGTCCTTCAGAGTATCAGCTGCTTCACTTGCAATGTCACAATGTTTTTCAGGCTCCAAATCATCAGCTGCTGCCTTTGAATCTGTAATTTTTACGTCCTCATAAGCTGCGGAAATTTCATGTGCTTGAATTTCTGATACTTCTTCCCTAGTTTCTGTAACTTCTGTTGTGTTACCCATGTTTCCTTGGTCAGCTGATGCAGAACTCGCAGATCTTCTCTCGCTTTCTTCTTCCGGAAGCTCTAGTTTCAGATTTTCAACTTGATCGCTTCCTTCCTTGTCCTCTTCAAATGATGTGTCCTTGGTGACTTGATTGGCTTGGATCTCGAATTCTCTATCTGCATGCTTCATTGAGTCTGCCTTTTTGCACACTTCTGTCACATCTGTCAATATTATGCTCTCATTAATCTGCACCATCTCTCCATCTAAGCTCTTTTCTCCCAAATTGTCATCCGTGGTTGCTGCTTCACCCCCTTTCTCCGTCAGAAACAACGAGGAGTCATTTTCACCTGTCACATTGGTTCCGGACTCACTTACATGTGGATTCTGAATGGTTGCATTCTCTTTCTCTGTATCAGATAGTCGACAAACAGAGGTAGAAGAGGTCTCTTCAAGATTTTCCTTGTCAATTTTTTTGCTGCTGAGAGTTAGACCAGGCTCTGTTGCTTCTGGTGATGATCCCTCTACCTCAGCAGGGGATGCCTCCACAAGCTTGTCATCTTGCTGGACTGCCAGCGTCCCACTCTCTGTTCTCAGAGAGGTCATTGCTGAAGAATCAGTCTTGTCATAACAGCTGCCTGCTTCCTCTTTGATCTCTTTTGTGCCATCAAAATCCCGTGAGGCATCTTTGGTTTGTGCAATGTAGATACCACCTCCATTCAGAATATTATCTTTTTCCAATGCTACTGTAGCATATGATTCACTTTTGCTTGCTAGATTCTTCTCAATCTCTGGCTTCTCTGCATTTGTTTGCTCATCGCAGTGTGTTATTTCTCCTGCAGATACCGAGCCTGTGTGCATGTCCTGTATAACAGATCTTTTTATCCATATAGTTCCAGCAGAAGAAGAGTAGCAGATGAGTTTAAAGAAAAGAAAAAGGTTCATTTATGCTAAATCATACCTGATTGATTATGCTGTTTCCAGGCGTTGTTCCATGAGTTTCCTTTGACTTGACATCTTTCATAGTCTCTTGCTTGTTTATCTCTTCACTCCCATCAGTCTTTGCTCGTTCATTTTGCATCTATTCGCACAATATCAAACATTTCCAGAATGAGCTGTGAAAACGTGATTCAAATATGAACAAGAAATTCATTATCATTCTTTTCTTTCAATGTATTTCGGTACCTCTTGTTCGACATTATCTGCTATAATTGCATCCTCACTCTGTTCTGCAGGTTCTGAAATTGCTGCTGCTTCCAAATTCGCATCCTGAATTTCACCACCCTCTGATTCTTCGAAGGTCTCCACTGTCTGAACTTCTGACTTGTCTACTTGTGCTGTTTTGCTTGTCTTGAACATTACATCAGATGCTTTCTCATATGGTCCGCTGAGCTCTTTGTTTTTAATCCTACTCAGTGGAGAATCGGAAAATTCTGTCTCCTTTTCTTTTTCTTCGGGGGCTGTGTTTAGAGCTTCACCATGAGTGTTCTGTTCTTTTTCATCTTCATTAGTATCCTGTTTACTTTCATTTGCTGAAATCTCTAATTCAGTTACTCCGGGATTTCTTGGCTCTCCCCTCTGCAAGCATTCTGTATCTGTCTTCTCTGCAAAGGAAGACAGTTCTAGATTCTCCTTTAGTTCCATCTCTCCTGCCACTTTTTCATTTCCTTCTATATTTTCAACCTTCTCTATGTTCTCCTCCCCTCCTCTTGGAAGCGATGCAAACATAGGTGTCTGAACCAGCAACTCCTGTTTCTTTGCCGAGAGATTCTGGTCAGCAGTTGTTTCGTCTCTAAAAAATGTCTTTCCTTGATCAGTTTTGGATACAGTTACTTGGTGGGCAGCTCCTTCTGATTCTGCTTCATTTTCAACCAAGCCAAGCTTTTCATCTGTTGATGTTTTCTCTGCTCCATCAATTGTTTCGTCATGTGCAGAATTGCTATCATGAGATAGTTCAGAAACCATTCCGATTCTCTCAAAATCATCTGCATTTGAATTTTGAACTGTCACGCTATCTGGTGGCACTGTGGATGTCCCGACGGCAGTCTCTTCTTCCTGAGGCTCCTGCAGGGCAATCTCTGTTTCCACTGCAGTTATAGTTGTGGCATTAAACTGATCAGGGGTATCTACTTCCTCTATGATGTTCTTTCCAACGTCTTTGACAGTCTCCTCTTCCTGAGGTTCCCGCAGGGCAATCTCTGTTTCCGCTGCAGCTATAGTCGTGGCATTAAACTCATCAGGGGTATCTACTTCCTCTATGATGTTCTGTCCAACGTCTTTGACAGTCTCCTCTTCCTGAGGCTCCCGCAGGGCAATCTCTGTTTCCGCTGCAGCTATAGTCGTGGCATTAAACTCATCAGGGGTATCTACTTCCTCTATGATGTTCTTTCCAACGTCTTTGACAGTCCCCTCTTCCTGAGGCTCCCGCAGGGCAATCTCTGTTTCCGCTGCAGCTATAGTCGTGGCATTAAACTCATCAGGGGTATCTACTTCCTCTATGATGTTCTTTCCAACGTCTTTGACAGTCTCCTCTTCCTGAGGCTCCCGCAGGGCAATCTCTGTTTCCGCTGCAGCTATAGTCGTGGCATTAAACTCATCAGGGGTATCTACTTCCTCTATGATGTTCTTTCCAACGTCTTTGACAGTCTCCTCTTCCTGAGGCTCCCGCAGGGCAATCTCTGTTTCCGCTGCAGCTATAGTCGTGGCATTAAACTCATCAAGGGTATCTACTTCCTCTATGATGTTCTTTCCAACGTCTTTGACAGTCTCCTCTTCCTGAGGCTCCCGCAGGGCAATCTCTGTTTCCGCTGCAGCTATAGTCGTGGCATTAAACTCATCAGGGGTATCTACTTCCTCTATGATGTTCTTTCCAACGTCTTTGACAGTCTCCTCTTCCTGAGGCTCCCGCAGGGCAATCTCTGTTTCCGCTGCATCTATAGTTCTGGCATTAAACTCATCAGGGGTATCTACTTCCTCTATGATGTTCTTTCCGACGTCTTTGGTTGCATCCACAGTTTTCCAAACGGGGACGCTGTCTTCTAGCTTGTCATCCGTCTTGCTTTTGCTGGTTGGAATCTCCTCATTATCTGCATTTTCTGTTTCTGCCTCTTCAACTTGATCTGTTGCTTCTGTATCTTCAGCTGCTGGGCCAAAATCTTTCTTCTGTTCAACAGAAAAAGCTATATTGTCGTGTTTATCGATAAAATGACGAAAGTGACGTGTAAGCATTCTAAAGAAAAGCTCTTGTTTTTGCTCATACTAACCTCATTAATTTTGCCGCTCCCAAGTAATGATGCATTGTCAGCTTCCCTGGTCTCGTTTTCTTCCCCTCCTGCCTTTGTATAAATGTCAAGCACCTGGACAACATTTTAATGTTATTCAATGGGAAGTTCATGGACCAACTAAATGTTCATCAAACTTTTTTTCATACCCCTTCACTAGTAATTGCATTCTGAGACATATTATTTGCTTCAATTGCATCTTCACGCTTCTCTTCAGGCTTGACATCATCCATGACTTCCTCAACTTGCTTACCCTTCATTTCAGCATCCACTGATCCCATGGAACTTTCATTTGCTTGAACATCTAAAACAATTTCACGTGTATTTTCACTTGTGTTTAACACAACGCCAGATTCTTCTTCTGGGGGAAATTTGATTTCTGTGGTTTCTGGCACTGCAATGAAAGTTGTGGCATTAAACTCATCAGTGGTAACTGCTTCAGTAATGATCTCCTTCTCAACGTCTTTGGTTGCATCTTCAGTTTTTGAAACAGAGACGCTGTCTTTTAGCCTGTCATGAATCTGGCTTTCACTGGTTTGAGTTTCCTCATTATCTGCATGTCCTGCTTTTGCCAGTTCAATTTGATCTGTTGCTTCAGTAACTTCAGCTAGTGCTTTGCCGAAGTCTTTCTTCTGTATAACAAATAAAGCTATATTATCATGTTCATGGCAAAAAGATAATCGCAGCCTGTAAGCATTCTCAAGGAAAGACATAATTTTTTGTGCACACTGACCTCACTGATGTTGCAGCTCTCAAGCAGTGGTGCCTTCATATGTGCGTCAGTCATCTGTATGACAAGTGGTGAAAATGATTAACAAAGCATTCAATAATTGATGGATAATTTAATGGAAAATCCAATGAAGATCAACTAAATTTTTGTCGACTTTTCTTCATACCCCTTCATCAGTTATCACATTCTGCGACAAATCAATTTCTTCAATTCCATCCTCACACTTCTCTGCAGGCTCAACATCCGCAATGACTGCCTCAACTTTCATAGAATTCATTTCAGCATCCTCTGATTCTATGGAACTTTCATTTGTTTGGACGTTGGACATTATTTCATGCATATGCTCACCTTTTCTGCACATAACGCCCGATGCTTCCTCCCTCAGAATGCTATTATCGGCAGCTGTTTCCACAGCGGCTATGGTAGTGGCATTAAGCTCATTAAGGGTATCTGTTTTCTTTATGATGTTGTTGAAGTGTTTGGTTGGATCTTCAGTTTTCGAAACAGAAATACTCTCTTTTAGCTTGTCACAAATTTGCTCTTTATCTGCATTTCCTGCTTGTGCTTGTTCATCTTGATCTATTTCTTCAGTATCTTCAGCTAGTATGGGGCCAAAGTAGTCTTTCTTCTGTTGAATAGAAAAAAGCTAATAACCATGTTTGTGGATAGTAAAGTAATATCCATATGTAAGCATTCTCAAGGAAAGCTATAATTTATGTGCTCATACTAACCTCGCTGATTTTGATATCACCTTCTCCATTCTCACGTTCTTCCACTTTTTGAGTTTCTTCTAACTTTTTATTTTCATCAGGCACCTGTAAAACACATTTCGATGTTTGACTAACAGCACATTGGATAAATCATAAGAGGTGAAGAGTCTATGGGAAAATCATACCCCTTCATTGGTTATTCCATTCAGCGACATATCATTTTCTCCAGTTGCATCTTCACACTTCTCTTCGGGCTTGACATCAGCAGCAACTGCCTCAACTTTCATACCTTTCGTTTCGTCATGCTCCAATTCTATGGAACTTCTATTTTCCTGAACATCTGACATGACTTCATGCACATATTCACTTAACACACCACTAGATGCTTCCTTGGCTGGAATGCCAATTTCTGCAGTTTCGACTGCAGCTGCAGTCAGGGCATTGAAATCATAAAGCGTTGCTGTTTCCTTTACAACCTCCTTCTTGAAGTCATTGGTAGCATCTGCAGTTTTTAAAGTAGAGATACTTTCGTCATCAGTCTCTATTTTGCTGATTTGAATCTCCTCATTATCTGCATTTCCTGCTTGTGCTTGTTCAACTTGATCTATTGCTTGAGTATCTTCTCGTACTGGGACAAAGTCCTTCATCTGTTGAACACATAAATCTACATCTCATTTTTGTGGATAGGGAGATAATAGCAACATGTGACAGCATTCTCCAGCAAAGCTATTGTGTGTGCTCATCTACTAACCTCACCAATTTTGCAGCTCTCAAGTAATAATGCCTTATCTCCTTCCCCTGTCTCGAGTTCTTCCTCATTTTGAGTCTCTTCCATCTTTAATTGTCCGTGAAGCACCTGTCCAACACATTTCATGAATGGCTAACAGACATTTGGTAATAGATTAAAAATGTGAAACTCATGGATCAACTCATCAAATTTCTGCATACCGCTTCATCGGTGATCACATTCTGCGATATATCATTTGCTTCAATTGCATCCTCACACTTCTGTTCAGGCTCGACATCAGCAATGGTTGCCTCAACTTTCATGCCTTTCAAATCAACATCCTCTAATTTTGTGAAACTTTCATTTGGCTGAACATCTGGCACGACTTCATGCACATTTTCACTTTTGCTTGATACAATGCCAGATGCTTCCTCTGTGATAACACTAACTTCAGCAGTTGTATCATCGACCTCTGGAGAATCAGGATTTGTGGTCTTGCATTCTTTTTCCTGAGTCTCAACTCTCAGAACTTCTCCATGAGTGCAGCCATCTTTCTGTCCATTTGGAGTGTCTTTGTCACCCTCAGAATCGCCATTGTCTATTTTGGAGACTCCATCATTATCAGGCTCTTTCATATCAAAGCATGCTTCCTCTGTCTGCACTGTACCTGAAGATAATTGTAGACTCTCATTTAATTGCGTTTCAACCTCCTCTTCATTGTCATCTTTAATCTTCTCATCTGCAGTTTTAGGTTTATTTTCTTTCTCTTCCATAGGAGACATTGAAGTTGATGTCAGGAGCTCAAGTGTTGATTCTCGAGGGATAGTCTGATCAGGTGCGCTTCCATCTTTGGCTGCTTCTCCATTTTGGGTGGCGGATGTAGCTAGCCTTTCAGAAATTTCTTCATGCTTTTCTGTTTCTTCTGCATCTGTGTTTTCAATAGATGAGCAGTTCTCCATTTCAGTACTTTCTTTAGCATCTGAAGCTCTTGTTTCATCCATTTTGTCTGAAGGTAGCTCAATTTCTTCTTCTGTTATAGTTGGATTTTCAACAACAGTAATCTCTCGTTCTGCGCTCTTAGAATCACTTTCTGAAGATTTAGGCAGCAAGTTGGTGGAGGTTTGATAACACACTGTGCCATCAGCCTCTTCACATTGTTTACTGTGGTCAGTTTCTGTTCTTTCTGGAGACCCCATGTCCGAGCAAATACCAGATGCCTCGTTGGGTCTGTCATCTAGCTGTTCTTTTTGTGGTCTCACCTCTTCCTGTTCAATTTCTGCAGCAGCAACATCCATAATGTTACCACTGTCCGGTTCCTTGATTGTATCCTCCTCAGTGGTTTCCATTGGTGTGATGACTAGACCAACTGGCTCTACCTCTTCTTCCACTTCTCCTGCAATACATGTCTCCCTTGCCAATCTTGAATGTTCTTCAATCTCTATGTTCATTTTCTCCGTCTGTTCAGTCAACTCCATTGTTTTGAGATTTTGAGTGGATATTGTGTCAGTAGCTCCCATCTGTTAAATTATGGTAGCTTAAGTCACTTTTTGACAATAAAGTACTCACTAGTAGAATCTCAGTGCCACGTGGATTACAGCTTCATCTGGAGTTTAATAAATTCATCTATGCTAGTTACTTCCTCTATAAGCCATTCTTTTACCTTTCATTAGCATTTTCAGTGAGACTATTCAGTTTTGACAAGATGTAGACAAAAAGAAATGGAAATAGAATTGAAAATTCAATTGAGTAATTTTTTTGACCTCTTATTCTTGCAAACTATTATCGTTACCTGACTAATTTTGTTAACACAATGTTGTGAATTTATGACATCTTGTATCCCTATGTAGAACAAGTCTCTACTATTGAGTTCATGTTCTCCCTGTTTTTCCTTAAATTACTCCTATTCTTGATCTGCCACTTGGACATAAGACTGTGATGTAAATGTCACTGGGATGTGTGAAATCATGCTTCTCAACTTTTAGATTGCTTTCTTAGTAGTTTCTACAAGTTTTTTTTTTCATTCCTTTTTTTATTGAGTGTTGTATCTATCCCCATAATTGGTTAAATTGTGCTCTAATTCTTAGTAGCAGAGAACAAAAATTCACCGCTACTGATTTATGTCGGTATCTTCACATTTGTCATCTGCATATCAGCACTCATGTAGCGGTGTGAAATAAATTTTTGGCTTTACAATTTAGCTGTCTTATGAAGTGTGGTTTCATCTATCTTGAGCATCTTATTATTGACTAATTTCAGAGATGAAAATGTGTTAAATTACTGCTGCAGAACCTTTAAACAGAATCAAATCATCAACTTCCAAGTTGCAATCGAAGCTGCATGTTCCATCTTGTGTACGATGACAGTAAAGAAAATGACACTCTTACCTCTTCTCCAATGGGAGCACTGACTTCAGAGTGGAATGCTGCTTTATTTGGCACATAATCTTCCTTTAAGTTGTCTTCGGCATTCTCTGTGGAAATATTTTCTTCTGGGATTCTGTTCTTAATATCTGTCTCAGGTTCAAATGATTCCTGATGCTTCAAGGCTTCATCATGCGTCTCACCTTCCATTTCCTTCATTTCTAAATGTGTATCTACAGATCTCACATCTGATAAAGCATTATGTTGGTCCACTTGAACCTGCTTTTCTGTTTCTCCTGTTCCATTGGTGGCTGAGATATATGTGCCTTCTGCAATATTGAGATCAACAAAGTGCACCTCAGGGGGAACATGTAGATCTTCACTCACTTCCTTTTGAGCACTCCCCTTTGCAGTTTCAACCTCCTCAGATTCATAGACTGTCTTTGTAGATTCACTTTCTTGTGGCATCAAGACACCTTCGGTTGAATGAGTGCCATAAGGTTGTTCTTCGTTCTTGTCTGGGCCTTCATATTCTGCAGAAGCCTCACATTCTTCCTCACAAGATTCAGTTTTCAGGATTGAACAGAGGCTTCCTTGTAAAGTGTCCACAGCTGGGTTTTCAGTAGTAACTAACCCTTTGGATTCTTTATGTTCTGCATCCAATTTTTCAGACTCTGTCGATTCTTTCATTGCATCAGCTGATGCTGGAATCTCCTCCTTTTCCTGACCTGAGTCAGTCGAGTCATCTTCCTTCACATTGCCGTCTGTATTTTCCAACCTTCTTTCCTGCTTTGCCAATGTTGGAAGTCCATCTACTCCAGAAGCAATATCTGTACTTCCTGCATTATTTTTCGCTTCTGATTCATTATCATTAGCAGGAATGCCATCTTCTATTGCAGAAACTTGTGCAGCTTGGGAACCCTTAGCAAAACGCAATTCTAAACTCTCAGCTGCTCCATCAACCTCAGAATTGGTTTCAGGGGGTGCACAAGGGGAGTCCGCTTGGTAATATTCATCCTGCTCCTTTGGCGGCATTTCTTTCTCTGAGCATTCATCAATGCTGGTAGATTGGATCTTGTTACATGTCTCTGTATTGTCCTTTTCGGTGTTGGCAGTATTCTCAATTGAGCGTGCTGCTTCCACCTGTTCTGTGAAGTCCGTCGTGTCTTTACCCTGTTAAGTATAATTCGTCAGCTAGCCTTATGGAAATCAAATGACGGGGAATGGTTTCAAAGACATTTAATGTGATCTCACCTCTTCTTTTAAGGAGATTGAATCACTCATAAACTCTGACTTCTGGTTTTCAATCTTTTGTTCATCCACTGGAGGAGAAAGCTTGGATTTTGCATCTTCCTCTCGCTCACAATCATCTGTTTTCTCGCATGAAGTGAATGTAAGTAATTTCATATGTACCTGGACAAGATTAATCAATATTATCTTGTCAACTGATGGAAAACTTATTTGAGAAAAAATACAAATTTTAGTTTGATTGTCTGTACTGGAATATAAAAGCTTTAGTGTTTCTTTTGTTGATAAGATTGTTCTTCACAATTTGAGTTGTCACATAAATTGATACCAGGCCTTGTGGTAGTTTAAGCATTTATTACTCGGATGTAGATAAAATAAATCCGAGGAGAATTGCTTAAGATGGCATTTTGTTATGGGAATAGTTACTGTGTTGTGTAGGTAGGTTAGCATGAAAATGCACCTAGTGCTTGAACAAGCAAGAGATGATAGAAGGAATTTGTCCATAATTCCTTCAACCACATAGTAGAACTTAGGGCTATTAGCTTCCATTATGTGTATTAATTATTCTCTGCAGAAAGTCAGAAGAACCTTGAAACTTTTTTAGGAGACTGAAGTTGATTGACCCTGTGGAAGATGGAAATCTTGTAACATTCAATAAGGATGTGAAGAATCAAGTTTTGATGTAGCCAACCTCCTCATTATTTTCTTCATCTCGATCTTCTTTTAAGGGTCTGCCCTCGCTAATATCCTCTGCAAGTACCTCAAAGTCTCTTGCTACATTTGTTTCCTCGGTGAAATTATTGGTGTGGTTGATAGCTTCTTCAGTTGATGGATTGATCGGGCTTCCCTGTTGCAGTTAACGGTCTATGATAGGTCAAAGGTAATATAGAAAAAGCTCACATATTGAGATTGCAGGGACATAAGGGAGTGTTCATGTCTTCTTTCAATTTAAGGGGGTTCAAGTCATTATTAGGCATAATGGAGGCAGTTCAAGAATCAGGTGCTTGTGGTCGTACCATCACATTGTCCTCTCTATGGGCTATTACTTCGGTGGTCCTCTCTTGAATAGGATCCTCTTTGATCAAGTCTGGTCCTGTAGATTCTCCAGTCTCCCTGTTGCCTTTAAGCAGAATTAGATCTTCCAGACCCTCAGTTATGCTAGATCTCCCTGTTTGTTCATAGGTCTGCACACAGGGGAAGTTGTTCGTGGATACAAATCAGAGGGACTAGACAAAGATGCTTAGAATTAGCTTTGATTATTTTCAAGGAATGGACCATGTGGATGTTAGAGTTATTCCCTACATATGCATACTAAGGTTACACAAGGACACAAGTATGATCTCATTTGACAGAGTAATCAGTGGTCTCTGTCTTGATAAAGAAAAAGTGGAACAAAATTCATTCCTTTTACCTTGTTTATCTCATTTTGTTCGTACTTGACATTGTCCTTATTATCTCCTTTTGCTGACAATTCTTCATGGCAAAGAATGGTTCCATCTGTTTCTGGACTATTAGTACTATCTGCCTCAGTTGGTTCAGGTATCTCATTTAACGATCTTGTGAACTCATTTGCCGCTTCATTCTTGTTCACCCTTTCTTTGGAATCTTTTTCAGGCATCGAAGCTTCCTCTATAACCTCGTCCAGCCCAGTGATGCTACTGTTATCAGCTAAAATGACAACAGATGTCCCTTTTTCTTCTCCTTCCACTTGTCGTGTCATTTCCTCATGCATTGGAGGAGGAATTTGAAGAGACATTTCAGAGCTTTCATTGTCTTGAGGTGCATCGTCTTCCAAACTCCTATCTGCTCCAGCTGGTTCAGACTCCTCCAATAACTGTGTTTAATTGAGTTTTCAGGTTACTTTTGTCATACAAAAAATAACACATCTTGATCCACACATATTGCTATGAAGCTAACCTTGATTTCACATTCATTTTCCTTCTGTGTAGAATCAGAGCTCTCAGCTGGACTTGTTCTGATGGTTTCTTCTGTGAGGTCTGTGGTATTGCAGGACTTTGCCTTGAGTTCTTCATTTTCGTCCACTTCTGTAGCTTTTTCCTTCTCCTCACAAGAGCTGTCATGTTCAGCTCTGCATGTTGGAGCTGTTTCCAGAATGATTTCTGGTTCAAAAGTTGGTTGAAGTATCTCATCCACAACACTTTCCGTACTGTAGATATCACCTGAGGCAGCTATGTCAGTTGCCGCATCTTCAAAATCATGTCCTGCACATGTTTCCCCAAGTCATCAGTACCCGATCAACTCTCTCTCTCTCTCTCTCTCTCTCTCTCTCTCTCTCTCTACATATATATATGTACATATATGTGTATGTATATCCATATGTGTGTGTGCGTGTGCGCGCGCGCGTATATGTATGTATATGCATGTGCATGCATTGTATCCTCATCCACTCATGCATATCACCGTATGCATCATTGCCAATTAGGTTGCAATTATGGGGTGTTGGACCTGTTAACAGCTTCTCAAGCCTGATTCTTTCCAGAAATTTGCTTATAAACATATTCTGATGCCTTGAGTTTGAGCACATCGTCTCTATGGTTTTCATCAGGTTGATTATAAGAAACCAATGACAAAACTATGCAAATATTTTCGAAATGCTTTATTTATGTTATGATTGTCCAATGTGAAGTCTGGATTGAAGCCTTTAAGCGCTGGTTTGGTTGTTGGAATAAAGCCAGTGGAATAAAAAGTAGTTCTTTCATCTCCTTTTTCTTACTTGCATTTGGTAACTTGGAATTGAGAAACATATCGAATCTGGAAATAAAAAAAGCTTATTTACCATCTTTTGTCCATGAAGGGCCTGTGCAAGTATGGATAGGAATGAATGAGTAGGAGTAAGAAGACTCTACAGAAAAGTCATGTCTGCACATGAATCGATGGCTTTGGAAACTTTTGTAAGCAGAGATTTTTGACATGGCAATAATATTTTCATAAACTAATGGATATGCTTCTTTACCATCTCGAATAGGATCCTCTCCAATCAAGTCTGGTACTGTGGATTCTCCAGTCTCCTTGTCGGCTTTAAGCAGAATTAGATCTTCCAGACCCTCAGTTGTGCTAGATCTCCCCGTTTGCTCATAGCTCTGCACACAGGGGAAGATTATTCATGGATACAAATAAGAGGGACTTGACAAAGATGCTTAAAATTAGATTTGACTATTTTGAGGAATTGACCATGTAGATGTTAGAGTTATTCCCTACATATGCATACTAAGGGTTACTCAAGGGCACAAGTATGCTCTCATATGACAGAGAAATCATTTGTCTCCGTCATGATAAAGAAAAAATGGAATGAAATTCATTACTTTTACCTTGTTTATCTCATTTGGTTCGTACTTGACATTGTCCTCATTATTTCCTTTTGCTGACAATTCTTCATGGCAGAGAGCGGTTCCGTCCGTTTTTGGACTACTGGTACTATCTGCCTCAGTTGGTTCAGGTATCTCATTTAACGATCTTTTGAACTCATTTGCCGCTTCATTCTTGTTCACTGTTTCTTCAAAATCTTTTTCAGGCGTTGATGCTTCCTCCATAACCTCGTCCAGCCCAGTGACGCTGCTGTTATCAGCTGAAATGACAGCAGATGTCCCTTTTTCTTCTCCTTCCACTTCCCGTGTCATTTCCCCATGCATTGGCGGAGGAATTTGAAGAGACATTTCAGAGCTTTCATTGTCTTGAGGTGCATCGTCTTCCAAACTCCTATCTGCTCCAGCTGGTTCAGACTCCTCCGATAACTGTGTTTAATTGAGTTTTCAGGTTACTTTTGTCATGCAAAAAATAACACATTTTGATTTACACATATTGCTATGAAGCTAACCTTAATTTCACATTCATTTTCCTTCTGTGTAGAATCAGAGCTCTCAGCTGGACTTGTTCTGATGGTTTCTTCTGTGAGGTCTGTGGTATTGCAGGACTTTGCCTTGAGTTCTTCATTTTCATCCACTTCTGTAGCTTTTTCCTTCTCTCCACAAGAGCTTTCATGTTCAGCTCTGCATGTTGGAGCTGATTCCAGAACGATTTCTGGTTCAAAAGTCGTTTGAATTATCTCATCAGCAACACTTTCCGTACTGTAGATACCACCTGAGGCAGCTATATCAGTTGCCACATCTTCAGGATCATGTCCTGCACACGTTTCCCAAGCCATCAGTACCCGATCAACTCTCTCTCTCTCTCTCTCTCTCTCTCTCTCTCTCTCTGCGTATGCTTGTGCATGCATTGTAACCTCATTTACACATGCATATATCACTCAATTCATCATTGCTGATTAGGTTGCAATCATGGGGTGTTGGAGCTGTTAACAACTTCTTGAGTCTGATTCTTTCCAGATATTTGCTTTTAAACATATTCTGATGCCTTGAGTTTGAGCACATCATCTCTATGGTTTTCATTGGGTTGATTATAGGAAAGCAATGACAAAACCATGCAAACATTTTCGAAATGCTTCATTTAGGTTATGATTGTCCAATGTGAAGTCTGGATTGAAGCCTTTAAGCGCTGGTTTGGTTGTCGGAATAGAGCTAGTGGAAAAAAAAGTAGTTCTTTCATCTTCTTTTTTTTCTTTCATTTGGTAACTTGGAATTGAGATGGATATCGAATCTGGAAACAAAAAATGCTTCTTTACTGTCTTTTGTCCATGATGGGCTTGTGCAAGTGTGGATAGGAATGAATGAGTAGGAGTAAGAAGACTCTACAGAAAAGTCATGTTTGCACATGAATCAATTTGGGGTTAGATTTGGAAACTTTTGCAAGCAGAGATGTTTGACATCGCAATAATATCTTCATAATCTAATGGATATGCTTCCTTACCAACTTGAATAGGATCCTCTTCGATCAAGTCTGGTATTGTGGATTCTCCAGTCTCCTTGTTGGCTTTAAGCAGAATTAGATCTTCCGGACACTCAGTTATGCTAGATCTCCCCGTTTGCTCATAGCTCTGCACACAGGGGAAGATTGTTCATCAATACAAATCAGAGGGACTTGAAAAAGATGCTTAACATTAGCTTTGACTATTTTGAGGATTGGACCATGTAGATGTTAGTGTTATTCCCTACATATGCATGCTAAGGGTTACTCAAGGGCACAAGTATGATCGCATTTGACAGAGAAATCATTTGTCTCCGTCATGATAAAGAAAAAATGGAATGAAATTCATTACTTTTACCTTGTTTATCTCATTTGGTTCGTACTTGACATTGTCCTCATTATTTCCTTTTGCTGACAACTCTTCATGGCGAAGAACAGTTCCGTCTATTTTTGGACTACTGGTACTATCTGCCTCAGTTGGTTCAGGAATCTCATTTAACGATCTTTTGAACTCATTTGCCGCTTCATTCTTGTTCACTGTTTCTTCAAAATCTTTTTCAGGCGTTGATGCCTCCACCATAACCTCGTCCAGCCCAGTGACGCTGCTGTTATCAGCTGAAATGACAGCAGATGTCCCTTTTTCTTCTCCTTCCACTTCCCGTGTCATTTCCTCATGCATTGGAGGAGGAATTTGAAGAGACATTTCAGAGCTTTCATTGTCTTGAGGTGCATCGTCTTCCAAACTCC
This sequence comes from Syzygium jambos, assembly GCA_031216235.1. Classification (NCBI taxonomy): domain Eukaryota; kingdom Viridiplantae; phylum Streptophyta; class Magnoliopsida; order Myrtales; family Myrtaceae; genus Syzygium; species Syzygium jambos. Next base: position 20,672,951 of record CM062228.1, read on the forward strand.
TATCTGCTCCAGCTGATTCAGACTCCTCCGATAACTGTGTTTAATTGAGTTTTCAGGTTACTTTTGTCATGCAAAAAATAACACATTTTGATTTACACATATTGCTATGAAGCTAACCTTAATTTCACATTCATTTTCCTTCTGTGTAGAATCAGAGCTCTCAGCTGGACTTGTTCTGATGGTTTCTTCTGTGAGGTCTGTGGTATTGCAGGACTTTGCCTTGAGTTCTTCATTTTCGTCCACTTCTGTAGCTTTTTCCTTCTCCTCACAAGAGCTGTCATGTTCAGCTCTGCATGTTGGAGCTGTTTCCAGAACGATTTCTGGTTCAAAAGTCGGTTGAAGTATCTCATCAGCGACACTTTCTGTACTGTAGATATCACCTGAGGCAGCAATATCAGTAGCCACATCTTCAGGATCGTGTCCTGCACATGTTTCCCAAGCCATCAGTACCTGATCTACTCTCTCTCTCTCTCTCTGTGTGAATGCATGTGCATGCATTGTAACCTCATTCACACATGCATATCACTGTATGCATCATTGCTGATTAGGTTGCAATCATGGGGTGTTGGCGCTGTTAACAGCTTCTCAAGTCTGATTCTTTCCAGAAAATTGCTTTTAAACGTATTCTAATGCCTAGAGTTTGAGCACATCATCTCTGTGGTTCTCATTGGGTTGATTATAGGAAAGCAATGAAAAAACCACGCAAATATTTTCGAAATGCTTCATTTAGGTTGTGATTATCCAATGTGAAGTCTGAACTGAGCACTTTAAGCGCTGGTTTAGTTGTTGGAATAAAGCCAGTGGAATGGGAAGTAGTTCTTTCATCTTCCTTTTTAACTTTCATTTGGTTACTTGGAATTGAGATGGATATAGAATCCGGAAACAAAAAGTGCTACTTTAGCATCTTCTTTCCATGATGGGCTTATGCGAGTGTGGATAGGAATGGATGAGTAGGAGTAAGAAGACTCCACAGAAAAGTCATGTATCAACAATTTGGGGTTGACTTTGGAAACTTTTGAAAGCAGAGATGTTTTACATGGCAATGATATCTTCATAAACTAATATGCTTCTTTACCATCTTGAATAGGATCCTCTTCGATCAAGTCTGGTACTGTGGATTCTCCGGTCTCCTTGTTGGCTTTCAACAGAATTAGATCTTCCAGACCCTCAGTTGTCCTAGATCTCCCCGTTTGCTCGTAGATCTGCACACAGGGGAAGTTTGTTCATAGATATGAATCAGAGGGACTTGACAAAGATGCTTAAAATTAGCTTTGACTATTTTCAAGGAATGGACCATGTAGGTGTTAGAGTTATTCCCTACATATGCATACTAAGGGTTACTCAAGGGCACAAGTATGATCTCATTTGACAGTGAAATCATTTGTCTCCGTCATGATAAAGAAAAGGTGGAATAAAATTCATTATTTTTACCTTGTTTATCTCATTCTGTTCGTACATGACATTTTCATCATTATTTCCTTTTGTCAACAATTCTACATGGCAAAGGACGGTTCCATCCATTTTTGGACTACTGGTACTATCTGCCTCAGTTGGTTCAGGTACCTCATTTAACGATCTTTTGAACTCATTTGCCACTTCATTCCTGTTCACTGTTTTTTCAAAATCTTTTTCAGGAGATGATGCTTCCTCCGTAACCTCGTCCAGCCCAGTGATGCTGCTGTTATCAGCTAAAATGAAAACAGATGTCCCTTTTTCTTCTCCTTCCGCTTCCCGTATCATTTCTTCATGCAGTGGCGGAGGAATTTGAAGAGACATTTCAGAGCTTTCATTGTCTCGAGGTGCATCATCCTCCAAAGTCATATCTGCTCCAGCTGGTTCAGACTCGTCCGATATCTGTGTTTAATTGAGTTTTCAGGTTACTTTTGTCATACAAAAAAATGACAGATCTTGATCCACACACATTGCTATGAAGCTAACCTTGATTTCACACTCATTTTCCTCCTGTGCAGTTTCAGAGTTCTCAGGTGGACTTGTTCTGATGGTTTCTTCTGTGGGTTCTGTGGTATCACAGGGCTTTGCCTTGAGTTCTTCATTTTCATCCACTTCTATTGCTTTTTCCTTCTCCTCACAACAGCTGTCATGTTCAGCTCTGCGAGCTGTTTCCAGAATGATTTCTGGTTCAGAAGTTGGTTGAAGTATCTCAACAGCGACACTTTCTGTACTGTAGATATCACCTGAGGCAGTTATATCAGTTGCCACATCTTCAGGATTATGCCCTGCACACGTTTCTCAAGTCATCAGTACCTGATAATCAAACGGGTAATGTCTGAAACCTTTACGATAAAGTCATGACATTGAACCTTGCATTCGGTATATACACAACAACCAATTCTCTTCTATCTAATCTCTAGCTTAGTTAGTTGTTTATCTGAGCCGCTTGCAATTATTGAAGTTTTAACTGCACTATACAAGCCACATGTTCAGGAACCAACCTTCTCTAGATGGATGCCCTGCATCCTGAAATTCTGTGCTTCTGCATGCTTCAGATCCATCTTCAGTTTTTGTTTCCATTGGCTTGCATGCTTCCCACTCTCCAGTAACTTTTTCACCTTCGATTTCCCGATCAGCCTCTTCAGTTCTCTGTTGGTCTCCTTCTGGATTTAGTGGAGAGTTCTGCAAATAAAATGTACAATTTTATGCTTTGGAATTTGAATTGTCCCAACCTTGTGGATAATTTTAAAGGTTCTGAACTTATTTAGACTTTATGAGTATGAAAATAAAACCTCTTGTATTTCTTCATTGTTTGGCCTGTTATCCACGGAGTTGTCTTCATCTACCTTTTGGGTAAAGCCACCTTCACAGCTCTTGCTATGTGCCTCCTCTTTGATACATGAAACTGCTTTCGGAAGCACCTTAATATCAATTTCAGGTTGCTCATTACCCAGTACACTTTGCTGTAAGAAACTTTCCTCTGATTCTGCTTTGACTGGTGATGATTCCTTTGCAATGTGATCTTTAGCATCAGTTACTCCTTGACCACTGACGTCCATGACCACCTCACCTGTCAAATATCCACTATCATTTCTCTCCCCATCTGAAGCTTCTGTGCTAATTGGATTGCTATAATCTCTCTGCATAGATTCTTCATGCTTTGCTGATGAACTGTCAGGGTTTTCTTTTCGGTCCATGCCGTCCTCATCTTCTGCCAAGGTATTCTGAACAACTTGGATAATTGTCTCCTGAGTCAAATCATTTGCTTCCTCCACATCCATTTTGAGCGCAACCTCTTTGTCAATTTGATGTGAGCTATGTGCTACTGGTTCTATGATAATCGCAGAACCTGTTGAGTTGATTTTGTATTCTTCATTTTCTCCTGCTGGCATCACATGTTTCATTTCTGCACTTAATTCAGTCAGATCTTGGCTTTCAGTACTGGCGGTTTCTTTGAGCTCGACTGTATCCACTCCATGTTCGTGCTTCATTGGCATGTCCGCAGCCACTATGGTGGATGACTCATCAAGCTTTTTGTCTCCCTCATCGCTGATAATGGTGAATTCTGTGTCATCATTTGGAGTGTCTGAACTTGCTGCTACCGCTGCTATGGAGGCATCTCTGGCTCCATTCTGTATGATTTTGTCAATCTCAACCTTTTCATTTTCTGTTTGTTTGCATTTATCCAGTGATTGTGGGGCCTTCTGTTCAGCTGGTAAATCCAACAATTTCTCCGATATTTCACTCTCTACATCGAATATGTTTTCTCCTACATTTTTGGGTACAAATGTCGGATCCATATTCGCAACATTGTCTGTGCAGTCAACTTTAGGACCACAAACCGTGTCGACATTTTGGTCCAAGACTTCTTCTGTTGTTTGCTCTTCAACTATATTGAAATTTGTCTCCACCGTCTTTGCAACTGGAACAGCACTTGTCACATCGTCAGTATCATAATCCTTGTCACTCTTCTCTTCTTGGATTTGCTTCCCCTCATCTGTCATCCTGTCATCAGTTTCTAATGTTTCAGCTCTCTGTAGTTGTTTGCTATCCTCTGCCATAACAATTCCTGCTTCAGAGGACGATTCTAAAAACTTCTCCCCCTCTGAGGCTCTGTCGTTGTCTTTTCTGTCAACACGCGTGCTTTCTGCAAAATCACAACCTGATTGCACGTCTTCTGCATTTTTTAAGAGTTCGGTGATTTCTACAGGCAGGTCCTGCATGCCCGGGGATTTCTTCGGTTCCTCTGAGGAAAATTTGTTTGGGATTGGATCAAGGAGCTCACATGTGATGCTTCTCTTTTCCCCTTCACTTTCCTACAATCGGAGTCTTCAATCATTTATGGAAATATAACTTAGATTACCTCCACTCTAAAATAGATAGGACACCTGTCTAAGCTACTATTGTGAGAGACAGTAGTTTTGTCTAAGCCTTGTACAACATTTTAAAGACAAATAAGAAGGTTAAGTTAGTTTTTCCCGAACTTGAGATGATTAAAGGTCCACTCAAGCTAGATTACGCAGTTTTATCAGTCCAATAGCTAACTGAAATTTCTCTGAATGTATCACGATGCACTCTTGTGACAGGACCTGCAGATTTTATGCTTTAGTTGGTCTCCATAGTGTCAGTTAGCATGATTTAGTTGCTTCTGCTTAAATCGAACTCGGAAACATATGCCCTCAGAAGTCAAACTCAAAAAAAACGCCGAATACATTTTTGGAGATTACATACTGTCTATAGATGATTATACATGCTGGTTTGTCTGTAAAATCTCTTTTGAATCCAGTGATATAGTTTAACATGCGAACTGATGTTTTCCCACTGAAATACCCACAATCTTTTAGATACGATATTGGTCGAAAGAAATCACAGGATCAATTTTACTAGTTTGACATTTAGCCAAAAAGTCCTCGTGCAGCATATACATATTGTATGTTAGCAAAGGTTATACGTACACTTTAAACTCGCCACAGTAAGAAGGAAGTAAAGAAATCAGTGACGTACCCCCTTGAAGGGATTCTGCTGCTTTTCTTTTGTTTAAACAGAGCATGGCCACTTTACAAGTGGGATACGTAATAACTGATATTTCATCTTCATCACATGATAATCTGTAATTTAGGCGTCTCCTCTTTTGTTTTTGCATAAGTTTTTGTAGGTCGGATAAATTAGTACAGCTAATCCTCAAGCAGAGTTTTTGTGCAGCTGAATGGATCTATTATCTCATTTCCTAGTAAAAAGGCGCTGCCTGGCATCTGGGTTGTCTTTGTTTTCTTCTTTAATTAAAAGATGGAAAATTTTCTTGACATTTTAGATTAGCTTGTTCATGTCTGGCACTCTGGTCACTAAGGTTTAGCTACTATAGACTTCTCTTATATGCAGAAACTAAGACTGAGGACATTGCAGGGTCTCCCACTATGTTTGATGTTATGAGAAATGTTACGAGTGAAGACCGAAGCTAGGAAACCTCAGATCAGTATCAGTCACAAGTTAGATCGACTAGTTCGCTTATAATTCCTCTGGGTAGTTAACTAAAGTGCGTGTACTCCTTTTCTGTGTGACTGGTGTCAACAAACAGCTTTGACATTACTCCAGTATCAAAGCTCAGTAACTGAGCTAAATATCCCATTATCCTTGAAAAGCTCCCATCTCTCGTGAAGTTCTGCATTGTTTTCTGAATTCTGATTGAGATTTCTAGAGTTCCAACATCTTTGACGAATCCTAGTGATGATATCGCCAACTTTTCAACCCGTCCTATGCATTCTAACTAGGGAAGTTTGCTCGCTGAAGCACCGAGAAGTGCTTAATACAGCAAGAGACATTTGAAACGCAGTCCCGATGACACCATGATGATATGTTCAAGCAGACATGTCATATGCAGGAGAAGATCTTCCTTACCATCGTCACCGCTTCTGCAATCTTGTTTTCCGTCGCCATCGTTCATGTACTGTTACTCCGGGTGGTGGATTATCATGAACTCTGCATGTGCTTAGCCTCTTCTTGAAGTGAGCTAACAGTTTTCTCTTTTATTTTTCCTTTCTATGACAATTCTTGAAGCTGAGCTGAAAGAATTTAAAGATCATTAGATCGCTGTTATTATTTCAGGAAAGGTATAGCAAAAGCAGGCGAGAACTGACAAAATGCCACTAGATATATGTTATTAGTTTGGTGAGTTGGCCAAGCTTGTGATGGTCCTACTGATTGATTTTGGGCACATGCCTTAGAGATTAATCCTACTTTACTAAAAAGGGTCGGATTCAGTTAAATCAACCTGCCTTACACTTCCAACTTTTTCTATTACTTTAGCCGATCGTAAGAAGTGGTACTACTCTCACTTTTTCGCCACTTATCGAAGCTAGATTACCATTAATCTGTCTCTTGTGAAATGTTCTGTTGGGGGGTGTTTTCCCGGGAGGATGTTCTTTTTAATTTAATCATCCGCTGTCGTTCCACAATTCTCCCTAGCTTAGCTTATGAACAGTATCTGGTGAAAAATAAAGAGACCCTATTCAGTGATGCACTGATAGATCTTGGAACTGCATTTTCTTGTCAGAGTCACATGAGCATTTGCTGCTACTGAACCGATCTATACGTCTTTAAGAAGACTTAGCTTGGCGTTGGGGCTCATCTGCAATGGTGTAGATCTCTCTCTTGTTATGTCATCAGCTGTTTTCAAGTTCTCAGACTGCTGCTGCTTGCGCATGGGCATTTGTCACCTCCGCTGGTATACATCAGTGAAACTTTTGAAACTCGACACTTTCAATTTGATTTTCCAAAATGCAATGAATAAAGATGACAAAAGGGCTTGAAAAATTCCAAGTGGGTTTCGATTGGCTAATCTTTTTCAACCATGCATTTTGGGTCCTTAATGATGGTTAACGATAAGATAAAGATAGATGATGAGGTTGATTGGACTTTTCAAGCACACCATGCTCAGAAATTCTTGTGGGTGGCATGGACCAACATATAATATGGACATGGTGGGTATGCCTCCTAATCATCTATTTTAAGAATCTTAACAATCACAGGCACAATGCATTACGTAGATCATCATGTGCATTATTGCAGAATAACATCATGTTAAACCCATTAGGTCAGGGTCGGCTGTTGGGGCGGTTCGTGGGCGGTCCAATCAATGAGACGTCCCAAGAACCAAATGCACTACACCGAGTACGAACTGCCCGAGTCGATCTGTCTAGCATTCGACTGTAACATCTAGTGCATCTGACATCATTCAGATTGATCTTTTCCTCTCTTTCTCGATACCGATTCATCGAATATGATTTTGAGATCCGACCATGATTCCGGCACAGATGTGTACTGATCTATGTGCAAGGTGGAGGGGATGTGCACATGTTGGGATGGAGATCAATCATGCAAAGATTGAAACCACTCATGTGGACATGGGTCCACAAGCATCGAGCCATCGGTAAACTTTGGTTCCTTTAGTGCTTCCTTTATCTGTAAATCCAACATGAAAACGCTATTCGATTTTTCTGGCAATTTTGCGAATCATGTCGCTCGGGGAAAAGGAGATAATGCCTTCCTGCGTGGAAAGGGGGCACTAGATAACAAAGAAACAATCTCAATCACACCGCCCAAGCTTTGCCGCATTATTGATATTCTTCGCCGCCCATTGAGACGGATAGATGGGCGGTCGCAACCACAGGTTGGCCCGTTTTGAAATTCTTCTTACATTTGATGACGACATTAATTTGGGTACGACCATGGAGTTGTCGCATTTCGGCCGTAAGTTCATACCGTGGAAAATTGGACGGGAATTGGGGGTTTCGTTACGTGATTCGTTGGGAACAATTGGCATTCTGATTCTCAAGAATCCGAGCGTTTGCTGACCAAAGCACCACCGACCCTTTGGAATTCCACCGATTGAGAAGCGAATGCCGTCGGGTTCTCTTCGGATTCATCGGACGATTATGTTTGATTTAAAATAGTGCGACAAGTTATGCCGTCGGTCGGACGTGGGATTCCATGTGCGGAACCTTCAAGTCCTTGAGATTCCGGATCTCTATATGCATTTCGCGCAGCCAAATTTCGAAGATGAAGGAAAAGGAGCTTGCTTCTAAGGCAGAATCTCCTCCTAGGTGATTCTTTTCAAAGAATCGTTTGAAATTGCGCACGTCATTTGACCGCACGAGTCACTAAACAGGAACGATCCAAGTTAGGTACACATCCACCCAAACTGCTCTGTCACTAAACACTTTTCACTAAGACCGAAACGACAATCGAATTCTACTAGTTTGATACGTATCGGACTCGAATTGCTTCGAGTCTCTCTCATCTGCATGGCCAGCGCAAAAGGGTCTTAGTCTATTGGCTTTTCTAGTCCAAGAAGATCAAGCTGAGCTTGCAGCTTTGACTGGCAGATATGGTGCCATTCCTCCTCCTATTTTTGTTTGACTTTATAGATAAGAAAAGATCGGTAGCTTCTGTCGTTGTTTTGGGCTGCTGAACCGTGATAGATTGGTAGGTGACAGAGGCCCCTGAGAAGTGGAGTGGCTGAAGCTCTTTTTCCATGCATCTTGGTGGTTTTTCCATTTGCTTCTCTTTGCTTTTTTGTTGGTTCTCTTTTGGGGTTTGCTATCTTTGGCCATTGGAGTTGGCTGATCTGGACGTGCACTATCTATCGGTGACAGGGAGATCATGAGAGCGAAGGGCAAAGGGGGAGAGACAGGATAAAATTCCAGTTGCAGTATGCATCTGCATTGTAGTGATGTTGTCTACTGTTTTGTTCATGTTCTTTGGCAGGACCCCCGCTGGCTTACTTCCCCGGTTTGATTTTTTAAACCGAGCCCTGTGGTTTCAACCTAGGAATATTTTCAATCCAAAGCCCAAACCCCGAATCGACTTTTATCGCGAGTTAGACTGAAGTCGTGACTTCGATCTGGTATGGCGGCTTGATTCCAATCAGGGCTGCTAGTGATAGGTTTGCATTTGGGTTGAAAAAAGGCCGAGCTATTTGAACCTCGAAAGAGTTGGTAGAGTGGTTGAGTACTTGATTCGGATGCGATGGGTAGAGTTTCAGGTTGTGTCCCTCCGAGTGAACTCTATGGTTTTTGTTCATCATCTTGTTGGGTAGTGCCAAGTACACGACAAGAGCAGAGCAAGAATTCTGTAAAGTGCAATGGGAAAAAAAATACTTTTAAGTAATCGAAGTCGGTTAACTCATATATCAAATTGTGCTGTGATGTAGAACAGTTAGCCTGTGATTATCTTGAACAATGTGATCGCCGTAATCACCGGAAATCTCGGCAGTTTTTCTGATTTTGGTGAAAACAACCATTCATGCAATATTATCATTTAGGCAGTTTCCTATATTATCATTTAGGCAGTTTCCTATATTACTAGTCAGGCAGTTTCCTATATTACCATTCAAGCAGTTTTCATTAGTATTAAAAGTCCTATCTCTATATATAAGATGTCCGTCTTGTAATAAAAAACACAGTATTATTGAATAAAAATTTCGAGTTCTTTGGAGTTGTTCCAAATTTACGCTTTCTCTCTGCGTCATTTGGTATCAGAGCAAATTTCCCCTGTAACGATGGTGAATAACGTGAATGTCAATCTCTCCGCTGTTGAGGGCCGTGAGAACGAGCCTATTACGCGGGCTGAGTTCAATCGATTCGTGACTCAAACCGATCGGAGGTTTCAAGAGATCCTTGATGCCATCCAGCATTTGTCCACAAATCATGCACCTGGTGCTCTTCCAGCCGAGCGAAATCCTGTCGTTCGTGATCCCGAAGATGCTATGGGGCGTGGAGGAATCCCCCGACATAGGCGTCAAGACTATGTCGAGGATACGGAAGATGAAGACGAAGATTTCCAGGAGATGCAGATTCGTGGTGGTCGCCGATACAAGGGATTTTAGGAGGAGCATGTTCGTGGGGATCGACGGCAGAGGGGCTATCGACGAGATCCTGAGCAGTATCAACTAAAGGTAGATCTCCCTACTTTCAATGGGAATTTGGATATTGAAGATTTCCTATATTGGCTTTGGGAGGTCGAGAAATTCTTCAACGCTATGGATATTAATGAGGATCGCCAAGTGAAACTTGTGGCGTACAAGTTGAAGGGTGGCGTTTCAGCTTGGTGGGAACAAACTCAATTGACGCGACGTCGACAAGGCAAGGCTCCTATTCGATCTTGGGGTCAGATGAAACAGAAGTTGAAGAAGAGGTTCCTCCCAACGGACTATGAGCAACTATTATTTCAGCAATTCCAAAATTGTTGACAATCGAATAGATCGGTCCAAGCTTATGCGGAAGAGTTTCTTCGACTCTCCGCTCGCAATAACCTGGATGAGTCCGAGACACAACAAACTGCTAGATACATTAATGGTTTGCGACTTAATATCCAGGATCGAGTTTCTTTGCATCGACTATTTTCTGTCGAAGACGCCCAGGATATGGCGCGAAAAATTGAGATACAATTGGAGAGGACTAGCCCTAGTACTCGTGGTAGAAATTATTTGGATCGTGGGTCATTCACGAAAGGAAGACAGCTTGATGTTACAAGTTCTTCTAGTCAACAAACCCCTGATTCGAGCCGAGTTCCAGGGAGTACTACGGGGACGCCTAAGGAAGCAATCGCACTTCCAATCAGAATACCCAGAATCCATATGCCAAACCCCAACCGATCAAGTGCTACAAGTGTAACAAGTTGGGCCATCGTTCCAGCGATTGTCCTCGTCGTAGAATGGCCAATATCGTTGAACACGACGAAGATGTATATGAGGAAGATTAGGAAAAGAAAGAAGAAGTGGGTGTGGAAGATGAAGTGGGCGAGCAAGTTAATTGTGTTGTGCGTCGTCTATTGTTTGCTCCGCGATAGAAGATACCCAGCGGAATCAGCTTTTCCGCACTCGCTGTACTGTCAACGGCAAAGTATGCGATATCATTATAGACAGCAGAAGTTGCGAGAATATAGTGTCAAAGGCCTTGGTGGATCACTTGCAACTAAAGACGGAATCGCATCCCGCGCCCTACACGATCGGGTGGATACGCAAGGGAGTAGAACTTAAGGTAAACCAATTATGCCGTTTACCTATTTCGATCGGAAAATCATACCAAGATACTATTGTCTGTGATGTTGTGAAGATGGATGCGTGTCATGTTTTACTGGATCGACCATGGCAATATGATGTTGATGCTACACACCGAGTTAGGGAGAATACGTATTTTTTTGTATGGAAAAGGACTAAAATTACTTTGAGACCAAAAGATAATTCCCCTCAGATTGTGAAGAAGCAGGATGCAGGGGTTATGATGAACATCCGAAAGCGTGAAGGGATGTACATGATTGTGGACAGGAGTGACCAGCAAGTTGTGGTTCGTGTTCCCGACATTCTTAAGCCTTTATTACAGGTATTCAGTGATGTTATGCCCGAGGATTTACCTGATGGATTACATCCTTTGAGGAATATCCAGCATGAGATTGATTTTCTTCCAGGTGCTAGTCTTCCTAATTTGCCGCATTATCGAATGAATCCGAAAGAGAATCAGATTTTACAGGAGTAGGTGGGAGAGCTCCTTCGAAAGGGCTTCTTGCGTGAAAGCAAAGGTCCATGTGTAGTTCCTTCGCTTCTCACGCCAAAGAAAGACGGCACCATACGTATGTGTGTAAACAGTCGTGCCATTAACCGGATTACTGTCAAGTATAGGTTTCCAATTCCACGACTTGATGACATGCTAGACAGACTTGCTGGATCACGAATTTTTACGAAGATCAACCTTCGAAGCGGATATCACCAAGTTCGCATCCGTCCTGGCGACGAATGGAAAATGGCCTTCAAGACAAGTGCAGGTTTGTACGAATGGCTTGTCATGCCGTTTGGACTCACTAACGCGCCTAGTACTTTTATGCGTTTGATGACGCAGGTTCTCAAACCTTTTATTGGCAAGTTTGTGGTAGTTTTCTTTGATGATATACTCATATATAGTCCAGATGGGCGTCAACACATGGAGCACTTGAGGGATGTCCTACTAACCTTGCAGCAATATAAATTGTTCATTAATCTGAAAAAGTGTAGCTTCATGACAGAACGCATCTTGTTTTTGGGTTTTGTTGTTGGCGCGGATGGACTTCACGTTGATGCAGATAAGGTGGCCGTGATTCGCAATTGGCCAGTTCCAAAGAATGTTGGCGAGGCTCGAAGTTTCCATGGCCTTGCAACATTCTATAGGCGTTTCATTCGAGATTTCAGTACTATTATGGCCCCGATCACTGACTGTTTAAAAAGGGCAAATTCCATTGGGGAGATGATGCTTCAGCCAGTTTTGCTCTTATAAAAGAAAAGCTCTCCACGGCGCCGATATTGATGCTCCCTGATTTTGAAAAAGTGTTCGAGCTGGACTGTGTTGCTTCCGGTGTCGGGATTGGTGTTGTCCTTTCCCAAGAAGGTAAGCCTATAGCCTTCTTTAGTGAAAAACTTAATGAAGTTCACCAGCTTTGGTCAACGTATGAGCATGAATATTATGCTATCGTGCGAGCTATAAAGCATTGGCGGTCCTATCTTTATCAGCAGGAATTTCTTCTTAACACCGATCATCGGGCTCTTAAATATATCAAGAGTAAGAAGCACTTAAATCGAATGCATGCACGATGAGTTTCTTTTCTGGAGCAATTTAATTTTGCGCTTCGTCATAAAGCAGACCATTTAAATAAAGTGGCAGTTGCGCTGAGTCGACGTGCTGCGACACTCGTGACCATGCGCACTGATGTTGTCGGTTTTGATCATCAATGTTTTCTTTATCTTGAGGATGATGATTTTGGTGAGATATGGGAGAAGTGTTCTGAAACAAGTTGTCATGGCGATATGATAATTCAAGAAAATTTTTTGTTCTTTGGCAATAGATTATGCATTCCACGTGGTTCCTTACGTGAACAACTCATTCGAGATCTTCGTGGGAGTACTCTCGGTGGACATTTGGGGCGAGATAAAACTATAGCCTTGGTGGAGGAGCGTTACTATTGGCCTCAACTGAAGCAAGACGTGAAGCGATTTGTCAATAAATGCTACATTTGCCAAACCGCTAAGGACCACTCTCAGAACACTGGTCTTTATACCCCATTGCCTATTCCTTTGGGTCCTTGGGTAGACATATCGATGGACTTCGTATTGGGACTTCCTCGCACTCAACGGGGTTTAGATTCTGTTTTCGTGGTAGTTGACCGATTTTCAAAGATGGCGCACTTCATCCCTTGTAAGAAAACTTCGGATGCTTCGCATGTGGCAAGTTTATTCTTTCGTGAAGTAGTCCGTCTCCATGGTATGCCGAAGACAATCACTTCCGATCGTGATACGAAATTTCTGAGCCATTTTTGGCGTACTTTATGGCGTTTGTTTGGGATTAATTTACAGTATAGTAGTTCTTTCCATCCCCAAACGGATGGTCAGACAGAAGTTGTGAATCGTACTACAACAGATATCATTCGCTGCCTTTGCAGTGATATGCCTAAGCAGTGGGACCGGTATCTTGCTCCTGCTGAGTTCACCTTCAACAACTCGATTAACCGCTCTACCGGTACATCTCCCTTTCAGGTCATTTATGGGCATACACCACAGCATACTCTTGATTTGGTTCCCTTGCCCAAGATTCCAGGCTATAGTGTCGAGGCAGAGAATTTGGCGACTAGAATTAATGAAGTCCAAGCTGCTGTGGCTAGTCAATTAGCTACTTCTAATTCAAAGTATAAGGAGGATGCTGACAAACGGTGACGTTCGAAAATTTTTGAGGTAGGCGATGAGGTAATGGTTTTCTTGCGAAAGGAGCGTTTTCCTGTAGGTACCTATAATAAACTGAAGCACAAGAAGATTGGTCCTTGCCGCATCCTGAAGAAGATCAACGACAATGCTTATGTAGTTGACCTTCCTAGTGATCTCAACATTTCCCCTACATTTAATGTGGCAGACTTATTTGAGTATCATGCTTCCGATACACCCCTCTATCCTGATCATAACTCGAGGGCGAGTTTTTCTGAAGAGGGAGGGAATGATGTAGAACAGTTAGCCTGTGATTATCTTGAACAATGTGATCGCCGTAATCTCTGAAAATCTCGGCAGTTTTTCTGATTTTGGGGAAAACAACCATTTAGGCAGTATTATCATTTAGACAGTTTCCTATATTATCATTTAGGCAGTTTCCTATATTATCAGTCAGGCAGTTTCTTATATTACCATTCAGGCAGTTTTCATTAGTATTAGGAGTCCTATCTCTATATATAAGATGTCCGTCTTGTAATAAAAAAACACAATATTATTGAATAAAAATTTCGAGTTATTTAGAGTTGTTCCAAATTTACGCTTTCTCTCTGCGTCATGTTGTCACACATTTTCAGGGCTTTTGACTAATAAGCATGTTTAGCCAAATTCGTGTCATCATAGATGATCATGAAAATAATTTCTATGAGTCTAAAACATAAGTATTAACATAATATTTTTCTCCCTTGGAAGAAAATAAGAAAACAAACCTGGCAGGGTAGTCACTTAGGATGCGTTTGGGCTGCGCAGGCAACCATTCTGTGCCCGAGAACAGATTTTAGTAAAAAATGATTCTTTTTTATTCTGTGCCCAGGAACTAATTCTGAACATTTGGAGGTATTTGGTAACGACCCAAAATTTCTATTCTTGAAACAGTAAAAGAACAGAAATGCGTATGGTAACAGCAGAAAATTTCTTTTTATTAATAATATTTTAATAACATTTTAAATATTTTAATATTTCTTTATTTTCTTTTTTTCTTCTCCTCCTTATTGGCCATGGCCGGTAAAATATTTTTTAATTAATAATACTTTTATTAAAAATAATTTTTTTATATTTTGGCCATGTCCAGTAAAAAATTTTCTTATAAAAATTTTTTTAATTAATAATTTTTAAAAAAATATTTTACTAAAAAAATATTTTTATTGAAAATATTTTTTATTTTTTTTCTCCATGGCCTGGTCGCTGGCCATGGTCGGTAAAATATTTTTTTATAAATATTTTTTTATTAATAATATTTTAATAAAAATTATTTTTATTGAAATTATTTTTTTATTTTTTTTCCATGGCCAGTAAAATATTTTTTTATAAATAATTTTTTATTAATAATATTTTAATAAAAAATTTTATTGAAAATATTTTTTTATTTTTTTCGCCATGGCCTGGTCGCTAGCCATGGCCGTTAAAACTTTTTTATCAATAATATTTTTTTATTTTTTTCGCCATGGCCCGGTCGCTAGCCATGGCCGTTAAAATTTTTTTATTAATAATATTTTTTTTATTTTTTTCTCCATGGCCAGTAAAATTTTTTTATTAATAATATTTTTATTAAAATATTTTAATCTCGCCATATACGGTGAGGGCGGCCCTCGCGCTGGACATTAAAAGCTATATTAAAAACCAAGAAAAAGAAGAAGGAAAAAAAATTGATTCTCATTTTTGTTCCCAAAATTAAGAAGCTACTTTTTTTTATCCTTGATTCTGTTCCAAAACTGATTTTGAGCACAAATTTGCAAGAATTTGTGCCCAGAGTCAAAAAATTAAACAAACGGATTTCTACTCCCAAACTTATTCTGGGAACAAAAAAAAAAAATCAAACATTATTTGATAAGTTACCATGCGCAGCCTTGATAATCATTTTGTTTTCGAAAATAATCTATGCTCATAATTGATTTTTTTTTATTTTATTCCCCGGAAACAATTTCTGAGCATTTGAAGGTATTTGGTAATGACCCAAAATTTCCATTCCTGAAATAGAAAAAAAATATAAATGCGTTTGATAACTGCACAAAATTTCTTTTCATTAATAATATTTTAATAATATTTTAAATTTGTAATATTTCTTTCTTTTTTCCTTTTTTTTTTCTTTTTTTCTTCTTCTCCTTCCTTGGTCCATGGCTAGCGATCAACCACAGGCCAGGGCCGGCGAGGGCGTTGCAGCCCTCACGGCTTGGGTGAGGCTGGCCCTCGCCTAGGCCGCAAGGGCCGCGATGCCCTCGCCGGCCACAAGCTAGGAAAGAAGAAAAAGAAACAAAAAATTATCTTCTATTTTTTATTCTTATTCCCATAATCAAGAATCAACTTTTTTTTTATTCTTGATTTTGTTTCAAAACTGATTTCGGGAACAAATTTATGCCCGGAAATAAAAAATTTACCAAACGGATTTCTGTTCTTTTTTTTGTTCCGGAGAATAAAAGAATAGAATCAGGCACTGTTTGGCCGGTTACCAAACAGGGCCTTAATCTTTCGAAAGCATGCAAAAGTTTCTCATTGATCTTAATTGCTTTGTGACCCATTTTGTGTGGGAAAGAGGCGGGATTTACACTGTCGGACGTGGTTTACTGCGCGCCCGTTTCGCACGAGGACATAAGTTCGAGTACTAGAAATGAGATGAATTCTTATGTCCTAGCCAAACATGCAAAAGAAGTTACGATCTCCAAGCATCCTTCGGTTACTTCGACCTTTTAAGTTGCCAGTAGATGTAATGTCGCGGAACGGGGGCAAGACCCCATTGCGATGTCGAGGGAGAGTCGCCAGCGACGGTTGTCCTTTCGGTCCTAATAAAATGAAGGGTATATTTTTTGTTTTTGTATATAGTTTTCCAATTCATCGTTCTTTTCTTTCCACTTTTTTCCATCCTAGGAGTCTTTGACCCGCATCCGCAAGTGACAAGACAAAACGTAAGACTGCCATTGATGATAAATAATAATAATAATAAATAAATAAATAGACAGAGAAAAGTCATGAAAATGAGATGGTCGAATTATCGACGTGGCAACATGTCAGCGCTTAGTTCATGCTCCTGCTTTTCATTGGACGGTTGTGGTTGGCGAAGAATGCCGCCATTGAAAGCAAACCCGCCAACAGCGGCCGGGCCATCCTTACGTCGTTTGTCAATTTGTGACGTCGCACGTTCGTCTTCTTCTTCAGAATATTCTTTTTTTCTTTCCTTTTTCCTTTTTTTCGTTGCACTGAGCATTACCAGATTAATTCTTCTGTCCCGACCCTAAATCATATGCAACGTGACCAGGGTTCACGGAAAAAGGGAAAAACCGATTACCTTTAAACCTCGAGAGTTTTGAAGTCGAAACGAACTAGTCTCTCGCATTTCTCGATGTGCAAAGACCCGGTTCAATTAGTTTCTCGATATAGACTTCAATTCATTTGATTACGACACCCCCCAAAGAAAGTATCCTCGAGAGCTACATCGCCAATAATGCGGTAGGAATCGAAAGAGGCCATCTCCATCCGATGTCGATGACATAACTCGGGCTTTGATCGGGTCACGCGTGGTGGCGCATCGAATGCATTAATACCTTCTCCACTCGAACCCCGTTCCAAACCAGGACTGGGGGGCCACGCATTTCTGTGGCTCTGAAACAGCGTTCGGATTTCTTGGAAGTGATTATTATAATGGGAAAGAAAGGGTGTCTCCAGGTTGGACCAGTTTACTATTATGGAGTTTTTGGAACATTGAATGGTGCTATTCAATGTGGCCTCGTGCAGATCAATGATTGCGTCGGTGGGGATGTATACACGACGATGCCAATCGATACAGCTTTTGCTCGACTTGCAGGGGAGCTATTTCTCGAGCCCGTGCCATTTAGATCGAGCATTATGTCGTGAGATTTCATCGAGTCCTGATCCCAAATTATATTTGTCTTAGATGCATGGCTTGCGAATGCATGTTGTGTCCAAAACAAAGGAGAGCATGCACGTTCGGTTGTAGATGTCCATTATATTTCACAATATATATGTGTGTATAGTTGGCTTTTCATATTAATTTTCCGATGTTATGTGAAAAATTACCCGTGCAGTTAGATAAACCTAAAAGGTTTAGAACTAAATTGATCTAATTTAAAGGGTTTATGACTAAATTGGTACTACTACAATAGGCTTAAGATTTTTTCGTTACTTTGTTCCGGATAAGGTCGTCGTGGTTCCCATCCTATCCTTTTAGGTCCATTTGCTGCTAGGGATTCGACATAGCAAGAGCTATGGATGAATGACTGATAAAAAAAATGTATTCGCATCCCTAGATGGATAGAATAATTGGCAAAGATTTGAATACGTGGCATGCGAAAATAAATTATTTTCGGAAGAATGTTGGAACTTCGAAATGAAAACTAGAACGAGTACGAAATGTCGACGTGATACCATCCATATAGATAGTTACGTGTGTTTTCCTTTGTCAATTTTAGCTCAATGTATTGCAGTGTCGTTGAGAAGAGAACCACGGTAAGGATAAAAGAAATTTGGATGGCGTGCCACGTTCATCTCCCTGAAACGGGGCAAAAGAAGAATTCGCCAGCAAGTTCCCTTAGACACTTGCTAAATAATCAAATTAAAAACCTTAATCTCCAAGCCGTTGTTTGTCACCCCCTTATCCATAAATCGATGTTTTGGAAGGTTTATCAAACATGTATGGCGAGTGTGTCGGTGGCGCTTGCACCATGTTCCATTTAAATTAAGCATGCTTTAAATGGAAAATGATACGAATTTTTTTATTTTTTTTTGGGGGGGGGGATCAAGGAATCCATGGGGAGGTAAAATTGGTGGGAAAATGTCAAATTGGGTTTATTTTAATATTTTTTTTGTTTTTTTTGTTCTCTCGGGTATGTGCCGGGGTGATTTGGGCCCGGACTGGCCATCCCCCACTTCCCCAAAATGGATAAGAGCAGAGCCCGAGAAGGAAAAAAATAAATGGTGTCAGAGATAGAGGGACAGAGAAAGGGGCAAAATCGGAAAGGGAGCAACAGCGAGAGGGGCAGAACGGGGAAATCGATCCGGAATTTCCCCGTCAAAGCGCGGGAAAAAGAGCCGTTGCAAGCCCGAACCAAAGCCCCTTTCGCGCCAAAAACCCTCCCCCCCCACCACCCCCCACCCTTCACTCGGTTTCTCGATTCTCCCTGCCCGTGAAATCCCCGGGCAGCTCCCCCCCTCTCTCTCTCTTCTCTCTTCTTTTTATTTTTTTTATTTTTTTTCAGATATCGGTTCTCTCCCTTTTGGCCATAAAAATTGTCATCCTATTCTCTCTCTCTTTTGGCCCGGGATGAGAATTTCTCGGAGGAAATAAAAATTTTGGATTTCTATTTTTGATTTTCACGAAACGCCTAATCCTTTTACATAAATCGAATATCGATGTGCATGATGTTATATAATTTTTCATAGTTTCTAGAAAATTAAACACCTTCTCAATTTTCACTAGTGTTCTTTTTTTTTGGCCGAAATTTTTTCAATAATGTTCAAAGGGTAAGTAAAAATAGGGAAAAAAAAAAGGAAGAAATTTTTTTCTCAAGTGCATTCAAATATACAGTAAAAATAATCCAATGCCCAGCATCTCTCTCTCTCTCTCTCTCTCTTACTCTCAAACCTCGGTCACCCAATCCCCCCTTACCCCACACGGGCAGTGCGCCTTCTTTTCTCCCACAGTTCGCACCGTCAAACTCTGCATTATATAATCTCTTTCTTTCTCTCTCCTTGGTAATCTCTTTCTCATTTTCACACCCACAATCTCTCTCTCTCTCGCCGAGACCCTTTTCTCTTATTCCCTCCTCCTCCTCCTCTCACAGCCCTCCAGCCTCTCCGTCTTTGTTCTGATTCCCGAATTGAAACCGAAAGAAAAATTCCGTCTTTTGCTTCGCTTTGCGGGCTTGCCCCTGTTCTTCCGCTGCTCTGCGCTCCAAAGAGGGAGGGGAAAAGCTCAAAGCTCCCTTCTTTTTTCCTCGGGCTTTCTTCGGATTTTCTTTCCCGTCGATTCTCTCTTTCCCGCTGAGGATCATGGGTTTCTCGGAGAAGCCGCAGGTGGTGGCAGGCTTGGAATCCGAAGGAAGCAAGAAGTGGGTGATCGCCGGAATCTCCATACGAGCCTCGCTCAAGCCGGTGAGCACCCAGCCGAAGCCCAGGGCGACCGGGGACGACGCCGACGAGGAAGAGAGGGAGACGCCCTCGACGACCCCGACGTCGAGAGAATCCAGGATACCCGAGAAGCTGCGGTGCCCGCCCGCCCCGAGAAAGAGGAGGCCCTCGTCGTCGTCGAGGTGTCATTTCAATGGCGTCAGGGAGTTCTTCAATCCTCCCGATTTGGAGTCAGTGTTCAATCGCCACGTTGAGAGGACAAACTGAGGAAGAAGACGAAGAAGAAGCAGACGAAGAAGAAAGTAGCTTTGGTTAATTTTTAGGAGGAAGCAGTTTCTTTTTTTCTTTTCGGACATTTTTGTCGTGAGTTTCTATTGATTGTTCCTTTGTTTTCTGCAATCTCCTCTGCTGAGAGAAGCTGACGCTGTACTATAGATTTATTACGTCATGATGACTTCCTGAGATAATTATGGTTAGTTTGTATTTTGACAGGCTTGGTTTTTTATTTAAATTTTTGGGGTGCGGCCTGAACATCGAAGGTCTGTGGACGTTTCGGTTTTCGTATATGTTTTTCTCGACTATTCCAAAATCTATCCTCGTACATATACATCTCTTACAAATTTTGGCTGAGTAGAGATTAAAAATTGGGTTGATGATATGTTTGTCGAAATTAGGAGGGACCAAATATACCATGTATCATATGCATATGTTGATTCGATAATAACAAGACCTGAAGAGTGTCAATATATAAAATATAGACGACGTACTCTAATAGTTTAAATTGACATCACAATTAAAGATCTTGAGTTTGATTCTTTCGTAATCAAATCGGCTTTCCTTGGATCCTTAACTAGGGGCTTTCCTTAAATTCTTGGTGTTCAGTTAAGAGGTAACTTCAAGGAATGGAACTTTCACTCTTACGAGGAATTCCACAACCTGTCCTCTACTATATGAGCAAGCTTTATGGATGCGTTCTTTATTTTTTACGTGCTGCTACTTACACGTTTCGCACCCACAATCTCCAGGATATCTTTTTCTTTCCTGCTGAGTGGAGATACCCTTCGGTTGCTTTACATCTCAAGAATTCCTGAAATCTGGGGATTAACCTGGGAAGAAGTCTCTTAAGGACTTACTCAAGGCCCTAAAGATCTCAAGTTTTGATTATTTCGTGCCTTCCCTCGAGAAAAATACACACACAATATATACCGGGTTGCCCTCCTCCGTTGCTATCCTCGCCTTCTTCTTATCTCGGTCGGGATTACCATTCAAATGGCTTTGGCCATTAATACTACGGAAAAGACCAATCAACCATTCAATACAAATTGACAACCACATTGAAGCAAATTGCGTCTAATAATAATAATAAAAAAAAAAAGAATCCTTCCCATAGAAGTGGTGAATAATTATGAATAATTTGGGTAAATTAAAAAAAAAACACCAACTTTAGGTCGAGGGACAATTCTGGTCCGAATTTTTTTTGTTCCATAAAAAAGCACCAACTTTAGGTCGAGGGACAATTCTGGCCCGAACTTTTTTTTGTCCCATAAAAAAGCACCAACTTTAGATCGAGAGACAATTCTGGCCCGAACTTTTTTTTGTTTCGTAAAAAAGTACCAACTTCCATTTAAATCCCAAATTTGGCCCCCCATTGATTTTCTGTCTGAAGTTACCCTTATTTGAGAAAAAAATTTATGGTGGTGAGCCCGGCGAATCTCTTCCATGGCGTCTGTTGACAGACGTTGGTCTACAACTTCATATTACGACAAAACGACGAAGTTTGGCCATAAAAATTCAATCTGGAGATATTTTTGACTTGCCGGTGAAGTGAAGAAGACGAACAATTTTACCGTTATTCTTCAAGCTGTGGTTTAGAGAATAAGACAATGAATAATTCTTTAAATCCAGTCAGCAAGTCACGTGGATTTATTGCTAAGGTGGAGTAGTCAAGTTAGAAAATTAATGGTTTTAAGTCAATAAGGGCCGGATTTGGGATTTAAGTGAAAGTTGTGCTTTTTTATGAGACAAAAAAAATTTTGGGCCAGAATTGTCCTTCGACCTAAAGTTAGTGTTTTTTTACGGGACAAAAAAAAATTCAGGCCATAATTGTCCCTCGACTTAAAGTTGATGCTTTTTTATGAAATAAAAAAAAGTTCGGGCCAGAATTGTCTTTTGACCAAAAGTTGATGCTTTTTTTTTAATTAACCCTGAATAATTTTGGTTAATTTAGTACGGGAGTTTCGAGCGTACGAAGAAAATTTACTTTTTTAGTCTTAAGATATTTGGAGCGGGATGAACGGATGACCCTATATTCATTTGATATTTAATTTTAATTGAAATGAGTTTTATATTATTTTTATTCTATAATTGATGCATGCTTTTTTCATGTAATATTTTTCTCAAATTATGTATTTTTTTACTTTTTTTTATTATTTGTCCTTATTCATGTAGTTTGTGTAAGGATTTTCATTGTCCCGACTTTATATTTTGAAGCCAAAATGAGTTGCCAAAATTTCAATGTACTTCCTTCAAACCTCCACTTTAATATTTCTTATGAATAGATGGATATCAATTTTGAAATAATACCATTCCCCATGCACCGAAGGCCTAGCCAATCATTTATAGGCTCGGTAGGTTTTGATCAAACTAATCAAAATGAATCCACAATGATATCTACCGATGAAATTAATCTACATTCGTTTTCTCGGGATGTATAGAACATAATAAGATAACGTAAACTATCTCGTTGAAAATAATCTCGAGTTCCTTCTTAAGTGTTCAATGACTCCCTAAAAACCTTATACCTATCCCAGCTCAATTTTCTTGATACATTATTTGTAACATCGTTCACTTCTCTTTTCTCTTGACAAAACATGATAGAATCGGCACGAGAGACTCCTTTGTTTAATCTTTTGAAGTATCTATTTCGTACTGGTTCCCAATTTCCCCAAATGGGATAAGGTTCAATTGATCAGTATCGTCCCTCCGCTCTAAATTGTTTTTGCCTATGAAAGTGTGCATGGAACCGCATAACAACCCAAATTTTATTGGCCAAGCCAGGGCACAAGAATTAATGGCCGACAAGTTTTGATAGTGAAAAATGGTATGGCGGGCGATGGGAAATCTTTTTCGTGGCCGAGAGATGCTGCACGGACGCATCATTGTTAATTTGACTGCGAGACAAATCCCTTCACCATCTTTATCAGTTCAAACGCAACAAAGTACCACATCTCCATGTCCATCCACTATTTTTTCATCTCCAAATGCCCCACAAGCTCACGATGGGTCCCGCCCTCATATGGAATTATACATGTACCGAAGCCACAAGTCCCTCTTGAATTCTCATATCTGATGTTACACGTTATAAAAGACACAAACTCCGAACAGTACCGATCTTTGAGAATCCAATGTGGGGTTGGGGGAGATGTTCCAAATACACGCTTGAATCAAAAGGGTCTTCAAGCAGACCTTTTCTTCTATGTGTTCTTTGGCTGTATCGCTGGGGACTTGATGATATGGAAAACATGTTGAATAGATGGAGTGTTCTCTGTCATTTAGTCTATGCAAGTTGAGGTACTTGTGCGGGCTTCTGGGTGTGGTGTGGTGGGGGGATACGTGAGGCATGTTGATCGCATTGAAAGCGCCACCGAATAGTCTACTTGAGGGGGAATATAAAACGATATCTGTGCGCATGAAGGAAGAATTTTGTTTGAAAAAAGTGGGTGATGAAAACTTGTTGACCTAATCTAGGGTTTCGATTTGGGCGTCGGAACAAAATATGCATCACTTTCTAGGGATCAGAGCCCTTTTAGCAAAGCATGTAAGCCAAAAGTTTGAGTTAGCATTTCTAGGGTTTTAGCTTTGTCTTGAATGTAAATGATCATGGGTGCTTTGAATTGGACAAATCTGCATGTCCCATTTCTGCTAACATCTTTTGGGGGCGGTTCGCAATTTGCATGGAACCTTTGCAAGATAGTTCATAGGTTCATGTACATATGCACGTGCGTATGTACGTACATACATGTGTGCAATGCTAAATTTGCCGGGATCACATCTTTTCTAACCCCGTCTTTCAAATTTCTTAAAATGAGCACACGAAAAAGGGTTGTTCCATCTTTCAAATTTCTTAAAACGAGCACACGGAAAGAGGGTTGTCTAGATATAATAATTATTGGACCTCAACGTGGGTACGCGTGTGGAAGAGCCCCCTAAGTCGTGCATAGAAGGATTTGGGCAGATTGACTCATCATGGCAAAGCCTTGCAACCAATCTACGCCACTAATCATGGCATCAATCTCAACCCTTTTGCCAAAAAATCGGACGAGCTATCATTTCCAATTCCAAGCGTTTCTTCTCTTGAGCTGGTCTTGTTGACTAGGTCGATATGAATTGCACGACCTGTGCAATTTGCGAATGTTGCTCTCGCCCACACGCATACACAATCTGTCGGGGACCCTTTTTCTGGGTTGATTCTTAAGCAATCATTCCCGAAAACGTGTTTCTTTTCTCAATAACAAGACCGGGCAATGCCGCGTTAGAAGCTTCTCCCGAGGCCGCTGCACTAGTCCACGAACTTTATCATCATTTGCTGATTTAAGCCAGAATTGTCGGTCAAATATCAATCCACTATAGGCTTTAGTGATCTTTTGGACTCATAGGCGATATTGTGTTCATTTTGCCGAAAATGAGTACTTTAAAAAATATTTTTGAAAAAGCGATTATTTATATCGTTTAAAAAAATTATTCAACATAAAATATTTTCATTATCGATGACAATCCATGTCTAAATTTTTTTGTGATTGATGAAATTTTTTTTCCATTAATCTATTTTTGTAAGCAACACGAACCATTATTTTTCGGAAAATATTTTCCAAGTCACTTATTTTTCGCAAAACAAACACGCCATCCGACACTAGTGATGGAACCTGGAATTTTATTTTGGGAAATTAATTTACTATTCACAAAGAAAGAATGAAATCGAAAATTTTGTTTTTTTTTGGTCGAATGAAATCGAAATTGGAAAACCCATTTATTAATATACATGACATTGTCTGATCATCAGCATTAATTGGCAAAATGGCCAAGACCAAGACCATTAATAAGAAAGGTCCTCGCAGAGTCTCAGCCTAACATCAGACTAAACTAAAGTTTTCCATGTTACCTCGACCTTGTTTGACCCCAAAGTTCAGAGAAGTCAGAGCAGCATCATCGTTTCGCTCGAGCCGTGTGACCAAATAATTGCAGGGTCTGCGGTAACTTTTTATACTGGGTCAAATTGCCCAGGGTTTTGCTTCATGCCCCCTCCGAGATAGAGACGATGAATAAAGAAATGCAAGAAAGTACAAAAATTTCACGGGGGGCACAGGTGTCTCAGACGATTCTTTGCCAACCACGAGCACGTACCACGAAGGTACACGTAACACGAAGGTACACGTAACACGTGCTCCCTGTCAAAACCCCTCGAAATAGAAATACCCCCGCCCCGGCAGCAGCTCGTAGGATCCAATAATGCATGGGATTGGAGGGGCTTCGGTGTACGTGTAGGCGTAGCCATAGACCATAGGGGTCTGTGTAGAGAGAGAGAGAGGTGCATGGAATCCGATGCGGTGTGCATGGAGGAGGAGGAGGAGGAGGAGGAGGAGGAGGGGAGTCGTCCTCATCACGCACACGCGAGTGGGGGTGGGGCCTCTCTGCATGGAATCCTATGAACAAAGAACGAACACGAGTGCAAGAACGCGAGGGAGATTCTTGAGGCTTGTTTTTTTGTATTATAATAAGTTTGAAAAGTACCGTCTGTCATTTAAAGCCAATCAAGATCCCCCCGCGACCTTCAAAAGCTCGCCCCCCCCCCCCCCCCCTCTCCCTGCCGCTTTTGTCTTCGGGCCTTTTGAAAGATGACGACCCGGCAATTGATTTGTCAAATTTTCTCCTTTTTTCGGGTTGGGGAGGAGCTGTTATAATTTATTATTATTATTCCACGCGGTTTCGGACCTGCCCCCGAAAAGCCAAAGGGCCGCCTGCCCCCACCGCTCCCCGGCTTCGGTGCCTGCCCGAGCTGCCCGGGCTTGTGGTTATTTATGGCGGGAAAACTCCCGAAGCGCAGGCGAATTGAGGCGAACGGCCCCGTTTCGAGTTGGCGCCAAAAGACCGAAAGAGGAGGGGGGCGGGGGGAGGGGGGGTGCGAAAATAACGGGTGATAATGCCCGGTGTTCTTCGTGTCCCCCGCGGCGGGGCCGATCTTTTCCCCCGGGCCCCGGGCTAGACTCCGCCGCTGGTCGCGTGGGTCCCGCGTAGCCTAATGGGGTTGAGTCGATGCGAGAACTTCCACGGCGTGGCTCAATTTTCGGCTTGTGCCGTGTCCTTGTTACTGAAGCTAGTCATATTGTTGTGTTAGACGTTGCATCGCCACAACAACACCATGTGTTTCAATTAACATTCCTGACAGTATTGTTCTTGGTACGTGCCAGTGATTTCTCGAATAAGCTAATAACTTGGCGCCGATGATTCCTGTTATTAGGCTAGTACGTTCTAACCGAATAAAGTGATTGATTCGCAAAATTTAGCCCCCTCTTTTGGGTGGGTAAGTTCTAGTTCTACATAACGTTGTGCCTTGGAAAAATGCGAACAAATCCATGACCTTCTCCTGCTGCACTATTTTTCGCGACAGCCTATTAGTCGACGGAGTACTTAAGCTTGCACAACCTGCGTATCTTGCTCTACCAATAGGCCGGTTTGGACAATTCCATTAGTGATATCCAAAATTGCTTAATGTGGGTACAAGTTGTGGTTTGCTAATGAGTAACGCATTCAAAGTTACATTTTACCGCAAGAAGTCACTAATCGAGTGAAAAGTTTCTTTTTATTGCCGACAAGTTAAATTTTACTTATTCTCGAGTGAAGTCATTACAAACTCGTGAAAATTATTTTTTCTTGCAAGTTCCAAGCAGAGATCATTAAATCACTTATGAAGGGAAATATATTGATATATTACATGAATGACTATGAGTAGTCCATAAAATACCAGTAATTCATACCTTCTTCACGTGCTTGGTGACTTATTAAATAAAAAAGCATATATATATATATGTATGCGCGCGACTGACTAGTACCTTATTCACGTTAAAAAATAATTTTCCAAGCGTGATTAATATTCATTCACTTAAAAAACAAGTCTGCGCGTGAAAATTAGCCATCGCAGCAAATTTCACGTGAAATTTGTCCCCGGGATTAGTAACTTCCCAAAAACAAAGCAAATCAATCAGAATATCTAATCTATAATAAAGCCTGCTTTGTTGTCGCAGTTTGGCCCAACAAAGAAGCCCGTGGGCCTTTACATTTAGACGATCGCGGTGTAGACTCCGCGGCTTTTGTCATTTAAGTAAAATTAAACGACATATAGTATTGAGCAAAATCGTGATGATTTCAATTCATGCTCGTTTGGTAAAAATCCACTAATTAAAATTTTTCTTTTTAAGAAGACGAGCGAGCTGATGAAAAATACTTTGATCAATAACGAATGGTCTCTAGCGAGAATTTTATATCTGATGATTAAAACATTTTCCGCTATATTCTTGTCGGGTAATTGTACAATACAATGAGTCCCAAAAATGAGATAAAAAAATAAAAACAAAATAGTGGAAATGAATCAAAACCCCAAAAGGTCCATTGATTCCTACACCGTAGTTGGCACTCGGGAGTGACCGGTTATGCGCGAGACGTTCGTCTTCCTTCTCCTTCCACTTCCAAAGCTTAGCTCAGAGCCGGAGGCAGCTCCGATCCTATTTCGACGCTGCCAATGTCCTTCGTCTCTCGCTCCAGCAGTCTCTCCCTCCACAGCCACGACCGTCGCTCCGCCTCCGGAGCCAGGCCGCACTGCCTCTCGTTCCCCGCCGATCGCCGGAGGTTCAAGCTCCGCGGCCGCGGCGGCGGCATCGGCGCGTGGTTCGCGGTCCGTTGCGCGCTGCGTGGCCGCGGAAGTGGAGCGGGACGCGGCGGCGGTTTCGAGGGCGCTCGGAGTCGGCTGCGGTCGGTCGCTTCGTTCCTGCCCGGAGGCGGTTGGTGGAGCTTGCGCGGCGATCGGGAGGGCGCGGGAGCTGCAGATGCGGAGCCGGTCTCGGTGGCGACCGCTCTGCGTTGGATTTGGGGCTTGGTTGCTGAAGATAGACTAGTGATTTATGTTGCGTTTGGCTCTCTCGCGGTCGCTGCGGTACGCGGTTCATTTTCCTTGAAGGTTGCGTTGCTTGGCTTGATGAATATTGACTCATTTGAATGGATGAACTAGCGCATTGGACGTTTCCGGAATAGCTGAAGCACAAATACAGAATAAAGCGGTTCATTCCGCTTTTGGGATGCTTGTGTCATTGATTCGTTTGTCAAATTAAGATGCTTATATGTGGATTGTCCCAGCGTGTCCTTCTGTTGATATTGAGAATGCAGGATCTTAACATCTTAGTACTGGTTGGTTCGAGTAGGGAGAAGTACCTATGTATGTTGCTTTTGTAGATACAACGTGACATTAACTTTGGCCGATTTCTTACATGCTTGCTGGATGCATGTGAAGTGAATTTGACGGAGAATCCTCTTTAGTCCTGTCAATTTGCTTGCTTTGGAAATGATGGCGATCAGTGAATATTGTTTGATCGGCTCTTTCCTTACTTTCTTGTTTAAATTCTGCTCAAATTTCGGTGGTGAAGTTTGCTTTCTGTACAGCTTTCAGAAATCACTATGCCAAGCCTACTGGCAGCTTCCATATTCACTGCGCAGAGTGGTTGCAGAGACCTGTTTTATAGACAGGTCCGGCTTTTGGGTATACTGTGTTGCATTTCAGGAATATGCAGGTCAGGTTTGCTTCATGTTTATATTTTTATAATTGTCAATAAAATAGCCATAGTCACCAGTAAGGTGAGCCATTTTTCCCTTAAAGTTATGTCCAAAAGAACATAAATGGCTTTCTCATGTAGGTGCACTTTTGTATTCTAGATGTCTTGATCCAGAGTCAGTACTAATGATGAAGATTTCATGCTTCCTTTTTCGTGATATGATCTGCTAGGAAAAATTTTCCTTGTATTTGGATGTACAATCAGTTTGGTGCCTCTCCTATAACATTGTCTTTTCAAATTACAGTGGCTTGCGCAGTGGATGCTTTGCCATTGCAAATACAATCTTGGTGAGTCAATTGCTTTAAGTGCTCTCTCTTCCATTGTGAATTTCTTGTTCTCTTAAATGTGAACTCAAGTCGAATGAAGAATTCGAACCAATGTTTTCTCCCTGCTAAAGGGGTGTTTATAGGGTTTGAACTGTAGATATGGGTTGTTTAGGATAGATGGGGGCCATTGCCTTATAAAGGACTAAGATTCCAAACAATTTGGTGCTATTTCCCTTCCATGCATATGTTATTTCAACATTGCAATTTGTAATCTGTGGATTTTGAGTGCTTCCTGCTGGGATAAATGATTGACTCAATAGTGTTCGTTTTTGTATTAGAGAGAGCCTGAGCAAGCCCTTTGGTTTAGTTTGGTGCCTTTTACTTGCCTACTGGTTCAGAAGCATAACTAAGTAGAAGGGAAACTCTCGAGCAATGATACCAAGTTTAATCATCAATGACTAGTTCTTTGCTATTGGGAGAATTCTTTTGAACAAGAGAATTTCATCCACCAGATGCCTTTGCTGTCTTCATTTGAAGTTGACGTGATGACAAGGCTTGAAGTTGTTTACTCTTCGGGGGGAAAAAGTTGTTGGGCCACTTGCAATGAGTCCTTATAGGAGTATATGGAAGACCACTCCTACTTCTTTGAGAACAACTGTTGCCTTTCCTCTCCGTTAGCTATTCTGTCCAAAAAGTCCTTTGACTGCTGTTTATTTCGTCTTCATCAGTTGAAGAGGGGTCTCCTTCTGTGCCATACTGCAGTGTTCTTTCTGTTTGTTGTATATTTTTTTATATATTTTTTCCTCTGCAGCAACTTGATCTTAAAATATTTGTGTTCTCTACACGTACAGAAGAAGTTTATTTATTTTATTTTATTTTATTTTTTTGGTAAAGGTACAGAAGAAGTTTATTCATCTCTTCTGTTTCCTCTTTGCTACAATAAGCGTACCCTTCTTTGTTAGATGATCATTTTGGAGCACGGATTTTACAATTTGTGCCCTTGGATTGCTAACCGAGTAGAGGCGGTGATTGCTGTGTCCTTGCAGGTCAAGCGTCTCCGGGAAACTATATTTTCGTCACTTCTTTTTCAGGTTCATGTTCCTTTTAATAGTTGTAATTGTTGTAAAGCTTTACATCTCGAGGACAAGCTCCACAGTAGAGAAGTTACATCTTCTAATTTTCAGCTGTTTATTACTTTTCTTTGGGAGACCAATGTGATTTTTCCAACTTCTTTGGCGCAGGATATAGGTTTTTTTGACACAAAACCAGTTGGTGATCTGACGAGTAGGCTCGGATCAGATTGTCAACAACTGTCTCATGTTATTGGGAACGATATGAACCTAATTATACGCAATGTCCTTCAGGTTGGATACAGATTGTTATTTAGATTGTGCGTGAAGGCTTAAACATTAGTGCGTCGCTTTTTATGTTTAGGGGACAGGAGCATTGGTTAATTTGATCAGTTTGTCATGGCCCCTTACGATGTCAACATTGGTTATATGCTCAGTCCTATCTACAATCTTTTTGGTTTATGGCCGGTAAGCTTTTTTACCAACCTAAATTTAATTATCTTAAGAATGATCATTTCTTTTTCTAATTGCATGACTTACCTATTACCTTTTCATGTTGTTCTATACTCTGGCGGGTCAGGAATGTTAATGCTAACACGATAAATCCAGAAAAAAAAAATTTATTGTCAAGTATGGGCATATGGTTTTATATTGGACTGCCTCCTTTCCCACGTCATCTCAAGCGAAGCTGCAAACAGTAGTTCTATTAACCTTCAGCTGTGAGCATAATGCAGAATTATTATGTGATTATGTGCCTATGCATGAGTGCTGGGAACATATATTGCCTTTTTTATTGCTTGTATTTGGTATGCTGTCTCCACTTGTTTCAATTCTTGGTATTTTGGTAGGTACCAGAGGAATGCTGCGAAGTTAAGCCAAGAATTTACTGCCAAAGCCAACGAAGTATAGGCGTAAAAATTATCTTAGTTTTAAGTACTTAGCTGCCATTGCAATTGCTTGATGTCGTGCTTTTGTGTTCTATTTAAAGGTTGCTGAAGACACTCTTACCTTGATGAAGACTGTCCGAATTTATGGAACAGAAGGAATGGAAATTGGAAGGCAATGATTCCCACTAGTAATTGCCTAACAAGTGTTTTTGCTTTTACTGATTTATTTAATTATGTGGCTTATGCAACTTACCTGATTCTATGGCTAATCTATTGCAAGCCTTTCATTTGTGTGGTGCTAGGTATAAGCTATTGCTTGAGAGGTTAGGTTCTGTAAGCATTCGTGAAGCTGCAGCTTATGGATTATGGAATCTGAGTTTCAACACCCTTTATCGTTCAACACAGGTTTGAATTTTTCCTTTTGGTTGGAACCTGCAAATGTTAACTTTTCCAAAAATTTCATTGTTCCCATGTTCATGCTGCTAACTGGCTTTATTACCGTACCTTGTGAATGTTTCTGTCTCAATTTAATCCAGAATTCGTATATTATTCATTGATACTCTGGTAGAAAATTTTCATGCATCATCCAGATCAGAAGCATAGTGCAAAGTCAGTTCTCATCAATGGTCTACATAGTCGAGAATTCCAAATCTTGATATCTTTGGTTCGGTTGTAATCTACTGCAGATAAATGTTGAATATGACACTGCTTGGATGGACACGTTTCTAAATGCTGCATGATTGCTTTCTTCATGAAAGTCAATGATCTTACTATGATTTTTCTTCCAAAATCTAATTTTAGGTTTTGGCAGTGCTGTTAGGAGGATTGTCCATTCTAACAGGCTACGTGTCCCCTGAGCAACTTACGAAGTATATCTTATACTGCGAGTGGATGATTTATGCAACTTGGAGGTTGGTGGATAGCTTAACGTCATTGTTGCGGTCCATCGGAGCTAGTGAAGAGGTTTTCCATTTAATGAGCCTGTCGCCAAGTCATCAGTACCTGTCAAAAGGCAAGCGCACTGAAGAGAATGCTACCATTCATGAAAAAGCTGAAGAAGGAATTGATTCCCAGTAATCTAAGCTACCTGGCCATTCTTTTGTGCTATAGATATCTAACATTGCATACATGGACATTCTTAACATGTGTCCATGAGTTTTTGAGTCAGTTAATGTGCATCTGAACATGCAGACTCTCTTGCATGTTTGGCACATTTGACATCCTTAGCTGAGCCCTTAACCCATGCTTCAAATCACAACTGAAATTCTTGCATGTTAGACGTACAGACTGCAGCTTTGCTGTAGTTTTCCGTGTCCATAGCACATCTTTCCCAATGCCTTTTCTTTTGGGTAAAACATCCGGTGGGCGACCGACCTGCAGTTCCATAAACATCAATGATGTTTTGTTAGCTGAGCCCTTTGCATTGGCTGAATGAACTTTCCAGGAATCATGCTTTCATTGTTCTAATCTTGCATAACTTTCTTGTTGCAGGATTTTCTGTTAATAAATTGCTGCCTTCCATATTGATCCAATATTTTCTCTGCCATATCAATTGTACACAGGGTTGAAAATGCGAAAGCTAAGGGGACACATTCAGTTCGTTAATGTTTCCTTCCAGTATCCTTCAAGGATTACGGTATAAATTAAGTCAGTCATTTCGATCCCCTGTTGAATAGTTTCTCCTCTAATAAGTGCATAGTAGCAATTTAACTGCTGATCATCTATGTTTAGTGACAACCAAATTCAATTAAATTGAGTAACCAGGTCCTATATAATCACTAGTGATGCTCAATCCCTTCGAATAGGTAGGATTTGTATGTCGCTATATTGTTGAAGGAGGGGCTATTTACCAATTCTGGAGGTTGTGGAGTCAGCATCAATTTGATTTATGAAGACTTTTAGCTGTCGAGATGATATTTGTATATGATGTCATGTTTTTATTCTTTGAAATGGGAAAATAACTTTAATAGTATTCTAATTATTTTGCTAAATTTTAAATAGGTACCAGTTCTAGCAAATGTTAACTTCTCTATACAACCAAATGAAGTGGTTGCAATCGTAAGAGACTGTGCCTTCGGAATAATTTTTTTCTTTTATGTGGGTTGAATATCTTGTGATCAATTTGCTGTGTTCTTTGACTAGGTTGGTGCAAGTGGTTGTGGAAAAAGCTCATTACTTGGTCTTTTGCTTCGTTTCTATGAGCCAGTTGATGGTCAGGTAAGCTACACTAATCTTGTGCATATGTTGAATCAGGAATTTTCAATAAACTTGGCAGTAACAACTTCTCTCTGCACCGCAGATTTATATCTGCTCCTGATAATTAAAATTCCCTAAATTTGCAGATTTATATTGACGACTTCCCCATTAAGGAATTGGATATAAGATGTCTCAGAGGAAAAATTGGATTCGTGGGACAGGTTAGGCGGACAATTATATTTAACGGCACGAGACTTATCTCAGGCTCTGTGGCCGTCTGTAAGTACCAGTTGTGTATCATTGACAGGAACCTCATCTCTTTCACATGGATATCTCATCAAACATTAGCTACGGATGCTCTAGAAATATCAATCAGGAAGATGTAGAATGGGCTGCAAGGCAAGCTGGTGCCCACGATTTTATTTCATCTCTTCCCGATGGATATCAGACCTTCGTTCGTGATGGCTTGCTCAGCGGCGGACAGAAGCAGAGAATTGCTATTGCTAGAGCCATCCTGAGAGATCCTGCTATTCTCATCCTGGATGAAGCGACCAGTGCCCTGGATACAGAAAGTGAACAACGAATCAAGGTATATGCAGCAAAACATTCGTTCCTCTTGTTCAACCTGGTGGAATGTGTGGAAGCAAAATAACACGTGGAGGCTAAAGCCGAGTGATTGCAGCTAACGTGTGATTTGCCTTGTCATCAGGACCTAATCTTCAATAAGACAGAGAGAACCGTCGTTGTCATAGCACACAGGTGAGTTGCTCACCATAGCTGTCATCCTGTCTGTCTTCCCTTGTGGCTTATGAGATGGGAGTACCTATTGCTGACTGTTTGCAGGCTCAGTTCTGTTGAAAATGCCGATAGAATCATCGTGATGGATGGCGGTCAAGTTGTGGAGGTAAGGGCTCTTATCTAGTTCCAAAATGAAAATTCTCGTTCATCCACGAAAACAAGATTAGAACAAAGAGGTTCTCTCTTCCGCATCATATCTCAGAGGCGCCCAAGGACGGAAAATAATATGTATATATAGGCAAAACAACAAAATCGGTTCATAACTTAGTACCGGGCTACGCGGCATAGATTAGGCATGCCTCCATAAGCAGCTGCGGCACAATTCCGTAGAACATCTTGCGCACCTTTGGCATGATGAGTATGACGGGTATGCCGAATTAATCGCATGCACTCCACAGGTGGGAACACACAAGGAACTCCTCCTCAGTGATGGCTTCTACGCTCGCCTGATCAAATATCGGCAAGATTCAATTGGGTTCTGATTTGGGAACGTGGCTGGAAGGACCAGCATATCGGAACTTTTGACCACAGGTGCGCG
This sequence comes from Syzygium jambos, assembly GCA_031216235.1. Taxonomy (NCBI): domain Eukaryota; kingdom Viridiplantae; phylum Streptophyta; class Magnoliopsida; order Myrtales; family Myrtaceae; genus Syzygium; species Syzygium jambos. The sequence goes on from CM062228.1 coordinate 20,707,386, forward strand.
GCTTTAAACGGCCTATTGACAGGGTTCATTCCCTGTTCTTTTTTCTTTTTATTCTTTTTTGTATCATCATTAGCGGCAAGTTAAAATGGGACTAGGTGGATTGCTTCAAAAAAGGCACTCCCAACGCAATCGGATTGCTTCACCCATGTGAGTCCCCATCTCTTCTCATTGTAGCTGTACGATGTCCTATTCACGTAACACGAAGTGTTTTCTGTGCGGGGCATCTATTACGCTTGCCCCTTACTTTGCATCCGAAGAAGAATTCCTCCAATTAATAAATCCGCGATAATTTGCAATATCAGCCTCCCAAGGAACAAAAATCGACGGTTGATGGGGGCCTAGACACCAAAGTAACACAAAAACCATTGGACCTAACACCTTCCTACAGAGAGCAGAAGATAGTCTTATTTGCACTGTGGCGGGTCTGGATAGATTGTCATTTTATTTTAACGGACTACAGAATACATCAGAGTGATAGAGAGATCACAGTCTCCAGGGCTTCGGAGGAAAAATCTCCAGGTTGAGGGACTTGCTGGCGGGGGAGACCCTTCGCCTGTGTCGCTTCATCGCCCGTATTGTCCATCTCTCGTGGGTTACGAGCCTTCGGCGGCGATGGTGGCGGGTCGTCCACTGCTCCTTTAATTTCCTTCCCTGTTTTCCTGTCACTCTCTTGGTGTCGTCGATCTCCTTTTCCCTGGTCGTCCATGGCCAATTCCTCCTTCTCTTCCCCCTTTGCCAACTAAAAAACAGAGCTTCTTCTGCCGGCGGCTGCGCATGCAGACATCGCGACACGTCGTGCGTGCCTGCAGGACACGTGCGGCTTCGCTTTTTCTGTCTAATCTAACTTCACCGGCGGAATTTCAGGCAGTGACGCAGCTACTCTATCTATGTGCACAGAGACACGTAGCCAACTCTATACACGAGCAGTCTCGAGTTGAGTTTTCCTCGATCTCGGTGGACTCTCTAGTCAAAATTTGACATGTGTGTCTTTTTTTTGTGCGTCGAACACGTGTCTGTTTAACCATCTAATTGTTACGAAAACCTATGTCCTAAATCCCTCTGTTACCGCTGTAGACGTGTCGGATTTTAAAGATTGGACGTCCTGCAGAAGACAATGAACCTGTGTTGCATTCACCCTCGAATTGGTTGGATCTCGCACGCAGAGCAGTTTGAATTTATTCGATTGAATGGTTCTTCTGTTTATACATTTACATTTCGAGTTTTCATTTACTTGAATTCTATAGATTCATTATCTCTATATTTTCTTCTTCATTTTCCTAAAAAATTTAGGGTTAATATTACGAAAAATTCTAAACTGGTACATTTGTGATAATTTTACCCCAAACTATTTTTTTTACCATTAAAAATCCCAAACTGATACACTTGTGACAAATCTATCCCGAACTATTTTTTTGATCACCAAAAATTCCAAACTGGTATACATGTGACAATTTTACCTAGAACTAATTTTTTAATATTATTTTTTATTTTTTGAATTATTTTTTATTTTTTCTTCTCTTTTTTTTTTTCCTTTCTCTTCAACCTCTGGCCGGTCTGGCGATAGGCCAAAGGCGGAAGCCAGCGAGGTTGGCCCCGTCGGCGTTGGGCGAGGTTGGCCTCGCCTTGCAACAGCGAGGTTGGCCTTGCCCAACGCCGACGAGGTCGAGCCTCACCAATGACCGGCGGGGCTGAGCCCTCGCCAGCGGCCAGTGGGACCGGGCCCTCGCCAGATCAGACGAGGGCTCGGCCCCGCCGTTACAGGGCGAGGTCAGCCTTGCCAACGTTGGGCGAGGTTGGCCTCGCCCTACAACGGCGAGGTCGAGCCTCGCTAGATCTGGCGAGGGCCCGGTCCCACCGGCCGCTGGCGAGGCTCGACCTCGTCGGCGACGCCGACCTCGCCCAACGATCGTCAAGGTTGGGCCCCCGCCAAATCTGGCGAGGCTCAACCTCGCCGTTGCAAGGCGAGGCCGATCTCGCCCAACGCCGGCTAGGTCGAGCCTTGCCAATGGATGGCGGGGCCGACCTCGCCGGTTTCCGCCTTTAGCCGGTCCGGCGACCGGCCAGAAGTTGAAGAGAAAGGAAAAAAAAATAAAGAAAAATAAAAACTTAATAAAAAAAATTCGAAAAATAATATTAAAAAATTAATTCTGAGTAAAATTGTCACATGTATATCAGTTTGGGGTTTTTGGTGGTTAAAAAAATAGTTTAGGGTAAATTTATCACAAGTGTACCAGTTTGGAATTTTTTATGGTCAAAAAAATAGTTTGGGGTAAAATTGTCACAAATGTATCGGTTTAGGGTTTTTCATGATATTAACCCAAAAATTTATATCCTCACACGTATATCTCGGGTGCAAAAAGTGTATTATTTTCTACCGTGAATTATCACTCACGAGACCATGAAAAGGTAAAGAAAACAGTAACAAGGAACAAAGGACATGCAATGATTAAAATCTACAAATTTAATTTTTGAAATTACTGAATTTACCGCGTCGCTATTGGTAACAGAAGATTACATTGAATAAATTAAATATTTAAAGATAACATTATATATTGGGTTAAAATTCGAAAATCACGTTGAATAAATTAAAAGTTTAAAAGATCACATTACATATTAAATCGAAGTTCATGAATTATCTGTGTCGTTTTTCAAATTAAGGAAACGGTACTTTTGCAGCTTGCTTTCCGATTGGTTCGCTCTTCGTAACGTTATTTTCTCTTTTCCTCCGAAAGAGCACAGACCGAATCGCTGATCCCCAGTGATCCCCAACCCAGGTCAGCTCATGATTCGATTACTGTCCTTTTGGGCGTTTGTGCCGAAACTTCTTGGCCTCTTTCGGTGTGGAAGCCACCACCGGATGGAAAAGAAATGCTCAAAAGCCAGCTCTTGCCTATGGCATTGTCTCTCGCCACCTGCATAAGATTTCACGAAACAAGAACAGAACTCAAACAAGAAAACAGTTCCGTCTCCCTCCCTCCCTCCCTCTCTCTCTCTCTCTCTCTCTCTCTCTGTGATCAATACCGAGGACAAACACCATTGAAAAAGATGGCATCTTTATGGCGGTTTTTGCGATTCCGCAAGAGCTGGATCGCTCGAAATCCTCCCGATTTTCCATTTCCTTGCGACGCGACGAAACACTCGCTGCGACCCCCTTTCTTCGTGAAAAGGGATGATCGCAACTCTTGTTTTGGTCGCATTAGCTGACTCCAGAACGCTGCATTTCTCTTGTTTCGATCTAAACGAAGAGACCCCCCTTCACGTCACACCTCCTACAATTCTTGTTTTAACGCACCTCTTGTTCGGTCATGGGGTCTCTAGCCGTGTTTCTCCTCCTTCTGAGCGACTCGCGGGTCTCTGCTTTCTCTGAGTTTGCACTCTCTCTCTCTGATCAGGTACTCTCTCTCTCTCTCTCTCTCGCTCCGTGCCGGGTGTCCTCCTGCTGTGTTTTTCTCGGATGCAGAGTACGGAATCTGAACGCTGGTTAGGGTGAAATTAGATTCGGTTCGTGTGGGCTCGCGGTTTTCGCAATCATATAGTGTTCCTAGACTCTGACGTAATTCTAAAGGAAAAAACTGTTCAAACTGTTTTGCTCTTGCTTCTTTTCTTTGTTTACTTGATGAACTCGTCTAGAGCGGCTTTGACTTGTCATGCGGTGGTTAATGTGTCTCGAGTTTCTTCCACGGAATTTGGCAATTGCGTTGGGGTGTCGACAAGAAGTAGACCTTGGGTGGCGTACAAAACAGGGTCTTTCACGCATATGGGATTTTAGTTAGGATGGTTATGGGACAACGGTATCCATTTGGGTCACTTCTCTGCTTGCTTAGATAAAGCTTATCGGTTTCTGCAACTCCCACGTCGGCGTGTGCTCTTTGAACAAGTCTCCTCGGTTCTAGAGGTTTTTTGCATACGCCGAGCCAGTTAAGTTGATGATTCTTCCATCGATGACTTCGGGACGCGATGAGATTACTAATTGTTGATTGCTACACCATTGAATATTGCCGTAGTCACCTGGAGTTAAGTGACTCTTACATGAGATCAATAGACGCATTCGATTTTGTTTCTCAAAGAACTCATTTTCGCCCACAGGAAAAACTTCTTCGACATCGGGAGCTCCTTGGCTTTATCATACTCCAACACCTAGAGCCAGAGAATTCAGGAACATGTCTTCTTCCACATCCTCTGCTCCGGCAACTCTTATCGGGTGTGAAATGAAGCCCATTTACGACCAAAAACTTTTCACAAATGATGACCAGCCACTCTTGGAAATGACACATGATAGCACACAAAGTGAAGGAGTTCCCAGCTTGGCACAGCAATTTTATGTCTCAAAAGAAGGACCGGAGAACCTGAATGGCTATTTTGATAAGAAAGTGGAGAACTCTTCTGGAAAAGGCACAACGGTGATGAAAGCCGACTCACACACTGAGCATCCTCCAGATGATTCCAGGAATCCCAGTTCAGGTGATGTTGTGGATGGAAGCCATATTTTAAGTGATTGCAAGGCAGTTTCCCTGAAGTCTTTGAGTCAGTCCCCGTCTCAGTCTGGTTCAGCGATGCTCTTCTGTCCAAGTCCTGAAGGCAGCTTACGCTCTTCTGCTCCTTATGTGGAAGCCAAAGAAAGTTGCGCTGGCACTGAATTGAGTGAGTGCACAGATGGCAACAAGAAGTCCAGCGAAAGTGAAGTTGCCAACCCATGCGTCATAACTGATAGCAGGAACACCGGCATTGTGAGTGATGTCAGTGATGAGAGCAGCTGCAGTAATTTTAGCAGCATTATGAGCAAGCCGCACAAGGCAAGAGATAGAAGATGGAAAGCAATCCAGGCTGCCAAATCTCGTCACGGGCTATTGGGCTTAGAGCACTTCAGGATGTTGAAGAAGTTGGGTTGTGGCGATATCGGTAGTGTATACCTATCGGAGCTGATAGACGACAAGAATTACTTTGCCATGAAGGTTATGGATAAACCAGCACTGACTAGTAGGAAAAAACTTGCAAGGGCACATACGGAGAGGGAGATACTGCAGTCTTTGGATCATCCTTTCTTACCCACTTTATACGCGCACTTTGAGACGGAGAAATTTTCTTGCTTGGTGTTGGAGTTTTGCCCAGGAGGAGACTTGCACACGCTTAGGCAAAGGCAACCCGGGAAGTATTTTCTAGAGCGTGCAGCCAGGTCAAATGTTGTTGTGCTTTTCTCTTCTTTGTGTTTCCATTTCCATATTGCTAGACGTTTGAGTAGATCGAGTCTGCGAGGAGAAATCTAGCCGAACACAGTCCCGTGCAACTGCAGGGTCTTTTCAATTCGGCTGATACCAATCATATGCTGCAGGTTTTATGCAGCTGAAATCCTCCTAGCTTTGGAGTACTTGCACATGCTTGGGATCATATACAGGGACCTCAAGCCGGAAAATGTTTTGGTCCGAGAAGACGGGCATATAATGCTGGTGGATTTCGACCTCTCTTTAAGATGCTCTGTCAGCCCGATTCTGGTCAAGTCCTCTAACCCAATCTCTGAGGCGGGGAGCTCGACTTCGTGCGTACAGCCTTCCTGTTTCGCACCACGCATCTTTTTCCGTAAGCTCAAGAAGGAAAAGAAGCCCAAGCAAAAGAAAGAATCGTTTCATCAAGAAAATGTTCTGCCCGAGCTCGTGGCCGAACCCACGGAAGCTCGATCGATGTCGTTTGTCGGGACCCACGAGTACTTGGCACCCGAAATGATCAAAGGCGAGGGCCATGGAAGTGCCGTGGACTGGTGGACATTCGGCATATTTCTTTACGAGCTCATGTTTGGTAGGACTCCCTTCAAGGGTGCGGGGAACGGAAGCACTTTATTAAACATCATCGGGCAGCACTTGAAATTCCCGGAATCGCCCTCCGTGAGCTTCGCCGCGAGAGACTTGATCCGGAGTTTGCTCTCGAAAGATCCCAAAAACCGTCTCGCTTACAGTCGGGGAGCCGCCGAAGTTAAACAGCATCAATTTTTCAGGAGCATCAACTGGGCACTGATTCGTTGCGCCAGTCCGCCGCTGGTGCCTAAGCAAGCGACGGACGGGCTTATGAAGGACACGACAAAGCGAGCACATGGCGCTGGCGTCGCTGTGGAATCCATCGGTAATTGTTCAGATTTCGATGTTTTCTAAGTTCTCTGATCCTCTCTTTCCTTTGCCGCCTCGAAACCGGCTTTATATACATGGTCATCTTGGCTTCCTCTACATACATAGAACAGCAAATGCACTCCAATAAAAGTGTGCATTGCATTGCATTGAAAAGAGAAGAATTGGTTCATTCAATCCTCTTCCAGTCTCGCTGACTTCGTATATTAATCCTTTCCAGTCTCTCTTCACTTTCTTTCCCATTCCCTGCTTTCCCTGTTGTCCTAACTTGACCGGGGAGCGAAGCATTCTTTCTCGGCTTTCCTTCCACGCCGCAACTCGCATGGTTCCCCCGCCGCTCGCTCTCGCTTTCAGTAACAGAGAAAGTCTCGACGGCCGACATGTTCCATCAGTCTCGGGTCGAATTACATAAATCTTCACATACGAGTAGCGGTCTAGAAATGGTGGGTGCTCGAACATGGATCGAGGGGCGGTCAGAAGAATCACGTAGACTTCTGCTTCCAGAACGAGATGGGCGAGAGCAGTCGATTCCCTTTACAAAGTGTGAAAGGGGCGCGACCGTAGAACATTGCACGAGTCCCAGTGGCCGGAAGGCGCGGCCCCACCAGTCTTCCCGGTCGTAAGCGCTCGCGTCATCCACCGGCAACGAGCCGTGCAGTGTCGCCTTGCCGGGCCCCCCAACCTCCGCAGGTTCTTTTAAGGAAAGAGGGGAGCTTTCGATTCGGACGTCTAACTGCTTATTATCCGGGGAAAAGGACATAAACAGCCTCGAAATTTTGGCTCAATGTGTAATTTAGCCTCTGAACTTTTAATTTATTTAGTGTGATTTCTAAACTTTCAATTTGTTCAGTGTGATTTCTAAACTTATAATTTGTTCAATATAATTCCTGAATTTTCAATTTATTTATACATATGCAATATAGTCCCTAAACTTTATAAAAATATTCGATGTAGTCTTTCAATTAATTCAAGTTCAGGTACTGTATTGTACATTTTATATAGTTCAGGGACTAAATTGAACATGTACCAAAAGTTCAGGGATTACATTGAACAAATTAAAAATTTATGGACCACATTGAACATCGGGTTAAAGTTCAGGGATTATATTGAATAAATTAAAAATTTATGAGCTAAATTACACATCGAGCCAAAGTTCAGAGATTGTTTGTGTTATTATCCTTATTATTTGTGGTCAGTCAATAGTTTCAATAGAAAACGGTGGATTTTTTTTGTATTTTTTCTTTTCATTTTGCAGTTGTGGTTTTCACTTTTTCATATCTTGCTTCCTTTAACTTCACGACAAATAAATGATTTGGAAAACACGTTTCATAAAAATGATAACTTGTATCGCTTGAAATAATTGATCGATGAAAAATATTTTTATTACCGATAATAATTTATGTCTAAATATTTTTAGTGACAATGAAATTTTTTTTTTATTGTGAGCTATTTTAAGTGATCATATTTAAGAAAATATTATGCAAATCCTTAATTTTCTGCGAAACAAATGCACCCGTCTTCCTTTGTATGTATATATATTTTTGATAATAACATCTGTCTATGATCATTGCTGCGTGTACGGAATCAATTCATTACTCATTTTTTTTTCATAATTCATTACTCAATTTGCATTCATAAAAATGTTGGGGAACCGAATTATTATAAATTCGAAGTCAGAATGAGGACGGTGAATAAATTTACGTAAAACAAACATATGAATGCTGTTATTTGAAAAGAAGTGGAATCACGATTGCTCGTCGTCGTCGCAAAATTTTCGCAAAATTTTAAGTAATAAATGACATTTTAGGAAGAAAGTAAGATCGAGATCTCTAGAAAATAACGCGTCTTTGCTTCTTCACATGTCGGGTGCCGACGTTGACGGTACAACTACAACTTCAGTCGTTGCCTAATCACGTCGAATGCGGACTATTCATGCGAAGTACCGAAAATATTTGCGAAGAATTAAATCACCGCGACCTGATCTCGCAAAGACCGGGCCTTCGTGTTCGCTCTCGTCGAGCTATGGCCATGACAATCTATGACCGAGCCTCGACTAAACCTCTTGAGTAACGGGAATGCATCGTTTGCTTAGTATTATTGGGATTATTTCTTTTTTTGGTCTTAAGTTTTATCGAGTTGAAAAGAGGGGGGATGGGAAGGCGAGCAACACCGTGATAAAAGGAAATATATGGAATTTGTCCATTCAAGTGTGGTTTCAGGGTGTGTTTGTTCAGCGAAAAATAGACGATTTAAAAAATAATTTCTTAAAAGTGATGATTATATCATATGTAAAAATGAATGGACAAAAAATATTTTCATTATTTACGAAAATATCTAGATATAAACAATTATCGATTCCATCGATATTTTTGCTGAAGATATATTTCAAATTATTGGTCATGGGTCGCTCAGAGTTACGAGTCTTACTTGAAATCTTCACTTCCTTTGCGTGACTGACATCGCAAGCTGCAAAGGCGTGGGAACTTGTCGTGCACGCAAAACATGAACCTGTATTAACCATTTCATTAAACTATGATGTAAACAAAAACGAGTGGATTTTAATATGGAAATCCTCTGTGCCGTGTCAATTACGATTCTAAAATTTCCAACAAAAAAACGAAGAAGAAGAAGAGAGGATATAATTCGGAAATGTCGTTGTCACCGTGTGAAAGAAACAATCTTTCCCAAAAATGTAAGCATTTTCATGTTCGAAGCATTTCGGCGCACGCCCCTTTTAATTCCGAGCTGGTATTTTTGCGATATGGACTTTTGATTCGTGCAATATTATGATCGGACTCGCGTCGATTATTCGCTGCGTTGTCGCGTCATTGGTGGGTCATCTGCCGTGCCAATTTGCCCAGCTGCATTTTGCTTCCGGAAGGTCAAATCGCATCTCGCTACTTTTTCGCCGCTTTGCTCCTTCGAAACAAGATTCCGCCCCCACCTTTTCTTTTACTTTTATATAGGCCAAACCAAAGTTCAAAAAGCAATTTCCAGAAAGGGTTTTGCTAATAAGTGCATTCGAACGCGCCCTAAACTAGCCAAGTATAAATTAGGGAAGATTATACTAAAATCCAAAACGTTTGATCCAATTACAGCAAAGTCCTAAACATTCGACGATATACAATCACGTCCTAAGCGTTACAAATTTGGCGCGATCAAATCATTTCGAGCAACTGCTCGGACAAATTTGTCCATGCGGTGGTACGCTGGAATCTAAAGTGGCGTTTTTAAAATGCTTTCTAATGCATGTGGCATCGATTCTCTCTCTCTCTAACTGGGCTTTGTTTGATTTTCTCCAAACTTTTCTTTCAAATATTTGAGTCGTCGTATTGCAGCGTTTATCACCACTTATGCTTCAAAGCATTCAAAAATACCGCGGCAGGTTCAGGCATACCAAGTTAGCAATTTTGCTCAAGCGGTTGCGTGAAAGGGCTCGATCTCATTAAAATTCAAAACGTTTAGGATTTCATTATACGGTGGACAAAACATTTCAGGACTTTCGACATGATATTTTTCATGAAATAATTATCTTTCCGAGACATTTTCACAGGTGAGTTTTAACAGAGATTTTGTTTAAAAGCGGCCTAATGCCGTGCCGGCGAAATCCTCCTTATTTCGAGGAAAAAAATAAAATCGCGCTTTTTCCACTTTCTCTCTGACCAAAACACTCCTCGGCACGGTAATTCGAATATATTGTCCTATGTGGGTCTCCTTTTTTAACATCCCTCTCCCTCCTATATGTTCCAAGCGAGTGCTAAATATTTTTGGTCGTGTCCCATTTTTTAAAATTTTCTATTTCTTTATTATGGGTCCCGCGTTCACTTTCCTCCGTTTCCTTCGTTCTCCTCGTTCTCTCTCTTGTGTAACCGCTCAAAGCAATAGAGAGGCAGAGTAACGGGACTTCCCTTGCTTGTGTAGGCAGAAGCGGCTAGCATGGTTGACCCACAACAGTACCTTCTCGAGTTGCCAAGTGAAAGCTCTGCACACCACACGTCTTGTGGCAACAAGGGGATCATGTTCACGGAAAGTGGCGCACACTATTGAGGCATGAGGTGGATGTGCACCATGCATCTGGCAAACCTGGTGAAGGTGGAGTCGTCCGTGCCGCGAGGAGGAGGAGGAGCTAGTAAGAGCTAGTAAGGGTGATGGGGGGCTGAGGGCGATAGCCTTGAGGCACTACTCTCCGCAACTTGAAACGCTGCATTTAAAAATCCTTCGCCGCAAAAGTAGCGTTGCTCACAAGCAAATTCTCTTTGGCATATCATTACCTCCTACAGCCTGATAACTAATTTCCTCGCCTTCTTTCCATCTAACCGCCGAAAAAATCCGACAGTTAGGTCTTATACCATCTTTCTGTGCGGCCCTCGGCTCGCCCACCTTATGTTACCCACTGATTAAAGTAGTGTAAGAAATGCAGCTCGGGTGATGCCCCAACTGCTCATATCCAAAAAACGCCCTACGCCCGTAACTGGTCTCGAAATATAGCACCACTGATCAATCGACTGATTAAAATTAATCGACGAACACATATACTCAAGCCTGGCATCAGCCAAACACGTAATGGCACGCAACAGGCCGTGAGAATCTAGCAACCTAGCAGCAATCATGTTCGTCAATGTCCTAATCAGGATATGCAAGCACAAAGATATGACTTTTCTGACTCTCAAATTTTTCAACCTCTAAGAGAGAACGAAGAGAAGGAAAAAGATTAAGGAAAGCGGACGCGAGATCCACAGGAAAAGAAGTAGAAAATCAAAAAAAAAAAAAAGGGACACGACTGACAATGGCCAAGGGATGATGCTAGCCCATGAACGGCAATATTGTCGCAACGTCGTGTTGGAGAGTGCTTTATTTAAAAAGGAGCGAAAAAAGCGCGGCCTAAAAAAAAATATGCTCGCAATCTTTCTCATAATACTCGCGACCAAAAAAACTAACAAAAAAAAATCTTGCTCATGATACTCGGATAACGGAACGTAAGCGGGCGCGAGGGTCGTGACAAGTCGGCACGTGCCAACGACCCGGTCGGACAAAGACTAGACCCGGCCCATCTCAATAATTCCCGATTTTATAAAAAGAAAGAAAAGAAAAAAAATCAAATGCATTTGCACTCTCTCCTCCTCGGCCGCTCTCTCATTTTCGCAACCACAGGTCGTTGTCGTCACCATCAGCTCCATCTCCGTCTCCGTCGCCATCGCCTCTCTTCCACCTTCCCCGCGACCACACGCCATCGCCGCCGCCTCCTCCTCCTCCTCCGAGCCCTAGCCCCGCTCGCAGCCCGATCCATGGCCGCCGCCGCCGCCGACGACAGCCCGGCGCCGATCTCCGCCGACGACGAGGCGAAGTTCGGCTTCCAGCGGCCGGAGATGTACAAGGGCAGCCTCGCCAACACCGTCGACCCCCCCTACGGCCGCCACGTCTTCCTCTGCTTCAAGGGCCCCGAGTCGTGGACCCCGAAGGTCGAGGACGCCGACACGGAGATGCTCCCCAAGCTGCTCGGCGCCGCCCTCAAGGCCCGCAAGAGTGAAATCCCCGTCAAGGTTGGTTCGGATTGAAGGTCGAGCGTTTTTGCGCTCGCGCGTGTTGTTGTTGTTGCTTTTTGTTGTGCGGATATCGTGGTTGTGGAGCGGGTCTGGAGTCTGGATCTGACGGGGAAGGTTTGTTGATGGTTTGGATTTTCTTGCATTTTGACTTGTGGTTTTCTCCTTGTAGACGAGGCTGACCATGTGTGGAGGATGCAATGGGATCGAGTGTTCGGATGGTGATGTGTTGATCTTCCCTGAGATGATCAAATACAAGTGAGTTCTTCCCTCTGTTTATTTCTTGAAGGGGAGTTTTACATCTGCTGTGAGATGGTTAGCTGTTGCTTTGATACATGACTCGGATTTTCTTATGGAAATTCTACGCGATAATGAGCACAGCGCCTGTACTGAAAGTTCTTCGTTTCTAGTTTAATGTCGTGCTGAGATGCGGGAAGATGATGCTATGGAATTTCCTTTTGGTTGTTGGACTCTGAGAATTCATCCTGTTTGTGGACACGATAGTTGGTCTTTCTAAATAATTCCTTCTTTTCTTTTGCGCTTGCTAAGTAGTTACTGACATGAATAAGCAATTTGTATCGCGGTTCTCCATCCCCATTGCCCACCCCACGTGGGTACCCCAAAAGGGAAAAAGGCCATTAACACCGATTAGAAAGGCTGTGAAACAGAGTGACTCCTCACGCCATTGTTTTTTTTTTTTGTAAAATTTCCCCCAAAAGAGCCTTTTCTCGATCAATCTAAAGATATTTTTGCTCTCATGACAGGGGTCTGACTGAATCAGGCGTGGATAGCTTTGTTGAGGATGTGCTTGTGAATGGAAAACCTTGGGCTTCTGGTGTGCCAGAGGCATTGGCTGGTTCCCATATATTTGTCTGCGCTCATGGCAGTCGAGACCGGAGATGCGGTGTCTGTGGACCCCCCCTTATAGAAAAACTAAATGAGGAGATTGAGTTGCGTGGACTGAAGGATCAGGTGTTTGTTAGCCCATGCTCTCACATAGGTGGCCACAAATATGCTGGGAATTTGATAGTCTTCTCTCCAGATTCTGAGGGAACAATCACAGGACATTGGTCAGTCCTGGTTTAAACTTTCTTCAAGTTCTTTCTCAAGCTGTAGAAACCACGAAATATTGATTTAAATAGCATTATGTGAGTTGACTTTATGATCTGATTGTAGGTATGGCTATGTAACCCCTGATGATGTGCCTGAAGTTCTCGACCAGCATATTGGGCAAGGAAAAGTGATAGAGAGGCTTTGGAGGTTTGCTCTTTTGCTCTCTGTGCATAGAGCTTTCAATGAGTTTATTTCGTTCTTTATGCTCACCAGTACTGAAAAGTATTGGTAGGAATTATCAAATGCTGTAGCTGGTGATGTTAACTATAAGGACTCATTGGTTGTCTTTAGCAGATCAATAACTTAAAGCAGCTATTTTTGCTTGAACTGTCTCGTATTGGGTCTTATATTCGTTAATGGTCCTCTTTACAAATGATAATTGCTAGTGCTTGTGTTTGATGCTGTCATATGGTCAGGTTCCGTTGATTATCGATCGTAAACTGTATTTTCTTTTACCAAGTATGATTGAGAGTTCAATATGTCATGTCTCAAGTCATAGCAAAACCTTACGGTAATTTACCTGATAATAATGCTTGCCTTCCTTCACTTGCAAAAAAAAAAAAAAAAACGCTTTCCTTCACTTGCCAATAAGATTTGATTGATGCGTAGAATCTGCCCACAATCACAGAAAGTGGAAATTAGCCTTGTCATGCTTATAGACGTGTTAAGAAGTATCTCATCCGACCTATCAATTAAGGTACCTAAGCATGTCAAAGCAGCTGCAAGAAGAAGGCATCTGGTTGTGTCGTTCACTTCGTTTCTTCAGTTTTTTAATATTGTTGCAGAAAGGACTATCACTTGTTTGGAGTAGAATTTCAGTTTTATTTCTTACTATTGTAGATAAACTTTTGCCTCTTAAGTTTGTAGGGATAATATACCCTGCTCATTGTTGTGATGCCTTCTTTAGCTTGAAATGCTTCTTAATACTCTTCTTCTAGTCAGTCTTGCAACTTTTTGAGCTTGAGCGTTTTGCTTTTCCCTATAGTTGTGAAAAATCTACTGGTGATAGATTTCATTAGGTCCTGAGGTGATGTTGCTGTCTGTAACTATAAGAGTTTGAGCATCACAGAGAATATGGTATTGTATGGGTTTTAAGTGGCAACCTTTAGGTAGTTCACTTCTATGTCTCTTTCTGTGTCAAACATGGGCCACTTTCTTAATTTTATAACGCTGGTTAGCGCAAGCTTAGGAAAACCTGTAGTCTGTAGTTCGCTCCCTTGCGTATCTGTCTCTCGCTGTGTCAAACATGGGCCACTTTGTATGGGTTGTAGTGGCAGGCTGCATACTCTAGTTCTCTTCCTTGCGTCTATGTCTCTTGCCATGTCAGACATGGGCCACTTTGTTATTTTTATATCGCAGGTTATTGCAAGCTTCGGAACAAGCTAATTTGTGAAAACTTTTTTTGTCCCCTACTCGTATAGTCTTTCTGCAATCACTCTTTGTACTTCAATAAGTGATACACCATATATTTTCTGCTCACATTTGTTGGCGAAAGGTATTATGTGTGTTAATGTATATAACTGTGCAAGATATTGATGATGAGTGGATGCAGGGGCCAAATGGGAGCATCTGCTGGTGAAGGTCAAAAGGCTGGTGATCAGAAACTTCCAAATGGAAAAGATCACAAGAAAAGCAGAAAGCATGAAGAAAGCATTGTGCAGGAGAAAAAGGAAGTAGCCTCTGGATGTTGCCAGGGAGTCAATGGCTTTTCTTGTTGCAAAGATGAAAGCGTGGATCAGAGTAGCGCAAGTGAGGAAAAGGAGCAGAAGGGGAAATTTTCCTGCTGGGTGGGAAAGTGGGAACAGAGTGAAGTTCTCACCGCTGCAGCTATCGTAGGGGCTGTGGCGACTGTTGCAGTGGCCTACAGCTTTTATAGGAGGTCTAGCTAAGTATGATATATTCAAGTGATTTGTTAGTAACCATCGATGGATTGGTTCCCTTGCTTTCTCTCATTTTGATAGCATGGTCAAATAAGTACTTGGAACCATGTGGTTTGGGAGGAAAGATATGTGTACGCCCCCCCAATTCCTGCGGGTTCTGCTTGTTTACGCAGAATTAAGCAGAAGATGAATGTTTTTGGTTCCCGATAAGAAAGCACAGGTTAACACTGTTATTTTGCATCGCCTTTGGTGTTTCTCCGACTTTGGAGCGAGCTGCTTAGTGACGTACCTTATGGAATATTGCTGGTTTTTAGTGATGCGTGGAGTAAACATGTGCTGTGCAGCGTGTGCTTGGCTAGATTCTTCCTTACTGAGTTCTTTTTTTATGGTTAAGATTTGCCTGTACTGCTTCTCTGTGACAACAAAAGCTGAGGACAGATATTAAATTATGATATCCCTGCACACGATCCGATCAAACAAAGGGTCTTTTCTCGTTTCAGATGGGAACCTTTTGCTTGGGTCTTTTCACATGCGTTTGATCCGCGTCTCTTTTGTCGTTTATGGGGGATACTTTAGTGCCAAGTGAATGATAAACGAACGATGTTGGGTAGAGACTACTTAATCAGGATTCAAAACAGGAAACGAAGCGAGCGAACAAGCTGCTGATTGGGTTTCCGAGATCGCGGGCCATTCGTTAAGGCATCTCTATTGCAGAATTCTGCTCGAACGACAAGCAGCGATTTTGGTAAGGACGAAGAGGAGAGGACTTGAAATGGTAGCCTCGCGATGGAGGAAGAAGCGCCGTTAAAGAACGAAAGAAAGTCTCTACATCCTTTTGTCTTCAATTGATAGCAAAAATCGGATGCGATCCTTGCTTCTACTGCGATGCCGCATGCGAATTCAACGGTAACCCCTCGTCGTTCCTCATTGGAAATAGGAAAGAATACTTGGGATTTGATAAGAAAACTAACTCTGATCATCATGGTGTTTGCTACTATGGTGTTTGCTACTCAATAATGGTGGACAAGATGGAGAAACGACAGAAAATGAGAAAACTTCGTAAATCTATATGGTGTAATATATATGTAAGGATGATATCATGATCTGACTGGGGGAGGTTCGAGTCACCTAAGTTTGGCGGCCGTGTCAAAACAAATTTATTTTGTCCAAATTAATAAAGCAATTAGGGACAGAGCCAATAAGCCCTTGTCATTTGTCGATAATCGCCCCGATGATGCACGCACATAATTGACTGAAGGGTCCTTCCTTTGAGATTCACATTCCGGACTCTTCCGCATCGCTTTCCGGCATTTTTTTTTTTTTAAATTTCGCGACCAAGTTACGACATGTCTTAACAAATTTGCTTCTTTCGGATAATTTTTGATTACGCACGTTTTCATAGCAATTAACGGGGTAGAGTGGACCCGAAACAACAATCGATGACCTACGTTGATTTACGGTGGATTTTTTAGGATCGATATGTTGATAATGTTTGATCAAATTTAGCGTCGCATTTATATTTCATATGAGTGTTTGATTTCTCTTTTAAAATTTCCTCTTTTTTCTGAATGAGGACGGGAAAAATTCGGCCCGACCAAAAAGCCATGAATCTTGTGAGACGTCATTAAATATGGACGAGATAAAAGATGAGAAGAATTTGAGCTTCTCTTGCAAAAAATAAAAGAGAGAAAGAAGGTTGTTCTCTTCATTGCTATTCGTTTATCAAGAAAGGTATGCCATATTCCCACCCTCTCCTTTTCTATATTCCCGAAAAAAGAAATGGTTTTTTTTTAAAATCTTCTTTTCAAGAACCCAAAATTAGAAAGTTGGCCGAAAGTTCCCCCAGTGATTTCTTATTGGAGTTTCGTGGCCACACCAGTCCTGCGTCCAACTAAAGCAAATTCATTCTTGCCTCAGGACCGTCTAATTTTCATTTCTTTTCATTTAAGTACAGAACAAAGGATATGCTTTGAGTTTCTCAAATGGCTCTCCAATTTGGTACCCTCTTGATCGAGTCGAGCTTAAGTCGGAGAATCAGACTCTTTCCACCAGGACAACATGTCGATTTCATTTTTTGTGGAATGACTTGGTGCGATATACCGTGATTTTCTTTGTTGACACTACTTGGCTATTTTGAACTTAAATTGTCGCCAACTGTTTTAGAAACTTGAACTTTTAATCGGGTTTTATTAGCTTTTTTATTATTATTTTTTTTGACAAATAGGGGAGCGAGAAATCTTTTGATAATTTCCAAGAGAGATGATACGATGTAGAAGACTTACACTGTCCTTAACTATTCATTCAACCAATTATATCTTTTTAGTTGGTTTTACTCGGGTGCATGTAAATTGACCAACAATAACTTTTGAGCCGGTTGTCTTATTAAGTAAGTCTCTCTTGTAAGACACGCATTGAATAATTGATGAAGCGATAAAAGTTAATACATACGATTCATAATGATTGTGGAGTCATGCTGGTGTTACATCATATACGCGTATGAAGATCGTATTACTGACTGGTAAATGCCATCAACAGGGGAGTGAACCATTTTGATAATAGAAATAGATGCTGTTCTTTTAGCTACTGCCTGCATAATAATGAGAAGAACTTGAACAGAAACTTACATTCACCTTTGGATGAATGGAGTGAGTTTGCTAAAGCTGATGGAGGATTACAGAGCCAATCGTATGTACAGAGAAGCCAATCAGTGTGCGGATGAAGCCAAGCTAAGATGGGGATTGAAGGACCTCGAAGAAGTTGCTTTTCTTGATCACGCAGTCTATGGTGTTAAGCCCATGTTTTGTAGCCGATAAGAACAGGGCCACTCACCGTGTAGGCCCATCGCGAAATTGTCTTGTTGCTGAAAGTCAGTACTTTCGATTAGTCTTCGAATGAAATTACTCAACTTACCGGGGAAAAAGAAACGTACATTTCATGCCTCCTCCTAAGGCCTGAAAGAGACACAACGAACCAGAGCATCCGATGACAAAAGCGCAGTTGCCTTTTGTTTTTCCTTTCTCTGGTTTTTAAATATTACCCTCCATTCGTCTCTCTCTCTCTCTCTCTCTCTCTCTCTCTCTCTCTCGCTCACTGAGACGTGTATGGTACGTTCCTGTTTGTATGTCTATTGTTAAATATGTAGAGATCAATCTACTATTGCAATTTCATCAACCTTGGACGAGCTTGGAGTTGGTTGCTTGGGTCTCCAAAAATCGAAGCCGATAACAACAAACTATATAATATAAACATTTGGCAACAAGTGTGAGTTCACTCGTCTCTCTTTCATCTCATTTCATATTAATTAAAGCACTGTATGTTCTGTTTCTGGGTCTCTCTTTTTCTTCGTCTTTTTATTTTGCCTTTTCATTTCGTTTCGTCTCGAGGCATGAACTGTCGTCAACTTGCAAAAAGGAGAGTTTTCGAGGGTTGGGTTCTTTGTTTTTTTGTGTTTTTACCGGTGGGGTTTGGTGAATGAGAAGTTGGGTGTTTGTTTGGTTAGCTTCTGTTAAGTTTTGATGTACAGCTGGAGTGGAACAAAGGGAAAGTGAACCCGTTAGTGAGCAAAATCATAGAGAGGCTGAGCCAAAGACGACCCTCGACGATGCCCTTGAATTTGGTTCACGCTTCTGATGGATTGCCCCGAGTTCTCTTGACTGAGCAATCTGGTTCATCTGCTGAGGTTAGTATCCTCTAGTTCCTGAATACTCTTCTTCTTTCGTTCTCTCTTTTTGGATCTTTTTACGAGGTTGATTCTTGGGGTTGAAATGCTATGTAGACATTGTCATGTGGAAAGCTTCTGTAGTAAATCCCTATCTGTTTCTTGTTGTTGGAAGTTTTAATTTTTAGGAAAGACGGGGGGTGGAATTGCTGTATGAATAAAAGAATATGCTTTTGATGATTTGATTATGCTTTGTTCACTGTAATTAATGCCAAATTGGATGGATGAAACATAGTATGTGAATACATAATAGTTTTGTGTGATGTTCCCAGAAACATATGTATGAATCGTGTATGTGATGTTTATAGAAGCATTCTGTTGGATCTGGAAAGTTGTCTAAGTTTTTATTGATGGATCTGAAAATGGTTGTGTTATGTTTGAGCTTTGATTGAAGCATCTGGCTCTAAGATAATGAGTTTCTGATGTTGGATCAGTTTTCTCCACTTCAGGAAGACATGGACCTTTTGACTAGAAGAATGAGCTTTCTAATTTTGCAAACTATGACATGCTTTTCCCCTTAGAGTCTTCAGGAATCTGTTGTTAGTTGTTCTCTGTCACCTACTGATTGAAATTAATGAATTCAGGTACTTCTCTATGGCGGGCAGGTTGTTTCTTGGAAGAATGAGCGAAGAGAGGAGCTCCTCTTTATGAGCAGTAAGGTAAACCTAGTGTCACATATTTGCATCTATGTTCAATACGAGAGTGGTATACGTGCATATATGTAAATGCATGACTTTATGAACATATGATTTTGTTGTGGAAGGACGTGAAATGTTGAATTAAGGGCTAGCTTCTACCTAGCCAAAAGGGAATCTTCTTCATTGTAGAGGATATAGATTGCCAAGCTTCTAAAGTTATTGAATAGCTTCTTTATGGATTGGTCATATGTATATTAAAGTGATAACTTTTGAGGTCATGAATGCTTGATAAAACCATAGTGTCAGCCATCAAAGGGAGAATATGTATAGAGGGAATTGCAAGTCCAAAGTTCTTTCTCACCCGTCAATAGTATTTTCAGCATCATCTTTTATGAGTCTTCCAGATGTCTTTGTAAACTTAATACTTTGGTTTTTGTTTTTTTCCGCACATTTGTGTTCCTCAATGTTTCTCGAGCAGAAATCTGTACCTGGTGTTTGTATGCATGAATGTGGGCTTTTCACCTCAAATTTGCACTTCAGTTAGTTCATTTGATCTCTCTTGAGAAACCAGTTCTCCAAATGACTTCTTTAATATGTTGTAGGCCATCTGGAAGCAACCTAAAGCAATTAGGGGAGGTATACCTGTTTGCTTCCCTCAGGTGAGCAATTGGGAAGATAAGCATTCCTAGCGAACAAATTATTTCCTTTTGGGAATTGTTATACTCACTGTTGCTTCTTTGTTCAGTTTGGAAATCTTGGTTCTCTGGAGCAACATGGATTTGCAAGGAATAGAGTGTGGTCTCTAGATAGTGATCCTTCACCTCTACCTCCAGCTGATGACCAGTCCTCAGTAGATCTGATACTTAAGTCTACAGAAGAGGACCTCAAAACATGGCCCCGTAGGTATGAGTGCAAACCTTGATATGTCTGCCAGATGTGTCGCTGTGAAGCCTTCCTAGAGTTCTGTGGTTCTAAGCTTTTGGATTGTTATCTGGTTGTGCACCAACAGCTTTGAGCTCCGACTCCGTGTTTCTCTGAGTGCTGGAAAGCTCACTTTGATCCCCCGTGTGAGAAATACTGACAACAAGACCTTCTCGTTTACATTTGCGCTCACAAACCACCTCTCTGTGTCGGACATCAGGTTTGCTTGCCTTTCCATGTAAAAGCTCTACTTTTGCCTGTTCCTTTTAATGCGTTTCCTATAAACCACATCGTACTTTTCTCAATCCTTCGATGCCAAATACTAACGTCTAGAGCTATTGTCTTTCTTTTCTTCTTCTTCTTCTTCTTCTTCTTCTTCTTCTTTTTCCCATCAAGCTTCTAGAACTATGATTACATTTCATATCATTAAAATCAAAACCTTAAAGCCTGTGATTGGTTCACGTTTGTTAGTAGCTGAAGTTAAAGAGAAGATCATTTTCAATTGGTTTATGCTGTTCAATTTGCAGTGAAGTACGTGTCGAAGGCTTAGAGACCCTCGATTACCTTGATAATTTGATGCAAAGACAAAGGTTCACAGAGCAGGCTGATGCAATCACCTTCGACGGCGAGGTTATGCTCTTTCATGCCAATACGATTAGGACACCTACAGGATTTAAGTTCATTCTTGAGTTGTGCTTCCCATGTTACATGTGTTTTATTACTTGCGTATTATTGATCTTTCTCAATCAACATTTGTCTTAATTTACTGAACCTTTGTATGTGTTTGGAGGATTTACTGGTTTATATATTCTTAGATTGACAGAGTTTATTTGGGCGCCCCAACAAAGATTGCTATCATAGACCATGAGAAAAAGAGAACCTTTGTGCTGCGGAAGGATGGCATGCCAGATGCAGGTAAATGATGTTCAAAAGTCCGCGTTTCCTTATGTGGTTCCTTTGCTATATGTGGCTATTCATTCTTCACCTTAATCATCTGGGTAACGGTCATATGCTCATATGCTTACAGTGGTATGGAATCCTTGGGACAAAAAGGCAAAGGCACTTTCTGACATGGGTGATGAGGAGTACAAAACTATGCTGTGTGTGGATTCTGCTGCTATTGAAACACCGATAGTTTTGAAACCCTCTAAAGAGTGGAGAGGCCGTCAAGAACTTTCTACTGTTTCATCAAGTTATTGTAGTGGGCAGTTGGACCCTCGAAAGGTCCTTCGTGGCTTTCACTGAATCTCGGCATGTTTTTAGATAATTTATATAAGCCGCGTGCCCTGTATATGTACCCATTTCTTTTCTTTGTTGGGAAACCAAAGCAGCCATATTTGATAGTTGACCACGTTTTCCTAGGTCACGCTATCAGAGGGTTTAGAAACATAAACGTGTTCTATGTGGATCTGTCTGGCATGTGAGGAGTGCTTCTTTTTTAGTGATATTTTCAGACCTTATCCTGCCGTGCATCGTGATATTTGTCAGGGTAATGTTGTGCATCTAAAGGAGTAGGATTCAACAATCGACTCGTTACTCTTTGATCAATTGAGCCATGCCTCCCCAACGTTTCCTCTCTCTCTCTCTTTCGCACGCGGCGCATGCATGAGCGCACGAGCATGCAACACACTCATGCAAGTGCGCACATGCTTTCTTTGTTTTTCTCTTCTTTACACATGCCTCAAATGTTAACGAAGTTGTCCCTGTACAGATGTAAATGCAAGAGATTGCTTGGAACGTGTGTGGAAACCAATATTATTGTATAGCCATGTAATGATATTTGCTGCTGGAGCTATATTTTGATATGTTTCAGAAATTAAAGTAATAAGTTCTTGAGCATAATCTTACTGCTTCATTGGGTAGAGGAGGAAAACCGGTGCACTCCACTTATTTCCATTTGAGTTCTTTCAATCACGCCTCTAGAAAAGCTTGAGCATGGACATCCCAAACTTTTCTCTGGCTTCCATGTCGAATGCATCGTTTCCAAGATACATATAGATGTATGCCCTGCATAGAAGTTCGCTCTGTATCTTGCTCACGACCTTATCCGTCACTGCACCCCGTAAATTCATTTCTACAGTTACTAATTCAGGATTAGGAACACATACATGTTTTCCGTTCAGTATTCTTAGATCTCACCTTTAATTTGGAAAGTGTATCCTGGAAGGCGAGAAATCTCTATTACAGAACCGGATGTTAGCTTGATATCATCTGATGCTTCACCCATGACCCTGCCATAAACGCTAGAGATGTCACAATAGGGGATGAGATATCTGAACGCTGCGAGATGCACGTTGTTCTTGGTTGTGTATGTCTAATGAATAAAGGGTTGTTGCATATTACTTGTCTGTGAGATCCTCATGCTTCTTCCCACTGGTGAGCTTCTTAATGGCTCCTCCAAGGCCATCGCTGAAGTTTCTTCTTACCATGCTCATGGTGAGGCCGGAAAATACTATCACCAATCTCACCATCATCCCCACATCACTGTCTATTACCTTCTGGTACATTTCCTCTGTCGGCCTTGCCGGGGCTTCCCTGAACTCGGACTTCAGCAAATCTCTCAGCTTCTCATTATCTGCATATATACCTGCAAATTGGGGAATGTCAATGGATGAATTTGCTTCGAGTAAACAGCTAACGGCCTCCATTATGTAACATCATGAATGAGCCTCAGAGCTCAGATGTCTTGAGAATCCGGAATTCGATTCATTCTGGATGAGTACTCGGCAAAAGAGCAGGTAACGTTGTTGTTTCGCTGTTTCTTGCACATCTCTAGTTTATCAGTCTACAGTTGAATAATTATCTCCTTTTGTTCTTGTAGTAGAGGATTTATCTTTTATGTTCTTCTGCTAGACAAAGCAAGACATCACTTGATCATTTTGCGCGATGATGGTGGTTCATTATTGTTCAGTAGCTGGTCGGTTACAAGTTCAGTACCAGAGACTAGAGCTAATCCATGTCGTGACCAGTCACCGATTTATGCTGCTCGGAAAGTGAAGAAGATCAACAGCAGCGATCTGAATTCTGAAAAAATCGCGCGAGGGGGACATGAAAGACACTGTTGTGCATATTGAGGTGTGTTTGATGGTATGTACTCACCAAAGCCATAGATCTTGAGTCCCACCCCGAGCACGGACTTTATCCTCAAACCCACAGAGTTCAATTGCTTACCATCCTCCTGTCTAACTGGGAATGAGACCCCAGTCCTCGGCTCCACTTCAACTCCCACCTCCTCCTCTCTCTTTGCCCCGTGATCCTTTGCTTCGTCACCGCTCGCTTCCTTCTTCCCTCGACCTTTCTCACACGTCCGATCGCTGGACTCCTCCTGGCCGGCCTCAGAAACCGCCTCTTCGACGATTGCGGCGCCGCTTGCCTCCCCCTCGGCCCGTTTCCCAGCTGCCGAAGCTACATTATTCTGCGATTTGACCTCCGACTCGGCCGTGATTGCCATTGCTCGGGCTTACTTGATGTTGCTGCTCAAGCACAAAGTAGGAAAATGGGTGTGCTTGCACTAGGATGGGAATGCAGTTGGGCGTGACATTGTTTATAATATAAGAATGTGGTGCACGGACACAATTTGTACTGCCATCAACGGACGTCGGTGTCGGCAATTAGGCGAGGGTGAAGTCAATTTTGGACCGGATCAGCGAGCTGCTTTAGCTTGCTATTGAATTGAGGTGGATCCCTCCTTTCAATGTGTGCCAATCAGTATGGATTTCTGGCGTTCCGATCGTGATAATTTGATTTGACTTGTATTTAACAAAGGCAGGTGGCGGTTGTCCCTTGCACTCTAGGGACTCGGAGAGACGAGAGAACTGTCCCATCGACGTGCCCCCGAGCCTAGCTCATTGAATGTTTGAGCTTGGGTTTTGTTATCAACTTGTTGTTTCGAGTATCGGATTGATTCGGGTCTTTCGCTTCTTAATTTGACATCGACACGCTACCTTATTCATCGCTTTTCCTGAACACAAAAAATTTAAAGCGGGTTTTCTTTCACTTTCTCAGAGTCGAGAGTTTCTTGCGCGTGAAACTTTCTTAAGTCTAAACATTGGCTTTATTTTAATTAGCAGTACGAAAATGAACCCACTAACGGGGTCTCAAAGCATAGCAGTTCTTCAAGTGGCCTACGGAGGGCGGGCTAACCAGTTTTGGGAGAGGGCTTTCTTATCCACGGGCCTTCGCGACACAATCAGCCACGCTATTGTGCGTGAAATTGGTGTGTTAAATTTCGCATCGTACTCTTGTGTCCTCGTGGTTATATCGACTAAGTTGCTGTTGCCGCATCACTTGATAAATCGGTTCTGTCCTGCAATTTCGCTCAGCACTTGGTGCATCCGACATGCTCAAAACCAGAGTTCAGAGGCACGATGAAGGGTTCCATCGTTGTTTGGGCCTTCTTTCTCCTTCTTGTCCGGTTCTTTTTGAAGGAAAAAGGGGACGCTTTGATCTCAACTGGGCTTTGAGCATCAACAACACCCACCGGTCCTTTCATCAAACGCCCTAGGCCCATCAAGAGCGGCTCAAAAGCGCTCGCGCTCTCGCCGATGATGATGATTCCCCACGAGTCGCAGAGCTCGCGATGGAGGGACAGCGGAGCAGTAGAAACCGCAAGAGCGCGAAGCGGAGCAGAGCTCAAAGCGACGAGCGAAACTGCGATGCCAAGAAGAGCAAATCGGAGCCGCCTTCTAGTTCTAGCTTCCTGGAAAAGGTCCCTTCTTTCTTTCTGGGTTTTTGGCGGTCTTTCCGATTTCGTTGAATTGGGTTTGTGGGTCGGCGGTAGCAGCTAGCAGGTTGATTATTTTGAGTGGAGATTGTGGTTTCTTTGAGTCATCTGATTCTGTGATGAGAGCTTGTGGTGCCGAATGCGGATGGGTTTTGATGTTAGCTTACCGGTTAATCTGATGCGGTTCTGCAGATGAAAGCGAGGCTGTCCGGTGGGCATTTTAGGATGATCAACGAGAAACTATACACTTGCACGTACGCGATTCTCTCTGTTCTCATCTGTGTTGTGATGCTCGTCGTTTCGTTTGATGTGCATTGTAGTCGCGCGCCGATGGCAGATGAACGTGATTGATCGAGCCAAATAGCTTGCTTAGGGAGGCCTTGTTACTCAACGGTTTATTCGATGAGCGGGGCCGAGGTCTTGTATCTGATACTAGTGTATTTGTACTATCTTTTCAGCGGAGAAGAAGCACTTAACTATTTTAAGGAGGACCCATCACTATTTAATGTGGTAAGATGTTCTTTCTTTTTAATGAAAAAGTCATTCGGTCGATAAACAAGTCTTCACTACTCTACTCTTTTACACTTTGGTGGCTGCATTGTGTATGTGGATTTTTTGGATAAAAAAGCTTCCAATGCTTTGGCGATGAAAGGGATCGGCTATCAAGCATCGCCTATCACCTTCATGGCACTTATTTGAGTGTGGAGAAAAATCAGTCCCAGTGGAGTAACGTAATTGCGAATGGAAGGAAGTTAAAACTTACTTATCTGCGAGTCGGCCTCTATGACAGAGTAACTAAGTGTAAGTTTCTGTGAGTCAGAAATAGTATGGAGTTGAATACGCGACCACATTTCAGTCTTTCAGAATCTGTGTTCCACAAAGACCGAATTATCAAGGTGTTCGGTTATCAGGGAAATATAGAAAGTAGTACTGCAGATTTTAACCTTTGTCAAGAAACTTGCTTTTGTTTTTGTTGACCATGGTGGAATGAGTACATTTTGCTCAAATAACTTCCTGGAAGAGCTACATGTTTAGTACTGACAAAAAGAAGGAAAAGTGAGCTACTTAGCTAAGCTCTCATCAGTGATGAATATGTTCTTCAACTTCATATCAGCTGTTTCTTGATCGTCCTGTTGGGAATTGTTCCTGTGAAATGTATGTATCCAGGTCTAGATCTTCAAATCAACCTTCTGAGAAGATGAGGCCGTAAAGATTGGTCATTTGAATATGCTTTCTTTAATGTTAAAGCTGGAATGT
Source organism: Syzygium jambos (assembly GCA_031216235.1). Taxonomy (NCBI): domain Eukaryota; kingdom Viridiplantae; phylum Streptophyta; class Magnoliopsida; order Myrtales; family Myrtaceae; genus Syzygium; species Syzygium jambos. Next base: position 20,733,289 of record CM062228.1, read on the forward strand.
TTTCGTCTGTTGATGAAATTGTTTTGGAAAACAGAGCAAAAACAGGTTTTTGGTTGTTCTCAACGAGAATTGTATGATATTAGTTTCTTCTAGAAAGGATACTTGTCCTTCGTATTTTTCTGGTCTGAAATAACAATTGCCATCCCAAATAAGTTATTTGCATGAATTTGTCTGCACATCTCTTTATTAGTATGGATGCTATATTCTAAGTTAATTTCGGTTATGAATGATTTTGCTTTTCCAAAAGTTGTTTTTAACTCTTTTTGACTTAATTTTCCAGTATCATGCAGGATATCAGGCTCAAATGTCTCAATGGCCCGAACAGCCAGTTCATAAGATAATAGAATGGCTTCAAGGTCACAGTCCTTCTTTGACTGTGGCTGATTTTGGCTGTGGTGAGAGTTAACAGATTCTGCAATGATTACATTTTTGTTGGAACATCAGATACACTGGCCGTTATCGAAATGTCTGGAATTGTTTGAACTGCTACTTACACTTTTTTACTATTTCCAGGAGATGCAAGGGTAGCTAAAAGTGTGAAGAACAAAGTCCTCTCATTCGATCTCGTGTCAAATGATCCTGATGTGATTGCCTGTGATATGTCAAATGTATGGATCTTCTCCTATTAAACTATGCAAGTAGGAGTTAAAATTGGTTGCGGTTACCTCCATGTTTTGATCCTCTTTGGGCATCATTTTCCCATTATACACCAATATCTCCCTTATTGTTCTGTGCCATCAAACTGTAAGTAGCGTGTTGATTCTGTGAGTGTACGAACTTATGTTTTCCAATGGGAATCGGAAAGCAACTATGAATAATATGATACTGTCTCGAGGATTTACTTTTCAATGAATTAGTTGCTGGTCTATGCGGGCTTCAGTGTTAGTTGAATGAGGATCCCATTTAATTTCTTCCTGCAGACAGGCCTCGACTCTTCATCTGTTGATGTTGCTATCTTCTGTCTTTCCCTCATGGGGCTTAATTACCCAAATTTCCTTAAGGAAGCACACAGAGTTCTCAAACCAAGGTGTGCAGAACATTTTTCCCAGGTTACTTTAGATTCATAATATCGACAAATTATGTGTGCATCGGTGGACTTATCAAAGATTCTTTACAGTGGATGGCTTCTTATAGCAGAAGTAAAGAGCAGATTGGATCCAAAAACTGGGGGAGCAGATCCTACTAAGTTCATAAAAGCTGTTTGCGAGCTAGGATTTACCCCAGTGTCAAAGGTCCACTCTTGCTCCTTTCATTCACACTGATTATTTACCTTTCAGTATTTGACTTCTTGGTAAACATGTGCAGGACTTCACGAATAAAATGTTCGTTCTATTTTACTTTAAAAAGCAGGTATGCTGTCTATTGGCAACGAGGGCACTTTGTGGAGACCCAGAGCTGTGAAAAGCCCGAAAAACTCATTCATTTTAGTTTTTTTTGTAGGAGAAGCCAAGTTCAAAGAGGAAGGAAATTCAGTGGCCAGAGTTGAAGCCTTGTATATACAAGCGTCGGTGATGTCAAAGCTTTTGATCTCTAATTGTCGTTCGAGAGTGGCGTATGTTTTGTCGCCCATTATCGTGCATTATGGCTTTTGTCACTGTTGACCTGTGGTACATACTTATGGAAGTCGTAGGCAATCTGATATGCGGTCGGATTCTTTTTATCTCGAGGTTTTGTCCTTGCAAGGATTGAGGCAGGAAAAATTGAGGCGGTTTTAATTTAGTCGAGCGTGAAAAACGGTAGCTTTTTGGTGCAAGAAGTGAATCTGCCGGTGGCTCTGTATTCTTATGTCTACTTACAATGCTATAGATTACACATTACAGGTAAGAGTTAGGCTGCTCAGTTTAATTTTTTTTTCTCTTCGGGTATAGGAGAAAACAATACTTATAAAGTGCTCCAATCAGATGTGAATTATTGGCTAATGGTTGGTATAATATCTGTTGTTCTTAGACCATAGCCGTAATGTGCTTTCATGAATTTACTCATTCATTTTGATTTGATGACCATCCCTTTGTAATAAGCTTCATTTGTTTCATAAAAAATAAATGATTTGAAAAATATTTTTTTGAAAATGATAGTTTATATTTTTTGAAATAATCAGTTGATGGAAAATGTTTTCATTATTGATAACAATTTAAGTCTGGACATATTCATGGACAATAAAAATATTTTCTGTTCGTTCATTTTTGTAAATGGTATAAGCTATTGTTTATAAGAAATGAATTACAAACAAATGGAGCCAGGTGTAATCTTTTTGGTGCTCTTCACAACTCTAACCAGGGAGCTAGCGCAGCCTACCTAAATAATCATTTATATTTTATCAAGGCACGAAATTGAGCTATAGTGAATCAATGTCGTTGAAATGAATTACCTAGTGAGAGTATGCGGATGTGATATCCTTCAGGTAGGGGCTAAAAAGTGATGAGTAAGCCGGACTAATTCATTTTGTATCAATTTGAGTTAAGCTTAGATATTGTGAATCCAAAAGTTTTTGTGCCAGGATTGGTTGATTGATTCTTTAGTCGAAAATTACAAGTGATGTGCCGTAAAAGTGAGGATTTTCTCCTGCTATTTGTTTGAAAACAAGAATAAGAAATAGAAGGAAATGTATGCATCCCCACTTAAAAATGCAAGAAAGTGATTATTTTCGTAGTGTTATTATACAAAAAGAAGCTTGCAGCATAGCTTTGGGGCCTCCGCTGACCAGTGCATGAAAACTTTACTTTGCTCTCAAAATCTAAGCTTCCCAATTTGACACTCAAAAACCTTTGTCGATGTGACGAGAGACTTATTAACTTACAATCCACTGATCAGAAAATAGTCATCCATCACTATTTTCATAAATAATTTTCGACACTTACTTTATTTTTTTAAGATATTTGTGAAGAGGGAAAATATTCGCTTGCACGTTTTTCTAGCAAAAGATTAGTGATTTGACATCGCATGGTTGTGAAAATATCGCTTATAAAGCTACAACGATGAATAAATAACTTATTTTTTTTTCGTAAATTGCCGATAATGAAAAGTTGAAAACAAGTCGTTGGCTACTTTGGTAGAAGATATAAATAATCATCTTTTGAAAAATATTTTCTAAAGTTATTTGTTTTGTGCAAAATAAGAGGATTGGACATTAGAGTTTGTTTTCCAATTAAAAAAGCACCAAAAAGGGAAAAAAAGAGAGAAAAGAAAAGCAATAAAACCCAAAAACAAGAGGAAAAACCCTGAGGACCACTGTTCTGCTTGAAGAAGAGAAGAGAAGACCTGCTTAAACCCTAAGGACCTGGAAGGCAGAACCTCCTCCACCTAGGACAGAACAGCTTTCTATTGATCCCGACCAAAGCTGCTAATTCAATGGAAGTATAGGGGAAACAGGCTTCGCCGGACGTCGGAGATGTTCGCCGCCACTGCCCGGAACCTCCAAAGGCGCTCCTTGAAGACCCTCGCCTCCATTTCCCTCACTAATCACTCCCAGTACTCTCTCTCTCTCTCTCTCTCTCTCTCTCTCTCTCTCTCTCTGTGTATTGCAATTGCTTTGCTTTTCGGCTGAGCGACGACGGCATGTTTGCAGTAAATAGATTTTTCATGTCCTTGATAGAGAATGGCTTCTGGGTTTGATTCCTGGTCGAAAGTTTGGCCTGAATTGGTGGTCTTTGTGGTTGATTGCTCATTTCTTGGGCCAGTCGATGGAAGTCGTCAAGAATTGGATTGCATTGTTAGTTTCGTTTCATTTCCAGTTCGGCGCGCTAATTTGGTCTCTGCATTTTGAGTTTGTGTTTTGGTTCGTTCTTGTTAGCTATTTTTCTTCACGTCGGGACGATGGAGCAATCTAGAGAGAGAAAAGGAAAGTGGAAGTGCTCGTTGACCTATGATGGGATGTTACTGTTTTAGCTGCTTCGTTGATCTTCTGCTTACATTTCATCGCGTGCTATTTACTGTTTGTGCCGTACAGGAATGTGATTCTTGTTAATTGTGATCCTGCAAAGCTAATGCCGAGGAGCGGGGTTCAACCGATATTAAATGGCGAAGACCATCTACATTCCTCGATTAAGGTGTTCAGTCCCTTGTGCGGTTGGTCTCGTTCAATGTCAACCAAAGGAAGGAGTATGCGGAGCAAGGTCGAGAGGAGAATGCGCAAAGAGTCCGGTAAAACCTTAAGGGAGATTCGAAGGGCTAAAAAATTGAGAAAGAAGCTGATGACCGATGAGGAGAGGCTTATCTATAATCTGAAAAGGGTATGCTTTTTTTCCACATGAAAGCACCTGAAAAGGGTGTAAAATCATATCCTTACGAGTTACATTTACTCGTAAGCCGTTGGATGGTTTAAGTTTCTCTTGTCACTGCAGCGCCTTAATTTTTAAATTTTGTGTTCTTGTAATTTTGGATTGACTCCAATTTTTCAAATTGATTGGTTGTCGATGGTCCTGATAAAGCACATCTAAAAGTTTCTGCATTTGGTAACTCAACTGAATAGATTTGAATGGTCTCAGCGTCAAGAAGTCTTAAAAGACCCATGGGGTTGAAGCACGCCAAGGGCATGGATCCCTTTCTGTTTAAATTTTTGCTCAGACCTGCCAAAAGCAAAAGTTTCTGAAGCAAGTGTGGGCTGATTAAGTCTAGCTAATGTGTTCCATCGAAACTATCACAGGAGGGTAGCAGCACATTGTATACTAATATATTTGTCTTCTTATACACCACATGTTCTAATAACATCCTGCTTCATCTAAAAGTTTCCTTCATCTTCTGTCTTCCTCTGTGTTTAGGCACTTCAATTAGGATGCTCTGGCAAAAAAGAGTGTTTTTTGTTGTTGTCCTGTTTGCGCTATGTCATAAATTCTAGAACCTGTAAATTACTTTTTTTTTATCACCGGTGGATCAACATCAATTACATGATTCCTTACCAAAAAAAAAAACATCAATTACATAAGGATCATGTGCATGAATGATCTTAGAGCTTGCTAGTTATTGGAGTGTCGAGAACTCCCGTAAAGGAGCCAGAATTTTTTTATGGAAAAATTTCCTTCAAGCTCGGGCTTTTTTGTTTGATACTTGGTGGCCTTTGTAGTAAGTTCAATAGCACCATTACCGCTCTGTTTTCTTTTAATATCTCTCTATGATGTAGTTGATGAGTGTTTGAATTTAAATGGGTATTCTGAATAAGTAACTTTATAATGTCCCAAATATTAAGAAATTGAATTTTTCCTTGTTTTCTTAGATGCTTAGACACTTATTTTTGGTTTCTAGCAATTCTCAGACTATTTGTTGTCTCTCTGTTCTGACTTTTCCAGGCCAAGAAGAAAGTGGCGCTCCTCCTACAGAAGCTTAAGAAATATGAGTTACCTGAGCTGCCACCCCCTCGGCATGATCCTGAACTATTGACCCCTGAGCAGCTTCAGGCATTTAAAAAGATTGGCTTCAGAAACAAAAACTATGTTCCTGTTGGTGTCAGGGGAGTCTTTGGAGGGGTAGTACAAAATATGCATCTGCATTGGAAGTTTCATGAGACTGTGCAAGTTTGCTGTGATAATTTCCCCAAGGAGAAAATCAAAGAAATGGCAACCATGCTCGCAAGGCTGAGCGGTGGCATTGTTATTAACGTACATAATGTGAAGACAATTATCATGTTCCGTGGAAGAAACTATCGCCAGCCAAAAAATTTGATTCCCATCAACACACTCACGAAACGAAAGGTGAGTACACACAAAGTGTGTCATCAAATCGCAATAAGTTCAAGAAGTTGGGATTCTGAAAATATGCGACCCTGCAATAACCTTGCAACCCCCCCTCAAAAGAAAAAAAAAATACCCAAAGGAGGGAGAAAGAGACCCCTCGTGTGAGGGTTCCCTTCTTGCTCAGGTTATGGCTTTGGCCTTGAGTTGAGAGCCTTGCACTTTCTCCAGCTGGACCAGCTAGGCCCTAACCTTGGTTGTCCAAAGAAAAAGATGAAATGTCCTTGGAGTCGAGATCTCTGATCCACGATTTATCTCTGACGAAGCCTCTGGTCCTTGATTTGTCATTCAAAAGTGGGTGGTCGTGAAACTGAATTCCGTACCGATTTTCTATATTAAAGCTTAATATTTTCAGTTTCATCCCCTAATATCTGTTATTTTATTTTTACTATATGAGTTGCATTTACGAAAACTTGTCTATGCAGGCACTGTTCAAGGCACGATTTGAACAAGCTCTAGAATCTCAAAAGTTGAACATAAAGAAGATCGAACAGCAGCTGCGCCGAATGGGTGTTAATCCTGAGGATCCAGTTGCCATGGCCAGCATCCAGAGAGTTGCTTCCACATTCTTTAATGCAATTGACAAAAAAGAAGGAAGCCCATATGTTTTTCAAGATGATAGACAATCAGTAGCAGAGTCAATGCATGACATTCAGCTGTCTGCACCTGCTGCTGATAGTGACCAGGAGGAGTTGGACAGATTCATAGCTGAGATAGAGGATGCAGCAGACAAGGAATGGGCTGCAGAAGAAGCTGCAGAAAAAGAAGAGGCTGGAAAAATTAGATATTGGAACAGAGAAGAATTTGGAGGACGGTTTAAGAGACCGGAATATCGCGGAGGCGACGACTCTGATAGTGAGATTAAAGGGGCAAGGAATTGGAAGGGTCGTCATGGCAAGCAAGCTGTTGATAGTGATGAAGGCGAAGATGATGAATGGGATTCTGATGATGCAGAAGAAGTGAGTGACGTTGAAAACGTTACTGATTATTCTGATGAGGAGCTTGAGAGACCTAGAGTAGAAAGGCAAAAGCATGAGAGGACAGGGAAGCCTAAGAGTTATCAAACTCGCCCTGGAAATGCTAGGCCTAGCGTAAGAAATAATGGGGTTGTGAAAGAATCCGAGTCTGACAGTGTGTTTAGCGATCTTGAAAATGTTATGTGGGACTCAGATGAAGGGGATGGTCAGGATTCAAGACAATCACAAACTGGCGCCAGCCGTAATTACCAGAGCAGCAGTGACGAAGATGAGAATCTTCATCAACCAGTGCAGAGTGACCAAAATAGATTCCGCAGTTCGCATGGTGAAGATGACAAGTCCAATGATGATGTGGATGGATCTGATACATTCGAAATGGCAAAGGGGAAGCAGGGAAAGTACGCTAGAACCAGTATTCAGGAACATAACCGGAGAAATGCCAAGTCCAGCAGAGGGACGATCAAAGATAATTCTGAGTGGGATGAGTCAGTTAATGATACAGAAGTCCCAATGCGGGGATCAGACATGGACGAATACTCATTATCAAGGGCAGGGGATCGTGAGTACAGAGGAGACAACGAAGGGGAGAATTGTGTCAACACAGATGAGCAAAACGGGAGAGAGGTTAGAAAAGCTAAGACACGGAAGCAGGTGGATGAGTCCTGGGATAGTGATTAGCTCTTCTTCTGGTGCAGTAATTCTTTTGCAAGTTTCTGTGTATGTTAAGCTTGCCAACTCGCAAAATCTATCTCGTGAAATCGATTGGACTTGCATGTTAAGTTTAAAATGCAAGGTTGAGTTTTGTTGAACGGTACAAGAACAGTGGCAGTATTGATGTTCAAGTAATGAGAAAATATTAGACTCTGCATTCATAAACAAATTCATGCTGATCTCCTAGTCCTAGCCATTCTTCTTGTTATTTTTCACCCTTCCGCACTCACAAGTAGCTGGTGATGGACCTGCAATTTGGTGGACTACACCTAATTTGTAGTTTGGTGGAAAATATATGGGCCTCCGCTATTGTATATCATCCTCTTGACAAAATTTGATTAACTAAATATTTGAGGGAGGTTGATGCAGATAAAACGAAGAAATTTTCATGAACAAAATGACGTGTCATAGTAATCTCTCGTATCAGATTGATTGAGAACCAGTGCATGGGCTTTGACGGTTGAAGGCACGACTATGTTGGAACAGATCCATCGCTGTCGACTAGCGCAAAATGAGTTTGAGGAAAAAAAGGGGGCGCTTCAAGATGAATGTTTACCTCCTAGGAAATGAGAAAGATGAATGCCTCAAACTAGAGGGTGAATGATCGTGTTCAAAACAATTAATCTTATGCATTATAGTACTAATACTTGGACAGAAATAGCGAATCCATGTCTTTTGGTGCTTTATTCACTTGGGGTTGGATTAAGACATATCCTTATGGAATGCAAATCAGGACATTAGAATGTTCACAGCATGGCTCTATCTGTCAGAGGTTGGCTTGAATTGATAATTATTCTCACAGTAAGGGCATTCCCTTGATTCTGCTGGTGGGTTTCTGAGAAATTGCTCCTCTCTCTCTCTCTCTCTCTCTCTCTCTCTCTCTCTCTCTCTCTTTCTCCAATACCTGAGCTTAATAAGAATAGATCTCACGAGGATGCATGAGTCTGGAGGAACTGTAGTCCTTGAATAGAATTGCCTATCTAGCTTGCCATGCAGTCAAAGTAGTAAGATAATGTAAGGTAATGTATGTTGATCAGACTGTCAAGTGCAAACACGTATTTTTCTGCAAAAGCAGATACATACTTTCATTTAATCATAATCATGGTTGGATGAATCAGTTTCTAATTGTCATCTATATGGGTGGATTTTAATCCCGCAAATTAGACGTGCCATAATTAAAAGAGCCAAGATTTAGTAGATAACGAGTTGAGTAAATTTGAAATTACTAATTGAAGAACACTAATTTAAAGAGTGGGAATTTCTACCTGAACAAGATCATATTTAGAAGCGATCGCAGCTGCTAGACATATGTGAACATCAGGTGAGATCCATCATCATTATCAAAGATCATGATCAATTTAGCTTTCTAAATAAATATATTTCACGCGATCCTTATAGGACTTGAATCATTAGTTCCCCTAGCAAGTGTGCTGCTACAAAGTGGGGTAAACTCAAGTGCCAAGACTATGAAGCTGACCCTTTTTAACGCGTGAACGAATTGTCAAGGCAAAATGGGCGCACGAAAAAGCCAAATTTGCCTACCAAGCGTCCATAGCAGGACTTAGTCCGCCGCTGGAGATCGATCCACATCACATACATCTTCGCCTCATGAAGTGGTCCTCAATTTCTCATGTACTGCATCAAATTCTAAAGATAGGTTGACTCCTTCATGTTCAATGACTCGGTCAACCGGGTCTCCTGCGGGAGGGGACTATACTTTGGTATGTAACATTTTCCAAGAAATACATCGAGGGGGGGGGGGGGGGGGGTATGATACGGTCATTCGAAACATCGGTTGACTAGTTGACTTGGCATATGTTCCGATAGCCAAGAAGGAATAGGATGAATGGCAAAAACGAGGTGCCGTAAATGCCTTTTCGATGCTTGAACGAGATTATCAATCAAAGACGCGTGCACGGCCAAACGCTAACCAATTTCTTTTTCGGGACCCAGAAAAGCCGCAATGAATTTAGATGGGTGATATTTGCCTGGAATATCAGAATAAAAGTTGGAAATGTTCGCCATGGCTATGTGTGACTTGGTTGGGATGAGAGATAACTTCTGCAAGTTCCTTCGTACGTTAAGCTTGGCAACTCGCAAATCTATCCTGTGAATTGAGCGGACTTGCCCGTCAAGTTTAAAGAGCAAGATTGAGCTTTGTTGAACGGTACAAGAACAGCGGAAGTATAGATGTTCAAATAATGAGAAAATATCAGACTGCATTCAGAGACAAAATTCATGCTGATGTCCTGCTCCTACCCATTCCTGTGGACATTTTTCACCCATTTGCAATCACAAGTAGATGGTGATGAGCCCGCAATTTGGTAGAATACACCTAATTTGTAGTTTGGTGGAAAATATATGGGCCTCCTCTATTGTATATCAATATTTGAGGGATGTTGATACAGACAGTTAAATGAAGATACTTTCGTGAACTAAACGATGTGTCGTACTAATTCCTCGAATCAAATTGATTGAGAACCAACGTACGGATTGGATCCATCACCGTCTGTTCGCTTGTTTTTCACAAGGAATATCCTTCACCGAAACTCCGATCTTTGGTTTTTATTAAAGTAGGTTCTGTGGTTTGATTATTAGGAGAGTTGTGGCGAAAAAGACAAAGAAACATAGTGTGACGCAGAATTGTATAGAATGGATAGAAATCAGATGGATTGAAAATGGATCTGGGATCAACAGAGTTTCAAGCTACGTTACAATACTCCTACGAAAGCTGTAAAGGACTGGAAAGTTAACTAAAACTACAGGAAGCTGTAAATACAGGCAATAAAGATGCATCGGAAACTAAAGTGCAGATAAGCTTGAGTGTTTTTGCATTCTTGTCGTTGTTGTCTCCTCTTTGCCTCTTCTGAGTATTTGTATCTCCTCCTATCCTGCAACTGCTCGTCGGTTACTTCCACATTTTTAAACTTTGAATATTTTGGCGCTTTCAGTAACTGCTATTTCTAACCACGTTTTCCAGTTTTATTGTCCGCCAAAACCTGATCTCAACCGTTAAGATGATTTCAAATCTGGATAAGTAACTTCCCACAATATGCTCATGCTCACTATCTCCACTTTTGCTCATAACTTCCTGTTATCGTGATGTACGCGGCTGGGCTGTGATTCTTCAATGTATTCCCGAAGTATGAATCTCCCGAATTTCGGGGAAAGGTCGCTGTCCTGAAGTATTAATATTCCATCATCCCGAATTATAACTCTCCATATTACGGTAAATATACATATTTTCATCATTTACCGAACTCGGGAAATGATGTCATTCACACTTGCTCCTCAGCATGTTTCCGAATTTGGTCCATACGAGTTTCGGAAAATAGCTGATTTCCCTTGTACGCCAAATTCGGCATTAAAGCCGATTAGGCACTTATGCCGATTCTTATTTTGGTGTCAACATATGCCCCCTTTTAAAAGGATTACAAGAACTTTTAATTCTTTTAAATGCCGAAAGGAAAGACACTTACGTTTTGTTATTGCTGTCGCTTCGTCACCTTGCTTCGCGTGCTACACCCTTTCCTCTTCAAAACACTTCTTCTAAAAATCGTTCCTTTCTTCGTGCCCTTACATTCTCACCTTTTCGACTTTCTGCAACTTCTCGATTCTCTGCACTCTCTCTCGATAGTCATCCGACTCCAATGGCTTCCAAAGCTTCCAAGGAGCAAACTTTTTCTTTCTCTTTCTCAGACGCTCTTGATCGTTACCATATATTCCGATATTCTGAAGATTTCAACGAAAATTTTCATCTGTTCTCCGTGGAGAATGATTTGGAAGATTCTTTCATTCTTGGTCCCGCAGTGCACAATCAGTTCTATGTTCCAAGGTGCCTAACAAGCCACTTCCCATGTCATCAATTTGAAGTGCTTCCAGTCAACGAGTCATCCATCTTGGCATATCAGTGGCACTCTCGTCCTCCTCGCCTTAAGATTTTTTCTGTCTTTGAGCTAGACTTCTACCAGTGGTATCTTCGACTCCTCCCGTCTAAGGGTCCCCTTTGGGATACCCTTTCAATTCATAATGCTCTGCGTCTTAGCTGTTTTGATTACCATTTGAATCATGCACTAATCAGAGCATTATCTTGCTTTTGGTCGCCCTCTACTAATTGCTTTTTTTTCCCTTTCTCTCCTATGTCGGTAACTCTACTTGATGTATACTGTCTTACTGGACTCTCTCCTTTAGGTACAGACCCATCTACCTTATCTCCTAATTCTCGTTCAATATTTAGTAAATTATCTGATTCTGAAATGGCCTATGGAGCATTCATAAAAAAGTACTTCAAAAAGGAGAATATAGTTACCGACGAGGAGCATACTGCTTTTCTTTTATACTGGCTCTGTAAATTCCTTTTCTGTTATCCCATAGTTATGATTTCAAATGACTTTGTTGTTGTTGCCTCCACTCTAGCATCAGGGACCCCACTGGCCTTAGGCAAAACCATGTTAGCTTTGCTGTATCGAGGTTTAGCCCATGCTTCCTCCTCTATTGCTTCAGAAAAAGTTAGTGGAGTTTTTGGTGATCCTCTTTGGCTCCTTCAAGTATGGGCGGCTTTTTATTTTCCTGCCTGGTTTTCTAAGGACCAAGTTATCCAGCCTCTTTCAATCTCCATTCCTGACCATCCAGTTTGTCAGGCTTTGAATAGAAAATTAATCCCTGTTGCCGAAGATCCATCTTCTTATCTTCAGTACTTTATTTCTCAACTTTATTCTGCTGAGGAGAACCTATATTCCTTCACTCCTTTCTTTGTTTCCCAATTCAAGTCTTACCTCCCTGTTTTCCAGAAAAATAGGAGTGACTTTTGGCAGACTGTTCTGACTTCTATTGATCTTCCTGTAAGATTTTCAACAAAAGGCAGATTCGTTGCTGGTTTTGAAATTTACTCTCCCCAATACTGTGCCAGACAGCTTGGGCTAATTCAAGGGGTTCCTGTTTCAGCCCTGTATACCTTTTCTTATTCTTCTTTTGACAAAATATCGTGCAAGCTTAAAGATAGCCAACCTTTTATTGAACTGTCCACACTAGTTCGGGGTGTTTATCAATTGTTTCGTGTCGTCGAGTTCATTGAACACCCCAACCGCTCTTCAGCTGATTTTGACCTCTGGTGGGATGGTTATAGAAAGACCATATTTTTAGATTCTCTAGATCAAATTTTCCTGAAGATAAAGGATACTATTCCTCTCACATTGTCAAAAACAATCGAAGCTGCCAATGTACCTTCAACCAAACCAGCAGGGACTTCTAAAGGTAACTTGATTCTGCTTTTCCATATTCATGTATTTTATTTGATATTCAACTCCCAATCTGACTTTCTATTCTTATAGTGAGTAAGAAAAGGAAAGCTTCAGACTCACTTGCTCTTGCTCTAAAGAAAGTACCAGCAAAGCACAAGGTAAGGAAGGTATTAATTCGATCCTCAGAGTCACCTCCAGAGAGCTCACCCTCAATGAGTTAATCTCCAGAACCCACACTTCGAGCCATGATAAAGCCACGCACTCCAAAAGGTAATTCTCAGGCTTTACTTTTAGAGGTTATTACAGCCTTAACTTATTTATCTTTTGATTATTCCAGGAACTCTTAAGACCTATCAGCCCCGTGCTGCTTCTCCCGTTTCTCTTCCTGACAAAACTCTCATTCCACCAGCTTCCAATCCTTTACCATTGATCCTTGCTCCTATGTCAGAAGCTGAATCAATTCAAGAACAACCTTCTATTCCATATCTGGAAGAGAGTATATCGCTAAAGGATACTCTTATCCCTGCTGTAGAATCTGAAGAAGATCTTACTTCTTCTTTCATCGGTAAATATTATTATCTTTTATCCGATTCAAGGTCTTATATTGTTGTCTAACATGCATAGGCCAACATTTGCAGTCACTGATGAGACCATTCCTGTGCTTCAAGAAACTTCAATTTCTAAAGAAGCATCAAATGTATCACTACTCACAACTACCGATAAGCCCATCCCTGTGCTTCAAGAGACTCCAACTCCTGCAAGAGCATCAAGTGTACCACTGCCTGTAGTCACCGATGAATCTCGGGGGATTTCAACTTCTGAAAGAGCACCAAGTATACCACCTGCTACTTATATAATTACTATTTTACCTCCCTCCAAATCTTAGGCTGTGCCTAGTCCACCTGCCGAGATAGAAATCTTTTCTCAGGCTGAACAGGCAGAGCTAGAAAGGATATTGGCAGGTTCCCATCGTAGCTCCTTCACGGCTCCTGATTCTCCAGAGTCCTCAGCTTTATCAATGTCAGCTGAAATCCCCAAAGAAATAGCCAAAGCCAAATGTGAAAAGCTCCTTAACTTATTGGAACCTAGCCATGGGAAGTTGATCAATGACTCTGATAAAGAACGCCAGGCAAGGATTCTTTTCCAGGAAGTATGCTCTGGCAATCCATCTTTCATTTTATCAGAGCCTTTCCAGAACAAGATTGATCTCTTTACTGTTGGCTTTGTGGATGCTGTGAGCACAATAAGAGTTAATCTTGATCAACTCCCACGCCTTCTCTTTGGAGAAAACCGAGGACTGACAATTCAAGATGAACTGGCCCGTAAACGCGAAGATGTTCGTCTTTTCTACAATAATTTCAAAGTTGAAGAGGGCAAACTTCAACGCTTGGAAGCCAGGAAAGAAGAGCTTGAGGCAGAGTTGAGGATGGTGAATGCTCAATTAGAAGAACAGAAGCTCATAGTTTCAACTTTTTGCCCTACACTCAGGCGTAAAATGAAACAATGTCAGGAGTTGGAGAAAGAATTTGATGCCACTATTGGAATGGTTAGAGTCCATGAAAAGAAGAGAGCTGAGATTATGGATGAAAATCATAAACTTGAGACTGAATTGAGAGACTTTGTAATTGAAGCTAAAACTCTGTTGGCCAAATGGCAATGAATTGAAAGTCTTGCTTGCTGAATTTTGATCCCTTTACTCAATATCCCGATGATATAATTTCCCGACGCTGCTCTTTGTTCACATTAATAATTTAACTCTCACAACAAAAGGTTAAATCTAATCTTTGTTCGGCTCCTTTAACATTTAAACCAACTCAAATAAAATTGCCCCATTGCTCCATTACGACGAGGAATATCCTTTCTGAAATTACCGACTTCAAAATAACTGATTGTCTACCCACGTTCAGCCACTATCTCAGTTTTCCCAAAAGAACTCTGGCGCATTACTATCCACGATCTGCTCCATATCCTTCATCTTTATAGCTGCTCAAACTACCAAATCTTTGCTAAGAATTTACAGTCCTGTTCATAATGTCTTCATATGGTTCTTCCTCTTAATTGCTTCTTTGGTCCCAATCACAAAGACGTCGCATTTCCTATGAAGGTAAATTTTTCACTGAACTTTACCATATTTGGATTTTGACAACTTTTAAACATGGACAACTTGTTTGTTCCAAGGTGATCAGTCTTTATGGAGGCGTCTGCATGAACTACTATCTCAAGGGCATCATGCCTTATTACTAAAAAGTAAGTATAAGGTAGAAGTTACCGATCTGGCCAACTTCTTTAGATCCAAAGTATTTCTGTCTGCAGATTCTGTCTTCTTAGATCTGGTTTGGGAGTTATGCTCTTTATTCCCTGCTAGCTTTGATGAATTCGAGCATAATGTGAGGAAAATTTGGAATTTGGAACCTTCTATTGTGGAAGCCGACGCCCTTCATCTTCAAATTGAGAAAGAATCTTCCCGATTGCAAAATTCCAAAGAGGAATATGCTCAAGCTCAAGACTCTTGCACTCGAGCTAGAGATGACGTTGAGATGACGCGTCAACTTCTTAATTTCTTTTCCAATCATCATCATCATGTGGAGCGGAGGATACTTAGAGATGAAATTTCCCGTGTCAAGTCTATGGTTGAAATTGCTTCAAACAAGTATAGGCAGTTGCTTCAAGAAGCTTGGGAGAAGTTTGAAATTGTCCGCTTTCATTCTCGTCACCTGGAGTATCTTGAGGAACAACAATCTAAACTCCATCATGATCTTGCTTTGCATTCTCATCATGTAGCCGAAAACCTCAAACTTATTAATGACTTACAGACTTTTGTCACCAAGATTGGAATGTATTTTCATTTTGAATGAATAAATTAACTTCCTTGCGTTTCCCATATTAATGGATGATATTTCTTCAAAAATTTCCCATTAATAGAGCGTGATAGTTCTCTTCCATTGACATCCATCAATCGGTATGCATTCCCATTAAGCACTTCGGTAACCAAATACGGACCTTCCCAATTTGTTAACCATTTACCGAATTCCCTGTTTTGGAGGTTAAATGGCAAAATTGCTTTCCGCACTAAATCCCCCACAATAAACCGTTTGACCTTAACCATTTTATTAAAAGCTTTGGCCACTCTTCTCTTTTGTGCAATCAACTGATCCAAAGAAGCTGCACGAACCTTATCTAGCTCATCCAAATTTATGTGCATCCAATCTCTATAATCTTCAGACAACATCTCGCTCTGCAATTGGACTCTTAAAAATTGTACTGTTATTTCCATCGGTAAAACTGCTTCCTGTCCATATGTAAGCATATAAGGACTGACACCTGTGCTCGATCTTCGTGATGTTCGATATGCCCATAATACCGTTGATAATAAAACATCCCATTCTCTTGGATTTTCTTCTAGGTGTTTCTTGATCAGTCTAATAACAACCTTATTAGTTGCTTCTGCTTGTCCATTCGCCTGGAGATAATATGGTGTGGAGTAGACCATTTTGATTCCTCTTGATCGTGCAAATTCTATCACTTCATTTCCAGTAAATACTGTTCCTTGGTCCGCAATAATCAACTCGAGTAAGCCAAACCAATGAATTATGTTTTCTTCAGTAAACTTAACTATAGTCTTCTGTGTAATGCTCTTATATGGAATGGCCTCCACCCACTTTGTGAAGTAATCCGTAGCCAATAAAATATAACTATACTTATGAGAAGATGGTGGATAGATCTTACCTATTATGTCCATTGCCCATCCCCTAAATGGCTATGGCTTTATGATAGAATGGAGCTCCATAGCAGGTACATGTTGCAATGGTCCATGCTTTTGACACGAGCGACATGCTTTGGCATAGTTGATACAATCCTATGTCATGGTTGGCCAAAAATATCCATATCTTTTTAATAGCCATCTCATCTTGATTCCTGCTTGATGAGCTCCACATATACCTTCATGCGCTTCTACCATCACCAATTTTGCATTATCTTCATCAAGACAACGTAAAAGTAATCCATCTGAGGATTTTCGGTATAATTCTTCTCTTAATATAACATATTTCCGGGCTTGCATCCTTAGCTTTCGATCTCTCGAATCTGGATTCTTCAAATATTCAATGATGGTTTATCTCCGATCCTTTTCTTGAACCACCTTGCTAATTGCTATCGGTATCTTTCTATATTCAATAGAAGGTACCGACAGCGTTATAGTAGTCACGATATCTGCCACTTCTTTTGATATTCGGTATCCAGAAACTACTTGAGCCAACTTGTTAGCCTCGAAATTCGTATCTCTTCTCACATGAACTATGTCGTACTCCCTGAATTGTTCTAACTGCCTCTTGACCAAATAGTAATAGCCAATCAAATTTTCATGTGAGCATTGATATTCTCCCTTTAACTGTTTCACCACTAATTGTGAATCACCAAACACTTTGATAAATTGCACTTTTAGCTCAATCAATATCCCCAAGCCAATAATCAATTCTTCATATTCAGCTTGATTGTTTGAACATTCAAAGTCTAACTTACACACGCACCTTGTAAGTTTTCCATCGAGAGAAATTATTATCAATCCTGCTCCAGCCATACTCTTCACACACGATCCATTGAAATACATAGTCCACGGTAACACTTGATTGAAGCTCTGCTCATTTTCTTCCATTTGCAAACATGGGTATTCGGTAAGAAAATCGGCAATGGCTTGACCTTTTACTGCCTTGATCGACACATATGTTAAATCAAATTCGGACAATATAAATGCCCACTTGGCTATACGCCGTTTTATCACAGGTCGGGATAACATGTATTTTATTATATCAATCTTGCCGATCACATGCACTTTAGTTGGCAATAAGTAATGTCTTAACTTCATACAAGCAAAGTATAAAGATAGACATAATTTTTCAATTGCAGTATATCTTTTTTCAACATCAGTTAGTATTCTACTCAAATAATATACCGCTTGTTCTTTTTCACTTTCATTCTCTTGTGCCAACATACTCCCGATAGTCATATCGGTAGCCGATAAGTACAATTTCAATGGTTTGCCTGCTTTTGGCGGCACTAATACAGGAGGATTCATTAGATAAGCTTTGATCAAATCAAATGCCTTTTGCTGTTTCTCTCCCCATACAAATTCGTTCTGATTCTTAAGACGCAAAAGTTGTGTCATAGGCTCCATCTTGACGGACAAATTGGCAATGAATCTTCTAAGGAAATTTATTTTCCCAATCACCATTTGCAATTGTTTCTTGAACTTAGGATGGGGAAGCTCCATGATAGCCCTTACTTTGTTCTTGTCAATTTCAATCCCTCTCTAGTTGACCAAGAATCCCAAGAAATTTCCTGCTCGTACTCCAAAGGCGCACTTAGTTGGATTCATTTTCAATTTGTACTTTTTCATCCTGATGAATGCCTGTTCAAGATAATCCAGATGATCTTTTTGGGCTGACTTGACCACCACGTCATCAATGTAAACTTCCAAGAATTTACCGATCATATCATGAAAAATAAAATTCATTGCCCGTTAGTATGTGGCTCTTGCATTCTTTAATCCGAAAGGCATAACTACCCATTGAAAAGTCCCGATCGCACCAGGACATCTAAATGCTGTCTTTGGGACGTCTTCCTTAGCAATAAAAATCTGGTTATAACCCGAATGACCATCCATCAGGGATAACATCTCATTTCCCGACGCCGAATCTACTAACATATCTGCCATGGGCATTTGATATTCATCCTTTGGAGTAGCATTATTTAGATCCCGAAAATCAATACATACTCTCAGCTTCCCATTCTTCTTTTTCACAGGGACAATATTTGAAATCCACTCTACGTACCTGGCCGTTTCAATAAATTTTGCCTTCAGCAGCCTTTCTATTTCCTCTTTTACTTTATCAACTACATCAGGAGCAAATCTTCTTGCTAGCTGCTTATGTGGATGAAATCCCTTCTTAATTGGTAGACGATGTTCTACAATATCTCTTGATAAATCAGACATTTCATGATAATCCCATGCAAAGCAATCCTTATATTCTTTGATTAGGGTAATCAACTTGTCCTTCATGCCTCCTTGCAAAATGGTACTTACATACACTGGGCAGGAAAAACCAGGTTCTCCTATATCAACCTCTAGTAATGGATCTTGAGCCTCCATTGTTCTGTCTTCCTTGACTAATGCATCTTCCTATTCATCAATACAATCTGAGGCTTCCACATTTTGCTTTGCCATTTCCACCAGGTGTGTGAAGTACCTTTCACAAACTTCTTGTAATACGAACTCGTTTTCCATAAAGAATGTGTAATTCTTCTAATGCCAAGCTTGACTTGGGGATCCATTCATCTTTCCTATCCCCGAAGCGGCAATAAGCAAGGGATTGTGGATCTATCTTTGGTAATTCAATAGCATAACGCTCATAAAGACAATCCCGATGTTCTTGACAAATGTCAGTCCATCCGATTGAAGCATATCCCGAATTTGCTTCAACATATTCCACTTTCTCACCATTCCAAAATGCCAACATTTGATGCAAAGTTGAAGGTACACACTGATTAGAGTGTATCCAATCTCTTCCAAGCAACAGATTATATAAACCATCATATTCTACTACAAAGAAAGTCGTTTCAGCCGACTTGGATCCTATGGTTAAATCAAGAACTATTGCCCCTTTGACTTCGGTAACCTCCCCAAGAAAATCAGATAACTGAACATTAGATGGGATGATGTCATTATCATCCTTCCCTAATTTCTTGAACTATTTGTAAGATATGAGGTTCAAAGTAGCTCCAGCATTTATAAAGATTTTACCGACAGACCTACCATTGACTCTTTCCTGAAATAATCAAGGATCTTAAATGTTTCGTTCTTTCAGAAGGCACCTTATCAAACTTGATGGTTTCTTTATCAGGAAACTGAAATTCTGCCATGGTTGTCTCTTTCTCTGAAATATATTCGATGTCTTCCTCCACTATCAAATTAGTTCCATACTTCGCTAGAAGTCTAGCGTGGACCATGTTTATCCGTACTGGAGAACCATATTTCTTTAACATCCTAGAATAGCCACTTCGGTAACTTCTGCCTTCCTTTTGCGATAATTTAGGATCCAAGTCTTTTTGTTCCACCTTCCCTTGTTACTTTGGATTGAAAGTTACAGTAATCTGCCCAAAATTAATTATTTGTGGACCCTGAGCAACTCTTTTCTCTTTTTTTCATTTTGATCTGAGAGCTACTTCCCGAATCACCTGGTTCTGATTTATTCTGACCTTTTTCATCGAGATTTCTTCTCCATACCCAATTGCCTTTCCTGCTGACAGATGTGAAAGGCTTTTCCTTGCCATACCTTTAGCCTGGCCATTCTCAAAATTTCTTTGCCTATTTCTTATTTGCTGGAACCGCCTCTTGATGGTTCTATAAGATGCCTGTCCCAGCAATCTAGCTATTGACCATTTTCCTTCGGGAGGGTCATACGACACTTTAACTGTTTTTCTTCTGTAGATTTTCTGAGATTTTAATGGTGGTGGATCATCAAATTCATCCCCCCAACCAGTTGGCTCAACTGACAATGATGGAGGTGGATAATCGTCTGTATCTCCATAATAGACCACATAGTCAAACTTCCCGCTAGATTCTCCAAACAATCCGACTTTGGAATCACCTTCCTTGTATCGCTGCCATAAACTCTTTTTCTTTGCAGGCTTCGGTAATGTTTCGTTTTCTTCATGAACTTGCGTAACTGACTCCCGAATTGGGGGGGCTAGTTGAGATGAACCAGGGTGGTTTTCTTTCCTTTCATGCCTATGACTAGCATCTTTGCTTTCAAGCACCTGTGATGTTTGTCTTTAGTAAATTTTCTCCTTTCTTGCTCTTACCGAAGAGCTTTCGGCAGCTACAATCTCAGATTTTACTCGTGGTTCGCTTATCTTGCGAACAAATGATCCCGATCTGTATCTTCCTCTCGTTCCCCTCATGAATTGGAACCTGAAAAAATCCCGATTCAACTCCCGATCTTGCCAAATTAACTCCTGGTGGCAGCGAGTGCAAAGTTGTTTATTGTCATCATCTGTCGTCTCTCGTATATTGACCATGTTGATCATCTTCGGGAAAGGATCTGAATCTACTTCCATTAGGGCCTTGCCTTTATCCTCGGCAAATTTAATTTTGCCTTGACGAATTGCTTCTTGGATTGTCTTTCTAAACACAATGCAATTCACCGTATCATGAGTTGTAGAGTGATGCTATTTGCAATATCTCTTATCTGCTATTTCTTCTTTTGACGGGATTACTTGTCCTTCAGATAATTTGATCATTCCATCTTTCAACAGTAGATCAAATATTTCATCTAACTTGTAAATATCAAGGGAATAGTTATTTGTCTCCTTAGCCTTGAACTTGAACACATCTCTCACTTTGGCCGGTTTAAGTGCTGGGCACACATATGATTTTTCAAGTACCATAGTTGCTACAGTTATCTCATTCTCTTCTTCGGCTATCCCTCCATGTTCGGTACTTTCGTCAAATGCAACTGCCTGCCGATTATCCTTATTCAGCTTCTTATCTTTCTCCTTCAACAAATGTTCATACTTAGAAACCCGAGCATTTAACTAAAAGAGATCGTCAAAAGCTTGTCCTTCAAATCTTTCTTTAAGGTTAAACCTTAAGCCGTTAAAAGCCAAATCTGTGAAATCCTTCTCAGTGAGTGACGTTAAACATCGATTTTTGGATTTCTTGAAACGGGCAATAAATTGATCTACCGTTTCGGTATCATATTGATACATCCTGGCCAAATCGGCTACCGTTACTTCTGGTACCGTTCGGTAAAACTGAGAATGAAACTGCCTTTCCATCTCAGCCTATGTTTGAATAGAATTCGCAGGCAAATTTGTATACCAAGTAAACGCTGTTCTTGACAAAGACAATGGGAACAACCTTAACCTTAGATATTCATTAGTTCCAGCTTCTCTACATTGTGCCAGGAATCGATCCACATGTTCCACGGTTGACTGATCTTCCTCTCCAGTAAATACAGCAAAGTCTGGCATCTTGAAACCCCTTAGATATGGTATGTTATCAACCCAATCAGGATGTGGCTTCCTATATACTGGCTTTGGTAATCCTCTCTCTGCTCCCAACTGTTGCATCACCAATTCTGCCACTCTATCTGGGTTCCATGGTCTTAAATTTTATTGGCCTAACCAAGGATCTTGCCCCCTAGGATCAAACTGTTGAGGTTGATTCACCCTTTGCTGCTCTATGTTAAAATTAACGAATGGTGGTGGCCTATAAAGAGGGTTTTCTATCACATGAGGATACGGTTGAGACGCAGGTCGCCTGATATGATCAGCATTAGGCATATTTGCTGGTGAAGGTACATTCATCACTGGTGGTGCATTTGTGACCATGGGATTAACCGAATTAACATCGTTCGGGACATTTTCAGGAAAATTATAAGCACTTACACCATTCACAAGGTTCATAGGGGTAGGATTCTCTAGCCTTGGTATAATTTTAACAGGAGGTTGAGAGTTTAATCCTCCATTGCAGTTATACCCCAAATGAAGAGATCCCGAAGTTAGTGGTAACAATACTACCCCCTGAGGATTTGCATAAAAAGGCAGAACTTGAGAAGATGAACTGGGACGTGACATTACCTCATTCATAGCATTGACCACCATGGGTTTTATCACATCTGTCACATGCCGCACTATATGATTGATAAGCTCATTTTGCTGTTCTTCAAACAACCTTTTCATCGTGGCTACCAAGGTATTATCTGGTGCCAACGCGCGGGCTTGTTCTTCAGTTAATTACCAAGGAATGTCGGTACTTTCTTCAACTTGATTAGCCGCAGAGTGCTCAGAACGTGCTCCTTCAACTGGATTATTGATGTTATCCATCGGTATTCCTTCAGATTGTCTGGTTCTCACCATTTCTCCAAATCTTACCACGCGTGTCCCATCGGGCGTACCAAAAAGATATTCGCTTGTTTTTCACAAGGAATATCCTTCACCGAAACTTCGATCTTCGATTTTTATTAAAGTAGGTTCTGTGGTTTGATTACTAGGAGAGTTGTGGTGAAAAAGACAAAGAAACAGAGTGTGACACAGGATTGTATAGAATGGATAGAAATCAGATGGATTGAAAATGGATTTGGGATCAACAGAGTTTCATACTACGTTACAATACTCCTACGAAAGCTGTAAAGGACTGGAAAGTTCACTAAAGTTACAGGAAGCTATAAATACAGGCAGTAAAGATGCATCGGAAATTAAAGTGCAGATAAGCTTGAGTGTTTTTGCATTCTTATCGTTGTTGTCTCCTCTTTGCCTCCTCTGAGTATTTGTATCTCCTCCTATCCTGCAACTGCTCGTCGGTTACTTCTACATTTTCAAACTTTGAATATTTTGGCGCTTTCAGTAACTGCTATTTCTGACCACGTTTTCCAGTTTTATTGTCTGCCAAAACCTGGTCTCAACCGTTAAGATGATTTCAAATCTGGATAAGTAACTTCCCACAATATGCTCATGCTCACTATCTCCACTTTTGCTCATAACTTCCTGTTATCGTGATGTACGTGGCTGGGATGTGATTCTTCAATGTATTCCCGAAGTGTGAATCTTCCGAATTTCGAGAAAGGGTCGCTGTCCTGAAGTATTAATATTCCATCATCCCGAATTATAACTCTCAATATTTCGGTAAATATACATATTTTCATCATTTACCGAACTCGAGAAACGATGCCATTCACACTTGCTCCTTAGCATGTTTCCGAATTTGGTCCAGACGAATTTCGGAAGATGGCTTATTTCCCTTGTACACCAGATTCAGTATTAAAGCCGATTAGACACTTATGCCGATTCTTATTTTGGTGTCAACACCGTCAAATGGTGCAAAATGACTTTGGAAAAGTAAAAAAAAAAAGGGTCTTCTAGTGGTGCAAAATGAGAGATGAATGCCTCAAACTAGAGAGTGAATAATCTTGTTCATACCAAATTAATCTTATGCACTCTGGTACTGATATCTTGACTGAAAGAGAGAATCCATGTCTTCTGGTGCTTTATTCATGGGGGTGGGATTAGAACATATTCTTATGCAATGCAAATCAAGACATTAGAATGGAATTCACAGCATGGCTTTGTCTGTCTGTCTGCTTTTTTTGGCTAAAACAAACCTTCCATTCCATCAAAAGCTATTGAAATACTACAAAGAGGAACTGAAGCCTACATTAAAATGATAAGTCAAATAAGACTCCACTAACACTATATTTTTAACTCTAAAAGGTAGATCATTTGACAAAAAAGAAGATGCCGTTCCTATCCTATGGAAATTCAATTTGCAAGCTCATGAGCAACGCCGTTATTAGTTCCACTAGTCCACTTCAAACTCCCTCCTGGATTGTTGCTCAGTAGGAAGAGAGAGTCCGAGATGGAAGGATAAATAATCAAAGGGAAAAGACCCTCGCGTTGAATTGCTTGGCTTGAATTGATAATTGTTCTCACAGTCTACACATTCCCTTGACTTTGCTGGTGAGTTTATGAGAAATTGCTTCCCTCTCTCTCTCTCTCTCTCAATTTCATTGCTTAATAAAGATGCGAATGATAATCATTCCGTTTCTTTATTTTTTTTATTCTTTTGTTTCCGGGAACAGGTTTGGAATAAAAATTTGTTTGGCAAAATAACTTCATTGTTTTATTTTCGGGAAAAAATTTTAGCACAAAAATAGGTTTGGAACAGAAATGAGAAGTAGATTTTTTTACTTTTCTATTTCTAGAACAGAAATAAAAGTAAAAACTCCTCTTATCGCTTGCCCTTGCTACTTGTCGCTCGTTGGAAATAGAAATTTTATGTTGTTATCAAATGCTACTTTTTGCTTAGAAACTCGTCTAGGAAATAGAAATAGAAAAATATATTTTTGGCCAAAAATAAGACTGGGAAAGAGAATGGTTTTGATTCGTGCCCTAAGAATCGATCTCACGAGGATGCAAGAATCTGGAGGAGCTACAGTCTTTGAATTAGTATTGTCCGGTTCTCTATCTAGCTTAATATGCAGTTAAAGTAGTAAGATAATGTAAGGTAATGTTTGTTTATCAGACTGCCAAGTGCAAAAAGGTCGGCCTGGCAATACGAAAAATTTTCTACAAAAATAGAAACGTACTTTCATTTAATCATAATTATGGTTGGATGAATCAGTTGCTAATTGTCATCTTTATAGGCGGATTTCATCTCTCAAAATAGATGCGCCGTATTTGAAAGAGGCAAGATTTAGCAAGTAACGAGTTCATTGATTTCGAAATCACATATTTTTATCTAGAATTTGTCGTGGAAGACCTTATGTTAATCAAAAAGCTGCATTCACATTGTTTCTAATCAAAGAACACTGACTTAAAGAGGAGGGGTATGTTTTTCATGAGCAACATCATATTCGGAAGCAATCACGACTACTAGATAAATGTAAGAGTCACGTAAGATTCATCATCATTATCAAGGATTGTGATCAATCTAATTTTTTGAGTAAATATATTTCACGTGATCCTTGTACAACTTACATTATTATTTCCCCTAGCAAGTACGTAACTACAAAGTAGGATCAAGTCATAGTCAATCCAAAAATGCCGAGACTATATATGACAGAGAAAAAGAAAAAGGCTGGAGATCAATCCGCACGTCTAATTTCCCAAACATCTTCGCCTCATAAAGTGGTTTTCATGTGATGCATGAAGGTCTAAAGATAGGTTGACTCCTCCATTTTCAGTGACTCTGTCAACTATATAAAGGGTATCATGTGGGAGGGGACACCATACTTTGGTATACAATATATGCCACAAGGAAACAGCAACAAAAAATCTAATGGAATGACTAGAAATGGTCATGTGGTACGGTGGATACAGGCTTGATCATATCGAGTCGTTTATCCAAGAAATGCATTGAGGGGGTTTTATACAGTCATTTGAAACATTAATTGACTAGTCAACTCGGCATATAAGATTGCACATAGCAACCATTCTGTGTCCTGAAACAGATTCCGCTAAAAAATGATTTTTTTTATATTCTGTGCCCGGAAATAATTTCTAAGCATTTGAAAGCGTTTGATAACTGCCCAAAATTTCTATTCTTAGAATAGAAAAAGAACAGAAACGCATTTGGTAACTACATAAAATTTCATTTTATTAATAATATTCTAATAATATTTTCTTTTTTTTCTTTCTTTCCCTTCTCTTCTTGGCCAAGGCCGGTCGCCGACGATTGGCCACATGCCAGGGCCGACGTCGCCTTCGTGGTGACGCGAGGTTGGCCTCACCTTGCCTTGGCTGAGCGAGGCCTTGCCATCGCAGCCGCGAGCCGCCCTCACCGACCACCAGCAAGGGCTGCGACGCCCTCGCTGGCCCTGACCTACGGCCGATGGCCGGCAGGTGGCAGGCGGCAGGCCGAAGAACAATAACAAATCAACAAAAAGAAGAAAATGAAGAATTAAAAATGGAAAAATTATTCCAAAATCAAGAAGTTATTTTTTTTATTTCTTGATTCTGTTCCAAAATTGATTCTGGGAATAATTTTTTGCAAAATTGTGCCCGGGCACAAAAAATTTAACAAACGAATTTCTACTCCCAAACTGATTCTGAAAATAAAAGAATAAAAATTTTTACTATTTAGTAAGTTGCCAAACATGCCCTAATCTGGTAGACAAAAAGGGGATAGGATGAATTGAGAAAAAGGTGGTCTCCCAAATGCTTTTACGATGTCGGTAAGAGATCAACAATCAAAGGGGCGCATGGGGCTAAGTGCAACCATTTTCTTTTTCTGGACCCAAAAAAGCCACAATGAACTAGATGAATGATATATGCCTAGAGCATTAGCAAAAAGGAAAATGACGCAAATGGTCTATAAATTTTTGCTCAATTTGCAATATCGTTCGTCTTTGAACTTTTAATTTATTCATTGTTATCTCTGAACATTAAGTACATGTTCAATCTAGTTCTTGAACTATATGAAAATGTTTAACGTTGTTCTTAAACTTGACTTAAAGGAATGATAATATTGTATATTTTCATATGGTCTAGTGAATAAATTGAACATTTACCAAAAGTTCAAGGATTATATCAAACAAATTAAAAGTTCAAGGACGACATTGCACATTGGGCTAAAGTTCATAAATCACATTGAACAAATAAAAAATTTAGGAATGACATTACATATTGGGTCAAAATTTATGGACCATTTGTGTAATTATTCCTTAGCAAAAAAGCAGAACCGTTCGCTTGGCTAAAGATAGTGTGACTTGATTGGGATGAGAAATGACATTGTACGTTGGGTAAAGTTCAGAGACCACATTGAACGAATTAAAAGTTTAAGGACGACATTACATATAAGGTCAAAGTTTATGGATCATGTATGTAATTATCCCTTAGCAAAAAGGTAGGAACATTTGCTTGGCTAAAGATAGTGTGACTTGGTTGGGATGAGAGATGACTCAAAGGGAATAAGAACAAACTTGAGAGTTCAACAACCCAATGATGTCCAAAAGGATAATGCTAAATCTGTAGGTTTGAGGATTGAGCTAGATGACAATATTCAACAGCAAGCTGTAGGGTTTTTTCCTGGGCAGTGGTCCTTTGAAGATTCTGAGCTCATGGTTGAACTGGAAAAGGGGGTCAGCTTGGGGTGCGGGCTGTATCGTGTGAGGTGCATCCTTGTGAGGGTTGTTTTGAACTGAACTGAGAACAAGTCAACCGGGTTGGTGCGAATGTATCCAGCGCACGTTCCAGGAAAAGATGATCCCTGATTGTTTTTCAGCCATGTGTGATGTATCAGGGGGCGTCCGTCAGGTACGTGAGGGTTTCTTTTAACATGAATTTAAAAAAGCAAGTGGGATTGGAAAGTGCCAGTGAAAAGACAATGGGTGGTTGCCTGGTTGGTCAAGAACGTTTGCTTTTAGGACATAGAGAAAGACTGACCTCTTTTGCCTGGGTCTCTTGCGATTGTTCGTCACCTTGTCCCGACAAAAGATATGTTTTTGTTCTTAATTGTTGCACCTAGCCATCCATCTCTTATACTTGATTGACCATTGGCCGGAATGCCGAGAATCGGGTTACCCCTAAAGATAGTTTCCGTGACTATAAGGATTTTTGTTGCACCGTTGATAAAATCCGCGCGGTTTCGATTGGCCTGATGAACTTTATACTCGGGACCAATTCCTTCGTTACTCTATATTAGAAAACAATTGAGACTAGCTCATTTTTATTAGACTACTACTTTCAGGAACCGGGTTGCCCCTGAGACTGTTCTTCCCCAAAGGACGGATTGAGAACAAGAAACGTCGCCAAGTGCTTGGTCTATGGAAAGTTGACTCTGTTTTGAGTCCCCAATGCGAAGCAAGAGGAGGCGACTGATTCCATCCCACTACACGCGGCGAAATGAATGAATTTGATTGACACTCGTCGATGACCCCATGGATCACCGTAATCTCTACTTCAATGCTTTAATGGTAGTGAGAGTGGTGGGAGACGCCATGATCGGCACAGCATGATGGAGACTACACACAAACAGAACTTTAGAATTGGAAGACTCAAGGATAGAGCTTCATGACGACTTTACGAGATGCGCTGCGTGCCATTTGTCAATATCCATGTTGCAGATATTTTTTTAATCAGAAGGTGTTGACTCGTTTGTCGGTTCTGTACTCTCCCAGCAACTTCGAGCTTCCAGGGTGGCACCAAGAGATGTGCTTCCCCTAGAAAACATCTCCT
Organism: Syzygium jambos; assembly: GCA_031216235.1. NCBI lineage: Eukaryota > Viridiplantae > Streptophyta > Magnoliopsida > Myrtales > Myrtaceae > Syzygium > Syzygium jambos. The sequence goes on from CM062228.1 coordinate 20,761,669, forward strand.
CCATGCAAAACCTGGAAAAGCCAGCTACTAGAGTTGACAAACCAATTAGCAAATCGATGTGTTCGATCGCCTGTTTGCGGGTTTGAGCCTCGTACAAGAAAACGCACTTGGTCTTGTTAGGAGATTGGTCAAGAATATACGAAGAACGCTTCGCGAAATAAGCCTAACAGCGCAAAAACTCAATGAGATAATGAAGGGAATCGTGCAATTTGAATGAAAAAAGAATTAAATTAGCGAGATGGAAGGGAGTTTGGCAGAAAATCAGAATATACAAATGATCATCTATCAATGACATCTACTCGAGCAAAAATCCCAGAGCACGTAAAGCTGGGAAACAATGTGCATTCCCAAGCTAGTCTAGAACACTAGGCGGTATGCAGAAGATCTTCCACAGCCACAAGAGCTAGGCATTCTCTGTAAAGCAGGTTCTTCACATGGAAAATTGATAAGAACCGCCGTTCAAGAACCTTAAGCTGGGACAGTGTACAGACATACACGAGATTCTCCTTGATATACAGCTATTTGTCTGGTTCTTCACAAATACTACCCTGAATGACGTATCACATTTCATGCATCCTTTGCGAACCAAATCATCTTCAATGTTGTAGAGAAAGAGCCTCAATAATCGAAAGAAACTCATCAGTTACTCCCTTTCTCTTTTGCAGTTTCCGGGCAACAAAAATTTGTACTCTTCTGCATGATTGAGCAAGTAAGCAGGGAGATGAATGGCAGAACTAGAATGAGGAATCGGCCCCATCTTCCCGATTATCTCCTTAAACGTGTATTCCTCGGGCAGCATGTCGAACAAATTGGCGCCTCTACATATAACATCCTGAACCCTCTTTGGATTCAAATAATGGGAAAACCTAACCCGATCGTTATGGCTGTAAGCTTTCATCTTAAATAGGAACTGGCTAATGTGGCGGAAACAGAAGCTACAGTGCCAACCTGCGTCAGAAAGTAGGTAGTCGGTCTGCCGATAATGTGCATATCTGGTCTTGCCTGTCTGGTAGCGATGAACCGAAGCCCTCCAACTCTTGTTATCCCGATGAAACTCAAAAGAGTACAAGTAGTTTTTCAGCTGCAAATGAAGAATCGGTGGGATATCATCACACCATCTCAAAAGATTGATTGTGTGGGCACTGGGGATTTCGTCAACATCCGACATTATCAACAAGTCATCATCTTTGATGCCGGCTCTTCTAAGTAAGAGGTCAAGGGCTACTCTTTGATATGCCTCTTCAACGAATGGGTTCTCTCCCTTCTTGAATCGTCCTCCAATCCTTCCATAGGTCAACCGAGGTACAACAAAATTGAACCTGTCCCTGTTGCTCGCGAAATTCAACTTCTTAGGCAAGCCAGTGAAGGTAGAGTTCGACTCAAGGAGAACAAACTGCGTCACATAGGGAAACAGCTCATTCCATCGAATAGTGAGGATGTCAAGTTCATTGCTGAACAGAACTGCATCATACACCCGCCTTGGAGACTCACGGATTCCCCAACCATGAAGTTTGCACAGCGTCTCCATAGACACGTTTTCATTGTAGTAATGCGGGATCTCGTGAAATGGCTTCGGCGGAGATTCCCAAAGAGGTCTGAGAAAATACGAGACCTTCTGTCCATGCAAATACAGGGTGAAGATGCCGAGAGGGATCACGATTAACAAGAGAATATACGTTCTGAGATCCAGACCTCGCAACATACAACGCAATCTGGACATGCTCAATGCAGCACGAGCCTGCGCAGAACCCAGAAAAAAAAAAAGAAAAAGAATCACACAATGTCCTGAGCAGGAGATGAGGGTAGAGAGCAAACCAAATCATCCATCGTCCGAAACATCACAATCCAAAGAAGCCAACATATTGTCAAGCATGGTCAATCAATAAGCAGATAACTCGGGGCTTAATTCATCGACCTCTGCAAGAAAGTCGAACGCACATACATTCATTCATCACAATCAAGGCATCAAATCTACATCGTTACATTCATGCCCCCAAGCCACAACGCCGTTATTTCCTCCTCTCCTTATCGGATAAATAGACTTCAATCAACACCCCAGCGAAATGATAACAAGGGGAAGAAACGACGACCCACATCAATCGAAACCCCAAAAGTTGCAAAAACTGAAATTTTTCTAGGGTTCAGGAACATCACCACCCAAAGGTACGGATGTCAAAGCAGCAATTACAAAGAGTTTCCCCGGAAACAAAGAGAGAAAAAAAGCAGCGATTCCCTTCAAGCATCGGCATTCACCCACAAAAGGGGGCGAACTTAAACAGGAAGAAAAAGCTCGGAGAGACTCGACAGCACGGACGAATTACCTGGCCACAGACGTCCTCGCATATGTCATCGGTCTTCTTCGAACTGTAATACCCTTCGGACATCATGAAGGACACACCCCACCTGGGGATTGACGGATTGGGGGAAACGGAACGAGCAAAACGCCGCCCCAATCCTCTTCCAATGCAAACCAAAACTTCCCCCCTTCCGCTTCAATTTATAACCAATCCTCTCTCCGCGCGACCCCGAATCGCAAAACCCACCGCCCCACCACCTCAAAAACCAAAAATTTAACCCCAAAAAAAAAAAAACGAAATTTCGCCAACCCAATTCGCTGTCGAGACTGGCAAACAAAGATCAAGCCCCGCCCCCCTCTCTGTCTCTCTCTCTCGCTTTCTGTCTCTCTCTCTCCTCCGTCTGTTATGAGTTGTGATGGGGAAGGAGAGAGAAGGAACCTGCAACGTTAATTATAGCCGTTTGCGTTGGTTTTTCGCTCTTGCACCAGAAAACACTGTTCCAAATAACAAGCGACCTCTTCGACCAAAACCCACAAAAAAAAAACAAAAAGGAAAAAAAAAACACAGAGAGAGGAGAGAGAAATGCCTTGGTTAAATTTAATCGCCCTCGAAATTCTCATTTTCTTTCTTTTCCCAACAATAATTCGGAAAATCCGAGGAGGAGGAAAAGAAGGAGCAGGGGAAAAGTGGGGAGTACGGTTGGAGGAGGGGGCACCCAACATCGCCGCGACGAAAACCGACAGAGACGCGGGGGCCGTCGGATGGGGGGGGAGGGCGATCCGACGGCGGGGAGAGGCGGGACCACGGGATGCTGCCGTGGGCGCGACCGGAATTTGGTCGCGCGCTTTCGATTTATTTTAGAGGAGCGGAAACCGGGTGGACGCAAGGCGGAGGCATCATGTGCTCACCTGCGGAACAGGGACTGGTTGGCTGCACCAGCATGAATCATTCGTGGTCCCCGTTTTTTTTCTTTTAATAATTGGTGGGACAAAAAAAAACATTAATCTAATCGAATTGGGCCCGATGACAGTGCCTCTAGCTTTTTTTTGGGCCACTCGGTAATAATTTTGATGTTTCTCATGACCTGGGTTTATCACGGCAGTAGCTAAGTCAACTATGGAATTAATTGTGGTGAGTTTGTGGGCTATAAATTAGAGGAAATTTAGCTACCAATTCAGTCCTAAATATTCCAATTCAGTCCTGCACGTTTCAAAAACTTATCAATTCAGTCATAAACTTTTTAATCGTGCCAATTTAATTCTAAACGTTTTAATGATTTGCCAATTTTGACGGTTCGGTTTGATCTCAGGTGATAAACTTAAACCAACCCACCAACTCGAAATACATTAAAAGAAAAATTGTTGCGAAACCGAAACAATTAGACTGCGTTTGGTCGACGGTATAAAAGCCAGGATAGGATATATTTAATCCTATCCTGTGTTTGGTGGTGATCCAGGATACGATAAGGTCGGATACAGACCGAATATAGTCCGGATAAAAAAATCCGGGAGGGAAGGGTGAGATAGACCCGAATATGATTTCTAATACCTATTTTTCCAGAAATCCTACGCTCCACTCGCCGTCATCTTCATCCCCACACTTTGTGTACTTTCACCAAAAAAATTTCTTGGCTTTTTTTCCTTCACCGACTCCTCCGGACCCGTGAATAGCAAAAAAATAAAATAAAAATTACCCTATCCGACTTTAAATCCGTAGTCCACCAAACAGTTGACAGGATATGAAGAAATCCCAGGATTTCTTATCTTATCCTATCCAGTTTAGAAATCCAGATGACCAAACGCAATCTTAGAGTAAAGACTAGAGTGATTCGGTAGGAGAGAACCCCTAGGAGATCGATTAAATAGATGACCTCCAATCGATTAAATAGATGAGCTCCAATCGATTGCCTTAGAGGCAAAACCTCTTTCAGAAGGGCTCTTATAACAGCTGCGCACTTCGTACTCCTCACGATTCTTGCCTGCCCACTACCCATTCCCGATGTTGTCCGTCACGCCCCAGAACATCATGCGCAGCACGTCATTTCCTACATTATTATTGTTATCCGCAGGCTTCAAGTCTGTCTTCAGTGCCGCTTTCACTCCTGTGCATATTTTTTTCAATTGAGGTTAGTTTTGTTCTAGGGGCTTGCATGGGCAGGGACTTCAGTGCAGAAAACAATGGAACTAGGTTCAAAAAGCTGGTATCATTGTGACATCATGATATCACCATACTCCTCTCTCAAATTTCTTATCTATCTATGCAGCCTGCCTTGGGACTTCTATGGAGCCCTTTGGTCCCGAACTTATGACAGGTCAATCTTGAAGGTTATAGAATAATCCAAGTCCAATTGAGGAGTGTTGGAAACAGATGCGGAAAAACAAAAGACAGAACACGGGAATTTACGTGGTTCAATCACAAAGTGATCTACGTCCACGGGCGAGGCAAGACAAAATTCCACTATAATCAAAGAGAGTACAGTTTTCAGAAGTCGAAACAACGACAAAATCTCACGGCTCACCAAAACTCTCTGAAAACAAAACTCTCTCTACATCAATGAGAAAACCTAGCCACGGTATAAAAAAGTACTCCCAAAATTGCTGGTTGGGCTATCGGCCCAACCCTTCGCGTCGCGAACCAAATCTCAATTTTCTTTCCACTTTCGGGTCGCACAAAAATATGTCGGGTCGGGTTATGAACCGAACCAAGTACATAAAATTCAAAACATATTTAACAAATCTCCACCTTGGCTTGAATTTCCCAAAAAAAAACAGTCAAGAAGCCGAACACATTCTCTTGGCATCCCTAAGCCTACGTGAGCTAGCTCGGTGTAGGAAACAAGGGCTGCAACAAAAGAACATATCCACTTCAAAACACAAATGTAGAACTGTCATTTACCTCTCCACCAAAGCCCCAAAAGGGGCAAACTCAACCAAGCATTCCAATCAAGTTCAAGCAATGCTTAAACTTGTTGGCAGGGACTGGCTTGGTCAACATATCAGCAGGATTGTCAGCTGTACCAATTTTCTTTACCATCATGTTTCTCTCTGCAACTGCCTCGCGAATAAAGTGATACCTGACATCGATGTGCTTAGTCCTCTCATGATATGCTTGATTTCTAATCAAGTATATAGCACTCTGATTGTCACAAAAGACAACCGAATTGTCTTCCTGCTGTAGACCAAGTTCCTGAACAAGATTCCTTAACCAAATACCTTTTTTCACTGCTTCTGCTGCTGCCATATACTCTGCCTCTGTAGTAGACAAAGTAACTGTCGACTGTAAGGTTGACCTCTAACTAATAGCCGAACTAGATAATGTGAAAAGATAGCCAGTCAATGATCTCCTCTTATCGAGATCACCTGCAAAATCGGAATCCACAAACCCCACAACTGAGATACCGTTGGAACTGTTTTTATCAAACACTAACCCGAACTTTGCGGAGCCTCTAAGATACCTAAGTATCCATTTCACTGCCTGCCAATGGACCTTTCCAGGATGCGCCATATATCTACTAACCACACTAACTGCCTGCGCAATGTCTGGACGAGTGCATACCATAGCATACATAATGCTACCGACTGCACTGGAGTATGGGACACGAGACATCGCAGCCTCCTCGACCTCTGATTGAGGTGAATGTAGAGCTGAAAGTCTAAAATGAGATGCCAACGGTGTACTCACGGGCTTAGCGTTTTGCATACCAAACCTCTCAAGTACCTTCTCAATATAGCTCCTCTGCGAGAGATATAACTTTCCTACTTTCCTGTCCCTCTGAATCTCCATTCCTAAGATCTTCTTGGCAGGACCCAGATCTTTCATCTCGAACTCCTCATTGAGCCGTTTCTTCAAGATCAACACATCTAACATGTTCTTTGCAGCAATGAGCATGTCATCCACGTATAAGAGAAGATAGACAAAGGATCCATCTGAACCCTTCTTGAAGTAGATACAACTATCATAGTTGCTCCTCTGATAACCGCTCCCTATCATAAAGCTGTCGAATCTCTTATACCACTGTCTTGGTGATTGCTTCAAACCATACAAGGATTTCTTCAATTTACAAACATGATCTTCCTTGCCTTCTACATAATAGCCCTCGGGCTGGGCCATATAAATAGTTTCCTCAAGCTCGCCATGCAGAAAAGCAGTCTTCACGTCAAGTTGCTCAAGCTCTAAGTCAAATTGAGCAACTATAGCCAGCAACACACGAATGGAAGTGTGTTTTACCACAGGAGAGAAAACTTCATCATAATCAATTCCCTCCTTCTGGTTGTAGCCTTTAGCTACGAGCCGAGCCTTGAATCTAGCATTTTCAACACCTGGAATTCCTTCCTTTTTCTTGAAGACCCATTTACAACTGATGGCTCTTTTTCCCTTAGGCAACTGCACCAAGTCCCAAGTCTGGTTCTTGTGAAGTGATTCAAGTTCTTCAACCATAGCAGTAGTCCATTTCTCTGATTCTGTGCAAGTAATAGCTTCTGTATAGGTAGAAGGTTCCTGAATGCCCATATCTTCTGCTGTCGTAAGAGCATAAGCCACAAGATCAGAGAATCCATATTTCTGAGAAGGCCGGGTCTGTCTCCTTTCTCTGCCAGTAGCAATAGAGTATGGCTGCTCCACCTCATCTACGGCTTCCTCATCTGAACTTGAATCAACAGGAGCATTTTGCTCGTTCAAAACATTCTGAGAGGTCTTTTCTGGAAGCTCCACCTCATTCATATCACTCTCATGTTTACCTGCAGACTCATCAGCAACTTTTCTTTGATCAAGCATATGCATTTCATTAAATGTAACATCCCTACTAATAATGAACTTAGGTGAGTTAGGTTCCTGGCACCATAAACGATAACATTTCACCCCATCAGCATACCCAAACAAAAATGCATTTCTTTGCTCTAGGTTCTAGCTTACCATCCTTAACATGATAATAAGCAGGACATCCAAAAACCTTCAGATTAGAGTAATCACAAGGCTTACCTGACCACATCTCAAAAGGAGTCTTGCATTCTATTGCTGTTGAAGGAGAGCGATTAACCAGATAACAAGCCGTGTTAACAGCTTCAGCCCAGAAATCCTTTTCCATGCCAGCATTAGAGAGCATGCATCTTGCTCTCTCCAATAGAGTTCTGTTCATGCGTTCTGCCACTCCATTCTGCTGTGGAGTGTGCCTAACTGTACGGTGTCGAACAATACCTGCATCTGCACAGAATTCATTAAAATCGCCACCACAGAACTCAAGACCATTATCGGTCCTAAGACGTTTAATCTTCTTCCCTGTCTGATTCTTAACAAGAGCTTTCCACTTCTTGAAGGTTTCAAACACATCACTTTTTCTTTTCAGAAAGTAAACCCAAACCTTCCTGGAATAATCGTCAATGAACGTCACAAAGTAAAAAGCACCACCCTTAGATGGAACCTGTGCTGGTCCCCATAAATCGGAATGGATATAGTCGAGTGTGCTCTTTGTCGAATGCGTCCCCGTACTGAATCTGACTCTACATTGCTTGCCAAGAACACAATGCTCACAGAAATCTAGCGAGGTCGTATGCTCCCCACAAAGTAAATCACGTTTACTCAAAACTGACATGCCACGCTCACTCATGTGGCCCAAACGCATGTGCCACAATTTTGTTCTATCATTGTCAGAAACAGAATTGCTTGTGCCAATTAAAGGACCCATAACTGTGCTACCCTGCAAATGATCAAGTGATTCACTTTGTTTCCTTTCATCACAACAAGATTGCCTTTTGTAACTTTGATAACTCCACCTCCACCTGAGTACACGCACCCAATGGAATCCAAACTGCTCAACGAGATAAGGTTTCTCTTCAAGTCTGGTATATGTCTTACTTCAGTCAAAGTTCTTACTGCTTTGTCGTGGCACTTAATCCGAACAGTACCAATACCCACGACTTTGCATACAGCATCATTCCCCATCAAGACTGATCCACCATTCAATGGCTCGTATGTGGTGAACCATTCCCTATTTGGGCACATATGATATGATGCTCCCGAATCCATTATCCAAACATCATTGGACAAATTAACAGCAGAGCATGCCGTAAGAACACTGTCTGACGCATTAGCCTCATTTTCGTTTGCAACATTCGCCGAATCTTGTTTTTTACTATGCTGCTTATCCTTTTTCTTGAGCGAAGGACAATCTGACTTGTAATATTCCTTTTTATGGCAATAGTAGCACTCAACGTTCATTTTATCTTCAGGTGGCTTAGATTTTGAACGACCAACAGATTTCTCTCGGAAAGCTTTATCCCTGCTCTTGGTCCTGCCTCTCACAAACAAACCATCTGCTTTGTTTTCGCTGGTATTCCCATTCAGTTTTGTTCTCAGTTCTGCAGAATTCAAATATGCTTTGACATCCTCCAAAGTTATGGATTCACGTCCATAAAGCATCGAGTTCACAAAATTTTCGTATGAGGCAGGCAGTGAACATAACACGATCAAAGCTTGATCTTCATCCTCGAGTTTAATATCTAAATTTTTCATATCCAGAACAATTTTATTAAACTCATCCAAATGTTCCTGAACAGACGTACCTTCACGCATCTTTAGGGTATAAAGACGCTGCTTCAAATAAAGTCTCGATGTTAGAGATTTCTTCATATAGAGACTTTCTAGTTTCTTCCAAAGACTGGCCGCTGTTTCTTCATCGGCGACTTCTCGCAAAACCTTGTCATCTAGGGACAATTGGATCACGATATGCGCTTTCTCGTCCATCTCTTCAATCTCAGCCGAGGTCATATCGTCTGGGTATTTTCCATCTAGCGCCCTAACCATACCCTCTCGCCTCAATAAAGCCTTCATCTTTATTCTCCGTAATCCGAAATTGTTCTGTCCGTCAAAAGATGAAATCTGAAACTTCAAAGATGCCATCTCCAAGAACCGTAGAATCGAACGCAGCTCTGATACCAATTGTTGGAAACAGATGCGGAAAAACAAAAGACAAAACACGGGAATTTACGTGGTTCAATCACAAGGTGATCTACGTCCACGGGCGAGGCAAGACAAAATTCCACTATAATCAAAGAGAGTACAGTTTTCAGAAGTCGAAACAATGACAAAACCTCACGGCTCACCAAAACTCTCTGAAAACAAAATTCTCTCTACATCAATGAGAAAACCTAGCCACAGTATAAAAAAGTGCTCCCAAAATTGCGGGTTGGGCCTATCGGCCCAACCCTTCGCGTCGCGAACCAAATCTCAATTTTCTTTCCACTTTCGGGTCGCGCAAAAATATGTCGGGTCGGGTTATGAACCGGACCAAGTACATAAAATTCAAGACATATTTAACAAGGAGACTGGATAATCCTATTTTGGAACTTTAAATTTGATTTCATGAAAAAGGATGAGCAAGTTTGAATGCTCTTTAACCAGTACATACGAGTCAATTGATTGATGGAGGAACTTTGGTCTATGTGACAATTATGCTTTGAATTGTTGTCATATCCCAGATAGATCAATGACCAGGACATTCAGGTCTGGAGTATTGTGTTATCTATGTGAACTGTGTGCTGTGCCATGAAGTTGGGACCTTCTCTGACAACCTGGCTGGTTAGCTTGAGTGGATTTGGAAGTCGTTGAGCTCTTATCTTTTTGAAAAACTTTAATGCTCTAGACATGTATGAACCACCTTTGGTTAGTTTTCGTGGGGATGATGAGCCTCTCGTACTTGAAGATGGCAACTGTTTGTTTTTGTAGTGATTGGATGATTGAGGTGTTTAAGTATCTGCTGCATAATATCGTATTCGGGCAGCAAATCCCACCACTTGCACATAGGGTGTTGTCTGTTGTGTTTAAACAGCCACTTGCACAGAGGCTGTTGTTTCCAGCTTAGGCTCGAAACTAAATATTTCTGGAGGGAATTGGTGCTGATGACACAATGGAACCTATGGAGTGAATCGAACAAACAAGAATGACTCGGTTGAAACTAAGTCAATGCCGAAATCTTAGATGGAATAGACGCTCCTCTAGGTGATGATAGAGCTTGCGACGACAGACTTGAAAGGGGCAAGGAGGGATTTGGTGCTACTGCTGACGACGGACTTTAAGCTGGAATCGAAGAACCCAGGCCTATCTAAACTCATTACATGGAATCGACGGTTCATGCTCGTCCAGAAGATAATGAAGCTCAAGATGACGGACTTTTAGAGGGGCAAGGAGCGATTTGCTGTTGGGCGACAAACTCGAGGCATCAGGAGAGGAAGAAAACATGATACGGTGGAGAATTGATGGACTGAGAGTTCAACCAGCGGAGAATTGACGACGAACTCAGAGTTCAATTTGGATTTTAATGTTTTTTTAAAGGATTTTAAGCATTTTAATCTTGCTGCAAATTTAGGACAATATTGTCCCTACTAGTCACCGGAAAAAGCAATCAGGCGAGGATTTGGCCATATGACAAGTTCGAATCTTTATTTGAGATTAATTCGCCTACCTTAAGACTCTTATTTGAAATTTTCTCAGCTACTATTGTCTAGACCTGTCAAATGGATGGGTCGAGTCGGGTTTGGGTCGGGTCATAAATGGTCCGACCCAAGTTGACCCATTAACCCGTTTATGACCCATTTATGCACAATGCAATTTTCTTGACATATACCCGACCCGACCTATACCCAACCCATACCCGATCAGATCTATATTGCTAAAAACACTTTCATATTTAATTAAATCTAGGAAAATTCATACCCGAATTGAGATGAGAGTGCGAAGTGAGTGACCGCAAGATTGAGTAAGGGTGAGAGAGACGAGTTGAGTTTAAATCAGTTGTAAACTCATTTATGACCCATTTACAACTCATTTATGACCCATTTAACATTAATGTTAAACTTTTACTCATTTATGATCCATTTACTAAATATAACTAATCCATTTAGGACCCATTTACTAATATATATGTTAAGTAATGGGTTTATGATCCATTTTGATAGGTCTACTATTGTCTAAGTCAAAAAAGTGAGATTCGCCGTTGAAGTCCCTTTCGACGGGCCCTCCCCCGGTTGTCACCTCCGCCTCCATGTGGATTGGTATTTGAATAAGTGGGCCAAGAGATCAGTAGACCACTACTGAGGCCCATGGGCCCAACCGGGCCCAATCCGATCCCGCAACAAGCGACTCCACCTTGAGCAATTGCGTTCACGTCATCACCCTTTGTTTTGTTCTTGCTTTCCCGTGCTCGTCCTTGATCACTTTCTTCAGCGACTGAAACGTCGAATTTGGGAACTCAGCTCAAGCGCTCAGCTCGACCTCGACTCCGATCATCGCATCGAAGGAGGTCAAGCTCGAATCGCTTCTTCGCGCTTCGAATCCGTGGTCGCTTCGGTTTTTCTTCTCCAGGTGCGTGGGTTTCCCTTTCGTTTTTCTCTTCGCATCTGGGGACTGTTCGAAGCCCGAGTTTCGTTTTTGATTCGACTGCCCGCGGAACCAGAAGAAGTCGGCTTGATTGATTGATTGGTTGTTTTTCTTTTGGGGTGTTTTGGCTCCTGTTTTTTGGGGCGCGGGGCATTGGTTGATTCGCGATTCCGATTGTTTCAGGATCGCCTGAGCTCGGAAAGTGACGCGTGGAAGAGAGGATGGATTTGGCGTCCAGATACAAGGTGTTTGTCATGCTTTTCAGGAATTTCCTTTGTGTGAACATTGTAGTTGCGTGCGGCACTTGTGGGCATTCGCGCTGGGCCTCCGGCGTCGCGAAATGGTGTTGAATTGTTACTTGTCCTCGGATATTTATATTCACCGGAAGATTTTTTGCGCAGGGTGTTGTTGGGCTTGTTTTCGGCAATGACAATTCTTCTTCGACGGAAGACAGGTAGGCTTCTCATCAGCTGCGGCGATGGTGTTGGCTTTGGAAGTTCGATATGTATGTTTGTAAATTTGTGAACCTTACCCCTTGCATTGCAGCAGACATATGTTCTTGTGATAACAGTATTGATGACTTTTTAGAAGTTCATAAAGAAAAGTTATTGGGGGAGGGACTTCTGTTTTTTGAGATTCCAAGTTGTTCAGGATATGAGTGCGTGGGTGTAATTTGTAAGACTTATATTTGTTGTTATGAATGTGTTTGTTCAAACCAATGTCTGCATGCCCTCTTTTTCCTAGGACCATAAAGCACTACCTGATTATTTTTAGCTGTTTTTGGGAGACCATTATATAAGTTACTAATAGCAAACTTTTTGTATTCAACTGGTTGTTGTGTTCGACTCCCATTGCTTGCATCGTTTGCCTTCCATAGTTCTGGTTTAAGAGTAGTTACTGCAATGAGTGAGCAAGGGGGAAGCTCTCTCTCTCTCTCTCTCTCTCTCTCTCTCTCTCTCATCAGTCTAATGCCAGGTGGTGGTCTCTTTTTTCCTCCTCTTTGAAAATCGCTTCGTGAATGATGTATGTTGATGCGGGACTGTGTAATCAGCAGGTTGCTCTTTTATTTATTTTCTTATTATTGGGATCCAAATAAAATGTTGATAGTTAGGTGAATTTTTTTACTTATCTAGTGGTTACCGGATTAGTGTAAGACTCAGCAAAGAAGAGTTTCTTAGTTTATCGCTGTTTGTTTGTTTTATTGTTTGAGCCTCTGACATATCTGGGGTTTCTTAGATATAAATGTCTATATTTTATATGAGAGCCTTTTTCCTTTTGTAGTACACATTGAGAGAGAATTTCTCTGATTGCACTTTGTGCATGTTGCCACTGCGCTACTTTTGTTTTGGAATTTTGATTTGTGTACTCATTTTCACTGCATTATATTTCAAGCTATATCTTAGATATGTAGGGACTTATTTTGTGCAAGGTGGACCTGTCTTTCCTTCAAAGTGATTTTCATGTCCACTTTGTGATGTAAAGAACTTCAAATTTAATGATTTGGAAAGTGTCTCTGATTACTATTTTGTTTCATGCTCTTTGTGAAATTTTTTTGCTGATATAGAGGCTATTTTGGTATATGCATAGTCATAATGGGTGTGTATGTTGTATAATGCTTATTCTTGTAGATTAGGAAGCTCTGCCTCTTTAGGTTTATTTTGGATCCTTGATATTTATTTGAAATGCCATGTGGGCAGTTAATCAATATGTAGATATTCAATCGGTGGTCTAAATGCTTTGAATTAATCTAAAACGAATTTCTTTTTCTCCCATCGTGCTTGTCTGTTCTTATTATGATGCAAACTTAGTTTGCTCAATCTAATTGTTGACTAGAAAATTCCTTGTCGGAGGAAGATAGCATCTTCATCCAGTAGTCAAAATTATTTTCCTCAGACTTCATGCCTTTGATTGCATAGGGTGAAAATGAAAATAAAATTTTTCTCTCATAAGTTATAACTCACCTTGCTTTCTGAGTCATCACATGTTCTGTGTTTCTGCAATAGAGATGTCTGTTGCTTTTTCACATTTCTAATGCCTTTACCGGATTACTAGTTACGTGGAACGATTGCTGGACCGCATTAGCAATGGTGTCTTGGCTGAGGATCGCCGCACGGCTATTTCAGACCTCCAGTCAATCGTAGCAGAAAGTCGTGCTGCTCAGCTAGCCTTCGGTGCAATGGGTAAGATCTTGTTTAATTTATTTTTTGGTGGCTGAGTACTATAGTATAGCATTATTTATGTATGAGATTTATTATTTACTTTCTACAGGTTTTCCTGTACTTATGGGGGTCCTGAAGGAAGAGCGGGAGGATTTTGAAATGGTTTGATTCACTTTTTGCTTTTTTATCTTTCTGTTTTTTTTGGGTTTTTATTTTTAAGTTTCTGCATATTCACGATGCTAAGAAATGTTGAGTGCTTTATTGAATACTTTATTTGTCAGGTTGCTTTTTGAGTTGCTGATGCATAAATCTTTTTGTTCTTTAACTCATTGGCATTTCATAAAGATCAAACTTCGGGATAATGATAATGTCTTTGGGAAATTAAGATATGCAGCATGTTGTGGTAGTGTGTACTGCATAATTTTAGGACATTGACTTCAAACTATCATGACCAAAGCAAGCTGGTTATTTGTTTAACCTTTTCATATGGACTTATGGTTGTGAATTCACTGGCTTACAAGCTGGTTGTAGATTCAGTACAGACACCAAATTGATATTATATCTTCCACTATTGTCCTTAAGAGACTCATCAAGGGAAAAAATCTATTGTCTGTGGAGACTATTACCGCTTTATGCTTAATGTTTATGAAATGTTATATAATTTGCACTTTGTTTGTAGATTTTTATCAAATGGTCCTTGTTATGCTATCACATACCTGTATGAGACTGATATCACTCCCGGAGGATCTTCTCTTCCTTTTCTCAATCCATGAATAGATGCTTGTTGTTGTTTGCAGTAGCATAATTTACTAGTGGAAATACTCAATGCTTTTGCCCAGTTCTTAGTTCAATTGTTTTCATTTCCCATGGTTTTTAATTCGGGAGATGTTGCTGATGTCCTGTGCATTACATCACTGGTGCAGGTTCGAGGTGCTCTTGAGACTCTTGTAGGTGCCTTAACTCCTATTGATCACGTGAAAGGGCCCACAAATGAGGTTCAACCAGCTTTGATGAATGCTGATTTGCTGTCTAGAGAACCTGAGAGCATTTCCATTATTCTCAGTTTGTTGGTGAGGACTTTCGGTTGTATTGTAGGAGAGATATCTTATCTATAGATTACTGTTCATATACATGCTGCTCAATAAATTCTTTATTTTTCTTTGTTTGCAGTCGGAGGAGGATTTTTATGTGCGATATTACACTCTTCAACTTCTAACAGCCCTTCTCACAAGTTCTCCAAATAGGTATCTGTTTGTGGCTATGCACCTTGTTCCGTGTCTGAGCTTTGCTGCTTAATAGAACACTTATCAAGTTCTCTTTTCAGGTTACAGGAAGCTATTTTGACCATTCCTCGTGGTATAACTCGGCTTATGGATATGCTTATGGATCGTGAGGTAAAGAACTGATGTCCCTTACAAAATTTATGACTTGAGTTTGACATTATGTGAGTGCTGTTCTTTCTAGATAGCATTATCATGTATCATGCTTAAATTTTCTTTTTATTGGTCATTCTTGCTCAGCCTATTGGAAGCTTTGAAGCTTTCAAAGTCTCACAGACGATTATAATTGCAGTCGGCTTTTGAGCAGTTGACACTGCTTATCATTATCATTCTATTGATACTCAGCAGCTTATTATTGCTTTTATTCTAGGTTATACGCAATGAGGCCTTACTACTTCTTACTTATCTGACTCGTGAAGCCGAAGTGAGTATCCTGATACTTGTCTTGTTTTTCTTTTGTTTGGATGAACGTGCACTAAATGGTTTCTGATTCTAGGAAATTCAAAAAATCGTTGTATTTGAAGGCGCATTCGAGAAAATCTTTAGCATCATTAAAGAGGAAGGGGGATCAGAAGGTGGTGTGGTTGTGCAGGTTATTATTGCCTACTTTGTTCAAGCTTATGGATCAGCCAGTCTACTTCCCTAGCTATTTCGACTTTTCTGTACCTCAGCATTGCTGTGATCTCGTTTTACTGTTTTCTTGGAAGACTTTGTTTGGCCTTTTTGTAATGTTTTCGTATTCAACTGAAGAATTCAGAAAATTTGTTCTTCTTTGTGACGGCAGAACTGTCTGTTTGCAGGATTGTCTTGAACTGTTGAACAATATTCTCCGCCATAATGCGTCTAATCAGGTATGCTGCTTTACTTTGACCTTTTTTATTTTCTGAAGGGTTTCTCCAATCAGTAAGGCAGAACTATTTTGTATAGATACTTTTAAGGGAGACTATAGGCTTCGATCCATTGATATCAATTTTGAAGCTACGAGCAAATACATACAGTTTTACGCAACAGAAGGTAAGGTATTCCCATTTTGACTTGTCATACGATTATGTGGTACTTTTTGTGAATATGCTACAGTCTTAATCTCATTGTTGTCTTTGTTTCTACTTGCAACAAATACTATGTAGTAGACAATTAATCTTCTGAGCGTGTTGGAAACCATTAGTCTGTTGATATCGGGAGGTCCAGATACTGACCCCTCAAAGGATTCCAACAGGACAACAAATAAAGCGGTCTTAGTCCAGGTTAACGTTCAAACTCCTCACATGTGTTATGCATCCTTGACAGTCACTGGTTCGCTTCTCTTACAATGTCATTCCATTTGTCCCCAGAAAAAGGTATTGGATCATCTTCTTATGCTGGGAGTTGAAAGCCAATGGGCTCCTGTCCCTGTCCGTTGTGCGGTAAGGATATATTCATTTTTTAAGTAATACTTCAATGTGTTCTGTCATGCATAAGCATGCATATGGCACTTACTCCTTTGCATGGTAATGAAATATAATAGGATCGCTACTTGCTTTCCTAACCCACCCATGAAAAATAATTTACTGTGTCAGGCTTTTGGCTATCAAGATAAAGTCTATGGGTATCTGTCCTTAGGCTCAAAGATTTAATGGAAAGAATTCTCTATATATGCAACTTATATTAGTGTTTTTTGAGATCGATTAGTATGAACTGCTGCAGTTCATGTCTTCATTGATTAGCCGTTGCATAAATAGAATTCTACAATTTGAAGTGGCATCTACTGAATTTTAGATTCTAATAATGAGTTTTGGGTAGTGGTTAAAGTATATCAAAGTGGTTGATCTGTCTCTTTTAGTAACGGCTTTTTCCTTTGCTATGTAAAATGAAGGCCATATGTCCAAGGCACTTTTTTCCTAACTCCTGCCACCTGAGCTCAAGAAACCAATTCTACAATGGTCTGTTAGCCACTTTTAGTTACCCTTACTGAGACAAGAGTGTCATGTGAGCTGCTAAATTCTTGGACTCTTTGCAGAGCCAAAATTTCCTTGACTAAAGTCCACTAGCTGTGAAAATGCGTTACCCCTTAGTTATTTATTCACTACCCGTACGATCTCAACCTGAGAAGATCCTTTTCCTATCAGATTTGAATTGATTTTGGGTCTGCATGTCTGATCTGTTGGATCCATTAAATAACTGTATTTGTCCATAGTTCTAGTTGTAAACCACTTGGTCCTGCAAATTTTACTATATACGTAATTAGAGAGTTTTTTTGCTTGAGGAGAAATTCATATTCTTCTTTTTTTCTGTCTTTTTGTGTTTTGCCTTTGGCTGTTTGTAGGATTTAAGGTGCATTGGCGATCTGATTGCTGGACACTCTAAGAATCTCAATGCCCTAGCAAGCAAAGTTCTTGGAGAGGAGCCTCAAGTAGAACCTGCTTTGAATTCTATTCTCCGAATCATTTTGAGGACATCCAGTATGCAAGAGTTTACTGCAGCTGATTATGTTTTTAAATGCTTTTGTGAGGTGGATCTGGTCATCTGCTTGATTACAATTTCTGTGAATATTTATACTACCATCAATTGTGCTTCCCCTATCATGCTTTGTATACTTACCCACCTTTTTACTCAGAATAATGATGATGGTCAAAGAATGCTGGCTTCCACGCTGATTCCACAACCGCATTCAATGACACAATCTCCCCTGGAGGAGGATGTGAACATGTCTTTTGGAAGGTACATATCTTGAGAACATGTTAATTACTACTTTTGATTGACGAATGCAGTGCTTTTTTATTATTGACATATACTTAAGTCGAACCCGGATGTGTAAAATTTTTAAAAACTTAAGACCATACCCTTTATGTCTAAACTTAAAATAATTGGTTTGTCTGCAGCATGCTGTTACATGGTCTCACACTGACTGAAAATGAAGGCGATCTTGAGGTGACAATTGCTTTTGCTCTCTTTAGTTTGGCAATTACTGTTTAGCTACCTGAAGAAGTCAGAGTTTCTAGTTGACGCAATGTCCATGTGCATATGTGATATGGTACAATGCTTCCACTTGGCGAGACTAATATTTATTTGATATTTTGAACCCGCAGAGTTGTTGCAGGGCTGCCAGCGTGCTGTCACACATATTGAAGGATAACATCCAGTGTAAGGAAAAGGTGTGAAGACTAATGCATTTTCTCTTACATCAACTTCCACTCTAATCTTTTCTATTATCTGACGGTGGCTGGGGTTTTCATAGTTCAGCATCATGTTGTAACTATAGCTGTATACACTCCACACATATTCCAATTATATCGTCATGTTTACTCAAGTCTTTCGTCACATGGTAACATGTGAATTAGAAGAATATCTATGGATTTAAGGCTAAAATGAATCTATTAGCCCATGCAAGTTAGACCTGTACTCTTGTCATTGCTTGTGGATATATAGGTGTCAATTCCACTCCCAGACATATCCTCCTCCCCTTTGCCCTCAAAACCCATCAGGCAGCAGAGAAAGAGAGAGGGAGAGGATGGAGAGAAGGAGAATGGTGCTGGTCTGTTATTGCAGAAACGCTTTTAAACAAAGAGCTGACAAAAAGAATCTTAGTTTTTATTAAAAGCTTTAATAATTTTTTTTATCTTGGTATGAAGAAATGTATAGCTATATTTAGAACGGAACATGGACAGCTAGATAAAAAGTCAAAAGGACATTTTTTTAGAGTAAAGCCTTCAGAAATGTTGAGTTTTTTATTAGGATTCTGAATAAGTGAATGCTACCTCTTTACATGACAATGACATCACATATCATAATTTGCAGGTTATTAAAATTGAACTCGAGGCTCCTACACCATCATTAGGAACTCCAGAACCATTACTCCATCGCATGGTGAAATACTTAGCTCTTGCCTCTTCCATGAAAAGTAAAGATGGAAAGTCAAACACGGGACATGTGTTTGTTCAACCGATCATCTTGAAATTGTTGGTGACCTGGCTTGCCAACTGTCCAAGTGCAGTGCACTCCTTCCTAGATTCACGTCACCACCTTACATGCCTGCTTGAGCTTGTGTCAAATCCATCAGCAACTGTATGCACAATGGGTTTGGCAGCGATTTTGTTGGGAGAGTGTGTTCTCTACAACAAGTCCAGTGAAAATGGAAGGGATGCCTTTACAGTAGTTGACACCATAAGCGAGAAAATCGGGCTTACATCTTACTTACTGAAGTTTGATGAGATGCAGAAGAGTAGTATTTTCGCCTCTATAAAGTCAAGCCAGCCCCGGAGACCGTTGACAAGGTCCAATGCAGCTAGCATGGCAGACATTGAGGATGTTGACGAGAATGATTTGTCTGATAAAAAGAACAACGATCATCCAATTCTCTCAGTGATATTTGATGAACATTTTGTTAACTTCATCAAGCGTTTGGAGGAAAATATTAGGGAAAGCATTGTAGAGGTCTACAGCCATCCAAAGAGTCAGGTAGCTGTGGTGCCAGCAGAATTGGAGCAGAAGAATGGGGAGAATGACAAGGAGTACATTGAGCGGCTGAAACTGTTTTTGGAGAAGCAGTGTTTTGAAATACAGGTATCTATGTCACAATTTGCTGCAGATGAGTTATTGAGTTGGCATTTCCTTTGTTTGTTTCTCACTTTGTACGTGTATTGGTTCTTTGAAAATGTTTCATTTGCTGGTCATAATACTGGCAACAAGAATATGACTGCCATTGTATTATGGGGTACCTATAAGCTAATGGTAACTGGCTAATGACTAGTAACTGCTTGGTGGATTCGACCTAACACTAGTTCTAGTGTAAATTTATCATGTTACAGTTTACAAATAGTTCTATGTTGAACATGCCTGACTATTAATATCAAGAGGTGCTAGAGTAGTATTTCCCAATTTATCCAAGGAGAGAGGTGTATGGAGAGATTATTCCATCATATATGTGGTTTCTTTGGTGCTTCTCAATTCATTCTATTTAGTCATATAAGTTGAAATTACTAGTTGGGCTTAGGGAGCAGATATTGTAGATTACAGCTTATTCTGTTACTCAAAGGGCCAAATCATCTTTACACTTTTACTCCACAAGCTGCAGTTTGCAGTTTTGCACTCTGATGCTGCAAGTACAACTGATTTCTTCATGCCCATGATATGGCCATATGACTGGTCAATTTCGGTGTAATATTTTAAGTGGTCGCAGCAGACTGGGTGTTGGAAATTTTTGAACTTCTATAGTATTTTTTTAACCCATCTTGCATTTTACTCGACTTGTCGTTTTATTCTCCTGCTAAAGGGCCTACTTGGACGCAATGCAACTCTGGCAGAGGAATTGGCGAAGACCGGGGGTGGTGGCAGTGGTTCATCCCAAGCTGAGCAGAGGGCAGGTGGAATTTCGGAGAGAGTCCAAGTAGACACTCTGAGAAGAGATCTCCAAGAGTCATCTCAACGCCTAGAGTTTCTCAAGGCAGAGAAAGCCAAGGCCGAATCCGATTTATCCATGTACCATAATTTAGTGGGTAAGCTGGAATCTGATCTGAAGAGCCTATCTAATGCCTACAACAGTCTCGAACAGGCCAACTTCAATCTCGAAACAGAAGTGAAAGCTTTGAGGAGCAGAGACGCCGCACCATTCCCTGATCTCGAGGCCGTGAAGGCGGAAGCGCGGGAAGAGGCGCAGAAGGAGAGTGAGGCCGAGCTGAACGATTTGCTCGTGTGCCTCGGTCAAGAGCAGAGCAGGGTGGAGAGGCTGAGCTCGAGGTTGGAGGAACTGGGAGAAGACGTGGATAAGTTGCTCGAAGGTATTGGCGACGACGTGGGGCTTCCCGAAGATGAAGAGGAAGAAGAGTGATGATGGGTAATTTATCCGTGTTGATTCTGACTGTGTTTAGTTGCGGGACTGCCTTTCTTCATCCTACTTCCAAGGCATTAACAATGGAATTTGACTTGCAAGTCTGTACATTTCCAGTAAATTGTACAGTCTCTAATTCTTTACTGGTGAAGTGCTGGATCCAGTACCTTCCTCTGTTCTACGTCGTTTAGTAAAATTTGTTTGTTCCTTTAGGAAATGCCTTGTTCCATATGATGTCATTGTCCAACGTATGCCGAAGTATCTTTCGAAGTCTTGCGCAGATTTATGACAGATACAGACTTTAAATTCATTACCCACAAATCAAGTCCCGAAACACGTTATAAATTTGTGTAATTAACGTATGGTTTCTTCGATCAAAAAAAACAAAAGGTATGGTTTCTCGGTTTAAAAAAAAATAAAGAATAACGGGTGATCTTTAAAACGTAATGAGTATCAAATGAAAATTGTTCTAGCGAAAAAAAAAATCATCCTTCAAATCATTTTAATTTTAGTCAAAATTGAATGAAGAAATAATGTACTTATTCTTATAAGTGGCGAAAGCCATACTTTGAATTCGTTTATTTAAATATCGTTTTTTCACCATCGTTTATTTAATTATGCAAGCGTAGAAATTCTTAATCGTATTTAAAAGGAAAAAAATCTCATTTATCCCAAAACGTAAAGTCCAAATAATCACAGCTATCAGAGCGGGACTGCCACGGAAGACTGACGTGGCCAGATCACATCGAACTCGGTCCCAAGTCCCAACCCAGCCTCCGCACATTATAATCAGTTGCTGAATTCTCCTCTCTCTCTCTCTCTCACTCACGCGCGCCATGGCCGGCGCCAAATCCCCGGCGGTTTCCGACGCGGCGGCGGCGGCGGCGGCGATCGAGCACAAGGTCCACGCTCGCGTCGGCCTCTTGGGGAACCCGAGCGACGTCTACTACGGCCGCGCTATCTCCCTCAGCCTCGCCAACTTCTGGGCGTCCGTCCGCTTGCGTCCTTCCGACGAGCTCGTCATCACGCCTCACCCCGTCCACGATCTCGTCCACTTCAATTCTCTCGATCATCTGGTGAGGTTCGTCTCGATGTGCGTGCGCGATCTGGGTTTTGGTTTTGGTTCTTCTGGAACGGCGTCCGTCGACGCCGAGAAGCTGTGTCGGCTCCTTTTTTTTTTGCGGCTGCGATAGCGTCATGAATCTAGCTGGCATTTTTCTTTGTCGCGATCTGGGTTTGTCTCGGTTCTCTTGCTCGTGCTTTAGCTTTGGAAATGTGGTTGGAGGTTGTGCTGTGATGAGATTGATGATTGATGCGAGAGCAACCTTGTGTGTCCTGTCTCTGCAACTGCTTTTTGAGAAATCCTGCGAGTTTATTTGTGTGTTCTCGCTGTCTGAGAGGATTGATCCGAAATGGGTGCGAACGCAGGTGAATCGGCTGCAAAGTGAAGGGTACTATGGAGGAGTCCGTTTGCTCATGGCCCTCTGTAAAGTTTTTCGCAATTATTGCAAGGATAACAACATCGATCTTCACGGAGGGAATTTCACACTCTCTTATGAGACAAATATCCCTCGTCAGGTAAAGTGTTTGGGGTCTTTCGTGTTTTTATCTGCCGAAGGTGTTTATTGGGTTTGTTGCGATAATCATTTTATGCAATGCGAATTGCTAAAATATGATGTTCTTTTTAGAATGCTTCCTGTCTATTTGAATTAGATAGGTGAATTTTCATGGCAAAGGTCGATGACTGCGAGTCACTATCCTAGACTCTTTGTTCAGTCGACTATGCAATCACTAGCTCTAGTTACTGACTAATTAGCGCTGTGGCTCCTTGCTGTTTTCAATTAGCAAGTTTACTTCCTCACACTCGCCCCCCTCTCCATGAGTTATTTATGAAGGAAAGCGGGAGTTGGTTTGTTGATGTGTGGGAGTGGCATACAAAAGATAATAGCTATTAGAGTCAGCAGATATTGTGTATTACCCAAGTTTGTTAAGGCTGACCAAATGACCAAATGATGCTATTTACATCTTGCATATGTATAAGCTGTATCCTTTCCCGACCAGGAATTTTTCTCTCTTTCTTACCCAATTTGAAGTATCTGCCACCACAGTGATTATAGATTTTAAGTAAAAAGGAAGAGATGTAAAGAGAGGAGCTTGAGCATGAATTGTTGTCAACTACTCTTCGTTATCTTAGATTCCTTACATTTTTCCTATAGGAGTAGTATTGTTTCTGCATCGCTATCAATTTTTCGTAAGCTTGTCATCGCGTCTTTTTCGTCTCTTGTTATCTAAAATGAGCTAGCTTTTGTTCTGGTTGTTCTTGATTGTTTGGTTCACATATACTTTAACTAGATGATCCCTTTCAAGTTTCTTGTGAGACCCTTTCTTTTTCAGAATAGAACTAAGCTCATCTTTTCTTTATTTTCTCTTAATTATATTGCTGAACTGTAACTTTGTTTTCTCAGACAGGGCTTTCAGGTTCAAGTGCTATAGTGTGTGCTGCTTTAAATTGCCTTCTTGACTTCTATAATGTCAGGCATTTGGTGAAAGTGGAAGTTAGACCAAATCTTGTTCTTAATGCTGAAAAGGAATTAGGAATTGTTGCTGGCCTCCAGGATCGGGTGGCCCAGGTATATGGGGGCCTCGTTTACATGGTATGTGTTCACCATGTTCTTGCAAAGTCATGCATATGTTGTATGAACCACTGTAAAATTGTAGCTTATTTCTTTTCTCCTGGTAGGATTTCAGCAAGGAAAACATGGAGAAGTCGGGGCATGGCATCTATATTCCAATGGATATAAGTCTACTCCCTCCTTTATATCTCATTTATGCTGAAAATCCAAGTGATTCTGGAAAGGTTAGCATAACGTGATATATTACCTGGACTTCTTACTTACATGTTTGGTTTACATTTTTTCCCTCCAATTTTCCTCATTCCCCTGATTGCGCAGGCTACTAGAGATTACAATTTCTCCCAGTTCTCAGCACTTATAAGCAATTGCGTGTGCTATTCCAAAGTGCTTGCTAGTTAGTTTGCAGGGGCATGCCCTCTGGTGATCATGGCAACCGTTGATGTTCCTAGATTCTTTATCTGTGTGTCTTTCATAATCTGTTGTCTGTTAAATGTGAAGAGAGAGCTATTAATCATGATGTTCCAGCTTGATGAGTTATTCTCCTGTTGAATTTGCTGTATTATTTGAGGTTTGACAAAGCATAAAATCAATGTGAACAATTCAAAACTGATGCTTAAAACTATGATTCGACTTGTAAGGTGGTTCCTAATCACTACTCCCGATTTTAAATTGTTGATTTAGCTTAATAATGTTTTCTGCCTATTCTTAATATAAATATATGTGAACTCTCAACTACCTTCGAGATGGGTATTTCTGAAACATTTTTGTGGATGCAGGTGCACAGCACAGTTCGACAGAGGTGGCTGAATGGAGACAAGTTCATAATTACATCGATGAATGAAGTTGCGAATGTAGCCTTAGAGGGGAGGGAAGCATTACTGGAAAAGGACTATGCCAAACTTTCAAAGCTCATGAATCGTAATTTTGACCTACGAAGGTAAAATGGCGATACTCTTTAGTTGCACCGTTTATTTGGTGGATGGAGAACTCTTACATGAGGAGTACCCAGCTATCCGTACTTTTGTACTTCCCAGTTTACTGAGGATCGGTTTTAAGGGTTCAACAGTCTATAAGGTGTCCTATCAAGCATCACCATATTGCTGCTTGAAATCGATTGATTGTACAATTGCTTGGCTTTCATCTTTCAATGAGCTTACGTAAATTTAGAATGGTGCCCACTAGTACAGCCCACCTGCAAAGTTTGAAATGTGCTGCTGGTCAAGTTACTTGAGCAGAATGCAGCCTCACGGACTGTGGTAACCAAGTTTTGTTTGTGGTTTCATTCAGGAGCATGTTTGGAGATGAATGCCTTGGTGCTTTAAACATAGAGATGGTGGAGGTGGCCCGACGAGTGGGTGCCTCATCAAAGTTCACTGGCAGTGGAGGAGCTGTGGTCGCTTTCTGCCCTGATGGGCCATCGCAGGCAAAACTTCTGGAGGATGAATGTCGAAAAGCTGGATTCATCCTCAAACCAATACAAGTAGTTCCATCCCGTTTGAATGACGTTGATCTCAACACATTGAAGATTATTTAGTACTGATTAGTCCGGGCAGATTGGGAATTTATTTCATTTATTAATTACCACTGCTTCATGAACCATTGCTTCATGCACCGAAATATCTAGTGATGCAGTAGTCGGCCATTGATGCTCTTGCAATGCCTGCTTGTCCTTGGTTATATCTTTAATCTCTCTTGATTGAATCGAGTTGCCGAATTCTATTATGGCTAATCCCGACTCTGAGAGTGTGCCCCTTCTCAGCCTGTATCGTCTCACGGATGCAACAAGATGGTTATTTGGAGGCACAAACATATCATGTTTCCTCCAACATTTAGACTGCCCAAATTTAAATCTTTTGAAGAATTAAGAGACGGGCATCGACATGTACCAGGCAAGTCGCATTCTATTGAATAGGCTGAGACCTTTTTATGCAAAAGATGGAACAAGATCAAATTCGACCACGCTAAATGGACTTATTGTACCTGAACCCAATCGACTTTTTATAAATTTCTCAGTAGACAGGGTGGCATCACTAACTGGTGCTTTAAACAAAGATATATAAATAAAAAGAGACAGACCCTTTCCTTCCAAGAAATACAACTCTGTTTTCAGGAGAGCGGAACAGGACAATTGTCAAGATCTGCCATTGCACCTCAACTATTTTACAGTGAATGACTGGCATGCCACTAGGGGGGTTGTAGTGGCACTAGACTGATCATTTCGTAGGCACCACCCAATTCATAACTCGAGGGTGAGCACTGTGATGGTTTTTACCAGTAAAAGTCGACTAGGGGAATACTAGAAATTCATCATAGCCAAAAGGAAATGATGGCGCTCCATGGAAGCAACCTTGCAATAACCTGATCTCCTTACAACAGGAAGAAGCCAAATCTTGGCTGCTTATCACCAATCTTAGCAAGGCAAAAGCTTAGCAAGGCAAACAAATTTCAGTTCACAAGGATAACAAAGACAAAGCCTTCTTCCTTCAATATATTGCCTTCTCAATACCAAGTACAAAGATAAAGACCGGTTCAAAGTAAATTCCACTTTCCCAATTCAGCAAATTGATCTCTCCATAAGTGCTTCAGAAGACCGCTTCCAGTCACTCATTCTACATATGATCATATGATTAAGTCGCAAGTAGAAACAACATTAGGTGAGAAGTGAAAAGCTAACCAAGAATGTGTTCACTCTTTGACAAGAAGAATATTACACTCTTACATGTGATTGGGTCAGATTAGGGTCCTTTAAAATTAACAAGAACTGCTAAACACCTTTACCATTGGAACACCCATTTGTAAAACATGTGCTACATAAGCTAACTAATCACCAACCTAGGAAGCTTACTCGTCACATGGTGCTGCCATGAGCTCACTTGGGGAAACCCATATAGAGAGATTAAACAACCGACTGTTCAAACCTTTCCACTTGTACATCATACAGTGCTTCAGCTACATCACAAAGATTTGAGATGTTGCACATAATTGCTTCTTGCAATTCAGCCTGCAAGACCAAGAATGTTGAAATGTAATGCATCATTTACATATTCAAGATGTCTCCTCTTTTTTCTTCAATCTATAATTTCTTTTGGGCCACATTCAATATGCGCTTGATTTAGAACTGAGAAGAAGGGGGCAAAAAAAAAAGGAATAGCATCCTATACTTTCAGCAAAGGCATGAATGCCATTAGAAAGATACTGACATAGTTTCACTATTTCATATTTGTACCTTCAAACATAGAAAAAGATGAAAATGAAAAAGTAATGATGTCAAAGATATCCCAGGTCATATCAATTACCAGCCAGTTAAGAAATTAACAGCAAGTGAAGAAATAGAGAAAGCATTACTAGAACTGATTGCTGAATGTAGGTTCAGCTATAATCTCAGCAGATAAATTTAAATCAAGCCTCAGAACATGTCTTCAAGTGGCTCTTTTTGGCATAGAGGATTGGACTAAGAAGGGATATGTCCATGGATGGACCTTGTAAGTGACAATCATCTTGGATTGATTTGAGTAGCAATGACTGCATTTGTTAAATGCAAAAGAAAAAGTCTCTCATTGGTCAGTCAAGTTTCAATTGTTCAAAGATATTGTCTGGCGAAAAACCTGCTCACTACTCCCAGGCTCCAGATCAGCTGATCTAGGGCTAAATTTTTCAAACTGACATAGATTTACATAAGCAAGCCGAGTCCAAGCAGACCTCAAAGGACAAACACAGTAACAGAACAGCAACTCGTAGTCTTTTAATAGCAGAGATCAAGCGCTAAAATGAAAATGCCAAACACTGGACAAGAACTCAAAGAAATAGGATATACAGATGAGGGGTAATTGAAGATTGGGAAGACCATCGTGATTCGAGAACAATTTTCTTCCTATAATGTTCCACCAACAGAAGTCCTGTCAAAATGAAATATGCAGGCTCGTAATGCTCAATGTGCTGACTGCTGAGACCAGACAAGTAGAACCTTAGGAAAGATAAAGGTCCGTCAAAGATCAATTGCTATTTCAAACCTAAGTGGAGCGATCCTACCTTGAATTGTGTCAAAACACACTTTTGCTGTTAACCATTCATTAGATGATGCAGTTCCAAGAAAAAATAAATTAGAGGAGAAATGAGAGGGAAGAAGGAATGACAAGAATATATTCACTCAATTACACAAGAAGGATTATACAAATGATTAGCTTATGCTACAGCCCTCTAAGTCAATAATGCAATTGTACAATATCAACCTCACGAGTGGTAGACCCGTCCTTGATATCATGCTACAAAAGCTAAACAATCACCAACCTAAGAAGCTTACTCATCACAAAGCGCCGCCATGAGCTCTTGTGGGGAAGCCCAAACTGGAAGATCAAACAAAGACTGTTTTAATTGTTCCTCTTGTACACTAGAAAGTGCTTCAGCTACATCACACAGATTTGAGACATCATTAATTAACGCTTCTTGTGCTTCCGCCTGCAATTTCAAGACCAAGAACATGTTTGGATCTAAGAAAGGAAAAGAAGCTTCAAAGTCATGCAGCAAAAAGAATTTCAGAACTTCCAAAGAACAGAACCCATTCATAAATCCCCACCACTACACAGGAAGTCCATCTTATGAAGATTCCCATTATTAGGTCATGAATTCGCCTTCATGCTCTCTATCAAAGTAATAATGTGAGAAGAAAGACAAATCAAGTGCAATGCGCAGACAGAAAACAACCCTTCTGAAAAGAAATAACAACCGACAAGAGAAACGAACACAAGACTAAAGGAACAGACATAGGCAACAACTGGAGAGCTTAAGATATATGTATCACTATAATCTCATTGAGCTTTGAGTGTACAAAGATATTAGCCTAAGCACTAACAAGTCCCAACCTAGCACACCTATAAGTGGAGATAACAACACTACCAACTCTCGGAAATGCAGAAATAGCACCCAGTATAGATCCTACTTAACAGACAAGTACTAACGTCAAGCGATACCCAAAGACCCCAAAGTGCTAATTGAAGTGGAATTGAACAAATGAGAACATGAAATCAGATGTCAGAGAACAAAAATAGCCACATAACAACAGCTCATATCAAACCCTAAAGCGTCTTGTTCGTTAGCTGAAAACCAAGAAAGATCAACCAAGTCGAAGGACTGAATTCAAGAATGTGCTCCTTCTCCCTCATTTCGTCACGATTCCTCAACACCCCCAAAAGAACCCTAATTCAATCAGCTCGAACGCACAAAACCACCACCCCCCCCCCCCCCAAAATTACCTGTAAGAGCAGCTTGTCAATGGCCGACCCAAAATCGCGCCTCTGGCGGTCAAGCTTCTCGTCGGCCGACCCACTCGACGACGACGACGCCCGCTCTTTCTCTTTCTCGCGCTCCAACTGAAGCTCCCGCGCCTTCTCTTGCATCGCCCGACAGGTGTTCGACAGGTGTTCCCAGAGCGCAAGCTCCTCCTGGTACCGACCCTTTATCTTCAAAAGCGCCCTTCTCTTGCGTTCCCTCCGGTGGCGCTCCTCCGCAAGTGGGTCTGGCGGCGGCGGGGGGGGAGGCGCCGCCGCCGCAGACGGGTCGAGGCGCCGCTTCTTGCGCTTGTAGATGAAGCCGTCGTCGTTGCAGAGCTCCCACTCGTCGTCGGCTTCAGCTGGTGATGGGGTCGCCAAGTCCATGAGCGGAGAGCGAGGCTGGGATGCCGCGAGAGCGGCCCGACCCCAATTAGCGGGAAAAAATTTTTGCAGGGAAATTTCTGGAGGGATTTTGAAGGTGCAGGATTCAAATCGTCTTTTCGGGTTCGCTCGCTCGCTCCCTCTTCAGGCGCTGCCGATAAAGGCAGCTCTTTTATTTCTCCCTCTTTTCAAATTTAACAACTCACTCTCCGTCAGCCTTTTCAAATTCCTAAAGCTAGCTTGAACTGCTAAAAAGCCTACTAGAAATCAATTTCTGATCAAAATTTTCTATTTCTATGTCTACATGAATTTTTTAGCAAAAAATATGCTTTTGATAATAACATGAGATTTCTTCCTCTCGGGTGGCTAGCCCCGAGAGGCGAGCAGCGGAGAATGGCAAGCGGCAAGAGGCAATCGGCCGCAGGTGACGGCAGATGGAGGGAGGCGGATGGCAAGCAATGGCAGACGGCAAGAGGCGGCTGGCGTTGGGCAACAGGCGACGACAGCTAGCAGGCAATGGAGGATGGCAGATAGCAACAGGAGGCGGTCACCCAGCGAAGGCAGCCAACACGAGGTGGATGCGATGAGAGGCGGCAAGCGGTGGATGGGCAGCCAATTAATAATAAGGGCAAGCAATGAAAAGAATTTATTTTTCATTTTTGTTTCAAAAATAGAAAAGTTTTACTTCTCATTTTTATTCTAAACTTATTTTTAAAATAAAAAATTGTTTTAAAAATAAAAAAAATGAAATTACGTTATCAAATAAATTTTTATGTCAAACCTGCCCCGGATAGTTAAGGTGATTAATGGCCATTCTTGATAATTACCAATTCTAGATTATATATGCAAGCCGATTAATGGGTGTTCTTGACAGATCTGATTCCACCCTATGCACCAAACCAGTTCGAAAGATAAACGAGCTTTTAGCGCTACTCAAAAGTGCTATACACCTGCATTGGGTAACAAATCTGTCAGTGAGGACCAAATTCAAAATAAGGGATCGCTCGCCGCAATCAATTCGTACATTGACATGAATTAACGAGTTCTTGTCGTTGATCAATCGTTTAGGTTGTCACAATGAAAGTCGCAATCCACTAGTACCGATACAAATCGACACGAATACAAGGCGCTGCCCCAATTCAGCGTGTTTGCGAGAAAGGCTCATGCAAACTAGTTCTTACAGATATGGGACAATCCCTCGGATCTCTAGCACTCGCCACTCTGTATTTCATCTGCCAAATTAATCGACCTTTCACGAGCAAACTCATGCTGATCTTCAACAGCGGGCAACCATGAAGAAGAAGACTTTAGAGAATGCCCCACAACACCATCACCCTCTTGGATACCAGAAGACACCTTTTCTCATTGACAAAACACCAACCAAAACAGTTTCGGGGCATTTCTCAAGCTCACCAAGTTACATTGAGGTCACACAACCCTCAGCCAACTAAGGTTATAACCCTACAAAGACATCATCTGTCATTGTCCGCATCGTGCCGCTTAACGAGCCGTGGAATTAGGAGGATCCATTCCCATGGCCAGGAAATAGGCCCTCTCTGCGCTCGCCACTCGTTCTTGGAACATTGTCCACTCTTTTCTACATCTCTCTCTGACCTGAAGGAAAAAGCAACCAGAACTTTAGATATTCATATCAGATGAGATCAGTACCTAAAAAAAATCGGAATTGGACACTAACCCCTTCCCATGGTGCCTTTCCACTCTCTGCTTGCCCCTATCAAAAGTTTAAAGGATAACAACGATTAACAATGTCCACAGTACGTAAGCCACCATGCCAACACGCGAAACTATTCACTGACCTGGTTGCCGAGGGATGGCACACTTTGATGAACAATCCATTGAGCATCAACAACTCCTATTTTCTCATGAGCAGGCTGTCTCCACAAAAAAGAAAGAAATTGTCGGTGAACCAGCCTGTGAACCTCTCTATATAGGTATAGTCAGTAGGAGAGGAAGAAACTGCGAACCTCCACACACTTTCTCAAGGCAAAGTCCAGACCCCATCCATGAACCAAGTCATTCTGCACAACAACATGAAGATTTTTCAAGCATGTGGAGCAAGAGCACAAGCTAAAGTAAAGACAAAAAAGCAGCAACATCTGCAGTTAGTTTTGGATGAGGAAAGAGGGATGATTATCTATCACTCACCTGAATCATGTGCCAAACACAACGCCAGGCCTCTCGAGAAAACACAGGTGCCATGATCTCCACGAATCTGCAAATTTAGGGGTGATAAAAGATAATGTTTTGCCTGGTTTGATTGTCCTTTAGATATAATTATAAGAGTACGTACGCCGCACAAGGTGGCAAGTGCGGATCCCTGCACCAGCCAGGTCTCTCCTCTGTATCTCTGCAGGTGAAAATGAAAACACCAATCGCAAGGAGCTTTAAGGCACAAGATTTTATACTGATCTATAAGAGGCCAAACATGAAGTATGAAGTGGCACCGTTCTCACTTGTGAACTTCACTGTCTCCTCTCCTCTTTGTCATCTGCCATGTCAATCCACTGTTTGGTTCTAAACCAGGCTGGGAAATCTCTAAGCCATGCTTCTTTACCAATTTTATGTACCTAGAATGTCAGTAAAACCTCAATTTCATTACAAGTAGAAATAGTGTTGGGAAGATGCACATGTATAATCAAATTCAAATGACTACAAAGATGGACGCGGAAAAACAAATACTCACTCTTCTGCATCAAAATGGTCCACTCCCAGGTCCTCATCCCAGATAAATATGTAATCATATGCCGCCACAATGTTAGGATGCAAAAAACGTTTGGCATACCACCTGGGAACATAATTTAGAGAACGTAAGTACGTAGGCCTTTTCATGGAGTTAGTTGTTCGTCGAAAATTGTCATGTGCCAGCTAAGTACAGATATGGAAGTATCACCTAATAGACTCACCATTTAGTTTGCTTCCGAACACTCACGTGAATAGCTGTCTTTGACCACTCAAATTCATCCCATTCAGTTGTTCGACCATCATAGTGGAATAACATGATGGTGAAATTTTTTGAAAACTGTCCACAAACAACAGTTGTCATTCTTTAAATTCCTTTTTCTCTGTGTGTGTGTGTGTGTGTGTGTGTGTGTGAGAGAGAGAGAGAGAGAGAGAGAGACCTTCTTAACTGCTGCATCAATGTTTTTCCTCTGTTCATAGCCAACGGTAAAGGTCACGAGATACTTTGGTTTGGTCATTAAGTCCTGCATCAAGACCTCAGTCAAGCATCCAACTTGAAAAGTCTTTTCTCAATATTTATCAAAATTATGTCAGTGCTTACTAATAACTTTCTCCTTGCATCTTTTCAAGTTGGAACTACAGAATGATCGAGCATGCATCAGGATCATAGAGTGCAAACGCATGCATCCCGGACACCCCATGGAGTTTCATGGTAAATGATACGAACCTCACTGGGTAGACCCCATAGTCTGCGTAGAAAGAAGTCCGACTCAGCAGCAATGATCCCTGGGGGAAGCCTTTCAGCACCACGAGGGTTTGTCGGAACCCAAATCTACAGTAGGAACAGTGAGTCAGCAAAATGAGATTATTATAAGCGGAATTCAAGAGTTACTTGCTGCTTTGTGAAATGAAGAAACAGATAGAACACTGAAATTTCAATACAGACAGAAGTATACCAGATCATGCAGCAAGATAGGGATGACATGAGAAGATTAGATATACCTTTGAGCTATTAAATTCTAGAATTGGAGTTGCACTCCCTCCATTTCCCTTCAAAGAAGACCAGGCATTCAAAAGCGCCTGAGTTGAAAGGCCCGAGTATTTGTCTTCGATATATGTGAAATCGATTGAAGGAAAAACTGCCGACGGGAGATTTAACTAAAAATTCAAATATGCAACCGTGAGCATGCCATACAAAGAGACTAAAGGAAGAAGCTGACCATCCAGCAAAAAAAATCAGAAAGACTGAGAAAAGTTGTTAGTACAGAGGGTAACAATCTTGTACCTTGGTCAATGAGAGTGTTGGAAAGGAAACACCAAGGAAGAAGCCAAAAACAACTCCTACAAAAGTTGTAACCAGAAGCCTCATTGCTTCGTTCGGCTTTCTTATATTTCCACTGCACATATTATATAGATTAATAAGAACAGATTTGTTGCTTTGCTGTAATCAGAGACCACAAACTCGTGAAACTCCAAATGAAACTTCAAGAGCATCGTCTAGCAAAAAAAATTATGAAACTTGCATACATGCGTATGGGGGTTCCCATTGAAGTCAATCCACACAATCTCAAGTCACAGAGCTAGAAGTTGCAAACAGACCAGCAACAGCTACCCAAAACTTCATCAAGTTCCAATTTCTCGCTTCAAGAATATATGCCCACCCTCATGGCCAGAGACCCTGAAATCAAGGCAAGAATATTGAAGGTTTTGGACAAGAGTGCAAATAAGACACAAAACATGCAGACTGCAGACTCATCCCTAACGAAAAGTTTCAGGCAGGCGCAACGTATATTATTTAAAAGCCACCTCAAAATTATTATTCTTGAACTCAACAGGCCTTAGTTATCCGAAGCTAGTTATTGCATAAAAGACAAAAGGAGTGTTGAACTGATAGACATGAGGATAATTTGGACAGTTAATGCCATACTACTCTCCTAGCAAACATTTTTTTAGCAATCTTCAAAGCATCGAATGTGGACTGGATCGCTCATTACCATTTACCAACAGATTGCCAATCAACATAAAGATTTTAGAAAAGAACTAGGAGCTTCAGCACCAAAACTAAAGGGCATTTCAAGTTAAGCAAAAACAGAGTTAAATAAAGAAGCACATTGGAGCAGAGAAATCCATCCATCTAACATCTACAGCGGCCAAATAACTGTGCATCATCTTGTATGCACTAAATACAAACCCACTTAGCTACTCGCACTTTGAAACACACTCAACTGACAATGCAGTTAAGAAAAATATATCAGTCACGACAGTTGAAATTCTGTTGTGTCAAACAATGAATCTTTTGAAAGATATCTCATTTATAGCATTGAAATTCCATTGTATTACACGTCACATGATTTCAGCCAAGGATAATAATGGGAAATTCCAGCTGTGAGTAATAGATTGACATCAAGGAGTTCAAAATGGTAAACCATTGTACAATGATAACGTCAAGGGCTTGCAAATGGAAACTAAACACTAGCTCAAGCGGAAATCTACCCAAAGCCCCTTTTCTTCACTCTGTATAAGCTCTTTCGATGAATATGTGTTCCTTCGCCCAGAACCCGAACAATGCAGAAAAAATCCACAAAAGAACCACCAATCCCGCACTCGCCACAGATATCTTCTCTCTTAAGATAAACAGAAGAAACCCATTGAAATACGCAGCCAAAACATTCTAAAAACATGAGAACTGGAGCTACAAAAGAGCAGGCCAGGCTCAACAAAGTCCTCGAGTGATCTCACTCGAAAGGGAAACACTGTGTTGATCAAATGCTTCGCACACTCTCCACCAACGAATCATCAAATCAAAACATTGATTGAACGAGTCAAACAAGCAAAAGTCGTAGCAATCGAGCTAAACCCACATCGATACTCACGAAGACAACTAAGAAGAAGGAGAAGAAACCAGCGCAAAATCCACACCCAGAATTCGAAACCGATTCACCAACCCACCTGAATCAACCACGAACACAAACCCAAATCGCAAACAAATTCACCCAAGACCATAAAAAAAAAAAGAGAGAGAAGCAAAACAACAACATCCCACGAGTGAAACGACCTTGGATCAAACGAGAAGAAGCGCGCGCACCCCCACGGAGCTTCTTAACGAATCGAATCTCGCCCGAACGGGGCCTTCGACTGGTCCGAGGAGGTCTGTACCAGGCAAAATTAATTCGCCCGCTGACCTTCTGACAAAAGAAAAACCAAGAAAGTCGAAGGCGAGCGCGAGGGGGGCGGACGGGGCAAAAGGCACTGCGAAATCGACAACGTCGGATCGAACGAAGAAAAGGGTATGCGTCGTTTTCTCCCGTGAATCTTCAGGGAAGGGAAGGGAAGGGAACGAGATTTGAACTCTCCCCTCCACTTGGCGATGCTGTCGGGGGTGCGGGGGTGCCTCGGATTGATCGATTGTTCTTCTTCTTCCTCACCTCCGAGGGGGCCCGGCGTGGGTCCCGGGGGGCCGGGATGGCCGGGATCGGACGGCTCGCGACGGGTGAATCGATGCGGCGGACGCTGGACCTTTTCGCATGCGATTGGATTGGAATTCAAAACTATCTTCGGCCAAAAAGAAGTCCCCTTTTTCTATCCTACTCGGCTTTTCGATTTGGGCTTTCGCTTTTGGAGTAAAAAAGGGAGCGCTTTTTTTTTTTTTAAATGCGCGATGGAAGGGACCAGGGGCCGGTCGGGATTCAAAAAAATTTCGTAATTTGACGCGATGCGAGTTGATCGATCGGCCAATCATGAAAAGTGTTCATCAGAAGCGAATTCGTGATCATTTGCCCCAAAGGACAGAATCCGAAGTTTCTGAACTTGTCACTTTGTTTTATCGATCGAAATCCACGTCTGAAACTACACGTCTTCACCCTTAGTTTCCAAAAAGGTAGGAATTCGAACACCCCAAATAAGAAGGGTGGCTACTGAGACAAATTTCAATGATTTATGGAGTTTTATATGGAGGAACAAATTTTTGACTCTCCCTGTAAAGCTAGCATTATCAAGATTTGATTCCACCACAAATTAAAAATTCGAATATTATATTATATATTGAGTCAAAATTCAGGTACTATCCATGTCCTTAACCCAAAACTCTAGGACGACAATACCAACAACATAGTGAGAGGCCCCACTAACTTCAAGGTCATTATAAATGTTCGCTCTATGTCTATCCATTCAACCCGACTATTTCGTTTTGTACCTTGACAAAAGGTAAGTGAAAAACCCAGGACTTCTAACGCTTGCTTAAGCAACATACCATTTCCAAAAGCATCATCCTCGAATGGCTCGACCGGCCTTCCGGAGGTAGCGCAAGCACCCGTTCAGGCCCAATCCATGAAAAAAGCACAAGTACAGCAGTCGGATCATGCGGACTCTCCATTATCCACGGCTACCCATTCATGATAGCTCGAATCTGATCAAGTATTTGCCCAAGTGACGGAAACTTTACTTTCACTGCAGGGATTCCGTCGGTTGTTTTGTTTTGAAAGCGATGCAATCTGCAGTTATGAAGCTCAAGTACTGTCATTTCGTAAGATGGAGAAGTGGATACATAAGATGATGATGCTGATTGATCTTGGTTCTGTGACACACTCTTGAGTTGCTACTTGCTAGAGCTCACATCTGCAAAGCCAGACCAAAGGCAACTCCGGTCAATGCCCACAAAATGGCGTCGTGCTTCTCCATGCCCGCTGATTAACAATTTCATCTACTTTTTTACTCAGTTTTTCTCAGCCACCACTCTCTGCTTTAACAGTGAAGCAGAAAAGGTCTAGCGTGTGAATTCATCTGAGAATAGGCACTGATGGATTTGCGATGATTACGCCAATAAGTAAAGAAGATAAATCTTGAAAGATGACATCAATGCTGATACATCCATTGTCGACGCATTGCTCTTTTACAATTCAACAGCTTATATGCTCTAGGATGGTTTGATTAAAGATGAGATAAGATATCTCAACTTCTTGAAACATTTCGGCATAGTACTAGCGATACAATTAAACTGTAGACTATATTGATTCCTGAAGCTTCTTCACTCTTATTGCCGTAATCACTGCA
The DNA here is from genome assembly GCA_031216235.1 of Syzygium jambos. Taxonomy (NCBI): domain Eukaryota; kingdom Viridiplantae; phylum Streptophyta; class Magnoliopsida; order Myrtales; family Myrtaceae; genus Syzygium; species Syzygium jambos. Next base: position 20,798,607 of record CM062228.1, read on the forward strand.
CCTGCACGCCTTGCACGCGCACGTGCACTCTAATGCCTGTGACATGCTTGAGTGATTGGTATCGGCGGATCGGAGAGCGAACCGTTGAGTATGCGATTGGTGACCCAGTGGTTCGTGGCCTCGGAATAATGGACCCCGTCCCAACTGATAGAAGTAGCAGGATCCTTGCAAGAACCACCGAACACCGAGGTGCCATTGACACTCCCTATATTTCCGCACCAAATATGGTCATAATTCTCGTGGTATCCACAGCAAACCTTGAAGGGGTCAACAAATCCTGTAAAGAAAGGACAGAGAATGAAGCTAAAGCTAGGAGATAAGTCTCATAAGGAGCCGCCAATGTGATCTCACAATAGCAAGCACCATAAAGCCAGTTTAGTGTAAGCCAAGACAGTGCAACATCAGTTATCTTTCACCATCTACAGCATCAGTCGAACCATTCATAACTGACCCTCTACAATATCTCCAATAAACTCTCGCTTCATGAATTCATAAGGAACAAATAATATCAGGTGAGTGAACATGTCGCAACTGTAAATTATCCTGGCTGATCATATAATAGAGGGAAATCAACGCACATCGTAATTTAAGCAAATTCCCACAGCAGAATGTGATTGGCCAAATCGTTTAAAGCACAGGAAATTGCATTAAATTTCCTCTGAGTATTCCACTAGTAAACTGAGCTAGCCACAGTACATTGAGTGCAAACTTTACCTTCGCTCTTATAACTGCCGATGAGCGCAAACTTTGCAGCATAAACATCGACATAAGTAATTGCAGCCTCGGGGAGCTCTTGCCTCAGCTTGACCACCCTTTCCTTGAGCTGCCTATTGAACTCAACAGCCATATCATTATAAATCTTCACGCACCCGTGATCATCCAAATACCCAGGTGGCGGATTGTGATTGTAGAAAAAGTGCACCGGCAAGCACCCAATCGGCCCAGTATTATGAATCCAAAATGACCTCCCCCCATATTGGTATATGTTCTGAAGAAAGGTTAGAAAGACCCAAAATCATCAACACCCGCAATTTTTATAGGTAAGATTTGATATCTTTATTAAATCAGTCTAAGAATTCAAATTACCTGAACAGCTGAAGCTAACTGGTTCACTATATCCGGCAATGCCGCTTTGAGCTGATCGGAGTTCAGCTTCCTGAACCCAACAGAGAGATCATTTTGTCCAATATCAAACGTGTATAGCGCCTTTGCAAATTCCTTCTGCACCGGCAATTTGCTTTTCTCCGAGAATTCTGTGGCTGGTCAATTACATCAACAAATAATAATTCAAGAATTGAAACAGCTATCAGAGATCAGATAGATCATGTCTACTTAATTAGGAGATTTTGGCCTTATCACCCTGGCTGTATAATTCGGCGGTCCGTTGCTTGAATTGCTTGTATTGCACGATCTGCATATCAAGTGAAAATGGGCTGATTCCATACTCAAATATGGTCTCATTTTGCCTCCTAATGGTTGATCCACCAGTCGCGAAATTCGCACCATGCCTGTAATTTGTTCCTAGAGAGTTCAGGTAGGCACTCAAATATGGCAGCTTCAGCTTCTCAGCTGCCAAAGAAAAACACGAAACGAAAACAAAGAAAGAAACATAAATTTTGCTCAAATCTGCTCTGCTTTCAGCATTTATCTGTTCAGGAACGAGAGAATATGGGGACCCATCACATGAGGTAGGATAAAAAATCAGAACAAATCACTCCATCCATCTAAATGTTAACAGGGAACGCATAAAAAAACTTACCAATGAAGTCTACGATGAGACGGCCGTCACAGTCTCGGCCGGCGGGCTTGTGGAAGAAGGCGGAGCCGTACGGCGGAGGGATGGGGTCGAAGGCGGCGGAGATGCCGCCGGTGTCGGAGTTGGAGTCGCCGAAGTTGTAGATTGCCGGGAAATCACAGGCGGGTAATGCACCATCGGCCTCCACCCTCAGCACCCACGAAGAACAAGAACAACACAAAGCAATTACAAGCAGCCCAGGAACAAGACCTCCCCAGAACCCCATTAAACAGGACCGTGTTAGCTAAACTTTCACTGCAGTCGCGGCTGATTTGTCTGGGCTATATATGAAAAGTGTGGGTGTGCGAACACTGTGCTCGCGTCTCACATCAACTTTGGGTACCGTTTTTCCTTCTGGGCAATTCCATCTTCGTGCATATATGGACAAAACAGTGCAATTATTGGGGAGAGCAATTCGCTGTGGGCCTGGCTGGCTGGACACCATTCACTTCTACAAGCACCGCCTTGAAAAAGGACACCGTCACTTTCCTCACATCAATCACACTGCAGTATCTAATGGGTTAACGCGAGATCTTCGTGCATCGTCAGTTTCCATTCATGTTTGGGCCAAATCCCGTCCAAATTTGGCAGAGAAAAGAGAAGATCAGGACACCCTTAATCCCACTGCTTAAAGTGTGTTATGCGGATCATCCTTCCACGTCTTGCATTTGCCGTTAGACCTGATCCATCCAACCATCTATTTTTGGGAAGCGTAGTGAATGTTTTGGAGCAGAATCGTTTTGCTCCCGATACGGTGAATCGGTGACTGAGAGAGGCAAAATCTTGGTTGTCATCAGACCCTCACGTGACATGTTTTTTGTCTCGGATGTCGGAAGCTCCAAAGTTGATGAATGATGCAGACTATGATATGTGCATGTACGGCTCATGGTTAGGTAGGTTTCCAGGGACGGTCGGTTCCCTGCATAAAAGATTTGGCAAAGAACCGAGGGATCCAGGATACATGTGAAGGACCAAAAGTGTGATTCTAAATTCAAAAGATGACCATCATGCGTAACGAAAAGTCAGACTTGACGGTATTAACGAAAAAACGCAAACTTCAATTTACTGATGGAACTCCAGGGTAGGGTTACCTGGGGCCCACATACATGAACGGTTGAGATGCATCCGGTTCATCCAGGAAAATAAATTTTGAAATCTCGTGTGCAGCCGCATCGGTCTTGATTCCGGATTTTGGCTCGGTCATTCAAGTGCAGGTGAGCCTAATGTATCTGAATCCTTGATTTTAACGAATCACGCATGGAATTCAATTAAGATGCATTGGACCGACGCGCACTCAATGTATCCGAGAGTGTCCACGGTGTCTCTTGGACTCGGGACTTGTTTTTTGTGTCACGTTGACGATATGCAAAGAGGCGTGGCCCAACGTTGTAGCGTTCGGAAGCGAACAGAGGCGATAGCGACGAGACTTCCTCGAGCAATCAAACGGATGAAGATGATCGATCGAGCATCCTGAACATCGCGCCATTTCTATCGTCCTTGATCATAGCCTGGCGAAATTACCAAGTACTTGCTTGCGTATGTATCGGAGGGATCGGCGTGCTCATCCGCTGCACTCTATGTGATTGCAAGAGCGCGCGGGTGCGCGGGCAATGAGACGACCGTGTTCACAATTAGTCGCCATAGGACACATCAAGGACGTATAATGTCCTATAAAAATCCTATATTGTAGGAAGAACTGGGCATAAGAATCCACTGCCTCTGCAATTTGAAGAGGAAAATCACAGGTACGATGTTCATGGTACTGGTCTTTCTTGTTTTCTCTTGTGTCACACTGTCACGGATGAAAATTGAAGCTTTAGTGATGACGAAGTCAAACCCTATAGCAGGCACGCGTGATCGGGACTTCCGGCCTGTCGGACAGAGAACCGCTGAGGATGCGCTTGGAGATCCAGTGGTTCGCCGCGTCGGTGTAGTGCACGCCGTCCCAACTGATGAAAATGGAAGGGTCTTTGCAAGAACCAGCGAGCACTTCGCTCCCGTTTATGCTGGCCTTCTGCCCACACCACACATGCTTTTCCTCCCATTCATATCCACAGCACATCTTCCTTGCTCTCTCAAATCCTGTCAAGAAAACTGAGTTTCAACTGTCCCAATTCTTGTTCAAATGAGAATAGCCGATTTCGCGAATAAATTCGGACCAAAGTTCATGGAAACGAAGCTATGTCGGAGTGTTTTAACAGTTATTTCTGCTTGGAACCCAGTAACCAAGAGGATTCGGGTTTATCCGTAACTGTGTAACATGGCGAAATTTGTATGTCCGAATTAGGTAGACACAGATTACTTGAAACTTTTAACGCGGGCACATAGGAGTCAGGACGCTCTTCTCTAGAAACCGAAATTCGGGGAAATTTCATATGTTCCGAGGTTCTAGAAGATGATTACCTTCTCTCGTGGAGTTGGCAATGAGGCCGTACTTTGCCGCGTAGACGTCAACATAAGTCAGTGCAGCTTCCGGCAGTTCATCCCTCAACTGCATCACTCTTTCTCTGAGTTGTTGATTGAACTCCGAGGCCATTTCATTCTGCTCCTTCACGCACCCGATCTGATCGAGGTACCCCGGCATCGGATTGTGGACATAGCGGAGCGTTATTGGCAAGCAACCGATAGGACCGGTGTTGTGTATCCAGAAAGTCCTTGCTCCTTGCTGATAGAGACGCTGTCAGAAAGTATCCGAAGCCAAAGCCATACATCAGATGAGATTAGAGTCCGAACATGAATTAACGTCGGAAGTTGTCATAGGACTAATGAGCTTTGCTTGGCTTCTTACTTGGATTGCAGTAGCCAACTGATTGACAATTTCCGGCATCGAAGCATTGAGTTGCTCGTTAGTCATCTTCCGGAACCCGGCGGCCAAATCATTTTGGCCAATGTCGAACACATAGAGCGCTTTTGAGAAGTCCTCGGGCCTTGGAAGCCGGCTTCTGCGAAACTTTTCAGTTCTTGCTGCAAATTTAATTTCAACAAACAGCAAATATAATACTAGGTTGCCAAAAGGTCCAGGAGGAGTGACATTAATTTCAACACACACATAGTTCCGATCAAGGAAACTATCTTCTTATAAGCTAGCTTACCGTGCTCGTAGAGATAGCTCGTGCGCACCACAAACTGGTTGTAATGCGCCGTCTGGATGTCCAGTGAGAACGGGCTCACCCCGTTCTCGAAGACGCTTTCGTTCTGCCTCCGGATGGTCGATCCTCCCGTGGCGAAGTTCGCCCCATGCCGGAAGCTCCGTCCAAGCGAGTCCAAATACGCGCTCAAGTAAGGCAATCCGAGGTGCTCAGCTACATGATTGACAAGACACAAACCTCAAATCTTACCAAACTGATTCGTCACCATAAAAAGTGCTGCTACTCTTCAAAATCCATCCCTACCTATGAAGTCGATGATGAGACGACCATCCGAAGCCCGCCCCACCGGCCTGTGGAAGAAAGTCTCGCCGGTCGGCGACCCCATCGGGTAGAACGCGGCCGATATCCCCCCAGTGTCGGAGTTCGAGTCCCCGAAGTTGTAGATCGCTGGGAACTCGCACGGCGGCAAGCCTTCTGCAGCTGCAAGCCCGGCATTCCAAGACACCAGGAGAAGCAGAGCAAGACAACGAAGTGAGAGCACTCCTCCAATCGCCATTGTCACAAGCCTCGTGAAAAACCAGATCTTGTCTCGATCCTAACCTCTTCCTAAACAATTAGAACCAGTTGGGGTGATGGGGTTGGAGACAGATCCTTCTCATATATGAACAAAATGGCAAAGATGGACATGAACAGTAGACCTATCAAAATGGGTCATAAACTCATTTCTTAACCCATATATTAGTAAATAGATCATAAATAGGTTAGTCATATTTAGTAAATGGATCGTAAATAGGTCGTAAATGAGTTGACAATTGATTTAAACTCAACTCATCTCTCTCGCCCTTACTCAACCTTGCGCTCACTCACTTCACACTTTCATATCAATTTGGGTATGAATTTTCCTAGATTTAATTAAATATGAAAGTGTTTTAGTAATATGGGTCTGATCGGGTATGGGTTGGGTATGAATCGAATCGGGTAAGAGTCAAGAAAATTACATTACGCATAAATGGGTTAATAGATCAATTTGGATCGGACCATTTATGCCCGACTCAAACCTGATCCGACTTACCCATTTGACAGGTATAATGAACAGTAACAGGATTTCATATGCTGGTCCCATCTCTGTTACTGTATTTATTTGCAGCAACTTTGTTTGTGTTTCCATGTGCTCGTCATTGCCGATTGCTAGAATTTTTCATCGGATTTTCTTTAGATTTGATCAGAATCGTCATCGTGAGAGACTCTTCCGCACCTTCGTGATCTAACCTTTGGTCGATCATGCAGCTGGAGTCACGATTTGCATACGCTAGGGTCCATCAAGAATTAGCAAATTCACGTGTTTCTTCTCACATCTGCTCTTTTTTGCCTTTTTTCAAGCAAGAATGACAAAAGGGTACGTCCTGAAATCACGTTAGTACACAATCATCCTAGCGATCGGGACATCATCATTGTTTTGACCATGTCATGAATCAAAGGACTAGAAAGGAATCATTGACACTCTTCACGTTTTGGCAGGTGATGATGTTCTAGGGATGGCTTTTCTTTTGACGAAAATGTGATCTGTTGGGTCTCAATCAAACGTCCTTGCTTTGAAAAATGACCGATACATTTCTATTTTCTGTCACCTTTTTTCCCCAGATGATTGATTTTGTTTTTAGCCACGCCGGTAGTTGTAACTCATCAATCAAAGCAAAATGCTCCAATATATTGTGCATATTGTAGTTGCAGCTAGACCCGTCAAATAGATGGGTTAGATCAGAACGAAAATAGTTCAATTTAAATTGACTCATTTAATCAATTTTGACTCATTTTCATACAAAACAAATATAATGACTAATACTCGTACACATATTCGACCCGACCCATAATACTAAAACATTTATAAATTTAACCTAACCTAGGAAAAATCACATCCAAATTGAGGTGAAAGCACGGAGTGTACCAGCACAAATCGAATGGGGGCAAGAAAGTGAAAAAAGAGTCATAAAAGTAGGATATGTTTATATATTTTATAAATTTATTTAACATCCATATTAGTTTGAGCTTCACTATTCTATACCCATTTATGACATATTTACTGAATGTAACTAACACATACAATAACTCAGCCAATCAAATATGAATTAACAAACAAGCGTATGACCCATTTTTGACAGGTCTAGTTGCAACTCGAAGAACCAAAGTAATATTTAACTCTATACTGACAATATTATCATTTGGGGTTGAAGATTTTGCCAATCAAAAGCATTGTACACGGGACCATTCTGAGACGAACATAAGGAACTAGCTTGCATCAAATAATTCAAGATTGCTTACGAGTAGACCTGTAACATGGGTGGGTCGGGTAACAAATGGTCCAATCCAAATTAACCCATCAACCCGTTTATGACCCATTTATGTACAATGCCATTTTTTTAACCCATACTCGACCCGACCCATATTGCTAAAATACTTCAATATTTAACTAAATATAAGAAAACTCATACTTAAACTGATATGAGAATACGGAATGAGTGAGTGCGAGATTTAGTGAGGGCGAAAGAGATGAGTTGAGTTTAAATACGTTATAAACCTATTTATGACCCACTTACGACCCAGTTATGACCCATTTAACACCCATTTTATACCTATACCCATTTATGACCCATTTACTAAATATAACTAACATATTTATGATCAATTTACTAATATATAGGTTAAGAAATGAGTTTATAAATCCTTTTGACAGATCTACTCACAAGTGAATAAGAACCACGTACGCAATGGCTACCTTAGTTTCGAAAAATGCTTTTCTTCCTCTAATTTTGGATGAGAACGAATATAACGAGGGCTTTTTCCATTTTCATTTCTTAGTTGTCCTCGTCTAGCTAGATGGAGGGTGATGAAAACGAGCGCCATCGATGGATCTTCTAAACAAGAGTTGGGGGTGACAAATGAGCCGGCTTGGCCTACCGATCGCCGTGCCGGCCCAGCCCATTTATGGAGCAGGCCTAGCTTCATTCCTCGGGCCTCGTGTGACGGGTCATGCCGTGCCCAAGCCCGTTCGAATTTTTTTTCCTTTTTTTAGCGGCCAACGGCTAATTGATCCTGGTCCTAAAGGGCCAGGCCCACAAAATTGCTAAAAAAGAGTAGCCCGAAGGGCCCTTTGGGCCCGTAAATGTCTGGGGAAGAAATGGGCCTGGAAAGCCCATCAAGGCCCGAAAAGTCAAACGGGCCTTCTTGCCGGGGCTGGCCCGGCCCGTTTGACATCTCGGCAAGAACGACCCTCTTTCTTGCTCCCGATGTCAAACGGCGGATCGTTTAAAGCGGCGGGCCACGTCATCGCCCTCTTCCCTGATTGTGTAACCCAGCGAACCCCTCTCTCTCTCTCTCTCTCTCTCTCTCTGAACAGCGACAATGTCGACGCCGTCGGCGGCGGAGGATGGTAAAGCGGAGAAAGAAGGGACCCAGCTGCTGGGCTCGCCGACTTTCACCGAGCTCCAGAACGGCCGGTTCAAGTGCGTTGAGACTGGCCACGAGATGCTCGCCAAGGACATGGACCCCTACTCTCGCAGCAAGCGGTGCCGCCTGGGCCTCATCGACTTCGCCTTGGCACGCAATAAGCCCCCCCTCAACATGTTCCAGCAAGACCCACTTTGCCGGTATCGAGAAAGTTGACTCCTTTATAGTTGTTCTTCCTGCGTCGAAAGTTTTCATAGCTAATGTGTTTTTATCTTGTGGTCGTTTTGATTCTCCATCTTTTGTCTCTCTTATTTGTGCTGATAAGCTGGAGAAAGAGGATGGAGAGGGTTTTTCGTTTTAGATTTTGGGTGTTTTGGAGGTTCAAGATCGAAAGCTTAGGTGAACAAGTTTCGGTTTTGACAGATTGATTAACTTATTGGTTTCTCGTTGGTGGGGGAGATTTTGTTTTGTTTTACTGGTTTTGTTGTCCACATATTTTGTGACTAGCACGAGAAGTTTCGCCTCGTTGGATGAATTGAATCCTAGTCTAGATGCTCTTTATATTTTGTTTCTTGACACTCTGTCCTGAGAAATTGAACTGTCTGAAATGCAAATGTTTGGATGATTTTTGTATTTCCGCCCTTCCCTCTTTGGCAAATGAGGGAGGGAAATGAAAGTCTTGATGCTGATCACGCTCTCTGTTTATTCTGCTTTGCAGTTCAAAGTTGGTATGCAAATTGACTGGAGATACAGTGAACAAGTCAGAGGAACATATATGGAAACATATCAACGGGAAACGGTTCCTCAACAAATTAGGTTTGTATCTTTACCCTCAGTTTGATAATCAGTAGCTTTTGAAAACTATGCATGAGATAGTGGAGGATGCCACACTGTTACTGCTTTTGTTAATGTTAACCTATGTAGTTGGCATACACTGTCAGAAAACACTGAGTTTATATTTTGATCTTGACAAATTGAAACGACTGGAATGTTTGAAGTTTTATGTCATGATGATGATGGTGATATCTGGTAACAGAGCAGAAGGAAATGGAAAAGCTGATGCAGAACAATTTGATGCAAGAAGTGGATGAAAAGCCAAAAAAGGCGTCTAAACAGAAAAAGGATGATTTAGATAAGAAGCAGAAAAAGCAAAAGCAGAAATCTGCTGGTGAGATTATATCAGAAGTCAGAGACTCTGCTGAGAATGACAGTGATGTTGATGATGCTGACTTCTGGATTCCTCCCGTTGGCGATCGTTGGGACTTTGACGAAGGGGGAGATAGATGGGGATCTGATGCAGAGTCAGGGCAAGACAGTGATGAAGAAGCTGATGGAACAGGTATGTTTAATGAGTATTGAGCTTAAATTTCATGTAATGAGTCACAATACCCACAACCTAGCATCAAGGGTTGAGTAAAGTATTTTTCTGAGTTGTATTCTTTAGTGGTCTTAGGATTGCATGTGCTGTTACAACTACTAGAAGGTTAATTCCTTGAGGCGGGGGAAGCCATTGGCATGACGATCAATGATTGCCTTACCACATTGTTAATACTGAGGATTTCTTAGCGATAAAATGGAACAAATAGTTTTGACAATTTTCTGGAACATTGAATTTTATTGGACCAAAAGCCAATCAACATTCATTTTCCTATACTTCAAAATTATGTTTCTGATTGTGGGTGCTTTTATAATTTCTTTTTAACAAAACTTTGGCAATATTTTCCTGAACTAGACGGTCTCAACGAAGTTGACGACAACGGATCAGAAGAGATTTCTGTGAGGTAACTTCATGCCACTAGTTATCCCGTTCACTTATCATTGGTGGGGTTGGTGAGGGAGAGGGAGTTGTTGGTGAATCCCAGGTTGATATTTATAAATGCAGGACGAAAAGGATGTCAATTGAAATTGGACCCAGCAGCTTTGCTACAAGGAAGAAGAAAAGTAGAAGAAGTCCCTCTGGTTAAGGCCCTAAGCAGTGGTTTGTTGTTTTGGCTGGTCCATTGTACTAGATTGTTTGAAATCTTCCATCAAGGTTGTTTGCCTGACTTGTTAACGGAGAATTCTCTTTCATTTCAATGTAAAAACGAACATTGTTACTCTCTTCCTTGTAATGTTGTTCAAAAGGAAGGGTTCGTTCAACTTATATCCTTACAATCTGCTCTTGATAAATTGAATTAGTATTTTTGAGCTGTAGGCAGGGAGTGCTTTTCAGTATACCCATGATGGATTTTCCTTTTCCTTCTTGTGGCAGCAACTGAAGCATTGTTTATGAGAAATGAGTATTATCAATCAAACACAACTTGGGTGGACCATAATTATCTATGCTGAAAACTCTTTTTGTACGAAGTACCATTTCGAATACTGAAAGTTTCTTCCATCTTCCCCTCAATAAAGATGCCATCAATAGCCATATGCGTGTTTTTGTTTTCTATAGTCATTAACTTATTTTAAGAAGTGCAAATCCTACTCAATCCTCAGGTCCGTAGTCGCATTTTAAATCAAGAGTGTAAGACAACGTGCCTATTTTGGACATTCTATGAAGAGCACATGTTACTTACTGCATTTGTTTTGGAAGACTGCAAACATAGGGGAAAACAATCTATGACATTGATGCACGATCTTCTTTTTTATACGTAAGATATTATATTATGAACATTTTCTAGTGCCGAGCAGAACATAATTTATATTTATCGTATGAAACCATGTTTTTCTTTAGTAATTCTACAAGTAATACTTTAGCACCATCTGATTTTGGACATGGATATTTAAAGAATGCCCGTGAAATATGGTATAGCTTGGTGATTTTCCTTCCTGCTTGCTCGCTTTTAAAGGTGCTTGGATCAGTGCCTCTTTGTTGTGATTTTAATCTGTTCCAAAGTAGCGATCCCCAAACTCCCCCATGCCTGGAATCACACGCGCATTCTCATCCAGAGATGCATCAATCTCTGAAGTCACAATCTTCATCTTCGGAAATCTTTTGCACACCACATGTATACCCTGAGGTGCCTGCATTGTGACATTTAAATTGCAGCAGAACATAAAATGCACTGCTTTTGGTCGCTTCGAAAGGTTATGAATTACCAACTTCACTTACTGCTATGAGATTAAGGAAAATGATATTAGCCTCTGGTACGCCCTTGCTGAGAAGTAGAGTTATGGCCTTGACGGCAGAGTTCCCTGAAACATGGATTTACGCACACTGTTCATGTCTGTTTCAGCTGGTATATAAAGTAATGGTGACTATTTCTGTGTTTTCAAACCTGAAGCAAGTACAGGATCGAGTAAGAACACGTGGCGGCTTGAGATGTCTGCAGGTAGCTTTTCATAGATCAGCTGCACCAACGTCATTGCCAAAGTATAATTACCATGTTGTTGATATAAGAATGTGCATCGGATCACTTGCCTTTACGAACCTGCCTGCCGCTATTACCCTCTCCATGAATGAGTATTTTGCCAATTTTGATTCCCTTACAGCAGGCCCTTAATGCATTCTCCATGCTTTCGCCGCTGGCGTATGCACAATCAAGTGTGAGTAATCCAGTTAATTTTTGCCACTCTGAGTTGAGTTCTTGTTAGTTCAGTGAATCAAGTGCATGCAAGCACAACATTAGTACAATGCATAATTCTTCTTAGCGTGTACAAGGAGAGCAAATAGCTCAACAGTGGCATGAGTGGAGAATTCGATAGTCTGTCAAAGCAGACAGGAGCCTTGGTGAAGTTTCCAGGTTGAGACAGCAACTCTGTACCCTTAATTTCCTTCTCAGTAACCATGCCACCCATTAGTTACCAAAGAAGAACCTTTGCTCTCACTTGTTCCAATTGAACAGAAGTAAGGGAGCAAGAATCATTCATTGCAGCTGAAAGAAAATCCTCAAGACAGAAAACGGTTTACTTTAATCTGCAGATTGGAACCTAACAGATACTGATGCTATCTGGGAGAAGCAGCCATAGCACCGCAAGAAATTTTCTTCATGATCAATAACAAACTTCTATGCTTGATACTCGCCAAACTTTGAAAATATGCATACGTACAGGAGTAGCCCTTAAATGCTATGAGCCCTTAGTACTATAGATAGCTTACTGTGTCATATTGAACGTGCAACTAGACAACTTACCTTCTGATGATCGAGACTCCACACAGCCTTCTGTGGAAAACAACTCCAGTGTATACGGATCCTGACAGGAATGAAAGGTTTTCAATTTCACTAGTGTCTATGACATACAGCGTATATTTTGTGCATTCCATTCGAGTATTTTGGTGAAGGGCTTTCGCTCAAGCCTGGATGACCCATCAAAAGGAAGAAATTTTTTCCAAACGTAACTTACAGACTACAGAGACTGAACAACGCATATGTACAAGTGAAAAGACTTAAGTAAAGAATCAGTGTATCTAATGTCGTCCTGTTCAACAAGGAACGTAGAAAGCATTTTCTGACAACCTGTTGGAGTAGTTATCTGTTTTTCAGAAAAGGGGAGATGGCCAAGTCCGTGCTCCACCACCTGAAAAAAATGGCATCTAACAAATCAAGAATTAAAACAGACAGATTACTTCTCCCTTCTCTAGACTGCAGCAATAACCAAATTGTTTACCATGCGAATAAGACGATCAGCATAGAAGACAAAGTCATGTTTTGTTGTCCTGACATCGCGTATAAGTGTGTGCATACCCCGTATCTGGTAATAAAAACAATCATGAAGTAGTTCGTGGTATTAATATATTATTAGTCTCTAGGCAAACATAGATGAGGAGTTCAACACACAAGTGGTTTCCCATATTGTATAAGAGGAACTCCACTGGAGCACGTACAGAGAAATTAAGAAATAGTTCAAGATATATGACTGATACCTGAAAGGTCGAAGTAATCACAAATAAATTAGTGTATATTTTGCATAGATCGTGCTGGCCAAGCTTCGTATGAATATGTTGAACTATCAAGTCGATCGCAACATCATTATCTCCTCCTCTAGGGATGATGACATCGGCAAACTTTTTTGATGGCAATATGAATTCATCGAAACTAGGCTTCACAAACCTGTCATACTAAAAATTAAAGTAAATTGCGCGGTAAGACAACTTGCTGATGTGATGGGGCTGCAATGCATACAGAGAGAGAGAGAGAGAGAGAGAGAGAGAGAGAGAGAGATTCAAATGCTTAGACAATAGCAAACATAGTCCCCGCAATAATCCCTTTTTAAGTATCGTTCCAGTGTATCCCTTCTTGATTTTAGTGGGAATGTGAGTGGTTTCTTTTGAATGAATGACACGCCTCCTTACCATTGATTGAGATGGCAGCTATATGAGGAAGGGATTCAGATTACTAACTTGTTCAAGCACACCTTGAATGTCTCTGCCTCTTTCAATGGTATCCCGTTGAATCCTCCGCGCAAGTCGTATATCAGAATCTGCACTGAAGAAGCGTTAGGATGCTTATTAGATTGTAACCCCGGTTCCCGAGCAGAAAGCTGAGCTTGTGCCATCTAATGATGCAGGGAATTTATGTTAAAAGGAGGAGGTCAGCAAAAATCCACGTGTTCATTATGCAAATACAAATAAACTTTCTAGCTGAACTAAGAGTCCATATGAGAATGAAACATGGAGGATATTCATGTGGAAACTCCTAATTATTTTTTTATGAACTGCAGATAACATTTCTTTTGATGAACAATGACTGGTGTACATGTCAAATAATGTGCTTTTCTAGCAAACATATGCTTTAGTGATCAAAGTCAGAAGGGGTCTAAGAACTATTACATTGAGGTAAGGTTTCTCAAGTCCCAAGCTATTTAATTTCAGAAAAGCAGAAACCCAAGCTGGAAAGCTCAAAGACAGGTCAGATCCTCTCAAAACAAAGAGGCAGAACTACTTACTCTACTGTAAGAATGACACAGAGACAAGGACCATAAGAGACCTGTATCGACAAAGATCTTCATGTTCATGAGATCACGAACTCGAGGATCATGAAGGACAAGAATTCCTTCTAAAATTATAACATCAGAGGGGTTGACCTACACAAATTAAAGAAACAGCAGTATAAAGTTAGTGTGTATCTAATTGGGAGGCTACATACAGTGGCAAACCAAAACAAAAGAAAAGGGATCTTCACAGATGTTATAAAAATGTATGTGCCATTCTAATGCTGGACATTCCTCCACCATAAATTTCTGACAGCAATGGTACTCTTCTCAGAGAAAACCTGACACTCACTTATGGAAGAGACTACAATCTAACCCAAGATGATTGAAAGTTTGCTATAGTTAGGAGTCTGGAAGGTGCTTCTGGTGACTGACATTGCAGCTCGAAAGATAGTCTGCAACGTGCATATACATTTAGTACCTTGTATGCTGCTTCAGTGCTTCTATGGCTCTTGAAATCATAGCCAGGTATGCTGACTTCCCGTCCAAGTTTTAGCTTTTCCATGCATGAAAGGAGCAGTTCTGTATTGAACGCATCTGAGCAATGATTGAAAATGTCAAGTACAAAGTTGCGGACACTTCAAGCTTGCGGCTTTCACCAAGCAAATTGACCAGTAAACTCACCCGGATGGTCAAAATTGTACTCATGAACCTTCTGCAGTTTCTCATCACTCAGTGAGTGGTAGAAAGAATCCTGCAAGATGCAGAGCAAAGCAATTAGCATCAATATTCATTCCAGGATAACAGAATCTGGTTGGAGAGAAAAAAAGGTTTCCTCTTTCCCATGTGGAACATTATACATATATGAATTGCTTACATAGAAAGATAGCATGAGAAAATTTGATCTCTTTATTTTTTGAACTCCAAAATTTTAAGTCTCAAAAGAAATGGCTATTTCCTGCTACATGCCTTATTTACGAGTTGCAATTACATCCTCGTATTCCACTTTCTACACAAAGCTTTATGAGTGTCTCCAAGAAATCTATCACTAGAGCAGAGCAAACTCCATTCGTTTGACAACAAACATTAGTTTAGTTCGGGAGACATCCAACCATGAAACATGATCGTTTCAACCTTTCCAAACAAAGGGAACTTAATGCTTCAATAAATCAATGAATGGTCCCTGAACACTCAGGAACTCTTTCAAATTCTAAACGAGGCATTGGATGTCATTGTCTTTTCTAGTAAACTCCCCTTATTGCTAACTCAACAGAAAGAGCCGATCACAAGGCAGAATTCACACAAGTTCACAACTTCAGCAAGGCCTGGTGGTGGGACCTCGACTCCTAAACAATGTGTTCGGCTAGTGTAGTGCCCTTCTCAGTGTTTCTCGCGTAACCTCATTTGCACCGCAAAAAACAGGAAACGTTCGTTGTACGATTCTTTTAGCTGTTGCGGATTTCTTACAATGTCAATCCATGAGGACCAGAGGCGCTCACCTGATTCACGAGAACAACACGCTCGTGATGCATCTGCGAGATGATCATGTTGCAGACGGTCGTCTTGCCGGACGCGGTCCCGCCAGCGACACCTGACCGGAAGGCCCAACAAGAAGCAACACAAGAAACCAACCACGAATCACGACTCGTCCCGTCACAAGGCTAAAAGACCGAGATTACCCCGGGAAAAACTAGAATCGAGCACGGGCGCGACCCGATCACCTATCACGAACGGCTGCTTGAACGGCGGCGCTCGAGCGGCCGGCGCAGCCGCCGACTCCAAGTCCATGGCGAGCCGAAAGACCGACGATCGGGCCTCGAAATTTCACGCGGGGCGATCTGCGATGACACCGAAGAGGAAGGTCGTGGGGGGAGTGCGGCGATCGGAGCGCTTCGGCGTTTCGTCTTTTCGCCGCTGGCGGGGAGGATTTCCGGAGGACGCGACGGGCGGCGAGCATAGGAGAACGGCAGGGCGGTGAGGATTTTCCATGCGCGAGTTTGGAGCTCCTTTATATGAGGAGGAGTTACAGAGAGAGATGAGAGATCGGAGATCGAAGACGATGGATGATGGAGGAAGAAGGGGGCGAAAAGAGCGGGAAGAGACGAACGCTGTGGGGCCGACACGTGTCCCCGCTCCCCCGTGCGCTCGCGGTTGGTTGGGACTCGGTTGCTGTTGTCTGAAACGACCATCGTTTAGACATCGTCCGAGGAAAAATGTAAGAGTGATTATGTCCATTCGTTGCCCCCCCCCCCCCCATTTTTTTTCCACTAGGAATTGGAAGAGTAATTTCTTATTTACTATAGATTTTCGAATGTAAATTTTTTTATACAGAAAACGCGTATAGCTTTAGTATGTTGTATTAGGTGTAGATAGAGAGACATTGATGTAGCGTTTGATGTGACAGAATGGAATGGAATGGAATGAAACGGAATGACTCTTTCGCTAATTTTATGTGATGGATCATGAGAATGGAGTAGAATGAAAATTCTTGTATTTGGTTGTAAGAAAAAAGTTGTGGAAATGTAATTGAATGAGAATTTTTATAAAAACTTCAATTTACGTTGTATGTACAGATAGTATATTGATTGATGTTTCTTAAATATATTTCGGAATTACTAAATTTATTCCTTTCAATATATTTACTTTTTATTTAAAATCATGAAGCCCTATTTATTATCCAGTAGTGTAATGAATAACATTTCTTACCCATCTGAAGTATTTTGGTTTCTAATTCACCCATTGACCATACTTATAATGGAACTACTTTGATTTTCAATGAACTAATTACTTATAACACAAAAAAGGCCGTGCATCCAATATAACAAAATTTCTTTCATTAGGTGAGCATCGGTTAATAAAAATTCATTAGAAATTTGATGGCTATAGTTTAATTTTAAAAGTTAGAAAGAATCAATATTTCTCCAAGAAAAACATGTTTCTTTTTAGGTCTCGTTTGGTTTTGCGAACAAGAATTCTCAAATGGGTTCGATAAGATTTCTTTTTCACTGTTTGGATGACAAAAAATCGTGACCTCCGTGGAGAATACTTCTCATCGAAAACTGAGAAGAGACTGACGATTGGCAATCATCAGGGCTACTGGCAACAGTGACCGCGACTGATAATCGACATTGCTAGTGACCGGCAAATGAAGGTAGCAGAGGCAACAATCAACTGCAACGGCCATCTGTAGTAGAGTTCGATTTTTGATGATTTTGTTGTGGTTATGGAAATGTAAAAGTGAAATGCCCATATTAGCTACAATCGAGCTATTCAATTCTGAACTTTTTAACAAATCCTATTCCCTGTAAAATCCGAATCAGTGTCTTAATTTCCCTTCAAATCTTGCCAAGGAACCGTGTTTGTCAACAAATCCAAATCTGTATTGAACCAAACGAGGCTTTAGGGGTAGTAGCAAGGGCATTCCAATCACTTGATATATATGCACCAAACGAAGGGATGAAGGAAAATATATGACCTAAGTTGTATTTATGCCATTGGAACCCAACTGCAGCAGTGAATCTGGCTCGAGGTTAGGATTGGAATAGAGACTCGGAGTCTTGAGCACGAGAAAATTACAGAAAATATAAGATTTCTAATGTGAAATTGAATGCATTCAAAGACTAAGAAACCCGAAAAGAACAAGAAGCCATTAGTCAAGAAGCAAAAATTTCAAAGCGTCGAAAAATAATTGATCAAACTAATCGCCTCGTGAAGACATCCCGAATATGAGAAAGTCCATTTTGATGTCAATGACCGATATGACATGTACATGCACTCAGCTACTGACCTAACTTTTAAATACAGCCGTGACTTAGACAAGGCAGCGATTAGGCCATTGCTTCACTTTATAGGTCATATCGCTGCGACCGACAGAATGACCCAAAAAGCCTTTATGATCGAAAAGGCGATGTAAAAGTGAAAATTACAAAGTATATTGACGAAAAATTACGTCCGAACAAACCAGCCCAAAATAATCTTGTAAGCCTAGCTTCTCTCAAACAGTCGTATGTAGCAGCTGCTTCGTTTGTACTTCCACGATGCTTTACACAGAAGTCTCTTCTAGAAACTCAGTCCCCATCTCGAAAGAACAGGCAAGTCTTGCTACCAAGGGGCGCGACTGAATGCTAGTTTCTCCTAGCAGATCCATTCATGACCCTTCTACACATCTGAAACAAAAACAGCGATGCATGTGCATTTGCATGTAATCAGTCGCATGTACGTACAGAAAGTAGTCTTGCTGTAGACTGTAGGAGGGAAAACTAGAGTTTGAGATACAATCACAACGATTGATCATTGAACTTAGGATGAGTGTACAAGTCATTTAACAGATTTACTGCTGAGAAGAAAGCACGGCGAGATTTGACCGAAAAAAACAGAAAGAAAGCAGGGCGATGGACTTTTAAAGGCCATGGTTACTTAAGTTGCTCATATAATCTGATTAACTGGTTCAAAAAACAGAGACAACTGGGCTAGGAAGCTCAAAGAGAGGATCGAGGGATGAACCACCATGATGATATGTGATTAACACAAACAAAACTACAATTTCAATTTCAAACAGATCATACCAAACAAGTACCTGATAATGCATCATCACAATGTGTTGACCCCTTCAGCCCACAACTTCTTTCTCACGATAAAAACTCTTTCTTCGGAAGAGGAGAGAGAATCCACCCTAGGTTCAACTTCTGATGACCAGCCATCCCACCTTAAGGCAAGAAGATATTTCCTGATGTAATTTATTACAGAAGATTTATCTCTTATGATTACAAAGCCCTCTGGCCTTAAAATCCGGTCCATTTCAATCAATAGATCCTCTACCCCACAATTACGCTCGTCAATATCCGAAAAAACTTTCCAGGCATGCAGAAGATCATATGTACGAGGATATGTTGAAAATGCTTCACACCTGAAAAAAGAAAAAAAAAAGATAAATGATATTCATGCTAAGAGCTGAGAGTGAGAAACAGAACAGAGTATGTCAAATTCCTTGTTATCCCTGCCATATCCGCATCATACTCGGTGGCTGTCGAATATCAACCGGCAGAATGTGTTGATTGGTAACAGGAAATACTTCTTATGGATCACGTATGACAAACAAATGCATGACCTAAAATGATAATAGGCAGGATCAATACCAATCATGAACAGTTCCAATTAAGCCTCGATCATAGATAATCTTCAATTTGGCAGAGGCATGAACAGGAGCTACATTCATAACCCAAACATCTTTGTCATTTAGGGCAGCTCCAAACCCGCCAAGGTTAGAATTCATGTCCATGACATTTCTGATTGAGTTCTTATGTAAGATAGCTCTCATCTGCTTCCAGTACTCATCAACTCTAGAACGCCATACACTCTGCATAAAAGATCATGAAATTTCTTATTAGAATGATACAAGCTTATCCTGAATGTAGTGGCACATTGGCCATCATGTCAGGCATGGACTTACAGTATCCTCTTGAAACTCTGCATGAGTGACACCAATTTCTTCCAGGCGAGGAGGTGGTGCGGTAAGCCTCCGAGGCCAAGGAACCAATCCACTCCATCTTTCCCGGTGCATCCCTTTTTAAAAAAATAAGTAGGATAATGAAAATTAATTTTACTCACACCACCAAAGTTTTACTCAATATCGAGGGAGAAACAGGTGTTCCCCGAAGAGCAATTGATAGAAGAAAAGTTATCAGCACGTATCACAAATCATGTGCCTTCGATTAAGTCTTTTTTGCCACCCAAGCAAAAAATTGTGATTACCATCACTGTAAGCAATCAAGGTGAGGGGAGACTAAGGGGACTCTATAATCTATCCACACCGTTCAATCACTTATGTCTACTGGACAGATGCAGTTATTATTTCAGAAAGACATTCGATGCCTACTGTGATAATCTGCAAATTGTCATCAAGTCACAGAGCGATCCGGGAAGAAGCCAAGTGATGTCTCATGCATAGATAATAATTTTACATGAGATGACCCTCCTTCCCCAGAGGTAAATTCTAGAGAAAACCAACAAGAATTTGAAATGAGGGCGACTGATTAAATTAGCAATACATGAATAAACAGATCGTACATCAGTAACAAGTACATAATGATTCCAGCACTAAAGATATTATCAAAGCACTCACTTGCCGAGTAAGGGGAGATGCATGCCTTCATGAGCACATTCCAACTGGCATCTGGATCATCATCAGAGCTGCATAAAGGGGGTTTTGTTCCATGATCTCTCTTCAAGTAACAACTGTTACTCATCGGTTTTGCCCATATAGCAGTCTGGTCTTTCTTAGCAACAACTCTCCAGCACATTCTCCTAAGAAGATCATACATGGAGCTCCAAATCTTTCGGTTCTCCGGATCGTGCGCATAGGCTTCAGGAGAGGAGTACACAAAATATCCTCCTGGTCTTAGTAGTCTGTCAAGTTCTAATAATAGAATGCCATCTCTTTGGAGCCAATCTATCCTACATCGTGAACAATGAGCCAGTTCAAACGATCTACTTGGATAAGGAAGTCTTTTGGTCCCCAATACACCTAGGGTAGAAGGAATCCCCCTCTCTAATGCGAATTGTATCTGGTTCTCATGCACGTCATTAGGTGCAAGGGACATGGCTATAATATCAAGAGGAAGAAGGTAAGCACCAAAACTTGCGACTCCACACCCCACGTCAAGGACATTCCTGATACTTCCCCCATTGTTGAGCTTATCACCAGGAAACTTTAGCATCTACAGTTTCATAAGTAAAGCCCAAAAAAGCACATAATGAGTTTATGGGTTTAATGATTGCAGCCATATTAAAAATGAACAGTAAATCAAATGATGTCCCCTCCTATCCAAAGGAATAATTTGAACAAAAGAAAGAAAACCTTCCACCTTTTTCCCGCCAAGGGTCAACAGATAATAAAGCAACCAGGTCATACCTTAGCCACTGCCATAATGTACTTGTCGGCCCCATCATGAAAATGGGTTCCACCGCCGGGGAAATTTATCTTGTCCCCATTCACAACCATCCAATGCTGATCAGATTTCTCCTGTGCAAGATGTGTGTGCGGTATGTTTGCTCTCCACACTTCATCCCTGCTTGCTGGCCACCTGATAGGTATCTGATATTCTAGAAATAATTATCAACATCAGATCGGACTGAGGCCAACCTGAATTAGTCTGCCGTACAAGCTTCAAAAGAAACGAACCTTATAGCCAACTGGGGGAGGAATCAAGCAGTTGTAACGGCGCTCGGGTGGTGGACAATGCCGTTCGTAGTGCTCCATCAAAGTCAAGTTGGGCTTCAATTTCATTTGGTATATAAGATTTCGATCCAAACAAGGTATTAATTCTGAGAACTTCATATCGCATACCTAAATAGACCAACAAAGGGAATTATCCAGGTGAGAAAAGCTGCATGAGGAGATCGTAAAGATCAACTAAAAGCGCAATTGACAAGCCAAACATCAAACTGCAGGGATTTGGGAGCAATTGATAGACAAATTCTATCGTCCATTGATACAACCCACATTCACGAAATGATCCAAAGAGGTCGGAAAAGATGCACTCAAGATCATAAGCAATGATCTAAACATAACCCACATCTCGCAGGCTTGCAAATGACAAGACCGCTGTTTGTCCACAGACACCGAGAGTATTGAAATCCGATATTAGCGGGAAAAATCATTGAAAAAATGGCGCGCGCCTCTTTGATGCAGCGCTCGCATTGCTAAACTCGAAGCAGCAAGCCAGTCATTTGTCAGTTGACTGATTTTGAAATCTCCACGCTCTGTCCGTTCGGCGAGACTTATACAGTCGTGGCATAAAACAAAGCCGCAAAACCGGCCAAAAATATCGAAAAAGCCAAGTCAAACGGGATCGAACCGCAAACGTTGTAATAAACAGTCTTTCACCGCAGAAAACAATCAAACCTTCAACCGCAACTTACGGGAATGCTCCGGGGAACATCGGGATTGCGCTCCCGGTCGGCGAACAGGACATCCAAGCCGCGATGGGGCACGAACTCGCCGAGAACAGGGTCGGCCCCGTCGGACCCGAGACCGTCCTCGTCGGATCTTGAGAGACCCGGAGCGACCGACGACCCGTAGTACAAGCACACCAGCCCCAGAACCGCAATCGCTCCGATCAAAACGTACTTCACGGCCATCGCATTGGGCACGAACTCGCTCTTGCTCTTCATCTGAACCGAACCCGAACCCGAACCCGAATCCGATCCGAACGGCAACGGAATCCTCCGGAGCCGGAAACCCTAAGCCAGGCCAAAAGACGCGATTTTGATGGCGGACGGAGGGCGGGGGTTGGGACGGATGGGACGGTGGATTTGCCTTTGCGGCGACGGCGATCGACGCGGCTCCCGAACTGGAAATTTTTGGGGTGCTGCGACAGTCCTGTCATCCATTTAAGTAAGCAAGCGGTGCGTGTGCATGACAGATCACGTGCGGTCGAGCTCACGGTAGCACGGGACTCGAGTCAACACTTTTGACCTTTCAGGAATTCATGGATGTTGGAAAAATAAAAAATTAAAGACCGTCGCGGAGGACGACACCATCCTTTAACTTGTTTACTTTCTCTCTCACGAATTTGAAAACCCACGAAAAATTCATCTTAAATTATTAAAAAAACGTTTTTAATAATTGTGAATTTTTCCAGGATTTTTTTAATTCGTATAATCTGAAAAAAAAAATATGTTTTTGATTTTGCGAAATATGTTGCCATTTCCAGCGACTTCGTACTTTGCTTGCCTTAATTATCGGTCCTAAAGTCGCTCCGGGAACAGGTTTTCTTTCTTTAATTTATATGTCCGGACGAATCGGGGAAGTCAAGAGATTTGGTAGGGGGGCTACGATTTCAGGCCTGGCGGGGTATAACGTGATTTTCCGAAATGGCCCACCGGCTAATGCGGGAACAAGCCATTTCGCCAGGGCCAATAAAGTCTTTCCACGCCACGGGGGGTTGTCTTCCTTCTTGTTTTTCTTTTTGTTGTCTTTCCCGAAGTGGGGTAGAGGCGAAGTTGGCGCGTGGGGGCCGGGAGTGCGGGAATTCTTAGGTTTTCGTGCACCGACCGGACCAATCGATGCGCGAGTGCTGCGCACGTCGAAGTGGAAGAGTGGGGGGTGAGCGCGTGCGGGGGTTGGGGCACGGAGATTTTGCTCCCTTTGCTACTTTTGGTTTTGGGCATGGGCTTGTGCTACGGTGGCGTTTCGTTGTCCTTTGTTCTTCTTTTTGGGTTGGTAGGGGAGTAGGGGAGTTACCTGAAATTAAATAGCGCTGCTTGTGTTTAGGGAAAGAATCTGAATACATGTCGGTCCAAAAAGAAATAAAAATAACGATGATGATGATGATGATGATATTTGGTTGTTGATTACATTAGATTCGATCTGCAATTGTTGTATCAAGTATGCTTATTAGGTGTTTAATATGGCTCACTTATATTTTGACATCTCGCGCAAATAAAATATCGATTTTATAAAATAAGTTTTGATTCTCTTTTTTTTTGTTATTTTTACGAGAAGTAGATTTGTCCAACTTCTCTTGCCATGAAAGCAATTCGGGATGAGGAGGTGGATCAAAGTACATCCGACATTGCTTGTCTACGGATTTTATATGCTATTATATATTAATGTTCTCTTTTCATCAATCGGCTCAGATTTCTGGGGTTTAGACATTATAACACGGTAAAAGGTGAGTTTTGCCTTAGCATATTTCGTGTATGCGAGTCTCAAATTTCACTGTATCCCATATCGCTCCTTACAAACTCTTCGTTGTTACGTCCGCTTGTTCCGACAACTAACATCAGCTTGTTTTGACAATTGATGGTGAAAAGGAGAAGTTACACCTCACTGCTATTACCATTGAAGGACTCGAATCCCTTCACGAATGTGTGAGATCCTTCGAGGTACTCATCTATAAAGGTGTGTCCACCCTCGTCACTCGCTGCCCTAGCACTATCCACTTGTGCACCTCCTCTCTGCCCTTCAATATCCTAGATTGACGGCTTCGACGTGGCACTCAACCTTTGCGTGTGGCGTCCACCTCCCCATCATCCCCCTTCATCTAAACAGTAGTTGCTAGTGCAATGTATACCAGATCGGCCCTGCCGTTGCCTCCCCTGGTCGCTCTGCGACGCCCTCGTAGACCCGAGGCTCATCTTCATCAGCATCCGAATCGCCTTCGACGCAACGAAGCTAAGTGAGGACTACAGGCTAGTGGCGGAGATGGCGAAGCTAGCAACAAAGGAGATGAACTGGAGGGAGATGAAGAGAGCAGGCTTGGTTGTTGAGTGATCTTAAGGGGCAAGATTTAGAGATTTCGCGAGAGATTGCGCTGGGTAAGTATGATTTAAAAAAATATCATAGAATTTCAAAAATTTTTAATTGTATCTTAAGTTGCATCAAACATAAAATGGGATTTTGTTCAATCCGGAAGACATTTGGAATATTTCTAATCTTATTTTATCTTATTCTATCTTAATCCGAATGCGAGCGATCAAATGCAACACTAGTCTTTTAGTAACTGGTCAGTACTCGCGGCAGTATTTAAGAAGGTAGGATTCATATCATTCTAAATGAAGTAGCAAGTGCGAGAAAGATAAAATTACACCTAAGGGCTCCCCTTTTTCGGTGCCTTAAATTGGGCACTTAATCACTTTCATTCCCTAATAAGGATTGCGATGACAATCGAGGGACTTTCGACTAAGCTCTAGATGTAGCATTCCCAATGCGAGCCACCTAATGGAGCACAACTAGCTAGCACTAGGCAGCAGCACATGGACAAACCTGCAAAAGTGGCGGTGTGTACTTGGATATCCCCTAGTTGAATTTCATGGGACATAATGCCAAATATCGTTGGCCACGTCGAGAAAGATTCCATCTCGCGCCCTGGACATTTCCCCATTTCATTTCGGGCAATTGCATTTGTCTACACCTGGAAAAGACGAATCCTCATCCGGACCAAGCCTACTCGACCGGCTTCTATCGTCGCCTCGATCCGGTTTAGCATTCGATCAAGAGTTAACCTCGTCAAGAGAGAGGAGCTAAGATTCTAACAGGAGCCTCGCAGCCTATTTATTTGATATATAGTGACGGCGGGTTCCACGAACACTTTTCTTATTTTAATGTGTCGATTTCTGCACGCTTTGCTTTCTGAATTCCCTTCCAATCTATCTTTTCGGGAGAAAGGGAATACCCACTTGTTATTTTACATTATGGGGATTACAAGGTTCAGACAATGCCTAAAATGAACCCTTTTTATGGACATATTAAGGTCCGACATTCCCAATGGGAGCCACCTATTGAATCACAACAAGCTAGCACTAGGCACTAGAATAGGGACCGGCCTACAAATGTGGTGCTGTACGTGAATTTCCCCTAGTTGCATTTCACGTGACATCATGCCAAATTTCGTTGGCTACGTAGAGAAAGATTCCATCTCATGCCCCGGACGTATGTCACATATCACCATTTCATTTCGGGCAATTGCATTTGTCTACACATGGAGACGAGGAATCCTCATTCGGACCGGGCCCCCTTGACCGGCTTCTATCGTCGCCTCGATCTGATCTACCGAACTTGAGTCCAGTGAAGAAATCTCCGTGGGAAAAGGCAAAAAGTGGTCCATAAGAAATTGACAATTGCCATTGCCCTTCGAATCACTTCTCATAGGCTTTTTTACTTTTCGTACATCAATGACCATTTTTGTTCATTTTTCCACAGCACATTTCATATTATAGAAGTTGGTTGCATGGAAACTTCTCATGTCAGACTCTTTGTTTGGACAATGACAAACAAAGAATCATTTAATCTTAGCATGCACGTATGTCGAATGCAGAAGAAACTAAAAAAAAGAAGGCGGCAAATTATCACGAAGAGCTCCAAATTATATACTTTTTGTCATAATATTCGACATCCAAATCTATGGGCATTTAATATCAACTATTTAAGTCTGGCTATTAAGACGATTAAAGAGCAACTATTCGGT
The DNA here is from genome assembly GCA_031216235.1 of Syzygium jambos. Taxonomy (NCBI): domain Eukaryota; kingdom Viridiplantae; phylum Streptophyta; class Magnoliopsida; order Myrtales; family Myrtaceae; genus Syzygium; species Syzygium jambos. The sequence goes on from CM062228.1 coordinate 20,824,757, forward strand.
AAACCGGGATCATGCGAGCCCATCACACGTCCTCCGTTAGATTTGGCGGGTCTGTGGGGCCAACCTCCTCCAAATGTGCGTATGAGTTGAGCTTATTATATGCAATGTGCAGCGAAGGGGCGAGGATTTAACACAAAGGTTGACACAACGAATTGAAGTTGACACCACACCACACAGGATTAAAACGTTAAACACTCGGACATAAAAAATATATGAAAAAATTACATCAAAAGTTCTAAATGTTACTCATAATCCTGCTTGCACATAAGAGCGGATATTAAAATATCCTGCATCACTTAACAATGGGTTTATATGCTCTTTATATACATACAGTCTTTCTCCACCTTTAAGCCTTCGGATCTATTGTTTTTTTTTTTTTGGTAAAGAGCTTCGGATCTATTGTTCGTCGTTGCTCTTTCTAAGAATCGAGAGGAATTGGATCCCCGGCCCTTGCTGCCGCCGCCGCTTGCCACAATAGTGTCAAACACATCACCGGCGACACGGGGCTCGCGACATGACATGGCAGGCCTCGTGCGCCTCGTGCAAAGTTCCGAACCGGTCTTTACTTTTTCCTTCCGGGGCACGGCCCAGACGGGTGGTGGCTTATGGGCCCAGACGGTTGGTGGCTTAGGGGCCCAAACTTGGCCTCCAAGCTCATTTCTGGGAACGGGAAGATCCCAACATCACTTTCTGAGTTGTCAATTGCCAGATGCAACCTGCACACGGTGTCCAGTTAAGGGCGCCATCTCGAATATTCGCACGGTCGTGAATCCACCCCCCTTAGTCATCCGGCCCAGCAAGCAAGCTATCCATCCATCAAAAAGTCCAAAAGTTCTCTAGAATAAAGCAATAGCTTTGGTACCTAATCTTTCCCAACTCCGCTGTTGCCCGGATACTTCCCCAATCATGTTTTGCACATGTCGCTTTTTGACAAAATACCAAAGGCGACATGGCCCTTTTGGAAAAAAAGCCGCTCCTCTTTCGATCCATGCTTAGTTTATTGCTTGCTTTTCGATCGTTCGTTCCTGTTTCCTTTTCGTGGGCTTTAAGTATTGGAAAAGTTCGTGGAGCTCACTGTTGATTTCGAGTTTATCAGGACCAGTGCAGCCATCTGATGTATTAAAGATATTTCAGTCGCTTTTAGGAGAGCAGTGCTAACTCTCGTCTTTTGTTTTGCGAAAGATGACAGGACCTTTTTGTCAAACGGATCTTGTTAACCAGTGTTCCCTATTGTTCTTTTGACTTTTCGAACTATTGATCACGCGTCCTAAGAAAGGACAAGAACACTTTCATGGTGTCCGCGTATTGAACTTTGCTAGGTTATGAAATAAATTGAATAATATAGTAGATGTCTATGGTAACTGCACTTCATTACTCACTGTTGATTTCGAGTTTATCAGGACCAGTGTGGCCATCAGATGCATTAAGATATTCCACTGCTTTTACGACGGCAATGCTAAATTTGCCAAGGACAACAAAGCTCTCGTCTTTTGTTTTGCAAAAGATGATGGATCTTTTTGTCGAACGGGTCTCGTTAACGAGTGTCCCTTGTTGTTCTTTTGATTTTTCGAACTATTGATCACGCGTCCTAGGAAAGGACGAGAATACTTTCACGATGTTCGCGTCTTGAATTTTGCCGGGTTATGAAATAAATTGAATAATATATTTGATGTCTATGGTAACTGCACTTCATTTGTAGTGTGGTTGGCTTATTTAATAATGATTTCACCGTTCGAAAAAGGGTGGTTAATAACACCACTCCCCAAAAAAATAAAATAAAACAAAATAAGGGTCTTTAGCTCAAATGATTATTTCTAAGCAACAACGAAATCATCTTAATTTTAAGGCGTGCATAACACAGCTAGAGTGATCATTAAATCAAGTTCAATCGTAGAACCGGACTAAATAGGCTTGGACCAACCGGTTGAGCTCCCGAATTGAATTGATTTTATAGCTTCTATTAGGAAAAAAAAAAAGTACTTTTGTATCCAATTGAACCGTGATCTTCAACAAGAATTCGATATCTTATATAAGATAATAAAAAAAAAGTGGGCCAATTCCCATACAGAACATGAACCGTTTAAGAAACCCGTGATTCCGCCGGTTCCAGTACAGATCACTTCGATCCATCGGGGAACCGATCAATTCTCAAACTCGACAATGCTTTTAAATGCCAAATTTATAATCACAAGCAAAGGAGGAAAATTTAGTGAAAAAGCAGAGCAAATCCATGGAGTCGTACAAGGGTAACAGGGAAAAGCGGAAAATACCAAGCAAGTGGCAGCAGGCGAAAAAAAATCCACACTGGGTCAAGGTCAAGATTGTTGATGCCACATCGCAAATTTCTCTGCTAACGTCAAATCCGATTAGAGTGGCGGCGAGCTGATTCGAAGCTTCGTCACCGAGCCCGACCCGATCATCTCGCTCGCATATAAATCAAGCTCAAGACGAGCTTCGTTCAGTTCGCATCAACAAACCGTGCAGCTTCCCCCGCATTGTCTGTCTTCTGCGAAAAAATTTCAAGGCGCTGCAGCACCCGCAGCTATAGTTAGGTACGTGTTTTGATCGCGATCGGAGTCGCACTCGCCTCCGATCGATCACATCCGCCAGATGTTTTCAAATTTGTTCGCACCTTTCGTTTTCATGTCAGTGTTTTCTTGTGTTTCCACCCTCCTTCGCCTGGGAGGGCGTGGCGGCCGTTTGAATAATGGGGGGTCGCGTTGATTATGGATCAGGGTCAAACCGTGCATGGGGCGGTGTGTTCTCGAAATTTTGTAGTCTTGTGGATGGGGGCGATGGCGTGGAAACTTCAAACCGGGCTATAAAAAAAGGGCTAGAAATTGTCGGACAAGTTATGTAGGCAGCTTACTTTGTTGAACAATCTCCTTTTGTTTTTGAGTCGGTTTGTTTTGTTGCATGCGAAAGTCGTGCCCGGAGCAGCCTCTCTTCGTCTTCCGGTCGTCGCTGCGTTCGGTCAGCGTGCATAAATCTGGTTCAACGCCTTGCGAATATATGTATATATATAGAAACTGAATTGGTTTTCTTCATATTTCTATCCTGTTCCAATTTCTTGAAAGTTCGATCGAAAGAGGGTTGCTCTGGTTCTGATCTTCTGGTGTTTGGGATCTCGAGACTTGGGTTTGCTTGCTTTTTTGTTCATAGAGCGGATTAGAGGAGGATTTCGTGATTTTGTGTTGAGATCAGTTAGAATTGGTGCAGAGTTTCTCGGGTTTGATTGATGGGGGCTAAGCTTTCCACAGAGGATAGTTGGGGAGAGAATTCGAATTCACCGCACCGTTCGACTTCTTCTCATTTGGATTCGCGGTACGAGTATGAGCAGCCTCCTCTGTACCGTCAAGAGAGCATGAGCGATCCGTCGCCACAGATGGCGTATCCACCGCCGCAGATGGCTTACCCGCCGCCGCAGATGGCTTATCCGCCGACGCAGCAGTATTATCCGCCGCCTCAGGAGCACGGGTATGGCGGCGGTCAAGCCCGCAATAACCGGAGAAGGCTAGACAAGAGGTATTCGAGGATTGCGGATAGTTTCAATTCCCTGGAAGAGGTAAGATTTTGGATTGAAATCGTTGCCCTGTGATTGGTAATTGTGTTCATGTTGGTGTGTGAAATTCTCATGTTGTGGCTGTCTCTGCAATACTTCATTTCATTGAAGATGGATAATTTTTTGTCCTTAGAAATGGAAATGGAGCTTACTTGTGTTGTAACTACACCAATAGAATCCTTATGTTGATCCTTTCACATATCACATAAATTCATGTCAATCTTTACTCACTGTATACAGCATCTTATGATAAAAAGGAGATGGAACAGCTACTTTAAACTTTTCGAGTGGTTGATAGATGAGCTTTAGGAATACATGGCTGACAGAAAGGCTTCTTATGTCGAGACCTAAACTTGTTTGGTATATAGAGTTTTTGGGTGACAACAGTTTGTCATGTTGGTCTAGTTCTTTGGTTGCATTTTGTAAGAGTATGAGGCATTTTCTTTGTATTGACACTTTTTTTCTTAATTGTGATATTTTAGGTTACTGAGGCTCTTGCAAATGCTGGTCTCGAGTCTTCCAACCTTATTGTTGGTATCGACTTTACTAAGAGCAATGAGTGGACGGGTGAGGCTTTACATTCAATGCTTGTTTCTCGGCCCATAGTCACTCTCGTTCCTTTTCAGATTGCTGAGATTTGTTTGTAATGTAGGTGCAAAGTCATTTAACAAACGCAGCTTGCATGACATTAGCAATGGTCTCAACCCCTACGAACAAGCGATATCCATCATAGGGAGAACCTTGGCTGCTTTTGACGATGATAACTTGATTCCGTGTTTTGGTTTTGGAGATGGTATGTAGAATGGATCTAGTACTATAATTTTCATGCAAATATTTTTATCTGAGCTCTAAGAATGACGAGTCCTGCTTTCTCATGCCAGCATCGACGCATGACCAAGATGTCTTCGGCTTCTACCCAGATGAGAGATACTGCAATGGTTTTGAAGAAGTTTTGCACCGTTACAGGGAAATAGTCCCTCATTTGAGGCTTGCAGGTAATCCGATGTTTTTTGCTCATTGTGCTCTAAAGTATGTTTGTTGGAGAAAGGCCGATCTAACAATCTTTACACTGAATGTTTTTTATTCATCAATTCCTTTTTTTTTAATTAGTTTTAACCTTCTTCTTTTTTTGGTTTCTCTGGTCATAGGGCCTACTTCTTTTGCACCAATTATAGAGATGGCCATGACAATTGTTGAGCAAAGTGGTGGGCAGTACCATGTCTTAGTGATAATTGCTGATGGACAGGTGCATATTTCTAAACTTATTGGCTTACATACCTTTTTAGGGGTTGTGCTACTATGCCCCTGTTGAATGTTGTACATGTTTACAGTTATATCTTTTGTGTCTAATGAGCTGGTTGCTGCAGGTGACTCGGAGCGTTGACACTGAACAAGGCCAACTAAGTCCACAGGAGAGGAAGACAGTTGAAGCAATTGTTGAAGCGAGGTATATATGGAATAACTGATGAAGTCTCTACCTTTTTCTGTCCGTTGTTTTTGACCTAATATTCTTGCTTGCTGCAGCAAGTTGCCTCTTTCAATCATATTAGTTGGGGTAGGAGATGGGCCCTGGGACACGATGCAGGACTTCGATGACAATATTCCTGCTCGAGCATTTGACAATTTCCAGGTATGTAGTATTGAGCATGACTGTTTTCTCTACTGTTGGTTCCTTAGAAATTTTTTGTATGAGATTGTTTCTCTAAGGAAGTTATTGACTGGAAATATCCTTTTCTTCCGCCTTCTTCCCTCCTCCTCCTCTAGTTTGTCAATTTTACCCAAATTATGATGAAGAATGTGGCGCCTCCAAGAAAGGAGACGGAATTTGCTCTTTCAGCCTTAATGGAAATTCCTTCTCAGTACAAGGCAACTCTCGAGCTTAATTTACTTGGGTAAGAAGAATGCATCTAGTTGTTTATTTTGCGTGTGCTTGTTTAATCGTTTCTGGCTTGGTTGGGTAGTTACTCTTTCCAAATCTGATCTTTATATTAATTTTTTTACATGCGAGTAGCCAGAAAAGAAATGTTCCTCGGAGGGTTCCTCTCCCGCCGCCTGTATATGGTACACCATCCACTGGTTTATCGAAGCCTTCTCGTCCAACCATCTCTCAGCCAAGTGATCCGCCTTATTACAGAGATAGCTATCTGCCAACCTCTCAGCCAAGTGTTCCACCTTATTACAGAGATAGCTATCCGCCAACCTCTCAGCCAAGTGTTCCACCTTATTACGAAAATTACCATCCAACAATCTCCCAGCCAAGTGTTCCACCTTATCCCGGGGATAGCCAGCCAACTGACACAGCTCCGTCAGCTCCAAGTTCTGCTAATGAGGACCAGGTATTAGAGTTGGAAATCTCATTGTTTTTCAAAATTTTACTATTTTTACTGTCCTATGGTGCTTACTATATGTTGAGAATATGCTGATCCACAGCCAAATTCCTAGTTGGGAAATATCACTTAAATAGCTTTGGATAACTGTACTGTTTCCTCGATTGGCTTTTCATTGATTAAGGCATTTGATGATGCCTACATTTGCCAAAAATCCCGGGTTTCTTAGTTTTTTTTGGGCATCTCATCCCTAAGACTTGCTTGTTCTGAATGGGCTGTCCCGTGGTTCCTTGAGTGCCAGCCGCAGAAAAGAATGCCATCAACTAGGGCGCTATCAGCATGTTCCCATGTATGATATATCTATTCTATTGCTTGACATTTTAGAAAGCAGAAGGAATTTGCGAAAAGAGCAAGTTTTCCTTGAATTCTTCTGTTTATCCTTTAGTTAATCTTCATCAAGTTAACTTGCGCTTGTATTGCATGCTCTAATTGGTGTTCAATTTGGAGTTCATTGTCAAGGGAAATATTGTTAGGATGCTTCCACTCGCATCAATCTTCTTACATGTTTGTTTGGTTCCAAAGTTTGTTGACTCATTTTATGCCATGTCGTGCAGCTTTGCCCTATTTGCTTTACCAATATGAAAGACATGGCTTTCGGTTGCGGGCATCAGGTATATTTTTTTTTGCTTTTCTCTCTATGGTTACACATATTTATGCAGACTCTCAACATGAATTTTTTTCTTTCTTGCGACAGACATGCTGTGAGTGTGGGCAAGATCTTCAGCTGTGCCCCATTTGCCGAAGCTCGATCCATACTAGGATAAAGCTCTACTAGCAATCGGGTTTTCCCCCATTCGCCGCAATTCAGTAAATTTTTCCATCATTCACCATCCAAGTCATAGAGGCTGCCACGGGTTCTGTTCCTTCGACGTTGTTTGCGTATCCGTGAGAAGACTATTCTGCATTGGTCGTTTGCTCGGGATTTGCTGCCCTCTGTATATAATGACCTCAACCTAATCTTATTTGTTTATTGATTTGTTTAATAAATGTTGGGTATCGATTGTCTGCCAACACAATAAAGGCCAGATCAATTGTAGGCTGTAAATGATATATGATTTAGAGATATAAAGTTCTTGGGTCAGATTTCGCTGCCTGTTCATTCATTTGGTGGTTTGCTATGTTATTGTGCTGTTTCATTCAATTCAGTGCCTGAACCAACCTCATTTATTATTGCTGCAAAGGGCCAGGTTGACGATGAGGATTTGTCACCCAACTTTCTTTGCTTTCTCTCTTCGTTTCTTGGGTCAATTCGCCAATTTTGGGTTGTATTTGTCAGGACAATTCCATTTCCAAGAGGTATCGTATTTTTGCAATCTTTTATCGAAACGCGGCCATTCATCGGATTTCAACTTGGACGGTTCTGGTTCTTTGCTTTTCGATCTTACGGTGAAAAGGCTCGGAGTTACGGTGCCTCTGAACACCGTGGACTCGTCCACCCGTAAATGTACATGTCAAGAGCTGTCAAGGGTGGAGAGCTAGATTGGCAAGGTCCATCATGCATTTCATATTGAAGACTGTTTTGACTTTTGGGTCAACTTCTCTACAGGCTGACAATGTTGCCAATTAATTCGACAGAGCTGCCTGTTGTGTGGGGGGATCTTGACGGTGAAATGACTTGGAGAAGCTATCGTTTTATCCATTCAATTTGTGGTTTTTGGAAGCCGAAGACCCTTCTTCGCTAATTCACGTGCGGCGTGGAAAACAGGGCAATTCCGGAGCTAGTTCTCTCCATTCAATTCTTGTGCTTCTTTTCACCTACACATAGAAAAGAGTGATGGTTGTCTTCCTAGGCGGGACCTTAAAGGCTCTGCATCTTTCATACCTAATGTTTGGCTCGTGAAGCCGCCGAGTCCGGCGTTGCATTTTCCCGTCAGATTTCTGCACACCGGCCTCCAAAAACGTCTTTCTTAAACGGGTTAGCCCAAGTCTTAGATAACTAAAAATGCATTCATGATCAAGGGGAAACATACGTGTGAGAGATTTTGTGGGACTACAGCTAACTGTTCCAAAAGTTTAAACTATTAGATGAAGACGTGGTTTAATATTTAATTACTTTAACACTTCCCCTCATGCTTAGTCTAGTCTTTTTACTTAGTACTAAGCGTGGACTTATTTAATTAGGGAGGCAAATAGAGCCGGAAAGATTTGAACTCAAGATCTCATGCTTTGATACCATAAAAAATTTTATGGAATAACTGCCAATTATTCTAAAAGCTTAAGCTATTAGATGAATGCGTGGTTTAAAATTTAATTACTCTAATAATATGTTCCTACGAATTTTTGTTCTTAAAATTCGAAATACATTTGGTACATGACGTTTGCCTAAGTATGAACCGTCACAACGAGTCATTGCTCTAGGTAATCTAAATTTGGTCTTCAATGACCCCAAGTAGTTCCTCGACCGACTTCCCTTGAGCCCAAGCTATTGCCAAGTTACCCCTAGTTTTCGCTAAGTGGTGGTGTCAAGCTGCCATTGGCCGTAGGGGTAAGCATAGTCCGAGTGAGCGGTTCCCACCCTAAAATTGAGAATCGCCCACTAAGAACTAGCTCCAAAAAATTAGAACCAGGAACCGTCCGTTGATTCCATGGACTCACCCGGAAACTGGACTGCATTGGCGGTCCAGTTCTCGGGTGGGTTCATGGAACCGGTCCAACTAGCCAAGGACGTAGATGGAGATAGAGAGTCGGAGACGGTGAGGTGAACATCGACCGAGAAGAGTGAGAGTGAGCATGAGGTGAAAGTAAAAAAAGTATTTATCAGTTTAATGTGAGGCTGTGAGCGTCAAGTGAGTTAAGTTTAATTTAGAAATTTATGATTTTCCTTTAAAAAAAATTAAATAAATATATTTTATTTATTATTATATTACTAGTCCAGTTCAGCTCGGCAGGCGGACGGTTGCACACCTAGAACCGGATTAGTACCCACTGGTTCCCTTAGGAACCATCAATCCCGGTCCAGTTTCAGACGGTTCCAGGTGGTCCCGAGCGATTTCCAGTTCTATTGCACATCCTTAATTTGGCCGGCATCCCCGACATTGTTCATCGATGGCACGTCCTTCCAACAAGGCCCTAGCGACAAATCAAAGTCATCAACTAAAACAGAGCAAATCCAACTACTTAGTATGGACCGATGGATACAACACGTTGTCAACAAGGAAGGAGCAAACATTATGTTGGACTAACACATGCGATCTGATCTTGACGGCAAATATATAGGGTGCGAATGGTAATCATTCTGCTCTAAAAATCACATTCTTTTCAGAAATTGATTTATGGAATTCTTGCCAGAATTGATTTTTGGAAGAGAAATCTGTTTGGTAAAACATGACTAATTCTGCTCCAGAAATTGATTTCTGCAATAGAAATCTATTTTGATTTGTTGATTTTTTTTGCACCTAAAAAAATTTAAATTTTACTTAAAGTAGGTAGCTATAGGTATTATAAGTCATTCTGTAAAGTTTTGAAATTTTTGATTTATTTAATTTTTTTTGGACACCTAAAAAATTTAAATTTCACTTAAAGTGGGTGGCCACAAGTATTCTAACCCATTTTGCAAATTTTTTTTATTTTTTTATTTTTTTGGCCACCTAAAAAAGTTTAAATTTTACTCAAAGTGGGTGGCTTCAGGTATTCTAAGCCATTTTGTAAAGTTTTGAATTTTTTTTTTCATTTTTTTGTGCACCTGAAAAAATTTAAATTTCACTCAAAGTGGGTGGCCACAGGTATTTTAAGCCATTTTCTGAAGTTTTGAAAATTTTTATTTTATTATTATTTTTATTTTTTTTGGCACCTCAAAAAATTTAAATTTCACTCAAAGTAGGTGGCCATAAGTATTTTAAGCCATTCTATGAAGTTTTGAAATTTTTGATTTTTTTGGGCATCTCAAAAAATTTAAATTTCACTCAAAGTGGGTGGCCACATGTGTTTTAAGCTATTTTGTGAAGTTTTGAAATTTTTGATTTTTTTTGATTTTTTTTAAAAAAATTCACCAAATTTCATATTTTCCCGAAATCTGATTTTTTTTATTTTCTGGAAATTTTTATGAATTTTTCTAGAAATTTTCAATTTTTATGCATTTTCTGAAAAAAAATTTATGAGAAAATAGGGAGAATGCATTCCGGAATTAAGAAGCTACAAAAAGTAGCTTCTCTTTTTCTTGCCAAAAACTCATTCCAGAATCAAAAATGCATTTCGGAATCAAGAATGCATTCTGGAATCAACTATTTTTAACAAACGCATTTTTATTCCAGAATGCAAAAATCGCTCCAGAATCCATTTCGGAAATTTTTTAACAAACGCCATTTTGTTCCGGAATGCATTCCGGAACAGAATTTTTATTCCGGAATGCATTTTATGCGCACTCCGAATATATAGACGACAGTCGAGAAGGCAGGAAGGGTTTCCGTCCATCGACCGATCGCCAAGTTGATGCTAGACCGGTCGGTGTCGGTCGCGTTGAGAAGCATTGATATCGGCTCATAAAAGTCCGGCTGAAATCAAACCAACTGCAAGGATTTGAGCTAGCATTTAACGCAGCTCAACTGCCGCTGCGAGCTCAACCGCAATGTAATCTAATCATCCATCCTCCACAAGATCCTCCTTCAAAGTGATCCACACTCTCCCATCTGGCGACATCTCATTCCCCAACCCCCATCTCCCTCTCTCTCTCTCTCTCATGGCCTCCGCCGCCGCATTCCGATACCAGAGACTGAAAACCGAGGGCCCCGGCGTCGACGGCGACGATGGCGACGTCACCTTCGAGAGGCACAGGGCGATCGTGAGGTCCAAGCCGTGGTACACTAGGCTCAAGAGGGTCTCCGTCAAGAAGAGGTTCAGGCTCAGGGTCCCCGGGTTGAGGAGGCTCCTGCGGAGGCGGGCGAGGCTGGTGCGGGTGGTCAGGGTCTCGTGCGCGAAGGTGGTGAGGAGGCTGAGGGAGAGCCAGTCCCACTTTGGCGACCTCTTCGCCGGCAACTACCTGTTCCTCCAGGTGAACCCGACGCCGGTAAAGAAGCGCTTGGAGCGATCCGGCGGTGGCAGCGGCGGCGAGCGAGGTCGTGCTTATGGCGTCGGAGGCCATGGATCGTTCCCGAAGGTCTCCGTTCAGAGCTTCGCTTATTAAGCATAAGCCTTCTCTTGCTTCCAGTAATAATCGTCCTCTGATTTGTTTATCTATCGGATCGGGTCGCTTGGTCGATTTGTTCGTGCAAAATCAGGGTCCATATCAAATGTGACCCGACCCGAAAATTCGAATATTGGATCAGTTTCCCAACGTGCAATGCCAAAGCTTTGTCGACCCCGTAGATAAATATATTACGACGGATAGATTTGTGGTGCTTTTGGTGACGACTTTCCCAAAAGCATTTCGAGCAAATCTAAGTACTGTTTGACAAATTTTTTTTGAGTTCTTTAAGGAGATGCAATTGTATATCCAAGGCCTCTAAGTCCTTTGACCCATGGCAGGTACATAAGCTTTTTGGACTTTGAGCATTTTCCGGAATGTTAATGTAGATTGTTTCTTCCAACTTTACCCTCGCTAAACTTTCATTTGGCGTCGGCAAGCCTCACCTGAGGTCGTATGACCTTAGGCGAGGACGACCTCAGGTGAGGCTGGCCTGTGTTAGATTTGGCCTGTCGATGACCGGCCAGCATTAGATCTGGTTTTTTCTAGATAACATTTAAGTCAAAGTTACTTTCCAATGTGTTTTTTAAATTGCACTCTACCAAAGGCTATTTGCATTTCGAAAAAATCATTTTATCTAATTTTTTTTTTTGCATTTTTCCAAAAGCCAAATGAATGGCAACCTCGTTGTCCTTATCGGTATGTAGTGGATTGGTCCTCAATAACAAGTCGATGTTCGTGATATTTAGTGCATTATTCACCTACCAACAGACATCTGGCTCTGCTGGTAAATGAATGGGGGGTGGAGTTGGAAAGTATCGGATCCTTGATTTCTGTGAGCATTCCACCCACATGTATATAGAACAAAGAAGTGAGACCAAAAAGAAAAAATGGAGAGGTAAATTAGATTTCTCGGTTGGGAAGCGGCTGGGATAAACACGATAAAAGCCAAAAAAAAAAGATGATGAAAATGAAGGATTCGCGTATTTCGTGGAAAATGAATGAATTGGAAAGTATTTTCCTATAAATGATTGTTCATAACGCTTGAAATAATCGGTCAATGAAAAATGTCTTCATCATCGACAACCAATTTATATCTAATCATCTTTGTGGATGAAGAAAATATTTCTAACAGAAAAAGAAAAAAGACAAAAATGTCCATGGGCCAAAGAAATGTGGGGTAAATATGTCACAAATGGCATAGTTTGGAGTTTTTCGCGTCACAAAAAAAAGTTCAGAATAAATTTATCACAAGTGACATAATTTGGGGTTTTCGTGTTACAAAAAAAATTTTAGGATAAATTTGTCACAAATGACATTATTTTGGATTTTTGATGGTATTTTCCCTTTAGATTTTGTAACAAATAGGTGGGCTTTTGGGCCGAAATGAAAGATATCTCAAGTTTCATTTTGGGCCTGAATTTGTTGGCCCGCCATTTTCATGGGCCTTTTGTGTCAGCTTCGAAGTAATCGATGGCTTCGGTCTTCTTGTCTTCCCCTCTTCGCACTTGAGCCGACTCGTCGCCTCTGCTCCTCGCTCTCGCCATCTTCTGCGAACGGTGACCGCCGCCTGAGCCAGCCAGCTGCCGCGCCATCGCCGGAAGGTGAGAACCTCGGTCGTTTCCGCTCCTACTATCTGTCATAGGTTTCGTCGAGGGAACGAGGACGAGACGCGCGGGATCGACTTCAATGGAGGAGGAACGCTTGGATTCTACTGTCAAAAAGGAAAAGAGAAGGAAGAAGAAGAAGGAGATTGAGGCAATGGTGCGCGAAAAGGAATCGGAGGCCGGCGGTGACGAGAGGGAGGAGAGTAGGAGAAGGAGAAGGAAGAAGAAGCTTCTAGAGGAAGCTGCGGAGGACGGTGAACAGCGAGCTATGAGCATCGATAGCGAGATTGACGGTCGTGAGAACGGAGAGGATAGTAATCAGAATGAAGGCGCCGGCCCTGCGAGAGCGAGGGATGTCGACTCCGCGAATGCTCCGGACGAATTGGAGATGGAATCGAATGGCGAGAAGCCGTTGAAGACAATTAGGAAGAAGAAGAAGAAGCAATTGGCGGAAGAGGCTGCTCGAGCCGGGAATCGCGGGGTCTGCTACTTGAGCCGGATTCCTCCTCACATGGATCACGTGAAACTTCGTCAGATTCTTTCTCAGTATGGAGACATACAGAGGATATATCTTGCACCCGAAGGTAAATGCAACGCCCTTCCTAGATGCTTGATTTAGCTTGTGCCCGCTCGAACTTATGGATTGCTGCGTTTTGCTGGAACGAAGTTTCTTTTGGTTGTACTTGTGGTTTACAAGCGGTTCTTGGCGAAATGTAAGGCTTCTCCTTGTTAACGTAATCGACGTGCATGTTGTAACTCGCTATGTATACTTTACATCATAGATCCCGCGGCTCAAGTGAAGCGCAAACGAGCTGGCGGCTTTCGTGGACAAGAATTCTCGGAAGGGTATGATCCACTTGGGACCTGCAAAAGTTTCGTATTTTCTTTTATGCTCTGTATTAGTCTTACCTCAGTCAAAAGCTGACTTCTGGATACCATCGGTATTAGGTTTTTGATCTGTGGACGTATGTTGTTACCTTGATTTAATGTGTTTTTGTCGTGCAGATGGGTTGAATTTGCCAAGAAAAGTGTTGCAAAGAGAGTTGCCGACGTGTTAAATGGTGAACAAATAGGTAACATTTCATTCCTTTTATTGAACAATGGTGGGTGTGCTTTGCCACATGTGAATATTTTGAGTACTTAAACAGAGCACCTTTTGCCCCTAATTCTCGTTAAATGCTCTTTCTTTTGCATTTGATTTGCCTTGTTCGTGAGCTTTGTTGAATATGTTTCTTGGTGTCTACTATTAATTACCTGTATGTTTGATTCTGTTTAGGAGGGAAGAAGAGGTCCTCATTTTATTATGATCTCTGGAATATCAAGTATTTGAGCAAATTCAAGTGGGATGATCTTACTGAAGAAATCAGTATGTAGCACGATGAGATATTTCATGCCATACTCGTTGTCTGCTGGAGCTGATTGTGTTTTGTATCGTGATGTTTGTAATGCAGCTTATAAGAATGCTATTCGGGAGCAAAAGCTGGCTTTAGAACTTTCCGCTGCCAAGAGGGAGCGGGATTTCTATCTTTCTAAGGTCGATAAGTCCCGAGCCTTAAGTTCCATAGAAGAACGGCTCAAGAAGGTAAAGGGTCCTTCTCCGTACTCCTTGTAGATGTTTCATAATAGTACTTGCAAGACCTTAGCAATTTCTAGTTTGGCACTAGTGACTAGTCAGCGACACCAGCCTGAGCAGAGACCTCATCATGACTCTTGAGAATGCATTTTGAAGGTCTAATGGCGGACACTGGTACTGATTCTTGAGAGATGGCTAGAATACGCAAAGCATCTTTTAACATCCTTGAAAAATTGGGAATCTAAAAAACCTGTACTGTTTTCTCGTGTGAATACTTTAATTATCTTCCTAGACTACGGGAAGTACCCTCTAACAACCTTTTGGAGCATCTTTTGTTGTGTAGATGTGTTCATCAGTGTCGTTTGGGCTTGTCATGTGTGAAAGACTTGCTCATATCATCCATAGAGGATGTGGTAGCAGAAATAACTCTTCTTAATCTTGTGCAAGTATGAAATTTGTAACTCTTCCGGAAAGATGTAATTATCTTTTTACCTTTTCAACGATATATGTCATGTCAATCACTTCAGTTATGGTGGTAGCCCTGTGTCATCGTTTTGCTTTACAGAAGCAAGAGTTACAAGAAGGTTCAGCGAAAAGTCCTGAGCAACCGATCAGCCATCCGGTGGTGAAGGTGATTCGCCAGTTCCCACAAAAGCAACCGGTTGCTGAAAATGCAGCCCAAAACAAACCTCGTCTCTCTAAAGATATTCTGGCTGGGGTAAGTTTCCTTTGTCGAGACACTATTAGATATATATCTTTGCACCGTTGTCTGAAGCACGACTTCTTGTCTGCAGGTGTTCGGCGCTTCTTAGTCGCACTGTTCTCAGGTGTCTAATTTGGCCGTAAAAAGCCAGGCCTGATAACAACACATTTTTCTGGCATATGTGCTCAACAGCATATTTTGACTATGTAAAATACTTATATGGGAACATGCCTCAATTTTGTTTGGCTACAATTTTGCTGGTATATCAGTCACTCGGTTCATTCAATTATACGCTAGTAGCGGGTCCCGTCTTTACTGAACTTGTTGGCCTAAAATTC
Organism: Syzygium jambos; assembly: GCA_031216235.1. Classification (NCBI taxonomy): domain Eukaryota; kingdom Viridiplantae; phylum Streptophyta; class Magnoliopsida; order Myrtales; family Myrtaceae; genus Syzygium; species Syzygium jambos. The sequence goes on from CM062228.1 coordinate 20,840,046, forward strand.
CTTTGGCTCCGTATATTTTAAGATCAATTGATTCTGTTGTGTATCTGCCACCTTCATTGATTTGTAATGCCTGAGATGTGGTGGAAGTATAAATAACACAATTCACCTTGTTTTAAACTCTATACGACGGAGGACAGGTCGTACCAAGGTTTTTCTTTTTTTTTTTTGTTGGGAGGAAAATTTTTATTTCACATGAAAGAGAGGTACATGACTTTAAGACAAAAATGCAAATCCCAAAAAGCAAGTAAATTTAAAAAATGAATAAACTTGGTATTGCATGTAGAGGCTTCCTCATTCCACAAGAATGGATCTGTCGTCATATCAAAGCACAATTGGCAACCAATTACTTTATCTCATATTATCATGGGTGATAAGCATGCATCGAAATTTTTCTCTAGATTTCACTCTCCAGTAGATATGGCTATGCCAAAAGACAATGTCCGCTTAGGTTCGGTATCTCTAACACCATTACTGCATAAGAGATAACAACACCAACAGGAAAAAAGAGCATAGAAAACGCCTTGTACATCCCAAATCTATATCTAGATCGAGATAGAAGAGTATTGAAATCTAAACCTAGCTCTAGATCGGGAGAGAAGAGATGCAAAAAGCATCAAAATCTAAATCAAGCTCTAGATCAGGAGAGAAAAGATGTAAAAAAGATACTAAGGTGCTGCATGAAAACCATTCTGGTTCTGTCCAGAACTGGTTTTTTTTTCCCAGAATCAGTTTTGGACCAGAAACCTGTTTGGTAACGCAATTTCATTTTTCTATTTCCGGGACAAGTTTGCTTCCAAAACTGATTCTGAAACCAGAAATGAGAACCAAAAAAAAGTTGGTTTTTCATTTCTGGAACAAAAGTGAGAACCATTTCTGAGGAATTCATTTTCTTTAATACACATATTCATATGGAAGTCACGATCTTTGAGGTGAGAAAAAAAAGCAAAAAATCAAAAATTTCAAAACTTAATAGAATGGTTTAGAATCTGTGGCTACCCACTTTCAGTGAAATTTAAATTTTTTTAGGTACCGAAAAAAATAAAAATAAATAAAAATAAATAAAAAATTTTAAAATTTCACAAAATAGTTTAGAAAACTATGGCCACCCACTTTGAGCAAAATTTAATTTTTTTAGTTGCCAAAAAAATAAAAAAATAATAATAAATTCTAAAATTTAAAAACTTCACAGAATATCTTAGAATACCTGTGGCCACTCAATTTGAGCGAAATTTTATTTTTTTAGGTGCCGAAAAAAATAAAAAAAAGTAAAAAATCAAAAATTTCAAACTTCACAGAATGGCTTAGAATATTTGTGGCCATCCACTTTGAGTGAAATTTAAATTTTTTTAGGTGCCGAAAAAAATAAAAAAATAAAAAATTTTAAAACTTCACAGAATAGCTTAAAATACCTGTGGCCACCCACTTTGAGTGAAATTTAAATTTTTTTATATGCCAAAAAAATAAAAATAAGCAAAAAAGTAAAAATTTCAAAACTTTACAGAATGGCTTAAAATACCTGTGGCCACCCACTTTGAGCGAAATTTTATTTTTTTAGGTGCCGAAAAAAATAAAAAAATAAAAAATTTCAAAACTTCATAAAATGGCTTAGAATACCTGTGGCCATCCCCTTTAAGCGAAATTTAAATTTTTTTATGTTTTGAAAAAAATAAAAAAATAAAAAATAAAAAAACTTCACATAATTGCTTAGAATACCTGTGGCCACCCACTTTGAGTGAAATTTAATTTTTTTTAAGTGTCGAAAAAAATAAAAATAAGCAAAAAAGAAAAATTTTCAAAACTTCACAGAGTGGCTTAGAATACATGCGGCCATCCACTTTGAGTGAAATTTAATTTTCTTTAGGAACCAAAAAAAAAATCAAAAATACCATTTGGGCATCTAAAAAAAATTAAATTTTACTCAAAGTGGGTGGCTAGAGGTATTGTAAGTCATTCTGTGAAGTTTTGAAATTTTTGATTTTTTGATTTTTTTTGGACACTTAAAAAAATTTAAATTTCACTAAAAGTGGGTGGCCACATGTATTCTAAGCAATTCTGTGAAGTTTTGAAATTTTTGATTTCTTGATTTTTTTTGAAAAAATTCAACAAATTTCCTATTTTCCCGAAATCTAATTTTTTTTTATTTTCTCGACATTTTGATGATTTTTTCTGGAATTTTTCAATTTTTTGGGATTTTCTGAATTTTTTTAAATATTTTTATGAATTTTTCGGATTTTTTATTATTTTTATTCCATTTCTAAAAAAATGGATTTTTGTTCCTGGAAATAGAATTTTCTGTTGTTTATCAAACGGGTTTTTATTTCAGGAAATAGAAATTTTATGCTGTTATCAAACGGGTTTCTGTTCTAGAAATAGAAATTTTTTGTCATTATCAAACGGGTTTTTTTTCTCAGAAACTCATCCAGGAACCAGAAATAGAAAAATCTATTTCTGGTTCAGGAACTCATTCCGGAACAGAATGGTTATCATTCGCTACCTAAATTGATCACAAAATCACTTTTAGATAAGCCTCCTGTTGAATGCAGTAGTAGAAGAGCCTCGGAGACTTGCAAAACGCTTGACTATTTGGAGCAAGCACCTGAAACTAAAGCGAATGAGCAGATCCAAAGAGAGCAGAATCTTCCAAGGCGCTTGTGTTTCGATTTTCAGAATCTTCCAAGGCGCTTGTATTTCGATTTTCAGAGCTCATAGGGACAAATTTCCCCACTTTCGTGAAAGATGTCAACCGTGTTGTCCACGAAATCAACGAAGAAGTCTTGAAAATGAAGAGATAGAGAAACCAAAAGGGAAAGGAAGATGGAGAGAGAGAGAGAGAGAGTTCTCTCCTTTGAGGGTGTAGCTTCAAAAAAGAGGGCTGGGCGACGGCTTCAACAGAGAAAAAACCCTAAGGGAGAGGGAACGATCGGAACGTACCGCGTTAAAGAACATGACACTGAGCAATTTTTGCCTCAGCGATGACCCGCATCGTATTCCATGAATATGTGAATGAAAAATCACGAAATTTCTCATTTCTAGTGGGTCAATGACTCCGTGGAATATATAAACTAGTTATGAACAGAGTTCGAGAGTAAAGCTGCTTCCACCTTGTATAGTACAGGGAAAATTGAACGTATAAAAACTAACCTTGCATGCAAAGAGCATGCCGTTTGTTATTAACATTAGTTACCCTCCGTCCCAGTGTCCTACTACAAACTTAAATCTATACGAGTAATCGTGCAAGCATAAAAGGTCATCTCACTTGACTGCGCGAGGTTATGCTGATCTGTAGAATAAGTGAAGACGCGCACGCAAGTAGTGCCATGTTTCTATTGCTATTCACAAGATTCAAGATGATCTCATCTTGATTCACCTTGTTCACCCGCAGATTGAGTGGGCATGCCCAATCGAGAAAACAGTCATTTGAACTTCATACTTTTGAGAAGGTACTCCAACGATATGACCAAATTGGTTAAACATCATGCAAGCTCCTAAAGCACAGAGACGAATCATTCATGACATGGAGCAAGTCAAAGTGATCAAGAGATTTACTGGGCCTACAAATATGATAGCTATCGAGGAACGCCTGTGAGCAGATCTGTACATTTCACTTTATCTAAAGCAGCATCAGAACTTATAGAAAATTTCAGGGCCAAGATCAGAATTGACAGATCGCAGAAGATCACCAACACCAATGCTGCACTGTCCTCAATCAGCTGCAACATCCACCCCGCTGAGTTACAGTTCCACTTGCACCAGCTTGACCTTGAGGGCGTCCATATCCTACCTTGATTCCAGAAGTCTGCAAGTGCAATTTGAAACAACAAAATGTTTTAAGATAATCGCTTTTGACACAATTGCCCACGTTTAAATCTGACATATTGAGCATACATATGGTCCGGTTGTTCAACGAAACCTATAACTCATCCACACAAATGAAATAGCCATCAACGACTCGTGCTAGCATTGAAAATAAAAAATCAGCTAAATCAAAACCTGAACAGTTTGAAGTGTGTATCTTGGCTGATAAACATAAGCTATGTCTGTGTAGTGGGGGAGAGAACGTATACCTCATTGGATACATCAAATACTCCGTCTTGTATATTCTGTAGGATCTGTGATGCAGTCTTTACAAAAGCCTGGAGGATTAAAAAGGTACAAGATCGTAAGGACCAATGTCATGCTGCTGTGGACTCACCCAAGATGGGATGGACAAGAGATGGTAGAGTGAAATCACCTCCTCAACATTTTGTGCTGTTCTTGCAGATGCCTCCAAAAATAGAAGTCCATTTTCCTTTGCAAACTGTTCTCCTTCTTCTTTGCTGACAGCCCTCCGGTGAGATAGATCAGATTTGTTTCCTATAAGCATGATTGTCATGTTAGGATTTGCATGCTGCCGAGCATCCTCCAACCAGCTTGCAAGATGATTAAATGTATCTCTCCTAAAATACAAGAGAATTCTGATCTCAGCAAAAAAAATAAAAAATACAAAATGATCACGATAATAAGACAAACTGTAACACATCTCCCCAGGGAACTCTTCATAACTTTATATTCCTCTAACAAATTTCTAAAGTTCTGACAGTTGTATCTCACGATGGATGATAACATCAGATTCCAATGTAAATATTCTCTAATCATAGGTTCTATATCCTCATAATCTGTTGATCACATTTTCTCCCCTTTTAAGTTTGCAGCATAGCTTTCATTGCCATTTAGCAACATCCATATTATGAAGATACTCAATGTCCAAGGAAGTAGCTAATTTAACCTGGACACGAGATCGTAAGGAGATCATTCTACCCATTCTCTCTCCCTCCCAGAAAAAAGAAACAGACAGACACTAGCATTTCGAATTTTACATACCGGGTGATGTCATAAACTAGAAGTGCTCCAGCTGCTCCTCTATAGTAAGATCTAGTGATGGATCTGAAAGATTCCTGTCCTGCCTGTAATGAAACAAAGATTTCAAATGAGTCATGAGCAATACTTAGTGTAAACATACGGACAATTGTACTGTGCATTATCTCAAATTCAAGCGTTTCTAAATTCTTTGACAAACTGTGGATGTATAAACAAAAAAACAACTAACTGGAAATGCGGAGAAAGAGGTTCCATGTACACTACTCTATACGAGCCAAAATAGCACAGAAGTAGGTATCACTGGCTTCTCTCTGCATCTCTCCGTCTTTGACGTGGTTAATGACACAAGTTATATCAATCAAGTTCAAAGTTTTCTCATTGACCGCGAGGAAAAGGTACATCATGTCCCAAGACTAGGACTGACCTTCACTGCCACAATTCACCACTATGACATCTGTTGTCCTGTGATTAATCTGAACATAGGCCACTAACGATGTGCTCATATTGCTAAAAACAAGCTCAATTTTGCTTGATATTTACTTCAGTCGGCCGAAGGATCCAGGGCATTAAATAACTTCACTAAAATTTTCCAACCTCCAGGCTGAAAACTCACTCCTTCTGTCATCCTTCAGCTTGTAAAGCAAACAGGGACGGGAGGCCGCAGTTCGACTTCCCTATTTCGATTCCTAGTATTTTCCTAGAATTAAAGGACTAATTCAACAAAGCTTCTGAAGTAATGACAAGAAAAGTCCCCACATAGAGCAGAACTTACAAGTTTCACACATCCAATGCTTCTAGATACAATGAAAACACAAAATGCGAAATTCCATCACTGCCAACAAGATACTCTAATGTTACCCATTTTGGGACAAATCAGCATATCACCGAAAGCTCGTCATGCTAATGACAACTGCCTGTGAACCAACTCGATGTCCCATCCGATTAAGTACAAATATAGAAATACAAAACACTGAGATCGAAGATCCGCATGATATCTTACAGCCATCTCCAACTCTTAGAGGAGAGTTCCTCCAAATGGCAAAAGTCATCATCCATCAGGCCCTTCTCAGAATCAGCAACAAATCGCAAGTCTCCCACTAAAGTACTACGGAGTCCCAATTCGAACTACAAATTGCAAGAGCGCACTAGTTTCTTATGCCACGACCCCAAAACACAAACCTTTAGAAACCTCAATCCAAGACCGAACCGAGCGGCACGTGGTTCAGCTCATCGAGCTCATGAAGTCTACGATGTCGAAACAAAGTTGCGAAACATTACATTTGTTTAAGGAAAAGAAAGAAAAGCAGCGCACCGTGTCCCAAATCTGCAGCTTGATCGGTCTACCATCGATGGTGACCATGCGAGCGCCGAACTCGACACCGATGGTGAGATCATGGACGGGCTGGAACCTCTTGTCCGTGAATTGAAGAAGCAGGCACGATTTGCCCACGCCTGCAAGCAAAGCACCCCCAAACAAGAACTTAAAAAAAAAAAAATTAGGGTTTCCGCAGTCGGAGAGCCTTAAAAACCAGGAGCTCCGCGGGTCCGGATTGGGGGGGGGGATCACCCGTGTCGCCGATGATGATGTACTTGAAGAGGTAGTCGTACGACATGACTGGGACGTCGTCGTCGTCGCCGCCGCCGAGCGGGGGTGGCGGAGGGTGGAGGAGGGAGGCGGCGGGGCTGCTGGTACGGCGGAATCGGAGAGGGAGAGGGAGAGAGAGAGAGCGAAGGGGGTGAAACGATGGAATCGGATGTGGGCGAGGGGGATTTGAAAAGAGGAGGAAGATGAGGGAGGAAGTAAACGGAAGCGACGTAGGGGGAGGCACCGGCGCACGCTATGGCATCTTGCTTCCAAGCTTCCACATACGCATCGTATCTTCCCTTGTTTAATCACAAAACATTGTAATTAAATCCCCCCAATCTTAATCGCGGGGCCAATCCGATAGCGACGTTTGATTAAAGGGACAACCGACACGTCACCTGGTATTAGACACTTTCGACATTTAGTTTTGGTCCTATGCTGCCTTTACATTGAGCTTTTTCTTGATATAGCAGCGTGATTTGGGCGCGAAATAGTCCCTGTCGCGACCGAACTCCCGAGCCCTTTTTGGATGACATGCAAAAAGCAGGGGGCTCGCCTGGTACGTCCTAAGTCTATGTTTAGGACTTAACTCGGGCTCTTCCAAGCCCATACCATATCGCGACTTAAGGTTTAAATATTTAACATGCAAATGATTTATATCAAGGAGTCGCCACTAATCGATTTGAGGTGGGTCGATTAGAAACCCAAATAGGGTGATGGGAGAATCACCCTATTCCTACGAACCAGAGATTAACTGAGTTCGGGGACTTGGTTACACTAGCTGGATAACTAATGCCCTTTCGGTACCTTTCTACCCTGTTTATTTTTTTGAAAACATTTGTCAAGCAGTTTGGATTGATTTTAGGACCTTTCTCCTAACATGTGAGGTGATCAAGCGAGTACATAATTAGAAATGATTAGCAGTCATGCAACCTATGGTTCTAGCCCTAACTAAGCCAGATGACATTCAAAACACGGCAGTTCATGCAATTGTATTAAAAAACACGCATAATAACAACGCAACGGTAATAATAAAACATGCAACATACTACCACGCGATTTCAGACTTGTTGAATTTAAATAAAACAACACATGCATAATTATAAAGGATTAAAACACTTAGATTAAAAAAGAGAGAAAAAAAATTTATTTTTTTTTCGGATTTTTTTTTTTTTGGAAAAAAAATAAAAAAAAAGAAAAAAAAATTTCAAAAAAAATTTTTTTTTTTGAATTTTTTTTATTATTTTAAAAAAATAAAATAAAATAAAACCGGTCGGGTCGGGTCCGACCCGGGTCAACGGATCCGACCCGGGGTTGACCCGGGTCGGATCGGTCAATCCGGATCGGACCGGAACCGACCCGGGTCAACGGATCCGACCCGGGAGTTGACCGGGTCGGATCTATCAATCCGGGTCGGTCGGAGCCGACCCGAGTCAACGGATCCGGCCCGGGCGTTGACCCAGGTCGGATCTGTCGATTCGGGTCGAATCCGACCCGAACGCTCAGACCGCGGGGGAAAAACGCCGGCGAGGCCAAATTTGGCCATCCGCCGGCCGACCCAGACCAACGCCAGCCCCAAATCCTTCCCCTGGACCTCCACTGAGCTGCCTCCGCCGCCTGGGCTGCCGTCCGACCGCCTGTTCGCCGGCCGGCGACCAAAATAAAATCGGCCTCACTGAGGCCTTTCGTCGAACAGTGGGCATGCGCAACCAAAACAAGTGGTTTTCGACCTACCTCGGGGATCCGGCGCACTCCGGGGACCTGAATCACCTTCAAAAACGGCCTACGGACGGTGGGGGGCGACGGTATGGGCCGGGATTCGCGCGACACGGCCGGCGAGAGTCCCGGCCAAACCGGACACCAAAACAGAGCAAAACAGGGGCGGTCGGGGACCGGGAGAGAGCTCACCGTCGACGGCGCGTCTGGGGGTCTCCGGTTGATCGTGAGGCGACGGCGACGCGACTGGGAACCTGCAAGAGCCAACTCTCCTCCCTTTCTCTCTCTATTTTCTCTCTTTCTCTCTCTGCTCTTTTCTCTCAAAAAAAATGCCGACCCGGGGGCCTCTCTCTCTCTTCCGGTTTATAGATGGCGACGACGACGACGATGCTGCTCTCCCCGTTGCGTATGCGGTGACGACGGCCTGCACCGGCCTACTCTGGCCGCGACTCGCAGCCATTAGGCCGGTGCAGGGGGTAGGCGCAGACGGAGCAGAGCAGAGGAAGGAGAGAGGGGGGGAGGTCCGGGAATCCCGGGGAGGACGGGACTGGCAATTAATGCCAGTCCCGTCGGCGTGCTTGTTCGGCCCTCCTCTGGCCTGCTGACGACGATGACGAAGGGTGGCGCCGCCGTGCGTCGGCGTGACGACGCGCACAGGGGCGAACAAGGCAAGACAGCGACGGTCGCGGGGGGGAAAGAGGAAGCCGGGCCGAGGCTGGGCCGGGCCCAGTCGCGCGCGGGAGGAAAGAAAGGGGGAGCTGGGCCTGGGCCCGCGTGGGAGGAAAGAACAAAAGAAAAGAACAGGGCCGAGGCCCGCGCGGGGGGGGGAAAGGAAAAAGAAAATGGGCCGGGTCGGCCCGGACCCGACTCGGCCCAGCGCGATTTTTTTTTTTTTTTAAATTTAAATTTTAATTAGACATTCTAATATACCCTACTAAATACAAACATGCCTAATTTCTATATGCAATGCATTTAAATAGAAATATTTTTGTTTTAGGAACTAAGAAATTAATTCCTAAATTTTGTGCACTTAATTTTGGGCAAATTAAAAATAGGTGTCAACAGCTGCTCCTCTTTGAAGGTGAGCTCGCAGAGATTGAGCTCGCAGAGGTTACGTTCAAAGACAAAATGACACCTAAATTTGGCCCATGCATGTTTAATGAATGCTATTTTTGGCGAGACTGGAGTCCCATTTTTATGATGCGATATAGGATGATGCATGCTAAAGCAAATAAAAGCTTACCTGGGGCTACTTACCTTGCCGAAGGGTAGAGTAATTCCAGATAGTTGATATTGTGTGTCGAGGACCCGAACCTTTCTTCGGTCGCCTTGACGAGAAAAATGGTTTGTCTAGGACTCGAACCTTTCTTCGGTCGCCTTGACGGAGGATTTTGTTTGTCTAGGACCCGAACCTTTCTTCGGTCGCCTTGACTGGGGATTGTTTGTCTAGGACCCGAACCTTTCTTCGGTCGCCTTGACTGATTGGATTTTGTTTGTCAAAGTACCTGGGTGTTTTCGCCCAAGGGTTTGACGGTCTGCCTGCTGGGCTTCTGGCAGCAGGTCTTGGAAACTCAAACGATGAGCACCTCATCGATGAGCACCTCAGGGTCCTCGCCCAAGGATTTGATTGCCTGCTAGGTTTCTGGCAGCAGGTCTTGGAAACTCAAACGATGAGCACCTCATCGATGAGCACCTCAGGGTCCTCCCCCAAGGATTTGATTGCCTGCTAGGTTTCTGGCAACAGGTCTTGGAAACTCAAACGATGAGCACCTCATCGATGAGCACCTCAGGGTCCTCGCCCAAGGATTTGATTGCCTGCTAGGTTTCTGGTAGCAGGTCTTGGAAACTCAAACGATGAGCACCTCAGGGTCCTCCCCCAAGGATTTGATTGCCTGCTAGGTTTCTGGCAACAGGTCTTGAAAACTCAAACGATGAGCACCTCAGGGTCCTCGCCCGAGGATTTGATTGCCTGCTAGGTTTCTGGCAGCAGGTCTTGGAAACTCAAACGATGAGCACCTCAGGGTCCTCGCCCGAGGATTTGATTGCCTGCTAGGTTTCTGGCAGCAGGTCTTGGAAACTCAAACGATAAGCACCTCATCGATGAGCACCTCAGGGTCCTCGCCCGAGGATTTGATTGCCTGCTAGGTTTCTGGCAGCAGGTCTTGGAAACTCAAACGATGAGCACCTCATCGATGAGCACCTCAGGGTCCTCGCCCGAGGATTTGATGTGAACAGAGGGAGTCAGTTCCGTGCTGAAAAGGGTGAATAGAGGGGTCAATCCAATATCCAAAGGGTACCATAACAATTATAGGTACATGGATTTTTGGAACCAGGCATGGGTAGAACATACTTACCTGGACATGTTCCTGCCTCTTAAGGGCATGTCTCCTGTCAGACAAGTTTTTCTTTGTACAAACACATTCATTGGAGAAATAAACAACTGAGGTTATTCTCGAGTGTTGTACGAAATATCTTGACCAGCTAGTCAAGATGCATTTCATTTTCAAAGGAATACCCGGTTTACTTTCTGGGTAGTTTGAAACGAAATCTGATGATTTTGGGACTCGGTAAGGGTAGACTGTACTTACCTGGGCACATTCCCGAAGGTTTGATGTATCATCTGCTGAATAACCGACCTTTTTCGGGGCATCTCCCTTGGGATAATGATGAGGGCTTCTCCAACGCCCGAATTTTGTATTTCATCAATGTGGATTAAAACTCTGAGCTGTCAAAGATGATTAGCACATACATGCATGCATTCATCAAAGATAGACAAGTTGGGCTATTCCAAAGTGTGCATTTGCAAGTTCATGCATGATGATTTTGCCATGTTTGCATCACCAAAAGTCCACCGTGGGTCAATCAAGACAATTTTTTTCACAAGGTGGAATTTCTCGAGATGATGAACGAGGGACTTTCAGTCAGAAAGGACTTTCCACTCACTCTCATTGAAAAGGGTTGTTTGTCCCGTCCATTAATGCGGGAACATCGAAAACACTCAATCTGACCGCTATCATATCAACAAGGGTCTGAGTTTTCTCGCAAGCGATACGACGCTGCCAATCTGAGAGGTCTTCTTCAGGGTCGTAATGTGGGCTTGGTCAATGGCTTAACAAAGGAGACTGTCTGAGTCAAGGCCATGAAAGAAAATATTCTGCAATTATCTCCGGGTTTACAAGTCAAGAACCCTGCAAAAGAGATAGAAAATAGTCTTGCTCGCACTTCCTCGAGCGTTGTTTATAAACATTTGAAATCCCGTGTTAATTCAAATGCCCCAATCAGAAGAGACTTCATGAGGGATGTAACATGGGCTTGGTTTACGGGTTGAGGAACGAAATGATCGTTAGGCTCAAAAATGTGTGTGAGGGTAAGAATTGGTGATCATCTAGCATTGTCACCAGTCTTCTTATCCGCCGTCAGGATCCTTCTGGAAGACTTCTTGGGTAATCCTGTGTTTTAGCATCTTTGACAACTTTTTCTTGAGGAGCTTTTGCGTCAAGCATTTTCCTGGATACCATTCTATCTCTGTCCTAAATGCTTTCTCAAGAATAGGTTCGTCTTCCTTTATCATGTGGCAGATCTTTGCCAAGACAGAGTTCTTAAGCATGAATTTATATCAAGGAAGAACTCAAGTTTGAAACTTTTGGGGTTGTCTATTCTTCACCACTTAATGTCTTTGAGATATTTGAGAGCGCTTTCATCACGCCCATAGATCTCCATTCATGGGCATTGGCCTTGCTTTTACCAGGCACACTGCTTTTTCATGCCCCTATTTTTCAGCATTTTTTTTGCTGTTCTCTTGGTGTTGTCAGGACTAGCCTAAACAAAGTTGAACAGAATAATGTTTTTAGGCTCTTGGAGTCTTCATCTTCATTCGGTACTTGAGACCGTGATGCTCAAACTGTGGTGACTTTTGCCTTGCCCCAGTGTGGGGGATGATCACCAATTGGGTTCGTACGAAATGAAATTAGCGGCTCAATTGGGCTAGCAAGGGATATAAGTGTATGGGATAGAAGAAGAACTGCTCTTCGTCATCCTAGGGCACTTAAATTATCATGAGAGTTCATCTGCAATAAAAACACTCAAAGATTAATGCAAGTGAGAGCAAGAAAATTTCTATTCATCTTTTTCACCTTGTGTGAGCTGTTGCAGCTGATGATCATAGAAAATTTTAGATATTACAAACTCCTCATCCATCTTGTCTTGCATCACTGTTATCAATAAGATATTGGCATTTTGGACAAGCATTAGTTTGCTGCTTCTCTCTTGACAAAGCTCTCTTAGCCTCGACTGTCCGGTTGTCGATGGTGTGCTGATCTTGGAGGACTCTATTGAGGACCGCGGGTTCCGTGAAAACAACGAGGTCGAAGCCAGGGGGCGATGATCGGAAGGAAAGGATGTTTTTCTTGTTTCCTCTGAGTTTGAATCCATCCTATGAGGCTGGTTTACCTCAAGCTGCCCCAATGTGGGGTGGTTCTTGACAGGGGTAATTTGAAAGGAACCTCCGAGTGTGTGAGCTCAAAAATGGTTAAGCAAAGGATTAATGGTAGTGTATGGGGCAGAGAAATGAACTGCCTCTCATCATTTTGGCTACCGTACCTTATGCGAGAAATCCCTTTACCTCGTAGAAATGAAACTCTTTCACTCATCTTGCAAGAGTTTGGTACTTGAGAATGTGTATAGATTAAGGATTGCCTCTCGTCATCCTGACACACCTCGTTCAATACATTGGAGCAGTTCAACACCTTTTGTCGAATTGTCACAATTTTCACGGGGGGATTGGTGAATTAAACAGGAAAAATTACCATGTAAGATTCTTTCCAAAAGACATGCAATGCACTTGAGAAAGGTTAAGCATTCATTTGCTTTAACATGTTTCCTCTTTCTTTGCTTCTTTGTACTTTTATGAGAAAAGTTTTTAGAGATAGAAATACTTACCTATACTGCAATGGTGAAGTAAATCTGCAAGGCAATGGGAAAGACCGTGTTAATGAACGGTTCTTTAGAAAACAGGAATTGGGAACGATACAACGTTACCCTTCGTGATTCCATTCATCGGAGATTCAACTGACAAATCCTTGAATTTTCTCGGATGTTGATAATTCCCTTCTGACAAAAACATGGACTTATGTTAGAAGTGAGATGATTGAGGGTAAATTGAGAACGATACAGGTTACCCTTCTTCCATTTTGCTTTCAAATCTAGCAGAGTCTTTTCTCCTCTTTACTTTGTTCAGCCTTCTCTGTCTCAGTCTGCTTCTCCATGTTCTTGGTCTCGAAGCTCGAATGAGATCCTCTATGATTAGGGGTGCCTCCAATTGTAAAGTCCTATCGTCGGCGCATGCTGTGCCAATACGGTTCTGGCATGCTGAGGCATTTCTCGAAAATCCTCTAATTCCTGACATGCACAGGGCATGTGCAATTGCTTGCATGAGGATCTTCGCAGCAAAGCTAATCTCTACTTTAAAGGTCTTCGATGGATGCGGGCGTGACTGACGTCAAGACCTCCATGATTGGTGGGACTAGGATTGACTTTATCTTGTCATATGCAAAGTCCTTTCCAGCTGTTTGCACAGAATCTTTGCTCAAATTTGTCCTAAATAAAAGGAAAGAATGTATCATTTCTATTCTAAAGTGGATGAACTTTAGAAACGAAATACACCCTTTTTGATGGACTGGGGGATTGCATGCCCCATAGTCTACTCTTCTAATTGAGCACTTCTTCGTCATGCTTCATTTGAGAAGTCCCAGCATTGGTGCTCCATCCAGCTTGCTAGCTCGTCAGGGTCTAGCATGTTCCCCATTTCATTATCTGCAAAAGAAAAGGGATGGAATGTCATTTTCAAAATTTGTTTAGGAATAAGACGTACCTTTTTCTTTCCAAAAGGGGTAATCTTTTCTTGATCTGTCCCCGACTTTTGTATGAAATGATGTTTCGCTCATCATGGTGTCAAGGAATGCTCAGCACTCCCTCTGACTTTCTGGAATTGATATCTCACACTAGAAGTGATGAGATTTGCCCCACATTTTATTTTGAAGGTTGGCTGATCTTTGCTCGGACTGTCCCTATCAGATGATTGGTCCGCTAGCATCATCAGGGTCTGATGTACTCTTCAGTTTGTGTCATTTCTAAATGTCTCCTTTGTAAAAACAAATTAAGAAGGAGTATGCTCTGAAACATGAAGTGAGCGAGTTAGAAAAACAAACAGGGCTATGAGCATGCATGTTTTTCTATCACTGTTCTTTTTGTTCTTTTGAAAAATGATAAAATGTTTGTTTTATTTTCAAAAGCTTAAAAACAAGAAAGCATGAGGAAGCCCGGGCCTCAGAACACTTTCCTTTACATGGCTGGATATCATCAACGGGCCGGTTTGGGATACTTCCTCAGGCCCTCAAAACAAAACATTTGTAATTCTTTTGAATAAATCAAGCGAATTACATTTGTTGGAATGGAAATTGCAGTACTGAAATTCTAAGCATAATTAAAAATTCAGAAAGCTGAGAATCTTAGAAAACAGCTGAGACTTTAGAAAGCAAGAAAAGCTCCCACGTAGGAGTATTCAAACTATTAAACATGCCTCTATTCTAAGGAAGGAAAATTGAGTCTTCAGTTTACTTAATGACGACATCTGCGCCTCCTGCTTGCTTGGATGGCGCGTTGCGGAATGAAAACATCTTTGCATCCAACAACTTCTGGACCTTATTTCTCAGGACCACACAGTCATCGACGGAATGTCCTGTTTCACCCAAATGATAATCACACACCTTGGAGGGGTCGTAGTTGGGGAAATGCTCAGGATTTTCACGCTTTGGCTCTTTAGCAAGCAACCTCTTTTCTAGGAGAATAGGTAGGATCTGAGACATAGGCAAAGGAAGTGGCGTGAACTGCTTTTTGTTATTTCGCCTTTGGGGCGGCTTACGGCCCGAGGCCGGTTGTTGTCCACTGCTCATCTGAACCATTGGGGAAGGACGAACAGTTTGGGTGTATGCAACATCCGCATCTGTCAGCGGTTCTTTCTCCTTCTTCAGGCCGAGTTTCTTGCTTGTGGAAGTGGGGTTTGTGAACCACCCCTCACGTAATCCCATTTCAATTCGTTCGCCCACAGGAACAAGATGATTAAGGGATTCAGCAGTGGCACCGACCAGTCGGTGTCTGTATTCGTATGGAAGCGACTTTATGAACAACTTCACTTGTTCATGATCAGTGAGTTGTGGGGTAACCTGGGCAGCCAAGTTTCTCCATCTGGTGGCGTATTCCTTGAAGGACTCACTTTTCTTCTTCTCAGCGCGTTCCAGATCATCACGAGTAAAGGTGACGTCGAGGTTGAATTGATATTGCTTGAGGAATGCATCAGCGGCATCGTCCCAGGACTTAAAAGCGTCCACATCTTTCGACATATACCATGTCAGGGCTGGTCCTGTCAAACTTGCTTGAAACGTCTGAATCATGAGGGGTTCATTATCAACGTATTGGGTCATCCGCACATGATACATGTGCAGATGATGCCTGGGGCATGAGGTACCATCATACTTCTCGAATTCCGGCATCTTGAATTTCTCTGGTACTTTGACCCGTTTATATATAGACAGGTCAAGTGGGACAGCATTTTGCGGACCCTGGAGCTGTTTCAACATCTCTTCGACTTTTGCAAGGCGTTTGTCATGCTCTGTCATTGGTGCAACTTCAGGTTCAGGCTCCCTGACAGCAAGGGGAAGAGGATCGTCTTCTAGCGGAGGCATTTTAACGTCGCTGGCGGAGGCTTTGGCTTTTTCAGTGGACGGTGGTGATAACACCACCTCAACTGCTGCAGGCGTGGGCGCGAGCTTGCTCTGAATGGATTCCACTTGTTTTGTGAGATTTTGGATTGCATTGAGGACCAGCTTCATTTCGTCCTCCATGGTATTAAGACGGACGTTTTCTTCGGCCATTTTTAACTACATGGTGAAAACGTTGAAATGAATGAGTATAATGCCTAATAAAGAATCATTTTATGATCTAGGCATAATATTATTACATATTTTCTTTATTTGCGAAGAAAAAATAAGCAAAAAGGGTTTTTATTAATATCAACATTACAAGCGGCGTCCCCGGGGTTCGAACCCCGGTCGCCTCGGACCGTTACGCCTCATCCCCGGATACCACTGGGCCATAGGCCGCGGTGGTGTCACAAAGGGGCAGGAAAATTTATTTAAAGCTTAAAAATCGGCCCGAGTTATATTAACATTAGTATAACCTGAAAACACATTTAAGGAAGAAAACCAAAACCCCTAAACATAAATACTAGGGAAATATACAAAAATGGGCTTTTAACAAAAAGAGCGCATTTCCCGGATGCTTATTTTATAAACGATGGGGAAAACTACAGTCTTCTTGGAGCTGTTTATTTTCACGGACAAGCTCCGCAATAAGCGTATCCCTCGTCTCGTCGGTCCCACCGTGCCAGAAATTTTCTTAGGAGCGGGGACAAATTGGGCATCAGTTTTTCCCATCGTGTATAGAATGCAATCAACGGGTGGCCTATTAATAACAAATCAATTGAATTAGTAGGCTGCATAATAAAAATGAAAAAGGATAGAATATATACCTTTTCTTGAGCCATGGCAATCACAACGACATGCACATGAGGAGTGAGGCTTGATTTCTATCTAGACTGGCTCAGCAAAGTGAAATTAAAAGGGTGCCTGACCGTCGCAGTCTCGCGTTGGTGTCAAGTCCTTTTAACCTCGGCCAAATCGAAAGGAACATCTTATAGTCACGCGAATAGCGGCTAAAGATATTTCTTTACGATTTTTTTAGAAATAAATTTCGGGGAAAAGAAAGGCAACCTCTACATCGCGGGCTCGCGTTCGAGGTCGTATCCTTCTTAACACCATCCTAAAATGTCCCATTGCGGCCCAGGTCCGGCAGCGTGGTTTGTGTGTGCAACAGTGTAGTGCTAAATCATCAAAGCATGCACAACAATTTATAAACAATGAATTCGGACCTGCAAGAACAAATAACACCTTACTGTCAGGCTTATACCTGGAATCCTTGCTGCCAACAGAAATTATTTTGAACAGGGCAAAAATTTTGGCTTAAGTCCACTTTAGAATAATGCAGTCCCCAGCGGAGTCGCCAGTCTGTCGCGACCGAACTCCCGAGCCCTTTTTGGATGACATGCAAAAAGCAGGGGGGCTCGCCTGGTACGTCCTAAGTCTATGTTTAAGACTTAACTCGGGCTCTCCCAAGCCCATACCATATCGCGACTTAAGGTTTAAATATTTAACATGCAAATGATTTATATCAAGGAGTCGCCACTAATCGATTTGAGGTGGGTCGATTAGAAACCCAAATAGGGTGATGGGAGAATCACCCTATTCCTACGAACCAGAGATTAACTGAGTTCGGGGACTTGGTTACACTAGCTGGATAACTAATGCCCTTTCGGTACCTTTCTACCCTGTTTATTTTTTTGAAAACATTTGTCAAGCAGTTTGGATTGATTTTAGGACCTTTCTCCTAACATGTGAGGTGATCAAGCGAGTGCATAATCAGAAATGATTAGCAGTCATGCAACCTATGGTTCTAGCCCTAACTAAGCCAGATGACATTCAAAACACGGCAGTTCATGCAATTGTATTAAAAAACACGCATAATAACAACGCAACGGTAATAATAAAACATGCAACATACTACCACGCGATTTCAGACTTGTTGAATTTAAATAAAACAACACATGCATAATTATAAAGGATTAAAACACTTAGATTAAAAAAGAGAGAAAAAAAAATTTATTTTTTTTTCGGATTTTTTTTTCGGAAAAAAAAATAAAAAAAAGAAAAAAAAATTAAAAAAAATTTTTTTTTTTTGAATTTTTTTTTTATTATTTTAAAAAATAAAATAAAATAAAACCGGTCGGGTCGGGTCCGACCCGGGTCAACGGATCCGACCCGGGGTTGACCCGGGTCGGATCGGTCAATCCGGATCGGACCGGAACCGACCCGGGTCAACGGATCCGACCCGGGAGTTGACCGGGTCGGATCTATCAATCCGGGTCGGTCGGAGCCGACCCGAGTCAACGGATCCGGCCCGGGCGTTGACCCAGGTCGGATCTGTCGATTCGGGTCGAATCCGACCCGAACGCTCAGACCGCGGGGGAAAAACGCCGGCGAGGCCAAATTTGGCCATCCGCCGGCCGACCCAGACCAACGCCAGCCCCAAATCCTTCCCCTGGACCTCCACTGAGCTGCCTCCGCCGCCTGGGCTGCCGTCCGACCGCCTGTTCGCCGGCCGGCGACCAAAATAAAATCGGCCTCACTGAGGCCTTTCGTCGAACAGTGGGCATGCGCAACCAAAACAAGTGGTTTTCGACCTACCTCGGGGATCCGGCGCACTCCGGGGACCTGAATCACCTTCAAAAACGGCCTACGGACGGTGGGGGGCGACGGTATGGGCCGGGATTCGCGCGACACGGCCGGCGCGAGTCCCGGCCAAACCGGACACCAAAACAGAGCAAAACAGGGGCGGTCGGGGACCGGGAGAGAGCTCACCGTCGACGGCGCGTCTGGGGGTCTCCGGTTGATCGTGAGGCGACGGCGACGCGACTGGGAACCTGCAAGAGCCAACTCTCCTCCCTTTCTCTCTCTATTTTCTCTCTTTCTCTCTCTGCTCTTTTCTCTAAAAAAAAATGCCGACCCGGGGGCCTCTCTCTCTCTTCCGGTTTATAGATGGCGACGACGACGACGATGCTGCTCTCCCCGTTGCGTATGCGGTGACGACGGCCTGCACCGGCCTACTCTGGCCGCGACTCGCAGCCATTAGGCCGGTGCAGGGGGTAGGCGCAGACGGAGCAGAGCAGAGGAAGGAGAGAGGGGGGGAGGTCCGGGAATCCCGGGGAGGACGGGACTGGCAATTAATGCCAGTCCCGTCGACGTGCTTGTTCGGCCCTCCTCTGGCCTGCTGACGACGATGACGAAGGGCGGCGCCGCCGTGCGTCGGCGTGACGACGCGCACAGGGGCGAACAGGGCAAGACAGCGACGGTCGCGGGGGGGAAGAGGAAGCCGGGCCGAGGCTGGGCCGGGCCCAGTCGCGCGCGGGAGGAAAGAAAGGGGGAGCTGGGCCTGGGCCCGCGTGGGAGGAAAGAACAAAAGAAAAGAACAGGGCCGAGGCCCGCGCGGGGGGGGGGGAAAGGAAAAAGAAAATGGGCCGGGTCGGCCCGGACCCGACTCGGCCCAGCACGATTTTTTTTTTTTTAAATTTAAATTTTAATTAGACATTCTAATATACCCTACTAAATACAAACATGCCTAATTTCTATATGCAATGCATTTAAATAGAAATATTTTTGTTTTAGGAACTAAGAAATTAATTCCTAAATTTTGTGCACTTAATTTTGGGCAAATTAAAAATAGGTGTCAACAGTCCCTAAATGCTCGCGTGATAATGAGCGAACATAAAAATGTGCACGCAAGCTTAATTAGTCTAATCCGTTCTAATGTCCAAATCAGCATTCCGGGTCAAAGGTGACAGATTGAAGGTGGGCCTTTAGATTGTTTTTAAGTTTTAACCGGAGCGATCTTTGAATTCTGAATTAGAGCAAATGGACTACTTGGCGTTACGTTATCCGTCACTAGTGAGTAATATCATCAAAGAAAATTATATTTCGAGGCTCGGACCAAACCGGTTTCAATCCAACAGGTCGATCCGACATAGTTAATCGATTTAGACCGGTCAGATGTTGTCCCAGAATGAATTGGCACGGTCCATTTAATTCCTTACCATATATGCTTTGCGTAACCATGAGATCAAGGCCCTGAGATTCGTCGGCCAAAAGCGCACAATATGCTGCCAAAGAACTGCCAATCTGCTTCCTAACTCATGCGAGGTCCAACGGTCCTTACTGACATATCAAAAAAATTTCACATGACGGACGGACACCTGAGGAAAGTTCAATGAAATCCATTAAACAGCAAGCGCTTTCGAGCAAGGCTCAACTTGAGATGTCACTAAGGTGGAGCTACACAAAACATAAGTGCGCAAAGGATGAACGAGCAAATCAGTCGCTCTAGCTTTTGAATTGAAGGCTAGCAGCTACTCGAATTTATATGCGCCCGTCTCGCGCCCGTTCATGAAGCATCGGAGCTTGCAATAGAGCCAATGAAAAGCTCAACCCTCTCCAACCGCTAGTGATGATTACTCTTCCATCGCATCTCCTCCTTCAATGATTTCCACTTTCTCCTTCAATGGCGTGATTTTGGTCAGCAGAACTTCTGCAAGCACAGAAGGCACAAACATATAAAGTCCGAACAACCATACTGAATGGCAGTCATGTCACTTAACAGGAGAGAATTGAAATCGTGACTCAGAGCACGGGAACCTGAAATTTTGGCTTTAAATAGATCATGAGAGCAAGACAAATGATATGCTGTATTTACTGTGCTTAAAGTCACGTGGTTGCTGAACTCTGAGAAGCCCAAAAATCTGTATGGTGTCTAAATGCATTTCTCAACTGTCAGACACAGAAATGTGGCCAAGGAAAAAAAACTGCCAGACAAGAAAACTACCCTAATGCTGCGGAGATCCCCAAAACAAGTAAAACCAAGCTACTTCAGCAATATCGTATATCTACTACATATAACTCAAGCTAGAACAAATTGTAACGACAAATCATGAAGAGACAACAAAGAGCTCAGCGTAAAGGGTATTGACCAGTCTTCTTAGGAAAAGTGTACTCCCTCTTGAGTGCGTAAACATCAGAATTCGGCAAAACGTGGTTTCTGAGGTATTCCTTGTGACCCTGTGAACAAAATTGGAGAAACTGGACATCAACACAAGTCTCATAATAGATCTCTAATAAAACAAGTTTCTTTGCTTTTTGTACTTTTGGGTACAGGAAGAATTGCAATTGGTGAGTGACCACAGACCTTCGTTATTACACAAATATCAACATTGCTTCCACTTCCCAGGTCATTAAATATACCAGCACATATCGCCTTGGAAACAAGATTAATTCCTTCATCTTTCTGTAGGAAAATGAATATGAATGCTCCATCAATATCCTCAGTTTTCTTCCAAAGAGACAAACTACGAGCTAATCCTTCCCTTTTTCCCTTTCAAAGACATATATATAACTAGACGCAGTACAAGATATGCTAAACACAACTGTAATTGATTGAATCAGCCAGAATTACAGTTAGGTTGGACAAAAGAAGGCTTGGCAAAATTAGCAACCATCCCTAATATAACAAAAAGACTTACAGTTAAGCCTTCCCTATAGTTTGATTCAAATACAGACATTGCAGCCAGAGAACCAGATCCCATCGTAGCAAATGGCAACGTGTCAGTTGATCCATGGGGATATATCTGCAGAAGAAGACATTACATCCAAATTTGCAAGAAGTTAAGCTTATCAAGCCAAAAGAGGCATCACCAGCAGTCCTTTATCTCAAACGCACCGTATGCAGATGAGGTCCTGTGATATCAACACCACCGAGTACCAAAGCAGCTTGGACATGACCTTGGTAGCTGCGTAGGACATATAGAACCAGAATAAGAAGAGAGAATTTCAGATCTGTTCACCACCACTAAATCAGAAAAAAAGAGAAGCAATACCTGAAAAGATGTCGCTTAAGGAGGGTCAAAGCTGTCACAACCCTAGATTCTCGGTTCGTATGGTAGCGATGTAGCTGTAACTGTGAGCTTACCATGTCTGAGGGATGGAAGGACAGCATATAAGAAATAAACGTGCAAGCTTCACCAAAACAATAGTGAGAAATCACAGGTTTGACACTTTTTTTGGTTAGGACAGACTGACACCGAAAATATCAGATAACTCCAAGCTAATGTTAGAGATAAGTGTAAAGTGGAAAATCGAACCTGTCACAGCCTCTGTATCGGCAGCAGTCCCAGCGCCACAGCAATATATGTTTGGTGCCATGTAGTGGATTTTCTCGCAATTCTTATCACAAACTATGGGCCCTTCGGTAGCTCTGGTATCTGCTCCAAGAATAACTCCATCCTACAGAAAGAAGATTTCAAGAAGACAGAGAAATGCAAATGAGCATATTTAACTATTATCGAAAGTGATAAACCCACATCAAACATATAACCATTCATGGTCCAATACTGCTATGGCCAATACACTGTACTCTAATATGCTCTTATTTCACCCTCTAGTATTCTTGCAAAATATAATGACATCAACTCAGGATTGAAATAATGCTAATCTTTTAAGGGCGAAAAAGGGGATTGAGGTGTTTGTCTTTTGGAGGGGGGGGGGGGTTATAACCAAAGAAAAAAAAGCCATTCGATGTCTAAGACAGCCCTACCACTCCCATGAATTGACTAAGGATCGTAAGCACCAATAAGGCACAGAAAGAAAGCATCAAAATTCTTTTGTTTCTTAGAATAGGTCAGGTATCACTCTAACCAGTACTTTCTCATTGGAAACTAAAAAGCAAATACTCAACAGTAGGATTCATCAACAACCTCTCAGCCGAGTGAATCCAAACAAACACTAAGTAATTAAAGTTTTATATAGAATAGACATAAGGATAAAAGTTTAAAGTGCAGTAGTGCCCATCATAATCAGTATGAATGAAACCAGCCAAGCTATGATAATTTCAAAGGTTCTCAGAAAGGCTGCAGAAATTTATTCATATAAATAAGGTTAGCCTATCCAGAGACACAAGATTCCACAGGGTGTTTACCCAAGAACTGACATCACTTCTAATATTTCACTGGTCCAAGTTCACTGGTTTTTGGCCTTGGAATCACAAACACAAAGCAAATCGAAGGAGACTTGACTATCAAGGTGATATTTGGCTCGCTCATCTGAAAAACATAGTTGAACTTTGCAAATTCCCTTAATTACCACTTTAATTAGTGGTAGCTAGAAAATAATAGCTCACTGCGCTAATAAACAAATCTAATGTAAAGCAATACCTGAAAAATTATTCCAACAATGGTTGTTCCTGTTTTCCGATATGACGGAGCCCTAGCACCCTTCTTTGATAGCATATCATTTCTTCTGCACAGATCGAAACTAAATCCACCTTTTGGAGGGAGATCTATTGTTGCTTTAGACATTTTGGATTTAAGTAGACCTACAAAGAGACAGCCAAGAAATGTTAGGTCCACCCACAGAAATCACTTAACCAATGAGAGAAACATAGTTAAAAGAGGGTAAAACAAGCCATCTCCAAGTTCCCACAAAATTCATCTCGATATAGTCCAATGTACAACATGGTAGTCCAAAAATACAACTCGTAACTGCTCTAACGAGAGACATGCATGATCTAGTAAAGACCCCACGACGAGAAACCTGTTTCAGAAGCAACCAACCCCGGAGGGCGATAACAAGGGCAGAATTCAGCTGACTATAGATAATTAGATCTTCAAGAGGTGTAATATGCCACCACCGATGCCGCCACCAGCAACAAAAGCTGCCTTCCTCAGAACCTGGTCCAAGCCAAACAGATTCTCACGGCACCGTTACTGTCACCCCCACAAACATTCTTCCACCTCGTAGCAAATGATCATACAGACGCTAACAACAAGGTAGCTACCGGAAACACGAAGCTCGATTGATCGAGCTACTTAATTGAGCAAGTTACCTATCTCACTATCCTCCTCCCTCCAGCCTCACGTCAAAGGGAAGCAACAAATATGCCTAATCTCGCCATGCGACTTCTGACCGCAACCTCACAGGAACGATTCAGGGACAACGACAGAATCTAACGAAAGAAGAACAAAAGCCAAAGGCTCCTACGAGTCGACGACAGAAACAACTGAGGTGCGGTCGAAGCTAACAAAGCAGCGAAGAGAAACCTGCGCACGAAGCGGACACCAAAGGATCGATCCACTGACAATGCAGAGACGACAGGCAAGAGAGAGAAAGTGACCCTGCTCGTTCGTTTTGCTTCAGGCTTTGCCTCTTCTCGTTAGTTTTTTTCTCTCCGTCGCTCTCGCTGGCTTCCTCGTCAAGAAAGAAAAAAAAAAGATGGCAGAGGACTCTCTCTCTCTCTCGTCTCGGCTTAGTGACGCGTGAACTGGGCCGGTAATGGCGCCTGATGGGCTGGGCCTGATCACTGGGCCGGTCCGGAACGAACCGGGCCCGAACTTCGGGCCCATTGTAGCTCCCAAGCTACAACAACATATTACTTTACGCAGAAATATTCAGGTCGGGGCCCGGACTATAGTTGAGCCGGTGGGCTTTCTCACGCAAGTCCAGCTCCTATTCATCTTCCGGACCTGCGCAGCAGACCTGTCAAAATGGGTCATAAACTTATTCCTTAACTCATACATGATAGGTTAAGTTGTCATATGAATTAGTTATATTCAGTAAATGGGTTGTAAATGAGTTTAAACATAATATGGGTATTAAATTGATTATAAATGAGTCGAATATAGGTTTACAACTTACTTAGACCCAATCTATCTCTGCCACTCTCTCTTTATTCTCTCTCGCCTTCACTTGATTTTGCGCTCATTCACTCTACACTCTCACCTCGGTTTGGGTATAAATTTTCTTAGTTGGTTCAATATAGAAGTGTTTTAGCAATATGATTGAGTCGAGTATAGATTGGGCTTGGGTTATTAGATTTGTATTGCGTAGAAATTGGTCAAAATGGGTATATTTAGGTCGAATCATTTTTGGCCCGACCCAAACGAGACTCGACTCACCTATTCGATGGGTCTACCGAGCAGGACAAGTAGGTTGCTCATTCGTTGATTACCTCTATTGAAAAGTACCTCCATTAATCTCATCAAATGACTCTAGTCTTCCAACCTATAATGAGCCATCATAAGAGCGGCATTGAGGATATAGTCTTCGTTGGTAGTCAGACACATGAACAATCTTCTTCAAGTGACACTTAAAGTCATGTCTCGATCCATTTGGCTAAACCCTTTTGAGTTAAATGGACCCTTGTTGCGTATGAAATGTATGACCTTAAATAATACCATTATTTTTTGTGTGCAAGTATTTAAGCCTGTTGGTTTGACTAATTTTTATAGGTGCACGTGAAACAGACCACCACGTTCACATGATTCACGTTAATTGGACAGGATTTCACTTATAGATGTGTCGAGCAATAGCCCTCGAGATTACTTTGTGCGCGAGACGATATGATTTGACAAAATTTGTCACATTCACGTACATCAATTTCAAGCGCTCGGTTGCTCAACCAAATTTATTGTAGTTAATATTGCCATGAGCGAGGGCAAAGTAAATGAAACTCAACGATTGGACTCAAAGTGTGTTTCGCACAAATTTGACCTCCAACATAATTTTGAAGCAAGCATCGCTCACGACTCCTAACACCGCGAGGGTGACATTCGTTGAAAATATTAGGTGGTATATAAATCAGGCAAACCAAACCCATTTCAATCGTTAACCATGCCTAAGTCTACCTTTTAGAAACTCTCCCTCTCCCTTTTTGAGTTTCAGCCCTTCTTCGCTTCTTCAACTTCTCGAGGGAAGGGATTTGACCTAGATCTCTCCCTCCCTTCCCTCTTTGGTTGCTCTTCTTTCTATTTCTCTTGTTTCTTGATCTACTCTCTTGATTTAGATTTAGATTAGAGAGTTTTGCTCTCTCGATCTTAGATCTGAGAGTTTTTTTCTTCCGATCTAGATCTAGGAGTTTTAATGTATAAGTAATCAGCCTTACATTTCAATAGTGTTTAAAGCGGCCTTCATGTTAGATTTGTGCTTGTTCAACATGTTTTTATTAGAAGTTCTAGTGTTTTGCACTTGCTCACAGGTGTCATATTTAAGCTTGTTTAATGTGCTTTTGTTGTCTCCGTATGGTGACAGTCTTGAGACGTCGAATCTAAGCGTACACCACTGAAAGCAAAAGCCAAAACTACAGATGAAGATTCCGATTTATACTCATCACTGATGGTGATGTGTGATTTGCTTATCGGCTGCCGATCCTTTTTCTTGGATATAGTCACATATCTTTTCTTGGTGAATGAGCGTGTGCTTACTTCTGCCGACCATGCTATGATAATATATCTTGATTTCTGGATTTTGGTTTGTTTTGCAATTGTAGGAACTTGCTTTTTTGTGGTGATTTCTGAGATTTTTTATGAATCCATTCATCTATCATTTTAGTGAAGAATTAAAATTTTTTTGACCAAAAAATTTTTTTAACCATGTAAATTTCATGAAACAAGTAACGTAATTAATGGTCGAAATTATATTGATCTACATGCTTTATGAACCATACATTAATATCTCTATTCGGTGTAAGTAATATCACCATCTTCATGATTACACTAGAAAGTAATTCCTCCATCAATCATAGAAACGATCCATCTGACATATCTCAAGAACAATATTAGGCTTTTAATTCCGCGTGGGGTAGCTAAAGATCTTGAGCGGGTTTGCTCTTCCTACCCTCAACAACACTCTCATTTATGTCTCGACCAATTCCCTATCGTCGATACATGCAAATGCGATAGGCACCAACCGCTTACATCATCACATGTTAAGTTAGACTCGAACTTCTTCAATCGACCTTTGAACTTTCTCCATTATCGTCTTCCTACAGTTCTAACAAAGACAAAAATTCACTTACCATGAAAAGGATTCCTAGATGATGCACCATCTTATCTGTCGGATACGTCTTAATGATGAACCCTAGCATGATTCACGGCTGCCGTACTCAATGCGACGTGCAGAAACCAGATAATGATGCGCACGAATTTCATTTCGAATCCCATTTTTCTTTTTTTGCAGGGCCTTCTTTTTTCCCTTTCTGCAATAAACATAGATAGCAAAGGAGCTAAAGAGTAAAAAAAGAGAGACCCAAAAATGGGACAATCAATGGCAGTGTCCGGTCTCACTTTGGGTCGGCACGTGAATTGCATCTTAAAGGCGGTGGTCCAATGTCACCTTTGCATAATCTAATTGATAATCAAGGTAACTGTCGGTTTACATCTGTGCAAATTGCATTCATCCTCCTCCACTCGCGACTATTTTTTGTCCCTCAAAAGATGATAATGGCAATTTATCATTATTCTCACCTTACCTAAGTCCTAGGGTTTTTTCGATCATATAAGACCCAAAGTTGGAAAAAGAGGCTGCCATCTCATTATATCCTTTTCATTTACATTAAAAAAGAACGTAATCAAGGCTTTTTGTTGTTTATTCTCCCCCTCTAAACCTGTCCGTCTAGCATATCTTCCTTTGTCTGTAAATTAGCTGTGGCTTTCTGTTGGCTCGATCTCCAGCACCAAGCCCCTCTTGAACTCCACATAAGGGTAGGCAATGGGGAAGTCATCTGGTTTTGTCTTCCACCTGCATTGCACATGAACAACAGAAGCGATCCACCAGCTTATGTAAGTAAAGGCTCTAGCCAAACTAATCGCATAGTGTTCTCGCTACAATGTCTGCAACATCTCATCGTGATTGGTCGTATCCATGTCACGTTATTGCGGTATCAGCACAGACTCGTCATTGCCTGTCTATTGTTTGAATCATTATAGAATGCGAAGATCGAAATTGCATTACACGTTATTGTTTGCTTGCATAGTGTATGGCGTGAATGAAGATTTCGATATATAAATATATTATTTTTATGGTACCTGTAGCTGAGGACAAAGTGGTGAAGAAAGAAGGCAATTATGAGTCGAGCGAGTTCGGCGCCGGGACAAAGTCGAAGTCCACCTCCGAAAGGCATGACCTTCTTGTTCATTGCTTTATCCTGTCGACATGCGTGAACAAGGTCTTGCATTGCGTGATGATTAAGTGGAAAAATAAGAAAAACATGTTTTTTTTCTTTACTTTATTTTCTGCTTTTTATATGCATTGGGTCTCATTCAAACAACCATACTAGTGAGAAAAGCTTTAGATGCTTTCAAAATAAGTGAGACAAGACTTCTTTTTCTTCATCATTGGGGAGGCTTGATTTATTCCCTCAATACAAGTCATATCCCACTTAAATTGGGTAATTACCGTGTAATCGCATTTTTTTCTAACTTATTCATGTTTGTATGATTTTTATAACCAAAGAGTATATTCGTACACACCTTCCATCTCGAAGGATCAAATTTCATGGGGTTTTCATGAAGAGTCGGATCAAGATGCGTTCCGATAAAGATGGGAAATACTTTCCAACCTGAAGGTATGGTCAATCCTGAAAGAGTGTTTTCACAAGATTAATCTAGTTTCCGAGAGAGAGAGAGAGAGGTGGGGGGGGGTGGGTTACAAAAACACCACTAGAGAACTACCTTTGAACTCAATGTCCTGAAGGGCTTTGCGATGCACAAATTTGACCACATTCCCACATCTCAAAGCTTCACATACGACCTATTTATTTTAAGCTTTGCATTAGCATGTTAGAACTTGCAGGTGTGTCCTACTGATTAAGATTTAAAAGGATATAATATGTGTGGTTATCTCGATCATACATCATTGGTGTACTCCATTTGCTTGTAATCTTCACAGTTCAAGGGCTCTCCTCTCCCCTTTTTCCGCCTTATTGCTTGGTGCTCTTCCTGCGCACAAAAGTGCAGACAAACAAAGACAGAGAGAAAAGAAAACATCAACAACTTCTCAGTTGAAACTCATTACTGACTGTACACACATATCTTCCAACACGTATACTGAAAAAACACTTTGGCTTCCTGGATGAAATTTGCCAGCGAAATTGCAGCTATCATCCTTGAGCTGTTATTGCCGATGCGTGCATGATCATGAACTCGCTATGTCTAATTCAGAGAGAGAGAGAGTGCTATACCTTAAGTTGGAGGAGTGAGGCTGGTTCGCGGGCGAGAAAGAAGACAATCAAGGCCATGAGGGTGGCAGTGGTTTCGTAGCCACCGAGCAAGATGTCCAACACGATGCTCACCATCTCTTCCTCGTTCAACCCCTCGTTCCCCAGAATCACGTCCATGAAATCTCCTTTCTTCAAACCCACCTCACTGCTTGTCCTTCTTCTCTCTTCTATGATCTCTCTCACGGTTGAGGAAAGCCTCGCTCTTGCCTGCTCAGGGTTCAAAAGAGCAATCGATTTTTCAGAGACGTTACTATAAGACATTGAATATAATATATTCAGAGATAAGAAATGTCTATTTCTATATCAAACAATGAAAAAGTACACGAGCATAACTAAAGAGAGATATATACGCACCCCTCAAAGGTATAGAGAATCGAGATAAATATTCTAATTATCCCTTGCTAAGAAAAATATCCTAAAGAAATGTCTCCAATATTCAGATTCCTAGGCTTTGAGTGTGTACCTTCACGGCCATGGCGTATGGGGTGCCGGGAATGTATAGGGGCAAGGACACGAAGCCCTTCATATAGGTCAAGAAATCAGCAAGTATCTTCCTTGCCCTTGGATCTTCTGGTTCAATACTCAAAAGGGTCTTCACCATAAGGCTTAGTGCAAACTGCAAAAATTGGAAACAAAAGAGAGAGAATATAAACAATGTGTTTTCAATTATCAGATCGCCTATACCAATCTTCTAAGATATAGCACTCACTAGTTAAAAAAAAAAAATTTCCCAGATAAAAAAAAAATTATCTTGTCCTGCATCGATGATTCGGATAGAATTTTTACTCAGGATACTAAGGGGTGTTGAAATGATTATGAATATCGCAAATTTAAAGTGTATGCATGAAAGTGCAAACATATCGACATTCTGATACCGCTTTGTCGAATTTAATTTAGCGGTGATTATAAGTATTAAAATCTTGTGTAATAGAAAATAATATCCTCAATCTGAGAAAGACATCATGGTCGGCAGATTTTACATCAAATCACCATTTGTGCGCTTGATAGACGTTGAATTAAGCTCATACCAAAAGAGGACTCACCATTTTGGCTTCTTTACAGAAGGCAACTTGTTCACGCCCTTTCCACGACTCCAACATGGAGACCGACAACCTCTCGACGCAGAGGTGGAATTCGGAGCTCGACTTGGAGGCGGTGGCGAAGTTGACGGCCACGCTTCTCAGCTTCTTGTGGAGGTCTCCGGAGACGAGGATCAGAGAGTACTTGCCGAGGATCCCGTGCATGGGTTTCGGATAGCTCGCTTTGAACAGACTCTCCTCGTTCCGCAGGATAAACGTGTTGAGCTCGTGGTCGCACGAGACTATGGTCGGTGACCCGAAGAGATGGGACTTGAATACCTTACCATGCCTGCGCATGCATTGAACGAGATCATCATCTTATACATTGCAAGTCCAAAGATAGTGGACAAACAGTAGCTAAAGTCTGCCTAGTCGAACCGAAAGGTTCGGATGCCCCGTTTGTCAGAGTCTTTTCCGAATCGAAGGCTCACGTACGGTTGACCTTTTGCTCCCTGCAACCGACAAGCGGAAGAAAAAAAAAAGAAAACAAAAGAGAAAAAGGATGCATATTTGCTCGATGAGTCATACCTAGAGCAGTGATCTTGCAAGAAGCTACCGAGAGAGTTGGACAGGTGAGGCGAGAGGAAGGCGAGAGTTTCTCCGAGAAGAGGCCATCCCTCGCTTCCCCGAGGCAGGTTTCTCGCCCTAACGTCCTGCTTCGAGAAGGAGGAGTTGAAGAAGAGAAACAGAAAAGCCAAGAAAAGGCCAAGGAAGACAGCAAGCACGGTGTCGGGCAAATGGCAACAGAAGATGTCCATGGCCTTCCTTTGAGTTTTTCAGCAAAAACAAAGCTCTAAATACACGCACGCACGGCACAGCACGGCACAGCACGGCAGAGCACGGCACTAAACATGAATTTTGGCGAATCGCTCTCTTGAGATAGCTTCGTATTTTCCTTGCCTTAAATAGCATGCCATCAACTTAAATTCACTGCTGTTTTCGCCCGCCTTTTGGTTCTGCGTTAATCATGTTTCCCCAAAAGGAGGATTGCGATATCCCCATGGAGCAGCAGGACGCTTGCCTTCGCTTTAGAAAATTTACACGCTTTCCACTTTATCCTTGCTTTATACGTTAGAAATTACTCCGGGCCGATATCTTTCCATAAAAATCTGTCACTTCCCTGTCTTAATACGACCTCCTCTCGCGACACGATGACCCGAACATGCCACCCTTTCTATGCAGAACGGCATAGGTTATGTCCGACCCCTTTTCTATTTCGTGCGGTTTGGGTTACAGCGAAAGCATTCGGAAGCGGCTCCATGTACGCGGCACTTCTGCACGTCCGCGAGAATCGGGGGAAGGTTGATGCTGCGGCGTTTCTGACGTAGAGAGCGGTCTATTGGCGGAATCAATCAATTCGGCCACTTGCTTCCTCTGTTAGAACTACCTATAGGAATCGATCAATCGACAGGGTGCGGCTCCATTTAGAGTAGGCAAAATTGTCCCAAAAAGTCCTAAAACTTATTGTACTTTTGTACATTTAATCTGAAACATTTTCACTTTTTACCAATTGAGTCCATTTAGCCAATTTTGGTTAGAAATTACTAATATGGATGCCGGTCGGCCTATGTGGCGCTGACGTGGACTTTTTAAATTAATATTTTAATAATATTTTGATTTATATATATTTCCTTTTTTCTTTTTATTTCTTTTAGTTTTTCCCCCCTAGTGCCGCGACGCCCTCGCTTGTAGCCAACGATATTATTTTAAAAAGTCCACATTAGCGTCGGATGGCCAAAATTGACCGAATGGATTGAATTGACATTAATGCAATAGGTTCATGAATAAAAAGGTTTATGGTACGTTTGGTAACCATTATGTTCCCGAAAACAATTTTTGCTCAGAAATAATTTTTTTTATTTCGTTTCGAAAACAATTTCTAAGCATTTGAAGGCATTTGGTAACGGCCCAAAATTTCTATTCGTGGAATAGAAAAAAGAATAGAAATATATTTGGTAACGGTACAAAATTTCTTTTTATTAATAATATTATTAAATATTTTTTTTATTTTCTTTTTTTTTCTTCTCCTTCTTGGCCATGGCCGGGTCGCCAGCCACATGCCAAGGCTGGCAAGGGCGAGGGCTGGACCCTCACAGCCCTTGTTGGCCTTTTTCAGCCCTCGCTTGAGCCAGCGAGGGCTGCCCTCGATGCTAGCGGCCTGGGCGAGGGCCGCCCTCGCTGGATTTGGTGAGGGTTGGATTATCGCCGCTGCCCTCGCCTAGGCCCTGAGTCTCGGGGGCGGCCCTCCCCTGCTTGGGCAAGGGCTGAAAAAGACCGGCAAGGGCCGCGATGCCCTCGCCGGCCCTCACCTATGGCCGCTTACTAGTGGCCGGCCAGGAAAGAAGAGCAAAAAGAAGAAAAAGAAAAAAAAAATTCTCTTATATTTCTTATTCTTGTTCCCGGAATCAAGAAGCAAATTTTTTTTTTATTCTTGATTCCGCTCCAAGACTGATTCTGGAAACAAATCTGTGCAAATTTGTGCCTAGGATCAAAAAATTTACCAAATGAATTTTTGTTCTTTTTTTGTTTCACAGAACAAAATAATAGAATCAATCATTGTTTAGCAAGTTACAAAAATGGATCCTTATGATCGAATTGATAAAATTAGGGGTGATCGGTTCCAGGATGAGTTGGGTCCGGACCTAGAACCTGAAATCAACTCTGTTATAACCAGTTCCCAATTTTTGAAACTTGAAACCAACCCTATTTTTCCTAGACCCTGTTTGGAACTAACCCTGTTTTTCCGGTCCGGTTTCAGGGTCTACTCGAGAACCTATTTTTTTTTGTTCCTTTTTCCGGTTTCATTTTTTTCTAGCAAAATAATATAGGTAGCAATTAAACGATTTAAAATAAAAGATGAATAATAAAAACCACTATCCGCCAAAAGTAACAATCCCCAAAATGAGCAATTGAAATTACAATCCATCAAAATCAACAATTTAAAAGCACTATGTGGCAAGACATAGTCCAATCGCATAAATCTTTGAGAGTCACATTTTCAGGGAATTTATTCAACATGTTTAGCTTTTTATTTTACTCAATGATGAGATAACTCCTCACTTCTGTTTCTGAATGAAATATCTTAAAAGAAAAATCAAGAGACTTAGCGGTAAGACATCTGCTCTCACTAGAGAAATGTCTATATATCTCATCTGAATCATACAATATTTAGATGACTTTAAGGGCCGTACTGTTTCGCTCGTAGTTATGAAACATATTTCAATATTAAACCGAAAATCGGTTCTAAAATCGGTGAAGTAGGGTAACGTGATATAGGCTTTTTACTTTTTTGTACATTATCTCACAACCGGTTCTAAAATAAGTTTGGGTTGATTTTTACTTGAAACCGAAAATCGGACCGGTTCTAACCGGTTCCCAAAAAAT
This sequence comes from Syzygium jambos, assembly GCA_031216235.1. Taxonomy (NCBI): domain Eukaryota; kingdom Viridiplantae; phylum Streptophyta; class Magnoliopsida; order Myrtales; family Myrtaceae; genus Syzygium; species Syzygium jambos. Next base: position 20,873,430 of record CM062228.1, read on the forward strand.
GGAACCGGTATTCGGATCAATTCTTGTTAGAACCGGTTCCCGGACCTATTTTTCGAGTGGGTTGGTCCGATTTCCGGGTAAATCCGGTCTGGTTGCACACACCTAGATAAAATTGCAATAGGTTTATGACTAAATTGTATTTTTATACGGTCACTAAACCTAGAGAGACCAGCGGGAAAAGCCTTTGTCTCCGTGCATGATTAAGTTTCAAATGGGCCTATAAAAAGAGTCATCACCATGTCTTCCTTCCCTATTCCGAGTATAATTAAAAATAGAGACAAATCAAATACCTGAGAACACTAGAAAAGAAGGCAAGGGTGGGCTAAACTGTCACGCCCCGACTCAAATCTAATGCTTTCCACACCTCACTTCCATGAGTCGAACGATGCGACATCCCAGGAGTACGTCGCCGACTCAACGGTTTCACATCAGAGTCGATTGTAGCGGAAACAAATAATTAAACCCCAGACAAATAAATTAGAGAACACTAGAATTAAACTAGCACGCCCAACCGCCAACAATTACAAATCTTACATTACCACATAAATTTACAACATCCATATGCAAGTACACTTATACCCGTCTGCCTTTCCTTGAGTCCATAAAATTTATATGTACACCCACTACGATTATCTTAAAAACCATACACCAAAAAGGTAGACGCCCTATCTACCAAAAACGGTACTACACGAGCATTAACTCATCGCCTCTTCATTAGTTCTTGCGTCCTCGACACGGCGTCCATTTAGAGTGTACTCCACGAAATTATCCTCGGTGTGCATGACTGTACCAAACGTTCTGGCAGCGGCGGCGGCGACTGATTCTTTGTTCAGGCGGGTTATCTGAAATGATTTGGTTTATACAACCATGAGACACTTCTCAATAAGTTGCAACCTAAACCCTATATAGGCTATCACGTACCTCCAGGCAATTACGCAATCACACATATTCACGTACATCAAGTAATCACAAAGCAGGCACATCAATTAATATGGTCAGGCTCAATCATGTGCACACCTGCACTCAATCACAATTACATCAGATGCAAACACGCGCATGTACCATTCTCATCCCACTGTTCCTTCCATCCTCATTCCTCTTTCATATTCCTCGCCAGTGACCCGCGTAAACGTACACGTCTCAGGTACGCTGCGATCATTCACTACATCTGGCCCGCGTACCCGTTCACGCCTTGCGACCTGAGCATCACACGCCCCAGGCCCGATCCCAACTCAGCCCGCGCCAAATGCGACAGGCCTACATGTTTGGAACCCGAACTTAGGATGCCTCGGTCCAATCCCGGTCTCACCCGAGCTGATCGTGCCTCGGACCGATTCTCATTCTTACTTTTTCAAGCCTCAGCCTGTGCCAAATGCAACAGACTTACGTGATCGCTACCCGAGCTTATGATACTCGGCCCGATCCCATTCTCGCACTTACACACCTTCACATAACTTCCACAATCACATGCCACACCACTTTTCTTTCTTGCTCATGTACATGCTCATCAAGCATTTACCACACTCAACTGGCCCATCACACATGGCCCTTGCACGCATCAATTAACACGTAAAACATGCTCACTCAGCATTCGACATGGCCAATTTCAACAATTAATTCAATCTAGCCCATGCGTGCACATAATCAAGCACATTTCAATCCATCAAATCATGATTCAATAAACACACAAGGCCGCTCATGAGCCCACAAACACAGCCACGTTCATAGGCATAATTTCGACATTTCCAAGCCTATTAATCACCACAATCCAGCCATACTACCACACACTAAACCGACACCACTTGTCCTTAAATCGAGCCCTAAGCTCACCAATTCCATCCCACAACATCCAACACTTTATTCAGTCTCACTCCAGCCTAAAAACATCCTCATTTCATCCTCAAGTTACCTCATATAACACACAAATAAACACTCAATTAAATTAACTCCATCCAGAATAATTCAAACATGCCTAAAACACGTAAATTGCCAATTTTCTCCAACCAAATGGCGTCAGATTAATTCTGATCCTTCACGACACTTTCTCGCCATTAAATAATGGTTCTAAAAATCCAACTTGCGTCCCGAACAATTATCACAGCCCCGTGAACAGTAATTCGCAGTTTGTGAACAGTAACTCGCAGCTTATAATTCACCTCAAATTATCCTCCAAAAATTCCAAAAATAATCCTCAAGGCCCGCCAAACATTTCCAATCATAAACCCTAATATTTCGCACCCGCATTTTGTAAATTTCACCATCTCAACTCAATTATAATTTCAACACACGAAAACGCAGAAATTGCTATTTTTCTCTAACCAAATGGTCTCAAATCTATTCGGGTCCTTCACGAGACTTTCTCGCCATAAATTCTCGGTTCTAAAAATCCAACTTGCGACCCGATCGGCCCATCACAGCCCCATGAACAGTAAATCACAGCTCGTGAACAGTAATTCCCAGCCCCTATTATTCTGAATTTTCCAATAAAAATTTTCTGGTTTCAATTCTAAGGCCCGCCACCTAATCCCACCTCTAAATCATGCCATTCCGCACCTAATCTATTCCCGGTTTCGCCCAAAATCGCCTGTCGATACCCGAAATCCTAAATTGGGTTTAGATTGCGACTTCTAGACTATCGCGGCTAGAACGGAGAGCGGCGACACTTAATCGGGGACGGTGGCGACGGTGTACGACTCCCGGGTGGCGGCGATTGGCTTGGGCGGCGACGGCGCGGCTTGTGCAGCGATCGGTAAAGAGAAAGAGAGAGAGAGTCTACGGTGGGGGGGGTTTCACGGGAAGAGAGGGGGAGAGAAATGAGAGAGAGAGGGACTTATCTTGACTCAAATAGTGCTTCTTGGACCAAAGGTGAAAATGACCAAATTACCCTTTCCTCACAATTTAATCCAACGGTTCCGATTAGATCTTATCTTGATCCGACGGCTGAGATCGATTCTTGCACAAAAATACCCAAGGGCATACTTGTAATTTCCCAAAAAGCCAAGGGTAAAATTGTCCAATCAAAATTTTAGGGCAAAAATTACCAAAATGCCCTTTACCCTTAAAGCTTGCCCTTTAATAAATCCTAGGGGTATTTTGGTCACTCTCTCCGTTTCTTGCCCAAATCGAATTTTTTCGAAGGATTTAAGCGCACCAAAAATTGACACGTGTCACGTGCAACGTCGTCCTAATGTTCCGGCGTGACTTCCTAATTTTTCGATGTCTAATTTAGGCAAAAATTCAATAATTAAATTCTATTAAACGCAACTCGAGCGTTTCTCGAGCTAACGGGCGGCTTGCTGGGGAAATTCGCAGAATCAACTCATGACTGATACTGAATCGAGTCACGTGCAAGTCCGTTCGGTGCGTGACGACCTCGGTTGTCATTAAAATCGCGAAGATCAATCACTTGATCCGAGGGGTACGATCGTTCGGTATAATTTTGGAATCATTCGTCAAGCCGTTTCGTGGTCCAACGGAATCACTCGCGATCCACTACTAGGACAGTGGCGAACTGACCCCTAACTATCCTTGGATCAGTCAACAGTGGCTCAAAATATCACTTCCACGATTTAATGGTCGAAATCCATTCACGATCGAATTTTTTTTAGTCGCGCGAATTTAATTCCCATATTAGCCTTTCCCAAATGGTTAGTATTCCCAGAAATGATCAGTTCCGGGCGAGAATTTATTGCTAGCACATCTCATAAAACTTAATTATTCAATAAATTCCAATTGGTGGAATTTCGGAATGTCACATAAACTAGATATATCCAACAATGGAAATGGTCGTCTAAGCACTGATTTCATAAGACTTAAAGACACATGAACCGTTTAGATTAACAAGGGTCTCTCGAGGCGAAGTATTCTTTAAACTCGATCGGTCGAATCCAAGTGGGTCAAGTTCATAGCAGTATGGACCCCTCGTGTCACTCCCGGCGCACGCCTTTGCCTTCTGCCGCATCGATCCAAACTCCCGCAACCGAGAAAGATAAGGTCATCTGCCAATCTCACAACGTCCTAATCACTCAGGTTTTTCCTACCAAAACCAGTGGAAGAACGTGTAAGTATGAATGTAACCCGAGCCGATCTTTGTACAGCACGAAAAATTTCGGTCCCTCTTGGTCAACAATTTTGTTCCGGCTCAATAGTAAACAGCATGTAGTGCGGCTCTCGCTCGATTAGGCGCACTAACAGGGACGCCATTCACAAATTTCGTAGCCGAAATCGATGGGTCAAGAAAAAGGACCGGCCACGGTACACTACATGCCCATAAAATAAGAGCCGCCGGTCCCCTAAAGCAGATCCCTCGGGGAACAAGTGATTGAAATTTCCACCACCCACGAGCACCAATGGAACCCCAAAGGTCTTGCAAACTTAGCTTTTCGTTGACACTCTCTACGCTCTAGGGCTCTCTACGTGTTGGGCTGCTGATGTTGACGTACGCGATCGAGATCCGACCAGACATTACTCATCATCGAATCGAACACATTCCTCGGCTTTTCTCGTGAGTCTGTGTTGTTTCGGAATGCCTCCAAACGTTTATAATAAGGGAAGGGGACGTTTGGTTGGAGTGGAGGGGGGAGGGGCCTCCGCCGACTGCCCGTGCTCATCTCCTTCCGCCACTAGGCCAAATCCTGGAGGTTGTCTTCGGGACCGCGTCGATCATGGAAATTCTTCTTTTTGTTTTGGAGATATGAAGGAATGCTGGAACGGATCGACTGATCAACTGGTCGATGCATTGGCTCTGATACCACTTGTTCTTGATTATTAAGAGGGAGCTCAAGTTCGAATCCTTTAACATGTTTAGTCTATCTTCACTAAAAAATTTAAGCTAATAGTTATGGGATAATTAGGATATATTAACCTCTCCACATTGCAACAATTCTCCAATATGGTAACTGTCCAAATGACAGTTCAGGAGTTATACTTCCAGTGGTTATGCTCCTTCCAATATCTTCCATCAAATAAATTTGCCCATACTCCTTTTGTTTGATTTGTGCCGGGAGCTTTCTGCTCCTCCACCGGTGGTATTTATAGTGAAGGTATGGTAACTGTCCTTCGATGGTGTTCAGCGATTATACTTCTAGCAGTTAATTATGCTCCTTCCAATATCTTCCATCAAATTCGCCCATAGTCCTTTGTTTTTCGTATAGTAAGCGCTCGTAGGTGCTGCTCAGCCATTTCTAATGTCCTCATTTGTTCTTCTTGCTTTCTTGTAATGATGTCCAGCAATAACTTCCATCGGTCTCATCTGTCTTCCTCTACTTTCGCAAACTTTGCCCACGTTGCGAATTATTGAAAATATAACCGCCTTATCTCTCTAGATCTTTCTTGATTAGCCTTGACCTTTCGTGTTTCAATGATTAGTTAATGTGATTGTTTGTATTTAATCTTGACCTTTCGTGTTTCGATATCTAGTTAATATCATATACATGTATAGTCATTTATGAGTCATATCAAGAGTCATGTATTTTGCCTATATAAAGGCAAGTCTAGTTGAAGTATTTGCAAGGCAAATCAAGTCATAATAAAATAGTTTATTCCTCTCCTCTCCATGAGTGTTTTTCCTTGAGAGTTACCAATTAAAGTCGTTCACCTCCGAGAGTTGCCGATGATAGTTACCGAAGATCCAGGCTTTCACTTTCAACTGTTACGCATCTAAATCTCAACACGAATAACTGTTTTTTCTAGTGTGAAGATAGTTTTGTAGTCATCAATGATCATTCCATGAACCGGTCTCCAAATGGTAATCGTTCCCTCTACAGTGTGCATTTCCGGGGTCAATCGCCTCAACAATTTCAAGTTTCGAATGGTACCAGAACTTACCGCCGGCACCCATATTGGTGGTTTTGAATCATCCGTTATCACATTTCGACAATTGGACATGTGACATTAAAGCTCATTGTCGTCAATCTACACTTGTTGTCTTCTGTACCTGTCGATTGGACCACTACGTGCAGGATCCTACTCATGTGCTGTACACGTCCTTGTTTTATCCCGGTTCGCGTGCCATTCACACGCATTCTTTATTCATGTGCTAGGCGCGCGTGCATAGATCGGATTACTTTTGGTGTCAAAACACCTCAGAAGAGAGTTACTCCAACGATGGCTCTTCGATGTCCGGGGCTAGTAACGTACTCCATGCTTTCGATTCACACCATTCCAATTATAACCAAAGGAATCCGGGTGTGTTTTCACCAGCACGGTCCCCAGGGGAGGCAAAGCAGAAAAAAAAGGTGAAGTGGATTGCCCATGTCCCCCTCCTTTATAAAGAGGAAGAGACAGTGTGCAGGGTGCACGTGCAATGGATTTGGGACCCCCCTCGTTCTCCTCCCCTTTTCTTCCCCCTCCTTTGATTGGCAAAATTGGCAGGTAGCAGGATCCCAATGATGAGCCATAGCTGGAGATCAACTCCCTTCATCGAACGCAATCATTGCCCGTCACAACGTGTAGCCCCCCGTTTCCATCATGGGCTCCCTTTCGTTCGTCTTTCCAACAGGAGATAGAGGGCAAAAGCTCTCTTCGTCTCCCCCTCCCTCATGCTCACTGAAAATTTTTTTAGGCCTTATTGTCTCTCTTCACGCTTTAGGTCTCGAACACTATAATTACCTTAAAGCGAATATTACGTGCAAAGTTAACTTTGAGGACCACACCGACTTGCTGAAATTTTCCCCCACATCTGAGGGAGCAAAACCCTAGTTTCATTCAGTGGAAAAACAAGAAGGTTGCTCTTGGTGGCTTTTCTCCATTAAGTCCTTTCCTTTACCGATTCATTGGCCCATTGTAGTCATCTTGAAATTCGAAAAAGAAGGAAGAAGAAGAAGCGAATCGCGATTATTTGGGTACTTAAGTGCAATAAAGAAAGGACTTCAAAGAATATAATGGTGCGATTATTTAGGTAATTAATCATGCTACCTGGTCTTTCTTTTTCTCCCCGTTTCGCCCCACCCCTTTTGAGATTTTCTTTCGATTTTTACCGGACGAAATTACTAATAGATATTCCCTTCTTTAGGGTAAAAATAAAAAAGGGAAATACTGGGCATTTAGTTTCTTTCCACGATTATCAAATTTTTTTTTCGGTGGTCACTGAACGATATAGATTGTCAAAAGCATGAAGGAAAATCAAGAAAACAAGAGAATGTCCCATGGAAAATGTTTTTACTAGTTTGGACAGTCAAGAATTACGTTGGTGTCGGCATCACCTCTCCCATGCACAAACCTCGAATTGATGAAGTGAAAACCACAGTGTTTATATTGGGCTTTTGTACGGCTCGTGGTTGTGGAAGTAATTGTGTCGAAAAGTTATTTATCTCATTGATTTACTTGTAAAAAAAATCATCTCAATTTACATCTCCGAGGACTAGAGTTTTGCATGTCTCGACGGGAAAATTTGTTGCTTAATCGAGCAGCCTTTCTGGTGATACGCCGAATTGGTTTTGGGGAGAGCCGAGATCTTTCTTTGCTGCACGTGATTACAAAAGGAAGATGGTTTTTGCAACCTTGACCCGCGCTGATACTCCATATTATTTGAAAAATTGTATTAAGCTTCCATTTAACTAATGTTACCTAAACCTTAATTTTTTTTTTACCGAAATTTTTACGAAGGCAGTTAGGGTTTTTGCATTTGGGCCATTCCGAGTAGGCTGAGAGCCCGAGACCATGGGGCCTATTTCTTAGCTGCTTGCTAGGAATGTATGGCAATTTGACATCACTGTCAAGTGTGAATCCTTCCAGCAAGCCCATGTTTGCATATGGGTGTCCATGTTTGCTATCTACGTGCATTCCTTGATGCCTTACATCTATTGCCAAGAAAAAGGGGATCTTATCCATCCCTTACGGAATGCTTTTTTTAAGCTATAATTGCTCATTCCGTCTGTAAATGTCCGAGCCCGTCATCGCAGCCCACCGACCTTTTACAATCCATGGAATCTCTTCGATCAAAATAGGAAATGCTCGAAATTCAACTCGACTAGTTTTACGACATGGCTTAAACTTGCGATCTCACAAAAGAAAATACTGTTCATTTACTACTGGGTTGCCGCGCTCGCTCGTGATTAGCCGGGCTAGTCAAAACTCATTGCCCACGTGAGTCGAAGCTTAATTTCCTCGATCACGAATTAGAATCCCCTGGTGATCCCTTTAGCGTGTGCGAATCTCGATTGATTTGTGACATTGGTGCAGCATGTGTTTTGCGGGGTAAAACGACTCCTCCTTGTTCTGATTGGGATCGTGCCGGTGGTTATAGGCTCGCTCAAATGAATATCGACCATGACTCAAACTGAATATTCCGTTAACGTGTAGTACGTCTGATCGTCCGTCTCACCTTTGCTTCGGGCCACCAAAAACATAACATATAGATACAAAAAAAAGGCCATCTTAAAATTTTCTTCCTCCATCCACCAGAAGAACGTTATCTCTTTCCGGGCGTCTCTCCCTCCCTCCCTCTCAGTCACACACACTTCGATCCATGCTCGTAGCCCGTACCCACCACCGCCACCGCCACCACCGCTGCCCATGGCCACCATCTTCTCCAATCACCACCCGCAAACCCTCGACCTTTCTCCCACCCACCAAATTAAAACCCCTCCTCCGTATCACCAACAACATCACCACCCCCGGTGACGGAGGCAGCAACAAAACCCCCGCCCCCGCCGCCTCGGAAGAACCGACCCCCTCGTCGGCAGGCAGGATCAAGCGGCTGGTGCTGTCCCCGGAATCCCGGACTAAGCTCAACGCCCTGCCAGACCGTGACTTCTACTTGTTCCCGCGCTTCGTGAAGCATGTGGACGACGGCTTCCTCGCAATGTTGACGGACCTCTACAGGGACCGGCTGAGGCCCGGATCGGAGGTGCTGGACCTGATGAGCTCGTGGGTGAGCCACCTACCGGAAGAGGTCTCGTACAAGAGGGTGGTGGGTCACGGCATGAACGCGCAGGAGCTCGCGAGGAACCGGCGCTTGGACTACTTCTTCGTCAAGGACCTGAACCGCGAGCCGAGGCTGGAGCTGGCGAGCGAGAGCTTCGACGCCGTGCTGTGCACGGTCAGCGTGCAGTACCTCCAGCAGCCCGAGGAGGTAAAATCATTCACGAGCTTTCCAGACACTTGTTAGGCAATCAAAACGAAGATATTCCCGTTCGCTCGAGAATGCTGGAATGAATAAGACTCGACTATGGTCAACTGCATTTGCACCGTAATGGCAAACTGCCTTAGTTCAGAGGAAACGGATTGTGATTGCGTTTGAGCAAGCGAGTGGACGATCAGGTTGCTTTTGTAATCAGGTCTACTTTATGTATATCTCTAGCGCCATTCGACTCTTAATTTGAAGGATTTGAAAACCATGAGCGAATTGCGATTCGGGTATGTTCATCTTAGAGCCCGTAAATTATCTACACTCCTTATCGACTTAAGCCTATCTCAAATTGGATCGAGGTTAGAATGAACGGATGACATTTAGACTCCTTATTGGATTGTGTTCAGTGGAGAGGATCTCTATATCGATTCGCTCTTTCGAAAAGTTGAATGCGCGGGGAAACATGATTTCGATGTCGGTGATAGTTTTTTAAAAAACAGGGACAAGGTAGGATAGTTCAAGCGACAAAGGCAAGGTTTTATGGGACAACAGTATTTTTTACTAGTTTATAGAAATTGCTTTACGATAATTGGAGGAGGTGTGATGGAGGAGCTACATGATATGATAAGATGTTTCTGTTCTACGCTTCCCACACACCCGCACGAATGATTGAGTACCAAGCTTTTATACCGGCTCAATGGACCGACTTTGTCGTGCATGGTATCTCTGCTTTGTCAGAGATTTTCTTTTTGCTTTCATTCGAGGCCACACGCTCCAACTACCATTAGTAGACTTGAGTTTTGTAGGCATTTCTAGACAGTTTTGCATTTCTCAAACTTGCTTGCTTTCCGCGTAGTTCTAGGCTCCTCTAGTTTGGACAAGAGGCTTCTTGAAAAAATGGATCACTAATTCCCAACGCTCCTCAGGAACTAGATGTACTTAAAGATCGCATAAGTTTCAGGAGTCGATTGACACTGTGTAATGTCGAGCGCGATAATGACAGGACGAGTTAAATGAGATCGAGAGTGATTTCAATTTCCTTTTGCAGGTGTTTGCAGAGGCGTTTCGGGTGTTGAGGCCAGGTGGCGTATTCATCGTGAGCTTCAGCAACAGGCTATTCTATGAGAAAGCGATCACCGCCTGGCGAGACGGGACTGCGTACGGCCGAGTGCAGCTGGTGGTGCAGTACTTCCAGTGCATCGAAGGGTTCACGGAGCCGGAGATAATCGGCAAGCTGCCCGGCTCTTCAGTTGCTCGGGAAAGCAAATCGCCTCTCGATTGGATCTTCGGGTTCTTGGGATTGCTAAGCGGGTCGGATCCTTTCTACGCTGTGATTGCCCACAAGAACTTCAAAACCTGTATATGAATGAGCAGATCAGCCAACCCCCAAAATGAATCAAGAAAACGTACATGAATGAATGCATCAAGTTAAATTGTCCATTACTCTTCCTGCATGTGCTTCTATGTCTGACTTAAGGATTTCGCTGTAACAGAGTAGATCAAGCAAAGAATTTTCGCTTCGATTCTTGTCGTTCAAAGATGATGATTTCTAGAAGAGTAACACATTCATGCATAAGAGAATCCAAAAAGGTTTGTCTAAATACCCGTTCTATCAAATCGAGTCAATCAACGATATAGAAACGACAGGACTCGTCTCGGAACCTCGCAAAAACTTATGCGACTCTGAATATTTCGATCGGCGTCAGATAAAGCGTCCTCGATGTGAACAACTTGATTGGCTATGAACAGAAAGCAGGCTGTTACGTACAGGCACTGCATGTCTTTCGGGAATATGCTATAGCGAGATTGATCAGCAGCACAAAACGTGATTTGGGTTGCGAATTTGGCCATTTTTGTTAATAGTGAAATGATTCGGTGACCCTCCAATGGGAAGCAAGGAATCGAACATGTTGTTCCCTCCCATTTTCCTCTCTTTTTCGCTTTCTTGCTTCTTGTTTTGTGGTGGAAAAGCTTCATTGGCGTAAGGTGGTGAAACTCAATACGTACCCAACTCAACCAAGCAAGGAAGCAAAAAAAACAAAAAAACTAGAATGAAATCTTCTTACAATTCTCCATGATATTAATCTTCGAGTGCATATTGTGTAAATCAAACGCTGATGTTTAGCGTTAGGCATCCGTCTCCTAGGAAGCATGAGCTATCATGAAAGAAATCGCAACCGGTACATCAGAGACTTATAAATCGGCCTGACGCGTGATGCCAACATAGCTGCCTGGATACGATATGATGACATGAGGAATTGGAAGAAACAACTTAAGTCTTAATCATGTCTACTTCAAGTAAAGCAAAAGGGACTTAGATTGTACGGACCATGCCCTGACTATATGTCGCTATCGAAGATTTGATTAGGCACTAAACAAACAAACATTACTTTTGGCATGAAAGCCTGAGATGTCCATTGCTACATTTGTACTGTTGTTTTGAGCGCGAGAATCACTCTTCCTAACCAATATCTTATCAGTGTTCTTCATTTTATCATTAGAAGTTAATCAGAATCCCACAAAGATCACCATCTGCTCCGGACATTGCACAGGGAAAGCTCCATGCATGCTCCCAAGTATCTTCCTAGCTGGACAAAGTTCATAAAAAGAGAGAGGCCAAGGCTTCAATTTAACGTACAAAACATTAAATTACAATTGAAGCAAGGAAGTCGATTCATACCAAGGCTTTACTCCATCTGTCATTCCTATAAATAGAGACCAGGCTTAGGGCTATATCGATCACACAAAACACAGACAAAAATATCTCTCCCCACCTTTCATAAAACCCTCGTGTCGTATTTTCTCTAGAGTTTGCATATCCCGTCATGGCCATGATACTGACCAGCAAGATGATGCCGACCAGCAAGATGATGCCGCCCGCCACGCAGAGGCTGATCAAGGGCGGGGATCGGAGCATGATCACGATGTCCGACGACAACGTGATGATGAAGCAGGTCATAGAGACTCACAACCCTGACGGCCGCGAGGTTGATGTGAAGCCGCTCCTCCGTCTTGTCGAGGACATCCTCAACCGCGCTACCTTGAATGCTGGCACCGTCGCCACCATGGTAATGGAGTAGGAATTATCTATATTGTCTGCCTTCTTGCGGTGTACTTGATCAAATGCTTTGAGGACACTTTACAGATATGTTTAATTTAGCGAGGAGAGATTTGTCCAGCTCAGTATCACTCACCATATCTCTGAAAAAAGAACGAGCAATATCACGACAATAATCGATCTCAATTATCTGTATTTCTTTTGAGTATTATAATTTCTCGTTTCTAATTCTAAATCAAGCATGCATGGATCTCCCTGCGTATAGGAATCACAATTGTACACGGAAAACATGGAGGAAAAGAGTTACCAGGCAAGCTTCAACGCCATGCTTGACGCGCTGTCCTATATCATCGATCGGATTTCCTGCGAGGTGATCTATGAAAAATTTCATTTTGCGCTTCATCTATTTCGAATTTCCCCATGAAGTTAAATGAAGAGCAATCAATTCTTTGTTAGAAACACAAGTCTTTCTACTGACATTTTCCAGCTGGCAACCGATCCTCAGCTATCCGTGAAGGCGCTGAGCGGGGGCGAGGCGCATGCAACCACGCTCTCCATATTCAACATGCTCAACCCCTTCCCGTGGGACGCCAAGCTGGTGCTGACACTGGCGGCCTTCGCCTTCAACTACGGCGAGTTCTGGCTCTTGGCCCAGATCTACTCCACCAACCAGCTCGCCAAGTCGATGGCAATCCTGAAGCAGCTGCCCATGATCATGGAGCACTCGGGTGTGCTCAAGTCCCGGTTCGACGCGCTCAACAGCCTCATCCAGGCCATGCTCAAAGTCACGAGGTGCGTGGTGGACCTCAAGGAGCTTCCCTCAGCTTACATCTCCAGCGAGCTCCCCGCGTTGTCAGCTGCCATGGCCCACGTCCCAACTGCCGTTTACTGGACCATAAGGAGCGCCGTGGCTTGTGCTAGCCAGATCACCAGCCTCACCAGCTATGGCCTTGAGTATGCGCTCTTGAACTATTTCGATTCCTCTACTCGAGCTCAATTATAAGGCGTTAAATAGCTAATGGGTTAATAGCAGAGTTAGTCATATTACTGAAAGTATATCTCTGAATGATTATTTAGGTAGATGCCTCCCACATGAAATCATGACATGGAAGTGAGAATTTGCAGGTACATAACTTCCACTACTGAGGCCTGGGAGCTATCAACTTTGGCTCACAAACTGACGAACATATATGAACATTTGCATAAGCAAATTGATATATGTTACCAACACATTGGTAATAAATGAGCCACTGATCTATATTGATCCTCTATTATTTTCTTATATGGTAATTGAAGAGAAAGAAACCTTTTTGGAGAAGGCTTAACCGAGTTAATGATGACGCAGAGGAAAAGCAGCATGTCGAAGCCTATCAGACTCTCCTGAATCTCCTTGAAACCATCCAGATTGACAATATGAAGATCCTGAAGGCTCTGATTTATCCTAAGGATGATATTCTGCCACTTGTTGAGGGGACCACAAAGAAAAGGGTTCGATCTCTATAGCCAGTCTCACCATTACGCAACAACCATGAACCCTTCATATCGAAATTGATTTGACTGCGATTTTCTGTTCTATCTTGCGACATACAGGTCAACATCGAAGTCCTGAGGAGGAGAAACGTATTGCTGCTGATCTCGGGGCTGGACATCTCGCAGGAAGAGCTGTCCATCTTGGAGCAGATCCACAGCGAGTCCAAGTTGCATGCGACACGGCAGGAGATGCACCAGTATGAGCTGGTGTGGATCCCCGTGGTGGACCGCTCAGTCCAGTGGACCGACCCAATGCAGAAGCACTTCGAGGGCTTGAAATCCACAATGCCGTGGTACACCGTGTTCCACCCAAACCTGATCGACAGGGCGGTGATCCGGCTCATCAAGGAGCAGTGGCACTTCAGGAACAAGCCCATCCTGGTGGTGCTTGACAAACAAGGCAGGGTTGTGTGCCCCAATGCCATTCACATGATGTGGATTTGGGGAAGCAATGCCTTCCCTTTCACTACACTGAGAGAGGAGGATCTGTGGAAGGACGAGTCATGGAGGCTTGAGCTTCTTGTCGATGGCATTGATCAAACAATTCTGAATTGGGTAACTCACGTTCATGTCAAGTTAGCATTTTTATCATATGAATTCAAAGGTTTGTGACATTGAGATCTTCAATTTTTTCCCTCATCAGATTAAAGAAGGCAAGTACATATTCCTGTACGGCGGCGATGACATCGAGTGGATCCGCAAGTTCACTGTGGCGGCACGCCAGGTCGCGCAAGCCTCAAAGATCCCCCTGGAGATGGTCTATGTGGGCAAGAGCAGCAAACGAGAGCAGGTGCGGCGTGCGATGGAGACCATCAGCCTCGAGAAGCTGAGCTACACCTGGCTGGACCTGACCATGGTGTGGTTCTTCTGGACCCGGCTTGAGTCGATGCTCTTCTCGAAGATCCAGCTCGGGAAGGCGGACGAGTCCGACCTCATGATGCAGCAGATCAAGATGCTGCTCAGCTTTGACAAGGCCGGTGGGTGGGCGGTACTGAGCAAGGGGTCCAGCATCGCGGTGAACGGGCACGGGACCACGGTCCTGCAGGCGCTGCAGGAGTACGACCAGTGGAAGGAGTCCGTGCCGACCAAGGGGTTCGACAACGCGTTCGGGGAGCGCCACGGCAATATCCACAAGGCGACGCAACCGTGCTGCCGGTTCGAGTTCCAGAGCACGGCGGGAAGGATCCCGGAGAGCATGCGGTGCCCCGAGTGCAAGAGACGCATGGAGAAGCTCACCACCTTCGTCTGCTGCCACGATGAGCCTGTTCTCAGCATTTATGAGTGATCAATCAATCAAAGCCTTTATATGGAGGAGGGACATATGAATGTCTTGCGGGACATAATAAAAAGCCATGCGTGCGCTTGAATTTCCCTGTTTTGATTTGAGTTTGGAGTGTGAAGGATGATGTCCAATAATCAACATGTGATGATGTTTGAGATTAAATAAGAATAGAGAGTGTGAATCTCTTATGAAGCCTTTGTCATCTCAAAGATTTTGCTCTCCCTCTTCTCCTCCCCTCTAATTATGTTTTTCGATCTACATCAGCGTCGGGCGTGTCACGTCGGATCACCGGTATCCACGTTGGCGATTTCTGACTAAAATTGACCGGATTGACGCAATTGACAGATTGTCAAAATATTTATGACTCAATTGGCTAAATTGAAAAGTTTAATATCGAATTGGCAAAAGTACAATAATAAATTTATGATTTTTTGGACAATAGGAATAGTAGGGAGGCGGCCCCGTCTTGTCCAAACCGCAACCATGGCGTTGGTGCAACCGAACATGAGCCTCGTTGGATTTGGGGGCAAGAAAGGGTTTAAATAAAATCGTTCTTAAAGATATTTTCATTCTTCATTATCTTCCCAGCGAGCCAACAATGATGTTATATTAAATTAATTCTATCCAAGATTTTCAAGCAAGAAAAAAATCGCGGATGTAACTTCAACGAATGATTTCTAAACGTTCTAGCACAAAAATAAATGTTATAGTGTTATTTTCCCTAAAATTATAAGAAGTATGTATGTGGATAATATAGGAAATGGGATAAGTGTAACGAAGTTTTAAAACTAGTTACGAAAATATAATTGAGTATTACAACTTACAAAAAGTTTCTCTCCTACATGGCTTTCCTTTCTTTTTATGATTTTCTCTCCTCCAAGTGGCATTGACCCTACTAAAACATAAAATGTAGGACTAAATTGACGTCATTTGGTCTAAATCATAATTTTTAAACCAAAATCTTAATTAAGTTAGAATAAAAAACAAAAAAAAGCTAATTTTTCTTTTCAAAAACACTAAAAAGATAATGTAATAGGTCCTCGCCGACGCCGACCCACCATCATCCGAAAGGGCCGATAGGGGCTTGTCGATGGTTGGCAGGGTCACCGAGAGTCCAGCTAGCCCCACCCAAATCTAGGCAAGGGTCGCAACCCTCCACCCAGCTTAATTTGGTGCCAAATCTCGGGCAGGGCCGGCTGGTGCCAAATTTTCGTTCCTCTGGAGCCCTAATTTTTTGGCCTAGTCCTAGCTTCTCTGGATTTCCTCGTGCTAGGTTTCGTTGTTTTCCTTCCTATTTTTTTTGCCTCGTTAGGAGGTCGTTGGTTTTCGATGGTTCCTTGCATGTGTGGGCGATTGTGCTGGCGTTTTTTTCTTGCGAAATTTACGAGCGTGGCTGGTTTTCTTCGTGTCCTTCGTGTCCGTGAGTTGCCATAGATGAAGCTACATACCAATTGTTGCTTTTTCTTTCCTTTTCAAATTCTCTATTGAGATCGATTTCTGATATACCTGTTGAGCTCGACAACCATGGAATTAAAGTCATTATTTCGAGCTTGTTTTGGCTAATTTGGTGCCCTTTTTCTGCTCACAGCTGGTCTGAAGCACCATAACTTGGCACATTGTTCAGTAGCTGGTTCACTTTTTGGAACTTATTTAAAGGTAGAACAGTGTAGTCTGAGGGACTTCCACCACGTTCTCTTTTCTGGACAATTTGTTTTTTTTATTTATTTATCATTTTCGTTAGAAAAATTAGGATGACGTTATTTTAATCTTATGTTTCATGTTTTAACAAAAATGATAAGAAAAAAGCCACTTGGGATAGAGAAACTAATGAAAAAAGTCACATCGGCATTTTTCGTTAACCAAGTTGGACGGAGTTAATAAAATGACTCAATTGCACAATTTTAACAAGTTCTATGTTTCATGTTTTAGTAAGGTTAATGCAACGCCGGAGAGAAGAAATGATTTAAGAAAAGTCACGCAGCAAAGAAAAATTCTAAAAAAAAGCCACGTCAGCATTTTCCGTTAACCAAGTTGGACATAGTTAAAAGAATAGCTCAATTGCACCAATTTGACAAGTTTTAGGATTTGATTGCACTTTCGTGACAAGTATTAAAACTTGATCGCACTCTCTTGACAAGTTTTATGACTGCCAATAGACTTATTCTTACAAAAAAAAATTGAAGAAAATTCGAAATCTAACAATTATTAAGAGATGATCACTTATGAGAGGACTCGTGGGGTTCCCTATAATGTATATTCGACAATATTTGTGAACTTTAGAATGCAAACCGTTCCTGCCGATGGATACTAAGAGGGGAATTATTTATCTTCACCTAACGGATATTGATAATCAGTATGGATAATTACCAAAAAAAGTCCTAAAATCAGTTAACATGGACATCGGCCGTTTTACATGGCACGACTGGTGCTAACGTTGACAAATTTTACAATTTTTAAAAATTTTTTGAATTTAATAAATTTCTATATATTTTCTTTCTTTTCCTTTTTTTTTATTCTACCAAGTTTGGTGAGGGTCGGTGAGTCAGCCCACAGTGAAAAAATCTTCAAAGGACTTAGGATTAAATTGGCCATGTCACGTATGACGGTTGATGTTCATGTCAAAGATTGTCAGCCAAAATCGGTCGACATGACTATATCGATAATTCATCAAAGGGTTTAGGATTAAATTGGTCAAATAGAAAAGTTTATAATTGAATTGCATCCGTACAATAGGTTAATGATTTTTTTTCGGTAATTTTCCCGATAATCGATGGTCCTATCAATAAATCCAGTAAAGACTTTTCATAAAGATTAAATAAGAAGAAGGAAGGACTTTGCCTATTCACATCTACATTAAGTAAAGCAAAAAGGGCTTTGATTATGTGAAATATACCCTCAATCATGAGATTTGGTCCAACTTTTTGTCTACTACAAGCATGGATCACTTGCTTTGATACCATTGACATTTTGTGGGATCATCGCCAACTATTCGAAAAGCTTATGTTATTAAATGAAAGCGTAGTTTAATATCTAATATTTTATCACTATATTTGCACTGTTCTTTTGAGCAACAGGTTTACTCACCCTAATGATTATCTCAATCCGTGTTCATTATTTACCTATTAGAAGAAATTAATCAGAATTCCACAAAAAGCACAGTCTTCTTCGGACATTGCACAGAGAAATGCTCACGGCATGGTCCCAAGGATCTTCCTAGCTAGATAAAGTGTGAAAAAAGAGAGGCCAAAGCTTCAATTTAACGTACAAAACACTAAATTGCAATTGAAGCAAGGAAGTCGATTCATCCCAAGGCTTTACTCCATCTGTCATTCTTATTAATAGAGACCAGACTCAGGGCTATATCAATCACACAAAACCCAGATAAAAATATTTTTCCTTTCTTTCCTAGAACCATAGCGTTAAATTTTTACCAGAGTTCATATATCCCAATATGGCCATGACAACGACGGGCAAGTTGATGCCGCCCGCCATGCAGAGGCTGATCAAGGGCGGGGATCGGAGCATGACCACAATGTCCGACGACGACATGCTGATGAAGCAGGTCATGGGGACTCACGTCCCTGACGGCCGCGAGGTTGATGTGGAGCTGCTCCTCCATCTTGTCGAGGACATCCTCAAGCGCACTAACTTGGATGCCGACACTGTCGCCGCCGTGGTAATGGAGTAGGAATGATCCTTTTTGTCTGCCTTTTCGCGGTGACCTGGAATCGAATGCTTGGAGTACATTTTGCAGATATATTTGATTTAGCTAGGAGAGATTTGTTCAGTTTAATATCACTCACCATTTCTCTGACAAAGAATGAGCAATATCACGACAATAATCAATCTTAATGGTATGTTCTGATGAGTTTCATCGTCTCTCGTTTCATTGCATGCTTGGCTCTTGCTGTGCATAGGGATCACCAGCGCAGAAGGAAAACATGGAGGACAAGACTTACCCGGCCAGCTATAACGACGAGCTCGATGCGTTGTCCTATTTCATCGATCGGGTTTCTTGCGAGGTAGTTTACGAGCAAATTTTATGTTTCGCTTCATCGATTTCGAATACTGCCATGAAATTAAATGAAGAGCAATCAATTTATTTGTTTGAAAATCAAGTCTTTTACTGACATGTGCTAGCTGGAAACCGATTCTCAGCTAAACATGAACGCACTGAATGGGGGTGACGCACACGCGGCCACGCTCTCCATATTCAAGTTGCTCACCCCCTTCTCGTGGGACGCCAAGCTGGTGCTGACACTGGCGGCCTTCGCCAACAACTATGGCGAGTTCTGGCTCTTGGCCCAGATCTACTCCTCCAACCAGCTCGCCAAGTCGATGGCGATCCTGAAGCAGCTGCCCATGATCATGGAGCACTCGGGTGCGCTCAAGTCCCTGTTCGACACGCTCGACAGCCTCATCCAGGCCATGCTTAAAGTCACGAGGTGCATGGTGGACCTCACGGAACTTCCCTCAGCTTACATCTCCAGTGAGGTCCCCGCGTTGTCAGCCGCCAGGGACCAAGTCCCAACTGCCGTTTACTGGACCATCAGGAGCGCTGTGGCTTGTGCTAGCCAGATCACCAGCCTCACTAGCCATGGCCTTGAGTATGCGCTCTCGATTTATTTCGATTTCTCTACCTGCGCTCAATTATAAGGCATAGATACAAATCATTATATAGCTGATGGGTTAATAGCAGAGTTAATCATATTACTGAAAGTATATCTCTGAACGATTATTTATGTAGATGCCTCCCACATTAAATCATAACATGGAAGTGAGAATTTGCAGGTACATAACATCCACAACTGAGCAATGGGAGCTATCAACGTTGGCTCACAAACTGACGACCATATATGAACATTTGCGGGAGCAAATTACCATATGTTCCCAACACATTGGTAATAAAAGAGCCACTGATTTATATAGACCCTCTATTATTTACTTATATAGTAATTGAAGAGAAAGAAACCTTTTCGGGGAAGGCCTAACCGAGTTAATGATGGCGCAGAGGAAAAGCGGCTTGTCGAAGCCTATCAGACTCTCCTGAATCTCATTGAAACCATCCACATTGACAATATGAAGATCCTGAAGGCTCTGATTTATCCCAAGGATGATATTCAGCCACTTGTTGAGGGGACTACAAAGAAAAGGGTTCGATCTCTATAGCCAGCCTCACCATTATGCAACAACCATGAGCCTTTCAAATCGAAAATTATTTGACCGAGATTTTCTGTTCTATCTCGGGATATACAGGTCAGCATCGAAGTGCTGAGGAGGAGGAACGTGTTGCTGCTGATCTCGGGGCTGGACATCTCGCAGGACGAGCTGTCCATCCTGGAGCAGATCCACAGCGAGTCCAAGTTGCATGCGACACGGCAGGAGATGCACCAGTATGAGCTGGTGTGGATACCCGTGGTGGACCGCTCAGTCCAGTGGACCGACCCAATGCAGAAGCACTTCGAGGCCTTGAAATCCACAATGCCGTGGTACACCGTGAACCACCCAAGCCTGATCCACAAGGCGGTGATCCGGCTCATCAAGGAGAAGTGGCACTTCAGGAACAAGCCCATCCTGGTGATGCTTGACCCACAAGGCAGGGTTGTGTGCCCCAATGCCATTCACATGATGTGGATTTGGGGAAGCAATGCCTTCCCTTTCACTACACTGAGAGAGGAGGCTCTGTGGAAGGAAGAGACATGGAGGCTTGAGCTTCTTGTCGATGGCATTGATCAAACAATTCTGAATTGGGTAACTCAAGATCATGTCAAGTTAGCATTTTTATCGTATTAATTCAAAGGTTTGTGACATTGAGATCTTCAATTTTGTCCCTTATCAGATTAAAGAAGGCAAGTACATATTCCTGTACGGCGGCGATGATATCGAGTGGATCCGCAAGTTCACCGTGGCAGCGCGCCTGGTCGCGTCAGCCGCGAGGATTCCCTTGGAGATGGTCTATGTGGGCAAGAGCGGCAAACGAGAGCAACTGCGGCGCGTGATCGAGACCATCAACCTTGAGAAACTGAGCTACACCTGGCAGGACCTGACCATGGTGTGGTACTTTTGGACCCGGCTCGAGTCGATGTTCTTCTCGAAGATCCAGCTGGGGAAGACGGACGAGTACGACCCCGTGATGCAGCAGATCAAGAGGCTACTCAGCTTCGACAAGACCGGGGGGTGGGCTGTGCTGGGCCGGGGGTCGAGCATCATGGTGAGTGGGCACGGGACCACCGTCCTGCCTGCTCTGCTGGAGTACGACGCGTGGAAGGTGCACGTGGCGACCAAGGGGTACGACGTGGCGTTCAAGGAGCACCACGACAAGATCCAAGACGTGACGCACCCTTGCTGCCGGTTCGAGTTCCAGAGCACGACGGGAAGGATCCCGGAGAGCATGCGGTGCCCCGAGTGCAAGAGACTCATGGAGAAGCTCACCACCTTCGTCTGCTGCCATGATGAGGTTGTTCCCAGCATCTATGAGTGATCGATCAATCAAAGCCTTCATATGGAGAAGTGACATATGAATGTCTTGTGGAACTTAATAAAAAGCCACGTGTGTGCTTGAATTTGCTTGCTTTGATTTGTGTCTGGAGTGTGAAGGATGATGTCCAATAATCAACACCCAATGTTTGAGATTAAATAAGAATATACAGAGGGAACCTTTGATGAGTTCTTTGTCCTATCAAGATTTTGCACTCCCTCTTCTCTTTCTCCTCTACCATGTTTTTGGTCTTCGATGGCTTCTTCTTCTTCCTTCTTCTTCTTCTCTCCAGAGAGTCCTCAGAAGATCACTCTCTGCAAGGGTCGCCAGCAGTTCCGTCAACTCCAAGCGCCGCAGCCGTCACTTTTCACCCTCCACCATCTCCGGGTCGTCGACGAGTTGTCGTCAAAAGTCCCTCCCTAGGGATTATCCACTAGATTTAGAAAGACCACTGATAGGGGTTAGGGTTTTAGTTGCAATCTTATCTAGTCCCAAATTCTCAATTTGAGGGTAAGAAAGAATTTAAACATAATCTTCTTAGAAATATTTCAACTCTCATCATTTATTCGAATGATGAGTCATGTTGGATGGCGTAATATTAAATTAATGCCATGTAAGATTTTCAAGGAAGGGAAATTGCCTACGCAACTTCACCTAAAATTTTCTAAAAGTTATGATGCCAAAGTAAATATAGTACGAAAGTTATGGTATCGTTAATTTTAATTTTCCCGAGTTGACTGGTAAAAAAAGTGGATAACATATGAATGATCCTATATGAGGGTATTCGTGAGGAACCCATTAAAGCATATCGAAATTTTTATGAAATTTAAAACTCCAACCGTGCCTGTGCATATTCACCTAAAGGTTACCGATAATTGATGGTCCTATCAATAAATCCAGAAAAGACTTTTCATAAAGATTAAAAGAAGAAGAAGAAAGGACTTGTCTGGTCATTATCTACTTCAAGTAAAGCAAAAGGCACTTCGCTTATATGAATCATACCCTGATTATATGTTGCTAACGAGGATTGAATTCGACATTAAATAAACATTACTCTGCCAACCATATCTCATCTCTGCTAATTACTTGATTATTAGAAGAAATTAATCATTATCCCACAAAAGTCACTGTCTGCATTGGACATTTACACAGAGAAAGCTCCATGCATGGTCCCCAGCATCTTTCTAGGCTGGAACAATACTGACCAAAAAAGAGGCCAAAGCTTCAATTTAACGTTAAAAAAAACATTTAACTACAGTTGAAGCAAGGAAGTCGATTCATCCCAAGGCTTTACTCCATCTATCATTCCTCTTTAAGTCTTTATAGAGACCAGACCAAGGGCTATATCAATGACACAAAACCCAGATAAAATATATTTCCCTTCCTTCCTAAAACCATAGTGTTAACATTTTTCTAGAGTTTAGATATCCGTTATGGCCACAACGACGACGGACAAGGGCAGGGTTTGGAGCATGATGACGATGTCTGATGAGGACCTGATGATGAAGCAGGTCGAGGAGGCTCACGCCCCCAACGGACACGAGTTTGAAGTGGAGCCGCTCCTCTATCTAGTTGAGGATATCCTCGACCGCGCCACCTTAAATGTTGACACCGACGTCGTCCCCGTGGTAATAGAGTAGGAATGACTTCTTTTGTCTGCCTTGACCTGGAATCAAATGCTTTGAGTACATTTTACAGTAATTTGGCTAGGAGAGATTTGTTCGGTTTAATATCACTCACCATTTCCCTGACAAGGATGAGCAATATCACGACAATAATGAATCTCAACTATCTGTTTTTCTTATGAGTTCACGGCGGCATACATGGCGGACGAGACTTTCGAGGCCAGCATCACCACCATGCTCGACGCGTTGTCCTATACCATCAGTCGGATTTCTGGCGAGGTGGTTCATGAGAAGTTTCATTTTGCGCTTCATCGAATTCAAATTCCACCACAAAATTATACGAAGAGCAATCAATTCTTGGCAACAAAATCAAATTCTTTACTGACTTTTGCCACCCGGGAACCAATCCTCAGCTATCTGAGAAGGCGCTGACCGGGGGCGAGGCGCACAAGACGACTCTCTCCATACTCAACATGCTCGCCCCCTTCTCCTGGCATGCCAAGCTGGTGCTGAGCCTCGCGGCCTTCGCCTTCAACTACGGCGAGTTCTGGCTCTTGAACCAGGTCTACTCCTTCAACGAGCTTGCCAAGCCGATGGCTATCCTGAAACAGCTGCCCGTGACCATGGAGCACTCGGGCGCACTCAAGTCCCGGCTTGACAAGCTCAACAGCCTCATCCAGACCATGCTTGAAGCCACCGGGTTCGTGGATGAACTCAGGATATTTTCCTCAGCTTTGGATGAATTCAGGATACTTTCCTCAGCTTACATCCCCAGCGAGGTCCCCGAGTTGTCAGCCACAATGGTCCACGTCCCATATGTGGTCTACTGGACCATAAGAAGCGCTGTGTCTTGTGCTAGCCAGGTCACCAACCTCACTAGCTTCAGCCACGAGTATGCGCTCTCGAGTTATTTCGATTTCTCCCGTAGCGGCTCATTTATAATTTATAAGGCACAGATACAGATCATTCTATACCTAACGGGTTAACAACAGAGTTAATCTTGTAACTATGAGTCATTATTTGTGTAGACGCGTCCCACAAGAAATCATAACATGGAAGTGAGAATTTGCAGGTACATAACATCCAAAACTGAGGCATGGGAGCTGTCAACCTTGGATCACAGACTGAAGACCGTAAAAGAATATTTGCGGGAGCGATGTATCACAGGTCACCGATTAGTAAGCGGTAACCCAGTGATCGATAAAGACCCTCCATTGTTTTTGTACACAGTAAATGAAGAGAAAGAAACCTTTTCGAAGAAGGCTTAACGAAGTTCATGGTGATGCAGCGGAAAAAGAGCAGCACGTGATAGTCTTATATTCTATGGTCTTCCCTCCATTTAATAATTTAAGCTTTTGGATTGGATTTTCTAATAATACAGGTCAACATCGAAGTCCTGAGGGGGAAGAATGTGTGGCTGCTAATCTCAGGGCTGGACATCTCACAGCACGAGCTGTCCATCCTAAAGCAGATCCACAGCGAGACAACGCATGAGATGGTGTGGATCCCCGTGGTGGACCACTCGGTCAAGTGGACCAAGGAAAAGCAGAAGCAGTTTGACGACCAGCAGTCCACGATGCCGTGGTACATGTTAGTGGTCTGCCCTAGGAATCAACCAATATTGATACTCTAATATTAGTTGTGGATTAGGTTGTGTCGGAAAAATCGACCTTCACTATACTTAGGTAGTCATGATGTCTTGCTAGAGACCGCTTATGACTTGTGGGCCAAAAGGGTTTTGAGCACACTGCTAATATTTAATGAATCTACAGGGTCGCACACAATAGCGAACGAATTTAATATTTCCTATGCGCCTCGATCTACTTAAGAAGTAGATTTTAATTTATTCTCTTATTTAAATTATCTATGCGGTCGTGCGCGTTATGAGATAACGATTAAACGTGGGCCCAAATCGCCCGGCCCACTTCTTTTAATTCCGCTGGATAATGAGGATATATAAATAGATAGAGAATCGTTCTCTATCTAAGGTTTTCTTTCGAAAGAGTATCGAAAATCAAAAGGCGTTCAAGAAAGAAACTTCAAGATCTTTCGCTAGCACGTGGATCGTTGGAGAATCCCGTTCGTGTGTGTGGATACCGGTAGAGGCGCAACACTTGGGGCGCTAATCCAGACACAATCAGTTATCGATTTATCCTCGATCTGCAAAAGGTACGTTTCGAAATTCCCTTTCGATTTCAATATACACATGGATCCTGTCTAGGGTTCTATATTCCGCTGCGTTGTTTTCGTTGATGAACCCAACAGTACATCGTGCTCCACCCACGCCTGGTCAGCAAGGTGGTGATCCAGTTCAAGGAGATGTTGCGCTTCAGTAACAAGCCCATCCTGGTGGTGCTTCACCCACAAGGCAAGGTTCTGTGCCCCAATGCCATTCACGTGATGTGGATTTGGGGAAGCATTGCCTTCCCTTTCACTACACCGAGAGAGGAGGCTCTGTGGAAGGAAGAGACATGGACGCTTGAGCTTCTCGTCACTGGCAATGATCAAAAAATTCTGAATTGGGTAACTCACAATCATGTCAAGTCGACATTTTCATCATATTAGTTCAGAGGTTTGTGACATTGAGATCTTCAATTTTGTCCCCAATCAGATTAGAGATGGCAAGTACATATTCCTGTATGGCGGCAACGACATCGAGTGGATCCGCACGTTCACCAAGGCAGCGCGGCAGGTCGCACTGACCGCGAGGATTCCCCTGGAGATGGTCTATGTTGGCAAGAGCAGCAAGTGGGAGCAGGTGCAGCGCACGACTGCCATCATCAACAATGAGAAGCTGAGCTACACCTGGCAGGACCCGACCATAGTGCGGTTATTCTGGACCCAGCTCGAGTCTATGCTCTTCTCGAAGATCCAGCTCGGGAAGGCGGACGAGCACAACCCCGCGATGCGGCAGATCAAGAGGCTGCTCAGCTTCGTCAAGGCCGGGGGGTGGGCGATGCTGAGCCGGGGGTCGAGCATCACAAATGAACAGGCACGGGACCACGGTCTTGCTGGCGCTGCTAGAATATGATCTGTGGAAGGAGAACGTGGTGACCAAGGGGTACGACGTGGCGTTCAAGGAGCACCACGACAAAATTCAGGACTTGATGCCCCTATGCTGCCAGTTGGACTTCCAGAGCACGGTCCAGGAGAGCATGCGGTGCCCGGAGTGCCACAGTCTCATGGAGGAACTCGCCACCTTCTTCTGCTGCCATGATGAGGTAGTTCCCAGCATCTATGAGTGATCAATCAATCAAAGCTTTTGTATGGAGGAGGGTCGAGGGATATATGAATTTCTTGTGGGACATAATAAAAGGCCATGTGTATGCTTACATTTTCTCTACTCAGTAAGAACAGAGAGAGGGAACCTTTGATGAGTTCTGTCCTCTCAAGATTTTGCACTCCCTCTTCTCTTCACCTCTATTATGTTTTTGGTCTTCCATGAAATTGTCATTATCACCTGATCAATCATATGCCATTGCTCTATCGCAGCTATTATATGGCCATTCCTTAGTTCAAGATGTATTGGCACTCATTATCAAGATTTTCTTATTTCTTGGTATCTCGAATCAAAACTCGGAAAGGCCGCACCAAAGTACATTGGGAAGAATTCTTCACGAAACTAGGTTGAGAAATAGTATCCTGTGCCAAATGCTACTTCTTTGATCCTCAAATTAGGGACAAGAAAGGGCTTAAACGACGTGGTTTTAAAATATTTTCGTTGTTAACAATCAGCATCTCTCAGGCAAGTCATGTAGGATTTCATGCATGGTTTTAAAATATTTTGACTCATAAGTGATCGTTTGAAATATTACGACAATAAAAAAAAAGTCGCATGAAGGATATGATGCCATTAATTTTCTTTTCCCAAAATTGATGGGTAGATAATTAGATAACATAGGAAAACGGGAAATAATGAAAGAAGTTCGAAATCTGAAAACCGCTGAGTGATGATCATATATGACGGGACACGTGAGCAGACCTATAATGCGTAGTAATCATATATTTATGAACTTTTAAAGAGCAAACTATGCTTGGACATGGTTTTACCTTTCAAGACTAAACCGAGAGTAGAAATTATTATTTTGGGGGGTCACCGAGCTTTTATTGATGATGGTTGCTCCCCGTCAATAAATCCGGTAAAGACCTTTCATAAAGATGAAAAAAGAAGAAGACAGGACTTTGCGCAATCACATCTACTTCAAGTAAAGCAAAAGGGAATTTGATCATGTGAATCGTGACCCGTTACGGGCCGTTTTAGTTCAACTTTGCAAATAAGTCTTGGGGAGATGTAAATACCTTTAGGTTAAAACCTCTTAAAAAAATGTAAATTGTGTTTGGTAAAAAAATCTTTGTGAGGTTACTTTGGCTTAAATAGTGTTTGGATATATTTTTTTTGCAAACAACTTTGGGACCCTTTTTAATTAAAACAAAAGGTTACCCTTCGCTAGAGTCGGCGAGCTAGATCTAGCATCGGCGGCCATCGCTTGAGGTAGGGTGACCGCCGGCGAGCCAAATCTAGCACTGGCGGTTGGCGCCCGAAGTCAAGCGACCCCCGATGAGAGTCGTGCGACCTAGGTGGCCCTCGCCGTGGGTCGCCTGACTTTAGGTGGCCCTCGCCGAGGGTCGCCTGACTTTAGGTGGCAAGGCCTGAGGTCGCGCGATCTAGGTGCCGTCGCTTGGACTTGCCCGACCTTAGGTGACGGCCGCCTGGGTCGAGCGACCTCGCTGGCCCTTCGCCGTCTAGATTCGGTGTCGTTGGCCACCCTTTCGCAAAGCAGATGAACAGTAACAATAAGGGGTAAAATCTAAATATTAAAAAATAAGTGAGTGTAGTTTGGGAAAAAAAAATTAGTTTCAGCGTTTGGCAAAAGCTAAAACCCCAAGGTTGGTACAGACCAATTTTGAGTTTTGAGCAATTCTAATGCTAGCTTTCTGCCAAAATCATACTGCATTTGTACTGTTCTTTTGTACATTGATTATATTATTAGAAGAAATTAATCAGAATCCCACATAAATCACTGTCTGCTTCGGACATTACACGGGGAAAGCTTCATGCATGGTCCCAAGTATCTTTGCTAGGCTGGACCAAAAATCACCAAAACGAAGAGGCCAAAGCTTCAGTTCAACGTACGAAACATTTAACTACAATTGAAGCAGGAAAGTCAATTCATCCCCGGGCTTTACTCCATCTATCATTTCTATACATAGAGACCATACTAAGGGCGCGCATGGAATCCATTCTGGAATAGAAATTCTGTTCCAGAATGGATTCCGGAATAGAAATGCGTTTGTTAAAAAATTTCCGGAATCCATTCTGGAGCAATTTTCACATTCTGGAATAAAAATGCGTTTGTTAAAAATACTTGATTCCAGAATGCATTCTTGATTCCAGAATGCATTTTTGATTCCAGAATGAGTTTTGGGCAAGAAAAAGAGAAGCTACTTTTTATAGCTTCTCTCTTCCAGAATGCATTCTCTCTATTTTCTCTCTTTTTCTCACTAATTTTTTTTTAGAAAATGCATAAAAATTGAAAAATTTCACAAAAATTCATAAAAATTTTCAGAAAATAAAAAAAGTCAAGATTTCGAGAAAATAGGAAATTTGGTGAATTTTTTTTAAAAAATATAAAAAAATCAAAAATTTCAAAATTTCACAGAATGGCTTAGAATACCTTTGGGTACCTACTTTGAGTGAAATTTAATTTTTTTGAGATGCCCAAAAAAATAAAAAAAAATCAAAATTTCAAAACTTCACAAAATGGCTTAAAATACCTTTGGGCACCCACTTTGAGTGAAATTTAATTTTTTTGAGGTGCTCAAAAAAATAAAAAAATAAAAAATTTCAAAACTTCATAAAATGGCTTAAAATACCTTTGGCCACCCACTTTGAGTGAAATTTAATTTTTTTTAAGGTGCTCAAAAAAATAAAAAAAAATAAAAAATTTCAAAACTTCATAAAATGACTTAAAATACCTTTGGGCACCCACTTTGAGTGAAATTTAATTTTTTTGAGGTGCTCAAAAAAATAAAAAAATAAAAAAAATAAAAAATTTCAAAACTTCATAAAATGGCTTAAAATACCTTTGGCCACCCACTTTGAGTGAAATTTAATTTTTTTGAGGTGCTCAAAAAAATAAAAAAAAATAAAAAATTTCAAAACTTCATAAAATGACTTAAAATACCTTTGGGCACCCACTTTGAGTGAAATTTAATTTTTTTGAGGTGCTCAAAAAAATAAAAAAAAAATAAAAAAATAAAAAATTTCAAAACTTCATAAAATGGCTTAAAATACCTTTGGCCACCCACTTTGAGTGAAATTTAATTTTTTTGAGGTGCTCAAAAAAATAAAAAAAATAAAAAATTTCAAAACTTCATAAAATGGCTTAAAATACCTTTGGCCACCCACTTTGAGTGAAATTTAATTTTTTTGAGGTGCTCAAAAAAATAAAAAAAATAAAAAAATAAAAAATTTCAAAACTTCATAAAATGGCTTAAAATACCTTTGGCCACCCACTTTGAGTGAAATTTAATTTTTTTGAGGTGCTCAAAAAAATAAAAAAAAATCAAAAAAAAAATCAAAAATTTCAAAACTTCATAAAATGGCTTAAAATACCTTTGACCACCCACTTTGAGTGAAATTTATTTTTTTTGAGGTGCCCAAAAAAATAAAAAAAATTAAAAATTTCAAAACTTCACAAAATGGCTTAGAATACCTTTGGGCACTCAGTTTGAGTGAAATTTATTTTTTTTGATGTACTCAAAAAAATAAAAAATAAAAATAGATTTCTGTTCCAGAAATCAATTTCTGGAGCAGAATTGATCATGTTTTACCAAACAGATTTCTCCTCCAAAAATCGATTTCTGGCAAGAATTCCAGAAATCAATTTCTGGCAAGAATTTGATTTCTGGAGCAGAATGGTTACCATTCGCACCCTAAGGGGCTATATCAATCGCACAAAACCCAGACAACAATATTTTTCCTATCTTTCCTGAAACCAGAGTGTCATATTTTCCCTAGAGTTTCTATATCCGTAACGGCCATGACGACGACTGACAAGACAATGCCGTGGCGTCCTCCATGCACAAGTACGGCGAGTTCCGGCTCTTACCCCAGGCCCCATCCTCCAACCAGCTCGCCAATTCGATGGCCACGTTGATGCAGCGGCCAGTGATCAAGGGGCACTCGGGCACACTCAAGTCCATGTTCGACGCTCTCAACCTCTTCGAGGCCACGCTTCTAGTTGCGATGGGCATGGCGGACAACAAGGTACTGTCCTCAGATTCCATCTCCAGCAAGAACACGGCGCTGTCGGCCACCATGGCCCCACGTCCCGATCCCCGTCTACTGGACCATGAGGAGCACTGTGGCTTGTGCTAGCCAGATCACCAACCTCACTAGCTTCAGCCATGAGATTGCACTATCGAGCTGTTTCGATTTCTCTTCTCCCGCTCAATTATAAGATAAAGATACAAATCATTCTGTAGCTAGGGTTAATAACAGAGTTAATCGCATCGCTGAAAATAAAAATATGAATGATTATTTATGTAGAAGCCTCCCACAACGAATCATGACATGGAAAAGACGATTTGCAGGTACAAAACATCCACAGCTGAGGCACGGGATCTATCGACCTTGGCTCACAAACTGAGGAACATACATGAACATTTGCAGAAGCAATTTGCCATTTATTACCAACACATGTAATTAATTAGACACTGATCTATATAGAGCCTCTACAATTTTCGTGGGTAGTAATGAAGGGAAAGAAACCTTTTCGAAGAAGGCTAAACCGAGTTACCAGTGACGCAGAGGAAATGCAGGATGTCAAAGCCTATCGGACACTCCTGAATCTTTTCGATACTATCCACAATGACAATATGAAGATCCATAACGCTCTAATTTAACCCGAGGATGGTATTCAGCCACTTGTTG
The DNA here is from genome assembly GCA_031216235.1 of Syzygium jambos. Lineage (NCBI taxonomy): Eukaryota > Viridiplantae > Streptophyta > Magnoliopsida > Myrtales > Myrtaceae > Syzygium > Syzygium jambos. The sequence continues at coordinate 20,904,409 of CM062228.1, forward strand.
AGAGGACTACCAAGAAAGGGTTTCGATCTCTATAGCTTGTCTCGCATTTCGCTACAACTATGAACCCTTCCACTGGAAAATGACTTGACCGCAATTTTCCATTCTATCTTGGGACATACAGGTCAACAACGAAGTCCTGAGGAAGAGGAACGGGCGCTGCTGCTGATCTCGGGGCTGGACATCTCACAGGAGGAGCTTTCCATCCTGGAGCAGATCCACAGCAGTCCAAGCTGCACTCGACACGGCACGAGATCCACCAGTATGAGGTGGTGTGGATCCCCGTGGTGGACTGCGCGGTCATGGGGACTGACCCAATAATGAAGCAGTCCGAGGCCCTGCAGTCCACGATGCTGTGGTACACCGTGTCCCACCCAAACCAGATCAACTAGGTGGTTATCCAGTTCATAAAGGAGAGGTGGCACTTCAGGAACAAGCCCATCCTGGTGGTGCTTGACCCACAAGGCAAGGTTTTGTGCCACAATGCCATTCGCATGATGTGGATTTGGGGAAGCAATGTCTTCCCTTTCACTACACTGAGAGAGGAGGCTCTGTGGAAGGAAGAGACACGAAGGCTTGAGCTTCTTGTCAATGGCGTTGATCAAACAATTCTGAATTGGGTAGCTCACAATCATGTCAAGTTAACATTTTCATCATATTAGTTCAAAGGTTTATGACATTCATATTCCTGTACGGCGGTGACAACATCGAGCGGATCCACAAGTTCACCACATCAGCGCAGCAGGCCGCGAGTACTCCCCTGGAGGTGGTCGATGTGGGCAAGAGCAGCAAGTGGGAGCAGGTGCGGTGCACAACTGCGATTATCATTGTCGAGAAGCTGAGCCACGCCTAGCAGGACCTGACCATGGTGTGGTTATTTTGGACCCGGCTCGAGTCGATGCTCTCCTTGAAGATCCAGCTTGGGAAGGCAGACAAGCACGACCTCGTAATGCAGCAGATCAAGAGGCTGCTCAGCTTCAACAAGGCCGAGAGGCGGGCGCTACTGAGCCGGGGTCGAGCATCATGGTGAACTTTTTGTCATATGAATCACATGCCATCTGCTCCATTGCAGCCCCAATTTTGCCATTCCTCCGTTCAAGACGTATCGGCATTAATTACGAGATTTCACACTTCTCAATATTACGAATCAAGAGTCCGATTGAAGTACATTAAGAAAAATTCTGCAAGAAACTAGACTGAGAGATAGAATCGACAGGCCAAATGCCTCTTTTTTGTACTAATTTTTAACGCATGTCCATGAGAGCGCAATTTCACGTAGTTTAAAATAGCGAAAAACTCTTGTTATATCATATTGACAACGCATCGACAATTGTAAAATCATACTTAACAAAATGAGTGTACAAATTGCCTTGAAAATCTAGCATTCTCAAGATTTATCTAAATATATTTAACGAGCGCTTTTAACATGGTCAGATGACTACGGTCCGAGGAGGACAACTTGGTCAGCCCAGAGAATACGTGAACGACCAAAACGACGTGCAAAAATCGCCGTTTTTGCCCTACCCCTCTCTCCCTCTCGCGTCTCAAAATTGCCGTGCTCCGAGACAGAGAGGGCCAGCGGAATTGCTACTTCAATGGCCGCTTCTGCTTCTTCTTCTTCTTCTTCTTCTTCTCTGCAGAGACTCCTCAGAAGATCGCTCTCTGCAAGGGCCGCCACCGCTCTACGCCAACTCCAAACGCCGCCGCCGACGCCGCCGCCGCCTTGCCCCCTCTACCAGCCCAACGTCGCCGACGGGTTGCCGTCGAAGATCCCTCTCTTGGGCCCTCTCTGGGGCTCACCCGCTGGTGCAGAGAATGCGACGCGACCTCCGGTCCCTCCGCCGGTCTTCCCGTCCTACCCCTTCGGGCTCTATTTAGGACCGACGATTCCGTCGGGTTCTTCCGCCGAGAGCGAAGAGGATGATGCGGCGGATTCGAGCGATGCGAGCGCGGTGTGGGCCGATAGCGTGAAGAAGAAGAGGAAGAGGAAGATGAACAAGCACAAGTATAAGAAGCTCCGGAAGCGGCTTAGGAGGCAGACCTAGGTATTCTCGGGGAATTTGTACTCTGGACCCCTAGGTTGTTCTGATTGACATGACTTGATTAGATTTTACTTTATCCTCTGTTTTGAATCCTTCGGAGAGGTGGAATAGATCACATTCGATGCTGAAATTGGGTGGCTCTGAGCTGATTTTCGGCTCTATGGTTTTTTTCTGAGAGATTGTCAGCTGTATGATGGATTTTCGGCGGAGAAAATAAGTTGTGGTTCTTCATTTGCGCCTGCCTTCACTGTTGAGTATGCTCTATGTCCGTTCGGGGTTTTGCCTAATCTTTCGTGCGCAGTTTGTAAGGCAATTGTGCTTTGCTTTGTGATCTGGCATTGGGAATGTTGCATTGTTCAGGTGTATCAGCTTTTTCACTCTTTCTTCTGCATTGCCAAGGCATGAAAGCTGGATAGCTTTCTTCTGAACGTGCAACGTGCGTCTGTTGTCAGGTGTTCTTGGTGTCTCTACTAACTGAAGCACTGTGGCTGCTTGGTCTGGTCGTGGTCAGGTTGCCTAAGTGCTATATGGCAAATCTTATGGTGCCTGAAAGTATGCCATTTCGGATGGTATTGTGGGCGGTGCTTGGTTGAGTAATTGCTACATGACCGTTCATGTCCTTGCTTTATATTGGTGAGAATAGAGTTTCCCTAGTTAAGATTGGATAGTTTAAGGGTTAGGATAAATTAATTCCAATTTCTGTGCTGATGGGTAGACCATACGAGGTTGTCATATGTATGTAACATGTTCTTTCATAGACAGTGCACTGCACTCTACACCAAAGTACATATCGTATGTAATACTGGTGGAATGGACATCTATACTGCATCTTAATTTGGTGCATAATAAGATAGGAGTGGCCGTCGGGTGGTTCTGTATCAGCATGGTCTGTTCAAATGGGAGTTTGACCGAGATTGTCGGAAACAGTTCATGGTGTAGCCGCTGTAAGAGAATCGGGATTACAAGATCAGATTGGCCACATTGTCAACAATCGGAAGGTTCATTACCTTATAATGCATAACACCATGAGATTACATACACGTAGTTGAATAAAAGGTGCTGAAATTTGGAATGAGTTTAATCATCAAACCTCAGTTGAATGGCAAGAAGACAATTGTGAGCACAGTAATCTACCTTTGAAGTATCCAAGATGTGTTTCCTGGATCTTTGAAGTTCAGCTTGTTAGTCACTCGGTATGTTGAATAGATGGTTGGCTGTAGTTTGCCTGCAAGAGGACAAATGTACTTGTATCGTACATGTGAATAGTGGCTTTTGACAGCACTCTTTTTGGCAGTATGGAGACCAAGGCAGGTGTTTGGACTTGGACTGATTGCTTGAGAATTGCTTTAGTAGATCAGTGAATCAGGCTATCAGTAGAATATATGATTGGTGGAAATATCGGTGGAGTTGCAGAATGACGAGGATATTCAGAAGATTAAAAGATTATAAAACATAAGACATAAGAGTTAGACTGAGGGAAGTTGAAATAGGTGTCGGCGGTGAAGAGATGGCGGTTGCATGAGTGCCCTTTGCCTTAGGATTATACTGTTAGTTCTTCTCCTTATAGCTGTCTTGTTCAAGTGAATCGCCTATACCTGTGTAGAGGAAGAGCCAGAGACAGGGCATGATTAGATGAATGGACAAATGCTTATGCATTGACAATGATTGCTTCTCTGATAAACTTCTCGGCTTATAAGGTCGAAAGAGTGTTGGAATTAGGCTACGCCACCAGTCCGGTTCTACCCGAGAACCGGACCAAACCGGCCATGGAAACAGGTCCAATTCCCAGTTCAAAAAATCTGGACCTGAACCCACCCATTCACCGGGCAACCAATGATTAGAACCTGTTTTATGAAGTTAGAAGAAGATGATTTTCCTTTCTTAAATGAACTTAATTTCTCTATTGCTTTATATTTCTATTTATTTTGTATCGATATTTTGCTTTGAGCCGTTTTGTTGCTCGTACTACTTTGCTGTAGCTATTATTTGTCTTGGTTTTTAGAAAAAAATGAAGTAAAAAAGTTAGAAACCGGTTCCTAATTTACCTGAGAATTGGACCAAAAAAACAGGGTAGGTTCCGAGGTTGTTTTCAAGGCAAATAGGGTGGGTTCCAAATTCAAAAAACTGGAACTGGTTCTAACAGGGGAAGTTTTAAATTCCAGGTCTGGAACTTACCCACGAACCGATCACCTTTGGTTGGAACACTTAGACCAGGTTTAGGTATTCAAACGCCGTTGACTCCATTGCGTACTTTTCATTTATGTTTGCAAAAGGCCTTTCTTGCTAGATGAACAACTTGCTGATTTCATGCTTCGGTACCTACGAGAGTATTATGAACTTGTATCAGTTCCTTCCGATGCTCCTATTTTGTCGGCCATGAGACTTTCTACGGGAGATACGCGTGGAAAAATTAGTTAAAAAAGTCGCATGTTTAACTGTTGATCCACTCACATGTTGTTGCATCTGTTAGTAGTTGTTGATATCTGCTAGAGGGCAATCTTTGATGGATCCTTGGTTGCAAGTACTTGAATGAGCTGAATCTACGTATTTATTCTACGATGGTAGCAATATGAACCGCTCAGATCTGCATCTATGTTTCGGCTGAGAGACATGTCTCGTTATATCCCATCAGTGGAAGAGCAAGAAGATGGATTAAAGCGGCAGTGAGGCCCCTGTTCCTTTCTCTTTCCCGCCCTTCATTTTCTGGGACCCGTGATGATATGAACATGCTTCCCTTCCGTTCCTGCTCTCATTCCTCGTTACTTCATTTAATTATCTTGGTTGTTGTTTAGTCGCATTCTTTGTGGGAATAATTGGTGCTCTTGCCAATGACCCGGGGTTCCAACCTTAGTCCTGGATTTTGGGTCCCCTAAGCTGTGGGTGGATCATGCATTGCATTTGCACTGTGGAGACGGGGCCTACCACCAGAAACGTTCGAGTGGAAAACATTTTCATATCATGAGGTCCACCAGCTTAGTTTGACCGACTGAACATGTAGCACATGCGATCCGGTTACTTTCTCGCGATCTCCTTTCTGTTTGTCTCGACACGTCTTTAGCAAATCAAATCTTCCCTCCTCATGTTCTTGATTAGATGTCGAGGTGAATTTGCTGCGTCTTCTTCCCATGTAAAGTAGCCCCGCACTGATCAAAAGCAGAAGGTAAATTGTCCGTAAGCTCAGCTTAGAACCGGTGAAGATCACGTGGGTACGTCGGTTATTTGTTCGACAGCTGTTTCGGTTACCGCATCGACGAGTCGAGTGCGGGATTCGTGCGCCCTCTATCTGGTGATTGAAATCGGGCCTATGGGGAAGATATCTCGCGATCGATGATGACGATCGATAATCTCATTGGTTTTGATGATTAATTGGACAATTAGTTGGGGTGCATGTGCTGTATACATATGGAGCAGTAACTAAACTAAATATGTAGATGCACGAGGTGGGTCGCTCTAAGACTCGGACTTTCACTGCGACCAGATCTTTTCTAGGACCAGACAAAAGACCATGATGATTTACCCATGCTCGGTCGAGCAGGCATTTTCACCTGTCAAATGCTGTTTGCTACAGGTGCGTGTGCGGTTCTTTGGCATCTCTTTTGGGGCGGGGAAAGTTAAAAAGTGCTAAGGGGGGAAGGAGAATCCTCTAGTAACGTTTGACGACCTTTGGAATGGCGACTGTTGAACTTCCCGCTCGTTTAGTATTCCTGCCGAACCGCGTTCGTGGAGCTTTTGGTGTCTGGTTATAGTGTCATCTCACCATAGAAAAGGAGCCGAAGCTCCTATAAGTTCTTCGCGGCATGTTCATTTGATATGCAAGGACAGTGGACTCTACGAATGTATTTCTTATTTTCATGTGTCGATGCCCGCCTATTCTTCTACGCCTCTTATATCTTTATCTTTCACGGAAAGAGAGAATACCCTTTAGAAATTTTATGTTTAGATGATCTTGAGATCCGGATAAAGATCGAAATAGGGTCTTTTAAGGATACGTTCGGATCCAAAAAAAGGTTGTTTACTATTAGTGTGTGCGGGCATCTCTCTTGGGACGCGGAAAAGTTAAAAACAACTGTGAAAAGGGAATGAGAATCCTTTAGTATTGTTTGACAACTTTTCCGGGATGGCGACTGTTGAGCTTCCCTGGTCAATCAGCATTTCTGCCAAACCGTCCTCATCAAAGCTTCGGCCTTACTCCCCCCGCCCGATTTTCCTCGCTATTTTAAGGCAATGATGCTTTTTCTGTGCTCAAGAATTCGCTCGTTAGGAGCAAGGACAGGATGAAAACCATTAGATCCTTTCTTCTTTCTCTTTCCCTTTTTTTTTTTTTTTATATGATTGATTAATCAGCGAAACGACATTCACAGCCGAAGGGGTTAGAGGCGGAGAAGTATTCGGAATCCAATTCGCCTGCTCCGTAAGAGCATTCGAACTCTTGGAGCCACGGAGCTGCGCTCGAACGGTTCGAGACTCCGCACTATCCCCGGAGGCGACTTTCTTTTTACGGTTGATTGACTAGACATAAAATAGAGAATCGGCGAGACGAAAACTCACGGGCCGAGGGATAGCAAAGCCTTCGACACGTCGGATGGTTCGGTCTTACATGTCGACGAGTTCTGCTGACGAGCACTTTCGGAACTCTCGTCGAACGTACTTAACGGCGACGCGTTCGATCTTTCGAAGACCACCGGTCGCGCGTGTCAACATGGCCGGGCACGTCGAAAAGCAACAATGCGACCTTATTTTGGTTACCTAACAATCGGCGGATCGAATTTATGAAATGGGTACTTACATATACAGGGGAAAAGGAAAGGGGCGGTGAGCTAGGGGGGGTTACGCGCGGGTCGGGTCGGGTCGGATCGGATCGGATCGGAGTGGAATACGAAGTCCCGATTCGGTCCAGCTGGACCCGGACTTTATAATGAAGGATGGCGATCCCTTTCGGTCGCTAATCTAATCCACGTAATAACGAAGGGAGGGAGGGAGGGAGATAGGGTCCATCGCAGTAATCATGGTACTAATTAATCATTTTTTCTGTGCGCAGATGCCCCACTTCCATTTGAATTTTTTCCTCCTCTGCTCTTCTCGGCTGTTGATTTCCTCCCCCTTCCCCCTTCGATAACTCAGCCCCCCCAAAAAGGGGTCACTCGCGTGGTGTACTACAACTAAGCAGAATACGACATCGCAAACTAAGTACAGTCTAATTGCCGTCTAATCTGTGTTAAGATAGAGATTAGGTATCCTTGCTTTTCTCCTCTCCCTTGTTTGTTTTATTTTCTTCGTTTTGGCCCGGTCGCCGTGAAAAGGGTTCGGTTCGGTTCGAATTCTGTTTTTTCCCCACTTATGAAATCTCCAGATCCCCGGATCGTGCCCGGTCCGGCTCGAGTCGGAATCCGGAGACATTCGGAAGATTGGGTCGGCGACCGTTTCGAGTGGATTTGCTCGATCGTGCCGCCGTCCATCGCCCGAATCCGGAAGATGCCCCCGAATCCGGTACCGTGCGGCATTCCGGTGCGTAGCGATGAAAATTGATCCGAGGACTCGAATCATTAGGACCAATTAAGGAGGCTTAAAAGGCATGAATGAAGGAGTGCTCTCAGGCAAAGGTGCTTATCGAAACCATCGTGCGAATTTGGCCCCACCAAAAGAAGGAAAAGATTCAATTAAAACCAAAACGCCCCCGCGTAACATAATGGACCGCCCGTTCCCCCCTTTTCCCCTTTCCGACCCATACATTAAAATAAATAAATAACAAATTAAAGAAAGGCAAAAAGGGTTTAAAAAAAATCGCTGAAACGAAAAATTAGAAAAAATAAAATAAAAATAAAATTTTTTTCCTTTCTTTTTAATTAACCACCCAACAACGCCAGACTCTCTCGCTCCTACTCCTGTAAAGAACAAACGAACCACATCTTCTCTCTCTCTCTCTTCTGTGTCTTGTCTCTTGCCTCGCAACTTCGGGGGTGAAAAAGCAGCATGGAAAAGGAGGCGAAAGGGGAGGGAGGATTGTCGATCTGAACTCGCCAGAAGGAAAGAAACCCATTTTCTATGAGTCGTTGCGGAGCCGGAAGAAGCGGGAAAGTTTTCCTTTTTTTTTTCCTTCGGAAGGAACAGAGCATAGTGAGTGAGTGAGCGAGGGAGTGAGTGTGGGTGAGCGTGTGTGTGTGTGATCGGTGGTGATCATGGGAGGTGTGACGTCCTCGATGGCGGCCAAGTTCGCCTTCTTCCCGCCGAGCCCGCCGTCGTACAAGCTGGTGACGGACGACCTGACGGGGCTGCTGCTGCTCAGCCCGTTCCCGCACCGGGAGAACGTGGAGGTGCTGCGGCTGCCGACGCGGCGGGGGACGGAGGTGGTGGCGGTGTACGTGAGGCACCCCATGGCCACCTCCACCCTCCTCTACTCCCACGGCAACGCCGCCGATCTGGGCCAGATGTACGAGCTCTTCATCGAATTGAGCATCCACCTGCGCGTCAATCTCATGGGGTACTCTATTTGCATTTCAACGGCTCTCGTTCTTGGTGTGTGATCTTTGAGCTGAGAGGTTGCTGTTCTTTGGGACTTTTCGGGCTATTCCTGAACCTGGGTTTTGCTTCTTTTTTGTATTTCTTTCCTGTTTCGGGGGGGGGGCTCCCGTTTTGCTAATTTTTGCCGTTGTGTGGGAATCGTGTAGCTTTTGGTTTTCTTTGTAAGCTGGGAGAATTTGTGGGGGATTATGTTGAGCATTGAGCTGGTAATTATGGGAAATTCTTTTTCTGAGGTGGAGATTGAGTTGATCTGTTATCTAGCTCTTGTTAGATCCCTTTTGAAGCCTGGACGGTTGAGGAGTTGAGCTGATTGAAGTGTTCGGAGAAATGATAAGCTAGATTTGTTATCCACTGGTGGATTCAAATTTCGAAGTTGATGTTGCTTGGATGATCGGGTTCCTATCTGTTGTTTTCTTACTCTGCTTACCTTATTTACAAGTATAGCTACATGTGATCTTTTACTCTATCATCAGCTTACAAGTACTGGTGAGACCATTTTAGTGTTTAGGCAATGGACTAATCTTCACTGTAATCAGCATTGGCTCACTGAAAGCTCAGTTTTTCTTGTGTTCGGTGGAAAACATCTTTTCTGTGTCTTGCATTAACAGTTGGTTCTCTTGGAGTTTAGGTAAAAATTTCGTGAACATATCCTAGAGATTAGTTTAGTTTTTATAAAACAGAAATCGGTTAATGTCTACATGTGCGAGCGGTCCATAGAAGTGTCAGTCAAGTTGGTGGTTTTGTTTACTTTATCAGCTATGTATAGAAGCGAGAGGGTTTAGTTAAAGTCATCAATTGCGCCGCCGGAGTAATATAAAGTTCTGACATACTTTTTCGAATTTTAGCAGCATTCATAACTGCGAAATATATGTTCTTGTGATAATTTAAAGTTAGAAGTAGCTAAACTAATTCCAGTAAATTTAAAATACACCTGCCTCTTGGAATCTGACTTTGATAAGCTCTATTCGACTGGTTTTTATGCAAAACAATACTCTGTATGAAGAATGCATATGGACAGCAAAAGTTGTGTGAGATTTTGCCAGCTTGCATTGTTGTAGCTTCGAAGTAGTCTTTTTATTATTTCCACTTGAAGTCATGGCTAATCTTTTTTTATTCTTTGCACTGAACATCTAGACTTGAGTCCTCAAGATGTTTCAAATTTCTTACTAGGATGTGAAAATATTGAATCTCCAGGTCCATGTTCAAAAGTATGTATCGCAGAATACATAATTGAATTTTCAATGAATGATGCTAGTTCTAATGATTAACATAACTTCTGCAGGTACGATTATTCAGGGTATGGACAATCATCTGGAAAGGTGTGTTAGAAACCGAAGAAAATTTTATCAAGTAAATAAGTTTGTTGCACATTTAATATGCTTTCTGTGGAAGCTAAAGAGCTTTATCTTGAAGAGAAAAGCTTTTCTGAAGCCAATCCCTTGCGTTGTTGCAGCCAAGCGAGCAGAATACTTATGCGGATATAGAAGCTGCATACAAGTGTCTCGAAGAGAGTTATGGCGCCAAGCAGGAAGATATCATCCTTTATGGACAATCTGTTGGTAGCGGCCCCACTGTGGATCTTGCTGCAAGACTGCCTCAGCTAAGGGCTGTTGTTTTGCATAGCCCTATACTTTCTGGTGTGAGAGTCATGTATCCTGTGAAGCGTACATACTGGTTTGATATATACAAGGTAGCAATACTCTTGGTTTAATATTAATGTTTTTCCTCCTGCTCGAGGATTAAATTCTTTCTCTCACTTGATATGACAATTTTGTTGCTTGGCAGAATATTGACAAAATTCCACTGGTTAATTGTCCAGTCCTCATCATTCATGTGAGTATATATTTATTCAATGGCTATATTGTGCTTGACTGGCAAACCGCCATATGCATGAATTGATCTAATGCAAATTAGTCTCTTTATGTTCCATGGAATCAGGATGACAACAGCTCGATTTTTCTAAATTATGTGGAAATTCCTTGCGTGCAGACAACTAACCGCTTGCTGTAATTTGTTTGATCTTTTCTCACATTCTGATACCACCCTTTTTGCTGCTTCTCTTTGTTCTTTGAACCTTGAGTTGTCAGACATGTAGTTATGTTTCTTCTTCATCAAGTGTTTGCTACCCTTTCTTTAGTATTCCAGAAAGGTCAGATCCACGGCATGCCTCGTGAGACATCATGTTTGGATACTGTCCTGTCATCCTGACCTTCAGTGCTGACATCATAAGCAATTACTAGCAATAGTTTCTTACATGACACGTTGCTCAGAAATTATTAAGGGAGTTTGGTACAGGCACTAATATGCATATGGACCATGGAGTATGGTGGGTTGCACCATATACCACGTTATAGATGTATTTAACTGTAACATGCTGACCCAGTGCTTTCTCCATGTCATCACATGCAGAGGAGCCATATCCAAGTGGAAGATGGCTGTTATTGCTTTGGTGTGGATAGTCGGATGATAATGTTATGGACTGTAATGAAATTTCCTTCTCGAGGATAAAATATTCTGCGTGCATTATGTAGAACCTACTGTCCATTAGTAGCGGAAGGGATGAGGGGACATTTTTTGTGTCGACTCTGATCTAACATAGTTGAGAAATTTAGCTAAATATTGCGGTAAGAACAAACTAGAAAATTTAAGGACAGATGCATTGTCAGAACAGGCATTGCGGTCCACCTAAATTTCTGCGGATGACCTAGACAGGACTTCTGTGCAATTTTCATTTACTTAAGAGAATTGGTTGTGCCTTCTGAAATTAGTCCTCTGTGAGCAAGTGCCCATGCAAATTAGCAGGTCTAGTCTGGTCGTCTTGCATTGGAAAATTATAGAACATCAACTGAAAGTTGCATTCGATTGTGTGTTTCCTCTTATATAATTTGCTCGAAACAGAAAGCATACTTTAGACCCTTCTTTTTTTAGGAAGAAGTTCCCAGAAAGTCATTGTTCCAGTAATAGGAGGATAAAAACATCGCATTGAGACGATGGTAAGTTGAAGCAATGCTAATAGGAGGAGGGATATTGTAGCAAAGAAAGTGATCGGACCTCTATATGAAATTGGAGATATCATTAATATTGTTATCCTGCTTCTTGGCTTGCATAGTCCTTTTTTCTGTTCTTTTGTAGTTGAAGACCTCGTTTATTTGCATGTTTGTACAGACGAATGCTTAAAACAATTTTATACCATTTACAGGGAACTGCAGATGAAGTTGTCGATTGCTCCCACGGGAAGCAACTATGGGAACTGTGTAAGGAGAAGTATGAACCCTTATGGATTAAAGGCGGAAATCACTGTGATTTAGAGCTCTACCCTGAATATATAAGGCATCTTAAGAAGTTCATAACTACTGTCGAGAAGTCTCCTTCCCAAAGATACAGCTCCAGGCAAAGCACGGATCAGTTTGAGCAGCCCCGCAAGAGCACTGATGTGTACGAAGTGTCTAGAAAGAGCACCGACAGGAGAGAGAAGCCGAGGAAGAGCACGGACAGGCCTGAGAAGCTGAAAAATCAGGGTCTCAGTGCCGATAAGCTTGAGAAATTACGAATGTCTTTTGACCACATGCAAAGGTCCCGGAGAAGTGTGGATTGCCACGAGAAATCCAGAAAGAGCATCGATCACCAGTTGGAAAAGGCACGGAAGAGCGTCGACCGGTTGGATCGGATACGAAATGGATAAGATTTTAAAACAGATACCAGAAGTGAAACACAGCAACCCGATCATCCTATCTTGTCAAATTTACCACTGTAATTTTATGCATGACCTTGGTTGTGTGGGCATTATTGGTTTTACTTGGATTATGTTTTCTCTGGTTGTGTAGTTGGCTCCGGCTGTGGGATCTCTATATCACCATGGCAAAAAGAAAAGAGGTTTTGGCGTTTAATTTAACACCTGGTGACTCCAATGCTGGCTTTCCTAGTTCTTTTCTCAGTCTTCATAGACTCCGCAAGGTCTTCCTCATCCGAATGGCATCAGGTTCTAATAAATTTCTTAAGCATTAAATCTACCATGAGTTTCTTAAATGATATAAACCTTAGCAAAAGTCTTTCGAGTAACTTCTTCGTTCTCCAACCAGAACATGGATTTAAACTCCATAATCTCTGATAATGCAACAAAACTGAGGCAAGCGAGCGCAGAATTTATCAAGTTATTTTCCTTCTATGAACCCCTCAACCAGCACCGATCCATTTTTCCAGAGTATAATTAAGGCCATATAGACAAAATAAGCTCAGAATGAGCAAGAGCATCAATTTCTTCAAAGAATAAAAACTTTTCTCAGCACAGTAAACAAAAGCAATATGTTTTACTCCAGTAAACCTCCTGGACAAAGAATCGTCATCCTTTGACCTAAAAAATTGGCATCAATGCTGCCGGGTGAAAGCAATAAACAATAGACAATTATGGGATGCTCATCTTGCAACAGTTTGATAGGGAAAAGTAAAAAGAGGAAAGAAAATGGAAGCCATAAAGACTTTATTTTGGTTGTTCTATTCCTCTGCGACTAAAGATTCGATCCGCGTTCCAATCTGCTTTGAACTCCAGTGTTCATTGAAAGATTCTAGGAATAATAATTCCACTTGAGTGGCATCAACAGCACCAGAAACCACAAAATCACGGAGCTCTATCAAATGGCTTCGTATCATTGTAACAGACATCCCACACAGCTTCCATCGCATCCTTTGCAGCTGCTTCTGAGCAGTGAGGATTCGCAGTAACCGACTTCATTACTCTTCTCCTCACACATTCCTTACAAATGTCAAGACAAGATGAGCATAACAGACATGATCAATCAAACGCTCAAAAAGTACAAAGTATTGCTCATGTAGTTCATATGGAAAAGGAAGATCATATCTGAAAGAGCACTGAGCAAAGTGCTGAGAACCTTCCGACCAAAAAAAAAAAGAAGGGCTGAAAACCTTAATTGCATTGCATTATTTGCTGAGCATTCAGTAGTTGCCTAAGAATTAGACAGTAATTAACGAGAAAATAATGGTCACAACCCGATACAAGTGAATGGAGACGTACAATATGAAAATGGACCCCAAGATTTCAATGAAGTAAATAGGCTAGGAAATTTACAACACAAGTTTCAGTACGAGGATTTGCTCTGCTCTTCCTTTTTGGGTTTGAACATGAGAGAAGGGCTCAGATTATTAACAGCATTTTGTTGGTCTGTAACTGTAAGAAACTAAACTGAAAGGTCCCCACTTTTTTCATGTGATCTGATTCTCTACAGACTTTCCTCACCACTAGTCCCAAATTGAACTAAAAAATTGCAAGTCTCCTTCTTCATCTCAATTTCTTTTTTGCAGCCTCTGCTTAAATATTTGATAGCATCATCATTGTCATGGCCTGGACCAGAATGTTTCCTAATTGCCAAAATTCTGAAGCAAAGCTCCATAAGAAGGTCTCCAATCAGAAAAACAAAACAAGAAAGAATGTTTCAATAAGCAACTGTCAAATAAAACCATACACAAGTATATTCTAATTGCATATAGCACACTCAGATATTGTAAGACTTGACAGACAGCAGTCCTTCTATGATAGAGCGTGGAGATGTATAGGCCTAGGTAAGTTGGCCGGATGCATAAAATACGCTGCAACTAGAAGAATCCAAGGGCCTTCACTAGAATTAAGGGCAATTGGCCCCTATGCAGCCATTTGTGTCCAGGTACACATACACATTCCGAATGCTTCAAAACTGAAAAAGAGCACATTGTACTCCCTATTTCACGCATTTTTATATCAGGAATGGATTTTTGGGAAAGACAAGTAAATTTCAATTTACCTGCTCATGACCACGTATCTTCATGTAACCCCGCAATAGCTCCCGTTTGTAGTGACAATCACCGCTTAAATGGCCGGCACGTATCTAATTATTGGACATATTCACCAAAGATATAAACAGTCCTGTTTAAAGGCCGCATCTCCCAAAAGCAAACGGCAGTTACAAGAATTGATTATCATACCTCGCTACAAGCATGATGGGCACAATTACTCCAGTCCAAATTTGCAGCTCGGCACTCATCATACGCATGAATGAGTTCATGTATGACTACTTGATTTACATCATCTTGGAGTTCCATGTGGTTACTACACACGACTATCTGAGAAAGCGATGTGGCGCTCATGAATGACAGCTCATCACATCAAACAAAAGAATGAAACATCGAAAAAGAGAAAAGAGATTCTGACAAACAAGGTTTGAGGAAATACGAGAGGATATAAACTGAAAACCAAATTTCACCCGACAAGTTCATCAGACTTCAAAAGCTTGGTATACGGTACAAGCTAAGCTTGACCAACTCAAACACCAACAGCCTCTTTATCCCTCTGCTCTTATCACCAAGGTGATTATCTAACAGACCCACCAAATTATATGCGAAGAACGAAACTTTCGAGAGTTTAGCATTAGACCCATTATGTATACACGTGGATCGACTTCATTTCCAATGATGTATGCAGGTAATTCAAACTCATATACCCCTCGGCCCGGCATGTAGCCGCCGCTGACTTTCCCGTCGCAGTTAACAGCCTTGATGAAGTTGTCCCCCAGCGCGCACCCCGCTTTCTCCAACTGCTCCTTCAGGAATCTCACCATTGGAGCTGCACAAACGACACGCAGAAAGATTTCAAACGGAGGTCCAAAGACCGACGAGGCAAATTCCACCGCTCCACGAAGCTACAAAGCGATTGTCCTCGAGCTCTTCACTTTCCACACGGACGAATGATCGCTGAAAGGGAAACTGAACAGAAAAACAACGTGGCAACAGAACGTCGTCTTCCCCAATTGCACAACGCGAACTCTCGAGCAAAGCAATCGAAAGTGAAGGAACGAGACGGGGCGAAATCCCTAAAACCCTAAACCCTGCTCGGAGCCTAAAGGTGAGATTTTTATCCTGACGCGCGAATGAAGGGGATGCAAATGAGGCCCGGAAGCGGCAAATTTGGATAGGGGATTCTTACTTCGGAGGCTCCTCTGGATCATCTCCTCGCACTCCTTCACCGTTCTGCCGCCGTCGGCGGCGGGAGAGGGGGAGGAAGCCGCCGGCGGGGGCTCCCCGGCCATCGTCTCTCTCTCTCTCTCTCTCTCCTCTTGCGTTCGGGTCAACTTGCGGGTACGAAATTTGGTACGTGCGATTTGACGGTTCTTTAGATAATAGAGGAAGAAACAAGACATCGACCTTTGTCCGGAAGAGCCATGGCCCCAATTTTCAAATGTCGCATGACAAAACATCAACGGTCATCCAGTAAATTTTGACACGAAATTTCAAGTGTCGCACAAAAGTAAGGTGGTCAAAATGGGTCACGAATCCATATTTTAACAAATTAACGATCACAAAAATAAATGAAAAGAATAATATGGTAACAAAATGTTGTATCTCGGACTCATCATGTAAACCCTTAAGCAATTGAAGCGAAGAAACGAAATAGACGAAATCTCTGAAATCCTAAACCCTACCTGGAGCCAAAAGGCGAAATTGTTAAGCATTGAAACGCAAACGAAAACCAAAATGAGGCGTGGAAGTGACAAGTCTATGGGCATTATTACATCGAAGACTCCTTTAGATCACTGCCTCGCATTCCTTTACCGCTTCGACGCTGTCGGCGGAGGCATTATTACATCGAAGACTCCTCTAGATCATTGCCTCACATTCCTTTACCGCTTCGCTGCCGTCGGCGAAGGGAGAGCAGGAGTAAACCGCCAGCGGGGGCTCCTCCGCCATCATCTCTCTCTCTCCTCTAGTGTTTAGATCAGCTAGCAGGTTTGAGTTTGACTGTGTGTTATTTTTTGACGGGGTTTCGAAAAAAAACGAAAAATCGAAAGAATAGAGAAAAACTAATAACAACTTTCGTTCGGAAAGAGGGTTGACCCGACTTTCAAGCAATCCGGTAGATAATTTTTGACACGAAATTCCGAAATGTCATGCAAAAGGCACCAAATCATATTGAGAGAGAGGGAGCAATGCGAATTGGGGCTTAGGATTAGGGTTCTTCACAAAATCATATTGAATGTCGAAAGTTGGGGAAAATTTGGCGAATGTGCTCCTACTTTGTGAAGATCCCCAAGCCCCCAATTCACGTGTTGGTTCGAAACAATATGGAAGCAACATATGCTAACGTGGCACTCTCTACATATGTTATGTCATTATCCATTTGTCATCTCGGACACCACGCATGCACATTTTGACTAAAATTCTAATGAAGGTTCAAATTTTCTTTCAAATATAAGTTCATGCATTTTCGTGCAACGCTTGAAAATTGAGGTCTGGATCGAAATTTAGTCACTTCTTTACTAAAGCTAGGTTAGTGAGCAACATTTTGTGAGTATGCAAGAAGCTAAATCGAAACGTTCCCAACCCCAAACTGAAGTATAGAAATGCAAGTCTCCTTCGTCAGCTCAATTCCTATTTACCGCCTCCACTTAG
Source organism: Syzygium jambos (assembly GCA_031216235.1). Lineage (NCBI taxonomy): Eukaryota > Viridiplantae > Streptophyta > Magnoliopsida > Myrtales > Myrtaceae > Syzygium > Syzygium jambos. The sequence goes on from CM062228.1 coordinate 20,921,400, forward strand.
ATATTATACGGCACCGTATGGCCGGACTATATTGAAATTTTGCGGAAAGTTTCAGCACTATATTGACAAAATTCGAAAAGTTTATAACCGAATCGACATCCGTACAACATGTTTACAATCGATTGGGTAATTGTCCATCACAGATCACATCAGATGCAAGCCAAACCTTGGTCGATAACGTAAAAAGTGGAGTATGTCCGCACTTATTGTCTACATGAGGTACCATGATTCCATATAGTACCAAAATTTAGAACAGAAGGCGTCGCAATATTCATAACTTATCTTATCGTGCTTTCTGCTTTGCTTATTCTGGTCGCCACACTCCCGCACGTCGTGACATAAATCTCGGCGTTCGTGCATCCGTTTCACGGAGAACGCCCGGAGTTCACGCTTGAGATGACTTGAAGAATCCGGGGCTGTCGCCGTTCCAAACTCGAACAGCACGATGGCCACGAGCACTCCCGTGATCACTTGCTTCGTGGACGTAGTTTTTAATTCTGTGCAGTACCTGCAATCACAAAGCTAAGATTTTCTAAAATCATAGTCTTTGGTCGATTTAATTGTAGAAAGCTGCTACCACGAGGAAAAACAAATTAAGAGCCCTGAGGATAAGAATAGGGAATTGGCCTAATTCCCTAGAAAACCCTCAATTTTAGGTCTAGTTCCAATTTTACCCCAAATTCTTTTTGTTTTGAAGAAAACCCAAAACTTTAGGTTCAGTCCCAAATCTATTCCGAACTTTGGTTTGTCTAAAAAAATTACAAATTTTTAATCTATTGTCAAATCTCCCACCGTCGTGGCATTTCCACATCAATAATAAATCCACGTCAACTAAGTGACATGGAAAGTTATCTCCAAAATGAAACCGTTCTAGAATACGAAAATTAAGAACAACTAACGGCAATGTTTGGACAAATGGTTAATGAAGGCAGATTTGGGAGAAGAGTAAAAATTTGTGATTTTTCTCCTAGATAAAAAAAATAGTCTAGGGTAAATTTGGGACTAGACCAAAAGTTGGGGATTTTTTTTAGACAGAAAAGTTTGGGGCAGATTTGGGGCTGAATCTAAGGAGGTTTTTTTTTAAGGAATTACACAAATTTATTGTTATTGTAGCTTCCCCACCTATACAATCTTGACTGAAAAGTGATTTTTTATTATCCTATTCGAAACAGCCATTTTTATAGGAGTAGAGGAATGAAAGTTTAACGCCTGTATTTATTGAGAAGTTATTAGATTTTCTTTCAACAGTCCTTCGTAATATCAGTTATAATCCGCACCGTCCAATATTCTAACAATTGGATGTTTTTTCTTATAAATATTTTATAAATTTGTTTTATTCATGACTATCTTGCTAATAAGATTATTAATTGGAAAAAGAAGAAGAAGAGAAAACAAATAATCCACATTGATGAATGGAGGCCTGATGTGTGCCCCCGTTTAATTTCCTTTGCAATTAATTTATTCACGCAATTGTATTGATTAGAGCTGCATTATCTTAATCCTATAATCCAACCTTAATTTATATATCTGTTATTATCATCAACATATCTCCAAAAAAGAATGAGCAGAAGATAAGAAAATTTGTCGAGAAGTAGTACATTATCTTATTATAGATTATAAATGATACAAGTGATCACTTTTAGGAAAATGATTTCTGAATCATTCATTTTTTTTTGCGAATCAAACGCACCCTAATGTTTATTTAAAGCGGTACTTGGAAGTCTAACCCTTAGCAAACGTTGCCATGTGGGTCAAATAAATGCAGTATGCCTCTTCCTCTTCCATCTACTGGCAATGCAGCATGCCGCTCCGGCAAACATTCCGTGTGGGTAATTAACGTTTTCTTAATTTGGCAAAAATGTTATTGGAGCTAAGGTTCTGCAAAACAGATTGTCCAAACTGGGAACTGCTGTCACGCCCCGCACCCTACGAGCACACGATCATCCCTCGATGGTCGAACATTGAATGCGACGTCCCAGGCATGTCGCCGACCCAACCCAAACATCCGAGATTAGGCACGAGCGCGGAAACAAAATGAAATAACCCAAACATATAATAGTGAAGAAGGGGTAGCAAAAGTACAATCAAAACTTGCAGTTCATACACTTAGTAGATGCATACAATGTTCACAAAAATCAACTGCCAACTAGGCCAAAAACGACAGAACCACATTCAACAAAAGAGACCGTGGTTCATCAACTTAACTACTCTACAGGGTCCTTGACCCGTCTTCGATCCCCGAGACTATCCTTGCAGGGTCTCTAGCCAACTACGGTCGCGGACCTGAAATGGTTTGGTTAACAACCATGAGAATACATCTCAGTAAGCAGACAACCTAAACCCCACATAGGCCAATGCGTACCCAGACGAGTATAAACATGCAATCTAACTATCCACATAACAATTTTCACATAATATACTTACCTTGCTTCAAATCACACGCTAACTCTGCACATTAGTCAAATCACTATATTGAAATAACATTTCACGTACTTATCACAATTACTCGAGCGTCATTCACACGCATATTCACCAATTCAATTAGGTATAATACACATGCGCATTCATCTAACTTTCTCATGACCCGGGTCAACACCCCGCAGGTCCTTTCTCGCCACCCGCGTCAACACGCTCCAGGCTGGCAGCCCTCCGATCAATCCGAGCATTGTCCCGGGTCAACACCCCACATGACCTTTCAAAAACAAACTTTCACACGACCCGGGTCAACACCCTACAGGTTAGCCCTCCTATCAATCGGGGCTCTGTCCCGGGTCAACACCCCACAGGACCTTTCACACGACCCGGGTCAACACCCCTCAGATCCTTTCTCACAACCCAGGTCAACACCCTACAGGTTGGCAGCCCTCCGATCAATCCGGGCTTATTCAAGCAACCACACACGTCATACAATTCACTCAAACCAAGTGTCAGTCACATGTCAAGCTAACACAAGCACCACATCTATCATTGCAATTCAAGCGCACATAAAGTGTGTCAACCCAATCACCAGTGACCAACGCGAATGACAGCCAATCGAGCATTGAATCACACACAAACAACCAATGTTCTTGACATAGATTCCACCATCAGATAAACCATAAAATCAGCCATAACCTGCCACCAAACCAGCCACCCCTAGCACATCAAACAACCGAGATTCTAACAACTAAAGATACAAATGCGCACTCACAACCGGTCATCTCAAGACAACAGCAACTAGCCATAGAAACACTGAATAATATACACCAAACGTGTGTCAATTCAACCTACTAACTCGACATTAATTCACCGCAGCACGACTCGCCACTCCGACACATATTAACCCGCATTTCACTCAATAATCCAACCAACGTCACTTCTTCGTCCCGCTAAAATCCGACCATCAAAATAACTAGCACAAACGCAATTCGGGCACCTACTCAGTCCACACATCCAGCAATGCTCGACCGACACATAGCTCGCCATCCCAGTACGATTTAACATACGAACAATCCATAATCGCGACATAATTTCCAGCATCAACGGCCCCCAACTCAGCACCAAAATCGACTATAAATTGACACGATTCAACCCGTATTCCGACCATAGCACCCACCCCTAACTAGCCCACATCTAAGCCACCAAATCGCGTTAAACGACCACCGAACCGGCCCGAACAGCCCCTAATCAGCCGCAATTCTCACCCTAAACAATCCTTAAACACATCTAATGATACCCGAAGTCCTAGACGTCGTTTAGGGAGTTGCTTACCTTGATTTGAGCAAGAAAACGAGGCTGGACAGCGGGGGAAATCATTGGGACAGCCGCAGCGGCGGCGGTCGGCAAGGCTCTCGGCCAAGGCTGGACGACGGCGGCGGCAAGGGAGCTCCGGCCGAAGCAGCAGCAGCTCAGCGGCAGTGGGGGCGAGCAGGGGCCTCGCCGGAACAGCAGCAGCTCCGGCGTCGAGTGGCGGCCCACGGCGGCGACGGGAACAGGGCAGAGGAGGGTAGAACAGGGGAGGGGAGCGGTGGCCAGAACAGGGGAAGGGGCGGGGAGGCGCTGGGTTGGCCGGCCAGGCGGTGGGGTGGCGATCGGTGGCTGGGGGGAAAAGGCTGGGTGGCGGAGGCGAGGCGGCGGCGGCCAGAACGGCGGCACGCGGTGGCGGCGGAGCTGGGAGCCCTAAACAGGGGAAGACGCCGGGGAAGAGAAAAACAGGGGGAGAGGAGGTCGCGCGGCGGCTGGAGGCGGCACGGCGCGGCGGCCAGGCGACGGAGGACAGGTCGGCGAACGGCTGGGCAGCGCCGGACCGCGGCGGACGCAGCGGCGAGCTGCTGCTCGCGTGCAGCGCGGGCAGGGCCGGCGAGCGGCGGTCGCGGGCGACGAGCGGCGGCGCGGTTCGGTCGGGCGACGGCGGCGCAAGGCGGTAGGCGGCGGTGGCTGGGCTGGTCGCTCGCAAGGTGTGGTCGAGCGAGCAGCAAGCAGGAGCAGAAGCCAGAAGCAGCGGCGTCGGGGCAAGCCAGCGAAGGAGAAGAAGAAGAGAGGAAGAGAAGAAAAGAAAAAGGAAAAAGAAAGAAAAGGAAGAGAGAGAGAGAAGTGGATGGGTTTGACTGAGGGGGACAAACATGGGGGGGGGGGGGGTTGGTTGGGGTGGACTGGAGAGAGAGAAATAAATTAAAAAAAAACAATCATTCTTATATTAAACGCAAATCGATGGCCCAAATTCAAAATCGAAAACGATTTACCGATCCAAAATAAGCCTCGCATATAAAAAGAGACAAAGGCCAAATTAATTAAGTCAAACTACAACGAGGGAGATCTAGTAGTCCAAATTCGCACTTGGTCAAAAACTCCCTTTTTTCCATTATTCCTGACAATCTCGATGCTGGCCACAATAATATCGACACCGTCCAATTTATTTCGTCCCGAAACTCCCGAAAATAGACTGCCAAGTTCGGGGCCTAAATAACGACCAAATTCGATCGAGTGCGATTCTAGCGAAATCTCAAAATTTAAAACAATAACCGGGAGTGATCAGTTCCCGGGCGAGATTTTACTATAAGCACACTGACGAATTACACGTTTATTAAATCCCAAAATTAAATCAAAATCCGGGATGTCACAACTGCTCCAACCAGAGTCCAATTGCCGTGAGTATTGGTTCGATTCCTAGTTTCTAAAAGTGAAACTGGTGTCCGAGCGGCTTAGTTCACAATTCCAAGGGAAAACTGGACCGGACTGACTGCATATATATTTTTTTATTTCTTCTAAAAAATTAGTAAAATGTGAACTAAACCCTAAGTGAACTTCATTGACATAAATTCATTGATAAAAATTAGTAAAATGTGAACTAAACCCTACGTAATCAGTCCACAATTCTCAATTTTGGAAATCAGGAACCGATCGCCCTAGTTGGAGCGCCCAAAGCCATGCCCAGAAAAAAAGTTGCCCCTAGGGTGAAAAAGTCCGACCCTTTAATTCCACTTGACCAGAGACCTTTTCCTCATGAAGAACTGAAGAAGTACATGCATGCATAAACTCCCATGGAGCTATCTTTAATCCCACTGGATGTATTTTCATAACATAGTTATCCAGTGGGATCAAATTGGGAAGACTGTCACGTCTGATAAAGATTAGTTATATTGTAGTCCATTGCTAATTAAGATCGGACAGCACAATGATATTAGAAACATGAGAACGTAAATCACAGCTCTCTGTTTCTCTCGTTTTATTTAGAAAGCCGGAGTACTTCTTTGTTGTTTTTGCTTAGAGCGTATTTAACAAAAAAGAAAAAAACACATGTTCATAGTTACCATTTTAAGTTTCTTGATTCACTTCACTATTTCGTCTATCCCATTCAAAATATGATACTCATAATTGAAGAAAACATTGATCATGTTTGTAAAGTGAACATACTTCCGAAATTGAGCAACAAGAAACGGCGCTAGATATTATTTTTATATCACATGATATTCTACGATAGCAACTCTAGATCAACGTTTTGAAAAATCCCACAAGGTTACAGATATTGCATCACTACATATACTTAGGCAACAGCCTGTGAGCTAAAAAGTGCTCGAACACATCGAGGGCTTGAGCAGGGGCATACATGGGGACGTCATGACCGCAGCCTCTGACTGTCGCGAAGATCATGCCTTCGTATATCTTAGACCGGCCGCCGATCTGATATCATGTCAATATCGACATCGACCGTGAGCAAAGGGAAAATTAATCAACCCCGGTTTAATCTGAGATGTGGGATCATTAAAGCAACGATTACATTACCTTGCTATTATGGCCCCAGCGATACCATTTTGCGTTCCTCTTGAGATGCAGCTTGGAAATAGCAGCCCGAGTGGCTACGAAGGGAACTGTTGCATCTGTATCTCCACTGATACAAAATAAAAAGAAAGATATTCAAGTTGAATAGAAGAGCTGCTTTAACTGCAAAAACACTATGAAGCAAAACATTATTTACTTATTTTTTTGACTTTCTGCTACGCTTCCAACTAGTTCACCATCTTGAAAAGAACAAAAGCCATAGAGCACAGATCGATTTTCGTCGCACAAGTCGGCGCATCCCTTTCCTTCTATTGATAATTTCATCATCAGTTACCTGTAGATCCAAATATGCAAGCCCGACTGGATGAGCAGCTTCAGGGTGGGCAACATCGACTGTGCCTTAGCAGGATGGCTGTAATTATGTTGTATAGGGTGACTGCAAGGCGAAAGAAACTAGTTTGATAAGACCTGACTGCTTAATCAAAGCTAAAACTAATCGGAAATGAGAAGAAGATAATGTAAGATAGAAGACAAAAACCTGCAGTGTGTCCATGCGGTGGGGATTGCATGGAAGGCTTCCTGCACGTCCTTCCTGTTCACGTACCTGGAGGTAATCCTTTCGAGACAAAACTTCGACCCCTTGTTCACGAAAAATCAGTGTTAGAAATCTAGATATGGTACAGTGAGTATTTATCATTTGTTAGGTTACAACGCACGGTGAAATAGTGAATAATTACCTCCTCCTCAGCTTCACAATCCGTCGAAAGTATATCAAATAGATTCACATTTCCAATTTCCTCTCGCAAATATGTTAAGTATAGCTTGCATGCCTTCGCTCTATATGTCTTCGGAGAGCTGCACAAAGTACTTGACAGCCCTTGGTAAGTATCGTCTGAGATGAGACCGTGGCTCCAGTAGTATAGAGCTCTGCCTTTCAGTTCGAACTCTAGGTCCAAGGTAGGGTTACCCATCTGAAGGACATTTTTAAGCATCACAGTTATTGGGGCTAGTGGTCACTAATACATCCGTAAACATTAAACATACCCTTTGGGAAAAATACAAAGAATATGATTGTTTCAAGTACTAATCTGCTCCTCTTTTGTAATTCTTGATCATGCTTTAAAGATGAAACAGTTCTGCCCCCTCTTTACCAAAATGCCTTTGAGATTCATCACCGGATTAGCTTTCCTGGAGTTCTTCTTCAGAATGATCTGTGCCAACGACGGAACATAATGACCTGAGGTCAAAGATCAAACATTAGTTAAGAGATTCGATCTGGGCTTTAGAAAGACGATAATTGAATGATACTTACCGGCGTAGCTTTCTCCGGCAATGTAGAAGGCTCGGCCTTTATACCCTGGGAATCTCTTGAACCATCCTTTCAGGAACGTATAAGCTTCATGGGCTAGAATTTCATTCACAGAAGACGAGGAAAGAAATTCATAATGAGCGAAAAAAGAGTCGCCAAACCTTGGTGAGGGAAAAGAAGAAAAACTAGGTACGCACCAGTGGAGTGGTCTCCATAACGAGTGAAGTTGTCAGTCGAGGAAGAAAAACCAACTCCTGCTGGCGAATCCAAGAACAAGAAGTTCGCTTCTGCACGAAAAAACCAGAAATTTGAGTGAAAAAAATGGAGAAAAAAGAAGATATTACATAAATTTTGTATATGGACTCTGTTCATGTTTGCGTGCGCACCTCGGTTCCATGAATACGGGTTGGTGACCAGGGTTTCGCCGTCGGGGGAGACTTGGAACGGACCGAGCTCCTGAAACGCGCCATAGCCAATGGAGGAGCACCCGGGTCCTCCGTTTAGCCACAGGACGAGGGGCTTCTTCCCGCCGTCTCCAACAGCTTCTACTAGCCAGTAGAAGAGAGACGACCCCCTATTGACGGAGACGTAGCCAGAGAACTGGGCCACGTGCATCTCCGGCTGGCCCGGTAATCTGGCGATCCGGTCATTCAAGACCTCATTCATCGACAGTTATCGCGGTCGCCGAAAGCGTGAGGACGAACACCAAGAGGAAGAAAAGACAGTGCCTCATGTATTTCATGGTTAGAGAGGGAATTCAGAGAGAGGGATTGAGGGAGACGAGAGTGCAAGAGACTCAGGAGAGACCGAGAGATGAGATTTGGAAAAGGAGGGTTGGTCCTCAGCCCTCAGGTGATTCGCTCAAGCTCTTAGCTTTGTTTGATGGGGTGCAAAATGTGTTGTCTTTTTGTATTTATATATATGATGATCGCATCAAATCGAGGTATGTCTTTATCTTGATTATCATCCGGATCTCGAGATTATCAAGATGTAAAATTTTCGGAAGGTACCATCCTTTCTCGTGAAAAAAAAAAGATTTGGAAAGATTGGGGCGTAGGATATTCAGATCGGATGATGGCAACCTACGAATAGATTAGGTTTATAGACCTTGCTATATAACTGTGGATGATTTGGAACTCGGTCAATCAATGCTGGTTGTGCATAGGACTAATCAAGGTAAGACTTGTAAAAGTTCCTCTTTAATTGAATGTTGGCTGGCGAGTTGGTCCAAGTTCTTCTCCTCTTGTCAATTGCTTCGAGCTATATATGCACACCAACGGGTCAAAGATGTACAATCTATTATTGGGTTGCAACCGAGAAAACTTTCGGATAAACATCTTAACTTCTAATTATACTAATTGAATCTTATTTCGTTATATAATAATTATTAAAGTTATATTCATAATGATTCGCAATTAGAAAAGGCCAAGCAATGTCATGTGGATACGTGTAGCAGTCTTACTAGTCCAATTCAATCTATGCCTTAGGCCTTCATCCAAGGCAAAGATAGCCATTCACACTTAAAACTGATCTTAAATGTCTTACCAAAACAGTCTATGACTTAGGCCTCGATCTAGGCATACATAGCAATCCATACTTAGAATTGCTCTTGAATGTCTTCCAGCACAAGAAATGGGTGCTCCGAAGGCAAGGTCCAAATCTTGAATTTGTTGAAGAATTGACAAATTTTTCAAGCAAAAAGCTTGGTTTCTCTCTTAAAAACCAGCTCTCGGCCACAACCCCCTTTCATTTCTCAAAATCAATTTTGTTTTGGGGGTCTTGCCAAGACTTAGGCTCCGTTTGGCAACGTGCCAAACAGTAAAAATTTCTGTTCTTTTGTTCCCAAAAATAGTTTGAGAACAGAAATGCGTTTGGCAAATTTTTTGTTCCCGGGCACATTTTTACAAAAATTTGTGCCCAGAAATAGTTTTGGAAGAGAAACAAGAAGTAAAAAAAAGTTGCTTCTTGTTTCTCGGCACAATTTTGAGAATCAGTTTTTTTTCTTTTCTTTCTTTTTTTTGTTTTCTTATTTCTGTTTTGGTTTTTTTCCTTGGCCATGGCCGGCGGCCGGTGACCGGCCACAGCCCAGGGCCGGCGAGGGCGTCACGGCCCTCGCCGGCTGCTGGCGGAGGCGAGGGTCCCCCTCGCCGGCGAGGGCGAGGGCTGGACCCTCGCCGCCTGGGCGAGCCGCCTCGCCGTCGGCCATGGCGAGGGCGGCCTCGCCCAGATCGGGCGAGGCCAAGCCTCGCCGTCGGTCGCGAGGGCGAGGTCGACCTCGCCCAGATCTGGCGAGGCCGACCCTCGCCGTCGCGACCCACGGCGAGGTAGGTCGACCTCGCCCAGGCGGCGAAGGTCCAACCCTTGCCCTTGCCGGCGAGGGCGACCCTCGCCTCCGCCGGCGAGGGCCGTGACGCCCTCGCCGGCCCTGGGCTGTGGCCGGCCGCCGGTCGCCGGCGACCGGCCATGGCCAAAGAAGAACAACACAAAAAAGAAAAAAAAATTAAATAATTCAAAATATTATTTGGGAACAGAAATTTTGTGTAGTTTCCAAACGCATTTCTATTCTTTTCTACTCTAGGAATAGAAATTTTGGACAGTTTATCAAACGCCTTAAAATACTCAGAAATTGTTTCCGGGCACAGAATAAAAAAAAATCATTTCTATTCAGAAATTGTTCCCGGGCACAGAATAGTTCTCATGCGCACCCTTAGCAGCTAAGCGTTTACGTTATTGGTCCCTCTGTCACATGGAAAGGTACTTCAAGTTCTCATTGGTCGCTTGTTATTTCCCAAAGCGTTAATGACCTTCACTTCCTTGCTAGCTTCAGCTAACCATGTCATGGATTTAAAGACTTCGTCTAATTTTTTTACCCGTTCACCCAACTAGCTGAATTAAATTGATTACAGAGTGTTTCCGTTGTACCTAAACAACTACAATTTCATAAATGTACAGTCATTTTGGTTAGTAAACGTTGCTATATAAACAGAAACTCATTTAATATATTTATGATTATTTAAAGTTTAGTAATTGTATACAACATTATTCATAATGTGATAAATATCTCAACTTCTGATTATACTAATTAAATTATATTTGGCTTTGCTATTATTCTTACAGTCATATCGTTACAAGACAGCACCGCACACGTCCTTCGAAGAAAAACCACGTCGTGTTTCCAGTTGCACGAGAGATTGATCAATAGGCTCATGTTCGTTCACAGGTTGCCTTTTTCTGGCTTTTTACCAATCAAGTCTTATTTTATTTTTTGTCTTTTTTCAAGCTCAAGAGTAAAGAATGGGAAATGAAAAACCAAAGCAATGAATCCTCTTCAGATAGAAGATTCCGCAAAATAAAATAAGTAAAACATGGTACATGCATTTACAATCATTAATTTCTAGTATAAAAAACACTTTAATTTCTAGTATTAAAAAAAATGGATACAAAATGAACCTCGAGACTATGAATTGCTAACACTTTAAATTTTGATGACCCTGTTGGAGTTGGCGAATACTTCGGGGACCCTTGTTTCTCACACCGGGTACGCCCACGTGAGCTTAGGGAAACTGAAGTGTTGTCCGACGACATGTGACCCATGCGTGCGGAATGCAGGGGTTCGGGGGCAGCGCCCCCGACACGGGTGCCCCGCTGCCCGGTCAGCGGGCGGGGGTTCGGGGGCAGCGCCCCCCGACGGGGGTTCCGCTGCCCGGTCAGCGGACGGCTGTCCCGCTCGCCGGTGAGCGGGCGGGGGCTCGGGGGCAGCGCCCCCGAAACCTCAACGGGTTTGGGCTGGCCCGTATGGTGCGAAATTAAGAGATTTCATATAGGTTTAGGTTTTGGGCCCGTTTAGGGCATATATATATTTTGCTCGTTTTTCTGATCATTGTAACGAGTTGAGTGGCTGTAAACCGAAAATATAGTGAAATCTCTTTGCAGGACGTAGCCCTATTCGAGGGTGAACCTGGGTAAATTCGTGCATCGTCTCTTTTTATCTGTTTTCTGCGTGATCGTTCTGTTTCGGTTCTCGATATATCCCTTCAATTGGTATCAGAGCCGGAGTTGTTCGAGGAATTAGGGTTTATTCGAGATGTCAGGAGGATCACGAATTGAGATAGAAAAATTCGATGGGACGCGATTTGATCTGTGGAAGATGAAGATGGAGGATCTTCTTTGTGATCGAGATCTCTGGTCGGCAATCGAAACGGAAAGGCCTATTGCTGCGCAACCTGGTGTCGTGATAGGCAAGGAAGCGGTGAAGGATGGGGATTCAACTTCCAAACCGGCAGATCCGAAGGAGATTGAAGACTGGAATCGGATTGATCGGAGAGCAAAGGGGTTGATTCGGCTTTGTCTCGCGGACTCAATCCTAACGAATGTGATGAGCGAACCTACAGCCAAAGATTTGTGGCAGAAATTAGAGTCGCTGTATCAAAGTAAGTCGTTGGTTAATAAGCTGTTCTTGAGGAAAAAGCTGTATAATCTTCGGATGCATGAGGGCGACTCGTTTTCTACACATCTGTATAACTTTAACACATTGATTAGTCAACTCGTATCAATCGGTGTTAAGTTTCAAGATGATGATAAGGCAATAACACTACTCTGTTCACTGCCGGATTCATGGGATAATTTGATTGTGGTGATCGGTGGTGAGGATAAGGAATTATCGTACGAAAGTGTGTGTTCTGCTTTGTTATCGGAGGAGACACGAAGAAAGGGATCGGGAAATTCCGGTAAAGAGGCATTGGCGGCTAGGGGAAGGCCAGCAGAGAAGACTCTGAATCCGAGAGGATCCAAATCCAAATCTCGTGGGCGATCGAAGAGCAGGGAGAGGAGGGTACAGTGCTGGAAATGTCAAGAGTGGGGCCATGTGAAGAGGGACTGTAAAAACAAGCCAGCTTTTAAGAAAGAAGCTGAATCATCCTCGGGTAAAAAGGAGGTCGATGCAGGAGATATGTATTTGGCTGCTGCGTGTATGGCGCAGTCAGATAAGGATATATGGTTGATCGATACCGGTGCTTCATACCACATGACGCCTCATAGACACTGGTTTTGTGAATATGAGCAATATAATGGTGGGGATGTCATGCTCGGAGATGACACTGCAGTTCAAATTGTCGGGCGTGGCAGGGTGAAGCTGAGGATGAGTAATGGCACGGTGAAGACTATTCCAGACGTGATGCACATACCCTTGATGAGTAGAAATTTGTTATCAGTCGGTACAATGGCTGATTCGGGGGTTATTTTTAGCTGTGATAAGGATTCGTGCAAGATGACTCGAGGCTCTATTGTGATTGCACGAGGAGTCCGTTACGGGACATTATACAAGTTGCTCGGGGAAACAGTGACTGTTGGTAGCGGGTTCGTTTCTGAAGAGGCCAAGGAAGATGGACATGATACGTCCATGTTGTGGCATCAGAGGTTAGGGCATATCGGTGAAAAGGGACTATCTACCTTAGCTTCAAGTCAGATGGTAGAAGGAATTCCAAAATGCTCTATGAGTTTCGGGTTCTGTGAACACTGTCTCCATGGAAAACAGAACCGAGTTAGCTTCCAACACACTGGTACAAGAGCAACTGAGGTTCTCGAGCTGATTCATAGCGATGTCTTTGGACCTACTCCGACTCCATCCATTGGAGGATCCAGGTACTATGTATCGTTCATAGATGATTTTTCGAGATATAGTTGGATTTATTTTATTAAAAGTAAATCAGATGTATTCGAGAAATTTCGAGAATTTAAGGTTTTGGTTGAAAACCAATTGGGCAGGAAAATCAAGGTCCTTCGTACAGATAACGGAGGTGAATTCTGTTCGGATAAGTTCGAGCAATTTTGCGTGGATAATGGTATTGCAAGACAGAAGACTACTCCATATACGCCTCAACAGAATGGGGTAGCCGAAAGATTAAATCGGTCACTCATAGAAAAGGCAAGATGCATGCTGAGTTGGGCAGGTTTGGGGACAGAATTTTGGGCTGAAGCTGTAGCCACAGCCAGTTATTTGAAGAATCGATCACCGACCTCATCAGTGAAGGATCGTACACCATATGAGGCAGTGTTTGGAAAGAAGCCGAATCTGTCACATGTTCGGGTGTTCGGGTGTGACGCATATGTTCATGTACCCAAGGAGAAGCGGGGTAAACTTGACAACAAGTCTGAGAAGAACGTATTTGTCGGATACAAGGAAGGGGTCAAGGGCTATAAGCTGTGGAATCCAGAATCAAAGACCATTGTATACAGCAGAGATGTTGTCTTTCGTGAATCACAACCCCAGGTTGGCACACAGAAAGGTGATGAGCCCAAGAAAGCGGTGGTGCTTGAAGAAAGTCCTAAAACTGAAAATGTGGAGATGGTTCCACAAGACACGCGAGTAGAGTCTGATTTTGAATCGGACCAAGGGGACTCGGTTAATGAAGTCGAGGATGCAGATTCAGATGAAGACTCGGATACAGATAGCATGCCGGCTCTCAGGAGATCGACGCGGGAAAGAAAGGCACCACTTCGATACTCACTTAGTGCATTGAGTACGTATCATGCCTTAAGCATTATCGGAGATGATCCTAGTTCTGTAAAAGAGGCGAGATCCATGGATGACGCGAATCAGTGGGAGCTCGCAATGATAGATGAGATGCAGTCGCTTGATAAAAATGAAACATGGAGCTTGTGCAAATTGCCTAAGGATAGAAAGGCAATTGGGTGTAAATGGGTGTTCAAGCGAAAGCTGAAACCGGATGGGACTGTAGAGAAGTACAAGGCTAGGCTTGTAGCCAAGGGGTACTCTCAGATTGAGGGAGTTGATTATGACGAGATTTTCTCTCCCGTGGCGAAGTTGACCTCGATACGGTTTGTTCTGTCTATAGTAGCTGCATATGATCTTGAGGTAGAACAGATGGACGTAAAGACGGCATTCCTTCATGGGGACTTGGAGGAGGAGATATATATGAGGCAGCCAGAAGGCTTTGAAGTAAGAGGAAAAGAAAATTTGGTGTGCAAATTAAAAAAGTCCTTATATGGGCTGAAGCAGTCACCGAGGATGTGGTACCAGAAATTTGACACGTACATGCTCCAGCTTAATTTTGTGCGTTCAAATTCTGACCATTGCGTTTATGTGAAGAGAACGGGCGATCAGTTTGTCATTCTCACGCTATATGTCGATGACATGTTGTTGATCGGGAATAGTGCGAAGATGGTGAATTCTGTGAAGAGTTTGTTGGCCAAAAAGTTCGAAATGAAAGACTTGGGGCCTGCAAATTTTATTTTGGGCATACAGATTAGGAGGGACCGTGAGAAACGGAAGCTGTGGCTAGGGCAAGAGAAATACATAAAAGAAATATTGAAGAAATTTAATATGATAGACTGCAAGCCTGTTGGTACCCCTATACCTTTAGGGACCAAGCTATCTGCGGAACAATGTCCAAAAACGGATGAAGAAGCTAAAGAGATGGCCCGAGTTCCATACGCGAGTGCAGTGGGTAGCTTGATGTATGCTATGGTGTGCACGCGTCCGGATATAGCCCAAGCAGTGGGAGTCTTGAGTCGATACATGTCTAACCCAGGTAGAGAACACTGGAATGCGATCAAAAGAGTTTTCAGGTATCTTCGTGGAACTTTGAATTTTTCTTTATGTTTTGAAGATACAGGGAATGGAAACATGCTTGATATCGTAGGCCATGTAGATGCTGATTGGGGTGGAGATATTGATAGTAGACGGTCCACTAGCGGATATGTTTTCACATTGTTTGGTGCTGCATTGAGTTGGATGAGCAGGAGGCAAAGCGTGGTAGCGCTTTCTTCTACGGAGGCTGAATATATGGCTCTTACTCATGCTGGAAAAGAGGCCGTATGGTTACGGCGGTTGTGCCTGGAGCTCGGTTTTGAGCAAGGTGCCATAGAGGTGAGATGTGATAATCAAGGGGCTATTTATTTAGCTAAGAATCCAGCATTTCACTCACGCACAAAGCACATTGATATACAATATCATTTCATCCGAGAAAAGGTAGAGAAGAAAGAGATTCGGCTTGTAAAAGTCGACACGGTAGAAAATAGTTCTGACTTCCTTACTAAAGCCGTCACAGGTGCGAAGTTTGAATGGTGCTCTACTTCGATTGGATTGAAGAAGAATGATATTGGAAAGGCCCTCGTTTGCGCGAAGTATCCACCAAGTGGGAGACTGTTGGAGTTGGCGAATACTTCGGGGACCCTTGTTTCTCACACCGGGTACGCCCACGTGAGCTTAGGGAAACTGAAGTGTTGTCCGACGACATGTGACCCATGCGTGCGGAATGCGGGGGTTCGGGGGCAGCGCCCCCGACACGGGTGCCCCGCTGCCCGGTCAGCGGGCGGGGGTTCGGGGGCAGCGCCCCCCGACGGGGGTTCCGCTGCCCGGTCAGCGGACGGCTGTCCCGCTCGCCGGTGAGCGGGCGGGGGCTCGGGGGCAGCGCCCCCGAAACCTCAACGGGTTTGGGCTGGCCCGTATGGTGCGAAATTAAGAGATTTCATATAGGTTTAGGTTTTGGGCCCGTTTAGGGCATATATATATTTTGCTCGTTTTTCTGATCATTGTAACGAGTTGAGTGGCTGTAAACCGAAAATATAGTGAAATCTCTTTGCAGGACGTAGCCCTATTCGAGGGTGAACCTGGGTAAATTCGTGCATCGTCTCTTTTTATCTGTTTTCTGCGTGATCGTTCTGTTTCGGTTCTCGATATATCCCTTCAGACCCATTTAATCATTTAGTACATTAAAAATTAGGTATTGATCTCGGCCCCTTAACAAAAATATCATTAAATTATAGACATTAAAATCATTTTAATTAAACCCATATAGCTGCATCAGAGCTAATGGACCAGTACATGGAGGTCTTGAGCTTAATTGGATTAAATGGACTGAACCTATGGATTAAAAAATTCGGACAATCCCATTCTCTTTTTTTTTTTGGTCGAAATCCCATTCATTATCATGGCCGAAATTTTTCCATCGAATATGGGGGGGCATTTAAGTCTTTTCATGTCTAGGGATGAAGTGGTTATCACTTAAAATACAATTTTTTTTTCAATCATTAACCTCAAACACCCAGAAAAATCCCTCATCCTTCTAATTAAAGGACCCCGCCCAAAAATAAAACGAGGCCTCTTCCCACCACGCACGTCGACTTGCATGTAATAATAACACGATCACTACTCTCAAAACACGTACGTACTTTCACCAAAAATAACCTAAAAACCAAAATGGCTATTATCTATTTTAACCTACCTTTTAATCCCTATTTAATCCTCTCTTTCTCGTCGCAGATCTTCAAGCTCTCGCAGCGTTTCTCTACGTTCCTAGAGAAAGCTGCCCTCTCAAATCAACCTCGAAACAAGAAAAGAAGAAGGAAGTTCTTCGTTTCGTTTTCGTCTTGGAGTTCTAATTCTCTAGATAACGAAGATATACTGCGGTGAAGATGGCCAGTCGACTTGTGGTGCTTGCCCTGGCTGTCGCGGCAGTTGTCGGATCAGTCTCAGCCGAGGCGACCGCAGCCACGCCTGCCACCGCCCCCCAAGGTTCCTTGGCATCGTCCTCTGCCTCGTCCCCCAAGGCATCGGCCCCTGCTGTGTCGACCGCCCCCAAGGCTTCCACGCCCCCGCCTGTCTCCGAGGCTCCTCAGGCCTCCTCTGCCACGTCTCCTGCAGCCGTTGAGGCACCAGCATCGTCTCCCTCCAGCGACCTGTCATCTCCGCCCGCACCCTCCAGCAAGGCCTCCGTTGCACCGGCAGCCGATGCCTCCGACTTGGCCTCACCGGCCGAGGCTCCCGCCAGCAGCGGCAACTCCATTATCAAGATCTCGGCCCCCACTGCTCTCGCTGCCGCTGCGTTCTTTTTCCTTTAAGTTGCAGGAGTCAAGATAAAGGTTGGTTTTGAGAGAAAATAGTTTCTGGGTTCTTTTTGTTTTGTGAGTTTGTTTCATGGTCTAATTTGTTCTGGTTTGACGTATAAGTTCAGAGAAGCTGATGCAAACATCGGCTCTTGAACGACGATGTAATTGTTTTGAATGTTTTTTGAGTCCGGCAATTAGTGGCTCCTCAACACATGCATTTTCAATTACAAAGGGACTAACGTTGCATAAAGTATTTCAAAAAAACTTGCTTTCCTTGCATTGCTTTGTCCGGCATTGTTCATGAAGCTTTCTCTTGTCCATCGAATTAATGGATTTACAATACTAGATTGATTATAACAAAGTTAAAGGTGTTGGGTCGTGGGCATGAGATTGGATCAAACTAAGTGTAAAAATTGGATTTCCCTTTCTTCCTTGCGCGAGAGATACACACGCAATCAAAATTTCTTTCTAAATTTTCTAGCTGTTTCGCAATAAATATGTCGCTAATTCTCCTATATGTATCGGCTTTCTCTTCGTTGTTTGATGCACAGAAAACAATATACGGAGCACTCTCTTTTTATATTCTCTCCGCTGGTTTTACATGTTTCGCTGTTGTTCATTGTTTCCTTCAACAGTGCCGTGCGCATTATATTGAATAGTTCGTGAAATTTTGGATAGATTCTGCCTTCTGCACCTCTAAAAGATAGAAAGTATCGTTAAGAACAGTGTTTGTACGTCTTAAATGTTCACGAATTTTGTACTTTCTTACGATGGTTCTCGGGATTTTCACGACAATTAACCGCTCAAATCAACCATTGACGAACTTGAACTTGACTTTTAGAATCAACTTGAACAGGATATAATCGAAGATGAAAGCAAAACCGATTGGTTCTGTTGCCATAACCAACAGTTTCTCATTTTAATGCTTGTTTGCCCATATTTACGTTGTGTGATATATAACTATGTAACATAGTTAAGCTCAAGCCAAGGTATGCCTATACTGAATTGATCCGTATTAACTCAAAACCAAATCAATTGCACGTTGTAGAGAGCGACAAGGATCGATAGAAAAGAAATGCATCCTGGTTCCTGCAAATGATAGACAACGTCTTCACAGTTCATCTTCATAATGGTTATGTGTAGAGCAACGAGTATGAGTTGGTGATTTCAGTGTACATCAGAAGAACAGAAACTAATTAGATTATAAAGTTACAGAAACATGGCAGCTCCGGGCATTTGGTCTAGTGGTATGATTCTCGCTTAGGGTGCGAGAGGTCCCGAGTTCAATTCTCGGAATGCCCCCTCTTCCTCTTTTCATCCAGGTTCTTTCCTCTTTTTTTTTCTCTCTTTTTTTTCTTTTGGGCTAATTGAAGTGCTAATCATACTTGATGAGAAAATATTTTCATTTCTAATGTGTCGGTTATACGAAGGACAGTATATTGGAAGTCGGACCCTTTCTTTCTTCGTCCTTAGCCATAGAAACCCTTTGCTTGGAGGTTTGAATATGAGTACCGTTCACGTGCAAACATAACCGAAAATAGACGTTGATGATGTCTGGCAACCAATAGTTTTCCCTCGTCTTAGTTAGAGGAAATTGCAAACGTTTTAAAAAGGATTTACTAGCTCCCTCTCTTAAATGTTATACTTCGTTATGTTTTGTAGGGCAGGCAATTTTTGTTAGCGTGTTTTAGCCAAGTTCACAATTCCTCTCTGAAAAGATTGTGTCGTGACAAAACTATCATTGCCACTCAACGAGAGTAGCTTAGTAAGTTAAGCAATCTAAATCAACGAAACCTACATCACTCGCAAGGTGCTTCTACAAGCCCTTGAAGATCCCTTATTTAGGAGTTGGTAGCGTGGAATTGCAAAATAATAGAACTCATTAGTCAACTAAAAACTTTCCATTTTTTATATGTTACGGCAATTACCAAAAAAAAAATACACCGAATGGATTATAATAGGAAAATTGAGGGATCAAGTATTCCACTAATCTAGAATACATACTAAACTCAAAACGAATCGTTCTCTTCCATTTTTTTTCCAAACCACCAAATATGAGAATTTGTTCCCTTCCATTCCCAAAATTCACCAGACAAAATTACTGGAGTCATTGTTCTCATTTCCCTATTTCATTTCATTTTGTCGTACTAAGACTACTCTCTCGCCCCAGATCCAAAAGTCTTCAAATTCCAAATTTTTGTACCGATCAAAAATTTAGAAAAACTTTTGGGTAATCCGGATATATGCGAGCTTAATACATCATAAATCCATACGTATGGATAATTACAACACGAGACCGACGTGACTCAAGAATTGAGATGAATTGAGCTCACGGGGGCATCCTCCGGTGCAAGCAAGAATCTTGGCAAAATCCAACCAAAGCCAAACGAAATCTAGATAGCACAGCACTATCCACCTTGTCCTCCAGTAGCAACGCGCCACGTGTCGATAAAGCAACCCACGTCTCCCTCGTCTCTCCCCCTCTCCTCGGCCCTGGCATGAGTCAGCATCTCCCTCTCCCTCCACAGTGGGTCCCGCGCTCCGAAAAGGTCATGCGCTTTTTCTCGCTTTTTCTTCTGTAGAGGCCGAGACACCAATGGCGGACTGACTCACTGAAAGCAACCTAGAGAGAGAGAGAGAGAGAGAGAGCGTGATGATCAGCGAGAGATGTGTCCCAAGAGCTGCCCTCCTCCTGCGGACATGAAGACCGGGTCCAAGTCCTCCATGCCCGGCAAACCAAAGAAGAAGCAAAAGCAGACCCTGGCCTCCCTCACCAACCCATCTCGCAGATCAAGAACCAAGACTCGCAGGCCCAAGTTCTTGAGCCTCGGCCTTCAAATCTCCCCTCAGAGCTCCCGGACGAGCGCCGCCGCCGCCGCCCCCCCCGCCCAAATGAACCGCACTTACCACCGCAAGACCGTGCGCCGCCACCGCCAGAAGCACCAGCTGGAGCTGTTCCCCCTCCACCCGGGAGCCCACTTGGCCAACGGCGGCGACGGCGGCGGGGATCAAGGCCAGCAGCTCCAGGACGAGAACGACGTCGCTCTGCTGTTCGACTCCGCCTCCGCCGCCGCCACCGCCACCCTCACCGGCCTCCTCGACCCCGCCGCCCCCGCCCCGGCCGCCGCCTCCTCCGGGGTGGTGGAGGAGGAGGCATCGGCGGTGTCGTCGCTGATACGGTGCGCCATGAAGAGCAGCAGCAGAGAGAGGGGGGAGAGCGAAGAGAAGTGGGTGTGCTACAGCGAGGTCATCGTCGAGGCGGAGAAGAAGGCGGAGATGGAGGAGGTGACCAGCTGCGCCGCCGACGCGTGGCGGGGAGGGCGGACGGCGCAGCAGTGGACGATGCTGTCGCTGAAGCTCGATTACCAGGAGATCTTGGACGCCTGGTCCGACAAGGGCTCGCTCTTCGTGTGCGGCGGGGATGCGAATCACGATACGCCTCAGACCGTGCCTGACTTGATGCGTGTTGATAACGTAAGACCATCTTCATCAATCCCTCCTCTATTTCGTCGATCGTCGATCATCATTCATCATCGCTTATCACTTCTTCGTTTCGAGTCAGGCGCGTTTCCAACATTTGCACCGACAGGCACACGTCACATCCTCACTCTCGCGTCGATGCATGCGATCGAGATATGATTTTCGCATATTTATAGAAAGTAGTCGAGTCGAAAATTCAGACTGACATAAATCCATTGATCAATTTCGTCCCCATTAATCCGGGGCTCACGGCCACGGTGGCTACTAACCTGAAAAGCAAATGATTGATTTCTCACTATCGTTGAGATGCTTAGTTCTGTATATGTTAACCCTTTTTCTCTCTCTACTTGATCTATATCATGAACTGCGGTAATTGCCAAAGCAAATTTATTAATCTCTTTCTAAAGATTTCTTTTTTGAGATTGTCACGTGTTAAATGCAAAGTAGGGAGTTTTTGGAGGGCTAGATTATGGAGAGATTTGGTTTATCCGTTTTGCAGTTCGATGGGCGGCTTCACAGGAATCTAAAAGCTCCATGACCTTTTTCTTTAATGCTTTCATTTACTGGGGACCCGTTTGCTCCGGCGTGAGCGCTGTCGTGGGCCCATGTTAACATGACATCGATCGGTGATATTATTGTAGTCTTGAAAAGGTTTGAGTATAGCGCACTATCACGATGGTTGATCCAGTAATGTAGAATTCAATCCCATACAGTTTGGGGCCTTTTGGTCATCGATGCGAAGCCCCTTGATCACCCCTCCGCCTCAAGAAGCCTTGGTTCCTCGGTAGCATAGGTTCGATCAAGCCATGGCGTAAGATAACCCCGACTCTGCTCCCATTAGCACTGTAGGGCGGCGGTAATAAACTTACTCAAAATAAGCAATAGTTATGACTCAAATTGAATATTCTATCACGAGTGTGGAATTCCTATGATAACGCCCGAAGAATCGCCGGCACCGGTCTTCCCCTTCCACTCTTTTTACTTATTCGAGAGAAAGTTCATTATAAGTGCACTTTACACTTGAGAAGTCATCGCATGAGCCAAGTCTAATAGGATACATCCATCACTTGATATGATCCATTGGAATGTCGCGAAGGTTTGTGTATTTCTATAATCCTGGTTGAAGGAAATTCCTTCCAACCATATTAAAACTATGCTTTTGATTGGTGAGATACAAGTACATACATCACCCCTGTTTTAACTTTGGTTAACTCTGCATATGCGTGATACATGTGACCCATCAATCAGACATATGGCTGGAAGAAGCTTTATTTGGCAAGGCTCGCAGGAAAATAATGTCCTTCCATGGAAAAGATGCGTCTTCCCTCACAGTCTGTCTATCGTGATTAACTCTATCCATTGCATTCCACTAATAGAATGAGTCTAGCTACTTTGTCTCGGCAAAGACCCACATGAGAAGTGCTCATGCTGTGGACTCTTCAAGAAAATGTGCAGATGTAGGGTTCGAAAAGATTCACGCCAGTCCCAATACCCACGCACTCCCATCATCCCATGTTTCCTTCCTGTTACATCGTCTGTTTCTACACTACAAACATGTAGATGGTATTCAAAGGCCAGAATAGTTTCATCAGGTCTTCTTCGTTTGGATGTGTGAATCAAGCAGGGGGCGATGGATGGATGGGAGAATGTGTGGACAGTCCCGGAGAAAGCAGCAGAAAGCGAAGCCGCCACCATCAACAGGGATGTGACTATGGAGGACGGTGGCGAGTTCAGCGACAAGATCAGGCAAAGAGAGGCGAGCGTGATGCGGTACAAGGAGAAGAGGCACAACAGGCTCTTCTGCAAGCGCATCCGGTACGAAGTCAGGAAGCTCAATGCCCAGAAACGACCTCGTATCAAGGTTAACATTGTTTCTCTTTCTTTCTTTCTTTCTTGGCAAAATGATACAAACAGTCCCTGAACTTTGATTCAATGCGCAATTTGATCACTGAACTTTAATTTGTTCAATATAATCCCTGAACTTTAACGCAATGTACAATATAATCCTTGAACTTTTAAGTTGTTCCATGTCATCCCTAAACTTTTGGTACATATTCAATTCAGTCCTTGAACTATATGAAAATGTTCAATGCAGTTATTTTCATTAATTCAAGTTCATGGACTATATTGAACATTTTTATATAGTTCAAGGACTAAATTGAACATGTATCAAAAATTTAAGGATGATATTGAACAAAATAAAAATTCAAGGATCACATTAAACATTAGCCTAAAGTTCAGGGACTTTATTGAACAAATTAAAAGTTTAGGGACCAAATTGCGTATTGAGTTAAAGTTCATGGACTGTTTGTGTCATCATCCCTTCTTTCTTTTTTTCTTTCTTCCTTTATTTGAGAATGTTTTTCCTTTTGCTGATGGAATTTGACGTTTTTCTTTCTTATGTTGCAGGGCCGATTTGTGAGAAGAGATTGCAAAGATTAATCTAAGCTTGCAGCATATGATTATGTATAGCAAATAGACGATAGGCAAAAAAGGGCAGAATAATGTTTCGATGTACGTGGTGTGTTTCTTGCTTTTAATAAAAGTTTTTCGAGTCTTTTAGAGAGAGCTCGAAGGTAAAGAGATTGCGAGCTAAACCTAAACTTGTATATTTGTTCATAATGTACAATCTACTAATATGACAGATGCTAGCTTTGGTCCGCCGAATACCACGATTTAATTGATTCTCATCCCGAGATGTAAACCTCGTTTGAATTTTGGCGATAATTTAATTTATCGGGAATCTTTTTGACCGGAAATAAATGACCTTGCTTATGATCAAACTAGAGAGATTACGTTAGTTAACTAGGCGGGCCTAAGCTTCCTGGACATGTACTTTATCAATTAGGCCATTGATCTTATGGACAAATATTGAAGTCAGGTAACGTCAAGGCGACATCAAATGTGCTGGGCTTCAATCATTTTCTCTGAAATTTCTGCAGAGCTGGGGTCAGTGACCTTAGCTCAAGGGCGACCCATGCCACGATGATTGATGATGACACGCAACTACTAATTTGGAAAATTGAAATTAGTCCAATTGCATAACAATTCATTCCTC
Source organism: Syzygium jambos (assembly GCA_031216235.1). NCBI lineage: Eukaryota > Viridiplantae > Streptophyta > Magnoliopsida > Myrtales > Myrtaceae > Syzygium > Syzygium jambos. The sequence goes on from CM062228.1 coordinate 20,945,354, forward strand.
ATCTTTCTGGGGCGTTTAATGCGATGGGAATTAAGTGCCATGGCCATTGATGTAACCTTATCCGTATTCGACAACTTAGGGATTGGAAGTTTTGGAATCATCTCTTAATTTTTGAGTAGATATATATGCGGAAAACAAAGTCATGATGACCAGCCTACGAAAAAATTCCTTTTTTTTTTTGCATAAATAGCTAGTAAATATAAAGTATAGATACGCTTCTCCCAGTTTTGATCCATCCAATTTTAATGCATTTTTCGCATATACTTCCATAAAATAACTAAAGGCACATCTGATCTTTATTATATTTTATCACTTTGATCTGGCTAGCTATATGCTTTTAAAATTACATAAATCAATAAGCAGATTGAATGTGCATACTTATCAAGTTCATCCATATTTTTTAATTGGGTGAGCGCCACGCGTAAATTTAGCATACATCATGTGATCAAGTGACGCAAATATATATATCCGTGTTGTCGCGACCTACCTGTCCTGATCGGGTCAAGCCAAGAGGTATTTGTCAATGGAAGTTAACGTTAATTGATTCGTTTGGAAGACAAACTAAATAGTTTATTAATCCCATGACCGAGGCTCTCCCAAGCCTCATACCTCGCGCAACGAGAATTGTCTAATTTACGCATTCAATTGAAGTCGCCACTAGCCATGATCAAGGATCAGCTAGAAACCCTGATCGAGACGTGAAAGTATTGTCTCGATACACGCGAAAATCAGAGATTCCAAAATTCGGGGATTTGATTACATTAGCGATTTAACTAGTACCCCTTCGGTACCTAAACTTGAATATTTGCAAACTAACGTACCGGATAGCCTATCGAAAAATTAAGATTCCGCCTAACCATTCTAAAAATAAAAAACAACAATCAACATATTAAAAGTACGCAACCAGATAATCATGAAGAAAATAAACAACTAGCGACTTAGCATCGTCTCTAAGAAAAGAAAATGCAATCAAAAGCCCTAACGTAGAGCCCTAATGACTTATCCGATTTTTGAGAACTTTTTAGAGGGTTTTTCTCATTTTTCATCATTTTTTTAGTTTTTAACCTAAAATCTAGTGAAATTAAGCCCAAAACAGATTTCTGAACAACTCCTAATTTTTTGGATTTTTTTTGGAATTTTTCCGAATTTTTCTAATTTTTTAATTTTTTTGGATTTTTTGAATTTTTTTTTAATGTTTTTCAGATTTTTAAATTTTTTTGGGTTTTTTAAATATTTTTCGAATTTTTTGGAATTTTTAATATTTTAATATTTTTTTGGAATTTTTGAATTTTTTATTAATAAAATAAGATCTTCGGACCAGGTCTCCTGACCCGATCCACCTGACTTCCTGACCCGAATTACTGACTCGCCCGGGACCCCAATTTTCTATTTCTTATTATGATTTCTTTTATATTTTATATTTTCCTTTTTTTTCATCCCCTGCATGCCCATGCACATGATATTTTCCAGAATTCTTCCCATGTTCTTCCCGAGAGCTTTCTCCTTCGTGCCAACACCGAGAAGACTCGCCGCCGAGGAAGCCCATCGCCAATCGTCGGCTCGAGCCACCAGCGTCGACGGCGGACGCTAGCCTTACGCCGTCACCGATGGTCGACGTTCCGGCGACCGCGCCGATGGCTTAGGGAAAAGCCACAACTCTCAGCCGGTGAACCAAACTTTTCTGATCAACAAATTTTGAGCCCCAAAAACAGAAACTAAGCCTAAATAAACAGGCACACACGCATAGAAAATGGCCAAGAATACTGACACGGTGGGACTCCAACCCAAGGAAATACCTGAAGCAAATAGCGGCTACGATTGTACGCTCATCCATGGCTGATATTGAGAAATGACGGAGTGTGTCATGGAAATCGACGGAAAGCACAAAGTCAGTCACTATTCAGCACACATAAGCACCAACCAAGCATAAAAAACGAGTTCTAAGCATCAATTCGATAAAAGGTCATTCGGGTCTCCATTTAGGCATTTCGTTGAGCATATGGCGAGTATGATTTAACGCAAGTTCTAGGTCGAGATTCAGAGCAATATGGGGCTTAAACATGGTGTATCAAGATCTATACAATCATATTTCGCAACTATGAGGTCTCGTTTCGCACAAAAACGACCCAACAATGCAAGATCAAGTTCGGAGTCTTTGGCTCAAAGATCTTCATCAGAGCATTTTCACAAACGGGTGGCGTGCAACAAAAAGAAGAACTTCAAGGCCGATGTCTGTGAGATTCAAAAGCTATTTTTTGCAAAAAATCATTCGATAACATTCTTTGGGGAAGCAAGGGACCATTTTCCTCATTCTGTGGTGCCGAGCGACCACTGAATGGGCTCAGTGTGCCGTGTTGCTCTAATTCACCTTACATAACCGGTATGTACGTTGCACGAAGTGATAAGCAAAATAAGTGCAGCAAAATAAAAAGAAGATCATAAATTTACGTGGTTCGACAGATAAGTCTGTCTACATCCACAGGGCAAGCACACGGAACTCACTTGTATAATAGGAGAAATTACAACACACACCCCTCAACCCGACAAACACCAAATAGTGGGTCGCATTCTCAACCATGAATCCTTTCTCAGTACAACTCTCATAATCACAGAGATACTGCACACCCAAGATTCCCTTACAAGAGATAACCCAGATCCCCCAAGTTCTATTTCACTCAGAACGTAGAGAAAAAACAGAAGAATAACCCAAAGCACATTAACTCTTAACTGTTCTCTCTCTCCTTTTCACGTTCCCAAAGAAGTAGAAGGGTGGTTGTACACACTAAAATAGTGGAGGAGTGACATCAACAGTTACTCTCTATTTTGTAGGTGTCACATTCTCTCACTTGAATACTATTCTCGAATAGGCTTCACTGCTCCGATTTGCCCAACCATCACCAATCAAGTGATAACTACAAGCCCAAGAGAAGTTCTACACCATAAAAACTTCTCTCTCGCAATAGGCTTCGTCAACACATCTGATACGTTGTCGTTGGTGTGAATTTTCTGCAAAGAGATAACTCTATCTTCCACTACATCACAAATAAAATGGTACCTGACATCAATGTATTTCGTACGAGAGTGAAACATTGGATTAACGGCCAAATGTAATGCACTCTGACTATCACAATGAATAGTGATGACTTTCTGTTTGATTCTTAGCTCATCAAGCAATCTCTTCAACCAAATGCCTTCTTTACAAGCATCTGTTGCTGCAATGTATTCAGCCTCTATAGTAGATAATGCCACCATAGATTGTAACTTAAACATCCAACTAATTGCTCCACTAGCTAAAGAGAAACAGTATCCAGTGGTAAATCTTCGTCTTTCATGATCTCCTGCAAAATCTGTATCCACAAATCCAACCAACTGTAAATTTTGGCTACTATAATGAATAGCCATATCAGAAGTACCCTTCAAGTACCGAAGGATCCATTTCACCACAGTCCAATGATCTCGACCCGAGTTTGCCATGTACTTGCTGATTGCTCCAACTGCTTGCGCAATATCCGGTTTGGTGCAGACCATGGCAAACATAAGACTCCCTACTGCCGATGCATACGGTACTTTAGCCATCTCTATCTTCTCTGCTTCTGTGCTAGGACTCTGTTCAGAAGACAGTTTACAACCAATAAGAAGTAGGGTATTAACTGGTTTGGCGTTTTGCATATTGAAGCGCCGCAGAACCTTTTCAACATAGCTCTTTTGAGTTATCCAGATCTTCCTATTATCACGATCTCTAAGTACGGTCATCCCAAGAATTCGGTTTACGGCTCACAGATCTTTCATATCGAATTCCCTAGCCAAACGAGCTTTGAGGTGTGCAATACCTTCTTTTGAAGTACCCGCAACTATCATGTCGTCAACATACAACAACAAGATTATAAAGCCATCATTACCATAATTGCGAACATAGGCACAATGGTCTGCTTCACATCGTTTGAACCCCAAACTTACAATGAAAGAATCAAATCGCTTGTATTGACACCTAAATTTTGTCCAAATCATTTAGGGTTTTATCGCAAAAAAAAATAAATAATAAAAAAATATAAAAATATAAAAAAATTAGGGTTTAATTCTTTAATCCCTAAACAAAAAATATTTTCCTTAAATTCCATGGCACATAGACATTAGATGCATCTGCATTAGCAGGATCGATTAGGACATATTTTATTTAAATTTCAAAAAAAAATGTTCAGTCGGCCCATCCTTCGTGTAGCCCATTTAGCCTCTTCCTTCTCTTTTTTTTTTTTTTATTTATTTTTCTTTCTTGTGTGGGTCGGCCCATTCCTCTCGGGCCCGGTCCGCGCACTGTTCAAATCTTCCCCCCCCCAGTCAACACTTTTGGGCGTACGGGGGGGAGAGGACCGGAACAGTGGCAGAACGCCACAGCCACAGGAACGCAGAGGCCGGAACAGGAGCCAGAGAGCCGCAGGGGGCAGCGCGATCCCCGGGTCGGCGGTCGGCCGGCCACGACAGGCTGGCGGCGGCAGGCGCCATGCGCGCCTGCCGGCCATGCCTCGCGAGACCGGCCGCCTTTAAATCATGGGGAAGTCGGGGGGGTTAGACAGAGAGATCTCAGAGCGAGAGAGAGAGCTCCAGAGAGCGCGAGAGAGAACCAAGGGCGAGCGAGCTCCCGTCGACGACCGTCGCGCCCCAACCGCGGTCGGCGAAGCCCCAGCATTCCTCGCGGTAGGTCCCGATCCGGGCACTCGCCGGATTTTGCTTTGGTTTGGCTTGATTCGGGGTAATTTCCCGAGGATTCCGGCTTGGGGGCGTGCAAGGCGACCGGACGTAGTCCGATCCGTCAAGCTCGCCGCCCCCCAAGCCGGATAGGGAGTGCCGCAACGGCGACCCCCCTCCCCTGTCTTCTGTTGTTCGTTCCCCTGTTCCTTGGGTTCATTGGCCGGAGCTCGCGGCCGTCCGGCTCGCGCGAGTTCCGGCCCGTGACACCCCGGAATTGGTCCTACTCGTCTGCGCATTATTGTGTGTGTGAACCTCGGACACGTTTGAGTCTCGATCGAGTCCGGAGCTTCCCATTTTCGTCGCGCACTCCGGCTGTTTGATGTTGTGTCTGAACCGATCCTTCTCTACCTCTGTTTTGCTGCATTTGTCTCTCTGGGGCCTGGAACGTCGGAAGGCCCCGGCGCGCCGCCGATAGCCACGGCAGGCCGAGCGTGACTGTGGGCGGAGGCGGTCGGCCCGTCCCTCGTCGAGGCCCAGCTGATCCGAGGCTGTCCAGTCCCTCGCCGGGGCTCGGGCTGCCTCGGTCCCTCGCCAATCACCACGGCGGTGACTCGGGGGGAAGACGCCCGCCGCCCCTCGTCGGGGTGGTGTCGCGGTCAGGTGAGGCGCCGGCCACCGACGTGAGCGTCGGCCACGGAGGCCGGAGTTCGCGGAGGCCGGTGTCCGTGCGCGTGGGGCGGCCGTGAACCGGGTCAGATGAGTCGGGTCGGGCGTTAGGGTTTTCGTGAGTCGGGTCGGTGAGTCGGGTCGGCGAGTCGGATCCGCGGGTCTGACCGGGTCTTGGGCCTTTTGCGGTTGGGCCGGAATTTTGGGATTTGGGCTGAAGCATTGTTTTTGTTTTATTTTCTTAGTGGGCTGGGCTCTTATGTTTCTTTTTAAAAAAAAACTCGGGCTGGGCTTTTCTTTTAAAAGAAATAAAATTTTCAAAAAATTTAGCCGGGCTCAACAAACAAGCCCGGTCCGTCTTCGGACCCGGGCCGGCGTGCCCGGGTCAGTCCCGGTCCGGGTCGGATGTGGAGATCCGACCCGGATCCGATTTCTTTTTTTATTTATTTATTTTTTTTAATGTTGTGTTATTTTAATATAAAAAAATTAATTAATTTTTTTAAAAAAAATTTAAAAAGAGAAAAGCCCGAATTTCTTTTATTTTATTTTTTTTTTCTCGAAAAAAAATTCAATTTTTTTAAAAAAAAATCTTCAAAAAATTTCAAAAATTCTAAAAAAATTTTTCAAGAAAATTTCAAGAAAGTTTCGAAAAATTTAAAAATAAATTTAAAAAAATAATAAAAATCTAAATTAATTTTTTAAAAAAAAAATTAATTAAAAAAAATTAAAAATTCAAAATAAAATCAAAAATCAAAAATCAGAATTTTCATTTAGGTCTCGGAATTGGGTTTTCTTGCCCTATTGTGTGATTAATGTCATATTTGATTGCACGTCACCTGGTTCACACACTTTGAATTGTGCATTCAAATTAACATCGCATGTAGTTGATTATGCGCGTTTAGGTTTAGATATTAATCGTTGCTTCCGTTAGTTAGGAACGGAATTTTGAGACTCCCGATTAGCGAGAACATATTAGGTGGCGAATTGAACAAGATTAGGTACCGAAAGGGCATTAATTAGTCGATTAGTGTAATCAAGTCCCCGTACCCGTTGAATCTCTGGTTCGTAGAAGTGAAGCATTTCTCCCGCGCTTCGCTTAGGTGTCTAATCGACCTACCAGAAACTGATTAGTGGCGACTCCTAGTTGAAATCGGTTTGCATGTTAACAACTTAAACTTAAGTCGCGAATTGGTATGGGCTTGGGAGAGCTCGAGCTAGGTTTAACTTAGTAATCCATTAGCCAAACCCTTTAGGCCGCGGGGCAGTTTCGGGGAGGTTGCGACAGCTTGTACCAGCATCTTGGCGCCTGCTTCAAGCCATAAAACGATTTGTTCAGTCCACAAACCAAACTCTTCTTGTTCTCTTCAATAAAACCTTCAAGTTGAGTCATAAAAATTTCTTCATCAAGATTTCCATGCAAAAATGCTGTTTTTACATCCAACTGCTCAAGCTCTAAGTCAAGCACAGCTGTCACACTTAACACAGTACGAATAGTAGTTCGACGAACAACTAGAGAAAAAATTTCATTAAAATCAATACTTGATTTCTGAGCATAATCTTTCACCACTAAACGAGACTTATATCGTTCAATATTTCCGTTAGTATCTCTTTTCAACTTGTAGACCCATTTGGAATCAATAGCCTTTCGTCCTTTAAGTAACTTGACAAGATCCCAGGTTTTGTTTTTGTGTAAAGCCTCCATTTCCTCCTCCATAGATGCCCTCCATTAAGGAGCATTACTAGACTCACAAGCTTCCTGATATGTACAAGGCTCTCCCTCTTCAGTTATGCATGCAAAAGTTGTCACATAATCATTCAGCCAAACTGGAGGTCTAGAAGTCCTCCTATGAGGTCCTTGGTCACCCTAAGTTTCACCACCAGTTCTATATGTATGCTCTCTATCAATTTCATCTCCACTAGCTTCATCAATATCAGTCAAATGTTTTTCAAATTGATTTTGAACTTCTTTTGATGATTCAAGTTTAAATATCCGTGACAAGTCAGTATTTGGTGTTTCTTTGTCTTTTTGCAACGAATCTTCATTGAAGACGACATCTCGGCTAATAACGATTTTGTGGGTAGTAGGATCCCACAATCCGTACCCCTTTACACCTTCTGCATAGTCAAGAAAAATACACTTTCTAGACCTCGCTTCAAACTTTGTACTTTGCTCTTTAGGAACCCACATATAAGTATCACAACCAAAAGTACGGAAGAAAGAATAGTCAACAGTTTTTCCAAATCATACCTCTTATGGAATATATCCATTAAGAGCAGTTGTTGGGGAACGATTCACTATGTAACATGCCATACATACAGCTTCAGCCCAAAAACTCCGCTTCATACAAGCATAGCTCAACATACCTCGAGCACAATCCATTAGCATACGATTCATACACTCGGCCACTCCATTTTGTTGTGGAGTTCTGGGGACCGTGAAATACCTTTGAATGCCATGCTCACTACAAAAATCTAAGAACTCTTGCAGCATATATTCTCCTCCATTATCGGTTCTGAAATACCTTATTTTTGTTCCTTTCTGATTTTCTACCAGCGCTTTAAATTTCTTAAAAGAAGCAAAAGCATTACTTTTCCTTTTAAGGATGTAAAGCCAAACTTTTCTGGAAAAATCATCGATAAATGAAATAAAGTACTTGGCACCACCTAAAGACTCATCAGGAGACTCCCAAATGTCAGAATGTATCAAGTCTAAAATATTCTAACTTCTTGCTGTGGAACGACGAAAGGGAGTTCTATGAAACTTTCCAAACTGGCAATCTTTACAAAATTCTAAACTAATAGTCTTTAAACCAGGAAGAAGACCGCGATCAAGAAGTACCTTTAGTCCTTGCATGCTCATGCGTCCCAAACACCTGTGCCAGATAGTTGCAGACTCTATCACAGCAATGGCAACTATGGCTTCACTGACTATGGTCTCTCCAATTAGCTTGTATAAACCGGCTATTAATTCTCCTTTCGCCACGATAAGTGCTCATTTGACCATCTTAGCTCGTCCCTTTTTCAGAATAATTTTATAGCCATTTTCATCAAACTTTCCTAGCGACAGTAGACTTGTTCGCATATCTGGTACATGCCGTACACTCGATATTGTACGTGTGATGCCATCAAGCATGGTAACACAAACATCTCCAATCCCCACAATTTGACATGAGTTATCATTGCTCATGTATACTGTACCTCCATCACATAACTGATACGTATGGAGCCAGTATTTATGTGGTATCATATGGAAAAAAGCACCCGAATCCAAAATCCATTGATGTTGCACGCTCTTTATTGGAGCTGCAGTCATCACCTCACCATCTTCAAGTAAGTCTATATTTTCAACAATATTTCCTTGGGAATTTGTTGATGTTGATGCATTTTGGGAATCAGATTTTCGATTTTGTTGATTCTCCTTGGATTTACAATCTTTACGCATGTGACCCTTTTATCCACATTTCCAACAAGGACCCAAAGTTCGCCTCTTTGACATGGACCTTGACTTCTTTCTCTCACCGGAACCTTTGTCCATGGATCTTCCTCTAGCCATCATAGCATTACCAGAAGTGCTCTCGAGAGTTTTTCTACGAGACTCTTCCGTCAGCAACGTAGCTATAGTTGAATCCATGTCAAGATCCGCTCCAGTACTGAGACTCATGATCAAGGAATCCCATGTATCAGGCATAGAACATAGAAGAAGTGTTACCTTCTCGTCGTTCTCGATTTTGACGCCGATGGAAATCAGTTTGCTCAATAGGGTGTTGAACCTATTCAGGTGCTCTTGGAAAGAGGAGCCTTCCTTCATCTTTAAACTGTATAATTGCCGACGAAGAAAAATTTTGTTTGACATTGTTTTTCCTTCGTAGAGATTCTTCAATTTCTCCCATAAGCCTTTGGCAATGGTTTCTTCAGAGACATTAAAGAGGATAGAATCATCTTACGCCAGAAGTAGATCCGCCATTGCCGTTTGATCTTTCTGTGGAAAATCTTCATCTTTCATCTATGTCGGCTTTTTATCTTTATCGGCAAGAGCAATTGCTCAACCATCTTTCACCAGCACCGCTTGCATTTTCGGCTTCCACAATGGATAGTTGGATCCGTTGAATTTTGGCACCTCGAGCTTTATAGAAGTTGATGCAGCTATCGCACAAAGCTAAAACACGTATGTTGACGTCAATCACGTGCAGCACAGGCTTCTCAAACCGTCGGCTCTGATACCAATTGTTGCGCTAATTCACCTTACGTAACCGGTACGTACGTTGCATGAAGTGATAAGAAAAATAAGTGCAACAAAATAAAGAGGAGATCATAAATTTACGCGGTTCGACAGATAAGTCTGTGTACATCCACGGGGCAAGCACACGGAACTCACTTGTATAATAGGAGAAATTACAACGCACACCCCTCAACCCGATAAACACCAAACAGTGGGTCGCACTCTCAACCGTGAATCTTTTCTAAGTACAACTCTCACAATCACAGAGATACCGCACACCCAAGATTCCCTTACAGGAGATAACCCAGACCCTCCAAGTTCTATTTCACCCAGAACATAGAGAAAAAACAGAGGAATAACCCAAAGCACATTAACTCTTAATTGTTCCCTCTCAGTCTCTCTCTCCTTTTCACATTCCCAAAGAAGTAAAAGGGTGATTGTACGCACTAAAGTAGTGAAGGAGTGGCATCAACAGCTACTCCCTATTTTTTAGGTGTCACAAGCCGGGCACCCACGAGGAAGGGGAGGGTGACGAAAACAGGAGAATATGAGAAGAGAACCCACTTGGTCGTGGCTGTTCGAGATGAAATGCGACGGCTATTAGGTTCAGCGGGGTCTCGAGTGGCCCTCCGGCAAACGGGTACGACTCGAAGCTCGCCGATTTCGCCGAACTCCCTCTCGGCCTCCTCTTTCTCCTGTTCAAAGCTCTCTTTTTTTGGGTTTTCAGGCCCCACGTGAAGCTCCAATGCCGGAAACAAAGGGACGGCTAGCTCAGGCTCTCGATGCACGGCAGAGAGGGGGAGGAGATTCGCCCGGCCACCTCGGATGGAGCGGCCGGAACACTCTCCTCTCTAAAGACCCCACGATCCTCCTTTTCTTCCTCAAACTCTCTCCTTGATGCTTTCCGTAGCTCCTCCCCTTAAACAGAGATCAAAAACCTCATTTTTATCCTTGGTTGTCCTCTCCTCTTGGGACCACTAAGGCTTCATCTCTGCACAGAACGCCTGCGACGGACGCTGCTGCTGCGCAATGCTCGTCCCTATACCAGCGCGTCGTTCGTTCTGCTCTGTACCTGCGCCTCCCTGTGGTCCCCCCTCTATTTTTCTTTGCTCGGCTAAGCGTGGAAGATGAAATGAGGAAGATAGGGGGCTGGGCCAAGAGTCAGGAGAGTGGGCCAGAAAAAAAAAAAAGAAAAGAAAAGAAAGGGGATGCAGGGGTGAAAATGGGCTGGCGAAAAGAAAATAAAAACAAGAAGGTAGTAGGCCCATCCTAAAAACAAAAGGGAAATAAGTAAAGGGTTGGACCCAAGTAAAAATAAAAGGAAAGGGATCGAGGCTAGGGCTGGCGAGCCAGGTCTAATCGGCCCAATTTAATTTAATTTTCGATTAATTTTTAATTTTTTAAATAACTTTTGTTTGAATTTTTCGATATTATCTCTCTTTTGCACTAATTTGGTCAATTTACATTTAAGCGTTAATTTAACGAGTTTGGCAAAATTAGGTGTCAACACATGCACATGATTACAGTCGATGCGTATGAGTATCGTATTGTAAGAATCCGTGCCTAAATGAATCATGATTACAATCGATACGCATGAGTATCGTCTTATATTCAAATTATATTTGTTTTTCAAAAAAAAATAATCATATTCTTTACATTACGTACCAAGGGACAGCAATTCCACGTTTGAGTCACCTATACCACCTACCGGTTTTCGATTTTGCACATATTACCTTACGAGGTTAGTCGACATTCAGTTAGAGCTTAATTCGTGGTGAAAAAGGAAAAAGAAATGATGCTAAAACAGTGTGTGGAACGCAGGAGAAGGTTCAAGCAAGCACAGCATGCAGGAAGGTCGTAGAACCACCCTTTGATTAGATCTTATCTTTTCAGTAATCACATCAACCCACAAACAAAAATTTCTACCAAATGGAACAGACAGGAAACTTCAAGAACGGATCCAAGCTCGCCCTTAAAAACCCAAGCTTCACCCAAACCACTTCAGCACACACACATAACCCACCCGATAATCAATATTCTGATCACCACCGTTTCAGCGGCTAACAATGTCTGTGATTTCTCAGCTTATGGGGAACGAGATCTTGGACCCGTTCCTGTCGGTGGTCAACAAGTGCCCGGTGCTCAACACCCCGACCGACTGGAAGGAGACCCCGGAGGCCCACGTGTTCATCGCCGACCTCCCGGGGCTGAAGAAGGAGGAGGTGAAGGTGGAGGTCGACGGCAACGGGTACCTGGAAATCAGCGGGGAAAGGAAGGCGCCGGAGGACAAAGAAGCCGAGGACAGAGATGGCAAGAAGAGCGAGGCCGAGAAGTGGCACAGGGTAGAGCGTTTCCGGGGCAAGTTCTCGAGGCGGTTCAGGCTGCCGAGGAATGCGAAGAGGGAGGAGATCAAGGCGTGCATGGCGGATGGGGTGCTGACCGTCATCGTGCCCAAGGTGGAGGAGAAGAAGCCCGAGGTCAAGAGGGTTGAGATCCATTGATGAGAGATCGACTGTGGTGTGATCTTGTGTCTGTGTGTGTGTGGAATACTTCTTGAATCTGTGTTTTGTGTTACTGTCGTGTTTTGGGACCGAGTTGATGCATGTAACTTATCAATAAAGTTTGCTGATCTCTTGTTTCTGTATTAGTCTGTGAAGTTGTGTCATTCGGATTTCTGAATCTTCCATCACTCTTCATAAGACTAAATTTATGAAATCGGTAGTACGCTAAGTGATGTATCTGCATGGCATGGATAAATTGCAAGAACATGAGATATTCCATAAATGATAATCTCATGGAACTATAAGATACGGGTAAAATTGGATAGTCCAAACATGATAATCCTTAAGGTTTCTCTAGTTTTCAATCGGGGACAAGGATCCACTACCCCGTTTGATTCTTTTAATGGCACCTCAACAGATCCCGACGGTTGATACATTAGTCCATAAGTTCACAATGCTCGATTGACGAGAATATTTAGTGAATTCAAAGTCGTGGTATTTAATAAGAAAGTATAATTTAGGTTTTTAACGGATCAAACGGAGGAAATCACTAATCGATACGTTAAAAAAAGCAAATTCATCATGTTTCCATAAAATTATAAGTTGAGAAATCAAATCTATTTTAAGCTTTTAGAACAGTTGACGGTAGTTCTACAAAATTCTTGTTAGGTATCAGAGCCGAAGGTCCCGAGTTTAAATATTTTCGGGTCTTAGTTGCCTCCCCAATTAAATATATGTCCACGAAAAGATCAGACTAAATATGAAGGGGATTGCTAAAATTATTAAATATTAAATCATGTATTGATCGAACAATTTAAGTTTTTAGAATAGTTGAACAGATCTCACAAAATCTCACTGAACCGGTCAATCAGATTCCATCAAATATGTGTTTCTTTTTCTATAACTACAGTCGACTGGTCTTTGATTAGCCGAGCGGAGATGCACTCTAATCTTTTTACATCAAATAAAAAGCACATCTTAGTTAGAGAAGTCGAGTCTGACCAAAAAAAAAAAGTTAGAGAAGTCGAGGAATCATCAATTTCCTATTTATCATTTATAAAGATAACTAAATTAGTCGCTTAAATAGAGAAGACGTAAGTCACCGAAGGAAAGTTGATTGGGGGAGAATTTTCTCTTCAATGATTTCATATAGTAATTATGCAAAAAAAAATTAAAATAATTTTATGAAAATTAAGAATAATAGATTGTTTAGATTTTGATTTTGGTAACCACTGCAGTGTTCTTTCACATGGAATTTTTTTTATATTCTTAAAGCACCAATTTATTAATTTTTTGAAAGTTAGCAAATACAACGAGTGAGTGTAACTCAATAATTAAAAAATGCATTTTTCTTCTCTTGTATTTTCATAAAGTGCATGGACCATTTTGAAGCAAGAAATGTAAATGTACAATTTTGAATTTCGAATAAGAGTTAAAATTCAATGGGAAAATGGTACAAACGGTCTGTGAACTTTATCTCAATATGTAATGTAGTCTCTAGCCTTTTAAGCTATTCAAGGTAGTCCCTAAACTATTGCAAATGTTCAATACAGTTCTTTCATTTGTTCAAACAACGAACTAGATGTTATTTGATAACGTGAATTATTATATGTTAAGTTAGATTTAAAAAAACAATGAGTTGGTATGTCCATCATTTTATCTAACTACTTTAAAAATGCTAAAAAAATTTAGGCGCTAACATGTCCATTGTAATTTAATGATGTGGATTAGTAGATCCTGAATTGAGATAATTATCTTATGTGGATAATCCGCATGTGACTTTTTTTTTTTGTTCTACCGTTCAAACTTAATGGATTAGAGGCTACATCAGCAAATTCTATCTAAGTTTTTTTTTTTGGTCGAAAAAGTACTTCATTCATTAAGTGCCGTAATCAAAATAAACATGTTCAATATCGAAACATAAAATATCCCAAAAGGGTTGGGGGATTTAGTAATTCAATTAGAGGGGAGGGCGTTTCTATGATAGGCTTTGACGATTCAACTCCGCCACATGATAAATTCCATTTAAGTCGAATCAACAAAAAAACGACATTGAACACTTTGATATAGCTTATGGATTAGATTGAATATTTATTAATACTCGAGGGACTACAATAAACAAATTGAAAGTTTAGTTCGGGGACAACATTGCACGTTAGATTAAAATTTAAAGATCATTTTTTGTCATTTTCCCAAATTCAATCATACTTGATACATTATCTCTTTCTTTTATGAGGCTCGGACACTTAAAGTCTTAGGCTACATTAGATTCGCTTTTGGGAAAATACAAAAGGACTTTAGGTTAAAGGTTTTCATTAAAGTAAATACCATTTGGTAAGACTTTAATCAAAAAGTGTATTGAGAGGCAACTTTGAGAGGTGAGAAAATAGTGGGGAAATGGGAGAAAGGAAATTCAGATAAAAAGAGGAGGAAATTCAAAAATTTTCACGAGAAAGTGAGAGAAGGGAGATTTGCAAAAATTTAGTTATTTTTCTACCCCAATTCTCCTCACCTCCTATACCCAAAACAAAACAAGGGACTCACCGATCTTGCTCCTACAGACAACAAATGACAGCAGTCCACCCAAAATAAAGCATGAAGTTAAAGGAATGCGTTGCCCATTCCCATTCGGCGGCCGACCACGACCACTCTCCATCATCGTCAATGGTGACCAAAATCAACATTCGCACATTGGATGTTACGTTACCAAAATCAAAACTTTGACACCATTTCGTATAAGATAAAAGAGATGCTCGGAATTGATTTAAATAGTGCTACTACTCCAGGGAACCTATTATTTGAATACGTCCCACTTGTCAAGTTCATAATTCTATCATATTTTTCATGTGAATTCATTTCGTAAATTAATGTGTTTATCTTAAATCCATTGAAGAAACCAAAAGGGAAAAAGCTACCAAAAACCCCAAACTTTACCCCCTGTGACATATTTATCCCGAACTTTTTTTTGTGACATCAAAAACCCCAAACTTTACTATTTGTGACACATTTACCCCAATATACATTGTCCATGGGCATTTTCATCTTTTCTACTTTTTTTCTTTTTTTTTACTTTTTTTTTTCTTTCCGTCGAGGGGGGCCCTTGCCGGCGTCGGGCGTGGCTCGCCCTCGCCTGGGCGAGCGAGGGCGAGCCTCTCCGGCGTCGGGCGAGGCTCACCCTCGCTCGCCCAGGCAAGCCTCGCCGGCGTCGGGCGTGGCTCGTCCGACGCCGGAGAGGGCCGCCCTCGCTCGACGCCGGCGAGGGCCCCCCTCGCCGGAAAGGAAAAAAAAAGTAAAAAAAAAGTAGAAAAGACGAAAATGCTCATGGACAATGTACATTGGGATAAATGTGTCATAAATAATAAAGTTTAAGATATTTGGTGTCACAAAAAAAAGTTCGGGGTAAATAAAGTTTGGGATTTTTTGTGACTTTTTTCTAAATCAAAATAATAAAAAAGCCCAAAAAATAAGAAACAGAGAATAAAACCACATGGAAGGGTAATGAAAGTTTGTCGACATTGGTTGGTGAGCCCCCTCTTATACCGCAAGCGGGTTCTTCCCTTGCTTCTATGGCTATGTTTCAACGTTCAGCGACAGTGAAGCGGGACTTGAACGAGGCGCGTCGCTTCGAGTTTGCGTTTTAATTACGTGACTAAAATGGTTCCGAAGAGAAAGATACAATCTCGAAGAAAACAGAAGAGAGAGAGAGTAGCTTTTGAAGCGTCGAGAAGATTGGTTTCCTTTTCGGAAATCCGACAGTAAACTGTTCTACCCGCATTTCATCGTTCCGGGTTTGGCGTCTTCAAACAGTTGCGAACGCGCCTTGTTCCCTTCTTATGTTCCATCCCCAGACCACAGCTGCAAGTTTTTCACATCCTCTGTTCATCCAGAGCTTCGATTTCCCAGTATTGAGAGCTACAAAGGGTCGAACTTTACTCAATTCTTTACTTTATTCTGACGCCAGAAGTCAGGAGATGACTGAATCGAAGAGGTAGTGTGAGTTTCGCTCATCTCTCTTTTGTGGTTCTCTTTTGCTGTTTTTGTTTTTTGGGGTCTCCTCTGCGACGTGAATTGATTGTTTTACATGGCTGAAAATTTGTCATCTTTTTGGGTCTGAACAAGGAAGTGGGACGAGATGTGAAGTGGGTGTGCAGTGATTGAGGGAGATCTTGGGGGATTGAGGAGAGATCATGGAGCCTCCGAGAGGGGCTCTGGCTAAGATATGGAACTTCATTTGCTTCTTGCCTTACTTCACTGGGCTTCTGCTCTTGGGCACAATCAAAGGTCAGGATTCTATACAGTCTTCGCTTGTTATTTTGCTTCCATTTTTTTTCTGTGCTATTGAAGAAAGTGACTGCACTGGGTTTGTTTCCGATCCGTATGTTGGAAACAGTTGTTTGGAGGAAGAACAATTAATTCGCTAATGTTTTTCATCTCTGAACATTAGAATGTTGGTTATACTTTTGACTTGATTAGTTCCGCCTGCTAAATTGGCAAGTACGTTATTCTTCTTTGGCTAGACGTTGCCGAGTGGCGTTTTCTTGTGAATCAAGAGGACATCTCAGTGACTTGCTGAAAACAAGAAGGGCGGCAGGAGCCCCTTGCAGTGTTTTTCCCCGACTAAACCACTTGAATAATCATCCTGCATCAACTCATTGTTTTCTTTTCTCTGGTTTCCCTGGGCTATTTAAATTGTGGAGAGGCCGATTATTTAGATGATAGCAACCGTAGTTTCTAGGTTATGACCATTTTGCACCCCAACCCAGCTTTGTAAGTTCTCTTGTCAATGCATAAAAATGTGATTTTGGGTGCTGGAAGTTGAATATATATTGTATTTCAGGTGTCATATTTTGTTCCTTGGCGTGCCTTATTATAACAATCGGCAACTCTGCTATTATATTGGGTCTTTGGCCCATTCACTGTTTCTGGACCTGTTATTGTATTCTGAGGTGATTCCTTGAACCTTATCACTCAGAGTTGCCTCATTCAAAATTGGAGGTCCTCCATTTTAACTATTGTCTGTTTGGCAGATCGAAGCAATTAGGGCCTGGATTGAAGCTTGTCCTCGTACTGTGCATGCCTATTCCCTTGATTTTGTGGCCAGTGCTTGGCATTGCTGGCAGCGTCGTTGGTGGAATAGCATATGGGTTTCTTTCACCAATATTTGCCACTTTTGATGCTGTCGGAGAGGAGAAGACCAACGAGTTTTTCCACTGCTTCTATGTATGAAGTCTTTGTTTTGTTGTTCCCTTGCCTAGACCAAGAGTATTGACAATTTTCCAATGTTTCCCAGGATGGAACTTGGAGCACAATCAAAGGGAGCTTCACTATCGTTCGGGATTTTAAGGATGTTTGCTTCCACTCTTACTTATCTTATATGGATGATCTGCAGCATCAAGAGCCTGCAGAGGGGAAATGTCATGAGATTAGGTCTGATCTTTGTGACTGCTCCTGTACTTCAATTTTGACCCAAGTCAAATTCCTTGAGCAACGAAGGCCAAAAAAACAAAAAATATCCGAAGTGCACGTTAATTGTGCCTGCGTAGAGCCAATGTTTCAGTCTCTGTTACAACTCTTATAGGTAGACACATTGAGCTTGTTTGCATCCCGTTGAACTATGAACCCACTATTGAGAGATTATTGCCTAGAACGAGTCCCTTTGATATAGCCCAGAGCAGCTGTAAAAAGCATGTGGTCACCCATCCACCCAAATAGCATTGACGCAACTTGTTCTCTAAGTTGGAGTTTTAAACTTTACATAATTAGAAATTTTTCCTAAAATTATTTCTACTTCTTTTTATCTATTAATGTGAAATATCTTTGCAGGTTGCTATATCTTCCAGGTACTGTTGTTGTTGCAGTGCTTGGATTTATGGTTGACATGCTTATGATCTCACTCGTTGCCCTATACAAAAGCCCTTACATGCTCTTCAAGGGATGGCACCGTTTGTTTCACGATCTCATTGGTCGTGAAGGCCCATTCCTGGAGACGATTTGTGTTCCATTCGCTGGTCTTGCCATCATACTCTGGCCTGTGGCAGTGGTTGGAGCTGTATTGGCCTCCATGCTATCCAGCATCTTCCTTGGTGCCTTTGCAGGAGTTGTTGTTTATCAGGTTAAATTCCTCTTTCTTTCTACTGTTAAAAAAATCCTACCCTTTCTCATTTCAAGTACTAAAGTTCTAGGCGCATGTACCTTATTGTTTTGCCTATAAATATGGAGTTTGTCCTGTTTATGCACCTCGTCAGTTGTCATTACCAATATTATGAGGTTGTTCTGCTCAGTTGACAGTGAAACTATTATTGAATAGGACTAAAATGGAGTCTAAAGAGTGGTCAAGGTAGATTTTCTGAATTCATATAGCGGTGGTTCAACTTAAATGAAGCATGTCTTTCCTTAAATTCTTCGTAGCATGCCGGTCAATAGGACAACCAGGCTAGAATAAAGAGTCATTTGGGGGTTCTCAAGGAACACCTTAAGAAAAGCAAATCTGGAGATCGGTAACAACTGTTTTGTACATACTGTGTGGTCAAACTCATCTGGTGATGGAATTACAGGAGTGCTCCATCTGGTTGGGGCTTTGTTATGTAGTTGCATCCTTGGCGATCTATGACGAATACAGCAATGACATTCTTGACATGCGAGAAGGGTCCTGCTTTCCTAGGTACTTACTATTTTTTTTTTCTGATTTGAGATCCAATTTGATGGAAATGTGGATTCCGTACATGCTCACAGAATTGTCTGTCCATCAGGCCAAACTACAGGAGACAAAAGGCCGGGCTGTCAAAGACTTCCTCTCTTGCCGCTTCTATTTCCAAGCCTGCTCCTATTAAAGGTCCTCCAGCTCGTACAGGTTCACTAAAAGACGCCATTATCGAGTTGAACCCACTTGAGGTAGCTTATCATATCCCTCTTTGCTTCAAGAACCTCATCTTTGGGGAATGAATGTCTGCAGCTTCCATGTGTGCATCAAGAAATGGGCTTCTGCATTTGCCCCCTCCATAGCTCCACATTGAATAAACTCTGTGCTCTTTTTTCTCTTGCTTTCTTTTAATTGCTTTCACTAAGCAAATAGAAAATTGTGCTTGTGTAGTTACTTAATGGCTTGTTTGACGAGTGCCAACGCTATGGAGAAAGCATGGTATCTGAGGGATTGATAATCCCTCAAGACATTGAAGATGCCAAAGCGAGCAGAGGTAGTGGAGTGATAAGCATAGGCTTGCCGACTTATTGCCTGCTACAAGTACTCTTGCGTTCAGTAAAAGCTCATTCTATGGGTATCTTACTGCGTAAGTTCTTTCCTAAAAGCAAAGTTTTTTACGATTTTCACCAATTTTCTTTGTAAATTTTTTTCCTTTTGCATGCTATGATCTGAGATATTTAAACATTTTCTGGAATAATGTTGTGAAAATGCAGGTGATAATACTGAAGTAACAAGCACCAATAAACCTAAAGATGCATTTTATGATTGGTTCCTTAATCCCCTTTTGGTTATCAAGGAGCAGATTAAAGCGGAGAACCTCAATGTGGCTGAGGAGGACTATCTATGTAAACTGGTTTTGCTAAGTGCTGACCCCGAAAGGTTCAAGAATTCATATCTAGGCCCACCTCCGGAACCCGAGCGTAAAAGAGCTGAGCTCGAAGCTTTAGCTCGAAGGTAAGCATAATGAGAACACTTGTCTGCAATTTTTCTATTTGGATTTCAATACTTTTGCCACCTAAGTATGTTTGCGTGTTCCATAATTTTGATGTTATAATGAAGGCTCCGAGGGATCACCAAGTCCATATCGAGGTATCCAACATTCAGGCGTCGATTCGATATTCTTGTAAAGAAATTGTCGGACGATCTTTCCAGGAAGAATATCGGAAGCATATCCAACGGCGGGAGTCGAAGCATTAAAAGATCGAAGAGCGCCTTTGTACGAAAACTCAGCCAAAAATCTTTCAAGAGCGAAAAGGCTAGCAACGGGTCAATTCAAGGGTCGCAACACTCTCCCAGAGACGTTGATATCACATGACGACGGGCGTAATAATTTCCCTACCTTCCCCGGCCCATTTCAGTTAGGATCAGGTGTAGTTTCATAGTTTTCCGTGGTGTGAGTTCATTCTTTCTCAAAGAGATCATCAATAGACGAATTCGATGACAGATTACAGCTAGTGTTTGTAACCTTATGGATAATTATACAGAGAGATGACAATGCAGAGGAAACATTAAAGAGATCCATAGTTATGACTCTGCCCGGAGTTCTGACTGCATTGAATGAGTAAACTAAGCCAACATCGATTAGGTTATCTGTAGAGCTGATCATGAGTCTGATCGCCTGCTTGACCGACCAGGCTGCTGACTAGGTCCGATTAAGCTCGAAGTATCAGTTTCCTTATTGCGCTTAACTTATTTTTATGAAGGTATAACAATTTCTTCAATCGTTTGCACATATGGGAAGGCTTTTTAAACTTGATACTCGATACATGATCAAAAGATACTATTTTGACTTGGCCAATAATCTCATTAGATTGACCTCGATTACAAATCAACAGATATGACACTCTATATCAATTGAAATGAATTGAATTACCTCCGGTTTAGTTTAGACACGAATTAACATAAATTAGCAATTTCAACATGAATGTCATGGCACTACCGTATTAAAAGTTTCGCCATTTCCGCTTTAGTACGATGCGATAAAGAGTCGACTCCAAATATCGAAAGAAATCTAAACCTCGATATAGGATTAAAAGAAGGTCATTCAAGTCGTAAAAACAAGGGATTCGATAATGATATGTTTCCTTTTCTCGAGGTACCGAAGACTAATACCAATCCAATCGCAAAGGTGCTCTGTGCTATACTTGTTTATCTAAAGCTCGGATTCGAATCGCCGTTCCTATTCATTATTTTGGAGCCGTCTTGAAAACATCAACTCAGCATACTCCGACGCTAGCTCACCGGAAGCTCGTGAAACCGAGGTAATGCTGACAAATCGTTTCGTGTCGTATCGTATGTCATGTTTGATTTCGGACAGATCTTTGTGAATTCGATCTCTCGGTAGTTGCGGCCTTCTTTTTTTTCATCAGGTGGTCTCGCCATGCACGCTAGCAGGTTCAGATGTAGTTTGTCTTTTGTCGATTCTTGGAGATTATTTTGCGTCGTTAAGCAAAAGAGAACGACAAAAAAGATAGCACCTTTGTCGCATTTGATGTGTGATTGTGTACGGTGATTGATTGACGAGACGAGACCGTATCGAGCGCGAGCGAGAGTGAAGGGGCGGGTGGGGGGGCACATTCCCTTACTCACTTACTGACTCAATCTGCATTGCATTCTTCTTGAACAGAGAACGAAAGATGGCAACTTTCGAGGGCGAAGCCGAAATCTTTCCCTCCTCCCTCGAGCTCCTCCAACGGCACCAGCCGACGCAGCCCGACCCAGATGGGCCGCCACCCTTTTCTTCATCTCCGCCTCCTGCTGTCGGTCCGGACGCGGAACTTGCGCTCGTGGAGGGGATTCGGAATGTGGCCTTGGAGGAGGCGGGAGACGAAGCGCGCGAAGAGAAAGATGGGAATTGGGACGATTGGGGAGAGAATTCGCACTACCCTTTTGGGATGTACGCGCGGGACTGCCATTTTTATGTCCGGAATGGGTGGTGCAAGTTCGGCATCAATTGCAGGTTCAATCACCCTGAGAAGAGGACGGGCATGGGCGAGCCTCAGGTCTTTCAGCATTCGGTACGTGTTCTTAGGCTTTTCGTAATATTCGTTCATGTGTTTGTGTGTGTGTGTGTTTTGCTTTCTTAAAGATTTGCGGTGGGTTGATGTATGAACCGGTTGACATGATTCTTGAAGGGTTTCGCGGAGAAGCAGGAAAGGGGAGAGATCTTGGAGCCTACTAAGCAGATTGAGTGCAAGGTTAGGATTTGTGCCACTCGTTTTAACGGTTTTGTGTTGCTCTGTCTTTGGTTCAGTCAAGCCGAGGTGTGATAAATTGATGATATAGAAGGTAAGTTGTTCGATGAAATGTTTAATAGGAAATGTACCGGTCTTACTTGCAAAACTCCCAGCATTGTGCAGGCGTTAGCGACATCTGAATGGTTGCTGAATGAATACTCCTTTATGGGCTGGACTTTCTTGATATTCACTAGTTAATGTTTGCATGTTCCCTAAATATGTAGGTAGTTATGCGGTTTATGTCCTAATGATGTTGTGACATTCACCCACGACTGGAGATGAACTTCTCGTACGAATGGCTTTAATATAAGATCCTTTTCAGTTTATATGTCTAGGTATATGAGGGCTAGATTAGAAATGTGCTTCATCTATCTGATAGTGACAGCAATAGCTTGCTTTTTGGCTGTGTGCAATATAGCAGCCTCCTACATTTATCTCAAAATGACATCTGATCGCCTCTTTCGTTCTTTCTTTTGTGCACACGCATGTGTATGCACACTTGTTGTCCTGAAAATTGAGTTTTGGGCTTAATTTTGTAGTATTACTCGACTGCTGGAGGGTGCAAGTATGGAGAAGCTTGCAGATATAGCCATTCCAAAGAAAGAATTGAAATCACAGACCAACCACAACTTAATTTCCTTGGCCTGCCAATAAGATTGGTAAAGAGTATATTCTTTCATGCTACAAATTTGCAAGTTCAATTTTAGTTAACTTGGTAGGCCTTTTTCTCCCTCCCTTGATCAATTGATCCATAAGCTCCATTTTAAGCACACATTAAAAGCAATGAGCGCGACTTATATGATTTTCATACTTCACTTCAGGGAAAAGCAGAGTGCACCTTCTACATGCAGAATGGCACGTGTCGATATGGACTTGATTGCAGGTTTCACCATCCAAATCCTACAATGGTTGGGGACTTCAGTCCTGATGAGACCTCAGCCAATCTTGCATCTGTTGGAAGGGAACCGAAGCATCCTGAGGAGAGTCCTATGGGAAACTCTGATTATCTGAGATATAATGGAATTTTTCAGGAATATTTAGCATCCCGGTCTTTGAATGCTGCTTCTGGGACCCAGCCGTACTGGGAGAATGGACTGTCCCATGTCCCTGGGATTTCTCAAAGTTCTCATAAGGTGCATTTTTCTACACATGGAAGAGTTCACAAATCTATGTGATTAGTTTATGCTTTTGTGTTTTTGTATGTCTTTTCACGAGTGTTGATTTTTTTTTCCTTTATTTTTTCATTTCTGCATCTTCTTCCTTGTCAGTAGTGTAAATGCTGCTTTATATATATTCCTGCTCTCCATTTTTCTGAGTATATATTATTGCTATTACTACCTCAAGCACGTTTTGGAGTGCTATTACTTGAGAAAGCAGGATTGAATTATCTGCAAAATGGGTAATTTTGCGTCAATCTGTTGTTTTTTAGGCTTGGGCGTATCCGCAAGAAAGGGCAGGGCACAGTAAAGGGCTGCTACCTCCTGAAGAATACCCGCAACGACCCGGTCAACCTGAGTGTGCTTATTTCATGAAGACAGGTCATTGCAAATACAGACATACTTGTAAATTTCACCATCCAAAGCACCGAGTTTCGGCAGGACCCTCCTATTTTCAAACTGATAAGGTGCTTCCCTTGAGATCTGTAAGTCACTGCATTGCCCATAAGAACTGTGCAACTTGTTAATTAAAGTTCAAAAGTATTTCAGTTTTCATGCATCGATTTAATCTATTTAGGCTAAAATCGCTTACGATTCTTCATCTCCAGTGGACCACGACCTTACATCTTCTAATTAAATGACTTTCCCGGAAAATTGAAATTTTTGTTTATTCTGTTCTTATTATTGCCGTCAAACTTAAGTTTCATTCGGGTGTCACGCTGAAAAATCGATTGCTTAGGTACATGCGGTCATTTTTTGCAGGATAGGAGAACTTGCAGGAATTATGTACAGTTTGGGCTTTGTAAATATGGAAACGCGTGCTTGTTCGATCATCCAGTTTCGCAAGATTCTGCCTCCTCTTCATTTGGAATAGCTCCTCATGAAGATACACCCGCATGGTTCTAACTGGCCTGGATATGGCAGTGACATTGGTGCTTTATCTTTGCATTTTCCCGGGACTCTGCAATCTACTCTTAGTCCCTTGCGCTTTTCTTTCATGTACTTGTTTTAGACTTTGTTTGGGAGTATTCTC
The DNA here is from genome assembly GCA_031216235.1 of Syzygium jambos. Lineage (NCBI taxonomy): Eukaryota > Viridiplantae > Streptophyta > Magnoliopsida > Myrtales > Myrtaceae > Syzygium > Syzygium jambos. The sequence continues at coordinate 20,969,552 of CM062228.1, forward strand.
ACCAAGCTCTGGCATGCAACATGGTAACCGGCTTTTCCCCGATGATTCGGAAGCAGAAGCAGGAGTTGGACAGATCATTCTTTAGATTGATGTTCCCTATAGAAACTAAACCAGTTTTGGTATTGTATGGGCATATGAATGGCTCCATCATTATTCTTGTTTTTTCCTGTTAGGAATATAAGTCATGACATTTTGAATTTCAGATCTTGGTAATGGATGATTATCATTAAGGCACAAAATATGATATGAAGAATGAGACTCTGTTTTGCTTGGTACTTTTATCCCCTCGTTACCTTGTCATGAAAGTTTTTAGTATCAATTCAGTATCTTATTTCTTTTGCATTAGGGAATGTAAACCTTTTCAAGAAAGTTGTTAGGATCATTCTGGAATGCTTGGTTAGGAGGGAAGTTGCTCAACCATCTCTAATATATGATGAAGTGGAGGAATGCAATCAAGAGCACTCACAATTTATTAAGCAGATTCTTATATAAAGCACATGCAAGGGCACTGTCTATCCAAAACTTATTAAGCAAGACTGTTCACACCTTTGTAATGATGTTTCTGGACTCCAGACAGGTTAAAGTAATATGAAAGAGCAACATCCGAATTATTTCTGATCGCACAGATTTAGGATGATACTGCGGATGGATATAAAAGAGACAATGTTTGAATATAATATGTCTACACCTCTTATGTGCTATATAAACTCTGAGAATGATGGCGACTTAACCCACCAAGCTGCTAACTTACGTCAGGCAATAGATTACAATCTTGGAAATCATGAATTTCACAAGATTATGTTTTGGGGTTCTTTTGATCTTCGTCTATTTCAGCACAAATCTTGTCCAGTCGAGTCCTCGGCTCCAATTTTTTGTGAATCAGCCGGACTACGAGACATCTCAATATGTCACTGTAACAGGTAATGCACCAGTTTCTTGTCCACTACATCTGTTGCTTTTCTTTTGCGCTTCTATGTGGAGTTAACACAGACTGAACCAATTCGATCGAACTTGTAGGCAGGTGAAAAATCGAACATATCCAATCTTTCTTGTGTACATGCACAGGCGATTCATGCACACGCTTTAATTAGTTCAGATGAGCCATAGTTGAAGCAGGGACTGCAATCTCTGATCCTCAACATTTCTGCTTTCACAGGTTGCAACAATAACTGTGATACAGCATGCTGTGACTGCAACATCACGAAGCAGCCACCCGTATGCGTCAAGTGCTGTAAAGAGAGGCCTTGAATTGCAATGCTCTCCTCCTTCTCATTTCCTTTTGGATGATTCTCTTTTGAGCCTCAGAGCGAGACAGTCGGCACTGGTTAGCCAAGTCATGCAGTAGAAGTCCTTATAGCCAAAAAAGTTAAATAAGTAAATCTAGAGCTCATCATCTTCCCTCGCCAAAGGCAGGGAATCCTCTACATGGATACAGAATTCCTAGCTTATAGACTCACCAGACTCGGAATGGGAGAGACATTCAAGAAAAAAGGTTACATGATTCTAATGGATATCTCAGAACAGCAGGCGAGTAAAGTTTTCGATGAACTGTATGCTGGCAGAATGCCATTTCGTTTCCTTCAAGTCCTTCCTCATTTTGGATTTTCAGGACTCAAGTCCATAAGCAGAGATAACAAGTGACTGGTTTGGCCTTTTGAGCCACAATCGCTAGATACAAAAAGAAGTCTCATGCACAAGTGCTTTACGTCAATAGGAAGTCTAAGCATGCGCTGATGTGTGATCAGCGAGATCTGATCATTTAAGTACAGTATCTCATTTCGCAAACCAGGCAAAAATTTTATTGTTACAAATTGTTTGGCTGCCCATAGACATATAAACAGAATGAGTATAAAAAACTAAAGCGACAAATGCTGCGCCTCACACTACAAAGTTATAACGAAATCCGAAGGATCGGGAGCACTAGAACTAAATCCTTCTTGAGAGTGCAAGAAAAACAGCTGCAGATGATATCTGCACCTTGAGATCCGCAATATCAACATCATGACCGCCTTCCACTAGACCCCACCTGTCCACCTGCAGGGACATACAAGTTGACTTTACTCTCCAAAACTATATATCACCATGAAATGAAGTGCCGCTGTTAGAGTCTGGCTTGCCGTTCAAGCTTCAACCTGAGGCATATGTCGTTCATTATATGTGACGCCTCCAGGTGAGTAGTTTATGAATGTGGGTAAGGAATGGCGGTATATGGGTAGAGAGACAGAGAGAGAGAGATTTACTGGGCCATGACAAAGAAAAAATCAAATAGATGTACCTGGAAGTCTTCTTCAAGTCTGATTAACTCAATAGCTCCCTCAATCTGCAATTTTCCACGAAAAATTCCAAGAGCAATGACCAAAGAGTGTGCTGCTGCAGCCATAGCATCAATCGCCGCCAGTTCACAGTCATCGGTGTTCTTCAGAAGGTTTTCTATAGCCTTTATCAATCCCTCATCCTGCTTGCCGCCGAAAAAGCTCGAGTACAGAACAGGCTTAAATCCAAATTCTGACTTCAACCAATCGAGCAAAGGATCAATTTTCTCCACCTGCCTATCTATGAAATTTATGCAACAGATTAGTTGGTCACCATAGCTAAAGAAAGCTAAAGCTAAACGGGCGGTGCTAAGTAAACAAACAGTGCAGAATATTGTCGCTCAAGAGTTCGGAGAGATTCATTCTGCATATTATCCCCCAAACATTGGTCCAGGTCTAATGATTCGTTGTGGTTAAAATGCATCAGCAGAGATTTAACCGAGCTCCAACATGATATTAGTTTTGGTTAAATAAGGGGGCATAAACTCGTGAAGTTCCATACATAATTGCCGACTCAAAATCAAAGATCCAAAAACATACTCAAGAGCAAATCAGAACTCACATGTCACATTCACTAATAACATACCGTGAACATCACTCGTCAAGACATTGTCCTCCGGCGCGCGGCAGAAGACCAGGTCTTGATTGAATTTCTTCATCAGGTGTTCAATGATCTTCGGCCGGGTAAGCGGAACTCTCTCCAGCGCCGTGCAAGCGAGTTTCATCAGAGGCATCGTGAAAGGCCTTATCCCATCTGTTTGCTACAATGATCATTCATTTCACTACACAGCTCCAACCATATGATCTTCAAGCACAACTCAGAACTAGAACTTCCATACAGCGAATCAACACCAGATCAACTTCGCACTAACGTAACCAGCTAAACATCCCCTACTCATTTGAAATTCAAGAAAAGCCATAGAAAGGAATGAAATTGAGCTGAGACAAATGATAGTTTCCAAGCACCTGATACTCCCACTCGGCAGCAATGGCCTTGGCGAGGGCGTGGGTCGGGAGCTTGAGAGCCCTCTTGGAAGGCGTCTTCAGGGTCCTGTAATCGAGCATCACGGTCCAGCCGTTCCCATCGTCGGCCTCCCTCGTCGTCACCTGCTTGTAGAACCGCCTCCCCACGATGGACCCCGTCATGAACGCCATCGGCATCGTCACCGAAGATGGGTCGGAGGCGGACGCCGGCTTCGGGCTCGGAGCCTTGACATATATTGCGTCGTCGGCGGAGAACGTGAAGGAGGAGGAAGACGGGCCGTCGGGCTGGGTTTGGGCGGCGACGGTGGAGCTGAGCCGCCGGGAATGGGTGGTCAGGGACGCCAAGATGGAGGAGGGATTTCGAAAAGATTTCAGGGTCTTGCGCATCAGCAGCGACGAAGTAGCCATGGATTGATAAATGGGATGCACCAAGAACGACAGCAGAATTGCTACGCGAAGCAGTGAAAGGTTTTAATTGGGGGGTTTTCGACCTGGGCCTGGATCTGCAAGAACCTTTCGAGTTTGGTTAGACTGAAGCCCATTGAACATGGGAAAGAGAAGGAAGCAAAACAGCTTGCCCATGAGAAATGTGTGCCTGTGATATCTCGGCAGACATGATCATCGCTCCTTGATTTCTGCAGAAGTCTTTCTAATGTACCGAATCAGCTCTTGAGCACAGAGGAGCCAATTCATGAAATGATGTGACAGACTACGAGTGAAATATGTAGGGGAGTGGGTCGTGCTCAATACTTATGAGAATTGACCGTATTACTTTGATTATAATCTCGATGCATCTAACATGCCGCTTTCATTTGTTTTGCTCCTCTTGATTACAAAATGTTAGTAATTGCTTCTGTCCACTTCCCTCGCTCAATCGTTCCAAACATAGCGTAGGAGTAAATGCACGTTCTTGCTTTCTACGCTTTCATTCTCTCTTTTATTTCTAATTGAATCACTAAAAACAAACAGTTTTCAAACGAATCACAAAGTTTCAAGAACAGAAAAATCCAAATTTTTACACAATACTGACTAGTAAGAGCATGAAACTATGCATACAGTATGAGCTCTCCAAATCAATCCAGTCCATGTCCAAGCATTTTCGTCAGGTTGATATTTGTTTCACAACAATAAGAGATTGTTCTTCGATGTATTCGACAGGCATTAGCCTCCTGAACAGCGCTTGGTGCAATTCCTCAGGTAGTAGTTGTAGCAACTCATCTTTACACTTGAATATTTTCTAGGAGATGTATATTAACATGCCTCCAAAGCATTAGACTCCGTTGGCGCTTGACCCTTCTTTCCCTTAACATGTTTTTGGTGATCGTCATTCATCAAAGATCTTTGAGGAGATAGAGAGATCGTGCTTTGCATCATCGTTGTTGTCATGAGCTTTCTTCCCCTCCTGGTGGATTGGGAAGGAGTGTTGGGCTTGCAAAATTAGATATGAGAAGAAAAAGGAAAAAGAAAAAGCTCCTAATAGATCTGTATACTGTTTAGACTAAGAAGGAAAATAGGTCGATATGAACCAGGGACATACGCTTTTCATCTGATGCTCTGCTCTTTCTTTTCCTTTGCGAATACTTGAAGAGTTCCCCACGCAAAAACAAAAGCTATGACTCCATTTACTTGGTTCTTTACTTGTTTCGTCCTGTGTAAGTGAGTGTTAGTGTTGCAGGCTGAACCGAGTTAATAAGCTTAAGAGGAGAAAAAAAATGAAAAGAAAGGCAAAGGGCAAGTTCTACTGCTTGAGAATGGGAAATTTTTAGCTTGGCTTTTCGATGCAGTCAAGTTACTATGCATGATTTCACACTAAATGTTCAAGATTAACAAAATCTCATTCTAGAGAAGATGACCTCTAATCTTGCTACATCTGTACATTATTTTCCAAACCTCCATGGTTTTGCCCGGCTCTCTAACTTCTAGAAATGGCATGAGAGAGAGAGAGAGAGAGAGAGAGAGAGAGAGATGCTGCCTTACCTTCTTGCCTTTTGCAGTTTTTCCTTTGGTGCTCAATCTGGGTGGAGATGACTTTGGTGACTGTAAATTGCTTTTGCATGCAGACAGAAACTTCAAAAACCTGGTAAAAAGAATGAGATGAGTCAATATAACTGAGCTCTACTTTAACAGGAATTTGGATAGGGATGTGCCACAAGCAGTTGATGCTTCTTGAAGCAGAGGATGTGACTAAGATGATCTTAATAACCTATTTTTTTCCGCTAATGATTAAGACAACCAATGTGCACAACAGGAGTACTGATCCTCTCTCACAGTATTTAGCCCATATGGTAAGATGAGCACCAATTTGAACATGTTATCCTCCAACTTCGCAAACGGAAAGGAAAAATTGGTCCCAGGACATCCGCAAGGATGCAATTAGCGGAAAATGTTACTTTTGCCATCATAGTATTTTATATACAGAACTCAGTAAGACTGGGTGAGACTTGAGATGACATTCCAATATCTGACTCCACCTGAGTACGGTCAACACAGGGAAATACTGCAATAATCCTATTCTGCAGAACCCTAAAGTACACATGGTAAGCCCCTGAAATGAAAAGCAATGTGATCATTGGAATGAGAGTCGAGACTTCTTACCCGGTAGCAAGAGAGCGCCTTTTCTGGCCAGTTTTCTTTCCAGTGGTTATGTGATCCCCCGGTACTCTGCAACACCACTCGGAAATGTTGAATGGATGTTGGAGATTGCCATGCTTTAATGATCGCAGTCATTCAAATCAAAACAACAGAATTTTCACTGTGCAAATAAAAATAAACAAGGTACCTCTTCCCGGACAAAGGAGTGGCTGAAGGGTATGCTGATGTTGTGCTTTTAAGTGCCTGCAGTCATCATAAATTGTATTCATTGTTGTGATATAGGGCAATTAAAAACATTGACTAGGCTTATCATAAGAATTATAGCAAGTGCCTCTGAGGTGATTTCGGCCTCTACTAATGTTTAGAGTTTCATATGAGCCTTGAGTTCACCTATGACCAGCCATTGTGACACTCGCTAACAGAATTTATTTGTAAATCAAGGCCCCTTCTCATTTTTAACTCATTAAATATTTCTCACTGCTAAAGTAGCAAAGCCCACCTCGGAGGATATGGCCGGGGAAGAGTCCGTTCCAAGTTCTTTCAATGATTCATCCTTGGCATTTTCCACAATCACGACGGATTTATCAGTTAACTGTGATCCTTTATCCTCCCTGCTATCATTTTTCTCCATCTCACCACCCAGATTATGCACTTGCCTTAGGTTCTTGACCTCTTGGTTAGGATTCACAATTTCCTGAAAATCTGATTCATCACCTTCAAGTTCCAAGTCAGCAACATTGCTCGAGTCTGCATTTGCTTGCTCAAGCAAGGCTGCCGCTTTCTTCTCGGCCATTTTCTTGTAGTGAGCCTCGAAAAAGGCTTTCTTTTCCGCGACTGATCCCGGCCGGGAATACTTCTCAGCCTCTTCGACGTAGCGTCTCCGAGAGAAGGTCGACCACTTCTCCCATGACAAGGACTCTTCTGACACGAACCTGCCAAATGAGACTGACTGCCCAAGAGCATGAATCGGGTTCCCCTGCGTTAAGGAAGATTTAGTACATTTAATGCTAAATTCAGATCCAAATGTTCCCAAGAACCACAGATATGTAAAGTTCTCCTAGAGTACCTGTTGATTCATTTCAAGCAGACAGTTCCGGGTAGATCTAGCATTAATATTTAGCAGACTACCCCATCGAACACGAGTCATGAAGAATTATCGATATAATGAAGTGTGATGAGTAGAAGAAACATCAATTTACACCAACCCACCAGCTAAATTTATCGTAGTCATGCCATGATCGGGTGAAGTTGATCATAAACATGAACAGAACAGGACACTACGTCGAGCTCTTCCGGTATCTGGACACAACAATCTGAATACGAAAGGAAAAAAAGAACATAAAGGAAGACGACAAATTCACAGTGCAGTTTCTTGGAGTTACCTCAGTGGCATCATTGGTGAAGACTGATGAGTGAGACAAGGGTTGCATCATGAGACAGCTTGAATCTCCCATGGTTGGGGCTTAAGGCAATGCTTCAAAACCTCAAAAAGATACAAACTTGGAACTGGAAACACCAAGATTAACGTTGCCCCTCTTTTCGATTTTTTTTCCCTTTTTTTGTTTGAATTGAATTTGAAATTCAAAAGTAAAGCAAAAGGTGCATTACCCACGTTCTCAATGTAGACCTCATCATCATGTGTCTACTGTCTATGGAGATGAAAGTGAAGCGTGCTCTTTTTTAATATCACCACAAAAGTGGCGGGTCTCATCTGCAACAAGCTTCAGTTGGTTTTCAAGTGGTTCCCTCTTTTTCGGCTCATTCGGGCCCCACTTGTTTGACGTTAACGTTGAAAACTTTAATCAACATCATTAAACATTTTCGAGTATTTTCCTTTAAGAAAAGATAGCTGTTGGCTTGACTGGTATTGATCTTTTTTAGCCTCCACCGGAACGTATGTGTCATGCTGTTGGAGAAAGTAGCGGATCAGTGAAGCAAATACTTGACAGATCCACAGTTCGAATATTGCCCAAGTTTAAGAAATCGTTACCGTATTCGCAATGCTAAAAAATAAACATAAAATCTAGGATCAGACAGTCCAGGCCAGAAACCCAATTAAAGAGTTCACATGTATTTAGCATAAATTAGTGGACAGAGGGATCTCCACCCAAGATCCTGCCAAAAATGCCAAAAATACACATTCCCTGTGCATTTTGCACGATGGTTAAACTTGACTTGCTGGCGTCATCATTTATAAGATTAGTCTACGTAATATTTTTCCCGCTCATTTGAGGGCTAGAGTCATGTGGGTGCCCAATGGCCATGGCCTGAACTGTTGATTTAGAGGACAATGATGTTAATGGCTGAACCACCAGCAGTTGAAACGTCAACCTCTGCATAACAGAACAAGTACCATCAATCCTACACTGCTATGCTTCGGAGCTAATTCTGTTTGTGAAGATTTTGCACAAGTTTAATCTGTAAACCCTTTGCCCATATACCAACTACCAAATATCTGGTACCGATCTTTGCATTTATCAGACCAAACATCTTTAAATTCTTGAACGGCCAAAGCATAGAGAAGAAACTTGATCCAATTTTTTTTTCTGATTTAATCTGTGAGTTGGACCGAAGCATACAAATTTTCTTTTCCTTGAAGCGTAAACTTCCACCATAAAACATAAGGAGTGCATCAATCTGTTGAATACTACATAAAACTACGTTACCTCCCGCACAACATAGGACATGAACTCAAACGTGATGTAACCGTGCAAACTGCTAGTTTATCACTACATTCTTCTAAGAAAAGAAAAAACATAGCAAATGCTCTAACAAACTAGAAGCAGACATTCTCTTGCGAAAACTATATTAGCATTTGAGACTATTAGTACACAAATTGCAACAATTGTCGACATAATTTTCTATGATATCACCAGGGGTCGTAGACAAGACATCATTTTTATTACATCTGATTTGATCTTCTTGAACTTTTCTGCCAATGCAATCCCTTTAAATCTTCCATGGCTCCTAGGAGGTCCATTTTCATCTACAGCCGTTTTTAATTCGAATTGTACTGAATCAGAACAATTATCAAGCCTTCTTTTTAAAATTCAGAACTGGGAGATTTTCCCTCGAATCTGAAAAGCCTTCAAACCTTCAATACCACACCAACCAAGAAGCCAGAGAAGCACAAGCTGAAAGAACCTACTCCAGATACCTGTGAAGACTAAAGCCCAACAGAAACCTGAAATTACAATCTTCAACTGTCTAAATAATAAATTTCCAATTCCATTTCAAGCAATCAGCTCCGACTCTTGAGCAGCGAATGCAAGTAATTGGATCAAAGATTAGACCTTATCCATTGCTGAAATTACTTTTTCCTCCAGCTGAACATTATACCATGTAAACTACCAGTTACAACCACACAAGATAAGTTGCTATCATTTTCTTCTGGAAGGGTCCCGGCTAAGTCCATGCTTCTTCAGTGTATTAATGTAATCTCTCATGAGGGTAAATTTGTTGCTTCCAAGATGATAAAAATAGTCCCATGTATAGATGCCAGTTTTATGCAAGTCATCAAAAATTATCCTGCATCATTAAGATTACAGAATTTAGTAGGAAAATTAAAAAAAGTTCAAGCTGTAACAATTTTTCCTTTTGAGGAACCATCTTGAAATTACCTCACCCCGTAGTTTCCTATAGGTTCGACTTTCATAATTCCAACATGACGACGTCCAAATATCACCTGATGAGGAACATGTAGCGTTTGAGCCAAATGATATTGGAGCATGAACATCGACGGGCATGCTTTTTGGCCACATAAGAATCAGATCAATTATGAGACTTGAGAGGTAACACGTTAAATGAAATGATGGTATCGAAGAACCAAAAAAATCAGTTCAGCTATGGACAGATTCAATGCCAATCTTTGGGGGCCAAAACATAAAGGAAGATTTCCTACAGCAATCTTTTTGTTTTGTTGGTTTCCTACTACAATCTTAGTAAGCTAACTTTAGACGTTTCTTTATTTATTTATGGGCAAATAGGATAGCCAATTTCCCCACAGTGTAACACAACATATGTGCAGAAAAATTAATTCAAGTTAACTGAAATTAGCAACTCATTATGCCTAGGTTGCAAAGACTCACTACTTTGCTGAAGTCGAAAGGTGTGTGCATCACTTATCACAGTGGTAAAAACCCTTCTTCCCACTAAATCCATCCTTGAATGGGGGTTATAACCCAGGATACTGGTATGTCAGCTAAACTATGTACACAATTAGAGCCTTTCATACTTTTCCCATTAACATGAGCACCCTCTTAGGAATTGGTGGCTCAGGAAACACCTAAAATCTAAAAACAAAGAACCAGTTATCCAAAGGGTCAGGAATTTCCAAATTGTGAGACGATCTTAGGAGAAGGATAGATTTGGTTCAGTTAACTCAGTTGATAGAAACTTGTCTCTTATCATCGGAACAAGTTCCTGTCAACTCCAGAGTAGCACTGCCGTTATTTTATTATAAGAAAAGTGCAAGCAACACGGGATAGCCTTTTCCATCAAGTTGAATTTTTCAAGCGCAGATTTGAACAGTAGAACTTATTTCAATACTAGCATCTGCCAAGTAAAGCGACAGTACTATTTAGTGACAAATTTATCGGATCCACAAGAAAGAATATTTGAATCCATCATTCTAGTCTTCATGATGAAGTTAATTTGACCCCACAAATGTGAACACAAAGTAAGGCTACAAGACGAACGACTATCATAGAGGTAGATATGACTAAGTATTTCATTTTAATTTTGCAGTACCCCTTCACATGCGGAGCAAAAAAAAAAAAAGCTTCACATGTCAAGAGAATGCATGTAAAATTCTTCTTCTCTGTTTGTAAAGGAAAGTAGGCCGTTGCATTTCTGAATACACAAGATGAATGCATATATCTTGAATATCAACCTTTTCACCACCTACAGACCTCATCTTGCCATCTGCAGCAGGACTGCAAATTCTGAGAAACTCAGCAGACAACCTAAATGTGCTACCATTGGTGAATTCCACATCCACCTGAAATAAGAAAAAGTGTATTTGAAGTAACAACACACTACATAATATTTGTATAAGCAAGTGATGTGACGCGATAAGTAGCTTGACAGGATGCATTTCTGCCAATTCTCCACTATCAGTAAACATATGAACTGAAGCTTGCTTGTGCATTGTTGTGCAACACCTTACAACAAGGCTAAGGATATACAATACAGGGAAAAAGAACACTGCTGAACCATAAGTGGCGGATTACTGATTGCTTCAGCAGCTTGCGGTCCAGGTTTCTACGACATTTGTCTAGCAATAAAAGCTTAGCAAATTGCATCTGTTTTTTTTTTCCACAGAAACACCTAGAGAAGTTTATGAATGCTTAAACCATGCTTCAAATGCTAAATATCCATCATTCAGCAGAGACAACCTAATCCACAACTTCCCGGGAATAAAACTATGAAAGCTTACTACTTATCACTCTTCTCTTCATACGGTACCAACCTATCATAGGTTTGACATCCTCCCTTATGATACAAGTAAGGGCGACCCAAGATTATCTAACTTGTGCTCTCCAAGAAAGACAGTGACTTGAGCAACCCACTGATCTTAAGAAGGTCCTGAAGCGTTCATCAATCCACCAACTGCTCATTCCACAAGATTCCACCTTGAAACTCAAGGTCCCAACATAAAATCTGCACTCGACCAACATTCAACATCCTGGTTCATATACGCTTCTGTGAAATACAGAGGATGAACCCAAACCCATCTCCACCACACAACGGAATCGACCCAAGACCTACGGAACTCGAACAATCAGATGACATGCTCAAAACCCAAGAACACGAGATCAAGGATAACGAGATTTCGAGAGCGCGAGTGAGCAAAAAGCTTACACATTTAGGAGCGTGGAGGGAGAATTTAGAGACGCGCGGGCCGCCGACGGCTGTGTGGAAGGATTTAGCCGCTCGCTGCAGGGCTGTCATACTTGCTCTTCCTCGATTGCGACTCTCTCACAAGTTCCGCGCTCCGAAGACCATGTCCCCACGTTCGGTTTCAACGACATCAGTGTCCGAACATGAAAGATTCCGACATTGGCGAGCTCAAAACTGAAACAGCTTCAGATCGCAGGCGACCCGACGACGAGATTCGATCGGAGGGAGCAAGGAACGCTGAAGCAGAACGTCGAACGCTGCTTCGGTGAGGCGAACACATCCCGGTCGGCGGTCGGTGGCCCGGCCCGAACCGAACGAGCCCGACCGGGTCAAATCAGGCGAAACGGTGTGCGGGCCGGGTTCTCATATGTCGAGTAACTTTACTATGCCCGATACCGAATCCTCGGGCCCGGGCCGGCCCAACAAAAGGCCCAGGCCCATGATCGGAGTAGGTCCACTGTTATTCGCGGGGGCATGTTTCCTAGCAGGAAAAAGGCCATGCTATTTACACGTGTTAGAATAATTAAATATTAAATCATGCTTCTTTAATAGTTTAAGCTTTTAAAACAATCGGTAGTAATCCAACCAAATGTTATAGTGCATAACAGTAAACATACTTACTGACAGCCAAAATTGTATGCAAAAAGGACATAGTTTCTTTTATAAGTCATAAAATAATCAAATTTAATCCACAGATGAATCGAATTGATTATATTTTCGTCAATCTTGTTGTATCTTAATACATAGATTTATGTCGTCGAACAATTGAAATTATGTCTGGTTTGAAGAACCAGTCATATGCTCCTATCATATACTACAATGCATTTATCAGAAAATTAGATACACTAGATCTAAGTGGAACATCAATTCATAGACGTCGTTACCGTGAGACATACCGACGAAAATGATCTATTGTCAACGTGAGTAATCAATGCAAATGAAAATGAATTCCGTCACAAACTTCACCTAAGACCCGACACTCAATAGGAAAATCTTTACCTCATATATATTATGATCATGTGGGTCGTATTGAAAGCTAACTACACACCATGACGTCAAATTATATGCATCAGCAATTAAACTATGTAGTCACAACACTCGCAAGTTCCGAGGAAGGAAATTAATTTAAGACGGTCCACTTATTTTTCTTAGTCTCCGGCCAACTTCTGAATTTCAAAGTTGGCAACTTGGTGTTCAGCTAAACCGTCTCTTGATCACAGAAGAGCTTTGTCATTGGCTTTAGGGTTGGCTCTTGCTTGCTCTAGGAAAGAGCCAAAACCGCATGGAAATAATTTATGATTAGGGTCAATTTGTAACATTAGTTAACATGCAAAGTGTCCTGCTGTAGGTAATGGTAGATTATCATCACATGGGTGTTTAAATTAAACTGCATACTTGACTTGATGCCACCAAGTCTTCATGCTATCAAGACAAAACCCTTAACATGCGTAAAAAAATGAAGCATGCTTCAACGTTCGTATGTGCTCAGCTTGTCGTTCATCAAAAGGGACCATTACATATGATTCTACTAAACCATAAGTTGTAATCATATGGAACCAAATAAGAAGAAGATAAGTAAAGATAGCTTAACTGAAAAAATATAAGCTATAATTAGCCGAGTACCTACCAAAATTAAGATTTGCTTAAACAGTCGTATCAGGAGGGACTTTACAAATCCCATTGGAAAATGGAAATGTTGAGAATATTCTGAAACAGCTCACTGATTTCTCCTTCTATTTCTTCTTTTGTCCAATTAACCACGGATTAGTTAGCAGTTAGCACGTCTAATTAATGACTGAAATCATGACAAAAACATTTCTCCGTGTGCACCACGCTCTTCTTTAAACAATCTGGACCAACCCAGTTGCAGAAAAATGTCGTACAGCAGGCACAACTGTTTGGCATTGTATGCGCTGATGATACATTCAATCTGATTGCAAGGGCTTTAGGGGTGATGGATCGTGCCAAATCATTGGAAACGTTACGTGCTTGTCTAGGTTTAGGTGCATGCACGGAGGTGATTAAGAGCGAATTTAGCATCTGTGCTCAGAAAGGAGCGGCTCCAGTTTTCTAAGTGCTTGGCACGACCTGCGCCTCCTGCTGTTTTGGCTCCAAATCTTGGTCGGCTGCAAATACTATAATGCAGGAGAGAGGTAGCTAAAAGATTATAAATTGTTGGTTGACAAATCCAAGTCATATATTCGCTTGTGAAAATGTGGACTATAAACATATGTTTCACAACTCACCGCGCCTTTACTTTGACCCATTTGGAGTATGTTAAGTCTTCACAATACTGTGAGAATCTTGCAAAGAAGTCGATCGAAGATAGCTCATGAGGAGAGACCGTTGTAGATATGTGGGAGGGGGGGTGGGGGGGGGGTGGGGGGGTTGGCGGGGGCGGGCGGGCGGCAGGGCAGTGTTTCGTGAATTATTTTCCCTTCTAGTTAGGGTTTAGATTGCCTATTTCTTTGACGTGGAGGTGGATTCAATTTGGTCGATTAATTACTAAATATCTAGTTATTTCCTTATTAATTCAAAGGGAACTTGTATTAGGAATTCTTTTTTATTTGTATATGTTTACTTGCATAATTCGATATATTGAGTCTGGCCAACATGGGATTGAGCGAATTTGGTGCATGAATGCAAAACGAGCAGAGTATGCACGTTAGACATAGTCATTGATTCATGTTAAAACTACTAGTACTCTTGCAAATCAACACGGCTGTACATTTTCAAATATATTTTGGTAAGGTTTAACGAGTGCTTTGATGACAGTTCTGATAAAATTCGAAAATGGAGATTCTAAAAAACAGAACTAAAGATTCTGCTTTTAATCAGTACAAAAAGAGGACCCACTCCATGAAGAAGTGTAATGAAGTAAAAATGGGGACTCAGCAGCTGTCACAATCAATACGCGATCCAATTTTCCCCGACATGATAGCATTACTCGGGTGATTACGAAGTTCACTTAATAGGAAGAAAACGGCTTTGTGTATGTTTATAGTAACTGTCCATTTTCCAAGAAGAGAAACTCTTGTTCTAAGTAATCAAGCCCATCCCATGACATTACAGACTCCACACTATCAACCCATTGTTGCTGCTGGTTTTGCTGGTGTTGCTGAAGCGGATGAGAATCTTCCACAGAAGCTGATGAACTCTGAGAAACAGGTGTGTTCATTTCTTGGTGATTCCTCCATGACCCTTCCTGATCTTCACTGAAGCTTCCGCACAACAACTCAAAATTCTCCAGCAGGCCGGCAGTTTCTTGGAACGTCATTAGTCCAATCTCTTCCTCCATTAGAAAAGCCTCCAGCTTGTCTTGATCAGCCTCTAATGCTGTGGGTTTATCATCACAGTACAAGCTTTCTTCTGTGTTTGGATTCAGGTCCATGTCTGTCTTGTTTACGATCTCTTGTGCATTGTTTTGATCTTCTTGAGTTGGCTGGTGGGTCACTGGGTCTAGCCCAAGAAGCTTCAGCTTCTTCTTGATTCTGGTGTTCCAATGGTTCTTGATCTCGTTGTCGGTGCGACCTGGAAAATGCGAAGCAATCTTGGACCATCTGCAACCGCAAAATGGAAGTCCCAATCCTTGTCAGGACTTGATAACAACAATACAAGAACTTGCTTGCTGGACAATGCAACGTAGCTGCAGTTGCATATTTAAAAGAGTGACTTATTTGAAATCACAAATTTTTCTTCGCATCTCTAGCATAATTCAAAGGACGTATGTTCATGACCTGTTACCGAGACGCGAATGAAGTTCAATGATTTGATCTTCCTCCACCTCGGTGAAACCGCCTCTCTTAACATCAGGCCTCAAGTAATTGATCCACCTCAATCTGCAACTTTTGCCACATCTCAGCAAACCTATAAAACTCATCACACCAGCCAATCAGTGTCTATTTGGAGATCTGATTCTCACAAAAGTTGGGGAGAGACTAAATTAACCTGCGAGTTTGGGAACCGTCTTCCAGCAATGGATGCCATTATTCATGATGAAGCTCGCAAGCTTATGGTCTTCCTCAATAGTCCATGGACCGCGCTTCAGCCCGACCTTGTCGCAACAGGGTTGCCTTCCCATTCTTCAGGGTCCAATGCTTCAAGCACTGCACAAACGAGAAAAGAAAGTTCGCAAGCGAGCTTGAGTTCGAATGACTAAGCCAGAGCTTGCGAAATCGTTTATAGTCTGCCAAAGATTCTGACAGATCACCACGGCATTAAAAAACTGGGATGTTCCTAACTGGGGTGAAAGATGATTGAATGGCAAAGCATATTAAAGAAACGGCAATGACTTCAAAATCATTGATGACCATTTGGGCACCGCGTTTTTGTTCAACACCAACCATTGACAATGTGTAATTAAGTATTTGACACTCAAACACAGATAGTGACAACTGATTAGAGGGGTAAAAGAGGATTTGACTGTGTTGGAGCAAAGAAGGGAAAGAGAATCGAACCCCACTTCACGTCCAATGCAAGGACATGACAAGAATGAGCACCATGTATCTGTTCTAGGTCGTAATAAATAGAGACATATGGGATCGATTTAGTATGAACAGACCACCATCGAAGGCAGAAAACGGTGTCATATAGTAGACTGTAAGTTTAACAAAGGACAACGATGGCAACAGATGCATCGCGATCTCGGGAGAGCGGATGAAGTAGGTTGTATCAGGAGAATCGCGATCCTTACCATTCACAACCACGGCAGATAAAAGACATTTGGCTTTGGAAACTAAATGACAAACTCGACGCGCCATCAAGTTGTCTTTGAATGGGTGTGAAACGAGCAGGGAGATGAAGGCTGCTGCCTCAGTTGGCACCTCTTCTTCGCCTACCAGAATCGAGAAACAGGCAACACCCGCGTCCCAGGTTCTTTCTTGGCCCGGCAAGTTCATGAACAGAAGTCTGACCAAAGAAAAGATTCATGAACAGAAGAACCCAAAAACAACTTCAATTAAGTCAAAAGCGGAATAAAGACAGGAGGTAGATAAATAAAGAAAAGAGAGTAGCTTCAATGTTGACGAAGTTCGGCAAACCTAAACTCCATTTAGAATAACATTATGAGAATAAAAGCGTGTCTAGGGCAAATCATACATTGACTCGAGGTTGCTGTTTTACTTTTATTTTTTTATTTCTTTTCTCTCTTCCCTTTTTCATGGAAAGTACAAGTGTCGGCTGAATAAAAAAAGACAAGGGAAAATGACTCAAATAGTTACTGAATTTTGACACAATATACAATGTAGTCATTAAACTTTTAATTTGTTAAATATGGTCCCTGAACTTTAGTCTAATGTGCAATGTGGTCCCTGAACTTTTAATTTATTCAATATCGTTCATAAACTTTTGAAGGATTATATTGAGCATTTGCATATAGTTCAGGAAATAAATTAAATATGTACCAAAAGTTCAAGGACAACATTGTACATTACGCTAAAATGAAAGGACCACATTGTACAAATTAAAAATTCATAGATCATATTACATATTTGATCAAAGTTCAGGGACTATTTGTGTTATTATTTCAAAAGGCAACGGAGGGATGATTTCAGTGTTCATCAATGGAAAAGCAAACATGGCCAACCGCACCATATTGAATGGTGAATAATGCAATCTTTAAATTTAAAAAAAATATTATGGGAATAAATTTGGTGTAGATATATAAGGTGACACTTATTCATCTTAAAGAAGATAAGCAGCTCTCTTGATATAATCTTGTTAATCACTAGCGGATTGACATGCTTAGGTGCATATAAAGAGAAAGGAACTAAAAGTACGTTGTAATTGTGAGAGAGAGAAAGAACGTTTCAAGATTCGAAATAGTTATCTGGAAGTAAATTTTTATTTCCGCTAAATATAGTAATTAAGGTAATATAAAAATCCCATCTTAAAGACGATGGGTAACTCTCTCGGTATCTCTGCTAATCATCACGGGTCGTAATCGAAGTAATTTTCCATCCTCAAACTTATATTGAAAATTTCCAGTAATGTTCATAACAAGTGTGCAACAAAAAAAAGGATCATAATAACACGTTACAAATGATAAATAAAGCGTTGAGTTAAGAGGATTAGCATATCAAGGATGTTATCTCAAGATCGTGAACTTAAATAATCTTTTCTCGGCCTTAAACAATTTAGCTTCATTTTCTAAAATAATCCAAAACATATTATGAAATTATTTTCGTTATTTGCCACGATGGTGTGTTTGTGTGTGTGTATACACTTGGATAAATAAGCATCCGTTTGTTTCGCTGAAAATAAATTATTTAAAATAAATATTCTTCAAAATGATTATTTGTACCGTTTGGAGTAATTCGTCAATGCAAAATATTTTCATTATCGATAATAATTTAAATTTAAATATTTTCGTGAATAATAAAAATAATTTCGATTCATTTATTTTTGTAAATTATAAAAAAAGATCATTATTTAAAAAAATTATTTATTTATTTTTCACGAAATAAATCAACCTTAAATTTAATCATAACCCCTTAAGAAAGCTGCAGCTCAATCGAAAGTGCTCCAATGATGAACGAATGCGACAAATGAGTTCAATGTCCCACGGCCAAGGAAGCACAAATCAGGTGCCAGCTGTTTCCATAGACATTGACCCCTTCGTTAGTGATCATCAAATCGTGATTCCTCGTTCGATTTTTTTTAATTGTTATTTTCGTGAATTTGGAGAAAAGAACGCTTCAGTGGGTCCCACCCTCGTGGAGATACATACGACGTCATCGATGAGATGATCGATTTAGTTTTAAAATCAAAATTTTCCACCTCTGTCGAATTTTCCTGCTGACGACTTTTTTTCTTTCTTTCGTTTCGAGCCTAGTGAAGACTCTAAGCAATTCACGTTCAAACGAAACAACCATGTGTTCGACATATTACAATGATCTTATATTTTATTGATGAGAAAATAAAATAATTGATTTGCATAGTCAAATGTTTGTACCGCGTGCATACTCTATAGATATTCTCGTTTTAATTTTTGTTAGTTACTGGCAAAGTGGGGCGATCGCTCTTAATTATCGGAGGAAAATTTTTTCGATGACATGCTTTACAACACTTTGTATGTTGAAAATTTATTCAAATTTTTGCTACCTAATTTGCGATAACTGATCTTCTACATATTTGTATTTGTGTTTTGTCAAAATTTGACTCCGCGACAAAATATCTTTCACATAAAATCGTTTTTCGATTTTATTATAGGAGATGTTTTGTAGCGATTCCAGACAGGAAATATCATAAGTAGACAAGTGAATCAATAACTTCACTACATACCCAAAATTGTGCTATAATTTAACCAACGACAAAACCTAAGAGTGTAATTACTTCAAACGGAATTAAACGGAAATAAATTATGCCAGAATTTAATCGACAACAATAAAGAACTAGGACATACGGCAAAAATACACTTCGGAATTTAATTGACGACACGAATTTGGAAACATGTCGGAATTTAATTGATGACACGAGTCTAGAAAGTATAACTACCATGCAGAAATTAAAAGATAGCATGTTTTTTTGTTTGTGCGCAAGTTCTCCAAAGAGTACAATGTTGCTCTTTAAAGCCTACAATAATGGAAGTTACAAAGGAAGGTTACAAATGGTTACCGAACGGTTATGTTGACTCTACTATCTTAACTATTTCTTCGACTCTACGATCTTGACGATTGCTTATTCGACGGTTGCATGCAACATTGTCAGCTCCACTTTTTGTCCATTCCTTTGAGCTGTCGATAATTCGATTCATAAATGACCAAACTCTACTGTTACTTCGATTCATAAATGACCAAACTCTACTGTTACTGACTAAGCCTGTCACATAATCGATAATAAAAAAAAATTAATCATTTTTTGATGCAAACATATGCCCCTCTTTAAAATAACTAAATAATTCATTGATCATTCGATCTTTTAAATTAGATAATCAAGAGTTATCATTTGCTCCATTGTCGTCAATAAATTTGATTTTTTTCTTATCGAATTTTATCTTGGTCAGATTTATGGCTCATATTCTTCCACAAAAGTCATAGTCCTCTGTCTCTATCCTTAAGTAACTGCTCACACTTACACGCTCTCGTTGCCAATTTGAGAAAGAGGGAGAAGGGAGAAGGAAGAAGGAGAAAGGAGGGATTTTTAAAGGTGCTTTCATGAATGAGAACGGAGACGGGGGGGTCTTTCGGGTGTGCTCGTGAGCGGAGGCAGCAGAAGCGGTTTCCATGGCGGCGAGGGACCGTCGGACAGGCGGCACGGGCGGCGGCGACGTCTCGTGGAGCAGGTTCTTCTGGTGCACCATCTTCGCCGTCCTTTCTTGCGTTCTCTTCACTGTCTTCACCTTCTCCACCCTTCGTCTCTCCTTCGGAGGTTACCCACTCTCTCTCTTTCTCTCTCTGTTTTTCAGTTCGTCGCGCCTTAATGTTCATCACTTCCCCCCAGAATCGACGATCACCATCGACGTGGGGGCAAAAATATTTAAGAACTTGCATTACGAGCTCTGATTTTTGATCGATTTCGCCAGTCGTCATTTCATTTGGCGTGGGATTTCTCGTGCTTGAATGAATTCTGTGTGATGCTCTGTTTTCGTGCATAAATTCGTGGGTCAAATTCTAGCAAGTCTCGGTTTCTACTTCGTTCTGTTTCTTGAATCGATGGTTCGAATTGCCTCCAGAACGCAAAAGCACAGAGAGTTTCGTCCTTCCTTTCTTGTGATCGTCGACTAAAGATGATAACGAGCTCAAAAACGAAACTTGCTGTTTCCGTTTCCCCTGTTCTTGGGCGGCGGATTTTGCGCAACAAGAACTCCTCTGCAAATTGAGGCGTTGCGCGATTTTCTGTTGCGGATAATCTTTTTTAATTTGAAAAGTCCCACGGCGCTTTTATGATAATATATTCTTTAAATTAAAAGTTTATCTGTTGATTTCGTAAGTTGATGCTTGTGCAGAAACTTTTCAACCGGTGGTAGCCCCCTCGTGGCGGAATCCAGCGACGAGAGCCGTCTCCGGCGGCTCGGTGCCCGCTCCGTCGGTTTCGATAAGGGAAACGGTCATATTCCCCGACCAGGCGGTGATTTTCCTCCAGTACCCTCCGTCGTCTCGCTTATTTACGAGGGAGGACATTCACTGCATCTATGTGGCGGCCTCCGACTCGGCCAAGCTGCTGCTCAAGTTGCCACCGGCTGGTGTGGACAGCGATGATTCCGGCGAGCAGATCGTGCGGTGCCCGCTTGCTGAGGACGGGTCCTTGGTGTCTCTCGCCTTCGAGTCCGACGAACAGGTCCCGCCAAGGACGAGTCATCGGTGCGTGATTGACCGTGATAACACCACGGTCGTTTCTACTTCGGGTATGAATTCGTGGTAACCTAGTGATGCTCTGTTTTCGGGTATGAATTCGTGGGTCAAATTCTAGCAAGTCGGGGTTTCTACTTCGTTCTCTTTCTTGAATGAATAGTTCGAATGACTTTCGTGGCCACCTACTCATTACTGACGATATGTGAAAAGCTGGAACTTTTTTACTTCAAACTTGCATTGCTCAAGAAGTCAAGTAAATTTTAAGAACCTGAAGTCGACATGTGGACAAACAAAGGTCATAGTATTTCAAATTGTTTTCTTCCGATTTCCTACCAATTTGTTTTATATGCTCAATAGGTTGCCTATTTTTGTTTATGATATATATTAACCGAGCTAGACGTGAATTGCAATATTTATTAAAAGTTGTGCTTCTGACTCAGAAAGAATTGCTTGCATCGTGGTTGAACGAAGGATGTGTTATTACATGTTACATGCTTTCTCTAGGGTATTATTGGGCAAAAGCAGCCTTGAAATTTCAATGACTTTCCAATATGATAAACAATAAAATGATATAAGTTGACTCAAAACAAGTGTCATTTGATAGGAAAATAATCTAAACTGTTATTTTTGTTTTCTCGGTTTCTTTTCTCGGTTTCTTAATGACCCTAATGCTTCCGGGGATGTTCTCAAGCTTTGTGCTAAAGCATTGAAGAAGCTTGGGACAATCTTTCAAGTGAGTGTCATTTACTTCAGGAAAAATTGTGCACTTGATTACAAGAAGACGTTTTCGGTCTTGATATATGGTTAAATTTGTCGTGCTAAGTCTGCTTAGAGTAGAGAGAACAACTTGTGATACGAGGGTGAAGTCAAAGCAAACAAAGCTTCAAAATCATAATGTTTTTTTTAACTAGAATCTTTGTTGTGTGTATTTATTTAACTTCTCTCTTGTAGTGGACATTCTTTAAGCCATTTGGTCATTGCATTTTTTTTCCGAGGATGGCCTTCTGACGTGAAGATTTGGTCATTGCATTTTTTTCCTGAGGATGGCCTTCTGACGTAAAGAATGTCCACTACAAGAGAAAAGTTAAATAAATACACACAACAAAGATGCTAGGTAAAAAGAACATTATGATTTTGAAGCTTTGTCTGCTTTGACGTCATCCTCATGTCGCAAGCCGTTCTCTTTATTGTAAGCAGACTTAGCACCCTGAGAAGTAAGGGACAAATTTAACCATACATCGAGATTGAAAATGTCTTCTTGTAATCAAGTGCACAATTTTTCCTGAAGTAAATGGCACTCACTTGAAACCAAGCTTCTTCAATGCTTTAGCGCGAAGCTTGAGAACATCCTCGGAAGCATTAGGGTCTTTAAGAACCCGAGACAACAAAAAGAACAGTTTAGATTATTTTCCTATCAAATGACACTTGTTTGAGTCAGCTTATGTCATCCTATTGTTTATCATATTGGAAAGTCATTGAAATTTTAAGGCTGCTTTTGCCCAATCACGCCCTAGAGAAAGCATGTGACATTTAATAACACACCCCTCATTCCACCATTACGACGCAAGCATTCTTTCTGAGTTAGAAGCACGACTTTTAATAAACATTGCAACTAACGTCTAGCTCGATTCACATGTATCAGAAACAAAAATAGGCAAACTATCGAGCATATAAAACAAATTGGCAGGAAATCGGAAGAAAACAATTTGAAATTTCAACTATGGTCTCACCTCCGCTCCCTCAGCAGTCATTGAGGTACAGAGGGCTGATCCACCTAAGCATACTACGACCTTTTGTCCACATGTCGACTTCAGGTTCTTAAAATTTAGTTACTTCTTGAGCAATGCGAGTTTGAAGTAAAAAAGTTCCAGCTTTTCACACATCGTCAGTCATAATTAGCTAGACCGTTCCTTGCCAGTTCGGTTCTCTGGTTCCACTGTCCGGTTTCAGGTTCTGGGGTTAGAACCATGCTCACATCTACTTGTATTTTGCCGGAATTTGATTGCGCAATAAAGTATTTTTCACCAAAAGTCATTCTTCGATTTAATTAAAGGAGACAGGTTCTGTGGCGAGTGGACAAGAGAATCGATAACTTCACTTCAAATGGAAGTAAACGTACACAAATTGTGCCGGAATTTAATTTACAACATCACATGAGAATGTAATCACTTCAAACGGAACCAAACGGACACAAATTATGCCGAAATTTAATCGACGACAAATCTGAAAACGTAAAGATGCAACATCAAAATACGACTAGGTACCCAAAATATACATCAAAAATACATGCTGAATTTAATTGATGACGTGAATGTGGACTACAACTAAGAAATACGTCGGAATTTAATCAATAACGCGAGTCTGGAAACTATAACTACAACGCAAGAAGTGAAAGATAGCATATTTGTTTGTTTGTTTGTTTGTGCAGGAGGAGCCTCCAAGAGTATGATGTGGCTATTTAAAGCATACGGTTATCGACGGATGATACAGAGGAAGATTACAAACAGTTACTGAACAATTATATTAACTCTACTACCTTGATGATTTTTTTTCTTCACCATTTAGATGGTTGCTTTATTCCACTACGTTGATGTTTGCTTCTTCGACGATTGCATCCGAGATTGTTGACTCCACTTGTATCAATTCATCAGTTATCGATTATTTAAGTTGTCGATAATTATATTCATAAATGATCAAACTCTGCTCTCTCCGACTAATTGTATCACATGCCGATAATAATCAAAAGTTTGTCATTTTTTTGTGCAAACAAATTCCCCTTTTAAAAGAATCGAATGATTTACGTACCCTTGTCATCGGCAAATTTGTTTTTTCTTGTTGAATTTTATCTTGGTCAAATTCATCATATGGCTCAGTTTTTTACATGCAAAAGTACACTAGAAGTGTCATAACTTGTGTACGGCGATCACTTTGGTGTCATAACTTTTTTTCAGATAATTTTAATGCCAACTTTTTTGAAAAACAATCATTTTAGTGCCAATGCTAACGTGGCTTGTCAGAAATCCGATGTGGCGCTGACACGGCTAGCCGGAGAGGTCCACGGCTCCCCGAAGAGGTCCAGTCAGCATTAAAAACAAAAAACGACGTCGTTTAGCCCGCTGAAGTGTACTTTTTTTTTAAAAATTAAATTATATTAAATAAATAAATAAAGCCTGCAGCAGCAGCAAGAGAGCCCTCGTCGCTGCTGCCGCCAACCCACCACCGCCGGGAAGGGCCGGCGGTGGTGGGCGCAGTAGTTGGCAAGGGTAGCCGGCCCCTGGTCGGGGCCCGTCGACCCTCACCGAGCCCAGCGAGGGCCGGATCCGGCGAGGCGAGACCTCGCCGTCGCGACCGAGGCGACGGCGAGGTCTCACCTCGCCCAGCGAAGGCGAGGCCGCGCCTCGCCGTCGCAACCCAGGCGACGACGAGGTCAGCCTCGCCTTTGCTAGGCAAGGCGAGACCTCGCTGTCGCGACCCAGGCGACGGCGAGGTCCGCCTCGCCCAGCGAAGGCGAGGCCGCGCCTCACTATCGCGACCCAGGCGACGGCGAGGTCGGCCTCGCCTTCGCTGGGCGTGGCGGACCTCGCCATCGCCTTGGTCACGACGATGAGGTCTCGCCTCACTAGATCCGGCCTTCGCTGGGCTCAGTGACCCTCACCAATCACTGCGCCCACCATTGCTGGCCCTTCCCGGCAATGGTGGGTTGGCAGCGGCCCTCGCCGCTGCTACAACCTTTTTTTTAATTATTTTTCTAAAAATTTGAAAAAAAGCCACATAATTTTCACGTGTTCAAGTTAGACTATTTTTTTTTAATATAAATGTCAAATCAGCTTTTTGGTCGGAGCCACTAAAGTGATTTATTTTCCTCCAACTTAGCACTAAAGTGATTCGAAAAAAAAGTTTTGGCACCAAAGTGATCGCCGTACATAAGTTGTGGCACTTCGGGTGTGCCTTTGCCATTTTCTACGAAAGACACATTTTGTGTAAAGTTCTGGTGTGGCCCTCTATCTTCGACGGCATGATAGAAATATTTGGATGATTACGAAGTTCACGTAACAGAAAGAACAGAGTGTCGTGTAAGTTCATAGTAACTGTCCATTTTCCAAGAAGAAAAGCTCTTGTTCTAAGTAATCAAGCCCATCCCATGGCATTACAGACTCCACACTATCAACCCATTGTTGCTGCTGATTTTGCTGGTATTGCTGAAGCGGATGAGAATCTTCCACAGAAGCTGATGAACTTTGAGAAACAGGTGTGTTCATTTCTTGGTGATTCCTCCATGACCCTTCCTGATCTTCACTGAAGCTTCCGCACAACAACTCGAAATTCTCCAGCAGGCCGGCAGTTTGTTTGAACGTCGTTAGTCTGATCTCATCCTCCATTAGAAAAGCCTCCAGCTTGTCTTGATCAGCCTCTAATGCTGTGGGTTTATCATCACTGTACAAGCTTTCTTCTGTAATTGGATTCAGGTCCATGTCCGTCTCGCTTACGATCTCTTGTGCATTGTTTTGATCTTCTTGAATTGGCTGGTGGGTCACTGGGTCTAGCCCAAGGAGCTTCAGCTTCTTCTTGATTCTGTTGTTCCAATGGTTCTTGATCTCATTGTCGGTGCGAACCGCAAAATGCGAAGCAATCTTGGACCATCTGCAACCGCAAAATGGAAGTTCCAATCCTTATCAGGACTTGATAACAACAATACGATAACTTGCTCGCTGGGCAATGCAACGGTAGGAGCAGTGCATATTTAAAAAAGGGACTCATTTCAAATCACGAATATTTCTTTGTATATCTAGCATAATTCGAAGGACGTATGTTCGTGACCTGTTACCGAGACGCCAATGAAGTTGAATGATTTGATCTTCCTCCGCCTTGGTGAAACCGCCTCTCTTAACATCAGGCCTCAAGTAATTGATCCACCTCAATCTGCTTTGCCACATCTCAGCAAACCTGTAAAACTCGTCACACTATCCGATCAGTGTCTATTTGATGATCTGATTCTCACAAAAATTGGGGAGAGACTAAATTAACCTGCGAGTTTGGGAACCGTCTTCCAGCAATGGATGCCACTATTCATGATGAAGCTCACGAGCTTATGGTCTTCCTCGATAGTCCATGGACCGAGCTTCAGCCCGACCTTGTCGCAACAGCGTTGCCTTCCCATTCTTCAGGGTCCGATGCATCAAGCACTGCACAAACGAGAAAAGAAAGTTCACGAGCGAGCTCGAGTTCGAAAGATCAAGCCAGAGCTTGCGAAATTTATAGTCTGCCAAAGATTCTGACAGATCACCACGGCATTAAAAAACGAGGATGTTCCTAACTGGGGGGTGAAAGATGATTGAATGTCAAATCATATTAAAGAAACGGCAATGACTCCAAAATTATTGATGACCATTTGGGCACCGCGTTTTGGTTCAACACCAACCATTGACAATGTGGAATTAAGTTATTGAAACTTGAACACAGATGATGACTACTGGTTGGAGAATGGAACCCCAGCTCATGTTCAATGCAAGGACATGACAAGAGACATATGGGGACCTGAAATGATCTCGAGTGCTTCCTGGTATTGTCGATTTAGTTCGAACAAACTGCCAACAAAGGCCGAAAACTCTCTGTCATATAGTAGACTGTAAGTTTAACAGAGAACGATGTCGACGATAGCGATTCATCGCCATCTCGGCTGAGCAGATGAAGCAGATTTGTATCAGGAGAATCGCGATCCTTGTCATTCGCAACCACGGCAGATGAAAGACATTTGCCTTGAAGCTAAATGACAAACTCCACGCGCCATCAAATTGTCCTCGCATGAGTGTGAAACGAGCAGAGAGATGAATGCTGCTGCCTCAGTTGGCACCTCTTCTTGGCCTTCCAGAATCGACAAACTGGCAACACCCAGCGTCCCAGGTTCTTTCTTGGCCCGACGAGTTCATGAACAGAAGAACCCGAAAACAACTTCAATTAAGTCGAAGCGGAATAAAGAAAGGAGGAAAGATGAATAAAGAAAAGGGTTAATACCACGAAAAACCCTGAACTGGTACACTTGTGACAGATTTACCCCAAACTATTTTTTTGACCATAAAAAACCCCAAACTGGTACATCTGTGACAATTTTACCCCGAACTATTTTTTTGACCACCAAAAACCCCAAACTGGTACATCTGTGACAATTTTACCCCGAACTAATTTTTTAATATTATTTTTTTTTATTTTTCGATTTTTTTTAGTTTTTCTTTTCTTTTCTTTTTCCTTTCCTTTTCTTTTTTTTTCCCTCCATCTTTAACCTCAAACAAAAAAAAATTCAAGAAATGTGAATTTGGTAAGGCATATTAAATTGATATTAAATTCGTAAGTTTGTATCTATAATTTTTTTCTTTATAATTTCTTACTATATCAATTAGAAATAGTACAAAAAATTCTTCTTGCGTTTTATTTATTATATATTTCAAGTGAGCATATTGATTTATGAATCGCCATGCACATATAATATCTCTCATCTTATATATAAAATATACTAATTTTGTAAATTAATCTGTTAAATTAAATTGGCAAGCAAGACATATAGAAATTGTTGATTAGCTGTACTCCAAGCTTAGGTAACAAGCATGCGTTGGACCCCATCAGTTTGCCTATCCACTTGCACCCAAAAATAAGAAAGACACGACAACAATATAATGCTTTTTTCGCGAGACATTTAAACGTAGAAAAAAGTGGTTGGCATGAAAATTCATGCATATAAAAGAAAGTCTTTCATTTAGCGTTTATGTCTTTTTTTTGGGTCAAAATGTAGCATTTATGTTACGTGTCACGTTATTGTGGTATCAATTACAATATAAAAGTCCATTATTGGCCCAATGAAGATGAAGGAAAAAAAAAGAAAAGGAAAGGAAAAAGAAAAGAAAAGAAAAACTAAAAAAATCGAAAAATAAAAAAATTAATATTAAAAAATTAGTTCGGGGTAAAATTGTCACAGGTGTACCAGTTTGGGGTTTTTGGTGGTCAAAAAAATAGTTCGGGGTAAAATTGTCACAGATGTACCAGTTTGGGGTTTTTTATGGTCAAAAAAATAGTTTGGGGTAAATCTGTCACAAGTGTACCAGTTCAGGGTTTTTCGTGGTATTAACCCTAAAGAAAAAGAAAGAAGTAGCTTCATTGTTGACGAATTTCGGCAGTCCTAAACTCCATTTAGAATAACATTATGAGAATAACAAATGTGTCTAGGGCAAATCATACATTGACTCGACTTTGATGTTTTGCTTTTCGTTTTTAATTTCTTTTGTCTCTTCCCTTTTTCGTGGAAATTGCGAGAGAGTCGGCTGAATAAAAAAGGCAAGGGAAAATGACTCAAATAGTTCATGAATTTTGGCTCAATGTGCAATACGATCCTTAAACTTTTAATTTCTTTTGTCTCTTCCCTTTTTCGTGGAAATTGCGAGAGAGTCGGCTGAATAAAAAAGGCAAGGGAAAATGACTCAAATAGTTCATGAATTTTGGCTCAATGTGCAATACGATCCTTAAACTTTTAATTTATTCGATATGATCCCTGAACTTTAGTCTAATGTGAAATGTGGCCCCCTGAACTTTTGATACATGTTTATCGTAGTCCTTGAACTTTTGAAGGACTATATTAAACATTTTCATATAGTTCAGGGACTACATTGAACATGTATCAAAAGTTTATAGACCATATTGAACAAATTAAAAGTTCAGGGATCACATTACATATTGAGTTAAAGTTCAAGGACTACATTAAACAAATTAAAAACTCAAGGACCATATTACGCATTGGGCCAAAGTTCAGGGATTATTTGGCAAAGAAGAGATGATTTCAATGTTCATCAATAGAAAAGCAAACGCGGCCAACCACACCATATTGACGCCGATAAAACTAT
The DNA here is from genome assembly GCA_031216235.1 of Syzygium jambos. Taxonomy (NCBI): domain Eukaryota; kingdom Viridiplantae; phylum Streptophyta; class Magnoliopsida; order Myrtales; family Myrtaceae; genus Syzygium; species Syzygium jambos. The sequence goes on from CM062228.1 coordinate 20,998,517, forward strand.
GGGAAATAATGCAATCTTTATTTTTTTTAAAAGATGATTGGAATAAATTTGGTGTAGATATATAAGGTGACATGTATCCATCTTAAAGAAGAAAAGCAGCTCTCTTGATAAAAGCTTGCTAATCACTAGCCGATCAACACACTTAGGTGCATATAAAGAGAAAGGAACTAAAAGTATGTTTTAATAGTGTGAGAGAGTATGTTCAAAGATTCGAAATAGTTATTTGAAAGTGAGCTTTTTTTTTCCGTAAATATAGTGATTAAAGTAATATAAAAATCCCATCTTAATAAGATGGGTACTCTCTCGGTTTCTCCACTAATCATCACGGGTTGTAATCGAAGTAATTTTCCATCCTCAAATTTGTATTAAAAACTTCAAATACTGTTCATATCAAGTATGCAACAAAAAGAACGATAATAACAACGCGCTACAAATAATGGATAAAGGGTTGATCTAAAAGGATGAGCATACCAAGGATGTTATCTCAAGATCGTGAACTTAAATAATCTTTTCTCGGTCTTAAACAATTTTTTCCTTTTCTAAAATAATCCAAAACATATTATGAAATTATGTTCATTCTTTGCCACAATTGTGTATTTGTGTGTGTGTGCATATGTGTATATATATATATATATATATATATATACATATATACACGTGTATGTACGTGTGAGTTAGCTAATAATTAGATAAATAAAGATTTTTTTTGTTTCGCGAAAAATAAATGATTTGGAAATTTTTTTTCTAAATCACATGTATCATTTGAATGATTAGTTAATGCAAAGCGTTATCATTATTGATAATAATTTATGTTTAAATATTTTCGTAAATAATGAAAATAATTTTTATTTATTTATTTTTATGAACGATAAAAGCTAGACATCCTTCGAATTATGCACCTTTAAATTTTTAATAATGACCTTTAAATTTAAAAATTATTATTAAAAAAATTATTTATTTATTTTTCACGAAATAAATGCATCTTTAAATTTTATCGTAACCCCTTAAAAAAGATGTAGCGCCATCGAAAGTGCTCCAAATGATGAACGAATGCGACAAATGAGTTCAATGTCTCACGGCCAAAATAGCACAAATCAGATGCCAGCTGTTTCCATAGAAATTGACCACTTCATTAGTGATCATTAAATCGAGATTCGTCGTTCGATTTTTTTTAATTATTATTTTCGTGAATTTGGAGAAAAGAACGCTTCAGTGGGTCCCACCCTCGTGGAGATACGACGTCATCGATGAGATGATCGATTTAGTTTTAAAATCAAAATTTTCCACCTCTGTCGAATTTTCCTGCTGACGACTTTTTTTCTTTCTTTCGTTTCGAGCCTAGTGAAGACTTTAGGCAATTCATATTTAAATGAAACATCTATGCGTTCGACATATTATAATGATCTTATATTTTATTGACGAGAAAATAAAATAATTGATTTTCACAGTTAAATTTTTGTGCCGCATGCGTACCCTTTGAATATTCTCTTTTTTAATTTTTGTTAATTACTGATAAAGTAGGGTAATCGCTCTTAACAATTGAAGGAAAAAAATTTCAATTTTATGCTTTACAACACTTTGTATGTTGAAATTTTTTTTCAAATTTTCGCTACCTAATTTGCTGTAATTGATCTTCTATGTACTTGTGTTTCGCCAAAACAAAATTTCCATGACAAAATATCTTTCACACATAAAGTTGTTTTATGGTTTTATTATAGGAGATTTTTTCTAGCGATTCCAAATAGGAAATATCACAAGTAGACAAGTGAATCAATAACTTCACTAAGTATCCAAATCGTGCTATAATTTAATTGGCGACAAAACTTGATAATGTAATTACTTCAAACAGAATTAAATGAACAAAATTATACCGGAACTTAATCGCCGACAAAAACCTGAGAACGCAAAGATGCAATGCCAATGACAACAAATACCCAAGATATACAATAAAGATACGCACTAGAATTTAATTGACGACTCAAATTTGGAAACAGGCCAGATTTTAATTAACGATGCGAGTGTGGAAAGTATAACTACCATGCTGGATTTGAAAGATAACATGTTTGTTCACGCGCGAAGGGCCTCTGAAAAGTACAATGTGGCTATTTAAAGCTTACAATCGACAGTTATCAATAGAGATTACAAATGAAGATTACTAACGGTTAGCGTACAGTTACATTCACTCCATTACCTTGACAATTTCTTCGACTCCACAATCTTGACAATTATTTTATTCCACTACGTTGACGCTTGCTTCTTCAACGGTTGCATCCGACATTGTCGACTCCACTTTTTGTCGATTCCTTCAAGCTGACGATAATTATATTCATAAATGACTAAATTCTCCACTTATCGACTAAGTCCATCACATGTAACAATAAACAAAAATTGATCATTTTTTGGTGCAAACAAATGCCCCATTTAAAATAACTAAATGATTCGTCAATCATTCAATCTTTTTTTTTGGTAAAGACCAATCATTCAATCTTTTTAGTTAGATAATCAATAGTTTCATCATACGGCTCATATTCTTCCACAAATGCCATAACCCTCTATCTCTGTCCCTAAGTAATTGCTCACACTTATACACTTTCGATGCCAATTTGAATAAATCGGCAAAATTTTGGCCTTGGAACATATCTCTAAGATTGAGATTTAATCCACTGAAAGTCAAATTTGTGAATTCTTCTCTTAGAGCGAATTAATCTGTCTATTCCTAACCCTCTTGAATCGAGCAACAAATTGATCGATTGATTCATCATCATATCAATAAATTATGGCAAATCAGCAATCGGTACTTCAGGTATCGTTCTATAAAATTCAGAACAAAATTGTCTTTCCATCTCAGCCCAAGTATGGATTGAATTAAAAAAAAATTCGTATATCAAGTAAAAGTGGTTTTCGATAAAGACAAAGAGAACAACCTAAATTATAAGAATTCATTTCTTCCCACATCTCCGCATTGGGTGATAAATCAACCAACGTGCTTTACGTCGACTGATCATCTTCGCCGGTGAAAACAGTAAAATAAGAAATTTTGAATTTTCTTGGATAAGGTATAGTGTTAATCAATATACTGGCCCGACCATTCCTATATTGACACCTAATTGTTGTAATACGAGTTCGGCCACTTTATTAGTATTCGCAAGTTGACACTTTTCCTACCCCCTAAATTCAAGGTAGATAGGACTTTTCAGGCCTTTGTAAAAATCTTCACCGGCGGTGGGATCACTTTTTGCTTAAATTACTTTTGCCGTTCGATTGATTAAGAGTTGGAGAGAACATACCTAGAAGCCGCCGTGTTCGGTCGGATCGATATAGACCGATTGAATGTCCTGACCTTGAAGATGACATCCTTTGATCGCATTGACGACCATCGACGCGATCAGATCAAAAATGTGCCTTGCTATGTAATTCATCGCCTTATTTTGTTGTTCCTCGAACGGCCTCTTCATGGTAGCAAGGTCCGGTGCTAACTCCCTCGGCTCGCTCCTCCGTAAAGTCCGCATCAACCTTTCGGCCGTCCTATAAAAACAAGCTTTTCAATGTTTTGCACGCATCCCGACACTTTTTGTTAAAAAAGTATAACGGCCCCCGAAATGGCCTCTCGATCGGGCGGTAGAACGGGCGAGTCGCGACTTTAGAGCGAGTGGGGGAGACACGGAAGCCTAGCGAAAACGAGAGAGAGGTATTGCGGCATAGGCTTTTAGTACCAATACTATCATAGCCATACACGATCCCATATGGATGTTGACATGCGTATACCAAATTTGTTAAGTGAGCTCGTGGGGAAATCGACGATGCTGTCCCCATCAGCCGGCGCGCTCCGGTGGCGCGACGCCATTGGGGGACGGGTCCCCGTCGCTGCAGACGCAACGAAAGCCACCGCCCCGCCCCACCCCATGATGACGAGTTAACGACCGCATGTAAACCGACATGAACGGTCGAAACACCAGATGCTTCCCCCCGCCCCCCTCTCTCCTCCTCCTGCCCACTCCCTCGATCTCGAGTCCGATTTTCTCTCCCCTCGGAAGCCAAGATTTTCGGGGAAGTTCTCGAGTGGGAAGTTAGACAAGAAAAAAAGAGGGGGGGGGGGGGGTGACAAGGAGAAGTGGAGGAAGAGGAGGAAGGAAGGAAGGAAGAAAAAGATAGGTGGGATTTTTTTAAAGGCGCTTTCATGAATGAGAACGGAGACGGGGAGGTCTTCTTGGTGCGCTCGTGAGCGGAGGCGGCGGCAGAAGCGGTTTCCATGGCGGCGAGGGACCGTCGGAGAGGGGCCGGGGGCGGCGGCGGGGGCGACGCCTCGTGGAGCAGGTTCTTCTGGTGCACCGTCTTCGCCGTCCTCTCTTGCGTTCTCTTCACCGTCTTCACCTTCTCCACCCTTCGCCTCTCCTTCGGAGGTTACCCACTCTCTCTCTGTTTTTCATTTCGTCGTTCCTTAATGTTCGTCGTTCCTCCCCCCCCCTCCCCAGAATCGACGCTCACCATCTACGTGGGGGCAAAAAATTTAAGAACTTGCGTTACGAGCTCTGATTGTTGATCGATTTCGCCAGTCGTCATTTCATTTGGCGTGGGATTTCTTGTGCTTGAATGAATTCCATATGATGCTCTGTTTTCGTGCATGAATTCGTGGGTCAAATTCTAGCAAGTCTCGGTTTCTTCTTCGTTCTGCTTCATGAATCGATGGTTCGAATTGCCTCCAGAACGCAAAAGCAGAGAGAGTTTCGTCCTTCCTTTCTTATGATCGTCGACTAAAGATGATAACGAGCTCAAGAACCAAACTTGCTGTTTCCGTTTCCCCCGTTCTTGGGCGGCGGATTTTGCGCAACAAGAACTCCTCTGCAAATTGAGGGCGTTGCGCGATTTTCTGTTGCAGATAATCTTTTTTAATTTGAAAAGTTCCTCGGAATCGATTCTCACGGCGCTTTTATTATAAATATATTCTTTAAATTAAAAGTTTATCTGTTGATTTCGTAAGTTGATGCTTGTGCAGAAACTTTTCAACCGGTGGTCGTCCCCTCATGGCGGATTCCGGCGATGAGAGCCGTCTCCGGCGACTCGGAGCCCGCTCCGTCGGTTTCGATAAGGGAAACGGTCATATTCCCCGACCAGGCGGTGATTTTCCTCAAGTACCCTCCGTCGTCTCGCTTATTTACGAGGGAGGACATTCACTGCGTCTACGTGGCGGCCTCGGACTCAGCCAAGCTGCCGCTCAAGCAGCCGCCGGCTGGCGTGGACAGCGATGATTCCGGCGAGCAGATCGTGCGGTGCCCGCTCGCCGAGAACGGGTCCTTGGTGTCTCTCGCATTCGAGTCCGATGAACACGTCCCGCCCGGGCCGAGCCATAGGTGGGACTCGCTGGTGTATGAGGCCGTGATCGACCGTGATAACACCACGGTCGTTTTCGTGAAGGGCCTCAATCTCCGGCCCGAGAGGGTCTCCAACGCGTCGAGGTTCGAGTGTGTCTACGGCTGGGATTTCAGGAAGCCAAGGTTCCTGTTGCGATCCGATGTCGAGTCGATCGCACAGGAGATCGTGCGGTGTAAAACTCCCATGAGCGTCTTGAGCAGTCCGGAGAGGAACGACGCCTCCGTCAAGGTCTCGATCAGGGTAAAGGGCGGGCGGACGTTGCGCTCCATAGCCCGGCCGGGCCGTCGGGCTGCGCTCAGGCCGCCCTCCAGGAAGCTCCACAACATGTGCATTTGCACGATGGTGAGGAACCAGGCCCGGTTCATCAGGGAATGGGTCGTTTACCACTCCCGGATCGGAGTGCAGCGCTGGTTCATCTACGACAACAACAGCGAGGACGACACAGACGACGTGATCGAGTCCCTTGCCTACGCCAATTACAACATCTCGAGGCACGTGTGGCCGTGGATCAAGACGCAGGAAGCCGGGTTCGCCCATTGCGCGATGCGGGCACGAGACTCGTGCGAGTGGGTCGGGTTCATCGACGTGGACGAGTTCTTTCACCTGCCCACGGGTCTGTTCCTGGACGACATCCTGAGGAACGAGTCGAGGCCCAGGAATGTGGCCGAACTGAGGGTCTCGTGCCACAGCTTCGGTCCGTCGGGGCTCAAGCACGCGCCGAGGCAAGGGGTCATGGCGGGGTACACCTGCAGGATGGCGGCACCGGAGCGGCACAAGAGCATAGTCAGGCCCGAGGCGCTGAACTCCACGCTCATCAACGTGGTGCACCATTTCCACCTGAGGAGCGGGTTCACCTTCGCGAACATGGACCGCGGGGTGATGGTGATCAACCACTACAAGTACCAAGTCTGGGAAGTGTTCAAGGAGAAGTTCTACCGGCGGGTGGCCACGTACGTCGCGGACTGGAACTCGGAGCAGAACGTGGGGTCCAAGGACCGAGCCCCGGGCCTCGGGACCAAGGCCGTGGAGCCCCCGGACTGGCCGAGCCGGTTCTGCGAAGTCGAGGACACGGGCCTCAGGGATCGGGTGCTGCAGGTGTTTGCCGACCCGCGGACGCGGCTGTTGCCGTGGCAGGAGGAGGTGGGATGAGCGGGGCGGGGGCGGAGACGCTGAATTTTGGTGGCTCTCTTTTGGGTTCTTTCTTTCTCAATTTTTGGTGGATTTTGGTGCCACGGTGTGTTTTTTGCTCCTTGACGTTGTGTAAAGTACTCGTTAGAGTTGGTTTTTGTGATTTAGATTTGTAGATAATGAGCAATAAAAAATTCAGTGACAGAGGTTGTTAATACCATCTTGCGTAGGCAGGCGCTCCTGTTTGCCTTCAATTATACATGTGATTTTACATATTTACTAAGAATTCCATATTTGGACCTAAAACATAATAAATAATACGTATCGTGACCGCTCACTCGATTTTTGGTTGGCACGACTAATGTTTACGGATTGCAATCGGGTGTTTATGAAATGTCGGATATTTTAAATTTTTGGAAATAAAATTTTTTTAGTTTTATAATTTTTTCTATAGCTAAGATATAACTATAACTTTTGTTTCGGCGAAAAGTTTCTCTAATCTCTTCCACCAATTTACAGTTGTAAATATTGTATACCATCCCCACAATTATAGCCGTTGGAGGAAACCATTTTTTAAATGTGACATCCGACCGTTGGAGCCCGGCAGAGAGATCGCTCTGCTGCGACCAAATAATCAGAACGCAAGATCGCCTCCCCATCTCCATTTCGTCCTCTTTGCTTATCGATCTTGAAGCGAGTTCTTTCTCACAAAGTAGGGAACCCTCGCAAGAAATGGTGGTGATGGAGCTGCCGAAGCAAAGCCCCAAGGACCCGAAGAACTCGCGGGCGCATCCGGATCAGGCGCGAGATGGCTCGAAGGAGGAGACCTTGTTCAGCCCGAGGCTCAAGTCGGCGGCCGCCATGGCAGGTTGGGATGAGGAGACGCTCGTGATCGCGAGCCTCATCGTCGACGACACGCCGGTTCGCGAGTTCAAGCGGAAGAAGCGGTCGGATCTGAATTTCAAGACTCCCCCTTCGAATTCGAGAAGGTATTGGACGACGACTTCTTTTCCTTTCTTTGGCTTTTTCGATTCTCTTTCTTGTTCGATCGATCCAAACAGACAGATCCTGGGATGATGATCTTTATGTTTCAGGAAACGAAGGGATCAGAGGAAGAGTCCTGCTCCGTTGCCCGCGACCATTCTTAATCTAGATGACGAAGAAACTAAAGCTGCCGGTATCATATCGCATCATATTTCTCATATTGATTGATTGGAAAGACTGAAATTTTCCATTTTTATTTGAACCTCATGAAACATTAGTTTTTGAATCAACCTTATTGACAGAGAGGAAGGACAATAAGACCCCACTGAAAGAAGCCGCAAAAGACGAAGAGAAAGGCGAAATACCCGAGCCGGGATCCTGTGACCCGAGTCCGGCCATTCCATGCTTGGACCGACTCAGGGAAGAACTTTCATGTGCAGTAAGTAACCTGATTCTTTCGTTCTCGTTTTTTATGTGGAAATCAAGTCTCTCTTTCCTTAATTGTGCAAGTTGGAAATTCTGAAATTGTTTGCGTTAATTAGGTGGCTCTTGATTTTGCAGATCTGTCTGGAAGTTTGCTTTGAACCCAGTACGACGTCTTGTGGTCACAGGTAAACAAAGCAGCAGCCTTCAGCCACTCGCTTAGAATGCTTGCTCACAATGCTTGTATCTTCAGCTTGATTATTTTCTTTTGGTGGATGAACAGCTGCTAAGCGAATGCTTCATATTTTACTGTAGTTTTTGCAAGAAATGTCTTCAATCCGCTGCGGACAAATGCGGGAAGCGATGCCCAAAGTGCAGGCAGATGATCAGGTAATGAAACCACATCTCCGGTACGTAGGGGTGAGCATGGTCCTGGGTAAAACCTGAAACTTGGAACCGGACAAGTTCTCACAGGTCCAGTTCTCAGGTTCCAAGGTATGCATAGTAAGGTAGGTTCCAGATTCCAAAAATTAGGAAACCTGTTTCAACGGGTAGGTGCTACCTAGAATCTGGAACCTGTAACAAGTTTTTTGTATTTTTCTTGATCTATGTCTTCGCGCGATCCTGCAGCATTTCATGACGTCTAATAATAAATGCATAATCTAAAATTATTAGTCTGAACTTCCATTTTATGACCGAGACTTTTACTTTGTTAATATTTTATATTCTTCATATATCTAAATACAAATTGTGATTAGTGGATTATAGAAGCAAGTGGTGGTCATTAAAGGTGATGATTTATTGCAATCGTTCAAATAATAATATAGGTAGAGCCTGAATAGACCTTAGAACCAGGTTACGGATTCCAAAACATAAGGAAACCTGTTCCAACAAATAGGTTCCAAGTTCCAGATAAAATCTGTATAGAATCTAGAACCGCTAAACCCTAATTTCTAGAGAGACTATTTGACTAGATTTTATTAATATGATAATATAAATGCCGACATGCTTTTCGTTTTGCTCGTCAGGAATGAATTGAAACTAAAATCACCCGACTTAAACCCCAAAGAGTGGCTGATGGTGCTCACCTATGGATTCGGACAGTTTGTCACTCTTACACATTGTTTCTGGATTTTGCAGCAATGGAAGATCCTGCACCGTGAACACAGTCCTGTGGAACACAATACAGCTTCTGTTCCCGAAGGAGATTGAAACGAGGAAGGCCACCAAATCCAAGGGAGCAGAAACTCGAGAACGTGAATCTCAGAAACCGGAAAGAAGAGAGAGTTACAACTATCCGCGCAGGAGTCTTCGATCATCAGTTGCATCGAGCAGAGACGCGAATGCAGGGAGGAGAAGAGGATTGCCGAGCCAGGATGAGGATGCTGCATTTGCTCTGAGGTTGCAGAGAGAAGAGTTCATGGAGGCTTTCCGGGGAATTAATGAGAGTTCCGGAACTTCACTATCCTCGGCCAGAGCAAACTTAAGAGCCATGGCTTCCAGAGCCATCAACCTTAGGATTCGAAGCCAACACATCTAGTGCTGGATTTTTTATGGTTCAAGATTTCGTTGTGGGCTTGGTATATTTCTTCTATTTTTGTCACGAGGTTTATGGCAAGGATCTTTTTGTCATAAGGGAGCGTAAGATCATTAATTCTTCACTGACTAAATAGAAAGTAGTTCTGATTCTTTCTCATTCAAGAGACCGGAAAATTTTTTTCGGATTGACCAACCTCTAGCATCACATTATTTTAATCACAACTTAACCAGCGAGGACCAAATGCGAGAGAAGAGTGGTAGTGTGTAGGACAGGTTTAGCAGGAAAGACTTACCCCTGAAATGTTGCTATGAAGTGCCACCGCCAACCAACTTCACAGTTCCTAGGTAAAATGATGTTTCAAGACCTCCCCTAAGTGAGCATTAACCAAGTGGAACAATAAAGTGGCTGAATGTCCTTTTGCCAGGGTAAGTGCGGCCCCACATCAGATAGGTTAACAAGAAAACACTATTGTATGAACAGGGTCTATATGCCTAACAGACGTGGTGCTAGCAACAATTAGGACAATTTATAACAAACATTTTGAGCATCTTGCATTTGACAGTGGATCGAACTCAGATTTCGCCACAGTCCTTGACAAGTTGAGATGAATCTGTCAGGTTGAAATACCAGCAGAGAGAGAGTTGATGGAAAGGAATTGTAGAGGGTACTTAATTGTACCAACTGAATTCATTGAAGCATTGTTCATCTTAATTCACAGGAAGAAAAAAAAATGCCGAAGACAATGTTCTGATCAGGCATATAAGCTATATCAGGAGCAAATGCATCGCACGCCCAAATCTATCCTAATCTCTCATTACATATTTCTCACAAATAAACCCAATATGGCTTGAGTATTAAAATCGATGAGCCGTCATCCTGACTGCTGTGTCAAAATTCAGAGGCAGTGGCAGCAAGAAGGACTCGCTATTTCAGCCATCTCAAGCAATACTGCCAAGAGTGGAACCTCCAGTTCCAAGTCATTCCAGTTGGTATCTCCTGCCTAGTATGAAAACTCGTGTCCCCTGAATGAGATGTACTTCTTGACCCAGATAGCAATGTCTTCTGCACAAGCCTGAGCCTGGGGGGCCTTGATAAGCATATCAAGTGTCGCGAATTCATGAACCGCATCCTTATAGTCATAAACAGGAGCATCGACGTTCACCTTACGGAGTTCCTCTGAGTAAGCAATGGCTCTATCTCTCATCCAGTCGTGTTCTGCCACCACTGTGAGTGTTGGAGGCATGAGCTTTAAGGGTGGCCCTCGGCCAGAGATGAGTGGGTTTGCTGCTGGATGGTCCGGGCTGAACTCTTCTTCGGGTAAGAAGAGTTTCCAGGCAAGTAGGCACGTATCTTTGTCGTAGAAATACGAATTAGCTAGCTTTATCTCAGAATGCGTAGGCACACTTCCCATGAAAAATGGATACAAGAGAACCTGAGCGACAACCTTAACAGGATCCAATAGTCTGCCTGCCTCGACAGCTTTCCGTGCCACATAGTCCGCAATGTTTGCACCACAACTCACACCCAGGAGAACACATCTGTTGCAATGACATGGAAAAAAAGATTTAGAGTTCTTGATGCGCAAACCAAAACATGCTCCAAAGGAGGGTTCGCCTCACTTGCAAGGAGGGACAATCTATAACAAATATTATAAAAAATGTACTCCTCATAAAAATGTCCGAATCATAAATATGTAAAAGCCACCATCTCTGAATTTTAACTACAGCTATAGATTTTGCAATGCAACAGCCTATAAGTGTTACAATTGGTCATCTACATTTCATTGAAAGATATCATAAGCCATCCACAGGCAAAAGCCACATCTCATAAAAATAGGACAACATCCTCGTAAAATTCAACATTTGTTGTTGCAAATGCTTTAATTCAACATGAGAAAAAAGAGGAAGAAAGATTGGATCATCGTAATCCATTGGGGTGCGGGAAATCAAAGACGACATAAAAAAATAAAAAAAAACATCTGTGTGACCATATAGCAAGCCATGCGAAAGGGAAAAACTCAAGTGGACCCAATCATGTCTTATTCTGCTTACCTTCAAATATAGACATAACCGTACACAACACAGCATGGCTGAATTCGTACTAGAAGGTTTTGTTAAGTTAGCAAAAGCTAAGGTGTATGTACTTGATACGATGAGCAAGAGATTCCATTTTAATGACATTGAAGGGTGCCAACTGCCAATCCATTCTGCGAGTTGGACATTTCGAAGCATTCCACCACAAATATTGTCATCGCGAATATAATGAGGGAATATAAGAATTAAAAATCAGCAAAACTATGACAGGAATCTTATTCTCTTAAAATACAAAGTGAAGCAGCAAATACATGCTGCATTATTTGTGTGCCTACAAGTGGATGCTTCAGCCTGGTGTAGTAAGACCAAGGTACCAATAGCGCAAGGTTCTATTAGCAGCATTCATGTACGCCCCTATGCCACGATGTGTGAAAAATGAGAAGCGCCAAAAGGAGAAAAACTACTTCAAACCTCCATATATCTTCAAATGCATCTCATGACTCTATTAACAGACTAAGATAGTTTATCAAGATTTAACATTATAAAATCAAAGAAGTTCTCATCTATATCCAACATTTCTAGGATCATACTCCATGAACCATATGCTAACTGGCATCTCCAACAGATCCAAATTCTAAGAGATGCATCAAAGACATCATTAACCTAGAAAGTAGTGTTGCAGAGAAGGAGAAAGAAAGGTTTTGCTGCAGAACCCAACCACTGTAGCGGGAGTTAAACTCCCATTCAAGTTCGGCCTTAACACCAGTAAAGCAGATCTTGAGATATTAAACATCCAAAGATTCATGAAGACACACAGTAAGTCAGAAGTCTGCCCAAGGATATCAGAACATGGGAGTTCAGCCCGTAAATCAGGTGAGAGAACTTTTTATAGCTGCTCCAAGCTTGCAAACTTCAAGCAAAAAGAAGGGGGAAAAGGTAAGTAAACCTCCTAGTAGTGCAACGGGCACTAAAGGCCAATCTTGCAGATTCAGAGAAGAATGCACCGATATCAACTTTCCAACTAGCAATTAAATTACCTTTGCAATTCACTAGCTTAAGAATGACGCTTTGATTAAGGAGAGGCTCATGGGGGTTTTAGTTGCAGTTGCCACCTCGCCAATCACCAACCGTCAAAATGTCTTTGTACATCTATAAATCTATTCAACTATCTAAAACAGCAGCTCTATGCAAAATGACTTGCAATTGAAATTCACAATATAAATGGGAAATTTCTGCAGGTAAGAAGCTGGAGTCAATTTTTAAAGTTAGTTCGTTCCAAAAGTGAGTCATAATCACAATATCAAGTCTACAAAGTTCCTCAAGGGAAAAAGGATATATATGGTTTTGGCATAGCGACGGTATTATGGTACTGGCTTTCTTTCTTCATTATCATCTGCATCCTACTTCTTCACTACATCACCAAACTTTTACATTCTTTTTTCTTTGCAATCACCAGTTACTTAAAAATAAAGCCCATGGAATGCATCAAATCAGATCCCTATATATATGCAAAAGAAGCAGTACCATATTACCCTCAAGATAGATAAACAGTGTATCATGCTGTCTAGATAATTGATGCACAGACTCAAATTCACAAACTGAAAAAAGGAACAGGATAAAAAACGTGACCTGGAGGGATCTCCATGAGCTGCCAACCAGGGCTCAACCATCTGTGCCCCAAAAGTATCAACAATATGCCTGTGAAGGTCAGATTTCTTAGACTCGGTGGTAACTCCTCGTGAACTACCCATAGATTTACTACATTCTGCCAAATTAGCCTGCTTTGCCAACCAATTCAATACCTTCATCCCATCCTCAAATGCAGCCGGGTACTTATTTTCTGGCGCAAGCCGATACCCGACCGCAACAACAATCACATCACACAACTTTGCCATCCTCCGACAGAAGACATCATTCACCACCGAATCATTCGAGCCGCTCACCCAACCTCCACCATGAAACTGCAACATCACTGGCAATTTCCTCGCATTGCCAATCAAGGGCGCATACCCTCTGTATGGCAAACCGCCGCCATCAGACGATCTCAAATTCAAGCTCTCCGCCTCGTTACCGAACCCGGAAAAATGATTACCGTTCTGCTTGGCATTGCGTGGGTGCGTCGCGGAGGATCCGAAGCTGTTGCGCCGCCCGAGGCTCAACCGCGAGCCCTCCTCGAAACCGGCGGGCTTCCCGGTATCATCCCTCGCCGCCGCGGTCGGGGTGCCGTGGCTGTGGCGGCGACGAGGCTGATTACCCTGCGAATTGCCGTTGGGATCGGCGCCCTTGGGGGGCGGGATCCGAGCCCTGGGCCGGGTGGGCTGGGACTTGGGGTCGGGCTCGGGCGGGGAGAGGGCGGACTCGGGGAGGAAGATGCGGACGGAGAGGGAGGTGAAGGGGTCGATGTGGATGTCCTTGGTGGCGACGCCGTCGGCGAAGGAGGGGTTGACGGCGGCGACGGACTCCTCGGGGCGGGAGGTGACGCCGAAGGAGTCGGAATCGTCGGGCCGGGACTGAATCCGGTTCTGCAGCCGGTGCTTCAGGAGCAGCTTGAAGAAGACGCTGTAGAGCTTCACAGTCACACTCGGCATCTCCCACCTCCTTCCAATCTCTCTCTCTCTCCCCCGTTCGATCTCTCCCCCAAAACCGAATGAATTTTCCACCGGGAAAGAGGATTGCGGAGGCGCGATCGATTGGTGGGTATGCTCAAGAACGATCAAAGATCACATTTTGATGCGGATTCGAAGCCGCGCGGGGAAGAAGAAGCGCACCCAGGTTGGGGTTCCCCGCGATTTGCAGGCCCGATCGAGTGAATCTGAGAAATCAGAGAGGGAGATGCAGATGCGAGGGATGGAGAGAGATTGGAGACGAGGAAGATGATGGAAACGGTGGTGAGGGTGATGATGGGTAACCCTCATCACATGATGGCATGACATGAAGGCGGATGAAACTTGAAGCTGGGTTTCCTTTTTCGTTTGCTTTTTTTTTTTTTCGCTTTTTCGAATTCACGCCTTTTTTTCTTTATTTTATTGTTGAATTAATTTATGATCGTTGGGGCTATTGTGGGATTCCAATCTGTGCCAGATACGGACGGTGATGAGAAGGCAAGGATCTGGCGATGGGTTTTTCGGTAATTTCCGTCTCTTTTTACAGCTACGCTAATTTTGAGTTTGAGATCAGTTAATCCGTGTTTAAGTTATATCGATTTAGAGACAAGATAAATTGGAAGAGATCTATGATACTTGCAATTTGATAATGCACTGATATAATGAAATATATTTCGATCCGAATACATTAAAATGATGTCAAGGACATTATTCAAATTAGAGTCGCCCAATGACATTGGGTTTTAATTATAACTAAATACGGATACTTTTAAAGTATTTGTTGAGCATGTGTACTGACCATACAAATATTTTAAAGTGTACAATTTATTATTTTATTAGAGGGTAGTGAGTATATTTGGTGATAAAAAAATTTTCTTATAACAAGGCCTGCTGAGTTGGAATATGGAATATAATGAAGGCTGCGCACATAGATCTAGGTTTTGGTACTAGGGCAGTTTGGGAAATCAACCTATTATCTGTCCCATTTAGCGTTTGGAGCAAATAAAACTATATTAAAAATTATTCATGTCCTAGGATTTTACATAGTGCATGACATGTATTGGATGGCACATCTTATCATGAAACTCAAATCACAATTTGCATGATCATATAATCAACAAAATTTCAATTCCCACGCAATTTGATTCATTTAATAGATCATTGTGCAAAGGGCTTCAAATTTATTTAAATCGAAATCGAAATAAATGACCCGCCTACGCCGCCCAGGACGAGCACGACGCGACGACACAAAACTCTTGCCAATAGGGTCGTAGGTAGACCTGTCAAAATGGGTCATAAACCCTTTTCTTAACCCATTTATTAGTAAATGGGTCATAAATGGGTTAGTTATATTTAGTAAATGGGTCATAAATGGGTAGAAGTCTTATATTAGTGTTAAATGGGTCATAAATGGGTCATAAATGAGTTTACAACTTATTTAAACTCAACGCATTTCTCTCACCCTCACTCAATCTTGCACTCACTCATTCTGCACTCTCATTTCAACTTGGGTATGAATTTTCCTATGTTTAATTAAATATGGAAGTATTTTAGCAATATGGATCTAATCGGGTATGTGTCGGGTCGGGTATAGGTCAACAAAATTGCATTGCGCATAAATGGATCATAAACGGGTTAATGGGTTAATTTGGGTCGGACAATTTATGACCCGACCCAAACCCGACCCGATCCAAACCCAACCCGACCCACCCATTTGACAGGTCTAGTTGTAGGCAAACCGATAAATTACTAATTTAAGCTAAATATAATTATGGTGGTCATCTATAATTGAACCACCCTATACTTTTCTATTCATAGCTTTGGGTTTAGTATTTGTTTTTGTCAACTTTCTAGTGACGTCATCCCGCGGACACGCAAAATCGACAGGAGCAATACAGCAGCAGAGGGTTTATATATAAATGGAAGTAGGTTTGATTTGTCAAAACTATATGGATTAAGACAAGACAAGACCGAGTATGCGATTACGAATTATGTTGAATGCCGTACTCTTCTACCTACCCCACAAATCATAGCTAAGTTACAGTAAAGAAGAGCAAAAATTAAGATGAAAATCGACAAAAACAAAATGCTCCAACGTGCTTTATCTTTAATGCTTTTCGTGTTAATCCCGGGCGGTATGAACATGGATACCGGGATGGATGTCAAGTGCGAGTTGCACAAGAAAAATCGGCATATCCTACGCGGATTGATCAACAGCTCAAATGTACAGACATTCCATCATGTAGATTACACAACCAGAAAAGGCAAGCAATAAGATGAATAGCTATCACGGCAATCGCGTACTTTAATGATGTTCTTGAATGATAAGTACCTGAAAGGACTAAATCTGCTTAACGACTCAGCACTCAATATACAGATTAGTTTGCAAGGAAAGGAGCTCAGTTTCATCAATCGCGTGTCGCGAATGTTATAGAGCCTGGGCAGAGATATAGGTATGACTGCACAAATGCATATCACCAGATGAGCAAGGGAACCTTTTCGCCAGCCGTGTTCATAAGGCGACACGCCTAAAAAGGGCTAGCCCAAAGCTTGATCGCCAAGAGTTAAATTGATCGGATGTTTCTCACAATGTAGAAGAGTGTAATGTCACCAAAAATAATAACCAAGCTTCTTCATACATAAACATGGAAGCAACCAACAATCCCATCTCGAACTCAACAACTTTAGGGAGGCATAAAATTGAGCGGAGAACGACCAATCTCCAATGAACCAAATTTAACAACATACAAGCAATCATCTCCGACACGCTATCTATCGTCATCTTTAATAACAGCTTTAAGAGAGGAAAAGAAGCAAGCTTACCAGTACTATTAACCGGTGCGCCACACAAACATGTGAGCCCGTTTGTCCTGGCCACCCAAATTTGGTATGTACAGCAACTGCATACAAAGCTCAAAATGAGGCATCTTGCGCACCTCATCTGACGGCCATAAGTGACGGCCAAAATTGCATGTAGAGGAGGACTGTGAGCTGCTGAATCCATGCATTAAGCAACAGCACTGGAATATTCCATGCGTTAAGCTGCAGGGACCAAACGGAGGGGGCTCGCACAAGGATCAGAAATAGCTTGCATCGGAAACTTTGAAGAGATCGTGGACCATTTTAGCCAGAAGGTGCATGTGCTAATCTGCGGTGCACAAGCACAGGTTCATTACTGGCAGCTTTCATTGCAGCGATTTCTTCTAGTCGCTTCCACGTGGCTTCGCGCTGCAACTTGACGTCCTTTTCTTGCACCTCATCTTCCTGGAATTTGGCCAGACACTCCTCAAAGAGCTCCGGGTCAACATCAGAGTAGATCTTGCGCACATTCAGAGTCAAGCTCTGTACTGCTTGATTCCAGTGGCTTCTAGCGTTCCTTTCCAAGGCAGGGAAAATAATCGGCAGTATCACTTTGCGATTTTGCTTTATTAGATTCTCAATGTGATCGTTGTTCCATAAGAAAAGAGCCCTCTCTGCAACCTGCAAAAGGAGAAAAGGTCAGGTACGGCCTCAACAATGTTGACATTGCCAAGACGAACCTAGAACACCTAAGTTTCACTACATAGCATGACCAATTTGAGACAGTATCCAGAAATAGAACAATTTTTTAACAAAAAAGATTGTGCTGAACATCTGCAGATATAAAAAAACAAATGTGACATTCAGATGTACCTAGGGAAACTTTGATCCCTTTTGATCCCTTCCGATGCTCAGAAAGACATTCTTTTTTTCAGACAAATAAAATATCATTGTGCCAAATTCAGCATTTTTATCAAATTCCTATCACGGTTATTCCTCTTCTCCTTTGAAGTTTGAAGAGATATCAAACTAAAGGGAGGAGAATAAAATAACCTTACATACACCACAAGATTATTGTTCTCTCAATGGTGAAGATGAACTGTCAAGAGTACCAAAATTGCTCTTATAATTACAATGTCTCAATGACTGCCTTTCTATGGGCATGGCAGGTTGCCCATCTCATGCTTTCAGAATGGGACAAAAATGTCATCATCTGCTCAAGATACCCAGCAAAACCTCATCGAATAATAAAAGAAAGGAATTTTCATATTTCATCAGACCAATCAACTGGACCAGAATTTCAAGATACTAAGTCACATGTTCATTCAAGTTCTGTTCTATCCCTAGAAACCATTCTTATGAAACTTAACCAATAGCCATGTTGGCATTTCCAGCATTCCTTAAAATGCCAATTGATCCAAAACAATCACCAGTGCTATTTTTCAACCAGAAGGGAAGACAGAAATCTTTTACCAAGGGAGATATTGGATATTAAGCCGATGACCGTCAATAGACCACAAACAAAAATGCTTAATTTATCTACTACATGTTTTGAATATTTTCTTGCAGGAATGCACATACACTAGCAATTCAGTGTGAAAATATGCTTTTGTTTCAAAATTTAAACTGATTCATTTGTTGTTACCACATATCATGAATACCCACGATTATGCATTTATGTTAAGCAGTTACTAGAGAACCACAAAACTTAAGCATACAACGATTAAAGTGAAAAGCCTACAATCAAGTTTTTATAAAAATTATTTTTATTAATTGCATAAACACTCTGCTGCCACTGGGCTCAAGGACCCACTAACTCTTTCTCCGAGCACCCTAACCAAAAAGAGACAATCCTCGCAATCGTAGGATCCAAGTCAGTTGGATCCTCACTAACTCTTTCACCAGGGACAGAGGTTTGTCTTTCAAACCTGTTGAAGACAATCCTCGCAATCGTAGGATCCAAAACAGTTGGGGCATCTCGAGTGCCATATTTGATTAACACCTCTGAGGCTGTCTTGTTCCTATCTCTAGTTATGTGGTCGCTTTGACGGCTCTCCTGTATTTTGCTTTGATTGCTTATAGCTCTTTAACCGTTACACCTTTGCACCTGTTGGGACACTTTGTTTGTCGCTTCAGGTATGAGGTTTTTGTGTTTTGGTTCCATATCATGTACGTTTCGCTTTGAAAAGTCAATATACATCTTATCTTACCAAAAAAAAAAAAAAAAGAGAAGCCCTTCCCACACAGAAAATAATGTCACGAGAAGAATGAATAACTGATCAAGTGCAAGTGTATGTCAGCATTCCATATAGGTTAAAAATACCAAGGCAGAACGTGAAAGATTGGTTAACACTATCAAGGGCAGAGAAGCCGAGGGACCTTTCTACCGTATTATGATTAAGCTATGTACTACACAGAAGATATGCCATTGGCCATGTTTACATCAGTTATTTTCTATTAGTAATGGAGGGGGATACTCTCTCTCTCTCTCTCTCTCTCTCTCTCTCTCTCTCATGCGTGGGCACACCCCCATGATCTAGAGATTGTAGTACCAGAACTATTCCCTCAAGGGCTATCAGTTAGAGATTCATTGAACAGAAGCATATTAAGAGCCAATCTCTTAAACTGCAGCACCAGTTGCTTTGTAGGTGTTATGGAGCAGTCAGTCATACTGGATGCCGAACTGGGGAATATATGGTCATCCCGAATACAATCCATGACATGTGAGTTTCATAGATCCAATGTAAACACAACAAGATTTTAAACTTCAAGCGTAAAAATTTTTCATAATTGATGAATTTCTAAGAACCCTTGCAAATAGTCAAGTCTTTAATTATGATATGACAAATATGAGTGGGATGATTGCTGTTCCTATTTTGATGAATTACAACAAGTTTTGATGACCATCTCAATGCAATTCCATAAAAAGATGAAAGAATGCCATTGATTGATTGGTTTAGGTAGTCAATAAAGGGGTGCTCTTCATTCTATTTTGTGAAAAAATGAAAAAGGAAAGAGAGGACCAAAGAACAGAGAGATTTTCAGTTTGGAATGCAAAAATTGACGTCCATAGCTGTTACTTCCATCCAGTCTGTAATACCCACTATGCCCATTACTCCAACCGCAAGTGTGAATTTCACAAGGCATCCAAGTTGCAACTCACAGCAACAACAGTATTTTTTTTTTTTGGTAAGTACAGCAACAACAGTATTTATCACAACCAAACCAAACAATTGTCGATTTGAATTTCAAATTGAAAAAACTACCAATAGGTATCTACAGCAAACCGAAAAACCCAACCTTTTTATTTCTTTTTTTGCTAGCCAACGACCTCAGATATATCACAAATTTTTATAACACCAACCTGAATACTACTTACAAATGAGACGTTCATAGGGAGCTGCTCCCTATTTCCCACACAAACTAGAAACCAGTAATTTATATCATGCAGACATAAAGTGCACACTAGACAAATGCCATTGCAGATTTTAATTTTCAGGAATGACTGCCATAAAAGACACATTTGTCATCATACCACCAAAGCCACCCAAATCCTTTCGTTTAGTTTTTGAATTTTTCGGCAGTTGGAGAAACTGCATGTTAAAAGACAAAGCCAATGGTACTCATGCCATCACCGAAAGAACTCCCCCGCAGAGAGATATTTATCCTGCAGTTAAGTAACACTGAGCAACCAAATAGGGAACCAAACCACACCTAACATCTTGCTTGGGTTATATTTGATTTCATATGGAATATAGTACAGTACCACGTGCACAAATAGTTCGTATTATTTTCCAAATCAAGCGATATCCATCCCTACGCCTAATGGGACTATGACAGAAAGATCCTTATTCACACATAAAACAGATTTAATCAACCACCATTTAGACAATCAGCACGGGCCAGAAAAGGGATCTATATACGCACAAAAGCAAGCTCAAGCAAATTTGACTGATAGATTTCCATCCGAATGCAAAATTATGGTTGTGAATGGAACTTCAAAGGGGAGGGCACTTTGATTCCATCACAAACTACAATCAACCAAGCATGTAAGCTTAGCAAAAAAAAAAAACTATAGCAAAACCCTTGTCTTAACCAAACACACACTTTCCAGATGCATCCGATAGGTTCAAGAGCCTGACAAAAGCATTTTATTATGCACTTAAGAGAGCCATGACAATTTAATGATATATTCTTCTGGCACTCCTTTAGTTGACCTATCAGGTAAAAATGTCTATCAACTTCCTCATTGCCCTATAATATCAACCAATTGAACCATCATTGCCTATAGATATCATAGACAAACTTACGCATTTTTCTATTACGTTCTCAATCAGTGTAGAATTAGTGCCCACGAATTTAAATCACAGAAGGCAATAAAGCACCGAAGCTCCAAACCAAGCACATGTGAATAAATGCATAAAGCAAAACTTCAAGCATTGGGCAAAAAATTTAATTAGGGACAACTGCTGGAACCAAATCCACAGTAAAAGTCTCTTTTTTGGCAATGTTGTCCCACAGAAAGCTCAATACGCTCAAGGGCAGTCAAGTAGAAGTTGTAAGATATGCATAACACAACACAAGTACAATTCAGTGTTCCTTTAGCAAATAGATCGAGTTAGTAGTATATTTTGAGAACAGGGTACACTTCCTCAACTCTATAGATTATCATACTTTTTCCTTCGAGGTGGAAGAAACGTTTTGCACAGTTGAATGCATGCGTATGCGAAGATGACCAAAAGCAAAAGGGCAGATACAAAAATACTGTGAAAACCAGGTTCTTTGCAATACGATGAAGTTCATCAGAGAGTGGGAGAGAAAACCTGAAAATGTGAGCTGCTTAAGCAGTGTGCTATCCGACGAAACAAAGGAACCATACAGCGCTGAAATTCTGGGGCTTGAGTTGCTTCTAAAACTTCCTCCAGCTCTCCAAGAAACATGACTTCCTTCGAGCTATTTGTAATTGGCCAATACCTTAGCAAACCCCTTATAACAGTATCAGCGAGCTTGCAATCTTTCTCCACAAATTGTGTAATGCAGTAGGACAGCTGCTGGTGATACATCGGAATACATTTTGGCTTGTGAAGTGGAATGAGTGCTCTAACAAGAAAGAGCTTATGCTCTTCTTTCAGTGGCAGAGCAAAACCATTGATAATGCTTCCCAGAATCTCCAATAGTTCAGCAATTCCATTATGCTTCTCAGTTTCAAATATAAAGCGAAAAAAGATGTTGTTGATAGCTTTCCGGATAAATGGTCGGTGCACCATAAATTTCCCATAGATGCGATGAAGAATAGTTTTCAAGTACTCTCTTTCTCTCGGGTCCTCGGAGTCAAAAAGATCCAATAGCCTGAGAACAAAAGAGTGGTCAACATACCTCTTGGCCAGCTTGGCATCAGTTTCGGACGATGCCACAAATCTGAGAAGGAATTCATACACAATTTGCAAGTGAGGCCAAGCAGGATCCATCGAAGGTTCCTCTTCCTCCAAATCGAAGGCCTCCAGGACTTTGTTCTCACGTGGAGGAGAAGTTAATGTCCTGAACAGATTTATTGACACCATTTTTATGGTTTCTTGCATCACGACTTCGGGAAATTTTCCATTTGCAGAAGTAACATAATCCACCAGCTCCACCAAGGTCTGCCGCTTAATTTCTTTTTCCTTGATATTCTTTGTAGGATCAGTAAAATCAAAATTCACACAACACATATTTAACTTTCTGATAAACCAATTTTGCTTCTCTGAGTTGGGGACATCTTTAAAACTAGGCAGAGCCTCGTAGGAAGATGCTGAAAACGTGCCATTCAGCTTAGAGTTTGAAACCTGAGGGAGCTTACTTCCATAGTTCAACCCCAATCCCGAATTGGAATTAACGCCTGGAAGAGAAGATCCGCTCGAATTCCCGTATTGGCTACCGGCTACATCATTGCTTCTTGAAATTGTAGAAGCACCGTACGAGGACGTAGAGGTCCCCCCACCTTCACGATTATCCACAGACTTAGATGGCTTCTTTGGCAGCCTATTCAATATCTTATTAATCATAGTTGAGATGACAAGAGAAGCTCTTCCCGGCGCACTACGGCCAGTAGGACACTCACGACTCCTTTGATGATGATCTGAAAAAGGAGACTAATTCTATCCACCACAGACAGCCGACCCCCGAAGCTCCAAGTTTCACAAATCCAGCTCCAAATACAGAGAAAAAAGCTACTCCGATCTAGATGGGAAAAGTACCTTCTCCATCTACAAAAATTACTTTAAGCCAGCTTTACCTCGTGCGGAACAGAATCACCAAGCCATCCTAGCTACAAAAGTCTCACACAACTGACCCAACCTCAATCAAATCAGCAAGCAAAGCACCCCCTAATCCACTTTTCCCACATCAGGAAAACCCAGCAGAGCATCCTCCCTTTCTACTCCAGGACGGCGAGAACCACGCCCTTTCGACTCCTCAAGACCCAAGAAAGCACTCCAAACGAGATAACATCACAAATTCAAAGCAAGGCTCAAACAAGGAAAAAGGGGAACAAGCGGAAAACAACAAATTCTTCCACGCCTTTCCCCCTCCCCCTCTCTCTCCCCCTCCTCTCGCGGACGACCCAACAAGCAGCTCAGATGACCCAGCTAGAATCAAGACACCAGCAGATCTAACGAAACCCGCAACGGAAATCCACCTACCGGCATCGCGGCATCGCGGGTCTCGAGAATTAAGACCCGAGGAGGAAGCGATGGGGTCGGAATTCGTTCAAGGCAAGAAGGCAAAAGATGGGATTTTTTCCCTCTGCATGCTCCACAGCTAAAGTTGGGAGCTTGTTGTTCTCCCTTTCCTTTTGAGAGAGAGAGAGAGGAGAGGAGAGGAGAGGAGAGAGGAGAGAGGGTATTTGGGAACAGCAGTCTCTGGCTGCTGTTTTCGTTTAACTGGAATTTCACGATTTACTTTTTCTTTTTTTTTTTTTTGGCTCGTCTCCTGTTTCGCTGAAAAATTTTCGTTCGCCTTCTCCTTCCTTCCTTCCTTCCTTCCTTCCTCCTCGCGATCCGAAATGGGAATTTCGACTTCAACGCGTGAATTGACGGGACTGCCCCTCGAGCTGTCCCCGGAACCACCTCCGTCAACTCCGAGATTAAGAAAAGGGGGTTAAAAAGGGTAAATCGGGCCTGTCTAAAATTTTCGGGGGGATAGCCCCCTCTTCTCTTGCATCTCACGCGCCCCGCCGCGCGAGTCGCGCGCGTGGCCCTCCCCCTCCCCCTCCCCCTCCTCTTACGGTGGTGGCGGTGCTCCCCCGCAACTTGCGAGTTCCAATTTGTGACTCTTGCTTTTGGGTAAATTTGCAAAATCAACCCCACGAAATAGTTTTTTTTTTCCCTCGACCCCTACTTCTATATATATATATATATATATATATATATATATATATATATGCAATACTCACGGGAATCAAATCCCAGATCTAATACTCTCTGAATCTACCCCCAATCCATTTATTGGCAGGGCCGCATGCATGTTGACCCTCACAAGATGATTCGGCAAAAAATTGAAAATGTCCCCCTCGTATCTTGAAAATTCTTTAGGGCCTCTTTTCAATCACTTGATTACCAAAAAAAAAAAAATTTATGCGCTTTTAAAAATGATAAAACTGGACACCGAACGATGGATGCAAGTGGACGAGGATGCTATGCTAAAAACTTTAATCGAGATTATGATCTCGAACTCTTTCCACCCATTTTTACATTTTCTCGTCAGCTATTACGGTTTACCTCCGAGGGTATGTAGTTATTATATTATTCATTAATGTCACGTAAGTAAGTTAAGATTGTCTTGTATAAGTCAATTTTATCGCAAACTGTGATAAAGAAAAAACCGTAGTTAACGATTAAAATATGATTACTCTAGTAGTCAAATAGAGTTTGAAATAACGCCTTCTCAAAAAATCAATTTTGTATTTTACCCTCTGTCCCTTTAGAAATCGGTATAATGTGAGCGTGTGTTGCAACTTCTAGTCCACTAACATATTCTTTCAAAGCTGAATCGTACTAGCGACTTTCAAACCGGCGACTTCATGCCGTTTTATCCACGGCCTCTTTGTCGAGGTTTGATGAATTTTGGTCCTAGGAAATGCCGATGTTCAAACCATGAACAGAGACTCTGACCCATAAAAAGAAGAAACAACCATGAACAGACAAAAAGATGATCCCCCACTTGCTTCTTGTGGCGTATGAAGCTTTGAACGAGGCTTTCAAAGCTCGAAAATGATAACCCTACAAGCTTCCAAAAATAAAAAGAAGAATATAGTCAAGAAAAACTCAAATTGGGTTACCTATCGAATGACTAGGACATGGTTGGTCGTCTTCTTTTTCACCTGCCCATCAATTTTCTCACAGCTCACTCCCCATTTTCGACTCGAGCCAATTTGTAATTATCGCTTTGCCACCACCGGAATTACTTTGGCTCGTATAATGGCTTTTTCCAAGAATTGATAATTGGAGGCTTGACTTTCCATTAATTTTTTTGGGACCGCTAGTCGACCCGGTATGGATAAAGCTCAATTCGGGGGTTAATCAATGGGAACTCGGAAGTAGGTGAAGGGACCCCATCATGCGCACTTGTTTGCAAGAGAAGAAAAATGTCTCCAAAAAAAGGGGTAAAAAAAAGGGGGAAAGAGAAAAACAAAGGCGAAGTCAAAAATGCGTGACAAGCATTACAGTCCCGATGAAAGGAAGCTCCATCCAATCAAACGAACAGAAATTCAAGAATGAGGAATCAAATGCGAGGTCAAGATGAGACGCAATCAAATCCCGGCCTTCCCCCAATGTCCCACCCTCTTAAAAGAATTATCTTTAACATTGACAAAAGAATAGCCAAATCAAAGCTTTTTGATTTTCTTTTCTTTTCTCTTCTTTTCTCGCGCTCATGGGTGAATTACGATGCATCATCGTACTAAATCCATCTCTCCGATCCGATCAAAACAAGCCGGTAACACCCAAGATTTAAGGAATTTTAGAGAAGTGCCTCCCCGTGATCTGACCGAGGATTAGGCCATGATTTTTTCCTTGGCACAAGCACAATTTCGAGAGTCAAACGGAGCAAGCTGTATGGGAAGAGTATATTATAAGATAGAGATTTCAAATCATGGAGAGACCAGTCGAGTCCGGAGGTCTTCGACTCGGGCAATTTTGGCTGGATTGAACTATTAGGCCTGCCAAACAAAACAACTGACCTTCACGACTTTCCTGTCAGCTGACTCCAAACAAAACAACCCAAGAAATGGTCCAAATTCCCCGTCCAATGTCAACTCTTCTCAACTACATTAACCAGTCTCCATCAGCCAATTTAAGAATTGAAAAGAGAACACGTAATCGCAACAATCGATACATCTCCACGATATTATGAAACCAGATTTGTTTCGCCGAAAAAGACAAAACCGGTAAGTCTACAAAGAAGCCCTCGGGATTGGATAGGCTAAATAGTCAAAAGTAAAAGGAGTTGCGAAGGATGCCGGTGAATGTAGCCGCCGGAGACTCGCTTCCATGCATTAAGTTAACACAAAAGAAAGACAACTGTGTGTGGACAGACAATGAATACAAATCGCATGAAGTTCCAAGAACTCCTTGTTCCTATCCTATCATGACATGGTCAATAATGAGAATACACATCTGGAGGTAGAGAACAATTTTTTTTCCCCGAAGCACACACAAAAGCCCAAAGATTTCACAGCAAAGTTTTGAATGCTTTGTCAGTAGAATTTTCAGTACCTTGCTGAAGGCCAAAACAGCATATCTATTGCTAACCAGCCATCCAAATGCAAGAACGAAGCTTCTTTGAAATAATATTCCCCAAGTCACATGCATCTCCTGAGCAGGGGTTAAACTCTGCCTAATGGTTATTGCCGTCCAAGCAGAGACGTCGACTTTGTGAGATAGGCCGAGCACACAACAACAAGGATGCGGACATTGCACAACACCGTGGCAGTGGAAGAATAACACGATATGGGAGAACTCCAATTGGGATTTAAAGGTGCTTAATCACAGTTACCAACCCATTTCTTGAGGTGTGTCACAAGGTGGCCAATGTAAGGCTGCAACTTCAATGTTCCATCAGAGCAGCTTCAGTTTCAGATAACGGAGCTGCACAACAAGAAAATAGTATAATTTAAGATGTCACCATTCGTGTTCTTAGAGAAAATACGATCCTGTTTTCAGTATCTCCAGCGAAAAATTATGAAGGTTGACCTACTCCTCTACAGTAATTGTCATTGCTAGAAAACCAGCAGAACAACAACGGTCCCTAGCAGTTGCATCTTAGACAAATTGCAGTTGAATTTTGAAAGTATAATAGCGTGACAACTTACCAAGCAAGTCCTCATAAGAATCGGCTAACAGAGAAGTTTCCATCAGCAAAGGCGGTGAAAAGACCTGATCCTGAGTCCCGTCAATGTCATAGAACAACCTTTGTGTAGCCGAAGGTGTGTGCTTAGAAACAGAAGCCGAGAGAAAACTGTTTACTTGATCAAAGTCATTAAGGGATTCCAGATCACTCATAACATCAGGTAATCCATCGAACTTACTACCAATGTTATCATCAGTCATAGAAATGCCATTTGAGGAAGTGTCTACATGAGATGTAATCAATCTATTGCTCCTCGAAGCATCCTTCTTTTCTGGGACAACATGAGATAAACTAGTCACGGGAAATGGCAAAAAGAAATGCTCAGATCCTTCATCAGAATGGCTATCCCGTGACCCTTCTGAATTACAGGATTGAGATGACAGGGCTGCTTCTCGAACAGATCTCTTCAAATTCTGAATGTAGGAATCATCACTATCTGCATAAATTGAAATAAACTTGAAAAACTCGAGTTATTTAGATCAAATTACTTTCTTTATTTACAGGCAAGGCAGTGAAAAAGACGAACCTCGTGCTTGATGGTCGGAATGATTTTTTGGAAAAATCTGGTTTGGCAACTTCTTTTCAGATGCATTTTCCACTTGATTATTCTGAGCGGCCAAAGTTTGTCTCTTTTGTAAGTTGCCAGCTTTTCCAGAAGAATTTGGTGTCAAAGTAAATAATTGTGGGAGTTTCAAAGCAGGAGCAGCTGAAACTTTGTCTAGCTGAACACTGGACATTTTTGAAGTCATCTCATTGATATCATCAGCACTACTTTCCTATACAATCCAAATGGAAAACAGATTAGCCAATGAAATGCAACATCATAAAGATGGACATGTAGCAGTTGCTACACCTACAGTTCTCACATTAGACAGGGAGTTACATGAACACTTACTATTCCTCTTCCGCTGCTCTGTGTTTGGCTCGGTGAGTTCAATGGAGCACGTTGTTTCATCATTGGAGGAAGACTGGAAGATATACTATTTACATTATCCGTGCATTCCGAGATAGATTTTTGTATAGCAGGAGCAACTTCTTTTAATTGGTTAATAAGCACCTACATGTGTGAATATAACAATAGATGATCTTCAGCCTCATCTTAGATAGAATGCAGGTAAAAGGGACCTCAAAGGCCTGATCCAAAATAATAATACTAATAAAAATAATCACCTGAAAGCTAGCTAAGTGTTGTTGATGTTCAGCGAGAGTTGCTGCTAATGATTCCACATGACCAGTTGTACTGCCATCATCTGCACTTCGTAATATTTCTGGACCCTCCCCATCATTAGCCTTTGCCTGCCCAAGAGACAATTCAACATTTTATGTGATGTTGATGGAAAGGAAAAGCAAAACCTCGAAAGTTCAACCCTCAAGTACTAAAATGAAGACACATTTGCAGGTTCAATGTCAAAGAAACAAGGTTACCAAGCTATGCAATATTGTATATGCCCAGCCTTACTAGTTTGTACTTTCTAATATTATAGGGCTTAAGGAAATAATACACTGTAAGTTGCCTAATGCATTAGTTCTAAAACTAAAAGGCGAATTTACATCAGTTAACTGAGATATTCTTACTCAACCACACCCAAAATAAAGGTCTGCTCATATCACTCTATAAGGTCGGTGTCTTAATTTTCTTTTCTCTTTTGGACGAGTATAGATCCTTTCTAATGAGCATGAGCGAAAAAGCACTTCCTCTCACAATAATCAAGAAAAATATTTGAGGCAGTCAAATATCTAGCGTAAAAGAACAAGTTCTTATTCTGAACTTTCTAAGACACCCTAACTTAAAAATCTGGAAATGCAACTATCTTCATATGCATTGACTAGAAGTTCAGATTTTATGACTTCATATGTAGGGGGAAAAACAGAAAATGAACTTAAAAAGGTATTTCATAGCTTACTTCAGCACCCACAAATACAGATTCGAGTGAAATGAATAATTTGTGTTACAAAAAGTAGACTTTACCCAAAAGAACCAATTCAAAAGGTTTGAAATAAACAATTTAGGTGGAAGAATTACACTTTGAAAACCCCTCTCTGAGCATAAGAAATTATAACTTTTTCTATCACTGTAATGTTTTCCATATGAATTTCAATTGGCAAACAAGATTAAACGAAAGATTCCCCACAATGTTTTTAAAAGCCTGGGATGTATGGTCCGCTTTTGAAATTTCACGTGGTTGCTAATGAAAATGCACCCATCAACCATTACTGTGCTTCCTTCCCCCAAGATCAGAAACCAATGATCTTAAACAAAGCCCTTGACATCCTCAACAAGCAACTTACCAAGGTAACCACACACCCTCCCCCCCCCCCACCCAAAACCTCAATTTTCACACAACGAAATTCATCAAGTGTAGTCTATTTTCTAACTGAGACAGCAATGAAAATTGCAAAATCTTACCATGTGTTAGGTAAGATAAGCAACACGGTTTACATTTCATGAGTGGCAACTGGTGATGGACATTAAAGGCTCGAACTCAATCTTTATGTCATAAGGATCTCAATCTCGAACAAAGTAATGAAAGGTGCAAGATTTCTTAACATAAATGAAGAATCGCATACCAGAAGCAGTGACTGCTTATGAATTCGCTGTAAAGCATGCGTCCAACGTCTTATAACTTCGGCTACATCAACAGTTGGGTGGATTCGTCCACTTCTATCATCAACCCGAAAATGCGTTTCATCATTTGCAGGATTGGATGCGTCTAGGCTGTTGTTCCACTTTTCTTTATCCATATTATCATATGACCCATTATTTTGTTCTTTGTCATCAGAATGTACTGAAGCAACATCACTAGGCTGCACGGAAAGGATCTCTGCATGAGGAACCTGAGAACTTTGATCCATTGCCGCAAGCAAGGATGATCCAGAAATCCGGTACCTGAGCAGAATTATATCTCCAATCAGTCGGTTCATGGAAAATAATTGTAAGCCAAAACTAGTACAGGGGATAACAATACCTATGCTCCCGATGAGCTATCAAGTCCTCGATGGGACCTGAAGCGAGCACTTCATGTTGACCTGCATTGAAGGTTGTAACTTGTAATTCTTACTCTGCGAACAGCTTATCAATATCAACGGTAGAGAGACAAGGGGAATGATATAGCAAAAACACCATTGATATGGGAAATGTGAAAGCTATCAGAAGCTTAGGAATATCAACGGGAGTGTTTGCCTGGGACTAAAGAAAGCAAAACTCAACTCTTTTCTTTTCATGCCAAAATCGATAATATAATTCAAATTTCAGAAACTATGGAAAAATTATATACGAATCTACATGTCAACATTTGAATGTTTTGAAAGGTTTCGCATGTTTCAGGTCAGATTCTCTTTAAAAATTAGTTTTGTCCCATCAACTAAAGCTTGAAGAATTCCCAAAGGACCGGCATATTCGGATAGAAGTCAAAGTACGTGTATCGCGCGATTTTCAAAAAAACCAAAAGCAAAAAGTAACAAGTAAAGCGATTCCAAACACACCATTTTCAACAACAAAGAGTGTCTTCAAAAGATGACAGAACATTTGCAGCTCTGAATAAAAACTTCTTGATAAAAGCCAAACATGCAAGGAAAACTAAAGCAACAGAACTGAGCCATATGGAATCAATGGTTGAGTCCACATATCCATGGCAGGCATCTACATAGGATTTGAAGAAACTGGTAAGTACTTTCTACACCAAAACAAGGATTTCTCGTGACATCAATCACACAATAATGGGCTCACCATTAGAAGTGCCAATTGACAATATAAAGAAAATGGAGGATGGGATTCTTAGGCAAAAAGGAAAAAAAATTTGAGGATGGTGTTTTCAGATTGAATGATGCAAAGCGATATCTCTGTAGTGTTTTATCTCAATCATGAAATTCACCTGCTTGATTGAAATTCACCTGCTTGAAAAACAGTTGGACAAGAGCGTCGAACATTCAAAATTATCACAACTTTTATATAGAAAGCTTGGTGATTGTGCATACTCTTTCTTGCTAATATGGACTCCCATAGGCGTGTGGCCTTTGAAACTAAATGAGAATTCTGACTGGAACTAGATACGAGATCATCCCACAGCTCCCCTTCCAACTTGACTTTGTTTCTCCAATCATGCAGTTTTTCCAATTCTTGCTGCAAGTAAGCCTGAGATCCAGGTTCTTAAGCACATTAAAGGCCTACATATGATGGCTTATCCGTGAGAGTTGTTAGTCAATGAGCTAGAGTTTTACCTCCTCAGCACACAAGCCTCGGAACTCTGCAGTCATTTCATGAGCCAAATTGGACCACATTGCCTGCCGCTGTACAGCTGTTTCTGCATTTTTCAGGAACTTCCTTCTTTCCAATGCAATTCTAGCCTATGGAAAATTAATTATTCAAGTCATGCTCCCAAAATTTAAGTTCATCAGTCTCAAAGTAAAAGTTTTTTTTAATAGAAATATGTTTAAGATAGTAAAAATGGAAAATCCCGACTTTATAGCAATGAGAAATGACAGCCTACAGAGACTATCGCATATATTTCAACACTGGCATCCTGATATTAATATTCATATCTCACCAAAACCAGGCACAAAATTTGTCATTACGTACTGCTTCCTACAATTATTGCCAACTCTTCACATATGGATAGCAAAAGCCAGATGTCACTATTTGATAGGATATTGTAGAACATTTTGAATAAGACCCAAGGCTCATGATAAAAAAATAAATAATTAATTCTTCTTCTTGATGGAGTCCATTCTGACACGTACGTGACTTCGCTCTGGTCTCCAGATCTACTTATATATTTTTAAAACTTATATATTTTTAAAAGCACAACCAAGAAAAGACAGCCAGAAGGAACCTTAGCAACTCACATTACCACCGGAGGGCAATGCTAGTGAATGCATTTCCGAACTGTTATTTTGCTCTTCTAGTGACAATTGAAGTGAAGTGGTGTCTATATTTCGAAAGATAGCGAATGCATTTCCTAACTGTTATTTTGCTCTTCCAGTGTCAACCGGAGTAAAGAGGTGTCTATATCTCGAAAGATAGCCCAGTGCATAAAGATGGAGACATATAGACAAGGATACAAAAAGGCCAATGCTAAATTAAACTGCCTTGTTATCATCAAAACAACCTTAGTCAAATGATGATGGTGGCGACAATAGGTATCTCCAATAAGTAATAAATAACAACCGTTTATACCTTTGTTACCGGAAGTAGGGTGGCAGCATGGGAGAAAGCTACATCTGTCAATGAAGCTGGTAAAGGAGTATTAGTTAGATCGGCTGGAAATGTCCGCCTATGAACCTCTCTTAAAGCATGCAAAGAAAGTTGCCATAAGAGTTCAACAAATCTGCAACACCAAATAAGAATTGTGTAGTCAATTATCACAAAAAAAAAGTTTAAGGCCCAATAACGTCTTAAATATAAAAAATATCATTGGGGATCTAAAAGTACATCAAAATTTACATCCGAGAAGCAAATGCTCAAACTCTCATCTATGCACAGTTCCCATGACCACTAAAACCACCCTTGCAAATTCACAAAATATCATAGTTCTCGTATCTGATATAATCTCAACAATGGAACCAGAAACCATGTCCCAGTCACACCAAGCTATCAAAAGGGATTCAACAGCCTACTTACAAGGAAATTTTCAGTTATATAACACAATTTCAAATTTCCAATCTCCAGCCCAACTGCAGTCATTTCCTTTTGCACATAAATTCTGCTCATAAACCCCGATTCATGTCCTTTAATTTCAATCATCAACACTCGCTCGGTAATAAGAAAATAAAGATGTAGAAAACGTGTCACTTCATCATTCAACATGGCATGACCGCAAGAGCTAGCATACTCATTAGTTTGTTTTCACTGAACTAAATATAATCTTTTGATTCAATCTATAACGCTAGGGTATGGAATAATCGGCATTTATCGTACTCGCTGATCATGCAGTACTTATATTTATACAAAATAAACTATGTCTAGGAGAAACTTGCATGCATTTTACAAGATAATGGAGGTTTTACAAGATAATGGAGGTAGTATTTGGATTAGATTTTAACCTTTCTTTTGTTGATAAATCGTCGGCGGTTAACTTATATTGAATATCTGACCAAAAAAAAAAGCTTACATTGAATAAAACACATGCCACAGATGTTTTTGAATAATATTTAACCCTCATTCTTGAGGTTAACTTCCTTATTTCGAGTAAGCCCAATGACCATGCTGGTCAATTTAATTCCTAGGAATTAAGGGAAAACTAAAATTCTCAACCTAAGCAAGCTTAACTAAGCAATTTCAGACGATTCCCATAGAGTCCATGCAAACTACGACCTTAGTGCTCCAAGTACCCAAGTAAAAATGCAAAACGAAGATCCGAAACAGCCGCGCGATTACCTTGGCCCGCAACACGTAGCCAGCGAAGAAACCCTGGAATTGCTCCTGGGAAGCGCCCCTTGCGATTCGAGCTCGCTGATGATCCCTTGAACCACCTTAAACCACAACATAATAGTTTGAGAGAACGAAATCAACGCGCCAAGCTACAAGCCATCAACCGGAATTCGAAATGGCTGACAGACAGACAGACAGAACGAGAACTCAATTCGTCACAGAAACCGCACCTTCCGGAAGTCCCGCGATTGGGCCGAATCGAAAATCGGCCAGACCCTGTCGAAATCCTGCGGGGGGGAAGATCCCGACCGTTAGCGAACCGGGGACGGCGAGATCAAAACGAAAACCAAAAGGAGAGACTCCGATCGCACGAGCACGGGGCGTCGCACTGATTGCGAATGCACGTCGGAGAGAGAGAGAGAGAGAGAGAGAGAGAGAGAGAGATTTACTTTGGCGGATTGAGCGGGGCCGCGGAGGGAGGAGAGGATGAAGTAGAGGAGCTGCTCGCCGAGCTTAGGGTTGGAGTGGCGGAAGAGGCCGACGCGAGGGGTGCCGTTGGAGGCCCCGACGCCGATGACGGCCGGATCGAGACCCAGGAGCAAGCAATTGGTGTACATTGCGCTCTCCAGCTCTATCTCTCTCTCCTTCTCCCTGTCCATCGTCATCACCCGCCGCGGAAAAACCAGTCCTCCTCCTCCCGCCTTGCTCCTCCTTCCTCCTCCGCCGCCGCCGCAGCCGCCGCCGTCGTCTTCTGCAGTCTCTCTCTCCGAGCGAGAGCGACGGTGGCGATCTTCGCTTTCTTCTCCGATGGTTTGCTTTTGCTGGCCTGCTGCTTATCCTTCGCCCCCTCCCCCTTTTTTTTTCTTCTTCTTCTTCTTTTGCTTTTCTTCTACTCCGGTTGGTTATTCTATTCAATTTTTTTTTAATTTGATTCAAAAAAAAATGATATTGATTTTTTTTTTCTTGAAACTTTTTATTTCAAATCTGAGACCCTGTCGAGCCGGCTAATTGCCGTTTGCCCCCGGAATGGGTGGGTCAAGTTGCAAGTTGGGGGCAAATTTAAAAAATTTGTGAAGTTTGCCACGCCCTTCCTCTCGCGACCAATACACGAGTCTTAATATTTTTTTTTTGGCCGAAATTAATTATTTTGACAAGTACTTTCGAGACGCCTGTTGTTTACACCAAATCGGAATAAATCGAGTTTCGAGATGATGCTCGTGAAAATGTTTTTAATTTTTCCTTTTGAGTTTAAGAATCAAAATGGTGCTTCTAATTCCAAAACTGAGCAAAAGAAGAAAAACAGGGATAATAACGTAAATAATCCCTAAACTTTAGCCTAACGCGCAACGCGGTATCTGAGCTTTTAATTTGTTCAATACGGTTCCCAAACTTTATTTTAATGTGCAATGTCCTTCATGAACTTTTACTTTATTCAATTATGTTCAATCTAACCCTTAAATTACATGAAAATATTTAATGTCGTCCTTGAAAACTATATAAAATGTTCAATATTGTTCCTGAGAGCTACTATAAATGTTCAGTGTCACTACAACCACAAGTTTCGTGTTGGACATAATCCTTGAACTTGAATTACAATATTGAATAATATAATATAGGGACTAGATTAAATATGTACGAAAAATTCACGGACTATATTCAATAAATTTAAATCTCCTAGACGATATTCGTGGATCATATTAGACGAATTAAAAGTTTCGTAACGTCATTTTCTTGAGCAAACAAATTACCCGGCACAGCATTTCACACGTTCGATAAATCATGAACTTTTGACTTCTTCCGAAAGTCAAGTCACGAGCAAGAAAAGTGAAAAAAAAAAAGAGGGGACAAAGCAGAAAGTGAAAAAAACGACAATCACATCAGACGCATGAGTTGTAGTGTGATCTAAAAACTTTTATAAAAGACTCCGCCACGCCAACGACTTCTTTCTCGACGTGTCCTGAACATTTTTTTTTGCGGCCTGTTCAAAAATCTTGACGGTTGAACTTCTAAACTTCGGACTTGAGATTTTTAATTCATCGTGCCGTAAATTTTTTTTTTTTGAAAAAAAAGCACATAATAAGACGTGCTATTCTTCATATTAAACTCTTGTTAGATCTAGAGTTGATGTGACAAAAAAATTCATCAGCCGAAACAGGGCACCATTTGCCGGCCATTTCATATAGCGACCCATCTTTTTTGTTAGGCAATATTATTCGTCTTGTTAAGCTCGCTGAGCACAAGATTTGCAATTCGATTCATTTACGAGTAAATTGAGGAGCTCGTTGCTAGTTGAGACGTGTCTGTCACTTTATAGACTCGACCCAAAAGACGGATCAAAGATCGGGTCCGGCATTCTTTGCCCAAACTAGCTGTATCGAATCATCTTTAAGGAATGATCGAGTCTGGACATGCAGTTTCGATCTGGCCTATAGCCCGAGGCGTGCCGTCACACCCATAGTCAAGTTTGAAGTCCAGCGGTTCGCATGGAAGGACCGTTATTCATATTATGCATGCCGCTTGTAGCATTCGATATCCCATTTGTTCGATCCTTCTTCGTTCTTTTTCCAATACACGTTCACCACGCGACACAAATCATATCGATTATCTACTCCATCTCGATCGAACGTTCCGCTGCGCTACTCCCGCAACCTTATTTTCACCTCGAAACACTCGCGATTCCTCTAGAAAAGAAAAAAAATACGACAGGACTCCCTTTATTCTCCGTCGGAACCCGACCCAACCCGACTCGATTAAACAAAAAACCCTCTCGCCGGGGGCGAGTTGACCCGGCTCAGCCCTGTCGGTTGGTCAGGCTGTCACGTCCGGCAGTTGGCCGATCCCACGGATTTGAACTGGGAAACGCCAGAAAGCTCGAGCCGGTTGCCACTGCCGCCGGCCTGATTTGGGAATTTGCTTTGCTTTTCCTTTTCGTCTTCGCGCAATGGGAAGACTTTCCATCGGGCTTTTCCCTTTCTTTACGCCTCAGACTGTCTCTTCCCTCCCTGCAGGATCAGCGGAAAAACGCTGTTGCGGAAAAAGCCCTCTTCCGTTGTCCCCGTTGCTTTTGGTTTTTGCCCAAAGACTTCCGGTCCGGCAGTTAAATTCCTGGATCCGCCAAACTGGTCCTCTTTCCCCAGCGACGACTCGTCACCCGAACTTCGCACTGCCCACGGAAAGCTTCATCGGAGACCGTGGCGACTCCGTCTGCTTCCCCTTTCTATCTCCGCTCCTTCATCTCTGCATTTTGGGGGAAGCTTGCGAAGGGGAGCAAAATTGGAAAAAGGGTAGACGGAGAATTACGGGAACGATGGGGTACGTTTTCCCCCGGGATAATTACATCGAGGGTCGTCTTGATGGGTGTTTCGTGCGCTGCTCATTAGATGTACCGATGTGGATGGATTCGATCCTCGAAACTATCTACCGCTCGCAACACGAGATGAATCCGCTCCTGCAAAGTCGCCAAGTTTCCTCGACCGGTTGTTTAACTATGGAAGAAAAATGGAAAAGGGAAGATGGAGAATTGCGGAAACGATGAAGTCCATATTCGCCCGAGCAAATGGGGCGGTCGATGATAATTGCCCCACACTAGAAAGGTACTTCGTGCGACGGTTACGTGTGGCGGTGAAGCATGGAAACAAACGCACCAATCGGAATTAGAAATTCCGGTGTTCAGAAGAAAAGTCAAGGGTCGTATTGATGAGTGTTCCGTCTACGCTCATTAAGAGTACTCGATATGGATTGATTCGATTCTCAAAACCATCTATTGCACAGAACACGAGATGAATCCATGCCTCGAAAGCCGCAGAGTTTCCTTGACCGGTTGTTTTAGTAAGCGCTTGCGGGGCACTCTTTAATAACATCCTTACAACAATGTTTCGTTAATGCGCATTCGGTCGAAGCAGGATTGGGACGAGAAAATCGTCACCGGATGATGATTTATTCGAGCGCTTAAAGAAACTCGGACGCATATCATGATCAAGACTGGTATATGAATGCTTAAAAACTAAG
The DNA here is from genome assembly GCA_031216235.1 of Syzygium jambos. Lineage (NCBI taxonomy): Eukaryota > Viridiplantae > Streptophyta > Magnoliopsida > Myrtales > Myrtaceae > Syzygium > Syzygium jambos. The sequence goes on from CM062228.1 coordinate 21,036,155, forward strand.
CGGGTGCTCGTTAACAAGTTTGGTGTAAAGAATGAAAATCTGTTTGGCACCCCAATTGGAATGGCTCGAAGATGAAGCTGGCATGTACTTTTGTCTTTTATGTATGCGATGAAGTTGGCGTATCAGGCAGGGCACGTTATGAATTTGCTTGAATCGCAGGCTAAAGATGAATGGTCCCCTGGTCCTGGTCGTTCGTACGCGACATAAGAGAAGGCAAAACGCACGAGTCAGGACGAGGCTTCCCTACAATTTCCCCTGCGAACAGAGGACAGCGCGATTCACATCGGACAAGCGGGTCTCTATCTTAAGCATGTTTTTGTTGGAAAGCGGTTCGCATACGCCATCGATAAAAGAGCACGGGGGTTCTGCTCTCCAGTGAGCGAGCGAGTGGGGTCTGGGGCCGCCCCGACGTTTGCTCCCTGGCCGTCAGAAGACTTTTATAATTCGGGCTCATATTTCATTGATAGTTTGAATTTGGGTCCATAAATAGCTACTGTGCCGCCTAAATATATAATACTTTTATATTGTAATTTGAGAGTTGTAATCGAGAGGTGTGAGATTGCTAACTATAGTACTCTGATGAATGTGGCGTTACTTTAAGGTTGAACTAGGATAAATCTCATGTCTTGATTTCTTTCTCACTTCTACTATTTATTTCATTGTGTTTGTGCGCCTAATCTTAACAATTTCGATACTTGGATGATTCGGACTTTGTTTGCATAGCGCTTGTTCTATCTCGATGGCCATGACGATTTTAAACTCAAAAATATGGCTCTTTGCTCCTTATGGTTATAGAGAAAAGAATCGTAAATTCAGTGATCGAAACTCGCGTCGTCAAGCCAGGAAGACAAATTACACTAGTACGAAAATTTTTTAAGAAGTGCAACTGTAGGGAGGGACACTAGGGCGACTAGTGCGACTGCGCTCTCGCGAGCTTGCCATAACAGTCCCGCATCCACTGTGAACGGGTTCTATTCGAACTACAATCACCGTGTTCACGTGAAACTCAAGATCCGGAGCTGATGTATTCATCGTCCCAGCGCCCCTAATGTGCTAGAAGACGAGATCCCTCTCTCCAAGGAGCCAACGAATTCCTGATATACAAGTTAGCTGAAGATCTGCTCATCACATGTTTCTAAATTATGACCTCGTGTAAGATAATGCGATTTTTACTATATGATTTTGTTTTATGACACATTATAGATATTAGGATTAAGCGCATAAATACAACGAAATAGAGAGTAAAAGCGAGAAAGAAAAAAAATAGAGAAATAAGGTTTCACCTTGATTCAACCTTCAATTATGCCTACATCTAGCAGATAATTTCACTACAATTAACATCCCTTATCTCTCTGTTACAATGACCAATTACATTTAGCAGCTATTCATGGTGCCAAATTCAAACTAGAGGAAGCTGCCCCCTACGACCCCCATCGGGGTTACCCCGGATCCCCTCCCGCTCATCAGTAAGCGGGGACTTTCGTAGTTTCTTATCAGTAAGGAGTATGAATCACAACTCAACAAGTGAGAGAGAAGGGTCAGATTTGCTAGAGATCATTATGGTTCCAACATGTTGGTTCCAAAAGCCCATCGATTGAATGGGCTTTGGGCCCGAGGCCCAAGAAGCCAACTGGCGCCGACCTAATCCTTCGCCGCAAATACGTGTTCCTCAGCGTCACGTGCTGTCCCCGACTTGATGCCCAGGCGAGCAAGACATCGAAGGCGAAAGCAAAGCGAAGCATATACCTCCAAACTCGCACGGGCAAGCGCGCACACGATTCCCCCCAAGTTCTATTGCTGGCGACGCGTTGATTCCTATTCCGATTCCGATTACGATTTGGATTTCGATTCAGCTCTGTTATGTGATGATAGTTGATGGTTCTTCTTCTCACCTGCCTTTGAAGAGAAGGAGACTCGCCATCCCCGACCCCATGGAAGCTGAACCCGCCAAGGTCTTCTCCCTCTCTCTCTCTGTTCTTGATTTAGTTCCTTAGTTGATGATTTATCGCAGCTGCGATCGTGGCGCTTCTTGGGTTTTTGCTCGATCGGTCTAATTTGTTTCCCAAATTGTCGATGGCTTCAAGTGAGGCGTAAAGGAGGGTTTTTTATTTTTATTTTTAAGGTGCATTGGCTTCGAAGAGGGAGAGAGGCTACGAGGATGTTGCACGCTTTAGTTTAAGCAGGGATGAATTTAAAGAAAAGGGTGGATGGGCAAAAGCATCGTCTGTCTTGGTTGTTGCTTTAGACAATGCATTGTCGATGCAGCTTGCTTGCTTCTGTATCTGATCACCGGTCGGTGTCCGTTGTGGTGACTTTTGAAAAATCTTGTGACATTCTCCAACATTGGTTAGAAGGGTAGCTCTAGCACTTCCTGCTAACTAGAATTATTCATGAAAGGGAAAGAAAATCGGTTAATGTCAAGTACGATACGAGTCGGAGAGATTCTGGTAGGCCAGTTGCATAGAGTGTTGGCATACAAGACCAAGAATTGACTCGTTGCAGTATAGGAGGACAGTTAGGTTGCGGGGGAAAATCTATTCTACAGGTGGTTTTAAAGTTCATGAGTTTACATGCTTTTTTTCCCCAAGTCATATAGCTAGCTATCTGATTCGTGCTTCGTGTTTGACCTGTGTCTTGTCTAGAGTTGTGGAGTTGTGCAGTCTTTCTTGCCTTTTCTCATCTACATCAGTGGAATGTGACATTCTAAACATGTTTCTTGCCGATTGTCTATTCCACTTTTGGCCCCCATCTACTGTGTGTTCTTGTTCTGATTTAAATTAGACAAGGGCCATCCACAATAACAAGTTCAACTGACTTCATGATATATTCTTTATCACGCACCAGCTATCACTAGATGCCTGATATTGCCTAAGATCATTGCTAATAATTTGACATGACTGTCCATAGCAGAACTAAACACACGACACATCATCCATGGAAGGAAGGTTTTAGAATCTTTTTTTTTTGTGTGAGGAGGACATTTTACATGTCTTGGGTTTGCTGCCTGCAATTTGGTTGATTGTTCTAGCTCATGTCAGGCAAAGCTTGCTGAAATAAAGGAAAAATTTGGACGTGAAATACGTGTGTTTGAAACTTCAGCAAGTTCTCTGACAGAAAATGTAGCTCCAGGTACTGGTAAGAACAAGTTCTACTAACTCATTTTCAGTTCTAAGCTAAGCTACCTATCTTTTACATGTCCTGGCATCTTGTCTGATTATATTTGACAACAGATGAAACAGATGACTTCTATGAGTTCACTGCGGAGGATTATCACCGACTTTTGACTACCAAAAAAGAAGGTATCATCCAACAATATATCATGTTAATTGTGCAAATAGAGGAACAGGCTCTAAGTTTTACTGGTCGGATAGCTTCCCTTTTGGATGTTTTGGGAAAAAGACATCTGATTTCTAATCAGCTGTGGTATAAAGTTAGGGATATGTGTCCTTCTTGGAACTTGAATCCCTGGCCTGAAATACAAATTAAGATGGAGTGGAAAATATATTCACTGCAATTCCGTGTGTGCTCTTAGAGGTGCTGTTTCCTTACGTTATTGCTATTGGTGATTTGAAATTTTAGTTTGATAAAAGAGTTCCTTTCTAATTCCATCTTCAAGTATGTTCACATTAATAACAATCTTGGATTATGTGGTTGCTGATTTTTTGGTCGGATGACTTTGGCAGAAAAACATTTAAAGACCAGAAAACTCCGAGAAGCAGAAGAGGCAGCACGGCGCTCAAGAATAACAAAGGTGATTTGATATCTACTCCACCAGTGCCCGTGCCCAATATGATTTTCTTTTTGTTACCCTATTGAACATGTAGCTTGTAATCTCGATATGGAGCTTGTATTATCTTGGTTTCTTGTGCAACATACCTCTAAAAATCATCTGCTTTGTAATGCAGACTACTATAAGGGTACGGTTTCCTGATAATCATACGCTAGAGGCTACATTTCATCCATCAGAGAAAATAGAGAGTTTGGTTGCTCTCCTTGAGAAAGTGGTTGCTAAACCTGAAATGCCATTTTATATATGTACGTTTGATGCTTCTGATATTGACATCTTGAGAATGTGTTTTTTGAAGCCAAAGCGTAATGCATTTATCTGATCATGTTTCAGATACTACTCCACCCAAGAAGCAAATAAAAGACTTGTCGCAGGACTTTTACTCTGCCGGCTTCATTCCTGGGGCAATAGTTTATTTTTCATATGATGCCCAGAAAGGTTTGTATGTGTATTATTGACCTCAAATGTAGTATCTTCATTTTCGTTTTTCCTCACCAGGGGTTGCTCCTTCGTGTTTTATTTAGAGTGGCTTATCTCTATTGGATGCTCGCTAGTTAAGCTGTGTTAACAAAACAGTTTTAAGTTTTGTTGCGTCCCCAAGTGTTCCAAAACTGCCCCGAGCGCAGTTCACTTTTTTCTTAGCACCTCAAGGCTGAAGCACCTTTACAGTTCCCTCTTGGTAATTTGTTTTGGGTATACTAACACATACTGAAAGCTGACCCACTCACATGAACTACCTAACGCTGTACGTTCGCGGCCATTTCAATTGGATAATTTGTTAAATGCTTATTTTGCCAAGATTAGATGTCATTAATCCGTTGCTTATTGATTTTTGTGACATCAATGGTAGATTACATGGGAGTGCTCCGATGATGGAATGCTAATATGGTCTTTGTGTCTTTCCCTGTCAGTTTCAAATGAGGATATAGCAGCTGCTGAGATGAGTCCTTTCCTTCAAGAGTATCTCATGGCTCTGAAGGGCTGGGAGCACAACATTGAGATGGCAGAGCCGGTTCAATCTGCACCGGCATCTGTAGAGCCAGCTCCTCCGCCTGTTGTCCAAGATCGCAAGCCTGCTGATAAAAAGCCTGTTAAGCCAAAGTGGCTTAAAATGTGACTTGACGCTAATACGTGCGTGGCCCTGAGTATCACCTTTAAACTCTCTTTTTTTTCCCCTGTTCAATATCTTTCACTTTATGATTTCTAGTTTTGCTCCTTTCTCAGATTATGCTGATCTCAATGCAGGTGCAGTTATTTCAGGGCAACTTGCACCGACCATGACACTTTGGACCAGTTATTGTGGGCAACTGAGCACTCGATTCTAAAAGTGACTTAGTCGAAGATGGTTAAGGAGAATCCTTGAGAATTGAAGAAGGATGTCACAAGGAACTCACCGAGTGACTTTCTCCTAATGGAGAGAACCCTTGTATTTCGATTGTGTTTACTGTAAATCAACAGTGTCCTTTCTGATTGTCAAGTTATGTATATCCATACGGTTCGCCAGATTGTGGGCCTGCAACCTCTCTCTGTACGCCGCATTTAAGTTTCAGGTTAGATTCTCGAGTTGGGGTTTAGGAATGGCCTTGTATGTGTGGTACTATTCCGATTCTTTATCCTTTCCACCAGAGACCACAATGACCTGATGTCCCCGGAGTCGTGGACGGTGTGCGATGGATTTTGCTTAGTCTGACCATTCGGAGGGGCCCGTGGTGATGAGATCGATTAGCTGCCCGTCCCTAGTCGGGATTCCCTAAAGTACGAAACATAAGTTCATATTTGGATCATAGTCCTCGGAGGCAGTAAGGAGATGTAACGTGTCTCTCTCTGGCCTTCCGCACGCCGCATTGCCAGGGTCCGACTGATGCGAGCTGAAATATCAGTCGCATTCAGCAAAAATCTTTCTCGGAGTGCAGCAATTCCAAAGCGGGTAGGATATTCGCCTTATCTCCGAGCCGTCCCCTCTTCTGATGCCCGTTTCCCATCTCTCTGCACGCTCGTAAACCCGGTTCGCCGTACGAAAAAAAAAAAAAGGGGATCGAAGACCACGGACCCCCGCGTCAAAACATGGTCCTGACAGATCCAAGGGAGAATCGATCGAGTTGGCATGTGGGGTTGCTACTAGTTCATTCGATGGAGGCAGAGATTAGGAGATGAACCCGTGAATGAGAACGGGGGGGTTAGGTGCGCGAGTAGAGGAAGATCATGAAAGCGAAAGAGACGGATGGGTGGTGGTGGGCTTTATTTATAGACTTTGATCGCACGCCTGGTTATTGCGGGTGGGAGACCTACCTACCTGCCCGCCGTGGTTGTTAAAAGGAACGGGTTTCCAACTAACCGCCCCCAATTATTACATCGGCTGTGCGTTTTCGGAAAATAATCGAAGAGAAAAACAGCCATGTTTCTGCCCTCATTTGCATAGGACAAAAGGGCGGGTAGGGACAAAATTGAAGGGGGACAAGAGAAGGTATTTGAAGAAATTACATCCAAAATAACCTTTCACCATGCGGCGTGAACGAGACGTGGGGGGGTTGGGGATTCAAAAAGAAAACGAGAGGAATCGAATTTGAATCTCTCGATGCGCTTGTTTATTTTCTTCTTTTTTTCGCGAGCAAAAAGGGTAGAGAGGGGCGGCCTGCGTTGCCTTTGGCTTGGGCCAATCGCAAGCTGACTATAAATCTGTCTCGTCGGTTTTCGCGCGGATTTCGAGAATGATAACTATTACCGTTGCGGATCGGCGCATTTAATGGTAATGATCGAAGAACTCCTCTCCGAATATATGACATCCGGTCCATGCGACATCAATGAACTCGGATGCATAAAATCCGGGGGGGCGATCTGGTGATCGGAATTTCTCATTTCACGCGTGATGCGATTAATGAAATTCTAAATCTAACTAAAAAAGTCAGCGACGACGGGCCGATCAAGTCCCGTTCCGGTCAAACCGGGCTGGCGGCTCGACTCCAAAAAGCTCGAATCACGACCGCGGGGTCGTGGGCCCCACCGCACGAACATCTCGGCCTCCCCTCCCGGCGGGCGGGGGGCGATGCGATGACGTGGGCTGGGCTGGTACGGTGCGGAGATCACCTGCTCCCGCGACCACGGGACACGCGCGGTCTCAACCGACCGATCGGATCGGTGCGGGCAGCCTCGCGATTCTCGACGTCTTCTGGGGATCTCGGCCGCCGCCGGACCCCGGTTTGTCTAGTCCGCGACGCAGGCGATCCGATGACGCGTTTTCGAGGTTTCTGAATTCGGGCAGGGTCGGGAGGAGCGCACCGCGGCCGTACCAAGTTGAAAAATCCGGTAATAATGGCGCCGAAGATTAGAATAAAAGAAAACAAAATAGAGGGGGTCAGAAACAGAGAAGTTGATGTTTGCTCCTCAGCGACCGCCGGTATTATCAAATGGACCCCACCCATCTTTTCCCTTATTTTCGATTTCTGGTCCCTCTCATTCCACTCCCAGCCATAAGAAGGGCCCCATTGACTTCGGCATCAAGCATTGCAATGTTTCTTTGGGGGGGATTGATGCTACACTATATATATATATATATATGTGTATGTATGTATGTATCACAAACAACATTGATGAACGTTCGTACATATCCGAACATGGCATCCGTTGCATTCTCTCTTTAAGCTGCTCAATTGAATCGGATCAAGATTCATGCACGAGAAAATTTATTCTATGATGATGTGATTCGTCCGAAAAAGTTTCTCTCTTTCTCTCTTTTTTGCAAACGATTCGGTATTCATATTGATGATAGAGTTTGTGAAGACGAATTTTGGTTGCATGGCCAGCTGTCTCTCGTTGAGGAGTCGACTGGCAGCAAAATGCCAAGCAAAATAATGATGTAGCACTTATCCGTGAAAATGACGTGATAAACTTTAGTTAGGTGCGAAATAAATGCGCCGCGATACATCTGATGGGTAGTTTACTTAAGTACTCGCTTGGAATATCACTTGCGGTAGGCAAATTCGACTCGTATGCGATGAATTGTTCCTTACACGTTACGCAATAACATCCCACAAACTTATTGTCATTTTCAATTGGATGCAAATAGATATCAACAAAGTCACATTGACATACGAGATTTTCATACGGTGGTCTTGCCTTTGCCGTTGCCAAGGGCATGGCGTTGCATAATTCATTCAATTCGACTATAACACATTAACACTTCGTGTTTCGTGTCCAATCTTAGACATCTTCGTTGTCCCTCGGATTTTTCAATTTGGTTCATCGCAAATGCTTAGCCAGATTGTCCTTTTGCCCCTTCTCTATCGAAGGAATATGCTTTTCACACCCACTTTGATGCCGATTGATGCTGATGAATTGCTTGCCCGGTCCAAGCCATCGCTTTCCTATGCAACACGTCCAGCAATTGACTTTTGAGGGATTGATTGAGCGATAAAATAGTTAGACTCTTGGTTTCGAAAATTCGCGGGACCATTAGTGAAACCGCGCTATTTAGAGCCCTAACATTAATAGCTCGTCTCTAAAAGTCTCTAGCAAGATTGGAAAGATGAATCTAGTCTGATGTGCGAAATTTGGCTTGCAATAATACCGATAGCTATCGACGCTATCATGTAAAAAGAAATATTATATCCCCAAAAGAAAATAATAAAAAAAATTCTACACAAACTCCATATTTTTTTCTCTGTTCTACTCTGATATCTACAGATTTTCATTTTTTGTATTGAAAAAAAATGCAATTTACTCTTTAATAATTACCAAATAGATTTATAGTCTCATGTTTCGACCCGCGCAGCACGTGGGTCATCCAATTTTTTTAGCAAAAGCGAATGAAAAATTCAAAAGATACCCTTTTCCTAAATTTATTATGCGGAGAAGGCAAAGAAACACCCTCCCCCCCTTTAGATAATAACCCCAGGCCCAAAAAAGGAAAAAAACTCATATTTTTCTGTTATTGAAAAATACGAGGAAATGCGGCGCGAAGTTACTCTTTAATAATTACCAGACAGATTTACATTTACCCGGGGGCAGCACGTGCGTCATCCATTTTTTTTCAGGAAAGGCAAAACGAAAAATCCAAAAGATGCGCTTTACCTAAATTCAAAAGAAGAGAGAGGTCAAACTGGGCCAATTTGCCAATTGGCTTCCCCGCACGTTGAATTCGGGGACCAGCAGAGCTGGGCAAGGACCATTTTGGTCGGGAGAGGCCAGGCAGGAAGGGCATCCATGGATGATGGATGGATCGATCGATCGCGACCATTCCGAGCTGGTGAGCGGCTTTCTCCCCCATTTCTTACGTGCCCTTTGCGCTCCATCTCCCTCTCCCCCTATCTGTGCGTTGTTTCGGCATCGGTGCTCGCGCCAGGAAGGCAGGCGCGGTTCGTAGGCGGGCCTCTTCTTGATCTCTTTCTTTGTAAAGTTAGTTTCTTCGTTTTGCGTAATTGCTGACGTTTCCGTGACGGTCTGATTCCGACCCTTAATGGGTTTTCTTCTTTAATTAAATATAAGTCGATCGCCACCCACCCTTTTCAAACCTCCGAATTCTGTCGTCTGTCTGGTCCGTCCTTTGCTTCTCTCTCTCTCTCTCTCTGCCTCTCTGCCTCGCTTCCGGATCCGGCTGCTGCTTTTGCTTTCGGGACTTGCGCGCGAGTTTGATTGTTGTTTCCTCCGGTGGTCGCGTCTCGATCCGTTCGGTCGCGAAAGGTGAGGACTTTGTTTCTTCCGAGGAGCAATTCTTGCTGTTGTTCGTTCGCTGGGTGATAGTTTGACTGGGAGAGCGAGGGAAGAGAAAAGGGTGTGGCGAATGGCTATCAAATTCTCTCTTTTTTTTTTTACGGTCTCGGGAGCCAGGCAGTGTGCATGGCGAATCGTCGTTCCCAGTTCTTTTCTTTTGTTTTCTCGTTTGAAATGATTGTGCCGAGCATCTATACTTCTAGCTTTCTGTTCTGTTGTGGCCGAATGGTGATCGAATTCTTCTCTTTTGTTTTGTGCTCGAATTGACCCATCTCTTGCTTTTGACTGCAGATCCAGGAGGTGCTCCCTCAATTGTGAAGCAGCGTATTTGTCTTTAAACTCTTTAAATGATGGGATCGGGTGAGTGGTCCATTGAGAAAAGATCCAGTTTCAGGAGCGATTCCTTTTCGCGGGACATCGATAATGTGCCCGAAACTGGGTGCCTCTCGATTATAGTGCTCGGTGCTTCTGGAGATCTTGCCAAGAAGAAGACTTTCCCCGCACTCTTCAATCTCTACCGCCAGGTCTGTTGTAGCTTACTGTAGTCGATATGCTCGCATCAATTTGCATACTAGGTGGACTTTCGTTCTTTACAAGGTTTATAGCACTGGGTTGTCTCTGGAATGGCATTTTCCTAGCCGTAGGCTGCAGGAGTGTCTGCTAAAACGATGGACCTTTGACTGCTGTGTCGATGCTTATGCCATTGTGTCCTTGTCTGGACTTCACCATCGTCTTGATTCTATAATTGCTTGAGGAAATCCTATTATAGCAATAACATTGTTCACCGGTAGTTCCTAATTTTTTTTTTTTTGGCTCTGTGGACATAGGAGTTATCTTAGCTCTTAAACTGGATGAATTGGTGCAGGGATTTTTACCATCAGAAGAAGTTCACATTTTTGGCTATGCGAGGACTAAAATATCAGATGAGGAGTTGAGAAATCGCATCCGCGGGTAAGATATCCGTTGACATTCACTTTTGCACCATTTTTCTGGCCTTCATTTTCTCCTTTTAATGTTTCATTGGACTTTCTGCCTTAGAAGGAACATATTTTGTTTATCTCTTTGAACTCTGCTTCGCGTAATATGAACAGAGAAGAAACTCATTATTTTATCCTTACTACTTACTTGGGACTACTTTTGAGAAGGTAAACTGTTTCATGATTATCTATTTCTGGGTAACCAACTCAGTGTTTCTTTATAGTAGCCATGATATGCATAATCTTCCAGTATTTTAGCTTCAGGAATTTCATAACAAGTATCCAGTATTGACAATGGATGAAACTCATTGGCGATCAATGTATCAGGTTTCTTGTTGATAACAAGGCTGCTTCATCCGAGCACTCTGACGATGTTTTGAAGTTTCTCGAGCTGGTTAGTTACTGGTTTAGTAACTAGAGTTTGACAATGCATTCTCATACTAACTCTTGATGATCACTTTCAGATCAAATATGTAAGTGGTTCTTATGATGATGAAGACGGTTTTAAGAAGTTGGACAAAGAAATTTCAGAGCATGAAATTGCAAAAAATAGTTACGAAGGGTCATCGAGGAGATTGTTTTATCTGGCACTTCCCCCATCTGTATATCCATCTGTCTGCAAGATGATCAGAAATTGCTGCATGAACAAATGTAAGAGAATATGTGAAGCTTTATGAATCTATATTGCTTGAATACCTACTCTACATCTGTGTTTAATTTGAAAGTTATTACGGGAGTGCTAACTAGTAATTGAAGGCCAATCTAATTTTGTTCATTGGCCCTTTATAAATCAGTGGTTGTTTAGCAAGATAGCCTGGGATGCATCTTCTTACGGAGAGCATGGTGCCACTTTAGTATGCTTATATCTTTGTCCGGCTATGCTAACAGTCAAAGATCCACTTTAGTTCTTGGGATCACTTTTTTATAGCTAGGCAACAGGTTTGCTGCCTGTTTTTGTACGTAAAAAGCTTCTTCTAGGCATCTCTCTAATTGTTTCGGGGATGATAACGAAAAGTTTGTGAAGTGATTTGCATGGCTGAATTGTTGGAGTTATTGTGAGTCTTACGAATAATTTACAGTTGGGGACAAAGTTTTGGGCAATAAGAGCTAGGGCTTATTTTTATGTTTTGACAAAATGTCTGTATTTAACATATATGAACTACCGCATCTTGCCTTTTCAGCTGATCTTGGAGGATGGACTCGAATTGTCGTGGAAAAACCTTTTGGCAGGGATCTCGAATCTGCAGAAAAACTTAGTACTCAAATTGGAGAATTATTTGATGAACCACAAATTTACCGTATTGATCACTATCTGGGAAAAGAACTCGTGCAGAATTTGGTAGATATATATCTGTTGCGCTCTCTATTTTCATTCTCTAAATATTCTTACCTCATCTCACTTCTAATCCTTCGTACAGTTGGTACTGCGTTTTGCAAATCGATTCTTTTTGCCCCTCTGGAATCGCGATAATATTGCTAACGTGCAGGTAAGTGCCGTCGTCTGAAGTTATTACTTTGGCAAATTGATGAATTTGCTTCTTTGACGAGGTTTCGTTATTGCGTGCCTGTGTGCCATTGTCCTTGAAATAAGAGCACTACAAACGCGGCTTTGTTGATTACTGGCATTGTTGTTTCGTTATTTTATACTTGCAGTGTACTTATTTATATGTATATTCTTTGCTTCTATCTTTGGTAGATAGTCTTCAGAGAAGACTTTGGAACTGAAGGTCGTGGTGGATATTTTGATGAATACGGGTATGCACGCCATTGATATTTTCTTCCTGTCCATCAAACTAGATGTCCGGACAGGGATTGTTTCTCTATCATCGAATTGTCTTGTCCATTTACAATATATAAATGTCTTACGCCTTTCACGATGGTTTACTTGATGATACTTCTTTAATGATGCCTACTCATCATGAGGTTGTCTCTTCTATGCTTTGTTTGATACTAAGACCCATTTACCGTGCCATCTGAATTTCGCAGGATCATCCGTGATATTATTCAAAACCATCTTTTGCAGGTACAGCCATTTTGATTTTGTTATTTATTTGTGCCGTAAATTAAATTAGGGAGATATACCTAGCCCCATTTCTCCCCATGTCCTTTTGCTACCCCGCTACATACCCATCACCCATCCTCTGTGTTCAAACCCGCAGAGAAGAAATTATAAACTAAACTCAACAACATGCGTATCATCTAAGGGGGAAAGAGATCTTCATTTGATTAATAAAATTTGAGTGGTTGCAGGTTCTCTGTCTGGTTGCCATGGAAAAACCCGTTTCTCTCAAACCAGAGCACATTCGCGATGAGAAAGTGAAGGTATTCTCTAATTCCATGGCATGACAATGAAATACTTCCAACTGGTAGCATGTCAGTATGCCTTGGCATGTAATACTGGTTGGTTGCTGATTATCCTATGACATATGCATGCAGGTCCTTCAATCAGTACTTCCGATTAAAGATGAAGAGGTTGTTCTTGGACAATATGAAGGTTACAGGGACGATCCTACTGTCCCTGACCATTCAAATACTCCAACTTTTGCAACTATGGTTCTACGTATACATAATGAAAGATGGGAAGGTGTGATACATGGACGTTGAAAGCAACTACTTTCCAACTTTTCTATGGACATTTGTTTCATATATAAGCTAAGTCCTCACGGGCATATGCTAATGAACAACTGAATAACATTGTTTTCACTGCTCTAACAACTTGTGCCATCCTTGTTTAGGCGTTCCTTTCATACTAAAGGCAGGGAAAGCTCTAAACTCAAGAAAAGCAGAGATACGTGTCCAATTTAAGGATGTTCCTGGGGATATATTCAGATGTACGGTAGTATACATTTTTCACTTTCCACTGATTTTTTGAAGCTTGTGCTTGGTCAATCCATTGGTTAAGTCAAAAACTGTTGGTTTTTTTTTTCTTTAGGTGGAACCGACATTTAAAGCATAAGCCTGAGGATGACCTTTAGGGAATGTGTCCTGTCTGCTGTGTAGTTGCGCTATATGTGATGGTATATACTAGAAAATGGGTTCACTACCAGACAGGCCTATATGTACTGACCAGAGAACAATAAATTTTCATGTTTTGAACTTTTGGGTTCTAAAACTTGTTGATTATGAATTTTGGCCATGTGAAATACCTTGGTGATGTACTAAACAGTCAAATATTTCAGGTCCTCCAGTTTTGCTGCATATATTTATTCTCTTATGGTTATTTCATTTTGGCAACGGGTTGATTTGCTACTTGAATGGCATCCTTTCTTCAGGTAAGAAGCAAGGGAGAAATGAGTTCGTAATTCGCCTACAACCTTCTGAAGCCATGTACATGAAACTCACGGTATGTGACTGGATTTGGTAATAGGTTTCTGTAGAGTTAGTATGGCCAGAATGTTGTTGCTAATGCCTGCTTAACGTTACGTGCATAAATTCGCGCGCGCTAGCATCTATTTGCAAGTAATAGGCTGACAATGAGATCAATGGTATCATATGCAGGATTTGGTAGTGCGTCAGTATAACTCACTCTTAGGTTGTCTGGATTTGTTATTTTCTATTAAAGATTGGAATTGTAGACGCAGCACACTTCATTGATGTTGTGACATTATTACGAGGAGAAAATCATGATGTTCGAGAGCGATCTATAATCTGCTCATTTTTTTCATGCAGGTCAAGCAGCCTGGGTTGGAGATGTCAACCGTGCAGAGCGAACTTGATTTGTCATATCGGCAACGTTATCAACGTGTTGTTATTCCTGAGGCTTATGAGCGTCTAATACTTGACACGTACAATTCTTTCCTCTTTATTTAGAGTACTTCCAACATTAAAAAATCCTGTGGCTCTCTGTTTGGAGCTTAGCTCAGCGGAGTAGACTTGCATTTGGGCGGGCAATTCTAATAAGGATAGTTTTCTCTGGTATCCAATATGAAAAAACATATACCATGCCTCTTCGATTAGTGCAAGTTGAATAATATGAAATTGACGGGTGTCTTGCTTTATCTTTGAGCGTTTTTTTCCATCAATAATGGTGAAATTTGGTATTGCAGAATGAGGGGTGACCAACAGCACTTTGTTCGGAGAGATGAACTTAAGGTACGAGCATTGCCATACAGTTGTGAAAAACCTTCATCTACAAGACGGCACAATTTTTTTGGTTATGCGAAAACGGGATTGCCTATTGACGGTTGCATTGTTCAATTGCAGGCGGCTTGGGAGATTTTCACACCGCTTCTTCACAGGATTGACGGTGGTGAATTCAAGCCAATTCCATACCAACCAGGGAGCCGAGGTCCCGTTGAAGCGGACGAACTGCTGGAAAATGCGGGTTACGTTCAGACGTACGGTTACATTTGGATCCCTCCAACCTTGTAGAAATGAAGACACCTTCCATGAATAAATTTTCGGTCCAGTGCCCTATAAGCTGGCAGGTTTTTGAGGCCTCTGTCGTTTGGTACCGTACTACTACCTACTAGTACTACATACCTACCTGCATACAGTAGCTAGGTGCTATATCTGCTGCGGGCGGCCTTTTGCTTCAAAGAAAGCTTTAACACGGTGCCACCTCTAGAGTAAGAAGGTGCTGTGTGTGGCTTGAAACAATAAATGCCATTGAGCTTTTCAATAAATGATTGAGTGGTGTCCTAATTTTCTCTTTGGTAGTTATGTACTCGATTACAGCTCTCTGATTTCTCCGAATTGATTAAATGGTGGCGACTAACTTGGTCATCGCTGATTATCTTAACTAATTTCCGAAGCTTATTAGAAGTCCCGGCGATACTGCAATTTCGGAAATTAAACTCGATACAATCTTACAAGAGCTAATTATTAAAGTAACTGCCCAGACTCATTTCCTGAATACTAGGAACAGAGTGTCGATATGGACCTAGAAGCAAATGCTGTGACCCTAGCCAGTGTAAGTGACTATTTCACTTCCCTGAGCGTGTACTGGAATATTGAACTAAACGTTGAGGGTGAATTATTAGCATTAATCATTAGGTGAGTCAGACCAGGTTGATCTGATATGAACTTGCCCAATTTTAGATTCCGTTTGTTCAGTAAAAAACAAATGTTTTGGAGAACGTTTTCTTAAAAATCTCATTTGTATTGTTTATAAAAATGAATGAACGAGTTTTTTTCATCGATCACGAAAATATTTAGACATAAATTATTATTAATAATGAAAATATTTTTCATCGATTTGATACACACGACTATTTTTTCCAAATTATTCATTTTTCGCGAAACAAACCGAACAACAGCGATGCATGTTCGTCGTATGCATATCATGTTTATATCTTTCTGGTTGTCTGAGAACAAGCACCACCAATTGAAGTGGTCACGAGTTCGATATTACCGTTCCCTCTAGGTGAAGATATTCTACAAATAATACACAGAAACCAAGCAACCGCATCTTCATGGAGGACTCGTGCCCCAGGGATCAAATTTCAAATCATCATCAGTCTTTTCCACAAAGTTACAGTGTTTTCCTGAATGATTGAGCAGGAGACCCTCCTCCAGATTGACCAGCAACTTGGCAGCATTATTTAAAGAGTGAACTGGCAACGGGCAAAGTCATCCTTTAAAGGCAATAATAGCCGTCCCCAGCGGTAGTTGGCGACAACTTCCGGCCCATCACAGCGGTTGCCTCGGCGGCACGCCGCTAGCAAGTATAGATGGTCTCATGGAGCCAGTCGCTGGCCAATTAGCGACCGCATAAAAGGCGGTCTCAGGTTTTCGGGGGCCATCCCTAACGCTCTCTGAATATCCCCAACTACACATGTGGGCAATGACCGCTAGTAGACGTCGCAAAGTCTGCATATGAGACGAGTGTCGTCACCATTGTTATACACACGTTACAAATCATTACATCGAGCCTCGAGGAGGACGGTGGAGCGATGACTAAAAGTGTGAATTGCTTTTGCGCCCCTTATTGCCATGTAATGAACTGTCAATTCCATGACTGCTGCTTTTGGTTACAAAATTAACCGACAAAAGCCGATTTTGATGTATACAAAAATAATACAACATATATAATCGGGTTCATATCAATGCCCAAACGAATTGAGAGCATATAGATATCATCAGTGCTCTTCAAACAAATACGAAGAAGATAGGCGAATTCTTACATCAATATTCTCATGTAATAACACTTCGGAAAAAATGAGATAAACAAAACACTATCCTAAAAGCATTGATTGTCTTAGACTAATAACCAAAAGCTTCTCAACCTCGCAGGTATCCATAAACTTACATTCCGTAGAGAAAGCAATTAGCCAATTGAAGAGTCAGGCTGTGCATGTGACTTCACTAACATCTGCAAACATCCATAAGGACAAGACACAGGAAGTAAGCTCAAGATTCAACAGAATTCGTGAAAAAGAAAAACGAAAAAACAAGCCTAAAGAACAAAAAGGAGAATACAGTTGACAACCTTCATCATGCTTTGTTCATAATTTGTTCCGGAAGGTTCAACACGCTCGTGATCAAAACTTTGGTTGTGCTGAATGAATCCGGGGCTTAATTTTGCCATGGAAGGAAGTCTGAGGACCTGATGCTGATCCATCTTGTTTTCCCAACTTGTATAAAGTGACTGAAAAAGATTTGAGGACTGATACTCACCAGCCAAAATGATATTCTTGTAAACCTGAAAATATGTTTATAGAGTTTCTTGTGTTGATCTGTAAGATATAGGAATATAACCAAAACTAGGGAACGTACTCAGAGTAATTCATATTCCGCATCAAGCATTGCCAAGAATGATGTTAATTTCTATGCTTTCTGACCATACAGAGACGTGGCTCCTCAGTGAAAGCTGGCAGCACTGAATTGGCAATCACTTTTTAAACCTTCCACAAGACAACTGACGGAGGACTTCTCGCCTAACCAAATTATCATGAAAAAGATAAGAAGGACAAACTGGAAAAGAAGAATGATGGTAACATAAAACACAAGTGATAACAGGGAGCAACGATAACAAGTTGGACTCTTGTTAGTTACTACACCTATGCAAAACCATTATTAGAGAGGTCAATGATATCCATTAATCATGGGATTAGTGGAATTGGAGCACTATAATGTTATCAAGCAAGGGAGGAAACTAATATTTTACGAGATAACAGGCTCTCTCGTCACATGTATCTAAACTGGCGATCCATTTCATTTCCATGTGTTTGAGCAAATGATAGTGCAGGAGTTTCTCTATATTCAAAAAGCAATAGCTTGTTTAAAAGCAGTCTGGATTGCTGCGACAAGGCTTCTAGGGATTCAGTGTATGTCAGGTACATTTTAGTCCTGGAAAACAGAATCAGGATAGCCAGTTTAAAGACATTTCTCAGAGTACCTGCAGACTACATGATCACAGAGCATTTTCAACTTCTTTGAAGCAGAAGCAACCCTCAGTGCTACGGCATGAAACAGACAACAAATATTTACTTTATGATGCTCATCATCTTTAGACGTCGATCTTTTGGCCTCTAGTTGCATAGATATAGACTTGGGATACAAGTCTAATTTACCTGGCAGATATGAAAGACAGCCGTAAATTGAGTATTCTAGAAAAAAGAACAAAGCCATTGAAGTGGTACTGATACTAGAAGAAAGGATATCAAATTGCAGGGAGTACCTTAGTATCAGATATGCAGGTCACTGCAAAGACACTATGAGCTCCATCTTCAAATGATTGACCAGGGTCCGATGATACAGTAGGAAATCAACCACTCGACATTGAAGCTTCAGGCAGATAATTGTTCCCTTCAAATTGTCCATTTACAAGGATATCATATGTAGTATCATCAGGCACAAGTCCCCTGTCAAGCATTTCATCATGCAACCTAAAAGCCTCTTGAAGATTGCCTTCCTTGAAGTTTCCAGCAATCAATGTGTTGTATAAGAGAACATCAGGCCTGACACCTTTTCTATCCATCTCTTCCAAAATCTTGCCAGCATTCTCTAGCTGTCCCTTTTTGCAGAGACCCTTCACCAGGACACGGTACAGAACCAAATCAGGTACAAGGCCCTTCGCGAGCAATTCAAAGTAAAGATCCGATACCATAAGTAATTTACCCTCTTTCAAGAGTCCATCAATTAAAGTGGTATAGGTTCGCAAGTCGCAAGGGATACCCTCATCTACCATTTTCTTCTGAAAACCAAGTGCAGCCTCCATGTTGTTTAGATCTCTAAACCCACTAATGAGGCAATTATATACGACTGTATTAGGAGACAGACCAACTTCCAGAAGTTCAGAATATAAGTCCAGTGCCCTTTCCATGTCTTGCATTTTGCAGAATCCATCAATTAGAGCACCATATGCGGTGATATCCAGTTCAAGACCCTTCTTCTTCATCTCATCCCACATCTTAAGTGCCAGATCAATATTATTGCTTTTGCAAGAACCTCTGATCAAGCTGGTGTAAGTAGCAACATTCGGGGAAACTCCAAAATCATGCATATTTTTAAAAGCACATAAAGCAGAATTTATGCCACCCTCTGCAACAAACCCATCTATAACGCTGTTGTAAATCATGCAGCTTGGGACAAAGCCCTTGTCGATGAACTTATTCAATGTGTCCCTAGCCACAACAGTCTGGCCAGCTTTACACAAACCATTGATGACTATGTGGAATGTGAAATCTGAGGGAGCAACTCCTGCATGCTCCATCTGTTCAAACACATCAAGAGCACGAACTGGATCACCATGTTTAAAGTATCCATGTATTAAGACGGTAAATGAAAGTACATTAGGTTTTAGTCTCCTTCCTTGCATCTCTGAGAACATAGTAGATGCCATATCCATATTGCCACTTTTGCAGTGTCCATGAATCATGATGTTGTACGAAACTACATTTGGCTCTAGGCCGTTGACAATCATTTTATCCCATAATTTGCAAGCTTCAGTCAAATCACCCTGATTGCAGAGCCAGGACAGAAGATGATTATAGGAAATGGCATTAGCAGCTCCACACTCAATAGCCTCCTCAAATATTTTGAGAGCCTCTTCCCATGACTGAACTTTTAAATATCCCTTAATCAAATGATTAAAATTAGAGACACTAGGTCGTACACCGGAAAGTTTCATTTGGGAGTACACCTCAGATGCTTTTTCGACATTCCCATTCCTACAGCATCCGCTAATCAAAGCGGTGTAGGTAACATTGTTTGGGACGAGACCATCCTTGCAAATACTTTCGAACAAATTCAGGGCAGAATTTAAATCACCTGACATACAATATGCCTTGATTAAACTTGTTGCGGCCACCAAATTCATCTCATACCCTCTCCTTAGCATCTCATCCTTTAACTGCAGAGCCTCTTGCATATACCCCGGCTTCACACAAGCAGTGATCACACGAGTGAATGTAAACTTCGAAGGGACCAATCCCTTTTCTTTCATCTCCTCCAACAACTCACAAGCCATCTCTGAATTCAGCTCTCGACACCTAGCCTGGACCGCAACATTATAAGCTGCCTCGTCAAGTTCCATCCCTCGATCCTTGGCCTGCCTAAAGTACTCTCCAGCTTCCTCAGGCTTCCCTTCCTTCATACACGCTCGCATCACCGTGCGCAACGTAGAGAGATCACCTCTTTCGCCTTTTGTGACCATGGTATCATACAATTCCCGCACCGCCCCAATCCTGCCCCTCCTAACCAACGCATCCAAAAGAACATTTAAGTACGGAAGGGAAGGCAATGCATTCCTCTCAATCATTCTATTACAACAATCTACTGCATCGCCCACCCGGTCAGCTCTAACGAGACTACTCAGCAAGTAATCAAAGACCCGCGAACCCAACTCAAAATCGAACCGCCCGGCACACTCGATCAGACCATCCACGAGCACGGTCGGGGAGTACCCGGAATCGGCAACGGCATTCCAACGGAGCAACCTCCGAGCCTGGGACCGAGACTCAAGAGATCCCGCCAAGATATGAAGTAAGACGCAATACGCATCGGCACTCCTAACGAAGCCACGCCTCCTCTCGACTCCAAAGTAGAACTTCAGCGCCGAAGAAGGGTCATCCTTGAGGCTCAGCAGGGTGTTCACCACATTGGCTTGTCGAGAAACCGAAGCGCCTGGACCGCCCGTGGTGGGTTCGGGATCATTTCGACCGGAATTAGATGGGCTATGGGCAAAATCAGATCTTGAACTGATTTGCTCGGGATCGCTCGATCCCGAGCCAATTTTCTCGGGAAAAAGGGCTTCCGAAGCAATGGAGCTCGGGCGTTCCGATGTCGAGCAAATGCATCTCGAGACGGTTGAAGAACGGAGCGAGAGCGGAGGTAATCGCAAGCGACTGAATCGAGAGCTCATCGTTTCCTGCCCGATTTCTCGCTGCGGAAACCTCCAAAGTTTTGACAATCCCCTCGATAAACCCTACAAAAATTGGAGAAGGAGAGTGGCGATGCAGATGCAGCACGAGGACAAGGGCTGGGCTTCAGCACTTGGTAGAGACTTGGGCTTCACATTGGACTTGCATTGCTGGTTTTGGACTGATTTTGCCGCAGTTTGTTTCATGTGCGAGGCCTAATTAGGGAATTAGGGGAATTGAAAGAGTTTTTACAGTGACTCAGGAAATTAGCCTTGTCTGCTCTTTATATACTTTATCAGATAAATTCAGCAGTCTAACAGTTTGGTTGATTAACTTGGGGTAAATTCTTTCGGATCTTAGTAAGATCTCGTCAAATGATTGAGTTCAATTTCTCACCGTCCTACTTTTTTTGATCCCCGTTCGGTATGGATGAACTAGAATAATTTGTCTACTCCTCAAGATCTTTCAAAGGTGCCTGTAACTGATAATTCGTATTCGAGCGTGGAATTTGAGTTATGAATCCGTGCCGCAGCAAAACAATGTAGTTTTCCTTGGATGCGCCAAAATATCGATTTATCATTTGAAATCGAACCCATTCGAGTGATTTCCAGGTTTCCAATATATGCTTTGGTAGAACTTATCTATTGTAGAAAAGAGAAGAAATGACATCCCTTTGGGTTTCCCGGTGGTAACACAGAAAGTTTTTGAAGTATTGCTCGCTTTTCCTGAAAATGCAAAAGATTAAGCAGTTGCACAAGATCACATCTTTCCTTGCTCTCTCTTGCTTATATTATATCCCCCTTTTCAGGTCTGCATGACCGGCTTCCTCTGCCATTTCCTTTCCTTTTTTCTTTTTCTTTTTGATTTTCCCTGTAACATGTGAAAACAAAAAACATAAGGTTGTAGGGCATGTGGGTGGGGGCGTGGTGGGGCGGGGGTCCAGACAGAGAACTGGCTGCTCTTGTTAAAAAAACAAAGAGTGGGACTCACCGCACCATCTATACTACTGTAAAAAGAATAGTAAGTTAAAGAAAAAAGCTGTTTCTCACATGCCAGCATCTGCTCTGGTGTCAGGACAGCCCGAGCCCTGTCCTCCATACTTGAGCAAAATGGAAGCTTTTCAAGAGCTAATTATGCAGCAGTTAGGAAGGTATGGAACCAACCAAGCAAAGCACCAAAGGGATTATTCTGTGGAATTCAATGCTAATTTCTGCTTCGGTTTCAATCCCTCGACTACCAACAGCTTCGCTCCTTAAATCCAAAATTACACCCCACAAGTCCAATAGCAATTCCTACTCCAAGCACCACCTTCCTTCCTTCCTTGCCCCCTCTCACCCAAAAGAAGAAAAGTGGCATCTTCCTTGCTCCTCAATGCTTTGCTTGCTTCATCACTACAACCAATCTCTCTCTCTCTCTCTCTGCACGCATGCTCACCGAGTAAGACTTGCATTGTCCTAGGTCCATGGACCCCACATCCATGTGCCCATAGATGAGACTCACACGTGAGGCCAAAATGATAAGATAAACCGTTATTTATGTGGATTAGAATCCAGGCAAGTATTTGCCCACGCTTATCAATCACGCATCGAAAAATTCTTGCATGAATCTAGATCTATTGGACAAAATCGATCATCAGTGTTGATCAGCGGGCGTTTCGAGTAAGCCCCACCTATGGATCCCACAGTATCGACCGGTCCACGACGATGGGTGTTGGCAAGAATCTCCCCACCTGACACACCGAATAATTTCTCACTAAACAGACTTGCATTTATTTATGTTCACACTTGCTTTTCCGATGGAGATTGGCCCATGACGACACAAAGCAGAACACACACCTCATCAAAAGTCTAAAACCTCAAACTTCAGCGAAATGAAACCCACAAATTCTTCTGTCCTTTTCCTCAATCTCATCATTAAATCTTTCCACATCATCTCTTGTATTGTACCCCTCCACATTTCCCGATTCCAACGAAAGCAGCTTTTGGCCTCACTCTCGAAACAGACTTGATGAGATCGCGAAATAACACTTCCCTCACAGGCTCACTCACCCATTTCCAAGAGAGTGTCCTCTCTCTTTCGCCTTTTTTTTGCTCCCATTCTTGATCCATTCTTGATGCCTCCCACGTTCTTGCCCCTCCGGTGGGCGAACACCCGAGACCAGTGGTGGTGTGCCTCTCCAATAGAATGTGCAGCTGCTAATGGCCACTATGATCTCGTCCGAGAGCTCCTCCACATTGACCCCAACCACCTCATTGAGCTCACCTCACTCCGCCGAATCCGCCGCCTCGAGGCTCTCTGGGAGGAGGCGGGCAACGTCGGGCGCTTCCGCAGCATTGCCGAGCACCGATCCCAGGTGGCCCGGCAGCTCCTGCAGGAGTGTGATTCGAAAAGCAAAGATTCCCTCATCAAAGGTCGATATGGTATCGGTGGGTGGCTCATGTACACTGCTGCGTCGGCAGGGGACCTGGGTTTTGTCCAAGAACTGCTGGAGAGAGACCCGTCTCTTGTTTTGGGAGAGGGCGAATACGGCGTGACCGACATCCTTTACGCCGCTTCCAGGAGCAGAAGCCATGAAGTCTTCAAGTTGGTTCTTGATTTCACGGTGTCTTCAAGGGCGTTGTCGTCGATGACGAAGAATGCAGGGCAGGGAGAGGCTGCTTCCTCCTACAGATGGGAGGTGATGAACAGAGCAGTGCATGCTGCCGCTAGAGGAGGCAATTTGGAGATGCTGAAGGAGCTCGTTGCGAGTGACGATCGCTCCGATCTTCTGGCTTATAGAGATGCTCATGGCTCCACTGTCTTGCACTCTGCTGCCAGCAAAGGACATGTCCAGGTGAGTTGAAAGCTCGTGGCCTTGGTGGCAAGTTTATGTCTTTCAATTGGATTATCTTGCTAGAGCAAGGCTTAGGAAGCACTGGTTTTTTTCGATTGCAGAATTTGCTTAATGGTTAGATGATGTCATTGCTGTTTTACGACTATGAGGATGATCACGTTTTGACTGCCATATAGTGTCACCATTGGAGTGAATGTAAGTTTGCATTGTGATCGAATTTCAGCTTCATGGTGTCTCAGTTCAATTGGAACATAGCTCAATTTGACAATAAGGTCTTGGCCAATCTGATAAATTCATCAAGCCAGTTAAACGCACCGAAACCTTTAAAAGGAACGAAACTGATTCCCGCGCACGCTAGTCGCTTTGTTTTCATTCGATTACAAATCACATAGGCCGAAGTTGCAGATGATGTTAGTGCAGACGCTAGTTGTAATCTCCCATGCCTAGAGCAACTCACCAAAAAGATTAAATGATCTCAGTCTCGCTCCCGTGTTGAAAACAATGCAGGTGGTTGAGCATCTTATTCAAGCCTTCGACATGATCCACTCGACCGACCACCGAGGCAACTTGGCGTTGCACATAGCTGCTTACAAGGGTCAGTTACCCACCATTCAGGCACTAATTTCTGCTTCTCCATCTTCTGTCTCGTTGACGAACACAAATGGAGAGACTCTCCTCCACATGGCTATATCTGGTCTACAAGCTCCGGATTTCCGGAGATTGGATGTCCAGATCGAGACGATGAAGAGATTCTTGAGCGGGGAAGTCTTCGATGTAGAAGACATAATCAATGCGAAGAACAACAATGGCCGGACCGCTCTTCACTTGGCGATCATCGGTAATGTGCACCCTAAACTAGTGGAGATCTTGATGGCGACACGAGGAATCGACGTGAATGTTCCTGATGAAGATGGGATGTCCCCACTCGATTGGCTCAAACGGCGACCGCGCTCCGCATCATCTGACATATTAATCAGGAAGTTAGTTTTGGCCGGAGGCCGAATGCTTGGGATTCAGGAACATTCTGCTAGAGAAGCCTCGCCTTTGGAGATAAAGACGCAGAGCAACGGAACTACTAGCCCTGGGACATCTTTTCGAATAGCTGACAATGAAATTTTCTTGCACGCGGGGGTTCGGGACACGTCGGATGCGGACGGCTATCGGAATAGCACGGGAATGAAGTCTTGTTCGTTCGACTCGACCGATGAAAACAGTAGTTCGTGCATCAGCGAGAGACCCGGTTCCGCAAATAACATTTCAAGGCAACTAAAGAAGTTCGTGTGGCCATCGATACGAGCAAACAAGCATGACCCAGGAATCCGCAACAAGTAGATGCACAAACGTAGGGACTCAAGAACTGAAGGGGGGAGTTTTACTTCTTCAGTTGTTCAATCAAAGTTATAAAAACCCTGGAGCAATTAGAGAGGTTCGTTTCATTCTTGACTTGATTCATCGTGGCCATTTCCCAATAGAACACTCCTAATTTTCGAGCTCTGCGCATGATCATAAAGCGTTGAGCTTGGGGAATTGCGTCTTTGTGGGTATCGTCGGGTCAATTTAGGAGCTCCAGGGAGCTTGAAATATTACGGCCCAAAGGGTTGTAACTTTTAAGTAGAGGGTGATCATTGCACAGATCCGGACCGAACCTCGGATTCGACTCAACTCGTTGCTTTGAAACGTCCATCGACAAAGAAACGATCATAGTTTGTGTCCGAGCTAGATGGGCCTCTGTCATGCTCAATCGGGTTGGGTCGGGCCCTGCAAAAAAGGGTCTCTCCTCAAACCTATTCAAATTGGTCTTTTGGCCCATTTAATCTATGAGCAGGCCCAAGCAGGCCTAGTGCTGTTGATCCACAATCAAGGCTTTTTTTTTTTGGACATATCCACAATCATGTCTAATCCCAACAATTAAATTCAGAGATCGCTCTGGTAACAAAAAAAAAAAATGCCAAGTTACTCTTACCTTCCCGATAACGACCACGATGTAAATGTCATAAAAAGACTTGTTAAAAATATGTCTCGAATTTGAGTTCAAGAACAAACCCGATCTATTAAAGGAAAGTCTGAAAATTAAATAATTGTGGATATCCACGCTGTGTACAAGTGCTTGGCAGTGGGCAATCTTCATGAGTTTTTTGTTCATGAATTACATCCAAGTGAAACAATTAAATTCTTGTGGTAAGAATTTGTGTATAATTCCTTCATGAGATTAAGAGATTATTTCATGAGGAATTATGGGCTAAGCACTGTGTAAGTTATTTGGTGTAACTTGGGCTTGAGAAACACAAAGAGTGTTTGAATGACTCAAGTGTGGTTGTAAATCTCCGTTATATCGCTTAATCTATATTTGAATTTGTTGTTGTTTTTTCTGTTGACGTGGGTCACTACAATCGAACCATGTAAATCTCGTGTTTTATTTATTTTCTTATTCTGTTAATTTGATTGTTCGATCGCTTGCTTCCGCAACAAGATTAATTTACAAAATGATGTAAGAGATTTCAAATAAATGTATAAATATGCCTCCTAATCTAATCTCTCTGTTGTGCAATTTTGAAAAATCAGTCCTTGTGTCATTGGCATTTCTCGTTTGCTAAAAAACAATAGATTCTTCCTCGTGCAATCTTGGGAATTTGTCGCTATTTGGGTCATTTCCGAGCAAGTTCGTATTCGATCAAAGTACACATGGAAAGCTAAATTGGTGGGTAACCTCATAAACATTCTCTCGAAAATGATATTTTTAAGGTAGACACATTGAATTTTAATGGATTAAATATTACCAAAAGCAACCAGTTAAAACCACAACCCATATTCATGTTATTACATGGGATAACACGAGAAATCTGAATCTTTCGATTCGATTACTTTTTATGAATACATGCAATTCGCTCCATGCACCCACATTAGGTAAGACATCATCCACATGAGGGTAAGCATGGTCCTTATAATTACTGTAAACGAGAGACGCTTTGATCGGAGCACTTAGCATGTTATGTTCAAACAAAACGTTTATGGTGCGTTTGATAACCATTCTATTCCCGAAAATAATTTCTGCTAAGAAATGATTTTTTTATTCCATTCTCAGAAACAATTTCTAAGCATTTAAATGTGTTTGGTAACTGCCCAAAATTTCTTTTCTTGAAATAGAAAAAGAATAGAAATACGTTTGGTAACTGCACAAATTTTCTTTTTGATTAATAATGTTTTAAAATTTTAATATATCTTTCTTTCTTTTTTTTTCTTCTTCTCCTTCCTTGGCCCATGCCCAAGTCACCGGCAATTGGCCACAGGTAGGGGCCGATGAGGGTGAGGGTTGGACCCTCGTGGCCTGGGTAAGGGCAGCCCTCGCCCAAGCCACCCTCGTCGACCCTCGCCAGATCCGGCGAGGGCGACTCACGGCATTGGCAAGGGTCCGGTGAGGGTGGCCCTTGCCTAGGTAGTGAGGGTCCAACCCTCGCCGGCCTTGGCTTGTGGCCGAGCTAGCCACCGGCCACATGCCAGGAAAAAAGAAGAAGAAGAAGAAACGATGGTGGGTGCTTTGTGTACAAAAACTTGAGTCGTAGGAGGCCGCATAAATTGT
Source organism: Syzygium jambos (assembly GCA_031216235.1). Taxonomy (NCBI): domain Eukaryota; kingdom Viridiplantae; phylum Streptophyta; class Magnoliopsida; order Myrtales; family Myrtaceae; genus Syzygium; species Syzygium jambos. Next base: position 21,063,339 of record CM062228.1, read on the forward strand.
TTCGGAGAAGAAGAAGAAGAAGAAGAAGAAGAAGAGCCTCATGTAGCCTGCCACACCCGCAATTTCAAAACACGTGGCGTTAAGGGATGACGGTATGATACAGCCCGCCCTTTGAGACTTCCACGGTCAAACCATGTTGCGTCCTTGACCCACCGTCGGTCACACGTCTCGCTCAGCGCACAGCCTGGGGGTGAAAGTGCGATCTGCAAATTTCCTGGTCGTTGCTCTCTTTATATACGAGGGATTGGATATTTGCTCGACCCCCAACATTTCTGCAGTCATGGGAGTTCAAGCTCGGACCGATCACGCCTACGATCGCCAGCGTTACTCTCTCTCTCCCTCTCATGTACATGCGCATTCAAAATGTTCTTTTGGGGCGCAAATGCAACAATGCCCGTCCATCGTCCACTTGCAGGGTGCTAGTAAGTACAATCTCATTCATTGCAGTCACCACATGTAATTTCTATTAGCTGCCTAAATACAAAATTGCTCTCAAACAAATTGATTAGTGATGAAAATGCAATCATCCACAGATCTCGTGTCCGGACATAGTAGGTAGCTCTTGCTCTCTCCACGCGTGTTTGGCTCTTGAATGGGGCAAGCCAAGACTTTGCAATTGTAGAGAGAGAGACAATTCTTGATTTGGAATTAGGATATTTTGTTGGGATATTACATGGCGAGTTTCTAATGGAGCACCTTATGTTCAGATACGCGTATGAGTTGTGTTAGAAAGTCCCACATCGGAGAATTGGTATAGTGTAGAGCAGTTAATATATCATAGTTGACTCGTTATTCATTGGTTTAAGTTTTTGAGTGAATGTGGCTCCCTCTTGACGATCTCCTTGAGTGAAAATTTAAACGGGCAAACACTATGATTTGAATATTTAACCAGCTGCATTTAGAAAGTGCTCTATTAACTTCTTTGAAAGGTGATAACATTTTTTTTTCTTTATTCTTTTTCAACTTAGAAGAAGGCGAATATATATAAAGCATGTCATGTAACGACCCTGACAGGAAGTGGGAGTGGTTGCTAGGACGAGAGGGCCTAGACAAGGAGCTTCTCCCGGCAGGCTTCTAGGATAGGGAAGGGAGGAACAATGAATCAAATTGTGCACCGAATATGAGGAGAGCGATTCCGAGATATATATGTGAAAACTAAAATTAACTTATAGAGATGCCTTTTGATGTAACGACAAGCGCTTTGGAACTTCAAAGTTAAATGTGCTCAGGCTAGAGTACTACCAGAATGGGTGACCTATTCGGAAAGTGTCTACATGTACGCTAAAGAACAAATTAGTGAGGCCCAATGTGGGTCAAAGTGGATAATACATTGAGTGAGTTAATTCAGGATGTTGATGTGATGTGGAGTAGTTAAAATATTTCAGTTGACTCATAACTTATTGGTTTAAACTTCTGAGTGAAGATGGCTCAAACTTGATATATTAACGGGTTCGCACATGGGCTCTCTCTTGATGATCTCCTCTTGGTTGCCGATCCAATCAAATCTTGGTATCCAGAAGTAGACTAGCTTCAGCTATGGAAACTATCTCGCCTTCGGGATGATTGTAAATCAATCAAAATATCTCGTGCTATCAATTTATTTTACGTAAATAATCTTTAGATTAATGCTTTATTAAAATCTTCTAACTTAAAAATTCATACCATATCACAAGCTGTTAAGGGATGAGATAAAATATCTAAAAATAATAATCTTGAAATTTGTGATGAAATAGTTGTTATAGGTTGTATAAGAGCCCGTTTGGTTCAACTTTCCAAATGCTACTTAAGGAAACGCAAATATCTTTAGGTTAAAGTCCCTTAGGGAAATGCAAATGGCGTTTGGTAAAAAATCTTTTGTAAAGCTACTTTGGGCTGAGTAGTATTTGGTAATTTTTTTTTTGCAAAAGGGCTTTGGGAATTTTTTTTTTATTAAATAAAAAACCTACCCTACCCTTTGCCGGAGCCAACGAAGGCCTACGGCCGTCGGTGAGCTAGATCTGGCACTGGTGGCCATCGCCTGAGGTTGAGCGACCCCTGACGAGCCAGATCTGCCGCCGGCGACCATTGCCCGAGGCTAGATGACCCTCGGTGAGGATCGCGCGACCTAAGCAGCCGCCGCCTGGGTCGTGCAACTCAAGCGGCTGTCACCTGTGGTCGCGCAGGTTTTAAATACCCATATCGTACTACTCTTCAGAGGTCCCCGACAAATCAATCAAAATATTATCTTTCAATTATCTTTACTTTCCTTTACTGCAATTTATTTTTCCTTAGTTGTAGTTTTTCGATTTGTGTTATCAATTAGATTTCGGCGTGTATCTCTATCTTAGGTATTGCATTGTTAATTAAATTCCAGCGTAGCATCGTCGCATTGTCAAGTTTTGTCATCGATTAAATTTAGGCAGAATTCGTTAATATTTGGTTCATTTGTATTAATCGTACTTTTCAAGTCTTGTCGGCGATTAAATTTTAGCACAGTTAGTATGCACAGTTTAGTTCGAAGTTTAAAGTAAAAGTTTGTAATTATTTTTTGTCTATCTAGATATTTCATATTCGAATTCACCACAAAATCTATCTCTTTCATTAAAAGCCAAAGAACGACTCTTAGTAAAGATACATCGTTGCAGGATTAAATTTTCACAAAACAAAGGGTCTTGTTTGGGTTGGGGGGGGGGGGGGATCAGACTTGAAGGGGCTTCCAGTGCTGAAATTCTGAAAATTCAGATTTTTAATAATCGATTGCAAAATGTTTCATTGCAATCATCTCATTTCACTATCCACATGTCGAGATCTCATTGAACATCAGTAAATAAGCGCACGCCACGCCACATCAGCATTGACATGGCTTGCAAATCACTATCCAATTTGGAATTTTCAATCATCTTTCCAGAAAAAGAAAGAAACCCATCGTAACTCGAGGAAAAAACATTAGATCTATAAAGTAAAGCCCGACGGCTATGTGGAAAATTAAAGCCCGACGGCTGTGCGGAAAATTTTCTGACGGAATAAATTTCCTCGATTTCGGCGTGTGGAAAATTAAAATCCGCGGATGTCGCACGAGATTTGACTTTCATTTTGCACGAAATATCTAAAATAATCCGAAATGTGCAAATGTTAATATGTTGGAAGTGGTGCACGTGTGTAGAGCACGTATGAAAATTAGTGTATATATTTTTCTATATTGTGGAGATTATCTTTCCCACCTATATAGAAGTCTACCGAAATAATACGCGTGATGAAAACATTGGCAAGAATACTTGCTAAATTGTAAAAAAAAAAAAAACTAATAATAAAGCACCGAAAGCTTTTGGACATTTTCGAATCGGATTTGCGAGAGGAAATTATGAAATTTGTCTCGTGTTTGACCTGCCGAAACAAAACCCATCATGCTGTTGATTTAGAAAGTCCCGATTGTTGTCGTAACAAGGAAGTCACCGGCGCCTCTAATGTTCACCTGACCCCTGGGCAAGGCCTTCCCTTGCTCAGATCTGCGGCGAGGGCGAGCCTCAACCCAGATTTGTGGCGAGGGCGACCCTCACCCCAGATCTGTGCTAGCAGGTTCTCACTAGGGGTCGCCAAGGCCTTGTTCGAGGCTCCTTTGTCATGTTAATTACTTTTCACACGAATCCCATCTAAAGCAGCTTGACGCAACGTTTTGGTTATCACGGCCCAACCCACGTGGCACGCCACCACGTGGGTAATTTATTCCCAATAGTCTAGTTATGATCAGTTTCTGAGAACATTTGAAGGGATGTCTCTCATGCACCGCGCAGCCCCAGCCCCAGCCCCCACCCCCCCCCCCCCCCCCCCCCCCCCCAAACCCCCCCCCCCGGAAGAAACGTCCTTAATTTTTCTTTGTTGTTTTTTTTCCCTTCTTCCTTTATATTCTTCTACTAACTAGGGGAGAAATATCGCGAAGATTTTCCATAAAACCAAAGCAACAGGACAAGGATGAGGCCCACCAAATGGTTCCAAGGAATGTCCAAACGTGTTAAACGTGACCGTTTCTCCGGGCTTCCGACAAAATGCCCGGCTTCCTGACCGCGAAAGACAAGAAGACCAGGTCACAAAGCGGCACCAGAACAGCGGGGTCTTTTTTCCTTCCTGCTCTTTTGGGTTGCTGCCGCTGCGGACGCTTACAGTCGAAAGTGGACACGCCTCACGCGAACGCCAAAAAAACGAAGAAGAGAAAATTAACATTTAAAAGATTCACCGATATTACCTAATCAGAAAACGTTTGGGTAATTTATAAACAAAAAAAAAATTTACTAACATGATATGATGAACTTGTATGTGTGTGGAAAGAGAAAATTATCTCAAGATATCAACCTTATCTTATAAAACTGTTCAAGATTCAAAATTTTAAAATTGAACTGTGCAAGGAGTAAAATATAATTATTGATTTACGCGTTTGTGCATTGACATGGCATTTATAGAATAATATTGATTGAAGATATCTTGAAGAAAAAGATAATTGAAATCGACTTCAATCGATTTTTATTCATATAGTACGACTTGGCCCGCTGCTTTCATATAGTACAATAAACATTAATTACGTTGATATATCCTACGTCGTTTGATTACGGGATTTTTATGCACCTTACATACATGCGTTTTTCTCCACTTACTCGTTAAGCTTGCAAATTACCTTTGACATGTACACAAACATTTCAGCTGGAGCGTGCGGCGTGATTATTCCTCGTTTAGCTTACTACACAATGATAGCTAACATAGCTGCAACACAGTTATGGTAAGCAGACATGTTTCTCCACCCAAACTTCCATGACCCTCACTTTTTCTAGCAAAATAACCCAGCCGGTCTTCAACCTAAAATGCAGATACTGACTCAATTCTAAATTTTCCGATTCTATCGATTCACCATCGAATCTTTGTGCGGGATTCAAGTATAGTTTCTTCCGGTCAATTTTCGATGGAAATTGCCGATGCTACGGTCCAGTCATCGTTGGCACGCCCCACGCGGCGTACCGCCACATCGTCGTCGATTTCCGCGAGAAAATCGGCCCAGAAGGACTACTTTCGCGCAATACTTAGTAGCTAAGGAAGAAAAATAAGTGGAACGTATGGGAAAGGATTAGTATGTTGCTCCACATTATGTTTGTCCAACGGAATTCGGCCAATTTTTCGGTAACGCCCCACCTGTTTTTTTTTTTAATACCACAAAAAACCTTAAACTGATATACCTGTGAAAAATTTATCCCGAATTAATTTTTTGACCACCAAAAACCTGTGACAAATTTACCCTTCATTAATTTCTGTTAAATTTTATCGTCAAATCACTAAGTTTGATGACACGTGACAGTTGATGGATGTGCCAGTTTAGGGTTTTACCCATATGTTTGTAATTCAATTTAACGGAGGGTAAATTTATCACAAGTATACCAATTTGAGGTTTTTGATGGTCAAAAAATTGGATCGGGATAAATTTATCATCAATGTACTAATTTTGAATTTTTCGTGATATTATTTTTTTTTACGTTAGAAGAGTTTCATTAATCAAAGGAAATTAGGTGTGCGACCCGCATCCCCCTCTCTCTATTTTTTTTTTGTTTCTTTTTTTTAGGTCCTCCTCTCAGTATTTAAAGGTACCAAGTGCCCCCACAATTCTAGAGCTGTATAAACTCCTCACTCTCTCTCTCTCTCTCTCTCTCTTTCTCTCTCTCTCTCCTCACCGGCGTCGAGCTTGGTTGTTCCAAGAACAGGACGCGGTTATGGCAACTCAGGCTCCGACCGATCACACCTCCAATCGCCAGCACACCGTTACTCTCTCTCTCTCTCTCTCTCTCTTCTACTAATGTGTTCTTTTTGTTGCTTTTGACCAGGGCTCTGGGAATCTCGAGCTACCGTCCACGGCCCACCCCCGTTCGTGTATTAAACCCTAAACACAAAGAGTAGCTTTAAATTGCACATCAATTTTTTTTTTCTTTTTTAAATCTAGACATGTAACACCGTCCATGAACCCTAAACACAGAAAATAGCTTTTGTTGGTTGTTTGTTTGTAAAACAAATAAATCAATTAGTGAAGAAAATGAAGTTATCCAACATATCTCGTGTTTTGGGCATAATTTGGTGGCTCTTGCCCTCTCAATGAGTATTTGGATTTTCATGGGGCAAGATCGCTCTTGAACGTCCGACATAGCCAAAACTTTGCAACTGTATAGACTGATCTTGGTTTGGAATTACGATTTTGGTGGGTCGGTTGAGTCTTTTGAACGAGGCGCCTCACAAAAATTCGACTGGTCCCCGAGATCAATTTTAACCTTTCCCCCTTTCAGCTAAAGATGGTACATGGGAGGGACATGAACTCATCAAATTTTCGTCGGCTTTTCTAGAAGAGTATCGATGGGACGGTACAATTTACGGAAGTCGAATGTCGCACGCAAGTCCGCACGTTTGGTCGTGGACTTTTGATTTCGCCACGCCCAATTAGAGTCCTTTCAAGAGTAGACAACACGCGACAAGTGCGTGTAATGAATGAAACTGTTCCCTCTAATAGGTACCTCTTCTGGTGGTGATGGTGTACGTGACATGTGTGATTGGTCAAAATCAGTAGCCTCCACTGACCAAGAACCTTCCCAAACGGTCCCGGCGACCCGTGTGGCTAACCCGGTTGGGATGGATCTCACTTGTCCATTTCTCTTTCCCTTCTTGGACTTTTGTCACTTTTCTTTTGTTTTTTCTCCTTTTGGTCAGAAAATATGTCTTCCTTTCATTAAGATCGGGGCCACTTACAAGGGCAAGGGGCTTCAAAACATAATAAATCTCAAAGGGCAGGGAGGGTTAGAAAATCCGCTAAGGGCAGTTTGACAAGTTATCAAACAGTGATAATTTTTATTTCTTTATTTTCATAATCAGTTTTGAAATAAAAATCCGTTTTGTAAATTTTTTATTCCCGAGTACAAATTTGCAAAAATTTATTCCTAGAATTAGTTTTGGAACAAAATCAAGAAGTAAAAAAAAGTAATTTCTTGATTTTGGGAACAATTTTTCCATTTTTGATTTTTTTTATTTTCTTCTTCCTTCGTGGTTTGTTCTTCTCCCTTCTTGGTTTGTTTTTCTTCTTCTTCCCGGCCTGCCGCCGACGACTAGCCATAGACCAGGGCTGGCGAGGGTGTCGTGGCCCTCGTCGGTTGCTGGCAAGGGTCCCCCAGGCAAGGGCGGCTCATGGCCGTGACGGCGAGGCCTGGCCCAGCCATGGCGAGGCCGACCTTATCGTCGCGAACCAGGCGAGGGAGATGGGTCGCGACGGCAAGGTCGGCCTCACCCAAACTGATAAATTCTTTGGAACATATCTAAGGAGAATCGATCCACCTTCGTTAGTCTTCCAGGACAATGCAGTGCCCGCTCTTTTTTTTTTTTTTCCTTATTTTTGGTTAAACGTGCACGACTGTTTGTAACCCTTACCCGACATGGTTGATTAATATGTGATTAGTGAATAAAGAGAGGATGCAGCATGAATTATAGTCACGTGAAAACTACATTTATTTTGCTAGGCCTATTTCCAGATTTCTCTACCTGAGTTTGTATTTTGTCGTTGTTTATCTAGTAGATCGGACGCCCAAATCAGGGAAGAGTCCGTCTACTAACGAATACTAACCGCGGCTTCGTTACGCAAACCATCGGACCTTATTCTCGGCGTCGTAGAAATCTCATAAATATCTCCAGGTTACTAGGAGGAGGGGAGATAATTGAATCAATCCCAATAAGAGTCAAAGCCAAGCAGGAAAGGGAATCGGGGCGTAGTGAATAGATTGGCGACTATGCTGCTCCTTAAGAGATTGGGTTTGCGCAAAGAAAAATAATAAAGGCTAGGGGCACTTAGTCTAGTGTTTTATCTCTTTCCTTTGCTATCAAGCATCATCAGGAAACTTACTTCTTGTCGTACCCTAGAAAAAAATGTTTTAACCTTCTCTCCCTCCCTCTATAACCGGCTTGTAACAGTAATGAACTCTGTTCCTAAAAGGTCAAAAATCACTTGATTTGTATACTAGTTTGCCTATGATGCAGTGTTGAGTGTGCTCTCTGTATCGGCATCATGAAAACATAGATTGCTCTGTTCAAACTCGTGTCACCAAGGACAAAAAATTGCAGCATGGCATGTTCACCTTTTTGGTTCTGGTAAAATCGATGATCTATGTAGCAAGAACAATGGACTTCAGTCCGCAATATGTAGCCTGAGTTGGATGTGTTATGGTGTCAACAGGTCGAAGAGAAGCAGAAGGCGATTGACGATTGGCTAGCAATTACATCTTCAAGAAACGCGAAATGGTGGTACTCGACTTTTCACACTGTCACTGCCATGGTTGGAGCTGGCATGCTCGGTCTCCCGTACGCGATGGCCGCGCTTGGATGGTGAGTTATTTTCTATCAAACGCTTGACCGAATTGCACTATTACTTCCAATTTTACCTCTTTTTTCGAGCTGAATCACGTTTTCCTGATCAATTGTGTCTTGCTTTCGGCTTCAGGGGTCCCGGTGTGGCGGTGCTGGTCTTGTCCTGGATCATCACCCTCTACACATTGTGGCAAATGGTCGAGATGCACGAGATGATTCCTGGAAAGCGGTTTGATAGGTACCACGAGCTGGCCCAATATGCGTTCGGCGAAAAGCTCGGCCTCTACATTGTGGTTCCTCAGCAGCTCATTGTCGAAGTCGGAGTTGACATTGTCTACATGGTGACCGGAGGCAAATCCCTGCAAATGTTCCACGATACGGTTTGCTCGAGCTGTAAGAAGATCAAGACAAGTTACTTCATCATGATATTCGCTTCTGTTCACTTTGTTCTCTCTCACCTTCCCAACTTCAACTCCATCGCTGGCGTCTCCTTGGCTGCTGCCGTCATGTCTTTGAGGTATGTCCTGGTCTATTCTCTTTGAACTTCAACCGCAAATTCAATATAAATTCATATGGATGAACAATCAGTAGCCTCGTCTAAATCAGATCGCTTGTCATAACTCGTGACGAATCGAGGACAAAAGCCTTGCTAGGCGAAACATTAATTGAATATACACATGAAGAAGCGATCCAAATGAAAAAAAAACAAATGTTATCCTATTGAATCATATAAAGAGCGAAGCAGTGGATTGCGTATTCGGGGACTTGAGCACGTGTCCTTCATGTTTCCGACCAGCTACTCCACTATGGCTTGGACAGCTTCACTCCACAAGGGTGTTCAGCCCGACGTACAGTACGGGTACGGAGCGAAGTCGATAGCGGGAACGGTATTCAACTTCTTCAGTGCATTGGGCAACGTTGCTTTTGCCTATGGCGGGCCAAATGTTGTGTTGGAGATCCAAGCGAGCATCCCGTCCACTCCGGATAAGCCATCCAAGGGCCCGATGTGGAGAGGAGTCGTCGTCGCGTACATTGTTGTGGCTTTCTGCTACTTCCCGGTTGCTTTGATTGGGTACTGGATATTTGGGAACTCGGTTGAGGACAACATCCTCATCTCGTTGGAACAACCCGCTTGGCTCATTGCTCTCGCCAATATGTTTGTGGTTGTCCATGTAATTGGAAGCTATCAGGTGAGGATTGCGTTTTCTCATATCTTTTCCCCTTTGTCCTCCTGCGGTTTTTAAGGAAGTTGGACCGATCTCACCTGCTATTTACCCGATCTCATTTGCGGATTCTCCTGGCAGATTTCTTCCATGCTGGTGTTTGACATGATGGAAACTGTACTAGAGAAGAAATTGCACTTTAAGCCCACTCGAACACTCAGGTTCATAACGCGCAATATCTATACCGGTAAGTGAATTCGGACTCCATTCTATGATATCTCCTCCTTTCAAATTAGATGGGCTTCTCGCTTTTATTGAGATTTAATTAAACTCTCAAATTGATTTACATTACAGCGTTCACGATGTTCATTGCGATTACTTTCCCCTTCTTCGGTGGTCTTCTTTCGTTCTTCGGAGGATTCGCTTTTGCCCCTACCACATACTTTGTAAGTGTAAGCATATAAGCATGACCTGCATTTAATATCTGTCGCCAAATTTCCAATGTGCATGGCCACTGATACTTCTGGCTTCTGCTATTTCTTTTTTGAGCTTCCCTGCATAATGTGGCTCGCGATTAAGAAGCCGAGGAGGTTCAGCTTGTCTTGGTGGACAAACTGGGTATGCTTTCTTGAATCTGGTTTTTGTTCATTGTTCTCTCCTTTATAGATTTATAAGTGAGCTGGTCTAACTCGGGTTCGTTCATCATGTCAGATATGCATTGTGATTGGAGTACTCTTGATGGTCTTAGCGCCTATTGGTGGATTGAGGCAGATCATAATCCAGGCCAAGACCTACCGATTCTACTCTTAGATACTACACTGAAGGGGGTGGGGTGGGTGGGGTGGGGTTTTATGTGTGTGTAGATCTTATGTTGCTCTTTTCGCGGACTGCGGCCGGTGTTAGATGCTCTTTTCATAATTGGAGTTGGACAAAATGATGACCTGCTGTTAAGAACATTCTCTATATATGTCTCATATATTTTTCAATATAAATCTCCTTTTGTTCAACTTATCTCTGTCCGAGAAAATTCCTTCATATCCCTTCAATATACTCTTCCTCGACAACCTGTCATCAACAGGATTATTCCTGACTTTTGTTTTTGCAAAATTAATCATTAGTTTTATTATTATTATACTGTACGGTCGAGATATGCTCCAATTGGTTCAACCCTAGTCGTACCTGATCATACCGAACCCTTTGTTCGGTCGGTGGCCACCAAATTCCTTGGGCTGAATATGAGCTCAGACGCAAGCTGAGTGCCCACCAAATTTTCCTTTTGGTGGTGCTGTTGCTGTTATTATTACTATTACCCTCATTCCTCCCAGCCCTAACGCACTTCCCCTTGGTTCTCGCACCTGAATAGTTTCAACCCCATGCTTCCTGCACTCAGATCCGCGTGGCCCGGGTCCTCCGTGGCCGGCTTCGGAGCTATAGGCCGTAACCCGAGAATTACCTGATCAATCCCCACGTTTGCGTGCGCCGTGTCGGCGACCCACCGTTTGTAAACCCCACCTGCCCCGCCCATCTCACCTCCCAGCGCCGCCTCGGCCGCCGCTCACTGACAAGGACCCTCTCTCTCCTCACGGAAAAATTTGGTCGGAGTTAACGCGCATTATCTATTTTCACGCATCACCTTTGGTTTTTTGGTTTTCTTTGGCCCTTGGGGCCTAACGATACGGAGAGTGTCGATGGGAGAGGAAAAGAACCACCTGTCCAGCTAGGTCATTTCCCAAAGATATGGATGGCTGACGCGATTGCCCCAATTTCTTGGGGGTGGGGGACAACTGGGCACATCGGATCGGAGAGGGCGAACCCGAAAGGTCCCTGGGAAGCAGCCAATGGGAGCAGAGACAGTGTCGAGTACCACCGATAAGGCAAGAGACACGTGGTGCTTTCGTCCGGATTCCTCAGCAAGAAAATTGGATACGTGTCCTAAACCCCAAACCAGAGCGACCTTCACGTCGAGCCTCCGTGCAAACCCTCCTAGCTTGTGTCCGGCCTCCACACGTCGCAGGTGGAAAAGAACAAAGTAACGAAGAAATGAAACTACAGAAGAATCAGATCAATAGAAAACTTCTTCACCGTAGCCATTTCTTTATACTACGGACATACGAGGACAGAAAAAGAGAAAAGGAAGGGAGGAAGAAGAAGATCATGAGAGAGGGCTCTGGTTTGTTCTTATATGCTTTCGGTCACGGAGGTTTAGGGTTTTCGCTCCTCCGAAATTACGGTTGTGCCCTCCATGGGCCGCGGTGTCAATTCCAGCTCGCTCTTGGGCAGCGGCCCGTCCCGTTTTTGGGCCCAGTCCAAGAAATGGTCTCTACGATGCCATGATCGGCGAGAGCTCCCACACCTGCTTTCGGTGAGAGTCTCCCTTGTCTTCTTCCCTTCACTATCTTGTCCCAGAACCAAATTTTCAAATGGACCTTAACTCTCAACAGCAGGGCACGGGCCTCGCCCTCGTCCACCTCTCGTACTGCCATGTGACTTGGCAAGGGAACGCCTGCTACCATGTCGGCAGCCTTCCCTTCGCCACCAGCCTCACCTTGATTTCTGGCGGTGGCTGATGATGATCATGGTGATCTCCTCCTCTGTTTTGGCCACTCGCGAACTGAACACACGCGTCATTCACCCAGTGAACAAGGTTCGGAAATTCCGACACCAGACCGGGATAAGTGTCCAATCGGAGATTCTTTATTGTCTCGTCGTCTGTGCTCCCTAAGAAGAATTCTCCTACCATTCCTATGCAGGAATCGACGCAGAACCTCTCGTTGTCTGCCATGACACGCTGACGGCTCGCTTAAGCAGGTTCACCATTGTCCAATCCCACGAGTTCTCGCCATCCGCATTGAACTTTAAGGGCCTCGGGCAATCTATCCAGGAGACCTCCCTTGGGGTTATTATCATCGGAATGAGATCAAGTGAGCCATCAACTGTGGCTCAGCTTTCTCTGGCGGGAGTTGGAGGGTCAAGACGGTGTCACTGCGACAGCGTCCTCTGGCCTGTGATCTGCTCCTCCTCTTGCACTGGCTATAGTTCTTCCAAACCCTAGCGTATCTCCTCTTCGCTCTTCTCTTCACAGTGAGCCACCTCTTGATCTGCGGGAGGTTACTGGCGCCGGAGACTGGTTCGCCTGCGACTGGCTTCTGCACTATTGGCCGCAATCTAAGCATTATCGGATCAATTATGGCAATGTGCTTGTTAGCTCTACCGTCAGATAGGGAGAACGCTTTCCGCTGTCACATGGAGGAATTCTGGCAGGGCCACCACCAGCTCGGTCTTCACGAAGTCTCTGCCAAAAAAGGAAAATCTTGCCCCGAGAGATTCAAGCTGTGACTTTGAGAGAATAGGATCTATCTTCAGGCGATACTGAACGGGGTCGCCAAACACACGGTGGTCTGGTATACATGCGCCACGTGTCTGAGCAAACTCGAGATGATAGTATTTTCTCTATTTTGTGAGGAATGAGGATCAACCTCATATTCTGGAATTGAAAAAAATATTGAGTAGGATGACCATGCGATAGTAAATGTGAGACCTTAAACTTTTTCGCTCGTCATGTGAAAATTTAATTTTGAATTTAGAATCTCGTGAATTAATACTGATGGGGCTAAGATACAACTCTTAACACAAATCGGATAATAAAACGTTTCTTTTATTTCTAATCAAATAAATATGCTACTGCTGTCAGTCATACAGGACATTGCTACAACTGGGTCCTAGTCCAAATTTTAATGAAATTGAGATGAGAAGGACAGAAATAAGATTGACATCTCACTTTTTTTTAATACCCCAAGGGCACGAGTTTATAGACTTGACTATTTAGAAGCTCGTGAAATACCCTACAAACTCCATGCTAAATTCAAACTTTTGACTTGTATAGGTAGTCCTGATGATCTATAATGATCTAGAATTGCTTTATTCTTAAGATTGAATAAACTAAACCGATATAACTTGTATCTGGATCCATCTTATTTTTATACTCAACATATCGTGATTTATTAAAAAATTGGGTCTTAAATAGAGAGAATACATCTTAAATTTTTTTTTGCATGAATACCATCAACTAAAAATATGTAAAATTAATTTTTATTTTTAAACTTTTTATGATGCGGCGCTTATTGGACACCATATCATCACCGCGTGTCTTAAGAAAAGTAATAAAATAAGATACGTCAGCATTTTCCGTTAATAAATTAAACAATGTTAACTTTAGGATTTGATTGAATCAATTTGATAAATTTTAAGACTCAATTGTATTTTTTGCAAGTTTTAAAATTTGATCGCACTTTCATAATAAGTTTTAGGACTTTCAGTGCATATATCTTAAAATTAAAAGAAAAGTGCGCATACATCACGAAATTAACATTTTATACTTCATGGGAGCCAAGCATAATGATATTTCTTATAGGAATCTTTGAAGAGAGAAATGGGGAATGGCCGTTCTTGCTAGCGCTCAATTATGACCGTATAAGATATTATTTTTGTCTTGTCATCTGTTGTGTGTGTGTGTGTTTTTTTTAAAGAATAAGCTTACTTGTACTTGTAGGCATTAAAAGCTTTGATATTTGGTGCAGACAAGATGAATGAAAACATATACTGGACACTAAAAAGATATTTATTTCGCTAATACTAAGAACAATAAATGTATAATTGGTAAGACAGGTCTCAGGTGCACGTTTTTCGCAGCTATCACGAACCCTTGTAGTCAGATTTCAACCAAACTTTCCAAGGAATGTTAGGTTTATCAGGTTCAGGGCTTGGAAGTGGACGACATTCATTGTTCTAAGGCAGGAATATTTCAGAGGGAATGATAGATTGTTACAGCTGATGGGCTCGAGAGACTTAGATAATAGACGTTGCTTTTGGGCTGGGCTTGTGACCTGCATGTGAGACTTAGATAATAGACGTTGAATTTTGGGCTGGGCTTGTGACCTGTATGTGTAAAGCTAAAAATATGGGCTCCGGGAAAAGCAGAGGACAAATGATGTTCCAACCCTTCATTTTTTTTCTTTTTACTTTACCAAGGAATTGTGCGAGAATGCATTTGCGACCCATTTCCCGACCTCATAGACTTTGAAATCTAGTTTTTGTGAATTACGATCATCCAAAATCTCTCCTCTTTTTTTTTCTTTTTGGGTTGCTGAATGATGGTTGTGTCATTACTAATTCGCATTCAAATTAATTGCAAAAATAGGATACTGGAACGGATCATCAAACCAGGTTTCACGTCAAGCAAATCAAGCAAAGATAATCGCTAATTGTATCGTTTCAATGAACCCCATAAAACTCATTTCTTGTAGGAGTTCAAGGGGAACCTTAACTAAAAGCTCAGGGAACATCGGACAATTATCAGAATAGGGCGAGAATCAGCTCTTGTTCCTTCTACTCGACCGATGAAAATAGTAATTCGTGCATCAGTGAGAGATTCGATTCTGCGAATAATACCGCAAGGCGACTCAAGAAGTTTGTGTGGTCAACGATTCGAGCAAATGAGCATGACCGGAGAATTTTCAACAAGTAGATGCACAAACGTAGGGGCTTCGAATTCATATTGGAATATATTATGTTAAGAACTGACGGAAAGAGTTTTACTTCTTCAGTAGTTCGATCAAGTTATAAGAACTTTGGTACAATTTGAGATGTTCATTTGTCATTCTTGATTTGATTCACTGTCAGGCTAGCAATAGGACATTTCCCACTGTAACCCTCCTAATTTTCGAGCTCTGCGCATGGTCATCAAGCGTTGAGCTTAGGGAATTGCGTGCACGTGAGGTAAAATCGGGTCAATTTAGGAGCTCCAGTGAGATCAAACATTACGAACGGAAGGGTCCTAACTACTAATTAGAGGATGATCATTGGGCAAATCCGGACCAGACCGGACCCTCGGATTTGACTCAACCTATTGCTTCGGCCGGTCCATCGACAGAGAAAAGAGCATTGAATTTCTCCAATTTAGCTGGAGCTCTCGCAAGCTCAATCAGGTCGGGGTAGGCCCAAGAGAAAAGGTCTTTCCCCAAGCCTTTCAAATTGGTCTTCTGGCCCATTTCATCTGGGCATGCTCAAGTCTAATCCTAGCAACCGAAGACTACTTTCCTAATAACTAGGGGTGAGCAGTTCCAGGTTCTTCACAGGTTCCACCTAGAACTTACCCTCGAATACAAATTCCTCATTTTTTGGAATTGTTGACACCTAAATTTCGGCGCATCATTTAGTGATTAATTGCATAAAAATTAGGGATTAAATTTTAGTCCCTAACAAAAATATTAAAGTTAAATTACATAGTATTTAGTTTTAAGAGCATTTATCAAGTAGTTGCATTTGCATCGGACTGGTGGCGGATGGGATTAACAAAATTTAATTGAACTGGAGTTAATGGACTCAAGTACAGAAGTTCTCAACCCAATGAAATTAATTGGATCAAGCCCATGTGAATTAAAGATTTAGCCCAACTCGTTATACCCTCAAGTGGTTAAGATCGACATGTGCGTTGCGCGCGTGGAACATTGGATTAGGAAATATTAAGAAAATATTGTGAAAATATTTGGGCGCAAGATAAGAATATTCACGTGAAGGAATGCACAAAGCTAGAATTTGGACATGATGGGGTGGAAATATTCGGACAAGGTTGTACCTGGTGATATACATTTGATCTTATTATATCTTCAAGGAGGGCACATGGATTTGCAATATACGAGGGCAATATATTAAGGAAGGATGAAGTGTATCAACAGATTTGGTCTTCTGGTATCTTCGTGCGAAGAAAAAAAATATATATATGAAGGGTACAAAAGAGGAAAGGAGATACGGTCAGCATGGGGATATATTCTGACGATTGCATGGGGGGCTTCCTTTGGAGCAAGGGAAAAACAATATAAAAGGGGAGGGGCTCTCCTTCTCTGGTGGGGGGGGATCACGCACGAACACAGAGAGAATTTTCATAGGCGCGAGTGAATCATTCGAGGGAGAGAGAAAGACTCGGCCACACACGTGCGCAACAGCCGCCGCGTTGCCCCGCCGCCGCTCCTGCACTGCCCGTACTTACGCCGTGTTCACTGCTGCTGTTTACACCTCTATTACTGCC
Organism: Syzygium jambos; assembly: GCA_031216235.1. Taxonomy (NCBI): domain Eukaryota; kingdom Viridiplantae; phylum Streptophyta; class Magnoliopsida; order Myrtales; family Myrtaceae; genus Syzygium; species Syzygium jambos. The sequence goes on from CM062228.1 coordinate 21,079,935, forward strand.
ATTCGTCCGAGTGAAAGGGGAGGAACACACGAAGTCAACAGAGGGGTTCTTCTTGGTGGGGGCCTCAACATTCTCACGTTCTGGACAAGAAAGAGAGAAAAGCCAAAAGATTGAATACACGGCCACAAGATACAGAGAGAAAAAGAAGAAGAAAATCGTCCACGCACACATACAAGGGAGCTTGATACATAAAGACAAGAAGCAGCAAAGTCGGTATCTCCGTGGGTTCTTGTCTCTGCGCCAAACCACTCCTTGACCGACGAATTTCGACGGGTTCCTAGTTACCGGTCAACACACGAGCGACGCAGCAACATCGGTCCAATTGTTTTCCAGCTCGGTGTCCTCTGAGCTTGACGTCAAATTCGGGTGATCCAGTCCATGATTACATTCGCAAGCTCCTTCACCGATTCCACATCGTGAGTCACCTACTGGACCATCCACCGCGAGCCCGACGCTGAGACGAGGAGCCGCTCGTGACCCACCGACCCGACTGACCAGAGCAGCCCGAGTCAAGTTGCTGCTCGTGATCCATCGCGCCGCCGCTCCCGACGTTGCATCGCTGTTCCCAACGTCGCGCCGCTAGTCCCGACGCACCGCCGGTCGCAATTCCGATCCGCGTGGTTCGAATTTGGAAGTTATCCGCAAATTAGGTAAGATTATCCGAATATTTCTTTTAAAGATTTAATTTCCTAGTTTTCGGATAATTTAGATATTTCGTGGATATTCTTTGTTGGTTTACTAGATATCTTAGGGATAATGCATGCAATATCCGCAAATATTTGAAACACTCAAAATTAGGAATCATTCCTAATTTAGCAACGTATCTGGACGACTATCCGACCTTATCCCTAAGGTACGATACGCGGCGATACGGAAAATCGTTATCTTATCCATAATCACTTGGATACGATAATAGATTTTATTTGCTTTCCAAATTTGACCAATCAACTTTCCGTCAATATCTATAACCCTATAGATATGATTGTCAGTTTGATTTCTTTGCCTTATCCGAATTTGAATAAATCTTGCGGATTGCGTGTTTTGTTTGAATGTGGTTGCTATCTTTGTTTAATTGTTTTCCTTTTAAATAAAGAAAATCCAAAAATTTGTTAGTTAGATTTAAATTAGAAATTTTGCATGTTTAGGGAACCCTAAATATATCTAGAAGATAGGATAATTATTTAATTTAAATTGGGACTTGAGATGATTTATTTCCTAGTTTAAATTAGGTGTTATTTTATTCCTAATAGATTATTTAGGTTATTTTAAGATTTCGAATTTTAATAAAAAATACCAAAAAAACAAAAAAAAAGAAGTTGTTAGATTGCATGTTATTTTAGGCATTTTTTTTATTCCGAATTTCAACAAAAAATACAAAAAGGGTATCATGTGCATGTCATATAGATTAATTGCATCATGCTTGCATTATCATTGCTATGTCATTGCTACTTGCCACGTCGCATGTCATCTTATCACGTCATTCATAACTTGCCGCGTCATTCCTAACTTGCCGTGTCATCATATATGACATGTCATTGCTTGCATATCATTTAGTGATTATATGTTAGGATCATGAAATTGCGAGTCACGTTAAAATAGGCATGCTTTGTACGTCATCGCATTATAGTAATCGTATTACATGCACTGCATATAGGTTAGTTCTCATTTAAATAAAAGAAAATCCTAAAAAATAGATTTGAGTGGAATTACATGTTAATTAGAAATCATATTAGGGTTATCAACGTGATTTTCTAGCTAACCATGCAGATGCTTACGTTGCTCTAAGGTAAGTATTTTCTATCCATCCTTGCAATTTATTTATTGCTTTCTTGGGTGTTAAATTGGTGGTTTGCGCACCCGCATGAATATTTCATATGTTAGAGATTGGGTAATAAAATGGATCCAGACTGCATGCATAAACATTTTTTGAAAAGAAAAGGTACCGAAATGGCGTTAGACTAGATCTAGCGTAACCAAGTCCCCGAGCTTTGAATCTCTGGTTCGTAGGAATAAAACATATCTCCCTATGTTTTATTTAGGTTTCTAATCGACCTACCACAAATAGATTAGTGGCGACTCCAAGCATGAAAACATTTGTACGTTAAGAACTTAAATCCTAAGTTGCGAATTGGTAGGGCTTGGGAGGGCCCGAGTTAGGTTTAATCTTAACAATCCATTAGCCTGAGAGCAAAATTTTAGGTCGCGACAGCTTGGCGACTCCGCTGGGGACTATAGTTAAAACTCTTAGTGGACTTAGGCCAGTTTTTCTTTTCAAAAAAATATTTTTGTTTGGCAGCGAGGATCCCAGGTACGTTCCTAACGTTTAAGGTGTTAAATGTTTTTGCAGAATGGGAGGTATAAGGGGAGGCGTGATTGTTAACCTTTGTTTTGCAGGGAGGTGTTTGGATGTATGGTTTTTTTTATGCACGAAGCGCTGTATGATATAACTTGCTGTGCATGCCTTACATTTACACTACACCGCACACACTACCCGCTGCCGGACCTGGGCAGCACAGGTTTAGGATGGTACTGAGAAAGCGGACACCCCGACCACACCCGCGTGGTATGGGTCGCCCTCCTTGGTCCCGAAAGTTTTTTCACGGTGTCATTGAGTTCCCACCACGGTTGCACCCTTTGCAATCCGGGTCGGCTCCTTGACTAAGCCGGAGTCAGGGGAACCCCGGCCTAACCACAACCATGACTGGTTTAGCCCGGTAATCCTCGCGTCTCTATTTTGCAAGCCAGAGTCTAGATAGAAATCGAACCTCACAGTTCATGCGCATGTCTTTGTGATTGCCATGGTTCTATTGGGTGAAGTAAGTTTCCTGAACCTTTATCGCAATTTATTTATGTTTCGTATTTTCTTTGGTCGGTCCATGACATTAGGTCGGTCGTGAGTCTTGGTCCATATACTATGGGAGGGGCAGACATCCGGATTCTTGATGCTCCTAAGGACGAGCTCCGTGCCTGGTGGAACTTACTCAGTCCGACCAACCGTAAGCTGGTCGAAGGCCACATCGGAAGGCTACTCCCCTTATTGGAAGTCAAAGTCCGTACCGGCCTTGTTCGAGCATTAGCGCACTTCTGGTGTCCCGAGACGTCTACCTTTATATTCGGTAAGCATGAGCTTACCCCGACTTTGGAAGAATATGGCGTGATCATTGGAAAACCTTTAGGGTCGGAGTTAGTTACACCACCTCTAGGAATCGATTCCACCTTAATGTTGTCTGAATTTTTGGGTGTCGGAAAAGATGAATTGGGAAAAGTCTTGAAAGCAAATCGGGGGACATGTTCCTTTTCATACCTTAGTCAATGTTTTGATAAAGCCACATCTTTTCAAAAAGGAAGAATATTTTTGTTAGCATTTTTCGGGTTCGTGATTTTTCCCCACTGTAAGAATGCGTGTAGTTCGTCAATTGCATGGTTGGTCCAACAAGTCTGTCTTGGAAAGAATTTTGTCAACACCATTTTAGCCGAGACTTTCATTTCCCTCACTAAATTTAAGCAACATGTTGACAAAACGTTTCATGCCCCCCTCGAACTTTTGCAAATTTGGTTTTTGTCTCACATAAAAGGGTGCGGCGATTTACTCACAATATCTGAGCTTAGTGATTCTAGCCATCCAGTCTTGAGGTTTAAAGAAAAACAAGGGGATGCACCCGATTATCATTACTCTGAATGGATCATTTTCATGAAAAACGCTAGACCCCAAGGTTTCCAATGGCATGCTAACTGGTTCCAAGTCGAGGAAGCTCGGCTTACGTGTAATGGTATTGGACCGGTTCCACTCTTGGGTTTCACCGGTGCGATCGAATACTACCCCGCCAGAGTGTCTCGTCAGTACCAGATTCTCCAAGGACTCCCTCCAGCGCTACAACCAGAACTCCTCCAAGTCGACTTCACCAATGGCGATGAAGACCACGAAGGGACCGTAGCTCAGCTCAAGAAGATGTGGAAGAAGTGTCGCCTCTTAAAGATAGCCCGACCCCAAAAAGAACTCAAGGGGGAGCAGAAGTCCTACTTCGCAACGACCGAGTATATTCGACAGCACAAGGTCCCACAGGAACTACTCCCGAAGATACCCAAGGTGCCTCTCAAGCCCGCCACTCGCTCAGAGAACAACCGTCTCAAAAGGAAGGCCGAAGAAGCTCAAGAGAAGGCATCCAAGATAGCTCGAGCTTATGAGCAATTGAAGATGGAAGTCGCCGCCCATATGTCTATGGATCAAGTCAAATAGAATAGCTTGAATTTTTATTCTCTTTTCAGTTCTAGTCTTCAGTCTTGTTTAGGAATTGAGTTTTTTTTTGTGATTGCAAGTTATAGTCGTTGTAAAAAAATAATATTTTCATTTCAATAAAGAGGTCATTTCTAATCAAAGCGGTTAGACCAATGTCATGGATCGACTCGTCATTCTTACTCACTGTATTCATTCCATTGTTACTTTTGTAGGTAATTTGCCGCGGATCCACCTCATCCTCATAATACTCGATCGGTGACCAAAAAAGAGATGGTCAATCAAGCCGAGATTGCAGCCATGATTGACGAAAAGCTGAAAGAACACATGAATGCAATCAATGAGCAGGTCACGGCTGCCATGTCCAAAATGATGAGTGACCTCATGGCTAAGCAGCAGCAGATCAATGTTGCCTCCCAATCGGAGATTCCACCTCCAACTCGTCAAGGCCCCCGCCTTGACAAATCTCCTACAGTGAACACTAATCCAGCCCCTCAACTGGATGATGCCATTTTGACCAACAATAGTGTTTCTTCGTCGGTCCCTGTTCCTCATTTCCCCCCTAATGATGAGAATGCCAAGTTGTTGGCCAAACTCGAACAGAGGTTACGAGAAGTGGAGGGAACTCAAAGTGTTCCACCTGTTGATTTGTCCATTTTTACCCGAGTCCAAGTACCAGATAAATTCAAGATGCCAGCTTTCGAGAAGTATGACGGCACTTCAAACCCAATTCAGCACATCGAGATGTACCAGGGGCTTATGAACAGATATGTTTCTAATGGACCCCTAATGATCCAAACCTTCCAAGCAAGCTTGAAGGATGCTGCAATGAGGTGGTATACCAACCACCAGATCAACCGGAAAGATTCATGGGAAGAGGTGGCAAACCTTTTCGTCAAACACTTTAAGTTCAATCTCGATGTCACCATTACAAGGGAAGACCTGGAGAGAGCTGAGCAGAAAAAGGGGGAGACTCTGAAGGAGTATGCCACTCGTTGGAGGAATATGGCAGGGCAGATCATGCCCGAACCCTCAGAACGTGATTTAATGAAGTTGTTCGTGTCCACTCTACCGCAGCTGGTTCGTTCACGAATGTTGGTAACGGCCGCCCAATCTTTTGGCCAGCTGATAGCCATGGGTGAGGAGATCGAGACCGGGCTCAAGAAAGGATGGTATAGTGAGTCAGGTTCATCAAGCAAGAGATTTACTGGTAAGAAGGACAAAGAGCATGTCCCCGAAGTCAACATGACCTATGTGCAGAAGACGCCAGCTCAAGCCCCAAAGCTACAATTTAGCACCCAGCAGACGACCTCTTATGGACGGCAAGGCCAGCAAGACCCACGCCAACAGCGCAAACTTCGCCAGTTTACTCCACTTCCTGGGACATTATCTCAGGTACTGGCAGTGCTGAGGAAGAAGAACTTGCTGAATTCAGAGCCACAAAGAGCTAATCCTGCCAGCTTTGCAAGGTATGATCCGTCGAAGAAATGCGATTACCATAGAGGTGAAGTAGGACATTCGACAGATGATTGCCAAGTGCTCAAACATCGAGTACAAGATCTACTTGACACTGGAGCGTTTGCACTACAATCAGCCAGTAAACCCAATGTGCAAAACAATCCACTCCCTGATCATTCGAACAGTACAAATGTCGTCTTTGGCCCGGGAGTCAAGCAGATTCGAAGCTTCAGGGTCCCTCTCGAAGATATGTTTGATGCTTTAGTCCGAGCTGGTTATGTTTCGACCGGTGAGGTGGTGTCACTTGGTGACATAAGAAAGAAAGTGGATGAGTTGGTGAGAAAGGGAATGATTGGAACAGCAGATGAATTCGGGGTAGTGGCCGCTATATCTCAGGTTATCATTGATTGGAATGAAGAACTCGCAATGTTAACCGATGAACAAGTTAAGTTGGATCCTGAGTTAACTGACATGCCCCCTCTCGAGGACGCCTCCGACGATGACCTCGGGATCGTTATACCTGATACTCCGGAAGTATTGATCCTGGCATCACCTCAGCCCTACGCTTATGAGAGTGACAAGATGGTTCCATGGTCGTACGACGTTGATCTGATAACGAGGTCAGGGCGAACTTATCCTGACAAGCAACCGGCCAAGCCAGTGGCTGAGAAAGAAGCGAAGGAATTCCTAGCTGTGATTAAGGCTAGTGAATATAACGTGGTTGATCAGCTGAGAAAGTTACCTGCACAAGTCTCGTTGTTGGAACTTCTTCAGACATCAGATAAGCATCGGAGTGCTCTAATGAAGGTGTTGAGTGAGATTCATGTGCCCGAGACCATTGAAGAAGATAAGCTAGAAGGGTTTGTCGGGACAATCCTCCTCAAAGATCAAGTAGCATTTTCTGATGAGGAAATCCCAGTTGAAGGACGTGGTCATAATAAGGCGCTTCACATATCAGTGAAGTACAAGGAGACTCATATGGCTAGGGTGCTTGTTGATAACGGGTCGGCTCTGAATTTATGCCCATTGGCTACTTTAAAAAGGCTGGGCATTCCTCCATCTACCATGCAAGCAGCCAAAACTTCTGTTCGAGCCTTTGACGGAGTAAAGAAGGATGTTATAGGCCAGATTAACTTAAAGCTGCAGATCGGACCTTCAGTGTTTGATGTTCTTTTTCAAGTGCTGGATATCCCTTCTGCTTTCAATTTCTTGCTAGGTCGGCCATGGATTCACAATGCAGGCGCAGTACCCTCCAGTTTGCATCAGAAGATCAAGTTTGTGGCTGAAGCAAAGTTGGTTACAATTTATGGAGAGGAAGATCACCGAATCTTCAATGCAACATCGATCCCATACATAGAGCCCGATCATGTTGAGGAGGATAGCTATCATTCATTTGAGATAGTTCAAGTTGTTCAAGCTTCCTCTGATATACCGTTACCCGTTCCTGAAGTTTCTAAAGCAGCTCTCATGGTGGCCAAGGTCATGGTCGGTAATGGTTTTAAGCCAGGTCAGGGTCTTGGGAAGGAAGGCCAAGGCATTCATGCCCCGATCGAGACAAATGGACAATCCCACAAAGCTGGTTTGGGATATCATGGGCAGGGAAGCCGCGAACAAAGCAATGATTGTTGCAGAAGCCGAACAGGAGCAGGTCAAAGTCCCTTACCACCTTCCATCAACGACACCTTTCACTCGGCTGGAGTTGTGGGAGGATATGAGCATTTAAATCTGAGCCCGACTGAGAATGATCTTGGGCTTATCTTTCCCGAGTCGCCACAAGCCCTAACTGACTCACCTAAGAAGCACGGTAAAGCGATTCCGGTCAGTTTGTCTGACGATTCTGAGGATGACCAGCCATCCTGTATTTTCAAGAAGCCGGAGTCGAAGGTGGTGGACTCTGACTTTGATGATGGTATACCTTACCTCACCGGTTGGTTTGCTGAGACCTCCATTGGTGCAATCACTGAAGGACCACTTGAAGGGATGGGCGTTAGCCCTCAAGAGTAATCATTTCTAGTTTTCATATCTCCCCTGCGTGGGAATCTTTTATCGCTTTTTTCGATTATCATTCTAATTCATGTTGCACTTAGGTTTTTCAATCCAATAAGATGTAATTCATTGATTCGATATCAATAAAATTACAGAGGTTTTTATCATTTTTGAATCTTGTTGAAGTGCCCCAAACCAACCCGATGACGATAACCAACGATTGAAAAATTTGTCATCTACGGTAAGAACTGAGGGTTGGGCTTCTCAAGAATTCTCGTTTCGAGGTCTTCGAAAGCAAAATGAATTTCAAAAAAAAAAAGCAAAGAACAATTTTCAAAAATTGCATGTAGTTAAACCCTGTCTTGTCTTTTTGATCCCTTTCTTTCATGTTTCAGGACTAATCTCGAGGCATGCGAAGGGACGGGAATCGTGGACCCTCATATATGTGATGCAAGCCAATCCGATGACTCAGATGATTCTAATCCGAATGATGAAGAAATACGACGGAACTTGGAAATCCATGAGAAATCTAAGCCTCTGACCGCCGAAGAAACCATGGTAATCAACCTTGGCGACACGGAGAATCCTAGAGAGGTGAAGATTGGGGCATGTCTTCCTGAAGATGTGGCCAGACGCTTGACCCAGTTGTTGAAGGATTATCAAGACATTTTTGCCTGGTCTTATGCTGACATGCCAGGACTTGATCGATCGATCGTCGAACATTGTTTACCGACTGATCCTTTGGTTGAGCCTGTGAAACAAAGGCCGCGAAGAGCTAAACCAGAACTGGCAAAGAAGATCAAGGAAGAGGTCATGAAGCTTCTTGACGTGGGATTTATTGAGACTACCCAATACTCAGAATGGGTCGCTAATATAGTCCCAGTGATGAAGAAAGATGGTCGGGTTCGAGTATGTGTTGACTACCGAGATCTGAACAAAGCTAGTCCTAAAGATGATTTTCCACTCCCGCACATTGATGTGCTTGTGGACAGTACAGCTGGATTCGAATTGTTCTCCTTCATGGATGGTTTCTCAGGTTATAATCAGATCTTGATGAACGAGAATGATAAGTTGAAAACAGCATTTACCACTCCTTGGGGGACATTTCATTATAAGGTGATGCCCTTCGGTCTCAAAAATGCTGGGGCAACTTACCAGCGGGCAATGGTCACGTTATTCCATGACATGATGCATAATGAGATCGAGGTCTATGTTGACGATATGATTGCGAAAACTCGACGAGGAGAAGATCACATAGAAACCTTGAAGAAATTATTCGATAGGCTTCGTAAGTTCAAATTGCGCCTCAACCCGGCAAAATGCGTGTTCGGGGCAGCCTCCGGCAAACTACTCGGCTTCATTGTCAGTAACAAAGGGATTGAGATTGACCCATCGAAAGTGAAGGCCATTTGTGAAATAAAATCTCCCTCTTCGGTGAAGGAAGTTCGTAGCTTAATGGGTAGATTAAACTATATTGCCAGATTTATTTCTCAGCTATCTGAGACAGCGAAGCCTTTCTTTAAACTCCTCAAGAAGAATGCGCTGGTTAGATGGGATGAAGAGTGTGAACTGGCATTCGACAAGATTAAGCACTACTTGATGAATCCTCCAGTGCTTGTTCCACCAACACAGGGGCAACCTCTGATCCTGTACCTTTCAATCCACAGTGAATCCTTAGGCGCCATGCTTGCTCAGAAAGGTGAAAAGGATGGAAAGGAGCGTGCTATTTATTATTTGAGTAAGAAGTTCACCGCCTCTGAAATGAACTATTCTGAAGCAGAAAGAACGTGCGCAGCATTGGTCTGGGTGCTACATAGGTTGAGGCAGTACACTTTGCACTATCAGATATTGCTTGTGACAGAGTGTGATCCCATCAAATACTTGCTCAATCAACCCGCTTTGGTTGGAAAACTGGCAAAATGGCAGATTCTCATCTCAAAATTTAATGTTCGATTCTTGTCTCAAAAATCAGTCAAAGGACGAGTAATTGCTGATGTCTTGGCTGAAAATCCTGGGAAAAATGAGGATCTGGATCCGTTAGAAGATAGAGTCATGCCAATTGATGAGTATGTATGGACCATGTATTTTGATGGAGCCGTAAACTTGTCAGGATCAGGTATCGGGGCAGTTTTAATATCTCCAGGCGGACAACATTATCCGGTCGCAGCGAAACTAATATTTCCTTGTACGAACAATATTGCCGAATATGAAGCATGCATCATCGGGTTACAAGCTGCAATTGAAATGGGAGTAGCTCGACTTAAGGTGTTCGGGGATTCAGCCCTCATTATTCTTCAGACCGTTGGTAAATGGCAAACTAGAGATGCTAAGTTGCAGCCTTATCACGTCTATTTGGAGGAGTTGGTGGAAGAGTTTGAAGACATTTCGTTTGAATACTTGTCAAGGACTCAAAACAGTTTTGCCGATGCTCTGGCTACGTTATCAGCAATGCTACGAGTGACAAGCGATTTAGAAGTTGAACCTTTGAAGATAGAAGTCTTACAGAAACCGGCTTATTGCATGGCCACAACAGAAGAGCCTGACGGCAAACCGTGGTATCATGATATCAAGACATATCTTCAAACACAGGAGTTTCCTGAGAAAAGTACCGCATCTGACCAAAAATATATCAGGAAGATGGCGTCGAAGTTCTTCTTGAACGGAGAATGCCTATACAAGCGGTCCTATGATTCGGTTTTATTAAGGTGTGTTGATTCAACCGAGGCTGTTCGTTTGATGCTAGAAGTACATGAGGGAGTGTGTGGTCCGCACATGAATGGTCATATGCTGGCAAGGAAGATAATGAGGATGGGTTATTACTGGCTCACTTTAGAGAGTGATTGCATTCAGCATGTCCGAAGTTGTCACAAATGTCAGATCTATGGTGACAAGATTAAAACTCCTCCGAATGAATTGCATCAGATATCTGAACCATGGCCATTTTCTATGTGGGGCATTGATGTGATTGGCCCAATTAATCCTAAAGCGTCAAATGGACATCGGTTTATCCTGGTCGCTATCGATTATTTTTCGAAGTGGATTGAGGTTATGTCCTATGCAACAGTGACGGCCCGGAATGTAGTGAAGTTCATTCGTCGAGACATCATTGCTCGATATGGTGCACCTGAGACCATAATTACTGACAATGGGTCGAATCTAAATAATAAATTGATGGATGATCTATTCAAGGAGTTCAAGATCAAGCATCTGAATTCATCTCCATATCGTCCGCAGATGAACGGAGCGGTCGAAGCAGCCAACAAGAATATCAAGAAAATTTTGGCTAAAACAGCTGAGAACTATCGTGATTGGCATGAAAGATTACCTTTTGCACTTATGGCATATCGGACTTCTATCCGGACATCTACAGGGGCAACTCCATATTCTCTTGTGTATGGTATGGAAGCAGTTCTACCTGTTGAGGTTGAAATTCCTTCGTTGCGTATTCTTTCACAGGTACAATTGTCAGAAGCGGATTGGATCCAGCAAAGGTTGGACCAGTTGAACATGATTGATGAGATAAGGCTTAGAGCTCTATGTCATGGCCAGTGCTACCAACAACGAGTTGCTAAATCTTTCAACAAGAAAATCAAGCCTCGACATTTTCAGGTAGGTGACCTTGTCCTGCGAAAGTTATTGCCGATAATTCCTCTTGCAGAAGGAAAATTCGCCCCAAATTATGGCGGCCCGTACATTGTGAAGAAAGTCCTTCCAGGAGGTGCTTTGATTTTGGCCGAGATGGATGGTCGTGTTTTTTCCAGTCCAGTTAATTCTGATTCTGTAAAAAAGTATTACACTTGATTTGTACTCATTCTGACTTTATTTCTATCAAGTATCAAGTTGAATTTTATGAATCAATTGATGTTACTAAGTTTTGTTTGAGGAAAGCTTTTGATTTGACAATCTGTTTCTGTCCTAATGAAGCGATCATATTGCATGAGAGACTTCAAGATGACGAAAGGCAAGACATTTCCATACATGTCCTGAATAATAATCCCTAGTGTGAGTTGAGTGAAAATTCCGTGCTGACAAGGTAAAGGATTATCTCACGAAAAGTATGACGGCCAAAATGATGAGAGGCATTCATTTCCTCTATCTAAACACTACAGGTTATCATTTGCTTAACCCCTTTGAACGGAGTTTCATTTCTTACCCCTGTCAGGAACAACCCCATACCGGGGCAATTTCTTAGAAAGTTCAAAATGGTTAGAATTTTCTTGCTTTCACTTGCATCAATCTTCAAGTATATTTATTGCATGCAAATTTTGCGTTAGCTCGAGTGCCTTAGATATGACGAAGAGCATTTCTTTCTATATCCCTACACATTATACCCTTTGCATACCCAATTTGAGCGGTGAATTCATTTCAACCCGATTAGTGATCGTTCCTATGAAAAGCAAATGAAATCATCTTAAAGCAAGTTCAAGGTGATTTGAGGCAAATGGGAGTTCAAAAGAAAATTCGTCAGAAATGATGCAAAGGGACTCCATTAAATTGAAGTTCTCTCTCTCGGAAAAATTTCTCAGAAAAAATCTCTCTCAGAAAAAAAAAAGAGAGAGAGAGAGAGAAAAAGGAAAGAAAGAAAAGTTTCAGCAAGAACTGAGTCGACATACAAGATCAGTCTTCAAGAAAAAGACCGTTTGAAGGTTCATTTATGGAGCAATTGCTAGATATGGATCAAGGCTACCAGTAGCATAATTGAATGATCACCAATCTCTATGTTCATAATGCCCCTTTTGATGGAAATAGGCCATTCATTTCAAGCCTACCTGAGCTTACGTTACAACCTTTACCGAAGTCTCTTCAGAATAAGGCACTTGAGTTAACGTTGAGTTTCAAATGCTTATAAATGTTGCTCGAAGAAGTGCGAGCAAGATTTTTCTATCTCATTTTTGCAGTATTCCTGACTTGTAAACCTGGAGCAGCTGATGATATCAATTCTTTCAATAGCCTCGACTCGAAGAGTCCCTTTTGCTAAGCCATTGACCAAGCCTTCATTTTAGTCCTTATAAAGACCTCTCAGATTGGCCAAGTTATACTGATTTTGAGAATATCCGAACCCTTGTCAAGCATGATGAAGAGAGTTTGAGTGATTCTTATACCCGCATCAAAAGTCGGGTCAAAAGCCTTTCATTGAGAGTGAGTAGAAAGTCCTTTTTGATTAAAAGTCTCTCATTTAATGTGATCAAATTGTCAAAAGGACGAAATGTTTGTTCTTATTGATAAGTTCCCCAGTGAAGCTTGGTAATGCAAGCAGATTCATGAATTATGTTTTCTCTGCCCTTGTGCATGTGTTATTTTAGCCTTTTCTCAGGAAAAAACAGGAACGATGCCATTGGCTCCGTCATAAGAAGAAATCAGGTACGTCTGCTAATTATTTTGCATTGTTTCTCTTTTCGTAAAATCTGAGACATGATCCCTCTCATATGTTCACCAAGTGGAACAGGTGATATATCTCTTGGTGTTGTCCAGTGGAATAGACAACACACCCCATTTAATGTTTGCCCAGTGGAACAGGCAGCATAGTTTCTTATTCCGTGTTGTCCAGTGGACTAGACAACACACCCCATTAAATGTTTGCCCAGTGGAACAGGCAACATAATTTTTCATTGTGTTCACCCAGTGGAATAGGTGGCACAACCAACTTCATGCTCACCCGATGGAAGAGGTGACGTGATCCTTTCCGTGTTGTCCAGTGGACTAGACAACACACCCCGTTAAATGTTTGCCCAGTGGAACAGGCAACATAATTTTTCATTGTGTTCACCCAGTGGAATAGGTGGTACAACAAACCTCATGCTCACCCAATGGAAGAGGTGACATGATTCTTTTCGTGATTGCCCAGTGGTGTAGGCAACACGTCCTCATTCTTTCTTCATATCATGCACTATTTCGCATCTGTAGGAAACTATAGGTAACAGATAGGCAATCATGTACCTCGAGAATCTTACTTCCAGTGGAATAGAAGTTTGGAGATCGAGGGAGTTCACAGCATTATAAAGCTTTCCATCACTTGGTTGCTTTTTGTGCGATCCGTATGTAAGACTCCTTCACCGCTCCACACGAAGTGAGAAGCCTTAACATACGTTCCTTATTGTTTGCATATCATGCATCATTACATTAAAAATAAAATTTTTAAAAACAAATTAAAAAATTAAAAAAAAATCATTCATCATTTTGCATAGTTTAAATTTAGGTCTCAGTCTTTGAGCGAAACCTCTGCGAGCCTCCACTCAAAGAGGGGCAGCTGTTGACACCTAAATTTCGGCGCATCATTTAGTGGTTAATTGCATAAAAATTAGGGATTAAATTTTAGTCCCTAACAAAAATATTAAAGTTAAATTACATAGTATTTAGTTTTAAGAGCATTTATCAAGTAGTTGCATTTGCATCGGACTGGTGGCGGATGGGATTAACAAAATTTAATTGAACTGGAGTTAATGGACTCAAGTACAGAGGTTCTCAACCCAATGAAATTAATTGGATCAAGCCCATGTGAATTAAAGATTCAGCCCAACTCGTTATACCCTCAAGTGGTTAAGATCGACATGTGCGTTGCGCGCGTGGAACATTGGATTAGGAAATATTAAGAAAATATTGTGAAAATATTTGGGCGCAAGATAAGAATATTCACGTGAAGGAATGCACAAAGCTAGAATTTGGACATGATGGGGTGGAAATATTCGGACAAGGTTGTACCTGGTGATATACATTTGATCTTATTATATCTTCAAGGAGGGCACATGGATTTGCAATATACGAGGGCAATATATTAAGGAAGGATGAAGTGTATCAACAGATTTGGTCTTCTGGTATCTTCGTGCGAAGAAAAAAAATATATATATGAAGGGTACAAAAGAGGAAAGGAGATACGGTCAGCATGGGGATATATTCTGACGATTGCATGGGGGGCTTCCTTTGGAGCAAGGGAAAAACAATATAAAAGGGGAGGGGCTCTCCTTCTCTGGTGGGGGGGATCACGCACGAACACAGAGAGAATTTTCATAGGCGCGAGTGAATCATTCGAGGGAGAGAGAAAGACTCGGCCACACACGTGCGCAACAGCCGCCGCGTTGCCCCGCCGCCGCTCCTGCACTGCCCGTACTTACGCCGTGTTCACTGCTGCTGTTTACACCTCTATTACTGCCATTCGTCCGAGTGAAAGGGGAGGAACACACGAAGTCAACAGAGGGGTTCTTCTTGGTGGGGGCCTCAACATTCTCACGTTCTGGACAAGAAAGAGAGAAAAGCCAAAAGATTGAATACACGGCCACAAGATACAGAGAGAAAAAGAAGAAGAAAATCGTCCACGCACACATACAAGGGAGCTTGATACATAAAGACAAGAAGCAGCAAAGTCGGTATCTCCGTGGGTTCTTGTCTCTGCGCCAAACCACTCCTTGACCGACGAATTTCGACGGGTTCCTAGTTACCGGTCAACACACGAGCGACGCAGCAACATCGGTCCAATTGTTTTCCAGCTCGGTGTCCTCTGAGCTTGACGTCAAATTCGGGTGATCCAGTCCATGGTTACATTCGCAAGCTCCTTCACCGATTCCACATCGTGAGTCACCTACTGGACCATCCACCGCGAGCCCGACGCTGAGACGAGGAGCCGCTCGTGACCCACCGACCCGACTGACCAGAGCAGCCCGAGTCAAGTTGCTGCTCGTGATCCATCGCGCCGCCGCTCCCGACGTTGCATCGCTGTTCCCAACGTCGCGCCGCTAGTCCCGACGCACCGCCGATCGCAATTCCGATCCGCGTGGTTCGAATTTGGAAGTTATCCGCAAATTAGGTAAGATTATCCGAATATTTCTTTTAAAGATTTAATTTCCTAGTTTTCGGATAATTTAGATATTTCGTGGATATTCTTTGTTGGTTTACTAGATATCTTAGGGATAATGCATGCAATATCCGCAAATATTTGAAACACTCAAAATTAGGAATCATTCCTAATTTAGCAACGTATCTGGACGACTATCCGACCTTATCCCTAAGGTACGATACGCGGCGATACGGAAAATCGTTATCTTATCCATAATCACTTGGATACGATAATAGATTTTATTTGCTTTCCAAATTTGACCAATCAACTTTCCGTCAATATCTATAACCCTATAGATATGATTGTCAGTTTGATTTCTTTGCCTTATCCGAATTTGAATAAATCTTGCGGATTGCGTGTTTTGTTTGAATGTGGTTGCTATCTTTGTTTAATTGTTTTCCTTTTAAATAAAGAAAATCCAAAAATTTGTTAGTTAGATTTAAATTAAAAATTTTGCATGTTTAGGGAACCCTAAATATATCTAGAAGATAGGATAATTATTTAATTTAAATTGGGACTTGAGATGATTTATTTCCTAGTTTAAATTAGGTGTTATTTTATTCCTAATAGATTATTTAGGTTATTTTAAGATTTCGAATTTTAATAAAAAATACCAAAAAAACAAAAAAAAAAAGAAGTTGTTAGATTGCATGTTATTTTAGGCATTTTTTTTATTCCGAATTTCAACAAAAAATACAAAAAGGGTATCATGTGCATGTCATATAGATTAATTGCATCATGCTTGCATTATCATTGCTATGTCATTGCTACTTGCCACGTCGCATGTCATCTTATCACGTCATTCATAACTTGCCGCGTCATTCCTAACTTGCCGTGTCATCATATATGACATGTCATTGCTTGCATATCATTTAGTGATTATATGTTAGGATCATGAAATTGCGAGTCACGTTAAAATAGGCATGCTTTGTACGTCATCGCATTATAGTAATCGTATTACATGCACTGCATATAGGTTAGTTCTCATTTAAATAAAAGAAAATCCTAAAAAATAGATTTGAGTGGAATTACATGTTAATTAGAAATCATATTAGGGTTATCAACGTGATTTTCTAGCTAACCATGCAGATGCTTACGTTGCTCTAAGGTAAGTATTTTCTATCCATCCTTGCAATTTATTTATTGCTTTCTTGGGTGTTAAATTGGTGGTTTGCGCACCCGCATGAATATTTCATATGTTAGAGATTGGGTAATAAAATGGATCCAGACTGCATGCATAAACATTTTTTGAAAAGAAAAGGTACCGAAAGGGCGTTAGACTAGATCTAGCGTAACCAAGTCCCCGAGCTTAGAATCTCTGATTCGTAGGAATAAAACATATCTCCCTATGTTTTATTTAGGTTTCTAATCGACCTACCACAAATAGATTAGTGGCGACTCCAAGCATGAAAACATTTGTACGTTAAGAACTTAAATCCTAAGTTGCGAATTGGTAGGGCTTGGGAGGGCCTGAGTTAGGTTTAATCTTAACAATCCATTAGCCTGAGAGCAAAATTTTAGGTCGCGACAGGAATCTGAAACCTACCTGTTAGAACTCTAACCGTCGGAACATAGAACCTACCCTGTCACAGGTTTCATGACCGGTTCCAAGTTCCAACAAGTTCTTTTTGTTTTTTGTTTCATTTTTAGTTAAACAAAACGAAAATGAACAAGCTTGTTATTCATCAAAGAGAATACAAAAAACTAGTTATTCAAAAGCCACATTTTTCTTAATAGAAAGGGGATAGAACGCAACATCAAACACATTGGCGCACATAATGAAAATCGCAACTATGCACTAAAACTAAGATAGGAAGTTGAAGGAAAAAAAGAGCAAAGCTGACGAACCTAATTCACCAAATTCAATCTTAATCTTCAACCCACTCGGAACAGCCAAAAGGGGTAGCAGCTCAACCAGAACAGAAATCTGCAATAAAAGATGTTAGATATACATGGGAGAGAGAGAAGGGGGGGAGCTCTACCTTGGGGTTTTTTAGATCTATAATTGAATCTGATATAGCATCCTTAACCGCTACAGCTATGACTTCCAAGCATTTGTGGCGGTCCAACAAAGGTAGTAAATCAAAACCATTAGATTTATCTTTTGAATTCTTCAGCTCTGTCTCTTCAAGTCCTCTTCTATTTTATCCAACTGCAAACTAGAGGCCAATGGAAGAGTAATTCAATTTGTGAGCAGACACATTCACAAAATGGACCAATTTATAAGGATACATAACGAGATTGTAACAGCTCTGATTCGATTGAAGGGAGAGGAGAAGACTTTGTGTGACAGGTGTTACGTCGAAAAAATCAGGTGTCAACAACAGGGTAAGAAGCAACAGTTGAACTAGATTAGGAAATGAAATTCGCAAAGTGTCATACTTAGAAAAGAATACTTCAAGTTGTTGTACCTAACTCAAAATCCAAACTTGGGCGAAAGATTGCAAAATGGCTTTTTTACTAGAATAAGCTAGCACCATTAAATTTATGTTGGTATCTCTTAATTGCGTGATTAACTGGCTGCCTTGCTGAGTTTGGACGTAGGGCACCCAGAATTACAATACTGACCTCAACAGATCCTTTGAGTGTGATGCATATGCAATGACAATCTTCAGCAAGTGTAGGCAAAAAGAAAGTACCTTTCATTGCAGTTAAGTCGAGCACCAAAGTAGAAGGCCACGGAGAGCAACCAACAGTCACTATGCACAGCCACCAAAGACAGCTAGTCCTTGCGTTTCATTCCATCTCTAGCGAAGTTAATGCACAAGGCTGACTCAGGAAGCTCTGGAGGAACTTCCTCGGCGGGCAAAGCCACCTCCCATGATTCGTTTGGGTGACCATACAGACACAAATTCTCCTTTTCTTGAAATGCAAAACATCCATCCACAGATACAACAGTTTAATCACTCGTATCAAATGGAGAAAACATTAAATCCCCCCTCCCTTCCCCCCAAAAGAAAAAAAAAGGAGCTTTAACATTTGGAGTCCGTAATCGCAACTGAAATACCCATTAAGATATCAAAGCAAAAAATAAAGAATTTCCTTTCAGATCATGAATGAAAAGAACCAACAATAACCTAAAGCACACTTACCCCATTCTTATCAACCCACCACAGCCACTTCTCCAATCAAATTGACCACAGTTTCATAGAAAAATCAACTAACAGCACTTACCTATTTCCCACATACCTCATCCCACTTCTCCAAAATTGCAGTACAAGCTAAAGTCAAAACCTTTTTCTCTAAAAAGCATAAAGTAGCAATCTTGCATTTGCCCTTTAATTCGAAGGAAAAACAACAACGAACAAGAAACCCAAAGTACATCGAGCCTCACTTGGATCACAGAGTGAGTAGAATTCATCCACATCTGAAACAAATTCACCCCAACACCAATAACAGCGTCAAACCAGAAACAAAGAACTAAAAGAAACACCGACAGCGCACGCATTCGAACTTGGACCCAAGAAAAAAAGAGAAAAAACGCATGCATGTGAAGATCCAAAGAGGGGGGCGACCGCGCAACGATTGGTACCATAGGTGAGGGCGTAGACAAGGGCAGTGCGCCGGGCGCTGTAGTCCTTGAAGATCTCTTCTACAGTGCGAGGTCTGGAGATGAACCATGTCCGGCGAGAAGCGACGCCGATCTTACGGAGAGACGAGAGGAGGAAGAGCCAAGGCAGCGAGCTCAAGAGGGTGCGCGTGCGGTGGCGCGTGAGCCTGAACGAAGACGAAGACAGAGGATGTCGCTTGAAGCCTTGAAGTGAAGCCCACCTCCGCCGCGGACTAGCCGGACCGCGGTTGATGAAGGCAGAGGAAGAGCTGAGGCACACGTCGAACGGGAGAGAGCGAGAGGGTCTAGTTGAGTCGTGGGAGTGGGGAGTGGGAGAGAGCGCAATGGAGGAGCGAGGAGAAATTTGGGAAGAAAAAGAAAGTTTGGGTTTTTATTTGTTTTAGGCCTGTGGTTCCGGTTACGGGTTCGATTCTCGGTTCCGGTTCTTATAGGAACTGAGAACTGGAACCGGAACTAGCGGTTTCTAAAAAATTAGAATCGGGAACTGAAACCTCCCACCTTAGAACTGGGAGCCGAACCGGATCTATTGGTCCGGTTCTTCGATTTCCGATTCTACTCTGGAATCATGCTCACTCCTACTAATAATAACAACGATACAAAGAAAATTTTTAAAGTATGGTACACTTTTCCTGAAAATGCAAAAGATTAAGCAGTTGCACCCAATGTATCTTTCCTTCCTTTCCCTTGTTCATATCCCCTTTTCAGGTTTGTATAACTGGCTTGCTCTCCCTTTCTTTTCTTTTTAATTTTCCCAATAACATACAAAAAAAAAACATAAGATTGTAGGGCGGCATGTGTGGGGGGTCCAGCCGGAGAACTGGTTGTTCTTGTCAAAAAACAAAGAATGGGACTCACCCCCACCATCTATACTAGTGTAAAAAGAAGGGAAAATTTCAATAAAAGACCAGAAGTGAGGTCTTTTTCTCAAAAGAGGATCCCAAGTAGACATAGTGTCAAATAAGGGCTTAAAATACCTAATTAGTATCAAATAGGGGTCCGAAGTGCCCAATTAGTCTCAAGTAAGAGCCTGAGTTCGCCAGCTGGTCAAATGCTCGCTAGCTGGTGAGCACGGTTACTGTTCCAGTGATTGGAAAAGGGCAGTTTCGTCTTTTTTTTGTTGTTGCTTTTTTCTTCTTCGTTTTTTTCCTTTCCTTTTCCTTTTCTGTTTTTTTTCTTCTCTTCCCCTATGGCCGACGACCTTCGTCGGCCATAGTCAAGGCCGGCGAAGGTTGCCGGCGTCAGGCGGAGCACGCCCTCGCCTGGGCTGGGCAGGCGAGGGCGACCCTTAACAGATCTGACAAGGGCGAGGGTCGCCCTCGCCCGACGCCGGCGAGGGTCGCCCTCGCCCGACGCCGGCGAGGGCAACCCTCGACTGGGCTGGGCGGGTGAGGGTCACCCTCGCCCAACGCTGACGAGGTCGCCCAAGCCCGCCCAGCCTAGTCGAGGGCCGCCCTTGCCAGCATTGGGCGAGTTGCCCTCGCCCTTGCCGGATCTGGCGAAGGTCGCCCTCGCCTGCCCAGCCCAGGTGAGGGCGGCCCTCGTTCGACGCCGGCGAGGACGAGCTCCGCCTGAGACCGGCATATAGGGTTCCTTAAGTGCTAAAAACGCAACGAATTTATAAACCGAAACCCTAGACAGGATCCATGCGTATATTGAAATCCAAACAAAAGTTCGACACGTACCTTTTACAGATCGAAGGTAAATTGACAATCAATTGTGTCTGGATTAACGCCCCGAGTGTTGCGTCTCTATCGGTATCCACACACACGAACGGAAGTCTTCAACGATCCAAGTACTAGCTAAAGATCTTGGACTTCTTTTTCCTGATCGCCTTTGATCTTTGAGACTCTCTCAAAGATCTCTGAACAGAGAACGATTCTTTTTGTATTCTTCTCTTGGAGGTGCTTTTTTTTTCTCTCAGGGTTTTTCGTCACCCACACGCTATATATATAGCCTCATTATCTACGCGAATTAAAAGAAGTGGGGCTGGGCAATTTGGGCCCACCAAACTGTTCACTTTCAATCGTACGTTTAATCGTTATCTCATAACATGTACGACCACGTAGATAAGTTGAATAGGAGAATAAATTAAAATTTACTTCTTATTTTAAGTAGATCCCGGCGCACGAAAAATATTAACTCAGTTTGTTATTGTGTGCGACCCTGTAGGTTCACTAAATATTAACAGTGTGCTCAAAATCCCTTTTAACCCACAAGTCATAAACGGTCTCTATCAAGACATTATGACTACCTAAGTATAGTGAAGGTCGGTTTTCCGATACAATTTAATCCACAACTAATATTAGAGTATCAACCTTGATTAATTCCTAGGGCAGACCACTAACATGGTGACCTCCACCGGCCCCGGCTATGGCCGGTGGAGGTCGCCGGCCACAGGGGAAGAGAAGAAAAAAAACAGAAAAGGAAAAGGAAAGGAAAAAAGAAGAAGAAGAAAACAAAAAAGAAAAAGAAAAAGAAAAAGATGAAACTGCCCTTTTTCGGTCGCTGGAACAGTAATCGTGCTCGCCTGCCTACGAGTATTTGATCGGCCGACGAACCCAGGCCTTTACTTGAGACTAATTGGGCACTCCAGACCTTTATTTGAGACTGATTGGGCACTTCAGGTCCTTATTTGATACTATGTTCACTTGGAGTCCTCTTTTGAGAAAAAAACCTCACTTGAGATTCTTAATTGGAATTTTCCCTAAAAAGAATAATAAGTTAAATAAAAAGCCTGTTCCTCACACGTCGTCATCTGCTCTGGTGTAAGGACAGCCAGAGCTCCGTCCTCCGTACTTAGCAAAATGGAAGCTTTTCAAGAGCTAATCTTATGCAGCAATTAGGAAGGTATTGAACCAACCAAGCAAAGCACCAAAGGGAATATTCTGTGGAATTCAACGCTAATTCCTGCTTCAGTTTCAATCCCTCGACTTTCAACAGCTTCACTCCTTAAATCCAAAACTACACCGCACTAGTCCAATAGTAATTCCTACTCAAAGCACCACCTTCCTTCCTTCCTTGCCCCCTCTCACCCAAAAGAAGAGAAGTGGCATCTTCCTTGCTCCTCAATGCTTGCCCAGCTCCATCACTCCAGCCAATCTCTCTGCCTAGTCCCTCTCTCTGCACGCACACTCATCGAGTAAGCCTTGCATTGTCCTAGGTCAATCGACGCACATCCATGTGCCTATTGACGAGATTCACGGATGAGGCCGAAATGATCAATGGTATAGATAAACTCGGTATTTATGTGGATCTGGATCCAAGCAAGTATTTGCCCACGCTCATCAGTCACGCATCGAAAAATTCTTGCATGAATCTAGATCTATTGGACAAAATTAATCATCAGTGTTAACCAACCGGCGTTTCAAGTGAGCCCCACCTATGGATCCTACAGTTTCAACCGGTCCACTGCACCCCCCCACCCCCGAATAATTTCTCACTAAACAGACTTGCATTTCTTTATGTTCGCACTTGCTTTTCTGAAGGAGATTGGCCCATGATGACACAAAGCAGAACACACACCTCATCAAAAGTCTAAAACCTCAACTTCAGCAAAATGAAACCCACAAATTATTCTGTCCTTTTCCTCAATCTCAGCATTAAATCTTTCCACATCGTCTCTTGTATTGTACCCCTCCACATTTCCCGATTCCAACGAAAACAGCTTTTGGCCTCACTCTCGAAACAGACTTGATGAGATCGCGAAATAACACTTCCCTCACAGGCTCACTCACCCAGTTCCAAGAAAGTGTCCTCTCTCTTTCACCTTTTTTTTCCTCCCATTCTTGATCTTCTTGATGCCTCCCACGTTGTTGCCTCTCCGGTGGGCGAACACCCGAGACTAGTGGTGGTGTGCCTCTCCAATAGAATGTGCAGCTGCTAATGGCCACTATGATCTTGTCCGAGAGCTCCTCCACATTGACCCCAACCACCTTATTGAGCTCACCTCACTCCGCCGAATCCGCCGCGTCGAGGCCCTCTGGGAGGAGGCGGGCGACGTGGGGCACTTCCGCAGCATTGCTGAGCACCGCTCCCAGGTGGCCCGGCAGCTGCTGCTGGAGTGTGATTCGAAAAACAAAGATTCCCTCATCAAAGGTCGATATGGTTTCAGTGGGTGGCTCATGTACACAGCTGCGTCGGCAGTAGACCTGGATTTTGTCCAAGAACTGCTCGAGAGAGACCCGTCTCTTGTTTTGGGAGAGGGCGAATACGGCGTGACCGACATTCTTTACACCGCTTCCAGGAGCAGAAGCCATGAAGTCTTCAAGATGGTTCTTGATTTCACGGTGTCTCCAAGGGCATTGTCGTCGATGACGACGAATGCAAGGCAGGGAGAGGTTGCTTGCTTGTACAAATGGGAGGTCATGAACAGAGCAGTGCATGCTGCTGCTAGAGGAGGCAATTTGGAGATCCTGAAGGAGCTCATTGCGAGTGACGACGGATCCGATCTTCTGGCTTATAGAGATGCTCATGGCTCCACTGTCTTGCACTCTGCTGCCGGCAAAGGAAATGTCCAGGTGAGTTGAAAGCTTGTGGCCTTTGTGGCAAGTTTTTGTCTTTCAATTGGATTATCTTGCTAGAGCAAGGCTTAGGAAGCACGGTTTTTTCTCGAATGGAGAATTTGCTCGATGGTTAGATGATGTCTTTGCTGTTTTACGGACTTTGAGGATGATCACGTTTTGACTGCCATATAGCGTCACCATTGGAGTGAATGTAACTCCTCATTGTGACCCAATTTCGGCTTCATGGTGTCTCAGTTCAATTGGAACATAGCTTCATTTCGATAATAAGGTCTCCGCCTAATAAGGTCTCCGCCGATCTGATTAATTCATCAAGCCAGTAAACATACTGAAACCTTTACGAGAAAGGAGACTAATTCCTGCACCCGCTAGTCATTTTGTGCACATTCGATTATGAATCACATAGGCTGAAGTTACAGATGATGTTAGTGCAGACCTAGTTGTAACCTCGCATGCCTAGAGTTACTCACCAAGAAGATTAAGTAATCTCGGTGTCGATCCCATGTTAAAAAAATGCAGGTGGTTGAGTATCTTATTCAAGCCTTTGACACGATCGACTCAACTGACCACCGAAGCAACTTGGCGTTGCACATAGCTGATTACAAGGGTCAGTTACCCACCATTAGGGCACTAATTTCTGCTTCTCCATCTTCTATCTCTTCCAAGAACGCAAATGGAGAGACCCTCCTCCACATGGCTATTTCCGGTCTCCAAGCTTCAGATTTCCCGAGATTGGATGTCCAGATCCAGACGATGAAGAAATTCATTAGCGGGGAAGTCTTTCATGTGGAGACATAATCAATGTGATGAATAACCGTGGCCAGACCGCTCTTCACTTGGCGATCATCGGTAATGTGCACATTAAACTAGTGGAGATATTGCTGGCGGCACGAGGAGTCGACGTGAATGTTCCTGATGAAGACGGCATGACCCCACTCGATTGGCTCAAACAGCGACCGCACTCTGCATCATCTGACATACTAATAAGGAAGTTAGTTTTTGGCCGGAGGCCGAATGCTTGGGATTCAGGAATTTTCTGCTAGAGAAGCCTTGCCTTTGGAGATAAAGACGCATAGTAATGGAGCTACTAGCCCCGGAACATCTTTTCCAATAGCCGATGACGAAATTTTCTTGCACGCCAGGGTTCGGGACACATTGGATGCTGACGGCTATCGGAATATCACGGGAATCAGCTCTTGTTCGTTTGACTCGATCAATGAAAACAATAATTCGTGCATCAGCGAGAAATCTGGTTCCGCGACTAACATTGGGAGGCGACTCAAGAAGTTCATGTGGCCAACGATATGCGCAAACAAGCATGAGCCAGGAATCTCCAGTAAGTAGATGCACACAAACCTTGCTACAAGTAGAGATGTTCATTGTCATTCTTGATTTGATTCATTGTAATGCTAGCAATTGGCCATTTCCCATTAGAACACTCAGAATTTTCGAGCTCTGCGCATGGTCATAAAGCTTTTGAGCTTAGGGAATTGCATTTGTGTGTGTGGGGGTATCCTTGGGTCAATTTAGGAGCTTCAGTGAGCATTGATATTACTACCCAAAGGGTCCAAACTCCTAACTAGACCTGTCAAACAGATAAGTCGGGTCAGGTTATAAATAGTACGATCAAAATTGATCCATTAAGCTGTTTATAACCCGTTATTCGTAATGTAAATTTCTCGACCCATATTTGATCCGACCACTACCCAACTTATTCCTGACCTGATCCATATTGCTAAAACACTTTTATATTTAACCTAATCTAGGAAAACTTGTTTCTTATAATTTTCTTAAACAATTATATTGCTAAAACATTTCCATGCAATACAAATTTAGTGGAAATTTTTTATAATTTTTAAAAAAAATTGAGGCTCTGTTTGTTTCGTGGAAAATGTGATATTTCTAGAAAATGTTTTTCATGAAGTTATTTTCCGAGAAAATGACAATATTTTTCGGTATTTGTTTGAAATTTGAAAATGAACTAAAAAATATTTTCTTCCATTTGGTATAGAAAATATGATTTGATTTCCTTCTTACACTCCTTTTAATATTTTTATTTTTATTTTTTAAAAATCAAAATTTTAATCTTTTCTTTTCTTTTTTTTTCTTCATTTTCGGCTGGTGGTCGGCTATGGCCTTGGCCAAAGGTGAAGAACAAGCTCTCCGAAAGCTGACAAAGCTCGAGCTCGCTTGATTCCAGCAAGCTAAGGCTTGATCTTTGCCCAAGGTTGGCAAGCTCAAGCTTTGTCGGCCTCCAGCGAGCTCGTCCCTCGCTTGTGGTAGGTTGCCGGCCATCGGCCAAGGAAGAAGGAAAAATAAAAGGAAAGAAAAGAAAAAAATAGAAAGAAAGAAAAGAAAAGGAGAAATAATTATAATTTCGATTTTTTAAAAAATATATTTTTATAAGGCTACAGAGGGAAAGAGTGCGTGTGATCCTAGTGGATTGGAAGTGGGATTTAAATTCAACCTATTTAGACTCATTTATTTTAGGCTTTAAATCTTAAAACCCATTTAAGGTAGACTTTTCGAAATTGAAGTAGGTTTAAGATTCATTTTGATAGGTCTACCCCTAACAAGAGGGTGATCATTGGACAGATCCCGACCGAACCCTCAGATTCGACTCATCTTGTTGCTTCGGCCCGGCCATCGACAGAGAAAAGAACATAGTATTTCTCCGAACTAGATGGACCTCTCTCATACTCAATCAGGTCGGGTCAGGGCCTGTTAAAGGGTCTCTCCTCAAGCCTATTAAAATTGTTCGTCCGGGCCATTTAATTTGGGTGGGCTCAACCAGGCCTAGTGCAATTAGATCCATAATCAGTTCTAATCCTAGCAACTAAAAACAGAAAACGCTGATTTAACAAAAATTGACCGAGTTACTCTCATTTTCGCAATGATGTAAATGATATAAAGATTAATTTGAACAATAACACAATGGATTCCAAATAGATGTTTAAGTATGTCTTGCTTACTTAAAATGAAATTATGCAATAGATTGCCTTTGGCGATATCTAATCTCTTCATAAAGCAATTTTGAGAATAAGTCCTTGTGTCGTTGTCATTGCTTTTTGGCTAAAAAACAACTGATCCTTGTACGTGCAATCTTGGGATCCGTCGATATCATGTCGGCATTTGGGTCATTTCTGAGCAAGTTCGTATTCGATCAAGTGCACAAGCAAAGCTAAATTGGAGGGTAACCTCATGAACATTCTCTCGAGAAGAATGGAGATATTTCCTCGAGGCGTGCACATTGACTTCAATGGATTAAATATCCCCAAAGGAAACCAATTAAAGACTAAATATGTCATAAATGACTACACATTAAATTTATTAGACCGTTGAATACCATTCTCTCTCTCTCTATTTTTTTTTTATATCATGAGGCATTTAAACATTTTGATTCGATTAATTTTCATGAATGTATACAAGCGTTCCATCCACGCGCAATAGGTATGACATCATCTCCCGCAGGGCGACAAGCATGGACCTCAAAATTACTATAAACAGGGAGATGCTACGATAGGGACACTTAACTTGCTGCATTCGAACAAACATGTTTCTTTCGTTTCAACTTAGAAAGAAGGTGAGTACATATAATACGTGCATCCTTGTAGCGTGATTATGACTTCTCCACACGGCATTAGGAATTATCGAAAAACTTAATGTGAAGTTTGATGTGAGAATAAGAAGAAGAGGGCCTCCATCTAAACTTAAACCACTTCAGAAAAATCAAAAAAATGAAGAGATGATTTGGAATGGTTATCAAAATGAAAAGCATAAAATGCTTACATTTATTTTCTTCCAAAAGTCAAATAAATTCCGTTGTTGTTAACATCACCGCCAACCAACAAAGTACCATGCTTCGCAGTCCAATTTTTCCAACCATTGCTACCCGATTTGTCAAACACATGGATATGGACTAACATACGTTTTAAAGGTCTACAAATGCCAGCTGTTTTCTCTATTAAATGGTATGTCCAAATTAAGACAATGAAGCAATTCTTGAGCGAGGAAGGCATCGATGTGGAAGACATAATCAATGCAAAAAATAAGGATGGCCGGGCGGCTCTTCAATGGGCGATCTTCGGTAATTGGCACCGGAAACCAGTGCAGATCTTGAAGGCGGCACAAGGAATGGAAGTGAACATTCCTGATGAAGACGGGACGACCCCACTCGTTTGGCTTAGATAGCGATCGCACTCCGCATCATCGGACATGCTAATTAAGAAGTTACTTTTGGTCGGAGGCCAAATGCTTGGGATTCGGGAATTTTATGCTACAGAAGCCTTGCCTTCGGAGATAAAGATGCATAGTAACGGAAATACTAGCCTCGGAACATCTTTTCGAATAGCCGAGAACGAAATTTTCTTGCGCGTTGGGGTTCGGGACACATCAGACGTGGACGGCGAAATAGCGCGGGAATCAACTCTTGTTCATTCAACTCAACCGATAAAAAAAGTAGTTCATCCATAAGTGAGAGACTCGATTTACAAATAACGCTGTGAGGCCACTTAAGAAGTTCGTGTGGCGTACGATGCAAATGATGTAAAGATTAATTTACAAAATAATGTAATGGATTTTAAGGTTATGACTTTGACTCATGACTTGCTTATATAAAGTAAAAATTATGCTTACCTAATCTCTCTATTATGCAATTTTGAGAATGAGTCCTTGCGTCATCTATCTTCATCACTCACCAGTTCACACTGTTGCTGAAAAACAATTGATTCTTCTTCGGGCAATCAGGGATTCGTCGCGAGCCTGTTGGCCATTTGATCATTTCGCGCTAATCCCTATCAAGTGCTCAAAAGAGTCAAAGCAATGTCAAATTGGAGTGAACTGACGACTATTCTCTCGAAAAGGATGGAGAAATTTCCTGAAGCCGCGTTTTGCTTTTATGGTGACGTAATATTACCAACAGCGACGAATTTTTCTTTGGTCAAAACAGCGACTTATTAAAAAACTAGATATATCAAAAATCACAGCATCATAAATAAATTTAAAAGAAAGATTGCATAAATAACGTTTTGTAATAAAATAAAAAGTTATCGGTAGCCGGTATTAAATGAATCTAGCGTAGCTAAGTTTTCGGACTCCTGAATCTTTGGTTAGCAGCAGTAGTACGGTGAACTCCCGCGCCTTGCGTAGCCCAAACTACGATTGGTAGGGTTTGTGTTAAAATATATTTCGATATGAAACTCGACTCGATCGAAAGATATATATTGATTTATTGGATCTATTAAGAAATAAATTCAAGAATTCTAATTGGATTAGAATTTTAGAGAAAGTTTTGTTCTTTATTGAAGATAATATATCCATTGCATGGGCACGGAGATTTGACCGTGAGAGGCAAAAGTCAAAGGAAATAATTATCCAAGATTTGGTCAATGCACTGATTTCTTGATAATTATCCAAGTTTGAAAGGCTTGGGCTGCGTTTGGTCAACCGGATAAAAGCCAGAATAGGATATGTTTTATCCTATCCTATGTTTGGTGGTGGTCCAGGATAGGATAAGGTCGGATATAGACCGAATATATCCTGGATAAAAAAATCCGGGGGGATAGGATAGACCCAGATAGGATTTCTAATGCCTATTTTTTCAAAAACCCTACACTCCACTCGTCGTCATCTTCATCCCCACACCTTGTGCGCTTTCACCAAAAAAATTTCTTGGCTTTTTTTCCTTCACTGACTCCTCCGGACCCGTGAATAGAAAAAAATAAAAATAAAAATTATCTTATCCGACTTTAAATCCGTAGTCCACCAAACAATGGATAGGATATGAAGAAATCCCAGGATTTCTTGTCCTATCCTATCCAGTCCTATCCTGTTTAGAAATCCGGACGACCAAACGCAGCCTTGGACTCTGGGACGTCTTTTCTAACTTTGACCGCATGTATATTGCTGCACAGGAGACAATTTCTTTCGAGCGGCACAAGAAAGAAAGCCGAGAAGTAACACGGTAAAGAGGAGCAGCCGCGATAACTGAAAAAGGAAACGAACGTACAGACATTCGTTTGAGTACGCAGCTCTTGCTTTGGGCTCGAATACCCAATGATTTGTGTTTTGAGTTATAAATATGTGGGAAACATTCGAGCGTGTGGGTAATTGTAACTCCGATTTTTCAATTATAGTGAATTATTTGCTGTCGACTCTCCCTGTAGATGTAGGTACACTCGGACTCAATCAAGTAAATCTTTGATGTTCTTTATTATTTCTTATTTATTTCTTTGGTATTTTCGCATTAATTTAATTGTAAGATCCAATTAGCTTCCGCATTAATTTTATAACAGTTTGGAAGGGCCGCGCTGGGAGTTAGCATCACCTCGCAAGAAGGTTATTCGCGTCATTAGTAACGTGTAAAATATAGTCATTACTACATGGTTGACTGCCTTTTCAAAACATGGTTTAGAACATGACTTCACCACAAAGATGTCATATGTGAAAATTGCAATAATATATTGAATTCTATATTATTAATTTTTTCTGAAGATATTGAACTTTTTCGTGGGCAATCACGTGGACGATTCTGTCAAAGAAATCGTTGAGTTTATACATTTGAATATATATTCTCCACAACCATTTGGAGCTTTCCTTTTGCTTTCAAGGAAAATCTGTCGCGATCTTTCTTTCGAGAAAATAAAAGATTTTTGATATATTTTTCTATTTTCACATTACCTTACATGTGCCAGTTTGTAATTGATTAAGAGTAAATAAGAGCATGCCACGTTAACACTGACCCGGCGCTTGCAAATAACTGAATATTTTCTCATTGACAATGCCTCGAGCATATAATCATTCAAAATTTTGCTCAAACGTTGAAAAAAAGAAAAAAGAAAATGTAATTATGGGGCTATCTTTCAACTGGTTCCACCCGTGAGGAAATTAAGCAGCCCTTCGAAAGTTTTCGGAATTAAAAAGGCGCACTGACGAGCAAAGACCATTCGGAATATTTTGCCATAAGTTACAAACTAATAGGGAAATCATAGGCAAATGTAATGTGGAGAAGCATACCTATCCTACTTTATCCTATAGTTTCCATTTTTTTTTCTTTCTTTGCCACTAAGTATTGTGCAAACTTCTCTGATGCGTTGCTCAGGAGATGAGAAAAAGTAAGGGTCATGGAAGTTTGGGTGGAACACTGAGAAAAATTTCTTCTTCCTACAAGGCCCAGAAGCTTTCCTGTAATTACGACCAGTTTGCTCCCTCTTTAATTGCTGCCCTTGCTCAGTTGTTTTTCCTCACCATCGAATCCCCTCCACAAACTCGGACAAGCTCCAAAGAGAAAGTAAGATTCACTGAAACCACCTATCAAGTTTTTCCAACGTAGCAGCTTAACTTCAAGATGTATGGAAGACAGAAACCAAAAGAGAGAGACGATGTAACGTGACCAATACGAAGCGCCAGTCGAGTTGTAATAACCAAAGTTTTAGTGAACGATTATGGTTAATTTTTGTTTATTATTCGACTAGTGAAATTAAGATTAGTTGTTGCTTATAGGCTACGTTCATTTGCGTGAAAAGGAAGAACGAATATAGGGAGATGAGGCAACATGGACGACGATTTTTGGAATTATTTGCTTGAGTTTTATGTTTGTTTAATCAATTTATTGATCATTGGCCAGATGGCCTCTAGAAAATGCCCGTTATTGACATGTGGAGTTTGACTCAAACTCCTTGAAGTCTGTGGGACAGGTGGCAGAGAAAGAGAGTTAGAAAGAACACTTAGACAAAGAAAATAGAAAGAAAAAGAAAAGAAAAGAGGGGGACCGAACAAGGTAAAAGGAAAAGAACTTATAAAAAAAAGGAGAGAGATCGTGAGAAAAGAAGAACAGGGGAAAGAGGAAAGGGAAGCTCGTACGTGAACAGAGGGAAAAGAAACTATAGAGAGGAGAGAGAAAGCTTTGTGCGTACACGATTTGGACAACTCGACAAGCCGAATTAACTCTGAATTGCAACTCCTAGTACGTATACAAAACCTTTATATATACGTCTAATCAGAGTAATTTTTGAAATTAGATCATAAATATGAAGTTATGTCAATTTTGAACTGCGAGGTTCAATTGAGGAGTTATTAAGCTGTGGATTTAATCGTGGAGCCGTAGGATTTGACGAAAATCGATTCCGAAATAAGGTTTGATCAAAACGAATTTATGAAGTTTCGCGTGTGAGTTAGGCGTAACAGACAATACGCATAACGAACAAAGATGAACATTCGTTATAAATGAGTTTTTTCGTTAGCGCATAAGAGCCGATTGGTCAACGAATAAGTACATTTTAGTCGTGTCGTTGGTTAGAATGATATTTTACTCGGTCGCTTTTCGAATAATTGATAGAAATGCGAGTGTACTGGCTCGAGTAACATTCGTATGTTAGTTTTGAACATTTCCAAGTGAGTGATACTATCTATTTTTTGAGTTTGTAATCTCATATTTCGAAAACAATATGGATTAGATATACTATAAGTTACAAAATGACATGTTTATTGCATAAAATCTAGATTGAGCATTTACTATCATTTTATTTATTTGAAAATGGAAAACTATCCGTTGATTGAGGTTTGAGTTGATTGCCTGTAATTGGTTTGCAAAACCTTTTACGAAAGAATATCAAAAAGTTTGAGTTAATTGGCTGTAAATGATTTGTGAAACCTTTTACGAAAGAATCACAAAAAGTTCAAAATACATCTCATAAATCATATTCATAAATCATGAACTTTTTGTGATTCTTGAATATGATTTATGAGAGGTATTTTGAACTTTTTGTGATTCTTTCATAAAAGGTTTCGCAAACCATTTACAGTCAATCAACTCAAACCTCAATCAACGGATAGTTTTCCATTTTCAAATAAACAAAAGGTTTACGAAACCTTTTATGAAAGAATCATGAAAAGTTATATGATTTGGTTTGTGAATTAGAGTATTGATATGGTTTCTAATTTTGGTTATTGGTTATTAGAGATTGAGGTTGATGGATTATGCTCAGTGTCATTGTGAACCCATTGAGAGGTTTGTGAGTATGCATACTAGTTTTATGATATCCTTATGGACCAACCACCGGCAATATAGGTGGAGACCTAGTCAAGGGAAAAATCGTAGTGGCCTTGTCACGGGGAGTTATGCCTGATCATGGTTAGATACTTGAGCATGAGATTGATCAATAAAATGGATCATTGACGTGTGATTCAAAAAGATTGGGACTGAACCATTGATTTATTGGTTTTGATATTAGTGATGAAAATGGTATTTTTGCTATGCGTGTAGTTATGTTGAAGCGATATATATCTCATTTTGACCTTGAAAGTTTGTTATATTATGGATTTGGTATAAATGAGTTATGTTTTTGTGTTTTAAATGTGCATAGTGAATGCTCGATCTGCTTAAAATATATGTATTATTCACTGAGCTGTGGTTGCTCATTCTATTCATCTTACTTGCTTTTCAGGTTTTTCAGCGAGCTGTAAGTAGGATGTGAGTATTATTGTATCACGAGGGCATTTTGATAGTGCGGATTTTTGGGTATGAGCTGTATATGACTATGATGAACTCTCAAGATAGTTGTTTGTTGGATATATATATATGTAAATTATTGATGAAATATAGAAAACTCTAATATTGTAACAATATGACTTTTTTTATCAAATATATATAGATACATATAATTTGATATTAGGTTGACTTATGGTTACGTTTGAGATTGCGTCCTTTGGGAGAAATGACGGCCGATTGCCTCTGTTTTTATTGAGTTGGGGTGTGACACGAGTACTAGGCTCTCTTACAATTTTCTCCCTTGCCCTTCATTCAAACATAGTACTGGGCTCTCTTACATTCCATTGTAATTGTTCTGTGTTGCAGTTATGTAGCTATCACTATGTAGTAAGCTAGACTGAGTTTTTTTTTTCTTTGAACAATTATGCCGCGCGCCCCAACTGAATTGTTTGTGTACATGTCAAAGGTATTTTGCAAGCTTAACAAGTGTCTGTCGTGTATTGTCATGACTATGTAGTGAGATTTTAATGGACCACTGCCATGATCAATGGAGGGAAACACATTTATATAAAAAGCATAAGAATTCGTAGTCAAACCATGTAGAATATTTCAGCACAACCAATGTTTGTTGTGCTATATAAACCAAAGCGAAAGAGAAATGAAAACGACAATTCGGCCTTAATCGTTGGAACATTCGACGCAATTAGCTCAAACGACATTTTTATTTTATGATTTAAGCCGACTTTTTCTGGGTTGCTTCTGCCGTTTTCTTGGCACGGAATCGTGAAAATTAGAGGCTTTTGCATCGCCTCACAGCTTTCCAGAAAGCCAAAACGACAAAAGATGAGGAGACCGACTTAGATAAAAGAGGGTGCGTGTGAAAACAAAGCAAAGTGCGGTCTTTGAGATTTCACGACGACCGGCGGAAGGAATGGCTAATGTTCAAGTCTTTGAATCGGTCCAAAAACAAGAAGGAGCACTTACCATTTTGGACTTCGTTTATTTTTCCACTCTTAGCTAAAAGATTCACGTCACGCGTTACGACCCCATCTGGCTTGCCCAACTGGGGACTATCTTTCCAAATGTTGTTACTTGAGTTTGTAACAGTAAAAATTACAAAAAAAGTCATAAACCTATTGCAATTGTGCTAAATTAGTCCTAAACCTTTTTTTGATCAATTGAGTCCTAAATTTTTTGTAATTGTGCCTATTCAATCCATCCAATTAAGTTGGCTAAAAATCACTGACATGGACACCTGCCGTCTTACGTGGCACGGCCGGCGTTGACGTAAACATTTTTAAATAATTTTTTAATAATTTTTTGAATTATTTATTTATTCTTTTTCTTTTTTTTCTTCTCTTTTTTCTCTAGCCTGTCGTCAGACCTCGGTGACTAGCTAGAGGCAAGGGCTGGCAAGTTCAACCTCACCGGCCACTAGTGAGAGCGATAGAGACAAGCCAGCCTGGCGATGGTGAGCCTCATCCGCCCCTGGCGAGGCTGTACCTTGCCGTCGCTAGGTGAAGTTAGCCTCGCCAATGGCTGGGCTAGGCCGACCTCACCTAGCTACGGTGAGGTTGAGCCTCACCAATGGCTGGCAACCGGCTAGAGGAAAGAAAAAAAAAGAAAAAAAATAATTATAAAAATGTCAACGTTGGCATCGGTTGTGTCACGTAGATAGGAAGGTCAACGTTATGTCAGTGATTTTCAGCTAAAATTTGTCAGATGGACTAAATTGGCACAGATGCAAAAGATTTAGGATTTAATTGACAAAAAAAAATTTAATACTGAATTGACATAAATACAATAGGTTTATGACTTTTTTTTGGTAATTATCTCGTTTGCAATACGAAGTGCACTCTTTTGTTGTGCACATGTTTCCATTTTCTCGTTCACCAACTCGGTCCTTCCAGACTATTACGATTCATTTAGTTACACGCAAACTATTAATTTCTGATTTCCCCAAGTAAAATCAAAATAAGATATAGCACACTTAATTAAAGAAGAGAAACAATGCAACTATATATGTATGGAATTTGGTGAATTCATACATATATAGTTGAATTTTTCCGGCGGTCCGATTCCCAAGTGGGTCAATGGAACCGGTCCCACTAGCCAAGGCAAGAGATGAAAAGATGGAGACGGAGGAGGAAATGGAGAGTCGAAGAAGGTGAGGTGAGCATTGACCAAGAAGAATGAGAGAGTGAGCATAAGGCGAAAGCAAAAAAAGGTGTTTCTCGGCTCAATGTGAGACTGTGACGTCAAGCGATTTAGAATTTTTTTAAAAAATAAATATTAAATAAATATATTATATTTATTATTATATTACCGGTCCAGTCCGGGTGGGCGGGCGGGCTCTTTCACACTTGGAACGGGGAATCGGACCGGTATCCACCGGTTCTCAAAAATTGGAATCGGGAATTGGACCGGTTCCGATCTGGTTCCGGAGTGATTCGGGCGGTTCCCGGTTCTTTTGCATACTCCTAATCCGCAGTGGGTTTGGGAGACTGCTCACTGCCGAAGTCGTTGCCGATCTTGAAGAAACATCGAGGGTACTTAGGTAGCGAATGATAATCATTCTGTTCCAAAATGAATTCCTGAAACAGAAATAGATTTTTCTATTTCTAGTTCCATGATGAGTTTCTGAGAAAAAAAACCCGTTTGATAACGATAAAAAATTTCTATTTCTGGAACAGAAATCCATTTGATAACAGTATAAAATTTCTATTTCTCGAAACAAAAACCCGTTTGATAAACAACACAAAATTCTATTTCCAGGAACAAAAATCCATTTTTTTAGAAATGGAATAAAAATAATTAGAAAATCCAAAAAATTCCTAAAAATCTCAAAAAAAATTCAAAAAATCCAAAAAAATTGAAAAATTCTAGAAAAATTCATCAAAATTTCCAAAAAAATAAAAAATTCAGATTTCGGGAAAATAGGAAATTTCTTGAATTTTTTTCAAAAAAAATCAAAAAATTAAAAATTTCAAAACTTCATAAAATGGCATAAAATACCTGTGGCCACCCACTTTTAGTGAAATTTAAATTTTTTTAGGTGCCCAAAAAAAAATCAAAAACTCAAAAATTTAAAAACTTCACAGAATAGTTTAGAATACATGTGGCTACCCACTTTGAGTGAAATTTAAATTTTTTAAGGTGCCCAAAAAAATTCAAAAACTCAAAAATTTTAAAATTTCACAGAATAGCTTAGAATACCCGTGGCCACCCATTTTAAGTGAAATTTTAATTTTTTGAGGTGAAAAAAAAGCAAAAAATATAAAATTTCAAAACTTCACAGAATAACTTAGAATATCTGTGGCCACCCACTTTGAGTGAAATTTAAATTTTTATAGGTGCCGAAAAAAAATATAAAAACATAAAAACATAAAAAACAAAAAATTTTAAAACTTCACAGAATGACTTAGAATGCCTCTAGCCACCCACTTTGAGTGAAATTTAAATTTTTTTTAAGTGCCCAAATGGTACTTTTGATTTTTTAATTTTTTTCACACCTAAAGAAAATTAAATTTCACTCAAAGTGAATGGCCACACGTATTCTAAACCATTCTGTGAAGTTTTGAAATTTTTTATTTTTTGCTTTTTTTTCTTTTTTTCAACACCTAAAAAAAATAAAATTTCATTCAAAATTGGTGGCCACAGGTATTTTAAGCCATAATGTAAAGTTTTGAAAATTTTTATTTTTTGCTTATTTTTATTTTTTTTCTAGCACCTAAAAAAATTAAATTTCGCTCAAAGTGGGTGGCCACAGGTATTCTAAGCAATTTTGTGAAGTTTTTTATTTTTTATTTTTTAATTTTTTTGGCACCTAAAAAAATATAAATTTCGCTCAAAGTGAATGGCCACAAGTATTCTAAGCCATTCTGTGAAGTTTTAAAAATTTTTATTTTTTCCTTTTTTTTTTTTAGGCATCTAAAAAATAAAATTTCGCTCAAAGTGGGTGGCCACAGATATTTTAAGTGATTCTGTGAAGTTTTGAAATTTTTTATTGTTTGCTTATTTTTTTTTTGGCATCTAAAAAAAATTAAATTTCGCTTAAAGTGGGTGGCCACAGGTATTCTAAGCAATTCTGTGAAGTTTTAAAATTTTTTATTTTTTTATTTTTTTCGGCATCTAAAAAAATTTAAATTTCTCTCAAAGTGGATGGCCACAGGTAATCTAAGCCATTCTGTGAAGTTTTGAAATTTTTTATTTTTTGCTTTTTTTAATTTTTTTCGGCACCTAAAAAAAATTAAATTTCACTCAAATTGGGTGGTCACAAGTATTCTAAGACATTCTGTGAAGTTTTTAAATTTTAGATTTTTCGATTATTTTTTATTTTTTTTGGCATCTAAAAAAAATTGAATTTCCCTCAAAGTGGGTGGCCATAGGTATTTTAAGCCATTTTGTAAAATTTTGAAATTTTTGATTTTTTGATTTTTTAAATTTTTTTCGGCACCTAAAAAAATTAAAATTTCGCTCAAAGTGGGTAGCCATAGATTCTAAACCATTCTATGAAGTTTTGAAATTTTTTATTTTTTGTTTTTTTTTCCCACCTTAAATATCGTCACTTCCAGATGAACATGTGTTTTGAAGAAAGAGTTCTCTAAAAAACGATTCTCATTTTTTGTCTAGAAATAGAAAATCTACTTTTTTTTGTTCTGATTTCTAGTTCATAATCGGTTATGAAACAAAAAATTATTTTAGAAATAGGAAAATAGAATTGTGTTACCAAGCGAGTTTCTGGTCCAAAGCTATTTTTGATAATAGAAAATCAGTTATGGACAGAATCAAAATGGTTATTATGCGTTACCTTAGTCTTCCCCTGTTTTACGATAGAGAAGCAGGATTCACAGCTTCGTCTTGCGCCGTTACTACAATCGCAGCTTCGTTTCTGCATGGGAACCAGGACTTCCTCACATAATCACGACCAAGACTACTTTTCGCGAAGGTGAGACATACTCCTTGATGGTGCTCTGTTCTAGAAGGAAATAGCCGAGATATTGCATTTTACTAAAACCGAAACCCAGCAGGTGTAGGTGGGCGGTTTTGATTGAAAACATCATATATTAATCTACCTCGAGTTGAAAATGTGAATCTAAGTTTTGGATAGCCACGATTCGTTCTCCAATCTATAGCACATAACCTGCTCGATAAAAAGTCTCTGAGACACCATAAAGAAACGCTGTTCGATTTATAGTTAGATTGTTGTAGATTGTTTGTTAACCATTGAAGCCTCTCGCAGAGCTCTCGCTCTCCATTTGGAAGGTTGAGCTATTAATTTTGGGGACAAATCGAATCAGGGTTTCGATTCTTGGTTGAATGGTTGTTTGGGTTTAAAATTTGGGAATTTGCTTCCATTTCGCGATTTAGGGTTTTTATTTGGAACAGATCTTTTAGACGATGTCATTTAGGAGTTATATATTGACTAGGCATGTTGACGAGCCACATCAGTATGAGAAATTAATAAAATATGGCCATGTCAAATTTCCAGCGATCGAAATCGGAGTTGCTACTTAAGTGATCGTTTTTGTTAAAAAGTAACATTTAAGTGATCCGAAAAAAAAAAATTTCACTAAAATGAGCGTCGTGCATAATTTTTTATCACTTCTAGAGTCCCTCCGCCAATAAACGAGTGTGTACAAAGAGCAACAGGCAAAATGCCATAAGGTCAAAAAATAATGTTAGGTATTCATAAATCGATTGGTGTATTAGAAGAGATCATGCTTTGTTTTTTTTTTTTTTGGTCAGATATGATTGGTTGTTGACTATGACCGATTTGCTTGAAGGCACATTTGCAATAATGCCACGTCACTCGAAATACCAATTTTCTAGGGTAACGTGACCAGGTTGTTTAGGCTTTTTCTCTGTACACATTCTCCTGCTCTACACCGTCTTATGCGGGAGAATGAACAGTCTACTTATTCCGAAGTTTGGTCTGATATTTGTCTGGAATCTTTTCTTTTAAATATTTTTCATTTCGAAAACAATTTAAAGAAAAGTATCTCGAATCCTACCAAAAGTGCACACGCATTGCGCGAATGCAAAAAAATTACCATTTAAAAGATTTACCAAAATTACCAGATTATAAAATATTTAGATTATTAATTAATAAAAAAAAATCACTAACATAGGATGATGAAATTGAATATAGATGTGTGTGGTTGTGTGGAAAGAGAAAATTATTTCCAGATTCACCTTCTTTACAAGATTATTTATTAAGATAGAGAAGATTCAAATTTTAAAAATAGAATTACTCATGGAATAAAATATAATTATCGATTTATGCATTTGTGCATTGATAGAACATTTATAAAATAATTAATCGAAGATATCTAAGTGAGTCTTCAAGGCATAATACGGACAATACTCATTGAATTTGGCGGCTCCTTGCAAAAGGCGTGAATGCAAATACAAGAAAGTGGTTGTGATTTTTTGGAAGGAAGGGATTTTCTTTTTTTTTTTAAAAAATTTTACATAATTGTGGGAATTAAAGATAATCTCATCGTGCGCAACTCGATCGAAGCTTCTTCACAACGCAACAAACACACACACAAACCTTCTCCCACCCTTATTTTAATTTTAATTTTTTTTTAAAATTAGGAAAATGGACACTTTACCGCGTCTGTGGAATGGAAACCTTGGAGATTGGGTTGGCAAATAAGTACCCCAGTAGTAGGGAGAAAATATTCCTTCTCGCTCGTTCTTAGGCCCATTATGTATAATGGTTTGTGTGCATTTTCGTTGACCTCTCCTTCTTCTCCTCCTCTTCCTTCTTCTTCTCCTATTTAAACACGAGTATATTGGAGATTTTATGCATAAACTCGTCTTCTTCTTCTACTTCTTTCTCTCTCTCTCTGTGGCTTCCGGTTGGTCTGCAAAACCAAGAAGAGGACGCAGTTATGGGGACTCAAGCTCCCACTGATCATACCTACGATCGCCAGCCCAGCGTTAGTCTCTCTCTCTCTCTCTCAAAAGTATGTGCGCAACGTTGTCGCCAAGGTCGCTGAGGTTAGCAAGGTCGCCCGACGTCACCAAGGTCGGGCAACTTTGGGCAAGGCCCAGGTCGCCATCGTCGTTGCTAGGTTCTCTGTTTGGTGAGTTCCGAGGGGAGGAATCCACCATAGGAGGGAATGGAGGTGCGCGCGCTCTAATCAATACTTTGCTCTTGCGATAAAAAGATAAGCTTTTCTTCTTTACTCGTGCAAAGAGTGACGGATCATTACTGACCATCAAATTTGCCCTTGGAACCTTATGAGTTGTTTGTCCGATTTCTGTAATATTACCTTTTAGTTTTAGATGCAAATTAAGAAAATAAGGTCCGGCAAATGTCATATACTCATGATAGTAATAATGCCAAAAAAAAATAATGCCAATAACGACGATGATTATAATACACCAGTCGGGGATAAATTATTTCAATTTATAGTTTCTACTTATTATTTAGACTTTTTCTCTAAGTTCTCAAGATGAAAAAAAAATGTATTTGTGTTTCAAAAAAGTATTTGGAATCCACCATAGGAAGGAATGGAGGTGCACGCGCTCTGATCAATACTCTGCTTTTGCGATAAAAAGATAAGCTTTTCTTCTTTACTCGTGCAAAGAGTGACGAACCATTACTGACCATAAAATTTGCCCTTGGAACCTAATGAGTTGTTTGTCCGATTTCTGTAATATTACCTTTTAGTTTTAGATGCAAATTAAGAAATAAGGTCCGGCAAATGTCAAATACTCATGATAGTAATAATACCAATAACGACGATGATTATAATACACCAGTTGGGGATAAATTATTTCTATTTATAGTTTCTACTTAATATTTAGACTTTTTCTCTAAGTTCTCAAGATGAAAAAAAAATGTATTTGTGTTTCAAAAAAGTATGAAAATTTTCTTGACGAAAATAATACACCATACTATCGTTATTGTTATTGCTTCTCCTTCTAATTCTCGCATCGTTGATGTGTTGATTTTTGAGTCAGATCGTTGTTATTTACCCATTTCTTTTTTAAGTGCCCACTTTTTCTTTCTTTTTTCCTTATTCCGTCGTCTTCCAGGACTCCTTCGTGCCCGCTTTTTCTTTTTCCTTTTTGGTTAAACGTGCCCGCCTGTATGTAACCCAACCATGGCTCATCAATATGATTGATGACGAATGAAGAGGGAATACAGCATGAATGACATCACTTAATTTGTGGATCTAGTTTGCTTATATATGATGCAGAGCTTGCTGTGTGTGTTCTTTGTAACAGCATCATGAAAGCATAGGATTGCTCTGCTGATAATCGTGTCACCGAAAACATAAAATTGCAGCATTGCATGTCTACCTTTTCGGTTCTAGTTAAATTGATGCTCTAATTAGCCAGAGCAATGGACTTCAATCTGCAATATGTAGCCTGAGTTGGATGTGTTATGGTGTCCGTAGGTCGAAGAAAAATTGGAGAAGCCGAAGGTGATCGACGATTGGCTACCGATTACTTCTTCAAGAAACGTGAAATGGTGGTACTTGACTTGTCACAATGTCACCACCATGGTTGGAGCTGGCATGCTCGGTCTACCGTACGCCATGGCTGAGCTTGGATGGTGAGTTATTTTCTCTAAAAGACGTGACCAAATTGCACCCTCGCTTCCCATTTTACCTCTTTTTTCCGACTGAATCACGTTTTCCTGATCAATTGTGTCTTAATTTCGATTTCAGGGGTCCTGGTGTGGCGGTGCTGGTCTTGTCCTGGACCATCACCCTCTACACGTTGTGGCAAATGGTCGAGATGCACGAGATGGGTCCTGGAAGGCGATTTGATAGATACCACGAGCTGGCCCAACACGCATTCGGTGAAAAACTCGGCCTCTACATTGTGGTTCCTCAGCAGCTCATTGTCCAAGTCGGAGTGAACATTGTCTACATGGTCACCGGAGGCAAATCCCTGCAAATGTTCCACGATACGGTTTGCTGTAGCTGTAAGAAGATCAAGACGACTTACTTCATCATGATATTCGCTTCTGTTCACTATCTACTCTCCCACCTTCCCAACTTCAAGTCTATCGCCGGCATCTCCTTGGCTGCTGCCATCATGTCTTTGAGGTATGTCCTGGTCTGTTCTCTTTGAACTTCAACTCCAACTTCAATATCAATTCCACATGGATGAACACTCAGTAGGCTCAGCTAGATCAGATCGCTTGTCATAACTCATGACAAACCGAGGACAAAAGCCTTACTAGGCGAACATTAATTGAATATATACATGAAGAAGCGATCAAAATTAACGAAAACAGGTGTTATGCTATTGAATCATACATATAGCGAAGCAATGAATTGTGTATTCAGGGATTTAAGCACGCGTTCTTCATGTTTCCGAACAGCTACTACACTATTGCTTGGACAGCTTCACTCCACAATGGTGTTCGGCCCTACGTACAATACGGGTACGGAGCGAAGTCAACAGCGGGAACGGTATTCAACTTCTTCGGTGCATTGGGCAACGTTGCTTTTGCCTATGGCGGGCACCATGTTGTGATGGAGATCCAAGCGACCATCCCGTCCACTCCGGAGAAGCCATCCAAAGGCCAGATGTGGAGAGGAGTCGTCATCGCGTACATTGTTGTGGCTCTCTGCTACTTCCCGGTTGCCTTAATCGGGTACTGGATATTTGGGAATTCGGTTGAGGACAACATCCTCATCTCGTTGGGAAAACCCGCTTGGCTCATTGCTCTCGCCAATATGTTTATGGTTGTCCATGTGATTGGAAGCTATCAGGTGAAGATTGCGTCTTCTCATATTTTTTCCTTTATCCTCCTTCAATTTTTTGAGAAGTTGGACCGATCTTACCAGCTATTTACCCGATCTCATTTAGATTTCTCCTGGCAGATTTCTGCAAGGCCGGTGTTTGACATGATAGAAAATGTACTAGTGAAGAAATGGCACTTTAAGCCCACTCGAACACTTAGGTTTATAACGCGCAATATCTATGTCGGTAAGTGGATTCATACTATATCCTATGATATCTCCTCCTTTCAAATTAGATGGGCTTGATGCTTTTATTGAACTATCGAATTGATTTGCATTGTAGCATTCACGATGTTCATTGCGATTACTTTCCCCTTCTTCGGTGGTCTTCTTTCGTTCTTCGGAGGATTCGCTTTTGCCCCTAGCACATACTCTGTAAGTGTAATCATATAAGCATGACCTGCATTTAATATCTCTCGCCAAATTTCCAATTTGCATGACCACTGATACTTCTGGCTTCTGCTATTTCTTTTTTGAGCTTCCCTGCATGATGTGGCTCGCGATTAAGAAGCCGAGGAGGTTCAGCTTGTCTTGGTGGACAAACTGGGTATGCTTTCTTGAATCTGGTTTTTGTTCATTGTTCTCTCCTTTATAGATTTATAAGTGAGCTGGTCTAACTCGGGTTCGTTCATCATGTCAGATATGCATTGTGATTGGAGTACTCTTGATGGTCTTAGCGCCTATTAGTGGATTGAGGCAGATCATAATCCAGGCCAAGACCTACCGATTCTACCCTTAGATTCCACACTTGCTTACCTGCTTACAAGGTGAAACGGGAGGCATAAGTAATCGATAAAGAGAAGATTCATGGTTTCTACAATGTTCTTCCTAGCAAGTCTTGGCTTGCCTAAGTTTCAACACATCTTCTAATGCTGGCTTTGTGTACTTTATCTCTCCTGTCCCGCGAGTTATGAGTGTTAAGGGTCTCTGACCTTGTGTTTTTTTTTCGGTCAATGTCTGAGCTTGTTGTGATGTCAAGGTTTTTCTATAGAAGAAGTCTTGTCTAGGGCATATGCTTTTAGAGCTGTACTTCTGTAAGTTGGGGGAGCCTTTATATTTCAATTGCAATCCAATCTCTATATAATTTCATGGGTTCCAATGACTAATTTATGGTCAAATGCTTAATTTGGATGTGCGAAAGAAACCTTACAAGAGACTGTTGGGTACCGGGGGGTCAACTCAGGAGCTAACCTTAGGAACGACAGGGTCCTAACTCCTAATTCGAGGATGACCATTGGACAAGTCCGGACCAGAACGAACCCTTGAATTTGACTCAATTGTTGCTTCGGCCCCATCCATTGACAGAAAAAAAGAACATAGAATTCTCCAAGCTAGACGGACGTCTCGCAATCTCAATCAGGTCGGGCTAGGCCCTCTAGAAAGGTCTTTCCTCAAGCCTTAGCCGAGTTACTATTACTTTCCTAGTAATAGAAACGATGCAAATGATGGAAAGAAAGCTTTCAAAGTATTTTGCTCGTTTATCCTGAAAATGCAAAAGATTAAGCAGTTGCACACAATCACATCTCTCCTTCCTTTCCCTTGTTTATTCCCCCCTTTTCAGGTTTGTATAACTGGCTTCCTCGGCCATTTCCTTTGGAGATAAAGACGCCGAGTAACGGAACTACTAGCCCTGGGACATCTTTTCGAATAGCCGATAACGAAATTTTCTTGCACGCCAGGGTTCGGGACACATCAGACGCGGACGGCTGTCGGAACAACGCAGGGATGAAGTCTTGCTCGTTCAACTCGACCGATGAAAACAGTAGTTCGTGCATTAGTGAGAGACCCGATTCCACGAGTAACATTTCGAGGCGACTTAAGAAGTTCGTGTGGCCATCGATACGAGCAAACAAGCATGACCCAGGAATCTGCAACAAGTAGATGCAGCAACGTAGGGACTTGAGAACTGGAGGGGAGAGTTTTGCTTCTTCAGTTGTTCGATCAAAGTTATGAAAACCCTGGTGCGATTAGAGAGGTTCATTCCATTCTTGATTCTAGCAAATTGGTCTTGTTTCCGAGCTCTGTGCATGCTCAAT
The DNA here is from genome assembly GCA_031216235.1 of Syzygium jambos. Lineage (NCBI taxonomy): Eukaryota > Viridiplantae > Streptophyta > Magnoliopsida > Myrtales > Myrtaceae > Syzygium > Syzygium jambos. The sequence continues at coordinate 21,124,831 of CM062228.1, forward strand.
CGGGTCGGGTCGGGCCGGGCCCTATAACAAGGGTCTCTCCTCAAGCCTACTCAAATTGGTCTTTTGGCCCATTTAATCCAAGCAGGCTCTAGCAGGCTGCCTAGAGTCACCATTAGATTCACGATCAGGTCTGATCCTAAAAACTAAAGATACGGAACAATGCCGAGTTACTCGTGTATTCCCAGTAACAATGATGATGTCAACGTTATAAAGACTGATTTACAAAATAACGTGACAGGTTTCGAGTGAATATTTGAATACGTCTCGCTTATTTAGGCTCCGTTCATTTGGCGGAAAATATTGTTCCAGAAAATATTTTCCGGGTTTTCCGGTGTTCGGGGGGTGAAAAACGTTTTCCGTGGGAAAATATTTTCCTTCCCCCCCCCCCCACAAAATAGCCTAAGTCTATGGAAAATGACTTCCGCTTCTTCAAAAGCGGAAATCATTTTCCGGAGCTTCTTCTTTTTCTTCTTCACTAAGGTCGCCAGCCGCTAGCTGCGGCCGCCGATCGCCGCGGCCGCTGCCAGTCGCCGGCGAAAAATATTTTCTGAAACTTTTTCATATTGGTCGCCGAACACCGGAAAATTATGTTTCGAGAAAAAATTTTCCAGGAAAATGATTTCCGCCAAACGAATGGAGCCTTAATATTGGAATTATGCTTATCTAATCTCTCCATTATGCAATTGTGCAAATTAGTCGTTGTGTCGCTGTCGTTACTCTGTTGCTGAAAAACGATGAATTCCTCTTCGTGCAATGTTGGGATTCGTCGCTATCATGTTGGATCAAGTACGTGAGTAGAGCTAAATTGGACGGTAAGCTTGTGAGCATTCTGTCCAAAAGGATAGAGATATTTCTTCCAGGCAGGCACATTGACTTTAAACTTTAATGGATTAAATATCGCCGGACGCAACCCATTAAAACCTAGATACGTGAAAAACCACGACACATTTAATATATTACACTTTTCTTTTTAATATCATGAGGCATCCGAATCTTTTGACTCGACTAATTCTCACGGATGCATACAAACCGTTCCATTCACGCGTATCAGCTAAAACATCAATTCCCACAAGATGGCAAGCTTGGACCTTGTAGCTACTAGAAGCGGGATACTCAACCCGAAGCATCCGAATAAACACGTTTATTTCGTTTTCAACTTAGAAAAAGGTGAGCATATATGGCGCATGCCGCCTTGTGGCGTGATTATAGCTTCTCGACACGGCATTAAGAATCACAAAATGAAAAAGTTGATGTGAAGTTTGATGTGAGAATAAGAAGAAGAGGGCCTCCATCCAACCTCAAGCCACTTCAACAAAATCAAAACGAAGAGAAGGCTTGGAATTGGGATGGTTATCAAAACGAAATGCACAAAATTGCTCACACGAGCGTCGTGTCACTATAATGTGGATTTATACAAGTCAATACCCAATTTATTTTAGATAAATTTAAATGCAATGCCCTTTATTTTTTTTCCCCCCAAAAGTCAATTAAATTCCTTGCTGTTAACATCGCCAGGACGAATCCACCAGCAAGGCTCCCACCGTTCACACCCAATTTGTCAAACACGCGGATATTGACTAATACAGGATTTCGCGGTCTACAAGTGCCGGCTGTTTTCGTTAGAGACAGTTGCACGAAATTGAAATGTCTTGCGCAAAAATATAATTAATTGAGAAAACACGCTAATTTGTGGATAAGAGTTGAACGTAGTGTCCCTCGAGCGGTTTCAATTTTCCCTGTCTTTGACCGACCGACCATCTTAACGGTTTCGATTCTCTAACGTCGTGTAATCAGTTGGGCAAGTCTGAAAACCGGTCGGACTTTGCTGAATAACTAAAGTTTTCGAGCAATTTCTAGGTACAAAAAAAAATGTGTAAGAAATGCTCTTTTTCAAATTACTCGATTTGCTCTTTTTCTTCTCTATTGCGCGGCTTCAAGAATCTTAAGAAAATTGCAAGCGAATCATTCGATTCGACACCAAAGAACACGAGAAATTCAACCGTATAAAGTAGCAGCCGAACATTGCTCGATGTCGACTAAGATAAAATCATCAATAGACTTGAAACCATGGTGGGCTGACCTGCCTCCTAATTGGAAGTCCAAGTCGTCGGGGGAGCAATTGCGTCGTTTGTTCCGAAGTGTTAAGGCCCCACCTGTCGTTTTGATTTGTCTTCCGCTTTGATCGGATGGTAGAACGTGGAAAGGCACGCACCAACGTTTCCTTAGGGCACGCATGGAATTCATTCTGAAGTAGAAATTCTATTCTAGAATGCATTTCGGAATAGAAATGCGTTTGTTAAAAAAATTCCGGAATGCATTCTGGAGCAATTTATGCATTATGGAATAAAAATACGTTTGTTAAAAATACTTGATTTCAAAATGCATTCTTGATTTCAGAATGAATTTTGGGCAAGAAAAAAAGAAGCTACTTTTTGTAACTTCTCTTTTCCAGAATGCATTCTCCCTCTTTTCTCTCTTTTTCGTGGCCTTTAGAACACATTTTGAAATCTCACTATTTTTTTTTTCAGAAAATGCATAAAAATTGAAAAATTCCAGAAAAATTCATAAAAATTTCTAGAAAATTAAAAAAGTCAGATTTCGGGAAAATAGAAAATTCGGTGAATTTTTTTCAAAAAATATAAAAAAATAAAAAATTTCAAAACTTCACAGAATGGCTTAGAAGCCAACCTTGAGTGCAATTTAATTTTTTTTAGGTGTCCAAAAAAATAAAAAAATCAAAAATTTCAAAATTTCACATAATGACTTAGAATACTTGTAGCCACCTATTTTGAGTGAAATTCAAATTTTTTGAGGTGCCCAATAAAAATCAAAAATTTCAAAACTTCATAGAATGGCTTTAGAATACATGTGACCACCCATTTTGAGTGAAATTTAATTTTTTTGAGGTGCCCAAAAAAATAAAAAATTTCAAAACTTCACAACATGGCTTAGAATACCTTTGGCCACCCATTTTGAGTGAAATTTAAATTTTTTGAGGTGCCCAAAAAAATCAAAAAATAAAAAAACTTTAAAACTTCACAGAATGGCTTAGAATACCTATGGCCACCTACTTTGAGTGAAATTTAAATTATTTTAGGTGCAAAAAAAATCAACAAATCAAAACAGATTTCTATTCTAGAAATCAATTTCTGGAGCAGAATTAGTCATATTTTATCAAACAGATTTCTCCTCAAGAAATTGATTTTTGAATTTCTGGCAAAAATTTGATTTCTGGAGTAGAATGGTTACCATTCGCGCCCTTAGTATACAGCAGGAACATTCTCATCTAGACATTTATTTCTCGCCTTATTTAAAGACATGAGTTATATGTATCACAACAGGCATTAGCTGCATGGAGCTACAACAATACCCGATAGGACACTAGTTAAAGTTGCATGATACATATCGGCTATTTGAGCAAAAAATTAAATCGAACTCTTGTGGTATGTACGCAAACACTTCAGTCGTAGAGTGCCAAATGACATACGCCTAGAAGAACAAAGGCCCTGGACATCAAATGGATCTTGAAGTACTATTTCCGCATCCCCTTAACCAAATCCATCCGCATTAAGATTAATCGTTAATGGCCAATCAAGTTTGATAGATTCATCTTAGGAAACAAGAAGTTCTAGCCCTGGGGGATAATATCAACCACTTGATATTCATCTTACTCTTCCGATATGATTATTTCGTACTGCTCTTTTCTTTTCGTGTGATTTTACTTACTACACCAACTGCTATAGCATTATAAACAGTATCTAACCCCTTCCTCTATTCCCAACTACATGTATGGTATATTTTAAGAAGTGGACATCTTTATGAGTAGCAGGGGTCGGGAAAAGAATAGGAAATGTGACTTAACTTTATTTCTAACCAAAAACATGACCTATCACAGGAATATTTTTTTAGTGGGGCAATATCTCCGAAAGGACAAATTGCCTATCTTTTGTTTCATCTCGATCGAAATATGATTGGGGGTAGGGGGGTGGGCTAATTCAAACCCCTTAGGTAAAATAAGAACAGCCCCCACATTCAAACCTCTCATTTACCATTAGCAAGACGTTGTTTAACTTGCATATCAAAAGGAATTCGAGCAGCTGCTTCAAATACAATGTCAGAATCTACTGCTTGACAAAAATATGCTTAAATGTTTCAAAAAAGAGAAAAACCCCATCTAGCTTACCACCGCAATTTTAAAACATGTGTTGCCAACACACTTGAGCTGTGGCACAGTGATAGCTGCATAACTGCAAAACGGAAAAATTACAATAGTACGTAATGGACCCTTGTATTGTGTTTGCGGTGAGCGGAGGGAAGATACATTGGGGAGACAATTGCAAACAAATTTTAAATTTCCCTCCCCTCCCAAAACTGCTCAACTTTGCCCGGTTTTCCTACTCGAATGACGGTATATACCTTAGGAGTGAGTAATCGGGCTGATTCACAGGGAACCGGCTGGTTCCTGATTAAAAAAACTAGGAACCAACCTTTTGACCGACTTGGTTTCCGGTTCTATATCCCTAACTAGCCAGTTCTACCTTGAAACTTGGAACCTGCAAGGCCGATTCCAACTTAATTGGAACCGAACTAGTTTTTGAATCAGTTTAACCATAACTTTAAGTAAGTTATTTTACTCTTTTTTTCAAATAGAAAATATTTATTGAAATTGAATATATTCGATATATTATTTTAAAGCAGAAAGAATTGGGAACCGACACCCGCATATAATAATAAAATGAAACCAAAAAGAGAAAAAAAAAAGCCCCGTTCATGGATTGACCCTAGAATCCACCGATTTAGTTCTAAACCGGTTCTAGGGTCAATAGGGTCCGTTCCCAATTTCAAAAATTGGGAACCGACCTTGATAGGATAAATTTCGAGTTCCAGGTTTGAAATCTACCCACTCCATAAGCCAATCACCCATAATATACCTAACATTCTTTCTCATCTGTGTGCCTTTTCCAATTCCGAAAACTTTTGAACCGCTGCTCAATTTCCTCGAGTGTGGTAGTGGAATCGATTGAGCATGATTACAAAAGAATAGCCCCACCCTCACTTTCTCATCTCTTCTTCATTTGTTTCAAACTCGAGCATAATGAACAAAGATTGCGATTGTAAATTTCTTGCCAATCCCCACTTGTGGAAGAAACCAGCACTAACAATGTAATGATGCTACAAAAAAAAAAGAGAGGCGAGGCCCACGAAATAGTTCGGAAGAATATTCAAATCTCCAAGTACAAAACGGGACGATTCCTTTGACAAATCGCCGCGACTTGACCCGCCCACACCAGAGTTCGATCTCATCAGATTTTCCAAATACATATACAGGGTCCGACAAATTGCACGTGCGAAGATCTTTGTGATGAAGTCAAATTCCAAGAAGCCACCTTTTGCCAAAGGCGTAGTAGGATGGGAAGTCAACCATGGAACCGATTCGGCCTCTTTTTTTGGGCCATGGGAATCAAATTTAGACAGCCGAAACCCTCAAAAACAGAGATAAGGAGGGACGAGTTGAAAACAACGAAGCAAAACAAGTGTGTTCCTCCGGAGAAAGGCTAAGGCTCAAGCCCTTTGAATCGGTCCGAAAAAACGAAAGTGCGCTTATATCATATCGTTATCGATCGCGACAATGGGGACTCGTTGGATTTTTCTTCTCTTAGCTTAAAGATGTTCATTTGGTCATTACGGATCGCGACACGTGTGGCACAATGTTTCGAAGTTGTGCTTGAGTTCGTAAACAGGAAGGGTACGCGCACTTCCTTTTCGATTCTTGATCGTTGTTGACCCAATCGGCTGTCCGGACGCTTTCGGGTACATTTAAGTTACGTGCAAGCTATTTATTTCCAATTTTGCCGTGCGAGGACAATGAAGATGGGCAATTCGTGTAGCTCAGCAGTTTGTATTTTTCCCCGAAGAAGTATTGCATTATCTGATACGCATGCATGTCCAACCAAGTTTGGATCCGTCAGATCAGGCGTGACCCGCGTCGATCCAGATGGAACCCGCTACTTTCACACCAATTGCCAAGAAAATTGAAAGTTTGGGGGAGAAGGTGTTCCTCCAAATTCATCGTCTGTCACCGTCCATGGCCGAGCAGGTGACACGTGGCGCGATTACCAAAATTACCTAATTAGAATATACCTTCGGATCATTAATCAATAAAAGAATTAATTCGCGAGACATCATAAAATCGTACACATGCACGTGGAAAAGAGAATAACATTATGGACAACTCGAATTTTTTCTCATAAGATCGCTTAGAGAGATAGAGAAGATTTAAATTTTTTAAAAGCGCGATACGCAAAGAACAATTTACGCATTTGTTTATTGGTAGAATATTCTTCAATAATTTTAATTGAGGATTTTCTTTAAAGGGGAAGAAAATGACCGCGGTTTTTATAAATGCACGAGATCCTCTTCATTTCATGTAAAAAGTAGAGATGAGCGGTTCCCAGTTTGGTCCGGTCCAACCTAAGAGCTGAGAATCGGACCGGGAGGACCGATTCCCAGTTTCCAGGACCGGGGACCAGATTGGCTAGTCTTGGGACCTTGGACTGGACTGGACCATTGGTCAGGTTCTGTTTGATTCCCGGTTCGGTTCGGTTTCAACGGGATCAATAACTTATTGGTAAATGCAAGTAAGAATTGGGAAAATTAGATTAGCCTCTCTATTTTTTTCAAAAATTTTAAAATATTTATATGAAAAAATGAGAAAAATATATATTTATCGATCGAGTCCGGTCGGTTCCCACCCTAGAACCGGGAACCGGACCGCTCCGAAACCGGTTCCACTTTTAGGAATTGGGAATCGGACCGATATTCTCGAAAACCAGATCAAATCGGTCGGTCCAATCTAGTTCAATCCGATATCGATTTGGCCGGTCTATCTTACTCGACCCCTAGTAAAAAGTATGGGAGTAAGGTAGCTGAAAAATAATAAAGAAAAGAGATTCTTGGTATCTTGTCTAGTCGTGGGCGGACTTCCATCGAATTTTAATCTTTTCGCACTGCTTAGCCCGCCGCCCTTCCTTGTTTTTAAATTAATTTCCTGCCGTCCGATTAGAAGACTTTCCACGGTCAAACCTAATTACGTCACTGACTCGCCTTCGTCGTATCTGTCTCTCTCTCTCTCTCTATCTCTCTCTGCACAGTTCGTGTGAACCTGCTGCATAGTGCAACTTCCGCGGTCGGAACTCCCTCTATATATACGAGGATCTTCGGACATTTTCCTCCGCCCACGCACTTCGCACAAGCTCGTCTTCTCGTCGTCTTCTTCTTCTCCCTCTCTTGTGGCGACCGGTTGATCTGCAAAACCAAGAAGAGGGCGCGGTTATGGGAACTCAAGCTCCGGCCGATCATGCCTACGACCGCCAGCGCAGCGTTAGTCTCTCTATCTCTATCTCTCTCTTTCGATCGAAAGTACGTGCGCATGGAAAGTGTTTTGTTAGATGAATGATCTGCAGGAGTACCCATCTGTCCTCCGTTTGCAGAGCACTAGTGGGCACGGTCCCTCGTTCATTTAGTGTTTAGTATTCATTGCCGTCTCGGTTAGGCAGTTCCTATGAGCTGGCCGGATACGTGACTAAAGATTCTTGTTGAAACGTAGACACAGAGGTAGCTCTCCTTGCTCTTCTCAAGTAACTCCGGCTCGGATAGTGAAAAAGAGAGCATCTTAAACAAATTAGTTAGCGGAGAAAATGCGATTATCGGATGGATCTCGCGTTCGAGCATAGTCTGGTAGCTCTCGCTCTATCGACAAGCATTTGGGTCTTGATGGGGGGCAAGATCGTGCTAGATCGCCCAGGGTAGCCGGAACTTTGCAACTGTGGACATTGGAAAAAAGTTGCAACGATTCTCGATTCGGAATTAGTATTTTTGTTGGGTTAAGTTAGGTTGGGAACATGCATGTCTAGTTTCCAAATGATCCCCAAGATGCTTGATTAAACTCTATCATTTTCAGCTTAACGAGGTATCCCACTCGCTTGACTACTGAGTTTATAAGTTCTATACATACACGCACGCTCCGTCCGCATCTAAGCTTAGGCTATTGGATTGGACATTTTCAAATATATGACATCCGAGTGTTGAAGTATTTCAGAGCATCGCTTGGACGTCATTTATACACGAGAATGGTCGCTCGGTCACGCGACTTTTGGTTTCGGCGATAAGTGGTCTTGTTTCAAAACCCAAACTTAGAACCTACAAAGTGAATAATGTATAAACTATGCATTTAGTCAATATAAACGTCCCAAGTGGCAGAGAATTAGCCACAATCCCAAACCCTACGGCAACAATGCATGTGTCGCGTCATTCATGTGTTAAAAGGTCAACAATCAATCGCCTTCGTTGACCAAGAACCTCGCAGAAGGACCCGGGACCTGTGAGGCTATCTTGATTCTTTCTTCTGCTTTCCTGCATTGCTCATGTGTTGACTTTTGAGTCAGATCGATCTCATTCACCCATTATCTAATGCCCCCTCGTTTTTTTTAAATCCTTTTTGGTTAAACGGGCACGACGGTACGTAACCCAGCCATGGCTCATCGATATGATCAACGAATGAAGAGAGAATACAGCATGAATGACATCACTTAATTTGGGCATCTAGTTTGCTTATGATGCGGAGCTTGTTGAGTTGCGTTCTTCGAATCGAAATCACGAAAGCATAGGATTGCTCTGTTCATACTCGAGTTGCCGAGGACATAAAACTTGCAGCATGGCGCATGTTCACCTTTTTGGTTCTAGCAAAATCGATGCTCTAACCAGCCGGAATAATGGACTTCGAATCTTCGATATGTAGCCTGAGTTGGATGTGCTGTGGTGTCCGTAGGTCGAAGAAAAATTGGAGAAGCAGAAGGCGATCGATGATTGGCTACCGATTACTTCTTCAAGAAATGCGAAATGGTGGTACTCAACTTTTCACAATGTCACCGCCATGGTGGGAGCTGGCGTGCTCGGTCTCCCGTACGCCATGGCCGAGCTTGGATGGTGAGTTATTTTCTCTAAAAGACCTGACCAAATTGCACCCTTGCTTCCCATTTTTACCTCTTTTTATCCGACTGAATCATGTTTTCCTGATCAATTGCGTCTTAATTTCGATTTCAGGGGTCCTGGTGTGGCGGTGATGGTTTTGTCCTGGATCATCACCCTCTACACATTGTGGCAAATGGTCGAGATGCATGAGATGGTTCCCGGAAGGCGGTTTGATAGGTATCACGAGCTGGGCCAATACGCATTCGGCGAAAAACTCGGCCTCTACATTGTGGTTCCTCAGCAGCTCCTCGTCGAAGTCGGAGTGAACATTCTCTACATGGTGACCGGAGGCCAATCCCTGCAAAAGTTCCACAATACGGTTTGCCCAAGCTGTACGAAGATCAAGACGACTTACTTCATCATGATATTCGCTTCTGTTCACTTTGTTCTCTCCCACCTCCCCAACTTCAACTCCATCGCCGGCGTCTCCTTGGCTGCTGCCGTCATGTCTTTGAGGTATGTCCCCCCCCCCCTCCCATTCTCTTTCAACTTCAACTTCACTATCGATTTATATGGATGAACAATCGGTAACATCGACTAAATCAAATCGCTTGTCATAGCCTAATCAATGACAAACAGAGGACCAAAAGATATCATTTGAATATACATGAAGAAGCGATTGAAATAAACGAAAACAAGTATTATGCCAATGAATCATACAGAGAGTGACGCAATAATTTTTTTATTCGGGGACTTAAGCATGTGATCTTCTTGTTTCCAAACAGCTACTCCACTATTGCTTGGACAGCTTCACTCCACAAGGGTGTTCAGCCCGATGTACAATACGGGTACGCAGCAAAGTCGACAGCAGGAACGGTATTCAACTTCTTAGCTGCATTGGGTGATGTTGCTTTTGCCTATGCCGGGCACAATGTCGTTTTGGAGATCCAAGCGACGATCCCATCCACGCCAGAGAAGCCATCCAAGGGCCCGATGTGGAGAGGAGTCATCGTCGCGTACATAATTGTGGCTCTCTGCTATTTTCCGGTCGCCTTAATTGGGTACTGGATGTTTGGGAACTCGGTTGAGGGCAACATCCTCATCTCGTTGGAAAAGCCCGCTTGGCTCATTGCTATGGCCAATATGTTTGTGGTTATCCACGTGATTGGAAGCTATCAGGTAAAGATTGCGTCTTCTCATATTCTTCCCCTTATCCTCCTCGGATTTTTCGAGAGGTCGGACCAGTTGTACCAGATCTCATTTACAATTTCTCCTGGCAGATTTATGCAATGCCGGTGTTTGACATGATAGAAACTGCACTGGTGAAGAAATTGCACTTCAAACCCACTAGAACACTTCGGTTTGTAACGCGTAATATCTACGTTGGTAAGTGGATTCAGACTCCATTCTACGCGATGCCTCGTTCTTTCAAATTAGATGGGCTTGTCGCTTTTATTGAGATTTAACTGAACTCTCAAATTGATTAACATTGCAGCGTTCACGATGTTCATTGGCATGACTTTCCCCTTCTTCAGTGGTCTTCTCTCGTTCTTTGGAGGTTTCGCTTTTGCTCCTACCACGTACTTTGTAAGTGTACCCACATAAGCAAGATATGCATTTTGAATCTCTTCCCAAGTTGCCGATGTGCATAACCACCGGGGAAGAGTGTCAAAAAAGTCCTAAACCTTTTATATTTGTGCCAATTCAGTCCTAAATCTGAATAATTTTGGCAGGATTTTGTTGACGTGGACACCGGCCTGCCTACGTGGCACTGGTGGCGTTGACGTGGACAATTTTTAATAATATTTTAATATTTTTCTGATTTTTTTCTTCCTCCCTTCTCCTTTGCCGGTGACTGGCCATCGGCCAGGCGAAGCCCAGTGAGGCCTGGGCAAGCCCCAATCAAGCTGGGCGAGGCCGACCCTCACTGGGGATCGCCCGCCCTCACCCAGGCAAGGGTCGGCTGGCCTCGCCTGTGGCAGGTGACAGTCGCCTCATCCGAGCAAGGCCAGGCAGCTGGCCATGGCCAGTAACTAGCCAAAGGTAGAAGAAGAAGGAAAAGAAAAAAAAGAGAAGAAGGAAAAAAACGAAAAAAGAAAAAAAATTAGAAAAAAATATTTTAAAAATATTAAAAATTGTCCACGTCAACGCTACCAGTGCCACGTAGGCAGGCCGGTGTCCACGTCAGCAAAATCAGGCCAAAATTAGCTAGAAGGACTGAATTGGCACAAAGATAAAAAGCTTAGAATTGAATTGACACAAAAAAAAAGTTTAGAATTAAATTTGTACCAACACAAAAGGTTTAAGACTTTTCTAGCACTTTTCCAACACTTTTCCCTAACCACTGAGTCCTCTGGCTTCTTCTATTTCTTTTTATCCAGCTTCCCTGCATAATGTGGCTTGCGATCTACAAGCCGAGGAGGTACAGCTTGTCTTGGTGGACAAACTGGGTATGCTTTCTTTTATCTGATTTTTGCTCATCGTTCTTCCTTTAAGATTTATAAGTGAGCTGGTCTAACTCGGGTTCGTTTATCATGTCAGTTTTGCATTGTGGTTGGAGTTCTCTTGATGGTCTTAGCTCCCATTGGAGGATTGAGACTGATCATACTCCAGGCTAAGACCTACTCATTCTACTCTTAGATTCTACACTTACATACCTGCTACGGGGGTCGTTCCAACAATGCAGATTCTTGCAAAATTATGGATGGAGATAAAACACAACGGCGAATTGATGTAAATTGTCATCGCCCAAACACAATCTTTACCTTTGTTTCCACGGGACCCCAACAGGATCTTTGTAGCGTAAAACGTGCAGTATTTGTCAGTGAAGAAAGTTGGAAGTTAATGGACTTGAAATCAATTTAAAGGGAACTGTACTTTTCTTAGTTTTCGAGTATATATGTCAACCTTTTCTTGTCTCAGGCTTTGGTTGTTTCAGTGCTAGCATAGAGGGAAAAAGATGTACTTGGCTTGATTCTATTCAATTTTGAAGTGTGTTGTTTACCCAGAAACAAAAGGTTCATTCTTGATTGAAGTAAGGGCCAACTTCAACAGCAGAGATCTTTACCAAAAAAAAAAAAACTTCAACAGCAGAGACTACCCCAATAAGCTTTCGAACATATTCATCACTGCAAAGTGAAGTCACACAACCAAAGATGATTTTGGGACAGTATCGGGCCAATGCAAAGCATCACTTTAGCTTATTTTTAAGCCAACCACTCTCTGTACAAAGTAGAGAAACCCGCAAAATGCTGACAAAAACAGAAATCACAAAATATCACCGCCAAGAATTTAAAAACTAAGACTCCCTGAAGGTGATTTGTCTGTAATTTGTTAACTGTCCCATGATATATGATAATACCATCTGCAGCGGCATAGCAAGTCTGCGTAGAGTGTTTTTCTTGGTTAATCAGAATATTAAAAGATAGCAACAGAAACTGCCAAAGTCGGTCGAACTTTGTAGAATCAGAAACCAGCTAGGAGCTGCACCTTGTTCGAGTCCAGTACATTCTTAACCCCTCTGCCATCCTAGAAACCAGCACCTTATACTGGGCCACACATGAATATAAACAGTAGGCCTTATAATCTTTTCATTCTCCCAAGACATCAAAACCACCATCGAAGCAACTAACTGTAGAGGTAGTCCTTCAATAGCCCCTGCTGTGACGCAGAGTTTGCACAATGCCCTCTTTCTTGAGACACAAACTTCCACAAAACCACCTTTTAGACAGTAACAGTGCAATTGCCAAACACAAATTTTAGCTGGCACAAACAACTCCTGCCTTTTCACTTACCACAAAGCACACATTACAATTAATATACAAGGCATTGGCAAGATTAGTTCGTTGCCACGGCTAGAATCTGACATCAGTTTCATCAGAAACATCTGATCTTTCCAGATTTCCCGAATGTATATCACTACATACGAGACTTTACCAAGTAGATATATTTTGCCACCATTTTCATCTTTCTGTAGGTACATAAAACCACAGCATTGTTTTTGAGGCTATAAGCTTTAGACCGAGTTCCCTCCAGTCTCCAAGCTTCGGACTCTACATTGTTCCGTGTTCGACTGATCTTTTTCAGCTTCAATCTCTGTCGAACACACAACTCACTTCATTGCAGATCACTGACAAAGTCAGGCACTGCATATGCAGGTATAGATACTAAATGAATAAGCTGCATAAGATAGACCCACATAGAGAGACAGAGTTAATCACAAGGAAAGTGCCTAATTAGACCAACCGATTCAATACAGAAAATTATCTCACATATGATGGGAGACTATTTGCGTGACCAAGTAGACCGATCGCTATTCGGTAAGCACTCGAAGTTAACCAAAGAATATCGATTTTTGTAATCCGATTTGAACATATTCAAGCACTAATTTTCTAGTTACGTTCAACCATGCACACAAGATGAGATTTTTTCGCAATTTATTGAGGTACAGACAAGTGGCAGATATTAAATGGATTATAGTTCGGTCCACACACTGCACGAACAACTTGCAATCTGTTTGTCTGTTGGTTCTGATCTGCACCATGTTCACTGGATACAAGGCAGTGAAAAGAAAACTCCTCGCCTACTGCCATTCAAAAGGTCTGTCCGATCAAGAATCTAGCTAGGGACTTAGTTTGTTAAAATGTTTTAGAATTATTAATTTATAGACACTGTTTATGAGAAATTTGTTTGTCCACAGTAACGACATGAACCAGTTTTCACCGAACTTTGAAATTTAAGCTCATATCTTGCAGCCCCAGGAATTTATTAGGCCACTCTACTCCCGGGAAATACCTACGGTGAGAATTTGATTTAGTTAAGCACGAGGTCTAGATCCAAATAACATGAACATACGAACAAGATTTAGTGAAAAGACATGGTTCGACGAAAATACATCATAGGCAGAAATTTATGGAACATGAACATATGAACAAGTCAATAGTGAACTATTCAAACAGAATTCGACCAAAAAAAAAACTATTCAAACAGAAGAAAAAGTACGATACGAGGAGAGAGTTACAGGAATTTTTCAAAAGAGACCAAAAATCAAAATTCTAAAACCAAATCAGCCAAACCTTGACTCACTTCATGTCCCACCTCGTTCTATTGCCTCAATTCTTGAAAACAGAAACAATAATAATGAAATCCGTCTTCAGGCAGTTCGATTATTTTTTCATAACGTAAGTTGCTGGTTTTGCATCATATCTTCTTCTCTTATTGTTCGATATGTGCATATTGAATGCCTAATCAACCTGTGTCATTCCAAAATACTGATTACAGTGAGAAAAACCCAGAACTTACAGTTCTTGTTATCTTGAGCCTTTTCTTATCTAGTTAAATAAGGAAGTTCAGATTTGGACTATGGTTTAAGCAGGAACCAAACCAAACAAAGACGTTCGCCGTTTGGTTCGGTACAACAGCTAACTTCTTCCCTGTGAATGGATTTCTGCCTGAAATTTGTGAACTTTCACATTTTTACTTGGTTTGAACATTCGGGTTTGAATAAGTCTCTAAGTCAAAGATAGTTTGTTTAATTGAACAGAAACTGAAAGTCATGAAAAACAGGAACCGAACTTATCGATTTGGCATAGGCTTCTTGTTTTGTTCTTTTAATGTCGAGTGTAGTAGGTATTTGGCTTCAGTGATCGAGCAAGGGAGGACAGAGGAGGGTTTGGAGAGGGGGATTCTTAATGCAACTGGCTATTATTCTGATTATCATTAATCATTTATAATGGTATTAAGTAATACGGAAAAGGTAAAAAAAAAATCAAAACTATGCCCACCGTGACATTTACCCTAAACTTTTTCTCATAACATCAAAAAACCTAAACTTGTACCGCGTGACACGTACCCTCCGTCAAGGCTTCATCATATAATATGTCATTTTTATATCACTTAAGTCTCATGGCATCATGTTAACACCGTTTACCTTATGTCTTCCATGTAAGCAGATTTTTAACGGTACTCATTGACGTAATTTCGATAGAGGGTAAATGTGTCGCATAAATACAAGTTTGGGAGTTTTGGTGTAAAAAAAAAAAAAAGAGCTTAGGGTAAATATATCATAGCAGGCATAGTTTAGAGTTTTTGATAGTCTTTTCCCTAGGTAATATCAAGTCATCAACTTACTAAGTTACTAATAATTCAATTATAAAAAAGAAGAAGAAGTTATATACCACAACGATGTATGCGATTGAAATGTGGTAAAATAAATTAACTAAGACCAACGTGGGAGTAAATAATGAATAAATAATTATCATCACATTACTTATCACTTTATTTGCATTTATGAAGAATTAGAATCAGTTTTAACAATAAAGTAAAACCAAAATAATAAAGAGTATCATTAAAAGTTTAGCTTCAGTTGCCACAATTTTTTTGGATTTATTTTGTGAAGTTCGTGTTTTTAAATATACTTACATTCCAAATACTATTTTCTTATGAGTTAACATACAAATTTCAAATTTATTAGAGAAAGTAATACTATCATCATACTAAATATGGATAGTATAAACTACTTCTATCTTGTCTAAAAACTAATACAAGAAAACTTTGATTTAAAATATTTCTAATGGAAAAACGTAGGAGAATGGCCATGCAAATATTCTACCGTTTTTTCTTGAGGAGCTAGAGTTGGGACAGTGCGAATAATATTCCTTTTTACCCAAAGGGGAGAAGGGTAGAATGGTCAAACTCCCATGAAATCTACTTAAGTTCTACACATGATGAAAAAGACTCTTTAGGTAATTAATAAGTTTAGAGCCACAAAAAAATGGCCACCACTTTGAGTGGTGAGCACTTATTTAAGGCCCTTAGTCTACATGGAAGATATGTCAAAGCAGGGCTTCCTTCACGGATGTGTGGCTGTAAGACGGACTAAGTGTACATTCTGTTTCACGAAAGGTTTCATGGTACAAAAAGATACTTTTCATGGAAATCATTTTCAAGAAAAATTATTAGTTTTTATTTATTTAGTAGTCTAAGGAAAGTAATTTCCTTCTTACCAGAACGGAAATCTGTTTTCCCCTGATCTAAATTTGTTGTTTTCAGTCCAAGGATCACATTTTCCGTCATCTAAATACCAGAAAGTCGGAAAACAACAGTTTTCTTTTAAACAAACGGACCCTCAATTCAAGCTAACATGTGACGATCCAACCCATTTTACATGAGTCAAACCCCTAAAATGAGTACTTAAAGTAACCACACAAGCTGATGACCATTGAAGATATGTGTTTATTTATAAAACACTGAATGAGGCCTTTCCCAGGTCAGGCACTATGGCGTATTCTCGCCTAACGATACTGTCCCCGTTTGATGTGTGCCCTAATCCATGCTTACCCCCTTCGCTATCCTACAGGCTTACTAGAATTTGTACCTGACCTGATCCCTCTCAACCCGATGATTACTCACCTCACTCTTCAAATCGGGTATGGGGCTCGTTTGTCCACAAACCACACATTTGTTGGTGGGAATCCTACTCTTATAACACCCTAACGATTCAACCCGTTTCATATGGGCTAAGCTCCTAGAAAGACTACACGAAGTAACTTTGCAAGCTAGCGACAATTGTTGGGGGTGGATGTATACTACTCAATAGAACCTCTCCCAACCGATGCTGACTTTAGGATGTCACACAATCTAAGGAGAACAAGGAGAGAATGTTGAGGCGAGTGTACTCAGATTTGGTGCATCTCTCGATAAGCTTCGAGGATGACCCATATGGAATGAGTCAAGCGATAACTCTAACCCATTCTATAATTTTCCCTTCGATTTAATTATCAAATTCCCAAGATGAATGAAATAAGAAAAACCAAAAGCCGAAATAGCATCAAGTGCAAATAATATAAAACCTGAGGTGAGGTTGAGGCAGGATTGTTTTTCTATACCATCAACCGCAAATAACCCGAGAAATTGTCCAATCAGTCTTAAACCGATTGTACGAATGCCAATTTAATCATGAATTTTTTAATTTGACTAATTTAGTCCTAAACCTTTACGCAAAATTCCAATGTAGTCAATTTTCATAATTACTGACATGACGGTGTGCCACTTACGACGATTGGCGATAACTGGACCAATGCCAATGGTTTTCTCGCGGAAAATTGGCTGAAATGATTGCAAGGAATTTTGCACAAAATTTTAGCACTAAATTGGCAAAAATAAAAAGTTCCAAACTAAATTAGTATCCGTACAATAGGTTTAAGGTTGATTGGGCAAATTTCCCCATATATCTTATTCCAAACTCCTCATGCAATTTTTAACTCATTTTTTACTCAGATCCATAAGGCTGTGAAAAACTTCGATGAACTTGAGGTTATTTAAAGAAGTTGGAGTTTCATCATCATAAAAATACATTGACAAAATAGGGTAGTTGGCTGAGCTTATAGGCCCCAGTTTGTAATAGTGTGCCTAGCGCCTCGTCCCTCATCGAGGGACGAGGCTGGGCACATGAGATTTAGGGTCTTTCACGTGATGATAAGATTAATTAAGAACGGCTTTAAGAAAATGGAAAAGGAAATGAATTATTTACCTGCACATTTTTAATCTCCATCATGAAAGCGATGTCCGTGTAATAAGAGTGATACCATATTCACATGTTAAATTAATAATTAGAAGCAAGAGTCTAGCTATCACAGGACATCAACTATTATTAAGTTAACGATTTATGTTAGCAATAAATTCTGATATAATTTTCCGACAAAATTTTTTTTCGATATAATTCAAGTAAATACATGTATGAAACTCTATTTATGTGGAAATGTGCTGATTAAGTTTAGCCCAATTGTATGGATTTGGATGTCGATGACAAATATTTAGGTTTTAGCTACAAGTGAATAATGATGGTAAGAAAGGGTAACGGCATTCAAATAAAGCAAAGTTTAGAAAATGCATTGTAAATTAAAAAGGGGAAAAAATAATGAAGCTAAACAGTAGATTTCCCCCAATAAAAATAATAAGTTTAAAATATTATGTGTGTAACGTAGTGGAAAAATCAGAAGAAAAGGAAAACCAATTAACAATTGGATTTATTAATAGACTTAATTAGACAGTAGACCCGTCAAACAGGTAAGTCAGATCGAAAATGGTCTGACTCAAATTAACCCGTTTTCATTGAGTACAAATCTAGTGACCAATACCCGACTCCACCATACTCAACTCATACTCGACTTGACTCATATTGTTAAAACACTTTTTATATTTAATCAAATTTAGGAAAACTCATGCCTCGACTGAAATGAGAGCACACAGTGAGCAAGCGCGAGATCGAATGAGAGTAAGAAAGAGTTATGGAGATGAGTTGGATCTAAATAAATTGTGAACCCATTTAACATACATATTATTTTATGTTTTACCATTTTAAAAACCCATTTATAATATATTTATTGAATATCACCAAACATATAGCAACCCAACCCATCAAATATGGGTGAAGAAATAGGTCATATATGGGTGGCGAAATGGGTCGCCAATGCTTTTTAACAGGTCTATTGGACAAGTGGACAAAGTAATAAAATGACTGTATGATTAACTACGAATATAAAAGCTATGGTGAATATCATATGTGTAATACGAGTATATATAGTGTGCATACGAATAGAGAGGGATATTCACAGATAATTTAGATCCTTTCCCGATAAGATTTTTTTTATTTAAGCATTTATATTTTGACTGTTTCTAATTTTACTATATAAGGGATATATGGTATGGCCAAATAAGGGACATATGGTATCTTGAGCCATCATGCACCGTACTAAAAATTCATTTTTCTTATTTAATTAAGTGCCATCAAAAGAATCTTGCCGAGCATTAATCGATCTCGAGACCTTAAGAGTTTTCGTTCACGTTTCCCGACCTATTTCCAAAAAGGGTTAGATGATTTCCAAAAAACGAACTCACATTTTCTTTGCTTTTCTTTCTAAACCCTTTCTTGCAATATGACTCCTTTTGTTAGCTATGTAATGCAAAAAGTAGTAATTTTAACCAAAAAAAAACCCATTTTCTCAGGCTTAACATGATTTATAGAACAAATAGTTTATCAGTCCTTATACGTCGGACGATAAATGTTACCCTATAGAAAGAGAATCCTAAAAAATCTCTGTTAATAATATTCTAGAAGTTGAAGATCATCTACATATATCTTCATACATTTCTCAATATAAATCTCATTGCAAAAAACTAAGGTTTTTGTTTCATGGTCCGACTTATCTCTGCCCGACAAAATTCGTTCACATCCTTTTATTTATTATACTCTCTCCCTCGACAAGAGAATCCTAAAAAGCCGTATCATCAACAGCAACATTCCTAACCTTTCTTTTAGTTATTTATAATCTTGCTTAATTAATCATTAGCTCTATTATCATTACGGTCGAAATATGCCCTAGTTGGTTCACCCCTAGTCGTACCTGATCATACCGAACCCTTTGTTCGGTCGGTGCGGCCACCGAAATTGTCGGGTCGTGTCAGCTGAGACCCAAGCTGAGGGCAGCTTTAACGTCCAGCCTCCATGCAAACCCTCCCACCTCGTCCATCCTCCACACATCGCACGGCACTATCCTCGCCGCCCACTTCTCCTCGCCCTGCCGCCAAGAGTGCCGCCTCACCGTCGCCCTGCACGTGAACGCCGCGCGCGTCTTGGGCAGCTCCGCTTTCGCCACCACCCTCACCGCGATCTCGGTCGGCGGCGGGCCGCTGCCGACGCCGTCGCTCGAGTGCTCTCTCATCACCATCCTCTCGAACGCTCCGTTCACCCACTTCACCCTATTGCTCGGATCCGCCAGGAACCCGGGGCACGCGTCGGTCTCGAGACTCCTCATCCGGTCGGCGTCGGTGAGCCCCGCCAGCTGATGGTCCTGCGCGTCAATGTGCGTGTCGGCGGAGACGGACTCCACGATCACCCAGCACTCCAAGACTCCAGGGTAACGCATCCGATGAGGCGACGCCGACGGGAGGCTGGTGTTGACGAGATCGATGGGGTCCGACCTCGACCACATGGGTGGGACCCCATTAGGTAGGGCGAGATTCACGGTGCTGAATTCAGGACCAAAGTGAGTACTGCAGCGATTATTGACGCTACACCATCGAGGCTCCTGCTCGGTAGGCTCAGGCTTTCCTTTAATGGCTTTAGATTCTCCACCACGATCAGCTTTCTCAGGCAACAACTGAAGGGTCACTATTTGCTTCTCCAGCCCCGAAGAACCATCAGCAGGCCCTCCTTTTCCTTGTGGCCCTTGCACCGTTCTTTTCCTTTTGGTGGTGCCGCCGGAGGTGTTATTATTACTGCTGCTGCAGTTACTGTTACCCTTGGCCTTGCGACTCCTAACGTACTTCCTCTTGGTCCTCGCACCCGAAAGCAGCCACCCCTTGCCTCCCACGTGCGACCCGCCTCGGCCCGGGTCCTCCGTGGCCGGCTTCGGAGCTATGGGCCGGAACCGGAGCATCACCCGATCGATCCCCGCCGCGTCGCCGGCCGGCCCTTTGTGTACCCCATCTACCCCACCCATCTCACCCCCCCCCCCAGCGGCCGCGGCCTCCGCCGCCGCTCAACGCCACCAAAGACCCTCCCGCCTTACCCTCTCTCTCTCTCTCTCTCGCTCTCTCTCCGAAGCAATGTACAGTCTGAGTTAGTAAACATTTTTTTTTTTTGGGGGCGTGAGGGGGGGTCCCTTTCGGCCTAAGAATACGGAGAGACAGTTGGCAGGCGGGGTAAAGGACCACGTGTCTATGGCATTTTCCCAAACATATGGACGACGCGATTGGCCCAATCACCCGCGGGAGTGGGGGCCCACCGGGCACATCGGGGGAGGGTGATGAGAATCGAGCCCCCCGATTGGCCCCCGCGGGAGCAGCCAATGGGAGGCGAGATCGTGTCCAGCACTGCCGATAAAGCGACGTGGGACACGTGGTGCCCTCGCGGACTTAGCGTCCGGTTGTGTCCCTCAGCTTTTTCCTCGTTCCCCCTCATATTTATATATATGTTCAATCACGCACACAATAAATAAATAAAATAAAATAAAAGAGGTCGCATCGTTTCGCGAGAATGCGCGCGTGGGGGGCACTCGCTGGCCCCCGAGGAGCATAATATTTTTGAATAAGCGGTTGAGGTGGAGCGGTCGAGATATCCCACCCACGTGCCTTGCCGCGAGCGGGGGGCGCTCGAGGGGAGATTTTCCTGGTTGGAGGTGGGAGCGTGGTGGGGGCACGCGCGGGAGGGGAGAGTGCGGGCGGGGGGTGTAGGGTTGGGAGTACGGCGAGGACGCGTGGATGGTCCGATGGCGGTTGCGGATCGGCGACGAGATCCGCACACGTCATCCGAGAACTACGATCGGGTCTCGGTCTTTCGCTATGGGGGGTTGGGTGGGTGGGGGTTGGATCGGGATCGGATTTGGATTTGGATTGGCTCCGGGACTCCAGCGCCAGGGTGGTCCTCCTTCACACGATAGCGAAGTCTCGCTGCTTGCTGGTCCACGTCTTCAGGACACGCTTGTTCTCCCGACATCCAATGGAATTTACCCTTCCATTCAACACTTTCTCGACAAAAATTTAAAATATTGTCTGGATCTCGGGAAAAAAAAAATCGCGAGAATAATATACGCCGAGCTCGCAGGTCAGCGACCGACCGTATGTCGTCAAAGTTTCGGGAGTTCTTTCTCATAAAAAGCATTAAGATATGTCCGATCATGAATTTCAGTACAAACTGAAGATGAAAAGTCAATCCAAACACATCGTTAACTCTCACAGTCAATAACTGAAGAGTTTGAATAGAGCGTTGAGTTTTGAGTTTGAGTTTGAGTTTTCGTTCTAACATTTAATTAAGTATAATCTAATCAATTTTGTGGAATTGAAAGTCGTGAATTGGGATAGATTTTCGACTATTCTTTTTTTAATGTAACTCTCAGATAGCTAAATACGTCTTGTTGAAGCACGTAGCTAGACAATGACTTTCCTCAATCACGAATGAAAATATGACTAGACCCAACTCGAGTCCGTCACATCATCAGTAAAATTGAAAACGAATTATTTCCCTGTTTAATAACACAAGATGACTAGATTCCCAAACTTAGACAGCCCACATGTATGTTCCAGCATGCATCATCATACTATTGTCACTCTACAGGAGACCTTTTGTGCAATCTAATGTGGCCCTATGGTGAAAAAACTAACATTTACCAGAGCAGTGATCTCCTTGACCTCACTCCAAATAATCATATTCTCAAATCCAAAACGAAACCGTATCGAGATTGCACATGAATCTCTTTCAGCGACGAGAGCCAAGATCAATTAGAAGGATACCATATGTTTCACGCATTTACAAAAGCCAGCGATGAACATGATTGACCATTGTCCATCATCATTGCTGAGCTCTGGACTGAGCCAACAGGACGATGCCAACACATCTCCCGTACAGGAGACGTCCAATCATGCGTTCACTTGGACTTGAACCCTAACTACGTGTCAGCAAGAAGGAAAAAACTCAGCCCAGAGCTTGTATTCCACCACAACAGAATGTGATGTTCTACCAACTTTATGACAGCACCAAAGGTCACGTGCACTCTAGTCGTGGACCGACACATCTTTTCGACATCGTAACATACATACGATGACGGTGCTCATCCGGCAATGGACAGCGAGTGCCACTGAACTAGCTAGTTTCGAATATAATGTGAGGATTAGGGTCTCAATCTCTTGCACATATCGTGGTACAAGTCCCGAAGAGGGTCCAAAACCAAAACCTCCTTCGACCGCCGGACAGCATGCTGTCTAGATCACACTCCCGAGGTCTTTCACCAGGGAGTCAACTTGAAGATTTGTTTAAGCTCAGTCCAAGGCAGTCGGCGGCTATTGAACTACAAGGTTTTCATAGCTCTCTTCCCCAGCTAAAATTCCCCTCTGATAATGCGAGTTAACCAACCCTTTATAAGGCCCTCTATGTTGACCAATGGCACATATTGATGATGATGGCTATCTTAATTGTCCCCTCCCTGTTCCCTTCGTGTGGGGTATACAGTTAAGAAAGAGGTTCGATCCCTTTGCAAATTGTGCAATTTTTATAGTTTTTGTGATACTTATCAAGACACACACACACACACACGAACCAAGAAAATTGGAGACGTGTCCCTTTGGGACTTTGAGAAGCTTGCTCCTCCCCGAGGTCCTTACGTGTCCACAAGAGAGAGTTACAACACATTCAATCAATGCGAAACAATCCGATTCTTTTTCGAAGCATTTCGAAAGCCTAGCTATCAGATCTTCTTTATTTTTTTTCCACACGGTTCATCGCTCCTTCTCTTCGATCTCCTTGCTCCTTAGTGTGTCTATGTATGCAGCCCCTTCCGTTCGTCTATATTAATCACACTATTATTTTAAAAGGTCACCTCACCATTGCTTTCTCTATCTTGCTTAGCATACACAGACATTCCTGAATTAGGCAAAGGCTTTTTCAGGGTCATTCGAATATGTGCACAAGAGATATATATGTGGTTATACCTGAGCTTGAAGTGAACCCCTTTTCCGGAGGGTTTTGTTCCCTGCGATATTCATTTCAAAACCCTAAGCCGAGAGCGGCCTTCACGTCGAGCCTCCATGCAAACCCTCCAAACCCGTCCAGCCTCCACACGTCGCAGGGCACGGTCCTCGCCCTCGTCCACCGCTCGTCCCGCCATGTCACCTGGCACGTGAAGGTCCGCTGCCAAGTCGGCAGCCTTTCCTTCGCCACCAGCCTCACCTCGATCTCCGGCGGCGGCCGATGGGGATCGTGCTTGACTTCTCCTCTATTCTGGCCACTCGCGAACCAGACGTACGCGTCGTTCACCCAGTGAACCCGGTTCTGGAAGTCCGACACCAGACCAGGACACGTGTCGGACCGGAGATTCTTCATCTTCTCGTCGTCCGTGCTCCCTGGGAAGAATTCTCCGACCGCTCCCATGCACGGATCGACGCCGACCCTCTCCACCGTCAGCCAAGACACGGCGACGGCTCGCGTGAGCGGGTTCACCACCGTCGGATCCCACGAGTTCTCGCCGTCCACGTTGAACTTCAAGGGCCTTTCGCGATCTGGCCGGGAAAACTCCCTCGGGGTTATTATCATGGGAACGAGATCCAGGGGAACGCCGGAGGCCATCGACTCCCGCGGCTCGGCTTTCTCCGGCAGGAGCGGGAGGGTCAAGACGGGCTTCCCTCGACGGCGACCTCCGCCCTGCGACCTGCTCATCCTCTTGCACTGGCTATTATTCTTCTGAACCCTAACGTACCTCCTCTTCACCCTCCTCTTCGCGGCGAGCCAGCTCCTGCTCTCCGGGAGGTCACCGGCGCCGGATACCGGTCCCCCCGCGGCCGGCTTCGGCGCTATCGGCCGGAATCTGAGCATTATCGGGTCGATTATCGGGACGCGCTTGTCGGCGCCGACGCCAGATCTACCGAACCAGAACGCGCCTCCCCTGTCCATGGAGGAGCTCCGGCAGCGCCACCACCAGCTCGGCTTTCCTCGGAGTCTCCAACCGGAGAAGCAAGGAATCTCGGGGGTCGCTGCTCAGGCTCTGAGCCTCGAGAGAACAGCAGCAGCTATCCTCTCCAGCCGATAATGAATGGGGATCGGCGAACACACTGTGGTCTGGCATACAAGCACCACGTGTCCGAGCATAGCTCGAGCCGACAGGATCTTATGCGAGAATCGCAGATTTATTGGACGGACGATTATGCTACAGTACAACACGAGAATTTATTTTATTTTATATTTTTTTTAGCTATATTGAATTTAAAATCCGAAATCTCGATATTTTATAAATTAACATAGAATTTGGGGGCATGATGAGAGGTACAGGACGGGTTTGTACAAAGTTAGATAATGTCCAACTCGGGAGGGCGTCAGGGGACGTGATTGGACGGGAGTTCTGGTTGAGGGGGCCCCACGGAAAAGTGCCATATTTGGAGCGATTGCTTGGTCCGTGGGCGGGGCCCACGATTGGGGGGGGGGAGGGGGGGCGCGGGCCAATGGGAGGCGGCGTTGTGGCATGCACTCCCCACCGAGGAATTGGACACGTGGAACTGTAGCTGAAAGTGGCTTTTTCCTGTCCCTCTCGTTTTTTTGGCCCCTTTGCTTCGCCGGGGGTAAAAAGCAAAAGCTAAAAATGCCGCTCGCTTCATTGGAGGAGCACCGGGCTCCTCGCGCCCGGACACGTGGCGGGATCCCACCGGCGGGATCGCCCAACATCCCCGTGGCCGCCTTGTTCGGTGCGGGAATAATTAAATGGGGCTTCGATGATTCAGCTGGGTAGTGTTTCGTCGAAATTTCTATCCGGACCGCACCCTGTACCTTTCACCCAACGTCGTTTTCCATTAGGGGGTATCCGTGGTGATCCCAAACAAGAGTCTTAATGAACGCGAGGAATGGACATGCTTTGTCGGGAGTTAATCCGACGGCGGAGCACAGAAACGCTATGCAGGAATTTAATCGACGTTAAAGTGGGGATAAGAAAGAGATCAAACGCCAGAATTTAATCGATGAGGTAGATTCGAAAATTACAATTAAGATACGTGTCGGAACTTAATCGACGACGAGATATAAGGAGCAAGGCTGAATTACTGGAATTGAAAGATAACATTACCAACAGAACAGCAGCTTCTTTTTTGTTGATTGATTAAGGCTTACAAATAGTACGATGTGCCGTTTATGACTCCCGATATAACTCTCTAGTGGCAGTCACAATGATTTTGTCAATCAACTTCTCAAGTCTTGAAAATTGACGTTCGATTGTTCTGCTCACTCACCGTTGGCCTAACTTTAATCTCATTGGCTAAGTCCGATACTCGTCAAAAATAACCAAAAAGTTGGTCATTTTTTTATTGTTAAAAATTTGACGGCGTAGCGAGGAGATGCGAAAACATACTTTTAAATTAACTTTTTCACACAAGGTCCAAATCTCGCACAGTAAAAAAAATAATATAACCTATTATTTCTGATTGGATGGTATACGCGAAAAGAGTGAAGAACGCCCAAAACATTCCATGAGTATGGAAGAAAGTTATGTTTCATATATAAATAGATCGCAATAAAAAATAAATCGATATTTTTTTAATCAACTATTTTTCGTGAAAGAAACGGAACCTATATCGATATTAAATTATCAATTTATTCCTATTACATGGAATTCGCTAACCGTATACTCAAGATACACAAGCCCTATCTAGAAGTATCGAATTGATCCCTTTCGTTGTATACGCAAAGTACGACGACCCGTTACCTATGAAGCTGCACGATCTTTCATTTGTCGTCGATAGAGAATGAATGAGCCATCAAAAAGGAAGTGATTCGGCATAATCTTGTGGCCGATACATAACTAAGCCGGATGGACATGTCTTGAAGTCGCCAAAAGGCATCTCGCTTCCCTTTTGCGATTCGACGGAGCCACGAAATACCGATGCGAATTTGATTCGGATCGGATCGGATCATCATATCGGTCGGCACAATAAGCCAATCTTCGTTCGACAGAATACCCTTATATATGTAAGGTTAGTATGAGAATTTAATTTTTTTCGATTTTAATCATCCGACACTAATTCACAACATATATATATATATATATATATATATATATATATATAAAACACCATGATTAAGAATAATTTAGGTGATGAATGACATGAGTTGCGAGTGCGTGAAGAATTTCAACTGCCAAGACATCACACCTAAGCTTTGAATATCATCGTCGATTGGGGAGTGGGGGCAGTGGTCAGCATCCTAGAGGACGTGGGAAAAAGTTGACGGAACATACAAGACGACGCGTGTCTCGAGCTGTCCAGCCGAGAGAGGCAGAAGAAGAAAGAAATAATCTTAAGGAAAAGGGGAGAAGAAATTCGATGCCCTCCCTCCTCCTAATCCTCCGCAACGCAATGAGTGCAGGGGAGGCGGGGCCAATGGGATTCGTCAATTTGGCAACATCAACATCATGTCCGACTTCCGATGAAAAAGATAAGAAAGGAAGAGCCGCGCGCCCGCGAATCATCTCGCTCCAGCTGCGGACGCGACAGCCCAGAACAGAACCCGAAAGGCCAAGAAAAAAAGAGGAAGAAAAAAGGGTGTCCGGTAAAAGAATATTTGGACGTGCGTTGTCAGGCTAGTAGGCATGTGATTTGGTTATCTAAATGTCCAGCAGCCCCCGGCTCTCCTTCACCTGGAGGGAGCGAGTTTTAGCATGTCCAAATCACATGACCATGGTGATTTTTCCCAGAGATATAGTTCTTGGTTTTGCTTTATGGTTACATCATCCCGTCCATGAAAACCGATCGATCTCGCGAGTTCTGATTAGTCTTGTTGCGTTCATTTGAGCGCGGGGTTTACCTACCTAGACGGGTTACGTTTGTGATGATGTCCCCACCGCTCTTGTACGGACTCGGGAGAGAGCGATCATGCCGTTGTGAATATATCAGCGACTCGATATTCGGAGTTGGTGGAGGAGGGGGCTTTATAGTACGCTTGTTGTGTCGGCGACAGATGATGATACGTTCGGGTTGTGTAATGGGACGTGAGGAAAGTCCATCAAGATTCTCCATTATCTTTCGAGGAATTCAGCTCTCCTGATTCTCTCTTTGCTTCCCCAGCTTCGTTTGCTGCTTCGCCCATAAAAGTGGTCACAGTGTGCATATCTGCCCACCAAATTTCACCTTTCATATTTCATGTACGTGACTCGTGTCGATGTCGTGACAGATTGCTCAATGCAAAAGGTCGAGGATAAGCCGAAACGAGCACCGTCCTATCCGGGTCATGGATTCGGGACCGAGAGACACGAAACTCTTTAAGATGCTAATCAGGTGCATCTGCAGTTGCGGGGACATGAGAGTTCTGCGGATATTACAGTCTCAATTTAGATCTCTCATGTCCTGCGATGCGAAATCTTTGTAATCTCCATTACTAACAAGGTAGGTCAATGTCGTAACTATAGAGTGGAGGAACAAACGACATGCATCATGTTATAGAAACCTGCTGTCCAGTATTTTACTTCATCCAGAAAGGAAAAGGATTCTTCAGGTGATATTTCCAACTGAAGAAACATAGCATTAGAAACATTTAACATCCAAAACACAAATCTGCCAAAAAAAACATATAGCATCTTGCATCATGTATATCGAAGGCCTTATTTCCATCTCAAATAGGGAAGAGAGAGATTCCTTAAAGTAACTACACCGCCAAGTAGTCGATCGAATCAAATTTCGGGGGCGGATAACAAAAAAATCATCTGACAAGAGATTATTTCCAGCGCTCCAACGGAAGCTAGTTGACAACATCGAGAACCAATTTCCGCGACTTTAGCACCGACCATCTCAACCGCCTGTAATAAGCAGCTTGCAGCAAAGCCAGCGAAAGTACGAAGATCCACTTAAATCCCATCTGTATTCAAGGAAGCAAAAAATTATCAGCGATGCAATTATTTCCATTTTGTTCCTTCTAACGAATATAAACCAAGTAAAAAGGTACCAGCTTCCTTTCTTCCATTTCTGGTTCAGCAGCCCAAGATAAAAATGTGACGACATCTTTGCCCATCTAACACCATGACATGGAGACAATTAGCAGCAGAAGATATCGAATTAGAATAAACCAGGATGAGCTTGTTCAGAAACTTTGAGGCATTTAATTCTAATAGATGTGAACCTGTGCTTCAGTTGCAGGTGTTCCATCTTCATACTCAACAGCTCCATCGATGAGCATTTTAGGCATAGCAATTGCTCCACCAGGGAAATAGGGATTGTAGTGTAACCCGTCTCTTATCTTCAGTCATTAAAAAAAATGTGTCAGGTTAAACGCTATCAACCAATGTCAATAACACGTGACCTCCACAAGGAAATAGTACAACAAGAAACTTCCAAAAGGGATAATCTCCGCACTAAATTACCCATCGCAAAGAAGGAACTCTGAGTTGATTTAAGGCAGCAAAATAAGGAAATTGAGGTGGAGAGGTGATTTAGTAATTCTCTACCAACACAGAGCAAAACATTAGCAAAACATCCGGTGCATTGGTACCTTTTTGCCAAAAAAAGAAAGACCTAGCAACTTAAAATGTGGTAATGCAGGATATGATCATTCGAAATCCACATAAAATGTCGTAAAGCCATTCCACTCAGTATTCACCTCCATTAAACTTGAATGAACTATTCTGTGAAAACTAGTACTAATCAAAAGAGGTGTACACTCTAATTCGGTTTTAGCTATTGCTTTTCAAAGGAATGATGAAAATAGGAAAAGCTCGGCGAGTCTTACCATGACTTCACAACAAAACAAAAGAATGACTGTTTGAGTGTATGTTGATGCTTCGGCTACCACAAATGCTATGGCTTTACCCACCAAACAAAGATTCATTCACATAATTCATGAAAACATGGGTCATCGTGACAAATAATCACAGAAATACGTACCCCAACACCAGCTGGAGGATCACGGTAACCAGTCAGGAGAGCAAACACGTAGTTCTGACCATTGTGCCGAGCCTGAAACAGAATAATATTGACAATATTAGTGAAACTATCATCTTCATGTGACTCCTGTAAAGTTAGCAATAGAAAGCAAACTTACTTTAGTTATTAGACTTAAGTCAGGAGGATAAGCCCCCCCATTGGCAAATCTAGCTGCAGATTCATTCGCATATGGTTGAGGGAAACGGTCACTTAGTTTACCAGGACGAGTGAACATCTCGCCCTCATCATTAGGTCCATCTTCCACCTCAATTTCAGCAGCCATGGCCTTTACCTCCTCTTCTGTGTAAGCGACCCCTACCAGATCACGGTATGATATTAGAGACATAGAGTGGCAGGATGCACACACTTGCTGGTACACCTGGTGACCACGACGAATCCTGCCCATGTGCAGCATTTAAGATGAGTAATTTCTATTCAAATCAGACAGCAAATTACTTTAAATTAAAAAGATAGGGGACTGAATTTGATAAGGACCCAAGTTCCCTGACATCAGCACCCAACCCCCTCCCCAAAAAATAAAAAGAATCAGGAAGGTAGAAGAAAAGTTTGTGCTCAGGATTTACATGTAGGTGTAGATAAGATTGAAAAAAATTCGTGACTTGCCCAAAATTACAAAAGCACACTTCATGAGCCAAGCGACAAGATTAATGATGATAAAGAAGATGATAAAGAAGTTAAAAGGAGATCATGAAAAACTCACGAAGCATGGTCATATGAACTAAGAATGCCTTTGTGAGGCCAAGGATAATTAGGGCACTCTAATCCATGTTCAGCCTCATCAGCAGATGCAACCGTTCCAAAGCTCAGGAATCCGGAAACTCCAGCTCCAACGAGTGCGAAACTCCTGAAATAGTTTGTATATGCGGAGCTAGAACCATCATGACCTCTCTTTGAGAAGACAGACGACAACAAGGCAGAGGCCTGCTAACAGACAAACAATTTTCATAAGCTAACCACAGGAAAAACGAGGGAAAAGGTGAAGAGCTATTTGCAACTTCAGATTAACATCGTCCACGATCTGGTAAAGTGAAACAAAGAATTACATCACATCAAATATATTACAAACAGGAGATTATACAACATAAGAAAGAGAACAAAAGGATTATCTGCCTAGGAGTCAAAGATTCACGATGGAGAAAGGCAGGTGTAACATGAGACGCGATGCCACTTTGCTCATGCAGAATGGTGATACTTCATACTATCAAAATCCAGCGAACTAGATGACTGATTCGGACTGTCTCTTTGACAGGCTTATTGTTCTTTTCAACTTAAAAGTCATTAGTAGCACAATAGATAAAATTCACTGGTATGGGCACACCAAAATCTCATGTGGGTGCATAAAAGATTGATACGAATGCATCTCTAAAGATCCAAACTAAAAATGCCATAAATAGATGTCTGTGAAGTGGTTCCAAAAACTATATACATCATCCCCCCACCTGAGGCTGAGGTTGAAGTTTCCTCCGTAGAAGCTGGTGGATTGCCCCTCCTCCAGCCATTTCACGTAAGAAAACCTTTCTGCTAGTGACCTAAAATCAAATAGGAGAAAGCAAAAGGCCACCATAAGATAAAAGAATGCAATTGGGGAAAAGGGGAAAATTTATGAACTCCATTGCTCAGCAATAGAGTCATTTCCATAATTCCAAACAAATTAAAATTGCATGTGTCGGATTAAGATAGCCATACTGATTGATTCAGTATCTACAGAAAAAGATTAAACATTGACATCCTCATAACCTTGCATCAAATGCTAGTAGAAAGAGATAGAACTTATCAACATTCTACAAGCAGTGTCCTAGGTCCATTAGGTTGGATGAGTCTCTAAAAAAGGAAAAAAGTGTCTCATTCTTGAAAAACAGTGAGACCAAGTAATCTATTGAATTTCAGGGACAGTATCCAGCTCATTCTTAAATCTCTATAGGCAATAACAGGTTCGCATCATTGCATCAGCTTTGCAAGCAGCATTTTCTGTCTCGATTGCCTCGGGTTAGCATCACCCTTTGAACGGCATAGACAGAGTTGATGTGACAACTGCATAATCCCCAGGGACACTATTATCAAGAACAGGACTGGGAGAACATGCGCTAATCCGAGAGCTGACAATACTCTTACTCAGTCTCTTTCAATTATTAGCTAAACGATAACGCATCGAGCTACGAAAACTAACTTTCTTCCTTGCTGCGGAAACCCTATAAACACAAAATGAGAACAATATAAAACTGCTCCCCAGTCGCATAGAGGAACATTCCTCGGGAAGGTTGAACAAACCATTCACTCGATAGAAGATACTACATAGTTAGTTGTAGGAATCTGCTTCTCAAAAGACCATCGAGCTTTCCAGAGACACATAGCATATATCTCTTTGCGACCAATGCGAGAATCGAGCCGAGCGCCCACGAAATCCGAATTCGACATCGATTTCAATTCACAAACTAAAACGAACCCGTAAAAAGGAGCGAACACACTCAACTAATAACACTGCAAATCTATCCACACCACTCGCGGTCGAGCTAAACAGCTACGACAACTAGACATGAATCCGTATCGCCCGAGCTCGATGGACAACAAAACAAAAAATCTCATCTTTCCCAAATTAAAACCAGACCCAGTAATCCCGTTCCATCAAGCTACCTCAAGCAGCACAAAAAATTGCATCAAGGGGTAAGTCTACAACAACTAGACACTGTATCGCCCGAGGTCGATCGACAGCAGAAAAAAAAAATCTCATTTTTCCCAAACTAAAGCCAGACCCAGCAATCCCATTCCATCAAGCTACCTCAAGCAGCTCAAAAAATCGCATCATAGGGTAGAGCCTAGAGGATGCAAAAAATACAGCGGTTGGGCCACGAATCGAAGCGCGAGACGACTCGGATCGAAGAGGGAGCGCGGGGGAAAAGTACTGCGGGGCGGAGCACTCACCCGAGAGCGGAAGGTCAGGGGAAGGGCGATGCGGCCTCGGGAGAGATCCGGAGCAGGGATGAGGACCGAAGAGGAACCAGCAGAGCGGAAGAAAGAACAGCGTAATCAGGAGTTAATACGAGATAGAGAGAGAGAGAGAGAGAGAGAGAGAGAGAGAAAATGGGGAACGAAACGAACCCAACCCTTCCGTCCGATTGATTTGGTCGCGGCTGTTTCTGGGCCGCCTTTCCTCGGCAAGATCTGGGCTTTTTTGGGCTTTGATCTGGCCCGTGGGCTTCAAGTTTTGTGGGCCTGCAGCAGCTCCTCGGTAAAGACTGTCCGGGCTCCATTTAAAGCTTGACAACGGGAAATTCCTCTTTGCCAAAAATCCAAAAACTCAAGAACTTCTCTTTCGGTTTTACGGATTTTTTTTTGAAGTAAAAAAGAAAAACGCCGCCGTACCATTTCCACCGCCACCCACGTGCCTGTGTCCCATCCCCACAACGTAGAAAAGAAAATGAAAAAAAAAAGAGCAAAGAAAACTCAGCAGCACGGCAAGTTTTCAACTCCGGCTTTTTTCTTCATTAATTTGAAAATCCTTCGAAAACGGTGAAGATGCAATTCAAATGCACATGCAAGCTGTGTTTGGAAAAATTTCGTATCAAAAAATTGGCAAAGTGTAAAACGATTGATCCATAATTTACGGGATTTAAACTTTGAATATGTTGGGTGCCGACCCAAATTTTTATCTTGGCAATTTCTACAATGAAAATATCGAATTTCTGCTGCGCGCACTTTTCAACTAGTAGTAACGTCATTTATCGATAATATCACTTATGGAATTTCTATCCCGCGCATAATCCACGAAAAGAAAAGAAAGAAAAAACGAAATTGGGAGACGCAAACCAGTGGCGCCCAACTCTTTCCTGCCTCGAGAGAAAGGCGACTCTCGAACCTATGTTCTCCCCTCCTTCAAACGCGTCCCCCTCTCTCTCTCTCTCTCGCACTCTTCTTTCTAAATTTCTCACTGATTCCCTATAAAGATGGGGTTGCTTCCATTGCTCGCGATTCACCGGCTCAGGTTCAACAATGGCGAGGATCACCCACAAGCACGCCGCCTCGCCGGCGCGCTGGACCGTGCTGTCGATATGCATGGGCCTCGTCGGAGCCGCCCTGTTCGTGGATTTCATGTGGGCGGCCTCCTCCTCCTCCTCCTCCTCTTCTCCTTCTCCTTCCTCCTCCGCCTCCTCCCTGTCGCTCGCCTCCAACTGGGCTCTCGAGAAATCCGGAATCATCGTCCTCCCCGACCTCGGATCTCGCAAGGAACCCGGTGATCAGGTACCCTCTGCGCTTCCGTGCCCCGGGCGCACGTCGCTGGTGGGTTCGTGTGAAACGCGTGTTCCGTGCCTCGGCTTTCGGTTTATCTGTAGGATAGCCATCGACCAGTTTGATAGCACTCCCGCTCCGATGCAGCATTTTGCGTTAATCTTTTGATATACATGAGCTGAGATGTGAGATAACTATTTCGAGTGGAGTGGGGCACTCGCGTTTTATTTAGAGAACCAAGTATAGGGAGATCAAAATGCCAAACAATGTTAGCTTCGTTGCCACGAACTTTGATGGTTTGAACTTTCTTGGTTTGCATAATCAAGAACGAACATTTACGCGCCCCGCATTCCGAATTGAACAGAAAAATCAGAACCTTGATCGGACCCGGCTATGTTATTTCACCTTTCCGGGTCATTCGTTGCCTTAGTCGAATAGTCGTGACGTGTTGTCGAGCGAAGTTTGTGAATTGTGATTGTCTGGGCAACCTTCCAGTCGCAGGAGGTACGTGGTAAAGAAGATGGTGGCCCGGGATCAAATGCTGAAGAGAAGCGCGATCAGGGACCGGATGCTAAAGAGAAGCGTGATCGAGGACCGGATAGATTTTTATCGGCTACTTTTGCCGATTTACCCGCTCCAGACATGAAATGGGAAGAGATGCCACCGGCACCGGTGCCTCGTCTGGACGGCGCTGCGATCCAGATCAATAATCTGTTGTACGTTTTCTCGGGATACCGCACTCTTGACCATGTAATAACCTATTTCCTTGACTTTTTCTCCGCAAAGTATTTCATTCTCCGAGTTTTGATACAAGTTCAATGATTGTTGAGACCTATGTCTTTTTTTATCTGTTGGCCACAGACATGTGCCGCTATTAGATCTCTAGCTCCTAAATGCAGCTACCATTTTAGAGTTTGTAATATCTGTGCAACTGGCTGACTGGATACCCCTACTTTCGCGTTTGCATTTTCCAGGTGCATTCTCATGTCGATGTGTTCAACTTTACTAGCAATACATGGGGAGGGAGGTTCGACACGCCGAAGGATATGGCGAATTCACATTTAGGAATGGTAACTGATGGAAGATACGTCTATATTGTCACAGGCCAATACGGTCCACAATGCAGAGGGCCGGTGGCTCATACTTTTATCCTGGACACAAAGACGAAGAAATGGGATAGAATGCCCCCATTGCCGGCCCCAAGGTATATAAGTTCACTGATTAGGCATGAAACATGACTGCCAGTCTGTTTAGCCACCATATGTTGACTCGATCTTTTAGTGATAGTAGATAATTTTCACGTCCTTCAGGTATGCTCCCGCTACGCAATTATGGAGAGGTAGACTTCACGTGATGGGTGGAGGCAAAGAGAATCGCCATACGCCTGCGTTGGAGCACTGGAGTATAGCAGTAAAGGATGGCAAAGTCTTGGAGGAGGAGTGGCGAACTGAAGTGCCCATTCCTCGCGGAGGACCACACAGGTTTGGGAGCATTTTATCTTGTTATTGCTGTTTACCTCCCGAGATTACTCATTTAGGTCTAATAATGTGAGCTATACTTAACAACAGGGGATTTATCTTCTCTATTTTACGGTGATTAATCGATCAGTTATGTGGTTTTTGCAGGGCTTGTGTCGTGGTGGATGATAAATTATATGTTATTGGTGGTCAAGAGGGTGATTTTATGGCCAAGCCTGGGTCACCCATTTTCAAATGCTCACGCAGGCATGAGGTATGTAGACTTGCTACCATAATTAAATAGAAACATGTTTAGATTCAATCTTTGCAGGTCGTGCTAATCATCATCCGGTCATTGCTTCTATTAGCTTATAAAAGATTGCAAGCTTGAGTCATATGATGTTCCATTCGAGTTGATTCTTCAAACTGGGATCTTTTTTTATTTCAGGTAGTCTACAGCGATGTCTATATGCTCGATGCTGGAATGAAGTGGAAAGTACTGCCTCCTATGCCAAAACCCAACTCCCACATAGAATTTTCTTGGGTGGTTGTGAACAATTCCATTATCATCACGGGAGGTACCACTGAGAAGCATCCAATAAACAAGAGGATGATACTAGTCGGGGAGGTGTTCCGGTTTGATTTGGACACGCTGGTACGATTTCTTCTCTCTCAATGAATATGAAAGATCGATGATGCAGGCAGGTGGAAAACCTTTTCCTATCCAAAGTTCGACGAAAAGCAGAAAAACATTCGCCATTTGATGTCTATTCTAATGGAATACTTAATGTTCTATTACTTTTGCACTTGTGTGGTGATACATTTGTGGACCGTGATGTTTTGTGGCAGAAATGGACAGTGATTGGGAAGCTTCCTTACCGCGTCAAAACCACAATCGCGGGCTTTTGGGACGGCTGGTTGTACTTTACATCGGGGCAGCGGGATCGAGGGCCAGATAATCCGCAACCTAAGATGGTCATTGGAGACATGTGGAGGACCAAATTGCGACTGTGATGCAAGTTGCAGGAAGTCAACCATTTGAAGCGTTGTCTTAGCTTAGATTTTTTTCTTTCTTTTTCACACATTTTCTCTAGGCCAGGTAAATAGTCCAAGTATTCTTCCCTCAATCTTTCTGCTTGAGCGAGGCATATAATTATGTAACTGCAGTTTTTACATCTTTGTGCAAAAGTGGCAGATCGACTTGAATTGAATAGAGGAGAGCATTGACAAAGCAAACGTAACTAGTTGCTAGATTGAGGTTCTTCCATTGTGCTTTATTTTAAGTTCCCTTATCTCTTGACCCTTTGGAGTGTTAAAGGAGAATGAATGACTCGGATGCCCAAGGCTATACTATACAGGAGTCGGAGAGGACTAAATTATCGTATCCAAATGTTCAGTGTCCTGTTATGGATCTGATCAATCAGGACTAGTCCATGAGAAGTGGAATAATTTAATCCTACCTGTAAAGGATATGGAAAATGAAAAAGAAAGGGAGAAAGTTGAAGCTCGAGGCCATAGGAGACGGCCCCATGATGACGGCACCAGCGACGATGATCTCTCTGTCTCAATCATCTCGTGGGGGTGGCCTGAGTGCTACGGGCTCGCAATGGTGACCATCCTGAGCCGAAAGCGAGTGGCTATGGGAGTTTACTGGTTGATTCAACCGGCCACGTTTGGGACAGTTTATATTTTAACTTTCAGTACCTTTTAAATTCAAGTCATCTGTGGGTATGTTAATATCCAGTGCTACATTTGATCGATTATAGATTACTGGATAAAAGAAATTCCATCATCATCATCATGCAGGCGATTATAAATAGCCTAAGTGTATGAGTTACTGATGGGATTTTATTCATCTTGCCCTTGTATAATTAATAGGCCCGGGGATGTCAAGCTCCTGGGGCGATTTGCTTACAATTGCCATATGCATACCCTTC
This sequence comes from Syzygium jambos, assembly GCA_031216235.1. Classification (NCBI taxonomy): domain Eukaryota; kingdom Viridiplantae; phylum Streptophyta; class Magnoliopsida; order Myrtales; family Myrtaceae; genus Syzygium; species Syzygium jambos. The sequence goes on from CM062228.1 coordinate 21,161,882, forward strand.
AACATATTTCATGCTGGATCTTCCAAAGGCGGTCACCGAAAGACTCGGACCACACTCCAAAATAAACTCTTAATTCTCAAAAGAATCAGGTGATCTTCTATTATAACCCAATTAACATTTCCTTTTAGCCCTCCTATGGAACACTTCCGTGGGTAGAAATGATGGAAGCCCTTTTTCTCATAACTCCCCGAGTTGAAAATAGCAAATGAGGAACTTGAAAATTGCGTAATCTAAAGCAAGTTTAAATTTGCCATCGGTCGTCTATGTTTACATTTACATTTACAAAAGGCAGCAAGGAAATATCCAGCAGTAGTACTTACAAAGCAATTGGTGCCTGCAAAATAACATCTTATTGCCTCATAAAAAAATGAACACTTCACATGAAAGTCACAAAAGACCTACTATGAGGAAAGGGGCGGGGACAGGGGCCTAGTTAGCATCTTAACAATAGTAAGGACTAAGGGAGGCCTACCGAGAGTATCTTCATCGTGGAACCAGTTCATGTCTTCCTTGAACCTAAAACACAGTGTACACTCTTAAGGCCTGGATCTACCCCGTTGACGCGGGGTTCCACATCAACTCATTTTTTATAAGGCCATGCCCATCTTTCCCACTTTACCTGCACAAAATGTGGAGAGAAGTTGAAGAAGTATAGCTGGGATCATTGGATGAAAGCGAGTAATCCGGCATCAGCATCTCAATTTCAAATTCAGAATGATGACTCGAATTGGTTCCGAACTCCAACTAAAAACAGATCATCATTTTGTCATTTAAAGTTGAGCACATTGAGGAAAGTATTGTTAACCTTGTCCAGGCATGGGATACCGAACACCACAGAGACGTATAATACAATGACTACATCGCAATCATGTATGCTCACTACCAAGCAAAGAGCAGACGAGAGAGAGAGAGAGAGAGAGAGAGACTCCACTGCAAATTAACTTGTTTCTCTGCAGCCAATGCTTTAAGCAATTTTCAGTTTTCCAGTTGCGGATGCAATCAAATTCGAAAGATGAGAGTTGAATGAAACAACTGTAGATTGTGACTGACCTGACTGTCATCTCCCACTTGAACTCCCCGAGCATCCGATGCGAAACTATTACAAATTTCTAAATCATACACACAATTCTGATTTCTGCAGAAAAATGAACCAAAATAAATGAGCAGAATAATTAAAGAAGCCGGTTAAATCACAAGAACAAAGAGCAAGGGCAGAGAGAGTTGCCTTTCACTTCAAGTGAGGAGCATAAGGAGCAGGACAGGGAGATACAGTGTGATCAGGTAACTGATTTATCAGATCAACTGCCGCCTGCAAGCAGGAATGTAGAATTTTCTTTTCCAACCGCACAAGTTGTGTGGCAACTCGCTTCTTTGGGTTTAAAGTGGGATCTGCCAACTAATGATGAAAGCGGAAAAGAAAAGAAACCTTAGCGAACAGCTTACGATTGGCATCTTAGAATGGAGTACAGCGGAGTCAAATTACCAAAGACTCATCTTCGCTCAAGGTTGTAGGATAGCCAGCAATCCGTGACTCAAAATATTCAACTAGTTGATCCAAGACAGCCCTCTCTGTGCAAGGACTCACCTGAAGAAAACATTTGACATTTCACAAATTAATTCTTACCAAAATGACATCAGAAGACTGATGAAGCCTCTAAATCAAAACGCTATCAGTGAACCCTCTTCTCTCTGGATATTCAAACAGTATTACATGGAGTAGTATCAGTGAACTGCACATGAGGTCGCTCTAGGAGACGCATCAAGAATCAGAAAAACCAAAAAAGTAGCCAAAAACTAACATCTAATCCACCAGAGTTTAATCTATTATTCAGACTATCTAAGCTAAATGCTAGATAAATGATATATGACTTAACCACAACATGAGCGCACTTCAAAACTAAAATTGATTTCAAAGGATGAAACTTACCGGACAGATTGGACCTTGGGATGAAATGACTGACTGCATATCCGAAGGATCTGAAACATAGCCCAATCGCAAATACGGAAGCATATCAAACACAGCTTCTCTTTCCCTTCCGGCGTACACCTGCACAACAAAGAATTACAATACTCATGAGAGGCAAATCCAAGCTACTAATTTGCCACAAAAAGTTTCATACATAAAAAACTTGTTTGGAAAGCTTTCCGTTCCGTTGAGCAACCATTCTTTTATCCTGATATTGAGGATCCTCAGTATTCAAAGAAGCCTAAAGAGACATGAAGGAGGAAAGCATATTAGAATGTTGACAAGCATATGATGAAATGGCACGGAAAAGAGCAGCCACTTTTACCTCAATCCTAAGCCGATCGTAAGAGTTATCTTCATCAACAAAACCGTAATTCAAAAGCAATCTTGAGTTAGGCTGCGGTCCACACCTAAGACCAAATATAAAACTATTAAGATTGCATTGAAGTGCAGAACAAGGATGCCCTCAGGATCGCCAAGAAAAGAAGGAAGACCTCGATTTTAAACTGAAAAGCCAACTTCAGCAAGAGAAGAATTCATACCAAACAGCTATTGGTTCCCCGGCCTTATATGCACGATCAACCACCAGTTCAACAGCACCATCAACTGCTGTCAACATTGCCTTGCAATTGCTTCTATATGCTAGCAATGGTGGACCAAGAGGAACTAAAGCAAATCTTCGTGCAAGACTGACTTTCTGAAATCAAACAGGAGTCATCTGATTAAACAAAACAAAATGTAAATTATCTAGTGAGAGCAACAGTGCTTAATTCCCCGTGCAAAAGGTATCGAGAGAAGCACCTGCAAATGCACCACACAAGATTGAATTGCCACAAAGGCTTGCTTGAAAATCTCAAACGGAAAGGCCTCAGTCGGAATATCGAAAGGGTATTGCTGCAAAATCAATATAAGTAGTCTCACTGAGCTAGTATAATTACTGGCAAAAGTACAGTCAAGAAAACTACTGGTGATAGGAAATTGACAGAGAAAAAGTATAAGAGAAAAAATTCTTACCTGAAACAAAGAACCAGCCATAAACCAAACAGTGTCAAGCTCATGGTATTCTCTTCTGATCCCTTCAGCCCTCTCGAGAACTTCGGCCTAATGCTCCGACACAGAATGTAGAGTTTCAGACTTTTGAAACATAAAACATATAACTAAACTTTGATGTAGTTGTCGAAGCATTTATTACAGAGCAACCACAAAAACATAGCGTTATAGTACCTTTGTTGGACTGCCTGTTAAGTAATCAAGTTCAGATTCTGCCCATAAAAGCGGAGATTCCACTGCCATCTGGCCCCTTCCTCGCTGACGATCAAGCTCCCTTATGTAAGGGTACCAGAAAGACTTCTTCCCTTGCTTCTTCTCATACATTAGATACAAGGCCAAGCATGCCAACTCTGACAATTTGTTCGTGGCTAGTAGTTCCGCTGCACAGAGGCCCACAAGATTCAAGCAAATTATGTGCAGGCTAAAACCTGTTATACTTGAGGCTCCAGAGAACACTAGCGAATTTAAATCAGCCGCAGGCATCACCGCTTTATCGAGGAGAAAAGGGTGCAAGATAAAAATACAAAAAAAGGCCCAAAAGGCAAAATCTCTTTCTAATACTTGCACCTCCCTGTAGCAAAATTTCAAGGACATCCACTCGTGGTCTGGGGATCGAGCAAAGTGGCATGGAACCACATTGTACCAAATTTGGGATATGCAACAGCTTCAGTCAATGATTATCAAATGTATACTCTGTTGTAATTTTAGAATCACCCCTCGTGCAGTCATTCCTTGTATAATCACGATGGGTTTGCCAAAGAAAGTATGCACCATCTTGACAATTCCATGTCATAGTCATAGAAACAAGTCCTAAGACTAACATACAATCCTACGATATGCCACACAAATTGCCCGCGGAAAAACCAGTACAGAAGGTTACGAAGAAAAATGCACCTTACCAATAGTCTCGTTACCCAGCACTCTCTCCAGCGTCACGACCAGGGAATTCGGAACAGAGAATGCGACGTCGCCCGCCTGATCAACGGAAACCATTTCGGCTCAAAAAGCTTCACCAATTTCAGCAACCGGAAATCAAGCATCAAAGATGCAAGACAATCATCGACCCCCGAAAATCGCACCTGAAGATCTTCGCTGGCGGCGACGTAGTGTATGGGCTGATGCCTCTCATCGTGCGACGCCCTCTCCTTGAGCACGACCTTGCACGGGGGGAGCCCGTTCCGGTGCATCCAAGTCTTCAGGTCGCCGCCGAGCTCCCCCTCCTTCTTGCTCACGACGGCGGCGGCCGCCTCGCCGCCGCGCCGGCGCCCATCCTCCTTCAGCGATCCCCCCACCAGGGTCTCGGAGCTGGACGCCAGGCACAGGCTCCGGCGGCGGGACGGCCGGAGGGTCCGGTTCTTGAGGAAGGCGGCGGGGAGGGGCCGGGAGAGGGAGCGGAGCGGGAGCGAGACGGGACCGTTGTTCAGGTGGGCGGCGTCCATCGTTAGGGTTTTGGTGTGGGGATGGGGGGTGGGGTGGAGAAGGCGCGGGAGATGGAGAGGAGAACTGTGTTCTTGGTCGTCGTCGCTCGGGGTCAAGAAAGATCTTTACTGGTTTCCGGGTTCTTTTTGCTGCCGGGAAATTCAGAGACGAGGGTTGCCGGGGGAGACGAGAGAGAGCGAGCGAGAGAGATGCGGATCAGATTGGAAGGATTGAAAGGGAAATTGGCGTTCGAAGGACAGCAGCAGATTGTTTTTGATTAGAGGGAAGAAACCGAAATCTTTTTTCTTGTCCCTTCTTGAAATTTGAATTATTTGAATGCCCTTTCGATAAATAAACGAATTGAAATTTTAAAGTGTTTTTTTATAAATTAGTGAGTAAAAACTTATTGAATTTCTGATTTGTTCAGTCTAAAAGATATCATCAACCACCGAATATGATATTTTGTTATACGATTCAAACTACCAAATGCAGCTTTTCAAGGCAAATTAATGGTTGGATTCGCAACGGGAATTCGCGATTTTTTTAAAATGTGACAAAGAAATTAGTTTTTTGACCGGGAAAAGAGGTTAAAAGTTGTGAGGGCGCTTTGTAAAAAGGAAGCTGCGATGACATTTTACAAGGGTAGATAGAGACCTGATCACCGGGTCGGGTTTGGCCACCTATATATGGGCCGAAAATGGGCCTTCAACTGTGCCGCCGTTCCTCCGCATTGTAAAGCCCAGGCCCAACACCAGAAATGTCAATTTAAAAAAAAAAGCCCACGAAAGAAAAGTCCGACGGCTCTCTCTGCTCGCTGCGGACGATCCGAAGTGAAAAAAACTCCCTTTCCATTTTCGCCGGCTCCGATCGCCGTCGACCTCCGCTCATGCTCGCAGTCCTCGATCTCGCGTCGTAGCTACGATCTCTGCGCCCGCTCGTTCGCAGTGGATGCGGTGCTGAATCGAACGCCGCGAACAGCCCCCCCCCCACCTCCGCTCCGCGGCGACGATGGACATCCTCTTCGCCCAGATCCAGGCCGACCTCCGCTCCAACGACGCCCTCCGCCAGTCCGGCGCCCTCCTCCAGGCGCTGCAGCAGTCCGCCGCCGGCCGCGACATCTCCGTCATCGCCAAGTCCGCCGTCGAGGAGATCGTCGCCTCCCCCGCCTCCGCCGTGTGCAAGAAGCTCGCCTTCGACCTCATCCGCTCCACCCGCCTCACCGCCGACCTCTGGGAGACCGTCTGCACCGGCATCCGCACCGACCTTGACTTCCCCGACCCCGACGTCACCGCCGCCGCCCTCTCCATACTCGCCGCCATCCCCTCCCACCACCTCTCCAGGCTCATCACCAACTCCCACAAGGAGATCAACAGCTGCTTCGACTCTCCCAGCGACAATCTTCGCTTCTCCATCACCGAGACGCTGGGTTGTATCTTGGCGCGCGATGATTTGGTTACGCTGTGCGAGAATAATGTGAGTTTGCTCGACAGGGTTTCCAATTGGTGGGCGCGGATCGGGCAGAACATGCTCGACCGGGCCGATACCGTTTCTAAAGTAGCGCTTGAATCCGTCGGGAGGCTTTTTCACGAGTTTGATAATAAGAGGATGAGTCGATTGGCGGGTGATAAGTTAGTTGATAGTGAGAACTCGCTGGCAATTCGGTCGAATTGGGTGTCTTCCATGGTGGATTTTGTGTGGAAGAAGCGCAATGCTTTGATGGCGAGATCGCTAGTTTTGCCCGTTGAGAGCTTCAGGGCTACAGTCTTCCCTATAGTGTATGCTATCAAGGCGGTGGCATCCGGTTCAATTGAGATTGTGAGGAAGCTTTCGAAGAGTAATGCAAATGCAAGTGTGATTGACTTGAATAATGCGGAGATATTGGTGGGTGTTTCGGATGTTGTTTCGCACCTGGCGCCCTTTCTGGCTTCTTCCTTGGATCCAGCATTGATTTTCGAGGTGGGTATTAACATGTTGTATCTGGCTGATGTACCTGGTGGGAAGCCAGAATGGGCTTCACAATCAATTATTGCGATCTTGACTCTCTGGGATAGACAAGAGTTTTCTTCTGCCAGAGAAAGTATTGTTAGGGCGGTCGTTACGAATCTGCACCTTCTTGACCTTCATATGCAGGTATGTGTCTGATTTGCTTCATTTACTCTAAAGTACATTCATCTTTCTGTAGAAAATTTGTGCCTGAACTGATCTGCCTTTTGTTTATCATACTGTTTGATTTCACTGATGATAATTTGCGATGCAATAAAGACTATTAAGTTATGCAGTTTCTTTTCATTCTGCTGTACTTAGCATAAAATACTGTCAGGCATACTTCTAGGTGTTGTAAGAGCTGGCTATTGGTATTGTTTTTTTCTGTTTCTAAATCAAGACGAGTATGAAACTGGGATAATGCTGGGTTTACCGTGGTAAATATACGGAACTAATTTGCAAAACTGTTAATTGGCATTTAACTAGTGTGTCGTTAGCTACACCAAATAAGAATTTACCAACCAATTTTGTCAAACGGTCTTAATGTATTTATGATTATTTATGGAAATATTTTCTCTTGTTAATCTACCATCGCCTGCATTGTTCAATTGGAATGTACTTTATTTCCTTTCTAGGATCTCTATAGGATCTTCCATGTCATTGAATTTACATTTAGTCTAACAATGAATATCTGGCATTTGTGCATTAGGACATGCGAGATAGAATTCCTCGAATGCAAAAAAAACTAATATTTGTGTATTCAATGATTGAAGGTTTCTCTTTTCAAGAGGCTGCTTCTTATGGTAAGAAACTTGAGGGCAGAATCAGACCGCATGCATGCCATGGCGTGCATCTGTCGAACTGCTCTTTGTGTCGACCTTTTTGCGAAGGAAAGTGTTCGAAGGGGCCAAAAACCTCTACCTGGAACTGATATCGCTTCCCTTTTTGAAGATGCAAGAATAAAAGATGATCTCAATAGTGTTACTAGTAAAAGCTTATTTAGGGAGGAACTAGTAGCATCACTGGTTGAAAGTTGCTTTCAGTTGTCATTACCTTTGCCTGAACAAAAGAACTCCGGCATGGAGAGCAGGGTCATTGGAGCCTTGGCATATGGTACTGGTTATGGTGCACTCAATTGGACGGAGCCTGCTTTGGAGGTGGTGGAAGTCTGTAGGCCTTGCGTCAAGTGGGACTGTGATGGTCGGACCTATGCGATTGACTGCTATTTGAAGTTGCTTGTTAGACTTTGTTATATATACGATACGAGGGGTGGTGTTAAAAGAGTCAAAGACGGGGCTTCTCAAGACCAAATTCTAAATGAGACCAGACTGCAGAAATTGCAGCGTGGGCTGGTGAAGGACTTGCATGAGGTATGTATGAAACTCTAACGAGACCAAAGGCGTGCTAAAGATCGTGCAATAGATAGTTTAAACATGAATTGTAATGTTCCCTGTTTTGGAAATGTATTTCTTTGACTTTGAAATTAAACATGGTTATTGGATTTCAATATCTTGTCAGGATGTTTTTCAGGCTGAAGATCATGACTTATTTCTTAAAATAGCTTGCCCGCTGATGATTTAGTTTTCACTTCTTAGATGGGTTTTTAACTTTGAAATTTCGATATGGCTTCTACTTTATTTTTGGCCACTGACTAAGTGCATAAAAAAACTAAGTTGCCAAATGCTAGGCTATGGGTGCTTGTGTTTTGTGCATATGCCTGGTGTGGAACTTAATGCTCAGAAGTCAAAATTATTCATGAGGCATAAATAGATATTGGAGGTATACATGGCCTCCTGGCTTTTACCTTTCCTAGGACAAGTCACTTTACTGCTGTCCTAGAGGCTTCTATGAAGCTAGAATATGTTATAATGGCAGAAAGCACAAATTTTAGAAAAGGCTACCAAAAGCTGCTGGCGATATGCAACACAATGGGAAACTATTGTAATGAGACCCAGGATTGCACAATGAAACTGTAAATTTGGCAATGTGGAGAGGCTTACATGACGTTAACTTTCTATGGGCCAGCAAGTTTTCTTTTTTGGAACAAAGGTCTGGAATCTCTTTGACAAGGCACAACCATGTGTGCCATCCCCACTTTCTATGTTTACACAGAGTCTTTACCTTGACAACGTCGTCATTACTTTCAGGTTATTCACTGGATCCATGTTAGAATGTCAGCTCTTTGTCCTAGATTGGTTGGCATTCTTGACACAGGGTCATATTCTAGTTTCAGCATTGTTCCTACCTAAAGAAAGAAATTTTGTTTCAGCATTCTTGACTACACTTTTGAAACAGAGCATGTTAAGTACTGGATGCCTGCTGACATCCTTTAGCTGAAGCGTTGTGCTCAATGGAGAGATTATTTTAGCCATGTGCTCTTATCTTTCATTAGCTGGACTTGAAATTCTTGTCTTTCACTTGCATGAATTTCTTCATTTTATGTGAAGATTGGGCTGTTGTCTAATCAGTAGTCAACTGCCTGGGGGCTAGTGCATCCCTACAGTCTGGTAATTTCTCAATATGAAGCTGCAGAATTGAATTTTAGTGCCTTTTTTATCTTGCCTGTTTTCACTCTCTTTCCAGAGATATGTCAAAAGTAAAACCTCACATATCCATCTATGCTACAGGTGAATACCCCCAGAACATGTGCTCGTCTTATTTGGGCCATTGCTGAACACATAGATTTGGAAGGTCTGGATCCACTTTTAGCTGATGATCCTGATGATCCGCTTAACATAATCATATCAAACATCCACAAGGTCTTGTTCATGTTCAACATGGATGCATCTGCAGAAGCATCAAATAGACTTCAAGATGTTCAGGCAGTTCTTTTGTCTGCTCAAAGGTTGGGGTCACGTAATGCCAGGGCAGGACAACTACTAATTAAAGAGCTTGAAGAGTTCAGAAACAATAGTTTGGCTGATTCTGTGAATAAGCACCAATGCCGCTTGATATTACAGAGAATTAAGTATGTCACTAGCCATCCAGACAATAGGTAAGGTCAACAATCTTCGATTCCTTTCAGAAAATACTAGCTTAATTCGGCAGATCTTGTCTTCGCTTTGTTATCAAATTATTTTTGTTCATATTTAGGATCAAATATGTATCCCTTACAGGTGGGCTGGAGTTAGTGAAGCCCGAGGTGATTACCCATTTAGCCATCATAAGCTAACTGTTCAGTTCTATGAAGCTGCTGCTGCTCAGGATCGAAAGTTAGAAGGATTAGTTCATAAGGCTATCTTGGAACTTTGGAGGCCGCAACCAAGTGAACTAACCTTACTGCTGACCAAGGGAATTGACTCTACCTCACTTAAGGTTCCGCCAACTGCAATTACTTTGACTGGAAGCAGTGATCCTTGCTATGTGGAAGCATATCATTTGGCAGACTCGGGTGATGGGAAGATCACTTTACATTTAAAGGTACATTTTGGTTTTAGTTGGTGTGCATTTGGTGCCTAAGTTGTCCTTGCCAAACTATGTGCTGTGAGATAATAACTCCTGTAAATGTTCAATTGCATTTTTTTAAGCAAGAAAAGAATGTGTTGTTTGTCCTACATAGGCAAAAGAATGAAAGATGGGAATAGTGGTTATAAATTACTCAGGGATGCATTGTTAATTAGTCTATCATGCTCTTCCTAGCACCTGATTGAGACTATAGTGATTGCACTGATATTGGGTGAGGGTACCTACTGCAGGACCAAAACTTGAATTCATCCTCCAAGTCACTTGAATGTAGCTTTTGGCATCAATATCATTCTCTGCTGGGTTTTATGTCATTGCATGGCAGTGTAATTTTGCAACTTTATATTCTGTTGATTTAGATAGCCAGAGAAGTTACTACAATGCTTTATTTTATTTCTGCTCATGCTTGCTAAGATAGAGAGCATTCCTATGTTCGGTTGTGTTGGTAGATATGTAACATGGGGGTTCATCAGCCTCAATTTTACTAGGAGATAGAAAGACCTTGGAATCAATGCAATTCTTTTCATTAGTTACACATTGCTCCTGATTTTTTACTGTTCTATAATCCAAGTTGTGAAACAATACCATGCTAATTTGATGAAGTTGTTTCAGGTGTTGAATCTAACTGAACTTGAACTGAACCGGGTTGACATTAGGGTTGGATTATCTGGTGCGCTGTACTATATGGATGGGTCTCCTCAGGCTGTCCGGCAATTGCGAAATCTTGTTTCACAGGTCCCTTTTCATAATCTGTATATTTTAGATCCCTTGATTTGTGGTTCCTGGTTTCCTATTTTAGGTCCATATAAACTTCTACTGAGTGCATGTGTTTGAAATTTTGATTGCTAATTCATGAGCAGGAGAATGTTTATGTTGGATTAGTCTTCCATGAATTATTATGGTAGAGTAATGTCTTGTCAGTATGGTAGGAGAGAGCTTAAAAAAACAAATGTCCTCTTTCTTGGTCTTTTAGCCTGGTCTGTATAGATGTCCTCAGTTGCAAAAACAGTTCTATTTTGTATTTCAGGAGTTTCCATGTGAAAAGATTGGCTGTATAAATTATCCAAAAAGGAAAAGATTGGCTGTATAACGTAGGCAGTGGGATATTAATTACTTTCAGACGGTTCATGTAAATTGATTATTACTTCAATCTTGGTGATCTATTCCCAGGATCCAGTTCTCTGTAGTGTCACAGTGGGTGTCTCTCAGTTTGAGAGATGTGCTCTATGGGTTCAAGTTTTATACTACCCCTTTTATGGAAGTGGTGCTGCTGGTGATTATGATGGTGATTATGCTGAAGAGGATCCACAGATTATCAGGCAGAAGCGAAGTCTAAGGCCAGAACTGGGTGAACCTGTAACTTTAAGGTGTCAGCCTTACAAAATTCCGCTGACAGAGCTTCTATTGCCTCATAAAATTTCACCCGTCGAATTCTTCCGTCTCTGGCCTAGTTTACCAGCTATTGTAGAGTTAACTGGTACTTATACCTACGAGGGAAGCGGATTTAAAGCAACAGCTGCACAGCAGTATGGGGCTTCTCCTTTCTTGAGTGGCCTAAAGTCATTGTCTTCCAAGCCTTTCCACAGAGTTTGCTCACACATCATCCGCACAGTGGCAGGCTTTCAGGTAGGATGTTAAACTTGGTATTTACCATTTTGCCTGCATGGAACTATTGCCATTAGGTTGGTAGTTTGAAAATTCATGTTCATGCACTTAGAGATGCCATTCACCTTTGATATTTATTCTCGATTGTCCTGGAGTAAATTTGAGACCAAAACCATGTAGAAACTCATGAATTATTGTAATATGAAATTGATGAAAGTAATGCCTCTATATGTGCTGAATTGAGATTGTTGTAGTTTTGTTAGACCTCTGGGTAAGTTGGTATATAAGTTGTGATGTCTCTGCACTCAGCATGGTCCGAACCCCTAGCCATTGTCTAGGTATTCTAACATTAAGTTACTGATATGATATTTGACACAGCTTTGCTTCGCTGCAAAAACTTGGTATGGAGGCTTCTTGGGCATGATGATTTTTGGAGCCAGTGAAGTGAGCAGAAATGTGGACCTGGGCGATGAGACAACTACCATGATGTGCAAGTTTGTTGTCCGAGCTTCTGATGCATCAATTACGAAGGTCATAGAATCAGATCTTCAGGGCTGGTTGGACGACCTTACTGATGGGGGTGTTGAGTATATGCCTGAAGATGAAGTGAAAGCGGCTGCTGTTGAGAAGCTTAGGATCTCAATGGAAAGGATAACTTTGTTAAAGGCAGCCCAGCCTCCTCCCAAGACTCCAAAATCTGACGATGAAGAGGAAGAAGATGAGGAAGAAGACGAGGAAGTAGTGGAGGACGAAGAGAAAAGGAAGAAAAAGAAGGAAAAGAAGAAAGATGCGGAGAAGGAAGAACCTGAGGGACCTGCAACCCTCTCAAAGTTGACCGCGGAGGAAGTCGAGCATATGGCCCTTCAAGCGGCTGTTCTACAGGAATGGCACATGTTGTGTAAAGATAGAAGCACCAAGGTTAATTGATTTGCTTTATCCTAGAAGGTTTTGGTTTTATTTTTTTTCGTATTAGTCTTGTCCCGACTATGCAATGGGTTTTGCACTGGGGGGATGACATGATTAGAGACAGATTGTTTGCCTTTTTTCCCTGAGTTGGGTGTTTGTGAAAGAGGCGGCAATTGCTGGGAGGAGGATTTTGTTGTATATCTTTGTAGCAGTACCATTAGTCTGTTGTTCGTACATACGATTACCAATGAACTCATCAAATTCTTTTGGAGGTTGTCAGTCATCCTGTAGACGTCCCAGAACACCTATGGGGACTCCTGTAATATGAAAAGTCGTGTATTTTTTTTCCTTTTTTGGCTGGTAGATTTGTGTATTTGAAAACTGTCCAACCTGCGGCATTTGTGTGGAAGGTAATTCTATTTCCCATGATTTTCGATTTTGATATTCCATATCCTTAGCTTGAATATCCCTTTGCCATGATAAGGCTCAATCAATTCGCTTCACGCGTTATCAGCTTCAAAGACTTGCCATTCCTCTTGGCTGAGTTAGTGGATGGATGACGTGGGAACGGGCATTTTGTTCCGAGAGATACAATGCTGGTTTATAGACCATACTCACAAGTAGCCTTCGCTATGGACCGACCATTCTGAGAAATGAACCGGATGATGACATACAAGACGGAGGACAGAACGTGAGCCTAAAATTCTGACAGCTGCACCTTAAATCAACTATTCTGTCGACTTCTAATTACTAATCATCTCGGCTTCATGCACAAAAACGTCTCGCTAATGAATTCCACCATTCGGGCCATCCATTGGTTCACACTCCAAAGACTCCCGTCATAGTTATACTCGCAGGCCGCATGACCCGTTTCTAGGTTATTCAACAAAGGCAAATGTTCGCAAACAGGTGTTCCTCCGAGCTTCCAAGGATCGGGTAAAAGTGAGCTGCTTCCTGGGGTTTATTTACCCTGGAAATTGTTTGGGGAAAATTGGACTGCAACAACAGCATGCATAGAAAAATTATAGGAATGATAAGCAGATTCCTGGAAAAGAAAAAGATGAGAGGGATTTCAGGAGAAGGAAAGCGAATTCCTGAGCGAGAGCTCCCATACATTTGATTAACTCCAATTAGCAAGATGCTGAAAGCATCTATTTTCCTCATTCTTGCTTATTTTTAAGTCAACTAGGAGAAAACGTTCTCTGTCGACCACACTGTTCACACATGGAAAGCCGGATACTGCTCCACTCAGAAACTGTTCTTCTTCAACCAAATGGGGCCTAATAAGCACATGTGCTTCCCAGTAAAACCTTGATTATTTAATGCCCAAAAAGAACAAAACTGGGGAACAATTTCAGCGAAAAAAACTCAACTTGCTTCTAATTTCATGACTCTGAGAATTTTCATTACAGATATTTGCTTCTTCTATCTCAATCAGAAGCAAATTGAGCCGGTCGAACAACAGGAGGTCGATTTTTAAACGGATTTCACATTTTCATCCCATATGCATCTTCACATAGGAAATTTCTGGGGAACTGTATCGAAGTCATCAAAGTCAAATCTCTGTCGCTCCCTCCCAACCTGAGGAAACAGAATTATCAGAACCAACAATAATTCACCTCTAAACCTCAAATCCTTACCTTGGTCAGGTATAGAGGATCATATGACATTAGCTCATCCATAGCATTCAGTTTCCTGGACAGTGTCATTATCCTGACAAAATACAGATATAAGTACATCTGGTTTGAAGCCTATGACTTTACACTGGGCGTGCAATTGCGCAAGTATCTCCAAAGGAGAAAAGAGTAGAACAAGGTGTTTTATCCTCTCTATAATACTAGTGGTCCAGCAATGAAACTAACTAGATCAAATAAAAATCAACACAAAACAACTGACACTTAACCTTGACTGCTACCACAGTAACAACTCCAGCAGTTGCTTAAGAGGATTTCTAATGATAAATAAGGTTTTAAGAATGCAAAACAAGATTTTGCTGGATAGAAAGTGCAACTTAACATGATTTGACACTTATACTCATTAAAACATGGACCTGGGCAATGGTTGATCAAATGATCACCAGGAAATGAGAGCCAAGCAAAACAAACATAGGGCTATCGGAGAAAAACAAAATTTGACTTCAGACAATCCAGGAGAGATGATGTAACCCTAAGAGAGAGTACAGCAGTATATATTGTCCAAAAACTGTACCTCTGGATTGAGGAGTCGATGTGTTCAATCATCTCGCAGGTTTTATACTGTTCAGGATCCTCCAAGAACCTAACCATTCCATCCTTTTGATTAATGGTTGCAAAGATCTCACCATCTTGAATCTAAATATTAAACACTTATTAATTTAGAGACAGTTTAAGAGCAATATACAAAAAAGTAGAAAAGGAAACAGATGATCAACTAGTCTAAATACCATTTGCAGAACATGCATTTCTGCCTCCTTTGGGCTACCCAATTGCACTGTGTTGGCTATATCTTGAAGTGAGAGAGTCAAGTATGTTTGAGTCAGCCTCTGGATGTTATGCTTGTACATGGAAGATACAACTTGCTTAACCAGACCTAGGTTTTTGTCCTGAAAGGAAATCATAATGATTTTCATACGCATAAACATGCCTTGCTATAGCTGTCGAGGCAAGTAGAGAAGAAAAGGGGTGGATGTTCAGCACTTACATTATCAAATTTCTCCCTATTTGTAAGAACATATGCCTCCAACTCCGCAATTTTCCCTGAGCTATAAGTAGTTGCTAACTCTATATAGGGCTGATTAGGGAGAAACAAGGTAAACAGAATAATAATCAAGAGATGCTGGGTTCATAATGGATAAGAATAACAAACGGAACAATAATCAAGAGATGCCTCAAGAGAACAGGAAGAAGGAAAAGTACAGGATCATTAAATGAATGGTAATGTTCAGTTGCCCTTCAGCACAAACAGAACACACACGCAGCGAGTATAGAAAGGAAACGCCTGCAAAGCAAACTGTTTTTATAGGAACTTTACCTTATGCTTTTCCAATTACAGGAACTTCTGCTTTAAATTTCTGTTCAGTTGATCATTAAAACTAAATGCCTGATATTGATACTAAAAAACAAGCAATTTCTAATTGTGCTACTGTGGTCATATGCTTGAAAACATATACATCCCTCTTAAAGCATGAATATGCCACTCGAATCTCTATCCTAAGCAGTAGGAGTAGGCGTAAAGCAACTTTCAAGGCAACAAGGTCTTACAGCTTGTAAACGCTAGCCAACTGTTCAACAGATGCCAATACAACAAGAATTACACTTTACAGGTAAAGTTGAAACCACCAGGTCATATATCCAATTAAAAGTCATGTCAGTGAACAATAACCAAACCAAACACAAACATGAATCCTTTCAATACAGATTAGAAATGTTACAACGTGATACTCACACAGATGTGTTCGATTAAGCCTTCACAATTACCAATATGCACAAAAGTTAGTTTGGACTTGAACTGGTAAGAACGGAAATAACCATACAATAGGCATTTAATTCAAAAAGTAGCTATCCTTGGAAATAGGGAGAGAATATACACAGCCATATATTGTGGCTTAATCTCAACTTTATTGCCCACATACAACATAAACCACCAACATCTGTGGGACCCAATCTACGCTATTAATAGATGCTTTACAGAATCTGACATACCTGGCAGAAGTTTTTTAAGTTCCTTTGAGCTGCTGAAGAAGCGTACTTGGGAAGACTAGTTGAGAACTGTGAAGAATAGTGCAAAATATCCATCATTCTCAAAAAAAAAAAATTCAGCAAGTATATACATTGTCTCAAAAACCAACTGGCACAGTATTAAGGAAAGAAAGATTACTACCATAAGAAAAAAGTTCATATCATCAAGAGAAAAAAGTAGAAAACTAAAATGTTTCAATTATCATTAGAAACAAGTTTGCATGGGATCTAAGTACACATTTAGCAGAATAAGTACCTGCCCATAATGTATTAGTGAAACCAGTATGTACTTTTTATACGCTTCAACGGCGATAGCATTGATTATGTTCATTGGAGCAGTAACCACCTGGAATGTGAGATGACAATGGAAGAAAGTGGTCATAACACAGAACTGTACAATAATTTACAATATTTCAGTAGATGCACGTAAATAAATTACTCACATTGTGCAGAAGCTCCAATGCTTTTCGAAAACGCTTTTGACCTATGCATATCATACCTCTACAACCAAAGTAAATATCAATCAAAATAAAATAACAAAAAACACAAGTCACACGTGAAAAACCAATTGCAGACAAAATGTGAGGAGATAGAATTATCAATGCGAAACAATTAAAAGCTCATTCTCACAGACAAAAAGGGCAATAAATCAAGAGAAAATACTTTTAATGTCCACAAACAATACAGGAATATTCAAGCCTGATTCTTCTGAAGTCAATAAAACCACATCATGGGACTCAGCAAAATAACCACCCACTTGTTTTGTGACGCAAGTAAAACATCAGATTTCGTTGCTTCAAATTGAACATTCTATGATAAAGAAGGCTGATCCAGTTCAAACTTTCGTTAATTCCGTGGATAACCTATATAGTCAATATGCAGAAAATCATATAATATTCTTGTTGGAGCCTCACTTAACATCGGAAAAATTCAAGAATTGGAGAAATTAATCCTGTTTAAAAGCTCATTTCTTGGTTTGTGTGGTGGACAATATGGCCAGCCCCGCTCCATGGGATGATGCTTACTTATTTCTTTGCAGTTGAAAATATTTCTTGAACAAACCTCAAGTGCCATTTTCTTACCCATCAAGGCCTAAAGTAGAAGCTTAGACAACCCTGCTACATCCTACCGTATCAGATATTACAGACACCTTTTTTCTAGTGCATTTAAAATTTTCGTCCAATAATTGAGAAGAAAACTAATGGAACAACAAAGAATGGCAGTAGAATTAGTAACCTGGCACCCCAGTTTATACTTCAAACATCCATCCTACATGCTAGATCATGGACTTAATGCACGTTACCTGAATACAAATGTGCAAATGTACACTAGATAAAAATAGACAAACATACAGGCGAAGCTCACCCGTAATAACAGTATAAGAAAAGGTCCCTTGGCTGATCAACATCAAATATATCATCCTCCAAAACTGATAGACCGATTTTATAGCTCTTGGACAATAAACAAAGAAGGAGAAAATCTGGGTGTAAGGTAGTCAAGTGTTCAGAGGTAATCTGAAGCTTTCGGACAGCTGTGCGCATCGGAGAAACGCCACGCAGTGGGGATTCAATCAACAAAACATGATCCTTGAATCTTTTGCAGACAGAGACAACTGCGAGCTCAAATAAGAAGAATCAATGCTGTGAGTTAGCATCCGATGATTAACAATACAAGGCGAATCACAGTTTGCTTTGAGGTATAGACGGGTACATTTATCGGGTGCCAAACGAATCTGTTGCGCATCACAGCAATGAATAAATCTGGCGAGAATCGGAACGAGGGTAAGGGCCTGCTCTTTTGAGACTGGACCGGAGGTGAAGGCCTCTCTGTTGTATATTCAGAAACATTCGACACAACAATCATGTGAGAAGCGATACAAGAAGAATGTCTCGAGAAATCATTTTCTGTATTCTAAAATCAGCACAATTTACTACAAATGCCACAAAATCTCTACTCTTTTCCTATCCTCACTACCACCACAGAAAAACAATCCTTTCAAATTCATAAGTGCCATCTTTGCAATAGCAGCCACTACTTCTAGCACTTCCAAATCCACCATTTCACTTTAAGCTGGCAAAGAAATGAATACTCGCAGTTCCCGCAAATCATTTCGCACGAGATTGATTTCCTGAGTATATCACCATCCGATCCCTAGTCGCTAACTTCAAAAACCACACAATAAAACACATCGGCGCAAGCAAATCCCAATTGATACACCGTCCCGAATCCTAAGCACGGACCGATTGAAAGGCATCGACGCCGAAACGGGGCCGTCGAAGGATCTCCGAAACCCTAGCTAGCCTAATGCGGTGAAGCTCGACGAAATCGCGGCCGTTTTAAGCGGCGGCGGCGGCGGCGGCGGCGGCGGAGTGAGGGAGGGAGCGAAGCGAGACTCACAGGATGTAGAGGTAGCCGAGGGAGTGCTTGGCGGGGTCGACCTGGTCGAGGACGGAGCTGAGCAAGCCGGACTCGGAGTGGAGCGACTCGTCGGCCAGCCTCAGGATGTTGTGCAGGTGAGCGATGTCCTCGACGCTGCCGGAGAAGCCTTGGATTTGGGTCACTAGGTTCTCGAGCGATCCCATGGCTTCGGCCCCTAGAGTTCAGAGCTCGGTGTCCTATGGAAGCTATGGTGAAGAAGAAGAAGGATCGGAGGAACCAGCGACATGAGAGCGCATCGACTCGGCCGTTTTTGACTCAGTTTGGAATCGGCCGAGTCGACGGATCGTCGGGCTCGGTGGGCTGAAATTGGGCCTTTGGGCTGTGATGGAATCTCGGCCCATATCTTATGGATTGGCCCTGATTTTGGGTGTGCATTTTGGTTGAAAACGGACCGGCCCGTTTGGGTGGCGAAAATGGTTTTCAAATTTTTATTTTTATTTTTCTATTATCGATAATTTTCGAAAATAGAATCATCATAATTTTTTTTCTTGAAAACGTGTTTATTTGTGTTGTTTTTTTCGAAAGCCGCGTTTCCAATTTCATGGAAAACCGGGTCTTTATTCGAAATGAAATATATAAAAAAAAGTACTTATTTTTCAATCTGCAGTCATAAAATGTGAAGACGATTTTTCTTATTTCACTTTTAAAGCATTTTAAGTAGCAAATAGCGGCAATAGCCCATGAATTCACTTAAAATTAATTATAGCGATTATAATAACTTAGTTTAAGGTAATTTAGGTCAAGAGACTATAACAGGAATCTCCCTTACAGAATAGTGAATATAGATAAAGATTAGATTTCAAGTTTCACCATTTTGAGGAGTTGCCTCTCACGAAATTGACCGTTGTATCATTTCTATCGACTTCTCCAAGATTTGCTTCATTCTTAACCTTCATATCATGCTTTGCACACTCATTTTGGTTTTATATTTTTACTAACATTTCAATTTGTACACTTCTCTAAGGTCCGCGTCATTCTCGCTCTAGCCTCGTGATCACAATCCTCGCTCGAACTTCACTTCGCAACCCTCTGCTCGCTCTAGCGACCCTCTTGTTCAAGGCTCTCTTCGTCTCGGACAACAATCGAGAGGTAAAACCCCTTGAGCTTCCTAAGGTCCTTGCCTATTTGTCAAATCTCTTGAATTTCTATGTATTGGGAAAATCAACAGCGACATTGGAAGGAATTTTGGTTTGTTGTAACTTCATGGAATTTTGGAGCCATAATTTCCCATCATGTGAGCTGCATATTGCAGTGGAAACCGAGCTGCAATGAAACAAAAGAAAACGAAACCACAAAAAAGAGGAGAAAAGTCACGATCCAGAGAGTTAGGCCCGATTTAGTTCAGCTTTGAGAATGAACTTTCGAAACTGAAAGCCCCTTCCCAAAATTGGCCAAATAGTAGTATTCGGAATGCTGAACCCAATTTTTTTATCCCCAAACTACTCTCACTTATTTTGGCTTATTTTGATTTTGCCCCTCTTGGTACTATTCATCTACTTCGTGGCTGGCGAGTGAGGCCGACACCGAATCGTGCTGGCGAGAGGCCGGTGAGGTCGCGTGACCCAAGCGTTGGCCGCCTGAGTCGGGCGACCCAGGCAACAACCGCCTGAGTCACGCGACCAAGGTGCTGGCCACTTGGGTCGCACGACCCTCGCCGAGGGTCGCCTGGCCTCGGGCAACCACTGCTGGCAGCAAATCTAGCTCGCCGGTGGTCGCCCGACCTCAGGGACGACCACCGACTCTAGATCTAGCTCGCCTACGGCCGTAGGCCCTCGCCAGCTCCGGCGAAGGGTAGGATAGATTTTTTTTTTAACAAAAAAGATGATTCCCAAAGCCCTTTTGTAAAAAAAAATTTACCAAACACTACTTGGACCACAGTAACTTTACAAATAATTTTTTACCAAACGCCACTAAAAATTTCTCCAAGAGACTTTAACCTAAAGGTATTTAGGCTGCGTTTGGTTCAGCATTGGGAAGGAGCTTTCGGCCCCGAAAGCCCCTTTCCAAAAATGCTGAACCAAACGGTTAGCATTGAGTATTGAAAATGCTCAAAATTAGCATTTTCAATGCTGAAAGCCCAATGCTGGCCGGACTAGCTTTGGGCTTTTAGCCTTGAATCAAATGCCAAAATCATTTTTATACTTCCCAAACTACCCTCACTCAAATTTCAATATTTCGGCTTTGCCCTCTCGTTACTGTTCATCTTCTTCACCAAAGGGACTCCAGCGAGGGTGAAGGTCCGGGGAGGTCGGCCGACCCAAGTGACGGCCTCCCGGGGTCGAGCGACCGCCCAGGCGCGGCCGCCTGGGTCCCACGACCTCAGGTGATGGCGGCCTAGGTCGCGACCCAGGTGGCCGTCGGCCTGGGGTCACGCGACCCCAAGCCGACAGCCGCTTGAGGTCGCACGACCTCAGGTGACGATCGCCTGAGGTCGCGCAACCTCAGGCCTCGTCGCCCGAGGTCGGCGTCCCTCGCTGGGGGTCGCTCGGCGACGGGCGACGGCCGTAGCCCTTCGCCAGAGCCGGCGAAGGGTACTTTTGCCTTTTTTTTAAAAAAAACCCTCAAAGCCCATTTGTAAAAAAAATTAACCAAACATTACTTGGGTCAAAGTAGCTTTGCAAATGAGTTTTTACTAAACGTTATTTGCATTTCCCCTAAAGGGCTTTTACCTAAAGGTATTTACATTCTCAAAGTAACATTTCAAATACTAAACCAAACGCATACTTACATTCCCCCAAGTAATATTTTCAAAGTTAAATCAAACGGTCCTTAGTTTGGTTCCCAATTTGAAAAACTGAAAACCGATCCTGACATCTGACTTGTAAGTTTAGGAACATGTCCATCCTGGAATTGACCACTCCCAAGGCACTTATCAGTATACAAGCGATGATCGACAAAATTGAGGAAAATAAGAGTAAACGAATGCTCAAATAAATAAACATATAATTTTTTATTCGCAGTAAATAATTTTAAGTCTTGATTTGCTTGGTGGAGGATTTGAACCTCCGTCGTGGAGACGTTGGCCCTTCCGCGAAGAAGACGATGAAACAGGGTTTAACCATTTCGCTAAAACCCTAGGCCAATTCCCTCAGCCCAGCAACTTCGGATCGAACGATGGCCATGTCCATGCACCTGCGACGCGCGATCTCATGCCGGAGCGTCCTCCTCCGTCGGTGCATCGACCTCCGGAGCCGCGACTTCTCTCCCGTCGCTCGCTCCGGCGTCTTGCCCGATCCCAATCCCCGGATCGGGCCTCCGTTCGTCGCTCCCGCCGAATCCGTCAGGTTAAACGCCAGAGGCTTCGCCAAAGGCAAAAAATCTAGTGAGCCGCCCCCCCCCCCCTCCCTCTCTGTATTGAATAGTAAATGGCATCCGAGCTGGCCAGCTAGCGTCGCCACTGCGAGTTGTTTGTTCATGGTTTGTTCGGTTCGCGTGCTCTAGAGGATGATTCGGCTGCCGGTTCGGTCGACGTCGCGACGGACATTGGGCCGAGCGTCAAGGAAGCTGCCAGGTCCCAAATGGATGCCGCCGTGGTGGCGTTATCGCGCGAATTGGCGAAGCTTAGAACC
This sequence comes from Syzygium jambos, assembly GCA_031216235.1. NCBI lineage: Eukaryota > Viridiplantae > Streptophyta > Magnoliopsida > Myrtales > Myrtaceae > Syzygium > Syzygium jambos. Next base: position 21,183,997 of record CM062228.1, read on the forward strand.
GGAAGGGCGTCTGCAGGTTGGTTTCGCCGGACTCGATGCCATCGTTAATTTTTCTCGTGGTATTCCGTGTTGCTCCTTTTATAGTAGTTGATTGCCCGTGTGATGGATTTTGCTAGGGATGCTCGATCACATTATAGTGGAGACTAGTGGTGTAAAGATGCCTCTGAATAGGTTAGCCGTCGTGTCGGTGCTGGATCCGAAGACGCTTTCGGTCAATCCTTACGATCCAAATGTAATGAGCTCCTTTTCCTGAGTGCAATGGGCGTGTTTTTTGGTATCTTTTCTTTTTATACCAATGCATTTGTTTTGGGTTTCTTCCAATTTCTTTACGGCTGTAATTGGAGTTCTTTGCATTTGTCCATCCATTGGATTTTTGCCCCTCTCCTGCAGACAGTGAAGGAATTAGAGAAAGCTATTGTTTCTTCTCCTTTAGGATTGAATCCTCAGGTGGACGGTCAGCGTCTGATTGCCAATATTCCTCCGTAAGCCCTGTTCTGTACTTAGCTTATTTGAATTCGACAACTTATGTTGATGCAAATTGGGAGGCTTCTCTTGATTTGTAAGTTGTCATGTTTTTGGTATTCCAAGTTTCCTGTATTGACTTGTCACCTTTGTGTTGTTAGGTTGACAAAAGAGCACATGCTGGTGGGATATTGCTGATCTGTGTTCCGGCAATTTCTGTTTCTCCTTCCTGTCTGTAACAATTTTGCTCTGTGCAGGCAATGACTAAGGTGGTTACCAAGTCCTGTGAAGATGTTAGACAGAGTATAAGGAGGGCTCGACAGAAGGTATTTTCTCGGATCCTTTATCTAGGTTTGGACTATGAAGTGCATGTCGTGGAGGACTAGTCATTGTAGTGATTGATTATGAATACAAGAAATCGTGATGGTGAACCACTGTACATCAAGGATGATATCCGCAATTTATGTTTAATACTTTACTCTCCGCTCCATTGTGTTTTTGGGGAATGCAAGCCTCTGATTTGCCTGGGATATTATCTAATCATATTTGGGTCATTCTTTTGCTTTTACTTTGAAAAAGTGTGCTGTCACCTGATCTTAAGATGGTACTTCATAGGAGTGGGATCGTTGTTTCCATGAGGGAATGGAAGCTCGAAAATGACTACCGTTCACATATGCAAAGTCATGGTAATGTTTAGGGCAATATAAAGTAAAGCTTTGGGAACATAGACTCGCTTAGTGCAATTCAAGGTGCATGGACTGTTGCGGAAGTACTCAAGTTGAGCCATTAATTCTCGGAATGGAGTTGCTAAGTTGCATGCATCTAGGATGTTGTGTTGCTGTTTGTTTGGGCATACTAAGTTCTCGTGCAACAGCATTGAGTATGTTGAAAGAATGGTTGCTCATAGATTTTCTAAAGTGTGTCGGGGGCAATATTTTACATGCTGTAGTTCCCGATATGGGCATGTTGCAAATTGGCTTCCAAGACTCAACATTTGATAGAAGGAACTAAATGTTATATATCGAGCCTTCTACGTGTGACAGACTCACTGTAAATGGCATAGTAGTTTGAGAGAGTACATGCTAGCTCATGCTCTGTCCTTCACAAAATTGTTCAGGCATTGGATACAATAAAGAAAGCCGGTTCCAGTTTCCCCAAGGATGATGCAAAGAAATTGGAGAAAGAGGTGAGTAACGGGTTTATCATCTGTCATGCGAGCCAAGCAATCATCTCATCTCCTCCTTTTCTTTTTTCTGCAGGTAGATGAGTTGACTAAGAAATTCGTTAAATCGGCTGAGGAGTTGTGCAAAGCGAAGGAAAAGGAGATGATTTCAGGCTAAACCGTCGGCTGTTAGCAATTTCTAAATAGAGTTCAAGAGCTCATTTGGAGAGCAGTCGCCCAAAATTACGTAATTGTTCCTCTGATCGAAAAATTCTGTTGTTGTCATATTCAAATGTACAAACGGAACCGACCGTTGAGATTTATTGTGGGCGGATCTGTTTTTGGCTTGATGATACTTCCAAGAGTAATCCTGCTTAAATCTCACTGCCAAATGTGGTGGTGGAGCTATAGGCGTTCATTGACATTGGTTTTAGTAGTGGGACACGGCGGATGAAAGCAAAGTCCTACCAAATTGGAGCCCTTCTAATGAAAAATTATTAGAAGTTTTTAATGCATTACACAGATAGGGAAACATTTACAACCACTGCAATCTGAATCTGGATTGCATCAGCTCATATCCTAAAAATCTGTACATCAAAATAATGCAGAGGAACGTGGTGTTCTCTATTTGCCAAAAGTGATGTCTCTGGTAACAAGCTTTATGCCTCGGACCCAAAGTTCAGCCTCCTCTGTCCCACCCTCACAGACAAAGTGAACCTCCTTGCTCTCGGCAGTGACCACCCTGAAAATCCCGGGATCATCAGCACCACCTTTCCTCAGCCTATTCTTCTGGAAGGCCGGGCTTGGCCCGACCTCGACCTCTCGGCACATTACGTTTCTGCGGCTCGATTTCCCCCACCTTAGCACTCCAGAGTTTCTGACCACCCTCACATCTTTCTCGTGTGGAGTTCCCTTTCCTCCTTTGGTGTGTTTCCACACTCGAGCACCACCGAAAACAACATTACGTGCAAGCTCATCTAGGATCACATTGACCGTGCCATTTACCGTGCCGCTATTTTTCCTCGCGACCAAGAGGGCAGTTTCGCCTCTAGAGTTCTTGAAATCACAACGTGACCCACTCGATATCAAAAGCTGGCACATGGATATGTGGCCTTCCCTTGCAGCCAACATCAGAGGAGTGTACCCGTCCCCATCTGGGACGTTGACGTCGTAACCTCTGCTCACCAGTAGTTTGACTGCATCAAGGTCTCCATGCCGAGCTGCAAAATGTAAAGCGTAAAATCCCCACGCACTGCAGCTGCCTTTTTCAAGTGCAAATTCCAGCATGACCTTCTCAAAAAGGTCCCTGTTTGGGTTCAGTTTAGAAATGGTAATTGCAGTTTCACCTGCTTTGTTACATAGCTTAACATCTGCACCGGCGTAGACCAGTAAGCCGAATGCTTCCACATGGCCCTTGAGAGCAGCAATCATGACGGCTGAAAAGCCATTTTCATCTTGGTAGTCAAGGTTGATGGCTTCAGAGCCAATGAGAGTCTTTAAGGCCTCAGTATCACCGGCTTGGGCTGCTAATAACAGTGGGGAGAAAACAGTGTGGTTGCTGGAATAAGGAATCTTCCCAGCTTGGATCACATCTACTACTGCATGTTGAAACCCGAGGTACCACCGGTTTGATCCGGCAATTGAACTTGCAGATTGACCGAAAATATTGGTAAGGCCAAAATCTGCGCCAGCCATGGCCACTATCTTAAGACACTCCCTGTGCTTATATTTTGCACAGATCATTGGAGCCGTGTCACCTGAAGCTGTCCTGGAGTTCAAGTCACAGCCAAAGTCAATTAAGCATTGGAGAATTGTTGAAAGACCAAGACGGGCAGCCAAGTGTACTGGACGAATGCCGGTTTTAGCTGCTGTAACAATGGCAGTTTCTTTGTCGGCACCTGATTTTAGGAGCACGTGTACAGCCCCTGAGTTGCCGCACAAGATGGCATGATGGAGGAGAGTTCTTCCATGATGATTCTTATTGGGGGATATGTGCTGGAGAAGCATACGCAAGACAGTACCACTAGCTTCGAAATACTCCACAGCACACCAGGTGATTGGATAAGGCTCAGCTAGTCCAGCACCAACTCGAAACTCTTCATCAGAAGCTTCATCCCATGACCATGCTCCCAGTCTTACATTGACATCCGTTCTTGCACCAGCCTGTTCATGTGACCACATTATGTCATGAAGTAGATGACAATGAAGAACACTATTCTTTGATAAAACCTCAAGATATGGATACGAACTAATTCTCAGGAAATTAGAAATAAAAGGATGCATTTGAGGGTCACGACAGTATATGGCTCGATGAACTGAAACTTGGCTTACCTGTAATAGCAGATGGACAACAGTGACCTGGCGACTAACAACAGCAGCAACAAGAGCAGTGCAGTCAATGTTTATATGCAGAGACGGCTTAGATGACTTGAGAAGAAATCGATCAGATGCACTTGGATCCACTCCACACTATCAGAAGTTCAACAGTCTCAGTCACAGTAAAAGAATCAGTAGCAGAGTACAGAAAAAATTTAAAATAGTTGGTTAGTCAAAGCCACTGTAAAAGCATCATTGGATATGTCTATCTGCCATTCTATTTCAAGGAAGGGCCTGCCCTTAGCAAAGAGAAATGAAGCGTACGCTAGCTGACATAATGCCGTCGAATCTTTTTACAGTAAGTAGGATTAGTCATAAGAATTTTTAAGTAGCAGAATATGAAAACTAGTAGGAGACTCAACATGTCTTGAACCAGTTGTTTTATGCACTACCATACTGACATTATGCTGTCTAGAATGCCCGGACTGTTGTTCAGGTTAACACGAGTTACCTACGGCGTAGATAAAGAAGACACAAGGATTTACCTCTCCCTACTCTACGAGTTTACATTTTTCTATTCGGAGATAAACTCCATGATACCATTTAATTTAATCATGTACCTTAATGAGAGTGTCCACTACATCAGTAAACCCCCTGCAGGAAGCGGTGACAAGAGCATGCACAGCGACATGAGGCCGAATAAGATCAGAGCCCATCAAGAGCTCCACCAGCCTTGCGCGCCCATGGCAGCTCCCTTCCAACAGAGCCTCCTCACAGGCTGACTGACTAGCCCCAGCTTTCAGTAAGATCTCCAGAATCTCGAGGTGGCCCTCCCGTACTGCTGCGGTGGTTGCACAGCCCTTGAAGAGATTCTGGTTCACATCAGCTCCTGCACTCTGTGATTGATGATAATAGCTAGATGTTAGCACACAAAGATAGTGAAAAGACCCAAAAAAGGTGGACTTCTACTGTTGTTTATTATTATTTTTTTTCATAGCTTATATTCGACTGAGGATCTTGACGGAACAAGGACAAGCGCAGAGACCCGGTACGAAAGTTTTGGATTCTTCCCAGGCTTCAAATAATGGCCACACCAACATGTAGCCAAAAGAGAAAAAAAAATAACCTGATGTGATGGACAAGAAGGCTTGGAAGTATCATTAACAGTGCATAAGAAAGATCATTGAAAGATGAGACATTGTGCCCATGCGAATTGTCGTGCGCTTCAGTCGTGTAGTGACTGGAACAGATAGCAACTTAGCAAATTCTATCCGTTTCGCCGATTCTTACCGGCACAAGACACACATGTACCCTGGTGGGTAAACCGACAGTAAATATCGATTGCTAAGACAAAATTATCGCCGGATAGGACATTTGTTCTAGCAGGCAATTGGCGGGTAATCGAGTTTCTTAAGGTAATCATCTGACCCGACTCAAAAAAGATGCAGAAAAGATAATAAATGCCTTCTCCTCTAGCAATGCCGACAAAGAAATTTTCTCCAATATGAGGAATCGGATTCGAATCTACACTTTAGAAACGCATACGAGATTACCAAAAGAGTTCCCCAATTTATGTTCCATTTCAAAAACCAAAAAAAAAAAAACCCGACATTTATTTTCGGGGACCAAAGAGGGAAAAAAGCCACAAAGCGACATAAAACAACCATTCGTAATAATTAAGGAACTTCGATTTCAAACATGGTGCCCGCCTTTGCTTTTCCAGCGAAGTAAACCTTAGCAGTTAGTGCGGTTTCTGAGAGGATAACGTCTCAGCAAATGTCGCGGCTGAGGAGATCCGCGCGTTTAAGAAAAACAGTAACGTTGGCTTGCGGTTCGAGATGTAACGGATTCCAATGGGGGGGGATTTGAAATCGAGCGTTGTTTGAATCCGTGCTAGCTTCAGCTCGATCGCTATGTGGAAATTGGCAGAACTCAATCAATACCAGAGGGAAAAAGACAAGTGCAAAAAAGGAAACTCGCATCGAAGTTTGCAGACCATTTCAAATATACACGAAACGAAACGGCTCCAGCTGAAGCTCGTGATGAGCTCCGGAACGATATCCGCTCGGAGAACAAAAGAGAGGGATTCGATGGAGGAGATGAGCCAAGCAGGAGCTAAATCCACCATGAAGATAAAAAATTTGTCAGAAGATGAGAAACCGTGTCGCGTGAAGAACGCTGAAAACTCGCTGAACGTAAGCTAAGAAAATGGAAAACAGCTTCGCAGTTTAAAGTTCGGAACCAAGAGTCTCGCTCATGTTTGAAGGAGTCGAGCTCGTGAGAATGGAGAATGGGCACAGATTTTGACGGGAAATGCTCGAATACAGTTCAGGCGCGGCAGAGAGCTCGGAAAAAGAAGAAACTGGAAGGAAACAGCGGAAGCGTTACCAGGAGCTGCTTCACCAGAGCCACATTGCCGGCGTGCACGGCGAGGAACAGGGCCGTGACGTCCGTCCTGAACTCCTCGTACTCCACCCGGACCTCCGCGGCGGACTCCCCGCGCAGGACGACGTCGGCCTTCCTGGTCTTCAGGCTCACCGCCCCGGCGTAGTTGACGTCGACGAGCGGGTCGGCGAGGCACTCGACCACGGACCCCGCGCCGCCGCCGCCGCCGCCGCCCCCGAGGAGGGCGGCCTCCAGGAGGCGCTGCGAGACCTCCGCGGCGCAGTCGACGGGGACCACCTGCCTCCCGTTGAACGCCGGCATCGCGGTCCGGGACGGCGCCGCCGCAGCCTGGGCTCCTCCGGGCGGCCCCGCCGCCACGTCGCGCTTCCTCTGCAGCATCGTTAGGTGCGGTGCGCCTCGGAATCAAAATCTCTATCGCTCTAGCGCTGTCTCTCCTCCGTCGGGTTTCTCTCTCTATCTCTAGAAACGCTAGCGCCCTTAGAGAGAGAGAGAGAAAGAGACAGAGAGACTTCAAAAGAAGTGAGCGCCAGAGTCTAGAAACGCAAGGAGAGGGAAAGCAGCGAGTGCGGTATATATGATGTTTTTTTTTTTTTGTTATTGGAAAGAAATGGCTGAATAATATATATTTGATTATTTATTCGTCGTTCCTTTTTTTTGTCGGAATTATTAATTTATTGTTCAATTAATTACTTTTGAATTTTTCTGAGTATTCTTTTTTTTAACCATCCGGACATCGCTCCTTTTTGGCGACGAGATTCGTGAAAATTTATTTAATTCTACTGCCTCCACCCAAATCGTAATTCGCGTAAAATCTCGTATTAATTAATAAGAAGCCCCTTCCTATCGAATTCTAATAAGTCAATTTGAAATTTGAAATTAATAGGCTAGGCTCCTTAAAATATATACGTACCTTTCCTTATTGTTGAGGCAAAGAAGGGTAACAAGAGGTTCACCTCGAAAATGGAATTTCTTTGTATAAAGCTCCGAGCTATCACCAATTACATGATCGGGATTGTTCGATGAGGTTGGTTTCATGCGAGATCTCCGCATGAACGGTTGATATTCTTTTACGGAGTTCGGTAAATACAGCTTTCGGGATATGACGAGTCCCCTACCTCCGATTTTCAATGGCGATTGTAGGAGCTTTCAGAATCTCGCTGAACCACGAAGATGTGCTTTTACAAATGGCTGGATCTGTATCTGTTCAATCCACTCTAGTCATTTTCGAACGACGATAGGGAAATGAAAATCGAATCTAAGCATGCACCACCAACTGGCAACGTTGTCATTCCCGAAGTATCTGCCCATCACCGATAAAAAATATGAGATCCAGTGGTCGACGGCCGATTATTTTCCATGACAGATCTGTTCATATGGGTCAAGTACTTGCTTCCTCTTTTGCTCCTCCTTATGTTTTGGATTTGATTTTGTTTAGCAAGTATTTCGGGTCTTGTCTCACTACGACTTATTTTGCTTTGAAATTTACGTACCTTTCATGTATCCTTTCGAGCAATCAATATAATTTTTGAGATTCACTCGACCCAACTCGACCCATTTCTATCGCGGATCAATCTAACTCAATCCAAACAAATTCTCCGGTAAAAGAGGGCCCAAAAGATCAGGTTGAGGTCAGGCTTTAGTGGAGTGATGCCTCCTGGCTCAGCGCACACCCTGCAGCAAATGCCGGGAAACTCTCTATCCCCGCGAATCTGCTTTCTCCCTCCCTTTTTTCCTCTCTTTTGTTTTTTGTTCTTTTTCGAGGGGGTGGGGGGGCAAATTCTGATGTTTACGAAGGAACCTGAAACGTGCAGATCATAATAACATACGAACAAAATTATATGATATCCGAACTGGGCAGGCTAGTACCTGCTGAGATATCCCATGTGACGATTTGGCTCTGGAAAAAGGAACAGGCAAAGGAAGGTAAAAACAAATCGATTTGCTGAGGAAAAGACGCATCAGGAATTGTGCGTCCGACCATGTGTGGGTGTCAGAGAGGAAGGGCCGTGCCATCGCCCGGCTTAGCGACGACCCCCGACGACGGTGCATGCGGTGGCCAAAGTCTTCGCGTACGTATCGTGTGTGCATTGGCCATGGCCATGCTCGTGCACTGGCATTTTTTCTAACCCGGGATTTGGTTATTTATATCGTCATTTATCGAGGATCTGTCCAGATGAATCGGAACATCCTATTTCCTAAATTGGTAGATCTTCCGTGTTCAGTTTCGACACTTAATGCTCCGATGGGACAGCATCCGATGAGAAATGAGCCGTCCCGCTTCAATTGGTGACGGCTCTTTATGTATATACGGTTTCCTCCCACTTATTAATCGTCTTTCCCGTCACACGGATTCGTGATCAACAAGACCCGTTATAAGAAAGTGGCGAATCATACTCAATTTTCCACGCACCCTCTTTCTCGTGTGTGTAGTGCGGGAGCCTTGTCGATAGAAGCGCGCGATCGGTGCTCCAGAATCTGAAGCAGAAGTTACAAATTCTATACGGCGATGCCTTATCTGGCATGGATCATTGGCATAGGAAGAATGGACGAGACGCCGGCAACGAAAGCATCGAACAGAGGATCTTGTCCCACGCAATTGCATCCATATCATCAATACGGGCAGATGTTAAAGAAAGCAATAGCAACTAACTATGATAGAAACCATAAATGCGGAAGTACCGGCAGCATGTACGCTTGCTCCGATACTCCGATATCTAGTCAGACAAAAGCCCGTACGTCTCATGTGCACCCAAGCAATCTTCCCGTTCCGAGCAATCATGCGTCCCGGGGAAATCTTCCCGAGGGACATGGGGATACGATTCAGTGAGCCCGGACTCCACCTCTACCAACCAGGCCGCGGTGGGTGCCGAGGAGAGGTGGTGGGGGGTGAGGGGGGGAGTACAATGTACTTGGTCCAATTATGGCGGTGGGGAAAGGCATGGATGCACAGCAAGAAAATTAGAAGAGCAGCTGAGCTCAAAGATCTCTCTCGCCGGCCAGGGTGTCTCGTCCTGCTCGCGGTTAGCCAGTCTCCGTCCGAGCGGTTGACGCGGTCAGCCTCGGGCCATGGGGGGGGGACTACGTCCGTCCTCAGACTTTTAATTCGACGGGTCTCTAATTACGGATACTTAGAACTCCCTTGATACGCATCGAGTAAAGCGCCGTCCATAAAGCGGCAGGCGCCGCGTGTCTATTAACATATTTCGAACGTGTAGTTGAACATCAAGCGCTCATCGGTTGTGCCGTTTCGGTTCGGGTTAGACGGGTTCGAGCCGCGGCGAACGCATACCCAAATGTTGCTGTTTGATTTGGGTATCATGGAAATCCAAAACCGAACCGAACAACCGAGATCGGACTGCATACATGGTGGTCAACAGCAGTACTTGAGAAGCTACTTCTTCTCTTTCTGCTGCGGCTCCAGTCAAAGCATCTTTTTGACCGTGTCTTAATCCTTTTGGTTTCTTCCTTTTGTCTTCTACGTTCAGAGGAGACCTCTCCTGGCTTGACGCTCAAGTTCCCAGTTTTAGCTCCCAAGGACACCGTCGTTTCACCGATTACCGTGGGCGGTCGCCTGTCGGACCTCTCTCGGCGTTCCCCCGTTCCCGCAACCACACGGCGCATCCCGCTTCGGTCAAGCCCCCCCCGGACGGAGCACCAAAAGGTGGAGATCTTTCCTGCGCGCGATCTCTCACTTCTTAAGGTGCGCGTAGCAACGATTCTGTGCTTGAGAACTGGTTCTGTTAAGAAATGATTCTTTTTAATTCCATGCCTGGAAATAATTTCTAAGGTAATTGGTAACTGCTAAAAATTTCTATTCTTGAAATAGAAAAAAAATATAAATGTGTTTGGTAACTACACAAAATTTCTTTTTATTAATAATATTTTTATTTTTAAAAAAAATTTCTCTTTTTTTCCCTTCCCTTCCTTAGCCATGGCCGGTCGCCGATGCCGGCAACCGGTGACTGGCCACAGGCCAAGGCCGGCGAGGGCATCACGGCCCTCGCCGTCGTGACCCATCTCCCTCGCCAGGGTCGTGATAGCGAGGTCGGCCTCGCCGTCGCGACCGCGATGCCCTCGCTGGCCCTGGCCTGTGGCCGGCAACCAGCCAAGAAGAAGAAGAATAACAAATCAAGAAGGAAGAAGAAAATAAAAAAGAATCAGAAATGGAAAAATTGTTCTCGGAATCAATAAGCGTACTTTTTTTTTGTTTCTTGATTCTGTTCCAAAATTAATTTTGAAAATAATTTTTTGTAAATTTATGTCCGGGAACAAAAAATTTAACAAACGGATTTACGTTCTCAAACTGATTTTGAAAATAAAATAGTAGAAATTTTCACTATTTGGCAACTTGTCAAAACGGGCCCTTAATCGAAGTACCGATCCGCGGCAGTCAACTGCTAAACTAAACCTGTCCATGCAATTGAGATTCCAAAAAAACGTCGACACGCTGCCATCTCAAACGTGTGGAAATCCTAAGGCCAAAAAGCAAAAGGCCAAAAAACGCATTAGGAATCCTGGCGAGGCTCGTCTAATCATACCAAGGTGTATATTTGATTTAAGATTGCGACCATAATCTCACTCCGTCGTACTTTGCTAGCGTCCCCCCATCGACCGACGTTCGTTCTTTGGACTTTCTTGGCTTGACCGCATGCTAATCAAAACCCTGAAGATTAGTTTTAATCGGGTCACGTCACGCCAGAAATCCAAGTCGAATATCTTCGGGACTTCTCTTGGCTGCATTTGCCCTCGGTCACAGCTCAGATGCCAGATACAGCATCCCTCCTCGTCTTGGATTTTTCCTTTTTTTTTTTTCTAATTGTCGGGACCCGACTGATCACATCTATAGCTTCATGGGTCGAGTCATGCATGAATCTAAATTCCAATGAGTAGATCGAATGTTTAAATTGCTCGCGCCCGAAAATGGAGGGAATCAAACGCGCCCCGCCGCCCCCTCATTCACATGAATTCGCCCGGTCATCGATTCCTCGTTACTTGGTCGCCGAGAGCAAACGTTTCTCGATCGAATCCACGCTCGATGTGGCCGCCGGAGCGCGAGTTTCACGCACCGCCGCTGCTCTTCCCTTTTCGCGTCTTAATTTTAGCTACTAATCGATGGGCTTGTTTCGCAAGCCTCGGAACTTCTTAGGTTGCATTAACCGCGATGCACGCCCGTACGTGCACTCTTGTGCAAGGAAGTTGCATCTACCAAAATCGCACGAAGAAGTCAGCAAAATCCAAAGTGCCTAAAGCAGTTACGGGCGCCCACCTACCAAACCCTAAAAAGATCATGCGTGATCGGTCAAAACCGTTCAACCACATGATTCCTATTTCTGCCGTGATCGCGAAGGCACGAATTAAGTTGGAGAAACGTAATTCCGAAATTATTGAAGCGGCTCTAAATCTCAGGGATAATAATAACAAACTGCCCGTGAATTTTGATCTAATGTATAATATGGTTAATGAGTTTTTAATTTATTCAATATAATCCATAATTTTTGCCTAATATTTAATGTGGTCACTGAATTTTTTTTACATGCTCAATGTAATCATTGAACTATATGAAAATTTTCAATGCAGTCCTTGAAATTGAAGTAATTGAAGGACGATTACATTCAACATTTTCATATAATCCATGGACTAAATTAAACATGTGGCAAAAGTTAAAGACGTCGTTGAAAAAAGTAAAAGTTCAGGGGTCACATTGAATATTGGGTTAAAGTTCATGAATCATACTGAACAAATTAAAAATTCATGAGCCACATTAGAATACATTGGACGAAAAATCATGAACTATTTAAATCATTTTCCCTAAATCTTATTGTACGAATGCCAATTCAGCCACAAACTTCTAAACCTCTGCTCGAATTTCCATTATTGTTCGACGGCCAATTTTCGCTGAAAATCTCTAACCCGCGCATTGTAATTTCACATAATATTTAGGACTAAATTGACAAAATTTGCAAATTTATGATTGAATTAACATCAGCGCAATATATTTATACAACCGATAGGGTAATTTTCTCGAAAAATAATAAAATCAATAGTGCTATTTTCACGAAAATAGAGAAAATTTCAGCTGTTTTCGTGAAAATTTCAGCGCATGGAAAGTTCACCGAGGGCATTCGAACTCCCCCCCCTCCCCCTGCTTCTTCGTTCTTCCTTTTTTCTTTTTTCTTTTTTTAATCTTTTTTCGTTCTTTTGTATTCGTTGTTGGTTAAGGAAAGTGGAATCCAAATGTCAAAAAAAAAACCCTAATTCGAGAAGCGGCCAGCAGACGAGGTCCATGCTAAGTGTTTTAGAGAGACACATGTGTAATAATTCGTGCTCGTACCCCCACCACATTCGCAAGACCATCATCACGTTTTGGAGTTCCAATCACTTTGGCGCCTTCACCGGACCCCCACTATCGAGGCAATAGGATTCCGGTGCGCTAAGGAAAAGCGATACTCGATTCGATTCAAAAGTATGGTGGACGAAAACCCTTCAGTTCAAAATACTATATAGCGCGGAAAGATTACCAGAAAATTCTAAACTACTTATGTGTATCTTAATTCGATCATAAATTTTTCAATTTGATCAATCTAGTCCGAAACCTTTTGGCATTTAACTGGAATTCACTGCCGTGAATATCGACTATCTTATATGACACGATGAGTACTGACATTGACAATATTCGATTTTTTAAAAAAAAATTCTATTTTCGATGTTCTTTTATTTTTCTCCCTTCTTCCTTCGCCTATTACAGGGCCTCGGCAAAGGCCAACGACAGGCAAGGGCTAGCCGAGGAAAAAGGAAAAGAAAATATTCATGTTCATTTTTAAAAATTGTAAAAATCGCCCCATGTCAACTCCAGCCGTTTTTACGCGAGGCGCCATGTAAGACAATCGACATCGATCGGACCGCCATATCAGCGATTTTCGGAAAAAAAAAAAAAAGGACCGGAATGATCACATTGGAAAATCATAAAAAAAATGTTTAGAACTGAATTAGTCAAATTAAAAATTTTATGAATGAATTGGCATCCGTACAATAAGATTAAAACATTTTTTTGTTAATTATCTCCATATAAAGCCAACAATACGATATTATTCTATAGATATTAGCCCTGCAAAGAAAGAAAAAACCTCTCAACTGATCGGTTTTAGGATTCACTTGTCTAATCAAAGAATTCGGTGGATTGAGGCCTAAAAAAAGAGAGATTAATTTCACGGGTCATGATTCCGTGCAAATTCGAAAGCGGCAAAGGCATTGCTATGTTTTCTCGAAGGCCTCAACCAACACCGCTCCGTTCAATCACGTTAGCTTGAGTCGCAAACCACTCGGAAAACAATTCGATCTCTTGCTTCGCAATCTTCCCTTACGCAATAAGTGAATTCCACGGACCGTGGTGGCTCTCCTTCGAAGCTAGGTTTAGCCGCTCCTTCTAAGGGGGAAAAAGAAAAAAAGTAGAAGAAAAGTGACCCCCGATTTAAATTGGTGGGCAAGGTTCGGTTAGCGCGGAACCGGGATGATTAGGGAGGCCCCGAAGCCCCGATTTGGCCGCGGCGAGGGGGGACAATGATGGGGTTTAGAAGATTTTGCCTAACGGGAGTGAGAAAGGGGAAGAGTAAGATGGGGAGGATAAGGGGAGGGAATCGTGACTTTGTTGTTTATGAAATAAATTGTGTCGAGTGGGGAACTTATCTGCACGAATACGAGGCTTCGTGTCGCGGGCAAATCATGAGAGAGAGGGGGGGAGCTTGAAGGGCACGTTTCTTGCTGCTTGCTTGCTTGAGGAAAGCATTGTTGTGGGGGGTGTGCTAAGGTGGTGGTGATGCGGGCTTGCGTTTGATGCCAAAGGTCATCAATCATCGTTGGGATTTGCTCTTTTGTGTGGCGTGAAATTTGCTTCTTCTTTTTTTTTTATTTATTAGATGGCATTTGACGTTTGAATATTGCCGTTCAACTCGTTCTCGTGAGTGCAAACAAACTGTCCCGTCCACATGCATCGAGTAAGACTCCATTTACATGGTGCGCCAGGGTGGTACCCAAAGATAATCAGTTGCGATTTGATACACTGAATCTAAATAGGCTCGTACTCTTTTCAACATATCGAAATATATGCAATTTCTCGCATTTTTTATAAGCTTAAATAGAGAAAATCAAATAAAATCAAATTTGATATGCATAATCAAAAGAGATATAAAAAATCAAAGAAAATATCCTAATATTTCTAGAAGATTTCTAAATATCTTCAACACCTCCCTCAAACTCATAGTGACTAAGTCACCTTGAGTTTGAATCATTGTCAAATAATGCCACGAAAACTTGTTTTTCCAAGGACACTACATGGCATCGGGCTTGGTGGATTTGGGATGGGCCGGTGAGTGTGGAAGCATCTAGCTCATCTCAAGTTGAGCAAGTCTGGTGGCGCTTTGGCTTCTTGAAATGATGCGCGAAAGGTCGATAATCATAGGGGAAACATCAACCGGCCGATACGGCTAGCTTGCGAAATAGTAACTAAGCGACATGGCCTATACAGCTGGCGTCGTAACATCAAGTGGCCTATACGGCTAGCTCGGAAAAGAGTTACTGGGATGCGGTCTGTGCAGCTAGCATCGAAAGAAAGCCATCTCCATGAATGGGTGACGCGATCAGTGCGATTAACATCGAAACACTATGCGGACTCGATTAAGTGCTTCCTCATACGAGACTTGTGGGCACCAAGTGAACACTGTCGAACAGCAATGATGGGATGGATTTATTCTGCGCTGAGAATGATAAAGCAAAAAAATAGGATTGGGGAAATTTCTGGAGTGCGTGAGGTGCACAGGGTGCGAAGTGCACCGGTGCACTAAGTTGCCTCTGATACCAAGTTAAACATAAGAATTGCGGAGGAGAGAAATGTGAAAAATTGTATATATTTCGATATATTAAAAAAAGTACACAGAGAGCCTACTTATAGGCTTAGATAGAGAAAATCAAATGAAATCAAATATGATGTGCATAACCAAAAGAGATATAGAAAATCAGAGGAAATATCCTAAATATTCCTAGAAGATTTCTAAATATCTTCAACACTAAACACTTAATTATTTGACCATCCCCGGGTTTTTTTTTTATTACGAATACTTACTCTATCTGCGGTAAATGGAAAATGTTTTCGCAAGGGATGTGAGAATGTCTGCCGGAGGCAACTCTTAACTCGTATCCACTTACATAAGAACTGTTCGTTCTGTCCGTAGAATTTTTTCTCACATCCTTTGCAGGTACCCAAATGAAAAAGAAAAAAAAGGCATTGCTACTTATCAACACCACGATCACCTTATCATACCCGCATCGATTGACAATGGGTGTTAAATGTTCTTTTCTATTCATGTGGTCTCCCCAAGCGAAACATATAAAAATCGAGAGATTTCCCATCACATTGTAATATGTAAGCTGACGCTATCGTTCTTTTTCTAAATTTGAAATGATTCGCTCGACGATGCTTGATTTCTAGACTCGTTAAGAACTTTGGACATATTCTGGTCATCTGGGCAAAAGAAGACATGTTCCTTTCTCCGTTTCCTTTTCCTTGGGCCGATGTTTTTTGTCGGGCCCTAAACTCTGTTCATCGTGCCCTCGGATCTTCTCAATGTCGCGAGAACATGTCCGCGGGGCTACACTCAAGCCCGTGGGCCGAAACCTGAAGTGGCCCGTGATAGCTTCCACGTTTCGAACGCTAGACGGTTCGGTTCAGTACGGCCTATGTCGGGTGTCGGTCGAGCAGGCCCGCCTCGCGGTCATCATTTCTCGATTTCATCGTTACGTAGATCGCGCGAGTTCTTCCCATCATTTGGGTTAATCAAAGCAGAGTTAGTCACCGTTGGTATTTAGTTAAGTAGCGGGGAGATATGATTAACATATCGACAGTGATTAATTTAAACACCTCTTTTTTTTTGAACTCCTTTTACTGTAGATTAGAAAACTAATCCTTACTAGTACCGCCACGGAACGTGCCTAGGATTCAAGAGCTAATAAAGATTGAAAAAGGATAAAGACGCGAAATCCGGCCTCTGTCCTCGCGACCCGCGATTCGCTTTTGGTCAAGATAACATGGGGAAAAAAAGCAGTAACAAGCGTGATTATAGAACAAGAACGAGTTGCTTTGAGGCTTTCGCCTTATTAAAGTGCATGGCGGGTCCGTTCTAATCACATGGAAAATTTACTTAGCGGCTCGTCTTTACACGAAAGACTACAATGCAAAAATGCGTTTTCGGAACTCGGGGATCGATTTGACTGAGCCAGATGCCAAGAGACTATCTTTAACCGCATCTTGTACAAAAGCGTATGTATTTCGCTTCTTTGTTGTATTTCTTCCAATAAACTTATAGTTATCCTATTCCTGCTGTTTAGATGATTTATTTGCATATGAAATATAAAATATTTAGTAGGAAAAGTTAAAATATAAAATTCTGCTACTTTTTATGAATGGACGGTGTTAGAGAGATTACGGGTGCGATTGATTTAACTTTCCCAAGAGGCTTTGGAGGCCGAAAACCTCCTGGAGAAATGTTGGCATTGGGAAAATTGAAAGCCAGATGTTGGTCCCTACCGATAGGCTTTCAGAATTTGGCCAAATGCTGAAGCTAGTTTTTTCCTTCAAAACTTCCATTGCCAATTTTTAAATATTTTGATTTTGCCCCTCGTTATTATTGTTCGTCTGCTTTGCGCAAGGGCTAACGAGAGGTTGGCGAAGTCGCGAATCTCAAGCCTCGTCGCTTAGGGTCACATGACCTCAGGTGATGGCGCCAGAACTGGCTCATCGACGGCCTTAACCCTTCACAGGCTCTGGCGAAGGGTTTGGTTTTTTTAATTAAAAAAAAATTTTTGAACCCAAAAGTCCTTGGCAAATGTTTTTTTGCCAAACACCACTTAAGCTAAAATAACTTTACAAAGAATTTTTTATTAGATGCAGTCTAAGACTCGTACGCTGGCTGAATTTACTAAATAACGGGGTAGATTTTAGTTAGGGACTTAAATAGGTCCATTGGTTTAATCATCACGTACAATTTGCCAAATCATTTGATAAACCTATTTATGACGTTATGGTCAATCATTACTCAATATTCGTTGAGATTCATTAATGATGACAATCAACATATGATAAATAATCTGTTCTTTCTTAACCCATGATGCCCAACCAACATGCCTCTTTGTCTGGGCAGTCAACAAGCGTCCGCCCGCGTCCCCGTCCGCGTCCTCAACCTCCCGCGCATGGCTAAACCGTCAGCCACTCGCCCTCGCCGGCGCGTGTACGGCACGCCACAGCAAAGCGCCCAGCGGGGGGCGGTACGCGCGTGGTCGCGACGTCCCGGCCAGTTCATGGGATTCCCCGAGCCCCCACTCGCGGGATAACGCCACGTGGTCTCGCCATTCGAAACAGGCTGGCTGCATGGGCTAGCGGACCCCACCCACCCCTCCCAACAGTCAGGTTGGAGTTTCGAAAAATCCAAGGTGGGGGGCAAAAGATGAGTCAGCAATCCCCAACTCGGAAATCTAGGGTTTGCTCAATCATTTCCCTCGAATTTGGTAATAATTGGTAACTTTTGATTTAGATCTTCGTACAGATGATTGTACATGTCCACATTTTGTCCCGCCATTTCTACTCAATCTTACTGTAGTAGAATCGATATTAATTTGGACAAATACTAGAAATTCGCTTCGGCTGCTTCACGCGCGTAATGAATAAGGTGAGATCTAATTTGAGTCGAGCTCACTTGTGATTTCATGCAAAAAGAGCGGTGTTCGATCATCTCAAACGAAAAAGAAAATAAGTCATCTACCGAAAAGAAGAAGAATTTTATTTTAACCTAAAGAAAGAAGAATGCACTCGCTCTTTCTAGCCCATTTGCTTTCGATTAAAAAAAAGCAACTTCTTTACTCTCCCAACAAAAATAGGAGATTGGCGTTCGATTTTGAAAAATCTATAAAAAGTCATTTTTCAGCCCATATGTCGTGTTGTGAAATTTTTGAAATACGATCGTTAAAGGCCACGCGTGGTAAGAATTGAACACTGAACTTTAGCTTCGTTGACGAAAAAATCCTTTTTTGAGGCATCTTGTTCACTCGAACTTTCTAGATAAGGACTAATTGAGGAAGAGCCATGGTACGAAGGCTATGGCAAAGCAACTATCAATCTTTCCATTTATATAGGACGAGATCAAACCATGGACGTGATCATTAACTTTTCTCTATTCGCGTCATCGAGAACAAAACCAAAAAAAGCACCTGAACAATTTCGTAAAAACCCATCAACTTTTCTCGAGACAAGTGCAATCAACATCTTCTGAATCGAACTTACGTTAATTAAGCGTGTTTGGAAAAAGAAAAAAATCTCTAGAGTCGCTCCTTAAACAAAACTCGTGGTGATGAAGCTCTACTCCCATCATCTCGACAAGTTACGTGCTCCAAAAATTGAATTTTTTCCACCAAGAAGTTCCGGATTATTAAAGCATCGACCGAGTGACCGGACAACGCAGCAGCATGCGTTCAAAGCCGGTCCAACTTCCCATCAATTCAAAAAATTGGTGCAGGGGACACCACGCGATGGCAGTCCCGTAAATAGCATCAGAATCCGCGGGCATTTCATCGGCCGACCAACAGCTAGAGCCCCAAAAAAAAAAAAGAAAGACAATAAAAAAACAAAAATCCAAACAGAATAAATCCAGAAAAATGCCTGCAAAATCTCAAGCCACAGTCGCGGAGTGTCCCCAAACCAACTCGCGAATCCCACTCACCGAGTCGCAGCGAGCGAGCGAGCGAGCGAGTGGGACTCTGGCTCTTCCTTCTTCCCAATACCTCCTCGCCGTCTGTCTGTCTCTCTCGTCGTCCTCATCTCCACCTCGGCTGTTCCTTTTGTCTCTTCTGAAGGCCGACCCCTGACCTCCATTACTCCCCCCTCCTCTGCCTCCTCCACTGAGCAAAAGCTGCAGCGATCGCATCACCTGTACCCGCGTCTCTCTCTCTCTCTCTCTCCCCGCCACCGCTCGGCTGTCTGACACACTCCAACTACCTCCATTATTGTCGCAACCCTCTCGTGTTTGATGTTTCGGCCCCCGCATTCAATGAACGGAAGGAAGATCGATCGTACAGTGTTCGGTTCCACCTTTCCCCATTACGAGCTCTGACGATGGCGATCTGATTCCCGTCTTCCCGAGGCTCTCTGTCTCCTCATCTTCTCTCTCCCTCCCCCCCCTCCGCAGTTATTAGCCATTCCTCCTCCTCCTCCTCCTCCTCCTCTCTTCCTTCCGGAGTAGCTCTGTGTCTCCGCTCGAAGTTTGTCCTGAGACATTCCTTCGGGCAATTATTACCGACCAGCAAAGCATTTCGGCCGTTTTCCTCCGACTACTCTATATTCTCATTCCCTCGAGTTCGTATGTTCCGTTTGGTCGATTCCGTCGTAGAATTCGTCCGGCCAGGCTTCGAGGTTTAGCTTCTCTTGTGTTTTTTCCCCCGGAAAACGGCCGCCGTGGAAATTTTTTCCGCCATTTCGCGGCATTTTCTCGGAATCCGGCCTACTTTTTCTCTCTCCCCCGCGCGTTGTCCAGATTTTTTCGCCCCTGAATTCTGGGATACGAGGGGGATTCGGAGTTCTTGCTGTCCTCTCTCGAGCATGTTCATCCTTCGCTGGTGGATTTGATTCCGCCTTTCCTCAGTTACAGGACCCGACCTGCTCCGTCTCCGGCGACTTCAACTTCTTCTTCTTCCTCCGTCTTCTCGGCGAAAGCGAGGCTCCCGAGAGGCTGGAGCCCCGCATTTCTCCCGAAAATGGCCGATGTTTCCTGCTTCCTGTTGCTTTTTCTTTCGGGAGTCATGCTGATTCCGACCACGCACCAGCTGCAGACGTACCAATCCCAGGTCCTGCTTCAACTAAGGAAACACTTGGAGTACCCACCGTTCTTGGACATCTGGGTAAATTACTCTGGAGACGTCTGCAATGCTGCTCCCTCTCCCCAGTTGAGCATCACGTGCCAGGACACCTTCATCACCGAGCTCAGGATCATGGGAGACAAGCGCGTCAAGGTCCGTGACTTCGATGGCCACGCAATTCCCAACCAGACTCTGTCGGAGACCTTCTCTGTCGATTCCTTCGTGACCACGCTGACCAGACTGACCAGCTTGCAAGTGCTCAGCCTGGTCTCCCTGGGCATCTGGGGACCACTTCCTCATAAAATCCACCGGCTGTCTTCGCTCGAGCTCTTGGATTTGAGCTCAAATTACTTGTTCGGCCCAATCCCGAGTCAGATATCGAGGCTGGCGAGCCTCCAATTTCTGACTCTGGATGGGAATTACTTCAGTGGTAGTGTTCCCGATGGTTTGGACTCCATGTCCAATTTGACTGTCTTGAGTCTCAAGAACAACCGGCTCAGCGGTCCGTTTCCATCTTCCATTTCGAGGATAGAGACGCTCAGTACTGTGGCTCTGTCAAAGAACGAGATGTCTGGTAAGTTGCCTGATATGGGTGCCTTGACCAGCCTTCACCTGCTGGACTTGATAGACAATCATTTCGATTCCGACCCGCCTAATTTGCCAAGAGGGTTGGTCACTGTGCTTCTGAGTAGGAATTCTTTCTCTGGTGATATTCCTGAGCAATACGGTGAGTTGGATCAGCTCCAACACCTTGATTTGTCCTTCAATTTTCTGACCGGAATGCCTCCGCAAGCCCTGTTCTCTCAGCCGAACATCAGTTATTTGGATTTGTCCTCGAACATGCTCAGCGGTTCGCTCCCGGGAAATCTACATTGCGGAAGTAAGTTAGGCTTCGTAGACATATCTAACAATAAGTTCATCGGCGAGCTTCCTTCATGCCTGGGCGCTACGTCGGCCAAGCCCGTGGTTAAGTTTAGCGGGAACTGTTTGTCCGTTGATGTCAAACATCAGCACAGCGAGGCTTACTGCAAGACACCTGTTGCGAGGAGGAAGCATTTTCTCGGAGGAGAATTAGGAGTTTTGATAGCCACCATCGTTGGCGCTGCTCTCGTCATTGTGCTTTTGGCGCTTGGACTTCTTGTTTTCTGTAGAAAAGTTCGTTCTAGACGAACATTTGAGCAACATGATTTGTCAAAGATTGTACATGAAAATGCTCCTGCTGGGCTGTCTGCTGAATTCCTGGCTAGCGCCAGTAAGTGATCGCCGAATTATGGTCTTGTGGTTTCATCACCCTAATGTTTGTTTACATTTGAGCATGTCGTGTTTATTCCTGTCCAGTGAGATGCTGCTGAGGCATTGATTCAGAATCAAACTAATCTATGTATGTCTTCTGTTCTTTGGAGGGTTGATATCCGAGGCAGCAAAGATAGGGACACGGGGCGCACCTTCATATCGACTGTTTTCGTTGGAAGAGTTGAAGGAAGCAACGAATGACTTTGCTCCATCAAATTTGATGGGTGAAGGCTCTGTTGGGAAGGTAACTTGCAGATAAGATTTTCTTGGAGATCTCATAACCTAGCTTGACGATAACTGTTTGCTTTAACTATTCTGTGATGGCTGCTCGTCATAGGAAACTCAGAAGTAATTTACTTGGGATAGCAATCTCTGAAGTAAAGTAAATCTCGAGATTGTGATCTCCTAACTGCCGGTTTTCCTTACTCTCTTGCAAAATAAGGTTTTCTTGAAGGGTGTAATTAAAAAGATCGCTAAATATAGGCTTTGCTTTACTTTACTTTTTATAGGATTCACCCTTCACGGGCTGTGATCACTCTATTAAAGCTTGCAATGGTCTTTGAATTTGCTTCTCTCTATTGACATGCTAAGTTCCAACCTCAAATGTCTAAAATTACCAAGTAAAGAAATCATATAGAGAGACCATAAGACCTGATCGTGACTTTTTATTCCTTTCAGCTTTACAAAGGAAGGCTCGAGAGTGGAGCCTATGTTGCCATTCGGTCCATAGCATCACTGAAGAAACATTCAGTGCAGAATCTCAGGGTACGGCTCGACTTGCTTTCGAAGCTCCACCATCCACATCTGGTCGGACTTTTGGGCCATTGTGCCGATGGTCAAGGACAAGATGAGTCCAGTACTAACGTCTTCCTCATATACGAATACGTGGTCAATGGAAATTACCGTACCCACTTAACAGGTCAGAATTCTACTGGTGCCGTATAGGAGAGATTTCACAAGTGTGATGCAATCGCTGTGTTTGAGAATGCCGCCTTCTTTGTTATAATGATAGTTTATAGGAATCCTCAAATTGTTCAAAACCCATGTTCTATGTCTTCAACATCTTCATGTACATATTGTCTGCAGAGAATTCTCTGGAGAAGGTTCTCAATTGGTCAGATAGATTGGCCATACTCATCGGTGTTGCCAAGGCCGTGCATTTTCTTCATACCGGGGTCATTCCCGGTTGCTTCAACAATAGGTTGAAAACAAATAATATATTGCTTGACGAGCATCAGATTGCCAAGCTAAGTGACTATGGAACGTCCATCCTCATTGATGATTTCGAAAAGTTGGAGGTAAGTTTCTTAAGTATTACTTCTCGGTACTCGCATATATAGGCTGCAGCTATTTTTTAGTACGGGTTTGTTCCTGATGCATTTTTTTGATTATTTATAGGCAAAGGGAGAAGGACTCAAAACAGGGTATGGAACTTCATTTCTGAAAATCTCGCTAGATCGTGTAATTGCATCATTATATGAACGTACATAGTACATGCATGTTCAAATGAGTATTGGTCCGAGGACAATATTTAGCTGTCTGAATCACCCATTCCTTGAGATACTATTACGGATTTGATGCACTGAGCTTGAGTCTTGTGGAGATACAACTGGAGCTAGCAATATGTGAGGTGTGTATATTGATAGAATCATTGCAGATAACTGCTGGCACCAAGATACCCAATCATTACCTGTTATTTTCAGATTTCTCCTCATCGGTTCAAGTCTATTTGCTTCGAATTCTATGGATGTACTAGTAATGCTCGATCTCGACTCTTACTTCTTGCAGTCAGAAGATGAACATGGAGGATGATGTGTACAATTTCGGATTCATATTGCTCGAGTCACTTGTTGGGACCATAGTTACCGGGAAAGCAGAGACGTTTCTGCTGAATGAAATGGTAAGCCGAAACAAATCAAATGTCTAGTCAGTTACTCAATGCAGATGAGACTCACACGATCCTTTTTTTGAGCTTGAGCCTTTTGTTCTTATTACTTGTCTGTCTAGAAAAGTAACTCAGATCTATACGATCATTTTACTATTCAAAAAGTTTTATAAAGGTTAAACTTATGCTAGGGAGTTCATATGCTTGGAAGCTTTTGACGAGCCTTAAAACTGGCAGTCCCAAGATGGTCTTTATCCTAAATACAGATATTCCTTTGTCTAACGTTAATGTATTCTACCTAAAGTGCGCATGAAAACGTTCTAAATGATGACAACAGCTACATGCCGAAAGATCTTTTCGTCCCTCATCCTAGCGGTCCTGCCGCCACGTAAATTTAATACCCATTTCATCACGCAGGCATCTTTTGGTAGTCAGGATGGACGCAGACGGATCGTGGATCCAATAGTCTTAACGACATGCTCACAAGAGTCACTGTCCATCGCGGTATCCATCACGAACAAATGCATATCTCTCAACCCCTCGGATCGCCCCTCCTTTGAGGACGTCCTCTGGAACTTACAGTATGCGGCCCAAGTCCAGGCGGCGTATGACACTGACCAAAAATCCGACGCTACCTCTCAGTCTTGAGGAAGGGCCCCGCATTTTCAGGGACTGAGCTCTCCTGTAAATACTCGGGGGTTACGCAGGTTTAAATCTGTTCCTTCTTTTGATTTCTCCTTACGGGCAGGATCGCAAAGCAGACTCCGACACATTTGCCCATTTGAATCCGGAATCCGTCCGCCCGGCGAGCACCGGCATACGGTTCAAGTTTGGCCCGTGATGCTAAGTCGGATTGTTCTCAATCTGGATGGTACAATGTTCGTTGGAAGTGTTAACCTGGAAATGGCTGTAATGTACAGGAGCATTCATCAGCTCTCACACGGTGCCAACATTTCTTTAATTTTGGGCTTTACTAGGTTTAGGTGGTCCACTCATCGCCACTCCCCTGAAAAATAAAATTTTTTGTCCAAGCATTTTGATAGATTCTCCATCGTTCGTGGTTGGCCGTGAGCTGTTCTACAAAGCTGAAGTCAACATCACCCGCGAACCGATTTGTCTTTCTCATCACTCCCATCTCCTTCTGCTCTCGTGAGAAAATTTGTCTTCCTGTGCAGGCTCTGGCAATTCATGTTCGCGTGCTCTATTCGAATTATGAATCGGCGCCAAATGGCATTGCAGGAAAACATTGTTATTCTTTTTTTTCGTGGCATTTGTTTCTATAAGTTTATCGAATCACGTCGAGAATTGTCGGCACGTCGACAATTTGCCCAAGAGGGTTGCTACTTTTCGGGGATGACGATTGAATTTTATGTAGTATATCATATATTTCGCGCCAGCAACTTCGCATTCCTCCTCACCACCACCAAGCCGACACTAGTCGACTCTTTTTTAAAAAAAAATTTTCTCTGGGGCTGTGATCAATCTGGACGTGGACTTTATATCTATTATTCCCCTAATTAGTCAAGGCCAATCAAAATGACATTGAGTTTCGTTTGTTTCGCTAAAAATTAGTGATGATCGATCGCTTATATCATTCACAAAAATGAATTAACGAAAATGTCTTCGTCTTCTAATTAAATATTTGGACATGAATTACTATCGGTAATGTAAGATATTTTTCATCGACTAATTATTTTAAGCGACACGCACGATATTTTTTAAGAAAATATTTTTAGAAAATATTTTTAAAATCGATTATTTTTTACGAAATAAAAGGAGCTTTGGTCTTCGTCACCTTACATTGAAAATGTCCGACTTTTTTTTTCTTTTTTTGAAAATGTCCGACTTTATTCATCACCGTCACGCGTGATATCAAATCATATCTTCGTAACAGGACGTGGGTGGGTTGCTCTCGCGGGCTCTGTTGCGGTGGGTTATGGGCTCGGTCCGACCCATCGGCACGGAAGAGAATCGTGGCCGTCCGCGTGTAGTGCCGATGAACGGTCATTGGGGCCCTCGCCTCTTTTCAAAATTGTGTGTCGGCGAATGACGCCAGCGAGGCTTGACAACGACGCGCCAATGTCCACTATTCCCACCATCGTCTCGGTACCCCACGCGCGTTTGGACTCACGCGCTGCTCAGCCGCTGAGCAAACTACTCCGTCGAGTGGTAGTAGTATATGGAAAGTGTATTTTATGTGTCGCTCAAATGATTGATGTAAATATTCTTATCATTTTATTTGTCATTTAAAATTTGAAATTAATCATTTTTTAATTGACTTATTGCATTGTATGTACCTGATTCCTTATCATTTTGTGTGATCATCACATGTTAGGTACAAGAAATCGGCATAATTCTGTTCCGCGCAGCTGAACCTAATCAATTTATAAAATGTTTGTTTGATATTTGAGTTATCGAGTAAAAAATCCCGTCTCAATATGATAAAGTCTCATTTGAGTTTTTCTCGATCTTTATTATAGAGATAAAATAATTGTTAATATCACAAAAAACCCCAAACTGGTACATCCGTGACAAATTACCCCAAATTAATTTTAAGGTAGTCAAAAACTCTAAACTGTTACACCTGTAACAAATTTACCCAAATAAATTCTTTTGGTCACCAAAAACCACAAGACATATTTATTCTGCGTTAACTTTCGTCAAATTTTTTATGAAATTACTGAGTTAGATAACATCCGACAATAACTTAATTAACATGATAAGTTTATATGAAAAACCATATCATTTTGGATTTGTTCCCTGGAATTAACCCGCAATAAAAGGTAAAAATAACTTTCGCTTTTCTAAAATACATATATCGAGGGTTGCTCGACATTTTTCCAGTCACAGGTGGTGGCCGGAACGGGAAGGGCTCCGACCAGCCTTGTGACCGACGCGCGTGAAGATTCTCGCCGGTCGCCACATTCAAGGGAAAACGCATTTCGCATTTAAATTTTAATTTAGTGAGTGGAAAATCATTTCCGCCCAGGCATCGCTATCAAAACGAACTCAAAACGACGGGATTTCCAACCCGCAGAGCACGTGGAACGGCATCGCCTTTTCGCCGTCGAAATCAGCGCCCCCCCACCCTGGCCAAACCGAGCTCACTAAATTATTAAAGGAAAAAAATCAAGGCCTTTCCTTTCTTAACTCATGGCAGTTCTGCTCTGCTCCGCTCTGCAGTTTCCTTCTCTCTCGTATGTGTGCGCGTTTGACTAAAGATTCTCTCCCAGCTTCTTCTTCCTGCTTCTTCACTTTCATTCCCCTCCGAAAGCTCCTCCGTAAAACGTCAGACATTGCAGGCGGAGGTGTTGCGCGAGCTTGACGGAGCAGCCGGCTGGTCCTTGGCGTCTCTCCCCGGGTTCTCCGGCGAGTTTCGGCTGCCGACATTTTGACCGGTGAGGAAGCGTCGCGGATTGCTGTGGCTGATGATTTGGCGGAGTGTTCGCTTTTTGTCTGATCTCTGTGGTTGGAAAATGGAGGCTTTTTCGTGTTCGTGTGTGGTTTTTGAGTTGGTTCTTGTAGCTGCATTTTGGATGGTTTTTTTTTTTCTTTTCTCTTGATCGTTGTTTTGCTTTGAGCTTTGAGCGGCTGCAAGTTCCGCGTTGCGGTGGTGGTTTTTTTGCCTCTGGATCCGTCGGGCTAAACGCAGCGTGTACTCGCGAGTTGTTAGTGCAATGCTCTGTTCAGAATGCTGTAGAGTTTCGTAGGTGTAGAAAGAGAAATTTTTACTGATTTCGAGCTTGTTGTGTCGCATTTGCAGCTTTAAAATTTGTGAAATGCAGAGATGAGAGACAGTTATTTGGTCGATTATTCGTGACGGGACTCTGGTTTTCTTGCTTCGTGACAGTGAAATTTTAGAGCAGAGGCCTTTCGCGACGAATGCGTAAATACTCATCCGGGTCGCGGGAATAGAGTGGAGTTTTGGCAACGATGGTTCTTGGTCTGAAGGCGAAGGCCAGGAAAAGCGCCTCTGTTAAGGTTCACTACCTAATCCACATTCAGGAGATCAAACCCTGGCCTCCGTCGCAGTCTCTCAAGTCGGTCCGCTCTGCCCTTGTCCAGTGGGAAAACGGGGAAAAGCATAGCGGGTCGACAAGTTCTGCCGTTCCATCTCTGAGCTCTGGCGTCAACGATGGCAAGATCGAATTCAACGAGTCCTTTAGGCTACCGGTGACTCTACTGAGGGATACCTCCGCCAAATCAGGAGACGGCGATGCGTTCCAAAAGAATTGCTTGGAGTTTCACTTGTACGAGCCTCGAAGGGATAGGACTTTGAAAGGCCAGTTGCTTGGTACCGCCTCGGTAGATTTGGCAGACTACGGTGTCATCAAGGATGCCATAAGCATTGCTGCTCAAATGAATTGCCATAGGAACTTTAGGAATACGGCTCAACCTGTTCTGTATGTCAATATTCAGCCTGTTGATAAAGGTTCCTTAAGTTTTTCCTCAAAGGAAAGCTTGGGGATGCAATCATCACTGGACAATAATGGCAGCGAGTCCGTTGCAGCCTTGATGAGAGAAGAATATGCAGCAGAAGCGGAAACGACATCTTTCACTGATGATGATGTTTCATCCCACGCATCAGTGTCGATTCCCTCTTCTCCTTTAAGATCTAATGGCATTCTACCTCCTCAAAATGAACAGGTACTTGTTTTAGTCCCTCTGGTAGTAATTACCAGTGTTTTTCCTTGGATACCTTGAATAATTTTCATGATGATAGGCCATTCATGCTTGTAGGAATCCTAATTATAACATTAGATATTTTTCTTAGAAACTGTACCAGCCTCCTGTAGCATGTATTTAGGAACATATAACAAGTAGAGAAAAGGCACAAGTTTTGTGGTTTTGAGTCTGGACCATTCTCCTCAAAGAATCCAGTTATGTTGGAAGGAAATGGAATGCACCTAAATGTTTTGAAACACCGTCCGATTCTTCACATGATGTGAAACTTGGTGGGCTTGGGGCTTAAAGTGCCTATTGCATTTATCTCTGGGTTTATGTGCTCTTGTTTGGAGGTATAAGACCTGTCTGGCACTGGGTCGATGGCTTCGAACATCTAACTTAATAGCTTCAACTTTACTAAAAGGACTGTTGGCTTTGAATGGCAGAGCGGATCTGTTGCCATTGACGAGACCACCGTAAGGATTGAGGAGAATCACCTCTTAGCTTCAGATCCAGTGTTGGAGCTCACAAGATCTGATGTTACATCAGAAGTTGCGTTTGCAGAGAACTTGCAACCAGCAGAGAGCTTACTTCCAAGTTCTTCCTGCTCATCATCATTTGACCTTTCTTCCGATCCAGGGTGTTTGGACAACGGCAATGCATCTTCTATTAGCTCGGGGAGGTCTAGTTCAATGGCCTTCCCAAAAGCAGGTGGTCATAGTGCTCGTTCTTCGATCTCTTCCTGTGCCATTGACCAAGCAGAGGAAGAGTCGATTATCGCTCTAAGTTACAGAAGTGAAAGTTTGATCCAAGATGCTCATGGAGAATCTGAATCAGGTGGTGAAACTCTACTAAATGCGAAGGATATTGTGATTACTTCTGCTAGATTAGCTCCTTCTGGTGAAAATTTGGACATCATGGATGGTACTGATGCTCAGGTCATTGATGATGACAATAAGAAATGTTTGAAAGTAGGTCAAGATAATGTTGGTAAAAATTCAGCAACAGATGGAATTGGGGGAAATGGGCTGGAAGAAGAGAACGGTACTGTTGGACTTGATTCGGTTGATGGACTTTCAGTTGATGTTGCCAGTGAGCAGAAATTTCTCACAAATGATGAATTTTCTTCCGGGGGAGAAAGCCATGGAATGAAGGGACATGTAATCGACAGATTAAGGCATGCAAAATCTGTCCGTTCGCCTGCAGATATTGCCAAGAGCATTGGAACAGCAAGCGCTCACCTGTTAGCCGGTCCTAATAAGGAAGGTGCTGTTACACCAATTGGAGTCAGAAGCTTCAGAAGTAATGAAAGAAGGGATGCTAAGGTTTATGCTAAGGACACGGCAAGTGCACTTTTGGAAGCTAAAGTTCAGCAATTGGAGCGTCGAATCAAAATGCTAGAGGGAGAGTTAATTGAAGCAGCTGCAGTCGAGGTTGCTCTGTTTTCAGTAATTGCGGAGCATGGTTCTTCTATGGCTAAAGTCCATGCTCCTGCTCGACGGCTTTCTCGATTGTATATTCATGCTTGTAGAGAGCTGTCACATTCAAGAAGAGCTAGTGCAGCTAGAAGTGCTGTTTCAGGTTTAGTGTTGGTTGCAAAAGCATGTGGCAATGATGTGCCAAGGTACACACTATATAGAGTGAGACCTTTCTGGAGATTTTGTTTTCATTAGACATTTCTAACGTTGACCATTATGTTTCCAGAAGTCTAAAAATCTCAAATTCAACATCTGCAATAACTGTTATAGCTTATTTAGATTTTCGATGACAATGCATATTTTTGCTTCTCCAAGTGGGGATCATAGGAGTTTTATATTTTTTGTTGGTCTGGATGATCATATGAGTTTACTCACACGATGTTTTAGGATATTGAGTTACCTGCAATAGCGGATTGTGAGTTTAAATCCTAATAAAAATTTGGAAGTTATAGAAGAATATAGGTCCTTGCAGAAATTGTTCTACCATGGCTACACTAATAGATCATTGACTGAGCCCATAACAAGCCTATCCATATCACTCACTTTGACAATTACTTCTGAGCTTTATAAATGACAGATGGTCCATATAGGTTGATTTTGCTTCCTATGTGCTGAGTGCAGATTAATGTACTGGTTGTCCAATTCTGTTGTATTAAGAACAATAATCAGTGGGATGACGCAAAAGATGGACCTATCACTTTCCTCATCGACCCAGAGCAGCAAAGATAATGCTGGGAAGCAAAGTGTTGAGATTCCATCGTCGTTAAAATGGAAGTCCTCTTCTCATAGGAATGGAAATTCGAATGATGGAACAGTGTGTGACTGGGAGGACCACAATACATTTGTATTTGCACTGGAAAGGGTTGAAACTTGGATCTTCTCCCGTGCAACAGAGTCCATATGGTGGCAGGTCTCGCATTTATTTTGTTCCCACTTCTCCCCCTCCCCTCCTACTCATCTCTATTCTTTTCCTGTATCACAGGCTTTACAATCTTCACAAAGAAGCTTAATTCTTTTCTGTCCTGTATGTTTTTCTTTTCTGTTGTGGGCTGATTTATAGTTCCTTTATTCCTTTCCAGACCTTGACTCCATATATGCAGTCTACTACTATAAAGGCTACCAATATCATGGACTCTAGCTTAAATGAAAGTGGTGTAAGAGTAACTCACGAAGATGTTCGAGGAGACATTTCACTGGACCACTGGGAGAAAGCATTTAGGGATGCTTGTGAAAGACTTTGTCCTGTTCGAGCTGTAGGACATGAATGTGGCTGCTTGCCTATGCTTGCGAGGCAGGTATGAAGTTGTGAACATATGTACTTGCTGCATGGCTCGTGCCATGCATGTGCTCTTTTCTACTGTTAATGACACATCATTTACAGCAGCATAATATTTTTAAAAGATGATTTGAATAATACCTTACCTCATGCAATACTTGTATTATGGCTGCGAACTTGTTTCTGCGCATAGTTTCAATTCAGGTTAATGAGTAACTGCCATAAGACGATACACAACAAACTAAAGCAGCAAAGTCCTCATTCCAAACATTTTGTCCATTCTTTCAGATGATGATGCTTTAATCAATATCGCAACCGAGCTGTAAATGGTCCTTGAACTTGTGCTGCACTTTTTATTCTATATGCAACTGATGATAGGATCAATACTTTTCTTTGGCCTTGGTTGCATAATAGTGACCTAGCTTTGGCATGACTCAAAACTATGCATGACATATATGAGATCACTTTCTTTAAAAAAAAAAATACTGTTTCGTAATTTATGTTAGCATGACATGAAATCAATGAGGATGCACTAGTCTGAAAACTTGAGCATCACGTGATTTGTAATTTGAAAGTTGTATCTACCGTAAAAAACAATTGTGATGTTACTTCTTAGAATTACGGCATTAAAATTGTGGTTTTGTTCCCAATTTCTGCAGATTATGGAGCAGTGTGTGGGTAGATTAGATGTGGCCATGTTCAATGCTATTCTTCGTGATTCTGCAAATGGGATCCCAAGTGATCCAATATCTGACCCCATCAGTGATCCCAAGGTTCTACCTATACCAGTAGGGACATCAAGCTTTGGCATTGGTGCACAACTAAAGAACACGGTAGAATTTTCAAAGTTGTGCTAGTTATTCCCTGTTGTTTTTTTTTGTTCTCATAATCGGACAGTTCCTATGTCATAAAAAAATGTGTTTTTGTGATGCATGAAGTATAGACATAAGATATAACTTTTCCTCTCGCAAAAGGTTGAGTGTTCGAATTTCGGGCGCCGCAGGGTGACTTAACCGGTGGCACGTGTGTGGTGGCTAGCATGTGTCACCCCCAGGGTTTACTCCCCGGCTGTCGGCCGTGCGGGGGTTCCCTGGGTTATCAAAAAAAAAAAAAAAGACATAAGATATAACTTCAGGAGTAAGGACCTCTCGAATGTCAATTTTTTTTCTATAATGAGGAAAGCCCACTTTAGGTAGAGAAGCCTCGACTCATTCAATACCTTATTAGCCCAACAGATTTCAAGTCTATCTCCTTAACCACTCGGACTTATTGACAACTTAAAATAACAATTCTGTCCCTGGACTTGAACCTGGGTCTCTTCGGTCAGAGCCGAGAGTCCTATGCCAACTAGACTACAACAGATGTTGATTTAGCCATGTTAACTCTTTGCAGATTCTCTTTCCTTTCTAAGAAATAATAGTGCATATGAGCAAGGGGTAATCATGCTGTTAATGGACCATTGTGAAGTTTATGGTTTATGTAGTGTATTTCACGAAGCAATCTTTCTATCTTTTGGGGATGTGTGACAGCTGTTGCCTGGCGCGATAACAATCCATTTTTTTCCTGAGGTTCTTTCTTGGTGTGATTTTCAGATTGGGAACTGGTCAAGATGGCTTACTGATTTATTTGGTAGAGATGATACCGACTTACCAGAAGATGAGAGTGAATATGTTGATGACGAGGGGAAAGACAGTTCCTTTAAGTCCTTTCATCTCTTGAGTGCGTTGAGCGATCTTATGATGCTGCCAAAGGACATGCTTTTGAGTAGATCTATCAGGAAAGAGGTTTACCTCTGAAAAAATTACCCTACGATATGCTTTCTGTGGCACCGTGATACTGTAGAGTACTTACTTTCTACACATTTGTTCAGGTATGCCCTATGTTTGCTGCTTCACTGATCAAGAGGGTTCTCGACAATTTTGTCCCAGATGAGTTTTGCCCCGACTCCATTCCAGACGGAGTGCTTGAAGCCTTAGAATCTGAGGTTAGTTCTTTGTCAACCAACACAATGAGCTGCATTTCTTTGCGTAGGTATGCAAAATTTCTCTTACTGAAGCAGCAGCATATTTTCACATGTTAGTGGAGTGCTAGGAGATTCAAAATGTATTATACCATCTTCCATACATTTAGATACATTTAGATGTTACATATCCAATTTGCAATAAGGAGGAGAGAGTATTTGGGATAAGTTACTTCCAAACCCTGTTATCCAATAAATAAATTGGAACATCGCAAAGTCTCATAGTGTCAATAACCAGCTTATTGCTTCCAATGCAGGATCATAGTTTGGATGCTGAAGAATCCGTTGCAGACTATCCATACCTTGCAGCGCCCACAATATACACGCCGCCTTTGGCATCTACTGTTGGTGGAATTATCGGGGAGGTTGTTGCAGATTCTCAGCTTAGACGATGTGCATCGTCTGTGATCAGAAAATCATACATTAGCGACGATGAACTCGATGAACTGAATTCGCCCTTAGCTTCAATCTTCATGGATGGTCCTCGGTCTTCTCCTGTTTCGACTAAGCCTAGTTGGACATCGAAGCAAAATTCCAATCAAAACACCACCAGATATGATCTCCTTCGAGAGGTGTGGACAAACTGTGAATAAGTGCGGCCTCCGTGGCTTTCAACACGGGTGACTGATGCCTGAACAAACCACTGCAGTCTGCTTTTGTTCATGTTGTATATGTCTTTCGCAATTTTGGTCCCACGTTGTGAAATTCGCGAAAATTGACCAGGCGGTTCCCCTGATCATCTGGAGAACTCGCAAAAGGTCGATAATGGGTGCATGGAACTTCTTAAAGAATAATCTGCTTGTGTTCAATGAAGCGGAACTCATCATTCTTAATATTCTTTTGACCCAGGCATCCGTTTGTGCAGAATCCTCGCCTTTGACGTCACCAAGTACAAATAATCTCGACCGTTCGCCCAGATATTCAGCTTGCATTTTACAAAGTTAGTAGTGTATTTCATGATCTTCCAACATCAAAATGACTTGTAGTTTCGATTGAAGATGAAGAGTCGCAGAACTTTTTTTCCCCTTAAACCACCAGAACAGGAACAACGGAAACAGCAGCAGAATAAATTTAAAAAGTATGTATAAGCTCATTAGAAGAGGGATGGGCACAAGGTGAGCCAGGAAGGGGATGGGGATCACCACATCGAGTTCCCAGTCCCTGCAGCTCGCCCCGAAAGGGTTGGTTTTTCTCTCGCGACGCACCACATCGTATTATCCGATAAGTATTGGCCGTTTTTTTCCTTACTATAATCTAATAACATGATTATATTAACAAGAAATGACCTCATGGGTGGGTTTGAAAAAAAAGTGAACTCATGGATTGGTTTATAAAAGCCAAACAAGCTGCAAATTTCACAAAATATTCATTGTTTTTGACAATGTGAATATGGAGTACATGAAAAACAATATAGTCCCGTTGCTTGCTTAGAGAACTTTCAGTGTGTCCCTCCAATACATCTTTTGTTATCGCTGATGTGATAATTTCATGTGGAAGTGATGTCTCTATCCTACTTGTAAATCCTGAGCTGCGCTGCGCAAATTTCATACTTTGGTTACAGAGGACTCTGCATCTGCATCCAGAACTCTGAAATCTTTTGCCATGCTAGTATCGAAACGCGCCACATGGTTTCCAAAAACTACATGTCTCGTTTGTGCCGTCCATGAATAATCAGAACCCGGCAACAGAAAAATGCAATCACCTCAGAGTTAATTCCGACTTAAAGACGGTTTTATTGATGCCTAAAAAAGGAGGGATACAGAGTCTGAACATGCTTCTAATTTGGATTCAGGTTTGACGGCGAATGTACATAAGACAAGAAGGCTGAAAATCGTAAACTAGGCCATTGGCCAGAAAAGAAACTTTGTAATGACCTGATCTTAACTCAGAGCTGAAACTTTTCAATCTCCAAACAGTGATTTACGGCGGGTTGGTAGCGGCAGCCTTCACCAGAGGCTTACAGGAGCTCTCACTCACCAGACTCTGCTCTCCTGGCAGTTCTTCCACTAACCTCAGCAACCTCTCAACAATTTCTCCGGCACTCGGCCGCGTAGATGGATCTTCCTCCGTGCAAGCTCTCGCTAGATTGGCCAGCGTGACCGCTACATCGAATGAGTAATCCTCACCCAAAGCGTCGTCCATCCATTCCCTGAGCTCATCTGCATTGTCTGATCGGAGAATCGACCGAATTTGGTCCGACAGCCGAATTGTCTCCTCTCCCTTGTTCTCTGACCAGACCATTGGTAAGAAAAAATGTCAAGGCCAGGCGATATGGTGCCTTGACTAATGTATTCAGGTGCTAAATATGCCTTGCTCCAAGACTCTGGCTCGTCTGCCGGTGAATCTCCACTCTCGTCCTGGATACAGCAAGCCATGCCGAAATTCCCGATCTTTGCAGTGAATTCTTCGTCCAAGAAGATATTCCGGCTTTTCACGTTCCTGTGTACATAGCTCGGGTTCATTATGTGGTGCATGTACTGCAAGGCCATTGCCACATCAAGGCAAATCCTTAGCCTCTGGCTCCACGTCAAGAAGCAATAGCACGAAGCTATGAAGTGGCTCTTGATCGCCAAGCCTCCATGAAGCCAATCTTTCAATGATCCATTCTTCGCGTGCTCGAAAATAAGATAAGAACCTGGGCTTTCGGTCGGACACGTCCCCAGAAGTCTAATTATGTTGGGGTGCTTGTGGGTGGCATCATGGAACAACCCAAACTCGATCTTTGCGAAAGTTTCCGTCTTTACCATCTTTACTGCCATGTTCTTTCCACCAAGCCGGCCATGGTAGACGGACCCCTCGATGTGGTTACTCACATTGAAGTCCTCGGTGGCCCTTTTGAGTTCTTCAATCGTGTACATCTCAACCTGCATCTTAAGCGGCGTGGTGTCGATAATTTGACCGTCCAGAGGACACTGCGAACCTTCGAAGGAAACTTTCTTGTCACTCGTGGTTCGCACGCTCAAACTGAGTTGCTGCAGCTCCACATCATCCGCTAGACTCCCCGGCTTGCACAAATTCCGGTTCCTCCTCTTGTAATGGATTACCATTATGACCGCCACAATCATAACGCTAATCCCAACTGTCACGCTACTTGCGGCAATGTAAATCCAAATCTCCCACATTCTTGACTTCTTCTCGTGTTAATCGACTATCGGATCGCTAGTGTCCACAAAATCCAAGATCGGCTCAGCGGGAGAACCAAGCATAGGCCGACCATCAATCGGTATCAAAATGGACGTCAATGGAATCAGCCTCTCGGGATTGAACGTTCCTAGTGATCCATTATTGACAGATATGATAGCTTGAGGAGTGGTATTGAACTTCGAGGCCAAGCCTGATACGGTGTCTCCTTTGCTTACGGGATAAGTGAGCAAGAGACGAGTACTAGTTTCAGAAGAAGGGCAGGCAGCGGCACAAGCAACTGAACATTTTCATTGAGGTCGAATTGAGGAATACCCGGGTTTGCCTCTCGGATGGCTCGGCAGGTTGTCAAGCCTTCGAGCGATCCAGTGACGCCACGAAAGCTCTCTCCGTCTATCGTATTCTTTATCAACTCAGCCCGGAAGTTGCATTCGCATTCTACTGGGATTGCCAAGGGCTGATCCAGGGGAAGAAAATCTGTGTCTGCAGAAAAGCCATTTAGTCTCTGCAATTACGCACTTGCCGATTCCCAAGTAGAAGCTCAGATTGAAGAGGCAGGAGTAGTACGGATACGTGCGGAGTACCACGAATGCGAGACCCTCTTTCGGCGACTTGCTTTCAGTGCAAAGTGACCAAGAAGCCACTGAAAGTGCAGGTCCACAACTAAGCAAGTCCTGCGCAAGAAGAAGAACGGAGGGCAGTACACAGATGGACAAGACCAGAAGTCTCAACCGGTGTTCAGTGACCAAGAGCTTCCGTGTCCATTGCCAAGTACTTATAATAGGAAACGAGAGGCGTCGAATCAAAATAAGAGGCTTGCTCAGTTTCAGAGGTTGAATATTTCGGATCTCTACACACAAAGTGGTGCCGTAAAAAAGTTTAGGGGCTGACAAGATTCTTGGGGATGATAAAGAAAGCGGAATTCCACACACTAGCTCTGACTCAGCTCATTTGTTAAGTTCAAACCCCTTTGCCTGGTGCATGATTCCAATGGCTGAGACAAGCTCATCTATCCCAAGATTCCAGTGCGTGTATAACCATGACCTTGTCTCTTTTCACTCCTTCTCAAGACATTGGTAGAGGGCGTGGACCGTTTAGTACCCAATTTTATCTTTAAGCACCATTTCACACACTAGAGATTTGGTTAGTCCCGAATGTACCGCAATCGAGAGTTGTAGCACTCGGATCGCATAGGCCCCGTCGGTCGCGAGGGACGTGGTCGTTTTCTCTGATTATTGCGAATTCCGCAGACTAGAGCCTCTCTACGAAGCCATGCAAGCAAGAATTTTTTTTTTTTTTTGAGAGAGCCGACAAAGACGAAACTTGAAAAGAATCTTTCGAGCACAAGCAAACGGGAGATAGATGGAAGACACGCCATGCAGGGTAAAGCAGGAGCAAGGCCAAAAGGGTGATCAGATTCTAGATTGATGGGTCAAACAGGCCATGAAAATCCTACATCGAACAGAGGACATATATTCCATGTAAGGAAGCACTCATCAGCTACATTCTGGTATTCCTCGCGGTGCGCGCGCGGCTACACGTGTCGCCATCAAGGTGGTGGCCATATGGTATTCCAATCTTCAGAGCAACTCGAAGTGAGTCCCACTGAAAAAGATAATGATAATAATGGTAACAAGTTCAAAGAATGAAGATGGACGGGGAGTCCTAGATTTTGATGGAAGAAATTCTGCTGTTCCGCTGTGCACGGACAAAGCCCATGGACGGTGGATTTTATAAATGCTTATTGTCTTGAGAATTATTGTGGACGGTCGCAGCGCGCGCAGCGACGAGGCGCCGGCATGTTCGGAAGCATCGTCTCCTGCTGACCACAACGCCATGTCCAATTCACTTCTTTTTCTTTCTTTCTTTTTGACCATCAACGTACGATATCTCTCCTCCTTTTCATGGGAATTCGAAGTGTTCCCAGCTGTGAGATTCATCCTCTCTTGCTCGTGAAGCATCCTCCTAGGAACTAGGAATGTGTGGGATTATGCTTGCCTTCTTGTAATAAGGTAGAGATACAGCAGACAAATAAGATCACGACAACCATTATGTATTCTAGCTACATAAGATTCTTGAACTACCCGAAATCTTCTCTGCCTCCCTCCATAGTTCAGTCCTAACTTGTAGCCCAACTGATAGCTGGGTTCGACATCCGACAAGTCTGACTCATGTTCGATCTAATATCTTGACGAATCGAGTACGAGCAAGAGGAATGGAGCGAGATTGAGCTCAGATAGAAAGAATAGGCCAATCAAAATTAACTCAGTATGATCAAATTTTGCCTCGACTCGGCTTAAACTCGAACTCTAAGGCTGGAACGATTTTAGAAGGACTTACCGAGAGCTTTCTCCTCCACAATTTACCAGAAATATGCGAGTACAAAAAGGAAATTCGCGAGTCCCAAGGGAAGAAATAAAAGGGAGGGGTCACATGCACGTGACAACACATGCTGGGCACTCATGCGTCCTTGCCCAAAAAAAGAGCAAGTGCAGAAAGAAAAACTCTAAAAAAATACTACGAAAAGTTTCAGATGAAACGCCATCAAGGAAAGCCCACGTGACCCTTGACGATGTTTCAGGTGGTCAAAGCAGAAAGGCAGATCTCCTGTATCGTTTTCGACCCAAGCGCAGGACCAGCATAAAATCCTAAAAAACCCGCCCTTGCGATAATTGACTAGTCTTATGAAGTTGGTTTGTTTAGAATAATGTGATTCTTCGACCCCACTTGTGGCGAAAATATCGCGCTCCTGAGGTGCAGGACGGCCACGCCTATAAGCTTGAGCTTGCTGGAGCATTCAGTTTCGGCCAAATTTTGCTCGAAGCATCCGAACTACATAATTGACAGCATCTTATGAGAGAAATGTGCATACTTGCAAATAAGATTGGCGCAAATGCCCTCAAAATCTTTTCGCATTGCCACCATCAACATACAAAAAGATTCAGCTAGTTATTTGTGTAACGCTAACAGTTTCTCTGGCTAGACACTCATTGCTTATGTACATGTACATACGGTAGCCAGATTAAAAAAAAAAATTCAAGCTGACATGAAATGAAGTGCGATAAAAAAGTGGAACCAAATGCTGAATCTGGGTTACAATCCAGGAATTTCTGTGCATAATATATCTCAGAAACCACTCATGTTTTGTCTCAAAAATGTTATCGTTAGGTATTATTGATTACGTCATTACAGTGTCTGAAGTGCACATATCTTAGCAGAAATTGAGCCTGAAGTGCACATTATTCATGGTTCATGTATAAATAAATAAAAAAAGAGATTTATCTTGCCTGCACCAGTATCAACTACTATTCTGCACGTCCTCGACACTCTTCCTCATATGAAGTATAACCTGTGCTGGCTCTGGTGATCCAAACACAGAACTTCCAGCAACAATGCAGTTTGCCCCCGCAGAAGCTGCCATATCAATGGTAGAAGGTCCTAAACCGCCATCAACCTGATAGATCAGAAATTTCAAATGTAGAAGATCAGGTGTTATGAACAAGTACTATCAGAAGCCGACTAAGATGTGTCAATGAAGTTTCCTTTCCAGTTCTTCAACAACATTTTGCACCAAGGGCAGGATACGATGTCTTTAAAATCAAAGTAAGAAATAAAAGGTTAAAATGATTTGTAAATGGAGTCATTTTTTTTAGAGAGAGCATGCATACTGTCAATCAAACTGAACGTTAGCTGAACAGAATTAAAACTGACTAGTTCATCAGTAGTTGGCAGAGGGATTGATCAAACTACTGGGATGAACACATACCTCTATGTCAAGTGATGGGTATTTAGTTCTCAGCACACGAACCTGAAAATAAACAAATGCGTACAAGGCTACTTAACCAGGTTAAAGTTTGAAAAGAATGCGCTCAGCAGAAAATAAAACAAATAATATGCCAACATATGTGAGTCTTGAACAATTACTCATAATAGTTTAAAGATACAAAGGACTGGGTCACTGGGGTACCTTCTCCATCGTTTCTGGCATGAACTTTTGCCCGCCAAACCCAGGTTCTACAGTCATGACAAGGACCATCTCCACAGGATTTTCACCTTCAACCTATGAAGACAAAAAAAAAAAAAAAAAACAAACGATGCTGTTGGCACTCTTCAGAACATATGGCAACATGACAAAACAATTTTAAAAGGATTTCATCAAAGTCAATTAATCAACCAAAATCCTTAAAAGAATGATAGTTCACAAATGAAGTATGAATACTGGGAATACACACCAGAGGGTAGACCTCTTCAATAGGGGTTCCAGGTCTTACAGCCACAGCAGGCCTCATGCCTTTTAACTTGATTTTCTTCACAAGTTCTTGCCAGTTTTCTGCAACCAGCAGAAATTATCAATTAAACAAGGGACATTTAAAAGAAAAGGTCCAGGCGATCAGCACCAAAAAGAGCACGTGGGCACTACCTCTTGACACCTCGACATGAAATGTAAAACCTGAAGCACCGGCGTCCCCCAAAGGTTCAACATAATCAAGAGGATTGGTTACCATAAGATGGCAATCCAAATAAGCCCTATAAAAACCAAAAGTAATCCACTTTACCCATGCAAATTGCTAATAGTGCAAAAAAAAGGCACACTGGATGGAGAAAAAGATTGTGATAGAACATCACTTGGTGTGCTTTCTCAAACTCTTGATGACTGGAGCTCCTATAGTTAGATTAGGGACAAAATGCCTGTAATCAAAAGTATTTTGACTGAGATGTCATTCAAACATATTTTTTTCTGAGAAGTAGAATGACTGTAGTACACCAGTGCCCACAAGGAGAGCTTGTTTGTCATGCACATCAACATACCACCAATCAAGCTCTCAGACTCTCAGTCAGGGCAAGTTGACTACTCAGCACCGCACAGTACAGCAATTTCCAAATTCTGATGCTTAGGGCACAAACCTCTTAAGTGCATGCTCTCATACTTTAAACATCACGCCGCACTTCACTTATAAAAAGAGCAGGTCTAATCTTTTCAGCCTCACATCTTCACGTTTGCAAGAGAAGAAGCTAATTTGTTGCTCATGTCAACTCCTCAAAAAAGGTTCAATCAAAAACCAGCAAAGCACAGCCACGCAAAATCTTTCTTCTCCAGTCCTTTCTGTTGAGGATTTTTAGTGAATGCTACTGGTTATTCCAAATTCCATCATATTACTTCAGAGTTGTATAACTGTGCTTTTTCTTTATTCATGGATACTCCAATTAGATACCATATTCGTGCCAGTCACAATTTGCATGCATTCGGCTAATAGATGCACAAGTATGATGTAAGCCAAACTGTCTGAATCTACACATTCTAAGGGCTAGCCTGAGCTCATTTTAACCACTTTCAGAATGGTTTGAGATTGTTAGACATATAGAAGTTCAAATGATCTGGTCGATCCTGCAATCAACAAACTTTTGGCTAAATGATGCTAGTACACACGAGAATAAATGCATATCCAAGCATAAGTTCCACAGTAAGTAAAACTAATCCTTGAAATTGACTATGTGCATACATTCACCTAAAATTCATCTAAGTAGAAATTCAAAAGAAGAAGAAGAAGAAGAAGAAGAAGAAGAAAAAGAAGAAAGAGAAGATGGAAGCACGTCGCCAGACATAAAATCTCTTCATAAGGCTATCAAACAGCAACGAGATTGAACTGACTGTGGAAACCTACCCATCCTGCAGATAATTAGGAAAAAAATGTCACCTCATTACAAACGGAGTAAAAACTTTAAACAAGAATGGCTATTATGAGTAACAGGTATGAAGCATAGGATTAATGCTAATGCATTCATATACCAAAATAAGGACCGGCAAGACAGTCCTCGATTTACATTTTTAAATTTGTTTCCCACTCGTGTTTTATTTTTTTTCAGCTTTCTTGCTGTGGTACTTTCTAATGTATACTCTCATGTACTCAGCGTGCTGCAACTTCGTTCTATTCCAATGAAGTGCTCATTCATCGAAAGACACAACCCATGTACAGTATCAGATCCCCATTTCACTGCACAGAACATGGGCATTGGAGTTATATTTGTATCACGCGTCATGCTAAAAGAACCTAATCAAACGACCCCAAGTTGCTCCCATCTCCTCCGTTCATTCGCCCTTTTCGCTCACTTGTTGGTGACAATCACAGAGCAATAAATTGAACCCCACATCAGCCAACCAGCATTTATAAGAGCGAAGTAGCTAAAACGTAAATCCGAAACCTAAAATCTCCCTTAGGTAAGCCATCGGTACTGGACACAAGCTCAAGCCAATAGCCAATTACATCGGACAACGATACAGGGATGGACCGAAAACGGAACAGCACGCGAAACCCAACACGATCTCCACCCCTAACGAAAGTGAGATTTGAATGGAGGGCAACGTTGGAGCGGCGTTCTTTACCAAAAAAAAAAGAAAAAAACGTTGGAGCGGCGTACCATGATGTCCATGTGGAGCCAGTCGGCGCCGCAATCGAGCATGCGCTGGGCTTCCGGGGCCAGATTGGCGAAGTCCGACGACAGCATCGACGGCGCTATTTTCGCAGGCACTCCCATCCTCGCTCTCTCGCTCCCTGACGATGATGATGGTGGTGGTGGTGGTGGTGGCGGTGGCGGCGGCGGCGGCGGTGGATTGGGAGGGGAAGGTAGCTGAAAAGCTTGCGTGAACAAAGCAGACGCCTTGCGAGGGGCAGAAAGAAGGGCAGGCAGGTGTGGAAAAAGGAGACGCAGACAATGAAATCCGAGTTTGGTGGGAAAATCCTAAATAAGGTACTAAGCACCGACATTTTCTCAAATAAAAGTAAAATTTTATATAAAATAGAAGCTTGAAGTGACTCTCTATGTCTCAAAGGAAGGTTATATTTGATTGTCTAAATTTCTAGTCATGATAGAATTAAATAGGATAGATTATGAAATGTAAGGATTTTTCCGTATACTATCAACTGTTCGGTGAATCGCAATAATAAAGTTGATATTTTCATATTTTATCACGTTCATCGTTTATTATTTTGCAACATATCAATATAAATGAATTTGAAAATGCTCAAACGAATATTGCAAAAATCCCTCATAATTCACTGTCAAATTTAGTAAGAGGATAAAACTACGATCATTCACTTTTGTAATTACGAAAAGTATAGTATTTGGACTCCTTTTCTGCTTTTGTGAAACTTCGACATGAATCACAAAATTATAGAGGAGGGAGGTTCCAATTCCCGGTTTCATTTTTTTAGGAATCGAAATCGAAATTGGGAACCAAAACTGGGAACCTCAAATCTAAAATCCCTAATTTTCATACTACTTCTCACTTCTTAGCTATCAAATTCTCATCTCCGTCCACATACTCATTGCTTTGCTTAACTTGTTACGTAGAACATTTCCTAAGGTTTGTTTAGACCTTTGATTTATTGTGGTTTTGGAGTATCCATCATTCGCAATCTCATTGTTTTTCTTAACTTGTTATGTTTTTTTGTTTTTTAGTGAGGTCGATTGTTTTCATTATTCACTCTTTTAATAAACATCTTAAGCTTAATGGTTACATAGTTAAAACCATGGTGATAATGTATGGTGAAAGGAAAAAGTAAAAAGTTGTAGTTGCAGTTACAAATAATCGATACACGACACTTCGATTTTAAATTTAAAACTATTATCAAGTTATCAACTATGATTGTTGTTTCTTTTGATTTTAGGTGGTTATAATTTGGAACAAATTTTCATGGATGTTTGAGGACCAAAAGCTCATCTTTCTTTTCTTTATCCTGCTTCCCATTTTGTTTGTGGTCATGGATATGGATATTATCTTGATCGACACGCTAATCGCTAGTGAATTTTATTGCGTATCAATTCACACAATAACTTCTTATTTTAATTATATTTATTTGAACCATAATACTATAAAAACTAGTATTTTGTATTATCTCTGGTGAATAATAAGCTTGTTCGATATTATTGAGTTTATTTTCGTTTTGTTTAACTAAAAATGAAACAAAAAAAAGAACCCGTTAGACCCTGAAACCGACCTTTGAACCCATAACAAGGTAGGTTTTACGTTCCAAGTTCCAACGGGTAGGTTTCGAGTTCAAAAAAATGAAAAACTTATACCCGCGGGTAGGTTCCGGGCTCTAAATAGAACCTGTAAGAAACCTGAAACCGTTCACCCTTATT
The DNA here is from genome assembly GCA_031216235.1 of Syzygium jambos. NCBI lineage: Eukaryota > Viridiplantae > Streptophyta > Magnoliopsida > Myrtales > Myrtaceae > Syzygium > Syzygium jambos. The sequence continues at coordinate 21,228,136 of CM062228.1, forward strand.
ATAAACTATACTATTATACCTAAAATATGTAATAATATAGATATTAAATATATATTATAAAGTAGAAAGAAATTCAATTATATAAATAATATAGGAATATATAAAAACGAAAATTATTTTTTTATTATTATAAATTATCTTTTCAATATTATAACTGAAATATTTTTTATTTTTATTATTTAAAAATTTTGTTTCAAGAAAAGTAGCTTTTATACCATAAACAGGAGAAATCTTATCCAACTTTATCCCACCTCCTCCTAGGATAATTTTATCTAAGTTATATCCCTTTTATAACCGATTTTATCTTGTCTTGACCAGGAACCAAATACAGAATAAGATAAAATATCTTGAGTTTTATCTTGGCTACCAAACGCAATCAAAGGGTGTGATCTCGCCAATCGCCGATGGCCGGTGACTAAACACTAACAATGCTCGGAGAGGGTTGGGTGAGGGCGACCCTTGCCCGATCTGGCAAGGCCACCCTCGTCGGCCATAGGCCAAATCGGGCAAGGGTCCTCTCCGGGCATCGCCGGTGGTTGGCGATGAAGAAGAAAGAAAAAACCGGAAAAAGGAAAAAAGGGAAAAGAGGAAAAAAAATCCAAAAATAGTAAATGACGAAAATGTTTTGACCATCTAAAAGGTTAAAAATCTAGCATTTATTTGAATCACTTCAAGACCTTATTATAAACACAATGCACTTCAAAATTATATGAGACAATGATGGCACTTTATATCCTCATTTAGAATTTTCCTGAGTTTGGTGAATGATGACGATGCATAAAGCGTTTTCTCTTGGAGAGGGAGATGGGAAGTTGGGAGAAAATGGGCTGTCCGTACTGGGCCTGGCCCAAAACAAGGCCCATTCAATTTCATGGGCCTGGGCAATTTGTTCGGACAGTGCCGTGTAATCAAGATTGCTCGATCAAAAAGCACAAAATTAATCAAGCTACTGCTGGGCCATATCTCAAAAAAATAAAAACACGTAAACTCTCTCCTATATTAGGATAAAGATATACCACTTTCCCAAAAAAAAAAACCAAAACCAAACCCACGGACCATATCTAAATACAAAAACACCCACCGTCATAAAGTTTTCGTAATGACGTGGCACACGATAGGGCAAAGGTGATGCTTTAGGGGAACGGATTAATAATTGAAAGCACGCGAATCATATTAGTCCTAATTCATAGGAACAAAAAACGGCAACGTTTTAAAGAAACAGTATCGCGTGACTTTTGTTGACGAGCCGGCGGTGTCTTTCGGCCCGGTGCAAGTCGGCCTCGTTAGCCGTGTCACACGTCACATTGACTCAGACGAACGATTAAAACTCGACGGTGGGCCTCCTAGGCTTTTGGCGCATCGAGCAAGAAGCTCGCGGGTTATCTCGTCTTTGGGCGAAAGCCCGCGAATCCTTTTGGGATATGACCGCCCGTTGTCATCGCGTCTATAGTGACTGTTGAGAAGTATGGCTAAAAAACGAGGCAATAATGGAGAAAGAAAGAGAAAAATGCGTCAGAAGGACCATGCACATATCCTGAGACACGAGAATGTACTAAGGGTGTCAACGGGTCGGGTCGGGTCGGGTTTTCATGATACCCGATCCGATCCGAAATATTGACTGTGTGTGTTCGACCCAACCTGAAACAAGACCCGAACAAGATATCACCACGCCATCAGGCCGGGTCGGGTCGGGTCGGGCTATGTTTCAAACAATGAATTCTCTTGTTTCGCTACTCGCCGTCCCCTCTCAAGATGCCCAAGCAAGAACCCCCTCACTGCTTCCCCGACTTCGCTCCCGCTTCGTCCCCGTTTGACTCCCTCTCGCTCGCCGACGACTCGACCCTCTGCTTCCCCCTCCACTGCCTCTCCGACCTCCTCCGCTCCCTCGAAACGCTCCAATCGCAGCCTCGCACCCGCCGCCGCCAGCAGCAGCTGGTGATGCCACAGGGAGAAAGAAAGATGGACACACTCGCCCCCGGTGGAGGAGGCCTACAAGCAGGTGGTGTACCTACAACAGTTGGTGAAGAGCGCTCTTCAGCTCGTGCCCCGTGAGTCGCCGCAGCCGCAGCCGCAGCCGCAGCAGACCCCGTATTTCCCTCCTCGTTGCCCGACGGACAACGACGTCGGCAGCGGCGAAATGTTGGGGGAGGTGGACGATGCGGCATCTGTTGGAGAGGATGGTGAACTCGCCCCCGGCTCAGGCCGTGTTGTGCAATCAGGAGTACGGCGTGGGGGCGGCGGCGGCGGCGGCCGTTGTCCGCCGCCGTAGCTCTACAGATCCCGCCATCCAAGGAGTCCCTGATCCATTCCCTCGATATTCGGTGATCCCAGGATCTCATGTCCGCCTAGCATTCCCTCGAGGTCTCCCCTCGGCGGGACCGCGAGCCGAGCGCCGACGCCGCGGACGCCGCCTTTGCCACCCGGGGCTGTTGCTTCTGGGTGCCATTCCTCGGCTCCTCCTCCTCCGACGAGGACCTGCCACCATAGCCCTGCCCCTGTTCCCCTCGCCGCTGCGGCCGCTCCCCTGCACCGCGGCATCGCCGGGGCCGGTCATGTCGACGGCCTTGGTGCGATTGCCGTCGGACTTGGACTGGATGGAGGAGAGACTGCAGTAGAGGCAAGAGTGTGAGAGAGAAAAGTGGAAGAGATGTTAGGGTTTCTATCTATCGAAGAATTGCCCAGACTAGAGTTGGGCCAATTGGCCATTTCTATCTATCGAAGCCATCAAGAACCATCAGGAACAGTTTGGGTTATTGTTTGGGTTGGGCTGGGTACTCGAGCCTAATAAATCCAAAACAATACCCAATTATTTTTATTATTACCCAAACAAGTTGAGGTTCAACCCAATCCAATATGAAAATTTTCGGATCGGTTCGGATCGGGTCGGGTCGGGTCTTGTTTGGCCGGGTTATTTTGACACCCCTAGAATCTACTACTCGGGGTAACGTCAACAGAGATTCAATCGATGGATCCCACGACAGCAATCTTCCTACTTTCTTTGTGGAAACTCTTTTGGAAGCTTTCACGGGAGCTCCTGCGACCGTCATTGGTTATTTCATGGCTTTCGTTGCAAAAAAAAAAAGAAGAGATGATGACATAAAATGATCTTTGAATTTTGGTCAAATGTGTAATGTAGTTCCTTAACTTTTAGTTTGTTCAACGTGATCCATGAATTTTAACTCGATATGCATTATGGTCCATAAATTTTTAATTTATTTAATATAGTCCTTGGACTTTTGGTATATGTTTAATTTAATCCTCGAATAATATGAAAATGTTGAAGTCCTTCCATTAAGTTAAGTTCAGAGAAAATATCGAATAAGTATCAAAAGCGCATGAACCGCATTGAACAAACTAAATGTTCATGGACCGCATTGCATATGGAGCTAAAATTTAAAAATCATATCGTGCATTGAGCTAAAGTTCAGAGATCACGTTGCGCAGCGACGTAAAATTCACGAATCATTTCTGCCATTTTCTCAATAATAAAGTTTTCACACATGGCAATGTGGGGGCTAGTCAAGTGAAGATACTAGCGGGACGAAGAGAGACCACGTGGGTCCGGCGGGCCCCCACCGAACGTGGTCGGCTGGCCTCACTAGACTCTCTCTCTTTGAATTATCGTGGCTCGATTGATCCACGACTTATTGTTCGAGAATGTTAGACGTGTATATACATGGACCGCATTAAACAAACTAAACTCCCCCGATGGAGACAAAGTCGCGATTCGGCCGTTTTGCCACGTGGCCAACCCGCTCGATTCATTTAATGGACTTCCCCACCCCCCCCAAAAAAAAATGATAAAGAAAATGGCCCATTCCCAGCAATTATTCCATGATCGCATCATAATTCCACGTCCCTCCCCCGCAAGTCTTTCCGGATATTTCACGGGCACCGGGACCCACCCGAATCGAAATCCAATTAAGGACCCAACCCCCCCACGCGCACGACTTTTCTCAGTAGGGCCGCCCGCCACGCGCACCGTGGCATTCTCTGGTCAGCGCCACGAGATTTGTTTCCATCCGTGTTCCGTTCAAGCTGATTCTTTGTTCCTGACAGAACATGAGGTCGGCAGGTTCCACACGAGATTATTCCCACGTCCTTGCAATAGCGCCATTATGTTCGCGTTCGTGTTCCTTCCACTTGTTAATTATTCCAAATTTATCTGCTCGGCACCCTTTTTCTGCCCCCCTACTGATGATGGACGTGATGATTCTTTTTTTCGTGCCGGCCCATACTATTTTCGAACGAATCTTAAACAGCGATCTACTTTTCAAGACAATGCGCTGCGATCTTGCAAATCTAAATCGAATCGGTTGCCTAAAACATCTCGATCACTGATTGATATTTTATGCTCGATTTATTGGGTCTCCCAAAAAATACAAAGTAACCGAACCGTGTGCCGACCGCGTGCCTCTATCTAACCATCTCCTCTGCATAGATATACGGTCGTGAATTTTCATTTTGGACCGTGTCAAATTTGGGTACCGCTCCGGAGTTAGATGGGTCGCGAGAATTTTTATTTGCCGCTCGGAAAATGTTTGGATGAAAATACGGACATCTGATGGACACTGTGGAATGCTGTGGTGGTTGGTCCGATCACGATCCTAAAAGCACTTTTCCCGCGAGCAGCGTTGATTCAATGAACATAAACGACAACGAGTGGACAAAGACGCGACCATTTTCTGCAATGAGGTAAACGGGACTATCGGTGTTGTTCGAATTAGGCAAAGTGGCTTGTCTCCATCTAAGGTTTTGCTTTGGTCCCCCCCATCACCTTCCTTAATCCAACATTAATCCAAACCATTAAAGATTAATCCCAAAAAAATAACCCAAATGACTATAGAAAGGCCCCGGGGGCCCACTAATCGGCTAGAGAGAAGTGCCTGTCAGATCACTTGGATATTGTTGCGATAAATACGAGAAAACACGGCATAATATATATGAGTTCCTACTATAAAAAGCCTTGGTACAAACGTCTTTGGACAAGTGCCGTTAGAAGTCTTCAAATTTATTACGAAAATGTACTTAAATTTTAAAACTTGTCAAATTAGTACAATCATATATTTCCATTATTATTTCTCTTTCCTACGTGGCGTTGGCGTGGCTAAATCATGAAGGATAAAGCTAAAATAACGTAGTTTTAGTCCAAATATAATTTTTTATTGTAGATATTATTTACATTAAATTAAAAAAAAGGGAATGAAGAAGGTAAGGCCCTCACCATCACGGCCCCACCATTGCCGGAAAACGCTGGCGATGGTTGGGGATGGACGACTAGTGGTCGGCGAAGGTCACCGGGCCCCGGCTAGTGCACTATCTATTTCCACAAAAACACGATGAATTTTACACATTTGATATCTATCTATAGAACGTGGAAATGATTTTCCTAATCAATGGACACAGGCAATTATTGGGTGATATCTCTTTTCACAGCATGTGAGAGGTAGCTATCCATATAGATATAATAATAATACTTTATTTATTTGGGAAATTGTTTGCCACGAGAAGTTGCCACCTTTTCGGGAAGCAAAAACTAATTCCACTTCTGTTGATAAGATAAAGAACATTTCCAAATTTTAAAAAATCATAAAAGTAATGCATGACTCCGAACGTTGGTATTTAGATAATTCGAGATGTTTCAAGCGTGTTTTGTGTTAAATTAATGCCAAAAAGTCAACACCACGCGATATATTAAAAAAATGTAAAAGTTAAAAATAAAATTCAATCCAGACAAATCCGACTCGTAAATATCCCACGCAAACATATCATTTCTTATTAATTTCTAAAATTTTTCCCGGGTTAATTTTATCATTATAACATTTTAAAATACATTAACTTGTTAATTTTGACTTACGAATTAGAAAAAGTGAGAGTGCTTGATAAACATCAATGAAGTCACGGGAGTGAGCATCTCCCACCCGTTAATCAGGATTTGATCTTTTTGGGGTGATCTTATCTTGTTGTCATTTTCAGCTTTATAGCTAAAATCGTACTTTCTTTTTCTTTCTTTCTTTTTGGCGATTTTTGTCTTTTCAAATGGAGAATTTGAGGTCTAAATTGAATGGCCGACCTCAATTTTGTCTTTGCCCCGACTTTTACGTGCGGCGACCCCATTTCTTTGTCTCGACTCTTCCAAATCGCTCCATCCTATCGTGGAAATTCACCTCTTAAATCATTCTTTTGCGTGAAAACAATGCGACTTAGATTCTCGAAAAGAACTTGGATTTCATAAAATCGAATTACTGGTGAAAAGAACTTAGTTACGTGCGTGAATGTGAATAGATGTACACCAGTGTGAAAAGAGAATAACCTTTCGAAATTTCTAATTTTTTTTTTGACGTTGTTTGCAAGATATATTAAATATACGATGGGAAAATACCAAAAAAATGGCCGAGTTTTCACCGATGACAACAGACGTATTTCTATTTTCTAAACTATAAGTTATGAACCTCGAGTCGGCAATATTGTGCTCTTGTTTGCAAGATTGACATTTCTTCTTCTAAATATGTCCCTACAATTTTTCTCACACCCACCCCCATTCCAACCTAGCCAAGAAGGCACAAGATCAAAATGCTAGCTTAGCCGCCACAGCCCACCATCAAGGTCTCCGACCCCTCGCCTGGCCTCCTCCTACACCACAGTGACTCCACCCGACCATAAAATCGTTGTGGGCCCCATCGCCCTCCACGATCCTCTCTCTCTCTCTTGCTAGAATTGTGCCGCCACGCCTCGAGGCCTCGATCCAAAGTCGTGACGGTGAATGGGGACATTGATTCGAGGTTGCGACCCTTGGGAACAGGACGAATTTGTAGAGAGAGAGAGTGATATGAGTTGCATGGGAAGGGAGAGATTGAAACAAAATTTGAGCTCAGTTTGGAGAGAGAGAGAATTGCGACGCCAATGGGCGGCAACGGTGGAGAGGTTTGGGGCGGGAAAGGTGGTGGCCACGGTTGTGGGGAAAGGTGGCGGTAGACTTGGCTGAGAGCTTGGGCGCAAGGCTAGGGTATTTGAGGCTTTTTAGACAATATCGGTATTTAGGTCATTTTAATTGGACCGAGGTAGCAAATTTGTAGTTTCGAAAAAAGGGGGTATGTTTTTGGTATTTGGGTGAAAACTCATTTATGTTTTTTGTACTTTCCCATTTGAAATACGTGAAAGATAAAAGAGAATTATTTGTGTGCATATTTATCGATCGATAGAGTATCTGTAAGTTAATTAAATAAGGTTCCGGACAAAGAAGTAATAATCATAACTTCCTAAAAGTTGGAGGTCTTCTTTACTATATATGTATGTATGTATTGATTATAGATATTTAATCTTTGGACAAAAATCTACACATCTTTGGCAATATGATATAATTGGACGTGCGCCAACTGATTCATAACTCGCGTGCCAACTAATCACACCAATTTCTTTAACTACATTCGCGTCATCAACTCGACAAATATTTGTAGAAAACAATGGCTTTCCGCTCCATCATCGCTTATGTCATTATAAGAAACACAAATTCTAGGGATAAAACCCCCTAATTCGAGCCACCTTTTGAAAGTCCCCATCTTCATTAAATTTCATAACGATGTTTGAAAGTCTAGGCGTGGCCTTTGGTAGGTAGACAACAGCCAAGGTCCGTGGCATTTGAGTGGAGGCACTATTGAATTGAATGTAGCCACCAACTGAGGACTTGGTACAGATATTGAGCATTAATCAAATGCCTAAAGATGCTTAGAGAACCATCAATTGACACATTCGAGAGGAAGAAATGGACAAATGAAGAGTCGCATTGGAAAGAAAACAAAGGGAGAGATTCAATTGAAAACTAATGCCAAGGCCTTGAGTTGTAAATACCCATCAAGATATTTGTATTCATTGATGAGTCAAAGCTGTTAAAATACATATATATTCACACATCGAGTGCAATTCCCCTCTTCAGATAAAGTTCGAATCAATAGACTTTTTTCACCGCGCCCAATCAAGATTAAGGTCAAACGTGGCAATGAAAAGAACGTAAAGTAGAAATATAAATATAAATATAAAAACAAAAACAAACGAATTTGGGGACATGCCTTGTTTTTCTAAACTTAGGAGATTGATATCTTTCCATTTCTCTAGGGAAAGGATACCATTCCTTTCATGCCGAGAACTCATAAAAACAAGACTGGTTCATACCTCGCAATCTTTTTATTAAACTGGATACTTAATTTAAGCTCGATTGATCTGACTTGATCTTGATTCGCGGAGCACTTGAAGGGTTTATACTTGAATTTACTTATAAAAAACATGAAATGCATTGGCCCGTCACATAAAGTTTCCACTAAATCAAATTGGTTCTTCAAAAGTTGATCATATCTAAAATTCGGATCACTCGAATTCGATTAAGTTCCTTCAAAGAATTAATGCAGATTTAACAATTTAGAAGCCGAGTCGCTCGAACAGCTTCACTTATGTCGACTCTTTCACAACGCACGATGGATTTTCTATTATTCTTTTTAGGTCGGAACGGTTCACGTGAGAATGATGGCTAAGTTTTTATAGTGAATCGGACCCGAGATTGACTTACCGTGCATAAACCATAGTCACCAATCTCTCAAAATCTCTGATTTTTTCCATTTTTTTTCACCTAAGTTCTACGTTAGCACACAACAAATAACGCCAAAAAAAGAAAAGGAGAAAAAGCCACGTCATTGGCGCATTTCTCTCTCTCTCTCTAGTCTCTGCGCGTGAAAAGCTCTCTCTTTTTTGGGTTTGGGTACACTCCAAAACGCTGCCATGGTTTCTGTGCCGTCAGTTTAGAAAGTGGAGAGCGAATGGGTTCGTGCGTCTCAGCTCACAGCAAGTCCAGCTCCTCCGCCGCGGCGATCCCGCCTTCGCCCGTCAAGGAGAGGGCCGCCGGCGGCGAAGCTCCGGTCGGCGGCGTCGGCGGCCTGCTCAAGTCTCAGTGGTCGCCCGGTCCTCGGTCAACGGCGAGCTTCAGGGAGTACGGTGCGATCTCGACGTCCATCTCTTTAACCTTTGATGTACTTTTGGGAGGAGTTGGTTGATGGGATCAATGGCAACGGGGAAATGAAGTGGGGCTTTTGCTTCCGGCTTTTCCTTTCGGTCGTGTAAAGGAACGGCTTTTATTGATTTTTCTTTGAATTGTTTTTTTTTTTTGTATGATCTTCCGGTGTGTGTTTGAAGTCATGGTGTTTTCGACCCTTTATGGCTTTGATTACGAAATGATTGCTTGTTGTCGAAGCACGAACGAGGACAATCCATGAGCTTCGCTTTTTGGTATGATCATGACGAAATGGTTTCTTTTTTGCGCTTTATTTTATTGCTGTAGTTCAGTTTCTTAAGCAATCTGCTTTTGGTGAAGCTTTTAGTTCGCAGATGTGTTGGCCCTTTTCCCCTCTTTTTAATGGGAATGTTTTTGAGTCCTTATTTCGCAATCTTTCCCGGGTCAAGGAGTTTTTGCGGGCACTTTGATGATTAATTTGTGTATTTATTATCGTTTATGATGATCTAGACTAGTTAATTTTTGTGATGATTGGAAAATTTTCTATTGAATCTGCACAGTTTGTTGCTGGCTGAGGCTTCAATGATTTCACATCTTAGCACCAACCTTGTTTGAGGGAGCAGTCACCCGTCAGAGAGAGAGGACCTATCTTGTATCTTTTGGCTGCTTGGTCTTCTCTGTATTAAGAAAGCTTAATTGTAAGCGATGTGTATATTTAAGCCGTATAAGTGGCGAGTGATAATGGGATTTCCCTGTATGGAGCAGTAATCTATACGATACTGAACTCGGGCTAGTTCGCAGATCGAAGAGTTATTCTGTTGCTCATGGGGAAGACTAGTTGTGGTGGAGGGACTTTTAGAGGCCATGTTTTGATCGGGGCTTCACTCAAATCTGCACTTTGTCCTGTGAGACCGAGAGGCAAAGAAGAATGTAGTTATATGACTAAATAGGACAGCTGGGGTAATTAACTTGATAAAGACAATTGATATTTTATTTTGCATCTACTGAAAATTTAGCAGGGAAATTTCTAACATTTCGGGTTGCAGTTGTTCTTGACTTTGTTTCAAGTTGCCTTCAGCTATATCAGATGGGAGGTCAATGATGGACCTTAAATTTGATTAAAGTAGGATGTTGATTGTTGATAGATCATTTGGAGTTTGGGCAGAATAGGCTGAACCTAGCCTTTTCCTATTAAGCACATATCTTTAACATCAAACTATCTTCTTTAATTGTCATATCTGTTCCAAGTGTCTCCATTTCAAGGAGACTATTTTCTTTACTTGTTATACTTTTGCCCTTACTTCTGTTCAGCAAGTAGTGTGCCTAGGCCAGGTGGCACTCAACCATCCTCTCTTCTATTAGAGAGCGGTGATGATGTTTGCAGCACTAGTTTTTCTGCTTTATTGTCTTTATAATAAGCTGACTAAAGGAATAAACTATCATGTAATTACTGGTTTTGATCTTTGAGCTGAGTGAGTCGATGTGCTTTGCTTCTCTTGATGCTTAAATCTGAATGCGTGCTTTGTGTTTTTCCTAGGCGCGGTTTAATTTTCTTATATTGTCAATGCTTGAACTTGAACTATATATCTTTGTCAAATGCAGGCAGTAAAGAGGATGTTTTCTTCGATTCGAAGCCCTGGTTAGAGTCCGACTGTGAAGATGATTTTTTCAGTGTCAATGGTGGTAAGAAACATGTGTGGTGGTTCGTGGTTTGTTTAATGTTTCTTTAGTTGCCTGCTTCATTTATCAATTTAAGTTGCTCTTGGTTAAGAAGGACGCTTTTAAGCTACCGCCACTCCTTAGATTTCCCCTCTAAAAAATGGCAGGTTTTAGACAACAATCTTAGCACTCTCACCTAATTAGTATGCACCACTCACAAATTCCTCTCTCTCTCTCTCTCTCTGTGGGTAGGGGGCGATGAATTGGGTGTTCAGTCTTCTATTGAGCGAATTGATGGAAATCAATTGAAGTCTCTTCAAAAATGTACCTGAGACCATCTTGACATTAAGAACAGGGGCTGCAACTAGCACTGATCTCTAATCGATTGATAATTGTCCAGCCAAAGTGCAGTTGTCCAACTCCATACCTGATATAGCGTCATGAACTTACCTGAAGTCTCTCATCATCTTTAAGAGTTTGCTTTTAATCATCATATGCATTAAAGTTAACAACTGCATGGCAAATTCTGTCATTGAGGTCGTGGCACTTATTTTAGCCATGCAGATTTTCCTGACTCTTATATTTGTTCAATCCTAAGGAAGAAAAATAACAAGAGAAGGAGCAAGATTTTGCTTTACTCATGAGATATGCTGTTTATTGTGTCATCTTTTTCTTTCATGACTTATATCGTTCTATAATACTTCTTTTTATTATTTGTGTGCTCATTCTTGTTTCTACTGCAGATTTCACTCCTTCTCGTGGGAGTACTCCTTCCCGTGGAAACACTCCTATCCACCCATCCTTATTCAGGGAAACACAATTGGTTAAGAATGCCCCTCAGGACAAAGCACCTGTCCTTGTTCCCGAGCCTTCCCCAACAAGTAAGAAAAAGAAACTCGCTGAACTTTTCCGAGATAGCCTCAGGGAGCAAAAAGATGTTGCCGATCACGATGCTTCGGCTCACAAAGCTATGGCAGAAGCAAAGGCTGAAGCCAAGCCAACTATACTCGATGTTCTTCTGATCTCTGATCAAGGAACGCCTTCCATCTCTAAGCCCACGTTCATGTGTAGCGGCGAAAGGACTCCTAATGGAGACCATGTGATGGAGGAGCAGAAACCAGTTCGAACTGTGACTTGTTGCCTCCCCAGATTGTCTTCATACGGCGGTTTTACTGAGAGGAATAAGAAGATGAGCTCTGCAATAACCGTGCATGATTAAAATGTTCATCAGTTTGAGCTTTATATGGCGGAAGTCGGGATCTCTTGTGCTGAGAGACTGGTGTATAGTCTATAGAGGTCTTAAATCTTGTGTGCATGCTGCTATCTTATGCGAAAGCATGTATATTGCAAACTGAAGCAACTGACTCGAGTATTTGACTCATAGCAAATTTTCTTTTCGCTTGTTCATGTCTACCTTGATCTGTTCCTGGATTATATTTCTGAAACTTCTGTGGTATTCTACATGTAATGAGCAAAAAAGTGCTCCTTCGATAGTCGATTATCAGGAACAGAGAAAATTGAATCAGGAAGTAACTTGTCTCTGACCTTGGTGAAGACCAAAAACTCCTCAGAAGTGAGATCCTCTCGGATAGTAGCAGAAAAGCCATAGTCCTATTTATATATTGTGGAATCTTCTTCACAAATTGCAACAAAATAAAAAGGAAAAAGAAAAGGCAAGCTTAGACGTAATGCAGAAGTGTGGGAGTGAGAACTACAGATGGATGAATCACAGTTGATAGCTTTGTTTCAAAGACAAGCTTTAGAACTTTGTAACCAACATATCCTTTGCTTTGCGGGAAATGCAAACACTGAACACCCTCAATTGCCATCTGAGTAAATTAAGCATGCCTTGATACGTTATCATTAGCCAGTGACCCCTTCTTTCTTTTCAGTGATTACCACCACGTGCGGATGTGATTAAAGTTCTTGAACATTAATTTCTTCACCAAACATCAAGTGACGAGGGGCTGTCTTAGAAAGCGAAGTATTTCTTGGAAGGCATACCATGCATAGTATCGTGACCCATCGATGTCGAAATCGAAATCCAACTCCGCTTGGAAGAAAAGCAATAGCAAATCCAATGATTGCTATCCGGATGGAAGCTTGTGAATGAAAAAGTCCGTGCAAGATGTACATATAAAAGCGGACAGAGATTCCCAAGAGGTAAGAAGAAAGAAGAGAGTGTAAGATAAGGCAGTGAACGAAAATGGAGGGTGTTCGAAGCGCTGTGCTGGTACTGCTTGTGGGGTGTTGGGTATCCTTGGTGATCACTCGACAAGCTTTGGCTGCAAAACATGCGGTTGGAGGAAGCCAGGGCTGGGACGAAACCACCAACTTCGACTCCTGGACGTCTGCTCAGACATTCAAAGTCGGCGATCAGCTCGGTAATGTCCCCATTTTCTACTTCTTTTAGGTGCGGCCTCTTTGTAGCAAAAGCATCGACTTGCTTCGACAAATCAGGAAATGACGCTGAATCGCGTTAGAAATTTCGAGAATTTGACTTAAAGATCGTGTTAGGTGACGCTTGCTTGCGCTATATTCTTTGCTGAGCAGGACATGGGTAGCCATACATGGCCAAGGAATTGGCATTTTCATGGTGCCATGGCTTGTAAGCATTCAAATTTTGTCTGAACAATGGTTCTTCTCATTGCACGTAAAGCTTGGATCTTTTTCTTTTTTTTTGGTGGCAATGCAATTGGATGATGGCAGAAATACCATATCATTGCGAGATCGTAGCAATTAATCTGTTCATCCAATCGGATATGACATGAGATTGACATAATTTGGAATATATAAGTTTTCGGAGATTGCGATGTTTCACGTAGAAATCAAGAGAAAAGCTCTCTGTATCTGGGACTTTCCCTTTGGAAGTTTCTTCCCGTTAGGAAAAATTACAGAAAGTTCATATATATGATTTTTAGGTGTCTAGGTTCGAATTGTAAGAACAACCCATTTGCCAAAAATGGAAATTTCACCCAAGTACTGACTCCATCACTGAACAGTGTTCAAGTACACGCAAGGCCTGCACAGCGTGGTCGAGCTCACTGGTGAAGCCGCCTACAAGAACTGCGACATAGGCACAAGCATCAACTCCCTCGGCACCGGCAACGACGTCATCAAGCTCGACAAGCCCGGCACCCGCTACTTCGCCTGCGGGACCCTTGGCCACTGCGGCCAGGGCATGAAACTCAAGGTCACCACCATCGCCGGCAGCGCCCCGTCCACTCCGGCATCGTCCTCTTCGTCTTCATCCTCTGTGGCTTCGGCGTCTGCTGCCAGTCATGGTTTTCCAGGCTCGGCATCTCTCGTGTCCCCGATGGTCCTGGTGATCCTCTGTGTGTTCTGGGTCTTTTGAATGCGTTTTTTGGTGATGATAGTGGTGATGATAGTGGTAATGATACAGAGCATACTGGAAGAGGAACTGCTTGGTAGATGCGTAAATTGTTTTGATTGGATATCTATTTATGATGTTTGTTGTTGTAGAAGTTGGGAGCGAGAGGTTCTTGTAATTAGTGAAGCGAATTCAATTTGTCATTCGTTGCTACTTGATGGAGGACTATATTGTATGACGTTCTGGGCCTTTAGAGTATATGTTTCTGGAGAGAAACCATGAATTTGCCGTTTGTTTTAACTAAACTTTGTGTTTGAATCCCGCATCAGGCAATTCGATTCTTGATTATCGTAACATTAGCGTCAGATCAGATTCACGGTTTCGAATTGATAACTGAAGAAAGTCGAGAAAGTGGAACTAATCCTTCATGAGCACACAGAAAAGCATCTGCTTCTACTGTTTAAGTCTTAACCGCTGTCTATTTCGGAGTTGGCATGTTGGGTTCTGCATTTTTTATGGCGATTTCTTCTTTTTGCTGGCGTCTTTGAAATATCAAGTATCCAAAAGGAAGGCAATTCGACTTGAGCACTCGCAGCCTAGGAAGCGTGCATGAACAGGTGACTAGGGAAGAAGGACCGGGTGCAGAGTCAAGTGGAAACTCTGATGGAAGCCGTGAGGTTTGTTTAGGTCTAGTTCTACTTGCATTCGGAAAGAAAGACACTTTATTAGACATTCATAAAGCAGAATCGGAGGATTGAGTAATCAGGTGAATAATATTTGAGGGAAAAGGAGTGGTGGAAGAATAATTATACGTCGATTGAAAAATTTACATCGTAACTCTATCTCTCTCCAACATCTCCTTTCAAGCCTGACTAAAGAATACAAAATTGGAAAAATCGGTATTATGAAGATCGTTGCATAGAGAATATTGATCTTCTGAAATCTCTCCCTAATGGGAAATGAATGCAGCTTGTCGATCTGGATACGGACTCAATGCCTGCCTTCCCCGCCCTTGGATTTCGCCAGGTGAGGGACGGCGGCTAGAATGTTGTAGGCCCTCAAATCCTGCCTTGTCAAGATCCCAACCACCGGCGACACCTACAAGTCGGTGCATGCTGTCAGGTCAGTGAAATAGTCCTTTTAAAACTTTGTCTGGTGAAACTATACCAACTTTAACGTCTCACTTTTTACAACTGACGTCGAGATTTCCTGATAATTATGCCTAATGCGTGGAGAGAAAACAGCAGAAGACGGAAAAAAAGCCCGTCTTGGCTGGCTTATGACTGCACCTAGAGCATCAGCACATGGAGATAACGGGATCAATAAGCATGGATGACTCACCCCAGCTGCTTGATACTTGGGAACGATCAACATGTGTCGCAGGCCCACTTGTCTGAAGAGCACCATGGCTTTTGCTGCGGACATGCTCTCCACCACTGTATAAGGAGTCTTGTTCGAGAAGGGATGCAAATCGACATACATCTCCATCTCGTCCCTCGTCACTGCTACCTCTTCTATCTTCCCTTCCCGCTCCGCCAAATCGATCCAGGAAAACATCTCTCTCACTTCCCAATCCTCGGTTCTCCTCCTCTCTGGCAGGAACCACTTCTTCCTGATCACTTGGAGCAAATGCGCTCTGAGGATCATTCCATGAAGTTCCGTCGCCCCGGTGGCAAGTCCTGCTAGAGGCACCACTCCTTCGTCAACTACAGGAAAGCCATTGTGCGTCGTGTTTTTCAGAACTTCCAATATGCGCGACACCTTCTCCACCCCACAGAGGGTGACTAATGCCGGCTTCGCATTGGCAAGCTCACCAACAGTGAGATTCCTCATCCACGGTTCAGGATTGGCGTCCAGAAAAGGTAAGCCTTTTAATTCTAGTATGATCTCGTAGATGCTCGGGTTGAAACCATCTCCAACTGTTTTGGATATGAGAAGGACGATCATAGTTATTGGTAATAAGAGAAGATTGTTTGTCAGCTCAAGGAATATCACGCAAAGCGAGACAGTCATCCTCATCGAGCCAGACATGAGAGAGGCTGCGCCGAGGACAGCGTAAAGACCCTCATCGATGTTTGTATAGGAGCCCATGGCCATGCCAAGCAAACGGCCGTAGGCAGAGCCCATAAGGATGATGGGGAGGAAGAGACCTGATGGGACGGCAATTCCAAAGGTAAAGAGGCCTAAAATGCAATACAGCACAAAGAAGATGAGGAGAGAGGTTGTGTGGTATTCACTCGGAGTGTTTGTGGAAAAGATGTTCCGAACGGCATCATCGTTGGTTGTGAGGAGCAGAGTGGCTAGGTCATTGTAGTACCCATCGGGGCAGTTAAATTGCTTGAAGTTGCCCGAACGTCCGGTGCTGGGACAGACGGAATCCGTGAGGGTGGGGTCGCACTTCATGCATTTGGCTAGGAAAGGCAGGCCATACAGACAGATCGAGGTGAACAAAGAGACCGTCAGGCTCAGCAGAAGTTTGTGTATTTTTCCCTTCCTGCAAGAAAGAAAGCCTCAGTTACCCCCCATGACTTACAGACGACCATGTTGCGGATGCAATACTCAGCACATCAAATGGTTATTGGTTGATGTCTTTTCAGGTTCAATAAATCTGGAAAGAGAAACATTAGCAAGTATGTTCATAACCCAATCACATTTTTGGAGAGCTGATCATTTTTAACCTCTTCCATTCATAAACTTGTCTAAAACCAGTGGAATCTTAGAATCTATTTTGGTCCTTATCTAGTCTATTTGTTCTGACTCAATATGGAACAGGTTAGAGGTTCTCATGATTGATCATACTGTAAAGCCTGAGAACTTTGTGGAGGAAATAGTTGTAGAGGCTTCCTAGAACTCCCCCTATGATGCCGATCACGGTCACAGGGATGATGTCCATCACATGGTACCTCACAGTAACATTGCTCACGTCGAACATGATGAGTCCTCCCTGTCCGAACAGACCACAATTACCACTGCTGCAGTACTCAATGAAAGCCCTAAGAACAAGCACCACGATGGCGGTGCTGAAGAAAGTCCTCCACAGAAGAGCACTCCTCCACCACGTGGCCACCTCTTCGAGAGAGAAGAGCACCCCACCCACTGGAGCCCTGAATGCCGCGCAAACACCTGAGGACGCACCGCAGGTGATAAGATCCCTCCTGTCCCGATCGTTGTTGAAGTAGCGAAGCCAGCGCCACCTGAGACGGTAATTATCAGGGCCGCCTTGTCCGAGCAAGGACGCGATGCAGCACCCAATGTGCACCAGAGGTCCTTCTTTGCCTAGATCAAGGCCTGCAGATACTGCTCCGATGCTTCCAACGATCTAACACAGTGGCATTAGTTTTCGTTAATTCTCACGACAAATGCTTCAAGCTTGTATAGATTAAAATATCCATAGTCCAGCATCATATAGTCCTGCTTCTTTTCCGGAAAAAATTTTAATCTAAGATCACTGCAACTTGCAAGTCTCGTCGTAGTTGATGTCATAAATGAAAGAGGATGGGTTCGTTAATCGGTATACCCTGATTCTCATATAAGTAGAAGTGAATTTCAGTGATGAGGTCGTTGAATTTTCCTTGTTTTTAAGACTTTCAACCATTAAAAGCTGCTTGTGTTTTGACACCACCTTTCAACTGACCTGCAAGTAACTGGACCACCCTTCGAGTCTCTGAACATACTATCGAGCTAGGACCTCTCCTATATCCCCTAAAGCTGAGATAATGCTCTTCTGACAAAATCTATGATCGTACTTAGAATTTAAATTCCCCGCATGTTCCAACATAGATGCCATTTTCCAATGACAACTAAAAGCCCTCTGTGAATCGTGACCCACCTTGACAATCAGTGTCGAGGCACCATACATGTTGGGAGTGTCAACGCCATTGAGATAAGCTTTAATCTCAGGTATACCCGGCCCTGCTGCCGTTGGAGCAAAACACACGCACAGAACAGCAGCGGACAGAGTCAACATGAAATTGGCACCGGTGAAGAAAAAGAACCCGGTAAAGTATCTGCATCAAAACCATTCCCCGAAAAGCATGAAAATTTCCGTGAGTCTTCTTGCTTAAGCAAACAATTACTCTCATGAAGAACGATATCACGAAGTGGAGGTAGTCATCACTGATCAAACCTTTCCTTCTCTATGAAATGAACCACTGCGAGAAGTTTGTATCCGGCAATGTTCTCCACAGCAAGATTGATGAGCGTAGCGATGATTCCAGTGAGGAGTCCAACTAGAAAAGCCAATGTCCACTTCAAGAAGATGTACTGCAACACTTGCACTTTGGATCTGCTTCTCCAATCATGCTTGAACAGATCATTCTCGTTGATCCTGCAAAACAGAACCGACCAAGCACCAATCCGCAGATGAAAATCTTGCAAGAAAAGATAGTCATCAACAAAACGGAGAAAGTCTCTCCAAAAAAAAGAAAAATGAAGACAACGGATATAATCGGATCTGCTCTAAAAACTTACTCATAGTCCAAGCTCTCTATATTTGCAACTTTAGCTCCAACCATGGCAAGAGGATTTGAAGAGAGTGTCCTGTGTCTCTTGAGCAGTGGCTGGTTCAGTGAACTGCTTTCAGGGTCTCTCTCTTCTTCATCTACTTCTCTGGCCATGCCGTTTGGCGACGATTCTTCCACTACATGATTCGGGTCTTCCTCCATCATGAAGAACAAAAAATAAAAAAACTCTGGACTGAAGAGAAAATGCTCTTCAGCTGTGGTAATAATGCACTCTGTCCGCGCTCATTTTGTCTCGCTGAAGTATATATACAGTCTCCTTCGCTGGGTGTCAATGTATGACAACAATTGTTTCATATAAATGCAAATGCACCAGAAAAAGAGTTTCATGTGAGCAGTAAAAGAGTAGAAACCAGAATGCATTCACACGAAGATTTTGGTACTTTGTTTTTTGAAATGATCTGATGAAAATAGCTTCTTTCTTACATTACTTGCAAGTCTGGCAATAAAGATCACGCCTTGTTTGCTATCCATTAAATTTTCATCATCATAGTTTCTGTAATGATACTCGTTAATCATTGATGGGTCCAGTAACTAGTGATCTAGCCAGTGATATTCTCCTGTTCTTGCCCTTTGTGGGTCAAGGAAAAAACCATCCAATTCAAACGAAAAGGACTTTTGCATCATGCACAGAAACGCTTCCAATTATGGACTTGTTTAATACAATTTGACTTGACATGAATAAAGAAATAACTATGACCGAGTGTTATTCCGGCACGTTTAGATGGATATCCAATCCACGTGATTTTCGCCTCAGACGAGAAAGAAATATGCTGGGGTATCAAGTTGGACTCTCTCCCTGTTTTCTGGTTAAGTAACAGAGCACACCCAAAGAAACTTTCTAATCATGAATCATTAACATGGTAATTAATCATAACTGACCAAAAAAAAAATCATGAATCATTAACATGGTAATTAATGTCATAACTAGCGTTTGGAGTAATCATTAGAATAGCAAAATCGATCATTTACTGTCCATAACTTGTACTCCGAAAATAGATTTAAGATCTTCTCTTTTCTCACTTAATACTTTTCATTATCTGCGGCTCTGGGGCCACCGGTGCTTACGCAGGGGGACAAGTGGAGACCATCGAGTTGGGGGGTCGAGACTAGATGAACGGCTCGCATTCAAACGACCCTTGATGCCATCGAAACGCCACCTTATCTGTACATCCGCGTATCATGTGTGAACAGACCGGCAATCATGCTCTTTTTTAAGGAGGTATTCCAAAATCGTGGGGCATCAAACACGGGCGTCGGACTCCACAACGTCTCCGGTTCCATCAGATTAGGTGGCACGGCCACAGACAGAAACCACAATAACAAAATACATTGACCATAATAACAAATAGAAGATGGCGAAATATGGGTGCATGTGATTTCACAGATAAACTGAAGTGCTAGTTGAATGCTCTGTTCCGCAGCCAAAAGAAAATCCAGATGCCCGACATGAATTTCCCGGCATGCCGCAGAACTTGATCTGGGCACTCAGCTTTTTCGACCTTGACAACATGAGAATCCATCGGTTTGAAACGATTGCATTTGGTCCTGCAGGAAAACATCCGGCATCACCATCGTGAAGCATCAGTCTGTTCTTGAAAATGTGTATAGCATAGAGTTGGGAATCGGGTTTGATTGAATTAGGGGCGTCAAGGACATAGAATAAAAGCGCCGATCGCTGCGGACGGCTTTATTACAGGCTCGTGTGGCACAAGAGTGATGGGTCCACTGTCCCACTTGATCCCAAAAACAAAGGAAGAGACGGCTTTATTACAGGCTCGTGTGGCACAAGAGTGATGGGTCCACTGTCCCACTTGATCCCAAAAACAAAGGAAGAGTTTCCAGATCCGTAATCTCTTATGAGAGAATCGAAAGGACAGGTGCACAGAGAAAGAAAGGCAAAATTAACCCTTTTTCCTAATGTTTCGTTACATAATAAACCTGCCATATGCATGGAATGATGAAATACAAGGGGCTATAGAATTTGCCTCCTCGCCCCTTGTCCAATCGAGTATGTATTTCGTCCGTCCACGAACCGCACAACTACTAGAGAGAGTCCTATTCTAATACTATTTATAATGACTTGACCATTTCATACGGACCATACCCCAAAAGGAGTACTCTGAGTAAGTACACAATGTGGTGATCGATTGCGCTGTTGGCTTATAAACCACTAAACAGGGGCTCTCCCGTTCGATTTGAGACTTGAGATGTCAAGAATCAAGTCATGGCAATTCCATTAAATGAATTTGGGACATTGATTTGTGCGGACAATGGAGTATTAGTGTGACACTCTTGGATTGATCTCACTCAAGGTCTTATCTGCTTTGGTCCATTTCATGCGAAACTTCACGCTATATCTTTTTGTGCACTAGTAGATCACTTATCGCGGCAATATTCTCATTTGAGCACGCTTAGCATTAGAGTTTTAATGCCAAACAATACCTACTTGTTGTGAAGTAATTCCAGTTTTACATATATAACTAACGCTTCCACTTTACGTTATATGCAATTCGATTCATTTATATCTCATTTGTCAACGTAGAAGTCTGCGAGAAGTAGTACCTTGTTCAAATCATCTCGCTCCGATAATCACTCCGTGCCCTTGTCGAACCGGGGTGTTATGATCAAAGCGCCCGATAGCCGATAGAATTTGCGCTGGGAGGTTCGTAATGATGGGTAGCTGTAGCTATTATAGGCAAAAGTCACTGTACCAGAGTAGCATTTAACCTTTTCCTACGAGTTTGTAGTGGGGATTAACTCACCCGCATCTACTTTCGGGCGTTTAGTGGGGCGGAAATCAAACCTGAAATCAAACTTAATGGGGAAAATACAATCATTTGAGGCTTGCCGTCTTGCACATAATGAACCTTGATTGCGTGATGCAACGACACGACGTGCACAGAGAACCGGTCGTTTTCGGGATGTCGTTTTGGGTTGGGGGATTTGGTATATCAAAATCTCCTTCGAGCCAGCTCAGCATGAGAGTGATTTGGCTGATTGGCCCTAGGGGCCTGGGTCGCTTCTGTTGCACGCTTATCCAATCCTCGTGTGGTGTGCTAATTCTGAGATAATCCAAAGCAAAACGTATCGGATGTCGTATGGCGGTATAAGATTCTCTAACGTTTGTCGTATGGGTTTCTTTACCGTTCTTTGACTCTTGATCGAGTAAACACCGCGTCGCCACAAAGACAATTGACTTAATTTGGTGCGTGAAAACAGATTATTTCGGGATTGAATCGAATCACTTCATTTGGATTCAATACGTGTGCGTGACAGTGAATTTTGTGAAAATTTGTTTCGTCAGCGAGAATTCGAGTTTCGCAAGTGTGATTGCTGTGGCCAGTCGCGAGAAGCTGCCCTAGCCTCGACCTCTTTTGATTTTAGTTCGTATAGCCGGATCCGAACAGTTATCCTTAAAATGATGTTTTATTTCATTACCCAGGTTAACCTTGGTTATCATTCATATGAATGAGGCGTGAATTAAAATGCTTAAATACTAAATCACGCCTCGAGTTGGAAAAAAATTCTCAGATTCTTCTGGAGGACGGCCAATCGTATATGCACTGTGAGCCCATTCGTCCTCGTTGCCTCCATCGCTAAGCCCAGATATGAAGCTCCTCTTGACATCATCGTTCAGGTTCGCAGCTGGATTTCAAAGCAACAGAGTCATGCAACGAGGTGCTTGGGCCGGATTACTCCGCACTGCAAGCACCTTAGTCCTAATGATGGTCCGATCGGCGTTGCTGGCATGTATAAAAGCGGACGAAAGATTGATACTTTGCTCATCTGGTCAGGCCGAGGTCGTTTGGAGAGAGGAACCGGGTTGGCTTTGCTAATCGGCACTCCTTTCGGGAGCAAGTACGCCGATCCCAATATGTTAATGCCATCTTTTGGTTTCTCTCTGTGAAGTATCCATCGCTGTGGAAAAATCTCACTATAGCCCATCTCCAGCCCCAACCCGACCACCTGGATTATAAATTGTCGACGATTACTCCAGCTCAACCCATCACCAGTTTTGTTGACTCTTGAATCAATTCAATCTTGCGGATGTAAGCTTACCTTCTCTTATGCAGGAGGTCAATGCTGTATGGTTCCGGAATCCATCCCGAGCTTTGATGTGCTCGCTGAAATGACAACTGCCCTCAGTACCGGTGCACAAAAATGCCACATCCATTGAGCTCTTCGAGTACTGGAACATGGCAAGATGATCACATCCCGGTTTTCGTATTCATCTCTCTCGGAGAATACACTGCAGGAAGGGCGATTCGACCTCCTTGGGTTGCATACCCAATGCTTGGACACAAGCCTATTTTGATGGATTCTTTTCGTTAAGCAACCAAACGAGCGAAATATATACAAGCAATCCTGTTCAGCACTTCAAACATAGAGACTTTACAAAATTAAGATAAACAACATAATACAAGGTGTAACAAATATATTTTCTGAGGAAACAATGAACCCACACCACCATTGCTGCAGCATTTCTTTTGGGGGGTCAACTCTACCGGCTCTTCAAAGACAAAATAAGGTAGACACCCGTTTTCTGAGGAAGCATCCAGGAATCATTAAGCCAAACTATCCTGCTTCGTGAAATGTACCTTACTAGACATCAGTAAAAACGGGACAAAAGAAACTTGTGGAATGACTTTGCACCTTTTCTGCAATTATGGTATCGCTGGGAGAAACTTTCATAAAAACAGCTTTGACAAGCTCAATAACATAGTTCAACCTATAGAGCATACGAAGGTAAACTCTATCTGTTGGCAAATCCTGTTGTTCCACTCGCAAAATCATCATGCCACCCGTGACGGAGTTGAATGATATGAATATGAATACGATAGCTTAGACGAGCTGTATCATGATAAAAAATGCAAAGGACACCGATGAGGGAGGACAGGATACGTTATACAGAGGCACGCACGGAAGAAACCAAACCAACGATCATGTAGTCAATATGGCCAATGCCAGCATCAGCTGAACATGTGTGCTATAACTTTGATAAATTACTGTAAACATTGTTCAAAAATAGCTTCATCAAGCACAATCTGAGAGTGAAAAGAATGTCGTCAATGAGAATGGTGGAGTCTAATGATCACCCATCAAGATCGATTTCTCACGACTTCTGTGGAATTTTCAAGATTACCTTTCAATGAATTTCATCAGTTCTCCCAGTAAACAAAGATCTCATAGTCTATGTACAAGCAGAATGGAAATGATTTAACTGAAGAGACTTTGTGACAATACTGGATGCATTTACCATATATACTGCAAAAAAGTATAATATACTCGACACTTTGAGAACCGGTGTTACTGCAACATAGAAAAAGGAAAAAAGCTCCGGGAAGAAGTCCTCAAACAAAGAGTGGGAGTAAATCAATAGGGAATAGCCTCTTCTGGAATATCCCAGTTATCTCCTTCGTCGTCATTCTTCTTACTTGTAGCGGTCTCATCCTTGTTCTGTGGGGGAGCTCTTGAGAAGGGGCGCCTGCTTATGCATCAACACGGAAGACATAGGTTACAGATAGTAAAGACAGCGGAATCATGACCAAAACGAACATGCCGAGATATTTTTCATCAAGCGAGAAGCAAGACATATCAATAGATCAGTACAAAAATGCTAAGCGAAAGCGGTACCGATTGAGGAGAAAACTACTTGGCGGATAAAAAAAACCAGCTTAATACTATCTACTTCCTTGTGACAGGAGGCATGCTCCATTTTATCATATAGAACCTTCCACTCAGTGTTTGCGAGCAGATCAATACACCAAATATTCAGCAGCAATTCGGAAAGACGTGTTTGTCAAAGTGACACTACTATCATTTGTGGCGACACTTTTCATGATGAATCGTCTTCAACCCCTCCAATTCAGAGGAACACAAAAGACAGCTATGGCAGTTAACTTCCTTCGGGAGGCCAGAAAGTGTCATCATCAGACTAGAACACTAACCTTCCTAATTTCATGTGACAAACTGCGCCGAAGCCAGACACTGCACCAGTTAACTATGACTTTCGTGTAGCGAAGATCCCTCGAGCTGAATTAAGGAACAATCTATAGCCTCCCCCAACTCAGAACTCAAACTACAGGGCCATCTCGACGAACTAAAGTAGCTCAAACGATTACGAACGGATCAGCGAATCATTAAGCTGACGGAAAAGGTGCGATCGGGATCAGGAACCTCTTGCGATTGCGCTTCGCGGCCTCGCGAGTCTTGCGCTTCTTCTCGTCCTGCGCGTTCTCGAAGAACCTGCGCCGCTTGCACTCCTGGATGACGCCGGCCCTCATGACCTCCCGGCGGAACCGGTTGAGGAGCCGCTCCTCGGGCTCGTTGTCGGCCACGACCACCTGGACGTTGTACGCCGACCGGAAGAAGAGCGTGTTGGCGTACGCCAGGGAGGGGCACATGACGGAGGACAGCTCGGAGGCCGGACGCTCCCGGCCTTGGGGCGCGGGGAGAGGGGCGGATTCGCCGCGCGGCTTCCGGGCCGCCTGCGGAGGAGCCGGCGGCGCCGAGGTGGAGAGGGAGAGGACCGGCGGCGGCGGCTGCGGCGGCGGCGGTTTGGAGGGTAATAGGAAGGAGAGGAAGCCGGGGAGAGAGGAAGCCATTGACGAGTGAGGACTGAGGAGGGAGTGACGATTTGTTGGGCTGTTTGGATAGGATGAGTTCGGAATCGGACGCTAAACCCGTGGTCGAGTGGGTCCGGGCAGATGGATCGTGATCCGTGCCCGTGGCCCGTGGATTTGAACCGTTCGCTTTCCGTTTCTATTTTTTTAAATTAAAATAAGCATCGTCGCTTTTTTCACTCCTCTTTCGATATGGGCATTTTTTTTTACCGTACCAACCCTTACGCAGATTTATTATAACTCTACAAAAGTAATCCCTTTTTTATTTGTCAACTCTTTTTATTTTGTTTCTTTTTTTTTAATTGCGAGTCTCACTTTCCTTTTTCTTTTTTTATTTCACGTCTTTGACATCTCAGTTCTCAACTCTTGCAAATAGTTTTTCTATTTTCTTTATCGCAGGCCAGTTTATTCTTTTTGGAGTTACTTATGATTTCACAAATTTAAGTGCTAAGAACACCTATAAAACTCTAATCTTCCGAGTGAGAAGCTTTCGAGCTTTCCATGTTTATCCACCATTATAAGCATCCTCCTAGTCTTCTTACCAATGTGCATTCCTAATTCCACACTTCCTTTGCTTTTGAGCTGCCACCACATGGGGTTGAAGTTCCCAGTTTAGCTCATTAAGAGCATCGGCTTATTGTTGAACTTCATTAGGAAAAATCGTGGTCCATCTTCACCCCAGCTTCCCACAAGTCACCCCTATCGCTCGACCGCTGCGTTTTGGAGCCGAACCGAGTCGATTTTTACCCCCTCAAAGCGTCTCGTTTGGAGTCCAAGGATGTGCTTGGCACTATCGGCTCTACCATTGGCCATGTTGTTGGTATAATCATTTTGACATGAAAACTCGCCAGACATGTCCAACTCGTCGTCTCAGGACAAGCCGACAATGCGATGGTTGGACATTCATGTCAAGAACTTGATAGCCTAAGGCAGCCAATTTGCAATCGATCTGCAGCCAACAACAATATAAAGGATGATCTTTTTGTCAGGATTGTTGGGTTGTTAATGTATGTTTACCTTAACTTTGTGATTTAGAGTTTTATTAGTGCGAATGCACGTTGTCTCAATGCCCTGCGACTTGAGGAGTAAGGAGGTGTAGAAAGAAGAGAATAGCTTGCAAGAGATAAAAAGGACGGGCCAATTTACAAAAGCCGAGAACCGAAACCTTAAAGTCAGGGAAATAATGAACAAGAAGGAAAGTGGGATCCACAAAGAATAAAAGAAGAAACAAAGTTAAAAGAGTTTTTTTAGCAGCTTTTAGATTTGTAATAAAAGCCGTAAGCCACACAAGGAATTATATGATCAAAACACAAAAAAAAAAAGAGTGCCTAAATCAAAGAATGAGTGAAAAAAGCGACACCCTTAAAACAATCATCTTGTCCAAGAAATTCTTATCAAAATTCTTCGTCGCCATTTGACCCGTACGTGTAACCACGATCCAGAGCAGATTATACGCGATGTTATGACTTGAATAGATGACTTCCGATTTCCCGATTTGAGATCTCTTGATGCCCTCGTCAATTATGCTACTATTGATTTAGATCTGTGCATGTTGTGTGCCATCGAAGTGTTTGTGGAAATTTTTCATTCTCGCCGTCAAGGGAACTATAAATTGCTTAGAACTCGGCTTCCTTGTAATAATCACATCAGAGGTGCGATTTTTAGATTGCGGTTAGCAATTTCGTCAAAAATTAATATTTGTTGGGTTTTATATATAACTTTGTTGTTCTCGTTCCCTATTTATTTTGTGTAGACTGTAGAATAAAAGATAAGATCTGTTGCATTTCGGAGAAGATAATCGTCAGAGTATCAAGCACCGAGTTTCGTATTTCAAGGAGACAAATATCTTGTTCAGGACGGAGCTTTGCACGCCTTAAATATCTTGTTCTCACTTTCATCTTTTCGAGCGGATTTCTCCAGACAAGAAATGGACGTGCAATGATGCTTCCACGCATGCATGCACGTGCATGCACGTGTGATATTGACTCTGACTTGCTGCTTTGGATAAGAGGGGGTTAGGTTTCACTGTATTAGTCGTAGTTTTTCATCATCGAAGCACACCAAAAACTATTCATAGAAATCGATCCCCCAAAAGTCCACGGAACAACATAGATTCTCAGCCCAAGATCACGGCACATCGACTCTATAAAGTTGACCTACTAGCTAAAAAAGGGGTCTCGAATTCATTAAGAGACTGTACACGTTCGATCCTTACATCGCCGAATGATAAATAATTTCCTGTTCGGGCTACTTGTCCTGACCGTATCTTATGCCTCTCATCTTGTCCATATGAGCTTGGCAAAGTTTTTTATGGTCTATAAAACTCTCCAATGAAACTGGGTCTTTTCCCCTTTTAAAAAGAAAAAACCGAACATGTCCATTTCTAGTATTTCACGCCATGCATAACAATTACGCGGGACATAAGTACGAAACAGAACGATCCTTGGACATGCTTTCCAGGATACTATACGCGAATTGTAAGTCTCAAATTTGTTCACACATCTTTTGCCTCGCCGGCTAAAAGATCGGGATGTTGCTTCGAATGAACAAACTTGGCTCGAGCTACAAATCTTCACGGGATGTAATTCGTAGCGATTGAACAATTTGGACGAAAGTTCAAGACGCATAGGATTCGGAATGTCTCCCCGCATTTGGTTTTGTGTCATCTGGATCACATTCGCCATGTGCTATCACCGTTTCTTTATTTTAATCATCACCACCAATTTGAGCCGTAATGGGCAAACCTAACTTTTGGCCAGAACATCAGGGAAAGTGCCAAAGAACTTTGGCGAAAAAGTGATCTTCATCACAGCAATCGGCCCCTTAACTCCTGATATATACGACAGAGAAAATTGACAACATTCTTGTGTCGACCCCCCCAAAAGATCACATTCTCAGAGCCATTGGCTCGTGGCCGGAGCCGCGATCGGGCGCTCTCTCTTGCGGATCTGAACCGGTAGCCCGCCGGCCATGTGGGCCGTCAAGAGAGGCACGAAGACCCGGTCGCCCCTATCGACCGGTCTGATCTCGAACCGGCGCAGCACCGAGGCCACCACGTACTTCATCTGCATAAACGCCATCTCCTTCCCGATGCAGTCCCTCGGGCCGGCCTGGAAGACCGGGAACCTGTATGGGCACACCTTCTTCAGCTCCCCTCTGGGCTTCCCATCCGGAGGTCCCTCGAACCACCGGCCCGGCTTGAACTCGAACCGATCGCTCCCCCAGATCGCCTCCATCCTCCCCATCCCGTAGGGGAAGTACGTCACCCTGTCCCCGGCCCTGACCGGAGTCCCGTCCGGCAAGACGTCGTCGCCGACGGCGTGCTTCGAGTCCCACGCCACCGGCGGGTACAGCCTCATCACCTCGCACAGGCACGCGGTCAGGAACTTGAGCTCCTTCAGCGAGTCGTAGTCCAGCTCCGCCGCGGCGCTGTCCACTTCGCTGATCAGCTCCCGCTCCGCCTCCTGGCTCCGCGAGAGCATCCAGAAGAGCCACGTCATCGCCGCCGAGGTCGTGTCTCGCCCGGCCATTATGAAGCTGATCACCGTGTCTCGGATCACTTCCTCGCCGTAGCCCGCCGTCGCCAGGCGCGACAAGAGATCCGACTGATTGCTCGGGCAGCGATCCCCAGTTTCGAAGATTCGCTCCGCTCGATCTCGAATCAGCCGAGCAATGCTCGCGTGCACCTCGTCGACTGCCCGCTTCAGCTCGCGCTCCGATCCGACTCCGAGCCGCCTCTTGATCCTCCATATTGCTGATACAGGCGCGGCTCCGCGGCGCGCGCAGATCGCCGACGAAATGTCGAACGCTCTGGCAAGCGGAGAGCCAGGCTGGGAAGGTTCGAGAGAGCAAACCTCGGTCCCGAGCGAGACTCTGCAAATCATGTTGAACGAGAGCCGTTTGAGCAGCTCCTGCAAGTCGACCGTCCTCCCCTCCGCCGACAGCGACTCAAGGACCGGCATTAGCCTGCCGTCGACCACCTCCTTCAGGGTCGTCGCCGCGTACTCTCGCAGCGACCTGAGGCTGAACTCGTGACTCGCGAGCTTCCGCTGGCTCCGCCACAGCTCGCCGTCGACGTTGAAGATGCCGCGGCCGAGGAAGTCGCCGAGGATCTCCGTGAACGGCTTCCCCTTGGGGAAGTTGTGGAAGTTCGTCCGGAGGATGTGCTCCACGTTCTCGGGGCTCGCCGTCACGACGGTGCGGCGGGCGCCGAGCCGCCGGACGACGATGGTCTGCGTCGGCGACCGGGCGAGGAGCTCCGTGTACCATCCCAGGAGGCGGCGGCGGTTCCGGTAGAAGGACACCAAGCACCCGATGACGGGGTAGCTCGGGGGGCCGCGGCCGCCGGGGGCCTCGGCCGCTCGCCGGAGATCGGCGGCGAGCCCGCGGAGGAGGACGAGGAGGAGGAGAGCGAAGAGGAGGAAGAGGAGTTGCAGAGGTAGAAATGGCGGAAGTGCTGCTTCTTGTTCCATGGTCTGGTTTCAAAGCATGTGCCTGAATTCGAAACGAACAACTGTGCGACGTAGGATATATTAGCGAAGTGGGGCTCACCTCACCTCACTTTGCGAGATTTTACCTTCTTCTTATTTATTTTTATTTTTATTTTTTCCCATTCTATTATTTTTTTTGTTTGACTTCGAGAGAGGGTGAAAAAAAGAGAAATTAAAAAAATTCCGGATTAACGCAATCATAAAGGATTGGTCGAACTGTCTTGATGGGTATATTTGTACTTATTCAGATGAACTTTACTAGTTACGTAAATTAATATTTCATATAGGGATATTAGTAAAAAGAAAAATAAAAAAAGGGAAATTTTATCTTGGAATTGACTTTTTGGAGGAGTTACAGTCGCGTGCATCACTGCCCAAATTTTTATCCCCACGTGGTGGATTCCGTCCTATCCACGGGCGACGATTTCTATGTACGGCAGTGTCGGACTCTGGCCCTTGATCGAAGATCACACGGTCCTAAAAGAGGCAAGAACATGAAAGACACCGATTTGATCGGTTGCGTGCTCCCGATTGGTTGGTCGGTATCCCCCAAGCAACAATCTCTTGTGCTTTAATTTTTTTTTGTTTTCCAAAAAAAAATTTGGTCGGAATTATTTTTATTTTTTTAAATGCTTGGAAGAGGGAAAAATGGGGGGAGTTTGGTGTTGGTGTCTTACCTTCTATTTTCTCCGTTTGTCCTTCCTTTGTGGAATTTTTTCGGCTCTAAATCGAGATTGACACTCCACTTCCGGTCTCCCTAGTTATATACTATTTCTTTAATTCTTCCTTCTATAACTTCCACACGTCCAATGAAATTCCTAAGTCTACCTGCCTCTTTTACCGCTCAATTCCTTTCTAGTCCAAAAACTCGTTTGATTGAGTCCGTTCAACCTCCGAATCAAATTAACTGGAGTAGCAGTCGACGAAAGCTCGTGCAGAATTCTCAAACGGGGAGAGGGGGAGGGCGAGGACGGGGGGAGGGAGAGGGAGAGGGCGAGGGGGAGGGGAGTTTTCATGTTTTGAAAATTTCATGACCTAAAAGTAGGAATTCGTTGTCTCTAATCAATCGGAGCTATGTTGTTATGGGAGTTAGGTAAAATTAAGGTTAACACATACTTACCTAAAAAGAAAAGAAAAAGGTTGATGGTGCGGTGCGCCCAAAAAAAGGAGGCACGTGAGAGAAAAGGTCGCCATCGGAGCGCTTACTGACAGTCTTCGGAGAAGTAACAAAGTACAGTTTTGCGTACCCAAGCCATTGAACGCGACAGCCTGGCCCCATCCGCCACTCCCCTCGCGGCCACCAACCATTCTCTTAGCCTGACCAAAACATAGACCGTCCATTTACAAAATTATTCACCATATTGATAATAATATATAATATTAATATCGAGAAAAATTTTAAACTTATAATTTATTCTGAATTAATTTTTTGAACATTAAAAATTTCAAACTGATGTATCTGTGATAAATTCATCCTATATTGATACATTTGCGATAAATTTACCGTCTATTAGTTTCCGTCAAATTGAATTAATACCGTAAAAAATTACAAATCGGTACACCTGTGACAAATAAAGGGTAAAACCCCAAAAAAATATGCTTGTTAACTGGTACGTGTCATTCAACTCGGTAATTTGATAGTAAATTTTAACGAAAACTAACGAATACCAAAGTTATCACAGGTGTATCGGTTTTGGAATAAATTTATCACGAGCATACCAGTTAGGGGTTTTTCGCAATATTAACCCGAATATGTGTGTGTATATATAAATATACTTTTTCCAATATAAATTCGTTGTCCCTTCCATCTTAAGCCCGCAAAAAATCATCTTTGTCAAATGTATTCTACAAGCTTTCTTGAGAGAAAAGTTACTGCTCGACATAAAGGTACTCGCCACCTGCACTCCCGGATTGTCTTAGATATGGACTTTTCTCGGTGCGCGCCATGGAAAAGGCCACAAAAAAGTTAAATGCATTTCGCAGTCGGGGTTTTATTCAGCAAATTGATTGGCCATCGATGCATCCACCCTCAAAAAAATGCACTACATGCACATTACCCAGAGCACCATAGCCCATCATTGTTTTATCACACGTATTGCCCCGTCTTGGTATTTTAATACTTATTTTTGGTTTGGTCTTTTGCCTTTATAATAAGAAACCCACCTTAAACAAATGAAGCATGGACTAACGAAAACGTTCCATCAATCTGGCGGAACGCGAATGGACCAACACCAACAAACAGTAGTTTCCCCTTCGCCACTTGAAAATCATAAGAAGAGACGAATTCCATCGATCGGTGATTTGCTAGGGGAGGCGAAACTTCGCTTAAAGGGGGTGGGGTGGGGTGCTGGTTTTGCCGGTGCGTGTCGTTTTGGACTTACATGGCCTACACACTGCGCACAGTAGTCGAACCCGACAATTCTCAGCCTGGGAAGTTCACGAGGCCGAAACGAAAAGCGCGATTCATGACAAAAGGGCTGACGACCGAAACGTGGGAAATTGAATCGGGGCTCGGTTGATTCGGAGGACGACGACAGACGGTCTGTCTGCTCAACTGCTCCCCCATGGTCATCAGAAAGTACACATCTCAGACCCCGAAAACAAGAAAAGAACACTCATCGGTCGTGTCGAGTTCTGACCCCAAAAAGAAGAAGAAGTCGTGTCGAGTCACGTGCTTTGAATGCTCTGTTGGCCTTTCGGACGAAAGGGTCGGCTTAACACGGCGTTGAGACACGATATCGGTGGCCGTGGAGTCTGTTTCGCCCGCTAAGAGTGCGTTTGGCAACGTGTCAAATAGTAAAAATTTCTATTTTTTTGTTCCCAGAAATAGTTTGGGAACAGAAATGCGTTTGGTAAACGCATTTGTTCCCGGACACATTTTTGCAAAAATTTGTACCGAGAAACAGTTTTGGAGGAGAAACAAGAAGTAAAAAAAAATTGCTTCTTGTTTCTCGGCACAATTTTGAGAATCAGTTTTTTTTTCTTTTTTTTCTTTTCTTATTTTTGTGTTCTTCTTCGTTGGGCCGGCCGCCGGCGGAGGCGAGGGCCGTGACGCCCTCGCCGGCCCTGGGCTGTGGCCGGTTGCCGGCGACCGGCCATGGCCAAAGAAAAAAAAATTAAACAATTCAAAATATTATTTGGGAACAGAAATTTTGTGTAGTTTACCAAACGCATTTCTATTCTTTTCTACTTTACGAATGGAAATTTTGTGTAGTTTACCAAACGCCTTAAATATACCCAGAAATTATTTTTTTTTTTTGGTAAAGAAAATACCCAGAAATTATTTCCGGGCACAGAATAAAAAAAAATCATTTCTGTTCAGAAATTGTTCCGGGGCGCAGAATGGTTCTCATGCGCACCCTAAGTTTCTGGTTCGGCAAAATATTTTACGCCAAAAGTTGATTCTTCAGGTTATATAAAGTGAAGACGGTTCTGTGGTGATTTCAAATGTAAGTCTTTATATTGAATCACAAGAAACGGATATGCTTGGTCGAAATTTCATCGACGGCAAAAATATCTGAAACTACAATTGGAATAGACGAATTGAAAAAATATATTTAAATTGCGGAAAAGATGAATTGCGAGAAGTAAAGATAAAAATGAAGAACGTCAAGCGCTGTGTGATTTATTGAGAGGCTTTATAAATGGTACATTTAGGGTATTTATAATCTTTACGGACAGCGTTTATACATGGCGGTTACTAAATTTGGAAATAAAAAACTCCCTTTTGGTGATTACTGGAAGTTAGTTCACGAACAGATATGACATGACCGACCAACGGTTATCTTTATGTCAATTGCTCGCCGTCAGTATCGATGGCTTTGTCGAGAAACTTCAAGATTCTCACCCATAACTTCACGTTGTGTTGTCGATGACTCTACTAGTAAGTTGTCGATTCTCTTCGGGTTATCGATCATTCTATTCATAAATAACAAAACCATGCTTTCATCGATTAAATCTATCACTTGTCGATAATAACAAAAAGTTGGTTCGCAACCTTATTCACCTCGAGCTGTGCCGATAACCCTGTATCCTTCTCTGTCAGAGTACATGTAAACGATCATGTTGACTTCGTCTCCCAACATATTGTAGGGCGTTCTAGTTGCTTGCGCATCTTATGCATATAATTGATTGTATCTTATGAAGCTTGTGTAAAGTATTAAAATATTATCCTATTTTTTTTTATTACTAGGATTTGATTGTGCCTTGTGGGCACGTCGTCTCTCTTAATATAGTAACTTATACTTTTGAGTTTAACCTTCTGAGAAGATATGAGAGCTAGACTTCCAAACCATTTTTATAACCCCATGTGTTTTCGCGCGCGTGTTGTGCCCTATTCTTCAATTTAAGTTTTTTGATTGGACTATTTAACACAAAGTGGATATGACCAGTCTACTATTCATGTCGCTAGCGAACCTTTACATGGCCTTATTATGTTGCCTAAATGTGGCATATCTCGTGTAGAAAGACTTTCTAGTTGCTATAATTCCGATAGAAGCTACAAAAAGGGCTTGTCAATAAGATTCTCCTGGTTGCGAGTGGTGCGAAGCAGTTATAACTTAAATCAACGATTTCATAGCAAGTTTGGGACATTATGATAGTGCCCAGATGGGTAGTTAGCGGTGATCGTCTCTCCTCATTTTTGTACTTATAAAAAAAACTAATAAAACTCAAAAAGGAAAACTAAATTTCCAATCAAGAAATAGTATGTCTCGTACACCACAAACAAACAGAGCACGTGTGAAAAAAAAGACACACCTAGAAAGAAAAATAGACTTTTGTCTCGTGGTAGGACCGACCCAAGCATGGAAACGAACACTTGTATCAATTCCGTTTACATATGGACAAACATTATCTGTCCAAGCACTAATCCCTTCCTTTTGCTTACTTTTCTTATTTTTATTTTTGTATATTCTATTTCGAGGTTGACACCCCCAAAAAAAAATAATTCTATTTCGTGAACGTCGTGAACTGACAAGCACTTCGAACATTAATCATGAATGATTAAACAATGTAATTAGAACATACTCGTACGCAAATTTTACTACAATCACGTAAGAATTTTCCGATATATATAGCCCAGTTCATTCTTATTCGTGTATGTTTAGCGATCTAGATGAAATCCAGCCCGAGCTAATCAAATTTAATCGAGAGCCCATATGATCGGTCGGTGCTTGACAAATTGAACTAGCCCGCCTTAGTTTTGGTCCGTTGATTGGTTGGGCCCTCTATAAGGGAAATCCACTTGTGCTTCTCTCCTTCGCCGCTCCATGTTTTTTCTTTCCACTCCTGGTGTTGCTGACGTGGCAGTTTTGCAATGTCACGTTAGCACCTCATGTCGATTTTATGTCAAGCACCTGATGCTGTTGACAAAGGCGAAGGCGAAAAGGTTGTATTTGCCAAGGGAAAAGGGTAGATATAATTATGTAGATTCCGCAAGTATGTTTACTCGAATTAAGTTGTGTCTACCTTAATTTCGCGGTCGCTATGAACGAGCCGAGTTAAGTTGGTACAATGCCAAGTCCGAGTTTGGCTCAATCTGCATTCTGAACGCTCGAAACTTGATTCGAGTTTAATCGGGGTTTAAAGTTTATGTTTGAGCCTCGAGTTGAATAGAAAAATCGAGGTAGTCGGGCCCGACTCGATTTCGATCAACTTGTAAAGGCACTCGAACTTGATATTGAATAAATCGGATAATGTGGATAAATTGTGTGATTTTGGGTAATCTCGTGTTTGTTCTATAAGTATTAAATGGTTTTAAAATGCTAATGGAAACTCAAATCGACCTTGATCAGACTCTCGATCGAGCTTGTTGAGATGAGGATCAATGAGCTCAAGTTTGACTCGAGTAGATACATATAAAAGTAGCTTGAGCTCGAATCGAAATCGGAAGAATCGATCTCGAGTAAATCTCGGGGGAGTGCCCGAGCTAAGCACGATTAGCTCGACTCAATTTCACTACTAAATGTTATCAAGACCTATGCAAAAGGTTCATAAAATCTCACTTACGAGTTTCGGTTTCCTTTGAACAATGCTAGATTTCAAGCACGCGCGGCGTGCCCGCTCAATTAAATGTCCCTAATGCATTGACAAAATGAACTTTCTTTCTAATTATGCCCTCACCTTTTCATTCGTTGTTATTAATGTAGGGATAATAAGAAAAATTCCAAGAGGGCAATAAGGTAAAAGACACTTCCTTTGGTAGAAGGCGAAAATACGTACGGAGAGAGTGGGAAGAACCTCCATGGAAGGTTCCGCGGCGGCCGACGACGAGCCGGACCCACCACCTTGTGCTCCCCGCACGCGAAACTGGACAGCCACCGTCGCCCTCCTCGTCCGCCCGCGGTGGCGCGTGGACGCCACCCGAATCTGGAGCCGCGTCGCCAGTGCAAGTCAAGCAGTCATCCGCGCTAACGGTGGGACGAAGTCAACGCTTTCTAACACGTACCTTAGATCATTACACGAGCCTGACCCAAGAAGCATCAATGCGCCAATGAATTCGCCATAAAAAATTTCAGCTACTGAAAAAAAACATTCCGCGTGATTCACGAATTGGGTTTCTCTTTTTTTCTTAAAAAAGTGTTTTTTTTTTGGCGAAAGACATACGAAAACCGGCGACGAGAAGTCAGCAGCTTGATGACGATGTTCATGTTCATGGGCTTGAGTTGCTGCTGCAGGATCACTATGAAGAAGGCGTCGGCACTCGTCCTCCAGTTTTTTCTGGTGGGATTTGCATCTGCAGGTTACGCATTTCATCTTCGCATCATCGAAAAGGCAGAAGAAGAAGATTTTAGAATTGTTCTTTTGCGGTCTTCGGCTGATTTTCCGTGTCTGTGTCGAACTGTCTCCAGCTGATCTTCTGCAGAACGCCGACTTCGAATCGCCGCCGCCCGGCTTCCTGGCGAACTCCACCGCGCCGTTCCTGCTCGGGCAAAACGACACGCTCCCCGGCTGGTCGTTCCGCGGCGAGGTCTACTACCTGACGGCGAGCGGCGGCGGCCACGCCGTCCAGCTGGGCCAGGACGGCACGATCAACCAGACTTTCGCGGCCTCTGCCAACTTCGCAGACTACTTGGTCACCTTCGCGGTCGCCTCGTCCGGCGGCGCGAGCTGCTCGAGCAATGGCAGCGTCGTGATTTCGGCGCCGGACAGTCAGGGGGTGTTTCCGGTGGGGGAGCAGCAGGCCGTGTACGGGCAGTTCCTGGGAAGTTGGGGAGATGGGGAGGCGATCGATCTGGTGATCGCGAGCGAA
This sequence comes from Syzygium jambos, assembly GCA_031216235.1. Lineage (NCBI taxonomy): Eukaryota > Viridiplantae > Streptophyta > Magnoliopsida > Myrtales > Myrtaceae > Syzygium > Syzygium jambos. The sequence continues at coordinate 21,265,012 of CM062228.1, forward strand.
ACGACGGAGTCCGACACCAATGCGACGTGCTGGCTGGCCGTTGACTCGATCGTCCTGAAGAGCATCGCCAGTCTAGTCAAAGCCAATGGTACGTACAGAAGAATTTGTGCGCTAATACGGAACTAATCTTCATTTTTGGAGGTTTCACTGAGTTCTTTGTTTTCTTACATGCTGATGTTCCCGCAGATAATGAATTGGTAAACGGGGGATTTGAGTTCGGGCCGGATTTCTTGCCGGCCTCTACCGAGGGAGTTCTGCTACAGCCAGCGCAGAGCCCTGTTCAATCGCCATTGATACAATGGGCTATCCTCGGAACCGTCAACTATATTGACTCCAAGCACTACTTCGTTCCTCAAGGAAATGCCGCCATAGAATTAGTGCCGGCAAATTCAACCGGCATACAGATGGCCGCTCAGCTAACGAGGGATTCTTCGTACACATTGGAATTTATGCTCGGGGACGGGAACAACTCCTGCATCGGCGATTTGGAAGTCAGAGCGCAAGCAGGATCGGTCCTGCAAAACTACACAATTCAGAGTAAGGGGACGGGCTCGGCTCAGAAGTTCTCTTTCAAGTTCAAGGCCGATTCTGATACCGGCACAACACCAATCAGCTTTGTAAGCTATACGAGTAGCCAGACCAAAGATGGCGTGCTTTGTGGTCCGGTGGTCGACGATGTTGTTTTGCGAGCTTCTCTTGGCCTCAGATTGGCAATCCAGTGGAGGTTTCTGCTATCTCTGCTGTTGCTTGCGGCTCACGTGATGAATAAATGAGTCGTGAAGCGATGGATCTGAGCTTGAATGCGGTCTTCGGAAAATGACATGATTTTATTGCAGGCATTGAAATTTTGTTTCTTAGAGAAGTTTTCAGGGGATTTTGTTTTTTCGATTGAAGAAATGCTGCGAGAAATTTCCTCCCTCTTTAACGGTCGATATCGATATTTTACCACCTGATGAGTACGTTTTACCACCATTTGCTTGTATAGGATGAAATTTACTCAGCTTGGCTGTACGCTATAAGAGATATAAAACTGGAGGGACATCGAAATTGTTAGGTGACATCAAGGTCTATATATTGTGAATAACTGAGGAACGTTCAGCATAGATCATCAGTCAACTTAACTATGACGAGAATCTGTGTTTGACAAAGAAAAAGGAAAAATTATGGCCGACGTCCACAATTAATATACACATCAAGCACCCATTGGAAATTTTTGTATAAACAGTGCATTATTGAAGATGTACTGTGTCCAACCAAATATACCACAAGATTTCTTTAACAGACGTTCATTCTTTTACAATTGTATATTCTATATCCTCTTGCAGTTTGTACAAGATTTCATGCAGGCTTCCGTGTATTCTACACTAAGTTTTCCGGATGACACCTGAAGCTATAGCAGATGTTGAATTCCGAGGCAGCTGAGAGCTTCTCTAGACACCTTCTCTTCTGTCATCTTCCATCTGCCACATTCAATTAATAAAACTTCTTTTCCAGATAATATGAATAAATACGCAGATCCTGAGAATACTTTACAGTCTTTGATTAACGGTTGTGATACAGCTGTTATACAGCTTTAGCCCATAACGGGGGGGGGGGGGAGAGAGAGAGAGAGAGAGAGCCCGGACTCAAGCTTTTGTAGCAAGTGAAACCATCTCGCTGTTCCATTTGCAACGGTAAATGGAAATTGCAGAAAACCTAAAAGCCTAATGAAACTGTGGAAACTGGAGATAGGAGATGACTTCGTAACAAATTAAGAATTTGTGCGTGCAGAAGGTTTCAGAAGATAAGGAGCAAGTCATGAGCTAACCTGCTCAAGCTACTTCTGATAATTTTTCAGTAGCACCGGAGACTTCTATACTTTCTGCAATGAATTGATCTGTGCAGCGCGTCTCAGAAGGGTTTGGTAATCCTGACTTCTGGACCATTCATCAATCTCGCGGGCACGTAGAACCGGCAGAGGATGTGAAAGTTGCCTTGTTTGAGCATTTCTGGACAGAAAGACTAGAGCATATATCACAAGTTCTTAATTCATAAGTGGGCAAAAATTAGCCTACACCATTGCTCACCTTATGTACCACCCCACAGGGCTTGAAGACGCTTTTTCATAAGAACGAGCTTGCTCTAAAAAGGCATCCACGTTTAATTGATCAGCCAAAGATGGGATTCCACCGGCTAGTTTCATCAGAACAGAAATGACAACCTCTTGTACAAATGTCAATTAGTGTCATTAAAATTTATCCTTGTGCAGGTTATTAATAATATGTGAGCTCTGAGGAATTGAGACCTGTACCTTGGGGTCTTGGGCAACGAGAAGTGCAGCACGGTCGCAAGTTAGCTCTGCTGCTCGAAGCCATCTAAATAACTGTTCTTCTAGCCTTTGAGCTATTAATCCACCAAGTCCTGCCAAAAATGATTCATGAGGATGCCTGAATGGTCACCATGAGAATCATGTCAAGTAACAGCAGAATTGCAGTGCCTTTAGAACTATTAGACCTCTAACTTTCCAGAAGTTGGCTATGTAAAGGAGAATTACTACGAGCTGAATTTTATACAGCATTATAAGGGTAAGTCTTTTATTTATTTATTTTATTTTTCTTATCTGCCTGTAGTGTAGAACAATCACCATGACATATTACACAAAACTAAGACTATTTCAAGACAGTGCCGCAAGCTATTAAGTAATTCTAGCCAGTTCCTGAAGTTAACAACTATACGTTGCTTAGCCATCAAACATTTGATAGCTTCTATACAACCGATCAGAATTTGAAGAAAAACCTGACATCCTTACATATCGTATCTGAAGTTTATTTGGATCAAGGCAATTAAGTAACAGAAATGCTCAAGTACTGAAGTACCAAACACCTACCAGGTACAGAATAGGCTCCAAGGGTGAGAATATTTGCAAATGTGAGCCATACACCATGGTCGCATTTCAGATGACCCAACTCATGAGCCAAAACGGCCTATTCTTACAATAAATGGTGCCAGTTAATAAAATGCCATCAACTCAATCCAATCATGCTTAAACGACAAAAATTGGAGTGAAACTCTTGTTGAAATTTATCATCCACATCTTTTCAACTGCATCATTAAGTGTCAGCAGAAACGATTCCACACAGTCAAAAGGTTAATGATTGAAGAAAACAAGGCATTATTGTGAATAATCCATTATCTGCCGACAGAAAGCACTGGACCTAAGTTACAAAAAAACATTTAGCAAGAATGCAAATCCTGATTGAGACAAGCAGATACCTGCAACTCTTTTCGTGTTAGAAGCTCCACAAGGCTGGTATGAACAACAACAAATGGCTTTTTGCCACCGATTGCCAAAGTATATGCATTTGGTACAGGACTTTGACGTACATAGAGATCCGGAGCTTCAATATTCAATATTTGTGCAGCCTCAATCATCAATTGATGGAGATCAGAAAGCTGTAACATAGAAACTTTTGAATAGTAGGATCAAGTCTTACCCCAATATTGGTTAGACATATAACATTCGTTTTTATTAAACTAACCACCTGAAGGAGGATAAAGAATTCTGTGAAATACATGCATATTGCTATTACTTAACTCCTCGCAAGTTGAGTCATGAGGGTACCTAGGAGCATCCAAAAAAGGAACTGCTAAAACGTGGGAGTACATGACATTACAACCTATTGCAGACTCTTATTCAAGGGAAAGCTATTGTAAATTGGGTGATAGTCACATAGGAGTGACGATGACCGTGGAATACTAGTAATTATTCCCCAAATATACACTACTTCATTGTGACTGAAGTGCCTAATTGAAGAGCTCGAGATCCTTCATCGAAATCAAACTACATGAACGACACGAAGTGATCCATAGGAAAATATTTGATGATTATTGAAATCAGACAAGCCAAAGGTCAACAGTAGCCCAGAAACAAAAGCTATTTTTTTTAGGTGATGTGAATCGTTAAAATTCCTCTGTGCAGAGGACCTGTCATGTATTGGCTTGGACTAAAGTTGCAAAGGGTAGACAAATAGTTCATTTCGTAGGCAGATTTAAAAGGAGTTAAGCTACGCCAAATGATAAAAATAACAGATGATTATAATATGACCTGATTCTCGGAAACAAGAACCGATGTCCCAATATTCTCAAGAAGCATAACTTGCTCTGTTACAGTTCCTGCAATCGCAGAGTCAAGGAAAATTTCTTATAGTGACACATTGACATGAAGTTTGATACAAAATCAACCAACAGTGGGGAGCGCGGAGTAGAAGTATAGCAATTCGAATGAAAAACAGGACCAACCAAGAAAATGACATGAACTGCCAATATAAAACCGACTACGTTGATGAAACTTGGTCTGGCTAATGTATATAAAGATGCAACTCACCTAGTAGAGCCCTACCAAGATCGTTCAGCCCTGGAATTGCCCTCAATATCAGTGTGTTCTGCGTACAAAATTGTTACGGAAGAAGGATTCATGCGGTGCCACAAGTACTATAGAAACCGATACGCTACGACAAGTCTAACTTCACATTGGTTCCTCAGGTAGTGCAATTCGCTCCATTTGCCATTTCCTTGATGGTTAAAAATGTTTCCTAAGTTTGACACAACGTAAGGAGAACTAGCAGTCACTACGAAGAAGGTAACATTCACGGACTACTTCATTTTCATGCAAACAAGAATCTTCGCTTTCCTGTCACAACAAACAAGAATGAATCCTCACTTTTTCAACTCAATTTCTGTTTCATCTCAGCTTAACCACAGTTGTTCGAGCAATATGATATCTCCATTGCGATCCTCTAAGAGGAGAGCTCAAAACTCTGCAACAACTCAGCAAACCAGAGACGATCACAACAAACTTTCGCCGCCGAGCAAAGTGAGAGCCTCCGAACGCACCTGCTTATCCAGAGGGTGCCTGAAATCGTCGGCATCGAGATCGCGGAACACGACCGCGGCGGCTGCTCGGTGAACAGAAAGCCTCGTAAATCCACGCCTCCTCCCGGCGGGATCCGACCCGATCGAGATCGAGCTCAGCCCGAGGAGGCTCGGGCTCCGGAATCCGGAGCTCCGGGCGCGGGGCCTCCGTGGCAGAGGCGGAGCGAGGAAGGAGAGAGCGGCGGCGGCGGCGGCGGCGGCCATGGAGGAAGGGGAAGGGGATGGCGTGGAGGGCGGTTTCGGAGAGCGCGGAGTTCAGTGGCGGTGGAGACGGTCTTCTTCTTCGTGCTTCAGCGGCGGATTCATCGATGCGTTTTTCTGTGAGTTCGGGATTGTGGTGATGAAGCAGCGAGCGAGCTGAAGCTTGGCTTTTGTCGCTGATATTTTCGGTCCATTGCGAGTTCCGATTTCGTACGCTGCTTCTCGTTTCTGTTTGGAGGCGTTTGCACGTTTCTGGCCACAGGCCGTACTCCTGGCGACCGATTGGCGCCATTTCGTTTTCACGGTTGACTTTCGGAGCTCGTGGCGTTTTTCGGGCTTGAGGCCCGGCCCGCCCAGTTCTCTTTCTAGGCCCCCCCCTCCCTTCTCTTTTTTGGAAAAATGGAACAAAGAAGTCTTAAACTTTTACCCAATATATAATGTGATTCATGAATTTTTAATTTACATAATGTAATCTCTGAACTTTACTTCAGTATGCAGTGTGGTCCCTGAACCTTTAATTTGTTAAATGTCGTCCCAAAATTTTTGGTACATATTCAATTTTTCATATAGTTCAGGGACTACATCGAATAAGTACTAAAGATTCAAAAACTATATTGAATAAATTAAATTTTCAGGAATCATATTGACTATATTGACTATATGCAGAGGCTCGCCTTAGCCCACCCAGTTATCTTTTTAGGCCCACCCTCCATTTCTTGTTTGGGAAAATGACACAAACAGTCCTTGAACTTTGGTCTAATGTGCAATATGATCCATGAACTTTTAATTATTCAATGTAATCCCTAAACTTTATCTTAATGTGCAATGTGGTCACTGAATTTTTAATTTGTCCGATGTCGTTTCTAAATTTTTTGTACATATTCAATTTAGTCTCCGAATAATATGGAAATGTCAATGATATTTTCAAATAGTTCGGGTACATGTTCAATGTAGTTCCCGAACTATGTGAAAATATCAATTTTGATATTTTCATATAGTTTGGGGACTATATTGAACATATACTAAAAGTCTAAAGACCATTAAACAAATTAAATTTGCATGAACCATATTGAATATTAGGCTAAAGTTATGGGATTATATTAAATAAATTAAAATTTCAGAGATCATATTATACATTGAGTCAAAGTTAAATGACTGTTTGTGTCGTTATTACTCAATTGGGAAAATATAATGGTAGCTACGTCGTTTCGGGCGCACCCGAGCCTTCCCCCTTCGTCGTCTCCTCCTCCTCCTGCTCTTTCCTCGATCGAAGAAGACTATCGGCGTTGTGTTCAATTTCAGTGCCGGCGAATTCGGTCGTCTGCGCCAACTTCGAAGATGTTAGTTCTGAGCAGATTTTGCTTTTCTCAGTTTTGAAGCGTTCTTAACATGAAATGTGTCTGATCTTTTCTTCCGATTAATCGCTCTCTCCCTCACTCTCTCTCTCTCTCTCTCTCTGTGCTTTTTGAGAAAAATTAGGAGGCATTCGGTGAATCGCCCCCCAACACCAGATGCAGCAGAGGATCAGGAAAAGGAGCCTACCCTCCAAGAGATTATCAACATCAAGGTCCGTTCTTCAGCTCAATCAAACATCTTTTGTGTCCTCGATGCGGAATTTGATGGTAACCATGTAGGGCTGCTTGGTTTTATAGTTTCAATTTGTGAAGTTGATTGCTTTTTCTCGCGGTTCTTTAGTAGCTAGACTGGCCCAGGATCAAGAATTTTGAGTTGGGTCAGTTCACACATCTCCAGTACAGTGTTGCTTCGGTTTGACTTTCTACATTGAACCTGCTCGTTAAGTTTAACTGCAGTTGTTTTCGTATTGTTCCTTTTGTGTGTCGTTGGCTCTGGTTAATGAAGTCCGATGTGGGTTCGAATCCTTTGCCTTGTTTCGACTGAGAAAATGTGTTTGTGCCTTGTGACAGCTGATAGAAAGTGGGGAGAAGGAACGGTTGATGGAGCTGTTGAGGGAAAGGCTTACTGAGTGCGGTTGGAAGGATGAAATGAAAGCTCTTTGCAGGTTGTTATGGTTACACCGAATATATTCTCTCAAAGCTCCCTTGTCTTGTGTAATTAATTTAACTGTCGGGTTTCGCGGAATCATATCTCAAGTTCCAAGAACCGAGAGGGCTACATGCAATGCTTGTGTTATCCCCCGTGTGTCGGAAGTGAGAGTGCCTAAATGATTCTTATGAGTTATGTTGCTCACTCCTTGATAATGCTTTACCTACAAACTATTCTCCTGTCCTTTTCTAGTGCACTGAATATTGAGGACTGAGTAATATTGGTAAAGAAAAACATGACATTGAGGTACATTATGAAGTTCTCATTGAATGAAATGTCCGAAGGATAGACACACCAGTGGATTTATGACTTCTTGGCTGTAAAGAAGTCATTCAAGCGAGCACATAGATCCTGATAGGTACCCTAAGGATTGAAAGTAGCAATACAATATGTAAAACTATCAATAGGAACGAGTAGTATGAATGGCTACACTGCTGCATCACTTATCAGTCATCTTATGTTCTCTTGCGGTAACTTATTTCTCTGTTACTAACTGCTTCGATTGGTTAAGTGAAATATCTATCTGTGCGCCATGGACATACATGTGTTCCATATATGTTTATCTTTCAGATTTCTTGTCATACTAATAATTTGGGGTATTATACCATGAGAAGCTTATTTTCTTTAACAGGGCTTTTATAAAGAAGAAAGGTAGAAACAATGTCACTGTGGATGATCTCGTGCATGTCATTACCCCTAAGGGAAGAGGTAAGTGTTCCTTTTTTCTACTTTCTCAGTTCTTCTTATAGTGGCCCCGGAGAAAACATTACACGACTTCAAATTTCCACTACCCTTTGAACTCTGAGGTTCTGTTATAATATATCGGTTGCCTTATCACCGCAAAAACATTTCTACTGTACGTAAATTTGCTAAGTGACAGACATTGGCCTTAGCATACTGTTCTTGAGTGTGCACTCCATTCTAGATTAGTCCCCTGGCAGTGGAGGCACTGTGCTTTTCTATGTGGTAGGCTTAGTTTATTCCTGCACTCTCAATTGATGTTAGTCCCCGAGAGGAAAAACGTAGCCTTTTTCCACCGGGTGAAGTTTTTGTCTAAATTTGGTTCTTTTGGATGGGGTTCATCACAACTGCTGAAAGATGTTAGTCTACTAATTTTTGTATGTGATCGAACGATAGTGACGTCACCCAGTTCATACAAAAGCCACTCTTTGCTATCGAACTTCTTTTGGATTTCATCCGAGCGATGTTTGGCATTTGCATGTATAATGCAGCCTCTGTACCTGATCATGTAAAGGCCGACCTGCTGCAAAGAATTCGCACATTCCTCGATTCAGCTGCTTTATAATGGGCCGGCACGTCACATTGTCCGAGTGTGGAACTCCAACCCAATTTGAAGCATCGAGCTGTTGAAGGGGCAGGATCAGGGGTCACTGCAGATCGGAAGCACACAGGGCAGTGAGGACGGGAGGAACATTTCTTTCGACGGACAAAAACAACTTCACTGTCTCGAATGTGCTTGTACTGTAGGTTACAATGACAGAGAAAGCAATGTGTTTTTTTCTATAGTGTCAATGAGTCCTGGATGTGACTATATATATAGAAGGAAGAAATGGAGACCTTATGAACGAGCTCGGATATCGAGTGACAGGATTTTGTTTGGACTGGATTTTGTTTGGATATTAAGTGACAGGATATCGAGTACTGGCTCATCTTCTTTCTATTATTCGCCTTCAACGGAAAACTTGCGAACGAAAGAGGTGAAGAAGTGAATCGAGTGCAGTCCACCGGTTTCCATCTAACCTTCAAGGAGCAGGAGTTGTTCCGGTTGAGGGAAACTTTGAAAGAGAAGTTCCGAGGTCATCGGCCATGTACATCAGGGGCCGGATGTGGCCATCATTTCGCCTCTCCGATGGTAAATTTCATTTATTCACTGAAATTTAGTGGGATTTACCTCAGGTCATCGAACTTTAGTTTCAATAATTTAATCCGTCGAACTTTTTATTTCTTATTTTTCGAGATCAATTTTGCTTTGACCGAAAGTTTTATCCAATTTTTGGGGAATTTCCAATGTGGCGGGAACGCCTATCATTTTGCCAAGAAAGTTTGTCGGGGGTCGATCAAAGTGCATCAATTGTAAAAATCTCGAAGTTCTAGTACATTGGTCGATGGAAACTGGTGACTTCGATTGCAAATTTCGTTGAACTTTAGTTGCTTCGCGGGCTGCTGTCATTTGCTCTATGTACTTGCATTGCACCATACGTATGCTCGCTCGGTTCGGAGTATACTTTTAGGGTAATGTCATTACCGGTCCTCTTATTTCTGCCCAAAATTCAAAATCACCCCATCGATGCTTTCTTTTATCCGAAATCGACCCTCTACTTTTTAAAATGTTCCACAATAGTCCTTCGATTAGATTTTTTCTTTCGCCGGTCAATTTCTGCTGACATGAATCGTCGTATTATTGATATGGACATCTGGGAGTATATGCGTGATGTTATGATTCGCTCAAAATTATTACGTGGAGCCGATTCGGCGCGGTCGACATAAAATTATAAAAAATGATTAATCGAGAGAGGGAGAGAGAGAGAGAGAGGGGTAGGCATGAAGAAGCCACATCGCAACAACCGCCACAAAATTGGTTGTGATAAGAGTGAAACTGATGCGTGACAAGTGTTTCATTATTGTCGCCATGCCCACTCAAGCTTAAAATTCGCGATCGCCATAGACCCTCTAGCTTTGAGCTTGGAGCTCTCGACCGCTCCTGGTTACTTGAGCTCAAGCTTGAAACTTGTGGCCATTACCGTTTGAGCTCGAAATTTATGGGCACCGTGGATTCTCGATTCCTAGAATTTCCTAAATTTAAATCTAATCGTTTGGACTTTAGCAAACTGTTAAATCGTTTTCATTTCGGAAATAAAAAGTTAAGGTTCAATTTTCCCAAATGGAGTAAAATTTAAATGATGAGTTAAACCCTTGTATTTCAAGAAACTTTAGTTTCGTTGTCCTGAATTATCAACTATTTGTACATATTTCCTCCAAACTTATAAAATCCCGAGAAGTTTTCCTAACGTCGATAAAAAATGAAGATCGTGTTTTTCTGCGAACGATTATTCAATGAGCCTAATACATTTACTAAAATTGAATCCAAATAATAAAAAAGGTGGATTGGATCCTAGTAGATTATCAAGAATGCTTAGTAGATCTAACCAGATCCGACCGTCCCAGTTTATTTCGACATCCGCGTTACTGTAGGCCCTTGCCCATTTAGAACCTCCGATTTCTCTCCCTCTCTCTCATTTTTTTTTTGGTCGGTTCTCTTGAAATCCCTTAATTTTGGGGGGGACGTGGGCACGACCGGAGCCGCTCAACCGCCCGGTGACCCCGCGCGCACGACCCCCGAACCTACCCGCGTCGCGGTCGTGGTGGCGTCGCGGTCAATCATCCCATCCCATCCCCCACAAACACCGCACGAGCCTCGGCCCACGCACGCACGGCCCAGACACCACGTCCACGTCCACGTCGCGCCACGACGTGGACGTGCAGAAGGTCACAGCACCACAAGACCCCCGCCTCGCGGCCGAGACTCTGAAAAAACAAAACCCCGAAGTCTTCCCCTCTCTCTCCTTCCTTCGTTTAGGGCTCATTAGCAAAGACCGTGCAGAAAGTCACAGCCTCTCGCCACCTCCCCTCCGCCTGAACCCGAGCGAGAGCGATCGAGCGAGAGAGAGAGAGAGAGAGAGAGAGGGGGAAAGCTAAAGTTTTTTGATCTCCGCCATGGATCAGAACGACTTCGATCGCCTCCTCTTCTTCGAGCACGCCCGCAAGACCGCCGAGGCCACCTACGCCAAGAGCCCCCTCGATGCCGATGTCAGTAATCCTCGCCTTATCGCTCGCTCTCGCCCCCGGTCGTCTGTTCACCCCGCGAGCTGTCGTTGTTTTTGGTTGTCGTTGCTCGATTGCTTATGGCGTTCAGTAGGTTCGATGCTTTTTGTGCGGGTCTTGATAATAAGTTCAATTCCTGGAGGGGTGCTTCGACCGTGGGATCGGAGATTCCGAATTTGATCTTCGTCCGGTGCTTTGAATGATGTTTGTATGGGGTTTAATTGGATGCTTTGCTTCTTCTCGTGTTTTATTGGTTCCCTCGCTGTGCAGAACTTGACTAGGTGGGGAGGAGCCTTGCTGGAGCTGTCTCAGTTCCAGTCCGTGCCGGAGTCCAAAAAAATGATTCAAGGTTGCTCCTTTCTTCCACTTTTGCGTGTTGCCTCAATCTTCTGCTGTTAATTCTGAAGGGGAAATTAGCTTTTCCGATTATTTCTTTTTTGCCCCTGATAAGCATAGTACCATTTCATAGTATGTTGTCTGAAACTCTCATACTTGTAGTTGTCATTTTTCTCTTCACGCAAGCTCCTCCTATCTAGGACTGTCAGCTCGTTCCGCATGTTTATTGGAAGTAAATGAGAAGGAGAGGTACAAATTTGTGAGCACGTTCATAAAATCCTATAGAGTTCTAAGGCGGCATAAATCGACCCGAATTCATGGCTTGAACTTGAAATGTGAACACACAACTGTTGAGGTCTATTCATTACGACAACTTCGGGGTCTCCTTCGCACCCCTCACGATCATCTTCATTTCCTCGAGCAATGAAGTTTTTTGGTTTTTGCTTTTGTTCAAGCAATTTTGCAAGGCATTATTTGAAGCTATTTCCTCGATGAAAAAGAACAAATCTGCCACAATTGAGTCTATCCTCAGTGTCTGGACATGTGATGTGAGCCTATTGTCGCATCAACCATATTACCAATCCCCTAGTGCATTTGCATGGACTTTGAGATTATTCTGTTTATTGTAGTTATTTTTTTTCGGTTAACGCTGCGTGGTGTGTTTGTTATTGGAAATGATTGTTCCGCTTTGCATTCTTAGCTGATAGTTTGATCATTCAGATGCTATTTCAAAACTTGAGGAGGCACTCCAGGTGAACTCCACCAGGCATGATACTCTTTGGTGTCTTGGGAATGCTCACACTTCCCTTGCATTTTTGACTCTGGACCAAGATGAGGCTAAGGTTTACTTTGAGAAGGCAACTAGCTATTTTGAGCAAGCTGTCGCTGAGGTGATTAGAATTGAAGCCTCAACAAATTCTATGCCTGTTGTTCGATAGTCAGATGTAGATATATGACTATGCTGTTCTCGTGCTTTTCAGGATCCTGGCAATGAGTTGTATGCTAAGTCTCTGGAAGTGGCTGCTAAGGTACGGTGAACGAATCTTTTTTGCGGTCACCTTACTTCTTGGGAAGCTTTTATAACCACGCGCATTTGCATGCATGGTGCTGGTGCATGGATTTACAAGCATGTGTGCCTGCACGCAATTTTTTTTCACATGCAGTGGAGCTTATAGCCTGTCGGGGATTTTATGAAATTGCCTTACTTTTTCTGTGACCTCAATACGGTCGGGGGAGAAACAATCTTTTAGTTTCTTGTTGTCGGGGATTTGTTCATTTTGATTGAAAGTAGGGTGTTCGTGCAGTCAATTCTTCCGTAATGGAGATTTTTAGCTTTAAAGATTCTCATCTGTTATTATGCTTAGGCCCCGGAGATACACAAGGAGATCCACAAGTCTGGATTAGCACAAGAGGCTGTAGCTGCTGGGCCTTCATCTTCTTCCGGTGCGATGAAGGTAATTCTTTCAATCTCTTATATTATGTATCGTTAGTCCTTTGCTTGTTTGTGCTTGAGCTTTTTTCATTTAAAAAAACAATGTTATACTCCATCGTGCAATCAGAGATATAGTATTTATTTTTTGGGGAAAAGAAGAAACGGTGGTGGGGGGGAGGGGGGTGTGTGTGTGTGTTGCGGCAGCGGCAATAGTAGCCTGTGATGTCCAACCACGTGGTAAGCATATACACTGCAGGCGCACGCAAAACTGCATGTTTACATGGAGTCTGCTTGCTGTGTCTCTGTTGATAGACTATAGATCTTCGTTGGGGATACATGATTGGATTGTTTCGTCTTCTTTCAGAGTTCAAAGAAAAAGAAGACCAGTGATCTCAAGTATGACATATTTGGCTGGATCATCCTTGCTGTTGGCATTGTCGCCTGGGTCGGGTTTGCGAAAACTCACATGCCCCCACCGCCGCCTCCCCCGCGATGAGTGAAGTGCTTATCTGTCCTTGTTCAGAAGATTAAGCATCCATCAGAAGTTCGTGCTGATGTATGTGCGATGGCGCGGCATTCTTCCCATCTCGCGCCTTGCTTCCTTTTGCAAGGAATTAATCTTGTCTCTGCAACTTTATTTAGTAGTGAGTTTTTTGGGCCTTTTGGGTTGATTCATGGTTGATAAGAGGAGAGCACATTGAGGTAGGTCTGTACTTACCATTGAGATTGTTCTTTTGGACTCGTTTTGGCCGCTTCGTTTTATAAGGTAATTTATCATATTTTCACTCCCTTTATCAATTGCTAGGCAATTTCTTCTTTTTGTTGAATCTGTGTTACTTTGGGATGACGTTTAACTGCTTTGAGGCATACGCTGACCATCGGTAGGAAAGACCCTCAACATCCCGGATTTTTTAGGAAACTAATTACTGACTTAAAACAATAGCCTGTATACCTTACGAAAAATATTTTCATTGTTCACGAAAATATTTAAACTAAATTGTAGTTGGTAATGAAAACATTTTTCATTTAGTATTTACCTCAAGTGATACATTTAATTAATTTTAGGAAAATATTATTTAAATCATTCAGTTGTTCAAGGCTCTGTTTGTTTTGTATAAACCGAATGATTTGAATAATGTTTTTTAAAAAATGTAAGCTTGTAGTGCTTAAAATAATTAGTGAATAGAAAATATTTTCATTATTAACAATAATTTCTGATAAAAATATTGTTTTTGACATCGAAAATATTTTTCATTCATTCTTTTTCATAAACAATATAATCTATCATTTTTAAGAAAAAATTATTTTAAAACATTTATTTTTTGCCAAACAAATAGGGACTATATCAAGGGATCTTTTTAAATGGTCCATTTGTTTCGCGAAAAATGTACAATTTCTAGAAATTACTTTCATAAAAATGACTTCATTTTCCGGTGTCTGGCTAAAATCTTAAAAAGACTTGTAAAGTATTTTTAGCCGTTTGGTAAGGAAAATCTAATAGGGGGAATTATAAAAAAATCATATTTTTTTAGTTTTTAATTATTTTTCTTTTCTTTGGCAACTAGCCATAGGTGAGCTCCAGCATCGCCTAAGGCCGATGAGGCTCAAGCTCGCCAAATCCCAACAAGCTCGAGCCTCATAGGCCCCGAGTGAGCTCGAGCCTCATCGCCAAAGATCGCAAGCTTGTTTGATTTGGCAAGGCCTGAGCCATGCTCGGCAACTGGCCGAGTAAAAGAAAAGGAAAAGAAAGAAAAGAAAAGAATTGAAAATAACAAATAATTTGATCTATTAAAATATTTTTATAAAAACAAATGTGTCATTAACCAAGGACCCAAGTTTGAGTGTTGAGAACTTGCGCATAGTCTTTGTGGACCCTGGCGTGAGCGTTGGGACTAGAGCTTGAGCTTTAGAGACCCAAGCATGGCGTTTATGGACCCTAGTTCAAGTGTCGCTGTATTGGGTACGGGTACCAAGGGTTGGGGCCTTGTCGTCAGAGACATGATCTTGAATGCTGGGACTGGGAATTAATGTTGAGGTTTTCATGCCAAACACAGAGGTTTGAGGTCAATCGTCAATAACTAGTCATATTTTGAAAAACTTCTTCCAATTCTTTTAAAGAGGAAACCATTTTCTTGAATTTAAGATTTGACAAGAAAGTCTTTTTCTGTTGATACATTTTCCTAAGCAAAATCAAACACTGAAAAACGAGAAAAATGTTTTCCGCGAAACAAACGGACTTAAATATTGCTTTTCATCGTGAAAGGTTAATGGAGGCCTTTTGAGTTCCAAAATCAAGTTATGGTCAGTGAATCTCATGCAATGAAATGTTACCGGAAACTTGTTGAAATCGAATCGGAGATCATGCCGGTAAGAGAGAGACAGAGTTGGAAATGAGATTCATATGGAGATGATCTCTTTGGTTGCTGCGTCGGTTTAGATTGCGATGGAACTCTTTATATACGATGAACCGAGGTTTTTTTTTAATAGGATTTTCAGATGAAGATTAATTCCAATTCTCGTTTGAGGTCTTAGAATAGATTAATTCAAAGATAGAGAAATCGAATTTCTTAAGGCCCGGCCCATATGAGCCTCGCGAGACGGACCGCTAGCGACCGGCCCGTGGGCACCGAGAAACTTTCCCCGCCCGACCAACTCGCGCGGGGAAGCGCGCGAACCCTAGCCGTCGCCCCACCGCCCCGCTCCAGCGCGACGCTCGCTCGCGGACGACGACCCGTCGTCATAGCTCACTTCTCCCCACGAAAAGAGCGTGCCATCCCGAACTTCGAAGTCCCTCCCTCCACTTGCGCGGCTGCAGAAGATCGCCCCCCGCCAACACTACAAAAGATCAGTAGTTAATGATTTCAGGCCAAGAGAGGAAAGATACATCGTCGCTTAATTTCGGATTCCGCAAGAAATCTTATTCTAATTTCCCTCGTTTCTCCCCGAATCCCTCCAAAAAGGGGCTAAAAAGAGCATCACTTCCCTGGATTATTCGAGTCCATCCATACACCCTGACATAATCATCGCCATGGCGTACAATCCCACAGATTATTAGGAGCCCAAAACAAACAACCGCGGCGCCATCCACATTCGACTCCTCGAAAAGATTCTCCCGCAAGCCTCTTTTCAATTTTCGAAAAAACGCTCAAGAAACGTCAAAATTCTCGCGCAAGCTTTCCCCCGAAATTTTCAAAAATCACCCGCCCTTCCTCCCCTCCCTTTAAAATCCCACCCCCCCCATAACCCCCAAAATCCATCAAGAAATCCTCTCCCTCCTCTCCTCCTTCAATCCACCGAACCAGACGAAAACCCTAGACGCGGCGCGACACGACGATGCCGTCGATCGTCCAGGAGGAGGAGCCCCTGCTGGCCCCGAACCCGGACCGCTTCTGCATGTTCCCCATCCAGTACCCGCAGATCTGGGAGATGTACAAGAAGGCGGAGGCCTCCTTCTGGACCGCCGAGGAGGTCGACCTCTCCCAGGACCCCCGCCACTGGGACGCCCTCACCGGCGACGAGCGCCACTTCGTCACCCACGTCCTCGCCTTCTTCGCCGCCTCCGACGGCATCGTCCTCGAGAACCTCGCCGTCCGCTTCATGAAGGAGGTCCAGCTCTCCGAGGCCCGCGCCTTCTACGGCTTCCAGATCGCCATCGAGAACATCCACTCCGAGATGTACAGCCTCCTCCTGGAGACCTACGTCCGGGACCCCGCCGAGAAGGCCCGCCTCTTCCGCGCCGTCGACACCGTCCCCGCCGTCGCCCGCAAGGCGGAGTGGGCCCTCCGCTGGATCGACGGCGCCGAGTCCTTCGCCGAGCGGCTCCTCGCCTTCGCCTGCGTCGAGGGCATCTTCTTCTCCGGCAGCTTCTGCGCCATCTTCTGGCTCAAGAAGCGTGGGCTCATGCCCGGGCTCACCTTCTCGAACGAGCTCATCTCCCGGGACGAGGGCCTCCACTGCGACTTCGCCTGCCTCCTCTACTCGCTGCTGCGGAAGAGGCCGAGCGAGGAGCGGGTGCGGGGGATCATGCGGGAGGCCGTGGACATCGAGCGGGAGTTCGTCTGCGACGCGCTGCCGTGCGCCCTGGTGGGGATGAACCGGGACCTGATGGCCCAGTACATCGAGTTCGTCGCCGACCGCCTCCTCGGCGCGCTCGGCTGCGGGAAGATGTACGGCGCCGCCAACCCGTTCGACTGGATGGAGCTCATCTCGCTGCAGGGGAAGACCAACTTCTTCGAGAAGCGGGTCGGGGAGTACCAGAAGGCCTCGGTCATGTCCAGCATCAACGGCGACGGCGGCAGCCACGTGTTCAAGATGGACGAGGACTTTTAGATGGCTTGCGCTGGGCCGCGTTGTGCCAAATACTGTCTTTAAATTTTTTTTTTCCCTTCTTCTTTTTCGGGTTATTTTGGTTTGGGAAATGATAATGTGATAAAAGCCGGTTCGTTGTGAATGGTCCCCCTTTTTATCTTATATTTTTATATTTTTGTCTTCCGAAGGAAATTGTGGGTATGAGGAATGGGGAGGTGAGAGCGAAACAAAATGGGAGAAAATTGCATTTTAGAAAAGACTGTCTGACCAGATAATTCGCCTGAAATTAATCGCATTTTAAGAAAAGTATCAAATATTTCTTGCTGAAAATTGATTTTTAATTTCGGAAAATAGGAGCTTTATCTGAGAAACTATTCTTCGTGGGGTAAAAGTTAAACTGGTGAAGAGGGACAGCGATTAACGCGAAAATCGACATGTTTTTGGAGGAGCAACGCTGTCCTCTCCTTGGCCCTGTGCTTACGAGGCCAATGGGATAAAATAAATCTTAATGCATGTTAAAGAATATTGAATAACGAATGCATATATGTGTTATTTGTTCAGCATTTCATAAATGGAATCGCAAATTGTAATGCGGATTAATATTTTCTGGTCAAGTTCTCTGGGGGCATTTATTAATAAAGTTTTGATATCAATTGTCCTCGGAGAGTATTGGGTTCCTGTGGAATCGTGATTAGGAGAAATGGCACCGAATTCTCTTGAATTTTAAGGTGGTTTACATATAAACTTCAAAAGGTTAGTATTTTCATTTTATTATGGTCGTTGAATTATCCGTGGGAAAATCTCGCTTAAACGGGCAAGTGTAGCACTCAAAATTCAATTTCTCTGTTCCTCTTGATTTTCTTTAAAAAAATGAAAATGATAAAGAAAATGAATTGGCTAAAGCATTAATATAGTAAACGATAAATGTAAACAACGATTTCGACACTCAAAATCGTGAAATAAAATGGATAAAAATATTAATAAAACGGATAAGATATTTTAGGAAAAGAACATCACCAGGTAGAAAGCAAACATTGCCTCGATAATAGAAGCCCATTGAAAAACTAAGAAGGAGGCAAAAGCCGCGCTTGCTTTCGAATTTTCCCCTCTTTAGTCGAAGTGAATTCAGAGGTTTCTCGCGGCCTCGTCACTCAAAAAACACCAATGCGCGTCATCATCACCACCACCATTTCACCAGCACCAGGGGGCGGTGTGGCTCTTCCCACCGAGCCGTGTGCTTTACGCCACAAATTTTGAAACTTCTGATCGAGGAGGAGGTCGCGCAGGGAAACGGCAATGGCGTCGTCGGGCGGTCAAGGGATGCTGTCCGAGGACCAGCTCCTTCATCTCTTCGACCGCTTCTCCTTCCTCGCTTCTCTGCCCGGTCTCATCTCTCACTCCAGCTCCTTCATCTCTCTCCCCGCTTTTCTTTTCCCTTTCCTCCACAGTTCGGTCTTCCCCGTTTTCATGAGCCCTCTCTCTCTCTCTCGTGCTTGCAGATGTTAAGCAGCGGATTTCGGATGCTGTGCTGGACAAACAGGTAACTCTCTCTCTCTCTCTCTCTCTCTGCGCGCTGGGCGATTTGTGTGTTCCTGTCGGTCTGTCCTCGCATTTGCCTAGATTTAGTATGATGGAGACTGCTTGTTCGAATGGCTTGTTTTGCTGTGAGCCTGGAGTTGCTTCCTGGGCGCTGATCTACGTGTCCACATTATCTGGATTTCTCGGCAAGGCCCGAGAGGAATGGGGCGTGCTTTCAACCCCCCTTTGCAGCTTGGTTCCTGTGCAATGTGTTCGATATTTTAGGCTGATGTTCGCATTTGTGCTTGATGTGACCAATTTGTTCAGTCTTTCAATGTGAGATGTGAATTAGTTGTGGACCTTGCGCCGAGTTACGGATTCTCTCTGTTTCGGCTGGTGATTTGAGTTTTATTTTTGTCCATAGAATGGAGAAATTATCTCCTGGTTGGACATCTAGTAGACTGATATTATTCCAACCTCAGGAGGATATTCTAGTTTCTGTTCATAGTGAAATGTGGGTGTCTATCATTGTGTGATATTTTTGTTGTCTTAAGGACATCTCTTCAAAGTTAACCTCCCCTGTTCCTGTTACTAACCGTGAAAGCTTCGGACTGACCGCTATTATGTTTCTCTTGTAAAATGAACACGTCCACAGCATCCGAAGGTTCAACTGTTAAATCATTTGGCTCTTCTTGCCAAGTACAGTTGTTCTCGTTTTCTCCTTCTAATTTGTCATTCTATACAAGTGGGATTTTACTCTCGCAAATGTGTCATCATGACATACTTTTACGAAATGAATGTAGAAAGATCCTCATGAATTTTTGGCTAGAAGGTTGCGGTGCAATTGCAGATGCTCTAATTAGCTCAAGGTGATATTGCATGTGGGCTCCATTTTAGAACTTGATAAATTGCTTGAGAAGCTTCTTGTTGGTATCTAGACCATGTTATGGATTTGAATTACTAACAAAGTCGGGTTGTCTACAGAGGCTATTTTGGATGTGATTTGTTGAGAAGTGATGGCATTAAGTTAGTGTATAAGCTAACGTAAGTTGCAATCGGCAGGAAGCTGTTGCTGTGACTACAGAAATCCAGGAAGAAATATTTCAGGAGATGGGTATTGGTGAGTTTTCTTACTGGAAACGTGACTCTTTAGTCATTTTCAGTCTTTCATTTTGAAAGATTTCAGATGCCTATGAATGTACTAAAGAACAGCTAGCTCTGGAAGTACATCTATGGTCTTAACTGGAAGTTTGTTCCCGTGTCTAGATCAAACAGATTAGTCTTCTCTCTCCAAGTTTATTCTTGGATGTACTCACAACATGATTATATTTTAGTCCTTAAGTCATTCACTGTGCTTCTCTTCCAAATTTTCTGGGAAGTAATCTTAGATATGCCAAAATAAGCAGCTATAGTAAGCTCATCAATATTTATCATGTGAATTTGATTCTAATCCCGCAGAAGTTTGCATGGAGTATAGCTCGATATGATTGCCTTTCTCTGAAGTTTGGAGCTGAAGTTTGTTAGTGAGGAACTTGATATATTTCAGGGTCATTATCGTTTGGATTTATTTCTCTTGCACTGATGCACAATATATGTGAAGGATTGACATTAGCAGCTCGTTGAAGAGCGGAAGTTGTGCTTCACTGTCGCCACTTGCGAATTATGTGCTGCCTTTCTCGTGCAGACCCAAGATTTGGCATAGCATGCCTGGGAAGAGTAAACATGGTTTATGAGAATGACCGGGATTTGATGATTCGTTTCTATAAATTTGTTGCAAAGTAATCTCTCTCTCTCTCTCTCTCTCTCTGTGCATAACACTTACGCACACACATTGGGAACTTATGATGTTGCAGCATTTCCCAAGGTGCTGAATCATCAATTACATGTGCCTGGTGTTTATGAGCAGTGTTGTGCAGTTTTATTTTAATCTGGACACGTTAGGCATGAAGTTAGAAAGAAATTGCCACCATTAACTCCGCTCCATTATTAGTTGTACAAATTCAAAGTAAAAAGTGAAGAAACAATAGTTCTTCTTACTGCATTATCCTGCTAAAAGTTTGCTAACTGAAGCAATTATAAAGCTAATGATAGAGAGAAGGAAGATTCTAGAGATGAAAAGGTGTCTGTCTTGCATCTCTGACAGGGAAAAAGTGGTTGGTAAGACTTTCTGTTTATGGGGCAGGGAAGAAGCGGCTTGTGATGAGGCTGAATTTGGGCCAGATGAATTTTCAGAAAGAATGCTTTATCAGCAGAAACTGCAGGAACAGGTCATAATTCGAAAACTTGTGGTTCAATCTCATTGAAGTTATTCACTGATGAAAAAAAGTATGAATCTACCTTACAGCAATTGGAGATGCTAAAGTACATGCGCCAATTTAACCTCGACGATCAGTCAGCAATCCTTGATAAGGTAAATGATTGTATAGTACTCTCTGTTCATTTATGCTTTGTCATGGATCATCTACATTAACCTGATATATGCGATGCATAACCAGATCAAATCACTATATAGATATACCCAGAGCCTACTTCAGCTTATTACCTAAAAGAAAAGAGCTGGAGGGATATTCTCAAGGCCAATGAGTGAAAGAACTCGAGTGAAGCTCTCATAGTTTTCTCCATTTCATTGTTGTGTTGTTTACATGGTCTGGCAAAATCAGTTCCAAGAACAAAGGTCTTACGCATAATTATTACTGTGAGCGTGCATTTGCCCTTTGACAAGTGCGATAATTGCTTTCTGTGAGTTCTCACGTCAAAACCAGAAAATAATTTAGGGTTCTTATTCTGCTTATTTTCTCACTTAATAAATCCTTGCGGATCCCTGGTATGCTCTTCCTCTCAAAGCTCACTAGTTTATTTGATCTAACAGTTGCGGCAGCAATTAGAAAATTGCAATTTTGACAGTGAAGCATCAGTATTGTCACCAGAACAAATTCAAGAGACTGTCCGAAGAAGGGTATCGCCTCTATTTACGCCAAGGTACAATCCAGTTTAACTTATCCTTCATCAATGATTGACATCTGGAAGGATAGATCATATTGCAATCGTGTTCAGACAAGCGGTTATTGCCTGAATCTCTTTTAGCCTTTCAATATTTTAACATGATTTTAATTTCTGCTGGTGGGTTCATCTTGTCATTGGTTTACTCTTATCTCGGACCTGATTTAATACGGCATGTATGGTGTACTGTTTTGCAAGTTTCTCTCCTTCCCTTCCCTCTCTTTTTGATGATTTCCCCCCTGGATCAACAGGGTAGCAAGTTGAGGTGAACCGCACGATGACTTATAATCTGCTCCAGCGCTGCTTGGTTTGCTTTGTCTGGTTCTAGCGCTGTTCTTTTGGTTCAAATTGCCACCTGGAGCAACCAGGCGACCGATGTTCCAATGTTTTAAAATTCTTAGACTTGCTTGTTAACCATGGCACTGCCATGTACATTTGACAAGAGACCTTGTAGATGGATATCATATATAAGCAATTATTACTCGTGTCACGGGAAGTAGGTGGTCGTTCAAGCCTTGTTTCGAGTCAATCAAAATCCCGAACAAAGCTAAAAACCGCTGTTTAATGAGCCTAAGTTGGTAGGCGGATCCTACGAAGAGGTATCTCGGAGTACTAGTCCATCCAGAGCACAAAATATTCATGGTGAGAAGCATAACTGGATCCATGTAGGCATCCCGGAAAGTTGGTTTGTCTTCTGTCGGAGAACCACAATCCACCGCACGGTTGGGTTTCGTAAAGTTGCAAATCCGTTTGATTAAGATTGGAAGTTCGCTCTTACAGATCACACGTCATTATAACAAGGACAGCATTTGTAGTAGATATTCCAACCCGATCGATTTGATTAGTCCAGCACCAGCAGCAGTATCAACTCGATGTTGCACTATGCACCAGCTCGGGTCCAGTTATACAGGACCAGGAGTAGCGCGCTGACTCTCGTGGTTACCCAGCGCGTGCGAATCGATGGCAAAAGGTCATGCAATTCGTACCCATATTAGTAGATGAAAATCAGCTTTCAGTAAGGTGGAGATGGCCGAGTTGGTCTAAGGCGAGCATGGAATCCATTCTGGAATAGAAATTCTATTCCAGAATGGATTTCGGAATAGAAATGCGTTTGTTAAAAAATTTCCGGAATACATTCTGGAGCAATTTTCACATTCTGGAATAAAAATGCGTTTGTTAAAAATACTTGATTCCAGAATGAGTTTTGGGCAAGAAAAAGAGAAGCTACTTTTTATAGCTTTTCTCTTCCAGAATGCATTCTCCCTATTTTCTCTCTTTTTCTCACTAATTTTTTTTTCAGAAAATGCATAAAAATTGAAAAATTATAGAAAAATTCATAAAAATTTCCAGAAAATAAAAAAAGTCAAGATTTCGAGAAAATAGGAAATTTGGTGAATTTTTTTAAAAAAATATAAAAAAATCAAAAATTTCAAAATTTCACAGAATGGTTTAGAATACCTTTGGGTACCTACTTTGAGTGAAATTTAATTTTTTTGAGGTGCCCAAAAAATAAAAAATAAAAAATTTCAAAACTTCACAAAATGATTTAGAATATCTTTGAGCACCCACTTTGAGTGAAATTTAATTTTTTTTGAGGTGCTAAAAAAAATAAAAAAAATCAAAAATTTCAAAACTTCATAAAATGATTTAGAATACCTTTGGGCACCCACTTTGAATGAAATTTAATTTTTTTGAGGTGCTAAAAAAAATCAAAAATTTCAAAAGTTCACAAAATGGCTTAGAATACCTTTGGCTACCCACTTTGAGTGAAATTTAATTTTTTTGAAGTGCAAAAAAAATGAAAAAATTAAAATTTTAAAATTTCATAAAATGGCTTAGAATACCTTTGGGCATCCACTTTGAGTGAAATTTAATTTTTTTGAGGTGCCCAAAAAATAAAAAAATAAAAAAATTTAAAACTTCACAAAATGGCTTAGAATACCTTTGGGCACCCACTTTGAGTGAAATTTAATTTTTTTTGAGATATCCAAAAAAATAAAAAATTTCAAAACTTGACAAAATGGCTTAGAATACCTTTGGACACCACTTTGAGTGAAATTTAATTTTTTTGAGGTGCCCAAAAAAATCAAAAAATAAAAAATTTCAAAACTTCACAAAATGGCTTAGAATACCTTTGGGCACCCATTTTGAGTGAAATTTATTTTTTTTGAGGTGCCCAAAAAAATAAAAAAATAAAAAAAATAAAAAAAGATTTCTGTTCCAGAAATCAATTTCTGGAGCAGAATTGGTCATGTTTTACTAAACAGATTTCTCCTCTAGAAATCAATTTCTGGCAAGAATTTGATTTCTGAAGCAGAATGATTACCATTCGCACCCTAAGGCGCCAGATTAAGATTCCGGTCCGAAAGGCGTGGGTTCAAATCCCACTCTCCACACACCTTCCATCTTCTTCTTTTTAATTTTTTTTTATTTCTCTACACGAACTCAACGCAATATGGTATGGTGTAAACAACAAGAAGCAGACGGTACCCAAACTGGGAAAAAAAAGATGGACAAGAAAGATGTCGTCGTCGTCAACAGAAGCGAGTAGCGTTCACGTTATCGGACGGCGGGATCTCGAAATGCCAGAGCCTCCCCGTGCCCTCCACCTTGTACTTCATGCACAGGAACTCCTTCGCGTACGTCCTCTCCACCCGCCGGTTCACGTCGTGCAGGAACACGTGCGTCGTCCCCTCCCCCGCTCGCCCCCTCGCCATCACCGCCGCCGTGAATATCGCCCCCATCCTTCCCGGCGCCGCTGCGAAGTACCCCCTCGGTGCATCGATCATGATCACGTCCCACTGCTTTTCCCGCACCTCCTCCGGCAGCCCCGGCAGGGCCAGCCGGCACCGGCTCTCGCCCCCCAACCCGGCGTGCCTGGGCATGCAGTCCCGCTCGTTCCCATACGTGGCCAGGAGCTCGTCGGCCTCGTCGAGCCGGGTGGGGTACTGCACGTGGTAGGCGTGCAGGGACGGGGCCTTCGTGAGCACGGACCGGATCCACGACTCGCCCTCCTCGAGGAACACGGTGGTGCCGTGCGGGTTGAGGGCGGCCCACATGAGCGAGTCGTGGCCAAGGCCGAAGACGAGGAAGTTGCAAGGGGCGGCCTCCCGGAGAACGTTGAAACAGAGGCTGATCTCCGCGAGGGACTGCTGCGGGACCACCCGCGACGTGGCGTAGTGGAGGATGGCCTGGAGCTGCGTTGGAGTCGTCGGGGCGTAGCTCGAGCCGCCCCTGCCGCCGGCGAGGTCGCGGAGGAGCGAGGCAGCGGCGGCGGAGGACGACGCCGACGCGGCGCCCCCTCCGGGAACGATGGCGGTGGCCGCGAGGAGGAGGAGGAGGGCCGCAGCGACGAGGAACGCGGCGGAGATGGCAAGGAGCCAGCGCCTGTTGAGAGGGTGGCGTCGGCCCTTGGCGTCGGAGTCGAAATGGCGTTTCTTCATGTCGACCCTATTGCTCTCATCGAACATGATTCACGTATCCTGGCGTTATGTAGAGAGCTCGTTCTCTTCTGGGTTGTCGTCGAGCTTGCTTGCGTGCCTGCCTGCCGGGGATTCATCAATCAAATCGACATATTTATAAAGAAAGGAGGGGCGTCGCGCATCGATGATGGTGGGGGCGACGCTGACGCTCGGGGAGAACGAGCAGTAGTTTTCTTCTTAGGTTCTCATCGTGGATTGGGCGGAGGAAACGAGGGTTACGTTCGATGATCGATGTGCATGGCCTTGTTAGGCACTTCACTTTATGCCCAGAGAGAGAGAGAGAGAGAGAGAGAGAGTAAAGGGCAAAAGGAAAGAAAACCTGAGAGGACGGGATGCACCAGCAACGTATACATGATGCGTTTCGACTCGTCTAAAGACGGTATATACTATCTATAGTTACGAGGCTTCTGATTCTTGCTTGGGTAGGGTAGATTGGTTGAATGGATTTTGGGCCCGACTTGTTTAGGCATGTGATTTACACTGGGGATCCTCCTAATTTACTGAGTAATTAAATGTGACCCCATGATTCAATGGCAAGTAACCACATCTAATGTCGACATTTAATGATGCGGTGCAGTTTGCTAATCCAAGTGGCGGCGATTGAGATCCTTGTTACGTTGTATCGACACCCGTTATCTCTCGCGTGCAAAAGAACACGCGCATGCGGAATAAACGGGGCGGAACTCGACTCCGATGTGTATAGAGTGCGTATAAATGATCATCGACTTTAATCGCCAGGAGGGCCTCTCTTCTTTGAAACGGATTCAACACAAATTGAACAATTAACAATGCGCGACGTGCATGAACATGATACGAAACAGCTTTTCTTTCGAATGTATAAGAGAAGAATCCTCTTCGATGCAGAACAAAGCAAACAAGTTCTGTTAAATATCCGAACCACGATTAATGTTTCTAATCTTACGAATGATGCATCGAGCCAAAGACCCGTCCTCGCGGGTCACTATCCGAATACCCATTTGTATCTAGCATCATATACTTGAATACCCGTATTTTTCTATCGGTATGCCTTCTTATAAGTATGCTCTTTTCCACTTTACTCTTTAGTATTCAGGAAAATGAGAATCGTTAAATTACTTGTACCGGGTTTGAAGGGAAACAAAGTTATCCCGGAAAAGTGACTTGTTTCTTCATTGTTAAAAAAGCTACGCACCTACTCTAAAAGTTATGCTCCAGTCATGATAAAAATTCGATCGCCCTTTACCTGCAAGATTTGAATTCAACCATTGTGACAAACTCATCGAGAAGAATTCTCCCAAATATTATTGTGGGACAAACTCAACCCATATCGTACGGACAATTGTGCAAATTAAAGCTTTGTCAGTTAATAACACCATGCAGTTCTCCGATTTTGGTCAAATGAGATTCTCCACCTTTTGGGTCGATTAAATTGAGGGGCCTCTAAAGGCAACCCATGACTTTTGGTGCATGGGGTTTATTTAGAAATGAAAGGGGGTGACTTGCTTGGTGATTTTGCCGCATTTGTAGAAATATATTCGTCAACACAAGTAGAAGTTTAGGCTTTGTGATTGGGAATCAACTTCGCAAAACAACTTAGCTTTCATAAGATCATAATTGAGATTGACTCTAAAGTCATCATTGATCTTATTAGGCCATAGCATATGATTGATAATGCTAGCCTTACTTGTCTTAAAGACATTAGAAGACTTGCTGCGCTCTCGCTTTGAGTTTAAAGTGCAACATAACTTTTGAGTTGGAAACCGCTCTACTGATCTTATTAGGCTGTAGCTTATGATTGATAATGCTAACCTTGCTTAGCTTAAAGATATCAGAAGACTGCTGAGCTATCACTCTGAATTTAAAGTGCAACACAACTTTCGGAAAGGAAACCGTTCTGCTGGTCGTTTTGCCAATCGGAATCAATAAGCGATTGGATACTAGTTTTCTTTTCATTACCTCCTACAGAGTTACTTCATGTTTTGTTAGGTGATAAAATGGGAATAATAAATTTACGACGTTGAATTTTTGCATTCGGCTTCAACCCGTTTTCATGTAAAAAAAAAAGAAGTAAATGAGAATCAAAGTAAGCACAAAATGAAAAGTTGAGAAAACAAACCCGACCCGTCATTGTCGGCCCATATATTTCTGGGCCGAACCGCATCTCGCTTGCAGCCCAATCCAAACACAGCGACCATTTTGTCCGAAACAACACGGTCGTCTTTCTCTCTTTCTCTCTGTCTCTCTCCTCCATTGAAGAGCAATCAGCACCCGCCGAAGGATAAGGTGTGCCACCGCGAACTCGAAAGCACTGAAATTCGAACCCATTCCGATGCGTCACCGCCATCGACTGCTCACCGAACGTTCCTCTCGATTTCGTTGCAGGTACGCGGAGAAGGGGCATGGCCGCCGCAACCTCGCTCGGTGCTCTGAGCCTGATGGGTTCGTTCCGGGGCCTCTCCCTGCGCCCGAGCTCGTCGGCCTCCTTCGCCAGGGGCGACCTCGGGCCCGTGGCCGCCGCCGCCTCCTCGAAGCTGTCCGTCTCGTACCCGGCGAAGTTCCCGGTGACCACCATCGAGTGCGCGCACAAGAAAGGGGCCGGCAGCACCAAGAACGGCCGCGACTCCAAAGGCCAGAGGCTCGGCGTCAAGATCTACGGCGACCAGGCCGCGAAGCCTGGGGCTATCATCGTGCGCCAGCGTGGTACTAAGGTAAATTGAATCGTTTGCTTGCGTTAAGTTATAATTCGGGTTGGCGATGATCGTGTGGATTGCTTACGCAGTGAGATGGCGAGTCCGTAGCTGATTGTGTTCGCTGAATTTTTGTTATCTGTAGCGTTTTGCTGTTTAGTTGGTTCTGTTTTTTTTTATGTGAGAGTGGTCGTGTATTCTATTTAACGAGGTTGGAAATGCTTCTTACTGTAAATGTTAAGTGAGTAGTTGAAGCTATGGGTGTGATTGAATAGAATGGTGTCTAGTGGTCAGAGTTGAGGTTCTGTGGGCTTCGAAGGATGTGTTGTTCTCAAGTCTGCAGAATGAGATGATAATCTTATCCTCATTTATCCTGCTCTTGTGGTGGATAATAAAGATTGTGGTCATTGGAAAGAAAACCACGAGACTGATGGTGAACATCTTCCTATGAAAGCAAGCACTAGGTGATCATGTCTCGGATGAGAGTTCAAGCTTGAGTGAGAATAGGTGCTGCCTTTGCTTCGACGAATGGCTTGAGTGAGAATAGGCGTTGCCTTCAGTGATAGTTCTGGCTTATGTGTCTGATCCATATATAATTGGAACTAACAATTTCTCATCAACAATAGAATCAACGGGAGTTGATTTTGTGGCTACAACATGTGGGGCGATTACTATGATGTGCATTTGGTGAAGATGTCTGGGCAATTTAATGTCAAACCTTGTGTCCCATAATTGTTTCCCAGCAAATTGGTGTTGAAAGTGTCTATGCTGCAAGTATATATCTCTGTATTTTCCTTAACATGATTGTCTAGGCAAGGGGAGATGAAGCATTCATGCAGCTACTTTTGAAGTAATATAAATCCTCTTAAAAGGCATAATATGGAGAATACTAATTGAATGAGTGATTTAACAAGAGATTAGGGTCAAATTGAAAAGAAATAGATTATTTCAATGAGATTTTTGCATGGCTTCCAAGTTAAGTGAAAGAATAAATCTTTTTTCCTTTTTGATTAGGCTTGTGTATGTATGTGGCTTTTTTTTTTGGTTGTTTCAAAGATATAGAGGGAATTAGCTTTGTGCAATTAGTCTGCCCAAATGTTCTCGACTTCTCTGCTGGTGGTAATGGATTAGTCAAGAACTATGTGAAAATCAAATAGCTTTCTCCACCCTGTGGACAAATCATGGAGGAAAGCTAGAAACTAAGTGTAGAAAGCATAGTGGAGTTGGCATGCTACTCTTATCATAACAGGACCTTTAGTTTTCAATAGTAAGTTACTAGTGAGGGATGATGACCTGCAGAGCTGCATCCCCGGGTTGTTCCTGCTTCAGAGCCGAGCAAACATCTTGGAGGGAAGGTAACAGATGGCCTGTGTGTAAAAATAATGTCTAACAAGGGAGTCATTGAGAGGTAGCCAATTTTCTCCTTCGTTATGGATTCGCTTCTTCAGTTTGAATTTCACATCAATAATTGTCTTTTTAGCATTTTATTCATGGAAGTGTCCTGTTATGGGTTGATGTTCAGGAGTCACTGATTGTATGACTCCCATTTAATAATTATGCACTCTAAATTTCTCTCCGAAACTCTTTCAGTTCCATCCAGGAAAGAATGTGGGACTTGGCAAGGACCACACCATCTTCTCTCTGATCGATGGACTAGTCAAATTTGAGAAGTTCGGGCCTGACAAGAAGAAGGTCGAGTCAAAGACAAACTTTACGTTACGCACTTGAGAGACGGTGAATTTTACATGACTGACATGTTCTTGCTTTTGTCGGAGTCACAGATAAGCGTTTACCCAAGAGAAGTTCAGCTCGAGAATCCGAATAGCTACAGAGCACGAAAGAGAGAGTACTTCAGGATGCAGCGTGAACGTAAAAAAGCAAGAAAGGAAGGCATTGTAGCTGAACCCCAGTTAGTGTTAGCTTCAGCTGATGATACTGCAGAAAGCAATCCAAATTGTTGATACTGCTGCGCTTTTCCCGTCCTTAGTAATCGAGGCTTTCTTTCAAGCTGTACAATTATCTCAAATTCCTTGATTTTATGATCTTTCTTTCCATGCTGATGAACCTTCATCTCTGCTCTAATTATTAGGGTCGGTATTATATTCGTAATTGTGATAATGATTTGTTCATTTTATGCACAGATTAAATCAAATAACTTTCTCAAGTTTTGTTCGTCCTTGGATTTCCTCTTGCAACCTGAACAGAGAGAGAGAGAGAGAGAGAGTCCATCAAGACTCGATCAACATACAGAACCAATATCGTAGGAACCTCTTACATGAGGATGCATTAAAAAATGGTACATGACAAACTTGCGGAAAATTTGAAAATCGACTGATAGATCACAAAACAACATGACAACTTGAGAAGCTCGATGCGTCACCTTTTTTAAGGTCAATCTACAAAATGTTCAATCTGCATCTAGAATCGTAGATCATAACTAATATACAATCAGGAAGCTCTTTCATGACCTTTCAAAACTTGAGATAGTGTTGTTCAGTCAAATAGGCCATGCTATACAGAACCGAAGTAGGAAAAACTCATCAAAACAAATTATGGAGTGCATCCCCTGAAACTCAATTTAGCGCAACGATTACTGCTTTGGTACTTTCTATAAGAATACAGGGATTCTTATGTTCTCCCACGCTGGACAGCTCGAGGGACAAACGGCAAGCCTCGTGTGTGGCGACGACCAAAGCTGATGGACATAGGAGAGTCTGAAGTGCTTAATTTGGAGACTGCTGAAACAAGTTCATTCATGGCTTCATTTTCCACTTCCATTGCACTTGGAGCTACCTCTTTCTTACGAGTGGCCGGCTTACGTTGGTTCTTTTGCCTCTGCTTCTTAGATGGATGACCCCTTTTGTAAAACTCAAAGGAAGTGGGGAACTTATGCTTGTCAATTAGATGCCGTTGTC
Organism: Syzygium jambos; assembly: GCA_031216235.1. NCBI lineage: Eukaryota > Viridiplantae > Streptophyta > Magnoliopsida > Myrtales > Myrtaceae > Syzygium > Syzygium jambos. The sequence goes on from CM062228.1 coordinate 21,295,688, forward strand.
GAGCTTTGTAGGTTTTGAACTTCAATCCACAGCCTTCCACCAAGCATTCATACTGTTTCCACACAAACAATATATCTATTAAATATGGACAAGAAAATATCTGCATGACCTCACATGATAAGGAAAAGAAGTATGACGTTCGGTTCCATACTTCGATCATTCTTACAACACGTTTTTATAGAAATGCGTCCCCAGATGGTAAGGGCTATATGCTTCAATTGTTGGAAGATGGTTATTTTATGCTCTGGCCAATGAGCAAGGTCATGTCACCTAGCAATGACAGTTGTCACAAGTTCACCATTGTTCTACAATCAAATTGCAATATGGTCCTGTTGTGAACTCCAAGCTACAAATGATATTAAGAAGGGAAGAAGGCCGAAACAGGGGGATAAGTCGAAGTTGGCCAGTTTCGGGGCTTAGCTCATGCATTGGTAACAAAAGTGCCCAACCCCTCAATAGACATGAAGTAGCTTGCTTGAAGCAAAGCTTTGGCTAGAAACTATAATGCCAATAATAGCACAGCATACAAGTTTAAAACACCCTAACTAATCAAACAAAGAAATACCAAGTCAGAATATGTCTGAGCTAATGAGCAAAACATACCATAGCAAAACCACGAGCAACCTTTGCTTGAAAGAAAGAATCATGTGCTTCTGATACATGTATGCTGAGGAGTCTGGATGTTGGGTAAACTCTGGAGCAAACCGAACAAGAAGCTGTATGCCGTGCATTGTAATGATCTTCAAAGTTCTCTAAAGATGTTAAGCGTGCACCACAGCCAGCAATTGGACAGAAAACTCCCCTGAAAGGTATATGTCGAGATGTCCAGACAGAGTTTAAGAACTCAGTGACCATGTCCTTATTGCGCAAAAGATACCAAAAAATAAAAGATACCAGCTAAACAAAAATCAAATTCTCAATATAATAACCCATTGACCACTGTCCCAGAATATTACACAGGTCACGGGGATCAGAGGCCTAATGAATGGACTCGAAGCCTGGAAAATCTGGACAATTTTTTTTTCCTTTTCTTTAATTGCTTCAATGAACCAAGTGAACAGCATCACAAAATTGTTGTCTGCCGCTAGACATTTGTGACAATTGGTCTACAAAAAGGAAATCAACGCCATAGCAACTGTCGAGATAATCATTGAACAATTTAATGTTTGCAAATACCCATACCAAGCAAGCCCATAGAAACAGATGCGACAATCATTAAAAGAAACTACGCAAAAAGATTGACATTTTTTAAATTCTTAGCACCTGCTTTCCTCATCCATCAAGTCCTGAAGTTGATGCCTCTCATCTTCAGTTAAATCCAGTGCAACCTGCATATATGTAGGAAGTGAAAGGCAATGTGTGCCATATAAACTGTAATTCCAAAACTGAAGTGACCGCAAAAAATACTTGTACAGTAAGAAGAAAGGTAACAACCGACAAATGAGCGCTAAACTAGAAGGAGCATATCTAGTGGAAAAATACATACATGAAATACAAGACAAACTCAAATTGTATTTGTAATTCGTGTAGTTACTCAGTCACTCTAGATCGAGAAGATTGATATGACACAGTTTCAACCCCCGTAACAAAGTAATTGGCACTTAGCTAGCAAATTGGCGAATATAAGCAGGTTGATTCAACTTCAGTAATTCTTCAGTGGGAGCAAGAATGATCGAAACTCGAGAAATCTGATTTCCACACAGTCAATTCCACTCTGAACAAAATCATTAACCTTTCTCCGTCTTACTCACTGATTAATCCACAAACTCATGATTTTCCGCGAAAACTATGAACAAATGCGATGAATGGTATTCAACACTCCTAACCATGTCCGATGTCTCTCAATCGACCTTACAACTTAGAGTTCTCCATCACTTGCATTTACATGAACAAAAGTTCAAAAACCCCACAGTCTCCAGTTTCAGACCCCGCCGGCGAAGTGAATTGGCCGGCAGCTGGCACTCAGCAAGCCAAACTGACGAACGTGAGCAACTTAATTCAAAATCGAGACACCAGATTCTCGATAAGCCAGATTCAAAAAGGCGGAACCCATCGCGCAACCATTCATCAATCACCACCTCTCCGTGTCTTCTTCGCCGGTTGATAAGCTAGGCACATCATTCATTCATTCAACTCGTTCCGTGTTTCTGTTCCAATTTTTCCAGGAAAACTACGAATCGATGCAAACGAAAGATCTCTCGGCGTTCTGGACGGTAAATCCTAGAGCTACTACCAAGCAACGAAAGGGGAAAGAAGAAGAGAGAAGGGGAGAGAGAGAGACCTGCTTAGCGAGGAGTTCGCGCTCGACGTTGCCGGAGGAGAAGAAGGCGGAATCGGGATCGAACCTCCGGCGAACCGACGTCCAGTACGGGAACGGAAAACCTCCGCCTCCTCCTCCCTCCTCCATCGTCGCCATCCTTGTGCTTCCACTGACCTCGCGATGAAAGCTGCAACGGCTACGACAGAGGGTGCAGGCGAACGTGTCCGGGAAATATGGGGAAAAACTGTCCGATCCTTTTCCCTCATCGCCCTTTCAAATCAGAAGAAGGCAAAGCGGAGAGGGTTAACATAGTAAATATTAAAACTAATATAATTTTATTACATGGAATGACACAAGCGTCGATATGTCCGAGTGGTTAAGGAGACAGACTTGAAATCTGTTGGGCTTCGCCCGCGCAGGTTCGAACCCCGCTGTCGACGTTTTCTTCTGCCCTCACCCCCCTGACCCTTTATAATTTTACATTATTGAGGTCAAAATGTCCCCACGATATCATAATTCTTTTGCTGGAATTAAAAAGGCAAATTGAACTGTCCTCCACTCCGCAGTCGACGAGAAGGTAAAGAATGTGTCGTTTTTTGGGCAATTAGCTTTTTCGCTGAGCCGAAGTTTCCTTCCAAAGTACGCACACGCGGATCACCCAGCAGCAGCATGTGAAAACCCAGCTCAGTAAGGAATTTTGAAACCTAGATTTGGTTTAGGAACACAGAGAGAATAGCTTCATCCCCTAAACTTTGCCCAGACGAAGAAATACCTTGTCTCTTCCTCAGACAAAGCACCCCCCTTCCCCACATCTCTCTTGCTCTCTTATCTGTCTCTTTTGCTCCCCCTGGAAGCTAAACATCACATTCAACTCCCTCACCATCCCACTAGTAGTCTTCGTAGTGTTTCCAGGGAGAGGAGGAGGGACAGAGAGAGATGTCGGACTGGGGGCCGGTGTTCGTGGCGGTGGTGCTGTTCATACTGCTCACCCCGGGGCTGCTGATCCAGATACCGGGCCGATCCAGATTCATCGAGTTCGGCAACTTCCAGACCAGCGGGGCCTCCATACTCGTCCACTCCATCCTCTACTTCGCCCTCATCTGCATCTTCTTGTTAGCCGTCGGTGTCCACATGTACATCGGTTCTTAGAATCTTAGCTTTCTCTTTATCCCCTGTCGTTTTCTTTCCGCTACCTGGATGAATTCTCTGTGGATTGATTGCTAAGCTACGATCTTTTTGTTTCTCTCTTTTTGGAGTTTTGGGTCTCTGAAGAATGTTTTACATGGACTGGAATTGGATTCTATTTGTCTAACGAAATATCGCCATCGTATTTCTCGATCTACCCCTGATTTGTATCATTCAATTACTTATTTCAGTGTATTAAACTGTGACACCGAGACTTGTGAATGTTTACATACTGACTGTCCTCATTTGCTGAGCAATGAATCTGGTATGCCTAGAATTTCGAACTGTAGAAAGGGGGAAAAAGGCATATCTTCAGAATCTCGGATTAGTTCGATCCAAAAACAAAAGTTCTTGGGTTAGTGTCCGTTTCGTCACATCATATGACATGGCTGATGTTGGTAGAGATCAAGAAAGACAGATTGGTTGCAAATGCCTACGGTTTAGTATCAATTAACAACCTAAGCTTGAGGAGACACCGGAGCAATTTCTACTCAGTCTCTAATTACAAATAGATTGAAACCAACAAGAAGTGAATCAGAGGCTACAAGCACAGAGAGAGAATCCACGGCAGTACCTATAGTTCGGATTATCTGGCAGCGTACTCGGTCTCTACCTATGCATACAAGTGGATGTTAAGAACAACAAAGAACAGTATCAGAAGCAGACCATACAGAACAGCATGCACAAATATGGAGGCTAAGTTAGTCTTCATGTTCAAGAAGTCCACCGGCCGTTCCTTCCCTGGCATCTGGACCACCATCCCCGGTGAGAGAAACGCAAACAGAGCGGAAGCGATCAGAGGAGCAGCCCAATCATTCATCCCTCTTGCTTCTGCGAAAGCTTCCTCTTTTCCCTTCAAATTCAGGCCTCAGCAACCCCAAACAAAAAAAAAAAGCTCTGTGCAAAATAACAACACAAGCATCAACATATAAGGCGCGTATGAAAAGGGCATCAGATGCCGCCTGGCCCATCAAAGAAGGGATTGGAATTTCATAAAGATGTAAAAGATAATTTTTCTTTAGCTTCTTTCGAACCCCGTTCTGTGAATTTCTTATTCGCTGCTTGGATAACGCAAAAGGCATCATTTTCTACTCGATAAGCCGACGATGATAACCGTCCTCCACAAGCAAAAGAGTGATCGACGGCAGGCCATATATCAGCTAGAGGTTGGTCAGTGCTCAATTAGAGTCCAACTTTGGTGTTCCTTAGTGGCTAATATCACGTCGCACGCTGTGGAAGCCACTTAAGGATCAGCCTAAACAATATTATAAAACTACAGATGGACATCGAGAGAGACACGCTTGTGACGTTGTATAATTTGGTCCGGCGGGCCCATCACAGAGACAAAATGAACCCATTGACCTGCGGGTTTCAAAATTTTGGCAACAGGAATCGCGAGAACCATTTTAAAAATCAAAACTCTGGAGCCACTGCAAAAAGTGCCACTCTTTATGGGGGGATCTTGTCGGCTCTGCTCAACGAAAAGGCAAAAAAAATTTGAACTTTGGAGCACATCTCGAGCTAATAATCAAAAAAGAAAAGCAAAAGAGAAGCACATCATTATCATCATCTTCTTCATGGGCCGCCCGAGATCCCAAAAGCAAGTCCAGCCCAACCAACTGTCAGCGTCTTATTCCTCTTCTTTCCTCTTCCCAAAATTTGCCAGCTTTCCAAAGCTCCAGTGAGCAAGAGGGTCCCCATCGATCAGATCACTTCAAGACTCCATTTTCCACTCATCGCCAGCGTCATCCTCATCGTCATAATCATCTTGTTCAAGAAATCGCCAAGCATTGCCTTCCTTCTCTCCACGTTCAAACGCCCCCAAGCATAGAAACACAGTAAACGAGCAAAAACAGAAGCTAAAGAGATCTTCAAGAATGGCAGATTGGGCACCGGTGCTGATAGGAGTGGTGCTGTTCGTGCTGCTCCAGCCGGGCCTCCTGTTCGCGATACCGGGGGAGGGCAAGCAGCTGGAGTTCGGGAAGATGAAGACCAACGGCAAGGCCATCGCCCTCCACACCCTCATCTTCTTCGCTTGTTACTCCATCCTCATCTTGGCCCTTCACATCCACATCTACACTGGCTAATTGCAAAGGCCACACACTTGGGTCTCCCAGATCTGTGTCCCTTCTGAGGCCTCATCTGGTCTTGGTCCTAGATTATGTTGCATCTTCTTTTGTTACTTTTGCTTTTTGGTATATGCAACTTTTCACATCTGGTCTTTACCCAAAAAAAAAAAAAACTTTTCACATCTGGGTATCTGCGAATGTAAGTTCTCTTAGCCTTTTTTCTGTCCCTCTTTCCTAGATCATTCGCAGTAGTGTCAGATTGATTTTTGTGACTGTTTTTCATGGCACTATAAACCAAGACGTTTGCAAATAAGTGACCACGTTTGGCGATTGTTTCGCGACTGGGGGCTGTGTGTATCCTGCCCTGCCCTGCCCTGCCCCACCTTGGAACGAATGGACGACTTTACTCTTCATTTTCACCATCTTACTTAATCAGACAAGTTTTTCATGGCAAAAGCCATTCCTTCTTTTTCCTTTTTCTTTTGTGAGTTTTCTTTTTGTTATCCCTTTTCTTTTTCTCCGCGTTGCATCCAAAAAAAAAAAAAGAGGGTCCTCGTCCTCCATGTCAATCGGATCAACCCCTCGAACATTAGAAACATATTATTACCGAAATTCGAATATTTTCCATGAAGAATTCGACTCGGGGGAGTGAACTTAATCGAACTTATGTGCCTCAGTTTGGGGAAAGGTCATAGATTTTCCATTTAACTAGACAACCATGTATGGGATGCAGTAGCTACACGTTTTTGGTGCCAAGTTCTTGCCTCTCTGTTTCTGTCCTTGTTCTTAGGTCGAATCATGAAACGAAATGATACAACTCATGCGGCAGAAGGGAAATGCACGAAGCATGTCAAATTGATTAGCAATATAAAGCTCATCTTGCACGAACCTTTATGAAATCAAAGGTTTCATGACAATTGAGAGCAGAAAAAGACAGCCTCATCCAATGGATTATAAGTATGACCTAGGTAGGGGAAACTCTATTTCTGTTTTAGAGCTTCCATGTATGACGTGGCTGAATATTGCCTAGAAAAAAACAGCAAAGGGAAACTCATATGAAGAAATAAGAAGAGACGACAGTGAACAACACTAAAAGATATCCATGTTTGAAGGCTGATCTACGGAGAAACCAGCTTTCGGTGTTGCACCGCCACCGCCCAGCGAGGATCAATTAACGTGGATGTGAATGCCGATTGCTACGATCAGGATGGTGAGTATGCAAAAGTACAAGACAGCGTGAATTAGAATGGCGATACCGCTTGTCGCCAAGTTCCCGAACTCCACCACCCTTGCTTTCCCCGGTATTTGGAACAGCAATCCCGGTGACAACAGTATAAACAAAATCACCGCTACAACAACCGGTCCCCAATCAGCAGACATCTCTCTCTCTTGCTCTCTCTCCCTCTCCCCACAAAATCAGCAACTGTGTAATCAATTGGCTGCTCTTCAATTTGAGATCATAAAAGATTGTGATGCAGCTTCCTATTAAGTAGAAAGGAATGAAATTTCTTAGCAGAGAAGCAGATGGAGGATGCCAAAATTGGTGTCAGAGGACACTAGCGGTTTAATAGCGAAGCAAAGTATGTCATGACAGTAGTGGGGTTTTGCTTTATCAGATCAAAGAAGCATCTTTTATTTCCACAACTTCCAATTATTGATACATCAAAAGTTGCTTTGGCTTGCCTTGCAGATTGGGGGAGGCGTTAACTTTTTTAAAGAAGTCACGGACAAATCAGCAGGGTTTACGTCTCAAGGTTAAACGGTGGACTCGAGACTTGACCAATTTTGACTAAATTATAATTTTGTTCTTGGGTCTAGACATTTCCACGAGACACGCACTAGCTTTTGTAAGAAAGTATTTTATGTAATGGTTATATCATGTGAGTACAAATGTTAAAACATGCATCTCATCGAATTTCTAATGTATTTCAAAAGATTACAACAAGAAAACCAAATTGGTTGATGCCACGTTTACACAACAAGTCACAGAAGCATTACATTAAAGCTTTCCATAGCTTTTAGAAATATAAACCCATATATCCAACAAAGCAATCTGGATCAGTGGCGTTCCAAAAGCATATGTTACTAAAAAAGGCCACTGACCGATCACATCGCGCGGCACTCTCCAAAAGCATAGTCACGTAGATTGGCAACAAATGCGGGAAGTTCCAAGGTCTCCTAAAGAATCGACCCACGACCTCCTACAGCCTACCCAAGACCAAGAACTCACTCAAGAATACAAACATCCAAGTTCCAACTGAGTTTCCTGCATTCAGAGCTCTATTGAACAATCTTCGCTCCATTTCATGCCTTTAATCAGATCAACAAACCCACCAAAGAAGTTGTGCATCGTAGACCAAACTCTTTATCGAGATTTGCTAAAGTAGTCAACCTTCTGTTGTAGTAATTCACAAAGAACTGGAGATGCAGACCTTTAGCACTATCACCGGAGATGAACAAACTGTTATTCAAAATAAATAAATAAAAAATCTCATCTTTTGTGTTACATCGCCTTTGGTTTTGTTTTGGCTTTAACATGGACATTTGCCCCTACCCTGGCCAAGGTGATAAGCAACACAAGAAACATACAGGGACCTTAACCACCTTTCCTCAAAATGGGGGGAGAACATTCAATGAGAATGTTATGCGAAAATGCAGAGAGCACGCAAGATTGGCCTTCTTCCATTTTGAAACTTGCAAGCCAAGTCGTACAACATGCATCCTCCGCTTAAACTTGTCATGAGCAAACTGATCGAGCTGACCTTGAACACGAGTTCGACATTCCACCTCTCAATCCATCAACTGGCTGCCGGTCTCGGGTTGATGGGAATTTCCCAATCTGCAGAAAAGTCGCCCACGAAGACAGAGTTAATTCCGTGGTCCTCTTCTTATCAGCATCAGACACAACCAAACAAAAAACTAGTTTCCAATTGTTCAAAAGGTCCTTCATATCTCTTGACCAAGCAAAACAGGAGCACCCGCCATGCTAATGACGTTGTGATCATGAAAAATCCCAGTGAATGATAGACTAATCAAAAGGATACTTTTCACTTCTCAAATTAGAAAGCTATCACTAGAATCCGGCTCTCGCTCCATGAATAGAAGTTCTTCAACAAGAAATCACCAAGGGGAAGTCGGCGAGAGAAAGAAGACACCTATGCTATTGCTGCTCATTTCCAAAGCACTCAACGCCGACACCAGTTCACCTTTTCCATATTTTCCATATCATCAACTGATACCATCTTCAAATGACATGAAAAACCATTACACCAGAAAAGGCATGTGTATTCATCACAAAGGAACACCTTCAATTGCAGGACAAACAAACAAATCATCTGAAATTTCAAAAGCATCTTTTTTCTTCAAAGCGAAGCGATGGAGCACGGTTTTAGCCCGTGCCAACTCACACAGAGTGGACACCATTCCCGCCGTGCAAATTAACAAAACCAGAAGGACGACCCAGGGCATCAAGATGAGCCCGATCACAAACGCGACCGATCCGAAGAGCATCAGAGCCAGAGAAATCCCCACGAAGAGCGAGGCCAAAGCGGCGGGAGACACCTGCGCCATCGACGCGACGGCGAGACGCGGCTGCCTTGAAGCGGAGTCGACGACCGGGAACGCGACCGGAGGAGGGAAGTTCAAGATGTGGGCGATCATCGAGCAGAGCTCGTGCAACACCCTTGACTGATGATCGTCTTGCGCATTTGAGCTTCTCATTGTTCATGCTTCCGTTTCCCGGCGTTCTGGAAGAGAGGGTCACGGTCTTCGAGACGATGGCCTGAGCTGAAGCTTGGAGATCACTCCGACTCCGACACAGACAGGGAGAGCTCGCCGGAGAGGACGACGTTGGCTGGTCGGCGATGCTCGGGATGATAGCCCACCCATCGCATGATTCTTGCGCCGTGCGGGCCGGGTCTAGAATGCGGGCCGACAAGGAAAACTGCCATGCCTGGCCCGGAACTAATGGGCCGGTCCCAGCCCGGCATGCACTAATCACCGGCCGTTCCTGGCCCGGAATGAAAAGAGACCGGGCCTGATTGTTATAAAACGAAATCTTTAACTTTGTCAAAAAGATTGGACCCGCCAAACAACCTTTGGAAAAATGCAACTCCGGCTGTTAACTTCAAGAACACCTGCAATTTTTCATGAGGGTGTTGTGTAAAGACGTGACGGTTGGAGGACCGGCGTAGCTGTTCTATTTGTAGGCAGGACTGATTACATAGGCTCGGCAGAGGCAGATCATTGGCTTCGCCCGAGGCCCGCCATGCTTGAGCTTGAGATGAAGATGGATGAGACCCGAGTAAGCCGTTCTGATTCTCGGCTTTGGAGTCGTGTTTCCAAGAAAAACTCAGATTTAGCATAGGTCCAAATGAGAGGAGTTTTGCTAGTGCGGTGAATTCAAACCCATTACACATACTCAGCCTAATCGGTTCAAATTCTGGACCAAATTGAAACGAAGAAGAATATGAAAATTGAACGGGTGGGAAAAGTTTGTTCCATGAAAATACTTTGTTGCAGAGCCAGTAAGATGGAATCGTCACTTTTTTCGCCGGACTCCTGCTCACCCCACCCCAGCACAGTGTTGGTAAAGAACCTTGGAAAGGAAGGATGAGATCCTTCCTTTCCCTGATGGTAGCTTCTCGTGCAAGGAAGCGGGAGTGATTGAGTGTAGGAACCAAAAATGATATAGATAAACTTTGATGATTTTAGTGAGAAGCACACAGATACACAAACGAGAAAGAATAATATTTAAAATGCCTTTTACACAAGCTTTACACAGAGGAATACAAACTTAGTTCTACAAGCTTTTTCTCACAATTCTCGACTCTCTCTTTCTATGGCTTTTCACACACTCTTACACAAATAGGGAGGAAACAACCTATTTATACTACTCCTAAGGAAATTTTCTTGAATACCAAGTTTGTCAAACTTGAGGACCAAGTTTGCATCGTCTTGAAGACCAAGTTTGTATTAAAGACAAAAACAATTTTAATATTTCTAACAGCCTCCCTTAAAATTGATTTTGGAAATCAACAACACCAAGCTTCATCTTCAATTTCTCGAACAAAGCCGCCTTCAATGGTTTCGTCAAAATATCTGCAATATGATCCTCAGATCTTCAGAAATCAAGTTCAATCTCTCTAACTTTGACCAGCTCACGAACATAATGATACATGATGTTTATGTGTTTGCTCCTGCCATGAAAAACAGGATTCTTGGCTAATGCAATCGCCGATTTGTTATCACACATAAATTTTGTAGGACATTTCTGTTCATGCATCAGTTCATAAAGCATCCTACGATGCCATATCCCTTGACACGCTGTCGAAGCTATTGCTTGTATTCTGCTTTAGTTGTTGAGAGCGCAATAACTTGTTTTTTCGAGGACCATGAAATTACTCATGATCCTAGAAAGAACGCATATCCAGAAGTACACTTCAGCGTTTCATTATCTCCTGCTCAATCACTATCTGTATACCCCACTAAATTGAAATTGTCAGTGTAAGAATATAAAATTTCATGATCACGAGTTCCACTGACATACCGTAGAATTCTTTTTGCTGCCTGTAAATGTGATTGGTATAGTTTTTCTATGAACCGACTAATAATTCCCATGTCATAAATAATATCTAGCCTAGTAGAAGTCAAATATCTTAAACTGCTAACAATTCTTTTAAAATAAGTGGGATTTACTAATTCACCGGTTTCTTCTTTCTTCAGCTCCAACCATTCTGCTACGGGGGTTCGAATTGATTTAAGCGATTCCATATTGAGTCGCTTCAAAATATCATGAGCATATTTTTTCCGTGAAACAAATATGCCATCATTTGTCTGCTTCACTTCAAGGCCTAGAAAATATGACATCAATCCCAAATCTGTCATCTCAAACTGGCTCGTCATGGTCTCCCTGAATTCAGCATACATCTTTTTACAGTTTCCTATAAATATCAAGTCATCAACATAAATACATATAATTATAATATCATCGTAAGTATTTGACTTGATTTACAGTGTATGCTCATACGGGCACTTTTGAAAATCATGCTCTAATAGGTACGTGTCAATCCACGTGTGCCAAGCACGAGGTGTGAGGTGCTGTTTTAGCCCATACAATGCCTTCTTTAATTTGTAAACTTGATTTTCATGCCATTTCTTTTCATAACCCTGTGGTTGCTCCACGTAGACTTCTTCTTCAAGGAACTCAATTAGAAATGCTGATTTCACATCTATTTGATGGATCTTCCAATGATTCTGAGCTGCGAGTGTTAAGACCATCCGAATGATATTTATTCGAGCTACTGGTGCAAATACTTCAAAATAATCAATACTTGGCTTTTGCTTATAGCCTTTCACGACCAGTCTAGCTTTGTAACGGTCCACCTGACCGTCGGGTTTGTACTTTGTTTTGTACACCCACTTGACACCAATGGGCTTATTATCGGATGGTAAAGAAGTTAGCACTTATGTGTCATTCTTTTCAATGGAGTGGATTTATTCATCCATTGCTTGGATCCACTTTTCATCTATAGCGGCTTCATTATAGGATATAGGGTCACATTCAGCAAATAAACAAAAGTTTACCATAGTTTCATCAGTGATTTCATCACTATCACTGTCGTCATCTCTTGTGACCACATAATCCCTGAATTTTGCTGAAGTCTCTCGCAGTCGTTGTGAATGACGCAATGGTGGTTTTGAAGCTGCTGTTGGGGAAGAAAATACACCACCAGTCAAAGATGAAGAAGAAGATGCACCACTAGTCAAAGATGATGGAGGTTTTTCTGTTTCTCCCTCCAATGGTTCATCTTCGATGGTAATGTTTTTCTTGTTACTTTTTTGGTTCCGGTCCCATACTTCATCTTCTAAAAACTGGACATCTCTACTGATGATTATTTTTTCAATGACTGGATTATACAACTTATAACCTTTAGTTGTGTCACTGTAGCCAATGAAGATACACTTCTCGCTTTTGTTATCCAACTTCTTCCTCTGTTTACCTGGTATATGAGGATATGCCATGCACCCAAATACTCGTAAGAACGAAACATCTGGCTTGTTGCCGCTCCAAGCCTCTTTTGGGGTTCTTCCAAGAACACTCCTTATTGGACACCTGTTTAGCACAAATACAGCACAAGCAACGGCTTCTGTTCAAAACTTACTTGGTAAATCTTTAGCCTTTAGCATACTCCTTGCCATTTCAAAAATCGTTCTATTCTTTTTTTCTGCTATACCATTTTGTTGAGGAGTATAGCTAGCAGTCAACTGACGTTTTACTCCATGAATTTTATAGCATTTGTCAAATTCATTAGAAGTAAATTCTCCACCTCTATTTGATTTCAACGTCTTTAGATTAAAGCCACTATGTTTCTCAACATAGACTTTAAATTCTTTAAATTTGACAAAAGCTTCTAATTTTTCTCTTAAGAAATATACCTATGTTTTTTTGGTAAAATCATCGACAAAAATTAGTGTGTTCCTTTTTTGTCCGACTGATTCCACCTCAACAGGGTCACATATATCTGTATGTACCAACTCCAAAGGTTGCTTGGCTCTTTTAGCGTTTTCAACAGGAAAGGATTCTCGATACTGTTTTCCAACGAGACATCCTTCACATGGGTAGTCTGGACGGTCGATCAAAGGCATGCCAGTCACCATCTTTTTCTGGACGAGTAATTATAGTCCATGAAAATTTAGATGACCAAATCAAAGATGCCACAGCCACTTGCTATCTTCTACCATCGCTTGAAAGTTCAATAGAGTATTCGTTTGAAGGGACAGAGGGAACATCCGGTTCTTTGTCATCTGCGCCATTGTGGTTAACTTATTGTTTACACCTATGATGGTGCAAACTCCATTTTAATATTAACTTTATGACCTTTTTCGGAAAGTTGCCCACTAAGCAAATTCTAGAAAAGTCATGGCACAAAGTAAACGTCTGCAGTAGTAACATCAGTACCATTTTTTGATTTGATATCAATGTTACCTTTGCCCAAAACACGAATTTTTGATTTATTCCCGAAGTTGACTTCACCACGAATTGTCTCGTCTAATTGCGAGAATAGCTCCTTTCAGCTACACATGTGATTACTGCACCCGGTATCAAGATACTAGATATTGGCATCCATGGTGCTCGAGTCATTCGTTTTGCATGCTAACACCATGTTCTCATCAGCATCGACAACATGTACACGTTATGGCTGCTAGTACCCTATGTTTGCTCTGCATTCAGATTTGTAATGTCTGAATCTTTTACACTTAAAACACTTGACCTTTGATTTGTCACGTGTTTTATACTTTCTCGCGGAATTCAAATTTCCACCTCTACCTCAGGCACCTCCACGACCTCGGGCACCATGATGGCCTCCTCGATTTGAGTGAGCAACTCGACTCTGCAATGCTTGCTCGGGATTCGAACCGAGGACTTCTGAATCATTCTTTGCTCATGCGAGCATAATGAACCTATCAACCACTCCAACGTCATGGTTGATATATCTTGGCCTTCTTCGATCGCCGCAACAACGTAGTCAAATCTCTCAGTCCAAGACCTTAAGATTTTTTCTACAACTCGAACATCTTGGAGTTCTTCACCATTAACCTTTAGTTGGTTAACAATGGTTTGCACACGATCAAAGTACGATAAGATAGATTCAGAGTCATTCATGCGTAAAGACTCGAAATCTCCTCGAAGTGTTTGGAGCCGCACTCGCCTGACACGATCATCGCCTTTGTAGGATTTTTGCAAAATATTCCACGCTTCTTTCGCGGTCTCCGCACTCGATATTTTTTCAAATATCATTTCATCCACGGCTTGAAAGATTGCATATAATGCTTTTTGATCTTTCTTCCGAACTTCTACCAAAGAGTCTTTCTCCTCCTTTCTTAAAGCCTCAAATGCTTCAGCATCGGCTACTTCAGTGTAGCCATTTTCCACCAGGTTTCACAAATCCTGTGATTTGAAAAGAACCTTCATATGGACAGACCAGTTGTTGAAATTCTTTCCGTTCAATTTTGGAAGTTGTAATTGAACGGAACTGGTGGATGCCATTGCTGGCTTTGATATCAATTGTAGGAACGAAAAAGGATATAGACAAATTTTGGTAATTTTGGCAAGAAGCATACATATATACAAACGAGAGAGAATAATATTCAAAATGCCTTTTATACAGGCTTTACACAGAGGAATACAAACTTAGTTCTACAAGCTTTTTCTCACAACTCTCAACTCTCTCTTTCTACGGCTTTCCACACACTCTTACACAAATAGGGAGGGAACAACCTATTTATACTACTCCTAAGGAAATTTTCTTGAATATCAAGTTTGTCAAACTTGAGGACCAAGTTTGTATCATCTTGAAGACCAAGTTTGTATTAAAGATAAAAACAAATTTAATATTTCTAACAATGAGTAATAGGTAACTCTGGCAAGTGGCGACTTCTAAATGCTAAAGAGCAAGTGAGCCGTTATGTACCTAACGGTAGGATAATCGATTAGACCCGATCTACTGGCTTTGGACCCATCTAAACCCCCGGATTTCGATGAAGGAACGTGTTTAAATCCATTTAAATCGGAACCCACTGGATCCGTCATCTGACGCTTGAAAGGGAACATCCCTGCAGCAATTCCGGTAAGAAGAGCTCTTGTATACCGTGCAGTTCATAGGAAATGTACATCAGTTGCTGAAATAATGTTACTCAGTTCAAACACTTAGCTCACTGTCTAATCAGTGAATTCATTTCAGTGTCCTGCACTTGATCGGATGGGTTATGAAAACTACGCGGCTCACAACATCATGTGTCCGTGTAATTTTAGGTCTCATTCGTTTCAAAGCTAACCAATCACTAGAACTAGAAGGCTTGGTTTTTTCCCCCATCAACTTCGCCCTCTAGTTTTAATCCTAGTTTAGACTCTTGGCATTCAGCAAACCAAATAATATCATGATCCATTTTGATGCGCTAGCACAACAGGTGTGACCAGGTTCAAGTTAAGTGCTATCGGATGCTGGGACGCAAATCATACTGTGATTTGTTCTTCAAACTAGCAATTGTAGCAAATAGCAATGGCTGAGTAAATGAACAGCAATTAGAACTAACAGATCCTTGAAGGTCGCCAATCAAAGCAAAACTTAACAAATTTTGAACAGCTATTCCATCAGACAGTACTAACCATACAAGAGTAACCTGGGACTGTAGTTGGAGTTTGCAGATTACAATGACCATGCAGCTCTACAAAATAAACCTAAATTTATTACTGTCCAGGACTAGCAACAACGAATGACAATGGCGACCACTAGGAGATGATCTCGTTTTTCTTTCGCTCAGAGTTGACTCGCTCGAGCTTGAAGCGCTCCTGCACAGAAGATATGTAATTTGTGGCCTTCAGATCAACGCTCTCGTCGCCAGGCATGCCGAACATCTTATCGAACTGGCCTAGCGAGTCACAGCCTTTGTCAGGTACAATGACAGAAACCTTCTGCACCTTCGGCTGGGAAATCACGTCCTGGTGGACCACAAAAGCCTGCGTCGTCGTGGCAGCCGATGGAGACGACTGCCTTGGCATAACTTTACTTCTGTACTGCACCCCAGAGGCCGGCAATTTGGCCGCTTTATAGAAAGGCAGCCCCAGTTTTGCCTTGATGAAGCCCCTACATTTACCGCCCGAGTCCATGCCTATCAAAATCTATGTGGTTTACGTTTTGAAATGAGAGATGGTGTGGATTTAGCTAGTGAGTACAAGTTGTGGTACCAGAGGTGGATATATATAGTAGCTGCATGGGCCAACTTATTAACGGGGGCTTCAGATAGACACTGCGAATCATAACTTTGCAGGTTGCAATTGTCGTCCCTCCACTAAATATCTTGAATCATATTTGTCCTAAATCAAAGTTAACATGAGTCTAATGATTGACTCGGGGTCTTTAAACACTTTCTGAGATTATGCTTTTGATATTTTTTAGTGGCTATGACTGTTCAGATATGAATGAATTTGGGGAGAGGAATCAATCCTAGACCGAGGTTTGAGATTTCGCTTGTAGCATAAGGTCACAAGATGTGCTGTCTTGTGAGTGGTTCGTACTCTAGTTGTCCACAGGACAACCTCGCGAAGCTGTCCTCATGTTTGCTACATTTGAAAGCACGGGAGTCGCGCATGCAAGGACTAACATTTTCCCTTTTATGAGATTGATCTTATCACATGTTGTTGAAGTATCTGTGAACTACTTTCACACATGGTAAATGCAAGACATGTTCTGATCCTCATACTGAGAGCGAACAATCGAGTGAGCAAAGTGCTTTGATTAGACGAGACAAACCTAACTAGAACAATTAAGAGTCTGTTTTCCTTCGGCTTTGCGGACGGTTCAGCGTTAGGAATGAGAATTTCAGGAATTGATCGTATCAACGGTCTAACAATTTCACAGAATATGGACTAGAATAAGCAACCTAAGACTCCCAGCATATCATTTCTCTACGTTTATGATCGCACTTCTCTACCACGGTTTATACTCCAAGCATATTCCCATCACTCGAATCGGTGGTTCATTCTGCCTAGTCGAGCAGTGGAAACTGAAGATATCATCAGCTAATACACAAGCAAGCTAGGAAAAGCCTAAGTGTCGATGTTAATAAAGAGAATCGAGAGATTAAACAAGAGAGTCGTGTACTGGGTTGGGATGTAAATGATGTGTTTGTGTCAAGTATCGGAGTCCTTCCACTTTCCTGTGAAAGCACAAGCTTCGGTGGACTAAGGTACTGTAGTGCGGATCGGCGGACTAAGGTACTGTAGTGTAGTCGCCGATCCTATCCAAGTTGCTCTGTTTTCTTTACTCGGACGGGCACTAAACAGCAATAAAGTCATCCACGTTCCAGGATAAGATATTCCCGAAACCAGCTCGGTCAGTCATGGTCCAAACCGTTCAAGTGGGCACAAAAGTGGAGGAAAAGAGAGATACCCAAATCACTCTGGGGCTTCTCCTCAAAGCATAGCAGATCACAGTCTCTCATTTCGTTGGTTCTTTAGCATGAATCGTATCACCAATTGCTCCAGACAATAGACTATTGATTGAACAATCTTATCCATCTAAACATTCATTTCACATTCAGATGAAATTGAGCATTAATTTCATATAATAAGATTGCCAATTGCCATTTGCCAAATGAGAATGTTAGGGGGTCTTCCAAATGGACCTTGCTATGGAGCTCTTTGATTCGCATGGCCACTTAATTAAAGCAAAAAATAGAAAAAGAAAAAGCTATAGTGGTACTTTGACTGGTACACGGCTGAATACCTTTAGAAGGTATCATCTACATTTCATTTTCATGAGATTTCTGAAGATGCAATGTCTCTGCGCGTAGTGAATGTAAAGTATTCCTCCCCTTTACACATTCTTTAGCCACAAAAATTTTTGTTGGGAGCTCCTGGGATGAGAAGGTACTTGATGGTCTCTTCATTCAAGATTTTACGTCCACTATCCGCACTGGTTCCGACTAAATCGACACATGAAAACTCTCTCTATCTAGAGTCAGAGAATCTTAATACAGTTGGATGATCTGTCGACCATTTACTATTGTGCCTTCGGTTGTCGCTGTAATAGAGAATAGATTGCACGTACAAGATTTAAAAACGATATAGCACGTACAACATTTAAGCTGTGATAAGCGAATTGAAGAGTCATTCTCGGATTCCCAGAAAAGAAATTTTTTCTCCATCTAGAGGGTGTTTACTGTTTGGTATAGTTGTAGGAGAGCAACTATGACTGTTAAATTCAAGGAACACTTGTAGGTTTTCATAAGGGCGTTGTCTAAACACGTAAAAGTTGCAGGACCGGCAATGCATAACTGTTCAGTTTGTAGGCGGAACTGACTATGGGCTCAGCGGAGGCAGACCATTGGCTTTGCCAGGGCCCTCCATGCTTGAGCTTGAAATGAAGATGGACGAGACCCAAGCGAGCTGTTTTGATTCTTGGATCCCACTCGAGCAGGCGTGAGCAAGAGTTTTCACTTCCGAGTCATGTTTCCCGGAAAACTCAGATTTAGCATAAGTCCCAATTGAGAGGGGTTTCGGAGTGCAATGAATTCAAACCCATTACACATACTCAGCCTAATCAGTTCAAATTCTGGACCAAATTGAAATGAAGAAAAAAGATGAGAAAATTGAGCAACTGGGTATAGTTTTTATCACGAAAAGCTTCTCGGGCAGGGAAGTGAGAGTGATTAGTAATAGGCAACTCTTGCGACTCCTAAATGCTAAATAATTAACACCCCGTCACCTACCTAACGTTAGAATTATCTATTAGACCTGGTACACTGACTTCAGATCCATCTAAACCCCTCAATTTCGATGAGCGAACATGTTGAAGTCCAGTTAAAATGGATCCCACTGGATTTGTAATCTGACGCTTGAAAGGGAAACACATCCCTAAAACAATTCCGGTAATAAGAGCTATCTGTCCACTGTGCAGACCATAGAAACTAGAAAGCGTATATCAATTGCTGCAATAACGTTCCTTAGTTCAAACACTTAGCTCACTGTCTAATCAGTACAATTAGTTTATATGTCCTGCATTTGATCTGACGAGCTATCGAAATTGCTCGGTTCAAAACATCAGGTGATCAGGTTTTTTTAGGTCTCATTCTTTTCAAGGCTATCCCATCACAAAACTGGAAGGTTTGGTTTTAAACAGCATCAACTCCTCCATCAAGTTTTAATCCTAGTAGCACGAACAATTTTGATGCACTAGCACAACAGGTGTGGCCAGGTTCATGTTAAGTGCCATCGAACGCTTGGAAGCAAATCGCTACTTTTGTCTGATTCTGACATGTTCTTCAAACTTGCAACAGCCAAGTCAATGAACAGTAATTAGAACTATCAGGTCCTTAAAGGTCACAAATCAAAGCATAACTTGACAAATTTTCGGGAGGCTATTCCTTCAGACTACAGTGCCATACAATAGTAACTTGGGACTCGAGTTGGAGTTGCAGATTGCAATATCCATGCAACTCTACAAAATAAACTAGGTGCTAGTACTGTTCAGGATTAGTAATAGTTGGATGACCATGGTGACCACTAGGAGATGTCCTCATTTTTCTTCCGCTCAGAGTTGACCCGCTCGAGCTTGAAGCGCTCCTGCACAGAAGATATGTAATTTGTGGCCTTCAGGTCGACACTCTCGTCGCCAGGCATGCCGAACAACTTATCAAACTGGCCTAGTGAGTCTCGGCCCTTGTCAGGTACCATGAAAGAAACCTTCTGTGCCTTCGGCTGGGAAATCACGTCCTGGTGGACCACAAAAGCCACTCTCGTCGTGGCAGCTGATGGAGACGACCGGTTTGGCATAACTCTACTGCTATACTGCACTGCAGAGGTTGGCAATTTGGCTGCTTTATAGAATGGCAGCCCCAGTTTCGCCTTGATGAAGCCCCGGCACTTATGGCCTGATTCCATGCTGATAAATATATATGCGGTTTACGTCTTGAAATGAGAGATGGTGCGGATTTAGCTAGTGAGTATAAGCTGTGGTACCAGAGGTCGATATTTATAGTAGATGCTTGGGCATACTTTTCTAATTATCGGGGGTTTCAGATAGACACTAAGAATGGTAAATTCTGCAGGTTGCAGTTGTGGTCCCTCCACTATATATCTTGAATCCGTTATCTTAAATCAAAGTGAACAAGAGTCTTATGATTGATTCGGGGTCTTTAAACACTTTCTGGGATTTTGCTTTTGATATTCTTTAATGGCTAAGTTAACAAGAGTCCAATGATTGATTCGGGGTCTTTAAACACTGTCTGAGATTATGCTTTTGATAAGTGGCTACAACTGTTTAGATATGAATGAATTAGGGGAGGAGAATCGATCCTAGACCAAGGAATTAGATTTCGCTTATAGCATAAGGTTGCACGATATGCTTTCTTGTGAACTCTAGTTGTCCACAAGAGAGCCTCGCAAAGCTTTCCTCATGTTAGCTACTTTTCAGAAGCACGAGAGTCGCGCCTGCAAGGACTAACAATATCCCTTTCCTGAGATTGATCTTATTGCATGTTGTCAAAGTATCTGTGCGCTACTATCACACATAGTGAATGCCAGACATGCTGTGGTCCACATACCAAGAGCAAGCGAGCGAGCAAGTTCTTTGATTAGACGAGACAAACCTAACCAGAACGATTAATGATTTGCTTTCCTTCGGATTCGCAGACGGTTCAGCATCAGGAATTAGAATCTCAGGAATTGATCATATCACCGGTCCAACAATTTCACAGAATATGGACCAGAACAAGGAACCTAAAACTCCTGGCATATCGTTTCTCTACATCTATGGTCGCACTTCTCCAACACGGTTTATACTCCGAAGCATATTCCCATCACTCGAACCGATCATTCATTCCGCTTAGTCAAGCAGCAAAAACTTGACGTTATCATCAGCTAGTACACAACACAAGCAAGCCAGGAAAAAGCCTGAGTGTCGTGTACTGGGTTGGGATGTAAATGATGTCTTTGTCAATTATCGGAGTCCTACCACTTTCCTGTGAAAGCACAAGCTACGGTCGGTTAAGGATACTGTAGTGCGGTGGCCGATCCTATCCAAGTTGCGCTGTTTGCTTTACCCGGACACACAGCGCTAAAGTCATCCACGTTCCAGGATAAGAAATTCCCCGAAACCTGCTCGATCACTCACGGTCCAACCCGTTCAAGTGGGCACAAAAGTGGATCAAGGAAAAGAGATGATACCCAAATCTCTCAGGGGCTTCTCCTCAATGCATAGCAGATCCCGGGCTCTCATTTGCTTGGTTCTTTAGCATGAATCGGATCACCAATTGCTCTAGACAATACATTTATTGATTAAATAATTCTATCCATCTAAACATTCATTTCACATTGAGATGAAATTGAGCATTGATTTCATATATGTTGACAACCAAAAATAACTCAAGCTCTAAGGGATCGGTAAAGGTCCATGATGGGTTGTCGCTGGAGCAGCTATGAACCATTACTACAAATCGGCGACTCATACAGATGGCCGCCATCGATGAGAGGGAATCGGTAGGGACCAAAAATCGACATATGATAAAAGGGTAATGGTCGATGACAAGATTGATGAAATAAGAACGTGCAATTACAAGCAAATTTAGTTGAGGCCTAAAATCTCGGGAGTAGCTAAAGTTTGTAATTCGAATAAACTGCTCTCGACAGTTACACTTTGTACATGACTATATAATGCCGAGAAAAGTCCATTGTAAAGGATGGAAAATCAATCATGGTTATCGAATTTTTCTGCAATTTACTTTATCGATTCCTTATCGGCATTATTTATTCGTTATTATTCATAATTCCGAGTTCATCCATACCCATTGTTTCCTATTCAAATCGCCACAGAACCCGATTCACTTCTAAAAAACTCAAGATCTTATCTTTGGTGAAAGGTCCTTTGCCAACAACTGTTTTCGGCGAAACATAGGATAAGATTGCCAATTGCCATTTGCCAAATGAGAATCTTAGGGAGTCGTCCAAATGGGCCTTGCTATGGAGCTCTTTGATCCGCATGACCACTTAATTAAAGCAAAAATTAGAAAAAGAAAAGGCTATGGTCGTACTTTGACTGGTATACGGCTGTATACCTTTAGAAGGTTCCATCTACTTTTCTTTCTTTTTTTTCGTATAAAGTTGAGAATATATTTGTGGTCCGAAAAGCGATGTCTTTTGCCCCCCCCAACTACTGGGATTAGGGTAAGGGTTAGGGTCAGGATTAGAATTGGTAAGCGAGCGATGCTGGAATGAGGAATAAAGTGGATAGAAAACCGCACCTAGGACATTGAAAATCACTCGTTAAGAAACACCATTTTCCCATATCGCTATTGTAAGTTGCAGGTTGAGCGACATCCATTGTCATTACAAGGAACTTGCATATTGTGGTGTGGATAAGGTGAAAGTGAACGGATACAAGAACAGTGCATGTGGATAAGGTGACAGTGAATGTATACAAGAACAGCGCATGTGGATAAGGTCGAAAGTGAATAGATTGTACAGTCACCTCATTTTAGGGAGATCGGAAAGAATCGGCTAAGATATTCGTCTCTAAAATCGGTGACAATGATCTTCAAGCCCTGTTCTCTGTATCGAGACATCGGTCAAGAGTTAAGGTGGTCAGAGAGCCGCTCGGTCAATGCACGATGCTCGCAATTTCATCTTGCAGTTCCGTGCAAGAATTAAGAACGATCGGGCAGTTATGTCGACATAAAAAGGCCCTTTTTGGCTCAACAAAAAAAAAGAAAAAAAAAAAAGAGAGAACGGTATGATTAGCAGGTCCCGCGAAGTCTATTACAAAGGAATTTCGGAGCGGCCAATACGTTTCGATATTGTATTGTAGATCAAGATCATTTCTCATTGTGCCTTTTGTTTCTTTGCTAATTGATCTCTCTTGCAAAGTGGGAGAACCTCAAATGACTCGTCGCGGACAGATTTAGTGGGTTTTTTTTTGTCACCTCATTCTCGTTGCGAAAGCCCACAGAGACAAGACATTGGATCGTACGCAGCGAAATGGGCCTAGGCCCAAAGAAGCTCGAATAGGTTCATTCTTACCGGCCCTCTCGTCCAACAATAAAATCGACCCGATTCCGATCCGACCCGCCCAAAGGAATCGATCAAAAGAAGGCACGCTCGGTTGGCCCACATTGCTCCGAATGGATACCAGCAGATAAAGAAGATGCCACAAAAGTCAGAGATTTACCTCAGATCCGGAAGCACCCGAATTCGGGTACCCTAAAGATCAATGATGATGGATCTTTCGTCGTAGGGACAACCGAGGGAGCCATTGCGTGTGCTCGCTGAGATCATTCAGGGCTCCTCAGTGGACAGTTTTGCTCGCTCTGTGCAGGTGGGCTTAGCGATTCAAGTGTTGACGATGGCGCTCCGTAACACTCTAAAGCACTTCTAATCATTCAATCTCCGCGAAACAAATGCACTCTAAGAGTTCCGACCTAACAAGGGAAATGATGAGAACATACAAGATGATGCTACGATGACCCCGATGGTGACCCAATAATTCAATGGATTGGTAACAATAAAAGGGGAGAGAGAGAGTGATTGGCCTTTTAGGTTAGCGAAATTAGATGCAGAGTTAACGATGGTAGGTGTAAGAGAAAGAAAACGTACGAAAAGCTTTCCCTTCACCCACTTTTGCAAAAAGATCGAGTACAGATTGATTAAAGAAGCAATTCTCCCTCTTTCCCTCTATGAACAGCGTACTTATCTTGATCTATATATGAAGCCAAGATTTCCCCGACTCTCTCCATTCGTTCGTTTCTCTTCCTTGGATTTGCTTCTCTTCAATCTCAAACATCATCTTTGATCTTCTGCTCTTCATCTCTTGCGCTTTGCTCATGTAGTCCGACGTGACGATCGCGCATTGGCTCTCCGACGGTTCATGGTTTTTTAAACACGTTGATGACGGTCTTGGCGGAGTTAATCTCTATGGATTGACCTCGGCATCTTCTCGCGTAGTGATTGATATGTTGGCACGGTTCAATCAAATCAAAAGCTCTCAATAGTCTGGGTTGAGTCCTTTCGTTTGATTGAGCCGTGCCAATATGGCAATCGATTTTGTCCTAGGTTTGAGCTTGATTCTTGTTTTACTTAATGCCAAATGATGGATCGAGGGAGGTTGCTCGGGACCTGCGCAACCTCTTCCCAACCTGCACCGGCTCCTCAGGCTTAGTATAATCTTTACTTAGCATGTATATTTATCTATGAAATATCATATAAATGTGTCATATTTTGCCCTCCTCCTTGAATTAGGGTAATGTACGATTCTTTAATGTGATTGCACAATGTGGTTGACTTAGTACATATATGGAAGTATATGATCGACTAGCAGATTTGAGTCTATTGTCACTTGCTTAAGGGAGGAGAGCAAGATGTCGAGCGGCTGAATAACATAAAAATGGGAGATGCCGGTTCTTCGAAGCAGGCCTATGTGAATATTGAGCGATCAAAGGGTAGGCGGTCCAGTCAGTCCACCCGGCCCAGAGAGATAAATGGGAGAACTTGGCCAATATCCTCACATGAGCAAGCCTGACCCGCCCATCTTTGATCCGACTTGACCCGAAGATTGCTATATAAATTTTATGTGATGAGCGGGCTTGAGCAACGCAAAAGGTAAACAACAAATAAGTTGGTAAAGTAAAGTAAATAAATGTTACGTTTATTTCACGAAAAATGAATGGTTTGGATAATATTTTGCTAAAATTGATCATATGTATCGCACGAAACGATTAGTCAATGGAAAATGCTTTCATTATTAATGACAGTTTATGTCTAGACATTTTCATGAACGACGAAAATATTTTTCTTTCATTCATTTTTGTAAGCAATATAAGAGATCATTTTTAGGAAAATGGTTAATACCACGAAAAACCTTAAACTGGTACAGTTGTAACAATTTTACCCCAAACTATTTTTTTGATCACAAAAAACTCCAAATCGGTACACTTATAACAAATTTACCCCAAACTATTTTTTTGACCACCAAAAACCCCGAACTGGTATATTTGTGACAATTTTACCCCTCACTAATTTTTTAATATTATTTATTTTTTCGAATTTTTTTTTATTTTTTCTTTCCTTTTCTTTTCTTTTTTTTCCTTAATCTTTTTCATCTTCAATTTCTGGCCGGTCGCCGGTCCAACGATTGGCCAGAGGCGGAAGCCGGTGAGGTCAACCCCGCTGGCCGTTGGTGAGGCTCGACCTCACCAACGCTAGGCGAGGCCGACCTCGCTGTTGCTGGGTGAGACCGACCTTACTAGCTGCCGATGGGGCCAAGCCCTCGCCAGATCTGGTGAGGCTCGAACTTGCCGGCTTCTACCTCTAGCCGGTCGCCGGCCCGGCGACCGACCAGAAATTGAAGATGAAGAAGATTAAGGAAAAAAGAAAAGAAAAGAAAAAATAAAACAAAATTAATAAAAAAATTTGAAAAAATAAAAAATAATATTAAAAATTAGTTGGGATAAAATTATCATAAGTATACTAGTTCTGGGTAAATTTGTCACAAGTATACCAGTTTGGGATTTTTTGTGATAAAAAAAATAGTTTAGGGTAAAATTGTCATAATTGTACCAATTTAGGGTTTTTCGTGGTATTAACCCTTAGGAAAATATTTTCAAATCATTCATTTTCGGCGAAACAAATAGAGCCAAAAATAGCTAGCTTATAGATAAGTTAGTAACCAACTTAAACGAGAGTTGATAAACCAAAATTAGTTAGTAACCTAACTAGACAAAGCCGATAAGTCACACAAATATATTTTTCTAAATTCATATAAAAGCCGATAAGTTTTAGAAGTTTGTGAGAAAGGTAACCAAAACTTAATGAACGGCTACAAAAGTTATATTAGAATAATAAATAAGTGCCGGCAAATAATTCAAATGAGAGTTGATAATTCAATTAGTTGATAATTTAATTTGCAAAAAATTAATAATTTCATATAAGAGTTGGTAAATTCAAGATATTGATAAATAATAATGGAAGCTTGTAACTTGCGAATTGTAAAAAAAAAAGTACGAACTTTATAAAAATGTTGCAAGTTACCGAGAATCACGTTACCAGTGATTTATATTTCTACCAACAGCTTTTTACAACGACCACAGGCAAGGGGTCATTTCAAAGACTATACTGATTTGTGAAGTACTTTTTCTTTTTATTTTTCCTTGAATAAGGAATTCAGATAGCTAGATCAATTAGATTGTGTTTGTTTTCTTTCTCAGTTAAGCAAGAAAGAAATTTCTTTTTTTGGCTCATCAAGAATGAAACCGAGCACAAATTTATCAGCTGTCAATCGAGAAAACTTTTTCGTGTAACTTTAGATACATATCGAAGAAAACACAAAATATATCAAGGCAAATTCCGGACGCTGACGCACTAGATTAATGCAAGAAACGCATGCCGGGTACAGAAAAACATGGGATCGACCTAGTCGAAATGGATCGGACAGAGTCAAGATCACGAAAAATCGCGATATCCGAGTCCGGGTTCGAGCGGCTTGATGCCTACGCTTTCCTAACTCGATCGGCAAGAAAATTACAAACCATGATGTGGATTCCAGTTACTGCTAGTCCGGCCAATCCCGCGGGCGATCGGTCCAGTTGACTACTAGCACAGTAACCGGACTTATTCTGCAAGCGCATGGAAAATTCTGGTGGATTGGAAGGGGGTTTTGGCTTTGAAATTGGGTCTGAATGGCGAACGAGGACTCCACAAAAGAGACACATGAGCGTCTGAGGGAGAAAGTATTAGGCTGCTCTTATGGATGTTAACACCCCGACCTTCTCCCAAATTCGACTGCTGATAACTATCCGACGAAGACCTAAATGAAGCGAGCCCCCGACTCTATCGATGGAAAGATCTCCGCACGTGGCATGACGAGGAATCCTGGAAAGTAAGAGATGGAAATGAATGACGAAATAGTGGACTCGCCTGTTCTGGTGTGCAGCTCTTGCTTTCGCGCATATCCCCGAGTTCTTTCCTTCGCGGTTCTGCTACCATTCTTTTCAGTCTTGCCCTCCGAACCGGACGTGAGGGTCTCCCCTCATCCAGCTCACTGTGGGGGAGCAGAGGACTGAAAAATGCTTGTTCGATGAGGATCTCTCGCCCGTTAAAAAACAGGGATGTAATTGACTCACTAATTTCAACTTCCGCTCATGATCCGGCTTGACGATATGCGGAAAGGAAAGGATCGGTACTAAAAGAATCTTCCGATAAGTTTCTTGCGGAAGTTAATCTTGTGACGACACTGATGCGGATTGCGCCTAGTAAAATAGGATCAAGCTGTTTCTTATCCACACCTTCAACTAAATGAACATTGTCCCAAGAAAAGTAACCTTAAGCACCAATCTAATGCGTCTTTAGTTAAGGATAGGGGTGAGCAATTCCAAGTTCCTTACAGGTTTTACCTGGAACTTGGAACCTACTCTTGAGTACAAGTTCCTCATTTTTTGGAAACCTGAAACCTACTTGTCGGAACGTAGAACTTAGAGCCTGCCCTGTCACAGGTTTTAAAGTCAGTTCTAGGGTCTACATAGGTTTCACCTGTATAATTAATTGAACAATTCCAGGAAATCATCATCTTTAATAGCTACCATTTGCTTCTACGAACCACTAATCACAACTTATATTTAGATACATGAAAAATATGAAACATTAACAAGTCATAAAATGAAAGCTCATACTAGTGGTTCTAAATTATACACTTATCATCTAACGCCATGGAACATCGCAGGATCATGCGAAGACATGGATCAAGAAAAAATACAAAAAACTTATTTAAGGTTTCAAGTTTCAAGTTTCAGGTTCCACCTACCTAGAACCTGGAATCTACCAATCGAAACAGGTTCCTCAATTTTTGGAACTTAGAACCTGCCCATCGAAATAGGTTCCTCAATTTTTGGAATTTGGAATCTACCCTACATTCCTTGGAACCTGGAACCTATAGGTTCCCATCGATCAAGTTTTCAGATTTCAGGTTATACCCCGGAACCATGCTCACCCCTAGTTAAGGATATCTTACCAAGCCAATTTACAAGCCCATGGCAAAGGGAAGAATTGAATTTTTTTTTTTGAGTAATCTACCCTAGAAATCACTTTGTATAATTTGTAAATAATTGGGAAAAAAACAGTTTACAATGAATGCAAACCCCAACACATGTATGAGAAATCCTGTGGCCCCTCCGATTGTTCATCGATTTCTCAACACTTTATTTATTTTTTTACTGGAGGATGATGATGGTGATGGTGATGGTGATGCATGAGCTTGTGCAAGTTCTCTTTACAGTGTGCATGCAACAAAGACACGATAAAGTTGGTTTTAATAATGAGCAGGTTCTTAATAAAAATTAATAGGGAGGGTAGATCTGCATCTGACTCAAGATGTGTTCGAAGTTCTCGGTCGACTTTTGGATGGGATGGGTGTGAGTCCCTTCGTAGGTGGTCACCACTACGCCCTCATCTTTGGTTAGCCTCTGGACTTGCTTCTTCACGTTGCATCCCGGTTGCGTGCAGCGATAATAGCTTCTGCAAAATTAAACATATATCAAACGCTTGGATTTACTGGTGCTGTGTGACATAGTAGAGATGTACGTAATGTGTAGTTCTTTTAGCCCGATGTTACATGAATATAGTTTGAATGTCAATGCAAGTGGAGATATTTTTAAATCGTTTACTTGCATAGAAGAGAGATTTCATAAACAAGGAAGGGTCAGAATTATCTTTGGCATGGACATTGGAGAGGATTTTCACTAAAAGTACGTACCGATAATGATCGTCGTGTACAGTAAGGATCAACCGAATAATGATTGCATGTGAGTACAATCATTTTGAATATACAGTAAACACATTGGGGGACGACACGATGCGAAAGCACTCTTGAATACTTTGTCAATAGCTTCAACTTTGGTTATGTAACTCGGAGGAACGTCCATGATTTGTTAATAGTCACTACAGAATTTAATTGGATTCTTTTTAATGCCACAATGAAGGAAACATTGTGTACAGTCACCGTAAGAACATCTTGGCTTGTTTATATACAGTGTATGTCGTATGTACTAATTGGTGCGGCTATTGTATGACTTTGGCATTCGATAAACTTCCCAATTGTCGAAAAAAGGAAAGCAAGGAGACCATGGAATCAATTCACAAGTGATCTCTCTCTTGTCTTTCGAGATAATTTTGCTCGCTGATCGTGCAACTATATGCATCTTCTTAACTACGGAAAACGTCTTAATTATCTCCAACCTATGCCTTAATTCGATAACCTAAGATGTTCCCTCCAGAGCCCTTCTCTTCCAACAGGCAGGTCGAAAAGCCGAGTTAGGGAACAGAAATCATTTTGAATGAACGACATTTCGGATAAGGTGATTCATTAAAAAGATCCAAACTACGAACATGCAATGTTCAGAGGGTTGTCTGTTGAGGAATTTCTGATTTCTACTCTCTGTGCATGCAATAATTTGTTTCACGTAACATTCAAAACCCTAGAAAAGCCAGGCCTCGAAATTAGGGCTTGAGCTATTTTTTCTTCCTCTTTCTTTTTCTTTTTGACTTACCTTCCCTTTCTTTTTCATCTTTCACCAATCGAAATAGTGTCGCTTCGCAAATGTCTGAGGACGAAATTAAAAGTGAAGAACCGATCGACAAATTAGGAAGAAAGGAAAAGATAAGTACTGGGAAAAAAGAGATCTAAAACATCTGCGACATGGACCGACAGTGTAAACATTAGAAGAAAGAATGTGCACAGACCTGGGAAATCTGTTGTTCTTGACTGCTTTTTGTCCATACTTCCTCCATCGATAACCGTCGTCCAATATGTCCACTTGACTCCGGGTCTGGAAAGCGATCCTCGGCCGCCGGATCTTCTTCTCCCCCTTCTTCTTCCCCATTTTCTCACCGCCCTCACATGCCGAGCTCCCTTGAGCAGCATCAAACTCGGCCTTCGATCTCGGGACGATCCCGCTGTCCTCAGCGCCTTTCAATCCCAAGAATCCATGCATCGATGAGCTCATCAGATCGCTGCTGAAGCCGGCGCTCTGGACACGGGTGCCTCCCGCATCAAACGCGAACGGGAAGGCCATCGTGCCCATCGAGGACGGGAACAGCATTTGATGTCTTTCCATCGAGGGTGAACAGCTGGTCGTGCGAGGGGACGAAAGAAGCGGAGGAGGAGGAGACGAATCTGGTTTTGAACTGTTTTGCGAACGTGTTGATATTAGAATGAAGGCGGCTGGTAAGCCATAAAAAAGAGCATGAAAAGGAGAGAATACAGTGAGCTATCGACCGTAATTCTGTCTCTACTGCGAAGGTAAGAGGAAGAAGGAAGGAGGAAGGAAGGAAGGTTTTTTTTTTTTTTTAAGGTCAGAGGAAGGAAGGAAGTTTGAAAGGTATATAGCGATGGGCAGATGGTGGGTACTGGTGGCGTGAATGGCACGAGGATTTTTCCAAGATTTGGAAAATTAGGGCTTCGCCGGCGGACGTGACGAGCGAATAGAAACATAGAAACAAATAAAAGATTAGTGAGTTTGAAAAATGGTGGCGGCTTTCATTATTAGGGGGGAACGAAAGTTGCGTTGGCGGATTGTAATCTTTTCTTACCTTGCGAGGTTTGGCCGAACGAGGAAAGACAAGACGCTGCAGGGCCTCCGAGCTCGCTTGTGATTGGCGGGCGACACGCTCTGTGGAAGATCACATTATTATTATTATCGCCCGGCGGTATTTGGATACACGTGTCTCACTCCAATCGAGAATCGGTCTGTAGCAGAGGTCTATTCCCTCCGAATTTGATTGGGCAGAAGCCTTGACTCCAACATAAAAAAAAAAAAAAGCAACCTTGTACAGTATAAAGAACCACACGTCACGCATCGAATCTACTAATAGAACGTTTTAAGGATGATTTATATAATGGTTCCTGACCTATGGCATGACGTGTAGCGTGATTCTTAAACTCTTAATTTGTTCGATATAATTATTTAGCTTTTGGTAAATATTTAATTTAGTCTCTAAATTATATGAAAACGTCTAATCTTATTGTTCCATTATATCAAGCCCATGAACCGCATTAAGCATTTTCATATAGTTCAGGGATTTAATTGAACGCGTACCACAAGTTCAAGGATCATAATTGAAGAAATTAAAAGTTTGGGAATCAATTTTCACATTCGACTAAAGTTCATAGACTATTTATGTCATTTTCTCAATATTTTATATATTCAAATAGCGACCCGTTGCATTGCGTCGGGAATGTACTGACATGAATGCTTTCTTATAAATGGAGGATCTTGCGAAACATAGTGCTGGATATAGCGACTCGAAATTTGCAGATTCGGTGCTGGACCTGCTGGTGTATGCATGTATCTGTGAGGAGGGTACGCGCCAATGAGCTTCCTCGGCCACCTTGGACTACAACTTTGCTTTGAACTCGTTAGTGGGGTGCTGATGATGGAGGATCAATAAAAAGAAAGATAAGATCATGAGTGTTACTAACAGTAGTATAGTCAGCTTCAGGAAGTTACCTCCCGAACGACGCTAATTACGCTCGCGGTTCATGTATCTGCCTCCCGATTCATTCTTACTTTCCGTCTTTCTCTGTAGGGTCCCTGCTGCAACGGGGGCACATGCAAATTATTTCTTTTGCCAAAATCGTTGTTCTGAGGATCGCCTGCTTAACGTTTCTGCTCATGCCAAGACGAGTTTCAGAAGATAGCTCCCCCCATAAACAGAAACATACCTCTCTTTTTTTTTATATATATAAACAGTTGAAGGGTTAAGGAAGAGACCGGCTACACTAACCCCCTTTTCTCGCGCACGCTCCGAAATGATCGCTTTGAGTTAAACATATTCAATCCATCTATAAGTAAATATACTCGTTACCGCACCCCTACCGGCGTGCTAGAAATCAGGAAGTCTCTTTATATAATATAGCATATACTCAAGGTACAAGCTGATCAGATATTCGATGTGCCCCAAACTTGTTACCTCCTGGTTTGCACTATGGCTCATTTACCATGGGCTATCATGCTTGGTGGTTACGGAACATACATAATCCTTCCGTTGAAGGCTTGACTTTTTTTCCTTTGGCTGAACAGTTTAACCTAATCAACTCCTCATAAAATTGTTTATCATCCATCACTCTTCTATTGTGATTTTATTTTTGCATCATATCATCTATTGTTGTAAGTTTAATCCCTTCAGGTTAACAAATGCTCGACACCCTGATCAAAATTCGATCATTCACCACCGCGGACGCTGACGGCCACCACTTCTTTCACTAATTTGACCACTATAATCTCCCCATGGCATGAAAGCAAATTAGTTCTCAACACAATTTTCGTTGCACGTCTGTTTACACCAAAATTTAACGAGGTCGTCAACATGAGTAAAACATGTAGCTAAGAAATGAAAGGTTATCGCCACTAGATATGTGAGCAATTGTCGACGACCGTAAGAGTGGCCAAAATTAATATACATGCATAACCATAAATTAGATATTGATAAACAATGGCGTATGGTTGACAATTGTCATAACAAAACTAGTTAGCAAAGATACCGATGAAAAGAGACAATAAGTTACCGATTGAGACACCGAACAAAGATTGGATGTTTGGGAGCTGCCAAGGAGCAGTTATAACATTCTGATTTGAAATCACCTGTAAAAAGAGCAACGGATCGTGAGAAGAAATAGAGCTAACCAAGCAAGGGCAAATGATCGAGGCATGATTTTAAAGGAGTAACCACCCAAAGGAAAGATCATGGTATCATGAGGACATGGGATCATGATTCTCAAACATATGGAAACATGGCTAAAACGGCAGAAGATATGCTCTCAAGCGGTTAAATTTTGGCATGTATCTTTGCTATAGATCTCGGGTGCTTCGTCGTCAATTAAATTCCAACGTTGCATATTTACGTTTTTAAAGCTTTGTCGTTGATTAAATTCTAGCATAGTTTGCATACGTTTGGTTTCGTTTGAAGTGATTATGTTCTCAGGTTTTGTCGCAATTAAATTCCGACACTGTTTGGGTACGTTCAGTTCTATTTGAAATGAAGTTTTTGATTCCCTTGTTAACCTGTAATATTTCTTGTCCGGAATCGCCACAAAATCTATAACCAAATAATGACTTTCGGTGAAATGTATGTCGTCACAGAGTCGAATTATGGCGAAACAACATCCACACGACATAGGTTATATAAGTTTATTATGCCTGTTGATTACACAAGAACCAAATTTCGGCTTCTTGATCTACGGCACATCAATCGCATTGCTCTCAAACTTAGATCCATCGCACGCTTCGTGAATCGCAATCCAAGGAATTGATTAAGAAGGAGACGAATATGCACTTAGAACACCAGGCAACTCAAGTTTTACGAGCGTACGATTACATTGAAGAAGTCGAGGGAGTCAAGCATGTGGGTTTGAACTTGAAAAGGAAGGCTGCTGCTTTGTGTTCATTTTTTCCCTTTTTGGTCTTCGATTAGGTGAACTGCATTCGGCAGCCTACTTGTTTGATATTCTTTTCGAATAACTGAGTTCAAAACTCTTTCGATTCAGTGAATACTCGATTTCGAAATCTCGATTTTGGGTTGCAGAGATGTCGTTGATACTAGACCTATCAAACGGGCGGGTCGGGTCGAAAATTGTGCCACCCATTTTAACTCATTTTTATGCAATACCAATATAGTGACCCATATACAATCCTACACATATTGCTAAAACATTTTTATATTAAACTCAATTTAGGAAAACTCGTACACAAACTGAAGTGAGAGCGCCGAAAGAGCAAGCGTGAGATCGAGTGAAAGTAAGAATAAATGGAGAGAGAATTATAGAAGTGAGTTAGCACTACAAAAAAACATCTTTTTTCCGACGAAATTTCCAACAAAAAATTTGGAAAAACATCTTTTTTCTGACGAAATTTCTAACAAAAAATATTTCCAACGAAAAATTTCAATTTTCGTTGAAAATTTGCGACGAATTTTTTTTCGTTGGAAAACTCGTGGCTAAATTCGTTGGAAAAACTACAGAATTTTTTTTTGGTGGAAAATCGTGGAAATTTTTTTTTTGGTCGAAAAATCGTGCGGGCGAGGGCCAGCCTTGTCGCCAGCGAGCTCAAGCTTGCCCAGATTTGGGCGAGTTCTGGGCGAGCTCGAGGTCGCTGGCCATGGCGAGCTCGAGGTCGCTGGCCATGGCGAGCTCGACCCTCGCCATGGCCGGCGAGGTCGAGGTCGCCCAGAACTCGGCCTCGCCGCCGTGAAGGCGGCGGCGGCAGGGGGAGCCTGGGCCCGGCGGTGGAGCAATGCCTCAGCGAGTGCGCCGATCAGTACGCGGACGCGGTGGAGCAGGTGGAGGCGTCGATCGCTGCAGCGAGCGCGGGGGACTACGGCGGCCTAAGGCTGTGGGTGAGGGCGGCAATCGCGGACGCGGAGTCGTGCGAGGAAGGGTTCAAGATGGAGGTCGGGGGTGGCGACCAGATGGTGATGTTGCGCCGGAACAAGGTGTTCAGGCTGCTATGCGACACCGCGCTAAGATCGTGGAACTGCTAGTGCTCGCCTGACTGACGAAGGCGATGGATGGATGACGTGTTCCGTCGTCGGAGGGGCGGACGAAAACGAGGGCGCGAGCGGAGAAAGAGAGAGAGAGAGGGGCTGGAAATTTAGAATAAGAGCTGCGAAATTGCCCGAATAATGAGCGCGAAGATGTTGAATAAGGAAGGAATAGGGTTTTCGTTGCAAAATTCGTGGGAAATTTCCCACAAATTTTGCAACGAAAATTGTACACACTAAAATAATTGCCCAGAAAATTGAAATTTGTGGGAAAATTCATTGGAAATTTTCAACGAATTTTCCCACGAATTTAAAAAATGCCGAACAATACCGGATTTTTTTAAATTCGTCGCAAAATTCGTTGGAAATTTCCGACGAAAAATTTTTCGTCGCTAATTTCCAACGAATTTTTCTTTTCATTGGAAAATTTGTCACAAATTTGCGACGAAAATTTTTTCGTCGCAAATTTTCGTGGCAAAAATCCAATTTTTTTGTAGTGTAGGTTTACTTAAATTGTAAACCTGTTAAACACTCATTTATTTTGGATTTTACCATTCTTAACTCATTTACTGAAAATTAATATAACAACTGATCCCATTAAATATATATTAAAAAATGGGTCCATGACCCATTTGGACGGGTTTAGTTGATACCACTTCTTATTGTTGTAGGATACGTAACTCCAACAGTTAATATCAAACGATAGAGTTATGCCCTACTCAAGTTGAGTCGTGAAAACGAGGCATGAAAGTGGAGTTTTGTAAGCGCTCATCAGCATCGATGGTCCGTGCTTCCGTACTCTCGATTCCACTCATCTAATTTGGGTGAATCGGGTATCGTTCAACCATTCGCTCAGTCAATGCTATTTATTCACTCACGCATTACAATTTCTTTAACACTGGCACAAACTGGGTACACTTCAGCCGGTGGATGAGATGTTTTATCTCTTGTTGTTGAGGCACAAAAATGACCATGTCCTTTTAACCAACATGATGCCGAAATAGTGTTCTGTGTTAGTCAGTTTAGTTATTGCCAAGAGGTCAATGGAAGAAATTCTGTCGACAAACCCAAGTATTAACGATCGACATGATACCGTTATACAGCTAGGTGTCAAGCGATTGGACCATCGATAAGACATTAAGGGCCAAGGAGCTTGTCGGCGATACAATGACGATTGGTTGGCAATTGACACTTAGTGAATTTAACTTAAGTGGTAAAGGCAAAAAACCGAGAGCTATGAGGATGCCATTTAAGGAGTTATCAATAGTTTGTAGAAAAGATTGGCATGTAATCACGGAGAGCTATCTTTGTGACCGAGGTTGGGCCCGGTGACAATTGAAGGTTTGCAACTGCTTATAGATAAAACGATATGTAATTATGGATATGATAATGGAACCGAAAATCAGGGACATGCGGTTGTAACTTTCTATTTGAAAATTAACTACTTAGGAGTGGTTACAATTTCTACTAGGCCATATCAACCGTGTTGAATAACTGTGAAAAAGATCCCACAATCATAAACACAAGTATATACTATTCAAAAAAAAAATCTATCAATTTATTAGCTACCATTACTCCCACTTATCTTTTTCATAGATTCACTTAGTGTAGATCCTTGTCGCGTTGTCATATTCCTGTCCAAACCGCCAACGAACCCAAGTTAAATAGAAACTGAAGATCGACCATCTAGTGAAAGATATTTTGTCGATTGGGACAATTCCAGGCGAAACACTTGCAAATCAATAACGGGATGCGACACATTACATTTTTTTCACACTCCGGCCATTCGATAAGAGTATAAAGGAATACTAGCAAGACTACACACTGCTAAGAAAACAGACCTGAGAAGAAACGAAAGATCACGAAGGATTTGGAGAAGCTTTGCTTGTGTTGTAGAAATATTCGTCTTCGGGCCCGACACGATTCCAATTACGAGTGCGCACGAAACCTCCAGGAATCCGCGGCCAAGTTTTTTGGCCCAATCCCCTTCGACGTCAAATTCAACTTCACGTGAGCCGATGAAGGACGCAAATTTCCACGTGGTCCCCGATGGGGGTCGCTTTCCTTCAAGAGATATTTGGGTGTGGTCTGTACAGGTAACGGGTAGCTGTCATACCTTTCTTTGGTATTGAATTGGCGGATGATTACGTAATTATAAGAAAAAATCAGTGAGATGTATATTCTGTTTTTTTATGCATGTTCAACCGCTACGTTGTGCAGTTGGTGGCGGGGGACCTTCTTTGACATGAATGAGAACAACCCAACACTTAATGTTACTGCTTGGTTCGTGAATCGAATTCTAAAGTTTTCTAATTTCATTTCCATTTGGATTTAGATTATCCTAAGAGTTCATTGAATGACGCTTTGAAACGGTTTTATAACCTAAACACAATGGAATTACGGTTACAGCCCAAAAAAATGACATTTTATGTTCTTTTAATGCTCTCATTTCAAATAAAAAAGGGGGAAAAGTACAGATAAAAAGTCCCAAACCTACTGCATCTGTACCAATTCAGTCATAAACCTTTCAATTGTGTCAATTTAGTTGTAAACCTCTTCACATTTTGCCAATTGGGTTCATACGGCTAATTTAGGCCAGAAAATTGCTGACGTGCGACGTCGGTGGTCCTGTGTGGCATGGTCAGTAAAGACGTGAAAATTTATATATATATATATATATATACTTTTCTTTTCTTTTCTTTTCTCATTTTTTTTTGTTTGGACTGAGCGACCCTCACTGGCACTGAGCAAGGGTGTCGTGGCCCTTTCCAGCTCTAAGTGAGGGTGCGCAGTCTCTCGCTCGACACCACTACTATGGTCGGTGAGGGCCGGGACACCTTCACCGGCCAAAGCGAGGATGCGCAGTCCCTCCTCCAGATCTGGTGAGAGTCGAGCAGCAACCCCAATCAGCCCTCAATCCAAACAAAAAAGGTAAAAATAAAAAAAAATATGAAATATTTTTAAAAAAAATTGTCAACATCAGGGTCAATGCCGACCGTACAGTGCTACGTAGGACTGTTGGCCGGCATCCACATCAGTAACTTGAGAAGTAGAAAACAAAAGATCATTAAAATTCTCTCGTGAGTATTATTCCATATAAAAAATTCATTTATAATGGCCACTTCACAAGTAGAAATCTTTCATTCAATAGTGTAGAGGAATTTTGGATAGGAAGAATTGCTTGGTTAGAGTACATTACAAATTGGTTGGTTCAATTTTGTCGGTCTTTTAAATTATAAAACAAAACCAGACCATGAAACAAATACAAACAAAAACCTAAACCGAAAGCAAAACCATACAAATAAATTGATAAAGGAAACTTGTCAATTTGGTTCGATTTGATTCGATTCGACTTATCTGTTTTTGGCTTTTCAAGGACACTCATGCTCATTGGTGACCAAATGGATCACCCAAAAAGGAGAGTAGTGGGCTCTTGTGGTCCGACACATGTTCATTGCCGGGGCAAGGTATGCCTTGCCTTTTTATAGTAAGGTGCGGGCCGCACCATAGAAAAGGCCCCTCAAGCCTTAAATTAGCAATTTCCAAGACAGTATCGCAAATGGGATCGGGCCGGAAACTGTGGATAGCTAAATAATGAAATTGGACCAACACACCAATGGGCCAATAGGCCATGCGGCCCCAATGATAAAATGGATTAGAAGGGTGGGGCCGGAAAGTACGAGGCCCAGGATTCGATCCCCGTGAATATCGCACACATATGTACATAGAAAAGAGAAGTGAAACAAACAAAAAAATAGGATCAACATGAGAGTCGGCAACTCCATACCGTATCTCCATTGATACTTCAACAAATTTCAACTATGGATAACACATGGCTATGAATTCGATAACTACCTTAATTCACATTGATTAACGATGCGGATGGACAAGACAACGAATGGACATAGGAATTGAGATCAAAATGCAAAAGGATCAACTGTTACCCAAGTAGACTTACCAATGTAGTGTGGCTTTCAAGACGCTAGCCTTATCTTGTTTCCGTTCAAATGGATAAAATGGATTGGACGCAGGTGTCATCTACAGCAAGATTTCTTTCTTCCTCCTAATTGCTCCCCTGTCCCACATCTTTTAGGAAAATTCAACTGACAGTCTCCTATCGCACCGCAATCGAGGCTCTTAAGACTAGAAATTACTCATCTGGACCCGAATCAATATGGACCAAGAGCCATCACAATTGTCAATCAAGTGTAATTCTGCATGTGAAATTTCATATAATTAATGACCATGATTGCTTATGTCCAATGGGTTCGAGTTTCGATGAGAACTCTATCAACATGGCAACATGGCAAATCCACGTAAAAATTCACGTCAAATTAAGATAAATTTATTATATATGTACAAATTTGAGGCTTCCGTTGAGTTAAAAATTAATTTAAATATAAAAACATTTTCACGGTCACGGAAAAAGCCATTGAAAATTTGAAAGGCCGAGGGCCCCACCCTGAACCATAACGTGACCTATTGCAGTACGCGAATCCCAACAAAATTCACCAGATCCGACAATTCCGCCGAGGGACGTACGGTGGCTGGCGGCGGCTGCCGAACGGTCCCACGTTGTTCACTGCGAGAGAACGTGTTAGTAAATTTCTAAGGAGAAGATGGCTGCCGAAATGACCATTTTGGGGCCCCCAGAAATTTTCCAGCAAGTAGAGACCCTCGGGCTATTGAAGTCATTTCAGCCGCCTCTCTCTCCCTCCGTTTCGCTGCTTTTTGACCTTTTTTTATCCCTTATCTTGATCGCGCGATATCTGAAACGTTATAAGTTCTGATCGATTTCTCAAATTGTTACATTGAATCCCACGTTACATAATTATTTTTTATGCAAATCCATGTTATTATTAAGTCGAAACTTGCCTCTCTTCTCATTTTATATCATTTCGCGCGTCGGATAAAAGTTAGGCGAAATCTAGTAAGCGAAGCTCGATTTCCAAAATCGAACTTAACAATGGATCACCGAAAAAATATGACCCTTTCGTGAGAACCCTCATTTCTATCCTCATTGCTAATGCAGAAAACCAAAAGAGGTGTCGTTCTAAGCTCCATGGAAATATAAAGAAGAATCTTTGTTTGGAGTGTTTCTGCGATTCGATTCTTGAAACTAGCCCAAAAAACAAAGAGACCAATTACGACATGGCTGGTTGGCTGCTGCTGATTAAAATTGTCACGTTCCTTTCATTTTTGAAACCTTAAATGACCAGAAAAGTGGCCATGTGCATAATGTCTCTACCTGCCGCAACTTTTCGGAATGCGGCAACGCACGTCAAAAGCCAGCTTGGTTCTCGAACTTCTCGAGAGAAAACGAATTGGCGGACCTAATCTGTACTAAACTCGACAAAATGGACGTTATCAGAATAACATAAAAATAGGCTAGTGACCCTCTCCCCCTCGCTAACTCGTCAATCCTCGAAATGCTGTCTGAACGAACGCGGCTGTACAGATTGCATCGTTTGCTCTGAGCAGCAGCAGAAGAAGAACATCGGCAGACTACATGTAGGATCGCATGCGAGGCCTCACCAGAGATTGGCCTCCGTCGACAAAGATAGTTGTCCCGGTCATGTAACACGAGCCGTCACTGATCAGATAGATGATGGTCGAAGCCAGATCGTTTTTGGCATTGAGCCATCTGTGAAGTGGTGCCGCATCCTTGACCAGGGCCTTTGCCCTATCCATGCCTACAGATTTTGGATACTCATCCTCTACGTGCAAGCCGCGAGAAATGGCATTCACTCTAATCTTATGCTTTCCCATCTCCAACGCCGAAGTCTGCGTAACAATCCCAAAGCCAAATGGGTCAAATAAGAGATTGGCCAAAGACGGAGTAAAGTAAGAAACAACACACAAGATTATGATAAACATAATTCCACACTTACTCTGACTAACTGCTGCACTCCGGCCAAACACGATCCATATGCAGCAGCTCCTGGATAAAGCCCTCTTTCTGAGCCAATTATCGACGTCAAGAATACAATGGAACCTCCTCTACGGCCATCTCGCAATTTTACACCGACGGTCTTCAACAAAAACCACGCAGACAGGAAGTTTATGCGTACTATCTTTTTAAACTCTTCTTCTGGCAACTGTAAAGGGTCTTGCATCTTTCCTGTTTGAGAAAAGTAAGTTGTAAGCTGGCTTGCTTATGTTCCCACTAGACCAGCAAAAGAAACCGACAGCCATTAACAGTCAGATGTATCTATCCTTAATTTAAACGCGGCCAATCGGAGAGCCCACTCAAGGATACAGAGAGAAAGAACTTTCGAGAATTCTCAAACTTCAGTAATGAAGTTACTACAAACTAAAACAACCCTCCAATGGACATTCTAAGGACAATTCGGGGGGAGAGAGACAGCAGAGAGAGAGAGAGAGAGAGACAGCAGACAAATTGAAGCAGCACTTAGAGGTGATTCTTCTAAATACCTTCGAAAAGGATGCCTTGGTGACTATAGTTAATCATTTTATTTTAGGTCAAGGTCCCATGATTCTTTTGGACTATGGATGAGTCCATTATCATCTCTGTTGGCACGATCTGTCTCTCTCTCTCTTTTTTCTTTCAATAAGCCACATGACAATGGTATGAGTTACTTTTACTAGATTCACCCAACAGTTTCTCAGAATTTCACTTTTGACTTCCTCGTCCTTGCAAAGAAGTTTCACACTCCATTACTCCTTCCTCGGCAAGTCCCAAGCATTTTCATATAGTGAAACAGTTGATAACACAAAGAGGGCATCTACAGGGGCCTGAAAAGTTGAAAAGCAGTAATACACAACTAAGTCCCCCCTTCCCACTATAGACGTAGACGACGCATTCACAAGTCATCGATTTTGTCTGCTCATAACCGTGGAATTTTGACTAATCTCGATGAACAGAGCATGTGCAGCAGTGTCAGCAAACTCTTTATCTTTTGTCCCTGGTTTAAACATTAGGAGATTAAGTAATACTTCAGGAACTGTAACCAAACTCAACAAATCAATGGATTCCATCCAAACCAATCGCAGGTTCAGCCACCTAACGTTGAAAACAGGACGATTTCATCCAAGAAGCAATTGAATTTACCTCTATCACCAATAAAAATCTCACTTTTCATTTAAATTTATGAACTTATCCACACACTAATTTCGCTCGGTGATACCGAGTACTATCTCATGATTCACAAGGTAAACACTAGATGCTTCCATTATGATTTCCAACTCGTGCGCATGGGAAAGAGCAACATACCTTCGTAAGCATAGCAGTGCACGAAAGCATCCAATCCCCCCAAAACATTGCATGCTTTATCCACGGCCTCCGCGAAAGCTCCCTCCCTCTCTTCCTCCATGTCCAATCCGACAACCTCGACCGCCGCCGTCGCGCCGTTCAAAGAACCAACAATCCTCTCACGGACGCTCCTCAGACCCCTTTCATCTCCCAGCAAGACCAACCTGTTCAATAAACAAAAAGCACACGAGCACATACGTCAGTTCAACTAATCAACAACTCTATCATCTTCGATCGATACGATGACTACACGAGTCCTCTGCATTCTTCATGCAGCAGAACCAACCGAACAAATTTCATCCAAAATTGTCCCGGTCCCAACATTGACACAAAGCCAATTTCAAAGTTGTAAGGTTTCACGACGTTTCGTGAGCGATTTTAGGGACGAACGTAACCTGCAACCGCGCTTGGCCAAATGCAAAGCGACGCTCGCCGACATCTCGTCGCCACTGGAGGTGAGCAGAACTCTCTTCGCAGCGCTGGCCATCGAATCCCGATCTCTCCGTACTCCGAGCGCGACCGAATCAATCGAACGACAGCAAGAAAAAGAGAGAAACTGATCTCCTCCGGCAATGCTAGACGACGAGGAAGGAAGGAAGCGATGGACACAGCGTCCAAGGTGATAAGAGATATACACCCACGCCGATCGAGCGATGGACACAGACCGACGCTTCGTGGGACTTACATATGTATATATATATATGAAGAAAAACGTTGGCGAAGGTTGCTGCGCGCAAAAAGGGATTCGCGGAAAACGCGAGCGAATTAAATAAAATAATTACTCGAGGGCGAGGGCAGTTCAAATGTGAAAAACCAAAACGGAGCGAAATTGAGGGCGAATCAGCGGTGAGGTTTCTAAGATGGTGTCCGCGCACTTGCGGTTCGGTGGGGGGGGGGGGGGGGGTATCCACTACGGGTCGGAACAGCGTGGGGCTGCTCTCGGGAAACGGCGCAGCTGGCGGAGAAAGCGCCGTCGCCGTGACGTGGCGCGATCTTACTGGCGGGCAAGTGGGATTAGGGGGGAGGGCCCGCTTTGACTCGATGGGGACGTTGCTCACGGTCTTTGCCCGGGCACGAGTCCGCTCGATGGAAAGCCATCGCAGCCTATTATTTCGTTCGAAAAAATGTACGGTTGTGGATCCACAGGACTCGGATGCAACGTAAAGAAATATCCCCCGATCAGGGGGTAATCGGAAGCGACAGTCACATGTAATGCTGACATTGCGTACCTTAAAGACCGCATTGATCCCGCCATACCTTCATCTGGCGCCTCAATTGCGAGAACCATTATTCCATGCTAAAGATGTTAAAGGATCTGCATCGACACTGTGCGAGGAAAAGGGGAAAGGGCTCTTCTCCCCCTTGCGGGACATGCATCCCCATCGTTTTTAGCATTTGAATTCAGAACAACTTGAATTCACATCAGAGGAATGATATGGTAAAACCCAAAATAGATATTAAAATTAACCATTGCGGCGATCAATTAATTCGGCACGCGATTGTACATTTTTAACTGTCCGAAATTATTTTAACGCATACCTTAGATTGTTTAAATAATTGCTTTTTATGAGACAAGTTAATTGAATACGGT
Source organism: Syzygium jambos (assembly GCA_031216235.1). Classification (NCBI taxonomy): domain Eukaryota; kingdom Viridiplantae; phylum Streptophyta; class Magnoliopsida; order Myrtales; family Myrtaceae; genus Syzygium; species Syzygium jambos. The sequence goes on from CM062228.1 coordinate 21,339,140, forward strand.
AGGTAAAGTGACTGTGGCATTGAGAATGGTGGGGGCCTCGAGGAAATGGGGCATAGTAAACTCAAAATAGATATTAAAATGAGGTCGGCGCGCCAATTGACGACTCCCACACGTGATTGTTCATTTTTAAACGCCCGAAACTATTTCAACATACGCATCAGATTCATTAAACCATTGCTTCTCCCTAGGACAGCTCAATTGAATACGGTAAGTACTAAGGTCGGTGTGGCATTGAAGAGCGGTGGGGGCCTCGAGGAAATAGAGTTTGGAAAGTAAAAGTCCTCATGAGAAGACCGCTTTGTCTGGCGTGGAGTCTCGCTGTCGTCTCGCTGTCGTCGCGCCCCCCCCCCCGTTCTTGTCCAATCGGTCGATACAGGGGAGGCTTGGGTAATGCTATGTGACTCAGACGGTATTTGGACGTAGCGACAAAGACGAAGCATTTGCCCTTTGTGGCTTATTGTGGCTCCGCGAGATACTTCCTCGTTGTTTTTTCACCACAAACGGTACACCAAAAGTTATTCGGGCTGGCACGCTTGCGTCGCGTGCACGTACGTACACGTCAGTGCGAAAAAGTAGAGGGAGAAAGGCTAAAAAAATGAAGAGGGCCTAGGGTGCGATGGCGATCCACCGAGATTTTCGCGATGATCTCCAACCGAAAGTGATTTTGCATAAGATCGATTGCTGATGGCGACGGATGATGCAATCACCTGTGGCCAATTGATGGTTACCCAACATAATTTCCAGCTTTTTTCGATCAACGGAACGAGCAAGTGAGCCGCGGTCGGCCTAACAATAAAGGAGTCTCATTAATTTTTCCGAAATTGTTGGTTCGATTCGTGCCGCGAACCTAACCTCGTGATAGCATGTGCCATGTTTATTAGCCGTGTCGTATTTCGTTTGCAAGGATTTCCCGGCTATCGGCATATCAACGTGTTTGTAGGGATGGGTTTGCTAAGCTAGCGAGTCGTTGGCGGTGTAGAAATAGTTAGGACTCGATCTAAGCATTCTGTAACGGGGTGTCGGATTTTATGATAGGTGCCGAGAGGGGGTCACTGGCGTTGATCACTCTTCATTGGCTTTTTTGCTTATAAAATAATGAAGAGCGAGTGCATTAAATACATTGTGCATACCTTATAAAGAAAGCAAAACTCGAAAGCCCTTTGATTAATTACTATTGTGAGTGTTAAAGATGACTAAGATAATTTTTTAAAATATTTTTCTATATTAGAGATAATTAAGATATTTATGTTGGTCCTTTGTAACTTTCGAGATTGCGCTTATATCTCCCTTTGATTGTGTATATCTTAATTAATATATTATCTTAAATATTAATCTCATAAAATCTATAAACAAGTGGATATACCGAAATTTCTCAATTTATTTCCCTCTTTAATCTTATACATGTGATTGATGAAGTGGCAAAGACATTCCTTTGGTTTCAATTTAGGGATTGATGTTTGTGAGTTCCTACATTGGGGAATTCAAATTTTTGTGGAGTTCATGGCGGTGGGTTACCGTGCTCATTGCCCTCTAGGTAATTAGCTAATAAAGGTTGCATTTAGTTTTAGAATTCAGATTTAACTGGGAGTTGATGGTGTTGGTTGATGTGCTCATTTCCCTATGGGTAACTAGCTAATTATGATTGCAATTAGTTTAAGATGAGAGCACGGTAGAAACATCCCAAAGACCCACATCATATAATAAAATGCTTGTTGAGTGATTCATAAAGTAAACACCCACCTCCAAATAATCATCACTGGGTGTATCCCACTGTCGCGACCTAAAATTTTCTCTCAGGCTAATGGATTATTAGGACTAAACCTAACTCGGGCCCTCCCAAGCCCTACCAATTCGCAAGTTAGGGTTTAAGTTTTTAACATGCAAAAATTTTCATGCTTGGAGTCGCCACTAATCTATTTGTGGTAGGTCGATTAGAAACCTAAATAAAACATAGGGAGATATGTTTTATTCCTACGAACCAGAGATTCTAAGCTCGGGGACTTGGTTACGCTAGATCTAGTCTAACGCCCTTTCGGTACCTTTTCTTTTAAAAAATATTTATGCAGACAGTCTGGATCCATTTTAACTTAGTCACTAGCATGTGAGGTGATCATGCGGGTGCGCAAACCACCAAAGTAACACACAATAATCAAAACATTAAATAAATTGCAAGATTGGGAGAATTACTTACCTCGAAGCAACCTAAACATCTGCATTGTTAGCTAGAAAATCACATTAACAATCATAATATGATTTCTAATTAACAAGCAGTTCACTCAATATTTTTAGGATTTTCACTTATTTAAATGAAAACTAACCTATATGTAATGACGTGCAAAAATTAACATGTGATTAATGCAGCCTAACATGCATACTATATGTCACGCAATGACGTGACCTAATTTTAATGACGGACAAATGATTTATTTTTGGTATTTTTATGAAATTCGGAATTAAAAATGTCAATTATCTAAGCATGCAATTTTAAACTAAAGAAAGCAAATTAACCTATTCTAGAACACTCTTTTTGGTATTTTTTTATCGAAATTCGAAATTAAAATCAACCCGAAATGAACTATCAAGGTCTAGCAAATCTTGGTTGTCCTATTCTATTCAAAAAAAAAATTATCTAGATATATTCTAAACATGCAACATTATCTCCTCAGAAATCAATTTAAATTGCATCTAATCTTTTTGGCTTTTCTTTTAAAGAAACAAAATCAAATAAGAGATAAACACTACCATCAAATCAATATCCACACAATTCGCAAAATTTTCTTATCAAATTCAAATTAGGCAAATGAATCAAACTAACGATCATATCTATAGGGTTATAGATATCGACAGAAAGTTGATTAGTCAAATTTGGGAAGCGAATAAAATCTATTATTGTATCCAAGTGATTATGGATAAGATAATGATTTTCCGTATCGCCGTGTATCGTACCTTAGGGATAAGGTCGGATAGTCGTCCAGATACGTTGCTAAATTAGGCAAAATTCCTAATTTTAAGTGTTTCAAATATTGCGGATATCGCAAATATTATCCTAAGATTTAGCAATACATCAAGGAATATCCACAAAATATTCAAACACCGAAAACTTAGGAAATTAAATATTTCGGAAAATATTCGGATAATAATCTTACATAATTTGCGGATATCTTCCGAATTCGAACTCGGTTTCGGATTGAGGCTTGCGGATCGGAACGGTGTGACTGGCGGCAGTGGACCGGCGGTGATGACAGCGATGTCGCTCGCAGTGATGCTTCGTTGGGCAAGAACTCGTCGAATGTTGTGTTGTATGGGAACGTTGCAGGAGTACTCGACGTCCCTATGGGGACTCGCTTGAGCGATTGGCACATGTCGAAGGAATCGTAGGCGGACTAGCAGAACTATTGCCTACCTCCGAAGGAATCTATTGGACTATCAAAGAAAGCATCAGAGAACTTCACGTTTTCCTCTGGAAAAGAAAGAAAAAAAGGGCAAAGCTTTGTTAATTCTCTAATAAATTATGATCTTCCTCCCCTTCAAACCATGAAATCGTCTCTCTCATCTGTAGCCGTCCCCCATCAATGTGGCCAAATATTCAATATATGTGGCCTGTTGGAGCAAGAAATTATCCCACGGCGCTCAAGGTGACAACGAGGAAGAGCAGCACCGCCGAGGATAAACTGCAGAGTACTTTGGGCGTTGCGGAACGGCAATGGCAACGACTCGGGCACGGCGGAGGGGCAGCGCGGACGCGGCGGATGCACCCGTGCGCAGCTGACTCTCCCTCTTGCTCCTTACTCTTACTCTCGCTCACGTGTGTCTCTCAAAAATCGTGTTATGAAAATTGTAAGAGCCCTCTTCATTGAAGGGTATAATCACATATTTATATTGCTACCCTAGGTTAATTGACCGGACTTCCTAGTCCTAATGGGCTTAGGTTTAGGTTTTTATCCTTTAATTTTTATTTAATTTCAAGTTGATTGAATTAATTCGGGCTTTTATTCAATTAAACTTGATGGGCTAATTTAAGCTCAAATTAAGACAACCAAGGCCTTTTAGACTTGTGATTTTCGGCCCCTGTCTTCCGAGTGAGCCGAGTTTCGCTCAGTGCTCGAGCTCGATTTGCGCGATGAATTTTCAGTTCATTTGCCACCGCCGGTTCGATGTGGAATGCAACTAATCTACATGAACTTAAACTATATGCTATGCAATTTTAATATTTTTGTTTAGAGGTTAAAATTTAATCCCTAATTTTCTATGCAAATTATTAAATGGTTAATCAAAATTTAGGTGTCAACACCCACAAACTATTTATTTTGTGCCTTGACGCTCACAAAATTAGGTTGATTCGTTACAAATGGTATCAAAGGATAATTCCCACCAGATATGTGTATGATTTGTGGCCGGACTAGACGCATACCCAACCCTCAAAGGCAGGAAATGATCATGGTGGCAAGAGGGCTCACATAATTCGCAGCATCTAATAGGCCTCTAAGATAGTGAAGGGGAGAAAAGGGATTGGGCCACACATTAATTAAAGGGAGGGCAATACCAAACCAACACGACAAGGACATCAATTCATCAATCGGAAGGATTTACATCATCCCAAACTCTCACATTAGCGGGAGATCTTGTTGAGGGAATTATAAAGTAAACATCCACCACAAAATGGCCACCAACTTGTATGATTACTCGGAATAATAGCATGTCTTGTGGGTGTAAAACGAATCAAGTTGTTATACAATGGAAAAGGACAACCGACTTAAAATGACAACCTAATATTGATATTGCACCTCCCGAGAATCCAATTGGGAGAATGTATATCTGGATGAATCATAGCACCTTATGAATGGGAAGTAAGTTTTGTTCGACGAAGCGTGATTATCAATGCGTATTCCAAGTGCTGAGCTACTCTTAATATACTAATGTGACTTAATCATAAGTACAATTGTAAAAGGACGACGTACTTTAACACGAGCTGACATACACAACGACTATACTAAGCAGAAATTTGGTCAAGTACTTCTTTAAGACGAATATAGAAGTCCAAATTATTTAAGTTAATATTGATTACTGACTTAAAGAACTAGCACCTACTTCTCAATTCGTGTTTCGACTCGGTCAACCTTTTTTGGGCCCTGCTTTCGGCACGTACTCGTGTGTACGTAACAACGATGTCCCAAAAATTTGTGGACGAGGAATCAGGAACTTCAGCCGGTCAAACTCTGCCCAGATTCCCTTCCCCAATCGCTAAAAAATAAGCACGTTCCGGCAGTTGAGAAGTTGTTCGTATGAACGCATATCCGAGCCGCGGAATCCACGTTCCGCACGGGTCAATGTGAGCCTTCGAGCGCTCACTTCGTGACTCACGAACTGAACTCAACCACCGTCCTCAGATCAGATGGTCATAAAACCGGTCGGGTCGGGACAAGAACATCTTCCCACTGGACGTGTTGACCCCTGTTTCGAAGCCTTTGCAGTTCGGTCTTGGACTGTTTTTTCTTCGTTTCTTCTTCTGGTCCTTGTGCCGGTAGTTCACGTCAACCTATGACCAACCACAATCCTCGTGTTTTTAAAGCCAACCTGGTAAGTTTCGCGAATCCTTACGGGCAAAGAGATGGAAGATGCTCCGGCGAAGCACGGAGCTGGGCTGTGTTGACCGCGACTACCAGGCCCAGATCGTTTGGACAGCCCGCATACGGCCCCATGAAAAATGGAAGCAAGCAAAACTAAATTGCAGTTCGCAACGATAATCAAACGAAACTATTTTATTTTTTTTCCTTTTTTTTTTGTTTCATGAACTTAATTTCAGTCTACAGATTTCGTGAAAATACCAAACTCTATCCTGGTACTGCGCATTATAGATCCACATAAAACGACTGTCGAAACTAATTCGAGTTCATAAAAGATGGGCTACCATTCACATGTAAATGACAAATCTTTTAAGAGCTAATAGGTACTAGGATCCGTCGCGGTTCCTTTTAATTTCGAAAAAGTGAAATCAAATTGAACTGCTAAAGATGTTTTGGTTTTGTTAGGAATCCTTTTTTTCAAAATAGTGGTCTTGATCGATAGTTCAATAACTTATACTGTTTTTTTTGCTCATGTCGAGATTTGCTATAATCAAGTTGCGATAACCTCATGAAGTATACATAGGAACGCCGTCAAATAATCGTGTATTTTTTTTAACACGAGCTAAAGGACAACCGGTGAAGTTTCTTTAGAGAAGACATCCCCCAACTTCGAGACAATGAAAGTAGGGATTGAGATAAGTCTACGATCATAATTCAACATTACTGAAAGTACGAGAGTGTCATGTAAAAGTAATATGCATGTTAGTTGGGATTAGGAGGCATTTGGATACTCTAATATTAGGTAAAATATTGAATGTAAATATGTTTTACTTTTTACTTAATTTTAATTTTCGGACTTCCACATTTCGACTTTTCTTAAATCCAAAGCTCTTAAAACTTTTCATAACAGTTGAATGTTGACACATAAAATCGCATATAACTTTTTCTTATAGTTTTTTAAAGTCAAATAATGTTTTAAGCTGCAAAAGAAGCGCCTTTTCCTTTCCTCAAGCATAAATAAACAGGGCTGCATTTTGTCCAAGTGTTTTGTTTCTTAAAAACAAAAAATATAGGGCGAGTTTATGATCTCTCGTCACTAGAAGTGAGCAAGATGAACCGCTCAAATCGGGATCGAACCGGACTGGACTGACCGATTTGGTCCAGTTCTTGGGAATATCGGTCCGATTCTTGGTTCTTAGAAGTGGAATCAATTTTTGGACGGTCTAATTCCCGGTTCTAGGGTGGGAACCGGACCATACAGGATCAACCTAACCGAACCGATAAATATATATTCCCAATTTTTTCATATATATATTTAATTACTTTTTAAAATTTTTGAAAGAAAAAGTCTAATCTAATTTACTCAATTCCTTCTTACCTTTATCAATAAGTGATTGATCTCATTAGAACTGCATTGGATCGGACCATCGATCCGGTCCGATCCATGGTGCCAAGACTAACCGGTTCAGTTTTCAATCCTCGAAACTCGATTCTTGGTTGGACCAGATCAGACCGGGAGGACACCTTTAGGCTTTTTGACCGGTGAATCAAAAAGCGAAAAATCACAACCGTTCGCTTTCAGACCTGTTGAACGGCTGAGATCTATTTCCAAGGATGAAGTTTATCAAAGAACGGTGTCGTGGAACATTTCGACAGAGTATTCTGACGGTGCGAGAGCGACAGAAAGAGAAGAGCTTGGCCATGGCGAGCTCGGCGCTTGCGTCTGCTTGGTCGCTCTGTCTTCTGAAGCTCCAAGACCAGGCGTCGCCGGCGGCAGCAAGGTCAAGCACCAGGCACGCACTTCTCTCAGCTCATCTCTCTTCTCTGCGAACCAGTACTCGTCCCCTATTTGCTTAGCGACAGAGCTCTCGACGCTCGCGTCAATTGCCGGAGCTCGTAATTTCTGATGGACTTTCCATTGCGTCAACGTCCGTGAGCAGGTTATGGTTCGGCGGAGGTAGATTACCCAGAATTCGCTGCGATCATTCCTGCTTCGAAGTAAGCATTTCCTCGTCAATCGGCTTTGGTTTCGGTATATGTTCTCTGCGTGGTGGACTGTCCTCAGGCACCGCACTTTCGATGCTCGGGCCGCCGTAAAAGATGGTCGCCGATCGTTTCTCCGCGCCGAAGTATCTCGGTCGTGCGACTCTTTTAGTCAGCGTCCATTGGGTCGTGCTTTTGTTATATTCTGTGAGTTTTGGTATTGCGACACCGGTCGGGGTTGTAGCATTCGAATGTCTGGTCGCGCTCGTCGAATTCATCGGGCCTCTGTTGAAATCAAAGTTCAGGGGTACTAACATATTCGCGGATGAACCAACGGGCATTCTATTATGCGACGGCAAAGGCTTGAAAGGAGGAAAACATCTTAATCTGTGATTGAAATGGTGGTACTTGCCGAATGATAAACGCTGAAATCAAACGATTCTGAATGTTTTGGAATGCTGAGGACTATCCGTGCTTTCAGGATTCCTGCTCACGTTGCCATGTCCATTTGAAATGGAAGGGTTTTGTAAAACCGACAAGATTGTCTAAGATTATATCGCTCCCAGGTCGTGAAGTGCTTTGTGCTTCTCCTGATTGGCCTGTTTGATTGATTTGGAAAAGGATAGAACAAGAACTTTCTATTAACCATGATGACTGGCAAAGAGATGAACAATAAGTTGACTTACAAATCACTAGGAGAAATGTATGTTTAGGTATCAACCATATCTCATGAAGAATTTCTCCGAGTAGGTCCAAGAGTACAATTTGATGCCTTTTGATGCTGTTGTAGGTGCTATTGATGCCTTGACATGCCTGGATTCTAACCTAAGTGTTCCTAGACCTCATTGGGTGGGGGCTTATCATCGATTGTAGTTGCTTATTATGTTCCAGGAAAGTTATGCAATAGTTGCTATTTTTTATCTCAAGAATTTGGGAAGGTTTTAGAAACACTTTGTATTATTTTGACCATTCAGACAATTCCTAGCTTAATGTGGTTTGCCAAACCATGCAAAGTGTCCATATACATCATTTTTAGATTCCTTCATCTATTGTTCGTTAAAACAAAGAAAACAAGAAAGTGAAAGAGTCTTCATTATAATGTGGTGCTGTGATTTACTAATTTGCATTTTGTATGAGAGTTTTTGTCTGTAATTCATCTGTTTTTAGCTTTCATATATCCAAAATACATTGCAAATAGACTTTGTTTAATCTGCGTTATTGTTTCATATGGTCTGGCATTCTTTTCTGGAATTGATTGAATTAGTAGATCTATGTGTTTCTATAATTAAACAAGTAGAACCGCAGAGGATTGAAAATCTAAAGTTTCATCTTTGTATTTGAAGGTTAAAAGTGTTGGCTACCGTCCTCCAGGGACCCAGTTCAACCTTCTCAAAGATGTTAGCTTTTCCCTCCCTGAGAAAAGGTGTGTCTGCTCTCATCTTCAGGTTTACTTGCAGCATCTTAAACTTTCAGGGCTTGTCTGTAGTACTTTGAACCACCTAGGCTTTTATCTAAGGTACGAGTTAATTTGTTTCATGCAGTTTTGGCTTGATTTTTGGTCAGAGTGGAAGTGGAAAAACTACTCTATTGCAGGTCAGCATCATCAGTTAGGAAGCTTACTGCAGTGTTGTCAACGATCAAATATGTCAATTTCCTTGTGCCGCTTTCTCAGCTTCTTGCAGGACTCAACAAACCAACTTCAGGTTCTATTTGCATTCAAAGATATGGCGACAGTGGTGAACACAAAGGACCTCCTGAACATTTGTCTCCAGAGAAAGTTGGCATTGTCTTTCAATTTCCTGAGAGGTACGGAGTATCATTGGAAATGAGAAAATTGTCGAAACCAAAAGAAAAGTTGATTTCCGAGTCAACTGTGATATGATTACTGAAGCCAGACTTTTTGGCTCATGGAATGCTACAAGATAAAAAAATTCCGGCCTGGCCCTTTATCTTCCTTTCCTTTTTGTAATCGTGCTAGTCGAATTCAGTAAGAATTTCTTGTAACTATGTGATGCATGCATTTAGATAACTTTCCGCTTACTTTGTCATGACCAAAACGGCATTCTCCCTTTTTTCTTTTTCCATTTCTCTCAGCTATTTGTCTCATTCTGTATCAAAAGATTTGTTAAACCCTCCGTCTTTCGGAAAGATCATAAATTGTAGTTCCCAAAAGTTTGATTTGTTGCGCATTAGTAATATGCGTAATTACTGGTTGCACTACCTACCGGATCAAGTTCTTGCTGACTGAGCAATTTGAGTTGTCATTACTGCATTGTGCTTTTCGTAGTTGTCAATATGTTTATCTGCGATATAGGTATTTCATTGCCGACAATGTGCTAGATGAAATTACATTTGGATGGCCAAGGCAAAAAGCTAGCATTCGGTCGAAGGAGCAACTTGCTTTCAAACTTCAAAGAGCTTTCAATTGGGTATTTCTTCTTTGACACGTAACAGTCTTCTTTTGCTATCACTGGTTTCTTGGTACCTATTGCTTTTTGCAATATCTTTTTACATAAGTTCATCTGGGGCCATACATTTTGCTCTTTACGATGGAACTTAGTCTCTACTATGGTCATAAAATCTAGGTTGGATTGGACAAAATTTCCATAGACAAGAATCCTCACTCCCTGAGTGGTGGCTACAAACGCCGACTTGCTCTGGCAATCCAATTGGTAAATACATTTATGATTACGCTTTAGAAACTCAGGATGCTACCAGCATGCAATTCACGCTAATGCAATAAAATTAAGAAATTTGATCTTTTGTTTCTTGGACTATAAGGATGCGCATGACAACCATTCTGTGCCCGAAAACTATTTTTTCTCAGAAATGATTCTTTTTTATTCTGTGCCCGGAAACAATTTCTGAGCATTTGAAGGTGTTTGGTAAACTGTCCAAAATTTCTATTCCTAGAATAGAAAAGAATAAAAATACGTTTGGTAACTACACAAAATTTCTTTGCATTGATAATATTTTAATAATATTTTGAATTATTTAATATTTTTTTTTCTTTCTACCCATTCTCTTCCTTGGCCATGGCGACCGGCCACAGGCCAGGGTGTCGCGGCGAGACCCAGATCCGGCGAGGCTGAGCCTCGCCATGACCGACGGCGAGCCGCCTCGCCTAGGCGGCAAGGGTCCAGCCCTCGCCCTCGCCGGCGAGGGTTGGACACTCACCTCCGCCGGCGACCGGCAAGGGCCGTGACGCCCTCGCTGGCCTTGGGCTGTGGCCGGTCGCCGGCTGCCGGCCGCTGGCGACCGGCCACAACCCAAGAAGAGCAACACAAAAAGAAGAAAACAAAAAAAAGAAAAAGAAAAAAAACTAATTCTTATAATTGTGCCGAGAAATAAGAAGCAACTTTTTTTTACTTCTTGTTTCTCTTCCAAAACTGTTTCTAGGCACAAATTTTTGCAAAAATGCGCCTGGGAACAAAAAATTTACTAAACGCATTTCTATTCCCAAATTATTTTTGGGAACAAAAAAACAGAAATTTTCACTGTTTGGCACGTTACCAAACGGGCCCTAAGTATGCCTATGTCTTTCCCTTTACTGAGAGCAGCCATTGGCTTCTATGTACAGGTTGAAGTTCCAGATTTGTTGATATTGGATGAACCTCTCGCTGGTCTAGGTATGAAGATGTTTTTGCCATGCTATTTTTATATGATTAGTAGCCTCACACTTGGAGCTCTATGGTTCACAATATAAGAACACTCTGGCCATTGACCAGCATATATTAACTCGGTTTGCTCATACTCAATTATTTCTAAACCTTTTCGCTCCTATTTGGCTTGGGATGCCTATGTTGCCTCTTTATCAATCAAGCCCCGAGACTCAAGAAAACTGCTAATCTACTTTGCACCGACTTCATCGATGCTCTACTTAGAGGAATATGAGATTGTAGTCTCAGTCCGTGGCTTTGGAGAAATATTTTGATGTTCTATTTTTGAAGCAGATAGATCTATTATTTGGTATGCTAAGTTTTTTGTTTAGGTCTGACCTCTAAATTCAAGGCCTCTCGTTGCCCCTTATCCCACCCTGACAATGGCCATTCTGTCAAATTGCATTACACTGGCATTAGGGCATCCTTCTAAGAAAAAGAAAAGGAAAGGACAAACTCAGGAAAGTAAAGTCTCCACAGCTATTGGCTTTCTTTTTTTATCCAAACAAGTTGCCTTTTATGCCCTATATGGTGCGTAGCATAAACGTGCTAGAGAAACTATCTAGCCCACAAGAAGTTATATTAGTACTAGAATTTATTTGTCATCTTTCTACACTTCCAATTCCTTCGAATTTTTGTTCTTCTATAACGGTTCCTAATTTTGCTGACATTGTTCCTCGACCTCACCATATAGATTTAGATTCTTACGTGGGGCAATTGTGTTAATTCTCCTGTTGTTTGTTTCCTTCATTTCATCCCTTCTCTCCTTTCTGCAGGGGAAAATGTAACTGAATATCATTTCAAGTCACTTTGATCTGTTTCCTAAATAACTTACTTGATACTTTCTTGGCAATTAGATTGGAAAGCACGTGCAAATGTCGTGAAACTTTTAAAGCATCTGAAAAGAGAAGTAACAATACTTGTTGTCAGCCATGACTTGAGGTAAGTATTCCTTTGGGTTCCATCATATGAGTTGTCATTATTGCTTGATATGCTTTCTGGTCAATGGTTAAAAGTTTTAGTGAGTAAATCTGAAAGACATTTTTGCTATTGTATTATGGCTGAAAAAGTCATGGGGCTTTCTTTGGAGCATCCGGTTTTATGGATGAGGGAGTCTTTTTATCTTGGAAAGCTGATAAATGTTTTTGTCTCCCAATGTTTTTGTTAGGTGATTGTTTGGGAGGAAAAGGAAAGTGCCGTCTTGTAATTAATTTACTCATTCTAGACATATCGTCCACCTATTTCATTTAATGTTATAGAGATATAAATGCCATGATCGTTGCTTCTCCTGCTTGTCTGTGGATCGTGAATTTTACTGGTGTGATTTCAGGGAATTAGCTTCTTTGGTTGATCGATCTTGGAGAATGGAAATGGGAGGAACTTTAAGGGAAGATTCACTGCCTTTCTAGAGACGCCATAAATTGTCACCTAAGTCACCAGCATTATTCTATCATGTGAGTTTCAAAAATTGATTCTTTCTTTACTTTTGTTTGATTACAACTTATATATTATGGTACATTTAATGCCAATAAGGGCATTTTTGTTAGTATACATCTGGAGCAAGTTAATACATGCGAGGAGGATACTAAAGGAAGAGCAACTATTGTTAGAGGACCTCATATGTCACATGAATTTGCCAACAAACTCACTAGCAGTTGGTTTAAATTGGAAACTGTATGCTCAAGATTTTTTGGTCGCATTGATTAGAGTTTAGGACAAGATTGATTGTGTTGAGAGGAAAAAACTGAACTGAATGCTTGGTAAGGTCTCTGTGACTCCAAGCTATCTATTTATAATAAAGCCAAAAAGGCCAAAATTACAATATTACCCTTATTGCTGCAATATATAAAATAATAAAGGAAATAGACAAATATGCCCCTATTAGCCAAGTACTCTCAACACTCCCCCTCAAGTTGGAGCATAGATATCACACATGCCCAACTTGACTAAAACAAGATGAAACGATTTACTCCCCAATCCTTTAGTCAACACATCAGCAAGTTGATCACCGGATTGAACAAAGGGCATACAAATTAAACCACTCTCCAACTTCTCTTTGATAAAGTGCCTGCCAATCTCCACATGTTTTGTACGGTCATGCTGTACAGGATTGTGAGCAATACTAATGGCGGCTTTATTATCACAATATAGCATCATAGGAATAGGAACAGATACACCGAGATCTTCAAGTAATCCTTTAAGCCATAACAGTTCACAAACTCCATGTGCCATTGCACGAAATTCTACTTCACCACTAGATCGAGCAATCACATTCTGCTTTTTGCTACGCTAAGTCACAAGATTCCCTCCTAAGAAAGTACAATACCCAGAAATAGACTTTCGGTCAGGAGATCCAGCCCAATCAGCATCTGTATAGGCTTCAACTTTCAAGCCATCACGAGGAGATAAAAGAATCCCTTTTCCGGGAGCAGACTTCAAATATCGAAGGATTCGAAGAACAACATCCATATGAGTAGAGTATGGATCATGCATAAACTGACTCACTAGGCTCACAGCAAAAGCAATATCAGGTCTAGTGTGTGATAAATAAATCAACTTGCCCACTAACCGTTGATAACGAGCCTTATCTACGGGATCGCCATCCTTTTCTTGAAGACGAGTATCGACCTCAATAGGTGTATCAGAGGGACGACATCCTAATAACCCAACTTCTGTTAAAAGATCAAGGACATACTTCCTTTGGGATAGAAAGATGTCTTTTGAAGATCTGGCAACTTCAATCCCAAGAAAGTATCGGAGCTTTCCAAGATCCTTTATTTCGAGTTCTTGTCCAAGAAAATTCTTCAACCGGCTTATCTCATCAATATCATTCCCTGTGACAATAATGTCGTCTACATAGACAATAAGAATAGTGACTTTAGCATCTGATCTCTTCACAAAGTATGATCAGCATTACTTTGTTTATACCCAACAAAGATCATAGCTTTCTGAAACCTACCAAACCAAGCTCGAGGTGATTGCTTTAAACCATAAAGTGCACGTTTCAGCTTACACACTTTACCTTGAGTTTTGTCACGAGAAAAACCTGGAGAAATCTCCATATATACCTCCTCTTCTAACTCCCCATGAAGAAAGGCATTTTTCACATCTAACTGCTGAAGATTCCATCCCTGGTTTACAGCACATGAAAGTAACACTCGAACAGTATTCAACTTGGCAACAGGAGCAAAGGTTTCTTGATAGTCAATCCCATAAGTCTGAGTAAATCCCTTCGCCACCAACCGTGCTTTATATCTGTCCACAGTACCATCCATCTTCTGTTTGACTACAAACACCCACTTACATCCTATCGGTTGTTTCCCAGGAGGAAGAACAACAAGATCCCAAGTGTCATTTTTCTTCAAAGCATGCATTTCCTCTACCATTGCTATCTTCCACTTCTCATCTGCAAAAGCTTCTTGCCAATTCCGTGGAATAGAAACAGAAGATAAAGTAGATACAAAAGTACGATAAGAGCTGGACAAAGAGTCATATGAAACAACATTGGATATAGGGTGTTGAGTACAAGTTCTAATACCCTTTCGGAGTGCAATAGGAAGATCAGAAGGAGAAACCTCATCAGAAGGAGTAGTAGAATCCGGATCCGGAGATGATGACTGAATAGGCAATGTATTAGTGGTCTTAACCTGCGTGTTGGTAGTGGAATTCCTACGACGATATGTCTTCAATGTTTCCCCACTATCAATCGGCCTTTGAAAGATGCCAATACTTTGCTTAACAGGTGTGGTCTCCCCCTGAACCTCTGATATCTCCCCCTGAAGTATTGCATTATTCTCTACTTGCGTTGCATCGTTCTCCCCTTGAGAAGGAGAAGGAGAACGATCAGAGACTATTGGAGGAGGAGAAGGAGAAGAACGATCAGAGACTATTGGAGGAGGAGAAAGAGAAGAGTAAGTAATATCCTTAGGAACATCTAGAATTGGCAACACCTCTACACTAGGACACTCCCCCTGAAGAGGTGGAGCAGAATAATAAGAAGTAAACTCATGAAAAATCACATCCATAGATATAATACTGCGCCTAGAAGGAGGATGATAACACTTATAACCCTTTTGAGTAGTTGAATACCCAAGAAATATGCAGCGGAGACCGCGGGGTTCCAACTTACTCTTAGAGGTAGTGTTACGAGCATAACAAACACAACCAAAAATTTTTGGAGGAAGAATAAAAGTTGATCCCTGTAAAACATCAATAGGTGTGCGAAAATCAAGAATTCTAGTCGGCATCCGATTGATTAAATAGGCAGCGGTTAAAATAGCATCACTCCAATACTGAGAGGGAACATGACGTGCAAACATAAGAGACCTGGCGACCTCTAACAAATGTCGGTTCTTTCTTTCGGCAACACCATTTTGTGCTGGGGTATCAACACAACTGGTCTGATGAATAATGCCATGATCAAAGAGATACCCTTGAAATTGACTTTCAGTGTACTCAGTGCCATTGTCACTGCGAAGAATTTTCATAGTGGCGTTGAATTGAGTTTGAATCATTTTGTGAAAAATTTGAAAATAACGAAAAACGTCACTTTTATGCTTCAACAAATAAACCCAAGTTGCACGAGAATGGCAATCGATAAAAGTAACAAACCATCGATGACCAGAAATAGAAATACGTCGGGAAGGACCCCACACATCAGTATGAATCACATGAAAAGGGAAACGACTTTTATTATTTGAAGATGAATATGTAGAACGAGTTTGTTTAGCAAAGACACAAGCTTCACAAAAAAACTCATCTTTATTACAAGCTGAAACGAGACTCGGGAAAACTTTTTCTAAAGTTCCTAACGGGGGATGACCTAATCTGCAGTGCCACTGATGGAGATCTATCAATGCTGAATTAACTTGATGGGGCATAGTAGACGACATAGAAGTAGAAACCCCACTACCCTCGAGCAGATAAAACCACCATCCAATCTACCATATCCAATCTCCTTCTCCGTTACCAGATCCTGGAAAATACAGTAAGAAGGGAAAAAAGTTACTTTACAATATAAGTCTCGAGTCAAACTACTAATAGAAAGGAGATTAGTAGAGAATGATGGAATATGTAAAAAAGAAGATAAGGGAAGAGTGGAGGAACAATTGATAGACCCTTTTCCAGCGATGGAAGAGAGGGTTCCATCAGCTACACGAACTTTGTCTCTACCGGAAGTAGGGGTGTATTGATGAAAGAGACTAGAAGAACTTGTCATATGATCTGTAGCCCCTGTATCGATGATCCATGGGCTAGAAACAACAGATGTATTAAACCCCCCAAAGAAGATACCTGAAGTGGCTAAATTTGAAGCAAAATGGGAAGACGAATTGGCAACTGTGGAGGAAGCAGCAGTAGTAGAAGCTTTTAGTAGACGTCGAAATGCCTGAAGTTCTTCCTGTGATAAACCGATATCAGTAGTAGGTGTAGCAGTAACAGTTTCAGTATGGTTTGCCTTGTTTTTTGTCTTTCTCTGTGCCTTTTTTTCCTCAAAATCTGCAGGCTTTCCATGTAAATTTCAGCAGGTAGCCTTAGTATGATAAGGCCTATGACAATATTCACACTTCACAACTTCCTTAGGGGTATCATTAAATCGAGAGAACGAACCAAATTTAGTAATAGTACCAGCACTAATTTGTAGAGCAGATCGATCAATAATAGTAGAGGACTGGAGCATTGCTGTCCTACGGCTTTCTTCTGAGTGAACTAGGGCATAGGACTGTTCCAGAGTGGGGAATGGAGACCGGCTAAGGACTTGAACACGTATCTGATCATATTCAACATTCAATCCTGCCAAGAAATCATAAACTCTGATCTTGTCCACATGGTTCTTGTAGGCAACAATGTCTGTAGCATTAGTTGGTTGATAATCGGTATAATGATCTAACTCTTGCCATAAACTCCGAAGCTCAACATAATATTGAGATATAGTCATCTCCTTCTGAGAAGTGTCATGAACCCTTTTTCGAAGTTCATACACCTGTGCATCATTCCCGATTTGACCATAAGTATCCCTAGCAGCTGACCAAATTTGTGCCGCAGTATCAAGAAGCAAATATCCTTTTGCAATATATGGCTGCATCGAGTTAAGCAAAAAGGACATTACCAAAGAGTCATTCGAGATCCACTTGTCTTGAGTAGCACCCGATGTTTCCGGCTTTGCAGAAGTGCCGTTGATATGACCTGTAAGCCCACGGCCTGCAATGGTCAAGAATACTGATCGAGACCATATCAAATAATTTGTGCCGTCGAGCTTCACAGAGATTGTAGCGAAAGTAATATAATCTGTACGGCCATCTCCTGTAGGAGGAGGGTTCTCAACTGAACTATCAGACATTGTCACTGGTAGTAGGCTAAAAATATCCTCCAAAAAATCAGCAAGATCAGATCAAGGGAAGAAAAAAATCGATTTTTTCAAGATTTTGAAAACTTGAAAAAAATCGATAATTCTAATTTATCCCAAAGAATCTGAAAAAATAGGGTGGTCCACGAACTGCAGTGCTTTGGTCTTCACACATGAGAGAATTGTAGGCCAGCGGCAAGGTAGAAACAATTCTAGACAAGAAGATCCAAAAAAATCGCAAAAGAAGTTGAACCACCTATCGCGGACTGCAAAGAAGTTGTAGTTATGTCATAGAGGTGAAGTTTAGGGCAGTCACTAGATTCAAAGAATCACCTCATTAGTGCTGCCCTAAACTGTGAAAGAGAGCAAAGGAGAAGATGAGAAGGAACTGCGGTGGGAGAGAGTGAAGGTGTGAAGAGAGGAAAAAGAAAGGTTGCGCAGAGGAGAGATTAGGGTTAGGGTTTCAGTTCAGATCTGGCTCTGATACCATGTTGAGAGGAAAAAACTGAACTGAATGCTTGGTAAGGTCTCTGTGACTCCAAGCTATCTATTTATAATAAAGCCAAAAGGGCCAAAATTACAATATTACCCTTATTGCTGCAATATATAAAATAATAAAGGAAATAGACAAATATGCCCCTATTAGCCAAGTACTCTCAATAGATTGTACTCGCTTGTTTCGTTGCATCAATTTCATTTGTCAAATGGGATTCTGATTTTCTTGCTCTTGTTTAGCACCAATAGCTAAGCTTCTTGGACTTTGACTTGCTTTTCAAAGATGCAGAACATTTAAGCGGACGTCTAGCTTGTGGGAAAAGGAATAATTGAGTGCCAAACATCCATGTTGCAACTTAACAGAAGGCACTAACTGCAGGATCCACCTTGATGACTTTCAAACATGAACTATGATATATAATTCACTACGATGCATGGGTTCTTATGTTTGTGAACTTACTTGGAGGTGTTCTTAAAATATATGATATCCAGTATTGTCTGTAAGAATCCTCTTATAATGAACTATTGTTGTAAATATTATTTTAGCAAACGTTTTCTGCTTTATTTGCTCTTGTGATTAATTTATTAACTACCAGTTTTATCGAACTCGGCTTACTTATTATTTTAGGATGATATCTACTTAGATTTTGAAATTTACACGTGTTATTGCTATATATTGGTAGAATATAAGTGTATTAAGTTTTTTTAATTTTTTCCCCCTAAGGTGTGTATGATTGTCAGAGAATAGTGGAGTACTTGCCTCCTTAACTTAAGCCCAAGGAAAAAGTGGTTTTATCCGCTGTTGCCAAGGAGTAGAAGGCGCTCTGGTGGGATCCTCATGAACAAAAAAAGATTACAGTCGGTTTGATAATGATTGAGCGACATTGCTTCTTTGGCCCAAACCAAGGAATCCCTTAGAGATGATGCAAAATGGATCTTGTTCTATC
The DNA here is from genome assembly GCA_031216235.1 of Syzygium jambos. Taxonomy (NCBI): domain Eukaryota; kingdom Viridiplantae; phylum Streptophyta; class Magnoliopsida; order Myrtales; family Myrtaceae; genus Syzygium; species Syzygium jambos. Next base: position 21,358,131 of record CM062228.1, read on the forward strand.
GTTGATAAGAGATTTCTCTATGAAAAATACAAATTGGAGTTTGAAGAAGGGAAAGGAGAAGGAGTCCTTGACCCACAACAAATAATTTGATGAATTCAAAAATGAAAAAGAGCTATTTATTATGTATGTTTTTGGTAATAGTTTGATTAGTTTATTTGTTTATTTTCCTTCATGCATGTTGCTTATTTTTCTCTGCGGCGATAGTTGAAGCTATAATATGCTGCAACGTTTTTCTTCCTTGGGCATTTTTTATGGATATTAGTCTTTATCCTATTCCAATGCTCTTGAATTTTGATGCTGTTTCTTCAACATTGTATCATCCACGTGTATATTATAATGCTAGAAGACCATACGAGTTTTACGAGTACTACTTTGGGAAAACTCCTCTTGTTTGTAAGTTATGTCCTGTTACTTTGAAATGTGTGTGTGTGTGTAAGTCTTTTTACACATTTACTTAATTTGTGTAATACTTGAAAGAATATATAATGCGCATGATCGAGGGCAATTAACTGTCATTATGAAGGTAGTTGAATAATCTTGAGTCATTGTTTAACTAAGTTGATGGTATAAGTTGAAGGATATGGACTCTATGGTGCAGCTGAAGCAACCATATGAGCACAATATGCAACTGAATATTGCTTGTTATGAAAATTAAGTACATATACCTAGATGTTTCCCAACTTTACTTGTGTTATGATATGTAAATTAATTAAATCTTTACCTAAAACTTTACAAATCATTTCTTACTTTATTTTCTTGGGTAATATTATGGTAAAGGTTACAAGGAATGAATTGAGATCCTCTTTGTGAGGATAGCAGACCACCAGAGGTGAGTCTTGTGGCTGTGTGACACATGGCTTAACAATGACAATTAGTTCTGCCCATTTATCTATTTTCCTACTGGATATGTTGATGAAACAAGGACTCTTTGGAAGATGGAGCTTGCTGAATTCAGGCTTATGCTACTAATCAGAAAGCGGGGCACTCACGTTTTAGACTTTCACTATACAGTTCATAAGTCCAGTGCAGGGTATAATATATTTTGTAGCTTTCTTCTGTGATGAATTGGACTTAATTTGGAAATGGAGCATACAGAATCCGGCTCATCCGACTACTTGAGAAAGTTCGAGAGCCACGCATTACTGATAATTTCTTACATCCAGAGATGATGGATAAGTCCCTTACACTTTATTTAAGATTACTCATCACTCTCACTCATAAGCATATAAGACAGAGACCATTTTTACATAAACTAACAGCGTTACCACAAATATCCAGTAATGTTCTCTTAGCTAGAGCTCCAGCACCAGATCTGCAGCAGGAAGGTTACATAACAGTCAGATATATGTAGCAGACTAGATCACCGTACAGCCTGCCATTAAGTCACATAAATGAGTCAAATTGCTTTGTTGGGCGTGCCCTTGTTCGTGCATAGGAGCTCACATGTGTGCTTGCTTGTTTGCGAGTGCGATCAAGTATGTGTCGTCATCCAACTACCCATCAGTGACTTGCATTTTTCTGGTACTTATTTGTTATTTAATAAGGACTTTCTATCAAAATCAGCCCCTATTTCTTTGGTCTTAGTTTCGTTGGGAATACTTATAATATAGCACTAACATGAAAATAGCTCGACAGTTAGCACTTTTAGTGAATGTAACTTCCCAAACGTGGCATATTTCCCATTGGAATGATGAAGTAGTTTAATTAATGTTTGAAACTTGAATGTTGCTTGAATTTCGATGTGAATGCAGCTTCATCAAGTTAGTCGGTGAAGTGGCGCATATATGAAAACTTACAGTCCGCATCTGTTTTGATCCAGTGCTCCCTGCAGTCATCTGAGGTGTCTCTAGCAATCTCAGGATGTTGGAGTTTTAAGCTGCCCTTCTCTCCTTCTGTTGACATTAAACCCTGAGCAGAACTTATGTTGGCTTTGTGCTTGTCCATCAAGTCCTTGTGGCTGTAGTTATTGTCATTAAAGGCTTTCTTGCTTTTGTACGCCTTATACTTTTCCATGTCTGCTGTATCTGTAGCATTCTCTGGATGGATCTTTCTACGGAACATTTGAAGGACCTGCATAGAACGAAGGCAAACTTCCTGTAAGTACCATCTGCCTCTTCTTCATTTACATGCAATCAGAAAACATGTAGATGGTGTCTAGCATCTACACCATCTATGCTCCATGAGCATTCCTCAACAATTAAATACTCCTGAAAGAGAAGCTATTGCTGAATTTACTTATCACTCTCTGGTAATTAAAGTTCGTGATTTTAACACTCCCGAACTTGAATCATATAAAAGCTGGAGGCTGCCATCTGCATGACATAACTCACTTAGATTGTTCTGTTTTTGTTAGTGTTGACTTCGATATTACTAACCTCAGAGTTTCATCAGAATCAACACACCTGGCCCTCTTTGTCAGGATATATTTGATCAAGAGACTGAAAAAAGTTGGGGGACACCTCTGACTGTCAAAGTAGAATTTTCAATGAAAGGACCCAAAGACTTATATGTGGATGTGCTATTTTGAGTGTCCAATAAGAATGCTCTGACCTTATGGAATTTTTTCTTGGGTAAAGATGATGCGGTGGCATCTCCTCCGGTGGAAAGACCTGGAGGTCTTGAAGAAGCACATAGCTTTTTCAGAAACTTCTTCATAATATGTTTGGAAGACTTATGTGTTGGCTTGACCTGTGTAGCTCCTGTCTCAGATTTCTTTGAATAATTTCCACCTGTTGTCCCTGTTTCTTGAAACAGCTGCAAAAGGGATGCCTTTTGTTTCTTCATCTCTATCTTTGTTTCCGGCAATTCGACTGAAGAGCCGAACAGATATCCCTGTAGTGGAAAAATCAGTGTCTGCAGGTCCTTCGTCTTCAACTGCCTCCATTTGCGGGCTGTCAAGTGTTATAGTGCTGACATAACTATTCCTTGATGATCCCTTGTGCCCTTCCTCTTGAGATTCAGCCTCAAGAAACTTCTCTAGTTCATTGTTTATAAGCTTCAAGTGATCCTCTGTTACTTCTACAGCTTCTTTGGTCATGTTGTCTAAAGTCATGGCAAATGTTGGCGTGGCAGGCTCACTGGGAGCTGCTTCTGAACCCAGAAATCCTATGGCAAGAAAGCCATGGAAAAGTTCAGAAATTTCAGTAGAAGTTTCTGGTTCAAGGTTTTCTTTGACTCTAGAAGTGAAACAAGAGATGGAATTTCCATATTCCTCTGCCGGGTTCTCTGATGATTTGGGAGGATATCTGGAGCTGAAGTTTGGCATTGCGAATAAGTCTTTCTCATCATGCAGTTGTTGTGCAGAAAGACAGGTGCAGTAGTTCCCTGAATTATAAGTTCAATGAGAAACATATACTCTAGCTGCAGTGGAGGCAAAAGATAAGGAAGAAGGGGAGATGCTTTGAGAATGATAATAATTTCACTATTAACAACTAATGTTTCAGTCTTGGTAGTTGTAGTCAAGAGGTCATCTCGCTTACAGCATCGACATGGTCATGCTCTGTATAATCTAATTTAAGTATCTATTGCAGTAGTGTGGGCAACTTCTAGAAGCTGCTCATATGAAGGAGAGAATGGTAAGCCTTGTGATTTGAAAATTGGCCTGGCCAGTTTTGGGGTCTGTGGCTTTGGAGATGCTGAGTGTAAGAAACAATTGGGACCTTTTCTCTGTGTGTGTGTGAGAGAGAGAGAGTGAGAGAAAGAGTCTTGGGCCACTCTGTTATCCTATATTTGCTTGCGTTAGGCTGTCCATTGAAGGAAACATTGAGTTGGTCTAGTCGACAGCACTGGTATCATAGGTATTGTTGTTCTGACTTATCTATTTCAAGTAAAACAAAAATCAGGAACTGAGAATACCGATGGCGAAATCTCTGAATGTCTCGATGCTATTTTGCCGTAACTTTTGGTGCATCCAACCTAGTAACTGCCACAATAACAATGAAAACAAGACTTTAACATAGTGGACACTGAAGTATTCGAACTTGGTAGAGTGTGGACGTACCTTCATATTTATCTCTTGGGAGGACCTGATATCAGATGTTTTTGGTTGTCTGCATAGACATGAATGAAGATGAACTTTGATCTTTGAAAGGGATCGGGAGCCTATAAAGGAAAGGTCATGAGGGGGAGTTTCTTAAGCTGACAGGTGTAGAGTTGAAGTAGTTGCTTGGAAGGTGTGATATGCACGGAGAAGAGAGAAGCATATAGTAAAGTACAAATTTGCAGTTGGCTTTTCTTTGTCTAGATCAAATCAACAGGACAAGTTGGTGAACATATCGAAGAACTATGAAGTGTTTGAGTTGTGCAGACGTGGATGCTTGTACTGGGTTACATAAATACATGAACATGCAAGAATTTGCTTTGATCGCCTTTATATCAACTTGTATAAACAGAGATTTTCGTAAGCCAATGCAATTTGCTTGATGAGGCGGCACAGCAATATGGTAGCAAACAAATGTGTCTGCAGGTGGACACATGATGAACTGGATGGATATATGTACACACTGGTGCTGCCATTCTCCTCTGTAAATTCTATACATATATAACCCTGCATGCGACACAATTTGTCTTCAAGGTTTAGTCCCTTAAGTATAGTGATGGTTATATTTGTTGAACATGTCATTTCCCAAGATTTTGATTAAGAGGAAATATTTGTTATTGCATACATTAAAGCAAAGGATAGATTTTCTTTTGTATTTCCTGCTATATAAAAAAATATATTTTTTCACGTATCCTTATCTACCAGTTCCATTGTGACCGCCCCCTGCTGATATGTGACACTATGGACTCGGTTTTGCTGCTTCTAGTAAAGGTCTTTGTTTTTTTCTTCCTTGGTTTTTTGTGATACTCTTGTCTACATGGCATCGTCCTGAAATTTTTTGTTTGGTGAAGGCATCCTTCTAATTGCTTCAGTTAATAGATATGTTTTTGAATCCTGTGCAAATTTTAGGACTTCTCTACTATGAGAACTACATAGAGCAACATGGTGTCTGATCCAGAGAGATTTATTAAGCTACAATTTATTTATCTTTTTCATGTCAATCTGGTGATGATAATTGGTTCGAAGTTGCTAAATATTTGAATTTCATCTCGAATAAATCATGTTCCATAAGAGACAATTAGTCCAGTAATGAACCAGGGATCTTTTCTCTTCTACTTCCCTCAGTACTACTGTAGCTGCGATGTAATATTTTCGTTGTTCTATATTTGGATTTTTGTGATGAATGGTTCCCACCGACTATGAAGTGGAATGCTAGCTTCTGCGTTGATATACTTTCTACAGTGTGCAGCCATTATTTTTCAATACATTTGCCTTCTACTGAGTTGCTAGCCTTCATAGCATGTATCCCATTGTTTCTAAGGCTTGGTCCATATCTTTACATCAGAAATCCTCGCGACAAATTTTAGTTGACTGTCTTTTGTATTTTGATGCAAGTCAAACACTTCCGCACAGGCTCCGTTGTTCATCTCTGCAATTGACATTCTGAAGTTCTAACTTTGCTTGATGATAGTGCTGCAATAATTACTTTGGCTGTGATGTCTTGACACTTCTAGGGAATTGTACATCTATTGCAGGAATGGTGTTGACACTACTACATACTCTGTACACATTATGAACAGCCACTTTGAGTGGCCCCAAGGGTCTCTGCCTTCATTCCCTGGAAGCATCTGTGGAGTAGTGATCCGAAGAGGAATATGTCGTGAACTTGGGGACAAAACCACGTAAGAAGCTCTCGAGGAGCCTTTTTAAAAGTGGGATTATTGCGGAGACAACCGAAGCATTAGGAAGAAGGTGGACAAGTGTCCGGCAGAAACTATTGCACCTAGTTCAATTTCATATCACCAGTTCCATTATTATGGTCTAATCGACACAAGCTAATCACAGAAAATGTAGGCATGTCACTCAATATCTTCGCCTTAAGTGCCCGACGTGCTAATAACCAGATTTTGTATTGACTGGTTTGATTCGCTTAGATTGATTCTTCATGTTAATCAATGTTTTATGAAGAATGACGCTCGCCGAAGCGATTAGACTCTGATTTTTGGTGGTAACTGCTTCTGCATTGCTAGTCTTTTCATTGTGCAAAGTCTGTGGGGACTACACCGCGTATAAGTTTTTTTTTTTTGGGTCAAAAAACCGTGTATAAGTTTACAAGATGAAGAACAGGAGTTGATTAAGTTGAGCAGAGACCAAGTCACTGGAGCGTACCGCATCACATCCATGATGAGGCTACAAACAGCAAGCTAAACCGAATGACTAAGATTGTTTGGTTTTTTTAACCATCGGTCGAATTTGAATGGTGAAAGTGAATATCCAGGATCTTTTATGTTGCTCCAAGATAAAAAACGAAGCGAATCCACGGAATACGCTGTTTCCCATACGTGCTTTTTGGCCAAGGAAAAGAAAACGCTGCGTGCTCGAACTATCTCGCATCTTTTATTGATAATCAAACATTCCTTTGCCTTTGATATAGAGCATAAGGACCGCTATTATTGGGTACCATGGACTGATTCGAGACATGATCGGCCAAATTGCATCAACACGAGGCTTAGCTGTTCTTGGTCGTTGAGGGATCCTGATTTGGAGCTAACCAACAAGCCGCTACGAAACGCAATTAGTTTCCACTTTGGGATGAGAAAGCCCACCCACTCCCTCTCTCGCTCAGCTCGCTCATTCAACGGTCAACACATCCAAATCGAAGCTTGCAAAAGCGTGCGTCAATCCCCGCGTGATCATGTCGGGCCCGATCTTTCTTTTATTTGGCCATTTGGACGGCGACCCATGTGAGAATCCACGTGCATATTTCCAAAAATAGGGTGATCCGATGGAATTTCATTGGCACGAGGGTCAGGATCTCGTGTCAATTTGGGAACACATCCTCTGGTTGCAGATCTCATCGATTGCTTTGGTCTCGCGTTAGATTTCTCAATCACATTACCGGTACATGTCGGTCACGTGCGAATCGACGGGGCTTCGAGGTTTCTAGCGTTGCTGGAAAGAGCGGTCGCAGTCATGGCACCTACGAGAAGAGAAAGGGAGAAGGGAAAGCAGAGGGTCCTGGGGAGGGGTCTTATCAATATGCGTGGCAATGTAAAATGAGAGAAACGCCGATAGTTTTTGCCGAACGAACTGCAAAATCTCCCTCTCAGAAGGTGATGTGATTCTGAAGATAATGAGCGGGAGTTTTCTCGGTTCTATTGAAATGTGAAAGAAAGTGATAAGATGCACAAACGTTGTACTACCAGATGTATGAAATTTTTAGTTTACTCAGCTTCCATTTGTTTTGCGGAAAACATATTCCTCATTTTCCAGCTATTGGATTGCTTAAGAAAATGAGTCAACGCCAAAAAATGTTTGGGAAATGTTTTGTGCAAAACAAACGGAGCTATAGTCTTCTTCCTTGATTTGTATCTGGCCGACACATCCATTGCTACCATAGCCAGTGTCGATTTCTATTCGACCATGCTTAACTTCATTTGTGACGGAGTCCAATCACTGGAGCCATGCTCGACTCCATCTCACTCTGTCTATATCTCTCTCGCTTTTGGATCAACCTCCATTGGAGATTACGGTCGGAATACGTGCGACCTCAACCTAGCATGGTGGTGCCGATGCTGTATGGTCCTTGGCGATGATGGTGGTGGTGGTGTCATTTGTGGTCATAGCAGTGGCAACTCAATCTGTAGTGGTGGGTAGCAGCAACGCTCAATCCACGATGGCGGATGGTAGCTGGTGTAGCTGCAAAATTTTTTTAGAAAAAGAAGAATTATGGTTTGTGTGATGAAGAAGATGCATGACACGGGTGCTTCTTGACAGTTCACTGCGAGTTGGGTAACTTATCATTAGACCTGTCAAAATGGGTCATAAACCCATTTCTTAACCCATTTATTAGTAAATGGGTCATAAATGGGTTAGTTATATTTAGTAAATGGGTCATAAATGGGTAGAAGTCTTATATTAGTGTTAAATGGGTCATAAATGGGTCACAAATGGGTCATAAATGAGTTTACAACTGATTTAAACTCAACGCATTTCTCTCACCCTCACTTAATCTTGCATTCACTCATTCTGCATTCACTCACCCTCATTATTTTTATGGGATTAACTTCTTGTTTGATTATTGACAGGTGGATTTGGTTCATATTTGATTGCATTGGATGAAAAGACATATCAGCTCATCGGTGCTGATTATCCCGGTAATCGGGCAGAAGATGTTAAGAGCCCGGGCTTGGGATGGATGATTGGATTCTTGTTTGTTGTCAGCTTTTTGGGACTCTTTAGCCTTGTTCCTCTTCGAAAGGTTGGTGACGGTAGATTCAACTTATCTATACTTAATGTGGAACAGTTTATGAATGTACATACTTGATTTGTAGGTTTACAACCTTAAAATCTGAATTATTCAGATGTAAATCTATATTTGCGAGTATCACGGCCCGCACCGCATGTCATTTTGTCCTAATCCTCTCTTTTCTCTGTTCGATTATCACAGGTTATGGTCATGGATTATAAACTTACTTATCCAAGTGGTACTGCAACAGCTATGCTAATAAACAGCTTTCACACAAACAGCGGTGCTGAACTTGCTGGGTAAGCAAGGCTGAGGGAAACCGTATGCTTTATACTGCTATAATTTCTGCTTGAAAGGAGCTTCAGGCTTGCAGCTATGAATTTTAGATGATTGGGATAAATGATTGGGATAAATGATGGGACTAAAAAAACATTTCCCATCTGTAGTCTGCATTCGCTAGATTTAGTCTTAGAGTGTTAAAAGGTTCCTTATACGAACTGTTAAAAAATTACTAATCAGGAAAACAGTGTAAGCAGCTAATGTAACTTTAGTCTGTAGACTCCCTTTCTTCACTCTGCATATCTCTCTTAACTAGTTGTGAGTTATTTGATTTTCTGCTGTGTTGATTTCCCAGCAAGCAAGTTAGTTGCCTCGGAAAATACTTGAGCATAAGCCTATCATGGAGCTGCTTCAAGTGGTTCTTCAGTGGTATTGGCGATTCATGTGGATTTGATAATTTCCCCAGCCTTGGCTTGACTCTGTTTAAGAACACGTAACTCTCTCTCTCTCTCTCTCTCTCTCTCTCTCTCTCTCTCTCATACATTCATGCTTGGCTGCCGCTCAGTGTCGACTTTGCTTTTTTTACTTCCTGTACTCACTAAGGAGTTTGTGCTGATCATGCATCACGCTCTTCATGCAGGTTCTATTTTGACTTTAGCCCAACTTATGTTGGATGTGGTTTAATCTGTCCCCACATAGTTAACTGCTCTGTTCTACTTGGGGCAATTATATCGTGGGGTTTCCTCTGGCCTTTCATTTCAGAACACGCTGGGGATTGGTATCCGGCTGATCTCGGCAGCAATGACTTCAAAGGTCTCTATGGATATAAGGTAATGCGCGAGAACATACATGTAAATTACTAGCTTGGATCCATCTGTTCTATTAGATAAGCACCAAGTGCAAATTTTGTTGCTAATGTGTTTTTGCAAAATGTTGTCTTGTGTGATGAAGATGAGTAGGAGATGGCACGTTCTTTGTGAAATTTTCTCGCTGTTTACTCACTTTGGACCAACTCTCCTCTCTGTTTCCTTTCTGTTTCAGGTTTTCATAGCTATTTCGCTTATTCTCGGGGATGGTCTCTACAATTTGATCAAGATAATAGGGATAACTGTTAGAGAGGTGTTCAACAAAGGCAGCAAGATTAGCAACCTGCCGATCATCATGGAGTCTCTTGGTAAGGACATCAATTGTGTTGCTCTTCTCTAATTGAAGCCAGAGGATGAAAAATTATCCTACTTATTGTCATTTCATTATGAAACGGCTTTCTCATCTACTGATGATTGCGTAGATAACTCAAATGCATCTGAAACCTATTTGTGAGCTAAAAGGTTTATTAGAGTGGTAAAAGATGCTAAGAAATTCTTTCTATGATTAATGTGGCCAATCCATTGCATATTCTAGCGAGCACCCTGTATCAGACTTACTGCTTCTTCAAGTCACCATTGATGTTTAATCTGATTGCTGAATTGATCTTTAGATCAGGTTATCTAATCACAACCGACTAAAAAAGAACATATATCTCGAGCTTCAACTATTGACTCTGGGCTCCTGCTCAGGACGGTAGTACGCTCTGAATGTTTGTGTTATCTTCTTCTGGTTTTTTTAAACATCTTTAGTTCCATTATCTCAAAAATGAGCATTCATTCTTTAGTTGTAATGTAAAATAAATTCATCTTCTCTACCAGTGCGAGAATCATTTCATTTCACTTTTATTTAGTGCCTGTGGAAGAACATTGTCCTTGAACATCTATCCATAGGCTCTCCTTTTTCCCCTTACATAGCCCTTGTCAGGTGTTTGATTCTTGTGAATTATACAGATGGTGAGAGTTCCAAGATAGGGATGGAGCAAAGGAAAAGAGATCAGATATTTTTGAAAGACCGAATACCCTCCTGGTTTGCAGCATCTGGCTATTTGGGCCTTGCCGCAATATCCACCGCGACAATTCCAATGATTTTTCCACCTCTCCGATGGTATTTGGTTCTAAGTTCATACATTATTGCTCCTGCACTTGCCTTTTGCAATTCTTATGGCACTGGCCTGACGGACTGGAACTTGTCCTCAACTTATGGGAAGATTGGACTCTTCATGATTGCGTCTTTGGTTGGGTCTAATGGGGGTGTGGTAGCTGGTTTAGCAGCATGTGGGGTTATGATGTCCATTGTCTCAACAGCCGCTGATCTTATGCAAGATTTTAAGACAGGTTACCTAACTTTATCATCTGCAAAATCCATGTTTGTGAGTCAGCTGGTAGGAACAGTCATGGGTTGTATCATCGCCCCGCTCACATTTTGGTTGTTTTGGACTGCTTTTGATATTGGGGGAACTGATGGACCATACAAAGCACCATATGCCGTAACATTCAGGGAAATGGCAATCTTGGGCATCGAGGGCTTCTCCGAGCTTCCCAAGAACTGTCCTGCCATGTGTTTAGGGTTTTTCGTGGCAGCTCTGGTTACAAACCTCCTGAGGGACATGACTCCAAAGAAGGTCTCGCAGTTCATCCCCATTCCAATGGCCATGGCTGTCCCATTCTACATTGGAGCCTACTTTGCCATCGACATGTTTGTTGGCACCGTAATATTGTTCATCTGGGAGAGAATGTATTAGCTCAAGAAGTTGTGTGCTTTTAGAAACCGACTTAAAAGGTTTTCTAGTGATCTTAGCCTGTGCACACACTTCACATTTGTCAAATCGAATGGAAGTATCCAATGAAATGTTGTGAGTTTTAGCTAGATGTTGCATCTTCCTGTAATTCACATGTCCAAGTCTATTGTGTAATAACTTTGGATCAATCAAAGTAGAATTCATATGATTGATGCTATCAGTATCTAAACTCAACCTATACATACCATTAACCATGAATGCACAACCGAAATAACATGAGTTAACAGATAAAGTTACTGTACCATTCATAGTTGAAAAGGACATACCAGCTTTATCAAGTAAACTCGGAGATATCAAATTCTTTTCAAGTTAGTACTTTACCTGAAGAAAGCACCAAATTGGTAGTTCCAACATGAGTCACCTCTGCCACACCACCATTACAATTTTCTACGGTGTTTTTCACTTCTATGACCTCAGTGAGTGAGTTCTTGTCATTTGTAGCATGACAAGTAGCGCCACTATCTAACCACCACTCAGAGGAGACTCTGGCCTTTCCATTCTTCATCATTCCATTGAAGGCTTGAGGCTCAGATTTACTAATTAACATATTAGTCACAGTTTGTGGTGTGTCATTCTTTGGCTTCTTTTGTAGCTTATACTCTGCTGCCTAGTGACCCCACTTTCCACAGTTATGGCACTTGCCCTTCTTCTTTCTTTTGAAGAAAGTCTTTTTGGCCTCTAACTGTGAAGAGGATTCACCTTTTGATGACTTGGACATTTTCTGAGGTTTATTGGAATGTGAAACTAAGTTGACAACTGATTTTTGTTGTCCATCTTATTCCAAACTCTTTCTAGTATACCTCTTTAATTCATCCAGTCTCATATGTTCTTTCTGTCTGTGCATTTTCGTCTTGAAAGAACTCCATTCAGCAGGTAGCTTACTCAACACAAGACCAACAAAGAGATTATCGGACATATCAGAGTTATCATCTTTCAAGTTATCCCATATCTCTTTCGCTGTCTTAAACTCACTATAAGTCATAGCTAGACGAGGATTTAAAGAGGTTAACAAGTAATCTCTACAAAAATCTTCATCTTTGTTCCATTGATATTCATCAAACATCTTCAGTGGTAGATGCAAAATCACTTAATACTGTGTGGAATATTTCACGTTCTTTCATGTCAAATTGAACATGCAATTTCCAACCATGAAATTCAGTGACATCAAGTGATTGCAGCGTGATAATATCATAGGAAATATGTTTTGCCATTTTAATCAGAGCAAAGACGTAGAAAGAGTGCACCTTGAAGTCCGCGGAGCGCACAAAGTCGAATAATGCCTTTAACCTTGGTCAAACTGCTCTATAGAGATAGAGTTTGCCAAAACAGACCCCAAAAATAGATTCGGAGTGCCCAAAAACCTTAAGATGGACTGCCCTTGTTGCTGGAAGTCGAGAAGTGCTGGAAATTCGCCGAAAGCCGAATAGTCGCGGAAATTCGCAGGAAGCCGAAAATTGCCAAAACTTCCGGTTGTCGTATCTCAGCCGTCCGAACTCCGTTCAAGGCGAGTGACCACTCAAAACGCTCGTATCGACGAGGAGAACAAGATCCAAGTGGTTTCACCCTCTGAAATTGGCTATAATTTCTGGGTTCTTGAATCAAAGATTTCGGCCACCGAATCTTCAAACTCAGATCCCGGCCAACCCTCTCGTCGAAATTGAAAATAAATAATACCTTCGAGTTCGTCTCGACGAGATCTTCGAGTAGACACCTTTCTTGCTCAAATCCGACACACAAATCTAATACTTCAAGATTGTTGAAGGTTATGGGTTTGAGAGAGAAAAAGTGTTTTGCTTGAAGTATTACACCAAGAGACATCAAGTTTGGAATGCTCAACAGTGTTACCTCCAGCGTAGGGAAAACCCTAGAGTTTATATGCAAGCTATTGGGCTCCAGCCCATATGGGCCCAAAATAACCATGCTTTACACCTATTGGGCTTGTATGTGAACATATTATTTGGACTATATTAATAATATATCCAACATAATCTCCCCATGGCATGAAAGCAAATTAGTTCTCAACACAATTTTCGTTGCACATCTGTTTACACCAAAATTTAACGAGGTCGTCAACATGAGTAAAACATGTAGCTAAGAAATGAAAGGTTATCGCCACTAGATATGTGAGCAATTGTCGACGACCGTAAGAGTGGCCAAAATTAATATACATGCATAACCATAAATTAGATATTGATAAACAATGGCGTATGGTTGACAATTGTCATAACAAAACTAGTTAGCAAAGATACCGATGAAAAGAGACAATAAGTTACCGATTGAGACACCGAACAAAGATTGGATGTTTGGGAGTTGCCAAGGAGCAGTTATAACATTCTGATTTGAATCACCTGTAAAAAGAGCAACGGATCGTGAGAAGAAATAGAGCTAACCAAACAAGGGCAAATGATCGAGGCATGATTTTAAAGGAGTAACCACCCAAAGGAAAGATCATGGTATCATGAGGACATGGGATCATGATTCTCAAACATATGGAAACATGGCTAAAACGGCAGAAGATATGCTCTCAAGCGGTTAAATTTTGGCGTGTATCTTTGCTATAGATCTCGGGTGTTTCGTCGTCGATTAACTTCCAACGTTGCATATTTACGTTTTTAAAGCTTTGTTGTTGATTAAATTCTAGCATAGTTTGCATACGTTCGGTTTCGTTTGAAGTGATTATGTTCTTAGGTTTTGTCGCAATTCAATTCCGACACTGTTTGGGTGCGTTCAGTTCTATTTGAAATGAAGTTTTTGATTCCCTTGTTAACCTGTAATATTTCTTGTCCGAAATCGCCACAAAACCTATAACCAAATAATGACTTTCGGTGAAATGTATATCGTCACAGAGTCGAATTATGGCGAAACAACATCCACACAACATAGGTTATATAAGTTTATTATGCCTGTCGATCACACAAGAACCAAAGTTCGGCTTCTTGATCTACGGCACATCAATCGCATTGCTCTCAAACTTAGATCCATCGCACGCTTCGCGAATCGCAATCCAAGGAATTGATTAAGAAGGAGACGAATATGCACTTAGAACACCAGGCAACTCAAGTTTTATGAGCGTACGATTACATTGAAGAAGTCGAGAGAGTCAAGCATGTGGGTTTGAACTTGAAAAGGAAGGCTGCTGCTTTGTATTCATTTTTTCTCTTTTTGGTCTTCGATTAGGTGAACTGCATTCGGCAGCCTACTTGTTTGATATTCTTTTCGAATAATTGAGTTCAAAACTCTTTCGATTCAGCGAATACTCGATTTCGAAATCTCGATTTTGGGTTGCAGAGATGTCGTTGATACTAGACCTATCAAACGGGCGGGTCGGGTCGAAAATTGTGCCACCCATTTTAACTCATTTTTATGCAATACCAATATAGTGACCCATATACAATCCTACACATATTGCTAAAATATTTTTATATTAAACTCAATTTAGGAAAACTCGTACACAAACTGAAGTGAGAGCGCCGAAAGAGCACGCGTGAGATCGAGTGAGAGTAAGAATAAATGGAGAGAGAATTATAGAAGTGAGTTAGGTTTACTTAAATTGTAAACCCATTAAACACTCATTTGTTTTAGATTTTACCATTCTTAACTCATTTACTGAAAATTAATATAACAACTGATCCCATTAAATATATATTAAAAAATGGGTCCATGACCCATTTGGACGGGTTTAGTTGATACCACTTCTTATTGTTGTAGGATACGTAACTCCAACAGTTAATATCAAACGATAGAGTTATGCCCTACTCAAGTTGAGTCGTGAAAACGAGGCACGAAAGTGGAGTTTTGTAAGCGCTCATCAGCATCGATGGTCCGCGCTTCCGTACTCTCGATTCCACTCATCTAATTTGGGTGAATCGGGTATCGTTCAACCATTCGCTCAGTCAATGCTATTTATTCACTCACGCATTACAATTTCTTTAACACTGGCACAAACTGGGTACACTTCAGCCGGTGGATGAGATGTTTTATCTCTTGTTGTTGACGCGCTAGAATGACCATGTCCTTTTAACCAACGTGATGCCGAAATAGAGTTCTGTGTTAGTCAGTTTAGTTATTGCCAAGAGGTCAATGGAAGAAATTCTGTCGACAAACCCAAGTATTAACGATCGACATGATACCGTTATACAGCTAGGTGTCAAGCGATTGGTTGTCGGCGATACAATGACGATTGGTTGGCAATTGACACTTAGTGAATTTAACTTAAGTGGTAAAGGCAAAAAACCGAGAGCTATGAGGCCATTTAAGGAGCTATGTAGAGAAGATTGGCGTGAAATCACGGAGAGCTATCTTTGTGACTGAAGTTGAGCCCGGTGACAATTGAAGGGTTGCGACTGCTTATAGATAAAATGATATGTAGTTATGGATATGATAATGGAACCGAAAATCAGGGACATGCGGTTGTAACTTTCTATTTGAAAATTAACTACTTAGGAGTGGTTACAATTTCTACTAGGCCATATCAACCGTGTTGAATAACTGTGAAAAAGATCCCACAATCATAAACACAAGCATATACTATTCAAAAAAAAAATCTATCAATTTATTAGCTACCATTACTCCCACCTATCTTTTTCATATATTCACTTAGTGTAGATCCTTGTCGCGTTGTCATATTCCTGTCCAAATCGCCAACGAACCCAAGTTAAATAGAAACTGAAGATCGACCATCTAGTGAAAGATATTTTGTCGATTGGGACAATTCCAGGCGAAACACTTGCAAATCAATAACGGGATGCGACACGTTACATTTTTTTCACACTCCGGCCATTCGATAAGAGTATAAAGGAATAATAGCAAGACTACACACTGCTAAGAAAACAGACCTGAGAAGAAACGAAAGATCACGAAGGATTTGGAGAAGCTTTGCTTGTGCTGTAGAAATATTCGTCTTCGGGCCCGACACGATTCCAATTACGACTGCGCACGAAACCTCCAGGAATCCACGGCCAAGTTTTTTGGCCCAATCCCCTTCGACGTCAAATTCAACTTCACGTGAGCCGATGAAGGACGCAAATTTCCACGTGGTCCCGATGGGGGTCGCTTTCCTTCAAGAGATATTTGGGTGTGGTCTGTACAGGTAACGGGTAGCTGTCATACCTTTCTTTGGTATTGAATTGGCGGATGATTACGTAATTATAAGAAAAAATCAGTGCGATGTATATTCTTTTTTTTTATGCATGTTCAACCGCTACGTTGTGCAGTTGGTGGCGGGGGACCTTCTTTGACATGAATGAGAACAACCCAACACTTAATGTTACTGCTTGGTTCGTGAATCGAATTCTAAAGTTTTCTAATTTCATTTCCATTTGGATTTAGATTATCCTAAGAGTTCATTGAATAACGCTTTGAAACGGTTTTATAACCTAAACACAATGGAATTACGGTTACAGCCCAAAAAAATGACATTTGATGTTCTTTTAATGCTCTCATTTCAAATAAAAAAGGGGGAAAAGTACGGACAAAAAGTCTCAAACCTACTGCATTTGTACCAATTCAGTCATAAAATTTTCAATTGTGTCAATTTAGTTGTAAACCTCTTCACATTTTGCCAATTGGGTTCATATGACTAATTTAGGCCGGAAAATTGCTGACGTGGGACGTCGGTGGTCCTGTGTGGCATGGTTAGTAAAGACGTGAAAATTTTTATAGATTTTTAAATATTTTCTGGTTTTTCTTTTCTTTTCTTTTCTTTGCTCATTTTTTTTGTTTGGACTGAGCGACCCTCACTGGCACTGAGCAAGGGTGTCGTGGCCCTTTCTAGCTCTAAGTGAGGGTGCGCAATCTCTCACTCGACGCCACTACTATGGTCGGTGAGGGCCAAGACACCTTCACCGGCCAAAGCGAGGATGCGCAGTCCCTCATCCAGATCTGGTGAGAGTCGAGCAGCAACCCCAGTCAGCCCTCAATCCAAACAAAAAAGGTAAAAATAAAAAAAACATGAAAGATTTTTTAAAAAAATTGTCAACATCAGGGTCAACGCCGACCGTACCGTGCTACGTAGGACTGCTGGCCGGCATCCACATCAGTAACTTGAGAAGTAGAAAACAAAAGATCATTAAAATTCTCTCGTGAGTATTATTCCATATAAAAAATTCATTTATAATGGCCACTTCACAAGTAGAAATCTTTCATTCAATAGTGTAGAGGAATCTTGGATAGGAAGAATTGCTTGGTTAGAGTACATTACAAATTGGTTGGTTCGATTTTGTCGGTCTTTTAAATTATAAACCAAAACCATACCATGAAACAAATACAAACAAAAACCTAAACCGAAAGCAAAACCATACAAATAAATTGATAAAGGAAACTTGTCAGTTTGGTTCGATTTGATTCGGTTCGACTTATCTGTTTTTGGCTTTTCAAGGACACTCATGCTCATTGGTGACCAAACGGATCACCCAAAAAGGAGAGTAGTGGGCTCTTGTGATCTGACACATGTTCATTGCCGGGGCGAGGTATGCCTTGCCTTTTTATAGTAAGGTACGGGCCGCACTGTAGAAAAGGCCCCTCAAGCCTTAAATTAGCAATTTCCAAGATAGTATCGCAAATGGGATCAGGCCGGAAACTGTGGATAGCTAAATAATGAAATTGGACCAACACACCAATAGGCCAATAGGCCATGCGGCCCCAATGATAAAATGGATTAGAAGGGTGGGGTCGGAAAGTACGAGGCCCAGGATTCATTTCCCGTGAGTATCGCACACATATGTACATAGAAAAGAGAAGTGAAATAAAAAAAAATAGGATCAATATGAGAGTCGGCAACTCCATGCCGTATCTCCATTGATACTTCAACAAATTTCAACTATGGATAACACATGGCTATGAATTCGATAACTACCTTTATTCACATTGATTAACTATGTGGATGGACAAGACAACGAATGGACATAGGAATTGAGATCAAAATGCAAAAGGATCAACTGTTACCCAAGTAAACTTACCAATGTAGTGTGGCTTTCAAGACGCTAGCCTTATCTTGTTTCCGTTCAAATGGATAAAATGGATTGGACGCAGGTGTCATCTACAACAAGATTTCTTTCTTCCTCCTGATTGTTCCCCTGTCCCACATCTTTTAGGAAAATTCAACTGACAGTCTCCTATCGCACCGCAATCGATGCTCTTAAGACGAGAAATTACTCATCCGGACCTGAATCAATATGGACCAAGAGCCATCACAATTGTCGATCAAGTGTAATCCTGCACGTGAAATTTTATATAATTAATGACCATGATTGCTTATGTCCAATGGGTTCGAGTTTCGATGAGAACTCTATCGACATGGCAACATGGCAAATCCACGTAAAAATTCATATCAATTTGAGATAAATTTATTATATATGTATAAATTTGAGACATCCGTTGAGTTAAAAATTAATTTAATTATAAAAACATTTTCACGGTCACGGGAAAAGCCATTGAAAATTTGAAAGGCCGAGGGCCGCACCCTGAACCATAACGTGACCTGTTGCATTACGCGAATCCCAACAAAATTCACCAGATCCGACATTTCCGCCGAGGGACGTACGGTGGCTGGCGGCGGCTGCCGAACGGTCCGACGTTGTTCACCGCGAGAAAACGTGTCAGTAAATTTCTAAGGAGAAGATGGCTGCGGAAATGACCATTTTGGGGCCCCCAGAAATTTTCCAGCAAGTAGAGACCCTCGGGCTATTAAAGTCATTTCAGCCACCTCTCTCTCCCTCTGCTTTTTGACCTTTTTTTTCCCCTTATCTTGATCGCGTGATATCTGAAACGTTATAAGTTCTGATCGATTTCTCAAATTGTTACATTGAATCCCACGTTACATAATTATTTTTTATGCAAATCCATGTTATTATTAAGTCGAAACTTGCCTCTCTTCTCATTTTATATCATTTCGCGCGTCGGATAAAAGTTAGGCCAAATCTAATAAGCGAAGCTCGATTTCCAAAATCGAACTTAACAATGGATCACTGAAAAAATATGGCCCTTTCGTGAGAACCCTCATTTCTATCCTCATTGCTAATGCAGAAAACCAAAAGAGGTGTCGTTCTAAGCTCCATGGAAATGTAAAGAAGAATCTTTGTTTGGAGTGTTTATGCGATTCGATTCTTGAAACTAGCCCAAAAAACAAAGAGACCAATTACGACATGGCTGGCTGGCTGCTGCTGATTAAAATTGTCACGTTCCTTTCATTTTTGAAACCTTAAATGACCAGAAAAGTGGCCATGTGCATAATGTCTCTACCTCCCGCAACTTTTCGGAATGCGGCAACGTACGTCAAAAGCCAGCTTGGTTCTCGAACTTCTCGAGAGAAAACGAATTGGCGGACCTAATCTGTAAAAAACTCGACAAAATGGACATTATCAAAATAACATAAAAATAGGCTAGTGACCCTCTCCCCCTCGCTAACTCGTCAATCCTCGAAATGCTGTCTGAACGAACGCGGCTGTACAGATTGCATCGTTTGCTCTGAGCAGCAGAAGAAGAAGAACATCGGCAGACTACATGTAGGATCGCATGCGAGGCCCCACCAGAGATTGGCCTCCGTCGACAAAGATAGTTGTCCCCGTCATGTAACACGAGCCGTCACTGATCAGATAGATGATGGTCGAAGCCAGATCGTTTTTGGCATTGAGCCATCTGTGAAGTGGTGCCGCATCCTTGACCAGGGTCTTTGCCCTATCCATGCCTACAGATTTTGGATACTCATCCTCTACGTGCAAGCCGCGAGAAATGGCATTCACTCTAATCTTATGCTTTCCCATCTCCAACGCCGAAGTCTGCGTAACAATCCCAAAGCCAAATGGGTCAAATAAGAGATTGGCCAAAGACGGAGTAAAGTAAGAAACAACACACAAGATTATGATAAACATAATTCCACACTTACTCTGACTAACTGCTGCACTCCGGCCAAACACGATCCATATGCAGCAGCTCCTGGATAAAGCCCTCTTTCTGAGCCAATTATCGACGTCAAGAATACAATGGAACCTCCTCTACGGCCATCTCGCAATTTTACACCGACGGTCTTCAACAAAAACCACGCAGACAGGAAGTTTATGCGTACTATCTTTTTAAACTCTTCTTCTGGCAACTGTAAAGGGTCTTGCATCTTTCCTGTTTGAGAAAAGTAAGTTGTAAGCTGGCTTGCTTATGTTCCCACTAGACCAGCAAAAGAAACCGACAGCCATTAACAGTCAGATGTATCTATCCTTAATTTAAACGCGGCCAATCGGAGAGCCCACTCAAGGATACAGAGAGAAAGAACTTTCGAGAATTCTCAAACTTCAGTAATGAAGTTACTACAAACTAAAACAACCCTCCAATGGACATTCTAAGGACGATTCGGCGGGAGAGAGACAGCACAGAGAGAGAGAGAGAGAGAGAGAGAGAGAGAGAGAGAGCAGACAAATTGAAGCAGCACTTAGAGGTGATTCTTCTAAATACCTTCGAAAAGGATGCCTTGGTGACTATAGTTAATCATTTTATTTTAGGTCAAGGTCCCATGATTCTTTTGGACTATGGATCAGTCCTTTATCATCTCTGTTGGCACGATCTGTCTCTCTCTCTCTTTTTTCTTTCAATAAGCCACATGACAATGGTATGAGTTACTTTTACTAGATTCACCCAACAGTTTCTCAGAACTTCACTTTTGACTTCCTCGTCCTTGCAAAGAAGTTTCACACTCCATTACTCCTTCCTCGGCAAGTCCCAAGCATTTTCATATAGTGAAACAGTTGATAACACAAAGAGGGCATCTACAGGGGCCTGAAAAGTTGAAAAGCAGTAATACACAACTAAGTCCCCCCTTCCCACTATAGAAGTAGACGACGCATTCACAAGTCATCGATTTTGTCTGCTCATAACCGTGGAATTTTGACTAATCTCGATGAACAGAGCATGTGCAGCAGTGTCAGCAAACTCTTTATCTTTTGTCCCTGGTTTAAACATTAGGAGATTAAGTAATACTTCAGGAACTGTAACCAAACTCAACAAATCAATGGATTCCATCCAAACCAATCGCAGGTTCAGCCACCTAACGTTGAAAACAGGACAATTTCATCCAAGAAGCAATTGAATTTACCTCTATCACCAATAAAAATCTCACTTTTCATTTAAATTTATGAACTTATCCACACACTAATTTCGCTCGGTGATACCGAGTACTATCTCATGATTCACAAGGTAAACACTAGATGCTTCCATTATGATTTCCAACTCGTGCGCATGGGAAAGAGCAACATACCTTCGTAAGCATAGCAGTGCACGAAAGCATCCAATCCCCCCAAAACATTGCATGCTTTATCCACGGCCTCCACGAAAGCTCCCTCCCTCTCTTCCTCCATGTCCAATCCGACAACCTCGACCGCCGCCGTCGCGCCGTTCAAAGAACCAACAATCCTCTCACGGACGCTCCTCAGACCCCTTTCATCTCCCAGCAAGACCAACCTGTTCAATAAACAAAAAGCACACGAGCACATACGTCAGTTCAACTAATCAACAACTCTATCATCTTCGATCGATACGATGACTACACGAGTCCTCTGCATTCTTCATGCAGCAGAACCAACCGAACAAATTTCATCCAAAATCGTTCCGGTCCCAACATTGACACAAAGCCAATTTCAAAGTTGTAAGGTTTCACGACGTTTCGTGAGCGATTTTAGGGACGAACGTAACCTGCAACCGCGCTTGGCCAAATGCAAAGCGACGCTCGCCGACATCTCGTCGCCTCTGGAGGTGAGCAGAACTCTCTTCGCAGCGCTCGCCATCGAATCCCGATCTCTCCGTACTCCGAGCGCGACCGAATCAATCGAACGACAGCAAGAAAAAGAGAGAAGCTGATCTCCTCCGGCAATGCTAGACGACGAGGAAGGAAGGAAGCGATGGACACAGCGTCCAAGGTGATAAGAGATATGGCTGCGTTTGGTTCAGCATTGGGAAGGGGCTTTCGGCCCCGAAAGCCCCTTTCCAAAAATGCTGAACCAAACGCTTAGCATTGAGCATTGAAAAAACTAGCATTTTCAATGCTGAAAGCCCAATGCTGGCCAGATTAGCTTTGGGCTTTCAGCCTTGAACCAAATGCCAAAATCATTTTTATACTTCCCAAACTACCCTCACTCAAATTTCAATATTCCGGCTTTGTCCTCTCGTTACTATTCATCTTCTTCACCAAAGGGACTCCGGCGAGGGCGAAGGGCTGGCGACGGCGAAGGTCCAGCGCGGTCGCCCGACCCAGGCGACGGCCGCCCGGGGTCGGGCGACCGCCCAGGCGTGGCCGCCTGGGTCCCCCGACCTCAAGCGACGGCCGCCTGGGTCGCGCGACCGTCGGCCTGGGTCGCGCGACCTAGGCGGCCGTCGCCTGAGGTCGCGCGACCCCAGGCGGCCGTCGGCCTGGGTCGCGCGACCCAGGCGGCCGTCGGCCTGGGTCGCGCGACCCAGGCGGCCGTCGGCCTGGGTCGCGCGACCCAGGCGGCCGTCGGCCTGGGTCGCGCGACCCAGGCGGCCGTCGGCCTGGGTCGCGCGACCCCAGGCCGACGGCCGCCCGAGGTCGCGCGACCTCAGGCCTCGGTCGCCCGACCCCAGGCCGACGGCCGCCCGAGGTCGCGCGACCCCAGGCCGACGGCCGCCCGAGGTCGCGCGACCTCAGGCCTCGGTCGCCCGAGGTCGGCGTCCCTCGCCGGGGGTCGCTCGGCGATGGGCGATGGCCGCCGGCGCCAGATCTGGCTCGCCGGCGGCCGTAGCCCTTCGCCGGAGCCGGCGAAGGCTACGGCTCCGGCAAAGGGTATTTTTGCCTTTTTTTTAAAAAAACCCCCAAAGCCCATTTGTGAAAAAAAATTAACCAAACACCACTTTGGTCAAAGTAGTTTTGCAAATGAGTTTTTACCAAACGTCATTTGCATTTCCCATAAAGGGCTTTCACCTAAAGGCATTTGCATTCCCAAAGTAGCATTCCAAATGCTGAACCAAACGCACCCATACACCCACGCTGATCGAGTGATGGACACAGACCGACGCTTCGTGGGACTTACATACGTGTATATATATATATATGAAGAAAAACGTTGGCGAAGGTTGCTGCGAGCAAAAAGGGATTCGCGGAAAACCTGAGCGAATTAAATAAAATAATTATTCGAGGGCGAGGGCAGTTCAAATGTGAAAAACCAAAACGGAGCGAAATTGAGTGCGAATCAGCGGTGAGGTTTCTAAGATGGTGTCCGCGCACTTGCGGTTCGGGGGGTGGGGGGGATCCACTACGGGTCGGAACAGCGTGGGGCTGCTCTCGGGAAACGGCGCAGCTGGCGGTGAAAGCGCCGTCGCCGTGACGTGGCGCGATCTTACTGGCGGGCAAGTGGGATTAGGGGGGAGGGCCCGCTTTGACTCGATGGGGACGTTGCTCACGGTCTTTGCCCGGGCACGAGTCCCGCTCGATGGAAGCCATCGCAGCCTATTATTTCGTTCGAAAAAATGTACGGTTGTGGATCCACAGGACTCGGATGCAACGTAAAGAAATATCCCCCGATCAGGGGGTAATCGGAAGTGACAGTCGCATGTAATGCTAACATTGCATACCTTAAAGACCGCATTGATCCCGCCATACCTTCATCTGGCGCCTCAATTGCGAAAGCCATTATTCCATGCGAAAGATGTTAAAGGATCCGCATCGACACGGTGCGAGGAAAAGGGGAAAGGGTTCTTCTCCCCCTCGCGGGACATCCATCCCCATCGTTTTTAGCATTTGAATTCAGAACAACTTGAATTCACATCAAGGGACCTTTTGCAGAGGAATGATATGATAAAACCCAAAATAGATATTAAAATTAACCATTGCGGCGATCAATTAATTCGGCACGGGATTGTACATTTTTAACCGTCCGAAATTATTTTAACGCATACCTTAGATTGTTTAAATAATTTCTTTTTATGAGACAAGTTAATTGAATACGGTTGGTAAAGTGACTGTGGCATTGAGAATGGTGGGGGCCTCGAGGAAATAGGGCATAGTAAACTCAAAATAGATATTAAAATGAGGTCGGCGCGCCAATTGACGACTCCCACACGTGATTGTTCATTTTTAACCGGCCGAAACTATTTCAACATACGCATCAGATTCATTAAACAATTGCTTCTCCCTAGGACAGCTCAATTGAATACGGTAAGTACTAAGGTAGGTGTGGCATTGAATAGCGGTGGGGGCCTCGAGGAAATAGAGCTTGGAAAGTAAAAGTCCTCATGAGACCGCTTTGTCTGGCGTGGAGTCTCGCTGTCGTCGCGCCCCCCCCCCCGTTCTTGTCCAATCGGTCGATACAGGGGAGGCTTGGGTAATGCTATGTGACTCAGACGGTATTTGGACGTAGCGACAAAGACGAAGCATTTGCCCTTTTTGGCTTATTGTGGCTCCGTGAGATACTTCCTCGTTGTTTTTTCACCACAAACAGTACACCAAAAGTTATTCGGGCTGGCACGCTTGCGTCGCGTGCACGTACGTACACGTCAGTGCGAAAAAGTAGAGGGAGGGAGAAAGGTTAAAAAAATGAAGAGGGCCTAGGGTGCGATGGCGATCGACTGCCCCCACCGAGATTTTCGCGATGATCTCCAACCGAAAGTGATTTTGCATAAGATCGATTGCTGATGGCGACGGATGATCCAATCACGTGGGGCCAATTGATGGGTACCCAACATAATTTCCAGCTTTTTTCGATCAACGGAACGAGCAAGTGAGCCGCGGTCGGCCTAACAATTAGACTTGTCAAATGGATAGATCGGATTGAGTTTGGGTCGGGTCATAAATGGTCCGACCCAAATTGACCTATTAACCCGTTTATGACCCATTTATGCGCAATGCAATTTTGTTGACCCATACCCGACCCGACACATACCCGATTAGACCCATATTGCTAAAATACTTCCATATTTAATTAAATATAGGAAAATTCATACCCAAGTTGAAATAAGAGTGCAGAATGAGTGAGTGCAAGATTGAGTGAGGGTGAGAGAAATGCGTTGAGTTTAAATCAGTTGTAAACTCATTTATGACCCATTTGCGACCCATTTATGACCCATTTAACACTAATATAAGACTTCTACCCATTTATGACCCATTTACTAAATATAACTAACCCATTTATGATCCATTTACTAATAAATGGGTTAAGAAATGGGTTTATGACCCATTTTGACAGGTCTACTAATAATAAAGGAGTCTCATTAATTTTTCCAAAATTGTTGGCTCGATTCGTGCCGCGAACCTAACCTCGTAATAGCATGTGCCATGTTTATTAGCCGTGTCATATTTCGTTTGTAGGGATTTCGTGGCTATCGGCATATCAACGTGTTTGTAGGGATGGGTTTGCTAAGCTAGCGAGTCGTGGGCGGTGTAGAAATAGTTAGGACTCGATCTAAGCATTCTGTAACGGGGTGTCGGATTTTATGATAAGTGCCGAGAGGGGGTCACTGGCGTTGATCACTCTTCGTTGGCTTTTTTGCTTATAAAATAATGAAGAGCGAGTGCATTAGATACATTGTGCATACCTTATAAAAAAAAGCAAAACTCGAAAGCCCTTTGGTTAATTACTATTGGGAGTGTTAAAGATGACTAAGATAATTTTTTAAAATATTTTTCTATATTAGAGATAATTAAGATATTTATGTTGGTCCTTTGTAACTTTTGAGATTGCGCTTATATCTCCCTTTGATTGTGTATATCTTAATTAATATATTATCTTAAATATTAATCTCATAAAATCTATAAACAAGCGGATATACTGAAATTTCTCAATTTATTTCCCTCTTTAATCTTATACATGTGATTGATGAAGTGGCAAAGACATTCCTTTGGTTTCAATTTAGGGATTGATGTTTGTGAGTTCCTACATTAGGGAATTCAAATTTATGTGGAGTTCATGGCGGTGGGTTGCCGTGCTCATTGCCCTCTAGGTAATTAGCTAATAAAGGTTGCATTTAGTTTAAGAATTCAGATTTAACTGGGAATTGATGGTGTTGGGTTGATGTGCTCATTTCCCTCTGGGTAACTAGCTAATTATGATTGCAATTAGTTTAAGATGAGACACGGTAAAGAAGTTAATCATCTATAACATCCCAAAGACCCACATCATATAATAGATGCTTGTTGAGTGATTCATAAAGTAAACACCCACCTCCAAATAATCATCACTGGGTGTATCCCACAAACTATTTCTTTTGTGCCTTGACCCTCGCAAAATTAGGTTGATTTGTTACAAATGGTATCAAAGGATAATCCCCACCAGATATGTGTATGATTTGTGGTTGGACTAGACGCATACCCAACCCTCAAAGGCAGGAAATGATCATGGTGGCAAGAGGGCTTACATAATTCGCAGCTTCTAATAGGCCTCTAAGATAGTGAAGGGGAGAAAAGGGATTGGGCCACACATTAATTAAAGGGAGGGCAATACCAAACCAACACGAGAAGGACATCAATTCATCAATCGGAAGGATTTACATCATCCCAAACTCTCACATTAGGGGGAGATCTTGTTGAGGGAATTATAAAGTAAACATCCACCCAAAAATGGCCATCAACTTGTATGATTACTCGGAATAATAGCATGTCTTGTGGGTGTAAAACGAATCAAGTTGTTATACAATGGAAGAGGACAACCGACTTAAAATGACAACCTAATATTAATATTGCACCTCCCGAGAGTCCAATTGGGAGAATGTATATCTGGACGAATCATAGCACCTTATGAATGGGAAGTAAGCTTTGCTCGACGAAGCGTGATTATCAATGCGTATTCCAAGTGCTGAGCTACTCTTAATATACTAATGTGACTTAATCATAAGTACAATTGTAAAAGGACGACGTACTTTAACACGAGCTGACATACACAACGACTATACTAAGCAGAAATTTGGTCAAGTACTTCTTTAAGACGAATATAGAAGTCCAAATTATTTAAGTTAATATTGATTACTGACTTAAAGAACTAGCACCTACTTCTCAATTCGCGTTCCGACTCGGTCAACCTTTTTTGGGCCCTGCTTTCGGCACGTACTCGTGTGTACGTAACAACGATGTCCCAAAAATTTGTGGACGAGGAATCAGGAACTTCAGCCGGTCAAACTCTGCCCAGATTCCATTCCCCAATCGCTAAAAAATAAGCAACGTTCCGGCAGTTGAGAAGTTGTTCGTATGAACGCATATCCGAGCCGCGGAATCCACGTTCCGCCGCGTTCACTTCGTGACTCACGAACTGAACTGAGTTCAGTGAACTCAACCACCGTCCTCAGATCAGATGGTCATAAAGCCGGTCGGGTCGGGACAAGAACATCTTCCCACTGGACGTGTTGACCCCTGTTTCGAAGCCTTTGCAGTTCGGTCTTGGACTGTTTTTTCTTCGTTTCTTCTTCTGGTCCTTGTGCCGGTAGTTCACGTCAACCTATGACCAGCCACAATCCTCGTGTTTTTAAAGCCAACCTGGTAAGTTTCGCGAATCCTTACGGGCAAAGAGATGGAAGATGCTCCGGCGAAGCACGGAGCTGGGCTGTGTTGACCGTGGCTACCAGGCCCAGATCGTTTGGACAGCCCGCATACGGCTCCATGAAAAATGGAAGCAAGCAAAACTAAATTGCAGTTCGCAACGATAATCAAACGAAACTATTTTATTTTTTGTCCTTTTTTTTTTTGTTTCATGAACTTAATTTCAGTCTACGGATTTCGTGAAAATACCAAACTCTATCCCGGTACAGCGCATTATAGATCCACATAAAACGGCCGTCGAAACTAATTCGAGTTCAAAAAAGATGGGCTACCATTCACATGTAAATGACAAATCTTTTAAGAGCTAATAGGTACTACGATCCGTCGCGGTTCCTTTAAATTTCGAAAAAAGTGAAATCAAATTGAACTGCTAAAGATGTTTTGGTTTTGTTAGGAATCCTTTTTTTCAAAATAGTCGTCTTGATCGATAGTTCAATAACTTATACTGTTTTTTTTGCTCATGTCGAGATTTGCTATAATCGAGTTGCGATAACCTCATGAAGTATACATAGGAACGCCGTCAAATAATCGTGTATTTTTTTTAACACGAGCTAAAGGACAACCGGTGAAGTTTCTTTAGAGAAGACATCCCCCAACTTCGAGACAATGAAAGTAGGGATTGAGATAAGTCTACGATCATAATTCAACATTACTGGAAGTACGAGAGGGGAAAATTGTCAAATCAGTCCTAAACCTATTGTACGGCGGCCAATTCAGTCCTAAACCTTTCAAATTTGCCAATTTAGTCCTAAACCTTTTAAATTCTTGCCAATTCAGTCCTTCCGGCCAATTTTGGTCGGCCGGTGCTGACGTGGCCGCCGGTCCTGGATGGGCGAGGCGAGGTCGGCCCTGGATGGGCGAGGCGAGGTCGGCCTCGCGTCGCCGTCGCGAGCCAGGCGACGGCGAGGCGAGGTCGAGCCTCGCCGTCGCCTGGGTCGCGACGGCGAGGCGAGGTCGAGCCTCGCCGTCGCCTGGCTCGCGACGGCGAGGCTCGGCGAGGCGAGGTCGAGCCTCGCCGTCGCCTGGGTCGCGACGGCGAGGTCGAGCCTCGCCCAGATCTGGCGAGGTCGAGCCTCGCCGTCGCGACCCAGGCGACGGCGAGGCTCGACCTCGCCAGATCTGGGCGAGGCTGGCGAGGTCGAGCCTCGCCGTCGCGACCCAGGCGACGGCGAGGCTCGACCTCGCCTCGCCGAGCCTCGCCGTCGC
This sequence comes from Syzygium jambos, assembly GCA_031216235.1. Taxonomy (NCBI): domain Eukaryota; kingdom Viridiplantae; phylum Streptophyta; class Magnoliopsida; order Myrtales; family Myrtaceae; genus Syzygium; species Syzygium jambos. Next base: position 21,387,088 of record CM062228.1, read on the forward strand.
GAGCCAGGCGACGGCGAGGCTCGACCTCGCCTCGCCGTCGCCTGGCTCGCGACGGCGACGCGAGGCCGACCTCGCCTCGCCCATCCAGGGGCCGGCGAGGCGAGGCGAGGCGAGGTCGAGCCTCGCCGTCGCCTGGCTCGCGACGGCGAGGCGAGGCCGACCTCGCCTCGCCCAGCCAGGGGCCGGCGAGGCTCGCCCTCGCCGGTGGCCGGCGGGGCGAGCTTCGCCAGAGGCCTCGCCGGCCCTCCCCTCTGGCCGGTCGCCGGTCGCCGGACCGGCAGAGGGGAGAAAGGAGAAAAAAAAAAGCAGAAAAAAAAGGAGAAAAAAAAAAGTAGAAAAAAAATTAAAAAATATTTAAAAATTGCCACGTCAGCGCCGGCCGGCGGCCACGTCAGCACCGGCCGGCCAAAATTGGCCGGAAGGACTGAATTGGCAAGAATTTAAAAGGTTTAGGACTAAATTGGCAAATTTGAAAGGTTTAGGACTGAATTGGCCGCCGTACAATAGGTTTAGGACTGATTTGACAATTTTCCCAGTACGAGAGTGTCATGTGAAAGTAATATGCATGTTCGTTGGGATTAGGAGGCATTTGGATTCTCTAATATTCGGTAAAATATTGAATGTAAATATGTTTTACTTTTTACTTAATTTTAATTTTCCGACTTCCACATTTCGACTTTTCTTAAATCCAAAGCTCTTAAAACTTTTCATAACAGTTGAATGTTGACACATAAAATCGCATATAACTTTTTCTTATAGTTTTTTAAAGTCAAATAATGTTTTAAGCTGCAAAAGAAGCGCCTTTTCCTTTCCTCAAGCTTAAATAAACAGGGCTGCATTTTGTCCAAGTGTTTTGTTTCTTAAAAACAAAAAATATAGGGCGAGTTTATGATTTCTCGTCACTAGAAGTGAGCAAGATGAACCGCTCAAATCGGGATCAAACCGGACTGGACTGACCGATTTGGTCCAGTTCTTGGGAATATCGGTCCGATTCTTGGTTCTTAGAAGTGGAATCAATTTTTGGACGGTCTAATTCCCGGTTCTAGGGTGGGAACCGGACCATACTGGATCAACCTAACCGAACCGATAAGTATATATTCCCAATTTTTTCATATATATATTTAATTACTTTTTAAAATTTTTGAAAGAAAAAGTCTAATCTAATTTACTCAATTCTTTCTTATATTTACCAATAAGTGATTGATCTCATTAGAACTGCATTGGATCGGACCATCGGTCCGGTCCGATCCATGGTGCCAAGACTAACCGGTTCAGTTTTCAATCCTCGAAACTCGATTCTTGGTTGGACCAGATCAGACCGGGAGGACACCTTTAGGCTTTTTGACCGGTGAATCAAAAAGCGAAAAATCACAACCGTTCGCTTTCAGACCTGTTGAACGGCTGAGATCTATTTCCAAGGATGAAGTTTATCAAAGAACGGTGTCGTGGAACATTTCGACAGAGTATTCTGAGAGCGACAGAAAGAGAAGAGCTTGGCCATGGCGAGCTCGGCGCTTGCGTCTGCTTGGTCGCTCTGTCTTCTGAAGCTCCAAGACCAGGCGTCGCCGGCGGCAGCAAGGTCAAGCACCAGGCACGCACTTCTCTCAGCTCATCTCTCTTCTCTGCGAACCAGTACTCGTCCCCTATTTGCTTAGCGACAGAGCTCTCGACGCTCGCGTCAATTGCCGGAGCTCGTAATTTCTGATGGACTTTCCATTGCGTCAACGTCCGTGAGCAGGTTATGGTTCGGCGGAGGTAGATTACCCAGAATTCGCTGCGATCATTCCTGCTTCGAAGTAAGCATTTCCTCGTCAATCGGCTTTGGTTTCGGTATATGTTCTCTGCGTGGTGGACTGTCCTCAGGCACCGCACTTTCGATGCTCGGGCCGCCGTAAAAGATGGTCGCCGATCGTTTCTCCGCGCCGAAGTATCTCGGTCGTGCGACTCTTTTAGTCAGCGTCCATTGGGTCGTGCTTTTGTTATATTCTGTGAGTTTTGGTATTGCGACACCGGTCGGGGTTGTAGCATTCGAATGTCTGGTCGCGCTCGTCGAATTCATCGGGCCTCTGTTGAAATCAAAGTTCAGGGGTACTAACATATTCGCGGATGAACCAACGGGCATTCTATTATGCGACGGCAAAGGCTTGAAAGGAGGAAAACATCTTAATCTGTGATTGAAATGGTGGTACTTGCCGAATGATAAACGCTGAAATCAAACGATTCTGAATGTTTTGGAATGCTGAGGACTATCCGTGCTTTCAGGATTCCTGCTCACGTTGCCATGTCCATTTGAAATGGAAGGGTTTTGTAAAACCGACAAGATTGTCTAAGATTATATCGCTCCCAGGTCGTGAAGTGCTTTGTGCTTCTCCTGATTGGCCTGTTTGATTGATTTGGAAAAGGATAGAACAAGAACTTTCTATTAACCATGATGACTGGCAAAGAGATGAACAATAAGTTGACTTACAAATCACTAGGAGAAATGTATGTTTAGGTATCAACCATATCTCATGAAGAATTTCTCCGAGTAGGTCCAAGAGTACAATTTGATGCCTTTTGATGCTGTTGTAGGTGCTATTGATGCCTTGACATGCCTGGATTCTAACCTAAGTGTTCCTAGACCTCATTGGGTGGGGGCTTATCATCGATTGTAGTTGCTTATTATGTTCCAGGAAAGTTATGCAATAGTTGCTATTTTTTATCTCAAGAATTTGGGAAGGTTTTAGAAACACTTTGTATTATTTTGACCATTCAGACAATTCCTAGCTTAACGTGGTTTGACAACCATGCAAAGTGTCCATATACATCATTTTTAGATTCCTTCATCTATTGTTCGTTAAAACAAAGAAAACAAGAAAGTGAAAGAGTCTTCATTATAATGTGGTGCTGTGATTTACTAATTTTCATTTTGTATGAGAGTTTTTGTCTGTAATTCATCTGTTTTTAGCTTTCATATATCCAAAATACATTGCGAATAGACTTTGTTTAATCTGCGTTATTGTTTCATATGGTCTGGCATTCTTTTCTGGAATTGATTGAATTAGTAGATCTATGCGTTTCTATAATTAAACAAGTAGAACCGCAGAGGATTGAAAATCTAAAGTTTCATCTTTGTATTTGAAGGTTAAAAGTGTTGGCTACCGTCCTCCAGGGACCCAGTTCAACCTTCTCAAAGATGTTAGCTTTTCCCTCCCTGAGAAAAGGTGTGTCTGCTCTCATCTTCAGGTTTACTTGCAGCATCTTAAACTTTCAGGGCTTGTCTGTAGTACTTTGAACCACCTAGGCTTTTATCTAAGGTACGAGTTAATTTGTTTCATGCAGTTTTGGCTTGATTTTTGGTCAGAGTGGAAGTGGAAAAACTACTCTATTGCAGGTCAGCATCATCAGTTAGGAAGCTTACTGCAGTGTTGTCAACGATCAAATATGTCAATTTCCTTGTGCCGCTTTCTCAGCTTCTTGCAGGACTCAACAAACCAACTTCAGGTTCTATTTGCATTCAAAGATATGGCGACAGTGGTGAACATAAAGGACCTCCTGAACATTTGTCTCCAGAGAAAGTTGGCATTGTCTTTCAATTTCCTGAGAGGTACGGAGTATCATTGGAAATGAGAAAATTGTCGAAACCAAAAGAAAAGTTGATTTCCGAGTCAACTGTGATATGATTACTGAAGCCAGACTTTTTGGCTCATGGAATGCTACAAGATAAAAAAATTCCGGCCTGGCCCTTTATCTTCCTTTCCTTTTTGTAATCGTGCTAGTCGAATTCAGTAAGAATTTCTTGTAACTATGTGATGTATGCATTTAGATAACTTTCCGCTTACTTTGTCATGACCAAAACGACATTCTCCCTTTTTTCTTTTTCCATTTCTCTCAGCTATTTGTCTCATTCTGTATCAAAAGATTTGCTAAACCCTCCGTCTTTCGGAAAGATCATAAATTGTAGTTCCCAAAAGTTTGATTTGTTGCGCATTAGTAATATGCGTAATTACTGGTTGCACTACCTACCGGATCAAGTTCTTGCTGACTGAGCAATTTGAGTTGTCATTACTGCATTGTGCTTTTCATAGTTGTCAATATGTTTATCTGCGATATAGGTATTTCATTGCCGACAATGTGCTGGATGAAATTACATTTGGATGGCCAAGGCAAAAAGCTAGCAAGCAGTCGAAGGAGCAACTTGCTTTCAAACTTCAAAGAGCTTTCAATTGGGTATTTCTTCTTTGACACGTAACAGTCTTCTTTTGCTATCACTGGTTTCTTGGTACCTATTGCTTTTTGCAATATCTTTTTACATAAGTTCATCTGGGGCCATACATTTTGCTCTTTACGATGGAACTTAGTCTCTACTATGGTCATAAAATCTAGGTTGGATTGGACAAAATTTCCATAGACAAGAATCCTCACTCCCTGAGTGGTGGCTACAAACGCCGACTTGCTCTGGCAATCCAATTGGTAAATACATTTATGATTACGCTTTAGAAACTCAGGATGCTACCAGCATGCAATTCACGCTAATGCAATAAAATTAAGAAATTTGTTCTTTTGTTTCTTGGACTATAAGGATGCGCGTGACAACCATTCTGTGCCCGAGAACTATTTTTACTCATAAATGATTCTTTTTTATTCTGTGCCCGAAAATAATTTCTGAGCATTTGAAGGCGTTTGGTAAACTGTCCAAAATTTCTATTCCTAGAATGGAAAAGAATAGAAATACGTTTGGTAACTACACAAAATTTCTTTGCATTAATAATATTTTAATAATATTTTGAATGGTTTAATATTTTTTTTTCTTTCTACCCATTCTCTTCCTTGGCCATGGCGACCGGCCACAGGCCAGGGTGTCGCGGCTCTCGCCGCCGCCCTGGCTGCCTGCGGCGAGGCTCAGCCTTGCCCAGATCCGGCGAGGCTCGGCCTTGCCCAGATCCGGCGAGGCCGAGCCTCGCCATGACCGACGGTGAGCCGCCTCGCCCAGGCGGCAAGGGTCCAGCCCTCGCCCTCGTCGGCGAGGGTTGGACCCTCACCTCCGCCGGCCACCGGCGAGGGCTGTGACGCCCTCGCCGGCCTTGGGCTGTGGCCGGTCGCCGGCTACAACCCAAGAAGAGCAACACAAAAAGAAGAAAACATAAAAAAGAAAAAGAAGAAAAAAAACTGATTCTCAAAATTGTGCCGAGAAATAAGAAGCAACTTTTTTTTACTTCTTGTTTCTCTTCCAAAACTGTTTCTAGGCACAAATTTTTGCAAAAATGTGCCCGGAAACAAAAAGTTTACTAAACACATTTCTATTCCCAAACTATTTCTGGGAACAAAAGAACAGAAATTTTCACTGTTTGGCACGTTACCAAACGGGCCCTAAGTATGCCTATGTCTTTCCCTTTACTGAGAGCAGCCATTGGCTTCTATGTACAGGTTGAAGTTCCAGATTTGTTGATATTGGATGAACCTCTCGCTGGTCTAGGTATGAAGATGTTTTTTCCATGCTATTTTTATATGATTAGTAGCCTCACACTTGGAGCTCTATGGTTCACAATATAAGAATACTCTGGCCATTGACCAGCATATATTAACTCGGTTTGCTCATACTCAATTATTTCTAAACCTTTTCGCTCCTATTTGGCTTGGGATGCCTATGTTGCCTCTTTGTCAATCAAGCCCCGAGACTCAAGAAAACTGCTAATCTACTTTGCACCGACTTCATCGATGCTCTACTTAGAGGAATATGAGATTGTAGTCTCAGTCCGTGGCTTTGGAGAAATATTTTGATGTTCTATTTTTGAAGCAGATAGATCTATTATTTGGTATGCTAAGTTTTTTGTTTAGGTCTGACCTCTAAATTCAAGACCTCTCGTTGCCCCTTATCCCACCCTGACAATAGCCATTCTGTCAAATTGCAATACACTGGCATTAGGGCATCCTTCTAAGAAAAAGAAAAGGAAAGGAAAAACTCAGGAAAGTAAAGTCTCCACAGCTATTGGCTTTCTTTTTTTATCCAAACAAGTAGCCTTTTATGCCCTATATGGTGCGTAGCATAAACGTGCTAGAGAAACTATCTAGCCCACAACAAGTTATATTAGTACTAGAATTTATTTGTCATCTTTCTACACTTCCAATTCCTTCGAATTTTTGTTCTTCTATAATGGTTCCTAATTTTGCTGACATTGTTCCTCGACCTCACCATATAGATTTAGATTCTTACGTGGGGCAATTGTGTTAATTCTCCTGTTGTTTGTTTCCTTCATTTCATCCCTTCTCTCCTTTCTGCAGGGGAAAATGTAATTGAATATCATTTCAAGTCACTTTGATCTGTTTCCTAAATAACTTACTTGATACTTTCTTGGCAATTAGATTGGAAAGCACGTGCAGATGTCATGAAACTTTTAAAGCATCTGAAAAGAGAAGTAACAATACTTGTCGTCAGCCATGACTTGAGGTAAGTATTCCTTTGGGTTCCATCATATGAGTTGTCATTATTGCTTGATATGCTTTCTGTTCAATGGTTAAAAGTTTTAGTGAGTAAATCTGAAAGACATTTTTGCTATTGTATTATGGCTGAAAAAGTCATGGGGCTTTCTTTGGAGCATCCGGTTTTATGGATGAGGGAGTCTTTTTATCTTGGAAAGCTGATAAATGTTTTTGTCTCCCAATGTTTTTGTTAGGTGATTGTTTGGGAGGAAAAGGAAAGTGCCGTCTTGTAATTAATTTACTCATTCTAGACATATCGTCCACCTATTTCATTTAATGTTATAGAGATATAAATGCCATGATCGTTGCTTCTCCTGCTTGTCTGTGGATCGTGAATTTTACTGGTGTGATTTCAGGGAATTAGCTTCTTTGGTTGATCGATCTTGGAGAATGGAAATGGGAGGAACTTTAAGGGAAGATTCACTGCCTTTCTAGAGACGCCATAAATTGTCACCTAAGTCACCGGCATTATTCTATCATGTGAGTTTCAAAAATTGGTTCTTTCTTTACTTTTGTTTGATTACAACTTATATATTATGGTACATTTAATGCCAATAAGGGCATTTTTGTTAATATACATCTGGAGCAAGTTAATACATGCGAGGAGGATACTGAAGGAAGAGCAACTATTGTTAGAGGACCTCATATGACACATGAATTTGCCAACAAACTCACTAGCAGTTGGTTTAAATTGGAAACTGTATGCTCAAGATTTTTTGGTCGCATTGATTAGAGTTTAGGACAAGATTGATTGTACTCGCTTTTTTCGTTGCATCAATTTCATTTGTCAAATGGGATTCTGATTTTCTTGCTCTTGTTTAGCACCAATAGCTAAGCTTCTTGGAATTTGACTTGCTTTTCAAAGATGCAGAACATTTAAGCGGACGTCTAGCTTGTGGGAAAAGGAATAATTGAGTGCCAAACATCCATGTTGCAACTTAACAGAAGGCACTAACTGCAGGATCCACCTTGATGACTTTCAAACATGAACTATGATATATAATTCACTACGATGCATGGGTTCTTATGTTTGTGAACTTACTTGGAGGTGTTCTTAAAATATATGATATCCAGTATTGTCTCTAAGAATCCTCTTATAATGAACTATTGTTGTAAATATTATTTTAGCAAACTTTTTCAGCTTTATTTGCTCTTGTGATTAATTTATTAACTACCAGTTTTATCGAACTTGACTTATTATTTTAGGATGATATCTACTTAGATTTTGGAATTTACACGTGTTATTGCTATATATTGGTAGAATATAAGCGTATTAAGTTTTTTTAATTTTTTCCCCCTAAGGTGTGTATGATTGTCAGAGAATAGTGGAGTACTTGCCTCCTTAACTTAAGCCCAAGGAAAAAGTGGTTTTATCCGCTGTTGCCAAGGAGTAGAAGGCGCTCTGGTGGGATCCTCATGAACAAAAAAAGATTACAGTCAGTTTGATAATGATTGAGCGACATTGCTTCTTTGGCCCAAACCAAGGAATCCCTTAGAGATGATGCAAAATGGATCTTGTTCTATCGTTGATCAGAGATTTCTCTATGAAAAATACAAATTGGAGTTTGAAGAAGGGAAAGGAGAAGGAGTCCTTGACCCACAACAAATAATTTGATGAATTCAAAAATGAAAAAGAGCTATTTATTATGTATGTTTTTGGTAATAGTTTGATTAGTTTATTTGTTTATTTTCCTTCATGCATGTTGCTTATTTTTCTCTGCGGCGATAGTTGAAGCTATAATATGCTGCAACGTTTTTCTTCCTTGGGCATTTTTTATGGATATTAGTCTTTATTCTATTCCAATGCTCTTGACTTTTGATGCTGTTTCTTCAACATTGTATCATCCACATGTGTATATTATAATGCTAGAAGACCATACGAGTTTTACGAGTATTACTTTGGGAAAACTCCTCTTGTTTGTAAGTTATGTCCTGTTACTTTGAAATGTGTGTGTGTGTGTGTAAGTCTTTTTACACATTTACTTAATTTGTGTAAATACTTGAAAGAATATATAATGCGCATGATCGAGGGCAATTAACTGTCATTATGAAGGTAGTTGAATAATCTTGAGTCATTGTTTAACTAAGTTGATGGTATAAGTTGAAGGATATGGACTCTATGGTGCAGCTGAAGCAACCATATGAGCACAATATGCAACTGAATATTGCTTGTTATGAAAATTAAGTACATATACCTAGATGTTTCCCAACTTTACTTGTGTTATGATATGTAAATTAATTAAATCTTTACCTAAAACTTTACAAATCATTTCTTACTTTATTTTCTTGGGTAATATTATGGTAAAGGTTACGAGGAATGAATTGAGATCCTCTTTATGAGGATAGCAGACCACCAGAGGTGAGTCTTGTGGCTGTGTGACACATGGCTTAACAATGACAATTAGTTCTGCCCATTTATCTATTTTCCTACTGGATATGTTGGTGAAACAAGGACTCTTTGGAAGATGGAGCTTGCTGAATTCAGGCTTATGCTACTAATCAGAAAGCGGGGCACTCCATGTTTTAGACTTTCACTATCCAGTTCATAAGTCTAGTGCAGGGTATAATATATTTTGTAGCTTTCTTCTGTGATGAATTGGACTTATTTTGGAAATGGAGCATACAGAATCCGGCTCATACGACTACTTGAGAAAGTTCGAGAGCTACGCATTACTGATAATTTCTTACATCCAGAGATGATGGATAAGTCCCTTACACTTTATTTAAGATTACTCATCACTCTCACTCATAAGCATATAAGACAGAGACCATTTTTACATAAACTAATAGCGTTACCACAAATATCCAGTAATGTTCTCTTAGCTAGAGCTCCAGCACCAGATCTGCAGCAGGAAGGTTACATAACAGTCAGCTATATGTAGCAGACTAGATCACTGTACAGCCTGCCATTAAGTCACATAAATGAGTCAAATTACTTCGTTGGGCGTGCCCTTGTTCGTGCATAGGAACTCGCATGTGTGCTTGCTTGTTTGCAAGTGCGATCAAGTATGTTTCGTCATCCAACTACCCATCAGTGACTTGCATTTTTCTGGTACTTATTTGTTATTTAATAAGGACTTTCTATCAAAATCAGCCCCTATTTCTTTGGTCTTAGTTTCGTTGGGAATACTTATAACATAGCACTAACATGAAAATAGCTCGACAGTTAGCACTTTTAGTGAATGTAACTTCCCAAACGTGGCATATTTCCCATTGGAATGATGAAGTAGTTTAATTAATGTTTGAAACTTGAATGTTGCTTGAATTTCGATGTGAATGCAGCTTCATCAAGTTAGTCAGTGAAGTGGCGCATATATGAAAACTTACAGTCCGCATCTGTTTTGATCCAGTGCTCCCTGCAGTCATCTGAGGTGTCTCTAGCAATCTCAGGATTTTGGAGTTTTAAGCTGCCCTTCTCTCCTTCTGTTGACATTAAACCCTGAGCAGAACTTATGTTGGCTTTGTGCTTGTCTATCAAGTCCTTGTGGCTGTAGTTATTGTCATTAAAGGCTTTCTTGCTTTTGTACGCCTTATACTTTTCCATGTCTGCTGTATCTGTTGCATTCTCTGGATGGATCTTTCTACGGAACATTTGAAGGACCTGCATAGAACAAAGGCAAACTTCCTGTAAGTACCATCTGCCTCTTCTTCATTTACATGCAATCAGTAAACATGTAGATGCTGTCTAGCATCTACACCATCTATGCTCCATGAGCATTCCTCAACAATTAAATACTCCTGAAAGAGAAGCTATTGCTGAATTTACTTATCACTCTCTGGTAATTAAAGTTCGTGATTTTAACACTCCCGAACTTGAATCATATAAAAGCTGGAGGCTGCCATCTGCATGACATAACTCACTTAGATTGTTCTGTTTTTGTTAGTGTTGACTTCGATATTACTAACCTCAGAGTTTCATCAGAATCAACACACCTGGCCCTCTTTGTCAAGATATATTTGATCAAGAGACTGAAAAAAGTTGGGGGACACCTCTGACTGTCAAAGTAGAATTTTCAATGAAAGGACCCGAAGACTTATATGTGGATGTGCTATTTTGAGTGTCCAATAAGAATGCTCTGACCTTATGGAATTTTTTCTTAGGTAAAGATGATGCGGTGGCATCTCCTCCATTGGAAAGACCTGGGGGTCTTGAAGAAGCACATAGCTTTTTCAGAAACTTCTTCATAATATGTTTGGAAGACTTATGTGTTGGCTTGACCTGTGTAGCTCCTGTCTCAGATTTCTTTGAATAATTTCCACCTGTTGTCCCTGTTTCTTGAAACAGCTGCAAAAGGGATGCCTTTTGTTTCTTCATCTCTATCTTTGTTTCCGGCAATTCGACTGAAGAGCCGAACAGATATCCCTGTAGTGGAAAAATCACAGTGTCTGCAGGTCCTTCGTCTTCAACTGCCTCCATTTGCGGGCTGTCAAGTGTTATAGTGCTGACATAACTATTCCTTGATGATCCCTTGTGCCCTTCCTCTTGAGATTCAGCCTCAAGAAACTTCTCTAGTTCATTGTTTATAAGCTTCAAGTCATCCTCTGTTACTTCTACAGCTTCTTTGGTCATGTTGTCTAAAGTCATGGCAAATGTTGGCGTGGCAGGCTCACTGGGAGCTGCTTCTGAACCCAGAAATCCTATGGCAAGAAAGCCATGGAAAAGTTCGGAAATTTCAGTAGAAGTTTCTGGTTCAAGATTTTCTTTGACTCTAGAAGTGAAACAAGAGATGGAATTTCCATATTCCTCTGCCGGGTTCTCTGATGATTTGGGAGCATATCTGGAGCTGAAGTTTGGCATTGCGAATAAGTCTTTCTCATCATGCGGTTGTTGTGCAGAAAGACAGGTGCAGTAGTTCCCTGAATTATAAGTTCAATGAGAAACATATACTCTAGCTGCAGTGGAGGCAAAAGATAAGGAAGAAGGGGAGATGCTTTGAGAATGATAATAATTTCACTATTAACAACTAATGTTTCAGTCTTGGTAGTTGTAGTCAAGAGGTCATCTCGCTTACAGCATCGACATGGTCATGCTCTGTATAATCTAATTTAAGTATCTATTGCAGTAGTGTGGGCAAATTCTAGAAGCTGCTCATATGAAGGAGAGAATGGTAAGCCTTGTGATTTGAAAATTGGCCTGGCCAGTTTTGGGGTCTGTGGCTTTGGAGATGCTGAGTGTAAGAAACAATTGGGACCTTTTCTCTGTGTGTGTGTGTGAGAGAGAGAGAGTGAGAGAAAGAGTCTTGGGCCACTCCGTTATCCTATATTTGCTTGCATTAGGCTGTCCATTGAAGGAAACATTGAGTTGGTCTAGTCAACAGCACTGGTATCATAGGTATTGTTGTTCTGACTTATCTATTTCAAGTAAAACAAAAATCAGGAACTGAGAATACCGATGGCGAAATCTATGAATGTCTCGATGCTATTTTGCCGTAACTTTTGGTGCATCCAACCTAGTAACTGCCACAATGACAATGAAAACAAGACTTTAATATAGTGGACACTGAAGTATTCGAACTTGGTAGAGTGTGGACGTACCTTCATATTTATCTCTTGGGAGGACCTGATATCAGATGTTTTTGGTTGTCTGCATAGACATGAATGAAGATGAACTTTGATCTTTGAAAGGGATCGGGAGCCTATAAAGGAAAGGTCATGAGGGGGAGTTTCTTAAGCTGACAGGTGTAGAGTTGAAGTAGTTGCTTGGAAGGTGTGATATGCACGGAGAAGAGAGAAGCATATACTAAAGTACAAATTTGCAGTTGGCTTTTCTTTGTCTAGATCAAATCAACAGGACAAGTTGGTGAACATATTGAAGAACTATGAAGTGTTTGAGTTGTGCAGACGTGGATGCTTGTACTGGGTTACATAAATACATGAACATGCAAGAATTTGCTTTGATCGCCTTTATATCAACTTGTATAAACAGAGATTTTCGTAAGCCAATGCAATTTGCTTGATGAGGTGGCACAGCAATATGGTAGTAAACAAATGTGTCTGCAGGTGGACACATGATGAACTGGATGGATATATGTACACACTGGTGCTGCCATTCTCCTCTGTAAATTCTATACATATATAACCCTGCATGCGACACAATTTGTCTTCAAGGTTTAGTCCCTTAAGTATAGTGATGGTTATATTTGTTGAACATGTCATTTCCCAAGATTTTGATTAAGAGGAAATATTTGTTATTACATACATTAAAGCAAAGGATAGATTTTCTTTTGTTTTTCCTGCTATATAAAAAAATATATTTTTTCACGTATCCTTATCTACCAGTTCCATTGTGACCGCCCCCTGCTGATATGTGACACTATGGACTCGGTTTTGCTGCTTCTAGTAAAGCTCTTTGTTTTTTTCTTCCTTGGTTTTTTGTGATACTCTTGTCTACATGGCATCCTCCTGAAATTTTTTGTTTGGTGAAGGCATCCTTCTAATTGCTTCAGTTAATAGATATGTTTTTGAATCCTGTACAAATTTTAGGACTTCTCTACTATGAGAACTACATAGAGCAACATGGTGTCTGATCCAGAGAGATTTATTAAGCTACAATTTATTTATCTTTTTCATGTCAATCTGGTGATGATAATTGGTTCGAAGTTGCTAAATATTTGAATTTCATCTCGAATAAATCATGTTCCATAAGAGACAATTAGTCCAGTAATGAACCAGGGATCTTTTTTCTTCTACTTCCCTCAGTACTACTGTAGCTGCGATGTAATATTTTCGTTGTTCTATATTTGGATTTTTGTGATGAATGGTTCCCACCGACTATGAAGTGGAATGCTAGCTTCTGCGTTGATATACTTTCTACAGTGTGCAGCCATTATTTTTCAATACATTTGCCTTCTACTGAGTTGCTAGCCTTCATAGCATGTATCCCATTGTTTCTAAGTCTTGGTCCATATCTTTACATCAGAAATCCTCGCGACAAATTTTAGTTGACTGTCTTTTGTATTTTGATGCAAGTCAAACACTTCCACACAGGCTCCGTTGTTCATCTCTGCAATTGACATTCTGAAGTTCTAACTTTGCTTGATGATAGTGCTGCAATAATTACTTTGGCTGTGATGTCTGACACTTCTAGGGAATTGTACATCTACTGCAGGAATGGTGTTGACACTACTACATACTCTGTACACATTATGAACAGCCACTTTGAGTGGCCCCAAGGGTCTCTGCCTTCATTCCCTGGAAGCATCTGTGGAGTAGGGATCCGAAGAGGAATATGTCGTGAACTTGGGGACAAAACCACGTAAGAAGCTCTCGAGGAGCCTTTTTAAAAGTGGGATTATTGCGGAGACAACCGAAGCATTAGGAAGAAGGTGGACAAGTGTCCGGCAGAAACTATTGCACCTAGTTCAATTTCATATCACCAGTTCCATTATTATGGTCTAATCGACACAAGCTAATCACAGAAAATGTAGGCATGTCACTCAATATCTTCGCCTTAAGTGCCCGACGTGCTAATAACCAGATTTTGTATTGACTGGTTTGATTCACTTAGATTGATTCTTCATGTTAATCAATGTTTTATGAAGAATGACGCTTGCCGAAGCGATTAGACTCTGATTTTTGGTGGTAACTGCTTCTCCATTGCTAGTCTTTTCATTGTGCAAAGTCTGTGGGGACTACACCGTGTATAAGTTTTTTTTTTTTGGGTCAAAAAACCGTGTATAAGTTTACAAGATGAAGAACGGGAGTTGATTAAGTTGAGCAGAGACCAAGTCACTGGAGCGTACCGCATCACATCCATGATGAGGCTACAAACAGCAAGCTAAACCGAATGACTAGGATTGTTTGGTTTTTTTAACCATCGGTCGAATTTGAATGGTGAAAGTGAATATCCAGGATCTTTTATGTTGCTCCAAGATAAAAAACGAAGCGAATCCACGGAATACGCTGTTTACCATACGTGCTTTTTGGCCAAGGAAAAGAAAACGCTGCGTGCTCGAACTCTCGCATCTTTTATTGATAATCAAACATTCCTTTGCCTTTGATATAGAGCATAAGGACCGCTATTATTGGGTACCATGGACTGATTCGAGACATGATCGGCCAAATTGCATCAACACGAGGCTTAGCTGTTCTTGGTCGTTGAGGGATCCTGATTTGGAGCTAACCGACAAGCCGCTACGGAACGCAATTAGTTTCCACTTTGGGATGAGAAAGCCCACCCACTCCCCCTCTCGCTCAGCTCGCTCATTCAACAGTCAACACATCCAAATCGAAGCTTGCAAAAGCGTGCGTCAATCCCCGCGTGATCATGTCGGGCCCGATCTTTCTTTTATTTGGCCATTTGGACGGCGACCCATGTGAGAATCCACGTGCATATTTCCAAAAATAGGGTGATCCGATGGAATTTCATTGGCACGAGGGTCAGGATCTCGTGTCAATTTGGGAACACATCCTCTGGTTGCAGATCTCATCGATTGCTTTGGTCTCGCGTTAGATTTCTCAATCACATTACCGGTACATGTCGGTCACGTGCGAATCGACGGGGGTTCGAGGTTTCTAGCGTTGCTGGAAAGAGCGGTCGCAGTCATAGCACCTACGAGAAGAGAAAGGGAGAAGGGAAAGCAGAGGGTCCTGGGGAGGGGTCTTATCAATATGCATGGCAATGTAAAATGAGAGAAACGCCGATAGTTTTTGCTGGACGAACTGCAAAATCTCCCTCTCGGAAGGTGATGTGATTCTGAAGATAATGAGCGGGAGTTTTCTCGGTTCTCTTGAAATGTGAAGGAATGTGATAAGATGCACAAAAGTTGTACCACCAGATGTATGAAATTTTTGGTTTACTCAGCCTCCATTTGTTCTGCGAAAAACATATTCCTCATTTTCCAGCTATTGGATTGCTTAAGAAAATGAGTGAACGCCGAAAAATGTTTGGGAAATGTTTTGTGCAAAACAAACGGAGCTATAGTCTTCTTCCTTGATTTGCATCTGGCCGACACATCCATTGCTACCATAGCCAGTGTCGATTTCTCTTCGACCGTGCTTAACTTCATTTGTGACGGAGTCCAATCACTGGAGCCATGCTCGACTCCATCTCACTCTGTCTATATCTCTCTCGCTTTTGGATCAACCTCCATTGGAGATTACGGTCGGAATACGTGCGACCTCAACCTAGCATGGTGGTGCCGATGCTGTATGGTCCTTGGCGATGATGGTGGTGGTGGTGTCATTTGTGGTGATAGCAGTGGCAACTCAATCTGTAGTGGTGGGTAGACCTGTCAAAATAGGTCATAAACCCATTTCTTAACCCATTTATTAGTAAATGGATCATAAATGGGTTAGTTATATTTAGTAAATAGGTCATAAATAGGTAGAAGTCTTATATTAGTGTTAAATGGGTCATAAATGGGTCGCAAATGGGTCATAAATGAGTTTACAACTGATTTAAACTCAACGCATTTCTCTTACCCTCACTCAATCTTGCACTCACTGATTCTGCACTCTCATTTCAGCTTGGGTATGAATTTTTCTATATTTAATTAAATATGGAAGTATTTTAGCAATAAGGATCTAATCGGGTATGGGTTGGGTATGGGTCGGGTCGGGTATGGGTCAACAAAATTGCATTGCGCATAAATGGGTCATAAACGGGTTAATGGGTCAATTTGGGTCGGACCATTTATGACCCGACCCAAACCCAACCCGACCCACCCATTTGACAGGTCTAGTGGTGGGTAGCAGCAACGCTCAATCCACGATGGCGGATGGTAGCTGGTGTAGCTGCAAATTTTTTTAGAAAAAGAAGAATTATGGTTTGTGTGATGAAGAAGATGCATGACACGGGTGCTTCTTGACAGTTCGCTGCGAGTTGGGTAACTTATCATCATCTTAAGAAGACATGCAAGTGCTATGGACCGTGATTCTCCCGTAGTCTCACACCTTTGTGAGTGAAGCTTAATTGGTTGCGTCGGGATAAAAAGTGAGTGATGCAAAATGGATGATATAACTAGTTCGTGAGAATGGCATTAAGTTGGTTTGTACTAGGAGTTCTAGGTTAGAATAGATATATCCTTAGGAGCTTTGAAATGGAGTTAGCCTCCTGTGTGCAAACTGGTTGAGAGCTAATACTGCTCTCCTAATGAAGCCAAGGCAGGCCGAAATCAATTGTTATTTTAAAGTGTTTCGAGTATCTTGCTCGATAGATTGGTTGTCAAAGCTAAGCTGGACGTGATACGATCTGATACGAGGATGTGATTCGCCGTACTGTTCTTAGGAACACTATAGAAGGAAGGCTAGTCTGGTGTTTTCGGCTCACCAGGCACCACACAGGCTAGTCCAAAGTGTATAATTAATGGCCACCTGATGGCAAAGTCGTCCGTGCCATCTAATACCGTCAATTATTCTTAAGGGAAGTACCAAATTGACCCGTTTTTAAAGAGTTCACATACTTAATTGAAAAGAAAAATAGTTTAGGTACTACGAAGATCTCACACATGTCACCAAGTATTCAAATTTAGGATTTGCAAAGAGGGAGTCATTCCACACAAGCAGCAGCCCATCGGTTTGAGGTGCGCACGCCCAGTCATCGTAACCCATCAAGATATCATAGGCTTCAAGCTATTCCAAAAAAAAGCGGGATACATGCATTGTCATTGCGAACGGATTCGAATTCATGACCTCGTGCCGGCGGGCAGCCACCACAAGCGGTGGCAAATTGGCAATTGCTGGCTGCAGCTCTTGCGAGCAAACCCGTGTGAAGATAACTCGGGTTGGGTCAAAAGACAGTCCATGATGCTCGGAATTGGGGCCCGAGCTGACCCCGAGCACAAGCCTTCTTCAATTCACCAGTGGTTAAAGATCCCAAAGGGCCATTTTGTTCTCTCTGTCTGGCCAGCAGAAGTATGCCCAAGCCCCACTGAAACGATGGGCTCGCTAGCCTTATTGGCAAACATATCGGACCCGTCAAGTTCGTCATAACACAGCTCAAAACATACCAAGAAACGGGAGAATCCGTTTATTTGACGAAAAATAAATAATTTAAAAAATATATTTTTAAAAATGATCAATTATATCATCTGCGAATGGCTTTCGAAATAGTTTATATCTAAATATTTCCCATGAACAACGAAAGTGCTTTTCAAAATCATTCATTTTTGGCATAATAAATTGAATCGAAACGCCCCAATCAATTTCTTATTCCTTTAACACGTTTGACATCAGATACCAGATTTCATCTAACGCTCGAGTTTCCAGCCGTGCCTCGTTTCGATGGTCAATTCCAGTTTATCGTACCAAACACGTGGCGCCTCCTCATTGGCCCCGGCCATCTACCGCCATCCGTGCGGCTGGAGTGTCGTTGGAAGATTTGCCAACGGCTCTTCAAACCTTCTCCCCCTCCGTTTTACACTCGTTCGCAGCCTTACCGTACCTACCCTTCTCTCTACCTCGCATTCGCAAGTCAACCTCTCTCTCTCTCTCTCTCTCTCTCTCTCTCTCTCTCCATCATCATCATCATCAGATCCACTCAACTCGCCGCCCACCCTTTTGGGATTCCTTAACGTCGCCGTCGATGGGTACCGAGATATCGGAGCCGTTGCTTCTCGATTCGGGCAAGGGCGCGGATGATGGCGGCGGCGGCGGCGGGGAGGAGAGGATCCCGGATTGGAAGGACCAGATCACGGCCCGAGGGCTCGTGGTGAGCGCCGTGCTGGGGACCTTGTTCTGCATCATCACCCACAAGCTCAACCTGACCGTCGGCATCATACCGTCCCTGAACGTCGCCGCCGGGCTGCTCGGGTTCTTCTTCGTCAAGTCATGGACGGGGTTCCTGTCGCGGCTGGGCTTCTCGGTCGCGCCCTTCACTCGGCAGGAGAATACGGTGATCCAGACCTGCGTGGTCGCGTGCTACGGGCTGGCTTTCAGCGGTCGGTTTTTTCTTCCTTCTCTTCCTTTGCAACGCCGAGATGAATGGCTAAAGAACTCAATGTAGATCGGATTAGTTGTTTTCTTATGCTGATTGCGTTTTGAGCTCTCTTGTTGTTGTTGTTGTTGTTGTTAGGCTGAGCTGCGTTAAGCAATCAGATGGTTGCTCAAAAAGCTTTGTTTCACTGTTGTAGTGGAATTGCCTCGCGTTTCTGTCCTTTCAGTTGTGGTTGCTACTATCGTTGGCAATATCTTTTAGAGTGCTAATGGAATTAGAGTAAAAGGAAAATTTAGTTGCCTTCTAACCAAAAGGAAAATTTAGTTTCCTGCTTAGAATAGTAACAATGAGGCACCATCATCTGTTGATAGATTGAGATGGATGGCATCGGGTTTGCATCGTTGATTGTTGTCATGATGCTGATGTATGGTTAGGTCATCGAGGAGATACATATGCTTAACTGGTCCGATCAACTTCCCATTCGAACTTTTTCTTAGCATTTTTTTTCCCACATAAATTTTGATGATCACTTTCATTATTTTTATGGGATTAACTTCTTGTTTGATTACTGACAGGTGGATTTGGTTCATATTTGATTGCATTGGATGAAAAGACATATCAGCTCATTGGTGCTGATTATCCCGGTAATCGGGCAGAAGATGTTAAGAGCCCGGGCTTGGGATGGATGATTGGATTCTTGTTTGTTGTCAGCTTTTTGGGACTCTTTAGCCTTGTTCCTCTTCGAAAGGTTGGTGACGGTAGATTCAACTTATCTATACTTAATGTGGGACAGTTTATGAATGTACATACTTGATCTGTAGGTTTACAATCTTAAAATCTGAATTATTCAGATGTAAATCTATATTTGCGAGTAGCACGGCCCGCACCGCATGTCATTTTGTCCTAATCCTCTCTTTTCTCTGTTTGATTATCACAGGTTATGGTCATGGATTATAAACTTACTTATCCAAGTGGTACTGCAACAGCTATGCTAATAAACAGCTTTCACACAAACAGCGGTGCTGAACTTGCTGGGTAAGCAAGGCTGAGGGAAACCGTATGCTTTATACTGCTATAATTTCTGCTTGAAAGGAGCTTCAGGCTTGCAGCTATGAATTTTAGATGATTGGGATAAATGATGGGACTGGAAAACATTTCCCATCTGTAGTCTGCATTCGCTAGATTTAGTCTTAGAGTGTTAAAAGGTTCCTTATACGAACTGTTAAAAAATTACTAATCAGGAAAACAGTGTAAGCAGCTAATGTAACTTTAGTCTGTAGACTCCCTTTCTTCACTCTGCATATCTCTCTTAACTAGTCGTGAGTTATTTGATTTTCTGCTGTGTTGATTTCCCAGCAAGCAAGTTAGTTGCCTCGGAAAATACTTGAGCATAAGCCTATCATGGAGCTGCTTCAAGTGGTTCTTCAGTGGTATTGGCGATTCATGTGGATTTGATAATTTCCCCAGCCTTGGCTTGACTCTGTTTAAGAACACGTAACTCTCTCTCTCTCTCTCTCTCTCTCTCTCTCTCTCTCTCTCTCTCTCTCTCATACATTCATGCTTGGCTGCCGCTCAGTGTCGACTTTGCTTTTTTTACTTCCTGTACTCACTAAGGAGTTTGTGCTGATCATGCATCACGCTCTTCATGCAGGTTCTATTTTGACTTTAGCCCAACTTATGTTGGATGTGGTTTAATCTGTCCCCACATAGTTAACTGCTCTGTTCTACTTGGGGCAATTATATCGTGGGGTTTCCTCTGGCCTTTCATTTCAGAACACGCTGGGGATTGGTATCCGGCTGATCTTGGCAGCAATGACTTCAAAGGTCTCTATGGATATAAGGTACTGCGCGAGAACATACGTGTAAATTACTAGCTTGGATCCATCTGTTCTATTAGATAAGCACCAAGCGCAAGTTTTGTTGCTAATGTGTTTTTGCAAAATGTTGTCTTGTGTGATGAAGATGAGTAGGAGATGGCACGTTCTTTGTGAAATTTTCTCGCTGTTTACTCACTTTGGACCAACTCTCCTCTCTGTTTCCTTTCTGTTTCAGGTTTTCATAGCTATTTCGCTTATTCTCGGGGATGGTCTCTACAATTTGATCAAGATAATAGGGATAACTGTTAGAGAGGTGTTCAACAAAGGCAGCAAGATTAGCAACCTGCCGATCATCATGGAGTCTCTTGGTAAGGACATCAATTGTGTTGCTCTTCTCTAATTGAAGCCAGAGGATGAAAAATTATCCTACTTATTGTCATTTCATTATGAAACGGCTTTCTCATCTACTGATGATTGCATAGATAACTCAAATGCATCTGAAACCTATTTGTGAGCTAAAAGGTTTATTAGAGTGGTAAAAGATGCTAAGAAATTCTTTCTATGATTAATGTGGCCAATCCATTGCATATTCTAGCGAGCACCCTGTATCAGACTTACTGCTTCTTCGAGTCACCATTGATGTTTAATCTGATTGCTGAATTGATCTTTAGATCTGGTTATCTAATCACAACCGACTAAAAAAGAACATATATCTCGAGCTTCAACTATTGACTCTGGGTTCCTGCTCAGGACGGTAGTACGCTCTGAATGTTTGTGTTATCTTCTTCTGGTTTTTTTAAACATCTTCAGTTCCATTATCTCAAAAATGAGTATTCATTCTTTAGTTGTAATGTAAAATAAATGCATCTTCTCTACCAGTGCGAGAATCATTTCATTTCACTTTTATTTAGTGCCTGTGGAAGAGCATTGTCCTTGAACATCTATCCATAGGCTCTCCTTTTTCCCCTTAGATAGCCCTTGTCAGGTGTTTGATTCTTGTGAATTATACAGATGGTGAGAGTTCCAAGATAGGGATGGAGCAAAGGAAAAGAGATCAGATATTTTTGAAAGACCGAATACCCTCCTGGTTTGCAGCATCTGGCTATTTGGGCCTTGCCACAATATCCACCGCGACAATTCCAATGATTTTTCCTCCTCTCCGATGGTATTTGGTTCTAAGTTCATACATTATTGCTCCTGCACTTGCCTTTTGCAATTCTTATGGCACTGGCCTGACGGACTGGAACTTGTCCTCAACTTATGGGAAGATTGGACTCTTCATGATTGCGTCTTTGGTTGGGTCTAATGGGGGTGTGGTAGCTGGTTTAGCAGCATGTGGGGTTATGATGTCCATTGTCTCAACAGCTGCTGATCTTATGCAAGATTTTAAGACAGGTTACCTAACTTTATCATCTGCAAAATCCATGTTTGTGAGTCAGCTGGTAGGAACAGTCATGGGTTGTATCATCGCCCCGCTCACATTTTGGTTGTTTTGGACTGCTTTTGATATTGGGGGAACTGATGGACCATACAAAGCACCGTATGCCGTAATATTCAGGGAAATGGCAATCTTGGGCATCGAGGGCTTCTCCGAGCTTCCCAAGAACTGTCCCGCCATGTGTTTAGGGTTTTTCGTGGCAGCTCTGGTTATAAACCTCCTGAGGGACATGACTCCAAAGAAGGTCTCGCAGTTCATCCCCATTCCAATGGCCATGGCTGTCCCATTCTACATTGGAGCCTACTTTGCCATCGACATGTTTGTTGGCACCGTAATATTGTTCATCTGGGAGAGAATTAATAGGAAGGATGCAGAGGATTATGCGGGTGCTGTCGCTTCAGGTCTAATATGCGGTGACGGTATATGGACTATTCCCTCAGCAATACTTTCTATCTTTAGAATCAACCCACCTATCTGCATGTACTTCGGGCCTTCCGCGAGTGGCTGAATGCTAAATCCCACTCACCTTGATTGTAATTATGCTCTCTGTGGACTAGCGAGTCCGTTGGAATTTGTACATAGGATGTCCTTCACATGATTGGATTGTTCTATTCCTTAATCTTGAAAGCGTCAAAAGAAAAATCCGAAGTTTGTTTCTCCGATCGGATGGATTGGTGTGTGCGTGCACATGCAGGCCCCTGCATCGGTCTCACTTGGGTCACCATGATGAGCGGATGTCGCAGCAGTACTTTCTTTTATCCCCTTCTAATTGCTCAGCCTCGCTCGTTTTGCTTCTTAATAAACCACATCAATTCACCCTGGCTGTATTACTGTGCAGTGCAACTTCGCTCTTTTAACTGGAAAAGTTATGCAGAGAAACTTTCTTTCCACGGCAGGTTTTTCCTCAATTAGAGTGAATGTATTAGCTTGGTAGGTGTGCAGGAAGATTGGACCCAAGACGACTTTGAGCTTTTATAAGTAAAACGCAGGACGAGCTCGTAGAAATGGACCACTTTTCTAAAATTGGGGAGACCCTTCAACTTATTATTATGCAGGCGTTTTTCTCACATCCTGGTTAGGTCTACTTTTTCTCGCCAACGCGGTGTCAATTGTCCCAACTAACTGGAGGCAGTAGACGTCCAGCGGCTGAGCTAGATCTCGCCATATAAAGCCTCATTCCCTCGAAAAAGAGAGAATTGCGTATTGCTTTCTGGCCCGGGTGGGTTCGATTTTGATCGACTTCAATCAGGTCGGGCTTTTTAACGTAAAAGGGGAAGAAAAGACAACTGTCCCAGACCCACTGTTTTGCACTTTGGATCTCGGTGGAGCCCGGGCGAGCGGCCAAGTCCTCGATCAAGTACACTAACTACTACACCAAAGGAAAACAGTTTAAACGCCAAACGAGTGCGATCTCTAACATTACTGGTTGGGGAAAAGCTTCGGCCAATAGCACCAGCATCCGCTGGTTTTCTGCTTTCCAAAGCAAAGGTGATGGCTTTTTTTTCTCCCACTTTCAAATCATGTCCTCTTATTTTATGCGCTTGAGTGATACTGCTCAATTGATAAAGCAGTTGGGTTTCCTAATTTACATATCTTTCCTGGCAAGTGTCCGTGATGGGATCGGACCCACTAGCTAAACCATCGATTACTGCTGCCAAAATGAAAACTTTATTGGAGATATAAAAACCATGATGAGCCTGATCTTACCATGCTTTCGTGACGACAGGATAGAATCGACGGATGGAAAGAAACATGATAACATACTTCTTTTATAGGAACAAGTCAAAAGCATTAATGTGAAGCCAGTTATGAATTCGAAATCTAAGCTTATCAGCCCTACCAAGAAATGCTTCTTCAGCGAATCGACTTTCCGGATTCGATAAGCAATCTAAGGAAAGCATTTGGCTATTAGACTTGGCTAAATCGAAGATACATTAGCCATAAGTGGATAATATGTTCACGGCGGGACTCCATGTCTTTTTCCATTGGCAGAAAGATGTGAAACTTCAGGGGCCACGGAAGTTGGCTATCATTGTTCTAGTTTTTCAAGGACTGACACTTTCAACCTACCATAGAAATTTGATTCTGTTGGTGAAAAAGAAATCCCATTTTCCTCAACTTTCAATCTGATTCCACTGCAAACCCCACAAAATGCTTGCAGATGAGGCACGTGGCGGAAGGTTTGTGCCCTCACAGTAGATATGTTTTAGGACCACTCTGTACCCAATTGGAATCTATGCTTCCCAGAACTGTCAAGCTCTCTTGAATCTCCAAAAATCCCACCTCAGAAGGCGATCTATCAGTAGCAGTCGATGTGCTGCCACAATAGTTGACAGTAATTGATTAATCAGTCAAAAACTCATTAATTTCGTATATTATGTACTTTAAAAATGTAAAGAAAGTAATTTTTGCTGTCAAGTTGATTGGGATTTCTATATGTATTTGTTTCGTTTCCAATAACATAATAGAGATAGAGATCATTGACCAAACCAAAGCTCTTCAAGTGGAAAGTGAAAAGAAAGAGATAGGACTTGTTTGGACGGTGACATGAGAGGCGAATGGGTGAGGTCCTTTCCTCTTATCAAGAGGCAAACAAAGAGGGACCATTCAGTTAGAGATTCTTTCTCTTGTGGCTTCTTTTATGGCAGCTCAGCAATTGACAAGGGTGTGGTCGGCTCCCCCCTATTTAATGTGGTGCAACCACTTCCTCCTTTGCCAATTTCGCTTATATTCTCCACATTGCCTTCATGACAAAAGAAAATGCGTTTGGAAACGACATTTGATTTTCGTGATATTCAAGGAATCGATTTTCGTGATAGTCAAGGAATCGGTCGAGTTGATAAAACGAGCAGAATTTCACTTTCTCAAAGAAGTGCGAGTTTCCAATCGCGGCTAAAGAAACTTGTTAGAAAGTCTAACCCAAAATTTTTTCTCAGCCCCAGTGGACACACGGGAGAAATTTCAAACCAAAAGCTTGAGCTAATAGGTGAAGAGGATGCCGCGTGCATATAAAGAACGTACGACACTCGTCGCCAAGCGACGCGGGATACTTCAACAAAAGCGAGCACTTTGTGAACCTTCCGATCCCAAACGCGAACCGCCCGCTTTCAACTGATATATGACAGAACCCTGCAGCTGAGAATTGTTCCCAGAAGAAGAATGTGAAGTTTTTCCTTTGTTTAGGCCAGGGTAGAAATGTCGATTTTCTTGGGAGAAGAACAGGCAATGTGTGGCATGCCTTGGATACAGCTTGCTTTCGGTGGAATTTCCACATATAGGATATGAAGCCAGCTAAAAACGCGCCGAGATTGGTGAAAACCACCCCATTAAGATCAACTAAAACGGTCATCATCGTATGCGAAAAGGCAAACCGAAGGGGGCTCGAGCCCGCCATTTGCACCGCGATTGAGCTTTGGCTGCGTTAGGCTTGATTGATACAGGGTTTCCATTACCAGAAAGACTGAACGACCATTTCTTCTGCGCTAGATATGTCAACGGGGATCGCGACTATATAACAAGTTGACGATGTAATGGATAATAATGTGACTCATCTATTAATATGCTGAATAATAATGGGGTTGATGGAAAAATAGCGGGCAGATTTAATTTTATGAGTAACGTGGTGTGCAGAGCCAATCAAAATTCAGAAATCATTTAAGGATCTGTGCTTGTAAATGTGATCAGCACGATCTATTGGACCGAATTGAGTAGAAAGCATCGGTTGGGCTAGTTCTCATTGAAGGGCAGACCCTCAAGTCCACTTTGTTTACCTATTTCGGTGCAACTATTTCGAGAAAATTTTTCACAAAGTTCTAAACTAATTGCACTTTTTCCAATTCAGTCTTAAACATTTTTCACTATTTGCCAATTGAGTCTATCTGGTCAATTTTAGTCGGTAATCACTGAGGGAGATGCCAACCATCCAACGTGGCACGGCCGATGCTGACATTAACATTTTTTTGAGTTTTTTAATATTTTTAATATTTACTTCTTTTTCTTATCTTTTTCTTTCTTTCTTTCTTTCTTTTTTCTTTTTCTTCTTCCAAGTCCAGCAAGGGTTGCCAGTCCTCGCCTATGGTCGATGAGGGTTAGCCAATGACCCTTGCCAGACTTGAAGAAGAAAAATAAAATAATAATAATAATAATTCGAAAATTTATTTATTAAAAATTATCAATGTCGGTGTCGGTTGTCGTACATGGCTCTACCACATCCACATCAGTTATTTCCGATTAAATTTAGCCAGATGGACTTAATTAGCAAAACGTAAAAATGTTTAGGACTGAATTGGCAAAAGTACAATATATTTACGACTTTTTGAATAATTTTTCCCTAATAATTCTCACTTCAATGATCAGTCCACTTGATCGGAAATTTCATGCCTAAAAGTAGAGATACAGTCGAGTCGACTTGAGCTGATACACTACTAGGCTCAAGCGCTGGACTCGACTCGAATCACACACTCGGCAACAGAAATCCAACTCGACCTCGACTCCAAAGGCAATCAAGAAAAGCAAAGCTCGACTCGACTGGGCTCTACGTATGCATCGGAGGACAATATATGGTTTGCAGATATTTAATGTTTAGCTTTGTGAGTCCTCAATCTCTCAAAATATTCAAGTACTCGTGATAGCTCGCAAGCTTATTGATTCGAGTAATAGCAAGCTCTTTAGCCAAAAAAAAAAATTTATAGCAAGCTCAGTTCAGCCAACTCCCTTTATCTCCAAGTGGTTAAAAGATTTCATTATGCTCTTTCTTATGTTTGAAATTTCCTAATCTCCACAGTGTCTAAGAAGTTACTGTTGAGATTTTAGTATCCAAAATCCATAAATTGTGAGTAAGAAGTGCGGATGGAAATAATCTCTTATTGGATAGAAGTTGTGATGAGAGATGATTTATTTAGATGAGCCTCTCAAATGGGTTTGGACCCCAAGGAATACCCTACTTTTGTGAAAGGGAGAAGATCTACGCCAAGCTAGGTCGTTCCCCCCAGCGCCGCCGTCGTCCGGCCGGCTCGGCTCAGACCGGGCCCGGGTCCATTCCATCGATTTTTATTTTTTCCCGAACAGACAAGTTTTGTTAGAAATTATTTATTTATTTATTTTGAACAAATAAACATATCTGTTCGTGAGGTTCGGCTCGCCCAAAAGAAAAACCGCTTCGGTTTAAGCAAGCCTTCATTGCTCATGACTGTTCAAGAACCGAACGAAAAACCACTTCGGTTCAAGCGAGTCTCCATTGCTCGCGACTCTTCATTTTTTTTGCCATCTATAACCAAACTGTTCTTTCGATCTCGTGACTCTTCGTGGCATTCTTATTCCCGCGAGATTTTTTTCCCGACATACTCTACACATTTTTCATTGTTTTCCGCACGACATTCTGCTGCATTTTCTTCATCATTGTTATTTATGCGATTATTCTGCAAAGTTGCGTTTGAACATTTCCTTTGAAGAAGTATCG
The DNA here is from genome assembly GCA_031216235.1 of Syzygium jambos. Lineage (NCBI taxonomy): Eukaryota > Viridiplantae > Streptophyta > Magnoliopsida > Myrtales > Myrtaceae > Syzygium > Syzygium jambos. The sequence continues at coordinate 21,414,135 of CM062228.1, forward strand.
CTTCCGTTCTATCCTGGGAGACAATTGTTTAACAAAACATTGGGTATCGGTGGAAGGGACAAATTGTCTTAAGGACATAACGTGAATTCATTGGACTCGGATCATTCGTCAACATTCGGATTACTCGTCAGAACGTGATTTCAGGTTTGTCGAACAACTTTATTTTGCATATACAAGTGTCAAGCACTATTACGTGACAACAGTTACATGAGTGGTACATTTGGCAAAACCAACTTCTTGGAGTCCTGTTGGTTGAAAGGGAAATCTTTGAAATTTAAGCCATATCTCACGGCACTGATGGGAAGTTAACTAAAACCGATGCTGCCTTGATTGAAGCTGGATTCCATGGTTAATCTCACCAAAGGCTTATCACACCACTCACACCTTTTTTGAAATAAAGAAAAAGAGGAGGAGGCGTAGGGAGAGGCTTATGATCATGACCAAACATGCATGCAAAAATTTCAATCTTATCTCTCTCTCCCTCCCTCTCTCTCTCTAGAAAATGATGATTGATGACCCTCAAGCAGAAGGAAAAAAAAAACCCTAATATGAAAGCAATGATCTTTTCCCCATCCCAAATCTTTGAAAAAACTGAGGCTGCTTGTTGTGTGTTGATGTGTATTTCAACGGCTAGCTTTCAAGAAAGAGGGGGGCCTCCCTTTGTCCCCACGATGGGAAGCACCGGTGACCCCCGGTTCAATCGCGTACACACACATAACCCTAATCCCCAATCCCCATCATCATCCGCAGCAGCAGCATCATCAACGTAACCCCATCGAATTGGTCCTCTCAACATCAAAGCTAAAGCGCCAAGAAAGAAAGAAGATAGGGAAAAAAAAAAAAAGGAAGGGAAAGAGCCAATCATTCCGCCCCTTGTGTGTGATTCATTCCCAATTCTAAAGTCGTTGCTTCTGGCTCAAGTCGAGAGACTAATGATGAAAGATAAAAGCAGATAAGTTTTAATAATTTGGAGGGAGGTAGTGGAATGGGGTTTGCATTATGGTGACAGAACAATTCATGTAGTTCTTTTTTCATACTCGCCTCCGTTTTCTCACACTTACTGATGTTTCGTTCGTACCCGCAATTGTCTTTCAAGTAACTAGCGTGTAGAAAAGGTAGAAAAATTACCAAAAAAAAATCTTAAACTTATTGTATTTGTGTCAATTCAATTCTAAACATTTTAATTGTGTCAATTAAGTCGTAAATATCGTTCACGCTTTTTCAATTGAGTGCATCCATTCAAAATTTGCCGGAAATCGCCGACGCGGACGCCGGCCGTCTTACGTGGCACGGCCAATGCCGACGTGAATAATTTCTGCAACTGTTTTAATCGACGAATCAAGCCGGTCTAATAAGCCCGGGGATTTCACGCCCCTTTTACGAGAACATGAGTTTTTGCAAATGACGCTTTAACTCGATCCGTTTCCACGCCCTCTACATTCAGCTCGCGGCTCCTATCATGGTAAATAAAAGGGCTCTGATGAGTCATTCAAACATGGCATCCTTTTGCGATTTTGAATTCCGAAGTGACTTCAGACTAATTACACCCCCCTAACCGGTCATGCCTCGTCATCATCATCAGACTCGACTCTCGAATTCATCTTCGAAGCCACAGAATACGAGCCCCCGACCCAAAGGGTTCGCCCGCAGTTACGCCCCCAAGAAGCGACGAATACGTGCAAACAGTTGCTGTATTAGTACGTGCCAATACACCAGCTCAATTTTCTCCTTCGTTTTCCTCTTCGTGAGTCATCGAGGGAAGGAAAAAACACACACACGAAATTCCTTGGCCGCCGAAAGCGACGGATCCCGGATATACGCAATTCGGAGGCTCTCAAGTCAAAAGAAATTGGAAAAAAAGAAGAAATTTATATATATATATATATATATAGATATATGAACTTCCAAATAATTATCCCCCAAACCCCATCATTAATCAATATAATGACTGGTCAAATTATGGAATATGAAGCTAATAAACCAAAAGAAGATAAACGCACGAATATTAAACAGGACGGTTTTTCGAACGAGGGATCAAAGAAAGGGAGGGAGGGGGGTTACCTTACCGTCTGCCTTGATGAGACGGCAGGCATCTTTGTCCATTGGCGCAGTAAATTCGAGGATGCCTCGTGTCCTTTTCTCCAGCTGTTTATCTGCTCCCGACTTTAATAAAATAAAAACTTAAGGAATCTCTCTCTCTCTCTCCGAGATATTCATCTGCGCAGGCCAAAGTCCATATAGATCCCACACGCAGAACCCCACGGAGATCTTGGGGGGATGGAACAACTTCGAGGGGGTTGGCCCATGAAACTCCCTCCCCGCCTCCCTCCCTCCCCCCAAGTGTCGAGGCCCAATGGGGCCTACCGAGATAAACAAATGCGAAACAAGTTAAAGCTCCCCTTTTGAATGCTCCAAGAAGAGCCCCCCCCAAAAAAAAGGGGGAAAAAAAAGAACATTAGAGCAAAGCAGCAGCAGCAGCAGCAGCAACAACGCACTCTCTCTGTCCGGTCTGGTCTGGTCTGGTTGGGTCTTGGTCTTGGTCTTGGTCTGGTCCATCCCGTCTCCCGTGGGGTTTCATTTCATTCCGTTCCGATCCCCATAGCATTAATTATCATCACGAGCGCATCCATCCCTTAAGCATGTCTCCCCCTCTCTCTCTCTCTCTCTCTCTCTCTCTCTATATCTATCCGCGAGAATGATGGGCCTGGAGTGAGCTAGAAGCAACCCCACCACCAACCCGACACGCGTCGCCGCGGCAGCCCTCCACCTCGGAAGTCGACTCGTGTGCCTCTTTTTTTTTTTTTGGACACGGTCATTGCAGCAATCGGATGCGGTCGGGAGGGGGAGGAGGAGGGAGGTGAAGGGCGGGGTTCGTCGTGCGTTTTCGGGAACGTGGGAAGGAACGAGGGGGGAGCTTTTACTGCGGCGTCGTCTCCGTGAGGAGGGAACTCAGGCGCGGGCGCTCCCTCTCTATTCGGCGGTTGAAGTGGGTCGTGCGTTTCGCTTTCGGACCAGTCAAAAAACCTGTCCACAGTGAAAAGGAGGGAAAGGGCACGCGGTGAAAAACAAAAAAAAAAAAAAGATAACGCAACGCAAGTCTCGAGATACGCTCCGTCTTAACGAGAGTAGAAATCGGGACGAAAACATAACGCAAAAGCTCAAACCCAAACCCCCCCGGAGTAAAAAAGCCTTAAAAGAAAAGTATTCGTCTTTTTTCCCTTTTCTTTTTCCGTTTTTTCTTCTTTTTGGCCCGATTAAATTTAAATTTCTCGGGTCCGTCTGTCGTGGAGACATTGCCAAAAACAGTGAAAGCTCATGAAAGTCTAAAAAAATTGTCCTTTGTCTTTTTTTTTTTTTGGGTCGTGCCGCTGTCATTCTTTTTCCTTGCCCTTCAATCGGAACGGCGAGAGGAACGCGCGCACACCCTCTTCTCCTCTTTTGGCCCTGTTCATGGATCCCAAGGGCTCAAAGCATCACCATCATCATCATCAACAGCAGCAGCAGCAGCAGCAGCAGCAACAGCTGGAACATCAGGAGCAGCAATTGCCCGGTTTCTTGAGCCTACCTCAGTCCCACCACCACCACCACCACCACCACCACCAGCAACAGCAACAGCAACAACCGCAGCAGCAGCAAAGAACGCATCAGAACATGGGAGAGAACAAACCGGCGGAGATCAAGGACTTCCAGATTGTGATTGCGGAGAAAGACAGCGAGCAGAAGAAGCAATTGGCCCCCAAGCGGAGCTCCAACAAGGACCGCCACACCAAGGTGGAGGGCAGGGGCCGGAGAATCCGAATGCCCGCCCTCTGCGCCGCCCGGATTTTCCAATTGACCCGGGAGCTGGGCCACAAGTCCGACGGGGAGACCATCCAGTGGCTCCTCCAGCAGGCCGAGCCCTCCATCATCGCCGCCACGGGGACCGGCACCATCCCGGCCTCCGCCCTCGCCGGCGCCGCCGGCTCCGTCTCGCAGCAGGGCGCTTCCATATCGGCCGGCCTGCACCAGAAGCTGGACGACCTGGGCGGGCCGAGCGTCGGGCCCGGCGGCAGGCACGGCTGGGCAATGGCCGGCGGGGGCGGGAATTTGGGAAGGCCCCATCACGTCGCCGCTGGTATCTGGCCCGGGGTCGGCGGGTTCGGGTTCGGATCGGCGTCAACGTCTGCAGCCGCTGCCGCTGCCGCCGCGAATTTGGGGGGCGAGGGGCCGAATTACTTGCCGAAGATCGGGTTCCCAGGGTTCGACATGGCGGGCGCGAACATGGGTCCCATGAGTTTCAGCTCAATTTTGAGTGGGAGTATGAGCAATCAGCAGTTGCCTGGATTGGAGCTCGGGTTGTCAGCTCAAGAGGGTCATATTGGGGTGTTGAACCCGCAGACTCTGAGTCAGATTTATCAACAGATGGGTCAGCAAGCTAGGTCACAACAGCAGCAGCAGCAGCAGCATCAGCATCAAGAACATCAACACCAGCAGCAGCAATCAGCTGCCAAGGATGATTCTCAAGGGTCAGGAGGACAGTAGTGGATTTTTTCTCTCTTAAAAATGGTTATCAAAATACGAGATGTAAGGAGGAATTTAGGGGAGTCTTTTTGGGGAAGATGTGTGTTTTTCTGGGTCGTAATGGCGTTTCTTCTATGTTGTACCTAGTGAGTTCATATTTTTGGAGATGGAACACATTTTTCTTTCCCGAAGGAACCGGATTTAGTCTGCTTCCTCCAAAAATGTCTTCCAATTTCATGGCTTTGAGTCTCCATATACAGGTAAATGGAAGGATCTTTGGCATTTGATCCTTTTTGCATTGATTGGACAAACATATTTTATTGATCATTCGTGTGGTTTTTGGTTTTGTGTTGTCCCTTTTTGCAGATGAGAGGTTGCACAAGCAAATAGCTTGGGTTTGAGCTTTGAGGTTTTCTTCTTACTTATTTCAGAGGTGTGTTGATAGTGTAGAGATCCATCTTTAGTCATTGATTCTGTCTAGGCCTCAGTGGAGTGGCGATCTGCTCGTTTGTGAAATCAGAGTGATTCATAATCATATATGCCAAATTTCTTTCACATCTCTGCTATTCATGGACTTCGATTGCAAGTTGAATGATCGCTTCGATAGTTATTATCATCTGGCTTTCCAATGCGTATCGCTCTTCACTTGTAATTGGTAGCTGTTTTTGTTTGCTATGTCATATCTCTACCTCATATTTTGGCATCTTTTTTCTTGTTGTCAAAGTGGCGTTATTAAAGATATTACTCTGGTGGGTTATGGACACCCGTATCATGGTTTTCATCTACTTTCTAAGTAAACCCTCTGCATCAATCAAATATGTTCTCTGGTGAATTATGTTTTCTTGAGCCCGAAATCGAAGACTAAGCGTAGTTAGAATTCGTGTAGTTGCTATGTTCTTTCATGTCAGCATTTTGTTTGTAATCTAGCTCTAAGGTATGAACAAGCTTGAAGCAAATATTTTCATGGGAGAAAATCTAAGCTTGGAAATTCCTCTTCTCCGACCTTTATCCTTCTAAGATATATTTCTAAGGAACAGATAAAGCTTAATGACTTAGTGGTATATTTTTCTGCTGTGCTGGGTCCTGGTTTCCCGAGGTTCCAGGTTCTACCTCATTGGTCCCTTGAAGTTCGATTGACTCAATTGCAAATCGGTGCTTCATATTGGAGAGTAAGCCCGAGCCTAAAGGACTTGGATGCAAATAATACCATCACTTACGCCATGATCGCACCTGTTCTTATTTGGACCTACCTTTTTTCTTTTCTTCTTTCTTTTAAGCACAAGATAAGCAGCATTTCGGTATCAACCTTAGCTAAAGGAACTATCGAATGTTCGGATCGAAAATGCTGTTTAAATCATAGATATGCTTGGTCTATTGATGCCTTTATTTATGCATTACGCAATAGTTTTTCATAGATTTTCCCTCATGTCGAGTTTGTAGGCACTGATGCATGCTTTTGTCTCGAGTTGCATGAAGATTTGGTTATGTCGTATGATATAGATTATCGAGTCATGTTACTCGACCTATATCATCCTTAAATGTTAGTTGATGTCAGAAAAGCATGTCTACTGGAATAGAAGTTGTAGTGGTCTCATATACATGGACATTTTAACGATATAATCACTGAAAAGGACCTTAATGGCACAGGATGTTTAAAGCTTTTATTCATTGATCCAGATTCTTGCCTTGTTGTTGATGAATCTGTCATCGAACTTTCTAATGCGGTGTCTCTGTTCACTATCTTACTGCGGTGGAAGTTCTTTCTTTGGGTCCCCTCTCTTTGTGAAGTCAAAAATGATCACCCATTAAGTGTCGTTCGTTGATCAGGGTTCGAATGGCATGGTAAGAACCAAATTATTGGTATCTCTAAGAATTTATTGAATTTGCATTTAATGGGGGATGTTGTTTTGGCATGTCTGATTTGTGATATTTCCCTTTCCATATGCTAGCAACCGAGCGCAATCCTCTTTAAGCTCGAAACAAGCAGTAGTCGCATATCAGCTTCCGAGACATCCAAACTCCTTTGTTCATGAATTTTAGCTGAGTTTCCATGTTCAAGTTAACACATACTTGCAACTTCTGAGGTTTACTGCTCTGCTCGAATTAATGAATCTGGGTGTGCCCGTTGACTTCATGGTCATGGATTTGCTGTTGCTGTTCTGTGCAATCGTCTTCCTTGTCGGTATGTACTAAGTACTATGCAGATAGAAATGCTACATGTACTAAATCTTACGGACTCAGTATGTTCAGTGTATTAATCCGACTTGGTGCACTGAAATGATGTGGGAATGCTTGTGGCACTGTTCTTTTTCTTGTCTATGCACATGGTATATGCAGATACGGTAGTTTTGAGATATTTGAGCATCCAATGAATTGAAAATCATGTTGACTGTTTATTTCAAGCTGACTTTGTAACTGAGCTCACCGTGATTTTAGCTGAATCAACGGACCCACATCGCTCTGTCTCGTACGGACAATCTCAACTCAAGAGCTGTTGTTTACTTCCATTTCAAGATGGTGTCAAGGACATGTTGAATATGGACACTAGCCTTTGACTTACTCTCTCTCTCTCTCTCTCTCTCTCTCTCTCTCTCTCTCTTTTTATCTCTTTTTACGAAGAGATAAGAAGATACGAAGACGCCCAGGAAGATCTGGAACTGCTACTGTGTTCGCATCAGCGTCTGCTGTTGCAGCGATGAGTCGAAAAGAAAATTTGCATCTCCGAAATATCTATTCAGATCCATTTTTATATTGGTTTCATTCTACTTGTTTATCTTCATTCTAGTTTGGAAGATGAGAAAAGGAAAGAAGGAAAAATGAGTCGGTCACACTTAGATCGACGACTCGTCGATCGTGAAAGTGAAATTATATCGCTGTTGTTCAAACTCGGGAACAATTTTGTTTCAAAAAGGCACGGTGAACCGAAGAGGTTCTCTCGAAATATTTCGAGGAGATGAGACATTTGAAGTTGTATTTGAAGAGCTACAGACCAAAGGAAGGTTGAAAGAAGAATGACAAATCCATATTCAACAGCTGGTTTAATTCATCCCGAGGCTAACTAACATGGCAAGTAATAGAACCCAACAACTTAAAAGTTTTTCGATGTGTATTGAATGTAGATCTGATTTTGCTTAGGGTTGTGATGGTCTTGATCTATCGGTACAATTGCGAACCCTAGTTCCTCATGAAAGACGACACCGACGACGTTTTATCGAGTTCAGTTAGTCAAGCTCGGTGCATATATAAAGAAGCATCAGAGTTCTTTCCGGATTAGCGACGCGTCTCTTACATCAGGAGTGAAGATGGTGTTCGCACTCCGTCCACACGCTTGAAGCGCTTAAGTTGGAGCGGCATTCGCATGAAGCCGACCTCGTGTGAGCCTAGCAATACGCATCCCTCCCCCCCCATTCCAGTTGCACTGAGCACGGTCGATAGTCTTAAACAACCGCGCCTTCCTAGATCAAGCGGACCTCGCGCGGGCGAGGGGGTTCCGTTAGGTTCGAGTTTGCCGACAGAGCTTTGCCCCGCGATTCCTTCCGCCGAAAAACAGCTTACCCCGCTCAAGGCTCTATGCAAAACTACAAGGCCCAATAAGGGAACAAAAGACCCATCTTTCCCTCGGTCCGGTCCAGGCATGGGCCTGGTCAGAGCAAAGACTAATCAAAGGGAAGGCTTGACGAGCAACCCAATTAGTCAAAGCCTGAGTGGCGGAAACGATGGCCACTTTTTCCATTCCCTTTGTCTCACCCCCCGTGATCGAAGGAATCGAGCCGCCTTTGGACTGTCCGGGACCAAGTCAATGCCTCGCCAGACCGCAGTTGAGAACGACGGCGCTCGCGGATTTGACTCGTCCCGAGTCCAACGGTGAGTAAAGAAAGAAGACAATTGCGCGGCCCGAGGACTAGAGCATTAATTGAACGGGAGAATGAAATATTTATGTCCAAGAAGAGGAGCAGAGTCCAGCAGCACTCGGACGTGGACATGTTGCGCCGTTTCCGCTTCTTAGGCCCCGTAAAACTTTTGCCCGTCGCTTGTCCCTTTGTAAATTAATCGTCGTTTACTTTTTGAGAATTTTTCATTTGTACTTAGAAAAATCTCGCTAGAAATTCTTTTTATCGCATATGATTTTTTGCCTAAATCCAAATATGTAGACCTGAACGAGTCTTACTCATTGATCATGTGGGACTCATGTGCGGGACCTACAACAATCACGACGAAATCCGATCCATGTGGACCCGAGTTCGAGTAAATATTTACTCTCTTATTTAGTGATGTGATGATTTTTCTTTTGATTGTTGATGGGTCCTACTTGTTTCGACGCCTGCGTCATTTCATAAAAGATTTACAGAGGTTTCTTAACAATGAAAAACCGTTGCCTTTACTTTTAGCCAAAAAAAAAAGTAATGCTCATTTACTAATCTTCAATGTTCTCTTTCTTTTATCGAAATCTTTAATGCCTATAAAATTTACTATGAATACGTTTCATTTTATAGACAGATGAAATCACATGAGTAACCGACCGATCATTTTATCGGTTGGAATCATAATGAAATGGACACACTCTGAGTAAAAAACTGAATTTGGTGGGTCCACACTCTTTGGAATTACATCTTAAGATCGGGCTTGTTTGAAATCAAGGGAGTCATCTAGAATTAACTCATCGCTAAGCTAAATCGTACTAATTTCAACAATCGTATAATCAACACTAATATAAATCATACTAATTTCACGATGTAAGTTTGTTTCAATAAAAATAAATAACTCAGAAAATATTTTTCTAAAAAAGATACATTTTAAAAATGAATGAGCGAAAAATAATTTCACTGTCAAAATATCAATACATAAATTATCGTCGATAATTAAAATAATTTTCATTAACTAATAATTTCAAAAAATATAAATAATTATATTCTCTTCAAATTATTTATTTTTCACATAATAACGTAGCCAAGATGTTCTAACTTGAAATGCCAAAAAGTCGAAGCATCTCGATAGTTCGCCAGTGCGCGTCCATTTCTACCGTGGTTTCTCATCACTGGTCAAATCGAACATTGAACCGCACAAAGACAAACCGCAATTGGGAAGACATGAGACGCCACAAATTCACGAGCAGATGTGGAGCAAGCTGCCTGGTGCAAACAGGCAATTCTAAGTACAAAACCTAATCCTATCCTAATGCAAGAGCTAATTGTGGATTTATAGGATCGGGTGGCCGCCCGAGAAGCTCCACGTTCGCGGATTCTCCGTCGCTTCCATGTTATTAATAGGCCCAGATGCCAAAAGATTACAAGAATAAAACAAATTTTCGATTTCGACTTGTCCATTGAATCAAGTAAATTATATTTACCCTTCCGGTGATTCGACCGGAGGGAGATCAAAACCGCTAGGCTCTTGAAAAGCAGCGTAACTGGAAAGAGGCTGAAGTTGATGGGTTTTATAAGTGGCGAGGCTATAGCCCGGCCTGTAGCTAGCAAAGCAAGCAAGAAGAGTTCAATTTGGGCAAGGCATGGTGATGTGTCCGCTCCCCACTAGGCAATGTTTTCTTTCTCAGTGGAAAAGGAAGCATCCCAACCAAATTTCGCAACATCGTTCCCTTTCTTCGTTTTATTACCGTCTAAAGTTACCGAACTATCCCTTTTCGACTGATCGTGCCAATTTATTATTTGCGTCGATATATAAACGCCGAATTTAGTTCATCCCGTTATACGACCAAAGGCAAACTCATCGATACGAATTGCAGAGGATTAGCGAAAGATCATTTCGTAGCAGCTCATTTTCGAGCTCACATCGATTTGAAATCGAATTCAAGAGCTCGTACTTTCCTAAGTTTCATAAGGGTCGGATTAAACTCTGTGCACGCGTTAGGGTTTGTTTGTCAACTTTTCAACAGTGGGGTTAGGAAGATTGAGTGATGATGCTGCCAATCTTCTCCTGCCAATAAGATGGCTGTTCTCTGAAAAGCAATAAAAAAAAAAAAATTTGGAGTAGCTCGTGAGCTGAAAAGGATGTGTAATGTTAAGCTATTGGAGCTCCCCAACTGATGGCCTGTGGGAGTCGCTCCAACAAGCGACAGGGAAATGACTATTAGGAAAGAGATTGGCCTGATTACATTCGGTCAAAAAGAGCATCAAAACACAGCATCCGTCGTCACCAAAACATCAACGAGGATGATGTCCCAACAGGAGCATCTTTCGAACTCAAGACAATTCGCATGGGACAGGGCACTAACGCTGCAATCCCAGAAAGCTAAAACAAAACAAAAGTATCAAAAGCGAAGGCAATAAGAAGAGCGTTAAGTGGATAGACGGTTGGACAGAGAGCGAGAGAGCGAGAGAGAGTTTATCCATAAGCTGAGTGGGATTAGACCCGAAGCAGCTGCTAGTGAACACTTTCAAAACGTGATTGGACTGAAGGAGAGGAGATGGAAAAGAAAAACGTGGGTCGGGAACGCAGAAGCGACCCTCCAAAATTGCAGAAGTCACGTGCCAATGCCACCAGTGACTCTCCCACTATCACGTACCAACCTGATCAATGATCGTGACCAATCGAGCTTGCTTGGGATCCCACTCAGGCTATGTTCCTAAACGAATCCTCTCCTAACTTTGGCAAAAAATGGGTAGATTTACAATACGGGAGTTCGATCGAAGCAAAGCTTAAACCTAAACAAGCACAACGGTCTAAGTGAACTATTTCGTCCATGATTACCCTTGTCGCACGGCGCCTTGCTATTACAATAAATTTCAAAGTGCGGGAGATTCTTTCTTTAATAGCCTTTGCTCAATTAATCCTCGCGATATGTGCAAATTTTTCTCATTCATGTCATGTAAAGCTCCATCAACAAGATGGCAAGTGTTACCTTTAAGGTTAATCTGAATTCGAGATATTGTGATTCGAGCACGACATAAGATCCGGCATGTCTAGAATTAAGCACGTGATTCGTAATAAGTAAACGCAAGCACGTTACACAAAATCAAGAAGGCGTAAATCCAATCCTTTTATTGAGAAAAGTATTTGAGTTATCTTTCTATAATTCCTTTCCGTTACGAAATTTTTTTATTTTTTCGCGGAAGGAAATAACCGGTTATTGCCTTAGTCTTAGAAAATAGGAAGATGAACTTATGTTATTTTAACTCCAAAAAATTATGCGGAAGTTATGAAACCATTGGGTTCTTGCTCCTAAAAAGAAAAACATAAAATCACAGTTTTAATTCTCACTTGGCATTATTCGGGATTATATCGCAGGAAAGTAATTTCTTAAAAATCTTTCATTATCAATATGGATGGGATGTCTTTAATCGGATTAGGTAGATGTATGTATATAATAATAATCTGACGCCCGAAGAAAAATCACACGTGAGATATTCTCGGACGTCCAGTCCAAAAAAGCAAATTTTAAGGATCGGCAAGATCCTTATCAGAATTCTAAGCCGTCTAACTTTGACCCTCGTGAAAGCTATCCCACTGATGGGAACATTTCACGAGAGGCGAAATGCAAGCTTACGAGTCAGAATTTTCTTTTCATTCCACGCCAAAAAATCACAAATTTTGAGAATCAAAATGGGAAAAGAAAATCACAAATTTTGAGAATCGAGATGGGAAAAGAGATAACTCTCTTTTCATTACACGCCAAAAATCACAAATTTTTAAGAATTAAGATGGGAAAAAAAAAAGAAGGAAAACTTTCTTGGAAGTCCTGTCCTACCGGGCGGCCAGCTTTTCATGGTGCATCTCCGTCCACGGGATAGATTATTCCCCGGATGTTGGAGGAGCTATAATTGCCCACGTCATAACAGGATCGCGTTGGATCATCTCGGAATCCCCCTTTCGGTTTCTTCCTGCGCAGAAAGGGTTCTCCTTTTCTTGGTAAATCTTTGAAGGTCTTGGGGGGGGGTGGGGTGTTCTTGGAAGCGGCGAAGGGAGAAAAAGGTTGCCGCGAGATGGATGACGAGTACGCGAAGTTCATCAGGAGGATGAATCCGCCAAGGTACTTCCTCCCCCCATTCCATTCCTCCTCCTTCGTTCTCATCTTCCGGCTCAGCTTCACGGGTTTTTGGCGGTCGTGTTGGATTTTCTCGTGTCCTTGAATTCTGCTTTTTGCTCGCTCCCTGTGATTATGGTATGCGCTTCCTGGTTAAGCCCTTCTAGGATTTGTGCTAATCTTGATATCATGGAGTCAATTTGCGTGGAGGCTTCTGATAAGGATCCTAATTTGATAACCGCCCTGTTGCAAAGAGAGGACTTCCATGGCTTCATAAGTTTTCGTTCAAAACAGAGGGATTTGTCCGTTGGTGCTCCGTTTCGAGTGAAAATCGGGCCGAGATGAAGTTGGTCGGAGGGTCGGAGCGATTGTCGAGTGTGATAATGCTTTTCCTCGTGCAGTTCCATGATGTTTCTGGTGATTAGCTCTCGAATTCGTGCCGTATACTTCTTTTCGGAAATTCAGCTTGATAGAGTTGGGCTCCCCCTATGTGCTTTCGTCTAAAATGTCAACGCGAGTCCCGTTATTAAACTTACTCGATGAGCGCCTCAAAAGTTATATCAGCGCATCTACAATCTTTTTCACTGAGAATTATTAAGGCCATTGCCTCATACAACATGTTTTACCGACTCTATCGGCTTCGCGACCTCATTCAACTAAGTTATTATGATCGGGGGTGCTGGTATTGCTGCTATGATGATTGGTACCAGTCATCTCCCCACGTAAAATGTTCTCTATGGACGATTTTTAAGCCTTGCTGTGTGTCTCACTTTGGTAACTGCAGGGTTGTCGTTGACCACAATGCCTCTGGAGATGCTACGGTTATCCAGGTGAACCTCTCGCTTTCTGTCTGTTTTTGTGCTTTGTAAGCGAGCTTGATGGGGTTCTTGACTTGCCCTATGAAGTCATGAGGGGTTTTAATCGGTTCCTTTTGCCTCCTTGACACGAAGAATCTTTCTAATTGAACATCTGCTGTTTTTCAGGTTGGCAGTGTTAACAAACATGGGATTCTCCTTGAAGTTGTCCAAGTGTTGACAGATTTGAATCTTGTCATAACCAAAGCCTACATATCATCTGATGGGGGATGGTTCATGGATGGTGAGATTGGACTCTCCCTCTAAGTCGTTGAATGTCAAGGAAGAATTTAAAGCTCTCAATCCTGTCTCTTATTGTCTTTTTCTGTTGTCCGAAATTTCAGTTTTTCACGTCGTGGATCGCGATGGCAAGAAAATCAGAGACATGGAAGTCATCGAAAATATTAAGAGGGTAAGTCAGATCGCTACTCCTATCTGTCATTAAGATGGAAGACATCCTATATCTTTTTACGAGACTAAAACGGCGCCAAATGTGTTGTGGATGGTCTTCACACTACACATCCATGGATAGATGGTTCTTTATCTCAATCTCACTCGAACTCTTCACTTTGCAGAGAATTGAGAAAAGTGCAAGCTTCGCTCCCTCGCTGAGAGGTTCTGTGGGCGTGATGCCCTCCGATGAACACACCTCAATTGAACTCAATGGAACTGACCGGCCAGGTCTACTGTCCGAAGTTTGTGCAATTCTCACGAACCTCCACTGCAATATAGTAAATGGTGAGATATGGACTCACAATGCCCGGGCAGCAGCAGTTCTTCATGTCACGGATGATTCCATTGGTTGTGCGGTCAAAGATGCTGAGCGTCTCACGAAAATCAAGGAAATGCTCTTCAATATCCTTAAAGGAGACGATGACTTGAAGACTGCCAAGACAACTCTTTCGCCTCCCGGGGTTACCAGTAGGGAGAGAAGGTTACATCAGATTATGTTTGCTGATAGGGACTACCAGAGGTTCGAAAACAGTAGTGTCGGACAAGCTGATGATCAGAGTTTGAGACCCCATGTGACTATTATGGACTGTGATGAGAGAGACTACACCATCATCACTATGAGGTCCAAAGACCGACCAAAGTTATTGTTCGACATTGTCTGCACGCTGACGGATATGCAGTATGTGGTCTTCCACGGCATGGTGAAAACCGGGAGGAAGGAAGCTTACCAGGTGACATGGAGGACCTTCCCTTATTTATTTAGCTAGGATAGTTGAAGAAAATAAGTGATTACGTTAACTGATTGATATTGACATTGTCATTCACACCTTTCTCTGGATCATCCATCATATCCACATATTAGACTTTTCAGCAGAGACTTTTCAGCACAAGTTCTTTTGTTTGACTTGCATGTTCATTACTCATTGAATTTCGGCTGAATCCTATCCATATGATCATGGTTCTAGGAATTCTATATTCGGCATGTTGATGGGCTCCCTATTGGCTCGGAAGCTGAAAGAGAGCGCATTGTACAGTGTCTTGAAGCGGCAATTCAAAGGCGGGCATCAGAGGTATCCTTAACCTTCATTGGATGAAATTCCCACAGTGTCAAGCATACCTACAATGATGTACTCAGAAATTCCTCTTCACCTCCATGCAGGGTTTAGAGTTGGAATTGTGCATAGGCGACCGGGTTGGGCTGCTCTCAGATATCACCCGGATATTCCGCGAGAACAGCTTGTGCATAAAGAGAGCAGAAATAACTACAAAAGGTGAGAAAGCCAAAGACACGTTTTATGTGACGGATGTGACTGGCGACCCTGTTGATCCGAAGATAATCGATTCGATTCGCAAGCAGATTGGTCAAACTGCATTGCGGGTGAAACAAAACTGGAACTTTTCGCCCAAACCACCGGAGAAGACGAAGGCGGGACTCCTTTTTGGCTACTTCTTTAGTTCTCGGACTTTCCAAAACTTCAAATTGATCAGATCCTACTCGTAGTAGCTCTGTCTACATTTGTTCTATAGATTTCAGTGAAGCTTCAAGTGTAAAGTAAACATGTATGTGCCCTAGCTCTTGGTTTCTAGGACAAAGCTACAGTCAGTCACAATGTAAATGAGAGAGAGACCGCCTTGTAGTCATCGATTTAGTAAAGGCGATTTGTTGTACAGTGTCTGAATACTAATGTACAGTTTGGCATCCATGCAAAACTTGAAACAGATCCTGTGAAAGTTGGGAGTTAAGGAAAGAAATTGCGCTCGTGATGTATAATCATTTTCTTAAGATAGGGATCAATCCATGGTCCATCGTCGGATGATTAAAACCTATGTCAGTAATCCTCACGTCTTGAGTCATTGGGAATTCCTCGGGCGATTTAGCCTTCATTGACTACGAAATCAAGTAGCTGGAGATAAAACGTGGAAGAGGGGCACCCCCACTGGAGTTGGTATGTTTGAGGACCATTTCTATTGCCAAAAATCAATAATCCAAAAAAAAAAATTAAAAATGATAGCTTGTTTTTCTAATATAGTGAATGAACCATCATCACCGCGTGCCTGTTTCATCTCAATGTCTAAGTTCTCTAGTCTTAGCAAACGCCATCGCAGAGTAGTCGACTTCCAAAGGCGATGAGCAGGAAGATCAGCTAGAGCCATAGTAATAACCAGCCAACGAAATACCATGGACATCATGCATCATCTCCAGCTCATAGCAAAGTATGTTCAACAGCAATTGCATGAAATTTAAATTGTAATCTCACTTTGGGAAGGAAAAAATTTCCGTGCCGAGCGTCAAAAGGAACAAAAACAAAAATGAACATAAATTGCGGCCTGAAATGACAATCCTCTAAACAAAAAGAAACACATCTTTATCACTCCTAGGTCATTCTCTGAGCAGCTTCCTTGGCAATAAGCCTCTCTTTAGCCTTGGTTTTGGCCTGTGATTTAGATCCCATGATCCCGCCACCCCACTTCTTCCTGTATTCATCATACTTGTCGTTGAAGTTTGCCTGCAAGAAAAGACATACCAGTTACAGAAGCCATCCAAGCACAGAACAAATTTTTTTTTTTTTTTGGCCAAAAAGTTGAAACAATCAGAAGGTCAAAAAAGACAAAATCAAAACTGCATACTACCTTAATGGCCTCTAAGATTTTGCTGAATTCCAATTTGTCTTCATTCTTTACGGTGGTCAAGCACAAGACGGATGCAGTTTTCTGATGGACAATCTGCCAAAAGAGAAGAAGAATATGAGTGCTTCTCGACCATACTTCATTTACAGAAATGCGATGAAGGAAATAACGGGATCATTACCGTTCCCAAGCGTGCCTTTCCCTTCACGATGCAGTATGGAATTTCCATTTTCCTGCATAATGCCGGAAGCCAGACAACTAACTCTATTGGGTCAACGTCATGTGCAATAACTACCAACTGAGCCTTGTTCTGCAAAATGTATATTCCAATTGTGTGTTAATTGCAACCGGAACCCGCAGAGCATGGGAAAATATTGAGCGAGAGAAAATAAGAATTTAGTGCCTGGCAAAGTAAATGAGAACCTGCTCGATAAGGTAAGTAACATGGTTCAGACCATATTTCACAACAATGGGCTTCTTAGCCTCAACCGACTTCCCTTCTGCTTCAACCTGGGCCTTCTTCAAAAGCCGCTCCTTTTTCGCTGCTTTGTCCTCAGGCCTGTACTTGAGAAGCATTTTTAACAGGCTCGTGGCTGCATGCATTTTTCAAATTGTAGGGAAATTATATTCTAACGTTTTAGGATCATCATAGATGAGACTAAATACAAATAGAAAGAAACAGAACAAGAGCTTAAGATCCAAAAGCAACGTAAAATACAACTGGATATAAAACTAACACAGCTAACTAATTAGCTCAAGTATCGGATGAAACTCGAGGCTGGAAGGCTTCAACTGTTCCTTATAATCTAGAAAGAAAGGTTCTCGTCTAGCTTGAATGGCCAATACTTATCTACCAGAAATTATTAGAAACCTCCTCCATAATTTGTTAAGACCAGCATGGTCTGTCAACCACATGCACCAGTCACACAAACGCCATGAGGTACATCAATATGACATGCAACCAACTGCATCTCAGTTTTGTTTAGATTCAGCCATCGGATTGCATGTGCAAAAGATAGCAATCTAATATGAACTAATATTATCAGAAGCAAACAAGGTATGCAAAATAAAGTGCACTTAAATGTGCAACTAAGTATCCGCCAGAAAGAAACAAGGTATGCAAAATGAAGTGCCATACAATACACATCGAACCCCAGAAATCAAATCAATAGACTGCCTCAGCTACCCAGTCAGATACAATGAGCAGCAAAGCAGCCATTTCTCATAATTGCATCTCATATATAAATTTTGGCAGAGAGCAAAGCAAGAATAACTAGTTATTGCAAAACACAAGTGCATCTTAAGGTTCTACACCAACCACAATACAGAAAACCAAAAGAAACTTTTTGTTACTGCATACCCAAGTTCTTGTCGAGGGTCTTGGTGAACTGGTTCAAAGCCGGTGGAACCTTCAACCTCTGCCTCAGAATTCTCCTCTTCCTCTGAATCTGAACAGTCTTGGGGAACTTGACAAATCGCGTCAAGTCCCTCTTCGGGGGCAGAGCACCTCCGATTCCAAACTGCTTCGGCCGCTTCTCGAACAAAGGATTCGTCACCTTCTCCTAGCACACACATCAACGACCAACCAAATTCAGCAAAGAGCCGCATCCCTCTCGAAAGGGCGCCGACACTAATCGCGGAGCAAACAAACTAACCTGCTTCTTCTTGGCCGCAACAGGAGCTTTTCCACCTTTCTTAGGACCCTTTGATTCGTAAACACAAAAAAATTTAAGACTCGAATTCATCAAAAGAGACAAACTCCATATAGACATAGAAGCAGTGCAGCTACTCATACCTAAACTCAAGGAAAAACCAAAAGCTCGACGAACTAGGATGCGATGCAACATTATTATCATACCAACACCGAAGCTACTCGTTACGCTACACATCATGTCGCTAGAATCAGTGAACACTGGAGATCACCATTTCAAGCAGATGGCACGAGATCCCGACCCAAAAACATTCGAACAACCACCGTTCCGTGACAATGCCTCGCCGTACTTGGATTAGCAAATACCGATTCGTAAGCGAGAAAAGAATAGAAGAGAGAAAGAGGGTCAGATGACTCACCATGGCTGGCGAAGCTTGCTTGCGAGCCGGCTCTTCTGGTTCCGAACTGGCGAAATGGAACGTGAAAACGAGAAAACCCTAGCGTTCAGTCGAAGTTATACGTCGGGCGAAATCAAGCGATGGGCCGGGTTGGGCCGGTCCTTTTGATGGGCCGGGAAGGAAAATCTCCCACTCATTCATGTCCAAATTACATATACCCTTCACGTATAATCTCCTGTTAATATCCTATAAATCAAGTTTGACACCACTGATAAAGAGTTTCTTAAAAATAATGATTATTCTTAATAGCATGCTTTCTAATATTCAGCATTTATATCGAGAAAAGGTTCATAAACTAGGACAAGTTTCCGGTAATTCTTTTTTTTTTTTTGGATCATTTAGAGTGCTTTTCTCCGGTATAGTTTAAACCATAAGTATCTATAAATGTCTAGGTAATTTAAAAAAAGAAGAGAAATATGATTTTTCCTTTTTACTTACGATAATCTAACCCCACTTTGCCTGTAGTACCGTTGAAAGAAAATAGATGTTGAGCGTTGCAAGTGGTTTTAACGAAGAACGAGACTAACCCCGGTTAGCCCATCTAAAGCACTTTATAGTCCTGAAGTTTCCATCGGTCCAAGTTCCGCGCATACGAATTAGTTGTTCCAAATGATCAACTTTGCAATCAGTCGTTCGAAATCGACAAATCCGCTTTCGCAGGACTTTCAAAGGCTCTCCCAATCGACTCCACGCGCACGAGTCTTGACAAATCTGGCACGACACAATTGACGTCGTGCGGTTTTTGCTTCCTTCTCTGGAAGATTGGGAGCGACCTCTCTCGATTTTATGAACTCATTATAATTATAAGAATGGGTTCCTAAGGAAGCTCACTCACTTGACGTGGTCCCATCTCACATCTATCCCCAAATCTCACGACGACAACAATAGTCCTGGATCTACAAATAATATGCTCCTCTTATGCTCCAACGATGAATGTAATGAGCATGCAAGCGTCCGTCGATTTGTATCATCCCACGCCTCACATTCTCCCATTTGTACTCCTTCGTTTCCGACAGACGCTTTCGTCCTGGGGGACCATTATACAACAGAAGCTCCCGACTTTTTCCCCAGATACGATGTCGCGGGCCGGCCCAGGAAGAGCGATGTCACGCCAACGAACTTGTCTCGACCTCATGATCAGCAGACCTCCCGAGGCGCAGAAGAAACAAGACGAAATCGGTCATCGAGAACGACAAGATCGCTCCTCTCGGATATGGCGGAGGTCGAAGATGACACATGATCCAATCACATAAACTCTCTCCCTTTCTCTCTCTCTCTTCCCTTTTCCTAGACAATTCAAACAAAGCGACAATGGTTTCCGATTAGAGAAGAGATAGACGCACAAAGAATTTGGCACATCTCCCGCTTATACCCACCTATCTTTTGGACTCGAGCCCCAGGGGAGTCCTTTATGATGCCAGACCAGGAGTGGCCATGAACTAGGATCGACCTAAGCGAGCAAACCCACAAAAGAACCGTTTAGTTGAAGCCTCTCTCCCTCTCTCTCTCATTTGTGCAAGAGGAGTGATGATTAATTCACTTTGTGGCAGCATGGGATCTCTCCAGGCCCAGAGCTCACGCACGCAGATTCAGCCAAGTCTCCCAAACGACTCGGCCTCACAATCAGATAGCTCTCTCCAATGTCCTGATAGTATGGACAAGAGCAAGGCCGCCTTGACCCCGCCGAGCCTAGAATACACATCGCCGAGGTTTGATGTGGTTGAGAGTCCCTTGATCGACTCGCCCACCACCGCGCTACTGGCGTCCCTCCTATCGTCGGACCAGATGGATGGGCCAGACTTCATGATGTGCTCGCCGGCAAGGAATCTACCCTCCTTGCAGAGTGCCTCGACTTACAATTACAACCATGCGCAGGCAATGCAGGGGCAATCGGTTTCGGCTTGCTCTCCTCCTCGGTTTGCTTCTCAACTGGGGTGTTCTTTTAGCGGTGGTCGCAAAGAGAGGGGCCTTAGTCCTCTTCAGAGAGTCCTAAATTCTGTACGCAACAGCGATCACGTGAGCACGCAGCCTGACTGCATTTCTCTGGACTTCTTGGCGGACTATAATGTTAAAGATGAATTCGGAGGGTATTCATTGTCCAGGCCAGTGCCCGGGTTCGGAACTACGGAGTGTTTCGATGTCCAGACAACTGCCGCGGCTTCGTTGGGAATGCCGAATGCTTCAAGGTTCCATGCAGGACCCGCCAAGGAAGTTATTGGAGAGGACTACAAAAACGAGACTTGCCAGGAGATCAGTGACTTTTGTGATGCGAAGTCCTTCGCATCAGCGACAACTCTATCGGAGCAACTGCAGCGAGAACATTGCCAAGGAGAGCAACAGCCAAGCAGCTTCGTTGTGCCTGTTCCTACAAGTTGTGAGCAGGTGATTTGCATTCACGCACGCGTGCACATACATGAACAGATTTAGAAGAGAATATAGTGGGGTCTACTAAGCTCATTCTAAAGCCTGGATCTTCCGATCTTTGGACTTTCACAATTTAAAGCCTCTAAATCACCCATCACAACTTGTGTTCGTGTCCCAACAGGAGCAAGACAGGGGCCTCCAACTAGTGCACCTCCTCCTCGTCTGCGCCGAAGCCGTCTCCAAGGAAGACTACTTGCTGGCCAGGAAGTACCTCAACCACCTCTTCTGCGTAGTCACCCCAATCGGCGACTCCATGCAACGCGTCGCGTCTTTCTTTGCCGAAGCCCTCAACGAGAGGCTTGCCGCTGGATTCCCCCCTACCAAATCCTCGAATTTATCAAAACTTTTCTCTCCTGTCCCGCCAAACTGCTTGGAGATCCACAAGATCCACCAGATCCTCTACCAAGCCTGGCCCTACATAAAGTTCGCCCACTTCACCGCGAACCAAGCCATCTTCGAGGCCTTTGCAGACGAGGAACGCGTGCATGTGATCGATCTCGACATCTTACAAGGTTATCAATGGCCGTCTTTCATGCAGGCTCTCGCTGCAAGACCAGGTGGCGCTCCATTTCTGAGGATAACAGGAATCGGGCCATGCATCGAGTTGGTGAGTGAAACGGGCCAGTGCTTGGCGCAACTGGCGCACTCCCTACAACTTCCGTTTGAGTTTCATCCGGTCAGCGAGCAACTCGAAGCGCTCAAACCTCATATGCTGTATAGGAGGGTCGGCGAAGCGCTCGCAGTTAACTCAGTTAATCGCCTCCACCGTGTTCCAGGTACAATATTGCTAATTGTTTTGGTCACTCTCTGGTCTATCTTTACAACCTATATCAAATCATTCGCAGAAAACATATCTTCAAATTTATGAGTAAAATGAGTATTTCTTTCCGTAGTAAACTATGTGGCAAAATCAACTCTCATAACTTTACACACTTGATCCTGGTCGCTTCACATAAAACCGATTCATCACAAACAGGTATTTGTCTGGGGAGCTTACTGACAATGATTCGAGACCAAGCACCAAACATAGTGACAATAGTCGAGCAAGAAGCCAGCCACAATGGGCCCTACTTCCTCAGCCGCTTCCTCGAGGCACTGCACTACTACTCTGTGATCTTCGACTCACTCGATGCGACGTTCCCGTCAAACTCGGTGCAGAGGGCAAAGGTGGAGCAGCTTGTGTTCGCGCCGGAGATAAGGAACATAGTGGCATGCGAAGGGCCGGAGAGGACGGAGAGGCACGAGAGGCTGGAGAAGTGGAGGAAGGTGATGGAAGCAAAAGGGTTCACCAGTGTTCCGCTCAGCGAGAACGCCATGACTCAGTCGAAGATGTTGGTCGACCTGCATTCATGTGGCGGGTATAGCCTTAGGGAGGACATGGGTTGCTTGCTCTTGGGCTGGCAAGATAGAGCCATCATCGCCGCATCGGCATGGCGGTGCTTATAAATTCTTCTGACCGTGTTGGAACTTGCTCGGTGTGAGCATTACAATATTTGGCTAATGAATTGATTTATGAAGAAGCATAGAAAAGGCTAAGAGAGGAGAAGAGAGAACCGTCACGTTTCTTTTGTAGAAGAGCTGAGCTTAGGTTTATATTCCTGAACCCCAAGACCAAAAAGTTTGCACAGGAACGCTACCCTGCACCTTAGCCTCGGGTCAACGAATTTTGCAAATATCCAGTGTAGCTATTATTATATTCATCAAATCACTCTTGAGAGTAATTTACACGAAAAGAAATCAAATGCTTTCAATAGCATTGAAGTATTTCATCACATTCTTTCTAGTAGGAGAATGGTGCGACATAGACCACAAGCCTCGTATGACAAACTGGGGAGAGGGAGCAACAAGAGAAAAACTAAGAGCGAAGAAAGAGAAGCGACGGAAGCTACAGAAGGGCACCCACGTAGAAATGCGACTAAATTATCAACATGCCACGGTACACGAGAATGCCCACCGACAAACATTCGAGGGATGGCATTACCAACGAATCATAAAATACATCTTTCCAGCGTCTCTGCTCATCACCAAGGAAATGCGAGAAATCGCCGTCAAGCACACAATCCTATGATCTGAATCACCAGCAACTTCCTTACATAATGGTGCACGAACAAATGTGTTTCCTCGGAACCTCGTCGACCTTCTTTTCTGTCAATGACACACCCAAACCAATACACTGTCAGAAGATCCATAGGTTACAAAACTGAGAAGTACTAGTTGCATGGATCATTGTCTAAGAAAATCATCTCGACAGGAGTCTCATTCCATTATAAATTTACACTTTCTGGAGACCATAAGATAAAGCAGAAGTATAGATCAACCATCAGCATCCCTGAACAGATCATTTACTTCACAGCGCTTCACTGAAAAAACAGCAGAGCTTTTTGGCGGTGACCATGAGGAAGGCAACAAGAAAAAAAGCACAGCCCACCCAAATAAGAAGCCAGCATAAAAATGCCGCAAACCATAGGAGTCCGCTCCCTTGGGAAGTCAAAGCAAATCGTTCTAAGAAATGATTTAGGCACTACACTAGCCATGACTCTGTATTCTAAATAAGATTTCCTTCCTATTCAGGAAAATACTAGGAAAAAGATTATCTCATCTCATTAAAGATCAACATAAAAGTCGCTGGCTTCATATTGCATTACACAATCCAGAACACAAGCAAAAGTAGCTTTATTTCTCCACAAGCTTCAAGCCATAGTGAACAGGGTATTTAAGCCAGAATATCAGATCCCATCCCATTGTCTTAGTGATTGCTTTCAACTTTGTCGGGATACATATCTCATCCCCTTATGACTAAGTCAAAAAATAAATACTTCTAAACAGTCTACAATGCATGAATTTATGCCTTAATTGAGCTTGTCTCCATGTATCCATTCAAGAGTGAGGCGTTTTGTTTAGATTACGTCGGAATCAACAATGGTGACCTGGTGCTCTAGGCATAATTAAAGATTGAGTTATGTCTCCAGATAAGCTGGATGAACATCTTTCTTGCAAATAGAGAGGTCTATACAACGCACTGGGCCGTTATCACTGCCATTTGGCTATATATGGGGAAAAAGATTATCAATTCATCACCAGCCCCAATGGACTGGACCATTGCGTGTCCTATATACTAAGAAGGGAAAATGACACAAATGATCCTTGAACTATGGTCCAATGTGCAATATGATCCCTGAACTTTTAATTTGTTCAATGCAGTCTCTGAACTTTAACCCAATTTGCAATGTCATCATTGCACTTTTAATTTATTCAATGTAGTCCCTAAACTTTTCGTACATGTTCAATTTAGTCCATGGACTATATCAAAATATTCAATGTTATCTTTATCTTGAATTAATGAAAGGACGACAATACACATTTTCATATA
Source organism: Syzygium jambos (assembly GCA_031216235.1). Classification (NCBI taxonomy): domain Eukaryota; kingdom Viridiplantae; phylum Streptophyta; class Magnoliopsida; order Myrtales; family Myrtaceae; genus Syzygium; species Syzygium jambos. The sequence goes on from CM062228.1 coordinate 21,438,451, forward strand.
ATTCAGGGACTACATTGAATATGTACCAAAAGTCCAGGGACTATATTGAACAAGTTAAAAGTTCAGGTACAGCATGGCACATTAGACTAAAAGGCATAGACTAAATTGAACAAATTAAAAGTCCAGGAATCATATTGCCCATTGGGCCAAAGTTCAGGGACCATTTGTGTAATTATCCCTACTAAGAACAACAATTAGCTCTACATAACTCATCAAGAATTCGCAAAAAAAAAAAAAAAAACTAAATAGTTACGGGATTCTCTCAGGAATATATTAGACGCGAAACTATGAAGCAAGCTCGTTGTTTATTTCCTAGCAGTCCATACTTGTGATAATTATAATACGAAACTAAGAACTTTAAAAGCAAATTAAGCAATGAATTCATAAAGATTGTGATTCACACTTTCATGAACTACGTTAGGCAATGTAAATTTACCCGTCTTTGCTTTCGCGAGGGATGGCTGCACTACAACATGCATGGTAATCACGGCTTTTGGAAGCTCCCCAAAAGGTACTCTACACTGTCCAACTGTCTTGTTGTTTTCCAATATTTTGCCAGCATTTATCAGCTTTATGTCATTTGCAGACTTGGGCGCAATTTTCTTATCTGCGACAAATTATGAAAATAGGATGAAGAGCGAAGGGAAAGAGGAAATATCTCACGCACAAGTCGAATAAAATGAACAAAAAACATGAGATGACAGGTTTGTATGGGCCTTTGTTACTTACTTGGCAAGCATGAGATCAAATTAAGATGCTATATGGATAAATGAAATCGAAAAAATTAGTTTAGCTTATTTTTCAACTAGTTTAGATTAACACGTACTACATCTTATCTTACAAAGACAATGGGAAAAATGAAATTAACCACAAAATGGCGAGGAACACAATTATGCAAAGTGCATGAGAGGGATGATGTCCTTAATTTCTTGATTATGTTGGCGTTCAATTAATGCAAATGTATACTCCCAGAAGATGAAGGCTACTTTCAATGACAATTCAAGGCCGCACAATAAGGTTTCCTGATGGTGCATTTCAGTTAGTCAAATAAGAAGCATATTAGAGGTTCAGCCAAAAAAAAAAGAAAAAATGAAAATCATATTGGAGAAGCAAGATCAGGTGGAGAGAAGCCACTTAGAACAGCCAAGACCAACAAGAGAATCTCCCGATTTATTTATGATCTTTCTAGATGAAGCAGCAACTCTGTGAGTCAACTCATGAATGTCTGCAGCCAAAAACATGGCACGTGCTAGGCCACTGTAAAGCTGAAATCAGGTCTCACTCGGCTTCCACAAGGCATAATCAGCCCATACTGGCAATTAATAAAATCGTGTAGATCAGAACAGACTAGACCAATCTATTGCGATGATTCAATATCTATCCGAAGATGAACCATCTACGCTATAATTTCGCCACCTAAGGTGTGGCACTCTAGGCATACACCAATATGACCCAAATACTAAAAGAACGCTTGATAGGACAAGAAGAAAACCAGAAAGAAAAGACAGCAGGAGTACTAAAGACTCCAAAAGGTTGCTGGCTGCAAAGGATCCTCCACTAAATCCCCCTAAATCAACACAATTATTGCTTTCCACTTCTTCAATAATATGACAGAACTGACAGGGTTCCATCACTGCAATGCCAGGAAAGAAACGGAAGTGTTTGCCAATGATTTCATGGATCAACCTGCTTTCATCATAGTAATGGAAGGTCAATGAAACTAAGGCAATATCCTGGAACAGAGATCCTCGCTGTGGAAATGCAGTTTGAAAATCAGAATCATTCACTTCAACAAATGACTAACAAAGAAAACAGTTTCACAAACAAGCCAAGTGTCACTCAGACCACCTCAAGAACAGACTCTAATCCCATTTTTGAAGAGAATGAAGGTTATACTCCTTTTTGTAAGCACATCTGGACCCAATGGAGAGGCAATGAGACAACTCAACTGTTTCACCCATTTCCACTTTGTCATCTAAACCATCTAGACCAAAAACTAGACTCTGCCCTTTGAGCAAAGCTTCATTTTTCAGATTAGGATAATGAAAGCATTTCAAGAATACTCCATAGAGAAAAAATTGAATATAGTTTCCAGTACTGCATCAGCTTTGTTAATTTGTATTCACTTGAGAAGCCAATTATTACAGCTATTTGGGAATCAAGACCTAACTCATCACAATAAGGCACTCCCCAGCACATGATTATTCGAAATTTACGTTGATTGATGGAGCATAATTTGCTGGACTACCATTGCTTCTAGGTGCTTTTGGAGGATGAATAATTTCAATCAGCCGATATTTGATAAGTCAATCAACAGTTTGGTAGTCGATCTAGTTATGCAGTAGCACTATGATCGCTAGCCGATTTTGAAGAGTAAAAACAAATGTGCTTTGTCATCAGACATAATCCAAAGCACATAGAATAAGTCGCTAAGAAAACCTGCACATGCCATCTTAGAAAATTGTCTGGCCCATACAAATCTCTGTGTGTGTGTCTGTGTGCAGCATAAAACCAGGACCAGTTCCTTCTGCCAAATGTGCACACTATCGCATCCCAAACACCAAAATTGACAACCCGATCTAAAAGAAATATTATGAGAATCCAGAACTTGATATAAAAAGTTATGGGCACATTCAGAGAAAAATTTAACTACCAGTCCAAGAAGCCTTGCAGGATGCATATGTGTGCAACCCACGGCAACCTTAGTCTGAAACAAAAATTACTTCACAACTATCTCATTCAGAGAAATATGTCATATGGCCCATTATCCAAGTAAGTTTCAAAGCATACAACCATCAGGAACAGAAAATCATTCAAGGCTAACAGCTGCATGTCAATAGTCCTATCACCCCACATAAGCCATGATAACCCTTCTCTGGGTGTCAATATCAAGCTATGACATTTCTGGTAAATCTGTATGATTTTCCTAGATCGGTAAATAATTTGAGACAAGGGAACCTATGCACGGGGCTGATCACCGTAGTGTATCCCCGCGAGAACACATTCAAATCATGCACTTGAATACGAGAATTCTCATAGCATAAACAACCTTCAAAAGCGCCTAATTAACATATTTTTATCGAAAAACCAGTACATGGAAAACTGATTCCCAACCTTTCGGCCATTCGGTAAAAATCCTGTCTTTGAGCATGGTAACCGTCGATGTGGGCGAGTATTGGAATGGGCCGATGTCCGAACCATCATACAATCGAAACTTCAGCTCCACGAGGTCCTCTTCCGGCATTTTCAAAGTCCCTCCGCCAAGCTCGAACCCCGAGACCCGCACCCAGCTAAGCAAAGCCAATCGAAACTCTCGCCCCACCGAAAAATTGATCCTCCTCTCGAGCCCAGATTCCGACAGAACACCAATCAAAACCTCGAGCAGTTCACCTATCATCACGACGAGCAAACACCTCACAAAACAAAGACAAAAGCAAATTGGCCAGTACCCCAAAAAAAACACCGACACCGCACGATCGAACACGTCCCGACCACTCCATCCATCTTAAACCGATAAAAAAAAAAAAAACCAGACGATTTCGCTGTGCAGCACAGACGGACGGCAAAATCGATTCCGAAGCAATAAGATTCAAGCCGCGAGAAACCGGAAACCGATCACGGAGCGAATTAGAAATCGCGAAATACCTCCGGCGTCCGGCGAGGAGCAGCGAGAAATCGAAGAGCCGAAGTCGCCGGGCGACTGATTTGCGGGGCAAGGTCGAGGATGAAGCAGAAGAAACCCTAAAGGAAACGAGCTCGCTCGACCTTCTTGAAACTGCCTCGGTGGTGTACTGTTTGTGCAATCCCACTACGTCCTTATTATCGAGCTTTTCGATTTCTTAATTTTTCTTTTTAATTTTTTCCCCCCTTCCTTCTTTCGTCTTTTTCGCGCTTTTTAATTATTATTATTGTTATTATTATTTCCTGTTCCTCCGATATTAAATTTAATTCGATTTTTTAAAAAAAATGGAAAGCCCTGATCGTTCTGCTTCGAATCTTCGCAGCAATAGAAGGGTGCCCCGTTTGGTCAGTGACCACGGGCGAGAGTTATCCCCTGCGGCGACGTCCATCGTAACTCGTTGGGATTCGGCCGAGTGGGAGGCCGGAGGCGGATAAAGCGGGTCCCGTGGGGGATCGTGATTGGTCAGGCGCAGCTGGTTACGGTGGGGGCGAGGCGCGTGGCCTGGAGGTCGGCCTCGATTCCAGTGTTTGACCGGGAGCAGGGGGGTGGCGCGGGGGAAATTATAACGCGGCGGGTAACAAACGAGAGCCACTGGTTCGGTGCCGTGACGACATTCGCAGGCTCGGCGGGCACCTGGCTGCGGAGAGTACAGTGCGCGTGCGCTACTACGCGTCGTGATGTCGGCCTTAATTTGTCTCTCTCTGCTCTGTTTATTAAATTGATTTTTGCCGGATGCCGAATAGAGGGGGATCCGTTGGACGGGCTCGGACCGAACGGAGCCACCGGCTTAGGGTCGGGCCTAGCAAGAAACACGTGCGGGATTTTTTCGGGCTGGGCCCGAGCCGATGATCAAACGACTGAATTTTCTTGCACTGGAATCATGGCCACGATTCGGAACCGACTGATTCTGGTTCGTGGCCAAGTATGAACCGGAACCGGAATCGGCCGGTTCCGGTTCCGGTTCAGGTTCGGAACCGATTCAAGGCCGGTTCATAATTTTTCTTTTCTATTTTTTTTCTTTTCCTTTTCCTTTTCTTTTTTTTTCTTTTCTTCCTCCGCCGGCCATAGCCGAGGCCAGCGGAGGTCGCCGGCGTCGGGCGAGGCCAGCGAAGGTCGCCGGCGTCGGGCGAGGCCGCCCTCGCCGGCGTCGGGCGAGGCCGCCCTCGCCGGCGTCGGGCGAGGGCTCGACCTCGCCGACGTCGGGTGAGGCCGACCTCCCTCGCCCGATGCCGGCGAGGGCGGCCCTCGCCCGACGCCGGTGACCTCCGCCGGCCCCGGCTATGGTCGGCGAAGGAAGAAGGAAAAGGAAAAGAAAAAAAACAGAAAAGAAAATAATTAAAAAATTACTGTTCCGATAACGGAACATTATTCAATATAAATTGTAATTAAAATGTAAATTGTAATCAAATTTGGGGACAAACAGACAAGAGAGAAAGAGAGGGCTTAAACTTAATAAATTATCATTAAGCACATTACAATTCGTTACAACGATCTATAAAAAAAGGAGCACAATATATATGCCCTAAAATGATCCCAAAATCTAAGCATTCCGTGCGCAGGGGACAGAGGTCACATGTCGTCGGATTATACTTCAGTTTCCCTAAGCTCACGTGGGCGTATCCGGTATGAGAAACAAGGGTTCCTGAAATATTTGCCAACTCTAATAGTTCTTTTACCCTCAATCGTCACTACCCGTTCCAGTACTGGTACCGGTAGTATCTCCGTCGTTAAAGAATTCGGATTCATTATTCCGATCTATCTCTTGTCGCCGGTATTGAGCCTTCGTCCAATCAGCAACACAAGCTTGAATCTCCACTGATTCTGGAGCTAATCTTGAACGATGTTCGTACAAAATATTACCTCGGGCACTGAATGTTTGTTCGACCGCAACTGTGGAATAAGGGGTTGAAAAAATCTGTTTTGCAATAAGAAAAAGGATTGGGTATTGGCTTGCGTGCCTCTTCCACCAATCCAAAATTAAAAAATCCGTACCACCTTCGGATTTAGTAAATTCAAATGAAACGGTTGGATAAATCTCTAATTTAGAAATATTTCCTATTACTCCCTTTTGTTTTTTTTGTTTATGTAATAAAAGTTGGTACCCTCTACTAATTTTACCTGTACTGTCATTTTGTATCTCCGTAGATTGAGAAGATCCAATATCACCTAAATTATATTTAGTATAAAATTCATTATATAATTCTATTGCTACGTTTTTAACCTCACGTATTATGGTTGTAACATTTATCGCATCATAATGTAAACATTGATAATACGTACGCAAAAAATCATTTAAGCCATCCAATTTGCAATGCGGATAAAAAACACAAGCAACTAAATAAATAATGGGAATTTCGCTATAATAATGTAGACACTTCATTTTCATTGCAACTATAGTATGTTGTAATTCAACATCATTTTCATATTCATCAAAAATTCCGACAATATTAGTACACTCTGCTAAAAATAAATGTGTAGTAGGATAATAAACACAGGACAAAGTATAAGTTCCATCATTAAAAACCTTTAAAACATCTAAAATTTGTTGGCAAATATCCCACTCTTGTGGGTATAAATTAATCTAAGGTATATTATTAGAAATGAATGCACATAATAAATCTTTATATGCTAAAGATTCATTAAGTAAGTGGAAAGTAGAATTCCAACGAGTTTGAACATCTCTTTGAAATCTTTTTGGTTTTTTGCCATTTTCTCTACAAAATCTACCCCGTTCTTTCATTTTTGGGGATATTTCCATAAAAATTGAATTGCCGTTTTTATTGGTTGAAGAAAAATATCAAGAGTTTTCAAACCATCTTGTACGCATAAATTTAAAACATGACAAGCACATCTAACGTGAATAAATTTTCCACCAAAAGCGGGTTTACAAATATTTTCTAAATCGGCAATTGAAGCGGTATTTGCTGCGGCATTATCAAAACCAATTGAAAAAATTTTGTTAAGCAAATAATATTCTTCTAAAATTTGCCTAATTATTCTATAAATATTATGTGCCGTATGCTTATCATCAAAAACTCCAAATGCAATAACTCTTTTTTGAATACTCCATTCGTCATCTATCCAATGACATGTTATGCCCATGTAAGAATGATTTTGCCAATAATCACTCCAAATATCACTACCTATATGCACCCATCCATTGAATTGCATAAAAAAGTTTTGTAAATCTTTTTTTCCATTTTTGTAAAGATCTTTAATTACTCGTTTAATTGAATTTCTAGGAACACGTTGTACTTGTGGAGCACATGCTTTTTGTACAAATTCATTAAAACCAAATCTTTCTCCAAAATTAAATGCTAAATGCTTAACGGAAATAAATTTGCCTAATTCTTCCTTATAAGTTATTTCATTAAAACGAAATAAAGGGAAAGTGTTAGGATTGACGTACCCGGAAATTTATTGTTGCCTGATATCGATTCCCGTTTCGGTTGGATGTTTGCTTATAAGATATCGTTTAAATGTTCCATATCCTTGTCCACCTGTATATTTATATATTTTCCCACAATATTTACAAATTATATCATACCTTTTTTGACCAATATCAAACATTTCCATTTTCGTGAAGTGATTCCAAATGTCAGATGTAAATTCTTGTTCCGCTTCCTTTGTTGTAGATATTTCGACAGGAGGATGAAAACTTTCTTGCGTCGGGACGCGCTCCACATCGGGAAAAATGTTGATTTCATCATCTTGAAAATCTGCATATTCACGAGGATTAAAAGAATGATGGGATTCCGTCGTGATATTCTTACCTTTGCCAGTTGGCACTCGACTTCCACTTGCCATTTTTCGAGTGGATTGAAAGAATTGAGCGGATTAATTGGGAGAATTAAGAAAGAATTATGTGGATTGAGAAAATTGAGATAATTTAAGAGAATTTAAGAGAATTTGAGAGAATTTCGAGTATTGAAAAAATTTGAGACTTGAAAGAAGAGAATTTGAGAGAATTTATAAGAAAAAAATGAGAAGAAAATTTAGGATTAAAAAAAAAGAAAAGATAACCGTTGCAATTTTGCAACGGTTATCTTATCTTTTTTTTTTATAAATTTTTGCCCGTTTGGGCGTTGGTCGTTGCCAGGGTAGCAGGCCGCAAGCCCACTGCCCGCAGCACGGCCTGCAGACGTGCAGGCCCTGCTACGGGGTTTTTTTTTAAAAAAAAAATTTCGCCCGCAGCAGTGCTTGCAGATGCAGGCCCTGTTGCGGGGGGGTTTTTTTTTTTTTGAATTTTGCCTGTTGCCAGGGGCTGCCTTGGCAACGGGCCGCAGTAGCAGCAGCTTTCTTTTTTTCTTTTTTTTGGAACCGGAACCGGGCCCGTAGGGCATAGGCCGGTTCCGGTTCCAAACCGCGGGCCTGATCAACGGGCCGGGCCTAGATTTGACTGGGCCGGTTCCGGGCTGAAACCGGCCCGTGGCCATGACTACACGGGACCTTCCGCCAATGTCCCCGCGCCGCCCACGCGCCCTTCTTTTAACTGAAGAGACCTGTTCCTGTCATTTAATTACTTCTCATGTTAAGAGCACCCGCTCGGCGCTCACCAATGCATAAAGAAAACAAAAGCAGCGATAGAGCTTTCGGTTCAATACATTGGCCGCTCACCGTGGCAGGGGTAACTTTTTTAAAGTCCAAGGGGATTCTATGTTCGGATGCGGCGATTGCAAAGCCAATTGTTCTGTACGAAAATATTATCATTTCAATGCATCAAGTATTCTTGTGTTTTGTAAAACGGTATTTTTTCAATGTAACTATACTGAATAAGTGTTTCGGGAACTCGCGTTATAGGATCCTTGCTAAAAGACATAAATGAGTTTGGGGCTAATGGTGGCACGAATTTTATTAATATAAGTTAGCTGTTGTACTCAATTTGATTATCGAGAATAAAGCCAGAAAAATAGGAATGAGATTCTCAATCCCTTTCACATCAATCTATAAATCTATTAATTTGCTTAGTTTCATAACCAGGTTGGACTTTAAAATTCAAGCCGTATAACCACTTCTAAAGTGTCAACAAGCTTAGTAATCTTATAAATCACTATTTATTCCAATTCTTTCTATTGTGCTCTCTCGTAGACTCGTTCATCGATAATGAAAAGGGTCATGACATATTGCTGTTATAATTTGTGTTAGTTTATCCTAACCATAACACATCGATGTGAACAATAGATAGCATTGAATTGCACAACAACCAAAATGTGCTAATTATTATTGGCAAGCGTGCTCGGCATTTCACATTAAGATTTACCTTATGTAATTTGCGTTTTGCCTCGTACTTGTTCATGTCACGCAAATTACACCGTACACAACATGTATGACTTTATTTACACGCTTTTGCTATCCTCTTCTAAGATCACAATAGTATCGCAAATATTAAATTATTTCATATATAAAAAAAAACAAATAAAACTATTTTGCATACCCGACCAATAGAGTTTAGACACGCAGAAAAGTGAACGCGATTCAGAAATTGCAAGCCAAAAACCACGAAAACACCGAGCTAATCACGATTAATTAGAATTAATCAGGCGAAACATAAAAAAAAACCATAATTATATGGAAACAACCTCGTTGCGTTTTTGCACGCTTATTCCTATGCATATTTTGTTCTTTTTTCCTTTTTTTTTTTGCCCCTTCTGCCGTAGCTGTAAGAACACCGTCCCTGCCGACAGTATTAATATCGTCCTCGAAACCGAATCTCTCCGACTGCGATCTCAGGCATGACGCTGGCCTCTTCAGGACCGCCACTCTCGAGCTCGTCGCGCTAGCGATTCGCGCAGATCATCACGCGCGGGCTTTTCGGCTCAGATCCGATGCCGTAAGCTTCGCTCGGCGCGCAGCATCGGATCGCGAGGGACGTCGATGATGAGGCACGGCGGATCCAAGAGAAGACGAGCATCCGTGCGATGCGTCCTCCTGGTGTGCTCAATCTGCACGAGCCTCGGCCTGTTGCTGCTCAGCGCGAGGTCGGTCGATCCTTCTTCGGACCGGGACGCGGTGCCGGCGAAGCTCCGTTTCGGCGGCACCGGCGCTGCCGGCGCGGTGATTGATGGCGAGAGAGGGAAGAACAAGAAGGCGAAGACGTGCGCGACGGTGGAGGAAATGGGGGAGGCTTTCAGGGGAGGTTCCGCTAAGGAAAGTCTCAGAGTTAGGAGATTATTACAAGCTCACTTCTCTAGATATGGTGCGCTATCGGTTTCTCTGTTTCGCCTCTTCTGTTAGAATCCTTTTCGGGTTTGAGCTCCAGCAGGTCCCGAGTGATGAATCTAAGTTTTGTTTTATCTGTTGAGTTCAGATAATGGGATGCAGAGTTATTAGCTAGTTTAGCGTCTTGATGTGATTAGGACAAGCGGTGCCTGTGTTTGATCCTGTACAATTTATATTGCACTATCAGAATCGTGTTGATCGTGAGTCCTGTCATAATCATCTACTGAGAACAGTATTATGCTATTGTCACTAAGGATTATACCGTTGATTTGGTTGCTATTGTCACTATGGACGTTATGAACCTTCCGTTCGGCCCAACTCTCGTTGATGCATCACTTTATAGTGCAATCTCAGTACTTCCTCTACGTTTTATGTTGGTTATAGTTTTATGGACGCATATGGCCAAATGGTCACTCTCTCCGTCATTCAATGCAGCGTGCGTACCCTTAATGTAGGTATTGGTTCTTAAAAAACGGAGCAGAGGTTCACGAACCACTACATTCACGAATGTTACTTGCAAAACAATTATCGGACTGAGAATCTTCCGTTCTGGTTATTTTAGGTGCTGCCAAAGTCAGGCAACTCCCTCCAGATCAGTTTTGTAGACATGGTTTTGTGATGGGAAAAGCATCAGAGGCAGGCTTTGGCAATGAAATGTATAAGGTGTTGACAGCTGCAGCATTGAGTGTAATGTTGAACCGGTCACTGATTATTGGGCAAACCAGGCATATTGGTTCTTTCTTAATCCTTTCTGCTTTAACTTTTTCCTTGGCTTGCTTAATCCAACAAAATTATTTTTCGTTATGTTTTATACTGCATTTGTATATATCACATTTGTTCATGTGAGCTTAGAAAGTAGAGACATTGCCTCTTAGTAGGAGTTGTTTACCTCCCTAATATGATGCAAAGAATGATAAAGTTCCTAATAACTAGTGAGGCGTTTTGCGTCTCTGGGTTTATGGGGTTTTGTTTCCCGATTGTTTTTGTGGAGAGACTTCACATTTATGGTATGGGTAGTCCCCCATATTACCATAGGTTGCGTTGGACAACATGTTTAAATCTGTTAATTCTGGCCTTCTGCTTTAATTTCAGGGATAAATTTCCTTTCGGAGATTACATCTCTTATTCAAATGTCACCTTCACTTTAAGAGAAGTCAAGCATCTTTGGAGACGAAATGGATGCGTCCAGAAGTATAAAAGGCAGCTGAATATGAGGATTGATGATTTTCAGAAGCCTGCACATTCAAATGTCCTCTGTAGCAACTGGATTAAATGGAAGCAACCCATCATATGGTATAGGGAGCAATTCTACAGAGTTCCATTTTATGCTTCTTTATGAGCTGAAAAAGGAGACTTGTGATGGTGTTTATATTGTTGTATCAGTGCTTCACTGGTTGAGTTGGCTTCTTTCACAGGTTCCAGAACACTACTGATGCCGTGGCAGCTCAATTTTTCTTGAAAAATATACACTCTGAGATGAGGACTGCAGCTACTGAATTATATGGATCCCCGGAAACCTTTGATTCTAGGCCCAATGTATATGGGGAACTGATGAGATTTTTGATAGCTCCTTCAAGTGACGTTGAGGAAGCAGTCAATTGGGTTCTTCAGGGCAGGCAGGACCCTGATATTACACTGCACATGCGAATGCTAATGAATAGGTATTGTTTTGTAAAAGAGTTATCATCCCAAACAGAAAGAGCAATGATTTGTTATAGTTAGATTGTTGAAGAAAATGGAATGTGATATGACGGATTGGTGGAGCAGGATATGAGCGTAATGACAAATGTCTCCTAGACTTGGAACTGAAACCATGAATCTACTTTAGTGGTTATAAAAATTTCTAATTCACAACTTCCCCCTGTAGAACATACTGGACATTCTTATTTTGAAATTGTTTTGTGTTGTTTCATGCAAGCACAGTTTGACGATTTGATAGGAAACATTTTATTTCATCTGTTCAGAATATTCCAAATTAGAGATGTGCCTCTGCTTGGGAGACTTGGAAAAGTAGTCTTAAAGAAATAACCTTTTATAGGGTGCACTTGCTGAATCATGAACGTCCATGCTTGTCCATGAGTATAAAATTATGCATACTAGAAATGAGGAGGGTCCAGAAGTAATATTAGTTGAAAGGCGTAGGCACACGAAGGCAGGACTACACAGTTACTCATGTTAGTAACTCTGTTTTGGCATTTTCCAGACCTCTGAGAGCAGCACAGGCAGCATTAAGCTGCACGAGAAAGGCCATAAGCAACCTGCAATTGTCAAAACCCAGGGTCGTCGTAGTATCTGATACGCCCTCTTTCGTCAGGAGCATCGCTCAAACTATAAGTGAGTTTGCAGAGGTAATAAGCTCTATGGGCCATTCCTATGACTCGAGGCATTTCAGTTCCTCGCATGGCAGTTTGTTCTTTCTTGCGGTTAATAGGCAAAAACCTCACATTAATGAGAATTCCATCTTCAGTTTTTTGTATACGGTGCCTACCGCTGATATAATGAAGAGGATAGGATCTGTGTTATATCTGGGGTGCTACTAATCCATATTGTGTCTAAATTAGTTAGCTATTTTGAATATTGTATAGGTATAGAATGCATATTTACATACTGAAAGTTGTCTTGCCGAACTTTTTCTTCTCTATGATTTTTTTTTTGTAAGAAATGACGTGAGAAATATCTTTATATTCTTTTAAGTCAGCGTAGGCTAACTGTTTTGAGTTTGTTGTTCCTGATTTCTTTGAGTTGTGTTACCAGGTTTTTGGTTTTGACTATAAGCATTTCAAGGGAAATTTATCTCTTGCTGATGCTAAGTTGCATAATCTAGACTTCAGAAGTAGGGATTGGGGACCAACACCCCGATGGGTTGCATTTGTGGATTTCTTTCTAGCATCTCGTGCGAAACATGCTGTTGTTTCTGGAGCTCACCGGCGTGTTGGAACTACATACGCGCAGTTAGTTGCAGCCTTGGCTGCTGCAAACAATCTTGGTACTCCATTTTCTGGCTTCAGTTTCTAGTGTGTTCAATCTGATGCTGAAGTGCCCGTGACATTCTTTAATGCCCTTTAATTTTCCCAGGTGACGATTCTGTCAGCTCAAATTTTTCATTTCTCAGTAGTTTCCAGAGTAACTTGTTGTCTGAAGGCTTGGGAAACCAGGTTGGGTGGGGACACGTCTGGAATAGATTTGCTGGCCCATTGAGTTGCCGTGGGCAGCCCCATCAGTGTGCTTTTACGCCACTTCTTCCTCCGGCTTGGTGGGACGGTCTTTGGCAATCCCCCATCTCCCGGGATATCCGTAGGCTGGCAGCCTACGGCATTAAACTCTCGGGTTTCGGCACAAGTGATGAGAATCATCTCCTCTCTTTCTGTAAGTCCAGGAGAGAGACCGTAAAAACGGTCTCAGTATTCAAAGCGTAATCAGAGTTCCAATCTGTCCTTCAACGGGCATGCTTTTTGAAACGGATCGATCCTGACAAGAAATGCAGTCATTACGTGTTAAGATGATGGCATCGCAAAAGAATTTTACCCCTACTTACTATGTGAGTAGATATAGCCATCGATATCATGTAACTCTTTGTCGCCTGTATTTTGTATCACAAGACTGATGCAATAAAATGGGAGAGTTTTCTCGAGTTACATTAGCAAATGCAGTCACTTGACATTGGACTTTGTAGTCGAAGTAGTCCTCTAATTCCAACATCTTCAAGCATGATCTTGATCATTGGGATCACAAGGAAAAGAAATGAAAGTGCTTTCTGTTCCAACTTACTGGATTTGTTGTTCGAACTATGGTGTGATGGCCATTGCAGCTAGACCTTTGTCGCCATGTTGATTGACTGGTGGAGATCGGGCTTCACCATTTGAAGGAGAATGCTGGAAATGCTCGAGGACGGTTCCTTGCGACTCAACCTATCACTTCCTTATAGCTAAACCCATCGCAGAGTTTTGAGATTCAAAGTAAACTCGGAGGCATTTCTTAAGAAGGTATAGCTATAGAAGTGGTCGTGCTTGCACGAGCTCGGTAAAGAGGAAAAGGGGCTTTTGAAGAATGTGAGTGCTGGTTAAGGAATACCCATCACGTATTTTGTGCATTTCATCAGTTGGCAAATGCATCTGGTATGAGCCTATGAGGAACTGTGCCGGACAAAATAAGTCTCGCTAGACATCACGCGCGACACCAGACCTGTGACCGGACGCACCAGAGGTTTAATAACCATTCGAGTCCACAAATTTCAATCCCACATCGAATGCAAATTGCAGCCGCGTTTCTTGGTCATCTTCATGGCAGAACGAACGCCAACCTGTCTGCAGTCCCTTCCTCCTTGTTCTCCCACGCGACATGGCGAGGACACTTGGGGCCTATTTGGCATTAATTCTATTTTTTTTGTTTCTTCAATCAGTTTGGGAATAGAAATTCGCTTATTAAATTTTTTATGTCCGCGCACAAAAAATTGTGCCTAAAATCAGTTTTGAAACAAAATCAAGAATAAAAAAAAAGTAGCTTTTTGATTCTAAAATAATTTTTTCAGAACTGATTCTTCTTGATTTTGTTCTTTTTTGTTGTTGTTGTTGTTCTTCGGCTCCGCCACCCACCGGCCATCGCTGCTGACCGGCCTTGGCCTATGGCCGGTCGCCGGCGCCGATGGCCGGCCATGGCCAAGAAAGGAAGGGGAAAGAAAGAAAAAAAAGAAATAAATATTAAAAAATTCAAAATATTATTAATAAAAAGAAATTTTGTGTAGTTACAAAACGCATTTCTGTTCTTTTTCTATTTTAAGAACAAAAATTTTGGGCAGTTACCAAATGCCTTTAAATGCTTAGAAATTGTTTCCGGGCACAGAATTAAAAAGAATCATTTCTGCCATAATCAGATTCTGGGCACAGAATGATTGCCATGCACACAGCCTTGCTCATCAAACATGTGTGTCTGTTTCTTTAGTTGTGGTGATGGCTGGCCCAATTATGACGATCTCAGAATTATTTGTGGCCTTGAGGGAGGCACCATGATGACATTATGCATCGGATGTGGTATCTGCATCGCAATGAGCATTCGTGACCACAATCGGAGGCGGCCCCCGCCAAACGAACCCCATCAAATTCCAAAGTTAAGAAGTATATACGTTTTTTTAATGTGTTTTTTACCTCTTGCAGGTACAGAGCATCGATTCATTCGTTCCATCCCCATGGTAGGTCATGTTGAATATACAAAGGGAGGAGGGCGTCATGATGTTTTTCTCCTTTTCCTTTTTGCCCCCCATCTCTTTACTTCAAGCATGTTTTATCTGCAAATGGGCTTCATGGGCGGTGGCCCGTTGCACACTCCACGCATGCTTTTGTCACGTGCGAGCCCCGACATCGCCTTTAGTAATCATTGAGCCCACTTTTAGGATAAGTCCTTTCCCCAAAAGCCAAGTTGAGCTGAATCATAAGTGAAGATCCGGTGAAGTTGAATACCCGTCGGGCACAAATGACCTTTTTAATTTGCCGTTATTGACCATGCTTGCGAATTGGCTGCACCGGAATCTTTTCGAGTGCAATTGTCACGTCCTTGGTTTTGTTAGGGGTCCGTGTTAGCGACCTAGCGTCAAAATTCCTGCCAGCGAGCATGATATCTATGCGGCTTGGACATGGCGCCAAGCATGTTTTATGGACCTCTCTAGACGGTGGCACCGAATTGTGTTGCCGGCTTCTCTCTTAAACATAGGGAGTTTGAACTGCAAAAGTATATAGCAACTCAGATCACTATGAGAAAATTGTTTATCTGCAATTAAGATGATGCCTTTTTCATATTGCATGGAAACAATAGGCTATGCTTTCATGGCACATGCGTCGACGCTCGTCTAGTTTAGCTTGTCATGAAATTTTACCCTCTTCTCGAGAATCATCATCGGTCCCGAATCAACTCGGGAATTGGTTCGATTCTCGATTTCACAAAATTGGGAATCGGTAATAACCAATTCGATTCCCGATTCCTTGTGCGGAACCGGATCGATCATATAGGACGGACGGAACGGCCCAATTCTGTTCTTCTTTTTTCTAGTTTGCATTGTACTTCAATTTTTTTAAGTATGATTTTTGCCCGCTGGTGGCTTTCTGCTTTATACACCTATATTAGCTGACTCCTAGGTAAAATTGCAGAAGCACGCTGGCCAGTTTTTTATGTGCTCGAGTATTATCTGGATTTCTTCTGGGAAGCTAACGTGACTGGCCGTTGCTTGATTCTAATTCTATAATTTTATGTTTTCGCAGTACCTTTCCAGTTAAGGCAGACATTTGTTTTATCCTTGTCAGTGAGGATCTTCATGCTTGTGTCACGGGCCGATAGTTTGGGAACGACCCGTGCGGCGACTTAGGCTTCCTTGGATCGTCGGAAAGCCTAGGCCAAGCCTTTTTGCCGATCACTCACTCGCTCGGACACCCGGATCGTAGAGAGAGAATCTAGAGAGAGAAGCTCTGGAAGAGAATGGAAACGGTCCTTAGTGTTGAAAACCTCTTGACCGTGACACTTGCATCTTTAGATCGATGGTCAATATGAGCTCCCCGTGCAACTTGTTCTTGATCGCGAGGATAAATGATGCGTAAACTGTCGAAATAGTTCTTTTAAATAAAACAGAATCCAAAATAACCGTTAATTCCGAACTGATTCTGGAACTGGATTGGACCGACCAATCTAGTTTCGATATAATTTCAGAGACAACATGATTATTTACAAGTTTTAGGATTGGAGCCGGCCCATTTTGGAATGGATCGACCTCAGCAATAATTATCCTTCGATCGTATTAATCTTTGATAAGGCGGGGTATTAAATTATAGAACTCTATAGAGTCTAGTTTTTGCCCTAACCGACTGGTTTCTCTGCCTTCGTCGACGCCCAAGCCGCAAAATCCCTAATCGGCCGTGGTCTCCGGTCACCGGTCGCGTGCCAATTCGCACTAGCTGACAAAAAGTCAACTCAACCGTTTCGAAGTGTCAAAGTCTTAATTGCTGTGCCAATTATTGTTACCATTTTAATGGTCAAAAAAACTTATTAATATTCCGAGGGTCCCAAGATTTGGAATATATAATAAAACAAAACACGACGATTCGCTCTGGACAATAGTCAAACGAACCGTCGCCTTCGGTGGCCATTACGTGCCTCCCCCCCTGCCATTTTGGACTTTCATCACGCGCGGTTAATTTCGCATGCTGACGTGATTTAACGTTTTTCGAGCGCTTCGTCAACGAGGGGATGTATTCAAAAGTTCCATCTACTACGGCGTTTTCAAAGCGACAAATTAAGTAGCAGCAGAACTCGTGCGCATCTGTGCCCCGAAGGGTAATTTCGAGAAATCGTCCGTAGCGCGGGAATCCAAACGCGGGCACCCGGCGAAGAAAACATAAACTCTTTATCGAAGATAATTTCAACAGAACAATGATATCTTCACGTCCTGTCAATTATCACATCTCGTATATTTCGCCAAACATATCGAGCGAGAGAAACTCTAAAAGTATCGTTACACGTAGCGTATTGGAAAAAATTAGGGATATATCTTCGTTTGGTCATGTGATTTAGTAGTCGGGCACTCTTATCAAAATTATAATCATAAAATTGGGCGAAGCAATACATTACTAAATTATAGAAATGCAATTAAAATCCTCTTTTGACCAAAAAAAAAAAAAGTTGGGGGGGGGGGAAGGAAGAAAAGGGCATGGAGGTAATTATGGCAAAGGGCGGGGGGAAGAGGTCCACCGAGAACAGCGAAGCAGCGAATCGATGCCCGATCCAGACGGTCGCACACTGGGGCTGCGGTGGGGTGGAGCTTTTCATTTTCGCTCAGCAGTGTCATCATTTTCCGCTCAATTGAGATAATAAAAAATATATATATCAAAATGTCAAAAAAGTGGCGGAGACACTAGCAGAAAGCAAGTTGGTCCACCCACCTCCGCCGGTCTTCCCCCATCGCCGCCCACTCATGCACCGCCACGTGTCCCCACCGGTCGTGTAAAGCGTACACGCGCAGCACCCCTTCCTTTCCCTCACCGTTATTCAGCAAAAATCTCCGTTTAGCCCGATAAATGAAACCCTTCCTTCCTCCCTCCCTCCCTCGCCTCCCAATAAAAAAAAGAAAAAAGGAAAGAAAGAGAGAGAGAGAGAGAGAGAGAGCGCCCAGCGCATCACCGGCCGCCGATCGCGCCGCCTCGCCGGGATCTGACCGCCGATGGACCTGCCGGAACCCTAATTCTGGCAGCTCCCTCGAGCTGTTTAGCCCTTGGCCCCTTCGAATCGGTCGCCGGTCGGGATTCCGTTGACCATTTTCCAGTGAAGAGAGGGGGAGGGAGAGAGCGAGAGAGAGCGAGAGATGTATACGGTGCATCCACCTCAGCAGCCGGATCCCGGAAGCGGATCCGACGATTTGCGAGTCTACCAGAACTGGAAGGGTGGTAATGTAAGCTTCCGAACCTTGGCGGCGATTGTTTTCTTTCTTTTTTTGTTTTTTTTTTGTGTTTCTCCTTTTTTTTCTGAAGTGATTGGCTTTTGTGGTGCTCCCGCGTTGCGGGCGATTGTTCTGAATGTCGCGTCTGTAGAATTGGAGCGTGATTGATTCGGTGTAGATGCGGTTTGACGAAACTTGGCGCGCATGCGGGGTCGTTGCATTTGTTCTTGACTGTGGAGCTTGTCAATATAGTATCTTTAGAGATGTTGAGGCCGTGTTGTGCGGAGATTTCTCCCGGGGTCTCGTCTATCTGAGGCCTTTTGGGCGCGTGTTAGTACTTGGGTCTTCCTTCTGACTGTGGACTTTGGAGAGGTTATTGCATACGGTTTGCTGGAGAAGCTATGCTGCTGCAGGATTTGGCAATTGCCGTGCCGGAAACTCAATTGAGCGAAGCTCACGCTTTTTTTTTTTTTTTATGACTTTTCTGATCATCCGGATAGGTTGGGAGTCGAGTCTCTGTTTGAATTTTCCTTTTCAAGGCAGAGTATGTTGGAGAGTCCGCATTAAGCTGTCCTTTTTGTTGGGTCGGTCTGGTCCTACGGGGACATCTGGAGTGCCTTTGTGCACCGTGCCTCAGGTGATAGATACCCATCCCATAAGGTCGACGTGTTCGTTGTAAATTACTGCGAATACTTCACATTGATTTACCGATACAGAGGATGTTTTTATCACATTTTAGGTGTTTACTACTCCGGGGAACGGTGTCCCATGCACGCACCACCTAAAATTTGTGGTTTTTATATGTTGCTAATTGCTGGTGAATACACTTAAGCATTCATACTTGAGGTTTATTTGCTTCGAGTAATGCTTTGCATGAGAAGACGGGGTTGGTATGTGTACTGATCAGATACTCATTAATATAGGAGAATCTAGTCAAGCTATTGAATAGTTTTTCGGCTCGTGTTAATAAAGCTAGCAGTATTTCTATTCCATGTCGCTCTGGTTCGGTCGGAGGGAGTCTTTTCCTGTGACGGGCATCATTGATGTATTACCCAATATGGCTATATCTAGGCTGTGATTACTCATTTAAAGAGCACATTTCAGTTACATGCAAGTTGATGAGAATACTTTTATGATGTGATAACATGTTTATTCTCTGATCTCGTATGTTTCTCTATCTTCCAGATATTTTTCCTTCAAGGAAGGCTTATATTTGGTCCAGATGTAAGGTCGCTTGGCCTTACCATATTTCTCATAGTCGCTCCTGTTGCAGTTTTCTGCGTCTTTGTTGCGAGGAAATTGATGGATGATTTTCCTGATCATTATGGTATATCAATAATGGTAGTCGCGGTTGTATTTACAGTTTATGTAAGTTACTCTCTCTTTAATGTGTACATAGCTCATTTATATGTTGGACGGTTTTTTCTTGAAGTTCTCATGGCATTTTTTGGAATTATTTACTAGGATTATTCTACTTCTGATTGTTGGGGTGAACATTCATAGATCCCAAGGTTAATACAAATAAATAATTATAATAGTGTTTTTACGTTGATCTGCTTAGGGTGGAAAGAATGTAAATAGCTCTCCTATCATTCGGAAAATGCTTATCAAGTCAACATTTGGTGTTAATCTATTCGGTGGGTGCTACTGAATAGTTGGATGTTGGTACAAAAGAATGAGTCCAATAGTGCTTGTAAATTGATCTGCTTAGGTTAAAAAGAATGCAACTAGTACTCTCACCAGTCTTATCGATGCTTCTAAAGTCAACACGTCTTGTTAATTCACCTATGCCGTGGGTGCCACTGAGTGGTTGGATTTCGGTGTTACTTTTCTTGTAGCCTTCCCGTTTGAATAACTGCTGTTTGGCTTGGACTATAATTCGTATTACCGAAAGCTGATTCTTGCATGCTTCCTTGATGCTTTTGCTATGAGGCCTCCACAATTTCCTTATCAAAGATTTCTATTGCAACCTGTCTTGGAGTCATCAGACTCAAATAGTGATCCAACTTTACAATAGAAGGACTGGTTATAAGAAGCTGATAGCTTCAGGTCATATGGTTGAATTTCTTGTATCACCAGAAGTCTTTTCTAGGACTGTGCGGTCATATGTCGAACTGGCATTCTTGCTAGGAATGCTGCAATTCTTATGAAATCCAATTGTAGATATGAACTAGGCCTAATTGACGAGGTGAATCTTCCGTCGAGAATTGTAAATGTTAGTTTTTAGGATAACAAAGTTATTTGTAAAGTCAATTGTGCCATTTTGCTAGTGTTTTAGAAGACAAATGAGATATTATATGCTCTCGTGTACTATGGTACCTTGCTTAGATGTGTTTGCCTGCTGGTTAAACTTGAGCAGCAACCTCTACCATGGCTTCTATCTTGATACGATTATTAACAATCATTATCCGACCTCACTGATAGAGATGCTTGAATATCAGGATTTAATTCTCCTCCTGCTAACTTCTGGAAGGGATCCTGGTATAATTCCACGTAATGCACACCCTCCGGAGCCAGAAGGCTTTGATGGAAGTACAGATGGTGGAGCTGGCCAAACCCCACAGTTACGCTTGCCTCGTATTAAGGAAGTTGATGTCAACGGAATAACTGTGAAGATTAAATATTGTGACACCTGCATGCTTTATAGGCCTCCTCGGTGTTCACATTGTTCTATCTGCAATAACTGTGTGGAACGTTTCGATCACCATTGTCCATGGGTTGGGCAGTGCATTGGTCTTGTAAGTGGTACATTTTCTCATGAGTGATCCACCCTATCATTATTTTATCGTCTTTTTTATGCTTGTTCGCAGTATATCTTAATGGATGAAGTGGATATTCTTCTGATGAAGATTTATAGTTGCATTGACTTAGTTAACGCCCCATTGGGCCTAAACTCGTATGTGACTATTTCCAATTTTAATGCAGTGTATGTAGAATTTTGGATTGTCTTATAAATTGGTCATATAGCAATCATGACATGCTTGTGTTTGTTATCAATATTTTCACAGATCAATCTAATGTACTGCAGCCTGTCACAAAGAATTTCAGGTTTTTTTTTTTTTTGGTCAGAACAAAGAATTTCAGGTTAAATCACTGGATATATGAGAAGAAAAGGGGGAAAAAGGAGTGTTGCATTTGCTTTTCAGTTCTTTAATATGCATTGCCTGAAAGTATTCAAGCTCATCCTGCATTTGCGGAGCTTGTTCAATTGTTTTGACCTTGTGTCTCAATTATCGCATGCAGCGAAATTATCGGTTCTTCTTCATGTTTGTGTTCTCGACAACTCTCCTTTGTATATTTGTCTTTGCATTCTGCTGGGTCTACATCCGGAGAATCATGGGATCAGAGGAGACAACCATCTGGAAAGCAATGATCAAGACCCCTGCCTCGATTGTCTTAATAGTCTACACTTTTATTTCAATGTGGTTTGTTGGTGGCCTCACTGCTTTCCACTTATATCTCATCAGTACAAATCAGGTCATACTTTCTATCCACCTTTGCAAATGGTCACTTCACTTCGAGTTGGTTTTTCTTTTGACAGAATGTCCCATTTTATTTGCTATCCTGCAGACCACATACGAGAACTTCCGGTACAGATATGATAGGCGAGCCAACCCCTACAACAGAGGAGTGGTGGAGAATTTCAAGGAAATATTCTTCACCGGCATCCCCCGATCCAAGAACAATTTTAGGGCAAAGGTACCTAGAGAACCTGTGTTACCAACACGGTCGGTTGGCGGGGGATTCATGAGTCCAAATATGGGAAAACCGGTTGAGGACATTGAGATGGGCAGGAAAGCAGTGTGGGGCGATATGAATTCTGGTCTAGACCTTGGTGAAGGACAGCTCAACAGTACTGATCGCCTGAATTTTAAGGATGGTGAATTAGGCGAAATGTCTCCTGAAATAAGGGCCAATGTGGAGGACACGGGAGAGCGTGCAGGGATTCATCCCAGGAGGTCCAGCTGGGGAAGGAAGAGCGGAAGCTGGGATATGTCACCTGAGATTCTTGCTTTGTCGGCCAGAGTCGGAGAATCGAATCGGGCGACCAGCAGCAACAGCGCAAAAAACGAGGAGAATCGGCACTCGTAGCATTTTTAGTTTGATTAAATCGATTTTAGGATGTGGATGTGAAATATGAGGAGGCTTTGCTTTTGATGGATGGGGTGTTTTTTTTTTTTTTAATCTGTTGGTTCAGCCGCTTGCCCTCTTGTAATGGAATGTCTCGTATGAGAGTGGGCTTTTCTTCTGTGATGGTGCTTGTATCAGATTAACACGAAATTGCAGTGTCTAATTGTTCTGTCTTAATCTGGCTCAAAAAAAAAATGAAAAATGTTCTTATTGTGGAATCTGGGACGTGATCAGATTGTCCCATTCTACTTAGATGTTCTCTCTTGATCTCCATTTATAAAAGAGATGAGTGTACTCTAAGTTTAAAATTTTATCACGAAAGTGCAATTGATTTCTAAAATACAAAAAGCGTAAAGCAAATTTTAAAGCTTGTTAGATTTGTGCAATATGAGTTCTGTTAACTTTGAGGAACTTGGGGAACGGGTAATGCTGACGAGGCTTTTTAGAATATTTTCTCTCTTCCGTAAAGCATAAGGTTGAAACAGAGTTGTTTTAATTCAAATTTAATTTTTAATACATATTTTATTTAAATTAATTGTTAAAAAAGAAGAAGAAGAAGGATGGGGAAGGCAAAATAGCAAGGACATGCAGTGTATCAATTCGGTCATACGAGTGCCGAGAGTGTTCACTGAAGCCAAAGGGCTCGAATATGGAACGTCCTTGATAGGCCTCTAGGATAGTGAAAGGGATAAGAATGAGCCAAACTACCTACTGAACAAAGAGAGAACGTGCTTGGGATATATATGTGAAGATCATAATTAATTCATGGAGGCGTCATTTGACGTAACGACAATGCTTAACTTTGGAACTCCAAAGTTAACCGTGTTCATGGTGAGAGCACTACCAAGATCGATGAACTCCTGGGAAAGTGTGCATTTGTAAGCCAAAAGACAAAATCGTAAGACTTAGTATGAGACGGACCAAAATAAATAATATCTTGAGTGAGTTAAATTTATAACCTCACATATAGGGCGCTCACCGATCACAAGCTGGGCGAGGGCTTGCAATCGGCAAGTGTTGCCAGCCACTAATCGGTGGCAGAGAAGGCTTGTAGGGCCCTCACCGTCTTTGCCTTCTTCTTCTTCTTTTTATAAAGAAAATGAGCTTATTTTTAGTCTAATTAATGATATTTGAATTAAAAAATTATATTTTGTCCAAAGTGATGTCGTTTAGACTTATCTTTCATGTTTTAGATACGTCAGTGCCGCGTATAAGAGAGAAAATTAAAAAAAAAAAACATGTTAGCATTTTCTATAAGCCATATTTGACGGAGTTAACGAAATAGCTTGTTTGTGCCAATTTGACAACCTTTATGATTTAGTTGCACTTTTTGTAATTTTTAGAACTCAATTGCATTGTAGTGACAAGTTTTAGGATTTTTAGTGCACTTATCCCTACATTTGCAATAGCAAAATAAACTAGTATTACATCACAAAAAATAAGAGAAAAAGAAACCTTTGCTAAGAAAGTTCTGAATAATCGTCTGACCAGTCGTTTGTCTTTTTAGGTTTTGTTTATTTCGTGTAGAATTTGACATTTATGAGAATTAATAAGTTGTTTTCTGGAATAAAATGACAGTTTTTCAGATATTTGATCGAAATGTAAAAATAATTTAAAACTTCGTTTTCGTCATTTGAAAATGAAACTCTACTTTTATTCTCCAAACCTATCCGCTGGAATCCCGATCACAAGTGCCAGGGTTTCTTGGGCACCACCATTGGGAACCCAAGCACGGTGCCGGGGACCCGGTCACTTGTTTAACGTGGGCGAAAGAGCTAGGTACCTAGACACGAGCACGAGGGATTTGGACTCAGCATCTGTGGAGTCAGGTTTGGCTTCGATGGACCTAGGCCCTAGCTACCAGTAACTTGGATGCGAGAGCGGGGCACCAGATATGATGACCGGGAAAAGGACATCGATACTAAGGTCTCGGGCCCGGCCTCGGAAGATCCAGGCATGGAATCTTTAGAGATATGTATTATTATGCTGGGATGAAAGAGACTGTTAACTACGGCGGTCGGTCGAACCGGCTCCACCCATCGTGTTTCTTGTGTGCGGTACGCCGCGGCTTTGTCCCTACGATGTGCAGTTCACCGTGGATCACATTCCAAACACCGTCCTCGATTGTTTAGTCCGTAGTAGAAATTTCATCGCACAATATGCAGTTCGTGGTCCGTCTGTGTCCAAGAAGCAACAAGCCCGCTCGCTCGATTCCCTCGGCGATGATTCAACTTTCTGTACTTCTCCTTTGTTTTTTTAACTATAATAGGGGCCGGAATCACTCTTCTTTAGGACGTAATCTTCATTGGCCAAGGATTCATTCGTTGTGCATTGCTTCCCGCGACCACTGGCACAGCTCATTTCCCTTGCTTCTTCATCGAGATTACTCCACCTCGACCTGTTAATAATTGACCTAATCGATCGCCTCGAGGAGCAACGTGTGAAGAGAGATTAGGGGGAACCAGTTCCGCAACATGTGAGCCGAGCAACTTCGGATAATTCGCGAGATGATACTTTTCCATAATCAACAAGAAAAGCCGTTGTTGATTTTTCTCTCATCTACATTAGCTAACGCGTAAAAAACTCCATCCGCCGAGTGCAAAAAATACCAACTCCGTCTCACGTCGAACTTATACTAGTAAAAGGTCGTGTCTATTCAAGGACATATCTCTCGACCATTTATGTCGCCGTTTCTTTCCCCTCTCCTCCTCCACCTCTTCTTCTTCTTTCATTGTTTTCATTGGCTATCCAATTTGGAAAACAAAAATTTGACTCGCCTCTCGTACTGTGCAAGGTATACTTTTCCCATTTCGCCAAATCAAGAGGGCAGGGCATAGACTGGTCAAGCCCCGTTTATCACATGTTTCTCGACTCTCGTGAAACTTCACAAAACAAAGTCTCTCGGGCTTTGCCACGATCAATCTCCCCGGGATCACATAATCGCTCGCGACTTGACGACGTCACGGAGCCCGGTGGGAAATTTTGGGGACGAAGTCGCATTTCTAAATATAAGAGAAGAACCTGTCAAGAAAATATAGAAAAGAAGAAAGTTAACAAGGTCTTCCAAAAGGCTCAACAATGTCGTCAGCGATGACCGAAACGCAATCTTTTTGCGTTTCCTAGGGAAGATCAAAAAACGTGGATCCACGTGGCTCTGCTGGGAATGTCCTGTCGTTGACGATAAGCAAAAGATTGTCCTAGAAAAAAAAATATACAAAGAGCAGAATCAAATGGGCTGGCTAGACAGCTGCGGAGCCCGGAGATGTTGATCCATACTTGAGGAATTTAAATCCTGAATGCAACATTGGTTAGGACGCAAATCACGTCATTTAATATAATGAGCCGTCGGTCACGCCCCGCACGCCGGCTGTGCCATTGACATATGGAATGCCTTCCTCGTCTCGGCCACAGTCGAGCCCTCGAATTCGCGCTCGACCTCCGGACGGATCGAGAGACGAGAAGCGTCTTCTGCTCGAGTGTCGGTCCTTAGCCGCGCGATGGGGGGGGTGATTTGCGGGCGCGGACGATCTCAAAGGTTGGGGGGACCCTGATTCGCCCTTGCGAAGGTCATTACCCACCACAACCGGCGCACGCGAGGACCGCGCGAATCATTGTCTCTCGGTCATGAAATTTGAAAAAAAAAAAGAGAACCGGTCCGTCTCTCTTGGGTCTTCACCTAACTTCCAAATGCAGATTGGATCCAGGACAAGGAGTTGAAAATCCGGCATGGATACACGTCATCCGTGTCCGTGAAAAGCATGGCCAGTGTCGACCATGATCCCTTTTAATATCAGACGGCAGCTTGGCTCCGTTACGGAAGAGAAGGATACTCGAGTTACGAGAATGCGCCAGTTGAGATAGAGAGTGAGTCACGAAATCGTGGCAGGAGAGGTGGAGACGGTCCCAATCTCCATCCCGCAACATCTTCTCCTTCCATCCACCCCGCGTTTTGGATAATGAATGTCCCTCCACAGTTTTTGAAACTGAGAAAGCTTTTGTCCGAAGAATCTTTCTTGGACACGACAACCAAATAATTTTGTTCCGTCTTAATTTTGTTCTGTCTTAAGTTAGAATAACACCAACATGTCATCTCTCTCTGTCTCTCTCTCGGTGTGTGTGCAAGCAGTATTCCTTGAATCGAACCAGCACGCAGAAAATTGGGGGGGGGGGGGGGGGGTGGGGTTGTTCCTAAGCGATTAGCTCTTGAATTTTCAGCAATCAGATTTGATTTCCGTCGATATTATACTTTCAGTAGTTACTCGTGTTAGATGAAGACGTGATTGCCCATCTGTTCGCTTGAAGTCTGAAGGAGGCAATTTTGCCGATTGAATTACATCAAACTTGTACCCGTCCGATTCGCTCCAATTGCGTTTGCTTTCGCCGGACGAAAGTTCTGATGTATTTCATACCAAATATGTAGCAAGGGAGCACAAACGCGCACGGTATAACAAGTTGGGGAACACGGAGGGGACGAAGCCGGACAAAGGAAAAAGCCGACACGCGCGTTCCGATGCACTCCAGATATTCCATCGGATATTCGTTTTCTGGAAATTCACAGAGATTCCCCGAGCAAAAGGCCAAAAAAAATTATAAAAAAGAAGAAGAAGGAAAATTACGTGACTGGGTGAGAGATATACGCCCCGTACAGCCAGCGACAGCGCTCCAATTGCTTCGGAGCCCCGGTTCGTGGCCCGTTAACGATGTGAAATCGTCGAAAGCAGCGTTTTCTGGACCGTTCGTTGCCCGGGATCCGATAAGCAAATTGCCCGCAGCCCTCAATCCTCATCTGCAAATTTAAGGTGGAAAGAATATTTCGAACCAAAAGAAAAATGAAAGTTTAATTGCTGAACTTTAGCATAAATCTATTATCATCCACGGCTCGGATACGTGATTTCGTTCCCTCTCTCTATGGCCTGTTTGGTTCGGAAATGCATTTGGCAAGATGTAAAAATTTTTGAGCTAAAATGATTTTCCGAAATGCAAGTAGTGTTTGGTAACGTGTATTTTAAAATCACATTTGAAACCAACTTTGGCCTACATACCGTTTGATAAAAATGATTTGTAAAAGACTTTTGCTGATATTAAAAAAAAAAAAACTGGCCACCGATCATCACCGCCGCCCAGATCTGGTCGCCGACCAATCGCCGACGCCCCCAGGTGGTGTCGTCCGACCTCGGCGACCGTCACCTAAGGCCGCGCGACCCCAGGCGGCGGTCACGGCGGCACTGGCCCTCAAGTAGCGGTCGCCGGTCTTCGAATCAGCTCCTTGGAAGATGCGCGATGAACAGTGCTCGTTCGCATTCCAAAAATGCAACTTCCCAAAGCTATTCATGGGCTCCATTCAGCCAAAAGACCTTGGAAAGCTTTGGAGATACAATTGCATCTCCTCAATTTGCACAAAGGACTTTAGACCCTCAGAGCAGCATTTGAAAGCAGAACCAAACAGACCTTATATCGTTATTGGCTAGATCTCGCGCGTTTTACTTGTGACAGGATCGGGTCTTATATATGCTTAGCAATTATTGAATGTTTTTGCTGCTTAAAGAATCAAATAAATGGGGAGGGGAGAATTGCCACTGTCCTTGTATGCCGAAGTACCAAACTTTTCATGGACTATTTTGCCATTATGCCCGACTCCTAGATTTTGTACCGCTTTACCGATTCGAAAAATAGGCGGCGCGCGCATTTTCGTCCGTACCACGATTTCCCGTCTCATTTAGTCCACGCATACGGACGAACAAATTTCGATCGCTCTTTCCGACCATCTCGTGGTCAGGGATTCGCGTCCGGCGGACCGACGTCCTGTCCCGATCACGAGACATGGTTTCCCCCGCGCGCCTCCGACCGAGGTACGGAACCGAGCGACGGCGCGTGGTCCAAGCACAAAGGAGAGGCCGTCAAAACACGCAAGCTCTTCCGACATGCACCAACTCTCGCTCAGTCAGGGCAAACATTTTCCACGTACAATTCCTAACGTCACCTTCCCCTTAATACGCCGTTCTTCGTCCCACGAACGGCGGCGTGACAACCGCCGTTAACAGAACCCTCGACCGACGGAGCACGCGACCGACACGCGCAGCTCCCCGTGTTCTACCCGACTAACGGCGTTGGTCAACCGCACCGCTCGCGTTGACGGGGAGGAACCCGAATATCCAAAAGCATATCTCTTCTCAATAACCCCGAAAGCGGGAAAAAAATAATATAAAAAGAAAGCTCGATTCTCGAAATTTAATTAAAGTAGTAATAATAATAATCCCCCGAATATTCCATTTTTCAGATCCCCATCGGCGTCCGATTCCTTCCCTCCGTCGCTATAATAACACCCGTCCTCCTCCTCCCCCTCAAACCCCCGTAATTCCCCCCTTTGCCCCTCGCCGGAACCTCCCCCTTTCTCTCCCCCAATCCTCCGCAATGGCTCTCAAGGCCGTGCACGTCTCCGACGTCCCCAACCTCGACCACGTCCCCGAGGGCCCGGCCGTCGCGGCGCTCGGCTTCGCCAGGGGCGGCGGCGAGGCCCGGGCGCCGCTCAGGGCGCCCGGGTTCCTGGTGATCGGGCACCGGGGGCACGGCATGAACGCGCTCCAGTCGAGCGACGGGCGGATGAGGGGGCTCAAGGAGAACAGCCTGCTGTCCTTCAATGCCGCCGCGAGGCACCCCATCGATTTCGTCGAGTTCGACGTTCAGGTGAGGCTCCCGGGTTTCCGAGCTCGTCCTTGACGTTGGCTCGCCGTGTTGTTTGCTCTGGATTCCAGTTCTAGATCGGTTCTCCAGCTGCTCTGTTCTGGAGTTTCCCGTTTCTTGTTCTTGAAAGTTAGAAAGAAGAAAGGAAAAATACATTTTTTTTTTTCGGTTTTTGGTTTTTTTTTGGGTGCTCGTGGGTTTTGCCGGAGGGGATTTGGCCGGTTTCCAGATCTCGATTTGGAATTTTATTATTATTGTTGTTATTATTTTATCGGCGTTGAATTGCATCGGAACTTGAACCGCCCGGCCTGAGTTCACGGGCGTGTCGTCAGGTCGCGTCGTCGCCTCGCCGCGTACGACGCCGGGTGGGTTTCTGTTTGTTTCCGCGCGGGTTTCATTAAGAGCTTGATCTTAGTAACCCAAGCATTGCATGGGCTAAATGAAAATAAATGAAAATTGAAATAGAAAATATTTTCGCTTTCGTTTATTTGTTTTCGAGAAAAATAAATTATTCGAGAAATAATCCCGAAGAATAATTGGCTGTACCGTTTGAAAGAAAAAAGCTTCAACTAGAATTATTTTTAGAAAAGATACTTTCCTAATTTAGACGGGCCTGTCCTTTTCCGGTAATTTTATTTTTTTTTCTTTTTGCCCTAATTGTTTTTACCCATCCTACTTGAAAATTTTCCTTAACATACGATACTGATCTGGTGTTTTTTTTCCTTCCTTTGTTGGCTCGTTGGTTGATGCTCCAAGATGTTTGGTGGTATTAATGCCTAAGAACAACCAAAGTAAAGCAAAAACAAAATCTGGGTTTTTTTTGTAGGTGACCAAAGATGACTGCCCAGTCATTTTCCACGACGACTTCATCCTCTCCGAACACAACGTAAGCAAGCCCCTCCTATTCTTATACTATAAATATTCCATTAAAAGAAATTAACAACAATGCAAAAAGTAAAGTTGCGAAAGATAGCATATCAATCATATCCATCGAGAATCAACAGATATATTCTAATTATTTCTAATCCAGAAAAATATACTAGAAAACTTTCCTATACTCTAGTTATTTGTAACAAAAAAATCCAATCCTTTGAGATCATTAAGCCAAATTTTATAATCCCAGCTCCGAAATTTAATCCTTTTTTTTTAATTTTTTCAGGGCACGGTTTTTGAAAAAAGAGTGACAGAGCTGTGCTTAGCCGAATTCCTCTGCTACGGACCGCAGAGAGAAAATGGGAAGATCGGGAATTCACTCCTGAGGAAGACGAAAGATGGGAAGATAGTGAGATGGGACGTGGAAGAGGACGACTCCCTCTGCACGTTGCAGGAGGCTTTCGAGAAGGTGGAGCCTTCGCTCGGCTTCAACATCGAATTGAAGTTCGACGACCACATCGATTACCAACAAGACCACCTCGTCCACGTCATTCAAGCGATCTTGAAGGTCGTCTTCGAGTGTGCACTAGGAAGGCCCATCATCTTCTCCACGTTCCAGCCCGACGCAGCTCTCCTGGTCAGAAAATTGCAGAGCATATACCCTGTAAGTGCTAGAAATCTGAAGCTCTGTTTTTTCAAGAGAAATGCTTGGTAGTTAGCGTATCGAGATCAGTCTACGAAATTAGATGTTAAGCGTTTGAGACTGATTCTTGCTGGGCGTGGAGTGTGAGATCTTCCGTGGAAATTTTAGTCTGCAACAATTATTTAGAGAAAAGGGTATTGAAATGCAGTTGTGTATTGGCATGTTAGGTGTTCTTCTTGACTAATGGCGGGACGGAGATTTACGACGATTCACGGAGAAATTCATTGGAGGAAGCCATAAAGCTGTGCTTGGAAGGGGGTCTTCAGGGGATCGTTTCGGAGGTGAAGGGCGTTTTCAGAAATCCAGCCGCTGTTCCCAAGATCAAAGAGTCCAAACTCTCTCTGTTAACATATGGAAAATTAAAGTAAGACCCTCTCCATCTTCAGCTTTCATTAACATGATTGATTGATTGGTTGATCATAGATTTCTTGGACATGAAACTAACGTCCTGCTGCATGTTTTTCGCGGGAATCGCAGCAATGTTTCCGAGGCGGTGTACATGCAATACTTGATGGGCATTGACGGAGTGATCGTCGATCTGGTTCAGGAAATCACAGAGGCGGTGTCTGATCTGATCAAGCCCGCCGAGGAAGAACTCGGAGAGAGCGTAGGTGAAGCGGAAGGGGGGAAAGTCCAGTCGAAGCCTATGTTCTCAGAAAAGGAGCTTGCTTTTCTTCTCAAGCTCATACCAGAATTGATACAGCTATAGAAGACGGAGCCACAATTAAACCCGCAAATTCCGAAAAGGAAAAGAAATAGCCTTTCGTTGTGCATTAGCGTGTGGTGTGGAGGGAAGCCAAAGCATGTCATACTAATTGTTCTGTACATAATCGACTTAGTTCCTCCCTCTCTCTCTCGCTGTCTCTCTGATATATTAATTTGAAAACGACGAGGAGCTTTACTTAGCACATGCCTTCCTCGTCGGTTCCTTCATTTTGTAGAATAATCACACGAGTTAATGAGAAGTGGCTTGGGTAGTCAAAGCCCATCCAAACAAAACTTTGCCAACTTTACCTTTGAATTGGGTTTCTTATCCTCCTTAGCCTTTCGAATTTGCTGTGTTTTGAAGCAAATTTTATGTATTCTCAAACTACTTCTTAATGAGAATTTTCAAACTTTTCAGACAAAAAAAAAAAAACGGCCGCGTAGCCTTTCTCCTGCTATTTTCCTTGTTTTTCTTTAAATTTTTTTAATTCATAAATTATATTAATGGGAAAATTTTCAAATAGATGCATGAAGTGCCACCATTTTATTAAATAAAGATATAAAGTCGACTTTATTTCAAATAAGGATATGAAATTATCATAACAGTTTCAAATAAGGGCATGAAATAATCATAGCAGCTTCAATTTAATATTCCTGCCGGTCTAGGGCATTTTCTTCCAAAAACATTTTGAACTTAAATTTTAGTTGAATTAGATTACAAATTTTAAAAAAATTTAAAAATTTAAAAAAATGCAAGCCGAAGGGCTAGGGCAAAGCCCTCTTGCTTGTGGTTGCCGCTCCACCTACGGTGGGACTTCGGCCATGGCTGTCGACCCCTCACTCGCTGAGATGCTGGCGACCCTGCCGACCATGGCCGACCGCCAGTGGCCACAGGTGGAGAGCCTTGATTTTGTCTTTTTCTTTTTTTGTTTGTGTGTGTTTTGTATATAGTTTTAGCCCTTTTTTTCTTTTTTTAGTATGTCTTTTTTATGGAAATTTTTTTAAAATTTTTAATCTAATTTGATTAGGATTTTGTGTAAAAATTAGGATTCAGGTAAAAACGACATCATTTTAATACTTTGATTAACCTTAATGCCACATGGAAAAGATAAAATATTAAAAAAAACCTCAAGACAAAATGGAGTCCTGGGCGAAGCCCTCGCCGGCAAGGGTGAGGGGTCACATAGGCGAGACCAACCCTCACCTTTGGCTTTTGAGGGCAGCCTTGCCCGGCCCTCTTAGGGTATCGCTGATGGCCAACCATAGGTCGAAAAAGAAAAAAAAATAGAAAAATGAATAAAAAAAAGTAAATGATTAAAATGCCATTAACTAGCCAATGACGGTCAAGTCCTTCTTTATACTCCAAGCCTTTATTTGAAACAAGATCTATTTCAAGCTCTTATTTGAGAAAATGAAAGTACTTCAAACCTTTATTTGAGATAAGACCCACTCAGGCTCTTATTTGAAAAAATGAAGGCATTTTAGGCCATTATTTAGAATTTTCCCCACATTAATGTGAAGGGAAAGGCTTTGGAAGATCAACACTTGCACGATTGAACTGGTATGAAGTTGTTGTTTGGCCAATACCGAAGAAGGATGAAAGCATGGTCCTTAGTTTGGGAAAATAACAAAAATGGTTCTTAAACTTTAACTCGATATATAATGTCGTCCCAGAATTTTTATTTCGTTCAATGTGGTATTTGAACTAATTGGTAAATGTTTAATGTAGTTCTTCCGTTTGCTCAAATGACAAATCAAACATTGTTTAATGACGTAGATTATTATATATTAAATTGGATTTATAAAACTAATGAGCCAACATGTCCATTTTTTTATCAATCCATTTAAGAAGAGGAAAAAAATAATTAGGTCCTTCGGTTATCCCATGTGAAAGTTCTTTTCCTGATTTGAGATGAATATCTTACATGGACAATTCAAGTGTAACTTCTTTTTGTCCACCGTTCAACCTAACGGATTGGAAGCCACATCAATGAATTCTGTTAAATTATGGACAACATTAAATATTTTCATATAATCTAAGGACAAAATTGAAAATTTAATAATAATTCATGGACCACATTAAACAAATTAAAAGTCTAAATTTGACATTGCAAATAAGGTCAAAGTTCCAGAATCAATTGTGTCGTTTTTCCTAAAAAATGAATGGGGTCCAAAATTTAAAAGACAACATTATGCTAGTCATACGGCATGTCTTTCGAATTTGCACATATTGGTGTCCATAGTTTTGTCCGTGGTTGTTCTCTTAATTATTCTTTATCAATAAAGTTAAATAGCAAAGTTCTTTCTAATCAAAATCAGTATTAACTGGAATTAATACACTTCTATCTGGTATGTGATTTTGGATTGTTGTTATTGATGGTAGAAAAATATGACCGGAAAAGAAAAACATGCACTTTTGTAATGCGGTACAAAAGTTATGGCAATTTTAGTGTCTTTTTTTCACCAAAACTAAATGAACAATAAACGCAAAAAATAAGTTTTATGTAAACGAAATTATTTCAAATTGTGTTCCGAGATATTTTCTCTTCATTGATTTTTTCCGAGTTCAAACACAATAACAGATAAACATTCATGTTACAAATTAACTCATTCGACATCCGGTACAAATAGAAATCAGCTACAATTTTAACTATTTATAATCTTCAAAGTATTTAAACTATTCAAACAACGAGATATATATATTTATATTACTTATAATTTTGTCAAATGGATAATTTCATCGATAGTTGCATTCAAAGTAAGATATATCCAATCCAATTGAGTTAAGAATGTATTGTTCTTTATCCCATTTTTCAAATTCAAATTTGCATTGGTAGGACATGACTGTTCGAACGATAATTCTACAGTGATGGCTCAAAAGAAAAAAGTCAAAATTTCTTAACCTTCCCAAAACCCCTTCAGTCCCATGGTTCTTGGACTTTTGGGTCGTTTGTTCATGCTTTTCTTTCGGGGGGAGATCAGTTCTTTCACTTAACTTGCGCTGTGAATCAAGTTCTGACTGCTCATGAAAATAGCCTCGTCAAGTTGCCAGGACATTGTTGTGACCGTTCATGCCTCCATCATCCATGGCCAATCCGAGTTCAGATCAACAGTTACGATTTCACAATTCCAAAAGGGGAGGTTCGAATCCACAGTAAAGTTTTGCCGAGAGCTCCGGAACTTCTAGAATCTAGAATTATGCTAATCGTCAGTCCTGCTCCAACTCGGATTAGGATCCTCAGATTTCGGACAAACCAGTGGAAACGACAAGCATTCTACCCGACCCGTCGGACTCTCGGGTTTGTAGTCGCTTCCTATATGAACGCCTTCCGCCTTTGCATCAAAGAAATGCTTGTGAAGATCTGTCTCTTTATTTCCTTTGCCTCAAGCTTGTGAGAAGCTTCTCCTATACATGTTCCGATGTCCGCGGTGCGACAAGAAGGTGACCGGCTGTGGCCCCTGTCCGTATTGCCGATCGGGTACCGGTTCCTGCCCAGTGACGAAGACCTTGTCAGCTACAGCTTGAGGCGCAAGATTGATGGCCACCTGTCGCCGCCGTTCATTCTTGAGTTCGACGTGTTCGGAACCGAGCCGTGGAACTTCCCAGGTACCTCATGAAGGGGGAGAAAGAGAGAAGACTTCTTTTCTTTCCAAACTTGAGCTTGCAATCATGGTCGAGACCACGTTGTTTTCCCCAAAACTCTATTTCTTTGTTCGCACGAACCGGTCCCCTGTTTTTTATCCTGTGTTTGTTGTTACCATTTTTAACTCCAGGAGAAAGTTTCCAAGTTCACTTAATATTTGCATAAAGCGATCGGAAAACTATATAGCTTTACATTACTAATTTTTTTTTATCTTCTCGTCTTCTTGAATCCATTGGATCATGCCTTTTGGTGCTTTTTTCATTAATAATGGTGAGCGAATTCACAGGCGACGTCGAGGAGGAAAGGTACTTCTTTTGCCGGATAAAGAGTGAAGCGATGTCGGGAGATTCATCTGCGGCACGCAAAAGGGTTGTCGGTGCTTCTGGTTACTGGAAGCTAACTGGTGCAGAGAAACAGATAATTACACTCCCGTCGAATGCAATCAAGAGCAGGTTCCTTTTCTGAAAAGGAGGAGGAGGAGAAGATCAAGAGGAAGAAGAAGAAGATGAAGGAGGAGGAGGCTCAACCGATGCTGCTCAAACTCAACCGAAATGGATCATGCACGAGTTTCGGCCTCAATACCGGGTACATGTTCTAGACACCATGGTTTTCGGCTCGCCACAAAGAATTTCTTTCAAGGAATCGAACCGAGCAGGCCAAGCCCATCACAGCCGTTCATTTCGCGAGAGTTCCCGTGAGCCCCACACGTGACACCTACATAACAGGATGGCCAGTTCGGCAAACCCGGTCCAGACAAGACTGCTCCCCTTATTTTCGGGTTGAAGAAGCGGGAATCCTTTTGTCCATGACCCGGGTGCGATCTCATCGGAGATTCATGAGCGGGGCTCACGAGAGCGATGACCGTGACCGTGATTGGCCCTGTTCATGCGGAGCGGCCCAGTCGATAATTTTTTCCCGATGCCTGTCAAAATTTTATTGAAGCGTTTCGTTTGCCCGTCCAATTGAATTTGCAGGAGAACCAAACCGAAAGAGATCAATGGGCAGCGCACCGGGTGTTTCACAGGAAACCCAAGATTCCCCAGGGCAGTGCCATCTAACTCCGTTAGAGCTTGCAAGACCATCTCAACCGCGGTTCGACCGGACTGTATTCACGGGGTTCGAGTTGAACTACCGAAGTCAGGGAAAAAAACGTTTGAAGAGTCTCCGTTTGGGGTTGACTCGTGACCGTGCCGAGTTCGAATATGCCTTTTCATGTTTGCTAGTTCGTTATGCATGGCTTTAGAGCAGGTAGTAGTTTTTCAGCAGGAAGATGGTCAGGAGATCCACTGGGACATTTCGTTTCGATTAATAATAAGTTTTAGATAGGGGTTCTTGTCCTTTTGATTCACCTTGGAGGTTGAATTTCAGTATCGGAAATCCCGTCACGTCGACTAATATTTGAATGTCCATCTTCGAGCCTCGAAGAGTAGAGGCAACTAAATGGGTGGGAGCGCTCGAGCGGGCTGAAGTTGGATTTGCGTAATCAGCTTATAATTTTGGACAAAATTCGTGGAGTAATTCATATCAATCCATATAATACAAGTTGAAAAACCTATATCCGATCTAAGCTCGTACTAACTCAAATTCACTCGAATTGCTCGTGCATTCATCAAGCCACCCCCGCTGCAGCCGTGTAGCTTCGGTGCTGGTGAAAGATTTGGTAAATCAAGGCAATGGTGAATACAAATAGAAACCTTATTTGAGCTATAATTAATTTCACTATTTATAAGAGATGAAGTATTTAAATTGTTCGAATCACGAGACGTATTTACATTTCACTTCGATTTTAATTAAATGGGTAATTTCAACATCAGTTGCAGTCAAAGTAACATATATCGATCCAAATGTATCTTCTTTATGCATTTTTTCAAATTTAAACTTTCATTGGTAGAAGATAAAATGTTCGAATGACAAACGATAGATAGAAACTCATTGGCTACATGATAAATATGGTTGACTTGATTCCATGGCTTTGGTCTTAGTGTCCAAGAAAAAACATTCTTTCCTCCTTCCCACCTTTCTTTTCAGTATTTGTTCCGCACATGTATTTGGCATAAATAGTTTCAAGAATCCCTTTCTTTTACGGTAAAAGATTAAAAGAATTCCTCCCCATGTTAATTAATTCCTCCAAAAAAAAAAAGAGTTCATCTACTTTGGTATACTTCATCTTGTTAAATTTGAAAAAGGGGGAAAATATTCTTTTCGATTAGCTTTATAATTAATCTATTCGTTTTCTTTATTTAGATTCGGGACAATCTTCTTTTTCTTGAAAAAAGTTGCGACCCCGTGGTCTTAAAAATCAACGGCGACGATCTGA
Organism: Syzygium jambos; assembly: GCA_031216235.1. Taxonomy (NCBI): domain Eukaryota; kingdom Viridiplantae; phylum Streptophyta; class Magnoliopsida; order Myrtales; family Myrtaceae; genus Syzygium; species Syzygium jambos. Next base: position 21,475,819 of record CM062228.1, read on the forward strand.
CAATTCCAAAAGGCAGGTTCAAATCCACCCTAAATTTTTGCCGAAAGATCGGGGTCCATTCCTACTCCTTACCAAAATTCGGACAAAACAAGTGAGATGATAACGATTTTCACCGAACCCGTCGAGGAACAGTTCGTTCTTTGCATCCATATAAAGCACCTTCGCTCGTGCATGAACAGGCTCTTGTGAAGAAGAGCTGTTCTTTATTCATTGATTCTTTCCCACAGTTTGTGAACGACTTTCGTAATGTCTGCACGACAAGAAGGAATGCGGAAGAGAATGCATTTGACGGCACTGCGAGCTTGAGCTCAGAGATCCCGGAATCGCATCCTCCTCCGATGTATTGTCCATGGCGACCTGTGTCCCGATTGCCGGTCGGGTACTGGTTCAAGCTTGGCGACGAAGAGCTTGTCAGCCACTTCTTGAGGCGCAAGATTGATGGCCACCCGTCGCCACCACCTTTGGTCCCCGAGTTCGATATGTGTTTGGAACTGAGCTGTGGAACTTTCCAGGTATCATGAACATGGTGTTTTATGTTATCTCGTGATCTCCTTAGAATTCTTGATTCGCATCTAGTGAATATAATTTAAATCTATATATAATTATAACGGATAAGTATACCACAAAACGTCGCGAATATATAATCGAGTTCTAGAACATTACGTAACCTTTCTTGCAGAGATGTTAATGAGCTAGGAAAATTGTTGATTTCAAACTTAAATCACGTGCTTTGGGTTCGAGTCTTCGAATTAGGAACTTTGGTTGGTGAATCTACTCCTCTTTTCTTTTCATCTTATCGTCAAGCTTCAATAGCGTACTCAATTTGCCGTTTTTTAAGTCTTTACCTATTTCCTTTTTTTTTTCTTTCTTTTAAGATTTCAGCCGTTTTCTTTTTTCTTGGTCAAGCTTTTTGGTGATGTGGCGCCACGTCAACCCGTGCCTCTCCAAAAGCTACTTTAAAATGCCATGTCAGCGTAAAGAGATCGGATTCTCAAACTAGTTATTCATGTCTCTTTCGGCGCTTCTGGTTGCTGGAAGCAATAACTGGTCCAGAGAAGCAAATCTTTACGCTTACATGAATGGCAATCATGAACAGCCTCCTTTTTGGTGAAAGAGGAGGAGGAGGAGGAGGCGGCGGCTTAACCTGTGTTGCTCAGGCTCGACTTGAATGGATCATGCATGAGTTCCGGCCTCAGAACCAAGTACATGATCAGGACACCATGTTAATTGGCTCGTCACAGGGAACTTCTTGCAGGGATCCGGATCCACCGGGCTTAAGTCCTTTTGCCCGTCCAGCTGAATTTGCAGGAGGATCGTATGGAACGAGATCAACGGCCAGTGTACCGGGTGTTCCAGAAGAGACCCAAGGACAGTGGAATCATTCTCCGGTTGAACTTCCGAGACCTTTTCATCCCCGGTCCGCCCAGACCTGATTTGCCTGTCCGACTTCAATCACCTAAGTCAAAGATTTGGGGTCCTAATTGATCAAGCCGCCACCGCCGCTGCCGCCATGTCAGCTTCGGCTGGTGAAAGGAAGATTTGGTAACTCGAGACTGATATAAGCTTGTGCTGAAGGGGCCTTCAAGTGAAGAAAGCTCGGGGTCCAAAATGGAAGATACTGCAGCGGGCCTGTGGTTCACTTTAGACCACTTCCAGCAAAACACGATCGTTATTTACGAGGTTTTTCTTCAAGCACGGCGCGATAACAGACAAGTTTCGATTAGAGCACATCTTGCCATGTTTGCCACCTTAATCCGATTCTATATAGTTGGCAAACAATATGGCATTATCATTTCTTTTTACTATATCTAGCAATTTTCCCCGAACTGTTTGAAAAGGACAAACGATTTGACATGTAAAAAAATCCCACCTTAGCAATTTTCCCCCTGGGCTCGCCTGTGTCTCCTCCCCTGATCCCCGAAACCCCCGTTGGACCTCCTCTTATCACCACCACCTTCTCTGTCTCAACCTTTCTCGCATAGCCACATTCCTCTCTCTCTCTCTCTCTCTCTCTTCATGTTCACAGCTCCCTCCCTCCCTCCCTCCCTCCCGCCTCCGCCATGGGTTGTGGCGTATCCAGGTTCCATAGAGAAGACGCCGCCTCTGGGCCGACCTACCTCTACATCAACCCCCTGCACCGCCGCATCGAGGACTTCGCCTTCCGCCGCCGGGGCGACCGGGCCTTGGCGGCCCCCGGCACCTCCCTCGGCGACGGCGGCACCGCCTCCAGCAAGCAGCTACTCTACGTCGACCCCGACGACGCCGACGCCGATGCCGACTCCTCCTCTCTTGGCAGCAACCACAAATTAGATGGCGGCCGCAAGAGCGTCTCATCCCCGCGTCCCCTCCAGAACGACGCCGCCGCCGCCGCCCTCGCCCTCCTCCCGCCGCCGACGGGCATGAACGAACCGCCGCTGCAGGTGATGGAGGCGAAGGAATGCAGCAGCGAAGATGGCGGCGAAGAGGTGATCAAGGTGGTGAGAGAGGTCGGGGAAGGCGGCGAGGAGTCGGTGGAGGAGGTGGTGAAGGAAGTGGTGGTGGCTGAGAAGGAAAGAGGGAGCAGGGGCGACCGTAAAGAGGAAGACCGAGACGGAGACGAAGACGAGGAGGAGGCCGGAGGAATATCCAACAGGGAAGACAGCATACTGCTGTACCCAGGGTCGCCGAGCTTTAGGGAGTACTGTGTCCTGTGCTTCGACGAGCCGGGGGACGCTCAGGACGATAGCAACACCAAGGACGCCGACGGTGAGATTTTTGTTTTCTTTTTCTCTTCTCCTTTCCTCAAGATTGCCTTGTGAAATTTAGATAATCTCTCTCTCTCTCTCTCTATTTTTAATTTTACAAAATTGAAAAAAATAGCTCGTATCAACATTTTTATGTTGTGAAAATTTCAGGTGCTTAGGGTTCAAAAGCCGAACTATACCCGCTCGTAACTAAAAAGCAATAATCGAGAGTCTATCAAAAAGTGCCGGATTTTGATTTTGATGCTCGTAAAAATCATGCACGGTATTCGCTGGTCGGTGGATTCACGTGTCGTGGCAGTGATATCTCTACTACAATTCGCTCCCGTGATTTTTTATATGAATAATGTAAAAGAAATGCGAAAGCTAACTTATTAGAAAGTATTTGTAAAGTGACGTTTATGCTTTTGTTTGACTATTGAACATCATACGCGAAATTTTCGATCGATCTAACTTCTTTTAGCAATCAACAGGGAAAAGTGATACGGCAAAGGCGGATAATGACACGGAAAAGGCAAACCTGCCGATTTCGGATTCTGTAGAGGTAAAACCTGCCACCCTACTTCTAACATTCTTATATAAATGTACTTCGCTTTTAATTTGACGATGAAATATCGGACTATCTTACCTTATTGAACTAGTTACTTGGTTGCAATTTACGCGAACATGCATCAATAAACGTACTTTACATCGCTTTCCTAAATGATGTAGATAATGTTTAGAAATGTATAATACTTGAGGTATTCATCCATTAAGCGTAGAAATTACCGAGTAAAACCATTCGTCGAATAAAAGATATACAAAATGCGGCTTGAAAGTTTAAACAGAAATTAAATAAAATAGATATATGATAGAAAATTTAGAAAAGAAGAGCTTGAGTGTAGCTAGATTCTCCGTGTATTAATTGTTTTGAACGTATCCAAATGTTAAATTCAATTATCTTCACCAAGTTCGACTTTAGATACAATCTTTTATGAAGTTTATGAATTATATATGTAACTTTCATATCATCTACCATTTGAAGATGTTTACACCTCGACTTTATCTACCGTTTGAAAATTACATATAGGCACATTGGCCAATATTTCAATATTTGATAAGGTTATTGGGCTATGTGATGATAGACACATAATTAAAGATAAGTGTCGGCCCACAACTTACTCACTGCCCAATCTAACAGATGTACACAGATTTTATATGTCAGTCCGATTAGGGGTGAGTAAGACGGACCGACCAAACCGGGAATCGCCAGGACCGGACTGGACCGTTCCAGGAGCTTTCAGTCCAGTCCCCAATTCCGGAAACTGGGAACCGATCCTTCCAGTTTGATTTCCCAGTTCCTGAGTAGGATAGGACCGGATCGGGCACTGACCACCCCTAAATCCGATTATTACTCTCGTTTTAATTGCGTTTCAATAAAATGAAGGGTCCTTATGAATGGCAGGTACCAAAAAAGTCGAGGAGAAGAAGACGATTCAGGGTACCCGGGCATTACCCGGCGGGGGGGATGAGAAGCCTACTGCACGTCTCTTCTTGTAGCCCCCGTAGATCGTTTAGCAAAACCGCGTGATTTTCCGCGGGGAAAAAACTGCAAAAAAGGGAAAAAACTAGGGGGGAGAAATCGAAAATCACCCGTTATCAAGGGGCGGGCTTGCGATATCTACTCGAGGGCTCCTTCTTCTTCTTTTTTGGGCCTCGGTTTATTTCAAACTGTAAAGTAATTTTCTCTTTCTTTCTTTCTTTCTTGTGGGTTGCCTCTGGAAAAATCCTTGACGTCATATATTATTGCCCTTTTCAGTCAGTTGTTCATTTGGGCTTTTAACACATCTCGAGTTGGCGACGTGGGCTTGATTCAGTCATCTTTATTTATACATGCATTGCGAGCCCAATAAGTTTTCTTTTTTCAATTTTATCCCCCTTTTTTATACTTGCATCCATACTTGGTCGCGTACCCAACTCTGTTGGTAGGGTTCACTTCCATGTAGAGGAAGTCCGATGAAAGGAAAATAACACAAACAATTCCTGAATTTTGGTTTAATGTGTAATATGATCCTTGAATTTTTAATTTGTTTAACGTGGTCCTTGAATTTTAATCCAATATGCACTGTGATTTCTGAACTTTTAGTAAATGTTCAATGTAGTCATTCAATTTAAGAGCAATGACTATATTGAACATTTTCATATATTTGATGGACTAAATTGGACACGTACCAAAAGTTTGGGGATTACATTAAATATTTACCAAAAGATACCAATTCAAGTAACTCAGTTCTAAGATATATCACCAAAATGCAGCCGACTGAAAATTGAACAAAGAAGAAAACGCATATAAAAACTCCAATAATTCAGAAGCCATAGCAGTTATCAGCTTGAACTTAGATTCTGCAGTCGGCTTTTCTTTAGCTGGGAAGAGAACAGGATGCAACTCCCACACCTTCTTCTTGAAAGCCGATTTAACCTACAACAAATTGACCCACCACAACAAACCGACATCAAAGTCGTACACCACAGTTCCCACCAAAAATGCAAGTCGTGCACGAGCAAATCTTGATCAAGACCCACACCCCATTCCAATGCTTCATAATTACTGAATCGAAGCAGGTAAGGTTAGACCCATCATTCTACGACCACAACCTAGTCCAATGCTTCCACACAGAGAGAGGGGTAACCTACACTTCTTGGAGAGGAGCTAGTGCTCGTTGATCTTGCGACCACCGCCTTCGGGGATGTTGTTGGCTCCGTCTTTCCACTTATCACCTTCGATAGCTTCATCTCACCTAAATCGAATTCAAACACCCAATCAGACAACCAACACATGAAACCCATCGCAGGTTAAATCTACAGCACGCAATCGAGATCACGCTATGCAACCGCGATCTCTTCACAAGAGCGTGAACGAATTGATCAAGGGAAGGAAGGAAGGAAGACGCTTACACTTTTTGCACATTGCGCGCGTGGACGCATACTTTTCGTCAAGACACTCTGCAACCTTAGCTTGTTGTTTGTTGCCGATGGAAGAATGAAGAAGAAGATAGGGTTTCGGTGAACGTATGCAAGAATGAACCTTAGCTTGTTGTTTCGGTTGGGCTGGAGTGTGAACAAGAAGAAGATAGTGTTTCCTTGTTAGTTGTGTTGGTTGGGCTCGGGTGCCCGAGCCCAATTATTTTTTTAGTTACCAAAATAAGTTGAGGTCCAACCCAACCCAATACAAAAATTTTCGAGTCAGATCGTGTTTGGTCGAGTTCTTTTGACACCTCTAGTACTTGGTCACGTACCCAACTCTATTGGCTGGGTTCACTCCCATGTGAAGGAAGTCTGATGAAGGGAAAATGACACGAATAATCTCTGAATTTTGGTCCAGTGTGCAATGTGGTCCCTTAATTTTTAATTTATTCAGCGTGGTCCATGAACTTTAATTCAATGTGCAATATGATCTCTGAACTTTTAATTTGTTTAATATTTTTCCTAAATTTTTGGTAAATATTCGATATAGAGCTTCAATTTAAGAGCAGTGACTATATTAAACATTTTCGTATAGTTTAAGGATTAAATTGAACATATACAAAAAATTCAGAGATTATATTGAATAAATTAAAAGTTCAGAGATCACATTGCATATTAGGCTAAAGTTCACGAATTGTTTTTATCATTATCCCCAGTGCATTATAAGCCGAGAGGCTTGAGCACATACGACAATTTATATGGAGTAAAAGGGTTTCTCATTATTATTATGTGGTAACTGCAAAAAGACTGTTGGTTGAGACGCTGTAGCAAGAGAAAAAGAGACATAAGAAAATCTGGGAAGAAGGACAACATATGATTTTCATCAAGCTGATATCAGAGATCGATTCGTGATCCGATTGACCTGAAATTTTGTTAGCATGCTCGTGACGCATTCTTCTCGAATTTGATTGGTTCGATTCTCACTTAAAGCTTCATGCATCGGGTTTTTCGTGGGTTACACCGAACCTGTGATTTTGGTGAGATTTATCATTGATCTCTTGTAAAGTTCATGTATATTGCCAATAATGGTGTTCTCAAGAAGAACTTTGTTCACCCAATTTTATTGATAGTGAATATTTTGGGTGTACTCCAGTCTCGTGGTTTTTTATCTCCTCACACCGAGGAAGCAAGTAAAAGATCGCCACAAGAGGGGAGATTGTTTTCTTCTGCCACGCTAATCCGATATTATTTGGATTGTCATAATTCGGCCAAAAAACTCAAGCTGCCCGTTCCGTTCTCCGATGGCGGCTTTGAAAATGGCGATTGTGCTGCTACTATTTCGTTTCGTTTCATGGGAAGCTCTCCGTCGCCATCCACCATGACGAAGAAAACCAGACCTCTTCGACCAGAAAAAAGTCTTCCCATTGAAACGACAATACGGTCCCTCTCGTTTTCGGTCTCCATCGCCGCTATATTGTAAAATAGACATCCGAGCCTTCAGATTAGGTTGAAGATCGCGTTGCAAGCTAGGTTTTGCGTATATACCTTAATCTTATCTGAAAGGGTAGTTCCAAGGGAGTGGGAGGCATTGATTCTCGTCCTTAGTAATGATCTCCGCTTTAATTTTATCGGAATAGATTCAACGGTCGGGATATTTCCATCGGGCTTTATTCCATATTCTATTCGCACAAAAAAAAAAAAGCTTTTATGACCGGATTTGCCGATAAACGGGTTTCACGGACCGGAGGTCCGATCAACCTGAATACCATGGAACGCAGAGCGAGCCTCGATGAACTGGTTAAGCACGGGCGTTTAGCCCGCGCAAAGGAGTGACCTTGGCTCAGAACAGCTTGCGCGCAGTTTGTGGGATTTGAACAGATGACCTTCGCTTACTGAGCTGGAAATTATCTGTCACCCCACCCGTGGTAACCTTGAGGAGGTAAGAGGCCATCCATCGTCAAAAGATACAACGGATCCATATACTTTGCTTCACGCACTTTTTGCATTGTGGTTATCTCTGTCCACCGCATTTTTTTGCGATACAACTTTATCCAATATATCTACATTCATCAATACAGCCCCCGAGAAGCTCCATTGGCGATGGATAGAATGAAAGGTGCCGCACCGTTCTCGTTGGAAAATCAAAGTATAGGACAATTTGGAAAAATCTGTGACCTGAGTGAAGATCTCTCTCTCTTCTTTGGTCTAGAAGTGAAGATCTCCGCTGCTCACCCTTTTTTTGACCTTTGCATTTCTAGCGAGCGACGGTACTCCGTCGCAGTCTACGGATGCTTTCGTAGAAAATCAGGATTCGTTCGGGGGAAGATCACGTATGTTGTAAGCTACGACTCCCTTTTGCTTGCTTGCATCACCTTTTGGACTTTGAATTCCTTTCCCACTTTTGGTCGTCGGCATCTCTCGAGAATAGAAAAGGGACGTCCTTTGGGCGTGAATGATGACTCCTGTTTTTTCTGTTTGAAACAATAGGAATTCGAACCATCCGCGAACGAAAGGTCACGCCAAACTTTTTGGTTGGTGCACATCGGGCAAGATTTCCGTTCTAAGCTGACGTGTGTGATAATTGAAATTGTTTTAAGTGAGAGACGCTACAATTAGATCATCGAATATAAACGTTCGGATTAAACATCTGGTCGCTCAAATCGATAGATTACAGCAATACGGCCGTACCCACTTAGTTTAACAAACCGATTTCGATCGGTGAAGCATCTATGTTTGTTGAACTATGGATCTTCCCTCTTTTAATCGGGCCGCTCAAAAATTTCATTCAAAGTTGGAAAATCTTGTTCTTCTCTCTATTCGCTTGCTTGTTAGGTTAGCTCAGTTCGTTCAAAAGGTTGTTGAAATTCGGCTGTCGGACTCGCATTCCCAGCGTTCAAACTAAGATAGCAATATCTCTTCTCTTTTCTTTTTTTTTTATCGCATATGGTTCTAGAAATCCCCCCCTTTCCTTATCGCTTGCGAAATTCTAACCTTGACCGGCTATTTGTTTAGTAAAAATGCCCTGAAAAAAAGTGAAGCCCTCGTATGGTAAGGTCGCATCATGAGATCATGGCGAGATTTGGAGTGTCTATACCGATCTTTAATTGTTTAATCGGGCCAAATTTGTTGGTATCGAAGCACTACGGTAAAATTATCCGATCAGTCCTAAACTCACTGTACGTATGCTAATTCGGTCCTAAATATTTCGGATTTACCAATTTAGTTTGGGATTTTTTCGCGAAATTCCAGCACAATCCTTCTGATTAATTGATATTCGCACAATAGATTTAGAATTGTTGGAGTAATTTTCCTTAATTAACGCTATGATGAAATTTGAGTGCACTTGACCATTGTAGCTTTAAACATGTATCATTACCGGTTTTAACGTCCGACAGGTGTCGCGTTCAATCCGAGGAGTCGATCTTAAGGGAAGGAAGAGAATGACTGGTTTCCGGACGTTCAAATGATCGACTTTGATTGCACTTTCTCGAGGTCAACCGCAGCGGACGACCTTCGCCCTTTTCAATTACTTGGGATGTACAGAGCGACAGCAAAACTTGCACAAGGAGCTATCAAAAGCAGAGTGGGCCATCGTTTGATCTTTAACACGATAAGAACTCCGTAGAATCCGAGGACAAGTGACTAAAAGGAAAACTCGTCAATTGGCGAAGATGATCGGGAAAAATCAAAGTCAAGACACTTAACTGTAATATCCTGTTGAAATTGATCATGCGGCCGTTTGTTTAAGAGGCTGTTAAAGTTGAATCTACGCTCCTGTTTCCTGGAAAATTTAAGGCATGATGCGATTTTACATTGGCATCCTAATACCCCAATCTGCGAAATTTGTGATATCTGCTAGCAGTGGGATTGATGCAACCCATCGGAATTATATACAGCGACAACCCATAAATTGGTGAAAGATGAGTATAAGAATTGAACTCCAAAGTCCAAACCTCTATCTTTGATACTTGAGCGAGAAATTGTTTGATTTAACGTTTCGAATTTTGAGCTCGGTTGGCAATTCGTACCTATCCCAAAATGATCAATTTCAGCATGGTATCGGAGCGAGAGAACTAGACTTTGCTAATTGATTTATCGTGCTCCTCCCTTGCCCAAATTTAGGTTCCCGCCGGTTGCTCTTCTAGGTCTTCGACAATTCTATCACAACCTTCTCATGTGTCGAGGAGAGTTGAAACAAATTAATATATCTTGTATCATTCTCTTATAAATGAAAGGATGCACTTAGGCACGATCCTAAACTTTTTCAAATTGTTCGGTTAAGCAATAGATTTTTTTTCGTACAATTGGGTCCTTAAAATATATGCTTGTTTGTTTGAGTTAATCTTTACAATATAAATGAAAATGTCGACGTGGACTGTCCATACTTCAGTGAGAGCTCATTAGCCCTTGTCAGTTGTCACTTGGCCGTGGTCGCGACGCGCCCTCCGTCGCATTACCTACGTCGCTTGACCCCAGGCGATGATCAGCCTAGGCCAGATCTAGCTTGGGCTCTAGCAATCCCTGCCACTTGATCATAGGGTCGCATGACCTCAGCCACTGTTCGTTGGCATCGGGTCGACCGTCAACAACACGCCAACCTTATTCGGTCTGTTTTTTTTTATTATATAAATCTCATTTCTTCATAAACTCTTAATATTTATTTAACCTTTTGATATTCATTTCTAAATTATGTATTTTTTTTTAAATATCACGTAACATGCCATGTCGGTATTTAATGGTTGTGTCAGTATTTTCATCTATAATTTTGATGGAAGAACCAGCTTGAAAAAAAAAACATATACATAATTTAAGGACTTAATTACAAAAAACAAAGTTCGAGAAAAATGTCAAGATTGCCTCCCCAATCGTGCCGTGCTCTGCTCTGTTCATATGGATCTACACATCGAACGAGCGACTTCCGGCTCCCTAATTTTCGATAAATCTCTCTTTTCCCCAAAAAGGGTAGTGGCTATGGTTTTAGCATGGATGAAATGGCGAGAACTTTGTGCGGATTCACGACAGGAAACAGAAATTTTCTTGGGGTAACGGGGAAGGCCAATGTCTGAAAAAGAAGCGATTGGTCGAAAAGAAAACAGAAAAGAACCTTAAAATGTTCATGGCGTTTTATAACTTATCGAGGTGATTGGTTTAAGGATAGATAGGTTCTAGGTCTGGAACCTACTCATTTATAACTGATTTTCAGTTTTTGAAACCTGGAATCTACCTTGTTTGTCATGGAATCTATTTTGGAACCTACTCTTTATTTATCAAAATAATATGAGTAATAATAATATGAGTAACAATAAAACGATTCGAAGTAAATGATGAATAATAAAAATCATTCTCGACCAAAAGCATCAATCTCTAATGTGAGCAATATAAATTATTATTAACCAAAAGCAACGATCCAAAATATAATAATTCTTATCACGAGCTGATAATCAATTTCAAAACCGATTTGATCGGTCCGGTTCCCAGATTGGTCTTCACTTAAATTATAAACTGGATTAGTTTCAATCGGTTCTCAAAAGATAAAACCAATCTAGAAATCAGATCGATTTAAATAGGAACTAAATCCCGGACCTATTCCTCAGGCGATTTGATTCGGTTCTCGATAAAACCCGTGCTCATCACAAGATACGGGAAGGGATGGGAGTCGAGATGGGCACGCCACCTAAATTAAGCAAAAGCAAAAATCTACTTTTTCAAACCATCCCATCTCTCTCCCACCCAGGCGGGCATTAAAATCCGGTCAAAATCAAAAAGCGGTCTCCTCTTTCGTACTTAATTGTCTTTCCCATCCCCCCCCCAATTAAACCCGCCCTTTGCTTGCAAAATTTATACGACTTTGACCCGCTTATCCATCCCCCCCCTCTCTCTCTCTCTCTCTACGTACTTTGACCGGTACTCTCACCCTCCACTCCCCAACCTCTCTCTCTCCATCCACCGTCACCGTAGACTACCCCTTACGCCGTCGTCCATCGAATCACGGCGTTCCCACCACCCCGAAAAAACAAACAACAAATCCCGCGGATTTACGCCGCTGCCCCCCACCCCACCTGGTTGCCCGGACACGTGTCGGCTCACGAGAGGGTGCCTTCTCACACTCGCCAGTGACGTTAGGATTATCCCCCACCTTCGCCCCCTTCGCTCCCCCGCCCCCGTGTTAATTTTTTCCTCGCTCTTCCCGTTTTTCTCGTCAATCTTCCCCTCCCTCTCTCTCTTTCTCTCTCTCTCTCTCTTCCCTTTTTTGACTGCACAACCAGAGCAACAGCGACGAGCTCTCTCGCTTCAATGTCGATGGTTGCGCCGCCGTGATCTTCCTCGCTCGATTGTCGGATTCCCAGGTTCAGGCATCGGATTTTGTTTTTTCCTTCTTTCGGTCGTCGTCGTCGTCGCCGTCGCCGTCGCCGTCGCCGTCGCTGCGGGCTCCCGAGGATTTCACCAGGCGGAGCTCGAGAGAGGCTTTTGAGCGCGGGTCGGAATCTCTCTCTGTCGGAGACCTTTTGGGTTTTTTTTTCTTTCTTTCTTTCTTCTTTTGGGGGGCGGGGGTGGGGGGCGCCGGCAGCTTCGTCGGGGCTAGGGTTTCGTTGGCAAATGAAGTCTTCTTTTGGGAAGCTTCGGAGATTCGCGGCGCTCCACAAGAACGATCAGAAGGAGAAGCTGGAGTTTCCGCCTTCGGCTCAGCTCGACGAGCTCGCCCAGGCGTCGAAGGTAACTTTTTCCCGGCTTTTCTTTCCGTTTCTGGAATGCGATCGGTGATTTGCTGGCACATGGCGATGTGTGATTTAATTCGTAGTTGATTTTTCTCAAAGATGATTTGATAGAAGTTTAGAGGCACATGGCCCCCCCTCTCTCTCTCCGAAAGAATAATGGCGCGAGAAGTTGATCGTAATTGGACAGTTTTTGCGCCATTCTCAGTGACGTAACTCTATAATTAGTAAAAATTTGTACTTTGAAGAGAATTGATGGGGTAAATTGAGATTGTTCAAGTTGGTGGCATCGTTGATGAAGGCCTAGGACCGAGTACGGATTACTACAGGCAAAGTTGACGATGTAAATGTAGCCCCTTCTTTTTCTGGACAGTGGAATTCGATGATAAGTGTTTACTGAAGCTGGAGGTCCTCGCAAATTGTCAGAATGAAGTAATTGGCTTTCATAGATCTCTCCACATTGTTTCACATACAAGATGTATGTAGTTTTGGAGACTTTGATATGGTGTCACTACGTCCTTGGATCCATTTCTTAAGGCTGGTTTCGAGGTAAGAAGTGGCCGTGGAAGGGTTTGGCAGTGGAATCGTGTAAACACTAATTGGATGGGATGAGGCAAGATTTTTTTTCTTTGTGTGTAGCTTGTGATATGATGTTCAGATGATATTCATCTTTTGGTATCTTTCAGGTGACGTATCATTTTTATTTGGAGAAAGCCGTTTGTACAGAAGCTTAGAAATATTGGAGAAATGCTCTTGGCTTGGATGCTTTTTAGTGCACAGTGTAGCTTCTGATTAAGACTTGTTTATGTTTTAAGGAACCGTTGCACTGTACTCAAAGCCGAAATACCCAAGAATTGCTAGAGTCCACCACCCTCAAGTCCTTGTCCTCTTCCTCCTTTTGTATAAATAATAGCAGCGTCGTTCTTCTTAACTGCTCAGTCACGAAAATATTGAGGTTCGGCACCGTGTCATAATTGAGTTTGGACCATATAACTCTTTCTTACGATTGAAGTTGGAAGAATGCTGCATGTGCTTGTTAAGGTTCGTATTTTGTCTCTTCTCTCACAATACATTTGCTGAGGGAGTTTAATTGTTTGGAAGATCTCTTGCATGAAATTGATTCAGATTAATTCCCTCGGTATACAACGTGGCCTGAGCTTCGTATCTTGCTTTGTCTGTCTTGAAGGCTATAGCGTCTTCATGGTGGGATGGGGATATGTTTGGGCAGATGTTGTATCTGATTTGAGAAGTTGCATGAGATGCTACATAGTTACTTTCGGACTTGTGGTATGCTATACCATTACAACTTTTGGAACTCATCTTATTTATCATATCCTGGTTGTTCTTTCCTTCACCTTGTAGGACATGCAAGCGATGAGAAATTGTTACGATAGCTTGGTCTCGGCTGCTAATGCAACAGCAAACAGCGCATATGGTAGAATTAGTTTCTGTTTTTATCCAGATGTCTTCTTCTAAACTTGAGCAGCTGTTTGCATCTTAGGCATTATTGTTCTTGAAGTCCATATTTTGTGGCAATGGTCAATGTAAATCCAAAGTGCGGTTAATTCAGATACTATTGAGCGTTCGGATGTCCAGTTAGATTGTCCAGTATATTTAAATGTGGACCTAGAAGATGGATACATCTAGCTATCATTTTGCATCCCTCATGGGTTTGTTGAAATATTTTCATTATCTGCCAATAATGACATGCTAGCTGAGGGAAATCTTCTTCCAACGATAACACATGCCAGTGATGCCTTCCTAATCATATAGCTCCAGTCCCTCATGATTAATTTATGTCAGACTGCCTATCCTGGAACTCTTAGCATGAATTGCATTCTTACACGATGTTTATTGCTGCTAAATAGTAAGAAAAGCTGCAATTTTAATTACTTTCACTAGGCTTAAACAGAATGAATGAAGAAGCATGTTTAATCTCTTTTTTTAGATCACAAATGATGTATGAACCGTGTCACTGCGGTAGACTATTTGTCTCTCTGAAATACTCTTAATAGAACCCTGCTTAAATTAATCTATGATTCCAGAGTTCTCGGAATCACTGCGGGAAATGGGTACTTGTCTCTTGGAGAAAACTTCACATGGTGATGGAGAGACTGGTGAGCGAAAAAGTTTATGCAACATCTGCAATTTCTCTTTTTAGTCTTTGTGTGTCCTTAAGCACTTGTTAAGTTAACTTTACAAAGTCACAATGCGGCAAATGCACAATGATATTGAAAATGAGGCAAATGCATGAATTCACTCATTACCAGAAAATCAACATGCAAAATTATCTTGTATGTTTCCAAAAAAGCACATTAGTTATTGTTCATAAGTGTCCAAAGAGTGGAAATCGTTTTACTTAAGTCTGAATTCTGCTGAATGTGATAGATTCTTTTATGACTGCTGAGCAATCATTTGCAGGTAGAGTTCTGTCAATGCTGGGACAAGTCCAATTTGAACTTCAAAAACTTATCGACAGCTATGTAAGCAGACTTCTTTAGGAGATATATATCGAGTAGTCTCTTACCTCAGCCTGGAAGTGACTATTTATTTTGTTTCTACCAGCGTTCTCATATAGTCATGACAATTATATTTCCATCAGAATCTCTTTTCAATGAACTTCGGACTGTTGAGGTTTGTTTTTTTACCCTTGTCCATTAATTTATGATTAGTCTTCTCCTATCTTCACGTCCTTGTTTTTTTTTTTTTGGTTATTTAGTGTTCTCTGTTAATCTTGGTACTTTTATTAATGCAGCTTGGATAGTTATGGCAGATTACAATCGCTGTCCTTATTTTCTCCAACATTTGTTTTAATTCTCCGTTAATCTTTGTACTTTTATTAATGCAGCTTGGATAGTTATGGCAGATTACAATTGTTGTCCTTATTTTCTTCAACATTTGTTTTAATTCATGTTAGCCAGTCGTCCTCTTTCGACCAAAAAATAAATTTGTCTTCTGATCAATCTTTTTATTGCTCTTCAAATGTGCATTTTCCGGTTCCTGCAATGGAATGATTCTTTTGGGCGCTCCCTCATACACTTCAGACCTTATTAAGTGGATTTATTGGTCGATAGTTCACTTGAGAAATTGTTTCCTACCATATTGATGCCTTACTTCATACCCTGGAGTGGTGTCTGTTCGTTTATGCTTAAGCTGTCAAACTGTTGGATATAGGTGCTTGGCAGTTAGCTGAATTATGGTCCTTGTTCCATCCTGCTCTTGGAAATTCATTGGTTTTATATTGCGTGTAAACCTTTATAATGCTTGTTGAAATTTGGAAGAATGAGGGGAAGAGTTGTTAGTTATGGCTATGTTGGCTTCATTTGTGCATAGCTTTGCAGTGAACTGTCAGTGGTTTACGTTTGATCTTGCTCTGAGGGTTTTATTCATTTTTATGATAGCTTGATTACCAGGCCATATTATTGAAACATTTTAGCCTTTAGTGTTAACTGGAACATCTCTTATTTGCTTTTGCAGGAGATGAAGAGACAATGCGACGAGAAAAGGTCCTCATATTTTCTGTCCTAAGTTCTATTCTCTGATACAATTGTATTCTGAAATGTTGTGTGGGTCTTCAGAGATGTATGCGAATTTATGATGACGCAACAGAGAGAAAAAGGAAAGTCGAAGAGTGGGAAAGTCGAAAGTGTCAGTTTGCAGCAAATACAAAGAGCGCATGATGAATATGAAGAGGAGGCAACTCTATGTGTTTTTCGCTTAAAATCGTTGAAGCGAGGGCAGTCTCGAAGTCTTCTAACTCAGGCAGCCCGTCACCATGCTGCTCAGGTTTGATGGAGATCTTTCTAAACTCTTCAGATTTTACTCTCATGATGTTGTTTTACTCTGATGGATCAATGTTTGCTGACAACACACTCTGTGCCTATTTACCCATCATGCAGCTAAATTTTTTTCGGAAGGGTCTAAAATGCCTCGAGGCAGTTGAACCTCATGTCAGAATGGTTACAGAGGAACAGCATATTGATTACCAATTTAGTGGACTTGAAGATGATGGTGAAGATGGTGAAGATGATGGTGCAGATGTCTATGATGCTGAAGAAGATGGAGAATCAAGTTTTGACTACGGACAAGATTCTCGGGGCCTGAATGTCGTTTCGCAATCAAAGAATTCAATGGAGGTCAGCATCTGATTTGATCCCACGTAAAGAATGACCTTCTCTCTTTTGACCCCCTCCCACTTAATTGGTTATCGTGGGAGTATGAGCTTATTAACTGACCAGTTTGCAGTTCAACCATTCAAAATGGTTCCGTTCGGGCCTCTATCTATGCTAGCAGAAATGCATATCACACAGGCCTGGTTCTGGTAGCACTTATAAGATCATTTTCGGAATTTGAAACTTCTATAGCTGATTGGCATGGCTGTTTTATTTTCTGGACAGATGATAAGGTCTTTAATATCGTTGAACCCTTCCCAGTTGACTTTCTCCTTACTACATGCTTCCAGTTTATTATTTTCTTACTTCATATTATTTTGTAGACTCTGGTATTTTCCTGCTCTAACCCCGTGTTTTCCCCAATGGAGGACAGTCAAGCTATTTTGGCATGCTATTTTAACATGACGTTTCATGTGTCGAATCAGGTCGATGATGTGAACCTTTCATATACCCAAAGCTCTACTGCTGAAGGTGCAGAGGTAACAACGCAGCTGAGTTCTTGTTGTTAGGAGTCAATCAACCTGACTGATAAAACACATAGGGGGCTTGAGTTTTTTTTGAGTGAGAGAGGAGTTTAAAATTTAATTGGCAAAATGAACTGGATGTTAGATGCCTGGAAACTAAGCTGGCGAATGCTTAAGGTCCAGTGATTCGTAGGACTGATTGATTAGATCTGTATCCTTCGGTTTGTAAACTTGTGAATTATTCTTTTTTTATTATATTTTAATGACAAATGTCTTTTTTTTTTTTTGGAGTACTAATTCTATTCATTATCTCTTATGGCAGGTGACTATTGAAAAAAGCCAAGGGGATGTCCTTAGTAGAGAATACAGAATGGGCAGCCATTCAGCTCCAATATTTCCTGATAAGAAGTTTGATCCTGCCGAAAAAGCAAGACACTTGCAGCAATTATCTACACCAAAGTCCAACTCGTACGTGTTGCCTACTCCTGTTGATGTGAAGACTCTTCCTTCAAGAACAAGTATCTCAGCCCCACGCTCTCGGCCAGCTGGCGTTAGTGGACAGAACCCAAATTTGTGGCATTCTTCTCCACTGGAGATAAGAAAGCAAGACCTAAAATCTGTACCGGAAGTCAGAGAGAGCTCTAATAGCCACAATGGTTTTGGCCAATTGCCTCCTCCTCTGATGGAGGGACTTGTGTATAAAACAGAAAAAGTCAAAAGGCAAGCCTTTTCTGGTCCACTGACGCCGATGCCTAAGAAGCCTGTCCTAAACGCAAGTGGTCCCATCTTTCCTTCTCATGAAGCCCAAGTGGCTTCTGGAATACTTCCACGCTCTGCTCAGCCTTCATCTCCAAAAGCATCCCCTACTGCTTCACCACCTCTTGTTTCTTCTCCAAGGATAAGTGAGCTCCATGAGCTTCCTAGACCACCTGGCAATCTGGCTACGAAGCCATTCAAATCTTCTGGATTCATTGGTCACTCTGCTCCATTATTGCCCAGAAATCCAGAGGGTTCTGCAAACTGCAGAATACCCTCAGCAGCGTCTCCACTTCCACCTCCTCCATTGAATATGCCTCGAAGTTTTTCCATACCTTCAAGTAGTCAAAGAGCAATAGGAGTTAATGTGGCCAAGACAGCGGAGTCCCAACAACTTTTAGAAAAGGTGGAAGAAGTAACTTCGCCTACATTAACTCCTATTTCTCTTGTGGACATCAAGCCAGTTTCGACTGTTGCTACCTATCAGCCTGGTACTATAAGAGGTGAATGAGATATGAACTGCATATCCGTAGTTTCTTCAACGTTGAGGTGGTCCTTCCTTTTCAACAAATTTTTGTGCATGTCCATATGACGGCAGATAAGTTGAAGAAATTGAGGCCTTTCAGGCTTCCCTCTGGACATTCAGTCATCCCATGTGTAACATTGAGAATATAGTTTTATGAGTTGGTTCAAGTAGTTTTTGATCAGAAAAAAGGAATTGGTAAGGAAGTTAGAAGTTGGACCCTTGAAGTGTCTAGAAGTTCAAGAAATTATGTTCTGTTGTTATAAATTATAATAGAGAGAATTGTTGTCCTCCCTTTTGTCCTATGCTTTTCTCTGTCTGTGTAGCAGCGCACTGTCATGCTAATGGCACTTGGTTATTCATGCAATCGGCGTTGTGAAATGTATAAATGGTTTTCAAATCATGTATGCAGGACAATTTCAGCTGAAAATTATTCACAGCCTTGAAAGATAATCTTTTTGAACAAGTCACACTTCCACTAGACCTTATAGAACTTTAAATTGGCTTCTATAACTTTTGAAAGTGGTCAGTTCTGGTGAAATGATTAAAGTTGAAAGTGATTGGTTTGTAGATTGTCTAAGGAAGGAAGCATCTTATTAAACGATCTTTTGTGGCAGTCTAAACTAGACATGACTTAAATTCTGCATATGTTGTGTGCTACCAGTTGTCTTCATTTTCTCATTACATCTGTGTAGATGTTAATCTTTTTCCACATAGTTGTTAAAAAAATTTACGTCCTTGCAAGTTTTTCTTTTCTAAGTGTCAAGAATCTAAAATTCTTCCCCCAAAACTGGTAAGACCGGTTTTTAAACTTTCAATCCATTTCTTTGAAGATACTGCCGTAATGAAGCCGAGTGTCTTGATATATATGGCTCGATCCTGTCCACCTTCATGCTTGTTTTGCTTCCTTAGAAGGAGCAAATTTGAGATTTTGTTGTTGAGTTGTTACTGGTTGCAGGTGGAGGCTGATTTTGGTTAAAGAAGCCATGGATTTTTACCTCTTACTGTCTTCCTGGCATGGTAATATTTATTCTTAGTTTAGTGCTGGGGTCACATCTGTATATATGATGTGGCTTTTTTGTAGTTCACGTCGTGGTCTTGCCAGCTTGCTTGCAAGTGGGGCATCTATGATGTGATCAGTCATGAAAATCCTCTAGTGAGAAACTTCATTCTTTTTCCTCTACCAGGGTAATTACCTAAATAAGGTTTTGTTTTCTTTCTGAGTCAGATTTCAGTAATGAAAGTCCATAGCATTTGAATTTTGAATTTTAATCGTCTTTCATCCCTCCGTCCATTTGGAAAATGAGTATTCTGATGTTCTATCGTGCAGTAGTCTGAAACTTGAAATGCTAAAGATCCATTCTTGATGTTTGAGCTAATGTTCAAATGCTAGAGCTTCAACTTTACCTGACAATGGTCTGATTGATTCCACTTGGACTGACTTAGGGACATTCCTTCATTAGTATGTCCAGTGAAGCAGCAGTTGCATAAACTTCTGTGGATGTCATGGTAGGAAATAGGCGGCAACACATTTGAAGCTAGCTTAAATTTTTTTTTAATTTGCTGTTAAGTTCGATCTGCTGGAGAAAGTGTGTGCATTTTTTTCTTGAGGTCGAAGTGAATCTCTTGTTGTCTTTGTTTAGTTAGAACTTGGAAGTGTCAATTGGAGTCAAATCTGACCGCAGATCATCAAGTTGCCTCCTGGCATGAGCAGCAACCTCCCCCATCTTCATTACTTTTTAATATTGGCCCATGCTGTGCATTAGCTGTTTAGGTGTGGTATCTGTAGGCATGGCTATATGTAAGTCGGGTAGTTGAGATGGGAATTGACCAAGCGTCGTCTGGTACAAAACATTTATATTCCCAAAGTTCAAGCTAGCAAGGGCAGCAACCATCCAACTAGTCAAAATCACAACCTACCAGCGGAGTTAAGATGCTAGTGCGGCTTTTTGCAGTTTCTTGTGCACAATTACCTGCTGTGTTTCAGTGAAGACATGGGGAGACTTCTACATGGCAAGAGAGACGATTGCATGCACATTCTCCGGACTGGTGACGAAGTGGCGTGATAATTGGTTGATCGGGTTTTTTTTTAATCCTTTTCCCGCTAGATGGTCGAATAAGCATTGGGTTGTCCTTGATTTAACCGTTTCTTTTGTTCCTTTCGTTTGTGCTTCTTTGATCTGGTGGAGCGCAGTTTTGTATTTCTTTGCTAGTGCTGGCTTTTGTATGAAAAGGAAACCGGTGGTGCTCTCACTTGGATGGACCTTTGTATTAAGGGCCTCGGCAGCATAGAATAGAACTCACTGGACTGATGTATGTACTGTATACCGACCGTTGAGTGATCGGTGTTCTCTATCGAAAGTCAGACTACTAAACAGGACGACAGTAACATAAGCTACTGGCGTACAGTCTTGTAAGCACCAGTTCCGATCCGTGAATTGTTCACCAAGAAGAAAGAGCACGATTAATGCATGTTGTTCAATGTCCTGTGAGAGTTATTACTTAGCTAATAAAGACCTTCTGAAGGGGGAGCGAAGATGTGTGGATTGAGTCAGCGCTCAGTTTCAATGCGTTGAGAAATTCATGAACCGTGGAAGTGACCGAAAGCAAGCGTGAAGGGTCTTGTTCAGGTGACCAGAACGCATGGAAAAACCCATGGATGGAGCTCGAATTCAAAGTCGATTCGAGCTAAATTGGCACTGCCTTTCCAGTTTCGATTAACAATCATGTGCCAGTTCAGTTTCGGTCTTAGACAAAAACAGTTATCGTGGCATGGACATCTTTTACGTAGGCTTTTGCAAGCCAAGTATTATGGAATCTGATTAACGTTAAACGCCACAGAAGATTTTTGATTAATTTGCAAAGCATTTGGAAAAAGGTCCAAAATTAGTAAGTGAAAAAATCTCGCTGGAGGACTCTATTACGAAACGAAGTTCGGAATCAGTTTCTACAGTTGGTCCAAAGGCCCCACGCGCCGCGGATAGGACCTCCCCCAACATCTTCGCTGCGGATAAGGAGGAGCCACAGAGGAGAAGCGAAGAAGCGCGAAACAGAACGAGTCAGATTTTCAGTGGTTCACTGCACCGCTCACGGAAACCAATCGGCGATGGCGACCATCCATTTCTCCACCTACAACGGCCTCCAATTCCACGGCGATTCCAGCGCAATCGCTCCGAGTTCTATCTCGCCGTTCTCCGCTGCTTCTTCTTCGTCGTCGTCGCCGTCGTCTGCTGCTGCTAAACCACGCCTTTCGCGGCTCCGAGCGTCTCTTCGTCGGAAATCTCTCACCGCCACGCGCGCGCTGCCCGAGGAGACCACTCTCAGTGAGTCCTTTTTGTTCTTTTGGATACTATTCGTCTCAGCTCGAGATTCAGCCGATTGCTCACGGTCTCCGTTCGCGACCTTCGAGGATACGGAGGAAAGTTGAAGAAGTAGGTTAGTTTTGTTGTAAGGTCGAGTTGAGCTAGAATTTGATGGTTTGATGTGAAGCGATGGTGTGGAATGTTGTCCCGGCGAATCATTTGGTTGATATCGCGACGGCATGTTAGGCTTGCTTTTGTCGCGCTTGTCACGCCTAGAAGCATATGCGTGTCGTGTGCTCGATTGTTGGTCCTGAGGAGCCACGCGGTTCGGAGCTCTTGTGTAGGTGGTGATTTTTTGGATGATTACATTAGTCGGGGATATTTCGGTCATGCCATTAGCGTAACTGATCGATGGTCGAGTAATAGGAGTTGAATGTTCAGTTGTTTTCAGCTGATTGATGGAATGTTTTTTTGTGTCATCTGTTTGCCCTCCTTTACAATCCGGCCTTTTGATTGTGTGATTTCGAATCTCTTTCAAGGTGCACCACCAAAGGTTGAGGTTGATCTTGCCCTTGCACTTAAGGTGAGTTCACGGTCCTTAATTGATCGATATGTTTTATGCACACTTTGTTTGATATACCTAGAAATGAGAGAATGAAGATCATGAAATATTGCTTCCTGAAGAAGGATATCCTGTGTCTTGCTGTTTTCTGCACCTTATTCCTCTGCCAAGTGGAATCTAACAATCATTTAGTAGCACTAATACTAACTACCTCGTGCTTTTGATTATGACTGTTAGTCATGTCAACTACCAACAGCTCATAATGTTGTGGAAGACCTGTCTTAACTCTTTGGTTTTGCTTCAGAAGAAAGCTGCGGATGTTGCACCAGAATTGAAAGGAACTTCCATATTTATTGTCGGTAAGATTTTTCTTCAGTCTGAGAATTGCATTTGTGTTAGAAGTACTAGTCAAGTATCCAATGATCATTGTCTGCTTTGAAGGGATGAAGAACTCCATTAAAACTCAGTTAGCCAAACTTTTAGCGGAAGTGTTACGATATTACTTCTTTGATAGGTACTCTGATTTTATCGGTTGAGAGCCGAAGGAATTTCAGTATGGTGTTCATAGAGTGTGTGGATTGCTATATGTAACTTGTGGCCTGTTTGTTCCAGTGATGCATTGGTCGAGGAAGCTGCTGGTGGTGAAGCTTCTGCAAAACTATTTAGGGAGACAGACGAGCAAGGATTTCGTGAGTCTGAG
The DNA here is from genome assembly GCA_031216235.1 of Syzygium jambos. Taxonomy (NCBI): domain Eukaryota; kingdom Viridiplantae; phylum Streptophyta; class Magnoliopsida; order Myrtales; family Myrtaceae; genus Syzygium; species Syzygium jambos. The sequence continues at coordinate 21,498,695 of CM062228.1, forward strand.
GTGATATATTAGGGTGTTTTGTCTTTATTGCTTTTGCATATTAGGCCTGGACTAGATGGCTGAAATTCAATGGATTGTTATCTGGTGCAATAAGTCTTAGAGGCATTGGGGTCAATGAACATTAGTGGAAGAATTTAGTTCTTGTGGCATATGTTGTGGTTGAAAACTTTGATGGTGACATCCTGTAGTGTTTTGTCTTTTTTTCTTTAATTTTCTTCTTAAACTCCTGTTTCATCAGTAGATACAGTTCATACTTATGGATCAGTAGACATCTAATCGGGGGACTTCTGTTGCAGGCTGAAGTTTTAAAGCAGTTATCATCCATGGGTCGCTTGGTTGTTTGTGCTGGAGATGGTGCGGTTCAGAGTTCAACTAATCTGTATGCAATTAATCTCTCTCTCTCTCTCCCTCCGTCTTCATCTCCGTCTCCATCTCCGTCTCTCTCTCATCTTAAGCCACTCCTAAAAATTTGCAGGGGATTCCTCAGACATGGTATCTCGATATGGATAGATGTGCCCTTAGATATTGTTGCCAAGGGGTTGGTAGAAGACCTTCCTTCTTCTCAACTATCTACTTCCCAATCATATTCAGAGGTGCGATCTCTGTAAACTTTCCAACAGAATGCAAATGTGAAACTTGCAACTCATTGTGGTGTCTGTTTTCTATTCCTGCACCTGTTTTAGACATCTTCATTTACTAACTGTTGCGTGAACGTAATGATCAGGTCTTGGCTCAGCTAGCTGCACTATATGAGGAAACAAGAGTGGGGTATGCCACAGCTGATGTAAATGTGTCACTCCAAAGTATGTTTTGTATGGACTCAGTATACATACGTGTGTAATTTCTTCGTCACATTATTTGGTAGAATATATTTCACTCATGGAAAAACACAAGTATTCCACACATGCTCTATTCCTTGCAAAAGCGCAACAATTGTGGTGCCAATTGTCACTTCTCCTTTGCAGAAGTAGCTTCTCAGTATGGTCGTGATGATTTCAGTGCTGTAACTGTGGAAGACTTGGCCATGGAGGTGAAGAGTGTTCTGTGATGTCATTTTCATCAGAGTCCACCCTATTCTGGCCTAAGTATAAATGTTACATTCCCTTTCTGATGTTTCAGGTTCTCAAGGAGATTGAAAAATTGACTCGAGTAAAGAAGATGATGCAAGAAGCAGGAAGACCTTTCTAGTCTACAAGGTCTACATATCCTTTCTGCATACATCGAAACTAGATGGCTTATTCACCACAGGCATTTTTGTGCTGCGGCGCCTCATTGTCTTTTGGTAAGGCTTTACAAATCTGATTATTCTGTTGTAGTGTTATACCATGACAAAGCTTCTTCAACAAGAAAAGGCAAAGACGTGAGAACCCTATGTATAGATTTGTAACCCATCCTTTTCTTCCTTGGCTGTTGGGACTGTTATTGCAAGACGGTAATTACAACCCTTGACATCTAGTGCTCAGTCTTTGCTCTTTGATCAGCCTTGCTTGGGAATTTGCGATTATATACCTCTCTTTTTTCTCCAAACATCTGAATTCACTGCCTCATCCTTTCTGATTTGGTCATGAGCATATCTAAGTGATTTGCCAGCTCCAGTCCCTTCGCGTAATTTGGTGTTTTGAAACTGCTATGAAACCAGTTCTGCGGTGGCCGCCTGGCCGGGGAACATGTAGAGTAGCAATTGGGTTCAAGAGGTTTTAGGTTCAAGCCCCATAGACCACAACATGGAAACTATAGGTGTATATTCAATTTTAGAATTATGAAAAATGACAATGCAAAAGTCATAAACGAAGATTATTGCTTCTATGTTGAAACAGCCTGTCCGGTTCAAGTGGTCAGCCAAAGGATAGTTCAGTTCTTTGAACCAATGAGACGTTAGAAATACAGAGAATATATAAAGGAGATATGAATGTGCAAACCCTCTGCAAAACTTGGGTTACAAAAAAGCATGAACATTGGCTTCCATTTCGATGATATTAATGCTGGGAAGCCATCAACTTATGATCTCCTACTTATGGGATGAGAACTCAGCGAGAAAGATTGATCATGGTACGATCCATCCTGAAGTGGACACAAATTTCTTTTGCAGGGTATTGATGTGACAGCCCCCGTAGCTGTGATTTTACTTATAATTTCTTGATCTAAGAAGTTGGCATGACTATTGCTTTTCAAAAAACAGGTGGCGCTTACAATAACTACAGAATTGAGGCATTGTGGCTCTCTTCTTTACTAATTTAGTACTAAATGGACATCGATCTGCAGATTTGAGTCTTCTTTCATTAAGACTAATATAACTCCCTCTTCTTGATCATTCTTTCTTTCAGTATCAGCATGATGTTTTAGTATATTCATTGAGTGTGGCATGTTCTAGTAGGCATATACATCTAAGCCAATATACACATGTGCGAGTTTTCAGAACCCAATTATTGCATAAGAAGAGTGATAATTCAAGATAAACCACCGGATACCATCTGTGGCGACAGAGAAGGCTATCCATTATTACATTCAGCAGTTCTGAAAGGCAAAAGCTTCTCTACTCCTGAGAGACCACATAAATTAGAAGGTTGCAAGAAAACTGAAGAACAAATTTAGTAAGAGCTTGAAAAGCCAAGCAGAGAAGCTACCTCCATAATTATTCTTCAGACTCGGCAAGTCCAGAAGTCAGCTGAGTCTGAGCCAAAGACCTCCTTTACACTGTACAATAAAAAGCCCGAGGCTTATGCTATTTTAGAGTGAATTCAAAAGCAATATGGTCCATCTCCTTTGGTATTCCGTCATGGTTCAAAGGTTGGAATTTCAGATGCAGAATTATGTGTGGCCCGGTACATCCAACGGGAGAAGATGCTCCTATAAGGATCGCTCTCTCTTTTCTCTCTCAGGTACGCCATGCAGCTCTCCACCTCCGACCTGACTTGTAGATACAGTTCATGACATTTTTCCCGGTCTTTCAGTTCCCGCTTCCTCCCTTCAGGAGCACAATCACGTCATAAAGTCAACTTGCTAGTAAACCGCAGTTGAGTCGAATTGAGAAAACCAATTTTTTAAGAGGAAAATTGTTGTGCAGAGTGCTCTAGGACCGGTAACAAAGGGCGTAAAGTGCAGCTCCACGATCAATATCAAGTGTACTAGTTATGTATCTGTCATACCAGGTTGAATGAATTGACCACTGCCGAGCATAAACAAATAAAAGAAAGACCGCTAGAAATCAAGCATGTGCACGTAAGTTGTGAGATGGAAAAATTATCAATTGAAGCAATGACAGGATGAATCAATGGCGTGGATTGATTTAATGGAGGCTTCATCTCCGGTCCCGTATATGACTTCTTAGGAGATGACGGGTTTCAATGTGAGAAGCCGATTCCCAGTCTCAATATATGATACCTCTGTGGAAATCGGAAAGTAGGTTGCGGCAATGGACATACCTGCTGTTTCTATTGGTTTTCCGAAACAAAAATAGAATCGGCCAGGAACTTTTGGCCGAACCCAAGGAAGGTGGACATCTTGATTGGCTACCTCTCCAGCTGCATTGGACCTGTCAAAGGTCGCGCAAAAGATATTTGTTTACCGCAAATAGACGCGGAAAATAGGGACAGTGGGTAAAATCACAAGAAAGAATGGATTGGAATCCGCTGGATTATTGGTACCTGACTTTTCCATTGTCTTCCGTCAGTTGCTGTATCCAGTTCTTGAAGTATGGGATCTTCATTTGGTCGTCATAGTCAAAAAAGACCTGCTAGGCGCAAAAATTAAAGTAAACAAACATGTCGGACATTGACCGAAGAACAGCCGCAGGATGTACCGCGATTAAATAATGTGCACATGAAGTACAGAGTTGATCTAAGTACAAATATTAAATCATGTCTTCATGCAACTCACGGGTCATGATCCAAACTTATACTTCTACGGAAAAAACTGCATATTGCCCTTGAGTATAATATGAGAGCATATGAAAGCGAAGTTCGGTTGATGCTATCATGTTAAAAGCTTTGGAACAAGGTCTGATATCTCCATAAAACTAGTCAAAGATTTTCAAATGTAGTCTACGTTAGTTACCGGCAAAAGTCATTGCATGCAAGAAAAAAGAAGAGCATCCGCCTTTACATATACCTGTTTGCTTAATTTTTGAGTCAAAAGACAAACTCGATCAGAAAAAAATCATAAGCAGCAAAAGAAAAATCAAAACCGACAAGAACTCACATTGTGAAACTGACTTTTATAGTCTTACCTCACCAAAGTCATCTTCTCCAATGGTACCAAAAGGCACTATTTTGGCTCCAAATTTAATTGCCATCCTGACAAACTCAGACTGCTCTGGCCAAAATAGCTTGTACTCTTCACCCTGGTAATTGGACATGTTTTCTGACGTTACTTTAAATTGTGATGTAGGGACACATTTCATCTTTGCTAGAGCAAGCAAACATGAATATCAAGTATGTTCTTGTGCATGTGCCACAAACATGCACATAGTTAGAGAGAGGAGTCGATAAAAAACTATCCGCTGAGATGTATGATTCTTATTGAAAAGAAGTCTTGCCATCACGATCCAATATGAGGTTATTTCACCAATTATATAATCCCTGACATCTGCAGTACATTAAGGTTATAATACCTTACGATGAAGCGCTTCACGCATGCCTCCTGGATAGAGCAAGATATGGGACTTTGACGAAAAAAGCTTGAACAAATTGGTCCCTGAAACAGGTACTGCACCCATCATCCGGAAAGTGTCAAAAAACTGCGGGTCAAGCGTTTGTCCTTTTCTATATTTCTCAAAGAGCATAGGATGTGCTATCCCTCGTAAATGTATGTTCCTCTGGTTTAGGACTCCAGAAACCAAAGGAACCAGTTCAAGTCCCAATAACATGTGATAACCAACATATAGAACTGGTCCCTTTGATGGAATCCCATCCAGACCTCTAATTATCCTCCCATCCTCTAAAGTCGACAGCATCACTGGTCCAGTTATCTCATTAAACCATCTAAAAATATGCAAGTTGTTAGATAACAATAGTCTAAACATTGAAAACAAGTCAAAGTAGGAACTCTTTCATGCCTATCTTGCTACGGAAACAATCTATTTGACCATACAGTACAACACACGCGAGCTTCATTTCATTGACCTTTAGAATAATATATGCATGGATATGAAGGCGGATCATACCATAAGTTCTCTAGCTGACCAAATGCTGGATTAAGTTCACTGAACACGATATTTATGAATCTTAAATTGCTATCCTGTTTTGACCATTGGACAAAGTTCAAACAAAAAACTTTACCTGTTTGATTCATTTACATTCCTATATTCAGCAGGGGTTGGTGGCAGGTAGTCTGAAACATAATCGAGCCCTTTTCCACGACGGTAGAAACCAACGCCCTTAATTATGGTTACCAAATCAAAACCATCTTCCTGCATGCAAATGACAATACCCCTCATCAGAAAAAGCTAAACCCATATCGGTATTCAATGAAGCTAAACTGCATGCGCATATGCAGCCTCACTACTATGATTCTGCAGTGGCATCATTCATCCAACAGAGAAACATTTTGATAACAATTTTGAATGTCTAAGGTGTGTATGACCATTTAAGAGCATACTAAAGCTAGCATTAACAGATCTACGACTCAGCAGATTGGACTCAGCATGATAATATCATGAAGTATTGCAGAATGCCTATAGGAAATATCAATCAAAAGGAGTAACTTAAAAATTAATGGCTCTGCAAAATTTCACCATGTAGGACACACTATGCAGATTGTAGATGGTGCAAATTCAGAAGTCCAATAGTCATCCAGTAAGAAGAACATTCGAGACTAGTAGAAGTTTCTGTATTCTTTTCTTTTGCGACATTTTCAGTTGATATGGCAAACCAAGGATTGTGAAATTGTTCGGTTCTTTCATAGGGTGCCTTTTTTTCTTCCTTCTATTGAAATCGCAAGGCACATTCGAGATAGAAGTTCATGCATAATTCCAGCTTCTGGAAAGAGAAAACCTACCAAGAAAAGAAAATGACCGCAGGCATCAAACTTACGAATAGAGCTTCTCTGGAGTGCCTCTTTTAGTCTAGCACCTTCTGCTTGACTTGGCAATAGCCAATCCTTCCCACTAGAATTACAAATTCCAATTAAAATTAGTCCACGAAATACATGACAGTTACAAATTTAAATAATAGGTTTGTGCATCTTCAAAAACAAACATTGAAGAAAGGGGACAAAAGGGATTGTTGAAGAAGTTTAACAGAGACTGAGCACCTCCTAAGCAGATAGAACACCCAACACCTAAAAAAAACCAAGGAGACGTGACCATGATGTTGCTCCCAAAATCGAGTTGGTTCAGGCAAAAACGAAGAATTAGAATGACCTTTCCTCTGAATAGTGGACAAATATGCCGCGGCAATAGCGTTGCCACTAGCCAGTATCATATAGGTCTTACTACATGACTCTACACAATTGAATTAAGACAATAGTTTAACTTTTAGTTGAAGGAAAACTCATCAAAGTTCTTCCAAATAAGGCTGCAGCCTTCAATTATGCCTAAGATATTGTAGCAATATCCACTATGCGAGTAGCTACACTGCATTGCCTGTTTTACCATCTAATATCCAAACTAAAAAAAAATTGGTTATGTCTTTGACATGTGCATGACTAATGCATATGGCTTAAACACTTTACTTACCTTTTTTTTCTTTGGGCAATTCCGGCCCAATTAATCATTCTTCAATTCAAATTTTCTAAGCTGCTGATAGGAAGATGTAGATCTTACTTGATTATACTTAAGTGCTTGAAATTTTTCATATCAGTCTCACAAACATTTGAGAGTATCCATTTAGTTTGCTTCACTAATGGTCTTATGAAACTCAACCATATTAGTTACTTAGTCGTTAAGAAGAAATCCAATGACAGTACAAGGAGATAACAAGTTAGATCCTCATTTGCCTTTATTGTCAAATATCCATGTGTCAGTGTCATGTTTCCTCCTTGCTGTCTAAGAGATGTGTGAGATAGCAATAAGACTGGCTCAGGATATCTGCTCTGCCAAAATGTACATAGCTATCATAAACTCCAATCAACCAGCACCTGATTAGATGAGATTTGACAGAAATGAATAAAACAATGACCTTGTAAGAAGTAGAGTCTGTGCCTTGACAGCATGAATGCGTAAATTTGGATATGTTGAAGCCGATTTAAGCATCTGAAGCTTCCACAAAAGTGTTTCTTTAGGGAAAATATCAGCAAGAACCTGTAAATTTTGCCATGAATCTTTTTCCAGCAAAAAATTATAGTGGACATACATAGCACAAGTCTAGCCTGTTGTTCATGTCTAAAGAAAATGTAATTGGGAAGAGTTCTACTCATTACATGAACTCAAGGAAAATAAATTGCAAAAAAGCATGCTAGTCTCGTGAACATGATGGCCATAGTTTAGCTTACAGAGATGTAAGATGACATGGTCAATATGTTCTTTGATAGCTCTCCAGCCGTTTGCTGTGGAGTAAGCCCTTTTTCTGTGCTGGCCTTGAACGTCCTCGAAGGATCGCCTTGTATTTACCAGAAATGAACTGGAATAAGTGGAGAAAATTACAGCATGGCTGCAGCCGGATAATTATGGTATTGATTACTGGGTGTCCCCAAACTACAGCCAGCCCCACCCCCACACATTTACACAGCAGCTGGTGCCCCCTTTTCACTATCATCAAGCAGAAAGGTATTCCTACAAATGGCAACCATCATCTAAAGCTATGAAACAGAGGTTCTGGGGGTCGCCTGTGATTGTAGCACCACCAGTTAATGGAGGTTGTAAATAGAAGCAGTTAGTGGAGAGAGATAAGCTGAATAGAGAGGTTCGCTAAATACCCCAGGGTGGCTCCTGTGAGATTAACAGGCAACCACGCCTCCGCTATCCTCAGTCATTCAGTTGTTTCTGAAGTCAAAATCTCTAATAACGCATACTTTCAATTAGGTAGGAATGCAAACATGCCCAGAGGTTTTCAATAAACAATCAAGACAGTGCTCATCTAAGATTAGCAAGCAGTCATTATATCGCTCATGATGATGTAATTGCATCCAGGCATCAGACTTTGCCCCTAGCTTCTTGGCTTCAGGAGGTGGCATGTATCAAAATTTTCTTCAGTAAGATTCTTCTCTCTTCTTACATTCTCTAGACCTCAACCGTAGATTACTATATTATCAGCCTCCTGTAAGTCAGTAGCCTAGTATACTACAGGAAGTGATAAAAACAAACCTGAAAGGTTTTCTGCATTACTTGAAACAATGTAGAAAAATACAAATAATAAGGACCAAAGCAGACCTGCCATCAAACTCAGGATGAAAGGATAGCTTAGATGCAATTGTTCTGGCATTAACTCCAGGAATGGTAATAGAGCTTGTATTTGCGACTTGTCAAAAGACGTCGCTGCAAAAAAGTATGTATGATGTTTTGTTTTTAATAAGAAAACCTGCCACAACTGACAGAGGTCTAGTTGAAGGTAAGCCTTAATCCAACAAAGTTCAATGTGGGTGCTGCAAAACTCCCATAGAGCATTTCATTTACCACAAGAAAAGGCTGCATGTACGTAAGCTTCTTATCTTATTTGTTTTTCCAGAGATTATAAGTTAGAAAACTGATCATTTCTGAGTTCATATAATAACTTGAATACTTGTTCCTTTTATTAAACTTCACTGGAAATTTTTCCTCACCTGGGTTGGCCAAGATCAATAGAAGATCAATGTCAGGGTTGCGTGCTGCGACAGCTAATGCAAGGCATCCTCCCAGTGATTCTCCAACAAGATATATAGGTCTATTTAGGGAGCGGCAGTTCTCTGATTTTACAGTTCTCTCAACCATTTTCACCAGGTCTGAGCCATGCAAATTGATTTAAGAGTTATCAAGTCATATGACTGGTACTAAGATGAGAGAATTGAAAGCATCTATTGCGACCTCGGATTGTTTTATTACAGCTCCATCATTAAATAATAAACTTTTACTACATAATGGAGCTAAAAGCATCACAATTAAATTGTTGATTACAAATGACATTGTCTTCAGATTGTAACTATTTTCAGAATTGGTGAAGCAGTTGGAGAGAGTACGAGGAGGACCTGGAAATGACGTTCTATCCATTACTGGGATGTGCAAGCACCAAATGTCAAACACCCTTCATACATGAAAACATTCATGAAGTTAGCTATTTCCTGCTGCATTAAACGGTGAAGTGTGTCATCTATTGCATGAAACAGTTTGTACAGTCATCAATAGCCCGAGTAGCCCACAGATGGTAGTAAGGTAACACAGACTCTGTGTCTCATCTCACTTCATCCAAGTTAAGGAGAGAAAGAGAATAGCCTTTAACCTGTTGCAAAGTGCAGCAATTACCACTTTTTTTTACAGTGAACAGGGAGTGAATGAATTTTCAAAAGAGTCATTAGGAATGAGAAAAGAAAACTGATTTGTGAAGCAGCTTTTAGTGTGTCTCTAATGTGCACCGGAGCAAATACATCTTAACAGAAGGCATACTGCTTCTGATTTGATAACCGATATTCTAAATTTTCAGACTCTGCTATTTGATAACTGATCTAGCTGGAAGGGATTTGAGGTTGTATGTTCATAAACAAGCTAGCTGCCCCGTGTTGCCAGACACTGCTATTGTTTTTTCCCATCTTTCATTTCCTTATAAAGTTCTGGTGGGCGCTTCTAATCCAGAGTGCTGGTATAAATATAGTGTCAGAGGCTATGGAGCATTTCGGCAAAAAGCAGACTTAGATGCTGAAAATTCAGCGCTAAACTGGAAGATTGAACAATTGAGGAATAGTAGACATGCTTACTTTCCGAGCTTCTTGTGATGTGAAGTAAGCCCAGCTCCAGTGCCATCGATTCCTGAGAAACAGCGTATGGGGAATAGAAAGCATTGAAAGTCTGATCAAGATCGAAAAAGATTCGCAGAAACGTGACAAATTTATAAGAAAACCCAACAGCTTATGGTTAGATTAAAGTGATGTCTGAACGTAAAAGCGGAAAAAGGCTTCAACTCCAAGCTGCACATCAACAACTTCGTAACGGAAGAATACTGACACTGTTAGATTCTCAAATGTCACTCGCAATAAAAAGTTACGGCCCCGACGTAGATCATCATGGTCGAAATCACAAAAGCGTCGCTTCGCAAGTCCAGTTACACTCTCAAACTCCTGTCAGATCACTTCAACTATGAACCACCGAAGTCAACAAAATCGAACGGCTACATATCTCGCAACCACGAGCAAGAATGATGATTAGTTATCGAAGTCGACCTCGAGTGGACTCACCGGGTAAATAGAGAAGCAGGGGCGACTTCTCCAAGCGAGAGCCGCACTCCAGGGGAGAGAACCAGCGAGGCGGTCCGCCGTCCGACCTGGTCAGATCCTTGGCCTGATCGAAGAACCTCCTCAATTTCTCGCGTCCGCTCTCCAACTCCACGTCCTCCATGAACGGCGTCGACGAGCTCCGGTCGCTCGCACCCTTCTCGTAGCGCCTCCCATATTCTCCGAAGCTAACCGGTCTCGACGGAGGAATGGTAGTTCCAGGCGAAGCGGAGGATGCTTGCTCCTCCGAAACGGCGCATCTGCTAGTCAACGATGACCTGAGTATCGGATTCTGACCGGAGCTTGCGGCGGCCGGAGCTCCGCCCCGGCGACGGAGAGCCGGAGACAAGCCGGACGGGAAGAGACAGGCTCCGGCTGCCGCCATGGACGCCGGAGACCGGAGAGAGCGACGGCTGGAAGGTCAAATCAGTTAAAGGGAAGAAACAAAACGAATGGAAGATATCTGTCGCTGGCGGACTCCGAGAGATTATAAAAAAGGCGGGAGTGCTCGTGATTGGACAATGGCTTGGCCGGCGACGATGCCGCGGCTGTCGTGACTCGTACGGAAGTAAGACGAAAATTATATTTAACAGAAAGGAGTAATCTTATTAGAAGCCGGAAAAACGAGGCCGCATCACATCATTATATCATATAGACTGGTAAACGGGATAACGCTATAGTCGGTCGGCAATGGTCAACATTCAATTGAAGACCATGAAATCTTCTTGCAAATCTGTCAAAGGTTTTGAACACCCAGTCATTATTAACAAGGAATATAGTATTTCCCTTTTTTGTTAAAACTTTTATTAAGATCTAACTATTCGAAGGACCTTATTGACGAGACTTAAAAGAGTTACTTCACCATTATAGCAAATGGAGTTCAACCTTTGGTACTTACATTGTGGGGACCGATTTTTTAGTTTTTGAAATCCGAAACCTACCTTATAGACTCTGGAATTGGATTAGAACCCGGCCGGTCCGGTCCGATTGCAAGGCCTACCATGGACCCTTGCTCACCCCTACCCGGCATTCACAAAGTAGGAGTAAACGATTTCAAGATGGGTAGGTTTCAAACCTAAAACTCGTAACCTACCCTATCATGATTGGTTTTTGTTACAATATTTAAATAATAAACCATGCATAGCTTTTAGAATAGTTAGCAGTGGCCCTACAAAATCTCATATAATATCAGAGCAGGAGATCTTAAATTCGAATCTTTCTAGACCCCATTTGCTTTGCCTTTCCAATTAAAAAAGACCAACTAAGCATGGTCTAAGCATGGTCTAAGCATGAGGCTTTTAGAATAGTTGGCAGTGATCTCACAAAATCTCTCAGTATTTAGAACCTAGAAACAGATCGGAACAAATTTTTTAACACAAAGAGTCGTGCTAGCATGAAAGTTGCTATCGATTTTTTAACATAAGGAATGCTTTTATAACCGCATATGAGATGGTGAGAAGAGTGGCCACCGAATAAAGTTGAGGCTGCACCTGAGATATATGCCCATCTAAACTGACAATTTCGATAAAATCCGCCCATCAAATTTTTTTAAAAAAAATCTCTTCAAATCCTTAATTAAGCCAAGGAAGAAGGAGGACGGTCATAAAATATATCTAAAACTAGGAACGTCAGTCTCTCGATTTCCTAAATTAAAAATAATAACCGACATTAGACGGTCAATCGTTAAGTAATCGTTGGCCTTCGCATAACTAATATGAACTTCTAACTTCTCTGAAAATTTCTGGCCTTGAACTAAAGATTCTATATAAGAACGTGTATGTTCGATATCCAAAGACATGCAGTTTCTATATACTCCATCATATCGACACAAAATAATGGGCAGGTTTTGGATATGAAAATTAAATGGATATGCATACCATGCAAAGAAATAGGGTCATTATGGAGAATATGCAAGGTTGGATTTAATTTTTAGCACGGTGACATGTGCACTTGGAGATAATTTGTAATTGCATTCGTCCACGTACCACCCACCCACCCAACCGATTGTGAACACTACGAAGATCCACATTTTTGTTATACACGTGCTATAGGAATTCAATTAAGGACGGTTGGACGGATGATATGTGCACTTGGAGATGATTTTGCAATCGCATTCATCCACGTATCACACTCACCCAATGGTGAATTTGTAAAGAAAAAAAATTACCCCAACAGTGAATGCTACGAAAATCCACGTTTTAGTTCTACGCGTGCCATGGGAATTCAATCAAGGAAAGCATAATGAAGCAACAAACATCTACGTCTTGGACAGTACAGTCATAGATGTTATCTACGGGAAAAGTATCAAAAAATTCATATACCTAGCGCATTTGTACCAATTCAGTCATAAACCTTCAATTAAACTAATTTAATAAGCCTTTTTCACATTGGTACCAATTCAGTCCATCCTGCCAATTTAGGCCGGAAATCGCGAACATGATCGCCGGCGGTCCTACGTGACATGATCGACACTGACATAGATAATTTTTTAAATTTTTTTTAGAATGTTTATTTTTTACAATGTTGGCCGGCGAGATCGCTAGCCGACCATCGCCGGCCATAGGCGAGGGCCAACGACCCTCACTTGGTCTGGTGGAGGGCCCCTGCACCTGTTGGCCGATGAGGGCATAGAGGTCCTTGCTCATGGTGGACAAAGGCCGCAATGCTCTCGCCCAGATCTAAACATTGACAAAAATACATTTAGTAATTATAACTTTTTTAGTAATTATCTTCTAAAATACATTAACCGCCTAGCCGGACCACCAAAATTGGTTGGGAGCCTTCTATCCCGCCAGCAAAAATCGAGGTGAGATCTCAAATGTCAATAAAGAAATTGTTGTATTTTCTTCCACAAGTCGTAATTTACATGAAGTCGTAACTTCCGGTGCAATTGCAGCAATTTGGCTATAGAACCTATGATCTCGACTGCCTCTATAGTTACTATTTTCACCTCTATTGGTAAATTGGAGTCAAAACTATGAGAATTCAACCGCTTAGTATATAATCACGGTATCGTAAATATGTCACATAGGTGCAAGTGACGATACCTTTAGCCAATAATAGCTATCTCGCGTTTCGGTGGGGCTGGTTACGTGAAATGGATGGTGCTCAAGGTTTCAAAACTTGATGATCGCGTGAAAAGAGGAAGAAATGCCAAGAATAAACCAGGAACAACTTCGAATTAATGGATGGATGAGATGGAGAAGCGCATCCGCAATTACATTCACCAGTTGTGAAGGCAAAGCTGCTCTTTACTTTCTGAAATTACCAGATAAATATTATGGACACAATTTAGTAAAGAGCCGCACAAAGCAAAAAGAAGAAAAGCCCATCCATAGTTGTTCTTCAGACTGGGAGGCTCCTGAGTTACCATCGAACACAGCAGTCGCGGAATGTCGCGGATCCAAAATCTCAGAAACCTTTGTTCTGGTCAAATGATATTGCTTGGGGATAATGTCCCATGTAACAAATGTCGAAGACATTCTTGCAGCATCAATTTCCTTCCCTCGACGTTGTTTTCACCAGGAATGTAATTATTCTCCTTCCTTTCAGAAGAAATAATCGACCGAAGACCTGCTATGCTGTACAGTAAAACCTGTGTGTGGCCAACGCTACTCTGGAGTAAGTCCAAGCAATACAGTCCCTCTCCAATGAGGTTCCGATCACAGTTTGAATGTTGGAATTTCGGATGTGGAACCACGTGTGGCTCGGTACATCAATCGGGAGAAGATGCTTCTGTAAGGATCGCCCTCTCGCTTCTCTCTCAGGAACGCCATGCATCTCTCTACCTCCGACTTGACTTGTAGATACAGTTCATGGGATTTTTCCCGGTCTCTCAGTTCCTGCTTCCTCCCTTCAGGAGTGTACAAACACATGATCTAATGTATGAGCATTTTCCAGCAGAAAAAGGAAAGAAAAAAACGCACTAGTAATTGAGCATAAGAAACACGAGTTATGAAATGGAAATTGAAGCAGTGACGGGATGGATGAGCGCATGGATGGATTTAAGGACGGCTTCATCTCCATTCACGCACGTGCATTCTTTGGAGATGACAGCTTCATGTGAGAAGCTAATTCCAAGAATCAATCTCTAATATCTTGGAGAATCGGAAAGTAGGTTGCAGCAATGGACATACCTGCTGTTTCTATTGGTTTTCCGAAACAATAATAGAACCGCCCAGGAATTTTTGGCAGAATCCAAGGAAGGTGCACGTCTTGATTGGCTACCTCTCCAGTTGAGTTAGCCCTGTCAGAGTCATGCAAAAGATTTTTGTTCATCACATAATAGACCAGATTGATAGGGACTAGGGGTAAATTCACAAGAAAAATGAATTGGAATCCTCTGGACTTTCATACCTCACTTTTGCATATTCTTCTGTCATTTGTCGAATCTGGTCCCTGAAGTAAGGGATCTTCATTTGGTCCTCATAATCGAAAAAGACCTGCCAGGTGCAAAATTTAGAGTAAAAGCACACGTGGACATTGACTGAAGAACATCTGCAGGCTGCTACACGATCAAATCATGTGCACATGAAGTATCGGAGTTGGATTTATGCTCAAATACTGATGTTCAGTGGATTAAATAAAGCTCTCCATATGCCTTCATGCAACTACTGGCTCAAGATCCAAGTTTTACTTTGAGGAAAAACAATGCATCTGCTCTTGAGGATAATATGAAAGCATTTAAAAGTAAATTTCAGTTGATGCTATCCTGTTAAAAGCTTTCCAACGAGTTCTGACATCTCCATGAAATTAGTCAAGATTTTCAGATGTAATTTATGCCGGTTATCAGCAAAATCATTGCATGCAAAAAATTAAGAACATCCAGCGCTACATGTATCTATCTTCTTGATTTTCGAGTCAAAAGACAAACTCCATCAGCCAAAAACATATGCAGTAAAAAAAACCAAAACCTTCCGTAAACAATTCCATGCATCTTAAACATACAATGATAGGAGCACAAGCTCCACAAGAGCTCACAGAGTACTTACTTCACCAAAGTCATCTTCTCCAACGGTACCAAAAGGCACTATTTTGGCTCCAAATCTAACTGCCATCCTGACAAACTCAGTTTGGTCCGGCCAAAATAACTTGTACTCTTCACCCTGGCAATCGCATATAACATTACTTCAAGTGTTGACGTAGGGGCAGATTTTATCTTTGCTAGAGCAAGAAAACATGCATATTGAGTATATGCTTGGCATGCCTCATACATGGACATTACAGCGGTGTAATTGGAGTGAGCGGCCGATAAAAAACTATCAGCAATACATGATTTATTTATTAACAGAAGGCTTGATCCAATTTCAGATTCTTTCAACAATTATATAATCTCTGACATCGGAGTACACCGAGTATCTAGCACTACTACCTTACGATGAAGCGCTTCACGCATGCCTCCTGGATAGAGCAAGACATGAGACTTTGACGAAAGGAGCTTGAACAAATTGGTCCCTGAAACAGGTACGGCACCCATCATCCGGAAAGTGTCATAAAACTCCGAACCAAGCGTTTGTCCTTTTCTATATTTTTCAAAGAGCATAGGATGTGCTATCCCTCGTAAAAGTATGTTCCTCTGTTTCAGGAATTGGACAACCATAGGAACCAGTTCAAGCCCCAATAACATGTGATAGCCAACATATAGAACTGGCCCCTCCGATGGAATCCCGTCCAAACCTCTGACAATCCTCCCATCCTCTAAAGTTGAGAGCATCACCGGTGCAGTTATCTCATCAAACCATCTAAGATTATGCAAGTTGTTAGGTAAGAATAGTCTTAAGGTAGAAAACTAATCCAAAGTAGTGACTTTTTAAAGAGTTCACAGCTATCTTGCTATGGAAACAAACTAGTCAACTAAAACTATTTTACTTTGACCATACGACACGCAACATCTTTTGTGAGCTAATTTCATTGAACTTTTAAAATACCATATGCGTGGGTGCCAGAATGGATTGTGTCATAAGGTCACTAGCTAAGCAAATTTAAGTACACAGAACACGATATGCGTGAACTTTCTAATTGTCCTAAACTACTATCTTTTTTGATCCTCAAACAAAGTTCAGACTAAAAATTTTACCTGTTTGATTCATAATGTTTCTTATATTCAGCAGGGGTTGGTGGCACATAGTCTGAAACATAGTCGAGACCTTTTCCACGACGGTAGAAACTAACACCCTTAATAATCGTAACCAAATCAAAACCATCTTCCTGCATGCAAAGAACAAATAGAAAAATGACACCGTCTCTCAGCAGATAAAACTAAACCCATATTAGTTGCAAAAAGCATAATGCAATTCTATATCAGTGAAGAGAATGCTTCAATGAAGCTAAACTACATCATATTTTTTATGCACGGGGCTAGTAGGGTATACAGTTTCACGAGTGTGATTCTACAGTGACATCATTCATCCAACAGAGATACATCGGTTACACAAAAAGTAGTATGTGGATCATATACTCATGTAATAGAGTTTATATCCATGGTTATAATTGTAAAAGAAGTAAAGATATTTTTTCACCTAGAGTTTAGTGATCAGTAACAAAGAATATCTCCAAACAATAGTGCAGAATAACTATTTGAAGTATCAATCAAAGGAGTAATTTTAATATTAATGGCTTTGCAAAATTTCACTAAGGGAAAACACAATACTCGAATGGGAGATAATGGAAGTTCAGAAGTCGAATAGTTAGGAAGAATAACACTCAAGACTCGCCGTAAGTTTCTAAATTGTTCATATCCTTGACATTTTCACTTGATATGGCAAACCAAACTAGAAAGGATTGCGGCGACACTAAAACTTGTTCAATTCTTTCCTAAGGTGATTTTTATTCTCCATTCTATTAAATTCGCAAGGCACATATAAGATAGTAGTTCATGCGTAATTCTAGCTTCTGGAAAGAGAGAAACCTACCAAGAAAATGAAATGACCAGAGTCATCAAATTTACGGAGATCACTTCTTTGCATTGCATCATCTAATCTAGCACTTTCGGCTTGACTTGGCAATAGCTGATCCTTCCCACTAGAATTACAAATTCCAATCAAAGTTAGTCTAGATTTGCCTCACAAAAATACATGGCAATCACAACTTTAAATAAGAAGTTTGTATATAATAAAAGTTGAAGAAAGGGGACAAAGGGAATGCTGAAGAAGTTTAATAGAGACCAAGCACCTCATATCACCCAGCAAGGAGATGGTGACCATCATGCTGTTCACAAAATCAAGTTGATTCAAGCAAAGAAAATGAAGGATTACAATGACCTTTCCACTGAACAGCGGACAAATCCGTCATAGCGATGGCATTACCACTAGCCAGTTATATATTTTTTACTAAATGACTCTATGCAGTTGAATTAAGACAATAATTTAACCTTTAGTTAAAGAAATCTCATTGAAGTTCGAACTTCCAAATGAGGCTGTAGCCTTCAACTCTGTCAAAGATATTGGGACAATATCCATTGCGATAGTAGTTGCATTGCATTGCATTGCCTGTTTTTACTATCTAATATTTGAATTCAAGAAAATGAGTTATGTCTTTCACATGTGGAAGGGCTCATCCATATACCTTAAAAACTCTAATTACCCACTTATTTTTTGGCTTTTTTGGCCCAAGTAAATCCCTCTTCAATGCAAATATATTTAAGCTGCTCATGAGAAGATGCAGATCTTACTCGATTAACTCGATTAACTCGATTATACTTGCATGCTAGAAATTTTTCATATTAGTCTCACAAACATGTGAGAGAATCCATTTAGTTTGCTTTACTAAAGGAGTTAGGAAACTTAATGTATTAGTAACTTAGTAGCTAAAAAGAAATTCAATGACAGTAAACAAAAGGATAACAAGTTATCCTCATTTGTCTTTGCTATAATATATCAATGTGTCAGTATCTTTTCCTCCTTGTAGATGAGTGAGATAGCAATAAAACTAGCCAGGATATATGCCCCGCCAAAATCTACATAATCATTGTAAACTCCAATCTCCCAGCATCTAATATTACCTTATAAGAAGTAGAGTCTGTGCCTTGACAGCATGAAGGCGTGAATTTGTATATGCCCAAGCCGATTTAAACATTTGAAGCTTCCACATAAGTGTTTCTTTCGGGAGAATATTAGAAAGAACCTGCAAATTTTTCCATGAATCTTTTTCCAAGCAAAAAATTACAGTGGAGAGACATAGCACAAGTATAGCCTGTTGTTCATGTTTGAAGAAAATGGAAGAGTTATACTCATTACGTGAATTCGAGGAAAATAAATTGCAAAAAAGATTGCTAGTCTCACGAAGATGATGGCCACAGTTTAGCTTACAGATATGTAATATGGCATGGTCAATAAATCCATTGATAGCTCTCCAACTGTTTGCTGTGGAGGAAGCCCTTTTTCTGTGCTAGCCTTGAACATCCTCGAAGGATCACCTTATATTTGTCAGAAATGAACTGGAATAAGTGGAGAAAATTACAGCATGGCTGCAGCTGGATATATGGTACCAACTACTGTATGTGCCCAAACTATAGCCACACTTTAGAAGCACTTCAGTAATAGCATCACCCCAACTAATTTACACAGCAGCCCGTGCCCCTTTTCGCATTGGCAAGCAATAAGGTATTCCTAGAAATGGGCAACCATAATCTAAAACTATGAAACTGAGGTTATGGGGGTTGCCTGTAATTGTAGCACCCCAAATAAATGTAGGCTGTAAAAAAAAACAGTTAGGAGAGAGAAGCTGAATAGAAAGGTTCGCTAAATACGGAAATGTGGTTCCCATGGCATTTACAGGAAACCATGCCTAGGCTATCCTCAGTAATTCAGTTTTAGAAGTCAAAATCTCCAATAACACTTGCTTACAGTTAGTCAGAATGCAAACTTGTCCAGAGGCTTTCAATAAACAATTGATACAGTGCTCATCTAAGATTAGTAAGCAGTCAGTATATAGAACATGATGATGTTACTACGGCCACGCATCAAACTTTGCCCCTTGCTTCTTGGCTTAAGGAGGTGACATGTCTGAAAAGTTTCTTAGTAAGATTTTTCTCTCTACTAACATTCTCTAGACCTCAACTGTAGGTTTCTATATTATGAGCCTCCACAAGTCAGCAGCCTGGTATACTAATAAGAAGTGAGAAAATAAGCCCGAAACATTTTCTGCTTTACATGGAAAAGTGTAGCAAAATACAATAATGAGGAGCAACACAAACCTGCCATCAAACTCAGGATGAAAGGATAGCTTAGCTGCAGCTGTTGCGGCATTAACTCCAGCAAAGGTAATAGAGGTTGTATCTGTGACTTGTCAAAAGAGGTGGCTGCAAAAAAACATGCGTGGTGTTTTGTATTTAATAAGCAAAGCTGCCACAACTGACAGTATCTAAGTGAACATAAGCCTTAATCCTACATAATGCAATGTGGACGCTGCACATAGAGCATTTCATTTACCACAAGAAATTGCTGCATATACATAAGATTCTTGTCTCCGTTGTTTTTCCAGAGATTATGAGTTAGAATACCGATCATTTCCGAGTTGATATAATAATTTGATTTCCTCGTCCTGCTGCATTTATTTAACTTCACTAGAAAGTGTTTCTCACCTGGGTTGGCCAAGATTAATAGAAGATCAATGTCAGGGTTGCGTGCCGCAACAGCCAATGCAAGGCATCCTCCCAATGATTCTCCAACAAGATATATAGGTCTGTTTGGGGAGCGGCACGTCTCCACTTTTATTGTTCTCTCAACCATTTTCGCCAGATCTGAGCCATGCAAATTGATTAGGAGTTATCAACTCGTATGGTATTAAGATGAGAGACTCAAAGCATCTGTTGTAACCTGGCTTTGTTGTATTACAACTCAAAAATAACACGATATGCTCTTACTACGTAATGGAGCTAGAAAGAATCACAATTAAAATGTTGATTACAAATGATATTGTCTTCAGATTGTTACAATATATTCAGAATTGGTGAAACAGTTGGAAAGAGTAAGAAAGAGGACGACCTAGAAATGACGTTCTGTCCATGACTGGGATGTGCAAGCTCCAAATGTCGAACATCCTTCATACATGAAAACATTCATCTAGTTAGTCATTTACTGCTGCATTAATAGTGAAATGCGTCATCTATCGCATAAAACAGATTGTATAGTCATTAATAGCCTGAGTAGCCCGCAGAGGACAGTAAGGTAACGCAGGCTCTGTGACTCGCCTCACTTCATCCAAGTTCAGGACAGCGAGGAAAGAGCCTTTAACCTACTGCGCAAAGTGCAGCAATCACCACATCTTCTACAGTGAACAGGGAGTGAACGAATTTCATCAGATTTGTTATGAATGAGAAAAGAAAACTGATTTGTTAAGCAGCTTTATCATATCTCTAATATGTACCAGGCAAATCCATCTTAATGTAAGGCCCTCTGCTTCAATTTGGCGTACTTATATTCGAAGTTTTCAAACTGTGCGACACGATAACTGATCTAGCTGGGAGGGGATTGAGGTCGTATGTTCATAAACAAGCTAGCCGCCTTATGTTGCCAGACACTGCTATTGCTATACCCCCTCTTTCGTTTCCTTGTTAAGTTCAGGTGGGCGCTCAAAACCAGATTGCTCAAAAGTATAGTGTAGAGATGATTGATGCATTTCAGCCATAAGCAGAATTAGATGCAGAAATTTCAGTGCTGAACTGGAAGATTGAATAATCAAGTAAGAGTAGGCATGCTTACTTTCCTAGCTTTTTGTACTGCGAAGTAAGCCCAGCTCCTGTGCCATCGATTCCTGAAAAACAACATATCGGGAAACAGAAAGCACTGAAAACTCCCACCAAGATTGAATAAATTTTACCCAAACGTGACGAATTCAGAAGAAAACTAAACAGCTTATGATTAGATTAAAGTGACGTCTGTACGTAAAAGCGGAAAAGGCTCCAAAATCAAGCTGCACATCAACAACTCCGTACCAGAAGAAACGGACATTGTTAGATTCTTAGTTGTCACTCGTAGTAAAGAGAGCAACATTAACTGAAAAGGCAACGCCCCGACAACGAATATCTAGAGATGATCATGGTCGAAATCACGAAGCGTCATTGTGTAATTCCAGTTTAATTCGCAAAACTCCTGTCAGATCACTTCAACGATGAACCACCAAAGGCAACGAAATCAAACGGTAACAAATCTCACAACCACGAGCGAGAACGTTAAGTAGGCTGCGACGACGTTGACCTCGAGGGAACTCACCAGGTAAGTAGAGAAGCAGGGGCGACTTCTCCAAGCGAGAGCCGCACTCCAGAGGAGAGAACCAGCGAGGCGGTCCGCCGTCCGCTCTGGTCAGATCCTTCGCCTCATCGAAGAACCTCCTCAACCTCTCGCGTCCGCCCTCCAGCTCCACGTCCTCCATGAACGGCGTCGAAGAGCTCTGGTCGCCGCTCGCTTTTTCTCCGCATTTCTCGTCGCTCCTCCCGTTCTCTACGAAACTGACCGGTCTCGACGGAGGAAAGGGAGTTGCGGTCGCTGCGGAGGAGGGCACTTGCTCCGTCGAAACGGCGAATCTGCGAGTGGACGATGAACTAAGCCTCGGGTTCTGATCGGAGCCTGCGGCGGCTGAAGCTTCGCTCCGGCTACGGAGAGCCGATGAGAAGACGGACGGGAAGAGACAAGCTCCGCTTGCCGCCATGGAGAGCAAACCGGAGAGGACCAGCAGAAAAGTGAGATGACGAAAACAAAATGTGTAAAATCTGGAAAATCTGATTGTGGAGGAGAAGCGGCAGACTCGAGAGATTTAAAGGAGATACATTGTAAATATAAAATATATTATATTATAATTGGACAATAATTTCCTTGCTCGATGTCGATGTGGCTGTCCGGAACGAAATAGGACAAAATTTTACACGAAAAGACTGCAGTAAGCGATGTGATTCACTATAAGCCGACTTGAGTTTAGCTGAATCAAAATTAATTAACAAAATTAGTTTGGTTGGCGATCTATAAATTCACCATGAGACAACTTGAGCTTAGCTGAATCAAAATTAATTTACAAAATTAGTTTGGTAGTCGATATGTAAATTCATTATAAGACATTCTAGCGTGTGGTACGCCTTGACCTTTTAAAACGATTGATTTACAAAATTAGTTCAACAAAAAAACATGATAAATTATTGTTCTCGTGGCACACACAATTTACATCTTGAAAATCAAATTATTTCAAATAATATATACTAAATAAGCATTTTCGAGATACTTGTTAGCGCGACCCGTTTCTTTTAAAAAGACTTGAACAAGTAATAACATTCGAACATTCATCTATAGTTGAGACAATCCCTTTGCAGCGAGTCTTCCATGTCTAGCAGTATCCGTATGGAATTTTTGTAATATTTTGAACAATTCGTGATAAATTAACTATTTTCATTCCA
This sequence comes from Syzygium jambos, assembly GCA_031216235.1. Lineage (NCBI taxonomy): Eukaryota > Viridiplantae > Streptophyta > Magnoliopsida > Myrtales > Myrtaceae > Syzygium > Syzygium jambos. Next base: position 21,521,409 of record CM062228.1, read on the forward strand.
AAAAAATTAAACTAACTATTCATTTGAGGAAAAATTCCTCAATCAATTTTTAACATATTCTTGACCATAATAAAATCTTAAACATATTGAGCGAATGTTAATTTAGTCTTAAGTTTTTCAATTTTTTTAATTTAATCATAATCATTTAAGCAAAATTACGACGTAATCATTCCTGTCAAATTTCATAGAAAATCACTGAAAATGCAATCAAGTCAACCGTCTCATGTGACACGTTGCCGTATAAGCGATTTCCAGCGACAAGTGGTCGAAAGGACTACGCTAGACAGTTGGCAATGATTGGACCGTCATATCAGCGATTTTCGGCGACTTATGGACGGAAAAATTACATTGAAATTTTTCCTATGCTAGATTGATAAAATTGAAAAGTTTAGGGTAGAATTGACATCCATATAATAGGCTTGGGATCGATTGCACAACTTGCTCATTCGATATCATCAACCACGCCAATCATACAGGCACGGCTTCCAGAAAAATTAATCAAATATCGATCGAGTCTAGATTACGTTATCCCGTTGAGACATAAAGCAGTTGGAAACGTATGGGGCGTCGATGTTCCCGGGACACGTGGTCTGTGATCCGGGTGCCTTCCAGGCGTTTGCTTTGTCCATTTGTGGCCGTCGATT